>OX608052.1:24267200-29267200 GCA_951509405.1 Machimus rusticus
TGAATAGTAACCCATATCGAACTTTATTTTATTTCATGAACATACTGTATAATCGAATTGCTTGGATTTATACCTACTTTGCGTAAAAAATTTAATCCAAAAATGTATCTGGTTCAAAGTTTTGAAGTTTGAATTGGCAAGTATCATGGCAATTTGATGCGTTTTTCGCAAAACTTAAAATCTTTATATAGTTGACTGTTGTTTCAATTCAATTCAATGTAAAATTTCCTACTAAACTCAGAAGTGGATCCGTTGTGAAAAAAAACAGCTAATATGAATCGAAGTTAGAGCTTCTACTTTGTCGAGCATCAGGACACGAGAGCAGCGAGGTGTTCGTGAACATCGACTTGATTGAAAGTGAGATGTAGGGAATTTCATTGTTGCAACGGTTCCATCATATTCTGTATCAATATTACTGATGCAAGAAAAGAAAAAGAAATGCGCAAGTGGATTACTGACACACACGTAGAGAAATTAGCGTAATTTGATCAAGCCGCAGAACTAGACATTTTCCTTTTTTGGACTGCGGCTTGCGGGATTTTATTGTTAGATCATTTTAGATTTGCGATATTTATAATTGACTTGGAAGTTTGTTTATTTTACAAGGAGCCCAGCTGGTTTCAAAACCCCACAAAAACAAGTTGACAAATATATAGAAAAATAAAACAGTAGTACCGAAAGTGGGTAGCGAGGAAGAATTGAGCCCGAGCACTATGCGTGATAAGCAAGTACATTACCCCCGACACTATTCTTCTTCTTCTCACGCAATATTAATAAAGTTTTGTATAATTTATGAGCTCTTTCTCATAGATTCTTTAACTGCTCTAACGTTGCTATAACTGTATATTTCCGTTTCTTTCGCTCATTCAGATCAATTGTAACACAAGTTGCAATATTTAGCAACCTACTTGACTGCGATTTGCTGAGCAACATACTCGGTTATAAATCTGGCTACAAACTTGACTGTAAGGACGATTTACTTGGCTATTAGAAGTGTTACTCCGTCCAATTCCTATTTTTAACATGGCATGCGACACCTGTATAGTGCTAATACATAGTAGCTTTAAGTATTTTAATTGCCAGATTGCTGATTTATTTCTAGAATAAAACAATTGGTTGAGTAATAAAAATTGTGGGTCCTTATATGAATTCCAATGTAGAAATCTATTGTACAATACGCGCATTTGCTGGAATCCATAGTTTTCCCATTTACCCAATTACTTCGGTAACATGAAATAGATTCTGATTTTATAAAAACGGTCAGTGTTGTAAGGGGACTTGTGCGATGGAAAACTCCTTTCTCCCTATTTTAAAGTCTAAACTGCATCTTGTCAAGCTGAATAGTAATCACGTTTGATTCAAAACATCTAGAAATAACACCATACCGACACGCGATGTTTCCAAATCCAATCAACAGAAGATGAATTAGTCACCTCGCCACTCATCAGGTATTTTTATGGCTAAAATGTCAATTCAGTAAACAAAAACCAAGGCGAGCACTTTAAGGGCTTCGTATTTGTGAAGAATTACTGAGGCCTGCTCGATAAATATGATTAAATTTAAAATACCTTTTGTTTTATCACTGGTCTTAATGGCAAGGGATCCCGCCTCAACTCCTTCCGTAGGGCTGTCGAGCTCGTCGACTTCCTCATTGCCGTTGGATGAGCGCCTAGCCATTGCTGCACGCACTGAAAAATCACCATTTGTGTTAAAAAAATATCTTTACAGACAACACAGCGTACTTTTCTTCGAATTGCGGCAATTGTTATAAATCACAAAGAAATGCACTCGAAGCACCTCAAAACTCAATTTCCCCTCGACATTCTCACCGTCGCGCTTCCGTTGGAGTCATCAAGATCCACTTGCCCTCCGGCCTCCTCTCTTAAGCATGTCACTCGTGTTGACTTTTTCCAAAGAAATGGCCTTAAGAACTCTCCGCTGTGGAGAATTTTTTTGTGAACAGCTGGGTAAACAAACACATGAGAAAGTGGAATGTGCGGAGTACGGACCATTCCAGTGGGAAATTTTGAAATTTACGAAAAATTCGTCGATTATTTCCTGAATGAATGCATACCAAAATTCCGTGTGCTACTATGAAGCATGCCGTATAAAAGAAAAAAGGATACTTTTAGTTCTCGATGTACTTGTAATCTGGAATTTGTTTACAGAACAAGATTTGAAAATGCGCTTGAAAATTAAACTCAGCTACTTCTTTCTGCGCTACACTGTAAGCGAGAAGTGAAGGTGTTTACCTCCAATGACATTTGTTTAGAGAAGAAATCTAAATTGGTAAAGGAAAATGGAGTTTCCTCGAACTACAAAGTAATGCAAAAAGCCTAGATGAAGTATAATTTACATTGTCGACTGGGAAAAAATATGGAAAGAAAATGCTTTTACAAAGAATGTTTACTCTATTTTTAAGACGCAACAAAAAATTTTCTCATTAGTAAGAAAGAGAATTTTTGCCTGTTTGTACCAAATCCGAATTCTCATTTAAATTACCTAATAAAGAATAAGGACGGAAACAGTGAAATATGCCGTACGCGGGTGCGCTCCAATTTAGCATTGCTTTTTCTGTCACTGTGTTGGTGCACTCTCGATCGTGCTTTTTGTATAGGAAAACATCAGCCATGAAATCGATGCCTGTCTCACACATTGAAGGCGCACACACCATTTTGGTTTGTTTAAGTTTTCTCACCTTGAGCAAAGAATAGGGAAAATGCTTTTATCTCCTTATCTTTTTGTGACCTTGGTACCACCCAACCCGACAATTTAGTCAGAAGTCGATAGCATGCTTAAGCACTGCAGTGGAAGAGAGATGAAAAATGTGGAGGCTTGGAACTTAGGTAATTGATACGGCGTCACAGGGTGCCGAGAAAAAATAAACGAAAAATTGTTTTATTATTGATCCTGTATGTCAAAATAAAATTGTTAATTCAATTTACATTTGAGAATAAATTTAAATAAAAATTCAATATAAAAGAACCACCCAGTCCTGTAAAGCGGACCGGGCTCTAGATCGCACACAATAACATTTGCTTCCCGTGCAAAACAAGCCCGCAAAAGAAAACCTGTGGTGAAAAAAAGTAAACAAACCTAATCTGTGTACGCCTTCAATGTGTGAGGCAGGCACTCGATTTCTACCTGTTCCTATATTAAGAGCACCGCCGGGCCGGCACCTACACAGTGCCAGAAAAAGCAATGCTAAACAAGCCCGCACCGTAACAGAGGTGAACTCTGTTTTCATTGTGTGTGCGGCGATTTTCACTGTTGCCGTCCTTATTCTTTATTAGGCAATTTAACTGGAAATTCGGACTTAGAACAAACAGGGAAAGATTCTCTTTCTTACTAATGGCAACATTTTTTGTTTTATTTTTCCCAAAATGGGCTGTGTTGGGGATAACTGCGCCGCAAAAATAGAGTGCCCATTCTTTGTAAAAGCATTTTTCCTATTCTTTGCCTTGAGTTTTCTTATGCGCTCCAGTTCAGCACAGGAAGCCAATCCGATTGTATGGTGAAGCGCTCTAGTGATCGGTTTGTTTGGGTTGGACAGGGTGGTTCTTTAAGATTTTTTTTTTGAGCGAATTTAGGATAAATTGTGGCATACTGGACCAATAACGAATTTGATTTTGTGAAATTATAAAATTTTATGGTGAAATTTTTAGTAAATTAACACTTATATTTTGGCATATATATTTTGTGTGTTTTATTTTTTAATTGCTGTGAAAAAAATGGGAGGAAAACATCATGCGAAATGCTTAGCGTGTGGAGTTAAAAAAGATGACTTTCCTGGGCTAAAGCTTTTTAAGCTACCAGAAGATAATTACAGGTAAAATTTGTTAAATAATTTAAATATGTTCGAGTTCATGGTTTCGATAACATAAGAATTTTTATTATTTAATCAGTGTTTTTTTCCTTAAAACGAAAAATGTGAAGTATAGTGTAGTGCGGGGTAAATAAATAATTCTAATTTTACTGTAATTATGCGGGTGAAAAGGAATTTTGTGGCGCAAATATTCAACTTATAATTTTTGCAAATGTCAAAAGTTAAAAGTTGAATATTGGCGAACGCCGCAAAATTCATTTATATTCTTCCGTTTTAGGGCAAACGGAAGGCACCTGCGCAATTTCATTGAAATCACTTGTTCCACGGTGCTTTTGCAAGTTATTTTCGATTCGAACGGATTCAACTATACGGTGTATAAATATATAAAAAATTTTATTTGTTTTATTCCAACATTAAAGTTAGGAAGCCCTTACTCATAAATATTCAAATAAAAGAATTTTAAAATTATTTTGTAATTTTTATATTTTTTTAAATATCGTTTTTAGGAGAGAAATATGGTTGAATAGTTTGGGACGACGGGATCTAATTGGGTTAAAAATTAGCTATGATTGGAAAGTTTGCGAGGATCATTTTTCCAGACATATGATCAGTAAAAATACTGCAAACAAAGTTATGATAAAAAGAAATGCTATTCCTACCCAACAGAAAACGTCAAAAGAGATAAGAATATTAGATGACCTCATAATTTTTCCGAGCGTACTTAAAGGTAAGATAATACATACATATTTGGAAACTTTTGTAAATTGTAGGATCGATCGTTGTACTCCGTCCGATAAATGAATTTTAATAATCGCATGTAAAAAATACTAATTATTATTAGATATCCGGGTGACCTTTACAGACTTGCCTGCCGGGCATACTAAAAATATGTGTAGCCGGCTTTACATAAACGGCCGGTAGGGAATTATGTCCGTTCTCCAATATGCGGGTCAACCTATCGGCTGCCAAAACATACCAACTCGGGCAAATATTTTATCTGGAAGAATTTTTATCACTTTTTGAGTGCAAAAACTACTCACTTTTACTTTTAGTGCTGGACTGGAATTACCGCGCACATTTTTATAAGCACTTTATGTTAAAATTAGTGCACTGAGTTTTTGACAACCGGTGGGACAACTGCCTCGATAGTTATTCTAGTACAAAAAAGCTGCTGAATGGGTGACTAGTACTATGTGGTTAAAACGCACACATGAAACAATTAGCCAGGTTTGCAGGTTGACAAAAACACGAACGAGAGAGAATATGAGGCCGATGTAATGTGTGACGCGATTGCGCGATTTTGGTTGTTTCTTGGTCGAGTGGTCGGCGCATTGGAAAACGGCCTTACTACCTGTTTAGACTTTGTGGTCGATTGAAACAACTTCTGCGATACTAATAATAAAATTAGGAAATTCTTCATAAATATATTTATTAGATAGTACAGTTATCATAATAAAATATATTTTCTGGGAAGGATCATATGATAATAAGTACTTACAACATTCAAGACATCCCATAAATGTGTGAAAATTTAATTCTCCCTTAATTGTTATTTTCGTAGAAAAATTATTACTATTAAAATTTTTTAATGCCTTTCAGCATTTATGTATAAGTACCGGACTGTTAAGTGTTAACTTATATATTCATGTAGAAAAATAGGCATCGGCAACTGGTAGTACTTTTATTTAACCGTTTACCTTTTTGAGATTCTAGCGATAATCGCAGGAACTCCTCTCGAATATTTATTATTTAAATAATTAATTAATTAATTCATGTTTTAATGAATTAAGCGAAAGTGCTACTGAGACATAATCGAAAAAGCCTCATATTAATGTTGGCCTAAAAACAGTTTAATATTTTTTGGAAACTTGCTTAAAAATTAATTATGCAGATTCAAAAAGTTAATCTACGATTTTTTTACAAATTGCAGGAATTGATACGTTTACAGAACAACGAAATATTGAAAATGAGCAGGTGAACACACCAGCAGAAAACATAATTCTTGAACTGGAAACTGAAAATGTGCCGGTTTGCCCGATTATTGAAGATTTTAGAATCGAAGAAGCAGGGAATCTCAATAATTTTAAAGAATTTGAAGACGATTTATCTAATGTTTCCAATTTTGGACAAGGTAACTAAAAATGAATACAGCACTCTCTCGCTAGTTCTCTACTTTCTAGTTCACCACTCGCCAGGCTCGACCTCTCTGTGGGCGGCGTCACAACTCCCTATTAAGTGCAGTGTTTTGTAATCGTTATGTTTTGTTTTTATAAATTAAACCATATTACCGTATTACATATTTAGTTGTTACTACTAGAATTGGCTGTCATTATGTAAATCTTTATAAATTTAATTAAAAACACGGAAAAGAGATATATTTTTGTTTTATTGTACAGTATCTGTTCAAAAAATTGGACGCAGTCAGTTATTTTAAGAAATTCCGTAGAAAATGAGGTTTTCCCGCAATAAAACCCTTTCCAAGGAAACTTTGTCAACTGTAACTGTCGTCAGGTACTAAATGCAAGATATTTTGGTAATTAGGGAAATCCCATATCTACCTTTTAACGGCTGGGAGGTATATGAAGGTAAACGAGTCAATTTTTTGTCTTATTTGAGGGTAATTCTTGTTGGAATATTATTGAAAATTTTGGGTGAAGACGAACTTTGAACCATATACTTGTTATTAATATTGGAAGCTATCAGTCTTTCGTCAATTTCTACTAAGTTTCAAATTGAAAATTAGTTAATATGATATTAAAAACAGGAGTGTTGAAAACTTATATATAGTTTATAATTTATTTTAAAATGGGACGTGTTAAAGGCATCGGAAGAAATAGGAAAACATCCAAGAGGACTGACAGGAAAATTCTGCATATGGCACTACAAGAGCCGCGAGCACCCGTTCGGATCATACATAGGCAGCTTAGAGAGCAAGGGGGTGATATTTCGAAGATAACTCTTCACAGACGATTTTATGAGGCAAACTTAAAATGTGGACGACCAGAAAAGAAGGCGAAGCTAACAGAAAAAATGAGATTTGGAAGATTACAATGGGCTAGTTTACATCAACACCTTACAATTGAATATTCGGAAGCGTTCAATTTCATACGGAGACGTTCAGGGGAACGTTACAATGATGATCGCATACAAAGAACAGTGAAACACCCCCAGTTATTATGACATGGAGTTGAATTAGTGGAGAAGGTCCGGGCCCAATATATTTTGTGAATGGAACTTTGCGTTCTGATCAGTACAAGGTCAAATGATGAAAAAATCGAAGTCCTTCCTTGGCCCGGTAATTCTCCGGATCTAAATCCAATTGAATTGTTGGACATATTTTAAATCGGAAGTGTACAGTCGCCCGAATCCAACAACATCAATTTAAAAAGAAAATATTGAAGATATTTGGAGTAATAGCAAAAGTGTGAGAGACATGATAAAAGCATTCCCAGAAGAATTCGAAATGTTGTGAGGAGGAGGAGTGACCAATTTTTAATTTAAATATATATATGAATTGCCACTCTTAATATGTTTAAATATAAAGTACACTGTTTTTTTGGAAAATATACTTCTATCAGTTAAAAACGTTTACATTTGTATCATTTGTCTGTTATTTTTCATGTGCGACTAATTTTTTGAACACATACTGTACATATGTAGATACCTAATATTGAGGTTTATCCCAGAACAGCCAGTAGTTCCCCACTTCCAGTAATTCGACAAGAGTCGCCGACATTAGGGTGGCGAACTAGTGAGAGAGCGCTGTATATGAAACAAATTAAACGTAGATTACCGTACCTGTAATTGAGAAACAATGCGCGTTATTAGAAAAATCAACGTTCTTTTGTATACTATACTTGAATATAAATTCAACTGAATGAGTGGAGGAAAACAAAAATAGGAGAAGCTTTTTATGGTATTTTTGCTAATAATAATCAGTGATATTAAGTATTATTCTTAAAAGAAAGGGGGAGGCGTCAGCCTCGAGCGCTAACACCTCGGTCCATTGCATAATAATATTAAGTATAATAAACTCATAAAACTGATCAATATTTCTCAAATATCTAATCTTGCTTCTCTGTTTTCCTCTAATAACATGTATACGATTTATGTTGTTGAAATTTTATTAGTTATATGTATTTTATTTGTCCCCCATTACAAGATATTTAAGTACTGAATATTAAACATGTTGTTTCTATTTCAGAATCTCATCCATCATGCTCCCACATTTTCCAGACTACGCATAGAACAACCTAAACGGACAAAATGAAGAAAACTGTTCTTAAAGACAAACTCCAGAATCTGCAGAAGCAATTCAAACTACTAAAAGAGGAAAATGAGCGACTGGAAAATCTTGCAGGTTAGGTACCATGATAATTTTATATTACAAGCTGAAAATCTATTGCCTCTTGAGCTTGCTCAAATAGTGCAAAATCGCGTTGTCAATTTTAAAAAGAAGAACCAAGACTGTAGATTTACCAAGAGCTATAGAAAACTAGCTTTAAGTATTTATTTTTTAGCGCCGAATGCATATTATGTTTTATCGCGTAATTTTAACTTGCCTTCTCTTCCGACATTACATCGGTTTTTTAAAAATTGGCCATCTGGACCAAATATTCATGAAGTGCTTAAAGTTAAAATTCAGAACTTGCCTGATAAAGCTAAAAATTGTATGATTTGCATTAAATGAAATTTCTTTTAAAAGAAATTTATTGTTTGAAAAATCTCAAAGCCTTTAAACCTAGGACAATGGAGAAAAAAAACAATTTTTACCTGCTAAATATGCTAAATATGCAGTTTCCAGAAAATGAAAGAAAAATTAGCTGCTCAAGTAGTAAGCTCGACTGTTGCCGCCAGTATTTACACGCATATTAGTTAAAATTCATGCTCCTTAACGCCTATTAATACTGCAGAATTATTAGATCAATTTGACAGCTTTTTCGATATATTTAATTCAAGCAAATTCAAAGAGGCTAAAACCTTCAGAAGACCATTTTTTGGTAATAAAGAATAAATTGAATTTTGAATAAATTTTATGCAAAGCCTACAACAAATAAAAGCCAAAGTTATTGTTAATTTAAATGAAATTATTGTGCAAAAATACATTGAAAATAAATTTTTAGAAATTTTAAGGCGTGAGTACATTTATGTATGCTGTGATAAGCAAAATAAAGATTTTATTTTAAGATTGTATATTAGAGTAAGAATATAATAGATTATTAAAGATTATAATAAAAATTTTAAGAAATTTGACAACAAAAATAAATTATTAAATGTGATGCATTTGTAAAAGCCAAACTTATTCATAATTTTAATGAAATAGATTTGTTCCTTTAAAAAAGTAAGCGTAGTGTTAAGCGTATTTTAATAAAAATGTACAATGAACCTGGCAACCTCTTAGTTTAAAGAAAATATTTGTATTCAGTTTTAATTCAATCCTCGATTGACAAAAGAATTGCAAAATTTGTAAAATTATTTTTTGGGGAAATAAATCAGAAGGTTTTTTATGCCAACTCCTTAAAAAGTATTAAAGTGTGTTTACTCGGGACTTACATATATACCGAACCGAGGAAAAAATGGTAAGTAAATAAAGATGAAATAAAAAAATATTCAAAATAAATTATTATACAGTGTAAGCTTAATATACGAATTTTCATCCATTGCAGAATATAAATAGGAAGTACATATTATTTACCTCTATTTAACGAATTTTGTCAGCTTACAACCTTTACATAACGTATCCTATCAATTATTCATACTCAATTCCACAATACATAATTCATGTCTCGACTGTGTAAACTGTTTTTAAATAAAAAATACAGCAAAAATATCGTTCACTATAACAGGGTAAGCTGATATGAGTACCTAAGTAATGTTGAGGTTCGTAAACAAATTTTTTTACCTTGTTAAAACGAATCGTAGAGTAACCTAACCTCTATATAATGAACCTTATTGTAACAAATTATGGTACTTGGTAAAACGAATATTTTCTAATTCACTTCAGTTTTGTTATATCGAGGTTGCACTGTATATTTAAGTTCCAAGTACACCTATGTATGTTGCTGCGATAAGAAAAATAAAGATTTTATTGCAAGTAAGACTATATTATAATTAGCTGCATTTCTTTACAATCTGATCCAGGTCAGATTAGATAAGAAATGTTACATTGAATAGAATTCTATAAGCCGTCTGTTATATAAAAATTAAAAAAAAAAACATCAAATTCCCTTGATTTTTATTCATCCAAACTTCAAAGTTTAAACTAAGCAATTTGTTTGGATTAATTTTTTTTTTTGGCGTATAGTGGGTTATAAATTAAAGCAATTCGATTTTATTTCAACAACATAAAAATTGTTTCATATGGATAACTCTGCATAAATTCCAATTCAATGCAACATTTCCTACTAAATTTGATCCAGATCCGATTGTAAAAAAAACCCAGTCATTATTAAAGATTATAAAAAAATAGAAGAAATTCTACAATAAATGATTTGTAAAATTCATTAAACATTTTCTCATAAAATCATATTTCCTCGGCACCCTGTAACTCAACTCTGTACCAATTTCTTTAAATTCCAAGCTCCGCCTGAGCATATTTTATCTCTCTTCCACCGCAGTGTTTAAGCATGCTATCGAATTCTAGCAAAATTGTGGGGTCGGGAGGAATAATTGTATCAAGGTCACAGATAAATAAGTGGATAATTTCCGGAGTGATTATAGGTTCCATAGTCTGATGTGGAATTTGAATGTGAATCAGCTGATCAGTTTGACATGACATATTGAGTTGCAGTTCTCTAACGAAACTCCTGCGGTATATGTTATTTTGAGGAGACGAGGTAGTTCGCGATGATTAGTGTTTTACGTGTTTGTAGAAAAAATACTTTGGAAAATACAATGCTTCGCTTTTGCCGACTGAGATCGAAAAATATTCCGAATGTCCGTTACCTTAGCTCAGGTAAATATTCACTTTGTTTTGAGGTTATAAATCTACGACTTGAGTTTTAGATGGACCGGCGACTGCGAAAAAATTTAGCATCCAGGATGAAGTTATTGAGGGAAGGCCTCTGTATCTAGACGCCCAGGCTACAACGCCCCTCGTAAGTGAACTCCCGTATTTATACTAGTTATGTAAGGCCTGCTCTATACACTTTTATTTAAACGCGCAGAAAACCCGCGTAAAACTTAAAACAGTATAATTCCAGCATAAGAAAGCCCAAAGAAATAATTATGTATTAACATTTAAAAGAGGGTCTTGTTACCTATCACGATATTCTGGGAAATACAATATTCAAATTGTATGTATTGGATATACATACATAATGATCTTACAAAAATTGTGTATTCGAAATTGTCCAAGAACACATTTATACCAGCGATACACCAATCGAAATTTAGAATTTCGAGTGTTCTTAATTTCAGAAATATATCATACCTATTACCTCTGAATTTCTTAAAAAAGTTTCACGCAAATATTCTGTAAAAACGAAATTTTGACAAAAATTTGACTTTAATTTCAAAGCAATACTATAATATTGTGAAATTGAGTACGCTCTAAATTCTAAATTTCAGTTGGTGTGTCGCTGGTATTATACATATTTTAAACTCGAAAATATAAGTAAATCTAAATCTATAAGCTAATGAACATATTTGGGGAGGGGGATATTTGATAAAAGTTGAAATTGCTATCATAATGTCTATATCCGTACCCGATCACAGTTTTAGTGAATCATTAATTTTACTTATGGATATCATAACTTTTTTTATATTAAAAAAAGTATAAATTTCGTGTCTCAATAAATTTAACGACAGCTTAGCCTGCCTCTTTGTAATCTGATTTTATTATAAAAACATTATGGAATTACATTTAGACCATGTACTTAGGTATTTACTACCATTTTGTATAAGAAAAATTCTCAGTCAATAGACATACTTTGTAAAATGATCAATTCAAAGGAATTTTGGTTTGTATTTTCTTATTAATATCTCGAAAACTATATTATTTTCATTTTTTCTCCTTTTCCCTTACTGTAAAATTATTAAACAAACGTTCTCAGATCGAAAAACCTCGGCAATAATAAAATCCCACCTTTTCGTTGGTTTTGAATTAATGCCAAACAATCTAGAAATTGCGTTTGAAAAATAGGATGTTGCGCAGTAAATAATCTTCTAGTAATCTCTTATTATAAAATTATAGATCAGTTAATGAAAAACTGTGATTCAAATATTTGATGTTTAACGAGGAAATTTTGTATATTGCACTTAAAAAAAATATTTAAACCATCTGCTATGTAACATACATACAGTGTTGTGCAAAACAATAGCAACCATTTCACTACAAAAACTTAATGTAGTTTTTTTCTTCATTTTATTTAGTGGAAAATGGAAAGATATATTATATTTTTCTCCTTTCATGAAACATTACAAATGGATGACTTTGCAGCAAATTTACAATTCAATTTAATTAAAATAATTTAAAAAAATAACGAACTTCGGTACATGCAGTGTGCAAAACTAAAGCAACATTTTAGTTGCCTCCCAAGTATACTTCATACGGTGGTCCTTCTTTTGAATAACCTCACCTCACCTTCGTAGCATAGTCGCTATGAAATTCATAAGAATAGATTGAGGTATGCTTTCCTATTCCTTTTATAAATATTTCCAATAGTTTTGTTTTATTTCGGAAGCACTGTTTTGAGACTCGCCGTTTAAAGATCCTGAAGAGATTTTCAATGGGATTCAAATCTGGTAATTGAGCCGACCAATCAAGAACTTGAATCCCATTTTTATTCATCAGCTTCGATGTATCTTTCGGGTCATTATCATGCTGAAACGCTCATCGAAGCGGCGGTTCCAATTCGGCATATGGCAAAATTTGCGTCTCAAAAAATTGTTGTCAATAAAATGGTACATTTTTTCTTTTATTTCAAAAAAAGGAACAATACCATTCGCCGAAAAATAGGTCCAGACCATCATGCTATCATTTCCATGCTTGCTTGTTATGTTGCAATATCGTGGTTTTAGTCGCTCATCTTTGCGTCTTCTTTTACCTTAAGTTTATTTAATTAAATTTTGACTCATCGCTGAACAGTGCTGTTTTCCATTTTTCTAAGGACCAGTTTAAATGGTCTGAAGCAAATTTCAGCCTATAAATTTAATTTTATATAAAACAGCAGACCATGGCATCAAATTTACCTCTTTTGCAAGTGTTTTCTTGTAAGCGCAAGTTTTTAGTTGGTCTGTAGCTCTCTGAATTATTTTCTAAAGTACATTTTCGAACAACATACATGACAGCATGATGGTTTGGACCTGTTTTACATCGAATGGTGTGGATCCTTTTATCGAAGTAATGGACCGTTTCATTTACGAAAATATTTTGAAGACGCAAATGTTGCGGGCATTGCTACTTCGAAGGGTGTTTCAGCATGATAATGACCGGAAACACACATTAAAGCTGGTGAATGAAAATTGGATTCAAGTTCTTGATTAGCTGGGTCAATCACTAGATTTGAATGCTCTTCAAATTCCTTAAATGGGAAGTCTCAAGTCAGCGTTTCCGAAATTAAACAAAATTAATGGAAACACTGAAAAATGAATGGTAAAGCATACCTCAATCTACTATTATGGATTAATTAGCATCTATGCTACGAAGGTGTGCTGAGGTTATTCAAAATAAGGACTATCATATGAAGTACTATGGAAGCAACTAAAATGTTGCTTTAGTTTTGCACACTGCATGTACCGAAGTTCGTTATTTTTTTAAATTATTTTAATTAAATTGAATTGTAAATTTGCTGCAAAGTCAACCATTTGTAATGTTTCATGAAAGGAGAAAAATATAATATAGCTTTTTATTCTCCACTAAATAAAATGAAGGAAAAACTATATTAAGTTTTTGTAGTGAAATGGTTGCTATAGTTTCGCACAACACTGTATGTAACAAATACACTTTCAGAAGTAGATATTACTTAATATGTCCAATTAGTTCACGCCTAGTGTATATTTTACAAATTAGTCTGTTTTGTAATTTACGCCATCGTCATTAATTATATATATTTGTTAGTTACAGCGACCAAATATAAATCATTATTTGTTTTATCCATATTTATCAGGACCCCCGTGTGCTAGACGTAATGCTGCCATATCTCACAAACTACTATGGCAACCCACATTCTCGAACACATGCTTATGGCTGGGAAACGGAAAAAGCTGTTGAGAAAGCAAGAGAGCAAGTAGCATCCCTAATTGGTGCAGATCCTCGTGAAATCATTTTCACATCTGGAGCTACTGAATCGAATAATATCGCTGTTAAAGGTGTAGCTAGGTAATGTTAAAAGAATATTTTAATTCCATAGTTTATATTCACAAGGTAAGAATAATAATAATAATAATAAATACAATAGTTGTCAAGAAATGCAAGAGATTATACTTCAGCTATTAAAATACAGGGTTATTCAAGTTGTAGAAATCAAAACGCATTTACGACAGATAGAGACAAAACTATCACTGCCGTCGGTATATTGTACGGAGGAGAAATAACATCTAATGGTAGCTTTGACAATAAATTAATTAATTTAAGACTAGTTTTGTGTTCAGACACAAAGTAAAATATTGGGCTCAAATTGCCTTTCATTCCTATTTATTAGTCAATGTTCGCTTAGTGCCAATAATATTTCACCTTAAACACGATATAACCTTTCTTCACCCTACCAAGGTTTTATGGAACCAAGAAAAAACACATCGTTACGACGCAAACGGAACACAAATGTGTTCTGGACTCCTGTCGAGCTCTAGAGGCCGAAGGTTTCAACGTAACTTACCTACCTGTTCAGTCGAACGGCATTATTGACATGAAGGAGTTAGAAGTCACTCTGTCGCCAGAGACTTCTTTGGTTTCGATTATGACAGTGAATAACGAAATTGGTAAACGAATATTTTTTTTTTAGTTTTACCTAATTTAAAATGCGATTATTCAGGTGTAAAGCAGCCAATCGCGGATATTGGAGCGCTCTGCCGAGAGAAAAAAGTTTTCTTCCACACGGACGCCGCTCAAGCAGTTGGAAAAGTACCATTGGACGTTAACAAAATGAACATTGACTTAATGTCGATTTCTGGACATAAACTGTATGGCCCGAAGGGTGTAGGCGCTCTATACGTTCGTAGAAGACCACGTGTTAGACTCGAACCAATACAAAGCGGTGGCGGTCAAGAACGTGGTTTAAGGAGTGGAACAGTGCCAGCACCTCTGGCTGTTGGCCTTGGAGCAGCATGCGAAATAGCACAGCAAGAAATGTCGTATGATCATAAATGGATTGAATATCTTTCAAACCGGCTTTTAAATCAGATTTGTACAGCATTACCTCAAGTTATTAGAAACGGTGATGCCGAACAAACCTATTCAGGTTGTTTGAATTTGTCATTTGCCTATGTGGAAGGGGAATCACTTCTAATGGCTCTAAAAGACGTGGCTCTATCTAGTGGTTCAGCTTGCACATCGGCTTCACTAGAACCTTCTTATGTCCTACGAGCTATTGGAACAGATGAAGATTTGGCGCACAGTTCTATCAGGTAATTAATTAAATAATAAAGTAAAGTTCTGACATCGTCTAATTATTCAAGATTTGGAATTGGTCGATTTACAACCGTGGAGGAAGTTGATTACACGGCAAAGAAATGCATAAAGCACGTACAGAGATTACGCGAGATGTCTCCTCTATGGGAGATGGTACAGGAAGGCATCGATCTGAAAAATATTCAATGGTCACAGCACTAAACACAAGAGATTCCACGTACATTAAGTCCTAATAAAAAGGTACTCGTTTAAGTCCCTGGGTCGCTTGTATTAAGGGTTTTGTTATTTATATTTAATAAAAAATATTATATTTTACCTATAAACATTTTTTTTTATGTTAGGTTAGATGCAGTCCACATTCTAAGCATTAAGGGGCTACATAAACTTAATAAGTTAGAAAACTTGCAATCTTTAAAAAAATCCCACAAAAACAGGTCGGTTGCCAAATTTGTAAACGCTTGAAATGAAAGATTGAATATACAAAAATCTCATAAGATAGATTTTCGGACTTAGACCACTTTCAAAATAAACGGCACATACATGCCTTTGTAGGTCTATAACATTGTCAACATGCTGAGGTTATACAGATGCATATGAAATAATTCTCCAATTCCAATTAAAATTAAAACAAATTTTTGAAAATAAGTTTATTTTATCTCACCAAAAATTTGAGCACATTAAGTTAAAAACACAAACTTTGAACGTAGCGCTTCGGAGTGACATTGTGTAAAACGATTTCCAAAATATTGTCGATCCCTTATGTGAGTGGATTGATCATAAAACAAAACAGTTCAATTGCAGTCATAATGATAAATTTATCTTTAAAATTTCATAATTAGGAAATAGCTAACGCCTTGGACAGTTTACAATTCCGTGTTTGCTGAACGTTGTCATATTTCACGGAATAAAACTATTTTAGGGAGATCGACCCTAACCGGCGTGATTAATAGGCCGACTAATCGAATTTGGTGTTGTCATCACATGGATTTCCCACCTGGAAACATGTCTATAAGAAAGTTACAAATCTTATGTGAAACATCCACTTACCAAACTTCCCTAGGTAAACAGGAAGGATCAAGACGATTCTCTATCACGGCCATAAATGCCAAAGTCTTCAGAGTCGGTTCAAAGTCAAGAACATGCATATCGTTGTTGTCAATTAGAGGTGGAATTGCATCCTTAGGTGCAGGAGCGTACGGACTAGACAGAACAAATAAATTAGTTTGCTCGACACACAATTTTAATATTACCTTGTCCCGCCAAATAAGAACATCTTTGTGCCCTTAACCAAACAAGCTTGTCGCCTTCTGGCCGAGGGCATTTTTCCTTTGGTTTTAACCAAACTCCATCGATTCGTCTTTGGGTCAAAGCAGTGCATGTCGTTAAAGTGCTGGTCTAAGAGACCGTTGTACCCGCCAAACACGTATATAAGGTCATGATAAATAACTGCAAGGAAACTGTGATTAAGGAAAGAATAATAATGAGGATTCTGAATATGCATTCGTACAACAATCAATTTGTATCATAGCATATCATGACCAACTCCTCCAACTAAAGTCTTACTAATATACTTACACATGGAATGACTCCTTCTTCCCACTGGAACGTTTCCAATAGTGCTTGGCCTGTGCCAAACGTATGTTTGCAAATCGAGGTAGACTATTTCTGGGCAGTAGATTTCTTCTTGACTATGGTACGGACTATGCTTATCTCCCCTGCCACCAAAAATGTACATACGATTGTCTATTGCAACAGAAGAGTGAAAGTCTCTAAACGAGGGTGGATCCCCGAAGGTCTGTATATACTTCCACTCCATAGTCTCCAGGTTCAGGCAATGGACATCACAAGAAAATTGGTCGATATCGTCCTCGAATCCACCAAAAATATACATAAACTGTCCGACGACACATGCGGAGTGGCCATCGCGGGCACCTGGAATTGCTCCCGACACTGTGGGCTTCAGCCAATTTAAGGTTTTTGTGTTGAAGCAATAGAGAAGGTTGCAAGATGCATCATCATTTCGTCCACCCCACAAATAAATGTTATCTTTATATGCAACTGCTGTATGCCCGTACCTGAAATAAGAAGAATCAGTTTCTGACAAAATTTGCAGAAGCAATTTATACCTCTGGAAGGGAACGTCTGGGTACTTGAGAGAAAATCCGCGCTCATCTTTCTTGGGTGGCACCAAGGACCATCTGTAGTTGTTGGTGTTGAGGACATGGACGTCTATAGGGCCGTAATGCTTGTACTCGCCGCCCGTGCAGTAGCCCCCAAAGGAAAATATACAGTCACCGACTGCAGCAGCGGCATGATTGACTCGCCTAGGACCACCATCCAGGTGCACTGTCCAACGCATTGCAACAAAACAAATGTTCCTATGGGAATGTTATCTAAAATTAAATAATTTTAATGATTGCGCTCGCAGGGGTGTCGAATTCCAAATGTTGTCGCATCGCACTTGACCTTCCACGACGTAGAGAAAAATTGTCTTAATTGGGAGCCAACTACTTACCTACAAGATCCTAGTTCCCAAAGTGAATCTGCTCTTTAACGCCAATATTGCACAAGAAGCGGAGCTCCAAATCACGGCTATAACAACAAAAGAATAGAAACTCAGCTGTGCTTTCTTCGCCAAGTGACATTCAGCAACGAATTTCCCGTCTATGTTCTGCAGAAATTTCCTTTGGGATATTTTTTACAGGGGACATCGTTTTCGAAATAACAGATTGGCGGTCTTTTCGAATTTTACCTGACCATTTTAGGATAGTCGTTAGGTGGGTACAGGCGCGTAGCGAAACGGACAAGACAACAGTGAAAGGAAATTTTAAACTGTAAACGGAGAAAAGAATAAATTAATTCTTTAGATATTATACGGAGCAAGATTGGTAATGGCTCCGCTTATTGCATAATTCACAAAACATACAATTGCAATGGACTCAACGCACGGAAAGAATGATTCGCGGACGATGGTTGAGTAAGCTTGATTTTCATTAAAAAGAAACATAGCTATAACAGTAGGGTGTAAATACTATTCAGAAATTAATCATAGTAATACTAGTGTGGGAAAGAGCTGTAATAGAAATACAAAATATGAGAATCAACAAAGAATTTTAAGTCCGGCCGAAGAAAACCCAAGGAATTTACCTTTTTTATTTTCGAAATATCAAAATAACACCTACTAGTAGATTTGATACTCTGAATTCGCGGAAAATCAAGATTAAAACTTTATATCTTCTCAATTTAAATAAAACATAAATTTTTTCCCTTTAATTATAAAATTCGTTCATATCAAATTCAGCGAACATTTTTGAAATCAGTACGGTGTTTTGATGTAAAATTCGGTGCACAATTTTAAAACTCGATGTTTAGTGAAGTTTCGGAAAACACTAGTTTTAAAAAAAATAAAAAATATTAAAACATGCAGTTGTCATTATTTATTACCGTTTTCTCTTTCTCATAAGTGTAATCTTAAAAATAAGATAAATAAAGTAAATTTATTAGTTTGGTGGTGTGTTGTTTCCGGTAGACAGTACCGCATCTCCTGGTTCCATTTAATACTAATTTTTAAAGAACTCGATAACGCAACACACGCCCGTAATTGTTGAATTTTCTAAAAATTGTTTAAATTGATAGTCGATGAGCAGTTACTTTGTGGCTGCTTTCAGGTAAGCAATAAGATCACCACGCTCCTGTGGCTTCTTCAAGCCAGCAAAGATCATTTTTGTGCCAGGGATATATTTCTTTGGATTCTCCAAATATTCGAAGAGTGTGTCCTCGTTCCAGGTGATACCCTTGGATTTGTTAGCATCTGTGTATGCGAACCCGGGCGCTTGTCCAGTCTTGCGTCCAAAGAGGCCGTGTAGATTTGGCCCAACCTTGTGCTTTCCGCCAGCTTCTACAGTGTGGCATTGCGCACACCTCTGAACGAAGATTTTCTTTCCCTTTTCGACATCACCAGCAGGAACGCCCATTTTGATTAGCTTGGAGCTAAGTAATAATTAGCCTCTGGAAATAATTAAAAAAAAACTATATTAGTTTAAACTTATAAGATTGACTGCGCAATACTTGCAATAATAATGCAATATACTTCGTTATTCCATGCTAAGGCGAATGGGCAAAAATGACCCAGAACCAACAGAAACAATTTAGGTGTAGGTTTATTAGGCTTGGTGTAAGAGACAATTATATACATTAATTTTGTCTGTAAGCGCTGGGAATCAGGTAAAATCGAAAAAAATGTAAAAAAATTACAAACAAATTATTCTTAACACTAACAATCCAACAAAGAAATAGGTACAAAATTATGACTAGTAATTACGTTATTTATTTGTTTTTATAAAACCAACCTATCCGCGCAATATTCTATTGTCTTTTTCGCTTCTTCTTTTCCTTTCATTATCTCAATCTCGAATAAAAAAAACCGTACGTGCGTGATTCTGATTTGAAAATGTCAAGTGTTAGTCGGGGTCAAGTTTGGTACCATTGGATAGCTTTTCAAAGAATATTTGAGACATGTTCTTTCTTTTTTCGATCCCATTTGTAGATCGTGAGGTATTTGACCTTTTCAGAACCTTTTTTGACAGACAACACACCCTCCCCCGCACTTCCTGTACCGAATTGAAAAAAATGTTTCAGACAAAAGTTACGTATTTTTTATGAAGAATTCGAAGTGGTCCCATTTGAAAAAAAAAAAATTACCTCCACCTCTGCCCTCAGGGATGTGGGTGGGGGGTAAGGGTTGGAAGAGTTGAATACTTCTTTTAAAAATATTTTACCCCTATTTTTTTGTTTTCCGATGCGATGTGTTCTTTTCGAAATATTCCGGGACTTTTGTTACACCTTCCTTGTACATTACTTAGGTCATGCTAGACCTGCAGGCATAGAACAGCCTGCAGCTCTTATGGGCTCAGTAATTGTCGATATAGACGGTTAATTACATTAAACACACGTTAAAACATATCAATGTTGTTTTCTTAACTACTATTATATCTCTTACCCCCCATAACTATAACACAAACAAGTAATAAAAAATATACATATAAGGCTAACATATGTATGTGATAATTAGGGATGGGTTTTGTTTTTGTTGATCCTGGGTTTTTTTTGTATGAAATTTGCCCATTGTCCTTTACCGCCATTTTTAAGTTATTTTTTACAGAGCGTCTTAAGGGAGGAAATCACATTAGCCGACCCGATTTTAAATGTTTTTTGTGATATTAAGAACTCAATTGAAAGTTTTCAAATAAGAATATTTTATTGATATTCTAATTAAGATTTTTTTTTTAAATAACTACAGCCAAAAATCTTAGGGTTAACCGCAATTCTCCATGAGTTGTCTTAACCTAAATTCGTTCTCTTCTGGGTTTCTGGAGATCGTAATTTTATCGGAAAAAAAATGTTTTTTACCATTATTAACAAGTTTTCCAAGAATATGAACTAAACTGCAGCTATAATCCACTGAAAGTGAATTTTTGCAGAAGATCCAAAAATAATGAATGCGCAATGACAATTACGGAACAAGTCACCCAACGGTAAGTGGCTATTTTTGAGTGAAATCGTCCAGAAATTTTTGCTTCGGGTTTAGATGGGATAGATATGCAAATATATGTGGGTGCATTATTACATTTTACACGAGTTTTTACAAAAAATAACTTTTTTCCTCCGCGATTTTTCAAAATTTTGCAACCACATTTTGCATATTTTTCCCCGATTTTATGCCCGATTTCTGGACAATTCCACTCGTTTTTACACTACACTTCTTTTTTTATTAATTTTACGCACTTATCACTTTGTATTTTTATCCATTATACCTAAAAATGAGAAATTTTTAATTATTACTTTTGTTTATTTACCATTGCCTTTTCCTGCCAGTAGCTTTTCCATTCAACTGTCACTTCAAGTTGCCAGGGCTGACCACCACCTGTTGCGGGTGCGTTTACAACACGAGTATTCGCTGCTAAGATAAGAGAAAATGTCTGATAATTAGAAAATCTAAATGTAATATTTTTGGAAAAATTAACATATTTTGTAATACTTTGTAAATAATAAGTAAATAAGTAATAAGTAAGGCAAATTCTCCGTCAGTATGCATTTTGTAAATTTATTATTTACAAAGTATTACAAAATCTGTTAATTTTTCCAAAAATATTACATTTAGATTTTCTAATTATCAGACATTTTCGCTTATCTTAGCAGCGAATACTCATATTCTAAACGCACCCGCAACAGGTGGTCTGGCAACTTGGAATGACAGTGAATGGAAAAGCTAGTGGCAGGAGAAGGCAATGGTAAGTAAACAAAAGTAAAGCATAGTACTAAGATCACGTTCCGGCAGAATTTCGGCAAGTCTCCAATATCTGGTCGTTCTTTTTCCAGCCGAATTTTTCAGTGGAGACGAATGGAGAAACTGAATGTTTTTTCATGTGGGGATATGACACTGACAAAAAGAAAGATAAATAAAACAGATATGAGTGATGAATTATTCGGAATTATTATATCCACGGCTTCTTTTGTAAAAGTATTAGTGGATGACGAAATAATAAAACAAAGAAAGGATTCATCCATATCTGTAAACGAACATACACATCCGATAAGTCAGTCAAATCCGCTTGGCGGAAATTCAGAACGACTTGGATGGTTAAAATTCAAGCAGAATTAATGGAGACTTGTCGGTGGTGCCATCTTAATGACAAACATTCATTTAAAATTTTGCTTGTAAACTTAGTACTACTTTCGCCGAAGTGTCGACTGAATTTCTGCCAGAAGACTTGATCCGGCAAAATTTTCATATAAAATTCTGCCGGAACGTGATCTTAGTACTATGCTTAAGCCCGGTATGCTGTTGCCAAGAAAACAGCTCAAGGAAAAATGGCACATATTCCTTGAAGGAATTTTTACAGCAGTCAAGGAATTTTGACAGCTAGTCATTTGTGAAAGAATTATTTAAATTTACGAAAATATCGAGGATATTGGACTCATTTCGTAAATTTATATATTCTTCCGACGAACTGTCACTTTTACTTCAAGGAATATGTGCTCGGGCACTTATTAAGAAATTTCTTGGCAACAGCATACCGGGCTTTAATAATTAAAAATTTCTTATTTTTAGGTATAATGGATAAAAATACAAAGTGATAAGTGCGTAAAATTAATACAAAAAGAAGTGTAGTGTAAAAACGAGTGGAATTGTCTAGAAATCGGGCATAAAATCAGGGAAAAATATGCAAAATGTGGTTGCAAAATTTTGAAAAATCGCGGAGGAAAAGTAATTTTTTGTAAAAACTCGTGTAAAATGTAATAATGCACCCACATATATTTCAATATTTGCATATCTATCCCATCTAAACCCGAAGCAAAAATTTCTGGACGATTTCACTCAAAAATAGCCACTTACCGGGCGGGTAACTTAAGCCTTTATTGCCATTACAATTACCGTCGCAGTAATAATCTAACGAAAAATTTTATCACTGGTAATCATTACCAATGCAATTCACTATTTTACAAAATTGATACAGACCAAACAATTTAAAATGTTTAATTATTTGGAGTACTTCATCATGAAAGTTTTAAAATGGATTGCATCATATGCTTCGAGTGCTTCGACCTAGCGATTATCGCCTACAGCCGCCAATAACGTAATAATTGGGCTGACATTCATGTGCGCGTATAGTCTAGAAATGCGCAGAGTGCCGATAACAAAAAATTACTAATCCTAAATGATTGTAGTAGCCGTAGTTGGATTGAATTGAAAATGCCATGCAACTTGTTTACGCAACATTTTCCCGTGAGCTCAGCTGCTGCCAACCTCGGCTCGGTCCTCGTGCGAAGCACCACAAAGGTCAATCTGGCAGTCATGCGCCTTCAAGTTTATTTCCGTGACGTCTTTCATTCAAAGGCAATTACTTTACTACAAAGCACAGCACTTCGGATCGGACGTCACCAGATTATTTTTTATCTCGTTACAAATGCAATGGGAGGCCACTGATTAGATAGGGCAAGCAGCAACGGTGAGATTTGCGATGTTTCAGCGAATCGATTTTTTAAGCCATTGGAGAAATTGTGCCACCCGCTCGTTGGCAGGCGCGAAAATTGGCGAAGACTCATTTCCACTTGGGAACGGGAACGGGAACACTCGTTACATAACACGGGCCCGGGTGTCAGGTGAATAATGCCACCACCCAGCGAAACTGGGCAAAATTTGCAAAATTATTGGCCCTCAGAAATTGTCCTTAAAACCCGTGGAATTCTCGCAACACGTGCTTATCTGCTTACGTCAAAGCTGATTTCCGAGAAAAGCATTTTGCAATCTGCGAGTGAATTAACTGCCCTTGGCCGGAAAGATTTACACCTAAATTTCTTAAGGCTGCGCAAATTCTCCAATCAAGGTGTCAAAGAATAATTATAGAACTTTATGTAATATATCGGAAAATTATGTAATTCCTGAGGTCGCGTAAGAATTTCAAGTCACAGAATTCGCAAAACGCGTTTTATTCCGAACTTAACCGCGAAAAAGGTAACGTGTTTGCATTTCAATGAAAGTTCCTGCTTCTTTGATACTGCTTTCTGTTATTTTAGTAAAAATATTTAAAAATAATATTCCCGCTACTTACAGTGAACACAAAAGTCACGAATCGACTGCAACGAAAGCGAAATGACCAACTGACTGGATGGAGCCCTGCTTTGGCGAACGACTTGCCAATCTGTGCACTAACACACACACATACGGATTCAGATTAACGCAGCTTTCCAATCCGACGAAGTGTTCAATTCTTCTTCTAGCGAACAAGAGATGTCACCCTGTTACGAACAGCCAACACGAAAATTTAAAAGTGAAATTTTTGAAATTTCAACTCCGCCAATCGTTTGTAACTCGTTTGTATCCGTTTGTATCAAAAATTATTTCGTTTGTATCCCTCTAGTTTACTAGAAATTAAGGTTTTAATTGCTTACGATCAGCCAACACCTTTTTCAAAATCTTTTAAAATCAATTGTAAAATAGACTTTTGGGTACTCAATCGATCGGAAATCTTTTGTATCCTCCGAATATGCTATTGAAAAGTTTTGTATACCGCTTATTTTTCCATAAAAAGCGAAAAATAAAATCAATTTTTGTCTTAATTATAAACTTCTTTTTTTTGCCACACGAGTACTTGGCGCTCATGTTCAACGCCTTCTAGTGTAGCCAAAAGTAAACTTGTGGTGAAAATGACAACAACAGCGGTATCCTGTACTACAGTGCGTTCCATATTTATAAGCCACCATCAAAATTCGAGTTATTTCTGCCTAAGAACAATTTGAAACAGAAACAGTAATTCCTCTATGAATTATTTTTAAGTATTTTTGCTTGTTTCATATTTCTAAGACAGTTCTACAGAAGTGCAGATCGAAGCAGCTCTTTTGTGCACAAGTTAATAAATTTTTATTTTTATTAGCAATTTAATTAAGGTTTAAGATGCAGCCCGCGTGGTAAGTCACTTAGTGAAATTAAAATTTTAGACTTTAGGGAAGAAAATCCTAGCATTAGTGATTTTTCAAAGAAAATCACCCGTTGCTAATGTTTTGTTCGTAATTTTTTAAAAAATTCCGATATATTGGGAATCAATCTTTCGTCCACTTCTTTTTGATTCTTTTAATCATCTTTTCGAACTAAGAATATGAAATTTTCGAATTTAACCAAAACTCAACAGAAAAGTCGGGCGCCGGACCACTAACAAATGTACGGCAAGAGAGCAAATTGGCTCCGAACCGAACCGAAGAATAAAAAATTTCCTGTTTTTTCGCTGGAAATTCATTAATGTTTTTGGCCTATATGGAGTAAAAGCCCCTATGGTTTCAATTTTTTAAGACTTGTATGTCTCTAGTGTCCAAAAAACCCGATTAAATCCAATTTATCCAGCATATTTCATCCAGCGTCCATAAGACTAAATGTAAATTTCTCGAACTGTCAGACCACTTACGCACACATGCAAGAGGCCACTTCATGGCTTGTAATATAGAAGGTTTTGCTAGAAGCACTGACATATAGAACTGGACTGCCAATCGACGGTCGAAAAGTGAGACCATTTTAAGTGGAAATGCAAACCTTTCTAAGTGGGGATGCAAGCCTACCTTAGAAAACTCATGCTATAAAAACACATTAAATTATTTGCAATGTATGGTAAAATAAAGAAAATAAATAAATATAAGTTGTCACAAAACAGCCCCTTTAATTTCGCTCTATATTTTGAGTAATTGTTAAAAAACATTACCACACCAACCAGCTCGGGGCCGGAAGAACACAAGAGTCAGATATATAAAAACATATTCTATTTTGTCTAACATATGCATTTCGCCTGGGGGCCGGATGGGGGAAAGAGATAGGAATCTTATGTCAAAAAGTCGTCTTAGTTTTGAGGTGCGATTTTGCATTGGACTGGCAGTCCAGTTCTATATGTCAGTGGCTAGAAGGCATTGAACATGAGCGCCAAGTACATGTGTGGCAAAAAAAAGAAGCTTATAATTAAGACAAAAATTGATTTTATTTTTCGCTTTTTATGGAAAAATAAGCGGTGTACAAAAATTTTCAATAGCATATTCGGAGGATACAAACGATTTCCGATCGATTGAGTACCCAAAAGTCTATTTTACAATTGATTTTAAATGATTTTGAAAAAGGTGTTGGCTGATCGTAAGCCTTAATTAAAACCTTAATTTCTAGTAAACTAGAGGGATACAAACGAAATAATTTTTGATACAAACGGATACAAACAAGTTACAAACGATTGGCGGGGTTGAAATTTCAAAAATTTCACTTTTAATTTTTCGTGTTGGCTGTTCGTAACAGGGTAGAGATGTCGCAGTAAAAACTAAAAAATGGCAACTCCCATTTCTTGAACTTTGAAATCATGAACATATAAAAATATCAAATATACTCCGTTTCATATTTATTGAGAAATTCGTTACTGGTGCGCCACATTGCGAACTGAGTGTTGTCAAAAAAACCAGGGCGATTTTTCTTTATTTCGACACTCTAGACATATACAATGTTATACAGCCAGCGATTGCACTTAAATGCTAATATTATGAGCTAAAGTGTGTGGCTCAAGGTTCTTGTAGAAGTGAAATCTTTCTTACATACGAGCTTGTACTTATATATCACCAAGACTTATGTACTAATCTAACTTATACACTTGCGACCGGTGTATGTTTCTCCTAGACAGCGACTCACCTAGTCAGTAAATTTACAAATATTAAACTACACACTAAGTTAAATCTAATGCGAGTTCCACTGGCACACAACACACCATTTCAAATTGACAGGGTGTGTGTTTCGATGACTCTATCACATTTGTTTATTACAGTCTTGTCAAAAAGTTTTCATTTCTTGAAAGTAGTTATAAGAATACTACATTTCTATATTCAAAACCGCTTAGCGGAGAAAAGAATGATTGATTTCTTTAAAGTTTATTCTAATAAGCTCTGGATTGACTTACGCACTGGGTTTTGGTATCTCAACGAACGAGTTTAGAGCAAAGCAGAGCGAAAAAGAAGAAGAAGAGTAGAATTGTCAGTTGTATTTACGATTTTTCGAGAATTGAGTTCAGTAAAGTGTTTAAATAAAATAGAAGTGTTTCTAAATAAGCAAGTAAAATTTATAGCATAAAATTCGGTGCATGCAAAAAAAACCGTTGAAAAAAATTACGTTATCAACCGGTCGGGTATAATATTTCTCTCATTGCATTGACGGTAAATGAAACAAAATGCGTGCACACATAAATATGGCTGGGTTTGAGAGCACATAAATCAATAAATACTTCAATTCAATTTAAATTCAAATTCAAATGCCGCTAGCCGTTATAGCTCGACTTCGCCCCAGCATAAAACTCGGTTTTAGTTGGTGCGCACTGAGACGCACCGAGTGCTGTCAAAAATTCTCAACGAACGCTAAAACAAACCAGTGCGCCACAGTGCGAACCATTTTTTTTTAGTTTTCTCAACGAACAGACATAGTCCACCAACAAATGTCGAGTTTCTTGATTCTTGAAATTTTAAAGCTAAAAGTTTGAATCGCTGCATGTAGTAATTTTTTTATGAATCATTCCGTAACTACTATTATTTCTGCAAAAATTGTCGAACTATCCCTTAGCTGTGTGATGATTTTGCTACATCATGTAATTATTTAAAATGTCGTGCACGCTAATATAATTGAAAAAGCATAATTTTAAAGTTAAAAGGCGAAATTTTGAAGAAAATTAATCGAAATCGTAGTTTAAAAAATTTTGTTAAAAATGGGAGGAAGGTAGACGAAACTTTTGTTGTGAGACGAGGGACAAATTTCACGCGCTGTAAGAAAGAATTTCGCCACTAAGTTGGAATCAAATCAATCAATTCCGCAAATGAATAGTGGAGCCTCATGCAAAAAGATCTACTTGCAAACGCACATTTGTCATAAACCAAATAATTTATTTCCTATTATAATATTACAAAACTGATTCAGCTTCTTTTAAGACCAACGAGTAAAATGTTGATACTAACTCTTGTGTATGGTTAGGTTTTTTTTCTAACATTGTCTTTTTGTGTGCTAGTTACAAATTCATCAGGATTAAAAAACAGCTGAGCTGATAAATCCATGTTTGTACCACCGTTACAAATATTTGAAAGTCGTTCTTCAATATTTGGCGGATGTTCACAATTATCTTTCAGTAGTGCAGGAAATTTAGGGCCGTTGCTAAAAATTTCTCTCACTTCTTTCGGTTTCACAATCTCTATAAACGCGTACTGCTGGAAAAGTGAAGGATGCGGGGACCACTGGACTTGGTATAAACCAATTTGTTGAAAGTAATTTTGGTGCGGTTCTCGGCGATTCACTACTTGAACTGTTATAGTTTTGTCCCTTTTAAATCGCCTGAAAAGAAATTGTTTTCTTAAACAATAATATACAGGGTGTTCAGAGGTGGGAGGTCAATACTGCAGGGGGTGAAAGGTCAGACCGAGACAAGCAAAAAATCGTATGGGTGGGGGGGGGGGGGGGCATCTCGCACCGTTTGGCGGTTACAGGGTGATTCGTAAATCACGATGTTGCCTTATATGGGAACCGCTCTTGTATTTTTATCTTTTTTTCTACGCATCGCAGGGGCCCCAAACTGATCTAAAAAAATCACTACTTCGACGCCCTTTCCAAAAAGGTCAAAACCGCCCCCGTATCCCCAACCCCTTAGCCTCAATCACCCCTGGAAGTTGAAAAAATTAATTTTTTTTCACGATTTTTCACCTTTCGCCCCACTTTTCTCCAAAATTCACGTTATTAACATACCTACTTTTTATTTTTTTTTAAGTTACCTATCTAATTACCTTTCCAAAAAGGTGTACATGCCCAGGTAGAAAAAGGATATGAAAATTTATTTACAAAAATCCTTCTACAGAGTATATTGACAATTCAACCTCTGAACACCCTGTATTTTATTATATAGTAGCTCGTCTCGCCGCCCATTGCATTTTCAATGCATATTTTCCTTGAAATCATATTTCGAAAGATTAATTGCATATAGCTACATTTTATCTCTCAGGAAGCAAATAAGGAAGAATGGGAGAGAAATAACTAATGAAACATTTTGCAACCTCCGGCATTAATTGGTCGAGAGCCGCAACATCAGCAATATGAATCAAAGCTGAAGCCTCTGCGCTTGCCCACTTGGTCGAGCGCCAGGACACGAGAGCAGCGAAGTGTTCGTGGGCGCCGACTCGAATGAAAGTGAGGCGTAAGCACTGACATATAGAAATGGACTACTCGATTTGCTGTCTCAAATCATGGAGGAACGAACGAATATGGAGTGGAACAACCGTGTAAAAACCCTGTCGGTGAGTGAAGCCAAAATTCCGTGTACTGAATGTCAAAAAAGTGTACCAAATGTCAAAAACCAGGCCGTCCGCCGTGTATTAAGTGTCAAACGAGAAACGAGCGGGAAATTTAATGTTCAATTCGAGTTGTCAAGTGCAGTGATTAAGCGAGCAAAAAGGTAACTGTGTGCTTGTTTTGCGTAAATTACACCTTATTTTTTATGTTTTAATGTTGTGTTAATATCTGAAAATGGCTAATTGTATACATATGTGTTATTTTGCAGAAAAAACTATCGAAAAATGCCTAAGAAGTGTTTCGTGCCTGGCTGCAAAAATGTGCAGATTTACGGGATATCTGAGCTTTCTTTTCACAAGTAAGTATTTAAGGAAACTACACTTAGTGATTTCGTGTGATAAACTTACGTAAATGATAAGATTTTATGTGAAAAATTCATTCTTAACTATAGTGATTTTCCCTCCAGAAGAATTGTCAGATATGTGGAAATGGAGTCAGAGTCGTCGCCATATAGATTTTTATGGGGGGATAATGCATAATCAAGATTGATTGATAGAAATATTACTTTACTTAATACTTTCTTTTTATTGGGTTTTATGTTCCCAGGCGATGTCCACTTGCAGGACGGGTGGTTCCAACAGATTAAATCACCTGCCCCTTCGCAATGCCAGCAAAATTTTACGCCTGTACTGAGTGATGTCTATGTGTGAGTGTTTCTGCTCACACATCTTTGAAATGGCTTCACTTTTTTCGGCTCGTTTCCACTCCATGTTCGTTCGTTCCTCCATGTCTCAAATGGTGCACCCTTTTGACAGTTCTCACTTAAGGAGAGTTCAGATATAGAAGGCATATATCTGTCTATTTCTTTCGCATTAGGCGAGATTGGGGGCTTCAAAAGGCGGCAAATTTAAAAATTATATTTATTTTTACTTGTAACCTGCGGGCTTAAATCTGATTCCCTTAAAAACAGAATAAAATCTTAAATAATTTCGCGGCGAAAAGTTTGTGGAATAAGACATTTTTCATTGAAAAACTCTCAGCAAAACGTCGAAATGCTCTCTTCTGAATATACTATTTATATCGCTAAACAACTGTTTTAAGAACCCAAAAGTAACAATTAGAGCACTTTTGTGTTTTTGCTTTAATCCTCACTTAATTTAGTTACATTAAAAGGACATAAATACAATTAATTCCGAAATAATTCGCCTCAGATTTTTTGTAGTTTTTCTGCCATTTTTGTCGGTAAATCAGACATAAAATAAAAAGGATTAGCAAAATGGGATACTAAAAGACTAATTTTCATAATTTAATATCACAATTTCTGCCGAAAACTTAGAAATTGTGTAAAATCCAGTTGTATCTTAAAAAGGGGTAATTTCATATTTGCATTCCTTTAAAGGGATTTAAGATACAAAAGAAATTATTTAATAATTTTTGGTGTAATTACTTGATGGATTTATGTAATTAAAACGGAGAAATGCCCCAAAAATGCATTTGACAACAATTCAAATTCACAGCTGACTGCTCAAAATCCGTTAATGGTGTGAGCAAGAGAGAACGAGAAAGTGCACCATCTCGATATAGGCATTTTGTATGGGACGAGTGGTCCATTTCTATATGTCAGTGGGTGTGGAATTTCAATGTTGCAATGGTTCCATCCTATTCTGTATCAATAAACACTGATGCAGAAAAAGGGAAAGAGAATGCGCAAGGGGATTATCACGCATACTAGAAAAATTAGCGAAGCGAACGAGGGTGGAGGAATGGTTCGCTGGTATTTGATCAATCCGCAGAACACGACTTTTTCCTTTCTTGGACTGCGACTTGCGAGATTTTATTGTTGGAGCATTTCCGATATTTATAATTGACTTGAAATTTGCTTATTTTACAAGGAGCCCATCTGATTTTAAAATTCCACAAAAACAAGCTGAAATGTACCGACAAAGGATTGAACCCCGGCACCTTGCGTGATAAGCAAGTCTACTACCGCCGACACTACTCTTCTTCTTCTTGGGCCGTATTAAAAAAGTTGTATATAAATTATGAACTCTCTCTCATAGATTCTCTAACTGCTCTAACGCCCCTATATTTGTATATTTCAACTTCTTTCGCTCCTTCAGATCAATTGTGGCATAGTTGCTAGAACAAGAGTGAGCATTTTTGAGGAAATGGGCTGCTTTGTAAATATTAATTCTCAAGCCAGAAACAGGATCACATGCAGTGCAGCGCAGTGCAGTGCAGCACACTGCAACACTGCTACAGTGTTTATTTGTGAAACAGAATGAGATGGCACTGCACTGCATCCAGAGCTGTGTAACTGAAATTATATTTTGAGCAGGAAAATTAAAAGTGTCTCAGAGAGATACAAAACGAAGAAAGCTATTAGTTTTGTGTGCTTTAATATTTATTAAATAAATTAAATAATTCCTATCTCCATTTTTCTGTTGCTCATATAGCTGTCAAACGTCAAAAGATGCAGTGCTGCAGTTTTTAGAAATTTGGCTAAATTTTGCAGCGCAGTGGACTGCACTGCACTGCAATACGTTCAATCTGTGTTACCCCATTTATTAATACTGTTTCTAAGTTTGACAACACTGCACTGCACTGCATGTGATTCTGTTTCAGCCTTCAACATTTATTTGCTGCGCAACTTTACTTGGCTAGAGAGCCGAAAACATGGCTAGCGAAAATGTTGAATTGGTCCGATTTCTTAACATGGTGTCTGGGCATCTATATTATTTATCTGTGCTAATATCTACTAAGATTTTCTTTTCTTTTAATAAATATATCGTCTTTTATGCTGTTATACTCTTTTAAATAATTTTTTCATATCATCTAATTTTTTCCAGATTTCTTCAATATTTTCCCACTGCATTTGCAGTGTAGTGAATTCACAAAGGAAGTAAAATAACAAAAACTGAGCATCAAAACCCGACTCGTTTTAAGCGAATTCCTGTTTTTATAATGTCTGGTGGTTATATTGACATTTCATTATTATTTTTTAAGATTAAATTAATGAATGAAGTTACATATAGCAAAAGTTCATTACACCAAAATCATCGTGTTGTTTTTACTCAACGGAACAAAGCCGTATTAATTTATAATATATAAAAGATATGTACAAATAAAACTTACCTCAACACGTTTTCCACATATAGCGTTTCATTTCCTATGATAACTTTTGCAGCCTTCCAATCACTTTCAAATAATTGAGACAATTTAAGTTTCTCAAAGATGATAAATTGCACAGTGTTGATATACACCCTCATTTTCGCGATTTTAACTAGTGACACAATGAAATCCTCGTAACCAAGTGGAGGAATGTTTATAAATATTTGATGATCCGGCAATTTCCTAATGAATTATAAAGAATACAGTCAGAGCTGGTAATAATGGAATGAACTTACCTTGAAATATCTGATATGGCTGAACAAGCATCTGTGATTGAGATTTCATCGGCGGATGATGCACTTGAATTATCCAAAAACAAATAATCTACTTTTCTATTTACATAAGTCCTGAAGCGTGTATTCAGGTAAATGTCTCTACACGTTATAAAAGGTCCTGTGTACATGACACTATGTTTTGTATCTGGAAAAAAACAATATTTAAGTGTACGGCACCCTAGGTTATAAGAAAAATTGTAGAACTCCGTAACTGTCGCTGAAGCGATATCGAGGGACAGTTAGAAAACTGAAAATAATTTTACCTTTTATAACTATTTGAGTAGTTTTTACTTATTATTATTATTGTTTGTTAAGGGAAGGCAAACAGCCTCGAGCGTTCAGACAAAACTAGTCCATTGCACTCGTCCCCTATTCTATCCAAATTCCCAGTTGTTCTAATAAACTTGAGAATATCAGTTAGATATTGAGAATCGAAGTTATTCATCCTCATAACATCAGCGCCGAAGGCCGCGCCGTCATGCGCGCACGAGAGAAGGCCGGGCAGTTACAGAGGAAGTTCTCCATATTGTCCTCATTCTCCACACGAAGGACACGTTGGGTCGCTGACGATCTCTAAGGAGTTATGTGTGTTATGCACTGTGATCGTCTTTACCACTACTCTGCAGTCCTTCTTACTCAAGCTAAGTAAAAGTCTCACAGTTTTCTTATCTGGGCGACCAACGAACCACTTGGTAAATTTGCAGGTTGATAGACTAGCACTAGACCATATTTGCTCGTGGATTGAGTCCACATGTCGATAACTCGAGGGATAACATAGATCGTCAATGGAAAACAATCCTTCTTTAGTGTTCTATTTTGTATTTGATACAGATTTTTAGAATATTTTCAGCGACGAAAAAAACATTCAATTTGGACGGCCCTGATGATTTTGACTCATAATGGCATGACCTACGGAAATCTCCTTTATATTTTTCTAAGAGAAATTGTGGCGGAGGTAGTTGCATGGTTTGGGGAGCATCTTGCAGTACTGGTAAGCTGCCGCTAGTTTTTACTTCTTCAAAAATAAAGAGTCAGGACTGCACATAGATTTTAAACGAGCAGTTGAGTTATTTTCTGCAAATTCTAAACGTCTGTTTTTATGCGCTTCTGTTAGCAATGAAGCAGGATATGGAAACTTCGTTTAATAACGCGAGATACGGTCATTTTAGATACACTAACGTTACTGTTTTCTCGAATTTGGCGTAACATTAGTGTCGAATTTGACGCTAATTTGCAAATATGCCACTCATCGCGTTCTGTTACTTTCCGAGATGGACCAACGTAGCTTTTTCGTCGCATAAAGTTCCGGATTCTTTAAAAAATTTCGCACTACGCGATTAAAACTAATATTGGCTATTTTTACCTATTGTAGAAAAGGTCCAAAGAACAGCCACTCTACTTATTACTGGCGCTCTCAGAACAACTCCAACCAAAGCGCTGAACACTATTCTCCACCTTCTACCGGTGGAAACTTTCGGCAAGCAAATTGCGACTTCCGCGGCCGCAAAGCTAAACGCGGCTAATCCGTGGACACGCACGGACTATGGACATTCGAAAATCCTGGATTAACGTGCCCCCAAACTGGACTATACCACACCCAAACGCTCGTTTGACTGTAGATTCAATGTCCTCATTCCTGCTAGACAGGATTGGGGAGAGGGCCCCCTCAGACAACAAAACCCGTTATTAATTTTTACCGACGGATCCAGGATAGATGATAGGGTTGGTGCCGGAATCTTTTCCGAACACTTAGGCTTCGAAGTATTCTTCCGCCTGCCCGACCACTGCAGCGTGTTTCAAGCGGAAGTGGTGGCCGTTCTGGAGGCTACTAGAAGATTACTAGAAGCACAGCCATCCCCCAATAGTATCACTATCCTTACTGATAGCCAAGCTGCATTAAAATCGCTGGCTAGTGCATGCACCTCCTCGAAGGTTGTAGCCGAATGCCGCTCTCTGCTAAACCAACTAGCAGAGAGTGTTGACATTAGCTGTGTTCCATTGGGCTGTGTAAAGTACTCCCGAGTACTTTCTCTATGGAACGCTACTTTGATCGTCAGGAGTAAAATATAAATTCAAATTTTGAAATTTCATCGTATTATATTAGTTGCTCTGATTGTGCCTTATTTATTAAAATGGAAATATTTATACATAAATATGTTTTGCTACCTAAACTACTTCAATTTTATTATTTGAATCCTTGTGATAACTCCAGAATAGCTAAAGCTTCAACGAATAATGAGGAAAAGCTTTCATTTCCATGCAAACCTAGTACAAAAACCACCATCCACCTGGCGGGAAAATGTGGCGAAACTACTCAGAACTTCTGCTCGCCAACTAGAGCTAGAGTAGTTCAGCGTAGCCAGAAGTACTTGGGAGTACTTTACACAGCCCAATGGAACACAGCTATTAATATAACTTGGGTGCCCGGCCATAGCAACATCCCAGGGAACGAGAAGGCGGATGAGCTTGCTAGACGGGGCACCAGCCTTCCGGACACGGACATCCTGTCGCATATAGAAGTACCCTTCTCCTCCTATAAGCACGTAGTCGAACGATCATTTACAAAGATCACCGACAATAATTGGAAACGCGAAGACACCTGCGTGACCACTAGGCTGATCTGGCCCTCTTTAGACCGACACAGGTCAAAGGATTTAGTATCTCTCAAGAGACGAACCATCAGCAAAGTAGTAGGCGTGCTGACCGGGCACTGCCTTATCGGTAGACATGCCATCAGACTGGGGGCTCCCCTCAATGATTTCTGCAGAAGCTGTCTTGATGAGGAGGAAGAAGAAAGCATTAAGCACTTCCTCTGCCAATGCCCGGCACTCGCAACCCTAAGGCTGCGCTGTCTGGGTGCGTACTTCTTCGATGACCTAGCTGACCTGGGCTCGACGAGTATCCAGAACATCAGCAGCTTCATCAAGGACTCTGAGTGGTTCCCTGGATAGAAGATGGGTCGGCCCACTGTGGTATCACAATGGACCTAGCGATGGTCTAAGTGTGCCCCGAGGTAGCCACATCACCATACCATACCATAACTATTGTAGCAGTTGGTACCAACTATGGTTATATTTATGTTACATTCGAAAAAAGGAATTTTGTCTTCCAGTTGAAATTCGTTAAGTAATGTAAACTGATTCTTTTACTATTTTCAAAGTAATTGAATTGGGAATTTAGTCTTATAGTAATTTTTGCATTTTGTCTTCATTACAGAGAAAAATCTGTAAATTTAGGGGTGCGGTTATAATTATGTTACGCACTGTAAAAAGGACCTGGTTGTGTTTAATAACAAAGTTAAGTCTTTTCTTATATTCCGGGATAATTGTTGACCTAGTGGCGGGGTTGATAAGGGTGATAAGAGCAGCCGTTTTTACTTGCGTTAATATATAAAAATCCGAATTTGAAATCTGATATTCCCTACAACTTTACACTACAGGGAGCATGTTTTCCTAGTAAAAATTTTATTATCTTTGGGCTTACACAATATTTTTGAAATAAATTCGATCTTTCCGCTAAAGATACATAGCTTAAGTGTCGTAACTTCAAATTATAATAAAATATTTTCTAATTAACACACAAGTTTCATTATATACTATTTACAAATGCTTTACATACCCTCAAAATAGTACATAACGTTTCCTAACACTCCTTCATGCCTGAACATTGTAACTTTCAATGACTTGCCGTCGTCTAAGGTTATTGCCACCGGATCGTTTAAAGCCATTTGTCGGAAACACTTTATTGGAATATTCTGCGATTAAATTAATAAATATATGTATATGTATCTAGCCTCCGGAAAACATCATTTCATACTTACACGTTTTACTGAGGTTATTAAGCGAAAAATAGTTTTCGAAGTATATATTAGCGATTTCCAATTATTTGGCACTTGAAGTTTATCCGTTGCATGTGTAAGGAAATGTACATATTTTTCCTGAAATATTAAATAAATCAAAATTTCACGTCTGAAAATTTAGTTTTTCAAGATGTTATTTGGCTACAGGCCAGATCTATGTATGTATACTAGCCACTTTCAGAATATTTAGTTTCGCATCTTTTATTGCGAATAATTTTAACTAGGGTTGGCGCATGACCTAAACTAGTTTATATTTCTATAAACCGAACAAATTTTTGGATCAACTTATTTTCGCAAAAAGAAATATAAATATGTTAAAAGAAATTTGCTATTTCTTTAACGGTCTCCAAAATGCTTTCAAAATCTTAGGACAAAAATAACAGCACATTTTGGAGCAGACTGAGTTTAAAATTTGTTGGATGTCTCCTGCCGGCCTTCGATATTCAATTTATGCCGTATGGCGTGATGTACACGCAATTTAAGTTAAATACTTACAGAATTACTTTCAACAATTTTATCCACCACGATGTATTCACTTATTTCAGGCAGATTCATGATTCATCCTCATTAAAAACCAAAACAAACAACCAAACAACAAACCGCCTCCAATCCAAATGAACAGCTGACTGCCAAAGTGTCAAATGCAAATGAATTGTACTAGACCAGCCGCCTTAATGAAGTACATCTCCATTTCTTAAAAATTATGGTACTGCCAGACATGCCTGTATTTTTGAAAAAAAAACCGCATATGATGTGCATTCAATTTAAATAAAAGTATGTAGGTAGCGTAAGCTGCTTCAGGCAAGAAAACTATTTAATAAACGTGCGATGGACCAACCGGAAGCGTTTATGAATTATGTAATTATTAGCCATGTTCTTTTCACATCGGATCCAGTTCTAGGTTTTACAGGAAATTTCGTATAGAATTGAGTTTTATGAGCAGCAACCATATCAAACAATTTTTATTTCTCGAAAATAAAATCAAATTGCTTGGATTTATACTCAATTTATGCGTGAAAATTTTGATCCAAAAATTTATCTGGTTCAAGCTTTGAAGTTTGAATGGGTAAATATCACGGCAATTTGATACGAATTTCGAAAATTTTAAAATCTTTATATACGTGACGGTTTTTAAACTTTCAATTCAATCGAAAATTTCCTCCAAAACCTAGAACTGGATCCGATGTGAAAACACGGCTATTGATAACGAATTGTAAATAATATGTAAGCAATGACTAGAGGTTTTTTTTCTATTGATTGTGTTTTTTTTTATATCCCTTATCTCAGATCTTTTTCCATACTAATTTTTGTCTAATTATCATCATAGGTAATAGTTTGGATTTTTTTATATTAAATCTGCTCCTCCTTTGTTCAAAACGGAGAAAAGGTGTATTTTTGTACCTTACAGTGACAACGATCAATAAAGAAAGCAGATCAAAAATTAATATATCAATTTTAATCTTCAATATTTAACAAACTTTTGTGTTCAGTTCAATGGCAATCATTGAATTGTGCAGTACATAATATTAAGTAATTCTTAAATAAATGCAAATTACGGCGTCGCTCTAGTAAAGCTTAAATTCATTTTGTATTTTGTCCGCAACCATTTTAGCAATGGCCATCGAGCTAGTCGCACCTGGAGAAGGTGCGTTTCGGCAGTGGAGCACCCTCTCAGATACTGTTCCACCTCTTGAACCTTTATCAAATACAAAATCTTCTACTAAATTGCCATTCAAATCCAAAGCCTGTGCTCGAACGCCAGCTGGACCCCGCGATACATCGTACTCTAAAATTTCGGGTATGTACTGCTGCAAGTCCTTCATTTGCAAAGGTATCAGCGAAGATTTAGCCATTTCCTTCAGTCCAAAGCCAAGGTGTTTCCAGGCTAATTTTAGGAAGCCTGGGTACCTAAGGGCGTCGAACAATTCAGCAAGATTGATGTCGCTCCACCTGGAGAAAGAATGATTCAAAACAGGGCCCTTCAAGAGCTGACTGAAGTAAATTACGTGTAGCCTTCACGCTTGAAAGCTAGAACAGCATTGGGTCCCAACCAAACACTGCCGTCCATGCGAGGTGTAAAATGCACACCTAAAAAGGGTAGTCTAGGGTCCGGCACCGGGTAAATATTTCCCTTCACCATGTGCCTTTTGCTTGGGTGCAGGAGGAGATATTCACCGCGTACAGGCACAATTCGAGGCTCTTTTGGGCATCCGGTAATTTCCGCCAGAAGATCCGACTGCAGACCTCCACAGGTGAGGACGTAACGAGCGCGCACATCGCTGCCCCCTTTGCTTCGAATCGTAACTGGGAATTCAGCATTTAACGGAGTTTCCATGAATTTTGTTACCTTGAAATTCAGATGAATGTGACCGCCAAGATTTTTAAAATCCGCAGCGTAGTGTCTCGTAACCAAAGCGTAATCAACGATTCCAGTATGAGGCGACCAGAGGGCTTTTAGGCCCTGGCAATAGGGTTCTATTTCAGGTATTTTAAGGCCGTCGATCAGTTGCAAATCGGGAACTTTGTTCTTTATAGCTCTGTCATAGAGGTCCTGCAAACGAACTATTTTGAACTCTGATTTTCCGTATAAAACTGGTTAATTACCATCAATCTTTGAACTGCCGACTCGTCGGTGGCAACGATAAGCTTGCCACATTTCTTGTAAGGGATGTTTTTCTCATCGCAGTACTTGTAAATTAAGTTCATACCTTCACCACAAAGTTTTGCTTTTAACGTGCCCGGCTTGTAGTAAATGCCCGCATGGATCACCCCGCTATTGTGACCGCTTTGGTGGGCTGCGAGTTTATTCTCCTTTTCCAGAATGGCAACTTTTAGTTTTGGGTTTCGGCACAGAACTTCACGAGCTGATGCGACACCCACGATGCCGCCACCAACCACTGCAAGGTCATAGTCGCGACTGTGAGAGGAATTTTATCACCTGTTAAAATAAAGATAAAAATATGATAACATTACCTTGAGTCGGTGCTCTGCGAATGCTGCTGTCTGATCAAAGGAGTAAATTGTAAAAGAGAACGCCTTTTTGCCGATTTAAGTAATAACATAGTTGGGTTTATTTATTCCAAAACTACACTTTAAGGCGCAATACCGGCAAAAAACACACGACCCTGCTTGATTGACCTCTTTCGTCGGAACCTGCCGCCAATCTACTTGTTTCCACTGTCATTCAGTTCATGACAGTGATGTGATTTGAGATTTCTTTATGTAGTGGACCATTTACAGCTGGGCCTCAAACCTTTATTAGTAAACACGCGATAAAGGGTGTTTATAAAGTTATTTACTCAATAGAATTGTTTTGCCAAAAATCGATATTTTTTAAACATTTTTATTTCAAAACACGTCTATATGAACCCAAAATTTGAAGGGGATGCCATATCTTTGAAAATCTTCAAATCATCAATTTTTTTGAGAGCACATTATTTCAAAAGTATTCTCAAAACAACATTTTCGGTGTTTCATCGCAACACCAAAACGAGCTCTATTGATTGCTTTCAAATGTTTAACCAGTTTTTTGAAGCATAAAACTGGCGATACTGAATGAAGGCATTTTTAATTTTAATAGCCAAAAAATAAACGTTTTTTAGGGAAAATATAAATGTTTGCTTAAAAAACCAGCCATTATATTATATAAGCACCAGTACCAGGGAGTTTCGTTTGAATAAACCTATTGACTTAAATCTTGTTGCATTTTTTGTTTGTTAATATTATATTATATATTACCCAGACAGCAAAAAACCAGTGAGAGTATAACTCGCGAACCGAACTTTGAAAAAAAATGTAAAGAGGTTAAATTCATCGATTGCTTCAAAAACAATAAGACCCATGATTAACGCTATAGTTTTTCTTTAAAATTTCAGTACAGCTCCAGAAATCGTTTTTAATAGTTTTAGTGATTCATTAAATTATACTCTAAATATTTTTAAGTATTGTTAGCGCGCAATAAATTTTCTTTTTGGGAATGCATAACATAACTTGCTTTGTAAAGGATTTGTTTTAATTATTTTTATCATTTTACAACAGCTAAATACTAAGGAAAATGTTATAATATCTATTGGCGTAGCTAGGTAGTTTTCCTGAGGGGGCAGCTAATCAACCACTGCGTAGTTTTAATTTCGGTAATGAGATTAGAGATCAACTAACTTTTTAGTAGAATCATAGACAAATAAAAATATAGATTACCCACTTCGAACAAGCAAAACGCGACGAGTTCGGCGAAGGAGAAGTCGCATTTGTTGGGCGCGCGATACTTTTCTTGTGGGCATGTGATGCCTTGCACGGCCTGCTGCGGCGGCGCTGGCCCTGCGATGGGCTTGTTTACGTCGCTGCTGCTCTGCGCAAGGGGCTTGTGGATCTGTTCTACCGTGAAGCGCGAGGGGATTGAATTTTTCTAGGAATCGTCGGAGTTGCGGGCTCTGCTCAATCAAGGAATGAAATTCCCACGGGCAGAAGGCATACGGACAGATTCATAAATTTGAATTATCTAACGAAATTCAGGTTTTTTTGGTTCGTGTTTTTCATTGCCTTAAGGAATAATTAAAACAATATTCATATTTGACTTTGATTATGCATGCTGCATGCACCGGTCCTAATACGTGATGGTGCAAATAGAGAAAAATTGTAGGGCTCGTGCAGATGAGCGTCAATTAACGTTCTGAAACCGACAGCTTTTTATATAAATTTAGTTGTTCATATCTTTTTTACATTTTCCACACCTTATTCGTGTATGCATAACGATTTCTCTACTTTTCTTTAAACTAACAACTATATGAATTTGTTAACTCTTTCTAATCCGTCAAAAATAAATCTTTATCAAATCAAAATTTTGAAAGAATACCTAACATTATTGTTTTAATAATTCCTTAAGGCAATGAAAAACACCGAAAACGAAAAAATCTGAATTTCGTTAGATAATTCAAACTTATGAATCTGTCCGTATGCCTTCTGCCCGTGGGAATTTCATTCCTTGATTGAGCAGAGCCCGCAACTTCGAGTATTCCTAGAAAAATTCAATCCCCTCGCGCTTCACGGTAGAACAGACCCACAAGCCCCTTGCGCAGAACAGCAGCGAAGTAAACAAACCCACCGCAGGACCAGCGCCGCCGCAGCAAGCCGTGCACAGCATCGCATGCCCACAAGGAAAGCATCGCGCGCCGAACAAATGCGACTTCTCCTTCGCCGAACTCGTCGGATGCCATCGCACATGTGGAGGCATCGCTGTGGAGCTCTCAGAATTTTTGGTCGCGTTTTGCTTGTTCGAAGTGGGTTATCTATATTTTTATTTGTCTATGGTAGAATTTAAGCTCCTTTCCATCCTTTATATCCTATTTGAACGTTTCTCATGATAGGGCCCGGTGTCATCAATTATTGTGTGGAAAACTACACGGTGTTGTTTATGAAAATTCAATTAAATCTTCCGTATCAGTATTCATTTTTCAATTTTCATTGGTCAATTTAGCTCATATTGCTGTGACCATAAAGCTAATTTTTAGTGACGCCCTTGACCCTTGACAACAACAACAAGTATAGCGACCACTTTAAGTCGTAATTTACATTTAAACCCACATTATAAAACCGAAAATTGATTAAACAGGAGCTTAAGTGAACTTAAGCTCGCACTGTGAAATTGGGCATAAGATATCCTATTTGGGAACTAACTTCATTGCTATTAATAAGGATCATTTTTTGATGCCTATTTTTACATTACTTAAATTTAGTCTATTTAAATCTCAAAAAATAATACTTAAAAAAAATTACCTAGCAAGGCAAATGAGTAAATAATGTTAGCGTGTTCGGAATCGGCTGGTAAATGGGGATGATAAAATAATTTTACGAGGAATGGAATTGAATCTTTTTCTCAAGATAAAAAGAGTAAAAACAGTATATTTCTTCAATATTGTCGATTTTTCTAGGGTGGCATTGAGTTTTGTAGGAAGGGCAGCCCTTCCACGCTACGCCCATGATAACATTGGGGTATTGGAAAGAACGGAATCTTCCCAATATGGCAAAAATAAAACTGCAAAGCTTGTCTGAAGAGATTTATATTTATTATGTACATCATTATCTCGTGAGTTGCTTTGTTTTCCGTCGTTTAACATTTAATTAAGTTAATGTAATGTAGCTCTTTGACATCATAACTTTTCTTAAAAGTAGTCATTGCAAACCTACAGAATATTATAGTAAACCTACAGGGAACGATAGGAATGGACACATTTTAAAACTCTCAATCCGGCAACAGTGAAACATAATTTCATACGCTGGGAGCTCGAATTCGTTAAAAATTATAATACAATGCTTAGATTATATGCTTATATGTAGTATTATGCTTAACTAATTTGAGTTTTATTCTATTAACAGATATTAATTATTCCTCCAATTCACAGCCAATTAATATCTACTTAGATACCACCATTTAAGTTTAAATTACTAATTCTGTTGTTTGTATAACTACATAGATTAATTGTTTTGTTGTTATAATAATGCCATATAACTGATAAAATCGCTCTATTATATTATATGGATATTCTTATAACTCTTTTCTGAAAGTGGCTCGTGCCATTATGGGATTAAAGATAAATACCTCTAGAGGTAGCCGTCAGTGATATATCGAAATCAATGTTGAAGTTTAAAATTAGCTTGGGCGAGATCTTATATATATGAATATATGTATTTATATAGTTACTTCTCATACGATCACTGCATTCATAGAAAATATTATTTTTGGTATGGTTTAACTACGAACTGTATTTACACGCTATATTTTTAATGTTAAACAAATTCAAGAAATGAATAAAAACAGGCAGTCTTCGTTTCCTTCCAAGAATTAATTAAGAACGTTTTTATCGATGTGCTTCAATACTGCATGTTTTGATTGTTTATTTCTTTGTTTCTTTAGTTCTCTCAGAGATTTATTTAAATTTTTTGTCTTAATCGACTTTTGAATATTAGGTGCGTGGCTTAGTACGTTTTATTTATTGAGGAAATCGAATATTTCGTCAGTAAGAAGTTAAATTATCAGTTAATTTGTGCTTCACAGGGAGTACATGTTATAAACATTATTAAATATGTTAAGACCCAACTCTTAAAAGCATGAAGTGAAATTCCACTATGCTGTTTAAGCAAATAAATGAAGAGGCAAGATAAACAAATTTTTATAGATATTGTCAATTTTATGCGAAGTTCACTAAATGACGACTAAATTTGTTGTAAGTTATTAACTCCATGAATTGTAATGAATTTAACCTTAGAGGTTGACAATTTAATTTTAATACGTAATACAATACATACATATATGGGAGACCAGGGACGAACGTAACAATTTTTGATTTTTTCTTAATATCTCACAGAGATTTCTGAATATTAAAATTCTAATTCTAATTCTAATACACATATCAGATTTCTGTATATTCTAGACAATTATTTACATAAAAGAAAATAAGGGAGACTGAAATAAACTGAGTTATTAAATAAATGAAGAAAAAATATATTTAAATGTTAGGTTAAATAATTAATTTTAAATTTTTATTAAACTATGTAAGTAAAGATAAGTAAAGTAATGAGAAACGAGTATTATTGCTTCATTTTGCTTAAAACTTTTTTGAAATTTTCTTTTTTCAGTTTTAATAATAATAACAAGTGGAGACCAACAAATTTTCAAATATTAAAATTGATATAAATAATTAATTTTTTCCATTCTGTTCTTATCTGAATGGTTTATTAAAAAAATTAATATGAAATATTTAAAATACTTTAAGTCGACTTTTTTTATTTGGGTTTTTATTGTAGGTATCATCAAATCAAAGGAAATTTTCAGGTCCAGTAATACAGATTTGTTTTTGTAACGGCAGACAAAATAAATAGTAAAAGTAGACCAGACATGTACATTTTTCAAATTTATTTTTATATTCATATGAAAATGTTTTTCTTGCATATATGTATGTATATATGTTTAGTACATATGTATTATATTGCCATCTGTTTTGTTGCACATTTCTTTTCCAAATCAAAACGTAACATTCAGAAAAGGACTTCACCTGATGTAACACCATAGATTAAAAATAAAAGCAATTATATTTGTAACTATTTCATTTTTTATTTCTGTTACCTGAAATATTATTGTCTATTAAATTATTTATTTATATAATTCTTATAATTGTGAATTATAAATATTTCCTTTATTAATTATATATATGAGTAGGTATTAGATAATGGTAATTGAATATCGTCGTTAGCATTATATAGGACCAATTATTAGTTTAATTGATAACGGTAAAAAAATTTGAATGTACTATATTCTTGAGATCATATGAATTTCAAAACGCAATAGGCAGAAAATAAATTTTTTATATCTGAATTTTGCCCGAAAAATCATAGTCGTTATGGTGCTTGAAGTTTTGTATGATGGATCATAGTAGGTATATATGTAGTTATTCAACCATACCCCTCAGGAAAGAGTATTCTTGTACAATGCAGTATGGGCATATTAGTCCCTTATCCAGTAGGTACTTAATTATAATAAATTGTATAGTAATCAGAACATATTTCTTTAGTAGAACATTTGCTACTATTGCAATTCATCACTTGAACATATTAGGAGCAGTTAACTAATAGTCTATATAGAGTTCCTCAGAAAAATATCTTTAAAACTATAACAGGATAATCTAAATATCTAAGAATTAAATTTACAATTCTCCTCGTATTTATTTGTTAATTTCTTGAAAATGTAAACATGTAATTTATGATCTATTTTGGTTTTTCCTTATTATTTTTATTGGTCGTACACTCAACAAAAAAAAAGCGCTACTTTGTTTTACGGAGAAAATGACAATATTCGCTTGCATGTAAGTATGTAACTTTGTTGTAATTGGTCCTGGAAGTTCAAGGTCATTGAAAAAATAGAAAAAGCGCCATGTTTGGAATGATCTACCACCTGTGTCGAGCTTTCTACGTGCTTTTCCATGATGAATTCGTAAAGTAGGTAGGTCTTGATCCGATGAACTAGAAAAAAATCATAGTTGTTTGAAAAAAGAATTATTTTCCCCTTTACCAAGGCATGAATTCCATGTTGATTGGCGCAACATTTTTAACTCGTGCTGAATTACTCAATCCCCCATTTTTGAAGATGCTGAACACTACACATCTATCTACTTTCACCCCGAGTCCCAAAACTATCACCAGAAGGTCATATAACCTCTATGCATTAGTGCACCGCAGGAAAGTTTCTCGATCGGACCACGTTTCAGCCTAAAGAGGCCTTTGCAGCGGTATGGGTTGGTTTCGGGCCTTGGGGGTGGAAGCAGAAAACACGAGCGGTAAATCATTTCATACATATCTTTTTTATTTTTTCAAATGACCTTGATCTTCCGGTCGCCCTCACAACACTTCTAGTCAAAAGGATATTGAAGCAGCGGCATCTTCAAGTACAGAGTCCAAAGTGACCAAGTATTATACAAAAAAGTTACATGTAGGCGAATATTGTCATTTTGTCCGTAAAATAAAGTGGCGCGTTTTTTTGGCTGAGTGTATTTTGTGAAATTCGGTGCATAACTCAAAAATTTTAATAACAGAATACGAAATATTTCAAAGCTAAGTCCAAGTCATTCTATTCTCTTAAGGGTGTAATCTAGTCGGTGATTTTCAAAAAATCTATTTTTTGTTTTTTACATTTGTCGGAAGTATATACAGTAGAAAAGAAGGCATTTTGTAAGGTGCGGTCATCGCTGATTAAGTTAAGATTTTTTTTATAATTTTTTATTAAAAAAACTTTAACTGCGTTTTTCTCAACACGACGATTTCTCCGGAAGCTGAGGGCCAATCCTTCTGAAATTGTAACCACGTACTCACAAAATGAACTATTATCATGTTAAAATTTTAATATTTATACTATATTGTTTTTACAAAAAACTGCAAAAACAAAACACTTTTTTTCAATGTTTTTGGTTTTTGTTAAGTAAAATTAACAAAATTGGTTCAAAATTAATATCCATATTTAATTTTGTAGCCATTGTCATACCGAATCTGAAACACTTGATCGGTTTTTTAGTTTCAGATACAATGTTGCCGAGATATCGTGTGAGAGCCGATCTGCCTCCAAATTATGGCGTTACGCTCAGCTACGGATTTTGTATAGAAAAATTGAAAAATAAGAAAAATTTTGTTTGGTACTTATTTAGACTTCATTCATTTCATATCTAATAATTTTTTTCCATATCTGCCATAGCATGCTCAAAAAAAAATTCCCGAAAATAGAATTTTTTTAGCTTATGAACTAGACTACACCCTTAAGTTATTTCATTGACTCCTTTATTGTTCCAAAAAATTATTATTCATTTCCTTCAACAAATTTATGTACATATATTGTGTTGGAAGCATTGTCTCTCAAAATGAATGCATGTCGACATTGCACGTACTTTTTCATACAGGTTTATAGAAATTTTCCTTTTTAAGTGCATCACAAATCTTGATATTACTTAACTATACTAAGTCGAAATATCTACATATAATACAATCTAAAAGCTCTAATTAAGATTATAAATAATTCTTTCTTGCAAAAAGTTTATAAAACTTCCCAGACATTTTTACAATTACCACAAAACTTTACGGAATAAGTAGACCTATGAACATACATACCCTACTTGTGGTAACAAACTTTTAAAGATTATCCCATTTAAAAATTTAATTTTAACGAAGACACTCAGTTGATATAATAAATATTTATACCTTAGTAATTTTTTTTAAACTGGTCCATTTTCTAGTTGTTTCTAATTTGCTGGGATGCTGGCACAAAAATAGTTTCATTTATTTTCAATTCCTTCTTCATTTGAGTTATGACTTTTAATTCAAAGACTACAACGTACGCGTATGTTGCTGGTTGGTTTTATTTTATAGGGCAATTTTAGCCCAAGCAAAAATTTCCGTTTAAATTCAAAGAGGTATAAATTGCTCCTTTTGCACATAAATTCCTTATGTATACCAGTCAAAAATAAAGGTACGTAATCGGGCTCAATATTCGCGTCTTTGTTGACTTACTTACAAATTTATGTCGTACTTTTGATTAATTTCTTAAATTTATTAAAGCTTTTGTGTGTATATAGCGTGAAACCAAGTGGCAACATCACATTATATGAAATTGCATAATAATAATAAAAATTAGCTATACTCGGACTTAAGTTTCTAATTATTCTGTGCTAATCTGTGATGTGACAATTCTCTAACATATAGTTTTTCTCTCTATCAAGTACATATTATGTATGATAACTCTTACTTCTAAGTTAGATATATTTTCGCTTATTGTAACGATATCAGGATTTACATACGTTGGTTGCAAAAATATTTTTATGTATAAAAACCATAGTTTTTTATCCTCTTAAAAGAGAATTAACTATCCGAATTTGATGTTCTTAGGATAATTTTCAATATGTAACAATTTTACTAATATACTATATGACTTTTCAGTGTGCTTATATATTTTCGATATTTAATTTGGTAAACTTGCGATAATGATAGTTTAAAGTTACATGAAAAGGGTTTTATCTTTTATATTATCTGAACAGGGTTATAGTTATGAAAAGATTACCTGGATGTTTGACAGTGATTCATTGTAGCCTAGCATTAAAGGCTAAAGGTAAGCGTTTAATGCATTCTCGTCAGCATGACCTGAGCTGTATTTTTTAAAGTGAAAAACATGGGTCGGGGCAAACGTGACCTCCAAAAACTGGGGTTAAACCGATTCTCTTGGGGCGATTTTGTAGAGATCGGCATTTTTGCTAAATCTCTAAACTGATGGGTACTTGACTGCCAAATTATTTATGAAACAGTTGCACGGATAATAATCTATCAAATGGAACTTCATTTCATTTGCAATATATGTATTTTAAGTTCAATGAGATTTAACCTAAAAATCGCAAACTGGTTTCCTCTATGTCTACATACATATCTAAAATTTTTCTTGACGGAAAACTCGTTGTGTACACATAAACATCGAACACGGAAAAAAATTTTTCAGAAATAGCCTTGTGTTTTCCGACGGATTTTGGGATAGTGCATTATGTCGGTAGCATTTGTGAAAAAATACAGGGATTTTAACCAAAATTTAAGGGCCAGCGTAAAATGTTGACATTATTTCCTATACTGTTAAGGAGATCCGCTGCTTTTCCAATATATGTTGTGGATTTTATGGCAAATGTTCGTAAATTGGTTGGGAAGATTTTTACTATCCCAACTTTTTTTTCCGTGAAGCATCCGTTCCAGAGCTACATATGTATATGGACAAAATATTTACCTAATGGACGCGGCGTACCAATTTTCGGTTAAAAATGCTTGCTAGAAAAAATGAGCATTGCATTGTAGAACTCTGCTGCTGAATAAAAACAACCGCAGGACAGCTAGGTGTGCTATACGTTTTACAAGTAATAAGGGCTATCATTTCCGCGAGTTAAGCCATCAAATATCAATATTAAATAGCCCAACAGCACTTAGGTTATTGCTGAAGCTGCAAATAAAATAAATATATTCGGAAGTTGCATTTAAAGTGGAACTTTAATCGCTTATAAATTTAAACATGATATGGATCAGTTTAGTATCTTATTAAATTTTGTTGTGTTGTTGCATGTATGTACATACACAAATTTCTTAATATGTAGCAATTATTTTGTTGTTTAGAGTCGATTGTTTTTCAGATATCATCAAGTATTTTCATATTGCTTAGTACTAACTTGAAAAGACACTTTAGTGTTTTACTTTGCCTATTAGGAGTTAAATGTGCAATGTTTTTTTCTTTCTTCGAAATCCACATTAATTAACATTTTTTTGATATCACAAAAATATAATATTATGGCAGTTAATGAATATACCAAAGAATTTCTTCTTATAATCTTTGTGTTTATTTTGGAAGAGCGGGCAAAGTCAAACAAATTATTAGTATTTAATGTGCTAGGATATTTGGATATTCGAAAACAATGCCCCTTTATCAAGAGATAAGAATATGTAGTATATGTATGTATATGTACCTACTCTTCAAATATAGACAATTTTTGTAATAAATTACATAAAAATACAGGTTAAAACCGAAAAGATTTGGTCACCATTTTGAACTTTCAAATTTCGAAAACAAATTCAAAATAACTAATTAAAAATCTAAAAATATATACATGCTGTTCTTTAAAAAAAAAATGGCTTGGTTTAGTTTTTAGCACTATTTATCTGAGAAATTTACGTGATGTGATGAAAGCTTTTTGTTATCAGATTCATATTCAGTGCTCTAAATAACATAATTACCCGTTGTTAAAATTAAAACCACTTTTATTGCAGACTTATGTTATTGATAATAATTTTGAATGGTTAAAAATCCCTGGCTTGTCTCATTTTGCTTTAAATTTACTTAGAGCTAAATTACATTAAACTACTTTGATTAAGATATTAAAAATTTGGAGCCATTATGATTTTAAGCAAAAGGAAGTAAAAGTAAATTCTTGAAGTGTGTCAAAAAATATTTGCACGAAACATCAAAAGGTTCATTTTACATTTTGCGGAAAATTGTGAACGTAGGTAAAATTACTCCCATGTCGCTTCTCAGGTCAGTTGACGAGGAAATAACGCCAAGATGATCTCTGCGAACCAACGGAGCGGAACCCAGGACATTTTACACCGTAGGCATTTTACCCTGCCATCATCGTATCGGTAGAATTAAGGCATTCTTTTCTTTTGATGCGAAAGGGAAACTTCTATAAACCTTTTCACTCCTACCCTTTGTCCGCCTTTGACTGGTTCGAGAGTCCCGATATCGATAAATTATGTTGCGGTCAGTTTAGCCTTAAATAAGGGTCAAGCGGCAGTTTTTGGCAGCGAATATCGGAGGACTCCCCGTGCTGAACAGTTATAGGGTCCATAAATTGCGATTGTGTCTTCTAATGGTTTGACGACTACAATTCGTGGTATACGATATTTGTGGTAGAAACGAAGGTTTAATTTAGGCAGTGCGGTTTCTATGATACTTGGAAGTGATTAAATATCGAATTTTAATTAATCCCCCAAAACTAGGAGCGATGTGAATTTCCAACGAATGAAATGTTTTATTTCTAGTCGTCATGCAAATTACCTCATGATTCTTTGATTTAATGATAACGGAGAAGGTTGTGTTTTTTTTTCTTTAATTAAATTGGATATTTCTTATTAGCTTTCAGTCAAGCTGAAACACACACATATTGTGGATGAATATGTTCCATAAAGAAAATAAATAAATTTCCTGAATCCCTATCGTTCTAGAAAAATTATTTGATTTTTATTAACAATTTTAAAAAGCTTGTTCTTGTACAATTAAAAGTTGAGATATTTTATTTAAATAACTGTTTACGTAGGGAAATTTCAAAATTTACAGGGGCATTAATTGCCTTGGAAGAGCCACATTTGATCATTTTATTTCGAATTGACGGATTGTTTAATTCGGATGAGATTCAAATATCTCAGAAAGTTCAAGAGACCAACAAAAAATGGTTACAAATTCATAACCTTTGATCCAAAATGAAAAGTTTTGCTATTACATACAATAATACGTTTTTCTGCTATGTCATATATCATATCATATCATAAGTACTTCAGTGAAAATAATTAAATAAGCAAAATTATACTTTATAAGCTATTTTAACTTTTAACTCTTACAACTGGGGACCATTTTTATCATCGTAATTTATCTTTCTCTTTTATTACTGTTATCTGCATTTGCTCCCATATTTTAGGATTCTTGTATCAAATATTTACTATTTTATTATATTTAATTATTAATTTTATATTCAGGTATAAATCTATTTATAAAAAAAAACGCAGGCATTTATTTGCAAGTTTTTCTTGTTGTGTCTACATTACTGGACTAATAATGTAAAATTTATTAGAAAGTCGTGTGATGTAATTTAAACTTTTTTTCTGTCGAAAAGTAATGTAGTAGGCAAATATAAAGCGAGTATGTACTTAGTAACGAAATAAATAATTATTATTACATCTCGTAACTGATCCATACCACGCTTAAACTAATAGGGCTGTTAACGATTTGTTGTATTTGCTATTGCGTCGTTGGACCGAGTATAAATGTTATATTTGGGTAGTTATTTCTATGTATGTACCTATATACGTTTTACAACTCTGACAATAGTAAATATAATCAAACGCAAATACCCCTAATTTATTCATTTGTGTCATACCTAGCTACTTATCAAGCTCTTGTGATATAATTTCGATAAAAAAGTTTAAGCAATAGAAAAGTCATCTGAAAATACTATATGAGCCTACAACTAGTTAATATTGGTCTTTTGTAGCTATGTGGGTTGCGAACTACCTCAATTAACTACTTCTGTGTAAAAATACCCATTATATCATCGAAAATTTACTACAAACATTTTCCTAATTTATGTTGCTAAATTGGAACTCTTCGTTTTTTTTAGTATGATGAGTATAGGATAATGTATGTCTTCGTCGTAAAGGCTGCATTTCTTCTGGTCGAGATGTCTTTGCCAAATGACATCGTTGTATCGTTGTATAATAGTAGATGAGAGTCCTTTTTTTTCACATTCCTCAACAAATTTTGACCAAGTCTTACCACGTCTAGGTGCCATTACAAGGGCAGTGCCATTTTTCGACAGATAAAACCAGATGGTGTCGACAAGTGCTGATCTTCCATCGTCGAAAAATAAGCAATCGGCCGAAAGAATGTAATCAAACTTTTGAAATTCAGAATTTGACCGAGATGCAGAATCTTCCCATTTCAATACCGAGCACTTTGTGTAGCAGGACAACTCATTAAGGCAAATACTTCGTCGTACATTCTCTACAGAAAGCGAGTTTCCGTCAGTCAGATGAACTGCATAAGGCCTCGAATACTTAGCTAACATCAATCCGCAGAGAGCAGTCATACCACCGCCCAGTTCTAAAATCCATTTTCCACGAAACCGCTGAAGGTCGGATAAGGCGTAGACAGTTAATGCTTCTTCAGATGGCCAAACGCAGATATTCCCAGTATTATTGAAACCCATTAAATCTTCAGCCGTGAGATGTCGATCTATGTGATGGATATTTACTGAGTACTTTCCTGATTCTAGTTCGATCCTGTACGTGTACCAATTCTCGGGCTTACTCAGCATATTCAATTCAATATTTTCTTTGAGACTATCTTGACGCAGCAAATCGAAACTTTTGAATCTTCGTACAGATGCCATTCGTTCTTCATCCTCATCTACAAACAGTTCGTCTGAATTTTTCCTTAGGACTTTCGCAAGCAGTTTCCAACGTTTTCGCGCATTTGTTTGTAAATTTGGACCGTCCGAATCTTGAATATTATTATTATTCACTTCTTGGTTGCGGTTTTCGTCGGCACTATGTTTGGTTTCGTCCTTTAAAGTATCCGGGAAATGTGGAGTCATCTTGGTAATGAAATGACTGCTCTCCTTCAAGGTATTAAGCGTGTTGTCTATCTCATACTCCAGCATTAGCGATATCGATGACAGCTGGGGAGTTTTGTTGTTTTGTACTATAGTTTTCATAGCCATTTCCGTTATTCTGTAAAGGTGCAATTAATGCTAAGCGCAGGGATAGTGTGAAGATTGTTTTTTTCAAGAAACATTAACTCATTTTTCTTTTAGGTAGTTTTTCTCTTTGTAGTGATCTGAAAAATACGAAAACAAATTTTGTGTTTAGTTTTAAGAGTTAAATCTTCCAAAAGATGTAGATAACAAGTAAAATGATAAATATTTTTTATCACTATGTTACGCAATATATGTAAAATTCTATGTTCAAAATCATCAATTTTAATAAATCGTAAATAACGATTTTAATGTAAATCTTTTAATTTAAAGTTTTCTCTGACAGTTTAGCCCCATAATGAATTTCAATTTTATGATGGCACGTTCGAAATTAATGACTCTGAAAATTCCTGAGTGCTAATTTTTTATGACGTCCCTTGTGCCGTTGAAGCAAGACAGTGGAGTTAAGAGTGGGATTTTTCCTCAAGGCTTAGGAATTTAAAGTTAAAGTTGAAAAAATTTGGAGAACATTCGTTGGGTAGAAAAACAATTAATTGTAGAATTCCAAATTTACAGAGATTAGTTAGAATTTAAAAACATCATTTTAAAATATAAAAATCGGCATACGTAGAATTTAAAATAATAGCAATAAATTGAAGTAGAACACTTGTTACTATGATACAACGACTTCTTCGCTATCAAATATGCGTTCGGTTCAGAGTAGTGGTAACGTATTTTATTTGTTGTAATACAAAGTTGTTTTAAATGTGATAGTTTACTTTTCGAATTTACATGAATTTTTCCATTCCAATTAATATTAGTTATTTTGGCAAATATTATACAGCAGCCATTTTTCAATATGTAAAAGAAAGGTGACATCACATTAAGAAATTCAATATTAAAATAAATTATTTTAATTTCGTGAGTTTCTCGTGCGTTTATTATTAAATGTGTGACGTAAATCAGTTATATTATTAAAGTATTCAGCGCCATGGGGAGCACAAATGAACTAAATCTGCGCAGTACAAAATCTACATGAAACAGACAGTGGCAAACATTTCTTTAATACAATTACTTATTGAATTGGTGGCCCTTGCCAAATTGCATTTCATCTGCAAAAATAACTTTTCGCTTAAATGAATTAAGCGAAGTTTCATATTAAATTTTTTTTCTTGGACGAATGTATCTTTGCTTATTTCTGCGTTTAAATGAACCGTTACTGTTGAGAAGGTAATTATGTTTTATATCGACGAAATTTTGACTGACCGTCGATTTCCGAAAAGTATTTTTTTCTTGATATTCTGCCAGCATGTGCATAATAAAATGAAAAATAGTCAAATATAAACATATAAACATACAAACTCTATAAATAAAGAAAAACGTATGTAAAGAGATTAGATTAACTAACCTAAGATTAATTAATACTAATTATTGTTATTATAATATTTTATTAATAAAAATTAATATAAGAAATAAATCAATAAATATATAATTTAGAATACAAGCAATCGTCGTTAAATACAGTTAATATTACAAACTCCTCTATACTCGAGTACAACACTAAAAATGGTATTGTTAAATTCTACAAAGAGTATATATGAACGTTACATTATATTCTTTATTTATTATTATTGGAGGCTCTAAGGGATGCAATACATGCATGTATTTCGAAAAACTGTTCATTGAACACTATTTTTTATAATATGACCAAATATGTATTAAATAATTTAATAGAGTGTTGAAGTTAATTTTTCGTAAACCCAATTCCTTATTTAGACTCGTAAACTAATTGGCAAAATCGAGTCCGATCTCAATTAAAATGAGATAAAACTCGATTTGTCTACACAAGAATTGAAACTGAGGTTGTGTTCAAATGCAAAATGTGTATTTTGATTAGTTACTAAGCAATTATGCAATTTATGGGATTTTTTGTATAAAAGTTGCAAAGTTTTTATATTTTACTGTCTGAACAATGAGGAGAATTTTTCCTAGGCGGATTCCATTTACCAGTTCTTTTGCGATTATAAATTTTATGGGAATAACATAAAATCTTTGTTGAAGTGAAGGGACTGAATAAAATCTTGAATTGGATAGCAGTTTTTTAATAGACTGCAATATAATCTTCATTTTGCTAGACGAGCGAGTTTATGGGCATAATACTTCTGAGATGGTTGCTAGGATTTTATTGATGGTTGTCCTGGAGAAAGAGATTTATGCGTTGTGATAGAAGAAAAGCTGCGAGTACTCGTCTACCTAGTGCAAAGATATCGCATCTTTATACTCAGAAAGTAAATAAATTGTATTTGTGTTTTTCATACACTACCTATGTCAGACTTTTTGTAGTCTTCTATACGGCCGAGTATGGTCGATCAAAGTACGACGTCTGGTTGCTAAATTATATTCGTCAGCATGCCAAGGGACACCACCGCTTTATTATATATCCTTATTTATTATAAACAACTTTTTGTATTCGTGATTAACCAACTGCTAGCAATCTTTTTCGTGAGGCTAGTTTTGTTATTAGTTCTATGCGAGGAGAACACGTATTCAATGATACGTGACGGCAGAGAGGCAGTTTCGTGATAGTCAGAGTAAGCATGCAACCGTAAGTGATTTAATGAAACACAAAAATGACTTCATATTCACACTTCGTTAACACGGTCGGGAGCAGTTTTGCGGTAATTCATTGATTCCAATTAACTTATTAAGATGGCGTCGACTAATATGATATTTCACGACATCATGACTAATTGAAATGTTTAGGAGAACACCTTGTAAAAAAAAATAAAATGGGCTGCTTGTTGGCAATGATTCAGATGGGATATCATAAAATTAGTGAAGTCACCTTGATAAATTCCAAAAAAATTAAAAATTGTCTCATAAATTATTAAAATGTCGAATACATGTACAGTAGTACTTGTTTTCTTTTAGGGATAGGAATTTTGTCGCTTTCCTTCTCACGGAGTAATGGATAATGATAAATCATGACAAAAAAAAAAAAAAAAATTATAAAATGCTAAGAAACTGGAAAGTTAGCTTTCAAATGGTTTTTGAGCATCTTAATTAGTTAATTTTTCGCAAATTTGCTATATATTAAAAAAAATCTAATAGACTTTGCTATTTTTACGCGATAAATTTTAATTGCTAGTGGAACGTGATAAAGGCTGTGTTATTTTCATGGGATTCCAGATTTCGTTCTGAGTTATGAGGGATTTAATTATTTCCGAAGTTTTCCGATTTGAGAACGGTTTCGAAAGCACTGTAGCAGGGAAGAAGAAAAGAAAAACATCCACCTCCCATTGTTTTCGATTTACACATTCATAAAAATAGTGTCCAATTTACAACAACGTACAAAACAATGCCATTTGAGTTACAAAATATTTTTGTTGACTGACAATTTTCTTTATACAAAAGGCAGAAAATATGCAGGGCAATAATTAGTTTAAATGCATTTCCACATTATTTTTGTTTTAAAAACGATATGTAACACATATGTATTATATATAAATTTTAGCTTTCTGCACTCCTTCTCTATATAAACTTTAACTATGCAAAATCTCATACTCCTCCGCCCGTCCAATATGCTTAAAAAGGGGTTCACAGTTTTCCTTTCACGTATTAATACATAGATACATAACATAAGGTTAAGCTTACAGAAGACATACTCGTAAGATTAAGTGGCACGAAAGTCAAAAAGCGATTTTTTTAGTGTATTTTTACTACAATAACATTAACATTAATCAGGTCGGCATACTTGTTAATATTGGGGCACATGCGATTAGTATATGTTCAAATACATCATAATTTGCTCTGCTATGCTTGGTTTCAAGACAAGTGCAATTTCTAAAGTTGCGAGAGTTAGCCCTTAACGCGCATTTCGTCTTGAGAAATTGCGAGTCAATATTACGTCACGAGACCATATCTTTATAAATCCTAATACAGAACAGGCTTTTGCAACCATAGAGTGGATGTGTTCAACAAAGTTAAGCTTACTTTTGAGAATAACGCGTTCTTTGATCAAGAACCAGATAATTATCAGGGTTTAAGGAGTTGTTTTTATATTTATACATGTAAAGCCCTATGAATTAGAACTAGAGAACTCGATAAAAAGGCACAGCTAATATTAATCGATCGCCTTAAAATTTTTTTCTACCTTGAAAATATGTGCATACATTAAAGAAATTCGAAAGTTGAAACACCGGAAAATTCACTGACGTAACGTAGTAATGGACCACGCTCCTTTGAACTGTTAAGATATACATACATATGTATAATCAAAACAAATTAACTATTTTTTTCCATATTCATATAGTGATCACAGTTTAATCTCCCTCCTCTACGTAGATAATGTCCAAGAAATCAATTATCTTAAATAACCAATCACGGTATTAGTATAACGACTTCTGAATCAAATGATTTTAAAAATGTGAAAAAAACAACCATAATTTCCCAGTTTTAGTGTTTATAATAAACAACTGAATTCCTTCAGTGTAAAATTTTGTACCACGAATGAATATACAGTGAGGAGCAAAAGTGGAAGAATGATCCAAACTTTTGCTTTTGAATATCTATTACAAAGTAATGGAAAGGCTGATGGAAATGAAAAGAACATTGTTATTTGCACTTATGGCTGTATATTCAGTATATGTTGCTATTACTTTTTACTTCATCTAAATACCAAGAAAAATGGCAATAATGTCGAAAAAGTCCATTCTTCCACTTTTGCACCACACTCAGCGTCCGTGAGCATTTCGTAGTTAACGTTATTTTAACAAGCTTTTTGCAAGCCAATCGAGTGAGATAAGTAGTTTTTTACAGAATGTTAAAAGAAATTGTGAAATTCAAATTTTGAGTAATGAAGCTAATTGCAGTTCACACTAGGAAAATGTCCTTAAACTTTTTTGTGAAGGAAAATTTTTGGGAGTTATTGCTAAGAAATGTAAAATAATCCATAAAACAATTTAGTCCAGTCAATTGAGGATTTAACCGTGCATTTTGGGTAGGATGCTATTTTATTTTTTTATTATGTGGGGGGGTCCAACAGGAGCTTAAGTTCGAGTTTTCGGGGTCGGCGGCCCACCCATTTGGCCGCCATCTTCGAAATAAGGGTGAACATGTTTTTTTAATATATCTCGAAAACTACCACTCTCACAAAAATGTTGTGCAGAGATCTTTCGTAGACAATTATATTATCTACAACTTTTCCTAATAACTTTTTTTTGTAACTTATACAATCAAAAAGTTATGAGCAAAAATTAATGAAATTTTTGGAGGTAACTTACTGTTTTCGTTAATAACTTTTTTTGGATTACTTTTTTAAGAAAATTACTCATGACCTATTTTATAGAGCATTTTGCAACAAATAATTTGACCTAATAATTTTTTATATTTTGATTATATTTGAGGGTTTTTTGGAGCTTCGAAGGGAGGAACCTCAAAGACAAGTAAAGTATCTGAATAGAAAAAATTCACTGTTGCTTCATTTCCATCGACATACCATTTATATAATTATATTCCATGTATTTTCATTAACTTAAAGATATATTTTCTATTAATAAAACCATCTTGTTTTAAGTTAATAAATATTTTATTAGGTTAATTTTGGTCTTTTAGAAGGCCCAGGTTGTGGGTCGATGTAACCTTCTTGGAAAGTCTCATTAGCTGAAACATCAGCTTCTTCGCGAGGCATTTTGTTTACGTACAATGGTAACATTGAAAGGCAGTCTTCTTCAATTCCTTCTTCATTTAGTAGCTGAGTAATTTCAACTATATTTTCGCATGTTTCTCCACTGCAATGTTGGCAAATAGACGAACACTTCAAACCAGCTCTTCGAATTGACTTCTGGTGTAGAGTTATTCCTACAAGAGAATGTCGACCGTAATCTACTCAGTCCGATCGGTGAACGATTTTTTATTGCAGTTTATGGTGGCGATAGTGGGCAACAATCCATAAATAATCTACGTTACAAAAAATTTTCGAAAGCTGTAATTAAAACAAAATTTAATTTATCTTCTCTTCCACCTACACAAGATGCAGCTCATATGCACACCTTCAGAGCTTACCATCAAATACAAACTTGGTTAGGGCGGTATAAAGATCCTGAGTTGTGGGGTTGGAAAAAAATATCTAAAATGTTCATGCCAATACAGTGTACTCAGGCGCCTGCCTGCACCACAAGAGCTGCTAAAATTAATGTTTTGCAGATGCAAAACTAAGTGCGGTGGATGTTGAAAAGCTGGTTTGAAGTGTTCGTCTATTTGCCAACATTGCAGTGGAGAAACATGCGAAAACATAGTTGAAATTACTCAGCTACTAAATGAAGAAGGAATTGAAGAAGACTGCCTTTCAATGTTACCATTGTACGTCAACAAAATGCCTCGCGAAGAAGCTGAAGGTTACATCGACCCACAACCTGGGCCTTCTAAAAGACCAAAATTAACCTAATAAAATATTTATTAACTAAAAACAAGATGGTATTATTAATAGGAAATATATCTTTAAGTTAATGAAAATACATGGAATATAATTATATAAATGGTATGTCGATGGAAATGAAGCAACAGTGAATTTTTTCTATTCAGATACTTCACTTGTCTTTGAGGTTCCTCCCTTCGAAGTTCCAAAAAACCCTCAAAAATAATTAAATATAAAAAATTATTAGGTCAAATTATTTGTTGCAAAATGCTCTATAAAATAGGTCATGAGTAATTTTCTTAAAAAAGTAATCCAAAAAAAGCTATTAACGAAAACAGTAAGTTACCTCCAAAAATTTCATTAATTTTTGATCATAACTTTTTGATTGTATAAGTTACAAAAAAAAGTTATTAGGAAAAGTTGTAGATAATATAATTGTCTACGAAAGATCTCTGCACAACATTTTTGTGGGAGTGGTAGTTTTCGAGATATATTAAAAAAACATGTTCACCCTTATTTCGAAGATGGCGGCCAAATGGGTGGACCGCCGACCCCGAAAACTCGAACTTAAACTCCTGTTGGATCCCCCCACATAATAAAAAAATAAAATAGCATCCTACCCAAAATGCACGGTTGACCTTTTTTTTACGCCGGATTTACTGGACTAATTAAAAAAATTAAAAAATGTGCCATCGAGGAGTTTTCAAATCCAAAAAATGGCCGATCCGTGCACATTTCTAATCGAGTTGCCCGGGAAATGGCTCGATGTATAGTATCTGGACTAACAAAAACTCCTCAGAAAGCTGCTCAGCACATCAGTAATGAAACCAGTACATGGACTTGTCCTTGAGCCTTGAGCATAATTGGTCTAGGGCCTAAGGACAAAAAGCAGAAGCCTACTCTCTTTGCTAGAAGTATTTTAGCATGTAAGAAATTTGCTGAAACGCCATCGTAACTGGACTGTGAAGGATTGAAATTAATTAAGCTCTAAAGAAATTGGTCTTATAGTAGTTTACATTCAGATAATTTGGTACACAGTCCAATTACGATGCGTTTTAGCAAATCTCGTACACGCTAAAATACTTTTAGCAGAGAGAGCAGGCTTCTGCTTTTTGTCCTTAGGCCATAGACCAATTATGCTCAAGGCTCAAGGACAAGTCCATGTACTGGCTTCATTACTGAGCCTTTCCATTACTTTGAAATAGATATTCAAAAGCAAAAGTTTGGATCATTCTTCCAATTCTTCTTCTTCTTCACTGTATGACCATAGGAATTATTATGAAAAATGTATTTCACATTTTTATAAACTATATTTTATGTAAAAGAATAGAACTGGCTTAAGATTTGTTAATTTGCAACTTTTTTAAGTTAATATGACCTTACTATGCAAATTTGCTGTATGTTACTCAGTAAGTTATAGTTGAACACATTTTATTTTCTCCTTCTTACTACACGAGTTTTTCTTCATTACAAAATCCCTAAAAAAAACAAATTGTTGCAAGCTGCAGCTGATGGCTGTTTCAAATGGCCCTCAGAATTATAAACTAGCTTGCGTTTGAGTGGGTGGCGCTTCATTTCAATATCAAATGTGAACCAGCTGAGAAAGATGCTTTATGGCGACTGAGATCTTAACATTCAGCAAACGGTTGGACTCCCTGTGGAAATAAAGTAGCAGTTCTCTTGACCTTGAACTTCATACACTCGGTTGCCACTTTTGTACCATCGAAATATTCTCGACGGGATGAGTGGTGGGGTGGAATGCATTTCCACTTCTGCAACGCTGTCATTTTTAATATTGTTCGCTTTCAAAAAGTCTTTTGTTTCCGGAAAAACAATTCCGAAAATGTTAAAAAGTTGTTTCCCCAAGGCTTTCAAGGTCGTCAAGATGATTTTCGCCTTGGGCACAGCGAATGGCGAATAGCTTCTAATTGAACTTGAAGTTCAGAGGGAAATGAGCAAAGGCTGTTTCCTCGCGCACTTAATTCGCTCCGTCAATGCACACACATAAACACGATAATAGCTGTTCTCGGAAAGAAAAATTCTAACTCAAAGCGTGCAGAAGTTTTCAACTGGAAAAATATCCTTGGGAACATGTGCTGACAGCGGAAGTACTCTCAAAAATGAAGTCAACTGTGGAAAGGATGTATCTATCCACGGAAAAAGCGTCTCAATTTTCGAAAAAATCATCTTCCCTGAAGTGCTTTTTGTGACAGAAGGAGTATGTTTACTGCTTGGAAATAATCGAGCTCTATTAAAAATTCATTAGCAAACCTGGACACGTACATCTCTTCTCGTGGTAACAAAATTCAATTTGGTTTGGAAGCGATTTGTTGCTTTCGAGCAAGGAGGATGGTCGAAGCTGTTAATAAGTAATGCACATGCTGACGACGTGCAAAGAAGACGAGCAGTCAGCAGAAATTGATCTGAAAGACAAAGTATTTTGGGCAAAATTTATAACAGAACGTCCCGAACCTAACTTCACATTGCAAGACTAATTGCACTACCTTTGCTTTTCGAAGATTAGATAATGGAAAAATACCTTAAATCATTATAATTTTACTTAGCTCGTAAGAAATCACAATATTGTATTGCTACTGGAAGGTATCACCTCGTGTTAGAAATATTTATAAGTAAAGGAAATAACATCCTAACATCTTGATAAAACTGCTCTGAGAGTTTAAAACATAAGTTAAGGGGTGGATGCTAAACTGTTAGGCATCGTAACGATTTAGTTATTACCTACCCATTAGCATGGCCAGTATCGTTAGTTCAATACCAGACTATAAACTATATGAGTCTGAGTGAATTCGATACTTATGGTAAGATTTACTTCAATAATGATAAAAATATCCAGCTAAGGAGGTAGATGTACTCGAGATAGTTTATAATTTAGCAAGACTAAACTGCCGCTTAACTCTTAGCCAGTAGCGTATCTAGGATTTTGAAATGGGGGGCCAAAATTTATCCGGATTTCCAAATTTGGATGATGGTTAAGAGGAGATATGAGGGGAAGTTTTGCGCTTGAATAAAAATATAGCCTAAAGTAGGTGGTCGAAGGGCAGTTGAATAAGATGGTAGAAAAAAACTGGCTACATTTCTATAGAAAATCTGAATTCAAGGCACATAGCTTATCAACGTTTCAACATTTTATTCCAATATTTTATACTTCATGAATAACTTGACATAAAAAATATTCGTACAATTTTTGTACGTAAATTTCCATAACTATGAGAAACAATAGAAAATAATAACATTCCTTGGCTTCTTTCCTCCTAATAAATGAACCGCTTTCACTGAGAAAAATATAAAACATAAACTATAAACTATATTTAAGAAAACTGTATTTTTTTTTGATAGTTTTAGTTGCAAGATTATTCACGCATTTTTCAACGGGGCGGGGGATTTGTTGAAGTCATGATTGCGGACTTGGTGAAGTTTGGTCTTTGGGAGGTCTGAAAAATTCTCGGGTGTGCTAACTTACATAGATTATTCTTGACTGTCGTAACTCTGATAAACTTTCCTCTTATGATCTGAGAAAAAATTTGGATTTCGGGTCTTGGAAAAATCTTGCCTCGTCGTACTTTGATGTATTTCGCTTCAGGTGGACGGACATAGAACATTTTCGTTTGTGTGGACTCCGGAAAATTTCACTCCACAAGAATTCATCAGTATACAATATTGTGCCAGTTAGGGGTTAGGTTTGTTATTATTTAACAGGCAAGAATCTCTCTGAGTGAGCACAGCCGAGAAATTTTCAGAATCCCGAGAGACAACATTTCGCCAAGTCTCCAACCATGATTTCAAATTCCCCGCCCCGTTGACTGGAGTTGTAAAAAAAATCAATAATAATAGAATTTCGAAATGATGAGTTCTTTTGAATTGAATTGAATTGTATTATTTTGAGTATACTCAGAGTATTCTCCCAAGATTTAACTATTCACACCTTTGTACTCTTTCACTCTCGGAAACTGTCAGCTATAGTAGAGGACTTCGGCCTAAGAAAAGGGAGAGGTGTATTTCTAAGCCGAGGGGGCCCGATGCCCCAAGGGGGCCTGGCCCCCGGGCCCCCCTTTAGATACGCCACTGCTCTTAGCTGTTCTTTTTAATTTCAGTTTAAACCAATTAAAGTTTTTAAAATGGTATTTAATTTAGTTCCTTCATCGTTAATTAGGAGAGCTTTCTTCTTCCTAGTATACTCAGCATTATTGTAAAAGCATCATTCTAGTTTGGCTCGTTACGGGAACTACAGACGGTTATACACATCTCCACTCCAAGCAGTTTGAACGTTCGTTGCAATAAAAGTGTGACACTTAGGGCCGAATTCACAAACAAGGCTAAGCCGTAAGTTGGGCTCACTCTCTATTTTCGTATTCACAGTCGCGTCTCCAAAGCCATATCTTAAGCCTCCAATATAGCTGGCTTGAGATTGAATAATTAGAATCATAGGCGCAAACCAGTGTAGTCGATACACAGTTTTGACGTTTTAATAAAAAGTATGGATTTTTATGTAGTGTTGTTTTGTGGTAAAAATGAGCATCTCTTCATCTTCATAAACAATTTCTTCGTCTTCGAACACTTCATTCCTTTCGGTTTTGTGATAAAAATGAGCAGCTCGTCATACTTTTTCCGCCACTAAAGCAGTGTATCCAACTATTGAAATAAAAAATCTGGTTTGAATAGTTGCTAAGTGAGCCGCGTTTAAGAATACGGAAACTGAGAGCAAGCTTGCTTAAGCTCGACTTGAGTTTTTGCTGTAAGCCTTGTTTGTGAATTCGGCCCTTAGAGGCTTGAAAAAAAAAACTGTACATATATGTATACAGGGTGACCGGAAATTGCTCACATTTATCTCGGGAGAAGAAACTATGACTAATTTGGAGTGATTTAACCTACAATTATCACTTGGGGGTCGGAGAAGCGCCATTTTCGAGAAAATCTACTTTATATTTCTTTTTACAAACTTTGGGAAGGAACTCTTGAGCTCAACCGAGGTCCGTAATTCTTCTGTGGGTGACCTTCTGGCTTTCCTTAGGGTTACAGATTATCTGCTCCACTAATGGGGCCATGGTACAATAGACCGTCTGGTCGCATTACCCTCCATTTTGGTAGCCCCATACAATAAAAATAATAATAAAAATTCTTTTTACAAAAATCCAAATATTCTCAGTTTTTGGCCTGAATTTGTCCATGATCTCATAGCTTACTATTACATATAATTGGCCAACTTTCCTAAAGCTAAAAACAACGAAATCTACTGTTAGATTTTATGTTGTGCTACAATATACAAACAAAATAAAACAAAATTTCTTCACAGAAGTGTCATTATCATAAAAAAATGTATGGAACTTTTCTTAAAAAGCATTGTAATTATATCTCAGTATCCAAAAAGATACAATTTTCGTCAAAAAATAGTTATTTTTTTATTTTAATTTGAAAATGTAGGAGTGGAGCAGTGTACAATAAGTAGATTTTCTCGAATATGGCGTATTTCCGACCCCCAAGTGATACAGATTATGTTCCCCTGTGAATAAAACAAAGCAGCCGGCTACTCCAAATTAATCATAGTTTCTTCTCTCAAAAGGAATTCGAACAATTTCCGGTCACCCTGTATATGTATGATATCGACATTTATTACTTGACTCTTGACTATCATTAATTGAAAATGTTTTGCTTCAAAATTTAAAAACTCGATTACTCAATAACAGTTTGGAATAAAAGGCTGAAAATTGGTGTCCGAGTTGCTTTCAGTATGTATGTACTTAAACATATCATAAACATTAAAATAGGATATACGAAAGTTTGTATGGTTAAGGGTTCATTTCTAGAACCCTGAAACATATGTAGATACTTACTTTCAAACCAAATCATACCAAAAATCAATACCTATCTTTTTATAATTTTATCATATTATCATTTTTCTCTATTCTGTATATATTTCGAGATCCACGCGGACGAAACAGCGGAAAGAAAGCTAGTATCCTATAAAATCCTAATCCTTCATCACTTTTACTACAATATATTAAAAAAGAATAAAGGAGGATGGGCATTTTAGCCCATATGACCAATAACGACAAGCGATATATCATCGGAAAGGTTTTTTCACGTTCTACAACTTTTACTATGGTGGGAAATTCCAAATCTCTGTGGGAAAAAAGTTATTGTTACGTAAAGACAGCCTTGCAAAAATGGCACATTCACATTAATACATTACTTTTACCCCGATTTAGATAACGTACGACTACGACCCTTGGTTTTGTTATCCGAATTTGTGAACTGTTATGTGTTTGACTTCGGCTAGGTTAATCAAGGGAAAAGCTATAGCTAAGTAAAACGAGACTTCATTAATAAGGATAGTAATATTTTCATTATACGTTTGATTTGGTATTAAGATAATTAGCAATGGTTTTTAACGTCTTATTATATAAATATACATAACTAAACAACCAAATCTCTACATATTCGTGAAAGAAAACAGCATATAAATCCTTCTCAAACCTCAGGTTTATCGAACGAGGTCCATTAAGTACGCCACTGGATTGGTTAGTGTCTTTTTACAAAGGCAAAGGTCGTAGTCGTAGTAGGATAACGTGCAAAGCGGGGCATTAATTAATGTGAATGTGTAATTGTGTAATGTTGTAATGTTTTTACGTAGCGATAACTTTTTCCCACAGGTATTTTGGATTTTCCGCCATAGTAAAAGTTGTAGATCGTGAAAAAACCTTTCCAATGATATATCGCTCGTCGTTATTGGTTCCTAGGCTGGGATCCATATACATATTTCTGCCCATCCTCCTTTCTGATTCACTCGGAGGAATTTTACTTTAAAATTTTCCAAGCTGACTTTAATTTATCGTCATTAGGTCAGAAAACAGCTCTAATCATTCTAATTGCTCGCAGCACTATAAAGCAATTGCCGCAACAAGATAATTTCAACTGTCGATATCGAACACCAATTGAGAGAATAAATTTTTTTGTTATTTTTAACTCGGAGGCTAATCAGACTGATGAAAGCCGCCAAGAAGCCAGCCAAAACAGATTTTCAGCCTAATGTGCCGCCGCCGCCACCACCGCCACCGCCACCGCCGCTACCAAGCATTGCCAATCGCCGATCCATAGAGAGCGGGTCGGTGTTTTTGTGTTTCTGGGTTTGTTTGGTCTGTTGGGCATCGGTGCGAAATGACTCCAAATTTGAATTATTCGCTCCGCCTATAAATACCTTCTCTGTTGTTTTCGCAAATCAATCAATCTCGGTTTACGTAACGCCACCGAAAGAAACTCTATGGTATAGTAATGCGGTAGAGGCCGCAGGAGGGAAATAGAAGATTTTTAGCGCCGATCCATTCTCGGGCTGTGAAGCGTTCCGTCTATGTAATTTTTTTTGTAACTGCCTGCTTCTCTGGCATCTTATTATGACTTCTCCTGCTGCTCGGATGCTGCAGGATTGCTCACCTAAAGACGTCGGTCAGGGTGTGGAGTGGCAATTCGTTGTGGTTGTCTAAAGCAAACACTGTTTTCTCTGTCTTACATAGTCTTCATGTCAATTAAGCAAATTGGGGGCCGAGCGGGTGAATTTCTCTCAGTTATAGCATCTCGATGGTGCCCTAGAAACCTTATTACTACAATTAATCTCAGCAGGGAATCTGCCCAGGAAAGCATCAAATTGCAACTAAGAAAATACAAAAGCACCTCGAAATTCATGTGAGCAATTCAGTCATTCAGAGCATTGAGCTTCTAAAAATATGCTCAGTTGCCCCACCCTCGCGCACAGCTCAATTAAGCATAATCACATGCAGTTTGCAGGTATGCGCCGATACTGTTCACTGTTGGCCTTATTGGTTGCTCGTTTACTGACCTCTTAATTGCTTGATGTTAGCAATGAATCGATTTGGCTGAAGAAAACGAAAGTGAGCGGTTGCATTTCACAGGATGGTTAAACAGTCGTCTACAATTCTATTTACTTACATATATACAAAAATTATGCTGACGTTCGACGGGCAGAGTTCTTATACTTGATGTGATAATCAATACATCCCCAGTGCCCTCTGCTGATCCAAAAGGATTTACAGCTACAATATACAATGATTTTTTTATGTGTTTCGGGGAAAACGTTTTTTGTGATTCCCCTTAAGGTTTTGAAATTGATTTCGGCTATATCGACCAATTTCACACAATGTCCTTCGTGTATGTAATTATAATGTGTTTACTAGGTTAATTTAGAAAGGTAGATTGGCTATTATTAGAGTTTTAAAATGTTGTCTGATAATATCAACACTACTCAAATTCATAATTTTTAACAAAGGTATTAGATGCTAATAACAAGAGTAGTCGCAACCTCCTGTTTTCCTCCTGGTCTTCCGGATTTAACAAATCCTTCGCTTCTAAGAGTGTTTGCTTCTATGCTTCTCTGTTCTTTGAGTTGTCAGTTCGTTAATATCCTTCGTTTCGGTACTCTTGACGCATGGAGATACTTCCCAAAAATAAAAGCAAACATTTTTAAAGAGAGGTAGCAAAGTGGTTTTTTTACGAAATATGGAAAGCTTTTTACGGATATATGGAAAATGATGCTTCTTGGGTGTCATAAGTTAGTTAAGAAAAAATAGAATGGGCTTTGTTTTCATATAAAGTGCAAGTCGGCGTCTTCATGAGTGCACAACAAAAATGTTTTGATTTTCGCAGTAATTTCACAGTAGTTAAAGGCGATGGAGTTTTTGTTACTATATTATATGTGTGTTAATAAAACAACTATTGTTGATGTATTTTTATGTTTTAATAATTTCCTTAATCACTTATGGAGGTTTTTATATGTGTAAAATATATTTCTTGTTTAAAAATTTTAAACATATAAGATAATATATGTAAATTTAGCATAATTATTTTTTCGTTGAATCAAGCCATACACCATAGGTTGTTCTGCTCTGCTTGGTTTCAAGAAGATTACAATTTCTAAGTTTGCGAGGGTAAGTCCTTAACATGAATTTAGTTTTGAGGAATTGCGAATCAATATTAGTCATAACCTGGTTCGCACATACAATATCCGCAACGTCTCGGCGTTTATGCAACGAATGCATATCAAGCAAGAGTAAACGGTTATTGTATGGAGGGAGAGAAACTGGGTCAACCCAAGGCAGATCCGCTTTAAGGCAAAACTGACAAATTTGCGTTGGACCGATTCAATATTATTAATGTGAGCCTGCTAGTTGGGGGGGGGGGGGGGGGCGGTTTCGCTCACATACCTACTGGAGAATAGGACTGAGAAGAGAAAAGTATAATTGCTTATTTATAAAAATGGAGGAGAACTCACGTGACCATCTCTTAACAAATCCTAATATAGAACAGGCTCTCGCAACCATAGAGTTGATGTGTTTAACAAAGTCAAGTTTACTATCAATCACAACACATAAATCACGGACAGATTAGGTGCAACGAAGAATACACTCCGATAGGATATAATCAAATCCACTTCGGATTGCGTCCGCGACAGAAAGAAATAACCTCACACTTGTCAACATTAAGTTGTTGGGAACACACAAGGAATAGAAAATATTCAGGTCCCCTTGAACCAAATGACAATTGTCTGTATTCTTGGTATATCGGAATATCTTCATGTCGTCAGCATAAATAAGAACTTTGCATCCCTTTAGAAGGCGTGAGATGTCATCAATAGCTAAAATAAAAAGAAGAGGATCCAGATGACTACCCTGAGGGACTCCAGAGGTAGTTAAGGCTAAGGTTCCATGGAAGACAACCTGGGCCGAGTTCGCAATTGCAATCGCTCGAGCGAGCAGATTAAGCAGATTACGCTCTGAGTGCTCGCCAAAAAGATCACAATTTTGGACACAACTACAACTGTACGAGCGAAAAGAAGAAGACTTGTGTTTTGTACTGACTGCTAATTTGAAACCAAATAATGAAAGAAGTTAATTTAAAAGGAAAATTAATTGTTAAGGCCATAGGTATGGCCAACGTATCTTTTTTTTGAGTACGAAGAATAAATTAAGAGGTTTAAGAGAAGAAAAATTCATAAAAATCAATAAAATTCAAAAATTCGCTTAGCAGGTAATGGTGTCATATTGGGACAAGGGATTTCAATTCCACTTTAGACTAAAAAGACAAAAATTCGAAAATGGCATCAAATAAATGTTAGGTTAGATCTGTTTAATCGGTCTTCACCGCCAGAGCACATAAAGCGCGCTCGAAATGATCTAGATTGAAACTACGGACACAGATCAGATCATTCCGAGCACTCAGATCGTATATGTGGACACAATTGGGGTGCTCGGATTAATCAGATTGCAATTGCGAACTCAGCCCTGGTAGGACCTGTTGAGCAGATAGGAGCGAACCCAGTTTAAGAAGGACGGGAGGAAGGGGGGAAGGGAAACCCATTCTCTCGAGTTTTAGTAATATATTAGAATGAGAGAGTCAGTCAAACGCTTTGCTGAAGTCAGTATAAATGCAGTCAGTCTGCACACCTTTTTCAAAACCTTCAATAATAAAAGGAATGAACTCAAGAAGGTTTGTAGTCCTAGAGCGGCCTTGAAGAAATACATGTTGGTTGTGTGTGGTTTTTACTGCCTTTTTTATGAATTGGTATAATAAACGACTTTTTCCAAAATGTTGGAAAGTGTTCATTATTTAACGACTTTTGGAAAAGAATTGATAATGGTTTTACCAGTGCTCTCATAGTTTAAGAAATGCAGGGGATACCATCTGGGTCAGCAGTAAAGTCGTCCGGAAACTCATTGATATGCTTGAGTATAATATCTGGAATAAGACAGATGGGGAAATCAAGGGGAGGATTAGTTCTGAGGTATGCGAAATAGTTCGGGTCAGGTTAAAAGTCTGGGGGGAAAACGCTTTTTTAAAAAAGGAGGCATATATATCACTTATATAGCCTCTGGCACTCCACAAGCAACACCCTCATAATACATGGACGCAGGATAGTCATCGGCCCGCTTCTTGGAGTTTATAAATTTTGTAAAAAGCACAAAAAGCACGAGGGTTGCTATATATTTCAGTTTGTATTTCACTGAAGTAATCAGTGTACAATTGCGAAAAGATATTTGAAAAGTTATCGTAGCATTCGACAAATAGCTTATAGGATTGATCAGCCCATTTTGACAGATAAGACTTCCACAACTTATTTTTACGGTTTTTGAGAGCACGAAGGTCCTTATTAAACCAAGGAGGTAAGGAACTATTGCAATGCTGCCTTTGAAAAGGAACACAAGACTCGAAAGCATTATAAAGTAAAGCATAGAATAATGAGATATTGACATCAATACAACTATGCGATAACAAGGCAGAAAAGTCTATAGATGCCAATCTAACGGAGAGTTAATAAATATTCGCTTTTCTAAAACAATACGAATAATTACTACAGAGAGGATGAGGGGCATTAGAAGAATTATAGCAATAAACAATCTGAAGAGGTGGGTGCACGGTCAAAAATCTTGGACAATGCAATACAATCTGCATTTAATTTTAATTGGTGTTAAATATTGAAAGTAAATGTAATAAATTTTGTATTACAGTATAATATTTATGGTATTCAATTATAAAACTAATATCGATGGGCATTGACTTTCATTAAGTCGGATTATATATATATATATATCCGCCCGATTGAAACTCGAAGGGTGAAGTATAAGCGAAGGAAAATTTTCTAACAAATACGCTGCTCTTAAACTGTAAAACCGTAGATGTGTTGATGGGTCATAATAGCTCAGGCCTAGAGCATCGGTCCGCAAATTCGGAGGACCCGGGTTCGAATGTAGCCACGGTGAAGTCGGAAAATCAACTTTCTAAAAAGGCATCGGAACAAAATGAAGTAACTCGGTGGGTTTAGAGCCCCGCCAATCCGCAGGTCGCAGGTTTCGAACCCAACACCGGATTAAATAATTTTTGCATTTCGGGGTATAGGTACTCCTGATCAATTAAAACTTAATATCACCTTTCTTAAAATTTCTTTCTTTTATGTACTTAGTTCTAATGTCAGCATTATTAAATCCCTCGTTTTAATATTTGCAATTTATTAGTTTTTAATATTTTTCCGGTGTGGTCATATATACAATATTACAAAAAAGATTAAATTTCACTCCAAAATTTTTGACCGTGTGGTATGTATCCAAGGAGGATAATATAAGTTTGCTACCTTCAACGATTGTGTTGTTGCAGTCAAAAGAAAATTTCAAATCAAGTTGCCGTCCCATGACATTCTTAATAGTGCTTATATGGAAGAGCCCGGAAGCAAAAAGGGAGCTCAGAAAGGAAGATTCTTTTCGTGAGACTGTTAGCGGGGTGGCAACATTCGTCTTAGAAGTTATATACCCATTGTACATTGAATAAATTGAAATCCACCAATAACATAAGTTCGTCAGATGGGTTCATCAAGTTTGAGACATGTTCCACTTTGTGCGCAAGGATGTCATAAAGGCTATGACTCCTATTGTCGAAGTACTGGTCATATCCGGAGGGATATAACAACAAATTAAAAACATTTTTTTTTTTTTTGGGAAAAAGAGATTTTTAGAACTATGAGTTCTACGTCAGTAGAATCTGGAAAGCCCGGAAATGCAAACATAGTCACAGACAAGGAAGTTTTTACAAGCTACAAGACCCCCACTAGCCTCGGAATTCTCATACCTGTCCCGACGGAAAACTTGGAAGGACGAGTCAAAAAGCTCGACATCACAGAAACCTTTATGTAACCAAGATTCGGTTAGAGAGAGCGATATAACATCAAAATCATAATCAAGATCTCGTTTTAGTTCTGAAACGCCTTACATTTTGCTAGTAAAGGGAAATCGTCTCAGCTAAGGAAGTAACTTATGGTATTGTTGGAAAGGATTGTATATGTTATTATTATTATCCCAATGTCTACCTTCAATCTCATGAACAATCGCATTTTCTGGCCAGTATGTAATTGCGGATGCGAAATTTCATCAAAAAGCTGCTGTGGGACAATAAGTTTAAATAAAGCAACTGCACGGTTAGGCTTATTTTTACTGAAATGAATGCATTTAAATTCGCAGTTAGTTTTAACAAAATTAATAATATCTTCGGGTTGGTCGAGGGTTCAAATCGAGATTATTATGTTTTTTATTTTTATTATTTTTATCTACTGGGTCTACGTTTACTAGACGCAAGCTCAGGTGACGGAACATGGGCCGGTGAGGGAGGGGATTCTGTCACCAATGCAGGATCACTAACAGCACAACGCTCTACAGTCTCAAAAGAACCCGGAGCAGCACATGGGCGTTGTGTGCAGTAATTATATGACGCAGACAAATCCGGTGGCGCAGACCCTGAACAAGAAAGACGCGACTAAAGGTGCCCAGCATCGGCGGAAAGAGAGCCAATGAGATCGGAAAAATTAATTAAAATGTATCTAATCTAAAAGCATGACTTTTGGTTTACTTTTTCTAAATGTTGATTTTGTCGTACATACCGCTTTAAATAGTTTTGAAAGCACACTAAATGTTTTAATTTTCTACCAAAGACGCGTTGTTACACCTATACTACACTGGTCAACACTAAATTTAATGTCTTATAAGTGGCACATTATTTTTATAGCATTTTTCCCGTAGATTAACAATTCGTAAATGAAAAGGCCCAATCAGCTCGCGTTTTCGAGAAAAATAGGACCGAATAAATAAGGTAGGATACCCAAATAAGGCCCACCTTATTGTTATTGCTTAATAACTCAAAGGATTACAAAATAAAAAGATTTTAAATTTATTATAAAAATTCTTTATTAAATAACCTTCTGAAAATTCCTTAGTATAATAGCCTCTTTTAAAATATTAACTGTCTTTTTAGCATTAAAAAAAAAACATGCCTTGGGCCTTATAGGGAACCCATACGTCTTAATAAGGCCCCCATTAAATTTGAATCAAAATTAATTGTAAATACGCAAGTCATTTACCAAAATTCAACAAAAAATAATTACTTTCTAACAGAGCTAACAAAAAATTAACAAAACTAATGAATTTCATGTTTTGTAGTTGATTTTTATAAAATTTGACCGTACATACAGTTTCGCTAACATTTTATGAATGGATACACTGACAAGTTTACTTCTGACCGAAGTTGAATAGGGCGAACATTTGAGATTTGTAGGCACTAAATTATAACACAGATTAGAGAACTTTCCGATTTCGTTTGGCGCGAAATTTGAAAGATGGGCCTTGTTAGGACTCGGGCCTTATTTGATTCCACTATCTTAGATAAATAACTAAGTAGTATGATAATAAAAGAATAATCGTAATTTTTAAAACACATTCTATATAATAATAATAATATATAACGACAACGTACAAAATAAAACAAAAAAGTATAATTTTTCCTCAAAAATAAATAAAAATACTTATATGTTTTGCAGTTGTTTTTTATAAAATTCGCCGTGCATGCACTTTCGCTGACGTTTTATGAATGCAAATTCTCACAAGCTTACTTTTGAGAAAAACTGATTAGGGTGAACGTTTGAGATTTGTAGGTACTAAAATATAACACAGACTTTTGGCACTTCCGATTTCGTTTGGCGCGAAATTTGAAAGGTGGGCCTTGTTAGGGCCCGGGCCTTATTTGGTTCTCCTACCTTACTACAAAATGCGATATTTTGACCATTTATGAAAAATCATTACAAAATAATGGATTGATCCAGAAGCTCATAATGTTGCTCAAATGATAGCTGAAGTCTTAATCCACTATATAAAAATACAAAAAGCTTTGAAGAATTTCGAAATAATCAGTAAATTTTACTTTTTTCCATCAACTATTGATGACGAATAAAGAACACTGCAAGTGCGAACTTTTGAAAAGCTTGTTCGCCAAGTGTGTAATAAGGGCTATAAAGATAATTTGTATTTGATATTCATAGATTAGAACTCAGGCTTTCATTTAAGCCATGTTAAAAACTTTTACAAATAACCGTTTTTCTTCAATGATCTTTTAAAAACGGCCAAAATATCGTCTTTTTAATATTTGGACTCTATTTTTCCCGCAAACAAGAGCTGATTGAGCATTTTAATTTACGAATTCGTAATCTACGGACAAAATCCTATAGAAATAATATGCCACTTATAAGACAGCAAACATAAAACTTAAAGGACAATGGGCAAATTTCATACAAAAAAAAAACCCAGGACCAACAAAAACAAAACCCATCCCTAATTATCACTCATGTTAGCCTTATATGTATTACTTGTTATTACTTGTTTGTGTTATAGTTATGGGGGGTAAGAGATATAATAGGTACTTTTATCTGCCTTACTACTACTACTACTACTGTTAAGACAACAACATTGATGTGTGTTTAATGTAATTCACCGTCTATATCGACAATTACTGAGTCCATAACTCATAAGAGCTGCAGGCTGTTCTATGCCTGCATGTTTAGCATGACCTAAGTAATATACAGGGTGTAATAAAAGTCCCGGAATATTTCGAAAAGAACACATCGCATCGGAAAACAAAAAATAATCCAATGGGACCACCCATTTTGTTTTGCATATTCCAATTCTTCATAAAAAAACACGTAACTTTTGTCTGAAACATTTTTTTCAATTCGGTACAGGAAATGCGGGGGAGGGTGTGTTGTCTGTCAAAAAAGGTTCCGAAAGGGTCAAATACCTCACGATCTACAAATTTGATCGAAAAAAGAAAAAACACGTCTCAAATATTTTTTGAAAAGCTATCCAATGGTACCAAACTCGACCCCCTCCCTCCAACTCGTAATATTTCTTAAAAGATGTTCGACGAACTTTCGATCCGTTTGTAACAATGGTTCAGTTAAGACGTGCCGCCGTCGACGTAACACTTAGCAGTTACATATCACATACCGATTAACACCTGAAATTTTCAAATCAGAATCACGCACGTACGGGTTTTTTCATTCAAGATTGAGATAATGAAAGGAAAAGAAGGAGCGAAAAAGACAATAGAATATTGCGCGGATAGGTTGGTTTTATAAAAACAAATAAATAATGTAATTACTCGTCATAATTATGTACATATTTCTTTGTTGGATTCTTAGTGTTAAGAATAGTTTTGTTTGTAATTTTTTTTTACATTTTTTTCGATTTTACCTTATTCCCAGCACTTACAGAAAATGTTAATGTATATAATTGTCTCTTACACCAAGCCTAATAAACCTACACTTAAATTGTTTCTGATGGTTCTGGGTCATTTTTCCCCATTCGCCTTTGTTGACCAGTGTAATTATGCGACGGGAAACAATAATAATATTAAAAACAGAACGTAATCATCATTCGCAAATCAAATTTTAAGCAATAGGTCTGAATGGGTAAGGATATAATTTCTCTAGTAGGTACGCCATTTGGGGAAGTTGGTTCTGACCTATGTATATGTATAGTTGTTAAGAGTTTTGTAATCCTATTTAAACCAGCATTAAAATCCCTCGGTAATTTAATTGTATTCTAATTCGTTCCAAGTGGCGAAAAACAGATAATTGCCCGAGGATTAGTGCCCTTAAAAGTTAACAAATTATTTTCAGGGTATGGTTGATCAAAGTCCGCACACTAAATGGATGAAACTCGATTTAATCCTTGTTGCTGTTGGTACTTTTCATAAACTCGTAAGCGATTACTCCTTGGAGCGTGAAAATATCCAAATCTTCTTTAGAAGCATTATATTAATCCACAATCTTTAATTTAAGCACACAATTCTTTAGAATCGAAAAGGAGCAAAGTATCCCCTCATTTGCGCACGGCGCGGGCGTGTGGTAGTATGGAGCACCGATTCGTGGTTAACGCGATTTACAGCCAGCTGGAAAATTTGATTGAGTAACCCAAAAGAAGAGCTAATCGAATGGAACAGTGGTGAAATTTTGGAAGGTAAAAGGTATAAGGTAAAATAGAATATGAAACTTTTAGCGATGTTACGTTAATTTAAATGCGAACTTGTTACCATGGGTGTAAGAATGGATTTAAATAATTAATGATTTAGCGGTGGCTGATATGTATTCTGGACAAATATAAACACCGCATTATACAAATATTTCAAACGTTGAATCTGGGCAAACATGGCAACATTCGCTCAGTGTCCTTCGCTTATTTTAACGTTTTGCCTGTTTAATTTCGTTATTTATAAACTAAACTTATAAACTTTTAAATCAGGTATAACTTTGATTTTATTCTTTAATTTTACTAGTATGTATGTGGATAGTATTTTAAGTTGTTTTGCTTACGCATTTGGGGTCTCTATCTGCTTAGTTCGGGATTTCCGCATCATTACTGTAGCAGCTCTACAGCGGTAGCTACGCCCCCGACTAAATAGTACATGACACGGGCTGAAACCAAGTTACTCAGCTAGCAATATATGTAGTTGCACTAAAATCAATTCACAAAATTACGCTCTTTATAGCTCCTTAATTAGATATAGCCTTAAAATGCTAAAAAAAATCAGGATTACTAAGCAACATATCTCCAAGTTTTTTTCACATGCCAAAAACACCAACTTCATCAAGAAAGACACAAATTACTCGGGAGCCCGTCTTTCTTAAATTACGAAGGCGCAAAACATTTTATTGTAGGTATTCACAGCATAGTAAACAGAAGCTATTAATTTTCCACCTTATTACTTTAAAAGTTTATTAAGGGCGCTGTTTGTCGCAAAACTTTATATGTACCTACATATGTACAATGTCTACGTAAACGCATTTGTGCCAAGCACCTTTCGCATGATTTTCCGAAAGTTTTTTAGTTAAGGCCAAAACTTTAGCGAAAGTCAATGTAAAGTATTCAACAGTTGAGGAGAATTATACATTACACTTGACCTAGATACCATACCAGTTGATGTTGCATAATTATTATCATTCGTGACAAAGGAAATCCTTGCAGCGTTTTGGCATAATTTACTTTGTGTATTGACGAAGAGAGATTTTTGGTCGATATTGTCTGAGGGCCTGGGTTCAGTAATGTATGTATTTATGTATATACATACATATATCTCTTACAACCCCTTTATAAACATTTTAGGTACATTTGTAAAATAGATTTAGTTAGTTTTATCATAGACAAACTAGATACATAGATGTCCAGTCGCATGTAAAATTTTGCGCCGAAGAAAAGCTCTACACGGCCGAAGTAAAGCTCTACACGACTGAAGGAAAGCTCTTTTGCAAGCGACGCGAGTTTGCGCTCTTCTCTGTTGGTTTATGCCACTCATGCAGGCTCACACAGACAGGGGATTATACGAGATGACTAATGTGGTGTGTGTAACTTGGTAAGAGGGTGTTTGGCATTTTGGAATAAACAAAGAGAGAACAGCGCAAACTCGCGTCGCTCGCAAAAGAGCTTTACTTCGGCCGTGTAGAGCTTTACTTCGGCCGTGTAATTTTGATTTTCTGTGGCGCAAAATTTTACATGCGACTGGACATCTATGCATCTAGTTTGTCTATGGTTTTATCTTCCATGTACCATCTTAAAAATTCATTTTTAAACATCTTTTATGCTATATTTTTATTTTAACTTACTAGATATAACATTTTTTCTGACCAAACTGTTGTAATAAGTCGTTATACATTATATGCAGGGCGGCCGGTGTGAAGTGTTACCAATTTTAAACGCTATAATAGATGCATTTTTACTTCGTTCCAAGCCAAACATCAAAATATGTACATATTACATTTTTTAAATATAAGCATATATACATATGTACATATATCCTCCTTTTGCGTGTATAATTTTGTAGAAAAAACGAAAAAAAAATTCAAACGCTGCACGAATGCGAGTTGGAGGATTGTTGTTCCATTTTTGAATAAAATAGTTGTATTGAAAGCGTCCTAACTCACATATTTTTTGGTATTAGCTCTGATCTCCAGCATGGCTCAGACAGATCGAAAAGCCATTGGATTTACTTACACCTGGAGAATTGGATATCCATTGTTTAAAAGTGGCAATCCCTTTTTGTGATGGTACCGAATCTCGTTGGAATGTCCAAGGTCTAAGCTGTTTTTTTCAGTTGCCTAGAATTTCAAAGCAACCTTCAAGACAATTTCGGAATAGCTGGTAGCACTTATTTTGACGCCAGAATCCAAAAAGGAAATTAGTAACACTTCTTTCTAGCCACTCTGTACATACATATACAGGGTATTGCCCTAAGGTCTGAACAGGGGTAAGCCAATCGATTCGACATAGCCTGATCAATGTTATTTCAGAGACCCCTTTGGTACTTCGGTACTTCTTATAATCGAAATCGAAAATTTTGTTTCATATAAGGGCATATAAATTCTTTGAGAGATATCAAACGATTTCGGTTCAGCCTTCAAGTTTCTTGAGGATACCGCGTCAAAATTTCAACAAAATTTGATTTTGGCCTTTCGTGCTACCGATTTTTTATGGGAAGATCACAATGTTTTTTTAACATAAAGCTTTCCTTTCTAAAGAAAAGGAACCGCACTCAAATTTACGGCGCGTTCTAATATTTCGGAAGCATAGACTTTCTTACGTTTAGCTATTTACCTTTTTAGTGTGGGAATGTCATTGAAGGGAAGCACTTTTTAGAACTTTCAGGACAAGTCCTTCTTTAGAAGTTTTTTAGCAGATTTAGAACTTTCTGCCTATAAGTCCTTCTTTAGAACCCTATATCCTCCAAAGTGGGAGCTGATTGAACATTTAAATTTACGATATTTTCTCGTATGTTATGAACATGTATGTATAATGTTTTTGGATTTCATTGATGCCCGAATCTGGAATGCTTAATTTCTCAATTTAGATCTTTTATTTATTTGACTTGTATAAAACTTAGGAAGATCGATAGCGCACATCAATATAAACAAATAATTTGATGTAAAAATATCGTTAGCTCTCTCTAAATTGAGATATAAATAGATATGGCAATGATTAATCAAATGAGAGGAGTAATCGATGAATTTGGTTTAATTGAGTTATCTTATGATATTTTCTATTTTGATTAATCGCTGATTAATGTCCAATGTATTATTATATGATACGAATACGAAAATATGTCGGTGGCCCATGTAACCTAAAAAACATTCTCAACATATTCCGCGCTTATAACAAAAAAAAAACTACAACAAAAATGTTGTAAAATGTTTTTCAAGGGCACCAAATGGGAAGTTGGCAGTGTGGTTAGACGCAACCTCATATTTTTGATAATTTATTTATAGTCCCCTGGTATTTAATCTCACACTGATATTTGTCCGGTTCCTTTTGGGAGACTACTACTAGATGATATTAACAAATATACTTTAAATAAAGAATGTTTCTTGGATATTACCAGGTTTTTAAAGCGGACTAAAAAGTAGAAAAAATTTCTCGTAGCCTCATCTAGATTGTCCTTAAAATTTGTGGTTTTGAAGTTTTTAATAGTTATAAAAATACTTGTAAGATCTAAAACGCAAAATGTGGAGCCCTTGCGATAAATAACACAGTCATACAACGAATTATCTTGTTGAAGTTCAAGTAATGTTTTACCTAGATTTGTTGGTGCTAATTAGGTAGGTACGTGAATATAGAAGAATATATATTGTGGAAATATAGGAATTCTATAGGAATTGTGCTTGAGGGCGATGTACGTTTAGTTAAACTTATAATTATGACATCAAATTAAGTTTATCTGATCATAATGGATCATTGCCCTATTAATTTAATAAAAAAATATATATACCTATATTTCTTTTAGTTCTAAGAAAAACTTCAACAAAACGCAGCTACCATGTATGTACTAAGAATAATAAGTTAATGAGGGTATTCAACTTTTTTTTTTATTCTTATACATATATACAGGGGTGACCGGAAATTGCTCACATTCCTCTCGGGAGAAGAAACTACATATGACTAATTTGGAGTTATTTAACCTCTTGGGGGTTGGAAATGCGCCATTTTCGAGAAAATCTACTTATTGTACACTACCTCCTCTCCTACATTTTCAAACTAAAATAAAAAACTAAAATTTTTTTTTACCGAAAATTGTATTATATCTCTTTGGATAGCTGAGGATACTGGGATATAATTGCAATGCTTTTTACGACAAGTTCCATACTTTTTTTTTATGATAATGACACTTCTGTGAAGAACTTTTATTTTATTATTTTTATTTATTGTAACACAACATAAAATCTAACAGTAAATTTCACGGTTTTTAGCTTTAGGAAGGTTGGCAAATTAGTAAGCTATGAGATCATGGAAAAATTCAGGCCAAAAAGTGAGAATATTCGGATTTTTGTAAAAAAAATACGAAGTAGATTTTCTCGAAAAGGGCGCATTTCCGACCCCCAAGTGATATAGGTTAAATCACTCCAAATTAGTCATAGTTTCTTCTCCCGAGAGGAGTGCGAGCAATTTCGGGTCACCCTGTATATGTAGGTATATACTCGTATCAGTTATTACTTTATCAGCCAAGATTCCCATTTCATCTATTTATAAAAAGTTGTGGGTAAAATTCAGTCAGTTCAATTTTATAAATCGTACGTACTTCTTTATTCGCCTTTGGGTTATTTTCTTCAAGACTTAGGAGCAGTTAGTGAAGAACAGGGCGAAATATTTCACCAATAAATACCAAGGAAAGTGGAATATTATATTAGCATGATAGCCGATTACTGCTGGATGAAGACGCCTGATAACCCAAACCGGGCTCACACGAGAAAATCGTTCAACAGAAGCTTTGCAGAAAAAACCCAAAACCCAATATAATTAACTAAAATCAAAAAGGGAAAAATAAAATTCAAATTAGTAGGTCTGTAAATAGAAGATTATCTCCATCTAAATCTGAAGACACTAAAAATTTTATTTCACTACAGACTACAGACTTTTTATCGGCCGATAGTTTGGTTGGTTTTTTAATCAGTATGAAGATGTATGCAAGTGCGGAGATTATAACGATTAAGTATCGACCGATAAAAAAGTTTGATGGGCTACACAATTGCCTTCAAATTAAATTGTCGGCAAACTATCGGCCGAATTCTAAATAGTACGGCGGTCTTCTACGCGCGCACACTACTGATTATTTAGTCGGCTGACTCGGCCGATAGTTCAGTTTGTTCCGAGCTTTGGTGCCGGCTGTTCATGCGTATTTTTCATGATTGTGTAAATGACTAGTAAATCGTTCAAGAGCAGTCGGCCGACTGTTGACCTGATGTGAGCACTTACAACCGTTTAGTTGACCCAGTTGCGCACTAGCAGCCCAACCCGACTAAACTATCGGCCGATAAAAAGTCTGTAGTCCCTGGGCCCTAAATGATATGAACTATTATATGCATTTTCTCAACGACAGCTGTTCGCTACACTCCTTTTAACAATTTTTGGTAAAAAAATATTAAACTACATACAGGATGTTCAGAGGTGGGAGGTCAATATTGCAGGAGGTGAAAGGTCAGACCGAGACAAGCAAAAAATCGTATGGGTTGGGGGGGGGGTCATCTCGCACCGTTTGGCAGTTACAGAGTGATTCGTAAATCAGTATGTTGCCTTGTACCGCTCTTGTATTTTTATCTTTTTTTCTACGCATCGCACCGACCCCAAACCGATCTCAAAAAATCACTATTTTGAAGCCCTTTCTAGAAAGGTCAAAACCGCCCCCCTATCCCCAACCTGTCTGTCGCCTGCTACAACGTTATTAAAAATACATCAAATAATCACGGCCCTCAGAAAAGTTAAAAAAAAACCGGTTTCAATCAGCGTCAAAGCGGCCTTGGAATGAACTAAAAGAATGTTTTTTCCCCCAAAAATCGGTTATAACTCAAAAAAATTTAATGTCGATTTTTTCATCCGTAGTTCATTCTGAGCATTGTAGAACGATTGGATAAATACCTTTTTTTTAATCACGCACACCAACTTTAAACTCGTTGTTTCGAGAAAATCGTGTTTAAAGTTAAAATTCAATATTTCTTTGTAATGAACCTTACCGAAATGTAATCTGCGATGTCCGGACCATACAATATACCTTCCTTTTTTGTTTTTAAAGGTTCATTCAAACATATTCTATCAAAAAACAAAAAATTGATTTTTTGAAAATTTGAAGGTTCTCTTAACACAAAAATCATGAACGAGTGATCTTGTTCTTACTTTATTTTAGCTAAATTTGCAGTTTGTAATTTTATTAAATTATAATTATTTTAACCAAATAGGAACAATTCCTGAGAACTTACGTAAATAAACAAAAGCCATACTTATGTGTGATGATACTAAAGACTACTATTTTTTCGAAAGGAAGTGCATACTTTCCCGATGTTAATTATATTGTACTCTGGTAGGTATTGTATATTTGGATACAGCACAAACTATTTGGGATAAAGTAAGAAGATCAACAATTACAAAAAGACAGATTTTCAAAGATTTTTTTCTGTTGTTAGTAATTTTGTTATGGAATAAAAAATAAATTAGCCCTATTGTGGTTCGGACAGAAATTACAAACTATGCTGAAAATGCATTTAAAACTTGAGCTTGGCTGTCTGAATGAAATATACGAAGTTATATGTTTAAATACTATTTTATGCGGTAGTAAAACGCAATTCTATCTACAAATACCTTTTTTGAATAAAAGAGTTTTTAAAATCCTTTTGTAAGCTATATTTTACATTTTAAAAATTCAAAAGTGGAAAATATGTATAAAAATTAAAAAAATGGAAAAAATAATTTTTTTAATCGTTTACTATTAAATATATAATATTTTTGTAACGAATAGATGATTGCAGGCATTCTTCATTTGAATTTAATTAACAAATTGAAAGAACCAAAAAGTCTGATTCATTTGTAATTAAATATTTACTTAGAGCGATAAAAATGATCTTGTAAACAAACAATTTGGCTGCTGTTACGGAAGTATGTTGCAAGAGGAGCTAGGCAAAGTACTTTTCGACCAAAAACACTTTGTGTTCAAAAATACATCACGCCAGCATGCCCGGCAGTCCAATTTGCTGTACAAGTGAGCATTACCGATTAATTATATAATTAGTCATCTATTTTAAACAAAACAACGAAATTCTTCGGGATAATTCAGGGGCACTTTCAGCTCAGCACTTAGTCCACGCGGCGACGAAGCCAAAGGTAGAAAATCGCAGAACATTAGTGCGGCATATTCTCGACCTCAAAACATAGCGCATAATTTTCGTCACGTGTACATTTCCCAGAGTGATGCTCTGTCAAAGGTTTGTTTACAGGGAGCTTATTTTTAGCACTCAGGGTCTAATTTTGAAATCAATTCATAACGATCCGATAATTTGGAGTAATTGATTTAGGCGGGTCTACGAGACATGAGTCAAGAAAATATTCGGATTTCCAGCGCCCACTGCGAACTGGTCTGACGGGGAGAATTTATAATAAATTTATGGCAGCAATTATCAATGTTTTTGCGTCAATCTCTTGGCCAACACAGCCACTTGGGGCTGCACGAGCGTCCGCAGCCACCCGACTTAGCAATCATACCCCTAGGTCAGGGATTTTCAAAATAATTTGTCGCTTAAGTGATTCTGGCCAGAGTCACACATTTGGCCTCTGACTCGACATGATAAATGAGAACCAACATTTCCATCGAGGTGGAGTGGATGCACGACACATCTCTGAGAAACCCCTCAGTTCCTCGTTGAAGAACATCTCAAATTTATTTTCCAATGGCATCTATAACCAAGGGAATCCGGACGACTGCGGCATTTTGAGAACCCGCAAAATCCAATCTTGCTGTCGACCTTATTAATAAGCTAATTGACTGCCACAAGCTATGTATATTTTATATACCTTCTTTCCACCTGGAGTTGCTCTTATCCGTTTCTTTTGAACTATATCAACGGCTGCAGGAACAAAACTGTGGAACTTGTAGGCACTGAATCATAGAACCACTTCTAGAGGAGAAGGGCTACCTCTGCCGCAATGCCGAGTTCTCGTAATAAGCCCAAATAATTATATTAAGAAAAACTATGCCGGAACTAACTCATTAAAAAATCCTTTGATTACGGCACTGTCACGACACAAAAGCCGGTAGAGTACGAGAATAATCGCGTACTGTTTGACCGCAAGAAAAAGCCGCACAAAGCAAAAGACAAAAAAATAAGCGATTGCGACGCGTGAGTGGTATCCTTGTACCGACTCCTAAACACCGCACGGCACTACCACTGCTGACTGCGGTCTTCTAATCAAAAAGCAAAACAAACAATAACTGCTTGAAGAGAGGCGAAAATTTGAAGCTTTTACACCCAATAGGGCGGCACAGGGTGGCTCTAAAGTTCTGGTCCGACGCGCTATCTTATAACGTTCGAGCGAAATCTCATCGCGTTTTCCACCGCTCCCTACACCTCCAAGTGCACTGAAAACCAGAGCCAGCCAGATTGCCCACCTAGCGCACAAGTTTCGGGCGACTCTGAGCTTTTGGGTTGTGTCTAAGAATAAATCCAGCAAAACGCCAGACGCCAGGAAGAACAACTACCCTACCCAAAAAAGTTTTGTCAAAAAGCTGGTATATTTTTGCACGTGTCGCACAGATTCCCAGGAGTCGCTATCAGTTTTAATCAGGCAGAGCAGAAGCTGCTAAATGTTGCAAATTGCTTCAAAAGGACAATGTCTCCTGTTTAATGTTCCAACGATAGCTTTTATTTTAGTCCATATCCGTACAGTATTGCGAAATTAGGCAAATATGTACGTCCTTCCTTTACTAAGAAAATAGCCTTATAAGTTTATCTACCATATGTGTATATGTATGAATAAAATACATACATATTTCTAAGTTTTATTAACCCTCTATGGGCTATTAAAGAATTAATGTAAAATAAAATCGGTAAAGATGGATCTGTAATAAAATAAATTATTTAAAAAACACAAAACACAAAGCAGCAGTATGATAATATGAAAATAGCGCCGAATGTCTGTGATCGTAAATAACTCAGACGGATCGGCATAAACAGGTTTGTTTGTAATTACAGTATAGTGCCAGAAAATTATAACCACTCTAACAAATTTCAAAATTTGAATTCTGATTACATTTTTTTCGCAAGCAATCAAACAGATTAACATTTCCTTGCCGAGTTGCAATCTTTCCTCCTTTGTTTTCATTGTTTGAAGAATAAGAAATCGTTACGTTACGAACCAATATGCAATATGCAAAAGTATTCCCCCATTCATTTATTCCAGTTCTATCAAATATAAATATCAATAAACAAATTTTCATGTTTCCAAGAAGTATTACATGGTATACCATTTTATTTAACGCCGAAAGCATAAATAGTTGCATCGAAGAAAATCGCGGAGATTAATAAGTGTTATTAAAAATATGGTTAATAATACTAAATACTAGAAATATTAATTTGCAAAATATGTGAATTTACCCTTAATTTAATGTTTATCTTAACCGCGTACGAATATAATAAAGTTTTTTTTCAAAATAAAGTATGGAAGTATAAATGTTGGTGGTTATAATTTTTTGGCACTGTACTGTAAGTGCTAAAAGGAAAAAACAGTAAATGAATCCCTTTTTAACAAGCACGGTTCACATTTTGTGCAATTTTAAGAAGGAAAAGCATAGGTTCCCTGTACAGTGCATGATCATAAAATCCTTCGCACATGTGCAAGGAACAAAATAGGGAACTGGCGCCTTCTTAATTGAACATGTCCTAGCATGCTCATAGTTTAGGCGCCAAAGGATTTAGTTTATGATCAGGTTAAAGTATGAAAGGTTAGGAAAGATTCGAGAATGGGCATTACGTTTGTACTCATTACTCGGACACCATCGGACGTGCTGCTGAGTTGTGCTCTGCTACGATTTTTGAGATTTTGGCGATCGGAAAATGTAATCATTACAACTATTATATAAATATAACTTGAATGTTGGAAAGGGTATTGCAGGTGCGGACCCCACTGACCTCACTCCACTGACATATAGAAACTGGACTGCTGGTCCTGGCTAAAAACTCACTTCAAAAACGAGATCAAATTTAGGCCGAAATCTAACTATCTCGCTCCCCCGTTGATACCCCAGGCAGACAACTTCATGGCACTTTATTCTGGTATTCAAATGAAAATAGTGCATCCCCGATAAATCCATTCCACTTCATAACACTTTTTTCTTCGTATTAAAATTATTTGTGCTGAAAAAAACGCAAATTACACAAAAGTAATAGAATAAAAACCAAATTAAAATCGGCTGTTGCAATAGTTTAACGATGACCAACAGATGGCTTCGGCACTTTGCGTCGCATATTTTAGATTATGTTGGCATATACGTGAAATGTGAAGGTTAGACAAAAGTAGCAACACTAACTTTTATATCTATCTCTGTTGTTCGTTGATACCCCGTTGATTATTTTCAGGGGCCTTTTTATGAAAATACTAAAAATTGAGCAAGATTCAACAGAAATCGATTTGTGACAACTTAATTATTTATTATTTAGCTGTGTTAAAACATAATTGTGTGGGTTTTTAGAGCATTTTAATTCCCAAAATTTTCCTGAAAGATTTGAGCCTAAGCTAAAAATGGTCTCGTTTTTCAGACGCGTGTTAGCAGTCCAGTTTCTATATGTCAGTGCCTCACTCTAAATCGGTCAAGCCGTTTAGGCTACAGGAGGTCACAATGGAACGGACATACATACATACATATGTACATGCGAGCGAAAAACATTACCCTCCTTCTGGGTCAGTTGTTCAGTAGTTTTAACAATTTTATAATAGCAAGTACATATTGTAACTTTAAAGGGCTATACCAGTGTGAGGGCTTGAAATTTAGGTGATTTTCGGGAATTTTTTTAAAGAAAACTACTTAACTAAATGTTTTGAAAACTTGAGAATGTATTTAGTTATATATGAATAATATAACATAATTTTGTTGTTGAAAAATATTGCGATGTAAGCGACTTATACGCTATTTTCGGAAGCGCCAAAAACAAAAAGTACCCCAACTGTTGCCACGATTCCGGTCGATAGAGTAACTTAAATAAAAAAAAAACAAACGAGGCGTTAAACTAGAAGGTATTTCCTATACCCTGAACTAGGATTTTTGAAAAATATCGAAATCTGACAAAATGGCGCAGTTTTGAATAAAAAATCTGCTTTTTTGCCTATAAAATAGTCGGTTTTTTCAATGCCAAATTGTCAATTTTCATCCAATCAAAAATATCCTAGTTCAGGGTATGGCAAATGTAGTCAAGAGTACTCAGTTAAAATTTCAAGTCAATCGGATAATTAGACTTCGAGTTAGAATGGCAACAAATTGGAAAAATCTTATTTCGAGGAAAACGCGTTTAAAGATTTCACTATCCATTATATTATCTGCGAGCAGTTGCTCTTTCGAAGACTGTCATTTGGAAAGTATTATAGATACGGCCTTGAAATGTTTACAGGATATTCTTGAAAGCATAAACTCTCGAATAAGCCAAAGAAAAAAAATCAATTTTTTAAAAGTATCACACTGGTATAGCCCCTTAAAGTAACTAAGCACTATTCTTATTCCAATGTAAAATAGTTTAGCTTTTCGAATAAGCACTTGTAAAACAACAATAAAATATTGTCTTTTCTGGGATCCTGAAGAACAAAATGTATGCCCAGTGTTAAGCTTATTTTATTTAGTTTGGGCTTTTAATGAATTTTGTTGCAAAGGTTTAATAAGTATTGGTTTATATATTTTATTTATTTATTTATTTATGTAGAAACCTTGAAACTGAGTAGGTGTAATATACCTGTCTCTTCACTATTCCAGAAAAGAAAATGAAAATACATATGTATTATGTTTTTGTTCTCACATGTACATATGTACATTCAATAATGGGTGGACGAACTATTTTGCATTAGGCTTTTACAGTATTACTATTAGTTCTTATTCCTATTTTTATTTTTTTATAAGTTTTTATCGATTTTTTACGCCTCTATGTATATTGTATACACATAAAACTAAAAAACAAAGAAAATACAATCGCTTTGACAAATATGTAGGTACACCGAACTTTACCATTATAGCCCATTGTTTTACTTGAGAGTCACAAAGCTTATCACATAGGTAGGTAATCGACTTTTATCTGCAGCAACTTCTAAAAGTTTTTACATTAATTTTTCAGGTTAGAGCTAATAGCGATTATTAAGAACATTACTGGTAAATAAAGAGATATTGTAACCTTATACTATATATTATTTCTACTGTTAACATCCCTTTTTCTCCACTCATACTTCATCAAACTGAATAAACCAAATGATGTGTTTTCGTATGCTTCTGACACCGCATACTCACTAGCATTAAAATGCGCTGTTTGTTTATAATTTGCGTTTCAATTTAAAAAAATAACACCAGGGCCCTCTGGTGCTAAGTAGAGGCCGTCTTTAGTGGATACGAACAAAAGTTATGTGTTTGGGAAATTTCACACGGGCACGGCACGGCACGGTTTATTAATGTGTGACTTGAAAGTTACATGGACCCATAGAGGGTTAACGTTATTTTGGGTACCTTTTGTCTAGAACAACTCATATGTATGCTTGATGTTCTGTGCTACAGAACATGAAATATGTATAGTACATATATGAGGTTTTCTAGAACAAATTGAATGAATGGGATCGATCAGTTAGTTATTTTTCCAACATGTTTATATGTACATGTTGACTGGGCAATCTTATCTACAATTGCAGCATGCAATTGTAGCACAAATTTTTATGAATGATGTCACTATTATATAATACATATAATACACTCGGTTGCAAAACTATAAATACATTGAAAGAAGAGAAGTCGTAACTATTTCTGAAAGGATTTTTTACATAGACGGAAACGAAAGAGATGTTATCCGGAAATACCTAATCGTCGTGAGAGGATCTTTTCACAGTGTGATGTTCGCAAGTGCTTAATTTAAATATATGCGCATTTTTTGGAGAATAAATTTCCAGATTTACTTGAAGATACATACATCACCAAGAAGCACCAATGGACCGATTCGTTGGCCTCCTAGATCTCTAGACCCATCTCTATTGAACTTTTTCTTATTGGGAACGATGAAGGATGAAGTTTATTCAAGTCTCGTTAACACCATGTGCAGATAAGACTTAATTAACAGCATGGGGACTGCAGCGTCAAAAATTAGGGAGAAACTGGCTACAATACACCTTAAACGGGGAATTAAAATAAGCTTATCGGTTGGCATCGAAAGTTGCAGAAGACAACAGTTTTTATAAGATACTAGCTGACCCGCACCCGGCGTTGCCCGAACACAGCTATCCCTAAAATAAAAGTAAACTTTAATAAAACTATTATGTTGTCGTTTTCAAATTTATCAAATGTCACTCAGAAGTTTAAGCGCAACATGCCCATACAGTTGGTTCGAAATCAGCGACCCCAAAAACTTCCAAGTACCAAATTTGGTGGAAATCGCATAAACTTGAATTCGTAAATTCTCTCAGTCGGGTTGAAATCAGCGACTCCGCAAACCCCCAAGTACCAATTTTAATGGTATAATCACAGTCTTTTAAATTTGAATGTCCGCCATCTTGGATCCGCTACAAACAAACTCTTCAGCTTTATAAGTAATATTAGTATAGATTAGCATCAATTTATATAGATTTTTAATTAAACAAAAAGCTTTTTAATTTTTTAATATCCATATTTATTTTAATATACATACCACAAAAGGTTTTCTATGAATATGTATGCATATTTGCATATTTTTTTCCACTGGGAAATGTTGTAAATTTTTAGAAAGGTAATATTGTAAGATGGGCAATTGGATAACTCTTATAGTCTTAAGTCATAAGATATTTTTAAAAAATGTTGTATTGAAAGGCAGCCAATCTCCAGCAAAATTCTTTTTTATGGCGATCTAATTTATCGGTTTCTATTTGAAAACTTTTGTATGAAAATTCAAAACATAAAGAATTTTCATACTTGATATAAGAACTTGAAACGAAAGCTGGCAAATCCAACACGGCGAACAATTTTTCCATCATTAATACAGATTTCATAAGAAAATATAGTGGAATAGGTTTTTAATTATCTTAATATTGGTCATCCTTTTCGATTAAAATGATTAGAACAGCAAATCCAAAAATTGAATACCTTTAACAATAAAAATATATAAGTAAAGAAAGGGATTAGCGTGAAAAATCCTTTAGGTGGACCGTAGAAACAAATGATTTTAAGATTTTGTGGTTATATATCACATCCCCAGATTTTAGTTAAATTCATAAACTCGTATCTAAGAATCAAATATGAGCATTTGAAAATTCTTTTGTTTTAAGACACAGTTAAAATTTCGTCGAACTTCTTGAAAGAGAATATTATTTATTTTAAACGCCACAATCTTTTAATTTAAATTTTTATTTCTAATATTAATCTACATCCAACCGTTGTCTAGTATTTCCGCGGCCTGCAATTTTTCTCTTTTTGAAAGTACTCGCTGTTCCTGCACCTAAATCTGATCCCAAGGATTCAATTGTTTTTTCTTTAAATTTCTTTACTGGGGGTTCTGGTGCGATTTCAGATACAACTTGAGGTATGAAGACATCGTGCTTAGGTAGCTGCAGATCAACATATTCCACGTCTCTAAAAAGAAAAATTAATATATGTAACTAGATCAATTAGATAAATTTAATTGTATACTTATGCACCACGGGCTGCCATTCCCCAATTTGTGGAGTTTGAGCCTCTTCCTCAGTTTTATAGGAGGCCCGCTTTGCAGCCTTTTCTTTTTCATCCAAATCAGGTTTTCTGAAGCATTTAAGCCTTTCTCTGTTGTATCTTGCGACAGTTTCAGCTGCTGTTTCCTGAAATGACTTTGACTCTTTTTGCAACTGAAGTTCTTGTTGCGCAATTGCAATTTGATTTATTCTGTTGTACTCATCGATCGTCATATAGCCTTCTTTCGGTGGTTCCCAAATCGATGCATTTGTTTTCACATTCCAATAGTAAGTGTATCCCTCAGGGCTCTTGGCTTCAACCCACATTGATCCCTCAGTGGGCTCAGCTTCTGCTGGTTTTGCCAAATGTTTTCTTGGCCCAAATTCCTCGTCATCTGAGAAGTCGCCAGGGGGAAGAAGTGGATCAATTTGTACTCCAGGTTTGTTTGGAGCTCCAGCTCCTATTACTGTGCTGATGTTCCTCGCTGTGAGATCTGCTTTTGCATTTATGTCTAACGCATATGACTTCATTGCAGCTTCCTCCATTTTTCGTATTTCCTGGTCCATTTTTTGCTTTTCTTTTTCAGATTTAGCGCTGTTTCTGCTAATTTCCGAGATTCGTTTAGCCACGCTTGCTTTATGCCTTCTTCCATTTTCGTGAAATGATATGCTCTGTTAAAATAAAGTATTAAGAATAAAGATTGATATTAATTTTAAAGTAGAGTTACAGGCTTATTGTCAGCAATCCAGCATTTGCAAAAGTCGCAAAATTTTCTGTCGTTTGATTTCCAATAGTCTGCCCTAAAATTAGATAAAAGACATCGAAAATAAGTAATAGTATAATCTTAATAAATTTTTACTAGTGATGATTAGAAATAGCTTTAAAAGAGTGCAATATCTTTAAAATATTTAAATAAACTATTCTTTTTTACATAAAATATTTACTAAATCATTGCAAGAATTCGAAGTACTTCTAATGTTATAACCTGTGAAAGTGAGTTATGTACGGAGCTAGCTTCTTGACATTTTTAATGGCACGTCTATTATATCCGAAGTTTTCGTTTTTAAAACAAAAATAATTTGAAAATGCATTTAAACTACATACTTATTACTACTACACTTTTACTGCCTTTTGTATAAGGAAAATCCTCAGTCAATAGAAATATTTTGTAGAAGGAATATCTATGTAAATCAAATGTTATTTGATTTGTAAGTGGTTGTTGTAAATTGAACACTATTTTTATGAATATCTCAAAAACACTCGGAGGTGGATTTTTTCATTATTTTTCCCGTCTTCCCTACTACAAAGTGCTTTCGAAACCTTTCTCAAATCGAAAAACCTCGGAATTAATGAAATCCCCCTTTTAGCGTGTTTTTTTCAAAGCTTAATTTTGAAATTAGGCGCAAAAAATCTTGATTTTTATCATTGCTGAATCGAAAGTATGTAAACACTTTAGATAATCAAACTTTTATTTTCTTTGGAAAATCAAAATTTCATTTATCAAATATTAAGATTGAGTTGAGTGGCGTATTTAAGTGAAAACTTACATTTTATATTAATTGAAGTCGTCAATCATCAGCAAACTAAAAACAATAAATTCCGAAAACAAGACTTGGAGAAAACGACTACTTTTCTGACATTGACATATGCGAACAGAAAGTGTCAGCTGACATAAATTGTACTAGAAGCAAAATATTAACGTAGTAGACATTTTCGAAGCACTGCAATGCCGGCACCAAACAGATTAATAGAAACTAGTGGTCGCCCTGTGGTCGAAATTCGACCTACTGAGGTTACTACGAAAAATACGAATGTACACAGCCTACTATGTGTATTAAATTGGCACTATCAATAATAAAATTACGACAGTTTGACCACAGACTACTATGCGTTTGACATAGACAGTATGAACGTAAATAATGAATTTATTTTATTGAATTTAATGTATTTGTAACACATATTATATTAAAATTTTAGCTTTCTGCACTCCTTCTCTATATAAACTTTAACTATGCCAAATCTCACACTCCTCCGTCTGTCCAATATGCTTAAAAAGGGGTACAAAGTTTTCCCTTCACGTATTAATATATAGATATGTGTACTAGATGTAACAAAACAATCGAAACTGTGGAAAAAGGAGAATGGGCAACTTTGTATGGGCTCCGTCCCCAGGATGTATCAAGTTGTGGTAGTTGTCATATCAAAGGTCATATCATACCTTTATTTTATTGCATGACACCAACAATGAAACACGTGCAGGGAAAGAACTATGACGTCTTTTATTTCTCATGTAAATATATGATATTTTTACTTTATATGCCTAACTGCTGGTACTCCACCGCCGATTTTTAATTTATATGGCTACCTTCCGCTGTTCTACCGCCACTCGCACCCCAGCATAGGTACTATCTAGTCAAAATAATAAAAAGTGCCAAATGAAATAGATAGGAATTTAAAAATAATCGTGAATATTCTATCCTATGCTTTCTAGGCAGTTTTGTAAGTACACAAATCATTAAGATATCAACAAAGAATGCAATGAAACTAGAACATTGAAAGTAATGATATTAAATATTATTATTCAAACGAACAAATAAACAATAGTTAATAATAAATATCCAAAATTACCGCATCCAGAAAAGTTGCTGGCAATAAAATATTATTTTGAATACTCGTCCAGCCCAAATACCACATTATATTCATTACGTGAACACATGTACGGTGGCATTCTAAAGATCGGCCGCATGTAACAATAGTTTATATTCTCCATTTTAACAAGTAAACTAAACCGCTTTGGTTCCAGCCAAAATCACAGTAAAAAAAAAAAGAATCAAGTAAAAAAAATAATACCGATCCCAAAGTGCAAAAGGTGCATGTGAAGCAAGCCAATACGAAACCAGCAACAATACAAACAACAAATACTACATTTATTTGAAGAAAAGACAAGAGAACAATTTTGAAAAACCTATTCATAGTCGGCCACACACGGGACGGTTTTTGGCGTACAAACATAAGATTGATCGTGTGTAGGCAACTTGGCGTACAAACTTAAAACCGTCCTAAAACCGTCCCAAATATTTCTCGCCTTTGATTTTTCCGTGGTTTTATTTTTTTATCGTCTGTCAAGATGAATTGCTCCGACGTTAGATTGTGGAGTCGCGATTTCGTTCTTTAAATTTGTTATATCGCTTTAGGAATGAAAACCATCACCGTTTGTGGGCAAAATGGCGTACAAACAAAGTTTGTCATAAAAATTGTCACAAGTTTGTACGCCAAAAAACATCCCGTGTGTGGCCGGCTAAATATTTGGGATGGTTTTGGGACGGTTTTAAGTTTGTACGCCACTGACATATAGAACTGGACTGCCGATTGACGGTCGAAAAGCGAGACCATTTTAAGTGGAAATGTAAACCATTCTTAGTGGGGATGCAAGCCTACCTTAGAAAACTCATGCTATAAAAACACATTAAATTATATGCAATGTATGGTAAAATAAAGAAAATAAATAAATATAAGTTGTAACAAAACAGCCCCTTTAATTTCGCTCTACATTTTGAGTAATTGTTAAAAAACATTACGATACCAACCAGCTCGGGGCCGGAAGAACACAAGAGTCAGATATATAAAAATATATTCTATTTTGTCTTACATATGCATTTCGCCTGGGGGCCGGATGGGGAAAAGAGATAGGAATCTTATGTCAAAAAGTCGTCTTAGTTTTGAGGTGCGATTTTGCATTGGATCAGCGGCCCAGTTCTACATATATGTCAGTGTTGTACGCCAAGTTGCCCACACACGATCAATCTTATGTTTGTACGCGTGATTGTACGCCAAAAACCGTCCCGTGTGCGGCCGGCTAATGACACAAAAATTTGACTTTCATCTACACCCATTCGTTATTCCCTCCTTTCTTTTTTCACTTATTCCCATCCAGCAAAATCTTATTGCACTGTTGTAAAGCAAATTTTGAAGCGCAATTACCGACCATAGCTCCACTTGTGTATGCATGTATATTAGCTGCGTTTTTTTTTTAATGAACTGGATCCAGGTTTTAGTACGTGAAAACCCGAAAACCCAGGTTTTATCTGGGTTTATATCCACATTGCCCCATTTCAAGTGGAAAATATTTTAAATTTCCCCCTAACCTCGATATAGACCCAGATAAAACCTGAGTTTTCGGGTTTTCATGTGGAGAAAACGTACTACAACCTAGATCCAGTTCATTAAAAAACGCAGCTATTGTATGATTCGGTAGAAAAACGGACGGTGTGATTTTTACTCCTTCTCAGACAAAACAGCACTGATATGCGTTCCAAAATTGTATTGAACTTTTATTAATTAAACTTTGACCATAAATTACTGTCGGAAAGAGATGCACATACATATGTAGTTCAATTGTTGTTTTTAACAAAATTGATGCCGTCAATCACTGCAATTGAATTAAATGACATTATTAGTTTTACTTGTAAAAAATGTTGAAATTTATACATACATATGTATATATATTTGTTTCTTCACATTTCAAATTAGTATAATATAATAACATTTTTTCATTTATATACCGCCTACATTCAAATACCAATGAAAACCTTTTCGAAAAGGAGAGCCTTTCATATTTTAAACCAAAAAGGCTGAACACATTTTTTTAGCTTATTGAAAACCAAAAGATTGAACGTCTGAATGCGATCAGTTACACCTGAGATTCTTTCACGTTTTACAAAGGGATAAGGCGTGTTTGTTGATTGTTGTCTTGCTCAATTTTCTTTCGTAGTTAATCTCACAGTAAAGCGGTCTGCGCTCGGATGAACAAGCAATCGCTCTCAATTGACCATCAAAATGCACTCCCCATTTGCTTTGTCGGTATTTCGTTGAAATTTTATGGTTCTGGGCTGCTGTTTGTATTGGCGAAGGATTTGCCATCTGGAAAATTAACTTTTTAGGGAACACTACTTTGGAAAGGATAAAGTTATTGCCTCAAAGAAGTGCAGCATGAATGTGCATTTATATCTTGCAGAAATTTTTAATTATTTAAATCCTTTGGAGCAAATATAAAAAGGTAGGCAAATTTAGAATTGTGCCATAAAGGATGATAACAATGATATGATGATACTTATTATTATTATTAGAAGTGGTTCGTCCTTGTAGGCATGAATCTGCTTTCTATAAACAACGCGACCTAAAGAGATCTTTTGTGCATACCCTGCTTGAACTATTCCCCACCTAGATTAACGCAAGCGGTGACAATTTTTTGCAATTTAATTTAATTATTTATTTAAGTTAGGGGTAATCACGCCTTGGCGCAAACAGCGCAAAAGTAGAAAATATTGCAAACTTAAAACAATAACGTTCAAGGTGAAAATGTTGCAACACTTTTACACTTTTAGCAGACTTAAAATTATTACAAGGTTGAATCGGTGCAAAAATTCGCACCAAAGAAATAGTGGTCAGGTGCCCTTTTATTTATTTAAAAACTCAGTTTAATATACCAGTTATCTCACAGTTTAAAAAGAACAATCACCTTTTCATATAATATTATGAATTTACAATATACCTTTAATCTAGAAAATAACTAGCCCGATGAGACAGGGATTTAACATCCATAATTGGTTTTGAACGAAAAACCTCAAATATTATTTTTATTCCATTTTAATTTCCTAACGGGGCTATTAGGGATAGCTTCGCCCTCAAAATTGTTTTTGAAAATAGTTTTCAATTAGAATTTTCTGATACGTATGTATATGGCGGTGGGAGTTTAGATTTATATTAATTGTTTGTCAAATCCCTATCCTTGTATATACATACATATTGGCGGATGGGCTTAATGCAGAAAAGCACATCCAAGCCAACTTAATATGGGTTATCTGCCTTGCGTATAATATATGTATTATTTCAAAGATGTCTAATTGAGAGATTGGTTTGGAACTTAGCACTTTGCCTTGACTCTCTTACTGCGATCTTTACCATACGCCCGCGCCCGCAAAAGGCTTGAAATGCACTTGCAAAAGCTCGAAACTCTCCCGCAGTAGCCCCAAAGCGTGCCTTCAACAGGCCCAAATTTTTATAAATTACGCCTGCAACGTATTTTATTTATGTAGACATACCAACCACAAACCTCTTCTCTCAATGTTTTGGATGAATCCGAATCAAAACCATAGCATTTTTAAAGAAAAATAATTAATCATAGACACAACTACAAAAACTGCGTTACTTATACGCGTCTCGGTGTGCCAGTACTTCCCTGACTACGCTGATGATTAGATGTTTTTAGAGTTATTACATACATATATGTACTTTTTGCGTTCTTAAAAAATAGAAACATGAGTGCAACTTTTCGCACAGTTCTATAAGTGTTGAGCAGTAATAGATATTTTTATAGTATATACTTATGTTTAAATTTACCCAGAAGGAAAATTATTAATTTGTTTCTATACAATCAACCGATCGGCGCAATGTTCTATTGTCTTTTCCGCTCCTTCCTTTCGCTTTCTTATCTATATCAATATCGAATGAGAATAAAAAAAACCATGCGTGATTCTGATTTGTGACTTGAACTTACTGAAAATGATCAGGGGTTAATCGGTGTGTGGTACGTAACTAAAGCAATCGCTATTTGTGATCGAAGTTACTTATCCATTCAAAAAAGCTCAAACTTTTCATTCCAAAGAAGAATTTAAAGTCCTCATAAGTTTAAAAATCTATTGAAACCTTTTATGTTGGTTTTTGGTGACGGATACATCATTGACATGACAGGATCATATGCTGCACAAACAGCGGACGCTGTAATACTGAAAGCAATATTGGAAAATGAAAATGGTCCTTTGGAAGAAAAAGCCTTACGGCTTACACTGGTTCTTTGAAGAAGAAGATTGTTTTATATTATTGTAGATAGAGAATTTCGAGCCGTACTAGGAGATTTAGAATATTTTGGGTACGTCTCACACACGCCGCCATGAAGAAGATCAGGAGAACAATTATCAACTGAAACGCAGATAAGTCTAGATTGGTGACACTATGCAGATGGGTCGTAGAAGCCGTTAACGGGAAATTCAAAAAAGATTTTAAGACATTCTGGCAGGTGTATTTTAACAGAGCTTCAAAAAGTATAATGGTTGATTTAAAAAAAACAGCTGCTCTAATCAACTCTTTCCAACGGCTGTTCTCATTATAATAAATGTTATATATATTACTTAGGTTAGGTCATTCTAGACATGCAGGCATAGAACAGCCTGCAGCTCTTATGGACCCAGTAATTGTCGGTATAGATTATGGTATAGATGGTTAATTAACGTTAAACACACGTTAAAACACATCAATGTTGTTTTCTTAACTACTGTTCTTGGACAGAAAACTACCTTATATCTCTTATCCTCCATAACTATAACACAAACAAATAATTAAAAATATATAAGATTAACATATATGATAATTGAGGATAGGTTTTGTTTTTGTTGGTGCTGGGTTTTTTTTTTATGAAATTTGCCCATTGTTCTTTGGATCTATATTTTTTTCTCCACTTTAATGATCAATTGCACAAATATCGAACACAATACTAAATTTTGCGTTGGGTTTGGTCCGGTAACTAAAAATGTTTATTTTTAACACAAAATTATTCATGACTTTCGAAAAAAGTACGAAATTTTTAGAGTTTGAGGATGTCAGCTCTCAATCAATTCCAAAATTAATCAATTTATCTCCTTTCTCCTTTAGAGAACATAATCTGTTTTATTGCTTACCTCTTACATATATTTTTCATACATACATATATCTTAACACAATACCTTTTATGCTATTGTTCCTATGTACATATATGTATATATATATTATAACATAAGAGAATTCGCCAGTTGTCGGTCGGAGGTAATGTTCATTTGATTTTAAAAAAACCGCTAAGCTTTTAAAAAAAATCTGGGTTTCTTCAGGTAACGTTAAGTGGAACCGTTATAGTGCCATTAAAAACAGATTTTCTGTTAGGTGGAGGGGGCTAAGCACCTTGAGTCCCCAGAGATCACGACACCGGGGGAAAAGGCGACAAATTATGTAATTACTTTGAGTATTTACCGCGCATAACAGCTTACTGCGGAATCTCAGATGAGACCCTGCCACTCTTGAGGAATCCATGCCAGCCGCCCACTCCTTAGGGATCTTCCATTTGGTTACGAGCGACTTCGAGATAATCCTGATGACATCACGAAATGGGGTGAAAAATCCCACCCAAGAACTGGCGAAACCGACGACAAAGCCGGGGGTTCTGAGCAGCAGATTATTCAAATACCGGCTTAAACGCGTCGCAATATGCCAAATTGATGTCCCGGTCGCCTCCCCGCTGCCGCCATCCGGCGTGTTGTTACTCGGGATTACCTGTGACTGCATCTTCCAAAGCATCCATTTATGGTGCCTTTAGGAGGGCTCAGCCACGACCCCACTTCTGCCTCTGCGTGTTTTTATTTCACTCTGCACATCCACAGGAGGACGCCCGCGGCGGTACTTTTGATTCGATTCGAAGGCTCTCAGTATCAGAGACAATGGAGATCCAGCCGGGGCTGGAAAAACCTCCTTTTCTTATCCTTCAGGTTAAAACAGTTTTCCTGTCTTCGCAGGGATAATTACCGTGCCGTGGAGGCATAACCCCGGATCCAAATTGTCTGGCATTGTTTTTTCTGCTGAGATGTGAAACTTTTAAAAGTGAATCATGTAATAATATTGCGACGGAAGGATTGCACCCGAACCTCTACGAACTCTGTCATAAATAAAACCCCTTAGGTGAAAAAGCACGTTTGTAAAAAAAATAGTTAACATATATATATGTATGTAGTAAAATAATCATCCTTAAGATTATATTTATACGCTCAAAGAAGAAGAAGAAAAAATTTGTATCTTTTCGCAACAACTTTGGGCACACTTCCTGATAAATAGGACTTCTATCTTCCAGAATTTTAAAGGTGTTTTCTTAAATGATTTTACTAATAATACGGTGAAGATATGTATGCAGATATAATTTCGTTAAATATTAATTCTTGTAAAAAAATGTGCCGGCAGGTTATAATGATTTGTTTTCCTTTTAATGGGTTTAGAATAAATGTTAATAAGATAAAATAGCTTACTTTTCGGAAGTAAGTGAGAATTTTAAAACAGAGCCACGTAGGGTAACTGCACGCAATTTTATAAGAACAATCCTCGAAAATAAAACTGATTTGTTGTTTCAATCAAAATAGTCTTTTTTGTCTTTTTTTGAATTCCGAATTTCGGCTGGTGTGTCCTAGGTATTTAAATATTAACCAAACTAAAAATCTTTCTATGAATAAATATTTTTTTAAATTACTTTTTTCAATACTGTGGGAAATGCGGACTTTTACCCTAACTATGGGCTAAGTATTCGGGCACCTTAGGTTAAGTGTACGCTCTGATGATACTCCTACTTCTTCACATAGATAAATATTCCATTTTCGTAATTAATGCAATCTTCGAGAACAGGACTTACAATTATTGCACTCTATGAACTCTTTTGTATCTTTTCGTGGTATAATGGACATAGGAACTCTTTGTCAGTCTGATTTGAAGATAAGTATTGTTATTTTTATTTGTTACTTTCAGTTTCTTCTATCCTACCAAAGGAAGTAAATGTATAAAACAAACAAACATGGCGTACACCCAGAGAAACAAATTTTAGAATTAATCGTTTATGGCTGTAGAATAAAATTTGTTGCTCTGATTTTGAGCCAAATAACAAATCGTAAAAACTACAAAAATTTGTATTTGTTAAAAGTAAAAATGATACGTTGTTCTTATTATCGAAAATATTTCCAATTTAACAATATAAAGGAGGATGGGCAGAAATATATGGACCGCAGCCTAGGAACCAATAACGACAAGCGATATATCATTGGAAAGGTTTTTTCACGATCTACAACTTTTACTATGGCGGAAAATCCCAAATCCCTGTGGGAAAAAAGTTATCGCTACGTAAAAACAGTCTTGCAAAAATTACACATTCACATTAATACATTACTTTGGCCCCGCTTTGTACGTTATCCTCCTACGACTACGACCTTTGGCTTTGTGCTCTTAGTGTAAAAAGACACTAACCAATCCAGTGGCGTGCTTAATGGACCTCGTTCGATAAACCTGAGGTTTGAAAAGGATTTATATGCTGTTTTTTTTCACGAATATGTCGAGATTTGGTTGTTTAGTCATGTATATTTATATAAACAGACGTTAAAAACCATTGCTAATTATCTTAATACACAGTCAAATGTATAATGAAAATATTATTATCCTTATTAATGAAGTCTCGTTTTACTTAGCTATAGCTTTTCCCATGATTAACCTAGCCGAAGTCAAATACGTAACAGTTCACAAATTCGGATAACAAAACTAAGGGTCGTAGTCGTAGGAGGATAGGGGCAAAAGTAATGTATTAATATGAATGTGCAATTTTTGCACGACTGTCTTTACGTAGCAATAACTTTTTTCCCACAGAGATTTGAGATTTCCCGCCATAGTAAAACGTGTAGAACGTGAAAAAAACCTTTCCGATGATATATCGCTTGTCGTTATTGGTCATATGGGCTAAAATGCCCATCCTCCTTTGTAAATGTTAAGAAATTATTAAATGTGAAAATAGTTTAATCCGTGGGTGGGTTTGAACCTGGGACTTGCAGATTGGCAAGCGGCTGCTCTACCCACCGAACTACAACATTCCGATGCCTTTTTAGAAAGTTGGTTTTCCTGTGATATTCCGACTAATCGTGACTGATCCGAACCTGGGACCTCCGAATTGGCAACTTAGCACTTCTGCCGCTAATCTATCCTCACACGCACGGTTTTACAGTGTATGAGTAACCATGTCTTTCCCCTTTTTTTTACATTGAAGACTGTCAAAAGTTGAAATAAAATGTGAAAATCAATTTGATATTTTGAAATGATATTTCCGCTGTTACTTAATATCCGAATTTCAATGTTAATATGATATTAAAAATGCCAATTTGATATTTTTCATCATTTTTATTATCAAATTAACAGCAATTACATATTGTATTATAAAAATGATGTGATATTTCTTTTATATGAAAATAATGTTAAATTAAATTTTTCTCGGCTTGTTTGAAACAAAAACAAGATTTTTAAATCTATAGGAATATTTGCAATTATTACAGCCGAGAATTTTATATCTTATTATTTACAAATGTAAAACGACGGTAAATTTTACAATCAGATTTTACTAAATACATAATACCTGCGACACACCAACCGAAATTTAGAATTTCGAGTGTTCTCAATTTCAGAAATGTAATCATATTACCTCTGAATTTCTAAAAATGTTCAGCGAATATTATGTAAAAAAGAGATTTTGACAAAAATTTGACTTTAATTTCAAAGCAACACAATAATACCTATTGTGAAATTGAGTACGCTCGAAATTCTAAATTTCAGTTGGTGTGTCGCTGGTATAACAGTGAATTATTATTCAGCCGGGCAATAGATTTTAAAATTAAATACGTTAATTCAATTATCTCTAAGATAATGTTTGAGTACGCCGAATATCGAAACCTTTTCACCCGAGCCCGATTAAAATATATTGTTTCCTCTTTAACAATTTTATTACAATATGAAACTCCAAAAGTAATTCAAATTCAAAAAAATCTGTTCCGCACCACTCATTCAGCACTTGCTTCTCCACGTCGAAAGAACGAAAGAAAAAGTGCCCGCGTTTCGGTAAATTTTGTCGGGTACCCGTAAGTCCGAAAATTATCCGTAATTTATTTCACGCGGTACCCTTCTAGAAGTTTATTTGAATAATGGTTTCTTACTGCCATCTATACGCGATTTCATTTTTCAACTCCTTTTGGTGCTACTAAATATTTTGACAGAAACAGAGTAAACAAAGTAAGTAACCCGAGTTGACGGATTGGCAGAGGTAAGTTACTAATTTTATTTTTATTTGTTTCATGTGATTATGTGGTGTTTTAAGTTTCAAATGTGTCTATTCATTTTTGTGAAATTCTGTGCTGTAATGAGTAGGTGTTTACATGTTACTTTTATGTGAATTTTACATGATAAATTTCAATTTGAACAATTTTCTTTTTCAGGTGATCACGACGACGACGACCCAACATACTCCGGCACCTTGAAACTCCTAGTTTCAATAAACTCGATGATCCGCTGAAGAGATGAGACGATGAAGTCGAATCAGTGGCTGCAGCGACGAATTATGCTCCTGATATCTGGTAGTGTTGATCTAAATTATATAAATAAAGTGCATCTCAGTTATTTTAATTTGATTTTGTATTTTGCTTTTATTAAATGGGACAGTGGGAAGATGATGTTATAGGAGGATCTAGGATGCTATGGGATTGCTCGATGATGTTGCTGTTGATCTTGTGTTTAGATCATTATCGCTGATGGGTAGTAGACATATTTTGGTTATTGGTCTTTTGTAAATCGAGTCCTTGGTTTTGAGTGTCACCACCCTTACTAGACCATCAGCCCCAGGATGAGTTTCTATCACTCTTGCAAGAGCCCATTTGCATGGAGGTAGTCCGTCTTCTCTAATTAACACTAAATTTCCAACTTCGATGTTTTTCGTTTCGCTGGCCCATTTCGGTCGTTGTTGTAGCGTATTTAGGTATTCTGCCTGCCATCGTTTCCAAAAGGATTGCATGAGTTTTTGTAGATATTGCCATCGACTGAGACGGTGAGTTTGCTGATCGAGATATGATCGTTCAGGCAAGGAAAGCAGTGGTCCCCCCACCAAAAAATGCCCTGGCGTAAGTGCATCGATGTCGTCTGGATCGCTCGTTAACGGACAGAGAGGCCTGGAATTTAAACAAGCCTCGATTTGCACCACCGTTGTCGTCAGCTCTTCGAATGTTAATTTACTATTACCCAATATCCTTTTTAGGTGAAATTTGGTTGATTTCACCCCGGCTTCCCATAGACCGCCGAAATGTGGTGAAGCAGGGGGTATGAAGTGCCAATTGAGATTCTGATGTGATGCTATGTCAGGTATTGCTGTATATAATGAGTTTAAATGCTTGTCGAATTCATCCTTAATTATGTTCCTTGCACCTACGAAATTTGTAGCATTGTCAGAATAAATGTCGGTGCAAAGTCCCCGTCTACTAACGAATCTTTTTAGTGCCGCGATGAATGCTTGTGTAGTTAGTTCTGAAACAACCTCAATATGAATCGCCCTGGTTACCATGCAAATGAAGATAGCGATGTAGGATTTTTGTAATTTCGCATTCCGTAATTTAGAGCTTTTAATTTCTATCGGACCACAATAGTCTACTCCGACATGTGCGAAAGGTCGAGATGTTTGCGCTCTCATTCGAGGTAGGTTCCCCATCAGTTGATTTTGATACTCTGCTTTTAGTCTGAAGCAGGTAGAACATTTATGTATGTGTTGTTTTACAGCATTTCTAACATTAAGAATCCAATAATTTCGTCGTAGCAGGTTTATCATTAGTTGTGCTCCTCCATGTAACGTTTGCTGATGCATATTGGTAATTATTAAGGTAACTAATGGGTGGCTGGTTGGTAGAATAATTGGATGTTTTTGATTCCATGGTAATGTACTATTTTGCAATCTACCACCAACCCGAAGTAGTCCATCACGATCTAAAAAGGGGTTTAAGCAGTTCAATTTCCCATTTTTTAAAGAGCTTGACTTTATTTTTGCTATTTCTTCTTCGAAAACTTCAGCTTGAGTTTTCTTTATCCAAAACTTAAGTGCAGTGTCAAGTTCTTCCGTCGATAACCATCTTGCTTTTGGTTTCTGTTTCGCTAAAATTCTCAAACAATACGCTGTCACTCTTATAAGCTTAGTAAGTGTTGAAAATTTGGTGACTAATAAATCGAAATCCGACAGACTGTTTATCTTTGCTAAATTAACCCTGATATTCCTCGCTTCTAGTTCTGTATCGTTGATTGTTAATTGAGAAGGCCAAAATTCGTGAGATTTTTTAAGCCACTCGGGCCCAGTCCACCAAATTTCAGTTGCAGGTAATTCATTTGGAAATATGCCTCTTGTGGAACAATCCGCTGGATTACTATCAGAAGGTACATAGTTCCAAGCTTCTTTGCTAAGAACACCTTGTATTTCCGCGACCCTGTTGCCCACAAATGTTTTATATTTACATGGCAGTCCTTGCAACCAAGACAGGACAATTGTTGAGTCCGTCCAAGCATAACACGATATGTGGTTAAATCTCATTGCGCTTTGTACCGCCTTAAATAACTTAGCTAGCAATAATGCTCCGCATAATTCGATTCGTGGAAGCGAAATTTGTTTTATTGGAGTGACTTTGGTTTTGGCTGCTAATAGACTAATGTTTATGTTGCCATCGGAATCTTTTACACGAATATATAAAACAGCAGCATATGCTTGAAGTGACCCATCACTGAAACCATGCATCTCCACCGTATCAGATGTTGTGTGAAGCCACCTTGGAATTTTTATATGTTCTAGATAGTTCAGTTCGCTCTTAATTTTATTCCAAATTTGTAAAATATCTGTAGGGATTTTTTCATCCCAATCAGTGCCCCTTATCCACAAGACTTGCATTAAAATTTTCAATTTTACAATGAATGGCGATAAAAATCCAAGGGGGTCGAATAATTTTGATATCTCGCTTAGAAATTTTCTTTTCGTAGTGTTGCAATCGTCAATGTCGAATTTTGCTGAAATTTTATAACTAAAGTAATCGGATTTAGGGTACCAATTAATTCCCAGTGTTTTGATGCTTTCATTAATATTAAATTCACGAACCCCGCTGAGTTCTCTGTCTGCTGTTGGAATGTGGTCTAACACAGCTTCCGAATTTGAAGTCCACTTTCTTAGATTAAATCCTCCCGACTTCATCAGACTTGTTAACTGCTCCTGTAAATTTACGCATTCTTCTATACTGTTTGATCCAGTAAGTAGATCGTCCACATAGAAATCGGACCGAACAATTTCAGCTGCAAGTGGATAATTCTCTTGTTCATCAGCAGCTAATTGTATAAGGGTTCGAATCGCTAGGAAAGGAGCAGAAGTTGTGCCGAAAGTTACTGTTTGGAGCTTGTAATCGTTTATTCTTTCGTGTGGAGAATTTCTCCAAAGTACCCGTTGATATTCCGCGTCCTCGGTCGTTACAGCGATTTGACGGTACATTTTTTCGATGTCAGCGGTGACTACCACCCGATGTTTCCGCCATCGTAATAAAATCCAAATTAAATCGTCCTGTATTTTTGGACCTGTCATCAAAGTTTCGTTTAGCGACGATCCTCCTAATGTTTTGTGTGAGGCATCAAACACTACACGTAATTTAGTGGTAGTACTCTCCTTGTACACTGCATGATGTGGTAAATAATTCGATGTGTAGTACGTATGGCCGTTGTTATCCTGATGCCTATGTTCTATTTCAGGAGAGTCGGCAAGTATCATGTGCTGAAGATTTATGTATTCTTGCATGCAATTGGAATACTGAGTGTATAATTCTTCGCTCTTAGCAAATTTTGACTCTAGATATTTAAACCTAGACAGAGCTAAACCTCGAGACATTCCGAAACGTGGTAATTTGTACTGGTCTTTGAATGGGAGTCGAACCTCATACCGTCCATTTGGAAGACGCTTGACTGTTTTCGCATAAAATTCTTCGCAAGCTTTCTCTTCTACAGTCTGAAGTTTTGCTTTGGGAATTTCTTCAATTTCCCAAAACTTCCGAACTTGGTCATTAAGTTCTTCATAACCATGGTAACTTGATACAATGTCAGGTTTAGTCATTTGTGCCTCATTGCAAACTTCGCCAGAGAGAATCCACCCGAAAATTGTATTTTGTGCAATTGGCGATCCTGAAGCACCAACCCTTAATCCATTTTTAATGATTTTGCAGAAAATATCTGCTCCTAAAATCATGTCGATTTTCCCAGGTTGATAATATTGTGGGTCGGCTAAAGTTAATCCTTCTAAGTGTATCCAATGCTCAGTTTTGGTTATGATGTTTGGAGGAAGTAACCCAGTTAAGGATCCCAAAACCAATGCGTCTGCCGTGAGCTTTTGATCGCTGTTAAGCGAAGCTAAAGTTACCGTAACTTTCCTCTTGACGATTCCCGCTTCGATATTGCCTAAGCCCATGATAGCAGTGTGAATACGAATTCCTTTGAGATTTAATCGCTGTGCAATAGCTTCACTAATGAAGGTTGATTGTGAGCCCTGATCGATTAATGCTCTCACTGTTACCTCATGACCAGAATTTGACGAAATTTTCAATATTGCTGTTGCTAAAAGTACTTCTCGTTTACTTTTTGAGTGCAATGTCGTAGACGAGGTTGCTGCCGCAGCTGCGGTTGACACAGTAGGTGCACCTGCTTCATTATCAGCACGTTTATTTGATTTTTGAGCGATTGTCGTCTCATCATGCAAAAGAGTGTGGTGACGATATTTGCACTTAAAGCATGATGACCGACTGGGACATGCTGATGAAATGTGCCCTTTAGCCAAACAGTTGGAACATAAGTGCTTTTTTATTATTACATTGCGCCTTCCATTATGATCTAGATTAAGGAACTGCGTGCATTGCCTAATGGAGTGAGGACCTGAGCAAAGTGCGCAAACGTAAGCGTTATTACTGGTGTGAAAGGTGTGTTTCTTTGTTGGTACTTTTGCTGAGCTCTTATTGTCTAATGATTCTAAAGCTCTAAATTGTGTCTCCAAAAATTGTCTAAGTTTATCGTAAGTGGGGAAATCCTTTTCTCCCCCAATTTCTTGTTCCCAACGCTTTTTAGTTTCAGCTGGCAGCCGTTCGCTTACAATGTGCGTAATAATTATATCCCAACCGCCCGTATCGACACTTAAATTGTTGAGTGCTTGAATGCATTCATTTGTAGTGTCCATTAACTTTCTAATGGTCGAAGCTGTTTCCATATTAGCGTAAGATTGCGAAAGTAAAGTTTTTAACTGAGTTTTAATTAGCACGCGTTTATTATCGTATCGTTCTTGAAGAAGCTTCCAAGCAGGTTCATAATTTGCTTCAGTTATCGTAAAATGCCGAATAAGCTCTTCTGCTTCTCCTTGCAACGAAGCTTTCAGATAGTGCAGCTTTTGAACTTTGCTTAAAGATAGATTATTATGAATTAATGTGGAATACAAATCGTGGAACGACATCCAGTTCTTATATTCTCCCGAAAATTTTGGAATGTTAATCCGCGGAAGGTGCACGTCACCCTTTTCCACTACTTTTTCAATAACGGTCTCGCGCACGGTTTTTGCCGATTCTTCATTCACAGTTTTTCCCGATCTTTCTGTCTCTTCATCCGGACACAAAGCGATTCTATCTTCTTCTAACTGGCTTTTTAAAACCACAAAAACTTCTTCTATAGCACTGTACATGTCTTCTTCGAAATATTCTTTGCATTCTGCTGGAAATTCAGCTTTTAATTTCACGATGTCTCTATGATTTTGCTTAAATTCCGCCCAATGATCACAAAGCACCGATATTTTGTTAACAAAATAAAATTTGGTTTTTCGCACTTTAGGGTCTTTTTTATAATTCGCCGAAAATTTTTTAAAAGCGTCGACTTTATCCGATTGTGCAGCAATTAGGGCTTCCATAATTTTATATTATTTTTCGTTTGTGCGAAGTAATTAATTTTTGAAGTTGAATGGGAAATATGATAAATTAAATGAAAAAAGGAACGAGCTCACCGGTTTTATTCAATACTGCTTGTGGTGTACTGCCAATCCAAATCAGGAGCTCTTCGTGTCCAGAATTTCCCACACAATTTTATTGTCTAGAGTTTGTAACTACCAACTCACTTTTGGGTCGAATTTTAAAGTTTGCGAAAGCGAAATATCACGAAATACCACAGCGAGAAAATTGTCCGAAAAAATTTTCCAAAATGAATCCGGCAATTGAAGGACCAAATGTTTGAGTACGCCGAATATCGAAACCTTTTCACCCGAGCCCGATTAAAATATATTGTTTCCTCTTTAACAATTTTATTACAATATGAAACTCCAAAAGTAATTCAAATTCAAAAAAATCTGTTCCGCACCACTCATTCAGCACTTGCTTCTCCACGTCGAAAGAACGAAAGAAAAAGTGCCCGCGTTTCGGTAAATTTTGTCGGGTACCCGTAAGTCCGAAAATTATCCGTAATTTATTTCACGCGGTACCCTTCTAGAAGTTTATTTGAATAATGGTTTCTTACTGCCATCTATACGCGATTTCATTTTTCAACTCCTTTTGGTGCTACTAAATATTTTGACAGAAACAGAGTAAACAAAGTAAGTAACCCGAGTTGACGGATTGGCAGAGGTAAGTTACTAATTTTATTTTTATTTGTTTCATGTGATTATGTGGTGTTTTAAGTTTCAAATGTGTCTATTCATTTTTGTGAAATTCTGTGCTGTAATGAGTAGGTGTTTACATGTTACTTTTATGTGAATTTTACATGATAAATTTCAATTTGAACAATTTTCTTTTTCAGGTGATCACGACGACGACGACCCAACAGATAACATATTAAAATTATGGTTGTAAGATGACGGCATTTTCGTAAAAATATGATCAGTTTTATACAATTTCACTTTGTAAAGTTTTCAATTTTTTTTTCTCTTTGTGTACCTATTGCAAAATCTATTAATTAAGGTCAAATACTGAATATTTTATCTACTCAAGAAACATAATAAATTAAATGGCTTGAGTGCGAATTGAATGAAGTTGATTACGGTTCACTGCGTAGGCATAAGCAAGCAATTTGAAGTTTTCTAAAAAGTTATGTATTTCATATTTCATTTTAGGGATTATAAAATTCGTTCTTACTCCCGAAAAGGAGCCTCTTTTATCTTATTAAAATTTATTCTAAACCCATTAAAAGGAAAACGGGTCAGCATAACCCGTCGGCAAATTTTTTTTTACAAGAAACTGATAGTGAACTGGTCAAATATCCAATCGACTGAAGAGTTAATCTCATTCAATCCCGAAATTTTGTGGGAAAGAGTAGTCGGCGAAACCACAGACTTCTTAAAAAGATTCATTACAGCTGACACCCTTTTGTTCGATCTCATTAAAACTGCACCACTCAACCAATGCCTAGCTCATTTGCTTTTGAGATGCATGCAAAAATCTGCTTTACATACGATTGACCCTCAGCAGGGAGCAAAGGATTATAAATGCTGTGGGATTTAGTTATTAAGTTAAGAACTAGGATCATAACTGCCCATAAAGAAAGTAATTACTCGAACGAGCTCTAAAATGGCCTAAATTATCTCTCAAACAAAAGCTGGCATCATTCCACTTGTTATGGGCCTTTGTGGAATATTATTATTAGGGATATTTCGTACAATTTTTAAAACGTTGAGAACTGTGTAATTTTCAAGTCTTTTATTTTTAATTACTTCTTATAGCTTTAGCCCTAAGACGTGGAATATAGTAACGTTATTTAACACGATATAATACGTATGATCTTTAGATTTTACAATTATCAAACATTAGATTGTAGTTAAAATTAGAGTTAGTATAGGAATATACATATATCATATCATCGTATGACATTTTTACATCCAACACATGAGTCAGCGCAATTCTCATTGTGAGAATATTAATAAGTATTAAAGGCTCAGTCGAGAAATGATGGATTAAGGGCAGAATTATGATTAATATTTTAGTTTTGTTTTACTTACAAATAACAAACTAATTATAATTTTTTTACTAGAGCAGTACCTAGTTGATAAGTTTTTCTGTATTTTTGTTTTTTCAAATATCAGATTGAGTACTAACTTTGTAATTGGAGCAGCTTCTGGTGTGAAGAAGTAATTAAAGACAAATTGATATTAAAAAAAAATTAAAAAATTAGCGTTCCGCTCCAACTTCAATATCAAATTATCTGATTGATTTTTTTTCTTTTTATTGGAGCAATTCTACATTCTGAAGTGGCAAAGAAGGAGCAATAAGAAAAGAGCGCATATGTATTTTACTGCATGTGAAAGAAATGAAACTTCTTTGGCGATTCCTATATCTTTCTTCATAACGAATTCTAGCAGGAAAACTCGGGACTCGGAAGCCAGGAGGATTTGAAAAACCGTAATTAAGTCGACGCGAAACATTTAATTTTTCCAATAATTTTCTCCTTAAATTCTCCCCCAGAAGTCGAAACTTTACATGAAATATTAATTGCTACATAAAATAGAAACGATAGTCAGATCAACACTATAGTTTTTGTCGGTTTGTCTATTTGCCTGTTTGCCTGTTTGCCTGCATAGTACGCATCAAGCTAAAACCACTAAATGAATTTTGATGAAATTTTACATTACAATTCATTAGACTTCACTAAGCCATCATTTACGATAGAAACCACCACCCTATTTTTAATTTTACTTACATAATTACTCTTCGGGAGATTACAGTATCATGGATGCTGGAATTATTATTTTAGATTCAAACAATTCCCATGTACAAAATTATCCAAATCGACAGTTATTGAAATTTGATTAATTTCCATTTTCCAAATGGTACTTGCAGTGCATGTACCTGTTCAAGGAAAATATATACATATATGTACAAACGTAAATATATACATGTTTTCTTAACTTTTTCCACAATCGGAAATTAAAATATTTGGATAACATTTCAGGCAACCGCTATTTGAATATTTTCAATGTCACTTACAAAGTTTTGAAAAATTTAATTTTGTGTTTCTATTGCAGAGTACATGCACATATTCATGGAATAAGCATAAAATTAATTCGCTGATCATGTTAAACGCAGGCATATTTACGCATTTGCTCATGCGTGGATTAACATGTATACTCCGAATAATACCGCGAGCTTAGCCCGCATTTGATGAAATGGACCCTAATGGGGTCCATCGTCCCCTGTGTTCGTGCAAGCGAAATCCGTGTAAACACGTTTTGTACGGTGAGTCCCAATCGCTCTTATATAAAATTACAACCCTCGGTCTCGAAGATCACACAGCTTCTTCTTTGATTCCATTGTGCCTAGGCCCTATTCCGATTTAGCACGCCATGTTCCAGGCATTGACAAGACCTGCCGAGATGCATACGAGGATTGGTTTGGCTTACATATAAAAATGCCAGCCTGTACCTACATATGTATTTTAGTCTTGGCCAGCAAGGGATTTACAATGAATTCGTTTTATTTAATTCCCCTCTCTAATGCCTCGTTAGAAGGTTAGCCAAACATGTGAAAATAAGGATTAGCATAATCCGGCGACCAATCGAGCGAAAATTTGCCGGCGATTTCTCCATGGGAGAAATTTGATGATTCTATTCAGGAAGTTACGCTTCTTACTGGGTTAGAGTTCATCCCTATAATGTGCGTGTCATGAGGTTTCCTTTGCAAATAATACTAATAACGAATTCTTTTCAGGTTGCCTGTAATGTATTTGCGTATCTATGTATTTTCATCTAGGTAAGCTAGGTAAACTATAGGAAGCAATATTGTTTTCTTGGTTTAAGAGTGCTTCACGTTTTCTTGGGCGAGTTTGAAATTCTGTAATCAAACTACACAAAAATAATATGCAACTGGTATGTAGCTATACCTAAAGTTATTTTCAATGGATGCTTTTCAGGAAACTATGGGACGTAGGATGACGGGCTCCTTTACTAAGTTTATAAAACATAGAGGGGAGAATTTTGGTGAGTTTCCATGACCAGCAGCTTTTTGAAATTTGAAGTAAACAAAGTCTTTATAACACTACTTAAGAAGACGCTTAACTTTTGATACAATGCGTTAACTTTGTTACTTAGCATTTGGTTTAAAATGTTTGTTTGTAAAATACTTTTGTTTTTTTAAATTAATTAATTTGTTTTAACATGTTCGATTGGAGAACGTTACTGAGAAAAACATGAGAGCTTATTACGAGTTTTTTCGTTAGAAAAACCGATATATGTAGTTTCAACAATTACACAGGCCTGCGAACTTGAACTTTTTTTCCCCTTTAAATAATTTTGTTATTTTTTTAATTGTTTAGGTATGTGAAATTAAAATACATCGCTGTTTTTTTTACAGCACATCCACATTTTTTTTTATCGATGATATGCATATTGACAGACTTTTTAACAATTTTTATGAAAAACTAAGATTTAACGAATATAAAATTGAATGTTTAGGGATAAACGAATAGTATTAGTTTTAAGGAAGGCTTAAGAGACTAGATAAATCAAAAAGACTTATGATATCTTTGTCTACTTTCTTCAAAACTGGATAATATAATATTTTTTTGATAACAAAATATTTTTACGCAAATAGCTTTTTCTTCACAAAGTATACCGTTTTTCGCGCGCAGACAAGCACGCATCTGTAGAGCAGATCATATTTCTTTAAAACATACCCAGCTATGTTCCCCATTAACTCGTAAACTCGTATCTACGGGTACATGTACACCCGTTAGTAGTGCCAATAGACACTTCCTTTATATTAATAGCCACGTTTTATGTTTTCTGACCATTAAATATACATATATGTTCTTCGTCAATAATACAGATCTAGAAGCTTTCACCCTTTTTCTGTTTAGTTTATGCTGAAACTTAATTTGTGAAGAAACCGTTTTCGACCAATTTTCTTTTTTATGTCCGAAAAACATGAATGCTATTCGAAGATCTATTTGTTTTATATCTACAAAACCTAAAGCAGAGTTAAACTTAAAAAAAATCTTGTGTACATGTATGTATACAGTGTATTACCAAAGAAATTAGAAGTTAACTCTAGGAATACTAAGAAAATTTAAAAAAATCGTTTTCTCAAAAAACTTACGTGATGGAATTTTTTAAATATTGTTTTCATAGCTAAGTACTCAATACCTACCGAAACTACTATTCAGTTTTTTTGGGGGGAAACCATCGCAGGCCTGTGTTATTATTTTATTTAAATACTTCAGTTTTGCTTAACTGTCAGGGAAGTTCAACCTAATTCATTTAAAAAGGACTTGGATTAAAAGTAGTTGTAGTCGGAGGCCTTTCTTTAGATTCGAAGAATTTTGTAGGCTCCGACTACGACTTTTTTTTTCATCCAAGACCTTTGTAATTTAAGCAGGATGACCTTCCTCTATAGTATTTTATGTTTGTTTTAAACTTTTGCGCAGTCGCGTTTTAGTTTTCAACCCTAGATCACTAAACTTAAATCAGTGTTACTATGTCACTAATCATTCGACTCATAGATTGCGAATTATAAACAAGTATATTTTTATATTTGGGTCAAATGCAAAACAGTCGGTGTAAATAAAATAAGTTAAAATCAGCTCCAATTTTTTTTTATGTTTTCTATAAACTTGTAAATGGGCGTGTTGGTACTTTATATGTAATTCATTCAAAAAGCAAAAAAACATTTTTTTTAATTTACACTGCCCGAACATTATTTCTACGTGTTTTGCGTTTGACCATTGACCCATTTCCTTTATTTATTTCAAACAAATTAGCGTAACTTAAAAAAATATTATAATATAGTAGCGAACATATTAAACAAAACGCATGCTATTTTTCACGTGAACTTAAAACATCAATCTTTAATGATAGGTATACCAAACGGTATGCAGAATGTCATGGGAATTTCCTAATCTTTTTCGATGCATGCCTATATTTTAAGACATTCTGATTTGCCTGCATGCCAGTTTTAGTTATGGAATTTTACTACATAAACTATAATTGAGATGGCATAGTTCGCCTGAAATTTTCACAAAATTTTGTTTTTGGGTTGCAAGCCAAATTTTTTACAAGGGCTTTATTACTAAAAGTTCAATTCTTCGGCATGCAGTATGAAAACACAAAAATTGTTATTTTTTTGTTACAAGTTCGCGCGACCTTTGTGCATTGTGCTGCTTCGGATCGCATGTCTCCAATTCTTAGGACCTTAAATTTGCTTTAAATATTGCTTGTTAAAAGGGCAAGTAATATAATATTGCGGAAAAACACAAAAGTTTTTTACAAATGAAAATGCATCGGTCAAGAACCATCTTATCTTTATTACCTTCGATTACATTATGAACCTTCAAAAGGTATGCTGTTTAAAATCTTAGACCAAAACATGTCACTATTTCCCGGTCTAAAACATAAACTACTAAAATAATAGTCCTCTTTGATTTTTCCGTATAGTCGGATTAAATGTACTCGATATTGAGCCGCATATACATATAGTAGTAGTAGTAGAACGGCAACTTAGCTGTTACGTACAATGTGACGATGATCGTGAAAAGTCTTGTTTTACAAACAACGTGATTTGAGTCGGCTTAGTAGAAAGATGTGTTGTTTATTATTTCAAAGTGATTAATATACATTTTTTTAAATATAATATAAATAGTGTATGATTTTATTTTCAAAAACCAAAAATATATTGGCAAATTAAAACTTGTGACGAAGATATATGCAGATAACTTTAAATCATGGAGAAATAATAATAAGTTTTAAATACGTCACGCATGTATAGTACCTAAATCCTTTTACTTTAAAAGTAAAAATTACATATGGAATAATGAAAATGTTTTTGCCGTATAATTTGTTTTTCATTTCAACACTAAAATTAGTCATATATCCTCATATTTATTCCCATTGATTGGTTCCTGGATCCAGCTCATACAACGTCATAACTTAAAAACAACATTTTCGTCACTGTTGAGGTCAACAAATTTTTAACTGTTCCATACTTTGCAGCTATTGATTAACAGTGTTCTATCTTGAGTTGACAACTTTTCGTAATGTATGATTTTCTTTTCAAAAACCAAAAATATATTGGCAAATTGATACTTGTGATGAAGATATATGCAGATAACTTTAAATCAAGGAGAAATAATAATAAGGTTTAAATACGTCACGCATGTATTGTAAATCCTTTTACTTAAAAAGTACAAATTACATATGCAATAATGAACATGTTTTTATCGTATAATTTGTTTTTCATTTCAACACTAAAAATAGTCATATATCTTCATATTTATTCCCATTGATTGGTTCCTGGATCCAGCTCATACAACGTCATAACTTAAAAACAACATTTTCGTCACTGTTGAGGTCAACAAATTTTTAGCTGTTCCATACTTTACAGCTATTGATTAACAGTGTTCTATCTTGAGTTGACAACTTTTCGTAATGTAGTAGCAAGTATTGCATTCTTTTTTTTAAAATATGACCTTTATTTTAGTGCTTTCATTGTTGAAAGAAATCAACAATTTTCAAATTCTCAAGATAAAGCTGTACTGTTATTGGGTACGATTTAACTAAGAAAATTTCTTATAAACAAGAACTTTTTTCTTGTTCAGTTTATTTTTTCTCAGACTAGGTACCCAAGGCCGATACTTCGAACCGTAAATACATATAAGCGATTGGAAAATTTATTCGCAATCATCCAAGTGAAAATTTTTACAAGTTTTCATGAAAATCTGAGAGGAGATTTTAGAACTAAATTTATGCCAATGTTCAGATATAAAAAAATCAATCAATATAAGGAAATCCAAAATAAAACATCAGTTCAATGGCATTGTGCAGCATATTGAGCGGCGGCACACTACTTTCCGACATATTGTATTTATATTTTATTTGTTCGCGTACATTTTCCTTTAAACGCAGTGTAATTTGATCCTCTTTACCGAAACTTCCATCTTCCTGCCGACGGCCTGCTGAATAAGCACACCTACTCCTGCGATGGGATGGCTGCACAAACCGTGGCCACGTCGCAGCCCTACAACTCCGCTGTGCCAACGGCGGCGCTTGCATCTTGGGCCTGGCCGCCGCCACCGCCCTCGGAGCTCCGCCAGCCGCTGAATATAAAACTGATAGCTCCGGGAAGCACCATTCGACCGCTGTATTTACAATTGGGTACGCATAGAAATTTCATGCGTCGTTGCAGGACAAGTACTCTTTTGTATCTCCTGGTTCCCGAAGGATGAGGGACGTGGCGACACACCTTGAGTTTGAAAGGGCCTGCGAGTTTGCTTGTGATGAGGATGGCCTTGGTAAACATGGTAACTGGAAATTTGTCCTAAAGTGACTTGGGAAATTGAGACTTAATAGCTCATGCAAAAATTGTCGACATCAAACATTTACTCACCCCAGGCACTCGAAGCAGATACTATTACCAGTCCTGTGTGGATTCCCTTGGAATTTTGCAAATAAAAACGTTACTGGTGCACCCCGATGGTAGATGGAGACAATTTATAGTTATGCTATGAATAAATTAATTGAGTCACAGTATCATATTAATTCGGGGGAGTTAATTGTATTCTTTTGCAATGAATTTTAAACGAATACCGTCACGGTCCTCGTTGTTCATTAATTACATAATTAAATTGTTTTATTTACTTTGTGAAATAATTGGAGACGCATGGGATGTGAAGCGAGCCTTTTCGCATGAGCACCAGCGGCTCTCTGATGTATTTCCGCCAATTTTGGCATTTTTCCCTCGATTCTTTGATATTGAAAAACTAAAGGATATTGTTCGGAGATGTGGTTGATGAGACAACATTTATGTGCTTGCGTTCGTGAATGGAACGAGTCTGATATACATATGTACCTATACGTCTATGAGGTCGACGCACAATTCTCTTACCATGTTAATTGCAATTCTAGAGCTTTAACCAATTCATCAAGCAGCGTCTGAAGGAAATTACCTCATACACTATGTGCACCTTGAAGCTGTTTGTCTTCCTGCCAGAGTCCTTTTCGGACAAATTTGTTCTACCTTAATCCGAATAAAAGCCGTTAATTGCTTCCATCTCGTCACTCCAACTCTCTGACATGTGTGCTAATTCTACTGAGATTTTCAGATTAAATAATTAGTTTATTTGCTTGTTTAGTTTCGAATGGCTTACAGGCATTTTTAATAAGGAATGGGCCTATGCGTTCATGCTAAACTTGAGACTTTTAACGATGCACACAACTAGATTGCTTAAGTAAACGTCTTTGATAAGCAGTGTTTAGTTGAAGCAAACAAAAGTATAACATGAACTTTATTGACAGGAATTTCTTTGAGTTCGCAAATTTACTGTCTCAAGCATGAAATTAAATTATTGGAATCACTCTAGGAGATACATTTTCATAATTCACATTGAACATTGCAATGAACCCTTATTTTAATGATCAAAATTTTACAATATATCGTTCGCGGTTAAGACAGAATCATGACTCTGAAAATTATTTTATTTTCTCCTCCTCCATAATAGGAGTAAAATATAAGCTCAATAAAATATTGATATCAGATTTTTTGAATTGATTTTAAAAAGGATACTCATTTCACTTATGGTTTTATAAATTTTATGCCAAAATCTCTCTGCACAATGAAAGATATCAAAAACTGAAAATACAATGAATGATGCGGTAGATATATTTGGCTGTATTTTGTACATTATTTACGTCTAATCAATCTGAACATAGTTGAAAATTTAAAGGGGGTGTTTCTTTTTAAGGAAAAAAATATATTTTGGTATTTTATAATTTTGTTTTTATTTATTTCCTTTTTCATTTGATCTATGCATTTAACTGTTAATTTGTTAAATTCATTAATAAACAACAAAATTGTTTAAAGGGAAAAATAATCTTATAACTTTGAAAATATTTTTGTTTTGCCTTAAAAAAAGACGTTTTTGAAATTTTCAGGTCAGAAATTTTAATATTGATTAAACGCAATAAATGTTTATCATTTCATTTAATTCAAGTATATATACATTAAATAAATGGGCCATATACTTTGCAATATATGTAAATATAGGTAAATACATACATATATCTTATATATCTGTTTAATATATAATTTTTTTCCAAAAATACACTGAAATACGCTGAACCATTAATTTTGTTCTTCTGATAGAAAACTAATATTAAATGTATTCTATTGACTAATTCTATTTTCACCGAAATAGTATTATTTTTTGTACACTCATAAAAAATGAGTACATCTATTTACATATGTGTCTACATAACTTTTTTATAAAAATGAAACTTGAAACCATGATTGTTCATTTTGTAATTTCATGGAATATACATATATTTAATTGCACTTTTTTTACCCATGACCCAGGAGGAGGACCAATAATGTAATCCAATACTGCATAAGTAAAAAGTAAATATTTCATGTATTTAGTTTTTACAATTCTTCTGTCCATGTGCAGTTAAAGCTTGCAAATGGATTTCGATTCATATGCTAATGTTTTATAAAGCGCAAAGATTATATACAGAATATTAAATCCGGTGACAATGCAATATCATGGTACGAGCAGTCAATGTAAAATAATTTTGTAGGCAATGACAATAGCTCATCAAATACCTGACGGCTATAGGTCTTATTTTTATATTATGTATTATATAAAAGGTGTCCCAAAAAAAAAGTGATAAGCGAAAGTCCAAAAGTAGTTACGATTTTTTAGAAAACTGCAAGGGAGTGGAAAAGTGAACGAAATTAAATAATCACTTTTTTATGAGTTTATTTTACAAAGTTATAAAAAAATGTGAAATTTGTTTGCAACTCAACAAGCCTCGGCATTCTTTAGTTTATACCGGCTCTTTGTAATAACTCCAAACTGGGGACCGTCAGATGGGGCCGCCGCGACCAATCAATTTTCTTTCAAATTTTCTAATAATAATCCGTTGAGTTCTTCGGCAAAAAATTGAAATAAGACACGTCACACGGAAAAAATTTCTGGCAATTATTCCTGTATTTTCTGATGGATTTTAGGATAGTGCATTATTTTGGTAATATTTCCTGTAGTTTTTAAGGAGATCTGCTGCTTTTTCTTTATTTATATTTGTGGATTTTATGGCAACGTTCGTAAATTTGTTGGGAACTATTTTGCTATCCCAATTTTTTTTTCCGTGCATCGCGCCTTTAAGCTGTCTGGGTTCTGGAAGCTAAATACAGTTGTCCGTTCGCTGTTCGAGACGAGATGTCAAAGCTGAACCTCTGCGACGTCATAACATTTGACCGTTATATTATATATGACCCATTTTAGTTCAAAACAATCTACACCTGGCACTATAGGTATACTTTATAAAAACAGTTTATAAAGCTATTTAGTTTAATTTAAGGATATAAGGTCACCCGTACTTACTCTACGAATATATAATGTATGATCGTCCTCAACGAAAACTTCCAAGAATTTATAACTTTCAAACGTAATCTAATCTCATATCTCATTTCAAAAATCAAAAATAAATAATAAATAAAAATAAAGAACAAGACGTTTCGGCGGCAGCCAGAAGGAAGAGGTACTACATTTCAATGCGGTAAAAAAATGTAAAGCTGTGAATTTCTGGCTACGATAAATTCAATAAATTCAATAAATACATACATTCATTTAATTTTAAAATTCGGGTAATTAAGATATAGTATAAAGTATATGTGTGTAAAGAATCATAGAAATTTCATTTCGCTGTAGCTATGACAACTAAACTATCTCTCATCTTGGAAAGATTACACAATGCTGAGAATTTCGTTCTAGGAACCTTTCAAACTTTTAACAGAAAATCACTTTTGGACTATTAATAATAAAGTATAGGTATATGTATGTATAAGTTAAATTTATCAATTGATCACCACTTTTAAACGCACCAACAATAAATGCTCGATTCTAGATCCTACAACCTGCAAGTCGTTTTGCAAAGTAAATACTAACATACATGACTTATTCAGTTATTGTTGTGTAAATCAACAGGACCTTGCTGAAGCTTAAGAAAAATAATTATTAATTAGTGTTTCTATACAAATAGAAAACTTGCCATATCTGAGACCACAACTAAGGAGGAAATCGTATACCAGTACATAATGAAGCTAAAATAATCCTTCGAGGCCAAAAGAAATGTAATCAATATGTTCCTTTTTCACTATGGTTTAAGGCCAAGTAGGTTAGATTACTTGGACTCACACGACCGGGAGGTTAAGAAATAAAATTGTGTTTTTAAGTACCATAAAAAAAATTAGGTACTAGACAAGTTGGAAATACTCTACCTTCCTTAATTGATTTGGTTTTCTACTGCATTCAACCAAATATGTGCCCGCCTGTCGTGAGATTTACTTTTCATAGTAATCAAGAGTGAGAATGTCAGAAAATAAGTTTTTTTTATCAACGGTTCAAAGGGTGTATATTTAGATTCGCTTCACCTTCACGACACGAGAATCATAAAATTCCACTCTTTGATTGAGATCACTTAACAAATGCCAGGAAAAAACGTGGTAAGAAGAAATTTTGATCGACAGCAATGAAAAAAATATGAGAAATATCGAGTCTAAATGATTTTTACATAAGGGAATGTAATGCTGAATCCTCCTCCCCCTTGACCGATTCACCCAATTTGCGAACATAGTAAAGATATTGCCATAGAAAATATATTAACAAAGTTTAATTAAAATCAGGTAAGAAATATTCTGTCTATGTACATAATGAAAATAAATTAAGGTATATAGCGAGGTGAAAGTCCCTTCTCCCTTTTCCAAACCCCCTATTTTTTAACATGACGTAGATATCGAGCCAAAAAATGCATGGGCAAAGTAGGATCTCAATCTATTTAGAAATACGTCAGCTATCGCGGTAGTAAAATCACTTTTAGGAACTGATATAGCCCCTCACCCCTTTGACCGATCACCTACATTTTGTAACACGACTTAGAACTACGTGTTGTCGATGTGTATGCTAATTTTCGTTCAATAACGGTTAAGAAATATACAGAAAAGATTTGAGATCCAAACAATATCTATATATTTTCCTATATCCCCACCCCTTTGACCGATTCCTCATCATTCATTTTCCGAAATCTTTTCATCATATACGTTACAATAGGTAGTATTTCATATGAAGAAATCCACCTAAAAATAAACAATTTCTTAATACGTACCAAGTTCCTATGTACTTCCCAATGATTATTATGTTAAGACATACGATAATTTAATCTTTCGAAAATATTTGAATTTGTCATGTTGATTATATGAACTTAATCTATTTAAGCTGCCTAGACTAAATATTTGCAAGAAAACATATTTTGACTTAACAAAAGAATAAACACGAAATTAATAATACTAATAGTATAAATTTTTTGAATAATTGCAGCAATAGTTATTAATAATCTGCTTTTTCCAACAAGTATTATATATTATAAGCAGGTAAATATATTGTTGACATTCGGTTGAGTCGCCACCACTGAATAGACATAACAAATCCCAATCCCAAAAGAACGATAATAAAGAAACACGTTTCATGACAATATTAAATCTGATTTATTTTATTATTATACATACGCTCTCTCAATAATTTAAATGCAAAATAATTAAAGTAAACTAATGCAGGCTCCTAATAGAAATTTATACACATTATTAAGTACTTGCTAAGCCTTACAACTAATTGAACAAGACAATTGCAAAATGGAAATATATTACAATATAATCGGCGCTGCTATATGTACAAATCAAATCTTCGATGGTATTCTAAGACTGAACATCACATACATTGAAAATTTACCTAGCTCTCGTAGTGTTGGCTCGTTATTCGCTGGTATTTACAAGGATATTTAAAAAGTAAACTTTTATGCAACTTCTAAGTCAGATGATTCGTCGGCATCACTGTAGCCACTTGGGTCTGGCTTGAGTTGAATTGAGTTAGAGTAGTCCTCGGGTGAACACTTTATACTCCCACACTGTTCCTCCTGCAGTTTACGTAAGCGTTCCTGCTCCTCACGTTTTTGTTTTCGCCATTTTGCTCTTCTGTTTTTGAACCAAACCTGAAAATTAAAAGAGAGAGATATTAGAATTATTTTCATATAACTAATAGATGACTTTGTATATCGCAGAAATCCAAATCTACCTATAAGTTTATGCCCCCCCAAAATTACAAATAAATGCACATTACATTACCACTTCTTATGAGTTCGGATAAAAAACCTGAAGATCTGTCTTTACATATATTAAATGTTTTGCTTTTTGGGGCTAATTCAATTTTGTTACCATTAAATTAAGGAATAAAGAGTGCCATGCCGCCACTTACCAAGTTTTAAGATCAGATGGTTGCACCTTTAACAATAAAGTAAGTAAGAATATCAGTGAAATTACGCTCCTACGGTTTTTGGAGATGCGGATAACAAAGAAAACACAAACAAATAAAATTTGCCACATTAATTGGGCACTGACAAGTCTAGATACAAAATGCTACCTACTTAATAATAATAAATAACGAGTGCGGCAAGTCTAATGCCAAGATAGTACTGTTTACTTATTTTTGTATGGTGCCTGATAATTCTCAAAATTTATAATAATACGTGAGACAACTTGATTTGTTTCATAATTTTAAGTCATATACCTGCTAAACGTCCAATCCAAGACCTTTTTTAAAAATGATTATTATATATGAATACACAATTTATTTATTAGGCGGGTTTTAAATAAATATTTTTGTAATATGCACTTACATAAGTCATAATGAAAATTGCAGGCATTGAAAAGTCAGGCATTTACTTCTATAAAGCTACAAGTTTTTTTTTATAATTTAATTTAAGGGGACCGGTGGGTTAGAATTTTCAAAAAATCGAATTTTTCTTTAATATTTCGAAAGTATAATCCTTCGAGAAGAGAATATACTGTTAAAATTTTGTAATGATATTGACGCTATTGCAGGCTCTACAGCCTTTTTAGCAGGAAGCAAACGGTTGGCCCGCCATACATACTTATACCTACTTAAAACTTTAAACTTATTTATCTCGAAACTACACGGAAAAAAATTTGGATAGCAAAAATCCCCAAACAATTTACGAACGTTTTCGCCATAAAATCCACAACATATATTGAAAAAGCAACAGATCTCCTTAAAAGTTACAGGAAATAATGTCAACATTTTATGCTGGTCCTTAAATTTTAGTTAATATTCCTGTTTTTTTCACAACTTATACCAAAATAATGCAATGTCCCAAAATCCATCGGAAAATACAGGGATATTGCCAGAAACGACGCGATATTCCCGACAAATTTTTTTCCGTGTATACTTTTTTCTGCACGGCGGGACGCAAAACAAAAAAACTATTTATACGAATCATCACAAATTTTAATATGTTATTAAGTACAGCAGTGGCTATGGCCGGTGCCACCAAAACCTTTTATGTTAAAATCTTCTTATTTTTTTTTCTAATGAAAGATAGGTAGTCGGTTTTGGGTATTCAAATTTCAAGAACGCACTATTTTTTTTTTCTTTCTGGCACCGGCGATAGCTATACTCATATAAGATTAATAATTTTTTTGTTTTTTTATTTTTCACATAAGTGAAAGAGCCAAAAAATCACCCACCGTCCAGGTCCATTTTTTGACGGGATCATCTTCAGCGCCATTTTTAAATAATTAGAATTTTTTTTGTTGTTGTTATAAAAATGTTATTGTATGCTTTTTGTGTATTAAAATTTATGCTTAGAAAGTTTAAATATCACTGTTCATTATTTTCGCCTTAAAAATAAATCCTAAATATGCCTTAAATTCACGGGTGAGAGCACCGGATTCCCTTAAAATATCAAAGTAGCTACTTTTAGGCATATTTTGTTAGAAGGCGCTTTAACTTAAGTACAATATTATATTACTCATACCCTGTAATACCCTGTTACTTTGAAAAAAGTACTAGTACATATAAACAACTCCCAAAGCAATATAGGAAAAAAATCTGGATTATTGAATTGGCAAATTTTGAAAAAGTATTGCAAAATGAAGGTTTTTCAACATCACTTGTAAAAAACAAGTGAGTATTTAAAAAACTAAATCGATTTCGTATTTCCATAATAAGAATACTAATATCCACTTATGACTTTTATATATCCATCTATAATTTTCTAACGAACCAGTCGATAAGCATAAATTCGAATATTGAGGAGTTGTCGAGAAATTACCGTAAGAAAAACTCATCCCTCGACTGTTGGCCTTCTGAAATATTATTTTCAGGAGTGCTGTTGTAATGATTTTTTTTTTGTATTCAATAACCTGCGAAATTACGACTAACTTCCTTCTTTATGGATAGCGTTAAAATTAAAGAACTTTCACCGACAACAGAATTATGCAGCACAAACAGAAAAATTCATCCCGCATTCAATCAATCGCCGAGAAAAGGCTGCCCCGCCAACTGCAGCATTGCACTGCACCAGCATCAAAGAATAATAAACAAAGTTAACAAATTCGTATAAAAATGCAAAACATAGCTGTTCGTCTGTTCGACGTCCTAGAAGATTTCCGTAGTTCAATTAACCCCATCTCCTGGCGAGACGGCGGCCATCCTTTCAACTTGATTTTCTCGACGCTCACTCGTTAAGTGAAACTTTTCCATTTCACGAAACAAATAACTTTTTTCGCTTCAATTAATTTCTTTTATTTATTAAAAAGGTGAAAAGCAATCTCCTTTGTATCGCGGTGCTACGGGTAAGAGCCTTCAGCTGAGTGTGAGTTCCTGGGTGGGAGCAATTTAATTTTCGCCGCCCTTCGCGCTGGTTGGGCGTTATTCATTAGATACAAGCCGAGACCCGCACCCTCTTTGCATAGAAGTGGAGTGATGGGCAAAGAGTTCCTGCCATGGGGCGTCGCTTTGTCGGTAAGAAAATTGGATCTCAGAAGACGTCCTTCCTAATAAGATGGCTGGCTCTTTACATTTTGCAAACGAAAAACAAGATATTCGCGGAAAGTCCTGTTATTTCGTTGAGAAGCTTTGCTTACTGAAGCGAAATTAGAGCTCCAAACATCCGAAAAATAACTCACCGAACTCCTCTAGGGAGACGCGATGAGGACGTTTTGACGCCTGCTAGTCCATGTCGAAAAACGATAACAGTTTTCCTATTATATCTGCGCAACAATGCGAAGGGCAATTCCTGAAACAATCAAATCATGAAAACTCTCCTTGACGAGTCCAACTTCTTCCCCCAATTTGATCTATGTAGTATATACACCCTGCAAGCCAAGAAAAACAGAAATTAATTACAATTAACAAAACGCCTAATTAGCCGCGAAAGTTTTCCACATGAAGACATTTGGGGCAAAAAACTCGCGGCCGTTCTCAGTATACAGGGTGAGCTAAAAGAAATCTTAAAAACGGAGCAGCGCAGCACAAACCACCCTAATAGCGGATAAAGGAACCGCTTACAAAACGAGGCAGAAAGAAGTCTTCTTAGGAAAATTTAATTTGAAAAACGGATGAAAGTGTTTGTGAAGCCCCACGCATTTTCCGGGAAGGAATAATAACAAGAAACCCTCGGAACGAAAAAATCAAACCCAGATCGAGGGATGTAAATGGTATAAAAAAATAGTAAAATAAATAACCCGGGATCGGAAAAGCGCGGCATGAAAAACTTGTATGGATGCGCGCAGAAAATTTATAAGATATATTTTCCGAGGGCAGCGTATCCTTTTCTGTCATTCACTTTTCAGACGATTACGCAGTGTTGTTAACTCGGAGGAACAAAGTACATGAAAAAAAGAGCGAAAAATGAGGTCAACCTCTAAAATATGAAGTAAAAGATGTGCGCAAATAGCAGAGGGCTTGACGAAATTTTGTAAATTATTTAACTTTTAATAGTTTCTTTTAATATATTAGGGACCTAATATCATAGTTATTTATAATTATAAGATTTATGATAAAAATCATCATCACGATGTCAGTTATATACCTATGTATTTTCTTAAGTCATATTGGTCACCGTTTATCTATTATTTCATAATTTATTTCTATTGGAATGAGACAACAATTCATTCACTGAAAATAAAAATCACTGTTGAAAATAACAGTTTTCATACTAGTACGATTAAAAATTGTTAGATCAAAGGTAAAATATTCAAAACTATTGTAAAATTGTTGTTTTTTGAAAAATTTTAGCTGTTATATTAAAAGTTCCATTGTTACCTACATAAGTACTTCAAATGTGCATAAGTTTTTGCATGATCAAAAGCAAAATTTTATTCTAACAAGGAAAGGAGTTCTTAATTTGACAATGCCGCTCTTAAGAATTGTAAAATTCCGAATGTTGTAGTAGAACGACAACTTAAGTTGTAGTGATAAATATGTATGTATATAGTAATGTTGTTATTTCTAGAATTTAAGTTGTTACACACAATGTGACGATGATCGTGAAAAGTCTTTCTTTACAAACAACGCGTATTCTATTATATATTGTATGAAATTGATTAATATACATTTTTTAAATGTAATATAAACAGTGTATGATTTTCTTTTCAAAAACCAAAAAGTTTTGGCAAAATGACAACATGTGATGGTGATATATAACTTTTATTAATGGAGAAATAATAATAAGTTTTACATAAGTCACACTTGTATATTGCATCCTTTTACTTAAAAAGTACAAGTTACATATGCAATAATGAAAATGCTTGTGTCATATAATTTGTTTTTCATTTCAATCCTAAAAGTAGTCTTATATGTTCATATTCATTCTTCTTGATTGGTTTCTCGATCCAGGTCATACAACATGACATAACTTTAAAGCAACATTTGTCACTGTTAAGGTCTTAACAGGTCTTCCATCAACAATTTTATAGTTATTGATTAACAGTATTCTATCTTGAATTGACAAATTTCGTAATTGTATTAGAAAGTAGTTGATTTCTTTTTTTAAAAAATTCACCTTTACTTTAAGTACTTTCATTGTTGAAAGAAATAAACAATTTTCAAGTCCTCAAGATAAAGGTTTACAGTTGTATCTTACTCAACAACTAACTACTAAGAAAAGTTCTTGTAAACAAGGGATATTAGTCAACTTTTAAAAATCTTATCAATAATAAGAGTTATTGTTCGATCTTTTTATTATTGATTATAAAATCACTATTATTGAAGTTTCTTCTGTAAAGCCTCCCAGTATAAAATCGACTTCATTTTTCTGTGATTTTGTGACAATAATGTTATCTTTTGCGAGCATAAATGTGAGTTTGAAAATTAAAAAGGCATTATACGATAACCTATACCTATTCATATTTCAATTGAAAATTAACCATTACAGTGAAATTTTTGTTTTATTCATTGTTGGTATTTTGATTTTACTTAGTTATCGTGTATAGTTTATTAGATGGCGATAGGATTGTTCCTTAGGTGTTACAAGATTAATAGATAGTTATTTCACTGGTATATTTTTATTGGAAAAATTAATTGACATCATTGTTAAATTTAATGAATAGATTATTTGAAATCGGATCAGTTCACTTTAAATTTAAGATGGTAGCAAAAGCAAAGTAAGAGTGGATAAATAGGCAAGTTGATGGCTGTAAAAACGTAAGAATCATGCAAATTTACAGACGTTGCCGACAATGCAACATATGTTGCCAGTCCCACACTTAGTTATTCTCTTCCCCATTGAAATAATACAGTCAAGCAGTGGTTTATATATCAATGAGGTCCCATTAAGGATTATTATTTCTGAAAATAAACATCGGAAACCTTAAAATGCTGCAAACCCTTCCTAAATCGAATATTTCCCGTTTCCACAAACAAATCCGCAGATAGATGCCCAATCGAGCTATGTATAGTATGCTCTGCGACATAAGAATAACAAGGGGAGGTTGCAGGGAAATGATATCCTGTGAATGGCACTCTGCTAATGCGGTAGGGTATTGTCCTGATTGAACGACGAATTTGCGATTCAGAACGGCGTACAGCCGGCGAGGCACTGACTGTCTTCTGCTTTTGTATTAACTACGAAGACGCGTTTCCAGATTCACGAGAAAGTTTATTTCAGACCGGGTCCGGGCTCCATTCTGCCACTGGGACAGGTGCCTCGATCGAGCGCTGCTCCTCATATTCCGTTCTGAATGATTTAGTCTCATCTGCAAAAACATTTTGCTCCATTTGCTAAATCAACATACAAATCGTATTCTTGCTCCCGCTCAGATGTTTGCTTACACTTTGAGCAATAATTGCGAGAAGAGTGATTTATTCGTTTGCCTTTTGCCGATTGTTCGAAGAAATCCTTTTCTTGATGAGGTTAAGGGCGACGGGTTAGGCAGCAGTTGAATATTTCAAACTAATTCCATTAAGGCACCATGCGTCTTCCAACTGTTTGCCTGCCGAGCGGTGATGGTGAATTAATATTTGGTCGGAGTCATGTAGTATTTACATAGTTTAATTTTTCAATTTCATCTGAAAGTTCATGTAATCATGTGTGGGAATGGTGTAATCCCGCCCACAAGCGCTCCATTAAAATCGATAGCACCACTCCACACATGTTGTCCGGTTGCCCAGCAACTTACACGATTTTGCTCATCTTTCGCAGTACATTTCGATTTGCTTTGTTTCACAGGTGATGCAATTACCTCTATGTCGAATTTTGACAGAATTTACCTTTAATAAAGTTGGGCAAGCAGAAACTCCGGTCGTGGATCAAAGCAGAATTTCGGCAGCCTCCATGGTTGCAGCCAATCAGTCCTCAGCGCACCGAGCCCAGCGACCTTTGATCTCTTTCGATGGCGTGTCACTTCGAATGTGATTTTAGCATTTCGTTTCAAAATTTAATTTATGCACACGCTGCCTTTGCCAGGGATCCCCAGTCATGCAGGTAGGTAATCCACCCTCCTCTGTCCTTAAGCAAGGAATTTGCACGGCTAAGCAGGTGTTTGCGCGTTTGCTGATAGGCCCGCAGGCTCTGCCTCCGTCGCGTCGGGGTGGCACGCCCACGTTGACGACACGGCGCGGCGGTGCTTCTATCAGCTCAGCTGACAAAGCACAGAGGGTCGCAAGAAGGGCCGAATCCCAAAAGTTTATTATTGTTCAATCTATGTTCGTTAATTTACGAAGGGTGTAGCAATTTTGCTATTATATCTATGGAAGATTTATTTCTGATTTATATATTTAAGAGAGCAATACACATAATTAGAACATTCAAAAAATGCTTTAGGGGAGAAGTGGCATGAAGGAGCCGAGTTTTGAAAGAGCCGTTCTCTATTGCACAAAAACTACCGAGTGAATTTTTTTCATGTATTTTTTTTTAGTTAGTACTACTGATCACTGATACTCCCTAAAAATTTCATAATTATTTGTCAATAACTGACGTTGATACAACGTTTTAAAGATTTTAGACCCCAAAAGTAACTTTTTGATGTTGTTTTATTTAGTTTTTCACAGTCAAATGCCAACATCTCATGAAAAACTGATTATGCTATAAAATTTTATAGATTTTAAGCTTTTCAGCGATACATATTTTATTAGTTGAGCACTTTTATTTTATACTAACTTTTTAAATAATTATTTTTAACATAAAAAGTTATGAAAGAGCCACTTTGTTAAAATATAGGGGAAAGGGGGGCAATATGAACCCTGTGGGGAAAAATCGGGCTTCTAACACTTTTGACATCCCACAATGATCGAAAGCAATATCAACACCCAAAACTTTTTAATTTTTATTAACAAATAAAAAAAATCTAGTTCATTTAATACTCTTTTCAAGTTATTAACAATTTTTTCAAGTTACAAGTAATTTTTCAGGTTGTAAGCATTTTTTTTAAGAAGTCTATATTCTCTTCCCTCTCCTCTACAAAAATATCTCGTTGCAATCACTATTAATATAGTATATGTTATTAAATTTCATCTTTTCCATTTCTTAATTCGCGGTGGCTCTTTCAAAACCTATAAGTTATGAAAGAGCTGAAAATCAATTTTTTTTCAAAACGAAAAATAAATATTAATCTTGTAAATTTTCTTCATTCCGCCTATGTAACTTTGTTCTATACTATCGAAATTATAACTTTATTGTAAAAAAAAAAAAAAATTTCCATTCCTTATTGGTTTTTTTGGGCCTTGTGTAAAACTGGCTCTTTCATGCCACTTCTCCCCTACATGAGATTTTATTGAAACATGATTTTCGAAATTGGCGGTAAATCTCTTCAACCGATTTTTACAAAATTTTTGTTCACAATTTTGTAACACCGTGATACCTTTTCAGTGACCTTTGTAATTTTAAAAAAGCCCCAATAAAAATTATTTTAATTCAAAAATGAATGATTTAAATTTTTAGTCTGCACTTTCTAATTTTCAATGAATTTTTTAAACGAGGGTTATGAATTAAAACGATTGAGGTAGTTTCGCCGAGCAGGATGGATTGATCATATGCTGCATTGTTAAGGCCAAAATAGTTGTTAAGAAAAATTGTATTTTCCGTTTCCTTTCACTTTTCTTCTTAATTATTTTATTTTAATTTACCTTATATTAAGATTTCAAATTCTTAAAGAGATTCCAATGTACCTGATCGATATTAAAAAAATATGAGAAATTTCAAACTAAATGTTATAATCCTACCGAATCATAAAATGTTTGCCGCGAAACGTTTCCCAAATATTTTGTCCCGACCATGAACGCTTCAATTCGATTCTTTCTTCTTTCGGTCTGACCGGACTGAAAAATTAAACTCTGTGAATATATTGGTCCGCTTTAGAGAAAATGCACGTGCGTTGAACTTCGCTATACTTGCTTAGTAGATATAGTGCTCGGCTCATTTCATACATACATATCGGGTGTATTAGACACGCATTTTTATGATTTTAACTTTATCTTAAAAACTCCAGTCAAAACGCTTCAATTCGTCCGAAATGTTTTCGGTCACAGCGATTTCAGTTCAAAGTAACCGAAATAATGTTGGTAAAAAAGTATATCGTTCTTTTTTATGGAAAATGAACCGGGCAAAAAAAAAACACCTTTGAAATCATCGCAGAATCTTTTCCGTTTCAAAGTTTCAGAGATAATTGTCCCAAATATATTGAAGAGCACAAATTTTTTAATTTTCAATTGAAGATTTTCTGTCCGAAGTTACCTGAACGCGTCTTCAAGTGGTAACTATAAAAAAAAACTTTAAAAGGTGAAGCAATTTTTAACCCATTTGCATCGTTTGACGGAATAATCCGCAAACAAAAACTGTCCCTTATCACCGAGAGCAGAACGGAATAATCTAACAATAAGTATGATCAAGAGCGACAGACGTTCAGCGGGGGGGTCAGATTTTTGAATGACATTGCGTATTTAGAGCGATGATGCAAATGGGTTAATGAATTTAACTTACGGAGCACTTGATGAGACTGTTACTCACAACTAACTGGTTTAAGAAAACCATTTTTCACGATTTCTATAGCGATCATAATTGTTGCATTTTAAATTCAGATTTTCTTTTAAAAATTGTGAAATGCGTACAAATTAAAAACTTCTTCCAGTTTTTCCATAGAGGCTTCCATTATGGAAACTTAAACAAAAATCCAACTAGGATGCTAATTTTTTCCCGAAAGAAATGCCACGTGTCTTGGATTATCAAATAAAATAAGTAAAATCCCGACGCATAAAGTCTAGTAAAGCTCTGTCTGTCTTATAAAATTGTTTTCGCACAAAATAAAAAGTATGTTGGAAGGTATAAACTGTGTTTTTTTCATCCGGGTCTGGTTCTAGTTCATTGTTTTAACAGAGAAATACAACAACAACATGAAACCCAGATATATATCGGGGTCTGGGTTAAAAAACCAGATGATTAATTCGAAAATATTCTACCAGAGGTGCTGTGGAACTACTTTAATTTTTCGTTGTTGGTAGCATTGCTCTTTGAGGAACGGTTAGTTTGTTTTGACAGTGAAAAAATTGAGAAAAATAAGTAAGTGACTGTTACAAAATATCTAAATAATTTTGTTTATTACTTTTTGATTCCTTGCAATGTCAACAAAAACTTTCCTTTTCACACTGTCAATTTTATTGTCACTTTAATAAGGCAGGCATGCCAACCTTTAAGAAACAAAAATCCTTATCTGGGTAAATAACCTGAATCGTTTTTTTCATGTAACACTGAACCAGACCCAGAGCCGGATGAAAAAAACCTAGCTATAATCTAAAAACTAAACATTATCACAACTGTTTGAATATAAAACTGAAGTAAATATACAACCTAAGCAACACACTAACCAAATTTCCGGGAAATGTTGAAGGTACATACATACGCTGAAAATATTTGGTTTGCAATTAATTCCGCATTATTTTTGAAAATAAAAATCATGTACAAAAAGTAGCATTTTAACACGAACTTTTGGCCAGAAATACATATATGTGTGCATAAGTCTGAGAATTTGTTAAAGATACATATGTACATACTACATAAAGATATATAGTAAATATGGGGAAAACTATTTTTTTAAGATACTGCTCTGTAAGTTTTTAAATGTATTACTAGGTACCATTATATATAGAAGGTATCAAAATCAAATTTCCTTTAAAACACTAAATTTTTGTATTGCGGACAATAATAAATACCTACTTACTTCATGAAATCTTAATCTTATTATTGACAGCGACATAAAATGTCTTTTTCAATAGCATTGCCTAAAATCGTTTTTAGATCAGTGTAAAGTGAAGCAACATTATAAATTCATAAACATTCATAGTTGTAAGTGTAACTTGTAACTGCTATAATGAAAGATTCTTTATGCAAAAATTTATGTGAAACAAGATAAACAAGAGACGCATTCTAAAATGCCCAGAAATGGTTGTCATCTTCAGGGAACCGCACCACCTCGTCTCAAGAATGCTCACGCCAATGAAAGTTATCTACGCGTTGAAAAGTTATTCTTTTCCTGCTACTTACCATCAATCGCTCAAGTGGACGAACGGTGGTAGGCCACACATCGTGTTGTCATTCAAGCGGGAAATTTAAACACATCTAATCTTTAGCCTCAAGTGGTTCAGGTGATTTCTGTTTTCTCGGCATTTTCTAATCTTCGGTTGCTTTCGTTTCTCCTATACCTTCGAAACCTAGCAGCAACACAAAACGCTTGGGACAGTCGGATGGTGGAAAACTTTAAAAGGACAAATTCGCAAACCTACACGACTCAACCCAATTTTTGGTGTTAAAACGAAATCGCAGTAAGAGCCAGAATGATCAGAAATCCATAAAAGCGCAAACAAAAATTTATGAAAATCACCTGGACAAGTAGAAATCAAACAAGAGCTACTGCGCTGCTACTGTTTGACTAAAGTAAACTCTTCAAAGGGGATCTGCGCATCACAATTAGATGCCAAGGAGCTGCTCGCTTAGAGAGGGCCATTCGTTTAACCTAAACGGCCACCTAAGCAACAAGTGATAGAGTTAAGTCAATAAACAAACGAGCGTACCGCACACTGGGAGCCAGGTAAAGCCCTAGCTCGGAATCATTTGGTGCTTCATAGTACGTCTGAAGGTTCTCAATGATTTGGCATTAAGGAATGCTACTTCATCCTAACGATTACAATCGCTCTTCCAAAGGTCATTTCTCACATGACGCTACTTCTATACGCACTTAAATATTGGTTATGCTGTTTAAGCCAAGCTCTTTATTTTTGTTTATAAATTTTCGTTCTTATTGCGAATTCATTCGAATTTATGCTCTTCAATATATAGGTTATTGCAACTAACGCGAATTTGCGTTATACGATTCCTCAATCTTCAAACACATCTTATTAGCTATTTTTGAATGTAAAACATACTATGGGTATTCTTAATCACACTTTGTTGTAACCTTGCATCGTTGCACAGGTTCGAAACCAGCCACGGCCAGTCGCAAACAAATATCACAGGAAATTCAACTTTTTTTTTCGTCAGGAGGATTTACTATTTGCCGTGCTTGAAAATAACCAACTTTATTGCTTGGCGCCTTTTTAACCTACGATTTTGATTATTTTAACCAATATTTTTTCTTTCGAATTAGGACTTCCTATTTCGGGGCAAATGGAGAACCTGCGTTACATTTGTGATTAGGGCCTAATGCGGTTTCCTCATCAGGGCCTAATGTGAAATTTGGCATGCCTCATTCCAAAGACATTACTACCGAACAAAAAATTCTAGTCGGGAAGTGCAAAATTTTAACCCAATTCGGTTATCGTGGGTCGCTAGAGGCCCATGACTTTTTTAGTCGATGCCTGTATTTTTGAGAGGTAAGTGTATTTGTGACAAAAAATTAAATATTAAACAATTTTTTTTTTGCAATTTCATTAGGGTGCCTTTAAAGTTAAAGTATTCAAGAGTGTTCACAAATTTTATCAGGTTTTTTATTGTAAAGTACTTAGTTAAAATGTGCCTCAAGTCTCCAGCGACCCACGATAACCTTACAAGGTGCCAAAAACAGTGATAACCTGATCGGGTTAAATTTTCATGGTTGTTTCTATAACAAACGATTTTTGCACCTTATGCAACGAAATGCAAGGGTACAAGGCCTATTTGCACCAAAGCGTGAATACCCATACTACATATGTATGTATGTATTCGAAATACATAAGTGTACTTTGAGATTTTTGGGTATTTTGTATTTTTATAAATCTGCCAGAAACTTGCTTATTGTTCACCTTATGAGCATAGTTAACACCTTATTAAATAATATATACATAGACTTCGAATTTTCCTCTGATCTCTGTTGCATCTTTTCTACCTTAAAAAAATTACAACTTTTGAAAATTTTAAAATTGTTTTTCTTTTTCCTGATTAAGTTTGAGGTTTCACTGCACATTCTGCCCAAACTAATAATTGACATTGTCTAAAAAAGCCGGAAAGGGTAGCCGATCAACGCCAATCAAGCCTGAAATATGTATACAATTAAATAAAACTTTAAGTAACGATAATAAACATCGTCAGAACCAAAAATGTTTAATAAATTTTTTTTTTTTATAATTGTGTGAGGAATCTAATGAAATGGAGCAAACTGGTACACCCTAATATAAAACACTATAAAAAACAGTTTTTTTGTTTTTCAAATTGTGTTTTTCGGTGAACCCAAATTGTTTACACATATCCACCCCAAAAATTACGCTTTAACCGTAGTACTTAATTTGGTAATTGAAGCGATATTATCACACCCCCTAACAACTCTAACCCCTGCTAGTTTAAAAATGTTGGGGTGGATACGGTGGATTCCTTTGTTTTCTTATCCAAGACCCTCGGGCGGTCAACAGTAGGCTGAAACTGGTCCCTCTCCCTAGCCACTTCTCGTCTCGGGGAACAAAGATTGCAGGAAAAAGGTTCGTTGGGGAGTAATTTTTTAAAATAATAAAAGTGCTGTCCAAGGCATTTAGGACTAGATCCGTGTGAGTCAACACAGCTCCGCTACACCAAAAAGCGTGGCAATGTTTTACACCCCCGCTGGCTGTTGTTCATGTTGCTGAACCAAAAATCTTCTCATTCCACGTCATTGCTCCCGAAATTCTGTAATTTTACCAAATTGACACGGGGAAGCTTTGTCTTAAGACGGGTTCATTGGTTGCTTAACGTAAAATTGGGCGGTTTACTCAGGAGTTAATTAAACACAATTTAAACAGCACAAGGGTAGAATAAATAAATTATTATCCTGCGATTAATTTTGGCCTTTACTGTCGGTATGTATAGGTATAAACTGTCGCTTTACATACTCCCTCTTGTGTGTACAATATAACTGCAGTTTTCGATTCATTACCCAACAATTTCTGCACGAGTTTGTTGAATAGCTGGTCAAAAGCCTGTGTAATCCTTTTTGACACACCTTTCCAGTGTCACTTGCAAAAAGAGCAGTTTTACAGGAGGCGGACATATGCGCAAATCTCTTTTCAGAAAATATCAAGATTTCAAGGTGGTACAAGAAATGCCTTTATGATTGGCAAATTGTTCTTTTCAGGCCTCTTTTGTGAAAGGAATTTGTCTCATGTGACCCAAAAAGCGGATCCCACTGGTCTTTAAGGATCAAACACAAATAAACATGAATTCTACCTCTTTCTTCTATTATTCGACCATTATACGTTCACATTTAAGACTGCGAAAGAACAAATTGGAAGGGTCGCCCTTAATATTTGTTATTGTGTTTTCCTTTTCTTTTTGTAGTTTTACACAATATTCCCGCTGTATGTTTTCATTGCGGTTTTAACCAAAGAATTATGCTTCTTTCCCACCAGATCAGAAAGTTCAAGTAATTACTAACTTTTATTAGATACTTTTATTTAATATCAATATACATACATACATATGACTAAAAGTTTATTTATTGTATTTCATAAAGAATGCAACAATAAATTTATAGTATATGTACCAACTACCTACTAATATGACTAGCATTTTGGTTACAATAAGTTTGAAAAATATGGTACAAGTGATTTGTCGTTGTAATGCAGTCATATTAGGGGTCAACCTCGGAATGAGAGATAATAAGCTGTAAACTCGCATACACCTTCATTTCGGTGTTTTAAAAGTTGTCTCAAAAGTCTCATAAAATCGTCGTGAAGATAAAATGTGCAACAAATTTTGTCTTAAACAATTTTTCATACGCCCAACCGTTTTTGAGGCAGAGGGCAGAGAGCCCGCAGCGCTCAGCCATACTCACTGTAATCTGTAATGCAAGGTCAACCGTGAATCTTAGTGAATCATTGAAATATCATTAACAATAAATAATTTGTATTATGGGTGGGTGATTTTCACATTTTCTTGTCGCCGAAAAAATTGGGAACAACTTTATTTTCGTCATAACTCGTTTAGTTTTGATGCTAGGGACTTCTATAAAAACCAAAAATAAAGGTTTTTTGAAGCACTTTAAAAAAGGTTTTATGAGTTTTCCCCAAAAAATGCACTGGTTTTGTCTATTTCACGTTGAAACTTTCAATTTTGGCGTTTGACGAATAAGAACCAACCTTCAACAAGCTATTACTCCGTTTGTTTTGGGTCTACAGACACCATAAACCCACCATTTATTTTTTTATTAACTATATTTTTAATAAGAACAATTTTTTCGATAAAATACTTACTTTTTTAGTTATTCGCGAAAAACTGTCTGAAAACGTGTTTTGTTTTACATTTTCACTCGCGAATAAGTCGAAAAGTATCGACTTTCAGAAAATACTTTATATAACAAAAGTTGCTGAGAATTAGTCAATCTATCTATTTCTGGACTTATTTTCAATGAAAAATTTTTCACCCCCGAGAAGGGGTGTCACAGACCCCCAGGGTAAAAGCAACCCTCGGCACAGGGTTAACTTTGAAGTAGAGGGTAATTAGAACCTAAATCCAAATTGTTGTCCAAATCGGTGCTGCTTGGCAAAATTATACAGTATCGCCGTTTTTTGCCTTCATTAACTGGACTAATATTAGATATGTGCAAAATGTTAAAATATAATGTATTAACTAATAAATAATACAAATTATTTATTGTTAATGACATTTCAATGATTTAATAACTTTAAACAAGGTATTATTCACTAAGATTCACGGTTGACCTTGCATTACAGTGAATATGGCGGAGCGCTGAGGGCTCTCTGCCCTCTACTTCAAAAACGGTTGGGCGTATGAAAAATTGTTTAACACAAAATTTCTTGCAAATTTTATGCTCTACAATTTTAATAATAAATGTCAACATCATTGGAGTTATATAAACCGAGATAATCACGAAAAACTGATTTTTGTGATCTTTGACCTTGAATAACTTACGGCGCAGACACGAGATTTTATGAGACTTTTGAGACAACTTTTAGAACACCAAAATGAAGGTGTATGCGAGTTTACAGCTTATTATCTCTCATTCCGAGGTTGACCCCTTTTTTTCCTTAAGTGACTGCACTCTATTGGATTTGTTTGTATGAATGCTCCTCGAAACATAAGCTATATGACGTTACGTTAAATACCCAACGTAAAAAAACCAAATTATGTACAAATGTATCGAGCTTGATATCAAATTAAAGGTTCAAATACGTACATTCCAAATATATAAACTTAACAGACATTAAAATGCAACATTTTCCTGTAAACATGAATAGTAATAGCGATAATACGCACCCACGGAGCTTCCGTTATATTCAAAATAAATTAGAGAAAACTGCAACATTCTGTAAATAAAAATCTAATTGTCATATAAGTATACACTTTTTGTTATTATTAAGATACGTATTCAAAATGAATTAGAGAAAATCGCAAAATGTTTTAAATAAAAAAGAGGAAGTACCTACATTAATAATTATCTGAACTGAGATAAAAGACGTGACTACGACGTTTTTACTTATCCCAATATTTTATTACAATACTGATTGAGTAAATATAGAATTGTGTTTGAAACTTTTTCTTAGTAGGGAGGTATTATAATTCAATATTCCATTCCATTATAATAAACTTATGTGACCTCGTTTCAGGAAAAAAACCAATGTTATGTATTAGTTTGTAAGAGTGATTAAGATTGAGTTTATCATAGGAATTCATTAACTAAGTACATATAGTATATGAAGGTGTTTTCTGTGTGTTATTATTATTATTATATACGCAAAGGAGGTCTAGTTAGTAGTTACTAAGTCTTAGTGGGATTTAAATTTTTTTACTTTATTTTTTAAAAGCTTTTATTAAACTTTAGTTGCTTAGCGTCAAATGTTGCAACGAAAAATTCTCATACTTTTACGAAAAGCTTTGCAATTTTGAATACATGTTAAATTTCGATTACCATACATTGTGAACATATTTTGGAGGAAAAGCGTTCCTTAAAAAAAAATTTTTTTTTTCTTACACTTGTTTAGGTATATGTATCTCAAATGACCTTGAAGGGATTTTACTGAAAACTGGCGTAAATAATTTCGAAGCATTTTTACCTTGTTTAAAGTCAACGTTCATTTTAATATTGCTGACTAGTAGGAAAATTTTATTCAATAAATTTCTTCAGATTAAAAAACAATAAGCCCCATATTTCAAATGAATTTTTTCTCTGAACACGGACTAAAAACTCAACATCAGAGAATCACAAATGTAGGTTTTTTTTTTATAAAATTCTATATTCCATGAATTCATAAAAACTACCTGCATATGTGAGTAAGTAAGTAAGTGAAAATATTATATTTGCAATGACAGCACATTTTCATGGCGCAGCTGCTCTTTTTTATTCATAAAAAGCTTCCGGTATGTTAAAATTAGTAAACAATTTCCCGTCCAATCATAAAAGCAGATCCAGAGTGCTCCCTTTAACTGAAATCCATAACACAAACAACCACCAGCGGTTGATTTTTAATTAAGCCACATCCCTCCTAGGCCTTCGGGGTCTTATCCATGTCGGATGAAGGGATTCTGAGCGAGCAATAAAAAACGCAGTTTTCCAAACAAAAAACGACTCTAAGCCTATAACCAATCGACGGAGCTCGCTGTCTGCCGCTAGGAGCCGCCGTCGTTTCAGGGTAAAACAAAGAATTTTCGCACAAAATCGATTCCATCATCGACCAGCCGACGGATGTAGCCAGCAAGGCCTCCCGGCAGTGGGTAATTCCGTAACGTCATCAAAAATGCACAGCCCCAAAATGGATTAAACTTCTGCCGATCTGAAGCTTATGTGGGTGATTAATTTAACCCCGTCATATGTGCAGGGGGTAAACTTTGCATTAAAGTGGGAAAACTCTGGAAAATTTGTTTTGCCAAAAACGTGGACAAACACTGAGGTCGCAGGAGCCAGCGGCTCTCTTCTAATAAAGTGCACCATCACCTTAGGCCACAATTTTGCTGATCTATGGCCAAGTGATTACTTTAGCTGTTGCTACGAGAGATTTTCGCTTAACCATGCAATTCCCGGTCGATTTCGGTTCCAGCAGATGGCCTTTGGCCAATGAAATGTTTTCTAAGTGCAGCAATTTGTTGATTCGCCTTCCGTTGCAGAAATGAAGGTTAATATGGCTAAAGGAGTGTCTACTTGAAAAAATTCATATCAATCGACATTCCTGAAATACATAGGTTCAGTTTTTAGGTAGATTTCATATGAAATACTTCCCACTGCAGCCTACCTGATATAGGTTCATATGTATTATATACATACATATATTTATATGGGATGTAACGAATTTTGTGGACACGATAAAGGCCGTATTTCTTAACAAATTTTAACCAAACTTCGCCTATACGTTTATTACTCCAATATTTTGACTAAGTTCGTTTGGTTTGGACCTGATATCTTTCGTAGAATCATTTAGCTGGATAGATTTAGTTCACATAACGTGAAGAAGCGGTTACTCATAAACTGTAAAGCTAGAGGTGCCAAACTGCCAATTCGGAGATCCATAGTTCAAACCCAACCGGAAAATGAACTTTCTAAAAACACATCGGAATGCGGTAGCTCGGTGGTAGAGCAGACAAGCCGCCAATCCGCAGGTCCCTACTTCGAACCCCAGCCACGGATTAACTATTTTTACATTTAATAATTTTAAATTAATATTTTTCAATAACATTTTTTCTAAAGATTTATATGATGCAATACCTATCAATAAGTTATACATATTTATTATATTATCGGCTGCAAAATATTAATATTACAGTGGAAACATTGAAGTTTGCCTCAAGACAATATCCCAACTATGGGATTGCTTTGCAAGAACTAAATATTTAGTTCGCCATATCCAACTCTACGATTTGGTATCTATTACTAAACCTCTTTAACAATAACCAAATCGTTTTCTGAGTGTATGTATATCTGCATACACAGGATTAAGTTTTTTGTCGCGTTTAAAAATGATGTGGATTGACCGAGAGGTTAGGGGATAGGTAGCCCATATTTCAAGTGTTAAAGAGTAATATCACGCATTTTATAAAAATTATTTTTTTACCATGCTAATTCTCACGTTTGTTAAGTGAAATGAACGTTATCGTGCAGTAAAAGAACAACTCTTATCCGTTTAACCAATTATTTGCTTTTTCAATGAATATATAAAGTATGATCAAGATCCCTGTTTAAATTTTAAATGTAACTCTCGAGTATATGCTTAATTTTGTTGAGCGTGTTCACTATGTATATTTTAACAAAAGCTAATTCAATGCCTGATTAAATAATAAAATGGTCTCGTGAATTTCCAAGTTTACAATTGAAGAAACGGAAAGTTTACTTTTAATTACATTACTTTTAAGAACCTTTTAATGATTTTTGCTTAAAAAGGACTTTGTGGAAATACTAGAAAATTGCGACAGAAAATATGTCGATTTTCGAAAAATAAATTCAATATCTCAAAAAATATAAGCGGCCAACAAAGTTATTACCCAGATTCGCCACTTTTGACCTTATATTAACATTCTTGTAAGGTTTCGTCGAAATTCGTGAAAAGACCTTAAACTAAATAAACATTATCGCATATATTTCCTGTACCGTAGATGCGGGTTACTTTGGCTACTTTTTTCTTATATCCTAAGAAATCGCTCTGATATATAGATTGTGTTAGACTACTAGGTGTTATAATGTTTTCATTTGATAGATGAGGATAATAGCTAATCAGTAATAATGTTTTTTATAGCAAAAAGTTTGTAAAAATATATTTTTTATTATTTTTAAATTTGAGCCAAAGTTGTCCTTTGAGGAGGGTTACTTTAGCTTGCAGATGGTTTGGGCACAAAACCTATATACTTAAGCAAGTATTAAGCCAATTTAAGTCCTTTGAAATAATAGAAAATAAAAAATGAAGCATCCGACGCAAAAAAACGTTTAATTTTCAACAAAACATTAACAAAAACTAACTTTTCTACAGCCCTCTGTTACACAAGAAAGTTTTCTGACCTGAAATACGTAAATATTCACAGCAGGTAAGTTTGAAGCGCAAATGACAGTTTTAATTTTGAAAAAAATTCGTGCAACCAATTAAAAATAGAAATCACTAAAACCATCTAACATTTCCGACTCGAACTAGATCATTTAGTGTCATGGCTACGAAGAGGTGGGAAATTCAATATTTTTTTTGTTTTGAGCCAAAGTTACCCCCTAGAGCTAAAGTAACCCGCATCTACGGTATGGTTTAAGTTCCACATAAATTGTTTCAGTAATAGTGCGTAAAGCGAAATGTTCCAAGCATCCACTGGCCACCGCTATTTTTAAAATCTTACCAGTGCATACGTTTCGTCGCACAATAATTGATTTATATTTTGTTCCCTTCCCGAACCTCAGCCTAAGTATATTGTCACAAATTCAGTAAATCAATCAGTTAATAAAATCCCTATTTTCTTTTAACTCGTAACTTTTCCTTTTAAGTATAAAGGCACCCCAGAGCTACAATCCCAGTAGTTAATTATAAAATTATCCTTCGCTTTTGTCGCCTTTACGAACGACACGCGCTGAACCCCTCCTATTAACCGGCACTAGTAAGCGGCTATCATCATTTCATGATTTAATTGATACAAATCGCTTAAGTAGATGTCCCCTTATACTGATAGAACTCCTTACCCCGGGATATTTATTTGTCCTCAGTCAATGCAAACAAACAGACACAGTTCTGCAAGCCACAGCACGCAGACTGAAACTTAACACTGTGTCGCTGAACAAAGGCCACAACATCCAGGAGGGTGCGACTCCCATCTGAATATCGAAGGTACTTCCTTTTGTGTGTTTCTCGGGGAATACTTCTTATATGGGCAGTGCTAGGGCTTTACCTTAAATCCACAGCAATAATTAATTCTGTCGAACTTACCTCGACACGCTCCTCTTTAAGGTCAACTTTGAGCGCCAATTGCTCCCGCAGCACGACGTCAGGATAATGGGTTTTATCAAAGGTGGCTTCCAATTGTTCCAATTGTTCCTCAGTAAATATGGTTCGGTGTCGCCTTTTTCGTTTCGGTGGAGGTCCGTGACCCAGGTGACTAGCATGATGATGGTGTCCCAATCCTCCGTGACCACTCACGTGGGCTTGCATTTGCGCTGCAGCAACTTGCGCCACTGCAGCCGCATGCATATAATTGGGGTAGAAATTTGGGTAGGCAACTGAAAGTACAAAAAAATCACATTAAAACAACTTTCAATAAATTTTCTCTGATCTTTCAAAACTCAACCAAAAAAAACATGTTTTACACTGAGGTATCTTTGGCAACCGCAATAACGTATGCGTAAAACACAACCGCTTCCGTTGGGAATCCACAGAATCCTAAAAACCCTTCTAATATGAATCCACATAAATGAATTTGCGAGGCACACTCTTCGCTGAGCCACCTTCTAATATCCCGGGAACCAAAAATACCACCAGCGAGATTTAATTCAGGTCCGTATCCCGGTGAAATGAAAAAACAGTCACTCTGTGGAGAAGCTTTACAAGCTTCACTGCAATTTTAATTTTTCATCTGATTCTCAGGTGTCCTATAAAGTGGGGGTTTCGAACCAAAGAAAATCGGCTACTTTATGCTCGATTATTGGTGTATGCATATAAATGGCAATTTTAGTTTTTCGGTTCACTTCAGTGCTCTGACCCACTTCTCCCTGTCACAGGTTCGGCGAAAAAACGCTCGACTGACAATAACTGATGATGAGATGCGACAGCAAATCGATGAAATACAAGACAAAAAAACATTTTTATAATTTTGGTTAAAAAAATTCAGACTTGATCCTTAGAACGGTTCAGTGGTCGCGCATTAAGAAATCAGCCTCGGGTGATGATGGGCTTAAATTTATTCGCTGAACGCGCACATTAGCAGGATTTGCCTCTGAGTGCTGTTCAAGTTATATTTGGGGGAGATAGAATTTTTTATCTGCTTTTCCTGGAGATTTTGCATTTTTCAAAACACCTAGGGGATCAATAAAAGCCCAGGTCGACTTCACATTAAAGGATTTGTTGTTTAATTCTAACCCCTACTACTACACTTTTAACCATAATATAATACATTCATATATTCATATATCAAAAAGGATATTTTATATTTGTAATTAATTGGCGAGTTTATTATCAAAAAACAAGAATTTCACTTGTGTTTCTTTTGGCGTTACGCTACACTTTGTTTTAATTTTTTGTTCTTTAACTTTTTAAAAATTCAACTCTTTCAAAATATACATAAAATAACCTTTCCGAACTGTGGTTAAAACATAGACTTTGTCAAGGTGACCATATTTTAGTATTATGTATTTCGACCAAACTAAAGGAGGATGTTAAAAAAGTGCCGATTTCTGCCCCTCGAGCGGAAAGTGAATGGATGTTATAAATTTTAGGCTTGGGTCCTGGAGTGACAGAAAAAAATATTTTTATGGCTGGGAAGTGGTGGGAACATTGCTATAATTATCCAAATAAAATGAAATAATGCTGTTTACAGTTTTGAAAGAATAGTTTTTATATAAGGTTTGTCCATTTGAGCGTAACCCAGGATGCACTACGCGGAGTTACGGTCCGTTCAGCATCCCACGTGTGTGTGTCTGTCTTTGTATGTACAGGGTGTGACAAAAGTCCCGGAACGGTCGAATATTTTGGAAAGAACACATCGCATCGGAAAACAAAAAAAATAGGGGTAAAATATTTTTAAAAGAAGTATTCAACTCTATCAACCCTTACCCCCCACCCCCACTCCTGTTAGCAGGGGCCGTATTTTTTCATGAAGAATCCGAATCTTTAAAAAAAAATGGGGGGTCCCATTTGAAAAACAAAAGTTACCCCCACCCCTGCCAACAGGAGTGGGGGTGGGGGGTAAGGGTTGATAGAGTTGAATACTTCTTTTAAAAATATTTTACCCCTATTTTTTTGTTTTCCGATGCGATGTGTTCTTTCCAAAATATTCGACCGTTCCGGGACTTTTGTCACACCTTGTACATACAAAGACAGACACACACACACGTGGGATGCTGAACGGACCGTAACTCCGCGTAGTGCATCCTGGGTTACGCTCAAATGGTCCAAACCTTATATAAAAAACTATTCTTTCAAAACTGTAAACAGCATTATTTCATTTTATTTGGTTAATTATAGCAATGTTCCCACCACTTCCCAGCCATAAAAATATTTTTTTCTGTCACTCCAGGACCCAAGCCTAAAATTTATAACATCCATTCACTTTCCGCTCGAGGGGCAGGTATCGGCACTTTTTTAACATCCTCCGGCAGTTACGTAAAATTGGAAAATTTGAATTGGTTGCAAAACAGCGAAATTACAGTTGAATTCCATGTTAAAAATGTATAAAACATGATAAAATAAAATTGTCAAATTTAATTCGCGAAAATAATTTGAACAAATTAATTAAGTCATTGGAAGGGGGGAAAGCAATGGAACGAATTAGTCTTGGTATCTTATACTCTAGATAGATAGACGAGCATGGTCCCATGAAACTCCGACAACGAAGTTCATTCAAATTGACAACAATTTGGCGGCTACTACCACATAAACATGCTCGTTCCTTTTTGTGTTTCTTACATCGTTTACATTTGTAGCTGGCCTAACTGGTTAAAAATATTACTTTTTCATCTTCCTTTCACTGCTTCATAATCCCAGCTTTGAAAATTATAATTTCAACTGCTACGACAACAGTGAAAATCGAAATCAGGATATCTAGATATTCATGATATCCAATCATTCCCTGAGAAATAAATTTTCAGAACTTCGTTAAGAAAGGTGAAAATAAAATTATAAACGTTCAAACTTCATTCTTAGTGACAAATATAAGATAACACTGGTCAACAAATTTTTTGTTTTTTTCTTACCCTGGAAGCATAATAGGTGTTTTTGATAGGATTTTTTTAGTAGATTACGAATCCGAAAATAAAAGCTTCCCAGCACGTCAGGTTTTTGAGTAATAATAGTATGAAAAGTGAAAAAAATCCTTATTTTGGCAATATTTGAAAATTTATTAAAAAATTATGAAATGACGTAGTCGTAGAAGCTCGAAACATATGTATCTCCAAAAACAACTTAAATGCTTAACTGCACTTATAAAATATCAGTTATTTGAAAGGTCTATCAAGATTTGTTCAGAAAATAAGTTTTTGCATGGGAGTTCTCCACCTATGTTCACAGTTCATTTATTTCATATGGTCTAAGCAAAGGTTCATGAAAAACTCATTCTGGTAAGCAAATTTTAAGAAAGTTTATAAATAACTGATTTTAAATAGATAGTTAAGGATCTAATATTTTATTAGAGGAATATTTCACAATCGTGCGATAACCCGTTATTTTTGAAGAAGTTTCCAAATATGTCTAATATATAACTTTTTTCACTTTTCAACCCCATATTTCTCGAAAACGAGACGTGTTGGAACATTTTCGTTCATGAATTCGTAATCTACGGAAAAAGTCTTATAGAAAGAATATATCATTTGTTCTGTGAAACAATTTTGTTGACCAGTGAATCATTCTACGGTCATGCCCGTCTATCTAGGGCATTAGTCAAAATTTGCACAAGGTCATAAAATGTACTCTCTTTTTATAAAAACGGAAAAAATATATGGAAGAAAAACGTTTAGGGATTATTAGGCATATACATTTGCATATACAGGGTGTCCAGGAGACCTGCACCAGCGAAGGTCTGTGGTCTGGGGACACCAATACATATCGATTGGATCCCATATGTATATGTTCTGCGATTTTTTGTAGTTTTCGAGATATGAACTTTTTTGTTTTATTTTCAGTTTTTTTTAAATTTTGGACTATTTTATCTATAACCTTTTCTGTGGATTGATTCTTTGAGATTTTTTTTATTAGTATTATGGCTAGCATGTGTGTTCGTCTATAAAAACACTAAACACCAAAATTCTATAATAACTATACTAGTAGCTCAGATTTTAATCACAAAATTAAAAGTTCTGTTTGAGAGAAATTTTTACTTGACTTTAACTAGAAAAAAAATTACTTAACCCCGACTGAATAACTTCCTGATAATTTTAAAAACTTTACAGGTTCTCAAAGTAACACAAAAAGTTGGTACTTTATAGGGCATTTTTATGCGTAAACGGAGTTTAAAGTTGATACAGTCGAAAATAGTGAAATTTATTTAATTCATTTGAAATGACTTTTCTCATATTTTTCCGATTAATAGGATGAATAATTATGAATTTTAGTTAAAAAGATGTAAAATAACGTATTTATATAAAATTTTGCTCGCAAGTACAACGAGATTAAATGGTGAAAATTATTTAAGTTTTTTACAAAATGATTTTGTGGAGATCATGGCAGATTCGGATGTCACTTTATTAAAACCAGAATATAATATTTCAGAGCGACGCGACGCGACGATGCCCCTTGCCACTATGCAAGACAGGTTAAAGGCCATTTGAACGAGCATTTCCTAGAGAGGTGGATTGGCCGTAATGCACCAATCGCCTGGCCTCTAAGGTCCCCAGACTTGAACCCCATAGATTTTTTTATATATGGGGATGCTAGAAATTGGTGTAGCATCGCGAAATCTCGAGATTGAAGGAGTTAAAAACTAAATTAAATGAAGCTCCAGAAAAAATAGGACAAAAAACCCAAGCCTTCCGAGATTTGCGCGGTAATTCTTTGCGTCGGTGCCGTCTGTGCATTGAGGCAGGTGGCAGGCACTTTGAACATTTATTGTGAAAAAGTAATAAAAAAATAATTTCTTAAGATTATTTCTGTTGTTTTATTTAGCACAATGTGAAAAAAAAGAATTATGATTTGAACTTAATTGCGCTGTCTTAAATCTTTTTATCTAACATTCATAATAATTATTCACCATATTAATCGAAAAAATGTGTTCAAATGCATGAAATAAATTTCACTATTTTCAACTGTATCAAATTTAAACTCCGTTTTCGCATAAAAATGCCCTATAAAGTACCAACTTTTTGAGTTACTTTGAGAGCTAAGGAACCTGTAAAGTTTTTAAAATTATGAAGAAGTTATTCAGTCAGGAATAAGTAAATTTTTTTTTTCAAGATAAAATCAAACAAACATTTCTCTCAAACAGAACTTAAATTTAAAAAAAAAAAGAAGAAAAGCAAAATTTATGAAAATATGTAGGTATGTACGTTAATACATAGACTAGCTTTGTTATTTGCATAAAACTTTCAAAATTTTCTATTGAAATACTTAACACTTTATAAATAAATAAATAAATAAATAAATACCCTAAAGGTTTTTGCGAGACAAAATATGCGGCATAAACGGCCGTTTCGTTTGATTGCGTTGAATTAGAAGCTTGAATTTTTTTACAGCTCTAAGGGATTGGAGACTTAAGTATTTGATATTAATTTCAGCTTTATACCTCCACGCGTTCTTGAGAAAAAGGGTCTTGCTTGACAGACAGACAGAGAGACAACAAACAACAAAACAAAATTATATCAATATGTTTGGGTGTAAATCGGGCAAGTTGCGGGCGTGGTAAAGAATTAGATATTTTTGCTCGGGAAAGCCCTGGTAATTCCGGAAGTGCCTTAATAATTAAGAATTAGTAATGCTATCAGCACCCGAATAAAAATGATCAATTTTAAAAATGCGGCTGTACAAAGAGTTTTAATCATTTTTCTTGGGCGCACAATGGTCGTACGAGGTTGTTTTCCAGGACATTTTAGTCTTACAAGACTGTAGCTTTAGTACAATACAACCTAATTTAAGACCCAAACTATTGTCGATTGGATTTTTCATTCTAATTAGGCCGCCGTACGCCCTCATGTAAATTCTTTCAGATTTTTTTACACTTGTACAGGCCGCGTACGTCCCTGAAAAATCTGAGTGGTCGTTTTTTAGCCTCTGTTCAGCCGCTGATTATTATTTTTACTCGGGCAGATTTGAGCAATTGAATTAGTTCATGTCGTTACTTTTGAAACCTATGTATGTATAACTTCTACATATGTATGTGAACTATGTGTAAAATGGATTTACTTTGAATTGAACTAATCGTTTTTTAGCAATCAGCTGATCACTTAAAATATGTGAACTAAAGCAAATACGAGTTGACCCATGCGAAATTTCGCAAACACATACTTTTGTTCGTATCCACTAAAGACGTTGGCCTCTGGAGTTACTTTTTTTTTATTTAAGCGCAAATTATAAACAAATAGCGCATTTTAATGTTAAGTGAGTATGGAATGTCAGAAGCGGAAACGAAAACACATCATTTGGTGTTTGGTTTATTCAGTTTGGTGAAGTATTAGTGGAAAAAAGGGATGTTGACAGTAGAAATAATATTGTATATGTTTATTTCTCATATTGATTACATCAAAAGAAAAGAAACCCAATAAGCTAAAGATGCACCATTTTCAAAATTGCAAGTGCAAAATTGAAACAAATATGCTATAAAATAAAATTACTTTGTGATTTATGGAATATATTATACGTATAGTTAGATACATAGTAATATGGAAAAATTATTTCAGATTTGTTGTGAAGGACAAAATCGGATGTCGACTGAACTGTCGGTCAGATTCTTTTAAAATTTTAAAATTTGGAGTTATAGAACGACTCAGATAGCTATGAGCTTAACACATACATTTCCGTTTGAAATAATACCAGTCTTCTGTATCATCAAATATAACCATGAATTATGTTTGTTTGTGTAAGTTAGATATACTCAGGAGGTGTTGCTATTTGGTTATATAAAAAGTATAATGTAATGAAATTACAAACAGTTAATTTAGCTGAAACAAGGGAAGAACAAGATTCCTCGTTTATGATTAACGTTAAGAATATTAAGGTTATTTCGTCAAAATAATAGCAGTGCTTAATTAAAATTCAGTGAAAAGTGTGTTTTCTGAAAAGACTTTTTGGGTTTTTCATACTAGCTTAGAAATGCTTTTTCAACATCTTACAACGTTCAGTTAATGAAAAAGTTTACGTCAATATCGGCTAAAACTATCAAAACTGATCTGAATTTATCCTTGAACGAGCATACCATTAGAAGAGTTTTAGTAGAAAATAGTTTGCCAGCACGAGATCCACGTATGACTATGGGGCCATTTTTGACCCATAGACAAAAAATGAACCGGTAAGTATCATGTGCCTGAACTTAACAAAACACTTCACGAATCAAAAAGCTAACCCTCTCATAATTTGTTGCTAAATAGTTGCTAATTAGTTGTAGAAAAAAAAATTTGTTTGCTCTTTATTTAAAAAAAAAAAAACACAAATTCACTGAATAATTTACACATAGTACCGATTCATTCATTTTTTATGAAGGAGTTCTGCAAAGTTCAGCTGAACTTAGCAGAACGCCCTGCCCTGTTTTGTCTTAAATAAAGAGCAACAAATTTTTTTTTTTCTACAACTAATTAGCAACTATTTAGCAACAAATTATGAGAGGGTTAGCTTTTTGATTCGTGAAAAGTGTTTTGCTAAGTTCACATGTAAGTATCGATGACGATAAGTAATCCTATCATTTTGCGGACTGACGAAAGTAAAAGTGTACTTTTTGGACCAAAACGTCTTCGGCACTATGAAAGAAGACTATCATATACCGTGGATGGGGTTACTTTGACAAAAACTTCGTTTCGTAATAAAACTCAAATTGTACAAATTCTGAACACATTCTTCGTATTATTTTTTTATGGCTGGAAACATAAAATGTCACTGCCAACGTTTGATTAGTCGCAATGGGTGCATCCTTGCTGGTTGATGAAAAATTATTAAAAATATGTAAGCAGTAGTTTTGTGACCTCCCCTTTCGATAGCTTAATAGCTTAAATAACTTCTAAATTGCAACATTGAATTTCGCAAAAGCATCATTAGTATGTAATTTATCAGATCAGAAGTTTATTGAACTATAACATCGATATGTATTGCAAATCATATTCTGCACGAGGAATTCCGTAGAAAAAAGAGGGTATCAAAGTAACCCCACCTCAATCATAATTAGTTTAACATTAATCACTAATATTTTAATTTTGTCTCAAAAAATACATAATACAATTTTTCTTTTATCGAGTATACGAAAATAGTTTACCATTTATTCAAAGGCAAGCCAACAAGTCTTTTGAATAAAAAACAAACAATTTTTACTCAATTTTAACAGAACGTTGCTATTGTTTTGGCGCGATAAACTTAATACTCTTAACAAAAATCATGAACGCGTGACCTTGTACTTACTTTGTTTCAGCAAAATTAACTGTTTGTAATTCCATTACAATTGTATACTTATTATGAGTATTATGACCAAATAGGAACAACTCCCGGATACTTACACAAAAAAACTAAATCCATATATTTAGTTATGTGGAATGATACTGAAGACTGCTATTATTTCGAACGGAAGTGTACGTTCTATCTACATCCTACTAGAATTTAAAGCTACGAGTATTATATTTGCTTGAAAATGTGGATATCTACTCAATTCTTTTCCTACTGAACAAATGCCAGATGTAAATAAATAAATATATTAAATTTTCTTTGTATGGTAATTTGATACATAGCTCAACTGGTAGCGCAAAGTATTGGAATCACTAGAAATTAATGCTTCGATTCCCACCAAAAGCCCTGCTTAAAAGCGGTATCACCAATAGATCAAAATTGGCCTAAATGTAAACTTATAACCTAAGCCTAACTTGTTTTTTTTTTGGCAAAATTTTGCAAAAATTTTACACTGTTAACCTGTTTTTTTTTTGTTTTTTTTTTTTTTTTTTAATAAAGGCGCTTTTGGTTTTAAATTAGTTACTCTGCCGGGCCTTCAATAAGTTTAAAACAAGGCATTGACCTCATAATCTTATGACATACTATACAAGTGTAAAAAACATGCTATAATCCTAGCCACCAAGAAAAGAGAGTCCAACAAAAACTTCCTGCGAATCTATGTATAAAAATTCGCTAAACATACTGAGTCGAAGAAACCGATAGACGCCAGCAGCGCGCATCATAATATGTATATTTGCATCCATAAAAATAGTAAAAGTAAGTATTAATGAGCACACCGCTTAGGGTCAGTCGGACTTTAACAAAACCTTCTATAGGTATTACAAGCCATAAAGCGGTAGTACGGCGCGCACATGCATCTATAGGACAAAAAGGTCTGAGAGTCTAAAGAAAATCCATTGAGTCTTACGGGCGACGACGTAAAAATGGGAAAAAAATCGCCGGCCAAAAAGATTTTCACTCACGGTTACCGCAAGAATTCTGCTTTTAATTCATAAGACTTTTTACCATCTTTCGAAAAAAAATATAAAAAGTTTAAGTTCAAATCAAACTCAACTGAAAACCTGAGCGCGCGGACTACTAACAAATGCACGGCAAGAAAGAAAATTGACTCCAAACCGAACCGAAGAATCGAAAAATTGCTGCATTTTCGCCAGAAATTCATTAATATTTTTGGCGTATATGGAGTAAAAGTCCCTGTGGTTTTAATTTGTTAAAACTTTTATGTTCTTTGTGTCCAAAATACTCGATTTAATTTAATTTATGCTGCAGATTTCATTCAGCCTCCATAAGATTAAATGTAAAGTCGCACTGTCAGACCACTTATACAAGAGGCCAGTTCATATGGCTTGTAATATAGAGGTTTTGACTTGAACCTTCAACGTGTTCTATGAGTTGTGATGTAGGGACATTTACAGCTTATAAGTTTAAGTAATTTCCAGCTTAAGTATAAGTTTATATTCTAAGATTTGATGAACTCTGTGATGTGATTAGAACGCTTGTGTAAAGATTTTATTTGTACATCTTGAAAAATATTAATAATATGTAAAGAGTGTCCCAATAAAAGTACTCGATTTAATTTTAAAATAAAACGCATTTGTTTTTGAGCGAGTGATAATATTTTTATTGCATTGTAAAGTAGACATGTTCCGATTATGTATGGAATAAAATATCAGGCAAATGGCCCCCGCGGGTCTGAACACAGGCCCTTGCTCTCTTCATGAAATTTTCAAGGACATTTTGACAAAGATATGGCTCTATCTCACCGATGACTCCTTGTGGTTTCAACTGGATGGTATGGATCTGAACGACATGTGGTTTCAGTAGGACGGCGCCACCTGCCACACCGTGCACGAAACAGTTGATTTATTGGAGCAACGATTTCCAAACCGAATCATCTCCCGAAATTCCGATGTAAATTGGCCGCTAAGATCGTACGATTTAACGCCGTGCGATTTCTTTCTTTGGGGTTTTTTGAAATCTCAGGTCTATGTGAATAAACCACAAACAATTCCTGAGCTCAAGGCCGAGATCCAACGCGTTATCGGTGATAGAGAGCAACATCTTTGTCAAAATGTCCTTGAACATTTTATGAAAAGAGCAAGGGCCTGTGTTCAGACCCGCGGAGGCCATTTGCAGGATATTTTATTCCATAAATAATAGGAACATGTCTACTTTACAATGAAGTAAAAATATTATCACTCGCTCAAAAAAAAATGCGTTTTATTTTAAAATTAAATCGTGCACTCTTATTGGGACACCCTTTATATATTTCCAAAAACGATATCTTATTTCAGAAGAAATATGCTGTAGTTAATATTTTGTAGGTATATCTTTCGAAAAACCACTGAATTTTCAGTAAAAATAACTAGTAAACAATAATACATATAATCTTCTTGGCTTGGTATTATTCCGTATTTTATTTTATAATTTTCATTAAAATTACTGTAAAAACATTATTAAACCTTCATGTCAGTAATATGTATACACAGATTTTCCATGCAAAAAATTTAGTAGGATCTAGTAACAAATTATTGAGAATGTATATGTTACGTTTTATAAACGTTGTTAGACACGATTTTATATCTATTAGAAACAACTAATACCACTTTCGGACCAAACTATTCCCCGAATAGCGTAGAAAAATCCTCTTCGATTAAATGAAAATAAATTGCTTGGTACGAAAAGCCTATTAATATTATAACGACAACTTTAAATAAATTTTAATATGAATTTAATGTCTAGCAAAACCGCATGCCTTTAGCAGACTTTCATTGTGTTTTCTACCATAATCGGAGCTCCCCTTCACCTAACAATTATGAATGTGGTATTCGCACTCGCTTAAAGTGGTGCTTTAACTAGGTCAACGAAATGTTATGTATAAACAAAAACCCACACATGTGACCAAGATCAAGGACTAAAGGCTAAGCAAAAAGGATATCTCAATTACTGAAAGGACAGAAAAAGGACGCATTCATTATTATTGGAATAAAGCCTACCTAGGAAATCCGATGGCGTTGCAAAGCCGGAGGCTGCAGCAGCTGCCAAGTGGCTAATATGCAGACCAGGATGATGTAGGATTGCTGGGACCCTCTGGGGCCGAATAGGACTAGAACTAGAATTGCCGCCCGGTGACACTGGACTTTCTGCTCTCTTGAGAGGTACTGGTCTAGGCGCTAATATACTGTCTATCGTAAATGTCGACGTTGCTGCTGAGTTCGTCGTTCTATGGTTTAGCTCTGAGTCCACCCTGACGTCGTCTTGATGGTGCCCCTGGAAAACGTTCTGCAGCCTCTGACCAAGGTATCCACATCCCTGGCTGTTGAGCAGCATCGCCGTGGTTAGATAATTCGATTGAGCATGGGGACTCAAATTATTGTTCTGATTAAAGCTGCCGCCTTGACCAGAAGGACTAGGGCACTGTTTAACTGCTAATCCCGGAGACGCTGTCTCAACCATCGCAGGTGGCGAGGGCGACGAAGTGCTAACAGATAAGGGGCTCACAAAATCGGGCTTACTTCTGAGCCCGATTTGCGACGGGGACCACAGTGAACTCAGAATGATATCGTGGTAGGCCGCACTTTTCAAAAGTACAAAACCGGTCTGATGCCAATATTTTTTGATTTTGAACACGTTCGAAATTTGTTTGTACACTTCTTTAACTCGGTCATGTACACCACACAACTGGCGAAAGTAGCACTTTACTGTAATCACCGAAACCGATTAGATTAATTTTCAGATTTCCAGCTCGCGAACCCTTCTCAACGGACTCTGAAGACGTTTTGGCTCTCCTTTAGCGGTAATCAAGTTGCCAACAGCCACTGAATCGAGAGAAACGAGTTCCTCAGAAGCCACACCTCCTTAAAAATTTATCACCCACTGAACGTGAGCGTGCGGCTCGCAAAGTCTGCGCCGCTCCAGCCGCCAAAAAAGACCAATGGAGGACACAACAAGCTCCGCCCCCCGACTTGGGTCGACTGCAATGGAGGAAGAGGGCTTGATGCGAGCGCATCCTTGTCGGGTCCCGGCCCGGCGGATGTGGGCGTTGCTAAGTTGGTAAATGACTCTCTGCTAAGTAGATAATGACTAAATTAATGCCTTTATGTTGGCAATACATAAACACAAAGATATGTCACCGTCGCTGGCCAGATATTTAGGATTATTAGCGCCGATTTAATTCCCCTTTTTTCTCAGTTTTTTCTTCTTGCCGTTTTGCTTCTCGCTCCCTGCCACAGCCGGGTGGCTCCGTTCGGCTTGTGCTCAACTCCGTCCGGGTCCGGGTCCGGGACCGGGACGTCGACTTGTCTCGCGCTAAGCCCGCTGCTGATTCGCGCTTTTAAGCTTTTCCTTATCCGGCTCTTCTGCTTTGGCTAATGCGCCCCTTTCTGCCGCGATTAAGTCAGGAAGTACATAAACCAGGCGAGTGGGAAATATTCAGGCTCCTTTATTTGTCTTTTTGGCGACTAAATTGAGCGGAAAATCGTGCCTTAGAAATTACTTCTTCCGAATTTCGAGTCATTGTAATTCGAGAAATGCCATTTCGGCGGCACATGCAAGACAATGGGCTGGGGTGTATCGATTATAGAATTCGCTTATAGACTCGACCCAAATTAAATTACATAGATAATGTGAATAACCGCGCAATTAAATAGAAGAATGTATTTTTAGTCTAAATAGGAGATTGAAAATTTAAAAGAAAATCGAATATGAATTCGAAATCATTCTACACTAAGTTTGTCATTTTAATCAACTTTTAAATACATACATTAAAACGTTAAAACTTAATTTGATTTGAAAAACAAAACTTAAATTCTTAACCGACTTTTAAAAAGGAGGAGGTTAGAGGCACTCGTAGCTTTTGTTCCTGTTTTCAATTTTTTTATTTATCTTTTAATTCGTGCACATCGATTACTCTAAGATGAAAGCATTTTTTTTTTTTGCTAGATTCAGAATTGCTTCAAATTACGTTGAAATCAGGGAGAAGAACGACATTTAAAATTAGGTAAAATGAAAATGGTAAATAAATCTATAATTTCACCTTCAAAATTACATGTGTTGGCCTTTGTCAGTATTAGGTAAGGCAGATACGAAATGCATCCGATCCGATCCGATCCAAGCCGCCCCGCTCTACTCCGACGAGCTATGTCAAAGTTGTACATGTACATAAAGTAATGTAAAGTGGACACAATGAGCGGAGCGGACGAGAGTTGAACAAATTTCAACTTTGCCGGAACGACGGAACACATAACTTCAAAAATGAATGTATTTACAACTGAATAAAAAGTCGGACTTTTAGAAAGTGCAATTGAGGAGGAAAATGTTGTAGAAGAAGCATCTGCAACAAATCTATTTCTTCCGTTTTTTCAATTATCACCGAAATTTTCACAATTTCAGTTTTAGTTTTTAAAAACGTCAAACAACGGTTCGGATCGGACACATTATAACCACCTGTCCGTCGGGTCGAAACGGAGCGGAGCGGGTCGGATCGGATGCATTGTGTTTCAGCCTTTAGGTGTATTTCACTTATGGCAAACAGTATAGACAAAGGCACTCTATTTGTATAATTTTGTAAGAAATTGAGCAAATAAACTTTCTTCATCTTCTTCAGTAGGTAGACAAAGGCATATTCCAATTTGTGCGAAAAAACGAATAAAACATCAAGCATTTTATGTAGGTATCCATGGTAATCAATTATTATAATTCTCTTTTTATTCAATAGCGCCTGAAAACGCGAAATTTGTTGACTGGAAACCGCTAGAAAAACACAGTGAATACCCATGATTATCTTGCAATATCCTTTTGAAAGAATTTATAAGTGAAAGAACCTAACTTAAATTTTAAAATATGCTGATCTTGAAAGAGTAAAAGTTTTTTTAAGTGAGATCTCCTGGGAGGTCTCAAAGCTGCGTTAGAAAGAACCATTTGTTTGGATATTCGTGCTGCACTCTGTAAGTATGAGTGTATTATTCTTACGCAGTGCGTAGCTACCGCCGTATCAGCCGTATCAATTATACGGGGCCCCCGAGCTGCTGTGGCCCCAAAGTGTGTAAGCAAAAATTCATAAAAATGTTATCCACATTCTCACTCAAACTCTTAGGCCGTATAGGTACTAAAAACAATCAGTTTTAAAAACGTTAAATTATTGTCACATGCAATAACACGGAAAAAAATTTGGATAGCAAAAATCCCCAACCAATTTACGAACGTTTTCGCCATAAAAGCCACAACATATAGTGAAAAAGCAACAGATCTCCTTTAAAGTTGCAGGAAATAATGTCAACATTTTACGCTGGTCCTAAAATTTTAGTTAATATCCCTGTTTTTTTCACAAATATTACCAAAATAATGCACTGTCCCAAAATCCATCAGAAAATACAGGGATATTGCCAGAAATGACGCGATATTCCTGACAAATTTTTTTCCGTGAAGAGTTGGTTCTCATGTACATATGTACATTTGTATATGTAATTCAACGGAACAATTTTCGCAAAGTTTTGTGATTATTTTATTGTTTTCCTTAATTTTTTTCATATGCAATACGTCCTAAGCGACAAGATCGGCCATCAGAAGCAGAACATCTCGAAATACTGAAATCATCAGCTATAGGTGATTTAATAAATAAGTTTGAAGAAAAAAAGGCGAGAAAAGTATATATTGTATGTGAATTATTTGGCTAACTTGACTCCTAGGAGCATTAATTGTAAGTAATTCCTTATAATCAATATACAGGGTGGCTGGAATGAAGTGTTACTAATCTTGTTTTTGATCTCTGCCGTCAAAATAAGTGCAACCAACTACCCCGAAATGCTCTTGGAAGTTGCTTTGAAACCCTTGGCAACTAAATATTGGACATTTCAACGAGATACGAGATTCGGCACCATCACACAAAGCGATCACTCAGAAATGGCTTTTTAGCAATGTTTCGAAGTTCATTTCTTCTATGTATGTAAACAATAGTTGTCATATTCTCCATGTGTAAATCCAATGGCTTTTTGATCTGGGTGATGCTGGAAATCAGAGTTTATACCATTATTACGTTATAATATTATAATTTTATTGTTTCGGTTAGAACTATACCGGTTCGTTTTCCATAAAACAAAATACAGTCGGCTTGAGAACCTGCTCCTTTTTTGAAGTCGACTAAAAAAACACAAAACTTTTGAACCAAAATTATTTCGGTTACATTGAACCGAAATCACTGTGTCCGAACAAATTTCGCTCCAATTGAAACGTGTTGATTGGAATTTTTAAGATAAAGTTCAGATCATAAAAATACCTTGGTTAAAAAGTAAAAATCTCAAAATATATATATAAAAAAAAAAAACAAAATACACAAGAAAGCGCCATATGGGCTAAGTTCCGGAGTGCGCGAAAAGCAAGAAGCAAGGTACAAGCTTGTACAAAAAAAGAAAAAATAAGAAAAAAAAAAGATCATAAAAATGTGTCTAATACACCCGATATGTTAATGAAATGATTCGAACACTACTAAGCAAGTAGCGCAGTACATGTGCTCTAAAGCGGACCAATATATACACAGAGTTTTATTTCTTGGTCCGGTCAAACCGAAAGAAGAAAGAACCGAAATGAAACGTTCATGGCCGGGACAAAATGTTTAGGAACCGTTTCGCAGCAAACATTTTACGCTTCGGTCGGGATTATAACGTTTAGTTTATATTTTCACATTTTTTTTTTATATCGTTCAAGTACGCTGGTTAATACCAAAAAATATGTGAGTTAGGATACTTTCAAAATAACATTTTGATTCATTAACGGAACAAAATTCTCCTAAATCGCATTCGTGCAGACTGCATTTCGTCTTTTATACAAAATTATACACGCAAAAGGAGGATATATCGAACAATAAGTTTATAATTCACAGTGGCGTATCTAAAGGGTGGCCCAGGGGGGCCAGGCCCCCTCGGCTTAGAAATACTCCTCTCCATTTTCTTAGACCGAAGTCCTCTGCTAGCTGACAGCTCCCGAAAGTGAAAGACTACAGAGGTGTCACATCTTGGCAAAATTTATCACAGTCAGGTCAGTAAATAAGCACACCCGAGAATTTTTCAGACCCCAAAAAGGCCAAATTTCACCAAGTCCCCAATCATGACTTCAATCAAATCCCCGCCCCGTTGAAAAATACGAGAATAATCTTGCACTAGTACTAAAACTATCAAAAAACTATAGTTTTCTTAAATTTAAACGATAGTTTATATTTTTCTCTGTGAAAGCTGTTCATTTATTAGGCGGAAACGTATGTTATTTTTTTCTATTGTTAATCATAGCTATGGAAATTTACGTACAAAAATAGTATGAATATTTTTATTGCCAAGTTATTCATGGAGTATAAAATATTGGAATAAAATGTTTGAACGTTGATAAGCTATGTGTCTTGAATTCAGATTTTCTATAGAAATGTAGCCAGTTATTTTTCGACTATATTAGTCAATTGCCCTTCGACCGCCTACGCTACGCTATATTTTTATTCAAGCGCAAAACTTCCCCTCTCCCCACATCTCCTCTTAACCATCATCCAAATTTGGAATTCCGGACAAATTTTGGCCCCCCCATTTCAAAATCCTAGATACGCTACTGATACTTCAACAATTTAATATGTATATTGATGATTGGATTTTAACGAAGTAAAAATCTCTAAAAGTGCATATATTATAGCGTTTTAAATTAGTAACACTTCACATCGGCCACCTTATATATTTATTTAATGCAATGGGAGCGGCTTTATTTTTTTTTTGTAAAAAATCTTTACTCTCCATTTCGGCTTCGCTGTAGTCGGGTAGAAGGACCCCCCCACAAATTTTGATACAGAGCCCATCTTGGGCAAGCTACGCCACTGTTACGCACTAAAGTGTTTAGTTTTAAAACGTTTCAAATGTTTACATCTATGATATGTGCATAATTGTTAAAAAATTTCAAGAGTTTAAATTATGAAAAAACTTTAAACTTATCTTTAAATAGTTTGTGTTTCATTTTCATTAAAAATATTCAAGCGTTTATCAAAATGTTGTGAATGCACCGATTAATTATGCATGTTGTATGTACGCATACATATATATATATGTATCTTTACAGTCTTCTTATACAGGTACATACATACATAACTCGCACACTTATAGTCTTCTTATACTTACATAATTCGTTATATATATACTATGCATCTACTACCCAAACGCTCTTAGACTTTCTCCGAATTGGAATCTTTGTTATGGGCTTAAGATGAAGCAGATGTAAAACAGACAATATACTTTAGATTCTTCAGAGTGTTGACTAATAAAACAAACTCCAACAAAAACATTTAACGATAAAAGCTAATAACTTCGGAATGCGACGCCGAATTCAAGTGCGGTTTTTTTTCTGAGGTAAGCCACAAGACAGAGAAACTTTTTCTCAGATTTTGATCTTCTCATAAAAAAAGGGCAAAATGGAAGATCAAATACAAATTTTGGGCCTTGAAATTGTCATTATTTAAGTTTAACGTGTACTCTTCCGCTTGTTTTTTGACGGGTCGTACGAAATATCGTTAGAAAACTTGAAAGCTCAGGTTTCTAACACGTCATTAAGAACATTAAGCATACGATATCTCTAAAGGAACCTATAAAGCGTTTTCTGAGTTCACCTTCTCCAAATTTTCAATTAGGACTTTAGGGGTGAAGAACCGATTTTATATGGGAGGGTTTCTGAAAAAACGTAGATCAGGCGAGCATGTAGAATCCTCTGTTAAGACCTTAACGAAACACCCTGTATACAAGACTCACCAAACTACAATTATTGAGTGTACTGTTTATCTACTGGGCGAACTGTTTTGCACTCGAATTGTTTTTGTTTAAACTGAACTTTTACCTTACTTTTTTTGTTGGAGTTTATTTTGTGTTTTGGTTTGGTTTGGCCATACAAATCTGTAAATGTTTAACAATTTCATTGGTCAATATTAACTATTAAATATATTCAATCCCAAAGCCACACATCGTTTTATTAAGGTTGAATCGCTCAAAACGCATTGGCATGGCTAGCACGGTGGTAGAGCTTCGCGCGAACCGTGAATACCGGAATATCTCAAAAAAATTAACTGTCAAATAGCATCGGCATGGGGGAGTAGCTCAGATGACAGAACTGCGGAAGCGCCAGTGCTCGCAGATCCCCAGGTTCGAATCTCTAGCTGCGGTTAGTCGAAATATCACAGAGAAGATCAAAATTTTCTCGTCGTCAGAAGATTAAGTATTTCTCGTGGGTAAAATTAACCAATTTTATTGGTTGGCGCCTTTTTAACCAAGCATTTTGGTCAATTTTACCAATCTTTTTCTTTCAGTGACGTCATTCACACTTGCTCAAAGTGACTGTCGGTGGTATTGGATCCATAATGGCACCAAATAGAGCTAAGCATAATAACATATAGTATAAATGAAACAAAATGAATAACAAGTTGTTTATATCCATGTGATCAAAGTTTTAAAAATTAAATATTTTATTCAATTAATTTAAATTTCTCATTTAAAATCGATATGTCGACGGCATCCATTGATGCCTATGCCTGTAAAAGTTTGTACTGGAGCTTTCTCATACACACAAGCTCAACCTCTGAACTGAACCAGTTATTAACTGCTAATAATTTTAAATAACAGTCAAAGCCTAATAAAGCTAAAATTCATTCTAGCATATAATGCCTCTGCGTGTGCTATGGTACATCACCGCGTGCATTTCTTTTCGCCATAATTGAAATGTTAATTCACACACGCAGATAGATAGCTATCTTAATTGAGCCCATGCTGCATCTGACAGAGTCGTAAAGTCCTTAAGTCAATGAATGAAGTCAAAAGCATAAAGACCAGACAGCAATTGCGGAGGGAATTTCATTTGAAATCCCATGTTCCTGAATCAAAAGGGTAACAATATTCCGCCAGAACGAAGCGGAAAATAATCGTGCTGGGTAAATCCAGCTGTAGCATTAGTGGGGTGTGACTTGTAATCGAATACTTTGTCTAGCCACACACGATCTGAGATCTACTGCTTCAGCGAAAAGGTACATTATACCTCCACAGTCATAGGACCAGAGCTCACCCTCACTTTATGGGCAAACGCCCCGTTCAATTAAGCGATTTTTTTAAACCCAGTACCTGAACAAATTTAAGGCAATGTCACTCTAGCATCGAGGAAAAAACAGAAATCAAATATGTTTTTATGGAAATATACATACGTATGTATGTATGTATGTATAAAACATCTAGTAAAAGGAATGAAAAGATTATTATTTTTTTCGTTTTTAACTCACAATTAGCATTCTGTAATTTTATGACGCTTCAGAAGTTTGACCAGGCCTTCTACAATCATTTGAATCATTTTGGTTGCAATTGTCATACAAGACTGTTTTATATTCACATGCACCTACATGCACTTCTGGCTAGCTAATTAAGACAGTCCATAATTTCATGAGGATTATTGACTTTTCTACGTGGTTTATCTTTATTTATTTAAGAATAAATAGAACAAAACTCTTCATTTAATTTACTAGAGCTTATATATGGTAATTTACAATCATATTCACATTTTTTTAATGTTTATTACATCTTTAAAATTCCGATTAAATATATGTACATAATTTACTCCTGACAAAATCTAGACAGTAAAATATTTATCTTTCGTTCGTTCTAATTACTTGGGCAAATCTTCGTAATATTCTATCGATAAGCTTGCTGGTACTAGTGGCGGCAATAGATGGACAAGGCGTTGTTCCTATGGTACAGATTGAAGATATAATCGTTGGTGCATCTGTTAGTGATCATATGTAATTTCTGAACGTTACTGTATATTCACACAATTTCCACCAAACTTAGTAAGAGGGGATTTTTAGAGTCGTTGACTTCAACCTGACGAACCTACGACTACAACCTACGAATTCAATATGGCGGACTGCCAACTTTTAAGGTTTATACGATTTACACCAAATTTAGTACTTTGTGGTCTTCGGGGTCATTGATTTCAAACCAATTGATAGAATCAATTGGTACTTGGGAGTTTTCTACACTATTCAACCGATCATGTTGAACTTTTTACCACGTATTATCGGAAATAAAAGGAGTGCACTGGCATAGGCTACTTTTTTGTATCTGTATTAACCTTGGAAACAGCTGATCCGATTTCGATGAAAGTTTACAAACATGAAAAAGAGGTTGTCAAGACATAAGTATGTAGGCTACCTTTTTGTGTCTTTCTATAAGTCCGGGGTAATCTTCGAAAAGGTTGAACCGTTTCCATGAAACTTTACATACATTTAGAGGAGGTTGTCATAGGAGCCACATAGGCTGCTTTTTTTAATTGTTTACTATTGTTAAAATGTTCGAAACTTTCAACGCCAGTGATACGTTTATCGAGTCACGCAAACGGTATTTATCCGATTGAGATGAAATTCTATGGGCATGTTGCGTACAACCTCCTAGTGACATACATAGGTTATAAATCGCTATTGAAAAGTAGAGGGGGGAGAAGAGGCAAGTAACTTAAGTATTTTGAAACAACATTCCGGTCGCAGAACTCAAAATGCCTACCAATAGTATGTTGCAGAGATTTGCTCAAATAATTAAAAATAACAATTTTGCAATACGTTATTTATTATTTTACTTGGCTGTCGCATTTTGGACACTTTCCTTAAAAAAGCTGAAATGTTCTCATGTTAAAATTTTTTTTATCTAAAGTGTCTTAAGGAGTTAGTCTACTGTTACGAGGCCAAAAACGAGCGTTATTTTAAGCTGTTGTAAATAAAAAACGACAAAAGATAATTATTCCAAATGAAAATGTTGTATATAGTTTTATTGAGTCTTGAAGTTAAAGTTTTCATGTATATAATATATTTAAAAACAAAATGGCGGCTGCCATAGTCCGGCGCTTCAGCAGTGGCAGAAAAATGTAAAAAATGCGCTACGTAAAACTGTGAAAGAACTACTGCACCGATTCACTTCAAATTTTTAGCACATACTTATTAAACATTTATCTACCTGTTAAACCCACTGACATATAGAAATGGACTACTCGTCCCATACAAAATGCCTATCTCGAGATGGTGCACTTTCTCATTCCCTCTTGCTCACACCATTAACGGATTTTGAGCAGTCAGCTGTGAGTTTGAATTGTTGTCAAATGCATTTTTGGGGCATTGCTCCGTTTTTATTGCATAAATCCATCAAGTAATTACACCAAAAATTATTAAATAATTCCTTTTGTATCTTAAATCCCTTTAAAGGAATGCAAACATGAAATTACCCCTTTTTAAGATACAACTGGATTTTACACAATTTCTAAGTTTTCGGCAGAAATTATGTAATTAAATTATGAAAATTAGTCTTTTAGTATCCCATATTGCAAATTCTTTTTATTTTATGTCTGATTTACTGACAAAAATGGCACAAAAACGACAAAAATTCTGGGTGGCGTAGTGCGGCGAATTATTTCGGAATTAATTTCATTTATGCCCTTTTAATGTAACTAAATTAAGTCAGGATTACAGCAAAAACTCAAAAGTGCTCTAATTGTTACTTTTGAGTTCTTAAAACAGTTGTTTAGCGATATAAATAGTATATTTAGAAGAGAGCATTTCGACGTTTTGCTGAGAGTTTTTCAATGAAAAATGTCTTATTCCACAAACTTTTCGCCGCGAAATTATTTAAGATTTGATGCTACTTTTAGGGGAATCAGATTTAAGCGTGCAGGTTACAAGTAAAAATAAATATAATTTTTAAATTTACCGCCTTTTGAAGCCCCCTATCTCGCCTAATGCGAAAAAAATAGACAGATATATGCCTTCTATATCTGAACTCTCCTTAGGTGAGAACTGTCAAAAGGGTGCACCATTTGAGACAGCAAATCGAGTAGTCCATTTCTATATGTCAGTGGTTAAACCTCTACCTAATATGTACAAAAAATTAATTTTTTCTTCATGTGACACAAGTTTGAAAAGTAAGGTTCCGATTTTAGTGAAGTTTTTAATAGAAAAAAGAGTTGCCAAATCGTCAAAAATTAATTTTTTGTATATATTTGAGGTTCAACAGGTAGATAAATGTTTAATAAGTATGTGCTAAAAATTTGAAGTGAATCGGTGCAGTAGTTTTTTCACAGTTTTACGTAGCGCATTTTTTACATTTGTCTGCCACTACTGAAGCGCCGGACTATGACTGCCGCCATTTTGTTTTTAAATATATTATATACATGAAAAGTTTAACTTCAAGACTCAATAAAATTATATACAACATTTGGAATAATTATCTTTTGTCGTTTTTTATTTACAACAACTTAAAATAACGCTCGTTTTTTGCCTCGTAACAGTAGACTAACCCCTTAACACATTGAACGAGATTTCTGGTGTTCATTTCACATTTGCTACGGTGTCTAGAAACGAGAAATCTTATTTTGGTTTTATTAGCTGTGTTTTTTATGATCTGTTCTGAATAAGATTTCACAGCAAATATTGTATTGAATTGAAATTTTCCAAAGGTGACTCCTAACAAAACTTTTTAATTTTGTGTAAAGAGCATCAAATTGCATTGTCTTATATTCAATTTACGTAAAAAACCAGATCCAATAAATTTTTCAGTTTCAAACTTGAAGTTTGGATGGGCAAAAATTATTGCAATTTGATGTCTTTTTGCAAATTTGAAAACCTTGCTACAGATTAGGTACAGCTTAGCAGTTCAATTCAATGAGAAATTTGAGATATCGTCAAAAAAACACAGCAACGATATTTTGTATCTATATTGAACGTTATACATTGTGTTTCTAAGTAAGTTTTGATTTCAAACGGATCGTAAATATATTAAGGTGTTGACAGAAAATTTGTATGAACATTACCGGGCGGCAATGTGTTTTAGTTGTCAAGATCTTGTAAGAAGTACATATTATACATATGTATTTAATCGGAATTTTAAGCAATTAAAAAAATATATTTTATACAAACTAAGTCTTAAATTATGGTTTGAACTGAGAAAACTTTTGTTGCTGAACCCTACCCATCCCCTTCTTCACTCCTTCGACTCAAAATCGACGTCAAAAATGTTTAGCAGTTCCGCGCTTTAAGAAATTGGAATCATAGCCGCCATCAGTGGCATTAAGAGTATTTTTGTGTTATACGATACGATGGGATCAGTGAAGTAATACAGCCTTGGCCAAAAGTATTAGGCACCCTAGTTTTTTCCATGTTTCTTACAAAATAATTCCAAGAAACATTTATATTGTTTGTCAATATGTTCCTACCGATCATTAATGGTAATTAAGGTAATGAACCCTTTCCTAGAAGGACCATAAAACATCTGGTTGGGAAAACTTATAAATTTAAGATTTTTTAAGAAAACTTCAGTTTGCAATTATTGCTCGTAGTGCAAGCAAGTGTTTAAATTTTGTTGCTCTTTTAACGGATTTGGCTACTATAATTATGAAAATGCCTAAAAGAAGGAAATTAAGTGAGCCAGAACAGTTGCGAATTTTGTTTTTACATGAACAAGGCAATTCTCAAGTTGAGATTGCTAAAACTGTGAAATTTTCTTGTTGTGCAGTGCAAAGTGCAATTAAACGTTTTCTGGACACAGGATCACACAAAGACAGAAAAAGAACGGGTAGAAAAAGAGTAAGTTCGGAACATGATGGCTGAAATTTGATTCGAGAGTTTCTCAAAAATCGCAAAAGAACGTCTTCAGAGCTTGCTACTAGTCTGCCTCATCAGATTGGTAGGCCGATTAGCGCTAGAACTACAAGAAGAAGACTTGGAGAAGCAGGACTGAAAGGTTGCAAGGCTAGGAAGAAGCCTTGGCTTTCAGAAAAAAATAAAACAGCGCGTCTGGAATGGGCTTTAAAACACCAAAGTTGGACGGAAGCCGATTGGGAAAACGTAATATTGTCCGATGAATCTAACTTCGAGGTAAGCTTTATTTGGTTAATTTCAATTATTTATAACGGTTGAATTATGCCCAGTCCGTTTGTGAAAGCATTTTATGGATATTGAAAATAGTGCTAAAATTTATTAATTTTCCAGGTCTTTGGCACCCCTGGTGTCACGTTTGTGAGGAGGAGAGTAGGTGAAGCTTACCGTCCCGAATGCGTCGTGTCCACGGTCAAACATGGAAGGGGCAGTGTAATGATTTGCGGTTGTATGGCGTCCGTTGGAGTGGATGAAATGGTTATTTGTGAAGGATGCATGAACAGTAAAAAATATATTGTCGTGTTGGAAGAGGTTCTACACCCATCATTTACGAAGATTTACGGTGACACCAATGCGGACAACATCAAATTCCAACAAGATAACGCGCCATATCACACATCTGCAACCAGTATGCGATATTTAATAAAAACAATGTTGATCTTTTGGAGTGGCCTGCACAGTCACCAGATCTCAATCCAATTGAGTATCTTTGGTGTATACTGAAGCGGAAGATACGGGAGCACAACATCACATCAAAAACAGGGCTGAAACAAATCATCCAGCAAGAGTGGAAAAACATTTCTCTTGAAGAGTGCTTGAAGCTTGCACGGACAATTTCTAAAAGAATAGCTGCTGTGATTAAAGCTAAGGGCGGACCGACTAAATATTAATAATAAGAATAAAGGACAATAAGTCAAACCTAACTATAGTTTAATTTCCCCTTATCTGCGCAAATGAACCGTGTGGTACGATTTTCATGGGGTGCCTAATACTTTTGGCCAAGGCTGTACATAAGTGTCTTTAATAGTTGCTCTTTCAATAAACTTCAAGGTGGTCATTTCCTCAAATAAAACAGAATCTTCCACTCCAAGCCATAATAATTGTAACATCCGGGGGGATCGCTTGCCAACTTAATAAATCATATACAAGCAACTAATTTTGAAACTCTATTTGGTCTAGAAACTTTAAGCTGCCTCGTTTTATTGCTTCCTGCTTCTGCGGTTTCGAAAAGTTTTTCTCACCCGGTGGGATAATATTGAAACAGAGCAACAATCGGTTATGGGGGATTTTTCGTCCAGTTTTTGTTTAATTTTTATTTAAAATTCAATTTAGGAACTAAAACAAAAAGCACTTCTCGACAGAGAGAAAAAACGGTCGCAAATATCTTGAGCAAATACAAGGGTTCCGCCTGCACCAGGCGCTACTGCGCTGCCTTAGCGCTGTTCTGGGCAAAGCAGGCGAGCCCTCAGCCCTCACAGAGAAACATTTGAACGAAAGGAAATCAATCGGCTCCCTTATGTCCTGTTTGGCTTTCAGCAGAACTTTATCAATTTTTTATCAGCGGATATCGGAGATTTTCCTCTTGGTGCCTTGTTAGCCGGCCGATATTTCTATAAAGAAAGCTAGAGCGAATTCAGCTTCGTCGGTACCGAACTGATTGTTCTACAGAGTTTTGTTTTCGCAACTAAATACACAATGAATCGCTGATGAATGTCCCCCAATATTATAGATTTTCCTTGAAATTATTATGACTTTTGCATGACGAAATTTATTTCGCCAAATTCGAGTAGCCCCGATTTATTACATCCAACTTTAAAAGGCCCCGAAATAAATAAGAAAAAATTGATAACATTTTAATTAAAAAAAAAAAACAGTCTGTGATTACACTTTTTATAGCCTACAGCCGGCGTCTTGTAAAGTTTTGCCTGCTAGAAAATTTGAAATGATTTGAAATCGAACTTAATTATTATACCTATGTATATTTGATTTTTATTAAATGCCCTTAATATTTACACCCCTATCATGAATTCCACTGGAGGCTCGTTTTCAAGTCCATTCCACTGAAGACTATCATGAGTTCCACCGGAGTGGAATACATTTTCGAACATTGTTCCAGTGGAAATTTTGGTATCATGATCTCCACCTGGAATGTTTTCTTTCCGTTGGCTAAACGCGGTGGAAGTGAATTGTTTTTAGTGTTTTTTACGTATTTGTAGTAAGTAAAATCCTTTTCACGCTTACTTTCTTACTATTCTTGCCCCACTCCAAGTTGATATCCACCTTCAGCAAGCAGACGAAATAGAGCGCACAATTTGTCTTCTGGTTCTGTGCGATTTTCCTGGTGGCGGCATTTTTTTCTACACTAAAAGAAAAAGAGCAGCAAAATTAGCTATTTTTTCAGCCAATTAATTAAATTAGTTGATAGATCTACAACAGTGAGAAAAACATTTACAAAATTAGTTAGTTTCTCAACTATTTTAGTTGATTTCACTACTTTAAATTGTTATAACAACTAATTCAATTAATTGGCTGATTATTGAAAAAGTTTTTTCATCGTTGGCCTGTGTTATTTTTGATTTTATGGAAGAGTATCCATCTTATCCCGATGTTGGATGTATATTTTAAATTACATATTGTGCTTTGGGCGTGTATACATATGTGCCTGAAAAAGGGGGTATTTTTCAACTTTCTGTCTATTTTGGGCGACTGTTGTGCCTGAAAAAGGGCGTATTTTTACATACTTATGTCTGCTTTGGGTATGTTCTGATGTTCAAGCTTGCTGCTGGCGTATTTCTTCGCTATATATGCTAGGTTTAGGTACATTTATGTTTCGGAGACTGTGTCTCATTTTGGCGCCTATGTTGCCACGAAAAAAGTTTACTTGGGTATATGTATATAATTTTTTGTTATAATCGGAGGCAAATGACTTATTTTATAGAATTAGGCTGTGTGCCAAACCAGACTTTTCTTTCCAAAAGTTTGGTAAAAATGTACATACTAGATTAAGTTGCCTGTGGAAAACGAGTGGATTCTTTTCAATTGACTTTGTATCGACATAATACATATAAGCACACGTAGTACTCTGATATTAAACAAATTCTGGAAATGGACGAAGAAGGTATTAAAGTTGTTATTTTATTTGTTCAGATGCTAGTAAATTATTTAAAATACATGATAAAGGGGAACAAGGAAAACTAAAGTGTTGCATGCAAAATAGGATAATCAATATGCGATATATGCTCACAGCGTTCTATAAGGAAAAAGTACTAAGTTGTTATTGGAAAATCTACTCGCCAGCATGCTTTTCGTTGAAAAGTCGGAAAAGAAAAGTTTGGTTTTGCACACAGCCTTAGTATGTCTACATGTAGGTATGTATATGATTTTCACATACATTTTTCTAAAACGCCGATTTAAAATCCGCTGCCAAAAGTAATGAATTCCAGATAGTGGACAATCGAAATTTGTTCGTATATTTACCACAAATGAAAAAGTCAAAGCGTGATGTCAAAATGTGACTGAAACGAAGGGAAGGAAGTGTTAAGTAGGTATGGTTAGTAAGTAATAATATGCTCGGGAGTGCAGATTGTTATCTACCAACTGCCTTTTTTGTAAACCTTTCTGAATTCCTCTGAAATTCTTTTTTATAGAAACTGGAATAGAAGAAAAACACAGAAGTTATGTTTCTACATTTTATTAAAGTGAATATCACATTCAACGAGTCGTCAATTGGGCTATGCCTTTCTAATGTCCCTTCTTGTACCCATGCTCATGGCCGCCTTTCTTGCCACCCTTCTTGCCATAGTCCTCGTGATGCTCATAATGACTATCATGGCCATGTTTGCCTTTGTACCCTTTGTGGTCATCGTCGTAATGTCCTTTGTCGTAATGTCCCTTATCGGCCTTATGTCCCTTTTTGAAGGCGGAATCGTGATGTTCTCCCTTCTTGTGATCTCCAGCATGTTTTTCGTGGTACTCATGTCCTTTCCCGTGTTTCTTGTGATGACCTCCCTTGTGCTCATCGTCGTAGAATTTGTGCTCCTTGTGGTACTCGTCCTTGTGGGCCTTCTTGTGGTATCCAGTGGTCTTCTGTCCCTTTTTGTGACCTTTCTTGTGGTGGTGCTTGCCGCCTTTGCTGCCCTTGCCGTGCTCGTGGTGCTCCCCGTATTTTTCCTCTTCGTCGTGGTGCTTCTTTTTGTGACCACCCTCTTCCTCATAGTGGTGCTCATGGTCGCCTTCTTCGTACTTTTTCTTCTCCCCCTTATCAAAGTGGTGATGCCCCTTGTGCCCCTTATCCGCCTTGTGGCCCTTCTTCTCATGGTGCTCTGCTCCATGCTCCTCGCCCCCCTCCTCCTCGTGGCTGGACTCCTTTTTGCCAGCCGTTGAGTAGCTTATCAAAAGGGCTATCACAAATAGCGTCCACAGATACTTCATCGCGATGTTCTTTCACTGCACTCCACGAATGTTTATTGATTCGAACGCTAACCTGGTATGCCTCTACTCTACCCCGACCACTGTTATTTATACCAAAATTCCTACGCGTATTTTGCCTATTATCCAATTCTCACCTCAGCCGCCGCTTGAAATGCTCCATTGGTATCGATGATGAAAGTGATACTCTCGCCAGAGTTTTTCACAGAATTTTTCACGCCCAACACAAACCGTCCGAACTGGGCAAAACTGTGCCAAACTGTTTTTTTATCTGCAAGATTAAGCACGGGATGAAGTAAGCCACACGATTGTCGTTAAGTTACACTCTTTCTGCCCAGCACAATTTTGTAACTGTCCTCTGTAGTAACTTTTCACGCCTAAACCCTGAAAAAGTTTTGAATCGCTCCCAACGCTAATTTCCATCTGAGTTCTTAGCACCTTCAACATCTAGTACAAAGGCTACGAATCATCTGAAAATCATTTTTCAGGCAATAAGGCCGGTGACTTGCTTTTTTAGCTATTTTATGGTCTTTAAAATTCCACCTGTATGTAATACACGGAATTAATAAATTCATTAGAATATACTGCCTGCTTTCACCCAATTTGCTTGAGAATTTTCCACAAGTTGCCGCACAGGGTATAAATTTTTAATAAATTGTTTTTAATAATTCAAAACGGATAAATTCAGTCATAATTACTACAGCAAACAACAGTGGCCTTTAAAATGTTGTCGTATTTAATTTATTCCCGTTGCTATATTATCTGAACTTAATATATAATAATAATATCGTATAATGTCGTGTCAGTATTTAAAAGAATGTTCAGGTCTAAAGAAGAAAAAGCTAGGTGAATGTTTCTTAAATTCAACGAAAAAAGTAAGGTACGTATTCAAAGGTAAACAAAAAATGTAAGCGGTTGTTATGATAAGGCATACATATTTAAAGAACAAAACTAAGTATTTTTACTTACATTCAGTAAATTAGTTTTTAAGCACACCAAACAAAAATTGCCAAATTACCAATGGCGCATAATATGAATCTAAGGCAACACTAAATTAATTTAAATTTTAATATCCGAGAGACTTATCAAAATGTCAGTACTAGAAGTCTGAAAAAACATCGACATTGGCAAAAGGGACTTGGAAAACCGATCTTCACTCGGTAAAACGACAGGAAGAAGGATGTAAGAAAATTCCTAAAACCCGACTAAAACTGAAGTCAAATAAAACAAGGTCAAACTTAAGCAGTTCTATTAAGCTTTGCTTAAGCCGCCCCTAAAATAACCAAATGAATTTCGAAGTTTTAGTTTGAATCTATTCATGTGTAACTTGACACAGTTGTTGTACATACATAGTGAGAAGTACCTTCCCACGAAATATAATTTTGAAATTTGTTCAGGTGTCAATAATTGTTGGAAAAACTGAAAATATTCTATTTTCCATTCATTTCCTGAGTAAAAATATCTAATTCCTTAGCACGCTCACAACGGGCTCGATGTATACACCCAAAAATTTTCCATTTTTAAGCCCGCAACAGGCACGGTTGTCGTCGGGCCTATTGCAAACACGTTCCGGACATGTTGCAGACGCATTTCAGGCCTGTTTGTGTGGGTTTGGGGGTACATCGGGCGCATTGCAGGCGTGCTAAAGAATTAGATATGTTTTCTCAGGTAACAGCCGTGTTATATGTAGTTGTCTCTATGATCTTATTTTTCTTCAAAAATGCTATGTGCCCGATTCGAGTGTATATCGGGCGCTTCTTAAATTCCGGGCGTATTGTGGGCTCGTTTTGGGCTTATATATTTTTACTTGGGTTTGCAATTTGAACCATTAATTTTATTATCGGGCCCAGGTTCAATCTAGGTTTGCCCAAATTTGAAACTTCAAGCTTTATAATTTGCGCATGTGCAGAAATGACTGATCAAACAAAACTAAATACTGAGTAGGATATAATGACACCTATACACAAAATTCAGTTGGATATGTATTAACATACCAGTATTTTCCACAGTAATTAAATTTGCTAAATAAAAGTTAGCCATGAATTCACTTCATATTTCAATAAATTTTTAGCAAATTACTTTTAGGCTTATTATTATCACTGCCAACTATAGATACGTATATTAAAATATTTTTTATTGATTTTCCTTAAAAAATTAATTGGCGGCGTAACTGAATCTTAAACTGTAAAATACAAAAATTCACGAATTTACCTAATACCCAAAAACTGCCAATATGCTTTTCTGACAGCCAGTGCATTAATTCGCTCTGGTCTGCTCAGATATTGACTTCCTGACTATGGGAATTGTTAGCGTTAAGCTAGCATAATTTGTAATAATTTACAAAAATACACGCAATTGATAATAAACTCACAGAAATATTTTCTAAAGGAGTTTGCCGAGATTGGCCTCTCAAAAATGCGCGCATAAATTACGAGTGATGGAGGAAGTTCACGAATAAAAATAACAAAATGAATGTCTTAGGGAAGAAAAGGGGAAATAGTCGATCTAAAACCATCAATGGTTGTAACATTTTCTTACTTTTATTCAACCTGTTTTGATTAGAAAAGTCATAAGTACACTATGTTCTAATTGAACTTGAGATCTCATTTTAACCATATGTTCCCATCATCTTATAGAAAACATTTTGCCCATAATATCAGTTAATTTACCTTTTTTTTGTCTGATCTGAAAAGTTCGCAGTGCTAAAGGAGAAAACAATTTCTACTCGGTACGCGTAAAATTATATAATTTACTGGTTTCTACAATCTACTAATTTATTAATCAATCAATCAATCAATTAGTTTAATTAAATCATATGAAGTGACAGTGATAATAAAGTTTTAGACAGTAGGAAGATTTTCTTCGCATGTTACTTGAAATTTTACGCCAGAAACTTCTTCACATCAATGTTTGAATTTTTCGAAGTTAGAAATGGAAATACTACCATAAATTAATAATATAATCTTTCAAGTAATGTAAAAATAAGTATTATAAAAACTAAACATTATAACAGCTAATAATTTAAACTCGTTAATCGAACAGCCCATTGTGAAAATTTTATTCAGCACATAGCACAAAAAATTAATCAAGCGTAAAAACATTTATCAGACTTGAAAATTGATACAAAAATATTTCCGTTGCAAGTGGTTTATTCCAGTCGGTTTAGGACTTACGTAAACTCTTATAAAGGAATTTTTCGAAAGTAGGAAAAGTAGGAAGAACTCGGAAAATTATTAGCTTAAATGAAATAAAAACACCTTACAACTGCAACAAACTTACAAAGGTTAAGCTTGCAAAAGTGAGTTCACGGTCGATTTCCACTGTTACGTGCGTATAATGTAAACAGATAGCAATGATAGTTTTTGCGCTATCAAATTTTATGTAGCTTTTCTGCATATTTTTCAAGGTTTGCGAATACTATCATCAACTATAGCTTAGAATTAAAATAAGGTAAACTATCTTAATAATCCCTATTTAATTGTTAATTCTCAACTTTATTAGAATTATTATTTAATTTAACAGCTCTTGTGTTTTTATCTTTTTTTCTACGCATCGCAGCGACCCCAAACCAATCTCAAAAATCACTATTTCGAGGCTTTTTCCAAAAAGGTCAACACTGCCCCCTATCCCCAACCCCTTGGCCACAGTTACCCCTGAAAGTTGAAAAAATTAACTTTTATTTCACGATTTTTCACCTTTCGTCCCATTTTTCTCCGAAATTCACGTCGACTGCTCTCTTCTGGATATGCGGTTTATATCGCTAAACAACTGTTTTAAGAACTCAAAAGTAATAATTAGAGCATTTTTGTGTTTTAGCTGTATTCCCCACTAAATTTAGTTACATTAAAAGGACATAAATGCAATTAATTCCGATATAATTCGCCGCATTACGCCACCCAGGGTTTTAGTGATTTTTGTGAAATTTGTGTCAGACATAAAATAAAAAGAATTTGCAATATGGGATAATAAAAGACTAATTTTCATAATTTAATTACATAATTTCTGCTGAAAACTTAGAAATTGTGTAAAATTCAGTTGTATCTTAAAAATGGATAATTTCATGTTTGTATTACTTTAAAGGGATTTTTTTACAAAAGGAATTATTTAATAATTTTTGGTGTAATTACTTGATGGATTTATGCAATTAAAATGGACTAATGCCCCAAAATGCATTTAACAACAATTCAAATCTACAGCTGACTGCTCAAAATCCGTTAATGGTGTGAGCAAGAGGGAACGAGAAAGTGCACCATCTCGATATAGGCATTTTGTATGGGACGAGTAGTCCATTTCTATATGTCAGTGACATTGACCACAGTTGAAGAAGCAATCGATAAGAATGGGTGTTTAATAGAAAAAATTAAGAAAAAATGGCAGAATTCAGTGTTGAAGAGTATGCCGATATAATTACATGTACGGTTTAGTAGACGGAAATGATAGTAGGCCGTACAGGAATACCAAAGGAGATTCCCGAATCAGCGCGTATCCAACAGAAGGGTATTTTCATGGACTTTCGGAAGGTTAAAAGAAACCGGAAGTGTAACCGCCCCCAGAGCAGAAGCGCGATCAGGAACATCGGCCGATTCAGCGGACACAGACAAACAAATCCTCAACATCGTCAGGAACAGCCCTGAAATAACCATCAGGTAGGTCGTACGACGGTTAGTTTGGACCGTTGTGAACCGAGAGGGACTACATCTATACCATCATACCCCGGTTCAAGCACTACAGCAAGGAGATTCCGAAAGACGATTGCAGTTCTGCATTTGGCTGCTCGAGTCTGAAATCGAAAACAGAGGTTTTCTAGACCGAATTCTGTGGACGGATGAATCGCAATTTACCCGGGATCGGGATGCCATCACAAACTTCCACAACCTCCACACCTGGTCAGATGTGAACCCACATAGGACAAGGTGTCGGTCCTTCCAACAAAGATTCAGTGTCAATGTCTGCGCTGGCATCATCGGCAACCAGTTGATAGGACCCTTCATCTTGCCCCAAGTGCTGAATAGTCAGCTGTATTCGGACTTTTTGGAGAATACCCTTCCGGATCTGTTGGAGGACATCCCCCTGCACTCTAAAAACTCATACAAGGATTCTGTGTATTTTTGTTACAATAATTACAGCAAATTCATGTTGAATATCACTACAGTGTTGGTTTTTGCTACATTGGCTGTAGTATCGAATAATTTTCTGTTGAATTATACAAAACGTGTGCATTTTTAATCACTATATGTGTACGAATGCATATAATGTGTAAGTATGCACAACATTTTGCGCAAAACTGTGTACGTTTACGCAGTCTGTGTAATAATTCTCGTGCTTTTGTGCGATATTACACAAAAGTGTGTACTTTCACATAGGCTATGTATTAATGCAATTCTCTTGGTGTAATAATATTAAAGCTTCATTTTTCTCATTTATGTGTTGAATTCTGGCAGATTAAGATGCGCACGGTTTTCTTTTCTCTCTAGTTTTCTATGTTTTCTTATATAATATATGTATACTATACAATATACAAACAATTTGTTTAAAATTCTGACTCATATAATTTATGAATGATTCCACCTCAAATAGCCAAACTGTTGGACTCGAACAATTTTATTTGGGTGAACTATACGGTTGATATTTTTATTGTATAATATCATTAATTGAAATTCCTTCAAAGTATTAAAAAAAATTTATCAAAACTTTTAAAAAATTAAGAAAATTTTTGAAACGTGTTTTTTTTAATCCTTTGAAGGAATTTCAATTCATGATACAATAAAAATATTAACCGCAGTTCACCCAAGTAAAATTGTTCGAGTCCAACATTCATAAATCATATGAGTCAGAATTTTAAACAAATTGTGTGTATTTTGTTATACACAAGGTGTGTCCTAACTGCACATTTTTTGTGTAATATCACACAATTATTTACACAAATTTTGTGTACTTTCACACACATATTTTTGGGTGCGCAAGTGTTGAAAATCGCTACAATCATTGTAGGCAATTACATCACAATTATTGTAGTAATTTTCTTAGAGCGTGGCCACCAGAAGCGCAATGTACTTACAGCACCACGGAGCACCTGCGCATACTGGGAACATTGTTAGGGCAAGGCTGAATGAGCATTACCCAGAGCGCTGGATTGGACGAGGTAGACCGATTCCTTGGCCTCTTATGGGGAATAATGAAAGATGAAGTTTACTCAAGACCAATCAACTCCAGAAAAGAATTAGTTACCAGGATTGGGACTGTAGCGACGAAAATACGGGAGAGACCGGCTACCATAGACCTCACACGCGGAATAAGACGAAGGCTACTTCATACATCGAAACTGGCGGAGAACACTTTGAACAGCTTTTGTAGGACATAAGTTTTAGTTGTAATTAGTTTTTAAGTGAATAAAATGTATTTTTTAGTTAACTTAAGTATAATTTCTTAAAAATTCGAATTGTCATGATATTCTGTAGAAGGATTTTTGTAAATTAAATTTTCATATCCTTTATCTTTATCCACCTGGGCATGTTGCACCTTTTTGGAAAGGTAATTAGATAGGTAACTTAAAAAAAATAAAAATTAGGTAGGTATGTTAATAACGTGACTTTCGGAGAAAAGTGAGGCAAAAGGTGAAAAATCGTAAAAAAAATTTAATTTTTTCAACTTCCAGGGGTGATTGTGGCCAAGGGGTTGGGGATAGGGGGTGGTTTTGACCTTTTGGAAAGGACTTTAAAATAGTTATTTTTTTAGATTAGTTTAGGGTCGCTGCGATGCATAGAAAAAAAGATAAAAATACAAGAGCGGTTCCCATATAAGGCAACATCGTGATTTACGAATCACGCTGTAACTGCCAATATGCGAGATGCTTAGTGAAACTATGTACATATACTTTATTTGACTCAAACTACACGGCAACATTTTTGAAAATTTTTTTGTGGCCCACTATCGTCTGCTAAAATTTTTTTTAAAAAACATCAAAAAATCACGGCGTGTATAATAACTGCCCTCAGAAAAGTCCGGAAAAAATAAAAAAACGGGGTTTTAATCAGCATCAAAGCGGCCTTGGAATGAACTAAAAGAAACAAATTTGGTTGAAAAATCGGTTTCTTTTTTCCCCAAAAATTGGTTATAACTCAAAAAATTTAATGCCGATATTTTCATCCGTAGTTCATTCTGAGCAGTAACATGTGTAGATTAACGTGTTAACATTGCAGAACGATTGGATAAATACCTTTTTTTAATCATGCACGCCAACTTTAAACTCGTTGTTTCGAGAAAATCGCGTTTAAAATTAAAATTCAATATTTCTTTGTAATAAACCTTACCGAAATGTGATCTGCGATGCCTGGGACCATACAATATACCTTCTTTACCCTGTTACGAACAGCCAACACGAAAATTTAAAAGTGAAATTTTTGAAATTTCAACTCCGCCAATCGTTTGTAACTCGTTTGTATCCGTTTTTATCAAAAATTATTTCGTTTGTATCCCTCTAGTTTACTAGAAATTAAGGTTTTAATTAAGGCTTACGATCAGCCAACACCTTTTTCAATATCATTTAAAATCAATTGTAAAATAGACTTTTGGGTACTCAATCGATCGGAAATCGTTTGTATCCTCCGAATATGCTATTGAAAAGTTTTGTATACCGCTTATTTTTCCATAAAAGCGAAAACAAAATTAATTTTTGTCTTAATTATAAGCTTCTTTTTTTGCCACACATGTACTTGGCGCTCATGTTCAACGCCTTCTAGTGTAGCCAAAAGTAAACTTGTAGTGAAAATGACAACAACAGCGGTATCCTGTACTACAGTGCGTTCCATATTTATAAGCCACCATCAAAATTCGAGTTATTTCTGCCTAAGAACAATTTGAAACAGAAACAGTTTGTGAGGGAATTCCTCTATGAATTATTTTTAAGTATTTTTGCTTGTTTCATATTTCTAAGACAATTCTACAGAAGTGCAGATCGAAGCAGCTCTTTTGTGCACAATTAATAAATTTTTATTTTTATTAGCAAATTAATTAAGGTTTAAGATGCAGCCCGCGGTATACAAAACTTTTCAATAGCATATTCGGAGGATACAAACGATTTCCGATCGATTGAGTACCCAAAAGTCTATTTTACAATTGATTTTAAATGATTTTGAAAAAGGTGTTGGCTGATCGTAAGCCTTAATTAAAACCTTAATTTCTAGTAAACTAGAGGGATACAAACGAAATAATTTTTGATACAAACGGATACAAACGAGTTACAAACGATTGGCGGAGTTGAAATTTCAAAAATTTCACTTTTAAATTTTCGTGTTGGCTGTTCGTAACAGGGTACCTTCCTTTTTTGTTTTTAAAGGTTCATTCTAACATATTCTATCAAAAAACAAAAATCGACTTTTTTGAAAATTTGAAGGTGCTAACACCCCTATCATGAATTCCGCCGGAGACTCGATTTCAAGTCCACTCCACTGAACGCTATCATGAGTTCCAACGGAGTGGAATAAATTTTCGAACATTGTTCCAGTGGGAATTTTCGTATCATGGATCTCCACTGAAACGTCAAAATTTGCAATTTTCTCTCCGTTGGCTAAACGCGGTGGAAGTGAATTGTTTTTAGTGTTTTTACGTATTTGTGGTAAGTAAAATCTGCTTTTTTAACTCTTACTTTGATTGTTAAAGGAAAATCTATTTAATATTGAAATTATACTATTGTGTGTTGGGAATTATTAAACTAAAAAAATAATTTGTTCTTGAACATATTTTTTTAAAGAATGGCGAAAACGACAACGGCTACACAATACCAAAAAATGATAAATATGTTGTCAGAAAGGGAGGATATAGCAAAAGGCTTCCCAAAAGATGGAAAAGAAGGTATAATTTCGTTTTGGGAAGATGTTGCAAAAGAGTTAAATAGTTTAGGACCTCCCACCAAGGATGCGCAAAGTTGGCGAAGGGTATTTTAAATGTAATATATAAAATCCATTTAAAATACGTCTTATTTTGTAGGTCTGGACTGATTATAAAAGTTATATAAAGAAAAAGCTGACACACAACAAAAAAGAATTATCTGCGACAGGGGGAGGTCCCCCTAGACTCCATATTTTATCACATTTGGAAGAGGAAGTTGTACGGATAACATGTAAACAAATATTATATAAATAAATTATAAATATGTAATATATTTCTTAATACAGGCATGCAAAACAATGTAGATGGTGTGAAGGGTCTGGCTTTTGGGAAGGACATTGCGGCCACATCGACATCAGCTTCTATAGAAGAAGAAGAATTTGAAACTGGTGAAGCTGATGAATCAATGATTTCGATAAGCTCGGAGAGATGTAGAAAAAGTAGCACCGGTGTCTGTGGAGCGTCATCTAAAAGCTCAGATTCAGTCCAACTGTTAAAGGAGCATATAAATTTACAGAAGGAGTTTATGGAAAAAATACACGATGCTGTTAAGACCATTGGATGCAAGCAAGACAAAATAAATAAAAATTTGTTGGATTTAAATAACAATATAAAAAGAGTATATAGAGGTACGATGTTTAATGTTCATCATTCAAATTTAATGGATCATTTTGATTTCTCAAAATTCTCCTCTCTTCTCTTAAATTTCTACTTGTTGCACGATTATTTTCTTCTTCAGTAACTAAAAAAAAACCAACACTATCCATTTTCACATAAAAACTATTCAATTCAATTTCAAAAACAACGAAGAAATATTTGACATTTGGCTCGCAAGATAATTCGATCTTAAGTTACGTATGGCAATGCTCTTAATCAATTCCAGCGGAATTCATGATACTCTTTCGGACTCCGGCGGAAATTTCGTTTCGAGTGGAATTCTATTCCACACGGAATTCATGATAGGGGTGTAAGTCCCCTTAACATATAGGCTACTTTTTATTCACGGAGTTCAAAATGGCGGGCCCAAGATGGTGGCCAAAAATTGTAAATTTCAAGGAATTGCCATGAAAATGAGTATATAGGGATTTTTGAATATACTGATTGCGAATATACTTTCGACATTTAAAAATTGGCGGTTGAAATACGTTATGGCAACCAAAAATTTCCAAAATTCAACGAATTTAAGTGAAAATTTCTACCAAGGGTACTTTGGGGCCACTATAAATTCGAATCTATTATCAGAACTTGGAAATTCAAAATTGCGGACCCAATATGGCGACTGATTTTTTGGGAATTGAAAGAATATTCATGTCAATTAATTTAAAGGAAAATCTTATACTCTAATTTCGAACCTGTTATCAAAATTTGGAAATTCAAAATGGCGGGCCTAATATGTTGCTCAATCACTGCTTAACACTTTAAAATGATCATGTTTTAAGTGAAGGCACTACATATCCCGACTTAAAATATTGGGTACTTTTTATTCAAAATGGCGGACATAATATGGCCACCACAATTTTTGAAATTGTATGAATTTAAGTGAAATTTCGTACTACGGTACCACTGATTTTGAATCCCTACATAGGTACATATCAACTTGAAGATAATTTTTATAACGAATAGGCGATCAACATACCTAAGGTTTGCAGCTTTAATATTTTCACTAAGGAAACGATCAAATGGCGAACGAAAATGAATACCGTTATTTATTTATTTAACACTTAATAATGGGAATATATGTATAAGTATAGAATAGATTATGAGTCCCACGGTCCATGGTAGCAAAATACGTTTTAAATGGACCACATCCAAAGATTTTAGTAACACTCCTAAACTTTATAATCTGAATATTGAGCTTTTTTGAAGTATTTAACTAAGTATTTTTTATGATACACATCAAGATGAAACCGGGTTACTCAGCTAGTAAGGTAAATAAATAAATTATAAGGACACTCACTACCCAAAGGAGACTCACTCTATTTATTATAAAGGACTTGCATTGTTTGTTGAGAAAGAACAAATTACATTATTTTCGGCAATTATAAATTACTTTTAAGCAGGGACTACATATAATAATTATAAACAAGAAAATATAAATTACAAAATAACAACTATCAAGTAATTTTTATTTTTCGATTAGTTGATAATGATTACGAAGTAATTTTTATTTTTCTATCGCTCCATAACGATTATCGAGTAATTTTTGTTTTTCGATCGCCTGATCCTGATACAAACAAATAATTTTTTGGGATCACTTCGTTGTCCGTCTGTCTGTCTGTCAAGACCCTTTTTCTCAGGAACGCGTGGAAGTATCAAGTTGAAATTAACATCAAATAAGGTCTGCAATCCCTTGGAACTTCGAAAAAATCAAACTTTTAAGTCAACGCTTCAGAAGATACGGCCGTTTATGCCACATATTTTGATACTCACAAGGGAATCAAAACCTATATATAAACTATAAACCGTTGGCCTAGAATCATGAAATTTAACACGAAGCAATGTCTTATAGCACAAAAACGGAAAAATCCAAAAACCGTACATTTGGAGTTACATCACAAAAAAAATAATTTTTTACGGAACCCTACGCAAGTCCGACTCGCATTTGGCCAGCTTTTTATTTTATTAATATTATTATAAAGTTTTATATTTTTTATTATTTAATATTTATTATTATTATTGTAATATTAAGTATTATTATGTATTTCTGATTTTTATCCCTTACAGTAGGTATGTACATACCTATGTAAATTTCTACTAAATTTTTACTCAACAATTTTTTACCCAGAAATAACATACAGACTAGTAGTAATACCATAGTGTTGTGTTATAATAGGCAGTTTTTCGTGAAATATCATTTTTTCCAGCCGTGACCTTTTCTTTTTTGCCCCTACTAGAATCTCCTCTGCAGTGATTACGACAGCAGCCAAGAAAATTTAAACAATTTATTACTTATTATTAAAAGAAAACTCATGTTTTCTAACATAAACAAGGGGTATTTAAATTATAAACGTCCATAGTAATTTATTTCAAACTTATGTGTGGAATGATATGCCATACGGACGAAATTGCATTCTATTTTGGATTCTCAACAATGTATATTTCATTGCATTTACATGTTTTCCTTCAATGATTTGTTTAGAGAGCGAATTATAATACTTACATAAGTTTCTTCAATAGCGTGTACCTCATCTGCAGAGGAGACCTCTGAAATTCCACTTTTTCACGTTTGGACAATTTTCCTGATTAACTTGGCATTCAACCTACAAACAACCTACGGCAATTTTCGTCTCAAAACGCGGTAGTTCGGTTGCATTAAGTTTTCTCTGCAAAGAATGGATTTGATTCAAGATTCATTTTGAAGCGATATTTCAATTCAAGCTGAATCGGCACAAGAAGCAGCTTTGAAAATTGAAAACGGTGCGACTTTAGTACTATGCCCCAAGTTGAATTTAGTACTTCTTTTAAGAGCTTGCACTGCAATATCGGCGTCGGTTAATTGCTATTTCTTCCTTTTCCTTAAACGTCACTGCGACAGCTTCGCGTTTCGCTTAATTCCCAACAATTTTTTGAATCCAGCGCGGGTGTAATTAATTTCATCAAAAATGAGCCATTATGTAAAAGTAGAAGACGGAAAGCAGCTATCGATTGCTGAAATGCTGAGCAGTATTGAAAGGTAGGTGAGGATTTGAAAAGTTTTGAGAGAACACTAACCTAAAAATATTTTAGGTACAACCCGGATCACCTAAAAGCGATTGAAAATTATGTGGTAGAGCAGGCAAAGGAGAATACGTATGACTTGGAAGCCAATCTGGCTGCATTAAAATTGTATCAATTCAATCCGCATCTTCTCAACCTTGATATTACCTACATAATCTTGCTGAAAGCACTGACCAATCTGCCGCACACAGACTTTGTGCTCTGCAAGTGTCTGCTGCTCCCACTTCAAATGCAGGATGACACTGTAAAGGACATCATTTACCTCGCAGATATCCTCGAGAAATCAGATTTCATTTTGTTCTGGCAAAGAGTAGAGAAAGCCCCAGAAAGGTACCGAACTATCAATGGGTTCTTCGATTCAATAAGGAAATTCGTCTGCCACGTTGTTGGTATAACATTCCAAACAATTGAAAGGGATTTGCTCGCTCGTTTGCTTGGCGATGTCGATGGTATGTAAAAAGCATACATATTGCAACAAGAATTACGATCCAAATGTTTATTATAGATAACACCCTGAATAACTGGATGAAAAAGTACGGTTGGAAGCACCAAGGCCAGTTAGTTTTCGTCTCTACACAGGACGAGAACATCAAAACAAAGAATATTACAGAGAAAATTGAATTCGATAACTTGGCTCCACTCATGGCACAGTGCCTGTAGACACATACGTGCTTTAAAATTTATCTGTGAGTTTATATTTGTACCGTCTCATAATTTTTCCTAAATAAACTGGGGAAACAAAGGATCCTAGTCCTCTTTTAATTTGAAACCCCCTTTTATTTCTAGCCGCTGAAAATACAACTATCACCTTTCGAGTTAGACTACAAGTTTTTGTTGTTCTTGTAATAAGTAACCTCTGATACCTTAACAATATCGTTTACCAAGGAATTTAGTTCTTTCTTCGATCTCATTTCTTCCTTTTATTAGCACCTTCAATCCCATGAGTCCCCTACGGATTTTCTCTTCTTTTTCTAAGTTAAAAGTTGAAATTTGCCTCTATGCACATTATTTACTAATATTTTTATTATATGAGATTTCCATTAAAAAAAGTTATTAGAAATTTTTTCGTGTCCATTTTCTCATATCTCAAGGCGTCTTTTCATTTTGGGCCATAGTGACTGATATCTGTGACCTCCGGTAGCGCACTTTTTAACACGTTCAACCCGGCGCACTTTCGAAGTCTCTATGTTCGGCATGTACTAAATGATAAATTGTTTTCATCTGGCGGCGCTGTGAACCACCAGTGGCTCACACCGCCAGATGAATGTGGCGCCTGTGAACCATCGGTGATTGAACGTGTCAATATACCTAATTAATTCAAAAATAATAAAATAAAATAAAAAGGTGGACAAAAACAGTAATTAGCATTCTAGTACTAAAATATATTTTTAATCGAAAAGTGTAAAACCTAACAAAATTAAATGAGGAAAATTCATTGCTTTTTGAAACTTTTAAGAATTGGGAAAATTTTATCGAAAGCTTCATAGATTTCTTGCCGGACCTTTGCTCCCGTTAACACAACCTTTCCAGATACAAAAATCAATAGCACAATTCGAGGCTTGACCATCCGATAGATCAGACCAGGAAAGAGTTCAGGTTCATAAGAGCTAAAAGTTCCATGTGTTAATACCAAACCTTCTAATCGAATGGGGAATTTGACGTCGCAGCTTCCCACCATATTTTGAATCTTAAAATCTAAAAATTTTGCCTGCAAAGTATAAATAGGCTTTTAGAAGCAATCTTACAGGTCACAAATTATATCTTACTGTAAATCCTAGTTTTTGTATAATTCTCGCATACTTCCTTGCTGCCAATCGTGAGTCGTCCTCGCTCTTTGCACCTGTGCACACCATCTTCCCAGAGGAGAATATAAGGGCCGTCGTGCGAGGCTCTCTGATCCTCATGATTACAGCAGCGAACCGCTTTGGGTTGTATTCAGCATTACGTGCGTGCAAGGCTATTTTCTTAAGATCAAGCTTGCAACTTAAATTAACTGTGGAAACGATGTTTCTGAAAAGAGCCACATAATTCCAATTACCAAACTATCTTATACAGTACTGTCTGAAATTATAAAACCACTCATTCATTTTGAACCAAACAAATCTTGCCTTGTCAACAACGAGAAATGGATGGCAGGAATTGCGGTGTGAACATGAAATACGTTAATACATTTGCGTTCGCTTTTTAATAAGGGATTGACTTTTTATACCATAATTTCATCGCTTTTGGAGATTGTTTTTCTTTCTACCATTTTCGGTAGATTTAAGTTTTTGTTCAGTGTTACTATTGTTACTGAGCGAATTTAAATGAACAATTGTTAAAAAATTAAGAACAGATGTACCGTTTTCACCGTTGTTGACAAATACTGAGGGAGAACACATGGTCCTATAATTTTCTACTATACATCATATATATGCCTTACTGTAATTGGGGCACTATTCCAGGATCAGCGGACGCCGGAGTCATTGGAGTCATCGGGGTTGCTGGACCCATGGTCTGATGAATGTTCGTGGTAGTTGTGCTCTCAGTTCTTTCATTCATAGGTGCCATTGGGGACATTAAACTTTGCTATTGAAGAAAATCTTGGTGGAAGAATTTTAGGGTAGGACACAGATATGCTACTTACCGGTGTCTGGGGCTGCATCATACTCTGGGGAGTGCTATAACTCGGCGCATAGGTGTGCATTTGTTTAGAAGGTGCAGATAGCAAAGAAGGCATTCCCATTCCACTCATATCAGAGCCAAACGCGCTCAACCCTTGGCCCATCTGTTGACCCATGTTCCCGCCCATGGAGTTCATCTGCATTTGGTTCGACAACTGCTGCTGATAGACGGCATTGGGCAAGATTTGTTGATCTGCTTCCGGCTGATGAATTGGTGTACCGATGCTGGGAATAGAAAACCCAGGGCTCGGGAGCATTTGGTCCATTTTGTTGCGGGAGAACACAGCGAAGTTCAGAAATTATACGTCCACAACTCCTCAATGTTACCTAGCCAAACTTGGCATAATAATATAATATCTTTGCGATGGCAAAGATATCTTATAATGAATCTTAAGAAACTTGCTTTTAAACCACTGGAGAAGAAAATACCAGTGAATTTATAACGATAAATAAACTCCGAAACACAACGTTAACAGAAGCGGTAGAAAACACGTATCTTCTTCTTCTATTGAAGATCCATTTCAGAACGCCCACTGACATATGTCAGTGAGAACGCCAAATTTAATGCTTCTTCTATGTGCTTAAGGTGCCCCTTCATGTAAACTTCATGTATGGTTCTAAAGCAGCGGACGAAAAAAATACCAACCCAACTTACAGCGTGCAGAGATAACTAACCCTTAACTACATTCGTGGGGTAAATTTCGACCCCAGACAACATTTGAGCACGAATAACTCCGTTCCCAGCGCACCGCTGCCGCTCCGCTTCCATGTAATCTCAGTGCCGGCTGAGCCTTCATCGTGAGTGTGTTTCTTTATTCAATCCATGGGAGGAAGAGAACGAATGGAATATACGGAACGGAATATACAGTACAGAATGACTCCTCACAAAGCAAAAAAAAGCACAAAATAACCTCTTCTGCACTTTAAATTTCCCAGTCGTTTCTCGTTTGACACTTAATATGTGGCGCCCACTGACCAGAACTGGACGGCCGATCCAATGCAAAATCGCACCACAAAACTAAGACGACTTTTTGACATAAGATTCCTATCTCTTTCCCCCATCCGGCCCCCAGGCGAAATGCATATGTAAGACAAAATAGAATACGTTTTTATATATCTGACACTGACTCTTGTGTTCTTCCGGCGCCGAGCTGGTTGGAGTCGGAATGTTTTTTAACAATTACTCAAAATATAGGGCGAATTGAAAGGGGCTGTTTTGTGACAACTTATATTTATTTATTTTCTTTATTTTAACATACATTGCAAATAATTTAATGTGTTTTTATAGCATGAGTTTTCCAAGATAGGCTTGTATCTCCACTTAAAATTGTCTCACTTTTCGACCGTCGATTGGCAGTCCAGTTCTACGTGTCAGTGGTGGCGCCCAATCTTGTCAAGCCGGCGCTGTCATCGGCAAGAAGAAAACAGAAACTCCAGCCGCGAGGCCAAGCAGAGTACAAAAAAAAAGCGACAGGACGAAAACGATCCTTTTGTCTCTGCGCCAGCCGTTAAGTTTTTCTTCGTACGCAGTTTGATTTTTTTTCTCTCCTCGTCGCCTGTGAACACTTTCATGCCACAATTTTTTTCCCCGCGAAACACTTTCGTGACACATTACCGCGAACAAAGTTTTTTTTTGTGCTAAACCGTGAAAGACAAAGACTAGAAAATCGCTGACCTCGCCATGGACCCTCCTAACGAGATGGAGGCTCCAGCTGACGGCGACGCCGACCAGGGAGCCGTCGCCAACGTCGAGAAGACCTCGTATCCCAGGATAAATATAATAATAATAAGGACCATCAGCTTAGTTCAAGCTTCAGAGAAAAATTAATCTCTTGCATGAAACTGATCATCATTTGGTCCGGTGTTAGTAATACCACACACCAAACCGTTACATGCAAACATGGAGGAACGAACGAACATGGAGTGGAACAACCGTGTAAAATCCCTGTCGGTGAGTGAAGCCAAAATCCGGGACTCGAGATTGTCAAATGGGACTCGAGATTGTCAAATGGGACTCGGGATTGTCAAATTAAGTGTCAAACGAGAAATTAGCGGGCAATTCAATGTGAAGTTCGATAGTGAGCAGACGAGCGAAGTGGTAATTTTGTGCTTGTTTTCGCTTAAAGTGAGTTATAAAGTGTAATTTTTATGTTTTGATTTTGCGTTAATTCCTGGAATGTGCTTATTATATACATATATGAATTATTTTGCACAAAAACTATTGAAAACTGCCGAGAAAGTGTTTTGTGCCTGGCTGCGAAAATATGAAGAATTACGGGATCTCTGTGGTTTGTTTTCACAAGTAGGTACTTAAGAAAACTATATTTAGTGGTTTCGTGTCATAAAGTTGCGTATAAATTATCAAATGTGCGAAAATATCATTCTTAACTGAAGTGATTTTCCCTCCAGAAGAATTGTCAGATATGTGGAAATGGAGCCAGAGTCGTCGCCATATAGATTTTTATGGGGGGATAATGCGTAATCAAGATTGATTGGTAGAAATATTACTTTACTTAATACTATCTTTTTATTGGGTTTTATGTTCCCAGGCGATGTCGATTTGCAGGACAGGTGGTTCCAACAGATTAAATCACCTGCCCCTTCGCAATGCCAGCAAAATTTTACGCCTGTACTGAGTGATGTCTATGTGTGAGTGTTTCTACTCACACATCTTTGAAATGGCTTCACTTTTTTCGGCTCGTTTCCACTCCATGTTCGTTCGTTCCTCCAAGCATGCAAAGTGATTTAACATGGACTTTTTTAGCACATGCTTACTGATACGAATGTCAAACAAATCGGCATGCTTGTTAGCACTCAAACAAATACGGTTAATAGGTTGGAAATATCCGTAGTTAGTTCGAGATTTAGTAGTTTGGAACAAAGGCACATTCCTTAGGTTATGAGGATTTTGCTTGAAAGTAAATAAATTTCTTAAAGACGGAGAATCTACCACACCAGTAATTAGCTGGTGGACAAATGAGACATCTGCCATAACACGACGATCTTGAAGCGAAAGGATTTCGAGAACAGACAGCGGTCTTTGTATGGAGGAAGGATATGGGGATTTTCCCATGGTAGATTACTCAACGCGAACCTAACAAACTTTTTCTGGACAGACTCAATTCTATCCGTATGTCTGGCATAATAAGGTGACCAAACTAGACTGCCGTATTCAAGGATAGGTCTAACTATGGAAATGTATAACTGCTTATATACAGTTATATTATTAAATTCACGAGACCATCTAACCATCTGACCAACCTAACAAGGCAGAAGCCTTGGAAACCATATGATTAATATGTTCAGTAAAGTCAAGCTTCCTGTCTAGAAAAATACCAAGATCACGAACACAGTGAACTCGGCGAAGAGTACAGCCGGACAAGGAATAGTTGAAAATCAAGGAGTTGTACCTTCTATGAAATGAAATAATTTCACACTTAGATATATTAAGTTCCAAATTATTGTACAGGCACCAAGACTATAAAATATCTAAATCATTTTGAACTAACTGGCAGTCATTAATATTTTTCATTCAATACGACGGAAAATCTTCATGTCGTCAGCATATATAAGAATTTTGCAGGATTTCAACAAGTGTGTGATATCATCAACAGCTAAAATAAATAGAAAAGGGCCAAGATGACTACCCTGAGGGACGCCTGACCTAGCTAAAATACTTCTCGACAAGGAGATATGATAGACATGATAGGTTCTATCACGTAAATAAGATTGCACCCATTGGAGGAAAAGGGGAGGGAAACCCATACTTTTCAATTTAAGAATAATGACAGGGTGAGAAATTTTAGCGAACGCCTTGCTAAAATCAGTATAAATACAATTCGTTTGATGATTAGTTTTAAATCCATTTAAGGTATCCTCAACAAACTCGAGGAGATTAGTGGAAGTAAAGCGACCCTGAAGAAATCCGTGTTGATTAATGGAAATAAGCCGTGTACATACCTTTGAAAGTTCAGAATAAATAATAGATTCAAAGAGCTTAGGAATACAAGATAGTTTAGCAATAGGCCGATAATTACAAACTTCGCTACGGCATCCTTTCTTGAAGACTGGAATAATGAAAGAGTCTTTCCATAAACTAGGAAATTGTGCAGAATTAAGAGACTTCTGAAAAATGGTAGACAAAGGACCAGCAAGCGCATTGGCACAAAGTTTAAGAATAACTGGGGGAATACCATCAGGACCTGAAGAATAGTCAACAGGACGATCACCAATAAATTTGTGACCAATTTCAGGAGTGATACTAATGGCAAGGCAGGGATAGTCATCAGTACACCTCTTGGAGTTAACGAAATTGAAAAACGCGCTCGAATTGCTATACATTTCATTTTTAGTTTTGTTAAGGTACTCGGTACAACTCCACAAGCTATTTAACCAGCTCGAGCTTGGCGACAAGAAGCCCTCACAGCTTTTACGCAGAATGAAGACCTTGGCGGGCAACAAGGTTCCTGACGACGTGCTGAGGGTCAAGTTGTTGGACCTGTTGCCGCCTAATGTCACTCGAACGCTCAAAATTAAAAAAAAAAAAACTGACCTCGACGAGCTCAGCACCGTGGCCGATTACCTCATAGAGACCGGCCCGGGGTTTTACGCCGCCAGCGCCCGCCCACCCACTGCGGCCTCGCCAGCAATACAAAATTCGGGTTTCTTCTCGGTTGCAGCGACCGACTACGATTTGGCAAAGAGAGTGGCTGCCATCCAATCCTCCGTTGATCAGCTGCTCGCTGCCTCCAACTCCCATTTATTGTTTACAGTGTATGCCCCACTGACATATAGAACTAGACCGCTGATCCAAAGCAAAATCACTCCTCAAAATTGAGACGACTTTTTGACATAAGATTCCTATCTCTTTCCCCCATCCGGCCCCAGGCGAAATGCATATGTAAGACAAAATAGAATATGTTTTTATATATCTGACTCTTGTGTTCTTCCGGCCCCGAGCTGGTTGGTGTCGTAGTGTTTCTTAACAATTACTCAAAATGTAGATCGAAATTAAAGAAGCTGTTTTGTGACAACTTATATTTATTTATTTTCTTTTTTTTACCATACATTGCAAATAATTTAATGTGTTTTTATAGCATAAATTTTCTAAGATCCTACTTCTTCCCCACTTAGAATGGTTTGCATTTCCACTTAAAATGGTCTCACTTTTCGACCGTCAATCAGCGGTCCAGTTCTATATGTCAGTGGTAGGCCCCGTAGGTGAAGTTTTGCGCCGTGCATATTTTTGTCTCGCTCGTTCTTATTGGAAATAAATAAGGGATGGCAGGCAGTAGTTCTTTACTGCCTGCACTAACCTCGTGTCTCCACTGGAAATTTCTGTCTTAACATTTCTGTCTTAACATCTTGCCTATCAGCGCCATCTTGGACATTTTATACGCCCGGTCTCCACTGGCAATGTCTGCCTTAACATTTCTGTCATGTTGCCTTTCAGCGCCATTTAAATTCCTGAGCTATTTTCTCCAATGAAAATTTGTTGAAATCATTCTTTTTATAATTTTAAGCTTACTAGTCCACAAACAGTCTTTGTACCTGACAAAAATAATCATTTTCATAACATTTTGTCTCGAAAAATCTCGCAGCGGCCATTTTGAAAATTCACAAAGTGACAGATGAAGACATTTCTGTTAACATTTCTGTCTGGAAAAATGTCTTAACATTTCTGTCTTAACAGATTTTATGTTATTACATTTTGGTCTCCATTGGATTTTTTTTCTGTTCGGACAGAAATGTTAAGACAGAAATTGTCAGTGGAGACCCCGGCTAAGGCAAAATTTTTCTTGATCCCGTTTTCAGAATTGCATTTGGGTGAGAGCTTTGTGCTAGTTTAGAGAGTGTCACATCTTGTTTAGTAACTTATCTTTGTCCAGAACATCCGACGCCTACGGTCAACGCCACTAGGAAAGTCTCGTTTCATTCGCCAATCGCGAATGACACTGAAAGGGGGGTGGTTGTGGCGCCCAATCTTGTCAAGCCGGCGCTGTCATCGGCAAGAAGAAAACAGCAACTCCAGCCGCGCCAGTACTTCTATTTATTACTGCAATCACACACAAAAACGAACGAATCGCGAAGCCAAGCAGAGTACAAAAAAAAGCGACAGGACGAAATAAGCGACCCTTTTGTCTGTGCGCCGCAATTAGTTTTTGTGCAATAAAAAGCATTCGTGAAATCGGAGTTTTCTTTAAACCTTTTCCTCATCCTCATGAGGTATCCGCGAAGGATCCGAATCGCATACACGGCGGGCATTCTGGCTGGAATTTCGGTGCACTTTTTTGACATTCAGTACATGGAATTTTGGTTTCACTCCCAGACAAGGTTTTTACGCGGTTGTTCCACTCCAAATTCGTTCGTTCGTCCAAGGGTCTACTGCAATCGCTGTCGCAGACTGGCATGAAGTTGGCGGCAATTCTTACAAACTGCCTTCTGACTGAAGATTTTCTTTTTACAAACTGCCTATTAGCCGGTCACACACGGGACGGTTTTTAGCGTACAAGCACGCGTACAAACATAAGATTGATCGTGTGTGGGCAACTTGGCGTACAAACTTAAAACCGTCCCAAATATTTCTCGCCTTTGATTTTTCCGTGGTTTTATTTTTTTATCATCTGTTAAGATGAATTGCTCCAACATTAGATTGTAGAGTCGCAATTTCGTTCTTTAAAGATGTTATATCGCTTTAGGAATGAAAACCATCACCGTTTGTGGGCAAAATGGCGTACAAACAAAGTTTGTCATAAAGATTGTCACAAGTTTGTACGCCAAAAACCATCCTGTGTTTGGCCAGCAAATTGACTAAATATTTTAAACATACTCTATACTATTTAATCGATTTTCTGAAATTCCCAAAACCCATGTAACCCTTAATGTATGCACCGTTTTGCAATTATCGACCACATCGTTTAAGTCGCGAATCTTTGCAGGTCAGCTTATTGTGTCGATATTTTTGTCCTCCAAAATTTGTCCATAATCTTTACTTATAATAATGAATTCTGAAGGTAATTCAAGTTTTTCTGAAGAATACTTCACCATCTTTTGTTTACAAACTTCGCAATTTCATTTTTTTGAGGTTTTGGAATTAGCACCCTAAAAAGTATCGCTTCGGAAACTCTAAATTTTTTCCTACATGTCTATCATTTTTGCCTCAATCAATTTCTCTTGTATAATGTTCATTTAGAGGTATTATTTCAAAATTTCCAATTTCACTGATCATTTTCTATTGAACACAACATTTGTATTCACAGCTATAAGAACATATCGTCATCATCCTGACAATTTTTCCCACTATTCATTTTGGTAATTTTTGCAGGCATTAGCCTAGCTACCGATATCTATATTAAATATTGACACCGAAGGATTTCTATTGTTTCCATCTGTTTTACAAGTTTTATTTATTTTGTTCCTCATGTATAAGAATATACCATAATGCAAGAATTCTTTGCAGGGGTAATTTTAAAAATATCTCTTCTTTAAGCTGATAAAAATCTATATGAATTAAATTAACTCTTTCAAACCAATAAAAATTAAACCCTTCGCAAATTTACATCCAAACGATCAAAATTAGTCAAAAACACCTACACCCCTATCATGAATTCCGCCGGAGACTCGATTTCAAGTCCGCTCCACTGAACGCTATCATGAGTTCCAACGGAGCGGAATAAATTTTCGAATATTGTTCCAGTGGAAATTTTCGTATCATGGATCTCCACTGAAACGTCAAATTGTGCAATTTTCTCTCCGTTGGCTAAACGCGGTGGAACAGAATTGTTTTTACCGTTTTTTACGTATTTACGCTAAGTAAAATCTTGCTTTTTAACGCTTACTTTGCTTGTTAAACGAAAACATATTTAATATTGAAATTCCACTATTGTGTGTATGGAATTATTCAAATAAATAAATAATTTGTTCTTGAACAGTTTTTATCAAACAATGGCGAAGACGACAACTGCTTCGTAATACAAAAAAATAATAAATATGTTATATAAAAGGGAGTGCATAACGAAAGGCTTCCCGAATGCGGAAAAGTTGTTATAAATTCGTTTTTTTTCTTTAATTAAATGTATATTAGATTGAATAAATTATAATGAAAAATGTATGCGACGTTACTCAAATTTAATGGATAATTTTGGTTTCACCTCTCTTGTCTTAAATTTCTGTAGCTGCAAAATTATTTTCTTCTTCAGCAAACAAAAAAAAACCAACTCTATCCATTTTCACATAAAAACTATTCAGTTTAATTTCAAAAACAACGAAGAAATGTCTGACATTTGACTCGCAAGATAATTCGATCTTAAGTTACGTATGGCAATGCTCTTCATCAATTCCAGCGGAATTCATGATACTCTTTCGAACTCCGGCGGAAATTTCATTTCGAGCGGAATTTAATTCCGCACGGAATTCATGATAGGGGTGCTAGACTCCAAAAATCTCTCTATTTCATTCATTGAGTTGAGCAGAACACGCAACTCAGAGGATTCCTAGAAAAATTCAAATGCAAATCCCTCACGTTTCCCCTTAGCACAACCCAACAAACAAACCTCAACACAGTGCAGGGCGCACAAGGGAACGGAGCAAGAGAAGAACTTTCCCGCATCCCAATCCCTTCCATAAAAGGCATCGGTGAGGCGCAGGCTCTGTGGCTTCAGCCACAGACATATGTATATAAAACATGGACCGCTCAATCTCCTGTCTCAAGCGATGGCCAATTTGACAACCTACTGCCACAGAGGGACGAGATGAGACATATAAAAATTTATATGGTGCTGTCTATTTTTATCGCATTGCATGCATGGGCCGATTCCGCAGATTTCTTGAATGCGGAATTGCTGAATGCTGACAAAAATATTTGAATTTAAATATTTGTTGAACAAAAAATTTAAAGAATATGTACTTTAAATGCATTTAATGTAAATAAAAATCATTATTGATGTCATAAATATGCTTTTAAATTTTTGTCCTTGCCAGATTACCAATATTTTCTAACATTTGTGATTAATTAATTTTAAGTTATGAAAACATTAGATTAAATTTGTTTTTGTTCACGAAATTGAATGAACATATTAAGAGCTAGAAATAGATAACAACCATATCTATAAGCTAATAAACTCAGATAAAAGAAACTAATACCCATGTTCTGCATTCCGAGTGAAATGAAAAGAACTCGTAAAACTCTGTTTCTTTAATAAAATTCTTAAAACTGTAAAACATTTATTTCAGTAAACTTTGAAGGCAGAAGCTGCCTTAATAAAGAGGAGGAGGAAAATATCCTTCACTCCTCTGCCAATGCCGCAGATATCACAGTCTAGGCTCCTCTTTCTATGATGTGCCGGAAATGAGTTCTGTCATGATTAGAAGCATGGAAACGTTCATTCGGAACTCTAGATGGTTCAAGGGTTTACTATGGAGGAACTTGCTCCATGTGGTATCACACTGGGCCTTTTTCTGGCCTAAGTGTGCCCCAACTGGGCATCCACTACTACCTAACCTAACCTATCCTACCTGTGATTTCAATTAATTTTTCCACAAAAACTTCGAACTATTTCGATTGGATTTTTCTATTGAATTATAAAGGAAACAATTAATTGAATCTAAAGGTTACTGAAATGAGTTTGTTAAATTCATAAACATCTTATTACGAAAATTCCATTCAAAGGGAGTTTTGCAAGCTCCTTTAGATTTTATTTCACTCGGAATGAGAGAACATGGGCTCTGGAATCAACTCCAGTGTTATTAAAGTAGCTCCTCTGAAATTAATAATTAAAACAAATTGATCAATTAATATATAATCGTGCTGCCTCGCACTTAAATTTCAATTAAATTGCCTGTAACAAACAAATTCGCATTCATTTGACAATTCTCCAGAGCATTATCAGAGAAAATCTTTAACGGAAATTCAGCCCGCTGAGAAATATTTGACATTATAGGCCGTTAATTTTACGTCATTTCACGAACTGTCACTGCCACAGAGCGAAAGAGAGGGAACAAAAATCGCATCGTCCGCTTCTATGGGAAAACGTGTACGTGAGCGGTCCATTATATTATACGTCAGTGGCTTCAGCGCGCTGTTCGCCAACTGCTTGTGCGTGGATGTCTCATTGAAAAGCACAATCCAATGTTTGCATCTTTGGGACTTGAAAATTGTTCTCGATTTCAGCCACATGAACAGTCTGATAGTTATACAGTCTGTGCTTATATTCAGCCCGTATCAAGTAAGCGAATTCAGTGAGGTTCTCAGTAACTACATACTCACATATTTTTAAGATATAAGAATTTAAATTATATTACCGTACATATTTGACTTTAAAACGACAAAATAACAATTCCTAACAAATACCTTACTTTTCTATATTGTTTACTCCTGTACGTTCTACCTGATCTAGTAGTAATTGTAGTTTCGTATCAAACTGTTCGCATCGTATAGGCATCTCTAGTGAATAAAATGGATTTTTTAAAACGTAATCCGAGTACAGCTCATAAATTTTCTTTAGTAATATATCCATTCCAGTTAGTCCCACCTCTGATATAACCATGAATTTAACTCCTGAAAATAAAATATTATTTTATGACAAAAGCATTGACCCCTTAATAACAAAAAATGAAACACATTTCTACCTTGGTGTATTAAACGAAATGAATTACCTAGAATTGTGTTCCTGCTATATCTATTAGAATTAAATTATATTCTTACCAGTTAGGGTCTGGAAACAATGCAACGTGAATGTGTCTGCCTCCAATATCTCAATCCCTGAACTTTTTGGCTCTGGACTCAGTTGACTAGCAATTGCAAACAATGGGTAAAACATACTTGCCAGAAAAATCTTTTCATTCGTAGTCATTTTTGGCCTGCTGAATTTCATGTTAAGAGGGTAGCTGTCTTTATTTTCGACGACAGCTTTTATGTCTCTGCCATCCTCTAGAACATTTCCGCTTGCCAACACACCGTTGATAGAGACAAGAACGTGCCCAACTAAAACGGAATAATGAAATACTTTTCAGCGGGTGAACATTAGCAACTACCTACCGTTTATTCCATCCTTTTGCCCGAAAACCACAGAAACCTTTTTCGGATCATAGTCGAGCACTAAGTCGATGGGATAGCTGAACGTTTTCTCATTTTCTATTCTTGGAATATTGTGGTCTAAATTGAATATGAGTCCTCCGGACTTGCTTACAATGTACACCCCAAAAATAATCATATTTCCCGAGACCGTCCGAAACTCAAAAGATGTATAAACAAACTCGGTGACATATGGAAAGGAAGGAATGATAGGGAATGATCTTGGAGGAACGAACGAACATGGAGTGGAAACGAGCCGAAAAAAGTGAAGCCATTTCAAAGATGTGTGAGTAGAAACACTCACACATAGACATCACTCAGTACAGGCGTAAAATTTTGCTGGCATTGCGAAGGGGCAGGTGATTTAATCTGTTGGAACCACCTGTCCTGCAAATGGATATCGCCTGGGAACATAAAACCCAATAAAAAGAAAGTATTAAGTAAAGTAATATTTCTATCAATCAATCTTGATTACGCATTATCCCCTCATAAAAATCTATATGGCGACGACTCTGGCTCCATTTCCACATATCTGACAATTCTTCTGGAGGGAAAATCACTTCAGTTAAGAATGATATTTTCGCACAAAATTTGATCATTTATACGCAACTTTATGACACGAAATCACTAAATATAGTTTTCTTAAGTACCTACTTGTGAAAACAAAGCACAGAGATTCCGTAAATCTGCACATTTTTGTAGCCAGACATGAAACACTTCTTAAGCACTTTTCAATAGTATTTTCCGCGAAATGACCTAAATATATACATATTAGCCCTTTTCAGAAATTAAGGCAACATTTAAACATAAAAACTACACCTTACAACCATCATTTAAGCAAAAAAAGCACAAAATAACCTCTTCTGCACTTTAAATTTCCCGGTCGTTTCTCGTTTGACACTTAATACGCCTGGCTTTTGACATTCGGTACACTTTTTTGACATTGAGTACACGGAATTTTGGCTTCACTCACCGACAGGGTTTTTATCATGGAGGAACGAACGAACATGGAGTAGAACTTGTAACCTGCACGCTTAAATCTGATTCCCCTAAAAGTAGCATCAAATCTTAAATAATGTCGCGGCGAAAAGTTTGTGGAATAAGACATTTTTCATTGAAAAACTCTCAGCAAAACGCCGAAATGCTCTCTTCTAAATATGCTATTTATATCGCTAAACAACTGTTTTAAGAACTCAAAAGTAACAATTAGAGCACTTTTGTGTTTTTGCTGTAATCCCCACTTAATTTAGTTACATTAAAAGGGCATAAATGAAATTAATTCCGAAATAATTCGCCGCACTACGCCACCCCGAATTTTTGTCGTTTTTGTGCCATTTTTGTCAGTAAGTCAGACATAAAATAAAAAGAATTTGCAATATGGGTTACTAAAAGACTAATTTTCATTATTTAATTACATAATTTCTGCCGAAAACTTAGAAATTGTGTAAAATCCAGTTGTATCTTAAAAATGGGTAATTTCATGTTTGCATTCCTTTAAAGGGATTTAAGATACAAAAGGAATTATTTTATAATTTTTGGTGTAATTACTTGATGGATTTATGCAATAAAAACGGAAAAATGCCACAAAAATGCATTTGACAACAATTCAAATCCACAGCTGACTGCTCAAAATCCGTTAATGGTGTGAGCAAGAGGGAACGAGAAAGTGCACCATCTCGATATAGGCATTTTGCACGGGGCCGGGATTCCGATCTCGGGTGAGTGGTGAGTGCGAGTCACCATTCCGCCTGTCAAAGCTACTCACCATCTCACTTTCAAGCGATTGCGATAAGAATGGTGAGTTCGAACTTTCGAAAAGGATACAATAACACAAGCACGGCAATACTAAACGTCAAATTTCTGTTAGATTTTGTGAATTGTGGTTTGTTTTCTTTGCTCGTGAAGTTCTGTGCCGAGCCGAAACCTAAAACTAAAAGGTCTCATCCTGGAAAAGGAGAATAAACTCACAGCCCACCAAAGCGGAGTGATCCATGCGGGTAATTAACCAGTTTTGTATTGAAAATCAGAGATAAAATTAGTTCTTTTGCAGGACCTCTATGACTGAACTCCCAGTTACGATTCGGAGCAGAGGGGGCAATGACGTGCACGTTCGTTATGTCCTCACAGTGTTTGGTTGGGACCCAATGCTATTCTAGCTTTCAAGCGTGAGGGCTACACGTATGTAATTTACTTCAGTCCGCTCTTAAGTCCTGTTTTTAATCATTCCTTCTCCAGGTGGAGCGTCATCAATCTTGCGGAATTGTTCGACGCCCTTAGGTACCCGGGCTTCCTAAAACTAGCCTAGAAACACCTTGACTTTGGACGGAAGGAAATGGCTATTTATTTTTAATTTTATTATATTTTATTAATTGAAATATCTATTTATTTTTATTTATTTAAATATTTATTTATTTTTTATTATTTTAAATAAAAGATAATTTTAAATTAATGAATATCTATTTTGAAACCTATTAATTTTCACACCCATGAATTACAAAATCAAAACAAAAGGCCCTCCGTGCTCGAAAATCTTCCCTCAAGAATTGCTCCATCCTCCATCATGTTCTGTATCAGGAAATCCTTCTGGTGTCGGGCTATTTTGCTATAAAAGTAATTACTTGTAAATATTGTGTTTCATGCTTGGGATATTTATATAATACATACCATTTTTAACAAATTATTTATCAAGTCGCACCTCAAAACGGCAGTGAGTTAATTTGACTGTTCAAAGTGAGTCCCACTCACCACTCACCATTGATCGGAATCGCTTTTCTGGTGAGAAAGTTGTTCGAACTCACTACTCACTAGTCACCATTGATCGGAATCGCTTTGGCAGTTTGAAGGGTGAGTGTGACTCGCACTCACCACTCACCCGAGATCGGAATCCCGGCCCGGGACGAGTAGTCCATTTCTATATGTCAGTGTCCTGGCTACTGAAATATAGAAATGGACTACTCGATTTGCTGTCTCAAATGGTGCACCCTTTTGACAGTTCTTACCTAAGGAGAGTTCAGCTATAGGGAGCATATATCTGTCTATTTCTTTCACATTAGGCGAGAGGGGCCTTCAAAAGGCGGCAAATTTAAAAATTATATTTATCTTTATTTGTAGCCTGCAAACCTCAAATAATTTCGCAGCGAGAACTTTCTGGAATAACACATTTTTCATTGAAAATTTCTCAGCAAAATGTCGAAATGCTCTCTTCTGGACATGCGGTTTATATCGCTAAAAAACTGTTTTAAGCACTCAAAAGTAATAATTAGAGCACTTTTGTGTTTTTGCTGTAATCCCAGCTTAATTAAGTTACATTAAAAGGACATAAATGCGATTAATTCCGAAATAATTCGCCGCATTATGTCGCCCAGGTTTTTTGTGCCATTTTTGTGGATAAATAAGACATAAAATAAAAAGAATTTGCAATATGGGATACTAAACGACTAATACCTTTGACACACTAGAACGCTAAACTACGGTTAAGATAAATCGATTGAAAAATTTTCCGTGTGGGTGACACACTGAAAACTCGATTTGTACTGGAATGTCAAATTCCGCGACAAGTCAATTCAAATTTTTAAATTTTGAATGGATAACAGTTGCAGCGAAAAGCACAGAAAACCGAGGATGGAGTGAAAGCCAGTGAAGTTGAATATTTGTTAGATTGTTGGGTGGAGAGGGTATGCGATTTATGGAGGGCGAAAAGGAATATTAAAATATACGAAAAGATCTCTAAATTTTTACTTTAAAATTGTTTATTGTCATCGGGTCAACTGTCATTTGTACTCGTTTATCTCCCTAAACGACTTCTGAAAACTCGTTTAAGATAAACGACTTTTGAAACTCGTTTAGGGTAGAGATAACCGAGAAATGAGAGATAACCCTGGTTTAGCGTTCTAGTGTGTCAAAGGTATAATTTGCATAATTTAATAACATAATTTCTGCCGAAAACTTAGAAATTTTGTAAAATTCAATTGTATCTTAAAAAGGGGTAATTTCATGTTTGCATTCCTTTAAAGGGATTTAAGATACAAAAGGAATTATTTAATAATTTTTGGTGCAATTACTTGATGGATTTATGCTATTAAAACGGAGAAATGCCCCAAAAATGCATTTGACAACAAGTCAAACCCACAGCTGAGTGCTCAAAATCCTTTAATGGTGTGAGCAAGTGGGAACGAGAAAGTGCACCATCTCGATATAGGCATTTTGTATGGGACGAGTGGTCCATTGCTATATGTCAGTGGTCCTGGCTAAAAACTAACTTCAAAAACTAGATCAAATTTTGGCCGAAATATAATTATCTCGCTCCCCCGCAGATAACCCAGGCAGGCAACTTAATAGCACTTTATTCTGGTATTCGAATGAAAATAGTGCAACCCCAATAGATACAGTCCACTTCATAACACTTTTTTCGTCATATTAAAATTATTTGTTTTGAAAAAAGCGCAAATTAGACAAAAGTAATAGAATAAAAGCCAAATTAAAATCGGCTGTTGCAATAGTTTAACGGCACTTGCGTCGCATATTTTAGATTATGTTGGCATATACGTGAAATGTGAAGGTTTGACAAAGGTGGCAACAATAAGTTTTATATCTATCTGTGTTGTTCGCAGATACCCCGTTGATTATTTTCAAGCGACATTTTTATGTAAAAACTTAAAATTGAGCGAGATATGACAGAAATCGATTCGTGACAATTGAATTATTTATTATTTAGCTGTGTTTAAACATAATTAGCCGGCCACACACGGGATGGTTTTTGGCGTACAAACTTGTGACAATCTTTATGACAAACTTTGTTTGTACGCCATTTTGCCCACAAACGGTGATGGTTTTCATTCCTAAAGCGATATAACAACTTTAAAGAACGAAATCGCGACTCCACAATCTAATGCCGGAGCAATTCATCTTGACAGATGATAAAAAAATAAAACCACGGAAAAATCAAAGGCGAGAAATATTTGGGACGGTTTTGGGACGGTTTTAAGTTTGTACGCCAAGTTGCCCACACACGATCAATCTTTTGTTTGTACGCGTGCTTGTACGCCAAAAACCGTCCCGAGCAATATATATATATATATGACAAGTTCATTTACTGGCTTCATTATTGATCTGTCGAGCAGCTTGCTGAGGAGTTTGCTACTCCAGACATTAACACATTGAGCCATTTCCCGGTCAGCTCGATCAGAAATTTTCACAAGCCGACCATATTTTGGTTTTGAAATTTCCTCGCTAGCACATTTTTGAACTGTTTTATAGGAAATTTTACGTTTCTCATCAGTAACTCTTGAAGATTTGTCTTCATGAGAAACATCAAAGACAGTGCCCACTACTGCAATTAGCTTCATTATTTAAAATTTGAATTAATACACTTATTAATGTGCAGAGTTACACAATTTCTTTAACTTTCTCCGCCGACAATGTGGACATTTTCCAACAACACCTGTATTTAAGTTCCGACAACACCTGTATTTAAGGTTCTCTTTTCCGCCGTGAAACTTTATAATTTCAAACACTGTTTGTGCTTTTGTCATCCCATTGTCAGAAAATTTTAAATCAACTTCAGGAGAATCAGCATCGACACTAAAGGCCGTTCTCCAATGCACCGACCACCCAACCAAGAACGAACCAAAATCGCGCCATCGCGTCACACATTATGTTGGCCTCATATTCCCTCTCGCTCGTGTTTTGGTCAACCTGGCTAACTTTTTCATGTGTGCGTTTTAACCACATAGTACTAGTCGCCTATTCAGCGGTTGTGTTGTACTAGAATATCCGTCAGTGAGACAGCTGTCCCATCGGTTGCCAGAAACTCAGTGCGCTAATTTTAACATAAAGTGCTTATAAAAATGTGCGCGGTAATTCCAGCCCAGCACTAAAAGTAAAAGTGAGTAGTTTTTTCGTTCAAAAAGTGATAAAAACTCTTCCAGATAAAATATTTGCCCGAGGATGTTGTGACAGCCGGCAGGCACAACTACAGGCAGGGCTTGTATTTTACACGCGAATTCAGGCAATTCAGCGTTTTCGTTGGTTGGTTCGTGGTTGGTTGGTCGGCGCATTGGAGAACGGGCATAATGGTTTCCTCCTCCTTTGTTCTCTTCCTCTTTTTCGTGACCTAGCTACTGCGATTACGGGAGAAATTGGGGAGAAATTGAACAGGCCCCACCACCGGAGATCCAGCAGCTTTTGGAGTTTTACAGCCGCAGGAATAGACTGCTGATCTTAGGCTGCAACGTAAATGTGCATCACACCATTTGGGGAAGTTGCAATATCAACAGGAGGGATGAGTACCTGGTACCTAGTAACTAACAACCTAGAAATATCCAACGTAGGTACGAAACCAACCTTTGAAAATGCTATACGCAGAGAGGTGCTTGATCTAACACTATCATCTCTCTCTCTAGCAGATCGTATAGCAAATTGGCATGTTTCCAAACTACCCAAACTGCTCTTGACTTAGTATCCAACTGGTACCAGGAAGTGAGCCTTAGGGTCAATCCTGGAAAGGCAGTAATTGTCCCCTTTGCTAGGAAGAGGAAATTTAAAATTTCAATCTTTTATCTAATTAAAACGACGGAAAAGGCCACACGAGCTTTGTGGACTTGTCGAATGTTGGATAAGAAATGGGGACTGAAGCCTAAAGTGATACTTTGGTCATACGAAGTAATTATAAGACCTATCGTCACCTATGCATCAGTCATATGGTGGGAAAAAACAGAGCAAGCCAAAACAAGGGCCATGCTGAACAAAGTGCAGAGACGAGCCTGCCTTGGAGCGATGGGGCCGATGAGAACTTGCCCCTCTGCAGCTCTAGAAGCACTGATAGGACTGACCCCACTGCACCTTCATAACCAAAAGGAAACAGCTCGCAGTGCTCTAAAACTTAAGCTATCAGATCTCATAGTAGAACGGGACACATGAAAATATTAAATATTTTTTCACGGGACGGGACGGCACCAAATGACCTGATCTGATGGCAAGGAAAATGAATTTCGATGTACCTTTTAAGGTAGAGATAAAGAACCGACAGTGGTGGAGGGACTCCGACCTCAACGCCCAATAATAATTTGTACGCTTATGACCGATTTTACAGTGAAAGCTTAAACCTCGAAGTTGAGTTAAGCTTCCGCTTAACTATTTTTGGTGTTTCACAGTGGAGGTTTTTTCTTAAACTGAACTCAAATATCGCTTAACTTAAGCTGCGAACTTTGAGCGCTTAATCCTAAGCCGTCAGGCTTACCGCCGAGAAATGTCAATTTTGTGTCAGAAGTAATTGCTTTGGTTGTTGATTCTGTACCGGCTTGCTTAAATTAACCAATTCCTGTGTCATTTGTGAACATGAGGGTTGAATTATCGAATACTATGCAAAAGCAAGTTTTACGCAACTATGCATTTCTAAAAACGCCCAGCATTTTAACTCAAGTAACGTTAATTTTCTCAAATAAATTAAAAACAGTTTTAGTAGTAGCTATTAGTTATTAGGCATTTATGGGTATTTTGTGGCTCATTATGGTTTGTTACTAAGTCCTCTACAAATAAAAATTAGATTGAATGACATTCCACGAGCCATTTTTGTAAAAATATGTAGTAAAGGAGTAAAATTGATGATTTTCTCAAAAATCACAAAATTCAGAATAACTCTAAAATCGTTAACTTTCGGCCATACATATATTGGGTTAAATTTATTGCATTTGAGCTCCTCTATCTCGTCCTGACGGAAATACGTTGAGTTACCAGTAACCCACTGACATATAGAACTGGATTGCCAGTCCAATGCAAAATCGCACCTCAAAACTAAGACGACTTTTTGACATAAGATTCCTATCTCTTTCCCCCATCCGGCCCCCAGGCGAAATGCATATGTAAGACAAAATAGAATATGTTTTTATATATGTGACTCTTGTGTTCTTCCGGCCCCGAGCTGGTTGGTGTGGTAATGTTTTTTAACAATTACTCAAAATATAGAGCGAAATTAAAGGGGCTGTTTTGTGACAACTTATATTTATTTATTTTATTTATTTTACCATACATTGCAAATAATTGAATGTGTTTTTATAGCATGAGTTTTCTAAGGTAGGCTTGCATCCCCACTTAGAAAGTTTTGCATTTCCACTTAAAATGGTCTCACTTTTCGACCGTCGATTGGCAGTCCAGTTCTATATGTCAGTGCAGTAACCTGTACATTATAAGCAAAGAGTGTGGAAAATGAAAATCCTTTTACAAAGACTGTTCACTCTATCTTACTTTGAGGAAATTAAGCAAAAAATGTTTCCATTAGTAAGAAAAAAATCATTGCTGTTAAAATTGCCTAATAAAGAATAAGGACGGACAGTGAAAAATGCCGCAAACACAATGAAACAAGAATTCACCACGGTCAAAACCTTCTATATTACAAGCCGTGAAGTGGTCCGGCGCACGCACACATCTATAGGGCAAAGTGGTCTGACAGTTTTAAGAAATCCCATTGAGTCTTATGGGGGACGTCGCAAAATTGGAAAAAAATTCGCGGCAGCTTCCAAACTATAGCTCCTATCGAAAAATCATCTTCACACAAGGTTACTTTAAGAAGTTCTCCTTGTAATTAATAACACTTTTAATCACCTTTTCGAACAAAGAATATGAAATTTTTGAGTTTAACCAAAACTCAACAGAAAGGTCGGACACCGGACCACTAACAAATGTACGGCAAGAAAGCGAATTGGCTGCGAACCGAACCGAAGAATCGAAAATTTCCTGTTTTTTCACTGGAAATTCATTAATGTTTTTGGCCTATATGGAGTAAAAGCCCCTATGGTTTTAATTTCTTAGGACTTGTATGTCTCTAGTGTCCAAAAAACTCGATTAAATCCAATTTTTCCAGCATATTTCATTCAGCGCCCATAAGACTAAATGTAAATTTCTCGAACTGTCAGACCACTTACGTACACATGCAAGAGGCCACTTCATGGCTTGTAATATAGAAGGTTTTGCCACGGTACGCTCCAGTTTAGGCATTACTTTTGTGGAACTGTGTTGGTGCCATCCCGATCGTTTTTCATATAGGAACAGGGAGAGATCGAAATGCCTGCTCCACCCCAATGGGAAATGGAAGCATCCAATTAGGCATTCCGAATCCTTCTCTGGAAGGCAAGAATGCCTGACCTCCCATATCCTCTATCATATCTTTTTAACATAGGCATGTCCGCGGAACGAAGCAGAACAAAAGCTTTTTATATTCCTTCCCACTAGATTACCCAGAATTAATTTAGAAGGCAACACAAGGAAGCACTTCGGAATCGTTTCCCTTGAAGTCCTTTTTCAGTGATCCTTTTTCAGTGATTCAGAATATTAGGCCTGGATTCTGTTTGTCATCTCAGATTCCGTGACGTGTCAGCTTATGACTGAATTGACTGTTCTATTACTTTAATGAAAATTTCTTCGTTATTCAGTCATAAGCTGTCACGTCACGGAATCTGAGATGACAAATAGAATCCAGGCCTTATATTCTGAAGAATCACGCCCATAATATGTATATGAAGTGGAAAAAATTAGGAAAATATAAAAACAAAACGATCGTCTCATTGATTTTAGTATTATTTTTTATATATATGAGTATACAAAATTTAAACAAAAACTCAACACTCCACATAAAACATAAATTTCTAAAATTAATTAAACAACACAATAAACATTAATTAAGAATAAAACTTCACTAATACTGCACTCACAACACCGGAATGAGAACTATCGCGTCAGGGCCCTTATAGGACGCAGGTCGCAACATGCTAAAAATTCATAGGCATGGGGAGATTAGAAAACCGCGGTTAAGGGGGAAAAGCTTGAATTCTTCACAGAGTGAACGTCGTTCGCAAGTGTATTCCTTCCTCCTAGCTTCTTATTGAGTGATAAGGAATACATCGAATGTATACCTTCAATAAGTCATCTTAAGATATACTTCTGAATGCCTTCATTGAGAATCGCTGCCTCGATTTCCCATTGGGACATATTGAAAGCGTACCACTGACGTATAATATAATGGACCGCTCACGTACACGTTTTCCCATAGAAGCGGACGATGCGATTTTTGTTCCCTCTCTTTCGCTCTGTGGCAGTGACAGTTCGTGAAATGACGTAAAATTAACGTCTTATAATGTCAAATATTTCTCAGCGGGCTGAATTTCCGTTAAAGATTTTCTCTGACAATTCTCTGGAGAATTGTCAAATGAATGCGAATTTGTTTGTTACAGGCAATTTAATTGAAATTTAAGTGCTAGGCAGCATGATTATATATTAATTGATCAATTTGTTTTAATTAGGACTTTAAGAGGAGCTACTTTAATAACACTGGAGTTGATTCCAGAGCCCATGTTCTCTCATTCCGAGTGAAATAAAATCTAAAGGAGCTTACAAAACTCCCTTTGAATGGAATTTTCGTAATAAGACGTTTATGAATTTAACAAACTCATTTCAGTAATCTTTAGCTTCAATTAATTGTTTCGTTTAAAATTAAAATAATTCAATAGAAAAATCCAATCGAAATATTTCGAAGTTTTTGTGGAAAAATTAATTGAAATCAAAGGTAGGTAAGGTTAGGTTAGGTAGTAGTGGGTGCCCAGTTGGGGCACACTTAGGCCAGAAAAAGGCCTGGTGTGATACCACATGGAGCAAGTTCCTCCATAGTTAACCCTTGAACCATCTAGAGTTCCGAATGAAGGTTTCCAGGCTTCTAATCCTGACAGAACTCATTTCCGGCACATCATAGAAAGAGGAGCCTAGACTGCGATATCTGCGGCATTGGCAGAGGAGTGAAGGATATTTTCCTCCTCCTCTTTATTAAGGCAGCTTCTGCCTTCAAAGTTTACTGAAATAAATGTGTTACAGTTTTAAGAATTTTATTAAAGAAACAGAGTTTTACGAGTTTTTTTCATTTCACTCGGAATGTAGAACATGGGTATTAGTTTCTTTTATCTGAGTTTATTAGCTTAGAGATATGGTTGTTATCTATTTCTAGCTCTTAATACATATGTTCATTCAATTTCGTGAACAAAAACAAATTTAATCTAATGTTTTCATAACTTAAAATTAATTAATCACAAATGTTAGAAAATATTGGTAATCTGGCAAGGACAAAAATTTAAAAGCATATTTATGACATCAATAATGATTTTTATTTACATTAAATGCATTTAAAGTACATTTTCTTTAAATTTTTTGTTCAAGAAATATTTAAATTCAAATATTTTTGTCAGCATTCAGCAATTCCGCATTCAAAAAATCTGCGGAATCGGCCCATGCATGCAATGCGATAAAAATAGACAGCACCATATAAATTTTTATATGTCTCATCTCGTCCCTCTGTGGCAGTAGGTTGTCAAATTGGCCATCGCTTGAGACAGGAGATTGAGCGGTCCATGTTTTATATATGTCTGTGAAGCGTACACAGATTGGTTTGTTTACGTTTTTTTTATCATAGGTTTTCTTATTCATTCTAGTTCAGCACAGGAAGCAAATGCAATTGTATGGACTATGGTAAGGCTTAAATGCTTTAAAGGACAGGGTGGCTCTTTCAGATTGAGTTTTTTTTAATGATAACTGCATATTTGAAAAAAGGGCGTTTCTAGAAATGCATAGTTGCATAAAACTTGCTTTTGCATAGTGTTCGATAATTCAACTTTCATGTTCACAAATGCAGTCTGACCACGCAAGTTTTAGGCATCTTTGCAACCAAAATAAGAACCTGACTTCGCTGACTAAAAAGAAGAAGATTGAGAGCTGTCAAATGTTCTAACGGTTTTATCAAGTAGGGCTAGAGGTGCGAGAGAGAGGACATTTATGAATGCGATTAAAATGGCGGATTTTGTTCAAATATGCAGTTGCGCAGTTGACTTGCGTGAAAGTAAACCGACTGCAAATTTGACGAAATGCATGCAAGCAACCATGAATTTCTAAAAACGCCCAAAATCCGCCATTTTAATTGCATTCATAAATGTCCTCTCTCTCACACCTCTAGCTCTACTTGAGAAAACCGTTAGAAAATTTGAAAGCTCTCAACCTTCTTCTATTTAGTGTGCGAAGTCAGGTTCTTATTTTGGTTGCAAAAATGCCTAAAACTTGCGTGGTCAGATTGCATTTGTGAACATACAGGTTGAATTATTGAACACTATGCAAAAGCACGTTTTTCGCAACTATGCATTTCTAAAAACGCCCAAATTGTGGCATATGCATTTTTCATCTCTCTTCCACCGCAGTGTTTAAGCGTGCTACCGACTTCTAGCAAAATTGTGGGGTTGGCGTTGGAAGGAATAACTGTACCAAGCTCACAGATGGATAAGGAAGGAGATATGTAACTGCCGGAGTGAACACTGTTGGTCTAGAATTATCATTGTTACTTTGTCGAATCCGTTAAACTTTCTGATGGCCAAAATATTTTTTCCGTCGATTGCGTATCTCTTGAAGTCGTGCAATCCTGCGTTCGTAATTTTTGATGTTAATTTTTTGTTTTACATTATAATTAAAAGCTAATACCAAATTTTGAGTTGCATCTGGGAGTATAATCCTCTTATGTTCCTCCAACGAATTAAAATCCTTTGACAAAAAATGATTTGAGCAAACACCAAGATGCGATTTTGGAACAAAATTCACTAAGCCTAGTGCCTCAAACCATTTTTTGCACAAGCTAATATTTTTCGGAAACCTGAAATGATATTAAAAAAATAAAAAATATATCTATTAAATTCCATAATAATTTTCGTGCCCCCTTATATCGACATCTAAAAATACATATTTAACACCGTCTCTGTGCCAGGGCGCATCGAAATTGCGCATGATTGTCGTGGGTCATTATTCACCAAAATATTTTTAAATTTTGAAATTTTAAACTTAAATGACATAACATTGTTTAATTCATAAAGAACAATTAAAGCAATTGATACAAACATAACTTCTGTAAAGTAATTTCAAATTCTGACTTACCGGTGAAAAGAAATTCCTTTAATTTGCTGACGCCTCTTATTGCCGCAGTTATTCACAACACACTTCATTTTGTTGCACCTTGTACACAATATATAACAATTAAATGTTATGCACACTAATTTCTACCACATTTTACCTACCTGTTTTACACTTTTATGTCACAAAATTCAATAAGCACTTCTGAATTACTTGAATTCACAAATTATTTATTCTTTATTATTATTCTTTATTCTTAAAAGAAAGGGGGAGGCGTCAACCTCGAGCGCTCAGACCACGGTCCATTGCACTCGTCCCCTACCCTGTCCGAATTTTTTAGTCATCTTGACGAAACTAAGAACATCAGATAGAGATTGAGAATTGAAGTCTTCCATTCTCATTACATCGGCGCCAAACGTCGTCATGCGCGCGCGGGAGAAGGCCGGGCAGTTACAGAGGAAGTGCTATGTGCTGTCCTCGTCCTCCCCACACGAAGGACACGTTGAGTCGCTGATGATCCCTAAGGTGTTCAGATGCTTGCCGCATGTGTTATGTCCTGTGACCGTCCCTACAAGCGTTCTGCAATCTTTTCTGCCTAAGCGAAGTAAAAGTTTTGCATTGTTACTGTCTGGACGACTAATGAGCCATTTGGTGAATTTACAGGTTGATATACTAGACCATCTCTGACCATGTATTGAGTCCATGAATCTAGTTATCCAGTTTTTCAACTCTGTAAAGCTGACACCAATAATGGGCTCCGGTCCCAGGGCAGGAGAGCTTGCGCCCTCTTTCGCTAGAGCGTCAGAGGCCACATTGCCATCGATTCCCTGGTGACCGGGGACCCATATAAGATTGACCTGGTTGTGCTTGGCAGCAGAATTAAGTCTATTCTTACATTCCTGGACAATCTTTGATCTGGTGGTGGGGTTAAGTAGGGTGACAAGAGCAGCCTTACTATCGCTGCAGATGCCAATTCCCCTATTACGCCACCTATGGGCAATTATCCAGTTGGCCACTTCCAGAATGGCGAACACTTCAGCTTGAAAAACCGTTGCGGTTGTTCCGAGTGATATACTGTATTTGACTGCTTCGTTCAAATACCATCCAGCGCCCGTACCAGTTAAGGTTTTCGATCCGTCTGTATAGAAGATGTCATCTAATCCATCCAGTAGTTTGTTTGGATCATCCCACTCTTCCCTTGCCGGAAGACTAATTTGATATCTTCTTCGGAACATGGTAATTTGCGTCATATCATCCGTCGGCATGCTAAAAAGGGTGCAGTGCTCTTCAAGTCTTCGGGATAAGACGCCATGTCCGGTGGCATGTCCATCATGCCATAGTCTACACTTTTTAAGTCGACAAATAGCTTTCATTGCCTCTTCCTGGATTGCGAGGTCCAAGGGCTGCAAATTAAGCATTGCGTTAAGGGCCGCACCAGGGGTCGAGCTAAAAGCTCCCGTTATCCCTATGCAAACTTCCCTTTGTACTCTGTTAAGAATGGAACAAGTAGTTTTTAGCTCCGTTCTACTCCACCAGACCACTGACGCATATGTGATTATGGGCCTAATTATGGCTGTGTACATCCAGTGCACAATAGCGGGTTTTAGACCCCATGTCTTCCCAAAAGCTCTCCTGCATTGCCAGAAGGCATTCAGTGCTCGAGATGCTTTGTGTTCGACATGAGCCTTCCAAGTCAGTTTGCTATCTAGAATTACCCCTAGATATTTCACTTCTTTGGAGAGTTGAATGGTTACACCTTTCAAAGTTGGGAGCTTAAGGTTATCGAGTTTCCTTTTCCTAGTAAACAACACAAGTGTTGTTTTCAAAGGATTCACTGATAAGCCATGTCTCTCACACCAGTTCTGGATCTTGTCTAAGGTTTTGTGCATCTTACTACAGACGACCCTAAGTGAGTTACCACAAACGAGTGCACACACATCATCAGCGTACGCCTGTATGTGTATATTTAGACTTTGCAATTCGTCTAAAAGGGAGTCTACTAGGAAACACCACAGTAATGGGGAGAGTACTCCTCCTTGCGGACAGCTTTTCTCCACTTTCATTACCGTGTCGGTGTCGCATTCTGCGAAAAGTAGTCTCTGAGATAGCATAGAGTAGATCCATCTTACAAACACGGTATCTACACCTTATGCGGTGGCAGCATTACACATCGATGGGAACGTGGCATTGTCGAAGGCCCCCTCAATGTCAACAAAAACCCCGAGAGCATAGAGCCCCCCGTCCGAAGCACTTTCTATCTTAGAGACTAGATCGTGCAATGCGGACTCGCAGGATCTACCACTCCTGTAGGCATGCTGGTGCTCATTAAGGGGATGCCGTCTCAACGTTTCTCCTCTAATGTATTTTTCTACCAAACGTTCCAGACATTTCAGCAAGAACGATGTCAAGCTGATTGGTCTGAAGCTTTTCGCCAGAGCATAGTCTTCCTTGCCTGGTTTGGGAATGAAAACTACTCTGACCTTTCGCCATGCAGTTGGAATATATCCCCAGGTTAAACAGGCCCTGCTTTTAGCATAGCCGGGTATATACCATCCAGACCTGGGGTCTTATAGTTTTCGAAGGAGGACAAAGCATATTCGATCTTCTCCTCCGTCACAACTTTGGATGCTATATATCTGTCCTGTCTAGTAATGGTTACCCTTTCTGGATACACAAATTATTTAATTTGTCAAAGAGTGTTCTTCTTAACCAAGGCTCACTTCCCCTAAAATTTTCCCCGCCAGAGATGCTTCATTCACACAGACTACACGTACACGGTATAGCCGTAAAGCCGTTCCTTTACTTTAATGTCAAAATTAAAAGTGGCTATTTGCGACCGCAAAATACGTTTATGTTTGCAAAATTCCACTTAAATGCAATATACAGGGTGTTTTGTTAAGATCTGAACAGGGGTATGCCATTCGATTCACATGACCTCCCGATCAACATTGGTTCGGACACGTAGTCGGAGATTACAAATGTTTGTTCTCAATTGTAAATTATTAGCTTTCATTATTGGAGGCGAGATTGGAATAAACACAATTATACTTTATTCATTTGCCCTCTGCCATCAAAAGAAAAAATCGCCCAATAAAAATTCGTTAAAATAGGTAGCTATAAGCTTTAATTATTCGACAATGTAATTCGAAATTAATAATAGTCTAAACATTAAAATTTAATTAATAAATAGTTTAAAGGTAAAGTAAATTCAATTTCAAATTTCCGCAATATCTACATACACATAAAGGGTTAAATATATTCGCTGCGGGAACATACTTTAAAAAACTATGACTTAACGCTATTTAGATGTATATACACGGTTTAAAACGGTCCAAGATTTTTCAGGTTTCCTAAAACTCAGGTAATTAATAATTTATTGTACAACAGTGACTATTTTTACATTATGGGTAAAGTGCCATGACCTGAAGACATAAGGTCATAGACAGCATACCTATATCGCAATTGCATAATAAAGCTATAGATGTGTGGTAAACAAGATCTAGTGGATTGAAGTAACAACGCGGAGACTTATATCGACACAGAATTCTTCGGTTTAATAAATAGTATTTTTTAAAATTATTGACGAATTTGTTAAACTGATTTAAATGTTACCCAAAAGATTTTTTTGAGATTAAAAATAGAAAACAGAGTAGACGTAATAACTATAAAAACGAATGCCTGTTTCGAAAGCGATATCTCAACAGCACATACAATAGTACAAATTACATATTCTTGCAGTTGCCCTCGCGCTTTATGCTCTCGATTCCTTCGATTATGTTTAGATTGCATTCAGCTGCAGTACTATCTCTAGATGATATTATATGTCTAAAATTACTTTCCTTAAGGGCAGAGTTATTTTCATTTGAATTAAAATTTACATTACAATTTAAGTTCTCCTCGACTTCCCTTAAGTCTGCGGTTTTATCGATTTCAGTAATTTTATCATTTCCCATTAGAGTTTCGTCGTTAAATGATTTTATGTCACAGTTTGATTTCAAGGCGCTGTCAACATCAACTTCGAAAGCAGACATACAAGCGGGATCAGTGCTTGAAGAAGAAATGGTATTTGCAGGACTAGATGAGTTGTTTGACTGCAGATCAATGCCAGTATCCATCATGGGCGATGGCGCCATAGGCGATGAACACAACGACGACGATGAGTACAACTTCGATACAAACAATTTTGGCGTTATGCGTCCCTCATAGGTTCCTGAATCAGGACTTGGGCAAATTGAAGACGGCGATTGGCATATGGGAGAAGGTCCACGGCTTTACATGGAAATAAATAAAAAATTTGGATTAATCAATAACTTTAATTATATTATGCATAAACTTTAGTCAAAATCTTAATATTCGGTTTTTGTTTATTTATTTCCACGATTATATTTCTTTTATTGATAATAATTCAAATGGTGTAGTTCCCTAAAAATAGTCTCAAACGGAAGTCCAAACGTAGATCACCTCTAGCCTCTAGGGGTAGGTACTCGAATCATCTCCATATATGTTATGCGATTTGTTTTAGTTGATGAGTTATAATTTTTTTTCCTAAATTTTTAGAAAACTACGACTTCGAAGATATCTTGGGGTAAATGTTGAGACGATGGGACCGTCGGTCGTCACACACACACACACACACACACACACACACACACACACACACACACACACACACACACACACACTCACTCACTCACTCACCCACTCACTCACACACACTCACACACACACACTCACTCACACACACTCACTCACACACACTCTCACACACACACACACAATACATACTATATATGTACACTCGCACATGCATGGATTAGGGCATGTATGCTTGTACATATAGACAGGCACACACACACAAACGCGCATGTCCAATCGGACTCGGTAGGAGCTACGAGATGGCGCTGCAATACATCAACTTCTATAACGTTTAACCGGTCGTCATGCAAATTGGTATATGCAGGTATTTCAACATGGTGAATATTTTAGCGCTATTCATTTCGTTATAGCTCGCCAATAGATGGCGCTGCAGTACATCAACTTCTATATCGTTCAACCGATCGTCATGAAAATTGGTATACATAAATACATGAACACGGTCAATATTTTAGCGCTATTGACTTCTCTATAGCTCGTCACTAGATGGCGCTGCAGTACATCAACTTCTACACCGTTTAACCGATCGCCATGAAAATTGGTACAATATAAGTAGATACTTGAACATGGTGACTATTTTCGCGCCGTCATGCTATAACTGCCAGTAGATGACGCTGCAGCACATCAACTTCTGTACCGTTCAACCAATCGTCGGGAGCGAAGAAAGACTGGGATATTCGGGCAAAACCGGATGCGGGACAGCTAGTATGTATGAACGTACGTACGTAAGGCCGCATACTTGTATGTATGTATTATATGAGTGTGTGTGCGTGAAATTATGTATGTCAGTCCTTATGAATTCGTATTTATGATGCTTACATCAAATATACCAATATTCACCTCCACTTTTCGATCTCCACTTTTTACATCTGGGGATGAAGTCCTTGGACCTTCCCCTACCCCCTCCACCTCCCATCACCCACCTCCGACCGACGGTCCCATCATGTAAGTATTTATAAAGGCATCTATATGTTATTAAGTATAAACATTTTCACCTCCACTCCCCACGCCTCCACTTTTCGACCCTCACTTTTGACCTCTGGAGATGAAATCCTTAGACCTTCCCCAACCTCTTCCACCTCCAACTATCACCTCCGACCGACAGTCCCATCTTCTCAACATTTAGCGCAACAAAAAAAGATTTAATTTCACAATGTATACGAATGTGCAAACATTTGTTTGAGTCTATATGTAATAACATATTTGAAAGCAGTTTAAAGAACCCCAAGTCGCATATATGTTTTTATTCAAACTCAATTTAAAATATTTCTCATTTTATAGGACAGTTATCCAGAAAATTTTATTGAGTACTAGCTGAGTAACCCGGTTTCACCCGGTGTATCATAAACACTACTTAGTTTAAATACTTAAAAAATGCTCAGTATTCAGATAATAAAGTTTAGTAGTACTAAAATCTTTGGATGTGATTCACCCAAAACGCATTTTATACCACGGTCCATATCAGAAGGGCTCATAATCTATTGTATACCTACTTACATATACATATGTATATTCCCGTTGTTAAGTGTTAAATAAGTGATTAAGTGTATTAAATTTTGTTCGCTATTTCATCGTTGCCGTATTGAAAACATTAAAGCTGCAAATCTTACGTTGATTGCCTATTCCTTATAAAAATTATAGTTTGCCTATATGTTTTGTTACACTTGTGAATATTTAATAAATTATTGGTTCATATTGGGTCCGACATTTTGAATTTCGAAATTCTGATAATAGATTCGAATTTAGTAGCTTCAAAGTACCCTTGATATTGATTTTCATTTAAATTCGTTGAAATTCGGAAATTTTAATATCATATTTGATCCACCATCTTGAATTTTTAAGTATCAAAAGTATATTCGAAATCAGGACCTTCAAAAATCCGTAGACACCACTTTTCGTGGCAATCCCTTGAAATTTACAATTTTCATCCGCCATCTTGGACGCGCCATTCTGGGTCCTTTGAGTATAAAGTAGTCTATGTCTTAGATAAGAATATGTAATGTCTTCATTAAAAAAACGAAAATAATCGGACCAAACGTTCAGGCGTGATTGAGCAACAAACATATTAGCTCGACCATTTTGAACTTCCAAATTTTGTTAGCAGATACGAAGTTAGTGCTACTGATTTTCTTCTGCACTAATTGGCATGAAAATTCTTTTGATTCCTACAAAATCAGTCACCTCATTAGGTCCGCCATTTTGAATTTCTAAATTCTGATAATTGATTCGAATTTAATGTCCTCAAAGTACCCTTGGTACAAATTTTCACTTAAACTCCTTGAATTTGGAAATTTTGGGTTGCCATATTTGATCCGCCATTTAGAATTTTTAAATTTCGAAAGTATGCATATTCGCAATCAGGACCTTCAAAAATCCCCAGATACCAATTTTCATCGGATTTCCTTGAAATTTACAATTTTTGGCCGCCATCTTGGGCCCGCCATTTTGAATCCCGTGAATAAAAAGTAGCCTATGTCTTAGGTCGCAATATGTAGTGCCTTCACTTCAAACATGGAAATGATTGGACCAAGCGTTAAGGTGTGATTGAGCAACAAACATAGTGGGCCCGCCATTTTGAACTTCCAAATTTTGTTAGTAGATTCGAAATTACTGGCCTCAGGATACCTATAGTACCAATTTTCAATTAAATTCGTTGAAGTTGTAAAATTGTTAGTCGCCATATTGGATCCGCCATTTTGAATTTCCAAATTTCGAGCATAGATTCGCAATCAGGAGTTCCGAAAACCCCCAAATACAAATTTTCACGGCAATCTTTTGATATTTAAAAGTTTTGGCCGCCATCTTGGATCCGCCATTTTGAAATCCGCGAATAAAAAGTAGCCTATATGTTAGGCCGGAATATGTAGTGTCTTCACTCCAAAAATGAAAATGATCGGACCAAGCGTTTAGGCGTGATTGAGCAACAAACAAACAAACGAACAAACGAACAAACGAACAAACGAACAAACGAACAAACAAACAAACAAACCAACTTTCGATTTTATATATATATAGGGATTAAGGGGTTAGGCCACTGTAGGATTTTAAAAAAATCGATTTTTTTTTTATTGCCTTAAATGGTCTCTTAGGACCTCAACTATGATATCCCAAAAGATTATGGCCCGGAAATATCTCTAAGTACTTGTTTTTTAAAGTATAGCACAAGGCCGCCTATATAACCTCCCTATAACACATGGGTCATTAAGTCCCGAGACTAACAGACTAATGGTGCCGCCAATTCCATGCCGCTTTTGTTTTTCGGTAGCACCATCCTTCAAAAGATACATGTAAAAATTTCATAACATTTGGTTCAGTGGTTGTCGAAATATTGAAAGTTAAGTGCCGCTACATTCGTTTTCTTTGAAGGATGGATAAAAATGAGTTTCGTGCGTTAATCAAACACTGTTTTTTAATGGGAAATAATACAGTTCAAGCTCAGGAATGACATGAAAAGTGCTATCCAGGAAAATGACCATCGAAAGCAACCATTTGCCGATGGTATGCGGACTTTAAACTCGATCGGACAATCACCGAAGACGCGGAGTGCTCAGGTCGTCCAATTGAGGTGGCTACACCGAAAACATTCAAAAAATTCTTAAAATTTTTATATTGGATCGCAAAGTGAAGTTGCAAGAGATAGTTGACATCGTAAAGATATCAAAAGGCACCGTGTTCAAAATTGTGCATGAAAATTTGGGCATGAAAAAATTTTTTTCAAAGTGGGTGCCGCATTTGCTCACAATGGAACAAAAAAAAACAACGAATTGATTGATTCGGAGCGCTGTTTGAAACTGTTTACGCGTGATAAAAAGGATTTTTTACGTCGGTGCATCATAATGGATGAAATATGGATCACCACTATACGCTTTTAGATTTATTATTTTAAATTTAGCTCCAATGACGATGTTATAGCCGCAAATGAAGCCTATTTTGAGGCAAAAAATAAATCATTCTATAAAAAAGGCATCGAAAGTTTAGAAAAACGTTGGAATGATTGTATCGCTATTGAAGATGACTATGTTGATGAATAAAGTCGAATTTTGCAAAAAAAAAAAAGTTTTACTGGTTAGTCTCGGGACTTAATGACCCATGTGTTAACTTGAAACTTTAAGCCCGTTTATCTCAAAACTGCATTTTGTAAGTTGGCCGGAAACATAACTCAGGCAATTTTCAACCGATTTACTTGAAATTTTGAATAGATCTCGAAAAATGTATTATCCACAAAAGTACGTAGGATTTTTTTTTTATATTGCATAGTTCATTTGTTATTAACAATTATGTGATGATTTTTTAGGCAAATTTTGCATTTTTCACTTTGAAAGTGCGCCATTTGGCCAAAACTTAATATATTGAAAAAATCCTACGTACTTCTCTAGCTGTTATAGTTTACAATCAGAAAAACAATATTTGCTTATTATAATTCAAAAATTACAGGCGCATTTTGTCCGGCCGTGAACCCTTACAAAACGAAGACGTCATCGGAAAAACGTTGCACAGCCGCCATTTTGGAATTTATCGCTTCAAAAAAATTTTTATGTACAGTCACTAATATATATAATAAATACCCTCTATTGGAATCTCGATTTATTTTGTAGTATTTCTGGAAAAAAAATCCAAAAAAGGGCTATTTTTTCGACTTCTAGAGTGGCCTAACCCCTTAAGCTATTTCCAAGGCATTGGGCGTTTTTAGAAATGCATAGTTGCATAAAACTTGCTTTTGCATAGTGTTCGATAATTCAACCTGTATGTTCACAAATGCAATCTGACCACGCAAGTTTTAGGCATCTTTGCAACCAAAATAAGAACCTGACTTGGCTGACTAAAAAGAAGAATATTGAGAGCTGTCAAATGTTCTAACGGTTTTCTCAAGTAGAGCTAGAGGTGCGAGAGACAGGACATTTATGAATGCAATTAAAATGGCGGATTTTGTTCAAATATGCAGTTGCGCAGTTGACTTGCGTGGAAGTAAACCGACTGCAAATTTGACGAAATGCATACAAGCAACCATGAATTTCTAAAAACGCCCATTGTTATTTTTCTTTGGGAGTGATAAGATTAACAAAATTAAATAAAAACTTTTTAGTTTATTTTAAACAACTGCCCAAATTGTAAGTGGGAAATGCCTCTTTCAGTTTCATCTTTCGTTATTATCAATTTAATTTAATTTAGAAGCCTACCCAAAATGCAAAAACCCTACAAAACTTTCTGTCAATACTCTCAGTTTGTTAAGCAAATAAGGATTTCTGTTTGTTACTTTGATTTACGTAAACAAAATCAAAATCGTATTCAACGATTCTTTACTGAAGAAATAGGTAGATTTCAATTTGGTCATTAAAATAAAGCAACAACAAACAATTTCTTCTGGGCAAACGCAAAAAATTTGATTTTTGTGTATTGCTTACCTTTCGGTGCATATCTTTTTAATAGGTGGCGGGGAGTACGTGTTGGTGTTATTGTCCTCTAGTTCGAACTTTCTCTTGACCAGTCCTAGTTGGCTAGGTCGCATAGCAATTGGGGACATCGATCTACGGGTTGCGAATGTCCTTCGAGTTGGAGAGGGTGACAGTCCGTACGGCAATCGCATTCCAGCTCGACTAAAGGAAACAATTATTGGATTTTTGGTTTAAACTACATACATTGAGTGGTTAGCAAGCACTTACCTAGTGGGGCTGGGGCTAGAGCAACTAGTGATACCAGAGGGCAACATTACTTGCAGGGGGTTGCTCAGATCCTCAGATTTGCAAGACCCGTTTTCTGCCACAATTGTGAGATCCTCCCAACTTTGAGATATTTGCATAGCACTGTGGACCTCCCTTTCATGATTAATTTCCCTGCTGTTAATATCAATGCATTCTTCCTGCCGCAATTGGGACACCCTCGGTGTTGGGCAAGGACTGTTGGTTGCATTAACTGCTCCAATTGAGGCAAAACTCGCAGAGTATCTGCGAGCTCTGGGAGTAAAAATGTTCATAATGGGAGCTGGAGACGCTTCCCTGCAATATTAAATTATATTATTGTACAATTTAAATTAAAAAAACCCGAACCTGGATGATGAATTAGAAGATTGTGCTGCTGTGCTCGATGTCATCCCTGTCGTGGAAGTCGTCGTCGCCCTTGTCGTTTGCGCTGAAGTCGTGGCCAAATTATTAATAATTGGAGCACTTAGACATCTCTTCAGAATGTTCGGTAAATCAACATCCATATTACATACCGGGGTAAAATCAACACATCACAAAACATCGATTCCGGCAGAAAATTCCGCAAAATCTTTAGAAATTTGCAAACCTCAAAATATTCCCCCAAAATTATCAATATGCGTGTCTGTCAAGTCAACTAAACGTCAGGCGGCCTGACATTTCAACTTTGTTATTTGATAAAATTTTAACAGGAACCGGAATAAATTTCAGTCGGGATACACTCAAAACAATCCTAATTATAATATGCTAACTTGTCGGGAGCGCGCTTACTGGCGATTCCCGAGCATTTTGGAATTTTCAACTTGGTGTCCTTGCAGCAACTTTTCATGCGTGCCAAACTGAATCGCGATTTGCACAGGGAATCTGCTTGTTTTCAGCAGGAATTTCACTTAAATTCCATTTAATGAATGCCAAACAAAAGATCTACCTGCTTTGAGAAGCCTTGCGTCGATTTTAAAGCTAGGAAAATACAAAAATTGCCAGCTTGCCTCTGGTTCGTGACGTTCACCAGGAGATTAACAGCCGCCAGATCAGTGGAGTTGTTTTCAATTTGAGTGCTCTAGCGCGGGGCGTCGCTAGTTCTGTGATTGGTCTAAAAACAGCTGGCGCTGTTGGACTTGGACTAGTCCGACTAGTCTCAATTCTGGTCCTAGTCTAGTCCTGCATGTTTGAACGTCGTTGATACACGACTGTGCTTAGTATTGATAGTTAATTTGAAAATCATTATTAACAGTATTTAACCATATTTTTTTATTCGTTAAAAAATAAATACATTATCGAAATTAGGTACTATAGCAAATTGAAAAAGGCAACATTTATAAAAATCGGTTTTATACATACCTATAGCAGACTCAATGAAGAATTTGTTTTCTAAACCGTTAGAAACAACAGATTTTGATGATTTCGTTTTTTAATGTTTGCTATATTCAAATACAGATTTTTAAAATTTTTGTTTTCGATTGAGTTTTAATTACAAATTGAATATTTTAAGTATAAAAAATACCTTTGACGAAAAGACATCCAAAAAGATGTAGTTTATTCAGGGCGAAAAGTTTTCAAATGGATTTCTTTCAATAGTCCTGACTAACTGCAAACAACTAAACTAATATTTTTTGAGTCGTCTTTGAGACAAGACGAAATATTTTTTTTTTTTTATTAACCACATGGGCGTCAAACTGCAGTGAGTTTGTGGTCAACATGGACCATACTGACCAATGGCTTTTAGTCTGTGGCGTATGTAAAGGGGGCCCGAGGGCCAGGCCCCCTGGCTTAGAAATACTGCCCTCCTTTTTCTTAGGCCGAAGTCCTCTACTAGCCGACAGCTCCCGAGAGTGAAAGAGTACAGAGGTGTGAATAGTCACATTTTGGGAGTATAGAGAATTCATCGTTTCGAAATATTATTAGATTTTCTTACAACTCCAGTCATCAGGGTGTGGAATTTGAAATCATGACTGGAGACTTGGTGAAATTTTGTCTCTCGGGACTCTGAGATTCTTGCCTGTCAAATATAATAAACCTTATCCCTAACCCCTGGCACGATATTGTCTACTGATGAATTCCTTTTGAATTCACGGTTTGAGGGTTGCGAAACGAGGCCCCAGAAGTCAGAACTATCATTGCTCGATTCTTCTTTTTGCCCGTGAGAGAGAGAGAAATTTGTCTGACTCCACACAAACGAAAATTTTCTATGTCCACCCAAAGCGAAATTCATCAGGGTAAAACGAGGCAATATTTTTCCAAGTCCCGAAACCCGAATTTTTCCTAAGTTTATAAGAGGAAAGTTTATCAGAGTCACGACCATCAAGAATCTTTCTAAAGTAAGCACAGCCGAGAATATCTCCTTTTATAACCATCATCCAAATTTGGAAATCCGGATAAATTTTGGCCCCCTCCCCTCATTCAAAATCCTAAATTAACTACTGCTCTTAGTTGTTTGTTCAGTTACACAATTTGATGAACGTGTTTTGGTGGCACCACAAGTCCTCAAATCCTCAAATCTAGTTCTTTCAGGACTTCCTCAAGAGTCCACATCCTTTACTATAACGCTCGTCCATTAATCATGTGAGGGTTTTCAAGTTATTTTTTTCTTTTTTTCCACCCTACCCCTAGGTGATAGTGAGGATCAAGCCTTAACCAACCTTCCCACTCCCAACTCACGTGATATTTTTCTTTAAACATCTCGATTGGTATAATTTAAAACTAGTTTCACTAAATTGAGACAAAAATTAACCATCGAGAAAACTACTAGAAATGTACATAGCTGTGTACACTGCACAGTACCTACATATGTATGTACAATACAGCTTTTGCGTTCAATGGGTTCACTTGGCTGTTTTCTAAAATCACAAGTGGATAAGCATCTTCCAGGTCAGTTTTAAATATTTCGCTCAATTACTGATTATTAATACCTTACTCTTTTCATCGAACCACTCGGTACAAGCCATCACTTTCACGCACCACGCAGAGGACCTTTTGAATTCACGGTTTGAGGGTTGCGAAACGTGGCCCCTGAACTATCATTGCTCGATTCTTCCTTTTGCCCGTAAAGAGATATTCTGTGATCCTCCAGAATTGGCAAAACAGAGATATACTAATGGACAATACAAATTAATGAGTTCAAATTCATACAAAAACTTCACAAAATTAGTATTGCTCATGATTAGACTTATATAGATTTACTAGCTGAGTAACCCGGTTTCACCCGGTGTATCATAAACCCTATTTAGTTTAAATACTTAAAAAATGCTCAGTATTCAGATAAACTTTAGTAGTACTAAAATCTTTGGATGTGATTCACCCAAAACGCATTTTGTACCACGGTCCATATCAGAAGGGCTCATAATCTATTGTATACTTACATATATATTCCCGTTGTTAAGTGTTAAATAAACGATTAAGGGTATTAAATTTTGTTCGCTATTTCATCGTTGCCATATTGAAAACATTAAAGCTGCAAATCTTACGTTGATTGCCTATTCCTTATAAAAATTATAGTCTGCCTATAAGTTTTGTTACACTTGTGAATATTTATAAATTATTGGTTGATATTGCGTCCGACATTTTGAATTTCGAAATTCTGATAATAGATTCGAATTTAGTAGCCTCAAAGTATCCTTGATATTAATTTTCACTTAAATTCGTTAAAATTCGGAAATTTTGGTTGTCATATTTGATCCACCATCTTGAATTATTAAGTTTCAAAAGTATATTCGGAATCAGGACCTTCAAAAATCCGTAGACACCACTTTTCGTGGCAATCCCTTGAAATTTACAATTTTCATCCGCCATCTTGGGCGCGCCATTCTGGGTCCCGTGAGTATAAAGTAGTCTATGACTTAGATAAGAATATGTAATGTCTTCATTAAAAAAACGAAAATAATCGGACCAAACGTTCAGGCGTGATTGAGCAACAAACATATTAGCTCGACCATTTTGAACTTCCAAATTTTGTTAGCAGATTCGAAGTTAGTGCTACTGATTTTCTTCTGCACTAATTGGCATGAAAATTCTTTTGATTCCTAAAAAATCAGTCACCTCATTAGGTCCGCCATTTTGAATTTCTAAATTCTGATAATTGATTCGAATTTAATGCCCTCAAAGTACCCTTGGTACAAATTTTCACTTAAACTCCTTGAATTTGGAAATTTTGGGTTGCCATATTTGATCCGCCATTTTGAATTTTTAAATTTCGAAAGTATGCATATTCGCAATCAGGACCTTCAAAAATCCCCAGATACTAATTTTCATCGGAATTCCTTGAAATTTACAATTTTTGGCCGCCATCTTGGGCCCGCCATTTTGAATCCCGTGAATAAAAAGTAGCCCATGTCTTAAGTCGCAATATGTAGTGCCTTCACTTCAAACATGGAAATGATTGGACCAAGCGTTAAGGTGTGATTGAGCAACAAACATAGTGGGCCCGCCATTTTGAATTTCCAAATTTTGTTAGTAGATTAGAAATTTGCGGCCTCAAGATTCCCATAGTACCAATTTTCAATTAAATTCGTTGAAGTTCGAAAATTATTGGTCGCCATATTGGATCCGCCATCTTGAATTTCCAAATTTCGAGCGTAGATTCGCAATTAGGAGCTGCGAAAACCCCCAAATGCAAATTTTCACGGCAATCTCTTGATATTTAAAATTTTTGGCCGCCATCTTGGATCCGCCATTTTGGAATCCGCGAATAAAAAGTAGCCTATATGTTAGGCCGGAATATGTAGTGTCTTCACTCAAAAAATGAAAATGATCGGACCGAGCGTTTAGGCGTGATTGAGCAACAAACAAACAAACAAACAAACAAACAAACAAACAAACAAACAAACGAACTTTCGATTTTATATATATATAGGGATGTAAGATCTCGGCAAAAATTGACTGAAGACTGATGCTTAAAATTCGTTAGTACCACGAATAAATCATAGGAAATATTTCGTAGCAAACTCAAATATAAATACATTATTGAGAATAATACTTTATAATATGAATATTCGAACGTTAATTCAATATGTCACTAAACTAGTACGTATGACTGCGCTAATCTCAAGAACTGCTGGATGCGGTTTTCACTGCTTGATGTTAATGATGAAAACTTTAAAAGTGTTAAATTTCAAAGATAATATTTTTAAATAGCAAGAATCTATTTATTGGCTTTATAAAAATTTAATTATTGAATACAACTGTTTTTTATTTTAATATTATATATTTGATACTTTAACATGTGCCTTGTTTGATGCTAAATTTGGTCTAAATATGAGAAAAATTTGTCATGCGTGATATGTGCAAACCCTCTTCCCCCCCTCGGATTATTTTGTGATACTATTCGATTCTCTCCTCCCCTATTAAGCCACTCGTGATTAATTGAGTAGCCTATACTCACCACAAGCCAATTAGAACACCACGAGTAGGAATCTCAAATTTAATACATACACAGTAGGTCCCATAAGTTTTAAGTCTGTAGCTATAAAAGACGCAAAATATTAAAAAAATCTTTTCAACAAATTTTTTACTCAATTAGAAGTAATACACAAGTTGGCATGATCTTTCAGCCTTTTCATGCCTTTCGAAAACTCCTCATTTGAAATACTGTTTAACTTCGTTTTTACGGCTTTTTGTATCTCGTATATCGATGCAAAATGGTTCCTTTTCAAGTCCATCTTTAATTTGGGGAACAGGAAGTGGCTGAGCACAGGAACCATTTTTTTGGCCAAAAATTTGAGTGTTCATCGCCGCGGCATGCGCTGGTTTGTTATCGTGCAAGAGGAAAAAATAACGATCTCTCCACAACTCGGGTCTAATACACGCAATTCTTTTGCAAAGGCGATTCGGCACTTGTTGATAGAATGAAGCATTCACAGTAGTACCTTGAACATCTATTTACAAGTATTTTGTTCCATCGTAGCTCCTGTAGTTAAGTTCTGTTTTGTAGTTTTAATGATGTCTAATTTTTGACATTCATGGAATGTCGCATTTTTGAGACAAAATGATAAACTTTTAAAGTCAGTTTTCAGGCAAGACGAAAAGATATCCTATTGGTGCCTTGAAATTGAACATTACGAAATAAAAATGAGTATGCCTAAGTCCCAAAACCTGATATCTTTAAGTTGTTTATGAGACGAAAGTTGTTTTCTGGAATCGTTTCTCGTGCAACTTCAATTTTTATGCCTCGTCTCCAATGCGAATACCGAATATTATAAGAAAAGAGTGAAATAGACGGTCTGTTCGTTGAGCCTTGATCTCGATCGGTTCAGATTCGAGGAGATCAACTTACTTAGATCAACAAAGATCCAACGTCTCAACGAACGCAAATCTATCGGTTAGTATCATCAAGTGGCAGTTGTAAAAAATGTCAAGAAGACGAAGAAAAATTACACCGGCACACAAAAAAAAAAGTGGTCAGTACTTTTGACCAGACCTACTTTTCTATATGTTTTTCGATCCCCTGAATCTGAATCCGGAGCCCGTTTTGCTCCATTTTATAGCATGAGTTTTCTAAGGTAGGCTTGCATCTCCACTTAAAATGGTCTCACTTTTCGACCGTCGATTGGCAGTCCAGTTCTATATGTCTGTGACTCACGTACACATAATTCTAGAATCTTAGTAAAAGAATAAAAACGCTATTTTATAAATTGTTTTAAAATTAATCATTAAAACTGATCAAATTTTATGTATTGAGGTTAAGAAGTTAAGGGGAGCAAACCCAGTAAATTTTTCAAAAAATCGAATTTTGTTTTCCTCATATTTCGAAAGTATAATATATCGGGAACATCCCGGAAAAAGAAAAAATCCAAATATTCTTTATTTGAACCGTTTATTTTGAAAGTGAAATACGATTCTTCGTGTTAAAACTCATTGTACTGGAACTTTATACCCTAGACAGACAGCGCACGTAAATTACTAATTTATACTAATTAGTAATTTAGACGTTGTGTGCCATGGGCTCATTTAGCTAAATCACGAAAATCTTGATAATTAATGATTTGCTAAATGACCAAATTCTCTTCATCATTTATACCTAAATGAGGCAAAATGTGCTAGAGTTTAGCTGTTTTGTACTTCTATACCAATTTTTAACATTACTGTGCGCTTTCCTTTGCATAAAACAAGAAGAAGGAAAATATTTGTCAATTTTTAAAACCGGTGAATCAACTAAAAAACCGACATAGTTGAAAAAGAAGTGCCTGGGATGTGGAGCAGGAACTGCTCTTGTTGAATCTGTGGCATAAGGCCATTGAGGACTTCGGAAATCCAGGCGCTATTCTTGGTTGTCACATGGGAAATGTGACAATTGTCAGCTGATCGTTTCTAATTAATTAGTGGCTGTGTGTGTCACCACTTCACTAATTAGTAATTTAGGCTAAATGACTCATTTAATAAATCATGATTTAGAGCGCTGTCTGTCTAGGGTATTAAACGCGATTATCTCGAAACCGCGTTTTCAAAAGCTGCTGCTGCTGTAGCTCAAAAAGTTATTAATCGATTTGGCTGAAATTTTGGTGGGTTTCTGCCTATATTATTATCGGTAGGATGTACCTATAATTTTAAAGATATCGCGAAAATAAATCATATTTTTGGGGTAAAAATAGCCAAAAAAATATCCGAAAAATTGAACTTTTGATTAAACAACCTACCTAACTTTTAATTTTATATATTTTTTTAATTTTAAAGGTTTAGCCTTCCTTTACACATGTCAGTAATAGAAAACTTTTTTTTATTTTGATTTTAGATCAATAGAAAAAATATGCCAGATGCAGCACTTTTTACGTCACACTTGAAACGCCGAAAAGAGTATACCCTAAAAAAGCTGTTATTTTGAATTTTAAAATTTAACAAAAATGTTTGCCTACACCTTTAATATATAATGAAATGATATTTAGAATTTAAAATGATGCAGTTATTTTTTCACCTTTATAAAATACTCATGAAAAATGGCTTATTTTCAGGCATTTTACAGGGTTTGCTCCCCTTAAAACAACAAATTAGCAAAATGAAAAAATAGAGAAAATATAAAAGAAGACGAAAATAGCAAATATCAAGATATAATATTCATAAAACTAATAAAGATATTTATAAATAATCCTCAGCACTTCATTTGGTCTAAGGACTCCGGGTTCCAATCCCGTGTACCCCAAAACTGGTGGAATAGTGTTTTTTCCTCTTTAAAAAATAACACTTATTGCTAAATTGCTATCACTAATATTGTTATTGAATTATACATACATAGGTACATATATTTGTTTTTTATAATAAATATTTGAAACTACAAAAGCAGATAAAAGATTATATGAGTATCTCTGAAAAATATTATTTACAAAAGCTGTGGCTTCAAAAAAATATCCTTCATAAAAAAATACATAAACAAATTTATTCTTTGAATTTTTTTAATTTTATTTGGAGGCTATGAAGGCTGGAATGAAGTAAATAGGTCCAATTGTTTTCTTTATTAATCCCGCCAATTCAAAGATATTGAGAAAAACACGTTTCATTTGCTCTCAAAACTGCACTGGAATGCAACAGGACAGGCCCAACACTTGGTCTCAAGGTAATAAATTCGAAAATACTTGGAATTTTATACAACAATTCGCACAGTATATTCTTTTATTATTATCGATTAAAGCAAAATATTTATGTAAATTTGTAACCTTTTAAACCATCTAAGACACAAAAAAATTATTTTATTTTGCTTTTCTAATTATATTTGCGTTCATTGAATACTTACCCGTCGATATTTGAAGACTAAATGCAAATTAAAACATTTAAAAGAAATTAAGTGAGTTTGGGAAAAGGTATGGCAGAGTAAATAAAATATGTATATAAAACAACGAGATAACAAATTAAATTGTGTATATATTTGTGTTATGTTAACATGTACGGTATTTAAATCTAATCAAATATTACAGTTTTTCAAATAAAATATTTATTTCGAAACAAATGTCTTTTCATTTCATAATAGCAGCACACTTGCGGCTAAACCAGTGCTTCCGTCTGTGCTGCCAACGTAACTTTCACGTTGTATTTAATGAAGACATATTGAGATTGCAAACCCCCTTCCAGAAAAACGCTACAACTCAACTTGTCCAAATCAATTTGTCTAATTAAAACACTTTAAGATCATTTTATAGTTTTCTTCTCACAAAGATAAACAATAGCTGAATGCGAAAAACGAAAGAGGACAGAGTAATCTTAAACTGGAATATAATGCAAAGCGATCGGTTCCTCTTCGCTCATCCTTAACCGATATTGTCAAATTTAATTAGAGAAGACCTATAATATGTAAATTTATAGGATAAAACAGTTCTTATAGCCTTAGAAGTTGCGCTTAGCACTAGGTAACCTTGAGCAAGAGGTCGTTAAGGATAGAGAAACGTTAAGTTAATGCGCTAACTGCGATAAGATTTTGTGGTTCGACTTAGATTAATTTTCTTATTAAAAATATTCTCTGCAGCTTTGTTGTTTGAACTGTCGTTTTGTTGCATCTTTCTGTATGGCTTAATGTAACTGGTTTACATCTACATATTACATTAATGACGAGATCAATTTCAGTTCACCTAGAAAGACAAAGAATTTATTTTTATATTGAATATTGTGTTAACCCTCGGCTGCCACACTGGGTTGCAAATTTACCTCACGCTCGTTTTCCTTAATTTAAAGTAGGTACCTAAATCTACATATATATACATTTATTTTCATTTTTGGTTTAACAATACACATGTTCTTCCAAAATAATCTATTAAGAGATGATCTTATTAATTTTTTTTAAGTTAAAATACTCAATAGTTTATTTATTATATATAATAATTTTTTTCGCTGGGCTACAAATGTACCCCGGTTTGACAAGTATGCTATTTTAGATAAGTGTGGCAGCTAAGGGTAAACATTAATATAACTACGTTCTTTATTTGTGTTTAGTGAATTACCGCTTTAACAATAGCAACGTAGTTCATATAACCCTCACCGAATTAGCCAACATAAATGTCAAAAAATTGAATTTTTAACTATTTCTCAATACCAATCGTTTGTGAATCGTTTGTGAATGTTTGTGATACTTTTAATTTCGTTTGTGACTAATTAGTTCATTAGATATTTAATTGTTAAATAAGGCGTACCGATTAGCCAACACTTTTTGAAAATTGATTGTAAAATAGGCTTCCGGGTACTCAATCAATTGGAAATCGTTTGTGAATTCCGAATATAACTATAAAAAGGTTTGTGACAACGTAGTTTTCAAGAAAACTTAATTTTAATATATTGCAAAACTATGCTTATTATTGTGGCCACCGGGTTCAGTTGGCGCTGGTGCTTGCATTTTAATGCCCTCTTGCGTGATTATTGGTAATTATGTACGTAGTGAATCTGACAGCTGCCGTTGGCTATCAACACTGACATATAGAAATGGACTACTCGATTTGCCGTCTCAAACTTGGAGGAACGAACGAACATGGAGTGGAACAACCGTGTAAAAACCCTGTCGGTGAGTGAAGCCAAAATTCCGTGTACTGAATGTCAAAAAAGTGTACCGAATGTCAAAAGCCAGGCGTATTAAGTGTCAAACGAGAAACGACCGGGAAATTTAAAGTGCAAAAGAGGTTATTTTGTGCTTTTTTTGCTTAAATGATTGTTGTAAGGTGTAGTTTTTGTGTTTAAATGTTGCCTTAATGTCTGAAGAGGGCTAATATGTATATATTTAGGTCATTTCGCGGAAAATACTATTGTAAAGTGCTTAAGAAGTGTTTCATGCCTGGCTACAAAAATGTGCAGATTTACGGGATCTCTGTGCTTTGTTTTCATAAGTAGGTACTTAAGAAAACTATATTTAGTGATTTCGTGTCATAAAGTTGCGAATAAATGATCAAATTTTGTGTGAAAATATCATTCTTAACTGAAGTGATTTTCCCTCCAGAAGAATTGTCAGATATGTGGAAATGGAGCCAGAGTCGTCGCCATATGGATTTTTATGGGGGGATAATGCGTAATCAAGATTGATTGATAGAAATATTACTTTACTTAATACTTTCTTTTTATTGGTTTTTATGTTCCCAGGCTATATCCATTTGCAGGACAGGTGGTTCCAACAGATTAAATCACCTGCCCCTTCGCAATGCCAGCAAAATTTTACGCCTGTACTGAGTGATGTCTATGTGTGAGTGTTTCTACTCACACATCTTTGAAATGGCTTCACTTTTTTCGGCTCGTTTCCACTCCATGTTCGTTCGTTCCTCCATGGTCTCAAATGGTGCACCCTTTTGACAGTTCTCACCTAAGGAGAGTTCAGATATAGAAGGCATATATCTGTCTATTTTTTTCGCATTGGGCGAGATGGGGGGCTTCAAAAGGCGGCAAATTTAAAAATTATATTTATTTTTACTTGTAACTTACACGCTTAAATCTGATTCCCCTAAAAGTAATATCAAATCTCAAATAAATTCGCAGCGAGAGAAGTTTCTGAAATAAGACATTTTTCATTGAAAAATTCTAGGCAAAACGTCGAAATGCTCTCTTCTGAATATGCAGTTTGTATCGCTAAACAATTGTTTTAAGAACTCAAAAGCAACAATTAGAGCACTTTTGCGTTTTCGCTGTAATCCTCACTTAATTTAGTTACATTAAAAGGAAAAAAAATGCAATTAATTCCGAAATAATTCGCCGCAAGACTCCACCCAGATTTTTTTTTGGTTTTTGTGATATTTTTGTCAGTAAATTAGACATAAAATAAAAAGAAGTTGCAATATGGGATACTAAAAGAGTGATTTTCATAATTTAATTACATAATTTCTGCTGAAAATTTAGAAATTGTGTAAATTCTAATCTAATCTAGATTAGATGTTTAGCGATACAAACTGCATATTCAGAAGAGAGCATTTCGACGTTTTGCCTAGAATTTTTCAATGAAAAATGTCTTATTTCACAAACTTCTCTCGCTGCGAATTTATTTGAGATTTGATATTACTTTTAGGGGAATCAGATTTAAGCGTGTAGGTTACAAGTAAAAATAAATATAATTTTTAAATTTGCCGCCTTTTGAAGCCACCCATCTCGCCCAATGCGAAAAAAATAGACAGATATATGCCTTCTATATCTGAACTCTCCTTAGGTGAGAACTGTCAAAAGGGTGCACCATTTGAGACGGCAAATCGAGTAGTCCATTTCTATATGTCAGTGTTGATAGCCAACGTCAGCTGTCAGATTCACTACGTACATAATTACCAATAATCACGCGAGGGCATTAAAATACAAGCACCAGCGCCAACTGAACCCAGTGGCCACAATAATAAGCATAGTTTTGCAATATATTAAAATTAAGTTTTCTTGAAAACTACGTTGTCACAAACCTTTTTATAGTTTTATTCGGAATTCACAAACGATTTCCAATCGATTGAGTACCCGGAAGCCTATTTTACAATCAATTTTCAAAAGGTGTTGGCTAATCGGTACGCTTTATTTAACAATTAAATTTCTAATGAACTAATTAGTCACAAACGAAATTAAAAGTATCACAAACATTCACAAACGATTCACAAACGATTGGTATTGAGAAATAGTTAAAAATTCAATTTTTTGAAATTTATGTTGGCTAATTCGGGGAGGGTGTTCATATATATGTAATATTTATCCAGATCTAGATCAAAGACTCAGAAGATTGGTTTTAAATTTTCCGAATTCCCACTGAATACATTTTTTTATTTAAGGTAAAAGCACCAGTAGTCGCCATTTTCGCAACAAATGTGTTAAAATAAGCGTTTTGTAAATAGTAACAAAAAAGATTTTGAACTCCATCGTTCTAGATTTTTCAAAGGTTTTTTTCCCGTGGCAAGTGAAGTGTTTGCTTGTAAACGTTGAGGGCAGAGTGGCGAAAGCGAAATATAGAAGCGATGGACTCAGCGGCAGCAGCATGGAGACTGCGTTACAGAATTAAACAATGACATAATTATGTTATGGATATATGTATTTTTTGTTTACTGTGTTTAGCATTACTGCTAAAGTAAAATATGTAGTTTCTATGAGATATAAAATGTGATATAGGCGGGTTTTTCTTAATTAATCATAATTAGCAATTTTGAAAGGGTAGAAACTGCCGGGTCCCAATTTGCGTATTATACCAGTAGTCTCCACTCCTAGCGCATCAAATGAAGACGTTAACGTAGATGAGGATTCTGAGGATTTTCCTTAAAAGGGATTGAAATAAAAATAATAATAAAATTTATACAATAACAATATTAATACATATACATGAAACATTTTAATTTTTCTTTCTCCTTTCACGCTCAAAAAAATGTGTTTTTACCGTTTCAACATAAAATAGATAGAGATGTTGCATAATTTAACTTGATTAACTTTATTCTTATAATTGTCTAAAAGAAGATGAAGTTTGCTAAATAAAAAAAAATCTTTTACTGATTTCAAAAAATGAAACTGTCTGGGGTAAAGTACTAGGATCAGCATCAAATGGACGGTGGTACTATATTACCAATGTTAATATAACATTCAAAACACGCGAAATAAAAACAAATCTTTTAAAAATAAGGTCTTAAGGGTGGGGACTCCTGACGTTTTTATCTTAATTTTTTAATTTAACCCTCTGTAGCGCCGTGTGACATTTCTGTCACAAACCGATTCCTTGCCAATTAAAATTAATGTCGAATTCGATTGGTCGTCGATCCGATCCAGATCCACTCCAGATCTGCCCGAAGTGCTGTCAAAGTGTTCGAATGGGCGTTTAGGTCGGATCCGGATCCGCTCGAGATCCAACCTAAAAAGCTACGGATCCGACCTGAACAATTTCTCGGGTTCAACCTTGGAGGAACGAACGAATATGGAGTGGAACAACCGTGTAAAATCCCTGTCGGTGAGTGAAGCCAAAATCCGGGACTCGAGATTGTCAAATGGGACTCGAGATTGTCAAATTAAATGTCAAACGAGAAATTAGCGGGCAATTCAATGTGAAGTTCGATAGTGAGCAGACGAGCGAAGTGGTAATTTTGTGCTTGTTTTCGCTTAAATGTGAGTTATAAAGTGTAATTTTTATGTTTTGATTTTGCGTTAATTCCTGGAATGTGCTATATACATATATGAATTATTTTGCACAAAAACTATTGAAAACTGCCGAGAAAGTGTTTTGTGCCTGGCTGCGAAAATGCGAAGAATTACGGGATCTCTGCGGTTTGTTTTCACAAGTAGGTACTTAAGAAAACTATATTTAGTGATTTCGTGTCATAAAGTTGCGTATAAATGATCAAATTTTGTGCGAAAATATCATTCTTAACTGAAGTGATTTTCCCTCCAGAAGAATTGTCAGTATGTGGAAATGGAGCCAGAGTCGTCGCCATATAGATTTTTATGGGGGGATAATGCGTAATCAAGATTGATTGATAGAAATATTACTTTACTTAATACTTTCTTTTTATTGGGTTTTATGTTCCCAGGCGATGTCCATTTGCAGGACGGGTGGTTCCAACAGATTAAATCATATGCCCCTTCGCAATGCCAGCAAAATTTTACGACTGTACTGAGTGATGTCTATGTGTGAGTGTTTCTACTCACACATCTTTGAAATGGCTTCACTTTTTTCGGCTCGTTTCAAAACCTTCTATATTACAAGCCGTGAAGTGGTCCGGCGCACGCACACATGTATAGGGCAAAGTGGTCTGACAGTTTAAAGAAATCCCATTGAGTCTTATGGGGGACGTTGCAAAATTGGAAAAAAATTCGCGGCAGCTTCCAAACTATAGCTCGTATCGAAAAATCATCTTCACTCAAGGTTACTATAAGAAGTTCTCCTTGTAATTAATAATACTTTTTATCACCTTTTCGAACAAAGAATATGAAATTTTCGAGTTTAACCAAAACTCAACAGAAAAGTCGGGCGCCGGACCACTAACAAATGTGAGGCAAGAGAGCAAATTGGCTCCGAACCGAACCGAAGAATCGAAAACTTCCTGTTTTTTCGCAGGAAATTTATTAATGTTTTTGGCCTATATGGAGTAAAAGCCCCTATGGTTTCAATTTCTTAAGACTTGTATGTCTCTAGTGTCCAAAAAACCTGATTAAATCCAATTTTTCCAGCATATTTCATCCAGCGTCCATAATGCTATGGACAGACTACAGCGATTGAACTAGTTCCTGACGTCAGAATGACGTAGGCCATGCAAAAGTCCCATATAAACTGGATCTCAAAATCCGTACAATTGAACTAGTTCAAAATGAATTTTTACAACCTTTACTGCTCTCAGCGCGAGTAGTGTAAAAATAGCGTACTAAAAATATGAATATTTTGGCATTTTCATTATGTTTGTCGTAGTTTCGACTCGCCTTCTTATCACTTCAACCTGTATTTGCAAGTTTTTTGCAATTAAATAAATTATTTTCAGGTCGTAGCACTCATAGAATAACTGAACCAGTTCAGAATCGAATAGATGACACACTTCTAATTGAACTGGTTCCTAGATATCGAACGTGACGTCAGGAACTAGTTCAATTGCAGTAGTCTGTCCATAGCATAAGACTAAATGTAAATTTCTCGAACTGTCAGACCACTTACGCACACATGCAAGAGGCCAGTTCATGGCTTGTAATATAGAAGGTTTTGCTCGTTTCCACTCCATGTTCGTTCCTTCCTCCAAGGGTTCAACCCACACAAATGCAAGAACTGTCATTGACGTAAAATGTCAAGTGCGTGAATTTTTATTCTTATTGGAATATTTCTCAATTTGTATTATTATGACGAATTTCGATTGTTTATAAATCGCAATGGACGAAATTTTTAATCTGGGGTTGTAAAAACTAATGATACGCTTTTGACAGCTTGTGCAATCTTTGGTCGTGTGCGTTGTGTGATCGAAAAACGTTCGGTTGGAAAGAGATTCGGATCCAGATTCTCGGGCGGATCTGGATTTGCCAATCGAAAACGACATAAGATATTATTTCAAGTCCACTTTGAGTCAGTTTACCATACCTGCGACAAACCAATATAACGACTAAGTGCAACACAAAAAATGTAGATGGCGTTAGTGTCGCAACATCAGTTGTTTGTCGACCGCTGGGTTCAAACTACCTACTTGCAACAACAAACTCAAACTTTGGTACCTCCTAGAAAGCCACAAAAACTCAACCTACGATGGAAGAAGAAAAATCTGCTTTTGAATGAGCATCAGTTACGTTTCCTAGGTAACGAAAACGTACCAACAAATATTTTAGAGTTTTATAATTGCCTTTATAATGCAGTGTGAAATTTTGTGTCACACTCCCTTCAAATGTGATTTTCTGAAATAAATTAAAATATTAAGGTTTTTCCAGTAACACGTGTATTTTTATTTCTCGCGATGAACATTTTTCACTATTTATTTTAAGAATTGGAGATCTTGACCTACAGAGGGTTAATTTAAAAAGCTGTTTGAGAGTAATTTTTAATATAAACAATTTTTTTGTGCTAAGTAGTTTGCGCCCCTTATCTTTAGCTGTATGCATTTTAACTGAGAGGAATCAATTTCATAACCATTTTAGTTATGGCAGCAGTTAGTGGACTTTCCTATAGGCACAGATAATACAGATTTGAAAGGCCTATTGCAAGAAATGATGCCGCCGAAGTGAGATTAGCCGGCCACACACGGGACGGTTTTTGGCGTACAAGCACGCGTACAAACAAAAGATTGATCGTGTGTGGGCAACTTGGCGTACAAACTTAAAACCGTCCCAAATATTTCTCGCCTTTGATTTTTCCGTGGTTTTATTTTTTTATCATCTGTCAAGATGAATTGCTCCGACATTAGATTGTGGAGTCGCGATTTCGTTCTTTAAAGTTGTTATATCACTTTAGGAATGAAAACCATCACCGTTTGTGGGCAAAATGGCGTACAAACAAAGTTTGTCATAAAGATTGTCACAAGTTTGAAAAACCATCCCGTGTGTGGCCGGCTATTAACTGGCACGATTAACCAACAAGAAATTTTTCTTAGCCCAAGACCCAAACCATTCTAGTGAACTGACAGAGCTTCTTTTACTTTAACAGACAGATTCAATGTAAGTTGTCAGGCAAGCAGGGTGAATTTGAATATTTTGACGCTGCTGTTTTCTTAAAAGCAAGCAACGATTTTTTTGAGTACTCCTTCGCTAGTGTAACCTAAAATAGAATGCAATTCACATCTTGGAGATGTTCTCATTAGTAAGCCATACATTAAGGGTTTTTTCCACGCCCCAATTGTCATGCCACGCAATCTGCCAGTTTTAAGCAATCGCGTGTGGTCAACATCACACGCCAATTTTTTATGCACTCCACTAGACACTCAATTTTACAGTTTTCCTTTTGATCTATGCACACACGGAAAACATCAAAAAGTGGCGTGTCGTTTGGAGTGTGGTGTTCGTGTATCAGGTTTTTACGAAATGGCAGAAAAACTTAATAATTGTAAGGAGTTAATTAAAAATTTTATAGAGATATATAAAAAACACCCGGCTTTATGGAAAATAAAATCAAACGAATATAAAAACCGTAATCTCAAATATAGAGGTTACGATGAACTTTTAAATTTTTATAAAACCTTATACACTCAAGCGGATAAAGACAGTGTATTAAAAAAGATACAATCCTTAAGAGGAACATTTAGAAAAGAAGTGAAAAAAGTGGAATCGTCTAAAAGAAGTGGGAGATCGACAGAAGAAATCTATGTACCAAATTTGTGGTACTACGATTTACTTCTGTTTACCTTAGAGCATGAACTGCCAACGAGTAGTGTCGATAGCATCGATGAAAACAGTTCGTTTGTGTTCAATGAAACTGAACCTTCAAGAAGTACAAGTGAAAAGGAGTACCAAGTTGGAGAAGACTCAGTTACAAATACTCAGGTAAGTCAAATAAAAATACACATTTGTTAAAAATATAATATTAGTTTAATTAACATTTTCCATATCTTAACATATTGTCCTGCCATGGAACTTTGCCATTACTATTAAAGTACTCTGAATATTTATCCCTGTTCGTAATACAATCGTAATTAATCCCTGATCCTGATCTAGAAGTAGTTTGTAATGATGCAAACGAATAAGGATCATCAGCTCTCCATGCCCCATTCTTTAATGTAAAACAGGATTTTCTGAATCAAATGTATTTTTTGACACATATTTACCTTTCAAATGTATCAAGTAATTATGTAATAAACAAATAGCACAAATAAATTGTTTAGCATTATCAATTTTAACATTAATTGCCGTATGCAATATTCTAAATTTAGTCGAAATTAGTCCCATCGCATTTTCAACTACAATGCGGGCCCCCGATAAATGATAATTAAATACTCTTCTTGCATAATTTAAATTTGCTTTTGAAAATGGTTTTAATATAATATATTTCTATGTAATAAAAAAGCTTCGTGACCAATTAACACAAAATTTAAGTTTTTCAAGTTTTCTTCATTATTAGGAAAATTAATGGTTCCGTTGGTAATCCTTTCATACAGATTAGTATTATTCAAAAACTCCGCCATCTGAAATTCTCCCATTTTTTCCAACATGAAATGAATTCATAATTAGCATTTACGAGGGCGATTAAATAATGCTGTAAAAATTCTTGTAATTATAGTACAATGCTCCACTCCTCGGAGGTGCAATAATTGTAATGTGTTTTCCGTCCATTGCGCCTCCACAATTTGGCATTTGCCATTTCTTCTGAAACTGTTTTGCTACTTCAGACCATTCCTATGTAGAGGCTGGAAACTAAAAATTAAAATTTTTTGTATTATTCTGCAGATAATTCAAACAAGAGCAACAACATCTAAACGCGCATATCCTTCACCATCTCCATCGAGTACTCCTTCATCAAATAAAAAAATTAAAAGACATACTGAAGGAAAAGAACAAAGTGATTTCTTCAGAACTTGTACTGAGAGCAGAGTCCAAAGAGACCAATATGATGTCTTGGGGGAATATGTGGCATCTAAACTAAAATGTCTCCAGAATGAGCATCAAAAAATATTTGCGGAAGGCTTAATAATGCAAGCTCTTCAAAAAGCAGCATTGAATAAATTAACGGAAAACTCAACAATATCAGAAACACCATCAAATGCGCAAATAATTCGTATAACTCCAACATCACCAACACCACCACCGTAGGAGTTCTACCCTGAAGATTCAGCAAATATTTTTATGCAATAATTTCTTTGCATATAGTTTATGAATTTAATTTCTTTAATAAATGAACTGAATCTAAAATTAGCTTTATGTAATTAACAATTGCATATATGTTTGTATGTACATACCTTCATATATTTCTTTCGAAGTATTTTATAAATCGATTTACAGACTTCAGGTATAACTTAACCAAGAGCTTGAGGTGATATTCCTGCTGAGAATTTTAAGCACTTGTAAGAACGACCTGTAGCAAGATCTTCTATATTACAATTTATTTATTTATTTATTTATTTATTTATTTCCGTCTACGGTTACAACCAACAGACTACGCTAATAGTACATACATAATACTAACAAAAAAAGAATTTTAAGGAAATTCTAACCTTAAGGTATCTACAATATTTAATTTAAATGCATTTCTAGGCAAACTGAGATCAATGGATTCATAAACAGAATTAAAACTTCTTGAACATCTTGTTAGAGGTTCTCTAAAACCATAATTAGTACGGTGATGCGAAATGAAAAGAAAAGCTCTAGGATGCAAGCATTTTTGAAGCACATATATTTGAATTTCTGATAAATCGACAGAATTAATTTTAGAAGTGGTGATATCCCGTATGAGCATGATTTCTGACACTTTTCTTCTAGCGTACAGAGATTCCAAACCTAGAAACAGGCATCTGGCACGGTAATTAGGTATAGTCTCAAAATTTTCTAATTTTTGAAACACAAACCACACGACTGATGCAAATTCAAGCGAAGATCTAATTAATGAAATATATATTGATTTCAAAGTGAAAGGGTTTCGAAACTCCTTAGTATTTCTTTTCAGGAATCCTAGATTTCTAAGAGCCTTTGCTACAATGTAATCAATATGACCACAGAAAGATCGCTTACAGTCTAGCATAACACCAAGATCACGTAACTCTGTAACCCTTACCAATGGGGAATTTTCCATGTTATAAACATATAAAAATATCGCCTGAGATCAATGAAGCGTTATACATTTACATTTAGCAATATTGAAATAAAGTTTGCTATTCTCACACCACCTCAATAAGCTGTTGAGGTCAGATTGAAGAGCTGCGGAGTCATTCGGACCCTTCGAACTTATTGCCATTTTCATATCATCTGCAAACAGCCAACATTTTGACATAGATATCACTGTGACAATGTCATTTATAAATAGCAGAAAAAGCAAGGGACCCAAATGGCTGCCTTGAGGAACTCGCTAAAAAAGTTTTTGACTTGTGGTTTAATATCTTGACTTCTAATGGCCTATTGGAAATAAATGACAAAATCCATTTAAGTACATATATCCATTCCAATACCCATTTTCTTTAACTTTGCCAGAAGAATAGAATGATTAACGCGATCAAATGCCTTCTCAAAGTCAATGCTAACCAAATCAATCAACCGTCCTCAATGGCTGGAATAGCATAATTCAAAAATGACACTAAATTAGTAACGCATGAGCGACCTTGCATAAAACCGTGTTGCTCCTTAACAATGACAGAGCTAGTCAAGGAGTACAATTTCTTACTTACTATTGCATCTAGCAACTTGGGAATAACAAGCATTTTTACTACTGCCCGGTAATTCCTTATGTCATGTTTGAGACCAGATTTAAAAACTGGAGTAACAAGAGCTTTCTTCATGCAATCAGGAAAGATACCTGTACGCAGAGAAGTGTTAAAGGGATGTTTCAAGGGCTCTAATAAAACTTGGATGCAATTTTTTAGTAGAACTGGGCAGATATTGTTTTCGTCCAATGAATAAGAGCTCGGTAAGTGATGAATAGCATCAATAATATCACTATCAGTAACTACCAGAGAACTTACAAAATTAGGTAGAGGTGTTACATCAAAGTCAACATGTTCGGAAGTACTACCATCATCAGCTTGAAAGACAGAATGAAAAAATTCAGCAAACAATTCACAGATGGATTTAGAACTGTCAGCTGACCTATCATCCAAAGTCATTGAAACTGGAAAACCAGAAGAAGTTCTTTTGGTGTTTAGAAAGTGCCAGAATGCTCTGGGATCTGAGTTAATATTAAGTTCAGTAGTCCAAACAAGCCATGAAGTGGTTCGGCGCACGCACACATCGCAAAGTGGTCTGACAGTTTATAGAAATCCCATTGAGTCTTATGGGGGACGTCGCAAAATTGGAAAAAAATTCGCGGCAACTTCCAAACTATAGCTCCTATCGAAAAATGATTTTCTCTCAAGGTTACTCTAAGAAGTTATCCTTCTAATTAATAACGCTTTTAATCATCTGTTCGAACAAAGAATATGAAATTTTCGAGTTTAACCAAAAAACAGAAAAGCCGGGTGCCGGACCACTAAAAAAAGTACGGCAGGAGAGTGAATTGGCTCCGAACCGAACCGAATAATCGAAAATTTCCTGTTTTTTCGCCGAAAATTCATTAATGTTTGTGGCCTATATCGAGTAAATGCCCCTATGATTTTAATTTCTAAAGACTAGTATGTCCCTAGTATCCAAAAAAACCGATTAAATCCAATTTATCCAGCACATTTCATCCAGCCTCCACAAGACTAAATGTAAATTTCTCAAACTGTCAGACCACTTACGCTAAGCACCCTTTGAGCACCCCAAAAAAATGGTACGCATACGTACACTATATATGAACGTTTCAGTACTTCCTTATGTCGTATTTCTATGTTTGTAACACATATTATATGTACATAAATGCTTGAAAAGGGGTTTAAAGTTTTTTCTTCACGTATTAATATATATGTAGATAATGAATGTATTATAAAAACAAATCATTTCAATAAGGATTGCTTTGATACTAATCAAATGTATTACGAACATATGAACATTTGAAAGCATTGGAGTTTGTAGGCATTCTATAAATAACAACAATTCTGCAATAATTTATCTTTGTTTTGTTGTACTATATAAGAGTTTATTCTCATAACATAGTAAATATGCGCTTCATTTTACAAACTTGACTTTTTTCTTCTTCTTTATAAAAAAAAAAATTGTTTTCATATCGCTTATCGAGTGGCTTAAATATACAACAGCGTCACCGCTCGGATTACAATGAAATTGAGCAGGTGCCATCCATTTGGTTTTGCTTGGAAGGATCTGAAGGAATTTTGGTGAGGTCGGCTATAGTTTCCAACATACCCCACTTTTAATGTTGAGAAAATGTCGAAATTAGAAGTTCCCATTTCCACCGCAAAATCCTGAAATCTGAAAAAGGACGATAATAATAAAATGTAAACAAAAATCTTCTTACGGAATCCGAATGACATTTGAGTTGAAACAAAAATGTCTGCAGAAAAAGTAGGTTCCGAGTAGTTCTGAATTTTCGAGAACTGTAAAAAAACCTGGGGCACTCCAGTTATTTGATTTCTTATCGAACAGCAAACAGTGGCAACTGTCAGTTACCTGCAAAAATAATTTTGAAATGTCATTTTCTTACTCCTGCTCCTGACTAGGAGTAAGTTCGGCACTTGTTGGAGTAAATTAGAACTGCTCATCAAACACAGAACTCCAAATTCCGAGCAGTTCCTAACTCTCATCGAACGCATTGGAGTACTCCAATCAGTTCGGAACTGGTCATCGAACAAACCTAGTAATTTATTTTAAAAATATGAAAATACACCACATATGCGTGCTGTTTTGCGCGCACAAAGCGCTTAGTGTAGTTCTCTTTAGGGACATTGAACATACATACTTTAAAAATATGATATACCCCACAAATACGCGTTTATCTGCGCGCGAAAAGCGCATGATGTAGATCTCTTTGGGGAGTTGAACATATTTAGCAAAATTGCTTCAGATCCTTCCGTTTTAGGGCAAACGGAAGGCACCTGCTCTATTTTCATTAAAATCCAATCGGGAAAATAATAATTCTCAAGGATACCATTATAAGTTATTCAAATAACAGACAATTCCATATATCATGTATCATATCTTGAGTTTTTCAGTGGGTTCCAATTATGTATGTAGATTAAATATTAAAATTTGTTTTGACGTGAAAACGTCTTTTCGCTCGTTAAGTACAGTGATAGCCGATCAAACTTTCTTGCGTTACAAAATACCGTCAGATTTTAATCGCTTATAACTACGAGACTAATAAATGCGATGACAAAGGTTGAGGTCACAATGGATAGAGCATGTTTCTACGTGTTTATCGTGCCGGGTTTTTTTTGCCCGTGACGTCATCGGGCTAGCTTAAACGCCTATGCGTGATTATTGTGAATTAGCGTTGTGTGAAATTATAAATTATTGTAGCGTAAGAACGCGTTCAGCTAGGACGTTGATTGGGGTGTCATTGTAAAGAGCTTGAAAAGAACTATAAGGACTCCAAGTGAAGCAATAAAAATATTCGCCGAAATATATGTACGTAAAAAACATATTAAATTGAAAAATTGTCAAAAAATAAACGATTCCGCTTCATATGCGCGGAATTATCGAAAACGCAATTCAGAGGAAAGCTCGCATCAAAAGGAATTTAAAAAACTTAAAAAGTCCAGCGCCGAGCAAGTGTTAGAGCTACGGAAGCATCGAAGAAAAAATGAAAAAACGGCGCAAAGCAATAACGTTAGAATTTACACCGAAGTTTTCCCGGAAAATCTACGGTGCGGACCCTGACTACGCCTTTCGGTTTTGGTTTTTTTTTTCAATAATCCATTATTTGAGTAATTCATGTAGTTCTTCAGCCAAATATAAATTATTTAAATATGTACTATTATGTTACGACCGGTTGTGGTAATTAACAATATTTTATTGTAACAAATTTTACCCACCTAATTATTGCCATCGGTAAAAGGCTTTGTAGCTGCTTTGTGGCCGATGTGCGATATAAAAAATAATTCAAAAGAGCAGTAATTAAAAAAAATACCAGACTAGAATCTGCAGAGTTTAAGTTAATAACTTATAAGATGTATGTATACATTATAGATATATTTATGTAAAAAAAATTAATTTCTTTGGGATATTCATAAAAAATTTATTGATTATGAAATTATAATAATTATTGTATTATGTGTCAACTATATAAAAAAAATTAATTTAAATTTACTGTGCCAAAATTTTTTTCGCCTTTTTACGAAAATTGTCGAGCTGCTTCTGCGACCGAAAATTCTTATTTTATTAGACGAAAATGCATCAGCGCATGAATTCATATGCAATAGATGTCGTATACGATTCTTTGCCTGTACATCGCTTGAAGTTGATCATGCTATAGCATCGACAAAATGTAAATAAGTTCTTGCGCTTAAAATTTCAAGCGAACCAAAAATATTTGAAGAGTTTCTGAGCAGAAGTAAAAAGGCAAAGCGTTTTACACTCTTCTTCTTTAATATCTTGGAACATCACTTTCGCCTATTGGCTTTGGAAATCTGTATTATCTGTGCTATAGTCAGTCAAAAGTCGGAAGGAGTCACAATTTCCTAGTTGGTGTTCAAGTTTGATGTTCACGTGGGGCATAAAACGTGCAGATTTAGAGTAAGCGGTAAGCATGTGGGCAGTTATGAGTCGCTGAAAACAGTGAAGGTAAAGGGAGAAATCGGGGATCTTGATCTTGGGGTTTTTTTGTGTGTCCTATTCTTAATCTAAAGTTAAAACTTATCACTTATGTTGCGAATTTTGTTATGTGATTACGTTACCAAAGTTAGAAAACGGCATTGTTTATACTTACAATAAAAGTAATCGGTAAATACTGGGCTGTGCGAAAGTTACCGCAACGTTTTATCGTGCCAGCTTAGCCGTCTGATAATGAAGGTGTCACCCAACCGTATTTTTCATGTGTTTTAACTAGGGATCTAAAAGCTTCCTCTGCAGATCGTCTGAAAGAAAAGATTACATTTTCACGAAAATTACCGATTCACGACAGACTCACCTGCTAAATTCTTTTGAGCTCTTTGGTTTCCGTGCTATCCTACCTTGACCTTTCACTAAGCTTGCTGCAAATTGCATTAAAACAGCCTCCACTGTGTAAGCACTGGCCCACCCGCGGGGGGTAAGTAGCTCCATGCAAATAGCACCGCCCTCCATCACAAATCCTTTCTCTATCCTCGGTTCCACGACCCTCATGAACGGTGGGGCGAATGGAAAGTTTTCTGGGAAAATTAAATGCAGCAGGATGCAGGGGATGTTAAGCTCCGTCATATCTTCGGCTAGAGGTGAGTCTGGATCAACAATGTGTAGGCGGGCGTACCACTCGTACAGATTGTCGTTTACCAGCTCGACCTGAAATACGTGTGCTAAGAAATTTGCCATCTGTTATGCATTTTTAAATTATAAAATTTTACAGTGCCACACCACTGTTGCCAGTCGGTTTTTCACAATTCGTGAAAATTCCTTTATCGAGTATGCATCATACATAAACGAAAGGTAAATGCATGCGAATTTTCCACAGCAACTACCATCTGCAGGGGAATATATATTTTTCTGCCGTAGAAGCGGCTGTGTGGCGAGTGTCGATACTTACGGTGAACACGGGATCTGGCCGCATACTTTGCAGTTTTTGTATTTCTCTGTACTCCTTCATTAAACGTCTGGCTCTTATTGTTGTGTCAACTGGCTTAGCAACAGCTCCCGTCGTATTTTGTGCCGGCGACACTCCCCTGAAAAGAAAATATTATTTTCTCTTTTAATTAATAAAACACTTTGATACACGAATGCACAACATAATGAAATATGTATGTGAAAGCTGCGTTTTATGAAAAGCATATGTAATCAAATTCTCTTTTTCACAACTTACGCATTAATTTGTTATTCATAAATATAATCGGAAATTTAAAGCCATTTCATTTTTACACAATTAATAAGGTTCGTTTTATATTTATAACCCCACCAAAAATTTTAAGATTTTGGGAAAACTATTTATTCTATTGGGATACAATATTTGACGAAAATTATGAAATTGATGAGGAAAGAAAATTCACTCACAAATTGTAAACTTACTTCATTTGTCCATTTTCAGAAGAAAAAACGGTTTTTGACTTTTTCATAATTATAACGCCACTTGCGAAAAAGGTATTTGGGGATAACCTCACTTAATAATAATTGGTACTGGTAGTATATGGTAAGGTTATTTTCAGGGACCGTAATGGTTTTTATGTTTAGTTTTATGATAAAAATCAGACAATAACAGTTATATGTTGTTATAAATCTTTTTGGTTAACATTTAACCATTATTTTACAATTCATTTATTTTGGTTATGAGATACGAGTTATCGATGAGCTTTTAAAATTTTTCTCAATAATGAGAGTTAATTCTCGATTTTAATTTTTTTGGTTACAGAATAACCACTATTTTACAATATATTTATTTTGGTTATGAAATAATAGTTATCGTTCAGTTTTTATAATTTTTCTCAGTAATGAGAGTTATTTTTGGTTTTTTTATTTTTTTGGTTACTGAATAACCATTATTGAGAAATATATTTTTATTGGTTATCGGATGATAGTTATCGATCACTTTTTTTAATTCTTCTCAGTAATAAGAGTTATTTCTGGATTTTTATTTTTTTGGTTACCGAGTTACCATTACTCGGAATTTTATTGTTTTTTTCTCACCAAGCTCGAATTTTCATGCGATTTCACCCGAACTTGGTACTTTGGGGTCGTCGAATTCAACCCTTCTGTCAGAATTAACGAATTCTAGATGGCGGACTGTCAAATTTTAAAGTTAATGCGATTTGCACCAAACTTGGAACTTTTGGGTCTTCGGGGTCGCTTATTTCAAATCGACTGTCAGATTTTACGAATTCAAAATGGCGGACTGTCTAATTTTAAAGTTAGTGCGATTTGCACCAAACTTGGTACTTGGGGGTTTTGAGGGTCGCTTATTATTGAACAATATTTATTTTTTTGGTTATACTTCTTAAAATTACGCCAGAAATCCGTAGTTCACATGACGGCGATAAAATTGTTCCAAATATGTTACAAGATCAGATCATTATTTCTCTAGGATTTTTTAACTTGAAAAATACAAAGTAATGGTTATTTTCAGTCCCTGGTTATTTTTATTAACAAGAGTAATCATACCACATGGTACCAGCCTTACAAATTAAGAAAAAAGCAAAATTCTTGCTTTAAAAGAATAAATTTTTATTGGTTTTCGTGAAATTGCGTGAAGAATTGGACGAAGCCATAGAGTTGTCCCAGATTTTTTGAAAAATTTCGATGATGGGCAATTAAAGTGATTCGAAAGAAAAATTAAAAAGCACGTTCAAGTAAATCTAGCAAGAGTTTTAATGAGGTAAAACAATTAGCCCTGAGATATTTGTTTCACATTCTACAGTATGGAGAGGGTTGAATCGCAGTGGAAATAATCAACATGCAATAATGAAATTCATTCCTCGATTAGAAGAATCACATAAACAATTTAGAGTAAAATTCGCAATAAAAAATAAGGATAGAAATTGAAATACAGTGTTTCCAATTAAAATAAAATTAAAACGCCCCTAAATTAAAAAAAACACTCAGGTGATATTCACCGATTACAAAAAGTGGAATTTAGGCGAACCGGATGGCTTTCGATGATATTGGAGAAATTTGAGAAAGGAACCCTTACATTTTTTCCCCAAAAAAACTTTGGTGGCGGAAGCGTGATGTTTTGGGCGCATTTTCTGTGCTCGACTGTTTAAACTTAAAATTCACTTTATTAAGGATGAAGAGCAAGGACTAAACGGATGTGCTCCAAATGAGCTTAGTCCTATTTATTCGGCAAAATTTACCGCAGGATAATGCCCACATCTATGTTAGTCGCGGTACCAGATCCAGATTCCTTTTAAATTCGACTGGGGTTTTGGAGTGGCCACCATGCTCTTTACACCTGAATCCAATTGAGAATCTCTGGGGAGTTTCAGAACATAGGTGTACAGGGAAAATCGCCCATTTAGGACTTAAAACGGCCAAATCTGGAAGAATAGAATGCTATTGATTTTAATTTAATTCAAAGTCTCATCAAAATCATGAAAACCAGAATCTTAAAACGAATTTGAAGAAAGGAACAATTCTTCCTTAATAGACTTTACATTACCGTGTTCTAATATTATTTTTATTTACGTGGTGTTATACAGTTGTGCGCAAAAGTTTAAGACCACTTCTATTTTTTGGAGCATTGATTAGCAATACATATTTCTTTCGCTCATTTGGCTTTTATGAAGACCAATCACCTTAAAATTTAACAGTCTAGTAGTTGTTGGTTAAAAGTTAAAAAAAAAAACAGACTTGGAAAAACGGTTTTTTTTCCCATGGTCTCTGAATATTATTGCTAACCTTATTTTAAAGCAAGAAATAGCTATTAATGTAAATTTCGAACCGAAATAAACCACGTTGTCATCAAGAGTGCTTCATAGCCATTGATTGATTTTATTGTATTTTTTTAATTTAATTGCAAGAAATACACAGATTATTCAAGTGATTTTACATTTTGCGCAATTAACTTTCGATAAAAAATAGATTTTTAAATTAAAATCATAATATAACTTTTTGACAAAACTTCCCCATTATTTTAGATTGTTATGATTATGAAAGCACATACTTTTTTCCTGATAAAAAATTGCGGATTTTCAAAATCCAGGTTGTTAAAGTGAACAGCTCCATAAAACACAGTTGGTCTTAAACTTTTGCTCACAACTGTAATAATGAAACAAGCTGAAATCTCGCACCGTTCGGTAGTTACAGGGTGATTCGTAAATCAGGATGTTATCTTATATGGGAACCGCTCTTGTATTTTTAGCTTTTTTTCTACGCATCGCAGCAACCCCAAACCGATCTCAAAAATCACTATTTCGAGGCTCTTTCCAAAAAGGTCAACACCGCCCCCTATCCCCAACCCCTTGGACACAATTACCCCTGAAAGTTGAAAAAATTAACTTTTATTTCACGATTTTTCACCTTTCGCCCCATTTTGCTCCGAAATTCACGTTATTAACATTCCTACGTTTTATTTTTTTTTTAAGTTACCTCTCCAAAAAGGTCTTGGTCTGACCTTTCACCTCCTGCAATATTTCCCTCCCACCTCTGAACACCCTGTATAATATGTAGAAAAATTTCCTGAAGAGATGACTATACATAGACAGAATGTCGAATACATCTAAAGAATGAGGAGCTCACATCCTGTGTGATTGTCCAGCTTTGGCGCGGATGGGAATAAGGACCTTCAGAAGAAAATTCCTAAGCTCGGCTGAGGTTCGTAATTTTTCTGTGGGTTTCTTCTCGCCAGAGAAAGAGATGTACGCTTTTAATTAATATTTTGGTAATAATAAATAAAAGAGAACTTTGTCTGGTAAGAAAATGTTTGAAAATGAAGCATTCCTAATTAAATACATTGCATGAACAATACATATATTAAAGACTTACCGTCTTAACCGTCGTCCAGGTGATCCAGAAGGTCCTGCACTTCCACTCGCTCCATCAGCGCCACTTTCAAGTTTTTCTGAACTTTTGAACAATTTTCTAATAACGGCAGTGACTTTCTCCTTTGAACGTGATGACATTTTTTAAAACTTTAGATTATTTAGTGTTCACGGCTTTGTTTTCTCACTTTTTTAACACGCTGCAAACGATATCGTTAACGCTTTTCGAAAGGATGCATTCGTTTTTATAAAATCATTAATAACAAATTAAAGCAAATTTGAGTAATATTAAATAAAATTTTAATATAATATTTAAAAAAGTGAAAATATATTGAGGAATTAACGCTTTTTGGCCAACACAATGTATTTGTTGTAGTTTTGGCAATAAGATTATCAGTCTTGGCGGTGAGCTTGATGGGTTGTTTGCAATTATCTGAAAAAAAGCAAAACATGATAATTAAAAGCGACGCATATTACCTTCTTTATAAAATTTTAGGTCTTAAATAAACCACACTTTTTGCTGCACATTCTCAAATCGTTTCATTTGGTATATCGAGACAAATAGACTACGTAACATAGGTGAAGTGCAGAAGTGAACCAATGATGGTAACTAAGGGCTTTTGCAAGTTTCGCATTAACTGTTGGAGATATCACAAAAATTGTTATGAGTAAATACTGTAGACTGTAGTAGAGCATAAAATTTTTTATAGAAATGCTCTACATTTTGACGTCACATTGATCATTTTCATAAATAACTCAAAAACTATCGAAGTTATGGGAAAAATGATTATTAAACATTTTGTGGAAAATTTACAGAAATACTAACGCAAAGCTTGAAAGCGCTAAGAAAACCAAATTAAGGAAGAAGATTTTCCGTTTCTCGAGTAATACTTCAATGTTTAAATATGCAGTCATGCGTATAACTTTAAGACCACCTAAGTTTTTCATGAAAGTTTTATCTTTTGATCATCATAATTTCTACAAACCATCAGAGAGAAAACACTTTTTGGCAGAAATTATTATCCAATGTATTTTATTGTATGCCTATACGTTGATCTTATTTTCGCCACCAAGAATACAAGAAATTTAAATAATTGTCTCGAGGCATCCGCGTACAACAATAAGATCACTTCGTCGTGTTCATAATAGAATCGTCCTTTTAGAGCTTAGTTCGCTAAAGTATTCCCTCTGGGTGCATTTTTTGATGATGATAAAAAAAAATGGTAGTTTGTTGGAAATACACACATACATATGGGTCAAATCGCGTCAACCGGATCACTTCTCAGTCCAAAATTTGAGAGCACCTACAAAGACGTACAAGTGCTTAAATTTTAGCTTGAGTCATAAGCTATCAGATCCTACCTGGCCCATTAAAAAATTCAAAATGGCGGAGCCAATATGGCGGCTCTAATTAGGAAAAATGTAGTATTATCGACAATACACGACAATAAAAACTCCAATCGAAGTATATAAACTTGATACTACTTATTACATAAGCGCTTTAACTCCCCAAACTTAACAGTAACAGTAGTAATATCAAGTTTATATACTTCGATTGGAGTTTTTATTGTCGTGTATTGTCGATAATACTTCATTTTTCCTAATTAGAGCCGCCTTAGTTATCCGTTCTAGAAAATTGTTTTCTTTTAGCGCATTTTTGGCGCTGCTGGGTGTATGTAAGGCCTTAAACAACTATTGAACTATGAAAAACAATTTTTTGATTGACATAAAAATAAATAGCGGCGAGAGAGCCAATTTTCAGAAGTTGGTTTTTTGAAAACGTCTCCACGGGTGGAAGGATTTCTCGGAGACTATCAGTCCTAGAGCAAAAAATCAAAAAGGGTTATAATTTTTACATGTTTGCCTATGGTGCTACGTAGGATATTTTTTCTATATGCATTTTTAGAGAAATAGTACACTTTTGAGAAAATTAATTGGTTATAAAAAAAAGGATTAACTGGTTATAAAAACAAGTTTTCATTTACCCCCCTATTCAGAGCGTTGTGATCGATCACAAGTTACAAGATTTTCCATTAGTCGCCGTACTCTTGTGATTCGATTGTGACTTGTGACCGGTCACTGAGAATTACTAGAATAGGGCCCTTAATCAAAAAACGGCTACGTAGCACCATAGACAATGTAATTGTAAAGTTACTGTCAAAATTTCAATTTAATCTATGCAATGGTATCCGAATGATCTTTCCAACCAGTTGAGAAAAAAAGGTTTCGAGAAAAACGCGTTTAAAGTTTTGAAAGCACACCGCTTTCCACTGTACGCGTTCATCGAAAATCGAAATTTCAACATTAAAAAATAATTTTTTCGGAATACAACTAATTGCATATTATTCGTAAGACTTGAAAGCATACTTTAAGTAAAAAAAATTTTTACTTTTTTGAAAATCCTAGAGTGGTGGTGTTACTACTTAAGAGACTAGGTAAATCAAGAAGACATAATATCTTCGTCTAATTTCTTCAAAACCGGATAATATAAGATTTTTTGATAACGAAATATTTTTACGCGAATAGTTTTTCCTTTAAAAACATACCGTTTTTCGCACGCAGACAAACACGCATTTGTGGAGTAGATCATATTTTTTTGAAACATATCAACGTTCCCCGTTAACTCGTAAACTCGTATCTACGGGTACACCCGCTAGTGGTGTCAATAGACACTTCCTTTATATTTATAGCCATCTAACTTGGTTTATGTTTTCTCACCATATGTAGGTACATATGTATGTCCTTCGTCCATAATGCAGTTCTACAAGCTTTCACCCTAATTGGGTTCTGCTCAAACTTAATTTTTGAAGAAACAGTTTTCGGTGAAATTTCTCTACTATGTGTGAAAAAGCTGAAGATCTATTTGTTTTATATCCACGAAAACTAAAGCCGAGTTAAACTTAAACAAAATCTTTTCCAAATCTATCTTCTATGTATAATACTTTTACCAAAGAAATTAGAAGTTAACTCTAGTAATAGTAAGAAAATTGATAAACATCTTTTTCTCAGAAAATGTATGTGATAGAATTTTTTAAATATTTTTTTCATAGCTAAGTACATACTTAATACCTACCGAAATTACTACTTAGTTTTTGTTGTTGAAAACATCGCAGGTCTGTGTTATTAAACTTCTAGCATGTACCGGAAATGTGGCTTGAAAGCTTGGCAGGGAACATATTAAACGTGAATATAACAATGGAAAAATGGAGCGTGAAAAATGGTTACAGCCGAAGAAAAAGTCTCGAAATTTTCGTCACAAAGGAACGAGAAGATGTTTCACATATGCTATGCCAGTCACATCCAATTTGAAGGGAATTTTTTACTTTTGCTTTCGTTGTTGTTTCCTCAATTGCGAGGCAACAAAAACCGTGAAAATGAATTCTGAAAGCACTCCCACACGAGACACCATATGAGAGTGTACGTCACTCGTCCGCAAGCGTCGTTTTGAGATGCTGATGTTGACTTCTGATTCTGAAATGAGACAAAGGTGCATCATGGCATTAGTCTTCTCAAGGATCCCCAGCTGCGATTTGTTTGTGCGCCCTCCTAGCTGCGAACGGAGACGGATTTGGAGTCTGCTTAAATTAGTATTTATTGTGAAGGGCGGTTGCTGTCTAGTTTCCAAATATTTCGCCGACTCCAAGCATCTTAGTGAAAATGTGGTAGATTGAGATTAATGATCTGTGACACCACATGTGATATGTTAAAAAAGGCAATTAATTGCTTTTTGCTTCTACAAATATAGGCCAAAAGATACATATGTATGTGGATTTTGGATTTGACCCATTCTCTTACTTTTAATTGACAAATCAAAAGATATCCTGCTTATACTTCTTATGTTAGAAGGAAGCAGATGTCTTCACTACGACTGAACCATCCCTCATTAAATGTCCTCACAAAGAAAATTTATATACAATATTATATGACTTAGATTAGAACATGTGTATGGACATGAAATAAAAAGTGAATTAAAAAACCCAATTGCAACTCAAAAGAGAAAAACAAGCTTTAAAATCCAGAATTCTGTTTAAGCAATTCTAAAAGCGCCATGATGTTTTTTTGTTCGATAATAACTTTAAAAAAACCGGCCAAGTGCGAGTCGGCCTCGTGCACCGTGTGAGTTCCGTAAAAAAATACTGTTTTTGGTATATATGTAACTACAAATTTACGGTTTTCGGATTTTTCCCTTTACATATGATATGTCATAAGACATTGCTTCTTGCAAATTTCATGATTCTAGGACTCTAGGTCAACGGGAAGAACCCTGAAGGTTTTTGCGTGTGTCGAAATATGCGGCATAAATGGCCGTATCTTTTGATTGCGTTGACTTAGAAAATTGATTTTTTTACAGCTCCAAGGAATTGCAGACCTGAGTATTTGATATTAATTTTAACTTGATACCTCCGCGCGTTCGTGAGCAAAAGGGTCTTGACAGACAAACAGGCAGACGGACAAACAAGTAATCTTGAAAGAGCTCTTTTTTCCTTTTGAGGTACGGAACGCTAAAAAGACAGACAAATGAGAGTAAAATTCGCGCCTTGAGAGTTCTGTACTGTTATAAAACCACAAGCCTTAGTAGATAATTATTTTAGATCATACATAGAATAAGAAATAGAAATTCCACAGAATTAGAAAATAATAATTTTCGGATTTATTCCTTCACTTGGACCAAAAGGCCGTACCTTTTTATTGCGTTATAGTAAACTAGAAAATTTATTTTTCTACAGCAGTATATAGACTCAATAGACCTTAGTATTCGATATTAATTCAACTTAGTTTAAGTCTTCTATTGTATATGTAGCTTGTATTAGGCGAATAAATAAATAAATAAGTTAATAAATAAAATTGCAGTCGAATGATGTGGAAAATCTTAAAATAATTATAAATAAAGTTTATTTGCAAAATGAAATGCTGGATGGAAAGCATTGCAAAATATTTTTTTCACAACCTGTTAAAATATTATACCATAATAATTTTAAAAGGTTCTCACACGATATGAAGATGACAACTCTTAGATTTATTGAAAATGAAATGAAACTTAACCCCCCCTTATTTATTCATGAAAAAAATATATGTGATAGGAAACACTAAATAAATGGACACGTGTTTCAGGATTTTTCTTTTTATTGAATAATTTTAGAAAAATTTACACTTTTCCTCTTTCAGTTACAACCACTCATAAGTAATTATTACTTGTGAAAAAAAAATTACCTTAGAACCAATATTTAGATTATTTCCTTTCCTGGAATATTTAAGTAAGCGCTAACACTGAGATTTATATATTTTTTACAAAATTTCGAATTTCACAAAACTCGCTCTGCGCCGGTTCATACCCATTCGTTGACTTTGATGAACGATATAGTTCACACAACTTGCTTATAGATGGCGATTTTATACATAAAATGAAACTCGTATAGTACAAATTTGACACAGTATGCATAAAATAAGAAAATCAGTTTGAAACTTAAAAATATTTAAGTTAATATGGTTTGGTTCATATATGAGCCACCATGCGGTAAGGGGTTAAATTGCCTTCCTGGCACCAAAGAAACAAGAAACAAACATCAATCGCAGAAGGTCATATGAACCGTAGCTCTTTTTTATACCGCGAAATCACAGCTATTGTGACAGTCGCAGCTGCATCAAAGAACTACCGATAACCCTCGATGTTAATAAGTTTTTGTGAATATCGCCTCTAACGCTAACCATATTGTTATGTGCGCAGTCCATCCAAAGGAATATTTGGAAAAAACAACACCAGAAAATTATTCAATTCCGAAGATTGAGTGATTCAATTTCATCTGGCGCTGCTGAGGCGAAGTGAACGACGAGGCGGGCGAGAAGGGACCAGCACTACTAATAATCAACTGCCACTGACAACATCTGAATTGATCTCTGCACTTTGATTAAACTTTGAAAAATTTTCCATTTATCGAAAATCTACAGCCTTGGCCAAAAGTATTAGGCACCCTAGTTTTTTCCATGTATCTTACAAAATAATTCCAAGAAACATTTATATTGTTTGTCAATATGTTCCTACCGATCATTAATGGTAATTAAGGTAATGAACCCTTTCCTAGAAGGACCATAAAACATCTGGTTGGGAAAACTTATAAATTTGAGATTTTTTAAGAAAACTTCAGTTTGCAATTATTGTTCGTAGTGCAAGCAAGTGTTTAAATTTTGTTGCTCTTTTAACGGATTTGGCTACTATAATTATGAAAATGCCTAAAAGAAGGAAATTAAGTGAGCCAGAACAGTTGCGAATTTTGTTTTTACATGAGCAAGGCAATTCTCAAGTTGAGATTGCTAAAACTGTGAAATTTTCTTGTTGTGCAGTGCAAAGTGGAATTAAACGTTTTCTGGACACAGGATCACACAAAGACAGAAAAAGAACGGGTAGAAAAAGAGTAAGTTCGGAACATGATGGCTGAAATTTGATTCGAGAGTTTCTCAAAAATCGCAAAAGAACGTCTTCAGAGCTTGCTACTAGTCTGCCTCATCAGATTGGTAGGCCGATTAGCGCTAGAACTACAAGAAGAAGACTTGGAGAAGCAGGACCGAAAGGTTGCAAGGCTAGGAATAAGCCTTGGCTTTCAGAAAAAAATAAAACAGCGCGTCTGGAATGGGCTTTAAAACACCAAAGTTGGACGGAAGCGGATTGGGAAAACGTAATATTGTCCGATGAATATAACTTCGAGGTAAGCTTTATTTGGTTAATTTCAATTATTTATAACGGTTGAATTATGCTCAGTCCGTTTGTGAAAGCATTTTATGGATATTGAAAATAGTGCTAAAATTTATTAATTTTCCAGGTCTTTGGCACCCCTGGTGTCACGTTTGTGAGGAGGAGAGTAGGTGAAGCTTACCGTCCCGAATGCGTCGTGTCCACGGTCAAACATGGAGGGGGCAGTGTAATGATTTGCGGTTGTATGGCGTCCGTTGGAGCGGATGAAATGGTTATTTGTGAAGGATGCATGAACAGTAAAAAATATATTGTCGTGTTGGAAGAGGTTCTACACCCATCATTTACGAAGATTTACGATGACACCAACGCGGACAACATAAAATTCCAACAAGATAACGCGCCATATCACACATCTGCAACCAGTATGCGATATTTAAAAAAACAATGTTGATCTTTTGGAGTGGCCTGCACAGTCACCAGATCTCAATCCAATTGAGTATCTTTGGTGTATACTGAAGCGGAAGATACGGGAGCACAACATCACATCAAAAACAGGGCTGAAACAAATCATCCAGCAAGAGTGGAAAAAAATTTCTCCTGAAGAGTGCTTGAAGCTTGCACGGACAATTTCTAAAAGAATAGCTGCTGTGATTAAAGCTAAGGGCGGACCGACTAAATATTAATAATAAGAATAAAGGACAATAAGTCAAACCTAACTATAGTTTAATTTCCCCTTATCTGCGCAAATGAACCGTGTGGTACGATTTTCATGGGGTGCCTAATACTTTTGGCCAAGGCTGTATATAAATATATGTAGCAATACTTAATTAATAACAACTTTCATGAGTGCCCGATAACTTATTTTTGGTTGTATGGTTAAAATAGAAATAACTACGTATTTCTGGGCTACAAATCTAAAAAAAATATTGAAATACTTTTGAAGTGAAAGGAACAGTTGAGAAAAATTTTAAATTGAAGATGGAATATTTATTTGAAATTTTCCTGCATATAACATATTAGTAAGTATATAGGTGGTACATACGATTATTTACTTTTCTACAGGTGAGTTTGGAGATAGGGACACAGTATCGAATAAAAATAACGTTAATATGTTCATGATTAGAGATGGCAACGCTTTATAAAATGAGTTCAATAATGAATTAAGGGGGCAGTTTGGTTCTTTTGGACAATTTCTTTTATAGTAAAATGGATTAGATTATTTTTATATTTTTATATATGATATATATTTATGTATGTATATTTACCCTTAAAAGGTATCATGGATAAATTTTCACTCAAGTGAATTTCGTTTAGTAACTTTGTTCCTTTTAACTATTGTTGTACCCTTGACACACTATGGCTGAAATTTAGAATTTCGGCTTTTTTCTCCATTTCGATCTACATTTCAAGTCAATTTGGAAATGAAGCTTTTCGTACTCAATTTCATGCGAAATTGAGTTTGCAAAAAAATCTATGTTTTGCTGGTTAATTAAATTTAAAATCAGGCTGTCGCTGACCATTTTCTCCAGTTTTGTAAAATTTGACATTTGAAATTGAATTTTACATTTCAAATTGAACAGCAGTGTGTCAGGGGGTCGCGAAATTGAGATCGAAATTCTAAATTTCAGCCATAGTGTGTCAAGGGTATTACGTTACTTTGAATTCATTAGAAACAATTATGCCCGTAATTTTTAATATAGAATTGAATAGTAAAAAAATACTTATATTTGTATACTTTTTAATTTTTATAATAATATTTATAATACTATTTATCGTTGTTAAAATACATCAATCCAATTAAAAGATATTTAAGGGTTAAATTACACGAAAAATTTTTGTTTTAAATTTTTTATTAAAGCATGGTGGTAAAGTGGCCACCTGGTGTGAGCCATCTTTTTATCTGGTTGGCAGGATTTTCCAACTGTGGAATATCTAAAAAGAATATTCAAAGTGCATATTAAAATATAAGTAAACCGCTATCGCCTGAACTAGGATTATGCATTTCGCGTGGGTAAAAAAAATGGCGGACTTATGAATTGTTCGAGCCTTTTTTTGCCAAGTAAAATCGTTTAAAAAATGGGTTAACCCTTTGCCTTGAAGCAACTGGAGAAGTGATCTCCTTTCTGTGCTGAAAATGAGAACCCGATATCAGACACGTGATGTCTTGTTTTGATCAAAATTGATAAAGTCGTATCAGACATGGGATTGTTTTTACACGTTAATAAAATGAAATAATAAAATATAATTATTAAATTCTGTGATTTTGTTAAATAATAAATGCAGTACTATTAATGTCCACCGGTTTGCGCAAAATTCGCTGAAACTACTTCTCTTCTGGTCACGATGCATGAGAGAAGCTATCATCGAAAGTGGCACAAACAATCGTCCATTTCGATTTCAACGATAATTCGATAATTTGGAAAAATATCAAATGAAAACAGTATACACTGCAAATCTTAGTGCTTTATTTTAATACACTAAAAGTGTTTTAATATGACGTCATAAATTTGATTAACATTTTCTCGTTTTTAAAACGCTTTCAAGTGGTGACGTCATATTAAAACACTTTTAGTGTATTAAAATAAAACACTAAGATTTGCAGTGTTAGCAGTATGAAAAGTGAAAACAGAATTCATTAAAGTAATTTTCAATCCTTGATACACAACCGTTCGGTAGTGAACTAAGTGTATCGAAAATGAGTTTTTATTACTTTTGATCTAGTAAGTACCTTAGTCCTGGTTTTACTCTTATATTTAGATTTTTAAAGTTTTAAACTCAAGTTCCATTCTAATTCGGATCTGCTGCATTTTTTAAAAAGGATGAGATCAGGATAAAACCCACTTGTGCAAAACATAATAATTGAAGTTTGGTACTTCTAAATTAAATATGTATACATACATATATGAATATGACATCAAGCCAAAAAAAGATGAAATCAGAATAAACACAGAATCAGAATTTACACGGAAAAAGATTTGTCGGGAATATCGCGTCGTTTCTGGCAATATTCCTGTATTTTCCGATGGATTTTGGTATAGTGCATTATTTTGGTAATATTTGTGAAAAAGTCAGGGATTCTAACTAAAATTTAAGCACCAGCGTAAAATGTTGACATTATTTCCTGTAGTTTTTAAAGAGATCTGCTGCTTTTTCAATAAATGTTGTGGATTTTATGGCGAAAACGTTCGTAAATTGGTTGGGGATTTTTGCTATCCACATTTTTTTCCGTGTAATAAATATAAAATTAGACTCAGCGAATTCAATACGAAATCAAACTTTATTTTTCTACCCGAACAGTGTTTTTGTCATAAGTAATAGAATAGAATCTTTGACATTAAAATAAAAACATTTACGAAATTTCGAGTTTATAAAAATTAACCATCGTTATACATATTTAGCGACGGCAATTGCACACTTTTCGGCTATCGCACCAGCCTCCGCGGAAGCCCTTAGCGAGGCAGTGGACAACACAAAGGCGTTCATTTCCAATTAGATCGCAAGTGATCCTCGGCTCAATGTGAAGAACTGAAGAGAAAATGAAAATTTATTTTTATTTAATTGTATAGCCTATGTAAAAATGTTCATGCATTACTTACCATCTTCTTCGAGGACTGGAGAAGCGCTAATAGCAGCGATAATTACAGCGAAGAACAAGAAAACGTTAAGAAAACGCATTTTGGTATTTTAAAAACACTTCTGTAAGATGTGGTAAGCTCAATAGTGGGATTGTTTTGCACTGGATAAGTCGCGTACGGCATGCATTTATATTTGATTTTTGGGATACGAAAAAGTGGATTTCCCAATAGCTGTCAAATACAATTTATCTTATCGGTTTACACCAAATGAACAGAAAGTCAGCGTTTTTACGGATGTTGGCTAACTCAAGACAAGAACATCCATTTTCTAAGTTATCTATGGGAATCACCGCAAAAACGACGGTTCTGATAAAGGGGTGTTATTGATTGCAGTCTTTTTATTTATATACAAATTTCAAGAAATTTGACAATATGCATACGTAAACTTTATACCTTTTTGCACTGTAGATCCAAACACTATTATATTTACTACTCCGACGCAAAATAGTTCGCCCATCCGCTTCTTAAGGGGGGAGTCTGCTTTAGGGTACCTAAAAAAAAAGCATTTTTTGGTGGATATTTTAGAACAGAAAGAAAAAGGCAAGGCTAGTGAACTTTTTAGGTTATTTTATTGCATATTTCAGCATTACAAAAAAAATTTTTTTTGGTGAATAATATATAAACGCAGCCGATTTTTATGGACATTTGTGCAACACCGGTTTGCAATCGGCGAGAGAAATGTAGCTCGTAATTTTCGTCTGGAATAAAAAAACCGAACGAAATTTTAATTGTCATATTTTTTTCTTCTAGATGAATTAAAAAAAATCAAAAAAAAAGTGGAGTTCAAGAAATTTTTGAGGTTCGAAAAAAATTTGCATTTAAAAAAAAATCGTTTCAACTTGCTAAAAAAGTTGTTGAGAAATATTTTTCGTGAATTTTTTTTAGTTCAAATAGAAGAGTATAATAAACTGAAGCTAACAAGCCTTGGTTCGTTAAAATTGGTCGTCTAGTTTTTTTGCAATTACGCCCGCCAATTTAGTAAAATCGTAAAAACAAAAACTCGAGAAAACGCGCTACAAAGTTCACGGCAGCTGCTCGGACGCTCGTAGATCTGCTCGACATCCCACTGCGTTTAGTGCTGTATCTTTGAAAATATTGTGAATTAGCTTCTATAACTTTCGGTACATATTCTTAGATACATTAGGAATAGATTTAAGGAAAAAAAATCGATTTTTTTGAACCTTGTAAAGCAGGCTTCCCCCTTAAATGTGTACAAAAATACAAAACCATATTGTCTGTTTTAAGATAATAAAGAACAAAACATTGTACTAAATTTAAAGCTTATAATATCTACTTCTTAATGACTAAGAAAAAAATTTCAATAACTCATAATTAACAACAATTCGTAAAAACCAAAAACACAAACAAGTCAAAATAGTTCGCCTGCCTATTTAATTAATAGAACTATTCTGATCAATGATCACTTAAAATTTATTCTGCTTACAGTTGCGATTCATTTACCGTCGTAAAATAAAGAAGTTTAAGTAAAATGGCTGGTGTTGAGACTCTAAGTGAAGGTATTAGAAAATTTATTGTTAATAATCTGCATCTCAAATAGCTGAAAATTTAAGCATATCGCGGGTTACAGTTCGAGATATACCTAATAAAAATACTTAGAGCCGCCATTCCCAACGTGGGGCGCAGGTCCCACCGGCACCGGTGGGGCATGGCAATATTTTGGTGGGTCATGTGCAGGACGTGCACCCTTCGGCTGACTATACCAAAGGCTATGGCAAAACCTTCTATATTACAAGTCATGAACTGGCCTCTTGCACGTGCGCGCAAGTGGTCTGATAGTTCGAGAAATTTACATTTAGTTAGTCTTATGGAGGCTGGATGAAATGTGCTGGATAAATTGGATTTAATCGGGTTTTTTGGATATTATGGACCTACAAGTTTTAAGAAATTAAAATCATAGGGGCTTTTACTCTAATATTTTCGGCGAAAAACGAGGAATTTTAAGATTTTTCGGTTCGGTTCGGAGCCAATTCACTCTCCCGCCGCCGTACATGTGTTAGTGGTCTGCCGCCCGGCTTTTCTGTTGAGTTTTGGTTCAACTCGACAATTTCATATTTTTTGTTCGAAGACACTGACATATAGAAACTGGACTGCTAACATTTTGTTGTTGTTGTTTGTTTGAAAAACGAGACAATTTTTGTTCTAGGCTCAAACCTTTCAGGAAAATCTTGGCAATAAAAATGCTCTAAAATCCCACACAATTATGTTTAAACACAGCTAAATAATAAATAATTCAATTGTCACGAATCGATTTCTGTCATATCTCGCTCAATTTTAAGTTTTTACATAAAAATGTCGCTGAAAATAATCAACGGGGTATCTGCGAACAACAGAGATAGATATAAAACTTATTGTTGCCACCTTTGTTAAACCTTCACATTTCACGTATATGCCAACATAATCTAAAATATGCGACGCAAAGTACCGAAGCAGTCTGTTAGTCATCGTTAAACTATTGTAACAGCCGAATTTAATTTGGTTTTTATGCTATTACTTTTGCCTAATTTGCGCTTTTTTTCAAAACAAATAAATTTAATATGAAGAAAAAAGTGTTCTGATGTGGACTGTTTTTATTGGGGATGCACTATTTTCATTCGAATATCAGAGTAAAGTGCTATTAAGTTGTCTGCCTGGGGTATCAACGGGGGAGCGAAATAGTTAGATTTCGGCCAAAATTTGATCTCATTTTTGAAGTGAGTTTTTAGCCAGGACCAGCAGTCCAGTTTCTATATGTCAGTGTTTGAAGAGGTGATTTTTAGGTGACCTCAATTTTTATTTTTCATTATTATTAGTTCAATAATGAAAATGATCAAAGTATTTCAGAATAATGTTTCATTCAAATATTTGCTATTTCTGCATTTCAGTTCTCTATTATATGTTTGGAAACTTTATTTATTTAACTGTTCTTTCATTTTTTATTTTTCTCTTTCATGGATGACTTATTCTTTGGAAGCTTGTTTAGATACCTTTTAAGCTTCCTTCAGGTGAATAATCGTAAAATTTTGAATAACAGAGAGTTCTCTCTGAACAGTCAACCGAGTCGGACGTGCTTCCAAGCTCTTCACAGTGTGCCCTGTTTGTGGATCTTAACTAACAGTGTTATCTCCTTTATTATTAAAGTCTTTACATCAAGATTAACTTTAAAAAACCGAACAGTGCTTATCTGCTCAGTGCATATTGGACACAGTTAAGCCAACATTATTCAAGTAGTGACTTGTATCTTTTAAACAACAAAAACTAAATTACTTAATTGCGCATGTGCTCATCATTTTAAAAACCCGAACAGTGCTTATTTGCTCAGTGCCTTATTGGACACAGTTAAGCCAACAGTATCAATAGCCTACAAAAGTCAAACAGTGCCTTTTGCTCAGTGCCTTATTGGACACAGTTAAGATAACAGTACCCAAGTAATGACTTGTATCTTTTAAACATGCGCACGCGCTCATCATTCCCCGTTGGAACAACCGTTATTTGACGGCGTCGTCTGTTGGTACAGTCGCCTACAAAAGACACCCAGTGCCTCACAGCGCTGCTACGTTTTCCACTCGGCCTTAAGCAGCTAAACGTCAGCACAACTGGTCTTTCTTAGACCAAACAGCCGAGCCTCGACAGCAACAATCCAGAGATGACGAACAACAACGCATCGGGAAAATAAGAAAGATAACATCTTCTACACCGAAGCCGACATCCCAGCCCTACAAGAAGAAATACTACCTCATCCAGACTCGTCATCCTCAAACGAGTCGGCCCTACAAGATGCATTCACATCCAGCAAGAGGAAACGCGGAGGTTCATAAATCGCTGCTAAAATACATGCGCCCGCACACAGCCATAACCCTGCAACTAATTACTACGACACACTAATTGTGGAACTGGCCGCAGAAATTCTCAGCGACCGCCCTCACTCATACCCCCTAGAACCTAGAAGATAATGGCGACAACAACTCTTCGGCAACCACCTTACGCAATGCAGCAACCACAGGGTCTACAAGCCTACCCAGCACTGCTCCATCTGTTAGTAGGCCGCGGGATGAATCACTACAAGCCAAACACACATCTAAATCTCAACCTGCCACCACTAGTCGGCCTCTTCTCACCATTCGGAGCGCTTCTCCAATCAACAAACATCAAACTATACAGATAAGTCAGTCAACTACACTAACATTAATTTAAGTAAAATAAAGTTCTGCCCACCCATATTTATCAAATACACTAACACCAAAAAAATTATTAACTGTATTAAGACCCTATTTAATGACAATGATAATTTTAAAATAATTAACACAATTAACAGAACAAAAATTCTTGTAGATAACCCAGCTGTTCACTCTAAATTAATACAGCTCATAAGAACTGCCAAATTGGAAGGCCATACTTTCACCCCACCCCAATTCAAGCCTGCCTCTATTCTACTTAAAGGTATTCATCACATTTTCTCCGAAAAAGACATTTCTGAGGCACTTTTATCCCTCTGCCCTAACTTTCAAACACCAAAAGTATCCAAGTTTTCAACCCCGCGATCACGTGAAATCGAGCGTCAACCAAATATTTTCATAATTCAGTTCAATTCTCTATCCGACCTCAATGTAGCCAGCAAACATAGCGTGCTCCTCCATCAAAAAGTTAAATGGGAAAAAATTAAATACCGAGGCCCACCGCAATGCAAAAATTGCCAAAAATTTGGTCATATATCGAATAACTGTTTTTATAAATACGTGTGCGTCAAATGTAATAACGACCATGAGCCAGGCGAATGCACTAGATATTCCACCGACCCTGACACAGAAGTTGCAGAAACTGCAACTCCTTTGGCCATCCTGCCAATTACTTAGGCTGCAAATTTCGCAGAGATCTGATAGCAAGACTTCATAAATCTAAATTAGACATGCAAAAAAAAAAGAAAACAATCATCTCGCTGTGCTAGATAAAATAAACCCTCTGCACCAAACTACTATACCTAACAGAAACTCATTTGAACGCCAAGCTGGTCGTTCATATGCCAACATACTCAAGGCTAACACTCAAAAACATATAGTAAAACCACAACTATAACCAATCTAATACCAACGAAATTTTCACATACGTTGAAACCACATTTAAAATTAGCTTCATTGAATTTCTAAATAAAATCCAGGACTTCATTCCTAAATTTCGTAAGGAAACAAATGTTGCATCCAAAGATCTTATGATCATTAACTTCATGCTCAAACTTTATCAGAATGACACATAGCCTGAATCTACTCTCTCTAAACGTCAATAGTCTAATTTCGCAACAGAAGAAAAACACCATTATAGACTTAATAAGAATAATCACAGAGGCTAAGCAAAGGAGGAGAGTCAATAAGGCCGGTTTTCGGCCCCCCTCAAATTTGACAAAAAGAAAAAAGAAAATGTTTTTTAACAGTCTAGGGTCAATTTAGAGTCGATTCGACCACAAACGGAACCAACCCCACCCCCCTCTTAGGGTCATTTCAAGGTCAAATTATGAAAAACCCGTCAGTTTGTCTATATTAAAGTCATTTCAAGGTCATTCCAATGGCAAAATGAAAAAAAAAACAGAGTTACGATGTCCAACTTCCTGAAATATAGGTCTTTTGGGTAGCTGATTCCGAATCCGAGGTCAGTTGGAATGAGATTTTTTACACAAATCATGCAGTCAATTCGTTAGAAAATCAACACCGTCAGCATTAGTATTGTCCAATGTGCACCACGAGGAGGTTGCGCGATCGGACTTTGCATATCATTGGGCCTGATAAGGGCCGTTTGTATGTATTACTGTCCATTCAGTCATAAGTCCATTCAGAATAAGCCTACTCATTCCGAAAAGGCGAGTTTATTTCACGGGTTTTTCATAATTTGACCTTGAAATGACCCTAAGAGGGGGGTGGGGTTGGTTCCGTTTGTGGTCGAATCGACTCTAAATTGACCCTGGACTGTTAAAAAACATTTTCTTTTTCCTTTTTGCCAAATTTGAGGGGGGCCGAAAACCGGCCTTATTGACCCTCCTCCTTTCAGATATTGAATTCACTACTCTAAAGATTATCTTCCAACTTGGCAGTTCCATCCCAGCAGAGGGAGTTAACTACATACACAGCCATAAGGCATTCTTCTGTTTATTTGTATATATTTTCTTCTTAGTTAGTTTAGTATGTAAGTGTTAACTTAAGCTCAAATACCATTCCGATATGTAGACAAGCCCCACTGACATATAGAAATGGACTACTCGATTTGCTGTCTCAAATGGTGCACCCTTTTGACAGTTCTCACTTAAGGAGAGTTCAGCTATAGGAAACATATATCTGTCTATTTCTTTCCCATTAGGCGAGATAGGAGCCTTCAAAAGGCGGTAAATTATAATTCGTTTTATTTGTAGCCTGCACGCTTAAATCTAATTCCCCTAAATGTAGCATTAAATTTCAAATAATTTCGCAGCGAGAACTTTCTGGAATAACACATTTTTCATTGAAAAATCCTCAGCAAAACGCTGAAATGCTCTCTTCTGGATATGCGGTTTATATCGTTTAAAGTTTGTTTTAAGAATTCAAAAGTAATAATTAGAGCACTTTTGTGTTTTTGCTGTAATCCCCACTTAATTTAGTTACATTAAAAGGACATAAATGCAATTAATTCCGAAATTATTCGCCGCATTATGCCGCCCAGGTTTTTTGTGGTTTTTGTGCCATTTTTGTTGGTAAATCAGACATAAAATAAAAAGAATTTGCAATATGGGATACTAAAAGACTAATTTCCATAATTTAATAACATCATTTCTGCCGAAAACTCAGAAATTGTGTAAAACCCGGTTGTATCTTAAAAAGGTGTAATTTCATGTTTGCGTTCCTTTAAGGGGACTTAAGATACAAAAGGAGTTATTTAATAATTTTTGGTGTAATTACTTGATGGGTTTATGTAATTAAAACGGACTGATGCCCCAGGACGAGTAGTCCATTTCTATATGTCAGTGACAAACCCAAAACCTTCTATAGGTCTGTTCTTTGAGAAATCCGTTAAAAAAAAACTGGTGCGCCACAGTGCGAACTGAGTGTTGTCAAAAAAAACCAGGGCGCACTGGGTTTTGGTATCTCAAAGAACGAGTTCAGTGCAAAGCAGAGCAAAAAAGGAGAAGAAGAGTAGAATTGTCAGTTGTGTTTACGATTTTTCGAGAATTGAGTTCAGTTAAGTGTTTAAATAAAATAGAAGTGTTTCTAAATAAGCAAGTAAGATTTATAGCATAAAATTCGGTGCATGCAAAAAAAACCGTTGAGAAAAATTACGTTTTCAACCGGTCGGGTATAATATTTCTCTCACTTCATTGACGGTAAATGAAACAAAATGCGTGCACATATAAATATTGCTGGGTTTGAGAGCACATAAATCAATAAATACTTCAATTCAATTTAAATTCAAATTCAAATGCCTCTAGCCGTTATAACTCGACTTCGCCCCAGCATAAAACTCGGTTTTATTTGGTGCGCACCGAGACGCACCGAGGGCTGTCAAAAATTCTCAAAGAACGCTAAAACGAAAACCCAGTGCGCCACGGTGCGAACCAGTTTTTTTCAGTTTTCTCAAAGAACAGACCTTATATTACAAGCCATGAAGTGGTCAGGCGAACGCACACATCTATAGGGCAAAGTGGTCTGACAGTTTACAGAAATCCCATTGAGTCTTATGGGGGACGTCGCAAAATTGGAAAAAAATTCGCGGCAGCTTCCAAACTATAGCTCGTATCGAAAAACCATGTTCACTCAAGGGTACTTTAAGAAGTTTCCCTTTTAATTAATAACACTTTTAATCAGCTTTTCGAACAAAGAATATGAAATTTTTGAGTTTAACCAAAACTCAACAGAAAAGTCGGGCGCCGGACCACTAACAAATGTACGGCAAAAGAGCGAATTGGCTCCGAACCGAACCCAAGAATCGAAAAATTCCTGTTTTTTCGCTGGAAATTCATTAATGTTTTTGGCCTATATGGAGTAAAAGCCCCTATGGTTTTAATTTCTTAAGACTTGAATGTCTCTAACAGAGACAACAATCTCTCTCTGGTCAACAGAGATTAGGAAATACGAAAGATTTGGGGTCCAAACCATTTTTATATAACTTGCGTAGCCCCTATATTCCCACCCCCTTGACCAATTTTCCCCATTTACTTACGAACTTAGTCGAGCTATTGGCAGGATAAACGTATAGGTGAAGTTTGGTCAAAATCGGTTAAGAAATACGGCCTCTATCGTGTCCACAAGTTTCGTTGTTTCCCATATATGTATACATATTCCGAAATTTTTTCATCAGACACACTGTAATAGGTTTTATTTCATATGAAACCAACCTGAAAACCCAGGGGCGTTATGCGGCGAATTAATTTGGATTTATTTGCAATTATGTCCTTTGACTGTAATGTAACTGGGGATTATGGGTAGTTTCCCGAAAATTTGGTAACTTTGAAGAAAATATTGTGGTTCCTCTAAATGTTTTTTATATTATAAAATTGGTGAATAATGTAATTATACATTTTTTAACAATTGATGTTAGCCACAAGGGAAACATTCAAAAACTATTTAAACCTTTTTTGTCGCACAAGGAAACGATGGGGCAAAATGAATTCAATTATTTCGTGGAAATTTAAAATATTCCATTTTTTAGACTAAATTTAGTTTAGTATACATAGGTACATACAGTGTGGAGTAAAAGTGAACAAATGTTTTCACAGAAAGGCATTTAGAGAGCTGTTCTCTGTAAGAATACGGTAAATTATACAAAAAATGGTAGCAACAGAAAGATAATTTTATTTCAGTTAATTCAATATGATAATTAATGTTTTAGCAATAAAAGTTAACAAAAATTAAATCAAAATCCATTTAAAAGGCATTTACTCAGTTTTGCACCACTCAGTTTTTTCGTCGTTCTTGGACATTAATTGTTATTAGGATTCTTCTGTATGAGTTTGTAGACAAGTTTCATCCTTCATTAACGTTTAACTAGTGAAGCAAATAGTTTTGAAGTAGTAAAATTATGAATATACTAAAATGAAGACCCTAGAAAAAAATATCGTTGAAAAGGTGATAAACTTGTCCAAAAAAGGTGTATTTAAAAGAAAAATTGTTGCTGAGCTCAATATTTTACAATCTTCAGTTATAAATATAAGAAAAAAAGGAAATATTAGCGGTACTTTAGGAAGAAATGGAAGACCACGGTTGGTTACAGATCGACAGGCTCGTTTGGTGGGGCCACGTTTAACAGCTGGGACGGCCAAAATTCCTAAGGATGTTATAATATAAGAAAGGACATTTGCTAATGTGTGGACAATAAGGAGTGCTCTCAAAAGAGTGAGCTATGTTGCAGAAAAAAAGCCTAAAAAGCCAAAACTATCTGCTAAAAATAAAACTTTGCGGTTGAAGTTTGCCAAACAAAATGAACACTGGACAATTGACGACTCTCCGACCAGGGAACATGTTTCCAGTCATCAATTGTCCAATTCTCATGTCGTTTGGGAAACATCAAACGCAAAGTTTTATTACATTATTTATATTCGTTCGTTCCTCCAAGTTTTTAGCAGCTAGTTTTGGTTTTTGGAGTTTTTTTCTGTAACATAACCCACTCTTTTGAGAGCATTCGGTATTGTCCACACACTAGCAAATGTCCTTTCTTATATTACAACATCCTTAGGAATTTTGGTCGTCCCAGCTGTTAAACGTGGCCCCACCAAACGAGCCTGTCGATCTGTAACCAACCGTGGTCTTCCATTTCTTCCTAAAGTACCGCTAATATTTCCTTTTTTTCTTATATTTATAACTGAAGATTGCAAAATATTGAGCTCAGCAACAATTTTTCTTTTAAATACACCTTTTTTGGACAAGTTTATCACCTTTTAAAGATATTTTTTCTAGGGTCTTCCTTTTAGTATATTCATAATTTTACTGCTTCAAAACTATTTGCTCCACTAGTTAAACGTTAATGAAGGATGAAACTTGTCTACAAACTCATACAGAAGAATCCTAATAACAATTAATGTCCAAGAACGACGAAAAAACTGAGTGGTGCAAAACTGAGTAAATGCCTTTTAAATGGATTTTGATTTAATTTTTGTTAACTTTTATTGCTAAAACATTAATTGTCATATTCAATTAACTGAAATAAAATTATCTTTCTGTTGCTACCATTTTTTGTATAATTTACCGTATTCTTACAGAGAACAGCTCTCTAAATGCCTTTCTGTGAAAACATTTGTTCACTTTTACTCCACACTGTATGTATATAATTGAAGAACTATTAATTATAGTAAAATAATGAAAAAGAAAATATTTAATTGACATAACTGTTTGATGGAAAATTTTTAGAATTGCTACATGCCAGGGGAAGGATGGTTTTTTAATTTGTTGTGATTCTCTTTAAAAATACTGAAAAATATAACTGTTCAAATGACTGACCAATGACAGAGGATTATAAATTTTAATTTTACATTGTGGAAAACTAACATAAAAATAATATATGTACTTCATTTTTAACTATAGACATCATACTACGCATTTAGTGAAATAGAATTTTATTATGTTTACTTCCTTACGCGTAGCAAAATATTTCGGAAACTGTTTTAATAATTCAATAAATCACAACAGTTAACACCGGTCAAGTGCAATTTTAAATTATGCATCAAAAGGGCCATACTTTAATATTATTTAAAAGCAAACAAACTTTTGTAAATAAAAAAATAAAATTAAAAATTTTAAGTAACCCCCGACACAAAAAAAAAAAACTATAAAAAGTAAAAAAATAAAATTTTTCTATCGGTCTTTTAACTTCATTAAAAGAACATATTAATATTTTTAAGATAAATGTCGCCACGTCGGGGGACCGCTAATCATTATCAATATTATTTTTATTTGTATTCTGGTTTCGTCTTATTTACTTAACCGACCGACGATCCCGAGTGCATATAACAAAAAGAGCTGATGACCTTGAAACGCCTTAACAGATCTTCATAAATTGTAGCTAAGAACCATCTCGATCACGTCAGCTTTCAAACAAAAAAAACCCATCATAATCGGTCCATTCGTTTAGGAGCTACGATGCCACAGACAGACACACAGACACGTCAAACTTATAGCACCCCTCGTTTTGCGTCGGGGGTTAAAAAAATTTATTAATATTTATTGCAACGCATGGCTGATATTTTTTCTTGCTCCTAATCCACGAAATTCAGTTTTGAACTAATTTTTGAAAATAATTTATATAAGATTGTTCATTTGATCAGCTTTCATTTCATATATTTAATGATGTGTAGAGAGCTTGACAAATTAAATTAGGCTATGAGGGACGGGAAAGGAAAAACCTTTAAAGTTATTTACATGATGGGAAGTGTTTATCTAAATATTATTCATGAAAACAGTAAAAAACGCTAAATTTAAAACAATAACAAAGGGATTATAAATACAAACACTTTATCTAAACGATGGTTTCTTTCGGTGATTCCCATCTTGAAACTTAATCACTTTTTGGTAATCTTAAAAGAAAGTCTTAACCAACATGTGTAAAGTAATAAATTTTATTATATTTTTTGAAGTACTTCGATAAGATTTTTAATTAGACTTTATTTCGAAACCATTCAATCTCAGAAATTTTGTATATAAATATCGTGCGTGATTTCTCCAGAGTTATAGTCGAAGACGTCCCAACGTTTAACTTACATTTCCAAGTACTTTAGAAGTTTCAAAATGCGTTTCCTTAACATTTTCTTGTTTTTTGCTGTAATGATCGCTGCTATCAGCGCTTCTCCAGTTTTTGAAAAAGATGGTAAGTACACACATAAGTATATAATAAAATAAATAAGTATTTTTATATAGTATCACTGCGACTTAAATTAACTCTTTCAGGTCTCGAAATTGAGCCGAGGATCACCTGCCATCGTATTGGAAACGAGCGTCTTTGCGTAGTTTGCAACTGTCGGTGTCAATAACTTTAATATTTATTTATAATTACCTGGAACAAAATATTTAAATAAAATATTGCCAAATTATCTTCCATTGAATGAAGTTTTTGATATGAAAATATGTTGCTCACAGTTTAGCATTTCTTTTATACTAGCTATTACTAGCGTTGCCGGACATAACAACAGGATGGCCGGTGTGAAGTGTTATTAATTTAAAACTCTATAATAGTAGTGCAGTCACTTTAGCAAAAAAAAGGGGTCAACCTCAGAATGAGAGATAATAAGCTGTAAACTCGCATACACCTCCATTTTGGTGTTTTGGTGTTCTAAAATCTCGTGTCTGCTCCGTAAGTTATTCAAGTTTCACAAAAAACTGATTTTTGTGATCTTTGATCTTTGACACGAGATTTTATGAGACTTTTGAGACAACTTTTAGAACACCAAAATGAAGGTGTATGCGAGTTTACAGCTTATTATCTCTCATTCCGAGGTTGACCCCTAATATGACTGCACTATAGATGCACTTTTAAAGATTTTTACTTCGCTCAAAGCCACACATCAAAATACATATTAAATTTTTGAAATATAAATTTATTGCTCGATATATCCTCCTTTTGTGTGTATAAGATTGTCTAGAAGACGAAACAGATTCGCAAGCTACACGAATGCGAGTTGAAGGAATTTTGTTCCATTTATGAATAAAATGTTGCTTTGAACTCACATATTTATATTTTTTGTATTATAACTCTGAACTCCAGCATGGTCCAGATTGAAAAGCCATTGGATTTACATCTGGAGAATGGGACATCCATTGTTTAGGAGAAATGAACTTCGAAATATTGCTTTTTAGCCATTTCTGAAAGACGATCGCTTTGTGTGCTGGTGCCGAAACTCGTTGGAATGTCCGAGGTATTCGGTAAGATACAATATTTAGTTGCCTAGGTTTTCAAAGCCACTTCCGAGACCATTTCGGGGTAGTTGGTAGTACTTAATTTGACGCCAGGGTTCTTCTTGTCCGCAACTTATCGATGTCACATAGCATGTTTTTGTTCTTAGAAAGCCTTTTGAAGCACTGACTGACTGACTGATAGATATTTAGACATTAACTTTGGAATTCCTTAAAAAAATTAAAATAAAAACAAAATTTAAAATTTAAAAAAAGCACACGACCAATGTAATGTATGTAAACGTTGTAATCGAAAAAGTAAATAGAATTTTTGAAAAACCCACACCTAAAGATACAAATTAAGAAAACGTTCCTGCCCTGAAATGAATTAAAATTTTATAGCTTTATGAGTTTGTGACTAATTGAAATTACGTTCGATACCTAAATAATATAGTCTTTAATTGATATAAATTGCTGCATCTCTGAGACACATAATAGCTTTTCTATGCTGCTACAGTTTGTAAGTGCAATTGGGTACAGAGATGGCGGTGAATATGTGTAGTACCTATATTTGATATTATTGTTTTCTCTATCTCTACGAGAAACAAATAGGTACATAATGGTAGGAAGGACTAAGGAAGGCCATAATTAGTTGTTTATATGACAGACCTCGCGACATATCAACCCTTTTTAAAACGCTTTTTTTAATTTTTATCTTTAGTCGAGGGTTTTTCAACAATTTTATTTACTTCTTTTTCGATTACAACGTTTACATAAATTCGTCGTGGGGTTCTTTAAAATTTTTAATTTTGTTTCTTTAAACATACCGACCAATGAGAGATTATTATAAATTTTCATTTTACATTGTGGAAAACTAACATAAAAATAATATTCTTCATTTTTAACTATAGACATCATACTACGCATTTAGTGAAATAGAATTTTATTATGTTTACTTCCTTAAGTATAGCAAAATATTTCGGAAACTGTTTTAATAATTCAATAAATCACAACAGTTAACACCGGTCACGTGCAAGTTTAAATTATGCATCAAAAGGGCCATACTTTAATATTATTTAAAAGCAAACAAACTTTTGTAAATAAAAAAGTTTATTAATATTTATTGCAACGTGTGGCTGATATTTTTTCTTGCTCCTGATCCACGAAATTCAGTTTTTAACTAATTTTTGAAAATAATTTATATAAGATTGTTGGAATGTTCATTTGATCAGCTTTCATTTCATATATTTTATGATGTGTAGAGAGCTTGACAAATTAAATTAGGCTATGAGGGACGGGAAAGGAAAAACCTTTAAAGTTATTTACATGATGGGAAGTGTTTATCTAAATATTATTCATGAAAACAGTAAAAAACGCTAAATTTAAAACAATAACAAAGGGATTATAAATACAAACACTTTATCTAAACGATGGTTTCTTTCGGTGATTCCCATCTTGAAACTTAATCACTTTTTGGTAATCTTAAAATAAAGTCTTAACCAACATGTGTAAAGTAATAAATTTTATTACATTTTTTGAAGTACTTCGATAAGATTTGTAAGTAGACTTTATTTCGAAACCATTCAATCTCAGAAATTTTGTATATAAATATCGTGCGTGATTTCTCCAGAGTTATAGTCGAAGACGTCCCAACGTTTAACTTACATTTCCAAGTACTTTAGAAGTTTCGAAATGCGTTTCCTTAACATTTTCTTGTTTTTTGCTGTAATGATCGCTGCTATCAGCGCTTCTCCAGTTTTTGAAGAAGATGGTGAGTACACACATAAGTATATAATAAAATAAATAAGTATTTTTATATAGTATCACTGCGACTTAAATTAACCCTTTCAGGTCTCGAAATTGAGCCGAGAATCACCTACGATCGTATTGGAAACGAGCGTCTTTCCTTGGTTTGCAACTGTCATTGTCAATAACTTTAATATTTATTTATAATTACCTGGAACAAAATATTTAAATAAAATATTGCCAAATTTTCTTCCATTGAATGAAGTTTTTGATATGAAAATATGTTGCTCACAGTTTAGCATTTCTTTTATACTAGCTATTACTAGCGTTGCCGGACATAACAACAGGATGGCCGGTGTGAAGTGTTATTAATTTAAAACTCTATAATAGTAGTGCAGTCACTTTAGCAAAAAAAAGGGGTCAACCTCAGAATGAGAGATAATAAGCTGTAAACTCGCATACACCTTCATTTTGGTGTTCTAAAAGTTGTCTCAAAAGTCTCATAAAATCTCGTGTCTGCGCCGTAAGTTATTCAAGTTTCACAAAAAACTGATTTTTGTGATCTTTGATCTTTGACACGAGATTTTATGAGATTTTTGAGACAACTTTTAGAACACCAAAATGAAGGTGTATGCGAGTTTACAGCTTATTATCTCTCATTCCGAGGTTGACCCCTAATATGACTGCACTATAGATGCACTTTTAAAGATTTTTACTTCGCTCAAAGCCACACATCAAAATACATATTAAATTTTTGAAATATAAATTTATTGCTCGATATATCCTCCTTTTGTGTGTATAAGATTGTCTAGAAGACGAAACAGATTCGCAAGCTACACGAATGCGAGTTGAAGGAATTTTGTTCCATTTATGAATAAAATGTTGCTTTGAACTCACATATTTATATTTTTTGTATTATAACTCTGAACTCCAGCATGGTCCAGATTGAAAAGCCATTGGATTTACATCTGGAGAATGGGACATCCATTGTTTAGGAGAAATGAACTTCGAAATATTGCTTTTTAGCCATTTCTGAAAGACGATCGCTTTGTGTGCTGGTGCCGAAACTCGTTGGAGTGTCCGAGGTATTCGGTAAGATACAATATTTAGTTGCCTAGGTTTTCAAAGCCACTTCCGAGACCATTTCGGGGTAGTTGGTAGCACTTATTTTGACGCCAGTTTTCAAAAACAATTAATTAATACTTCATTCCAGCCACCCTGTATAGCAAAACCTTAATCAAAATACGCCCTAACAGTGTAAAAAACAACCGGCCAAGTTTTTAATTATTAAAGAAAAAATATGTGATGTGACTAAAAATTTAAGGTTTTCGGAATTTTTCCTTTATATCTATATATATAAAAATGAATCGTTGTTTTGTATGTAATCGATGTTTGAAAATTTGGCTGTATGAAATGACTGATTGAGAGTTGTTTTTGTTAGAAGGCCTTAATACCAAGGTTTATAAGTAAAAGCGAACACGATCCGATAGGTGGAGCGCGAGTTGTATCGTGTTCATGCGCGAGTCCAATTCTAGATCATCAACTTCTATACCGTTCAAACGATCGGCATGAAAATTGGTATACGTAGGTATTTGAACATAGTGAATATTTTTGAGCTATCTTTTTTACTATAACTCGCCACTAGATGGCGCTGCATCACATCAACTTCTTTACCGTTCAACCGATCGTCATAAAAATTGGTATACGTAGGTATTTGAGCGCGGTGAATATTTTCGCGTTATCTATTGTGCAATAACTCGCTACTAGATGGCGCTTCAGCACATAGACTTATGTACCTTTCAATCCATCGTCATGAAAATTTGTACACGTAGATAATTGAACACTGCGAACTTTTATTAAAGCCAGTCATGAATTTTTGTTCTGCTAAAAAGTGTCATTTGCATCAAGTGAAGTATATCGGTTTTTTTGTGCTTGAAAAAAATAGGTTTTTTTCCATTTTTTATCAAATTGCATTTTCTTAGTTAGAGTTGTCCATTTTTGTGTTTGGATATTTATCTACTTCGTTAAGAATTCGTTGCGAATTTAAAATTATTAAATTTGGAACACAGGTAGACAATATCCTTGAGATGAGCAAAGGATTCTTTTTATTTGCATGCTTCAAAATGGCGGACTTTCAAATTAAAAAGATTATGCGAATTCCATTAAAATTGGTACTTGCGGATTTTCGCGGTCACTAATTTCAACCAAACTCTTAGATTTACGAATTCAAGATGGCAGACTGTAAAATTTGAAGTTTATGCAATTTCCACACTTGGTACTTGGGGATTCTGGACTCGCTGATTTCAACTCGACTGTTAGAATTTACGGATGTAGACCCTGAAAAAAAGCTTATGCAATTTCCACTAAACTTGGTACCTGGGGGTTTTCGGAGTCGCGGATTTCAACCCGACTCTCAGAATTTCCGAATTTAAGACGGCGGACTATCGAATTAAAAAGTTTAGGTGATTTCTACCAAACTTGATACTTGGAAGTTTTCAAACCAAATGTCAGAATTTACGAATTCAAGGTGGCAGACTATTAAATTTTAAAGTTGTATATGCGATTTGCACTAAACTTGGTACTTGGGGGTTTTCGAGGAGTGACATTGGCTGCTTTTTTTCTGCCTTTCTGTCTGTACAAAACAGCTGGACCGATTTTGATGAAACTTTACAGACATGAAGAGGTTGTAAGTAGTGATATAGGCTTTTGTAACTGTTTACTATTTTTAAAAGTTACGTAAGGTTTGTTCGATAAGAGAAAAAGGGTGTTTTTCAAGAATTTTTTTATAACATATTGTTATTATACATTTATTTTGAAAATTAACATGTCATAATATAACATTTGAAGAAAATTTAAAAAAATGTTTGACACAAATATATAAAAAAATAACGGATTTATTGCAATTCTCCGCTGGTGCCTCGAAAACATCGCGGTGACCGCGATTCCTCAGTACTGGATTATCCGAAATCAAAAAAACAAATTGTTTTGATTAGTTAATTAGTTTCTCTATCAACTGACGTCGAGTTTTTTGAATTTTTCAATTAGTATCAATCTTACAATAACAAATAGGTCGATTTTATTGTCAAAAAATCAAAATTTCAACTTTAAAATGTTGCAAAAAAATTTAAAAATTGATGAAATAAAAAAAACTCGACGTCAGTTGATAGAGAAACTAATTATCTAATCAAAACAATTGGTTTTTTTGATTTCAAATAATCCAATACTGAGCAATCGCGGTCACCGCAAAATAAAATTTTTTCGAAGCACCAGCGGAGAACTGCAATAAATCCGTTATTTTTTTTATATTTTGGTTCCAAAATTTTTTTAAATTTTCTTCAAATGTTGTATTATAACATGCTAATTTTCAAAATAAATAAATAATAACAATTTGTCATAAAAAAAATTCTTGAAAAAACCCCTTTTTTTAACAAACAAACCTTACCCCCCCACCCCCCTTTAAAAATCATGCACCGTTAATGTCATCTAACGAATACATCACTAAACGGTCATTTCTGCAATGCCCCTCCCCTTCTTCAACCGTGACAGCGATCGAAACCCAGCAATTGTGTGAATTGATATTCTATGTTCTTGGCGCTCCTAATAAACGTGAATCTTTTATTCTCGTTTTTTGAGTTTGTGTGTGGTGCAATTTGATAGCAACCCATATGAATATTGAAGAGGAAGGTAAGTACTTAAATTAAGGATATTAAGTTTTGGTATTGTACTTAACAAAATGTGACTTTTGCATCGTAGACGTTTTACATTAAAATTTTAACTTTGGTTTTGGTAAACATTAAATACAAAGGTGTTTTTGTATATGAGTTAAGCCGAGTTAACTTATAATTTTTTGTGTAATGTAAAGCTTAGTTGTTCTAGATAATACTATCGAAGGGAAATGTGCCGCATGTACCCGCCATTTCTCACTTTTTTATTACAGACTCGGAACCAAAAATAAAGTAAATCTTTCTCCAGTGAGATATTGGAACTCTTGCTATCGGAGATTTTAGCAAAGATTAACGATGAAGACGAAGATGGATCTAGTGATGGCAGTTCCGATTAGTATTCTCCATAATTTTTATAGAAAAATAATAATTAATAATTTCGATTTTTTTTTTTTTTTGAAAACAATTTTTTTAAATTCATGTCTGAAATAAATAATTACAACCCTAATCTGCTTTTTATTACATATTTAATCGACAAAAACCACAAAATAATTTTGATCAACTTTCGAGGTCAAATACTCTACTGTGGTCTGCTCCAAATCTACATATATTAGCAGTTACAACCACCAGCTAACAACAGCGTTAATATGTTTAAAAAATTTTATAAGTGATATATATGTACATATTTATTTTATATTTGATATTGTTTTATGTGTAGTTATTTATATATTTAATAATAATGCTTTTTGAAAAACAATTGTGGTTTTTTATTTTTAATAAAAATAATCCAACATCCAAACCTATTTTAGCTCGTCCTATTCTGGGCCTTTTTGCGACCTATTCTGTGCATTTTGCGGCCTGTTCTAGGATTGTTCTCGGCCTTGTTGAGGCATAGACGCGTTCATGAGGAAAGGGGTAGTAAGTTTAAAATTATTAAAAATATTTTTATTATATGATGTAACTAAAAATTCACGGGTTTCGCAATTTTTCTTTATCTGCGCTATAAGACGTTGCTTCGTACCAAATTTCAAGATTCTGAGTTCACGGGAAGTACCCTGTAGGTTTTGATTCCCTTGCGAGTGTAGAAAATTTGCGAAAATTTGCGGCATAAATGGCTGTATCGCCGCACATCAGGAGCTATCCAAGTAGCTCGTGCTATATACATATACCCACAAACAAATAGTTGACTTATTAAGTTGGAATATGTAATGCATACCTTCAGTCCAAAAAATAATAAATTTTGCACAAAGCGCAAAACATTTCATAATTTCATCCAATTTAAGAATGGTCGAGTCCAATCGTTTGTCGATTTAAGGTGATGTTATATGTATTACATTTATTGAACTTATTATCAACTATTATAATTATTATAAAAATTTATCAGGGTTTTAAGTTTTATTTTAAAATTCATTGTTTAATTACTTATTCCATGAATCAATATCTGGATGACCGAGCTTGCTCGGAAGAGTTAAAAAAAACTTATGAGTATATAAAAAATTAATACCTGGGCTACCGAACTTTGCTCAGAATAGATGCAAAACGTCTAGCTACAATAGATCTACATATTTTGTATATTTTCAAGCAGGTAGAAAGGTATTTACCTCGCAAAATTTCTAAACTAACCGAATGTTCTGAGTGAATAACCTCAGACATTAACTGAATACATCTTTCCTTAGCGGCACGAATTGGGCGTGTCCAAAACGTAGATTGGATTTCTTGATTCGAAACTGGATCAGGTCGAACGTTAATTATAGCATAATCGTCATTAGCGGATCCTGATCTTGAATTTTAAGGTTGAGTATTGTATTTTGGAAATTAAAACTTGGACGTTTCCGAGGCATTATAATATTTCCTACGAAGCACAATTCTACAAAGCATAAATTACACCTCAAAATGTGTCAATATTCCTGGCCGGTTTTATTGTATATCGATAAAAAACTGATGTTCTGTAAAAAGACTATAACACAAGTCAACACGAATTTTAAGTCTGAATTCTGCATGTCTGATTTGGATTACTTATGCCTAACTAATGAAAGAAAAAATATTTTTTCCTAATAAAGTTTGCTTTTGTAGCTAGAACGACATTTCAAATTTTAAGGAAAATCTTAATTTTTTTAATTTCAATTGTGTATCAAAGGAAAATAAACTTTGGCCTATATATTTTTATCACTTTTATCTACAAAAGACGACAAAAATAAACCTACAGATACAAAAAAGAATACAAAGAAGCTTTAAAAATGAATATTTTTGGTATTTGTCGTGTGTAAGTAAGAACTTACTCATATTAGCTCCCAAATGTAGTCTCCCATCATGTAAATGGGATTCGGTTCTCTTAGATTAGGATTTAAGCTTTCATTTAAGCCAAGTTACAAAGTTCTATGATGATCCTTTATTTTTCAATGATGATTCGAAAATGGTCAAAATACGGTCTTTAAATTTTGTATTACTGCTACAAACACTACAAAAGCAAACTTTAAGGAAGTTGTGGGTAATTTTTGATTATTTTGAGACATGATAAATAAAAAAAATCACGAAATAAACCGAGACCCAAGAAAAAAAAATTTTTTTTTTTGACCCGTGTAATCAGACATTTTTCAATCAAATCTTTGACCTGACGGTTAAAAAGTATGCACAAAGTAGCACCATAAAAATATAAGAATACTAAAGAACAAAAAATAAAAACTAACAAAGTCTTGCGGAAATCGAACGCGCGCATTCCGGAGTGGCGAACCTACGATCTATCCACTGGGCTATTGAAAAGACGATTGGACAACTATATAATTATTGCTTATATAATAGTATAGGATAATTTGTCTAGCCATGGGGCCGTGTGGGCTAGAATATTAAAAAACAAAAATAAAAAATAAAAAACTTGAGAAATTTTCAGGATTCGAACTCGCGTCCTCCAGAGTGGCAGACCTACTCCCTAGCCAGTGAGCTAGCTATCTTAGATCATGGAGTACAGGATACGCCACAACGTGTAAAAGCCCTGTACGTGAGCGACAAGATTTCTCCTTTCGAAAATACGAAGGGGAAATTGTTTACTACATTAGAGAGAGCGAAACGGCACTAGAAAATGGGAACCAAATGTCATCGGCTACCAGCCTGCTATGGGGCAAATGGGAACAAAATGTCATCGGCTATCAGCTGTTATGGGGCTCAAATCAGTTGTGTAGTCTAAAAAATGCTTTTGGAGGGGCTATAGCTCACGTTTTCGCGCCTTTATATATGCCCCTACTTTCCACTACATGAATATTTCAGCCTGCACTGAAATTACAACTACTTATTAAGGGAACACACTAACACATCAGGAAATTTAGGTCAGCTAAATCGGCTAATGTCGTATCCTCTACTTGTATTATCTAAGTGAGCTATTGAGAAGACAATTCTCGTAGTGAAATTAAAATTCATATTTCGCGGGCAAGTCAAGCTTTTTGCTTTGTGCGTGAATACAAGGAGAAAAGGATGTGTCCCAGAAATGAGACCTAGCTAGATCGATTTTTCGCCCCCTTAAATCCCTATATAGTAAATTTCATCGAAATCGTTAGAGTCGTTTTCGAGAACGTGATGGCAAATATATACATATATAAATATTGCTCGTATAATAAGTAGTACAGGATAGGATATTTTTAAATTCCGAATTTGTTCGTTTTTGGTCATATATGAAAATAATGAAGTGTTGTTTATTTTTCTGATCCACAAATAAAAATCACCATAGATTTTCAAAGCAAATTTTGCTGTTTTAAAAACCGTAACCTATATTAAAACTTCCGAAAAGAAAAAAAATGGTATACTATTAACGCTGTTATTTGGTACTTCCTCTAGAAAGAACTTTTCCTTCGATTTCAAATAGAGTTCTTATGGGCAAAACATGAAAAAAAGTAATGTCAATAACCTGCCAGGAATAGGCAGAAATTGCGCTCTCGAAAACAAAATATTTGGGACTCTATAGAGCCAAAAAATGTTCAACAGTTAGTAAGTGCTGTTCCAGATTAAATTAAAGCAGGAAGAAAAAATAAAGGTGGCGACACAAAGTCATTTTCCAAAATGGGCGAACTGTTTTGCTTCGTTTTTGAGGCGGCCAAACTATTTTTATTTGTTTATATTTTTATCTTTTAACGAATTTCGTTGTTAATAAACATAAAAAAGGTACATATAAGCTCCATACTCTGTGTTTTAATGTTTTAATCTTCGTTATTGCAAAAAGGAGAATATGGCCAAAAAGTATTGGGACTAACTTCATTTTAGCCTTGCGAATATTAGGATCTCGTTGAAGAGTCTCTCTGACGGTCGTTTTTTACCCTAATTTTTAGTCAGAAATGGACAAGTGTCCTCGCCTAACTTGTAGAGAATTAAATTCTGCACAAAATTGATTATAACCATTTTTTCCCGTAACTGCGATATTTTTTGATTTATTTGCGAAATAAAAATAGTGAAATTTTTACAGTTTTATTTCATAAATAACTCAAAATTGGTCAATCGGATGTCAAAATGTATAGGAGCATTTCTATAGACAATTTTGTGCTCTGCAATGTTACGCAACCAGTTTTACGATATCTGTTACCGTTAACGAATAACTTGCAAAATCCTAAAATACCATCTTGTGATCAGTTTTGAGAGTAACTGTATGTGACGACCCGATTTTCTTTGCTGGGCCCAGCGTCACTTATTCATGTCGGAAATAAAATTGCTTATTTCGCTTATTTGGAACGTTATAAATAAATCCCACAAAACTTAATAATAATTAGTATCATATCTAAATAAAACGTCTGGGCTGTGGTGGCGGTTTTTGTCCTGAGGCCCTGGTAGCGAAAGGGTTAAGTAGTTTTAGCTTTCTTTTTTATTTCATCCTTAACTGAGCTTAGCCAGCTTGCTCTTTCATGTCGAACGACGGACACTGTATTCGTTTCAGAAGTTTGCAGTAATATTTTTGAGCGAAACTGTACTATCAAACAACCTAACAAGGCAAGGTACAACAAATACGCGAATAACTTTCTCTTTTTAACTCTTGATCTCCTAAAGATTAAGATCGAACAAATATGAATATACATTTACTGTCGTGCAGCTTTAAAACGTGTTAACCACTTAACGTGGCTAAAATGTACTTTGTGTACACATGTTTTGCATTTTCCAGAGAGAAATTACATATTAACGTCTGTAGACGAAATTTTTAGAACGAATTGCCAGATAACGATTATTCCAAATATTTAGAAATATCTAAGAATTACGTGATGGTTTACGTAGAACTTTTGTAAACAATAGTTTTTCGACGTATGTAATTCGATCGAGACAGGTAAAGCAGGTTCAGAAGGGATAAAATTGAGTGAAAACGCAAAACAAAAGTAAGAGTAGTCGCCATGGTCAGGCAGTTTTTGTGTTTCATTGTATTGATTGGTAAATAATTGCGGAACCTACTTGTTTCAAGTTTTGATTTGTTTATGATTATTGGTGTGGGAAGTTATACTTGAGAATATATGCATTATGTATAAATAAAAGTAAATCGAATAAGTTTTGCATGTTGATCATGCGAATGTGGACCACTCCCAACTATAAATGATCATGCTAATAGTGTTATAAAAGCGCTACGATTAATAAACGTTAGCAGTATAAATGGCCTCTTTCTTTTAGACTTCATTAGTATTTACTTAATTGGATATTTAAATATGTATCTCCTGTATGATACTTTTAATTTCAAATACATATCACTTAGAATGGAATGAACTTCGCAAATTTTCTATTTAAATAAAATTTATTATATATGCATGCACTATGACTTTGAATTAATTGTGTCCATTAGCAATTATCGAGGACAAAATGTTCTTTTTTAGCACAAAAGGCCTAACTTTAATTTGTGCTTTGGAAGACTATTGAATTTAATTTCATATTTATTAAATACTATTTAATTAGAATTTGATCATTCTGATTTTATTCTTTTTCACTCTGATCTCACACTGGTAAGATAATTTCTCGTCTTTTATAAAGTTAAGTTATGCTAAACTATTATAGTTCGAACGTTCAGCATAAGGTGAAAGCTTTATTTTTGTGCATCCTTTAAATTTCTTTGTATGATGTTGACATTAAAATTTCAATTCTTTAGGTATTTCGAAACCCAAGAAACAAGCGTTTTTAAGAAAAGGTGACAATAACTTGTAACTTACTCAGTGCCAGCAGCGCAATTAGACTGCATTTTTCTTTATTTCTCCGCTATGATTTTTTTTTGAACTTTCTATGAAGCAACTACAGTTGTGTCTATGAGAGGTGATATAATATTTTACAAGCATTTACAAACGTAGGATATAAAACAGAAATTTTCAGTTAGTGGGGGGGGGGGGGGGGGGGGGGCTCCAGCTACAAAACAAGAACTTTTCCGGAACTTTTTCTGAAAAACAATAAAAACACTACAGGATTCACGAATTAACAAAAAACAATTTAAGAAATAGAAGTGCTATAGTCCCTTCCCTTTTTGTGAGGTAGCCACAAAAGGCAAATAATTTAAGAGATAAATCTTGATAGAGCGAAATCATAATCATTTTCAGGCTGCCATATCTGACAATGATTTAATTTTATGGTGGCACTTTCGCAAAATTGATATCATAGTTCAACAGTGTTTGATTCTTCTCAAAGTTTTCCTCAGAAGTTAACAATTGTTTTGTGTGTTTATTTGGAAGTGTTGTTGCACAGATTTTTTTTCGCACTGTTTATTTCTTGCTTACGATTTCATAATTCTGAACTCTCGATCTTGTTTGCTTTACATAATTGCAGTTCTCGTATGTCGGTTGAGCAGACAATGGAAACCTTTTATGCATCTGTAACTGCACACGACTGAAAGGTGATGAAAATGAAATGGCCGCTTGACGACTAAATTGGTAAGTTTAGAGGTCAATTGCAATTGCAAATATTTTCTGAATTTATTCATTAAGTTACTTAATTGTGTTCATTTTTTTGCTATTTTATTCTTTTGCCCCATTATTCTACCTAACTTTATTAGCATTAGAGTCGAAGCAAATTGCAAAATGAACCTTCAGTCTTTTAAAATCACCTAAAACACGTAAAAAATGTGTTTGCCGTTGAATTCCCCAAAACTATTTTTGTTTTATATAAAAATTAATTTTTATATTAAGGAAGCCCTTGTCCAATCGGATCTTGATCTTATTCAACGGTTTCTTCTAAATGGTTCTACCAACAACTATTCATGATGGAAACTAAAATTTGCCTAATTAGTTTTCGGCCCATCGGTATCACTATCGGCAATTTTCGAGAAGTACGGCAGTGAATGAAATTTGTCAGTCAGTTGCGGAAGATTTTCACAACATTCTGGCAAGTACCTACATAGGTACACATATGTATTAATAATTTTTTATATCTCGAAAACAGGTCAAGATATTTTATTTTTTAACGCATTAAAGTGTTTTTAAATAAAGGGGTCAATTTATGGGTTATGCTTTATGCATTATAAGACGGGTTTTATATTTACCTCCACTGCTGAATAACAAAAATTGTCTGCGCCTACACTAGTCGAACTTTAACTTCACTCGGAGGGCGATATCCGCTTCTTTAGCTTTACATTCGGAGCATTTTCCATTCCTTAATGCATAAGTTTTGAATGCTATCTATAGTTAATTATCATAAAGCCGTATTTATGTTGTAATTTATTTTCATATCCACCCCCGATCATTTAAGTAGCCAAAACTTTGGTTGTCGCCGGCGCCTTTCCATGAATTCAAGATGTGGGTAAACATCAAGACGATGGTAAAGCTTGCCAAATTACAAATAATAAATTTTAAAAAAATATTGAAATGACTCTTCCCCAAGGATACACCCACCAGGATCAAGGTTGGATACTTTTAATATTGCAAATATTTCTCTTTCTCTGATGAATATTATCTTCAATTCTGTTAAGTATCATAACAATGATAATTTTGTTTATCTAGGTCTTGGAAATTAGCAATTAATTCCGATTCTTCCTGGAATTTTTTATTTTGTTGGAGCAATAGGTTCTTTTTTGTCTTCCAGCAAATACCTATATTTATTTATACGTCTTCCCAGACAAATACTCCCCCCAAATTTCTTTCATTAAGCTTTCAATAATACTTGCATAGAAAAGACCAAGCAAAGGATTCATTACATTGGGCTCTTCCTTTCAATGAGCGCAATATGTACTTCGGAAAAGGGCGAGTCCATGGGAATTAAATTCAACTCGGACATTCGTTTTTGACGAAAGGACTTACAAGAATGCGAGATTGTCATGGGTTTTGAATATTATCGTCCAATTATAGTCGAAGATATTATCAATTATTTGGAGCGCTTCTGCTAAATTAAGCGATTCATATTATTCTTAGACTAATGCCACCACCCACGAATTAAGGCGAAGGCAGCTGGAGTCCTCCGGGACACAAACACACACTTGCACCATCTGCGAAGCTCGGGAATCGGGATGGGCTGGATGGAGGCGACTCCTCCGTCTTTAGCTCGAGATTGACGTAAAAGATCAAATGAGTCCGAATTTCAGTGGTTGCCTCTATTGATTTTTCAGACAGTTGTGCTGTCACAGGCCACAGCATCTATTCCGATCCGACGTCGAAAGGGGTTAATCGACGATAACTTTTAGGGAAATAAAAAAATTTGGGATTTTTTACCATGCTGAGAGTATTTAAAAGCGAAACGCATTTATGGAACAAAAGATTATTTCCACTGCTTGCCGTCAGCAGCATCTTCCCATTGTTACGGCGGGACAACGCACCTCTTAATTCAGTCACATCCCGTTCTAGTGGAGGGAGGGGAAATACGATTGCGAAAAATTCAATTTACCACTTTTTCTTTCCTCGACAAAAGTGACGATGCCACAACTGCTTCTTGTCTGCACAGCACTTCACTCTAGAGGGCAACTGGCAGGCAATTTACTTGATTTTATTAGCACTGGCTTTAATTCGAAGCCGAGTAGCACTTTTCCTGCTTTCTTCACTGCTTCACACGCATCGGATGCTTCCGGCACTCCCGCTCTCGCGTGACAACTTATCGAGAAGACTTCTTCGGTGCAACTAAACTGAGCCGACGTCCTCCGTTCACCTCTCCTCACTCCTCCCCTTTCCGATGGACCCTTAAATAAAATGGCAAGTGACCTGCGCTCTGCTGCAAAATGTGCAAAATGACTTTCGTGGGCAAACGGTTCAATTCCAAGCTGCAGTAAAATCTTCGGAATGACTAGCAGCTGAGACCCCAAACAGGCGGGCACTGCTCTCAAAGTGCTAGACAAACTGACACTAAATAATGGGCGGTAAGTACAAAAATACTATTTCCTTTTTAACAAGTAGCCGCCTTTAAAGCACACTGAAGGAGACCGTCGGTCCAGCACCCGTGAATTTAAGGCATTTTTAGATGTGCCTGAACTTAGCAAAACACTTTTCACGAATCAAAATCGAACCCTCTCATAATTTGTTGCTAATTAGTTGTAGAAAAAAAAATTTGTGGCTTTTTATTTATTAATTTAATTAAATTATTTATTATTTATTTAAAAGAAAAACAGGGTGTTCTGCTAAGTTCAGCTGAACTTAGCAGAGCACCTTCATAAAAAATGAATTTAGAGCATCGGGACTATGCGTAAATTATTCAGTGAATTTGTTGCCAATTAGTTGTAGAAAAAAAAATTTTTACTTAAAAAAAAAAAGTCAGCAGAACACCGTTTTTTTAAAATAAAAAGCAACAATTTTTCTTTTTTCTACAACTTATTAGCAAAAGATTCACTGATTAATTTAGAGATAGTACCGATGTTCTAAATTCATTTTTTATGAAGGTGTTCTGCTAAATTCAGCTGAACTTTGAAGAACACCCTGTTTTTTTAAAATAAAAAGCATAAAAAAATTTTTTTTTCTACAACTAATTAGCAACAAATTCACTTAATAATTTAGACATCGTCCAGATGTACTTAATTCATTTTTTATGAAGGTGTGCTGCTAAGTTCAGCTAAACTTAGCAGAACACCCTGTTTTTTTTTAATAAAAAGCAACAATATTTTTTTCTAAAACTAATTAGCAACAAGTTCACTGAATACTTTACACATAGTCCCGCAACAATATTTTTTTCTACAACTAATTAACAACAAGTTCACTGAATACTTTAAACATAGTCTCGATGCTCTAAATTCATTTTTTATGAAGGTGCTCTGCTAAGTTCAGCTGAACTTAGCAGAACACCCTGTTTTTCTTTTAAATAAATAATAAATAATTTAATTAAATAAATAAATAAATAAAAAGCCACAAATTTTTTTTCTACAACTAATTAGCAACAAATTATGAGAGGGTTAACTTTTTGATTCGTGAAAAGTGTTTTGCTAAGTTCAGGTACATCATTTTTAGGATTTTTTTTATGCTGGGGCCATACCTGCGTCTAATGCCATTAAATTTGACGTTAACCGCAGGTGTGACCGGCGGTTAACGCGTTAATTTAATAACGTCATTGTTAATGGCATTAGGCATTAGGCGATAGCTCGGCTGCCGATAATTAACGCGTTAAATATTGAGTTGTGGCTACACTATGTTCATTTTCTTGAATGCGGTGGATGCGTCATGTGTCAAAAAATTTAAGCCGTGGTTTTTCTCTCGCCGAATGCTTAAAATTTATTAAATAAATGTTGACATTCATTAGAAACAATAGAGCTGCAGTTTCAATCTCTATCTTGGTTAACGCGCTAATAAAATGACAGTTCGTTAAACACAAGTGTAGCCACTGTATTTAACGCGTAATTTGGTGGTCTAATTTAGCGCCTAAATTAGTGCGTTTACGGGCGTTAGACGTTAACGCAGGTATGGCCCCAGCATTAAGGTGAAAATCGGACCGAAAATAATCATAATTTTTCAATTTTTGCTTAAAAAAATCATGCAACAAGCTATTTGAAAAACGACTCGGTACTAAACTGGGGGCCTATACATAACTTTGCATCTACTATTACTATGTGGAACAATCGGAAAAGGTAATTTATATAATTTAAATCATAAAGTAATGATTATTTATGATTGATGTTATTTAAATTCAATCAAAAATAAAAATACCAAACAAGCAAATTAATTAATTACGTAAAGCGTGATGCGCGGCGAAGGCGCGGCGTGAGAGCAGACGTCGTTGCGAGGGGTCGTGCGGAGAGCGCAATTTTTGGAATGTTAATGTTTATCGCTGGAGATTTCACGTTGCATTGTTAATTTGATTTGGTTATTTCTTTAAATTTAAGGTAATTTAGTGATCTTTGTTCATTGATTATTTGGCGCCGACTCAAAATTACTTAGGTATACTTACATTAGTTTAAGAACTTAGTTATTAAGGTTAAATAAAAACTCAAAATAATTACAAAAATATATACTGAGGTATACTTACATTAGTTTAAAGACTTAGTTATTAAGGTTAAATAAAAAAGGTTTATTATTTTTTGCTTTTCAGTTTTTTCGGCGGTTTAATTTTTTTGTTAAAAAGTTTTTATTTTATAATTTTTTGTGGCTATAATCTACTAATTATAAACACAAGAGACTGACAAGTCTAAAGCTCATTCATCGTGAGGTTTTTATTTGTAATAATCAATTTAGCATTAAAATCTGTGAGTGAACAATAAATCACCCCTATTTTCCCGCCCTTAGGGTAGGAATTTGTTTTCCAAATTAATATGAGACCAACTTCGAGATATACCCAATAAAAAAAAATTATCAAAATCGGACTACTCTGTAAAATGTTATGCGTGGTCATACATTACAATCAATGAGTGAACAATCACTCACCCCCTGTTTTTCTACCCTTGGGTTTGGAATTTTTTTTCCAAATTTATATGGGACCAACTTCAGGGTATACCCTTTCAAATAAAAAAAGAATAATCAAAATCGGACTACTCTGTAAAAAGTTATGCGTGATCATACATAAAAAAAAAAAATATACGCGTCGACTTGAGAAACTCCTCCGTTTTTTTTCGTCGGTTAAAAAGGAAATATTCAAATATAGGAGCATTAGAGCAGTTAGAGAATCTAGGAAGGAGCTCATAATTTATATACAACTTTTTTAATACGTCCCAAGAAGAAGAAGAGTAGTGTCGGGGGTAGTATACATGCTTATCACGCAAGGTGCCCGCGCGGGTTCAATCCTTCGTCGGTACCTACATTTCGGTGCTACTGTTTTATTTTTCTATATATTTTTCAGCCTGTTTTTGTGGTTTTTTAAAACCAGATGTGGTCCTTGTAAAATAAGCAAATTCCAAGTCAATTATAAATATCGGAAATGCTCCAAAATAAAATCTCGCAAGTCGCAGTCCAAGAAGGGAAAAAGTCGTGTTCTGCGGATTGATCAATACCAGCGAACCATTGTATATTTTTCCCTCGTCGCTTCGCTAATTTTTCTAGTATGCGTGAATAATCCCCTTGCGCATTCTCTTTCCCTTTTTCTGCATCAGTGTATATTGAGGATGGAACCACTGCAACATTGAAATTCCCTTACGCCTCACTTTTATTCAAGCCGGGCGCCCACGAACACCTCGCTGCTCTCGTGTCCTGACGCTCGAGCAAGTGGGCAAGTGCAGAGGCTTCAGCTTCGATTCATATTGCTGATGTTGCGGCTCTCGCTCAATTGATGCCTGAGGTTGCAAAATGTTTCATTACTTATTTCTCTCCTATTCTTCCTTATTTGCTTCCTGAGAGATAAAATGTAGCTATATGCATGTGCCCAAGAAAAAGTCAATTCGGCAACTTTGAAAATTTCTTGCCTATTCGACTGGGCATCTGTATTATTTATCTGTGCTAATACTATGTCTGTCCGTCATTGCCCCTCATAATCCGTAATTACCCCACACTTGCCAATTTCGTTTTTTCAAATATATGACACTATGATATGCTATTACAAAAAAAATTTGTATTTACATGACAGCCAGGTAATCAATGTAAGTATGTAATTAATTAGAATTCGACTTTTTGCAATTGTATAAGCATGACTTCAAATTGTTCTTAAGTATTCGTAATAACCCCACTCTACCCTACATGCGACAAAATGTCATGTGTGAGACGTTATACGGCATATATTATGAAAGTATATATTTTGGGAATTTTCGGAATCGCTGATTTCAGCCCCGCTGTCAAAATAGCTAAGTCAAGAATACGGAAACCTCACGGATTTCACTTAAACTTTGGAGAAACATTTCTATGGGCTTAGAAGAGAATATGCAAAAATCTTTTGTCGGAAAGCTATACTTTTCGAGATATTTAACTTTAAAGATAAGCTATAGTAGCTCTTGTCCTGATTTGGCGTTAAATTTACGATGAGCTCTGGGGCCCGGCCACTGACATATAGAAACTGGACTGCTGGTCCTGGCTAAAAACTCACTTCAAAAACGAGATCAATTTTTGGCCGAAATCTAACTATCTCGCTCCCCCGCAGATACCCCAGGCAGGCAACTTAATAGCACTTTTTTCTGGTATTCGAATGAAAATAATGCAACCCCAGTAGATACAGTCCACTTCATAACACTTTTTTCTTCATATTAAAATTATTTGTTTTGAAAAAAGTGCAAATTGGGCAAAAGTAAAAGCATAAAAACCAAATTAAAATCGGCTGTTGCAATAGTTTAACGATGACCAACAGATGGCTACGGAACTTTGTGTCGTATATTTTAGATTATGTTGGCATATATGTGAAATGTGAAGGTTAGACAAAAGTAGCAACAATAACTTTTATATCCATCTCGGTCCCCCGCAGATACCCCGTTGGTTATTTTCAGCGACATTTTTATGAAAATACTAAAAATTGAGCGAGATTCAACAGAAATCGATTCGTGACAATTTAATTATTTATTATTTAGCTGTGTTTAAACATAATTGTGCGGGATTTTAGAGCATTTTAATTGCCAAAATTTTCCTGAAAGGTTTGAGCCTAGACTAAAAATGGTCTCGTTTTTCAGACGCGTGTTAGCAGTCCAGTTTCTATATGTCAGTGGGCCCGGCGTATTTAACCTCAATTCATTTTTGACATATACATAGAAATTTTCAAATACTAAACCTATCGAGGTTACGGGGAAATTTCAAGCATTTTCCACTTGGAATGTGGCAATGCGGATAGAAACCCAGATAAAACCTGGGCCGCCATTTTGAAATGCGCCATTTTTTTTATCTTATTAATCTTATCTTTATTTTTTATTATCTGTAGAGCTGACACTAACACTGACGCGGACTCGTGTAAACCCCGACAGACTAACTTTTTTCGCTGACCTGTCAGTACTGACTCGTCAATAATCTCGTCAGTACTGACTAGTCAGTTAGCTGTCACCAGCGCTTTTTCCTGATGGAAAAATGGCGAATGCTGAAGTGTCAAAAATGTTTTAATTAAATTTGTCATTAAAAGTTATATAATTTCTTGTTTTTCATACGTAATTGTGTTTTGGGAGGAAATGTCGGTAATCTTTTCTCGTCCTTTTCAATGTGCTCTAAAATCTTAAGAATCAGCAAAGATGCCACGGCAGTACCTGCACTGGTCGACGACATTTCTAAAATGAAGTGACAGTCAGTTGATCGAATACATGGAGGAACGAACGAATATGGAGTGGAACAACCGTGTAAAAACCCTGTCGGTGAGTGAAGCCAAAATTCCGTGTACTGAATGTCAAAAAAGTGTACCAAATGTCAAAAACCAGGCCGTCCGCCGTGTATTAAGTGTCAAACGAGAAACGAGCGGGAAATTTAATGTTCAATTCGAGTTGTCAAGTGCAGTGATTAAGCGAGCAAAAAGGTAACTTTGTGCTTGTTTTTGCGTAAATGCGGGTTATAAGGTGTAATTTTTATGTTTTAATGTTGTGTTAATATCTGAAAATGGCTAATTGTATACACATGTGTTATTTTGCAGAAAAAACTATCGAAAAATGCCTAAGAAGTGTTTCGTGCCTGGCTGCAAAAATGTGCAGATTTACGGGATATCTGAGCTTTCTTGTCACAAGTAAGTATTTAAGGAAACTACACTTAGTGATTTCGTGTGATAAACTTACGTAAATGATAAGATTTTATGTGAAAAATTCATTCTTAACTAAAGTGATTTTCCCTCCAGAAGAATTGTCAGATATGTGGAAATGGAGTCAGAGTCGTCGCCATATAGATTTTTATGGGGGGATAATGCGTAATCAAGATTGATTGATAGAAATATTACTTTACTTAATACTTTCTTTTTATTGGGTTTTATGTTCCCAGGCGATGTCCACTTGCAGGACGGGTGGTTCCAACAGATTAAATCACCTGCCCCTTCGCAATGCCAGCAAAATTTTACGCCTGTACTGAGTGATGTCTATGTGTGAGTGTTTCTACTCACACATCTTTGAAATGGCTTCACTTTTTTCGGCTCGTTTCCACTCCATGTTCGTTCGTTCCTCCATGATCGAATACAACGCAATCGCTGACAGCAGATTTGACATTTTGAAGTCAGTACTTTCCGTCAGCTCTACAGACGCGTGTAACCGCCGGGTTAGGTTGTACCCTTGTGTATAGAGTATATAGTGGTCGCAAGTTCAACTTATTAACTGCTCGATAAGCCGGCCACACACGGGACGGTTTTTGGCGTACAAGCACGCGTACAAACTTAAAACCGTCCCAAAACCGTCCCAAATATTTCTCGCCTTTGATTTTTCCGTGGTTTTATTTTTTTATCATCTGTCAAGATGAATTGCTCCGACATTAGATTGTGGAGTCGCGATATCGTTCTTTAAATTTGTTATATCGCTTTATGAATGAAAACCATCACCGTTTGTGGGCAAAATGGCGTACAAACAAAGTTTGTCATAAAGATTGTCACAAGTTTGTACGCCAAAAACCATCCCGTGTGTGGCCGGCTATAGGTGGTTCTAGCTGCATCTTTTTGAAAATAACGAAACAATTTTTTGTTTTCATTATTTTCAAAATGATACAGCTAGAACCACCTAGCGAGCACTATATACTCTATACATCGACCACTATATACTCTATACACAAGGGTTGTACTAAGGCTACAGTCTTGTAAGGCCAAAATGTCCTGCAAAACAAACTCGTACGACCGTCGTGCCCAAGAAAAATGATTAAAAGCTGTGGCGGCCATATCCCGGTAGATGGCTCTGCTGTCAATATACACCACCATGACAAGAAAGGGATTTTGAAGGTAGAAAGTTGGCAAGCCTGTGGCGTCATTCGGGACTTGAGCGGAGACTGAGGAAGTAGATTTTTATACAGGCTGCCCGAGATAATAATAAAGAAATATCAAAATAATACTTACTTTTATTTAAGTAGTACTTGAATACCTAAAGTGGTGACCCCGACGCTTGGAATGATTGAGATGGAGCTTCGTGCACAGCTCGAGCAGCTGCAAAAAAAATATGAGGAGCTCCAGCAGCAGACACAGCAACAGGCCAAGCAGCCTGATCTGATCATCAGGTGCGGCGGCAGCCTGACCAGCAACTCGAGCAACAGCCCATATCGACAGGGTAAATTTGCGTCTTCCGCCTTTGTGATCCGAAAACCCCGCAATTTGGTTTGCTCAAATAGAATCGCAATTTGCGCTTGGGCGAATTACTTCTGACAGCTCGCGCTTCCACCATCTTGTGGCGCAATTGGATCAGCGCTCCGCGGCTGAGGTGCAGGGCATAATAATTAATCCGCCGGCTACCGGGAAATATGAGTGCTTAAAATCGGAACTAATGTGCCGCATTTCAGCTTCCCACGAGGAGCGAATTCGCCAATTGTTGACAAGTGCAGAAATGGGCGATAAAAATCCGTCGCAGTTCCTCAGATATATTCGGCGTCTTGTCGGTACGGTAACGGTTCCGGATTTCTTGCTTCGCACGCTGTGGAGCGGTCGCTTGCCCAGCCATGTCCAAGCGATTAGGAAACTCCACTAATGCTGTGGCCGAGCTCGCGGATAAAGTTGTTGAGGTGATTCTCCATCAGTCCGTCGCTGTGGTATCTCAGTCCGGTTCTTCTGTTAGTGGGCGCTTGCAGTCAGTGGACAGACAAATTGCTTCACTTGCAAGGAGTTTTAAACAATTGTCGGCGGGACGGGGCAGATCAAAAAACCCCTCACGCTCACATCGGTGCGATCGTGACAATTCTCGTGCGCGGAGTGCTGACTCTCGGATGTGTTGGTACCATCGGAAATTTCGCGAGAAAGCACAACGGTGCTCCTTGCAGTTACAGGTCCCCAAACTCGATGAGCGGTTAGCAGTAGGGAAGTTTTCTGACAGCCAGCAGCAAACAACAGCATCATATCTACATACGGTATATACCACATTAATATAGATCTAGGCCTTAGAAGACATTTTTTTTTGGCGTTTTATTGTCGCCGACATTGCCGAACCAATCCTCGGAGCAGATTTTCTCGGGCACTATCATCTGATACCCGACATTAAACAGTGCAAACCACTGACATATAGAAATGGACTACTCGTCCCATACAAAATGTCTATATCGAGATGGTGCACTTTCCCGTTCCCTCTTGCTCACACCATTAACGGATTTTGAGCAGTCAGCTCTGGGTTTGAATTGTTGTCAAATGCATTTTTGGGGCATTTCTCCGTTTTAATTGCATAAATGCATCAAGTAATTACACTAAAAATTATTAAATAACTTCTTTTGTATCTTAAGTCACTTTAAAGGAATGCAAACATGAAATTACCCCTTTTTAAGATACAACTGAATTTTACACAATTTCTGAGTTTTCGGCAGAAATTTTGTTAATAAATTATGGAAATTAGTCTTTTAGTATCCCATATTGAAAATCCTTTTTATGTTATGTCTGATTTACCGACAAAAATGGCACAAAAACCACAAAAAAACTGGGTGGCGTAATGCGGCGAATTATTTCGGAATTAATTGTATTTATGTCCTTTTAATGTAACTAAATTAAGTGAGGATTACAGCAAAAACACAAAAGTGCTCTAATTGTTACTTTTGAGTTCTTAAAACAGTTGTTTAGCGACATAAATAGCATATTCAGAAGAGAGCATTTCGACGATTTGCTGAGAGTTTTTCAATGAAAAATGTCTTATTCCACAAACTTTTCGCCGCGAAATTATTTAAGATTTGATGCTACTTTTAGGGGAATCAGATTTAAGCGTGCAGGTTAGAAGTAAAAATAAATATAATTCTTAAATTTGCTGCCTTTTGTAGCCCCCTATCTCGCCCAATGCGAAAGAAATAGACAGATATATGCCTTCTATATCTGAACTCTCCTTAGGTGAGAACGGTCAAAAGGGTGCACCATTTGAGACAGCAAATCTCTCCCACAAATTCTGCCCAGACAAGTGTCAAAACTGTAACCGGATCATCTAGTTTTCATGATCCGAACCTCGTTCGCCCAGCTGGAGTTCCCTGAAAGGTTCGTCATAAGACAGAGCATCATATTCGCACTACTCCTGGCCCACCTATGTCGTGCAGGGCACCTCGTTTAGCTCCTAATTACCTGCGTGCTGCAAAGGCCGAATTCGAGCTAATGGTGCGCGAGGTACAGCGCGACGATCGGACAGCCCATGGTCTTCTCCACTGCATATGGTGGCCAAAAAGGGAAAGGGCTGGCGCCTCTGTGGGGATTATCGAGCCCTAAATGCACGTACCATACCCGACAGATATCCGGTTCGACGTATTTTGGATTTTTCGCATGCTGTGCACGATTGCTCCTTCTTTAGTACAATAGACTGCGCAAAGGCTTTCACACAAATACTGGTGGCTCAGGAAGACATCCCAAAAACTGCGTTAATTTGGACTCTTTGAGTTTCCTTTTATGGGTTTAGGTCTACGTAACGCGGCAGCCTTTTATCGATGAGGTTCTGCGAGAGTTGCCTTTTTGCTTTGCTTAAATGGATGACATCCTGGTTTCGTCCAAGAGTAAGGACGAGCGCATGGAGCATCTACGAGTACTTTTTCAACGGCTGACTGATAATGGTGTGGTAATTAATCCTGCAAAGTGTGTTTTCGGCGCTTCTGAGGTTACCTTTCTCGGGTATACTGTCTCAGCGGGCGGATGCTGCCCACTTCAGGACAGAGTTCAAGCTATTCAGAGTTTTCCTAAGCCAGGCACAATCCGTGCTTTGCGCAGATTCCTGGGCATGCTAAATTTTTATCGCAGGCATATTCCGCATGCCGCTGCGCTTCATCAACCGCTTAACAAATTGCTCTCAGGACCCAAGGTTAAAGGCTCTACACCTATCATCTGGTCACCTGAGCTCACAGAGGCTTTTGAAAAATGCAAGGCTAGTCTCTCGAGCGCGGCCTTACTCGCTCATCCTGATTGTGGCGCACACCTGGCTCTTGTCGTGGATGCCAGCCAACTGGCTATAGGAGCAGTACTACAACAAAAATCCTCCAAATCTTGGAGGCCGCTCGCATTCTACTCAAAAAAGTTATCAGAGCCGCAACAAAAGTGGAGTGCGTATGACAGGGAGCTACTTGCTATGTATCAGGCCATTAAATACTTTCGTCCAATGTTGGAAGGGCAAAATTTTACCATTTTTACTGACCACAAGCCGCTCACTTATGCTACAGGTCAGTGTCGCAGTAATTGCTCGCCACGTCAGTTCAACCAAATGGAGTTTGCACTCCAATGTACAAGCGACATTCCCCACTTTTCCGGTGAGGAAAACGTTGTGGCAGATTGCTTGTCACGAGTGGAATCAATCACGGCACCGGTGGACTTTGCTGCCTTATCTCTTTCTCAAAGGAAGGATGAGGAGCTTGCCAGACTGCTGAGAGGGGAAACCGGACTGCGCTTCGAAAAGGTGTCGCTTCCTGTATCTGACGTCTATGACGTATATTGCGATACCAACACAGGTCGCCGTCGACCATACCTCACTGAACCATTTAGACGTGAGGCGTTTGACTCCTTGCATGGTCTTAGTCATCCTGGAATTAGAGCAACGGTGAAGCTTGTTTCCGAGAAGTTCACTTGGAAGTCGATAGTTGGTGACTGTAGAGCATGGGCTCGGTCATGTCCATCCTGCCTGCGGTGCAAGGTTTCACGACACGTCTTTTCAGCCTTGGAAGATTTCTCAATACCACCTTTGCGTTTTGCACATGTTACATATGGGTTTGATAGGACCTCTGCCTCCGTCGGAGGGATTTAGATACTGTCTTCTTACACTTATAGACCGCTACAGTCGCTGGCCAGAGGCGATTCCCTTGACGGACATAACAGCCGAAACCGTCGCAAAGGCATTCGTATCTTCCTGGATCTCGCGATTTGGCTGTCCTAAACCCGTGACAACGGATCAGGGCAGGCAGTTTGAGTCACATCTCTTCAAGGAGGTTGCAAAACTTTGTAGAATTAATCTCTCCAGGACTACCAGCTACCACCCGCAATGTAATGGCTTGGTGGAACGTTCGCATCGAACCCTGAAGGCAGCCATTATGGTCCACGATAATACTGTTTGGACGGAGACTCTACCATTGGTCCTGTTGGGTCTTCGAACAGCTTGGAAGCCGGAGCTTCGCGCGTCGGTTGCAGAGATTGTGTATGGCGAACCTCTTAGTGTTCCCGGAGAGTTTTTCGTTCCTGTTATCCCAGCTGTTTTTGCCGACCGTCTGAGGTCACATATCGCAAAATTACGACCAGTTCCAGCATCGCGACATTCCAGGCCAAATGTTTTCATACACAAAGACCTTGCGGTTTGCACTCACGTCAAGTTTCTCACTGATCTCTTGTGGGCTTCACTTCAACCACCGTACACTGGCCTTCATCTGGTTTTATTTAGGAACTAGCTTGAAACACCCGCTTCGCTGGGTTATTTAATGAATTTTATAAATTTTTTTTCGTCGCACACTTCTTATAAACTGAAGCATGGTCATCACATTTCGTCTTATATAGTCTCAGAAGACATCCTCACTACCAAAAAATTTTGAAAACGTTTTAAAAAGCTCTAAAATATATTTAAATATCGTAAATCACTTGAAACTAATTCTAATCGTTCTAGAATGTTTTGGATTGTTCCCATAATTTTAGTGTGATTTACTACTTTTAAATATATTTTAGAATTTTGCAGTGCATTCTAAACCAATTAGAATCATTTTCACTGATTTAAAACATTTAAATATATTTTAGAATTTTTCAAAATGTTTTCGAAATTTCCAGAACAATCCAAAACATTCTAAACTGATTCGAATCATTTTTAAGTCTCGAAATTTGTTGAACAATCCAGAACGTTCTACGGGCCGATTAGTATTTTTTTTTTTTTAATAAATTTAAACATTTAAATATATTTTAGAACTTTCCAGATCATTCTGAAATTTATAGACCAATCCAGAACATTCTAGACCAATTGGAATCATTTTTAAAGAAAGTTATCGAACTTTTGAGAAATTTCTCGAATCTCCTAGTCAGTTCCAGAAAGTTATTGAACTTTAGAGAAATTTCTCAAATCTTCTAGACAGTTCCAGAAAGTTATCGAACTTTCGAGAAAATTCTAAAATCTTCTAAAATGTTCCAGAAAGTTATCGAACTTTCGAGAAATTTCTCAAATCTTCTAGATAGTTCCGGTAAGTTGTCGAACTTTCGAGAAATTACTCGAATCTTCTAGAAAGTTCCAGAAAGTTATCGAATTTTCGAGAAATTTCTCGAACTTTCTAGAATGTTAATGTTCCAGAAAGTTATCGAACTTTCGAGAAATTTCTCAAATCTTCTAGATAGTTCCAGAGTTGTCGAACTTTCGAGAAATTTCTCGAATCTTCTAGAAAGTTCCAGAAAGTTGTCGAACTTTCGAGAAATTTCTCGAATCTTCTAGATAGTTCCAAAAGGTTATCTACTCAAAAAAGTTATCAGAGCCGCAACAAAAGTGGAGTGCGTATGACAGGGAGCTACTTGCTATGTATCAGGCCATTAAATACTTTCGTCCAATGTTGGAAGGGCAAAATTTTACCATTTTTACTGACCACAAGCCGCTCACTTATGCTACAGGTCAGTGTCGCAGTAATTGCTCGCCACGTCAGTTCAACCAAATGGAGTTTGCACTCCAATGTACAAGCGACATTCCCCACTTTTCCGGTGAGGAAAACGTTGTGGCAGATTGCTTGTCACGAGTGGAATCAATCACGGCACCTGTGGACTTTGCTGCCTTATCTCTTTCTCAAAGGAAGGATGAGGAGCTTGCCAGACTGCTGAGAGGGGAAACCGGACTGCGCTTCGAAAAGGTGTCGCTTCCTGTATCTGACGTCTATGACGTATATTGCGATACCAACACAGGTCGCCGTCGACCATACCTCACTGAACCATTTAGACGTGAGGCGTTTGACTCCTTGCATGGTCTTAGTCATCCTGGAATTAGAGCAACGGTGAAGCTTGTTTCCGAGAAGTTCACTTGGAAGTCGATAGTTGGTGACTGTAGAGCATGGGCTCGGTCATGTCCATCCTGCCTCCGGTGCAAGGTTTCACGACACGTCTTTTCAGCCTTGGAAGATTTCTCAATACCACCTTTGCGTTTTGCACATGTTACATATGGGTTTGATAGGACCTCTGCCTCCGTCGGAGGGATTTAGATACTGTCTTCTTACACTTATAGACCGCTACAGTCGCTGGCCAGAGGCGATTCCCTTGACGGACATAACAGCCGAAACCGTCGCAAAGGCATTCGTATCTTCCTGGATCTCGCGATTTGGCTGTCCTAAACCCGTGACAACGGATCAGGGCAGGCAGTTTGAGTCACATCTCTTCAAGGAGGTTGCAAAACTTTGTAGAATTAATCTCTCCAGGACTACCAGCTACCACCCGCAATGTAATGGCTTGGTGGAACGTTCGCATCGAACCCTGAAGGCAGCCATTATGGTCCACGATAATACTGTTTGGACGGAGACTCTACCATTGGTCCTGTTGGGTCTTCGAACAGCTTGGAAGCCGGAGCTTCGCGCGTCGGTTGCAGAGATTGTGTATGGCGAACCTCTTAGTGTTCCCGGAGAGTTTTTCGTTCCTGTTATCCCAGCTGTTTTTGCCGACCGTCTGAGGTCACATATCGCAAAATTACGACCAGTTCCAGCATCGCGACATTCCAGGCCAAATGTTTTCATACACAAAGACCTTGCGGTTTGCACTCACGTCAAGTTTCTCACTGATCTCTTGTGGGCTTCACTTCAACCACCGTACACTGGCCTTCATCTGGTTTTATTTAGGAACTAGCTTGAAACACCCGCTTCGCTGGGTTATTTAATGAATTTTATAAATTTTTTTTCGTCGCACACTTCTTATAAACTGAAGCATGGTCATCACATTTCGTCTTATATAGTCTCAGAAGACATCCTCACTACCAAAAAATTTTGAAAACGTTTTAAAAAGCTCTAAAATATATTTAAATATCGTAAATCACTTGAAACTAATTCTAATCGTTCTAGAATGTTTTGGATTGTTCCCATAATTTTAGTGTGATTTACTACTTTTAAATATATTTTAGAATTTTGCAGTGCATTCTAAACCAATTAGAATCATTTTCACTGATTTAAAACATTTAAATATATTTTAGAATTTTTCAAAATGTTTTCGAAATTTCCAGAACAATCCAAAACATTCTAAACTGATTCGAATCATTTTTAAGTCTCGAAATTTGTTGAACAATCCAGAACGTTCTACGGGCCGATTAGTATTTTTTTTTTTTTAAATAAATTTAAACATTTAAATATATTTTAGAACTTTCCAGATCATTCTGAAATTTATAGACCAATCCAGAACATTCTAGACCAATTGGAATCATTTTTAAAGAAAGAACTTTTGAGAAATTTCTCGAATCTCCTAGTCAGTTCCAGAAAGTTATTGAACTTTAGAGAAATTTCTCAAATCTTCTAGACAGTTCCAGAAAGTTATCGAACTTTCGAGAAAATTCTAAAATCTTCTAAAATGTTCCAGAAAGTTATCGAACTTTCGAGAAATTTCTCAAATCTTCTAGATAGTTCCGGTAAGTTGTCGAACTTTCGAGAAATTACTCGAATCTTCTAGAAAGTTCCAGAAAGTTATCGAATTTTCGAGAAATTTCTCGAACTTTCTAGAATGTTAATGTTCCAGAAAGTTATCGAACTATTTTATGGTAAGAAAACGTGTTTATTTTGCCGAAATATAATTTTTTGTGGCTTTTTTAATAGCAAAATCAACATTTTGAAGCACTTTTTCAAACAGAGTGGAATACCCTATTATTAAAATCGGAAATCGGACCACAATTGACGGAGAAAAATACATACAGCCGAACATATGAAGTTCGTTAAAAAAACATACAACATTTTTACAATAACCAAGAACAAATTTAAATATTTATAAACAATTTTTGATGGTCCGGCCATAGCCGCTGGTGTATTGAGTAAAATATTAAAATTTGAGATGATTCGGATTAATAGTTGTTTTTTTTGCGTCCCGCCGCGCAGAAAAAAAGTAGTTCCGAGATAAATGAGTTTAAAGATTTAATTATGTATCCGTTCAGGAGGTGGCTCAACAGTTCGCTTCCTGCTAAAAAGACTGTGAAACCTTCAATACCGTCAATTTCATTAAAAACTGTCAACAGTATATTCTCGAAAGACTATATTTTCGAAATAAGAATAAAAGAAAAAATTTAGATTTTTTGAAAATTCTAGACCACTAGGTCCCTTTAAAACTGTCGATCGAATCGAAAGTGAAACCAACGTGGACTTAAGTGACATTTTACACTTGCATTATGTTGCATTTTAAATGTCTCATCGTGTTTCCAGGCGTTCATCTTCAACATTTTTTTGTTTAAATAAAATAATTTGTACATGCAAAAACAAATTCGACGAAGAAATTAATATTCTAGAAACGCGTCTAGTGGCATTTTTAGCTATTATTTCGGCTCAATCTAGCTAACTAAGCGAGATCGGAACAACTCGGTTCAATTTCAATCCAATCTGCGTATAAATGGAATTGAATCCAGATTCTGGATACGATCCTGCATGGTAATTGCTAGATATTTTGGATCTAACAGATAAAAGCTGGGAGTATATAAATAGAATCGATTTAATTTTGCCCTCTCTTAGGTGTAATATTTGTTGAAAAAGTTGTAAGACTTGTGATTAATATGCGAACTAAAAACCGAACCTAAAAAAATACTACGGGTGGCTGTACAGAAACAAATATCAATGAACAGAGAGGAACAACCTATATGATCATAAAGCAAAAAAATAAAAATTCCATTAATATTAATATACGAATAAATGAAAAGGAGCTAAACAGAAAATCGGAATGCGAATACCTGGAATGATAATAATAGATGAGAAATTGACTTGGACGAAATATGTGGACCCCATTGGGAGGAGAATGGCTGGACTTTTTGGAGTTATTAAAAGAAGCAGATACATTTTACCTAAAATTAAAAACTTAATATACAACGCCAACATATTGCTGTTGGTAACGTACGGTATAATCATTTGGAGCCAAACAGCAAAGGATCTGCAAACTATATCGCGATTACTGAATAGAGCCATCTAGTGTTTAATCTCCCTAGGTATTCTTGTACTGCAATTTTATACGAAAGTGCAGATAAAATAAACCTAAAACTAATAGAGATGGAAAAGGCTAAGATCATTTATCAGTAAAACGCTCTTTGACATGATCCGATTCACTCTGCTGTAAATTTCTACCTATAATAATTTACCAGAACACATAAAAAACACTCGCAGTATTCTCGAATTTAAAAGGATGATTAAAACTCACATTAAAACGAGAACCTGAAATAACTGAAGGAACAATATTCTCAGTTTATATGCGACCTTTATACCAAATTTTTATTTGGAGAACACAACCGGTGGATTATTTTTCAAAATGTTGTTTTTTTCACAATTATAGATCATTTAGGAAGGGATCCACAGAGCCTAAATTTTAAAGCCTAAGAGGTATAGAATTAGGTGCGGCATGCTGAGAAGCGTTATAAATCTATTATTATTATTATTATTATTATACAATTATTATATATTCGTCAATTTCTATTTTGAAGTTTAAGGTAACATAAAAAACGTATTTTCGTAAAAAAATTTATTTACTTTGATTTCGACACATATTCCCACAAAAAAATTATATGCAAGAATTATTATTATTTTTTTTTTGACAACGGCAATTCATGCTGCAGAAATTAGTCTAGTAAAATGTTGCGTAATCCGCAAATTAAAAACAAACTAAGAAAAATCATAAAACACACAATTTCTAACATATTGGAATTACTAATTCATATTATGTTCTGCAGCATTTGTGCGGCACATTGCAGGAAATAATACAAGTCCTTTAATACCCTGTTTCTCGATCCTAGCCGAATTCAAGCAAACTGAACTCCATTAATATATACGTGTTAAGTGGATATTTTTTAAATAAGCAAATTACATGGTGATGTCCTAGTGGCTACACAGTTTTGGTTGTAAAAAAAATTTTAGATTTTAGTTAAGTTCGACTAAGTTGAACTGGTTATTGAATGTGCTATCCGCTTATTTCTGGATCCTATATAAATATTTTTTACAAATGTACTTGCTTGAAAAATTCTTATGCTGGGACTTTTGGAATCTCTTTAGTTCTTATGGAAGAAAATAAATAATTAGAAGTCACTTTGAATAGATCTGTACTTAAAGCTAGGCATAAAATATATCCTACGAATTAGTTTAAACAAGTTGATTATTTACATTTGTTTAGTATGTAGTTTCTAAATTACGTCTAGACAGCGTTTACTAAGCGATAGTTAAAGTTCCATTACTGATTGTTAGAAGAAGCCCGCTATTAATGTATAAAAATAATTGAAATAAAGCATGTGTGCAAAAACCCGATGTGTTAGAATTAGTAAGCATTTTAAATTTAAATTTATTTTCGACTTTCAGGGTAAATAGAGGCAGTGAAAAGTGTTACGAAACAATAAAGTGGTCCCTGCTTTTGTATGCAATGAAGTCTTAATATTCCCACGTTAAAGAGATTGTGCTAGTTATGTAAAACCAAATGTGCTTGTAATAACAAACATAAAATTAAATGCATGCTCTTACTATAAATTTTATTGCTTTTAAAAAAAAACTAAAATCGTTATTTATGTGAAAGGAAACCAGCTTTATGCTGTAAATTGCAAACCATGTCTGATTTACGTTACGTTTTGACCTTGACAAGAAACAGAAGTATGTTTAATTATATACACAAACAAATAAATAATACTTGATAATATTGATAGCACCAAGCGTTTTGGCGACGAGTAGCAGCTTAAAATTAAAAGTAATAAAATGGAAAATATTTTCCGCAATATTTTTTTCCTTCGTAGTTATAAGTCTGCCTATCGTGTGCCAGCTGTAACATACGTGGGGAAAATACATTATTGTAAGAAATGTTTTGTTTGTATTGTTCTTAATTTTAAAATGTCTAAATGTTTATTGCGCGCTTTTAAAACTTGTTTTATACTTTTTCAAGATCGGGTTTTAGTTTTTCGAACTCTTTTTTTTTATTTAAATACCTATACAAATTGTATAGTTTTGGAATGTGCACATCAAAACCTGTCAATTGATTTCAAGCATGATATTTTTATTTCTACATTATGATTTATAGTTTGAGTGATTTTAGTATTTTTTTTTCTGTGCGGAGACCTTGGTGGATACGCACACTAATATCTGTCATATAGCCCTTAGACATCAAGTCGCATAAAACAATACCTCATTTTTTAAAATTCGTCGATGGTTATGTATAGTGTTAACATTAATTGATAATCTTTCCTTTTGGCTTCCCCATAGTTAGGTACAAAGGAGCTCTTACAGCTTACGAAATCAAAGTGTAAGAACATGACCTGCCATGACAGCAAAAGAGCTGATTTTTTCGAATTTACTCTATATGTACTGGCATTGCGCAAGCGAATTTAAAGTTTTACAGTTTTTTAGCCCGGAAGTTCCTCGCTCGCGCAAATAAAATTTACTATATATTTATTGAATTTTGAACAAAACATTTTCAAAAACAATTGTGTTAGACTTGAATCTATCGTCTCTCGTCATTGATCAAAATAACGACTAAAAACAAATTTTTCTAAAGAGAACAGGGCAAAACAATTATGAAAATTATGAAAATAATCATACATTTTACTTGTAATTTAAGAATACATATATGTATGTATATTCCCTAAAAACAAAATCTCTCATCTAAAACTTTACAAATTAAGCGCAACCAATACACGTTTGTCATGTCTCTGTGTTGATAGTAATACATCACAGAAAATTAAAGGTATTTAGATGGGTATACCCGAAACCAAACCAAAAAAAGATTTAAACAAAATAAACTATGCACTGTCTTAATCGCTTTTAGTATTATTTAATTTAAATAAAACTGAATTAAAGACAAATGATTTGAATTCTGGCAAGATCACTATAGAGTAACTGGGTCAAACGCAAAACAGTTGATGTAAATATAATAAGTTAAAATCAGCACCGATTTTTTTTTATGTTTCTTATTAATTTGTAAATGGACGTGTTGGTTACTAGAAAAAAAGAAATAGAATTCGTTCAACCAAATTGACTGAAAAAACGGAGATTTTCAATTTTTTCTGTCTCTTCTGTGGACCAAATTGTCCACAGAAGAGACGAAAAATGGTTTTTTTACAAGATTACTTTAATTAGTTCAATTAAAAGCAATATAACTAAGTACTACCTATTTTTAATTACAATAATGAATTCATTTTTCCTCCAATCATTCAAAAATAACCTCTAAATTGCCGGGCAAAATTCTTTTTTCCCAAATTATTTGTGCTTCAATCGTCAGTTTAAAATAAATTTTAGAATTAAACAAAGTTATGGATAGGGTTACTCTTGATAGGTGCTTTATTTGTAATTTATCAAAAAATAAAAAATAAAACAAAAAAGAACCAAAAAAATTGTTTTTTCTTTTACACTGCCCGAACATTATTTTTGCGTTTGACCCAACTATATCTTTTATAAGAATAAGATTTGTATTTATTTTATATAATTTTAGTTCGGGACTATAATTACTACAAGCATCGTTCCATTACGTATAGTATATCACTTTTCGGTGGGTGTGCAGCTATAACATAAGACGATAATTATAAGAACTTTCGCCGTGTTTTTACTACAGCAAGGATATGTGTTCAAATTGACGTGCTAATAAACTGCGAAAGTCTTAATCAAATTACGAAAATAAATTAAATAGACTTTTAAAACAATCACAGTATTTTGAACTTAATATAAAATTCTTTGGTTAATTAGCATTAAATATTCTGGATTGCGTCAATCTCATATTTGGCAAACTTTTTTAAATTTATTAAATTTGTTCGAAGTAATACTCATGATAGATAAATATCGCTTAGTGTAGCGCTGATATAAAACAATCTGTTTACAAAATTAAATATATGTATACCTGTGATGAGAGGCAGATAAAGTTCTTCCGATTAAAACTACAAAATAAACAACAACCTAGAAAACTAACAACAAAACTCGGAAGTTTAAAAAGTAAACCCTCATCGGAAGATTTTTCAATATTTACAAATTCTTCTATGCTTAATCTATATCCTAACATAAATAGACAACTTAAATAAAAATCTTGATTTGATGGCTGCCCGATGTTTGAACAACAACAATAACAACACTATGATTACCTTAACAACAACATGTTCGTACAAGGACACTCTAAAATGATAGCAGTCGGGACAACGGTAGCAGTAACATATGTAGCAACAGCAGATGTGACGCCTGATCCTGTCCAGCGCGAAATAGAGAACGTTCTCGTTTTGCTATAAAATAATCTCGGTGCACCTGTCTTGCGTGAAGATGGCATCGCACTTGAAGCATTCATTGGACTTAAGGTGCATATCACTGGGATTTTTACTAACATTACGATGGCACATGGAAACTATGTTTGAGGATGATGGCATGCCCAATGTCGATGTCATAGTGGTGACCATGCCGGAACTTTCAGGATTAATTGTGGTCACTACGGTCGACGCAGCGGCAATTATAGAACTACTACTACAACTACTACAACCAGTGGTCGAGTGTGCTAATGATTCATGAAGTGCAGTAGACTTTTTAATTGTCTGTTGAATAAGGGAATTAGCGTCAATGGCTGGCCACGCGACCAGCGAAACACTTTGTCATAAAATTGATTTAACGTTCTCTCTTTGCTTATGGTACTTTCTGTGCCTCCGGCAGGGTCTATGTCGATGTAAACCACCTGACTTACTCTCCTGGCCTTTTTGGCTGGATACTGACGAGGAAGAGGCTGGCGCAACGCCAGAATGCTTTAAATTATCACAGTCGGAACAACAGCAGCAACACTTGGTACAATTAGAAGAATATAAACTATCTGAACTACTACAGCAGCAGCGACAACTAGGCGATTTTTCAGTGTCGTCCTCGTTTTTATTTGATTTTAATTTCATACTCCTACTGCACTTGCAGCAATGAATGCAAACGCTGTCTTGACTAACTCTGCTGCCTATACTGGTCCTGTCTGGATTTTCGCTTAAATTACTATTATGACTGTTTAGCGTCGAATTGCTGCTACTACATTTACTACTACTGCTATAACAATGCGACGGCGGTATGTCTTTTAGATTTCTTAAATCTCTACACACTGCCACGCCTACACTAGGTTCATCACAAGATCGATATCCGCCGGCGGCAGCATCTTTAGGATTTTTATCACGATCATCAGTGCGTTCATCAATGATATCATTGCTAATGGAATTTATTGAATTTTTAAGACTAGATTGATCAATTTTAATACTTTCCTCTCGATTGCTTATTAGAGTCGGTGATTCCTTACTGGCAGTCTCTTTACCGGTCATGATGCATGACCGGCTGCTACTACAGAAACTAATATCATCGTTATAAACAGCCTCGTCGTTATCGCTTTGGTTTATGCATACAGGTGAACTGCAGCTAAAGTCGTCGTCGTCGTCGTCATCAATGTCGGCCTGGTCGCCACCAGATCTATATGAAGATGTCGACGACGAACTTGATATGGAAGTTAAATTAATTTTGCGGAAGCTTCCGCGTTTTATGTTGCGCAATGAACTGCAACTGTCGGAGTTCGATTTAAGTGAGTCGCAAGTGTCATGTGATGGCAAATTTTTTATATTATGCTTTTCTTGCTGGCTTTTGCCAGTATTACATTCATAATGATTAATTATAATGCTATGCGGCTCGGTAGAAATAGCCATTGGATTTGCTTGATTATTGATCATATTTCCATTGCCCGTTGCTGCTATAGCTAGAGTTAGTCCCTCGTGGTTATTGTTGTTAAACTGAAAACCCGGATTGTCGTGGTGCTGATGATGATCGTCAGTTAGTTGGTTCCCATTAGATAATTGTTGATTTTGCTGCTGTTCATCGGGGGCAAACTGCTAATCTCCACGATGTGTACTCCTCGGCGCGGGGTTTTTTCGATAAACGTACACTTGGAGCAGTATAGCTAAGTCCAAACTCACCTAAATATTAACATGTTGTTTAACATCCTATTTCATCTTATTTAAGCTGTATGAGCCTTATACCTGCAAAGCCCCACAAATCCAAAATTGAGTTGGCGCATATCTTAATATGAAGTACACAGTCTTGAACATATCACCTAAAGTCCACATTATTACCATGTAAATGCTCATTCCGTGGGTGGACTTGTTTCGAAAATTCCTTACGAACTGGGGTGCCCCTACAGAAAAAAGTACTCAGAATTATTTAAAATTAACAAAATCTTACGGAAATACCTAACATAGCCTCTGTAAACACTGCAAAGAATCCCACGGTTTCCATAAACCAATCAACAGATAGGAGTAAATATGTTACAGCAGCTCCGACAGCCCAAACAATTAACATAAAATCCAGATAAGATTGGAAGTCTGTCCACGCCCAAAAGTAACGCATATCAAAGTCTGAAAATGATTCAAATGAGCATCATTTATACAAATTAATAGTAAAGCCATGGATGCTCCCAAAAATAAATAAAACTGTCTACGAATGAAATAATATGATAAAATGACAATATTATTCTCTAATCCTAATGAATACCTACTTATTGTGAAATATGCAAGGAAAGAAAATAAAAAAACAACAGGAGTTCTGGAATTTTACATGCCTCCCTAATCATATTTTCTTCATGCAAATAAGATGTTCTGAAAAATGTATGAAAATGTTCTTAATAACTTCAATAAGGGAACAAAAAATTATTGAATAATGGGACGTAATAGCGCACGCAAATTCCTTTGTTTTTACTCTATATTACGTCCAGCACTTACATCTCCACATATTTACAACATAAACAATAATTTCTTAAGATCTGTATTCCTATAAAATACAATTAAGGACGAAGCTCTGTTGGGTGATTATTACGCTTATAAAGCATATAGAAAGACACCTTTTGAAGACCTTAGATACAAAGAATACCTAAATAATGAGAAGTGACATTCTAATCTAATTCGACCTCAAAATTCGAAGTTATCTGAAATTCCTCTAAACTACACTGAACCAAATTTCCTACTACATAATACAGCAAGAACGACTGCTCACCACTTCTTATGTAAATTTCAATAAGAGCGAAATAAGTAATAATAGGTAAAAAAATCTCTCCTGCAACACTTATAGTGTAAAGTATAATCATAATGTGTAAGGTTTAATGAATATTAAGTTTTTAACATCTTGCAAACGACAGTTAATTAAATTGAATTGAATGGATGGTCTTGATTTTTTTTCGGGAAATTTTATTTTTTGTTAAATAAGAACGAGAAGCTTATAGAATAAATTTAATTAATAGTATTTAGCTTGTTTTAACAAATATGCATTTACAGAAAATTTTTTATTTTGTTTTATTTTTCGCTAACACATAACTACTTTATTACTATACCTAACATACTTGCAAAGTTTGGAAGTTCATTCTGCTGAGGCACTGATACCGAAAAAAGGAGGGAAAAAATAATTACTGTCTCTTCTTATTATTATGTTTTTCGCTTATATGTTCTTGCAGATCAGTAAAACACATATGTACATATTTTCAACTAGCAAATGTCCGCGTTTTCGTTCGTGTTGTTTAGGTAATTGTTTTACACCTTGGGTTACATTATTAGAGTTTTAGTAAGGACCTCTATTTTTTTTGAAAATATAATATAGCCTATGTCACCCGGGGATAGTGTAGCTTCCCAACAGTGAAAGAATTTTTGAAATCGGTTCAGTAGTTTCGGAGCCTATTCAATGCAAACAAACAAACAAACAATCAAATCTTTTCTCTTTATAATATTGGTATAGATGACGACAGGATTGTCTGGAGCAAATTTAGAGAACCAAAAGGACGGCAAGATTTTTAAAATTTGCAATCAAATAGAGATTTATTTTAATTAAAAGAGTTTCTTTTTAGGTACGCCATGGTTCCTTAATTAAACCTAATGATTTTCAAATTGGTAGACATTTTCTTCTGAAAAATTATTATATGTAATTGCTTCTAAACTTTGTGTGGTAAGAACTAAGGTAATTCTTATTAATTTAATCATTCACGATATAGCTTTCATAATTGTTACAGAAAAGATCACAGTTTCCTTTAGAGAAATCATTAAGGGGTTATACCAGTGTAATACTTTGAAAAAAATGATTTGTTTTGCTTGTTCGACAATTTATATAGTACAGTCACTTAGGCAAAAAAAAGGGGTCAACATAGGAATGAGAGATAATAAGCTGTAAACTCGCATACACCTTCATTTTGGTGTTCTAAAAGTTGTCTCAAAAGTCTCATAAAATCTCGTGTCTGCGTCGTAAGTTATTCAAGGTCAAAGATCACAAAAATCAGTTTTTCGTGATTATCTCGGTTTATATAACTCCAATGATGTTAACATGTATTACTAAAATTGTAGAGCATAAAATTTGCAACAAATTTTGTGTTAAACAATTTTTCATACGCCCAACCGTTTTTTAAGTAGAGGGCAGAATAGCCCCCAGCGCTTAGCCATACTCACTGTAATGCAAGGTCAACCGTGAATCTTAGTGAATCATTGAAATATCATTAACAATAAATAATTTGTATTATTTATTAGTTAAGGGGCTATACCAGTGTGAGGGCTTGAAATTTAGGTGATTTTCGGGAATTTTTTTAAAGAAAACTACTTAACTAAATGTTTTGAAAACTTGAGAATGTATTTAGTTATATATGATTAATATAACATAATTTTGTTGTTGAAAAATATTGTGATGTAAGCGACTTATACGCTATTTTCGGAAGCGCCAAAAACTAAAAGTACCCCAACTGTTGCCACGATTCCGGTCGATAGAGTAACTTAAATAAAAAAAAAACAAACAAGGCGTTAAACTAGAAGGTATTTCCTATACCCTGAACTAGGATTTTTGAAAAATATCGAAATCTGACAAAATGGCGTAGTTTTGAATAAAAAATCTGGTTTTTTGCCTATAAAATGGTCGGTTTTTTCAATGCCAAATTGTCAATTTTCATCCAATCAAAAATATCCTAGTTCAGGGTATGGCAAATGTAGTCAAGAGTACTCAGTTAAAATTTCAAGTCAATCGGATAATTAGACTTCGAGTTAGAATGGCAACAAATTGGAAAAATCTCATTTCGAGGAAAACGCGTTTAAAGATTTCACTATCCATTATATTACCTGCGAGCAGTTGCTCTTTCGAAGACTGTCATTCGGAAAGTATTATAGATAGACTTTGAAGTAGAGGGTAATTAGAACCTAAATCCAAATTTTTGTCCAAATCGGTGATGCTTGGCAAAATTATTCTGGTATTCGAATGAAAATAATGCATCCCCAATAGATACAGTTCACTTCATAACACTTTTTTCTTCATCTTAAAATTATTTGTTTTGAAAACAGCGCAAATTAGGCAAAAGTAATAGCATAAAAACCAAATTAAAATCGGCTGTCGCAATAGTTTAACGATGACCAACAGATGGCTTCGGCACTTTTTGTCGCATATTTTAGATTATGTTGGCATATACGTGAAATATGAAGGTTTGACAAAGGTGGCAACAATAATTTCTTTCCCCACGCGTGAGGGAAATTGGCAATTTAATAGTCTAAGGTTCGTAGGAGACTCATCGCCACTGTAAGTTGAGAATGTGTTATGTAATTCAATGTGTTCTGATAATGAAGATGATTCCTATATTTGTAGTGGCGAAAGGAGAGCAGCGGATCGAATTTTGAATAAATGGTTTCATTAATTTATTTAATCGTTTTTTAACCTATCTTTAAAAGCTGGCAACCCCTATTTGCGGCCATTTTTACATAGGCAATGAAAAAAATTAGCTTTAATTTGATACATATATCATAAATACAGTAGCGCTCAAGCAAACTGCACCACCCATAAATTTTATGATTTCTTTCAATTCTCCGAAGTAAAACTCAGGTACCGCCATATTTTCTACCTGATGAGTATAAAAGAGGATGAGCTTATCCTTTCTACATCATTTGGTTATTGACTTTGGCTCTGTGAAAGGACATTTTTTATATTGGAAGAAAATATGGCAAAATACGTGCAATTGACTCCGCGAAAACAAATTAAAATTTTGACATTATCTGAAGTCGGAAAGTCCGCTCGTGAAATTGCGAGTATTGTGGGATGCAGTCATTCCACTGTAGTGTGTTTGTTAAAGAAAAATCGCGAAACTGGCTCCGTAGATAGACCAATTCGAAAAGGTCTCAGAAGGAAGACAACGCCGGCAAATTTCTCTGGTGCCCTTGTATTTACAAGAGTTGAAGGTGTCTACCCAATTATCGATAAAATTTCCAAAATTCCTTTGAAGCTTACCTAAATATTTTGAAAAATTCTAAGAATTAGGTGGTGGTGGTGCGGTTTGCTTGAGCGCGACTGTATACGCGATTAACATATAAACATAACAAAATTGTGCCTCAGAGGTTGCGGCCAATTGCGCAATGGCACCCATGACTTTTCAAGCTCTTTAGAAGTATTTCTGTGAAGTGGATTATGTTTTATCTAAAAAACAAATGAGTGTAATTTTGTCCCAAAAATCAATTTTTATTAAATTAATTAAAAATACTAGCGGCCATATTTTGATAGGCACCCCTGCAAAAATATATTCTCCCATTCATAAATAAACGTAAAAATTAGGTTTTAATTAAAAACTCGATGAACGTAGTAAACTTGCAGTCGGATCTCGTACTATAATTATTTGTTATTTAGCTGCGTTTAAACATAATTGTGCGGGATTTTTGAGCATTTTAATTGCCATGATTTGCATAAAAGGCTTGAGCCTAGGCTAAAAATGGTCTCGTTTTTTAGGCGTGTGTTAGCAGTCCAGTATCTATGTCAGTGGACTGTATATATATACCATCGTATAGCATCGCCACGGAATTCGTCGCCACGCCAACAATCAGTTTCACCCGCGGCTATAGATGTTTTACATCAATAATACAAATTATTTATTGTTAATGATATTTCAATGATTTAATAACTTTATTCAAGGTATTATTCACTAAGATTCAGGGTTGACCTTGCATTACAGTGAGTATGGCTGAGCGCTGGGGGCTCTTCTGCCCTCTACCTTAAAAACGGTTGGGCGTATGAAAAATTGTTTAACAAAAAATTTGTTGCAAATTTTATGCGCTACAATTTTTATAATAAATGTTAACATCATTGGAGTTATATTAACCGAGATACGTGATTTTTGTGATCTTTGACCTTGAGTAACTTACGGCGCAGACACAGAGATTTTATGAGACTTTTGAGACAACTTTTAGAACACCAAAATGAAGGTGTATGCGAGTTTACAGCTTATTATCTCTCATTCCGAGGTTGACCCCTAATATATGACTGCACTAATACTTTCAAGAATATCCAGTAAAAACGTCAAGGCTGATTGGATTGAATGAAAATTGACAATTTGGCATTGAAAAAACTATGTTACTACTTTATAGGCAAAAAACAGACTTTTTATTCATAACTAGGCCATTTTGTTAGATTTCGATATTTTTCAAAAATCATAGTTCACTGTATAGGAAATACTTTCTAGTTTAATGCCTTTTTGTTTTTTTTTTTTTACTTCAGTTAATCGACTAGAATCGTGGCAGAAGTGGGGGAACTTTTTTTTGCGCTTCCGAAGACAAATCGTTTATGTCTCAATATTTTTCAACGAAAAAATTATCTAATATTGCTCAAATATGCCTAAATACATTCTCAAGTTTCCAAAACATTTAGTTAAGTAGTTTTCTTTAAAAAAATTCCCATAGACCACCTAAATTTTAAGCCCTCACACTGATATAGCCCCTTAAGATTAATGGATAAACAATTAGAAAAATTTGTTTTATTTTTATTACCATTCAATAACTTTGCACTCTATACTTCAGAAGAGTTAAACTAAAATGCAAAATATATTCAATGTCTATTTATAATTCATATAAAATTTGATCAAATGTAAGTGTCATGTTGACAAATAAATAAGTAAACCTAGTGCCTCGCCCTCAAATCTAAACATTTGAGCGTCCAAAATGGTTGAAATTTTAAAAGGCATCTTTCAAAGCATAACCCAATTTAGTACTATGTAGAATGCTTTTGATATATTTATATATCTTGTATAGTAATATAATAATTTTAAGTTTTAGGTCCAATTTTCTTATCACCAACGATTTCCAAGAAAAATTCACTGAACGCTACTAAAGATTCGTCCTGAAATTTATATGTGGGACGGGAAAATTCGGTAGGGTGAGTAAAATCGGCGCTACTCCAGCAAAGCTTTTTAAGTTATTAAGTTAAATAGTCACTGTAGTAAATTTAGATGATAGATTGCCGCACCCTACACAATACCTTCAATATGTATCATACAACAGCAAACAAGTATACAAGCTAATTTTGCAGGTTGGACTTTTACACAATTAACCCTTTCACTACCTACTGTCGGTGACTATAGTCACCCGCCACAAAACGCCGCCTGTACACGATGGGTGACTATAGTCACTGGCCAGAAGATGGTGTCGTGCATGGGTGGCATCTACAAAATTGGGGCTAAAAGGTCAAGTAAAATATAATAGATTATTTTTTCTCATTTCGTAAACAATCGTAAGTACTGTTTGTTGTACGGAGCTCCGTTCCACTTTACAGCGAGGCCCGCCGTAGCGAAAGGGTTAAATAATTATACGTGCAAACACATGTTACAAAAAACTATTATCAAATATTGAGTTTGATATAATAAATGTTTATCTATAGGACTTTGATGAAAGCATACTACATACTTCAAATTTAATGTTAAATAAAATATGATATGTCCAAATCTATCTAAAACATCAACGGTAAAAACAAACAACATAACACATGGAAACCAAAAAAGAACAAGACTTGTGCTACTAAACGAAATTATGTTGGGACCTCCTTGAAACATACCACTAAAGTAATGTCTAGAGCGGACACGCTTAAGAGCACCTGATGGAGGAGGACTTATGCTTTCAGTGTCTGAAATAACCTTCGGCAGACGGAGGTCGTTATGCTCATCACCTTTTTAAACAGTTAGATTAAACCATTTAGTAATTATTTAATCGTAAAAGTTTATTGTACTGAAACATACGTACAAAAAACACAGGTTTTTAAATAGAGTAGACGTACCTGCAAAGGCGTGCTCTCTTGACCTCGGCACGGCACTATTCCGTTTTACCTTTACGCAAAGATGAATCATTAGGAACATCGTTACATTCATCACAACACTTTGGACTAGAAGCGGAAGCTCATAGCGTTTGGAGAACCTGAAAAATTAAGTAAAATGTTTATATTAATTATAAAGATTCACGGTAATTCAGAAAAAAAAGTCGGTTGCACGCACAAATAACTGAAAAAAGAAAAACAAGCTCTAGAATGTAAAGTTCTGTTTGAGCAATGTTGAATGCACTATGAAAGGTTTTCTTGTTTAATACCTATAATAAACAAAAGTTGAAGAATACTTTGATTGTTAGTTTGCCCCATCTGCGATACGTTTTAAGTTTTAACATTCAAGTTATAATTATACATATATGATTTATTTTATTATTTGTTTTTTTTTTTAAGTTAATATTGAACATGTCAACATTTCATGATGCATTCAGCATTGCTCAAATAGATTTCTAGATTCCAGTAGTTATTTCGGATAACTAAAGATATTTGTGCAATCGCGGTTTTTGTTTTTCTTTTAATAATTGGCTTTGTGGTTTTATTTATTTATTATTAAACGAGTTGTTCAGTACCGAAATTAAATAATGAAATATGGCGAAAAAGCAAAGTTTGGTCTTCTATCTTTAACCTTAAAAAAAAGAATCAGCTGTTAAACGAGATAACAATAGCATAAATGAGAATAACTTTAGTGTTAAACTCACTAAGCTATAAGTTTTCTCTAAAAAACAATAATCAGGAAAATTTAATACCTTCAAAAGATTCTCAACATTTTTCACAAGGTCTTTACTGACCTGCAGATTAATAAAGAAATGTTTGTATCAAAACTTTTCAGTTTTATTATTTCGAGCCCAGGGACTAGTAAGTAGAATCATTATTAAAATTTTTGCAAGGTATTTCACAAATTATATTATATTTTTACTGGTGGTTTCTTGTGGATTTATACTAAAATTTATATTTTCGAAATGCTTATTTTGTGAATTATTTGCAATTTGCACACTAACAAATAAATTCTGTCCACTAAAACTTTCAAAATAACCACCAACTAATTAAATGAAATGTGTTTGTAAATAAAAATCATTATTTATTCTAAAACGGTAGTCATTTATTCCTTTATGTTTTGTTAACCTCTATCCACCATCTTAATTATTGTTGTAATTGCACCCGGGTTATACGGTGCAACAGTAAAACATAAAATCTCGAGTTAGAGATTTCATTTTCCAACATTTGAGATTTCGCGTTTAGTTTAGATGTCATGAATTATAAACACGATCGATATTTTATGTAAAAGTAATATACACACTGTACAGCTAAGAAAATTTTATTTTCATAGCAATAAGATCAATCGTTCCAGGTGGACATTTAATTCAGATTTCTTGTATACGAACCACTTTAATGTGCAATGTAATCTTGGCTTTATTAAGTCAAAACGACTTTTGTAAAACTTTCGCTACTGCATTCTCTTAATTTGTTTGAAACTCATGACCCCGTATATGTGAGCAAATATAATCGATACCTTTGACGGGCTTTAACAAAAGATTCGTATTTGATATCCTTAAAAAAATAATAGATGTAAAAGTACAGATTACAAGTTTCCAATCAATCCCGGAAGTTTTGTTAACAGGAAACCCTTTCATATCCCAATGAAAACAAGATTTTTATTGATTTTTATTTCAGGTAGGTGGTAAATATGTGATGTGACTCGGGAGCCTTCGCAAAAAAGGATTCGAGACTATACTCTCTGAATTCCTAATTCGTTGTACAAAGATTCGTGCTTTGATTTGCAAATTCTTGCCTTAGTAAATAGAACGTCGTAAAATTGTGTAAATGTGATGACTTCTTCAAAATGTATTTAAGAAAATCTACATAATGAGAGGCAATTTGTGTTTGGTAACTTATATTAGAGAGATTTGGAGTTGGGGACACATATGAGATGCGTGTGAGTTGTGTGAAATTCTATCGTTATTAATTATTAAATTTACAATAGACTGGTAACTTTATTCTTTAAGTAAAAAAGTCGACTAGGCCATTAGAAAATAATTGTTTTGCACTTTATATGATGTCAATTTTTCATTTAAATGTTAACAGATAGATTAAACCTTAGATAATAGAAAAAGAGGATACGACATTAGCCGATTTAGCTGACCCAAATTTCCTGATGTTCACTTAAGTAGTTGTAATTTCAGTGCAGGCTGAAATATTCATGTACTGGAACGTAGAGGCATATATAAAGGAGCGAAAACGTGAGCTATAGCCCCCCCCAAAAACATTTTTTAGACTACACAACTGATATGAGTCCCATAACAGCTGATAGCCGATGACATTTGGTTCCCATTTTCCCCATAGCAGGCTGGTAGCCGATGACATTTGGTTCCCATTTTCTAGCATTTTCTAGTACCGTTTCGCTCTCTCTAATGTAGTAAAAAATTTCCCTTTCGTATCTTGTCGCTCACGTACAGGGCTTTTAGACGTTGTGGCGTATCCTGTACTCTATGATCTAAGGATTAAACAAAAAGTTAATTTAAAAAACGCGTGGATCTCGGGACCCTCAGCAGAAGAATATAAAAATTTTCGATTTCAAAATATTTTTAAATTTCTTTATATAGTTAAAGATATATATTTTTTCGTTTTATCTGTATTACGTAATAAATAATATGATAAGTCATAGAAATTATTGGCCAAAAAGAGAGCGTTTCGTCTTTTTTGTACATTTTTGCTGTTTTTTGTTATCTTTGAATTCTATTTCTTAAGAAGCGCTTCATGAACCATATTGATTTTGACTTACAAGTATCCTAGTCTTTAAGCTTGTTTATGAGTACTATTTTATTTTGGTTCACTGTGCGCTTCTGCGCAATATAGATAAATATATTTCGCACGAAAGTAGTTGCAGTTGTATTTACGTATCGTAGATATTAAAATTGTGCTCTGAAATTCTTATTATGAATGTTTTTGAAAAACTTAATAATAAATAATGCCTGGAAGCTAGTGTGATTGTTCTTAAACATGACAAAAAACAAAAAGAGATTTTCGTATCTGTTCTAATAGAAAAATAGAATAGATACTTATGTAGAAGTTTTAAAAACTGTCACCTAACTAATTCTAAGTTTTGTTCTAAATGCAGATCATATGCATTTCGTGTGGTTCGGGCTCAAAATACTTCTATTTCATCCTCATTCGACAAGTAATTCAAATATTGAAATAATGTTAATAATAAAATCTTTTCATCTTAATCTTTCACTTAGTGTTCCAATTATTTTCGGTGTTAAAATGAACGACAATAATCAGTTTATGTTACTAAAAGTTCATAATATCTGCCTAATTATGTATTTTATTTATCCCAATTACAGAATTTTCATTTAAAATATTATTTTTCATATTTGTCATGAAGTATACTATTAAATTAAGTACATATATGTCACATCAAGTGGCTGATGGGCGAAAAATGGGCCTTATTAACCCTCCTCCTTTTCGTTACATCGGTTTTTACCCCCGGTCTAATGTGCTGTATGCGTACGGTGATCATCCGTCCTGTTTTTTACAGGACTGTCCTGTTTTTACAAGTTACAAGCTTTTATTTAGTTTCACCCTTTGAATATACAGTAAAGGAACGGACATAAATCGCTGAAAGTGAAGCATTTCACTAATACCAGTCTAAGCTTACTACTACATAGAAAATTGATCAGTGCAGTTGCAAAAAATGAGTGAAAATGAAAAGGCGTTTTTCACGTAAGTACTTGATTTAATAAATATTTGGGTGCCTATTTATATTACCATTTAAAAATACTTAGCGACTTCTCTGTCAGGGCGCGTCGAAATTGCGCATGACTGTCGGGGACTGATATACACCAAAATATTTTTAAAACTTGAAAATTTAGCTTAAAATGAAATAACATGTTTGTTAATGTGTACGTCCAACATTATAAAATACTTTTTTTATTCTACGTCTTATCATTTTATGCAATAAAACGCAGCATCTTAATGTACTTTATGAATAGCACTATGATTAAATGCCCAATTAAATTTCATTTTCCTGGAATCCCACATTTAAGTGGTTAGGCCACTGTAGGATTTTAAAAAAATCGATTTTTTTTTATTGCTTTAAATGGACTCTTAGGACCTCAACTATGATATCCCAAAAGATCATGGCCCGGAAATATCTCTAAGTACTTGTTTTTTAAAGTATAGCACAAGGCCGCCTATATAACCGCCCCATAACTTGAAACTTTAAGCCCGTTTATCTCAAAATTGTATTTTATAAGTTGGCCGGAAACATAACTCAGGCAATTTTCAACCGATTTACTTGAAATTTTGAATATATCTCGAAAAATGTATTGTCCACAAAAGTACGTAGGATTTTTTTTATATTGCATAGTTCATTTGTTATTAACAATTATGTGATGATTTTTTAGGCAAATTTTGCATTTTTCACTTGGAAAGTGCGCCATTTGGCCAAAACTTAATATATTGAAAAAATCCTACGTACTTCTCTAGCTGTTATAGTTTACAATTAGAAAAACAATATTTGCTTATTATAATTCAAAAATTACAGGCGCAGTTTGTCCGGCCGTGAACCCTTACAAAACGAAGACGTCATCGGAAAAACGTTGCACAGCCGCCATTTTGAAATTAATCGCTTCAAAAAAATTTTTATGTACAGTCACTAATATATATAATAAATACCCTCTATTGGAATTTCGATTTATTTTGTAGTATTTCTGGAAAAAATGTCCAAAAAAGGGCTGTTTTTTCGACTTCTAGAGTGGCCTAACCCCTTAAGGCTGAAAAAGTCTCTACCCTGGCCTGCCCCCTTTACGTTTTCAGTTAAACATGTAGATAGTACATACCTTCTTTGTCGCAGTTGCCAAATTAAAGTATATTTAGCACGAATTTAAAGAAGTATACTTAAGTAATATAAACGTAAAATACAAGAATATTTGTTTATTTTCAATAATTTTCGATCTTTATTTTTGTCCCGCTTTTTTTGCGTATTTACCATGGCGAATTTTGGTTCGTTAATACAAATAGAAATAGTAGACGGCCAAATTCACAATAGGGCTCAAGAATGCGTATCAACCTGAAGTTAGTAATATTAAACATGCGAGCCGTTAGATTGCTGTAATTTGTTAGTTGTCACGACGCAACAGTGCAGTGCAGTGGTTTCGCACGCTAATTGTGTCTCTCCCCTGGCAAGTCGTAAAACTTATAATATTCACTTAATTTATTTGAATTTTCTGCCTCAGTTCAACAATACTGGGATAGTTGAGGTGTGATATATTATTAACAACCCAATATTAACTTATGTGAGTTACAAATTTTAAATTTGTCACGAAAACGTCTCTACCCTGCCGTATCTCCCCTGGCAAGATAACAAAATATTTCTATTTACTAAGGATTTTCCTTATACAAAAGGCAGTAAAAGTGTAGTAATAAGTAGTTTAAATGCATTTCCACATTATTTTTGTTTCAAAAACAGACCATTCTCAAACCGAAAAACCCCGCCGTTTTTTATGTGTGTTCACGTTCACCCTGACCTTCTAAAAAGTAACTAAATATGCATAAATTCACTTGCCCTTAAGTGAATGTGTATATAAAAGGGACTTAAATCGTAATATATGTTTTTAATAAAAAAAACTCCAACTTTTCCCTTTGGCCGCATTCTCTATGGACTCAAAACCTCTTATCGTAGAATGACCCGTTTAATGCATCAAGAACAATAAAAACCACAGGTATCTATCAATCACATCGGCAAAAAGATTTCAAATTCCGGCTTACCGGTGAAAAGAAATTCCTTATTTTAGACGATACTTCTTCTCGCTGCAATTCTTTATCACACACATCACTATCTTTCACTAAATACATAACAAATAAAAACCAAAATCCTATAGACTATTTCTTCACACATTTCACCTTCTGTCTTTGCACTTTTAATTCAAAAAAATGGTAGGAAAGGTTGCAATCCCTTCAAATCACAATTTCTTTAAGTTGCCAAAGTATCTTCTTCTTACTCAAGGCTCACTTCCCCTGAAATTTTCCCCGCTGGAGATGCTTCATTCACACAGACTACACGTACAGGGTGTAGCCGTTCCTTTACTGTACATACATCAAAGGTTTCACCTGTCCCGGTGTCTGTAATGAAATCTTGCAAGTTAAATTTGACCCACTTCCTAGTTTCCGATTGAGCTAAAATTTTGCATGCATATGTATCGCGTGACAATGGAGCATCAAAAGCTTGTTTTTAAAAAAGGTTTTTTTTAATATGTTGTCCCTTGAAATTATTTTGTAAACACACAACAGTACAATATCCCTCTTATATTCTAATCCGCAAATATAACTTTAAAATTAATTGTTCAGAATTTAAAGAATTTTTGACTAACAATAATAGTTGTTAAAAAAAAAAACAATCCTTGGATAAGAAATATAGGGTCTATAAGAAACAAATTAAAATATATAGCCAAGTGAAAGTCCCCCTCCCCTTTCCTAAACCCCGAAAGTTAACATGACCTAGATACCGAGCTAATAAATGCAGAGTTAGTTCAAAATTCATTTATAAATGTGGCAGTTATCGCGATAACAAACCCACTTTTAGAAACTGATGTAGCCCCTCACTCCTTCGATCACCGAAGTTTTCCCATCTTTCCGCAAATCGTGAAAATAGTAAATCCATCTGTCTGGTCAATCTATGTAAAGTAACTCGCTTTTCATAAAAAAAAAAATGAGGTAGTTCTCCGAAAATTCATAAAAAATATGTATAAATCTTTACCAAACCGAGTGTTAAGATTAATAACAAACAGGGGAAGAAGCCCACTTATTAATTAATTAAATATCATCTGTTTTATGAAATTATCTGTGTTTTATTTCAATTTTTTACCCTGTCGTATCTTTTTGTCGCGCTAGTTTTGCAGTAAGTTCTTGAAAGTTCCTGTACAAATGAATGTACTTGTAAACACACTACACATAAAGGTAGTAGTAAAATACTAACACAGGATTTACCTGTACAGAATATACGAAGAATTGCAGGGATGTCGTATCTTTTTGTCGCGGAGTGTATCACATTTGTTATTTCTAATAATAATTACCTAGACCTACTATTTCCTCTTCTTTTCAACCGCTAGAATTGCATTACATTCTAACAGAAAATAATGAAACTGAATCTGAGAATATTGTAGCAAGTAAGCAATGCAAATATTCTAAACAAATCGATTGTAATATATGAGAATACTATATCGTTTGTTGGAGATAAATTTCAGTTAATAACTTATACCTTTGATGAACCTCTTTGTTAATTAACTTTACGAACTAGGCTGCTCCCTGCAATTTAATCAATTTAAAGCTTCAACACAAGGTCGAAGCAGACGTTAATAGTCCGATATATTACACTACAAGAATGATTCGAAAAAGGACACGGGAGGCATTCTTGAAGCTAAATAAAAATGTCTCCATTTTACCAAGGTAACGACTTTTCTAAGGTGATGATAACTGATAAAACCAAATGCGACAATTTCGAACTTCAGATTAACACAGATAGCAATCTTACAATTGTCTTGAATTAACTGTGGACCAAAAAAAAAAGATTTATTACGTTTTATCATACTAACTATTTTATTCGACCCAGGGATGCGCCGATACAGATCAAAACATCTGTAAAGTTAATACTTGGAAAATCCTGGAATATATACATATGTATACATGTAATTGAAACCCAGCCTTAAGGGGTAATATCACCTTGTGTTCTCTAAATTTTACGTGATTTTCTGAAACGTCTCACGGACGATTGGAACTAGATAGAGATATGAGGTTTTGGGCATATGAAAGTACTGGTCTTTAACTACAAAACATATGTTTTATTTTAATTTTACGATACAAAATGGCGGCACAGCAAGGAAAACAAAAAATTTCGGACTTTCGACATGGGCGTACCGCTACAGGTCACAATTTTTAATCTGGAGCAAAAAATCAAAAAGTTTCTTAAAATATAGTCCAAAATCTAGTGAATGTCGTAGGATTTTTTGATAACTTGATTTTTATAGATTTTACAATCGATTTTCGGTAAATTTTTTTCGAAAAAAACAAGAAAATAAAGTTCAAATTAACGCCATTTTCTTAAAAATCAATATTTCGAAAAAATCCTAGACATTCACTAGATTTTGGACTATACTTTAAGAAACTTTTTGGTTTTTTGTTCCAGATTAAAATTTGTGATCTGTAGCGGTACGCCCATGCTGAAAGTTCGAAATTTTTTGTTTTCCTTGCAGTGCCGCCATTTTGTATCGTAAAATTAAAATAAAACATATGTTTTGTAGCTAAAGACCAGTACTTTCATATGCCCAAAACCTCATATCTTTATCTAATTCCTATCGTCCGTGATACGTCTCAGAAAATCACGTAAAATTTAGAGAACACAAGGTGATATTACCCCTTAAGGTACACGAATAAGATTTAGCTCATACGTTTCATTTCCTAAGCTTTATATCCAAGAATTTTAAACATTTTCTGTCTTTTTTCTGTATTCTATATACTATTCTATTTAATCGTGGCAAAATGGATATTTTATTGTATATTGCAGATATTGAAACTTATTACAGAGATAAGGTACTTTTGTTGCTTCATAGTAATTAAGTATGCGATTATTCACTGAAAACTAAAGATATCTCACATTTGAAAGATAAGATAATGCTCGTAATTTTTGCTTCAAAAATTTTTAGCTGTTCATTAACAAATAAATGAGTAATTCGAATGGTGTTTTTTACCAATTTGAATGAGATCATACTCCCAAAATATATTTGATTTGTCGAGACGATGATTCATAGTTATGCTAGGATCTGATAGGTGGTGCCGTAGTCAAGTTATAGACATAGGAACATAACCGATTTCGATCAAACCTTACAGACATGAAGAGCAGGTTGTTAGGAGTAACGCAGACTATTTTTTTTTTGTCCATCTTTCCGTCCGGGCTAACCTTCGAAACGGTTGAACCGATTGCATTGAAACTTTACAGACATGAAGAAGAGCCTGTTAGGAGTGAAATAGGCTACTTTTTTTAATTGCTTATTTTATGATATTCTGAACACCAATGACATATTTATGGTGAATTGCAAAAATTACTTGTCCGATTGAGATGAAATTTTACGGGCATGTTGTGCTCAACCTCTTGAGTGATATGGGCTATGCACCACAATTGGAGGGGAAGGTGGGCTTAAGTGTTTACATAATTTACGTTCAATCAATTTTATGAACAAAATCTTGAAATGGGTACATAAAATAAAATGCTTATATTTATTCAGACCTTTAGGAAAAACAATTCAGTTTCATTCTGAATAACTTAAGAATGAAACCAACTTCAAAATTTAAAAATAAACTGAAGAAAATGAAAAGTACACAAAAGGAAGTACAAAAAAAAACGTATTTATTTATTTTTATATAAAAGTAGCAGATAAAGATGTCTCTTTCACATGCAGCACGTTCTTTATGACTCCAGTTATTGCAGGAGACACATTCAACCCATACGTCGCCATAGACATTATAGACTTTTACGAGCTCTAGATCACCACCATCAGACTCCTTATGAAATGAAATTAGCATCCACATCGTCTTAAGGCCTCTTATTTCCTAAAATTGTGGTAGCCCATATAACCTTCAACATGTATTGATTTCACAAACTTTTTTTTTATTAAAAACACCTATTCATAAGACAATAATTTTTGCTAATAAATTATAATTAATATATAGGTACTAATTATATATTACTAATCAATTATTTAACTATCTATCCGAAACCAAATACCAAAACCAATCTCTAGCCAATCTTACCCTTGTCTTAGCTTGAAACTTACTTTGCATCGCCCAGATCAGCAAAGCCGGTTTAAATACTAATGGGGATTTTGACAAGATTATTGTGACGCAAATAGGGGGCGGTGGGAAAGTATTCGGAAAATAAATTGTAATTTATTACCTACTGTTGAGTTTGATATAATATTTATTACCCGAATGACCTAAAAGGATGGTAATACCTGTGACACACAGCTAGTATAGATACCATGGTATTATCAATACTATGTATGGTGACAGACAGCAATTTAGTATTGACTGATATTTATCAGGTGTTGTGATTGAAATTTTTAAATGAAATCAGTCATTCCAAGTTCGCTGGGAACGACAAGTGCAACGTGCAAATTCTCACAAGGAGCCGGAAGTTGAATCGTAAATTAGATTGAAATTTTTACCTTGGGTTGAAAAGTAGAGGGTATTGGATACTACGGTGAAAACCCTAGTATCGATACGACGCTTATACTAGTATGCTTTGCTGTGCTGTGCTGTGCTAGTATTGGGTGACACACATCTGTTATACTAACAATAAGTGGTATTCGAATACCGTGGTATCACAAGTATAATGGTTTTCGCGCATACATATATGTATGTATGTATATCCGTTCCATTGTGACCTCCTGTAGTCTAAACTGCTTGACCGATTTTAAAGAGTGAGGTGTCATTAGATTCGTCTCAATTGCTTAAAGTCCAGGTGGTGGTCTTTAAGAAATTTTTACAAAAAATATGTTCTAAAATTCTTTGCTTGTCCCCGCCTGCAATATCTTTTCCAACATTCAAGTTATATTTATATAACAGTATATATTTTATTGTTTGTTTAAGAGGTATCGAACAAATAAACATTGCATTGTGAATTTTATATTGCTCTTAAAAATTTCTATAGATTATAAAGCTTGTTTTACGCTTTTCAGTTTATATTTTTTAACGCAGTCGGGTGTTTTGTTTTTTTAAAATAATTTATTTTTTCAACCATTATTATTATTCAACTTTAATTGTTGGGTTTTTTTTAAATTTTTTTCTACTTCTTCTTTCTCTTTCTTCTTTTTTCAAACTTCTCTAACTCCCTAACCTTTAGAGAAGCTAAGCTTTTAATTTCAACAGATTTAAAAAATTCATAATCCACTCCCCAATCCGTAACCAAAAAAGTTTTCAAAAATATTTGAATGCTGCAAGATAATTTCCAGTTAGTTCGCTTACTGGAACAAAATGCTTAAATTGATGCTAATTACCTTTCATATATTGTATTTATTCATTATTATTGAAATTAAATACATTCGCAAACAAAACGACGGCTTTAGAATCACGGTGTTTCTAATTTCATGATGTTAACTTTATTTAATTTGTTGTCGCCGAGGGCAAACCCCAGACCAACTAGGTGTGCCCAGCTGATAAATTGGTTACCACCATCCAAGTCAAATCACCCAAGGAAGCCAAGAAGATAAACATATTTCCATATAGCGAAAAGGTCATTTTTACAAATAAACCCCACGTTGTGTCAGACATATCATTAGTTTTTTGCGATTTTTATATGTGAGAAGGTCTCTAAGGACTTTCCCTAACATGCAATCCCCGCTCTGTGAAACGCCGACAAGGCCGAACACCTACTGACCTTTAACCACTTATTGAGCAAGACCTCTTGCATGATTCTATCTACGCGTCCTGATTGCATGACAAATCTGCCCCATGGGACCATTAAACGGACAAAGGCAAATGATTTTTCATTCACTGCATTTGAAGCGCCACCTTATGAAGCGAAGGAAAACTACGATAATTACCGCATTTAATTCAGTAAATTTTTTCGCAAAATAGATTTATGGCATTATTGAGAGTATAAAATACAACCTATTTTCTCTGCATTATAATATGTGAGTACCTTTTTCCGTAGTACAATATGTTTTAAAATGTGTTTCCGGAGAATGAGCGCAGATAGTCTGGAGATTTCTTATCTAAAACCAATGGAACATACATATGTATATGGCGACCACATATGGCATTTCTAAAATATTGATTTTGACATCTAATTCGTCTATATAAAATTTTAAGGTTCCTTTACAAAAGTAGGGTAATATACCTTAATTAACTTTCCTCTGTTTACCTGGTTCATTTTTTATATGTGACTACATGGCGCGACAGAATGATACAGTCACTCTCAAAACTGATCACAAGATGGAACTTTAGGATTTTGCAAGTTATTCGTTAACGGTAACAGATATCGTAAAACTGGTTGCGTAACATTGTAGAGAACAAAATTGTCTATAGAAATGCTCCGATACATTTTGATATCCGATTGACCATTTTTGAGTTATTTATGAAATAAAACTGTCAAATTTCACTATTTTTATTTCGCAAAAATCAAAAAATATCGCAGTTACGGGAAAAATGGTTATAATCAATTTTGTGCAGAATTTAATTCTCTACAAGTTAGGCGAGGACACTTGCCCATGTCAGATTTTTTGCAGAAATAGAACATAAGGTATTGAGCAAACAATTTTGAAAAATAATTTTATCTCGAAAATTAAAGTCTATTTCTGCTAACTATAAATCTGATGTAAACAGGTCCTCAAGTAACTTGTAGATTAAATTTTCGAGATAAAATTGTTTTCCAAAATTTTTTGCCCAATACGTTATGTTCTATTTTTTAAAAAAATCGCTAATTTTATTCTGCGTTATTCTGCGTTTTAAATTGGAATTCACACCGACCACCCTGTATAATGAAATGTTTCAGTAAAATTGGTAGAGGAAAGTGGCAAAGTGGTAAAAAAAAAATAAGGAAAGATTAGTGCATGGCATGATTATATTTTGCAAGAAGACACATATCGTAGACTATCGAATGGACAAATGTCGTGTTTTCCGACGAAACAAATGTAACCTGGAAGCTCCCGACGGGTTTCGGTAAAAGGAAAAAGAAAATTTTATCCAAGCGGGAAATGAGCGTTGGTTCCGTAGCAGCAATATCATACAACGGAAAGAGCAATATACATACGTGCCTTCTAGGTTACATTGATCTGTTCAAAAAAGAAATCTTATGCTTTGATATTGATCTTTCAAAAAGACGACGCTGCAGTCCTTATGGCTAACACAATAAAAACCTGGTTTTGTTTCAAGAAAATAGCTCTCCTTCTCGTTTTCTAGACCTTAATTATTGCAAATATATGGGGCATATTATCCCCTAATGTTTATAAAGATGGCAGAATATTTCAACTGACGGACGACCTTGAAACGACAATGTTAGCTGAGTGGCGAAAACTTTTGCAAAATTAGGTTGGGTACAAGTGGCTACAAAAGGCACATTTAGGCCAAGGTAGGCCCATTGTGATACTTAACAAAATTATATTCGAAATCTTTATAGTTAACAATTATTTACTCGATAGAATTGCCGAACTATGAACAGTTTGTTGAAAACAGATACATTATTACTAAAATGGAAATAATTAAATAAAAGTATATTTTTCTTTTGTATCTATAATTATGCCCACTAAAGACTTAAATGTAAAAGCATTTCTTTAGATTTACCTCGAATGTCGTTTTCTTATAGTAATTCTCTTGTACAGCTATATCAGTTGTCTCTTTAAGAATCCCCTACTAATTCCCTACTAATTACACTAATTATTTCAATTTTAATAGGGGAGAGTGGGGTGAACCGGGACACACTTTGTTTAAGGCTTTATAAAACCTTAATAAACATTTTTTTTTCATATGTTAATATTCTATCCTGCAGATGGGTTTATTACATTTCGTTATTTGTTACTTTGAATATTATTACTTTTAATTTTCAACAATTTATAACCGTTTTGTAAAAAAGTGTCAAATCGGCAGTTTCAAAAAATCGTGGGGTGAACCGGGACACGAAAGAAAAAGCAGGTAAAAGTGACGTTTATGCTGTAACTCAGTAGTCTTATTTGTTTTTATTTAAATAATATGTTATGATGTTTATAACAATACAATGTTTGAAAATATTTTTTTTAATTTTTTATTATAAACAATATAAAATTTGCAATATCTCGGCATTTTCGTCTGAACTTTGAAAAAATGTAAAAATCATTAATAAAAAAGCTTTTGACAATCATATTTGTTAATAACTAATGAATTTAAGTCGATTTAATAGCTAAAAGAGTGCCACAACATTTCTCGGTTAACCCAGAAACCGTGTCCCGGTTCACCCAACGGTGCTACTTTTTTAAGGGGACTTTTACTTTCTAAATTGGGAAAAAAGGCAAATTTAAAATATTTTTTAAAAAAAAACTTTTATATCTGTGGTTATAATTTTTTTATACATTGTTGAAAAGGTTTTGAGGTATACAAAAAAAAAATTTTTTTGCACTTTAAGTTGTTTTTCACCACTGCAGAGGGCGTCTTTCAAAAGATGCATTTTAATTTGCAGGACACTGTAGCCTTCCTGTAGCAAAATTTTTTTAAAATTCCAACGGGATTCAATTCGTGAGACTTAAAACTATTAAATAAACCTTTAAAAAGTGAATTTTTTTATATTTTTATGGCTTTTATACGCGATTTTATGAAAATTTCGAAAAAAACGCCTGTTTTGGGGGTGAATTTACCCCTGTACTAAAAAGGTGGGGTGGTTTTTTTAACTTTTTAGAGGTTTATTTAGTAGTCGTGTATATAAAGTATCAAAAAAAAATTGGTTTACTGAGATTGGTTTAGTAGATTTTGAAAAAAACGTCACGCAGTTTTGAAAAATGTGATGTCGAGAAAAACGCGTTTAAAGTATTATTATCACGTATTATTACCACGTAGGTACCGTTATAAATATAGCTATAACTTCCTTTCTATTTCAAATTTCTTAATAACATTAGCACAGTATTTCTATGATACTAAGGAATGTTTTTACGTAAAAAAAAAATCGATTTTTTGAAAATTTAGAAAGTAAAAGTCCCCTTAAACAAACGCGTGGTTATTACAATTTTTTGAGGTTATCACAAAATCCATGTGAACTCTAAAAGATAACACTAACGAATACTTTTTATTAACTTACCTTTTTTTAGTCTTAAAAACCATAAAATTAGGTTAACTTCGAGCAAAATAAACTTTGACAAGTGTCGATTTTTATTAATAATCCTCACTTAATAAATGATGCAGGTAGTGGCTTTAAATTCTTATGAAATAATGTAGAGGGCCAATACAAACATGATACACTAAAAATTACCAACATAATAACAATAAAAACATTTAAAAAAGCACTGTCCCGGTTCACCCCACTCTCCCCTACCTATTTCTTTTATTGAAATTGTAAAAGATAAAGTGCGTCTATCTATGTGAATAGATTGTTCTTATGTAAATATTCTTTTATACATTTTTTTTAAATTTCTTCGCAGGGAACCATCATTACGTTATAATACCGTTATTATTCCGGTCAGATCTGTACCGGTTCATTTTCCATTTTGTACCGAAATTATTTCGGTTACATCGAACGGAAATTGTTGTGACCGAAAATATTTCGGTTAAATTGAAACGTTTTGATTGGAATTTTTAAGATAAAGTTAAAATCATAAAAATGCATCTAATACACCCGATATGTAAATACTTTGATCGATTTTTTAATAATAGTGTATTTTTTTTAATTAAGTTATTGATAAGTAAACATTATAATTAGGTACCTAAATGATGGTTTATATTTATGAAATTAAATGTTTTTTTTTTATTTTTATATTTGAGTTGATTGAATGAAAGGTAAATTACGGTTTACGATTTATGACGTATTAAAAAAAAACTACTTACTAGATCTCGTTCAAACCAATTTTCGGTGGAAGTTTGCATGGTAATGTACATCATATATTTTTTTTTAGTTTTATCATTCTCTTATTTTAGAAGTTACAGGGGGTGACACACATTTTACCACTTTGGAAGTGTCCCTCGCGCAAACTATTCAGTTTAGAAAAAAATGATATTAGAAATCTCAATATCATTTTTGAAGACCAATCCATAGATACCCCACACATATGGGTTTGATGAAAAAAAAATTTTGAGTTTCAGTTCTAAGTATGGGGGACCCCCAAAATTTTTTTTTCCTATTTTTGTGTGAAAATCTTAATGCGGTTCACAGAATATATCTACTTACCAAGTTTCAACAGTATAGTTCTTATAGTTTCGGAAAAAAAGTGGCTGTGACATACGGACGGACAGACAGACAGACAGACAGACATGACGAATCCATAAGATACAAATACAATAACGGTTCCCATATAAGGCAACATCCTGATTTACGAATCACCCTGTAACTCCCCCACCCATACGATTTTTTGCTTGTCTCGGTCTGACCTTTCACCTCCTGCAATATTTCCCTCCCACCTCTGAACACCCTGTATATGTATATGAAATGAGCCGAGTACTATATCTACTAAGCAAGCAGCGCAGTTCAACGTCCAGTGCATTTTCTTTAAAGCGGACCGATATATTCACAGAGTTTTATTTTTCGTTCCGGTCAGACCGAAAAAAGAAATGAAGTGTTCATGGTCGCAACAAAATTTTTGGGAAACATTTTACGATTCGGTCGGACTATAACATTTAGTTTGTATTTTTACCCGACTGCCAGAAGGAGGGTTATTTATTATTTTTTTTATCGATCAAGGAAGCTGTTTTTTCACATTCGGAAATATTTCCGTTAATTTGAAGTTCTGTTCTACTAATGAATAGTGATTCTTTTGTTAATGGTACGAAAACTCCACAGATATAAATTTTATCACTTTTATAATTTAAAATAATAGTCTCCAATTGATAAATGCCCCAAAGCGTCTCCAAAAATTAAAAAAAAAAAATGCCCAATTCGCTAAGGAAAAACGTTCACATAAGTATTAATGGGTGCCAGCCTCAACAAAATCTAGTCAAGACTTGTCTGTTAATGGTATATAAGTGTTATCGACCATGGCGTCTGAGTTACATTTATGCATCTTTTTTATCTTTTTATCAATTGTAGAATATTTTACATTTGGCTTTTTTCATACATAAATTAAATATTGCAATCTATTTTCTGCACTTTCTTCCAAAATAGCCCACACTAGAACAGAGGAAGAATAGCCTATGCTACAATAAAGTGCAGATTTTGTCGTGCATTCAACCAAAACAAACGAGAAAGAGTAGATGTTACTTACTGTTTCGCTTGTTGCGCAAACGATTGTTAAATCAATTCTGTAAATAGTCTTCCCGGTAATACCTTTACTCAAAATACCTGTTTTTGTCCGTTACGCGTATTGCTTTCTGCATGTCGCAAACTATCTGAGCAAGTTATGGGTCGTTAATTGAATTAATTTCCAATCTAACAAGCTAGCTATTGCTAAAAATAGCAAAGATTGTTAAGAAGTTAATCGATAAATATGTTCTTTTACACGTAGTGCACAGTCCATTTTTCCTACTAATTGTTATGAGAAATAAAATAAAAATGCCATCGCTAAAATTTTGATGACGATAAATTTCATTAGCCTTGCACTATATTAATATTCTGTAATGTAAATCCTTCATTCTCTGGACAATTTATCGGTAGCAGCACTTACAATTGTTTAAAATAAATTTCAAAATTAAAGTACCATTTATTCATTGTTTTAATAAAATAATATCTCATACAGTATTGGTACAGGCACAAGAATTAACATAAAACACAACACAGTGCAATAATAAACGTATAAAAGAGTACCAAAGTCAATAATGTTATTTTTTTAAACAATAAAATTCTTTTGATTCCAAGTCCCCATTTCTTAAATCATTCGTCAAAAGCCAAAAAATTAGATTTGTAAAGCCCCGACATTCACCAGTCTGAGAATCAGATACGCAGCTGTTTCAGAACTTCCGGCAGAGGTCATTTCATTCAATTACTTTATTAGCAAGACTTGGATTTGTCGTTGCAGCAATAGTGCGAGTGGCCATCAATCATTAAGTGAGCACTGCAGACGTTTAAGCATGATGAGGCATGCGGATTGTCTTAAGCTCTTTCACTTAGCAGAATACAGCAAAATCGGCAATTCGAACCACTTAGTTATGCCTTAATGTACGACATATAAATAAGTGCACGACAAACAACCAAGTGAAAATATTAAATTTCTAAATGTTAGCTATGAGCTACGAATATATAAAAAAACGTTTGTTTATTTCTAACGATAGGATAATTTTGTTTACAAAGTGCATACTTTTTAATATCTTTCAATAAAAAATTTGAATTAATAACTTATTAAAAATATATCAGAAACGATTTGGAATTTTTATTTAAAATTTTGGGTGCATATTCTGGACACATCCTGTGCGACAAAACAAAGAGAAAATAATATATTTTAGGAGAACTCTTCTTATAACTAACTAAATTATTGCATTTATTTTATTTTTGAAAGTGGGTTGTGTTGGTAATATTCTCCGAAAAATTTATCTGATTTAACCGTTATCTGAAAGAGAAAAAACCAAAAAACCCCAAGTTGTGCATTTTGAGTGCGACAAAACAAAGAGAATATTTTTAGTTTTTTAGTTTTATTTCGATTTTTGAGCAGGTAAGTAGGTTTTTTAAATATTAGGGAATTGTATGAATTTTTAATTATTGGAAAACGTACAGGGAAAACGATATATAATAATGCCAAGAGGAAGATATTTTACTAAATCGGAGTTGGAGAGATTGGAGAAGTTAAGAGACGAGAAGTGGAAACGTTATTATATTGCGACGGCTTTGGGAAAAGGAGTATCAACTATATATAAATATTTAAAAAAAGACAATATTTCTGGACAAAAACTTAAAATTGGAAGACCAGCCCAAATTACTGAGAGGGAAAAAAGAGCTATTTTGAGGAAAGCATCAAATTCAATGAAGTCCGCTGCTAAAATAAAGAGCGAATTAAACGTAAAAGCATCCGTTAGAACAGTTCAAAGGATAATAAAAGCCTGTAAGCATTTAAAACGCAAAAAAATCAAGCGTACTCCCGCACTGAAACCCAGACATATTGAAGCTCGTTTGTCCTGGGCTGAAGAACATATGTCTTGGACAGAGGAATGGAAGAAAGTAGTCTTTTCAGACGAAAAGAAATTCAATCTGGATGGTCCGGATGGTTACAACTACTACTTCCATGACTTAAGGAAAGATCCGTTAGTACTACATAAGCGTCAAATGGGTGGAGGTTCAGTGGTGGTGTGGGTTGCCATTTCCTATTACGGATGTATTGATTTGATATTTGTCAGTGGTCGCCAGAATAGCCAAAAATATTTGGAATTATTAAAACTCCAAATAATTTAAATTAGGGAAAAATTTGAATCCAACCATTTCATTTTTCAGCACGATAACGCTGCCATCCATTCAGCACGTATTGTGAAAACGCACCCTATAGACAACAATGTTAATATTCTTCAGTGGCCAGCAGTTTCCCCTGACCTCAATATTATCGAGGATGTCTGGGGTTTCTTATCAAGGCGAGTATACGCGGAAGGGAAACAGTTTGATGGAGTAGAAAACCTCAAAACTGCCATAATTAGAGAATGGAAAAGAATACCTTTGTTTTTAAAGGTTCATTCTAACAAATTCTATCAAAAAACAAAGATGGATTTTTTGAAAATTTGAAAGTGCTAAGTCCCCTTAAAGCAAAAGGAGGAAAAACCCCTTACTTTTTGTAAAATATAGTTGTTTTTACTTTTTTTTCGAATACGGAATTAAATTCTCTTTGTTTTGTCGCACTCAAAATGCACAACTTGGGGTTTTTGGTTTTTTCTCTTTCAGATAACGGTTAAAATCGGATAAATTTTTCGGAGAATATTACCAACACAACCCACTTTCAAAAATGAAATAAATACAACAATTTAGTTAGTTATAAGAAGAGTTCTCCTAAAATATATTATTTTCTCTTTGTTTTGTCGCACAGGATACTTTGGATCACAAATATGTTTTTAAGAAATGAAGAGAATGATGAGGACATGCCCTTAAAATAACACGATGTGTGATAACCGGCCAAGTGCGAGTCGGACTCGCGCACGAAGGGTTCCGTACCATTATCTATAAAAACGGAAAAAATATGTATGTTAATCATACCTATAGTCTACTTTTCAAATCCTTCTAGCGGATACCCAAATCAAGCACGAGCGAGAGAGATGACGCAAATAAAAATAAGAACGGGATGGCGCGATTTTGGGTGGTTCGTAGCTGGTTGGGTTCTGCATTGAAGAGCGGGTATTATATGCGTGTTCAAAATTTTAAAGCTCTACCTCCTTTAGAACTAGTCGTAGCTGTCTTAGGAAAATGTGAAGTAATTAATTTTTTCTAGTAATTCATAATATTAGTTAGGCGAATTATAATTATTCGCGATAATTATATGTAAATAATTGCAATTTTTCGCCAATTAAATTTTTTTTATAATTATTTGTAATAACAATTAAAATTAAATTAAAATATCATTATTGCCGCATTATGGATAGATAAGTTTTGACCTTATGGATTAAATAGGGTCACTATTGCACCCGGATAACATTACGACATACATACATACCTATAAATGTTGGAGACCGGAAACGAGATGTTTTGTCTTCAGGTATGTGCATGATTTTTTTTTTTTTCAGAAAATACTAGAAACTCTATGCACATTTTAAAAATTATATGTACGTAAATAAAACTGTAGCCCCTAAAGCAAGTTCTAATAAATCATTAGCGGTAGCCAATGTGTTAAAATTCCCACTGCTTGCCTGACTATATTGAATTGAATCTGTCGGTTAAGCAAAAGTAAATGAAACTTTATCGGTTTACGTCAGATTATTTGAATCTTTACTACTAGGGAAAAATTTTTGTGGGCTAACCGCATTTAAGCAGCATCACTTTTCAAGGCAGTGGGCCTTGGATATCGGTATTACCTGCGGTTCAAGGTTTTATTTAAACCGCATTTATTTGAAGAAATATTTGTTCTGAATAATTTAGTTTCCGAACTCGTATTCTGTTCAAAATTATCAATTGAAAAGAATACCAAAACCATTTACTAGTGTTTAATCGGACTTAATTTTTTATCCAATTTTGTTTTGTATGGAAGTAGAAATAAACAAATAATTTGTGTTTGGAAATAAAATCCGACGTAAATGATTTCCCAACATAGGTACTTAAAATTTACTCATTATGAGACAAATTAGTGTTAATGTTTCGAGAAAGCACAAAAAGTGCCTTGATTGATTCTGATTTGGAGGTTCGAAATGAGGAGATACAAACACGAAGCTAACCATTAATTTTCCATCAGCAGCAAAATATTTACCACATTATGGGGGTAATTTTTCCGTAGAAAGGTAATAAAATCCCTACATGTACGAGACAGTTACCTTCAACGAAATGGGCGAGTCCGCATCTAGTTTACAATTAAACATTCACATGGCCACTGCGTGTCCCCTATTTTGAAGTTTTCTAAATTGCGCTTTAAAAGCAAAAACGCGACTTTTAATAAATGTAAATATAATGTAAATTAAAGAAACCCAAATTCATATCTTAAATTTTTGACAATCCTAATCCTTAATTACATGTATATATTGAAATAAAAATTACGTTGAGCAATCAAGATCCCATTTGGATATGAAAAACCGGCCAAGTGCGAGTCGGATTCGCGCACCGAGGGTTCCGGAAAAAATAATTTTTTTTTGTAATGTAACTAAAAACTTAAGGTTTTCGGAATTTTTCTTTATATGTGCTATAAAACATTGCTTCATGCCAAATTTCAAGATTCTAGGTCGACTGGAAGTACCCCCTAGGTTTTGATTCGCTTGCGAGTAGTTGCGAGTTTGAAAATATGCGGCTTAAATTGCTGTTTCTTTTGATTGCGTTGACATAGAAGTTTGATTTTGTTACAGCTTAACGGTATTATAGACCTGAGTATTTGATATGAATTTCAATTTAATACCTCTACGCGTTCATGAGGAAAGGGGTAGTAAGTTTAAAATTATAAAAAATATTTTTATTATATGATGTAACTAAAAATTTACGGTGTTCGCAATTTTTCCTTTATCTGTGCTATAAGACGTTGCTTCGTACCAAATTTCAAGATCCTGAGTTCACGGGAAGTACCCTGTAGGTTTTGATTCCCTTGCGAGTATCGAAAATTTGCGGAAATTTGCGGCATAAACGGCTGTATCTTTTGATCGCGTTGGCTTAGAAGTTTGATTTTTTCACAGCTCCAAGGGACAGTAGACCTGAGTATTTCATATAAATTCCATATAAATTCCAGCTTGATACCTCCACGCGTTCCTGAGAAAAAGGGTCTTGACAGACAGACGGACGGACGGACAACAAAGTGATCCTATAAGGGTTCCGTTGTTTCCTTTCGAGGTACGGAACCCTAAAAAGGACAAAATGTTTCATAAGTTTCTGAATCGAACAAAAATTCCCAAACTTTTCTGATAAGTATTGGACAAGTCTAAACATGCAATGCATGAAAATGAAATGTTTAAATCACAGACGTGCGGGAGTGTGTTATGCTAATGATATTTCTGAAAGTTTTATTGTATCCTATTTGATTTTATCAATTATAAGGGTAACTTAATAATGCGTATTTTTTCTGCAAGCAAACATTGTTAAGTTTTAAAAAAATTTAAATTTTTTACCAAAGGCTGCAATCCAACCGATAGAGTAAGGCAAGTTTTCCCACTGTAGCATTTTTTTGCTTTTGCTTAATTTTATAAAAATATCTTTAATTAGGCCGATTCTGCAATTGTTGGTTAATTGGAAAATGAAAGAAGCTCGATTCCTCAAAGAACGGAAGCTGACAGTTTTTAAACATACATATATATATAGTACCCAGCAGTACAGGAGAATTTATTCTGCCCATTATACAATCAAAAAATTAACCAGTTAACTTCGATTTCGAGTATTTACAGCATGCACGATCATTGCTGGCGTTCCAAGTAGTGCAGTCAAATAAAGAATTTGTAATTTTTGAGAAAATCGATTTTTTATTTTACATATGTAAGTAATTTCTAATAGTATTAACTTTCAAGAATATCCTTGCAAAGTTTTAAGTCAATCTGACAAAAACTAGAGGCATTATCATAAAAGTTTTTTTAGCGTCCTCGATGTGTTTGCTAAGTATTTGACTAAATTTTACTAATTGGTTAATTGTCGAATACACAATGAAAATAATTTTTACCTTAATTTAAAAATTTCATATATTTTTGGATGTCATCTCAATTAGAGGGCCGTGGCATCCTCAATTCCGAGTTTCTTTTGAGAATGTTAACAATCACGGGATAATCGATAAACAGGAATTTGGCTGTGGTTGCTTCTAAAACAAAGTGCACCACACGTCTTCGCTGTAAACCGCAGTACTTCATCTCAATTTACTAGGGAAGTTCATTGAAAAATTGGAGGACATACACTTCCGAAACTTTAAAGCTCTTTGAAATTACAATTTAGACCCTTTCAACGCCAAGAAATCTCGGCTTATTTGAAGTAGATCCTTCAAGCGGCTCCTTGAAGATGGAGTGATGGGAACCAAATAATAGTAGCAATCAGGAGATAGCAACCAAATGCGAAAAAATATGTTATCTGGAACATTTTGATCTTCAATGGTTCATGGGCGAAGGGTAAATAGCTAAGGAGCCCTCAATCAGCCTGCGTTGGTTAGTCAAAGCAAATGTAGGTCAGGAGATTGTTTTTAAGAACTGAAACTTTGGACAGCCGCTAATCCACTTTTCTGCCAAGTGGGTATGCATCGACCCGCTGTCTTTTATTATATTTGCGGCTGCTTACCTCAGTAATCTGAGTAGGCAACTTTGCTGATGCATCACCTTGGAACGTTATCATCTCTGCAGCGCGTGATTACAACGCAATCAAAACTAATTCTAGGGGTCTGTAAATTCGTCCGAGCGGCCGAAACGAGGGTCTTCTAGCCACTTACCAAAAGAGTATCCTTAAAGTGTTAGCCACCAGCAGTGCTAGGCAGACGTGCAGCGAGAATCCGTCCGCGTCCTGCGTCCTTTTAATTTCCCTGTACTGAGGAATGTACGGAATGACTCCACCGATTACCATCGCAGAAGCAGCGACCCAGCCAACGACGTGACCCACCGTAAGGCCCAGCTCATCGTTAATAATCCAATCCATTGCGGATTGCTCGTGCAGATACTACGTCACTTGTTAACAATATTCAGGGAACGGCTAATTATTCAACCCCAGCCCGGTCCCCTTTCTCGTCCTGGTGCGGCGGAACGTGTATGTGCCCCTCGACGACCACCCTTCTTAGCTAAAACCACAACTTGGCACCGACTCCACTTGCATGGCACTGGATTTCCATTTCTTTATCGGTGCCTATTTAATCCGGGTAACATTCCCATACGTGGTTTGCCCACAGCTTAGCACTTAAATTTATTTGTTACGAACCGAACGATATTCTTTGACACAAAAAAAAAAATTTGCTCAGTTTTTTGCGTAACTCCACTCCATCACAGGCCGACCCCGAATTTGTTGTTTGTTTTTAATGATTTATGAGGTTTCGCCACGAAACAACTCTTGCTCAACTAAATGCGATTGTTTTAAATATCTGCCCGTTGCGAGACAAAACTTCGATTTTCACAGTTTTAATTCTGAAGATGATTTTAAAAGACTCCCCCGACACGAAAGCTTCAACGCAGGGCTCCTTCTCCACTTCTGTCAACTTTTTGATTTGCTCTTCAGCCCACCGACGGACACGAGCGAGAGCACAAAAACCGAAGCTGAACGAATTCAGATTGAAAGAGCGAGTCGGCATTATGCCGGTAAAAATACGCAACACAAGCAAAACGGCGCAGAACACACACACTCGCAAACGCAATTTCATTTCGGTTGACAGCACCTGAGTTTGCTTGCCTCCAATTAAAGAAATCCTATTAACTGTCATTATTTTTACTGAAAAGTTCTCCCAACGCAAGATAATTTTGCTTCGCTAAGCAATGCAAATGGTATATAATTTTGCTATTACGATTTTCAAAAAATATATTTCTGGCAATGCTGTTGTGCTGATGTCGATGTGTGTGAATTAGTAGCGGGTTTTGTATTGTAGTTCGCTCTCTTCCTCTCTTTTACAAATTATATCGCAGTTAATTGAGAATGAGAGAGTGTGCGCAAGCCTCAGTAAAGACAGCTGATAAGAAAGAGGATGAAAAGTAAGAAGAAAAGAAACTTAACCCTACAAATGCCAAAAGAAATGTCAAAAATTTTGACAATTCAGAACTCTGCCTGCCGGTCAGTGGGATTATATTTTTCTTTCGCCTTAAAATAAGCGTTTTTTAGCTGACTGACCCATTTATACATATTTAGAGCAAGCATACGAAATCAGAGATATTAAAGGTAATTTGTTCTGTTTAGTTTTAAAACTCTACATCTTTTGGGAAATTGGAGAGGGAATATTGTTTTGGATACTGACGAACATTCCCTACTTCCGATCTAGAGGTGCTTTTGGGTTCACTCTAGCTCCTGCCCTGGAAAAAAAATAAGTACAGGTAAATTTAACAAAAGTGATCAATAGAGATCCAGATTGGTTCTAGAACTAAACGAACTACCAGCTCCTAAGGAGTAAGTACTAAAATAAGTTCAGATGATTTTCTATGGCCTGTCCTTTAAATATGTATAAAACCATAAGCCTTGATAAAAAGATATAATCGTTAAAGAACGTACCAGTTTCCGACCGTTCTAGGTGCAATATCCGACCTGATAGATAGTACCTATAGGAGAATCATTGGACAGGCCCTAGTATAAGTGACTTGATAAGTACGTGTGACGTTTTTATGGGAGATTGTGTAAATTAAGTTAGATTCTTGGCCATCGTAGAGTTAAAAACCTAGAACTACCTTTTAAGTTAGAGTATTCCCAACTGTTATCGTTAGACTGATTATATTATTGTACAGTGCTTCGTAAAACTTTAGGACCACCGATGAATTTAATGTTAACTTATATTTCTAAATTGTTTTATTCAAATGCAGTTCAGATCTGAACATAATCGAAAATGCGCGGAAGGGGTTCTGGGTGAGAGTTTCAAAGAGACGGCCAAAGGCAGTAGAAGAATTGAAGCGTGGAGGGACTTACCACATGAAATGCTTAATACTCTGTTTGAATTTTTTAATTGCTGCTTGTATTCGAGCCAAAGATTAAAGGGTTAGGTATAGTCAGAGAGGTGAAAAAGTTACTATTTTAAATAATTTTTTTTTCTTTTTGCTGTAATTAAATTTATTTTACAAAACTTATTACGCAGAGTTGTTACATCATCTTTAACTTGATTTTATCAAACTTTGAAAAAAATTATTTTTAAAAAAATTATCGCTATATTTGTGGGACCCTGTCGTGGTTTGCGGTGATAATAATAACATTTTACTGATTCATCTGAAATCAATCAAATTAAGAAAATCATTAGTTTAATACGTGGATAATCTTGTCCAATTGAAGCTTTTTATTTTTATTCTTTTGAAAATGGTCAAAATGGCGACTTCTGAAAGTTTACTCGCTGATTTTCAAGCAAAAGACCATTAGTTTAGTGTTTAAAACAAATCGAAGTTTTTGGAGAAAATCAAAATCCTTTTATCAAGAAAAAGTTTATTATGCTTACAATAAGCTGTATAAATTTCATCGAAATCCGTCTAGTTGTTTTTGAATTATAGTTGTCCCCGACTTTGAAAACATAGTTTCGAGAAAAACGGGGAAGAAGGGAAGGGAAGAGAATATTTTCAAGGTTTCATTCTTCAAGAAAATTTAAAAAAAAGGAAAATTCTGACTAGACCTAACCCCTTAATATCCAAATACTTCGGTCCTGTTTTTACGCAAGTACTAAAGAAAGAAATTTTCCATTCTTGTTATTGTTTACAACTTGAAACCAAATGAAGTTGTTTTTCATAAATTCAAGAATACCTACTTTTATTATGACTAGTGGTCGCCTTGTGGTCGAAATTCGACCTACTAGGGTTACTACGAAAAATACGAATGAACACAGCCTACTACCTATATGTGTTTGAAATTGGCACTGTCAATAATAAAATTACGACAGTTTGACCACAGACTACTATGCGTTTGACATAGACAGTATGAACGTAAATAATGAAATTATTTTATTTTATTTTATGTATTTTTAACACATATTATATTTAAATTTTAGCTTTCTGCACTACTTCTCTATGTAGACTTTAACTATGCCAAATCTCACACTGCTCCGTCTGTCCAATATGCTTAAAAAGGGGTACAAAGTTTTCCCTTCACGTATTAATATATAGATAATGAATTTTAGATCCATTTTGAATAAACCCTTAACGGTCCAATGGCGCCATATAGGCGACATGACACTTTTACTTACATACTGGGTCGAAGGCCGCTTATATGGCGGCATTGGTCCGTTAAGAGTTATTATTTTATTTCATCAAAATATAAATATTTTCTTTGCTATACTTCTTGATGTAACAATTTTGAGTCCACTCTTTGTATGAAAAATGGACTTGGTAGGAAGTAATCTTGAAATACTTCAGGACCGGACCGTTAAGGGTTAAAAAACAATTTATCATACAATATCATACATATGTGCCCTCCTCCTGAGAGCGCCTTTTTAACTATAAGGCTAGCCGCTAGGATAAGCCCTTGTCCTCATATATTTTAAATAAATCTAGGTGCATAGCTTTTTAACCCTTAATTAGGCGCATGGGGTCAAGGCATTTTCAAATTGCTTGGAAAAAAATTTTAGTTTTTGTAGAGTTTAGAAGTTTTTATTTTTGAATTTAAGTTTTAAGTCAGAGTTATGTTTTTGTTTCTTAAAGTTAACTATAACAAAGAACTTTAATGTTTTTAATAATATACACTTCGTTTTATTTAGTTCTTACATTCCTTTCCAACATTTTTGTTTGGGGTCACTCGAAACCCCATGCGACTAATCACGTTATTTTCTTAATGCGCCTAATTAAGGGTTAAACTAAAGTTTAACATAACGGTAAACTAATTTAAATATATTTATATAAACATTTTTTTTCAGAGCTTTCTTACGAAAATGTCTGTACAAGTACTCCGCCTGATGATCTCAAACAAAAATAGAGTAATTATACCAACTAGCTTCCTTTTCTGTCAAAAAATCCAAAACTATGCTAGTTCTGAAAAAGAAGCGTCCAAAACACTAACTAGATCTAGGGAGCAAGCTGAAGTGTCCACACATGTTACTCCACTGGGAGAGAAAATCAAGGAAAACACAAAGACTGCTAGCTATATGGGGATAATTCTTGTCGGAGTAGGAGTAACCGGAGTGATGTTTTATGCAATATTTAGAGAACTATTTTCCTCCAATAGTCCTAACAATATTTATTCAAAAGCGCTACAAAGAGTCATTGATGTTGGTGTGCATACATTAAGTAAAATTGCTTGAAACACTTACTTTTAGGATCCTCGAGTACAAGATGCACTTGGAGCCCCCATCAAAGGATTTGGAGAAGAATCTAGAAGAAGAAGGAGACAACACGTAGCCCACACTATTTATCAACGAAATAACGTTAACCATATGCGAATGCAATTCTATATTCAGGGACTAAGGAACAAAGCCACTGTCCACCTAGAGATGAGAGAGGTAATTAGCTATCAATACGCGATTCTGTTATTCTCCTTCTGAATTGTTTTTGTATGATATGAATTTATATTGATGTAGAAAGAAAAATATTAATTCAAACTTAATTTAAATACGTAATACTAAATTAATTAAGAACTTTTGAACTTCCATTTTCCATATAAAACGAAAGTGCATACATGCAAGGGCCAAAAAGTCATTATTTCGTTGACTTGAAAAGGCTTCTGACTTCTGTTTTGAAAGTTTACAAATTGACCAGACTTCTTTTCTTAATACTGCCGAGGTTTCACAAAATAGTCGGATTTAGTTACACAGATAATCCTTTTCAAAACCTCAAAAAGAGAACTTTCGTAAACGAAAAAAATAATACCACGCGACTAGTTTAATATTGTATATTAACTCATTTTATTCCGCTAGAACTCCGCTGGCAAGTACGAGTATCGCTACTTATTTGTCCAGCTCGACTTTTATCCCCGAACGACAATCATCCTTGAGGATAATAGGACAAACAACGAAAGCCTCAACAGCTTGAGCTCTGAAGAACTGAAGCCAATTGTATAGGAACTGTTGGAAATTATTTTGTTGTAATTTGTTAAATAATAATAAATAAGTTGAAGGTTTTTTTAAAAATAAAATATAATTCAATAAAAGGCAAAATTAATTAAACAAAAACATTTCTTGTCAATAAAGCTTTTTCCAAGGAATTATCTCCCAGGATCGCAATAGGTGTCGGCTAAATAGGAAATTTTTTACTTTGCTAGCGATATAGCAGGCAACTGCCAAGAAGGAACTAAAATAAAGCCAGAAATGGCCCAATTGCTCCCAAATGTTAAGATGATACCGACTGGACACCTCAACAACTGCCAAATTAAAAATTATTTTGATCCCATCACTACTATGCTTCCTGAAATTAATGTGGACAATTTCAGTTTCAAAATATGCTGGGTTAGCCTTTGTTTCGTCTCTGATTTTCTCGATTAAGAAATCGTCGGCCCGAGATGCATTTTGCAGTAATATCTCGTTACGGAAATAGGTTTTCAGTGCCCGTCCGTAAAAGGGGCACACAAATTCTATTTCCTGGACTAGCTGGAGACGGGCTTGAATCACTATCTCACTATTTGGAAGAAATCGATCGGGTATCTCCAGGTGTTGAATCAATACTGCAGGCGGTTTCAGTATGCATCTATGCTGTAAACAAATGCGTTAGAAACAAATTATTAAATAATTAAATAAACACCTGTAAGGTCGCTTCAAAAAATAGTACGAATTCGAAACTTTTCAGAGGAATTTCGTCTGTTGTATCGACTCTAAGTTCAAAACTAGCTTTATCCATTCGATGATCATAGTTGGAGTCTTCTTGCCAGAACTAAAGCAAAATAAATAATACAGATAGTGAACTATCATTTAATTTTTATAGAATTTTTCCGTTGATTACAAATTGTTATTCGCGCAAATTAGACATTAAATGTAGCATAGTTTAATCGCTTTAAGTTTGTTAAGAAAGTAAGATATCACGGCCCGCTGTTTAGACAAAAGATTTTTATTACAAATTCATTTAACCCTTACTTTACGTCTAGTCCAGTGCATGTCTTACCTTGAAACCCCGACACTTATGTTGTTGAACTGTTAACGCATTGAAATACGGAAAAGTGCTACAAGTTATCATGCCTTCGGCAGCGGAGTCTCCGACAAATAGGAAATTGTGCTCGAACTGAAGGTCGGGCTGTTCAAAAATCTCTGCACTCCTCCCCAAGGCCCAGGTGGGACTCATCCACAACACAAGTAGAAAGGGGATTACACATGTGGCGGCGAAAATTAGGAACACAGCCACTGCAGCCAACGAGCAAATTTGATTTTTATAAACAGTTTCGGTCGGTTTGGAATGCAACTTAACTAGCTTCATGTTTCGCACTTTTTGTTTGCTCGCGGTTGTTATGGAGACAGGACGTCTAGTAGATCGTTAAAACCAATAGCAAAAGCATAAAAGCTGTAAACAGGTGAATTAAGCTTTACAGCTTACTAAAAGAACCGGGATTTTGATCAAATTTTAGCAGACAATACGAATTTATTCTAATATTCGAATGAATATGGCGCAACCCCAAAAATGCAATCCTCTGCACAGCACCTTTTTCTTCATATTAAATTGATTTGTTTTGAAAAACACGTAAATTAGACAAAAGTAACAGCAAAAAAACAAAATCAAAATCAGCTGTTACAATAGTTTAACCAGCCAACAGATGGTTACGTTAATTTTTGCCGCATCTTTTAGATTATGTTGGCATACACATCCCAGTGGGAAATTGAGGAATCGATTACCGTGGTAACGCATGTTTTCATGCATGTTTAAGGAGAAATGGTAACCCATTACCAAGGAAGAAATGGTAATGCAAAACGGAAGGGATAGCGAACGAAATTTTCGAGAACAGCAGCAAGCCACTTGCAACTGCGTATTGCGCAATCCAAAAAGTTTTCTTTTCTTTTCATTGTTACTTCAGGTTTGGTAGGAACAACACGTGTTGAGTTGATGCACATTGATTGAGTCGTTGTTTTTGTGCTGCTTTTGCTTTTGTTTGCTTTTGAAACAATATGATAAAAATGGACTTACACCACTTTCGAAAACACCGGGTCGGGTCAATTAGGAATTTATTGGACATCGATTCCCTTCCAGGCATGCCATTATGCATGAAACTGCATTGATTCTATCATCGATTCCGGGTAATGCAAAAAGTAGCTGGTATCACTTGCCGCCCTAGGACATCGCAATGTAAAAGTCATCGATGTGGTATTGCAAAAAAGATCTGTTTTCCATTACCCGTATATAATACAGCATCGATTCCGTATACCATTCGTTTCCCACTGGGCATGAAATATGAGGATTAGGCAAATATAGTAACTAAGTTTTATATCTGTCTCTGATTCACCTTGATTAGTGTCCGGGACATTTTTATGAAAGAAAACTAAAAATTGAGTGAGATACATAGTATTTACATAAATCGGTTCGCGACAATTTAATTATTTTCTGTTTAAACATAATTGTAGGGGATATTTGAGTATTTGCAGTCCAATATCTATGTATGTATGTCAGTAACCGAAGCTATTTACTTTCAAACGAGGAGTGTCCGTTCAAAAGGGGGCTATTTCCACCTATGATCATTCAGTTTTTTGTTACACTTCCAATCTAAAATTATACCTACATAAAAAACAGAAAAACAGGATTTGCTCTGAAAGTAAATATACTCTTCATATGTAATGGAAAGAAACATCTGTAACTGCAAATAATAGTGTAATGAAATCACGGTTAGTTTTGTCAATGTTTGTAAATGTTTATTGTAGAAATAGCCCTCTTTTGAACAGGCACTCCTCAAGTGATAACTATTACTGATAACTACTATAACTTTCGAAAATAAGAGAGAGAGTAACAGCAAAACTAAACGTTTTCTGATATATTTTGTGAAACATTTTTCTATGGCTCTTTTTCTGTATTATTTTTTTTTTGGCCAAGTAGAGGGCTTAGGATAACTAGAATTCTTTTGATATTTCTGATGTACGCTAAGATTTCTAATTTTATTTTTAAATGTACTTGTACATATATGGAAATTAGTTTTACAGAATTGTACCGTTAAATTAAATACAATATTCACATCGTAAATATTTTTGTGACTGCTATTGGTTGATTGGTCTACATATTAGATACGAATAATAATTTACTCATATGGGATTTAACATTGCAAGGGGAAGGCAGAACTGAGATCTAATACCAGTGAATGCACGGCAGACCGTATCTTGTCAAAACCTTCTACATATGTATATTACAAACGCATAAAGTGGTCCGGTGCACGCAATAGGGCAAAGTGGTCCGACAGTCTAGACAGAGAATGAGTCTTATGGCCGAGAGAATATAAACGAAAAACTGTTTTATCATTTGTCCTTTATGCCAAAATAAAATTGTTAATTCAATTTATATTAGAGCGTCATTTTTTTAGATATCTAAAAAAGCAATATGCCCAATAAGCCACAATTTGGGCGTTTTTAGAAACGCATAGTTGCGTAAAACTTGCTTTTGCATAGTGTTCAATAATTCAATCTTCATGTTCACAAATGCAATCTGACCACGAAAGCTTTAGGCATCTTTGCAACCAAAATAAAAACCTGACTTCGCCGACTAAAAAGAAGAATATTGAGAGCTTTCAAATGTTCTAACGGTTTTCTCAAGTAGAGCTAGAAGTGCGAGAGAGAGGACATTAATGAATGCAATTAAAATGGGGGATCTTGTTCAAATATGCAATTGCGCAGTTGACTTGCGTGAAAGTAAACCGACTGCAAGTTTGATGAATTGCATGTAAGCAACCATGAATTGCTAAAAACGCCCTTTATCATGCATTAAATAAAAACTCATTATAAAAGAACCACCCTGTCCTGTAAAGTGAACCGGGGCCCAGAGCACCTCACTATACAGCGGCATTTGCTTCCTGTGCTAAACAAGATCGCATAAGAAAACCTATGGTGAAAAAACGTAAACAAACCTAATATGTGTACGCCTTCAATGTGTGAGGCAGGCACTCGATTTCTACCTGTCCCTATATATATACATATATGAAAAGCTACGGCCGGGCCCGCACCAACACAGTGCCAGAAAAAAAAGCTAAACAAGACCGCACCGTAATAGGTGAACTCTGGTTTCATAGTGTGTGCGGTGATTTTCAATGTTGGCGTCCTTTTTCTTTATTAGGCAGTTTAAATGGAAATTCGGACTCAGAACAAACAGGGAAGGATTCTCTTTCTTACTAGTGGGAAAATTGTTTGTTTTGTTATTCCCAAAATGACCTGTGGTGGGGATAAACTGCACCTCAAAAATAGAGTGAACATTCTTTGTAAGTTCCATATTTTTTGCTAAAACTCACAAAACATGAGATCAAATTTTGGCCAAAATTTAACTATCTCGCTCCCCTGTTGATCCCGCAGGCAGACAACTTAATAACAATTTATTATAATATTCGAATCACTGACACATAGAACTGGACCGCTGATCCAAAGCAAAATCACTCCTCAAAATTGAGACGACTTTTTGACATAAGATTCCTATCTCTTTCCCCCATCCGGCCCCCAGGCGAAATGCACATTTAAAACAAAATAGAATATGTTTTTATATATCTGACTCTTGTATTTTTCCGGCCCCGAGCTGTTTGGTGTCGTAATGTTTTTTAACAATTACTCAAAATGTAGAGCGAAATTAAAGGGGCTGTTTTGTGACAACTTATATTTATTTATTTTCTTTATTTTACCATACATTGCATATAATTTAATGTGTTTTTTTAGCATGAGTTTTCTAAGGTAGGCTTGCATCCCCACTTAGAATGGTTTGCATTTCCACTTAAAATGGTCTCACTTTTCAACTGTCAATTTATCAGTCTAGTTCTATGTCAGTGATCGAATGTAGGTATATGGTACACCTCCGATAAATCCAATCCACTTCATAACTTTTTTTTCATACATTTCATATGAACAACAACAATATATGTTGAAAAAAACGCTAATTAGATAAAAGTAATATGTAGTATATAAACCAAATTAAATTAGCTGCTACGGCAATTTGCGTCACATCTTTTAGATTATGTTGGCATATATGTATGTATGTACGTGAAATATGAAACTAAAAGCTAAAAAACAGAAATAATTATAATTGAGAGCAAATCAACTCACTTATCAATCCGTTGTCCGTCATTACACTTTACTTTTCCTGTAATTTTCGCTTCACTGGTGGCTACACTGGCATACTGCAACCCTTAATTTTCAGAGATTACAAATGTAAAAAATTCTAATAATATTGAAATATTTGTTTATTAGCCCTGGTTCTAATATGTTAAAACATTTAGGTTCCTAGTGTCCAAAGAATCCGTTTAAATTCAGTTTATCCAGCATATTTCAATCAGCCTACATAAGGCTAAATACATATTAAATTCCACGATCTGTCAGACCACTTACGCAAACATGCAAGAGGCAAGTTCATGGCTTAAGGTTTTGGTTTTGTATATTAAACAATTCTGTGCATTATAATTTGTAATATAAGTGTGTTGCAAAATAAAAAAAAAATTTTTTTTCTTTGCTTGTTTTAATTTCTTTTGTTCTCATTGCGGCTTTATCTAAAAGGAATTTTTTTTAATCCAATGCGTTTGTGATCAAGTTTTAAGATCTGGAATTATATTCTAACTTTTTGTTATTTATAATTATAAATACATGCACACTTTGATTAAAAATGCCTGCTACCGCATTTCACCAACTAACATCACACAAGAACAACGCCGAGATAAGTGTCAATACAATAAGTCGTCTAAATAAAGCAAATTAAATATTTGTATTCAAAAAAGCAATTAAGTGTATATCAAATATACTAACCCGTAATAATTTAAGTGAATTCACAATTTTTTTTTTTTTAAATAAACACGTGGGAATTTATCTAGAGTACAATAGAAATAATAAAAATAACAAATATCTCAGTTATCACAAATAAGTCAACTTTATTTATATGTAAAAAGATTGCAGGTTTGGTCACTACAACAATAGGAAGGTACAATTAATTTAAAAAATCAGACCGCTTAGCTTAAGCTACATTACCTCTACATTACTTCTTACTTACCGCATTTACATAGACTCCCGTATTCCACTTATTATATTACCTATAAAACAATATTAGAAGTTTGTGTACACTACATGTTGGGATAGTTGACAGACAATAGTACTCAAACTAAAACAAAATTTGCAACAAATAAATTTAAAAAGAGAAGTATTATGATGAATTTTAACGTCATTGTGTACTATTAGTGTTTCATAAAATCCAAGTAGAGGACACTTATGTACACTAACCTAAAACTCAATAAGTTATAAACAAATCAAACCTTATTTATTCTTAATAACGTACCTTAAACATGAAAAGTTGTCGAGACTGACAATGAAAAGCAGCGACTCTCTTGAAACCTAATATCACAGTATTATTAACACAATAAGATCCATAATAATTTCTGATTTCGAAAAAAAAACTGCTTTTCATTTAATATCATGCAAAGGATAGGTTTGAAATAACAATGGTCGACCGGAACGGCTTTTAAATTCTAGTAGTCTTCAAATTATTTGAGTTCTAGATTTACTCAAACCAAATGCATTGTATTACACATTTCAACCTGTTATTTATGCATAATTTTTATTATAAAAAACCATTTTATCTCAGTTTAAACTTACAGACAATTTCTGTACACAATAAAAACGATAAATAAATTTAGTAGTTAACATTATAACCGAATTTCATATCTTTGAACTAAAAACTGTTTATTTTTCTAATATTCGACAACTATACAATTCCAATCATTAGAATTTATCACCAATGATTGCTGTCAGTCAGAATCGCTGAGAGCTTTTTTGCGCCGTTTCGACTGTTTTGGTTTTGACCAATCCTCCTGCAAGACGAAATGTATTAAAAATGCCCTTTTTAAAGAAGCAATAAGTTTACATCACTCGATTCTTCGTCACTGGAATAAATGTTAACTGGTTCTGAGTTCTTCTTATTGCCACTATTTGAGCTACTTGTGTCTTTTTTACTATTTGGTTGTTTACGACCCCTCGCACTCCCTCCTCTTCGACCCACTCCACTTGTCTCATCTTCGGCTGCTAGCGCAAATAAATCGCTATATTGCTTCTGAAAGTAATAAAATTCGGGTCTCAAATAAAACAAGGCTTTAATAAAAGGTAAGTTTTACACATAAAACCAATAAATGAGATAACGTCGAAAATAAAGTTTCTTCACCTCAATTTCGGTGAATAAAATTTGACAATAACCTACATAATATAAAAATTAATATATGATGTAGCGGAATTTAGATATCGAATGAGAGAGAGTTAATTACCCACACGATCAATAACCTTTTGCGAAATAAGTATTCTGCAAATGTGTAAAAAGTAAAGTTAATCGTTTTATCAAATATTAAAATTTCTAAAAAAAAATCCTGTCTGTAAAACAATTTTAAAAAAACACAAATGTGTAAAAATTGTATTTAAAAGATAACACTAATAAGACAAATGTTGGATAGGGAATCCAAAAACATTTACGATCTCTAGCCTTGAGGGAGCGACTGGATAGAAAAATTGCGGGGTCGCTAAAATTTATTCTATCACACCATTACATGTAGGCTTACGAGCATGAAATGAATGCTGGCTGATTAATGGCAGCTGTTCTCGCTGTACACCTATGTAAAAAATTTCAATTACGCATTGCTAAAAAAAATGGCTGAAAAACAAACATAAAATAAATAATGACAAAAGTTTCAATATTTTAAGAATTTCCCTCTTTTTGTAATGCATTCTAACAAAATAATGTCATAATGAAATGAATGCAAAGTTTAAAGACGTCTATGGGTTTTCAAAAAATCGAACAAACATTATAACTAACCTTTGTACTGTCATTGCTGTGTGAATAAGCTTGTTGCAGAGCTCTTTGCATTGCATCTTGTACATAAAGCCCTGTTCCAGTACCATTTCCATGCCGGCAGCTTCTTCGGAAATGCTCTAAATGACTTAGAAGCTATAAAGCATAGAATTTAGATAGTAATTCGCAAAAATATATCCAAATTTACTTGATCTGATGATGGTAAACTATTAATAGCCGAATTACTTTTGAGAGGTCTTTTTCTTTTATTTGGAGAACTGTTTGGGTATTTCGACGTTAGTAAATTTGCTATTATCTCTGAAAGTACCTCTTCGGAATCTTGGCACCAATATCTAAAAATATGTATTATAAGTTGGGATTCAAACATTCTTATAAAAAAAAACTGTACCTCAGTGCTGATGTAACAAAGGGATCCCCTCTGTTCTTTGCTTCCCTACTTAAAAGTAATCTTATTATTTCTGCAGTGGGCTTTTCATTTTTTAACAATAATAACATATAAGTTAAAGCTTCTGCATGGTTTGAAGATTCCAAATCAGGAAGAATATCCTGCAAAAAGAAAATAATTCTAATATTAGGTTTCTATGATATACGAGAATTTTAAAACAATAAAAAAAATTTCCTTCCACAACCCCATGTAAAGCAACCTTACAATTTTACTAAATTTAATATAATAAGATAGTATTTTCAGTAAGCATCTTAATCCATGGTAACACTTTTTGTTAATATCTCTTTAACATTATAGAAGGAAATTAGTAGCTTCTCCTCGAGTAGAAGAGCCAAACTCATGTATGTTACATCAAAATAAACATGGATCTGCGGGGAATCCATCTGGATGAATTAGTTTAGAAATTTTCAGAAACTACTTTTTTAAACTCTTCATAGTATCTTATCTGTGATAGTATGTACTTTATACTTTGACTAGTTTGAACTTGAACATATCACCACGCACCAATAGAGTAATTTCTGTTAAAAGAATAATCTTTCGTCGATAAGGAATATTCCAACCAACGGACATTTGTAAATGTAAAATATTCATTTTAAAAGACAAACTCTCTTTATTCGTTCAAAGAGTTAACGGTTTTAAAATTAACGATTGTAAAGCACGGACCAAAGATAACCATTGTTTTGCATTTTCTAAATAGAAAAAATGGGGGTCCTAATTGTATGTAAATAATTACCAATAGACCAACGCGATGTCAAGTTCCCTCTGCTCCACGGCAAAGATACACTAAGTTAAATTATACATTTAAAAATTATTAGGTCCTCTATCACTCATTGAATGCTTATAACTCATGAATACCAACACATATTTATTTATTATCAACCATATATGTGCGTAATTGCTTTTGGGGTCTGGAGATTTTATTTTTGGACGTGTAATAGAAGGATGTCGTAGAAAATATATGTACATACAGTAGTGGAAATTCCCATAAAACCACTGATATTTATGCTATTTTCTCAAATAAATGTCGTTACAGCCCCAAATTTTATATTGCATTAGAACAGTAATTGGCTGTTATATACATATGAATAAAAAAAATTTGATTCGGACTTGACTACAAAAAAAAAATTGGGAAACAAGCAAAATTATTAAAATTCAGGTGGAAATTCCCATAAAACCACCTAATGTTTTTAACAAACTATTGACACTAAAAACTTACATTCAAACTTATAATAATAAGTGAGTCCTCCTTTGTCTTTTACAATTCAAACATTTATCCTGGCATTGATTTAACTAGATTTTGGAGCTTTTTTAATGAAATTTTAGACCACGCTTTTGTAAAGCGATTTTAAGCCTCTGAACGCTATTGTACGGTCGTCTTTTAGGGTACACATGTCTTGAAAGTATTGACAGAGATTATCCACATCGTTTGAGGCCCGAATTTTTGCAAAATAAGCTTATTGTGTCGATATTTTTGTCCTCCATTCATTTAAAAATTGTCTTAGAAACTTGTATGCAGCGTTGTCTTGTTGGGAAAGCAAGTCCAAACCACACAAATCTTCTGCTCGCTGAACCATAACTTCTTCTAAGAGTTGAATACTCATTTCGGAACCCATTTTTTGTGGAACAAATGCAATTTCCATCTTCCAAATGAAAAGAAAGTCGATCCACATCACTACACTTTTTCCACCGAAGGAAGAGTTCATTCTTACTTTTTCATTTTGCCTTTTATCATGCCAAAACATGTTGGCCGCAAGGATAAATGAATTGGGCAATATGTATTGGCACGATTAAAGGCTAAATGAAGAGTTAAGACTGAGCCATACTTGCGTGGAGGAAGTGTGATGGTGTGGGTTGGCTTTGCTCCTCATTAAAAGACGAAAATTGCATTTGCTCTACAAAAAATGAGTTCCGAAATGAGTATTGAACTCTTAGAAGAAGTTATGGTTCAGCGAGCAGAAGATTTGTGTGGTTTGGACTTGCTTTCCCAACAAGAAAACGCTGCATACAAGTTTCTAAGACAATTTTTAAATGACTGGAGGACAAAAATATCGACACAATAAGCTTATTTCGCAAAAAGTCGGGCCTCAAACGATGTGGATAATCTCTGTCAATACTTTCAAGACATGTGTACCCTAAAAGACGACCGTACAATAGCGTTCAGAGGCTTAAAATCGCTTTACAAAAGCGTGGTCTAAAATTTCATTAAAAAAGCTCCAAAATCTAGTTAAATCAATGCCAGGATAAATGTTTGAATTGTAAAAGACAAAGGAGGACTCACTTCTTATTATAAGTATGAATGTAAGTTTTTAGTGTTAATAGTTTGTTAAAAACATTAGGTGGTTTTATGGGAATTTCCACCTGAATTTTAATAATTTTGCTTGTTTCCCAATTTTTTTTTTGTAGTCAAGTCCGAATCAAATTTTTTTATTCATATGTATATAACAGCCAATTACTGTTCTAATGCAATATAAAATTTGGGGCTGTAACGACATTTATTTGAGAAAATAGCATAAATGTCAGTGGTTTTATGGGAATTTCCACTACTGTATGTTACATGAATGACAAAATATAATTTTTACCTACGAATACGACTTACCTGTAAAAATTCAATAGGCACATCGTGAGCTTGTACTAATTGCCAAAGACAAAATTGTTCGAAAGTTTCATAGCCTAAACTTTCGCGGACACAGTCTATCAAACCATCATTTTGAAATAATGTTAATTTGCCCTGTGTTACACTATAAATTAAATCACGTAGATTCCTTGCATCTATACAGCTTAAAATGATCCTTATAATATCACTATTATTAACAACATTGGCTTTGAATTCACGATATATATCAGGCAACAGCCACAAAAATATCTGCGAACTTTCACTCTCTAGCGCACTCAGATCACGAGCTAAACACTTCTCAACTTTTTCCTCTAGAGCATCACATAACTGCTTATAAACATTCGTTTTATACGGATAATTTTGGCTTGAATTTTTGCGTGACTGGAGCTTGGAATACACTTTTAGAAAGTATAATATAAAATAGCCCATTGCAGGGATTCGTTGGTACAAAGTGGCGAGCAGTGATTGATACGATTTCCTACACTTATCTTCATACTGATAGATAGTCCGAAAAAGACTGAAAATTGGATAGCTAATACTTTCAACTAGGAGTTTTTCATCACTTTTGCTCTCCGGGAATATTGTGTGAGGCAAGGTTTGCCTAAGAGTCTTTGCCAAATTCTCAAATAAATAATTTTGCTGATCTTGATCCAATGCAGAAGCATGCAATCCCTTATAATCATTTAAAAATGTCTCGAAACTGGAGGATGTTTTAGTTAAAATGAACTTTTCGTAAGAATCTGATATGGATGCGGGCAGGTCAATCTTGTCTGCAATCGGTTTCTCTTTTAATCTCACCTAGAAAATGATAAAATTATTGGAAGTACTGTAAAGTTCGTTACATCGTACTTTCGATAATGGTAAATCATCGTCATCGTCTGTAAGGTCCTCGGCTTTGGTATCAATGTTCGCGAGTTCCTCTTCATCATCACTGAAAGCTGGTTCCGTATCGCCTTCACCGCTTTCATTGAGTCCGTCTGAAATGGTTAAATTTATATTGCCTCCTCCGCCACCTCCTCCGGTATCAATTTCCAGTTGGCATTGATCATTATCCACCAAAATTGTGGTCAAATTGTTATGATGAATCCTACTATCTTCCGGCAGTCCGTGTAATATGTTATTTCGATCATCTGCTAAATATTTTTTAAATAAAATGTTTGGTCATTTTAACTTAACGCATGTATGTATGTATATTACCAATCAGTGTAGTTGTCGCACAAAATTCTCTAAAGTTTTCGCGAATAAGTGTCCGAAGCTCTCTATCCAGCTTCGGGGACTCAAAAAGCGGATGCAAATTTGGAATAACCTAATGTGAAAAAAATAAGAAAATGTATTTTGTTCAACACAGTTTAAGAATTTTATAATTAACACAGTTTTCCTTATGTTAAAAAAAGTTTACCCAAATTAAAATAAAATTGTTCATAAAAGTATCGATCATCCAAGCAAATGTATTTACATAGCTTGACTATGTTAAATGTGAATGTGGTAAATGACAACTTCCACTCAAGTAAGTCAATTTTCGTTAGAGTCAGCGCAGCATTTTTTTCCCAATTCCCTATCTCTAAAGAAGTAGATATAATCAGTTGTTTCGAAACAAATGTGTTTTAAGTTTTTGTTATTATGGATTTATCATAAAAATTACCAATTTTATGTATGAATATATATTTAAAATATCAAAATTGGTGTGTAATTAAAAACCAAGGCCAAATTTGGCCTACTATTATAAAGGTGTTTTATTTTATCAAGCCTTTTTATACCTCTCAAAAACACCCATTTTAATAAAAAGACCATATTTTCTTAAAAATTTCAACAACTACTGGTTTTTAAGGTGATTTAACATCAAAAGCCATTTGATGTTTATAAACTTAAGGTACCATCACAGTGTGATCTGCCGAAAAATTTTTATAATATTTTTTCGGATGGATAGGATGAGGGAATGGGGTTGCATTTTTTTTACGATTAATACCACTATTTAACAATACAAAAATATTTTTTTTATTCGTTTTTATTTATTTTTTATAATTATTATAATTTTTTGAAAAAAGTGTCTGTAAAAAAGGGCGGCTATTGGTACCCACGTTCGCGGCCGTAGTTTTCATTTAAAAAAAACTGAAAATTAATCTGTAGATAATCCGCTATGTACCTATGGATTTTTTTTTTTTTGATAATTGATAAAATGCCGGCGGTTTGAATAAAAAATACAAAATTGAGAGCTTTTTCTCAACAGTTTTCAGTGTGAAAAAATAGGAATACAGAAAAAAAACTTCCATAGGAACATGGAGAATAAAATAAAAACATAGTTTGGAAACTCTCCCTCTGAGAGTGGGTACCATTTTTAAAAAGGGCATTTCAAGATAAATGCGTTTAAAGTTTGGAGGAGAGGTTTTTTATATAAATTGTCGACTTACCATTAATCGGCGAACTCTGGTCCATATAAAATCCCTTCTGTTATCTCGAATTTATCATTGTACTTTAAAATACGACCAAAAAAAGAAAATAGATTTTTTTCCAAAATTTTACGCTGTGATGGTACCTTAATAAGTTATATCCCATCCTTCTATCTCTAACGTTTGGAAAAAAGGACGTCACTAACCCAACCGTTTTATTTAAAACTACATAGCTTGGAGACTAGACCCAAAAAGAAAAAGAAAAACTCTCTATGGAAACTTGCCAATCTTCTCTCAGCAATTTAATAGGAAATGAGCACTAAAGAAGCATGATAAGAAAATAATCAAAAAATAAATTAAAAAGGCTTTACACAAACAAAATCTACCAACCTGTTTTTCTAAAATTTTCCGTAGAGAATTAAATACACCATTTCTTATTTTGTCCTCGCATTTTGGATAAAAGTTCTTCATGATTCTGCACAAAAAATCCAGAAGAGTACTGCTTACAAGCGGATGGTTTCTTATCGAGTGATACATGACTAATATGCCGGGCTCAACATTCATAATATTGTCCTTATTTGGGTCAAAAAATAACCAGTCGTAAAAGAGGGCTAGTTTTGCATTAGCCAGTGCGACTGGATTTGTGCATGATGTGAGGAGCCATCCAATAATAGCCCATCTTGGAATGATATCTGAGCAAAGCATATCGTTTGTGGGATGAATTGCGTTTATGATGAATCTTATTAAATCTGAGCGCAAACTGTGCGATTCTGGTGTTGCAAAATATTTGTCTTGAAACCAATCTTGATATCTTTTGTGATTCCCAAATTTTACTGATGAAGTCAAAAAGTGAAGCTTCCTTTCAACATCTGGTGTTAAGCGACACTGTAGAAAGCGGCGACTCGTTCTTATTTGAAGTAAATGCCACACACCGTTAAAAGTTGGACATAAAACTTTTGGGTTCGTTAAAATATCACGCCAGAGTAGTTCAAACTCTGGTATCCGAGCAACATTTTGTAATAACCTGGAGAAAACGAATTTAAGATTTGAATTTTATTTACAATTTATTTACCTGACAAAATCCCTTCCTAATGGTATAACATCGATGAAGCGATCTCTTATAAGTCCAATTACGAATTTAACCTCCTTATTCCTTAAATTCGTCAACATCGGACTCGAATGATCCTCTATTAGTCTTACATACGTGTATACTACAGCACCAACTAGAAAGGGGTACTTTTCAAGCCAAAACTTGTGCTCAATAAATATGTCCAAGAGCCCTTCTACTAAAAAAAGGTTTCGTGCAGATATATCACCACCGCTAGCTTGCCTGATGCAGTGCCATATAATGTTATCGACATTTAATACTTGGTTCTTAACTAGCTCGCGCAGCAACCAAAGAAGCTGCCGTCGTGCGACCTCCGTAAATTTTGTGTATTTATCAGCTACTAATATCGATAAATTAGTTGTAACTAAGTTTAGACCGTCCCTCGTTACAAGCGTTAGATCTCGGTATGTTTTTGGAGCTTGCGCGGCATCTGTTAAGATCATGTATAGAAGTCCTATTGAAATCTCCTCGTGATGCTTGTCCTTACACACTAACTGTGATAATAAATCATGGAGTTCTTTATCATTTAATCCACTTATTTGTTGCTGCAGAGCTTGTATAGCTCTTTCGTATTTCTGCAAAGAATAATAATTGAATATTTAATTGTAAAATTGTTAACTTGCGAAATTATTCAAAGATAGCTGAATTTGCTGATCCAGCTTTTAAATTCTATTATATTCCCCGCTTTTTTAATATGTGTACATTATCACATCATATTTACTATTTAGTAATCTTATCGAGTTATAATAAGGTCTTTTTTTAATGGTACGGAAATCAAATCAGATACCACACAGGAGAGGTGAATCACGGTATACGTATACAATAAGAGCAACTTAACACTACAAGAAACAAAAATCCTAAATTGAGATTCAAGGTGTGTTTGTCGGAACTCTAATATGTATGCATTTTCTTCGTGGTAAAAAGCATAATACCATATTAATTATTTGGGTAAATACATATACTGAAGGGTTCGCAATATCCCACGACCCTTCTTTTTCTCGGAAAACTCGTTTTGGACAATAATATGTTCAGTATAAAGGTTTCATATTTTTTAGGGTGCTATTCAATGTCATAAAAAGTTGGCCGCCTTGCCCCGCTCATTTGCAAGCTAAGAGGAAACAACTTGCAAATCCAAATTAGGATTTCCAGTTTCACCCAGTGTATCACAAGTACTAATTAAAGAGTGCTCAAATTTGGTACTTGGATTATTATATACATACGTATTACTAAAATCTCTGGATGTTATATGGAACCTTAAAACAAAATATATCCCGGTGAATTTGGAAGTTATCCACAACAATATATTATTCAAAACTTTATTCTCTTTGTCTCCGGTGCTTCTTTAACTGAGTGTCTTTTTATAAGAATTTAAAGCCACACAAATCATTTTACTACCATGTCCACATTTGAACGGTTTTTTGCCTCTCCCTTACTTATGAATTTTTATTGTTAAGGGGTAATATCACCTTGTGTGCATAAAATCAAGGGTAATTTTCAACAATTTATAAAAAAACCGTGGATCAATATTTTCTATTTCTGTTTTTTTACGTGATTATATAGATCTAAGGGTACAAGAAACAAATTTTTTTAAACTATTTAAAAACAAAATGGCGGCACAATCAGTGATGGAAAGAAGGGCGACCACCTACAGGTCGTAATTTTTGATTTGAAACAAAAAACCAAAAATATTCTTAAAGTAGATACCAAAACCCAGTGATGTACGCGTCGGTCTGCGAAGGCCTTAAATCGAGAGCAATTATTTAATACGAAAATGGTTTTCAAAATTATAATGCAGATTATTTTTTTCCTCTATGTATTTGTTATTTTTAAATAACTTTTTTATTTTCTATTTTCATATAAGCAAAAATGGCGCAATTGTTTGGAAGACTACTAAAGTACATTTTTGTAATTAATTTACAACTTTGCTTTTTAAATTTCTTCATATTAGAGTTTTCCAGTTTGACACACCACCGCCATCTAACATTACGGTACGGAAATTATTAATTAATCGTAGCTCTTAAAATGTTAATTAACAAATTCATGTAAAAAAAATGGGCAAATATGGAGCAGACCACGAAGAGTCGTGTGATAATAAAAGTCTTTTAAAAATATCATTCTAATACACTCAACAAAAGTATTAAAAGGAAATTTAAAAAATCCAAAAATTAATCGAATTTTTGAACAGTTATAACTTCTCGAAAAATAATTCAATGTTAATGACCCAAAGCATTTTTGAAAGCTTTTATCTTTTAGTTTATAAATCAGAAGCTTAAAATTTTGTCGCACAATGATGTTCGAGGTGTTCTCAACTGTTCAAAATTGAAAAATGTTTCTCTACTGCCAAATTTTCCCCGCAAAATGAAAGGCTTGATAATACAGACTTGGTAGAATTTTGCAGGAGCACGATTTAAGTGTAATAATGTTCAGGATATGGGAATTGTAGTAAATTATACTATGTTATTCAAGCGCACACTCCCAGTCAAAGATTATATACTCTGCTCTGCTCCGGCAGTTTCCATCATTCAACATCAGTTCAGTAGATATCACAGTCGTCAGTACGTAATCTTTGATGACTCCATCAAGGACATACAATGGTGGCCAGCTAAATAAAACACCCAAGTCGTTTGCTTTCGTTTTTGTTCTTAAATTTATGTAAGCTCAATACAGTGGCTGCTATTGACTGCTTCGTGCTATTTTTATTTGCTGTTATTTCCTACAATTAAAATCATGTAACGCAAGGTTTCCTCTACAGTGAGTAAATCTTTTAGGAAGCGACATTTGCTTCAGTGAACTTATTACCTTTGGTCATACATGTAAATAAGACAGGTAGTTATTATTATTTTGTAGAAATTGTTAAATGTATTACAGTAAGTGAAATATTGATTATAGTTGAAATATTATAAGTTATTTGTTATTTTGATTTAAATATTAACGACTTCTGTAGATTCTAATAGGTCGTAAGAAACATTGCACTCCAGAGCAGCAGATGTTAATTTGAAAAAATTTGGATCATTAATTTCATGCATTACTAGACTAATTGGATGCTCTAGATGTGTGGTACAAAATGCTCTTAAGAGTGTAGAAAGCTTGGGTACAAAAGAAAATCCAGTTCGAAGGAGAAGGGCCCGGAAAACAACCTTAGCTCAAGATAGAATTATTCATCGATGTTGCAAACAAGATCCTTTTTTAACATCCACGCAAATACAAAAGCGTATGGAGGAGGAATACAGTTGCACGTCGTCTGCAAGAACTGTGAGACGTTTGAATAAGATTGAACTCAGAGGATGAATTGCACACTTATTTCTACACGAAATAGAAAGAAAACTCTTACTTTTGCCAAAGAGCGCAAGCAAAAGCCCATATCTTTCTGGAAAAACATCCTTTGGAGCAACGAATGCAAGTTCAATAGGTATAGATAAGATTTCAAATGTTATAAGGATGCCCATAAACCCAACTTTCCATCCCAGATTCACTCTAAAGACGATTAAGCATGGTGGGGGCAGCATAATGGCTTGGGTTGCAATGTCTTGGAATGGAGTTGAATAGTCAAAATTGAACAGCGTGTGGATAAAAATATCTACAAAGATTTTTTGCAGCGCCATATGGAACTGATGGAACTGATGAAGTCTTGCCATTAAAGCGGACTTTCATACAGAACAATGATCCCAAACAAACTTCTCGTGTTGTGAAGCGTTGGCTTGCGGATCAAAAAATAAGTGTTTTGGATTGATCTGCCCAAAGCCCTGATCTAAACCCAATTGAGCACCTATGGAGAGACGTGAAACATAAAATAAAAAGTTGTACACAAAAAAATTCTAAGGAATAGTGGAATATGATCCAAGAGGCAAGGTACTCTACTATACCTTCGCAACATTTTCGCGATCTTGTTGACAGCATGCTTCGCATCATACATATGTAGTGCTGCTGTGCAGAGTAATGGTTTTCCGACCAAGTATTAGTTGTATTGTAAGATATTAATATGATATTATTATCAAGAGAAAAGTCTTTATACAGCTGCGGGAAAATAAATAGCACACTTATATTATACATACATCAAAATACTTTGCACGAAAGAATACAACTTAACTATAACTAGGTAATATCGTGTTCTGGAATGTAGCCTCTACAGTGTCTAAATTCTAACTATAATTATTGCTCCTGTAGTCAAATTCTGTTCAACAAGATATTAGCATTTCAGTTGTACAATTTCATCCAGTGAGCGGAAATGTAAATAGCACATCTTGCTACTTTTTTTTGAAACAATTGGTGGCGTGAAATCGGATTACAGTTAAAGTATGTTTTAGTGAAAAACTCTGGTTATTATTTAAGACTTAAGTATTATGATTATCTTCAATCGCACAGCAATATGGGACGAGGAGTACATACGACAGCAGTTTTTAGGGTACGCGAAAAGTTAAAAGGAGGTCTTTTGAATGTCGAAATAGGACGAAGTTTGGATTGCTCAAGGAAGACAGTCATTAACGCTATTCGCCACTATGAAGCGGTTGGGTCTCTTTAAAATAAATTACAAAAAAATACGCAAAGTTCGCACTCAAAAGACTACTCCCAGAACCGACGCTTCAATTGTTTGGACATCTAAAGCAAATCCATTTATGACTGCACCGCAAATAAAATAAAAAATAGAAAGGGAATTGAACGTGGTCGTGTCCGTAAGTACAATTAAAAACATTTTACGTGAAAATAAACTTACTTACAAGAAAGAAGCCACTAATTGTGGAAACGCAATATCGTAAGACTTTAGAATTGCCAAGGAAAATGTGCATAAAGATATTTGTCGGTGGAAAAATATCATGTCCAAATTGGATTCATTGCTCCATAAGATATTTTTAATTTACAATCGGGCCCGGTAGGTGACCCACTAGATTGCACTGCAGCACATCAACTTCTGTACCGTTCAACCAATCGTCATGTTTGTGTACGTAGGTATTTGAACACGTTTAATATTTTTGCGTTATTAATTTTGCTACAACCTGTGTTTTTGGATTTTTAACGCTCAATCATGCCAAAACGGGTCAACAAATTTAAATGAAATTTGGAACACAGGTAGAGAATATCTTGGAGATGGATATAGGATACTTTTTATTTGCATGCTACAAAATGGCGAAAATTCTTTAAAAGATTATGCGATTACCATTAAAATTGGTACTTGGGAGTTTTCGGGGTCGCTGTTTTCAACCCGACTGTCAGAATTTCCGAATTCAAGATGGTGGACTGTAAAATTTAAACGTTTATGCGATTTCCACCAAAAATGATACTTGCGAGATTTTTGAGATCGCTGATTTCAAACCAACTGTGAGAATTTACGAATTCAAGGCGGCGGATTGTTATATTTGAAAGTTTATACGATTTGCAGTAAACTCGGTACTTGGGAGTTTTCGAGGGGGAGGTTGTCAGGAGAGACATACATATGTAGGCTACGTTATTGCTGCCTGTCTGTCTGTCTGGGCTCACCTTCGAAACAGCTGAAACGATTTAAACTATACAGACATGAAGAGGTGGTCAGTAGTAACAAGGTTACTTTTTTGAAATTATTTACTATTGTTAAAAGTTACGAAATTCTGAACGCCAGAGATATGCTTATGGTGACTCACGCAAAAATGACTTATATGATTGAGATGAAATTCTATGGGCGTGTAGCGCTTAACCTTCTGAATAACATCATAAATTTGAAACTGGCAACAACATAGTTTTATTAAAGTTTACTTTTATTTTAGGGATAGTTGTGCCCGGGTAACGCCGGGTGCGGGTCAACTAGTTTGTTAGTTAATCGGGTCTATTGCGAATATCGTTTTTCAGTTGAATCGAAAGCCAAGACACTAAAATGACTTACATTTCAGTTTTAAAAATATGTCTTCGGTTTCGATTCGACTGAAAAACGATATTCGCAATAAACCCCATTAAAACAAAATAAATTAAATTGTCTCATTGTAGAGAAAATCTAGCGTTACATGATTTTAATTGTATGAAACAACAGAAAATAAAAATAGAAGGAAGCAGTCAATATAGTCCCTTACAAAAATTTTAGAACAAAAATTAAAGCAAACCACTAGGGTGTCTTATTTAGCTGGCCACCACTGTATACTGCTTGCAATATAATAGCTAAAATTTCGCGTTCTTTTTGGCTTTACTTATTTACGGATATAAATTCAATGTGGAGTAACGTAATATTTAATAGGGTTTTACTAATTTAAAGAATCCCCTTCTCAGATATTTTGAATGTAAACTTCAGCTCTCGTTGACTTATTCTTAATTTGTTTCTGGCCTTTAATTCAAATATAAAACCGTAATTCACAAAGCCATGATTAAAACAATGATTTTTTTTAAATGTGCAAAATTTCCAGCTTAAGTGTGTTCAGCCTCTTAATAATGTTCCTTCCTATAGAAGAATTAAAACTTTTGTCATTTTCTTCAACCTTGACGGATATTGTTAACCTTTTTGCAGATTGCTTCAGAACATCTTCTAGGGCCCCCGATTCTGTCCATGATCTTAATTATTTTTCCGTCATTCAAAAATACCTCGTCACCATTAATCTTTATCCTCCTCTAGTAGCTACTAAAATCAGTTCCCAGTGATGACTTTAATCTAGAAATCTAATAATAATACCGTAGATGCGGGTTACTTTAGCTATTTTTTTTTTCTTACATCTATATATTAATACGTGAAGGGAAAACTTTGTACCCCTTTTTAAGCATATTGGACAGACGGAGCAGTGTGAGATTTGGCATAGTTAAAGTTTACATAGAGAAGCAGTGCAGAAAGCTAAAATTTAAATATAATATGTGTTACAAATACATTAAATAAAATAAAATAAATTCATTATTTACGTTCATACTGTCTATGTCAAACGCATAGTAGTCTGTGGTCAAACTGTCGTAATTTTATTATTGACAGTGCCAATTTCAAACAGTAGGCTGTGTTCATTCGTATTTTTCGTAGTAACCCCAGTAGGTCGAATTTCGACCACAGGGCGACCACTAGTTTTTAGAAATCGCTCTGATATAAGTATACATAGATTGTGATAGACTAATAGGTGTTATAATGTTTTTATTTGATAATTAGATGAGGATAGCAGCTAATCAGTAATAATCTTTAGATAGTTAAAAGTAACTAACTATATAAAAATACATATATGTTTTATTACTTTTAAATTTGAGCCAATGTTGTTCTTTGAATAGGGTTACTTTGGCTCGCAGATTTGTTGGGCTGTCTGAGCGGCTTTATTTATTTTTTTCTTTCTTTTTGTGATATAGGTTACATGCTTGGACCCACAGAGCCTAAACTCTTGCACCTTACAGGTGCGGGGTTAGGTGAATGTTTCCAGCAGTATGCTGAGAAGTGCGAAAGAATAAATCTATTATTATTATTATTATTATTATTGGAACAAGTCAAGCTCTCGTGAAGTTGCACAGATTCATGTGATACTGTGCAGGAACTTTCGTCTGAAGCTTAAACGTGCGAATATGCAAAAATTTTTCCCAGGAAAGCTAAACTTTCCGAGATATTTAAGTTTTTTAAAAAAAAATTTCAAACAATATTTTCGCATATTACGGCGAAAATTCCTGCACAATTTCACTTTAAATTACCACTTCACTCACAACTTACACGATTTTCACAAATAAATCCAACAGGTACCTGAAAATATGAAATATTTGTAAGTATTATTAATCGTTACTTACCAAAAGACTCCATCTTCATCATCAATTTTCAGTCAGTAGGCATTTTGTATAAGGAAAATTTTCAGTCAGTAGGCAGTTTGTATAAGGAAAATTTTCAGTCAATAGGCAGTTTGTATAAGGAAAATTTTCAGACAGTAGGCAGTTTGTATAAGGAAAATTTTCAGTCAGTAGGCATTTTGTATAAGGAAAATTTTCAGTCAGTAGGCATTTTGTATAAGGAAAATTTTCAGTCAGTAGGCAGTTTGTATAAGGAAAATTTTCAGTCAGTAAGCAGTTTGTATAAGGAAAATTTTCAGTCAGTAGGCAGTGTGTATAAGGAAAATTTTCAGTCAGTAGGCATTTTGTATAAGGAAAATTTTCAGTCAGTAGGCAGTTTGTATAAGGAAAATTTTCAGTCAGTAGGCATTTTGTATAAGGAAAATTTTCTGTCAGTAGGCAGTTTGTATACGGAAAATTTTCAGTCAGTAGGCATTTTTGGCAATTACTGAACGCATCCGAGGAGGTAGGACGGGCAGCTTGAAATAACAACAAATCGGTTTGACAGGTGAGCTGCCGGATGAAGATGGAGTCGCTTGGTAAGTAACGATTAATAATACAAATATTTCATATTTTCAGGTACCTGTTGGATTTATTTGTGAAAATCGTGTGAGTTGTGAGTGAAGTGGTAATATAAAGTAAAATTGTGCAGGAATTTTCGTCGTAATATGCGAAAATATTGTTTGAAATTTTTTTTTTAAAAACTTAAATATCTCGGAAAATTTAGCTTTTCCTGGGAAAATTTTTTGCATATTCGCACGTTTAAGCTTCAGACGAAAGTTCCTACACAGTATCATATGAATCTGTGCAACTTCACGAGAGCTTGACTTAAGCCTTATTATTATAAAAACTATATATACTTAAGCAAATATTGAACCAATATAAGTCCTTTAAAATAATAGAAAATACACAAATGAAGCATTCGTAGTACAAAAACGTACATTGGTACATCACCATTACCGTACTTCAGAAGCATTAGATAGCATTACCGGGCATTACTTAGAAATACTCAGCCTGAGAAATGTGGAGTAATGCTAGGTACTGTTAGGTAATGCTGAGTATTTCTAAGTAATGCTTATGAAGTACGATAATGGTAAAGCACTAATATCACTACTTGGTAATGGTGTTTGGATTTGTCGCAGTACCAATACTGGTAATGGTGCTGGTAATAGATCCCATTATAACGGCTGCCGAACAGTTTGGATAAATCATCATTTCAAATGAAAAATTGTTTCCAGCAAATGTCTGAAAGCGATGTATGAATCAATGTATGTATTTATTCGATCATTGCATAGATGATCCATAAAATCATACTGATTATGGACGTTAAAATGGCTGAGTGGAAATTGAATAGGAATTTGTAATTGTTCTTATATTTCATTAAAAGTCAACATAAAGTTCTAGAACAATACATAAATTATATCAAAAATTTTAAGCATGAAATTTAAAAACATTCAAAATGACGGTCTTAGTAGTTCTAGTGTTAAAACAATAATAAACTTTGTAACTGCTTCTTCTATGAAAACAGACTACTTGTAATCAACATATTTACAATGTTTCTCAAAGAACTATGTAACATAACGGACTTTAAGATAGTGTTGTCATTGCAGAATTTTGAAAGTTTAAAGAAAAATATTTTTGGTCCTATCTTTTTACGCAGGTACTTATAACTGCGAAATTGTCCATTCCTGGCATTGTTTATAACTAGAACCTATTGAAGTTACTTTTTATGAACTCAAGAATATCTTCTTTTGTTATAATGATGAATTTTAGATCCATTCTAAAGATGTGAATAAAAAGTTTTAGAAATATGAGTCGGTCGGTGGTGCTAAATTTTTACGCAGTACTGTAATTTACAAATAGGCACAAACATGTAGTCTGGACTATAGGTTTTCATTTGAGGTTGTCATTTGAATTAGAATTTTCTATTTACAAAACGCCTATTGATTTTGAATTTGCCTTTTACAAATTGTCTATTGCTTTTATTCCAGTCAACATAGACATTCAACCTAGACAAGATTCCGACAGAGCTCAAAATTTGCACAGACCTTTGTATAGTCATTTTAAATAAAATGTGAAAAGTCCCCATCGATCCAACAACAAATTTTTATTCAAGGTCAAAGGTCACGAAAATCAGTTTTTCGCAAATAAATATCTTTTAAAAAGTTTGTTTTATTGTAAAAATAGTTATTATCAAATTTATAGAGCATTCGATTTCCGACAAAAAAGGTTCTTACACTTTTTCTGCTACAAACGATCGTTCGCATGTTATGGCAATTTTGAAAACTACAAACTTGGAGTTCGTTTTCAAAATTGTCATAACACACTATGGGCGGATAACACCATGAGCTTGACTCACACGTGTAATATCTTCACAACTAATAGTAGGATTTTAATGAAATTTGGAAAATAGGTATCACATAATTCATGTATTGCACCAGGAAATGCATACGAAAAGCAAGCGTCGTACGTTCTGCATAAAGGGTATTAATACTGGATTCGCCGATCGGCTGGCGCCAGTCTGTGGAAAAGGTATTAATAATGTGATAACATGCGAACGATCATTTGTAGCAGAATAAGTGTGAGAACCTTTTTTATCGGAAATCGTATGCTCTATAAATTTGATAACTATTTTTATAATAAAACTAATCTTTTAAAAGACATTTGCGAAAAACTGGTTTTCATGACCTTTGACCTTGAATAAAATTTTTAGCACATGTTGGACCGATGGGGACTTTTCACATTTTATTAATGACTACTCAAAGGTCTGTGCAAATTTTTAACTCCGTTGGAATTTCGCCTAAGTTTGAACTTTTTTGTGTCCATTTTGACTAGACTAATAGCATATTTCTTACATACACTACTCCAAACAATTAAGGGAACAAAAAAAAAAATCTAAATTTTGTAGTGATTTTTGACGGACTGTATCTAAGCTAGAAATGATCGTATCGAAGATCTAAAACAAGCGTCTTAAAGCTCCAACCCTCTAGTTTTGGAACTTTCAGTGAAACAATTTTCAAGGCCACGGTTCTCACGCAATCCAAAAAAATGTTTCAAAATTTTTACTAATTTTTCTTTCGGTCCTCGGACTCGGACATTTTTTTTTTTGGATTTGACCACCCTATGGACCAGATAGCCTGTCAAGTCAGCTTTAATTTTATTTTTTCAAATCCTTGTTACGTTGATATTCAATATCCATTATCCGATATTTAGCGAAAAAGGAGACATTTGTATTCAACCATCGATATCTCAGGAACCAATGATCGTACAGGAAATTTAAGCGCAGTTTCGGAAACTAAAAATTAAAATTATTTGTTTTTTAATATTTTTTTTAATTTTCGATTTTTTTTTAATTTTAGATTTTTCTTATTTTCCGTTTTTTTTTTTTTAATTTACCAAGTGACTGATGCATAATTGTGAGAAAAGTCGAAAAAAAAATGAATTTTCCGTGTTAATGAAGACTACCATACACGATGTTTAAGAGCACAATTCTTGTTCCTTTAATTTTTCCCAAAACTTTGATAAATCGGGCCGAAGGAACCGTCCAATGGATCGATCTACGGATTTGCAGGACTATTGGGAGTACACTGAGGTGTAAAAAAATCCACAAACCTTAGCCTTTCCATCAGTATTTGCAAAAACGCGGTCGATTTACCAAAACAAGGGAAAAAGTCACTTTTTTGACATTTTTTAAATTGAAATTACGATTAAAAAAAATTGTTTTTTTAAAAGCCATGACAGATTCTTTTAGGAAATGTATTCCAGTTTCCAAAACTGCGCTTACATTTCCTGTACGATCATTGGTTCCTGAGATATCGATGGTTGAATACAAATGTGTCCTTTTTCGCTAAATATCGGATAATGGATATTGAATATCAACGTAACAAGGATTTGAAAAAATAAAATTAAAGCTGACTTGGCAGGCTATCTGGTCCATAGGTTGGTCAAATCCAAAAAAAAAATGTCCGAGTCCGTGGACCGAAAGAAAAATTAGTAAAAATTTTGAAACATTTTTTTGGATTACGTGAGAACCGTGGCCTTGAAAATTGTTTCACTGAAAGTTCCAAAACAAGAGGGTTGGAGCTTTAAGACGCTTGTTTTAGATCTTCGATACGATCATTTCTAGCTTAGATACAGTCCGTCAAAAATCACTACAAAATTTAGATTTTTTTTTTTTTGTTTCCTTAATTGTTTGGAGTAGTGTATAATGCAGTAAATATGTAGTATTATAATTAATAAGTAGTTGAAATTAATTCCCATATGTTTACTTTGAAAATAGCCAATCGCTAATTAAGGTTACTAAAAAAGCATTTTATATGTGCGATAACCAAGTTGCACAATTTTTCCCTTCCGTTCCATTTCGGGCAAATTAAGGCTCTTGCAAATATCAATATCAAATGATGAAATCTTCAGTATTTAGTATACATGATAAAAGTGCATTCCGGAGGACAAAATAAGAATAATAGCAAAGTCTCAAATGCATCTCTTTTATTTTATGAACGTTTCTATCATCCATGAACTTAGATTATTCATAAAAAATTAGCATGTAACTTGTATTTAGTATTTGCACTATTTTTAAGTACCACCTTATACAGGTTTCAAAGTTCGCCCCATGTTGGAAGTAATCTCAACTCCGTTTCTTTAGCTGTCGCAAGCTGTCAAATTCTGCTCCTAATTTCTTCCCTTGAAATCATCTCGACTCCGACTTTTAAAAGGTATCATTATAAGACATTACATCCAGTATATTTATTTTAACATTATAATTCAAGCTTATGTTCTCTTCATAACAAGCTTTTTAAATTTCGAAATAAATAAAAGTTGAAACTTCTACCACAAATTCTATGACTATGTCCTTCTTGAGTGGCATTTGTTTGTATTAATATTGAGTTCTGCTACAATTTAATCACTTTTAACCAAATAAACACCGAAGCCCGATGACATCTGATAGATACTCAGTGTTGTTAATAAATTAGAAGTAAAGCTAAGTTCTCTTATTCTTTCTTAGGTACGTATAAAGCAAAAAATGATTTTCCTTTCAAATTCCAAATAGATGTTGCTGCAAAAGCGGTACACGTTTTAAATTTTGGCCCAGGTAGGTCGTATTTTCAAGTTCAGCATGATCGTTTCCTCTGTCTTTTACACACTGAGTCATATAAAAACACCCAACCGAAAGAGATTGTAAACAACTCGCGTAACGTGCATGAACTATAAACACCACAAATTGGATGAAAATGCCAAAAATATGAGATCTTTGATGAGCACGTACTTTTGTCGATTCTTTTTACATTATCAACCGACATATCATATGACTTCCATTCCAAATCCACCCATCAGATATTCTACTAGTAAGAATTTTTCTACGCAATTCTTCTTAGCTTGACAGGAACTGCTTCTTCGGTGTGTTTGGCATTTGCGTGCACTTATCTCAGACTTATCACATGTCTGCTTTTCACCTCACCACTCACTTCAGAGCGCAAAAGGCCAGTGTAAACACAAGCGCACCATTGCACCACATTTCCCCACTTTCTGTGATTATATTACACAAAACTAAACACACACCACTCATTAGGTCGGATAAAGGGACACGCAAAAGAAAAAAGAAAATAACAAATATGGCGACCATTGAATTTTCCACTGGGCAACGACACGACACCCGAGATCGGCGATTTTACGTCGCCGATGTTTCGAAATACAAATTAAATGCATTGTACGCCTACCTCCTCGAAATCGTCCCTTATATCGACAGCAGTGTACACGAAAAGCTTAGAGACATAATTTTTGCCCGTTTCCATGATATTGAGCGTTTACCGTCTTCTGAATAGCAATCGATTTTAGCAGGCACCGAAACTTTTGAACCCAAAGGCGGAGACGATTCCACGATGCGAACACTTTGAAAGCATATCGGCAAAAGCCTGTGGAGATCCCAGAGATGGACTTGGAAACTTCTTGTCAGATAAAGAATCCCGCACACATTCGTCGTGCCAGGCGACCTCTCTTTCGCTCCTTCTCAATTTGCATATTAGTGTCTTTCTCTCATTATTAGTTTCTCGCAGCTTGCACTTTATTTATAGGAATTTACTGAAGTGTGCGTGCTTTTGATTTCAACTTAATTAAGCAGGGCTGTACAAAATGCTAAACGAAAAATACCCCACAAAACCATTTGTGCTCAATTCTTACCGCTTTCCACTGACATATAGAAATGGACTACTCGATTTGCTGTCTCAAATGGTGCACCCTTTTGACAGTTCTCACCTAAGGAGAGTTCAGATATAGAAGGTATATATCTGTCTATTTCTTTTGCATTAGGCGAGATAGGGGGCTTCAAAAGGCGGTAAATTTAAAAATTATATTTATTTTTACTTGTAACCTGTACGCTTAAATCTGATTTCCCTAAAAGTAGCATCAAATCTTAAATAATTTCGCGGCGAAAAGTTTGTGGAATAAGGCATTTTTCATTGAAAAACTCTCAGCAAAACGTCGAAATGCTCTCTTCTAAATATGCTATTTATATCGCTAAACAACTGTTTTAAGAACTCAAAAGTAACAATTAGAGCACTTTTGTGTTTTTGCTGTAATCCCCACTTAATTTAGTTACATTAAAAGGGCATAAATGAAATTAATTCCGAAATAATTCGCCGCACTACGCCACCCAGAATTTTTGTCGTTTTTGTGCCATTTTTGTCAGTAAATCAGACATAAAATAAAAAGAATTTGCAATATGGGATACTAAAAGACTAATTTTCATAATTTAATTACATAATTTCTGCCGAAAACTTAGAAATTGTGTAAAATCCAGTTGTATCTTAAAAAGGGGTAATTTCATGTTTGCATTCCTTTAAAGGGATTTAAGATACAAAAGGAATTATTTAATAATTTTTGGTGTAATTACTTGATGGATTTATGCAATAAAAACGGAGAAATGCCCCAAAAATGCATTTGAGAACAATTCAAACCCACAGCTGACTGTTCAAAATCCGTTAATGGTGTGAGCAAGAGGGAATGAGAAAGTGCACCATCTCGAGATAGGCATTTTGTATGGGACGAGTAGTCCATTTCTATATGTCAGTGCCGCTTTCACATTTTTGTTACTAAATTAGGGTGTGTTCAGATGATTTGCTTTGTATGTGATTTTAAATCGTTTTTAAGCAACAATTTTATTGGATATTTGAATAATGTTTCATAATTATTATAATAATATCAAGAAACGATTTATAACCGACTTAACTAATACTTAATCCCTATCAAGCGATCGAATAATAAAAATTATTTCGAAATCGTTATCAAGCGATTAAAAAGTAAAAATAAGGAAAATAAAGCTAAAAACTTTTGAAAATTCTTCGAATAATTTTATTGACGATATCGAAAATCATAAACTTGATAAAAAGTGTTTAAAGTTTAAAGATTTCATTAACCCCTGTGAGGCCTCATTTAACCGTTTATAAATTGGTTTTTAATTATTTTTAAAACCATGGGTGCATATTAGGATGACATTTCAATGAAAACAAAAAAATATAGATTGTTTATGTTATTATTTATTCAGCCTTCAACATTATTTTTCATAATAAAATAAATATTAAAAGATTAGCGAGTGCTGTCGTTTAATGAGCAAAAATTATCAGAATTTCTTTATAATGAAGGAGGAAATATGAAGAAGTTTGGAAAGTAAATTCTGAAGAATATTGATATAAGATAAATCAGCTCTTTGCATGGTAATCTAATCAATGAACTTTACCGGAAATACACTTGTGCAAAAAATTTGGTCCCACCCTGTACACGTGATTGGGAATACAATACAAATTTAAATTAATAAAAAAAGCTTTTACCATTGTTTGCTAATCCAAAAAATTAAGGTTTCATTAGACGCGTTTTAACTGTCACCCAGTTTTTTTTATTATGCTGCTCTAGCATCTTCTGGAAGTATCGTTCGGCAGCTTGGAAGAACGATCTAATATGGAGTGGAAACGAGCTGAAAAAAGTTAAGCCGTTTCAAAGAATCACATATCATACGTATGACGTCATTTAGTACCTATACAGACGTATAATTTTTGCTGGCATTGCGATGCGTCAGACCACTGACATATAGAACTGGACCGCTGATCCAAGGCAAAATCACTCCTCAAAACTCAGATTAAAGAGTAAAGGATAGGACATTAGAAAATTTAGGTGAAGCAATTTCCGTGTTGTGTAAGTTAGTTTATGTTTTGTGTGTGTGTGCACAGTGGCGCCGAAATAATTAGAAAGAAGAAAAAAGGGGCACTAAGCCAACATGAAGCACAGCCCCACTGTGAAGTTTTTATGCGCGTCGTCACTTCGGTAGCCCCTCACTATCACGCCGCGGTAAAGGCATTTTTGACAAGAGGCTCCGGTTTTGACAAGAGGCTCCGGTTTTGACTAAAAATTTAAAATTTTTTTTTTTTAATTTTTCTCCTTGCCAGATTACCAATATTTTCTAACATTTGAGATTAATTAATTTTAAGTTATGAAAACATTAGATTAAATTTGTTTTTGTTCACGAAATTGAATGAACATATTAAGAGCTAGAAATAGATAACAACCATATCTATAAGCTAATAAACTCAGATAAAAGAAACTAATACCCATGTTCTGCATTCCGAGTGAAATGAAAAGAACTCGTAAAACTCTGTTTCTTTAATAAAATTCTTAAAACTGTAACACATTTATTTCAGTAACCTTTGAAGGCAGAAGCTGCCTTAATAAAGAGGAGGAGGAAAATATCCTTCACTCCTCTGCCAATTCCGCAGATATCGCAGTCTAGGCTCCTCTTTCTATGATGTGCCGGAAATGAGTTCTGTCAGGATAAGAAGCATGGAAACCTTCATTCGGAACTCTAGATGGTTCAAGGGTTAACTATGAAGGAACTTGCTCCATGTGGTATCACACTGGGCCTTTTTCTGGCCTAAGTGTGCCCCAACTGGGCACCCACTACTACCTAACCTAACCTAACCTACCTTTGATTTCAATTAATTTTTCCACAAAAACTTCGAACTATTTCGATTGGATTTTTCTATTGAATTATTTTAATTTTAAACGAAACAATTAATTGAAGCTAAAGGTTACTGAAATGAGTTTGTTAAATTCATAAACATCTTATTAGTAAAATTCCATTCAAAGGGAGTTTTGTAAGCTCCTTTAGATTTTATTTCACTCGGAATGAGAGAACATGGGCTCTGGAATCAACACCCGTGTTATTAAAGTAGCTCCTCTGAAAGTAATAATTAAAACAAATTGATCAATTAATATATAATCGTGCTGCCTCGCACTTAAATTTCAATTAAATTGCCTGTAACAAACAAATTCGCATTCATTTGACAATTCTCCAGAGAATTGTCAGAGAAAATCTTTAACGGAAATTCAGTCCGCTGAAAAATTTGACATTATAGGACGTTAATTTTACGTCATTTCACGAATTGTCACTGCCACAGAGCGAAAGAGAGGGAACAAAAATCGCATCGTCCGCTTCTATGGGAAAACGTGTACGTGAGCGGTCCATTATATTATACGTCAGTGGGTCAACTTCAGACCTTGTCAAAAATTTGGCCAATTCCTCAATGGCACTGTCATCTAGGGGAGATAAGGCCTCCATGAGGGAGACACCATCCCGAAAACGCGGGCAGCCCTCTCTTGCATCCTTGTACTTTGGACATGCCATGATGACATGTTCTTCGTCCTCAATCACTCCACACAACTCACATAGATCACTTTCCACACGCTTCCACCTCGCCAAATGCTTTTTCACATAAGAGTGCCCTGATATAACTCTATTAATTTTCCTGACTACCGTGTGCTCCAGGTTCTTTTTATGCAGGAACCACGGTTTTACATGGAAATCAGTTTGAAGGGCTGAGAAAAATCTACCCTTGGATAACCTCACTCTCTCCACTTCCACCCTCCATTCATTCCACACTCTCTTCTTTACATTTAGGATTATGTCATCCATTGTCAGGTTGGTCGTTATCACTTCACCCTCTCTTCTAGCCCTGTCAGCCACCTCATCCGCCCACTCATTCTCCCTGATCCCTATATGAGATGGGACCCACATTTATTGAAAGTTCCCTTGATTTTGATGTAATCGACAGAATATTTTTATTATAACCGTCACATTGAAATCATGAATGTCAAAATTGTATTCGTTCCGAATCGTTTCTTTATTCATTCTTTACCAGATATTCCGTAAAAATTCCATTCATTCTATCCGTTCCCCGGAATGAATAAAGGAACACACCCATTATTACATCTTTGAAGATAAAGCCTAGGAAGCGCGATATCGCTCTCGAAGCGTAGTAAAATCCGACTAGGGTTAGTGAAGACAATTTTTGTGTTAGTCAACTAGTGACGGCGAGAAAAAGACGTATTCTTTAAGGGGAGCAACAAAAGAAAATAAATTATACAATTGTTTATTATAAATTGAGTAATTAATCAACTTCCTCATTATTGACACTTTTTCTGTTTGAATAGCACTTTATTCAATAATTAAAAAATTGTATAGTCTTTAACAACAAGCCCCTCCAAAAATTCCTTTTTAACGCCGTCAATAACTGCTGGGTTCCTTTTTATAGTGGCGCAGATGGTTCAGCGCATTCGTCTCGCTTACTCATTGAGTATCTCTCTTTCTAGGGAACAAAAGGGAACCCAATCTTTTTTACTATGCTCACGTACAGGGATTTTACACGATACAGCATTTCCTTAGGCTTTATCTTCAAAGTATTACATCAGTTAAGTGGTCTTTAGGTCCTTTAGAACTGTTTAGTACTTACACTCTCAATTTCCCATCAAATTATTGAAAAATGTCGCTTTCTTGCTTAATACGTAATTAAAACAAATAATTTATTTAAATATAACGTTAAAAGGTATCACAGGTGTGAAAATAAAAGTTACAGCATATTTTGATTGTCGGTTTGTTGCGAATTATTCAGAATTTAATTGCAGTTATCTAAATTTACTGTAACTAAAATTATATGAGGATTGTAACAAAAACCCATATGTCCCTAGTTTGATTCCTTAAAATTGCTTTACAGCGTTGTAAACCGCTTTTGTAGAATTTAACACTTCTTCGGTCGACTGAGAATTGCGTATACAAATAATAATTGCTTATGGCAGTACAGAGTTATACAGTATAACAATGAAGGGTGCCAACATTTAAAAACTAAAAAGTCGAGTGACGCTTACGAGACGAAAAGAGATAGATGCGCAACGCCATATTGCAGAAATTGAAATTTAACTGTGGCGTAGGTTTCAAAGTGAGTTTTGTTATTAAACAGCATTGTTTGATTGGAATTTGTGTTGGTTTGGAAAAGTTTACTGTAAGAGTTTATTCTGATTAAAAGAAGTATTAAATTACTTGGTTAAGTACGGAGTTTACAGTGTAACCCACCTAAAAGTGTTTGACAGTTGAGTTGGGTTTCAGTTATGGAATTTCTTTGAAAGTGTTTCGTTTTAAAGTTCGAGAAACAAGTAATATTTAAAGCATTCGAAATCATGGACATTTACACAGAGAGCAGCGGCGTAGACACTTCGCCTGATATGAACTCTAGTATGGAAACAAATTCTCCAGAAAGGAAACTAAACGTTCAGCCTCGCAAGCTGACTTTTGGGCTATCGCCGGAGAACCACGACGCTAATGATTCAATTCAAAGGCAATTTATGACGGCGAACCTAGTAATAAGTCCAAGGAAACAGCCTTCTATCTCACCTCCTTACAGAAAAGTTAGAGCTCTACGGTAAGTGAAGCGAATTCCTTTGCGTTCATTTCTGAATTATTTTTAATCAATAGATTATTTGATACACCTGCAACTCCAAAAACAATCATACAGAAGTCGTCCAATAGTAAATATATGAAATTCTGCCCTGGGGAAGATCATGAGCTTGAAATTTTGGCCAGGCCCATCGATGGTTCTACTCCGATGCCATTGGAAAGGCCTAGAGCTTTACCTCTGTACAACAAGGCACTAGACAACGTAATGCATTCAGCCAATGTCAACCCATTCACTCCAAATAGTAAGTATACTTAGTATTTTTAGCTTGGCTTTAGCGCAAAAAGAGTCATACATGGTTGGCTATTTTTGCTAGTAATGCACTCTTGAGTACATATTCAACTTCAAAACCTATCCTCAATTTTCACATATGTTAGCCTTATATATTTTTTATTATTTGTTTGTGTTATAGTTATGGGGGTAAGAGATATAAGGTACTTTTATCTGCCTTATAACAGTAGTTAAGAAAACAACATTGATGTGTTTTAACGTTTGTTTAATGTAATTAACCATCTATATCGAAAATTACTGAGTCTATAAGTGCTGCAGGCTGTTCTATGCCTGCATGTCTAGCATGACCCAATTAATATATAACACTTATTATATGGGAACAGCTCCCCAACGTCCGCATACCATGAATACATGAACAAAAATAGTTTGTTATTGCATTGCGTCCACTTCCACCTGATGTATACGTGATATAAGTGTAATAAGTTTTTGTTCGAACATGCCTTGATTCCATTCTTGTTCGTATCAAAACACCAGAGACATCATTTATAGTTATACTCTCTGGATGCCTGTACAACTCTATTTGATAGATTCCACTTCGTCGCTTGTGCTCCCAACAATATGACCTAGCTATCTTGAGATGGTAAGTTCCAGTCGCAAATAAAATAATGTGATTTCTGGTCATCTCTGGAAAGTCATCAAAGGTCGGATCATTAGCCTCCATCACTTGAAAAGTGGCTCCTCCTATGGTGGTGTAATATTTCTTAAAAGATGTTTGACGAACTCTCGATCCGTTTGTAACAGTGGTTCAGTTAAGATGTGTCGCCGTTGACGTAACACGGAGCAGTTACATATCACACAACGATTAACACCTGACATTTTGAAATCAGAATCACGCACATACGGTTTTTTTCATTCGAGATTGAGATAATGAAAGGAAAAGAAGGAGCGAGAAAGACAATAGAATATTGCGCGGATAGGTTGGTTTTATAAAAAAAATAAATAATGTATTTACTCGTCATAATTATTTACCTATGTATTCTTTGTTGGATTGTTAGCGTTAAGGATAGTATTTGTAATTTTTTTAAAAAATTTTTCGATTTTATCTGATTCCTACCAGGAAAAATAAATGTATATAATTGTCTCTTACACCAAGCCTAATAAACCTACACTTAAATTGAATAGGCAATTTCGAAAAGGGCACATGTCTGAAAATGTAAAATGTTCAGGAAATGAAAAAAACTAATTATTTTCTAAACTAGTGCAAAATTTTTAAAATTTATTTCTGAGTTACATTTTGGTGTCAATTAGCAATCGGAAATTATAAAAAATTTGGATGTTAATCTTATTATAAACTATATTTTAGATATTTTAATTTTCTGAGATGTGCCCTTTTCGAAATTCATGATATTGAATTCACATAATTTAAAGAAAAAACCATATAAATTTGGGAAAAATTTGATTTTAGGTATTCAAAATGAAACAGTACTTAAATTAAAGATAAAATTAATAGACTTTTTTTCAATAATCTTCTTCTGGAGCCTCTCTTTCGTTTGTAGTTGGCCATTGCAGTATTTCGTCATAAAATTCTGTAAATTCCACTGGTATATTGTTTTACTTTTGCAATATCTGCAATTTTTAATTTATTAATAGGTACTTTGCCATTATAAGCTCGATATTCTCGGCTTGGTAAGTTACTGCAAGTGCTTTTTACTCTAGAAAGAACGAAAATTTCCTCAGAGATCTATCTCTATATTTTTTTGCGATTGCTTCACCAGGTTTTTTAGGATCAAAGGTAAACTTTATTTTTAAGCTGCATTTATGACCCTCGATATTTCTTACTCCTCTTCCATTTTTTTTTTTTGGCATATCATTGTCAGAATCAGAACTCAATGTGGAAGCGTAAAATTACGTCTTTACCTTGCTTCAGACAGCGCAATGACACATTAATGACCCAATATGCTTATTGTTTTAAATCACAATAACAAAAAAGCCAGTAGTATTATGTAAGTTAACGGTCTTATGTTACATTAAATTCGAAAAGAGCACATCTCTTAAGAGTTGTGACCTTTTCGAAATTATTTCTATACACGCCATGACGTCAACAGTAGAAAAAATACTTTAAATGTTTCCTTTTCTAATATAATAGGTAGAGGGGAGTATTTAGAACCCATTGGTTTCATTTGTGAAAAAATGCGAGATGTGCCCTTTTCGAAATTGCATATTCAATTGTTTCTGTTGGTTCTGGGTCATTTTTGCCCATTCACTTTTGGGGAGAACTTTATTTTACTAAACTGTGACCTGTTTAAAAACAGTACATTGGGAATATATCATACTTTACAAGATTAATGCTAGTAATAGAGTTTATTATTGTCTATAGACTGAAACTAGTAGTAGTCACTAATGAAGAAAATCAAATATCGGCGTTGGGTGTTAATTTGTGCCATTGATTCGATTCAATCGATTCGTTATAATGTGTTCCAGAAATGAAAGAAATGTTTTTATTCAATTTTTATTTTTCGTTTATTTTATATTTACTATAAATTTATTACAATTATGTTTTCAGGTCTTTTAATGCATAATAAAAAACGTTCAAGAACCCAATTGGGAAGGGAAAATTTACACAATAACTCCTTACCTTCAATGTTCTTTGGAAATAAAAAAAAGGATTCTGATGATGAAGAGTTTATTGAGTTTAGACAAGCGCCGAAGCGTTTAGCTCTACAAGAAACTAATATAAGTCGCTATAAGAAGGAATTCGTGGAGATATCTTTGATTGGTAAGTTTTTTTTAGTGAAAATTTGCAGTACATTAATAAAGATATATGTAACCCTAGGAACGGGCGAATTTGGTCAGGTCTTCCAATGTCTTAATCGTCTAGATGGTTGCATTTATGCTATCAAGAAGAGCATCAAGCCTGTGGCTGGTAGTTCTTTTGAGTGAGTACTTAATTTTGATACATTATTGGAAATAAAACTCAAACAAATTCTTTCAATAGGAAAACTGCCTTGAATGAAGTATGGGCTCACGCCGTCTTGGGGAAGCATGACAATGTGGTCCGGTACTACTCGGCATGGGCAGAAGACAATCATATGCTTATTCAAAATGAATATTGTAATGGAGGTAGCTTGCAGGCTGTAATTCAAAAGAGGCCTTTACTGGAGTCGGAACTAAGAACGTTACTTACTCATATTGCTGAAGGTTTAAAATACATCCATTCTAATGGATTGGTGCATATGGACTTAAAAGCGGGAAACATATTCTTGTCAAAAGTATCATCAAGGCATACATCTTCGGTGGATAGTTATGATGATGGCTTTGAAGAAATATGTGATGATCCTGAGTTTGCAGAATACTCTATTACATACAAAATTGGTGATTTAGGGCATGTCACATCTGTTAAAGATCCCCAGGTAGAAGAGGGTGATTGCAGATATTTACCTAATGAAATTCTACAAGAAGACTTCGGCCACTTATACAAAGCTGACATTTTTTCGCTGGGAATTACTTTGTATGAGGCAGCTGGGGGTGGTCCACTTCCTAAAAATGGCCCCGAATGGCACAAATTACGAAATGGAGAAGTGCCGGATATACTAACTATTAGCAAAGAATTTAATGATCTTATAAAGGTAAAATTAATTACCGAAATATTTTAACCCAACTCTTAAATAATTTTTATATGCAGTTGATGACGCATCCTAATCCAGAGAAGAGACCCTCGTCCACGTCTATCTTTAATCATCCGTAAGCATTCAAAAATTTATTTAAATTAATTTAATTATTTAACACGTTGGCTGCCAATGCATCACCGGTGAACACGTTTAAAGCTATTATTTGTAGGCCAATGCATCACCCGTGATCACAACAATTATTATTATTTGTAGGTCAATGCATCACCAGGTATGCACGGACTGATCTTATAAAAATCCGTTTCCAAATGCTAATTATTGAAATTCAAGAAAGAAAGATGACTGAACTTGGTTCAATTACTTCTTCAAAATTATAAGCGCTAGAATTTCACAGTACTCCGTACTGCAGTCTGGAACATAAGTAATATCGTCATTATGTGTATGTGTCACTGCCAGATTCCCAGTCGTGGTCACTTTCAGAAATTTCTTCGTTACTGCTTATTCTTTATTTGAAATTATAACTTCAATTTTATTATTTGCATAAGAACTGCTCCAAAACTGAACCTTACAAACCGAAAGGCTGTGCTCACTGGTGATGCCCTGATAACAGTATAAACAAAAGTTATGTTTTAGACGCCAATGCATTCCCGGTGAACATCTGTTCAAAATAATTTCATCTACAAAAATAGAGACTTGTTCGACGATAGTGTGATTATCATGGCTCCAAATACGCTAACTCTTAAGTTATTACTTTGGCATATCAGAAATAATTTTCAAGTGTTCACTGCTGTTGCACTGGTTTGTTAGTTATAAATGTTTCAATGCTCACCGGTGATGCATTGGCAGCCAACGTGTTAATTCTAAGTCCGTCGGGGGCTGCCATTCTCTGCCCTGAAATGAACTGAAATCTTACAGTTTTATGAGACTAATTGAAATTACGTTGGATACGTAAATATGGTAATACAGTCTTTAATTGATATAAATTACTGCACCTCTACAAGACACATTACATTTCTATACTGCTACATTTTGTAAGTGAAATTGAGAACAGAGATGGCAATGGCAGTCCCCGACGGACGGACATAACAATATCTATCTCTACGAGAAACAAATAGATACATAAAGGTAGAAAAGACTGAGGAAAGTCATATTTAGTTCTTTACATATATGTTACAGACTTCCCAAGTAACAAAATAGGCTTTAAATATACTCTAAAGACGCTTATAGAGCTATTATTTAGAGCTACAAGTTTCTTTTTAAGCTGCAACAGCGCCCTTAAAACTCTTTTAGAGCTTCTGTACAGCAAAAAGTTCCGCTTATAGAGCATAATTTTGCTTTAAAATTTGGTATATTGCAGCTTATCAAGAGTTCTTTGCTCTATAATGTTAGTTCTATAAGCGTTGCAAGAGCATTTGTAAAGCTTGTTATGGAGCTGTTATAGAACTTCTGGAACCAAATGGCTTTATAATAGAGGTTTTATCTTCAAGTAGTCAATAATAATAAGAGGAAATGAGAAAGCATTTCATCTTCCTTCCTTCAATTGTTAAATATGTACATGTCAATATTTTGACAAAGTTGAACCAATATGGAAAGAATACTTTTTCATTTTCATTACTCAAAATAATAATTTTTGCGATATTTCAAATGGGATTTTTCATACCATTTAAAATTTATTGTAAATATTGGGGTGATACTTCGATAAATTACAATACGCTCTTATAATTCTAAAAAATAACCCAATAATTTTTTTTCAAAAAAATTTTTGTAATTAAATTATGTACTAAGTGCAAATGAATAAATGTCTAATGAATTTCTTAGAGTGGAAAATACCTGAAAATCTTAGTTATGACAAAAGAAAACTCTGAAATAAACATTTATGGAGTTATTTTGTTTCTCATTTTTATGGCAGCCATTTTTTCCACAACAAATTAAAAATAATAAATCGAGCTACTTCTTATACTCAGTAAGAGTCACTTGCTCTATATAGCGAGCAATTAAGAAGATTAGCAGCTACTTGCTCCATTAAAAACTTTATTGTAGCCCTTTTAGAGCTAGCAGCTGAATATCTTTGCTTTTTACAACTACGGTTTGTTTTGAGTGACACTTTTTCTAAAATTTCTGCTCTTTTTATATTTTCTCCAAGATTGCAGATTTTTAAACATCCTGCATATTTTCACTTCCTCGGCTATTCATACGAGCTTTGACATTAAAAGTAAAAGTAACTAGCTTTAAATTATATTACCCCAACACCTATAGCTTTAAAATAATATAAAATTCAGTTGAAAGCTTTATATCAACATCTTTTGCAACACATAGCTTTTTGTCAGAAAAATTGCTCTATATTGTGATTATAGCACTGACTTTTAGAGGAACTTTAGGGTGGGAATTTGATTGCTCTAAAAATGCTCTACAAGAGTTCATATTTCCATAATAAAGCTGTTATAAAGCATTTAACTTTTAATTCAAAGATGCTCTATAATAAAATCAATTTTTGCTCTAGAAACAATTATAGAGCAAGTTATTAGAGCCTTAAGCTTTATAAGCAAATAGAGCTATTAGAATAAACAAAACTAAGTTATAGAGCATCTATATATTAATACGTGAAGGGAAAACTTTGGACCCCTTTTTAAGCATATTGGGCGGACGGAGGAGTGTGAGATTTGGCATAGTTAAAGTTTATATAGAGAAGAAGTGCAGAAAGCTAAAATGTATGAATAAGATGTGGTACAAATACATTAAATTAAATTAAGTAAATTCATTATTTACGTTCATACTATCAATTTTAAACGCATAGTAGTCTGTGGTCAAACTGTCGTAATTTTATTATTGATAGTGCCAAAACACATAGTAAGCTGTGTACATTCGTATTTTTCGTAGTAACCCCAGTAGGTCGAATTTCGGCCACAGGGCGACCACTAGTTGTTATTAATATTCGTGCTCATAATTACTTTTGCCGACTATATAAAGCGGGCAACTTAGTTTTATACTCTTTTAAAATCGTTATAGAGCAAAATTTGAAAATCGTTGCTACAGGCTCTTAAAAATGCTACTTGGGTTGGCGACATGTCAACCCTTTTTAAAACGCTTTTTTTATTTTTATCTTTGTTATTTACTTCCTTTTAGTCGGGGGGTTATTAAAATATGTATTTAATCCTTTTTCGATTACAACGTTTGCATACATCCGTCGTGGGTTTTTTCAAAATGTTTAATCTATATAAAATTAACTAGAGATTTTAAATTATTTTACATCTAGGGTACCTAGGACCGTATGTTTTATCGTTTCGATTCATTGAATCGACATAACTGCTTTCTCGATTTTGCGAAATTGCCAATTTCGCAATATCTAGCCGACTACAGAGTATTGCTATATAAAATTCATGTAACCTTCTACTATTATTAAATAAACTAAGGGCCCAAATGCTAATATTGTAATATTTTCTTCCTTCGGTTACCGTACCTCGTACGTATTTATCGTTCAAATTTAAAATCTATCAAGTAATCAACTGACTGTTTTGATATTTAACCAGCTGGTCGAAATTATACAAAGGTATACCTACTCATATTTTTTAGTGGTCACTCTTCACTGTAAGCAAATACTACAAATTGTGAATACCCTCCAAATTTTGGACTTTATAGAGCTGCAAAAAGCTTTTAGGATCGTTCCTGTTCTATTTATTTATTGGAACAATAGGTGTTTGTAGTGTAAACTGGGTTGAGCGCGAAATGGAAATGAAGGGATGTTGTGTACTGTAGAAGAGTTTATTTGAGATTACTGTGCAATACTGAGATTACGATGCAATACAACCGATAACCATTATGCTATGTGTAGCTGGTTGCAAAAATATTTATTCCTAAATTTATTTTATCATACCCTTGTTATCTTATTTTATTATTAACAATTTACTATGCATATAGAAAATATGTGGCATTTAAAAAATAAAGATAGACCTATTATGAACTAAAAAGAATTAACTTATTGGATAGAAAATCGAAAATAGATATATTTATTAATAACGGTTAAAAATATTTATTATTATCGTTATCGTATTTTAGGGTATTGAATCCATTGGAGCGAAAAACGAAAGCGCAACTGAGTCAAGAGTTAGCAATAGAACGGCAAAAGAACGAGATTCTTCTAAGGAAATTAAAAGAAACTAAAAAAATATTGAAATCATACGAGCAATCAAGAACACCAGGTAATAACTTAATTATTGTTTTCATGTTGGGTCTCAAAATATATAATTTATTTTTTCATTTTCAGTTAGTAAAAAGTCCAAGCTTCAGTCACCTATTATTTCTGATCGTCGATTGCGATCATACACGAGAAAAGGACAGAAGACAATGTTAACAAATAGAAGAGGGCTTCGAGATAGGAATAAAAATATTATTAAAGAGAAGGATGACTGAATTTTTCCGATTACATTTATTAAGGCAGATAGAGAACATGTATCTCGAAAAAAGTCAAGCAGTTTGTTATAAGCCTGTTTTCATCTTCCATATACAATGTTTCTGCAGTATAGAATTTACTATTTTATTTATAATTAGGTTCACTTTTTGAATTTTCATTAACATCTTGTTTATCTTAGTGGAAATCCCTTTTGAGGTTTTCTTTTGCGAATAAGGAACACGTGTGGTACTGGAAAATCGTTATTAGTTTGGTCGCTGTTGGTATTGTGATGTGGATTATTCACATCAGTCACACTATTAAAGAATTGCAATTAAAGCTCAGTTAAGCAGACATATATTTTGCCATGTATGGTATGTATTTAGATTTACAAGTTCTATTTTTTTCCTGTTATTGAAATACATATGTACCAACCATAATTCTAAATATAAAAGCTCTGAATTATTTAAAAGCATATGTAGTACTTCCACTCGAACTTTTATAAGATTAATATTTTGATAATCAAATGGCTCACATCTCTACAAAAAAGACACAACATGGGCTCGAAAACATATTTATGTCGCGGTAGTGCAAAACACATATTTCAACAATATTGAATTTCGATACAATGTGGATTGCACAAGTTCGATAGCCCTTTCGAAACATTCATTTTACATTAAATAGAGCACAGCAGCTTTGTAAGATTGCACTATATGAATTTTAAGTCTTGATGTGATTTCTTGTAATTATGCATGAGAGGATTATTACATTATATAAGTTATAAATAGGAAACATTTTTGATATGCTCTTGCGGTGGTATATTTTTTTTTATGTTCCCTCCTATAATAATTTATTTGGATTTCAAATATTAGGCAATGATTGGAAGTATAATTTTAAAGTGGACTCAATAATAATTATAAACGGAAGAATATATACAACCAAATAGCAATCTATAGTGAACTATAATGCAAGAATTGTAGTAAAATAATTTCTAACCTTTCTATAATGTTGAGGCGGATAAACAGATAGTGGATAGTGGGCGGATAGTTCACACTTTGTTCTGAATACTATTGAAGTTGATAAATTTGATGAAATATACCTTGGTTTATACAACATTTTTATTCAGTTGTATGTTAAAATAATCTATTATATTATATAAAATAATTTTTTCGATGTGACCGACCGAACGCATTAGAAGTTTCTAAAGAACTACTCTGAACCTGGCATTATTTAATATTTTAGACTGCTTCTCTTCCGCAGATCGAAATATAAAGAGTTTATTAAATAACACAAAATTTCATTTTATGTTATAACATATTATCTACATACGAATTTTATAGATGTAATGGAATTATTAAAACCGAAATTATGTTCATTTTTTCTGCAAGTGCCACAGACTCAGACTGATGCTATGATTCTTATTACAAAAAAAGAAAATAAATCTGTTTAAAAATTTTTGTGGAAGAATATGACAATTTACTAAAACTTTATTATTTAAATGGAAATCGTATGGAATTTAAGCCATTTATTATTGTGATTTTATTAGTAATAATGGATTTGTTAATGTTGATTAATAATTTTATGGGATAAATGAAATTATGTTATTTAATTGTTTTAGGAAACAGTGCTGTGTATCCTCTATTATTCCTCCTTTTGGTCTTAAGATCCCCGTTTGTGTTAACATTTTACAGTTGTGTTACTAAATTAGACTTCAGTTTAGTTTAAATCCTAAGTTCAAACGTAAAGTGCTATTATAATGAGGAATGAAGATGTAATTAAATTTATGTAGTAATATCTAAGCGATAATTTAACTTGTATTCTGGATCCAGTGATACAATAAATATTAATTAAAACAGTTATATTTTTCTTCGCTGCATTGCAGTCAATTTAATTTAAAGTCTTTTGAGAACTGAGTACAAGTATTTTTTTAGATTTCCAGAAAAGCTTGCTATGAGCCGGACGATCAGAATGGTTCACAGAGCAAGGTTCCGGGTCCGATGATTAATTAATATCATACCACACTGAAAATAAATTTGCACTTTAAAATTAATGGATTTCGTTATTTACTCTGTATGCAATTTTAAATATATTACTTTTTCGGAATAAATATACGCATAGGTATTCATACGCTGAGTCAGGTACATAAAAATGTTTGAATCTAAACGTCAGAGGCTCCGTTGCTAGGAAATTTATTTGTATAGTTACCTTGCTTTTTGGTGTCAAAAAATGCGTTTCCAAGTTTGGATATACCATTAAAATACATTAAAATAAAATGTCCTTAAAACAGCGAAATACTGCGCAACGTACCAGGTTTTCCAATAGTGCATTATTATTTGAAGAGAACGTATTTCTCCCTTTCGTAAGTTTTTTGTTTGAATTAGTAACCTTTAATTAAATAAATTTGTTAACAGGAAATTTCCCAAGTTCTCGGATCCAACCCAGAGGCTGGCATAAAGTTACTAGCAGAAAATGAGGATGCTGTATTACTTTATACAATGGGACAATTGATATCTTGGTATAACATTACAACCAAGCAACAGAAAAATATTGCCGTACATGTACGTATCTATTTAATTTTACAAAATTTAGGGATTTACTGTAATATGCAAAAGGAACGAGGTTAATCTCGTTCATATTATCCAATATCGTCTTTAGCACGTACTTAACTTATATATTATACTTATACAAGGTGATTCGTAAAAAAGTGTTCCACCATGTGCAAATCAATTTTTTACAGTGTTGTGATCAACGTTCACGATGAGCAATTTTTTCGTAAAATCCCTCCATCCTTTTTTTTTTTTTTTATATATATATGTATGATTACGCATAACTTTTTACAGAGTAGTCCGATTTTGATAATTCTTTTTTTATTTGAAAGGGTATACCCTGAAGTTGGTCCCATATAAATTTGGAAAAAAAAATTTGGTAGAAAAACAGGGGATGAGTGATTGTTCACTCATTGATTGTAATGTATGACCATGCATAACATTTTACAGAGTAGTCCGATTTTGATAATTCTTTTTTTATTGGGTATATCTCGAAGTTGGTCTCATATTAATTTGGAAAACAAATTCCTACCCTAAGGGCGGGAAAATAGGGGTGATTTATTGTTCACTCACAGATTTTAATGCTAAGTTGTATATTACAAAAAAAAAAACCTCACGATGAATGAGCTTTAGACCTGTCAGTCTCTTGTGTTTATAATTAGTAGATTATAGCCACAAAAAATTATAAAATAAAAACTTTTTAACAAAAAAATTAAACCGCCGAAAAAACTGAAAAGCAAAAAATAATAAACCTTTTTTATTTAACCTTAATAACTAAGTCTTTAAACTAATGTAAGTATACCTAAGTATATATTTTTGTAATTATTTTGAGTTTTTATTTAACCTTAATAACTAAGTTCTTAAACTAATGTAAGTATACCTAAGTAATTTTGAGTCGGCGCCAAATAATCAATGAACAAAGATCACTAAATTACCTTAAATTTAAAGAAATAACCAAATCAAATTAACAATGCAACGTGAAATCTCCAGCGATAAACATTAACATTCCAAAAATTGCGCTCTCCGCACGACCCCTCGCAACGACGTGTGCTCTCACGCCGCGTCTCCGCCGCGCATCACGCTTTACGTAATTAATTAATTTGCTTGTTTGACGCCGACTCAAAATTACTTAGGTATACTTACATTAGTTTAAAGACTTAGTTATTAAGGTTAAATAAAAACTCAAAATAATTACAAAAATATATACTTAGGTATACTTACATTAGTTTAAAGACTTAGTTATTAAGGTTAAATAAAAACTCAAAATAATTACAAAAATATATACTTGGGTATACTTACATTAGTTTAAAGACTTAGTTATTAAGGTTAAATAAAAACTCAAAATAATTACAAAAATATATACTTAGGTATACTTACATTAGTTTAAAGACTTAGTTATTAAGGTTAAATAAAAAAGGTTTATTATTTTTTGCTTTTCAGTTTTTTCGGCGGTTTAATTTTTTTGTTAAAAAGTTTTTTTAACGGCTGAAATACAGTGCTGCGTAAAAGTTTAGTTTAGTACTGCGTTTAGTTTAGACGAATTTATAGTAAACTCATATTTCTAAAACCGTTTATTCACATGTTCTTTAAAATTAATCTAAAATTCATCATTATAATAAAAGTAGATAATATTCTTGAGTTCATAAAACGTGACGTCAAATGGTTCTAAGTTACAATACCAGGAATGGAGAATTTCTCAGTTAAGTACCTGCGTAAAAACATGGACCAAAAATATTTTTCTTGACATTTTCAAAATTCTGCTATGGCAACACTATCTCAAAGTCCGATATGTTACATAGTTCTTTGAGTAACATTGTAAATATGTTGATTACAAGTACATTTTTTTTAGGGTCTAAAAAAGTACAAAAAAATAGTAATAAAAATAAAAAGATGAAAAAAAAATTTTTGGAATTAATTTTTTCTAAGTACAACTCTCTAATGTACGTTTCCCTGGAAAGAAAAATGTTTTCCAGTCAAAAGTCATGTTTCAAACAAAAATTGACCTAAAAATTCTTGCACTTTTCAACGTAAATGGCCAAAAAAGGGGTAAGGTTCCATTTTTATTAATATTTTTGGTGCCATTCGAAAGAGCACCCCAAAAATACTCGGAAAGACATTTCCCGATTTTTTTTCCATCGTTTCTTGTATTTGGCACGTTGCTAAAAAGAGGATATACGAAACCGTAGTTTTGACGTTAAAGGGTTAAAACAATAATCAACTTTGTAACTGCATCAACATATTTATAATGTTTCTCAAAGAACTATGTAACATAACGGACTTTGAGATAGTGTTGCCATAGCATTCGCGTGTGCGGGGAGGTGAACTCATATAAAACCTAATAACTTCTGTTCGGAACACAGTAGGACGACAAGTAAGGTTTTGATAAAAAAAGACATGTGAGGTAGTGTTAAAAAGCTCATAATACATATATATAATACTTTTTAATAAAACCCTATTTGTCGTCCTATTCGAAGAGAAGGTATTCCGTTTTACGTTTTATATGAGCTCACCTCTCTACACCCGCGAAAATATTTCAGCTGTTAAAAAAGGGGTGAAGGAAGGATTTAATATTATTATTATTATTTTTATTACAATTAAATAAGATGGGCACTGCGACCAGACGGTCTTTTGTATCATGGCCCCATTAGTGGAGTAGACAATCTGTTACCATAAGGAAAGCCAGAAAGTCACCGACAAAAGTTGAGCTTAAGAGCTCCTTCCCGAAGATACTACCAAAGACTATAGAGCCTACAAAGACTGTTCACTCCGGCAATTATCTCCTTATCTTTTTGTGACCTTGGTACCGTTATTCCACCCAACCCCACAATTTTGTCAGAAGTCGATAGCATGCTTAAGCGCTGCGGTGCAAAAGAGATGAAAAATGGGGAGGCGGAACTTGGAACTTGGAGGAATTGATACAGTCTTACAGGGTGCCAAGAAAATATGAACGAAAAACTGTTTTATAATTGAGTCTTTATGCCACAATTTATTGTTAATTCAATTTATATTTGAGCATATTTTTTTTGGAAATCTAGAAAAACAATTGGCCCAATAAGCCACAATTTATCATACATTAACTAAAAACTCAATATAAAAGAGTCACCCTGTCCTGTAAAGCGAACCACGCTCTAGCTCGCCTCACCATACAATCGCATTTGCTTCCCGTGCAAAACAAGCCCGCATAAGAAAACCTGTGGTGAAAAAACGTAAACAAAAGTAATCTGTGTACGCCTTGAATGTGTGAGTGAGCAATTCGATTTCTGACAGTTCCTATATGAAAAGCACGGCCGGGCCGGCACCAACACAATGCCAGAAAAAGAAATGCTAAACAAGCCCGCACCATAATAGGTGAACTCTGGTTTCATTGTGTGTGCGGCGATTTTGATTGTTGCCGTCCTTATTCTTTACTAGGCAATTTAAATGGGAATTCGGACTTGGAACAAACAGGGAAAGATTCCTTGTCTTACTAATGGGAAAATTTTTTGTTTTATTTTTCCCAAAATGGGCTGTGGTAGGGATAACTGCGCCGCAAAAATAGAGTGAACATTCTTTGTAAGGTAGTTCCATATTCTTTGATACTGCTTCTAATCCGCGCAAGAGACGGACAGTCACACAAGATGTGAGCTATTGTTTCTCCGTCCTCTAGACAGAGTCGACATTCTGTCTCAACTGACAGACCTAATTAATTAAGGTGGTGTCTAATCACATGAATGGCCAGAAAAGTAACCCACCAACAGCCTGAGATCCGTTTTACTCAAGTCGTTGGTGAAAGAGGGATTTTTCGAAAAAATTGCTCATCGTGAACGCTGATCCACTGTAAGGAAACGATTACAACATGTTGGAATTCTTCTTTATGAATCATCCTGGGTGTGTTTCTTTATTCATTCCGTGGAACGGATAGAATGAATGGAATTTTTACGGAATAATCTGCTAAAGAATTAATAAAGAAACGATTCGGAACGAATACAATTTTGACATTCATGATTTTAATGTGATGGTTATGTGCTCGAATCAAAATATTCTGACGATTACATAAAAATCAAGGAAACTTTCAATAAATTAAATCATGAACATGGAATTTAATAATTATTATTTATTTCCAAAGGGTTATTCAAATTCGAACATGTCACTGGATGATTTATTTCTGGATGTTTACATAACGATTTGTCCATATCTCCAAAATATTTCCAATTTTTGTGATTGTTTCCACTCGTATTTTTGTATGTGGTTTTATATGTACATGGATTTTAGTCCCTTTAGCCGGCCACAGACGGGACGGTTTTTGGTGTACAAGCACGCGTACAAACATAAGATTGATTGTGTGTGGGCAACTTGGCGTACAAAAACTGACATATGGAACTGGACTGCTGATTGACGGTCGAAAAGTGAGACCATTTTAAGTGGAAATGCAAACCGTTCTAAGTGGGGATGCAAGTCTACCTTGGAAAATTCATGCAATAAAAACACATTAAATTATTTGCAATGTATGGTAAAATAAAGAAAATAAATAAATATAAGTTGTCACAAAGCAGCCCCCTTAAATTTCGCTCTAGATTTTGAGTAAGAGTCAGATATATAAAAACATATTCTATTTTGTCTTACATATGCATTTCGCCTGGGGGCCGGATGGGGGAAAGAGATAGTAGTCTTATGTCAAAAAGTCGTCTCAATTTTGAGGAGTGATTTTGCTTTGGATCAGCGGTCCAGTTCTATATGTCAGTGTGTACAAACTTACAACCGTCCCAAATATTTCTCGCCTTTGATTTTTCCATGGTTTTATTTTTTTATCATCTGTCAAGATGAATTGTTCCGACATTCGATTGTGGAGTCGCAATTTCGTTCTTTAAATTTGTTATATCGCTTTAGGAATGAAAACCAACACCGTTTGTGGGCAAAATGGCGTACAAACAAAGTTTGTCATAAAGATTATCACAAGTTTGTACGCCAAAAACCATCCCCTGTGTGGCCGGCTTTTCATTTTCCCATGCACTGATCCGCTGTAACGCTTCAAACGAATTTTCCGTATTTCAACAGAAAGGACCCCGCAGGATTTGTATGGAAATTGGTTCGCTGTCGAATTGACTGAAATTTTGCATTGAGATAGTTCTCAACATGCTGATCAAAAGTCTCAATGGGCACAACCCCCCAAAATCAAACCTTGACCCCCCACGAGCCCCTTCAACCCTCAGAATACGATTTAACGGTAAAAATTTGAATTTATTTTCAAAGTATTTTTTTTCTTTCTCTTACATTTTATCCTCGCCCTGTCGCAATATACACTCTCACCCCCAACTCCTTTCTCCCAACCTCTTTCCCCCAACCCACTCCCAAACCCTTAAAATACACTTTCATGGGTACCGATAGTGTAATGCCCGGTTTCACAGTGTCGGTTTAAGCCTTTGCTCAGGTTTAAGCTTTTGCTCAACTCATTTTACTGTTCCACAGTGGTGGTTCAAGTGTTGAACTTAGTTCAAAATTTACTTGAGCTTGAGCTACCAAATTTGGCCGCTTAAGCCAAAGCTCAGGGTTTAAGTGAGAAAAACGTCGTTCTTTTGTGAATAGTCGTAGTGAAGGCGTGCTTATTTATTGTTATGAACAATGATTGCAATCCTCCACCACTTGAGGGAAACCTACAATCAGTAGTGAATATGATTAACTCCACAGATTCAACGTCAATGGTGTACTATTATGACACGACTACGAAACGAGCTCTTATTACAAAATATTTTCGTAACCAAATTCAACAAGATGTAGAAGATTAAAATGCAAATAAAAACACATATTAAATTAAAAAAATCACTTTTATTTGATCGTTGAATCCTTCAACATTGAACATTTCACATTCACAAATAAACGCATTACGATATTTCTTCTGCAATCTTTTTCAGTTTTGGTGACTTCAGTGGTCCTCCAGTAGTTCCATATAAAAATTTTTTTTCTTCGGCAGCCCTCCGTTTTGTCCTTTTCTATATTCTAATATTCTCTCTGACTGAGAATCCATATTCAAATATATTTAAAAATTATTTTCCCATAAAATGACAAGCTTAATTCAATCACCGTGTACTGCAAAAACCCACTGCCCTAAGTTCAGCTGAGCTGAGAATAAAAATAAACTGTGAAACAGTTTTGATTTGAGCTAGAGCTTAAACTTAAATCTCAGGTTCAACTGAGCGAAGGCTTATACCGACACTGTGAAACTGGGCATAAGTGTTTTTATTAACCACATTCAATTTATGTAATTACTGTCGTTACCAGGATAGTAGCCCAGTGTTTCACTTCTTCATTTTATCCTGCTGTTCCCTACACCCCCTCTCCCATAGACGGAGCGGGAAGGGTAAGGATGTATGATGATGAAGTAAAGGTACAAAAAAAAACTATTGATGAGCATGTTGATACTTTTGTAATAGTTCCACTGAATGGTTTTTCGTATACATACATTCATATATCCTATAAGGACCTCCGGGGTCCTTTTTGTCCGCGCCATATAATTTTGAATAAATTAAAATTTATTTAATATATATTTAGCAGCTCAGAAAAATTCAAAGTGCTTTTCATTGAGCAAGCCTGCTTCTTTCTGATCTATTTTGCTCTGAGAGTTTTTCTGAGCTGAACTGCTCTGTTCTGCTCTGGTCTATATTCTGGTCATTAAACACCTAGGGTGTGTTTCTTTATTCATTCCTTGGGAGGAAGAGAACGAGTGGAATTTTCACGGAATATAAAGTACAGAATGAATAAAGAAACGACATGGAATACGATTTTAACATTTAGGGTGTGTTTACGCTAAGCGCTGCCACAAGCGATGCTGCCACTAGCGATTGCAAGCGATTTAAACGCCTGCGATCGCTTGCGACCGAGTGTTCGAATTGGAAGCGATTAAAACGCTTGCGACCAAGCATTTGGCATTTAAATATTTAAAAAATGGCCCTTTCCATGGTTGAATGGTATTATTTGTTAGATAGCTGTGCAGTTAGAAATCGACTATTAAGACGACAAACCAAATCGAGAGCAAAAAGGAAAGTTTCATGCTTTATTTCCAGAACTAAAATCTGATGAAGAAACATTTTTTGAATACTTCCGGATGAATTTATCATTTTTATATAGCATTAGAATAGCAATTGGTTGTTATAAACATGTGTATAAAAAATATTTTATTTGAACTTATCATAATTACAAAAAAAAACATTTTGTGTTGCCGCATGCAATTCAGCGCATCTTCAGAAGAAATGCAAGAGCTGAGACTTCACAACTACATAGCTAATATTGTGTGCAGACTTGGTTTTTTCAGCAAGTCAGCCAAATGGTTTTGTGGTTTTGGTTTGGTCTGGTTTCTTATGGAGATTCGGCATTACATTCGGACTCTATTGAGAAGGGAATCCTCCTTTTTCTTTTATAATTGCCCATTAGAAGCAAAGTCAACCCTCACCATCATACTTCCTCCATCAAAGGTACAGTTCGTTCTTACTTCTTCACTTGGGGGATTTCTGAGTATTTTATAGGGCTAATTTGTTTTACAAGGGTGAATTTAAAGTGCGAATACAGTATAATAGTTTTTGTCTGCCATATGTCCCACAAATTTTTCGACTTTAAACGCATTCAATCAACTTTTCCACATCCATATTGCCGAATAGGTCGCTCGCGATTAGTCCCAAAAATCAAACCGGCGCGTTTTTGAGCGACCTGGTCGCGCGAGGTCGCGTCGCACCGCTTGGTGGCAGCGCTTAGCATAAACAGATATGGGAAAGTAATGAGTTTGATTTGGCAGCGAATGGCAGCAGCTGGCAGCATCGCTTGTGGCAGCGCTTAGCGTAAACACACCCTTATTTGTTCTAAAGTCACTGACAGTCTGAATAGCTGCATAACTTTAAAGAAGAGCACTCGTGATGGTGTCGGAAATCCTTGAAATTGCTGAGAGCTTGGAATTGGTAATGATTGAATGAGTTCCATCCCATAGGGGCATTCCTGAAAATAGGGTCTAGGGTCCTGTTTCGCCTAAAATATAATATATGAAGCAAAAGAGATTGAAAAGGAAATCTATTGGATCATAACATTTATTTACAAGTACATATTTTGTTCCATTGTAGCTCCTGTAGTTCAGTTCTGTTTTGTACTTTTGACAGCTCACAGGAGAATATTCGCTTTTTTCCACCACCTGAGACGGATCAAAAAGAATACGTTCCAAATATTCCGCAGTAATAAAGAAACGCAGAACGGAATGTTCGGCATACTTTAGACGAATAAAGAAACGCTTATTGAGTGTTCCGAATATTCTGAATGAATAAAGAAACACACCCCCTGTATAATATTAAATAAGGCCCGATTCACAAAGTTTCGTTCACTTTATAAAATGTTGGTGCTTTATCGTTCTTTTTGGAGTATTTTGTTTTCTAAATATCTTTATTAGATGCCGAACCTTAATTCGTTGAACAGTTGTTTGGCTAGTTTTAAATTTTTTGACATCATTTCGTTCAGATATCGACTTGTTTTATTGATGGATACTAACACTTTTTTTTTCTAAATTTTTGTTTGAAGTTCCTTTCAGCCTTCCGCTTCATGGCTTTTCCTTAATTGTTTGCTCTTCACTGAATCTCATAATGGTTCTTTTTGCTGTCGGACAAATTGTTTAGCCCTTCTTAGCGATAGTTTAAATACTCTTTTCCGGATAATTGCGCAAAATCGATTGACGCACTTGTTCGCGGTGAGCTCTCATGTTGAAAACTGACATAGTCAAATTAAGAATTTACAATTAATTTTAATACTACAGGAGTATATTCTCTAATGCATGTGCTAATGTTCTAATTGGAGCATCTGGAAAAGTGACCGAAACTTTCTGAATCGGGCCTTACTTTTCGGCAGATATTCACTTCTGAGGCCCTATCATGAGAAACGTTCGAATCGAATCAAAAGGAGCTTACAAAGGCCCTTTTTGAATAAAAATTCTTTAAAAAAATTTCTAAAATTTTTATAAAATCATTTTAGTTACCGTTGACTTTAATTAATATTTTCACATATAACGTCAAAATAATTCGATTCGATTTTTTAATCGAATTATTTTAACGGTTTGAACGCAAAAATTAATTTAAGTCAAAGGTTACTGTAATGACTTTATCAATGTTTTAGGAACATAATTGAGGACATTTTATCCAAAAATGGCTTTTGTAAGCTCCTTTTGATTCGATTAGAATGTTTCTCATGATAGGGCTTCTGTTTTGGGCATTAAGGGGGTCCTCTTGTTTCTCGGCTGTCTTTATACGGCTTTTTCAATAATTTTTTACGGGCAAACCATCGAAATAATCAATCTCATTGTTTTTGCATAATCTTCATTAACATTTAAGTAAGCTTTACAATTTTTTTGAAGTCCAAATATATAATAGAATAAAAGTAATAGTGGCCGACAGGAAGACATCAAATAAAAAAGGTGCTTGACGGTGACCAAGATTGCGGCTGTTCTGCTTATCCGAAGTCAAAAAACCAAACGGCATTTTAATCTTCATATTTAAGACCAGCGATTGAAGTAAAGTGAAGTCTAAATTACAAAAATTGATTTTTTTATACACTTTTGAAAATTAAATTCTATTTTTTACTCATTTTTTCTTAAGTTTTTCGCTCGTAGAAAAAAAACTATCGAAGCAATCATGATAATCTTAGTTCAATCGCTGGCTTATAGCATATTAAAGATGCTGTATAAATTTGAAGAAGACCGGTGCAGTAGTTTCTGAAATATCGTGGTCACCGTTTCGAAAAATGGTGTTTCGAGAAAAACGCGTTTGAAAGTTCGTGCATGTGAGTTATACTCCGTATTCCTGCTCCGTTCCAGGGCCGTAACTTGTGAACCAATTCGAATATCGAAAAAAAGTTGTAGATGTGATTTATGAAAAAAAAAATCGATTTTTTCGATCCGAGAAACTAGAGGACCCCCTTAAATAATAATTTGTATAAAACGCTCATCATCATCGCAGTGACTGCATTAAAACCTACCAGTTCCTACTTGCTGTCGTCGAAAAATATTTTTAATCTACTTAACCCTTTCACGCATAGGGAACACAGTTGTCCCAAACAAAGAATTTAAAAGAAGTGATTAGCCGGCCACACACGGGATGGTTTTTGGCGTACAAACTTGTGACAATCTTTATGACAAACTTTGTTTGTACGCCATTTTGCCCACAAACGGTGATGGTTTTCATTCCTAAAGCGATATAACAAATTTAAAGAACGAAATCGCGACTCCACAATCTAATGTCGGAGCAATTCATCTTGACAGATGATAAAAAAATAAAACCACGGAAAAACCAAAGGCGAGAAATATTTGGGACGGTTTTGGGACGGTTTTAAGTTTGTACGCCAAGTTGCCCACACACGATCAATCTTATGTTTCTACGCGTGCTTGTACCCCAAAAACAGTCCCGTGTGTGGCCGGCTAATAACCAAGAAACGGGTGAGTGTCATTTTACTTTTATTATTTTAATGGATCATCCTAAATAGTAAAAAATGGTTACTTTACGTCTTATGACCCTGAAAGGGTTAAAAAACGGTTTTCTGTTTCCCCACCCAGTCGGCAACGGAAGTATTACTTCATCGATGCTTTCTGCATTACTTTGTGGCTGGAAGGCACTCCATTTTCGTTTACCAGTTTACATTACTTTTCTACACAAATGTCATTGGAGGTAATGACTTCCACTTCTCGCTTTCAATGTAATGCACAAAGAAGTAGGAGTTTAATTTCAATTTAAAAAAAGTTAAAATCCCGGACTTGATTTGAACCTGGGGACCTGCGAGATTTAGCGTTGTCTCAGCTCTGCCCCTGAGCTACCCATGGCTATGTACACTTTGAGCGATTAAACCTTAATAAAACGATGTGTGGCGTGTAATCAAAATCCCCATTACAAGTACATCGAGAACTGGAAGTACTCTTTTTTCTTCTATAAAGCATGCCTCATTAGCAACGCACGAAATTTTCCAAAGCATTCACGCAGGAAGTAATCGACGAATTTTTCATAAACTCCCAAATTGCCGACTGGGCAGTATGTATGTACATATGTACATGTGTATGTATCATACACATGCACACATGTATGCGAATTGCGAACAAACTCTTTCAAAACCAGTTTTTTGGATTCTGAAAGTAAAACGTTTAAACGTAAAAATCAGCTGAATTTTATCATTATAAATTTTAACGATAATATTTAAACAAAGATTTCCTTAAAACTACTGTATATATACCAATTTTGTCATCCAGACGTTTTTGGTAGTAAATTTAATTCTCAACAATATACTGACTCCAAATTGAATCGCGGCTGGGCCTAATTTATTTGAATGTGTATGTTTGTTATTATTATGTAAAATCGGCGTTTGCTATAGGGATTTTATATTTTAAATAAAAAATTTAAATAAAATATATTAATTTTTCGATATTTAATTTAGGATAACCAAATATTGGCAATTGAATGCGATATAAAAGGCAAATTTATGGTTACATGCGACAAGAAAAGCGCTTTGATATGGGACTTAAATCGCATAAATGAAGAGCCAAACTCTACACTACTTCGAATATTTTTGAAGCCTTTTGGTGATTTTCCTATTTCTACAGCTAGTATTAGTCCTTCCGGAAAATATATTTTACTAATGAGCAAACCTAAGGAATCGTCTGATTACATGGTCCAACTGTGGTTGTGGTCTTTCGAAAGGACCAAATGTGATGGTAAGTTAATTTATTAATTATAAAAGTAAGTAACCATTAAATCATGGATTTTAAAGCTTATGGTGTACTTAGCAAGGATTATGGAAAATTCAAAAGCATTCGGTTCAGCGCAAACGAAGGACAGGACGGGTTTTTCATTATAACGTTTTCACATGCTGTTGCATTCAGTTTATGGGACCCTGGTAGTGAGGTTTTGGAATTTCACATTCCCGAAAAAAAGAAATTTCAGGAGCTTAATGCATCTTGTTATGTGCCTAATTTTAGACATGTATTTAGTGTTACCAGCCGAGGATTGCTTGTAGTTTGGAGTGATTTACAAAACGAAATTCTTAACAAACCTGTTACTAATGAAAAGAATTTCGTAAAATCCATTTTATTAAGGAAATGCTCAATTAATGATGTAAATACGATTGATCATTTAATCGCAACAGTTGATAGCTGCGGAGAGATCCGATTTTACGACAACGAAATCCGCCTTATATATAAATGTGTATCTTGGGGGTTGCCTGAAATACGTAATTTTACTGCATCATTAGCACCACGGAAAGGTAAGCACTTTTTATTTTTCCAAATTAGGTGTACCTACACTACCGCTCATAATTATTCGAACGATTCATAGTTTTGCAATTATGTGTGGATATCTTTCTAAATAAAACGGTGTAATCGAGTTGTGGCACACATTTGTATTCCTTCAGATATATTTAATAGACAAAATAGTAATAAAGCTAGATAATACATAAATTAAGGATTTACACATTTTTTTCTACATAACTACGTTTTGCTTTATGACTGTCTTACAAATTCTTGGCATTCTCGCTTAAAATTTCTGGAGTGATCTCGTTTCAACATTGAAAAAGTTTTGCCCAGAGGCATCCTTTGCTTATAGGACTTAGAGCATTGGACTTTCAATCACAGAAGCTCGATAGGAGATAAATCCGGTAATTGTGGTTGCCATACCATCTATTTTAGTACATTACTGCTTTCTAGTTCGTCCAACAATGATCTGCACAGATGTGATGAGTGCTTTGGATCATTGTCTTCTTGAAAAATGTATCTTTCACATAAAAGTATAATTCTTGATATCATAAATGTGCGCGTGGTACTTGATCATTATTTTGTTGCGGCGTTATTTTAAAACTGAGATATCTCCTAAGATATTCATTGAAAGCAAATGATGTCAAGGGCAATTTTGTCCAAAATAAAATACTTGTGATGAATAACATTATTTTAGAACAAATTTGATTGCCATAAAAAACTTTATAGTGAGTCAATCTTAAAAGGTAGACATATGTATGCTGTCGGTACTTTTTTTAGAACTTTTAAAGGGGAACAATTTCGCTATACATTATTTTTGCGTAACCTTAACCGTTTAAACAGCGCACGCAATGGAACCTTTCAAAAGGAATAATTTTTCTCGTTTTTGCAACATTTTTCATTGATGCCCCGCTCCTATTGGTCATAGCGTGATGTTATATAGCCTTCCTCGATAAATGGACTATCCAACACAAAGAGAATTTTTCAATTTGAAACAGTAGTTCTTGAGATTAGCGCGTTCAACCAATATAATATTAGTATAGATTTATTCTTTTCCTGAAAGGAGGATTCGTGTTGTTGTCTTTTTGATAAGACTTTTTTCTTACACTACGAGTCCGAAAATAAAAGTATTTCAGCATATAATGTTTTTGTTTCCATCTATAGAAAAATACTCTAGCGTCGTATTGGAGTACTACCTACATACTTGAATCATAGGAACACTAGAGTTTTCCGAAATTGGTGGAAATTTCACATGGCCAGAAGTAAAACAAAACAGTTGTTGAATCAAAATTTAGTCATAACTTTTTACGTTAAATTTTTCGATGGAATGTGTGCGCCCAAAGTGGGTACGAAAGTTCAAAAATACGCCCGCTTGGCAAGTTTTCGCCATATAACCCAATGTGTTTACTGCACGAAGGTTGTTACGAAACTAACGAAAATTCCTACTCGAGAGTGTTTTCTAACTAGTCCAACAATGCGGTAAGCTTCTTGCTTCATTCGAACTGTACTGCATCGTTAAACTTTTATGATGGCAATAAACTTGTTTGTTTGTTGTGAACGCGACGTGCCTCATTAGCCGGCCACACACGGGACGGTTTTGGCGTACAAGCACGCGTACAAACAAAAGATTGACCGTGTGTGAGCAACTTGGCGTACAAACTTAAAGCCGTCCCAAAACCGTCCCAAATATTTCTCGCCTTTGATTTTTCCGTGGTTTTATTTTTTTATCATCTGTCAAGATGAATGTTTCCGACATTAGATTGTGGAGTCGCGATTTCGTCCTTTAAAGTTGTTATATCGCTTTAGGAATGAAAACCATCACCGTTTGTGGGCAAAATGGCGTACAAACAAAGCTTGTCATAAAGGTTGTCACAAGTTTGTACGCCTCGATCCCGCACCTCCCTTTCTCCCCTCTGGTGGTCTCTCCCTCTTCCCCACCCCCAGCGGTAGGTGGTCGAGTTTGGTACCATTGGATAGCTTTTAAAAAAACATTTGACACGTATTTTTTCTTTTTTTCGATCCCATGTGTAGTTCGCGAGATATTCGATCTTTTCGGAACCTTTTTTGACAGATAACACCCCTCTCCCGCATTCCCTGTACCCAATTAAAAAAAATGTTTCAGATAAAAGTTTCGTATTTTTCCCCGTAGAATCAGAATCCGCAAAAAACATGCCGGTTTCCATTTGAAATTTAAAAGTTTATCCCTCCCCACCCACAAGGGGAGGGGGGAGAGGGCTGATTTTAGGACAGGCAGATGTCCCCTATTGAGATATTGATTTTTTGTCCAGACAAGTTTTTTGTATAATGCGTGTTTTTCGAGTTATTTTGATATGTCAGGTTAAATGAAACACCCGGTATATGTACATAAAAATCATAACATCACATATCAGAACGACAATCTCTTTTGAAAGTAGCGTAAGAAATGTCAAAATACTTGTAAACAATCCAATTTTAGTAACCCAAATTTGCACAATTAATTCTTTTTAATCATATCTTATATGTAAAGCGGGTTTTGTGTAAAAGTAGTCTTTCTAGATTATTTGTTTTCTATTTCAGATTTGCAGGACGGGTATGAGTGTCCAAAGGACTATTCAATGGAAGCTAAACCATTTAGAGTACGCAATTTTGCTGTTGGTGAGTCAAAATAAAGCGATCACACTTTTATAGCATTTTCTCAAATGCAATGTATGAATTATATTTTTGCTAACCGGCATTAGACAGGATACCCACACTTTTATTTCCTTCATTTGTAGTCTAAGCAATAAAGGGTTGCAACTCGACTAGAAAAGAAACAGCAATTTTATTGGTAGATAATAGGTTTTTGGGGTCGGTGATCAAGAATTTCGCAAAATCGGAAAATTTGGAATTGTGGGAAAGAGTAATTTTCACGATTAAAGGATAAAAATTTCAAAATTGAAAAAAAAAACATGAAAAAATATTGTGAGCAAGGGTTTTGTGCCGAAAATCAAGAATTTCGCAATATTGACCCGATTCGAGTTGACCTTGGCGAGATATCCAAGGTTAAGGAGCAGGATTCACGAAAAAATTGGAAATGTCAAATAATGTAAAGGCTAAAGGGTTTTCGGGGCCGAAGATTTTCGCAAAATCAGACTGCCCGAATCGATCCCTCCAATTATGCAATATGAGCATAGACAATTATGCAATATGCAATTTTCGCATTCATTTCCGCACCCGTAAAGCGCTGTTTTTCTTTCATTGCTTTTTTTAGTTTATGGCACAATCAGGTAGGAGGATTCGACCCGGATCGGTAGGAATATTGCGGAATCATATCAGGGGCTCCAAGAACCTTATAGTTTTTCTATCATTTGACTTTTCCAATTTTTTTGAAAATTCAGCCCTTTGACTTTGGCTATCTTGTCAATGGCAACTCGAATCGACCAAAAACTCTTAATCATCATCATTTGCCATGTTTTTTCAATTTTGAAAATTTGATCTTTTGATCTTGGAAATTACCCTTTTCCCCACTTGCGATTTTTTCCGATTTTGCGAAATTCGTGATCATCGACCCCAAAAACCCCTTATCCACAAATAAAATTTTTGTTTAATTTTCTGTTTAGTTTGATTCTTTTTTCCCTTTATTGCCTAGACCTAGACTTTTGCTTCATTGTGTTAAACGTTCAAGCGATATGCTTATTATAACTTAATAGTACGAGATCTGGCTGCAAGTTTACTACGTTCATCGAGTTTTTAACCAAAATCTAATTTTTACAATTATGAATGAATCACTGATTTGTTTTTTAAATAAAATATAATCCACTTCACAACATAATTTGTAAAGAACTTGAAAAGTTATGGGTGTCATTGCGCACTTGGCCACAACCTCTTCGCAGCCATGTGTAAACAGGTATTTTGTTATGTTTATATGTTCATTACGTATATTTATAACTTATATATCAAATTAAAGCTAATTTTTTTCTGTGCGTGATGGAATACGTCTGCATATGTAAAAATGATCGCAAATAGGAGTCGCGAGCTGTTAAAGATAGATTAAAAAATGATTAAATAATTAATAAAACCATTTATTCAAAATCTGATTCATCGCTGCTCTCACTTTCATCACTATAAATATCAGAATCATCGACATAAAATGAAATATCTGCAGTAAGTTAACAATGAATCCTTTTTTTGAAAATGTGGGCAAAAATATTTTGTTCAATATGTCAACCGGTAAAGCGGCATCCTTAAATGTTGCGAATTGTTCACCCAACATCAAGTCATTAGGTCAAGAACAAAAGTTAAAAATTTTTTCAGAATTCTTTGAAGATCTTACAAGATTACTTAACTTAGTAAAATACATATCTTTGCATCTGATTGTGTTAAAAAAGTATTAAGAGTACCTACCATCGGAGGCAAGAAAAAATATTAAAACGTATTAATATATAAATTGGAACGAGATATTTTTGGACGGCTGTTAGCAATTGCTATATTTGCATGTAAAAGTTGATATTGAGTAGATACTATCAATTTATCTTTTCCTCTTGCTCCTCCTCTTCCTGCACTATTCATACGTTTTATTGGTTTCACAAACTTTGTAGGATCCTCAAAGCATTCTGAAAAAAATCAGTTTCCAACATGAGTTCTCACCACGAACAATGCGTCAATCCATTTTGCGTAATTATCCGGAAAAGAGTATTTCAACTACATATCGCTAAGGAGGGCTAAACAAGTCGTCCGACAGTAAAAAGAACCATTATTAGATTCAGTGAAGAGCAAACAATTAAGGAAAAGTCATGAAACGGAAGGCTGAAAGGAACTTCAAACAAAAATTTAGAAAGAAAAGTGTTAGTATCCATCAATAAAAAAGGGCAATATCTGAACGAAATGTTGTCAAAAAATTTAAAACTAGCCAAACAATTGTTCATCGAATTAAGTTTCGGCATCTAATAAAGATATTTAAAAGACAAAATTCTTCGAAAAGAACGGTACCAAATTTTATAAAGTGAACGAAACTTTCAGGTCTTATGATGTGTAAAGAAAATTTTTTTATGATTTAGTACTCTATATATGTATAATACTAGCATTGTACCAGCAAAGCACACTGGTATAAGCGTATAATCTAATGATGTCTAACAACAGTTTACAATGACTTAAAAATTCTGCTAATCTATTGTATATTACCACAGATAAATTAGATTATTACAGATTATTTATCTGTGATATTACTCTTTCAAATATTTTAGCAACATTAGAGATTAGTGATTTGGCTTATAGTTACTTTACGCCTACTTTTAGCCTCGTGTAAAGGAATAATTTCAGCAGTTTTAAGTTCTTGTGGCCAATAGGATTTTTCTATACATAAATTAATGATATGTACAAGTGGAAGAGTTATACATATATTCTTGTAATACTTTAATGGATTTGACATTTATACTTTCTACACCACCAGCTTGTAAGTTTCAGAGTATCAACGATTTTCATTATTTCATCAGCATTTACAGGCTTAAGAAGTATTGATTTAGAGTTCATAGAAGGAAGTTTAATTTGCGAGTTAGGTGGTATTTGTATAAGTTTACAACATTTCTGTTCCAATATTCCTAAAGTACACATTCATATAATTAGATATTTTAGTATTATTATTACTCGCTATTTCTTTCCTTTCATACAAAAGTTTAGCCTCATTGGTTAATCTGACCAGTAATTAAGCATGTTTTTTATACTCTGCGTTTTTTTCAAGATTATTTGGATAATTTGTAACGTGTTCCCGGGTTTGATAATTCAACTCAATAATTTGCTTTATCATACGTATATATTTTTTTTTATGAAAAACTGAACCTGGCTCGTACAATGCCTAGGTGGCCACCCCCCTAATCTTATTTCTAGAATAGTAAATTTATAATATGCAGTACCTTTGCATCGTAAACTATGCTGTATGATGTGTGATGCGTGATGTATGATGATGTATGATGTACATATGATGAGTGTCTGATGTTGAGTGCGATGTGCGGTTGATGAACGCTGCTGGGCTTGCTGTTATGTTGCGAAGGCGTAAATGGTCTCGGCGTGTCTGATGTTTGATGTATGTTTGTTGTATGATGTGCGTTTGGTGTTATTTGGCGTAGATCGTGTTCCGTGTAACCACTGACATATAGAAATGGACTACTCGATTTGCTGTTTCCAATGGTGCACCCTTTTGACAGTTCTCACCTACGGAGAGTTCAGATATAGAAGGCATATATCTGTCTATTTCTTTCGCATTAGGCGAGATAGGGGGCTTCAAAAGGCGGTAAATTTAAAAATTATATTTATTTTTACTTGTAACCTGCACGCTTAAATCTGATTCCCTTAAAAGTAGCATCAAATCTTAAATAATTTCGCGGCGAAAAGTTTGTGGAATAAGACATTTTTCATTGAAAAACTCTCAGCAAAACGTCGAAATGCTCTCTTCTAAATATGCTATTTATATCGCTAAACAACTGTTTTAAGAACTCAAAAGTAACAATTAGAGCACTTTTGTGTTTTTGCTGTAATCCCCACTTAATTTAGTTACATTAAAAGGGCATAAATGAAATTAATTCCGAAATAATTCGCCGCACTACGCCACCCAGAATTTCTTTCGTTTTTGTGCCATTTTTGTCAGTAAATCAGACATAAAATAAAAAGAATTTGCAATATGGGAAGACTAATTTTCATAATTTAATTACATAATTTCTGCCGAAAACTTAGAAATTGTGTAAAATCCAGTTGTATCTTAAAAAGGGGTAATTTCATGTTTGCATTCCTTTAAAGGGAATTAAGATACAAAAGGAATTATTTAATAATTTTTGGTGTAATTACTTGATGGATTTATGCAATAAAAACGGAGAAATGCCCCAAAAATGCATTTGAGAACAATTCAAACCCACAGCTGACTGCTCAAAATCCGTTAATGGTGTGAGCAAGAGGGAATGAGAAAGTGCACCATCTCGAGATAGGCATTTTGTATGGGACGAGTCACTGACATATAGAACTGGACTGCCGATCCAATGCAAAATCGCACCTCAAAACTAAGACGACTTTTTGACATAAGATTCCTATCTCTTTCCCCCATCCGGCCCCCAGGCGAAATGCATATAAGACAAAATAGAATATGTTTTTATATATCTGACTCTTGTGTTCTTCCGGCCCCGAGCTGGTTGGTGTCGGAATGTTTTTTAACAATTACTCAAAATATAGGGCGAATTGAAAGGGGCTGTTTTGTGACAACTTATATTTATTTATTTTCTTTATTTTAACATACATTGCAAATAATTTAATGTGTTTTTATAGCATGAGTTTTCCAAGGTGGGCTTGCATCTCCACTTAAAATGGTTTGCATTTCCACTTAAAATGGTCTCACTTTTCGACCGTCGATTGGCAGTCCAGTTCTATATGTCAGTGGGGACGAGTAGTCCATTTCTATATGTCAGTGCGTGTAACTGATGTTCGATTGATGTATGTTCGACGAATAATGATCTGTTCTGGATATTATGCTGTGTGAGGTGCGAGACTGATGTATGTTTGGTGAATGATCCCAGTAGGAAATGTATATCTTACGGAATCAATGCCGTACTATATACCTGGAATGTAAAACACCTTCCTTTCTGCAAGGCAAAATCGATTACTTTAACATTGCGATGTCATAGGAAGTCAGGTATAAAGACTACTATTCTGATTACTGGGAATTGAGTATATAATGCATTAAAAAAAGTGGATTCGGACTGCGAGAGAACTCGCGCGTTCGCGGTCTGCCATCTCTGCCTTTTTAAAGTTGATCCGACTGCGGCTAGATTTGAACCTTGGACCTCCGAATTGGCGAGCGCGTAGCTCTACCACTGATCTACCCTTGCCAATGCATATGGTGTGCTATTTTAACAATTTTTTCGGTCAAATTAACCAACTTTATTTTGCTTTCAGCAAAATGGAAAAAAGAAATTAATGCCTCGCATTTTGCATTCCTATTCCTTATTTTGTCATCCATTTCCATTTCGTCCTTTTCATAGAAGAAATCTTTGCTCATGCAATCATCAGTTCTCAGATTTCCTACTGGGATGTATTTTTGGATGTTAGGCCGTGTAAATGGTTTCCTGTGTGATTGGTGTGTGACTGATGTATGTTTGGTGAATGTTGTACATTTGATGTTATGTAGTGTAAATTGTTTGGATATGTTTGTTGCAATGTGGCCTAAAGCCTCTTAGGTCCAGTCTCACCGTTCGTCAGTTCCAGCCCGACAAGGGAATTTTCGCTTCGTAATTCGGCAGTTTCCCTCCCTTTGAAAATGAGAGAATCAGGGCCTTTTCTATGCGAAATTTATCCACAACATTATTGCGGGCTTCCACTTACCTTCCCTCCACTTGCTTTTCTCCAGATTATTTCGATTCTTTTGGATGGTCACTCAGACGTCCTCTCCCTCGGCTCACCAAAACGAAAAAAAAAATAGTTCGTGGCCGGCCTCTGGCAATTCATTCTTCGCTTAATTTAAGGCCCGCGCCCATAGACTCCGGAATTCGTCCGACTCCGGTAAACGTAAGTTGAACTACATGCTTTCTTTACTTTGATTGCCTGTAAAATGTAGCATAAAAAAAATAATATTTCTCAATCCACTTGTGGAGCAATAGAGAGAGGTAAGCTGGTGGGACGAGCTTTTCAATGACGCAGATGTGGCACCCGAGTGGCATCAGTGTGTATGTACTACCACAGATAATATATTACTACGTCTAGATGTGCAAACTCATAGAAATTTTTCGTCAAGAGCTTTCACTTTAAAAACCTCCAATCTACTTCCAATCGCACATGGCCTAGCCCTAACCGAAGAGATCGTGAGTTTCTCTCTCAAAACAATGCTCACAGACAATGAATAAATCATGCGCATTGGCTGCAGCTCAGGTTTGGCATGCGCGCACGGGTTAAAGAGTCGCGACATCACTCTTTGCTGTTTGCTTCGCTGCAAAGTGCAGACCACTGACATATAAAACTGGACTGCCGATCCAATGCAAAATCGCACCTCAAAACTAAGACGACTTTTTGACATAAGATTCCTATCTCTTTCCCCCATCCGGCCCCCAGGCGAAATGCATTTGTAAGACAAAATAGAATATGTTTTTATATATCTGACTCTTGTGTTCTTCCGGCCCCGAGCTGGTTGGTGTCGGAATGTTTTTTAACAACTACTCAAAATATAGGGCGAATTGAAAGGGGCTGTTTTGTGACAACTTATATTTATTTATTTTCTTTATTTTAACATACATTGCAAATAATTTAATGTGTTTTTATAGCATGAGTTTTCCAAGGTAGGCTTGCATCTCCACTTAAAATGGTTTGCATTTCCACTTAAAATGGTCTCACTTTTCGACCGTCGATTGGCAGTCCAGTTCTATATGTCAGTGGTGCAGTCAACCCAAGCCTGGCCAAGCCAATTAATCGCTTTTAAGAGAGTGGCCCATAATAAGAGAATTTTAAACGAAAGCCCTTTTGCCTGAGAAGCTTTCATTTCATGCCGCGAAAAATTTCTATAGTATTGCACATCTATATATTCGTTATCTCTGGTACTACATTGGAACAGGCACATCACTGCGTCACATGTAGATGGCGATACGGCATCATTTATCTAAATTGTTACGTTAATTTTGTTCTACGTCCTAACTAAGTGAAGTTTACCGAGATGTTCACAATTGCTCAAATGAAGCTAACTCCGGGAGCATGTTATACACATTCTTTCATTTATTATAAAGTTTGTCTTTTACATTTAGTACATGAGGTTACAATGCCCTTTGTAATCCATATTTTCCTAGATACCTACTAATTTTCTATCGTTTTTAGGTGACTTAGTTTTTATCATAGGAATGCGTATACATTGTTGGATATGTTAATAATTTAAGAAATATAAATAAATATTGATTTGAGATCAGAGTTGTAAAGCTCACAGAATTCGCACCAAGGATCACCTATGACAACAGTCATCGATGATAGATGGCCAAATTGAAAAATATTGCAATTGTACAATAAGTATTAATAAAATGAGTTTACACAATTTTTAATTGTCTCATCCGCCTAAAAACAAATTCATAAAAAAGCTTAAAAATCAGTAGCATAATGGTTTTTCCCCTAATGGAGAGACAAGCCAACTGCTAACTAACCAAAATCGCATCATCTTATTCCTTTTTTATCTGCCATATCTTTTTCGCTTGTGTCTCCGCTGATTTGGCTAACTTTTTACACATGGGCGTATTTAGTAATTCATTAACAGGAAAGCAACAAGTTTGCTCAGGACAATCCAAGTATGTAATTGGTATAGCGTTTTCAACGTAGATAGAACCTGGGCGTCCTTATTATATTGTAATATATAAAAAAGAAAATTCGAAAACATTTTATAACAATTTAATTTAAAATTCAAGCATTTTCACGATGATATGTTGTGTTTTTAGTCTATTCATCATATACATATTGTTTTTTAGACATTTGGTTTAAAAAAAAATGTTGTATATTTGAAAATTCATAACTTTTTAACAATTTTTTTAATTTTTAGTAATCTTAAGAATAATCTTTGGACATATACAAAATAATAATAAAAATTAAAAACTTTGGCGACAAAAAGCAAAAAATTGTACATTTATTTATGGAATGAATAAAACAAAAGCATTAAAAAAAGAGCAAACGAATATATCGTCATTAAATTGGAGTATTTATACCTTAACCCACCAACAATAATTTTTTTTTTCAGTTACAACTAATGCACGCATCGTATATTGTGATGCAGTTCAAAATAAAATTAATATGATGAATTTTAATTGGAAAGGACTTGCAGTTGCAGCCGATCATCATCCCTTGGACAAGGCTATTATATTTTGTAATTCAGCCGGACGGATTACTTATTTAAATTATAAAAACTCCATGTTGATAGCTGACTACTCGCTGGATGATGTAGTAGAAATTAAAACCACTATCCGAGATCAGCGATACTGTACGACATTAAAACTATCACCATGTGGTAAGTTTTATTTTCTTATATATATAAGTATTAAGTATGTATATAAGTATTTTAGGTTATTTTTAACTATAATATTTGTCTCCTATTATTTGAAATGTTTTAAAACTGTTATGAAATTATGGGCGCTATTGCGATTATCGTCATTTCTACGACCAAAAGAGCTTACGAAAGCCCTTTGTAGGTAAAAATTCCTTATAGTAGGGGAGCCCGGGATGCTAAATTTGCAGTTACTAGAGCGTCATGGGGACCTATTGAATTGTGAAGATTAGGTTCTAAAACGAAAAAAAGGTTATGTTAAGTTTTCCATTTTAGTGGGGAAAAAGCGTGTAAAAATTTTTAAAAATGTAAAAAAAAATAGTCACATGGAATTACTCGAGCGCGCCAGATATTAATAGAGTATACACGCTTTGTCTTTTTGATAACTGATAGATATTAATCTGACGATTAGATAGTGGGGGGTGGCTGAGAAAAGCGGTAAAAAAACAAAAAAAAAAGTTATTCGAGCGTGTCAGACATTGAAAGGGAACGTTTAGTGAACTCAAAACAGTGTTCGATTTAAATTACTGACGATTTGGACGTGACCTACACTCATGACTGATTTTTGAAAATGTTAAAAAAAATTGTTAACTTAAAATACTCGAGCGCGTCAGATTTTTCTACTGTGGGCTCAACTCGATGTCAGAGTCCCCCTAAATGATAATCTGACAATTATGTAAAGGGGTATAGGTAATCTGACAATTTAAAAAAATTTTAATGTAACATTTTTTGAATAAAACTAATTTTTTTTCCTTGTTTATTACTGGATATAATAAATAAATGTACAGACAAACTGTTACAATTTTGCCCGCCGAGCGGTTGGCGGACAAAATTGCACAATTTTCCTTCGCTATATTTAGGACAAAGGCTCGTCCGCCGAGGCAGACAAGCCCGAAAAAAACGATCGGCGTTTCGATCTGGGGCACTGATCAGATCTCATCAGTGTGGCTGATGATCAGTGCCCCGAGCCACAGACGGATTGTGCGGATCGAAAGCCGATCGGAACTTCAAGTGTGAATTATAGCGAAGGAAAATTTTGTAACAATACATATATAGAAAAGTCAATCATTAATATAAAAGTAAATAAAAAATATTATTAAAGAAAAATAATTTAATCTTCGTCATCACTGGATTCGTCTTCGAGGTTGGTTTCCACTTCTTCAACTTCCTCGTTTCTGGTGTAAAATTTTTGATTTTTCACAAGTTTCTTTTTCTCAAAATACACATTTCACACTTGTATCACTCATGATTGTAATGGATATGAAACTTATTTCATGAAATTCACAAAAATACTTGAAAACACAACAAACAAATCAAAGCGTCGTCCACCTCCGAAAACGAGCACGCTATTGTGATCAGCTGAGATGGCATCGTAGCGTCAGACGCTAGCGTGGGAACTGTGCGAGAGAGTGAGAGGTTGGGAAAGAATGAGAAAGAACGAGAGGCGCGGAGTGGGGAATACATAGTTCTCAGCATCTGTACGCTCATGCTTTATCGATGGTTTTAGCTACATCGCCCCATGAAAACCGTCAGATTATATGTTTTTCCACACGCGTGAGGGAAAAGTGCCACTAAAACGCACGCCTTTCCGGTTGTAAAGTGGCTTATTATCCACTAGTGCTTTATTATGCAACTCGGGCGGGGCGTAGCCGATTGCTTACGCTAGCAGCTAAACACACTCGCTTCGCTCGTGCGTGTACTGCTGCCAGCGTGCGCAAACGGCTACTTTACGCCCTTGTTGCACAATATACTATTTCGTAATCCTGATAGAATTCCCTTCAAGATTAAAAAAAATTTAATCGCGCTCGAGTATTGCGAGGTGACGTTTTTTTTTCCCCATTTCTTTGTCACGCTCAAATTGTCAGATTATTGAAATATACACTGTTCTGGATGTACTTAACTTACCTTTTCTTAATCTGACGCGCTCGAGTATTTCTGAGGATCGATTTTTTTTTACTAATCTGACGGCCTGCCCTCAACGCACCCCACTGTATTAAGGGTTCATATTTGGTAGGGGTACATTACAGGGTGCAAGTTTTCTCCCCATATGATTTTCTGACGCGCTCGAGTAACACGCAAAATCCCCGCTTGGGCTCCCCTACTATTAATAAAGTTTCAAAAATCTCATAAATTCATTTCAGTAACCTTTGATTTGAATTAAATTTTTAGTCCCAAGTGGTTAGAATAAGTCGATTAGAAAAATCCAATCGAATATTTTGACGTTCAATCGACTTATTTTAACCACTTTGAACGACAAAATTAATTGAAGTCAAAGTTTACTGAAATTATTTTATGAGAATTTTGAAACTTTATTAAGGAATTTTTACCCACAAAGGGCTTTCGTAAGCTCTTTTCGATTCGTACGATCGACTCTTTATCGCAGAAATGACGATATTCGCAATAGGGCTCAATCTTATTTTTGTTTTTGCTAAAAATAATGATTATAAAGGACTTTTATCAAAGAACCTTAATATAACAAGAAGCGCCACTCACTGCCGAACACATAAAATTTTCTTAGATGGTGTCCCGACATTGATGGATGTGAAAGCTTTCAGCTGCGCTCTCTGAAACCCAAAGCTGTGCAGTGAGCTTGCGATGGAGAATCCTGAGCGCATGCCTTTTGTCCTTATTTGTATTATCTGTGGGCATGAGCAGACGAAACGAAAAATTAATGGCATGCTGTGTGTGAGGTGACGAGCCCTTTTTGTGCGGATTTTCGTATTTAAGGTTCTTGGGTTCGGGCAGGAGAGGAAAGGCAACTGACTGTGCGCGAAGGCAACCGAAAAAAAAGGGGATTTTGGGTGCTTTCGTCGAATTTATTAATTCTGCCCATAGATTTTTCGTTCTGTTTCATGCCTATCGAATTCGTATAAAACAAGGCAATCTCGTGTTTAACAATAATTAGTCAAGTATGATTTTTTCTTATAATAAAAAAATCAGGCTTTGTGATTTAAATTTGAAAATTTTTTCGCTTGAGTTTATAAATTATAATTTTATGAATGCAAATTTTAAATTTTATCAATTTTTCGTATGGATAAAGAAACATACATATATAGAAAATGATTTGAAAATACTATTTTATTTTGACCAATTGCACATTATTCAAGTAATATATTTTTTCTGAATTTGAAATAATAAATCCAAAATTGTTAACTTTTGACTGCCATAAAAAAACTCCCGACGGGTTTAAGAACACAATGCAAATATGTTCATATACAAGGAAGAACATTTTCCACTCTCTGTACATGTCCTGGCTGATTCATCAACGCAGAGCCGTTACCGCTGTAATCAATTTTATAATTTGTATAGTAGGTACGGTGAACATCCACCAAGAAAGGATTTTATGATATTCTTCTTTTAAGAGAATAAAATAGAGGATAATAATAAAGATAAATTCATAAACATATGTATGTGGGAAAATAAGCAAATTCAAATTCAAATGTCGCGCCTACTAATTAAAAGTGAAATGAAGAACAAAAGACCTGATCGGGGGAAAAGAATTCATTCCTACAAGAAAAGCCGAGGAGTTAAGCTGTAGAATATTAAAAAGAAAAGCAAATAAATCCAAATTGGTAGCTAAAAGCGTTGTTTTTTTAGTATAACCATTCAGGTATAAAAGGAACTACATACATATTTATGGTGTCGAAAGTGGGATACCTGAAAAATAAAGTGGTTAAAACTATTAAAACAACATAGCTGAATTGCGAGGCGAGTGGAGTTTTCGAGTTGTTCCAGGAAGAATCCGCTAGGAAAACTCACAATCGATAAGAAGTGGACTTTCGAGACTGCTCCAAGAAGACGCAACAAGGAAAACAGGACGTCACGAAAAAAAAAAATTCATCTGTACCACGAGAGCAGAATTTTCAAAGCTGTTCTAGGAGGAAGCCCCTAGGAAAACTCATAGTGGTATCACGTGGGATTAAGGTCGGGTCTTTTACATTTTACGTAGTATTACCAGTAGCATAAATAGTAAATTGTTAAGAGAGAGGGAATCGTAGTTTATCGGCGCTTAATCGGCGCTTTATTTATGAAGCATAGTATAGTTCTATGGACAGATTAGATATCTACACAATTGCGGAATTACAGATGATTTTGCGCAAGTGCGGTTTGCCAACAAATTATAAAAAAAAGCAGGACTTGATTGATAGAGTAAAATCGATACCGATCGAGAGCAGTGAAGGTGCGGACGAGGAAGAAAAAAGTGTCTTAGACGGGACATTTTGCGAATGCTCCTATTCAGCATTAACAGAGGGCAGTGAATTCTACGGGTTTGTAACAGACATTGAGGGTAAAGCGGACAGTTCTCTAAATATGACGGAAGGGAAGGAAGGAGCAGTTATCGTCAGCAATAATAATTTTGTCTTTAAAGATGTTGAGGAATCGCTCGAAACGTTTAACGGCGAATCAGGGAAAAACGTCGTAAGCTGGCTGAAAGACTTTAATGACATCGCAACTGTATGTAAGTGGAACGATATTCAAAAATATCTTTATGCTAGGAGACTGCTGCGAGGTGCCGCCAAACTCGCGGTTGAGGCCTGTTCAGGAGTTTACTGCTGGGAGCAATTAAAGGCAACTTTAGAGAAAGAGTTCTCAGATCCTAAAACAAGTTTAAGTATTCATCGCATTTTAGAAAACAGAAAAAAAAAAATTCAAATGAAAGCTTACTACAATACATTTATACCATGAAGCAAATCGCGAACAGAGGAAATATAGATGAGGAATCCCTTGTAGAACATATAATATCAGGAATTCCAGATGAAGTTCAGAACAAAACTATTCTTTACGAAGCAGTAACAATAGAAAAACTAAAACAAAAAATAAAAGTTTATGAAAAAATGAAATTTCAACAAAAAGCCCCATTATCTTCAAAAAATTATTAGAAGTAAAGCGCTCAAATAAAGGAAACAGTAGTCAGAGTTTCCAAAGATGTTTTAATTGTGGATCAAAGTCGCATTTAACTAAGATTTGCCCCGATTAAAATAAGGGATCGCGATGTTTCCGCTGTGGAGACTTTGGCCATATGGCTAGCAGCTGTTCAAAAACAAAAGAATCAAAACAAAGTTATGTGAGGGTAGGTTCATCTCAGACTACGAGTCAGGTAAACACAGTAGCTATCCCGAATGTTTGCGTTACTGTAAAGATAGGTCAAATTAAATTTAAAGCCCTGATAGACACAGGAAGTGGTGTCACACTGATTAGAGTATCAGTCGCAACTCGTGCGGGCCTATTGCTTTTGAATAGGGGACCAGGTATTTATCTCTCAGGCCTTGGACAAAATTTGAAACAAACTCTCTGGTCAATTTCAACCTCGTTTAGCATTAATAGTGATCACTATGAAGTGCTCTGTCATGTTGTGCCGGACCACTGGATAAATCAAGACATCTTGATTGGAACTGATGTATTGAAGGAAGTCAAGCTAACAATGGAGAATGGAAAGTTGACTATTAATAAAGCCGATCCAGTGAGGCTAGAGGAGGAGCAAAATTTGTTGGAGAAAATAGACGTTGTCCAGTTGATTTAAAGGTGTGAACCCGAGAGTGTGTCCGAGATTGAAGATATCAATTGTAGAAAAGAAATTCAGGAAGTAATCTCAAATTACTCACCCAAGCGCCCAGCTGAGTCTTGTATAAAAATGAAAATCACATTGGAAAACGAAACGCCGATATATTTCAAACCTCATCGACTAGCTCCAAAAGAAAAGGAAATAGTAGCCCAACAAGGGAGAGAGTGGTTGGATGAAGGTATCATAAGGCCAAGTTCCTCTGACTTTGCTAGCCCTGTCGTTCTAGCAAAAAAGAAAAATGGTAGTCACAGACTATGTATTGACTTTAGGAAACTAAACCTCCAAATAGTGAAGGATCGGTACCCTCTACCGATAATGGAGGAAATTTTAGAAAATTTATATCAAGCTTCAGTCTTCGCCACTCTAGACCTTAAGAACGGGTTTTTCCACGTTGATATAGAAGAATGTAGCAAAAGATATACCGCTTTTTTAACGAATGATGGCCAATTTCAGTTTAACAAAGTGCTTTTTTGCCTTTGCAACTCACCAGCGGTATTTCAGAGATACATTCACGGTTCTTCATCCATTGATACAAGAAGGCACGTTACTCGTTTACATGGACGACGTCATCATTCCTTCGCATGATGAGAGAGAAAACCTTGATAAACTGAAAAGAACGCTGAAAGTGGCAGAAGAGAACGGACTGGTTATTAAGTGGTCGAAATGTAAGTTTTTCCGAAGAAGTGTCGAGTTCCTCGGACATCAGATTGAACGTGGGAGTACAAAGCCGTCAAGAGAAAACACTGCTGCTGTCCAAAGGTTTCCTATGCCTGCAAATGTCAAACAGGTTCAAAGCTTTTTGGGCCTTACTGGTTTTTTCCGGAAATTCATAGCAAACTATTCAACTATCGCGTAACCTTTAACGGATCTATTAAAAAAACTGGTCACTTTCCAATTCGGCCAAGTTGAACAAGACTCATTTAACCTTTTAAAAGAGCGTTTATCTTCTGAGCCAGCCTTAAAGTTATTTGACCCGTATCTTGAAACTGAGCTTCATACCTACGCTAGTAAAATAGGATACGGTGCAGTACTCCTACAAAAACACTTAGACACGGGAAAGTTTCATCCAGTATTATACCTCAGTTACAAAACCTCGAACGCAGAACAACGGTATTTGAGTTATGAGCTGGAGGTGCTAGCCGTCGTTAAAGCCCTCAGGAAACTACGACATTATCTTTTAGGACTGAAATTTACACTTTACAGGGATTGCAAAGCATTTACTCTAACAATGAGAAAGAAAGAAATAAGCGGCAGGATAGCAAGATGGGCACTTTCACTAGAAGAATTTGACTGCGTTGTCAAGCACCGCTCTGGAACAATGATGCGCCACGTTGACGCTCTGAGCCGATTCCCAAAAGTGTTTTCAGTAGAGAATGAAGTGCTCGTAAAGGTAAAGAAAGCACAGGAAGAAGACGAGCTTTGTCGTCTTACAAGGAAATTGTTGGAGCAAGGCCAATACGAAAATTTTGTCTTAAGGAGTGGAGCACTTTATAAGTTCTCCTATGGAAATTATTTGTTAGTCGTCCCAAAATCCCTACAAAAGGATATTATTAAAAATACTCATGAGCAGGGCCACATAAGTGCAAGGAAAGTGGAGGCAGTTATACAACAGGAATACCACATACCGAAAAAAAGTAAAGGGTGTCCTTCAAAATTGTGTGGCCTGTATTCTCGCTTCCCGAAAGTTAGGCAAGCCAGAGGGTATTTTAAATCCAATTGAGAAGATCGATCAACCACTCCATACTTATCATATTGACCATCTTGGACCCTTGACCTCAACTGCAAAAAATTACAAATATTTGTTTGTAGTGATTAACGCATTTACTAAGTTTTCGTGGCTATATCCAGTCAAGTCTACGCCATCCGATGAAGTAGTTCAGAAGCTGGATTTGCAAAGTGTGACGTTTGGAGACCTTCATAGAATAATATCGGACCGAGGAACTGCCTTCACATCAGAGACTTTCCGTTCATATTGTACTGAGCGAAATATTAGCCAAGTCCTGATTACTACCGGTGTTCCTCGAAGTAATGGCCAAGTCGAACGAAAATTGTCAATGCATATTATCAACAATTAGCAAAAATGGTTGAAGAGGAGTTCATCGCAGGATTCGAACATGAGCGGGACACCCTTAGACAAGATGCGAAGCGAGAGATTGAAAAATTCAGCAAGTAGCCAGCTAGTAGTACTACAATTTTACTTAAAAATCCACCGCTATTATTTTCAACATCGAATTGAATTAGATAACAATTTTGGATTTATTATTTCAAATTCAGAAAAAATATATTACTTGAATAATGTCCAATTGGTCGAAAAAAAATAGTATTTTCAAATCATTTTCTATATATGTATGTTTTTTCTATCCGTATGAAAAATTGATAAGATTTGAAAGCATTCATAAAATTATCTATATATATAAACAAGCAATATGCAAAAAAAACTTTTTTTAAAACAAGCTTTTGATGCTCCATGTTATCATAATATTGCATTGTCACGCCATATACATGCAAAATTTCAGCTCAATCGGAAACCGGGAAGTGGGTCAAATTTTACTTACAAGATTCCATTACAGACACCGGGACAGGTGAAACTAAATAAAAGCTTGTAAAATGAATTTCTGTTTGTAATGCGACACTAAAACTCCAAAACTGTTCCGGCGATTGAGCTGAAACTTTCACAGAAAGTGTATTTTGACTAAATCTCGGTAAACCACATAGTGCGAATGCGATTCGATAGGTGGCGCGCGATTGGTATCGGGTTCATTCGTGTAAGTATCGTTCAACCGATCGTCATGAAAATTTGTATACATATGTAGGTATTTGAACACGGTGAATTTTTTCAAGCTATCCGTTTTGCTATAACTCGCCACTAGATGGCGTTGCATAACATCAATTTGTGGTCACTTATTTTATAGGACACACAATTAAAGTTCAATGAAAGAACTGTTAAACTTAACAAACAGTTTATTGTCTTTTAGTTGTTAATTACAAAGTCTTATAATGAAAGCGGCTGCTGTCGTGTCGTATACGAAGAGATTCAAGATGACTTCTCAAACGGCCGATTGTCCCCTCCAGATCTCTCACCCTCTGCTTCGGCGCCCGGGGCACCACTGTCATCTCGCCGGAAGTTCCCATCTTCACCGCTTGGTGTGTTGTGGTCGAATAGGAGTCGTCGCCACAAATTTCTGTACCGTTCAACCCATCGTCATGAAAATTTGTATACGAAGGTATTTAAACACGTTGGATTTTTTAAAGTTATCCGTTTTGCTATAACTCGCCACTAGATGACGCTGCAGAACATCAACCTCTGTACCGTTCAACCCATCGTCATGAAAATTTGTATACATACGTAGGTATCTTAACACGGTAAATATTTTCACGTTATCCATTTTGCTACAACCTGTGCGTTTGGATGTTTGACATTCAATTACGTCAAATGAGTCATGAGTTTTAAATGAAATTTGGCACGCAGATAGAGAATATCCTGAAAATGAATATTCTCTACCTGCGCAGAAGCGGTCTTTTAGATTTAAAAGATTATGCAATTTCCATTCAAATTGATACTTAGGAGTTTTCGGGGCGCTGACTTCAACACTCTCAGAATTTACAAATTCAAGATGACGGACTGTCAAATGTAAAAGCTCATGCTATTTCCACCATACTAGGTTCTTGGGTGCTTTTGGGGTCGCTGATGTTAACCAATCTGTCAGAATTTTTCGAATTTAAGATGACAAGCTGTCAAATTTAAAAGTTTATGCGATTTCCACCAAACTCGGTAAACCACATAGTGCGAATGCGGTCCAATAGGTGGCGAATGAGTGGTATCGGGTTCATTCGCGTATCGTTCAACTGATTGTCACGAAAATTGGTATAATTAATTTCTGCTGTGGGGCAGCAAAGCGCACCGGGACACAACTAGTAATTTATAAATTTCTCAAGCGAAAAAATTTTCAAATTTAAATCACATAGCCTGATTTTTTTGTTATAAAAAAAATCATGCTTGACTAATTATTGTTAAACACGAGATTGCCTTGTTTTATGCGAATTCAATAGGCATGAAACAGAAGGAAAGTCTATGGGCAGAATTAATAAATTCGACGAAAGCACCCAAAATCCCCTTTTTTTTCGGTTGCCTTCGCGCACAGTCAGTTGCCTTTCCTCTCCTGCCCGAACCCAAGAACCTTAAATACGAAAATCCGCACAAAAAGGGCTCGTCACCTCACACACAGCATGCCATTAATTTTTCGTTTCGTCTGCTCATGCCCACAGATAATACAAATAAGGACAAAAGGCATGCGCTCAGGATTCTCCATCGCAAGCACACTGCACAGCTTTGGGTTTCAGAGAGCGCAGCTGAAAGCTCTCACATCCAATGTCGGGACACCCATCTAAAGGCCCGCGCCCATAGAGTCCGGAATTTGTGCGGAATTTGCTCGACTCCGGTAAGCTTAAAGCTATTGACGTCCGGAAAACAGAGGTATCGCCCATAGAATCCGGAATTTCTGCGGCAAGCTTTATCTCCCAAAGGCAAATTAAGATTAAAAAAACAATCAAGAAGCAAATTTTATTGAAAAGAAAACGATGGATGTTTGATTTTATTGCAGGGAAGGCGCCGCTTTTAGGTGCGACCCATTTTATCAGGTCACTGACAGGACTGCTAGCGAAGGCCCAAACCTTTTAAGCAAACCACGCAAATTAAAATGCTCAAAAACCCGCACAATTATGTTTAAACACAACTAAATAACAAATAATTAAATTGCCACGAACCGATTTCTGTTATATCTCGGGACCAGCAGTCCAGTGTTTAATATTTCAAAATGTTTTCAAAGTTTAGAAACTTTCGCTGGAAGCTTTCCTTGCCTCATGTAGTACCGATCAAAAGTTAAGAAATGTTCAACTTTTCAATCCGGCCGCGACTGCGGCAGCGCGTTTCTATGGGTGCACCCCCATAAGAAAGCATGTAGTTCAACTTACGTTTTCCGCAGTCGGACGAATTCCGGACTCTATGGGCGCGGGCCTTAAGAAAATTTTATGTGTTCGGCAGCGAGTGACGCTTCTTATTGTATTAAGGTTCTTTGCTTTTATTTCTTAAATCATAAATGACTATTAAAAAATAATTTTTTTCTCTCTTGTATAAAAGTGTTTTGAAGACTTTTGTTTTTCAGGTTTTTGAAACACAAAAATAAAAGTATTTAGCAGAAAACAGGTAGAATAATTAACGTTATTACGGAATTACATATCGTCTATATTACGTAATTACTGAATTACTTATCGTCTATAATATCTTTTTAGTTCCTCTTTTATTTACAAAAAGTCAGGGTTTTTGGTTTTTTAATTAATTAATTTTTAATTTCAAACTTCTTAGTTATTTAATTGACGAATTGTTCAGTACAGTTTAAGTATGATTCTGAGGTAAATAATAAATATGTAAATAAGCTGTATGATGAGATAAGGTTAACAGGATAGGGGTTTTAGAGGGAAAAGAATGGATCTATTATAAAAGTTCTTGAAGTTTCGACGCCGACCCAAGTCCTTCATCCGTCCCCATCCCCAGTGGTGGGTGGTCGAATTTGGTGTCATTGGATAGCTTTTCAAAATATATTTGACACGTGTTTTCTCTTTTTTTCGATCCGATGTGTAGTTCACGAGATATTTGACTTTTCTTGAACCTTTTTTTTACACACAACACATCCTCCCTTGCACTCCCTGTAACGAATTGAAAAAATGTTTCAGATGAAATTTTCGTATTCTTCCCCGTATAATCCAAATCTGCAATAAAAAAATAGGGGATTCTTCTTCTATTCGTCGAGTTCAAACAGTGCGGGACCTCGGCATTCTTCTGGATAGAAAACTTGATTTTACTGAGCACATTAATTACATGGTTTCCAAGGCTTCCGCTTTGTTAGGATTTGTAAAAAGATGGTCTCGGGAATTCAATAACATAACTATATATAAGCAGTTATATATTTCTATAGTGAGGCCTATCCTGGAATATGGCAGTCTAATTTGGCCTCCTTATTATACCATTCATGTTAATAGAATCGAGTCGGTCCAGAAAAAATTTGTTAGGTTCGCGTTGGGTCATTTGCCTTGGGATAACCCCCACATCCTTCCTTCCTACAAAGACCGCTGTTTGTTGCTTGGCATGCATTCGCTTCAAGAGCGCCGTGTCGTGGCGGATGTCACATTTGTCCACCAGTTGGTTAGTGGTATAGTATACTCTCCGTCATTGAGATCCTCATTCATTCCTAGCCGAAATCCTCATAACCTTAGAAATGTGCCTTTGTTCCAAATCACTAAATCTCGAACAAACTATGGGTACTTTCAGCCAATTAATCGTATGTGTATGAACGTAAATAAGCATCCCGATTTGTTTGATACTCGTATCAGCAAGCATGCGTTAAAAAAGTCATTGTTTAATCGATTTGCATGTAACGGTTTGGTGTGTGGTGTTACTAACACTGGACCAAATGATGATCAGTTTCATGCAAGAGATTAATCTTCTCTGAAGCTTGAACTAAGCTGATGGTCCTATGATAATAAGTTCCCCCCGAGCAGGGGAAGAGCTGATTTTAGGCAAGAAATATGCCCTGTTTAGAAATATTAACTTTTTGTCTGGGAGATATTTTTCGCACAATGCTTATTTTTTTAAATGTATAAAATTCGAGGTTAAATTAATCATCCGGCATATTATAAGGGTTGGTTGGTTGGTCAAAGTAGCGACCCAGCCGGCTGGGCAAGTCCAAGTAGCGCTATGGCGCGCCGTTTTGATACCACAAGAAAGAAATCCCCTAAAAGTAAACCAGAAGAAGAAAAACGAGGTGGTGGGGCCGCCAAGGATCACAGCCAACCAGTGTAGTTCAAAAATAGAACTATCTCTCCGATCTTTTTGGCGGATAAAGCTTTGACGTTGTCAAGGAAGTACTCGCCCAGCGCCCGATATCTAGGCCCTGCTGTCGCAGTTGCAGACAAAATGGGAAAGAGTCTCTTTCTCCTGCTGATCCTTGCAACTGCGACAGTGGTTGTTAAAGGGAATTCCCAGCTTGGCTGCGTGTTCACCTATAGGCCAGTGACCAGTAAACATTGCCACCACCCGGAAAATGTCTACACGACTACGCTTAAGCAGCTCAAGCGTTCTACTGTAGCTATAGGTAGGCCAGGTCATACGGGAAATATTGCAGGTTTCCAGACCAACCCAGCGTTTATTCGCAATTGAGAAGAAATGTTGCCGGATGTCCCTCTTAACGGCCCCCATCGGAGCATAAACTAGTTCCTCTATCGACCCGTCCTAGCCAGTTCATCTGCCCGTTCGTTACCCCCTATGCTCCTATGCCCAGGAACCCAGAGTAGGGTAACACTGTGACGCTGCCCTGCCAGGGCGAGACACTCACGGCAGCGAACCACCAGTCTAGAGGAGGCACAGGCCGAGTCAAGAGCTTTGATTGCGACCTGCGAGTCCGTAAGGATTGCAGCATTACATGCTGGCGCGACGCCAGCCAAGATTTCGCAGGCCTCCATGATAACGAAGACCTCCGCCTGGAAGGCACTGACCAGCGTAGGAAGACGATACGACTTCTCAGCGGCAAGTGTATCGGAAAAAAATACCAGCACCGCTTCCTATCACGGATTTGGACCCGTCCGTGAAGATAAGGTGCTCGAAGGTTTGCGTTAAATCGCCCGCACTCCACTCCTCTCTGGTGGGAAGTCTCACACTAAAGGACTTCTCGCCAGGTTGTGTGGGGACAGTATAGTCTGTTCGGCAGTCTCCCCTTAGGCAGCTGGTTCAGGATATTGCCGTGCCCGTATGGCTTGGCGCTCCAGCATCCTGCTCTTTTAAGGCCGGAACAGAATGTGTAGCGTGTAGTACGTAGCTGTAGCTGTGGCTGTAGCCGTAACATGTAGCGGTTAGCAGCGCTACATGTAGTACCAAAAGTGGTGAAAAGTAAAAACTTCAGATATCCATATAAGCCGTCACAATGTGTAGCATGTAGCTGTAGCTGGTAGTTGTAGCTGAGCTACAAAAGAGAGAGAGAAAGAGAGAAAGTGGCATCTTTTCTGCAGTTACAAGCCACACGCACACAAGCCTCCTTATTACAGCACTGAAAATGAAGTGATACATCCGAGCGATGATTCCTTCTTTTATATGTACATATGTCGCTAGTGCTTCTAGTAGGTACGTGCAAAATATATTGTACTATATACAGTAAGCAATTTTTAAATACAACTAATTTATTAAAGTAATAAAAAACTCTACATTAATCCTTTCCCGAAAGGGTACCTATTTCAGGTAACAATTTCTCAAGGAAAGGGATATTTGTAAGAATATTAGATTTTTTTAAAATTATTTCATGGTATTTCAGGTACACTTTGCAAATTATTTCCCTAGAAAAAGGATGCAAAGGAAATTTTGGAAACTAGATTAATGAGTTTTTTTAAAGAAGTAAATCATTTGGGCACATCGTATTCTGCAAATTATGCCAACAGATCACATTCAAAATTATACATCTTTAAATATGATAGTTATAAATTTAAGGAAAATTGCATCGCGATGCCCTAAAAATTTTATAAGCAACTAATAATGCAATTTAAACGAGAAATCATAAAAACAAATAGTCGCCTATTCGTACATGAACGATAATTCCCCTTTTTTCCCGACTGATTAGGTACATGCCGTGTGGCTTGTAGCTGCAGCGGAAAGTAGAAATGATCCTACTTTGAGCTACAGGTACAACTACCAGCTACAGCTACAGCTACACATTGTGACGGCTTATATGGAAACCTGTGTTTTAACTTTTCACAGCGTGTGGTACTACATTACCACACGCTACAGCTACACATTCTGTTCCGATTTTTCAGCTACAGCTACAGCTACACATTCTGACGGCTTATATGGAAACCTGTGGTTTTTACTTTTGACAGCTTGTGGTACTACATGTACCACACGCTACAGCTACACATTCTTTTCCGGCCTTTAGTCTGAGAGCACTACAGCTCGCCAGGTATTTAAAGTGGAGCTCGATGGGAAGGAGATGCAACAGCACATTGAGAGCCTCGGTCGAGCATGACCGCATTGCTCCTGTAGTGCCCACACACGCCGTTCTCTGCACCGGATGTAGCCCTTGTCTAGGCAGGGCCACCAGACAAGTGCCCCGTAAGAGAGGATTGGACGTACTACGACTGTGTACATACAATAAATTACCTTAGGCCGGAGACCCCAGCGTCTACCAAAGGCTTTTTTACACGCATAAAAAGCTATGCAGGCCTTCCTGATCCACTCGTCGATGTTAAGCCTCCATCTGAGCTTTGTATCAAGAATAATACCAAGGTATTTTGCCTGCGTAGAAAGGTTCAAAGTATGCCCATTAAGCACGGGCAACTTGAAATTTGGGACCTTAGATCTGTTAGTAAAGAGCATTAGCTCAGTTTTGCTCGGGTTGACTTCAAGGCCGCAGCTCTTGACCCACTGATCAACCCTAGCAAGAGTTCCCTGCATGATATCAGTTATCACGGAGGGGAAAAGACCCGATATCAGGACCACCAGGTCATCAGCATAAGCAACTACCTTGATCCTATCTCTATCAAGGCTAGTCAGAATTTTGTTAATTACCAGCAGCCACAGTAGAGGAGAAATTACACCACCCTGGGGCGTTCCTCTACTGACGAATGTGGTCAGTTGGCAGTTACCCAGCTCCGACTGAATTATTCTCATGCGCAGCAAGGCAACTAGCCAGCTGCAAAGACCCTCCTCCACCCCTATTGCAGAAAGGGCCTCCTGGATGGCTTCCGTACGAACGTTGTTAAAAGCTCCCTCAATGTCCAGGAAGGCCGCCAGGGTAAAATGTTTGTATCGCAGGGAAAGCTCAATAGTCCGTACCACCTCGTGTAGAGCCATTTCCGTGGATCTTCCCTTGAGGAACGCATGCTGGGCAGGACTAAGTTGTGAATCCACTAGAGTCCGGCGTTTTCAGCACGAATGAAGTAAGGCAGATTGGCCGAAAGTCCTTCGCCAGTTCGTGGCCACGTCTGCCAGCCTTGGGGATGAAAACTACTCGTGCCCGCTTCCACGAGTCAGGGATGTAATGAAGAGTCAAGCAGCCTCTGAAGAACGCAGCAAGCCAAGGAACTACAGTACTCTGTAGCTTCTGCAGCATAACCGGCAGGATGCCATCTAGGCCAGGCGACTTAAACGGAGAGAAACTGTTGACCGCCAGTGACGTGGTTTGCTCATTTATAACCTCCTCGAGGTATTCGCAAGACTGCTGTCGGACCCCTTGCGAGCTCGGAGTGTCTGGACAGCTGTCAGTGCTGCCCAGAAAATTCGCATCCATTAAGAGCGCCAGGGACTCGGAGGCCGATTCCGCCCACGTTCCGTCCGACTTTCTAATGAAGGAGGGGGAGACGTGCTCCTTCGCGAGAATCTTGCTTAGCCTAGCCGAGTCCCTAACACCTTCCAAAGATTCACAGTAGTCTACCCAGGCCACCCGCTTGGCAGTAGCTACGGCTTTCTTGTAAATCTTAAGGCAGTCCTTATACGGTTGCCAGAACTTATGCTTGTAGCAGATGTTGAAGATCGATCTAGTCAGTTTCCTCAGGTCCGACAGATCTTCATTCCACCACAAAGGCAAGGTCTGTTGCTGTAAATTATTGGGCACGATGCCTTAAAGACAACATTCATGGCCGCAACAAATCGTCTAATGCTCGTCTCCAACTCCTCTGTTGAGGCAAACACTGAGGGTGGAAGAGCACAGAATTTCTTTTTAAAGATAAAGAATTTCTTCCAGTCGGTTCGTTTAGGGTTCCTGTAAGGTTTAGGGGACTCAGTCTTGAGATCTGAACTGAAAAGGATCCAACTGTGGTCTGAGAAAGATCTCAGATCCGATACCCTCCAGTTTTCCACCTTAAAACGGTTATTGGCAGTGAGCAAAGTGATATCAAGCACCTCCTCCCAACCAACGAATTCCTCAGTACTAGGAAAGTGAAAGGTTGGGGTGGAGCCCACATTGCACACAGAAAGATCCGAGTTGATAGTAAAATCGAAAAGTGACTCACCTCTTTTATTGGACTCAGAGCTTCCCCACAGAGTATGCCGAGCATTGGCATCACAACCCACCAGCAGGGTAGCCTTCCTTGAGGAGGTAAACGTTGCTAAATCGGCAAGCTCGTCCGGTGGAGCCGGCTTATCATGAGCCATATAGGCGGAGGAGATAAACAGATCTCCCCTGCCACTATCCTCCACTTTAACGACGATCGGCAGAGACATATTGTTTTTCTGGGGTTCCTCAGCCTTGATAACAGCCTAGTCATCCATGGGAACCGCCGGATTTTGGAGTTGTAAACATTTTAAGAACTTGGCTCCTTCGAGCTTCATGTTGGGCAACCAGATGCGACGCTCGGCCTCCTGGGAATATCCTTGGCAGGGATAAGCTTGAGCCTCAAGCCCTCCCAGGCGTTGCTAATCTTAGCGACGCACGAGCCAAGGAATTCCTTAGAAAACTGATCATCGCACCTGATGATCCTACATCCCCTAATTACCATAGAGGAGTCGAAGCACGGCGGCGCTCCATGACCATCTCAGCGAGCCTGGCCTCGATGTTACCCCAGGCCTCACTGGGGAGTTTGCCGCTGGCGGACCCCTCGTCCACTAGGGCCACGTACAGATGGTCCTTGGCAATCTCGCTCCACAACTTTCTGGGCTGACCGTCCACAGAGGCTTTGCCTCCCTTGGCGAGCCCGGTTGATGGCTTGGCGAGATTGTTGTCGCCTGCTGCTGTGGAAGGAACGGAGGAAGAAGCAACCTTGCTGCGCTTGGCTGTATTCCCGCACTCGTCCCGAGAGCGGTTGCGCTTTACAGCCTCCTGCGGCAAGGATTGCTGATTCTTGCTAGCTCGGCTCCTATTGTATTCACCTGTCTTGTCAGCGGCGTCTCTCTGATGCACAGTACCCGCCGCTTCATTCTTAGCAATCTTATTAAGAATAAAGACGGCCTTCTGGTAATGGTTTCTTGCTCGCTCGCCGCTGGATTTGGGTTTGCGCTTGCCATGCGAGGGGGCGCTATGGCTGGCGCCTTGGGCTGTCCCGACTGCCACACAGGAAGCAGCCCTGCTCCCAGACGGCGTGGGAGTGCCATGACTGGCACTCTCCGCGCCGCTCAGGCCCAGGACCGTCTCCTGGCTGGAGGCGAGCAGCTCTTCCTCGGATGACAGCGAAAGTTTGGGGTTATTTTTCTCCATTCCACTTCCCCCCCTCGGGAAGGCCCACGTACGTCCGGACTGTCCCGGCAGTGCCAGGAGCCCTGCACGGGGTGCACACTCGCCCGGAAAGAGATAAAAGTGGGGTTAAAGTACCGGCAAGTAAAGGCTCCGCGGGAACCTGGAAAAACTCCCTACGCGGAGGGTGAAGCATTAGCCGGGGAAATAAACAGCAAAAGAAAAGAAAAACAAACCAATAAAGTAAGGAGGTGGACCAGGGCCACCGAAAAAAATAGATCCTCCGACCGGAAAAACAATGAGCAGGCGGTGCCGTGCAGCCAATGCAGATGATCCGGAAATCCTCCTTGAAAAATCCCAGGAAACCACTTGCGTTGCCACCAATAGCCCACAGGGAACGATCGAGGGTGCACACAGTAGAAAAAACTCCACAAAAACTCAAGTAAAACCGTCACAAAAAGAAAAATTTTCGCACAGCCCAGAAAATAGCCACCTTGCCACTTTGACAGTTGGGGGATATAAGGGTACTCATGTAAACGTGTATTAACCTCGTATTTTCGTAAACAGCATAAGTTTATAAGTTTCATAAATGGACAGTCAAAATTTGTATGGAAAACTAATACACAAACTTCATAACTTTATACGGCAATTTCGGTGTGTAAACGATCTGGAGCACGTTCAAAAACTAAACTATAATGACTATAGTTAACCCCGTGGTAAGCCATATAGAGCGAGAGCCCGCCGCAAAAAATTGCTAAGATCGCCCAACAGAAAAAAATGTTTTCGAAACATTAGTACGTTCAGTTACCATTCATAAAATATCTTAGTGCTTAGCCGGCCACACACGGGACGGTTTTTGGCGTACAAGCACGCGTACAAACATAAGATTGATCGTGTGTGGGCAACTTGGCGTACAAACTTAAAACCGTCCCAAAACCGTCCCAAATATTTCTCGCCTTTGATTTTTCCATGGTTTTATTTTTTTATTATCTCTCAAGATGAATTCCTCCGACATTAGATTGTGGAGGCGCGATTTCGTTCTTTAAATTTTTTATATGGCTTTAGGAATGAAAACCAACACCGTTTGTGAGCAAAATGGCGTACAAACAAAGTTTGTCACAAAGATTGTCACAAGTTTGTACGCCAAAAACCGTCCTGTGTGTGGCCGGCTCTTAGGCAGAGTCTGAACCAAGAATGGTAAAGCTCAGTGGTAGAGCTGTGAAGCGACAGTTCAAGATCACTCGTTCGAATCCAGCCACAATATCGCAGGATCAGTCATCGACAATATGACAGGAAAATTAACTTTTTCGTCAGAGAAATGATGGACTTATTTTTCGTTGTTAAAAAAAATTTTATTGTTTGGCGTCTTTTAACCTACGATTTTAGTTATTTTGACCAACTCTCTTTTTCAGTGTAATAAACTCAAATTTACCCATGTTAGAAATATCCTATATAATGCTTAACCGGCATTTTTTGCCATTTGGATGCGACAGTTAGGATGTGAACCAAAATGTACTTCGAAAAATGATTCGAAAACTTTTTTAAAAAAGCTTAATATTTTTGCCTATGAAAATTATTTATACTTTCAATATTTAAAATTCTAAAATTTCTGTTGCATTCTGAATAATAGTTGCCGTCCACAATAAACTCGGAATTATTTCAACATTTTGTAAGCAGAGGCGGTAGGTTTACATATGTATGTATGTAAGAGCATCATCATGTCGCTTTAGTGTTCTCGGGTTCAAACCCCGGCAAGCAGACACGTGTTACCTACTAAATTTAAGTTTTTGACGGGTTATTTTGCATGACAATGCATTAAATAATGTAAAGCATTAAAATAATGCATTAATTTTTAAATCAATGATAATACAGATCAGCTTCATTAGCATTGAGGAAATTCAATGCTAATAAAATTTAAAAGCATTATCATTGAGGTATTTCAATGCTAATGAAATTATTTTCATTCACAGACAAATTTCTGACAATTGTTCCTGTATTTTCTGATGGATGTTAGGATAGTGCATTTCCTGTAGTTTTTAAGGAGATCTGCTGCTTTTTCAATATATGTTGTGGATTTTATGGCAACGTTCGTAAATTTGTTGGAAACTATTTTGCTATCCCATTTTTCTTTTTTCCGTGTTAGTATTGATATTCCGCAATGGTAATCCTTTTAAATTTCATTAGAATTGAAATTCCTCAATGCTAATGAAAATGATTTTCATTATCATCGATTCTTTAAAGATCAATGCATTACTTTAATGCATTGACAAAATAATGCATTACGCCCATGTATGGTCTTTATTTTACCAAAGTCAATACGAAAAGAAGGAATATCTTTTTCATACATTTGGGCTCGACGGAAATGAGGCCACAGAATTTCCGTTGTAATTCCAATTGCACCGTTCCCTAGACCTTTTTGAATATCGATGTTGGACCTCAACATTACTTTAGCTTCGACGAATACATATTTCGAACTCCTTGGGTAGGTCTCCAGTCTTATTAATATCGACAGGAATTATATCTTCCATCCTGACATTATTCATATTTCTAGTTCCATCGACTATTCGTTCTTGTACAATTAAATTACCGTAAGGATAACGCGCTGGTGGGTGCTAGATATGAAAATGGAAGGAACTTTTGTGTAAGGACTTTCTGGTATTTCGAGGCTTTACATTCAGCAGGAAGGAAAGACTAATTCTACGGTTCCATACGATCAAGGGCCCACTTCCAAAATTCTTGTACTGCTGTAAAGCTGACAAGCTAGTATGGAGGTAGATGTCTCCATTTATGTTATTTTTAAATATATTTTTTATTTATTTATTTTTGATTATTTTATTATTTAAAACTGATATTTTATTTATTAAATGAATTATATAGAATTATTTTAAAACAATTTATTTTAATTTTTTAAACGAATACAAATTTTATTTAATCTCTAGAGAGCTAATTTTTTAATGACTTATCTAAAACAAAACCTTTTTTATAATTCTCTAAAAAAATCAATGTTAACTTGATTGTTCTAATTTTTTATAAAATCAGGGAACTTGATTATTTAAGATTGACTCGCCACATTACCCTCCTGCTAGTTCTCGCTTGCGGGAACGATATCTTAGCTGGACGAGGGTGGCGTCTTGGATTGCTGGTGTTTGAATGAATGAATGAAGTTGATTGTTGATGATTATTGAGGTGATTGTAGTTGTTTTGAATTTCATTGATTTGCAATGAGGTTGATGGTAGCTGATTTGCAGCTAATTGGATGATGGGGTAATTGGATGTTGGATAAATTGGTTGTCGGTTTGAGATGTTGTTGAGATAAGTTGATTTGCAGCTATGCTGAAAAGGATGAAGTGGTTTATTAATGCCTACAACAAATTTTTCACTCCTTTTTTGAGTGTGCGATCTGGTAGGTTTAAGTAGTTGTAAATTTTTAGGTGATTTTTCTTCTTTTCTTTTAATGGAAGCGGTTTCCGGTCTTCTTTTTTTATCGGGATGTTGATACATTGTTTGGTGAAATCCTACTACTATTCTTCCTTGCTTTATATGTAGGAAACGATTTTTCGGGTCGTTTAATAAATTTAACATTTTTTGTGGTCTTGTCAATTCCGTTGATGTGTGTCCGGGTTGTTCGGGGTCACCAGTTATGGAGGTAGATGTCTCCATTTATGTTATTTTTAAATATATTTTTTATTTATTTATTTTTGATTATTTTATTATTTAAAACTGATATTTTATTTATTAAATGAATTATATAGAATTATTTTAAAACAATTTATTTTAATTTTTTAAACGAATACAAATTTTATTTAATCTCTAGAGAGCTAATTTTTTAATGACTTATCTAAAACAAAACCTTTTTTATAATTCTCTAAAAAAATCAATGTTAACTTGATTGTTCTAATTTTTTATAAAATCAGGGAACTTGATTATTTAAGATTGACTCGCCACACTAGATTCCTTTAAATTAATACTATAGAGTTCTAAGTCATGGTCTTACTAAAAGTAAAGCTCTTGTCCAAACACTTTCATTCGATAATCATGTCAAAGGGGTTTTAAAGAAAATCGTAGTCCTTCATCTTAATGCGTGCCAAATTTGATTAGTTTATCGTATTTTTTTCTCGTTAAACCCTCTCATTCAATACCCATGCCAAATGGGTTGTGAAACAAATAGTAATCCTTCATCTTGAGGTGTCCGCCATATTGAATTTAGAATGACGTAACCTTGGAGGAACGAACGAACATGGAGAGGAACAACCGTATAAAATCCCTATCGGTGAATGAAGCCCACTGACATATAGAAATGGACTACTCGATTTGCTGTCTCAAATGGTGCACCCTTTTGACAGTTCTCACCTAAGGAGAGTTCAGATATAGAAGGCATATATCTGTCTATTTCTTTCGCATTAGGCGAGATAGGGGGCTTCAAAAGGCGGCAAATTTAAAAATTATAATTATTTTTACTTGTAACCTGCGGGCTTAAATCTGATTCCCTTAAAAACAGAATGAAATCTTAAATAATTTCGCGACGAAAAGTTTGTGGAATAAGACATTTTTCATTGACAAACTCTCAGCAAAACGTCGAAATGCTGTCTTCTAAATATGTTATTTATATCGCTAAACCACTGTTTTAAGAACTCAAAAGTAACAATTAGAGCACTTTTGTGTTTTTGCTGTAATCCTCACTTAATTTAGTTACATTAAAAGGACATAAATACAATTAATTCCGAAATAATTCGCCGCATTATGCCACCTCAGATTTTTTGTGGTTTTTCTGCCATTTTTGTCGGTAAATCAGACATAAAATAAAAAGGATTAGCAAAATGGGATACTAAAAGACTAATTTTCATAATTTAATATCACAATTTCTGCCGAAAACTTAGAAATTGTGTAAAATCCAGTTGTATATTAAAAAGGGGTAATTTCATATTTGCATTCCTTTAAAGGGATTTAAGATAAAAAAGAAATTATTTAATAATTTTTGGTGTCATTACTTGATGGATTTATGCAATTAAAACGGAGAAATGCCCCAAAAATGCATTTGACAACAATTCAAATTCACAGCTGACTGCTCAAAATCCGTTAATGGTGTGAGCAAGAGGGAACGAGAAAGTGCACCATCTCGATATAGGCATTTTGTATGGGACGAGTGGTCCATTTCTATATGTCAGTGATGAAGCCAAAATCCGGGACCCAGATTGTCAAAATGGGACTCGGATTGTCAAATTAAGTGTCAAACGAGAAGCTAGCGGAAAATTCAATGTGAAGTTCGATAGTGAGCAGACGAGCGAAGTGGTAATTTTGTGCTTGTTTTCGCTTAAATGTGAGTTATAAAGTGCAATTTTTATGTTTTGATTTTGCGTTAATTCCTGGAATGTGCTAATTATATACATATTTGAATTATTTTGCACAAAAGCTATTGAAAACTGCCGAGAAAGTGTTTTGTGCCTAGCTGCGAAAATGTGAAGAATTACGGGATCTCTGCGGTTTGTTTTCACAAGTAGGTACTTAAGAAAACTGCATTTAGTGATTTCGTATCATAAAGCTGCGTAAATGATCAAATTTTGTGCGAAAAAATCATTCTTAACTGCATGTGGAAATGGAGGCAGAGTAGTCGCCATGTAGATTTTTATGGGGGAATAATGCGTAATCAAGATTGATTGATAGAAATATTACTTTACTTAATACTTTCTTTTTATTGGGTTTTATTTTTCCAGGCGATGTCCATTTGCAGGACAGGTGGTTTCTACTCACACATCTTTGAAATGGCTTCACTTTTTTCGGCTCGTTTCCACTGCATATTCGTTCGTTCCTCCGAGGACGTAACCCAACCTATCACATTCTGCTCGCCAAACCCTTTCATTTGACACCCAAGTCTATAAGGTTGTAAAGGAAAAGATAATCCGTCATCTTGGGAGATCCGCCATTTTAAATACATATATTAAAATCCTGAGTATACTATATTATATTTTATTGGATTTGACTGTTACGTACACGGTTTGAAACTAAATAAAATCGTTTAAAAAGATATCAGAGATTTTAGAAAATTATCTTCCTTCTGTAGGTTCGTACTTAGCCATTGGATTTAATGACGGTATTCTGTGTTTGTTGGATCCCATTGTGGGTAAACTTTCAGAAAATTTAAAGCCAACGTGTTTTTCAACAGCGGAGCTCACTCAAATAATATTTGGGCAATGCGGTTTTCTTGTGTACACGGTAAATGAATTATTCATATTAATAAGTAACATTCATTATATTATATTTATTTCAATTTACAGGACACTGATTTTACAACCGTGCTTGCACATTTCAGTAAAAATATAGAATTAATTGGGAAATATCGATTTCACTGTGCTCCAATTGTGGGTGTGTTTTTCACAAATCAATCAAAAACGTTGGTGACAGTCGCAGAAGATCGGTTTTTCGTTGAGTATAGTACCCAGGGAACAACTCATGGTAGAGGATTGGAATTTATTAGAGATGTCCGACTCGAACAATCTGCTAAAATAACAGCAGCTATTATAGTGCCGGCATCATCTTTTGTTAGAATGCCTACAACGCAAACTCACTTACTTCTCATAGCAAATGATTTATACAAAATAAGGTTTTTTGATCCTTTGAGTTTGAACTGCGTGAAAACTGTGTTGGGACCATTATTTGAGTCGCCTATCCGACAATTAATTGTACATGGATTTTATATAGTGAACTGTTAATTTTATATTTTTCACTTTTAGGTGAAACAATTCGACCCAACAAATTCACTGCTGATTTTCGCAACCGAAAAAAGTTTAGGAGTCGCACTGGCTCCATTGGATGGTAATCCATTTCGTTATTCAGGAGTACTAGCTCATCATTCGAAGGTAAACATTTAAAAATTAACATAGGTAAAATAATAACATTTATTTTAGATCAGCCATCTTTTAACAACTAAATGTGCCGATGAAATATTTATTCAAGGATATGGAGAATGCGGTGGGACTATTTGGGAGTTAAAACCAGTGTAAGAGCAAAAAATTATTCTGTAAAAAAAAACAGTTAAGTGCGGTTAAGATCGACTTGAACTCACAAGACGAATGCTCCGTAGTTTATTGAGAGCATACTCAAAGGACAATAGGCAAATTTCATACAAAAAAAAACCCAGCACCAACAAAAACAAAACCTATCCCTAATTATCACACATGTTAATCTTGTGTATATATTTTTAATTATTTGTTTGTGTTATAGTTATGGAGGATAAAAGATATAAGATAGTTTTATTTGCCCTATGACAGTAGTTAAGAAAACAACATTGATGTGTTTTAAGTTTTGTTTAATGTAATTAACCATCTATATCGACAATTACTGAGTCCGTAAGAGCTGAGACTGTTCTATGCCTGCATGTCTAGCATGACCTAAGTAATATGTATATAATACTTATTATATGAGAACAGCCGTTGGAAAGATTGATTGATTAAAGCAGCTGATATTTCGAAATCAACCATTATATTTTTTGAAGCTCTGTTAAAATACACCTGTTAGAATATTTTAAAATCTCTTTTGAATTTTCCGTTAACGGCTTCTACGACCCATCTGCAAGTATCACCAATCCTTCTTCATTTGATAATTGTTCTCTTGATCTTCTTGATGACGACATGTATGAGACGTACTCAAAATATTCTAAATCTCCTAGTACGTCTCGAAATCCTTTATCTCATAAAAAACAGTCTAATTCTTTAAAGAACCAGTGAAAGGCTCCTTCTTCCAAAGGACCATTTTCATTTTCCAATATTGCTTTCAGTACCACAGCGTCCGATGTTTGTGCTGCATATGGTCCTGTTACGTCAATGATGAATCCGTCATCACAAACCAACATAAAAAATTTCAATCGATTTTTAAACTTATGGAGGCTATAATTTCTTCTTTTGAATAAGAAGTTTGAGCTTTTTTGAATGGATAAGTAACTTCGATGACAAATAGCGATTGTTTTAGTTACATACCACACTCCGATTAACACCTGCCATTTTCAGTAGGTTGAAATCACAAATCAGAATCACGCATGGTTTTTTTTCATTCGAAATTGAGATAAGAAAGGGAAAAGAAGGAGCGAGAAGAACAGAACATTGTGTGGGTGGGTTGATTTTATAATAACAAATAAATAATGTAGCTACTCGTTATAATTATGTCTCTATTTCTTTATTGGTTTATTAGTGTTACGAATAGTTTTGTTTGTAATTTTTTTTATTTCTATTCGATTTTACCTGATCTCCAGCAGAAAAAATAAATGTATATAATTGTCTCTTACATCAAGCCTAATAAACCTACACTTAAATTGTTTCTGTTGGTTCTGGGTAATTTTTGCCCATTCGCCTTTGTATTACTTTATTAAGATCAGCAGGATTTAATTAATAATGTTAAAACGCCATTCTCGTATGTACATATTGTTACAATTTTACCCGCCAAACGGCTGGCGGAAGAACTTACACATTTTCCTCCAATATAAATCACGTTTTCAAGGATGAAAATGCTCATCCGCCGAGATAGACGAGCCCAAAAATGATCGGCGTTTCGATCCAGAGCGCCAGCCAGACCACTTCAGTGTGACTGAATGGCTAGCACGTTTGCCACATACGCCACCATCAAGCGGATCGAAAGCCGATCCTTATATCCTCTTGCTTGGAATTCCGAATATGAATTGTAGCGAAGGAAAATTTTGTAACAATGGGTGTGTTTCTGTATTCATTCCATGGGACGAAGAGAACGAAAGGAATTTTCACGGAATATACAGTACAGAATGAATAAAGAAACGACGTGGAATACGATTTTGACATTTATTTGTTCTAACAGTCACTGACAGTCTGATAGCTGCATAATCTTAAAGAAGAACAATCGAAAATGCTTGAAATTGCTGAGAGGCTGGATTTGGTCACGATTGCATGGGTCCCATCCCATAGGCGCATTCGTGAAAATTGTATGGCCTATGGGACGGCTGAGAGGGCTAGGGTCCTGTTTCGGCTAAAATATAATATATGTATAAAGCAAAAGAGATTGAAAAGGAAAACTATTTGGTCATAACATTTATTTACAAGTATTTTGTTCCATCGCAGCTCCTGTAGTTCAGTTCCGTTTTGTACTTTTGACAGCTCACAGGAGAATATTCTTTTTCTTTCACCTCCTGAGACGGATAAAAAAGAATACGTTCCAAATATACCACAGTAATAAAGAAACGCGGAACAGAATGTTCGGCATAACTTTAGACGAATAAAGAAACGCTTATTGAGTGTTCCGAATATTCCGAATGAATAAAAAAACACAACCAATATGTAAGACGTAGGTATCTACATACTATATGTATATAAAATAACATACCCTGATTGACTGATTCATCAACGCCGAGCAGAAATTGCTGAAGTTAATTATATCAAATTTAGACAGTAGGTTTCTTTTGCGACGAAAGCACTCACTAAGAGATGGTTTTACGAAATTCACCCCAGGGGTGAAAATAGGGGATGTAAAGTATGAAAATCCTTCATTTATGAAAACAAATTCATGAAAATTTTTGGCTTTTAATTATATTAGTTATGGGCTGATTTGGAACAAGTCAAGCTCTCGTGAAGTTGCACAGATTCATATGATACTGTGCAGGAACTTTCGTCTGAAGCTTAAACGTGCGAATATGCAAAAATTTTTCCCAGGAAAGCTAAACTTTCCGAGATATTTAAGTTTTTAAAAAAAAAATTTCAAACAATATTTTCGCATATTAGGGCGAAAATTCCTGCGCAATTTCACTTTACATTACCATTTCACTCACAACTCACACAATTTTCACAAATAAATCCAACAGGTACCTGAAAATATGAAATATTTGTAAGTATTATTAATCGTTACTTACCAAAAGAATCCATCTTCATCCGGCAGCTCACGGTATAGGAAGACAAGGTATAGTAAAGAATTTTTTGACGTCTAGCTGTGACGTCACTGCCCACGAAATTGTATGAAAAGCAATGAAAATATAAAATAACTAGTATTAGGTGAAATATATCTAAAATTTAGTGATAGGAGGTCAAAGTCAATAATATTACTGATATTTTACGCGACTTTTGGAAATTATAATCAATCAGAAATAAAAGAAAATCCTAAAAGTATTTCATGCACCAAAGAATATATCATAAAAGAACTATATTTTGACTTAAAGGTGCAGTTTTTAGATGAGATACTTTAAAATTAAATATTTATGAGCCTATTGCTACCTAAAATTGTAATAATAAACTCGTCAAAATTTATTTCATTAGTTTCATTTGGATGGAATTCTTCAAACACTATTGTAGACGGCTGTCGGGACACCGTTCCGAGCGTGCACACATACATACGTCGTGGGTAATGACGCGCAAGATGGCGGATCAAGTTTCAGGGTTACTATACCTTGTAATCCCTATACCGTGCGGCAGCTCACCTGTCAAACTGATTTGTTGTTATTTCGAGCTGCCCCTCCTACCTTCTCGGATGCGTTCAGTAATTGAACATGCATTCATTCAATTTTCAGTCAGTAGGCATTTTGTATAAGGAAAATTTTCAGTCAGTAGGCAGTTTGTATAAGGAAAATTTTCAGTCAGTAGGCAGTTTGTATTAGGAGAATTTTCAGTTAGTAGGCAGTTTGTATAAGGAAAATGTTCAGTCAGTAGGCATTTTGTATAAGGAAAATTTTCAGTCAGTAGGCAGTTTGTATAAGGAAAATGTTCAGTCAGTAGGCAGTTTGTATAAGGAAAATTTTCAGTCAGAAGGCATTTTGTATAAGGAAAATTTTCAGTCAGTAGGCAATTTGTATAAGGAAAATGTTCAGTCAGTAGGCATTTTGTATAAGGAAAATTTTCAGTCAGTAGGCAGTTTGTATAAGGAAAATTTTCAGTCAGTAGGCAGTTTGTATAAGGAAAATTTTCAGTCAGTAGGCAGTTTGTATAAGGAAAATGTTCAGTCAGTAGGCAGTTTGTATAAGGAAAATTTTCAGTCAGAAGGCATTTTGTATTAGGAAAATTTTCAGTCAGTAGGCAGTTTGTATAAGGAAAATGTTCAGTCAGTAGGCATTTTGTATTAGGAAAATTTTCAGTCAGTAGGCAGTTTGTATAAGGAAAATTTTCAGTCAGTAGGCAGTTTGTATAAGGAAAATGTTCAGTCAGTAGGCATTTTGTATTAGGAAAATGTTCAGTCAGTAGGCATTTTGTATAAGGAAAATGTTCAGTCAGTAGGCATTTTGTATAAGGAAAATTTTCAGTCAGTAGGCATTTTGTATTAGGAAAATTTTCAGTCAGTAGGCAGTTTGTATAAGGAAAATGTTCAGTCAGTAGGCATTTTGTATAAGGAAATTTTTCAGTCAGTAGGCAGTTTGTATAAGGAAAATGTTCAGTCAGTAGGCATTTTGTATAAGGAAAATTTTTAGTCAGTAGGCAGTTTGTATAAGGAAAATGTTCAGTCAGTAGGCAGTTTGTATACGGAAAATTTTCAGTCAGTAGGCATTTTGTATTAGGAAAATGTTCAGTCAGTAGGCATTTTGTATAAGGAAAATTTTCAGTCAGTAGGCATTTTGTATTAGGAAAATTTTCAGTCAGTAGGCAGTTTGAATAAGGAAAATGTTCAGTCAGTAGGCATTTTGTATAAGGAAAATTTTCAGTCAGTAGGCAGTTTGTATAAGGAAAATGTTCAGTCAGTAGGCATTTTGTCTTGACAGAGACAGGGTCAAGGTAGTCGCCTATGCCGATGACCTGGTGATCCTGGTATCGGGTCTTTTCCCCTCCGTGCTAAGTGACATCATGCAGGGAGCTCTTGCTAAGGTTGATGAGTGGGCCAAGAGCTGCGGCCTTGGAGTTAACCCGAGCAAAACGGAGCTAATGCTTTTCACAAACAAATCTAAGATACCCAATTTCAAGTTGCCCGTGCTTAATGGGCATACTTTGAACCTATCTATGCAGGCAAAATACCTTGGTATTATTCTTGATACAAAGCTCAGATGGAGGCTTAACATCGACGAACGTATCAGGAAAGCCTGCATAGCTTTTTATGCGTGTAAAAAGGCCTTTGGTAGACGCTGGGGTCTCCAACCTAAGGTAATTTACTGGATGTATACAGCCGTAGTACGTCCAATCCTTTCCTATGGGGCACTAGTCTGGTGGCCCTGCCTTGACAAAGATTACATTCGTTCCAAACTGGGTAGGGTGCAAAGAACCGCGTGTGTGGGCACTACGGGAGCTATGCGGTCATGCCCGACCGAGGCTCTCAATGTGCTGCTGCATCTCCTACCCATTGAACTGCATGTCAAATACCTGGCGAGCTGTAGTGCCCTCAGACTCAGAGAGTCAGGCTGCTGGAGCGCCAAGCCATACGGGCACAGCAATATCCTGGATCAGCTGCCTAAGGGGTTGGCGGACTGTTGCACGGATTATATTGTCCCCACACAACCTGGCGGGAAATACTTTAGTGTGAGACTTCCCACCAGAGAGGAGTGGAGTACAGGCGACTTAACGCGAACTTACGATCACGTTATCTTCACAGACGGATCTAGATCCGCGTTAGGTGGTGGTGCTGGTATATTTTCCGATACACTTGCCATTGAGAAGTCGTATCGCCTTTCTACGCAGGCCAGTGCCTTCCAGGCGGAAGTCTTCGCTATCATGAAGGCTTGCGATGTCTTGGCTGGCCTCGCACCAACATGTAATACTGCAATCCTTACGGACTCGCAAGCTGCTATCAAAGCTCTTGACTCGGCTTGTGTCTCCTCTAAACTGGTAGTTCGTTGCCGTGAGCGTCTCGCCCTGGCAGGGCAGCGCCACTGCGTTACTCTACTCTGGGTTCCGGGGCATAGGCAGTGGCGAAGCGTGGTAGTGTTCAAGGTGTTCACTGAACACCCGAGCAAACTGACGAATGAAATATGTAGACAAATAATAATCTAATTTTCATATTTGCATTAACATTAAAAATAAAAAAATTATTACTGGAAAAACTCCATAAAAATTTATTTACTTTAATTTCGGAGTATTTAAAATGATATACTGGCTGTTCAAAATGAAAACTGAACATTGATACTCGATACGGAAAAATTAAAGAGTAAAGAGACTTTTTCTGTCCGGCTCATACGAATTTTAAATCTCTGAATGTTCAATTTGAGACTTGAACAGCTTTGTATCATCGTTTCGTATCGCATAAATGCGGATAAGAAAGAGAAGTTTTAAACTCTGAAGATTTTATTTGATTACTCTTCACACTGTCCCAGTCCCAGTAGAAAAAAACAGGAGTCAAATACAGCGCTCTTAATTTCTTGTGTGCGAAATGATTCAAAGGTGTTCAGATCTCAAGTTGAACATTCGGGGATTTTTACATTCATATGGGCTTGACAGAAAAAGTCTCTTTAATTTTCATTTTTATATGGAGTATAGGCGTTCAGTTTTTAAACTGAACACTTACCAATACAACTGTAAACCGCTGAGCGGTTGAGGTCAAAGGAATCCTTGCGCTTGCTTACTATTGAATGTATGTAAAGAGAGGGAGAAAAGCTGAGAATTTAACAATTTTAGACTCAATGTGTTCCTGTTAATGAGCGATCATCCTTGCCTTGACTTTCAGCTTGATAAGAATTCTAAGTGGATTTTGCTGCGACTCTGCTTTTTTGGAATTTAATATTTTGTCTTGTCTATACTGTAGTTATGAAACTTTGTGTTTTTTCAGAAAAGACCTGCATTATTGAAGAAATTTTAACTATGCCTTTTTTAAGGTAAATAATTGATGAAAAATCGTATATTGTCAGGAAAGTATTTTAAAGCGTTTATTTGATGCTGAATGGTTTTTCAGAGTACAAGGACTCGCTTTAAATGGTCAACGTAAATACAAACAGGCTTAAGCCGATTTGTTTTAACTGCTCAAAATGTTAAAACAGATCGACTTTATTCTATCCGTCTTTACAGTTTCTAGATGTTTAAACGTCGAACTAAAACTAATATATAGAGTTAAAAATTATTAACTGAACACCCAAGAGCAACTCCTTAGCTTCGCCACTGGGCATAGGAGCATAGGGGGTAACGAGCGGGCAGACGAACTGGCCAGGACGGGTGCCTCTCTTAACGTGTCGATGGAGGAATCAGTTCTTCCTCCGATGGAGGCCGTTAAGAGGGACATCCGGCTGCATTTCTTCTCAATCGCGAATAAACGCTGGGTTGGTCTGGGAATCTGCAGTGTTTCCCGTATGACCTGGCCTGCCTATAACGATAGTAGAACGCTTGAGCTTCTTAAGCGTAGTCGTGTAGACATTTCCCGGGTAGTGGCAGTACTCACTGGTCACTGGCCCATAGGGGAACACGCAGCCAAGCTGGGAATTCCCTTCAACAGGCACTGTCGCAGCTGCAAGAATCAGCTGGAGAAAGAAACCCTTTCCCATTTTGTGTGCAGCTGTCCCGCTCTAGCTGGGGCTAGATATCGAGCGATGGGCGGGTTCTTCTTTGACAACATCAGAGCTTTATCCGCCTCAAGGATCGGAGAGATAGTTCTATTTCTGAACTCCACTGGTTGGCTGTGATCCTCGGCGACCTCACTCACTCGTTCTCTTTCTTTTGGTTACTTTTAGGGGATTTCTTCTGTGGTGACAAAACGGCGCGCCATAGCGCTACTTGGACCCGCCATGCTGGCTGGGTCGCCACTGTAACCAACCAACCAACCAACCAGGCATTTTGTATTAGGAAAATGTTCAGTCAGTAGGCAGTTTGTATAAGGAAAATTTTCAGTCAGTAGGTATTTTGTATTAGGAAAATTTTCAGTCAGTAGGCAGTTTGTATAAGGAAAATGTTCAGTCAGTAGGCATTTTGTATAAGGAAAATTTTCAGTCAGTAGGCAGTTTGTATAAGGAAAATGTTCAGTCAGTAGGCATTTTGTATAAGGAAAATTTTTAGTCAGTAGGCAGTTTGTATAAGGAAAATGTTCAGTCAGTAGGCAGTTTGTATACGGAAAATTTTCAGTCAGTAGGCATTTTGGCAATTACTGAACGCATCCGAGGAGGTAGGACGGGCAGCTTGAAATAACAACAAATCGGTTTGACAGGTGAGCTGCCGGATGAAGATAGAGTCTCTTGGTAAGTAACGATTAATAATACAAATATTTCATATTTTCAGGTACCTGTTGGATTTATTTGTGAAAATCGTGTGAGTTGTGAGTGAAGTGGTAATATAAAGTGAAATTGTGCAGGAATTTTCGTCGTAATATGCGAAAATATTGTTTGAAATTTTGTTTAAAAAAACTTAAATATCTCGGAAAGTTTAGCTTTCCTGGGAAAAATTTTTGCATATTCGCACGTTTAAGCTTCAGACGAAAGTTCCTACACAGTATCATATGAATCTGTGCAACTTCACGAGAGCTTGACTTAAGCCGCTGATTTTCCTATAACCCTGAAACATGGGTACTTATGTAATTGTAAACCAATAGTATAAATGTACCAAATTACACCTCTCTCACTTTTGAAGTGACGTAATTTCATACAAATGTTTAACCTACATTTTACCACTATTCTGTTCCTGTTTCGAAACCCACGCGAAATTATGCTGAAAACTTACACAATATTTTGCTTCGTTTCACTACTGCTATTTTATAATTTTAATATCTGATGAGCGCCCAAGCTCTTATTTATAGTCATACGAATACAGAAATACTATGAAGAAATACATATGTTAAAAGTTTATTTTGGTTGAAATATATTTTAGGGCCAAAAATGATAAGCTTAGACCCTTCGTCAATCCAAAATATTAAAACTGAGGAATTGTTTTTATTAATTATTTTATAAAAATATTATTTTCAACCTAAATTAATTTTAGCAAAAACTTATTTTTTTATTATATAATTTTGAGTATGAAGTGCGCGGTATCCTTCTGTAAAACCAATCAGCGATATGTTAATGGAAAAACATTTTTCAGGGAAATTGGAGTGTTATTTAATACATATTTTATAACTGTTCTTAAGTGAATGTAGTTAAATATATTTGTCGACATAAATTATACACAGTGGCAATCACATAATTAAGAACACCAAACGGGTTTTTAATTTATGCGTGATATTTTTCTATTCCCAGAGGTTTTTATTGAATATTAATTTTGTATAATGATAGCATTAAGGCAAGCACACACCGACGCGGTGGCTGTGGCGGTAGCGGTAGAGGTAGCGGTAGAGGTAGCGGTGATGATGGCGGTGCGTTGATTGTAAGCATACACCGACGCGGTGGCGCGAAGTTATTGGGTGTATGCAAAAATTTCCGTTGTTTTTTTTTACTTCAAAAATTCATTTATTAATAGACTAAAATGAAATATACTGTTGTGGGAAACAGGATTTTCGGTAAACAACAACACGAGAGTTCGAGAAATAAACAACTTTATTTCAGCCAATGTTGTCAGCGTGGTCGTGTGAAAAATAAACTAACTCTTTTATAGAGTACCAACATACAAAAGAAAAACAAACCATCAGTGACATCTATCAGTTTAAACTTTAACATATACCATAAATTAAAGTATTGTCCTTCGGTTGCTACAACCTTTGCTCACCTATTAGGCAAAGGACGGATTCCCTTGAAAAATAATTCTTCATTTTTAGAAGCGATCCCAATCGTCAATCCATTTTTTACAACTTCCGAAAGAAATGAAGCGATGATCTACTTAACCGCTACTCATTGATTGAAAAAGGTAATAGTCCGACAGAGCTATATCCGGTGAATAAGGCGGGTGGGGTAGAAGTTCCCATTTGAACGATTTCAATGTGTTCTTAACTGATTTGTGAAGATGCGGTCTTGAATTTTCATATTTGAACATCACTTTGTCATGTCTGGCGGCGTATTGTTTTCGTTTCAACTGCACTGCTCTATTCAATTTTATAAGTAGTTGCCCATAACGATCTCCAGTGATGGTTTCGCCTGGTTTGAAAAGTTCATTATACAAAATGCCTTTTTGATCCCACCAAATACAGAACACAATCTACGATCCGTGGATGTTCTTTTTCGGTATCATAAGCGTCCACAAGTAATATGAGTCCCCGCAGCAGTTTTTCCAATATTAAAGTAGAAAAGAAGAACTTCCCGCAAACATCGTTTTTTTTAGCTCGAATTTCAATATTTTTAACGGTATAAGAAGACACACAACGTTCGCAAAACAAAACAAAAATTCACAGAATATTATTACCAAATGTTAAAAGCAAAAATTACCAGAATATAAACACCAATGTTTACGAAATTCATAAAAGGAGACACGGACACGGCGGAAACTTTTCGTAACTGCTCCTAATAGTTTTGAACAAATTTTTGAGATAAATGAGTATATATTTTGCAATCGCAACCTTTGAAGATAAAGCCTAAGGAACAGCGATATCGCTCTCGGAGCGTAGTAAAATCCGACTAGTGTTAGGGAAGACAGTTTTTGTATTGGGGGGGGGCAACAAAAGAAATTCAATTATACAATTGTTATTAGAAATTTAATAAGTATTCAACTTCCTCATTATTGATACTTTTTCTATTTAAATAGCACTTTTTTCAACAATTGAACAATTTTTAACGCCGTCAATAAATATTGGGTTCCCTTTCATAGTGACGCAGATGGTTCAGCGCATTCGTCTCGCTTACTCATTGAGCACCTCTCTTTCTAGGGAACCCAATCTTTTTTACTACGCTCACGTACAGGGATTTTACACGATACAGCGTTTCCTTAGGCTTTATCTTCAAAGATCGCAACAGCCGTAGAGCGGTGGCGGTGAGAATGCAACATGCAGCAACTCACCGCTACCGCTTTTGTCAGCGCCACCGCCACCGCGTTTGGTGTGAACATGGAGGAACAAACGAAAACGGAGAGGCTATATCGTGTAAAAGCCCTGTGCGTGTGTTAAGCATTTTTGGTTGTGGGAATGCGGGTAAACGGGCAAAGGGGGTATCACCTTAATTTGACGTCGCCTTGTAGGCCGGGTTCATGTCGAGTGTTTTCTGTGCCGAAATTAAGGTTTTCATTCAAGTTTTCAATCAATAAGGATTAAACAGTTTGTTTATTGTATGTTATTTCCTATAGTGCAGGAAAATTTGTCATTTGCTTTAATTTTTAAAGCCAAAATTGAGCATGAAGTGCGCGGTGTGCTGCTGCAAAAATAATCGGCGATATGCCAAAGGAAAAACACTTTTCAGGGAAGTTGGAGTGTTCTTTTATATTTTATAAGTGTTCTTAAGTGAATGTCATTAAATAGATTTGTCGACATATGTTATAAAATGGAAAAAATTACGTTTTAATTTAGGTGTTCTGCTATCACCTTATTTTTCAGTGGCGGTGCTTAAAAAGCAGTCTAAAAATGCATCTTTTACCTATTACAATGAGGAAAACTTACACATTCCAATTCCACTAACACAAGTAGAGAAATGCTTAAAATTTTTCTGGATACAGCCTCTCCGTTTTCGTTTGTTCCTCCATGGGTGTGAACGCTCGAAATCATTTTAATATTATGCATCTTACGGCCCCCACCGTCTCTACCGCTACCGCCACCGACACCGCGGCGGTGTGTGCTTGCCTTTATAGTGTTAGTTCTTAGCAAAATGCTTGGTCAAATGCACACAACGATATTTTAGCGGTTAGCGAATTAAGAACAGCATTGAAAACATAAGCAATATTAGCAAATCTAATCTTACATTTATTTATAAAATTTACATACATTTTTAATTGTGACTACTTGATGGCTCGTCCGTTTTGAAGCAAAATCTCTCTGCATTAGTTTAGCATTGAATCAATCAAATCAATACATCTGTATATAGGAATATTGTTCCAAGAATTTTTAATTGCGGTCCGCTCAATATTCTTGGGTTTTAGTCGACTTGTCGACGTCGATCTATATTATATCAATAGGATTGAAATCGGGTGACAGTGCTGACCACTTTAAAATATTAATTTTCTCACCTCCAAGAACTGTTTTACTCCACTGCCGTATGTTTGAGGTCATTACAAGCCTGATAAATCCGATTTTCGGACATTTCGTTTGTTACATATGGTAGCAACACATTCCTTACATTGTCCAAATAGACATAACGATCTATGGTTCCAAAAATTTGGTCAATAGGGATTATACCATTTGCGGAAGTCATAATTGTTTGTTGATTACATAATAATTATTAATTACAATACTTTAAGTAATTTTCTCATTTGTTCAACTTCATAATAAAAACGTGTGGGGGAAAAGTGGCATGAAGGAGCCGAGTTTTGAAAGAGCCGTTTTCTATTGCACAAAAACTAACGACTGAATTTTTTTCATGTATTTTTTTTTAGTTAGTACTACTGATCACTGATTTCATCATTATTTGTCAACAACTGACGTTGATACAATGTTTTAAAGATTTTAGATCCCAAAAGTAAATTTTTGATGTTGTTTTATCTAGTTTTTGACAGTCAAATGCCAACAAATCATGAAAAACTGATTATGCTATACAATTTTATAGATTTTAAGCTTTTCAACGATACATATTTTATTAGTAGAGCACTTTAATTTTATACTAACTTTTTAAATAATTATTTTTAACATTAAAAGTTATGAAGGAGCCACTTTGTTAAAATATAGGAGAAAGAGGGCATGAACCCTGTGGGAAAAAATGGGGCTTCTAACAATTTGGACATCCCACAATGATCAAAAGCAATATCAACTCCCAAAACTTTTTAATTATTATTATCAAATAAAAAAAATCGAGTTTATTTAATACTCTCTTCAAGTTATCAACAATTTTTGCAAGTTACAAGCAATTTTTCAGTTTGTAAGCATTTTTTTAACACAACAAGAAGAAGTCTATATTCTCTTCCCTCCCCTCTACAAAAATATCTTGTTACAATCACTATTAATATAGTGTATGTTATTAAATTTCATCTTTTCCATTTCTTATTATAATTCGCGGTGGCTCTTTCAAAACCTATAAGTTATGAAAAGGCTGAAAATCGATTTTTTTTCAAATCGAAAAATAAATATTAATTTTGTAAATTTTCTTCATTCCGCCTACGAAACTTTGTTCTATACTGTCGAAATGATAACTTTATTGTAAAAAAAAAATTTTTTTCATTCCTTATTGTTTTTTTAGGCCTTGTGTAAAACTGGCTCTTTCATGCCACTCTTCCCCTACTTAGTTAGCATGCGAAAAATTAATGAGGCCCCTTCAAAAATGTCATTTTTTACCTACTACAATGTAATAGTATAGACATGTATTTACAGGAGTATAAAGTCGCATTTTAAGATGGGTGGCGAAGGATTAGCACCATTCTGCACTCTTCTGCCAGGAGGTAAAGATGGATGGCTTTTTAAAGAAATGCAGAATTTCTTTATCTATATGCAACTAATGTCTGTGTCATTGGATACTCCCGAGGATTATTTAGTATGCTCACTTTTCTAATATTTAGGGATATTTCTAAATGATTTATTTTATTAGATAAAAGACACCATAAACTTCTCTGACTTGGTTGACTATCTACGTGCAATCGGGTACTTTCCGAGTGAATGGGAGGTACGCTGTAGTTTTTGTATATAAAGAATTTGGATTAAATTTTTAATTGTAATAGATTAAAAATATAAATTTCGAATTGACAACCGATACAAAGAAACTTTCCATACTTCCATCAAAAATATCGTTTGTCGAAGCTGTGAAATTATATTTAAATCATAAACCGATCGATGGCTATAAACTAACTGATATTAGCCGAGCTCTGCAATATGTTGTAAATGAAGAATTGAGGAAACCAGAGGAACAATTACAGAATGTCGAAATATCTTTGGATAAAATTATAGAATTACTTACTGAAAGAGCTGAATCAGTTCCAAGAGCTCAAGCTATACAGTATCTCTTCGAATTACTTAAACCTTGTGGAATGGAACGATGTAGAAAGAAATCACCTGAAGATCTCGAAAATGATCTCCCGAAGCTGGGAAGTTCCTTTAACACCGAAACTTTTTGCAAAATTCTACTTGGAATAGAAATCGACTCTTCCTGTGGAGGTTTGTGTTCGGTAGTCCAAGGTCAAGAATTCTCCCTTCATACCTCGAGTAGACGGAGTAGCATTTCATCAGAGGAATGCATTGAAGACACTGACATTGCATACAAGGAAGATGATCGCACAGCTAGTTTTTACCCAACTTATATATAATACTAGCCGTTTATTAAATTTATAATTATTATTCTGTTAGTTTTTACATTTATTAACATTACAATCACTCTATAAAAATAAAGAAGTTACTTGTCTAATTGCATAGTTTGAAATGTTCAAAAATAACGGAAACCCTCTTTATATCAGTGGTGCAGTTGCAGTGGTGGTCACGAATTTAGTACATTCTTTTCAGAAAAATAAACACATTATTTAGAGTTAAAAAAAATTGTTTTATATGTTTCAATAAATTACGTAAATAAATTTTATATGAAATATGAATTTGGGTTATACATGTATGTACAGAGTACATATAGTAAATAAATAAATAATTAAAATAGACTAGATTCAATAGATTATGTAGATACGATAGTAATCTGTTTGATATTTAATGTAATTTAATAATGTAATTTAATCATAATAATCTATTAATTTCATTCATGTAGCCACGGTCAATGCACTTAGCACTGCAAGCAGTGCAATCGCGCGTAATTGCACTCAGCTGTAAGCACGTACGTGTGCGACCTAATTATATTGTTGCTGATCAAATGATAGCGTAGGGAATTTTTGTTACTTTCTTTGTTTTTGTTTTTGTAGTAATAAGCAAAAATTGTCTATAAATATTATTGGTAAGAAAATAAATGGCAATTCGATTATCAGACATACGTGCGGCAGTTTCTTTTACCTCAAATAACATTTTTTGGTCCTTCGAGCGTGTGAATTGTGTGACTTCTTCATTGAACTTAGTGTCTTTGAAGAAAAGTGTTCTCTTGAACTTAGTGTCTTGGGAATATTACACAGAACAGCGCCGCGCCGTAGCCATTCTCTAGAACATAGGGTCTAAAGAGTGGGTTAATCAAATTCTAGTTTCAGAAAATTGTGGGATTACGTAGCAGCAGTAGATCAGTGAGCTATTCACCAAGATGGAGGAATTGATCAAGCAACAAAGCACTGATGCGAAAAAAATCAAGACGATCAACAGCAATTTTAGGAAAGACTCTTCGTCCCGGAAAACTAAGGAGTATTGCGAGACGCGTGTGCAACAATTAAATACAACTTGGGAAGCGTTCGATTTGAGGAATGCAGATCTCGAAAAATACAAGGAAACGGCTCCGGATCATGATTACTTCAAAGATGAATTTTTCTACAAGGTGGAGGCATTGTATGAACAAACTAGAGGCTTGTTCGAAGAAGCAATAAGAGAAGCGATGGAGCGTAAGAAAAATTCAGAAATAATTCAAGAACAGCTCAGAAATATCAAGAAGCAAATGGCATTAATTAATTCTCTTAGCCGGGCAGTTGAAAAAATAGACAATGAATTGAAGCCAGATTCCTCTGAGGTATACGTTTCAGAAAAAATTAAAATGTTGAACAATTACTGGGAGTTACACTTCCTTATGGAATGGAAATTTACATTGCCTTATATCTGAAGTCGATCTGGGACAGGAATTAAGGAGATTCTGGGAAACAGAAGAAGTTCAACAAGAACGAAAACTAACCGGTGAAGATATGGCATGTGAACGATATTATAAATCCACGTATAAAAGAGGTACTGATGGACGCTATACGGTGAGAATTCCTTTTAAACAGAACCCAGATGAAAGGGAAGATTTAAACCGATCGAAAAATTTAGCAATGGCAAGACTGTTCCAAATGGAGAGAAAGTTTAAAGTCGAAAAAACATATGCAGCCATGTACAAAGATTTTATGAACGAATATATTCGCCTTGGGCATATGGTTCCAGTGACTGATAACACAGATTCAGGTTATTACATACCTCATCATGCTGTTCTCAAGCAGGACAGTTCAACGACTAAACTAAGAGTGGTCTTTGACGCCTCAGCGAAACACAATAATCTACAGAGCTTGAACGATATCATGATGGCTGGACCACAAATACAGCAAAATCTCACATCTATCATGTTACGTTGGCGAAAACATCGATTTGCATTATTGGCTGACATTGAAAAGATGTACCGCCAAATAAGGATGGATATTCGCGATCAGCGATATCAACGCATTCTGTGGCGTGAAGACACCAATTTACCCATTACGGAATATCAACTAACAACGGTAACTTATGGAACGAAAGCTGCGCCTTATTTAGCAATTCGCACTCTTCAACAACTGGCGACAAATGACGAGAAGAAGTATCCTATTGCGTCGAAAATAATACTCCACGATACATATGTACGATACGACGTTGTGTCTGGTGCAAATACAGTCGAGGAAATTTGCATGGCGAGTAAGCAATTGATCAAACTTCTTGAAGGTGGAGGATTTATCCTGAGGAAATGGTCCAGTAACAGCACTGAACTCCTACAAAAAATTCCGTGGAATTTAAGAGAATGTGCAAAGGAAATAGATTTCGATAGTGAAAAGTCGATAAAGGCACTTGGAGTCAATTGGAATCCGTCAACTGATCATTTTCAAATTCAAACGAACATAAATTCTGACTCTTCAATAACAAGCAAACGAAGTTTGCTCTCCGAAGCAGCAAAAATATATGATCCTATTGGTTTGCTGGCACCTGTTGTGGTCAAAATAAAATTATTACTCCAAGAGGTCTGGCTACAAGGATCTGACTGGGATGCTGAATTAAGCAGTGAGATTCTCCGCAAATGGCATCGAATAAAAACTGAATTACAGAGTCTCAATAGCATTCGAATTCCTCGGTGGGTACAATATACAGGAGCAAACTGTAATTGTGAGCTACATGGGTTCTCGGACGCCTCTGAGAAGGCATATAGTGCTGTTATATATCTGCGAGTGGTCCACAACGAGACAATATCTTCTTGACTACTTACGGCAAAGACAAAGGTTGCTGCACTTCGATCAAAATTATCGCTACCAAGATTAGAGCTATGTGGAGCCACACTGTTGGCAAATCTCATGAAAGAAACAAGAAAAAGTCTTGAAATTGAAAATGTGTCGTGTTATGCATGGACTGACTCTACAATCGTACTCGCTTGGCTACAGGAAAGTCCATACAAATGGAAAACATTCGTCGGAAATCGAGTAGCCGAGATTCAGGCTGTACTAGATAGCAGCAGGTGGTCCTACATCAAGGGCAGCGAAAATCCTGCGGACTGTGCATCACGAGGAGTGTATCCATCGAGCCTAAAGTCTCATCCTCTGTGGTGGGAGGGTCCTTCATGGCTGAAAGAAACGCATATTCCATACAATAAAAGGGCAATTGAGACAATTGATTTAGAAAGGAAGCCAATTGCATTGCATGCTGTAACCAGTGATAATCTACATCCAATAAGAATTCTGCTAGAACGCTATTCGTCAATTGAAAAAATTCAACGCACATTAGCTATTTGGCTACGATATATGAACAATTTACATAAGCGCATGAGATGTGAATGTGATCAAAATAGTAAACAATGTGAAGCCACTAGAAGGATTGGACCGTTCACAATAAAGGAATTAGACAAAGCACTATTGTTGATTGCTAGATATACTCAACAAATACACTTTCAAGATGAGTTCACAAAATTAAATGTGGGAAACCCGGTCGACAAAAATAGCCGAATATCATCGCTGGCTCCAATATTCGGAAAGGATCAGGTCATTAGAGTCGGCGGGCGATTAGATAATGCAGCTTTGACCTTCAACCGCAAACATCCGGTAATCCTTCCCTACAAAAGTGAGCTCACAAGCTTAGTGATCGATAAGGCACATAGAACAACGTTGCACGGAGGAAATACGTTAACATTGCATGCTGTGAGACAAACATTCTGGATAATTAATGGAGCGAAGGCAGTCAAGGCATATATAAATGGTTGTGTGAGATGTCACCGATTTAAATCCCAGTTATGTCATCAGATGATGGGATCGTTGCCATCAGCAAGGGTTGTCAAAAGTGCCCCTTTCACGCACACTGGAGTTGATTACGCTGGGCCGTTCGACCTACTTCTCGCTAAGGGACGAGGGAATCGTACTCACAAAGGGTATATCGCTCTATTTGTGTGCCTGACGACCAAGGCGATACACATAGAGATAGTGACAGATCTCTCATCCGCAGCCTTTATCGCTGCTTTCAAAAGGTTCGTAAGCAGACGAGGACTAGTTGCAAACTTGTACAGCGACAACGCAACTAACTTTGTCGGTGCGAGTAAGATCTTAAGTGACCTGCACAAGCAGCAATCATTTAGAAATGCAGTAAATAACTCATTGTTAGAAATTGGTACACAGTGGCATTTTATTCCACCTGCATCCCCTCATTTTGGAGGATTGTGGGAAGCTGGAGTAAAGTCGATAAAACATCATCTCCGACGTGTTGTTGGTGAGACAAAGCTCACATATGAAGAGATGTGCACATTATGCACCCAAATTGAGGCATGTCTGAATTCCAGACCGCTGTGTCCTCTATCTGAAGATCCAGAAAGTTTAGATGTTCTCACACCAGGGCATTTTCTCACCGTTGGCTAATTGCGCGGACAAAATTTTCGAAGTAAGCAGTAAACCTTCAGTTTTTGCTTATTCTTCACAACAGAACAATAACAATAACAATATTTTGGCTAATTTAACTTCAGAGTTAATCAAATTAAATCAACGAATGGAAGAAATGAGCAAAGAAATTTCAACACTAAAACGTCGCGATCGTTCACTAAGTAATCATTCGTTTCGCAGTTCACATTTTTCTCTGAATTATTCTCCAGCTCGAAATCAAATCAAATTCCACAATAAAAGAAACTCTCAATCTCCTGACTCTAAGTTATGTTGGTATCACGCCAAATTCCAACATAATGCTAATAAGTGTGTACCCCCTTGCTCGTTTACCACTTTAGATTCATCAAAAAATTAAACAGCTTGTCATCTTTGACGACGGGTGATAAAGGCGAATACAACAGTCGTCTTCATATTTATGACAAATCTACCAAACAATCCTATTTAATTGACACAGGAGCAGATCTTTCTGTCATTCCAAAACCTTTATCAACTAAATTATCGTCTACAGGTTTACAACTGTCAGCAGCTAACTCTTCGCCAATCAATACTTATGGAAATAAAATCCTAACTCTGGATCTGGGCCTTCGAAGAAATTTTCAGTGGTCGTTCGTAATTGCTGACGTAGAAAAGCCAATTTTAGGCGCAGATTTTCTATTCCATTTTAAATTAATTGTGGACCTATCAAAAAGAATTCTTATAGATCCGCTCACCAACTTAACCTCCAAGGGACGCCTCTTTTCAGGTCCTTCTTCAACTTTATCTGTACTAATTAAACCATCCATTAACTACGAAGTTCAAAAATTAATTCGTGAATTTCAATCAATTACTATATCACCGGCTCTCCATTATTAACTGTACCAGAACAAGATCTGTTGGATGTGAAAATCAACACTCTTACGAAATGGCAGCATATTGACCGAATGCAACAAGATTTTTGGAAAAAATGGTCTACTGAATATATTGGACGTTTACAGCACAGACCTAAATGGGCTCAAAGGCAAGAAAATCTAAGGAAAGGAAATCTTGTACTCATAAAAGATGAACAAGCCCCTCCTTCAAGATGGGCTCTTGGACGCGTCATCGAAACACATCCGGGGGCAGATGGGCTAACCAGAGTCGTAACCTTGCAAACAAAGGGAGGAAAATTGAAGAGGCCGATTACGAAACTCTCACTATTACCAATCATTAATAGTGAAACAGAATCAACATCAAGTACTGAACCGGATACGATTGACGATTGTCCAAAATCTAAGGGTGCAACATCGACCCAATACGATGGAGGAGAAATGGCTAAAATTACTTCGAACACTCGGAAACGGTCTAAGGACATTAATAACGACGAAGCTAATAAGCGACATCGAATAGACCCCGACACAAGTAGAAAGGGATCACCAATAAGAACCTCTATGGTTAAGGGACATTTATTGTTACTGTCCTTGTGTTGTATGCTATCCATGGCAAAATCCGACAAGCCCTATAAACTTACACAATTTACAAATCATGAGGGAATCTATTTTGACGATATTTCTGATGTGCAGCTCTACTCCAGTGAGTGGAATCTTCTTGTGTTTTACGATCTATCGACGTACTGGAGCGAATATAACGGAATAAAAAGATCCATACTCAGACTTGGTACACTCTGTGAGAGCGAAGTCCACTTATCAAAGGAGCTATGCGGTGCTACAACTCAACAACTTAAGCATCAACTACAGGAATCTGAGGACATAAACAAGATATTATATCAACAAAACAAACATATAAGCACTCGGAATAAACGAGCACCCTTCGAATTCATTGGGACAGTTACTAATAAACTCTTTGGTATTCTTGATCAAGATTTTGCTAACCGCTATGAACAACAGATTCGTGAAACAAGAGGAAATGAGGACATGATTAGACAACTCTTACGAAATCAAACATCTATAATGGAAAACACCGTAAATGTTATTAAAAAGAATTCTGATACAGTTCAGCGTCAAATAAATTTAATGAAGAATAAACTTGAAGATATTACAACGACTTTAAGTCAGTCAGATCAGGACCTGAGAGCTACCCAGGCATTCAATTCGGCAGCTATCTTAATGACTTTAAGCCTCCTTAGCTTCCAGAACATACAAAGGGGTATCTAATCTGTGGTAACAGATATAAGGCATGGACGGATCAATACATTATTACTAACACCTAGCCAGCTTACTGAACAACTTAAGATCATAAGGGAGCATTTACCACCCAATCTCAAGCTGCCTGGCAACGGAAGTAGCACCTCCTTGATGGCAATTTATAATTCCATGCACGTCAACATAAAAATTACTAATGACAACGTTCTCTTTAACATCAACATCCCCTTGATAAGTGCAGAGGCCTATCAACTATATGAGCTCATACCAATTCCAGTGTACTACAAAAATCAGTATTACTACATCGAACCGTCCAGCAAATACTTAGCAGTAAATAGTCGACGAGATAGATTCAATCCCATGTCAGAAAAGGATCTAAGGGCTTGCCAGCATGTGATCGTTGATCAATTAATTTGTAATCTGAACCAACCAATATCCACTTTAAAGTCTAATCAAAGCCATTGCGAGATAGAATTGTTAAACAATCAACGCCAAATTTCACCATTCTACCGTCTGAAAAATAAGGAGATTGAAAATAACTGGATTAAACTGCATAACAAGAACACATGGTTGTTTATGCTGAAGGAAGAAACACGGTATGACATTCTCTGTGACAATATCCATCACCCATTATTACTTACTGGGAATGGAATCATTCAGTTACAAGAGACCTGTATCATTAACCATCTGTGGTGGTCGATGTTATTGCTTGAGGTTTTCGACTCGATTAATCTTTTATATAGAAAGCTTCTCTCTTCCCGCGACTCAAACCTATTTAATGTATTTTTTGTGTATAAAGAAAAGTAGGTCAATATTTGCCTTTACTGTAGTTACCTAGAGATACGAGCGATTATAAAATATTCGAGCAGGCTTCCAAAAAAAGTTTTAGTAGACCTGGAGAGATTGTTTTAGAGAGAATTTAAAAAAAAAGACCGAATCGAATTTTAAAAATAGCTTTTAATAAAGCTTTTAAAAAATAATAATTTAATATTTTATTTAAAACAGTAAAAATAAAAAATAATTAATAATATAAATACTGAAAGAGTTGTTTAAAAAAAAGAGAAGAGAATCACCCAAGAAATAAAATATAAAATAGAAAAGGAACGACGAAACGAACTCTACTGAAATACCTCTCATAGAAGGACTAGAAGTAGGAGAAGATTAACTTTAGTAAGTTATTGAAGAGGTTCAATTGAAGAAGAAGAAGAAGAAGAAGTCCAACATCTCCTACATTGGTGACCCCGACATCCCTGAACAAGCTCAAGATACCAACATTACAACAATCAACACTTCTTGTTAATATTTCCTCGTTAAAGCTTACAATTATTTATAATATAACTAATTTGTTAATTTCTTTATACACATTCACGTTCGTTTCGTTTAACATCTCAATTTAAAAGTGTAGTGAAGTGAACCATGATGAGCAACAATTCTAGTGTTGATTTTTCCGGATTCCCTGAGATTCCCGGGAATCAAAGTCAAGTCGAAAATATGAGTGGCACTGTTGATGAGAACATTATTTTCTCATCCAGTCCACTTCCTCGGCCACGTAACGTTATTACCGCAACATCTCCCTCCATTTCAACGGTAACTTTCATAGCTCCACCCTTTTGGAGAAACGCTCCAAAGTTCTGGTTTAAAAAGCTCGAAGCACAGTTCGAACTTGCCAGAATAACCGCAGAAACCTCTAAATACAATCACTTACTCTCTGCGTTGGATGAGAGTCTCGTTTTCATACTAAGTGATTTACTGGAAAACCCAAATCCGCGTCAACCGTATACCGAACTAAAAGAAGCGTTAATATCACGTCTTTCGGTTAGTGAATCAGCAAAATTAAACAAACTTCTTGGCGATGTTGTGTTAGGTGACAGATCTCCATCACAGTTCCTCAGAGAAATGAGAAACTTATCTGATGGAAATCTGAACGACGACGTTCTCAAGACTCTTTGGTTGCAGCGACTTCCTGAGTACATGAAGGCTATATTATCATGTAACTCAGGATCTCTTACAGAGTTGGCTAATTGCGCGGACAAAATTTTCGAAGTAAGCAGTAAACCTTCAGTTTTTGCTTATTCTTCACAACAGAACAATAACAATAACAATATTTTGGCTAATTTAACTTCAGAGTTAATCAAATTAAATCAACGAATGGAAGAAATGAGCAAAGAAATTTCAACACTAAAACGTCGCGATCGTTCACTAAGTAATCATTCGTTTCGCAGTTCACATTTTTCTCTGAATTATTCTCCAGCTCGAAATCAAATCAAATTCCACAATAAAAGAAACTCTCAATCTCCTGACTCTAAGTTATGTTGGTATCACGCCAAATTCCAACATAATGCTAATAAGTGTGTACCCCCTTGCTCGTTTACCACTTTAGATTCATCAAAAAATTAAACAGCTTGTCATCTTTGACGACGGGTGATAAAGGCGAATACAACAGTCGTCTTCATATTTATGACAAATCTACCAAACAATCCTATTTAATTGACACAGGAGCAGATCTTTCTGTCATTCCAAAACCTTTATCAACTAAATTATCGTCTACAGGTTTACAACTGTCAGCAGCTAACTCTTCGCCAATCAATACTTATGGAAATAAAATCCTAACTCTGGATCTGGGCCTTCGAAGAAATTTTCAGTGGTCGTTCGTAATTGCTGACGTAGAAAAGCCAATTTTAGGCGCAGATTTTCTATTCCATTTTAAATTAATTGTGGACCTATCAAAAAGAATTCTTATAGATCCGCTCACCAACTTAACCTCCAAGGGACGCCTCTTTTCAGGTCCTTCTTCAACTTTATCTGTACTAATTAAACCATCCATTAACTACGAAGTTCAAAAATTAATTCGTGAATTTCAATCAATTACTATATCACCGGCTCTCCATTATTAACTGTACCAGAACAAGATCTGTTGGATGTGAAAATCAACACTCTTACGAAATGGCAGCATATTGACCGAATGCAACAAGATTTTTGGAAAAAATGGTCTACTGAATATATTGGACGTTTACAGCACAGACCTAAATGGGCTCAAAGGCAAGAAAATCTAAGGAAAGGAAATCTTGTACTCATAAAAGATGAACAAGCCCCTCCTTCAAGATGGGCTCTTGGACGCGTCATCGAAACACATCCGGGGGCAGATGGGCTAACCAGAGTCGTAACCTTGCAAACAAAGGGAGGAAAATTGAAGAGGCCGATTACGAAACTCTCACTATTACCAATCATTAATAGTGAAACAGAATCAACATCAAGTACTGAACCGGATACGATTGACGATTGTCCAAAATCTAAGGGTGCAACATCGACCCAATACGATGGAGGAGAAATGGCTAAAATTACTTCGAACACTCGGAAACGGTCTAAGGACATTAATAACGACGAAGCTAATAAGCGACATCGAATAGACCCCGACACAAGTAGAAAGGGATCACCAATAAGAACCTCTATGGTTAAGGGACATTTATTGTTACTGTCCTTGTGTTGTATGCTATCCATGGCAAAATCCGACAAGCCCTATAAACTTACACAATTTACAAATCATGAGGGAATCTATTTTGACGATATTTCTGATGTGCAGCTCTACTCCAGTGAGTGGAATCTTCTTGTGTTTTACGATCTATCGACGTACTGGAGCGAATATAACGGAATAAAAAGATCCATACTCAGACTTGGTACACTCTGTGAGAGCGAAGTCCACTTATCAAAGGAGCTATGCGGTGCTACAACTCAACAACTTAAGCATCAACTACAGGAATCTGAGGACATAAACAAGATATTATATCAACAAAACAAACATATAAGCACTCGGAATAAACGAGCACCCTTCGAATTCATTGGGACAGTTACTAATAAACTCTTTGGTATTCTTGATCAAGATTTTGCTAACCGCTATGAACAACAGATTCGTGAAACAAGAGGAAATGAGGACATGATTAGACAACTCTTACGAAATCAAACATCTATAATGGAAAACACCGTAAATGTTATTAAAAAGAATTCTGATACAGTTCAGCGTCAAATAAATTTAATGAAGAATAAACTTGAAGATATTACAACGACTTTAAGTCAGTCAGATCAGGACCTGAGAGCTACCCAGGCATTCAATTCGGCAGCTATCTTAATGACTTTAAGCCTCCTTAGCTTCCAGAACATACAAAGGGGTATCTAATCTGTGGTAACAGATATAAGGCATGGACGGATCAATACATTATTACTAACACCTAGCCAGCTTACTGAACAACTTAAGATCATAAGGGAGCATTTACCACCCAATCTCAAGCTGCCTGGCAACGGAAGTAGCACCTCCTTGATGGCAATTTATAATTCCATGCACGTCAACATAAAAATTACTAATGACAACGTTCTCTTTAACATCAACATCCCCTTGATAAGTGCAGAGGCCTATCAACTATATGAGCTCATACCAATTCCAGTGTACTACAAAAATCAGTATTACTACATCGAACCGTCCAGCAAATACTTAGCAGTAAATAGTCGACGAGATAGATTCAATCCCATGTCAGAAAAGGATCTAAGGGCTTGCCAGCATGTGATCGTTGATCAATTAATTTGTAATCTGAACCAACCAATATCCACTTTAAAGTCTAATCAAAGCCATTGCGAGATAGAATTGTTAAACAATCAACGCCAAATTTCACCATTCTACCGTCTGAAAAATAAGGAGATTGAAAATAACTGGATTAAACTGCATAACAAGAACACATGGTTGTTTATGCTGAAGGAAGAAACACGGTATGACATTCTCTGTGACAATATCCATCACCCATTATTACTTACTGGGAATGGAATCATTCAGTTACAAGAGACCTGTATCATTAACCATCTGTGGTGGTCGATGTTATTGCTTGAGGTTTTCGACTCGATTAATCTTTTATATAGAAAGCTTCTCTCTTCCCGCGACTCAAACCTATTTAATGTATTTTTTGTGTATAAAGAAAAGTAGGTCAATATTTGCCTTTACTGTAGTTACCTAGAGATACGAGCGATTATAAAATATTCGAGCAGGCTTCCAAAAAAAGTTTTAGTAGACCTGGAGAGATTGTTTTAGAGAGAATTAAAAAAAAAAGACCGAATCGAATTTTAAAAATAGCTTTTAATAAAGCTTTTAAAAAATAATAATTTAATATTTTATTTAAAACAGTAAAAATAAAAAATAATTAATAATATAAATACTGAAAGAGTTGTTTAAAAAAAAGAGAAGAGAATCACCCAAGAAATAAAATATAAAATAGAAAAGGAACGACGAAACGAACTCTACTGAAATACCTCTCATAGAAGGACTAGAAGTAGGAGAAGATTAACTTTAGTAAGTTATTGAAGAGGTTCAATTGAAGAAGAAGAAGAAGAAGAAGTCCAACATCTCCTACATTGGTGACCCCGACATCCCTGAACAAGCTCAAGATACCAACATTACAACAATCAACACTTCTTGTTAATATTTCCTCGTTAAAGCTTACAATTATTTATAATATAACTAATTTGTTAATTTCTTTATACACATTCACGTTCGTTTCGTTTAACATCTCAATTTAAAAGTGTAGTGAAGTGAACCATGATGAGCAACAATTCTAGTGTTGATTTTTCCGGATTCCCTGAGATTCCCGGGAATCAAAGTCAAGTCGAAAATATGAGTGGCACTGTTGATGAGAACATTATTTTCTCATCCAGTCCACTTCCTCGGCCACGTAACGTTATTACCGCAACATCTCCCTCCATTTCAACGGTAACTTTCATAGCTCCACCCTTTTGGAGAAACGCTCCAAAGTTCTGGTTTAAAAAGCTCGAAGCACAGTTCGAACTTGCCAGAATAACCGCAGAAACCTCTAAATACAATCACTTACTCTCTGCGTTGGATGAGAGTCTCGTTTTCATACTAAGTGATTTACTGGAAAACCCAAATCCGCGTCAACCGTATACCGAACTAAAAGAAGCGTTAATATCACGTCTTTCGGTTAGTGAATCAGCAAAATTAAACAAACTTCTTGGCGATGTTGTGTTAGGTGACAGATCTCCATCACAGTTCCTCAGAGAAATGAGAAACTTATCTGATGGAAATCTGAACGACGACGTTCTCAAGACTCTTTGGTTGCAGCGACTTCCTGAGTACATGAAGGCTATATTATCATGTAACTCAGGATCTCTTACAGAGTTGGCTAATTGCGCGGACAAAATTTTCGAAGTAAGCAGTAAACCTTCAGTTTTTGCTTATTCTTCACAACAGAACAATAACAATAACAATATTTTGGCTAATTTAACTTCAGAGTTAATCAAATTAAATCAACGAATGGAAGAAATGAGCAAAGAAATTTCAACACTAAAACGTCGCGATCGTTCACTAAGTAATCATTCGTTTCGCAGTTCACATTTTTCTCTGAATTATTCTCCAGCTCGAAATCAAATCAAATTCCACAATAAAAGAAACTCTCAATCTCCTGACTCTAAGTTATGTTGGTATCACGCCAAATTCCAACATAATGCTAATAAGTGTGTACCCCCTTGCTCGTTTACCACTTTAGATTCATCAAAAAATTAAACAGCTTGTCATCTTTGACGACGGGTGATAAAGGCGAATACAACAGTCGTCTTCATATTTATGACAAATCTACCAAACAATCCTATTTAATTGACACAGGAGCAGATCTTTCTGTCATTCCAAAACCTTTATCAACTAAATTATCGTCTACAGGTTTACAACTGTCAGCAGCTAACTCTTCGCCAATCAATACTTATGGAAATAAAATCCTAACTCTGGATCTGGGCCTTCGAAGAAATTTTCAGTGGTCGTTCGTAATTGCTGACGTAGAAAAGCCAATTTTAGGCGCAGATTTTCTATTCCATTTTAAATTAATTGTGGACCTATCAAAAAGAATTCTTATAGATCCGCTCACCAACTTAACCTCCAAGGGACGCCTCTTTTCAGGTCCTTCTTCAACTTTATCTGTACTAATTAAACCATCCATTAACTACGAAGTTCAAAAATTAATTCGTGAATTTCAATCAATTACTATGGATTCCGGCTTCTCAAAGCCCGTCAAGCATCATATCACGCATCAAATTAAAACTATTGGTCAACCAATTTTTTCCAAAGTTCGACGTCTATCCCCAGAAAAACTTGCAATAGCTAAAAAGGAATTTGAATTTATGCTTAACCAAGGTATCTGCAGACCATCAAATAGTCCTTGGTCATCACCTCTACATATGGTCCCAAAATCAAATGGCGATTGGCGACCTTGCGGTGATTATAGACGTCTAAATTCGGTTACTTTACCGGATCGGTACCCAATCCCCTTAATCCACGATTTCGTTTCAAATTTACAAGACTGTAAAATTTTTTCTACTCTAGATCTGACCAAAGCTTACCATCAAATTCCTGTAGAACCCGAGGACATACCAAAAACTGCAATTTGCACTCCTTTCGGTCTTTTTGAATATACACGAATGACTTTTGGCCTATGTAATGCAGCACAAACATTTCAGAGATTTATCCATTCAGTGCTACAGGACCTTCACTTTTGCTTTGTATATCTCGATGATATTTTAGTAGCTTCAATTTCAGAAAATCAACATTTAAACCACTTAAGACAAATTTTTCAACGGTTACAGGATCACGGGTTAATAATTAACATCGAGAAGTGTAACTTCATGCTTACGGAAGTAAAGTTTCTTGGTCACTTTATTAACTCTGAAGGCATCAAACCATCTCCGGCAAAAGTAAAAGCAATAATAGATTTCAAACAACCTTCCAACGTCAAAGAACTTAGAAGATTTCTTGGAATGGTTAATTTTTACCGTCGTTTTCTGCCACACGCTGCAGAACATCAATCTCTTCTAAACAAGTATTTAACCGGAACTAAAAAGAATAGTGCTAAACCGATCAATTGGACCCAAGACTCAATTAACGCATTTGATAACATTAAATCTCAACTAACCAAAATTACTCTTCTAGCCTTTCCCATCAGTAATGCTCGATTAGCATTATTTGTTGATGCATCTGATACAGCATTAGGTGCAGCCCTTAATCAATGGGTTAATAACTCCTGGCAACCTCTTGGCTTTTTCTCTATAAAATTAAACCCTGCTCAAATTAAATAAAGTGCTTATGATCGGGAACTCTTAGCTGCCTACAAAGGAATCAAATACTTTCGTTATCATTTGGAAGGCAGAAATTTTACAATTCACTACCGATATTCAGCATATTGCAGGCGTAGATAATGTCGTAGCCGACACTCTTTCTCGTATAGAAGAGCTTCATCTACCACCATCAATTAATTTTGAAGCTATAGCCATAGACAAACTAGATGCATAGATGTCCAGTCGCATGTAAAATTTTGCGCCACAGAAAATCAAAATCACACGTCTGAAGTAAAGCTCTACACGGCCGAAGTAAAGCTCTTTTCCGAGCGAGGCGATTTTGCGCTCTTCTCTCTTTGTTTTATTCAAAAATGTCAAACACCCCTTTCCAAGTCACACACACCACATTAGTCATCTCGTATAATTCCCTGTCTGTGTGAGCCTGCGTGAGTAGCATAAACCAACAGAGAAGAGGGCAAACTCGCGTCGCTCGCAAAAGAGCTTTCCTTCGGCCGTGTAGAGCTTTACTTCGGCCGCGTAGAGCTTTACTTCGGCGCAAAATTTTACATGCGACTGGACATCTATGTATCTAGTTTGTCTATGCTATAGCTATTGCACAGGAAACCGATAGCCAGTTTCAAGATTTTTTAAAGAATTCTTCTTACAAGTTTTCAAAATTACCCGTTCTCGGAACTAATAAACAAATCTATTGTGAAGTAAAAAACTCACGTAAACGGCCATACATTCCGGAACCTTTTCGTTTACAAATCTTCAATTCAGTACATAATTTATCACACCCCAGCATTCGCACTACTAACAAAATGATTACATCCAAATATTTTTGGCCTTCTATGAATAAGGATGTAAATAACTGGAGCCAAAGCTGTGTAGCATGTCAAAAGAACAAAATCTCACGTCATGTTAAAAAAACTTTTGGTTCATTTCCACTCACTTCATCTCGATTTGAGATAATTCATTTAGATATTATCGGCCCTCTTCCACCTTCTCGCGGTTATAGATATTGTCTTACGATCATTGACCGATTCTCTCGTTGGCCCGAGGCAATTCCATTAACCGATATCTCAGCAGAGTCCTGTGCTAAAGCCCTTTTCCGAGAATGGATTTCACGATTTGGAATCCCAAAAATCGTCGTTACGGACCAAGGAAGACAATTTGAGTCTGACCTTTTCAAAGAACTCGCCAAATTTTTAGGTTTTCAACATAATAGGACTACACCTTATCACCCTCAATCGAACGGTTTTCTTGAACGCTGGCATAGAACCCTTAAGACTGCAATCAAGACCTACGAAACTGATTCTTGGTCAGATATTCTACCATCGGTTCTATTTGGTTTGCGAACGGCTTTCCGTGAAGAATTCGCAGCCACTCCAGCTGAGCTCCTCTACGGTCAAAATTTAAGACTTCCAGGAGATTTTATTGAAACACAACACAAAACTTTACATCAATATAATTTCGTAATTCGATTGAAAAATTTCTTTGATAATATTCGTCCCGTTTCGGCCTCTAATCACTCGAAAGTTAAATTTTTCAAATTTAAAGATTTAGACACTTGTTCCCACGTCTTAGTGAAGAACGATGCAACCAAAGAGACATTTAGATCTAGTTATAATGGACCATTTCCAATAGTTAAAAGACATCAACATTATTTCACAATCGAAATCAAAAATAAAAATTTTAACGTCTCTTTAGACCGATTGAAGCCGTATTTTATTCCCTCATTTCCAGAAAAATATGACCAAAATTCCAATCCAACTAGGAGGAATATTAAACCATAGACAAACTAGATACATAGATGTCCAGTCGCATGTAAAATTTTGCGCCGAAGTAAAGCTCTACGCGGCCGAAGTAAAGCTCTACACGGCCGAAGGAAAGCTCTTTTGCGAGCGACGCGAGTTTGCGCTCTTCTCTGTTGGTTTATGCTACTCACGCAGGCTCACACAGACAGGGAATTATACGAGATGACTAATGTGGTGTGTGTGACTTGGAAAGGGGTGTTTGACATTTTTGAATAAAACAAAGAGAGAAGAGCGCAAAATCGCCTCGCTCGGAAAAGAGCTTTACTTCGGCCGTGTAGAGCTTTACTTCAGACGTGTGATTTTGATTTTCTGTGGCGCAAAATTTTACATGCGACTGGACATCTATGCATCTAGTTTGTCTATGATTAAACAAAACAATTCTACTCAAGCTAACTCTGTTATTTTAAAGGAACAGCCAGCGCCTGTTCGTATACGAAAAATTTTCAATGATAGACCAGTGTCTATAAGAAATCCAATTTCCAGTTACAATATCAACTCTATTTCAACTTTACCAACAATTAATTCAAATTCAACTCATAAAAAGTTACATTTCTTTGACATTTTTTAAATCAGAATTTGGTTTCGCTCATCGGAGGTATCGCTGGGAAGGGGGTGTTGTGGTGGTCGATGTTATTGCTTGAGGTTTTCGACTCGATTAATCTTTTATATAGAAAGCTTCTCTCTTCCCGCGACTCAAACCTATTTAATGTATTTTTTGTGTATAAAGAAAAGTAGGTCAATATTTGCCTTTACTGTAGTTACCTAGAGATACCAGCGATTATAAAATATTCGAGCAGGCTTCCAAAAAAAGTTTTAGTAGACCTGGAGAGATTGTTTTAGAGAGAATTAAAAAAAAAAAGACCGAATCGAATTTTAAAAATAGCTTTTAATAAAGCTTTTAAAAAATAATAATTTAATATTTTATTTAAAACAGTAAAAATAAAAAATAATTAATAATATAAATACTGAAAGAGTTGTTTAAAAAAAAGAGAAGAGAATCACCCAAGAAATAAAATATAAAATAGAAAAGGAACGACGAAACGAACTCTACTGAAAATACCTCTCATCGAAGGACTAGAAGTAGGAGAAGATTAACTTTAGTAAGTTATTGAAGAGGTTCAATTGAAGAAGAAGAAGAAGAAGAAGTCCAACATCTCCTACACATCCAACACTCCACATACCCGCAAATAGTCAGATGAATAGTAGAATTCATTCGTCATTCATATCAGATCAGGAAATCATATCAACGCATCTAAACCTAAAATCAAAATTGATCGCAAACAAGTCACGGCCTATTATTCCACAGTTGATCAGCAAGGCAAGCAGTAACGATTTAGCTGAATTAGATGCAGCGATACACCTCCAGAAACAACGCCTAGATGGGTTCCAGAGTCCAAACAGTCTAAATATCCATGACCTACACCACTATGGCAGCACGTACCTTCTACTCGGCGGCGTGTTGTTAATCATACTGTACATATGGTGTAAACGGAGACCAAGGGCCAAGCGTTGCACCACGGCACGACCTACCCCCGCACCGAGAAGTAGCAACAGGGAACATCGATCCTACAACATAGAGCTCCCAACAATAAATCTTGAGGCGGGAGAATGTACAGAGTACATCTATTATATATATAAAAATGGACGTGTGTGTGCCTATATTTCACTCTGCAGCCAAAACTACACATCACAGATGAAAAGTGTTTGTGTGGGGTAGTAACCCCAAGCTTCCCATCGTGCACTATGGTGGTTGCAAGTCGATAGCTATAAGGGTGTAAAAGATATGGGGGTTGAAAAAAGTTAACTTCGAAAATGTGTGACTCTAATTGAGCCGTTGAGAATGATAGTGGCGTAGAAGAGAAATTTCTCGAAAGTTCGATTACTTTCTGGAACTATCTAAAAGATTTGAGAAATTACTCGAAAGTTTGATAATTATCGGGAACTAACTAGAAGATTCGAGAAATTTCTCGAAAGTTCGATAACTTTCTGGAACTTTCTAGAAGATTCGAGAAATTTCTCGAAAGTTCGACAACTTTCTGGAACTTTCTAGAAGATTCGAGAAATTGCTCGAAAGTTCGACAACTTTCTGGAACTATATAGAAGATTTGAGAAATTTCTCGAAGGTTCGACAACTTTCTGGAACTTTCTAGAAGATTTAAGAAATTTCTCGAAAGTTCGATAACTTTCTGGAACATTTTAGAAGATTTTAGATTTTTCTCGAAAGTCCGATAACTTTCTGGAACTATCTAGAAGATTTGAGAAATTTCTTTAAAGTTCAATAACTTTCTGGAAGCGACTATGTAGAAGACTCGAGAAATTTCTCAAAAGTTCGATAACTTTCTTTAAAAATGATTCCAATTGGTCTAGAACGTACTGAATTTTTCTATAAATTTCAGAATGATCTGGAAAGTTCTAAAAGATATTTAAATGTTAATTATTTAAAAAAAGAATACTAATCGGCCTCTAGAATGTTCTGGGTTGTTCAACAAATTTCAAGACTTAAAAATGATTCGAATCGGTCTCGAATGTTTTGGATTGTTCCGCAACTTTCGAAAACAATATGAAAAATTCTAAAATATATTTAAATGTTTTAAATCAGTGAATAATGATTCTAATTGGTTTAGAACGTACTGCAAAATTCTAAAATATATTTTAAAGTAGTAAATCACACTAAAATTATCGGAACAATCCAAAACATTCTAGAACGATTAGAATTAGTTTCAAGTGATTTACGACATTTAAATATATTTTAGAGCTTTTTAAAACGTTTTCCAAATTTTTTGAAAATTAAGTGGGTAGTGAGGATGGCTTCTGAGACTATATAAGACGAAATGTGATGCACATGCTTCAGTTTATAAGAAGTGTGCGACGAAAGACAATTTATAAAATTCATTAAAAAAAACGTGTCCTATATTGTACTACCAAAAAATAACCCAGCGAAGCGGGTGTTTACAGCTAGTATAGTAAATAAATAAATAATTAAAATAGACTAGATTCAATAGATTATGTAGATACGATAGAAATCTGTTTGATATTTAATGTAATTTAATAATGTAATTTAATCATAATAATCTATTCATTTCATTTATCTTAAATTGTTAAATTCATTCATGTAGCCACGGTCAATGCACTTAGCACTGCAAGCAGTGCAATCGCGCGTAAGCACTTTTAGAAGAGTAAGTAAATTGCACTCAGCTGTAAGCACGTACGTGTGCGACCTAATTATATTAGCTGTGTTCCATTGGGCTGTGTAAAATACTCCCAAGTACTTCTGGCTACGCTGAACTACTCTAGCTATAGTTGGCGAGCAGAAGTTCTGAGTAGTTACGCCACATTTTCCCGCCAGGTGGATGGTGGTTTTTGTACTAGGTTTGCATGGAAATGAAAGCTTTTCCTCATTTTTCGTTGCAGCTTTAGCTATTCTTGAGTAATCACAAGGATTCAAATAATAAAATTTAAGTAGTTTAGGCAGCAAAACATATTTATATATAAATATTTCCATTTTAATAAATAAGGCACAATCAAAGCAACTAATATAATACGATGAAATGTCAAAATTTGAATTTATATTTTACTCCTGACGATCAAAGTAGCGTTCCATAGAGAAAGTACTCGGGAGTACTTTACACAGCCCAATGGAACACAGCTATTGTTGCTGATCAAATGATAGCGTAGGGAATTTTTGTTACTTTCTTTGTTTTTGTTTTTGTAGTAATAAGCAAAAATTGTCTATAAATATTATTGGTAAGAAAATAAATGGCAATTCGATTATCAGACATACGTGCGGCAGTTTCTTTTACCTCACATAACAATGTATAAGAAGAAATTTAAAAATCCAGGATAAGTAGATTTGGAGGAACAATTTCGGGAAACGGGACTTCAAAGTCCCGACTGCAATTAAAGAATCTACACTAATATTATAAAGCTGAAGAGTTTGTTTGTTTGTTTGTTTGGTTGAAGGCGCTAATCTCAGGAACTACTGGTTCGAATTGAAAAATTTCTTTTGTGTTGGATAGTGCATTTATCAAGGAAGGCTATAGGTTATATAACATCACGCTAGGACCAACAAGAGCGGAGCATCAATGAAAAATGTTGCAAAAACGGGAAAAAATTATTCCTTTTGAGAGGTTCCATTACGTGCGCTGTGTAAACGGTTAAGGTTACGCAAAAATCATGTATAACGAAATTGTTCCCTTTTAAAAGTTCTAAAAAAAGCCCGCGACAGCATATGTCTTTCATTTACGGTCGACTCACTATAACCTTTTTTATGGTAATCAAATTTGTTCTAAAATAATGCATTATTTGCGAAGGATTTTATAAACATGATATTAATCCTTATTCAAATAAATACGTTATTTTTCACAAGTATTTAATTTTGAACAAAATTGCCCTTGACATCATTTGATTTCAATGAATATCTTAGGAGATATCATAGTTTTAAAATAACTCCGCAACAAAGTAATGATCAAGTACTACGCGCGCATTTATTGGCCCCTATTCCCGTATCCGTTCGAATCGGATCGAAAAGAGCTTACAAAAGCCCTTTTTAGACAAGAATTCTTTAATAAAGTCGCTAAAATACTAATAAATTCATTTCCGTAACCTCTCAATTAATTTTTTCTTTCAAAGTAGTTAAAATAATCCGATAGAAAAATTCAGTGGAATTATTTTGACCTTATGTGCGGAAAATTAATTTAAATCAAAGGCTGCTGAAATGAATTTATTAGAATTTTAGCGACTTTATTAAAGAATTCTTGTCTAAAGAGGGCTTTTGTAAGCTCTTTTCGATCCGATTCGAACGGATACGGGAATAGGGGCCATTATATGCAAGGCGGGCGGACATGAGGGGGGAGGGCGAAGTGTGTGTCTGTGATTTAGAAGAAATTCTATGAGCATGTTGCATGAGTGACATTTGACGAATTTGAAGTCGGCAACATCATATTTTTATTAAAGTTTACTTTTATTTTAGGGATAGTTCCCAGGCAACGCCGATTGTGGATCATACATAACAGAATAATTCAACATTTTTGACATTTTTGGAGAGGACATTGGGATAGTAGATTTTTCACGTTAGTTGGATGTCATTACGTTGGATAGATCAATAGATAAGAATAAAATAGTGATGGCATACCATGGAAAATTAGAATTTGCCATACAATTTTGACATGGATATGTCTTATGACCACTCACATATACAAATGGACTGCTCGATTTGCTGTCTCAAATGGTGCACCCTTTTGACAGTTCTCACCTAAGGAGAGTTCAGATCACTGACATATAGAACTGGACTGCCAATCCAATGCATTATCGCACCTCAAAACTAAGACGACTTTTTGACATAAGATTCCTATCTCTTTCCCCCATCCGGCCCCCAGGCGAAATGCATATGTAAGACAAAATAGAATATGTTTTTATATATCTGACTCTTGTGTTCTTCCGGCCCCGAGCTGGTTGATGTCGGAATGTTTTTTAACAATTACTCAAAATATAGGGCGAATTGAAAGGGGCTGTTTTGTGACAACTTATATTTATTTATTTTCTTTATTTTAACATACATTGCAAATAATTTAATGTGTTTTTATTGCATGAATTTTCCAAGGTAGGCTTGCATCTCCACTTAAAATGGTTTGCATTTCCACTTAAAATGGACTCACTTTTCGACCGTCGATTGGCAGTCCAGTTCTATATGTCAGTGGTTCAGATATAGAAGGCATATATCTGTCTATTTCTTTCGCATTAGGCGAGATAGGCGCCTTCGAAAGGCGGCAAATTTAAAAATTATTATTATTTTTATTTGTAGCCTGCACCCTTAAATCTAATTCCCCTAAATGTAGCATTAAATCTCAAATAATTTCTCAACGAGAAGTTTCTGGAATAAGAAGTTTTTCATTGAAAAATTCTCGCAAAACGCTGAAATGCTCTCTTCTGGATATGCGGTTTATATCGCTAAACAAATGTTTTAAGAACTCAAAAGTAATAATTAGAAGACTTTTGTGTTTTTACTGTATGTAATTCCCATATAATTTAGTTACATTAAAAGGACATTTTTTTTTGTAGGGAAGCGGGGAAATGCCCTTACGCACCGGGGAGGCCGAAGCTTCCCCTGTGCCGGACTCCCTGGACACATGTAAATGTATATTAAAGTTACTCAGTAAAATAAATTCTTTTTTATAAATAATTATTAAAAATGTCTTCACCCTCCCCCTCCCTCATAAATGGACAATTATTAATTAAAATCTTCTCCGGGGGTGAAACAAAGTATCAATGAATTAAAAATTAGCGAACATTTAATGGTTGGTAATGTGAACTCACCCTAGGAGTTGAAATGAGAAGTGTCAAATGCAAAGATGGCAGTTTTTTTTTCGTTTTGTGATGGAGTCGCGATATAACCGAATTTTTAAACAAAGTAAACAAAATGTAAAATGCAGTGAATATATTGATAGGGGAAGTGTTAAAAAGGTGTTTTCCCTTAGGTTTACACTAGGTGACACGCACCGATTTGGATGAAATTGAGCAGGAAGGTAAATATGACCTTAAATGGAAAGAATATGCAAAAAATTTTCCGCGGAAAATAATACTTTACGAGATAATTAACTTTATTGCCACTTGGATCTAACCCAAATTTTTGCAAATTTTTCCACTTGTATCTGCCCAATTTCATCACTCATCACTGTTCGAAGATCGCTAGCACAAATAAAATCACTACACATCACATTTCTTATCGTTTTTGCCTACTGACGGAAGATTTTCCTTATACAAAATGCCTACTAACGGAAGATTTTCCTTTTACAAAATGCCTACTGACGGAAGATTTCCCTTTTACAAAATGCCTACTGGCGGAAAATTTTCCTTTTACAAAATGCCTACTGACGGAAGATTTTCCTGATGTGTAGTGATTTTATTTGTGCTAGCGATCTTCGAACAGTGATGAGTGATGAAATTGTAGAGATAAAAGTGGAAAAATTTGCAAAAATTTGAGTCAGGTCCAAGTGACGTTTTGAAAATTTTAAAAATTAAAAATTAAAAAAAATTTTCAAAAAGTACTGCTTTTCGCGGGAAAATTTTTGTTGTTGTTGTTGTTGTTGTTGTTGTGTATTTAACATCCCTATCATGAATTCCGCCGGAGACTCGATTTCAAGTCCGCTCCACTGAACGCTATCATGAGTTCCAACAGAGCGGAATAAATTTTCGAATATTGTTCCAGTGGAAATTTTCGTATCATGGATCTCCACTGAAACGTCAAATTGTGCAATTTTCTCTCCGTTGGCTAAACGCGGTGGAACAGAATTGTTTTTACCGTTTTTTACGTATTTACACTAAGTAAAATCTTGCTTTTTAACGCTTACTTTGCTTGTTAAACGAAAACATATTTAATATTGAAATTCCACTATTGTGTGTTTGGAATTATTCAAATAAATAAATAATTTGTTCTTGAACAGTTTTTATCAAACAATGGCGAAGACGACAACTGCTTCGTAATACAAAAAAATAATAAATATGTTATATAAAAGGGAGTGCATAACGAAAGGCTTCCCGAATGCGGAAAAGTTGTTATAAATTCGTTTTTTTCTTTAATTAAATGTATATTAGATTGAATAAATTATAATGAAAAATGTATGCGACGTTACTCAAATTTAATGGATAATTTTGGTTTCACCTCTCTTGTCTTAAATTTCTGTAGCTGCAAAATTATTTTCTTCTTCAGCAAACAAAAAAAAACCAACTCTATCCATTTTCACATAAAAACTATTCAGTTTAATTTCAAAAACAACGAAGAAATGTCTGACATTTGACTCGCAAGATAATTCGATCTTAAGTTACGTATGGCAATGCTCTTCATCAATTCCAGCGGAATTCATGATACTCTTTCGAACTCCGGCGGAAATTTCATTTCGAGCGGAATTTAATTCCGCACGGAATTCATGATAGGGGTGTAAATTTGCCCGATGGGCGTCACGGGTGTGACTTATTGGTCCCGGCTACTAGGCCACATAGACCAGTGTCTCAAAGGTCGTTGAACACTCAAAAATATAAAATAGTTATTTTTTGGGGGCTACACAATGCCCACACAAGACCAGCAACTTCCAGAACCAATCTCCTCAACCTCCTTCCTCTCACTATAAAAATTACAATAGCCAACTATCAAGTCTCAATAATTTCACACACAATTAACACTGGCTCGGTTAATAATAGCAATTCAAGTATATAAATGTCAAGTCCGGGCTTAATAATTGATTACAGGATACTCTATCACTTAATGTTGGGGCTTCCCATTATCAATACACAAAAGTCACATCATATCACAGCTATTAAAAATGTCAAGTCCAGGAATTAAGAATTATTCACTCGCTACTCTTTTGCTACTCAAAATATGCATCACTCGAAAAAGCCCAGCCAAAAACCATCCGAAAAAAAAAAACACACCAACCTCAAACAAAAAAGTCACACAAACGACTCCGAGAAACAGTCATCAATGACCGAAAACAAAAGAAAGCGGGGCTCAGAACCCTACTGCAGACACAAGGCTACTCCTGCCTCTCTAAGGAGCTTTAAAGTCTTACGTATCATACCACGTGGTCGACCATAAATATAGTCCCGTTAAATTAATTTCACTTGAAATAACTAGAAATCTTCGATTATATCGCGTCATAATTAAAAAACCATAAACACATTACAGAAAATCAAACCCTAATGGGGGTTTTCTCCTCAAACTAAAATCCTGTCAATACTCATACTCATTATATCACTTTAAATTGAATATATTTAGAACAATTCTCATATACATGGATTCTTCCAAAAAGGCACAATTCTCCACTTATAATTGGAAAAATTTATTCTCTTCAAGATCAAATGAAAAACACACAAAAATCACGAACATTCGAAAAGAATCACATTCAGTGATCCCGTTGATCAACGGTAAGATTATTCATGTAACATTCTAACATGAAAATGCTAAAATTTCACTTCACTTCTCCAAATAACACTTGATCCTCCACTACAACTCAATTAAAAGTTTACGACATCAATCTCAATGATCAGATACCAATTTATTGACACGAACTCAATAAATTTGTGATTAACAGAAATTGGTGGTGGTGAGACCACCACCTGAAGAACGAACTCACGTGAGACCCGAACGCTCTTACCGTCGGACCAGAACAGGGGAAAATTTTTGCATATTTTTGCATTTTTAGGCTCTACTCGCTTTTCTGCATAATGTCACGCAAAATTTTCCGGATCACCCAGTGTAAACTTGTTCCGGTGTTTTTAGTGTGCGGTGATGAAATAGAGCAGGCGAGATGGGAAAAATTGCAAAAATTTGCGTCACGGGCAAGTGACGTTTTCGAGATTAAAAAGTTAATTTTCTCGAAAATTATTGTTAATCGCGGAAAAATTTTTGCATATTCTTCCCATTTGAGGCCATATTTACCTCCCTGCTCAATTTCATCCCGATCGGTTCGGCTTAGATAGTGTAAACTTGCCCCCGTTCCTCTTGCACACTATTGCTGTACTCTACACAAGCTACTTTGGAGTGGACACTCACGTACAGGGCTTTTACACGGTACAGCCGTTCCGTGTTTAGTTTATATTTCTATGGATGAAACTGACAGTTCACGTCAGTGGGTATTGCCTCGCCCTCTAAGAAAGTTTAGGAAGATTGAGTCATTGGGGTACAAACGAAGTAGTTTTCGTGAATTAGTGTTTTGCTAATCATATATTCAATTTTTAAATTAAAATGGCAAAGAATACTTCAAGCTCAGCATTCCGTAAAATAGATGTCGATCAATACAACGAGGACAACTTTAAGGAAGATGAAGCGGACTCCGGTGGTACCTTAGGACCAGATGAGAACGAGGTCGCAGCTCTACTTAATCAATATCCTTTTGAAATAATTGACCTAAATTTACAATGAAGCTTTGCGGAATTAAGATTGACTTAAATCAAACGAATATGCAAAAAACTATACTTCTTGAGGAATGTAACCTTAAAATTTTCAAAACATTTTTGCCGACTCAAGTATGTTACTTATTTTTGTGACATTTCTACAAAGTTTCACTAAACTTGGTTGCTTCCGCATCTTTAACTTCAAAAGCGCCGAAAATACAATGCTTTCTATTAATGTAAAATACCTCTGATTTTCTCATTGTTCTTGTTGTTTATTTTTTTAGTTGACTACCTACACCAGGTAGTGCACAACAAAGTTGTGTCTTCTTGGTCTAAGCCTATGGGCTATAACGACCATAAATCTCAGTTTAAGCTCATATGAGCTGCTGCTACTCCACATCCAAAGTAATTTTAAGGGCACAGGGCCCCCGTCCGCTCCACCTCACACCAACTGATTTTCTCTTTATTTATTCAAATACAAGTGACATTCCTCATTTCAAGTTTCTCCTCTGATATTTTGGACCGGGTTCAATTCAGTACGAACATCCTTTCAAAAACCAATGAAAATGCTTATTAGTATTTTTTCTTTTTAATTATTGGCTCCATAGGTATAAGAAGAAAGGACACAAATATAGAACATGGTGTTTTGCTTTGAATAATTTTCTCTATTAAAGTAACGATATATGTAGATTCCTTCCACAAATCGCAAAAGCAGCCGCTTTTCAACGATTTATTACGTATATTGAATAAAGGTTGCCAGTCTTTGAGAGCAAGTCCAAAATTCTTTTTTAATCACTACTATTTGTTTTATGATATTTTCAAGGTCCTTTAATCCTAAACTCAAGTGAATATCACATCAAAACATACGTGCATCCTAGATATTATTCTTTTCATTCAACGCAAGTGATTTTAGTGCCTTCCATATGAACTTTTGATCAACACAATTACTTCACTTGTTCATAAATGTAATTACTTCTTGCGACAATTACTCTAATCCGACAGATCGTTTGTTATTAGAGCACGTTCCCCTGCTCATGCTTTGCACTCTCGAAATATAATTTGTACCACTGATCACAATTTCCAAAATGTTTAATAAAGCATAAACTGTTCGTGCATTTTATGCTAAATATCTCATAAATAATTTTTTATTTTTTCACCTGAAGCCATTAAAATAGAAATTGTATGTTCCTTTCTTATGTGTTTTCGATATTTCACCTTTTACATATGCCCAGATACCGAAAAACAGCTGAATTTCTGGTTGTAGCAAGAGCATAGGAGCAAGTACTACATATACTGTGAACCTTTTACACCCCTATCATGAATTCTGTGTGGAATAAAATTCCACTCGAAATCAAATTTCCACCGGAGTTCGAAAGAGTATCATGAATTCCACTGGCAATGCTCTTCGCCATGCGAAATTTAAGATCGAACTATCTTGCGAGTCAAATGTCAAACATTTCTTCGTTGTTTTTGAAATTAAACTGAATAGTTTTTATGTGAAAATGGATAGTATTGGTTTTTTTTTTTTTGTTGCTGAAGAAGAAAATAATCTTGCAGCTACAGAAATTTAAGACAAGAGAGGTGAAACCAAAATTATCCATTGAATTTGAGTGACGTCGAATAAATTTTTCATTATAATTTATTCAATCTAATATACATTTAATTAAAGAAAAAAACGAATTTATAACAACATTTTCAGCATTCGGGAAGCCTTTCGTTATGCACTCCCTTTTATATAACATATTTATATTTTTTTTTATTACGAAGCAGTTGTCGTCTTCGCCATTGTTTGAAAAAAACTGTTCAAGAACAAATTATTTATTTATTTTAATAATTCCAAACACATAATAGAGGAATCTCAATATTAAATATGTTTTCGTTTAACAAGCAAAGTAAGCATTAAAACGGCAGATGTTACTTACCGGAAATAATATTCCGGTGGAATTCCTGATAGGGGTGAATCTTTCATTTGAAATATGTATATAAAATTACTCATTATTGGCCAAGTTACATGACATTGAATATCAAGTTTTTCTTTTTAATAAAATAAAAGTGGTCTTTTTTGTTTTGCTCAGTGTATAATATAGCACTGTGGCAGTTTATGCTCTATTTGCTCAAGATCCTTTGAATACGGCTATAAAATACATTGATTTATGAATCTCTTTCTAAAGAAGATATTCATTAACAAAGCATTGTAAAGATTTTTCTTAACGAATTATTTACGGGAAAGTACATCGACGCTCTGGTAATGGTCTTACAAAGCGCACCATTAGGGTGTAAAAACCAGCAAATTAAGGTATTTTAAAAATATTTACAAGGACAAAAATTCTCTTAATAATTTACGATTTTCAGGATCATGCGCTAAATATAACTCTTCGGGTTCTTTTATCTATAAAATATTCCCAAATGGATGCAGCAATTGAGGCTTTGGATGAGCATGAACTTTTGGATGTTTTGATGAAATACATTTACCGTGGCTTCGAGATTCCCTCTGAGGGTTCTAGCGGTCATCTTCTACAATGGCATGAAAAAACGTTTGCTAAAGGTGGCGTGGGATGCATCGTTAGGGTCTTATCTGATACAAACCGAGCGTAGAGTATTCAGAAATATTATTTTAGCATAAGATCAAGTGGTCAACATTTGTTAAGGTTTCTGCATTTCTTTCGTTAATAACTTCTTCTTTCACATGTATCATATCAACTTGACTATATAACATTTCTCACGAATTGCTGTTTTTTTATTTTGGTGATTGGGGTTGTCATAATATTTATTTATATATACTTACATACAAGTGTATATAAATAATTATGTATTGCAGTATTCACCTAAGCCAACTTGTTGCGATGTCTTTGAGAGTGATCATTACAGATGATTGTAGGATTTAATTGCTACTAAACAAATCCAAGTAAGTATACTACATAGCAATCAGAAAATATTGGTTTGTTTTTCTTTTAATATTGTTAGCTAATATAAATTGTGGCAATTTTTGATCAGGTAAAAAAATCTTCAAAAATGAGCTTTCATTCGAGTCTAGGTGCCTGTGTTCCTACTACAAAGTATAATATTATTTATAGTATATACATATATATAATTTGAACTTTAAACTTTTTTGAGAAACCACATCTTGTTACAAAAGTTACGATAGTGCCTCTATTATTACATTACACCAATGAATTTATCAGTTATCACATACCTAGCATGATATCAATTACCCATTAAATTTCCCACAAAAATAATTCAAAATACTGGAAATAGAAAATATAAATGCTAGTAGCAATGCGGCCATTGTGCCAAAAATTAATGATACAAAATATTATGGGTGGATCACAATTTGCCGAATTTCTTTGCGCGTGAAGTGTTTAAAAGTTTAAAAATTGATTTTGTTACATTGGTTGCCTAGTGTGTCCCCCTACCATAATAAACCAGAACAATGATTGACACTAAATAAACAAGTTACTATTAACTGTTGGGTCTGGGTATACTTTTAAATTATACTTCATTAGAAATATGTATACGGATGTATAGTTAATGTTGCTAAATATGTCGGAGCGTAGGCAAAGTAAAAACTACCAACCGGTAATCGACGCATAGCAACGAACAAGTCATTCTCACATTTTCTAAGGAGGTTAAGAACAGAAGAACAAACTGACAAATCCATAACCAGAGAATTAGTGTTTACTTTGATTTATTCCTTGTTTATTAATAAGATTTACTGAACTCTGCAATTTTAGTAAGTACACTTCTCTTGATTATATGTAAAACATTTTTAATGTTAAAAAAAGGTGAAAAAGTCGTCAGGACACTTCAAAAAATCTATTAGCATATCTATAATATAAATTGATGCACACCCTGTACTTGAGGTTAAAATCAAATGAGGCTCCCTTTCTTGGTTTAATTGATAGTTAAAGCCAGCTCTAGGATAAAGTTTATAGACATTATTAAATATTTTCAATGTAATTAGACAACTTTGAATGGAATAACTTTACAATAACAAGTCCTTTTAATAGATTTGTAGAGTATGGAGTGAGTTTAAAAATTCATTCGTAAACAGTTTCGAATGGGTTACGAAGCAAATAAATACATAGTTTACAAATAAAAATCTTCATAGCTATTGCAATATTTTATTGATTATTGTATTAAATAGACTAGCTTTGATATTATTTTGGGAATGACCTTTTAAAATAGGAATTTAGCATTCTGTTTTCAAAATAATAAAGTAGATAACTTAAATTTGAGTAAATTTCATGTTAAACTGCATTCATAATAAATGTAAAATGGGCTTCTGAAACATTTTTCATTCTTATGACTACCAAATGCTGAAAAGCATTATACAAACATAAATAAAATCCAAAATGCTTGTCTGCTCATACATTCTCGATTGTTACAAATATTTAATATTTTAAGAACCTTAAGTATATTACACTAACTAGCAACGATAGCTTAAAGAAAAATGTGCTCTATACTTAATTTTTCGTAAAAATGTCATTGTTTGCTGTAGATGATCCTCACCACATATGTGTCTCTCTGATTTCACTTATAATATGATTAGCGCGAGTAAGAGCCTGAAATGAAAAGGAATGTACTTTTATAATCCAAATAAAATAATAGCATAATAAATACTAAGAAATTTTTATATTATCAAATACCTATATGTTAAGAGCAGATGTAAATACGAATTTCTTATATTCTTTAAAAGCATTAGGTTTTTGATAAATTATATCAAAGTTGATATTTGAGGATTGCATACTTGTGGATTTAAACGTCCTTTTTATTAACACGCTTTTATTAGCTTCACCTATAACTAACTAACTATGGGCGCTATTGCGATTATCGTCATTTCTACGACCAAAAGAGCTTACGAAAGCCCTTTGTAGGTAAAAATTCCTTAATAAAGTTTCAAAAATCTCATAAATTCATTTCAGTAACCTTTGATTTTGATTAAATTTTTAATCCCAAGTGGTTAGAATAAGTCGATTAGAAAAATCCAATCGAATATTTTGACGTTCAATCGACTTATTTTAACCACTTTGAACGACAAAATTAATTGAAGTCAAAGTTTACTGAAATTATGAGAATTTTTGAATTTATTAAGGAATTTTTACCCACGAAGGGCTTTCGTAAGCTCTTTTCGATTCTTACGATCGACTCTTTATCGTAGAAATGACGATATTCGCAATAGGGCTCTATGTAAGAAATCTTGGAAGTTAAATTTGACCCACCCCCCGGTTTCCGATTAAGCTGAAATTTTGCATGACAATACAATAATTTAATAAGTTTGTCCCATTATCCTTAACAGGATCGCCAGGATCAACAATTTATTTCAAAGGTACAATTATTATTTGAAGAAACTCAGGGGTAAATTGATCTTCTGTGTTTTCGCTAGAACTGTCATCCATTTTAATTTTGCAAATTTAATTTCAAACGTCAAGCGTGTTATTTAGTTTTTTAAACTATTATATTATTTGCATAAAATCTCAGCCTTCAAACTTGTTTGAATTCGTTTGCTTAGCTCGATATTTGATATTTTAAATTAATCAAAGTAAACAAAAAATGCGCAATTCGACAGTATGCATTTCTTCTTTCTTCTCTCCTATAACTTTTCTCATTCCGTCTCACAAAGCCAACCCAAGCCCTGACTCGCTCATCAAGCTTAGCAATCTAAACTATTATACTACCTAGCTAAGCTCACAGCATAAACATGAATTCGAACAGCGCTTAGCTCGGTGTGTTGTCACAAACAAGACGAAGGCTTACATTCGAACACGTCCTTAAACCCTACTTTGAAGAAAGAAGGAAATCTGCAAGAAATTTGACACTGTCCTCTTAAAATACTCTTTGAGGATGTTTCCTCATAACATAACATAAATATAATTTCCAAGTTTTACAAAACTTCGCATTATATGAGCTCTTATATGTATAATAAATATTCCCTACAGAATCACGAAATTAGTATGATTTTGCTAGAACCCTTTGTGTACGCAAAAGTAACGCTTCTATGTAGCACGATTTATGATTGCGTTGTTTAAAATCTCCGGGAATAAATACACACACAAGCTGTGAAGTAGAAATTGTTTATGCCCGAGAATCGCCGTGAAATAATATTGTCGAAGCGGTATATCCCAGTTGTGTCATTCTCTGTAAAGTAGCTCTCTTACTCTCACCTTTACTGGAAAATAGTACTCCACTAATTGAAACTAGAGAAAAATACATTGCTTATGACCACAAAATCACTATAGTGACAAAAATAAAATAGAGATTTAAGTATTTCAAGATAACTCTATCTCTATCCATTTGTTCGAACACGTGGCAGGCCTCTCATGTCGGCAACGAGCAATGGTAATTTGTTTTTGGGACGATATTTCGCACTTCGAAATTATTTGGCAGCTGAATAACTCATACTATGTAATTGTTAAGTGTGCATAAAGAGTACATACCTTAAGCATATCTGCAGCTTCTTTTCGTCTTATGGCTATGTGATCTGATTCATTAAGCAATTCCTCAGCTTTTTCTGATTTATACAAATGGGTAACCAGTTCGCTTTGTAAGTTATCTTTAACATAATTAACTAAGAAATGCATAATAGCCTTTGGTACTGAATCTTGAATTGATTTTCTCACAATATAGAAATAGGATTTAATGAGACGTTCTGTGGAATATAAGGCATTATTAACAACTTCTAGCAATTTTTACTGCTTCGTTACCTATGACATCACAATCTTTTTGCTCTTTATCGGTTAGTTTCCGTGATGTTGTATTCACAGGGACATCAGGGAGCAAATTTACCGGTTTAAGAGGACTGAGATTTGTGTTATGTACAGGTGTATTGCTTGCTGAACTCTCGGTACTTTCTGGTCGTGCAGAGGGTGGCGGAAGAATGTTTGATAGCCAACTGTTTTGCTGTATTTGATTTTCCGCTACATGATTCTGTACCCATAAGATTTCGTTTTATTTTGCAACTTACATACAAACTTTTCTACTTACTTGAGTAATTTCAGCTCTATCGCCTTCACCATGAATACCCGTAACCTGAGGGGACGCAGTTCTTTGTGGCATATTTCGTCTTAGAGAAGCATTTGCTTGTATCCATGGTTCAATCATATCTGCTTTTAGGAGACTAGGGACAAGGGCGGCATCTTTGTGAAAATCAGGATGCTTGGTATTGATGTATGCTAATTCAATAGCAACAAGATTTTCAACCATTGAATTTGTAGTTGGTAGACGACGTCGTAAAAGCTGTGTTACTACGTCAACGATCTTTTCATGTAATTTCGGAAACCTATCCGCACTTTTAGAAATGTTTTTACATGTTAGATTATGCACAGCTCAACTCACCTAAGCATTTCTTGTTGAACTTCATTCCCACAATGTTGAATGATTCTTTGCATCTCCTCGTGAATTAATTCCACACATCTCAAAGACGGTTCCTCTAAGCGTCGAATTTGTCGCTTGACGAGAAGCTCAAATGATACTTCTGGAACAAAGAGCGCAGGTCGAGGTCCAGTGGCATTTCGAATAGCTGTTAATATATCCATCTTGCTGAGGCCAGCTAATGGATGTATTGAATCCAAAGTCCGACCAAAAGTTTCATGGAAAATGTAACAAATACGTGCGCCACCACAAAGTTCTGTTGTTTCTATGTTACGAGCAGTGCCCTCAATTGTGCAACAATACGCACTAGCGAATTTTGTAATGATTTGCAGAAGAGTTTGGCTCTTATCTGTCACGTCATCTCCATATGAATGTAAAAGCGATTGAAATTGCGACATCATTACATTAACTCTTGTCTGAAATACAATATGTAAATATTTTTCTGCCCAGACCCGGCATTAGCCAGAATAGTTATTATTTAATATTACATAATACAGTACAATCTAACCCCCGCGGTAAACAGGGGAACCAGTTAACTACGTCTATCAAAATCTTTAGCTTTGGATTTGTTGCTATTTTTCACCGACGAAAAAAAACGGAGGAGGTTCTCAAGTCGACGCGTATATATTGTTACAACATTTTCCCTCGCTATAATTCACACTTGAAATTTTAATCAAGTGAATATGAGGATCGGCGTTCAATCCGCACGATCGTGGCGTATGTGGCAGAAGCACTGGCCAACGGCCACACTGACGAGATCTGGCCAGTGCTTCGGATTGAAACGCTGACACTTTTTTCGGGCTCGTCTGCCTCGGCGGACGAGCCATTTATTCTCAACAAGATTAATAGCGAGGGAGGAACGTGCAATTTTGTCCGCCAGCCGCTCGGCGGGCAAAATTGTAACAATGTATATTTTTTTATGTATGACCATGCATAACTTTTTACAGAGTAGTCCGATTTTGATAATTCTTTTTTTATTGGATAGGGTATACCTCGAAGTAGGTCCCATATAAATTTGGCAAAAAAAAACTAAAAAATAAAGCCTGTTTTTTTTAAGTATTTATATTATACAACAAATAATAGGTAAAGTAGGATTATATAACAGTTAATAGCTAAAGTAAGGTGGGTAGCTATTTTAAAAGTAATCAAAAATTAAGCATATAGTAATTGGTAGATTATAGCCACAAAAAAATGTAAAATAAAAACTGTTTAACAAAAAAATTAAACCGCCGAAAAAACTGAAAAGCAAAAAATAATAAACCTTTTTTATTTAACTTTAATAACTAAGTTCTTAAAGTAATGTAAGTATACCAAAGTATATATTTTTGTAATTATTTTTATTTTTAATTAACCTTAATAACTAAGTTCTTAAACTAATGTAAGTATACCTAAGCAATTTTGAGTCGGCACCAAACAATCAATGAACAAAGATCACTAAATTACCTTAAATTTAAAGAAATAACCAACAACCAGCAATAAACATTAACATTCCAAAAAATGCGCTCTCCGCACCACCACTCGCAACGACGTGTGCCCGTTCGGGTTGCTGTCTCGCTGACATTAATTTCGTGAACGCTCGGCATTTTCCGGTGTCGTGCCGCGCCGCCGCCGCCATCATACTTTACGTAATTAATAATTGCTTGTTTAACGCCGACTCAAAATTACTTAGGTAAACTTACATTAGTTTAAGAACTTAGTTATTAAGGTTAATTAAAAACTCAAAATAATTACAAAAATATATACTTGGGTATTATTACATTATTTTAAGAACTTAGTTATTAAGGTTAAATAAAAAAGGTTTATTATTTTTTGCTTTTAAGTTTTTTCGGTGGTTTAATTTTTTTGTTAAAAAGTTTTTATTTTATGTTTTTTTTATTCTAATAACAATATAATTCTCATCGTTTTATTTTGACGTTTTTGTATGATTTATGACGTGGATATTTATCAAAGCGGGAGATTTCGACAATAAGTTTCGCAGTTAACTGGTTAAAATAGTTGGAGTTTATATTTTTTTAATGCAAATGTATGTAAAATCAACCATATTATCAAAAATATAATTCCAATTTTTCCGTGGACGTTGAGCATTTGATTGACAAATAATTTTATTTTAAAATAATAATAATGATGGTAATATTGACGAAAAACTTCTTTTCGTCGTAAATTCATAACGGTGGAATGCGTTACGCAAAATAATGCAAAACAGGATTTTGAACAAATGCTTATTAAAATTTGGTGGGAAAGGGTTAATATGTACATATTCGCAAAAGAGCAGTCTGAGAGGTAGTTAGATCTTAATTTTATTTATACATTCTAATTATAATTAATAAAAATTAAATAATATTACCTTAAGATCCGGCAGGCAATCTCTAATGTGATGCATCAGTAGACGGTTAAGAGTTTTTGCTAAGTATGGTGTGCCGTTTCTTGTTGCAAGCGTAGGGTATTTTCTTTGTAAAAATGCAGCTTCATCTTTCAATTGTTCCTCAATATGCTTTTGATCAATTATATCTTGTTGAGATCGATTTACTACACCTATTATTCCTAATTTAACCGGGATGACTCGGCCGCAAAGAATGTCGATAGCATCGGTTCCTGCATCCATGAGATCAAGTTTTGTTACCACAGCCAAAGTTCTTCTTCCATCAGGGTCAACATCCTTTGCTAATTTTAAACTTTCGCTTGTTGCCATATCGGTATTGGCCGCAGTTACTGCTAGTATGATCGAGTTTGGGTTTTCAATGTACTTGTATAAAAGATCTCTTATTTGTGCCTCTATGTCATCTGGTTGATCACCTACTGGTACTTTCGTAATACCAGGTAAATCTACCAGAGTCAAATTAACCACACGAGTGGAGTATATCTTTAAGTTAATCGGCTCAGGACATATCCCTTTATTGCTCCCAGCCATTCTGTTAGTTTCCACTTCAATTTCTCTCCGAATGTCATTAAAATCTGTGTAAATTTGTTTGGTGTGCAAAAATTTTCCCCACTCCTCGGCACTCAGAGTTCCTACAGAAATAAGCAATAGTAGGGATTGAAAAGTAAAAAATTACTTACCGTTTTCAGAACATCGATGCTCTTTATCGTCCAATGGGCAATACACAAGTTGTAAAATAAGAGGTCTTCTCGTGACAATTCCAGTTCCCCTCGGTAGAAAAGAGCGACCAACCAAGCTTTCAATGACTGAGCTCTTTCCGGAACTCTGCAAAGTAATTTATGAGAAACTACTTAGTTGTCTGCAATAATCATGTTATGCAAAATACTAGCTTTAGGTTATTGACTTAAAAGTACTATTTATAGCCGTGCATAAAAACAACCCTTGGGACGACTTTACAACCCGCAATCTTATAATGGTGAATTAAACTTCTCGAAATATGATTCTAGGCCAAAAGTTAAATAATTTCGTTCATTTCTAATCAAAACATATTTAAAATAAATTTCCATTTGATTAAACGCCGGTATTTTATTATATAATACAAACTTCTAATACTGGCGTGAAACAAGAATTCCACATAAATTTTCCTTAAATTACCTGACTTCCTAAAACAACTATTTGGGGCAATTGAATTGAATCCGAGCCCACAGTGTTAAACACATCTTGCAATTTGTTAATTACTGGAATTAATGCCTCCATCTCGCAATTACTTTAATAAATCAGAATTCACAACTCGAAATCACAAACTCACTCGGCCTTTTAATGTGACATATGTCAAAAAGAACGAAATGTGCTGCCAATACATATCGAAAAACTATTAGCACAACTTTCGTTCAAACCACTGACATAAATAAAATTACAGCGAGGTCTGAGTTTTTAACAGAACGCCCTTAAATGCGAGGGGGCAAATTTGAAAATTTTTTAATTTAAATTGTATCCTGCATGCATAAGTAAAATTGTCCTAAACGTAATATCAAATATTTTTTCAGTGAAAAGTTTCTGGAATAACTGTTTTTATTGAAAAATTCCTGGCGAATCGACGAAGTGCTAACTTCTGCAAAAGCAGTTTACAACGCGAAACAACAGCTAAGATCAAGAGTTAAACTAAATTAGGCCAATTATTGATCTTTCGTTTTAGGTATTTCAGACAATTTTCGAGGATTTAAAAAAACATCAAAGGTGTGCAACTTGAAAAAACTATCGAATTTGATAAAACATACATAAAAATAAGTTTCAAATTGAGTAATGTATTCCGAGCTATGAATACACAGTAAAGGAATGGACATAAATCGCTGAAAGTGAAGCATCTCACGAATACTAGTCTGAGCTTACTACTACATAGAAAATTGGTCAGTGCAGTTGCAAAAATTGAGTTAAAGTGAAAAGGCGTTTTTCACGTACTTGATTTAATAAATATTTGGGTGCCCATTTATATCACCATTTAAAAATATTTAGCGACTTCTCTGTGTCAGGGCGCGTCGAAATTGCGCATGACTGTCGTGGACTGATATACACGAAAATATTTTTAAAACTTGAAAATTTAGCTTAAATGAAATAACATGTTTAATACATCAAGAACAATAAAAACCATAGGAATCTATCAATCACATCGACAAAAAGATTTAAAATTCCGGCTTACCGGTGAGAAGAAATTCGTTAATTTAGTCGCCGCTTCTTCTCGCCGAAATTCTTTATCACACACTTCACTATCTTGCACTAAATACACACCAAATAAAAGCCAGTATCATACACACTATTTTTAACCACACTTCACCTTCTGTCTTTGCATTTTTAATTCAAAAAAATGGTTAGAAAGGCTGCGATCCCTTCAAATCACAATTTTTTTAAGTTGCCAAAGTATCTTCTTCTTACTCAAGGCTCACTTCCCCTGAAATTTTCCCCGCTGGAGATGCTTCATTCACATAGACTACACGTACAGGGTATAGCCGTTCCTTTACTGTATATTCAAAGATTCCGAGAGACGAGAGTTCGTTTCAAAAATTATTTAAATTGATATATCTCTCCTTTAGAAGTTATAAATATTTAATAAAAAAAAACTCAAAAGTTCATGACCTGAAAACAGGCAGAAAGTCATGGATGATCCTTTTCATAGGTACAAAAAAGTAAAATACATAAATATGTAAGTTGGAATGGAATACCCCGTCGAGGCAGACGAGCTCGATAAAAAGGTCGGCGTTTCGATCTGGGGCACTGATCAGATCTCATCAGTGTGGCTGATGATCAGTGGCCCGAGCCACAGAGGCCAGATTGGGCGGATCGAAAGCCGATGCTTATATCCTCTCGTAGGAAATTCCAAGTGTGAATTATAGCGAAGGAAAATTTTGTAACAGTACTTTATTCACAATTTGCAAAAAATAAAAAAATGGTCGGCGTTTCGATCTGAGGCACTGATTAGATATCATCAGTGTGGCTGATGATCAGTGCCCCGAGCCACAGACGCCAGATCGGGCGGATCGAAAGCCGATCCTTATATCCTCTTGTAGGAAATTCCAAGTGTGAATTATAGCGAAGGAAAATTTTGTAACAGTACTTTATTCACTATTTGCAAAAAATGTGAAATTTTTTTTAAACTCATTCTTGTTTCTGTTGGTTTTTTCTCTCTTTACATTTGTAAAATTTGAAAAGTAATCAAATTCAGACAGTGATTGTAATTTTACCCGTTATTTTGAAAACATATTGTTACCGGATTTCCCACCAGAGCGGCTGGCTGGCAAATGGTCCGACCTGCTCCACCTACGACTGTTTTGTAATTGGTCCTTTATACCAAAATAGAATTGTTAATTAATATACGTTTTTTTAGACATCTACAGAAATAATTGGCCTACCCAATATGACACAACTGATCATAAATTAAATTAAAACTCAATCTGAAAAAACCACCCTTTCCTTTAAAGCAAACCGATTGCTAGAGCGCCCCACCACACAATCGCATTTGCTTCCTGTATTAAGCTGGAGCGCGTAAGAAAACCTATGGTGAAAAAACGTAAACAAACCATACTGTGGCGAGGCGACAACAACATGGTGCCAGAAAAAGCAATGCTGAACTGGAGTGCACCGTAATAGGTGAACTATTGTTTGGTTGTGTTTGCGGCATTTTTCACTGTTGCCGTCCTTATTCTTTATTTGGCAATTTAAATGAGAATTCGGATTTGGAACCATCAGGCAGAGATTCTCTTTCTTACTAATGGGGAAATTTTTTTTATTTTTCTCAAAATGGGCTGTGGTGGGGATAACTGCGTCTTAAAAATCGAGTGACCATTCATTGTAATCATAGAAATAAGACATAAGGAAGTGCGATTAGACTTGTCAAGCGTACCAGAATCTCTTATGTGTGAGCTCTCACACTTTAGTATTAGAAAAATCATTACAGGCGTAAAAAGAAAGTAATTTTAAGAGGGCCTCACCGCAATTTCTACGTATTTAAAAATTACGTCGTTATTCTTACACTCTTCTGATCAGACTTCTTGTAATTCACTCGGGGTTGCAAATGTAATTTATTTATTTATTTAATATTAGAATAACATTAAAATGTTTGGTGCATGTACCCCTCTAAAATTTAAATTTAACGCTGACTTTTTGCATGAGCACTCCGAAATGAATCAAAGTAAACCAAAAAAGCATAATTTGACAGTATATTCAGAAATATTTCTACAGCTTTTCCTCATTCTGTCTCGCTTACTAAAGTTCTATCTTGCTCAACTGAGCACCCCTAGAGCACCCTCAAAAAATGATACGCACACAACACTATATATGAACGTTTCAGCACTTCTTATGTCTTATTTCTATGATTGTAATCTTTCATCAGTGGCGAAGCTAAGGAGTTGTTCCTGGGTGTTCAGATAATAATTTTTAACTCTATATATTAGTTTTAGTTCGAAGTTTAAATGAATATATGTGCGTTTATACATCTAGAAACCGTAAAGACGGATAGAATAAAGTCGATCTGTTTTAATAACATTTTTAGCAGTTAAAACAAATCGACTTAAGCCTGTTTGTATTTACGTTGACCATTTAAAGCGAGTCCTTCATACTCTGAAAAACAATTCAGCATCAAATAAACGCTTTAAAATACTTTCCTGATATAATATAATATAAGATTTTTCATCAATTATTCACCTAAAAAAAGGCATAGTTAATATTTCTTCAATAATGCAGGTCTTTTCTGTAAAAACACAAAGTTTCATAACTGCCGTATAGACAAGACAAAATATTAAATTCCAAAAAAGCCGAGTCGCAGCAAAATCCACTTAGAATTCTTATCAAGCTGAAAGTCAAGGCAAGGATGATCGCTCATTAGCAGGAACACATTGAGTATAAAATTATTGAATTCTCAGCTTTTCTCCCTCTCTTTACATACATTCATTAGTAAGCAAGCGCAAGGATTCCTTCGACCTCAACCGCTCAGCGGTTTAAAGTTGTATTGGTAAGTGTTCAGTTTAAAAACTGAACGCCTATGCTCCATATAAAAATGAAAATTAAAGAGACTTTTTCTGTCAAGCCCATATGAATGTAAATATCCCCGAATGTTCAACTTGAGATCTGAACACCTTTGAATCATTTCGCATACAAGAAGTTAAGAGCGTTGTATTTTACACCTGTTTTTTTCTACTGGGACTGGGACAGTGTGAAGAGTAATTAAATAAAATCTTCAGAATTTAAAATTCTCTTTCTTATCCGCATTTATGCGATACGAAGCGATGATACAAAGCTGTTCAAATCTCAAACTGAACATTCAGAGATTTAATATTCGTATGAGCCGGACAGAAAAAGTCTCTTTACTCTTTAATTTTTCCGTATGGAGTATCAATGTTCAGTTTTCATTTTGAACAGCCAGAATATAATTTTCAATACTCCGAATTTAAAGTAAATAAATTTTTATGGAGTTTTTCCAGTAATAATTTTTTATTTTTAATGTTAATGCAAATATGAAAATTAGATTATTATTTGTCTACATATTTAATTCGTCAGTTTGCTCGGGTGTTCAGTGAACACCTTGAACACTACCACGCTTCGCCACTGTCTTTCATATTCTTTGCCAAGCCGATTTCTTCAGTGTAAGTAGCTACGACTTGGCGTTCTTGCTAAAGACGCCGTGATCGTGGGGACCGATCGCCAGTCCTTATATTGGCGCGGTAAAAATCCGAAGTGTGGATCTAATTAAAAAAAGTTGATTGTCTGTAAAGTCGGTTTACGATCGAAGTTTACGTGACAACGTCTTATTTGTTGTGTAAGTTTATTAAAACAAAGGATTAAATGAAGTTTAAAATTTTATTAAATTTATAAATCACGTATTTCGTTACGCTCGAGTGAAAGAGAGACACAAGGCAGACACCGGTCGAGCGAGTCTCTCTCAAGTGCTGCGCGCGCACCTGCTCATATTAGCGGCTCGTCGTTACGTTACTTCAGTTTTCGTAAATGACTCTCGGGTCGACCGATTTATAAGACGTTGTCACGTCAAAATAATTTTTTGGGATTTTTCTCAGTGCGGTATTTAACTGAACAAGTTTAAACATGCATTTCTTAAGAGGGAATCTTACAATTTTCGTTTAATTAACAAGAACATCCTATTGAAAGGAATAAGAAGTCTTTTTAATTTCAAATAGGTTTCTTATTAAATTTCTAATTTATTGGATGAATTTTCATATTGAATTTTTAATTTCTAATAAGATTTCCTATTGTCTTTTTAATTTCTAATAAGATTTCCTCATAATTGTTCACGTTACCGGCTCGTCGTTACTTCAGTTTTCGTAAATGACTCTCGGGTCGACCGATTTATAAGACGTTATCACGTCAAAAAAAAGTAATTTAAGAACATATTTGAATTTTTTGCCGATAAGACAAAGTAAAGGATGGCACACGCAAGCCACCATCTCAGACCAGAATTCGCAAATTTTTAGGCCCATTGTTTTATAAACATTTCCTTTTTTTATCTCCATAATTTCGTCAGAGACAATATTTAATAAGGAAGTGTACAAAATATCAATAATAAAATTATTGCTTTATTTCATAACAAGATGATAATATGAAATAACAACACGTTAAACCTTTGTAAATCTTGTATAATTGCTTTATACCGCTTACTTAAACCAAATATCACACTATTTTATAAAACTAAGTAAACACTTATTTTTCCATAAGATACAGTATTTCCACAACCTTTTATGTTCCTCCTTGCCCAGCATCTTTCAACTTCCATTACGTAGTGCCCTTTTAAGTGTAAAATATGCTAATCCCTTGAAAAGACTGATTTGCAGCAAAAGAATAGCAACATTAAAATTATAATTGCTGGTCGTCATTCCCAAATTTTTCAGAAGAAGGGGTGCCTTCCTGAAATTTAAACAGAAGTTTTAAAATTGCATTTAGTTAAAAGTATAGGTAGATCACAAACCTGAGATGACAGTACATTGTGTGTGGTGGACAAATCATATCAGCCCTTCCATTCCCATAGACAGATACTACCAAGCTTTCCAGTCCATAACGATGTGCGGAAAAATATGAAATTATTCTCATATACGAAGGCATGTGCTCAAATAAAATAAGGAAACCGGAAAATATTAACATAAAGCAGGTAAGTACTGCTCCAAAAAACGTTCCATTCTGTAAAATTAATATTTCCTTTAATAAATTTATTTTAATCGTTCGTCTACACTGAACATTTTGCATATTGTGTCTGTTGTCCCCATTGATGCTGCTCTTATGTACAGTGGCGGCCACATAATTAAGAACACCACTTGGATTTAATTTATAAGTGTTTTTTTTTGTCTATTCCCGAAGGTCTTTATTGCATATTAATTTTATAGAATTGTAGTATTACAGTGTTAGTTAAAAAAAGCTTGGTCAAATGTTTCTAATAGTTAATTTAACTGTCATTTTATATTACACACAACGATTTTTTATCGGTATAATTAAGAACAGCTTTAAAAAGATAAGTAATATTAGGAAATTTAAAATTTAATTATAAAATTTACATTTATTATAATTAGTATTTGATGGCTCATCCGTTTTGAAGCAAAATCTCACTTGTGCCATATGTTAGAGATCATTATAAGCCTGATAAATCCAAATTTCGGGATTTCGTTTGTTGCATATGGTAGCAACACATTCCTTACGATGTCCAAGTATTATATCTATGATTCCTGAAATTCGGTGAATAGGGCCTGTAATATTTGCGGAGTTGCACCTCACACAAGACAACAGATTCAATATTGTACAATACAAGTAGAAAAACGGTTCTTGGAGGACGAGAAAAGTAATTTTAAAGTGGCCAGCACATTCACCCGATCATAAAAAAGTTATGGACATTATTAAAATGAAAACAGTTGTTGGTTTAAGGATCATTGCCACAAAGACAAAACTCTATATAATTAGAAAATAATTTTGATAGTAAATTCGGATCGCATGTCTTGACGCGAACGGTTCTCAACTAACTAATTACAATGGTTAACACGACATTTTGCCGTTAATCCAATTATACTTTTTCGGTATTTCTCATGTATAAGTATTAACAGAAAAATAATAAAACAAATTATATTACATCGAAATATCTAAATAGTTATACAGGGTATGTCATTTTAATCGACGCACCTGAATATCTCGAAAACTGCGTACCGTGGAAAAAATATTTCGGGTGAAAGTTGTATGGTATCAAAGGGGCCAACTACTGGTGACATTGGCCTTGACCTTTAGGATAAGGATCAAGGTCAGCGCAATTTGTTAAATAGGAATCCCTACGTCTGACTCCGGAAATGGAAAGAGTGAAAAATTTTAAGTTGTGTCTTTTATTCCGATTTTAAAGAAGGTGAATGTAAAAAAGACGATGCATCGAAATACCTCGGAAGCTACGCACCTTGCGAAAAAATTGTTTCAGTCAAAAGTTGTAGTCAAGGTCAAAGTAGTCCAGAAAGGACGAAGAAGTACTCTCAGCTTTTAGCATGCGTACTCCAAGGGTAGGTCTACGGAAACAGCTCTACACGAGGTTGTGCGCACGATAGAGCATTCGTTGCAATACATATAAGCAATACATCCTGGCAGCCTTCTTAGATATTGAGGGTGCCTTTAGCAATGTCCGTACGGCGGCAATCCAGGAAGCCCTCTCTTCACTAAGGGTGGAGGAGGGCCTATGTCACTGGCTGGATACCATGCTTCGCTATAGGGTAATCCAGTTTGAATAAGGGGATAGCCACATAACAAGATCCGTCAGTAGAGGGACTTTGCAAGAAGGTGTCCTCTCTCCTCTGCTTTGGCTGACGGTAATGAACAGAATACTGACCACTCTAGATAATTCAGGATCAAAGTAGTTTCGTATGCCGACGACTAGTTATCCTGGTATCAGGCCTATTCCCCTCTGTGTTAAGCGGTGTCATGCAGGGGGCTCTGGTGAGGGTTAATGCCTGGGCTAATAGGCGTAGTCTTAGCGTTAATCCGAGCAAGACGGAGCTGATGCTGTTTATCAGAAAATCCAAAATTCCCAATTTCAAGTTACCCTCACTCGGCGGGGTAACCCTGTCTCTGTCTCCCAAGGCCAAGTACCTCGGGGTTGTCCTAGATACTAAGCTAAGGTGGAGACTTATGCCTAATCTCCATAGAAAACCAACTAAACCAAAACCAAGCCAAAACCAAACCAAAACCACAAAACCACTTGGCAGCTCTTTCAATCGCATTGCAATTTTTTGTCACCTCTTTCGCTCATTTTGGTCAACATGCTCTAGCTTTTCGTCTGTGTGAGTTAAACCATCTTTAAACCAATTGTAATTGCCACATTCAATTTAGCGCATTTAGTACAGGTTTAGTACTTGAAAATTTTTATATGTAAACAATAAATTGAGGTTAAATACCCCGGGCCCTAGAGTTCATCGGATATTTATTGCTAAATTAGGTCGAGAGGTGCTGCAAGGTGCTGCGACTCCGCCGTCGTAACGAGGAGTCCCAAAAGGCCCCGTGCTGCACCGCAGGTCGGACGGGCCCAGTGCACCTAAGGCTGATTGACATTTCACAACTACATTGATTATATGTGTGCAGATGTGATTTGTCAGGAAGTGGTTTTGTGGTTTTGGTTTGGTTGGTTTCCTATGGAGATTGGGCATTAATATCAATGAGCGGATTAGGAAAGCCTGCATAGCTTTCTACGCCTGTAAAAAAGTCTTCGGCAGACGGTATGGATTTCAGCCAAAAATGGTTTTGTGGATGTACACAGCCATCGTACGCCCTATTAGCCGGCCACACACGGAACGCTTTTTGGCGTACAAGCACGCGTACAAACATAAGATTGATCGTGTGTGGGCAACTTGGCGTACACACTTAAAACCGTCCCAAATATTTCTCGTCTTTGATTTTTCCGTGGTTTTATTTTTTTTATCATCTGTCAAGATGAATTGCTCCGACATTAGATTGTGGAGTCGCGATTTCGTTCTTTAAATTTGTTATATTGCTTTAGGAATGAAAACCAACACCGTTTGTGGGCAAAATGGCGTACAAACAAAGTTTGTCATAAAGATTGTCACAAGTTTGTACGCCAAAGACCGTCCCGTATGTGGCCGGCTATTCTCACCTATGGCTCACTAGTTTGGTGGGTGGTCGTGTTTGGATAAGCATTATGTCAAAACAAAACTGGACAGGGTGCAGAGAATAGCGTGCGTAGGTGTCATAGGAGCCTTGCGGTCATGTCCGACGGAGGCTCTTAGCGTGCTTCTGCACCTTCTACCTATCAACCTCCATATTAAATACCTGGCGTACTGTAGTGCGGTAAAAATGAAGGAGTCAGGGTGGTGGAACAACGCCAGGCCCTATGGCCACGGTAGGACCCTAGACTTGCTGTCAAAGGAACTGGTGGCGTGCCATTGTCCCTAAAGGCCGTTCTCCAATGCACCGACCACCCAACCAAGAACGAACCAAAATCGCGCCATCGCGTCACACATTATGTTGGCCTCATATTCCCTCTCGCTCGTGTTTTGGTCAACCTGGCTAACTTTTTCATGTGTGCGTTTTAACCACATAGTACTAGTCGCCCATTCAGCGGTTGTGTTGTACTAGAATACCTGTCAGTGAGACAGCTGTCCCACCGGTTGCCAGAAACTCAGTGCGCTAATGTTAACATAAAGTGCTTATAAAAATGTGCGCGGTAATTCCAGCCCAGCACTAAAAGTAAAAGTGAGTAGTTTTTTCGCTCAAATAGTGATAAAAACTCTTCCAGATAAATCATTTGCCCGAGGATGTTGTGACAGCCGGCAGTCACAACTACAGGCAGGGGCTTGTATTTTACACGCGAATTCAGGCAATTCAGCGTTTTCGTTGGTTGGTTCGTGGTTGGTTGGTCGGCGCATTGGAGAACGGGCATAAGATACCCGAGAGTAGGAACTTCAGTGTAGAAACTCCTTCCAGGGAGGATTGGAAGGAGTGCGATGTTACACAGACCTTCGACCTTCTGGTATTTACTAAATCCGGCAAGGGAGTTGGAGCTGGTATTTTTTCCGACTCACTCGGTATCAGGGAGTCTTTTCGCCTTCCTGATCATGCCAGCGTGTTTCAGGCGGAGCTGCTGAGTGCTGGCTATAACGAAGTACTCGCTCGTCTAAACCAAACTCGTAACATCGCGATCCTTACGGACTCTCAAGCCGCTATCAGAGCACTTGATGCGGCAAGTCTTTCATCTACATAGATTGGTGGAGAGCTGTCGTGAGCAACTAATCCTGTTTCGACAGCGCCATACCGTTACCCTATTGTGGGTTCCAGCTCATATGGACCTAACAGGTAACGAACAGGCGGACAAATTAGCAAGGTGCAACCCTCGACGAGTCGGTCGAAGAGGCAGTTTACATTTCCATGGAAACCATCAGGAAGGGTATTCTGTCGCACTTTCTTTCAATCGCGAACAAAAGGTGGGCGGGTCTCGAAACATGCGCCGTTTCTAGGAAGACTTGGCCTTGTTTCAATCTAGGAAGGAGGAGCTCCTCAAGTGAAATCGTGTTGACATCGCCAGAGTAGTAGCAATTCACACGGGCCTCTGGCATATTGGGGAGCACGCAGCTAAGCTGGGGATCCCCTTCAATAGTCAATGCCGCAGTTGCAAGGATCCGGCTGAAAAGTAAATTTTTTCTCACTTCTTGTGCAGCTGCCCGGCCTTAGTAGGGGCTAGGCATCGGGCACTGGGCAAGCAATTTCTCGACTGCATTAGCGATGTATCTTCGTCCAAGATCGGGGAGATAGCTCTCTTTCTGAACTGCACAGGTTGGCTCTGATCTCCGATTTTCTGACTCACGTTAACCTAACGTTAACTTGGGGATTCTGTGGTTTCAAAATGGCGCACTTCGCGTTAATTGGACCCCGATGTGGAATTGGAGTCGCGTTCGATACTCAGTTATTTTGTTTCTTTTTATATAATAAGAAAATGGATGGTTCAATTTTCTTTAACACATATTTTAACTAATCTCATGCCAAGGTAAAACAACCAGTTACGACGGCAAAAATAATATTTTTCTGTTGACCAGTGTTATTTAAGGAGGGAGACAGGTGTAGAGGCATCAAAGTCAATTTTTTTTTGTCATAAATCGATTGTAAAACTATTCAAAAATATACCTACTCCAAAAATTTCAAGTCAAAATTCCAATTCGTTCAAAAGTTATAAGCAATTAAATGAGCGTCCGTCGTTCAAGTATCGGAGCGCGTGGCATGTACCTAATAATTTTCTGCCATTTTTTTTTCAAACGCGCTTTTCTCGGGACGATTTTTGTACAATCTAAATAGCTTAAAAAGTTTTCAACTGATCATTTTGAAATTGGGCCTCTAGTTTCTTTATATAAATACGCTCTATATGAACCTCAATCCTAAACAATATCTTTAAAATATTTTTTTATTGTTAAAAAAGGTACGAAAAAGGGCAAACAATCATTCTTTATGTTCACACTCCTTTAAAAACTACTAATTTTCAATTTTTTTGAGAGGACTAATTTCTCTAATTTTTAATTTTTTAATTTCTTAAATTTTTTTAATTGAATGCATAATATTTTAAGAATATTGTGTCAACATTTCAAGTCAATTGGAGCAAAATTGACGAAGTTGCGAGTATTTTTATACCTTGCTTATGAACGTTTTATACCAGATTTTTTTAATGTTCAAAGCTTTAAAGCGTTTTCCCCACAACTCACGTTTTCAAAGTCGGTGCCCCTCATAACTTCAAAACTACTACACCGATCCTTTTGAAAGTTTGAACACTATTTCTGTACATAATTTACGAGGTAACGCTGTAGAGTTTTTATTCAAATTTGTTAATAATTTTTATTTTACAATAACAAATTAGCCGATTTTTTTCGCAAAAAATCGCGTTTTTCCCTTCAAAGTGTTCCAAAAAAGTGAAAAATTAAAATTTCGAAAAACCCTCCCAGCGTTACCTGGGGAAAGCTATTATCTAACGAATGAACTTTGATTTTTTGATTTCGGATGATCCAGCACCAAGTTATGAGGGGCACCGCAATTCTACTTTTTTCCGAGACACGTCCGAATAATTGCTGCCATTGTCGTGTTTTTTAATATTTCTTCGTGAAAATTGTATACAATATTCTTCAAATGTCATACTTTAATGTACTATTGGTTTTAATAAAGAGATTTTAACCGTGTCGTCAGAAAAAATTCACAAAAACATGCCTTTTTTCGTACGAATTAACCTTAACCTCCCCCCTTAATGAATTAAGAGCACATTTTATGAATTTATAATTTCTTTATGAAGTATTGTTTAATTGCATATTTCTGTGATATTTCGAAAATATAATTTGTGATTCATTTAATTACATAACTAACACTGGCAAATTATTTAGATCTCTGTATTTCCTACATGCACTGTATGGGTTCTCACACTATCGATATTTTCTATTGAGTGACACATTTCGGCGCAAAATGGAACTATAGTGGGGAAAGTATTAAACCGTCACTTGGTCATATAATTTTTTTGAAAAGGAGGATGTTGTGAGCCGTGATACGCTTCTTATAAATTGTCGAAAAATGTAAAAAGCAACCACATAGTTACCACTGAAATATTTTAACAAGCATCAATCAACGACATTTTGATGTCACATTACAAGAAAAATGTTCAGTGCAGACAGTGGTCATATTTCTTATTTTTACCACAGGATTGGCTACAGATCCTAATAGTACACCAAAACCATCTGCTGCCACTGTAATCATTATGTTAGCGAAAGAGAACTTAACATAACGCTCCAATTCGAATGGTTGATTCGTCATTAAGTACGTTATTGTAGAAAAAGCAGTTGCAAATATAATCTGTTTGAAGGAAATAAAATATTTATTCGAGAAATTGGCACATCTCTTATACCCGAGGTTTTTCGATATGAGAATGGTCCGTTTTTGAAACAAAATAATATGGAAATGCATTGAAACTACTTATTAATAGATGTTTACTGTCTTTTATATAAGGGCAATTCTCAGTCATTCATTAGATATATTTTGTAAAAGAAAAATCTAATTCAAATGTTATTTGATTTGTAGTACGTAAACTGCGCACTATTTTTATGAATATCTCGAAAACAATGGAAGGTAGATTTTCTAATTATTTCCCCTTCTTCCCTATTACAAATTGCTTTCAAAACTGTTCTCAAATCGAAAAAGCTCGGAAATAATAGAATCCTCGAGAAATTAAATAAAAATTAAATACTTATACTGAAAACAAAATAAACTACTTACATGGACAGGTGTAGATGTTATAATCGTGGCTAGATAATACGTTCGGAGTTTATACCAATTGTTAAAAGTTTCCTTCTTAATTGTTGCTATTTCCAGGGGAACTAAAATTTATGGGATCATCAAAACTATAGATTTTTTCAAATATTATTAAATATCATACACCGGAGAACTCCTGGCATCATGGTGGTGTACCAAAGGTATACAATAGAGACTAAAAACAACCCTATGTTTGAAATAACCTTTGCTGCATTCGTACCTGAGTCACCAAATAACAACCCAATCATAATTGAACAAACAATGTGTAAAACTAATTTAAGATGCGTGACAGTCTGAAAAATATGATATTTTATTTTAAGTTTCTGCTGAAATTAATTATGTATTTTACCCAATCTCTATAGAATTGAATATGACAACGTCCTATTAATATCCAAAGCCGAATCCATTCAGGTGGAGGATAAGTATGTCTGGATTCCGTAGAGCAACTGACCTCGGAAAGCTTTTTGTTATCGTTAAGGTGATATGATTCTACAGACTCACAATCCTCGTTATGACGCCAGGTGTTACTTTTCGCGGCCTTAATCATTTGCTTTGTGAAATTTCCATGTTCTCCCGTAACTACCTCGAGCACTAAGAGAAAATAAATTGAACGAAGGCTTTTCATAATGTTTTATACGCGATCAAAGTACGTAATATTTTAATTTAATGCGACGGAAATGAGTTATTGCATCTTTTTTTCATACATTTGAAAATCAATAATTTTGCACTTTAAATGTTTCCTCCTTTCGGTTTTATATTTTTTTTATTATTAAAGTGAAATAAAAAGTTATGGAGCATTTACAAAAACTCCATAAAACAAATATCCAGAAAACTGTTTGCATACTTCTCTTCAAGGCGGTGGCCGAGAGTTGGTTGATTACAAATTATCAACTCGAAATTTTAGATTGTAGAAGGAAAATATTTAGTTAATATAGGTACAATTAGTGTAAGGAAAATGTTCAGTCAAAATTCGAAATGTCTTGCACAATACTTATAATGTATACATACATATATTCATATTGTGTTTTTAAATACATATAATAATGACCAGGTTTTTTTTGCGAAACACGTCCTTTTTGTGACTTCATTTATAAGTTTGCAAAATCAAAATAACAAGTAGAGCCATTCATCGTGTATGTAGAGAAAAGTACATACATATTTATATTATATATATATATTACAAAGAAAGCATAAACTCTTTTATACAAAAATCTTTTTTCAAAGAAGAAATCTTCGAAGCTATGAGCTTTTAAAATTAAATTACTTTCAAAATGGATTATTCCACGTTCTACGAGTATGTTGACCTTGGGTGATTATTCTTCTTTAATATTATTCAGTTATAACAAAGTGATAGCGTTTTTGTTTGTCTTTGATATGTTTTCGGCAAATTACTTACTTATTATTATACTTACGAAAGTCGGCTGTACTATGGTATTTCGGGCACTCAATATTTAAAGAATATAAAAAGGGTATTGTATTCTGAGGTGTTCCTTGATAGACGCACTGTCCTTTATCGAGCGCATATATATGATCAAACATTAGATAGATCGATGCAGAAGGTTGATGAATAGTGCACACAATTGTCCGTCCTTCCTGTGTTAGGCTTTGTAATAACCTAACTGTGTCCATTGAAGATGAACTATCTAAACCTCTAGAAAATATGTGCAAATAAGTTTTACTTGACAAAAGAGTATTATTAGTATTATTATTAATCACAGTTAACTAGTTTAATAAACCTTGGTTAAACAAATTACCTAATTTTCACAAAAACATTTATAATCTAAATAATTTTATACCAGGGTAATTACAATTGTTCCTTATTTTATAAAAACATTAAATATTCAACTAAAGAAACATTATATTGCAAGGTTTCGAACGCTGTCGAAAATAATTGCCTATTTGGAAAATTTGCTTAAAACCTACATTATGCTGTATTCACATATATTAGACTGATTTTACAATTTTGCTGAAATTAAACGATGCGATCTAGAAAAAAGGGCCTTATTTTTTTATATATTTTTATAGAGGATAATATAAACAAATATAGCCACAAAATCCAAAATGGTAAAAGTTATGAGTGACATTTGGAAAAGATCAAGTTTAAAGGTTTTAAACATTTTATACCATGGTAATCGAGTGGATACAGTGTGATAGATTACCCAGCGTCCAAATTCAGCAAAATGTTTATTTTGATGTTGAACAAAATTTTTCATTCTCCTGAAAAATAAAATATTGTAGCAGTGCATCATTTTTCCCTTCATTTATCATCTCTAAAAAAAGTTATGGGAGATTATTTAGAAAATTTCTCATTTCTTGTTATTTCTTTATTTGTATTAAATCTTTTAATATCCATCGGATTTTCTGCAAAGTTGTAAAATCTGTTCAATATATGTATATTGGGATTAATAAGATTGAAGAACTAATACCAATGTTTATATAGATATCTAAATCTTCTAATAAAAAAGGAACTTACGTAGTTGGCTCATCAAGAAAAAGCACAGGAGGATTGTCAATTAATTCTAGAGCAATGGACAACAGTTTTTTCTGTCCACCAGAAAGATTAGAGCATTTCGTTCGTTTTGCATTAATTAGGTGTAATGTATTCAATATGTTTTCTATCTGTAATAGAAAATAATTAAGATTTTCGGTCATATTTTCTTTGTGTTTTGTTTTTGTTTGCTTACCAACATCTGCTTTTCTTTCATTGTCATAGATTTATTAGATATTTTTAATGTGGCTGCAAGAAGCATTGATTCTTCGACAGTGAACCAAGGAAAAAAGTTATCTTCTTGCAAAATATAGCTGCAAAGTTTATTTCCCTTTTTTAAGCCCCCAAACTTAACTTCTCCTGTAATACCATTCTTGCTAAAATTTTTTTCATTAAATCGGGCTATGATAAAGAAATTAAAAAACTTACGTAAACCCAGTTAATATATTTAACAGTGATGATTTTCCTGCACCAGAAGGGCCCATTATTGCAGTTAATTCACCCGATTTGAAAGTCCCGGATATAGAATTAAGAATTTGTTTTTTTGCTGTAATATAAAATGGTTTAAATAAAATATAAATTATATAACAGTGCTTTCGGATTTTGAGGAGAAGGTTTTAATAAATTAATTTCATGAAAACAAAAACCGGTTTAGAATACTTTAAAAATAGCAAAATGAAAGAATCAAGTCATTAATAACAAATGTTCGAAGTTGTGACTAGCTTAAGCTTGGATTTTATTGCTTTTTTTGAACACTAATCAATTGCATTTCTTAAAAAGTGGAAAGTAAATTAGGTAAGATAGAACGTAAAGTAATCTTCAATGTGAAACTCTCAATTTAAACTATAGGTTTCTGCACTATTACTACGTATTGGGGTATATCCCCAAGCTCCATTACCTTGGTCTATTTTTATTTCGAAGTTTAATTAGCTGCTACAAAAACATCCCCATGAAATTATAGAGTGGTTGATCACGAATAAAAATTAACATTCTTGTTACAATTTTGTACATATTTTTTGTATTCAGTAATCATATGCCTGCAGCTACGACGCGGCTTGTGCTGAGCGGAAGGCGCAGATACCCTATAATCTGCTAAATCACCGAGTTTTTGAACCGAGCCTCTTGGATTTCGCTCATTTTTTTATATGTTTTAGTACGTATTGAAAGCGCCAATTTTCAGCCTTATATTCTAAGCCGTTATTGAATAATCGATTTGTTAAGTTTTGAAGCAAACATTTTTAAATTAATGATAGACTAGTAATAAATATCGATATCAATAAAAAGGAGGGTATCATTTCGTCTTTGAATTTAGTTTCAGAAAAAAATAAAAAAGAATTATTCGAAGTAATTATCACATAGTTGTTAACGTTTAAAGATTAAAATCGACATTTTCAAAATGTCCGACCCCTTCGATTTTTTTTAATTTACCCAAAATTCTACTCTATATTACGCAACTTTTAAGCCGCAGTTAAAGATGTAATCACAATTTTTTCCACCATATAAAATTTTAAAATCAAAATTTTGATAAAAATCAGAACAAAACAAAACATTGCCTACGATACATTTCAAATAATATTATTATAAAGATTATTTTGTATCAATTTTATTAAAATCGGTTAAGTCGATCTTCAGATATCTTCAAACTGACGATTATTTCAACTGGGTATAAATTAAGTAATAATTGGAATTTTGATATGTTGAAACGTTTAAAATATTCTGAAAATCATAACATTAGTAATAAATCTAGACAAAAAGGAATTTTCTTGGATTTTTTGAAAATCTCAAAGTGGTGTAACTCCTTGATTTTTTAGGTATGAAATAAATTTTATCTGTTTGAACTGAAATTGGAGGACATTTGAATCCATTGAAGGACAGGAAGACATATTGTGTAAATGTAGGACGGTTGGGAACTCTAATTGGTAAGGAAATCTGCTAAAGAGTAAAATTACACTGCAAGAAATTAGAAGTATTCATAGGCGCGGTCAGATTTCTCATATTATGTGGAAGAAGATGACTACTACAATATTTTTTATTGGAGCTAGGCTTACAAGAGCAAATGAAAATAGTTTTATCTACACATATTAAAATCGAAAGATTACATATTTTGATAACTTTCCAAGTCTGTTACTGTGTAGGGTGATGTAAGGGAAGTAGGTAAATATTTCTTGGAAATATTTTTAAAAAAATTATTATTGTGTTAAATTATTATTATTTTAATGAACCTAATAAACTCTTATGTGTGTTTATAATTTTGATTTACATTTTTTATATTTGATGTGATTAAAACTTGTCGATTTCGGTTTTTTTATTTAGAGAAATAATTCTGTAGAAGTGATCTATCTTTTATTTTGTTATAGAATTGATGTCACGCCAGTGTTATTATCATTGATCATCACCGGATGAACACATTCTCAAAATGAAATTGTCTAATATTTACTTATATGCATGTGAACAAATTACAAATCATTGTCTTGGACCCTGGTTCGTATAATTGAAATGAACACGCGATCATAGTCGTTTACTATATTTCTTTTGCGTTATATTGGGGAACTTCTGCTTTTTTGTCTTGTTTTGCCAAATAAAGGTATACAAACCAGTTTTTATCAACTTCTGTGTGAACGTATCTGCGATTGCATTATCAAGGCTATCGACATACTTTTGTTCACATCGATCGTGAACTTGACTTTTTAGAGTTAATATTCGTGACTTTTGACATACTTTTAAACAAATGTAATGTAAACAGTATATGTACATATATATGTACCCATATCATAATTAAATTGTTGGGAAATGTGTGACTAATGAGCAGCGGTTATTTATAAAACTGAATTTATCTTTCACCAATGCTACTGCTCAATTTATTCTCGTTTATTTCAAGTAGTTCATATCGCAATATATAGTAATTCTATCACAATGTGTAATCTACGTACTTAATGAACTCTGTCATTGTCGATATCAAGGTATGGATTTATTTATTTGCTCATAATGCATCTTTTTTCGTGTCGCATCGCGTTAGATGTGAATGGGAGTGTTTCATTCGCTACGTTAACAATAATAAATACTTTTCAATTGATAAATTTAATTTTATTCATGTTTCGTGGTATAGCTGAATTCAAAAGAAAAGAAGTAACAAATAACAGAGGTGTAAACGATTGCATTCTTTTAGGAATGCATTCCTTTAAGTCACTGGAAATTATTGCTTTTTTTATTTGAAATCATTAACTTCACTTCGATACTGGGACAAACATGAAACCAAATCGCCATTCATTTTGAAGTCATGAATGGTGCAATCATTTCAACAAATCAAAAGCTTGAAGTCATGAGAATGCAAAATCTTGTGATTTACTCCATTCTTTGAAGTCCCATGTAAGTCATTTCCAGTCAACTGAATTAATTAAGAGTTCTGCGTCGGGGGTTCAAAAAGGACTTCATCTCACTAAATAAAAAAGCTATGATTCAAATATTCATATATTTATGTTATTATTAATTTTTAATAGTAAAAGTTTTTCAAAACTGGAGTCTAAAAGTGCTCCACGTCGCGTCGAGGATTATAAATCATTGCAGCAAACGAAAATAAGCGCACGATTGCTGCTGAAGAACGTAAGGTAGTATTATATTTTAGAAATACTTTTACTATTAAAAATTAATAGTATAACAAATATGTTATAAGTATATGAATATTTGAATCATAGGTTTTTTATTTAGTGGATGAAGGCTTTTTTTAACCCCCGATGAAAAACTCTTAAAGAATTCAGTTGACTGGGAATGACTTACATGAGACTTCAAAGAATAGAGTAAATCACAAAATTTTGCATTCTCATGACGTCAAGCTTTTGATTTGTTGAAATGATTGCGCACCATTCATGACTTCAAAGTGAATGGCGATTTGGTTTCTGTAAGTCCCAGTATCGAAGTGAAATTAATGAATTAAAATATTTTTCCCATAAATCAAAAGAATTATTTACAGAAAAGAATGCAATTTTTACAACTCTGGCAAATAAATATTATGAATTACCTTTTCCGGTTACCGTCGGTACAGTGTAGCTTAAGTTTTTAAAAGTTATATCAACAGTTAGAACTTTATCCATTTTGAAATAATTTCATATAATGTCTGAAAAACAAAAATTAATTGATTAAAAATGAGTAGTTTCATTATGTACTACATACTTATTTATTGTCTTATTTAAAACATATAAAGAATTGAAAATTTTTAGTGTATGTTGGTATTTGGTTATTAAATGAAGGGAAACAGAACAGGAATCTCTGATGGTGAATTTTTATTTTATGCAAAGCAATAATTCATATGAATGTATGTGCTGCAAGTATCACATTTCCAAGTAGTTTCAATCTCTCTGGGTTTTTGAATTTGAATTGTTGGGCAAATTTTTATGAATCACATTGTAAATTTTTTTATTTTCAGCTTAGCATTGTAGTTAAAATTGTGCTCAATAGAAGACTCTGTTTAAAATACAATAATTGGAAAGCCGATTTGCAGGGTTGGAAAAAATTAGTCAGTGACTCAATTTTAGTCACAATTCATTCAGGCCCTAAGTACTTAAGAGGAGGTTCTCATGAAACTTGATCCGAAAATTCAATTTTTTTTTATTTCATTTTTTGATAGCCTATTATGTGTAGAATATATTCCCCAAACCGTTTGACTGAAATCAATTTCCTAAAAAAATTATGGCATAATAATTCGATTTTTTTTTTACGCGAAAATAGAGTTTTTGCGGTAGAGTGCATTCTACATCAATGTTTTTTAAATGTGCCCCAATATGTACGTTTTATGGTAAGAATAACTACCTAAAATGCCACCAGATGTCCAATGATACGCTCTAACTGTGAAATATTGGAACTCAAAAAAATTGTTAGCAAAATCTTTAAATGCGTTTCCTGAAAAACGATGTTTTTTATATCGGGTTGCACGATAACTCGGAAACTACTCAATGGATCACTATTTTGTTATTTTTGTTTTGAAGTTCATTTAATTTATCGGCGCCTGAACCTAAATGCAGATAATATTTGCTGTTATTTTTTTTATAGCACTTTAAAGAACGAAAAAAACGTGAACAACCGGTACTGAAAAGTTGAATGGCCGCGAATTTTTTGATTTTCAACTTTTTATTTATATTGTTGGTACAAGCGCCGACAAATATTATATATTTTATAAAAACTTTTGATTTTTTGATTTTAGATAAAATTTACAAGTGCTACGATGTAAACCGATAAGTCACCTTTTTTTGAGACGGTCATGTTACAACACGTATAAACAATTATCATGACGTTGTTATTTTTTTGGAACAAATTTATTTTCGTACTTTATAACTTAATTAATAAGTGTCAAAAACTTTGAGTTGTTTATTTACTTCCTTCTAGGAAAAAAACGTTCAAGAAGATCACCTTATTTTTCGGTCGCTTGATGAGAACCTCCCCTTAAGTAAATATCTTACGCTAACATGATTGTTTTCTCTCTTGATTGTAAAACATATACTATGTAGTTACAGAGAAGCGAAGAGATCAGTAGCGAAACTAAATTATTGTTATTAAAATATAATAAATTAAAACTTAAAGAAATTTAAATTGATAGTAATCAAAATTAATGAGCATTCAAGGTTTAGACACAAATATCAGATATGTAAGTACACAAACATCTTACGCAATTTCGACTGAAGTTTTAAGATTGCAATAACTTTTATATTATATACCACGTAATAAAAACAGATTTCCTGTGCTATCAGCATTCATTTTAATTATTGTATTATTTCTTAAATTAATGGACGCAGGCGCAGAAATAACGAAAGCGGGCCCGACCCGACCCCGGAATTCACTCTAGAGATGAAAGCACTTACTACAACTTTAAGTTGCTAATCTACAAAATACCAGATTAAAAATATGTATGTATCTCATTTGACTCTTGATCTTGCATTTATGGTGATCACATATTACTTTAAAATTAAATTTTACATTACTGTGGCTTACCTTGAGGTCTGGTAGCACGATTCTAAAATAATGAAGTTATGCATGCAACATTTCTTTTCAGAAATGAAACCTCATTAGTTGTGCTCCAAATTTAACTTAATCAGCTAGAGTTGAGAAACATTTTTTAATTGAATAGAACTTATTATGCGCTAGGCCAGGTAAAGCAGCTATGTTATATTCTTCAGCAAAAAATGACCTGAATCGAATTAGTTAGTCCGTCAATGTTTTCATATTTTTTGTGTATACATGTGAGTTCGAGAGTGTTAAATTGGGACTAGACATATAAAATTTTAACACTTCATATTTTAAATACATTTACCACAAAATTACTTTTCTTCAATTGGCGTTGATGATTAATTAAAGCTGTTTATAAACGCCAGGACAGTTATTTAGTGCTTTTAATAATTTAATTTTATTTACATTTATTTTGATGTTTTTTTCTCATTACATACAAAAATATTTAAGTTTGCATAACTGTTATCATTGTATGAAACAAAATTCCTCAATAATATATCTTTTATTACAAACCGCTAATAAATAAAAATGCATTAAAACGTTCCTAATTGGGTTATTTCTGATTTTAAAAAAAAATGATTGCCCGCAAGATGAGAATGTGGCACATTAATTTCCTGGCCAAAAATATTCACAATCCGTAAGATGCCAGTTTTCATGTATAATATACTTATATGAATGTACATGTATGCATATAAATAATTGGCCTCTTAACAGAATATTATAAGTAAATGGTCTTTATTATGTAGATAAGAAGGAGGTCCGCAATAAATGTTATTTAAATGTTTTTAAATTTCGAATGAAACACAATTAAAAAATATGCGTTCATACATTTTTAGTAACTAATGGTCGCCCTGTGGTCGAAATTCGACCTACTGAGGTTACTACGAAAAATATGTGTTTGAAATTGGCAGTATCAATAATAAAATTACGACAGTTTGACCACAGACTACTATGCGTTTGACATAGACAGTATGAACGTAAATAATGAATTTATTTAATTTAATTTGATGTATTTGTAACGCATATTATATGTAAATTTTAGCTTTCTGCACTTCTTCTCTATATAAAATTTAACCATGCCAAATCTCACACTCCTCCGTCCGTCCAATACACTTAAAAAGGGGTACAAAGTTTTCCTTTCACGTATTAATATATAACTATCTTATCTTGATATTACCTAATTAGTTGATTATGTCTTGCGCTGTTTTGATAACAACTTAATTATCACGTAACTTTTTAAAATTATTCCATAGAAAAAAGTTTGCGAAATTTGTATTAAAAGTACATTATAACTATCTCTTTTCCTTTCTTCATAAGCATAGGAATGGAAAATATATGTACGTTAAACTATTAAGAACATATGTTAATGTATAATGTACATATACGTTAAAAAAATTGAATTCTAAAAATTCGTCAAGAAAAAAATAACAAAATACGATTAGGTACTCGTCGCAAAACATTTTGAGCTTTAGTAAGGTAGTGGTTTGAAGAATGTTTTATTAGCTACATATAATACTTGTAAGAATCGCGATACAAAAACTAATCAACTAATTATATTGTGTGAATTTCATGACACAATAGCAACACTAGTTCCAGTGATTTACAATTTAAACTTTCATCTTTAACAAAATCACACCAAAAATACCAGCAAATCTCTCCTTCACAATATTTAGCAGCATCAGTCATTCTTGCTCAACTTGTGAATACATCATTAGTCTCCGTCCGACTGTATGTTATCGTTCGATAGCATAAACTTGAGAGAGCCTGCGAAATTTCCTTTCTCGTTCCAATTGCTACCTTAAGACTGAGAATCTCAGCTCTAGAATAAAGAATTTTCTAGCCATATACATACATACTAAAGTGTTCATAAATTGGTTCCGAAATTAATATTGAAAATAATGACCAATCTCAACGTTAAACAACGTGCATAATTTATAACGCTCGGGTGTCCCCGGTCCAAGATGATGTTTTTTTTTTTACAATTCTCACTCTCATCAACTTGTAATTTTCGTATTCAAATAGATTTCTTAGAACTGCATACCACATTTTTTTTTAAAAAATGTAAGTATATATTAGGTATGTACACCAAACAGAACATCTAAACTCAAGTGTGTGCAGTATATACTTACAGTCTGGTTTTAAAATGTTAAAGCCATAGTCATAGAAAAGTCTATCCAATGACAGTTTTACGCATAGTGTGCGTTAGGCCCTATTGCCTTAAATTTTATACATACATATGTACAAGGTGGAGCAAAATTAATCATCCAATTTTATTTTTGTATAACTTTTTTACTAAATAAAAAAAAAATGATTTTGAGTGATGGAAATCTTTATTAGGACCTTTAGAATTTTTTCTGTTAAGTGGAAAAGATGATCTCCGTCAAGTGGCTGCCGCCAGTGTTGATACACATTTGTGCCCGTTTTATCGCATTTTCCATGACTTTCCGCAAGATTTCCGGTAATAACTGTTCGCATTCTTTTCGAATATTCTCTTTAAGGGCAGAGATTGTCTGTGGCTTGTTGGCATAAACCCGCGACTTCAAGTAGCCCCAAAGGAAGAAGCCTGGGGCGGTTAAATCGGGCGACCTTGCTGGCCATGCCAAATCGCCAAAACGGGATTACGCGATTATTGGTCAAAAATATACACAATTATTCCACGCTCTTGCGGAGTATAGCGCTCCATTGCTTGTCTATTTGTAAGCTGTCTAGCTCACAAATGTAAAATATGATTGACTTACGACGCTATTTGCAAAAATTATAACATCTTCCGATAGTGTGATTAATTTTGCGCCACTTGACGGATATCATCTTTTCCACATAACAGAAAAAATTCTAAAGGTCCTAATAAAGATTTCCATCACTCAAAATAATTTTTTTTATTTAGTAAAAAAGTTATACAAAAATAAAATTGGATGATTAATTTTGCGCCACCTTGTATGTACATGTATGCACTCATAAAAGAGGTTATACCTAATCCAAAAAATTCAAAAATTTTAAAGACCCTTGAAATTTTGGAACACTAAGTAAATATCTCCACGAAAAATAATCAAATTTAATTTTTTTAAAGCTTGTAAGATTGAAAATTTTCGAATCAGAAGCTTACAAATTTGCTTCACCACTACTGCTTTGTTGTAAACGATAGAAGAGTTAGAAGAATTATCTCTTAAGTTTTTATCAACTTTAAGAGTATCCATAGGATGAAAACACTTGTTTACAAGAAATAATGGTTTGCATTTTCTTTTTCAAAATGTTTTTTTATATATCTGTATACATATGTATATAAAAATGAATCGTTGTTTTGTATGTAATCGATGTTTGAAAATTTAGCATGTTGGTGAATAAAACAAAAAGTGTGTTGGTCTCCCCAAAGGCAGGGTGAAAGAACAGTGCCAGTTTTCGTATAGACGGTAGCGTATTTTCTTTTTCGCGTGGCCATCAATCGAATCCGGTTATTTCAATTCAGAATAATGTAACAAATAAAACTCTCTGTTGTAAGTTTGAACCGAGTTATAAAGGTTTAGAGTCGTTTAAAAGTCAATTGAGGTCACTATACTCGTAAGATACAGATGTCCATAAATGTAAATAAAGGTAAAAAATGTATTACTCTAATCAAGTGTGAAACCCAAAAAGTTCATCGAGCTTGATTAAATCCTTTTAAATGAGAAATTTAATTTAAAATGTGACAAAAATCTATTGGGATCCTCAAAGATAATAAAATGCATCAAGATCACAAAGTGTAAAAAAATCAATATAATAAAATAATAAAAACTACAGTGTAAACTCTATATAGCGACACTGAAGGGACTTCACATTTTATGGCGTTATTGAGAGTTGTCGTTAAATGGAAAGAAGAAAAATTTTCTACATATTATACATATATAATATGTATGTACATATTTTTATGTATACTAATAAAGTATAAAATTTTCAAACAACAAACATTAATATTGATACAAATAACAAAGCTTATTGCGTATAGTCTGTTATCTTCATCTGACGTTTTTTGCTGTTCCAGTATTTTAATTGTATTAATTGTATTTTCTTTATTCATATCTTGGGATACTGTGGGATCAATAAGAGTATGATAGCGCATGGCAACCTAACGATAGTCTAGCAGCCGAAGTAAAAAAATAATAAACAAAAGAACGTGCGCAGCTGCAGTTCTTATTAATTTCGGCAAATTAGAAAGTACTGTTTATTGCTTAATAATGACATATTGTTGTCGTTATTTAGAGTGGGTGTAATGGTATATATAGAGCGTATCATTGTATGGACAACAAGGTAAACCAACCAGAATCAAGTATATTCGACGTTTTAGGGAGATTGTCGTTAAATCGAGTTTCGTTAAATGGAGTTTACACTGTATTTCATTGTTTGCGCTCATCGATCTATCACAATGAAAATGTAAAAAAAAAGGTAATAATACTTACTGGCCTTCTGTCTGCAGTATGCTTCCCGGAACAAAGATATTCTATGTCACGTTTCAAAAGGCCGTTCTGCAATGGGCGACCACCCAACCAAGAACCAACCAAAATCGCGGCATCGCGTCACACATTATGTTGGCCTCATATTCCCTCTCGCTCGTGTTTTGGTCAGCCTGGCTAACTTTTTCATGTGTGCGTTTTCACCACATATAGTACTAGTCACTGGATGGTTCGTAGTTGGTTGGTCGGCGCATTGCAGAACGGGCATAAAGATTCTCCATTGGATTTGCATCCGGAGAACGAGCTAGCCAATCCATCAAATCAATGTTATGGTTCGAAAAACAAGGGTCGGTCGACATGAATTCGTGCGTTATCTTGTTTGAAATTTAGGCGACTTTCTGGAATTTAACGAAGATATAGCAAGAGCGTTGCTTGGAGCACATCCCGTTCTCCGTGCTCTTCATCCGGCATGAAAAAAATGCCATATCAATAGTGCCGTGTCTGCTAAAACTTCGCTAAACAATAACAGAATCATAAATTTAAATTTAATAACTAGAGGAGTTAAAAACCACTATCACTAATGCGTGGTCATTAACGAATAAAGTGTTGATATCATAGAATCCATGCCAAGAGGAATTCTCGCAATTTTAGAGAATAATGGTGGCCAAATAGATTATTAATTTTACCGTTACGTTCGTTGTTTCTATTCCTTTTTTTTAGAAAAACCACGTGCGATTATAATAAGGAAACGTCTAATTTATGTACTTGTATGATATTTTAAGTTTTTATAACAAAAGTATTATTATTATTAGTGCAATAACTCTTTGGTAGATTTTGAGAGTATTTTAGTGTCATTAATTTTCATTATTCCTCTCTTACATATTTATTCTAAATTGAGGTTGTGAGCGCGGTTATAACTTAAAAAATCATTCCACTGCAGGTCTAGGTTAATTTTGCATTCTCGAGAGGGTCATACGAACGTTGAGTTTACATTTGCTTCAATAGCGATCTCACTATCTGTACAATTGAATTGAAGCACCGAATCTTCGTTTTGTTTTTTATACTTTTCATAATAGATAAAAAAAAACTACTGTTGAAATAAAAATAAAAATGCGGCTAATATAAAAGCAATAGAGCGGACCACAAAAGAGCTAGACAGAAGTTCTCAAGGCGAAGAAATTCTCTATCTCGCTGGCTTTGTCACTCTAGGGAGTTTTTGACCTTTTGTGACCTTTGTAGTCATTTTTACCTTGAGTGACTTCAATGGTCTTTTATTCGTGTCTAGTGTAGTATGACAGCATTTCAAAATTAAGTTATAATTGGCTACATAATAGTGTAATAAAATTCATTAAAATTTTTCGAACTAGAAAAGCTTATAACTCAGTTAAGACTGAGAAAAAATAAAAGATGTCTTCGTTTTACATTATTTAAAACTAAACTGACAGGATTTGGTTAATGGTTATGTAAAAAAAAGACACCAATTTCAGGTATTGGTTTTTTGTGAGGTACAAATAATATGTCAAATACGTGGTAGTATGATGTTTGCAAAATTTTAAATTTAAATATTTCTGAAACTAACTGCGACCAACAAAGATCTTGCATATTTGTTTCTTTTGAGCCGAGGGAAACGTTCCCATAAAATTGCATCGAAATCCGTGAGGAGACCTGAAACTCAATCTGTTTGTTTTTCAACCCCATGTTTTTCAAATAACATCATGTGATGGAATATTTTAGTTTCCGAATTTTTAGTCTACTCGCTCACAATATTTGTTTAAAGTATTGAATTTTTTCCCATCTTTAAATTGTGTCCATAGTCTAGTAGAACTTCCAAGACCAAGTAATGACCAAAGTTTCAGACGGGAGACGGGGTGTAGCTGGCCTCTTCTGCGTACGCTCATGACTTTCGTTTATTACAGACGTGCACCGGATTTTGCTAATTAATTTAATAAGAATAATTTCATATCTTTGTTTTAAAGACATCGATAGCGCCGCTTTCGGTGTTCCCAGAAAACTCAAATCTTTTTAATGACATTTATAAAATCATTTTGCAGCAGCGAAATAACTTTATTTGCAATTATTTCTCCTTTATAATGTTTTTAAATGAATGTGATTATGTGTGTAACTTTAAGCATTATTTTGAAAATATTTGTATGTTGATGTCACTTCGGATCAGCATTTTTGTTGAGCGGGTATGGCTTGTATGGGTTACCTTCTTTTTTTATTGCTGCAGAGTTTGCCACTTAATAGGAGATATAGTGCCTATTACTATAAAGCAACAAGAAGACGATTCTTTCGACTGAGGCAATTCTGCTGCTTTGGAGTTGTTTAACTGGTAGTAGTTATATGCCAATGACCTTGTACTTAATTGAGAACACTTTTAAGTTCAATTCAGACTTATAAAGTTGTTTTTTAAAGTATCTTATTAGGGGGGAGGGGTCCATGCTATCTTTAAATAATAATATAAAGTTAAGTAGTTTCATTTAACAAGTTTAGTTCTTTTACTTTTGGAACTCAAATATGTATACATATATTTTTTTTAATATGAAAAATATGAAATTTGAAATTCATACAAACGAAGACTAAAAGTGTAATGATAATTAATAAAAACGTACCACCAAGCTAATTAACCACAGTTGGAAGTACTTAATTTCACTAAAATATTTTACAAAATGTATTTATATTTATCACTTTCGGCAAATAACTGCCTTCATATTTAATTATCACAATTATAAACAAAATAAGCTGACACAACACTTTTGCTGAGTTTCCCTGAATTCAATTCGACGTTGACTGCATTTCGCAGACGCTATTTTAAATTTCCACTTTCGGCTGATAAAACTGCTGAAACGCGCAAGAACACTGAAAGTTCTACGTTTTATAACCTCTACTCGTGCGAGCGGCTATTCGCAAGACTGTTCATTCACCGCACTTCGGGACTATGAAGCAAATTTAAGCAGTAAACTGTTCCGAACGACGGGCCACTACCTACTGTAAAATGTTTTCATGACGAACGAGCTTTTCGAGAGATTAGGCTAGCTTAAGCTTGTTGACCACAGCGAGTTGACTTCACGGTCTTCACGGCTACGTTCTTACAAAATTTCTCGCATATTGCCCAGCCGAAACAGAAAAGAACAGGTCGTCATCGTAAAGCGTGAATGCTGCTCAAGGTCATTAACTAGATTATTAACATGTGAATGTGACGAGGCAGGAAGCGAAGAAGTCCAGCAATGTTAAACTTTAACAAAATTGACTGCCCTAAAGTTTACAGTGCAGTGCCCCTTTAGAAGCAAAAGATCAGTGTTTACTTACAGTTGCAACATTTTAGTTCAAAATTTGTAATACCTGTTGCCTTCGATTTTATAAGTCGGAATGTTCGTGAAAGAAGGGCAAGGGTATAGTAAGATTTAATAATTTAATATAAAGTTGTCTTTAGGCTTTCATTGAGCAAATTAGACAGCCCTATAGGACAATATTTCCTATACTGTAATTCGAACTAACTAAACTTTTAATCTTAATCGTTAAACTTTGTTTTATTCATTCGGATTCTACAAGAAATGTTTATGTTATACCCATCGATTCCTTGTGGCGCAGTGAGATACCTTTTTTTTTTACCTGGCCACTTAAAATCATAACACTCACACTTAAGGGGACAACTAGTGTAAAGGATCGAAAAAATCAATTTTTTTTATTTTTATTTTTTTTTTGTATACTTAAATCATACAAATAAGACATAAGGAAGTGCTGAAACGTTCATACATAGTGTACGTGTGCGTACCATTTTTTCGGGGTGCTCAAAGAGTGCTCAGTTAACCCCGTGTTTCCACTGGCAATTTCTGTCTTACCCGGGGTCTCCACTGGCAATTTCTGTCTTAACATTTCTGTCCGAACAGAAAAAAAGTCCAATGGAGACCAAAATGTTATAACAGAAAATCTGTTAAGACAGAAATGTTAAGACATTTTTCCGGACAGAAATGTTAACAGATATGTCTTCATCTGTCACTTTGTGAATTTTCAAAATGGCCGCGGCGAGATTTTTCGAGGAAAAATGTTATGAAAATGATTATTTTTTTCAGGTACAGAGACTGTTTGTGGACTGTAAGCTTAAAATTATAAAAAGACTGAATAAAAAAAACAAATTTGCATTGGAGAAAATAGCTCAGGAATTTAAATGGCGATGAAAGGCAACATGACAGAAATTTTAAGACAGAAATTGCCAGTGGCAGCGCCATTTAAATTTCTGAGCTATTTTCTCCAATGAAAATTTGTTTAAATCATTCTTTTTATAATTTTAAGCTTACAGTCCACAAACAGTCTCTGTACCTGAAAAAAATAATCATTTTCATAACATTTTGTCTCGAAAAATCTCGCAGCGGCCATTTTGAAAATTCACAAAGTGACAGATGAAGACATTTCTGTCTGCAAAAATGTCTTAACATTTCTGTCTTAACAGATTTTCCGTTATAACATTTTTGTCTCCATTGGACTTTTTTTCTGTTCGGACAGAAATGTTAAGACAGAAATTGCCAGTGGAGACCCCGGGTAAGCGAGACAGAACTTGAGGTAGCGAGGCAGAATGAGGAAAAGCTATAGAAATATTCCTGAATACTGTCGAATTATGCATTTTGGGTTTACTATGATTCATTTCGGGGTGCTCTAGCTAAAAGACAGCGTTAAAAATAAATTCTAGTGGGATACATGTAGCAAACATTTTAATGTTATTCTAATATTAAATAAATTACTATTGCAATCCCGAGTTAATTACAAGAAGTCTGATTAGAATAGTGTAAGAATAACGACGTAATTTTAAAATACATACAAATTGCGGTGTGGCCTTCTTAAACTTTACTTTCTTTTTACGCCTGTACTGATGTTTCTAATACTAAAGTGAGAGAACTCACACATAAAGGACTCTGGTACGCTACGCTGGTACAAGTTTATTCGCACTTCCTTATGTCTTATTTCTATGATTTAAATCCAATCCTACTAATTCCAAATCTTGTGTATAGTAAGCCTGTCAAATATTATAAAGATCTTCGAATTATTTTTCGAATTAAACGACATACACTTAACCGGTTCTCAAAGCGGCTCTATACCTCTCCACTTTTTCTTAAACACGTTTTTCTCAAAACAACATTTTCGTCCAAAATTCCCCAATATGTCAAAAACTATTTAAGATTTTTGGCTGAAATTTGTTAACTAGTTATACAAAACAGTTATACTTTCTATTTGAACCTATAGTCCAGTCAATTGGGGATTTAACCGTGCATTTTGGGTAGGATGCTATTTTATTTTTTTATTATGTGGAGGGGTTCAACAGGAGCTTAAGTTGGAGTTTTCGGGGTCGGCGGTCCACCCATTTGGCCGCCATCTTCGAAATAAAGGTGAACATGTTTTTTTAATATATCTCGAAAACTACCACTCCCACAAAAATGTTGTGCAGAGATCTTTCGTAGACAATTATATTATCTACAACTTTTCCTAATAACTTTTTTTTGTAACTTATACACAATCAAAAAGTTATGAGCAAAAATTAATGAAATTTTTGGAGGTAACTTACTGTTTTCGTTAATAACTTTTTTTGGATTACTTTTTTAAGAAAATTACTCATGAGCTATTTTATAGAGCATTTTGCAACAAATAATTTGACCTAATAATTTTTTATATTTTGATTATTTTTGAGGGTTTTTTGGCGCTTCGAAGGGAGGAACATCAAAGACAAGTAAAGTATCTGAATAGAAAAAATTCACTGTTGCTTCATTTCCATCGATATACCATTTATATAATTATATTCCATGTATTTTCATTAACTTAAAGATATATTTTCTATTAATAATACCATCTTGTTTTAAGTTAATAAATATTTTATTAGGTTAATTTTGGTCTTTTAGAAGGCCCAGGATGTGGGTCGATGTAACCTTCTTGGAAAGTCTCATTAGCTGAAACATCAGCTTCTTCGCGAGGCATTTTGTTTACGTACAATGGTAACATTGAAAGGCAGTCTTCTTCAATTCCTTCTTCATTTAGTAGCTGAGTAATTGCAACTATGTTTTCGCATGTTTCTCCACTGCAATGTTGGCAAATAGACGAACACTTCAAACCAGCTCTTCGAATTGACTTCTGGTGTAGAGTTATTCCTACAAGAGAATGTCGAGTTATCTACTCAGTCCGATCGGTGAACGATTTTTTATTGCAGTTTATGGTGGCGATAGTGGGGAACAATCCATAAATAATCTACGTTACAAAAATTTTCGAAAGCTGTAATTAAAACAAAATTTAATTTATCTTCTCTTCCACCTACACAAGATGCAGCTCGTAGGCACACCTTCAGAGCTTACCATCAAATTCAAACTTGGTTAGGGCGGTATAAAGATCCTGAGTTGTGGGGTTGGAAAAAAATATCTAAAATGTTCATGCCAATACAGTGTACTCAGGCGCCTGCACCACAAGAGCTGCTAAAATTAATGTTTTGCAGATGCAAAACTAAGTGCGGTACAGCTTGTGGATGTTGAAAAGCTGGTTTGAAGTGTTCGTCTATTTGCCAACATTGCAGTGGAGAAACATGCGAAAACATAGTTGCAATTACTCAGCTACTAAATGAAGAAGGAATTGAAGAAGACTGCCTTTCAATGTTACCATTGTACGTAAACAAAATGCCTCGCGAAGAAGCTGATGTTTCAGCTAATGAGACTTTCCAAGAAGGTTACATCGACCCACAACCTGAGCCTTCAAAAAGACCAAAATTAACCTAATAAAATATTTATTAACTTAAAACAAGATGGTATTATTAATAGAAAATATATCTTTAAGTTAATGAAAATACATGGAATATAATTATATAAATGGTATGTCGATGGAAATGAAGCAACAGTGAATTTTTTCTATTCAGATACTTTACTTGTCTTTGAGGTTCCTCCCTTCGAAGCGCCAAAAAACCCTCAAAAATAATCAAATTATAAAAAGTTATTAGGTCAAATTATTTGTTGCAAAATGCTCTATAAAATAGCTCATGAGTAATTTTCTTAAAAAAGTAATCCAAAAAAAGTTATTAACGAAAACAGTAAGTTACCTCCAAAAATTTCATTAATTTTTGCTCATAACTTTTTGATTGTATAAGTTACAAAAAAAGTTATTAGGAAAAGTTGTAGATAATATAATTGTCTACGAAAGATCTCTGCACAACATTTTTGTGGGAGTGGTAGTTTTCGAGATATATTAAAAAAACATGTTCACCCTTATTTCGAAGATGGCGGCCAAATGGGTGGACCGCCGACCCCGAAAACTCCAACTTAAGCTCCTGTTGGACCCCCCCACATAATAAAAAAATAAAATAGCATCCTACCCAAAATGCACGGTTGACCTTTTTTTTACGCCGGATTTACTGGACTACTACTTGTTTGGGAAAATATTGTTGTAAACTTTGTTGTAAATGTTTATAGGTCGAAATTTTACACTAAAAGCACAACTTTTTTTTCAAACTTCAAATTTAATACTTTTTTTCCAATATTTTGTATATATCATATTATCGGTCTACGAATTATGAATGTTATTAACAAGAAATTTTTTCCCTTATTGTTTTCGGTTTATTCTAAGGGAAGACATTAGGGACACAATAACACCGCCATTTTTGCCATAAAGTAAAAAAAAATTTTTTTTTAGTACTTCATAATATGTTTTATGATACCACCATAGATATAATTTGATAACAAACATTTTTGTGTCATAGGAAATAAAATGTCGCAAAAAGCGTTTTTTTTTTGGCCTGTTACACTAGGTGCCCCCTTTAAGTCCTTACAGATCCTTATAAGGGTATCGCAGGACGTCGAGATCAGGATCCGTTTCGAAATATAGGAGTTATAAGGCTTCAAATTCAAAATTTATCTTTATTTCCATAGAAGATTTTTAAGAATGCAGTGAAGACCCGTATTTTTTAACGAAAATTTGGGTATTTTTTGATTTTGACTCCCCATAACTCTTACAGAGATAATTAGCGCAGCTCCGAATTGTTTTTTTTTTCGAAATATCAGAAAATTTACTTGAGACTATACATATAGTACATAAATATTATTACATGTAATATAACCATTGAAATCTAAACTGAACACGGAACGACTGTAAAGCAGATTAAAGCGTACACTTTTTCTAGATGTGTTTGAATTCACTGTGTAAGTAGTGGTTAGCCAGAACAGGCGTAAATATGTAGACATAAATAAGAGGAACATTTGAAAGTGCCTTGGATAAATTCTACACCTTTCCGGATATTGACTTTGCACGCCACCATTCATGCGATAAGCTACCCTGTTTTTGCGAGATGTAAACAAAGCAGCGGCAAGAAAAATATGATGATTTTTTCAATTTGCTGAAGTTGATTTAACTACTTTTGTCAAAATTTTATAAGATATGTATATAATAACTATGATGTATTTCCTTCACACGACGTACCTTAAAAAGATTTTACCGCGCGGTGCTTTCCTGTTATTTAGGCAACCTAAAACAGAGCACTTCATTTCGCGAATTAGCGTCTATACCTATAACTAAGTATTCACTAAAAGCGTAAAAATGTCGTTTACACAATTCTTTACAAGTTTGTACTAAGCGATACCTAAAACCGCGAAAAATTGCACTTTTTGTGATTAACACCAAACGAGCAGGAGTTTATTTGACAGTTTGATCATGCTGCGTCCCTCTTGCAAATTATTGCTGTACTCTACAACAAGCTATTTAGAGTGTACGCAGAGGGCTTTTACACGGTACAGCCGTTCCGTGTTTGGTTTATATTTCTATGAATATAACCGTATTAATATAATAATGTCTCCAAAAAATTACCAAAAAAAAAAAAACGTTTTTTTCTTTCAGCGTTATGACAAAGCAAAGCAACTACTTTGATATACTGTTTGGGGTTTTTCGTTATTAAAAAGCATTTCATTCTTGTGCGTAGATTGCGAGTTTTTCTGACTTACCCACTTGTTTTTGACTGAGCATTTTCTAGTTCTAGTAACAACGATTGAGCTGTGGCGCTGTTGTGCTGTAATAATTCACTGGTAATGATAATTGAGGCTCAATGTGTTATTCTTGTGCTTGCTGGTTCTGCTTTTAAAGTTCACATATTTTTATTGTTATTTAATTATTATTTACTAGCTGACCCGCACCCGACGTTGCCCGGGCACAACTTTCCCTAAATAAAAGTAAATTTTAATAAAAATATGATGTTGCTGATTTCAAATTTATCAAATATCACTCAGAAGGTTAAGCGCAACATGTCCATAGAATTTCTTCTTAATCCTACGATTTAGATAATTTTTGCATGACCCAGCGTTTCGTGACGTTCGATTGAACGGTATAGAAGTTGATGTGGTGCAGCGTAATCTAGTGGCGAGCTATAGCAAAGTGAATAGCGCTATAATATTCACAGTTTTGAAATACCTAAGTATGCTAATTTTCATGGATATGGGTGAACGGTATAAAAGTTGATGTGCTGCAGCGTCATCTAGTGGCGAGCTATAGCAAAGTGAATAGCGCTATAATATTCACAGTTTTTAAATACCTAAGTATGCCAATTTTAATGACGATCGGTTGAACGGTATAGTAGTTGATATGCTGCAACGCCATCTAGTGGCGAGCTATAGCAAAGTGAATAGTGCTGAAATATTCACCGTTTTTAAATACCTAAGTAGGCCAATTTTCATGACGATGGGTTGAACGGTATAAAAGTTGATGTGCTGCAGCGCCATCTAGTGACGGTCGTAGCGTGATGTTATATAGCCTATAGCCTTCCTTGATAAATTTACTATCCAACACAAAAATAATTTTTCAATTCGAACCAGTAGTTCCTGAGATTGGCGCGTTCAATCAAACAGAAAAACAAACTCTTCAGCTTTATAATATTAGTATAGAAGTATAGATTTAATTTCCGTGTTTGCATTTATATCAATTTATTACTTTAAATTTATTGTTGTGCTAAGCTTAAGTGCTGCTGAACCGGTTTACGCTAAGTTCAAACTGGCGGATAAATGTATGTAATTTGTTCTCAAAATATGATTTACCGCCTAAACATATGCAATTTTTTCATGCAAACAGTGAAACTCGGCATTAGTGGCCACTGGCAACTATAACTAGTGTTGCCGTGTGTTAATTTGTTGCAAATGTTTTATATATATTGTGCGCAAATAATATTAGACGAGGACCTATAGAAAGAAATGATTACGAATAGTATCACAACGAAACTTCAATTGATATTTTCATTAGTATCGCTACCAGATTTGCCAGCCGAGGGGCAGATTAGGAAGAGGCCCTACTTGCTTCCGCCTACACCCCACACATTACGCGAATTTTGTTAAATGCATTGCTAATCCATCGATCGTTGGGACCTATCCTTACTAAGTCCATTTATCCGCGAGATTGAAAGAAGTGTGAAGTATAAGCGAAAGCAAATCTTGTAATATGTAGAATGTAGAGTTGTACAGAGCATTTCTTATTTATTTATGTATATCGATCAATCCTGGTGCTAAAGAATTATTAAGTACAATGCTGAGTTACTATTTATATTAGGTAATGCTGCGTTGCGAAATGTGGAGTAAAGGCCGGAACAGAATGTGTAGCGTGTAGTACGTAGCTGTAGCTGTGGCTGTAGCTGTAGCTGCGTGTAGGGCAAGGGTTTTCGGCCACACGGCATGTGATCAGTCGGGAAAAAATAGGAATTATCTTTCATGTACGAATAGACGATTATTTGTTTTTATGATTTCTCGTATAAATTGCATTATTAGTTGCTTATAAAATTTTTAAGGTATTTTCTTTAAAATTATTACTATCAAATTAAAAAACGTATAATTTTGAATGTGATCTCTTGGCATAATTTGCAGAATATGATGTGTTCAAATTATTTACCTCTTTAAAAAAACTCATTAATCTAGATTACAAAAATACCAAGAAATAAGTAAAAAAAATCGAATATTCTTGCAAATAGCCCTTTCCTTGAGAAATTGTTGCCTGAAATACCCTTTCGGGAAAGGATTAATGTACAGTTTTTATTACTTTAATAACACCGGCACACAAAAAAAAAGTGGCCAGTACTTTTGACCAGACCTACTTTTCTATATGTTTTTTGATCCCCTGAATCTGAATCCGGAGTCCGTTTTGCTCCATCGGGCTTGAGTTTCGACTAAATTGATTTTAATTTTTCAGATAAACGCCTTCGGTATTTTGCAACTTCAAAGTTCCCACAAACATAACAAAACCAATCCGGGCTTTTGTTACATAAGTGGGAGTTACTTCTTGTGATTTTAGACCCTACAGAAGCCAAGTTACCACTAATGTAGAGCTGCAGTGGCTTGATGACGATGCCTGCGGGCTTGCTTTCTCACCCTGACCAGCACCGATAGCGGGGCTCCGAACCCCTGCATCGTAAAGTACTCATCACTTGTACCTGCTATTTTCAGAGTTTTTTTTCACAAATAACTTTAGCAAAACTGGCTCCGGATTTAGATTTAGGGCATCGAAAAACATATAAAAAAGTAGGTCTGGTTAAAAGTACTGACCACTTTTTTTTTTTGTGCCGGTGTAATTAGTTGTATTTAAAAATTGTTTACATATATACTACAATATATTTGCTGCACATTCTACATAGAAGCACTAGCGACATATAAAAGAAGGAATCATCGCGCGGATGTATCACTTCATTTTAAGTGTTGTAATAAGGAGGATATTAAAAATGGAACATGTTAAAATTTTTATTGAAAAAGTGAAAAATAACCAAGCTTTGTGGAATTTAAAACACGTCGATTATCTATTATATATATAAAAATGGACGTGTGTGTGCCTATATTTCACTCTGCAGCCAAAACTACACATCACAGATGAAAAGTGTTTGTGTGGGGTAGTAACCCCAAGCTTCCCATCGTGCACTATGGTGGTTGCAAGTCGATAGCTATAAGGGTGTAAAAGATATGGGGGTTGAAAAAAGTTAACTTCGAAAATGTGTGACTCTAATTGAGCCGTTGACAATCATAGTGGCGTAGAAGAGAAATTTCTCGAAAGTTCGACAACTTTCTGGAACTATCTAGAAGATTTGAGAAATTTCTCAAAAGTTCGATAACTTTCTGGAACTTTCTAGAAGATTTAAGAAATTTCTCGAAAGTTCGATAACTCTCTGGAACATTTTAGAAGATTTTAGATTTTTCTCGAAAGTCCGATTACTTTCTGGAACCATCTAGAAGATTTGAGAAATTTCTTTAAAGTTCAATAACTTTCTGGAACTGACTAGAAGATTCGAGAAATTTCTCAAAAGTTCGATAACTTTCTTTAAAAATGATTCCAATTGGTCTAGAGCGTTCTGGATTGCTCTATAAATTTCAGAATGATCTGGAAAGTTATTTAAATGTTTAAAATTATTTTAAAAAAAGAATTCTAATCGGCCCCTAGAATGTTCTGGATTGTTCAACAAATTTCGAGATTTAAAAATGATTCGAATCGGTCTAGAATGTTTTGGATTGTTCTGGAAATTTCGAAAACATTGTGAAAAATTCTAAAATATATTTAAATGTTTTAAACCGGTGAAAAATGATTCTAATTGGTTTAGAGCGTACTGCAAAATTCTAAAATATATTTAAAAGTAGTAAATCACACTAAAATTATCGGAACAATCCAAAACATTCTAGAACGATTAGAATTAGTTTCAAGTGATTTACGACATTTAAATATATTTTAGAGCTTTTTAAAACGTTTTCCAAATTTTTTAAAAATTAAGTGGGTAGTGAGGATGGCTTCTGAGACTATATAAGACGAAATGTGGTGCACATGCTTCAGTTTATAAGAAGTGTGCGACGAAAGATAATTTATAAAATTCATTTAAAAAAAACGTGTCCTATATTGTACTACCAAAAAATAACCAGCGAAGCGGGTGTTTCCCAGCTAGTAAAAATATAAAAAAGAAGGTTGAATTGTGAAAGAAAATCGCTGAAGAAGTTAATATGAGGGGTAAGTATTTTTCAATCCTGCACCACGTTGGGGTCACTACCAAACAACTTTCTGGGCTTATTGATTTTTTTGTTAACGAATTTTTAATTAATGATAACAATAAATCGTACTGAATTCTGTTCATCCTCGTATATTTGAACAATTCCTGGTCATGATTTTTTATGTTGGTATATGTTTTTTCAAAAAAACTTTCTTTATATAACGATCTAATCCACCAACGTCTTTTATTTTCCCGGTTGTTTAAATATTTATGCGTTAAGTAGCATAACTGCAAAACATTCCATGAGAATAGCACCTTTTGTCTTCTGTTCATATTTATTATAATATATAACACGATGCACTTAAAATTCACTAAACAAAAAAACTCTCCCTTTTTATGTCACAGTCGAAATGAAGACTACACCACCTTATTACAACACTGAAAATGAAGTGATAAATCCGAGCGATGATTCCTTCTTTTATATGTCGCTAGTGCTTCTAGAACGTACAGCAAATATATTGTAGTATATATGTAAGCAATTTTTAAATACTACTAATTATATTAAAGTAATAAAAACTGTACATTAATCCTTTCCCGAAAGGGTATTTCAGGTAACAATTTCTCAAGGAATGGGCCATTTGCAAGAATATTAGATTTTTTTTTTACTTATATCTTGGTATTTCAGGTACATTATGGAAACAACTTCCCTAGAAAAAGGATGCAACGGTATTTTTGTAAACTAGATTAATGAGTTGTTTTAAAGAGGTAAATAATTTGCACACATCACATTCAAAATTATACGTGTTTTAAAAAAAAAGAAAATACCTTAAAAATTTTATAAGCAACTAATAATGCAATTTATACGAGAGATCATAAAAACAAATAATCGTCTATTCGTACATGAAAGATAATTCCCAATCGTCTATTCGTACATGAAAGATAATTCCCCTTTTTTCCCGACTGATTACATGCCGTTTCACGTGTGGCTTGTAGCTGTAGAGGAAAGTAGAAAAGATCCTACTTTCAGCTACAGCTAGAACTACCAGCTACAGCTACAGCTACACACTAGCTGCGTTTTTTTAATGAACTGGATCAAAACCTTCTATATATATATATATATATATATATATATATATATATATATATATATATATATATATATATATATATATATATATATATATATATATATATATATATATATATATATATATATATATATATATATATATATATATATATATATATATATATATATATATATATATATATATATATATATATATATATATATATATATATATATATATATATATATATATATATATATATATATATATATATATATATATATATATATATACTAGCTGGAAACACCCGCTTCGCTGGGTTATTTTTTGGTAGTACAATATAGGACACGTTTTTTTTTTTAAATGAATTTTATAAATTGTCTCTCGTCGCACACTTCTTATAAACTGAAGCATGTGCATCACATTTCGTCTTATATAGTTTCAGAAGCCATCCTCACTACCCACTTAATTTTCAAAAAATTTGGAAAACGTTTTAAAAAGCTCTAAAATATATTTATATGTCGTAAATCACTTGAAACTAATTCTAATCGTTCTAAAATGTTTTGTATTGTTCCGATAATTTTAGTGTGATTAACTACTTTTAAATATATTTTAGAATTTTGCAGTACGTTCTAAACCAATTAGAATCATATTTCACTGATTTAAAACATTTAAATATATTTTAGAATTTTTCACAATGTTTTCGAAATTTCCAGAACAATCCAAAACATTCTAGACCGATTCGAATCATATTTAAGTCTCGAAATTTGTTGAACAATCCAGAACATTCTAGAGGCCGATTAGTATTCTTTTTTTAAATAATTAACATTTAAATATCTTTTAGAACTTTCCAGATCATTCTGAAATTTATAGAAAAATTCAGTACGTTCTAGAGTCTAGACCAATTGGAATCATTTTTAAAGAAAGTTATCGAACTTTTGAGAAATTTCTCGAATCTTCTAGTCAGTTCCAGAAAGTTATTGAACTTTAAAGAAATTTCTCAAATCTTTTAAATAGTTCCAGAAAGTTATCGGACTTTCGAAAAAATCTAAAATCTTCTAAAATCTTCCAGAAAGTTATCGAACTTTCGAGAAATTTCTTAAATCTTCTAGAGAGTTCCAGAAAGTTGTCGAACTTTCGAGAAATTTCTCGAATCTTCTAGAAAGTTCCAGAAAGTTATCGAACTTTCGAGAAATTTCTCGAATCTTCTAGTTAGTTCCCGAAAATTATCAAACTTTCGAGGAATTTCTCAAAGCTTATAGAGAGTTCCAGAAAGTTGTCGAACTTTCGAGTAATTGCTCAAATCTTTTAGATAGTTCCAGAAAGTAATCGAACTTTCGAGAAATTTCTCTTCTACGCCACTATCATTCTCAACGGCTCAATTAGAGTCACACATTTTCGAAGTTAACTTTTTTCAACCCCCATATCTTTTACACCCTTATAGCTATCGACTCGCAACCACCATAGTGCACGATGGGAAGCTTGGGGTTACTACCCCACACAAACACTTTTCATCTGTGATGTGCAGTTTTGGCTGCAGAGTGAAATATAGGCACACACACGTCCATTTTTATATATATAATAGATATAATATATATATATTGACTGGATAGGGTTCTAGTACGTTTTCCCCATACAAATCTGAAAACCCAGGTTTTATCGGGGTTTCTATCGGGGTTTTGGGAATTTTCAGAAATTTCCCTCTTTTCAAAATGTGTGCAAACTTCACGCCGATAGCAGAAATGTCAAAACAATTCAACTTCGGAAGATGAGTGGAAGTCAAATTTGTAAGTAAAGTTACCTTTAATATAATTATTTAACTAATGTGATTATTTTTTTAGATACAGACATGTTTGGGCTGTGGCAGCTAGCTCTCAACTAACTTAAACTGTGCGTTTCGGGATCTTCAGCGGTTCGTCGAAGGGCCGAAGTTGTTGAACACTTCGGCCCCAAATTCCATCAGGATCACACCTACATTTTAATTATCAGATTGCGCCACCAGCGGATCTTATTTTGCTTAGATTTACACAGAGTGTATGCAATGCGGTATCGTATCCCCCAAAGTCCAACGGTAAGGATGTAGAAAGTGCTGAGGAGAGGAAGAAGCGCGAACAGCAGGACTTGGAGCTGGCTAAGGAACTGGCCAAAGATGACGACGACGGGTTCTAAGTTTGTGGCCCAACTGCGTTTTTTTTTGTATCAATTAATCACGGGTGTTGTGTTACTCGAGCCAGATTTTTTCGAAACTTATATACCACTAATGATTCCTAAGAGGAATATAATAGAGTGGATTTAGCTCTGGTAACATAAAAGTGCCAGTTTTGATTCAATAAAATATTAAAAAGTATTTCATGCTAAATATTGCTTTTTATTTCAAGTTAATTCATGTTCATATTTGGTCGTTAGATGGTCACTTTGAATTTCTTAATTTTAAATTAGAGATTTTGACGTTTTATTGTATTGTTTGACTGTGCGCATTGAAGATGGGCACGGTTGACATTCACAGAATTTCCCTTGTCGTTTTTTTAATGAACTGGGTTTTCAGTTCATTAAAAAAACGCAGCAGTTAATGAACTGGGTTTTCAGTTCATTAAAAAAACGCAGCTATTGTGACGGCTTATATGGATACCTGTAGTTTTTACTTTTGACAGCTTGTGGTACTAGATGTACCACACGCTACAGCTACACATTCTGTTCCGGCCTTAATGCTACACTGAGAAAAATAAATTTTAAAATCAAAAAGGTAAAATCAAAATAAAATAAATAATAATCAATAAATATATAGATTTTGCGCAAAATGGCAAGTATTTTGAAATTAAATGCCTTATTATTTTAATTTTACCCTTTTTTATATTTTTTAAAACAAATTGTGGTTAGTTAAAACAAAAAGTATTTTTATAATTTCAAAGACGTTTTATTTTGAAATAAAAATAATACGCTCTTAAAATTAAAAAAATATTATATTTAAGATAATAAAACACTTTATTGACTTCAAATACAGTTTATTTTGAGATAAAATTTTTAAAAAGCTCACAATAAAAACTTTTTTTCAAAAGCGATTACCTACTTTTAAATTAACTCTATTGTGAATATCGTCATTTCTGCGACAAAAAGACATTATGAAAAGCCTTTGAGGGTGTACATTTCTTAATAAAGTTTCAAACTTCCCATAAAATCATGTCAGTAACCTTCACGAAAAAAATTTCTGGCAATTATTCCTGTATTTTCTGATGGATTTTAGGATAGTGCATTATTTTGGTAATATTTCCTGTAGTTTTTAAGGAGATCTGCTGCTTTTTCAATATATGTTGTGGATTTTATGGCAACGTTCGTAAATTTCTTGGGAACTATTTTGCTATCCCAATTTTTTTTTCCGTGTTTGACTTTAATTATTTTTTTCGTTCCTAGTGGTGAGAATAAGTCGATTAAAAAAATCCAATTGAATATTCACGTTTGACGTTCAATCGACTTATATTAACCATTTTGAACGAAAAAATTAATTGAAGTCAAAGATTACTCAAATGAATTTATTACATAGAATTTTTAACTTGATTGAGGAATTTTTACCCAAAAAGCGCTTTCTTATGGTCTTTTCGATTCGCATGATCGAATCTTAGTGGCAGATATGACGATATTCACCATAGGATACTTATTATTTAAAATATTGTTTTAGTCTCACAACTCTAAGACCATTAGTTACATAGAAAATATGTATGAATAGGCGGACCATTTACTTAAAAATAATTTTTTCACCAAACTGTGCTATGGCTGGAACAATTTTTCAACTTCGTTTAATTCCATTCACTGCAAGACCTTCATGTTAACTCCGTATTGCTTTAAATGGTGACAAGAGTCGTCTGTGAGACCCTATGGACAAATTACATGTTTTATCATATATATATAATTTATGCGTTGATATTTGAAACTGCTTTTTTATTTCTGTAACCCAAATTAAGAACTGTATCGAAAAGTTTTTCACGGTTTTTACTAGAAAAAGGATGCAACGGTATTTTTGTTAACTAGATTAATGAGTTTTTTTAAAGAGGTAAATAATTTGGGCACATCATATTCTGCAAATTATGCCAAGAGATTAGATTTCAAATTATACGTGTTTTAATTTGATAGTAATAATTTTAAAGAAATTGCATCACGATGCCTTCAAAATTTTATAAGCAACTAATAATGCAATTTATACGGGAAATCATAAAAAAAAATAGTCGCCTATTCGTACATGGGCGATAATTCCTCTTTTTTCCCGACTGATTACATGCCGTGTGGCCGAAAACCCTTGCGCTACACGCAGCTACAGCTACAGCCACAGCTACAGCTACGTACTACACGCTACACATTCTATTCCGGCAAAACCGTTCCGGCCTTAAAAGTGCATTTATGCGATTATTGCTGATGTTACTACCAATACATAGAAAATGCGCAAAACTGGCGGCGTTCTTTTCCGCTGTTTCGCTGGAAAAAAAAGACATATATGTATGTACTTGTCGTGTGACAGTGTATGTTGTCCGATTCCACATTAGAAAAAAGATGTAAAGAAAAAGTATTTTGATATTAAATGGAAATATTTTACAAAAACAGTGGAATTAAGACTTTACATTTAAAAATTAAACTCTTCCTTTTTAACAAAACATTACCTTCGTAAGCAGCAAATTTCTGTTGATTCTGAATTAAGAGATTTTACAATTTTAAAGCAAATATACACCATTTTAATATAACTATGCCTATTTATTGATATTGAAAGGAAAAAACATAAATTTAACAATTTTATTGTTTTACCAAATATATTTATTTTGATGTAAAATGCTATGAAAATTGTAATATTAAATCCGAAAAGGATTTATTCCAAAATAACTTTTTTCTCTCAGTGTAAGTATACTGTTGTTAGGCAATGTTAGGTAATGCTGAGTATTACTTGGAAATGGTAATTAAATTTGTTGCAGTACCAGTACTGGTAACACATGTTGCTTGCATTACTTATAGTAGTACTGATAATGGTAATGCATTCCAGAATAATGCATTATTTTACAGCTCTGCTCACATTCCTACTGCACTAAAATAAATTTAGTCATGAAATGACGTATTGCAAAATGCTAAATGCGAGATAATATGTCCCGGGAACTTCTCGTGTAATAAAGCACTGTTGCACTGGCTGTGTGGCTGTTACTGTTAATGATGAACGCTATCGTAACATGATAAGTTACAATTCTTGTGGCCCAAATTGAACAATATGGATGTGCCCAACAAGGTGCCGCATGCCACACAGCCAGTGCAAAATGACTATATTGCACGTGAATTTCCCGAAACGAATTCTCGCGAAACAGTGATGTCAATTGGCCAGCGAGATCGTGTGCCTTGACCCCTTTTGACTTCTTTCTTTGGGGTCATCTCATAAGTAAGGTGACTACTAATAAGCCATCAGCAATAATTCAAGAACAAAAGCATGAGTTAATAATGCATATTGGTGGATTAGAGGAGCAATTATGTCAGGATGTCATCCTAAATTTCGACAAACGGATTGATGTGTGCCGCCAAAGCCTTGGTGAACATCTGGCCGATATTATCTTTCATACATAATTGTTATCCGTCAATAAACTTAATTCAATAAAGAAATCTCTTTGAAATAAGCGACCCCGCAAACCCGAAAGTTCTAAGTATGGTGCAAATCGCATTAACTTTAAAATTTGAAAGTCCGCCATCTTGAATTCGTAAAATATGACAGTTGATTTGAAACAAGCGACCCCGAAAACCCCCAAGTACCAAATTTGGCGCAAATCGCATTAACTTGAAAATTTGACAGTCCGCCATCTTGAATTCGTAAAATCTGACAGTTGATTTGAAATAAGCGACCCCGAAAACCCCCAAGTACCAAGTTTGGTACAAATCGCATTAAATTTAAAATTTGACAGTCCGCCATCTAGAATTCGTAAATTCTGACAGAAGAGAAGGGTTGAATTTAGCGACCCCAAAAACCCCCAAGTACCGAGTCCGGGTGAAATCGCATGAAAATTCGAGCTTGGTGAGAAAAAAACAATCAATTTCTGAGTAAATGTAACTCGGTAACCCAAAAAAATAAAAATCCAGAAATAACTCTCATTACTGAGAAGAATTAAAAAACGTGATCGATAACTATCATCCGATAACCAATAAAAATATATTGTTCAATAATGGTTATTCAGTAACCAAAAAATTTAAAAACAAAAATTGCTCTCATTACTGAGAAAGATTATAAAAGTTTATCGATAACTCTTATCCACTAACCAATAAAAATAAATCGGATAATAACTCTTATTAGAGATGAGAATTATAAAAGTTAATTGTGTAGGAGGAATTAACGCAGGACGAATTTAAAAAACGCAGAGGTTCGTGTGTATCGGCCAAGATTTATTATCGAAGTGGCAGAGCCAATGTACAAGAGCGCTAACTGGCGCTGAATGTCGTCAACTACCGACGATGACGGTTCAGTGGGGTGGCGCTCAAATTGAATTCAAATTTAGTTCTTCTCTTTTAAATGCCTTACAGATTCGGCCAATCCTGAGTTATAATCGTCTCGATTATATCTCCTTTGATTTATCACATCATGTCGATAGTTTCGGACTACAAGTTACAAATTGTTCACATGAGTTTGCTTACTTCAAATCTTACATAGTTAATCATGACGAAATATCAACAAGATGTCGAATTGACTGAATTCTCTATCATTACGATATCTTTTATTCTACTAACGCAATACGTTGGCTGACCCAAAGAACTAAATATAAGAACAACAATATCAACTGAGCTAATACTCCTAATTTTTTTCAATCGACAATGTTTCTGTTTGAACATACGGAACAAATATACACTCATATAATGAACATTTTCTAAAACAAGTCTTCTTTTTTTTTTGTTGCTACTTAACCTTAAATTCTTTATACATTTTACTTTTTTTTTCTAGCAAAGATAAGCGAATTTCCATTATGGAAAATTTTTTCAGCTTAAGATAGAGTTATGTCACCTATTTAAAATACAAAAACGAACGTTTTATTTACAGTCTCTACGTATGTACATTCTCAAACCTGATTCTCATCAAAATTCACATATGGTTTCATGTTAGCTGGGGTACTCACCCCTTTGTAAGGAATTCTGCTCAACTGCATACCGTCGATATCTTTTATAACATATCTGTCATTATCCAAAACTTCTACTATTTCATAGGGGCCGCGATATTTAGGTAGTAATTTTCTGTTTACTCCAGCAGTTGTTACTACATTCTTTACCATGACGTAATCGACTTTTTTATACGAACGAGGTATTTTATGCCTTTTGTCGTAATACTCTTTGTTATAACTCTGGATTTTATCGATCGTTCCGCAAGCTCTTGTAAGAATATCATTCAAATCACGGTTTTTTTCGCTTTGTATATTTTCCGCAATATATTCAAATACTTTGTCACATAATTCACCCTTTTGATTTACACCAAATAAAAGCATGCTCGGAGTTGTACCAATACCTTTATTTATTGTGTTGTTTAATGCGAACTCTACTTTTTCCAGGTTTTTATACCAATTTCCCGTGCTATTAGCATACACCTCTTTTGATAACATGGGCTTTATTATGCGATTAATGCGCTCGACTTGACCATTGGACTGAGGCGAACCAGTAGCTACTTTGAGTGTTTAAAATTATTAGTCGAAAGAAAATCGGCAAACTCCTGAGACGTAAAACAGGAAACACGATCGGATATTATTCGTTCAGGTCTACTATAAGTTGAAAAATAGGACTCCAAACAAGAAATAGCTTCACCTGTCTGCGTTGTACTCACAGGGTATAACTTAGTGAACTTGGTGAACCCGTCCACAATTAATAGAATATATTTCTTCTTGTTCCTAGTGGGGGGCAATGGTCCATAATGGTCGATGTGTAAAGTCCCAAACGGTTCATTCCCCTTAGGGATACTATGTAAAGTGCCTTCGACTTTCCCGGGGGCAGAAGCAAAATGTATACACTTAAGGCAATTGTTTATGTGCTCTTTAATTTTTTGTTTCATATCTGGGAACCAATATGATTTACGAAGATATTCGTAGCATTTTTCAGCACCTAAGTGACACATAGATTCATGATGTGTATAAATCACACGGGACTCCATGGTTTTTGGGACATAGAAGAGAACATCTCCACCCATCTTTCTATAGACCAATCCATTTATTAAAGTAAACATTTTATTATCAGACTTTTCCAACTCTGTCACCAACCTAACAATGGCAGGATCGCGATGTTGAGCCGCAGCTAACACAAATTCAAATGAATCATCTTCTATAGCCAGAACCTCAGAACAACGGCTCAACGCATCCACATGATGCATTCTGTTACCATTCCTGTGTTCTATAGAGTAATCGAAATTTTGTAATTCTAAGGCCCATCTAGATATACGAGGGTTCAACCATTTTTTATTTAGTGTGAGAGTCAGTGATTGGCAATCTGTTACTATTTTAAATTTAATACCAGTAAGATAAATTCTAAACCTTCTTAAAGCGTAAATAATGGATAAGGTTTCCAGCTCATAGCTGTGATATCTAGATTCTACATCGGTGGCTCTTTTTGAAAAATAGAATACTGGGTGAAATTTCCCGTCATCTTGGCGCTGGAAAAGTATTGCACTAAATCCAATACTACTTGCATCACAGTGCAGTTCGGTTTCATTATGAGGACTATATATTGCTAAAATGGGAGACTCTAAAAGCTTTGAGTTTAAGGTTTCAAAAACCTGGAGCTCTTTTTCACCGAAGACAAAGGATACATCCTGCTTTAGGAGATCGTAGAGCGGCTTAGCTAGTGTTGAGAAATCTTTGATGAATCTTCTGAAGTACGAACATAGACCGAGGAAGCTGTGAACATTTTTCACACATTTCGGTATAGGAAACTCACTAATTGCCTTTAGGTTTTCCGGATTTGGGCGTATCCCTTTCTCATTAACCGTGTATCCCAGATAAACAATTTCTTCATACCGAAATTTACATTTATCAAAACGCAATTGCAGCGAATTTTCTCTAACCAACTTTAAAACTTCCCTAAGAGTCTCTAAATGTTCTTCAATTGTAGCGCTCGCGATCAAAAGGTCGTCCATGTACACAATTATTTATCAGAAGCGATTAGGTCTTTAAAGATATTATTAATGTATCGTTGGAAAACGGATGGAGCGTTTTTTAGTCCAAATGGCATTTTCAAATATTCGAATTGCCCTATCGGTGTTACAAAGGAGATGTACTTGACTGAATCTGACGCCACACTAACATGGTGAAATCCGCTTCGAAGATCCAGTATCGAAAAATATTTTTTGGAACGCAACCGGTCCAACAAGTCATCAATTACGGGGAGGGGGTAATTATCTCTAACCGTATGTTTGTTTAACTCCCTAAAGTCGACACACATTCTCAATTTGCGATTTTTTTTCTGTACGAGGACAGTAGGACTAGTATAAGGAGAGCTGCTTTCGCAAATAATTTTTTGTTTTAGCAACTCGTCAATTATTTTTTGCAACTCGAGTCTATGCGCATATGGTAAACGGCGAGGCGTACAATAAAAGGGTATGTCTTTATTTAGTTTGATAACCATTTCGATATCAGAGTTAGTATTTTCTTTAACCGGTTCAATATTTGAATTTTTAGCTTGCGTTACGATTTTTAAAATTTCGTGTTTTAGTTTATAAGGCAATTTGTTATTTATATCTAAGGTGTCACTAACCTTTTCATCCATAACGTTTATGTTCAAAATCTGTTGAGCAAAATCCTCGCCCGATTCGCAGGTTTGAGCAGGTACGTCAGGTGTTTTTACTTTTTGTACATTACAAACAACATTTAATTCTAAATTACAGTTTTCTATGAAATCTCGGCCTAAAATAACGGAATGGTACATACTGGAATTTTTTACAACATATAATTTCAAGTTTGTTAAAATATTTTTAAATGTAAGCTCACAATTTGCGTAGCCTATGATCTGGAGTCTGCTGCCGTTTATACCGCAAAATTTGTACAGGTTGGGGTCCACTTCTTTTACGACACAAGAAGGTAGGAACTTTTCCTGGATAAAGCTGATGGAACTACCGGAATCCACAAGAGTCCGCAAGGTGCTTGAAAACTCCTCGGAATTGTCAGCTTCTTTGAACATGTACCTAATAGAAAATTCGAAATTGTGATTAACGGGGAAAACATACTTATTGTGAAGTCGGGGCTCTTCACATCTCTCCAACTCTTCATCTACGTTCAAAACAGATTTTTGTGTAGGACAGGATCCTTTGGTTCTTCTCGGTTTTGGACATTTGGTGCTGATGTGACCGCGTTCACCGCAATTAAAACATTTTATTCTTGAAGATTCTTGGCGCTGAGACGACATTGTTCCCGCCTCACCAGGCTTGACATGATCTTTGTTATACCCCATTGTTCTGATTTTCTCATATTTTCTTAAGGCCCGTTTTAGATCTTCCAGGGTATTCGCACTATATAACAGCATTTTGTTGACGCTTGAGTCAGGTGTTCCGTTGACAATGTAGTGGATTATATCAGCTTCCTCCACGCGCGCCAGCGAAGCAATTTCCTGCATACTAAACACGTACTGCTGATAACTTTCATTTTTGTTCTTCTTCCGATTTTTTAATTCATTGTGAATATCGGCACTAGTAACTTTTCTGGAGAATTCGGCAAGCAGGGCACTCTTCAGCTCCACCCAGGATTTTACACACACGGTTCTTAGAAATAGTTTAGCGGTACCTTTCATTAATCGCTTTGCGCAGACAAAACGCATCCGCGAGTCCCATCCCAGAATCTCGGCAGATTCTTCGAAATTTGCAAGCCATTTTTTTACGCAATAATTATCTTCGCCGTTAAACTGACTAAAAGACTCCTCCACATCACGAAAATTAAAGAACGGTTTTGAAGTAACGTTATCTTCAAGTACCGTTAACTCGGACAATTTTCTTTTTAAATCGGCGATTTCCTGTTTTTTCGATAACTTCTGTCTTAATGCGTTCAACTCCGCGTCCAGGTCCTCGTCTTCCTCCTCACAATTCGGCGATTGCAAATCAGCATCCGGATCACTCGGGCCATGCCGACTAGAACTGCCATCCGTTGCATCAGCGGGCATGTAAAGATTCAATGGAAAAATCTCTTCAACCTCGCACTCGGAAAGGTTCTGTATAATATCTTCGATCCGCAATTTTAGGGCAGTTTTGACTCCTGTACTGGGGTGCCCCAACTGAGTCAACTTTTCCTTGAGCTCATTGACTGTAGGCCTTTCGACAAAATGTTTAGCTCGCTCTGACGCCATGTATTCCGAGAACACGTGATGGTTTAAATTAGGCTTTCCACAGAATCACATATGATCCTTTTTTACGACACGCGTGAGTTTATTGAAAATTCCACTTCAATGTACCCGAAACCAATTTCGTAGTAAAATTCACGCAATTACCTATTAAACCACCGCCCAGATATCGCAGCGCACGGTACTTGTCCACTTCTGAGTTTACTGTAGGAGGAATTAACGCAGGAAGAATTTAAAAAACGCAGAGGTTCGTGTGTATCGGCCAAGATTTATTATCGAAGTGGCAGAGCCAATGTACAAGAGCGCTAACAGGCGCTGAATGTCGTCAACTACCGACGATGACGGTTCAGTGGGGTGGCGCTCAAATTGAATTCAAATTTAGTTCTTCTCTTTTAAATGCCTTACAATTGATAACTCTTATCTCATGATAAAAAATAAAGAAATTTTAAATAATAGTTAAACATTAACCAATAAATTTTAACTGAAAATTAACCATTATTGAACAATATTTATTTTTTTGGTTATACTTCTTAAAGTTACGCCAGAAATCCGTAGTTCACATGACGGCGATAGGATTGTTCCAAAAATTTATGTTACAAGATCAGATCATTATTTCTCTAGGATTTTTTAATTTGAAAAATACAAAATAATGGTTATTTTCAGTCCCTGCTAAAAAACAATATTTTTAACATTTGATGCCAATCTATTCAAGTAAATATCAACATTATGAAGTTGAATGAAGGTAGAATCGTTAAATTCGAAGACATCAAGTATCCCGAAAACTTAAACTAATAAATGATTTTTACTTATCAATGAGTATTCAGTATGCGTAGACAAGAGAAATTAATTAAAATTATTTCGAATACTTTTCCACTGTAGACTAGTGTGATGAGCCAAGCAGAGGCTTTAAAGGGGGTAAATCAAAAAGGGACGATAAATTGATCGGTGAGCTATTCAAGAAAAAGCCGACATTAAGTCTGCGATAGAAAAAAGTATTTAGAAAAAAAGAGCGGGTGTCCATAAATACAATTAGACGCAGAGTACAAACCGTAAACTGTTACTCATAGAAAAACAAGTGCAAAAAAGATTGAATTGGGAACGGAGAGTTTAGACCGCCAATCCCATCAAAAATATGTGGCCGTTCATGGAGACCAAACTAAGAGACAAAAATATCAACTACGCAACTACTTATTCGCAGGAGCCGAAGTTGTCGAAGAAGATGCCAGGCAATTATAGATAGCAGCGGTGACTGAACGTCATATTAAAATAGTTGCGAAATTAATAGCTGTGTTCCATTGGGCTGTGTAAAGTACTCCCGAGTACTTTCTCTATGGAACGCTACTTTGATCGTCAGGAGTAAAATATAAATTCAAATTTTGACATTTCATCGTATTATATTTGTTGCTTTGATTGTGCCTTATTTATTAAAATGGAAATATTTATATATAAATATGTTTTGCTGCCTAAACTACTTAAATTTTATTATTTGAATCCTTGTGATAACTCCAGAATAGCTAAAGCTGCAACGAAAAATGAGGAAAAGCTTTCATTTCCATGCAAACCTAGTACAAAAACCACCATCCACCTGGCGGGAAAATGTGGCGTAACTACTCAGAACTTCTGCTCGCCAACTAGAGCTAGAGTAGTTCAGCGTAGCCAGAAGTACTTGGGAGTATTTTACACAGCCCAATGGAACACAGCTAATAATAATAAGTATAGTTAAGAAATAAATATGAGTAAGTATATTGAATTTCTTTGTTTTTAAGGTTTCTTTTGAGACACGTTCTTCTGGAAGACACTCTATAACATTGTAAAATTTTGATCAGCTGGTTAAATTACAAAACAGTGACGGTGACGTGATACATTTTGAGTTTGAAAAACAAATACGTATGAGTGAATTGTAATTAAAAATCGCAATAACCGAAGGCAGAAAATTTTACAAGAATCAAACGTTAGAGGCATGACTATTAACTTTTACATCTAGTATACAATAATGTCGCGGGTATTTTGTTGTTTCACGTTGTAAGTACAATGTAGTATAAATTTGTTATGACGCAAGACCAAATACACTGAAGAGTGAATACCCCTAGTTTCTCGTGCATTTTGTCGTTGCACTTGGTATTTGTATAATTTTTAACACGCTTTTATTTGCCTGTAATTTCCTAACATTGTTAGCAAAACAGAAGCGGGAATCAATTTTGACGAGGTTGATTTTCCACCTCGAAAACAATAACTTTTTTATTGGGAAATTTTTTTTTCCACAATAAATATTTCTTAAGATCGATGTCTCAAGATAAAAAACTAATCGTGTATAAAGTTTCAAGTGTCGCTTTACTTGCTAACTGGAATATTTGTAAAGTCTAAAGAAAACTTTATATTAAAATATTACCTTGTACCAAATCCACGAGCTTTCCGGGTTAAATAATTACCGTATCATGCACATACTTCAAATCAATTAAAATGTTGCAGCTGCTAATAGAAAAACTAATCATTTGCTACATTGTAACATTTAAGCTAATTTAGTCGGAGTTTAAGATTATTAAACTTCTTCCTGCCGTCCCGCATTTGTAAGTTAATAATGACCTTGAACGGCATTCACATTACGATGTCAACCTGTTCTCTGTTGTTTTTGCTGAGCAATATGTAAGACATTTTGTAAGAATGTAGCCGAGCTAGACCGGGATATAAACTCGCCCTCTCAGATAGAACAACATTGATTTAGAACTGATCTCGAACTGATTCTTAGATATTAAGAAATAATTTTTTTTTCTAATAAAAGCGTGGTTTGTTTTGTACATGGAACATGCCCGCATTTTCGATGGTTTCGATATCAGGTTATAAAAAACTATAAATCCAGGAATCAGAATAAAATCGGTAATTCTTTGATTTCTCTAGCTTATAATATAATATCAAAAGGATACATACATACATATGTAATGTACGGTGCTAGATTGATTAGAAGTGGTTCTCAACCGATTTTGGACCTGCCCCACCTAGGCATTTCTAAAATCCTGATGTCCGCCCTCGTGATATTTAAATTTTGTTATTCAAAATTTTACGGTTATTCACATGAAAGAAGCTTAAAATGTATCTAAACAAGCTTCCAAAGAATAAGTCATCCATGAAAGAGAAAAATAAAAAATGAAAGAACAGTTAAATAAATAAAGTTTCCAAACATATAATAGAGAACTGAAATGCAGAAATAGCAAATATTTGAATGAAACATTATTCTGAAATACTTTGATCAGTTTCATTATTGAACTAATAATAATGAAAAATAAAAATTGAGCTCACCTAAAAATCACCTCTTTAAACACTAACATATAGAAACTGGACGGCTTGTCCTGACTAAAAACTCACTTCAAAAACGAGATCAAATTTTGGCCGAAATCTAACTATCTCGCTCCCCCGTTGATACCCCAGGCAGACAACTTAATAGCACTTTATTCTGATATTCGAATGAAAATCTCCAATAAAAACAGTCCACATCAGAACAATTTTTTCTTCATATTAAATTTATTTGTTTTGAAAAAAGCGCAAATTAGGCAAAAGTAATAGCATAAAAACCAAATTAAAATCGGCTGTTGCAATAGTTTAACGATAACTAACAGATGGCTTCCGTACTTTGCGTCTATGGGTGCTTATGTTACCCACTAATAGTTTACAATGAAATACGTTCTATTTGGATTTCACTATTTATTTACTTCAATTTTAACAAGAGTAGGGGAGACTGGGGCTGGTTGAGACAGGGGTAGGTTGTTACAGCGGCAATGGTGGCTATACAAAGATAGTAACAGGAACGCTTGTAAGAGAAAAATTACCACGATATGATCGGCTAGCCACTTGCCACCCGCTAGTTCCGCTAAAGCATTTGTGGGAGGAGCCCTGGCACGGTTCTATCAAAACCGCATGTTTCTAACTTTTTATTTTTTTAGTAATATTGGTCTACAGGCTTTTTATAATTAAAAAATAGTTGTGCGGTAATGTATATTTGTGCCTCAATGCTTTCTTTTTTTGTTAAATATATCATAATACAGTTATTTCTACTAGATTTTTTTCTACTTAACCTTAAAGGCTAAATTTTGGGGTCGGGGCTAAAAGTGACATTTCTTCGGGGTAGGTTGTTACATGTACATCTCGGTAGTATCTGCCTTAGTTTTTGTTTAAGAAAGAAGTTTTTTGTTATTTTTGAGGGTTAAAAGTTACCAACTTTTTTGTTTTTGTGAGGCATAAGGATAAAAGGCATAAAAGAAATTGTATGCCAAATTTTTTGTTTAAGAAGTAAAGGACCCCGCACAGATTGTATGGAAATCCGGTTTCCGTCAAATTGGCTGATTTTTCAGTATGTTGTGTATTTTAGCTCTCTAATCAAAAGTCTCTATGGCCGCTAAGTCCTAGAGGCCCAGGATTTTGAGATACAGGGTGTAACAAAAGTTCCGAAACGGTCGAATATTTCGGAAAGAACACATCGCAACGGAAAACAAAAAATAGGGGTACAATACTTTTAAAAGAAGTACTTATTCAATTCTACTAACGCTTACCCCCACCCCCACCCCTGAGGGCGGGAGTGGGGGTAACTTTTTTTTTCAACCCATTTTTTCTGCAGATTTGGTTTCTACATTAAAAAATTGGTAATTTTTGTCCAAAACATTTTTCTGCATTTGCTACACATGGCGTTGTTTGCGAAAAAGTTAGAATTCGGGCAAAAAATATGGGTTGTCTTATTTCAAGAAAAAAGTTACATTCACCTCTCCTTCACAGCGAGTGGAGGGGGTGAGGGGGTGAGTATTGATACAGTTGAATATTTCTTTGAAAAATATTCGACCCCTATTTTTTCGTTTTTCGGTGCGACAGCATATCAGGATTTTTTTCTTTTTTACGAATATACAGCGCCACCTACGCCGAATACAAAAAAGTGTTTCAGACAAAAATTACGTATTTTTTCACGAAGAATCCGAATCTGCAAAAAAAGTTGGTTGAAAAAAAAAGATACCCCCACCCCCGCCCTCAGGGGTGGGGGCGGTGGTAAGGGTTGGTAGAATTGAATACTTCTTTTAAAGATATTGTACCCCTATTTTTTTGTTTTCCGTTGCAATGTGTTCTTTCCGAAATATTCGATCGTTTCGGAACTTTTGTTACACCCTGTATCTCAAAATCCTGGTCTTCTAGGACTTAGCGGCCATAGAGACTTTTGATTAGGGAGCTAAAATACACAACATACTGAAAAATCAGCCAATTTGACGGAAACCGGATTTCCATACAATCTGTGCGGGGTCCTTTATAATTTTCATCAAATTCCTAAGCTACCAAATTTGTTATTTGATGACGCATACAGAGCAGTCGTACACCTTTACACCTTGCAAACATAAAAAGACTGTGTTTAGGTCTAAATTAAGTAAAAGAAATGTTAATTGCCCTTACTAAAAAGTCTCAGATTATGTTTGTTTTTTGTTGTATCAACCTACCCCGTGTGGTGTAACAACCAGCCCCAGGCACGGGGCTAAAAGTTACACGGCTCTTTTTTCAAAATTCGCGTGTTTATAGCACTTCTAATAGGCGTAAATCTAAAATTCTTCTTAAATTAGAATCTTGAATAGTTATATATTAATACGTGAAGGGAAAACTTTGTACCCCTTTTTAAGCATATTGGACAGACGGAGCAGTGTGAGATTTGGCATAGTTAAAGTTTACATAGAGAAACAGTGCAGAAAGCTAAAATTTAAATATAATATGTGTTACAAATACATTAAATAAAATAAAATAAATTCATTATTTACGTTCATACTGTCTATGTCAAACGCATTGTAGTCTATGGTCAAACTGTCGTAATTTTATTATTGACAGTGCCAATTTCAAACACATATAGGTAGTAGGCTGTGTACATTCGTATATTTCGTAGTAACCCCAGTAGGTCGAATTTCGACAACAGGGCGACCACCACTAGTAGTTATTTAATTGAACAAACTTGGAATTACGTAAAATAATCTAACTAACAAAAAGATATGACAATTTGTTTAAAACATGTCACAACCAGCCCCAGTCTCCCCTAATTCACTCGCTCGATGTTTTGGAAATTGAAAGAATTATCATGTCAATTACTGTAAAGGAAAATCAGTAACATTGTTTTCGAACCTGCTAAAAAAATTTGGAAATTCAAAATGGCGGCCAAAATTGTTGAAATTCTATGAATTTAAGTGAAATTTCGTTTGTTTGTTGCTCAATCACGTTGAAACAGTTATTTGATATTTTTCATTTTTTGTCTGAAGGTATAGGTACTAGTACATCAACTTAACATAACTTTGACATGGACATAAAATTAATAGTTTCAAAATTGCAGACTTATGTAGGACGGCGGCCAAAATTCTTAATTTCAATGGATTGCCATGAATATTGGTGTTGGAAGTTTTTGAAGATGGTGATCGTGAATCCGATTTTAAAATTTAGAATACAAGATAATAGATTCAATATGGCCACCAAATTTTCCACGATTCATGATTCAAAGTAGAATGCTTGATTTAATACACAAAATTGAATATTAACATGTATTGTATAACGAAACGGTTAGGCAAACGATAATTTCTATAACGAGTAGGTAATCAGCATAAGATTTGCGGCTTTAATGTTTCCAACAAGACAATAATGAAATAGAGAAAAAAACTAAATATCCTTATTTATTCATTTAACACAACAATGGAAATTGCTCTATTATTAGATGTTTTAATTTAAATAAAACACTGCACGTTTTCTAAATCTTACTTGCTTATTGCGATGGCATTGCAATGGCACTAGTTGTTTAGAGGGAGTCTTGCTAGCAACTGGCTGACTAAACTAAGTTATTCTAAATACTTTGAGTTGTGATAACTGTTATAACTGGTAACTAACAAGTGCACTTGTAATAATTACAAGACTACTTATACGAGATGACTATATAACAAAAACATATAAGTATAGAATAAATTATGAGCCCTTCTGATATGGATCATCATCATGCAAAATGCGTTTTGGATAGACCACATCCAAAGATTTTAATAACACTCCTAAACTTCATAATCTGGATACTGAGCATTTTAGAATTAAATACTTAGTATTTACTATCGTAAATACTACTTCTTCTTAGTAGTATTTACGATATACCGGGTAAAACCGGGGTACTCAGTTAGTAAAAATTAAAACTTGATAATTCAATAACAAAAACTTAACAAAACAATCTTTAAATAAATTTCAAATTAAAAAATTATTCAGAAATGCAACGATAAGCTATTAATACATTACATTGAATTGAAAGGCTAAGTTTAGGCTGATGCCAATCGTTACTATTTGTCAGTTTTAGCAGAATGCATTGAAACTGAATTACTCAATTCCCATGAATGCACTAAAATTTTCAAAAAGCAATGCTAAATTGGCACCCCGCATCGATATTTTTCAAAACATATTCCTTGAACGTATTTAACTGGTAATATGCGCAAATATGCCTTTTTAAAAAAAAGTATGCATTTTTATATTTATATGTTAAAACTATGCAAATATTACGCAAAAATATACATTTGCATGAAGTTCCGCCCTCTGCTGATTACATTATGTAGATGTGATCATTTTGAATGCGACAATGTAAGCTATTTACTTATTTATCGGGATATATTTTTATATTTACGAGTACATGACTATGAGTGATATGCTATGAATGTTATGAAGTAGTAAATCAATTGCTAAATTGAAATTTTATTCAATTTAACAAATATGTGTTTGATATAAAGCAATTTAAACCCTTCAACAAACAACAAACAAAATCGAGCTACGCTCGTGGTAGGTCGAGCCACATGATGATCGTGAAACAGAGAGTAAACAAATCGCAGCTGTTTCTTAGATATACATAATACGTGCTAAACACTTATTTAATCGAATCGTGAAATGATTCCACGAATGACTGGCTGATCTTTCGTACATAAATCATAAGCTAAGGGGAAGGGATTAAAATCAGTTTTTCATCAGTTATTTTAATCACCTCGCTCAAAATGACCCTTGTTTTACTTAAAAACTGTTTTAATTCTTGTGGTTCACAGTTTTCCTTCGAATTTCTATTTCAGATATGAGCAAGCTTAGCCAATCTAGTCTCCGGAAAAGCTCGCGAGTTGTGAACACAGTTCACAGTAGGAAATTGCCCGTCGTTCGGTGCAGTTTATTCGTCAACTGTGCTCGAAAGTCTCCGCGCGGGTAGTAGAATTTTCACAACGTAGAGTTTTCTGTATTCTTGCGATTTAAGCAGTTTTATAAACCGAAAAGTGGATATTTTAAATAACGTTTGCGAAATTCAGGCAACGTCGAATGGAATTCAGGAAAGCTCAGCAAAAATTTTGTGTCAACTTATTTTGCTTATAAATTGTGATGATTAAATATGAAGGCAGTTATTTGCCGAAAGTGATAAATATAAATACATTTTGTGAAATATTTTAGTGAAATTAAGTAGTTCCAACTGTGGTTAATTAGCTTGGGTGGTACGTTTTCATTATTTATCATTACACATTTAATCTTTGTTTCTTTCATACTTTTCATATTTAACCTGTTAACTGATAAGTTTTTCTTAAAAAGCTCGACTTAATCTGCTGAATTAATTTGAAGCAAAGACGCGTATTTACGACATAAGCAAAGTAAGTAACATTTTTAAATTGGGTTTGATTCAACAATAAAAATTTTATAATTAAATACTGATTTATGCAAAAATATAAAACTTTATTATAGTAGGGGAGCCCAAGCGGGGATTTTGCGTGTTATTCGAGCGCGCCAGAAAATCATATGGGGAGAAATCTTGCACCCTGTAATGTACCCCTACCAAATATGAGCCCTTAATATAGTGGGGTGCGTTGAGGGCAGGCCGTCAGATTAGTAAAAAAAAGCGGCCAAGTGCGAGTCGGACTCGTCCATGAAGGGTTCCGTAGCAGCAAGTAATATAATATAAAAGTTCTTGTAGTTCGTTGTAACTTTGATCGATGTTTTAATAATAGTAATAGGCACCTATTACAGATTTATTATTAGAAAATAATGGTTCACGGTTTATGCATAAGGTTTATGTTTATGAAATTAAATTTTTTTTTATTTTTATATTTGAGTTGATTGAATGAAAGGTAAATTGCTGTTTACGATTTATGACGTATTAGAAAAAAACTACAAAAATGGTATTAGAAACCTCAATATCATTTTTGAAGACCTATCCACAGATACCCCACACGTATGGGTTCGATGAAAAAAAATTTTTGAGTTTCAGTTCTAAGTATGGGGAACCCCCAAAATTTATTGTTTTTTTTTCTATTTTTGTGTGAAAATCTTAATGCGGTTCACAGAATACATCTACTTACCAAGTTTCAACAGTATAGTTCTTATAGTTTCGGAAAAAAGTGGCTGTGACATACGGACGGACAGACAGACATGACAAATCCATAAGGGTTCCGTTTTTTGCCATTTGGCTACGCAACCCTAAAAATCGATCCTCAGAAAAACTCGAGCGCGTCAGATTAAGAACAGGTAAGTTAAGTGCATCCAGAATAGTGTATATTTCAATAATCTGACAATTTGAGTGTGACATAAGTCACAAAATTTTTTTTTATTTTGAATGAAATTCTATCAGGATTACGAAAAACATATAATCTGACGGTTTTCATGGGGCGATGTAGCTAAAACCATCGATAAAGCATGAGCGTACAGATGCTGAGAACTATGTATTCCCTACTCCGCGCCTCTCGTTCTTTCTCATTCTTTCCCAATCTCTCACTCTCTCGCACAGTTCCCACGCTAGCGTCTGACGCTATGATGCCATCTCAGCTGATCACAATAGCGTGCTCGTTTTCGGAGGTGGACGACGCTTTGGTTTGTTTGTTGTGTTTTCAAGTATTTTTGTGAATTTTATGAAATAAGTTTCATATCCATTACAATCATGAGTGATAAAAGTGTGAAATGTGTATTTTGTGAAAAAGAAACTTGTGAAAAAATCAAAAAGTTTACACCAGAAACGACGAAGTTGAAGAAGTGGAAACCAACCTCGAAGTCGAATCCAGTGATGATGAAGATTCAATTATTTTTCTTTAATAATATTTTTTATTTACTTTTATATTAATGATTGACTTTTCTATATATGTATTGTTACAAAATTTTCCTTCGCTATAATTCACACTTGAAGTTCCGATCAAGTGGATATAAGGATCGGCTTTCGATCCGCACAATCCAGCGTCTGTGGCTCGGGGCACTGATCATCAGCCACACTGATGAGATCTGATCAGTTCCCCAGATCGAAACGCCGATCTTTTTTTTCGGGCTTTTCTGCCTCGGCGGACCAGCCTTTATCCTAAATATAGCGAAGGAAAATTGTGCAATTTTGTCCGCCAACCGCTCGGCGGGCAAAATTGTAACAGTATGTGTGTAAATTTTTTTTATTACATCCAGTAATAAACAGAAGAAACAAAAAAAATTAGTTTTATTCAAAAACCGTTACATTAAAAATTTTTTAAATTGTCATATTACCTATACCCCTTTACATAATTGTCAGATTATCATTTAGGGGGACTTTGACATCGAGTTGAACCCACAGTAGAAAAATCTGACGCGCTCGAGTATTTTAAGTTAACAATTTTTTTAACATTTTCAAAAATCAGTCATGAGTGTAGGTCACGTCCAAATCGTCAGTAATTTAAATCGAACACTGTTTTGAGTTCACTAAACGTTCCCTTTCAATGTCTGACACGCACGAATAACTTTTTTTTTTACCGCTTTTCTCAGCCACCCCCCACTATCTAATCGTCAGATTAATATCTATCAGTTATCAGAAAGACAAAACGTGTATACTCTATTAATATCTTACGCGCTCGAGTAATTCCATGAGACTGTTTTTTTTTACATTTTTAAATATTTTTACACGCTCTTTCCCTCACTAAAATGGGAAACTTAACATAACCCTTTTTTCGTTTTAGAACCTAATCTTCACAATCCAATAGGTCCCCATGACGCTCTAGTAACTGCAAATTTAGCATCCCGGGCTCCCCTACTATTAAACATGTACAAACTTCACTTCAATGAAAAACTGATCCGGATCTGTGGAAAAACGAAACTATTAAAAAAATTTTAAATTAAAAGGAGCTTTGCAAGCTCTTTTCGATTTAATTTCACTTAATATAGAACACGGGTGTCAATTTGTTTTTGGTTAATTTTTGTTTTATAAAAGAACTTCATTAGATCACATTTAACTGCTGAATTTGTGTGACGTAATTTATGGATGACCCTATAGACACCACCATTCTCTGATGCCGATTCGTAAGCGCTTCTATGTATTCTGTTGAGAAAAGTTGAATTAGAAATGTATTCCTTTGAAGCCATTAGAAATGAATAGGCTTTTATGCACATATTAAAATTATTATGGCTTCACCTCGATACTAGGACTTAAGAATCCAAATCACCATTCATTATCCAGTCATGAATGGTGCAGTTATTTTAGCATTACAAAAGGGTGAAGTCATGAAAGTGTTAAATCTTGTGTGTAATTGGATGGTGTTGTTACTTTAGCTCTTAGTCACATTTTCGAGTTATTTTGAGGTCACGAACTACAGTAGTAGCATATTAGGACTATTTTCGAGTGCAAATCAATTGAACATTCACACACAAACAAATAATAAAACAAAGTTACATGACACATGATGCTAGGTTATCTTCTTCATTATTAAATTTAATTGATCACTGTATCATACCATAAATTGGTCATAAATTAAGGAAACGTGTAGATAGGTTATTGTATAACAAAAAATAAATAAAGTTGCACGAAGAGTAAAAAAGAAACAAAAAACTGAAGAACATGTTTACGAATAAAATACATACATATATGTAAATACGACTGGAATGGGTATTTGTTACTTTGTAATAAAAATAATTAATAAAATGCGGACAGTCGGTTATAATCATCATCATCATCAATATCTAGTTCAGAGATTAAATTAATATTGATCCTAACCATTTTCCGCATAGATTAGGATAAAGATGCAGATCTTCTGCAAAATACAATAAAATTATAGTTAGCTTAAAACTTATTAAGAACATAAAACTGTCATTCTAAAATGTCATATCGTTTAAGGGACCGTAACATTACTGTGATTGATCCATAAACCCGAATTTAAATTATTTACATTTTTGGAATGTGCACACTTACTTTCAAAAAGATTTATACAAATTTTTAAGTCCTAATTCATAAAAACTACGACCCTGTGACTTTTTTTCACAATAGATTCAGTTCTAGGTTTAGGCAATTTGGCATTGGATTGAATTAAAAAAAATAAATGAAAAAAAATTTAAGTTAAACGATTTTATATTTGTTATTAATTTGCACTAACGGTATAAAATAACTTTTGAACCATTTTTCACTATATAGGTTTTAGTATATGTATACAGATTTTAGATTTATTTGTTCAATAATTTATTATGGTTATAAAATCGTGGGCGCTTGATTGTGTGTAACTCAAAGGTGTGATCGATTAGTATATGCAGTGGCGGATTAGCCACGTAGCAAGAGTAGCAAATGCTACGGGCCCCGCGCATTTGGGGGCCCCGCGCACCAACGCTTTCTGACCGTAAAAAATTATCAATTTAGTTAGAAGCGTGAAAATATTTTTTTAAATCAATGTAGGTAAAATACTTACTACGAAGAGTTGGTATCAAAATGTTCAACTATAATTTATGTTAAAAAAGAGACACCGGAGCAACATTTCCATCATAACAAAGTATGTTGCTCAGCAAATCGCAGCCAAGTACGTTGCTAGATATGTATTATTGCAACTTACTATGTCACAATTAATCTGGAGGAGCGAAAGAAATGGAAATACATATACAGATATAGGGACGTTAGAGCAGTTAGAGAATCATAAGTTATATATAACTTTCTTAATACCACCCGAGAAGAAGAAGAATAGTTTTGGGGGTAGAGGGTAGCGTACTTGCTTATCAAGCAAGGTCCTGGGTTCAATTCCTCCTCGGAACCTACATTCGGTGCTACTGTTTTATTATTCTATATATTTTTCAGCCTGTTTTTGTGAAGTTTTGAAACCAACTGGGCTTCCTGTAAAATAAGCAAACCAAGTCACGTATGCGTGAATAATCCGCTTTTGCGCATCTCTTTCCCTTTTCCTGCATCAGTGATATATTGATACAGAATTTGATGGAACCATTTATATTTACGTTTGGAGGATAATAATAGCACTTCCGATGTGAATCATTCTTGACAAAAGTTATTTTGTAATTGCGTTGATTATTGTTTTCTTGCAGGATATAGCGGTTGTTAGGAAAATATTTGATTACATTTGTAAAGCTTCAAAATCCTAATAGTCATTTTCACTGTACCTTAAAACTTTGGGTAACATAGGTAACATGAACAGCAGATCTAGAGATACGAGTCGGCACCACGCTTCAGGAAGTGCTAAGCGTGAAGCAAAAGATGAAAAGGAAAAAAAGAACGAAGCTGTTCTATTAAAAACACGTAAGCTGTCCGAGTTTTTTAATGTTCAAAGTGGTTCTGTTGAATCTACCGAAATTGAGGCTAAAAATACAGAAGTTATACCTGTTACCGATGAAGCTACATAATGATACTGTATTTCAAGAGACAGCAATTCGTTCTAAAACCACATTGGGTCCAGCCAAACAGAACTTAAAAGCACAGCAAGTCCTCTCGATCTAGAGTCGTTATCTTCAAATCAAGAAGTAGTCCAAAAAAGCAAATTATTACGAAGCAAGCGAAATACAAAATACGACCATTACAGCGGCTCAACTACACTCGACGACATTGTTGAAAATCAAACACCAGGACAACGTTATGAAATTCAGGTCTATATTGTCATTATTGATAACGTACTGGCTGCTTTAACTAAACGTATGAAAGCGTATCATAAAATTACTGGCGTTTTTGGAATATTCCGGCAGCTAAAATCTCTTCCAACAGATGAGATTTTGAAAAAAATCTTCAGTTATTGTCAGTGCTTACGCAGATGATTTGGAGGACAGCCTAGGCGAAGAATTAGTGCAGTTCGTTGCATTGTTAAAATCTGATGTGGCTAATATTATTGACAGCAAGAAGCACGAGGCTCTGGAATTGCAATTTTACAAGCTTTTATTAAATAATTCTTTAGAATCCTGTTTCCCAAACGTCGAAATTGCCTTGCGTATTTATTTGTCTCTCATGATCACCAACTGCAGCGGTGAACGTTCTTTCTCAACATTAAAATGTGTTAAAAATGAGTTAAGGAACACGATGAGCCAGGAACGTCTTAGTCACCTCACTTTGATGAATATTGAATACGATATGCTCAGAGAAGTTGATATAAATAGTATTATTTCTAAATTTGCCCAAATTAAATCAAGAAAAGTTTGTTTGTAAAAGTTTTGTTTTATTTACTACCATAAACTTGATAAGCTAAAGCAAACCAACCCTTATGAAAAAATAATAATGAGACCGCGAAAACACTAATGAAAAACTTATTAACTCATTAGTGTTTATTAGTGTTTTCGCGGTTGTCTAGTAGTTTTTCATTAGTTATGATTAGTGCGCATTAGTATTTTTCCATGAGGGAAGGGCCCCTTGATAGAATTTGCTACAGGCCCCGCGTTGGCCTAATCCGGCACTGAGTATATGGTTTTAATTAGAAACTCAGAAGAGCACACTAAATCACATAATTACTCAGTTATTTTATGCGCCCACGATTTAATAACCATAATAAATTATTTATTGAACAAAGAAATCTAAAATCTGTATACATTTACTAAAACCTTTTTTCTTATGTTTTGTAACATACTCGTATACGTAGATAGATTGATATACCAGATTATGGCACGATATATGGTACATAGTGCAAAATGGTTCAAAAGTTATTTTATACCGTTAAGTGCAAATTAATAACGAATATAAAATCGTTTTACTTAAAATTTTTTTTATTTATTTTATTTTTTACTTTTTAGTTTCTGACTTAATAGAAATCACTATATCTCTAGCTCTACTTTACGCCGTTTAATGCAAGTTAACCCGGCGTCATCGGGGTAAAAGAATGCTACACGGAAGTTGGGGTGGGTCAATAATACCCGGATATTTAACTAATGATATTTCAATGGGTTTTCAAGAAATCATTAATTAGTATCATATAATAGCTTTATTATACTATGGCTATGAATATAAAAGACAAGATAAACGTTTAGAAGCCAATGTCAATAACAGCTAATGAGAAGTACGGAAACGTCGAGCGCGTACTGAAAGAAATCTTAAAAATCACAAATCAAATCAAATCACAAATTACGAATATAAAATCGTTCGTATTTATTTTTTTTATATATGTATGTGTCGGAGAGTGAGCCTGTACATTAATACATATGTACCTGTCTTCTATAAACACTGTACAGGCATTGCGCTCACTTCGATCCGTTTCCTAAATTCGCTAACTACGATTCGGCTGAACAATTGTTGAAGGCTTTGGTTTTTGTTTTTGATTATTATTAATTGTGGAGTAGGCAGAGAGGTTGAACGTTAATAAAAATCTTTTAAAAAACTCAAGAGGTCTTTTATAGAGAAGAAAGTATTACAATGGCGGAGAATCAAACAACAAATGGAGACCGGGATAATTTATTGTCTTCGCCGGTGTCCCCGTCATATGTATTTTATTTTTTACTTTTTCTTTTGTTTCTGACTTCATAGAAATCACTAAATTAAGCTTCGCATCCTGAATAATTCCATAAACGCTTCATTATTGCATAATATTCGTGCTAAATTGGTTTTAGAATGATTTGATTAGCTTATCGTATTTTTCTCGTTAGGCCCTTTCATTCAATACCCATGCCAAAGGGGTTGTGAAACAAATTGTAATCACTCATCTTGAGGTGTCCGCCATATTATATTTCGAATGACGTCACCCAACCTATCACATTCTGCTCGTCAAACGCTTTCATTTGACACCCATGTCTATGAGATTGTAAAGGAAAAGATAATCCGCCATCTTGTGACATCCACCATTTTAAATATTGTTACAATTTTGCCCGCCGAGCGGCTGGCGGACAAAATTGTACTTTCCCTCGCTATAACTCCTGTTAAGAATAAGTAGCTCGTCTGCCGAGGCAAACGAGCCCGAAAAAGTGTCGGCGTTTCAATCCGAAGCACTGGCCAGATCTCGTCAGTGTAGCCGTTGGCCAGTGCTTCTGCCACATACCCCACGATCGTACGGATTGAACGCCGATCCTCATATTCACTTGATTAAATTTTCAAGTGTGAATTATAGCGAGGGAAAATTTTATAACAATATATTATGGGTATTCACGCTTTGGTGCAAATAGGTCTTGCACCCTTGCAACCGGTGTATCATAGCATGAATGTGTAATGATACAACAACAATTCTGAAGAAATACAATCTACAATACCTTTGCAAATTTGCAATACCTTAGCCTCTTGCAAACAGGTCTTGCAATTCTAGGTTGCATACAAATAAACTAATTGACGTTTGGCCGACTTCCGCGGCATTTTTATTCCTGTGCACTGTGTACTTTAATTCTTTTTAGATTTCAGGCAGCTGATTTTTTGGCATATGTTCACTCTCCATTGCAAATAATTGTAGGAAAAGTATACGTAGCTCAAAGTTGCATCAATGCGTGAATACCCATATTATAATCCTGAGTATACTTATATTGTATTGTCACCAGAACCAAAGCTGGGTGCAAAATTTCAACTCACGGTTTGAAACTAAATAAAATCGTTTAAAAACAGTTAACTATATGGGGTGGTGCAAATGGGTATTGCAACATTGCACATGTATAAAAGTTTGCGACCTTACAACAACAACGTTAAGGGAAAAAATTAGTCAACACTTTTGCGCTTTTACTAGACTTAAAACCATTACAAAACGACGTTACAAATGTGTAAAACTGAAGTGTCAAATGACTTAAGGCAAGTTTTTAATAGTTAATATAGTACTTATGTATGTAAGAGGGTGATAGGTAAGCGATATGATTTTAGTTTTTCCACATTTTCAATTTACTAAGTTATGACTCATAACGGCTCATATGTTTGTACCTATGTATCTAGCTAGATTTGACAATTGTGAGACATTTTTAACCCCCGACGCAAAAAGAGGGGTGTTATAAGTTTGACGTGTCTGTGTGTCTGTGTGTCTGTGTGTCTGTGTGTCTGTGTATCTGTCTGTGGCATCGTAGCTCCTAAACGAATGGACCGATTATGATGGGTTTTTTTTTGTTTGAAAGCTGACGTGATCGAGATGGTTCTTAGCTACAATTTATGAAGATCTGTTAAGGCGTTTCAAGGTCATCAGCTCTTTTTGTTATATGCACTAGGAATCTTCTTAGACGCATAGTGGGTATTTACTTTACTTTCAAACATATCTGTGACCTAACATTTAAAACACCTATGTATGCTGGTACCACTGAGTTACTCTGATGATGGAGCTCGAAGGTAAGAGACGAAATCCTGGATTGCCTATTAGTAAATCCATCAAGTTTGGGCTCATTAGATTCGTCTTAACTAGTTCTGTTAATTTCTCCTGATGACGAGGACCTGAAGCTGGAACTGGAAGGTGGCTGATGGATACTGGAATGCTTACTAGTAAACCCATCGATTTGGGGCCATATGTGTAATATTGTCGGTTATGAAGCACGTTAGTGTAGCACAACATTACAAAAAAAAACATAAAGTAGGTTTATACAAAAAGTTGTTATAGAATATGAGTATTGTATCAAATGAATACTATAGGTACGTAACATACATATAATGAGAAAATATATTAAGATAAATTTAATGTAATTAAACTTTGCAGCTGTAAACTTACTTAACTTTACTTTATCGAATAGGTTATCACAAAACTCGAAAATTTATAGCATTGATACATATACATAGGTACCCGTCTTGAGTACGAGTGTCATCAGCACAAAAAATTGAATGACGGAGTGACTCATATAGGTTTTCATCATTTTTAATCGTTACCTAGGTAAACGAGCTATCTCATTCCAAGATGATTGTTGTTTTTTAGCGGAGTGAAGTTTATTTATTTCGAAAATTAATTCTACGAAGAAATCACCTCAACATAAACGAACTACTATTGTCATCTAACCAAAAAAAAATCTTCTTTGTAATTAATCCCCGACAATCATATGTGTACATACATACATACAAACGAAATTTCAAAGAAAAGGTAACATATTAATGATGTATTTACAAACAAAGTATTATATTTACATACAGGAGGCCCTATAACAAAAAAAAAGTGAATTCAGATCAGAACTCAAAACGTGCGTTGTTGCACTACCAAACTCTTTAATAATATTTAAGAAAAATGCAATTTAAGTAATTATCTATTTGAAATAGGATCCGCGAGTAATTTAAAAAGAATGAAATAAAAATCAAATTAAAAATTTTAAGTAACCCCCCACACAAAACAAACTCTAAAAAGTAAAAAAATAAAATTTTTCTATCGGCCTTTTAACTTCATTAAAAGAACATATTAATATTTTTAAGATAAATGTCGCCACGTCGGGGGACCGCTAAGTAAATAAGACGAAACCAGAATACAAATAAAAAGAATATTGATAATGATAAAGAATGGATTATACAAAGACCTACTCTATGTAAACAACGTGAGTAAATACCGAAAAAACAACATCCAAATTAGTTTTCAGTCTTAATTAATTTAATCTGAAAAATTTGTTAAGTAGACACAACCATCAAAGACGTTTGCTCTCACGTGTCTGCCCGATCGGGTCGCCACACTCTGCCACGCTCCGCCCCCGCCCCCCGTGCCCACATATCACGCAACGCACGCTGCTCTCAAGCGAACGCCTCATATATTTAGAAGTGGTACAATATCGAAACACTGCAGGAATTTAGTAGACCTTGTAAGATAGATTGATGTACAAAACGAAGTTCATATGTACAATTTGAAACTAGTAGATATTTTCTATTCGTTACACCTATGTATGTAGATATAACTAATTATACTTCTTCATTTAGCGGTCCCCCGACGCGACGTGGCGACATTTATCTTAAAAATATTAATATGTTCTTTTAATGAAGTTAAAAGGCCGATAGAAAAATTTAATTTTTTTACTTTTTAGAGTTTTTTTTGTGTCGGGCGTTACTTAAAATTTTTAATTTTATTTTTTATATTAAAATAACGAAAATTTATGAATATTACAATTCACTATTGACATTAAATAGATTAATATATAAAGATTTTAAGAATTACCTTGATACTTGCTCATTCAAACTTCAAACCTTGAACCAGATAAATTCCACTGATCCATATATTTTTTGCTTTTTCTGTCCTTGGAAGGATAATAGGTGTTTTTGCGAAGGTTTTTTCGGTAGATTACGAATCCGAAAATAAAAATGTTCCAGCATCTCAGGTTTTTGAGTAATAACAGTATGAAAAGTTAAAAAATCCTTATTTTTGACCCTTTTGAAAATTTGTTAAATAATGGAATAACGTAGAAGCTTGAAACATACATATCTCCAAAAACAACTTAAATATTTGACGGCATTTATAAAATTTCAGTCATTTGAAAGTCTATCAAGATTTATTCACCAAATACATTTTTGCATGGGAATCCTCCTTCTATGTTTCCAGTTCATTTATTGCATAGGGCTTAAGCAAAATCTTCGTTCAAGCCTTTTTTAGAACAAATTATTTTATACCTTATGACCCGGTTTAACACAGACTACCATAAGTAGCTACAAAAACTACTTAATTAAATACTAGTCAAATTCGGTATCCCATCCAGTATATGAGTGGATTAGGATGTTACTAAAACCTGTAGCTATAATATAATATGGAACCATAGTCCAAAACTTCTCAAAAATATCGATCATGATCGCAAATTAATTTTTAGGAAGTCGCAACATTTTGTCAGAAGGATTTGTCGTAATGTTGGGGAATGGAATATAAATTTCTTTAATTTTTCCGCGTTATAAATATGTATTCCCGCGCTTTGCAACTTTGTTTTATACAACACATAATCTTTCTTTTTTGACCCATTTTATTTTTCGCCCACTATGTATTTCTCTGGCTATCTACATTTTGCAGTGATTAATTATTTATTAGACGTTTAGCTTCTTGGACCCTGACGGTTGAAGCTTTTTGTTTTGCGATATTTACTCTGGGATACTTGCTCCGTGTTATTTGTTAATCGAATTTTGAGTGTGCAATGCTATAATTTAATTGATCCATATTTATTACATTTAATTACATATTGTATCTGAGCTCGTCTTGTGTTCACACTTCCCTTTTTTATACACTTACAGTGTTGGGTCTGTGCCTCCGCTTTCTGTGTACTGTACGACTGATCGGGATGGAATTGTGCAAAACTTACAACTCTGCTGCTCGAGCAGAAGACGTTGTGTGTGATGAAAACTGCGACTATTTTTTCACTCTCGCTACTCGCTGATGATTCTCTCGAAGTTTTGTTTTCCACAAACTACTCAACTCATTCACTCACTCTTTACAATCTAAACCAATTTCCTTTCAATCAGCCGTAATTTCAAACCCTATCAGACGAGATCAATGATAACGACTAAAAGGTTAACAAACTTATTAGTTTAATTACCCAGACTAACTCCAACACCACTCTGCTCCTCGAGAAAGCACACCAAGTAATTAATAAAGTATCGGTATTTATCTCGGATTAATCCTCGAGTGGTTTAGAGTTATTGCTAATCAACTTTTTCTTAATGGAAGAGATTAAGTCCAATTTAAATCAAATTAGGAATGAAATGTTAACAATTTGTTCGTATATTTCCTCTAATGCGGGACTATTGTTAATATTATTAGCTGTGCTCGCGACTTCGTATTTACAATAAAGTAAGTAGCAACGAAAACCCGATTAGCTTACCTATGAGGTATGATATACATGTTATATATTCATTGAAATTTAGGTACATATATACATACATACATATATATAATAAAAGTATGTAGTAAATTATGATTTTAATTTTTATAAAGTGTGTGCTGCGAACTTTACCCTTTTGGTGATAACACTTAAAATCGACTTTCGGCTGAAATCGATCATTTTTAATTTGGTTAGGTCTTTGTAGATATGTATGTATGTTATATCATTAAATTAAATTCCACCAAAAGATTTGGGGAAATATATTTTTTTAAATTTATTAGAAAATTAAATTTCTTTGATTTTTAATAATTAATATAATAATTATAGTGTTTCAGAAAATTAACAAGCGTTGATCAGGAGACCTAGATCACGTAAGATCGATTAGAAAATCGCCGATCAGTCATTAACGCAACACCCAGTGGAATTATATGTAGTATTATAAATTATAATAAAATAATGAGAAGGAGAATAAATAATAATATACCTACATATGTACGTTACTGATATGCATATATATGCATATATGCATAATTGAGAAGAAACATTTTTGTGACGGTTTAACGCCAGAGCAATGACGTTTTCATAATTTGTTATGACTTTTTTTTTAAACTTCATTAACTGTTCAACCAATTTGAGTAATTTACTTGATTTATAGCTTGGCATTTTATATATATATTAGTATAAATTATATTAAAAGTGGGTCTTCTAAATGTGGGTCTGCAATACGACCTAGAGAGATCTTTTGTGCGCACACTGTGCCTGTGGTATATAATTTTAAAAAGCTGCGTAATAATGAAGCTGTTATCAAAATTTCGCTGGGCATAATCAACGAATTAAATAATGTCGAGATAAAAGTTTCATCAAAGCATCCCTGCGCATGTTAGTAAGAACATGTTTTAAAATTAACAATATAATGGACTCGGGACATTTATTTTAGAACTTAGCGACTCTGGCATGTTGCGGGCTCGTTTTGAGTCTTTTATGGGCGCTTTACGGGCCTATTGTTGGCGTATTTCGAGTCTGGTTCGACAACCGTGCCTGTTGCGATCTTCAAAATGGAAAATGTTATGGGTGTACATCGGGCGCGTTGCAGGCGTGCTAAAGAATTAGATATTTTTACTCGGACCAAACCGCTTTTTAATACAACTTTTCGAATTCTTGATTAGAACTAATTTTGACTGGGTTATTCAAAAATTTTACTTTTTCAAAGAAGACAGCCTACAAACCAATTAGTAAAAGCCGGAATGTCTAATTAGGTATATAAAATTTCAACAGCGTTTCTGATGTGAATTAAAATAAATTAATAAGTGGTTCATAAAAACATAGGCAAAATTTTAGTTGAAATTATTTAGAAAAATAACTTTTAATTCCAAAAAAGTCAGAGGTTACAATTTTAAGAAACCAAAAATGGTACCTATATTTATAGTACGTATAAGCCCTTGTTGGCATAAAATGGGAATTTCCAATCAGAGATATTAAGAAATACTAATTCCGTTGATTACGTTCATCCAATGAAAACCAAATTCAATTTTTTTTTTAATAATGTTCTTTTCAATAAGGGAATGAAATATGTAGTAGGGGAAAGGGGCCCAAAGCGGGCACCGGGCCTAAAGCGAGCACCCTTTTTAAAACCAATGTCTATAAACTTAACGCGGTTTTTGCCCCACTGGCCTTACCCCCCAGTCCGGGGCAGTCGTTATCCCCACCACCGTTAGACCGCACAGCTTGTGCAAAAAAAAAAAACGAATTTCGACATTTTTATACAAAAAAAGGCAGACATGTAAATTGTGTTTTGTCTACTAGTGAGTAAAATTATGTTATTATTAAGATTTGCCTAGTTTATTATGTTTATTTTACTCAGATTTAATCATATTTTCAGAAAATATTAGAAGCAATTATAGGTTAGGTTTAATAAGAACGTGAGCATAGCCCAAAAAGCCTATGCCTGCTTTAGGCCACCCCCCCGAGCAAAGCGAGCATTTGAAAGGGTTTCGTATTTGAGTTCCTGTTCTTTATTTTTGAGATATACGAAAAATTTAAACATTGACTATCAAACTATACTAAGTTTAGCATCTAATAGCAATAATAGTTTTTCTCTTTTACGTATTTACACATGTTTTTCTCTTACTTAACCTTAAGGTGCCCGCTTTGGGCCCCCTTCCCCTACGTACCTATATACATATGTACATACATAATATTACGGCCCATTGTTAATAAGTACATTTTTTTGTTTTTCAGGCGATCTACGAAAATATTTCAAAATGAATAAAGTTTTAACTGTGGATGTGAGTTTTAAAAACTTAAGCTACACTGTACCGATGCCAACCAGAAAAGGTAATTCATAAAATTTGTTGTTCTTTTTCCTTTGCGAGCTACTTACAGTAGTGGCCAGATAAAAGTTACCACCTTGAAAATTTTGGAAAAACCGATTGTAGTCATTTAGACCGCAATTAAATGAAAAGGAAAGGACACATTATCCTTTTTGATAGTGTAATAATTAAGAAAAAACTGTATGCTCTTATAAAAACCGATAATTAACTTTATTCTTGACAAAATATCAAAAAAGTCAATTTTATGCAAAAAAAGCGGCCAAGTGCGAGTCGGACTCGCCCATGAAGGGTTCCGTAGCAGCGATTTATGACGTATTAAAAAAAAACTACTTACTAGATCTCGTTCAAACCAATTTTCGGTGGAAGTTTGCATGGTAATGTACATCATATATTTTTTTTAGTTTTATCATTCTCTTATTTTAGAAGTTACAGGGGGGGACACACATTTTACCACTTGTGTCTCTCGCGCAAACTATTCAGTTTAGAAAAAAATTATATTAGAAACCTCAATATCATTTTTGAAGACCTATCCATAGATACCCCACACGTATGGGTTTGATGAAAAAAAAATTTTTGAGTTTCAGCTCTAAGTATGGGGGACCCCCAAAAAAAATTTTTTTTTCTATTTTTGTGTGAAAATCTTAATGCGGTTCACAGAATACATCCACTTAACAAGTTTCAACAGTATAGTTCTTATAGTTTCGGAAAAAAGTGGCTGTGACATACGGACGGACAGACAGACAGACAGACAGACAGAAAGACAGACATGACGAATCCATAAGGGTTCCGTTTTTTGCCATTTGGCTACGGAACCCTAAAAGGGGAAATAAGAAAAAAGAACTAACATTCTTTCTAAAATTTTTATAAACATTCATGATGCTGTCCTTGAGCATTATTTTAAGCCTAATTTCAATACTTTATGGGACCTCCATGAGACTTTATAACGGCTTCGATCCTCCTCGGCCTTGAAAGGATGAGTGCTTTGCAGTACTCCAAGTTGATGTCGTTATTCCAAGCTTGAATTACGGCAATTTTGAGTTCCTCTTTTGTATTTGGGTGCCTGTTCGACGCGTAAACCTTAAACTTTGCCCAACAGTTCTCTATAGGATTCAAATCCGGACTGTTTCCTAGCCATTCCAGTGTCATTAATCCGAACTGCGATACAAATTCTTTAATCTTACATAGAAAACGGTGAAAGTTAGTTGTTTTTTTGATGAAATCCGAAACTCATCATAGAAAACAATAAAAAAAATTATAAAAGTACTTTATGGGCGCGATGACATGGTGCAGAATTGTCCTGGAAGTTTGGATCGTAAATCACAGGGAACAGTCTTTTCATCGATGGGGTCAAATGGTCGTGATTCATCTTGATGAAGCTATCCGTGTTCATGAATTCTGTGCGAATTGCAATATCCCCTACTATGAAATAAGAAATGCAACCCCAAACCATAACACTGGGCGAAAATTTCTGCCTGTGCAAAACGCAGTCATCGAAAATTTTCATCTTCCCTTCGACGAACGTACCGCAGCCCATCGGATTGGTTGAGGTTGATCTTCAACTCGTCCATGAAGATGACTTTCTTTCAGTCATTTTCAGACCACGATCTACACGCTAAGGCAAAATTTAAACGTGCGGTCATCATCCGCGCCGTCAGAGTCGATTTTTTTGGGGGTATTTGTTCAAATAGACCACAGGATTGCAGCCTTCATCGTACAGTTCTCACACTCAAATTGATATCTGAAATTTCCTGGATCTCTATAGCCAACTCCCTCGACGTTTTGTTTTCAATTCCGAAGGCTTAAATTTTTCAGAACACGATCCTGCCTCATGCCTGATGTCGATTCTGCCGATTGTTTCCAAGAAATAAACTTATTGTAAATTGTTCCCCAAAAATTGAAAAGAACTAATGCACTGTTAGTTATATTTTATTAAAAACATTTTATATTACAGCAAAAAATTATATACTGAATTCGATATCTGGGACTTTCAAATCGGGTGAACTAACTGCAATAATGGGCCCTTCTGGTGCTGGAAAATCGTCGCTGTTAAATATATTAACTGGATTTACGTAAGTTTTTTATTTCGTTTCTGATTATGCGATTAAATAAAACAATTTTAGTAAGATTGGTGTTACAGGAGACGTTCAGTTTGGGAATTTAAAAAAGGGAAAGAACTTATGCAGTTATATTTTACAACAAGATACTTGTTTTCCGTGGTTCACTGTCGAAGAATCAATGATTTTTGCAGCCACATTAAAAATATCTAATAAATCGATGACAATGAGCGAAAAACGTATGTTGGTAAGCAAAAAAAAAACACACAAAGTAAATATGACATTATCTTAATTATTTTCTGTTACAGATAGAAAACATATTGCATACATTACACCTAATTAATGAAAAACGAACGAAATGCTCTAATCTTTCTGGTGGACAGAAAAAACTGTTGTCCATTGCTCTCGAATTAATTGACAATCCTCCTGTGCTTTTTCTTGATGAACCAACGACGTAAGCATAGATGCTATTTATTTTTCCCTTTTAAGGAAATCAAAGTTGCATTTTTTAATTAATTATTATTCCTAAAAATAAATTGGAATCTCTGTCATATTGTCCGTCTAAACGAATGTTACTTAATTAGAAAATGTTTATTACTCTGCTCTGTTTGAATCACTCATGATATTGAAGGACAAAAAATCGATCCTGGGTGTGTTATTTATTTGGTCGTCTTTGTATGCATGTGCATATGGCAATGACGTTCATAGGTTCGTTCATCTGCATCTCAAGCGAAAACGAATTATTTGCGAAATGTGCCTACTCCATAAATTTGTCTGAGCCTGATAAATAAAAATTCTTTATTCACCCTCTATTGGCCTAGTATAAAAGTGATGTTTTCAGACATTTGTGGTTCTAACACTCATCAGTCATTACATTAACTGAAAAGCCAAGAAAAGAAAATTTTCAAATTAATGTTTACATTTTGCACATCATTAAGTAATTTTCATATATTTTTTAGAGGTTTAGATAGTTCCTCTTCGATGGACACTATTAGATTATTACAGAGCCTAAAACGGGAAGGACGGACAATTGTGTGCACTATTCATCAACCTTCTGCATCGATTTATCAAATGTTTGATCATATATATGCGCTCGATAAAGGACAGTGTATCTATCAAGGAACACCTCAGAGTACAATACCCTTTTTACATTCTTTAAATATTGAGTGCCCGAAATACCACAGTGCAGCCGACTTTTGTAAGTATAATAACATTCATGGTAATAATAAAATTTGCCGAAAACACACAGGCTAACAAAAATCCTGTCATAACTCTTACCTATTTCTGAATAATATTAATTGATTAGTCCCTATATATGTATGTATAGATATATAACTCGAAAGTTTGATTGTTTGTTGCTCAATTACGCTTAAACGCTTGATATGATCATTTTCATTTTTTGATTGAAGGCGCTTCCAAATGGCCGACTTAAGATAAGGGCCAAAAATTGTAAATTTTCAGGGTTTGTCACGAAAATTTGTTCGAAATTTCGAAACATAAAAATTCAAGATTGCAGATCAATATAGCGACCAAAAATTTCTGAAATTCAACGAAAAGTGAAAATTAGTACTAAGGGTACTTTGAGACCATTAAATTTTAATTTATTATCATTTGGAAATTAAAAATGGCAGACCCAATATGACGAAAGATTTTTTGAAAATTAAAAGTATTTTCATGTAAATTAATGTAGGAAAAATGGCGAACCCAATATGGCGACCACAATTGTTAAAATTCTATGAATTAAAGTGAAATTTCGTACGTAGGTACGACTGATTTTGAGCCCCTATGTCATGTTTGAAGGCACTACATCCTTTAAATTGACATATACATAGACTGTTTGAAGATATTGATTCCGCTTTCAAAATTTATAAATCAAAGTAGTAAACTCAATATGAGGACCAAAGTTTCCACGATTTAGAGTAAAATAATGAGTAAATTAGAATGGTTGTTTAATACACAATAATTTATTGAACATTTACATGTGAATGTTTACAGCCTTAAGATTTTCAATAAGACAATGTTGAAATAGCGAAAAGAAATGAATACTCTAATTTATTTCTTAACACTTACCAATGGGAATATATGTATAAGTATAGAATAAAGCCCTCCTGATATGCACTATAGTAACAAAATAAATTTTGAACATACCACGTAACATTGCTAAATTTCATAATCTGAGTGAAGTCACAAAATTTAGCATTTTAGAAATATTCAACTAACTAGTATTTACATATGATGCACCGAGAGGAAGTGGGTAACTCAGTAACCCAGAAATAACCTTTCGAAAAGTCATTTATAAATAATTGCACACTCCCCGGGTGTATGGTCTATGATCTTGGGTAATTTTGCAGGAAACCAACTGTTGTAGTTTATTATAAATTGAAGGAGGACATTTTTTTCTAAAATCAATATTAAGGGCCTGTCCGAATCCAAGTCTTCGTCTTCGTCTACGTCTCTTTATTACAGTTTATGACGTCAGCAAACAAGCTGATCTAGTATTCCAATTAAGATGAAGACAAAGCTAACCCGTTCGAATTCGTTTGCTTAGCTCGATATTTAATATTTTAAATTAATCAAAGTAAACAAAAAATGCACAATTCGACAGTATTCAAGGAATGCTCCTACAATTTTTCTCATTCCGTCTCACGAAGCCAACCCAGGCCCTGACTCGCTAATCAAGCTAAGCAATAGGTCTGTTCTTTGACAAAACCGTTAAAAACCCGTGTCGCTACACGGGCCCACACGGCACCCCGGGTATTGGTATCTCAAAGAACGCAAATCTGGCAAAACAAATAAGAAGCAGAAAAAAGAACTGTCAGTTGTGTTCACAACATCGCGCGAAGTGAATTTAGTAAAAATTTGTGATCTGTCTGTTGTTTTACATTATTTTCATACTTAGTGAGCATTTTTCTTTCATGCTTTATTATTTATTTAAATTTCTTTCTTTCTTTGACAAATCAACATTGAAATTCAAAAGCCGCGCCAGCCGTTAAGTTTGCCCGAGCCAGCCTCAGCATAAAACTCGGGGCAAAAAACGGCGCCTCGCGGCGCCACAAGTTGGTTATCAAAATTGTCAAAGAACACTTCGAGGCAAAAAATGGCAAAAGTTGGCGCCGCACGGCGCGGCGCCTCGTGGAACTTTGTGGCATGTCAAAGAACAGACCTAATCTAAACTGTTATACTACGTAGCTAAGCTCACAGCATAGTCATGAATTCGGACAGAGCATAGCTCGGTGTGACGTCATGAACTGTCATAACAAGCCGAAGACGAAGACGAAGACTTGGATTCGGACAGGCCCTAACTATTAAAAATAGTCAATCCCAAAGCCACACATCGCGTTATTAAGGTTAAATCGCTCAAAACGAATAGGCATGAGTAGCTCGGTGGTAGAGCTGCGAAGTGCCAATTCGAAGATCCCAGGTTCGAATCCACGGTTAGTCGAAATATCACAAGAAAATCGACTTTCAAAAGGCATCGGCATGGGAGGTAACTCAGATGGCAGAGCTGCGCGAAAGCGCCAGTTCTCGCAGATTGCATTTTCGAATTCCCAGCCGCGGTTAGTCAGAATATCACAGGAAAATCAAATTTTTCTCGTCGTTAGGAGATTAACTATTTCTCATGGTTAGATTTACTATTTCTCGTGGTTAAAATTAACCAACTTTATTGGATGGCGCCTTTTTAACCAAGCATTTTAGTCAATTTTACCCCTCTTTTTCTTTCAATGCACGAAAAACAAATAGAACAATTTATTTCAAGTTGTTTACATTAATTAACTAAGATTTAACCTTTCTATCTATTATACATATGTATATTATTTCTACTGTCGATATCCCTTTTTCGCCTCCAATACTTTACCAAACTCATTAAACCAGAACACCAACTGATGCATTTTCATTTTTGTTTCCGCTTCTGACGTCGCATAACTACTCACTTATCATTGAAATGCGCTATTTGTTTAAAATTAGATTTGCGTTTCAATAAAAAGGACAACACCAACGTCTTTAGTGGATACACGGTCAAAAATCTTGGAGTAAATTTTAATACTACCTTAATATTACAGCCGAAATGCAATACAATCTGTATTTAATTTTAATTGGTGTTAAATATTGAACGTAAATGTAATATATTTTGTATTACAGTATAATATTTATGGTATTCAATTATAAAACTAATATCGATGGGCATTGACTTTCATTAAGTCGGATTAAGTATAAGTTCTCTAGTATTTATTTTTAATACAATATATTACTTTAAAAAAAAACGGTAAAATCGATTGCCAGTCCTTATATCCGCCCGATTGTAATTCGAAGGGTGAAGTATAAGCAAAAGAAAATCTTCTAACAAATACGCTGCTCTTAAACTGTAAAACCGTAGAAGTGTTAGATGGGTCATAATAGCTCAGGCCTAGAGCATCGGTCCGCAAATTCGGAGGACCCCAACTTTCTAAAAAGGCATCGGAACAAAATGAAGTAACTCGGTGGGTTTAGAGCCTCGCCACGCCAATTTATTAAATAAATTAAATAATTTTTGTATTTCGGGGTAAACCTACTCCTGATCAATTAAAACTTAATATCAACTTTCTTAAAATTTAATTTTTTTATGTACTTAGTTCTAATGTCAGCATTATTAAATCCCTCGTTTTAATATTTGCAATTTATTAGTTTTTAATATTTTTCTGGTGTGGTCATATATACAATACAAAAAAGATTAGATTTCACTCCAAAATTTTTGACTATGTACGAACAAAAGAATGTGTTTACAAAATTTCACTGGTTCACTGGTTAAAAACAATTAACCTACAAAAATCAACTTCAATCAACGTTTTCTCTAAATCACTTTTTTCGTCCTGGTTGACAGCATACAACAAAAACTATTTATCTGATCGACTTCACTCAGCATGGATTTTATTGAGATAGAGTGTCAGTTTCGCCTTACGTAACCGTTTTCTGTAATACCTAAATCATCTTTTTTTTATCAACAATTTTCTTCGGATTGTTTTTTAAATCACCGCCATTTTGTTTCTCTATTAAATGATTCCAATTTCTTACGTCAAGCGATAACAGAAACAATTATTTTAAGAAACCGTAAAAAGGCTTTTAAAACGAACACCATTTTAGAATCGCATAATTATGATTGCAAAAACATTGTTTTCTATGTATTTCTTAAACTTCAGTTAATTTATGTACAATATTTCATAGAAACATTCTAGAAAAACTATGATATTTTTCCAACTTTACCCTAATCTAATGCTAGTCTAATATTTTTGAGGAGTTCTATTTTCAAGTGTACGAAAAGAAATATAATTCATTCGTGTCGCATTAAAAAAATAGTACGTACTTTGCTCGGGTATAATGCCGTAATGAACACTTTGAAAATCCTTCGTTGAATTTCTTTTCATTTAGTGCTCGAGGTAGTAACGGGAGAACATGGAAATTTCACAAAGCAAATGATTGAGGCCGCGAAAAGTAACGCCTGGCGTCATAACGAGGATTGTGAGTCTGTAGAATCATATCACCTTAACGATAACAAAAAGCTTTCCGAGGTCAGTTGCTCTACGGAATCCAGACATACTTATCCTCCACCTGAATGGATTCGACTTTGGATATTAATAGGACGTTGTCATATTCAATTATACAGAGATTGGGTAAAATATATAATTTAAAAGAAATTTAAAATAAAATGTCATGTTTTTCAGACTGTCACGTATCTTAAATTAGCTTCGCACATTATTTGTTCAATTATAATTGGGTTATTATTTGGTGACTGTGGAACAAATGCAGCAAAGGTAATTTCAAATATAGGATTGTTTTTAATCTCTATTGCATACCTTTGGTACACAACCATGATGCCCGGAATTCTGCGTTGTAAGTATATTTAATAATGTTTGAATAAAAAATCTACATTTTTAATTATTAATCAAATTTTAGTTCCTTTGGAAATAGCAATTATTAAACGGGAAACCTTTAACAATTGGTATAAACTCCGAACGTATTATTTAGCAACGGCTATCACATCATCACCTGTCCATGTAAGTAATTTGTTTTCGTTTAATGTATATTTAATTTTTATTTAAAATTCTGCGCAAAAGTTTAAGATCACAACAAATTGTGTGACATTTCAATTTTAAGGACCCTTAATTTTAAATAATCGGAATTTTTCTAGATAAAATGTCTTTATAATCATATCAATTTAAAGCAACAGAAAAGCTTTTTCGAAAAATATTGTTGTAAATTCAATTACAAAATGTAATATAATTATAAATATAAAAGAACATGTACATACTCGTTGACTAATTCATCAACTCCGAGCCGAAATCGCTAAAGCTACATATATACCTAAGGGCTGTTCCAGGAAAAATCCGGCCACTTCTTCCCTTGCACTGTGGCGCAACGATATCCCTAGAATTATTTTTACCTTTAGCAACACACAGCTCAGAATTTTGCGAAAGGTGTTATTCTGCAAACATTTTTACAACTAGGGTTCAATTCGCGATAAAGAGCCGTCAAGAAAAAGTCGGGAAGTTTATTTTGTCCGCTGCGATGAAAAATGAGAAAATGTTTCAGCGAATTTGGCAAAAAAGCTGCAAGGACGATTTTGGTCAGCTTCGATGTCAGGACAGGAGTATTACGTGTCAGTGATCCAAGGCACAGAACTGTGGTTGGGCTTAAATTGTTGCAAATTTAATGTACTTTAAAAACGGTAATAAAATCTAATATCAACAAATGCACAGTTTATGAGTTATAAGGCAACTGATAAAAAAGCTGCAGATTTTCACGTATTACGCAGGAAGCACAGGTTTTTCGAAGCTGCAAATTTGGGTTTACACTACTCTAACTGGTCCTAACAATATATCAAAAAATTAGAACTACATCACGCTTTGCAATTTTAGCCTGTTTTTATGTACGATTTGACTGGGCTAATAAATATATTCATGTCAAAAAAGAAAGTGCCATGGCTTCTCGATGGCACAGTAGACATGAATATGTCTTATATAATAAATGAAAAGAAAGATTTAAATGGTTTTATGTAATTTGTAGATTTAAATGGTTTTATGTAATTTGTATTTAGAAGTTCTTTGGTCATAGTAACGATTTTTGTGACATAAATTCTTTTAAATAGACCCCAGGGATAAGAGATATTCATGTCACTACATAAAAGAAATAAATTTTAAGAAAGTTAATATTAAGTTTTAATTGATCAGAAGTACCTATACCCCGAAATGAAAAAATTATTTAAGCTCTAAACCCACCCCGAGTTACTTTCATTTTGTTCATGCCTTTTTAGAAAGCTAATTTTCCGACTTCACCGTGGCTACATTCGAACCCACGTCCTCCGAAGTCGGACCGATGCTCTAGCCCTGAGCTACCAATGACCCATCAACACATCTACGGTTTTACAGTTTATGAGACAAAGAATATGTAGAGAGATTTGGTGACATAAGGATTGGAGAACTCTTTAGACCAACGTTTGACGAAGCCGAGAGCAGAATTGGCCTTGCTGACAGAGTGGTCAATATGAGAACGGAAGTTGAGCTCACTATCGCAAATGACACCAAGAGCACAGAGGGAGGTGACTGATGGGATGGGTTCACCAGAGAAGGTGTAGGATCTGGGAGATGTGGAGGTGCGCTTACGGGAAAAGGTAATTGCCTGGTATTTGGATATGTTAAGGTCAAGAAAGTTTTTAGTGCACCATGTGCGAAAATTGTCGAGGTCGTTTTGCAGTAGTAAAGAATCGGATGCATTGGAAATTTCTTTGAAAATTTTCATATCGTCGGCATAAATAAGGATGTCGGAGTGACTGATTACGTTCACGACATCGTTAATGGACAGTATGAAAATTAAGAGGCCGAGATGACTGCCCTGGGGGACACCCGAGTGGGATACAAAGGGGTTAGAAATGGAGGAATCGAAGCGGACGCTGTAATGACGATCAGCAAGATATGAACTGATCCAAGAGATGAGTAGGGGGGGTAGGCCAAGATAGTTTAACTTTAGGATAATAATTTCATGGGAAATCTTGTCGAAGGCTTTACTAAAATCAGTGGCTACAACGTTAACCTCGGGACGGTTCTCCATAGAAAGTAGGGTACGAGACACAAAGGTTGACAAGTTGGTTGTAGTTGATCTGCCTTTGAGGAATCCGTGTGGAGATGGTGATATGATGGATTTGCAATGGAATGATAAGGAATCATAGATAAGGTTTTCGAAGAGTTTCGAGATGCAGGATAGTTTGGCGATAGGACGGTAGTTCGAAATGTCGTTTTTACAGCCCTTTCTGTGAACTGGAGTGATATAGGAGTCTTTCCAAAAGTCAGGAAAAATACCCACAGAAAGGGAAAGTTGGAAGAGATGGGTGAGAGGTTCAATTAAATATGTACAACATCGTTTAAGAACAGTAGCAGGAATACCGTCTGGGCCAGGGTCACTATGATCGACGAGGTTACTGATTTTAGCGGCGACAAGAGAGAAGTCGATGTTGATGGAGGTTTGAGCGCAGTTCTCCAGGACAGAAAAATAATTTAGGTCAGGGGTGGAATCAAGATTGCAAAAGGCCTGACTGAAAAATTCAGCGAACAGGTTAGCGATCTCTGTAGGGTCAGACGAGGATGAGTCACCGAGCTTGAGGACAGAGGGATAACCATTGGATTTGCGCTTAACATTAATGAAGTTGTAGAATTGCTTGGGCTCAGAAATAATTCTGGATTGCATGGAGGTCAGGTAATCTTTGTAGAGGAATTCACAACGTTCGGAAAAGAGTGCGGAGATGGCGGAGTAGGAAGAATAGTCGGAGTCGGACCTAGACATGAGAAAGGAGTGCCAGAGTTTGTTCCTCTTGTTACGCAAGGAGCGAAGCTCTCTGTCGTACCAGGGTGGAGAAGACGAGTGACTCTTTACTGGCTCAAAGGGTACGCATTTAGATATGCAGTTGAAGAGTTCGGTATAGAATAGGGAGACGCGTCTATTTAAAGGTAATTGGGAGTCTTTTGTAGAAGGTAAGATGTTAGAGTGGCTTAAGAGGAGATTAAGTTTCTCAAAGTCGGCTTTACGAAAGTTGTAGTGAAAGCGGGTTACGTCGTTGGCGAGACGACTCGGCGACTCATGAGAAAAAGATAGGAAGAGGGGGGGGGATGAGAATCGAGAGTAGAAAGAAGGTGGCAACTTTCAGTAACAACCGAGTCTTGAGGGTTAGAAGAGAAAATTAGATCAAGCTGTCTGCCAAGGTGGTTTTTGACGCCACTCATCTGGAAGAGACCAGAGTCCGAGAAGTGATCGATAATTAGAGACTCAGTTGATGAGGAAACGTTGGAAGCAAAATATGAGGAGCCATCATCAGAGAGGGACCAAAGAAGGTGAGGAAGGTTAAAGTCACCTACAACTATAATGTTGTCAAGAGTGAAGAGGAACGGTAAGGGCTGACACGGCATCAAGTACTTCAGTTGCATGCTCGTAGGCCGGGAGAGGCTGAGCAGGACGAATGTAGTAGCAGAGGATAAAAAGGGAATGGGTATCGAGGGTGATGCGAACGCATACACACTCGAAGGGAGATGAAGCAGAGGAATTGATCAGAGTTGGGCTAAAACGGTTATGAACGGCGATAAGGACACCGCGACCAGAGGGACCGGAATTAGCAGAGCCGCTGGAATTAAGTGAGCAGCCATCAGTGCGGAAAACACTAAAATCAGACGAGAATAATTCGTTGCTGTTAATTCCGGGAGACAAATTTAACGTCTCTGAGAGCGCGAAGATGTCGTAGGGAAGGGACTGCGATTTTAGAAAAACGTCTTGGGTTTTTGAGCGTAACCCTCTGACATTCTGGTAGTAAAGCGAGACAGTACTTAAGGATTGGGTGGAGGGGGGCAAAGGGAGATTAGATTTGGAGGAGGAGCTAGTTGGGGGGTTAGGAGCAAAAATAATTTTTCGTGTCGATACGACTCTTCTGCAGGTAGGAAATGCGCTTAGAGTTTAGGTAGGAGGCATAGGCTGAGAGGTCGTCGGAAATTTGTTGGAGTGGGACGTCGAAAGCTGCGTGGAATTTCAGAAACAGCTGTCGCAGGATAATAGGGTCGGTCGGGAGTCCCTCTTGTTGTAGGGAGACAATGACGTTGATGCGAGTTTTGCCGTCAATGCAGATGGAATCGGCTTTGTCATGCAGGTTAGCCAAGTAGAGTCTCACGTTATCGTAGATCTTGCACTCGCGAAGGCGAGAGAGCAAGTAACGGCCGTCAGGAGACTCGGCAGATAGCCTTGTAAGCTTAACAACAGGAGGGAGGAGTCGGTCAATAAAGGAAGGTTTGTCAGAGATATGGGGGAGGAGGGAGGGGCCGAGGTGGATGGGGGGGATAGGATATAATCTGTGGGAGAAGGATCAGTGGGGGCGGACGCAGGGGTGAGAGTGTTGGAAGAAGGGGGGGCGGACGCAGGGGTACGCTTGTTGGAAGAAGGGGAGCGAAGACAGAGGAAGTAATGGTTTGGGCAAGAGGGGGAGCTGTGGGGGGTTTAAAGTATGGGAATAAACAAAATTAGGGTACTTTAGGGGAGTGGCATTCTTAAAGTTGGGAAATACATAAACCAGCTTTAAGTTGCCAGTTGCTAGAAGAAGGAGTAGGGAGGGGAGAAGGAGAACGTTGACGAAAGCTGCGGGATTTAGCTGTGTTGACACATTTGGACTGCGAGGGAATGCTGTTATTCTTCGGGGAGGAGGGGTGCGGACTCGGGGAAAATTTGTTATTACTAACATGAGGGTTAGTTCTTAGTCTATTATTAGAACTTTTAGCACTTAGTCTACTGTTATAGTTAGTTGTATGGCTAGGGTTAGACTTAGGTAAACTGGCGCTAAACTTAACTGACTTAGTAGATTTATTACTATACTTAGAGATACGGATGTTACCGAAATTGATGCTATGATTAGAAGAGTCGTCGAGAAGCCAAGCGTATTTAGTGGGGACGTCAATACGAAAACAGGTTGATTGGCCGGTTGAAGAGATCTTTGTACAGCTGGCTGGATAAAAGGAGAAGTGCTGCTTGAAGAAGCTTCGTATCCAAGAGACATCAGCGTGGCGTGGAACCCCATTTATAGTAAATGATGAAAATTCGCCTTGTGCGTGGATATTATTCCGTAGCTTGAAGATACGAAGAAGCCAATCGTCTTTGGTCCAGGTGGTACCGAACATTTCAATGGTGGGGGCTGGAGCAGAGGGGGGATCCTGATCCGGCTGAGGATGCTGACGGGGCGGGTTCGAAGTACTATCCAGGTGGGGGGTGGGGTCCTGATGAGAATCAGTCCGGGCAGCGGGGGGTGTAGAGGCCACAGGGCGGGTCAGGAGGCTTTAAGGTTAAGTGACGTGGAAGTCAACCAAGTCTAGTCTTAATACATTTTTTGACATGTCAAAGTCGAAATAAGCAAAACTAGCATTGAAGCAACGGGACATCGATGTGATAGGCTCGTTGTAACCGTAATTAGTGCGATGTTGGGGAACGTGAAGGAAAGCCTTCTGTCTCAGAGAGTGAGAAGGAACCGAAATACATATTAAAGGAAGACAACAAGACTGAGGAATCAATTTTACCCCGAAGACAGTCATAGACAAAGACAGTTTTGGAGACCTCATGACGAGATTCCAAAGAATCAAGGTTTATTAGTTTGAGGCGATGTGAATAAGGAGGCAAAACAAAGGGACCACTCCACGGAAGCGCACGGAGAGCAAAACGGACAAAACGTCGCTGGACAGCTTCAATGCGATTTATTTGGGTGGAGTAGAATGGTGCCCAAATACAACTGGCATATTCCAAAATGGGCCTCACAAAGGTGCAATATAGCAGCCGAGTTATATAAGGGTCATCGAACTCCTTGGACCATCTTTTGATGAAGCCCAAAGTAGCATTAGCTCTGCCTGTAATCACACTAATATGATCGTCCAATATAAAACGACGATTAAACCACACACCTAGATTCTTAGTCTTATCGAGTTGTGACAACTTATAGTTATTAATACTGTAAACGTAGTCAAAAGAGGCCCTTTCCTCGAGAAGGTCATAGACGTACACTTAATTACACTAAGAGCGAGACAGTTTGCAGAGCACCACTTATAGAAGGTGTCCAAGTCAGAATTTAAAAGAAAGCAGTCATTTAAGGAAGATACAACACGAAAAATCTTTGCATCGTCAGCATAACATAAAATGTTTGAGTGTCTTAGGCACCCAGACAAGTCATTTATATAAATAATGAATAAAAGTGGACCAAGATGGCTACCTTGAGGTACACCAGATGTGTTTGCTTTTTCATTAGATAAAGATCCACGGAATAATACCCTTTGAGTGTGGCCCGTGACGTAAGAAACAACCCAGTATGTACATATGTAGTTACAAGGAATTTGGGCAGCAGATTTCTTTTGTGAGTAAGAACGATTTTGTGAAGTTCTTGCCCTGAAATTGTATGAAAATCCGTAATTTTTAAAGTTAAATTCACGAAAATTGGTATTTGCCTTTAGGTACGGAATTTAGAAAGATGAATGTCAAGCTTTTTTGGAAAATTATTTGATACAGGGGTAGAGGCTGAAAGTTTGTGTAGAAGTTCCGATATTTTTGTAATCAATGATGTGTAGAAAATGGCCTCCTAAGAGGGTAAAATTGGGGTGAAAGTTTGGCAATTCCGCCTGAATCTAAGAAATTTGGTATTGGTTAAGGATAGATTTTCCTAAAACCCTGAAACATGTTGAGACTATTAGTCTTAATACCAAATTATAAATCTCTAATTTTCAAAATAATGGACTTCCATACAAACATTAATCCACTTTTTGTGTTTTATTTTAGAGGGCAGTTGTAATGTTTAACTCACTTTCATAAAATATTAAATTTTTTAATTGAATTTATAGCACAATTTCTTAAATATAAAGGCATATCATAGTTTTGTAATAAAAATTTGCGATCTTTTAAAATCGATTTTCTTATCCTAAGTTTGAAATGTTACAAAAATCAATGGTGGTATTAAACTTTTGCGCACAACTGTACTTTCTCTAATAATTCTAATCTTTTATTTTCTGCCGTCAGATTGCATTTGCAACTGTTTTTACTACAATCACGTACTTAATGACGAGTCAGCCATTAGAACTGGAGCGTTATGTTAAGTTTACTTCTGTTAACATAATGATTACATTCGCAGCAGACGGTTTTGGTGTACTATTAGGATCTGTAGCCAATCCTGTGGTAAAAATAATAAATATAACCGCTGTCCGCACTGAACATTTTTCATACCTAGACTGTTGCAATATAATAGGTGGTGACATGTTTTGGTCTCCGATTTTTTACACTACTTGGCCATTGTAAAAAAAAAAAACTTAAAGTTAATATTAACCACATACGAATTTTAAATTTCCATGTGTATAATGTTAAAGAGTTATAAATTTTAAAATTCGCGGTTCAAGAATGTATAAAAGTCGAAAAGCAATTGTTTATAACGAATTATTAAAGGAGGAGGGTCAATAAGGCCGGTTTTCGGCCCCCCTCAAATTTGGCAAAAAGGAAAAAGAAAATGTTTTTTAACAGTCCAGGGTCAATTTAGAGTCGATTCGACCACAAACGGAACCAACCCCACCCCCCTCTTAGGGTCATTTCAAGGTCAAATTATGAAAAACCCGTGAAATAAACTCGCCTTTTCGGAATGAGTAGGCTTATTCTGAATGGACTTATGACTGAATGGACAGTAATACATACAAACGGCCCTTATCAGGCCCAATGATATGCAAAGTCCGATCGCGCAACCTCCTCGTAGTGTACATTGGACAATACTAATGCTGACGGTGTTGATTTTCTAACGAATTGACTGCATGATTTGTGTAAAAAATCTCATTCCAACTGACCTCGGATTCGGAATCAGCTACCCAAAAGACCTATATTTCAGGAAGTTGGACATCGTAACTCTGTTTTTTTTTCATTTTGCCATAGGAATGACCTTGAAATGACTTTAATATAGACAAACTGACGGGTTTTTCATAATTTGACCTTGAAATGACCCTAAGAGGGGGGTGGGGTTGGTTCCGTTTGTGGTCGAATCGACTCTAAATTGACCCTAGACTGTTAAAAAACATTTTCTTTTTTCTTTTTGTCAAATTTGAGGGGGGCCGAAAACCGGCCTTATTGACCCTCCTCCTTTTAATTTAAAAAAACATTTTTTTTTTTTTCAAACTTTAGGATTTTTTTTCTCGGCAATGACTAAGTAGAACGCTCTAAGGTTTGAGTATATGAATACACTTATTGAGAACTAATTACACGCGATTTGAAATACCCCGCACCCTTGCCGTCTCCTTGTAAGTGTATTGCAGTACAGTAGAGTCGCACTTGAATAGTCCGGCATGTCCAATAATCCGGCACCCTCCGTTTTTAAACAAGGACTACAAGTTTAAAAAAACATACCTCAATTAAGGATTATTTCAAAACTAATGAGATAATTGTAAGATATGTATGTTATAAAAAACCGAGTAGTACCTACATACATACATATGTACATGAATACAAATATGTATGTACATATATGTATGTATTTCCTTTATTAAATGCTTCATTTTATTTATTATGAATGTTTCTATACAATCGAGTAATCCGAACATTCCAATCACAAGGGAACAAAATTAAACTTTTTTTCTGTCGCATGAAATATTTTAACGGTTGCTTACTAATTCGAGGTCGCTGATTTCGGATCTATCCTCAGTTTTTTTCTAGCAGCTCCCGTTTTTGGGATACAGCTACTACGTGCGTATTGAGCCTGTTTACTAGACTTTAGTCTATTAGGGTACGTTCATGGACATTTCGCATTTCCCACTTCAGTTTAAGAATTGGTTGATAATCAAGAATAATGCGAAGAAAAGTTACATGAATGTTATTGTTAGAAAGTAGTTAACTATGGGCCCTATTCTTTCTTCGAATCGGATCGAAAAGAGCTTAGAAAAGAATATTTTCAATTAAAACTCCTTAATAACGTTTCTAAGTTTTAAGTGAATTCATTTCAGTTACCTTTAACTTCAATTAATTTTGTCGTATTTAATAGTCGGATAAAAAAATTCAATCGACTATCTTAACCACTTCGAACGACAAAATTTATTATAAATCAGGTAACTAATATTGATTTATGTGAACTTTAGCAACTTTATTAAAACATTTTTCTAAAAAAAAGTGCTTTTGTGTAGGAGGAATTAACGCAGGACGGATTCAAAGAAAAGAGAGGGTTCGTGTGTATCGGCCGAGGTTTATTAGCGAAGTGGCAGAGCCAATGTACAAGAGCGCCAACTAGCGCTGAATGTCGTCAACTACCGACGATGACGGTTCAGTGGGGTGGCGCTCAAATTGAATTCAAATTTAATTTTCTCTTTTAAATGCCTTACAGATTCGGCCAGTCCTGACTTATAATCGCCTCGATTATATCTCTTCTGAGTTACCGCATCACGTCGATAGTTTCGGACTACAAGTTACAAATTGTTCACATGAAATTGCTTACTTCAAATCTTACATAGTTAGTCATGACGAAATATCTACGAGATGTCGAATTGACTGAATTCTCTATCATTACGATATCTTTTATTCTACTGACGCTATACGTCGGCTGAACATTCGACCGACCCAAGGAATTAAATATAAGGACAACAATATCGACCGAGCTAGTACTCTTAATTTTTGTCAATTTGACAATGTTTCTGTCTGAACATACATAACAAATATACACTCATATAATGAACATTTCTAAAAACAAGTTTCCCTTTCGCTACTGAACCTTAATTCTTTATACATTTTCTCTCTTTTTCTAGCATAGCTAAGCGAATTTCCATTATGGAAAATTTTTTTCATCTTAAGATAGAGTTACATATGTCACCTATTTAAAATACAAAAACGAACGTTTTCTTGACAGTCTCTACATGTGTACATTCTCAAACCTGATTCTCATCAAAATTCACATATGGTTTCATGTTGGCGGGGGTACTCACCCCTTTGTAAGGAATTCTGCTCAACTGCATGCCGTCGATATCTTTTATAACATATCTGTCGTTATCCAAAACTTCTACTATTTCATAGGGACCGCGATACTTAGGTAGTAATTTTCTGTTTACCCCAGCAGTCGTTACTACATTCTTTACCATGACATAATCACCTTTTTTATACGAACGGGGTATTTTATGCCTTTTGTCGTAATACTCTTTGTTGTAATTCTGGATTTTATCAATCGTTCCGCAAGCTCTTGTCCGAATTTCGTTCAAATCACGGTTCCTTTCGCTTTGTATATTTTCCGCAACGTATTCAAATATTTTGTCACATAGTTCACCCTTTTGATTTACACCAAATAAAAGCATGCTCGGAGTTGTACCAATACCTTTATTTATTGTGTTGTTTAATGCGAACTCTACTTTTGCCAGTTTTTTGTACCAATTTCCCGTACTATTAGCATCCACTTCTTTTGATAACATGGGCTTTATTATGCGATTAATGCGTTCGACTTGACCATTGGACTGAGGCGAACCAGTAGCTACTTTGACGTGTTTAACATTATTAGTTGAAAGAAAATCGGCAAACTCCTGAGACGTGAAACAGGAGCCACGATCGGATATTATTCGGTCAGGTCTACTATAGGTTGAAAAATAGGACTCCAAACAAGAAATAGCTTCACCTGTCTGCGTTGTACTTACAGGGTATAATTTAGTGAACTTGGTAAACCCGTCCACAATTAATAGAATATATTTCTTCTTGTTCCTAGTGGGGGGCAATGGTCCATAATGGTCGATGTGTAAAGTCCCAAACGGTTCATTTCCCTTAGGGATACTATGTAAAATGCCTTCGACTTTCCCAGGGGCAGGAGCAAAATGTATACGCTTAAGGCAATTGTTTATATGCTCTTTAATTTTCTGTTTCATATCTGGGAACCAATATGATTTACGAAGATATTCGTAGCATTTTTCAGCACCTAAGTGACACATAGACTCATGATGTGTATAAATCACGCGGGACTCCATGGTTTTTGGAACATAGAAGAGAACATCTTCCCCCACCTTTCTATAGACCAATCCATTTATCAAAGTAAACATTTTATTATCAGACCTTTCCAACTCTGTCACCAAACTAACAATAGCAGGGTCGCGATGTTGAGCCGCAGCTAACACAGATTCAAATGAATCATCTTCTATAGTCAGAACCTCAGAACAACGGCTCAACGCATCCACATGATGCATTCTGTTGCCATTTCTGTGTTCTATAGAGTAATCGAAATTTTGTAATTCTAAGACCCATCTAGATATACGAGGGTTCAACCATTTCTTATTTAACGTGAGAGTCAGTGATTGGCAATCTGTTACTATTTTAAATTTGATGCCAGTAAGATAAATTCTAAACCTTCTTAAAGCGTAAATAATGGATAAGGTTTCCAGCTCATAGCTGTGATATCTGGATTCTACATCTGTGGCTCTTTTTGAAAAATAGAATACTGGGTGAAATTTCCCGTCATCTTGGCGCTGGAAAAGTATTGCACCAAACCCAATACTACTTGCATCACAGTGCAGCTCGGTTTCGTTATGGGGACTGTATATTGCTAAAATGGGAGACTCTAAAAGCTTTGATTTTAAGGTTTCAAAAACCTGGAGCTGTTTTTCAGCAAAGACAAAGGATACATCCTGCTTTAGGAGATCGTAGAGCGGCTTAGCTAGAATTGAGAAATCTTTGATGAATCTTCTGAAGTACGAACATAGACCGAGGAAGCTGTGAACGTTTTTCACACATTTCGGTATAGGGAACTCACTAATTGCCCTTAGGTTTTCCGGATTTGGGCGTATCCCTTTCTCATTAACCGTATATCCCAGATAAACAATTTCTTCATACAGAAATTTACATTTATCAAACCGCAATTGCAGCGAATTTTCCCTAACCAGCTTTAAAACTTCCCTAAGAGTCTCTAAATGTTCTTCAATTGTAGTGCTCGCGATCAACAGGTCGTCCATGTACACAAGTAATTTATCAGAAGCTATTAGGTCTTTAAAGATGTTATTAATGTATCGTTGGAAAACAGATGGAGCGTTTTTTAGTCCAAATGGCATTTTCAAATATTCGAACTGCCCTATCGGTGTTACAAAGGAGGTGTATTTAACTGAATCCGACGCCACACTAACGTGGTGAAATCCGCTTCGAAGATCCAGTATCGAAAAATATTTTTTGGAACGCAACCGGTCCAACAAGTCATCAATTACGGGGAGGGGGTAATTATCTCTAACCGTATGTTTGTTTAACTCCCTAAAGTCGACACACATTCTTAGTTCGCGATTTTTTTTCTGTACGAGGACAATAGGACTAGCATAAGGGGAGCTACTTTCGCGAATAATTTTTTGTTTTAACAACTCGTCAATTATTTTTTTTAACTCGAGCCTGTGCGCATGTGGGAAACGGCGAGGTGTACAATAAAAGGGTATGTCTTTATTTAATTTGATATTCATTTCGATATTAGAATTAATATTTTCTTTAACCGGTTCAATATTTGAATTTTTAGCTTGCGTTATGATTTCTAAAATTTCGTGTTTTAGTTTATAAGGCAATTTGTTATTTATATCTAAGGCGTCACTAACCTTTTCATCCATAATGTTTATGTTCAAAATCTGTTGAGCAAAATCCTCACCCGATTCGCAGGTTTGAGCAGGTACGTCAGGCATTTTTAACCGACTTCAAAAAAGGAGGAGGTTATGAATTCGTCGGAATCTTTTTTTTATGTCTGTTACCTGATTTCTCCGTCAATTGTGGACCGATTTTAATAATTCTTTTTTTAATGGATAGGTTATGCCTCACAAGTGGTCCCATTTAAATTTCATTAAAATATTCCACTTCAAAGGGTGGAAAATTAGGGGATGACTGAATTTTATTGATTTTCATTCACTTCATCGCGCGATAATTTCAACAATTATGGATCGATTTTGAAGATTATTTTTCTGACAGGATATGTATCATTATAAGGGATTGACTAACAAATACTAAAAAACCAAAATGGCGGATTCTAAGATGGCCGCCTTTATAAACACCACTAAAAAGCAAAAAATAAAAATTATTTAAAAAAAAAAAAACCGCCTTCAAAAAACAGCTAGGAACTAAAAAGCAAAAAATAATTGGTAACATTTACATATACGATTTCCTACCTACTGATGTGTTTGAAGTCGGTGCCAAAGTCCAAAAATAACAATGAGCAATACTTATACTTAGTGACTTATAAAGAGTTGAATTAACAACGAAACGTATTTCACACATGTGTGTGCCCGTTTGGGTTGTATCGCTCAGCCTACCCACGCTCGCTCGAAAGTTCGTCGCACATGCGGGGTGTAGCGGGGGACCTATTTGGCTTGGCACCGAGTTCAAACACATCAGTAGGTAGGAAATCGTATATGTAAATGTTACCAATTATTTTTTGCTTTTTAGTTCCTAGCTGTTTTTTGAAGGCGGTTTTTTTTTTTTTTAAATAATTTTTTTACTTTTTGTACATCACCAGCAACATTTAATTCTAAATTACAGTTTTCTATGAAATCTCGGCCTAAAATAACGGAGTAGCACATACTAGAATTTTTTACGACGAATAATTTCAGGTTTGTTATAATATTTTTAAATTTAAGCTCACAATTTGCGTAGCCTACGATTTGGAGTCTGCTGCCATTTATTCCGCAAAATTTGTATAGGTTGGGGTCCACCTCCTTTACGACACAAGGGGGCAGGAACTTTTCCTGGATAAAACTGATGGAACTACCGGAATCTAGAAGGGCCCGCAAGGTGCTTGAAAACTCCTCGGAATCGTCAACTTCTTTGAACATGTACCTAATAGAAAATTCGAAATTATGATCAACGGGGAAAACATACTTATTGTGAAGTCGGGACTCTTCACATCTCTCCAACTTTTCATCCACGTTCAGAACAGACTTTTGTTGAGGACAGGATCCTTTGGTTCTTCTTGGTTTTGGACATTTGGTGCTGATGTGACCGCGTTCACCGCAATTAAAACATTTTATCCTTGAAGAATCCTGGTGCTGAGACGATGTTGTTCCCACCTCACCAGACTTGACATGATCTTTGGTATACCCCATTGTTCTGATTTTCTCGTATTTTCTTAAGGCCCGTTTCAGATCTTCCAGAGTATTCGCACTATATAACAGCATCTTGTTGACGCTCGAATCAGGTATTCCGTTAACAATATAGTGAATTACATCAGCTTCCTCCACGTGCGCCAGCGAAGCAATTTCCTGCATACTAAACACGTACTGCTGATAACTTTCATTCTTGTTCTTTTTCCGATTTCTTAATTCATTATGAATATCGGCACTAGTAACTTTTCTAGAGAATTCCGCAAGTAGAACACTCTTCAGCTCCACCCAGGATTTTACGCACACTGTTCTTAGAAATAGTTTAGCGGTACCTTTCATTAACCGCTTTGCGTAGACAAAACGCATCCGCGAATCCCATCCTAGAATTTCAGCAGATTCTTCGAAATTTGCGAGCCATTTTTCCACGCAATAATTGTCTTCGCCGTTAAACTGGCTAAAGGACTCCTCCACATCACGAAAATTAAAGAACGGTTTTGAACTAACGTTGTCTTCAAGTACCGTTAACTCAGACAATTTTCTTTTTAAATCGGCGATTTCCTGTTTTTTCGATAACTTCTGTCTTAATGCGCTCAATTCCGCGTCCAGGTCCTCGTCTTCCTCCTCACGATTCGGCGACTGCAAATCAGCATCCGGATCACTCGGGCCATGCCGACTAGAACCGCTATCCGTTACATCAGCGGGCATGTAAAGATTCACTGGAAAAATCTCTTCAACCTCGCATTCGGAAAGATTCTGTATTACTTCGTCGAGCCGCAATTTTAGGGCGGCTTTGACTCCTGTACTGGGGTGCCCCAACAGAGTCAACTTTTCTTTGAGCTCATTGACTGTGGCCCTTTCGACAAAATGTTTAGCACGCTCTGACGCCATATATTCCGGGAACACGTGATGGTTTGAATTAGGCTTTTCGCACAATCACATATGATCCTTTTTGCGAAACGCGTGAGTTTATTGAAATTCCAACTTCAATGTACCCGAAACCAATTTCGTAGTAAAATTCACGCAATTACCTATTAACTATCGCCCAGATCTCGCGGCGCACGGTACTTGTCCACTTCTGAGTTTACTGTAGGAGGAATTAACGCAGGACGGATTCAAAGAAAAGAGAGGGTTCGTGTGTATCGGCCGAGGTTTATTAGCGAAGTGGCAGAGCCAATGTACAAGAGCGCCAACTAGCGCTGAATGTCGTCAACTACCGACGATGACGGTTCAGTGGGGTGGCGCTCAAATTGAATTCAAATTTAATTTTCTCTTTTAAATGCCTTACATTTGTAAGCTTGCTTGTCGTTATTCTTATCTTGACAAGTAATACGACTTCGGGAATCACGGTCTTATTATAAGAAACAAAAAGAGATTCCTAGTACACCCTTGTAATGAAGGAAGATACAAACTTGGAGAATTTCCTTATTTTTATACCCAGAATTAAGGCAGCATCCAGAAAAGTTTTATGAATATTATCGAATGAATGCAAATAAATACATTTGATTATATTTTGAGTGTTATGACTAGACCGCGGATTATATGCAAATGCATATTACGTATTTACTACAACAATAAATAATTTCACCGCAGTAATTATTTATATCATTAGTAACTTCAATTTACATATGCATATATACATGTGTATGTATATATGTATGGCTATGTACTATCTAGTTATTTATATAAAAGTTTGAGAAGTTTACATATTATCCGCGGTCTGGTTATAACCCTTATACACAAAACAAAAAGTGGGAGGAATACAAAATCGCACATTGGACCCATATAAATTCTCTCATTAACTTTAAGGTAACTACATTTTTCGGAATATTAATAAGTACCTATATCAAAAAAACAAATAATTTCTTTAGAAAAAACGAGAGAAATAGCTGTTACATATTACATATAAAAAAAATCCGAATTTTTTTAATTTTCGTTGTACGTTAAATTCGGCATATGACATAGTGTAATTCCTCCCACAGTTTTCTCACTATTTCTCTGTTATGGCAATCTCGTACTTTCAGATCCCATAAGGGACTCCTTCTCTTGATGCTATTTATAAAATCTGCCATTATTTAAACAACAAAATTTGTTAACACTCACAACAACTTTTAATTTTTGAAGCGAATCCGCTCAACTAAATAAACATTTTTGTATCCATTTGCTCGTCGCTTTCTCCGCTGCAATTCGCTCGAATTCGCTATGGGCGAATTCGCTTCAGATTGGACAGCTCCCTACGTTCATACATATTTGTTCGCTTTTTGCGAATCCGCTACGCTCCGCTCGGAGCGAATCCGCTCGACCATGAAAGTACCCTTACAGTCGCGATTTTGATAAATCTTTGTAATTTCCGCCGCCGCCCAGTAGGAAAAATCAGGTCTTCAAAGCAATTCTATAACTACTTCTCAGAGAAGGAGCAGTGCTTCCAAACTGGATTCTTTTCCTTCTTCTTTTTTATATGTGATGAGACTGGAAGCAACTAGTGCATATTTTGCTGTTAGGGTAGGAAAAGACAGTAGGAAAAAATAAAAAATAACAAAAAATATCAAAAATAACCAAACGTACAAAACAAATCGAATTTTTTTACAGAATGACAAAGCCATAACCAATAACCTTATGCACAAACTCGTCCAATTTGCCTACTTAAAAATTATTTATATTCAGACATTATTGTTTATGTAAAAAATGTATCCTAATAACTAATGAATGTTTTAGCTGATAAATGTATTTATTTTAAATTTTCTTATGCGTGTCATCCGCGGCGCTGATTACGAGTATTTTATCGAAAAAAAGCAAAACCCACGTCGAAATATTGCATGCATAAAAAACAGCCGGCGCGCGCAACTTTCATGGGTTCGTCGAATTTACACAAATCCGTGTCGTCCTGTGTGAAGAGAATTCTGTCATTCTAATTCACTAAGCCCCCCCCCCCTCTGTCACTTCCCGCCTTCTTCTATAAATAAACCAAGGGAATGCACAATTTTTTGGCTGAGATGAAGCTTCTTGTTATTTAGAAGTTCTTTGATAATACACAACAAAAGTAGAAGAAAAGAACAAGGTTAAATTTGACGGATGCATCATGGTAAATATTCAGACAATTGATGTGTATAAAGCAAAATGTAAAGGACCAAGTGGCCAAATCTGTTTAATATTGAATTTTGAACTGCAATAACGGCTTTCGTTAAACTTTTTTTGAATTGTTTTTTGTTTCTAAAAAAGGCGGCGAAACGACCAGCTTCGACAAGAACGATTGACACTTTCTTTTCTAAAAGTCAGAAACTGGAGTCTCGATCTAGTTCTGATGCATCATAGTCGGCGAAAGAATCCACACCACCACCACTAGTAATTTGAACATTACTGATAAGGTTGAAAATGTTCCGTCCATTTCCCATTCGGCGGATACTGCGGATATACACGAACCATGCTCCAAGCCTCATTTCGCATCCGATATAGGGTCTTACATAGGGCAAAACAACGTTGACGATCTTACTAAGGCGGAACTACTAGAGCATCACTGGAAACCTCCTCCCGATTATATTTTTCCTCATAATGTCGTGATGAAGAATGGGAAGGAAAGGAAGAAGTACGCTCAAAAATCCCATCTGGAGAAATTTTCTTGGCTGGTGTTGTCCCTTAAAGATCAAGGTCTTTATTGTAAGTACTGCGTACTATTTGCGTCGAGCTCAGGAGGAAGTTACCAAACTAATACTTCTCTGAAGCGACTAGTTCGAGAACCGCTCAAAGCTTTTGATGACTTGCTCGGTGAAAAAGGAGCGCTTTTTGTTCACCAACGAAACCAATATCACCAGAGGGCGGTACAAGCTGGCAAAAGTTTTCTTCAGACTTTTCACAATCCAGCATCAGAAATCGTCAACCAGGTCTGTGTACAACGGTGTGCGCAGGTCAAAGAAAATCGAGAGCGGTTAAGGCCTATCATCAAAACGATAATTTTTTGCGGTCAGCAAAATATTGCTTTACGTGGACATAGGGATGATGGATCGCTCTTTGATAGGACCGACGGAGGAGGCAGTCTGGTGGCAAATGATGGGAACTTTAGAGCACTCCTTCGTTTCAGAATTGATTCTGGTGACTCTTCTCTTCAGCAACATTTAGAAACCGCAGGTGCAAACGCAACGTACATCAGCAAAAGCACCTAAAATCAACTGATAGAAGCCTGCAAAGAAGAAATTCAGCAAGTTATCCTGAAAAGCGTAAGAGCGGCAAAATTTTTCTCTGTTATATTCGACGAAACGACCGACAACTCACACACAGAACAGCTCAACTTGTCACTTCGCTACGTCTTGAAAAGAGTTGCTAGAGAAGATTTCGTTACATATTGCGACGCGTACTCTGCGATTCGCTCTGAAGATGTGAAAGGTAACGAGCGTCGTTTAACTGGAGTTACAGTGGCACATATTGTCATAGATTTGTGTAACAAATTTGACTTGGACCTGCAATACTTGGTTGGGATTGGTACAGACAGTTGCTCAGTGATGGCGTCTGATTTGAAAGGGTCATGTCACGAGTTGATGAAAGTAGCAATTCACGCACGACGTTCTCCTTGCAATAACCATGTGTTAAACAATTCTTTGTTGAAATCATCAAATGTCACAAACTGCCGAAATGCTTCAGGAACAATGAAAACCATTGTAGCTTTTTCGAACGCTTCCGCAAAAAGGCACGAAGTCTTCCAAAAAAAACTTGGTAAAAAATCTCTTCAAAGTCTTTGTGAGACACGATGGGTTGAAAGTCACGAAGGACACATGCAGTTTCAAGGTGAACGGTTGAAGAAAATTTGTGATGCACTTGATGAGATTTCAGAGTGGCGGGATGAGAAAACTGCAGCCGCTGCCGCGAACCTTCTTCACGCTCTTCTCAATCCAACGTTTCTGGTTTCAACTGCTTGCTTGAACGATGTTCTAGGCATGTATATAACTTGTACTTTTTAATTTTCTTTATTAGAACAATTTGAAAAAATCACGCGGACATGTTTTGCTCCGTTGTTAATCACAGAGAAACGACTTGATTCAAATTTTCTCTTTAAAAAATGACTCAATTCAATCTATCAGTGAAAAGTTGTTTGTTCAACATGTTGAAAGCATAATAATTTATAAAACGAAAATAATTATTATATGCCAGATAAGAAATTTAGTTTACAATAATTTTTTTGATTTTTGTTCAGGGGTAACTTTACCTTTAAGCCGAATACTCCAAACACCATCATTAGATATGAAGAAAGCAACCGAGTTGATAGAAGATACTTTGACTATTCTTGAGAAGAAAAGAAGCGATGCCGATTCTGTTTTTCAACGGTTGTATGCTGAAACTGAAAATCTCGCTACACAATTGGATGTGGACATGAAAGTACCTCGGGTTGTTTCTCGCCAAAAACATAGAGATAATCATCAACAAAATCAAACCCCGGAGGAGTATTTCAGGCGAGGAATTTTCATTCCTCTATTGGACAACGTTGTGACAGACCTCAACCAAAGACTCTCTGCAGACGTGATGAACCTTTTTCGGTTAAGAGTGTTTCTGCCTCGGACTTCATACACAGCGGAGGACATTGAAGACATTCGTCGTGCAGCAAAAACGTACGAGAAGCTTCTGCAAACTCCCGTTTCGGGAGTTATTGCAGAATTCGAATTGTGGGTAGCCAAATGGAATCGGATTGTTGAAAACGGCGGTGAACTCGCCGATTCACTTCCTCTCGTTCGTAATGCGTGTGATGAAGAAATTTATCCATCCATTTGTAAACTGCTTTGTATTTTACACACGCTTCCTGTGACCGCAGCCACTGCAGAAAGGACTTTTTCAACTCTCCGTCGCCTCAAAACTTGGCTGAGATCAACTATGGCAGAAGACAGACTCACAGGGCTTGTTACACATTCATCGCGACATCGAATTGGACGTTGATGCGATAATCAACAGATTTGCGAAACAAAAAAAAAAGATTAAATTTCGTGTTATAAATGATCGTCCCAGATGTAACTTAAAAGTAATTAAAAAATCAGTAGGTATTCTGTGCAAAAATTAGGCGTTTTTGTTGATATGGTTATATTTTGGTTCTAATTAGTGATGTTCCAACTAGTCGGCGACTAGTCTGCAAAGCCGACTATCCGGCCACTTTCGTAGTCGGCGACTAGTCGGCGATTATTTGGCAAAGAGCGCCGACTATCCGGCTTCTTACTTTGTACTTATTTATTTCTCAATAAAATGTATATAGGAAGAATTACATTAAATAAAAACCTTGATTGTTGCACATTTTGAAATGTAAAGCAACCTTTCCTTTGGTAATCATCAGTCTCTAAAATAACTTACTTATAAAGAAAAAATATCTATGACATTAATTATCAAACAATTTTTTATTTAAAATAATTATCTTAATTAACAAACAAAACAACAAAACAACATCTTCTTATCTTCAACGAATTCATAAATAATTCTTCCTATTTATTACTTATATTTTTTAATTAAAGGTAAATTATGATGTGAAAAGACTAAAGCTTCTGCCCTATCTGGCAGCAATCGATTTCTTTTTGTTTCGTATATGTTCCCAGCCTCTGAGAACAGTCGCTCACTGTAAACGGAACTTGCGGGACAACAAAGGTACACTTTAGCGATTCGCGACATTTCAGGATACTTAGAACTGTTGCGGCTCTACCACTGAAATGGATCATCATTGCGCTTTACCACCGGTAACGCACAGTAGAAGTGCAGTTCATGAGCTGCCCTTGACCTGTTATCTTGAATATCTTCTATTTTTCTTGATGCAAAATTTTGGTAGCATTGCCAAAAATTCCGGTGTGTTGCTGTTTCTGTATTGTCTTCATCGATTGAGGCGCTATGTAGATCATCTTTACCATTGTCGCTCTCGTCATCACTCACGCTATTTTTCAGAGATTCTAATAGAAATTGAAACCTAATGGTAATGAGATCCTCTGTCTTAAAAAACTGTTGCTTATATCTTGGATCCAACAATGTAGCCAGGGTAAAGACTTTGTTATGCTCCAAGTTGAACCTACTCTTCAAATCATTTTCCAGCAGAACTTTCATTTGCATGATTTCTTTGCTTTCATCATTGTAAATTTCTAGATATTTCTGTAAGGTTTTCAGATGAGGTATTACTTCAGACACCGAAGAGCAACTTGAACTTATAATCTTGGTAATCTCTTCAAATGGCTTTAGCAATTCAATGCTTTTTCCTAGTATTTTCCACTCTTCAGTAGACAAATTTTTGAAATTTACCGATGTTTCAGCCAGGTATAAAGAAACAGCCCGTTTTTGTTCTAAAAGGCGAAATATCATATAGTACGTAGAATTCCATCTGGTACATACGTCTTGGACAAGCTGGTGGTCTGATAAATTTAGTTCTTGCTGCAATTCACGAAGTTTTGACTGAGCTTGATTAGAGTGGTTAAAGTGTGTGACAATTCGTCTCGATTTTACAAGTATTTGTGCCATGGTATCATGTTTGAAAGCAGTATTTATTGCCAGTTGTAGAGTATGTATGAAACAAGGCGCTCCCTTAAAAACTGAATCGTCGATTGCTTTCGTCACATTTCTGCCGTTGTCTCGCACAACGGCGTGAATTTTGGTCGTATCTATATCCCACAAAGTTGGAATTTCTTCCAAAAAGTTTATTATATTATTGGCAGAATGTATTTCAGGGAAATGTTTCATTAGCAATACTGCGTGATGATATTTAAAACTATCGTCCAGCCAGTGAGCTGTAAAACTCAAAAAACTTTCCTTGTTATTTATGTTTGTCCACATGTCGGTAGTGACTGAAATTGCAGCTGCACTCAGCACTCCTCTTCGTATTTCAGATTTAGTCTCTTCGTAAAGTTGAGGAATGATATTTTCTGTGAAATACTTTCTGCCCGGTATGTTATATTTTGGTTTCACTTTTCTCATCAAGTTTCTAAAGCCAGTATTTTCAACAATTGACAGCGGCTGGTTATCAAGAGCAATCATCTCACCTATCGCAACATTGATGTTTCTTGATCTTGAATCTTCACGTGACCATTGTACAGCAAAACTATCTTCAATACTTTGCTGGCTTTTCTGACATAAACTGACCTCTGACGACACTGAAGTTGATGGAGTAGGCACTGTTGTAGGAAGTTCTTCTATTTGGATTTGGGACTGGGAGGAATCGTCTGTGGTCGAACATTTGATCATAGAACCTAACTGAGGTATCAGGGTTGGATGTCGGTATTTGATATGGTTGTTCATACTCGTAGTATTTGCTGTTTTTCCCTGCCCACCACGAGAAATTATCATTTGGCACTGGTTACACTTTACTTTATGGGAATCATTGTCCATTTGGTCAAAAAAGATCCATACACGAGACTTCCTTTTTGACATGATAAATTAAATGATTGAGCTCTTTTACTTTAATGAATGATAAAACAGTATTGTTTTTATTTTTTTTATACAAAAACACCGCTCTGACCTGTGTAAAAGCTAAAATCAAAAACCAATGGGACGTAAATAAAACAAAACATGTCCCGACACGCTAGCAGGCGACGGTTGCAACTTGCGCGCGAATAAGCTTTCAACGAAGTTTCACGGAAATTGCCGAACACCCCCGAAATCGTGATCGGTTTGGCCGACTAGTCGGCCGATTAGTCGGCTTCTTTACAATCAACTAATCGGCTAGTCGGCTAGTCGGCCAAAGTCATAGTCGGCACATCTCTAGTTCTAATGTTTTTAGTTAGCAATAAGGTAAGTTGATTTTGGTGGTTTGGTTTGTTTCTGGTTATTGATTTTGCAAAAACTAGGTTCGTTTTGGTCGTTTGGTTATTTTTGTTTTTGTGTTTGCAAATAATAAGTTAAGCTCTGTTTTTTTAAATCCAGGCTGATTTTGGGGGGGTCATGACCTCTGTCACCCCCCCTTGAATCCGCGGCTGCCATATCGAAGCTTATTTTATTTCGTGAACATAAATCGAATTACCTGGATTTATAACTATTTTGCGTCAGAAATGTAATCGAAAAATTTATCTGGTTCAAGGTTTGAAGTTTGAATGGGCAAGTATATCATGGTAATTTGATGAGTTTTTCACAAAACTTACAATCTTTCTATAGTTGACTGTTTTTTTTTATTCAATTCAATGCAAACTTTCCTAGCAAACCGAGAACCGGATGCGTTGTGAAAAAAACACAGCCATAGATTCACTGATCAACAAATTTATTTTTTTTTTCTTTTCTATATAAATGGCACATTATTTCTATAGGATTTTGTCCGTAGATTACGAGTTCGTAAATTAAAATGATCAATCAGCTCCTGTTTCCGAGAAAAATAGAGCAAAACATTCAAAAGACCATATTTGGATCATTTTTTGTTGTTTATTTGTTATCCATTGCATGAAGTAATCAGTTTATGGAAGAAAGTAAAATTTACTGATTATTGCGAAATTCTTCAACGCTTTTTTTATTTTTATATAAGATTTCAGCAATCATTATAAGCGTCTGGATCAATCCGTTATTTTGTAATGATTTTTCATAAATGGTCAAAATATCGCACTTTGTAGTATTTAATCCCATTTTTCTCAAAAAGTAAAGCTGATACACAAGATCTGACTTCAGACCCCGAAAATGTATTACCTATATTAATCATAATATTTCATGCAACAAAAATTCTGTTCCCTTGTGAATCCGGCACCCCCTAGTTTTTAATAGTGCCGGATTAGTGAGACTCTACTGTACTTCATTTTTGCCAATTATAATATAAATCTTCAAAAAAATAAATGAAATTACGTAGGTATATAAAAGAGTAACATTATAGCATTAGAGCTTTAAATGAAACTGCGAGAAAATCATTTTATTGTGTCAACGCAAGAGCATTCCACAAGTTTCACTGTAAATTATTATACATACGAATAACATCAATACTGGCAACAGACATAGTATGCAAAATGTGGAGTGTAGATGAAGGATCAGAATAAATTTTTAAAACGAAATATTACTTTTACAGAATTCGATTTTCTTTGGAGCTGCACTTACTTGCCTTATGCTAATATTTTGCGGTTTCCTTATTTTATTTGAGCACATGCCTTCGTATTTGAGAATAATTTCATATTTTTCCGCACACCGTTACGGACTGGAGAGCTTGGTAATGTCAGTCTATGGGAACGGAAGGGCTGATATGATTTGCCCACCACAGACAATATACTGTCATCTAAAGTTTGTCGTCTACATATTTCTTTAATGCAATTTTAAAACTATTATATTCTGTTTCAATTTCAGGAAAGCCAGCCTTATACTTAAAAATTTGGGAATGACAAACAGTAATTATAACTTTAATGTTGCTATTCTTTGGCTGCAAATTGGTATTTTCAAGAGCTTAGCATATTTTGCACTTAAAACAGCACTACGTAATGGAAGCTGATATATGCTAAACTAGGGGAAATATAAAAAGGTGTGGAAATGCTGTATCATATGGAAAAATAATTGTTTACATACTTTTATTAAATAGTGTGATATTTGGTTTAAGTAAATGGCACAAAGCACTTATAAAATATTTATAACAATTAAAAGTTTTATTATTTCATATTTAATTCAATTCTTTAATTATTTATTGTTCTTTCTCGAATTTTATTATAAAAGAAATAGTAATAATAACAATATGCTTCTGCGCATTTTATTATTAACTTCTTCAAAAACGAATTTATGAAATCTGAAAAAATGGTTTCAAGTTTTATTTATTTAATTACTTTTCATCAACAGGTATTTAGTAAGTAAGAAAAAAACTATTAGTAGGTATACAAGTTCACACTTGTCATAGTAAAGCGTAACTTTACAAATTATGCTTTTAAAATAAAGCAATTGGTTAAACTGATTAAATTTTACACACCTAATTTAAACAAAACAAATTGATTCTGCATGAAACGTAAAGTTTCAAGGATGTATGTAAAGCAACATACATATGTAGTTTGAAATTTTTGCGGCTAAAAGCATAGACAAATAAATATAAAAATGGCCCGCTTCGAACAACAGAAATGTGACCAAAACTTTCTGATGCCTCCACAGCGATGCCTCCACCCTGCGTTGCTGCGCAAAACAATAAGTTAACATTTTATTCAAGTGAATATGAATCCAATCCGAGATGTAATGTATAGTTTTAATATAAGATAGGGTGAATATTTAATTTTTTTAATAAAAAAAAGAATGTTTTCTTTTAAATCGCTACTTAAATTCATGATTCCGAGTTCGAGGTTCTCCCGTCCTCTCCTAGAATTTGATTAGCTGAGTGTCGATGCCGGCAGCCAAAGGCACCTCGACGCATGAGCCTATAATTTATTTATTCGCTTAATTCAAGCTACAGGAATACAAACAATTAGGCTTAAAACTAATTAACAAATAACTTAAAAATAACTAAAACTAAAGGGAAGTTCAAAAAAGGAGAAGACAGGAGGGGAGGGGAAGACTAAAGAGGAAGATCGGGGTTGATGAGGACACGTCTAAGAGAGGCTTTATCTACGTGAAAGTCAAAAGGGGCGGAATTGTTAGCTTTACGTAGCATTCGGGTAACAGGCTCGAAGTGACCGTAATTGGTACGGTGGGAATCAAGGCGAAAGAGAGGAAAGGATCTAACATTGCGCGGATTGATGCAGAAGGAGATGTTATGTAAGAGTTCGGGACAGTAAATGGAACCGGTTAAAATTTGATGAATAAAGGTTATGTCTGCGACATCGCGGCGAATAGAAAGAGGTTGGAGATCAATCAGTTTCAGACGATTCTCATAGGGAGGGAGATTAAGGTTATCGACCCAAGGAAGGCCGCGTAACGCAAAACGGAGAAACCTACGCTGAACCGCTTCAATTCTGCATATAAGAGTAGGCTGCGAGGGTGACCATACATGGCTAGCATATTCGAGGATCGGCCTGACAAAGCAGAAGTAGAGAGCTGTTGTGACATGGGGATTAGAGAATTCCTTGGAGCATCGTTTTACAAAACCTAATGCGGAATTGGCTTTGTTTACGATATGATCGATATGGGAGCGGAAATTAAGTTCGCTATCACAGATGACGCCCAAGTCGCGCAAGGAATTGACAGAAGGAATGGGTTGACTAGAGAGCGAATATACACGAGGACTGGTGGGAAGACGTTTGCAGGAGTAGGTAATGGATTGGCACTTGCTAATGTTCAAATCCAAAGAATTTTTCTGGCACCAGGTAGAGAAGCTGTGGAGGTCATCTTGGAGGAGTATGGAGTCGGCCGGTTTGGAGATACGTTTGAAGATCTTCATGTCATCGGCATATATTAGTACTTCAGAATGTTTGAGTACCAACTCGACATCGTTTATGGTCAAAATGAAGATCAACGGGCCAAGGTGACTACCCTGCGGGACCCCAAAATAAGACGTAAAGGGGTTAGAGACCGCTGAGTCTAATCGATCCCTATATTATCGGTTATCGAGATAGGATTTGATCCAAGAGATAAAATGGGGTTGGAAGCCAAGGATATTAAACTTGAAGACGATTATTTGATGGGAGATTTTGTCAAAGGCTTTACTGAAGACAGTGGCGATAACGTCGATCTCGTCGCCATTTTCCATAGCTTGAAGAGTACGAGATACGAAAACTGTTAAGTTAGTGGTTGTGGACCTACCTTTGACAAAACCGTGTTAGGCTGGCGAAAGAATGGACCTACAGTGGAAGGACAAGGAATCGTAGATGATGCTCTCGAAAAGTTTGGGAATGCACGAGAGTTTGGCAATGGGACGGTAGTATGAAATATCCCCTTTGCAACCTTTTTTATGAATAGGGACGATGAATGAGTCCTTCCAGAAAGAGGGAAATGTACCCTCAGAAAGGGAAATCGAGAAGAGAATTGAAAGAGGTTGGGATAGGTGTTCGGAGCATTTTTTAAGGAGAATGGCGGGAATACCATCAGGGCCAGGGTTGGAATCACACGAGAGCGAGTTGATTTTGGCAGCGACAAGGGAGGGATCAATGTAAATGGATGAAAAAGAGGTTTGAGGGCAGTTGCGCAAATAGGAAGAATAGTTAAGATCGGGGATCGGAATAGGGACACTGAAGGATTTACTGAAGAAATCAGCGAAGAGGTTGGCGATAGTGGAAGGGTCAGATGATGAAGAATCACCAAATTTGAGGGTCAACGGGTAGCCATTGGATTAAGTCTTGATCTTGATAACAATAACATTGCGCGCCCGAACTTCTCTGCGTTGCTGCGCCAGCATCGCTGTGGAGGCATTAGAAATTTTTGGTCACACTTTTGTTGTTCGAAGCGGGCCATCTTTATATTTATTTGTCTATGCTAAAAGTAAAGCTTTTTGTTAAAATAAAATTGTGCGCCCGTTCCGTTACCTTTGGAAAAAAATGCATTGGCGTTAGCAAAATTCAATATCAATGAAAGTGTATTTTCATTACCTTAAAAATGCAATGCTAATGAAAAATAAGATGCACTGAGTTTTTCAATGACCATAAAATTGATTTTCATTGGCATTGAATTTTTTAATAGCCGATGCAATACTTTTTTTGTTTGGGAATGAGTAACTCCATCCATGCGATGTTACGGGCATTAAAATCGTCTGCTACTAAAAGACGAATTGTCCATATGTTGGGCGGCGTATAAGTGGACCTAAACGAAAGTCCTTCTTCACTGACAGTGAGTAGAGGATACGACATTAGCTGCATTAGCAGATTTAACTGACCTGGCTGACCAAATTGCCTAATGTGTTAGTGTGTACACTTAAGGGGAGGTTCTCATGAAACTCGATCCGAAAATTAATTTTTTTTTATTTCATTTTTTGATAGCCTATTATGTGCAGAATATTTTCCCCAAACCGTTTGACTGAAATCAATTTCATAAAAAAATTATGGCATAATAATTCGATTTTTTTTTTACGCGAAAATAGAGTTTTTGCGATAGTGTGCATTCTACATCAATATTTCTTAAATGTGCTCCTATATGTACGTTTTATGGTAAGAATAACTACCTAAAATGCCACCAGATGTCCAATGATATATAAACGTGATCGTGAAAAACCGGTACTGAAAAGTTGAATGTCCGCCATTATTTTGATTTTCAACTTTTTATTTATATTGTTGGTACAAGCGCCGACAAATATTATATATTTTATAAAAACTTTTGATTTTTTGATTTTAGATAATTTTTAAAAGTGCTACGATGTAAACCGATAAGTCACCTTTTTTTGAGACGGTCATGTTACAACACGTATAAAAAATTATCATGACGTTGTTATTTTTTGGAACAAATTTATTTTCGTACTTTATAACTTAATAAATAAGTGTCAAAAACTTTGAGTTGTTTATTTACTTCCTTCTAGGAAAAAAAACGTTCAAGAAGATCACCTTATTTTTCGGTCGCTTGATGAGAACCTCCCCTTAAGTAGCTCACGTACAGGGCTTTTATACGTCATGACGTGTCCTCTACTCTATTGTTGAGTCTTTATACTCAGATGTGGGGGTCCCTAGGGTCCCCTGTGATTACTAATACGACTACGAGCTTTAAAGGAACGCAATGATGGAAAACACAATTATTTGCAAATAATAATACTTTATTTCTCGTTGTTGTTATTGTTGTTTTTTAGTCAGCCACAAAGGCGTCACCAAAGGTGAACTTCGTGGTCATGGCAACTTGGGCCACATTGACCAGTGTCTTGTTCTGTGTTTTCAATCCAAAATTATGTTAATTTAGTGATGGTGGGGCCACCTCACAGCAGCTCTCCGCAACTTTCCAAAAATCCAGGAAAGTAAGTTCTCCCTCTCTCTCTCTCCCTCTCTCTCTCTCCTGATTTAGTTACGACAACTCAACTTACTTCTTTATCACCAAGGTATTTATTAGAGATATCACGACATCACAAAACATGTAGATACATGAGAACTTACAACAAAGTTAGAAAAATTCACAATACCATAAGTGAGCTTTGTTTACATAACTAAGAAACTTATATATGTACATAAAAGCTGAAGAAAGCTAGGAGATATGAATATCAAAAATGCAAAAGGGTGCAACATAAATCATTAACTATTCAACAATATTTTTAGCAAGACCCATTATTTTACACTGGTGATTGGGGACCGCAATAGAAATAAAAAGGTATCTTCACTAAGCTCATAGTCAAAAACAAACCCAGACTTTATTTCTTGTCAACTGGTACATGCGTCTATGCTGTCCAAATACCTATTCCACTCTGACACATTAGTACTACCCCAGTCCCTGATGCAGGGCTGGGCACAACACCTATTATCTACGCATGAGTTCATATTAGTTTGATTCCCCAACTACAACTTTTCTTGTTGTGTCTATCAGAGGCTCTTTCAACTGAGGAACCGAGTTAAATATTGGGATTTCCAAATTGTTCACTTCTAATTTATCTTATCCTTATCTTTATGATTACTATCTGGTCTTCAAAATTGTCATCCTGAACATACATACACAATGCTGGTGTTCCTAGCGAATTCCAATAGTTCATTATTAACTCCATCACCCAATTCATCATTTGCACGCATTTTTTTCCTTCTTTCTCCCTTATTCTCTGTCTCCAACAATATCTTTTTCTTAGCCTCCTTCTTCGAAATTTCCTCAGTCACCATCAAAAACTCCATGCTTTCCTCCATTACCTTAACTGGGCATCCTCTGTCAAATTCTGGGTGCGGCCTCCGCAGTTAACACATTTGCGAGGACTCATATAGTCCCCAGAGTTTTCATGTAAATCGCCGCAGTTTACGCAGATCCCCCTTTTATGTTGCATTCCCAAGCGTAATGCCCAAACTTCTCAAAGTTAAAATACCTGATTAATGGTGGTATGTATTTCTGTACCTTAAACATCGTGTAGCCCCAACGAATGTCCGTGGGTAGTCTGTCTCCATAATCCATATATGTGAGTTTCACCCTTTCTGTTGGAACCTTAACTGTTTGTCCATCCTTCTAACAGTCCCTTTTCTCTCAAAACATGTTGGCAACACTTAGCTCTGGATTGCATTTCTCAATAATGCCCTCTTCCAAGATCTTAACGCCCATCCCACTGATTTACCCCTATGAATATACAGTAAAGGAACGGACATAAATCGCTAAAAGTGAAGCATCTCACGAATACTAGTCTGAGCTTACTACTACATAGAAAATTGATCAGTGCAGTTGCAAAAATTGTGTGAAAATGAAAAGGCGTTTTTCACGTACTTGATTTAATAAATATTTGGGTGCCCATTTATATCACCATTTAAAAATATTTAGCGACTTCTCTGTGTCAGGGCTCGTCGAAATTGCGCATGACTGTCGTGGACTGACATACACCAAAATATTTTTAAAACTTGAAATAAATAAAATAATATGTTTCATGCATCAAGAACAATAAAAACCACAGGAATCTATCAATCACATCGGCGAAAAGATTTCAAATTCCGGCTTACCGGTGAAAAGGAATTCGTTAATTTAGTCGCCGCTTCTTCTCGCCGCAATTCTTTATCACCCACTTCACTATCTTGCACTAAATACACACCAAATAAAAGCCAGTATCATACACACTATTTTTAACCACATTTCACCTTCTGTATTTGCATTTTTAATTCAAAAAAATGGTTAGAAAGGCTGCGATCCCTTCAAATCACAATTTTTTTAAGTTGCCAAAGTATCTTCTTCTTACTCAAGGCTCACTTCCCCTGAAATTTTCCCCTCTGGAGATGCTTCATTCACACAGACTACACGTACAGGGTATAGCCGTTCCTTTACTGTATATTCAAAGATTTACCCTGATACTATTTTTTACTCCACTATCTGTTACTGCCAGTTTTCTCCCCACCACAAGAGGGTTAATCAAATAACACTCCACTTCGAACCCTTCGGTCGCTTCCTGCGTTCAAAAACTTGACTATAGTTAACCATAGTTAACTAGTATGCTTAACAATTTTCATTCAAAAACTCGGTGGTTAACCACAACATAACCACCTCTGACAGCTTTCTTTACGGGATATTTGGTTTGGTTCTCCGGGGTTTGGTTAGAGATTTTTCGAATAGTAAAACAATATAATTAAAAAAGGGATGTTTTACAAGACGATGATGGCGAATTTTATGTTAAGATGCCTGTATATGCGTCTTCTTCTTCTGCTGGAACATAATCACGGTGTAGTTAACTACACTGAAAGAAAAATATAGTTCATTTTTTACTATAAACGAATACAAAATTAACTATTTACAACAATGATTTTCAGCCAATTAATGCTTAATAATTTTTATAAATTCAAAAACGTGATATTTACTATGAAGAAAGTCGAAAAACCTATTTGAATTAATTAAGTCAACTACAAGTATTAGTAAAATTTAAAATTCTTCAGTGTGAAAAATAGTTAATCTGCTGACGACGAGAAAAAGTTGATTTTCCGATATTGCCGACTGGAGCTAGATTTGAACCTGGTCCTGCGGATTGGCAAGCTGCCTGCTATACCCACCGAACCACGCGCGCCATTCCGATGCCTTTTAAGAAAGTTGACTTGTGTTCCCACCTTAGATCATAGAGTACAGGATACACCACAACGTGAAAAAGCCCTCTACGTGAGCGACAAGATTTCTCCTTCCGAAAATACGAAAGGGAAATTGTTTACTACATTAGAGAGAGCGAAACAGCACTAGAAAATGCTAGAAAATGGGAACCAAATGTCATCGGCTACCAGCCTGCTATGGGGAAAATCGGAACAAAACGTCATCGGTTATCAGCTGTTATGGGACTCAAATCAGTTGTGTAGTCTAAAAAAATGTTTTTTGAGGAACTATAGCTCACGTTTTCGCGCCTTTTATGCCCCTACTTTCCACTACATAATAATTTTAGCCTGCACTGAAATTACAACCGCTTAAGTGAACACACTAACACATTAGGAAATTTGTTTCAGCTAAATCGGCTAATGTCGTATCCTTTACTTCTATTATCTAAGGTTCCCACGATTCGAACCCAGGAACTCTGAATTGGTACGCGCGTAGCTCTACCCTCGAGCCACCACACGCCAATGGGTTTTGAGCAATTCAACGTTAATAAAGCGATGTGTGGCTAAAGGATTGACTATTTTTAATAGTTAATTTGACCAACGAAATTGTTAAAAATTTTCTGATTTTTATGGCGCGGTGTTTTAACAATTTTTTTTGCCAAATTAAAATTTATTAATTTGAAAAAGTTGACGTGACAATTCACAATTGTAAATATGGCTATTCTAAATAGTAGAGCTTATAAAAATAGTAAATCGTAAAAATTTTTAGTTAAATTTAACTCAAATGTTAATTGATATTACTATTTATAAATTTTTTTAAGAAATAGCAATTATAACTACAAAAAATAGTTAAAGTTATTAAAGTTTTTCTCTCAGTGTACGAGTCGTTCAATAATATACTCTCGTGGTTAAGTATAACCCTGCGGTTAAGTGGCTTCGATAATAGTTTAGTTTTTGAACGCTCCCGGTCCATCCAGAGCATGCCTAAAAGAATGCTCCACATCTTTCTTCTCAGCCCCGCCCACATCCAGTCTGAAGATAATCTCCGCTTTCTCCGCACTCCGTTGTCTCCCAACCATCATGCAGTCGCCCATTTGAGGACTCGTTTTTCTTTCCACCAGGCCTATAGACCGAGCCTTCTGCGTTCCCCAATTATAGGTTGACATTCCTCACAACCTGACCACCAGATGCCCTGTCGGTCTTTTCATCATTTTTTCTTGAATTACAAAACTTCACTATTGCTCTGCTTCTTCATAGTTTTGGGCTTCACTGCCACCTCACTGCTGCCCTTGGAGGAACGAACGAACATGGAGTGGAAACGAACGAAGAAATTTTGGTCGTGGGTCTTTAATGGTCTGGGGGCGTTTAGTAGCCATGGGACGCTCGAACTTGCTTTTCCGTCCTGTCGGATGAACAGTCTCGAGTATCAGAAGGTCTTGTTTCAAATTTACTTCCTTACATTAGGCGTTTTCCTGAAGGAAATTTGATTTTCCAACAGGATAATGCCAGGATCCATGTAAGAAGTACAACGAAGAACTGGTTTTCGAGAAAAAATATCCAAGTTCTTGACTAGCCAGCACGTTCTCCCGATCTGAATCCTATGGAAAACATTTGGAGCTGGCTGGTCAGGAGAGTTTACGCGGACGGAAAGCAGTTCAGCTCAGTTCATGACCTCAAAAACACCATTCAGGCAGCATGTACTTCTTTAACCCTAGAAAAGCTGAAGCCCTATGTGGAATCTGTGCGAAAAGGATGCTGGACGTCCTAGCAAACAGTGGTCGTGCCATTGATTTATTAATCGATATTTTTGAAGTAGATGTATGGGGAAAAACAATGAAATTATCAATGCGGTTATAAAAATGAAACACTGGTTTTCTCCACTTTTCCATTATTTTGCCGTATTACTCGTTCTGTTGCAGCCATGTGGAAATTCTTTTTGCACGATCTGAGACTGCTTGACTCAACAATACTTTTGATGAACAACAAATTTTCCCCTCTCGATTCAGAGTAATTGTACCGCACTTTTTATGGGTGCGGCTATAGCTTTGCAACAGAGTGTATTAAAAACAATTTTACATTTACCCGTATGCATTACAAATATATATAATTATTTTCTGCAACTCCCCGTAGGTTACCCTTCAGGAAATACCTTCTTTTTCCCTTTAGGCTAATATTTCATTTCGATGATTCTTGGGCAATACTTCTGGGGGATAAGAAAAAGAAACCTCTTGACGAAAAGAATTCGTGTCTTTCATTCGATACGACAAAGAATCGCCAGGAAGAAACGATGGCAAGTTGCTCTGACGTTTCTTCTTCGTATCGCAAGGAAGACACGCATTCGTTTCGTCAAGATGTATCGTCTTCGGGGTAACAGTTTCTCCGGAAGATACGAATGCGAAACGCAGGCGATATCATCCGCGAAACATTTTATCTTCTAGGGGATAAAAAAGCGAATCGTTTTCGTTTCGCCATGTTTGCTGGGTCATGGCTTGTAATATAGAAGGTTTTGCCCACACACGATCAATCTTATGTTTGTACGCGTGCTTGTACGCCAAAAACCGTCCCGTGTGTGGCCGGCTTGACTCATGACCTCAAATGGCATTCGATTTGTATGTTTTGTGGTTTTTTGTTTTAAAATGGACACTATTTTTATGAATATCTCGAAAATAATGGGAGGTGGATTTTTTTAAATTATTTTTTTCCTTGGGTCAACTACAATCGCTGTCGCAGACTAACATGAAGTTGGCGGCAATTCTTAGGGAACAAGTTTACACTGGGTGATCCGGAAAATTTTGCGTGACATTATGCAGAAAAGCGAGTAGAGCCTAAAAATGCAAAAATATGCAAACAATTTCCCGCGAAAAGCAGTACTTTTTGAAAACATTTTTTAATTTTTAATTTTTAAAATTTTCAAAACGTCACTTGGACCTGACTCAAATTTTTGCAAATTTTTCCACTTTTATCTCTACAATTTCATCACTCATCACTGTTCGAAGATCGCTAGCACAAATAAAATCACTACACATCACATTTCTTATCGTTTTTTCACATTTAATTTACTCACTCCCGACATCCACGACGCCATCACGCAACAAAGAAAACAAATCCGCTCCACCATCTTAGCACCACTATTTTGCTAAAGGGAATATTCACAGGTATTTTGTAAAAGGAAAATTTTCCGTCAGTAGGCATTTCGTATAAGGAAAATCTTCCGTCAGTAGGCATTTTGTAAAAGGAAAATCTTCCGTCAGTAGGCATTTTGTAAAAGGGAAATCTTCCGTCAGTAGGCATTTTGTATAAGGAAAATCTTCCGTCAGTAGGCATTTTGTAAAAGGGAAATCTTCCGTCAGTAGGCATTTTGTAAAAGGGAAATCTTCCGTCAATAGGCATTTTGTAAAAGGAAAATCTTCCGTCAGTAGGCATTTTGTACAAGGAAAATCTTCCGACAGTAGGCAAAAACGATAAGAAATGTTATGTGTAGTGATTTTATTTGTGCTAGCGATCTTCGAACAGTGATGAGTGATGAAATTGGGCAGATACAAGTGGAAAAATTTGCAAAAATTTGGGTTAGATCCAAGTGGCAATAAAGTTAATTATCTCGTAAAGTATTATTTTCCGCGGAAAAATTTTTGCATATTCTTTCCATTTAAGGTCATATTTACTTTCCTGCTCAATTTCATCCAAATCGGTGCGTGTCACCCAGTGTAAACCTAAAGGCCTAACCATAATGTGCATATCGCTCCGTGCGGAACGCTATCAAAACCTGACGAACGGAGGCTTATGTAAACTTGACATTTCTTGACATTTTTCAAATATTCGGTGTTGATATTTTTATACGGTTGCGAAAAATTGGAACAGTTGGCTATTTTCAGTCGAAATGTCAGTTTGGCTATGCACAGCACGCTCGAGATCGTAGCTTGCATAGCACGTGCATAGAGAATAGAGTTCCGCACGGAGCGCTATGCACATTATGGTTGGGCCTTAAGGGAAAATTGTTGCTTGTCTTAGCACGAAAAAGGTATTTAGCATAGTACTAAGATCACGTTCCGGCAGAATTTCGGCAAGTCTCCAATATCTGGTCGTTCTTTTTCCAGCTGAATATTTCAGTGGAGACGAATGGAGAAACTGAATGCTTTGTCATGTGGTGAAATGACACTGGCAAAAAGAAAGATAAATAAAACAGATATGAGTGATGAATTATTCGGAATTATTATATCCACGGCTTCTTTTGTAAAAGTATTAGTGGATACGAAAAATTAAAACAAACAAAGCATTCATCCCACTGACGTATAATATAATGGACCGCTCACGTACACGATTTCCCATAGAAGCGGACGGTGCGATTTTTGTTCCCTCTCTTTCGCTCTGTGGCAGTGACAGTTCGTGTAATGACGTAAAATTAACGTTCTATAATGTCAGAGATTTGTCAGCAGGCTGAATTGCAGTTAAAGATTTTTTCTGACAATTCTCTGGAGAATTGTTAATGACTACGAATTTGGTTATTGTAGCAAGTTTACTTGAAATTTCAATGCGAAGCCGCGCGGTTACATATTAATTGACCAATTTGGTTTTATTAGGACTTTCAGGGAAGCTACTTAGTTAATTCCAGAGCTGATTTTCGCCCATGTTCTCTTATTCCGGGTGAAGTAAAATATAAAAGATCTTACAAAACTCCTTTTGAATGGAATTTCATTACAGTAACCTTTGACTTCAATTAATTGTTTCGTTTAAAATTAAAATAATTCAATAAAAAAATCCAATCGAAATAGTTTGAAGTTTTTGTGGATAAATTAATCGAAATCAGAGGTAGGTTAGGTTAGGTTAGGTAGTAGTGGATGCTCAGTTGGGGCACACTTAGGCCGGAAAAAGGCCCGTTGTGATACCACATGGAGCAAGATCCCCCATAGTTAACCCTTGAACCATATAGAGCTCCTAATGAGCTGTTCCAGGCATCTAACTCATTTCCGACGCATCATAGAAAGAGGAGCTTAGGCTGCGGTATTTGCGTATCGCAAGAGCTGGGCATTTGGGAGAGGAAGTGCAGGATATTTTCCTCCTCCTCTTCATTAAGGCAGCTTCTGCCCTCAAAGGTAAATGAAATAAATTTGTTACAGTTTTAAGAATTTTATTAAGAAAGCTCAATGCAAACAGAGTTTTGCGAGTTCTTTTCATTTCACTCGCGGAATGGAAAATGGGTATTAGTTTATTTTATCTGAGTAAGTGAGATTCTTTATTAGCTTTTAGATATGGTTCTTATCTCTTTCTAGCTCTTTAATATGTTCATTCAATTCCATGAACAAAAACAAATCTAATCTAATATTTTCATAACTTAAAATTTTTCAATCACAAATTCTTGAAAATATTGGTAATTTTGCAAGGATAAAAATTTAAAAGCATATTTATGACATAAATAATGATTTTTATTAACATTGATTGCATTTGAAGTGCATATTCTTTAAATTTTTTTTCAACAAGTATTTAAATTCAAATATTTTTGTCAGCACTCAGCAATTCCGCATTCAAAAAATCTGCGGAATCGACCCATCCATGCAGTGCGGTAAAAATAGACAGCACTATATAAATTTTGATATGTCTCATCTCGTCCCTCTGTGGCAGTAGGTTGTCAAATTGGCGGACGCTTGAGACAGGAGATTGAGCGGTCCATGTTTTATATATGGCTGTGATTCATCCGCATCTGCAAACGAACACACACATCCGATAAGTCAGTCAAATCCGTTTGGCGGAAATTCAAAACGACTTGGATGGTTAAAATTCAAGCAGAATTAATAGAGACTTGTCGGTGGTGCCATCTTAATGACAAACATTCATTTAAAATTTTGCTTGTAAACTTAGTACTACTTTGGCCGAATTGTCGACCGAATTTCTGCCAGAAGACTTGATCCGGCAAAATTTTCATATAAAATTCTGCCGAAACGCGATCTTAGTACTATGCTTTTGTTTTAAATCTATTCCACAAATGCGTGTTTTCCCGCGCGTTAAAAAATTTCGAAATTCAACCAACTTCAGACTGCGACAGCGATTGCAGTCTTACCTTTTCCTTTTTCCGTACTACAAAGCGCTGAAAATCCGTTCTCAAATCGAAAATCCTCGGATACTGTGTCGCGATCACAGACATATATAAAACATGGACCGCTCAATCTCCTGTCTCAAGCGATGGCCAATTTGACAACCTACTGCCACAGAGGGACGAGATGAGACATATAAAAATTTATATGGTGCTGTCTATTTTTATCGCATTGCATGCATGGGCCGATTCCGCAGATTTTTTGAATGCGGAATTGCTGAATGCTGACAAAAATATTTGAATTTAAATATTTCTTGAACAAAAAATTTAAAGAAAATGTACTTTAAATGCATTTAATGTAAATAAAAATCATTATTGATGTCATAAATATGCTTTTAAATTTTTGTCCTTGCCAGATTACCAATATTTTCTAACATTTGTGATTAATTAATTTTAAGTTATGAAAACATTAGATTAAATTTGTTTTTGTTCACGAAATTGAATGAACATATGTATTAAGAGCTAGAAATAGATAACAACCATATCTATAAGCTAATAAACTCAGCTAAAAGAAACTAATACCCATGTTCTGCATTCCGAGTGAAATGAAAAGAACTCGTAAAACTCTGTTTCTTTAATAAAATTCTTAAAACTGTAACACATTTATTTCAGTAAACTTTGAAGGCAGAAGCTGCCTTAATAAAGAGGAGGAGGAAAATATCCTTCACTCCTCTGCCAATGCCGCAGATATCGCAGTCTAGGCTCCTCTTTCTATGATGTGCCGGAAATGGGTTCTGTCAGGATTAGAAGCCTGGAAACCTTCATTCGGAACTCTAGATGGTTCAAGGGTTAACTATGGAGGAACTTGCTCCATGTGGTATCACACCAGGCCTTTTTCTGGCCTAAGTGTGCCCCAACTGGGCACCCACTACTACCTAACCTAACCTAACCTACCTTTGATTTCAATTAATTTTTCCACAAAAACTTCGAAATATTTCGATTGGATTTTTCTATTGAATTATTTTAATTTTAAACGAAACAATTAATTGAAGCTAAAGGTTACTGAAATGAGTTTGTTAAATTCATAAACGTCTTATTACGAAAATTCCATTCAAAGGGAGTTTTGTAAGCTCCTTTAGATTTTATTTCACTCGGAATGAGAGAACATGGGCTCTGGAATCAACTCCAGTGTTATTAAAGTAGCTCCTCTGAAAGTCCTAATTAAAACAAATTGATCAATTAATATATAATCATGCTGTCTCGCCCTTAAATTTCAATTAAATTGCCTGTAACAAACAAATTCGCATTCATTTGACAATTCTCCAGAGAATTGTCAGAGAAAATCTTTAACGGAAATTCAGCCCGCTGATAAATATTTGACATTATAGGACGTTAATTTTACGTCATTTCACGAACTGTCACTGCCACAGAGCGAAAGAGAGGGAACAAAAATCGCATCGTCCGCTTCTATGGGAAAACGTGTACGTGAGCGGTCCATTATATTATACGTCAGTGGTCGCGATTAATAAAATAATCGATTATTCTACAATAGTTGCCATATCTATCTAAATGTCAGTGATATTGACAAACAGTTTGAGAAGTAGTGAATGCCATATTTGATAGTCAGTTTTCGGGATCAGGATTTCTGGACAAATATTTTGTTTATAACTAAAAGTGTAAAGGTGGATCAGAAATGTTCCGGTCATCAAATTTTGATAAAAATCTAGGTATACTTAGCAAGTTTAAGTTGAATAACTCAGCTTTAACAACAAAGCATAGGTGACTCACCCCATTGACCTGACATACATTTTTCAGAAAATGCAACTAGTCATCTGCGATTAGAGCCGGATTGGCCGTCTATTCTTCTTATTTGCGATGCTATTCGTCAAAATGATATCAGGTAATGGGCTCTAAGCGCAATTTTAGAATATTTGTAACGTCTTACTCTACAGTGCAAAATATGCTTTCCAAGCGATCAAGAAGAAAATGATATCCCCAAATCCGCATTCTGCTTATTTCGCTCTGCTAGTGCTAGAAAGCGTTGTTAAGAATTGCGGAACACCCATGCACGAAGAGATATCAACTAAAGAGAACTGCGAAATATTTAGTAACTTCATTGAGCAAACTCCTCATGAAAATGTCAAACAGAAAATGCTTGAGCTCATCCAAACTTGGGCGTACGCTTTCCGCTCTTCTGATAAATACCAAGCAATAAAAGTGAGTACGTCAAGAGTTTGTTAATTTGATTAGAATTTGGGTCGATTTAGTTCAGTTGCAGCAACCAACCATGTCGTCCGACGAGGTTTAACGCAATATATTTTAAACAATTTCTCAATACGACTTATTTCAGGATACTATGACCATTCTAAGGGCGAAGGGACACACTTTCCCAGAACTAAAGGAAGCTGATGCGATGTTTACTGCAGATACTGCACCGGATTGGGCTGATGGAAAAGTTTGCCATAGATGTAGAGTTGAATTTTCATTTACACAACGTAAGCATCATTGCCGAAACTGCGGCCAGATTTTCTGTGCTCAGTGCTCTTCTAAACAGTGTCCTCTGCCGAAATTTGGTATTGAAAAAGATGTAGGACTAACAAGAGCCTTTATATTGTCGCTTTTAATTTTCATTCACCATATATTTTAGGTTCGCGTGTGTGACGGATGTTTTGCTCAATTGCAAAAACCATCTGCTGCTAAATCGAAGGGTTTAGAGACAGATTTGCCTGCAGAATATTTAAATAGTTCGTTGGCGCAACAGTCACAGGTATTTGCTTAACTCTGACTGCTAAGGGCGTAAATATACATTTGTACCCTCATAGACATTTATATGTACGAAATTCGTGTATTTACATTTTTTTTAAACATAAACGCAAAAATTACGCTGTATATATTGATGGCATTGAGTCGAGTATTTTGAAGTCAAACTGTTAAAATCAAATTATTTTCTGTCTTCAACACTGTTGTTTCCTATAGACCCCTGCTCGAAAAACGGAAGAAGAACTTAAGGAGGAAGAAGAATTACAACTTGCTCTTGCACTGAGTCAATCTGAAGCTGAGCAAAAAAAAAAGCAGGTATGTGGTGATGAGCCTTCCAAGATATACTCTCCATTCAAGTATATCTTCATCCTACCCAGGCCTCTAAAATCCTAGTTCCCAGTTCTGTCTACTAATCCCAAATAACGCAGCAACATTTTTAAGTTCAGTCGTATTCATTTGTAACGAAAATCCCAATTTTATTTATATCTATAATACTCTTTCACCATAGTTTCATAATAGTTGTTATACTTCAGTTTATTTTATGGAAAGGTGTGTACTTTATGAAAAAAATCGTGATAAATATAATACATTTTTAAAGTAACTTCAATTAAAATTCACAAGGTTACCTCGAGTAACTCATAAACATTACTTTTTTTAGTATTCTAATATAGCATGAAATATGTTTCATACGCGTAAATTGTATTTTTTCGTAGAATGTGAACTACAGGTATTTGCAAAGGTCGCCAAGTCCTGAAGTACCATCAGCTCCAGATAGTACATCTCAGCCGTCATACGAAGAAACTTCGTCAGATCCAGAACTTGCAAAATATTTAGATCGGAATTATTGGGAGCAAAGAAAAGTTACTGAATCACCAGCAAGCCCTTCAGCTCCTAGTCCGATGTCAGTAAATACTGCACCTATTAAGGTAAAAGCTGTTCTAATAATAAATATAAGTCTTCCAATGTTATTTTACGTTTCTTTAGATTTCCACAGAAGATGATGAAATTGATGATTTTGCGAATTATATGAAAACTCAAGTCGAAATTTTTGTTAACCGTATGAAATCCAACTCCAGTCGTGGAAGAAGCATCTCCAACGATAGTTCTGTAGAAAAGCTATTTATGAATTTAACTACTCTTCATTCAAGGCTTTTAAGCTATATTAAGGAAATGGATGACAAACGCATGTGGTACGAACAACTGCAGGATAAACTTGCACAAGTAAGTACATTTGGGTCGTTGTCACTTTAATCCCAAAAATTAATAATTAATTATTCATTGATATAAGGTTCTAATACTAATATAGTTATCCGATTTCATTCAGAAATCAAAGAAAAGGTTAATATCAAAAATAAAATGTAGAAATAATAGCATTTAAAGAATAATATGTTAGCTCTGCTTCTGAATTATGCAGCGCGGAAAAAAAACCTGTCGACTATATTGCTCACTCATCTCACTTTCATTAAAAATTAGATTTTTTAATTTAATTCATAATATATTTTGAAAGATTTTTTATTGTTTTAAAATATTATGAATATTGAGACGAAACGAAACCCTATATTTCTGATAATAATTTGCGATATTTTAAAATCGACAAACTTAAAGTTGAACTGCTTCAAAAATCTGAAAATAAAAATCTAGAAATGTTCTTTGCTGGAAATTGGCTCTAAATTTCATTTAACACTATTACATCGAAAAATCTTCCTAAAGTGAAAAAATATGCGTGATATGCAACATAAGTGTTATATGTATGAGTTCTAAGTAGAACATACTGCGCAAACATATCATTATAAATCAAAAATTCTTAAATGATCAATAAATTAAAAGACTTCCTGAAGTATTCCAAACTTTCCGGAATTTTGCGATTTATTTTATCAATGCCGAGTTTTATTAATTTTTTGCCTTTTCATAACGAAGAATGTACAACTAAAATCGGCTTATTTTCTAGATAAAAGATTCCCGAGCAGCTTTGGATGTTCTACGACAGGAGCATATCGAGAAACTGCGAAGAATTGCTGAGGAACAAGAACGTCAACGCCAGTTACAAATGGCTCATAAACTTGAAATAATGAGAAAGAAAAAGCAAGAATATCTGCAGTATCAGAGACAACTCGCCTTGCAACGGATTCAAGAGCAAGAACGAGAGATGCAATTACGTCAGGAACAACAAAAAGCACAGTATAGAATGGGACAAACTGCATATCCCTTCATCGGACAACAAGGATCTCCCAATCATCAAATACCTTCGACTTTCGGAAATTACGGATACAATGTGGGAACGGCTACCTTACCACGTTTTGGTACTCCAGGCTCCGTGCCACAACCACATTCCCAAGCTGGCATTTCTCCTACTCCGATGCCTGGAATGTACACGTCCGGAATGACGCCTTTAACAAATCAGGCTATGGCACCGGCTAATCAATTGCAAGTTATGCCCTCAAACCAGAATTCTGTTTCCAACACAAACGCCGGACAAATGAATATGCCATCCGGACAAGTCGTTAGCTTCCATCCGCCTACAAGTGGTAAATAATATAAATTTTAACGAAATAACATAAAAATGTAAGGGTTAATTTCAGTTCCTGCGAATTCTGCAATTCCTCTTCCACAACCAGCGATGATTGGGACGCAACCAGTTTCCTCAAATCTCATACAAGGGCAGGATTTTATTCAAGGTCAAGTTCATGTAGCTCCTGGAGTGGGACCTCCTAATAGTGCTGCTGTCAACCCTCAGATGCAAAATATGACTCAGACGGCAGCAAACCCTGGCATAGTTCCTGTTGGCAACCAAAAGAACAATGTCCCAGGGCAGACTCAATTTGGAGAGCCTAAAATTGAATCTTCAAATTCTTCTAATGTTCAAGAATATAATGAACCTGTTAAACAAAATTCTGATGAAGATGTTGAAGTTACAACTGCTGAATTGATTAGTTTTGACTAAGTAAATTTCAGGAATTCAGATTTATGAAAATTAGTTGGAATGCTTAAATAGCTAAATAAATTGTTTTATGCGCAGGTTAAAAATTGTCTTTTCATAAAAAAATCTAAGAATTGCTGGATTTTCTAATATAAAAATGTTCGTTAATAAATTCTTCCTCTAAACTTTATTTCGCTGTGATATCTTTTCCCAAAATTTTCTCAAGTTTCCTTTATAAACTTTTCGTGTACACATATGTGCTTTCATAATATCTGCAGGTGTTTGAATCCATTCTTTGGGAAAGGTGCTATATGGAAAGTATCAAAAATCGTCGACAGTTTGATCAAAAAAATCTGATCAAACTGTTAGACATTTTCCTTCAAAAAACAATTGATCATAAAATTTTACATGTTTCTATACATCGATTTTGATTCATATGACCAATTGGATTTAAAAAAATATATATAAATTTCAAGTGCAATGCATTTTTTGGACACTTAAAGACTAAAGACGTTACGTTTTACAGCCGCGTTTTTCTCATTTGCCTATTTTCTTCAGTTTAGATAGCAAATTATATACTGAATTGAATTTTAAAAGCCCTCACGTATATTAAGATTTTAAATGTTTTGCGAAAAGTGCATCAAATTACCATGATATTTACCCATCGAAACTTCAACTCCAAGCAATTTGATTTTATTTTTGCGAAATAAAATAAGTTTTATATCGGTAACTATTCACAAATTTCAATTCAGTGCGAAATTTTCTGCTAAACCTAGAACCGGAATTGATTTTAAAAAAATACAGCTAATATAAATGTTTGCGGTAATTCTCAAAAGAACATGAACGAACTTCAAACTAAAAACTACAACACTTCATATTCAAATAGATAATGAAGGAACAAGGTCTTCCTCATTTATGTAATTAATTGTAAAAATTCAAAGAAAACCATGGAAATAATTGTAAGTTAAATGTATTTTATAATTTGCTTTATTTAGTTTACAAATGAACAAAAAAATATTTCCGAGTCACCTTATGAACGAACTGCATTGGACATTTCGGCGTATTTCTTCATCCTGGCTTCAACTTCGGGTCTAAAATGCCTGATGAGTCCTGCAGGAAACATAAGAAATTAGCACAGAAGAATAAATAGTCATTAAAACAAATATATACATATGTATAGCATTCGGTTAAGTCAATACCCAAAAGCAAATCAACTTGATCCTTTCGTAAATGAGTTTAAACTAAACACAAATATATCTAACCCATTTGCAAATATGTAGATTTTATCTAAACGCATATATATTTAAGCTCTTTAAATTTGTCGTTCAATATCCAAAAACTTCAAAATTTGAACTTTGAAACAATTGTAACTCCGTGAAAAATAAATTAATTTTAATAATCCAACGTGTTTGTGAAAACTTGTACCTTCTAATTTATGAATTAAAAAAAATATATCATTCCCTACTGCTCTGGTAAGCATTGGAAGAGATAGAAAAATTATCTAAATTTTATGTGCACTTTGGGTATCTATGGCAAGTGTTTGAAGCTTTACTTTCTCTTTCAAACAGCTTTATTTTTTGTCAAATGCTTCATACCGATTGTTTCTAAAAAATATATTTTCCTCTTTTGGTAATGTGTAACTGGGTATTTTCAGTTACATTTAGTTTTAAATGTCTCGGCTCCTAAGAACGCTATTTCTTCTTTTTTTTAAATTAAAATTCAAACAATTCTGCCTACTACACGTCTCTCTAAAGACCTCCCTTCTTCTCTGCTTCAGGAGCAAGAAATTTTAATGGGGTGAAGGTTTACTCACTGCATGACAAGGGTATGAACTTTATAAAGTTTCATCAGAGACCTTAGATTCAATTTATGCCAGTATAAGTAATTATAATCTTACCTTGAACGGGCCATGCAGCACCATCTGCTAAAGCGCAAATCGTGTGGCCTTCCATTTGTTTAGAGATTTCCCAAAGCATATCAATTTCAGAGGGTTGGGCATTTCCAGAAACAAAGCGGTGCATAATTTTGTTAATCCAAGCAAGGCCCTCCCTGCACGGTGTGCACTGACCGCAGCTCTCATGCTTGTAAAACACAATAAGCCTCGCAATCGCTTTGATGATATCGGTAGATTTGTCCATTACAATTACGGCGGCTGTGCCTAATGAAGTCTGCACTGCAATTAAGCCGTCAAAGTCCATGAGGGCGTCATCGCAAACACGTTTAGGTATTACAGGAGTGGAAGAGCCGCCAGGAATTACGCCAAGCAAGTTATCCCATCCTCCCCTAACGCCCCCGGCATGCCTTTCTATGAGCTCCTTCAGAGGTATCGACATTTCTTCTTCGACTGTGCAGGGAGTGTTCACATGACCCGAAATGTTGAAGAGTTTCGTCCCAGAATTCCTTGTTCGGCCGAAGCTAGCGAACCAAGTACCGCCCCTGCGACAAATTGTGGGTGCTACCGCCACAGTTTCTACATTTGTAACAGTTGTTGGGCATCCAAAAACACCGATATCCGCGGGAAATGGGGGCTTTAATCGGGGTTTACCTTGCTTTCCCTCTAAGGACTCAATGAGGGCTGTTTCCTCACCACAAATATACGCTCCCGCACCGCGATGCATGAACACGTCAAAGTCATATCCTGATCCGCATGCATTTTTGCCGATGAGGCCAGCTTGATATGCTTCTGCAATTGCAACTTGCATATTCGAGGCTTCGTTGTAAAATTCGCCACGTATATAAATGTAAGCTGCTCTTGCCCCCATGGCACGTCCAGCGATGAGACATCCTTCAACCAGCTTATGGGGATCGTGCCTCATAATCTCCCTGTCTTTGCATGTGCCCGGCTCGCCTTCGTCAGCGTTCACGACCAAATATTTCGGTCTGCCATCCGAAGGTTTGTTCATAAAAGACCATTTCATACCACTTGGGAAGCCGGCTCCTCCGCGTCCTCGCAGTCCAGAGGTTTTAATTTCATTGATAATCCAATCCGCTCCCTTCAACACGATTTCCTTAGTCTTGTACCAGTCTCCGCGCTTAAGTGCTCCCTTCAATCTCCAATCATGTCGCCCGTAAAGATTTGTAAATATTCTGTCCTGGTCCGCAAGTGGACCAAATTTGGTCTTGGATTGCGGTGGTGGAGTTCCCGGTGGTGGGGCTGCCTGGGCGCTATTTAATCGCAATTGATTGTAAGCGACGCTTGATACCGCAGCTGAAAGCAAGGCAAATATTACGACTTGCAAGTGAACCAACCACAAATTATGTAATAACAATTAGTACACAAAGACACTTCCTTGGCCTTTATTGAACTATGTCGGATATAAAAATTGTAGACTGATTTGCTCACCTAATTTATGCCTCGGTACGAGAACTGCTCGAATTATAGTGCCAACCATCCTGGCCAAATAAAACCAAGCTGGAGCTGACGGATTTAAGTTAGAAATCGACTGTCAGTCAACTATTGCCCTGTACGAACGGAGTTGCCAACATCTAGCCCGCTCGACTGTGAAATGGCTAAAATCAGCTGAATAAGTTGACAGAGCTAAATTGACGCAAAAGTTTCGAATATGCAAACAACACTGACAACCCGTACAAAAACTCGCTTTAAAGCAAAGATTATGTACAATTAAGATGTGACACTCTAGATAATTTTTTCTTTTAAAAATTTGACCTTGGTACCGTTACTCAGACGAACTTGAGAATTAGATAATAATAAGTCATGTGTAAGAAAGAGATAAAATTTTGGGTGGAATTGGGGTGGAAATGGACCGAGAATTGAAACATTCTACAGGGCGATTTTTTTACAAATTTTCTGTAATTACATTACATCTACAGCCCCTGTTCATTGAATTAGGACCACTCATATCTCTCCCAATTTTTCCAAATTTCTACCTCTATCGTCATAAAAATGCAGGTTTTTACAAATAAAAAATTTTTACGTATAACTGTAAGATAAGGTGATGTAATATCAGGTACCTGCGAAATCCCACCCCTTATCCCTTTTTGTGGGGAATGTTAATTAGCCTACCCTTCCCTTTACCTGACTTTAGCGGTGTTCACATATGTATCTAAATCTTTTAGAAATACTGCAATTTCCTTACTCTTTCGAAAGTTGTTGGAAAGAGTTTGTCAGATAGTGAAGTCAATGTTTTATTCAGTGTGAATTTTTGGACATAAGTGATTTTAATTGAAAGTTTAGTGAAAATAAAAATCGGAAAATGTAAAGATATAAGTCAGGCAAAAAAAAAATCGGTTGTCTGTAAAGTCGGTTTACTGACGATAGTTGAACGTGACAACGTCATAAGAAGCCGCAATTATCGTTGCTATAAACAATTGACACCACATTCACTTTTCACTGCACTTCATACTTGACGAAAATATGTAAATGTATTATTGTATAGCAGCTGTCCACGCGGACGCATCGCTCACTCAAGTAAGAGAGAGACAGATGTCGAACGCTGCCGAACGCGGAGACCGATTGTGCTCTGTGATTGTGATTGTGTGATTGTGCTTTGCCGCTCGTTCCGCGCTCTCACTTGCACTTCAAGCCTTAAATGGAACGTATCAGAGCGAGGTAACGCCTCAGAGCGAGGTAACGCCTCAGAGCGAGGTAACGCCTCAGAGCGAGGTAACACCGCATGAGTCATGTTTTTTCGTGCGTGCAGCCGGCTCAATCGAATTATAAGACGTTGTCACGTCAAAAAGTCGGCAATAATTGCCCTAGTAGGGTAGAGCAGGTAGGATTCGTACGGAGGGAGCATTCGTACAGCAGTCATATCTACACTATTCTATATGGTGACGCGTTTGCATTTATGTGTGTGTCAGGCCCTCTCATGCGCAAAGCCTAACAGCTATGCGCGATGACAATGCCACTGTAAGCTTCGTTGGGACAAGTCGATACGTGTTTTCGCACCGCGTAAGTAATTTTTTGATTCATTTTGAAAACCTTCATTCGTAATAAGTTTTGCTCAAATTGTCAAATTAATTTATAATAGTTTTTGAAGAAGTGCCTTAAATTAATATTTAAACGCTAGTTTTGGGATAACCTCAACAGTTATTTTTGTTTTGAAATTATTTTTTGATTGTTTTGGTTGGGGTACCTTCGTACAGTTCTGAATGGGGAGGATTCGTACTGTACGAATGAACCCCGCGTGAGTTCAGAAAGTTTCTTCAATAAAATTTTATTATAAATTCAGGATGCCGCGAATATATATAAAAAAAGAAACGTGCGGGTCTCAGGACCCCCGGTAAGAACGAAGTTCTGCTATAATATATAAATAATAAAAAGGTAAAAAAATTTGACATATTTAAGTATTTTTATTTTACAATTCAACCATCACTGCGACTCTTTTTTGGGTAAATATCTTGAAAAAACAGCATCAATACATAGTTGTACCAAACTTTGTTGTTGAGTGTCTCGGATTATTATCTATTGACAAATTAAATGTTTCTAACAGACCTTTTTTCTAGATTATCAGATCTTGCATCTGCAAAATTAATGTTAAAATCTGCAGCCAAAATGAGTGGGACCTAATCATGATCACAACATAATTTTCTGGCACCCTCCTCACTGTACTCACTTAATTGTCTATGAATTTGAAATATATCGTCTTCAATTTTCTGATTGGGTGAAACATAAATAACAACCATAACTATTTTAAGGCCATTTATCAGAGTACTACACACAGCTGAGCACACAAAGTAAATTCCCGATGTATTTCAAATTATGTTCAGCTGACAGTGTGTGGAAATGAAAAATATTACCTCTCCCTACTTATAATGTTTCAAATCCTGTTACTTTAAAATTTGACAGTCCGCCATCTTGAATTCGTAAATTCTGACAGTTGATTTGAAATAAGCCTCCATGCAAACTCTCAAGTTCCAAGCTTGGTGCAAATCGCATTAACTTTAAAATTTGACAGTCCGCCATCCTGAATTCGTAAATTCTGACAGTTGACTTGAAATAACCGACCTCGAAAACCCCCAAGTTCCGAGTTTGGTGCAAATCGAATGAACTTTAAAATTTGACAGTCCGCCATCCTGAATTCGTAAATACTGACAGTTGACTTGAAATAACCGTCCTCGAAAACCCCCAAGTTCCGAGTTTGGTGCAAATCGCATAAACTTAAAATTTGACAGTCCGCCATCTTTAATTCGTAAATTCCGACAGTTGATTTGAAATAAGCCACCCTGCAAACTCCCAAGTTCCAAGTTTGGTGCAAATCACATTAACTTTAAAATTTGACAGTCCGCTATCCTGAATTCGTAAATTCTGACAGTTGATTTGAAATAAGCGACCTCGAAAACCCCCAAGTTCCGAGTTTGGTGCAAATCGAATAAACTTTAAAATTTGACAGTCCGCCATCCTGAATTCGTAAATTCTGACAGTTGTTTTAAAATTAGCGACCCCGAAATCCCCCAATTTTCAAGTTTGGTGCAAATCGCACTAACTGTAAAATTTGACAGTCCGCCATCTTGAATTCGAAAATTCCGACAGTTGTTTTGAAATAATCGACCTCGAAAACCCCCCGGTACCAAATTTGGTGGAAATCGCATTTACTTTACAATTTGACAATCCGCCATCTTGAATTCTTAAATTTTTGCCAGTTGATTTGAAATAAGCGACCTCGAAAACCTCAGTACCAAATTTGATGCAAATCGCATTAACTTTAAAATTAACCAGTCCGCCATCCTGAATTCGTAAATTCTGACAGTTGTTTTGAAACAAGCGACCCTGAAAAGCCACAAGTAACGAGTTTGGTTCAAATTGCATTAATTAAAAAAAATAACTTAAAAAAAAAACTTTAAAATTTGATAGTCCGTGATCTGAATTCGTAAATTCTTCTTTGCGTACAAAATACGCAAACGCAACACTATCACGAAAAGGTTATACACATGTAAAAACGCTCGAACGCGTGACTTTGTTGAATCATAAATTCCACTTGAATTTGAATTCATGTAGCATATAAATACTAACACCACTTTTAATTGCCACTATATGAAGCATACACATACACACACTTGATAGTCGTTTCACGAAAGAAAGTATAATAAAGTATTTTTATATTTTCTTTGGTTTCACGCACAGTGACATTACGGAAACCGAACTAATAAAAACGTGGTAACTTAAGACTTTATGCCTTCCACCGATTGCTTAGAAGGGCCAGAATTGTCACTGTTCATATTGTATGACATGATTATTTTTCGATGCGTACAAAATATGCAACACTACTACGAATAGGTTATACACATGTAAACACGTGCGCACGCGTGACTTTGTTGAATATCATAATAATCCACGTAAATTTGAATACACGTAACACGAATTTTAATCGTCACTGTATGAAGCGTACACATGCGTCATACAAACACACAACTATCATAAGATTCATCAAAGAAAGTATAATAAAGTAAACATGCACTGCTGCCGCCTGCCAGGGAACTTTGAATTTTCTCTTTCTCTCTCTCTCTCTTCACAGTACTACTACAGTAGCTCTCGAATAAACCGACTAGACCCCAGATGGCCAAGACCCTAAGGGGCTCGACTGGACTTGCGTAGAGCAAAGCAAAATTGAGGGGAATTTAACGTTACTCTGTCGTTTTCTCTATGTTCACCTGCCTAGTTTTTCAACGCATAGTGCGCCATAAAGAACTTCGTTCTAAAAAGGAACTAGGACGAGAGAGGTAGACGAGGAAGCAGTGAAGTCTGCAATGAGGGAAGTTTTAGATAAAACTTTATCTGTTAGGAAGTCGGCACAAAAGTATGGCATCAAACCGACAACACTTCAAAGTCGCTTAACGAACTTCCATAAAAAGGCTGCTGCTGAAAAGGAAGGTAACAACACCCCGTCGCGAGTGTTTACTTCCAAGTTCACCTCGAATCAAGTTTTCACTACGGAAGAAGAGACTCTATTGAATGAGTACATCGCGAAATGTTCCAAAATGCATTATGGGTTGACAATCATACAGGTGCGGAGACTGGCATACGAATATGCAAACGTGAATCAGCTGCAATATCCACCTAGCTGGAATCATAACAAAATGGCAGGAAAAGAATGGCTCGACAGTTATCGTAGGCGTAATGCAAATTTAAGCCTGAGGAAACCTGAAAACACCAGCGCAGCACGTTCTTTTGCATTCAACAAGACGGCCGTAACTGATTTCTATGAAAACCTAGAAAAGCTTTTCAGAAAATATGCATTCCCTGCAGATAGGATTTATAATTTCGATGAGTCAGGGGTGTCCACAGTGCTGAGTACGCCAAAGGTATTGGCGCAAAAAAACCTAAAACAAATTGGTCAACTTGTTTCGGCAGAAAGGGGTGAACTCGTTACATTCGGAGGAATCATATCAGCTAGTGGTAATACAATACCGCCGCTATTCATCTTTCCCAGGGTACATTTCAAGGATCACTTTATGGAGGGTGCTCCAGAAGGCAGCCTGGGAATGGCTACTAAGAGTGGCTGGATAAATTCTAGCATATTTTTGGAAGTCCTGAAACACATCAAAATAAAAACATCCTGCTCTAAAGAGAACCCTATCCTGCTCCTCGTCGACAATCATGAAAGCCATGTGACAATAGAAGCGGTGGACTATGCTCGTGGTAATGGCATTATTTATCTGTCGTTTCCTCCCCACACAACACACCGTCTCCAACCTTTAGATGTGGGAGTATTTGGACCTTTTAAGGCCAAACTAAAGATAGCGTTTAATGATTGGCATGTGAATAACCCGGGGAAAACCCTTAATATATACAATATCCCGAAACTGGTCAAAATTGCTTATTTTGAATCATTTAATTGCAAAAATATTTCAAATGCTTTTGAAAAGACTGGGATATGGCCATTCAACAAATTGAATTTCAGTGACGAAGAATTTGCAGCTGTGCAAGTCTACCATTCCGATTCTATAGCAATCACAGATGACAACATTCAACAAATTATACCTGAAGAAATAACTCTTACTCAACAAGATCTATCATCAAGATTGCCGTCTGGCTCACCATCTACATCAGCTGTGGGATTAATAACTCAACAAGATCTACCATCAAGTTTGCCTCCTGCGTCGCCATCTACATCAACTTTGGGATTAATAACTCAACAAGATCTATCATCAAGATTGCCGCCTGCATCGCCATCTACATCAGCTGTGGGGTTAATAACTCCAGAAATTATTCGACCTTACCCTAAAGTGGAGAGGAATGCACCTCAAAAGACGAAGAAAGGAAAACTGCCAGGAAAATCAAGGATATATACAGATACTCCCGAAAAAAATAGGCTGCTAGAAATAGAAAGATCGAAAGAGATGAAGAAACAAGAGCAAGAGAGAAAACAAAAGGCTAAGGAGGTGAAACGCGCGTTAAATTTGCTATCAGACACAAATAAAGATACCAAACCAAAGAAACAGAAGAAAACTATAGAAACTGATAGTGAAGATGAGACTGATATAAGTTTAAGAGAAAGTTCTTGTTCTCCCTTCGAAGATATGTCTGAAGGATCTGATATTGAGAACGAAATTCCAGTTATGACGGAAAACATTAAAGAAAAAAGCTTTGTTTTGGTGAAGTTCGAAAAGAAAAAGACTGTTTTACATTATATTGGACAGGTGGTAACAAAATACAACCCCATGGAATATAAAGTTTCATTTCTAAGGAAGAAGCCAGGTATCTGGAAATTTGTTTTTCCTAATACCAAAGATGAAGGAACAGTTCACTTATCAGACGTGGTTTGTGTATTGCCCGCACCAAAATCTGCTTCTACAGCAAGAACAGCTAATATCTTTAGATTTAAAAAAGATCTTACTATGTATAATGTGCAATAGTAGATCCGTTATGTGTGATTATGACATATTACCCTAATTGTTACTTTTTATGTTGATTTTATGATTTAAATTTTAACAAGTTGTTTGAAAACAATATATTGTTTATTATGTTTAAGGTTTATTGTTGTTTTAATTAGAATTCTGAATAAATGTTTAATTTCATATAAATAGCCTTTTCAATTACTCTGTACGGAGGCTCCCCACTATGTACGAATGTACCCTACTCTATGTACGAAGCTACCCCGCGTGTGGGGTGCTTTCGTACGATTCCCATTTTTTGGGAAATTCATCATAGCTTAGCCATGCTACTTTGTAACAATACTGAACTACATTATTATTAAAGCCAGATATGTAGGTAATTCAGCAGCATTGAAATTATTTTGAAATAGCTATTAGTTTTGTTTTTATATGACTTAGTGTAAAAAGTGTACGAATCCTACCTGCTCTCCCCTAGCCTGAAAGGTTTTCCTTTCGAGATATTCTATTTATTTTCCGCTTCTGTAAAACGTTTTAGAGAAAAGAAAGGCAAAATAATAATAATAATAAACGCTTAGTGGTCCTAATTCAATGAACAGGGACTGTATACAGGGTGACCGGAAATTGCTGGCATTCCTCTCGGGAGAATAAAGTATGACTAATTTGGAGTGATTTAACCTATATCACTTGGGGGTCGGAAATGCACCATTTTCGAGAAAATCTACTTCGTATTTCTTTTTACAAAAATTCGAATATTCTGACTTTTTGGCCTGAATTTTTCCGTGATCTCATAGCTTACTATTTGGCCAACCTTCCTAAAGCTAAAAATCACAAAATTTCCTGTTAGATTTTATGTTGTGTTACAATAAAAAAAATAAAAAATAAAAAATTAAAATTCTTCACAGAAGTGTCATTATCATAAAAAAATTTATGGAACTTGTCGTAGAAAGCATTGTAAATTTGTAATTACATCTCAGTATCCTCAGCTATCTAAAAATATATAATTTTCGACGAAAACATTGTTGGTTTTTTATTTTAATTTGAAAATGTAGGAGTGAAGCAGTGTACAATAAGTAGATTTTCTCGAAAATGGTGCAGTTGCGACCCTCAAGTGATATAAGTTAAATCACTCCAAATTAGTCATAGTTTCTTCTCCCGAGAGGAATGCCAGCAATTTCCGGTCACCCTGTATATATAAATATGAATCGTTGTTTTGTATGTAATCGATGTTTGAATATTTGGCTGTATGAAATGACTGATTGAGAGTTGTTTGTGTTAGAAGACCTCAATACCAAGGTTTATATGTAAATGCGAATACGATCCGATAGGTGATGCGCGAGTCATTCGAGAGCACAATTGTAGATCAACAACTTCTATACCGTTGAACCGATAGTCATGAAAATTGGTATGCGTAGATATTTGAACAGGGTGAATATTTTCAAGCTATTCGTTTTACTTGAAATCGCCACTAGATGGCGCTGCAAGTCATCAATACGGAATTCTGTATGTTTGAATGTTTAACGCTCAATCACGCCAAAACGGGTCAACAGATTTAAATTAAATTTTGAACACAGGTAGAGAACATCCTTGAGATGGGCAAAGGATTCTTTTTATTTGCATGCTTTAAAATGGCGGACTTTCAAATTTAAAAGATTATGCGAATTCCATAAAAATTGGTACTTGCGGCTTTTCGCGGTCACTAATTTCAACCAAACTCTTAGATTTACGAATTCAAGATGGCAGACTGTCAAATTTTGAATTTTGATGCAATTTCCACCACACTTGGTACTTGGGGATTTCGGAGTCACTGATTTCAACCCGACTGTCAGAATTTACGGATTCAAGATGGTAGACCGTGAAAAAAACTTATGCAATTTCTACTAAACTTGGTACCTGGGGGTTTTCGGAATCGCTGATTTAAACCCGACTCTCAGAATTTCCGAATTCAAGACGGTGGAGTGTTGAATTAAAAAGTTTAGGTGATTTCTACCAAACTTGGTATTTGGAAGTTTTCATGTCAGAATTTACGAATTCAAGGTGGCAGATCATTAAATTTTAAAGAATATTTGCGATTTGCACTAAACTTGGTACTTGGGGGTTTTCGAGGAGTGACATTGTGTCATGTGCTTAACCTCCTGAGTGACATTTGATAAATATAAAATCGGCAACATCATATTTTTATTAAAGTTTACTTTCATTTTAGGGGTAGTTGTGCCCGGGCAACGCCGGGTGAGGGCCAGCTAGTTTATCATAATTCTTATTCTCATATTAGCTTGAAGGTGCTACCTGTCTCTTCCCCTTCTTCAATTCCACGCCCTCCCTATACCTGGAACATTGGAAGGGATGGGCACTAATACCAAAGACTATAGAGCCTACAAAGACTGTTCACTCCGGCAATTATCTCCTTATCTTTTTATGACCTTGGTACCGTTATTCCACCCAACCCCACAATTTTGGCAGAAGTCGATAGCATGCTTAAGCGCTGCGGTGCAAAAGAGATGAAAAATGGGGAGGCGGAACTTGGAACTTGGAGGAATTGATACAGTCTTACAGGGTGCCAAGAAAATATGAACGAAAAACTGTTTTATAATTGAGTCTTTATGCCACAATTTATTGTTAATTCAATTTATATTTGAGCATAATTTTTTTGGAAATCTAGAAAAACAATTGGCCCAATAAGCCACAATTTATCATACATTAACTAAAAACTCAATATAAAAGAGTCACCCTGTCCTGTAAAGCGAACCACGCTCTAGCTCGCCTCACCATACAATCGCATTTGCTTCCCGTGCAAAACAAGCCCGCATAAGAAAACCTGTGGTGAAAAAACGTAAACAAAAGTAATCTGTGTACGCCTTGAATGTGTGAGTGAGCTATTCGATTTCTGACAGTTCCTATATGAAAAGCACGGCCGGGCCGGCACCAACACAGTGCCAGAAAAAGCAATGCTAAACAAGCCCGCACCATAATAGGTGAACTCTGGTTTCGCTGTGTGTGCGGCGATTGTGATTGTTGCCGTCCTTATTCTTTACTAGGCAATTTAAATGGGGATTCGGACTTGGAACAAAGAGGGAAAGATTCTCTGTCTTACTAATGGGAAAATTTTTTGTTTTATTTTTCCCAAAATGGGCTGTGGTGGGGATAACTGCGCCGCAAAAATAGAGTGAACATTCTTTGTAAGGTAGTTTCATATTCTTTGCTAATACCAAGCACACAACTCACCCAAGGCGCCTTTAACATCGCGTGTACAAAAAACGCTCCCATTATTGTTTACAGTGCAGACGCCGTAGGTGAGCATTTTTGGACTGCCTATTCTTGTCTCGCTCGTTCTTATTGGAATTTGCATAAGGAATGGTAGGCAGTAGTTCTTTATTGCCTGTACTAAAGCAACATTTTTCTTGATCCCGGTTTTGGAATTGCATTTGGGTTAGAGTAGAGCTTTGCGCTTGTATAGAGAGTGTCACATCTTATTATTTGATAATCTTTGGTAAATGACGCACCCTGTATTTTTATGGTTATCTCTCTCAGCTCGTTTCTTCAAGGGTAACTGATTACCTTTCTTTCGTAGGATTTGGATTCTCAGCTGTTGTCTGTCATTTGTCATTACAAAAAAGTTATTTATATTTGTTGATTTGCAGTAGAATTTTAACTAAATTGAAAATTGAACTATAACTTCATAATATATCTGGTTACTGAGTATTATTTGCAATATCAAGGAAAATGTGGGCAGATGTATCTTGTGACGATGACGAGGAAACCTCAATGTGGTGGTCTATACCTGATCCAGTTTTTTTAAAGATTCTGTCATACCTGGAACCAAAAGAAATTCTCTGTGCTGGAGCTACCTGCAAGAGATGGTATCAAATAGCCCACGATGACTACCTCTGGAAGAAACTTTTCCACCGTCACTTTTTAGTGGATTGTAATATTGGCCTCAAACCAGGTTTGATAACATATTTATAATTATGTAAACATAAAATTATTTATATCAATCAAACTGTTTAGCACTGCACTTTTTGTTTGTGTGTTCAAGTTTTAGTGATACTAGGAGTAGCCGTAAGCAACGATTATTATACTTTACGTAGGAAACATGAGCACGGATAATTATTCCAAACGACCAACCAACAATAGTGCACTACTCGCCCCGTATAAAATAAATTGAAATGGTCCACACTTGGTTCCCTCTTGCTCAGACTAATACGGATTTTCGGCAGTTAACTGCGAGTTTGAAATATTGTCAAATAAATCGTTAATTGCTTCGAAAATTAGCTAATTTTTTTTGAATAAATAATTTGAGGACAAAGCAAAGCAACTGGGAATCTATTTACTTTAGGTTAAGGTGTTATTGATTATTAGTATATATTTAGTAAAAAGTTTATGAAAAAAGTAAAACCAATTTTTATATCTAGGTACGGAATCGTGGCATGCAGAATATAAGCGGCTTACAGCGAATATTCCCATGGTATTAACAGAGACTTTAGATGCACACACACATCAAGTTCTTCACGTTAGTTTCTCTCATAATGGCGAAATGTTTGCTACGTGCTCGAAAGACGGTATGGTAATAGTAAGTACAGTTAAATTACTTTTAACCGAGTGATTTAGATTTCTTTACCCTAACTGGACATATAATAAAAGTTTAAGATGATTCCGTCTCAAATTGACAATCGCTTGGACTTCGTAATTTTTTATTTTAATGGAATTTGATGAATATTCTTGTTATATCTTAGATGGCATATCTGAGTTAAATTCTTCTTTGTTTTTGGTTTAAAAAAATATATGGCCCTTCCAAGAGTACACACCGAATGTTGAGATTTTGGGTTTTCTTAATACCATGATATATTTGAAGGGCCCCGGACCAGACGTGATTAACCCACAAAATAGAAAAAAATAACTTCTTAGCTTTTAATAGTCTACATGCATTACTCTTTCATTTCTTTCTGGCAAAAAGGTATTCTATATTTTTTTTGTTTCAAAAACTCCCTTCTAAAATTCTACTTCACCACTTTTATAATGAGCGCATTCAACTTTGGATTTTAATTACCAGAGATATGAGTTCCGAGGGTTAGTTACGTCTGGTCTAAATTTCAGTTGGTGTGTCGCTGGTATAAGCTTCTTTTGATTCGATTCGAACGCTTTTCATGTTAGGGTCCCAGATCTTTCAAGTAACACTGATAATTACTTTTTAGTAAGGTTAACAATGAACACTAGATAATGCCGTTCCAGGAAACAATTTATACAGCAGCGACCGCAAAGAGTTGACATGCGAGTGCGACTAAGGGCTAATACTTTAGTAGACAGTCAATCCTGGTAATATTAAATATTGAAATTACCATAAATTAAAGTTATTGATGCAAATGAAACCAAGAGTCACTATAAAATAAAAATTTTATTTCCATTCAAATTGATACTTAGGGGTTTTCGGGGTCGCTGACTTCAACACTCTCAGAATTTACAAATTCAAGATGACGGACTGTCAAATGTAAAAGCTCATGCTATTTCCACCATACTTGGTTCTTGGGTGTTTTTGGGGTCGCTGATTTCAACCCGACTGTCAGAATTTTTTGAATTTAAGATGGCGAGCTGTCAAATTTAAAAGTTTATGCGATTTCCACCAAACTCGGTAAACCACATAGTGCGAATGCGGTCCAATAGGGGGCGAACGAGTGGTATCGGGTTCATTCGCGTATCGTTCAACTGATTGTCACGAAAATTGGTATAAGTAAGTATTTGAGGACGATGAATATTTTTGCTTTTCACATGGACAATTATATGTTGCGTGCTCCAAAGTAGGAAAACCATGTGATTTATTTATTTACGCACCGGATGGAAGAACAAGAAACATTGTATATCTGCGAGCATTAGAATAAAAACTTCACATCTATATATGTATATTCTTTTCTTTTTAGGGTTCCGTACCTTGAAAGGAAAAAATGAAACCCTTATAGGATCACTTTGTTGTCCGTCCGTCCGTCCGTCTGTCCGTCCGTCCGTCTGTCCGTCCGTCTGTCTGTCTGTCAAGACCCTTTTTCTCAGGAACGCGTGGAGGTATCAAGCTGGAATTTATATCAAATACTTGGGTCTACTGTCCCTTGGAGCTGTGAAAAAATTGGTTGTCTGTAAAGTCGGTTTACGATTGAAGTTTACGTGACAACGTCTTATTTGTTGTGTAAGTTTATTAAAAGAAAGGATTAAATGAAGTTTAAAATTTTATTAAATTTATAAATCACGTATTTCGTTACGCTCGAGTGAAAGAGAGACACAAGGCAGACACCGGTCGAGCGAGTCTCTCTCCAGTGCTGCGCGCGCACCTGCTCATATTAGCGGCTCGTCGTTACGTTACTTCAGTTTTCGTAAATGACTCTTGGGTCGACCGATTTATAAGACGTTGTCACGTCAAAATTATTTTTTGGGATTTTTCTCAGTGCGGTATCTAACTGAACAAGTTTAAACATGCATTTCTTAAGAGGGGATCTTACAATTTTCGTTTAATTAACAAGAACATCCTATTGAAAGGAATAAGAAGTCTTTTTAATTTCAAATAGGTTTCTTACTAAATTTCTAATTTATTGGATAGGCTAATTGTTTCGTTGATGTAAGAGGAAATTCTTCTAGTTCCCACTCCTTAGAATTTATAATGAATTTTAATTTTCATATTGAAATGAAACGTTGTCTTTTTAATTTCTAATAAGATTTCCTCATAATTCTGCTCATGTTACCGGCTCGTCGTTACTTCAGTTTTCGTAAATGACTCTTGGGTCGACCGATTTATAAGACGTTGTCACGTCAAAAATCAAACTTCTAAGCCAACGCAATCAAAAGATACAGCCGTTTATGCCGCAAATTTCCGCAAATTTTCGACACTCGTAAGGGAATCAAAACCTACAGGGTACTTCCCGTGAACTCAGAATCTTGAAATTTGGTACGAAGCAACGTCTTATAGCACAGATATAGGAAAAGTTGCGAAAACCGTAAATTTTTAGTTACATCATATAATAAAAATATTTTTAATAATTTTAAAATTACTACCCCTTTCCTCATGAACGCGTACAGGTATTAAATTGAAATTCATATCAAATACTCAGGTCTATAATACCTTTAAGCTGTAACAAAATCAAACTTCTATGTCAACGCAATCAAAAGAAACAGCAATTTGATATATACATATATATATTTGCAATATAAATACAATAACTATGACTATGACTGATTGTCGTGATGGGTGAACTTTTACTTATATACCTACAGATTTGTACGGAACCTTCGATGCGCGAGTCCGACTCGCACTTGGCCGGTTTTTTTTATAATAAAAACGCAAAGTACAATAAACACTGATTAAATTTCTGCTGTGGGGCAGCAAAGCGCACCGGGACACAACTAGTTATATATAGTTTGAAAATTAAACTCTTGCAGATTTAGTATTTTGCAAGTTTAAGTGATGATCAGTAGAAATTTTAAAATTATATGCAGATGTTTTGAGCGCCACTGTGTTTCAAAAGATGATATGCAAACATTATCCCCATATATGTATATACATACAATCAAAACACATCACATAAAATCAAAAGTTAGTTTGTTTGTTTGTTGCTCAATCACGCCTAAACGCTTGGATCGATAATTTTCATTTTTTGAGTGAAGACACTACATATTCCGGCGTAAAATATAAGCTAGTTTTTATTTGCGAATTTCAAAATGGCGGACGCAAAATGGCAGCAGAAAATTGTAAATTTCATTGGATTGCCGTCAAACTTGGTATTTGGGGGTTTTTGGAGCTCCTAATTACGAATCTACAATCGAAATTTGGAAATTCAATTCAATTTTTGAACTTCAACGAATGTAATTGAAAATTGGTACTATAGGTGTCTTGAGGCCTCTAACTTCGAATATACTATCAAGATTTGGAAATTCAAATTAGCGGACCCAATATGTTTGCTGCTCAATCGCGGCTTAACGTTTGGTCCGATTATTTTAATTTTTTATGTGAAGGAACTACATATCCCGACTTAAGATATGGGCTACTTTGTATTCGTGGGATTCAAAATGGCGGGCCCAATATGGCAACTACCATTTTTGAAACTCTACAAATTTAATCGAAATGTCGTACTAAGGTACCACTGAGTTGACAATTACAATATAGGGGTATAGTAAGTAAGTAGTTCAAGTTAATAGAAAGTTGTTTTGTTTCTTGATCAATTGTAACTTTCAATGGATTGTCACGAATATTGGTTTATGGAGTTTTTGGAGATGCTGATCGTGAATCCGGTTTCAAAGTTTGGAAATCAAGATATAAAGCCCTTCTGATATGGATCCGTGGTGGCAAAATGCGTTTTGGATGGACCCCATTCAAAGATTTCAGAGACATTCCAAAACTTCATAATTTGAATATTGAGTATTTTTGAAGTATTTCATTAAGTAATATTTCTGCTACACCGGGTGAAACCGGGTTACTCAACTAGTATACAATAAAAAACTTATGATTAAATTTAGGATCTAAGTGCATTCATCTATAATTTAATTTAATTTTTAGTCTAGCAGGATTAATTTTCGATATTTAATATTTCAAGTTTGGGAAAAAATAGTATATAAGGAAAAACCCAGTGTTATCAAGACAAAGATATTCTCGATTTATTAAAATTATGAGACGTCAGAACAGCTTTTGCGTTGTGGAACATTTACAGAAATCATTGAAAGTCGCTAATTAAGCTAATTAAAGTTGTAAAATAGAATGTGCATACTTACAGTGTTGGAAAAAACTAAAGCAACTCAACACATGAAGGTCCATGGTGCTGACCCACTGTAGTATGAATAACTTCGGAACGCGTATTTTGATTTGAGTACGGTTTTTGTTTTTTTTTAGGAAAGGGAAGCTTTTGCTCAGAAAAAATGTCGATCTGCCCATTAAAAAAATCGGGCCGAAATCAACTTTTGGGTTATTGAAATTGCCATTTTCAAAGTTTAGCGCGGCTTCTCTCGCTTGTTTGTTGACGGATTGGATCGCAAGAAGTATCTTTGGAAGCTTCAGCTTTCTAACACTCTATAAACCACAATCGACGATGCCTCCCAAAGAAGTTATAAAACGTTTTCTGAATTAACCCCTTCCAAATTTTCAGTTGCGATTTTAGGGGAGAAAGGCTGATGTCATGGAGGGGAGGGGGTTGTTATGATGTCTGAACAAACGTTGATCACGAGACTACGTTGAATCAATTGGCATATCTCTGTTCAGACCTTAACGAGGCACCCTATATTCTCTGATCTAAATAAAAGCTTTAGTTTTTTTTCCAGACAATTTTTATTACTTGTAAGAACTTAGAGTGTTTATGTTGAGTTTATTATAATATTGTTTTGTCGTTATTTAGAAGGATGTAAGAAGATTAAATATATGTTATTTCAAAGTAAAGCATACCCTTGTTATTTTTTTCTTAAATACTACTTTTTTTGTGTTGAGTTTCTTTAGTTTTTTCCAACACTGTATATGTATGTAGTACCTAGAATTTATATATGATAAAGTATAACTGATGGTTTTACTGAAGATTGGGCACAACTTCAGCGTGTTTTTATTAACACTATCAAGTCCGCACGCTTAAAAAACCTTTTGCTTCTCTACGCCGGTAATTCGTGGTTAGATTTCATCTGTAGCGGGAACTTGATTTCAAAGTCATTCATAGTGAAATTAAAGAGTACAGAAGTTAAGCAACGAACAAATCATTATGAAAAAGTTAACTTAGCTGGTTTTAATTGTTATGCAGTAGCTAAACTCACTACGTAAATGACACCAACGTTGTGCCACTGGCCTTCAACGATCGGTTTGGACGTGAAAGTGTTAATGTTTTTGATATATTTATTTTTACTAAACATTCATGTTTTAATATAAAATAAAATCTTTACAACACAATCATTTCTCTATAATATATGTACATATCTTTTACAAGTACCTAAATTTTACTTTCCATTTCGTATACGGTAGATTATGTAACCGAAAATATCCACGTTATCTCTAATATACACGTGGTATCAAACCCATTTGATAACCAGTAAGAGATCGCAAAACAAGTAAAATTGTGGGTCTAAGCTCTTCTCCCAAAGGTAAAAGTTCATAATGCCTAAGTACTTTGGTGATCATGCTCTTCATTTTTAACATGGCGAATTTTTGTCCAATACAATTCCTAGGACCTGCACTGAAAGGAATAAATGCAAATGGATTCTGAGTGCCTGCACTAGTTTCTCCTGAGTGTCTTTCAGGTATGAAGCTATCAGGATCATAAAAGAACTTAGAATTTCTCATAGTTATCATAAGTGGTATGTGCACTGATGCTCCAGCCGGCAAGATTTGATCCCCTTAAGATGTAATTTATTAATAAACTTTTTTAAACTAAAAGATTTGCTACTTACCAACATTTAAATCTTCTTTCATAATCCTGCCTATAAGAGGCACAGGCGGGTACATACGCAGACCTTCTTTAATCACGTTTTCAGTATACTTCAGTTTTTGAAGATCACTATAAGTAGTTGGACGTGTTTTATCATCACCAAAAATTTCTCTAATTTCTTCAAACATTTTCTTCTGAACTTTTGGATGCCTAGAGACTAAGAAGAGTGTGAAACAGATTCCTGATGTGGTTGTATCATGCCCTGCAAAAGCGATCGTATCGACCTCTTCTCTTATATCGTCATTAGAAAGTGACTTTCCATCGATGTTTGTTTTTAGCATTAAATCTAAAAACGCCATTCTTTTCTTTTTTCCAGTATCGTCATAACTCGCTAAAAAAAATGTTGATTTAGTTTTATAAAAATACTAGAAAAACGGTTACTTTTATCAGTTTGTGGCATATTTATTTCCTTTTCCAGCATTTTCCTTCGGTCCACAATTATTTTTCGCGTGAAAGAATGTAGTGTGTGAAGAAGTTTGTCATGTCGTCTTTTTGTTACATATGCTATAGTTGAAAAAAGGACATCCAAATAATGACTAGCCTTTAAAAATCGACCGACTAAAATCACACTTAATCTATAAAAAAAAATTTAAAATACATCAATTGTTATCAAATCGATATCTGTTGAATTGATTTACTCAGAAATTGCCTTTACGTACGCACAATTTGGATCAGATTGGGCATTGATTTTAACACCCAGTGCACTTTCTGAAATCGAAATGTAATATACCTTAGTTTGGTACAATACAATTGAAGCATTAAATCTTACCTGAAACTGCGTCCAGTGTTGCTAAGGCAACATAATGATGCATATTAATAACTTTGTCATCACCAACGACAGGCTGTAATTTTTCAATCAAAATATTGCTTTGCTCATCAAAAATTTGAACAAATTGTTCCAGAATAGAAAAGTGAAATGCCGGTGTTAAAATTTTCCTGCGGCGGAACCATTTGGATCCACTACTTAGAAAAAGACCTCCCTTCAACCATGGTCTAAGAAATCTATACATATCATTTTTTCTAATATGTTTAGAACTGTTCAAAATTGATTCGATAATTTCCAGATCATTTACAACAACGAAAAAGCGATTGAGAACCCACACTCGATATATTTTGCCATATTTTTTGAAATCTTTTTTCGCTCTCTCTAACATCGCTGAAAAAACAAGTTATTGTATTGTTACACATAAGGGCATATATGGTTTAGTGATTGGATTACATACATTCCGGATTATGATTTAAATACTGAAGTGCATTTCCAAAAAATGGAATAAATGGAGCACCACGAATGTTGCTCATGGTGTCCACCCGTTTTTTGTTTCGGTAGTCCCGATTTGATAGAAACATAAACAATCCTATTAAGAGCAACATTATAAGAGTTGGTACCTAAACATATTTAAAAGAATCTTATTAGATTAATCTACTTAAAGACTTAATATAAAATCTTATAGCATTTATACATATCACTTAGGACCTTAGGTTATCATGTCGACTCCAAACATCTAGTAAAATTTTAGAATATAAATTGTAATTTGTCAATTTGAATAACATGTTATATTAGTAGGTATACCCGACCAGACCATGTTTTGATTGGTGGCTAGCACAACTACATGCGAGAACTACTATTTTCTTCTCACGACGGAACGGTGAAGGTATACGCGTTTAGGATGAGAGGTTGTTTGTGTATGTAAACTAATGTTGTAATTGTTCTCCAAAACGATTTGACCGATTTAGATAGGGTTTTTTGTAAAGGGTTTATGATTAATAGGCGATGGTTCTGAGATAGGTGTTATGGTGTTAACTCGCCAGGGGCGCTGCAATAAACATTGTTTCGTTTGTTAATTTAAGGGGGGAGCCTGCTTTAGGGTACCTAAAAAAAGCGTTTTTTGGGGAATTTCTTTAGGACAGAAAGAAAAAAGCAAGGTTAATGAAATTTTTAGGTTATTATATTGCATGTTTGAGCATTACAAAAAAAAAATATTTCAGTGAAAAATATTCACACGCAGCCGATTTTTATGGACATTTGTGCAACACCTTTCAATTGCAGTCTGCAATTGGCGGGACAAATGGATTTCGTAATTTTCGTCTGAAATAAAAAAACCAAAGAAAATGTCAATTTGCATATTATTTTCTTCTAGATGAACCAAGAAAATTAAAAAAAAAAAGTGAAATTAAGGAATTTTCTGAGGTTCGAAAAAAAAGTGAATTTTTTTAACAAAAAAAATCATTTCAACTTGCGAAAAAAGTTGTTCAGAAATATTTTTCGTGAATTTTTTTTAGTTCAAATAGAAGAGTATACAAAACTGAAGCTAACAAGCCTTGGTTCGTTAAAATTGGTCGTCTAGTTTTTTTGCAATTACGCCCGCCAATTTAGTAAAATCGCAAAAACAAAAACTCGAGAAAAAGCGCTTCAAAGTTCACGGCAGCTGCGCGGACGCTCGTATATCTGCTCGACATCCCACTGCGTTTAGTGCTATATCTTTGAAAAAATCGTGAATTAGCCTCTATAACTTTGGGTACATATTCTTAGATACATTAGGAAGAGATTTAAGGAAAAAAAAAATCGATTTTTTTGAGCCTTGTAAAGCAGGCTTCCCCCTTAATAGAAATTGATGAGTTGCTTACAAAAGCAACAAGCAGATGTACAGATATGTATAAACAGCATCGTCGGGAACTTACTTATGCAACATAGTTTATTTGGGTTCTGACAGTTTGACATTTCTCAAAATTAAAAGTGGAATATTTCGGAAACTATAGCCAAAATACCTTCAGATCCTTCCGTTGTAGGGCAAACGGAAGGCACCTGCTCAATTTAATTAAAATGCGAGCGCTGACGCGGTATATTTAAGTCGTCTTCGTATTCGAGACGGAGGCATAAAGTCTGGTCTCAAATTCAATATATCCTTGCTGACTGTCCTTTATTTAGTCTCTCTACAGTTTGCAATTATAATATTAGTTTGGATAGTTGATAAGTATCCTATTTAAGTAAAAAATGGGCATCCCGGCCAAAGCTATGTATGTAGTTATTTCAAAAGCAATTAAATATTAGTCTTACTTGTTCTCCCAACATTATATGCTCGTAGTAACTCACTATTGTTAGGACCATGCTCTTTATTTCCAAAGTTTCTATCCGGTATATTGTAGTAGTTCCTAAATGAAATAAAAGCAAATAAAAGTTTGATTATTTTCTTATGAAATTTCAAACCAACTAGAAAAGACGGGGTTGTGTTGAAGATTAATACTTAATAGAACTTCGTTGTTTATATCAGATATTTATTATTATTTTTATTATGGTTATAACAGCTTTTTATTAATTACTAATAATACAGTCATGCGTTTTACTTTAAAACCAACTAAGTTTTTCATGAAAGTTTTATCTTTTGATCCTCATTATTTATACAAACCGTCAGAGAGAAATAGATAACACTCTTTGGCAGAAATAACTATTGAATGGTCTTTACTATTTTCCCATATATTGATTTTATTTTCGTTAACAAGAAATTTAAATAATTCCCTTGGGGAATTCTGACTAGAGTTCATAGAGCTCAGTTCGCTAAAGTATTCCGTCTGGGTGCATTTGAATTTGAATTATTGGTGAATAACGGAAATTTTTAAAATGGGAAGGAAATCAGTGAACGAAATGAAGTTGTGGCAGTTAATTTCCGTTTTTTTCCAGTTTTAACATAGTAAGGATTCCAATCAAGCATCCTTCCAATTTACAGGTGATCGCACTTCGTTTGTCGCAGCGTGCGATTGCTAACCAGTTTCAAATAAGCAAGGTACGTGTCCTTCAAACAATACAACTCAAATATACGCATAACTGTAGAATCATATTTAAAGTAGTTTGAGAACAAATGACATATAACCCCATCTTACCCCATCTGCGCAATGTAGTGAGGGAAGATGAGGTTTAGTGTTTTACTTTTGCGAACGTAGGACCATTCCAAAAAATATACATATATATATGTACATACCGGGTGTTTCTTTTAACCTGACATATCAAAATAACTCGAAAAACACGCATTATACAAAAAACGTGTCTAGACAAAAAATCTGCCTATCCTAAAATCAGCCCCCCCCCCCCCCACCCTCTCCCCATGTGGCTGAGGAGGAGTAAACTTTTTAATTTCAAATGGGAACCGCAATTTTTTATTGCGGAATCTGATTCTACGGAGAAAAATACGAAACTTTTATCTGAAACATTTTTTTCAATTCGGTACAGGGAACGCGGGGGAGGGTGTGTTGTCTGTCAAAAGAGGTTCCGAAAAGGTCGAATATCTCGAGAACTACACATGAGATCGAAAAAAGAAAAAATACGTGTCAAAAGTTTTTTGAAAAACTATCCAATGGTACCAAACTCGACCACCTACCGCTGGGGTTGGGGAAGAGACCACCTACCGGTGGAATTAGAGGGGGGGCGAGGAAGGGAGGTGCGGGGTCGAGTTTGGTACCATTGGATAGGTTTTCAAAATACATTTGACACGTATTTTTTCTTTTTTCGATCCCATGTGTAGTTCGCGAGATATTCGACCTTTTCGGAACATTTTTGACAGACAACACACCCTCCACCGCGTTCCCTGTACCGAATTGAAAAAAAATGTTTCAGATAAAAGTTTCGTATTTTTCTCCGTAGAATCAGATTCCGCAATAAAAAATTGCGGTTCCCATTTGAAATTAAGAAGTTCACCCCTCCCCACCCACATGGGGAGAGGGTTGGGGGCTGATTTTAGGATAGGCAGATGTCCCCCATGGAGATATTGATTTTTTGTCTAGACAAGTTTTTTGTATAATGCGTGTTTTTCGGGTTATTTTGATATGTCAGGTTAAAAGAAACACCCGGTATATCTATTATATATATAAAAATGGACGTGTGTGTGCCTATATTTCACTCTGCAGCCAAAACTACACATCACAGATGAAAAGTGTTTGTGTGGGGTAGTAACCCCAAGCTTCCCATCGTGCACTATGGTGGTTGCAAGTCGATAGCTATAAGGGTGTAAAAGATATGGGGGTTGAAAAAAGTTAACTTCGAAAATGTGTGACTCTAATTGAGCCGTTGGGAATCATAGTGGCGTAGAAGAGAAATTTCTCGAAAGTTCGATTACTTTCTGGAACTATCTAAAAGATTTGAGAAATTACTCGAAAGTTTGATAATTATCGGGAACTAACTAGAAGATTCGAGAAATTTCTCGAAAGTTCGATAACTTTCTGGAACTTTCTAGAAGATTCGAGAAATTTCTCGAAAGTTCGACAACTTTCTGGAACTTTCTAGAAGATTCGAGAAATTTCTCGAAAGTTCGACAACTTTCTGGAACTATATAGAAGATTTGAGAAATTTCTCGAAGGTTCGACAACTTTCTGGAACTTTCTAGAAGATTTAAGAAATTTCTCGAAAGTTCGATAACTTTCTGGAACATTTTAGAAGATTTTAGATTTTTCTCGAAAGTCCGATAACTTTCTGGAACTATCTAGAAGATTTGAGAAATTTCTGTAAAGTTCAATAACTTTCTGGAACCGACTATGTAGAAGACTCGAGAAATTTCTCAAAAGTTCGATAACTTCCTTTAAAAATGATTCCAATTGGTCTAGAACGTACTGAATTTTTCTATAAATTTCAGAATGATCTGGAAAGTTCTAAAAGATATTTAAATGTTAATTATTTAAAAAAAGAATACTAATCGGCCTCTAGAATGTTCTGGGTTGTTCAACAAATTTCAAGACTTAAAAATGATTCGAATCGGTCTAGAATGTTTTGGATTGTTCCGGAAATTTCGAAAACAATATGAAAAATTCTAAAATATATTTAAATGTTTTAAATCAGTGAATAATGATTCTAATTGGTTTAGAACGTACTGCAAAATTCTAAAATATATTTAAAAGTAGTAAATCACACTAAAATTATCGGAACAATTCAAAACATTCTAGAACGATTAGAATTAGTTTCAAATGATTTACGACATTTAAATATATTTTAGAGCTTTTTAAAACGTTTTCCAAATTTTTTGAAAATTAAGTGGGTAGTGAGGATGGCTTCTGAGACTATATAAGACGAAATGTGATGCACATGCTTCAGTTAATAAGAAGTGTGCGACGAAAGACAATTTATAAAATTCATTAAAAAAACGTGTCCTATATTGTACTACCAAAAAATAACCCAGCGAAGCGGGTGTTTCCAGCTAGTGTACATATATATATTGCGACATTCTAAATAGTGGGAAATGTATGAAATTTTCCCGTAACCTGGATAGGAACCCAGATAAAACCTGTGTTTTCAGATTTGTATAGGGAGAAAACGTACTGTAACCTATATATAGTTCATTACTAAAACCTATTTTAGAACACTACCCCATCTTACTCCAGTCTTTCCTGTTCAAAATTAAATCCTGTTCATATCGCTTAAAATTGTACATTTGGCAGTTTTTTTACTATAAAAAAATGAATAAAGGCCTATTTATAGTATAAAAAAATATAAAAGTTTGTTTAAAAAAGGAGAATGGTCGGTTTCGTCCCCAGTGCTGTATCAAGTTGAGGTATATGCCATTTTATAGGTTATCATAATAGCTTTCTTTTATTATATGACATCAACAATGACAGTCGTGCAGGAAAAGAGCTATGAATAATTGTCTTTTCTTCAAATAAATGTAGTATTTGTTGTTTGTATTGTTGCCGGTTTCGTATTGGCTTGCTTTACATACAGCTTTTGCACTTTGGGATCGGTAGTATTTTTTTTACTTGATTCTTTTTTTTACTGTGATTTTGGCTGGAACCAAAGCGGTTTAGTTTACTTGTTAAAATGGAGAATATGAACTATTGATACATTCGGCCGATCTTTAGAACGCCACCGTACATGTGTTCACGTAATGATATAGTATTTGGGCTGGACGAGGCATCAAAATAATATTTTATTGCCAGCAACTTTTCTGGATGCGGTAATTTTGGATATTTATTATTAACTATTGTTTATTTGTTCGTTTGAATAATAATATTTAATATCATTACATTCAATGTTCTAGTTTCATTGCATTCTTTGTTGATATTTTAATGATTTGTGTAGTTACAAAACCGCCTAGAAACGATTATTTTTAAATTCCTATCTCTATTTCTTTTGGAACTTTTTATTATTTTGACTAGATAGTACGCTGGGGTGCGAGTGGCGGTAGAATAGCGAAAGGTAGCCATATAAACTAAAAATCAGCGGTGGAGTACCAGCAGTTAGGCATATAAAGTAAAACTATCATATATTTACATGAGAAATAAAAGAAGTCATAGTTCCTTTCCCTGCACGTGTTTCATTGTTGGTGTCATGCAATAAAATAAAGGTATGATATGACCTTTCATATGACAACTACCACAACTTGATACATCCTGGGGACGGAGCCCATACAAAGTTGCCCATTCTCCTTTGTTTTTCAAGTGTTACACTGAACTATGTGTGTTAAAGTATTACAGTAATTGAAAAAGAAAGAAACTGTTAAGCCAGGTCGAACGTTAATTGTAGCATTATCATCATTATCGGATCCAGATTTTGAATTTTGAGTTTGTGAATTTTGGAAATTAAAACTTCGAAGTTTTCTCGGACATCTACGGGGCATTATAATATTTTTTACGAAGCACAATTCTACAAAGCATTATTTACACCTCAAAAATGCTAAAGAACAAAACATAAAAACTAACAAATTTGGAACACTTCTATTCCCTAGCCACTGGGCTATTGAGAAGACGATTACGAAATTGTCACTCATATTGCGCGGGCAAGTCAAGTTTGTTACTTTATACGTGGACAAAACGGAGTTTCCCAGAAGTTGAACCTAGATCGATTTTTCGGCCCCGTAAATCCCTATATTGAAAATTTCATCGAAATCTTAGAGCCGTTTTCCAGAACGTGATTGCAAACAAACATATAAATATTGCTCTTATAATAGTATAGGATGTGAAATATTTGACTTAGGTTTCTAGCGCAATTAAAGGTGAATTGCAAAAATTCAGTCTTGATATTTTACCTGGAGTTGTCTTTAATAAATGTTTTAATATTTTCGAAATGCTTGCATTTGATTAAAATTTTGCAACCTTCTTATTGTAAAGTAGTTACATATATGTAGGTGTATTTTCATATATTGCTATGTAATTGTTGTAACTGCATAGAGTACAATCTATACCTGTGTATGTAAAATTGTTACGTGTAGGAGGTCTATGTATGATGTATTTGCTCCTTTAGTGTAGGTGTAGTCATAAACCAAAGCTTTATGCAGCAAGCACGTCGGTCGCTTGATTTATGTATATACATATGTACATATCTATGCATGTAAGCCAATTAAAAAGAAAAACCCGATAACACTCGCATTCTTTTAAAAAATCTAATAAAATTTTCCTATTCCTTCTAATAATAAGAAATATGTTCATCAAAATTGCACTTTTAGTGATTTTATAAGTTTAATTGAAGTTCTTGGTCCTTCTGGGCTTGTCGGGGTCACCAGTTATGGAAATTCATTCCATCCCATTTATTGTTAATTGATTTTTACACATAATTGAAATAATTATCTAAAAAAATCGAATTCAATCGTATCAGAAATCTGATTGCAACAATTTTTTTTTCTTTATACAAGGTAGAATTAATTGCAAAAATTAAATTATCTTGTTAATTACATCAATTTCAAGGATCCCTTACTTACCAATTAAAAAATTGAAAGACAATTCGTTTTTAAGTTATATTTTCATGCATCGTTATCCGTAACAAATAAGCGCAGCTAATTGATTATTTTTTATCAAATTATTTTAATTTTATTGTGGTTTTCTACGGTTTTCTCAGATTTTGAATTATAATCGGAGATATGAGAAGAGTTGTGAATTTCGGGCTTCTTTATAATTTTTAGCACCTTAAAAGGAAAAAAGTTGAACAACTTAAAAAAAAAACTACTTAAATTAGAAATTTGAAAGATTTTACGACAGTTTTTAGTGCGTTTCTATCCAGGTTACGTTAAGTTTTTCATACTATAAAAAGTGAGAAAATTCTTAAATTGCCCCGTAACCTGGGTAGAAACCCAGATAAAGTCTGGGTTTTTAGATCTGTATGACGAGAAGACGTACTAAGAACTGCACCGTTCGTTAAAGCTATTGTTATGGTAAGATTCCCTTAAGGATTCTCTGGAACGAATAAGCACTCAAACACTCAAACACAAGAAAATCGAATTATTGACTATTTATTCCCGCTTAAACAAACCTTATTAAAAAAAGAATGCAAGGACGGTCGTGAAATGTTTTTAAGTCAAGAGATTGATCGCGAGAAAGAGTTACACATCCGCTTACTATGAGCTCCAAAGTCGGAGAGGACGAAAGCAGCACACCGAGGCCGGAAACGTCGTCAAACGTGGCGGGTTTATTCCGGCAGTACCAAAGTGTTATCACGGGTGAAAAATATAGCAGATTTATTCTGGGCAGTACTAGAGTACTAGTCAAATTTTGAATTCATATTTGAGGGGAAATATTTCATAACACCCGTTAAACCCCAAGCAAAGGTATAGATCTAGTTACATAATCCAATCTAAAATTATAACATATTAAGTTACATGGCTCAATAAGGAGCTAGTTACATCATTCAATACATATAAAGCCATTACACATTAATTACAAGACTAAATATATTTTTCCTCACATATGTACATATACATATATATTTTTGCTCTTTATGTTTACAACTTGTTATGCGGAATTTGAAATGTAGTACAGTAGGATAGTCAAATTAGTCATTAAATCGCAAAGTGTGATGTAGTTCTAAATTTTTGATATGTTGCTAGGACCAGTTAGAGTAGTATAAACCAAAAGGACCCCGCAGTTTTTGTTCGAAAAATGGGTTTCACTCAATCGTTCCCAAATTTTGCAGCAAGGTAGCTCTCGACATTTCAAGCAAAAGTCTATATGGGCAAAAAAAAAATCATCGTCCGGATTTCGAGATATTGGCCCATTTTGTTCATGTGACCACATGATAATAATGCCCTAAATAAACGTTGTGAAGCTGGCCCAATAGTCATTTGAGGCTGATTATGTACTCCAGCACGTGTGTCCGAACAGGATAATAATACTAGATGCTTACGTATACATTTATATTCTTATATATCTATATACAGGGTGTTCAAAAAGTACCGGACCGGTTGAATATTTCGGAAAGAACGCATCGTATCGGAAAACAAAAAAATAGGGGTAAAATATTTTTAAAAGAAATATTAAACACTACCAATCCTCACCCCCACCCCCACCCCTGAGGGCGGGGGTGGGGGTAAATTTTTTTTTCCAAATGGGACCATCCATTTTTTTTTGCAGATTCAGATTCTTCATGCAAAAATACGTAACTTTTGTCTGAAACATTTTTTTCAATTCGGTACAGGAAGTGCGGGGGAGGAAGTGTATTGTGTAAAAAAGGTTCCGATAAGGTCAAATATCTCACGATCTACACATGGGATCGAAAAAAGAAAAAAACACGTGTCAAATATTTTTTGAAAAGCTATCCAATGGTACCAAACTCGACCACCTACCGCTGAGGTTGGGGAAGGAGGGAGACCACCTACCGGTGAGGTTGGGGAGGGGGGTTCGAGCTTGATACCATTGGATAGCTTTACAAAACATATTTGACACGTGTTTTTTCTTTTTTCGATCCCATGTGTAGATCGTGAGATATTTGACCTTATCGGAACCTTTTTCACACAATACACATACTACATACATACTTCTTTTAAAAATATTTTACCCCTATTTTTTGTATACATAAGCATCTAGTATTATTATCCTGTTCGGACACACGTGCTGAAGTACATAATCAGCCTCAAATGACTATTGGGCCAGCTTCACAACGTTTATTTAGGGCATTATTATCATGTTGTCACATGAACAAAATGGGCCAATATCTCGAAATCCGGACGATGAATTTTTTTTTTGCCCATATAGACTTTTACTTGAAATGTCGAGAGCTACATTGCTGCAAAATTTGGGAGCGATTGAGTGAAACCCATTTTTCGAACAAAAACTGCGGGGTCCTTTGCAGATTCAAAAAACCTAATACGTAACGTAATATGTGAAAATATGCAGTTTTTTTTCAGTTGCTTTATAACTCATAAACTGTGCATTTGTTGATATTAGTTGTTATACCATTTTTAAAGTGCATTAAATATGCAACAATTTAAGCCTAACAAAAGCTCCAAGCGTTCAATTGTTTTCGAGATGTGGCCATTTTTGTTCTTCCAAAAAATCAATATTTTAATTTTTGAAAAGCCAGTGTACATTTTACTTTTGTCTACGCAGAAAATGTAATTCAAGGAAAAGGTATGTTTTTTAACAAGGTCCGGATTTCTTTAAACAAAAACTGTACCACATCAAAAAGCCAATCAAAATACCAGGTTGAACATTTGGATTTGACTAGGTCAGATTCCTATTTATCCAATATAATAATCCTTCAAGTCCAATGCGAACTACAAACTTAATAAAATTCTCCCATCTTATTCCCTTTTCTTGCCCGCCACATCTTCTCTCTCGTTTGCGTTTTCGTCAACTTGGTTAATTTTTACAAGTGTGTGTAATGCCTTTCAACAAAGAAAATAGTAGTTGTAGCTTTTCCACTCACCGAATAAACGTTGATCAGGAAACCATGTACATAGAATCGATTAGCATATCCCTATTAAGACTTTAACGAAACACCCTGTGTACTTGCTTTTAAAATCACCGCGCCGAAAATCAAACAAAGTTGTAATATATATAAGCTGTGTCTTTTTTCACAATGGATTCGGTTCTGGGTTTATAAGGAAATTTTGCATTGAATTTAATTAAAAAAAAAATTGTAAAAAAACATTTTTAAGAACAAGTGAACAAGCTTTATTTAAATGATCTAAAAAGAAGAAAATAAATTTTAAATGGAATCAAATCCATCAATTTATTACATTACACAATTTATATGATACAAAAGCTTGTCGCGAGATTTACTTATGTAGATGTATTTACCTACTTTATAAAATACATACTTTTTTTTCTTACATTTTCTTATCAAGTTACATAATTATTGTATTATTGTTTATCTCCACAACTTAATGTGTATGCAAAATTTCATCTCAATCGGTTGAGGATAACTGGTTTAAAATTGAGTTGCAAGATTTGACCCGAACATACATACATACATACAAACATTACTAGTTAATTAAAAGCTTGTAAAAAATAGTCAACTATGTGTAATGTATATAAAGATTTTAATTTTGCGAAAAGGCATCAAATTGCCATGATACTTGCCCATCCAAACTTCAAACCTTGAACCAGATAAATTTTGGATTACATTTTTGACGCAAAGTAGGTATAAATCGCAATTCAATTTTAACCCAGATTCAGATCCGTTATGAAAAAACGCAGCTATAATGTTCACATAGTAAATATGATGTTTGTGATAAACTTACGCTTTTATTGATGAGTAGGAACTAATACATCAGTGGATTTTTATTAAAATCTTTAATTCATTTATTTCTTCTAAAAATACATCTTTCAATATAAAATAAAATGTGTACAATACAATCATTTTTCTATTTTATATCTTTAACCAGTAAAGTAAAATGCCCGGTTAACTGAACTCAGGCTAACCGAAATTCGACTTATCCGAAACAACTTAGCAATCGTATATCCAAAAAAAACTGCAAATATCTGCACACTTGTTCGTACTCCAGTAAAGCTAAGCAAGTTAAATATAACTAAAACTTTGCGGTCATTGGTTAATTTAATGATAACTTCAAAGGATGCTTTTTTATTAATATAACTTTGTATCACTTTTTGGCACATTCGTAATAAAAGTTATTAACAATTCCTCCATTTATAAAACTAATCCAACTTATCTCGCTGGGTAACAACTAAACATTTCAACGTATGTACATGAAAAGTGCAGGCAAGGTCACTTTTTACTAAAGCTGAGAATTCCATATTTAAAACTTCTTGAATTTACTGCTTGATATGTGATATACATATATACTACATATTATAGACATTCCGGTAATTATTTTTATTTTCGTGCCTAAAGGAAGATAATCCACTTAATAAAAATCTACAAGTGCCTGACAGACAACGCACAGCCTAAACTGGTGGGTCTAGAAGCATGAAATTTTGTACAGGAGTTTCTTATGTAATGTAGATAAGCAATACGAAAGAATTTTTGAAAATTGATCTTCTAAGGGGTTAAATAGAGAATGAAAGTTTGTATGGAAGATCGTCATTTTTGAAGATAGGAATTTTATTGGGCACATGGCTAGTATAATAATAATAACTTTTAAATGCCTGTACTGAAAATTTTAATTTTGGAGTTATCACCAATTTACTAATGGGTACACAACTATAATAAAAAGCGTAAGTTAGCCTACAAGGTGTTTTGAATTTATTTGATCTCTAAACCTTTTCAGAGTAGGTTGTATTAAATTAAATATTTATGTGTTAACCGGAAAATATCGCTATTCGAAATAGCTTGCCTCCTTTATTTCGGTTAACCGGGATTCTACTATACCTACATTTTATTTTCTATCTACCAGATTATGTAACCGAATAGATCCGCTTCAACTTTAATATGCACGAGGGATTAAACCCATTTGATAACCAGTAAGAGATCGTAAAACAACTAAGATTGCGGGTCTAACGTCTTCTCCTAAAGGTAAAAGTTCATAATGCCTAAGTACTTTGGTGATCATGCTCTTCATTTTTAACATGGCGAATTTTTGTCCAATACAATTCCTAGGACCTGCACTGAAAGGAATAAATGCAAAAGGATTCTGAGTGTCTGCACTAGTTTCTCCAGAGTGTCTTTCAGGTATGAAGCTATCAGGATCATGAAAGAAATTAGAGTTTCTCATAGTTATTGTAAGTGGTATGTGCACTGATGTTCCAGCCGGCAAAATGTGGTCCCCTTAAGATGTAATCTTTTAATAAACTTTTTGAAAATAAAGGATTTACAACTCACCAACATTCAAATCTTCTTCCATAATCCTGCCTATAAGAGGCACAGGCGGGTACATACGTAGACCTTCTTTAATTACGTATTCAGTGTACTTCAGCTTTTGAAGATCACTATAAGTAGTTGGCCGTGTTTTATCATCACCAAAAATTTCTCTAATCTCTTCAAACATTTTTTTCTGTACGTTTGAATGCCTAGAGATTAAGAAGAGTGTAAAACAAATTCCTGATGTGGTTGTTCCATGCCCTTCAAAAGTAAACGTATCAACCTCTTCTTTTATATCTTCATTAGAAAGTGACTTTCCGTCGATGTTTGTTTTTAGAATTAAATCCAAAAATACCATTTTTTTCTTTTTTCCACTATCGTCATATCTTTCTGAATTGAAATTATTATTATTATTATTTTATTTTTGTAAAAATACGAGAAAATTTGTTACTTCTATCAGTTTTCGGCATAATCATTTCCTTTTCAAGAATTTTTCTTCGGTCCACAATTATTTTTCGCGTGAAAGAATGTAGTATGTCAAGAAGTTTATCATGTCGTATTTTTGTAATAAATGTTATAGTTGAGAAAAAGATATCAAAGAATTGACTAGCCTTCAAAAATCGGTTGACTAAAATCACACTTAATCTAGAGAAAAAAAATTAAATTAAAACAAATCAATTGCTATCTGATGAATTAATTTACCTAGAAATTGCTTTTAAGTATTTACAGTTTGGATCAGATTGGGCATTAATTTTAACACCCAGTGCACTTTCTGAAATTAAAATTTAATATACGTTAGTTGGGCACAATATAATTGAAGCGTTGAACCTAACCTGAAACGGCGTCCAGCGCTGCTAAGGCAATGTAGTGATGTATATCAATCACCTTGTTATCACCAACGACAGGCTGTAGTTTTTCAATTAAAATATTGCTTTGCTCATCAAAAATTTGAACAAATTGTTGCAGAATAGAAAAGTGAAATGCCGGTGTTAAAATTTTCCTGCGGCGAAACCATTTGGATCCAGTACTTAATAAAAGACCTTCCTTCAACCATGGTCTAAGAAATTTGTACATTTCACTTTTTGTTATATGTTTAGAACTGTTCAAAATTGACTCAATAATTTCCACATCGTTTACAACAACGTAGAAGCGATTGAGAATCCACACCCGAAACATGTTGCCATACTTTTCAAAATCTTCCTTCGTTTTTGCTATCATCGCTAGAAATAAAGTTATTGCATTGCTACACATAAGGGCATATATGGTTTAGTGAGTGTACCACATACATTCCGGATTATGATTTAAATACTGTAGTGCATTTCCAATGAAGGGAATAAATGGAGCACCACGAATGTTGCTTAAGGTGTCCACCCGTTTTTTGCTTTGGTAGTCACGATATAATAGATATATAATCAATCCTATTGAGAGCAATATTATAATTGTTGGTACCTAAAAAATGTTTTAAAAATCTTATTACATAGATTATTTAAAGACGTAATATAAACAATAGCGGAACAACGGGTTGATGTGATGCACTTGAAAAATATTATTAAAGTTGTGTATCAACTCAGCTTTTACAAAACAAATGTGTATATGTATGGCTTATTGGTTTTTAACTTCCTAATTGATTTTTGGACTTTTGAGCCTTGAGAAAAGCCGGCCCGGAAATTCGCTTTTGGTTAACAATTACTTATTTTAAATATTTCAAGTAATATAGCATGAGTAAAATTTAGTAAACGACAATATTCTAAACGATGTAAGTTTTTATTCTTTATTACTTTGGGAATGATGAACTGACTTCAACTGAACAAAAAGTGTATACATACTCTTGAAGGCGTTGAAATATGAAAAAGGTGGTGGAATTGAAAATTATGGCTTTAAATTTTCAAATTTTAGCGATTTTCACAAAAATCGATAGATGTGTAGTAGAGATCCAAAGTAACTGATTTTCGTCGTTAATGTATTCCACCACGAACTATTCATTTCTACCTTTCGCGAATCTCGTTATATTTTATTACTGTATGAGTGTTAAGGATAAGCTTCTAAACAAAATTGACGTAGATGTATATAGTTTAGTATTTGCTTTTTGGTAGTTATGCAAACAACTTGAAACATATGTAAATTTTAGTGCAGTAAAATACTGTAGAGGACATATAAAATAAGCTTATAGAAATAGAATTATAAAAAATAAATGATGATTAAAAAAGATAAGCTTGAACTCTAATTAAGAAGTTAGTCTTACATGTACTTCCAACGTTAAATGCTCGCAGTGCCTCACTCTTGTTTGGATCATGCTCTTCATTTTCAAAAGCTTCTATCCGATATGTTCTAGTAGTTCCTAAATGAAAAAAAAGCGAATTAAAATTTGATTATTTTCTGATGAAATTTCAAACTAACTAGACAACGACGGAGTGATCAATAGAACTTCGTTATTTAGTATAATACATAAATATAGGAAACTAATACCTTATTGGTGAAACCTTTGGTTATATCAGCGTTTTATTAATTAGTATAATAGAATTATATTTCAAGCACTTATGTAATTGCTATGTTAACTGGATTTTGCTCTTTTAGTATACGTATGGTCATTAACCAAAGCACTATTTACTAAACTAAGCACGCCGATCGCTTGTGCTTCATTTATATACCTAAGTAAAATTTTATTATATTCTCTTCACGGTAACGTTCACATTTCTAAGTAATTTCTTTCTGTCGAAAAGTCTATTAAAATTTAACTATTTCTTCTATCAAGACAAAATATATGAAAATGCCATTTTTAATTGTTTTAAAAATTGAATTGAATTTCTTGGTCCTTCTGAACCTGTCGGGGTCACCAGTTGTGGAAATGTATTCCATCAATATTGAAAAAAATCTCCATTTATTATTAATTGATTTTTACAAATAATTTAATTACTTTTCTATAGCAAATCCGAATTCAGTTCTATTAGAAATCTGACTGCAAAAGTAAATTCTCTTGTTAATAAAATCAATCTCAATTACCACTTATCAATTAAAAAATCAAAATGCAAATAGTTTTTTTTCAATTAATTTCATTGAATCGACTGACTGTCGCCACACTAGTACTTTGGTTCAAAATTTGCATCGGTATCCATAACAAATTAGCGTAATGAGCTGATTGTTTTTTATCAAATAATTTAAATTTTATTGTGCTATTCTACTATTTTCTCAGATTTCGAAATATAATCGAAGAAATGACGAGAGTTGCGAATTTCGGTCCTATTTATTGTTTTTAGCGTTTCATATTTAAAAAAAAATGGAACATCCTTATTAAATACCTAAGCGATTTCTAGAAAACGACCGCGACGTAATGTACGAATTTGAAATTCTGCGACGTGTCCACATTTTGGTAGTCAAAGATTATGAAATATTGTTATGGTTTAATACTTAAAAGGTATCATATGGATTGATAAATTTAACCAACGATAAATATTATATCGTAAAAGTATACAAATATATTATCAAGCATTTATTACTACTAGTGGTCGCCCTGTGGTCGAAATTCGACCTACTGGGGTTACTACGAAAAATACGAATGTACACAGCCTACTACCTGTGTTTGAAATTGGCACTGTCAATAATAAAGTTACGACAGTTTGACCACAGACTACTATGCGTTTGACATAGACAGTATGAACGTAAATAATGAATTTATTTTATTTTATTTTATGTATTTGTAACACATATTATATTTAAATTTTAGCTTTCTGCACTCCTTCTCTATGTAAACTTTAACTATGCCAAATCTCACACTACTCCGTCTGTCCAATATGCTTAAAAAGGGGTACAAAGTTTTCCCTTCACGTATTAATATGTACTAGAGGTCGCCCTGTGGTCGAAATTCGACCTTCTGGGGTTACTACGAAAAATACGAAGCTATACAGCCTACTATATGTATGTGTTTGAAATTGGCACTATCAATAATAAAATTACGACAGTTTGACCATAGACTACTATGCGTTTGCCCTAGGCAGTATGAACGTAAATAATGAATTTATTTTATTTTATTTAATGTATTTGTAACGCATATTATACATAAATGTTAGGTTTCTGCACTTCTTCTCTATATAAAATTTAACCATGCCAAATCTCACACTCCTCCATCCGTCCAATATGCTTAAAAAGGGGTACAAAGTTTTTCCTTCACGTATTAATATATAGATATATATATATATATATATATATATATATATATATAGATTCAATGCTATGTATTCAAAGTACGGCAGAACTATGTTTACTTTTAATGATTTCAAAGTAACATAAGAAGGAACAAAATTACTAAACGAAATTCACTTGGGGTAAAAATTTACCCATGATACCTTTTAAGGGTTAAGGATTCTTTGGAACGATTAACACACCAACACTCAACACAACAAAATCGAATTATTGATAATTTATGCCCGAATAAACAAATCTGCCTATTAAAACAAGAACGTGACGCTGTTGTAAAATGTTTTTAAGTCGAGAGATTGATCGCGAGAAAGAAAGCCACACACCCACTTACCATGAGCGCCAGATTTAAAATGCGCTTTCTCCGATGGAGAGATCAATCAACCAGGAACCAACCAAAATCGCGCCATCCCGTTCCATTTCCTTATTTATGACATCTCTCTCGCTCGTGTTTTGGCCAACCTGGCTAACTTACTTCAGGTGTACCTTTTAACCAAAATTAATAGCCATCCGTTCAAAAACCATTTGTACTAGAATAAGCACCGGCGTCGTAGCTTTCTCGCCGATTTTCAAAACAATATTTCAACATTATAAGTAAAATTGAGCAATTTTGTCTCTGAAAGCGGGGTAAAAAGTTTTCCCGAATAAACATTTGCCGTCGGATGTTTTGTCATTCGTCTAGCACAAATAAATGCAAACATTTTGTTTTACACGTTATTCCGCAAATCGATTTGTTGGTTCGTGGTTGCTTGCTATCCGCATTGGAGATAAGACTTAAGAACTCCCTTTAAGTGAATACACAGAAAATGTAAACTAAATAATTTTAATTCTTCTTAAGTCCGGCAATCGGTCAATCGTCAGTTTGAATTGCCTTTGTTAATGGTAATTTAAAATATCAAACAAACTTTTTACAATTTCATTTTTCTTTCAGATATGGGATTGTTCTAAATACCCGTGTAGAGTAAAACATGCACATAATATGAAACATTTTAGCTGGAAATATACACAATATTCCCAGTTTAATCAAAGCGATACTCTCTTATTGGTTTCGGGCGTACACTTTGGATCACCACATAGTACATCAGGCGAGATTGCTGTATTTAGTGTTGGAAAATGTTAGAATTTAATTTTCATTTAATATTAATATACATTGTCAAGTCAACAGTTTTTATTTGTAGATGGCTCATATCTGCGCTGTCGAGTCGTAAATCGTCCTTATGATATATTCGGAACCTGGTTCAGCGATCAGTATCTAATTTCGGGTGATCTTCATTGGCTTGCACATTTGGTCAGTACATCAATTTTGTGGTTGAATAAAGCGAACCAGGAAGTAGATTCTGAACATGTTCCAATAATGAATCAATTATACAAGTTTTACAATCGGAATGCTAGTTCAATTCGTGCAATAATGATTGCAAATTGCCCTTGGCTAGAAGAAGGAAATGACCCTTTGAATGAAAATATTACCCAAGTTGAAAATAAGTGCAATGTCAATACGAATTCTCCTTCAACGAGTAATGCAGATCAAGTCCCTCTTGCGGGAAATCCAATCTCTCATACGAATCTAAATACTTTTGAACACCAAAATATAAACTCGGATGATATGAATGAAATTCCTTTATCAACAATAAAAAATAGATATGATGTAACTATTCATTATTTAGACGAATATAGACAAGAGTTTGTGGACGGAAGTTATTGCGAGTCCACTGATGATTGCTTAGAGGAAGAAGAAAGCTCACAAGTTGAAGCAGCTGAAATTGTCGATGAAGATGATGATCTTGAAAGTTCGGTGCCAAAATATTTAATATTCTCGACTGGAGCCAAAACATACACTCCTCATCAAATAGGCATAAAGAGAATAAGGAATGTAAATTTCCCGAAGAAATTAGACCCTGGACCATCACTTAAGGAGCGAATTGCAGCTCGAAAGAGAGAGCGTGAGGAGCATGTGCGTATGAATTATTTATTTTTGACGCAGGAAAACATAACATCTAGTTTTAGAACATCCATCCACGTGTAGAGCCTGACTGGTGGAACTATGATGCTGTTGCAGATAGGTTTGATAAAGTAGATAAAGTTATTGATCTTCACGGGCATATAATAGGGATGGCATTAAGTCCGGACCACAGGTACTTGCGTTTGCTGTTTCCGTCAACGCAATAACATTTTTTTTTGCAGATACCTTTATGTAAATACTCGACCTTGGCCGACAAATTACGTTATATCGAATCCTCTGGAACCGCCGCCCATCGCACAGGAAATTGATATTCACGTTATAGATTTAATGACATTAAAACGCGTGGGAAATATGCTTAGATCACACAAAGCTTATACACCGAATACGGAATGCTTTTTTATATTCTTAAATGTCTGTGATAATTACGTTGCTAGGTAACGAAAAAAGATTTTTAATTATAATTGAATAAAACTTGTTTTATATTTAGTGGTGCAGAGGATCAGCATGCTTATTTATGGGATCGATATTATGGAGTTTGTTTGGGAAAGTATAAACACAATGACGTTGTAAATAGTGTTGCCTTTAATCCTAAAAATTCAGAAATGTTGGTAACAACCAGCGATGATTACTTAATTAAGGTATGTTGAGTAAACTAAATTATTATATCTAAAAATAAGCAACCAAAAGACACAAAGACTATAACTACAAAGATGTCACACGCCGAATAAATTCTGTGGTCACGAACAATTTCAATAGAACGTAGAGCCACAAAATATGGAACTATACTTACAAAGAAAGGGGACTCTATTTTTGAGACACAGTTGTCCCCACCACAGCCCATTTTGGGAAAAATAAAGCAAACAATTTTCCTATTAGTAAGAAAGAGAATCTTTCCCTGTTTTTTCCCAGTCCGAATTCCCATTTAAATTGCCTGATAAAGAATAAAAACGGCAACAGTGAAAATCGCCGCACACACAATGAAACCACAGTTCACCTATTACGGTGCACTCTTTAGCATTGCTTTTTCTGACACTGTGTTGGTGCCGGCCCGGCCGTGCTTTTCATATAGGGACAGGTAGAAATCGGAGTGCCTGCCTCACATATTAAAGGCGTATACAGATTAGTTTTGTTTACGTTTTTGCAACATAGGTTTTCTTATGCGCTCTTCTTTAGCACGGGGAGCAAATGCCGTTGTAGATATGGTGAGGCGCTCTAGAGCCCACTTGGCTTTACAGGACAGGGTGGTTCTTTTATATATAGGGGGTGTTTCTTTATTCACACTCAATGCGCGTTTCTTTATTCATCTAAAGTATTCCGAATATTCCCCTCCGTGTTTCTTTATGCATTTGGACTATCCCGAACGTATTCTTTTTGATCTGTCTCAAGAGGTGGAATTAAAGGAATATTCTCCTCTTAGCTGTCAAAAGTACAGAATAATATAATAACTTGAACTGAACTACAGGAGCTACCATTGAACAAAGTACTTGTAAGTAATGTTATGACCAAATAGATTTCCTTTTTAAATTTTTTTGTTTTTTAATAAATATATTAGTCGAAACAGAACTGAAGTGGACCCTAGGCGACATAAAATGCCTTATAGACAATTATGAAAAAAATATGAGTCACTTCGAAGCGTTACAAAAGAAAAATATTTGGGATGGGATATCTATCGAAATACAGAGAATTCGCTTGAATTGTTTTATACCGGATCAATGCACGAGAAAGTGGAAAAGCCTTTAAATACACGTATAAAAAAAGGATCAATATAGCATAAGTGGGAGCAGCCGAAAAAATTATTATATTTAAAAAAATGCGACTCAAAATACATATTTAAACTGCCCTGCTTAAAAAATTTAAATTATTAAAACAAATAATTGCCAAAATCTTATTCCAAGTCTTTCAAGTCGTTTCGTTATTCATTCTATGTATACCATATATTCCGTGAAAATTCCATTCGTTCTCTTCTTTCAATGGTATGAATAAAGAAACACACCCATAGCTTTTAGTTAATGTGTGATAAATTGTGCCATATTGGGCCAATTGTTTTTGTAGATGTCTAAAAAAATTATACTCAAATATAAATTGAATTAACAATTTTATTTTGGCATAAAGGACCAAGAATAAAACATTTTTTCGTTCATATTACCTCGGCACCCTGTGACACCGTATCAATTCCTCCTACTCCTAGTTCCAAGCTCCGCCTCCACATTTTTCATCTCTCTTCCACCGCAGTGCTTAAGCATGCTATCGACTTCTGACAAAATTGTGGGGTTGGGTGGAATAACGGTACGAAGGTCACAAAAATATAAGGAGATAATTGCCGGAGTGTCCAGTCTTTGTAGGGCCCATAGTCTACATATATACATAGACATGTGCAGCGAAAACGATACTGCAAATAATGCGTCGCCGTAGCAACTATTTAACTAAATCTGTTATCAGTAAATTCAAGATGGCGGACCTAATATCGCAACCAGTTTTTATGATAGTGAAGGAATTTTAATGAAAATGACTGTACAGGTAATTCGGTGAAATTAATTACGAATCTACTTTAAATATTTGGAAACAAATTGAGTTTTAAGCCTCTACACGGATTACAATGGAATTTTATGGGCAGGTTCGCCTCAGCTCAAAAATAAGGAATACGCAAAAAAATAAAAAATAATTGTCTGTCGTAGGTAATTAGTTCCCAAAATATTTCAATTTGAAATTTTTAGAAACGTTCCCTGACCGACATGTTTTATAAATTTCACTTTGTCTGCGTATCTCTTATAATACTATAATTTTGTTCACTAACACTATTTCTGTTGATTTTAGCTGTCCCACTTTGAAATTCCTCGTCTGATGAACCTAAAAATGTGTGTGTATGTATAGCTCATCATTGTGCGGTATGGCATGAAAACCCAATGGCGAGCTATACTCTTCACTTTATCGGGAGGGGTTAATTCAAATGAAGTTAATAAAAATAAAAATCTTTATAAAACTCAGTTTTTATTTGAACCATGTTCTGATGTAATAAAACGAATAAAATAAATTTTAAGTTTTTAGTAAGGTAAAGCAATGCTAAATGCTATGTGGACATACCTCCCTAGGTACACATTTCACATTAGCAGAACCTAATAAAGAGGAACCTACTTACATACTATCTTTAAAGCTGAAACTGATTTAATATTTTTGTCAAATTATTTGTTTTCAAAAAGTTTGTCGCGCGAAGTATTTATAAAAGTAGATACTAATTAATTTCATTGGACAGGGATTAATTAATTTCATTGGACAGTGATTCGTTGGTAAGTAAGTACTTGCCGAAGTGTGTACTTCTTTACAATTCGTGTAACAAGCTTTCTGAAAACAAATAATTTAACATAAAATATGAAATCAGTTTCAGCAACAAAGGCAAGGTTTCTTTTTATTAGGATCTGCGAATGTGAAATGTGCATGTAGGAATGTCCGCTTAAGTAAGTTTAGCATCTAGCATTGCATTAATTTATAAAAAAACTAAATTTATTTTATTCGTTAGGTACATGGTTTAAAAAAAAGCTTTTTTATAATAAGAATTTTTATTTATTATTTTATTTTACACGTTTCAGTACATGGCTTGAATCAAAGAATGTATAACATAAACAACTTGCAAGCCGCACAAGAAATTTTGTACGAAAATTTTCGACTGATGTCGCTATATAAGAACCCCAGAGATAAAACTCAGCAATTAGCATATCGTGAGCCGATCCCATAGAACCCCATCGTGTGTTGCGTGCTGCTTTTCGTTCAAGTTCTTGGCTCTCTGAGTTCTCCACACAGCTGACTGACTGAACATATTCCATGAACGCGGACGGTATGTGTACGGCAAGGGGCTCAAGGCCCGCGCCCATAGAAGGCCCGCGCCCATAGAAGGCCCGCGCCCATAGAGTCCGGAATTCGTCCAACTGCGGAAAACGTAAGTTGAACTACATGCTTTCTTATGGGGGTGCACCCATAGAAACGCGCTACCGCAGTCGCGGCCGGATTGAAAAGTTGAACATTTCTTAACTTTTGATCCGTACTACATGCGGCAAGGAAAGCTTCCAGCGAAAGTTTCTAAACTTTGAAAACATTTTGAAATATTAAACACTGGACTGCTGGTCCCGAGATATAACAGAAATCGGTTCGTGGCAATTTAATTATTTGTTATTTAGTTGTGTTTAAACATAATTGTGCGGATTTTTGAGCATTTTAATTTGCGTGGTTTGCTTAAATGGTTTGGGCCTTCGCTAGCAGTCCTGTCAGTGACCTGATAAAATGGGTCGCACCTAAAAGCGGCGCCTTCCCTGCAATAAAATCAAACATCCATCGTTTTCTTTTCAATAAAATTTGCTTCTTGTTTGTTTTTTTTATCATAATTTGCCTTTGAGAGATAAAGCTTGCCGCAGAAATTCCGGGTTCTATGGGCGATACCTCTGGTTTCCGGACGTCAATAGCTTTAAGCTTACCGGAGTCGAGCAAATTCCGCACAAATTCCGGACTCTATGGGCGCGGGCCTTCAAGCCCTCATAGCCACACCAAAGCAAGAATCGTCGCTGCGCCGGCGCTCACTGCTCGTCCGCTTGTCCTGCGCCCTATTCTAGGAATTCTTCGAGCATTTCGGGAACAGTTCGGGCCTTCGGGGTACAGGCAGGAGGTAGAACCACTCAAAGAACTCAGCTCCTCTCAATGAACAAAGCCTAAGCTATTGAGCTCTTGCTATTCAGCAGGGTTCGGAGAACTGAAAAAATTAAATTCGCTCGTGAGCGAATAATAACCAAAGAATATGGAAAGAAAGAATACAAAGAATACAAAGAATGCTCACTCTATTTTTGCGGCGCAGTTATCCCTACCACAGCCCATTTTGGGAAAAATAAAACAAAAAATTTTCCCATTAGTAAGACAAGGAATCTTTCCATGTTTGTTCCAAGTCCGAATTCCCATTTAAATTGCCTAGTAAAGAAAAAGGACGGTAACAATCAAAATCGCCGCACACACAATGAAACCAGAGTTCACCTATTATGGTGCGGGCTTGTTTAGCATTGCTTTTTCTGGCACTGTGTTGGTGCCGGCCCGGCCGTGCTTTTCATATAGGAACTGTCAGAAATCGAATGGCTCACTCACACATTCAAGGCGTACACAGATTACTTTTGTTTACGTTTTTTCACCACAGGTTTTCTTATGCGGGCTTGTTTTGCACGGGAAGCAAATGCTATTGTATGGTGAGGCGAGCTAGAGCGTGGTTCGCTTTACAGGACAGGGTGACTCTTTTATATTGAGTTTTTAGTTAATGTATGATAAATTGTGGCTTATTGGGCCAATTGTTTTTCTAGATTTCCAAAAAAATTATGCTCAAATATAAATTGAATTAACAATAAATTGTGGCATAAAGACTCAATTGTAAAACAGTTTTTCGTTCATATTTTCTTGGCACCCTGTAAGACTGTATCAATTTCTCCAAGTTCCAAGTTCCGCCTCCCCATTTTTCATCTCTTTTGCACCGCAGCGCTTAAGCATGCTATCGACTTCTGACAAAATTGTGGGGTTGGGTGGAATAACGGTACCAAGGTCACAAAAAGATAAGGAGATAATTGCCGGAGTGAACAGTCTTTGTAGGCTCTATAGTCTTTGTAATAACCAAAGAATTTTATTTTGAATTCGCTCGCGAATTTTATAAAATGAGTTTTATTTTTAAAATTCTCCGTTCGCGAGCGAAATTTATTTTCAGAGAATTGAAAAATACTTTTCGCTCATGAGTGATTTGTAAAAGAATCGTTCGTGAATCAAATTCAATACCACACAAAAATAAAAATTAGTGAACAATTTTTATACTTTTTTATTATAAATTAAATGTCAATACATATTTTATTTAAAACATTGTCGTTGAGTTTTACAATTAAAATATTATTAATTGTTTCTTTCGACCACTTTGACCTCATTTTGGTTAAAATAGTAGAAAAGGCGCTGAATGCCCGTTCAACAGAAACTTGGGTTGCTGGCTACTTCGGCTAAGCGACCGAGATCAGGATCGTCTTAATTATTTAAATTTAGTTTATGTACTGTAGCATAATGTCTTTGTATATTCCCCGTACATTGTCCTTTTAATATTTTTCTACACTCCAAACACGTTGATGAATTAGATATCTCATCATAAAGCACGTATTTAGACAATTCAAAAACTTTCCGGCGACCCATAATTGCAAATTTTACCTGATTCTGATTTTAACGCACGACGCATGCACCACGAACTTTACTCAAAGAATGAAAAAGAATCATTCGTTTCGGTTCTTTTTCACTCTCTAGAGAAAAATTGAATTCTCTTCATTTTAAACTCGCTCTTACGAACGAATTGTATTAGGTAAGACAGTCGAGTTCAAATAGGCAGAAAATCCCCAAGTACCAAATTTGGTGGAAATCGTATAAAATTTAAAATTTGAGTCCGTCATCTTGAGTTTGTAAACACTGAAAACCCCCAAATACCAAGTTTAGTGGAAATCATATAAACTTTAAAATTTGACAGTGACCTATTTTGAATTCGTAAATTCTGATAGTCGGGTTGAAATCAGGAAACTCGAAAACCCAAGTAATAAGTTTGGTGGAAATCGCAAAAGAAACCTTTATGTGTCAGTTCTGGCACTTTAGTATAAGAAACATCAGTACAAGCGTAAACAGAAAGTAAGGCCTCGCCGTAATTAGTACCTATGTCTATGTATATACATATGTATTTCAAAATTACGTCGTTATTCTTACATTATTCTAATCACACTTCTTGTAAATCGTTTGGGATTGCAATAGTAATTTATTTCATATTTGAATAACATTAAAATTTTTGTTGCATGTACCCGAATAAAACTTCTATTTAACGCTGTCTTTTAGCAAGAATACCTCGAAATGAATCAAAGTATACTAAAAATGAACAATTCAAAAATGTTCAGGGATATTAGGTCTGTTCGTTGAGAAAACGTTTTCGTCTAACGGTTCGTCGAGAATTTTGACACCAAACCCGGGGCGCCACGATGCACCCCAACCCCCAACTAAACTTGAATTTTATGCTGGGGTGAAGTCGAGCTGTAAAGGCCCAACTATAAGTCTGAACTATAATGGTCTTAAGGCGTTTTAAGATAGCTGACAACAATAGCCTGAACTATAATGGTCTCAAGGCACATTAAGGTTCTTCGTTGAATTTCCCTAAGATTGACTAAGTTTCTGTCAAATCTTAACAAATCTTAAGCTCAACTATAATTGCCTTAAGATACCTTTGACACAAGTGTCAAAAAATCTGGACCGACAGCGTGTTAGTGAAATTTAATGTGCATAGTGTCGGGCAGCAAAGGTTTCCAATTTATTTTCAAGCAAATAACATGAAATCATGGCCACTTTAATTCTACCAAACGTCACTTTTGTTAAGATCCTTTAAGATTTGTACGCTCCGGACCGTACGCTTAAGATTTGCCGGAAGTTTCGGAAAGTTAACGAAAGATCGGATAAGGCCACGTACGTTCATAAGCTAAGCTAAGATCGCTCCACTTATGTAAAGTTATGTCGATTATGGTTGGGCCTTTACGGCTAGCGGCATTTGAATTTATATTTAAATGGAATTGATTTATGTGTTCTCAGGCCCAGACAAATTTATATGTGCACGTGTTTTGTTTCATTTACCTTCAATGCAATGAGAGAAATATTATACCCGACCGACTGATTTCGTAATATTTTTTTAACGGTTTTTTTGCATACACCGAATTTTGGGCTATAAATCTCACTTGCTTAGTTAGAAACACTTCTATTTTATTTAAAGACTTTTGTGAACTCATTTCGCGTAAAATCGCAAACACAGCTGACAATTCTACTGGTCTTTTTCGCTCTGCTCAAGTTTTGTCTCTTTCTGCAGAGTATCCCCAAAAAATGGTACGCACACGGGCACTATATGAACGTTTCAGCATTGCCCTATGCATATACTCTAATACCTGTGACACACGGCCACTGACATATAGAACTGGACTGCCAATCGACGGTCGAAAAGTGAGACCATTTTAAGTGGAAATTCAAACCATTTTAAGTGGAGATGCAAGCCTACCTTAGAAAACTCATGCTATAAAAACACATTAAATTATTTGCAATGTATGTTAAAATAAAGAAAATAAATAAATATAAGTTGTCACAAAACAGCCCCTTTCAATTCGCCCTATATTTTGAGTAATTGTTAAAAAACATTCCGACACCAACCAGCTCGGGGCCGGAAGAACACAAGAGTCAGATATATAAAAACATATTCTATTTTGTCTTACATATGCATTTCGCCTGGGGGCCGGATGGGGGAAAGAGATAGGAACCTTATGTCAAAAAGTCGTCTTAGTTTTGAGGTACGATTTTGCATTGGACTGGCAGTCCAGTTCTATATGTCAGTGCACACGGCTGGTATTGATACCATAGTATTCGAATACCACGTTAGTAAACTAGATGTGTGTCACCCAATACTAGCATTGTACCAGCAAAGCACACTGGTATGAGCGTAGTATCGATACTAGGGTTTTCACCGTAGTATCCAATACCCCCTACTGTTTTCAGCGCCGATTTCGGCCCACAGAAAAAATTTCAACCCATTTTCATTTAAGAAAAATTCAAATTTCGGCTCCTTTGTTGGAGTTCTCACTTTGCATTTGTCATTAATTCGACTTAAAAATCCCAGCGAGCTTTGAATGACTGTGATTTAATTTAAAATTTTCAATCACAACATCTGATAAATGTCAGTTAATACTAGATTGCTGTCTGTCACCATACCTAGTATTGATAATACCATGGTATCCGAACCATGGTATCAATACTAGCTGTGTGTCAAGGGTATAAGTGTCAGTTAGCTTATCGTTTTCTATTCATTGAACCCTTTCATTTGATATCCATGTCAAGGCGGTTGTGAAGAAAAAAGTAAACCGCCATCTTGGAGCGTCCGCCATATTGGATTTAGAACAATTTTATATATACATACATATGTAGATATTTTGAAAGGTATTTTTTGAAATGAATCATTTTTATATCATGGAATGGGATGGCTTTTCTTCGCTGCTCTAAAAACCACCTAAAAAAGGCATCTTCTAGCCCCTCGACTCTTTTCTGTATTTATTACAAATGACCGTATCTTTTCCTCCTTCCTTTTGATATCAAAAATACTCGACTTTCCAACTTTATACTGCTGCGCAAGAATTGTTAAGGAAACACCTTCTTTTATCTTGTCTAAAATTTTGCATTTTTCTGATATTGTCAATGTTATATGTTTTCTTTTTTTTATGTTGAAGCCATGATTCAAAAAATTGTAGGAAAAACAACGGCAGGGGTCGTTCGGATTATAAAGACATTCGGATAAGCGGGGGTTCGGATTATCGAGGCCCTACTGTACTATGTTGCATTGTCATCGATTTTACATAAGTACATACTCATACATACATATACCAAATTTCAACTTTTTTCGTTAACGGGAACTGGTTTAAAATTTAATTGCAAGATTTGACCCAATCAAACTAACAGGGGGAGTTAAATAAAAGCTTTTAAAATGTTGATATGTATACGTAAACTTCAATTCAAACGCGTAGACCTGTTCTTATAGTAAACCTATTCCAAAAGAGATTGCAACAAAAATGAAGTATACATTTATTTATTTATTTTATTTACATGTATTTGCAGGTTTGGAGATCTCGTGAACAAGCTAGGCATATCCTTAAAAACTTAACTCCCAAAAATGAACCGAAAGCGGCTGATGTTTAGGTAAAAATTTATGTAAAAAAGACGGATCTTATTATTATGTATATTAACAAATAAAATTAAATTTTATAAAATGTTTTTGAGTTCGAATTTGGAATTTCTTGATTGTGATAAGGTTGTATGCTGAAAATATATTTATTTTCTAAAAATAAAAACTAATTGTTTTCTTTTAAAGCTTAAAGTTTATACCAATTTATTCTATTTAGACAGCACTGAGTTTACAAAATGTCCAATTTGATAACAGTTATTTCAAGTCATACTGCATTCTGCATAATATAAGTTTACAATTTATCTATAACGTAATCTACAAATCTACTTGTTGGTTGATTTCTTCACTCTGAAGAATATTTATCTGAAAGAAAAAAATATTATTTTTAAATGCTACGAAAAACCCATTCTTTACCTTTCTGTGATTCGTTGTCCTGTAGTCCGGGTTTACTTTGTTTTCGTTTTTCAACGTGTCCAAAGCAATTTTCACATTCTTCTTCTTCACTGTCCGAAGAGCTTTCTCCAAATTCATGAGGTTTCTTATATATACAACAGCCTATAAAAAATATATGTATTAGTTTGTTTTAAGAAGTGAGACAATCACATGTTCATAATTGAGTTGTTTTTTACAGTTTTTAGGGATGATAACATATCTATCTGTATTTTAAATAATTTCCTGCTAAATCTGAAACCGGATCAGAAGTAAAAATAACACAGCTAATACTATATTTAAAAAAATATTAAACATGTACTTACATTTTGATTTCTTTTTATTCATGTTTTCATTATCTACAGTCCCGTTTCGCCAAGCAACCTTTTTATCGTTTTTGGGCTTGTGAAGCTGTAATCGTAATACTGGAGGTTCCTGCAAAAACAAAAATATTATTAATATTATTACCACGTAAGTTTTCCAATAAAAAATAATGGGAAACTTATAAACTGATAAATATGTGTGTAACTGAAATTACTCAGCGTTTTCTGAGTTAAAATCCCTATTTCTATTCAAAATATTTCTAGTTGAACATTTTTGGTATAGAATCAATTCAGAATAATTACTAGATGATACCTAGAGTAAATTGTTATCTAATTTTTGCATGTGATGTTCTATTGCTTTTAAACCTATCTTAACTGCCGCTTTTGAGCTTTCGGAGTATCTGAAAAACATTTGTACAATTTAACAATTTAAGAAATATAGCGGCCTCACTCGGGTCGCCTGGAATCCCAGCTATTGGCCTTTTAATCTGAAAACATTTTCAGGCATTTCTCAAACAGTGGTCTATAAGTAGATAATAGTCTTTGGAAAAGTATAATACTGCATAAAACTTCAAAATTAAAACCGGTTGGAAAGTCATAAAAATTACTTTAAAAAAAAATCATATGTAGGCCGTCTTGTACTCTGATGTGCTAGCCAAGGGTTAAGTAGTTTTGGTAATTGTCTATATAAGCGCTCCCAACCCCGGAGAAGGTGTCCACAACACCCCATAAGAAACTTATAACCCCATAAAAATTGGGATTTATAAAACCAAATTTAGGAACCGTGTGTCCTCAAATCCCAATTTTTATGGAGTTATAACGTTTTTTTTATGGGGTTATAATTTTTTTATGAGGTGACCGCCGCGAAATTGTTGTTAGGGGGTCTTGTGGACACCCGCTGAATCACCCCCACCGCCGGCTCACTCCCTCCGGGGGTGGAGACCTTATCTAGACATTTACCCTTTAAGTAATTTTTCAGGAGTTCTTTCTTTAAGGGTTAAACTACATAATTCTTTCTACATAAATTGCATGAAATGTTATTACTAACTTTGATGTGATAACTATAATGATTAAACAATTTCTATGTATTTCGTTTGACTTTTTGGAAGGAATTCGAGATTTTTCGAATTTATTTTATAGAGAGGATAAGATTTAATCAAACCACATTTTTTACACAATTTTTAATGTATATTATAAAATTATTTTCCAAATTATGCACTTTTGTAATATTTTTCAATTATCTAAATAAAATGGTTATACACTTTGGTTGAAACTTATTGAATTATATTTTTTGACCGCAATGCTTTAAGGCGTTCCTCTGAATAACCCAGCAAATTTGTGAGGACTTCTTCTGTGTGTTGCCCTAAAATTGGCGGGGCAGATCTTATGGTATTTTTTGCATGGCTAAAAACAACCGGTGGACCCACTAATTTAATGCTTCCATCTGTGGCATGCGGAACTTCTTTAACTATTCCAATAGACTGAACGTGATGGTCGCTAAACGCCTCTTTGATGTCATTAACTGGACCCACAGGAAATGGAGCAGATTTAAAAATAGACATCCATTCGTCCGTTGATTTCTCTAAAAATTTTTTAGCCAAAATATCAATCAATTCCTTACGATGTTTTACTCTTCCCTGGTTATTAGCGAACCTTGGGTCTTTTTTTATATCAACAAGCAGTAAAAGATCGCAGAAAGCCTGGAACTGATCGTCGCTGCCAGCACCAACAGTTAGATAGCCAGTTTTTGTCTTAAAAGCTTGGTATGGAACAATGCTTTCATGAGCGGTTCCTCGACGTTGAGCTGCTTTCCCTGCATTTAAGAAATTGCTGGCAACGTTGATTAAGCAAGCTAGTTGCGTGGACAATAAATCTACATCAATTTTCTGGCCAGCACCCGTTCTATCTCTTTGATATAAGGCAGCCAAAATTGCACCGTGTGCATATAGTCCTGTGGCAATATCGGTCATAGCGACGCCTACTTTTGCTGGGGACCCATCTTCCGGGCCAGTGATATGCAAAAGTCCTCCAACTGAAGCTGCTATCACGTCATAGCCTGGTTTATCTTTGTAGGGTCCAGTCGACCCATAGCCAGTTATGGAACAGTATATAATCTTAGGGGCAACCTTCCTCACAGATTCGTAATTCAGGAAGTATTCAGCCAATTTTCCTGGTACAAAGTTTTCGATGAGAATATCTGAATGTTTAGCTAATTCAAGAATTATATCAGACCCATTTTTAAGGTCTACACAGATGCTTTTTTTATTCCGATTGCAGGCCATGAAGTAAGTGGAATCCTTGCTCTTTGCCAAAAAAGGGGGTCCCCATTTCCGAGACTCGTCGCCGACAAACGGCCGTTCAACTTTAATCACTTCGGCTCCCAGGTCCCCTAATATCATGGAGCAATACGGTCCAGCAACTATCCTCGTCAAGTCCAACACTCTTACTCCACTAAGGGGATACGCACTATCAACATTAGCATCTGTTTTATGAATTGAACGTAGCGCTCGCTCCCATGTTTTCCTGCCAGCTAATCGAATCGCAGAGCCCAAAAATATCGGAAACATTTCAGCGGAAATTTAACTTTATCAAGGGATCAGGTGCTCTTTCCCTATCAGGCAATGACCCAGCAACAGTCAAATAAGAGTTGAAAAAAAAAACTCGACTTGTAAATAAATCTAAGACGCGGAGCTTTTCTTTAACAACACGAACTTACAGGGTTCACATTTTCGGTTGGAATAACTTCTGTTTGTGTTGATGGCCCTGCAATATCAGTTCTTAAAGCGGAAGATGAAGAATCCATTCTAGATATAAAAAAAATTTACATAAAAACCACTTTATACTGACAGCGCGAACGTCACTAATGTGATTGATGTCAAAATTTGTAAACGATAAAAGCTTTTAAAGCTTAACACACACAAAGGACAAACCATTGACATATATAAGACTGGACCGCGGTACAGAGAATACGAGGTATGCCTTTTAAATTTTAACAGTTTGTGAATTATTTTGTCATCGATTTGAATATTAGCGGCAAATAGCAACTTTTATTTTTGAGATTGTCAAAATGAAAAGTGAAGTATGTATCACAAAAACTACATATAGCCGACCGACACAAAAATGCTTCAGATCCTTTCATTTTAGGGCAAATGGAAGTTCCTATAAAATTTCGTCGAAAATCTGGTGACTATAAAGAAAATTTATTCCAAAAATCTAAGTTTTGCATTAAAAAGCATTTTTAATATGTAAATGCTTAACAACAATACAATAAAACTAACCTTTTCCATGATTTTTTACCGTGTTCTTTTGCATGTACATAAACTAGAATGAAGTGAATCTCAACTCGAGTTGGTTTCCTAATGCAGTTCAAAATATAGTGGAAATGCATCATTAGAATTCCGTTGTAAAAATTTCCAGTATTAATAGTTTAGCGTTAAGTTATGATTGAATTTGCCACAGAAATTCAATATAAAGTTTTTTTCATTATATCGTATCGTATAATTGCTATTGCAATAACTGTTAAATAGATGTACACAATTCAATAAAACTAAGGCAGCATTAAACAGTCTATATAATACATACATATAGTTATTTATTTTATTGATTATATATTTCTTTTTATCTACAACTTAATACCAACCCTGATAATATTCAGATTTAAGCTTTCGAAACCTAGAAGATAAGGAAGATTTCTCATCAGCGAATCAGGACGGAAAATGCCTTAAAGTTTATGTTTTAGGTATGCCTACTTTACGGAAGAAGTGTAAATTATTTCGTAAAATTTCTAAAAATTTCATATTTCATGGTTCAAGGTTTTATTTTTGAAGTTATCTTTTAGTTGTTCTGGTGCATAAAAGAACATACAATTTTATTGATCAGTGATATTGATTATATCGAAATATACGTCCGTCATAAAGACTTAACACTCTGCGATATTTCAAATTCCTGTGTCATGTTCTTTTCCTCCATGGCAGATAGAAGGACGGACGTAAATTTGATCTTATAAGGATTCCATTTCTTTCTGTAAAGTTTTTAAAATAAAGGTATAATAATGCTAGGAATATACTACATAATACAGTGTGTGAGCACAATCGCTCCAGCACTTTTTCTATTTTTATTTTTATTTTTATTTTTTTGCAACGAAACGTTAGCAGAAAACTCTTAAAGGAATATTTTATACATATTTAGTATCAAAATACATAAAAAAACTCAATATAGATTACCAAAATACCTCTTTGGACGTTGCTCAAATTTAAATTGAAGCTATGTATTTTGTGAATGTAGGAATATGTATTTAGTTCTTTTTTTATTTAACACATTATTTAAATTTAAATTGAAGCTATGTATTTTGTGAATGTAGGAATATGTATTTAGTTCTTTTTTTATTTAATTGACTTTGAAGAAATAATTTTTTTATAAAATTAATAATCACAAGAAGTTTTTTTTTGCACTATTTGATATGAGTATTTTAAATTATTGTTTAGATATGCATATGACCAAGCAAATTGACTACTGATGGTAGTGAATATTAATATTGCATATTCGTCCATAAATAGCATCAAAGTTCCACTAAATATGGAAGTAATTCTTCTTGTTTCGATTACTGGAAGTGTAGAGGCTTCTATTAGACATACATATTTCACTACGGTAATAGGTCAATTTTTCTGATTAGTGACCATATTTATAAATCTTTTCTTATTTAATAAAAATTAATATCAAAAGTCTGGTAACATAATACAGCCCCACGCGTAAGCAAAACTCCAAATAAATTATAAACATCAAAGTTAACCCATCTGTGCTTCTATATACTAGTTATTTTAAAAACCGGTTGCAATGCGTGTTAATTCAAGCATTCAAGCAAATTCCATGTGCGAAAAAGACGCAGCTCTGATGTTCGCATTCAGAGTTCAGCTTAGTTCTTCTTGACACAGTTCTTACATATTTGCTTCTTTCAACCATTTGTACCCCTTCTAATCGATTTCACATTTCCCATTACCTGTAGGAATAAAATCTGCAACGAGTCTCTGTAAATCTTAACATTACACATTTTACTTGCCTTCTTGTTTTGTGTACTAAAAGTAAATTGAAAAAAAATTATTAAAATTAATTATTTAATTAAAATACGGATGTAAATACACTGCAAGCGTAAATGTTAGTTCTGGTATTAAAAATTACTTCTTATTTGTTTTCAAAGATAATATTAATAGGAAATGCATATATGTAAATACATTAAAATATTTATACACGCGCACCATTAAAAAACCAATGTGAAAACAACAAATAATATAATCTTACCTGTTCGTTGATTTTATTAAGGTAGGCTAATAGCCTTGACTTATATCAGAGTTGGCTGATCACTTCTTAGTTTGTATTATAATTAATTTTAAAAATGTATGTCAAAATTATAAAATTGGACAAATTAGAATGGTTTAAAACTCTAATTGTTGACAACGAATAAAATTTAACCATATAATTAAATAATATTCAGTCACGGTGGGATAGCTATGATGCAATGAAGGCATAACGCTATTGAATGTTGTCAAGATTTATGCAGTAAATTAATGACCATATTTCCATTGCACGGCGTTATGATCAGGTGGTACTTATACTTACGAGCTTACTCTGTTCGATCAGTCGGCGTTTGAACGTAAATAATACCAGACAGATCAACCTGGGCACATTCATCTTGGCATACACTGGAGTGCTGACTCATGGCTAGATGTTATGATGCCTTTAGCTTAACAACTTAGTTCTAGTGCTGCAGAAAAGTTGCTTTTGAGTCACATTTGCAATGTAAGCTGTGGAAGTTCACATTTGTGTCGTGGATTTTTAGGATTCCTGTATTAAGGCGAAGGTCTAATGTTGTTCCGTGCTCGTTTTGATAACTGAATTATGTTAGTAGTCAGAGTCCACGACGTTCAGTGCTATACAAATTGAGTTCCGGTTTTCAGAGTCATCGACGATAAGAGAATTGTTTTATTTTCTTTTTCCGTTTTATAAAATTCGCGGGGCCCAGCTGTGCTTTGTGTTTCGGGCTATTTATCTTCTAAAATACTTGAAAAGTAAGAGGTGTATTTAAGAATGGAGTTGTTTCTAAAAGAGTCAAATACAAGAAGTGTTAAGATAGTATAGGCATCTTTCAAGTACTATAAGACATATAACGGTATTGTTCTTTAATTATTCGTTTATGCGTGGCCTTGCTCTTTGTTTTCTTATATCCAATTATCTTTGTTTTCTTATGTTCAACTATCCTGAACATTTCGCGCGGTTTCGGAAGAGGCACTGAAATAATTTTGTAAAATTTTGAATTATTTAAAAATTTTTATTTTTTGGACAAGATACATTTTGCTAATGCCAATACACCATTTATGTACTGGGTATATTAAACTGGATTAACACTGATTAACAATAACCAATTTACCTACGTAGATTTATACAATCATCAACTTAACACAATTCACATAATAGAAAGAAAATATGTATAATTACTTATCAAGAACTAACTAATATTGAACCAAAAATGTGCTGAACAAATTTTGATTACGTTTTCATTTTATAATAGCTTGAGGTCCATAGCTTGCAGTGAAGTATTGTCATGAGTACTGATATATAGAGTGGTGGGAAAAGGTACTAATTAATTTTAACGTATTTTATTATTTAACTTATACTACTTATAACACCAATTCATAACAAAGAGAAAAAACATAACAATTATATAATTCATATAAACAAAAAGAGTTTGTGAAAGTAAAAACTGTACATTGATCACATTGTCATGGATATAAAAGTAAAGGCATGTTGCATTATTCAGTATTCTATGATATTGAATGGGAGGAAATTTGGCTCAATAATTCGTTGAGCCACCCTTGTTTAAAATTACTTCGAACAACCGATTTTGTATTTAATTTACAAAATTTTTCAAATAAATATTGGAAATTTCGCTCTATGCTCTTCTTATTCCGTTTTTCAGCTCGGTTTTTAACTGACATTGGCATCCAACTACTATACCGTCCTGGAAAGAAGTCCCCAGAGAGTTTCTATAGGGTTTAAGTGTAGACCTCTTGTTGGCTAGCCTAAAATCTAAATTAAATTTCTCTAAACATCTTCTACACAACTATTATCATTAATAATAATTACTGAGTGAACATTTTCTCCACCCCAATTCCTTGCTTTACGCCCACTAGCTTTTTGGTTTTTGTGTAATTTAATTTAATTTAATTGGTAAATATGGACGTCAATTGAAAAGAATTTGCTATATGATGGAATACTAAGAAAATAATTTTTATAATCTAAGAGCAAATTTTCTGCCAAAAAACGAAGAACTTATTACCCTAAATCATATACAAAATTTTCATTTATTTTTACGAGTAGGTTTTTTTTTCGCATAGAATGAATAACACAATTTTATTAAAAAAAAATTATATTGCTTATTAGTACATTTAAGCCGAAAAATATAATTTTATCTGTAGTACAAATATCAAGGAAATAAAAGACGGAAATGGGAAATTTAATTTTGATAATTAAATTAAATTAAAAGCCATGTATTTCAAAAAGTATAGCTGACCACCACAAAATGCGTTCAGGTCCTTCGGTTTCGGAGCAAATGGAAGGTTTCTGCAACATTTTATCAAAATCCTTGATTTATCCGATATTTTTCGTTTTGATAATAATTCAATAATATGACCATGTGTGAACGTAATCAGCTAAAATGTTCAAAACAAAACTTTGCTCTCTGTAGATAATATTTTACGCTTTACTGATCAATCCAGCAAAGCGATCAAAACAAAACGTAAAGATTGATAAACATTACAGTGTTGAGCATTACTGTTGAGCTTCTTCGTATTGATAATGCTGAAGTAAAATATATAACTTGATAAGTTTTTTCGATAATTTCTGTCATTTATGAACACAATAAATAACATATCAATCGTAACTTATCAACTTCTTTTTATTTTTTAGTAGGTATTTCCAACATAAGCATGACATCAATTTCTAAAAGATTTCACTTTTTGGTACATTATTTTCATATTATGTATTTAAAAATCATGTGGATTTAATATTGTTATTTGTTGTTAACAACAATTAATTTGTTTTAAATATTATATAGTGTTTAAGATTTGTGAGGTAAATTTTGAGGTAGCCAATTGTTTGTTTGCTAATATTTGTATTTTTCACACCGTTTTTGTAGAGACTATTCGCCTTTGTTCCGTGAATGATGATAATTCAGTCCATTGTTCAACTCCTTTCATTGAGGCGGTGCGATTATCGATAATACAATAAAATGTGTCTCGAGATCCGAAAATTTTCAATTTAAATTTAATTGTTGAGTTTTATAAACTTTCATGCGGTCATTACCCACATATTAAGAATTTGTTCTTATTTTTTTTTTATTTCTGATAATTTTATCAAACTTTTTTTTGTTAACGACCTCCTACATCATAAATTAATTATATAATTTTTAAAATAATTTTCGTAGATTATATTTATATAATAGTGATTGTTAGAATATATGCCATATATATAGTATTTTGAATCGAAAGTGCGTGATAAATTGCATTATAGTAAAACAAATAATTTAAACACTTCACAGATTTCAAAATGCCAGCTCCTGAGGCAGTGTTTCAATTGGATTTGAACCCAGAGTTATCAGAAAACCTTAAAGAAATAGCACGACAGCAAGGAGAACACCCGGAAACAATATGCAACCTTATTCAGGAATTTCGGGATATGATATTCGGTAAATTGTGAAAATCAAAAATTAAATTGTTTTACCTTTTAATTGTGTAATTTTTATTATATTATAATATATAGAAAAGGGAGATTTTGTACCGCCTACTATGACTAACGAGTTTTTACTGAAATTTCTTCGAGCAAGATTTTGCAATGTTCAACATGCTTATAGATTGGTGAATTAAATTTAAGGCAAAATGTCCTAAAAATATTATAATTACCTTTTCTTAGCTCAATAATTACTGCTCTTTTCGTGAATCCAACAGAGAATTGCATGAAAAAGTACATCCTTTAGATTTACTTGCAATTGGTGATCACGATATTGTGTCGGTGCTGCCATATACCGACCAAATGGGAAGGCGTATCATGATTTTCAGATTCGGAAATTGGAATCCTTCTAAAGCTTCAGTCGACGATATATTCAAAGTAGCTCTATTAATAATGGAGACAGGATCTCTAGAACCATCTGGCCAAATACTTGGAGGAGTTGGAATATTTGATTTGAGTAACCTCACTTTTAACCACATGTTGCATTTAACGCCTTCAGTAGCTCAAAAAATGATTGCTTTAATGGTGGTATGTATCCTAGAAGCATATTCCTAATAATTCAATATTATTGAAATTTTAAAAATTTTAGACTTCCTTGCCTTTAAGAACTACTGCCATTCATGTCGTTTATCAGAACTGGCTATTTAACACTGCATTTCAAATATTTAAACCTTTTCTAAATGCTCGTATGCGGGATAAAATATATGTTCATGGAGCAGATATGAATTCATTGCACCAATATATTGAGCCCGACTACCTACCGAAACGGTATATTTTTGTAGTATTTATATTTGAAAATTCAAAGTTACAGTTGCATTTTCAGGTATGGAGGCGTCCAACCAGATTATCCCTATAGGCCATGGCTTGAAAATCTTGGCAAACAAGAAGAAGTGATTAAAGCAATAGCACAGTTGGGCTATTCGTTAGCGCCAAGGGAAGGTTTATATGAAGGAGCAAACATCAACAAGATATAAAATAAACTTAATACTATCCTATATATTTAGTTTTTATATACACGTACCTACATATATTGTTAATTTGGTAACTATATCTACCATACTTTAATAATGTTGAAATAATTGACCACCATGGAACTCTAACAAAAAAATTTCCATGAAGCATTAATTTGGGACACTGATACGTAAACACATTTTTGTGGTGATTTACGTGGTAAAAGCATAAATATGTAGGTGCTTGAAAAATAAGATAGTATATACAAAAAGAGTGTTTTTAAAAATTTAACTTTAACATTTTGTTAAATAATTTTATAATAAAGACAACTTTTTGTAATTTATTTACTATTTAAGATTTAATACAGTATACAGGATTTTTTGAATTACGATTAAAGAGGCATTTCGGATAAGTATGATTTACGTTCATCCGATTTTGCTTGATTCAATTGAATTATTGGGAAAAACAAATACATAATCAGTGAGTAATTTAATTTCTAGTGTGATAAAGATTGTAGTTTGCTACAATATTGAATGTTATTTGAAAATATAATTAACTGAATTTTTTTTTATTTAATTAGTTTATATTTTCTTCAATGTTGTTTATTATTTTTAAATTAGGAATTTCAAGCTTTTTTTTTACAATTATGCACTTTTATAACTACAGCTTCAATAAATATCGAGCTTCGTATTTTGAAAATACAAAAAGTCAAGCTTTAGTTTTTTGTTTTAGCCAGCAAATCATTTTAAGCTTCTGTGTTTGTTTTTCTTTGCTGTACATGAAAGTCGTTTAAAAATAACAGTTTGGATATGCCTAAAAGAAGCTAAATGTAGAAGAGCTTAACAAGAATCGAAAGAGGGCATCATGTGCAACAATTTTATGTACTATATTTTATTTTACTGTCACAGTTTCTTACAGTATTTGTAGTTTAAGGATTAAAAATGCCAGTTAGTTTCGGCCCCGTAGAATACATATAATTGTGCAGCATTTTCGAATATTTTAAATTCCATGAGGAAGAGGTTTTAGTCTTAGCTAAAAATTATCTGTAGCCACTGACATATAGAACTGGACTGCCAATCGACGGTCGAAAAGTGAGACCATTTTAAGTGGAAATGCAAACCATTTTAAGTATATAAGTTGTCACAAAACAGCCTCTTTCAATTCGTCCTATATTTTGAGTAATTGTTAAAAAACATTACGACACCAACCAGCTCGGGGCCGGAAGAACACAAGAGTCAGATATATAAAAACATATTTTATTTTGTCTTACATATGCATTTCGCCTGGGGGTCGGATGGGGGAAAGAGATAGGAATCTTATGTCAAAAAGTCGTCTCAATTTTGAGGAGTGATTTTGCTTTGGATCCTTTGAGGAGGGAACTAAAGGAGATGACATGTTGTGAAAAAAGCGTGCCCACTTTCGTTCTTCTTCTTGTTTCTCTCGAGGTGCCAGAGACGGCGTTAAAAATTGCTAATGGCTTAAATATCCATAAAGAAGAGGAGCATATATAATTCCTTTTTTTATATACCTATTATTTAGTCCAATAGACATTACCCATTTCCTTCTTAAAATTTCATTTCAAGGTGGCCTATACAAAGTAAATTATCTTTTTTGTAACTACGTCTCTGCGCCAAACTCCCCATAGATTGACAGTTGTAAACAAAAACAATTTCTCGAAATATTTTGTTGAATTGTCCGCAATAGTTTTACTCATAATCGTGCGGAAGTAGTTATTTCGCTAAAAACACGGTAAAATTTATATTTACAAGTGAAAAGACACCTCCGCAGACTTGTTCTTCGAGTTATTTCCGCATGAATTAACTAGGCACTTCATTTTGTAATTTTCTGTTTACAATAAGTATGTCAGGCCAAACAACACCATCTATACAAAACTAAAAATAAATATACGAAATAATTGATCACTTATTGCACTTATAAAATATTTTCTTGCAGAAGAATTAATAAAAACTTTCTTCACGGCTCTTTGTTTACCAAAAAGTGACAGCCAAGCCTCTGCCAAAATCTTTAAAGATTCATGATGGCGAAAATTTTTGGCTACGCTGTCATACATATACTTTACTAGGGGATGTCGCCTCCTTTAGTTCCCTCCTCAAAGTTTGGATCAGCAGCCCAGTTCTATATGTCAGTGACGTCTACAAAAGATTAAACGTTAAATATGACAAATTATCGTAATAATTTCAGCACAAAACTACACTTATCCGTGAAAACAAAATGGCGCATTAGCAGTCGCTGACAAACGAGCATTTCGTTGGACGTCGTGCAAGGCTCTTAAGAGGGGTTATTCCAATCAAAAGATATAAACTGTTTTCAAGATACTTAGCATGCGCAAGCTTGACCGCTGTGTACACTTGACCCACGTGACTCTACAAAAAAAATAAAATAAAACAAAAATATGAATAGGTTAGGTTAGTTACAAGTGGCTGCCAAAAGACACACTTAGGCTAAGGTAGGCCCATTGTGATACCACGTGGGGCGAATCCTCTAAAAGCTAACCCTCGAACCATTTGGAATCTTTAATGATCTGATCCAGATATTTGATCCTGACGGAGCGCTGTTCCGACAGATCATTAAAGAAGGGAAGCTCAGACTCCGGAGGATCGAAGGCTTTATATATAAAGTCATTCAGTATGACTTCCCAGTTTACCTCACTAATATTCTCTCCTCCTTCTTAACAAACCGATGCATAATCATCATCATTAATAACGAGTCCTCTTCGCCAATCCCTATACTCAGAGGAACACCGCAAGGCTCGGTGCTCGGCCCTAAACTATATAATTTGTACTTATCGGATCTACCTTTCTATCTAGACAACAACACTCTCTCCCAATCACCTTCCCAGGCCTTACTTTTCGCGGACGACACAATTCTTTACTCTACAAATCCCAGTCCCATTGCAGCCAAGTCCTCAGTGGTCAAACACTTAACAATCATTCAAAAATATTATGCTAAATGGGGCCTAAAGATAAATGCAAGCAAGACAAAAGTAATCTGTTTCAGGAATTCCTACGTCAAAGGCAAAAGAGGGGTTGCTAGCGAAAGCCGCAAACTTCACCTAAACCTGCAGGGTCACACTATCCCTCCGAGCACCACCATAAAGTACCTCGGAATACATTTACACCATTTACTAAAATTCAATTATCATGCCAAACAAACCATAAATAAAGCAATTAAAGCCAAGAACATCCTCTCCCCACTTCTTAAAGCAAATAATGAGCTCAGCACTAAAACAAAACTGTTAATTTACAAACAACTTATCAGGCCTATTCTAACCTATGCTTTTCCATGTTGGACCACCATATCACCCACAATCATACGACAACTCCCTTGGAGGAACGAACGAACATGGAGTGGAAACGAGCCGAAAAAAGTGAAGCCATTTCAAAGATGTGTGAGTAGAAACACTCACACATAGACATCACTCAGTACAGGCGTAAAATTTTGCTGGCATTGCGAAGGGGCAGGTGATTTAATCTGTTGGAACCACCTGTCCTGCAAATGGACATCGCCTGGGAACATAAAACCCAATAAAAAGAAAGTATTAAGTAAAGTAATATTTCTATCAATCAATCTTGATTACGCATTATCCCCCCATAAAAATCTATATGGCGACGACTCTGGCTCCATTTCCACATATCTGACAATTCTTCTGGAGGGAAAATCACTTCAGTTAAGAATGATATTTTCGTTGTTGTTGTTGTTGTTGTTTAAGTTTCGCCACAGGGGGCGTCACCAAAGGGTGATTTTCTGGTCCGGGCCAGCTGAGCCATATAGACCACCTTCCAATGAACAAGCAGCAGGCAGCAGCAGGAGAAGAGCGGGGCTCCAGGGTCAGGACACACGTTCCAGCGCCCAAAGGCAGGCAGTCAAGACACGTCACAGTGCCCACAGCAACAGCTCTCCAATAGGATCAGACAGCTCTGATATTCTCTCTCACCGTCGCTACAGGCCGGGACGGACACCACGGAATATAGACTACTGTGTCAAGTGACTCAAATAAACAAATTATATTAAATTATCAAAACTCTTATTTTGTGTAGAAAGTAAGTGAGCCTGGTTCACAATAAAATAAGACACATATTCATCTGGCTGGACAATGACAAAAAAAAAAAAATAAAGAAAAATTTCACAACCGTCCTATACAATCTAAATATGAATTTACTTTGCGTGGGAGCCATACGGTTGAGGATCACAAACATGACCACTATAACGAGAGATGCCTACACAGGAAAGGCAGGCAGAGACCAGACAGCACAGACAACAAAATTCCAGGAGCCAGACGGCGCGCAACCACTACAAGTCCACTTTGGACAACTTTAGAAACAGAACTAGGTCGTCAATCACCTCATCATTCAGAGGCGACAGAGCCTCGGCCAGAGAGCATTGTTTAGACAAGAATTTACATTTACTTCTCACCTCAGCAAACCTAGGGCACCTCATCAACAGATGCTCATCGTCCTCAACACAGTCACACAATTCACAGTTCTCACCTACCACACACCTCCACCTGGCCAAGTACTTCCTAGAATATGAGTGCCCCGACAATACTCTGTTCACCTTCCTAACCACAGGCCCGTCCAAACTCCTCTTCACAAACCACGGCTTCATTCTTACACCTGGATAAACAGAGGCAAAGAATCTACCCTTGACCTCACTAATTGACTCGTACTCACCTCTCCACGCATCCCACAATCTCTGCTTCACATTAAGGATTACATCATCCATCGTCAACTTAACAGAAATAACATCCCCACAAACTCTAGCATTATTGGCAGCCTCATCCGCCAGCATATTCTCCCTGATGCCCACATGTGAGGGGATCCACACTACTTTTACCATCTCGAACATCCCTGCCAGTTCCCTTATTTCAGCGATCAGGTGTACATCACTAAAACTTGTACCAATCGCATAGCAGCTGTTAAGACTGTCGGTCAGGACCACCGCCTTGGTCAAACCCAGATCCCGCACCAGTTCCAGTCCCATCCTAATGGCGAGCAGCTCAGCTGTGAGGGTGGACATAGCCCATAGTATTCTGCACTCCAGTTTAATGTTCCTGTCGGGGATTACAACCCCAACCCCTACCACGCAACCCTGCACCGACGCGTCAGTGGCCACCACACCTGCATCAACAGGGAACCCCGCTCTCTTCTCGGCCATGATTGCCCTTATTGTCTCGCGGTTTACGTTTGCCTTCGGACCCAAGTCCTTTAAAAAGTCAGTGTCAACAACAAGCGTACTGACTGATTCACTCAATCTGGATTTAAACTCACATAATTGGAAGAGTTCTCTGTATTTAAGCCAACATCTCTCATACGACGTGGAACCATCTCCAGCGTCAAGGGCAGCCTGAAAGTCTGGACGAATTTTACAGATTCTAAGTATTTCTTTAGCTGTTATTAATTCAGCTCTGAAGTTCGGGGGTAGCTCATTGGCCAAAACGTAAAGTATCTGATTGGGAGTCCCATGTGTGAGACCTAAGCTTCTTCTAATGTGTTTATTAGAGAAGGTGTTCAATCTTCTATCCAGCACCTTTGACTCACCATAAGACAGTGACCTGGAATATTCGAGTTTTGATCTAATAAGTGATCTGAACAGGAGTAACCCATTTCTTGGGTTAATGCCAAACCTTGTTCCGCTGAACAGTCTAATAATCCTGGAATTGTTCTCAGCAATGTTGAGAGCTTCACCATAATGTATCACACTCCTCAGACTTTTGGAGAACGTCCAACCAATGAATTTTAGTTCAGACACACTTCTAATTTCAACCCCCTCCATACAAACCTTGATATTTTTTCTGGATCTTAGAAGCATACACTTTGACTTGTCAGTACTTGATATGAGGCCCAATTCAGTCGTTTTTCTCAAAAAATCATCAATGGCATACTGAAATTTAAAGTTGACCTCATCTATGCTATTCCCCGCCGCGAGAAACAGGAAGTCATCCGCAAACTGGAACATGGTCACACCTGGACCCACCCCATCATGTAGCGAAGCAGTATATAAGTTGAAGAGTACTGGGCTGAGCGCACTTCCCTGTGGTATTCCTCCAACCACCGGGCACCTCCTACCACGCATCGTCAAAAACCTGTTACCAAAGAACCCAATGACCCAATTTATCAAGTTGATGGGAATAGCACAGGCGAGCATTTTCCTGTAAAGTATTCCCAGGTCGACACGATCGTAAGCACTGTCAAGGTCAATGCTGACGACCCCTACAAATTTCTGCGTTTTTTGAAGTTGTGCTATCTTTTGCCTGACTAATGCCAAACAAACGGAAGCTGACCTGCCCGCTCTGTACGCAAATGAATTTACCGGTAATACACCATTCGATTCAAGCTTGTGAACCAGTGCCTTTTTTATTTGGGCATTTATAGTTTTCAGTGCTACATTTATCAATGATATGGGTCGGTAGCTCAAAATATTCTCCGGATCCTTTCCAGGCTTGAGGATTGGAACCACCTTTATGCATAACCATTCCTGCGGACAGACACCCGATGCAAAGACTCCGTTCAGAAACACAACCAATTGCTTTTTGCCATCATCTGAAAGATTTTTGAACATATCAAAAGTTACTGAATCAGAGCCAGGCGCCGAGGAAGTCTTGTTCCCAAGAAAGACGTTCAAGTCGGCCAAGGGGCACGAAACCGTCAGTGTCAGTCAATCTGGGAATCGCAGACGGACATTTACCTTTATCACTCACCATCTTGAGAAAACGATCCACCGTATCCTGATCGTCAAAAATGCTATTTTTCTCTTTTCTCCCCTTGATTCTTTTGATGACCTTCCAGAATTCATAGGTAGAGCCTCTTTCACCGAGACTTGTAATAAACTCGTCCCACTCTCTTCTTTTGGCCTCACTGACTTTTCTCTTAAAGATAGCGTTTAGCCTGTTATGTTCAATTAAATTCTCAATTTTACCAAACTTATTAAACTTAGCCAATTCGTTACTCTTCAGTCTGAACAGCCTCTGTAATTCACCATTCCACCATCTTTTGGGCGCATACTTGTTCTTGTTAGGGTTAATGAGAATAGTGGCCTTCTTAACTTCATTTTGAATCCTATTCATGATATCGATACTCTCATCCTCATTTGGATCAATAGAATTTAATGCTCTCATTAGAGACTTTGTAGCTAATATTTTTTTCCTAGGGACCGAGACCGGAAATTCAAATTCTATCAAAATCGGTAGGTGGGGACTTCCCCCAAAGGAGATATTAACGGTCTTCCACGACAAGTTAACAACATTGAAGTTCACAAAAGTGAGATCGAGAACACTTCTAGTGGAGTTAGTACCTCTGGAAATGTATGTTGGATCTCCATTATTTAAACACCGAAAGCCGTAATCAGCGGCTATTTCACTAAGGATGATTCCCTTCCTATTTGTCACATTGTCCCCCCAGACCACATTCCTGGCATTAAAGTCTCCAGAAATGAGCGTCCTACCACCGTTAAGGGCTCTAGCGAAGAGAATGTCAACATCATTTTTGAATTGTTGAACTCCGAGATTGGGACTGAGGTAGCACGCCATCAGTGATATACCTATTTCATTGGAATTGACTGAAATCATCGTGGTATTGCCAACCTCAACCGAAGAGCTTTTTATCGCTCCTAGGGTGTCACTAACGGCAATTGCCGTACCGCCATATCCATCTGGCCTGTCGTTCCTGAAAAACGAGTACCCGCTGAGCGAGACCCGGTCAGACGGTAACAACCAGGTCTCGCTAGCAAGTAAACAGCTGACATTATTTAATTTCATGAAACAGTCTAATGTATCGATTATTGGTCTAATACTTTGGCAGTTGTATTGCAACAGCTTCATATTGTATCACTAGAGGATTGCTTGGTAATTACCGTCTCAAGATTACCTATTGATTTTATTAATGAAATGAGCAACCTGATGATTTCATTATGAGCATTTTTTGATCCCAAGTTGAGAAGATCAATAATCTTTCTTGTAGAATCAACACATTTTTCTTTTAACTGTGGGATGGACTGTATTTTTAAAAAATCGAAATGTTTGTTAACACCACTATTCTCAACCACCGAGCGACTAAAACTTTCACCACCCAATTCCCCATTCAGGCCCATACTCTCACCGACACCTATCTCCAACTCAGACTCCAAGTGTTTGACGACCGAATCCGGGGATCGCTTCTCCCCATTCTCCTCGAAAACAAACCTCCTCGCCTCCCTCCTAGATACCTCCTTCGTGATCATCAACTTAGTTACTTTAAATTCCTTATCTCTCGCCGGACAATCCCAGCTATAGGCTGGGTGTTGCCCATTGCAGTTGATGCATTTTAACACACCTGTGCACTCCATTCCACCTCTTTCATGGTCCTCACCGCACACAGCACATGTTTCCTTCAACCTTTTGCATTCTTTGGCCATATGACCAAATCTCTGACACTTAAAGCATCTAACCGGTAATGGTATGAAAATCCTCAACTTGAAGATCGTATAACCCAAGCAAACCCTGTCAGGAAGCACATCACCATAAACATACACCTTCACTCTTTCTGTGGGGACTCTCATCCATTCATCATTTACTTTGGACCTTTTAAACTCTCTAAAAACCTTTGCAAATCTAACTTCCGGGTTTCCTTTTCTCAATAGTTCAAGGATTTCCTCCTCCCCCAATTCATCGTCGACTCCACTCAGCAAACCCACCCTCGAAACCGCTCCAAGGGGTATATAAACTTTGTATGACTCGTCAAGCCTATGGTTCCTAACGAACGCATTAGCCTCACTCCCACTTCCAAATTCCGCAACACATTTATTGAAGGCTACCTTCCTGATGGATTTAATACCTCCACCCGACGCCTCATCGATCGATTTTCCAATAACCAGAGGACTGATGCCCTTTCTCATACCACCTTCGTCGTCTCTCCTGGATATCATCACCTTAAAAATCTTCTTATTTTCATCATTATATTGAAATGAGCTAAAATCCGCCACACACCGAGACTCCTGCACGACCGCCTCACCCAAACCATCCGGACAATTCACCTCCACCAACGGACCCCCACACAAGGCTCCACAGCCAGCCGAGACTCCACCCGGACCCTCCTGAGCAACCATCTGGTCGCCAAAAATTACCTTATTTATGCTACTGGCTCGCATCGTCCTAGCCCCCGCTATCGGCTCACCTCCTGCCCTTCCTTCACACTTTTTATTCAACGCTTTTTCCTCGACCATTACTTTAGGTTTTTTGGTCGATGGTCCCTTTAAACTCAGTTTATCTAATTTATCCATATTTGACAGACTTTTAATCAATGCCGGCCTCTTGGATCCCATTACTTATCTAAAATCTTCCGGTAACCGTAAATGGAACTTAAAAGTTCCCACAGCACCACAAATCGTCAGAGATAAAACTAATCAACACACGCAAGGAGCTTAGAAATAATTTTTTTTTTAAAAAAAGAGACGCGAAAGACTGCCGATTTACAATTTAAGGAATTACAAATCCTTACGTCAAAAAACTTGTGCAAAACAATATTTTGGTTAATAACACAAGAAATTCACTCAAAAACTTATAGAATATTCGTAGCGGTGTAGCTGAACAAAGTGTGTACCGTTATGTCCTGTCCCGTTATGTTCGCCACGCCATGCACAAAGTACAGTCTAACCAAAATGGATAATTTTATTCTCCTTTGCCTAAAATGGCCTATCTACTTAAGCAATTTACTAGATCTCACCATACACAAAATAAAAGTTACTAAGGAAAACACCCAGGCTCACTTACCTACAATCTTATTACTTCGCTTGATAGAACAACTTAACTAAGCACAATAACTTCACAAAAAATTTCCGTACTGCCCTGATGGCTGCTTCTTGCGACCTTTCTCGATGGCTGCTGAGAGAGTTCTGATGATATTTTCGCACATTTGATAATTTATACGCAACTTTATGACACGAAATCACTAAATATAGTTTTCTTAAGTACCTACTTGTGAAAACAAACCATAGAGATCCGGTAATTCTTCACATTTTCGCAGCCAGGCACAAAACACTTTCTCGGCAGTTTTCAATAGTTTTTGTGCAAAATAATTCATATATGTATATAATAAGCACATTCCAGGAATTAACGCAAAATCAAAACATAAAAATTACACTTTATAACTCACATTTAAGCGAAAACAAGCACAAAATTACCACTTCGCTCGTCTGCTCACTATCGAACTTCACATTGAATTGCCCGCTAATTTCTCGTTTGACACTTAATTTGACAATCCCGAGTCCCATTTGACAATCTCGAGTCCCATTTGACAATCTCGAGTCCCGGATTTTGGCTTCACTCACCGACAGGGATTTTACACGGTTGTTCCACTCCATGTTCGTTCGTTCCTCCATGGACAACTCCTAATCCTTGAAAGGAAAATACTTAGGATATGTACAAACAAATGCTTCAGAAGTCACCTAAAAAAGCACTACTCTAATGCTGAAATTTACTCCACTGCCAAGATTGAACCCTTAACTTGCCACTTAACTCGTCTTTTGCGAAATGAATTAGATAAACTAAAATCCCACCCAAACTGCCTTCTAAAATATATCTATGACCACAACATAAATACCTCGATCCTAGAGACCTACTACACCTCACCTATTAATTTCCTACACCCGGACTCATACTCCACATTATACTGCGACGAAATTCAATTTATACCACAATTTTATCTAAAAGCTAACAAAAACAACCACAGAGGTTGAAAAAGAGTCAAACACCTTTCTTTAAAGTCGCTCACTTTATTTTTCTAACTATCCAATTTTAAGTCAAATTCTTCCAACTTGGCAATTCCCTCACTAACATAGTCTCAAACTTTTTTACGAATTGAATGGCCAAACACATGTTCAAAATTTGTTACTTTAGTTTTATTTCTTAATATTAACGCCACACAGTGTAAGATAGGTTTCTCTTTGTAAATCTGCCTCTTAATGTAAAACATTGTGATATCAATTGTAAGCCACCATTGTACTGTCAGTCGCAAATAAAAATTGAATTGAATTGAATTGCTCAGACTCCCGGTACCTACCACAGACATATATAAAACATGGACCGTTCAATCTCCTGTCTCAAGCGTCCGCCAATTTGACAACCTACTGCCACAGAGGGACGAGATGAGACATATAAAAATTTATATAGTGCTGTCTATTTTTACCGCATTGCATGGATGGGCCGATTCCGCAGAATTTTTGAACGCGGAATCGCTGAAGGCTGACAAAAATATTTGAATTTAAATATTTGTTGAAAAAAAATTAAAGAATATGTACTTTAAATGCAATTAATGTTTTAAATTTTTATCCTCGCACAATTACCAATATTTTCGAGAATTTGTGATTGAAAAATTTTAAGTTATGAAAACATTAGATTAGATTTGTTTTTGTTCATGGAATGGAATGAACATATTAAAGAGCTAGAAATAGATAAGAACCATATCTATAAGCTAATAAAGAATATCACTAACTCAGATAAAATAAACTAATACCCATTTTCTACATTCCGAGTGAAATGAAAAGAACTCGCAAAACTCTGTTTGCATTGAGCTTTCTTAATAAAATTCTTAAAACTGTAACAAATTTATTTAATGTACATTTGAAGGCAGAAGCTGCCTTAATGAAGAGGAGGAGGAAAGTATCCTTCACTTCCTCTCCCAATGCCTAGCTCTTGCGATACGCAGATACCGCAGTCTAGGCTCCTCTTTCTATGATGCGAAATGAATTCTGTCAGGATTAGAATCCTGGAACAGCTCATTAGGAGCTCTATATGGTTCAAGGGTATATCACAACGGGCATTTTTCCGGCCTAAGTGTACCCCAACTGAGCACCCACTACTACCTAACCTAACCTAACTTACCTTTGATTTCAATTAATTGGTCCACAAAAACTTCAAACTATTTCGATTGGATTTTTCTATTGAATTTATTTTATTAACCCTTAGCTGACACACTGGGTCCAAGGGACCCGACGCCAAAATTGAACGTACTTTTCGATGTATGGAAACGTAAACAACAAAATTTTTTTTTCATCTCTTCAAACGCGAATAAATGTCGAAAAACTATTTAGTTTTATAAAAAAGGGTATAAAAAACTTCCCTATTTTTTATTGGCAAGTTTAATAAGCACTGCATGCTTCAAAATGCATTTTTAAATTTACTGGGTCTCCTGGACCCGGTGTGCCATGTACGTTTCATACGGCATGTGTGCCAGCTAAGGGTTAAACGAAATAATTAATTGAAGCCAAAGGTTACTGAAATGAATTTGGTAACATCATAAACTTTTTATTACGAAAATTCCATTCAAAAGGAATTTTGTAAGATCTTTTCTATTTTACTTCACCCGGAATAAGAGAACATGGGCGAAAATCAGCTCTGGAATTAACTAAGTAGCTTCCCTGAAAGTCCTAATAAAAACAAATTGGTCAATTAATGTGTAATTGCGCTGCTTCGCATTGAAATTTCAAGTAAACTTGCTACAATAAACAAATTCGAAGTCATTAGACAATTCTCCAGAGAATTGTCAGAGAAAATCCGTAACGGCAATTCAGCCTGCTGACAAATGTCTGACATTATAGAACGTTAATTTTACGTCATTTCACGAACTGTCACTGCCACAGAGCGAAAGAGAGGAAACAAAAATCGCACCGTCCGCTTCTATGGGAAAACGTGTACGTGAGCGGTCCATTATATTATACGTCAATGGTACCTAGGCACCGCCAGTGCTTGGCTGGATATTTTCTTTCTCCTCCTCTTTGAGGCAACTTCTGCAGAAATCCTGCGTGGTCACGCCCATCCTGCTGGCATGTCTGCCGAAGAGTCAGGTAATCATGGCCACAACGTTGCTAATAGCAGCTCTGAACGAAATTGAGCTTTTAGACCTATTCAGGTCGAAGGAGGGCCAGATGAGTCTTGTTGTTACACAGGTTGGTTCATTGCTCCACCTGTGATTAGCAGTTGCCAGGAAGGATTCTTGTATAATCCCCTTACTTGAGTTAAGAGGAACACCCGGATTAAGGGTTATGTCCTCAACAAGCAAACCAGTGCCAAGCCTTGCGAGCTCATCCACCTGGTGATCTGGCACCCAGGAAAGACTGAGTTTAGCGCGAGCAGCAGCAGCCATGCTGCTAAGTTCCGAGCGACAGTCCGCGACAACCTTGGATGTCGCGCATAGACACCTGCTAGTGATTTGATCGCAGGTTGACTGTCGCTATAAATGCGTATGTTAAACAGAAACTCCGCTTTGCCTTTTAGGTGAACGATAGCCTGCGAATTAGCCACGACCTCAGCTTGAAATACGCTGTAATGCCGAATCTCCATACAAAACCAAACCAAACTAAAACCAAAAAACCACTTGCTGAATTGCTGACAAATCACGTCTTTACACATCTAAGCAATGTAGTTGTGAAATGTCAGTCAACGAATGGAAAATATTAAATTGAGTTGATGTGTCAAAATAAAAGGACATTTTAAGTGAAAGTGAATTTTATATATAGCTAAAGTGAAAGTGAAAGTAATATATAACTAAATAAAAACACAACTGATTTATTTATTATTTATTTTTGGCATTTGCAACTTTTCAAGTACTACACCTGCGCTAAATGCGCTGAATTGCATGCGGCAACACAAAATGGTTTAACTCACACAGAGGAAAAAGCTAGCAGGTGATGACGAAAATGAGCGAGAGAGGTGATAAATTTGCAATGCGAGTGAAAGAGCTGCAGATATTTTTGGTTTGGTAAATTGGTCTGGTTTTGTATGGAGATTCGGCATAATGGTCTGGCAATCGGAAGGAGATTTTTAAACCCAAATGTTAAGGGCACACTCCTCCCCCAACTCTTCTAATCCCTTTTGGAGCCGTCAGTAAAAATCTGAACTGACAGCAGCAATACCCAGTGGCAATACCTGTACCTTTGAAGATAAAGCCCAAGGAACAGCGATATCGCTCTCGGAGCGTAGTAAAATCTGACTAGTGTTAGTGAAGACAGTTTTTGTATTAGTCAACTAGTGACGGCAAGAAAAAAACATATTCTTTAGGGGGGCAACAAAGGAAATTAAATTATACAATTGTTTTTAGAAATTTAATAAGTAATCAACTTCCTCATTATTGATACTTTTTCTATTTAAATAGCACTTTTTTCAATAATTGAAAAATTTTATAATCTTTAATGCATAAGCCCCTCCGAAAATTCCTTTTTAACGCCGTCAATAAATATTGGGTTCCCTTTCATAGTGACGCAGATGGTTCAGCGCATTCGCCTCGCTTACTCATTGAGTACCTCTCTTTCTAGGGAACCAAAGGGAACCCAATCTTTTTTACTACGCTCACGTACAGGGATTTTACACGATACAGCTTTTCCTTAGGCTTTATCTTCAAAGACCTGTACCGAAGGACATCATGGAAACCCTCCCCGAATTAGCCAACATAAATTTCAAAAAATTGAATTTTTAACTATTTCTCAATACCAATCGTTTGTGAATCGTTTGTGAATGTTTGTGATACTTTTAATTTCGTTTGTGACTAATTAGTTCATTAGAAATTTAATTGTTAAATAGGGCGTACCGATTAGCCAACACTTTTTTAAAATTGATTGTAAAATAGGCTTCCGGGTACTCAATCGATTGGAAATCGTTTGTGAATTCCGAATATAACTATAATAAGGTTTGTGACAACGTAGTTTTCAAGAAAACTTAATTTTAATATATTGCAAAACTATGCTTATTATTGTGGCCACTGGGTTCAGTTGGCGCTGGTGCTTGCATTTTAATGCCCTCTTGCGTGATTATTGGTAATTACGTAGTGAAACTGACAGCTGCAGTTGGCTATCAACACTGACATATAGAAATGGACTACTCGATTTGTTGTCTCAAAGGGTGCACCCTTTTGACAGTTCTCACCTTAGGAGAGTTCAGATATAGAAGGAATATATCTGTCTATTTTTTTCGCATTGGGCGAAATAGGAGGCTTCAAAAGGCGGCAAATTTAAAAATTATATTTATTTTTACTTGTAACCTGCACGCTTAAATCGGATTCCCCTAAAAGTAGCACCAAATCTCAAATAATTTCGCAGCGAGTAGTTTCTGAAATAAGACATTTTTCATTGAAAAATTCTCGGCAAAACGTCGAAATGCTCTCTTCTGAATATGCAGTTTGTATCGCTAAACAATTGTTTTAAGAACTCAAAAGCAACAATTAGAGCACTTTTGCGTTTTCGCTGTAATCCTCACTTAATTTAGTTACATTAAAAGGACAAAAATGCAATTAATTCCGAAATAATTCGCCGCAAGACTCCACCCAGATTTTTTTTGGTTTTTGTGATATTTTTGTCGGTAAATCAGACATAAAATAAAAAGAAGTTGCAATATGGGATACTAAAAGACTGATTTTCATAATTTAATTATAAAATTTCTGCTGAAAACTTAGAAATTGTGTAAAATTCAGTTGTATCTTAAAAAGGGGTAATTTCATGTTTGTATTTCTTTAAAGGGATTTAAGATACAAAAGGAATTATTTAATAATTTTTGGTGTAATTACTTGATGGATTTATGCAATTAAAATGGACTATTGCCCCGAAAATGCATTTGACACCAATTCAAACCCACAGCTGACTGCTCAAAATCCGTTAATGGTGTGAGTAAGAGGGAACGAGAAAGTGCACCATCTCGATATAGGCATTTTGTATGGGACGAGTAGTCCATTTCTAAATGTCAGTGTTGATAGCCAACTGCACGGTATAGGAAGACAAGGTATAGTAAAGAATTTTTTGGCGTCTAGCTGTGACGTCACTGCCCACGAAATTGTATGAAAAGCAATGAAAATATAAAATAACTAGTATTAGGTGAAATATATCTAAAATTTAGTGATAGGAGGTCAAAGTCAATAATATTACTGATATTTTACGCGACTTTTGGAAGTTATAAACAATCAGAAATAAAAGAAAATCCTAAAATTGATTTAATAGATTTGCCGATTATTAATTCTTCATATAAAAGATTTTTATACTCAATCAGATTTTCATCTTGATATTTGTAATAAATAATAAACGTGCAAGAACCGTTATTCAAATTCGTGTACGCTCAATTCTTTGGTATTAGTTAAACGCTTTCTAGGAAAGGGTCTCTTGCTTTTTATGTTAAAAGTGTTATCAGATAGTTTTTTACTAATATTATTTTAAAAGTTTTATAAGAACATATTAAATTGTATATATAAATAAGAAATTGCAACAAATTACATTATATTATAGGGTAAAAGTTGCTTCTGATGAATTTTCAAGGGTTGTACGTTCAATTTTTTGATCCACTGTATATATATTTGTAATGCATACGGGTAAATGTAAAATTGTTTTTAATATAATTGATTTGCCGATAATTATTCTTCATATAAAAGAATTTTATACTCAATCAAATTTTCATTTTTATATTGTACTTGAGTAAATGAAAAATAAAATTTTTTACAAAGTAAAATTGAACGAAAAAATGAAATGAAATTTGATTCTGTTTACAAATATCAAGATGAAAATCTGATTGAGTATAAAAACCTTTTATATGAAGAATTAATAATCGGCAAATCAATTAAATCAATTTTAGGATTTTCTTTTATTTCTGATTGTTTATAACTTCCAAAAGTCGCGTAAAATATCAGTAATATTATTGACTTTGACCTCCTATCACTAAATTTTAGATATATTTCACCTAATACTAGTTATTTTATATTTTCATTGCTTTTCATACAATTTCGTGGGCAGTGACGTCACAGCTAGACGCCAAAAAATTCTTTACTATACCTTGTCTTCCTATACCGTGCAGTTGGCTATCAACACTGACATTTAGAAATGGACTACTCGTCCCATACAAAATGCCTATATCGAGATGGTGCACTTTCTCGTTCCCTCTTACTCACACCATTAACGGATTTTGAGCAGTCAGCTGTGGGTTTGAATTGGTGTCAAATGCATTTTCGGGGCAATAGTCCATTTTAATTGCATAAATCCATCAAGTAATTACACCAAAAATTATTAAATAATTCCTTTTGTATCTTAAATCCCTTTAAAGAAATACAAACATGAATGTTAATATTTCAAGTAAAAGAAAAAGAAAAGTTTATGTTGACTTTTGGTTAGTTTATTCGAGTGCCGCGCGATGGCGCAAAGGTGTTTTTTGTTCATTGCTCTAAGCCTTTCTTGACTTTTGTGACACTTCGCTTCTTCCTTTGTCTGGCTGACGCAACCATTTTTGTGAGCTGTTAAAAACAATAAATAATCTTGTGTTTTCCGCATCATCTGTGCCTTTTAATTACTATAAGCTGGTTAAATCAACAATGAAATTACCCCTTTTTAAGATACAACTGAATTTTACACAATTTCTAAGTTTTCAGCAGAAATTTTATAATTAAATTATGAAAATCAGTCTTTTAGTATCCCATATTGCAACTTCTTTTTATTTTATGTCTGATTTACCGACAAAAATATCACAAAAACCAAAAAAAATCTGGGTGGAGTCTTGCGGCGAATTATTTCGGAATTATTTTCATTTATGCCCTTTTAATGTAACTAAATTAAGTGAGGATTACAGCGAAAACGCAAAAGTGCTCTAATTGTTGCTTTTGAGTTCTTAAAACAATTGTTTAGCGATACAAACTGCATATTCAGAAGAGAGCATTTCGACGTTTTGCCGAGAATTTTTCAATGAAAAATGTCTTATTTCAGAAACTACTCGCTGCGAAATTATTTGAGATTTGGTGCTACTTTTAGGGGAATCCGATTTAAGCGTGCAGGTTACAAGTAAAAATAAATATAATTTTTAAATTTGTCGCCTTTTGAAGCCTCCTATTTCGCCCAATGCGAAAAAAATAGACAGATATATTCCTTCTATATCTGAACTCTCCTAAGGTGAGAACTGTCAAAAGGGTGCACCCTTTGAGACAACAAATCGAGTAGTCCATTTCTATATGTCAGTGTTGATAGCCAACTGCAGCTGTCAGTTTCACTACGTAATTACCAATAATCACGCAAGAGGGCATTAAAATGCAAGCACCAGCGCCAACTGAACCCAGTGGCCACAATAATAAGCATAGTTTTGCAATATATTAAAATTAAGTTTTCTTGAAAACTACGTTGTCACAAACCTTATTATAGTTATATTCGGAATTCACAAACGATTTCCAATCGATTGAGTACCCGGAAGCCTATTTTACAATCAATTTTAAAAAAGTGTTGGCTAATCGGTACGCCTTATTTAACAATTAAATTTCTAATGAACTAATTAGTCACAAACGAAATTAAAAGTATCACAAACATTCACAAACGATTCACAAACGATTGGTATTGAGAAATAGTTAAAAATTCAATTTTTTGAAATTTATGTTGGCTAATTCGGGGAGGGTATCATGGAATCATGTAATCAACCGCTGAAGTACGCGGCCCCAGAATCCTAGCATGCCGTAGTCCGTACGTGTCTAGCGGTGCACCGCATTGAGCCTTATGGCTGAGGATGCTGCCGTTTGCTTACCAAACAGGTCCAGCGATATGAAGTGAAGATAGTGTTTAGAGTTTTAGAGGGGGAGGATCTGAGGGCGTCTGTAATAAGTAAACACGCAAACCTCTGCACCCTCTTCAAGTCTTTCCTGTTCCAAGCTTTGTCAAGAGCAGGCTACTAGAGCAACACTCCATAAACAAGAATAGGCCTAATAACGGCCTCATAGAGCCAGTGGATAATACAGGGTTCTATCCCCATTTTCTTCCGACAGCTTTCTTACAACAGTACAGAGCCACTGTGGCCTTGCGTAACCTTTCCTAAATATTTGCTTTCCAATTTAATTTCCTATCAATGATCAGTTTAAGGCTGACACCTTTAAGTGTAGGTATAACGAAGGAGGGAGTTCGGTGCTTCCTCGGCTACGTTCAATATCTCGACTCGAGTAAACTTAACTTTCTCCGGTGCGTTCAATATCTCACTCGAGTCGACTCGAGTTGCTTTTACTTGACATTTTTTGACATTTACGCACACTTTTTGGTTGTTAAACTCGGGTAAAACTAACTTGAGTCGACTCGAGTGAGATATTGAACGCACCGGAGAAAGTCAAATTTACTCGGGTCGACTCGAGTCGAGATATTGAACGTACCCCTAATAAACAACAACAGCTCGGTCTTATCCAGATTGACTCCGAACCACATTTGTCGCACTATCGGGCAAGTATGAAGCACGTTTGACAAGGTGCCCAAGTGCTTGCCCGAGAGTGCTATCGCAATTTCGTCAGCATATGCAACCACTTTGCATTCAGAACCGTCCAGCTTCGCAAGAAGGTCATTGAGAGCTAGGTTCCAGAGAACCACTAACAGGACTCCGCACTGTGGTGCACCCACTGACATATAGAAACTGGACTGCTGGTCCTGGGCCGGGATTCCGATCTCGGGTGAGTGGTGAGTGCGAGTCACCATTCCGCCTGTCAAAGCTACTCACCATCTCACTTTCAAGCGATTGCGATAAGAATGGTGAGTTCGAACTTTCGAAAAGGATACAATAACACAAGCACGGCAATACTAAACGTCAAATTTCTGTTAGATTTTGTGAATTGTGGTTTGTTTTCTTTGCTCGTGAAGTTCTGTGCCGAGCCGAAACCTAAAACTAAAAGGTCTCATCCTGGAAAAGGAGAATAAACCCACAGCCCACCAAAGCGGAGTGATCCATGCGGGTAATTAACCAGTTTTGTATTGAAAATCAGAGTTAAAATTAGTTCTTTTGCAGGACCTCTATGACTGAACTCCCAGTTACGATTCGGAGCAGAGGGGGCAATGACGTGCACGTTCGTTATGTCCTCACAGTGTTTGGTTGGGACCCAATGCTATTCTAGCTTTCAAGCGTGAGGGCTACACGTATGTAATTTACTTCAGTCCGCTCTTAAGTCCTGTTTTTAATCATTCCTTCTCCAGGTTGAGCGTCATCAATCTTGCGGAATTGTTCGACGCCCTTAGGTACCCGGGCTTCCTAAAACTAGCCTAGAAACACCTTGACTTTGGACTGAAGGAAATGGCTATTTATTTTTAATTTTATTATATTTTATTAATTGAAATATCTATTTATTTTTATTTATTTAAATATTTATTTATTTTTTATTATTTTAAATAAAAGATAATTTTAAATTAATGAATATCTATTTTGAAACCTATTAATTTTCACACCCATGAATTACAAAATCAAAACAAAAGGCCCTCCGTGCTCGAAAATCTTCCCTCAAGAATTGCTCCACTGGTGAGAAAGTTTTTCGAACTCACTACTCACTAGTCACCATTGATCGGAATCGCTTTGGCAGTTTGAAGGGTGAGTGTGACTCGCACTCACCACTCACCCGAGATCGGAATCCCGGCCCTGGTTAAAAACTCGCTTCAAAAACGAGATCAAATTTTGGCCGAAATCTAACTATCTCGCTCCGCCGCAGATACCCCAGGCAGGCAACTTAATAGCACTTTATTCTGGTATTCGAATGAAAATAATGCAACCCCAGTAGATAAAGTCCACTTCATAACACTTTTTTCTTCATATTAAAATTATTTGTTTTGAAAAAAAGTGCAAATTGGGCAAAAGTAATAGCATAAAAACCAAATTAAAATCGGCTGTTGCAATAGTTTAACCATGACCAACAGATGGCTTCGGCACTTTGCGTCGCATATTTTACATTATGTTGGCATATACGTGAAATGTGAAAGTTAGACAAAGGTAGCAGCAATAATTTTTATATCCATCTCGGTTCCCCGCAGATAACCCGTTGGTTATTTTCAGCGACATTTTTATGAAAATACTAAAAATTGAGCGAGATTCAACAGAAATCGATTCGTGACAATCTAATTATTTATTATTTAGCTGTGTTTAAACATAATTGTGCGCGATTTTATAGCATTTTAATTGCCAAAATTTTCCTGAAAGGCTTGAGCCTAGACTAAAAATGGTCTCTTTTTTCAGACGCGTTTTAGCAGTCCAGTTTCTATATGTCAGTGGGTGTACCCTTGACCGCAAATATCTTAATGGAACTAGTCCCAATAGCGGCATTAAGAGGCTATATACCAGTGTGATACTTTGGAACAATTGATTTTTTTTTCTTTGACTTATTCGAGAGTTTATACTTTCAGGAATATCCTGTAAACATTTCAAGGCCGTATCTTTAATATTTTCCGAATGGCAGTCTTCGAAAGAGCAACTGCTCGCAGCACTGACATATAGAACTGGACTGCCGATCCAATGCAAAATCGCACCTCAAAACTAAGACGACTTTTTGACATAAGATTGCTATCTCTTTCCCCCATCCGGCCCCCAGGCGAAATTCTTATGTAAGACAAAATAGAATATGCTTTTATATATCTGACTCTTGTGTTCTTCCGGCCCCGAGCTGGTTGGTGTCGGAATGTTTTTTAACAATTACTCAAAATATAGGGCGAATTGAAAGGGGCTGTTTTGTGACAACTTATATTTATTTATTTTCTTTATTTTAACATACATTGCAAATAATTTAATGTGTTTTTATAGCATGAGTTTTCCAAGGTAGGCTTGCATCTCCACTTTAAATGGTTTGCATTTCCACTTAAAATGGTCTCACTTTTCGACCGTCGATTGGCAGTCCAGGTCTATATGTCAGTGGCTCGCAGTAACATAATGGATAGTGAAATCTTTAAACGTGTTTTCCTCGAAATGAGATTTTTCCAATTTGCTGCCATTCTAACTCGAAGTCGAATTATCCGATGGACTTGAAATTTTAACTGAGTACTCTTGACTACATTTGCCATACCCTGAACTCGGATATTTTTTATTGGATGAAAATTGACAAATTGGCATCACTGACATATAGAAACTGGACTGCTAACACGCATCTGAAAAACGAGACCATTTTTAGCCTGGGCTCAAACCTTTCGGGAAAATATTGGCAATTAAAATGCTCTAAAATCCCGCGCAGTTATGTTTAAACACAGCTAAATAATAAATAATTAAGATGTCAAAAATCGATTTCTGTTGAATCTCAATTGTTAGTATTTTCATAAAAATGTCGCTGAAAATAATCAACGGGGTATCAACGAACAACAGAGATAGATATAAAAGTTAGTGTTTCTACTTTTGTCTAACCTTCAGATTTCACGTACATATATGCCAACATAATCTTAAATATGCGACGCAAAGTGCCGAAGCCATCTGTTTGTCATCGTTAAACTATTGCAACAGCAGATTTTAATTTGGTTTGTATGCTATTACTTTTGTGTAATTTGCGTTTTTTTCAGCACAAATAATTTTAATACGAAGAAAAAAGTGTTATGAAGTGGAATGGATTTATCGGGGATGCACTATTTTCATTCGAATACCAGAATAAATTGCTATTAAGTTGTCTGCCTGGGGTATCAACGGGGGAGCAAGATAGTTAGATTTTGGCCAAAATTTGATCTCGTTTTTGAAGTGAGTTTTTAGCCAGGACCAACAGTCCAGTTTCTATATGTCAGTGATTGGCATTGAAAAAACCGACTGTTTATTTTATAGACAAAAAAACAGACTTTGTATTCAAAACTACGCTATTTTGTTAGATTTCGGTAGTTTTTAAAAATCCTAGTTCAGGGTGTAACGAAGCGCTAAAATAAGCGCTTCGTACATAAGCATCACTTTACCCGCGCGAAAAATTCAAAATTTGAATTGCCCTGAATCCGCCTACTACGACCCCGAGCTGTCAAATTTTCACCTCAGCCTGCTGCGATCGTGGGAATTTCACCGAGCAGCACATCCCCACTCCTGATGAATTCAGTCGCCGCCAGGATATAAAAGGCGGCGAGTCGAAGACTCAAGAGACAGTCCGTCCGCTGATGCGGGCAGGAACTCACCAGCCATATCGTAACACGGCTGGTTTTGGTTGCTATGTGTCTGATGTCAATCTAGGCATAGTATATCATTTTGGTTCCGGCTATGTGTCTGATGTCAATCTAGGCATAGCTTTCACCGTCCCTTTCCGACTACGTGTCTGATGTCAATCTAGGCGTAGCTCACCGTCTCTTTCCGATTACGTGTCTGATGTCAATCTAGGGCATCTAGGCGTAGTTCACTGTCTCTTTCCGTACCGGCTCTGTGTCTGATGTCAATCTAGGCATAGCTCACCGTCCCTTTCCGACTACGTGTCTGATGTCAATCTAGGTGTAGCTCACAGTCTCTTTGCGACTACGTGGCTGATGTCAATCTAGGCGTAGTTTACCGTCTCTTTCCGACTACGTGTCTGATGTCAATCTAGGCGTAGCTCACCGTCCCTTCCCGACTACGTGTCTGATGTCAATCTAGGCGTAGTTCACCGTCTCTTTCCGTACCGGCTATGTGTCTGATGTCAATCTAGGCATAGCTCACCGTCTCTTTCCGTACCGGCTATGTGTCTGATGTCAATCTAGGCATAGCTCACCGTCTCTTTCCGACTACGTGTCTGATGTCAATCTAGGCGTAGTTCGCCGTCTCTTTCCGTACCGGCTATGTGTCTGATGTCAATCTAGGCATAGCTCACCGTCTCTTTCCGTACCGGCTATGTGTCTGATGTCAATCTAGGCATAGCTCACCGTCCCTTTCTGACTGCGTGTCTGATGTCAATCTAGGCGTAGCTCACCGTCTCTTTCCAACTACGTGTCTGATGCCAATCTAGGCGTAGCTTACCGTCTCGTAAATATTAATTGTATTGTAGCATATACTGATTTGCAGGACTTAAGTCCTAGGATGTGAATACTATATTTTTATATAAGCGGCCATGAAAAACGTTGTAAAATTACCGTTGTATATCAAAGGCCACACCACTATTGTCCCAATGGGAAATTGAAGCATCCAATTAGGCATTCCGAAGCCTTCTCTGGAAGGCAAGAATGCCTGACCTGCCGTATCCTCTCTCATATCTTTTTAACATAGGCATGTCCGCGGAACGAAGCAGTAAAAGCTTTTTGTATTTTTTCCCACTAGATTACCCAGAATTAATTCAGAAGGCAATACAAGGAATCACTTCGGAATCGTTTCCCTTGAATTCCTTTTTCAGTGATCCTTTTTCACTGATTCAGAATATAAGGCCTGGATTCTGTTTGTCATCTCAGATTCCGTGACGTGTCAGCTTATGACTGAATTGACTGTTCTATTACTTTAATGAAACTGTATGGTCAATTTGGCAGTACTGGCCTGGACCAAGTAAAGCCCTGGAAGGGGTGCTGTCAAGTGACAGCAAAAGGAAAAGTCAACAAAAACAACAACAACAACTACTTTAATGAAAATTTCTTCGTTATTCAGTCATAAGCTGTCACGTCACGGAATCCGAGATGACAAACAGAATCCAGGCCTTATATTCTGAAGAATCACGCCCATAATATGTATATGAAATGGAAAAAATTAGGAAAATATAAAAACAAAACGATCTTCTCATTGATTTTAGTATTATTTGATATATATATACAAAATTTAAACAAAAACTCAACACTCCACATAAAACATAAATTGCTAAATTTAATAAAATAACACAATAAACATTAATTAAGAATAAAACTTCACTAATACTGCACTCACGACACCGGAATGAGAACTATTGCGTCAGGGCCCTTATAGGACGCAGGTCGCAACATGCTAAAAATTCATAGGCATGGGGGAGATTAGAAAACCGCGGTTAAGGGGGAAAACCTTGATTTCTTCACAGAGTGAACGTCGTTCGCAAGTGTATTCCTTCCTCCTAGCTTCTTATTGAGTGTTCAGGAATACATCGAATGTATACCTTCAATAAGTCATCTTAGGATATACTTCGGAATGCCTTCATTGAGAATCGCTGCCTCGATTTCCCATTGGGGTATTTAGTGAATTGTATTAATAAATAGAGGCCATGTAAATATTGTAAAAGTTACCGCTGTATATCAAAGGCCACACAATTATTGAATTGTATTATTAATCAGAGGCTATGTAAATATTGTAAATTACCGTTGTATCTCAAAGGCCACACCACTATTGTATTTACTGAATTGTATTAATAAATAGAGGCCATGTAAATGTTGTAAAAGTTACCACTGTATATCAAAGACCACACAACTATTGAATTGTATTAGTAATCAGAGGCTATGTAAATATTGTAAATTACCGTTGCATCTCAAAGGCCACATCACTATTGTATTTATTGAATTGTATTAATAAATAGAGGCCATGCAAATATTATAATTGCCGCTGTATAAGAAAGGCCATACGACTATTGTATTTATTGAATTGTATTAGGCCATATAAATATTGTAAAATTACCGCTGTAGATAACAGGCCATAAATGCATAATACTTAACTAAATGAAGGGCCAAACCTGAATTGTATTAATAGAAAAAGGCCATGTGAACATTGTAAAGTACCGTTTTATATAAAGAGGCCAGACGAATATTGTAAATAAGATAAAGGCCACAAATATATTGTAAATAGATATAAGTCTTATGTAAAAGAAGTGAACAAATGAATAAACCGATTATTTTGTACACGTTGGGTTTTCTCACTCTTACGATCCTGGACATCTCTAGAGCTTCCGGCAACCATACCCCCGAGAAGAACATATACCCCCCACCCATAGGTTACAAGGGTATAGGAAATATCTTCTAGTTTAACGCCTTTTTTGTTTTTTTTTTTTATTTAAGTTACTCAATCGACCGGAATCGTGGCAGCAGTTGGGGTAATTTTTTTTTGGCCCTTCCGAAAACAGCACATTAGTCGCTTACATCGCAATATTTTTACACGAAAAAATTATGTAATATTGGTCAAATATAACTAAATAACATTATCAAGTTTCCAAAACATTTAGTTATGTAGTTTTCTTTAAAAATATTCCCGAACATCACCTAAATTTTAAACCCTCACACTGGTATAGCCCCTTAACGACTCTGCAACCGAGCATCAAGTCAAAAGTCCAATGAATGACTCATCAAGATCCAAAACCCTTAACGCGTCCGTGATTGCCTCCGGCTCCGCCTCGATGTCAAGGAAGGCGGCCAGGGTGATATGAAAATGTTCAAAATCGAGATCAAGTGCATATCTGAACTTAAAATGTTGTGCTTTTTCCATTTCCGGGGTCAGAAGTAGGGATCCCCATGTAAAAATTGATTTGACCTTGAAATTACCTTGACCCTTGACCTCAAGGTTAAGGGCAAGGTCAGCCCTAGTTGACCCCTTTGGTACTCTATAGTCAATACCTTTTGCCCGAAACATTTTTTCCTAGGATTCGTAGTTTTCGAGATATGTGTGTGCGTCTATTAAAATGATACACCCTGTATCTCTAAAAATGGCAATTTTTTGACTTTGCGCCCATGGGAACTTTTGATCGGGATGTACTTCATACAACATACAAAATGTTCAGTCGATTTGACTGTACGCAATTGTCCACACATTTTGTGCGGGGTCCGTTCTCCTTCCGAAAATGTGAGGGGAAATTTTTTTACTACATTAGAGAGAGCGAAACGGCACTAGAAAATTTAAGTCAGATAAATCGGCAATAAATGTTGTATCCTCTACTTCTATTATATCTAAGGTTCTAAGCATCCATCGAATTTCAATTTTCGACAGTATAGCGGATCGGAACGGTGCGGATACATTGGGATCCCGGCTTTATATTCAAAGATTCCAAATAATTCCTCATTCCGAGTTCGGAATGCGTTGCTCATTTTGAATAGTTGCTCAAAAGAGCAGCAATGACAGCTGTCAGCGAATGTAACGTCACATCATTTTTGTTTACATTCTGTTTGGGCTGCGATATGATCTTAGCTGATTTCGGGCTCCGCTAGACGTAATTTGTAGGGATAAGATGGGGCTGCCGTTTCGCAAGCTTAAGAAGCTGTGGATCTTATACTTGTTCCTGCTCTTCTTTGCGTTCTTCATGTTCGCCATCAGCATCAACGTGTACCTCCAAAGTTTGCAGAGTGCTGATTTGCGGAAAAGGTAAGCTCTCTGCCACTCAACGTAGGCGTAAACAATTGAAAATGTTTGTTGCAAGGAACTGGGAGTCTCATCGAAAGTTGAGGGAGAAGAGCCGCAAGAACGTGATAGTGGCTAACTACATTGGAACGGGGAACATCTTTGGAAACATGTCGAAAGGTTTTGTGGCTATTTAACCCGTCTTTTTCGCTTTCTAACCAGGGTGGTGGCTATTTTAAAAGTCTTCTGATAGGAATTCTAGCATGGCATTAGTGTTCAACTAGTTCTTATTTTCAGATGATTACAACAAGAATAACTTCTTGCCTGTTGAAAGCGAGGGAGCCATGGGCAGGCCTGTTCTCATTCCTGCCCACGAAACTTTAATTATGCAAAGAATGTTCCAAGTTAACCGCTTCAACCTGTTAGCGAGCGACAGAATTCCTCTAAATAGGACTTTGAATGACTATCGTACGAAAAAGTAAGTCCAGTCCATTTTATTTTTCTTCCTTAATGCACAGGTTATTCAGATGCGCCGAGAAGAAATATGATTCTAACCTGCCGAGCACATCCATTGTGATTGTCTTTCACAACGAAGCTTGGTCAGTGCTCCTTCGAACGGTGTGGAGTGTCATAAATCGGTCACCAAAACATCTGGTCAAAGAAATTTTACTTGTGGATGACGCTAGCGACAGAGGTGGGTTAAAGCTGCAGATTAGATACTTTTGCGGGTAAAATTTATCAAACATTTTTGTACTTGTAGACTTCCTTAAAGCTGATTTAGACAACTATGTAGCTACTCTTCCCATCTTCACAAAGGTACTTAGGTTGAAAGAACGAAGTGGATTAGTGCCAGCGAGGTTGCTTGGTGCAAAACGAGCTAAAGGAGAAGTAAGTTATGGTTACAAAAATATAGTAAGAGATAGTGGAGATTTTTTGTATTTCCCTACTATAAAATAGTCTATTTAAAAGAGATAAGAAAGTGAAATTTTGGAAAAAATTTAAAAATTGGTACAGATAAAAACTACAAAAAAATGTCAAAAATTCCCATTGATCCCACTTCGCCTAAAAATGTACAAAGTTAAAAGCAAGCATTTTTTTTTTTTGTAATTGAAAGGAGGGTTGTAATTCTAATTATGGCTGTAAAAAGTTCAGATAATCTTGTTCACCAGTATGTGGTTATTGCCAAGGCCCAGGGTTGGACTGGCTATGCGAATTCCACCGAGAAATTTTGGAATACCGACCCATTTTCTCAAAAAAAAAGCAAAAAAAAAAGTGCAATGTTTATGAAAAATCACATCTTTATTAACATTACAATTTAAGTTATTAAATTTTTAGAAAATTCAGGACTACCCTTACATATTTTTTAATTACTATGTACTTAATTATCAATTACAATTAACATATCTTTGTTTCCGTTCGTAGCATATTCGCATAGAACTTGTGAGACAAAACACGTCAAGTGAGCACCCCTAAAAATCTCTATGTCAGCGATTTTTATGAAACATAGATCAAATGAATGCCTATACCAATACTAAACATAGCCCCAAACAATTTTGCAAAATTCCTGTTTTTATTGTTTTTACGGATGTTTAAAAATTTTGACCACTTTTTGTGAAAACATTAATTTCTCGGACACCTTTCAACAAAATGCTATGAAAATTTTATGAGAGGTTCTTAAGAGTTTATATTTTCAAATGATATAAACAATTTTCGTAAATTTGTTTATTTACCTATTTATTTATAATAATTAAATAAACAATTGAATTTTTAATCATGTTCTCATGTTTCGATTTTTTGGAAAATAGGCGCAAAATGTTCCTCGGACCTTGAACTATAAGATTCCGCGAAAAAATTTAACTCCCCGACTTATTCTGTAACTCGGCATCAATTTTCTTCGATGCAAGTTTACTCTACGCCAGAGCGCCTGAGCTCACGTTCTACGTACACCGAGCAATTAACTCACGTCTTTTTGGTTATTCGGGTGATTGTAACTTTTTGAACTTCGGAATATATTTTACTAGCTATATTATTGAATCTACGGGATTAAAATTGTGGAACTGTCGCGTATTCTTAACAGTTTTAGCATCTGCAAAAAGTTGTACCAATCGGCTTTCATTATGTTGTTTGTTATAAAAAGAGAACATTATACGAATGGACGAGCAATTTTTTCAAAAAAATAAGGTTCATCTTCTGTTAACAGTCGGATCATGATTCAAAAGAAAGCCGATTGGTACAACTTTTTGCAGATGCTAAAACTGTTAAGAATACGCGACAGTTCCACAATTTTAACCCCGTAGATTCAATAATATAGCTAGTAAAATATATTCCGAAGTTCAAAAAGTTACAATCACCCGAATAACCAAAAAGACGTGAGTTAATTGCTCGGTGTACGTAGAACGTGAGCTCAGGCGCTCTGGCGTAGAGTAAACTTGCATCGAAGAAAATTGATGCCGAGTTACAGAATAAGTCGGGGAGTTAAATTTTTTCGCGGAATCTTATAGTTCAAGGTCCGAGGAACATTTTGCGCCTATTTTCCAAAAAATCGAAACATGAGAACATGATTAAAAATTAAATTGTTTATTTAATTATTATAAATAAATAGGTAAATAAACAAATTTACGAAAATTGTTTATATCATTTGAAAATATAAACTCTTAAGAACCTCTCATAAAATTTTCATAGCATTTTGTTGAAAGGTGTCCGAGAAATTAATGTTTTCACAAAAAGTGGTCAAAATTTTTAAACATCCGTAAAAACAGTAAAAATAGGAATTTTGCAAAATTGTTTGGGGCTATGTTTAGTATTGGTATAGGCATTCATTTGATCTATGTTTCATAAAAATCGCTGACATAGAGGTTTTTAGGGGTGCTCACTTGACGTGTTTTGTCTCTGTGTCACTGACAACATCAGCACAACTTTTATCATTTTAAAAACGTTTTTGTAAGCCTCTTTATTAAAATTATATTCATGCTATAGTTAAAACAACATACTAAGCAATTCTTGCATCGATTACATTTACTTATTATTTCTGGTTCCGCCCCATTAATTTCTAAATTATAATTTGTAACAACATATCGCGAAATACGACCAGCCCACCGGGAAATTTCCCGGCGTCCCGGTGGGTCAGTCCAAGCCTGCCAAGGCCAGTCTTGTTAAAATGTTGATTAATGTTTTCTTAGAGCAATTTAAAGAAATCCATCAACAAGAGGAAGAAGGCGAAAAAAAATTAAAGTGGGGAAGAACATACCGTAGACATTTATTTGGAAACTCATTTGAGTATTTATTAGTTAACCAAAATTGTAAACGCAATAATTGTGACTAAAGATCTATGTATGGTCAACTGTTGCCTTTATAAACGTATTTCTTTTCCTTTTGTACTTGAAGGTTTTAACATTCTTGGATGCACACTGTGAATGTTCTCCTGGCTGGTTAGAGCCCCTCTTGTTTAGAGTGCAGGAAAATCCTAAAAGTGTCGTCTGTCCTGTGATCGACATTATCTCCGACGACACCTTTAGCTACACAAAAACATTTGAAAACCACTGGGGCGCCTTCAATTGGCACTTACATTTCAGGTATTAATTTCTTTGATGCTAGTATTTTCAGTGTAATCAATTTTTTTCAATAAAATATCTTCCTAGGTGGTATGTTCTTAGCAAAGTCCAATTAGAAAAACGCAAGGAAGATATTACAAGAGCAATACCAACTCCTGCAATGGCTGGCGGGCTATTTTCCATAAAACGAGATTATTTCTTCGAAATGGGAGCATATGATAAAAATATGAAGGTAAGAATAGGAATCAATCAAGGGATAGGGAAAAATTCAACTTAGATCATGTTATAGGTTTAAATACTGACAATGCAAAGAAGCTAAAATAAAGTTGTCGCGGGAATAACTAAAACGTCTTAGAAACTGTTTAAGATACTACATACATGCATATTTTTAATTAAAATTTATGAAATTACCTACATTGGAAAAAATTACATGCACACCCTGAGGATCGTGTAATACCCTTTAGGGAGAGTTTAATTATACACGTTAACTGAAGATATGTAAATTGAGGTCAACGTCAAGCGTTTTTCTAAATTTACGAGCAAACAACATTAAATCATTCGCTCCAATACTCCGATCGATTTTTAAAATTTCAATACTACACTTTCCAGTAATAATTAATTAACAAAAAAAAACAGTTTATAATTCATTAATATTGTTAATTGAAGTAGAATTATTTTATCTTGAACTACTACTTAACTGTTGAAAAATGATTTAATTTTATTTTTAGATTTGGGGTGGGGAAAACGTGGAAATGTCTTTTAGAATTTGGCAATGCGGAGGTTCAGTTGAGATAAGTCCATGTTCTCATGTTGGTCATCTGTTTAGGAAAAGTTCTCCGTATACTTTTCCAGGAGGAGTTAATGATGTTCTGAATACAAATCTTGCTCGTGCTGCTTTGGTCTGGATGGACGAATGGGCTGATTTTTTTTTCATGTATAACCCCATCGATCCGAAAATAAAGAACAGCATAGTTATAGAATTCATAAATTCCGTTTTAGACAATTTCTAACTAAGATTTATTTGTAGGATGTATCAGAACGGAAGTTGCTTCGGAAGCGTTTGAATTGCAAACCATTTCGATGGTATTTGGAAAATGTGTGGCCAAATAACTTTTTCCCTGAAGAAAAAAAACTGTTTGCAAAAATTGTTCTCCTCAATGGGCAAACAACTTTAGCAAATAATTATGAAAAGTATCTATACAGTATACCTGGACGATTAATGCAGCATACCTGGGTTTCACTATTTCAAGTGCTCTTGAAAAACTCGGATATTCTACTAAGTGAATTAAACTTAAATCGAGATTTTTGTTTAAGGGCGAACGTAGGCAATTCTTCGCATACCACATATCTTCTGTCGAGCGCTATTGTAGGAAATTGCACTGCCGATGTTAAACTTCAGGATATGTTTGTTATAACACCAAAAGGACAGGTTTGTAGTTCTTGATGGATCAATTTTTTTTATAAAATTACTTTCATTTCGTATTTAGATCATGACAAACGAAAACATTTGCTTAGACTGTTACCAAGCAAAAAATAATATGACAAGTGTACGTTTTTTTCACTGTACAGACAATGAGAGGCAAGTGTGGGAATATGATATTAACGTAGGTTTTTTTTATAGTAAATAAAATAAGATTGTGCATAATGATTTTGTTTTTTTTAGAGTTTGGAAATTCGACATTCTATGCTGAAGCTTTGCCTTACTGCTGATGAGGAAGCCAAAGGAGGACACATGTCTATGAAAGTCGATTTCTGTAGAGGAGATAAAATGCAGAAATGGGGTTTTGTTCCATTAGTTTGGAAATTTTAGCTTTGTTATATTGACATTATCTTACCGTTTTTTAAATAAATATTAAACCCCATACTTTTATCTTTGGTTGTTAATTTGTAAGTATGTAAATCGGAAACTGTTTAATAAGCGGTTTCATAATTCAGATCAATGCTCCCGTTCTTCTAATTATTTGCAGACAATACTTTGGGTAAAATATTTTATTTGACACTACATGCTAAGCTCAAAGAGTGAGAGAAGAAGGTACTGGACGGATTTAAATGAAAATGGGTATGTAGCTTATGTGATGGGTCAATTTGTAAATAGTTTTTATATCGGTGCTTTAAAATGGTAGAGCCCAGACGGTGGTTAATATTTATAAATTTCAAGTAAGTGGGGTTTTTGGATATTCTGATCGACTTGAATGTTGAAAGTTAAGCGGGGACAAACCAAGAACGAGAATTTGTTTTAATGAAGAAAAAAATTGCTTGGGCAATGCACTTTATGGCTTGTTTTATGAACAATGTTTCGTACGTTCAATATACTCGAAAGTAGTAATACATACCTAACTAAAATAGGCTTTGGTGAATACGTAAGATCCAACAGCAAATGCTATCGCTCATGACGCCTTTCGATCAATTGTGGTCTCTGATTTGATTTAATACTCATAAGCAAGTATTGTTCAAGTCAGATAGCTGACCACCCACTCAACGTGGAGAATTATTGGTCTTTTCTTTAATAGGCGCCGGCATAGGTAAAAACTGTGGCATTCTAAAAACAGGCGGAAACTGAAGGAAACGCGTGGTATTAAGCTCTCCCCGCTAGTACATATAAGTAGACGAGGTCCGGTTAAGAGATTTCAGCAAAAGTTTTTTACAAAATATGTTAATATCAGAACACGCCTTAACCAGATTAGCGGCACGCCAACAATTAGTACGAATCTCTTTTGATTCATTATTGAGATCGATTCTTCGATGTACGTGGTCGTGATTCGTGTTTTGTCTCGTTTTGTTGGTAATTTCTCCAATTGCGAATTTTTTTTTGCAAGTTATCTACAATGCAAGACAAGTAATTATAAAATCTGATCGCAGGTCGGTCAAATTACGAAATTACTATTTAAATTATCACCTTATTAACGGTCCTTGTGGACTGTAATTAATTCATTTTTTTGTTTTGTAAATTTTTTATTTGTTCTTTTTTTTTATATAAGTTACTACTAGAAACGTGATATTCAATTTACGTAAAAGTCTGTGAAATACCAATTAATTGCTTTATTTTTACTTATGGTTTTTTTAATGTTTTTAATAACTACGGAAGCTGCTTCCTGGTTGGTATTTGTGATTGAGGCCGAAAGGGAAATATGTCGCAGCATCCTTGTGGTAGATTATTGAAAATTATTGGGTGAAATCGAAGAGTTGCACAGGTGTGATGAGTGTGTGGTCGCTTCTTATGAACCTTAGTCTGTAACTTTTGATCGGTCACAACGCTCTGAATAGGGGTGAATGTTTCCGCATATTAAAAATGTTCTCACCGCAAACATATACATACAAAATAACAAAATAAAAATAATAACAATACTTACAGCATTCAAAAACACTTCAGAACACAGCTAAAATATTTGAGGAGAGAAGGAAAGAAAACCACAAATTTTTTTAAATGTTATTTTCATGTTTGAATTTTATTTTTAAATAATTTTGAACATGTTCGCGTGAACAACAACTTTTAACAAAATGTATCGAAATAAAAGAATCGCATTACTATGTAAGACGAATCCTTATTTCCTTAAATAGCACCTTCTTGTGGTATACTGTACGTTTAATAAATTTAATATTCTATTAATGGTAACTAGCTAAAGAGTATTGAAACGACGAAAACAGAAATTTGTTTTTGTTTATCCTTTGAATTTACAAAAATTAAATACGTTATGCTGTGCTTTTTATCTCTCATTTCCTCTATATAATAAAGGTTACATATGCACTTTGGCAAAAATCTGTTTCGTCTCATTTGCTCAAAAACAGAAGATTAAGCGAATTTTTCTTATATGTAAATTACAGAAAATATTTTTACAATTAGAAGAATCTTAAGTCAAGTAATTTTACAAGAAAGCATTTTATAATATGTCTCAATGATAGGAATATTCAAAGTTGTACATTGGTGGTTAGCATTCTTTACATTTTCATACAAAAATTTAACAGCTTTTGCCTTTCCTAGGACTTTCATTCATGACGGGCAGGGAAATTATTTGACTTTTGGAGGCTCCTTACCGTTTTTGATTTTTTAAGTGTAATGTAAAACGTACATATATTGCTTGTTTATCTGGTCTCTATGATTTTGGGAAAGTAAAAAAATTTAGCAGTGAATAATAACAGTAAATGAAACTTTCTGCTATGGTTGTCTCATTGTCAATTTTGATTAAATGTTAGGCAGTTTTACATGAAAGTTTTATCAACCTGGAGCTTGGAGCAAAATTTGAATGAAAATAATTGTATCTAGGCCGCATACAATTTTCATTTATTTTACTCTAAAATGCTTTTTACTTAGGAAATGGAGTTGTCTTTATAGTTTTTGTTATGATTTGACAAATATTTTCGTTGATGAATTTCGATGAAATTTGATATTTCATATGGTTTCCTCTTCAACAAATCGTTTTTCAAATCCAAGCCAGCTAATTTTTAATCACTTTTTCGAAATAAACGTTTTCTGCCGTTTCATTTCGCTTTTAATTTACTAACAAATATATCTAATTAGATTATTGTTTTAAGGAACATGTTTTAATAACGGACAATAAAAATCACAATAACTCACGTAGTACCTATGTATAAATCATCAGATAGAATTTGGAGCAATTTCCTACATACTTTACATCCGTATTCTGAGAAAGAATATATAAGTATGTACAATACACCTATTTTTATTTATGCTTAGTTATGCTATTCATAACAACTGCATTACACAAACACGATATTTCAGACTTCTTATTGATTGAAATGAATGGGACTCGACAATGTTCGAAATTATAATATAATGTGGAGAACTATATATTTTAGAAAATAAAATAAAGGAAAGTTTAGATCGTTCTTACATCTTATTATAATTAGCTAATAGGAAAAAAATGCGTTAAAGGGTGATTGAAATATACATTAGTTAGAAGAACATTTTATTATTTGTGACCATATTCCAGGCATAAATTTAATTTTGCGAGCTTACGTGTGGTAATTTCTAAAATATTGTTCCACGCATCATAACCGTAAGCAACGGGATATTTTCCAGGTACAAAGTGCATTCAATTGTACACCCAACTTTATTTTAAGAGCTGCAAATGAAAACTTCAGATCTTGTTATTTAGCAAATGATTGAAAACAGCATCTACTGTAATGGTAGGTATTAACTTCGTTTTCCGGAACTAATATAGTTTTCCAAAGTAAAATGAAAACTATCAAATATGTTATAGTTTTCTGCTTCACAACGGATACTGCCAGCAAAACTTTAAGTTTTTCTTTAAATGTATGATAAAAATACATTTTTGGAAATAGCAAATAATTTTCATTTTTTTTTTTTCAGTTTAAATTAATAAGCAAAAAAATTAAGAAATAATTAAGTCACATTCGTTATTGTGAAAATTGTATGCACATATACGAGAAGTAAAGGATAAGGTTATTAAACTTGGTCTAAATAAGTCTTTTATGAATTCGAAAATTTGGCTCATTCATACTATTTATACACTCTGGTAAATTTTAGGATCTAGGAAAAACGAAAAAACTTAAATGTGTTTCGGTTTTCTTGTTTTGGTTTATGATTTAAACACGTTATACTATAACCTTACTTTTGTGCCAGAACCACATGGAATAAGAACTTCTTTTATTGTAAGGTTTTGAATTAAATTTAAAGAGGGCAAAAGCCAAGAGTAACAAATCGATGCTAAAAAAAGTGTAATATAAATTATCGTGTCAATGCTGTTCTTAAATTAAGCAAATGTTATCGACCGTTATAAATGTGTGATAAAACACTTAAATAATTGTCTGTTCTCAAATTGTTATGTATTATGAAAATTTTGTCTGCCTAGGAAACTAGGTACAGTTGTTGTGCAATAAAAATTGTAAAATTCAAAAATGTCATTATCCTTTAGTCACTCTTGTGTCACGACTAGAACATTTGTTAGGAGAACACGATAGCAAAGTCAAAGAGTGTAAAACAACCTCCTTGGTATACTTATAGTCAGTTTCCCTACCGCCAACGTCACAATTAACTACTTAACTCAAGAGCTCACTCTATATACACATGGTTGGCTCTGCCCTATTTACATAAAACACATTCTAGATTTCATAAATATACAAACGAAAGGAATTTTGTTAATAATAACAATAAAAACTAAAATAGTTGGTCAGGTAACTTGAACGTGATCTTCGTTGTTGCTACTATTCACAGTATTTTCGGGAGCACTGTCCTCGTGTATTTGTAGGCTTTTCGGTGACGCAGGTTCTGAAGATGAGGAACTTTTAGGCGAATTCAGTTCGGTTGATAGTTGTCCTCGCAGTTGTATAGGTAGTTGAGTAACTTTTCCCATAAATGATCGAATTTCTTCGAAGTAGGACTCCTCGGGTATTCCCCGACTATTTCTTCGAATACCGCGTAATCGCTCGTCAAGACCCAAACCCAGGGATGCAGCATCGGCCTCATGCTTCTTCAGGTGACGATCGAGGTTCGTTTGCTGCCCGAAGCACCTTTCGCAAAGGGCGCATTTAAACGGTCGCTCTTTATTATGAATATTTCGTACATGTCGCTGCAGATTACTTGATATACTAAAGGAACGTTCACAGTACTTGCACTTGTAGGGTTGTTCACCCGTGTGCGTCCTCAGGTGGCGGGTTAAGTTGGCGGATCGCGGAAATACCTTCCCGCAAAATTTGCACGAGTATCGGTCCTTGTTTTTTATACTACCCGTTGTGTTAGCGTTTTGCATAGCCTCGTTGTTGTTATTATTACTTAAGCTACTATTGCTACTGCTATGGTGGTGGTTGACGATGGAAGAGAGTTGTGGTAGCGACGATAGTAGTTCCTGCTTGGGTCGAAGCAGTTCGAAAGCGTTTGGAGGGCGAGGTGGAACGAACGGATTTCTGTACGGAAGAGGCAGTCTTGCAGCTTTGGCCATCGCCTCCAGCATAAGTGGGTGCAAAGCTGGTGTATGAAACAGTCCGGGCCGATGACACTGCAGGTTTGGTATCCGCAGCTCATCTTTAAAGGTGTTACTACTACCGTGAAACTTCTCATTATCTTCGAATTTTATGAGGTTGTTGTTATGAACACTGCTGTTATTATTGTCGTTATTACTACCTTTTCCGCTAAAATTGCTCCCAGGACTTGGTGACCGATTATTATTGTCGATCATAATAACATTGCTGTTTTCATCTTCTATCCGATCATTGGTAGTTAGCGTAGTTTTCTTGTGATCGACACGGAGATCTAGCGGCTGATCGGATGTCCCGCTGCTAGTTTGATTAAGCAGACTTGTGGCGGATGATGCTGATCGTGTGGCAGGTGATAAATCGTATGGAACTTGTGATGCATATGTAACGGGTGTTTGACCTAACATTGGGTACACTGACCCTTGTTTTGGACTAGGAAGCATTTTTCTTGGTGAATGATCCTTTTCTCGCATTCTTGGAATAAAGCAACTGTTTGTGCTTCTTTACCGATTATAACTTCTCATTGATTCACTTTTCTTCGATGCATAGGTGAGAACACGATAGTTGTCTGAAAAGAGAAAATAAACAATTTATTACTATAAATAAAAATACTTATAAATAAAAAATATAATCGCTTTTAGTTGTTAATCTACGAAAATCGATGTTTTGGAAACTAAAATTGAAATTAGGTGAAAATAATTCATATGTGTACATACATATATGTATTTGTGGGATCGGCCGGTTCTTATCAGAACTAAGAAAATGCCCGAAAGGCACTGGCGGTAATTGTCCTGCTCCTGGTCAATTACGTTGCTTTTTTAAGGGAAATTTCTTTTGGCGCGTTGAGAGTAATTAAAGGCCGCGTCACGTCATGGCGTTAGAAATTTTCATGACACCAGAAAGACGAAAGATTTGCACTCAGGGAGAGAGAATAAGATAGAGTTGTACATATGTCGTATACCTAATACTAATAAATAAGTGGTTGTTTTCGGCTGGCAGACAAATCGAATTATAGGAATGACCGGGAAATAAAAGTACAATATGCCAAGAATTCGATCGCTTTTACATTGAGGGGGTAATCTTTTAGTAAAAAATATAAAAATAAAGTTCTTTTTATCGAAATATTAAGATAAAAATATTAGTAGGTACAATATCGCGCAAAACAATGGCAACCATTTTAGTACAAAAATCTAATGGAAGTACATTTACATTATGTAGTTATTTGCTTCATTTTATTTAGTGGAAATTTTTATCAAATAGTTGACTTCAAAACAATTTTTACAATCAATTTTTTTTTTTTTAGTTGCCGCTTCGTAGTAGTTCTTATTTTGAGTAATCTCAGCACATTTTCGTAGACGCTATTTAATTCGTAATAGCATATTAAATTATGCTTTTCCATTCCTTTTTCAGTGTTTTCAATAATTTTGTTTTATTTCGGAAGCGCTGACTTGAAACTCGCCATTTAGGGATTTTGAAGAGATTTTCAATAAGACTCTTTGTTGATTGAGATGGCCAATCAAAAAATTGAATCCTATTCTTTTTTAATAGCTTCCTTGTGTGTTTTGAGTCATAATCATTTATGACATACTCATCGAAGTGAATTTTCCTTGTTAATAAAACAGTCCATTATTTGCATCTTTGTATATTTATTTCGTAATATTTTAATCAAATATATATAAATGTTTTAGTTTGAGCAAAGTTTTTTAAATTTTATTTTCGTTTTTCATCTAGTAGCGCATTATAGGCCGTAAAGGAGGGTAATAATGTTAATTCGATATTTTCGTAATTATTTTGGACGACACAGTTAATATATATTTATTTCTAAAATTACTACATAATAAAGTGACATTTGAAGTGAAGAATATTCTGTGATATTTCATAAATTTTTATGAAGAAATGAGACATTCACAGCAAATCTCCGCGGGCGTCTAAAAAAAAGTGTTATTGCGGTGGCAGTCAGAACTCATCATTGGATAATGTGAAATCAAAATACCAAAATGATTTTACTAGTTGATAAGTTTCTGCAAGTAACAACGTCGAGTTTTTTTTTATTGATTTTTCAATTTTTGACACCACAGAAGTAAAAATCGAACATTTTGTTATTTTAAAATAGGTTAAAATAAATAAAAAAAACTCGACGTTGTTACCTCGTTATTTATGTAAAGAAAGAGTGTGCAAATTTTTGCAAGGATCGGTGCAGTTGATTTTGAGCTGCAGGTGCCACTGAGTTTGAAAAACCTAAGTGTGAGAGACCCGAGATTAAAAGTCCGCTGCAGTGCGAAACCTGACTGGAGAGGCGGAGACTTACAGACTTACAAGTTACAACTCCATATCTCTGTTAGTTTTACTTCAATCGACTTCAAATTTTGACAAATAAAAAAAAATTTAAAAAATTTAAAAATACCTTATACTACCCCTTTAATTGATTGATATCTGCTTTATCATGTTTGTTTCTTGATTTTGAGCTTATGTACATATGTACCTATATAAGAAAAAAAAAAATGGTCAAGGGATAAAACGATAAATCATGAAGTCGCTAGACTGAGACAATTTCTCGATGCTTTTTCATTAAGAATTGAAAAAGTGAAACACACTACGATAGTAATTATATAAGATGGACCCTCACTACGCAGATTGACATTCACTTGTGCAACAAGTCTAGATCACCCGAGATCAGCGCTAGCCGCTGGAGGTGACAAATTAAAAGGATTTTGCATTGAAAAATATTTTTTAATAGCGCCAACGGTGTTCCGCCCACCGCCTTCGAGGCAGCTCGGAGCGACTATTGAAAATTTCACTCTCGTCCATTTGCCCTGTTCGTACAAATCTTGTAAGAGCCAGCCGGCCTCTGAAGGTGCGACTGTAGACGTTTGTATTTGCGAATAATTACGATCCAAAGCCAGTTTTTTCTCGGAGATGAAAATTTATGAGACGTTTAAAGCTCGTGGTCTAATTTAAATAAAAACGACAAAAAACCACGCCACGCCAAGGTGTAATGGCGCACTATAAAGGTTTTTCAACTAGGTAAAATTGCGGGGCAGAATAGAGTCTGAATCTGAAATCTGATAAAAAGTGGAGGGCGCAGAGACTTTGACGCCTTCTCTCAACAGGTGCCACTACCTGCAAAACAGCACGCCTCATCGCAATCTCGGCGGCACTTTGGTCACTGCACGCCGCGCCGGTCCACACTTCACCGCGCGGCATTTGCTTTTTGCCTGCTTAAGCTGCTCAAAGTTTTGCTTTCTTTTCCACGTGTTCCCTCTTTCTTTGCGTCAGATGGTTTAATTACTGCACGCAATGCAAGCGATTTGTATTGTTCCAGATGTAAGCAAACCCATGTTACTTGTTGACAAGGACAGAAATGAAGGTGGAAGGTTGAGCGCAATGTTCGCAATACGAAATATTCGGCCGAATTAATTTTAGTTTTAAAGGTTTTAAAGGCCAAAATTGGTATGGGTTTTTGGCGGTCGATGTGCGGAACGTCGTTGTTTATATGAATCTCAACAGACTGGTTAATTAAAATCACTCAGTTGTATAATTTGATTGGTGTTGCACAACAAATGCTCCTTGATGGATATTAACGAATAACAACTGTTAATTTAACTAAACCCCGAATTTAATACGTGGTTTCGACCTAAAGTTGAGCAACACGTTTCGTATTGTTTTATTAAGATACATATTGGGCGCAAACTTTCATGTGATGTCCTACATGTACTATTAAATCATGTACATACTTATATAATGTATGTATGTTCTAGTTAAATTTCCCCGGTTTCACTTAGTTTATAAGTAAATACTGCTCAAATTTCACCAAGTTCAAGAGTAGATTAGGACGTTACTAAAATCTGTGGATGTTACATGGAACTTATCAGTATCTAAATTTGGAAGCTTTCGCAACAATATGTGATTGTAGATTGTATTATTTTTGCTCCCGGTGCCTACTTGGCTTGTTTACTAACTTAATAACCTCTCACGGAAAAATTTTGCCATATTGGATCCGTGCTTTTAAATTTTCAAATTTCGATGGTATGTATGTATGTAGGTATGTATAGATTTGAAATTACGGGCCTGAAAATGGTCTGAAAATTGTTTTCGCGATATTGAACTCTAATACATATATATCCAAAATGAATTTCCAATTAGTATCTCCAAAATCCACCAAATATCAATTTCCGTAATATTACCTTATATTTGAGTTTGTAGTGCCTATAGATAGAGCCGTTTCTAACTTTTAATAATAATTTCGGGACCCTTTTAAACTCTCAATTAGGGTTACCAGACCGTCATAGCAAAAAATCTGAAGATTTGATCAGGACACAAGATTACAATAGTACATTATGTGACAAGGGCGGAAAATAGATGCTTGCACACGAAGGCGGCCGCCTGAGTGCGCAATCGGCTACCGCCCGTGTTGCACATACTATTTTTTACCACAATTGCGGAGGTGGGGGCGCGGTGGGGTCTGTAGTGGGTGCAAGGGGGGGGGGGGGGCTACAAACAAAAAAAAATCATTTTTTTCATACTTCTTCATCGAGTACACTGCCCACAAACTTGATGATTTCAGATTTTCTGACAAAAAACTAAAATACGCAATGAAAACTGTTTCTGATAGCGGATTAATTTTATTTTTTGCTCGCCAATTCATAAATTTTTCATAAGCTTGTTCATATTTGTCTCGGGATTTGACAGGCAGCAAATTGTTCCGAACTTCGTTCGCCCGTTTTGCAATATGACTGGGTAATACTTCTTCATCACTCGATGGATCACTATCGGGAATTATATCCGTTGGATTCATAATCACTTGTTTCTTCAATCTTCCACAATTGTGCACACTTGTTTTTAAAATTCCACAATAAATCAAACTAGAAAAGAGCGTGTTTTATTTCTATGTTAACATTTCTGTTCGACAACGACAGATGGCGCAGAAGACATTTGCCGTGTTTGATTTTGGGCCAGCGTGTTTTATTTTTTGTTCGACAATGACAGATGGTGCAGGAGCCATTTTCTGTGTTTTATTTTGGCCAGCGTGTTTTATTTTTAGTCAGCGTGTTTTATTTATGAACAGCGGCCATTCGTGGGAAATTGGTCATTTTCCGACCGAAAATCCGTGGGATAAACAGGCCGCATGCGTGTAAAAAAAAAAAAAAAAAAACCAAACGAACAAAACTGACCAAACTTTATCGCAGATTAAAAAACAAAAACACAATAACCAAACGAACAAAACTGACGACCAAATTGAATCACAGATTTGGTCAGTTTTGTTCTTTTTGAATTTTCTTTTCGGAGACTGCGAAGTTTAAAATTTTTGCACCGGAGGTGTTTCTTTTATAAGTTTCCTTAAATCTCTGAAGGGTTCCCTTTTCATTAAAGGTAACATTTTTAAAATCGGGCTGAATGCATCTTTTCTTCATGTTGTATGACAATGTAATCAATAAAAACAAATATATCTCTTAAATATTCTTACTTTCGCTCAAAAACATAGTGGTAATAACAAAATTTCATTTTGCAATATCTATAATAATAATATTACCGAAAATATTTATTGACGAGTGTAGGCTTGAAGCTGTTACGGAGAGCCATTAAATCATTTCAAGGAGGCCATCAGATCGGTACAACGAATATTGCTTCCCAAAGACCGTAAAACATCCACCAGGTACGATGATATGGTTTTGTATCTTGACGGCCTTGGACGGGAGTCTACTGTTGTTAATTTATAATTATGTAATTATTAACAAACAAATAGGTGTATCTAAAAGCTGTAGCTTGCTGTTATGTAATATTATGTTTTTCTTTTTTTCATTCATTATTCAAGAAGAGACAGAACAATATGAAAATTGTGAATGATTAGAACATGTTCTAATTCGATGAAGAAGGACTGTAAGTTTAATGAAGAATACATTTGGTTCTTCTTGAAAATGCACACCGCTTTAGTTTCGCAATGTTTTTATTGTTGACTCTTCAATGGGAATGATTATCGACAATTTTCATTAAATATCTGCCAAAATGAAGCAAGCAAAAATTGAGCGTTTCCCTTAGCTCGATTAGGTGAAACCGGTTTCAATTTGCTCCATTTATTTGCGCAAGACATCATCAAATCTAATTAGAGATGACGTTAAACATTTTCGTACGAGTGCAAGTCCTAAATCACTTGGGATACGATGCCTCATTACCCAAAACAGTCTAGTCGACATATACGCAAATAGTAGTACGCTTGCAGGATGATATTCATGTATGCTGTGTGGGTCTCTAAATTGTGCCATTTTTTTCTTAAATTTCACTATAAATCCAAGTCGGCAAAGTGCAATACACGCGTCCAAATCCATCGAGGCTGCACGGAGACGTCTCGTTATTGCTATCTATATATGTCGGCGCGCACTTTGTCCCAAATAAGCAACTCGTTCTGGCACCGTATACCCAAGTGGAATATTTTTAATTATGGAAATTGCGGAATAGAAACGAGTTGTAAGCATGCAAAATTAGTCTGCATAGATCATCACAGGTGAATAAATTTATTCAATATCCGAGCACGTAGCCTGTTATTTACTAAATTACTGTCGCATTCATAATTGCGAAAGTGATTTTAGATGTTTCATTGCAGCTATCGCGCCTATACGATCGCAAGAATTGTCTGTTCTGAGCAAACGACGAATTCTGGCAACTTGAAGAGATATAACGCAGGACAGACGAAAGATATGGAAGCAGACAAAGGATATATTTCGATAGTAAAGATCATTGAGACATAACCGGGATAGGTTTTTTTCCAATAAATGCATAATTTATTTCTGTAGTCTAATTAAAATATCAGATATCATTCCATACTTGTCCATTTTTCTGTACGCTGCATTATCCTTCCCTATCCTTCCGACTATAAAGTCGTGATTCACAGCCTTTCACTTAGGTCATAAATTAGCATTTCTATCGTATACAAAACGTCCAATTGAGCTCACGAAATGACCAAAATTTAAAATCTTCTTTGGCGGGCAAAGTAGGTGACTGCAAAATTTATTTTCATTAGATCGTCTCATTAGCACGGGTGAGGGCACTGCAAAAGCGTTTAGCAAGAGGGCTTACATCAACATAAGATTAATGCGAAAAAGTTGCTTGCGAGTGCGCAAAGTAAAGCGGAGCACTCCAGGACCCACGAGCGAGAGAGGCTCGTTTTGTCGATCAATTTACACTCTTACATGATATATCAATTAGAAGATTTTATCCGCCTTAGATCTGGAGCTCTTCGAGTGTTTCTAGGGACGGATAACGAGCACCAACGGGTTCGCATACCAAACTTCGAGTGAAGACTCGCCCAGTGAAGAACTGGATGTAAGATGGATGTAGGAAATGCTTTATTACTTAAGCACGACGGCGGCAGATTCGGATCATGCCAAAAGCGAGACTGGCGTGAGGCTACATTACGCCAAAATTGCATCAGTTTACAGTGATCGGCTATTTCTTCGACGGAGGACAGATTTTCCGCTTGGTCATAACAAGCCGTGATTTCGCATGCTGTGCTGTTCCTGTAAATATTATCACGGCAATTAATTGAGAAATGTGGTATGAGAAATTATCTTTTGAGATCAGGCTGCAGTGGATGGCTGGAATAGATCTAGGAAAGAGTTTGGGTATATGGTACATTCATGTTGTGATTTAGAAGGAAATATTTGCAAAATGTATGTATGTATATCACATATTTATTTTTGTTTCTTGAAGGGGATCAGCTTATTTGAATTTAACCAAATCACTAATCAGATAACTGAAATATTTTGACAGAAGAAAATTTCAGCGTAACAATATTTGTAAGAATTCTGATTATAAAATGTTGTATGTTTTAATTTATGATTCAATGTGAACATTTTTTACAATTATAGACAGAAAGTATGTACATTAATAACAATGGTCAATACCAATTTTTATCCGAAGAATTGCCAAATTATTTCTATATAATTTTGTGCGTAGATTATATGGATTCATATATGAATACAATTCAATTAGTTCCTATTTTCGAGGAATAAAAAACTTTTACGCACAACCGAATAAACATATTATAGTAATATTTTTGGACATTATAGCCCAGTTAAATTAGACATTAAAATTGCAAAGCGTGATGTAGTTCTAATTTTTTTATATATTGTTAGGACTAGTTAGAGTAGTATAAACTGAAATTTGCAGCTTCGAAAATCTTGTGCTTCCTCCGTAATACGTGAAAATCTGCAGCTTTTTTTTCAATTGCCTTATAACTCATAAACTCTGTATTTCTTGATATTAGATGTTACTACCATTTTTAAAGTACATTAAACTTGCAGCAATTTAAGCCCAACCGCAGTCCTTTGCCTTCAATGGTTCTTGAGATATGGCCATTTTTGTTCGTCCAAAAAATTACTGTAACTGCAAGAAAATCTCAATGCTGCGTAGAGGTTTACAAGGTGTTTTGGCCCAACTTTCCTGTACAGGTAGGTACCAAAACTCGTCTTGAGTGAGGAGAGGAACGAGCTAGGTCTGACGGGAAAAATTATTGCATGAGCTATCGAAACACATTTCTTCTTCCAACCATCGAGATATTGGCGTTTGTGTTTCAGTACGATGGTTTTACGCAACAGTTTTAGAGACTTAGGAATAGCAAATTCAGCTTCTCGCAAAATCATCATCAGATGGACTTACTGCAATCCATTTTCCATAACTTTTCTCATAGGTTGAACAGTTATACCGATATGAGAGAAAAATTAAAATATTGAATTTTCGAAGAACAAAATTGGCCATATCTCGAAAACCATTGAAGGCACAGAACTGTGGTTGGGCTTAAATTGTTGCAAATTTAATGTACTGTTATTCTTAATATTCAATAGTAAAAATCTCTATCCCTATCGTATATGTATATGTATATGTACATATATGTACATATATGTAAATATGTAGATACATATACAGTAACTCTCAAAACTGATCACATGATTTTACTTTAGGATTTTGCAAGTTGTTCATTAACGAGATATCGTAAAACTGGTTGCGTAATATTGTAGAGGGCAAAATTGTCTATAGAAATGTTCCTATATATTTTGACATCCGAATGACCACTTTTGAGTTATTTATGAAATAAAATCGTCAAATTTCACTATTTTTATCCTCGCAAATAACTTAAAAAATATCGCAAGTTGTGGGAAAAATGGTTATAATCAATTTTGTGTAGAATTTAGTTCTCTACAAGTTAGGCGAGGACACTTGCCCATGTCAGAATAAAAATTAGCGATTACAGAAATAGAACATAACGTATTGGGCAAAAAATTTTGAAAAACAATTTTATCTCGAAAATTATAAGTCTATTTCTGTTAACTATAAATCTGATGTCAACAGGTGTCCTCAGGAAATTTGTAGCTTAATAAAATTCAAAATGGCGGACTCAAGATGGCGGCCACAAATTGTAAATTTCAAGGGATTGCCGCGAAAAAGTTTTTTGAAGTTCCTGACTGCGAATATTTTTTCGAAATTCAAAAATTTAAGATAGCGGATCAAATGTGGCAACCAGAAATTTTTGAAATTCAATGAATTTGGCTGAAAATTAGTACCACAGATACTTTGAGGCCGTTAAATTCGAATTTATTATTAGAAATGTAAATGGCGGACTCGATATGGTGACTGATGTTTTGGAATTGGATGAATTTTCATGTCAATTACTGTAAAGAAAAATCGGTGACACTAATTTCAAACCTGCTACCAACATTTGGAAATTCAATATGCCAGACTTAATATGGCGAAAACAGTTTTTGAGATTCTACGAACTTAAATGGAATTTCGTACTGCTGTAGGTAGGTAGGTACAAGTGATTTTGAATTCCTATATAAGTACATATCAACTTTAAAGTTGTTTTGTTTGTTGCTCAATCACGTTGAAACAGTTTGTTTGATGTTTGAAGCTATTACATCTTTCAACTTAACATATAGACTACTTTTATACACATAAAGTTAAGAGTTTCAAAATGGCGGACCAGAAATATTAAATTTCAATGGAACCATGAACATTGGTATTTGGACTTTTGGAGTTGCCAATAGTGAATCCGGATTCAAAATTTAGAAATCAAGATAGTAGACTCAATATGCCGACCAAATTTTACACGATTCATGATTCAAATTAGAATGCTTCATTTAATATTCAATAAATTAGGTATAACATTTACGGTAGATGGCCAGCTCATTATAACTACTTTGATACCTACTTTAACATTTAATATAAATTGGGAGTAATTTTTTCATAGTTTAAATAGGATTGATAAAGTTGGTATGTATATCACTGAAAAGCCCAAAAAATCTACTTTAGAATTTTATTATTATTTAAACTATTTAAAACTTGGTGTGTCCACTATTATTTTTGTTAACGTCAGCAATTCTGGTGGGCATACTTCTCTTCTGATGCGCGTATTTATTTCTTCTGTACCGTTGAAACCTTGTAATAATTTGCAAAACAAAATTAGTAACGAAATAATAGGTTTTCTAATTTCTGTAAAGAATCATCATGAGGTTTACAGTTTTAATGTTTTCAATAAGACACGAAAAAAACTAATTACCCTTATTTATTTATTTGACACTTAAAAATTTAAATATGCATATTTATTTTTAAGCATAGAATAGTTTATGAGCCCTTCTACTATGGATCATGGTAGCAAAATGCGTTTCGGATGGACCTCATCCAAAGATTTTTGTAACACTCCTAAACTTCATAATCTGAATATTGAGCATTTTAGAAGTATTAAATTAAGTAGTATTTTTATACATCGGGTGAAACCGGGTTACTCAGCTAGTGCTTTCTATATAGGTATGTATTACGACATTTCTGGGAAATATTTATAAGCATTTCCAAATTTATGTTCATAAATTGAAATATATGTACATAATATATTTTAATTACTGAGTGTCCATGTTTGAAGTATGTAGAATGCCACAAATTAAATTAGTGCCGCCCACTGTTCAGGGTCAGAAAACATTTGAATTAGCATTTTTGTCCACATTTGAATGGGTGCAAGTAGTGAGATCCATGCAAACCAAGGAAGTAAGAGATGCAGAAAAAAACAACAGAGAGCCGTCTTAATGGAATCGCGAAAGGCATCATAATCACTGAATATAATTATTGACTTCTGGACGCCGTCGTCGTACACCGGATTCAAACGTTGCTATTCCATAATTCATAGCCTTTGCGAAATAGCTCGGAATTGCTAGGCATCAGGCTGGAGATCAACAGCACAATGTGTCGAAATCGATATGGGCTGATTGAGGGCTTTGGCTGTAATTAATAACTACCTCGAGGGTTCAAACTCAGATCAAATCAGTTGCAGCAAATTGCAGTTTCGGAGTCGTCATGCAATGCGACCGTAAGCAAGCCTCCTTCTACGGTGTTTTTGGTGGCAGATATCTCTCCTTCGCGATTTGACGTATCTATTAAGTGCCTGGTCTTCTCTTCGCTGTTTTTAAGCGCGGTACGAAGCTACCGCGGCGCAGAGTTACCTCCGCTCAGCGAAGTTGAGGAGACCAATTGATTCAGCGGCACACCATCGCGCTATTGATTGCCAGCCGAGATGAGGTAAGTGTGCTCCGATTCATAGCCGTAATTATATAGTTCCTGTAGAAAATTGAGTTAATTGGTTCTAGTTGTGCGATTTTGTAATTCCTTGCATTATTACACTACGGCCCCTGATTTGTTGCATAGCACGGCTCTGCCGTACTTCCTAAGCTGATGATAATCGATTAAGTTCAATGAAGGTGGCATGCAAATGACCTTGTTTGCAGTTCGCTTATGCAGCGACGCGACGCGACGGTGTGAAGAAAGCCTAACGAGGAGGGAAGGGGATTTGGTTGACATTGTAATAATGCAATTGAAACGCCCACTGTTAGGAAATTTGCGCTTTTTTGGGATATGGCGTAATTTTTTATCCTTAAACAAATGCTTTGCACTTTTATTGTCATGCAAATGGCTTCATAGAGCTACATATCTAGCCCTAATTTGTAGTGAGGCTTTTACTAAATTGTACATTTGAAAATTGGAGTGGTGGTTTTAGCGCGTGTTGTAAATGCATATATGACTAAATGTTTTCCACTTATATTTTTTCAAAAGTGCATGGCTGGTTCAAGTGGTGATTCACACTTGCTCGTAATCAAATTGACCTTCATTTTGATACGACTATAAATTTTTTAACTGGATAGTTCTATAGAGATATCTGTCAAGCGCTCAGAGTCGACCTAATCCTAAAGAGTTCAAAACGCGAACAATCTGGCCTATCTTGGACTTCGATAAATTTTTAATGTTTTGGGAGAACAGCTTCCTTAGAATCCAATATCAGGCAATGGCACAAAAAGTGAGAAAGGGTCTACTTGACAGTCTCGGAACTTTAGATATGTAAATCTGTTGTTTCATCACAACCTGTTTCTGCTCATTTCCTTCCTTATGTTTTGTTGAATGTCCTAAATGGCTGGGCTGATGTCATATACATATGTATAGGGCTTCATGGCCAATTTTGGTGGTATAACGACTATTTAAACTAATATAATCTACATTAATTAAACTCGTACTGTAACTGACACGCTGAATAAACTATAGAGCTTAAGTGACGGTCGGAACTTAAATTCGCACTGTGAATTAGTGTAGTAACCTTTAAAAATCACACTCATATAAATAAGTACTTTCGAATCAATAATAGTTCGTTTACCCCTTCTCCTTTGATTTGGATTAAGATATTTGATTATCGGGTGTTAAAATAAAAACAATTAGCAAACAATTAAAAGAAATTCAGGAATATAAAGAGTACCTTATGCAAATGAGTATAATCATCATTATCAACTCTTGGTATTCAGACCATCCAATGGTCTATTTAACAATTAAGGAGTACCTCAAATGCATTGGTTTCTTGTTTGCATGCGTGCATTACTTTTAAACCACACCTTTTAATTTGAATTATTTATGTGCATTAATTGGGTTCCCCAAGCAATATAATATATTATTAAAAGATTGAAAGCACATTGGTATGGACGCATGGTAGTAGAAATCGTGAGAAACTGTTAATTGTTTAGTTCTTATTTGTACTCGGTGTGAGTGAAGAACGGATAAATAAGGCGCCTAAGATTCTTTTACAGAATGCTGCGTACTTTATTTAGTTGTTTAGTTAATTGTCAGATAAATGTATATTAATAAGCAGAACAAATAGCCGTATGATTGTGCTAATTATAACTGTACTTATCGTTTAGGTTTGCTATGAATCAAGTCTTCGTATTATACTGCTCCGACGCAAAATAGTTCGCCCACTCACTTTTGAATGAGTTCTTCTAAGAAAAGAATAAAATATTGCCTTTTCTGGGAGAATGAAGAGCAAAATGTTAGTCAGTTTAAAGTGGTTAAGAAAAACATAACAATATTTCATAATTTAAGATTCGTTAAAAATTAAAAAACAAGCAAAATAACGCTTCAATTGTATATATAAAGGCTAAATAATAGCACGTCTCTATGAAAATCTTTAACCTAAACTGTCTTTGTAAATATAGTTTTGAGCAGGGAACCATTATAACGTTATTATAATAACGTTATTATTTCGGTCAGGACTAATTATACCGATTCATTCTCCATAAAAAAATGATATTTTTGTACCAAAATTATTGATTGCACTAAACTGAAATCGCTGTGACCGAAAATATTTTGGTCCAATTGAAACGTTTTGATTGGAACTTTTAAGATAAAGATATAGTAAATTACTTTTTTTTAGGGAAGAAGGGATAATAATGAAAAAAATCCACCGTCCACTATTTTCGAGATATTCTTAAAAATAGTGTCCAATTTACAAACAACCAGATACAAAAAATCAAATGCCATTTGAATTCAGATTGTTCTTCTACAAAATATTTCTATTGAGTGAGAATTTTTCTTATTTTTGTATAAATAAAGTAAATGTAGTAAAAAGTAGTTTAACACGTTCCCACTGGCGCTGTAATTTATGTTTCTCTCCCATGGGCAGCTACACTTAAAGCTTTTCGCATTTTTTTATTATTTTAATTCTCAACTAGATATATGGCAATTTTTCTAGTTACTCAACGATTAAATTTTTGGTGTTACGCACCGCCTGATAGCACAATCAAATGCTAGCAATCGGTGGTACTTGTGCGAGTCACCGATGGTGTATGAGCTGGCGTGAACGTGTTAACCCCTTACTGTATGATTTTTTATTTATTCATGAAAAAAATATATGTTGTAGGAAACACTAAATAAATTGACACGTGTTTCAGGATTTTTCTTTTTATTGAATAATTTTGGAAAATTTTACACTTTTCCTCTTTGGATCCATTCAGTTACAACCACTCATAAGAAATTATTACTTGTTAAAACAATAAAAATTTACCTTAGAAACAATATTTAGATTACTTCCTTTCGTGGAATATTTATTTGCAAGCGCTAACACTGAGATTTATATATTTTTTACAAAACTTCGAATTTAACAAACTCGCTCCGCGTCGGTTCGTACCTATTCGTTGACTTTGATGAACGATATAGTTCACACAACTTGCTTATAGATGGCGGTTTTATACATAAAATGAAACTCGTATAGGACAAATTTGACACAGTATGCATAAAATAAAGAAAATCAGTTTGAAACTTAAAAATATTTAAGTTAATATGGTTTGGTTCATATATGAACCATGATGCGTTTCCATATTATTTTTGTTAAAACAAAACGCTTTAAAATGGAAAAACTTCGGATATATAATATAATAGATGTGCCGAAATTCCTTACACAAGCAGTAATTTTTTTGTTTGTACCTTTTGAAATAAAATTTCGGAAGTTGTCCCAAACTATGTTTTTCTGCATCAATAGAGACATTAAAGATGTAATGGGCGCCCTCATTTCACCAGTGCCTAACACCATTGGGCCGTAACATGTAACGCCTGGGTGCGCAGCACTAATTACTTAATCAATCAATCCTTTGTACAAATTCAAATATGCAAATTACTTACTGCTCGTCGCCAGCTCGCATCTTCGAAGAATTTTCCATATTGGTAAAGCAGGCTCGCGCGTGGCAGTCCTCAGGCGACCGCTAGTGGACCCGAGTGGCTTTATTGCGGACAGCCGGCTCGACACAATGTATAACAAGCGTCTCTCGAACAAATCAGAGACTACGCGTTGCAACTCAATCACACATGAAATTGTGTTTGGCACACGTTCCAGGCCCGGCGCGGTCGCGAAGGCTCTTAAGAGGACCTGGAAATTTGCGGAGTTCCTGTCACCGTCTTGAGTGATTTAGCCCTCCCATGACTTCCTACTGCCTCAGCCTTTGTGGCGCGCATAAATCTCGAGAGCACATTACTTTCCGTCCACCAACTCTTGCGGAAGCATTTATGCTGCTAACAAATATTTGCAGACTCGTCAGCGGCATTTGCAGCAGTCTTAGCTACAGAAAAACAGCCAAAGAAAATAGCCTGCACCCGTCCGCGCAGTGGCGGACTGCAGCGCCGCGTACGCGACTATCGCCGGGTGAAAACTTACGGGCGTAAAAGCCCGCGCAATAAGAGCACATCCTCCCACTCGCCACCGTCATTACCATCGCCGTCGTCGTCATTAGTGGACATTCTTCCGCGTACAATGGACGGCTAGGAGCGAGCGCTGATGACTTTTCGCCGTTTATCCGAAGATTTGTTCGCGCAGGCTCTGAATTGGGACGTCATTGAGGCAGCCACTCAGCCGTCGCGTCGTCGTTGTCGCGGTTCAGGTTGCATTCCATTCCATTCCATGCACTAGAAATGTCTTCCTCCACCTTATTAACTAATGCCAAGTGCGGACGTAATTATCTTCGGAGAGATACAATTTTTACTAGAAATTTTGACATCCAGCGGTCTAGATATTCTTCAATTTATGCATGAGATGGCCAAACTCGTGCTACTCATTTGTCAGGCTGTTGTAGTTATCATTTGTTTCGCACTTAATGGCTGGTGACTGAACAAATTGTGTTCGCAAATTATCATCTAGACTTCTTCGCCAGGAGCTAAAATACATATACTATATTTATGTGGACATTTTTCCCGAACTCAGATAATCAGATGTAGAAAATAACTGCCGATGGGATGTGTAATACAAAATTATGTGTTATATGAATTTATGAACAATACTTAAAAACACGAACAGTATAAATTGGTAGTATGTGGCCATGCATTACGCGACTCGCATTTTCTTAGGGCTAGAATTCGGGCCGGATCCGATTTTCCCTAAAACTGATCAGGTCCTGATCAGGAATGTAACGCCTCATACGATTTGAGACGGATATTATGGACATTATGAGTGTTATCGTTTATAATATTAATTTGGCAATAAAACAACTTTAAAATTATTTTATTTCAGAAAATAACTCATTAAAACTGATTTAACTTTTGTAGAATTAATTTAAAAATGTCTAGATATTAATATTTCATGTTAAATTGTAGAGTTCTTAAATAAAAATTAATTAAAATTTAATAATTATCAATATTTGAATGCAAGTTAATATACCATTTTCAAGCAACATTTCACCTTTTCCCACGCAAAAATATCTTTTTCCATTTCAAATGTATAAAAATCCATTTCAAAAGTGTTTTTTTTTATTTCAAAAGTACTGAATTGCAAAACATTAGTATTGAAATTTAGCACAAAAGTGCTCATTATTCGATGCAAAACATTAGTATAGAAATTTAGCACAAAAGTGCTCATTATTCGATACTTTGCATTTGGAATAATGAGCATTTTCGTGTTAAATTTCGATACTAATGTTTTGCAATTCAGTACTTTTGAAATAAAAAAGAGCACTTTTGAAATGGATTTTTATACATTTGAAATGGAAAAAGATATTTTTGCGTCGGAAAAGGTGAAATGTTGCTTGAAAATGGTATATAAGGTAATAACATCAGGGTCAGATAAGTTTGGGGCATTCGTAAAAAGGTTGAAATAAGGCATTGATGTCAGGGCCGCATTAGTTCAAATAAGGCTTGCCGTAATAATAATACCTGATCAGATTAAAATAGGGCTTCGATCAGGCCCAATAAGGCATACTAACTATGTATAAAAGGGAATTCATATAATTTCTGATCAGGGCCGTATGTGAAATAGCCTATAAATGTATAAAAGAACTTTACCCTCACTCTGATCCAGCCCGGATCATATTAGGGCTTGCGATGAAATGTTACGGGCATGTTGCGCTTAGCCTCCTGAGTGACATAGGCTAGTCCTCGCAATTGAAAAGTGGGGAGGAGTCTCGGGAGAATGGGTTTACCTAATTGTTTACATAATTTACTTACATCCAATCAATTATTAAAATTTCGCTGAACATTTCAAGAGAATATTTTTCTAAGAGGGAAACAAAAAAATTAATTTAGGGCAAAAAATAAGTAATTTTTGAATCTTGAAACTTTTTTTTATTTTAGTAAAAGAAAAGATGCTGATGACTTAAAAAAAGTTTATATGGAAAAAGAGGGATGGATTCCTGGACTTTGTGTATGGCACTGTTGTTAAATTTATGTTTTATTTACTAATCAAAAGAGTGCTATTTCCAGAATATCTGAACAAAAAGTGATATTTCCGTTTTTGATTCTCTATTATTTTGTTTGTAAATAAAAATACTGGAAAGCAAATTGGCTTTAGAATAAGTATCACCTTCATAAATACCTTTCTTGAAAAAAAAAAAACAAAATATCGTGTGTTTCAGTTTTCTTTAAGTTGACTTAAGATGGAAATAATTCCAATTTTTGTTATTCTCTATACACGATAATCTCCTTTGTTCCCGAATCACTTAAATTCGCCCTGAATACAGCTACTATTTCATACTTTTAACCTAAAGTTTCAATCATAACACGCCTATTGGACACATATTTCTCTATCAAATCGTTTTAATCAAATTTTAATGTGAAATCACGTCATGGGATGTATGGCTGTCAGGTAACGTTTATTAACTTACGAATAAGTTATGCAGGTGGAATGTATTTAATAAGTGCAGTAGATTGTATTAATGGTACCTCCTCTTAATTGAACCTTTGCTGGGCAGCTGTAAAAAATGATGCTCATACACTGGTGCAGCGGCTTATAGGAATAAATTACTAAAGCGGCTATCAAACGTCTATTTTAATGTTTTTTTATGTTAAATGCTTATTCGAAGATGTATTGATGAAGATTACACATTCAGGCATCTCATGATGTTTTAGGGCAGGAAATTGTTCAAGCTAGCGTTGCTTTTACCAGCTTTCATTATTCCGTTTGATTGGCTGGATAAATTTAGAAGAAATTTTTTATACCCGAAAGGCATAAGAATTGTTGCTGTGCGGGCAATAAATGTTAAAATAGATTTTGCAAAATGGTTCATCTGATATATGTGTACAATTAAAAGCATATATGTGCATATTTCACGTGCTTTCATGGCCTTATAAATGGACTTATCATTCACTGATGCCTCAGCACTAAACACTTCACTCCAGAATGATGTATCACATTTTCCCGTTTAGTGCGAAGTTAAATGCGTGACATTAACAATATTAAACATACAATAATAGAGAGATAGACGGTAAAATAATGCTTAAGAACTTACAAAGATAATTTTACAAACGTAAATCTGTGTGAGCTTCATTTTACTGAACAAACAGTGGGCGTTCTGTAATTTCATTAAAGCTTTAAACGTGCCAAAGAGCAATTAATTAACCTTTGGAAAATATTTTGGTCTTGCCTCAACTATTACTCATTAATATACAGTTACGAAATTTGATTATTAAATACTATATTTATCAGGTTATAGTTAAAATAATTTATGGTAACACAAGCTAGAATATAAATATATGTTATTTAGAGAATACTTATGTATGTTGGAAAAAAGTTTCTCGTGCGCTTTTAGGACAAAGATATATGTATATATTAAAAGATTTATAATACGTGTATGTGGATATTTATACATATATGAATGTTTATTAAAATAGGAAATACAGGGGCTCCAGTCTACTACCAGGAGTATGAATATCCACCTTATTCTACAAAACTTATGATTATATTATTTAATATCTTTGTACAAACTTACGTCGTATACTTGTTAACTTTCTATAAGGTCACTAACTTATCCACATCATTAAAGATGAAACTAATTCAAAAGACTGATAGCGAGTTTGAAACAAACAGCTTATGTAAGCCGATAGTCTCATATATTTTCCAATATGTGTATCTATTCTAAATGCGTAGTCAACAACTGGATTGCCGTAGAATATACGAATAATTCTCTATTCAATGTTTTTTCAAGAACACGAGGTATCTTTTCCACTTTGAATTTTAAAGATGCTTGTGTTTTGCCACTTATCCAAATAAAATTGACGTCAGGTGAATTGTAAAATTGTCGCGTCAAAAATATTTTTGAGCCAACGCATCGTAGTTGAAAAAGTCAGAAATTATTGAATGGCGCTGTCCCAATTAGATAAACAATTTATATTATTCAGAGCAATATAACAAAATGAATGCAGTTTTAACTGTAATTCTCAAAATGGATAAGTGGTAATTTATTATACCACTAACTATTTATAAAATACAGGTTTATTTTTGTAGTTATTTTAAATTTCTTATATATCTTGTACTAAAACTGTAGCCAAGTTGTTAGCATGCAGTAGTAGGGGTTATTCCGTGAGTTTAAAATCGAATCAATTGATCTTAATAGCGAAAAACTGTAATCCAACATGAATCAACTTTTCGGTTTTAAAGTCAGGAAGCGCCTCATCCTATGGTGAGTATTTACATATGTACTTGGCTAGGATTTTTGCTTTACGAAGTTAATGAAACAAATTATTAAAATCTAATGAAAAAGCTTAACTTAATTATTCTGAGCTAGAGATTATTTATTTTATTTATTTATTTGAGAAAAAGTGGTAGTACATAAGATACAATAATCTTTTCTGTACACAAGTATAGTGGAAAACACAAATAAAGAAATAGAATGTACCCTACAAAAACATTATCAACAATAATTCTAAAAAGAGAATGAAAACAAAATAAAATAAAACTAAATAAAAACTAATAATTACTAAGAAAAAAAAAAAAAGGCAATAAACCCTGAGGCTTTACAGTGACACTTAAATAGGAAAGTTAAGAAAATAAAATTATATCACTAAGCTTGGTCACTCAAATGCAAGAAAAGCATCTTTCCGAAACCACCGCGACCGCGAGCTTTTTTAATTGTCTCAGGCAATGCATTCCAAAGCTTTATGGCGTGAGCAAAGAAGGAACGTTCACTCTGCTTGCATCTGCAATTTGGGACAAGTAGGTTGGTCAGACGAGAAGATGTTAGAAATTTTATCCTGGTAAATAAGTAACCAGGTACTCTAGTCCAGATAATCTTGTGAAGACATTTTAACATTGTTAACTTTACAAAGTTTTTAAAAGATAAACCTATAAATTTGTGGCTGTAGTCCGACACACGATCAAACTTTCTTAGCCCGTAGACAAAACGCAAAACTGAATTGAATGCCACTCTAACAATCATGTGTGATCTACTTATCCAGTCTTCTGACTATTGGGAAAATAGAGTAAAAATGCGGCATCAGAAGTGATTTTGCTAAGATGGTTCGTACTGATTTAGGGGTAAACGATGCAGAATGCCACAGAGATCGCAGGACAGAGTATATTTTGCCAACCACACTACACACATGCTCATGCCAGGTCAACGTTCTGTTGAATATTATTCCCAGATTTTTCACACTGTTTACATATGGGACCGATACTCCATTTAAACATACCCGTGGAAAGTTCGTCACATCCGTCACTCGTCTTGACACAACCAAACACTGCGACTTAGTTGGATTCAAGGAAAGTTTATTAGATACTGCCCATTTGTGTACTGAAGCCAGGTCATCATTCATTTAGATTACATTTTTATGTTTTCATCTGTTTTTGGCCAAATTTACAATGATTTTTGTTTCAGTGTAGGTATATGTGGACGAAATATGAAATGCCTTTAAAAAATGTACGTAGTTTAAAATTCTATATTCATAGTTAATAAGTGATAAATATTGATTGATCTTGAGCTCTGATCAAAGTGTTATATGAGCATATATTTTTTCGTGTATTATGCTTTAAAACAGCGTCGATAAAATCGGCTAATCTTTTAATTTAAAGTGATTATATTACAAGATAGCTCAGATAAACAACTATTGAGACTGGTAAGAAAATATAGAACGCTTCAATTTAAGATCTTGTTTTATCTTCAATTTAGTGCGGCTGATTGGATGCAACAAGCTGCAATGGCTTATGACTTTGTTGGAAGTGGTGGTTAAGGAATTCATCATAATAATCATAATAAGGCCGATGTTCAAACCTGCACTCACTTGCACATAAACCTAGCATTTCTGATCAACATTAGATCTCGAAATGAGGAAGCTGTTACGTGGCGACGTGTAACTACGACTTATGTGTAGTAAGGAAAAATTATAATAATTTTATTCTTGTACCGGGAACGAAGGAATATATACCTTACGGAATAGATGATAATCGATTCTAATAACATCGACATGAATTATAAAGATTCGTGCCAAGAAGAAAGTACCACTTTTACCTTGAATACCAACTCCACTCTTTGGGCTGTGGTTCAGTCAGTTCAGCAGGAGTGAATTCACCTCTTCCTGTTTGTGACGCATCTCTTAAAGGTTTTTATACTTTTTACTCTTCTAAACTCGAAAAAATAGCATTGAACTGAAAAGAAAAAGAATGTGAACGAGATGATACTTATTTTAGCTGATGTGGTGGTGGAAGTTCTATAGTTACAAATATACAATATATTATACCAAATAATGAATCAAAACTTTATGTTATTTTTTAATCTTTAACTATATCCCCAACAAGTGTTATATACGTACATATTTGGGGGAGTATTTGAAATGTTGTTTTCTAATACAATATATCCTTCATATGAATTCGATGTATTTTAATTATTAATTTAAAACAAAAGAAAAATAAATGGTAAGGGGAATAAAGTATTTCAACTTTAAAAGTGCTGTTTTCAAAAAGGTGGCAGTAATATTTTGACTACAAGTTATTAAACTTGGATGAATGATTTTCAATTATTTCGAATTTTAATAAGTTTATAAAGTGAAACTTAATTGTATCCAGATTTTGGACTATTTCCAACGCGCTTTGTTGTTATAACCGACGAAATCAACTTATTAGTATTAAATGCGAATTTTGTAATAAAGTTTACGACCGTTTCAAGTATGTACATATGTATGTATGTACGTTTAGTTGTTAACACTAATCTTTCAACTAAAAGCAGTAACATATGTGAAGAAATTAAGTGTAATTTAGATATTTAAAAGTTATAGTATTTGATTACTCATATGAACTTTGAAATAACGTACATAAGCGAGATGCATCGGTGGATTTCTATTATTGATGAGCAAAACAGCTTTTAAATGAGGAGAAAGTCGGAATTTAATGTGTTCCCATTCGTTCCATTTATAGCCACTTAGCAGAATTTGTTGGTTGTCGAGCATGTAGATCTATATGTACCATTAATAGACCATTAATTGTTATACTTTCCATGAATGGTCTCGTGCAACAGTTTTTTTTTACTGAATATTACCTGCTGAAAGTATGTTTTATTGTCTGGTGTTTACCAATTAAATGTAACCTAATCCCATTTCTAGTCTTTCCATAATCAAATCATTTATGGAAAAATTGAATGATAATTTGCTGATAATTTTTGCTAGGAGCGAAAATTCCTCGTTTCTCCGTATATCGCAACTTCATATTATGACAATCTGAAAATCGGCGCAAATGGCTGTGAGTAATTATTGGTGCTGGCGCGGCGTGCCGCACAGCACGTCAAATGAAATTTACCTACTAAACAGAAGTGCCGGGAACACGTCATTAACAGGCATTTCTGACATTAGCAGTCCAATAAATCATAAACTAACAGACTGCAAAATCTCAAATTAATTGACTCCCGGCAGTCAAAGGCGGCGAAGCATCTCCTGTCGGGGGCTGGCAGCCGCTAGACTGATGGAAAACAATATGGCGCTGACTGGATGTCATTAATCTGATGAATAGGTGAATTTCGTATGGTCCGCTGGAAACTAATCAATGCGGCCCGTGCGCGCGAGCACAAAACATTCGAAAGCAACAGCTCATTAAAAAGAGATTGTTTGCCATCGGCCCATTAGGGAAGTCGGTGCAGCGCTGCGCTGCAAGTAGTGCACCTGGAGGAGATAAGGCCGCGGGCTGCATAGTGCACTGCACATCCGACCGACACGGTGGAAGATGGGAGGAGATTGGCAATCGACAAATGGTACTTAAGAAGCACTTTAGCACGCGCATAGTTCTTTGTTCGATCTCCACGCTCCGGAGAAATGACGGTCGATGTTAAAGGTGCGCTCCCAACCTTTTCAACTTGCTCGTTGCGCTCGCGCATATGCAATTGAATAGCTTGTCTTGAGGAACGAGAAAAAACCAATTTTAGTGCTCCGGCGCGGTATAAAACCGATCGAATACTCTGCACCGGCCGCGGATGATGGTTTTCCAACAATTCTGCGGTTTTTCTTCTGCTAATACGAATGCTCCTTTTAGCTATCAATCATTGCCAATTAATTATTGATCATAACGAATTGATTTTGCGATGGAGTTACAGCGCGGTATACTTGGCGCGCAATTTTATTCCTGCCTGTACTTGATCGGGAACTTCAAAATGTGGAGTACTTCAAAGGTTTAAATCTAAAAAAACCGCTGACAGGACTGATAATGCTTATCATGCGTCGTAAATGAAGGAAATTACCTGATCACTGTATCAGGTACTAAGTGACCTTTCTAGACGACGCGATCAGGTATTATTCTCGGTTGCATAAGGTCTTATTTCATCGGCCGCTTTTGTGCTCGGCTGTCTTTGCAGCGCGCTCTATTCACGTCCTAAATGAAAAATGAACGAAGGCTAAAATTGAACTACATCTCTTCCAATTAATCCAGACATATAAGGGGAGATATTTCAATTTTGCTGGCCGTACTTACAAACAATCACTCAGGAGATGTATTGTCCGCCTCACCTGAAATGAAAAGCAGAGAAAGTTATTAATTCGATGAAAGGAGAGGTCAATTGCAATAAAAATCGAGTTTTATTGGAACCCTGATTGCTCGTTTCATTCAACATGTAACGAACCTTCGAGTTTTAAGGTCACATATCACTGATTGTATCCTTATCGAAAACACATATGTATTTCAAAACTTACTGTTTGGCATAAGTGGGTACAACTAGATAAGTAAGGTACTCTAGCTAGCCGTAATTTCTTTAATTCTTAACACTAATGCTTACTACTATTATTTTAAATTGAAAAATTGAAGTTTGATTTTAGAGTAGTTATGTTACAAGTTCTGTATTTGCCATAATTTCTTTCATATCTTCTTTCTTTAATAGTCCTTTCCTTGCTGAATAACGTTTTTGAGTTATACAAAAATTAACAGATAAACACTTCAATTCACAGTTCAATTGAGAATTAACGGGGTGAACTAAAAACAGATATACCCACTGAAATAGTATCTTTTTAATACCTAGAAGGATTGATGCATTACTAAAATAATGGTTAATGTATTGGTAATGGTTTCTTAGATTCATGATAGCTAATAATTAATAAACTATATTGCTTACTTAATATAATATTAAAGCTACAAGTTTTATTGCAGCAATTGTTTCATAAATGAACTGATTACACTGGTCTACAAACTTTAAACTTTTTTTGTCTCACGAAAACTTATTTCAAACTTTTAATGTACTATCGTCACCAAACAATAATAAATAGATCAATGAAAAAAAATTGACACATCAGGTTTCTTTGTGACATAAAAACATTATAATTTCATGAAAAGTACAAAATCCTACGCCTAGACAAATTATTACTTAGTGTACAATATACAATTATGATTTTCGTGAAAAACCAAAATAATCTAAATAATACTTTTCAATTAATGGTGTACAATTTCGGCGCTGAGATACAAAAGTTAATTCTTCACACACATAGCAAAAACTCTCCGGGTTATTTGAGTACTTTCGTGGCATATTAACATACAATATAACAAACGTCAATAAAATGTAAGTTAGTCGAATACGATGGTTTTTTAGTCGCCAATATTAAGTTATTCAAACAAAATCATGTAAATAAGGTAAAAATAAATACATATATGTACCTATAGCTGTCACGAAAAAACTGGATGTGACAGGAACAAAATTATGTTTTTTTTGTCTCATTATTGTAAATCTTTAAAATATCATTGTGCTCTTATTTGTTATTAAAACATTTTCAAACGATTAACCATTTTATAAAATAAGTAACTACATATTATAAAATATGAGACCGTATTCTTACTTTTTCATGAGATTTTTTTAATTTGCTGGTTATAGCAACTCTAATTTTTGTAACTTTTTCAACATCTTCCATAATGAAAAAAAAAATTTAAGTCTGAAAAACTTTCCTCAAAAAATTTGGAAACATGGAGGCTACGTATCTATGTACTACTGTTTACAATAGAAAGTTTCAACGGTCATTTCGCGTCGTAATTCATTTGTTTTGGGGCTTCATGCTTCACTAGTTTAACCTGGATTACGCCAAAAATTAACTAAAAACAAATTTGTGTTTCTCGAAATCTTCACTTTCGAAACTGCGTGAGAAAATGCTTACCACGAATCTCGATAAAATGCAATTCAAAAAAATTTGTAGGTTAAATAGAAACAGATCAAGCGTTAAAATTGATTCCCGTAATCTTTTGAAAGCTTCTTAACGTGATTTCTTAGATAATTCCCACTTGATTGATTCAGTCACTTTCCTATGCAAATCTATTTAAGTCTGTGAGGTTTGGGTACTCCTTTAAGCAAGTATTGTATAACAAACCTTTTAAATTAAAGAACACTTGCCAAAGAAAATAAATCATGAGTCTGTTTCATACTGCTTTACTAATGGACTTTATTAGATTTGCTTAGTACATTACATACAATATTATCATGAGAATATTTATTGCTATTGCTATAGTATACTTAATTGTCACAATTCATTAAGGCGAGATTGGGTTTAAAATAATCAATATTCTGCTCCCGAAATCAGTAATTCAAATAATGATCAAGTCGCATTCAGATGACTAACTGCATGTGGCTTAATTTTTTTGAGGCGTAGTAGTATTACCTCAATATTGGTATGTTGATGGAGTTTTCTTTCGTAATTAGCAGCATATTCCTTCATTGCTTGCGATAAGCATCAGTAATAGGTAGATAAGGTAGATTAGGCGTTTACAGTAGAGGTTTAGTTTGGCGTGTCTGCCTATTAGCTAGTATATCTCACGTTTTTTAAGTCGGATTTGTTCTGATTTTTGCCTAAAAAACGGCGTTTCCAATTCTGTCTTGAATGGAGATGTAATCCGAGATATTTTGCTCATTCTGCTTGGGAAATTTGCATCCCATTGAGAAAAGTGTGAAGGTTGCGAACAGTTTAACACAACGCGTATGTGACATAGGCCTGAACTATACCTAATGGTCTTAAGGCAAACTTAAGATAGCTTAAGATTTCGCACGACAACATGGTGCCATACTGATAACTACAATAGCCTCACCCCATCTTTGGTTAACTTTCTGAAACTTTCGACAAATCTTAAGCGTACGGTCCCGAGCGTACAAATCTTAAGGTATTTTAACAAAAGTGACGTTTGGTAGAATTAAAGTGGCCGTGATTTTATGATTTTACTTGCTTGAAAATAAATTCGAAACCTTTGCTGCCCCACGCTATGCACATTATTTAAATTTCACTAACACGCTGTCGGTCCAAATTATTGGACACTTCTTTTCAAAGGTGTCTTAATCATCAATAAAGCTAAAAACATAACTCTTACAACGTATATTTTTTTAATACACTTTGTGAAAATGAACAAGTGTCCTTTCTGTAAAAATTTTGCTTCAGTTTTTGAGTTCAAAATAAAAAACCAAAAATATCCGATGTTTGTCGAAACGTCAACATTAGAGGTCTAGGATTAAATTAATGATATTCTGACATGTGCTACCATGTTGTCTCGAATGATGATATCCAATGTGGGACAAGTCCTTGGTTTTCCTGTTCACATATTGATATGTCACAGAACATTAGCACTTCAGTAGCGCCTAGTACCGCACCTGTGTAGCAGCTATGCAATTTTGAAGAAGTGAGGCAGCTAAGGATTATTTTGGTTAAATTATTTATTTTTAGTTTTCAGATATTCCCCTTTGCGTATTCGACGCATTTCATTATCAACTTATCTAATCTATAACTATTCACTAATGAATATAAAGTATATTTTTATAAAAAATGCTTATAAAAAATTTTCACAAAACCCACATAAATTCCCTCGGTTTTCATAATTCTGGTTCTCCACGAATACTTAAAATGTTCTGTGTGTGTGTGTTTTCTTGAATTCGAATTGAAAGCCTGGTACATTAAATGAGTGGTGAGTTAAATAAGTCTTGTTAATAACAATTTCTCAAGTAACTTGCATATGGTAGGTAAAAGGGAGGGAGATAGGCCTGGTTTGTTTGATTTCTTTACAAATTTGCGTATAAATACTTATATGTATCTCCTTTTAATTAAATATTTTAAATAGGTAAGAGGTACAGTTGTCCCAATATCGTTGTATAACAAAATAATTTCCTAAGGCGATTCGATGTTTCTATAGCAAAGACATCGATATTCAATAGACTGTCATTTAACCTTAACCGCAACTTTAGCGAAATGTAGGTATCATACTAGATACCTGAATTATTGCAATACTTCCCAAGATGATACCAGAACTTTGATTAATGTTCTAGAATCTAGATGGTAGTATCGGACGATAAAAAATCTGTAGGTTTTTCATTAACCGGCCAATTTCCAATTTGAGTTTTTTAGAAAAATGATTAGTTTTGCCTTTACAATTTAATCGTTTTTCAACTTACTCTTACGCAAAAGAATCAGACAAAAAAAAAAAAAATCTCGTCCAACTTTATGTTATAAAATATGTGCGTAAAATATAAAATAAATTAAAGTAAAGTATATTATAATGGGTATTAGGGTTTACCTGGTGCTGTCTCAGGGATTGTTTACTTTCAAGCTATTTTTGTTTAATAAAAAAAAAATGTTATTGCATAATTTGATTTCCTTTGAACTAAATAACGACGATCCGGAAGCTCAAAGCAACATTTTATTTTACAACATATTAAATACAAAACTTCGTCGATGTGGGTACCCATGTCGCGCTTAGATCACAAGGGGTTAATTGCATTTTAATTTCAAGGCAATGTAAAATTTAGGCACGCTGGAAATTCTAAGTTTTGCTCATAAATATTTATGTTTTTAGTATAAGTTACTATGTAGTAGATCGGTTTCTGAAAAAAGTAACCAGTATCCCGACAGAAAAGTCCATCGTTCAATGTAAGGTGTTGTAACAGATTTAGCCTAAGGTATTAAGTGTAGATCTAATAAATTAACTGGTTTCTGCACAGCACTGCTGCCCTAGGTTAACAAAACAGCGAAATCTCTCGTTGAATATAATTGCAATTTCAGATTAGTTCGAGACTCAGAAGGCTGCGCAGAAGCACTGAGGCCGGCTGCTATGCCTTAAAAGCATTATATATTATGTGGGTTATAATTAAGTTTTAAATCAAAAAATCATCTTACAAAATAATGAAAAATGTTGCAACTGATGGATGGATGTACTAACAGCCGAAAGTGAGCAGCAAAACGTCAATTTGCTTGACCTCCCACCTGCCAGCTATTCTTCATCGTCAAGGGGAAAAAGGTGAAGAGAAAAATATCTTGATCGTCTCTGGTGTGGCAATAAGCCGAGCTAGAAAACTGGATCAGATATTAACCTCCTCCCGAAAGATGATTTTTGTTTTCTTTTGTTAAATTTAATTTTCCAAACGTGACATGCTCAACTTTCAAAATGTTTGTATACAGCAAGTGTGTGGAAGCGAGTTGCTCTTCGCCGGCCTGTGTGGTGGTTACCAAGGCATAGTGAACATTCTGGCCCAAGAGACAGAGGGGCCTGACAATCGAAAGACGAAATTGAAAAATTATGACCTTTCGTTATGGTTGAAGGCTTATTATGCTTTACAACGTAGCTGCTACTTTCTTGTTGAGGCATTAGGTGTCTTCATCAGGGCAATTGATTGGTCAGGTTCAAACGGACACGAACCGTGATCAGCATTTTTGCTATGGATTTTTCTCTTTTTCTTGTAAAGCGATATAATGCCCACGATCTTGACAATCTGTGAAAAATTTGCAGAGCATGTACAATACAATTGACTAAAAATATTCACTTAGATGAGACGGACTTTCGGAAGCGGATTTAATAATACATTTTACATTTATGAAGAACCCTGATTTAAATAATAAAATTGAGATGTTAAAGGGATATAATACCAAGCGCCGTGGTATAATATATGTACATAAACCTTTAATATAATGTAGTATCTAGGCATTAAAGGTTCACCAAGAGGCACTGTACAAATTTTGTATATTTTTCTTGTAAAAGTTATTAGAAAGGTTAAGTGGTTAGTATACATATAAATATAATATATTTTAAGAAATAATGTTTTCATCTAACAACATTTACTGCCCTAGATTCAAGATTAAACAAAACTAATAAATGGTAAAATTCACACTTTATAAAGTACCTATATATTAATTCTTTACGTTATTACCCGCCTACTTTTAAAGTTACAAAAAGTATTTTGTAAACATACCTACAAAAACATTCGAAAAAAATCCAATCTTGTTCCACAATTTTCGTTAAGGAGATGTTATCTAACTATACCTTCGCAAAAACTAGCTGTTGTTGTTTGCTTATGAGCTAAATGAGTGATTTTTTTTAGATATTATCATGAAAAGTGCAAATTGTGAACGTAATTAAGGGCAATTTTTAAAATGCCATACGTAATAAGGCTACAATTTAAGCGATTCCGTACAAAAAGTTAGCGAAAGTAATGAAAATTGTTGACAAGCGTGTAGTTAGAGAAATGGGCGTAATTAACTTATTAAGTTGAGATAATTATATATATTGTCTTCGAATGCGTAATAATACTAGATTAGATTTATTTTATTTACCTATATGTATGCCGCTATTTGGAAACCGTTTCGCAATATTTTTATAATTTTAAGGGAGTTCCAAGTCGTGCATGGGAAAGGAAATTATGTACTTCCAAATTATGTTTAAATTACAAAAGCAAGTATAAAATAATTTAAAGTTAAACAATATTAATAAATATTATTGTTGTCTTATTAATATTTATACTGATAAGACTATAATTATATGTAAGTGCGAATTAAAATTTCGATATTATTGTAGTAAAAATTGTTATTAAAATATGTAGGTATGTTTGGCATATACATAATTATAACATATTTCACATAAGTACATACATTGAAAATATATCTATCCTAAAAAGGGCCTATTATCGAAAATTGAGCTAAATCGAAGACTTCAAAATAATTAAAAATCAATGATACGACGCATTTCAAACTACAAATAAACCCCGAAATTAAAAAAAAAGTCTACTTTCAAAAACTTTCAAAAACTACAAATCAAGTCCTATATTTAAATTTAAAAAAATTGCCTGCCAGTAGGTACAAGCGTTATAATTCTTATTTTTGGGTCAGTATACCTCCCAAGTGTTAAGGTACCATCACAGTGTGACCGGCTGAAAAATAGTCAATTTTCGCAATTTTTTTTCGGATGGATAGGATGTAAGAATGGGGAAGAATTTTTTTTTACGATTAATATCACTATTTAGCAATCCAAAAAAAAATTTGTTTTCATTTTTATTTATTTTTATAATAATTTTAATTTTTTGAAAAAAGTGTCTTTAAAAAAAGTCGGCTATTGGTACCCGCGTTTGCGGCCGCAGTTTTCATTTTGAAAAAACAAATGAAATAGATTATCAATCTGTAGGTAAGCCGCTATGCTCCTATGGAGGCTTTTTTTTTGTAAAAATTGAAAAAATGGCGGCGGTTTGAGTAAAAAGTACAACATTTAGCCCTTTTTTTCAACAGTTTTCCGTGTGAAAAAATAGGAAGATTTCAAAAAAAAGAAAAGCTTCGATAGGAGCATAGAGAATGGAATAAAGAATATTCTGTAAAAATTTCAAACCTTTAGCTTGGAAACTTTCCCTTTGAAAGGGGGGACCGTTTTTAAAAAAGGCATTTCGAGATAAAGTTTGGAGGAGGGGTTCTTTATACAGCCTCTGGCTCTAAGTCCTTTTTCTTAGAAAGGTCGTAGCGACCGTAATAATTCGAATTTCAATTTGAAATTTTGAGAGAACATGTATAACTGTATGTGCTTTAAGATAAGACCAAAAAAATTATTTTTTCAAAATTTTACACTGTGATGGTACCTTAAAGCATTAGTTTAAGGTTATAATGAAAATGAAGAGGAGCAAAATGGTTTTTAATTTCATATAACTTTGGTTATACTTTTTTAGTCGTCAATTTTATTTTTTTAGTTGTAATTCTAAATATATAGTTTTCCCATATGCATATTTCGACTTAGAAGTTTAATTATTTCAGAGTTTAGAAGTAAAATTAACATACAATAAATACCATGAGAAGAGTGTGAAAGCAATAGTTTTTCAGCAAAATGTTTAGGTACGTATGCACGCACGTGCACATCGTTTCATGAAGTCTCACAGAAAATTGCGCGCAGATACGCTCTATTAAGTATAAATTAAGCAATTTAAGTGACATAAATAATTCCTTTATTTCAGAGAAATTAGAAACGTCCACCTGTGTAATTAGTCTGCTGATTTACCTGCGAAATTAGAATACGCTCCGCGCACTTAATCGTAAGCGGCTGCGCGCGCATGGCAGACAGCGGTGGCGTTAATCGGTTCGGCAGCGCTTTAGAGCCGAATTTACGAAATCGAAAAAATTGCCTCGTAAAGATCAGGTTTTCCTATTTCATCCTCAATGGAATTAAAGAAACTGTTACTTGGTCGGTTGTAATTAAAACAACAGTAAAAATGGACTTTACGCATAACGAGAGACGTGTCGTGTCTGCGCAAGACGTGAAACTTTTAAGAAAAGTGAACCGGAATCCAGAAGTGCTGGGCATGAAGGAATTTCGTAAAGTAAAAAAATTCAATTATTCTCCACTTTGATTGATTTCTGACTTTCAAGTTGAAGCGGCAAAATTTTGGTACTCCTTGAAGAAATGAAAAAGATGGAGCAAGGCCGAACGCAGCAGACACCAAAGTAAGAAGCGCGCTACTGACGTCAGCGAGGTGTTTCATAACTCGAGGAGATAGTTATCGTTATGAAAATGGAAAACGGCGCTAAATGCTCGCTACCGGCCAAGGGCGTGCGAAAACCGGGTGTACTAAATAAAATATTCGCCGGCATACGCTTCGAGGTGATGAGGTGCACAGCTCCCTAAGAATCCCATTGTTTCCCTCGCCAGTTCCCTTCGTTGTTTCTCATGCTCTAGAGAGCACTAAATGGCGAACAAAACGCCAGCGACAATGATCGACGGTTTCGTCTTGACCTGAGAATAAAATTTAATAAACCCAAAGGGGTTCCAGCCGTGCGTGGGAATTTGGAAAATTGCAGCCCAAAATAACAATCGAAGAACACCCCGCTATTGTCTTGCCATTTAGATAGAACTCAGGAGTCTTGCAATCATGCGTAATTTTTGTAATATGCCTACATGTCGTCTGTAATTACTCTCTTAGACAAGGTTTCAATTAGCCTGGCGAAATCAAGGAATCAATTCAAAGTTGATGATATAATTTTCATCGGACTTGACGTTCGTCCCACGGTTCGAGAAAGTCAGACTATTTAGCCCCAACTGCGGCCTACTCTAAGTGCACCAAAGTACGCCACATTCTGGCCAGTCATCGTGTTCGCTGCCAAAATAATACGCCAAAAATGATCTCTTACTTATTGTTAGGAAAATTGTTGTCCCCAGCGGAACGAACGGCTTCATCATCCAGCAAAGAAGAAAAGTCAAAAATTGAACAAAATTACGTCGCTTTGTCCACCTGCTCAATTAAAATCTGGGAATGGTCTGTTTATCGTGGTTATCGTGCAGGTAAGTGAAGGGCGGTAAAAGTGAAGTCATCCTCTCATCTTTCATCTTTCAATATTCAGCCACGAATTTTCTCGGAAATTAAATTACATTTGCCGTCAAGTGGAAAAATACCTTCAAGAAATTCTTTGTAATTTGGTGACACAAACTTAACTTAAGGGTTCTGTCAGCAATTACGAGTCCATTCACTATAGCTTTGTTAACAACAAATGCATTTCAAAATGGAATTTCTGGGTATACTTGTCAGGTGCCACAATTAGTGTGGATACTTCAATGCGAGCAAAGTTTAAGATAAATTGCATTAAATAAGAAAATTAATTTAAAAAATTACTGAATGGTGCCATTTGATGCCAAGTGTTTTAATTAGAAGCTAGAAATTAGTTTATTATTAATTTTAACAACCTTTACTGGAAGAGAGAGATCATGATCCGGAATCAATTTTATACATTCATATATTAAGTTATCTAAGCATATTTACTAAATTCCGGACTAAAACTAGGTAGGTACATAAGATTTGAACGAATTTTATCAAATAACTTAAATGTTATTTAATGATCTGAAATCCGCAAAAAAAGAGAAGGAGATAAAATAGTACAATTTAAACTTAAAATTAAAAATTTTTTGATATTCAAATTATTTCTGGCTTTCCATTTTAAAAAAAAATCTCTATATTTGCAAAAACTTGATACAAAGTTGTTTTTTACAGGCATAACATTTCAAATACAAATTACTTTGGAGACGCGAGTCCCTCGTTGGAATATTCTGGGATATTGAAAATGTTTATCTCAGGTGCGCAACGATTTCTTAAAAACAATGATGTTTTACTTTTGCTTATGAAAAACAATTCTAGACAAAATTCTCATAAATATGTTAAGATAATAAATGCAGCTTCCAAAAAGATTTGTGGACGTAAGCACTTCGGTAAGAAGGCTTTCGTTTTAACACTTTAAAATGTTACTAATAGAATAATATTTCTTAAGGCTCTATATTTTCATCTGATGGCTTTATATTAGTTTAAATATAGGCCTTCTTCATAAATGATGTTTAAGTATATATAAATAAATAAAAGCTACGAGCATATTTGAAATTGAAACTGCAAGTTTTCCCATATTTAATGATTGACTTACTTTTGCTGGCGCTTCAATATGAAAAATTAACCTATTACATAACAGTTCTACTGAATATAATTTAAATTTAGTCTTTGACATACTAAAATACATTAGTCGGTCTGTCACTAAATTGCATAAAGATGGAACCTAACCTCCTTCAGCTGTGGATTCTGCGGTTCATGAACGAGTGCCGCGTACGCTGCACAACGAAGCAAATTAGAAATTCAAATATGCCGATCGAATTCTATTAATAAACCATGCATGCCCCACGATGATATATGCTCTGTCTTAACCCATTTCCTAATAAATCTGCGATTCAAGAAAGGGCCCACTTAGCCTACCAAGACCAGCTGGGCAGGAGTGCAAATAAATTGTGCACAGAATTTCGCTAGGAAGTCATCCCTCTTGCACAAGAGCTGTATTGCGACAAAAATCTGTGCACAGCTAAAAAAGAAAATTGAAGCCAGAAGAAGTAAAGAAAACATTTTACGTAGGCTTCGCAAAATGCGCATTTACAAATCAGTTCATAGTTCAGTATTGACATTTGCATAGAAGGCAATTTGTTGTGTCTTGTTTGTGTTTGTTGTTGTTTTTGTTGCCAAATGAATGCATTAATTGCTCAGGCTCACATAAACTCCAGACGAAGAACCCGAGGTACTCAGAGGACTCCTGTGGGGGCGGTAGGTAATGCCATTGTTTGTTGAGAAACATTTTCCGCTTATACTCTAAAGATGCGGCTGCCTTTGCTATCGCCGTTTAACTGTTGATCGGTTCATTTTGCATAGACATAAATTTAAGTTGAAATGTTAACGAAGGAACAACACCAACACGACATCTCGGGGATAAATAATAGGATAGGGCAGATCAGTGCTAGAATGGTCGCTGTTGTGCTCTCGATACTTGTTATTAATTGCTTTAACCCATCGCCCTTTCAAACAGGAACGGCACGTTGTCTTTAAATCACATGTTCGAGAAATGTACTAATTTTGACAACAAGAATAGAACCAGGTTATGAAGAGAAATTAACGTTTATTGAAAAAAACCACATCAATTTAACAAAATTGCATCGCAAAAATGCTGATATTAGGTAACAGTCGGCACCTTCCTGACCTAGTTAGCATCTGCGCTAAACAATTCTTAGCCAACGACTCAATTCTGCAAGGTCTTGCGACAGTACCCACGCCGGTATGCAGTAACAAGCATAGCCTCACGTCAGTGTCAGCTAAAACAAAAACCCAATTTTAGACTTCGGCACAGGACAGAGGCTGTTCGTAGTTCGTACCCATGCAATGGAGCGAAGGTGGTCGGTAAATATGTGCTCACATGTCGTAAACTCATTTGTTACCAAAAATTGGTGTACATTATTTTCTGTAGTCACCGGCATAAAGGACAGATAAAAAGCAAAACAAAACAATACAAAAAAATTGCTTCTCCTCGGAGACATGTCTGTCCCAAATTCACTAAGCGGTGGCTGTATAACTGGTGCGCACGTGTCACAAACACGATGTATCGAGTATCTTGCATCTACCTCGAGATTGTTTTGTAACTTCATGAACAACTTATGCCCGTCGACCACCAGTCAATTGTGGCTGCGGGCGACAGCTCCTCTTTTTATCCAGTAAGCACGGCTACTAATTAGACATGCTTTGAATTTGACATCTTAATAGCATTTTAGAGTAATCTATCATCTCCGGGGGCTATCAGGAAGGTGGTCTTCTTTGCCCTTGGCGCTTGGCCATTTTGCGTTGCCAGCAAGCATTGCAAAATATTTGTTTATAATTTCCACTATTAAGTGGTCTCTTTTGGATCGCAAGATACTTACAATGTGTTAAATTAAAGAGTTTCTCGTCTAAGTCTTTTGTTATATGAGTAACCTGTAGAAATTAATAGCATTTCGAGTTGATATGTGCTATTCTATAATAGTTACTTATTTTTTCAAGAATTTTCTTAGATGAAAAACCATTCTGTAAACAAAATCAAATATAAATATTGTATTAAAGTTAAAAAGTTAGATTGCACAAACTTGTTAAAAATGTAGACGTTAGCAATATTTAGGCATATATTGATTTGATTTTAAAGTGAGTTCGACTCTTTACTAAGCTGATAAATGATAATATACGTACAGTCAAGGACAAAGAATTATAATCACTTGGTATAGTAACACTCTTAGCTTCGCTTCTTTCATTCTTTATTCTTAAATTGTGAAGCAGTTGTAGTAGTAGCTACTATTATGAATTGTTACTCAGATGTATCAAGAGTCATTTATTGCAATTTTGTTTGAACATCTAAATAGAAACACTTGTGCTCAGCGAAATTAAAATTAATTTAATATTCAAAAAGTGGCAGTTATTGGAAATTTCTTTAAACAATTTTTAAATAAGGAGCTCTTCATTTCTATTCATTGATTTTGTTGTTTAAGTAATTAATAAATAAATGAGAAAAGCAAAATTTTTAATCCCACAGTTCGGGCGGCGAAAGAGAAATATGTGGACATACTGAAAAATGCAGATTATGCTACCGCGGATTGAAGAGCATTAAGCATTAAGGTTAGAAAATAATCCTTTCGTTTTATAGATGTTCTTGAGTGGCCTTCATACAGAATACCGCATAGGACAACATTCCTGTGGAGAGATGTAGACATCTAATTTTAGCAATGAGAAGAAGATGTGAAGCAATAATTTTCCAAAAATAGTTTCGCACAACGTTTTAGTTAATTCCCTGCAAAAGTTTTGAAGTAAATATAGTTTTCCCATAATTAATTGTTAGTTAATTGTATGGAGTATATTTTCATACTAAAAAAGTACCTATTTAAAATAATTGTAAAGAGGTGAAATTCCTAGAAATATGTATTTGCTATCGAATAATATTATTAGAATGGTTTTTTCAAGGAGAAAGTCGTTTTTTAGATCCATTCTATATCCGTATGTACTTTGTGGAAAGTCTTTCCATCTTTGGTATAATATTGTCAAAACTGACTTTAATGTTGTTATATTACGTACTTTAGTTAATCGTGTTTATTAGATATTACTATTACATTTACAACTGGGCTATTGTAAATAAATAAGTAAATATTAAATAATAATACATTTATAATTATATATTGAAAAACTAGTTTTACTACGTCAAATCAATATGTGGATTAGGTAAAATTAGAAAAAGATGATATGTAACGACTGCTAAAACGCGTCTGAAAAACGAGACCATTTTTAGTCTAGGCTCAAACCTTTCATGAAAATCTTGGCAATTAAAATGCTCCAAAATCCCGCACAATTATGTGTAAACCATACAAATAAGACATAGGGAAGTGCTGAAACGTTCATACATAGTGTACGTGTGCTCACCAATTTTTTGGGGTGCTTAAAGGACGCTCAGTTGAGCGAGACAGAACTTGAGCAAGCGAGGCAGAATGAGGAAAAGCTATAAAAATATTCCTGAATACTGTCGTATTATGCAATTTGGTTTACTTTGATTCATTTCGGGGTGCGTTAAAAATAAATTTTAGTGGGGTACATGCAGCAAACATTTTAATGTTATTTCAATATTAAATAAATTATTATTGTAATCCTGAGTGAATTACAAGAAGTTTGATTAGAACAGTATAAGAATAAAGACGTAATTTTGAAATATGTACACGAAAATTGCGGTGTGACCCTCTTAAAATATTACTTTCTTTTTACGCCTGTACTGATGTTTCTAATACTAAAGTGCGAGAACTCACACATAAGGGATTCTGGTACGTTTGACAAGTCTAATCGCACTTCCTCATGTCTTATTTCTATGGTTTAAGCACAGCTAAATAATAAATAATTAAATTGTCACGGATCGATTTTTGTCATATCTCGTTAAATTTTAAGTTTTTACATTAAAATGACGTTGAAAATAATCAACGGGGTATCTGCGAACAACTGAGATAGATATAAAAATTATTGTTGTTACCTTTGTCTAACCTTCATATTTCATGTATTATACGTACATAATCTAAAATATGCATTTTTCAAAACAAATAATTTTAATATGAAGAAAAAAGTGTTATGAAGTGTATCTATTGGGGTTGTATTATTTTCATTCGAATACCAGAATAAAGTGCTATTAAGTTGCCTGCTTGGGGTATCTGCGGGGGAGCGAGATAGTTAGATTTCGGCCAAAATTTGATCTCGTTTTTGAAGTGAGTTTTTAGCCAGGAGTAGCAGTCCAGTTTCTAGATGTCAATGGCGCACATCAAAGCGTAGATTTTGTGTTTCCAAATTTTGGTAGCAGGTTCAAAATTAATGTCATTTTACATACATTCATTCAATTTTAAAAAATCAGTCACCATATTTGATCCGCCATTTTAAGGTTCCAGATTCTGATAATACATAGATTCGAATTTAGTGGTCTTAAAGTACCCTTGGTACTAATTTTCACTTAAATTCGTTGGCCGCCATCTTGCATCCGCTATTTTGAAGCCCGTGAATAAAATGTAGCCCATTTGTTGTTAAGTCGCGATATGTAGGTAGTGCCTTCACTCAAAAAATGAAAATGAGCGGACCAAGCGCTAAAGCCTGATTGTGCAACAAACAAACAAACAAACATATTAGATCCGCCAATTTGAATTAGTTGCCTCAAAATACCTATACAGTTCTAATATTCAATTAAATTCGTTGAAGTTCGAAAATTGTTGGTCGCCATATTGGACCGCCATCTTGAATTTTCAAATTTCTAGCGTAAATTCGCAAACTTTCGATTTTTTATATATCATATATTATACATATATAGGGATAGGGATAAAAGGTTGTAAATAGGGTATTTACATTTGACATCTAGAGTTATTAAAAATTCTTTTTTTAATAATCAAAAAATTTACAGATTTTACCAAAGCAATAGGGTAAACTCACAGTCCGCTGTACTTTAACTTTTATTCAGAACTGATCTCATAAGTTATCCATAGTTCAGCTTGATATGCTTTTAGGGCATAAGGACCAAATTGATTTGGGGTTACTAATTGTTTGTTTTATTTAGGTAATCTGCAAGATCTTAGCTAAATATTTGCATTGTTTTAACTAATTTTCATAATGTGATAGAGTGAATTTTCCATAAATATCTGAAGAAGTGGACACTGTTTCTTATTAAATCCCTACATTTTGTGAACATTTTAAAATCCTTCCTCAATGTAATTTGCATACAATTATTTTTCCTATTTTCCCTATTTGTGAAAACTTTGTATGTAAGCAAAAACAAGAATAAAATTAAGAGGATACTTAAAATTAGAAGAAGTTAACACTAAGTAAAACATTAGTTTTGTTATACGATAAATTTGCAAGAAGAATTTATGATATTTATTATTTATGATGATATTTTAATACTTTCATGGGAGCTGTTTAAAACCTCAGTATATACACGTTTTGATCAAATGACATTCCTTCAATAATAATCTTTCAAACAAGAGTTACCTAGCAATTAACAAATACATATATGTAGAAAAGAGAAATTAAATCAATATCTTAAAAAAACAATCCGGCTAGCCGATAAAGGAAATAAAGGTTAATATGATTACATTTGATGTATTAGTCGCTTAAATTATTTTAATAACGAGCAAACTTAAAAAATCCATTAAAGGAGAATGAGACAAAGGTTTCGTTGCGACAATCGCCCTCAATTTTAATAAAAGTGGTGTGTGGGTGCTGTCATTCTGTAGAACAATAGCTGATACGACAGAGTATACTGAATCTAATGTGCAATCAGTACACTTAAAAGTTTCTCAATTTTCCCAGAACGATAGCAATTCCCACGGAATTCATTTTTTACATCTTCTTAATGTGCCGCCTAAGTCGACGGTGTCGGTAGTTCGGCCTCCAGTGCCGCCGCTAAATTGCCATTGCTCAACAAGATATAGTGGCGTATGCAAGTGCAGCTAAAATATTTACTATATCTGGAGCATTTATTGAGGCCTTTAACTTCGCGGCACGGCACGCTCAGAGGTTGGGGTTGGCACTGCCGGGAGGACGAGACTGTTCGCCGAGTGTCGGGCTCATCTTAAAATTAAGCCATTTGCATCATGGGCGAGTGCTCCACTTCTCATCCATAGAAAGATCCCAACAATTGGTAGACACACTTGAAAATCTCCGTCTTCTGTTATTGTGCAACGGCTGCTCGTGAGGAAGATTAAGCCGATTGTCTAGGGCTGACGCGTGTGCAATGCGCGTGTCATTGAGTGGATAAACAATCGCGAAAAAACATTAATTAGCGCACTCCTACGGGTATGGGAGTGGCACTTTTGATAATGAAGCGCATCGCACCTAATTAATGCAAGCAATATTTAATACTTTCGAGCGATGTTGCATCTTGCATAACGCCACCCGGCTGTGGCACCATTTCCTCTCGGTTGATCTTTGGCCCTAAGTTTGCATGTTGCGCCCAATGCCAGCGAAGGCAGCCAAGATCACTTGATTAAATTTCCGCCAGGGACCACATGTGGAAATGCATCGTTGCCAATGATAAAGCAATAAAATCCAAAATTCCCGATCAATTGGGCATTTCAGAATTTATAACTTATCTGGAATTTACTTAGAGAAATTCCAGCGGCTCACGGGCGCACTAACCAACTGCAGGCCGCGCCAAACCAGTGATTTATACGCCACGGATCCAAAGAGGCAGTCCCGACCGCGGGGATTATTGTATCGTTCATATTAATCGCGACGAACCAAATCGATTAAAATCAAATAATTTACTTTGCATGGCGGAGTTGGACCCAAAGGAAGATTTTGAGACGGTTCAACTTATGCTTGCAGTCTTAATAGCTCTTGAGTATTTTTCTCGGTGACACGCGTCTTTCGTTTTTTGGATTATTATTTATTACAAAATTATATCTTAAGAGTTAGATTTCAATTGTGATTTGTCTACCAATGGCTTTTAACCATTATTCGAAGTCTGAGAAAAACTGTTTCGTTCAAAAGTTTTTTAATTTTTAAAAATACACTCAGAAGGATCAGTAAGAAAAACCTCAATTTATATTGAATTTTATAAAGAAAGCCTTGTTCATATAACAATGAAATGAAAAAAAAACGGCCAAGTGCGAGTCGGACTCGTGCACCGAGAGTTCCGTAAAACATTATTTTTTTTGTGATCTAACTACAACCAATTTACGGTTTTCGGATTTTCCCCTTTACTTTTGTGCCATAATGCATTGCTTCTTGCCAAAAATCATGATTCTAGTTCAACGAGAAGTACCCTGTATGTTTTGATTCCCTTTGCCCGTTTCAAAATATGCCGCATAAATATCCACATCTTTTGATTGCGTTGACTTAAAACTTTGATTTTTTCACAGCTCTAAGTCTAAGGGACAGACGGACAACGAAGTGATCTTATAAGGGTTCCTTTTTTCATTTTAAGGTATCTACGGAACCCTAAAAACAGCTTCATTTTTGCACTCGAGCACTGGGGGTTCCGTATTATAGGAAATCCAACAAAGTATACATGTAGTAAGAAGTTTTAATCATGATTATGATATGATATGAACATAGTGATCGAAAGTGTAAAATTACCGTCTCTCTGTCTGTCAAGACCCTATTTCTCAGGAACGCGTGGAGGTATCAAGTTGAAATTAATATCAAATACGTAGGTCTGCAATCTTTGGAGCTGTGAAAAAATCAATCTTCTAAGTCACCGCAATCAAAAAATACGGATGTTTACGCGGCATATTTTGATACGGGCAAAGGGAATCAAAACAAATAGAGTACTTCTCGTTGATCTAGAATCATATGAAATTTGGCAAGAAGCAATGTCTTATAGCACAAGTAAAGGGAAAAATCGCAAAATTTGTAGTTACATAAAAAAAAAATGTTTTACGCTTTTTTTAGTGCTTCTAATCGTTTTAAATGTTCATAGGTTAATGATTTGTACAGCCTTTTGAAGTCTAATGTGACTTATCAAACTGGGAAGAATACATTCACATGAAATTTTTGAGGCAAATAGCAATATATGGTGATGTAATTTCTATGAATGCTGCTTTCGTTTGGCAAAACGTAATCCTATTGTACGTATATTTCATAAAATACTGGATACATCTACTATAAATATCAAGAATAATCGAAATTTCAAACCCATTGTAATATCTTTCAGAAATTATTTTAGAGTAATAAAGTCAACAGCCCCTTCATACAATCAGCACGCTTGGTCCAATTTTCCGCAAGTATTCCATACCACACAGGAAGGGAAGGACTCCTTCTCTCGGGTACCTACAAGAAACCGTCCTTATAAGCGATCTTAATAGCCCCAAATTGGTATCATTAAGACGAAGTATGCGATAGCGGCACATTTGGCCACATTTAGAATTTCATAAATAATATCGTCGTGAGCTTCATTTAGTTTTTGTAGCCTTTTCCATGCTACTATCAGGCCATCATATCGGTTGCTTTTACTTTTCTACGGAGCGATCTGCCACCCCAGCATTTCCTGCCGGGTCATCGCGACTTTAAATGATATATCAACGAAATATTTTCATAAATGTTTTTATGCAAATTTTATGAACCTGAAAACGTTTATCATTCTCCAGAGCAGCAGGAAGGCTTGCTGGGCTTCACAACAATGGTACGAAACACTAAGATGATAAGTATCTTGAGCACTGCTAAGACATCTTGTTAACCTGGGCCTGGGTGTTTGTAGTTGTGTAGTTCGGTTGTTGAGGGCTCTACGTACTACCGATGTACGAGATCGGGAGGAAGACTCTTCGGTCTCGAAGAATCATTTATGCCGGGCCGTAACAATCTGTTCAATAGATCTGAAAATTGAACCGAACTCTTGCTGATCTTAGTATGGCATGAGGCACTACCTTGCGCACGGTGTATGGCACCGAGGAGATTCTGATGGCCTGGTGATCTTGATAGGGACCTCTTGGGATATTGGAATTTCCGTGATAACCCACATGTGTATGCATATTCAAATATTAATGAAGTAAGCCCGAAGAACTCACTCCATACACTAATAGCTTTGCTGATCTTTATTTGTGCAAAATGGGCGAGCCAATGTAATTTATTGTTGTAAACTGTAGAAGTAGCTACATACATACATACTGTCCTCCTTATGCCAGAAACATAAATGTGAAAATTTGAAGTTTTTGGGGTAATGTTCCATATTCTAGCCCTGATAAATGAAGAAGAATTCTACATCAATGGCGTAACTATGAAACATGCTATTGGCATATGAAAATGCTGTTTCTTCACTGCCTACATATTCGTGGTTCAATATGGCATCGGCCACCTAAGTTATTTAAATGATTAAAAAAAATTCTAGCATTTCGTAAATTAATTATTTATAACTTCTTGAATAAAGCCCGACCCGTTTGTAACATTATTAATGTGTCAATGTGTCTACAATATAAATAATATTATAATAATTATAATAATGATGTACCTATTTAAAGTTATGCGATATTTCATTATTTTACGCCTATGTTTACATTCAGCTGAATAACTGGGTTCGGAAAGCAGCCATTAATGTCGCATTTAATAATGTAATACATAAGATAAGACTTTGCCGCATGCGCTTTGAACTCGGAAGTTCAATTAAATTTATTTTCCATAAAATTCGCTTCATAACTACTACTCACTAAACATGGTGCAGCCCACATAATAGAGAGCGATAATCCAAAATGCCAAAACACCCATACGGCACAAAGTACTGCCTCGGGAAAATGAATCAATTAGCTTAAAATTAGTTTTGACATTTTTATTGGTGCAACGAATTCTGAGCCCAAGGTGTGAAGGTACTGAAATTAGCAGAGAGATACCAAAGACAACGACAGAACTCTTCATTTGGTATGCATGTCAGACACTGATATATTCATCTCCATATCTAGCGTGGGAGGTGGTAGACGGAATATTTTTGTCGTCTATAGTCTAACAAACTCGACTAGACATAAAAAGGATGGTTAGCAAAGATGGTCGGATGCTAGGATGATTGCTGGCCCGAAGATATACTTAGTATGCAAAAGAGCCTAGGCAACCGCTAATTGCTCCCTATAGTAACCTACATGTGCCGGATCGGGCGATCCCTTTGGAGACGTTGAGCCAGCGACGCGACGTCGACAATATGATCGCGACGCGGCGAGAAGAATAAAACCAAACATTGGCGCAATATTTCAAGTTTGATGCAATAAACTGGAATTTGATGGCAGGTTTACATGGCAATTAGTTTGATGTCGATGCCATTTTTATTCTGCGCGTTTTCCGTTCTTCTTATTTTTGCGGTAGGTTGCACGCGGCCTAATGAAGCTGAACCTATTCTGGGTACCATTAAGAAATGCTTTTATTGTATCATCGTGATGCATTCACGCAAATTGGTTCGTTAGTTGAAAATTCAAGAGGCACTTGGATGAATTCACTTCAGTTTCGTATGCGTGAGTGGTTTCAATTGTGACACTCATATTTTTAATGAAAACTGATTGCACTTTTTAGGGAAAATAAGTAAATAGAGCACAAGGGTTATGAGAAATCAATTCATAATCAAATCTTTAAATAAATGAGTCATTCATTGCTTAGCTGAATTTACATTTTTATTTTTATCACATTGCAAAATGTTAACTCATTCAATACATATTGGCTTGCCTCATTTGCATTAATAAGACGAATAACATGACCGATAATGCTCTACTTAAATAATAGTTTCCAAAGCGCCTTTAGGAAATAGCAGATAAAATAGATTTTTCGTATAAACAAAAAAAAAAATGTATTGTCAATCTTAACACTTTTGACATTATTAGAATTACAATTCTTGGTTAACGAGCGCTTTTGTTGCATAAACAAACATGTTTTTTTTTTCGTTATACCTATATTTATTTTATTCACGAAACATATTCGTTTTCATAAGTGACTTTTTTATTATCGGATTACTAGTTCCTCAAGTTAAAAAATATATATGATATTATAATAGTTTAATGATGAAAAACGTAAACATTTTAAGTTTGTTCGCTTATTCACCCGTGATTTTATTAATGTAATAAGCAGTTTATTTAAACTATTGTTCACCTTAAAAACTTCCATTTATTCTAAAGTTGCTATAAAAATAAAAAAAAAAATATTTTGTACATACGTTAAAGGCGCATTAAATACGCAAATAGAAAACAATCTTATTTTATTACTTTTTTTTATCTATTGGTTTGTTATTTTACAGTATATACACACATATTTCATATGTATTTTAAAAAATATAGCAAGTGTAAATTCACCGAATCCTCGCTAGTGGAAGCTTTTCATAACTATAAAAAAATCAGGCTATGACAAATGCTCAATTCTTGCGTTAATAAATATATCTCAACTACTGATAAAATCATTATTTTTTAATTACCAGTGCAATTAAAACTATTTGGGTAATTTACGGATATAATATCTACCAATTTTTAACGGAACCCTGTTGAAATTTAAATTGTTGGATACCGCCTTTAGTCGTTTATTTTCGAATCCTATAAATTGTGTGAATAAATATAAATTATGCCTAAATGTAAAATTCGAGCCCGACACTTAGGAGTGATTTAGCAACAAATACCCAAACAAACGGGATAGTGGTATGATTATTTGTATTTTTTATATATAGGTAGGTACTGCGTTTTTTTTTCACAAGGGATCTGCCTATGAGTTTACTTGGAAATTTTGCATTGATTTGAAAATGAATAGGTAGTAACTATTAGCAAAGAATATGGAACTACCTTACAAAGAATAGGCACTCTATTTTTGCGGCGCAGTTATCCCCACCACAGCCCATTTTGGGAAAAATAAAACAAAAAATTTTCCCATTAGTAAGAAAGAGAATCTTTTCCTGTTTGTTCCAAGTCCGAACTCCCATTTAAATTGTGTAGTCACTGACATATAGAAACTGGACTGCTAACACGCGTCGGAAAAACGAGACCATTTTTAGTCTAGGCTCAAACCTTTCAGGACAATTTTGGCAATCAAAATGCTCTAAAATCTCGCATAATTATGTATAAACACAGCTAAATAATAAATTATTAAATTGTCACGAATCGATTTCTGTTGAATTTCGCTCAATTTTTAGTATTTTCATAAAAATGTCGCTGAAAATAAGAATAACCAACGGGGTATCTGCGGGGAACCGAGATAGATATAAAAATTATTGTTGCTACCTTTGTCTAACCTTCACATTTCACGTATATGCCAACATCATCTAAAATATGCGACGCAAAGCTCCGAAGCCATCTGTTGGTCATCGTTAAACTATTGCAACAGCCGATTTTAATTTGGTTTTTATGCGTTTACTTTTTCCTTATTTGTGCATTTTTCAAAACAAATAATTTTTATATGAAGGAAAAAGTGTTATGAAGTGGATTGTATCTATTGGGGTTGCATTATTTTCATTCGCATACCAGAATAAAGTGCTATTAAGTTGCCTGCCTGGGGTATCTGCGGGGGAGCGAGATAGTTAGATTTCGGCCAAAATTTGATCTCGTTTTTGAAGTGAGTTTTTAGCCAGGACCAACAGTCCAGTTTCTATATGTCAGTGTGTGTAGTAAAGAATAAGGACGGCAACAGTCAAATGCGCCGCACACACAATGCAAGCAGAGTTCACCTATTACGAGGTGCTCTAGTTTAGCATGGCTTTTTCTGTCACCGTGTTGGTGCCGGCCCGGCCGTGCTTTTCATATAGGAACTGTCAGAAATCGAATAGCTGACTCACACATTGAAGGCGTACACAGATTAGTTTTGTTTACGTTTTTTCACCATAGGTTTTCTGACGGTGCTCTAGTTTAGCATGGGAAGCAAATGCGATTGTATGGTGAGGTGCTCTAGACCGTGGTTCGCTTTACAGGACAGGGTGGTTCTTTTATATTGCGTTTTTAGTTAATGTATGATAAATTGTGGCTTATTGGGCCAATTGTTTTTCTAGATTTCTAAAAAGTTATGCTCAAATATAAATTGAATTAACAATTTTATTTTCGCATAAAGGACGAATAATAACACAGTTTTTCGTTTATATTTTCTCGGCACCCTGTGCCACCGTATCAATTCCTCCAAGTTCCAAGTTCCGCCTCCCCATTTTTCATCTCTCTTGCACCGCAGCGCTTAAGCATGCTATCCACTTCTGCCAAAATTGTGGGGTTGGGTGAAATAACGGTACCAAGGTCACAAAAAGATAAGGAGTTAATTGCCAGAGTGCCCAGTCTTTGTAGGCTCTATAGTCTTTGCTATTAGTTACCCATATCGAACTTTATTTTCTTTCGTGAACATCTTAAATACTTTACGTCAAAAATGTAATCCAAAAATAAATTTGGTTCAAGGTTTGAAGTTTGAATGGGCAAACTGCCATGATGTTTGATGCGTTTTTCGCAAATTTTAAAATCTTTATATAGTTGAATGTTTTTTTAATTCAATTCAATGCAAAATTTCCTAGTAAACCCAGAACCCGATCCGTTGTGAAAAAAACACAGCTTATGTTACGTAGGAATATTCGGAAATGTAATGTAACAGATGAATTTATTAAATTCAGTAATAAACCGGGAACCGCCAATTACTGTGTTTGACAGTCCTAAATCAGGACTAGACATCGATTCTAGGCCAAAATCTGGGCTACTCGTATAAACGGCACAAAGCGGCCTAACACATTTATATTTGTGTGCTGTCCATGTGTAAGCAAAGCATATGACATTTGGGCATTTTCTCGACCTACTCTGGACTCCAAAAACTTTCCTCTTAACCTACCAGACTCAATTTTTGTTTTATGACACACACATTTAAATAAATCAGGCCTAAGTCCAATTCAATCGGGTTTGGGGCTAGGCCAAATATCGGACTTGCGTATTTATACGGCTAAAAAAATTCGGACTTTGGGCCTACTCTAATCCAAAGTCCCGACTTTGGATATCGTATAAACATAGTAAATGAAATTCGTTCATTTTGTGATGTACGAGAAAACAAATCGTGGTTTTCTTCGCATCGTAATAAAATTAAGAAGAACAAATTTGAAATTTGTATGTAATTTCTTAGCGGTTAAGAGATGTAGAAATACATGGCCTCTTTAAAAATATTCGATGCGCAATTATTTCCTTTAAATAAACTGAAGGAATTCATCGAAAAAGTTGCGCTCAATAACAAAAACAGCTGCTGTGGAAAGAAGAAATGTTTATTAACACTCTTTTAAAAACTGTAACAGCCCGAAACCAGTTGGTGCGAGAAAAGCGGATGTTCGAAAAAGCAAAGCTTCGACAGCATCTTCTACTACCAGCGCTGGGTCTGGGACGGCGCTGATGTGGATCACTAGCTCCAAGTGAAATTATTCGGTTTTTCTCAAAGTGAAATGGTCTTTCGGCCGAGCAGGCAGGTACTTATATGAGCACAAAACTGCATTTATCCGACTGTCCGAAGCTGCTGCGAGCTCGACGGTTTCTCAGTTCCCATTTTTTGCTATTCCTGTTTGCATCCGATGCGCTTTTTACGGTTTATTTATTGGTTCAGCCTGATCATCTCCTTGATGCTGCCGGGATGTTCGCTATTTCTCAAGCCACTCAGCACGTCAACGAAATTGATTTGTGAAACGAGATCAGCGAAAAACCTGTAAAACGTCCGAACCTGCAAGATCACTCTCTACGAAGACGCCGGTCGTCTTCCCATTCGGAAAATTTCCTCTTGAATTTACGACTATTCGCCGAATATATATTAGTTCGAATGAATTCAAATGTACGCTTAATCAGCGAGGAAATTATCTATCACTTTAAATAAGAGCCAATAAAGTCTGCGGAAAACGCAGCTTCATTTGAACGGGCAGTAAAATATTAAAGCTGTAATGCTCATGCGCAAGGTGTTTAGGAGACTTTATTTACCACGAAGATCATAGGTATGCAGCTAATCATTTTCTCATCAATCATGCGCACCTGATTTCTTTTTGTTTTTGCAATTTGGATTAATCGATATGCAGTGCTTGTCATTACATCTCCGGCTCAATTGTAGGTATTTGTAGTATATAAGAGAACCGTGACTGAATTGCAGAGCTGCTAACAACGATAAGGTAACAATAAAAAAAGGAGAAAATCTACCTGAAAATACTGTTACCGCTTTTTAGGGCTTATTGACTTTTTCTGTAGACTTTATGCATTCCTTGTATTAATTTTTTACTCAATGTGGCACGGACTATCATAAGATTTATTATTTTCACTTGCACCGATACAAATCGATTTCAGTTAATTAATAAACTGGTTTTTGAAACTCATATAATCTATGGTGTACATAGTAAAAAACAATGCACTTTCATCTTAGTCACATAATTAGCGAAAATAAGGCAACATCTATACATATCTTATCTAGGACTAAAAAAAAGTTTATAAAAATTCCATATACAACCTTTAACAACGCATTCACATTTAAAGAAACTGCTTATAGTCACTATGTATATGGGTGATTCTACAAAAGTTTTAGGTGAAAACTAAATAGTATTTTATTATGAAGACATAGGTAATAATATAATAAACTGTCTCAGACAGTACTTTTTCGAATAGTTTCTGAGATATCTGGATGTTTCTAAATTCTTTGTTGCCGAGGTGTCAATGTCTTTAATACTTTTTCTTTGGCCTTCTTCCTTTTATTCAAATATCTTTCCTTATATTCCGCTAATTTAATAGGGTCATCACATGGGCATCTAACTGACGACACGGTACTGATGAATGGGACACAAATTTGAGGTTATAATTCAAAGTAATTTTTCTACCGGTATTTTCTACTAATAGGATGCTACATTTTAACATAAATCACATTTAGCTTTATATAAATCACAACGAAATATATTTACGTAAGGAAAAACCTACTCACCATAAAACTGACATTATGTCTAGAACTGCATGTGTAGGTATACGCGATAACTACGTCGCTTGCACTATTTTCAAAATGGCTTACAAAGAGAGCTCTTTGCAGCTAACTTCACTACCAATATTCAGAACTGAATAAGGACTTGCTATTTTAACATCGATAATTAGCGAGAATTTTAAATTTTAAATTGCACACCGGCTGACGGATAAAATTTAACACAGAATTTATAACTTTTTTTTTTTTTAAATTGCTGTTATTCGATTTTATCATTAAATATGTAAAATACATCAATCAATATTTCATAGTTTGCAGTGAAATTATAAGATTTACAATTAATTGGAAATACGTTAACATACAATTACTCAATTATGGGATTCGGGAGTTGTGACACGCCAAGATACTGATGTTTTGAACATTTTATTTTTTTTTATTGCGAGGAGGGGTATTTTGCTCGCTTAGAGAATCACATACTTTTTTGCTCAATTGCGGCAACATTAGTCTTTTTTACATAATTAAGTTTAAATGCAGGAGAAACCTGAGAAAAAAGTGCAGCTAATTATTAATTCATTTAAAATCACATCAACTACAATACTAATAATAGCAAACAATTAGGTAATGGCAAATAAAATGTATACAAATTTATATTTACAATATGTACAATGAATATATTTTACACACCTGCAAATTTCCATATAAAACATATAGTAATTCCTATAAAATATTTTTACATATGTAAGTTGAAATTTTACCAATGTTTAGTTATCTACTCTACGAGATAGATCTTGTAGCAAAGTTTTGTATGCTAAATGGATAAATTCTATGGAAATTTTTCTCGTCGTCAGGAGATTAACTATTTCTCCTGGTTAAAATTAACTAACTTTATTGGTTTTTCTTTCAGTGTAGTTGTGTTGTGTGTAAGGCGTGAATTTTTTCAGATATATAAATGAACATTTTTAAGCTTTTAAGGCTTTTTGATTTGTTGCATGATTATATAGGTACTCGAACGAGATTGAATTTATTTTAAATTGTAGCATATTTCATCTTCTATTGTATTTTGTTTAATTTTTTTTTAAATAAAATTTGTGAAAAATCTATGTACCTTCTGGGCATGTATTAACAAAGCATATGGGGTTAATATTTCATCCCGTTTTTATTTTATGCAACAAATACAATATGCATAATTCGTAGTTAAATCATGAAAAAAAAAATTGAAGAAAATAAGTATGAGTAAAAAAAATATTTTTTAAAAACAAGATTTGATGCTCCATGTCATCGTAATATTGCATTGTCATGCGATATACATATGCAAGCAAAATTTCAGCTCAATCAGAAACCGGGAAGTGGGTCAAATTTAACTTGCAAGATTTCATTACAGACACCGGGACAGGTGAAACTAAATAAAAGCTTTTAAAAAATTGATAAATAATATTGCTTATATTAATGTTTAAAGTCGACATTTTTGCAAAACAATCAAACTTTTTTTTTCAAACTATCAAATAAATCACACATTAATAAACATAATTTTTTAAATAATTCAAAAGTTTTCAACAATATTACACATAAACCTTATTATATAATATCTTTTTATTTATCAGCAATATTAATGATAATACTAACCTGAAAAATCAATGTAAATGCTTTTTGAAGTTTCTGCAGATCAAAGTCGAAAGAACCATACTATTATAATTATTTTTATTCTTTTATCGATGTTTATAAAACAAGAAAAAACGTTGTTGAAATTGATGAATTCATTGTTTATGTTTATTTTCTAAATGTGGCCAAGAAGTAACTCGTAATGAAATAATCGTGATTTGTCTAGTTATTTGTCAAAATAGGTTTCTCGTAAAGACGTTTTGTCTTCAAACTTACGAATCATATAAAAATTACACAATTGGTTTTCTCTTTCTTATAACTAGGGGCGAGGCAACATACTTTTTCTATTAAGACGCACCTTAGCCACAGAGGCGTCATAATTCGAAGCATTCGAAAGTGAGGTAATTTGTTTTTCTTTCTAAAATCAAATTAACAGATAAGCATTGTCAAACATGTCGGTAACAAGCATTTGTTAGAAAAGTCAGTAATGGCCCGTGCAGATAACCGCAACCCAATGCAGCCACTCGATGCTTTAGGCTCATACGTAATTCCAAATCGGTAAGGCGTTTGCTTGATGACCTGTCAAATTATTTGCATGCCAACAACACGAAGACGGCGGTGTATCGGCTTCCCCATCAACCTTAACCCTAGAGAGGTTTGACGGACAGCAAAGTTTCGTCGCTGAAAAATTCTTAACCGGTGCGGTGCGATTGCGCAATCGATGACATTCGGATTGAGCGCACCAGGGAATGGCGTTGCTGATTCGGCGCGATGGGCTCACTCGATTAACGGTCACCATTTGTGGTTAATTTAAATCGAAAAACAACGAGGGTCTAACCTTGTTGCGTAAACATCAAAAATCTCTATGTAGGTATTATATTTTCAGAAAAAATTTCATTGATGGATTCAATGAGTAGCTCCGCCAGACGAAGGCGAAGGAGCTCATGAATCAGAGCACTAACGACCTTAGGTAATTAATTTCCGTCCTCCGACGAAAAATGAAGAATACCTCGAATTTATTATTGCGATTGATACGTGACTCCCCGAGCTGGTGAGTGATGGAAGACCGAGTCGCCATTGATAGATGAATGAAAAGATCGCGAAGTGCTATTGCGGTTTTTGCCGAATCCGCGAAATAGAGGCCGATTGGCTATCTAAGCTTCCTGCCGCTTAATTATGATACTAGACCATTATTGTACATTTTTCTGTTCCGCTGGAAGCGACGTTTTTTGACCAGCTAAGTGCTCTTAAATTTTGGTCTTGAACTGTTTATTAAGTCATATTAGGAGCGGAGATTTTCCTCATCGACCGGACTTTTTTCGCGAATGGAGTTTCAATTGGTCATTCATTTATCACAGCATGATGGTGGCGACTGGACTTTTTTAGCCAAAATAATAATTATTTAGAAAAAAAAGTCCCAATTGCACGTCAATTACTCGAGGTGCGTGCAGGTTGGAGGAATAATCTTACGCAATTACAGTAGCCCACCCGGATTGAATGGAACTTCAGTGATTATCTGTGTAAGAGATGAGCTGTCAGAAATGTGGGCAGATGGCTTGACCCTCTTACGCGGCATTTCAATGGGTTGCACTTTCATGTTGAGCTATTTCGTTTGAGGCCAAGCTCAAAAATTGTCCTAGTGTTGCTTAACAGTTCACCCATCTGTCCATTCACTGCTATCTTGCTGTCCATCTGAACGTCTCTCAGAGTGAATCGATTATTTAATTCCTCTGAATAGAAGATAATTATAGACCATGTAGATAAAAGTTGAGGTGTTGTCCTCTAGTTACCTTGAATGGTTGTACTGGTTGCGTGGCATCTCTCGTTGGAAGCAGTGATACCCAATCGAAACTCGATCATCAAATTTTCAAATGTAAAATTCAAAACCGAATATAAATAAATATTGTATAAAGCATTTGTTCAAAAAAGAAAACGGGTTTTAATATACCTACATATTTTAAATATTTTAAAGATAGTGTTTCTAATGACAAATTCTTCGCCCAAAAAGGGTTAAGACAATTCACTATCTTGGTTTTTCAACAATTGTTATATTTTTTAGTATGTAATATACATAAAATTAGGATAAGACACTCAATAGTTTATATTTCTCTTAGGATATATTTGACTTTACAATTTTATAACGCCCTAACACGGAATACGGAAAGCGGAATCAATTTAGATTTTGTAGATCATTAAAAATTTCTCCTCAAGGATATTTGGATTTCCTGGAACCATCTTTTAATGTCTGCAGGAGATACTTATGGAAACTGTTATCCTTAAGTTATGTTTGACGTGGAACATTGTACGTATAAGAAATGTTTAACCATCGCTTGTATATCTTCACTTAAGCTTATCTCTTTTGTTATCCTTATCCGCCAGTTACAAATTTTTCTTTCTTTCACGTCTGATAGGATTGACGAAGGATCAAAAGATCGTTTCTTCGTCCTGTTATAAAAACAATTCTTAAGTTTACTTCGAGGAAAATTGTATTTCATTGAAACTCTTTTTATCGGGTTTCAGCTTTAATTCGACCAATGTCTGTAGTAAAGTTTCCTCTAAATACGCCATGATGCTTCGTTAATAGATTTATATGTGTATGTCTGTTTTTAACTAAACATTTTCAGGGTGCTCCTTACTAGTTAAAGAAACTTTTCCACGAGCACAGTGGAAGTGTAGGAGCGTTCCTTTAGAGTCAAAAGTGACAAATATGCAAAAAAAATGTATTGGCCAATTGAATTTTCGAAAATTGACATTTTTCCGCCACAATTTTTTGTACATAGGTACATATATTTACACGGAAAAAATTTTCTCGGGAATATCCCTGTATTTTCCGATGGATTTTGGGATAGTGCATTATTTTCGTAATTTGTGAAAAAAACAGGGATTTTAACTAAAATTTAAGCACCAGCGTAAAATGTTGACATTATTTTTTGTAACTTTTAAAGAGATCTGTTGCTTTTTCAATATATGTTGTGGATCTTATGGCGAAAACGTTCGTAAATTGGTTGGGGAGATTTTTACTATCTACATATTTTTCCGTGTACTTTTTACTCTAATATATATTTCTAAAAACTTTCATCAAAATCAGTGAAGAGACAAATTCAATTTCATTTCACTCAATTCATTTATTTAATTGTTTTAAGATTGACATTTTGTATTACAGGGTAAAAAAGATTGAGCTCAGTGCTAGAATTCAGCTCAGTGCTCATTCAGCTGTATTATTATCTAGAGTAAGGTTGCTCAAGTCGTTCCCCCTAAGGAAATAATACTGTAATATTCTGTGCAATTGAAATAAAACATAATCTTCTGCATCTACTGAATCTTCATTTAGTTGTCTTTTAATCAACAGTCAAAGAAACTTGAAAATCTTTTATTAAAAGAGTTATTTTGACGTTTTTCAAAAATATACCTTCGGTACGATTAAGGCGCCTAGTCGCCTAATTCGTATCACCTATAGCCTTAGTGGTAGGTAGGGGAGAAGTGGCATGAAAGAGCCAGTTTTACACAAGGCCCAAAAAAACCAATAAGGAATGGATTTTTTTTTTTTTTACAATAAAGTTATAATTTCGATAGTATAGAACAAAGTTACGTAGGCGGAATGAAGAAAATTTACAAGATTAATATTTATTTTTCGTTTTGAAAAAAAATTGATTTTCAGCTCTTTCATAACTTATAGGTTTTGAAAGAACCACCGCGAATTAAGAAATGGAAAAGATGAAATTTAATAACATATACCATATTAATAGTGATTGCAACGAGATATTTTTGTAGAGGAGAGGGAAGAGAATATAGACTTCTTAAAAAAAATGCTTTCAACCTGAAAAATTACTTGTAAATTGAAAAAATTGTTAATAACTTGAAAAGAGTATTAAATGAACTCGATTTTTGTTATTTGTTAATAAAAATTAAAAAGTTTTGGGTGTTGATATTGCTTTCGATCATTGTGGGATGTCAAAAGTGTTAGAAGCCCGATTTTTTCCCACAGGGTTCATATTGCCCCCCTTTCCCCTATATTTTAAGAAAGTGGCTCTTTCATAACCTTTTATGTTAAAAATAATTATTTAAAAAATTAGTATAAAATAAAAGTGCTCAACTAATAAAATATGTATCGTTGAAAAGCTTAAAATCTATAAAATTTTATAGCATAATCAGTTTTTCATGAGATGTTGGCATTTGACTGTCAAAAACTAAATAAAACAACATCAAAAATTTACTTTTGGGGTCAAAAATCTTTAAAACGTTGTATCAACGTCAGTTATTGACAAATAATGATGAAATTTTTAGGGAGTATCAGTGATCAGTAGTACTAACTAAAAAAATACATGAAAAAAATTCACTCGGTAGTTTTTGTGCAATAGAGAACGGCTCTTTCAAAACTCGGCTCCTTCATGCCACTTTTCCCCTACCTACTTAGAAAATAGACTTTAAAGATATAATAAACTATATAGAAAAATACTTAATAACAAATTACATGAACAACACAAAAATTACAAACAATTCAGTCTGAGATCAACTTCCCAGGGTTAAAAGTTTTCTTAATACCTAAGTCGTACCGGTATAACGAGTAAAGAATTTTGCAGAAGTACGACTTAAGCAACTGCCTCTTTTAAGTTTAAAACTTAAACCACTGACATAGCTTAAAAAAGTTCTACTGTTTGAGTATGCCTAACGATTGCCAGATAAGTACGACAAATATATGTTAACAAAGAAAAAAGGTATAAGGATCACATTCCTGCCACAAAAAGCTTAATGAGTAAAAATTTTATTGAAAATTGTTAAAAAAACTTACTTTTAAATATTTTTACTTCAAGAAGCCGGCCGGCCAACCACTTGTTTACGTTTGCTCGCTCTACTAAATAGTTCAGGTTGGCGACACTAGAAGGTGCAATTTATAAGTATCAGACGAGATATTGTCGGGGTACGATTTAGGCCGTGGTACGACCTGAGCAACTTTACCCTACGTGTGACATTAACCAAAGAATCTCAAATTCAATTTATTCTGAAAAACTCACTTTTACCAAGTTATTGCAAAATTATATAACTTTTCGAGTATTATTAAATAACTCGAAGAATTATGCGGGAAAATTCACATTAAATTATTTTAATTAAATAAGAGAAATTCCTGCTTTGTACCTATGTTACTTTATATTAAACGAATGAACTGTAGAAATCTCTCCCGCAGAAAACGTACCGCTATTGCAGTAACAGTGAAATGTTTAAACAGATTTAAGGAGTACCTCCTGAGACAGTCATTTATAATTATAACAATTTATTATAAAATATTTAAGATTTATGAGCTGCAAAACTGTTGGCGAATCGCCTTAACATTTGAGCAATACTTCTTCGCGGAAAAAATGCAATGATAATTGAGATCACATTATGATAATTGCGAGCCAGTCATGTCTTGCTTCTAGCGGCTACGCGCTCCATCTAGCAAATACTTGCTCAAAATGCGCCGGCGCGGCGTAATTAACCCGCAGGTGCGTATGAGGATAAATTGTAAAAGCACATCGTGATTTAATCTGTTCATGACATGTAAATAACTGTGAACTGAGCGGGAGAAAAAGCAAAGATAATGCGGTGCTACAAATGGCTCCTTGTGGCTATCAGACAGCTGCTTAAATTGAAAGAAATTGCGATTAACTTCATGATAAGGCCTAAAGCATATAATAAGCACAATTATGGCACGCTAAATCACTTGCAGAAGTGGACATTAAATTAATAACTGAATGAATGTGTTGTTCACTAGCACGCGGGTATAGCTATGGCAAAATAATGGATTATGAGTAAAAATGACGGAATAACCTTCTCTGCAAATAAGCAAGTTGCCTAGATATTCTGAAAAGTGATTTATAGAGTAGTAAAGAAGTTTTTTTTTTAATTAAAGGTGTTGTACGACTTTTAATATTACCATATTAATTGCCACTAATCGGCCGATTAAAATAATTTGAAGTTTTCTCTTCACAAGTATAGATATGCTATAATTTCATATTCGTTCATATCTATTTCACTGATCGGATTAACGATTAGCAAATGCGAAATTCAAATCTTTTCTGATTCATTTTGTATGAGAATTATGATCTGAAATGTCGATTGCATTTTATAAAGAATTTTGATCTTGAGATAGTGTGTTATTTTAATAATCAGACAGATATTCATTTCCTATCAACGAGAGAAATCAGTAGAAGTATAATATACAAATTACCCAAGAAGGGCAATTAAACGACGATATGTTCATAATTTCTGGAGCTATTTACACATAGCTTTCAGTTCCTTGCATGATGTTTGAATTTGAAGTAATTCTTAATTTATGGTTTCTGAACCTATAAATTATCACTATTCTTATGTCAACTGATGTACATATAATTCTGATAATATACATACGTATATAAGAAATAGCCCATTCTCCTAAAATTTGTTTCATTGAACAAACTAACAAAATAATTCCAATCCATCCATCCAATAATTCCAAGTATATAGCTCTGCTGTAAACAAACGTAAATAAATAATGTTAATGTTAATAATTCCAATTGTTAAATTCATTTGATAAAAAAAATCTGTCACATGTTATGACTATAAAAGACGTTTATATATTATTTTCATAACATACACTTATGGACAAAAAAATAAATACAGTGTTGTGCAAAACAATGCAACCATTCCAGTACAAAAACGTAATAGTTTTTTCCTGATTTTATTTAGTGTAGTGGAGAATAAAAAGCAATATAGGTACTATTTTTCTCCTTTCACGAAACATTATAAATAATTGACTTCGCAACAACTTTACAACTCAATGTAATTAAAATAATTTACAAAATAACAAGCTTCTGCAACGTATTGGTCGTAGTTTATGTTTTCTGAACCCATAATTTATTACTATTCCATTTGTTAAATTCTTTTGAAAACAAAAAAATCTGATGCTTATGTGATAAAAGTCGTTTATATTTTTAAAACATAAACTAATAGATAAAAAAATAAAAACAGTGTTGTGGATAACAGTGCAACCATTCCAGTACAAAAACGTAATACATGTTTTCCTCATTTTATTTAGTGAAGAATAAAAACTTATATACTGATCTTCAAACTCCTTACCCCATCTCTTAACAAAGCTTAAAGTAGAATTAGCCTTATTAATTAGCTCATCGATATGATGTCAAAAATAAAGTGACACTTGAGCCACACACCCAAGACTTTTATATTGTTAAGTTTATTCAATACCCAATGGTTTATCGTGTAGTTGAAACTAATACCAGTTCTTTTACGAGAAAAATACAATGTCGTACACTTTTCAACATTAAGGGGGAGACAATTAATAGAACACCATTTATAAAAGGTATCTAAGTCAGAATAGTAAATAATAAATAAAAGTTTACCAAGATGACTCCCTTGGGGTACGCCAGAAGTATTGTGAACCAAATTTGAAAAAGATTCTCGGAAGAAATACGCTGAGTTCGGCCAGAGAAATATGAATGGATCCAGTTGATGAACATTAGGGTAAATCCAATATTAATTTGATTGAAGGCTTTAAGTCAGTAAATGTACAGTCCACTTGTCTGCCTGCTTCTATTTATTTATTTGTTTCGCTTAATACAAGCTACAGAGATAGACTTAAATTATGACTTAAAGTAACTAGATTAACTTATATTATGACTAATTAAGAAGGGGAGGGGTTCGGCAGGTATAAGTTACGCTTAAGGAAGGTTTCGTCTAGACGGAAATCGAAGATTACAGAGTTGTTAACCTTCCGCAGCATTCTAGTGAAGGGTTCGAAGTGGCCATAATTAGTGCGGTGACACTCAAGGCGAAAGGTGGGGAAAGATCTAACGTTGCGGGGGTTAGTGTTAAGGGACATGCTATGCAGGAAGTTAGGACAATCGATGTGACCACCTAGGACTTTATGGACGAAAACGATATCGGCGACATCACGACGAATAGAAAGATTAGTTTAAGGCGGTTTTCGTAAGGAAGTCGCGCAGGGCAAAACGGATGAATCTGCTTTGAACAGATTCAATCCTGTTAATGATTGATTGGGAGGAATACTCGAGAAGGGGCCTGACGAAGAACACGACGAGTGATTTGGTGACATAAGGGTCGAAGAACTCCTTAGACCAACGTTTGACAAAGCCAAGAGTAGCATTGACCCTCCTAATGGAGTGATCTATATATGGGAGCGGAAGTTGAGTTCATTATCGCATATGACACCAAGATCACTGAGGGAGGTGACAGATGGGATGGGTTCTCCAGATCTGGGAGGAGTAGAGGTGCGCTTGCGGGAAAAGGTGATCGCTGGGCATTTGAATATGTTGAGATCAAGAAAATTTTTTGTGCACCAGATGATACGAAAATTGTCTAGGTCATTTTGGAGTAGTAATGAATCGGATGCGTTGGAAATTTGTTTGAAGATTTTCATATCGTCAGCATGAATTAGGATGTCTGAGTGTTTGATTACATTCACGACATCGTTAATGGATAATATATGAAAATTAAAGGGCCGAGGTGACTACACTGGTTGACACCGGAGTTGGGTGCAAATTTTGGAAAACTCGAGAAGATTCGTAGTAGTTGATTTTCCCTTCATAAAACCACATTGAAAGGATCCTAAAATGGGTTACAGTGAAAACGGAAGGACTTGTAAATTAAACCCTCAAAAATCAAGCCTATAATTAAAGCCTCCATTGCTTAATATTTAAACTTATATTTCTGAAAGTTATTGCGAGTATTTATTTGTTGAATATAGAAGGCTGATTAATTTACGAATTTCAGTTCAAATTTTTTCAAAATCAGATTAAAATTAATAATAATATCGTATGGTAATATTTTAACATTTTTTGCTCAACATTTGAAAAACTGTTAAATAATAAATAACACTTTATTCAAAGACAGTCAGCGATCTTCATAAATTAATCTTAGAGAAGACACTTCGCTGCTATTAAAGGGAAAGTGTTATTGGGACAATTACAAAAACGTGTTTCATCTTTTATCACGTCCTTTGGACAAAATGAATGACCAATAAGACTAACATTGACCAAACGTATTTATACATTATACCAACTCACATTACTTGCATATTACACTTCGCTGGTAGCGTAGGTGAACCACTTGTGAGTGGCACAGAATACATCTTAATGAAGCAAGTGGTTTTCGTTTTCATTTAGGTTAATCTTTTGAGTGGAGTTTCTGACAGAATTCGAAACCGCGGTTTATTTTCTTCGGTGGTTGTTGTGCAATATGTTTACAAATTGCTTTTGACTAAATTTTTTGGAGGTATAAAAGAAAGAAAACTGCAAAAATGCAAAATGAAGAGTGAAGAATATCGTAATTTTAGAAAATTTGTAGGGAAGAAAATTAAAATATAGGACTAAATTGGATTTGCTAAATGGTGTTTTTGATCCGATCCACCCTTCATAAAATAAGTGCATTTTTCGACCGCTCAATAACGATTTTGAAGTAATTTTTATTTTTCAATTGGTTGATAACGATCAAGTACCTAATAATATAATTATTATAAAAAATAATAATAATCGATTTTTAACCAAATTGAAACAAAAGTAGACAGATCATTCCGAATTGTGCTTATGTTTTTGTTTTGTTTTTTTTTTTTAAGGAAGGAAAATAACGAAATTAGTTTTATTTTGAACAATAAAAAAATACAATAAAAAATAATTGTTCACCAGCGAGAATAATAAATAAGAGTAATACAAAATATATGTAATGTATCCGTTTGGCAAGCAATTTTACGTAATCGGTGCTTGCAGATTTTAGGGTTATTGTATGCGAAAAAAGTAATTTCCGGTTAAACTAAAAACTAATAAAAATATGTTATTAAAACTGCAGTGATATTATTACCAACAAATAAAAAAAATTACTTAAAACTGGATAAATTAAGCCCTTAAGATTTTAAATAACTTTCTATTCGTCAGGTTCCAATGGCAAAAATTCACTTGAAATTATTGCACATTTTGAGTAATTAAAATGTCTTCTGAGTAATTTCGTATGGAGATTATTACGAATCTGACGAATTTAATCACTGCCAGTTAAATTCATGCAAAATGGCATGGAAAGTGCTTATCAGTCGAAAACATTAATTTAAATGGACATTATCTGTTTTTACTCGACAAGTCGCAGAAATAATTGCCACACTCTAAAAATTTATTTCGGCCTGGATAGTGAATGGCCCAGTGCGGAGGTCACAGAAGTCCAAGTTTTGGACAGTAAACCCCAGCTTTTAATTTGATTTCAGGACATTTTAATTACAGGTATCTCTCGATCCGATACTGCCGCTATTGCGATTCGCATAATTCAGAAGAAACATTTATTTATGCAGCAATGTCAACCGTTTTTTTGTCGACGTAGAGTGCTTGCAGATAACTGATCTTCTGTGTTAAGTTACAACATGATGTTTTTCACGCAAATACTTGGTGACAACAAGTGAAAATAAATAAATTCCGTATTGAACTTTTAAAAATTAAAATTCAGGTGATCATAATATATGTAACTAATCCTCCATTTAGCTAGTTTGGCATTTCTGGAGCGGAATGGTGCAGAAATATACAATAATTGTTATAATCGAAAGAAAACGAGCCATTCAGTGCAATCTCGCGGTGAGTAGTTTTACCTTTTTCAGAAAACATCATGATATTGCATTTTCGTTTAGGCGTTAGTCTTCTGCACGTGCTTGCCGCGTAAAATGCCGTGCCTTCAATTTCCGCACCCCTTGAACAGACCCAGACCCAGCCATATATTCCGTGACGAAATAAGAAATCGCGCGCTGTTGGGGAATAGCAGTTCATGGCCTTCTTCGCACAGGGCGCCCAAGCACATTTAATTTAATGTGATGGTTCCTTAATTAATCGAATTTTGCCACGACTTCTGTGTTTGCTTAATTCTTGGTTATAAGGCGCAAAACATTGTCATTTGGGCAAGCATAAAGCACCAATAAATTCTGTGTATTTCGCTGTATTGCCTTACTAAAGGTAACACCTTTCAAGAGCTCGATAAGTGTTGCTATCAAATTATTACTTAATGACTTCGTTATTAGAAAAGAAAATTATATCATTAATTATATTCTTGTTTGTTAATGACATTTTTAAGGTACTGGATTTTAAATTTTTAAGTTCTTAGGTAGACGCTAGACTTATAAATACATACATATCCATATGTACATTATGGAAGTTTACTAATTTTAATTCCTACCATTATAATTAAAACTTAAATCAAACACTAAAATAGGTGTGAATTCGTTAACATCTTGCACAAATAGATTCAGCAGCACAATATTCACAATTCTAATTAATATAATTTTATTTTTAACTAGCTGTGTCTGCGATTTCGTACGGGTGGAGTACAATAAATTAGATAGCAATTAGCAATTAAATATATATATGTACATTCATCATTAATAATAAGCATACCAAATTTTTTAAATTACAAATATTGACAACATATTGAAATTTTAAACACACTGAGGAAATAAGTAAGTTTCATAAGTACCTACATTTATTAAAATAAAGATATGTAAAAGGGGTGTCAATATTATTAAACGAAATTTTGTTGAATTTTAGCGTTTCTCAAGTTGGTTTTTTAAATATCATGAAAACGGTTGAAGATAACAATTTGGTGTTGGATCCATTTTAAATTAATATAGAACATAGATAATACATATAATAATTATACTGTTCCAGAAAATGATGGTAATTTTATTTATCATAGTATTATTGAATATAGGTAGTACATATATGTATTTTTCTGAAAATTGCTTTAGTTTAAGGGAACACTGCAAATGTTTTCTATTATAATATAATTGGATAATATCGATAAGTGTTATTCAAATCAGGTCAGTAGGGGAGAGAGGGGCTAGTTGTAACAGTTTTCAGAAAAACGAATATATCTTGAGATCCATCGAACCACTACTAAATTAACATAGATTGTTACCATAACTTCTCCTCTATCAAATCAAGTAAAAAGAATATCACAATTATTGGTCATTAATTCACAAAAAAAAAGTGCGGTGTTACAACTTACCCCGTGCTTGGGGTAAGTTATAACATCTACAGGGGTAAGTAGTAACGATAGTAAAAAACAAAAATATTACACTTAATCAATTACAACTAACCCCATGGTATGATTTTTAATATTTATCAAGATAACTATTTAATCAACTTAGTAATCTTAAAAACTGCTACACAATATCAGAGGTATATAAATTTGAATATAAATAAAACATAGAAATTTTAAAATTATTTGATAATAGTAACGCCAACCAAAACTTTACGAACGTATAATTTTACGTTGCCTGGTAAAAAAGAAGCTCGTGCACCCGTGCGCTCACTGCGGCATCTGTCGGAACACTCGCTATGACGATTTGGGGTATAAAGGTATGATGGAGTGAAATAAATAGGTTGATAAAGTTAAAGTCCCTGAGAAAAAAGCCTGTTACTACTTACCCTTGTTACAACCAGCCCCTCGCTCTCCTACCTAGTTTCCGGGATTCTAAAAAACTTAAAATCATGACTTCTGACACAAAAAAGTAGTGTAATGCAAAAGTGTAATTTATTTTAAATTTATAGCCTGTAACCACGAGGTTATAATCGGCTTCTGCTCAGTAGTTAACGAGAATATAACTTATACCTATATAAATAAACATTCTAGCTTTATATCTTAGTGCAGAAGTATAGTGTACATAGATATGATTCCTCCATTAAAAATCTTCTTAACGTTTTAGATAATTAGTGCGCAGTATACGCAAACTCCATCTTTGATTGCATAAAACATTTTTATATTCTAGATTTCTCTCTGCTTCCTCGAAGAGTTCAAATGAATATTCCCGAGAAGCAGTCGACAACGGATGGCTGAACGAAATTGAATAATCTAATGGGAAGTATTGCGGTAATCGGACAAAGGTTTTGTCCGACCAGTGGCGTGTGTAGAAAACGAGGAGTTGACGGCCTATGAAGCCCGCTTCTACTGAGACACAATGCTGGCCGCATATCGATGCTAGAACTCGACCACCCACGGCAGCTGAAAGTAATAATATGCAGCCTACTGAGAAAAGGTCCTCAAATATCACTGAGATAAGACAACGGTACCGCGATCCACGGCCAGGTCGAGCGTCTCTCTTTTTAATTGATTTTGCAAGCAACCGGATAGGAGGAGAAGAGTTGCATAAAAATTGCATGCTATGTCTCTAATGACACGGGAGCATACCCAAAGGCCAACCACCAGCGCGATCGCACAATTAAGCGGGCGACATAATCCACCCGACGCGACGGGCCAGCAGTGGCGCGCTGGTTATCTATCCAGTCTGGCCCCAAAGCTTAAGCCGCCTAGCTAAGCGGCGCGGATTTGCCCAGATTGAATTTGCATAAGTTCAATGGAGTATCATGCCACGCCGTTTATTAATTATTGAATTTCTCGTTAGGCGATTGGCCGGCGGATACTGATCGACAGTAGAAATCTAGCCGTCCTATACCGACTACTTTGTGCTAATGAAAAGTCGCACTCCTTCTGATGCTTGATTTAACAACCTGCTCCGATGACGCCCAGCAGTTCTGCCTAAGTGGCCTCCGTGATTAAGCACTTCGCTGGATTTTTCAAAAACGAAAGACTTAAGCGACGAACCCAAACGTATAATTAATTACTGTCAAGTCTAAGTGGGTAAAGTGAAGATTTGTGAACGTTAATTATATTAATGTCTCGCGTACGAGAATATCAGATGAATTCGTGCGCTGCTTTTTCATGGCGGCAATTGTAGAGCAATAATTGAGCATTTCAAGAGGTTTTTTCGCAAATTTAAAAAGTTTCTCTAATGGTTGTCAGGATGGGAGAAAAGTGTGCGGCTGCTGGAAGCCTAGAGAATTTATCAATTTGTGATATGAAAATTATATTTACTCTACAATTATTACTATCATGCACATTACACTTTTATACTGTATTCTACAAGCACTTTATATTATACACTATAAGTAAATACCAGGTGCAGTTACCTTTTCCACTCTAATTGAAACGCTCCATTACCCGTCGTGCACCCATGCACCAATTGTGACCACACAACGATGAAATAAATTTCCTCGCGGTACCTTTGCCACAACGGCAGACGCCGTGTATATCGCATAACTCGCCACGAATGGCGGTCGAGTTGCTATTAATTACAGATTTCTAATTATTACCCGTAAAATTTACGTTTGGCAAAATATTACCTACTGTCGTCGTACCTACTTCATTTAAAAACATCGTAAAGCCCCACAATCTCATTAAAAACCTAATTTCTTTGATAAATTGTTCGAATCTCCAGCTTATTAATTAATTGTTTAGAGATCTTTTGGACAGCTGGGTCTAAAAATATGAATTTTATTTTATTAAATATACTTCCTTTTGCTTTCTGGAGCAACGTTTAAGTTCTTTAAATAGTAATTTTGAAAGTTGTGGATAATTTTTAAGGGTGTAACGGACAGCGCTGGCATTCTCCTTGAACAGTCATTTCTTTAGATTATGGAAACAGTCATAAAATATATTCAGGCATTATGGGCGGTTATAATTAACCAGTAATGAGTTTTGGAGGTCGTTCATATGTCACAATTATTCATTTCTCAGAGGTACTGTTCCGTGAAACCAGTAAGCAGTTTTATAGGTACACTTTTACTTTATTTATATAAATTCAATGTTTTTGGACATTTAAAAAAAAACGGGGGAAAACAAATACTTACTTAATTGTAAAATGTCATAAATGTACATATCTATACATATATAATATTTATATAAAATGATGTTGAATATTAACTGGAAAAATTTGTGTTCAAACTTATGAGAATAGAAGTACGTACATGTAATTAAATTAAAATTGTAATTTAAATTAAATGTAGCCCTTATTTTCTTCGTTAAATTTTACGATTGGTTAAAAATGTATAACTTTACTCACGCAGAAGGAGCCGGGTGATTTTTTTAGCTTTTTCAACAATAGTTAACGAGAAAAAAAACCTAACAACTTGGTTACACTCAAAGAAAAAGATTAGCAAGATTAACTATTTTTTCAGCCAACTTTAACAACAAATTTAGTTGATAGAACTAAAACAGTGAGAAAAACACTTACAAAATTAGTTAGTTTCTCAACTATTTTAGTTGATTTCACTACTTTAAATTGTTATAACAACTAATTCAATTAATTGGCTGATAATTAACAAAAAATTAGTTAGTATTGCTATTTTTTTCAATGTATATTTATTTACTTATTTATTTTTTTATCTTTTTGTAATTGCATTCTGCACTTCCGATACAATTCATTTTTTTTTAACAATCCGTATGATTTAGTCATTAATTCTTATATAGAGAATTAACAATTTTGAAGATTTTGTACGAACGTTTCTAATTCGTTTTGTGTTATAATATTTTCTGCGAAATTATACCCTTCGAAGATTGACAATATAATTGCATGAAATGCGAGTTGCGCCACAGTTTTTCAGAATATTGTTGGTAGTTTGCGAAAAATTTGGCCAAAAAAAATTTTTAAAACACCGCGCCATAAAAATCTGAAAATTTTTAACAATCTCGTTGGTCAAATTAACTATTAAAAATAGTCAATCCTTTAGCCACACATCGCTTTAACAATTCAGAGTTCCTGGGATCGAATCGTGGGAACACAAGTCAACTTTCTAAAAAGGCATCGGAATGGCGTGGTTCGGTGGGTACAGCAGCCAAGCAGCCCAATCCGCAGGCCCAGGTTCAAAATCTAGCTCCGGTCGGCAATATCGGAAAAAACATCTTTTTCTCGTCGTTAGCAAATTAACTATTTTTCACACTGAAGAATTTTAAATTTTACTAATACTTGTAGTTGACTTAATTAATTCAAATAGTTGTTTCAACATTCTTCATATACTAAATATAACGTTTTTGAATTTATAAAAATTATTAAACTATAATTGGCTGAAAATCATTGCTGTAAATAGTTAATTTTGTATTCATTTATAGTAAAATCAACTATATTTTTCTTTCAGAGTAATGGTGTTAAAAAGTTTTCTGTAAGCAATTCTTAGGTACGGTTTTCGGAATTTAAAAATTCGAAAGCAGAGGTAGAATTCAGCCTATTAATAAGATATAATAAAAACTTATATAATTATTGTATTCACTTAACTTAAAGTTTTTTTTACTCCCTTAAAGTGGCCTCAATTCTTAAGCTCATCAAAATCGGTTTTGTCAGGAAAAATGAATGTTTATGCTGATTTGAGTTTGTCAAAACCATTATAATATTTAGAATCGTAAATTTCAAATACTTTTTACTGGTTGACCTAACGCTTTAGCGTGCTTTCCTATAGGACCCCAAGGCTACAGTAAAGCTATAGAAGTTTCTAAATTGAATGCTGTCTTATAGTTCTATCATTCGACTTGAACTTCTTGCATTAAGTGAACTATAAGAGTTAGACGTAAAATACTATTATTGCTTACCTTAGCAGTTCTTAATCTTATCTTAATCTTAAGGAAAAAGGGGGAGGCGTTAGCTTAGCAGTTAGTATGTTGCGAAATCGTTAGTGTGGTTTGGAAATACTCATATAGGCACAACTTGGTCAATTTCTTTTCAACATTCCTTCTCTCCTTAGTACCTAAGTTTTTGACGGTAGTCATCAACATTTATTTGAACTTGTGTGTTTTCTGCTTAATGTATATCTAATTGTAGCAAATGTATTGCTTAAATAACATCCATTACGTCTTAAATATGAGAAATATATGATTTGACTTTAAAAATAATTGGGCGAAAATTTAATTTTTGGGTCATATTGCATTATAATTTTAAATTGGAGTTCTGGACAAATGTACAACAATCTCTTGGACGTTCATTTGAATTTATTAAAACAAAATCATTCATTAAGTAGATTTGTTTTTTATACTAAATAAGTTTACTGTTGTAGCATAGTTAAGATGAAAGAAGCTTTTTCTTTCCGGTTGATACATATATTTAAACATATGTAACATACATATGTATATGTATATGAACATATGCGCTAATATGTTTTATTGGTGCGCAATAGTACTTACAGAATTTATAAGAAAAGGCAAATCATAATTTAAATTGGGCAGAAACATCGATTATTTCTGGTGTCGGTTTGAAAGGCAACTAGTTGAAAGCCACAAATTGCAGTAAACCCGGCCCATTAGCAAAATGTTCTACCATTAGCAACTCTAAGACAGAGCCTTGTGCTGTGCGGCCCTTTCAAACCCAGCCATTATCGTTGAAAATAGAAAGTGTCAGGTGTTCAGACCCAGCACAGCACTAATATTCCACTATCGGGTGAACAAGGAAAAACCGAATCGAGAGCAGTTTTTGAGAAACTGACAATATAAATAAAGAAAAGAAGCAGCGACTTTGCTCCAGACACGTCCATACGGGGCCGCGAACGCATCGAGTCAGTTCCTTTTAATGATCATAAAAACTTTCACTGTGCAGCCGCCTGAAAGCGCTGCCCGCCACCGCCGCTCCGACTAGAAGCAGCAGCGCAGCGGCCATTGTGAGCAGGCTGCAGTTGAGGGAGATGCAACCGATTTTCGGACCTAATGAACCGAACACGGGCAAACATAAATGGCACGTAGCCTTTGTGGGGACAATTATGAGTTGGAAACGAAAACTTCTGCCCCAGTGCAGCGCCATCCCATCCGGCGCGGCGCAATCGAACTTTCCTTGGCAGTTTCTTTTATTTAGCCTTTGTTTCAATCTATTTTCCTTTCCTCTTGTGGTCACAGATGCCTTCTGCGGTTTGCACAGCAGCAGCAGCAGCAGCAGCAAAACCAAAGTGATGAGACTGAGGCATTTAAATTAGATCAGATAATGAAAACGCAATCGGACAATTTTAATGTTTTGAGAAATTGAAAACTATCGCACTGAAAATCTTTGACGGAAGTTGTAATCAATTAGGGCCTACAATATTTAATCGTAATAATAACTTAATAGGAGGCAGCAATATGAAGTAGTTTCAATTTTTTCAAAAAGGTATATAGGCTTTTATGCTTTTAGGTAAGTCCGAGGCGGCAGCTTTGTTATAGGCGGTATTTGCTTAACACTAAATTTGAGCCATTTAAATTAAGCTTTGCTACATTAGCGCCGGCAGGCCGTTGGTCATAAACCCAATCAGCTGATTTTATGGACTACATTTATTGAATGTTACCAATGAGGCTAACAAAACAAAAAGGCGAATTCAGAGATTATTTTGACATTTGACAGTTTTTTATGGTTCCGTAGCCAAATGGCAAAAAACGGAACCCTTATGGATTCGTCATGTCTGTCTGTCTGTCTGTCCGTCCGCATGTCACAGCCACTTTTTTCCGAAACTATAAGAACTATACTGTTGAAACTTGGTAAGTAGATGTATTCTTTGAACCGCATTAAGATTTTCACACAAAAATAGAAAAAAAAACAATAAATTTTGGGGGTTCCCCATACTTAGAACTGAAACTCAAAAATGTTTTTTCATCAAACCCATACGTGTGGGGTATCTATGGATAGGTTGAGGTTTCTAATATCATTTTTTTCTAAACTGAATAGTTTGCGCGAGAGACACTTCTAAAGTGGTAAAATGTGTGTCCCCCCCCCCTGTAACTTCTAAAATAAGAGAATGATAAAATAAAAAAAATATATGATGCACACTACCATGATAACTTCCACCGAAAATTGGTTTGAACGAGATCTAGTAAGTAATTTTTTTTTAATACGTCATAATCATAAAGCGTAAACCGCAATTTACCTTTCATTCAATCAACTCAAATATAAAAATAAAAAAAAAACATTTAATTTCATAAACATAAACCTTATGCATAAACCGTGAACCATTATTTTCTAATAATAAATCAGTAATAGGTGCCTATTACCTACTATTATTAAAATATCGATCAAAATTACAACGAACTACAAGAACTTTTATATTATGTTACTTGCTGCTACAGAACCCTTCATGGGCGAGTCCGACTCGCACTTGGCCGCTTTTATTTTTTTGTATCAATTCAAGTAGATATTATTAAAGCAGTGCATGGACTCTCACTTTCTGCAGGTCTACCTTGAAACGATAAAAAAAATATTATAGGGATATTGTTTTAAATTATTGGAATAATTAGTCTCAACAATATGGTAGATAATTATTTTAAGGCAACGTAGAGAAAACGGCTTTAAAAAATATTTAAAATGGTTCTAGATGTTGCCTCGTAAAACATCAATAAAAAAAAATAGGAGCCACTATTTTTAATCAAAACTCACACGGAAAAAAATTTGGATAGCAAAAATCCCCAACCAATTCACGAACGTTTTCGCCATAAAATCCGCAACATTTATTGAAAAAGCAGCAGATCTCTTTAAAAACTACAGGAAATAATGTCAACATTTTACGCTGGACCTTAAATTTTAGTTAGAATCCCTGTTTTTTCACAAATATTACCAAAATAATGCACTATCCCAAAATCCATCGGAAAATACAGGAATATTGCTAGAAACGACGCGATATTGCCGTGCACAGATATATGGTATGGTATGGTGATGTGGCTGCCTCAGGGCACACTTAGACCATCACTAGGTCCATTGTGATACCACAGTGGGGCGACCCATCTTCTATCCAGGGAACCACCCAGAGTCCTTGATGAACCTACTGATGTTCTGGATGCTCATCGAACCCAGGTCAGTTAGGTCATCGAAGAAGTATGCAACTAGACAGTGCAACCTTAGGGTTGCGAGAGCCGGGCATTGACAGAGGAAGTGTTTGATGCTTTCTTCTTCCTCCTCGTCAAGACAGCTTCTGCAGAACTCATTGAGGGGGGCCCCCAGTCTGCTGGCATGTCTACCGATAAGGCAATGTCCAGTTAGTACGCCTATTACTTTACTGATGGTTCCTCTCTTGAGAGATACAGTGCACAGATATAAGGTTAAAGAAAAATTGGTGCGATATAGGATAAATCAAGGAAAAATTCAATAATATCCGTTGACAAAAGTTTTCGAGATTTTTGTTTATCGCTTCAAAAATTTCACATTCTAGAAAACAAAACAATTGTGCTTCATTCCTATATATTTTAGATGTCAATCGAATTGGTTAAGCTGATTTTTTAATAGTCAAAATTCGGTTAGTAAATATTAATATTTGCCATCAAATTGTCAAAATTTAGCATTTTAATATTTACTGGCAAAAATTAGTAAAAATCGCAGTGATTTTTGATTAGTAAAAATCGAATAGATTTTTGAAGTTGGCCCAATAGTCATTTGAGGTTGATTATGTACTCCAGCACGTGTGTCCGAACAGGATAATAATACTAGATGATTATGTATACATTTGTATTCTTATATATCTACCCCTGAGGTCGGGGGTGGGGGTAAATTTTTTTTCAAATGGAACCACCCATTTTCTTTTGCAGATTCAGATTCTTCATGCAAAAATACGTAACTTTTGTCTGAAACATTTTTTTCAATTCGGTACAGGGAGTGCAGGGGAGGATGTGTATTGTGTAAAAAAGGATTCGGAAAGGTCAAATATCTCACGATCTGCACATGGGATCGAAAAAAAAAAAACACGTGTCAAATATTTTTTGAAAAGCTATCCAATAGTATCAAACTCGACCACTCCCGCTGAGGGTGGGGGAGTGGGGATGGGGGTTGGTAGTGTTTAATACTTATTTTAAAAATATTTTACCCCTATTTTTTTGTTTTCCGATACGATGTGTTCTTTCCGAAATATTCAACCGGTCCGGTACTTTTTGAACACCCTGTATATAGATATATAAGAATATAAATGTATACATAAGCATCTAGTATTATTATCCTGTTCGGACACACGTGCTGGAGTACATAATCAGCCTCAAATGACTATTGGGCCAACTTCACAACGTTTATTTAGGGCATTATTATCATGTGGTCACTTGAACAAAATGGGCCAATATTTCGAAATCCGGACGATGAATTTTTTTTTGCCCATATAGACTTTTGCTTGAAATGTCGTGAGCTACCTTGCTGCAAAATTTGGGAGCGATTGAGTGAAACCCATTTTTCGAACAAAAACTGCGGGGTGCTTTTTGTATGAGCCGAGAGTTTACATTTGGTACATTGTATCCATTCTTCGTTTGGCTTACTGGCTGACCAAGGTTTTTTTCTCGTGACAACTAGCCCCGGAACAACTGAGACAACATGTACCTAATCCACCATTAACAATAACACAAAAAAATAACATCAATTAATTGCAATATAAACTTAATACTCATTTGTATGATAAAAAGGGTTAATTTCCTTATCAGAATAGGCCAAAATCATCGCCAACATTAATTTAAAGTAGCATATAGAACATACATATAATCAATTAGTATACAATTTTACTCACTATTCAATATTTTTTATTTTTATGTATTTAAGCGGCCGGCAGCCGTGGCACTTTCTGAGGTTGGTAGCACTAGGATGCATTTGGATATTATAACTTACGGATATCTTACATACTTGCCAAACCAAAAATATAGACGTTGTGACAACTAGTACTTGTAACAACGCGGACACCTTTCCCCTATAATATCGTTTATAAATGCGAAATACATATTATACTTTAAATTTGTATTACCTACTTCAAATAGATAAATTCCATACAATTATTTCGATGGTATCAAGTGCCTAACAAATCGATAATAATATAAATAAAACCTGTTGACTATAAACCTATAAGGAAAATTCTACCAACTCAAAAAAAAAAGTTGCGTTTTCTGCATACTTGCTTATATAATAATAAAGTTTGGCTCCACTCACCAAAACCTGATGAAACTTATGTATAGTATGTGTATATATATGTAGTCTTTATATGTTTATTATAAATTACTATTTAAGTAAATAAGCACATTAAAATCTTTTATATATATTATAATAAAGTGTAGAAATGTCAAAAAATAAATTGCACGCCTTTTCCCATTTATTTTCAAATTCCTGTAAACGTTTTCTCACATTCCAGAAATTTATATCGCACGTATGCTCGTCAAAATGTGTACTTCCTTTCAATTGCGAATCAGCAAGTTCGCGGACTACAGAGAGATGTTGAGGCAACAACTATGCGTCCATTACCAACTGGCTCCTCAATGCGTAAGTCACTGGAAACGCTTCACTTTCCCATTTTAAGAAGTGCTTTTCATCACCGTCTGAAATTCATTGAATATTTCATTCAAAGGCTCGATGCGAACTCGGCGCATTTGTGGAGTTGCACTGTTTCGAGGCTGCTGAATAAATCCGACACACTGGGTAGCCATGCCCACGATCCTCTAGAGCTAGAGCAAAGAAGAAAGGAGCTGTGTGGAGCGAATTCCAATTAATAATAAATTTGTTGTAATTTCGATCTATTTGTCGGCGGCTGCTTCCGCCCCCACATGACACGAATTCCGGCATCACATGGCAGTCTCGCGGCGGCGGTGCAACAGTGCTTTGTGGAAAATTTGCACGTGGAGAATCGACCGTAGTTTATAGCCCTTGTAGTGAGCATTAATGGAAAATGAAAATCGTTTAGAGCTGATTTATAGTCGCGGCCCTAAGACGGTGCTCATTTCAGCATAACTCATTACGGCGAGCCAGGCCCTCTTAAGCGTGCGGTGCTTCTTTGGCAATAACTCACCTTGCTTATCTAGCCTTGCACCGCGGGGCGAGCTCGGTCCTTTCCACATTATCAAATCCGCCTCGAACGTACCTCGGTTGCTTAATATTTTAATTTGCCTTAGATTGTGTCGTGGCCAAGTCGTCGATGACATGACTCTGTCTGAAAGGTCGCTGCCAGATGCAGGTAAAACACGGTTGATGAATGACGAAATCGTGGTCTCAAAACATTTGGAGATTTACGCTCTTTACTCGTATTTATGCAAGACCGTAAAATAGTCATAGAACCAAGCTGCAGATATCCCGGGCCCGGCTAACCGCGGAACAGCAGTAGGGCGGGGCTGCTTTTTAAAGCGCAACTTTTTGTGCAAGCTTTGTCACAGCTAATTGTTGATTTTGAAAAGAGCAGGAGGTGAAATCGTGTGATGATGGCGAGTAGAACGAATGCTTCAATTGCGCACGTTTCAAAGACAGAATGTTCCTAATCTGAATCCGCTGACCGCACAACGTCACGGAGACCTGCACGAGGTGTCGGACAAATAAATCCGTCGTGTTTGCGCCTGCACTAGCGACGCGCCGCTTCCTGATTCGATTACTGCACGCATGGCGCAATCAAACCAGGAGCTCTATATTTGCGCGTCAAGGCGGCTTCGAGGGACTATCGCTCCATACCTGCAACGCAGCATCTCGTTAAATCGTGCAGAACCAGCATACCTGAATGCGATTAGATAGGTGCATGTAGAGCACTTTCACTTCACTTGCGGTATTTCTGCTACAGTTTCTAGCAGGCGACTCGATCTGAAACTGCATTTTGCAGTAAATCTTTGCATTTCTTCAAAAAGCCATCTCCTAGCCATTTGTCACGTCTTCGCGATTTGTTTTCCACATTCCTAGTTTAAAGTCGCGGCTGGGTCCGATTGCCTGCGCGAATCCCACTGGTTCGTAATATGATCCTATCTGACTGGCAGGGGCTCTCGAGGGCCGACTGATCTGCTCTTTCTTTAAATGCCACAACTGAAGATGATTGAGGTGTTTGAAATTGTTGATAATCGATCTTGTTTCAAGGTTTCTCGGAATAATTTTTCATGGTTGGTATGTGAAGAGCGAAAGTTAACAATATCTCCCTGATCTACGCGGCACTTTTATTTCAGGATTTTGACTTATTTTTTCTATTCAAGTACTTAGTTTTGCGCACCCATGTTTCTTCTCTGCTTTATTTTATTACTGTATTTAGGTATATTCCATTCGAACGATTATAATTTCATGATATTCGCATTATTGCGAATTGTTTTTAGTACTTACCTACATTTAGGACCAAGTTTTCAATTGTCAAATTTATCCGTCAAGTAAAATCAGTCCAACAATCAACTGTATTGTGATTTTGATGTTTTTCTATATTAATAGAGCAATTAATTAAAAACAAGTGAAGCCATGACCTTTTGCATTAATATGTTCGTGGTTTTGGAGCCGGACGGGAATAAAAATAAAGACAACTCATGTCAGGCAATAAGGGTGGCTGGGCATGGGCAATTATTTCGCCCTTACTAGCTACGGGAAAATATCAAAAATCGTCCAAAATATTCCCGTAAAGGAAGAATACGAACGCAATACATAATAATACAACATGACGGTTGTAAAACATATAACAAACGTTTTATATATTTGGGTACATTGTAACGAAAGTGTCGTTTCGATGTCCTCAGCGGTATAAGTTTAAATACCTCGCGTTACCTTACTTGAAAATGATTGTATTGTTGTAATGAAACGAAAATAGGCCAGGGGTTTTTTCATAATTTGCTCTTCTCACCCTTCTATTTGCAGCGGAGTTATAACGTACAAAAAATTACATTAATTTGACCTCATTATTTTATATTGAAACATTTGAAAAATATATTGGTACTAAACTTTTTCTCTTTTTTCATTACGTGTAAATTAAGTAAAACAAAACTCAAAGCATATATTCCAGAAAATACATATTACACAAAAAGAAAGTTAAATAGATGGTGAATGTAAACATTAGAATTGAAAATTTGAAATTCTTATTTCAATTAACCTTGAATATTTTGTATTGTGATGAAAAAAACTGAAAGCTCCAGGAAATGGAGGGCGGATAAACGTTTCTCTCTTTAAAGTTCATTACATACATAATATTTTATAATAAAGCTGAAAGCAGTTAATGAAGCAGAACATGAATGAAATCGAAAAAGCTGAAGTGCTCTGCGTACGGTGGTATCAATTAACGATAAAATGTTAAAGGGTTCACGGAACCCCAATTTGAGTCGACCGTTTTTTGTTGATATGCGTTTTATTAAAAAATTTAATTAAGATCTCATATGGGCATGCCCATTATCTTGAAAACTGGTAAAACACTATCATCAGATGCTCCTATGCAGATAGCATGCTCAGAATATATGTAGTCTTATGTTGTTTTTAGCATGACGACAAAATTTACGTAAATTAAGAGGTCCTAATGATCAAAAGCACTCAACATCATGACGCGATTAAGTTCTCCGATTTAAAAATTCATTTTTAATGACAGAGGAGACCTTCCCATTGTGGCAACAGAAAATTTACAGCCAGGTTGAGTTGAGTGTAGTAAATAAAGTTAATTATGACATAATATAAATATTGTACAAGCTACACAAAACTCACAGTCGTTTTTCTGATTCATCATTTTTGCTCCTTTCAATAATTTAATTTTACAACAGGAAAATTGGTCAGATGAAATGGAGAAATTACGGAGCATCCTTCACGGCGACGGTAATGTTGAAAAAGAGATTAAGATTAAATAAATTTAGTTAACTGGTTTTGGACCGAATGTTGACCGATTTAACTAAAGAATACCAAGATGATTGGTGTACAACTGGAAAATGAATTATGAAGCTATTAATTTGGTCGAAAGTGTCTAGTTTGTGTTATTATTATTGTTTCAATTAAATGATGTTATTTTAATGCATTGTCTATTGCAGTTGAGTGCGGTTTACCATACTGGCTAGCTTGTCCGCAACGTTTTATTGCAATGAGTGCCATTTCAGAAATTCATTGGTTTCACATTTTAATTGGCTTTAAATAATTATTAATTAACATTCAGTGGTCGTACCGGTTATAAATTTTGTTTTAAAACTCATTGTTTAATTACTTAATTTATGCTAAAATGCTTTCAAAACTATTAAATGTTATGTTACGTTCTAAATTTTCATAAAAGATTCTTATTTTTTGCATTAATCCATAAATCAACCATTGAAGAGATAGGAAAAATTATTTTAATTATGAGCAATAACAAGCGATAAAAATGCAATTTAAAATTAGCACTTAAAAATAGTGCAAATGCTAAAACCACACTTAGTCCAAATTTTTTATGAAAAAACAATGTATTATAAGTCCGTGGACGGCAGAAACTTTCATAAAATCAAAAAGACCCATGTTTTGTTTTTTCCGCCTATTTGCTAATTGCAATTACTTTGAGCAAAAATAACGTGCCTCCTCGAAATAATTTTTTTTATGCCTGTTGCTGTTTGGTATTTTAGATATAATTAGTAGTCCAGAACTTACATACATCGACCTACTGCAAGAATTTTACTACTATGGCCGGACTTACGATTTTCAGGCCTTAGAAATCTACTCTCGGGATGTAGCTCAGAACTTTTTCGAAGTTTCTTCAAATATCCGAGAAAAGGACCCAACTTCTTTCAGCATTACATATAAGTATAAGACTTGAATTGTTTTTCTTCTGCTTTTTTGGACTTGAATTTATTTTTTTTGCATGAAATGGATTCTTTTTACAATACTTTAAATTTTATTCATTGTGAATACATTATTTTGTTAGGTACTTTATTAAAGATATTTGTTTGAATGTTGCTAAAAGTTCACTTAGATTGTCCTTTACGACTGAATAATAAGTCTTTAAATTTTTAATTTTGATTATCTTATCTTATTTTCATTTAGGTACCACATTACATTTTTATGGGAAATTTAAAAAAAAATTATATACATAGAATAAGAATGTTTCATTTCTTATCGTTTTTATGTGTGCCAAATGTTATTAAATAAACATGTGTCTTTCATTTACCTAACATACTTTTATCCTTTATTTACTTAACATAAACGGAATTTTCGATTAAAAGGGGTTTTTTGTACTTCATTCGCAAAATAAAAGGTGTGATTTTTAGAATAATCTTAACAGAAGGTGTATGTAAATGTTTTCAATTTTTGTAAAGTTTGCTTACTGTCAAAATAAATATAATTTTGAACAGACGGTTCTCAAATGTTAATGTACCTACAAACGAAAGACTAAGGCGACGAACACCTCCACACCTTACAAAGTGCAGACATACGTTAATATTTTATTGCTAATTAGCTGTTACCTGTGCTCATCTTCGCTACTGTCGCGGATGACATTTCAATGAAATTGCCGATTGAGGCATTAGAGCGCAACACACATATGCATGAATCGGCGCGCGATAGTCCTCTGCCGTAAAAAAGAATTGATTTATTAAATTGGTCGCAGCCAAGAGCCCATATAAAGAGCAGGCACAAAACGAGTGTGCGCCGCTGCGAGTAAGCCGCTCATTACACCCATTGACAACTAAATAGAAGAAAACGAGTGATTTGGAGGCAAGCCTGCTCCACGCCAAGTACATTTCGTAAATTGGCATAGCGTAGCACGTGCTCGCAGCTACCACAATCGCAGCTTCGCGCCGCTGTCGTCATATTTAAAATGAGCCACGACTTAAGCACCGCGACGCGACTAGGAAATGATCGAGAAATGAAAGCAAGACAGTTTTGCACTCGAGACGTGAAAAGGCTCGCAACGCGATCGCCGAGGACTGCAAAAGTAACCCCAGAGATCGGCATTTGATGTGCAACAATTTGCAGCAAATTATTGACATTAAAATGGAGGAATCGCACCGCAGCCTGGGCGCATGGAAGAAGCACGAAACTTGAGAGGGCGAATTTCTTTTGTGAGATCAAAATAAAAACGATCTTGTATAAATGTATGTATGTATCATTCTTAAAATGATGTGGAAACTTTCTTACAATTAGCGAAGCCGGTCGGAAAAAAGTCTTGTTTTAATCACTTATGACAAATTGAATACCCTCGGGGTCGGGCCCTCTCGAACATATCGCGGAATTTTGGGAGATATCAATCGGAATGAAGTTATTGTCTTGATTAATGGTTCCAAACAAACTGTTGACTCTTAGAAACGGCATCAGTTTCTTCGGTCTTGTATCTTGGTAAAGCGTTTGCTGAAAACGAACTGAAAATTGGAGCATTTGAGTGATGCGAGATAACAGCTAATGGATGCTGTACGGCAACCTAGGCCCTGAGAAATATTTGAGGTATGTAGAAGTGATCTTGCAATGAATCCGTTTTCTGAAGTTTATCGCATGCTCGAATGTTTTTTATTTTTATTTTAGAAAGTCTTTGGAATTTCGATACTCTACTTTACGTCGCTTGCGAAAATCAGTTTTAGTCAAAAATCCAGCTTTTAATTTATGCTGATTAATTTAATATAAAATTGCCCGTTTTGATCCGTTTTGATTACACGTCATGCTACCTATTTTGTTTGCTAAAAAAATATAGTTTTGGTGAAAATTCTTTAAACTTTGAACAATGTATCCAACGATTTTCAACTATTTCTCATAGTTTTTCCGATATATTTTACGATTAAAACAACTTTTGCGACTTCTTTTAGAAATATCTCATTAACTATGTACCAATTGATCAAAACAATTTTTATTCACTTCATAATCGTTAAGGGAAGATAATAGATAATAATCCTATAAGATCTGCTTTTTATGACTAATATATTACAAATTAATTTAATTTATAACGTAATATTTTTTGTTATTATTAAAGCTGAAGTGTTTTAGTTTATGATAATATTCTAAAAAGTGTCAAAATTATCCAAGTTTGTAGGGTTCGATTCGATTCTGAGTAAAAAGTAAGAATTTTTGGAGTACCATAAACTGCCGACTTTAGTATTGAAAGGACTGACAAAATACGGAAGCAATGTGGAACTGTCAGAAATGCAAGTTCCAATCGGTTATTATTTATTTATTTATTTATTTATAGATAGCTTTGTATCGAAATAAAAGTATTCCCAATTACACAAGAGCTATAAATATCGAAAGAATTAAGAAATGGAAATAAATTAAAACAAAGAATAACTGTCTTATTACATTATTGTGTTTTTAATAACAATTAAAGAAGAAAAGAAAATTTCTCAATTTATTGATTATTCATGACTTATTGTCATGGGAAGTTTTACGATACGAAGATTCTTTTACAGAGATAAATTTCTATCGAAGAAACTTTTTATAGTTGCAAAATGTCACCTACAGTGTGTCAAGTATCGATTGTGAGCCTCCCTGCGAAATTTGTGTTCTCTCTAGAGGGCGCATTTCTTAGCAAATCAACAAAAATTTAATCTAAGTTTGCTTTAATTTACTTCAAATTTATACATACGTATGTATATGAATAATTTTAGACATAATGTATTCACACTTTTCTACAATTCCGGACATTGTGTTTCATTTAATTAAAAATGAATGTCTGCCTTGCGATGACTATAACTATATAGGATTAATTTCTAATTTGTTACTTGAATTGCTTCAGACTACTTTCAGAAGCTTAAGAAAGGCGTGAGTTTTGATACAAACGGTTTAACTGCATTTACCTTTTGTTTTTCAATTACAAATTAAATTACATTAATCATTAATGTCAAAATGTAGCTATTTATTTTGTTACTCTGCGTAAAGTCAAATCGAAAATAAATTGAGAAAATTAATTGTCTTTACTTTGATTAATTTTTATAATCATAAAGAAAATCAATGTTTTTTCGCTAATCTTTTTTTTTAATAAATTTTTGCATTGAATATATTTATACAAAGGTAGTTAATTCGAAAAACCTTAATTAAAGTAACAAATAAAACAATGAGAGTGTTAGCGCGTGAAAATAAATGTGCATATGGATATGCTGAAAGTTTGCATTAGGTACTTAAAATAAAAATAATACACATAAACAATAAGAGAATTCCTTTAAAAGGTCCGACTAAAAATAATTTAAGGAGCCCTTTTCTCAAAGTTCATTTGGAAATGCAAAAGACAATAAGTAAAACTTCTAAGTAAATGTTAATAAATAACCAAAAAATGTGGCATGTATTAATATTTTAATTCATATTATTATTTTTATTATATTATAGCACTATAATGTCAAAAAAGTAAACAGAATCCCAAGCAAAAACAACTAATTTGTTTGGAAAGGAAAATTAGGATTTCATGCAAACTTAAATCTTGAAAAACTGAAAATTGCAGCAAAGATTATAATCAACTTCGTTTTTTGCTAGTAGATCCCATCCCAATCTAATTTTACACGGTTATATATATTGTGAGATTTTCTTTATATTTTTTAGGTACTGAACTATGAAGCTACAATTGTTTTGTATAATAGTGATTTTGTCCGAAACAACATTGCTTCTTAAATTTGTAGAAGGTAGGCCTAAGAAATTTTACTCCATGCGCAGCAGCTGCTTGACTATCAGTGTTACTACCAAATTATTAATTTATTGCCAACAGTACAACGACCGCCTGACAAACAATAGAAATTAAAAAAATTAGATCACAATAAAGCAAATACAAACCATGAAAAGAAGAAGAATTATGTTGAATTATTTAAGTAACTAAAGAGTAATTCTTTTATTATTATCCAAAAATGATTAGTAATAAGCACAAAATATTAGGAACTTACTTATTTCAAAACTAGTTTAGTCTTTAGTGTCAGGTCGAGTTAAGATCACAATTTTGTTGCAATTTTTCTAAGGACGATGTGGCGTCCTGATATTATTTCTAACTCAGCTTTAATATCTAAGTACTTTAACTTATAAGGGAGGAGGTTTGGGAAATGAATCTTTTTAAAAATGAATATCTAATATTTTTTTTAATTTGACATTAAGGAAAAAAATATCCTTTTCGTTAACCAAAATTGTTTATTAAAAAATAAACTTAATTTATTTTATTTTAACAAGTCTCCTTTATTATTTTTATTTACAAAAAAGGAAAGCTATTCCTCAAAGGAATAGGTAAAGAAACTAAATAATACCCATTATTTAATTTAGTAGCTACCACGACAGTTATTTTTCTCAGTAAATTATCTTATCATCATTAAATTGTATTTGTGTGATTTTTGCTCATAAAATGTAAACACAACATATGTGACATAACACACATCTGCATATGCTAATATGTACCAGCTGCGTTCTATTAGTATCTCCAGAACAATAGGAACATTTATATTGAACTGAAGTTTATTAATAGTTTCTCAGAATAAGGAATACAGATTTGTATTATTCATGCCAAACTTCACATCTTAAACTGAACAATTTCCAGGTTAATTTTTGACTTAAAAGTGGATAAAAGTGATGTTTTTCAGAAAATTTTAAATTTTTGTATAGGTTATTCCTGATAAATTTCAAATAAATAAGCAAAATATGCTTTTGTTCTAGACAGATGAAAACAAACACAGTTTATGTGTTGTGAAAAGTAATAACAACCATTCCAGTACAAAAAGGGAGAATGGGTAAAAATAGGATATAGATTTTTTTTTTTAATGTTGGCTTTTTCCTATAATATTTACTTAAACATAAGAAACCAGTGGAAACGCAGTAAATCATGCTATCGTGATAAAACTTAATCCATTTCATTCATATTATAATTCAACAGTAAACAAAGCCCGCAAAGTATTAAAATCAAATGCATTACAAAATGACAATATCATAATTGGCAAAACTAAATTATGAAAATTGTGCGTTGTAATCAGGTTCAAATTTTAGATTAGTTTACACAACTGAGGAGAAGTTCTGAAGATATCTATCACGCGAACGCAGATAACAATGAATAAGAAAGCAGTCAAATGTAAACAAAATATTTTGAATTATATGCCGATGTGTGGTAATGCGTGTTTTAATTCAGTAAAACATCAGCATATTTCTCACATTTCAGGGTTGGGAAACTCTGTTTAGGAGTTTTAATATTCGTGCTGACTGATGATTGTTTTAAGAAATAGTCATCGTTCATTATCTATAGTACGAATTCTTATAACTTAAAATAAGCAGAATTTAAGTTATTATCGATTAAAAAATAAAATATATTTGTACACAGTGACTCACCTTTAAAAACTAATCCAATTCAATTTCCTTATTGGTCAGAGTCTATAAATATTCCCCCACAGAGTTACTCTTATTTTTACAGCGTCGTAATCGCAACATAAAGTAATACAACTTAATTGTAACGGTAATGGTTATCGAAATATCACCCCTTTTAAATACTTCCAGTGAAGTAATTAGCACAATAATTTTGTTGAGCACAATTGCACTGTCACTAATATATATTGAGAATATTATTTAATTGGGAAATCCATCAATCAGGAATTATTTTGCTTCTTTATTTATCGCAAGAAGTGATCGTCGGAAGGCGATATTGTCAGCATATCGGTGATTATTACAGATTGAGAAAATTACCAGCAGGAAAGAAAAATGTCAAAAGATGTATCTCGGTAAGGAGTAGTGTGAGTTAATTACAGCGTATAAATCGTCCTCTATAAATTTAGCATAGCGAAAGATAGAGTACGTGCTTAATGAGAGATAATTGCGAAGTTTGCACAGCACTTACTATATTGAACATTTTTGTACTACTTTACCATTAACACTACCGATTACTTTTTTATGTTAAATAGGCGAAGCATGCAAAAGCCGATCGTATCACAGCTTACATGCACAGGTCAACTCGAACTGATTTTTGCACTTTTATGCTCAATAATACTTCATTAAATTAAGGGTGTTGCTCACTTCCTTGCAGCAGTTATATTCTAGGGCAGGGTAATCACATCCACTCGTTATCACTGTATCCTTGATCGCTTTCCTTTGTCCATCGCTTTTCATGCACGGCGGGGTCATAACGGCTAATGTCAGGTCGGCAAACTTATATATGACAACTGGCAAATATCGGTTGAATAAATCTCATAAAATTCAAATTCACCAAAACAGTTAAAAAACCACTAAATACAGCAGGGCTGTAGGGCTTATGACATTGGCAATTTTCCAAATAGAGCACAATCACTTACAACGAAAATGTCGCGAACTATCAAAAATATTTACAACCGTTAAAAGTAAACTAAACCTAAATATTTACACCATACGGGAAAATTAAGTAAAACAGCGCAGTCGTTAACGAAACCTTCCAACGATCACATTTGACTGGGAGCGACGATCAAAGTACCAAAAGCGACATATCGTCGTTATTACAAGTACGGAGTACTAGATACCAACTGAAAACTGTATTAACTTTTTAGCATACTTCAGTTGCGGGCAGTTTGTAATAATGCGATCGAGTTGAAAACTCGACCAAGAAGGAATGGTTTAAGTATATAAGACGAGCAAAGGTGATGCATACAAACAAACAGTTCAGTAGAAGATCAAACGAAACGAAGAAGACAGTCGCAAGGTATCATTGTATTTCTGCTCTGAATGAACTACCTTTAAGGTGAGCTTTGTATATATAATGGCGGTTAAGAGTAATGCTCGACAGGTATATTACAGTCATTCTTCTCTCTTATTACCTGAAAATTTTGCGCGCGCAGCTTACTATAGGCTTGGGGCCCGGTCGCAAGAGTCGCATGAATGAACCAAGAGAAGATTTCAATTGAATCGACTGGGGGGATCGCAGTAATGGAATTGAGCTCTCATGCAATGGACCCATCACGCTTAATGATCACCTTTGGATCGTGTCTTACTTCCAGGTATTCTTTATCGGACCAGCTCGCCCAGACCTCGCGGGCGAGGTACTTGTATAAGAGCCACTTCAATTAACTGAATTTGCTCTCATTCCTCTCCCACATGAAGTAGGCTTTTTACTGCTTTTTGTGCTTCATCCATCCTACTATATATGGTACCGTGCGGTTTCGGACTTCTTATTTTCCTCCTTAGCCACGCTGAAGCTCTCGTACTTCATTTCTTGGCCCGCGATCAGTTGCTGTGGTATATGTATATACCAGAAAACGTGCTTCAGTACTTACTCTTGGTACCTTCTGGCTAAATGGACTGCACGTTGTAAATTTTGAAGTTGTGTTGTAGATCCAGTTAGTCATTTCTGTCATTTGATTCATGAATGACTAAAGCAGAGGAGCAGCTGCACGATCGGCTTTAAAATTCTATCATCTTTGTTATTTTATCCCAATTACCCAATATCAGTTCAATGTAGGATACTAATATGGGTTGTTTTTTTCTAAAAGAATTATTTAGTAAAAATATTAGTTTAGAATTTGTTAAAAAATACGAGTACCTACTATCAAAATAAATAATGCTTAATAATTAATATAGGAATTTATGATTATTTGCCACCAAGAATTTGTCATTTTCAACCAGGAAATGTTTCTTGGTGTTAAACTCCTAGGCATTAAAAGCAAGAATTATTGAAGTATATCATAGGGTTAGAATTTGGAATATCTTTATTAAGGAAATTTTTAAGAACGGAAGTTAAAAAGGTACATTTTAATTTAAAATATTTCGGACGTTAAAAAAGGTATGAGCTCGTTGTGAACGCTGATCACACCACTGTAAGGAAGGAATCGATTGACAATTGTTGGAACGCTTCTTTACGAATCACCCTGTATATGCATACATAAAAGGCGTGGATACAGAAACACTCAATAATAACGAAACTGAGTTCTGACTTCGATCGGCTGCAGTTTTAAAAATCGATATACTTATTTGAGATTTCGATCAGCTGTAGGTCCAAAGATCGAAATTTTTAACATTAAGGAAGCCGTGACTTTTCACAGTGACCGAGTTATGTCACATTGATGATGGTGCACATGCATAATACATATTTCCACTCATATTAATTGTTTTAAAACACTCATTACTTATGTATGTATCTACTAATGTTAATACATCTCTGTACCTATAGATATACGAATACATATGTATATGTATTTTCAAATTAACATATCTGGAAAGTATGATATTCCAAATTTTGCCCAATGAGCAAATACCTACTTCCTGCTCAATAAGCATAATTTAAAACCCCGTCTTCATCATCACCTCTGCCCTAAGAACATGTTTAGATTCGACAAGTGTCCTATTAAATCCCATTTTCCATTTCAGCACTAGCGGAATAGAAATCCAACCAAGTTATATAACCTTATCCGAACATATCAAATTTATTCTGAAGTCTTTGCAACACATTTCCTTCTAAATTATTTAATAGGAAAGGCAGATCTGATGACGCTGTACAACTTCGAAAGGATTAAATGGATAAAAGTAATCATGTGCTGCCCAAAGAAGGATGACTTCTATTTTTGTTTGCACTTTCGTTAAAAAAGTACCAACGCTGGAAGAATCCAAGACGTTGGGATTCGTTTAAAACAAAAGACGTTTCCAATCGCCGATATCTTCCATATCCAATTTACTTCAATTATAAGACAACATATTGTTCGCGTCACTTCGAATTACATAGATCACGCTATAGTCGAAGTTGGCTATCGATATCATCGGAAACAGCCACGGCAGACAATCAAATCAAGAAACCAGAAGCCCCAGCCTCCACATTTCTCCGTGGAAGACTATATAGACCCGGGTCGGGTAGTTTCTAAGCAATCTCATGCCATGATCTAAATTGTGGCTGTCATGTAGGCCTGTCCCCGATTTGATCGATGCTCAAAGACGCGTTTCTAAATTAAAATGAAAGAAGTCCCAGGAGAAGAGCCTCCAGATACCGCGGAATTGAATCCCATCAGCCGACGCTAACAGCATTGTCATGTCAGCATGGCCTGCGCATGCCGTGCCTACTATGTATATCGCAAGGTACTTTCCACTAATCAAATGAACTGAACTGAAAGTTCCCAATCTGGATAAGAAAATCTGCTCTACACATTGCACACTTCGGCAGCGCTGGCAAGCTGAAATGGTTTATGGCTACCGAGATGGGACTCACTTTCCGGCGATTGGGATACGTAGCGTGGCTTGACGTGTCTTGGGTAGAAAGAGCGGTAGCGATTGAATGCCCACGAAGTATTTGATAAATGCAACTCCATCAGCTGAAGAAATTCGTGAAATGAAAAAGCCCAAAGTAAGGGATGGCAGCTCCTGATAAAGCCGCCATTTCAAAGGAGCTCATGTTGCTAACTTAGCAATTGGATGGACCTAGTCGCTTTATATACCTAGTCTGCTTGATGTGCTACTGTCTTATGTCAATCAGTAATACTTCAATCTATGCAGCCAGATCGCTAGGAAATGTTTACGTTTTAATTCAAAGGGCACAGAACCTGGTCAATGCTTAATTAAAAGGACTATTTCACCAGTGATATTCAATATTACGCAATATTTTACCAGATTTCGTTAGTTATGCGCCTTCGTAAGTTCAAATATCAGTGAATTGCAAAATACTCATTAATTCGACTATTATTATTATTATTATTCATTACATATTCACCAAAAATTGGCTCACTCATAACTCATAAACTGTGCATTTGTTAATATTAGTTGTTACTACGTACCATTTTTACAGTATATTAAATTTGCAACAATTTAAGCCCAACCATAGTTCTCTGCCTTCAATGGTTTCAATTTTTGTTCTTCCAAAACTGAGCTATTGTCACTCGAATCGGATCGAAAAGAGCTTAAAAAAGCACCTTTTGAATTTTAATTCCCTAGTAAAGTAAGTAAATTTTTAATAAATAATAATAAAGTGACTAAAATAATCGAATAACAATTTCTATCGACTAATTTAGTCACTTTGAACAGCAAAATTAATTAAAGTCATAGGTGACTGCAATAAATTTACTGAAAGTTTAGGAATTGTATTAAGGAATAGAACCTACGTTGTATGAGTCCGATTCACTCTTGGCCGGTTTTTTTTATGCCGATGATATTAAGCTTTATTTCTACATATGCAATTTTCAGGCCAGCCAATTTGATGTTTTTCCCTTTTGCTATAGTAATAATAAGTTCATGTTAAATAGTTTTGTAGAGAACATCATACATGCGTGTATTTATAACATTTATAGTTTGGAACGCAACGCGCACGCTACTGGTGGTAGTAGGCATTCTAGCTAAACTTTGTGAGAGTATATTACTAAGACCCTAAGCAAAGATGCATGCAGAAAATGCAAAATTGTTTTGCAAGGAGCAAAAGTTTACCAAATATATTCTATACACAAGTTTCATTTATATTATAATGTGTTTTGCATATATGTCATATTATTAATTAAAGGTTAAACGTGAATTTAATGTAATTTCATGCGTAAAATGAAATTTTACACTTGGTTCCAAAAACATTATTTCTGATAAGTTTAGATGATGTAATTTTGAATAAAGACAATCTAATCTATTAATCAAAAGGACAATATACATATATGTGACTTTTTTTAAACAATGAAACAAAACTAATTGATTATTAGATTATAATAATATAATTCTCTAATACATATTAAGGAAACCAAAATGGTAAATTTTAAGCATTTGTGTTTTTTATGTAATGTAGATACATACAGACAGCACAATTTAAGTAAAAAAATCGGGCTTTAAAAAAAAGTTGTATTTGCGAGAAAAATTTTATGTAAATACGTTATTTTACATCTTCTTAGCCAACATTCATAATTATTCACCATATTAATCGGAAAAATGTGAGAAAAGTCATTTCAAATGCATGAAATAAATGTCACTATTTTCGACTGTATCAACTTTAAACTCATTTTTCTCATAAAAATGCCCTATAAAGTACCAATTTTTTTGTGTTGTTTTGAAAGCTAAGAAACCCATAAAGTTTTTAAAACTATCGGGAAGTTATTCAGTCAGGGTTTGATTTTTTTTTCAAAATGAAATCAAGTAAAAATTTCTCTCAAACCGAAATTTTGACTTTGTGATTAAAATCTGAGCTACTAGTAGTTAGAATTTTGGTGTTTAGTGTTTTTACAGACGAACACACATGCTAGCCATAATACTAACAAAGAAAATCTGAAAGAATCACTTCACAGAAAAAGTTAAAGCTAAAATCATCCAAAATAAAAATAAAAATGAAAATAAAACAAAAAAAAACATAACTCGAAAAATACAAAAAATCGCTGAACATAAATGGGGTCCAATCGATAGGTATTGGTGTCCCCAAACCACAGACCTTCGCTGGTACAGGTTGCGTGGGACACCCTGTATATGAAATGTATGTTTATAGTAATTTAAATTTTTAAAAATTGTATTCATAGGTGTAGTAGAGTAGAGAGTGGAATGGAATGTTAATTAGTGTAAACTCCAGCTTCACCAATATTGGTCTCAAGCTTACGAAAGTATCTTTTTACTAACAGTTGTACCATTGTACGGTGTGAATAAAACTAAAAAATGTTAAAACAATTGTTATTAGGATTTTAAAAGGTTTCTATCGAGAAGCTGCGACGCTAAACACAAACGGGTTATGCTCGGGGACTACAGATAGCATTAAAAGGACTTCGTATTTTAATTTAAAACTTTACGATAAACAATTAAGGGAACAAAAAAAAAACTCTAAATTTTGTAGTGATTTTTGACGGACTGTATCTAAGCTAGAAATGATCGTATCGAGGATCTAAAACAAGCGTCTTAAAGCTCCAGCCCTCTAGTTTTGGAACTTTCAGTGAAACAATTTTCATAGCCACGGTTCTCACGTAATCCAAAGAAATAGAGACCAAAAAAATGTTTCAAAATTTTTAGTATTTTTTCTTTCGGTCCACGGACTCGGATAATTTTTTTGGATTTGACCACCCTATGGACCAGATAGCCTGTCAAGTCAGCTTTAATTTAATTTTTTCAAATCCTTGTTACGTTGATATTCAATATCCATTATCCGATATTTAGCTAAAAAGGAAACATTTGTATTCAACCATCGATATCTCAGGAACCAATGATCGTACAGGAAATGTAAGCGCAGTTTCGGAAACTGGAATAAATTTCCTAAAAGAATCTGTCAAGGCTTTTAAAAAAACAATTTTTTTTTAACCGTAATTTCAATTTAAAAAATGTCAAAAAAGTGACTTTTTCCCTTGTTTTGGTAAATCGACCGCGTTTTTGCAAATACTGATGGAAAGGCTGAGGTTTGTGGATTTTTTTACACCTCAGTGCACCCCCGATAGTCCTGCAAATCCGCAGAGCGATCCATTGGACGGTTCCTTCGGCCCGATTTATCAAAGTTTTGGGAAAAATTAAAGGAATTAGAATTGTGCTTTTAAACATCGTGTATGGTAGTCTTCATAAACATGGAAAATTCATTTTTTTTCGACTTTTCTCACAGTTATGCATCAGTCACTTGGTAAATTAAAAAAAAAAAACGGAAAATAAAAAAAATCTAAAATTAAAAAAAAAATCGAAAATTAAATTATTTGTTTTTTAATATTTTTTTAAACAAAAAATTTCGGACTATCGACATGGGCGTACCGCTACAGGTCACAATTTTTAATCTGGAGCAAAAAGCTAAAAAGTTTCTTAAAATATAGTCCAAAATCTAGTGAATGTCGTAGGATTTTTTTGATAACTTGATTTTTATAGATTTTATAAGCGATTTTCGGTAAATGTTGTTCGAGAAAACAAGAAAATAAAGTTCAAACTAACGCCATTTTCTTAAAATTCAATATTTCGAAAAAATCCTACGACATTCACTAGATTTTGAACTATACTTTAAGAAACTTTTTAGTTTTTTGTTCCAGATTAAAAATTGTGACCTGTAGCGGTACGCCCATGTCGAAAGTCAGAAATTTTTTTTTTTTCCTTGCTGTGCCGCCATTTTGTATCGTAAAATTAAAATAAAACATATGTTTTGTAGTTAAAGACCAGTACTTTCATATGCCCAAAACCTCATATCTCTATCTAGTTCCAATCGTCCGTGAGACGTCTCAGAAAATCACGTAAAATTTAGAGAACACAAGGTGATATTACCCCTTAACTGGGTTAAGTAACTATAGAGTCGACAGAGTCTGTATAGTCATTTTTTTATATGCCTTCGATATTTCTGAAAAGTTTTTCTCACACAACTATACTCTTCAGAAAATTAAATTCAGTCTTTCAAAACTAATTCCAGAATTGATAGAAAATGGGATTACCTGACTCAGTTTCAAAATCCTTGGAATACAGAAGATAAAATTAATATATTCTTTGCCATGTTTGTAATCTGGATGTGAAAACTACTAAAAAAAGCGAGCCAATTGGTCTATTCAGATTCTGAAAGGGAGCAAAACTGCCTCCTAGTTCTTTTTCACTAATTTTTTTAGCTTTTCCAAACTCATATTTTTATTACAATTTCGCATTACAAGACCAGTTGCTAGTTAGGTCTTGTTACTTAAAAACAAGCGGTCTTTGTTTCAATAAGTTTTAAATTTTGGTTATGAACAAAAAACAAAAGTATTGTGTAATCGAAATCTTTAGGAGGTTTTTCTAATTTTAATTAATTAATTAACAACAGATTCGCATATACTTCAAGCTAATTCGATCCCACGACTAGATGACCTAATTTTTTATACGTTGTTCAATAAATTATCCGATCATTAAATTAGGCATCTTGTAAGCAATTACGATCCAATTGGAAGACTTTTAAAGATCGTCGACTTAACTTAGTCCCATTTGCATTGGAATTGCTGAGTATATCCTCAAGCTGTACCTGCAGCGACAAGAACTTATCCAGAAATTCATTCAAACAACTAAAAAGTTAACGACCATAAACGTCGTGTTAACAGACTGCGGCGGATTTTAGTATGTGTATTTGGTGAGATTATCGAATTAAACTTTCCATGGTTTCGAACTATCCATTTTGCGTAAACACTTTAAGGCACTTAAAAAGAGGACTTTATGACATCGCACCTCTCACCAAAAGCCGGGCCCAGCACGCGGGCAATATGGTCGTATTATTTGCTTTAATTTGCGTGTCTTTTATCAATGCAGCTGATTAAATGTATTATGTCGTAGTGGTTCATCCTCTTTGACGCGTCTGTACGGCCATAAATTTCTTGTCCACGCTGACTGGTCTAACTCCAACCTGGCTGAAAGTAAAATCAATGGGCTTGCAGCACGAACAGCGAATCAAGTTTTTTTTTTTTTGTTGTTTCTTCGCAGGTACTTAATGGAGTAGTGGCAAAAGCGGCTAAACTAAAAAATTTGTTTCTGTAAATTGGCGATAAGAAGTTGGTAAATTTTTCGCCTTTCCGAATGACGCCAGACCATCATAACGTAGGGCTTCGACACGGCAATAGCAACCGACGGTGGCATTCTTGTCATTTATCGAAAGGCAAGTTTATATCGCGAACCCGATTGCGCGCCCGATGGAGGTGATTACCCGAACATGCCTTGGTTATGTGCTCTGCTCATGTGGCTCAAATTGCTCTAGTTTTCACTTTTTCGCTACCTTCTCTAAGAACCGCATTTTAGTCAGAGCGGCAAATTTATTTTCTGATTGGACACCAGGTTGGGAAGGAGATGTACGAGTTTGCCGTCGTCCAGCTTGTCTTGCTGCTTTCAAGTAATTCGCTGCTGTCCGGCTGGTAGGATACCTGTATGGGGTCTTGCGTGGGTTCGCAACCGCAGTGACGCGTTGATTGCCTTTTTTTGGTTGAATTCTCAAGTTATCTAATTGTAATTGAGTCATTGAGGCATAGCCGGCGCATAGAAATGGACAACTCATGCCACACTAATAGGATTTTTAATTTACTCGCAGTTTTCAAAGCCGTGTACACAAGTTTGGGTATGTTCCATGCTCGAAAAATTGCCCAAGTGGCCGCTGCTGGTCACGGGAACTGCAAAAGTATTGTGTTATAAGTAACATAGTACGTCAGTAGTACTTCTCCACTTTCTAGTCTTGCTAGCCGTCAATTCAGTGACTTCCTGTTTGCCCAACAGCCCCGGCCAGGTGAGCACATTAGGCTCTTTCACAAGCACCGAAACTGTCAACCGCAGTAACATCCTCCGGCACGCTACTGACCACTTGATATATTTCCACGGCGATTCGAACAAGCAATATTACATGACAGTGTGGGCGATGCTTTATAGCGAGGTGCATAGGTGCAGATTGTCGAGGCCCATTCCTAGACGATGCTCGTGCACAACGGCGGGGTCTGCCCGGTTTGCTTGCCTCTATAGCAGATATAACCATTTTGCCTACTCTAAAGACGAAAATGTAAAGTCGATCAGTCGCCCCGGAATGCAGGACGTAGGCAACGCGAAGTCATGGCTGGCCACAACTGGATCAATCTTAAGAAAATCCAATTCGCTGAAGGAAACTCACTTTTGATCTTAATGAAATGGATCATCCGGTTTCAATAATAACTCGCAACTGGTGCGGCCAAGCAGTGAAAATAAATTGCAACAGTCCTCAAAACGGGTAGGCAACGCTATCGGCAAGAACGAAACTGAAGAAATTAGTCTTAGCCTCTGCTCCCCGCTCCTTTTTTACATTTTGCTATTTTAGTCGGGAGTGGCTTGAAGCAAATGGGCCGGCTACTCATTTGAAGCTTTCTGGTGACATTGTGCGCCGCTCAAAGGTAGGCGATTTGCTCCAATTTATGGATAACTCTCATATTTCAAAGAAACTAGGAAGTCTGATGCGAAGGTGAGTCAGTTCTCTTTGCCAGGGTGGCGCGGATGCAATATTTTAATCGAAGAAATTTATTACTGTTTGTCATTAAATTATTCTTCAATTACATGTGAACCTCGTAGGAATTGAAATTAGCAAGCCAGTTTGGCTGCTCAAGTAATGGGCGATAATTTGTAATTATTTCTTTTCGGTTTTCTCCCAACATAGAATTAGCGTTGTTATATTTCTTATATTACTAACAAAATACCGTATTAAATTAACCCTGCTTAAATGATCCCACTTCGTATACAGTTTTGGCAGAATTTTACGTACATATTCAAATTTAAAGTTCGTTAACTGGTTAGAGTTTAGGCGAACTGTTTTCTTAATGTTTAGTTTTCTTAGGAAGATTGTTTTTCGTTTCTACCAGTCTTTTTTTTCTTAGAAAAATATAAGTAGATACTCTAATTTCATATTACCTTATATTACCACTGAAATTATTTTCGATGAAAATTTTGGCTCCATACTTTACCAGAAGTACTAAACTTTATAACTCGAACTAAATGTGATTTCTCTACGAGTACATACGTAGTACAAATTTTATACCTCTAAATTTAAGTGTATGATTTGTCGAAGTTAGTTATGCGTGTTAGTTAACACTTAAAGCCTAATATGCTGTTGCCAAGAAAAAAGATCAAGGGAAATAAGCACATATTCCTTCAAGGAATTTTGACAGTAGATCAAGGAATTTTGAATTTTGAAACAAATTTAATAGCTTTTTTAGCTGGCCACACATGGGACGGTTTTTGGCGTACAAGCACGCGTACGAGCATAAGATTGATCGTGTTGGCGTACAAACTTAAAACCGTTCCAAATATTTCTCGCCTTTGATTTTTCCATGGCTTTACTTTGTTTATCATTTGTCAAGACGAATTGCTCTAAATTTAGATTGTGGAGTCGTGATTTCTTTCTTGAATTTAAATGTCGCTATAAAAATTAAAACCATCACCGTTTATGGGTAAAATGGCGTACAAACAGAGCTTGTCACACAGATTGTCACAAGTTTGTACGCCAAAAACCGTCCTCGTGTGCGGTCGGCTATTCTGGCGCTGTGATCCGTCACAAGTCACAAGCTCTTGTGATCTGCGATTGTAATGTTTTATGTGTGACTTTCACTGTGACTGAACAGCTCTTAGATATTCTGAGGAAGTCATGACAAGAAAAGGCAAAATAAATTCACCTCAGCGTCATTTCAATAGCTGCACTGAAAATAAATGGTCGCAAAATAATAGAATCTGAATATGATAAGTGTAACAATTGAGCATTTGCTGTTAGTATTAATTAATGAGAGATTTTTAATAGTTCGAACTAAAATGCAACGCACTTCAATGCAGTGTGGAGTGGAGTGTGTGGTGGAGTGTGGAGTGCTACATAGAATTTGTCCGCCGGCACCCCGGTGATCCGGCACCAACCCAAAAAGATCCAGAATTTGTGGAACGAGGTGTCGGCGGAATTAAACGCATTGAAGGGGCAAGTGCGGAGCGGACACCCAAAAAATGGAAGGAAGGAAGTTTTTAAACATGCAAATGTGAAGTAAGGAAATTATTTTGGCATTTTAGAATTTGAGTCACTGGAAAAACCAGTTGCGGTCTCGTGCTCGCAAAGCCAAGGCAACAAAAAAGCGTCTGGAGGAGGACCGTCCGAAGAGGAGGAAATTATCACTTTTGAAACAAGAGTCGTAGAGACTTTCGGCGCTATTGTGGTTGATGGACTTCAAGATTTGTCCACTTATGGAACAGAGGTAAGGAAAATGATTTTTTTTTTTTAAGAAATGGGCATTTAAGTATTTTTACATTTGTTTTGTCATCACTGGATGTAACTGGATGTGTCCTGGGGGAGAATACACTAGAAGAAAGCACGGCATCTGAGGGATTGGGCGAAAGTTCCAGCAGTCAGACATTCCGACCAGCATCAACTCCACGTGCCTCCAAAAAAACTTCCGAGGAGAAAATGTTTAGTAAGTCCTGAAAATGTTGAAAAACCGGGAGGCCAGAGACGCTATATTCCAACAGCAATTCTTGGACCAGCAGAAGGTGTTGGCAGACGCTGTATTAAATGTTTTAAATAAATTAACCTCGCTTCGCTCGTGCGTGTACTGCTGCCAGCGTGCGCAAACGGCTACTTTACGCCCTTGTTGCACAATATACTAATGCAAAATGACACAAACATAAATTATTAAGCCCGATTTTTTATGAGAATAGTGCAGTGTTCAGTGCTTATGTACACATCTAAAATCAAATAAAGGTTTAATAATGCAATAGAATATAATACACTTACCTGAACGACGATTTCAAAAGGCCAATGTCCTTTCAACTGTATTCGGGGCCTTTGAATGAACTTCGTTGTATTTTCTTTCCTGACGAGTTGATGGGTCAGAAAAAGTAAGTAGCCATAGCTCCAGAGCGTATCCTGAATCACCAGTTAGTCAGGAGGAATGAAGAGAATTGTGTTCACGCTGTAACTGAGCTCGCACGGAAGAAGTTGTCCAAATTCCAGCGTCGTGGCATGATCCAGGGAACTTCGCATTTATGTATAAGAACTTTAAATCATAATCGCATATCTGGAAAAGAGCGATAAATTATATTTACAATACTTCAAAACACGCACATGGAATTTACGGCTTCCATAATGAGGCTGTAGTATCCTTTTCTGTTGTATAGGTGACCATTAATGGGAGGATAAATAATAGAAACATGGATGTAATCAACAGCACCCAAAGTTCCAAAGTTACCGTGTTTTCAATTGCAGTTTTTCATCCGCAGTTTGTGGAAAATGAATCGTTGAAAATTTTGTCCTGATACTCACATTACATATATAAGCGACGTTTCTGGAAAATGTTGGTTGGCTCATTGCAACCATGTAATTGTTTGCAAGGCATTTTTAGTACGATCCCTGAACGAGGAAATAAAGAATTGACAAGAACTGTAAAGAAAACAATCAGAAGCTAAACTTTATTTTAGGAAGTAATCATTTAAAAAAATCTTACTCGAGACGTAAACGATAAGCGACTTGCTTGTGAATCGTGCTGTTTAAGTTCCTGAATAAGGTCCCAACATAATGTTCGTGGAAATCGGAATATTTTACGGAAAACACGTTCTTCTATAGAGAAAGGATTGGTATTGTCCCCCAGATATTGAAGGCATCGTCTGCGCTGCAATCTGGAAATAGAGTCTGTGGTTAAATAGGGCGTAAAATGAATTATTACCTTAATACCTTCCCGTTGTTTGCTAATGCGGAGGCTCAACATTAAAAGAATAATTTCAAGCATGACGAGAAACTAGAAAAATAATCATGTATCACAGTTCAGTTTTTTTCAATTCAATGTATTGCGACCAACTTACCTTACAATTTCCTTGTGACCTGCTCAAGCGACCATCACCATTTTGAAAATTTTTTGATCTGCCAAAACTGTGACTTATCACTCAGAATACCAAAAAGTCACAAATTATAATTCACCACACCCTCGCTTGTGACTTATGACTCACTGACGATTTCCAGAATAGGGCCATAAATTTACGAGGATATCAAGGATATCAATTCCATTTCGTAAAACGTATATATCCTCCGACGAATTGTCACTTTTACCTCAAGGAATGTGTGCTCAGACACTTATTCCTTGAAGGAAATTTGACTTTTGGGTGTATAACGCCGCCTGCTTGTGAAATTAAAAGTAAGTTTTATTTGGCCGATTCCTTGCAAACAGATACTATTTATGACAACTGGAGTGAAAAAAAGTTCCTTGAACATTTCTTTAGTGTTTTCTTTATATAGGTTTTGTATGGGCTAAGCTTGGCAACAGCATACCGGGCTTTACAAACAAAATTTGTTATCCTTAGTCCAATCTAAAATTTAGGTGCCTTAGATTAAAACCCATTCAAGATGGATTGCACACCATAAGTGTTATGCATTTCCTAGCATACATATTACATACACGGTATGTAATAGAACTGAACTTGGACTATCAGTCATTATTAAAACAGTTGTCGTGAGGGTAAGATAATAAAAATATTCTAAAGAGCCATTTACACACTCTATGTGTTACCATGTTTTTTATATGAAAAATGCTTGTAATTTTCATTTCTCACTTCCTAAACATTTCTCCTACTAAAAGTCTTTTACATAGAACAAAAAATAATTTTTGCTCCTGGGGATCACTAGTCTCGAACGGGTTAATGCTTTTGTTTACGTTCGCCGTTTAACATAGGCAGAAGGCTACTGCATTTTTCTTCTAAAATTTGCTCATACTGACTACATTTGTCAAGGAATTTTTACAAGGATGTATTAAGATTTTGCTGTAAGTGCTGATTCTCCATTGTAAGCAAAGACTACAACAAATTCGCTATTTGAATAAAAATACATCCTAATCCCTAATGTATTTCTATTGTATCATGCGTATACGTGACTTGCATAAGTACTAATTTTAAGAACTTCTATAATATGTAGACTCTTAACCCACCCAATTTGTTTAGTCTTTAAAAACTTCATAAGTATAGGTTCACAATTAAAATTTGTAAACATATGTAATAAAAATTCAACATGTTTTTTTCGGAGGTAAAAAGCAAAAGGTGAATTTTAAAAATGTGAACAAAAACAAATTTTACTTCCTGACAGAATTTGGAATTATAGCTGTATTAACGTTTAAAGAAATAAGAATAATAAAATAATAATTATGGATCGTCATTTCATATATAGGAAAAACAAAAAGAAATATGATGTCGATATGCAAAGTTGTTTAAAAATAATGCTTCAATAGCATGTTCTATACGTATATTGCACTGATTTTACAAAATAATAATAATAAAAATTAATAAAAATAAAAAAATATCGCAGTCAATAACCACTTTTCGAAAGAATTTTCAAATTTCTCATGTTCCAATTAAAAATTTTGGAATGAAGAAAACTAGTTTTTGGCAAAAAAATATGTAAATTCATCACAGCAATGATGACATATGTAAAAACTAAGGTTGGCGGCAATAAGCCACATTTTTGTAAAAACTAACATTGACCGACATTCTAGCGAAAAGTCGCGTTCTTGTGTTTTCTTTCATTGGGATTGGACAAAGATTTGTAGTGAAAAAGGTCAGCCGCAGAGAAGGAGAAAATTAGTCGGTGGCTGCTTTGGAAGGTTTCGCACTTCGCAGCGGTCTTACATCAGGAGGTCTTCCATTCAATTAGCGAATGTACCAAATGGATTCGATTTACTTTCCACAATGTTCGGATTATTGGACAATCGAATCATTCATTGACGCAGTGAGAATGCGCGCAACACTTAGTTACTCACTTTGATCGCAAGAAGTAGCGAAACGAAACGCATTTGCGCCGCGATCCAGCAGCAAGGAGGAAACACGGTGGCCACTCTTCGGTTTTGGTAGCAAAAACCGCACTGTAACTGGAAGAAGATGGAAGGAAAATTTACGTAAAAATCAATTTCACTGATTTCGGACAAAGCGCCGTGCCTGAGTGCAGAGCCTCTGGTTTTATTTTATTTTAATTTTTTATTTTTTATTTTTTTTTTTGCAAGACAGTCGCGCTGCGGACAGTTAGATCGATGACAGTAAGAGCTGCGACGTGAACGTTACCTGACACAGATGTGCGGTCACGAATGAAATTCGGCCTGAGAAAAACTCGGCCTTACCTGATCAACGACGCAAATGAATGTAAAGAGGTGGCGGCTGTTAATGGAAGCAGTGTTTATCACATGCAGCTTATGCGTGTAATTGCCCACCGTAGTTATTCAATTAAATAGTATAAGTTTCCCTTCTCGTAAGTGACCATTGAAGTGCATGATTACCCTGACATGACTTTTACATTAAACGCGCTTGCCTAATCGCATCAGATCCATCTTTAGTCGCTCAGACGCGACTGAAAGCCAGATTGCGCTATCTGCTCCCCCGATTTTCTGTCCTCTTAACGGCAGCACTCGATATGAATAATATCTTTATTTAAGCGCTTTTGGCACGGCGGCAGCGTAAGGAACGGACACTATCTTATGCGTCGAAGCTCCACCCACAGTGATAAAACTCCGAGACTCTGCCGACGAACTGGTATCGCGCGATCGTATCAAGATTTCACCTCCACCGACTCTTTCTGAGATTCATGAGCACGACCGACCAGAATAGCCCCTTCTGAGGTGATCAATAAATCATAAGACACTTCGAGACTGTCAAGCACTTACCGACAGCGCACCAACACTATGCTGATCAATTGGCATGTGTAATGATTTATATTCAATTCTGGCGGACTTTGCATATTATCCGTGTAATCTTTGGCGGAGAGTAAATACCTGTGACGAATCTTTCGCCGCGGGCCCCAGGGCGGACGAGCGGCACTCTGGCGAGATACTTGCATAATATGCGTCTGGCGTGAATCTGGCGGCCCGCTGCTGTCGGGTTCTGTCGACAGTTCGCGGAGCTAGACAATCGCAAATCGGCCGCAGCTAGAAGGAATCAATATTTCTTATTAGCCGTAACACAACTGACATGGTCAATATCGCTGCAATGTTTTTAAACGCGCCAGAAGCGATGGACACATGTGAGTGTGAAATTAGTATCACTCTGCCCCTTTGGTTAAATCAGCTCTCTGACAAGTATTTTCCGGTGCATTGAAATGCATCAATCTTTCTTTTTTTAGGCATATTTTTGCTATTAGTTATTGCCAATAGCTATAAAACGGTTAAGAACAGGAAGCTATGGAAGACAAACATTTTAAATAAGGAATGTGGGGAACCAGCCATATTTTCTATGAAGCTCCGTGTGATCTAAGTGATCTATGATTTGTTTTAATTAAAAGAAGGAATTCAAGTATATGTATTGTTAGAACCAGTTAGAGTAGTGTAATACGTGAAAATGTGCAGCTTTTTTTCGAGTTGCCTTATAACTCATAAACTGTGCATTTGTTGATATTAGATGTTTTCCCCTTTTCAAAGTACATACATTAAATTTGCAACAATTTAAGATCAACCACAGTCCTGTGCCTTCAGTGGTTTTAAAGATACGGCCATTTTTGTTCTTAAAAAAAATCAATATTATAATTTTTCTCTCATTTCGGTGTAACTATTCAACTTATGAGAAAAGTTATGGAAAATGGATTGCAGTAAATCCATCTGATAATTTCTTGCGAGAAGATGAATCTGCTATTCCTGAGTCTCTCAAACTTTTACCATCGTACTGAAATACAAACGCCAATATCTCGGTTGTTGGAAGAAGAAATGTTTTTCGATAGCTCATGCAATAATTTCTGCCGTCAGACCTAACTGATTCGTCTCCTCACTCAAGACGAGCTTTGGTACCTACCTATACAGGGAAATTTGGGTCGAAACATTTCGTAAACCTCTGGGCAGCATTGGGATTTTCTTGCACTTACAGTAATATTTTGGAAGAATAAAAATGTGCCCTTGAAGGCACAGGACTGTGGTTGGGCTTAAATTGTTGCAAATTTAATGTACTTTAAAAATGGTACTAACATCTAATATCAACAAATGCACAGTTTATGAGTTATAAGGCAACTGATAAAAAAGCTGCAGATTTTCACGTATTACGCAGGAAGCACAGGTTTTTCGAAGCTGCAAATTTGGGTTTACACTACTCTAACTGGTCCTAACAATATATCAATAAATTAGAACTACATCACGCTTTGCAATTTTAATGTCTAATTTGACTAGGCTGCGAGTATACACTCAGAAAAATATTTCGTAATATTTTTACGAAAAGCATCGTAGTTAACATATTTAAGAGTTTTTCGTATAATTTAAGAAAATTATTTAAAATTTAAAATATTTTCGTAGATTTTGCGATGCATTTTTACTAAAGCAACGTAAAACATTTTCGTAGTTTATACACTGGGATTACATTAACGAAAATTTCGTAGATTTAAAAAGAATGCATTGTTAGTTATGCAACATCATCTAATGTACGAAGTGCTTTATCAAGCAAACAAAAAATTAGTTGGTTTATCAACGCCATTCGTAGTTTTTACGAAATTGTCCTATAAATTTTACGAAAAAATCTGACAGAACATATGTTAAAAATTCACAATTTCCACTGAGAAAAATGAAATTGGTCAATTTGACCGAAAAAATTTTTTAAAATACCACGCCATACAAATCTGTAAATTTTTAATAATTCTGTTGGTCCAATATTAACTATTAAAAATAGTCAATCCCAAAACCACACATCGCTTTATTAATTTTGAATTGCTCAAAAGGCATTAAGATGGATGGCTTAGTGGTAGAGTAGCGAGACGGAAATTCGGAGGTCCGAGGTTCAATTCCCAACCAAGTCGGGTTATCACAGGAAAATAAACTTTAAAAAGACAACCACATGGAACATATGTAGACCAGTAGCTCAGTGGTAAAAGAGTTGCGTGCGATTCGCTAATTCGGAAGATCCCCAGGTTCAATTCCAATCAAGACGACGGGGAAATGTCAGAAAAATCAACTTTTTTTTTGCCACGATATTAATTATTTTTCGTGGTTGAAAATTTTATTATTTGGTACCTTTTTAACCAAGGATTTTGGTTAATTTTACAAATCTTTTTCTTCGAATCTTCGTAAAAAAAATATGACGCATCATGTTGATTTTACGAAGTACATTTCGTAGTTTTCACGAAATTTTTCATTGGCTCGAAATCATTGGTGCTTTTCGTATATTCTATCCCTATTTTTCTTAAATATTACGAGATATTTTTCTGAGTGTACCTACGGCTTTTTAGATTTTTGTGAATTGTTTTCATTTTCTGACTTTTCACAGATTTATTTTTTGTTATAAAGTTCTATGTATGTAATACAAGCTTACTGGCTCCTAATGTTGCTCGGACTATCTTTTATTTGATAATAACTGTCAAAACTAATAAAAAATAAAAAAACGAAACACAATTTTGGCACAGCTATAACGTAAAAGGTTCTTTCTCACTGATTATTGTAGAGGGCTGACTATTCTCCTCGTCCCTCGGGAACTACATATATGCAGATTCCCGGGATAACAACTACATATGTCATTTTGTTCTCTGCCCCGAGCTCTATATGAAATTTCAGCGAAATCGGTGTCGTAGTTTCATCGTAAAAAAGTAACCAACAGACAGAAAGAGACACACTTTCGGATTTATAATATTAATAGGGATTTTTGGTATAATTTTTGTCGACAAAACCATTCTTATTTCAATAATAAACTGTTAAAATCTTTCATTTACTACAACTCTTTTTAGCGTAGAAATAACCCTAATAGATCATTCTTCAGGCCATTACAAAAGTAATGACAACAGTCTTTTAATTTAGTGTTTAATAAAATTAACCAAGTTTTCTTTATTTCGTTCTCCTGTGGGTAAATTTAAGATGGAAGTCTTAACAATTAATGCCATACTAAAGCACAGGACAATTAAAGTTAGTATCGTAAGATTTTAGTTGTGTTCTTTATAAATTAGTCTAAATAGTTTTGTTCGACGAAAACCAGAAGTCAATATAATTAACAAATTATTTACAGTAAAAAGTTTAAAATACCTTAACTTCTTATAATTGCAACATATATTGAATTCCAAAAGACTTGTCTTCTTAAAGATATGAAGCGACTTGATCAAGTGAGAGTGTCAACGTTCCAGAGGGAAATCAAGTAAAGCGAATTGCACTTTTACAGGGAAATTTACTTGTATCAATATTGGCGCAAGAGATTTGCTTGCGACATTTATTACTCGGAAGTATTTTTACTGTCCAATTAAGCCGAAAACGGGCATTGTCACACTCTTGGCCAATCCTGAAATGTCTCCACTCAACTGAATCGCAGTTTTTTGTCACCTTTGTCACCTAAATTAAAACACAAAGCGATCTTTTTCGCTCTGAATCCCAATGGAAACTTTTCTCGTTGTTTTTGTAACTCCCTGAATTCGTACGGCTTTCGGTGCGTTTAGGAAGTCAAAAAAAAAAAGTTTCGAGATCAGTAAGACTCGATAGCAGACTGATACAGAAACAATCAGCATTCCATTTGCATGGTGGAAAGTATTGCACTTTCCACTTACTGCAACGTTTCTCGAAACGGTCAAACAAATAAAGTGCGCCCGGCCGGCACTACATCTTCAAGAAAATTTTATTATCAATTGAATGGTGCTGCAAGTGGCGTCGGCCTGGAAATAAAAGCACACCTCCAAGGGCCGGGACCAGCCCCAGATGGAAGATATATGGCGGTTGACAAGGAGTTTGCGAAGACCAGCAGTTCTGCCCTAGTTCGCAACGGCCATAACTCATCTGATAAGACTAGGAAATCAGTGAGCTATGAAGATAGCGCGAAGAAATCATTTTGCACTGTCCGGTCCGCCCGAGCCCACTCCCCGATGTGGCTGCAAGACGTCGCGCGTCGTGCTCGGCTAAGTACGCGTTCGGCTTCTAATCAGTCCCGCTAATAAGCATAAAGTCGGAATTGCTCGCGAGGCAATTATCGTCGCCAGTCCATCATAGTCAAAGCAACGCCACGGACCCCTCGTGATATATGAGGCAGTCGTGCTACTTTATGGCGCTCGTCGGCGATCGCGGCAGCCAATTACAAAGCGTATATAAGTGATCGTCATGCCTATGATTCTCTATGTACGTGTATATATGCGTGGTGTATGTACAAATTATGTTAATTTGGCGTATCCATAGAACCAATATAATGTTCAGTTGTCGCGGACACATCGTACATACGGCAGCCTTCTTCACTTCGCGCTGTTTGATTCCCGATGTGGGGAGGTATGGCAAATAAGCGAACGGAAAAAGTTTATTAAGCCGCGCCGTATGAGCGTGATTTTTTCGTGTTCACTGCCTACTGGTAGGTAGTAAGTAGGGAGGAAAAAGTCGAGATCATCTTTGAGTTTCTTTCCATTGGACGGCACAAAAAGAAAAGCAGGCGATCTTCGCTATTAGCATTAGGCCAGACGTCTGTGACGACAACTGTGGGCCTGCTTCAACGCCTCGATTATTAGCATAGGTATGCTTACTGAAGATCTTTTTGGAAAGTCTGAGCGTTGCCGCACGGACACGAGACTTGCGCACATGTGATACTCCAATCAACCGATTTCTATCGAATCCGCTAAGGCGATGAATGATTTTTGAGCAAGCGCATGAGTAGGTGGTTACATCTTATGAAACCCTCCTGGAATTGGAGTGCTCATACGTCTGATTATTATCGGTGGCTATTACATGTCAGTAGGCAGTAGTTTTGCCAATGATCTGATTTAACTGCTGTTATTAGATCTGCGCATACATTTATTTATCTAATGCTATTAACCCTTAGGAACTCTGAAGCGAAAATGAATACAGTTTTTATCGGGTTAAATAAAGCCGTAATAAATGGGCAGTGAATCAAAAAATCATATTTTAAATGAATTCAAATATTTGTTTAAATTTAAATTTGATTTGACATTGGAAAACAAGTAGTTTTGTGTTATTAATTTCAATACTGAATCCCAAGACTTTACTAGGTGTTTGAAATAAGTAATCAACTGATGAACTTGAGCCACTGATGTACGCTATCCGTTATACAGGTTTACTATACAATATTAGTGCCTCAAACTTTTAACACTTATATATATTTTTTTATTTTTGAAAACATCCCTAGAACTGACCTATCTACGTACGCCTATATTATGATGATGAGTTACCGAGAGAGGGGTTATGAACCTAGAATATTCCTCTATATACATACATACATATATCACAAATGTTACTTAAATTTAGTTTTTAGTTTTTAGTTCACTTTTTTTCAATATAAGCTTGTTTTTAATTTTTTTTTTACTTTTAATTTATTTTCCACTATTTAGTCTTAAAGGATTATGAACATCTGTTATTTTCAAAAGCTAACATATAGCACTCTCATTTTGGAGACCATTAACTTTATTACACTATTTACATTATAATACACCATTATTAAGTAATTACGTTATTAACAAATTTACATATATACATTATTTACACCATGAACATTATTTGTACAATTAACATTATTTACATTATTGACATAATTTACACCATTTACATTATTTAATACCACCGAATTTATCTAGTTAGTTATACTACTACCTGTTTGTTTTATATTTTTATTATATTATTTATTTTGGTTGTTCATGTGTCCAGTAATATTTTTCATTCTATTCATTTCAGCTAGTGCGCTGGTGTTACATGATGTTTCCCTTGATAATTTATTGCAATCTATTGTAATTCATTGATCATAAGACTATCTAATGAGCGCATTCTGCTCAGTGTTACATATGCTTGGCCGGCCGCAAAGAATTTCGGTCCTATACTACGGCGTAATCTACTGTGTTACTCTGCATCTTATGAACTATTGATGCCCATGATAAAATCAAGGGTAACATGCGTCTTTCAATAGTGCCACAGTTGCATTTAGCTGGAAATTATACAGCGATTGGTTCTATAATATGTTCTCCGTCTTTATAACAGTTGATACGCACAGATGGGATATCTGTTTCATACATTTGGTCACGGCGGAACAGAGGCCAGATAATTTCAGTGACAAATCCGATTGCTCCGTTCACCAGACCCTTGCTTACGTCGATGTTGGATCTCAACATGACATTGGTATCTTCAAATAACTGTAATGTAGTTGGCAAGCCACCGGTTTTATTAACATCAGTTGGTATTACATGGTCCAATGCAGTGTCACCTAAATTGCGTGGTGCATCCACTATTTGATCTTCTGCCTTGATTGAGAAAATTTTTGTGTTTTGTAAGGTACAGAGTGTTTCGCTAAGGTCAGAACAGGGAGCTTCTAAAATCGCAATCGAAGCCCTTTGAGAGAATCGCAGGATATTTATTGAATGGTACTGAACTACTCTAGCAGGAATAACTTCAGTGAAGTTTATTCTTTATCAGAAAGGTCATAAGAGAAGGAAACGTTTTCTCAGAAAAAATCTTACTGTACAAAAAATCAACACAACAAAGTTCCAAAGTCGAATTTTAGAAATCTCTCGAGCAAGTCTTTGAGAGAACTTTAGAAAACATTTTTTGGGTTCACCCTTCAAATTTTCAATTGCAATTTTAGGGGTGAAAGACCAATATTAGGGGGTCTCCGAACATTAATGAGAATTGATTTGGTATAATGCCCTTGTTCTGACCTTAACGAAATACTTTGTTATATCTATATGTGATGTTTATGTCAGCATGTATGTATCTGCCACACCTTTGACCTCCGCTTCCCGCTTTTGATATAACTTTTGATATAAAATTCCATGGTCATCAGAGGTGTGTGGGTCCAGCAATATAATTACTGCCTTTTTATGCTTCCCCTTTTCTCAATAAAACTGAGATAAAAAGAAGAATACTTAAAAATGGATCAATAAGTTTTAAAGTTGTCTTTAATTACCTATTAATTCTTCAATTATATTGCTTATCTGGTTTCAAGTTATGTTTTTGTCTCCTGCTGTAAGGCTGAACATTGACTGCTCTTGTCGCTTGGCAATTTCTCGCATCTACAATGTCCACCATCTTGATATTATGTCCTGTTCCTCTTTGAGAAAATTATGAAGTACCTACACAGCGAGCTTTTATAACAATGTTAACATTGTTAATGTTAACATCCAAACCTTTTCCTCTTCGTCGGAATCTTGCTTTTACATGGCCGAACGCATTCTTGTCGACAAAACGGCATCTGGAAAGGGATTTGTTGAATATCGCTGCGTTCTAGCCCAAAAAGAAAGGGTTTCATCAAATCGGAGTATAAGCGAAAAGCCCAATGGTCTGTCATGTAAATAGGAACAATTGTAGGTACAGTCGATGTTGCGGCAGAACTATAGCTGAAATCGTTGCTGTTTTAAGCGAAATTTTAAAATACGAATTTTCACTTTGAGAATCATTGCATCTTCCGGGAGCGCCCCGACGTTTATGTACGTACCAACATGAATCGGAATATCTGAAAGTAAGCATTTTAAGACGTAAATTTAGAAGTATATTTTTTTCAATTTGCACTTATTTTCGCTATAACTTAATACTTACCGATAATCTCCAAGAGCGAGAAGAACTGTTGAATACCAACCCTTGCAATTATATAGTAATGCACAGCCAGTCCTTTTTGTGAAACTTATGAAAACTCTGGAAATTAAGTTTACGAGGATTTCTATTCTAATCTTATTTTAAAAATTTGCCAATAGCACCGGTACACTGAGGTAATCCTATATCTTCGAGGCTGGAGATTATTTCCGTCGTCTTTTGAGTTGAGAAAGGGAGGAATGGTAAATATTTTTCCTCATTTATGCCAAACCTCGCGGCAAAACTCCAGACATATCTCGCCAACTATTGTCCGGCCTGCTTCCAACAAATTAGCAATAGTTTTGTACTCACATGACGATTCAAAAGATTGCATGGAAATAGCAATTCGCTTTTTCATGTACAGTATTGGCCAAAACTAAAGCACCCCCTTGTAAAGTACGATGCATACCCCAATTGTTACAAGAAAACAAAGTTAACAAATTTCTTTCTTAGTTTTTAATATTCATACATATCTTAGTGATAAAAAAACAGAACGATAACAATTCAGTTTTACAAAGAACAGAAAATAAGATAAAATGTTTATCCAACAGTCCAGATTTTCTTGGACAAAACTATAGCACCCCCTAGTCTTTAAACGAGAAATCATATAAAAATCTCAATATTTCGTTGGGTACCCATTATTTTTAATAACACTAGCACATCTTCTTGGCATAGAGAATATTAAATTATCAATTACTTCTTTAGGAATGTTTTCCTAATGCTGTTTTAATAGCCTCAAACAATAAGCCTTTTATCCTCAATTTTCCTTATTAATTCTTCTGTTAACAATCTCCCACAAGTTCTCAATCGGGTTAAGATCAGGAGATTGCGAACGCTAATTCAAAACATCTATTTTATTTGTTTTGAGCCAAGTTCTACACAGCAAAGAGGTATGCTTTAGATAGTTGTCTTGCTGGAACCTCCATTTCAGTGGAATCCCCTCTTCAGCGTATGGCAGCATTGTACTTTTTAGTATATCGGTGTACATGAAACGATCCATAATACCACTAATTCGGTGAATTGGTCCAATACCTTGCCCAGAAAAACAGCCCCAGACCATGACACTACCTCCTCCTCCTCCATGGATTTAATCGTTGTCCTTGTGGTCGTCTTATTCCGTCAGAATCTTTTAAATTAAATTTCGATTCATCGGAAAATAAAACAGTTTTCCATTTATGAATAATTCAATCCATATGAACTTTGGCTAATTCCAATCCAAACATGTGCAAAGACCACAACGATTAAATCTTCTTTAAATTTTTGGTAGATATTTTGGTGTCTTTCTTGCCATACATCCATTAAGTCCTGCTTCCTTTTACGAAGAAGCAAACGGATCTATGTACGAACAATATCATCGAGAATCGGTGTTTTTCTGCGTCGTGCACAAATAATTTTAAATTTTTTCAAATTAAATGCACTTTTTGTGTCGCTTCAATTACGTGGCCCACGTATCTTAAGATGTGCTTTGCGAAAGCACCAAAAACTGCAATTCGCAGGAAACTTAGTTAAATATTTGTTTCCGTTTACTAGTTTGAAATGAAAGCTAACGGCTTAGCGATTCTAGGAATATAGAGAATCATTTTTCGTTTGTTATTAAAGAAAACAGAAAAATTTAATCAGTGGTAAATTTTGTTAATTTTTAAGATGTCACATGCATTTAAACAATCAAAAACAATAGCGAGTGTTAAGCAAGCGACATTTTAGAAGACTTGTATACAGCAAGAGCTACGAAATGAGTTTTTTAAGATCAGGCAGTGAAAGTGCAATTAGCAGTTTGGAAACGCATAATGAAACTAACCTAACCATAAGTGATTTAAATATGGAAACACTGGAAACGGATCATGGACAATATTACTCAACAGAAAAGGATCATGAGTAATATGAATATTCAGATATTCATAATTCTTCTGGCACCAATTTAAAAGAATTTCTTTGTTCTTTGTTGTTTTGTTGTTCTTTGTAGTATAGAATTTAATGTGAGCCATATGGCATTGAATGCACTTTAGAAAAAATTAAATGAATGCGGAATTTTCAATTGTTCAAATGCGAAAACACTCCTAACAACTTTTAGGGGCGTCATTAAAACTAAAATTGTAGATTCTGGTGAATACTATCATTTTGGTTTGGATAATGGCGTAAAAAAAGAAATTCCAAATAAAGAATTATATCGTATACCTACCATTTTAGTTAATGTTAATATTGACGGTCTGCCTATATCGAAATCGTCGGGTTTATGTTTGTGGCCAATTCTAGGATTAATAACAAAAGTAAAATTTTCGAAATTTTTCTTGATTGGTGCTTATACTGGCAGAAAAAAAACCTAGTAGTGGAAATGAATTTTTAAAAGATTTTGCGGAAAAGTTAAAAAAACTTTATGAACAGGGTATTACAACAATTAAAGGATGTATGAAATGATCACAGATAGGAACAAATTCAAAAAAAGTAATAGGTACACTCAGTGCAACGAGGAGTTGCATATTCAGATGAAGATTATTCCAGTTTGAATGAAAATAATTTTCAGGAAAATGTTTTATACTCAGAGGGAATTAAGATGTTATCCCAATTTGCAGTGGAAACTATGCACTTGCTTGATCTCGGCATTACGAAAATAATATTAATTTGTATATATTAAAAAAAAAATTATCAAAGGAAAACGAATTCGGAAAAGTGATATACAAATTGTGTTTTAATTTGTTGGAAATATTCACTGAGAGAAAAACTTTAATAACTTTAACTATTTTGTGTAGTTATAATTGCTATTTGCTAAAAAAATTGATAAATAGTAATATCAATTTACATTTCAGTTAAATTTAACTAACAATTTTTACAATTTACTATTCTTATAAGCTCGACTATATACAATAGCTATATGTACAATTCCTAGAATTGTCAAGTCAACTATTTTAAAATAATAAATTTTAATTTGACCAAAAAAATTGTTTAAACACCGCGTCATAAAAATCTGAAAATTCTTAACAATTTCGTTGGTCAAATTAACTATTACAAATAGTCAATCCTTTAGCCACACATCGCTTTATTAACGTTGAATTACTCAAAACCCACTGGCGTTCGGTGGCTCGAGGGTAAAGCTACGCGCGTACCAATTCAGAGTTCCTGGGTTCGAATCGTGGGAACAGAAGTCAACTTTTCTAAAAAGGCATCGGAATGGCGTGGTTCGGTTGGCAGCCAAGCTGCCAAGGTTCAAATATAGCTCAGGTCGGCAATATCGGAAAAAATCAACTTTTTCTCGTTGTCAGCAGATTAACTATTTTTCTCATTGAAGAATTTTAAATTTTACTAATAGTTGTAGTTGACTTAATTAATTCAAATAGTTGTTTCAACTTTCTTCATAGTAAATATAACGTTTTTGAATTTATAAAATTTGTTAAACAATAATTGGCTGAAAATCATTGCGGTAAATAGTTAATTTTGTATTCGTTTATAGTAAAATCAACTATATTTTTCTTTCAGTGTTCTAAATGAATTTTTTCCGGAAACCTAGGTCAGTCAATGAGTTATTATTTTGGAAATTAAGCGAATTCCGTCAGTTTGGATTGTTTACAGGAATGGTGGTATTGAAAGATTTGTTAGATGAAGATTCGTATTATCACTTTTTACTTATATGTTGCTATTATACACTATTGTACTTACACTGAAAGAAAAGATTAGTAAAATATCAGCCAACTATTTAAATTAGTTAATAGAACTAAAACAGTGGGAAAAAACATTTACAAAATTAGTTAGTTTTTCAACTATTTTAGTTTATTTCACTACTTTAGATTATTATTATAACAACTTATTCAATTAATTGGCTGATAATCAACAAAAGATTAGTTAGTATTGCTAATTTTTTTTCAGTGTACATAGTTGCTCTAATGACAGCGTCAGCAATGCGGACTGTGCAAATGAAATGCTTACGTATTTTGTAGAACATTTTCCTACGATATACGGAGAAGATAATTTAACATACAATGAACACAGTCTTTTACGCATAGCAGATAGTTTAAAAAAATTTGGAAGTGTAGACAAATTTTCAGGATATGCTTTTGAAAACTTTATGCAGTAATTAAAGAAAGATTAACGCAAACCAACAAAAGTTTTACAACAACTGCAAAAAAGAGCGGTTGAACGTAATAATTCCACTGGGACAATAAGAATTGAAGATTTTGAAATTTGTAAAATGCTGTATAAAAATAATAAATAACAGTTTTTCAAGAAGTTTAAGAGTGAGTATAAGAGTATGAGAGTATGCGCTATCTGGGTGCCTACTTCTTCGATGACCTATCTGACCTGGCCTCAATGAGTATCCAGAACATTAGCCGCTTCATCAAATACTCTAGGTGGTTCCCTGGTTAGAATATGGGTCGCCCCATGTGGTATCACAGTGGACCTAGCGATGATCTAAGTGTGCCCGAGAGGCTGCCACATCACCATACCATACCATATTAAAACAACTACCCCTAATAACAAATTTTTTGTTGAAACACCAATGGGGAATATTCCAGTTAAAATTACAGCAATTAAAATACAAAATGACGAAGAAATAATTGGATGTCAAGAATTTTTAGAAACTTCACCCTATTTCGTTCAACCTATTGTTACGATGCAACGGGATCGTAGTGACCGTTCAAGATTCCGTCATATGAGAAACTGACATGCGGATGGGACTGTGAATTTCTGTAGCGATAATTGGAGTTGTGGAAAATAAAAAGTTAAGTTAAAGTAGTCAATCAATCTTTTCGAACCCATATTCGCCCGTGAGCAAACACGTAACACTATGAATTCTAAGCTTGCCGGAATAATTGAAGCAAAATCACTATCAAATACTGTGAATGAATTCAAAATGTTTCAAATTCATTATAAATACATATGTCACTTTACCAATAAGTCAACAATATTTTAATCCCATTGTTACATTTATCTATCTAAATAATACTTAATAATACGCATCTTCAACGACTTCAAACCATGGCTGGCAAGGAAAAAATTTAAAACAGTCGGTGGGCAAATTAAATTAACCAATGAAGGTAAGTATATTACAGTTTTAAATTGAATAACCTTTTTAAACCATACTTTCTTTGAAGATTTAGATAATTGAAGCCCGGATATTTTTGGAGACTCTCCTGGCGAAGAAAATGTGGATCGTCAAATAACATTAGTTCCCATAAAACATTCCCTAAGCTACAAAAGAGATGCGATTCAACCTGGAGCTTGTCTTTAACTATAAATTTTTATTTACATTACAATATTAAAAATGTAATTTATTGCAGAAGTGGGTCAGCATTAAAATTAAAAGTAAATAAAAAAAATTGGAACAGAAAAAATACAACATTGTAAATATTATTCTTGTTTTCTTAAATTAATTTATATCTGTTTTGACTACCTACATACATACTTGAGGAAACACTTGGGTAATCAGTAATAATTTTTGTAAAACTTCTGTAATGTAAGAAGAAAATCCATTATTTAATAAAATGAATCGTAAACTGTAGCACCTTTGAAAGGGAAATGCGTTGCGATTCAATACTAAATAAATGATTTTGTAGAACTTTCTATACAGGAGCATTATAAACATTAGGCGTTAAAATTGACAAATTTATGACTGTCATTTCATTAACTGAATTGTAATGGAAAAAGTAGTGGCAAACAAATAAATAAAAATAAAATAAAATATAAACAAACAAAAATTGAGCTCAAGTGAGAAGCAAATGCTAGTGGGGAAAAAAAGGGCATATTTATTCCGAAATGGTCAACGCCCATGTAAGAGAGAAATTGTTCCTTCATACCAAAAGAAATTCGATTGAAGATACACAATCTGACCAGCCGCTGTCGGTAAGATAATATTTCAGGAAAATGTTTTATACTCAGAGGGACACGTAGTGTAAGTTAAATAAAAGAATTTAAAAATGTATTCATAAATCATATTTACCTTTTACATATTTGGTAATTTTTCCATATCCCTAATAAAATTCTTTCTTTTCTCATGAAAAATAAGACACAAACTTCAAACTGACAAACCGATATATTTATGTCTTTATAGTACGCTATTTTAACGCTACTGGCACTAAGAGCAGAAAAGGGTGTACAAACTCAGCTTGAATTAATTCAATTGTGTGGATCTTGAGAACCAGTTCATATGGTACTTTTAAATGGATTACGTTATTCTGACGTCAGGAACTAGTTAAATTGCTGTAGTCTGTCCATAACTTTAATGCAAAAATTTATCTAGTTCAAGTTGTAGTTTTGATGGGTAAAAACCACGAAATCTGATGTATTTTTCTCAATTTTTCAAATCTTGATATACCTACATACATGAAGGTTTTTAAAACTCAATTAAATACAAAATTTGCTATCTAACCTGAACCAAATTGGAAAATGAAAAGAATGCAGCTAATGACTTAAATTTTATTTATAAATCAGAAAAACACAAATCGTAAAATACTTTTTTAAAGACCTACATACAAAGGGATAAGTAATTAATGCGTAGTAAGAAAACATTACTTTTCACTCTATTTGACAAAATTAACTGACGAATAGCAGTCACTTTTGCCGCTTTTCAGTGCGAATAAGTTTATCCGCCTTGTAGCAGTTTTAAATTAAAGCCAAGTTAATTTAGCACAATTTTATTCGACGAATAAAGTTATCTGACGATTGAAAAATTGACACTAAAATATGCATATGTATTTTAATATCATAATATATTTTATTAAAAAAAATAAAATAACCCTAAGCTATTATCAATTATTATAAAAGTTCTGAGAAGGTCGAATATCTTGTGAAATTCGAATTGGATCGAAAAAAATAAAAAATAAAACACGTGTCAAATACGTTTTTCTAAGCTCTCCAATGGCACTAACTTTATTGCTCAGCGGTTGCTGAAGTTTTAAGTAAAAGCTTACATTTTTATTTACATAATCACAAATAACCAGAATTTTTTACAAAAGAGGCACCATTAGTACAAAAAGAAAAACCATGTGTGCAAACATGTTTGCATTGCATTTCTTTTAGTTATTATAAAATAAGTTGAGGTATCATACGTATTAAAATGTAATGTAAACATATAAATTAACATACTTTGTAATTAGGTCATCTCGTCTACGTCAGTTAAAATGATTTCTTATAGAGGGTACAAAAGTAAAAGTTATGTATATGTAACTAAATTTATTTTGACCTCAACATTTCAAGCCATTTAGAACGTGCAAAATTGTATTTTTAATAAAAAAAAACGTATACAATAATTATCGTAAAAAACTGACAACAGGAGTGAAGGCTTTGTTTGTAACGAGATTTTTACCGTCTGATAATTATTTTAAGCTGCTTAATGAGGAAAGTAAAAAATTTGCCCATTAAAGGGCCTGTTGGCACTTGCAAAATATCTGCCACCGGAGTTGTGTTAATTGTTCCGTAAATCATATTTTTGATCTGTGGTGATCGGGCGTCTCTGCCATTAATTTGAAAAGTTTTCCTTCAGAGAAGGTAGAAGGCACGCAATATAAGCTAAAGATCAATTGATGCAGTTAGTGAGCACTAATTAGGCCTGTTTATGGTGGAAATAATTTTAGTAATAATTTTTATGCAAAAGGCTTAATTGGGTTTAAATCTGTCTAATTTGTCAAGGTTTTATGTAAGCACCCCGGGGATCCTCCAGAAGAACAACTCACTTATTGCTGGTTTCGCTTTGCTCAGGGACAAAAGCGAGGCCCAGAAAGGCATAAAACTTCGCCTGCAGCATAAGTGAATTAAATTAATTTTCAGCCATTTGGGCCCCGAGAACTGTTAAGCCAATTAAAATAAACGCGCGGTCCTAGCCATTCCATTCGATCGCATCGCAGAATATCGCGGAGAAAGTCGCGGAGAGTCCACTGATTCAGTGGCCAACACGTGACTAATTACGCCCGACATGGTTGGCTTTTGTAAAAGAATTTAATTCGACTAGAAGTAGGTACACAGCGGCGGCACTACGGAAGCTCGAATGGGCGGCTATTCCCGACTTGATTGGAAGTGTGACATTTAATTGAAAATGCAAGAAAATTACAGCAATTTAGCTGAAAGGCGTAAACCAGGCCCTATTTGATCGGAGCCAGCAAAAACTGAACTCTTCGCCAAGAGATACATGCGCGCGGGACTGGGCTTTTCGCGAAAGACTTTGAAGTCCATTAATTAGCAATGTCATCGCAATTGGCTATCGCTGCAGGGAACCACTCAAAAGTGCCGTCGCTGTCGACAGAAAAAAGGCGATCGGCTTCGCCATATTGGCCAGAAACGCGGATACGTTGTTTTGTGGTCAACATGGTTAGTAGAGCAGCAAACATAGTCCACCTAAGATTAACCTGCCTACGAGTACTATCACCGCCAGTTAGCTGCTCGGCCGCGCGGCTCGGTCGGTTCCTGCATCTAATGCGCCACTGTCTTGGCTGCCGCTGATGGTGTTTGCATGCCCTCAGGCTTAGGTGTGGTCTCATTGGAACTACTTTCATATTTCTAAAACATCCGATACGGTCCACTCGCTTCAGAGCCGCTATATATAGGAATATCGATAGTGAAGCACGTTGGCTGATCTTTTTGGACCTTTTGGTGCAACGACTGCTTTGCGGCTGCTGCGGCTACGGTTGCTACACTCCCAATGATTATAGGTTGCTGCGACAATCAACACAGTTTTTGTTCTCGACCAAAGCTAAATTGCTGACAGTTGAAATATTTCAGAGTTTCACGTTATTATCTTTTAATAAAACTGCGTTTTATGGTAATGTCAGACCAAAGTATGTGCAAACTTGACCTTTGACAGACTGCGGAAAATTTATTCATTGTGAACCAATTTCATTTCCATAATAACTGTACTTACACGAGTTTTCTCCTTGATATTTTCTTAAATTAGCGCCAAACTGGTCAAATGCGACTTCCCGACGCAAACATTCACTGTATGATAAACCTTTCCTCCGGGAAAGCAGACAAACTGCAATAGCGGAGTACCTACCAGTATCTCCTATTTATAGATGGATATAATTAAAAGAATTGGAAAGTGCGGTTTCACTTTCATTTTTGTTTCCTAAACCCACATTTCGAAGAGAATATAAATGTATCTACAGTGTAAATATTCAGTAGTGCTACCAAAAATTTATGATCTGATGTTTTCAGGACCAGAAATAAATCCTTGGTAATAGAAAGCACCAATATGTGAGTTAATAGTAGAGATATAAATAAATAACCGTTCTCCTTTACATACATATGTTTATTGCATGAGGGCGTTGTTATTCTCCATTTTAATTTGTATTAATGTTTTTGATAGTTTTATCTAAGATTATTTTTAATATCAAATGCAAAATTTTAACGTTTTGTGGCGACCTCACTGCTCCATATATTTGTTCCTAGGCCGACTCATTGTGTCAGAGAAACGTTTTAAATCAAGTTACCTACATAAAAATAATATCATTTCGAGGAGGCTTTTAAAAAATAGTAAAAATAGAAAAAAACAGAAGAGAATTAACCCCTTATTGCATGAATTATGAAGGAGATGGAATAAATCTTTTTTTTTAGCGAAAACCTCCTTTATTTGCCATGAGTAATCAATCCAACTAAAAAAAAATATAATCGGTCAAATATTTTAGACAGAACCGCTTACGAAGCCAAATATGTATGTCAATTTCAAACTGAAGCCCAAAAACCAAAAAAAAAAAAAAAAACACGAAAAAGCACAAAAACCATACCAATCCCATGTTATTGAATATGTAAAGAAAGTATAGTTTAAAATTATTGATTTTTTTACGCGACTAATAAAAATTACCACTTTAATGCTGAATATTTCGCAAACGGAACCCTGAATCGAAAAAATGTTCATACCATACCCCATCATTTTTGGAAAATCTATAGACGAGTAGATCATCCCCTCTTTACGTGTAACGGAGGTGTTTTACCACGGAATTCTAAAAAAGAGCGAACATTTTATAGCAAAATATTACTATGGGTACCCTTGTGAAATTTCAATCAGCTGATTAAATGACAAAGCAGTCAGCTGATTACTTGATAGATTTTGAGTCTGAACGATAAATACGTACATGTAAATAACTACAATTAAAAATTGCAGTAGCCGAAGGCATAAAATTCAAAAAATCGAACATTTATATATTAAACACAATATGCCAAAATTGTAAGGCCAAAATAAAATATTTACATATGTTTTAATAATATTCATAATTACTTATTTTACTAATGTAAAATGAAGGCTGAAAGTTTTTTTTTTAATTTTCAACTTTATTTATGTGTTTATAGATATTGTGTGTCTTATAGATATATGTACATATATAAGCCGTTTTCCTTGCAAGTCTTCAAAACTATGTTCTAGTGTAAATAATTGATATAATTCAAGTAATAGTTACCTTAAAATTAAATAACATATTAAATTAATTATATCAACGTTTGCTACGATTACTAAAAATAAATCTCAAATGCATTTTCATCTTGCAAACGTTGTGTAATTTTTAAATGTTACTTCCGTCCGATCACTTCTTATTCGGTTTTACTTTTATTTTATTTTTATTGTTATTGTCGTCCGATTTATCTACTTAAAGTTTTGTTAACAACATGGTGGATCTAACCATAATGAAAATAAAATGAAAATATATTTCAACAACATAAGCTATCTTAATAGTTGTTTAACACTTTAGTCTTGCACATTTGCAACGCAGTTTTGCAATGGTTTGAAGTTTTGCAAAAGTAAAAAAGTATTGCAAACTTTTCTCTGTGAACATTATTGTTGCAAATTTTTGTATTTTTGCACCATTAATAACGATACAAAACCCATATGTACCAAAGAGTACAATTTCTCCCAAATCCTTTCCGGCTGATCTAGTAAAAAATTAAAGTGAAATACAATAGATGCAAATTTCATGACATGGTAATATGTACTGCAGTTCATGATACTTTATATTTGTCTATGTGAAGGTTTAATATTTTATTTTTTAATAAAACTTTTTACCCCAACTTTAGAAGTATATTTTAGCAAGTAAATTTAAAGATTTGTGATAAATTGATTACGTTACGGTATTGTTCAAATAACCTGATATATAAATTATTAAAAAAATTATTTTAAGCATCACTTCATTTAAATACCTCGAGCAAACATAATTTAGTAATTTTTGTATATTTTGAAACTTGCATAATTCACTTTAGAATAAAGATAATAATAATATATGTTTAAAGATAATAATTCTGTAGAAATTCCTTTTCATTTGACATTTACCTTTTTAAAATATATTATTATTATTTCTTGGTTGGGTTTTCATTTATCAACGATTCTTTTAACTAAGCTTTACTGTGATCATGATTTGATGTTTGATGATTACTTATTTTAGTCCTATTTATTTGTTTACTAATTTAAAAATATTCGATATCCTCTAAAAATTTAGCCATAGGAAGTGTTTTGTAATGTAATGTTAACTGTTTTCGAATTATGTATAGTGCGAAAAATTGACAAGTGAAACAAAGCAAATGTTTTTAGTTTTTGACAGTCGTACACCAAAATTGGCCCGTATAAAAGTTATAGAGAACAAAATGTGCTACAATTTTCATATGTTGAAGGTTTTTGGTATGGGATAGTAGTGGACCTTTTTGATTATGCCTTGATTGCGGTAGAGCAAAACTATATTATTCATTTGATATATTGCTCTCAGAGTAAGTCTCCTCCAGGTGTTTTTGAAGCCGCAGATTGCACTAGACATCAAACATCTGCTAGGTGTTTTTGCTACAGTTTATTTTCGTTTTTTGTTAAGGTCCGTACCATAAATGCAGGCTACATTAACCGCAATCAAACGATGTCAGTATAAATTTGCTGGCGTCTAATAACTCGGAACGTTTTGCAACATCCACCACATCACTGGGCGAAGGAGAGAACCAGCAACAAAGAAATTCCTCCTGAAGACCGATTTCATAATCTTCAAGATAGCCTCAGAGCTATTACACAGTGCACATAGCACAACCTTGAGTACCGCTAGTTTGTGGCGGCGACCACACCCGCGCACTCCATTACCTGCACGCTCGATATTCCACATCGCGTCGTCAACGTCGACCCAGCCTAGTGTGTTAGTGGATTATCGCGGCGAAGAAATCTTGCGGCCCAGCAGCTCCGTTGCATCCAGCTTCAGTTCAGCCCAACAACATCTTAACGGCCATTCTAATATAAACTGGATCTCTAGCCTCTCGGGCTGAGGCGCTGCCGCCTTGCTCTTTTTTCAGTTTTGTTATTATTTTTCATTTTCCTCCACCAGTGGTCGATGGATTGGAAATCCAACTCATTGCCGATTTCTGCGCGCGCTACAACGCCACCAGCCAGCCCGTGCAGAGCGTCGTCGGCCACAAATTGCCACGGCGGAATTTTATAAGAAAAAGTGCTCCCATAAATCGAAAGTAAAATTGACGGGTTGCATAATAACGCGTTGATGCGGTGCTCTTTGCTAGCGAAGAAATGTTCTTGTTTAGAAATACTTCTGTGACAGGAAATTCCATTAGAGAGGCTTATGATGACGCAAGGGCCTTTTATAGAAAATAGCTTCCATGCATATCTTTCTGTTTGATCCATGCGGGAAACGAAGTGCTGGCAACCACTGCACTCCTGCATTATGGCGACAATAGGAAATGCGCCACTTTGTCGTAGAATTAACGCAAATACTTTTGTTATTATGCAAAGAAAAGATTTGCCCATTCCAGTACGTTTCTTACAATATTTATATTTATTAATAATTGAAACTCTTGAAAAATCGAATTATCGAAGAGTATTCAATCCTAAAATTGGCAGCAGTACCTATATCTCTAGAATTCTTGGCACTTTGTATTATGATTTTCTTACTAATGTTTTAATATATGTAGGTACACTCTTTTTCGAAGTTATAATCGCACTTCTCGTTATTCATTATTCGTTATGAAAATGCAAGAGCAATAAATAAAATGCGTAAAACTATTAATCTCACTCTTAATACCTCTGTACATTTACCAGAACACAATTGAGACAATTACATTTCGTTTAATGATTGTTCTTACTAAAATATTATAAAAGAAAATTAGGTTTAAGGAAAGAAAAGGGATTTCCCTCCGATTTCGATGAAATTGTGCAGTTGTCTTCAATTTACCCTAAAATGGAAGAATCTAAAAGAATATTGCGGCGGTCGGCTATATTTTCAACAATATTCGACTTTTAATTTTTGATATTTGCAAAAATTATAAGTTGAATATTTGCACCGCAAAATTCCTTTTGACCCGCACAATTTCAATAAATTTAGAATTTAACTACCTCGCTTTACACTACACTTCACATTTTTCATTTGAGAAAATGAAAAACTTTTATTTAATAATATTTAACAAATATAAACAAATATGTAATTTTATATTATTGTGATTTTTTTACACTTGTAATCTCTGAAAATTAACGAACGTAGTATTACAGCCACCAGCGAAGTAAAAATCACATGAAAAGTAAAGTGTAATGGCGGGCAACGGAGTGACAAGCGAGTTGATTTGTTTTGATTTATAATTATTTGTGTTTTTTAGCTTCACTCGTTCTTAAAAGTACAATAGGATGTTCATCATGCAATAATAAGATAAACTTGAGAAACTAAAACAAAATTAGGAAATTATTATTTTATTTCTTCTCCTTTATTTGACGCAATTTATAAAATTCCATTCAACATTCGGGGAGTTAAAAGACTCCACGATGTTTCTAGTTGCCGATTGTTAGCATAAACTTTGCTCACTAGATAACACCGATTCTCCATATCTTGCCTTGAAAACCAATATTTGATCGAAGCCATATGTCCATATGTGGAATTAGCTTTTCTTCCAGAAATGTGAAATTCGGCAGTCTTCTCTCTTGATGTTAGTCTTGCCTCTGACAATGTTTGGAGATCCTTTAAGAGCCCGTCAAATGGTAGATTTTGTTACCGAGAGAGCAGATTATCGCTCCATTAAATCATTTGTGACTTCTTTAGTTAATTAATAGCGTATTAATCAGGACATCGACTAATTTTAACATGAATACTATTAACCGGGAAAATCGAAAAGGCACTTTTAGGAAAAAAGTGGGCTGTATGGATGTTCATAGTGGTACTGAACTGTATATCGAAAGCGTAATCCGGCAAGAGACATTTGTATTTAGGAGCTATCATCCAACTTCGAAATATACGTGTTGTAGCCATGTATTTGCATATACATACATATATATGTAAATATATGTAAAGACTGCTCAAAGCGTCTTAAAGCTATAATATGTATATGGCATTCTAAGAACAAAAATATGTTTAAGTGCAATCGACCCAAGTGTTATTCATTGTTAATAAACTATCATAGCTTCATTGCCATAATTAATATGCATTCAACGATAATCAGTAAAACCGCACCCAGTAAACTTTCTGTAACAGTAGCGACTTCCCAATTACCTCAATATTTTTATTAAATGCATTTTCCAAACATTCCTACCTTGCCTGTGTCCAAGGTTAATCTGAGAGATTAAATTGAAAGCTCTTATTCGCTTAAACCCAGAAGTGAAGCAGATCAGGGTATCAGTTCAGCACTCAGCAGCAACTTCAAGGTTTCACCTACGCCTAGGTGTATAGACGATCAGAAGTATCCGAAAGCCCTCGAGACGACATCATAAAAGCGTTAATTGACTTTCATAATTATGCCTTTTCTATCGGCACAATTAACCAGTTCTGTATTTTTACTTTTATTCATCTGTCGCTTCAGATGACCACGAAGACAACCTTCAAGCATCGTGGTGAAGAAGTTAATCATTTTCGCGATTGCTTCTCATACAATGGTTTTTGTAGCTTAAAGCGCTTTGATCAGATCCACCCCGATCATAAGAGAATGAGATGTGGCTGACCACTTTAGGAAATATTTTCTGACTTTGACGCGAGATTACGCCAACTAGTCTCCAAAGCTGTGACACGGCTTTATTCGCCTCCGAGGTTTCGAGCGACCTTACAAAGATTTGACTCGTAATTAGAGCAGACAAAAATACATTCGAAGGCCGCCAAAATACTGCGCCTCCATGACAATATTATTATCATCACATCGTTACTTTTGCCAAACATGCATGATCATCTGCAAGCCTTGGTAGGCTTTAGTCGACCAAGGAAATATAGCATCAGTGCAAATTGGATTGCTAAGTTGGGCTAGAAGGCAAACTGATGTTGATTGCCGATAAAAGCTTACAGGGAATTTCTGTAAAAACCGCGAGGTTTAGATGAATTCATAGTTTTGTGTGATTGTTGCTACTTTTAATCAAACACAACTTTCATAAAATATTTAACATACATATATGTTTTCCCGAATTCTTTGTTCGTTACCTATGAATATATACATAAATCTTTAGTGTTAAACATTCAAAAGAGACATAATAAATAAACGGACGTACTAAATATGCTAAATTGTGTGTCCTTCAAAATCAAAACTTATAAAACTAAAGCAAAATAAGGGTATAATCATCACAGCAGGTATATTGCATGAATGGAGTCATTTAGCGCATTAAGAAGTCTTTTTCTAGTATTTCTGTGCCATGGAAATATTAAATTGCACGAAAACAGACACCTCATTACAAACTACTGTGGATCTCACAGTTGGGCCTTCAGCCATCAAAAAGTTTAATTGCTATACGCCATATTTTTAAAAATTTTAAAAATACAAATATGAGTTTCCGACTGTTAAACACAAGTTCACAAAACCGATGACAATAAAATATTCGGGGGTTGGAAAGATGGTAATGCATTTTGTATTTTACAAAGACTCCAAAATATTGTGATTCGCATATATCGAACATTATAAGAACCCTGGCGCTAAACAAAATTACGACTTACATATATTAGATGGAGATTTTTTTTCTTTTTTTTTTTTTTAAGCAAATAAAATCGTGGAGCAGATTGAGTTTGAGGTTTCCTCACGGATTTTGATGAAATTTTGGGAACGTTTCTCTCAACTTAGAAGCAAACATTTTTTCGGTCGCAATAATCACAAATCATCACTGAACATCTTTTATTTATTATTATATTGAACCTAACTTTCTATGTATGTATGTAATGAAGATTGTTATAACGACTTGCTCATCGCTGGGCCATATTTCGTCAGTCTCCTTTTTTTTTATTGACTAAAAACTTTTGAGTTAGTATAACTACATTTTTCTAATGAACTATATAGGTTTAAGTACGTTTTCTCCCATTGCAAACCTGAAAATCCAGGTTTTATCTGGGTTATCCAGGTTTTGGGGAAATTTCGGAAATATACCACTTTTAGAATGTGGTAGTGCGGAGAAAACGTAGGTACTAAAATAGGTACTAAAACTTATATAGTTCATTAAAAAGTGCAGCTTATACTATAGATCTTTTGTGTATTTGTAAGCCAGAGTTTTTAGAAATGTTTTTTTAGCGTTTATGAAATTAAATTTTAAGCACTCGTATCTGGATAATCTATGTTAAAATGGATTGCTGCAGTAGTAAATTGTATCATTAATTTATAGTCGTTTGGGTACTAAAATCCTAAATGAACCATAAAACATGTTAAGTAATTGGAAGGAAATTGAATTTCCGAGCCAGAAAGATTGCCGACCACCATGTCAGGGAAGAAAGCACTCATATTTTATCGCACATTATAGCGGTAGCGGTACGATAAGATATAAACATACTTTACCACTTTCTGCGAATTTATATTTATTTCTCCCATAATTGCAAAGTGAAATGGTGACCGTGCGCTCACCTTGACATTACTCACGTTCACTGGAGCAGACCTGAATTGGTCTATTTTACGATGAGCTGCAGTAATACAATAATTGCTTGAGCACAATGGGCCGCTGCAGGCTATGTCATAATTCGCTGTTAATTGTAGAAAACGCTCACAAAAAAATAATAATAATAAGAATCGACTGCAGTAGTTCGACCCGGAGCCATCCACCGCCCAGGTTATTTCAAACGCGGTAATTTGGCCGAACAATGAAGCACTTGAAGATGAAGCTCTTTTCGCTCGCCGACGGCAAACATCTGCGCCAAGGCCGCAGCAGAAGCTCCTATTTGAAGATTTGAACGCGCTTTCTGGCTCCACCGGTCTATAGGCCTCCGAGAGTTGCCCAACTAAATTAGGTTTGATTTTGTCTTATTGTGGCTGTTGACGCTGTTGTTATTGTTGGTTTACCACCCGGGTCTCGGCAGCGGCTGTAGCTGGGTCTGAGTGGCATAATAACTAACACCGATAACCTTAACAATAACAATAATAAACACTTTGAAATATTTAATGCCCTCATCGTGGTTCAAAATTAGACCTGTGATATCAAGGAGGAATGTCATGAGTTGCATCACACTAGTTCGCGGATAGACACGTCTCGCGGGGCTGGGATTTGATAGATGAACTCAGAGGAGTGAAGTCCGTATGTGGGTAGGACTTTTATGCAAATTGACGTGGAGAATTTAATGTCACGCCAATTTGTGGAGTTTTGAAATTAATTGAAACGTGCTCTTAAGGTTTAAACCAAGCACAATCCTGTGACCATTCTCAAATATGATATAAGGGAATGTGTATGTGTATGTACATTATGTATGCATTTTCTAGAATTTAAAAGGTTTCAGTAGACGAACATCGGCTTACAGCTTTCTTAGTTCGATTTATTTTATTCACTAGTTCATTAAGTAAAGTGGTACTTCATTAGTTTATAGATCATATTTAAAACTGTTACACACTGCGAGCACTTCTTGTGATTATAAATAAACCTTGAAGATTCAAATATACGAGTACAAAAAAAAAAACTAAAGAAAATTTCTAACAACCGACACTACGTAGATATTTTTATTTTCTGTTTAAAACTAAAATTTTGTGTGAATCTATTTAATGGTTCTCGAGGAATTTTGGTTACCGTATCAAACACTTGTGTTACTAACTGACTAACTGGCGTCATCGAAATGGCGGCACCCAAAACCTATTTTTGCGTTCCAAAACACAATAAAGGTATTAGTCTTTAATGGAAAGATAAAACCGCCGTATGATAAACCAAAATGGAATAATTTACTTTTAATTCAACGATTTTTCATCACGTTATCCGAATAATGTATGAAAACATCAAGCGCTCTGGTTAGTTATTTTTATTTTAGTTTTGAGAAACATTCAATAAACTTGGAAGTTATTAATCTAAATTATTCAAAAATAAAGTTAATTTTAAATTAAAAAAATAATCTATTATTATTATTATTATTATTATTATTATTATTATTATTATTATTCCTGGGGCAGGTACGGACTGCTACCAGGCGGGTCCCCGGGTGGCGGATAGGGGAATTCCCTCCAGATATGGAGGGGAGCTGCGAATACCTGCTTCGGCGGGGAATAAGCAGTCCCGGACCATTCCGATGGTTACTGTCGTGTAGGGGCACTGAATCCATCAGTGTCACTACACAATCGGAGTTCTCGCCCGAACCTGACAGAGGGACGGCCGTGTGTTTCTCCTGCACGGACGATGCAGCGATCCGAGGAGGGGGTGCATCTGGAGGTTGAGGTGAACGTCTGCCTGCGGGATTCGGGATCCAACACGCCTCTTTGGTGCACTCGTAACCTCGAGGAGCTGCGGCCCTAGGGAGTAGCACACCCTAGGTCTAGGGAGAAAACCCCGCTCTGATCCTTAGGTCAGACGGGGGGTGCAGGGGGGTGCTCCTCGGAAAGCCTACGGAACCTTCGGAGGCAGGTCACTGGTGATTCGGGGCCTGTTCGAAGAGGGGAAAGGACGGTGGGAAGAGGAGGGCCTTCCTATAAGTACGGGGGCTGCGGGAGGCGAAATGCTGGCGGTTGCCTCGGCTGTGGTCCGAGAACGCGAACCCGTACTCGAATCTACTTTAAATTTGTTTTTATGGAAAACAATTTTAAAAAATCGGGTGGGGAATTAGGGGGTTTTGACGAGGGGGGCGGCAGTACTCCTGCCAATCCCTTCGCGAGGAGGTCGCGAGTGCTCCGCTCACCGGTGTCACAAACACCGGGGGAGCGGGCGCGTTCGCAGGAGTCGACCGCGGACCTGACAGCGGCTGGCGACGCATCGCGGACGGTAGCCTCAGAGTCAGTCCCGGACGGGGATTCGCTGGCAGCCGGGCCCTCGACTACTGAGACGGCTCGGGCGCCCGTGCCCAGCCTTGAAGATAGGCTTGTGACGATGGAGGCCCGCATGGAGAAGGGGTTCTCCAAGATGAGGGGGCTCATCAAAGAGATGTTGGCTGCTCTTAAGAAGCAGCCCAACATATCCAAGGTCGTCAAGGACGGCCTCCCGGCATTAGAGGAGGCTCTTGACGACCTGGAGGAGTCCAGGAGAGCATGCGCGGGCGCCCGCTGCAGCCTCCCCAGCGGGAAACCTGCGACGAGGACCTGTTCCACGCAAACTGCCCCGGTGGCGGCAGAGAATGTGGGGGCCGCGTCGCGGGCGGATAGGCGCCCCTCTCTGAAGATACCATCGGCGAAGTCCTGTGGTACGCAAACTGCCCAGGTTGCGGCAGTGAGCGTCCAGGCTTCGCCGGCGGCGGGGAAGAGAGGGGCCTCCAGCCCTCCCCTCCCTCCGGAGGAGGACGCAAGGAAAAGACGGAGGGAGGAGCTTACCCTACCCTGGACCGAAGTGGTCAAGAAGGGTAAGGGGCCGAAGAAGGAAGGGGACAATGGAAAAGGAGAGAAGAAATCTGACACAAATCGGACACAGGACGAGAAGAAAAGGAAGAAGGGGAAGAGGAAGAAGAAACAGGGGGCAGCGAACGCTGCGGCTTCGGCCCCGGCCCCGCCCCCGACTCCAGCACCCGGCCGGCCAGCGGGCTCAACCGGGAGAGCCAAACCGGAGGCTATCCTACTTAAGCCCGCAGCGGGGAAGACCTTTGCGGAGGTGCTCGGCACCGTTCGCAAGGCGGTCAACCCCGAAAGCTGCGGGGTCCAGGTCAAGTCTGTCCGGCAGACTCGGGCTGGCGAGGTGCTGCTCGAGCTCGGGCAGTGCACCGCGCAGACCAGGACGGCCTTCTCGGAAGCCTTAAAGGACGCAGCCGGGTCAGCAGGCAGCGTCAAGCAGCTGGTGCCCAGGACGACCCTGGAGATCAGGGAACTTGACGTCTGCACAGCCAAGGAGGAGGTCCTCGATGCCCTCAGGCAGGTTCTGGGGGATTATGAGGGCCACCTCCGGGTCGTGCTGACCCGGCCTAATGATCGCGGCCAGCGCTTGGCCATTATTGAGGTGGAGGAGAAGGCTGCAGCGAGACTGCTGCAGGCCGCCCGTATAAAGGTTGGCTGGGTCGTTTGCAGGATCCGCAGGAGGGTGGTCGTGTCCAGGTGTTTCAAGTGCCTGGGCTACGGCCATCTTAGCCACGCCTGCAAAGGCCCAGATCGGAGCAAGTGCTGCTTTAAGTGTGGTGGGCCAGGGCACAAGTCGGCGGCGTGCACCGTGTCCCCGGTATGTTTCCTTTGCCCGGAGGTGGCGGGGAATGCCGGGGCCCGGCGTCACGCCGCGGGGTCGGGCGAGTGCGGGGCCTTCCGGAAGGCCCTCGCTGTGTGTAAAAGTGTTGTGTTGTGATTGTCCTTCAGGGAAACATTAACAGGAGCAGGACGGCTCACGATCTGTTGGCCCAGATCCGTCTCGAGAAAGACGCTGACATCGTTTTGGTCAGCGAACAGTACCGAGACGGGTCTGAGCCGACGTGGTATCGTGATACCCTTGGCACGGCGGCAATCTGGGTCCCTGACCCACGGCGTTTCGACGTTGTGGACCATGGCGCGGGCGCTGGCTTCGTTTGGGTGAAGAGCAGGGGCGTTACATACGTCAGCTGCTACTTCACTCCAAACGAGCCTATCGCGGACTTTCAGACCAAGTTGGATGGTCTGGAGGACGCGGCCCGCGGCATGGATGGGGAGCTGGTAGTGGCTGGAGACTTTAACGCGAAAGCCTTAGAGTGGGGGGAACCAACACCCGACTCTCGAGGTGGACGTGTCCTGGATTTTGCGTCCAGGACTGGGCTGGTTGTCCTAAACACCGGCTCGACGTCCACCTTCCGGCGTCCTGGCTACAGGGAGACAATTATTGATGTCTCCCTTGCGACGGAAAATCTGGCTGCACGTGTGCAGGACTGGCGGGTGATCGAGGACTATACAGCCAGCGATCACCAATACATCACGTTCCGCGTGCGTGATGTAGCGCCAGTGCGGGCCCGGCGCTCGCAGGGCCCGCCCAGATGGGATGTCGCCAGGATGGACGTCGAGAGGCTGTCTCTAGCCATTGAACGCGGCCGGCGAACCATTGATGGGATACCAGAGGGTTTGCCACCTCTCGAGCAGGCTGTACGGGCGGTGGACTCCACGATGAGTCTCATCCACCGGGCCTGCCGGGAGGCCGTGCCAAGGAAGAAAAGTTACGGGGGGGAGCGCCGTCCTGCGTATTGGTGGACGGACGAAATCGCGGAACTGAGGCGGATATGTCTCCGCCTCAGGCGGTTGGCCCAAAGAGCTGACCGACGCGATGCCGACGCAGCCCGTAGAACTGCCGATCATTTGGAAGCGAAAAAGAACCTTCGGAGGGCCATCCAAAGGAGTAAGCGCCGATGCTGGCAGCGGCTGGGCGAGGACCTTAATAAAGATCCTTGGGGATTAGGGTATAGGATCGTTCTCCGCAAGTTGGGGGCGTTCTCACAGAGCGCTCCCCTCGATGCGGAGACGGTCCGATCCATTGTGGATGCCCTTTTTCCCACCCATCCGCTGGTGCCAAATTTCGCGGCCCGCGAGGCACTTGATCCTCCTCCATTCACAACGGAGGAGTTAATCAGTGCCTCGCAAAGCCTTCAGAATAAGAAGGCACCAGGGCCCGACGGACTTCCAGCAGAGGTGCTGAAGGCGTTGACGGCGAGCCATCCAGGGCTCTTGCTTGATATGTACAATGCCTGTCTGAAGGCGGGAGTGTTTCCCTCCCGCTGGAAGACGGCTAGGCTTGTGCTTATCAGCAAGGGCAAGGGACCAGCAGGGTCCCCCGGGTCGTACAGACCGCTGTGTATGCTCGACACGGCCGGCAAGCTCCTGGAGAAGCTCCTGAAGCCTCGCCTCCAAGCAGCCGTCGAAGCTGCTGGAGACCTTTCCGAGAGGCAGTATGGCTTTCGGAAAGGGAGGTCGACGGTACATGCTATCCAGGAGGTAGTCGACGCGGCCCGGGCCACCGAATGCGGGAATCACTATTCTCGCCCGGTGTGCCTGCTGGTCACTCTGGATGTGCGCAACGCCTTCAACTCGGTAAGGTGGGGGGACGCGCTTAACGCGCTAGAGCGTGACTTCAGGGTCCCTCAGTATCTCTTGCAGATGATGAGGGATTACCTGAAGGATCGTACCCTCACCTTCGACACGGAGGATGGCCCGGAGACGAGGGTTCTCTCGGCAGGGGCGGCCCAAGGCTCCATACTGGGACCCGACATATGGAATTATACATATGACGGGATCCTTCGTATGGAGATGCCTGAAGGGTCTTTCCTGGTTGGGTACGCCGACGACATCGCGGCGGTTATTACCGCCAGAGATGTCGAGAAGGCTCAGATGAGGCTCAACCAGGTGATGCGTCGGGTAGGTTCCTGGCTACGCGACCATGGGTTGGAGTTGGCGCTGGCTAAGACCGAGATCGTCCTTCTTACCAAGAAGCGCATCCCCTTGCTTTTGGGGATGCGGGTAGGAGACATGTCGGTTCAGACGCGGCCTGCGATCAAGTACCTAGGGGTGAGTCTCGATTGTAGGCTCACCTTCTGGGACGAGATCAAGGGCCGGGCCGATAAGGCGGCTGCGGTGACGGCAGCGTTGAGCAGGGTCATGGCCAACATTGGTGGACCCAGACCCTGCAAAAGACGTCTGTTGCTCCGCACCGCCGAGGCGATTATGCTCTACGGAGCGGAAGTCTGGGCCGACTCGATGCGGTGGGAGAAGTATCGGAAACGTATCCTTGCGGTACAACGCCGTGCTGCCCTCCGCATCGCGTGCTCCTACCGTACGGTCTCGGAGCCGGCGGTTTTGGTGGTCGCGGGGGTCATTCCAATTGACCTCTTAGCCAGGGAACGACAGTTCGTCCACCGGGAGAAATCTGTGTTGGGGGGGGAAGCTCCGAGGGTGGCCCGAGCCAGGACCATTGCGTCCTGGCAAGCGCGATGGGATGGGGAGGCGCGAGGCAGGTGGACAGCTCGGTTGATTCCGCGGCTGGACACCTGGCTGGACCGTCAGCATGGTGAGGTCGATTACTACCTCACACAAATGCTGACGGGGCACGGGCACTTCCGGTCCTTCCTCTATAATATGGGGAAGGTACCGAGCCCGTGCTGCGCCTACTGCGATTCCCCATCCGACTCCGCTCTCCACACATTCTTTGAATGTGTCCGGTGGAGGGCGGAGCGGGCCGAGTTGGAGTCGGTGACGGGCAGCATAACCCCTGACAACTTAGTCGGGGTTATGCTGCAGTGTGACGATTTCTGGCGGAGGGTTGCCTCGTTTGTGAGAGGGATCCTCCGCCAGAAGGAAAGAGACAACAACAGGGGCCCCTAAGGGGTCTCTGTTGGCTCTGTTACTATTGTGCGTGTTATTTATTTAACTTATTGGCGTGCTTGTCTGTTTTCCTTTGGTGTCGGCCTGACAAAAACAGGTGTCTCCTCGGGGACGCCTGTTGGCTCTTTGTGTTAATTTATTTGGTGTGTGGCCGTAATAAATATTTATTTATTTATTTATTTATATATGTGCCAGGGACGGGCGTGCCGACAAAAACGGGGGCTCTTTAGGGAGCCCCTGTTGGCTGTGTGAGTGGAGACGGATGTCTGCGCGGAGTGTGTGTTGGCTGACGGGGCATCGCCTCATTTGGGAGGGGGTGTCCCCGCCAGCAGTGTGGAGGGGGGGCTGACAACAACGGGTGCTCTCCGGGGCACCGGTTGGCTGGCTCAAATCGGGGGTGCCGACAAAGGCAGGGGTCCCTGATGGGCCCCTGCTGGCTGCGTGAATGAGATGGGTGTTCCCATGATGAATGGAGTGTGCCTGTGTATGCGGGCGAGTTTACAGGGCTCCACCCCGAAGTAATATCTAATAAGATGGTCCCGGGGTGGAGTTCCTGGAGGGGGGAGCGGGGTTTTAGCCGGTAGGCCTGGCCTGTTGGCCAGGGAGTCCGGCACAGGGGCGGCTTCGGCCTCCCTAGTGCGTAACGGCATTTCCCCGCTTCCCTGCAAAAAAAAAAAAAAAAAAAAAAAAAAAAAAAAAAAAAAAAAAAAAAAAAAATTATTATTATTATTATTATTATTATTATTATTATAAGAATAAAATAAATAAAAATATGGGACCAATAAATAATCCCATGTTTGTGTCAACACTTTAAATCATTCTATAAATCAAGTTCCACGCCCCCTGAACAGAAATTGTTAATTCATTTAAGCCTGAGATTTGATTTTTTTCTTGTTAAACTTTTCTTACCAGACGCCTCCAAACATATTCGATACAATTAAGATCTGCCAATTTCGAGAATCATTGCAATATCCATACATTATTTTCCTGAAGGTAATCTTTCACTCTCTTGGCGGTACGAACTGAAGCATTATCTTATTAATGAATAAACGTTTTTTCCGGCATATCGAGGTTTTTTGGGTCCATCTTCACCGATTAGCTGTGTATACAAATTACTGTCCATTTTTCCAGAAATGAGCTTTATATGTAGCATCAGAGAGAAGTTAAATAACAAGAGATCCCAATGCGAACAAATTGAAAAATATATCAAGAAAATCAACCTAAGCGCGATACCTCCAGGCTAGCCTGGAGAAACGCACAAGTTCCACACGGCATGCTCTTGTGGATTGCTTGAGCTGGCTCGTGTGGAACTTTTCAATAGGCGATTTGTGTGTTTGCCTACTGGCATGTATATGCACTACGGCTTTTTCTAGGTGTAAGTAGAAAGCTATAAAAATAACCCTGATGGCTCCTTCTTTGAGAAACATATCTCGCCTGGCGCTGCTAAAATCTAAAAAAGCATTTGACCTGCGCCTGCTGCTTTATTTAGTTAGTTAAAAATTAAGCCTTTTGGGTTTATTTTTTGGCAAATTCAAGATTGTTTTCTAGAATTTTTATATTTCGGAATTAATTTTGGTTACTTGTATTATTTTTGGTTATTGGTAGTTTTCAAGAATTTAAATTGTAGCTTTGTATTTCTGGATCTATTGTTTTTAGTTTTTATTGGTAGTTTTTAAACTTTACGTTAAGTTTTTTATATTACTGAATTTGTTAATTTGAAAATCACCTAAAAACCACACATCAAAAATTAAACATAATACACAGCAGTAAGCATAAAATTATAAAAATTTTTAAAAACGTCACTGTCTTTTAATTCCATTTTCATTAAAGTCACATTACTGGCTTTCAAAACTATATCATCCAGAAACTATAAAATAAAATTAATACTATTTAGTCAAATATTTCTAAAATGCTCAATTTTGGTACATCTCTTAGATTAGGGAGTGAGTGTACTAAAAGCGTCCAATTTTGCTACCAAAGTCCATATCAGAAGAATCTATTCTATACTTATAAGTTTCCATTGTCAAGTATTAAATAAATAATTAAGGGTATTCATATTTTTTCTTTTCCATTTCACCGTTATTGAAAAACATTAAAGCAACAAACCTTATGTTGATTGCCTATTCGTTATAAAAATTATGGCCTGGCTAAACGTATCGTTGCACATGTAAATGTTCAATAAATTATTGGGTATTAAATCAACCATTCTAATTTATTTTCTCATGATATAATTTTAAATGTGGAAAATTTATTTGCCATTTTGGGTCAAACTTCCAAATACCAATTTTCATTTTAATCCATTAAAATTTACAATAGTTTGTTACCTTCTTGAGTCCGTCATTTTGAAATACGCGAATAACAAAACTAAATTTTAGGCCAGAATATGTAATGTTTTCACTCAAAAAATAAAAATGATTGGGCCAAGCGTTTGGGCATGTTTGAGCAACAAGAAAACAAACAGACAACCCACCTCTCGATTTTATATACCTACATACATACATATGTACATATATGTATGTACGTATGTATATATAGAAACAATCTTTGTTAATATCTCCTTTTTCCTCGCTTCACTTTATGAAAGAAAATTGATGAATTTTATTTCATTTTATTATTAAACTAAAAAACTTAAAAATATCATCACAGACCATAAGGGAATATATTCTAAATATTCGAGTAAAATGTCACACCTATTGAATCAAGATGTTTCGTTGAATCATGCCACCCATGTTTCGAGAAAAATTTATACATTATTATATTGATTTTCTCATTTAATATATCTTATTATCATTTAATAAATACTCCAATTTCGTTGATACTTCACTTCCTTGTTTTTACTAAGCGGCAATTTTACAATCTTCAGATTTTATTCGTCGTTTTATTGTCCCAAAAATCAAAGTGGCTTCGATTTAAATTAGCTATCAGACGGTTAAACTTATCGGCTCCTTTAACCGGCAGATAAGACTATTATTCGCTAGTTAAGTTTGATAAATAGAGTAAAAATAATTTTTCTTCACGGCCAAGTTAATTTCTTATCTGAAGAATAAGTTTATCTGACGATTGAAAAATTGGTCCTAAAAGCGATTTCTTAAAACAATTAAAAGGTCATAAGAGTCCTAAATTTATAATATATGTAAGCTAACGTATGCACATACGCAGAATCGGAGAAATCAGTTCAGTCAAAGAAGCGCGCCACGCCACCCTTTAAAAGTAATCCACACGAGCCAGCTCAAGCAATCCACAAGAGCATGCCGTGTGGAACTTGTGCGTTTCTCCAGGCTAGCCTGGAGGTATCGCGCTTAGGTTGATTTTCTTGATATATTTTTCATGTAGATAGTAGATCTTTCCGATTATTCACACACCAGCTCTATGATAGGATGAGCAGGACTTTGCTTTTAACATTTAAAATATTCTTGAAATATTTTAACTTATTATTTATTTTGCGCTGATGCATTAATAGTTTATTGCATTCTAACTTTGCCACTACATACATATGTATATATGTATGTTTATGTACCATCATATGAACAGCGTAGAGCAGAAGTAATACAAGCAACATTCGTTTCAAAATGGAGATAATAGCATTCATGATGCACTTAATAAAATTGTATGTTGTCGCAATGATTTAAGCAGCCAGCATACTTCCATCAAGTAAGTAAAAATATGTTAGTGCCTATTTTTGTTTTTTCCAATGTAACCTTTTCGCCCCGTGCAAAAGTGATCTATGTTAATCAATATAATCAGTGTCACTTGGATTGCCTTATTTCAAAAAAATCTCTGGTGCAGCAGTAATCTATGCACATATCTGCATAAGCTGCATAGGCTGCAGACGATATGGTTTAAAATCCAAAAATAACAAGTTGAAAATTAAACAATTAAAAATTTAACCAATTTGTACTGCAGTAAGTACATCATTCATTTTTCGTCAACTTACCCCATATCAGTCGTAGAGGTCAAACAGAAGAACAAGATTTACAACTCTTACCAAACACTCTGGTCGAGGAAAGTGACGAAAACTGAATTTGTAAGGCACAGAAAAGTTTTACTTTTGTTGTCATGTGTTATATAAAATTTTGTTGAATTTCTACCATTTTATTTGAATATTGTTATATTTTTCTGTTTTGTAAAAAAGTCAAATTCTTCTTAGAGCAGAAGTGCAATTAGTTTTTAAAATTAACATTGAGAAGTCAAATTTTATTAAAATAAATGTAAAAAGGATAGGTAACTTTAGTTAAAAGAAATGAGAATTAAGTTTTAAATTTTTAGCACATATTCATAATAATATAAAATGCGTTTGGCTCATTTTCTCAAAATCAATAAAATGACACTTGGATTACTTCTGCTCCAAGCTGTTCATGTATAGTTTATAGTTCTATGCAAATAGAGGTAAAAAAGATAATCATATTTTAGATATATATATATATATATGTAGGTATTTGGGTTTACCTACATATTAATAAAGGAAACTATAAAATAAGTCGTTCTCTAGAAAAAAAAAGGACTGAAACTAATTCACAATCACCAAACTATTTGATTCCTTTTTTTACAACGATTTACTTGATTTGATCAAAATAAAGATGGCACATTACCGCAGCTCATAAGTAAAGTAGATATGTATATATGTAAGTGGGTTTGTAGATAAGGTATGTAGGCAACATTAATTAAGAATAAGAACATCTCCATACTTTGTTTGTTGTCCTCGTGGGCAAAACGATACCATACAGTTCCAATTATCCACTTAATAACTCTGGTGTACCATTTAATCATGTTGAATTCGTCCTGTACACAATTTTTTGATTTGCTAATGAAGTTCCGTCGCGATCGTAAATATCTTAAAGAAATCGTTCGAGCGATATATGAGTGTTGATGACTTCGTGTATAAATGCGCGTCGGAACAATGGGAATGAGTGTCACAAGTCAGTTCAGGCCATTAAACTCAGAATCGTGATCAATAACCGTCATCGGTGGATCACATATTTGTTAATAAATACATCAATGAACCAATCGAAATTCCTTATAGCATAATTACGAGCGGGGCTACACCTTTAGATGGCTGTCATAAATCAAGTTGGGCGCAGGAAGGCGACGAGCGACTGCAGGTCTCTTGGGCTTTCGTAAGCCAAAATTGAGACCTTTGGCACACGAGGGGCCTAGATACTCGTACAGTAGTCCAATCATTGTTATTATTCGAATTGGCTATCATTTATGGACCGGGCCATCTGCGGTTAACTTTGTCCAGGAAGACCTCCTCTGTCCCCGCGGCAAGTCGGGCTGCCCAGTGTAGGCTTAAACCGGCCATCTGATACTCCCGGCGGTATCTGGAGACGTGATACCGACATTTCCAAGGAAAAGTTTATGACTTGTGATCGATATGAAAATTTCCTAACAATCATATCTGTCCATCTTGCATTCTGAGGTCTCACGAAACACGACCGCCAGTACCGGGAGGAAGCTGTGGCCGAACTCTTTTGGATTGCAAAATTTCTTGGGCGGCACGAGCGGCAATTTCAATAAATTTTGCTCAAAAAATTCTGCAGCTACCTTGATGCTTGGAACACGCAGGGATGGCCAGTATTGTTGGTTTTACGTTTGATTTTTTAGACAAATTGATTTGGGTGAAGGTCGTCGCGGTAGATATTATTACATTGTGAAATTTTATTGAGTGCTCCATGCCTGTGGCGAATGCAACTCCATTGTGTATTATCGAGATCTCCGAATCAAGAAATTGAGTCATTCATAAAGATATTGACGGGTCTGTAGGCCGGCTATGAATCTACTGAATTGGCTAAATCGGTGCAGGTGTTGGGCTCCTTCTTAATGATCAGTCATTAATTTGTCTACAGCATCGCTGAGGCTTTTTCGATCAATACGTGGACATTACCGCAACACCAATCGATTACATGAAATTATCCTCATATTTCAAACTAGACGTGAAGTTTACTAGTTTTATAATTCAACGGAAGCGAAACTTTAATGTTCAAAGAAAATCCGACAAGTGAAGTACAAAAGAGTGTGCTTATGTTATTCTTATTATTTTTTTTTATGTTTTTTAGAATAATACATTCGAATTTATGAATTAATATACATTTTTACAGTTTGATCAAGAATTTTATTCAACACAAATATTGATTGGGTGTACATATTAACTGACATGTGAGCAGTTTATATTCAAAGAAAAAAGAACTATATGTAATATTTAACCCAAATATTAAGTAACCTGTGCATTTCCTTGTAAGGAAATCGAGGGGGGTATAAAAGTAACCTTTCTAACGATACTTGTAAAGATTTGTTTCCAAATGTAATAGGAGTTTTAGATTTAATCGATATTTTCTTTGAAAAATTGAGGCTTTCCCAGTCCAAAAAATGAAATTCCGATAAATATTGAATTCTAAACCTTATACCTCCTATAGATGGAAAGATACTTTTGAATGGTATCGCTTGATGTCTTGCGATGTCCTTATAAAGATTTATCATGACTTAAGTGGCGAATCTCCTAAAAACTTTGACATCGATTTTGAGGGGGGTCAAGAAAAAAAGTTTAGTCAGGACATCCCAGGAAATCGATTGGTATAGCGTTTTCTACGTAGAATCCGAACGTCAGGAATAATGAAGTGTGTGGTGAAAAACAATAATAACTTTTTGACGTTTGCATATTTTTTTTTTTATTAATGATTTTTCTTTGTGGTACGCTTTATGGTAAACAACCACAATATTCCAGACTTCTTGAGCTACCGAACTAAGACATATAAAATAATTTCACAATTTAAATTCACTTTGGAAAGTGTTATACCAAAAACCATCGGGCACGCCCTGATTTTCCAATCCTGATTTTCAACTTTATCAAAAATAAAGACAAACATAATCACTGTTTCTTAAAATTTCCCCTACGTTTGTGAAAAGCGCAGCCGACTTTTGCTGAGAAAGGGACATTTTATTTTAATTCATTTTACATTTTTTAATTATCAAAATAAACCAACTGTGAATGTAAATATCGAAGCAGCTACAAAACTTGATTCCAATATAGGTAAGTATTAGAGTCTGCTTGCGGGCTTAGATGAACCAATTAGCAAATTTCCTCCGCAGAAAGTACCTATCGGTTTTTGTCGCGCCGTGTATAACTCTTGCTCAATTCCTCTTCTAACCTGGATGCAGCCCGAGACATTTGATTAGACCGCGATAGTCCGCTGCCTCGGTGTTTTTCGTTCAAATTTTCAAGTTGTTTTGCTCAATTTTACTTCGACAGTTTTCGACTGACGACGACGATACAGAGGGAAAACCGCCGCCGCACAGTTGGACAAACACGAGTGGAAAAACTTCAACACCGGCGAACCTCGTAATGTGCAGCACGCGCGAAATTCGTGACAGGGCGTTAGTCTGACAATAAATCTTCGCCGAGATATTTAAATGTGGTGCAGTATGTCTAAGCGTTTGCCGAGAGAAGACTCTGCAATGCATTTTGTGCTGCAATGCAACTGCGAAAATGAAAACGGTCCGGTCTATTCAGGTAAATTAATCACCGCTCCGGAGCCGGCTCTGCGCTTGCCCAAGTGCTAATTAAGAGCGGTGTTAAGCAATCGATAAATAATATAAATTCAAGGAGCGTCCGTAATCTGAGTAGCTGCGGTCCAAATATCTGACCAGTTACCGGCGCTGTGTGTCTTACACGAATTGGCTCTGGAGAGCGTTTCGTTTGCTTACTTCGTCTTTGGGGTATCATGTGGACCTCAGCAGGGCTGGAGCGGTGCTTAATTAGTTTGGAACATTAGTGGTTCGCGCGGACGGATGATCGTTCCGTTGAAGTCTCAATCTGCGCGCGACTGTCACTCAGCTGTCGTTGGCAAATCCCGATTCTATTCAATGGAATACCTACATGTCCCCAAGCATAATTAATTTGTTTAACGAATTTAGCAAATCGCCAAATTAGGCAATCCCTCATGCTGCCGCTGGAGCTTGACGCTCTTCTATTCTCGCGACATAGCAGGCTACGGTCCGTGGATGATGCGAGGCCGCACTACTGCTAACAAAAACTTGTAACAAATTAATTTCTCGATCGTCATAGATCCATTCATCGATCCACAAGTGATCTTCGCCGGCTCGATTTCAGTCGCCCGGCCGCGATGACTATGCACATTTTTGAAATTTTACCTCTTGACGGTGCAGGGCGTCGGGATAGGGATAATGCGCGCGGTCACTGCTCACCGATTCTGCCCATTCTGGAGTTACATTGTTGCGTAATGCACGCCTCTGGTTCAACAAATAATGGCAACAATGTCGACAGGAGGAAACGTAGCATCACGCGCCTTTCAAAACTTGATTGATAGATCTCATAACGTCCATGGAGAGCTGCCCAGGGCGTCAAGATCGACCAGCAGTTCACTCAGCAGAAACATTTTCTGGAAATCAATAATTTTTCGCTTGGGACCAGTAATTCTTGTTTGCCATATTTCGTTCATTGATACGGTCCCACCGCGGCGGACAGCGAACTGCCCCGTGCGTTCATTAATCATATCATCCCATGGCCCGAAAGCAAACAATTCGATCCACAAAATCATGAGATTGGATTGATTTATTTCTAGGGAGTGGTCGGTAGCCGCGTATGAGCTTTAACTAGCACGACGGCACTCGCCTCTCGCTTTTCGATTGGCATTCAACTGGGTGTCAGTGTCAGAAAAATTGCTAAAATCTTGAAATTCGATAATCGTTTCGAGCCGAAAGCAAAATTTTCTTGCGTCAGGGACGAATTACACGGGCACGCACAAGTTGTGCAATATACAACTATTTGTGATTGTGTCAATTGTTTGTCGCTTTTTTTCTTCCAAAACTTTTAAGAAGTGCCCACTCATTTGCAAAATAACTGAAATAGGCATTTAATCCGGAAAAAATGTAACCTAACCTCTCTGCATTTTATTCAGTTTTGCTAAATTTAAGTAAACAATTAAAAATTAAGAGTGGTACTACTATAAACATATATCTCATATATGTTTTTCATGTAAGTGGGCGTTTTCGAAAACTCTCCGGTCTAACGACTAATGATGAAATTTCGAAAACGACCAGTATTTAATTGACGTTCAAAACAAAATACGTTTCGAGAAGGTTCCATAGAATACTGCAACGAAAGAAAATTTGTATTTATTCTTATAAGTGTATATATGTTTTTGGAAAGAACAATTATAAATATAGCTTCAAAATCCAGTTAAATTGTTATTCAATCGTACATTTTGAACACACAGCGAACTTTCTTGCGATTGGTGTAGGGTTTTCGATTGCCAGGTCGTCATTCTAAAAGAAAAGATTCATAAAGTTTTTCATGTGTCATCATGTGTATGTATTTGTAATTATAGTGTGTAGCTAGTATGTAAAGATTACGCGCAACTTTTTTCAAAGGATTAAAAATAAGTTTTTGCATAAGAAAAGCAATAAATATTTCGTGCAATTGTACACATATATGCAAAACTTCTTCTTCTTCTTAATATAGTACAGCAACATTCACAATGTTTATCCAAGAAATACGAAAATGAAAAGATATAAAACAAGCCCCTTTGCGACAAGACAAGGAGGACTTGCGAATTCCACTAGGCGAAGAATGTTGGTGGCATCGTGACATTTTGGCATTCCGAAATTCGATTTGTGGGAGGACAGCGAGAATAATTTTAGTACGCAGCACTAGCTACACTAACGATGAATTTAATCTTGTGGTCTCTGAATCATAGGGTACACCCGCATGTCTCGTCTTGTGTGCAATTCGATCTCCATTGCGCTGGAACCTGGAGCATGCATACCACTCCCAAGTAGTGTCGTAATTGAAGCCAGGTGGCGACCGGCTGGACAATCAACAATGTCTATCGAATCTTGGACCATTTATTATATCAAATGTCCGTTCTCTTCTGCGGAGCAAATTTTTCGGCCGAAGTTAGCGAATACAATTGGTTGCAATTTTCAGTATCAGTTATAATACATAGGGCGTGCTCCACTTATGTTAAAGTGAAGATAACAAATGATCTGGATGACGGGTGGAAGAAGCAGGATGAACATTGCGCGGATTGATATCCAATAGTCACGGAGTTGCCTGTTTTGGAAATAAATTTTAGATATTCTAGCTATAATCTATGGAACTCATTTATTTGCACATTGACTTTGTCCAGTGGTGCACACCGTTCTGGTGCATACCCCAGGACCCCGCGCGCTCAATGAAATTAATTGAAAAATGCCAATTACCCGGCATGAAATATTATTTGCGCGCGCCTGTGTCAGCTCGGGCGACCCGTGGCGGTAAATTTGCTCTCGCATGCAGGTGCTTTGATAGAATTATTTCACCTCAGTTCAAAGTGCTTTCAAATCAGGGTCTTTTGGATACCTCCGCGCCAGCGTGACCAGGACCGGGGCGGGGTGGTATGGACTAGTGACAAGCTGAAGATTTATTTATCGATTAACGGCTTTTATTGATCGTTCAAATTGTCGATGCTTTTGATATATGCGTCGATTTATTCCCTACAAAGTGCTAGCCATTTTTGCGCTTCAGCGATTATAGGTATATCCACTAATCTTTGTTTTCTCCGGATTATTATAATTCAGCGTGGAACTCTCGGAAAAATGGTAGTCTAAAAGAAGATACAGTCATTCTGATTTATTGGGTTTAAGAGATAATTTGATCTAGCAGTGGCTGCGGTTCGCTTCGATCAGACCGCCTTTCGGTATTACTTGACAATGATATCATGATACCATGACTATTGTTTGTAATGGATTCTTAGTTTTGCTAGCTTCCACTTTCTTGGTATAGTGATGGCACCCGAAAGTTTTCTAATCCAAAAATAGCAATGAATCAAGCACCCATCTAAATCTTCGGCAATGGCAAAGACGTCTTGTCCATGTGATCAACCACTGGAAAGAAACAAGTTTGACAGTCAAGTGGAAGGCATCGCGGTCCGCTTACATTGTCTCGCACCGTTCTGTTGACATTCCGGCCTGAAACCCAATAATCCATTAACGTGTCATATAATCTCTCCCTGTATCAGGCGAATATTGAGCGTTGGAGCTCAGCGGAGGCAGGGAGAAAAAGATCAAAGCGAACGAAACACAAATAAGCACAAGTGTGAAGAGGCTGAAGAAGAAGCCTAAGGTGACATCCGAAAACGTGTCCAGACTCGGCGAGATTCGGCTAATCGCATTAAATTGCTATATGCGGTACCTGCTGAATAGCTAGATTGATTTCTCTGATTGAGGATAGAGTAAGTGATTTCTGCGGTCATTGTGCTATCGCGTAGGCGGATGAATGTTTCCTGGGTAAAAAACCAACACTTGACTAATTGTAGAATGTCTGGAATTGAATACATTCAGCTTCTGGGAGAGGAAATAAATATCGTGTAGGCTTTTTTCGTGGTAGATCATCTTTTGAAGCAGTTGGAAACTAATTACCTTTTGAAATAATTATATTTAGGTGGTTACATAGTAACACGGACTGTTGAGTCATAATATTAAGTTAAGTTGATTGAGAGTTTAATTTGTCACCAATATGAAAAAAATATATCTTGATAATTCAAAATTGCTTAATGTATTTTCTTGTTAGTGTCAAAACCAAAAATAGAATTGTTACGACATTGATTCGAATTTTCGAAATTAATATTGTTTAGATTATTGAAATTTAAATGCGGAGATGTACGAATACTAAGATTTCCACAAAACTCAAAATTTCCTGTATTTTACCACTTTATATGTTATAAAAAGAAATTGTATCACGAAATGAATATTAAATAATAAACGTCTACCTGATTGTTATATGTACTTGTGATCCTGAACCTGATGGTGTGCCTGTTTCCCTTCTCAAGAATTGTTTCGTTTGCTTCGTGCCGATTTTATGTTTTTATTACTTATCTTGTTGGAAATCTTCTATTATTATCCACCACCATAAAAAGGGTGATAAGTGCAATACAGGTATCTAATTATTGGCCGGTTGGTATGCTGAAAATGTTCGAAATCTTGAATCCTAAAGTTCTGTATTTTCATTGTAAGCCATTCTTTATCGTTTTCCAAAATGGTTTCATTAAGGGCAGATCCACAATTACGAACCAACTCGAAATTTCGCATTTCTACCTAAATACTATTGAAGATGGAAAACAAGTTGGCTGTATCTATACAATACAGAATCAATCACGCCATTGTTATTTGTAACCTGGAAGACCTGAGTTTTGCCCCTCTCTTAGTGAAGTGAATCTAGGTTTATCTGTCCCTTCATACTCAGCGAGTCTTGTTGCGAGGATATTTTGCGGAGGAGACTAGCATTTTATATTTACATCAATGATTTACCACTCTTTCTATCTCACTCGCATATTCTATGTTATTTATTTATTATTATTCAGTCTACAGGATACAAATCTTACATATGTACTATTGAACTAAGTAAATAATTATGCTGACGATGCTTAGATTTTTCGTGTTGTCTCTTCTGGTACTAGTACCTACTCTTTACGTGCTTCGTACATTGAGCAACGTTTAATGGTTTTAATTCTTAAGAATTCTTTTTTTTTTTAATTCAGGACAATCTTTAACAGTCTGAACTTTGGTCACAGTTAATGCAGAATTGCCCTTGACATATGTGTTCACCACTATTTTTATATCATGTACCGCAGACTTCGTTTCTTTCACAGTATTTTGCTGTATGGTCTAATTTTTGACATTATCTACACTTCATGGGGTTTGGGTAATACTTCCTTAGAGGGATATTGTACCACGGCCCTTGTATATAGGATGGAACGGTGTACGCATCAATGGTGAGAATAATTAGTCCGGTTTCGCCTTGCTTTCCACTTCGCCATCTAGTTATCATATGTACGTCTGTAACACCCTGGTCTTTAAAACCTTCAATAAGTTCTTCTTTTGACATGGACTTAAAGACCGGAGAGTAAATAAATAGTTGATTTTACGCAATTTAAGGCAGGGTGCAGTTTCATTGAAACTTCTATGTTAGCAATGCGAGTCTGTTTTAGGAAAATGTCAGCTATTTTTGTGTTTTCCGCATGAAGAAGCAAGGACCTGTATGACATCAACACCTTTGCGTGCAAGGAAGTGGTTATAACGGCGCAGTGACTTGTCATCTGTAGATGAGATGATTATGTACTTAGGCTGTGAAGTATTAGGGAAGAGCACTGGTCTTTTAGTTGGAAGTGCCGGGAAGGATAAATCTCTTTGAAGGTCGAATTTGTTAGGGGGTTTTTCGCTTTTTTAACTTTTCGATTTTCCCCTTCCTCAGTGAGGATGGACAATGTATTTCCACCTATAGTTGTCATTTTGTTTCCGGTTTATAAGCCCTTGTGGGCGTAGGTACGTGCGAAAAACCGTACCTATATATACAGGTGCGGTATTTTTGTTTTCTTATTCCCAAAAAAGGAAATAAAGTTCTTTAAGAGGGTATAGTTTTATGGTACCTGTTGAAGGTTTCTGTCTTGAATAAAACTTATATTTATACAAAGGAGGAGGGTCAATAAGGCCGGTTTTCGGCCCCTTCTTTGGCAAAAAGAAAAAAGAAAAAAGAAAAAAGAAAATGTTTTTTAACAGTCTAGGGTTAATTTAGAGTCGATTCGACCACAAACAGAACAAACTCCACTCCCCTCTTAGGGTCATTTCAAGGTCAAATTATGAAAAACCCGTGAAATAAACTATTCCCTTTCGGAATAAGTAGGCTTATTCTGGGACTTCGATTTAATATGTACAATAGGTTTTTTTTGGGTGGCTGGTGCCGGATCCGAGGTCAGTTTGTTTGAGAAATAAGAACCTTAATAATCTTAAATGTATTATATATTTTAATGTATTTTATACATTTATAACGTGACATAAATCCTTTCGATTGAAAATATTTTAGAAAGACTGGAAGACTGACTAGTTCCTCGAAAAACAAAATCTTTTTTTTTTAACTCCGTACTCTTTGATGATTTTTTTTTTTTTGATTTTTCTAAATAACGAAGTAGCTCCGCCACATTTGTTTTGCTGAGAGTTCCACATGTTTCCCAACGGAAACGGAAGGCGAATGTCAGAATAGAACTTTCCAAATGGGATCAATTTTTCAAGTGGAGCGGATCTCAGAATAGACTCAAATATGTTTTCACAAAAGGAAACAAAATAAAAAGCATAGTGTGCTAGAGGTATTATATGTACGTCTCATATAAATGTTGTTAAACGTAAATAACGAGATAAAATAATAATAAACTTGCTAGAAGGAAATTCGCTCTTCAGAAAAGTTTCCACGCATACGAAGCTGCAGTTCCGGCTGATATAGTGTTATGTACGAAATACTACGTACTAAATTTTGAAATTTTCTTCATTGGGAAACGAATTTTCCGCAGACTTATGTAATAATAGCACCTTAACAAACGTATGTGCATATATTTTAAAAGCAGCTGTCGCTTTAACTGACCAAGATGTATCGGAATTTCATTGGAATTCTTTTATTAGAACAAATCTATAAGTGGGATGCCCCTGTAGTCATAAATCAATCCGCGGAATTCTCCCGCTCATCATCTCAGGTATTTGTTCCGGTGCGATGAAGTAGCTCACGTGCAATCCATGCGGAACCGATCGGGCTGTAGATGAGAAACAATTTTTCCCAATGATTTGATACATTTATTGGAATTCTCGCCAGCGAATTCGCGCTTTGGCCAATAATTAATTCAAGCCGTTTGATTTAATTGCAGAAAACTAGCCATGTACGAAAGCGCACTACTAGGCAGGCTGCTAACTTTCGCGTAACAATCATCACAGTACGCGACCGCAACCACTAAAAACGGATGTTGTGGCGAAAATCAGTCACAAAAACAGAAATATGCTCTCACGTGTGGTGGCTTTTGACATAAGATATATATCGGGTCGCATTCCGTTTCAATTGCTTCAGATCCATTTGCTCCGAATAGAATCATCAGTTCACGGATGCTCTGTCCCAGGGAATTTCTTATCGGATTTGCCGGGATTTTCTTTTCGGAAATTGCACCAGGAAGAGATATCTTTTGAAAATAACACTCTTACAAATTGTTCGTTTTACTACACATACATACATACATATGCATTATATTTGTTGGTTGGTTCAGAAATTTTATTTTAACTACGTGTATATTTTTGCTATGAAGTGAAGTGTTCACAAATCACTTATAATTTTTCCGTTTTTCTTTAGAAAATCAATGAGTGTGTTGTTATCGATAAAATTGTTTCTCGGCCTCTTGTAAAACATCTGTGGAGTGGAGTTTTGGGATTAGGTAGATGATTCATATTTTCATTAAAAAAAAAACTTTTCGTAACTCATCGTATATGTTAGGGAACAAATTGGAACAACCAATTCTAGGTAGAGTGTTTTGCATGCTCGAACTAAGTAATTTTTTATACACATATGTATAATATATTCCTTATGACGTAGTGAAGCTCCTGTTAAATAAAATGCACTGTCGGAAATTTGGTTTGTTTTTTAAACTTTTGTTTTAAACCAATAAAGATTACCGCATTTTTAAATCTTTTTAAGTTTTATTCAGAAACAATTTTTAGTTTACATCTTTTTTCTTGTAAAGCAGACTGAATATATAACAAATTTCAAAGTATTTCATCACTATGTATTTGTGCGCACCAAAAAGTAAACTTTAAAGTATACAAATAATTCCCAAAAGTTTAGAAATTAAACTAATTTCAGAAGCAATTTAGTCAAAGGATGATTACAAATCGAAGAAAACTGTGAAAGTTTTCATTTTATCTAAAAAGTTTAGAAGGAAAAAATAATAAATAGTCAATCCCAAAGCCACACATCGCTTTATAAAGGTTGAATCGCACAAAATGAACATAATATAGATGGTTCGGTGCTAGAGCAGCGACATAGAGATTCGGAGGTTCTAGGTTCAAGCCCGGTAATCGGAATATCAACTTTAAAAAGGCATCGGCTAGGGCCGTAGCTCAGATGGCAGCCGCCGTGGAATCGCTAGTTCTCTCTCACAGATGGCAGTTCGAACGCCAGCCGCGGGTAGTCCGGAATATCCACGGGCCTTTGTTTTTATGCTCGGTTAAAAAAGTTCGTGATATTGCGACGGGGCTCGTACCGCGAACCGCGGTGGATCTGCCTTCTGAATTACGCCTGCGACAATTTGACCAAACGTATACTTTCAGTGTATGGGTAGGTTTAAAACTCTTTAGTTTGGATTTTAAACTTACAGGTTTCGCTCATTTTAAACATTTGAAAGTTTTCCTTTCAAACAATATTCCGTGTGGAATTATATACAATCTTTTTTGTTTAAAATTAAGACCAAAATTTCCGACAGTGTGATGAAAATATATTCAGTATTATAAACAATTTTGATTGAATAGAATCTTAATTGAATCGGTCATTTCAAAAACCGCATAAGTCACATTTTTTTCAAACATATGTACGTCTCTTTTCCTTAATAGGTTAGAAGTATAAAACCAAAAAACATAAAATTGGAAATAATTCCTACAAAATGTTTTATTATTTTATAATAATGGCTTCATTTGTTGACCAATTTGACTATCCTATTTTTTCCCACCCGGCAGAGGTGTGGATAAGTGGTGAGGGGTAAAAATGTACCCAAAAGCGGTATTCTTGAGGTTTTACGGTTATATCTCGTAAAAGACTTACAATATCGAAAACTGTTTTTCATAAAAGTTGAAGGGCATTTAATCTTGCATAAAATGAAACCAGGTTCATATTTTTTGGACTACCCGTTCTCATGCTAATGCTCATCAAAGTTGTACAAATTTTACATATTTATGAAAAATGTGTTATTAACGCTATATTAAATATAGTACTATAGCACTAAATTGTAGCAGTCTTGTAATTAGTAAATATATAAAGTACTAGCTTTCCCTCGCGACTTCGTCCACGCAGACCTTGGTAAAAAGGCCCGTTTAAGTATTATGTTCTTTTTTCGAGATAAAATGCGGGTATGTTAATCCAGGTTATAAACTATCTGTATGTCTTTCATTCGAATCCGTTCAGCCGTTTTGGCGTGATTGAGTAACAAACAAACATACAAACTATTACATTTATAATATTAGTAGGAGTAGGATTTAAATTGCAGAATATAAAAAGAGATAACATTAAACAAGTTTTTATTATCTCTTTTTCAACTGATACAAACAGGATAAGGAACAAAATTCATGAAATCAAATAAGTGATGATTATATTTCATAATAACAAACATATTAGTAAATTTATAATATGAAGATGAAATGAAAAGGGAAAAAATATGTAAAAGCAGGTACATCAATTTCACAGATGTGGTTGTGATGCTTTTGGATACACAATGTTTTTAGTTGTTCCATCTGGTGCATACACATATAATATTCGATGCTTTTTAAAAAATAATAATCTGACATAGTTCAGCATTATATCTAAATTGTGCGGTTAAATTATGTATATATGTGGTTTGAAGTCTTCAAAATTGTTTTGATTTGGAAAAATGTCACCGTGTTTATTTATTGCGATAACATTTTTTTTACATGTTTGCTAAATTTAATTACACAAACATTTGAATTTCTTTTCCAGTCTTTTCAATTTTCACCTCATATTAATTGTTTACTTTCATAAATAATTGAGCTATTTGAATTAAGGTATTGATTAATGATTTCAAGATTTTCACTGTGAGCGACGAACATCCATAATCTTCTGACGTGCGAGATGGGCAATAAATTACAAAAATCCTGTTCTTTTGCACATGCGTTCACTTTTATACGTCCTTGCGTTTCGAGACATGCCCAGATACCAAATATTCGTATCAGCCTATATTTTTATAATCTTACTCCACCCGCAAGCTTGAAAAACCAGTAAACAGTATTCCTTTTCAGCAGAATTAACGCCGATAAAAAGTAAATCTGGCTCAGTTGCGTTATTTAAGATAATATATCCGCGAAAACCATGCAAGTTCGAAAGACGATCTCCGTCAAATCCAGAATTGAGAAACGAGGTAATTGAAAAGTTGCTGGATCAGTTTTTTGCGTCATTCATCAGGCGTTTCCCTTTTATTTTAATATGCCGCCTGATTCTCAAGATTAATGATTTGTTTCTGTCCGTTCGGGTTCCCATCCATAAAACAATTAGTCCGTCCTTCGTAACCGAGAACATAAAAACGCTTCAGATGGATTACTAACTGTTGCCTGATCCATTCATACTGTCCGCGGACCGCGCCGGTTCAAGCAACCGTCCTGAATATTTCGGGTATCCACTCTCTGGATATTGGTAAGATTTTGTATTGATTTTGTGGTGCCTTAAGATGTCTGATCGGATTAGTGTCAAATGAAGTGATCTATTGACAGATAAGTCCAGCGGGATTCACTCGTTGAACCCTTTTCAAATCAGTTGCATCAGTATAGACATATATAAAATGATGCTGTATACTCGTCTTCGCCGGGTCAGTGAATTTCATTCAGAGGTGATTCTCGTTTCTCATAAAACAATGAGTTGCCTTATGTACGAGTATCTCGCTTTATCGGCTTATCAATCAAGCCAGATACCTTCGGGAACTAGTTCGGAGATTACCTGCATGGCTCGTACGCATCTTACAGATAATTTTAAAGCTCCGTTAGGTATGCTCTTGTCCAGACTGCGACTGAGGTAAACAAGATCGCGCAAGACGTAACAGCGAATGGAAAGGATCACAATTCACGAACTAGTGTGTCAGCGGCATACCCTATAGAGTATAGTACATATTTTCTATAAATGGTATCTGCAGTACACGAAAGTGGTCATCCAATACCATTAGAGCAGATGCAACAGGGTTCGGAGAGGTCAATGTTACATGAAATAGTTTACTGCATCGATCGAGATTAAAGGGTTGCGACCGACTCTCCGATTTAGACGATCGACGGGAAATGTGTACTGCATATTGAATGCTGGTGATGTAATTTTATAAACAGACCTTAATGGTATTGCATTAGGAGGTTTGAAATGGGAGCATGTTCTGTGCCTTCCTAGAAACAAGTTACTTACTCGAGCCGGTGAGTGCTATTTTAGGTCTACCGACGTTGCAATTTCTTTCGAAACCTTGCAGAGCTCAAAGGCGGTAATGTCTACTTTCGTATTGGCTTTTTGAACTTTTACAAGTGCCTTGCACTTAAGAACACTTTGCTGAATTTCAGAGATAGTTAATTTCTGTTAGAGGCTAAGCGTCTTCCTGTTTTCCTCAATTCTTGAATTCTTACAGAGAATAAAGAAGAGGTTGTCAATGAAGAGAATAAATTGCCGTTCGGTTAAGAGTTAAAGACTTTAGAGTAAAACAATTTTCAAAAATAAATTTTGCTTTCAAATTTTATATTTTGGAGTTTTATACCCTAGACAGACAGCGGACGTAAATTACTAATTAGTACTAATTATTAATTTAGACTCTGTGTGTCATGGGCTCAGACTGCTAAATCACGAAAAACTTCATAATTTATAATTTACTAAATGACCAGATTCTTTTCATCATTTATACCTAAATGACAAAAAATGTGCTGCTTTTTTTTGTACTTGGTTACTATGGTTGCTATGCACTATCCATTGCAAATAACAAGTATAATTTTCGCGTACGCGTCACAACTGACTGCCGACCGTTTCTAATTAAGAAGTGGCTGTGTGTCACCACTTCACTAATTAGTAATTTATGCTAAATAACTAATTTAGTAAATCATGATTTAGACTATTTAGAGCGTTGTCTGTCTAGTCCTCTAGGGTATTAGCTCAAAAAGTATTTGTTTTTTCATTTCTTTATTTAGATTTAATATATGTATGTATCTATTTTTTAAATTAATTAGATATTCAAATAATTTGTCAGATTATAATTTAACTAATTTGTAATTCTAAACAATAAGATGATTATTTAAAAACTGACATAAAAAATATTATTTTCTATTGTTTAGTAAAGTTGTGGCCTAACTATAATGTGCATAGTGCTCCACAACCAACAAAATCTATTCTGAAACCACAATGAGGATAGTCGTCAGTTTCGTGTAGTTTCGGCAAGTTTATTTTGCTATGCAAGCTACGATCTCGAGCATATTGTGCATAGGCAAACTGAAAATAGCCAAAAAGTTAGAATAATGGAGAATGAGTACGAGGTGATAAGCAGTGTTCAGAAGTTATCATAATAAAAATATTGAAAAGCATTGAACCAAGTGGGCCTTCAGTCGGGCAAGTCGGGTGAGTTGTTTGTTAGGCTTCCGAAAATATTAATGGTGCATTTCCGACCCCCAAGTCATGTAGGTAAAATCACTCCAAATTATTCATAGTTTATTCTCCCGAGAGGAATGCCAGCAATTTCCGGTCACCCTGTATGTAGTAAGCTTCATTCTTGTATGTATATACTTACATATAAAAAACTGTTCGCTATCCAACTGTTTAATTTTTAAAAATGTTCTTGTAAAAAATCCGTGTAAATTTCTATCTAAATTAATTCTTCGCACCGAACATCACCGTTTCTCGCTTTTTCCATTGCTTTTCTGAAATCATTTAAGTCCTTTAAACCACCAAATAAAACAAATAACTCCTTTAACTCACGCAATTAGGTATATAAATTTTACAACAATTATGACCGATTCCACAGTGAAAGCTTAAACCTCGAAGTTGAGTTAAGCTTCCGCTTAACTATTTTTGGTGTTCCACAGTGGAGGTTTTTCTCATAAACTGAGCTCAAATATCGCTTTAACTAAAGCTGCGAAATTTGAGCGCTTAACATTAAGCCGTTAGGCTTATCGCCAAGAAATGTCAATTTTGTGTGAGAAGTGATTGTTTTGGTTGTTGATTCTGTTTCGGCTTGCTTAAATTAATTAATATTTAGAGTTGCGGTTAATTAACCAATAATATCGAGCATTCCTGTGTCAATTTCATTTATTTCTTTTACTGATACAGATGGTCCTCCGCCCGTGGCATATATTTGCCTTTTCTCCTCAGCAACCTTTTTTTTTTGTTAATTTTTTTAAATTGTAATATTTGTTTCGTAACACGTCTAAATATTCCACCAAATTTCGCGTTAAATTCAACTTCAATATCTTTCCACTTTTTCACTTTAGCGTCTACACTGGTTTTGCTTGTTTGTTTATTTTCTATTAAATTTTTGTATTTTAACACTAATTGTAAGTTCATTAATAAATTTATTTCCGCAGTTGAAAAATTTGGGATTCTTTTCTTATTTTTTTCTATATTATCCATTTTAAATCACCACAAATATGTACATATATATATTAAACAGCAAAGAATAATCTACTCACATGTTTATCACTTCTGTAAAAAAAAAAAACAAGAATGACAGGTACAGTGTCCTAAAATAATCGCGGTTCATCTTTAAGCTCAATTTTGTTAAGCGGCATTTTAAAATCATCTGTGAAACGGTATTAATTTAAGCCGAAGCTTAAACCAACTTCTGAGGCTTAACTAAGCCAGAGCTTAAGCTACAACTGTGGAATCGGACATAAGGTATATAAATTTTACAACAATTAGGCATATAAATTGTTGATATATTGTTTTTGACATTTTCGGATGAATTTTTGGCTCATCATTTATTTTGTTTAAAATGTCAATGAAATTACTTTCAAACGGCTAAAAATTATAACTTGTTGATTTTAAAAACGTCTTCTGGCGCTTGGTAGGTATGCGTTGTCATTCTTCATGCTATTTTCCCTATATCAAGGCGTGTTGTTGTTTTGATGAAGCTTTCCTTATAAATTGCATTATGTAATTGTAGTCTTGAACTCTCACTCGGTTTTATGGCTCATGATGCACAAAAATGAAAGTATTGCCTACACGTGGTGGATGATAATTTCACGAGCCCGAGTATAAAGAGAGATCGTGGCAGAATGTGAAGTCGTACGACCGCGATAAACCAAAGTTGGCTATTAGAGATAACATCCCGGGATCACCGTCACTGCTTTGGCGAGCTCTTTTGCATAATACGAATAAAATGACAAGTTTAGTGCATTCGCCGAGCGATTAAGCAACCACCCACTGGCTGAATCAATTTGCAACTTCCATCAACATCATCTACATGCACCTGTGCAATTATCTTAAACTGCACTGCAGAAAAGGAATCGTAAAAATTACGAAACTTTCTACGAAACTGCTCCAGTTTTACAGAATCCCGCGCCGGAGAATTTATACGTCCACGACGCTGATAGTACTTTGAACACATCCGACGATTTTCCTCAACTTTTGTTGCTCTTGGGCCGCCGTAATTTTTCCGTGCTTAGCGTGGCGGTGCACTCCGCCGGCGACGTACCGCCGCAAATGTCGGCTCTTGCCAGCCCGTCCATTTACTCCGGCAGTGCTAATTTTGTGCATCTGATCGGACAGCAGGTCCACGGCGCTAGACTCCAGCGCAGCATCCACTGCAAGGAGCCGAACGCCGTCGCGGCTCCTCGGGCACCGATCGACGGATGTGCGGTGCGAGACTCTTAGTCAATAGCGGACACTTGGTCCGAGTCTAACTGGTTGCTCAACTCCTTGCCGCAAATAATTGTCTTAACTAACCTGGGCCCATCTCTACGTTTGGTCAGGTTAACTTCTCTTCTTGCAAATATGTCGATCGCCGAACGGGACGGCGGTTTTGTTTCGGTTACTCTAGTTTTTCGCGCCGCGATTTGCGCAGCGCCGAAGTGATGAATCGGAAAGTTTTTCGCAACCACTCTGCCGCTTTTCGCTTAAGGATGGATTCCAGTTCGCTTTCATTTTTTAATTGATGTTAACATTTATGGAGCTTGTAAGCTTGATTTACACACGACGCCGTTACCAGATCCAAAAGGACAAAAACTTGCCGAGAATGCGTCCGAGTCATCTCGCGCGGCAAGAGATGCGAGGCTTTGGTATTCCGTGAAATTTTCTCATGACTCGCACTGTTAATATTAATTGCATCAGTCTTATGTTTTTATGTCGTACTAACTGCGGAGATAAAATGCAGTTCTCGATCGTGTGATGACTACTGAGTCACCTCAAGACGCGTATAAGACTCCTCTTTGTCTCGAAATATTAAGTTTTTACAATATGCATTTCTTCAAGTGTGCCACATTTAGCGATTTTGAATTTTGAGTAAGAAATTAAAGTTCAAAAGGGATCGATTACTGTAAACAAAGGAGTATTGTTAGTTAAATATTCATAAAAAAGAATTAAAACAATCAGTATTTATATGTAGACTATTTTATACAATATGTAAATACTAGTAATAAAACAGTTAGTAACTGTAATTATAAGATATTCTTTTATCTCTTAAATGCATAGTTATGTAGATATGCATCGTGTGTTTTTGTAGCTCCTTTCTCATTCAATAATGACACTGGAAAAGTATACATAGCTTTTTCAATACTGGAAATATAATTTTTTAATTCCTGAACGCATCCATAAAGTTTTGACAATTACTTTTTTATAATTGTTACTTGTTTAACGGTTCCGCCCGTCTTTTTCAATTCTTTGATTTCGCGGGTCTTACAAATTCAAATTTTGTGAGTAAAAGCAGAAGAAACCACACATAAAATTATTTTCTACAAAGGAATAAGGTAATTGTGATAATTGATATCATAGACAAATAAAAATATAGATAACCCACTTTGAACAACCAAAACGCGACCAAAAATTCTGAGAGCTCCACAGCCATGCCTCCACATGAGCGATGGCATCCGACGAGTTCGGCGAAGGAGAAGTCGCATTTGTTCGGCGCGCGATGCTTTTCTTGTGGGCATGCGATGCTGTGCACGGCCTGCTGCGGCGACGCTGGACCTGCGGTGGGCTTGTTTACTTCGCTGCTGTTCTGCGCAAGGGGCTTGTGGGTCTGTTCTACCGTGAAGCGCGAGGGGATTGAGTTTTTCTAGGAATCCTTGGAGTGCGGACTCTGCTCAATCAAGGAATGAAATTCCCACGGGCAGAAGGCATACGGACCGATTCATAAGTTTGAATTATCTAACGAAATTCAGATTTTTTCGTTTTCGGTGTTTTTCATTGCCTTAAGGAATTATTAAAACAATATTCATATATTGACTTTGATTGTGCATGCTGCATGCACCGGTCCTAATACGTGATGGTGCAAGTAGAGAAAAATTGTAGTGCTCGTGCAGATGAGCGTCAATTAACGTTGCGAAACCGACTGCTTTTTATATAAATTTAGTTGTTCATATCTTCTTTACATTTTTCACATCTTAATCGTGTACATATGCATAAAGATTTCTCTACTTTTCTTTAAGCTAACAATTATATGAAAAAACACCGAAAACGAAAAAATCTGAATTTCGTTAGATAATTCAAACTTATGAATCGGTCCGTGTGCCTTCTGCCCGTGGGAATTTCATTCCTTGATTGAGCAGAGTCCGCACTCCAAGGATTGCTAGAAAAACTCAATCCCCTCGCGCTTCACGGTAGAACAGACCCACAAGCCCCTTGCGCAGAACAGCAGCGAAGTAAACAAGCCCACCGCCAGGTCCAGCGTCGCCGCAGCAGGCCGTGCACAGCATCGCATGCCCACAAGAAAAGCATCGCGCGCCGAACAAATGCGACTTCTCCTTCGCCGAACTCGTCGGATGCCATCGCTCATGTGGAGGCATGGCTGTGGAGCTCTCAGAATTTTTGGTCGCGTTTTGGTTGTTCGAAGTGGGTTATCTATATTTTTATTTGTCTATGTTGATATTCATACTTTTTTTAAAATTGCAAGGATTATGCGAAAAAATGTCTTTATAAAAGTATGATGTAGAAATACATCACCATGCAAAATCGGTACCAATTTGAAATACTGTTTGGTTATGTAGTACCTATAAATATGAAATTTTGATTTACTAACAATATTTTACAATTATAAGCATAATTTTATTATTCAGCTAATATCAATTTAGGGATATGATTACTTTTATTGTTAAAATAAAGTTGATTATCTCTGGCGATATATATTGAACTTATACAATTTAATATTACAAGTTGTTTGGGTTACGAGGGAAGGATATAGATAGGACTTACTGACAGCTTTAGAAGAAGGAAATATTTCTGAGGACGGACTGGAAGACGAGAATGATGACCAAGAATAACTTCTATAACAATCCTTGCAAATTATCCAAGATTTTGTGGAAAAAAACGAAGATACTTCTGAAGATAGCATAGATCCTCCGCTTATTGAGGATATAGAATAGACTATCTATATATTAATACGTGAAGGGAAATCTTTGGACCCCTTTTTAAGCAAATTGCACGGATTGAGGAGTTTGAGATTTTGCATGGTTAAAGTTTATATAGAGAAGAAGTGCACAAAGCTAAAATTTATATATAATATGTGTTATAATTACATTAAATAAAATAAAATAAATTCATTATTTACGTTCATACTGTCTATGTCGAACGCATAGTAGTCTGTGGTCAAACTGTCGTAATTTTATTATTGAAAGTGCCAATTTCAAACACATAGTAGGCTGTGTACAGTCGTATTTTTCGTAGTAACCTCGGTAGGTCGAATTTCGATCACAGGGCGACCACTAGTATATATTATATAGCCAGAGTCTGTACCTGTGCCTGAGCCTGAATCAAGTCAAACGAATCAAACTTTATTGATGTCCAACTTCCAAATCTTGGAGATTTTCGGAAGTTTGGCAGATGCACTGTGCAATATCGGTTCATCGAATGCCAATAAAAGAGGGCGGGGGATCCCCAGTTATAGTACTTTAGAGCGCGAACTACAAACCAAGAAGGCAAGAGGTCCAAGTTATCCAGTCTCCTGCAAGGACGTACGAACAGACGGCGTCGAACATTGGCCCATCTTTGCCAACAGATTGCGATGCAAAATTCCACATTGCAAAATTACCTACTCCACAATGGTTCCAAGTGAAAAGTACCTTTATGTCTGAATGCAAGGAATAAGTGCTTTAGGGACTTTTTCACACACAATAGCTTACTCTCTAGTAGAGCCTTCTTGTCTTGTCAGTAATAGGAAGCTATTTGCATAGTGATGCCTGCCTTACTGGACACTACTGTAAAATGCGTGCATTAAAGGGAGGGTAAAGTTTGTTTGATAAAAAAAATGGGGTTTTTCAAGAATTTTTTTATAACATATTGTTATTATTTATTTATTTTGAAAATTAGCATGTTATAATACAACATTTGAAGAAAATTAAAAAACAAATTGTTGACACAAAAATATAAAAAAATAATATTGCAGTTCTCCGCTGGCGCCTCGAAAACATCGGGGTGACCGCGATTCCTTAGTACTGGATTATCCGAAATCAAAAAAAATAATTGCTTTGATTAGTTAATTAGTTTCTCTCTTAATTGACGTCGAGTTGTTTTTGAATTTTTTCAATTAGTATCAATCTTACAATAACAAATAGGTCGATTTTATTGTCAAAAAATCAACATTTCAACTTTAAAATGATGCAAAAAATTTAAAAATTGATAAGATAAAAAAAACTCGACGTGTCGTGTCGAGTGTCTTATTATTATCTCAACATCGCTTATGGAAAGTATGAAGGTCAAAGGACCAAGATGGCTACCCAGAGCGACACCAGAGTGAGATGCTGAAACAAAATGAACCCTATATTGTCGATTATTCTCGATTGATGGGAGATTTTGTCAAATTCATTTAGTATAGTTTGAAGAGTATGAGATGCGAAAAATGTTAGCCTGCGTTTAGAAAAACGTGTTGGACTGGGAAAAGAATGGACTTACATTAATGATGAAAATATCAGGTTGACTAGATGGCCCAGATTATTTTTAATATCGGCGATTTGGTAAAGGCCAAAGGCAGAGAGATGATTAATAAATAGTTATTCAGAAGCTGAGGACACATTAGTAGAGCGAGACGGGTTATCTTTGGGGAAGGACCATGGTAAACGAAAGAGATTGAAATAGCCCAGGACAATAATGTCATCAAGAAGATTGGCAAACTAGGGCGTAAATTGTTGGATTTGCATGCTTATAGGCGTCGAGAGGCTGGACTGGGCGAATATAACAGCATAGGATGAGAAGAGAATGATTCTTAAAAATAATTTTAATGGAAACGAACTCAAACAATGATTAAACAGGGAAATCTGAGAGGTAGTGAAACGGCTATGGGTTGCTAGAAGAACGCCGCGATCAAGAGGATCAAAGTTACTAGAACCGCCGTCCAAGCGGAAGATAATAAAATCGGACGAAAATAGTTCCTTATTAGTAATATCGTGCGTTAAGTTGGTTTAAGTTAGAGCAAAGACATCGTCGTAGGGAAGAGACTGGGACTACAGGAAGATATCAAGTCTTTTGGATCATAAACCACGGATATTTTGGTAATACAGAGAAATGCTAGTTACAGAGGGGTTGCTGGTGTGAGAGGGAGGAGTTAGAGAATTGGTTAGGTATAAAAGTGTTTTTTTTTAAATAATGCGGGCTTTCTGCAAATGGGAGACGCATTTGAAACTGACATAGGAGGCAAAAGTAATTAAATTGTCGGATACCATTTTAGTGGATGTTAAATGTCTCATGGAATTTTAATAAAAGCCGCCGTAAAGAAGGCAGATCAATCAGCTGGCCTTCTTGGTGAATAGAGGCAAGAACGTTTGTTTTGGTCTTGCGTTCAAAGCAGATGGAGCCGAGCTTGTCGTAGAGTTAAGCCAAGAAGAAACGTACATTGTTATAAATTATGTAAATACGTAAACGAGAAAGCAGGTAGCGACCATCACTAGATTCTGCAGAACGCATTGCCAACTTCTAAATTGAAGAAGAAGGGCGTCGATGAATGAAGGTTTGGAGATTTGGAAGATGGAGGCGCAAAAATTCGGAGAGGTTAAAGCAGTGAGAATTAAAGGACAAAGATTCGAGGAAGATTCGTCATCACGGGTGACGGAGATAATAATATGTTATACCTACAAATTGTTCAATTTTAGACTCCAAATTAGTTTCAGCAGTCGGTATCCATAATATTGTGATTGTAAAGTGGAAGTACATCCTTTAGAAGGCGCTAAGGGGTCCGAAATGCTAAAACTTATTTGGAGTCATAAATTGAACACTGTGTATAACAGATAATTTTTAACTTATACTTTTTACCGCGTTGAATAAAACCAGAAACAACTCTTTTCACACTCACAGATTTAATTGCAAAATATCTTGTTTCTCCCCTTTTAGCTAATCTGAGGTCCCTGCAGTCGGATGTCTTGTTCTTTTTTTTTAATTGATAGATTGAATTGACTTTGGGAAATCTATGACTAAGGAAGAAATGTCCTTCCAGTTGGACGCGAAAAAATGTCAAAACCATCTTAGACTGTAATTGTGTAGCCTTTATGAAAGGAAATTGTAAGTTACAACAGGAAACAGAGTGAGTCATAAAAACCGCATCGGATTGATCCGCGCTGCTAGTCATCCGACATCGAGAGCAATTTGCGTTACAGTTTAAGCGGGAATAAAAAGGCGAAAACATCTGCGGTTCAGAACCAAGATCAGCTGAGACCTACTGAACCAGTCCTCGTCCAGTCGCTACTGCTGATATCTGACAAGATTGCCGTCATCAGTGAAACCAGGAGAGAAAAAATAAAAAATCGAAAAAGAAGCAGTGCAAAAAAGTTAGAGTAACGCCAACCTGGTTCAACTTTGATTAGCCCAAAGCCTGGACTCGAGGTAGGAACGCCGCGCAGCGATCACGTTTGTTATACGTAGTAGATAGATGGACGGACGTGAACCCGTTCTTACCTAACAGCAAATTACACCACCCGGCACTTATTACTACCTGTGGACAACTTTTTTCGTTCTTGTTGGTATTCTTGCGCGGATGGACGTCTTGGTCGTTTTGGTCGCATTGTGTCGCGCGTTATCATCGTTGTTTTATTCGCTCGCCCGTTGGATTATTTATTGCCGTGAAACGAGATCACCTAAAAGCGGCGGTAACGGGCAGAAAAGTCAGCCAGCGACAATAAAATCAAAGGAAACACCCGTTGAAAATAGCAGAAAACGTAGAGGCAAAAGGAAGAGATTGCGCGATCGAACGGGGGAAACTCTGCCAACAAGAGCAACGAGAAAAACCTTGTTGCAATTTTTAACGCTATTGGAAAAATGCGCAAGCGCAATCCACTTATGGGTGTGGTAGGAGACGATACGTTCACTATCTCTGCACGGCTGCTCTGCTTGGGTGCCTACCAATGCCGGGGCTCGCGAGTCGCGACGTGCGCGCTGTTACTCATGATGTAGTGGGAAGATAAGGCGCTTGTTGCTGTTCTGTTCTCGTGCCCCTCGTGGCTGCCCTCCTGGCTGCTGCGGAGCAGCTCTCGTTCTGCTAACTAGGCACGATCGCCGCCGTGCTTCTGATCTTCTGCTGTACATAAGGAACGCGATCACGCTCAAGAGAAGGGAGCAAGAGACATTTCTTGAGATGTGTACCCGACAATTGCGCCGCCGAGAGTCGAAAGCAATAAATAAACGTCTCTCCGAAAGAGATCTCGTCTTTCTTTAAGAGATCTCGAGTGAAAACGAAAGTTGTATACATTGATAACGAATGTTTAGCTGTTCTTATTTTTTGCTTAATAACAGGGTGGGGCGGGAAGCAAATGTACACTGTTAAATTAATTGTCATTAAAAAAAGCATATTTACTGCTTACTATAAGAAGAAGCATCATAGTTTCAGTAAATTCAAGCCTTTTAAATTTACATAAATTTGTTACCCTTAAATTATAGATTGTATGGACTGTACTTATTTGGCGTTTCGTTCTTTGCATATATGTATGTATATTTTCTTTTTGTATTAGAGCCCATTCTAAGATCCATTATATACTCGATTTTATTCTGAATCTCGAAAAAGTTATTCTACGATCCGAACGTCCCGTTGGGGTAAATTACATTTTTCTCTAACTGGCAAGTATGGGTGGAGCTTTTTAGCTGCGAGTTGTTTACCATTTTATGGCCCATTTATTGTAGTTTCATGAAAAAGGACCTTCCTTTTAAGAAATACAATGCTACCCTGATATTACCCTTAAAAAGAACAAAGCCAATTCGGTTCAGTATATGTAACCTACTACCGCTGATAATTTTGTTTTCGATTCTTTTTTTTTTTAAGACAACATTAGATCTACAGAATGGTGTGGAGAGTTCATGGAACTTTCTGAAACTGGGGATCTACATTTTCTCAATGGTAAGATACCTATAAACACGTCCGTAGTCACCTGACTTACATTTTTATACATTGTAGGTACTATTGGTACTACTTCTTTAACCTCTTCACGGACAAAATTTTTAAAGGTGCTAATAGTGATTTCATATTTTATTTGATTTTTTGTTTACTTATTTTTTACCAAGAAAAAATAAATAAAAAAAAAACAACAATCTGTATAAAAGAGGCAACTGAGTTTACATATTTGACAATAAAGTGTTAAAGTAAAATAACAGAAAAGCCCGTTTTACAAATTATGCTTTTGAAATAAAAATATCATACATCATGTTCAAATTTTACGCAGTGAATAATTTATTTATCAAAGATTTGTCTAGGATATTTTTTCAATAAACTAAAAAGAAATTTTGCGGTGATCAGAGGCAATTTTGAACGCAGTTAAATTCAAGAAGAATAAAACGTTATCCATGCTGGCATGCTACAAAGTTTTATTGTTTATAATCTGTAAGTAGTTTTTTAACAGATTTTAATCTTTTTCCGGTTAAAATAATTTCAATTCCTACAAAACTAAATGTGGCGTCTCTTATGTTCTACCTACAATTTGTTAACTATTCAAAGCTCCTCGTCAAATTATTTAGAGAAGTATGTCGAAACATATTTTTTATTGTAGAAGGCTTTGATTTAAAAAAGAATGAATAATTAAGTTCTCAATTTTTATCAGAACTAGTTAGTCGAGTTTTCGCTTCAAAGAAAATAAATATAAATTGAAAATAGATGTTAAAAAAATATTGTTAAAAAATTCAGCTAAATAAAAGAGCTCACATTGAACTAACTAAAAGTAAAACTTCATTAAATAAAATTTATTCTTATTTTAGTTCGGGACAAATATTTGAACTACACTTAACTTACACAAAAGTGGTAATATCTATTAAACCTATTAAACTTTAATTAGGTACATAACATGTATGTACATACAACATCTTTGCATGCCTACGTTCAATTACAAAAAATCGTATGTTTTATATCGAAAAATATCTACTAGGTTCATACTATTATATATGTATAATCCGAACGCTTCGTACATCTAAACGGGGTTTAATTTTTGTGTGTTCGAATTATGGAGGCCCTACTTTATATGTATTTCCTTTTAATTTCTCCCGACCATTAAAAACTAATCAAATCAATACAGCCCAAAAAGCACTAATGAGCTTCTGAGGATCATGGTCAAGATCGTGACCCGTCATTCTTTGGTAAACTATATATTTTTTGTTTTGTTTTTTAGTTTGTTTCACGCCAAGGCGGACTTTGAAATTTAACTTCACGAAGTGCAATGAATGTATGCCTGTTGCAAATATCCGTCTCAAGGAAGCGCAAGTCCGAATGTATATTCAAGGTTCGCAGATAATGGTCTAGAAAAATTGATACCAATTAAATATTGCATATCATTGAATTCTAGTACGTATAGAAGGCGTAGCTCGACATTTCTCTGCAAGAGTTTCAATTTCACTAGCAGAAAATCAGGAAAGCTGCAGCATAATGGCATAGATATGTAAATATATAATAGCAAATTATGTTAATGAGTGTGCTGCAACCGTTCAAAATAGCGTTCTCAGCGAAGTACCGAGCAAAACCGTGAATGCTCCCTGTGATTGAAAACCAAATTAATTACCCCAGTAAATGCTACATCTGAATATTTGATAAGTTTTCTTCGGTGAGGTGATTCAGAAATGCAACCTTGGACATCTGTGCTCGGCCACACCTAGTCTTGCAGCGAGCGCTCGCCAGCTACTTGGCCGGCGAAGTCGCTGCTATTCAGATCCATGAAAAGAAAGAAAAAAACGGGCAAAGTCGAGTTAGACACGTCTTTTGATGGCCACTGTACATTTTTATAGCCGCAAAATAATAAAATATCAGAGAGGTGGTGCGCGATCGTGTTTATCCTTCGAAAGATCAGCAGAAATGCACTACCTGGTCATACTGGATGTCGACTGGTCTTCTGGCCGAGATCGGATCGCTAAATCAGCGGATTGCCAGACTTGAGCGTTTAGCCGTGCTGAATGAAAGTAAAAGTGATTTCTTGTTATGCTGATCATTGTTTGGACTATTTGCGGCGTTTGGTTGGCTCGAGTGACATATACAGCAGTGGGGCCGTATGGATATTGTAGCCAGTCACGGATATAGTTTTCGCCTTCGCAGGGGAGCACGGGCTCTTGATGCAATTTAGCCGCGCGTTATCTTACAAATTTATCAAGATGTAGCTGACAATCTAATTGATAGGTCGTGATGGCTTAATTTAAAGAGGTCCTTGAATTGCTTATCGGAATATTTCGAAGATTTTGACTGCCCGCCGAGTTAGCAGGTAATGTGGAATTCTTGATCTTGAGGGCACGTGTATAGGTTTTGAAATGTTATTGATGAGTGGCAATTGGTGTCTGGTCAATTGGTCAGTAACGCTTAATTATGGCGCCTGCTGTTTACCGAAGACTGAGCAACTTCATGAAAAAGAAACATAATTTTAAATTTGCTTTTTAAAAGCTACTTGACAGATACACAGTTCTGCTGGTGGATTGAGGAGGGGAGAGTGAAACCACGTGGACGGTTCGTACCCTCCCGAGTAAAAATAATCAACGGTTAAACGTAGGGTTTTTATTTTAAGGCGCCCCTGTATGCGATCCGGAAAGTCTTAGATACTACACACTGGGGCGTTCGGTGGCTAATTTTGAGTGAAAAATCGAATTGGCCATAGACTAGATCAGTGTAAGATACTGACAAAGGCTAAATTAAAGTAAAAATTATAATAATAATAATATACCGCGTATCTGTACTACATAGTCTGATTTCATACGATAACGTAAGTTTTTCCAATATAGCCAATGTACCCTTATCGTAAAACGGCTGCTGTACGGCCCATATCCATGACGTGGCAAAATCTTGTAAGGCCCATTTGTCCTACAAGGCGATCACGTGCAGTTCTTTTACGACCTAAACCTAGCCACACGTTTAAAGTTTAGCGCTTGTAAAGCATTACTTTAAAACTTAAATATTTTTTTAGCTCGGAGACTGGCACCATTGACAGGGGGCCGCAGGTTAACAAACCTTAATTTTTTTTAAATGGTCAAAATAATTTTTCTGAGCTTAGGTAAATTTGTTGTAATTAAACCTATTGCTTTAAGGGTTTAAACCACCATGCCACTCGAAAAAAGAGGCATTAAAATAAATTTTTTTTTTTTGACTCGGCCATTAAAAATATGAATTTTTCTTTATTTCACGTATACATATAATAGACTTATAAACAATTTCCAATATTGAAAAAAAAAAAACAATAAAAATGGCAGAGATATGACGGGCTCAGTGGAACCCTCTTTTTCAAGTGGTGTACACGATATCTCAAAATCTACTGAACCGATTTGGCTGAAATGTGCACCACTTATTTTTTATAATATTACCTAAAGCGTGACGTAGGGAAAAAATTAAAAAAAATTTTTTGGAGAAATAAAAGCTGTTTGAAGGAAACAACTCGAATTTTCATAAAACTTTTAAAGTTTAAAAAGTGCATAACTTTTGAATACAGAACCCAATCGCAAAAATCCTACGTCACGCTTTAGGTAATATTATTAGAAATGAGTGATGCACATTTCAGCTAAATCGGTTCAGTAGATTTTGAGATATCGTGTACACCAGTTTGAAAAAGAGGGTCCCGCTTAGCGACTCATATCTCCGCCATTTTTATTGTTATTTTTTTTTTCAATATTGGAAATTGTTTATAAGTCTACTATATGTATAGTGAAATAAAGAAAAATTCATATTTTTAATGGCCGAGTCAAAAAAAAAGTTTATTTTAATACCTCTTTTTTAAAGCGGCATATGGTGGTGTAACCCCTTAAAAATTAAAATGTTGCTTTGAAATAAAAATGAACATAATGGCCCTTATGCATAAAAACTGAGCAAATACTCAATCTCAATTTTTATATTGAAAACCCGAGTTTTATTTCACGCAAATTGAGATTGAGCTCCAGTTTTCTATATAAAAATTAAGATTGAGCAGTTGAGGAATAGAATATTTAATTACATTTACAACGTGATAAGAAAATAAGTTAATTTATATATTTTCTGAAATATGCATTGCATATTGTATAAAAGCAGTTTAGTTTTGTTGAAGGATTGGGAATCAAATATGCCTTAGCTTTCATTATGAACGGGATATACAAATATTTGGACAAAAGTAAGCCAATTATTGTTTTGCTCTTCTTGATTTAGCTAAGGCTTTCGAAACTGTAAGCCATGATATTTTATTAGAACTGTACTGCTATGGAATAAGAGGTAGCGCGCTGAAACTATTAAGTACTTATCTTTCAAATCTTCAACAAAGAATTAAGGTAAATGATTCGGTCTGTGAGAAAAAAAAATTAGAACGGCTGCACCGTCTGGTACAATTTTTATTCTATTATATGTAAATTACCTTCTTAATGAGATCACTGATAAATGATATAGTATCATATGCTAATTATACTGCTGCAATAACTAAAAAATGATGAATGATGAATATGATGAATGAGCTACTGGCAACGATGGATCTATAGCTAGAGACCAATAAACTTACTTGTTATAGTGTACCTATTGATATAGAAATTAAAATTCAAAACAAACCACTAAACAGAATAGGGAATTGTAGATATCTGGGAATTGTGATTGATCACAATTTAAAATGGAATAAGTTATATTGAGTATGTATAATCAAAATACCTAATTATCTTTATTTTATTTATCTAAATTCATGAAAATCAAATCTATCTATAATATTATCTCTGTTGCAACCTATAATGGTTACAGCATGTTGTAATTAAAATAGGTGCTGAAATTCAAAGATATTCAAACTTAAAATACTTTCGTTGCAATAATATATCTTTAATAACAATAATAAGTAGTTTACAAACATTCAATTATTTAACCGTCTTCAAAATGAACAGTTTCAGAAATGATTACTAGTTTTTTAATATTTTCTTTGTTTAAATGTAAGTTGAATTCGGTAGAAACCAGAATTCTGTATTATTTAGATTGTTTGTTATGGGTTGTAAAACTCGGTGGAAACCGGAGCTTTTTTATGTACATCAGACCTCTTCACAAAAGGACTCTTCGTTTTTTCATTCCCTTGAAATCGGCTGAGTGTCTTATTTACTTGATTTCATCATTTGGGGCGAGCGTTGAGTATCTCGCATACTTGATTTAATTTTATTCGTTCGCCATATAGTGAATACTAGACATTATTGTGAACTGTCATTGACTTCAGCAGGAATTGGACTCAGATAAGTAATTTTTGATTATTTCCTTTAAATGTAGGTAATGTTGGTTCTCCTTTATTTCCAGATTCAATGGTCTTGTATTTCTAGGTTCGAAGCTAAAGACTTCTATTTAGGTGTGGCGGATCAACTTGTAAAGAAAACACAAAAATCATCCAAGTGTCCTAGATAGAAAAATAAAATAAACAAAAGTAATTTTTGAAGTGACTTCGCATTAATTTCTCACGGAGTCAAGTTCAGCAATCCTAAACTAATAAATTGTAAATAAATAAAAACAGAAATATTAATAACTAAATGAAACATTAAAAATAAAATGAAATATACTAATCAAATAAAGATTTAAATAATAACTCAATATTTATATTAATTTAATTTTAATATTATAGGGAAACCTTAAAACCCTATAAACTGGTGACCCCACAAGTCGGAACAAGCAACCACAAGAGTTCAAGAACGAAATTAAAGCAAGCCTTCAGAAAAATCCAACATTTTAAAACAAATATGGAAAATAATTTAACGCCATTTTCCACACGTATTCCTATCAAAGAATACCTGGAATCAATCCCCAAATATATCCTACATCTGGCAGGGAAGGGGGAGGTTTACCTTAGCAATTAATAAATCAGCTACACCTTCACATCGTCATCAACTGGATTCTCATCAAGAATCCGACACTGTCGCAGATCGACACTATACTCAACCCGGCTGCAGATCAGCCAAAATTAAACTTCAATTAGAAACTCTCGGTGACCCTACAACCGCAACTAACCAACTATCTATAACTAATTCAACGTTTAAAAGACAAGTCTATTTGGAAAATGGAAGATTAAAGATAGACGTGAATTTCAAACCATTACCCAGCAATCAACAGTAATCAGTGCCCTATGGAGCATCCAGCTCCAACTTTCAATCAACCAACAACGGAATCAACAGAAACCGCAAATCGATTCATTCAATTCACCAACAACTATATATACTATACTAAATATACTATCAAATAAAGATTTAAATAATAACTCAATATTTATATTAATTTAATTTTAATATTATAGGGAAACCTTAAAACCCTATATTAGGTATCGTCTTTATCTTTATGTTTTTTAATTAATATACTTTTAGTCGCATCATGTCGCTGGATCTGCGATCGCTGGAACTGCGACAATCTCTTTTCCAGAACATTATTGCGAACAGTTGCGGAAAAATTGCCTACAGCGGGGCATATTTTAATAATTTGAACTTATTACAACAAGTACAAAATAAGATATTAAAAATTATAAAGAAAAATACGCAATTATCCACTAAATTTGAAAAAACGTATTTTGCTTAGAGGCAATGGTAGTTGATTGCATACCTACATACATATATTATAATGAACTTAAAAACCAATTTGAATTTTCAACAAGTACAACTAGAAATAAAAGTATTCCTCTAACAAAAATGTGTCAAACCATTAGTGATAAAAATAGTTATAATGTTACTGAAAAATTATTTAATAATAAATTACCAAATGAATATAAAGTAATGAGTGGTAATCTAAGCAATAAGAGTATTAGATGTTAGATGTAAGTTAAAGGTATGGATTAAGGAAAATGTGTAACGAAAAAAGTCAAAGTAAAAGGCAATTTATTCACATAATTTGAATAATGATGATGGTTGTTAGTTAGTATATGTGTTTTATGTACAGGTTGTGTTTCTGTTTTTCTCTTTGTTTTTGAAATTATATAAATAGTATGTCGATAGAAATGAAACAACAATAAATTTATTCTATTCAGATACTTCACTTACCTTTGACGTTCCTCCCTTCGAAGCTCAAAAAAATCATTAAAAGGAATAAAAAATTTAAAAAATTATTATGTCATATTTTTGTTGGGAATGCTCTATTCAAAATAGATCATAAATAATTTTCTCAAAAAAAATAATAGAAAAAAGTTATTATGAAAATACTAAATAGTACTAAATAGATGACGGCCAAATGAGTGCACCATCCCCGAAAACTCAAATTAAACTTCTGTTGGATCATAAGTCATAATCAAAAAATAAAATACTATCCTACCAAACATTTTCGGTTGAATGTCCAGTTAAGCTTGTAAGATACTATTTTCTTCGTACAGGTATTATGTACCGCTTTAAGAATTATTATTGCATAATAAACATGTAATACTGATGCTGGTTTGAATAAATAAAAGTAAAATAAAATGAAAGTCCTTATCAAAGCTAGTTACTTTTAAACATCCGGTTTTTAGAGAGATATACCTTTTACTCTTGGAATGTTTTAAAAAATCCCTGTATAGAGTAGTTTCGAGTATTATGGCCTAGTCGGCCAATATGGCCTACTGCTATTTCTCCGAAACAAACCAACATTAGCGTTAAATATACATGCCAAGTTGGCGCTACCCCTACCTGTCACTTCCTCAGCCGATCCGTGCGGCCTGGGGAGTGAGCGGAGAGTCGCGAAGCAAAATTACGTACACTGAGAAAAGAGTTTGTTTGTAGCAAACAAATGCTTGTTTGATAATGGCGAAATAAATATTTGGTTACTGGAAGCAAGCCCCATTTACATATCTCAATTATAAGCGCTGTCCAGTAAACCACGCTTATGATTATGATAAAAGGAGCTTGATTTAAATAACCAAATATTTATTTCGCCGTTATCACACAAGCATTTGTTTGCTACAATCAAACTCTTTTCACAGTGTATTTCGATGTTATTTTTCGGTAAGTTTCAATCATTTCAGATACTCAAATTGTGAATATTTTTATATTGTTATTACGCAGTTTTGCAGCCAAACCCTTAATCTGTAGTGTGGTGAAAGTTTTGTATGCATATTGTACACTGGTTTTTAAATTACATTTTATTTGTCAAAACATTCCTGCGGCCATGTCTATTAGTATTTATTTTTTTAGGCTCCACGAAAGCCAATTTCTCAAAGAAAACGCCAAACGTGGTGCAATATACATAGCAATGACTCTCTACATTCTAAGGACACCACAGGGGAATCATTGGTTCAATGCCTACATTAGCTGCGTTTTTTTCACAACGGATCTGGTTCTGGGTTTACTAGGAAATTTTGCATTGAATTGAATTAAAAAAACAGTCAATTATATAAAGATTTTAAGTTTTGCGAAAAACGCATCAAATTGCCCTGATATTTGCCCATTCAAACTTCAAACCCTGAACCAGATAAAGGAGGATGGGCAGAAATATGTGGATCCCAGCCTAGGAACCAATAACGACAAGCGATATATCACTGGAAAGGTTTTTTCACTATCTACAACTTTTACTGTGGCGGAAAATCCCAAATCCCTGTGGGAAAAAAAGTTATCGCTACGTAAAAACAGTCTTGCAAAAATTACACATTCACATTAATACATTACTTTTGCCCCGCTTTGTACGTTATCCTCCTATGACTTTGGCTTTATGCTCTTAGTGTTAAAAGATACTAACGAATCCAGTGGCGTACTTAGTGGACCTTGTTCGATAAACCTGAGGTTTGAGAAGGATTTATATGCTGTTTTTTTTCACGAATATGTTATGTATATTTATATAATAAGACGTATAATGAAAATATTATTATCCTTATTAATGAAGTCTCGTTTTACTTAGCTGTAGCTTTTCCCATGATTAACCTAGCCGAAGTCAAACACATAACAGTTCACAAATTCGGATAACAAAACCAAAGGTCGTAGTCGTAGGAGGATAACGTACAAAGCGGGGCAAAAGTAATGTATTAATGCGAATGTGCAAGTTTGTCTTTACGTAGCGATAACTTTTTTCCCACAGAGATTTGCGATTTCTCGCCATAGTAAGAGTTGTCGAACGTGAAAAAACCTTTCCGATGATATATCGCTTGTCGTTATTGGTCATATGGGCTAAAATGCCCATACTCCTTTTTGGATTACATTTTTGACGCAAAATAGGTATATAAATCCAGGCAATTCGATTATATGTTCACGAAATAAAATAAAGTTCGATATTCATAAATTTCAATTCAATGAAAAATTTCCTAGTAAACCCGGAACCAGACCCGTTATGAAAAAAATGTAACTATTGTAATTTGTAAGCTATCGGCTCATGAAAATGCTCAGGAGTGGAAACCGACATTTTCAACTGTGGGCAATATGGTTCACGGCATTTACGGCCAATATAGGCCTAGGCCATAATACCCAACCGTGTTTTGATTTTAACAATTGTTGAAGTTTATGGAAAATTATATTATTTGTTATTCTTTAAAATTATATTGCTTTAAGTTTCTAGTTATTGATTACTGATATGTTCAACGATTCAAATAAACATTAAGGACTGATTGAACTCATGTAGTTCGAGTTTTATGTCCAAAAAGGCTTATGATGTGCCATAATATCCGAAACTACCCTATGTTTTTATTTTTCAAATATTACCTATTCTATACATTTTGCAGTAAACAGTGTTTTGAATTTTCCATTAGGGAGACCGATGTGTATTCTTTTATTCCCTCTTCAAATATAGCTTGTAAAATAATATTCATATTAAGAATTTTATTCACACAAAAAATGAGTGATTTGCATTAGAGAAATGCACGCAAACCTGCTCCTTCAGTTTACGCATATAGCTAATAAATCAAGATTCAATCGAGTGGCAAATTGCTCGAGTCATAACTCGAATTTCAGATACCCCAGATAAGAATGCGGAAGCGTGAACTTTTCAAAATAACGATTTCACCTCAGTCAATAAGCTACAAATTCTTGCGGCATGTCTATAGGGCAAGTTCGTTTAATTTATGTCTGGCAGAAAGTTGTAAGAAGAAATCATCACTTCAAAGGTAAGTTTGGGGAGCTGCTGCATCGGAATCTTCCTTGCATTGAGTTGCCTTATCTGGAGGTAAGAAAAATGGATAACTAGTTAACAGCTGAATGGTGAACAAGAAGAACACCAGAACAAGCCAATGAAATGATGTACAAATGGTGTAGAGCAGCACGATTGAGCTACCTTTATAACAGTAGTATTTCAGTATTGCAATGAATGACGGGGAGTCTGATTTACCACCTGCTGGTTTCAATGTTGTTAAACTCAAATTATAAAGACGGGCATGTTGACATAGAATAAAGGCAAATAAAGAAGCCTTTTTAAAAATATGGGCAACTGCATTTCGGCTTCTTTTTACTAATCATTTAAATTAATCTTTAATGCGTGTTTACTATCGAATAGAAAAGAAAATTAACAACTAATATACATATACACAACATTGCACTATATATGTATGTGCAGTGAAGAACAAAAATGTCCCAATGTTGTGCTAATTTGATAAATTATACTTTTTTTTTTTTTTAAGAAATGGGAAGCAAATTAAAAATAAAGGTCATTCCATTCAATTAATTTTTTACATATGAAACCAAATATTGATGTACACCTAGACCCTAATATAAGTTGGTTCGTTACATGTCGATTCACAGATACGTCGCTTTTGTTTTAAGGAAAATATATTTCGCATACAGTCGTAATTTTTGTACTTACGTCGTTACGTGCCTTGCCATCTATATATTGGAGAAGAAAATATTTTGAATTTTGATTATTCAGAATGAATTCAATTTCCTGCTAGAGTATTAAGCTATTCTTGAAAAAAATCTTTCCATCGCCTTTGCAAGAAGTGGTCTCCCTGCTCAGCAAAAAATCTTTCAACATGACGACAACCCAAAACATACCGCCAAAATAGTCACATCCTGGCTACGATACAATAATATTACAGTTTTGAAATGACCTGCGCAGAGTCCGGATATGAACCCGATAGAACATGTTTGGAGTTACATTAAAATACATCTCGCAGACTATGAAGAGATCTCCAAGGGATAAATGAACTTTGGAGCAGAATTAAGAATCTTTGGGAAAATTTTCAAGAATCTTTTGTTTCCTTAAATAAAATATAATTTACCAAAATTCCTTTTCACTTCGTAATAGATCATAAGTCAATTGTTCTATTTCTGAAAGAAACATGAAATCTTGTTCCGACAACTCTTCGACCTTTTTCAGTTGTGCAGGTCTAACAATCTAAATAAACTTCGAAGTATTTTTAAGCACAAAGTTCATTTCCTTTACTTCTCATTTAACACTGCTAGTTAAAATAACTCATGATAATTCTTTGTGATACAAAACAAAAATCAAGCACAAAGTACGGTAAGATAATGTAAGTAATTTGGGAATTTCTATCTGTACTTTACTCTCTTCGTAAAAAAGTAAGAAAGATAAACATATTTGAAATACCCATCTTTTTTTATTAAATAGTTCCCAAAATATATTATATTTATTTATTAGTTTATTAGAAAAAAATAATTACTTTTCATTCTGATTAACTTAAAAATAAATTTTAAAAAATAAATTAAATTAACGAAAATTAAATTACTCAAAAGAAAGAGGAAAGAGAGTGGGGTATAATATGGAACAGGTAGCCCATATTAACCGATGTACATATTTATTTTATTCAAAAGACGCACATAAGATGTCTCTTTCATATCCAGCGCTTTCTTCATGACTCCAATTATTGCAGGAGGCACATTCAGCTTATACCTCACCATGCCGGTCGTCTGAATAAAGGTTTGATCTGCTTGAAACTTATATACATGATACCCAACATGACGAGTACTATACGATGACGTGGTCACTTTTAAATTTCATACTTTTATTATAAAAGTTAAACTTAATAATTATTATATCTTTTAATCTTTTTCAATGAAAAATACTAGTTAAAATTGATTGAAAAATTTTAGATCATTAAAGACAGTTATTTTTGTTCTTTATTTTCTCAAGTCATTCAAATCTGTTATGAAAACACTTTAAAAAAAAAAAATAACTGTTAAAAAAGACTTTTTATTAATCTCCAAATTACCTGAGGACACCTGTTTACATCAGATTTATAGTTAACAGAAATAGACTTATAATTTTCGAGATAAAATTGTTTTTCAAAATTGTTTGCCCAATACATTATGTTCTATGTATTTCTGCAAAAAATCGCTAATTTTTATTCTGACATGAGCAAGTGTTCTCGGTTAACTTATAGAGAATTGAATTCTGCACAAAATTGATTATAACAATTTTTCCCGTAACTGGGATATTTTAATATTTGACAGTTTTATTTATTTATTATTTATCGGTATACAATTATTTTTCAAAATTTTTTTAATAATAAATTATGTTTTATTTCTGCATAAAATAGCTTTCATAAATAACTCGAAAATGTTTAATAGACACCATTATATAAATTAAAAAATTGTTATAGACTATTTTACCCTCTCCAATATTATGCAATCATTTTTACGACATATGTGACAGGTAATGAATAACTTGCAAACCTCTGGTTCAGTTTTGCTCTGTTCAATTTTATTCGTCACTGTAGAAGTCCATATCAATATAGAAATTGAATTTTGCAATTTACATTTTACGTAAATTCATATATAAGAAAGAATATAGGATACCATAGGATAGGATAACTTTGAATTGTCATTAAACCATTAGATATGTAAGTATACAATATTTTGATTGTTTTTATAGTGTGATTTTCTAATAATGATGGTTATTCTAACTGTTTTCTACAAAATGCTTTTATTTTTATATTTTAAAAATAAAAGTCCTCAAAGACTTTTATAAAAAACTGAAAAAATAAAAATCTTAAAAAGACTTATACAAGACAGAATAAAATAAAACTCTTTTTTAATAGTTAGTTTTGATTTAAGGGGACTTAGCACCTCCAAATTATCAAAAAATTGTTTTTTTCAAAGGTTAATTTTAAATTGAATAAAAAGACATATCTTAATGAAACTATGTACATATACTTAATTGTTTTCAAACTACACGAAAACATTTTTTAAATATTTTTTGTGGCCCACTGTCGTCTGCTACAAATTTATTAAAAAAACATCAAAAAACCACGGCGTGCATGATAACTGCCCTCAGAAAAGTCCGAAGAAAAAAAAAAAAAAAAACGGGGTTTTAATCAGCATCAAAGCGGCCTTGGAATGAACTAAAAGAAAAAAATGTGGTTGGAAAATAACAAAATGGCAGCGTTTTTTTCGAAAATCGATTTATTTTTTCCCCGAAAATCGGTTATAACTCAGAAAATTTAATGCCGATTTTTTCATCCGTAGTTCATTCTGAGCAGTAAAATGTGTAGATTAACGTGTTAACATTTCAGAACGATTGGATAAACACTTTTTTCTTAATCATGCACGCCAACTTTAAACACATTGTTTAGAGAAAATTGCGTTTTAAGTCAAAATTCAATATCTTTTTGCAATAAACTTTAGCGAAATGTAATATGCGAGTCCTGGACCATACAATATACCTAACTTTTTTGTTTTTAAAGGTTCATTCTAACCAATTCTATCAAAAAACAAAGATGGATTTTTTCAAAATTTGAAGGTGCTAAGTCCCCTTAAGAAATAAAAGTCCATTGTGGATCATTATTTTTGACTAAACAAAAAAACAATCTTTCATAACAGTTTTAAAAGATTTAAAATAATAGTAGACAAAGATTACCTACAGTAAAAAATAACTTAAAAAATTTTTCGTGAAATTTAATCGGTAATTTTTGTCTCAAATTATATGAGTTTCAAAATAATAATTAATACCTGATTTTTTTAATATATGTCATAACAGTAACGATCCCTGATTACAGCGTATTATTTAAAGAGAAAAGTTGTCTTTTTTGCTTTAGTTTCAATTATTTATTTCTTTTTTAAACTATATAATGCAAAAGATAGAAGCGTTTTGTTTGTTTCTTCTTCGATTCTTATATTTTCACTAAATCAAAAATGAAGATTGAAAATTCCAAACTTAAAAGAATTTATCATCAAAAGATGTAGATTAATCTTTTGTAAAAAGAATGTTGTAGTAAATTTATGTATACTATCAAATAAAAATAAAGTTGGAAAAATGCATCTTAACAAAACATCTAATACAATATTTCAACAAAACATCCAACTAATGCTAATTTCAAGGCAGAATAGTCCACTCATTATATAATTTTGTCACACGTCAGAAGAAAGAAACACAAAGTAAGAAATTTATTAATGATTGCAAATCAACACTTCGTTAATTGTGTCTAAATAATCATAAAAATGATAAATTTATTTGATCGCTGTATTTAAAGTTAAATGTTAATTTTCCAACTATTCAAATACTTCCTTCTGCGATACATGTTCTACGTTAATTCATTTTCTAACGTTCTTTCTGATTATTAAGCGGAAATTTATTTTATCTTTATACTCTATCATCAAGGACGGACTAGATTTAAATGTTTTAATTATATCACAGTGCTAAATATAATCTATAATTCAAGGAGATTCCGGAAATTGATAGTGAAATTAATCCTTGAGAATGAGACATCACTGCCAATTGATGACAGTGTATTACACGATTGCATCTGTTTTCCAGTAAATTTAATTCCCACATAAAATTTATTTTATGATTATTGCACAGATAGTATCTTCGATAACGCGATCATTAGTACGCATGTGAAATTTTATGGCACAATCGTTCAAATGAGTAAATACATACTTAGGCTCGAATGTCTAATAAGTTTAGGTATTTACAGCAAGAGAAGCTGAATTTTAAGATATGGATTGCTTCAAACTAACTACATATAAGGATTTTTTTTATTTTTTATTTTTTTTTATTTATACGTTTTGGTTTATTTGTATGAATTAGCCTACTTGGCTCTAGCATACATTATTTCAAAATCTTAACCTAAGGTAAAAACTATATTGCTAGGCTCTTTGCCTAGGCAACTGCTTCCTGTAGTTCATATGCTGCTATCCATAATAACATATAAGGATGAATATATTTTTTTTTTTAATGTTAATTATACATTTTGATTTTTTTCTTCTGTTGCAATGTAAAGCTACGTAAATTATAAATATGTAACCAATATCCAGCTCTTTCCTTCACTTTATTATTGAGTGGTGATATTTGTGTTCACTTTTTTCGTTTTACATTTTCATTATTATTAAAAACACCTTTTTTTGTAAAAGCAGTATTTACAAATTGCGGACAGTACCTTATAGAAAATATACATATAAATCTTACATGGCTAATAAAAAAAAATCTTGGGTAAAACAAAACTTAAAATAAACAGAAATGTGTTATTTTTGCAGAAATTCAACTTTAAACCGACTACAGGATTGGAAACTATCCATTTATAAAAAGTGTTTCAAGTACAATTAGTTGTCGCAAGATGTCACTACTAGTTTCAATTAAAAAGAGATAAAGTGTACATACACATATACCCACGGTCTTAAGAGGTATTATGGTTGTGATGTGTTAACATTACATATTGTTACAATTTTTCCCGCAGTGTGGCTGGCTGTCAAAGTTGCACAATTACCTTTTCTTGAAATTTACCTATAAGAACGAACTGACACTTATTCTGTTGACGGTACTAATCGACCGCCGAGGCAGACGAGCCCAAAAAGTGGGCGGCGTTTCGATTCGGGGCACTGGCCTGGCCAGTCTCATTAGTGTGGCTGAAGAACCACTACCCCTGGCACAGACGCCACGTGGAACGAACGCTGGTCCTTATATGCACTTGATTAAAATTTCAAGTGTGAATTATAAGGAAGGGAAATTTTGTAACAATATATAAAATATAGATTTATATTTAAATTACATCTCATTTTTCGGCACGCACAAATCGACAATGTGTATTTGTTAAAGCTAAAACATCCGATATGTAATGTTTACGAAATATTTTTGATTTTTGTTGTAGGTGCGGTGGTTTGTAGTTTCCAATGTGATGACCTTTTGGTTGAATCTTGTGGTCTCTGATTCAATGTACAGCTCAAGCACGGCAGGAGACAAATTTGAAGAAGTTTTTAATCTTGCTTTGCATTTCAGAAAATCCGTGACGTGGCCAATAGCGATAGATGTAAGGATCAACTCCGGTCTGCACGGAATTCTCGGGGTCACCAGTATATGGTATAATGTTAACATCACAGTGGCGATTCATCAAAGATCGAGTTAGTTTTGAATTCATTTAAAATAACTCATGACAGAAATAATAAAACGCAAATCAATTCTTCAGTGATTTTTAAATTAAAGGCCGTGACACATAAAAAGCAGAAAGCAGCGGCAGAAGCATAGAAAATTTAGAGAACGTTAAATTATATGAAGTCTGTCACATTAAACGCAGCGCAGAAGGCAGCGGCAGAGGCAGCGCTGCTTTTTCGCGCTAATCTCTAAAACTTCTGCTTCTGCTTCAGTGCAAGCAACTTGACTGACGTAAATTTTTAAAGAAAGTTGGCCATTCTTAATATCAAAAGTTATTTTGATTTCAAACAAACGTAAAATGAATATGAAATAACGAGCATACATATGTATAACAATCTTCTACGCTATAGAACGTTTTTAAATTGTCAAATTGCTTTTCTCTGCTTTCTGATGTCTGCTTTTAATGTGTCATAACAAGCAGAGCAGAATTCTGCAGCTGCTTCTGCCTTTAATGTGTCACGGCCTTAAGACAAAAAAAGAAGAGAAATATAATTTTATAGAGAAACCTTTCCTTCAGTCTCCCCGGGAAAAACTCGATGTTCGGTCGTGTATATAGGATTTTGTAAAAGTAACTTAAAATAATATCCAGAATATTACTGAATAAAATAAAATAAATATTAAATTGAATAAAACTTAATAAATTATATGTTTGATTTTTAGAGTTTAAAAAGGAATTAAATTTATAATTATGTTTATTCAAAATCTTTATTTAATTAATTCAACACGATAAAATCTAAGCCGCGGCTAAATAAATTCTCTTCTTTTTTTTAATTTTTTTCACAGCTTTCTTCGATTTGTGAGTATAAACATCTTAAAAAGTAAGTAGTAAGTAAGTAATAAGTAATAAGTAAGTAGGCTAAATGTCCTTGCAGATTTGAAAAGTTGAAATGCCAGTTCCGCCACAGCGTGAAGGAACAACAACTCTATCCCCACCATGCAATGCCTCGAGCCCGAGGCAGAGCTCACCTTATCCCTGCGTGCTCCTTCTTCAAGTGCACCACGACACATGAAACAAACACCTGGCGGACAAGAGTCTGACATTTCGTTTCATTCGAACACGGCCGTTTCAACTATTGACTTGAATGCGCTATAGTGATTTCAAAATACCATCAGATGGGTGACAGTTCCAAGTTGACAGTTATAGTCATGCGGCCCAACGAAATCTTGTCGATATGTTTTTAGTATCTGTTGTATATGTATGTCTATTGCGTAGTGTACAAGAGTAGTACCGTAAGGTAAAACAGTAGAAAGTCATAGTCAGTCAGTCATATCCAGTCAGTCATAGTCGACAGTAGTCATAACTCATACAGCGATAAGTCACAGTTTTGACAGGTTAAAAAAATATTTCCAGGGACGTCGCTTATATTTGTAATCTGATTATCAGAACAAAATTTTCAACAATTCATTTTCCACAAACTGCGGATGAAAAACTGCTATTGAAAACACGGTAACTGTTAGAGAGTGTTGACTATTTAGTTGTAGTGCAGGTATATTTAAATTGTTACAGGTTCCATGAAACATTTGGCATAAAAGGAATTTTGGGTGCTATTGATTGCATTCATGTTTCTATTATTTGTCCTCCCATTAACGGTCACCTATATATGAACAGAAAAGGATACTACAGCATCAATGTGGAAGCCGTAAGTTCCATGTGCGTGTTTTGAAGTATTGTAATTATAATTTATCGTTCTTTTCCAGATATGCGATTATGATTTAAAATTTTTATACATAAATGCGAAGTTCCCTGGATCATGCCACAACGCTGGAATTTGAACAACTTCTTCTGTGCGAGCTCAGTTGCAGCGTGAACACAACTCTCATCATTTCTCCTGGCTAATTGGTGATTCAGGATATCCCCTGGAGCCATGGTTACTTACACCATTTTCTGACCCCTCAACTCGTCAGGAAAGAAAATACAACGAAGTTCATGCAAAAACCCGGAATACAGTTGAAAGGACGTTCGGCGTTTTGAAATCGTCGTTCAGGTAAGTGTATTCTATTCTATTGCATTCTTAAACCTTTATTTGATTTTAGATGTTTGCATAAGCACCGAACACTGCACTATTCTCATAAAAAATCGGGCTTTATAATTTATGCTTGTGCCATTTTGCATAATATACTGCGGCAACATGGAATTGAGGCCGATGACGAAGTTCAGCAGGAAATTGAAAATGTTGAATCATCAAATCTGCTGGAGAGATCAGAATTCTTCCGCGAAGGCCGACGAATCAGGGAAGAATATTGTAATAGCTTGTAAAAAATAAAAAAGAAAGCAAGTTATACAATGACGCCTTTTATTTTTCTGTTAGTTTATTTAAAACACTTAATACAGCGTCTGCCAACACATTCTGCTGGTCCAAGAATTGCTGTTGGAATATAGCGTCCTTGGCCTCCCGGTTTTTCAACATTTCCAGCACTTCATTATACATTTTCTCTTCGGAAGTTTTTTTGGAGTTTCGTGGAGTTGATGCTGCTTGGAATGTCTGACTAGAACTTTCGCCCAATCCCTCAGATGCCGTGCTGTCTTCTAATGTATTCCCCAAGACACATCCAGTGACATCCCCTGATGACAAAGCAGCATCCTGTAAAAATATTTAAATGCCCATTGCTTAAAAAAAGAAACTTCATTTTCCTTATCTCTGTTCCAAGAGTGGGCAAATCTTGAAGACCATCAACTACAATAGCGCCGAAAGTCTCTAAGGCTCTTGCTTCAAAATTGTTAACTTCCTCCTCTTCGGGCGGTCCTCCTCCAGTTGCTTGTTTTGCGGCCTTCGCTTTGCGAGCACGAGACCGCAACTGGTTCTTCCAGTGACTCAAATTCTAAAATGCCAAAATAATTTCCTTACTTCACATTTGCATGTTTAAAAACTTACTTTCTTCCATTTTTTGGGTGTCCGCACTGGCCCTTTCAATGCGTTCAATTCCGCCGACACCTCGTTTCACAAATCCTGGATCCTTTTTGGGTTGGTAGGATCATTTTTTGCCCTTCGCAGTTCGGGGTGCCGGCGGACAAATTCGATATAGCACTCCAATTGTTGCACAGAAGTGCGTTGCATTTTGTTCGAACTATGTATTAAACATTTCTCATTAATTAATATTAACAGCAAATACACAATTGTTACACTTACCAGATTTAGATGCCATTATTTTGCAAAAATAAAACCATTCACTTTCAATTCACACACTAAAATGACACTGAGGTTAATTTGTTGTGCTTTTTTTTGTCATGACTTCCCCAGAATACCTAATAGCTGTTCAGTCACAGTGAAAGTCACACATCATACATCACAATCGAAGATCACAAGAGCTTGTGACTTGTGACGGGTCACAACGCCAGAATAGGGCTGATAGTCATTGTTAATAATAAATGGATTCTAAGAATAAGAACGCTTATAACGACGTTTAATTAGACAAACTTAACAGTATCAAGAAAGTTAACAAGGACTATGAAATCGATTTTTTATTAATTTGATCTTTGATTTTCCAATTTACTACTACGAAATATATAACAAAAACTGTAACGTAAGTTAAAACTAAAGTTCGCTGCAGCGCTAAAACAATAATTTTCGTCTAACAAAAAATTGCATTAAGGTGTAGTTTTGTCGCGAGCAAAACGTCATAAACACCATGCACTCAAATTGCAGCAAATGTTGTCTACTTTAAAAGTGTACTGGGTGAGTATTATATAGTGCAATTTTTTACTTACTTTTACTTACTTTTACTTACTTAATGCGATTTTTGTGTTTACGGTGACTGGCCTACAAAACATGCTGGAGTAGAAGATTCAGCAAAAAAGCTGACCCCAAAGAGTCAAAACCAAAAAAACTAAGGCCAAAGATACTGTGTTAGCCACCGCCCTAACTAATTTATCATAAAAGTGCATTTGATATCGCTTTCCTAATTACAATTTAGCATCGATTTGGCTTTTCCAAATTTGAATTGATTTTATGAATCATGGAGGCCTTGATATTAAATTCAGTTTTTGTTTATTCGCTTTAGTGGACCTTATCTATGAATATTAAACATTTAAACATTTTAAAGAAAAATATTTAGGACTAATTAAAACAAGAAGGGCATTTTTTTCCAAAATAATAAGAACGTAATTTTATCTTCTCTACTAAATATGGGGGATTACGACGCTGAATCTAAAAATCTTTGATGAATTTTGAAATTTTGTCAATAGTTTTGTGTTCTTATTAACTTAAAATAATTTTTTTCAAAATTAAAAAAAAAATAAATTAATTAATTAAAATCACGGTCTTAAATTAATAAGAAGAAGGAAAATCTGCCTCTTCATAAGTAACAAGAATTACATAAAATTCGTTCAAATTTAAAAGACTTAATGCCCAAATGATAAAATTATTAATTTGAAACGCATTAATTGTTAATTTTGTGACAACTATAGTAGCCATATCCCCTAGGGAAGTTTCCGGCTGTGCCTAATGAAGTAATTTATTGAAAACCCTACGTCGACGCAACGAAACTCCTTTTTCATGCAAACAACTTCTGCCACTTGTTTGGCCCGTAGCGCCGGGGGCTAAAATCCATCAAGCTCGCGACAGAACTATCTCTTGCCATGGCTATATATGTATAAGCACTAATTAGATGTGGTAATTGATATATCACTGATTATTCAGCACCTACCGTGAATTTCTGTCTGAAACCATCATCGAATGAGAACAAAAAGTGTTGATCATTTCTACAGCTCAAGCTCTTTTACCTATTTGTTCTTTGACAGCTCATAGACAAAGGTGGTGGTGATTAAATATAATACATTTTTATGTGCGAAAGTGACACTATTTTTCTAGTGCTGGAGTAGTAAAAGTGCCTACCGACTCTCAAAAAGCGCAGGTTGTAGCCTAGTTACTGCTTCGAAAAAGTACACTTCGTTCATTTGGAAGGCGTGCCCCTTGCCCAGTGCTACTTATTGACCGATGCTTTCCTAATCGACTCATAATTTCTTAAGCCATCGATTTAAAACCAAGATTTATGATCTGAGACCAATCTCTGGGGAATTAAATCAAGAAATAACCGGTGTGACGGACAAATCGTTGCTTGGGCGTATGAATAAAAGCCAGCCTCTTTCTAGTCAAAGACAGCAATTATTCTAACTCTTAGAATTTTATTAGCACTCGCAATGAAGGCCGAAGTGTATGTACTCGTATATATGTATGTTCATCCGAATGTTACTCGTACCCGGTGATCGTATATACAATTCTCATTAATCAACCCATCAGCATTGAATTTGTTTCACACTTCATTTCGATTTACTCTCGCTGCGGCTTTGCTCGGCTGATGCTTATTAGCCATTTTAATCACTGTTAATTTATCGAAATACTGACTGCTGGCACTATTTATATGTATCATCTCGTTCTTGCCATCTTTTCATCAAAATACGATTTACAGTTTTTTCCGTCAAATTCAATTTCATTGATGCTCACTCGATGGCGCAAGCTTGAATGATAATCCTGCTGGAAGATATTAAGGCTAATGACGGTTCTCATCAAATCACCCACCTCACTTTCACTTTCTTCAGGAACCCTTTTTATTAAATTTACGAGATTCATTTTTTGTGAAGATCTACGAACCATGACAAGCTTTTCTAACTTAATAACTTAGCGTAACGAAAGACAATGAGCATTTTGGACCACTACGAATAAAACTGAAATGCTATTGATTTGGGTAGTGTAATTATAAGCAATATGTGTGGTCACATATTACCGCATTAGTACAGGTATTTAACTTCTATAAGAAACAATTTGTTCTAGTGTTTGGATGTAAGTATTTTAACACTTTAATGGCCGCTCACACAACATGTGTGTGATGCTATCGTCGACTGTTTTTTTTATTAAAAATGAATTATTGAGTTATTTAATGGATTTATATATTTTTATATTTACTAATTTCTTAAAAATATTGCCGGTCCCTGGCGAAGTTTTACTGTGTATAGACGTGCGGCCGTTAAAGTCTTAAGAGGAATTTTTCGACATAAAACTTGGTTTTCTAATACATGCATGTTATATAATTAAAGTTTAATGCAATTAGTTAAAAAAAAAAATCGTCTTTCCATCAGCACATCACCTTGTGGCGGTTTAACCACTGTAAAAATCGCCGATAACTTTTCCAGTGAGAACTGACTTAAATTTTATAACGAATCAAATTACCCTGAAAAGTTTTTTTTTCAGTCTCGAATAAATTCTGAATTGCATACATGAATATAAAAAAATAAATTTGTTAAAAAAAGAGTAAAAAGTTGTTAAACCGAAACTTAATTTAAATTTAAGTTCAACTATAAATATGGAAGCAATAAATCTTTCCATAACTGGTGACCCCGACGGGCCAATATGTAGAGTCTACGAACTCGGATCGAAGACCGAATCGAACAATATTACTTTCAAAATACCAACGATGGCTAACGGCAATTACCAACCATGTTAAAAAGTACGTTCTACTGGAATCCGCTAATTTCAAAATTAAAGAACCAATAACCTAAGAAGTTACAAACGACAGCAACATAAAAACTCCGGCGACCCTACAACTCCTACAGCCGTTTAAATAACCCTACAAACAACATTAACATAACAAATCCGGCGACCTTACAGCCGTATCAAAGAACCCACAACAGCAAGAATAAACCATCAGCAACCATGCAAAAGAATCAACAATAACATTATAACCAAACAAACAACAAAATTAATAATTCAATAAAATTTACAATTAACAATTTAATCGGCGATTGTAAACTTACAATGACCAATCGACCAAAACATAATCTATAATTCAGATTCAACTTCCCTTCCTTCATATTCGTTTTCGTGGCCGATAACTGGTAGAGGGTAATGTGGCCAATTGCGCAATGGCACCCATGACTTTTCAAGTTCCTTAGAAGTATATCTGTGAAGTGGATTATGTTTTATTTAAAAAACAAATGAGTGTAATTTTGTCCCAAAAATCAATTCTTATTAAATTAATTAAAAATACTAGCGGCCACAATTTTAATAGGCACCCCTGCAAAAATATATTTTCCCATTCATAAATATATGTAAAAATTAGGTTTTAATAAAAAACTCGATGAATGTAGTAAACTTGCAGCCGGATCTCGTACTAATATATGTATATGGCAAACAGAATTGTCAAACTTCGGAAGCATTCGAACCAGTCTTCTCAATGGAACGGCGCGGAAACGACGGATCGGATGACATTGGGAGCCCGACTTTAGTCAAAAATTAATCTGAAAATTGTTCAGTTTAAGATGTGAAGCTTCGCATGAATAAAAATCATGGTAATTTGATGCATTGTCGACACAAATTGAATCTTTATTCTGGGGAGCTATTAATAAATTTAAGTTCAATATAAATTCTATATATAAATTCTAAATTCTATATAATTCTATATATACATTCTAAATTCTAAATTTCTTTTGTTCTGCAGATACGAAAAGAACGCAGCTAATTTTGACGTGTGGAAAAATTTATTGAAATCAATAATGTCACATCATGAAAACATAAAAATTCAACATTAAATAAAATAAAATATCCAATAAATGTAAGATATGATTTCTATTTAACACGTTTAAATAAACAGTTATCATTACGTTGGAAGAGAATCACTTAAGTATTAATTCTAAAATTTTCTAGGTTTAACAGCTGTCAACATGAAAATTATATTTTCAAAATTAATTTTTTTAAGTTATTTCATTTTCGGTCCTCAAATTAGCAAAATTGTTTTACTTGTTACATATTGGTCATTGATGTAATTTTTGATTAAATTTAATTAATTAAAGCTTCTCTCACACGAAACAACTGATACCCAAATTGATTTCTTGATTCGAATGGGTTCGGTCGAAATCACCAATTCTAGAATTCTAAAAAATGAAAACAAATGTTATAAAATGTATGGTATTAATTAGATATATTTAAACTTTAGTTGCACCTAAGAATTCTCATCTGATATGAAGTTCATTATAAGCCAATTTTATATGATACCTAATACAGATTTCTTCTATTCAATAAAACGTACAAAAAGTCGTAGTGTGTAAATTTGCCTTTATATCCAGTTTATATTGGATTACGGAAGATACGCAGAACGCTGATTTACTATTTCTGAAGATTATTCACAAAGAAAGGCAAAGACCCCATTCTAACTGAATACAGCTCATCATAGTTTCAAGATATTTTAACGCCTTATGTCAGAGAAAAGTAATGAAATCTGCGAATTTACATCCGATTCGCAACAATTCTTTAGCGGGGTATGCACTATGCAATTGTCACTATTCATCAGGTTCATTAAAAGTTGCCTAGGTGTGAGATTACACCATCCTAGGCTTAAGCAAATGTAAATTTTAACGCCGGGCGAGATGGGGGTGATAAACACTTCACCGACAACAGCATGAAGGCGAACTGTTGCAAAATCTGAATAGCATGAAGAGGCGCAGGTATCATAAAGTGCAATCAAAGTGACAGCGACCTAATAAAGGTCCGATATGGATGTTTCTCTTAGGAGCTCATCTGCATATCAGTCGGAACGGAAAGTACAGAAGAGAACTTCTTGATCCCATTATTTCTGATTCGTTGATTTCATGCAGCATACACCTGAAGAAATTGCTTGAAGATTGCTTGGAGATGCTACGGGGAATCTAATTGGGAAAATGTCTCCACTTTCTTTACTATCGCGGCAAGGAAGGGAACTAAAAGAAAAATGCGAGTCAGTTTCGAGCTGTAAAGGCCCGAGCTGAAAGGTTCATGTAAATTTTTATCGTCTTTGGTAACACGGTAACTAGTCGGTACGTCGTAATTGGTTGTTTAAATTTAGAAGCGTGCTCCCATCCCGGTACCTGCATACCTCCGACAATTCAGATGAAATAAAAGGAAAACGACCGATTTAAGTTTAATGACGATTAGAAGTATCTTTACGTTGCGCGGAAGGTAGGGTATAATGCAAGCGACTCAACTGCAAAAGATGAGCGCACGCGACTAGCACGAGGCGAACGATCGCTCATTGCCGCTTGTGCCTTTTAAAGCAGATATTTTACTGTCAATTTGATATTAAAATAAAAGCGACTTTCACAGGTATTAAAGCTTCGGTCGTAAACGTAACTACAGGGTAATTTGATCTCATGTTTGTGATACCTATTTATTTAATATTTGAAAGAAATGCTAATTACGGAAGCTATACTGCGTTTAAACACTTTAATATAATAAGTAGCTAATGTTTCAGATGACTCTATCATTATTTTTTTATTCATTAAATTTAAAGTAAAAGTTATTCTCTTATAAAACTCCTGTAAGATAGCTAAAAGTCTACGTAATACTAAGAGAGTTTATACATATTAAGAATACATTTTGATAAGTATAATTATAGTGTAATATTATAATTACTTAAGCTAAATTCGCAAGAATGTCAAACTGTAATACACAATAAAATAGTTAAAAATTGGCAAATAATAAAATCAGTTATGTCTAAACAGATCTTACACCTATTTTTATATTTTTTTTAGCTAAAAAATTAATAAACACAATATTTGTGGAACGCGACTGAAAATCTTATTCTATTCACTGACCACACCGTTGGAGTTGTATGAAACATATTTTGTAAATTAAAAGGCCTTTTTTTGTATACTTGTTTCAAAACTATATTTATCTCCGATATGCGTATTTCGGCTTGTGAGGCCATTCTCAAGGAGTTTCTATTTAAAATCTTATTCAATATCACACTTATTTATTGATACTAAAGATACAAGAATTCAAATCGTATTGGTTAATTACACTATGTAGTCTGAAAAAAATCAACACTTTTGTGTTTGGAGTCTTCTAAAATTGTAATTTTCTCCCTCTATATGCATAATTATGTTGTTATTACTTAAAAACGGTACGAATATTCAATTTTGCTTTGGCAGCGTCTTAATATTATCTCTCTCAATAACATCAAATATACCTACATACATATATGGTAGTCATGTAGACAGTTAAAGCTCAAAAGGATCTGTTGTTGCTTTACAAATTTTTATTTGTCAAGAAATATTTGTTATTTATTTTAAAATAATTTTCTGATTTTTGTTTCCGATTTCAAAAATAAAATACAATAATAAAGAACAAGCCTTATTTCTATTCTTATCAGAATTCTATGTAAAAACTAGAGATTCATAAAGATTAGAACTTTTTCTATTTGGATTTTTAGATTAGAAAATTGATAATAATTGTTATTACTATTAAAGTCCCCCCTGACAAAAAAAATTATAATAAAATAAATAAAATTTTAAAACTTTAAAATGGACGACTGAACGACTGCGTGAAATCTAGATGTAAGCAGGTCATCTCATTGGTAACTTATGAAGCATTTCTTTGAAAAATAAGTCTGATCAGATAAAATATCGTGTTAAAAGTACCATCGTAGGCCTCGGCAAGAAAAGCTGAAGGCGTCCATATTTATTTCTCAGGAACTACTTGGGTGGAGTTCGACATTACTTAGACCATAAATCTCGTAGGCTTTATCTCTGCTAGCCGGAGATACATTTGCCTGTTTTGTTTTACGCGTGGCTGTCGCATTTTCGTCCCCCGCTTTTCGAGCAGATGGGAAAATCTGGCTCACCAGATCTCCCATTTCTATTTGCGACTTGATACCTGAATAACCCCCATTTAGAAGCGGCGATTTTTCAATGTTTCACCAATTAGTCTTGCCTCATTACTTCGAGCGCAGAAATGCGCTACTCCAATGGAAAAGGACAGGGCTTTTACGATTTATGAGATCTGACCTCGTACCAATTTAATCGAAAGCCTCGAAGGTGTTCGCAAGAAAATTGAGTTGGAACACCATCGTAGATAAGTTATCCCGGCCGCAAAGCATCCCGAGGATGTAGCGGCGTTACGAAACCAGCCGGGCCACTGACATCCGAGCTGACTTTAGTCTTCATGGATCAATGAGGCACGCGTGATGTCCCTTGGGTACAAATAAATTCGAGAGATTTCCAGTTTTCTCCGAGGAATTGCGACTTTGGCATTTCGCCAGGCGGATGCTATCTAAATTGGAACAATTGATGCAAAAAGTAACAGCAGAGGTCTTTGCTCGGGCCAAGTGGACCTCTGATACCATCGCAATGCACTGTGCATTCGCTGGCTTTGCGGCGTTCAGTGGAATGCAATTTCTAAACCAGTGCAAGCTATTAAAGTGCCGGTGCGGATAGCCCCGTTCATCGAACGTAAAACAGCGAAGACTTCGTAATGGCGCAGCAAATGAGAGTATAAAGGCCCAACAGTATTTTAAGACATTTTAAAGGATAATCTATTTTGTCCGATAAAATTAAACAAAAATATAAAAAGAGTAATAATTCAGAAACTATAAATCACAGCTCATAAAACGAGATACTAAATACAATATAAAACCCCTCTGTCGTCCTTTTACAAATACATTAGCTTAATTCCGCAGTAATAAAATCAATACCGCAATGCAAAACATATAAGCTACATGTAAGCTTAGGATGATTTATTTCGACGGCCGAACCTCGTCTAATCTAACGTCGTACAGCGACAAAGATGTAGTATCTGTGGAGCAGCATCAAACTTTTGACCAGATTAGATGCGATAGCCCTGCCAGGCATGTCTGCCGCCTCGGAGTACGTCTCATAAATATTCGCAGCACAATGTAATAAATTTCGCGAAAAAACTATTAAATGCATATAAACTATGATCTGCAAACACTTAGACGTCGCGAAGCAAGAGGCTGCTCTCCGCGTTCAGGCTCAGCAAAAAGACGGCGTTAGACATAGCTATCTACTGATTGCTATATCTGCGTTGAGAAGTGATCTTTCGTTGGGAAATTTGTCGGGACACACTTTTTATTTCCCGGCCCAAGTTTAGCAGCGATTTAAATGCGCTGTGACTGCGACAGAACATTATGAAGACGTAGCCGCATAACTTTAGCCCACGCGGGCACTTTATGTTCGTTGCTTACAGGATTTAAAGATCGCTTTTTACTTCACGTGTCTAAGGACTGGAGATCGCCACAATCGATATCACCTGCTGAATACACACAAACAAGAATTGTAGCATTGCAGGCTATACTTTACCATGACATCCGATTTAAAGTGGCGGGCTAGAAACGACGAAATTTATTATTAACCGTCAATTTATAAATATTTTAACAATTCGATTGTGGATAATAATTATTTAGGTAAATGAAACCGAAAAACTCTTGTTATAACCTCCTAAAAAAGTAGAGAATTTATTTTGCGGATTGAACTCGCTTTTGGAAGTTCAATCCTCAAAATAAATTCTCTACTTTTTTAGGAGGTTATAACAAGAGTTTTTCGGTTTCATTTACCAAACTATAAATTCCTACAAGTGGCAATCATCCTTGATCGATGAATAATTATTTAGTTCTTTCTAAAAGTTCAGTCAATTCAAGGCATTTCGCATATTTATAAAATACTAGTTGTCCCCGCGATATACAAAAGTAGTAAATTTTAATTGTGAAGGGTGATTCCCCTTTAAGGGGTAATATCACCTTGTGTGTATGAAATCAAGGGTAATTTTCAACAATTTATAAAAAAAACAATGGATTAATATTTTTTATTTTTGTTTTTTTACGTGATTATATAGGTCTTAATGTACAAGGAACAAGTTTTTTTAAACTAATTAAAAACAAAATGGCGGCTTAATCAGTGATGGAAAAAGCTCCTTACTTTTCCATGGGCGACCATCCACAGGTTGTAGTTTTTGATCTGAAATAAAACACAAGAAATATTCTGAAAGTAGATGTCAAAACCCAGTTAAGTACGTAGGATACACACATATTGTTTATTAATGTTTTCGGAATAAGATTCCCACATATGTACACATAGAAAGAGACTTATGTTTTCCTTGCCTTAGAGGAAACGCAAGCACAAATAAATAAATTGTCAAACCCTAAAAGTACTTACAGAGCTGTAAAAAACAATAATGAAAAAGTTTTTTGATGACATGTATTATATTTATTTATTAATGAATGCGGAACAGAACCTTCCTCAAAGATGGCTACGGCGGAAGAGAGCGAGCGCGTTGCCTGTGGTTCTCACATTGGTCAGACCATGAAGTTGGTTACATTTTTATTCAGCAATCGGCTGCGTTCGCTGGCATCCGTGCCAGCCTTACAATAAATCAAACATACATTTCACGTTATAAGTCAATATATACATTACATTCTTCCCCTCTCTAAACTCATTACCTAAATTCAATGTTGTGTCTTTAGTTCAAGTGCACTATATCTCGAGTGGGAAAATTAGGGAAGAAAGATCTCCGTAGCAAGTTGATCTAAACTTTATAATTGACTTTTTCTTTAGCTTTTCTCGGTAAGGGCGATCGTCTCGCCAGCGGCTTCGACTCTAAGTTTGACTCCAACCTAACGTTGTCTTCCTTTATTAATTCCGTTTCCTCATCTGAATCTCGCTCATCCGCTTCGAACCCCAACGTCTCCAATACTTCCTCGCGGCGTTCACGATCGGGTTTGCCCATCAGTTGTCGAGACCTTATTTGGTCTTGATGCCTTTTTCGAATTTCATCTGATTCTTTATTTTTTATCCTGTATGTCCTATTCCCGAGAACCTTTTCAATTCTTCCTTCCGCCCAATACTTTTTATTTTTTTATATTCTCTAAATAGGACTTCTTCCCCCTCCGAAAATTGTCTTATTCTTCTACCTTTGTAGTATTTTTTTTGTTTTTGTTGCTCTTTTTCTACCTTTGCTGCTACTTCTTTATGTGGAGTGTTACTTCCGCTTCCTATTCTCCCATGTGGCAAAATCAGACTCAATCTAGTACGCAGTTGCCTACCCAATAAAAGTTTCGCTGGTGTTTCACCCGTAGTACACTGAGGAGTAATTCGATAATTAAACAAAAATTTATTTAAGGCATCCTCAATGCTATTATTACATCCGGGCAACAATTTAAAAAGACTCCTCTTAAATGTTTTCACACAATTTTCGGCTTGACCATTTGATTCGGGATGAAATGCACCCCCTGTTAGATGAATAATTCCATTCATCTTACAAAAATACTGAAACTCATCCGAAGTGAAAGCTCTACCATTATCAGAAACTATACTTTCCGGAATTCCAAATCTACCGAACATTTGCCTTAACTTTTGTAAAACACATGAAGTGTTAATCTGCGAAACTTCGAACACTTCCGGCCACTTGCTATGACTATCAATGCACACTAAAAATTGTTTGCCCAGTATTGGCCCACAAAAATCAATGTGTAGTCTCTCCCATGGCTTCTTCGGCCAATCCCACGGAGTCAAGGCACTCCTTGGAGGATCCGTCTGACTAAACGCACATATTTCGCAAGCTTTTACCTCCTGCTCAATGTCCCCATCCAATCCAGGCCAATAAAAATAGGCTCGGGCCTGTTTTTTCATTTTTACCACCCCAAAATGCGACGTGTGTAACTCCCTAAGCATCGATTGCCTCAACACGGTAGGAATCACTACTCTGTAACCCCGCAAAATACAATCCCTTTCCAGCGTCAATTCGTTTCGCACTTTGAAATAAGGTTCCACCTCTTTTATTAAATCTTTAGCACTAGCAGGCCATCCTACCTGAAGGTAGGTCCTTACCCTAGTCAATATAGGGTCCTTGTCTGTTTCTAAGGCAATTTCCTCTGCGGTCACCGGCATGTTTGATTCCCCAATCACATAATTTATATGAATATCTTCCAACGGACATTCTGAACCTGAGTTCAGGTCGGTTAAGGGGTTTCGAGAAAAGAAGTCCGCGTTGTTTAACTCTGACTTAACAAACTGAATATTAAAATCGTAACCCGAAAGGAAAAGAGCATAACGCTGCAACCGGTTTGATGCCATTTGGGGTATACCAACCTTGTCCCCGAATATCGCTGTGAGAGGTTTACAATCTGTTACCAAGGTAAAACGCCGTCCGTACAGATATTGGTGGAAATATTTCACACCATAATAGATAGCTAGTGCTTCACGTTCAACCTGACTATAATTCCGCTCGGCATCCTGTAGTGTACGCGATGCGTATGCTATAGGCCGTACTTCTCCATTTCGAAAAACATGCGAAAGCACCGCCCCCAGTCCGCAGCTACTTGCATCCACAGACAATTGCACAGGTATTTTTGGATCATAATGTACTAACACCGATGCGGAAGCCAGCATCGTTTTCACCTTGTCAAAAGCCTTTTGATGAATGGTGGTCCACAACCACCGTGTATCCCTTTTCAAAAGCCTATACAGAGGGTTTAAAATGGAAGCTAAGTCTGGTAGGAACTTCCTATAATAATTAATGACTCCCAAAAAGGACTGCAATTGCGTCGGACCACCCGGACTAGGTGCTTTCATTATCGCTTCAATTTTCTGCGGTGTCGTACTCACTCCAGCCGCACCAATGTTGAAGCCCAAATATTGCACTGACTCTTTAAAAAACTCACACTTTGCCTGACTCACTGTCAGTCCTGCCTTCTGCAGTCTCATCAACACCCTTTCCAATCTGTCCAAATGCTCCCTCTCATTTCGACCTGACACCAAGATATCATCCAGGAAAACCACTACTCCTTCTAGACCTTGAAGGACGCTTTCAATTACTCGTTGGAAGATCGCGGGCAAAGTTTTGATCCCATACGGACACCTAGTATATCTAAATAAGCCTTTATGTGTCGATATCGTAGTTGGGTCTTGACTTTCTCTCTCTAGTTCGATCTGCTGATAAGCTGTAGTAAGATCGAGCTTAGAGAACACCACCCCACCCGCTAACTTCTCCAAAAGATCCTCAATCCGAGGTATCACATACCGTTCTTGACGTAGGCAAGGGTTAAGACTTACTTTGTAGTCGCCACAAATCCGAACCGTTCCGTCCGACTTTAATATAGGTACAATGGGTGTACCCCAATCAGAACATTTGACTGGAACCAAAATTCCCTTTCCAATCAAATTATCGAGTTCTTTCTCAACTTTCGACTTTAAACTAAACGGTAATGGCCGCGGAGAGAAATACTTGGGAATACCTTCAGATATTAGATGCAATTTAGCCTTCCCGTTTTTGAACCTGCCCAAAGTTTCCGAAAATACTTCTGGAAAACAGTTAACCAGCTTACTTACTCTTACATCAGCCTGTAAGTGATTTACGCGGAAGCTCACATCGAATTTCGCCATGAAATCTCTACCCAAAAGAGTCGGTCCCCCATTGTTTACCACGTAGAACTCTAATTTTTCCACCTTATTTTTGCATTTCACCTGAGCCAACCATTTGCCTTTTGTTTCAATTTTGCATCCCGTATAATTCAGCAAATGTATGTCTGTTTCCTTTAATGGTACCGAATCAAACCTTTGGCGAAATAATTCTAAACTCATACAACTTACTGCCGCCCCACTATCTAATTCAGCTGAGACGCGCTTACCGTTTATTTCAACATTCATTATTATCGGAATATTTGCATTTGACGCTTTAACCGTAAATAAATTTTGTTCCATAGGAATAGAACCAACAAAATTTGATTTTTTCATTGATCTCTTAACCGTTGACTTATCCGGACAAACCTTACTAAGATGACCCCTCTTCCCGCACTGGTAACACTCCGCACTTTTATATCTACAGTTAATTGCCTTATGGTTACTATAGCCACAACATGTACACGCAATCTTACTTCTAACATTTAGGTTTTTATTATTATTATTTTCAAATTTCATACCTGCTCTAGCTAACTTAACCTTATTTACCGGCTCCTGCTTTACCCTCGGCGAAAAACCGCCTGCACATGCTGCCGCTGCCTCCAATTCCAGTGCCCTTGAGATCGCTTTGCTGAAGGTCAATTCTCCTGCTTTTTGCGAAAAAAGCTTGTCCCGGATAGCTCCCTTCTTCAATCCCAGAACGAACTTGTCTCGCAATACCATTTCGAGTAAGTACCCGAATTCGCAGGTCACTGCCAGCTTTCGGATGTCACGTTCCCAGTCCTGTATGCTCTGCTCCTCGCCCATCTTTGCTGCATAAAATGCTTCTCTTTCGACAAATATTGAAGTCGCCTTTTTTAAATGAGTGTCCATCGAATCAGTCAGCTGCGCAAACGACATTTCTTCCAGCTCCTTTGGGTAGCACAGGTCACTTAAAAGTTTATAAGTACCTTCGGTCAATACCGTCAACAGTACTGCTCGTTGCTGCTGGTCACCAATTATAGCGTTGGCTGACAAATATTGGGAGAGTCTTTTTGAATAAACTTTCCAATCCATCGTAAGATGATTAAACTCCCGCAGCATCCCTATTCTGCCTGTTTGATTATTCCGGATCTCCTCGTCGGCCGCCTCTGCCCTGCTATTTTCACTCGTCATTGCTGCCACTCGGATTACTCAGATTATCGAATTATTTTCCTCGTCGCCAATTATTATATTTATTTATTAATGAATGCGGAACAGAACCTTCCTCAAAGATGGCTACGGCGGAAGAGAGCGAGCGCGTTGCCTGTGGTTCTCACATTGGTCAGACCATGAAGTTGGTTACATTTTTATTCAGCAATCGGCTGCGTTCGCTGGCATCCGTGCCAGCCTTACAATAAATCAAACATACATTTCACGTTATAAGTCAATATATACATTACAACATGTATGACATGTATGGCATCCATGTGGGCTTACAATCAAATGTTCACGGTCTAGGGAAAACATGTCAGTTGAAAGTGCAGAAAACATAGACATTTCCCGAGAACTAACATTGGCAATGTTGCCGCAAATAAACCTGATTTTCTTAATACTCGAGAGTCATGTTGAAATCCAGGTTCTCCTACAAATATGTCTATAAATTTCTTCTTGGAGCTAACCGTAGCCTGCATAATAATACTGTGGTATCCCTTTCCATAGAAGGTTTCTTGCTGTTCTTTTGTAGGCTTGGCAATTTTAATATATCAATTGCTCCCTATATATTACTCTTTGTTTGCCTTTATGACTAAAAACTGCATCAGCACACTGATGCTTTTGATGGTCTTTGGGCCAAGAAATATAATTCGGGGATAATTTTGCAATGCATGTTATAATTTGTTTATAAATGTCCAAGCTGTTGCTTTAGGGAAACCAAAACGATCTGCAACTTGTCAAAAGTTTTCCTGATTGACAATTTACCACAGCTTCATCAATACAGTATAGCTGTCATATTCATAACATCAATTTGTGGTGATCCTCCAAAAGCAGTTGTAATTTGGTTATCCTCTCTTACCATATCTTCAATTGCATAACCAGATCAACATCAAATTTCTCAAAGAATTTGCCAAAAATTTCTATAAAATTTTTTTCCGAAGATTACGAATTCGTAAATGAAAATGCTCAATAAGCTCCCACTTTTAAGAAAAATCGGGTTAAAAAATACCAAAGACCAGAATTTGACCATTTATGAAAAACCATTAAAAAATAGCGGATTGAGCCAGGAGCTTATAATATAATGCTGTTCAAATGATAGCTGCAATCTTGAGCTATTATATGTATACAAAAACAAAAGGCCTTTAAATATTTCGAAATGATCTATGATTTTGACTTTTTTCGGTAAACCAATTGTTTTATATAATAAATGGCGAATAAACCACATAACAAGTGCACATTCATGAAAAACTTGGTCGACAAATTATGTTTAAAATGGGCTGTTGACATAAATGGCATTAGATTTTCTTAGATTGAAATTTAAAGTCTGAAAAGATAGCTTCCGTCCCGTCACGTCACGTTCACGTCCCGTTTCGACCAATCGGATGAGTAGCCACAACAGTCCGATCCGTTCCGTAATTTGACAGTTATGAAAATATTTTAATTGTTCAGTTGTTAAAAGATTTGTCTGTCAATTCGAAAATGGACAATTTATGTGAATTATATGAAATGTTCTGTATTATCTACATATATGTATTATATATAGAAAACGCGTTAATAGAAATAGGAGAAGATGGTGGGTAGGACCAATAAATATTGACAGCAACATATACCAGCAAATGAGGCATATATGTAGACCCGGACGACTTTTTCATTCATACGAGAATGACGAAACAGGTTTACAAGTTAGCACCTTACCGTACGTTATTATATACCTACATATATTTATCGCAAGGTATAAGCCAAAAATGTCTTTCATGGGGTTTTAAGATGGGGAAGTCCACAGTGAGGGAAATAATATTAGATACCTGCGAAGTTATATCTTTCACCTGTTTATGTTGACTTTAAACAGATAGCCTAAAATTTCGAATTGAAGTGGGATGAAAAATGCTATTGCCTGAAAATGCAGACAAAATTGTGTTGGCTACTATAGCGCTGCCATATTTACTAATAGTAGCTAGACTGCGCACTGGAGCAAATAAGCCATTCTTAGGGATTTATTCGTTTATACTAGGACTTTTACTTCGCTAAAATACTGCAAAATTAAAAAGTACTTGCAACATGATATTTTTAATTTTTTTACATACATGCATATACATATTAAAATGAAAAGCTGAAAAAAGGCTTCAAGGTAACGTACTTTCCGCTTGATTTATTCCACAGCTAATTAACTTATTGCTCTAAAATAAAGTCATCCTAAAGTTCGTTATCACACTTTTGATTTATTCACACCGTTTTGATTACATACGATTACAAAACGCGGGAGACACACCATCAATATAAAGCATCGCGATACGTTTTTTTCTGTCCGATCATTGAGGGAAGAATTAATTTTCGTAAGATCAATTAATCATCAAAATTTTATAAAAATAATCAATTTAAAATTTACATATCCTCGGATCATACGATATACAATATTTTACCGCTGCACTTAAGCAGCAGGACGCCAAACAGGTCGCATTACATTGATTACGGTGTACGCGATTGCGTTCTTCTGGAAAACTTCAAAATATCTGGTTTCAAAAATATATCCGGAGTTATTGAGAACTATAGTAATGATTTTAGTAACATGCTGAAAATATGTTGTATATTACAATGGGTGTGGCGGCTGACACACCGCGGTGACGGTGCTTTTATGGAAGAAAGGTTTCACTTGATTTCTGTACTTTAGTCTTTTTAAATTTAAAGCCTTATGCTTTTTCTGGCACACCTGTAAATAGGTATACCGCATAGCTGTTTAATTGCAGATTAAAATTGTTTAAATTTTTGATTAAGATAAAGTGAAAACAATTTGGAATTTATTTTATATTAGTTTTTATTACCATAGGTAAGAACAATGAATTAATTAATACTTTCAAAATACCCATTTACACATTATGTATGTCTGTATGTAAGGTTGTACCTAATGGGAAGTACTCACTCTACGGCGTATTTGCTTTTATATCATAGCAAATTCTTACTATAATAAAATTGTAAGTGCGTTTCATATTTATAAGCCAACATCAAAATTCGAGTTATTTCTGTCTAAGAGATCAATTTACTATTTCAAATCGTACACCAATAGTTAGAGAAACAGTTCGTGTGATCTTTTGATTATATATCTTCTTTGAAAATAGTAATTTTTACTCGTTTCATATTTATAAGACAGTTCATAAAATTTTTTAATAAATTTTTTTTTATTAGCAATTTAGATTAAGGTTTAAGATGCCTCGTGGTACGTCACTTAGTGGAATTGAAAAAGACACATTTTTAAAGATGTGTAAAGTAAGCAGGGCAACATGGGCAGAACCAAAATGTTAATACAAAATATTAAAATCCCATTATGGCCTAATTAAGTGCCTAACTGTCAATTTAACCCGTTCGCGGACGTGAATGCTCTTTTGCCCTTATAACTCAATGCAATCATTGATTGCTAGAGCATTCACGTCCGCGAACGGGTTAAGTGCTCTTATATTTAAAAAAAACATGTTCCGCTAACTTTTGAAAAAAGTTAACAGAACATAGTTAAAATCGGTCAAAAATAACAATAAGTCCCCTTTTATCATTAAATGAATTAAAAGTTATTTAAATGCTTCAGAAAAATGTCTTGTTGATTTTATTGACAATGCAAGTACAATTTATTTTTTCGTATTCGGCATGTTTGTGAGTAAAACGATTAAATGACAATTTTTTCGTTTTATACACACAACCGACATCTTCAACTCGTCGGTTTCTATAGGCTCAACGGATTTTGAAAAATTTCTCAGAAGTCAACATGCATAGCGTGGAAGCAGCACCCTCACACCCCCGTGACACAACATTCTTTTTTACACCACGCGCGTTCGCCTACTAAGCTCGTCCATTTCCATAGAAATGCTTAACGGATTTTGAAATTTTTGAGAACAAATTGTCATTTAATCGTTTTACTTACAAACTTCCCGAATACGAATAAATAAATTATGCAAAATATTTGCGTATGAAAATACCATAGAAATAAGACATAAGGAAGTTCGATTAGACTTGTCAAGCGTACCACAATACCTTATGTGTGAGTTCTCGCACTTTAGTATTAGAAACATCAGTACAGGCGTAAAAAGGAAGTACTTTTAAGGGGGGGGGGGGGGGGGGGGTAACGTTAATTCGGCGTGAAAAAGGCCCATTTTTAAGAATTTTTCCAGACGCTACAGGTAATACAATTTTATTTTATCGATCCTAAAACTATAGTACAACCTATGAACAATATTTCCTTAATTTTTTAAAACAAAATATAAATAATTAAGCCGACGGCGCCTCGAAAAAAAGTTGTCTGTCGGTGAACAATATAACTCATGAGTGGATCATCGGAAATAAAAAAAAAAAACTGTATCATTAGGTAACCGCTTTCCAAAGGTATTCCTGGGAGGAAATTTTTTTTTTTTCGATTTTTCAATTTTTGGTGACACTCAGAAGTGAAAACACCGATTTTCGTCTAAAAAATGGACCTATTTGTTATTGTAAAATTAATAATTATGAAAAATAAAAAAAAGCTCCCAGCGTTACCTGGCCATTTATGTAAAGAAGCTGTATAAAAAATTTCAAAACAATCGGTCGAGTAGATTTTGATTTAAACTGTTCACCGGTTTCAAAAATGACGAGTGTCAGAAAATCGCTTCAAAGTTTTTTATACCTGAAAATCGAATATTATACATCGGAGCAACAAACGCTCAAAGTTCTATATCTTAGTTAGTTTTACTCCGATTTGTTTGAAATTTTGACACAATAATCTTAAGATGTTGTACAATCATATGAAACAATAAAAAAAAATGAAAAAAAAAATTTTAATACGTTACCCCGCCCTAAAGAAGGCCTCACCGCAGTTTGTATATATTTCAAAATTACGTCGTTATTCTTACACTGTTCTAATCAGACTTCTTGTAATTCGCTCGGGATTGCAATAGTAATTTATTTAATATAAGAATAACATTAAAATGTTTCGCGCGTGTACCCCTCTAAAATTTCAATTTAACGCTGTCTTTTTGCATGAGCACCCCGAATTGAATCAAAGTAAACCAAAAATGCATAATTCGACAGTATTCAGGAATATTTTATAGCTTATCCTCATTCTGTCTAGCTTGCTCAAGTTCTGTCTCGCTCAACTGAGCACCCTTTGAGCACCCCGTACATTATATATGAACGTTTCAGCACTTCCTTATGTCTTATTTCTATGGAAAATACAAGACTGCAAGAAGCTTGCATTGTCAATAACATCAATAAAATTAATTTGCTCAAGCAAATAAGACATTTTTCTGAAGCATTTAATTAGCCTTTAATTATTTTAATGATATAAGGGGACTTATTGTTATTTTTGGACGATTTAAGCTATATGTTCTGTTAACTTTTTCAAAAGTTAGCAGAACATGTTTTTCTTTTTTTTTAAATATAAGAGCATTTAAATTGACAGTTAGGCACTTAATTAGCCTATAATGGGCCTTTTATTATTTTGTATTAACATTATGGTTCTGCCCATTTTGCCCTGCTAACTTTACACTTCTCAATTTTAACCTTTAGGGAAGAAAATCTTAGAACTAGTGAAATTACAAAGAAAATCGCACAGAGCCGATGTGTTGTTCGTAATTTTAAAAATTCGAAGGTATAGGGGAAATCAAAGAGAAGAGGATGAAAGAAGAAGTTTTCCGTCACATTGAAGCTCGCTTAAAATTTGCAAGACAAGACATGGGAAGAGACTGATCATTGGTAGTCTATAGAACCATTAATTTCTATTCGTTATTGAAATAAATTTTGAGAATATCTAGATTATTTAGGCGGTTCTAAAGGTTTACTCAGAAAAAATAACCAAAAGATATATTCAAAATTTATTTAATAATGGACAGAAATTAATGGTTCTAATAGCGTATCGATGGCCTAAAAGTTTTGGGTCTCACTTCATTTTAGCCCTTCAAATATTAGGATCTTGTTGAAAGGTTAACATTTTGACCTTTTCAATTCCACTAAGTGATGTACCACGAGGCATCTTAAACCTTAATCTAAATTGCTAATAAAAACAAAAATTTATTAACTACTGCACAAAAAAACTGCACTTTTCTATAACTGTCTTATAAATATGAAACGAGTAAAAATTACTAGTTTTCAAAGAAGATATATAATCAAAAGATCACACGAACTGTTTCTCTAACTATTGGTGTACGATTTGACATAGTAAATTGATCTTAGGCAGAAATAGCTCGACTTTTGATGGTGGCTTATAAATATGAAACGTACATACTGTACTTAAAAGCAACAGATGATATTTTGAAAACTGGTCAACATAGCACTATATGCAGGTATTTGTAATAGTTTACGCGTTGTTACCGACTCACTGTGCCACACACATTTCGGCACTGGCCGACTTACTGTGCCACACGAATCTTTACGCGGCTTAAGGTTTGTTTTGTAATAGAAGATCAAGTGAGCTGTGAATGTGGAGAAAGAGAATTTAGATCAACTTAGCTTAGAATTTGATATTGATTTTTAATACAAAAGATTTCTTGAAAAAGGTTCGCGAACTGCTCAAAATTAAATTAAAATCAAAAAGGTGTAAATAAATAAATAATCTTTAACAAATAAAAAGAAATGTTATATAAATTGTAAAATAAAGATAATTAAAGATATAGCAATAGTAGCTATAATTGGTGACTCCGACAGGTCCAGAGGGGTGTTTGGGGTAGTAATGTTCGTTGATAATTTTTGGTTCGGGCCGCGACTTACGTTTTCACCACGAACTGTCGCGTTACCTTAGTCGCGGATTGTTTATATTTTAACTTTTCGTTTGAGTGTGGAGGAATCCATTAGTAGAAGTTGTTTATGGTAGTGCCATACCCAGTAGGAAAAGTGAGGAGTGCTCCCTCAGGGACGAATAAAGGAGCACATAAAATTGCATTGTTTCTTACTTTTCTCCAATAAACATCCTAAAAGAGGAAAACTGGAGGATATTAATGGAGAAATACACCTTGAAACAAGGTGCATGCGAATCTTTTCATAACGAAGTAATCTGATCAAATTGTTGCGTTTTAAATTTATTTTCAGCTGGATTTTTGTGCGGTACCTGTCAAGTTTCTAATTGTTCAAGTGAAGTGATACTTTAAATTTAATTACTTAAAGGTGAGTAATATTATTTAAAACTTTCATTTAATTATTTTCTAAAACTGATTAGAATCAAATGCTTTAGTAAAAAAAGCAAACCAAAAAATTAATTAATTCCAAAAACATAGCTTATTTGAAGTAGAATTTAACTCTCTGAATCATGGTTAGTATGCACAATGAGAAACCTTTAGTACCATTAGCGAAAAATTATAAATTTGTTAGAACTCAATAGTTTCACCGAATTCAATAGGCTTTTTTTTATCATTTTATGTGATAAAAATTCCTTTTAAATAAACTTAATTCATTGAACTTTTCTGTGAAGCATCGTGTTATTAATTTCAAAATTCCGTGCTTCAAAAATTTAAAGCAAAATTTCTTAGATACATTTCTGCAGTTAGTCATTATCTATTTAATACATAATATGTTTTAATTATCGCGAGTGTGCTGCATTTTATTCCATATTTGAAACTTTCGTCTTTTTCGAATAGTTTACGATGTCCGAAGAAATTTTGGGAATTTCAAAAAGGCATTTTCGACGCCTTGTAAAAGCAGAAATTGGGCATTATTCAGAGGAAAATATTGCTGCCTCTAATGTCGTCAGCGAAGCAGTCGATTTCGAACCGGTTGATATTGTTGAAGAAACTGAGGAAACAGAAGCGAGAGAAAATCAATTCCATCAGGAACTGCCAAACAATTTATCTCATAAATTGTTTTTGTGGGCAATTTCAAACAAAATATCGAGGAACGCAGTTGACGATCTCTTAAAAATTTTAATTACGGAAGGAATAAATGTTCCATCATGTGCAAAAACTCTTTTGCGAACAAGAGTTCATGAGCTTGACGTATGTGAAATGCCGCCCGGAGAATATTTTCATGTTGGTTTCAAAAACGCCATTAATTTTCTAGACCTCAAAATACCAGACTCTGTTTCGGAACTCTCTGTCGATATTTTTGTAGATGGAATTCCCTTATATAAGAGCTCTTCGAAGACCTTATGGCCCATTTTAGGTTATATTGTAGAAAATGTTAAAGCTCCACCATTTTTAATTGGGACTTATATTGGACCATCAAAACCCCACGATGGAAAATTATATATAAAAAAATTCGTTGATGATTTTGTTCAAATTCAAAATGAAGGAGTGTTTATAAATGGAAGAGTTATTAAAATCAAAATAAGACTATTCACATGTGATACGCCAGCGAGAGCTTTTCTAACAGGCACTGTAGGCCACACTTCTGCTCGTGGTTGTTCTAAGTGCCAGCAAGAGGGGAAAAAAGTCAACAATAGATTGTGCTATAGTGTCACGCCTGGAATTTGTAGGTCGGATGACCATTTTAAAAACCGAGAAGACAAAAAATTTCATACAGCGACTTTTCACAATGATATTCATCCTTTAGAAGTTCTGGATATTAAAATGATATCACAATACCCCTTAGATATAATGCATCTAATAGATTTGGGAGTAATGAAGAAAATTCTTTTGTTAATTCTTAATGGGAAACACAACAGAATTAAATTAAATAATTGACAAAAAATTGAACTGAACAAGAAAATTATATCCTTATCTAAGTACACACCAAATGATTTTGCTCGAAAACCTCGCACTTTTGATGAGGTACACAGATGGAAAGCCACAGAATTCCGTCAATTGGTGTTGTACACAGGCGTGGTAATATTTAAAGACATAATTGATGACGATATATATTACAACTTTTTAGTATTGCATTCAGCATACAGATTGATGTCCTGTCCTGCAAACTGTGAGAAAAATTTAGATTGTGTAAAACGATTATTAGAGACATTTGTTAAAGATTTCGCACAAATTTACGGAAAGGATAAAGTGAGCTACAATGTGCATAATCTTTTGCATTTAGCAGAATGTGCTGGCATGTACGGCAATGTTAATAACTTTTCCTCTTATAAGTTTGAAAACTTTTTACAACTGCTTAAAAAAGACTGCAGAAAACCTACACAAATTGCCCAACAGTCACATAATAGAATTCTGGAAAGAAGCTATTTAGATAAAAATAAGGAGGATAATTACTTTCCGTATGGTTGGAGTAATAGACATAATATGTACTTAAAATATCAATTTGGTAAATGTCAACTTTCCCGAAATCATCCAAACAATTATTGTTACACAAAAAATTTCATGCCAATTAAAATTAAAGGATTTATAAGTAATGCTGGATCGGAATATGTGGTTGCAAATAAATTCACTGATATAACAAGTTTTTTCGATGTTCCAGTGGATTCCAAAACTGCCTTAGGAATATGTAAGGCAAAGGCATTAAATGAGCTTGAAGAAAGAATAGAAATTAAAGATATATACTGCAAAATTTTCCCCCTTCCCTATCAAGAATATTTGGTTTTTATTCCAATACTTCACAACTGTGATACTCTAAATTAACAACATTGCTTATATGTAAATACAGGTCTTCGTCTAACAAGTTAATATGAATCACTTCAAATTTTCAACTGAACCTATCGCAGCAACACCAGTGTACCGCAAGGCAACATTGGATGAATATTCTTCTTCCAAAGAAAATGTTGGTAAGATTCTATAAATTAATTTACTTTTTAGATTTACTCAATCACTTTCAACAAACTGCAGGTGAAGATGAAAATACATCGACCAGGCTTGTCAAAATCGAAAAAAAAATTAGAAATAATGTGCAATGCCATGAAAGAAATGAAAGAAATGATGTGCAAACAAAATGTATTGCTTGCACAAATGTCCAAAATTATAAGTCCGAGGAAAACAAACCTCAAAATCTTTCCAATTAAATCCGTTGCGGAATTAAACAAAACAGAAGAAGTCATTGGAAGGGTATCTGAAGATGAAATCGTAAGTTTGCAATTTTTTTTTCTATATTTGTTTAAAACAGTCAATACTTCATTGTTTTTAGATATTACATATAAAAGAAATTGTGGGTAGGATGGATATTGAAAAAACTTTTCACAAAATTTTTGGAAGTGAATTAATTTTAAAAATTAATTGGGACGGCGTAAAGAACAAAATTTCTATCAAAAAATACAAATTATTCAACACATACTTTTTCGTTAAAATACATATATTATCGAACATATATAGAAGCTTTTATAATATTTTTATTTCACAGAAGCAGTAAAAAGTGCGGATTTCGGCTACCCTGAATTTGAGAAAGCAATGAAGGAAGCATTCAGGAAGGCTAAACAGCAGTTTTATAGAGAAACATACAAATTGAAAAAAATAAATTAAATTTTGGATATAAATGTACATTTTTTGTTTTACTCAAACTGGACAATTTTTAAGTTAATTAATTGCAATTCTTTGTCATTTATTTTATCCAAAGTGGGTCATTGTTATGTTTTTAGGGTTCCGTACGTCCGAATGAAAAAACGAAACCCTTAGGTGTGTCTGTCTGTCCGTCTGGTAGAGCGAATTTGCTCTATTAGACCGATTAAGTTGAAATTTGGTACACATATGATACACGGACATGTAACGTAAAATTAATTTTGAATATGGGGATCACTTTAAGGGGCAAATTACAAAATTTAAAAAAAGTTTTGCAAACTGTACTATGTGACATCTTAAATGAAAGGGGTTGTTGTTCCAAATTAAATAGTTTTAAAGTTATTTAAGAAAATAGATGAAAATTGACTATCCCTCCCTATCTCCGAAATTACTGAGTCTAAAATTTTGAAAAAAAATACAGAAAATAATTCTTTACATATAGATAGGAAAGAAGAACGAAGTAAATAAGCAAATTTGGGTCAAAGTTAATAAAACATGGTAGATAGTCCATTCATCGTGCAGAGCCCTCACCATACGAGTTCAACTCACACTTGTCCGGTTTTTTTTGGCTTACTTCCAGTTTTACTTGACACTTCACTTTTTTTATAGAAAAAACATTAAGTCCGAAACTAACGAAAATCTTTGAATACAAATATTGATGTATCGGATAGGCCTTGAAGGAACACCCTGTGTATTATTTATTATTTTCATGTTTTTTTTGTTGTGTTTTTGATTCAATTCTTTTTCAGGGCTAAAAATTTATATTTTTTAGTTCATTTTGGAGGTGAAAACGTGCGCTCCAGGTTTTCTTACTTTGGAGCTTAAAACGAAGCCTCCCTTATTATTAAATTTAAAGGTGAAACCGTGCGCTCGAGTTTTGCTCGCTTCGGAGCTTAAAACGAGGCCTCCTTTATTACTGATTTTGGAGGTGAAACCATACGCTCCAGTTTTGCTCACTCGGCAGCTACAAAGGAGGTCTCTCCTATTGCTCTTATGTGAGCAAGATTGGAACACTCCTCTCCGTAGGACATGCCTATGTTAAAAGGAGGGCAAATGGATGCAAATGCGAGCACTCGTTACATCCTATAGAGCGCTCCGTGATTAATCGTACGATGATCGCATTTCCTACTGGGTAGTAACTCGTTAGTGGTAGTTGTAGCCTTTATAGTACTGTGACAAAATATGTATTGTAAATCCTAGACCGCTTGTAGTTGCAATAGTAGTCGTATTTTTGTATTCCCAGTAGGAAATGCGATCATCCTACGATTAATCACGGAGCGCTCTATAGGATGTAACGAGTGCTCGCATTTGCATCCATTTGCCCTCCTTTTAACATAGGCATGTCCTACGGAGAGGAGTGTTCCAATCTTGCTCACATAAGAGCAATAGGAGAGACCTCCTTTGTAGCTGCCGAGTGAGCAAAACTGGAGCGTATAGTTTCACCTCCAAAATCAGTAATAGAGGAGGCCTCATTTTAAGCTCCGAAGCGAGCAAAACCGGAGCGCAATAAGAGAAACCTCGTTTTAAGCTCCAAAGTAAGTAAAACCGGAGCGCACGATTTCACCTCCAAAATGAATTAAAAATCTAAATTGTTAGCCCTGAAAAAGAATTGTATTAAAAACAAAACAAAAAAACACATGGTAATAATATTAAAATATTATTTTATTATTAAATACATATATTAACAGCCTTTGTTATAATGATGAAATGATCTTTCCTTCTCCGCATGGTCCAATTTCTATGACTGCCCTCCTCTTCTTAAATTCGTCCTTGCGCTTATCTTCCGGGAGGAGATCTATGTACTTCTTACTTCAACGAATCTAATCTTCTGCTTAAGATTGTCTCTGAAATATCTTGAGTTCCTGCCATGCTTCAGAGAGTCAAATTCTATGTCAAATAAACTAAGTTTTTTGAATTATTATTCATTTTTTGTTACTAATAAGTTGTACTAATAAATCACTTGATTCAAATCATTTTCAGGTGATAATTACGTGAAAGTTTTAAATAATTTTACTCACCTTTAAGTAATAAAATTTTAAGTATCACTTCACTTGAACAATTAAAAACTTGACAGGTCGATCGCACGAAAATTCAAATAACAATAAAAATAAACGCAACAATTTGATCAGACTACTTCGTTATAAAAATTTTCGCATGCACCTTGTTTCAAGGTGATAATCTCCGTTAATATCCTCCAGTTTTCCTCTTTTGGGATGTTTATTGGAGAAAGGTAAGAAACAATGCAATTTTATGTGCTCCTTTATTCATCCCTGAGGGAGCACTCCTCACTTTTCCTACTGGGTTGTTTTAAAAAAATAGATTTAAGTCAGTCGGTGTTCGGGAATACTATTGTAAACGGGTGAGAAAAAGATATTCCAAATAAAGATAAAAAAAATAAAAAAAAATAAGAAGACTAAATAATAATTATTAATAAACGGTACCCGTTTCGAATATTCTAACTAAATAATAATCGAATTAAAGAATAAAATAAAATAAAGGAGATATCTCCTCTCCTATAGTAGCTATAACGTCATTCAGCAAATTAGATCAGGTACAAGTAATATTGTTTTGTTTAAAAATGACGAATTTGACACATACATTATATTAAGTTTAATAAAATGTGTTTAAATATACATTCTCATTATAATTGACTAGAAGCTTCATTGATCTTCTGAATGCAAAAAGCACATTAAAAAAATTCGTGACGTAAATTTGCTTGTTTTTAATAATTAAACATTAGAACGAGAGCGGAATGAAAAAAATTATATGTAGAAAAAAATTATTTTCCCAAGTGGGTGAAATTTTGCGCCAAGTCAAACAAGGATAAAACATGCGCGTACATCGTGCGACTATTTGAATTGCTAGCAAAAACCAGAAGGTATGACAAATAGTCAAATGACGAAAAAACCCGAATGCTTGTACGCCCAGTTGGGTTCCGTTTTTGCCAATAAGCCACTGCAACCGCGCCAACCGTAGTCTCCAGTATAAAGCATCTCCTCGCAGCCGCCTATTTGCTCCAAGCTGTTCCAACTTTTGTCTCTAGCCGCAGATCTCTCCTTGATATGAATAAATCATCAGGCGGCACTCATAAATTTTTCATAAACGCATTCTCTTCCTAAGAAAATTTAATTAACGTCGATCGAAGCACATAAAAAAACGCAAAAAGGCTATGTCAATTGACGGGTGTACTTAGTTCAATATGTGCCGATCTCATCTCGGCTGCTTTTACGCAATTGTCATCTCATTCTTGGATAAGACCACGTACCCATGCCCAAGGGAATGGACGCGGTCAGTATCTAGAGCTGCTCGATCTTAGAGCAAAACATTTTAATTATCTCGATCTGACATTTAAAGCCACAGCAAGAAGTGCGTGATGACTACTCTCCAGCGACGCTCTTGACAGTTACATAACCTCGCCTAAGCGGCCCTCGTTTATTTTCCGATTTCGCTTTTCTTTTTACCCTGCGGCCCGTTTCTCGAGTCCAACCCAGAAAAACACTCTTATTTCACTTCCAATTAATTCCTTAGATGGGAAATTTTTCTCACCAATTATAATTTATTGGCAATTATATGCGAGAGAATTTCATTTTTTACCAACAGCCGGACTAATTGGGCCTGAGCCTATTTAGGTTTATTGCTTACCACATTCAAAGACTTGAGTACCGATTAGAAACCTTATCCGCAATTAGAAAAGCTGATTATGATAGTATTGATCAATCACAAAACAGGATCAAGTCTGTTGTAAATTAAACGTATACGATAGAATGTCAGTTTTTCGCATTTCAATACTTTACAAAATTAAACTTAATGAAACTAAATATGTGCATCAAACTCTTCTTCTGACAACAGCCATTTATTTATAAGGTCAAATTGTAACCCAACGAGAAATGGTAATACTCTAGCTAGAAGTTCATTAAGAATGATTCTTTCGAACCAAAATACAAACGAATTCTTAGTTCTTACTTTTTTTAAATATTGAGATGCAATTGGAAGGGCACATACATATATGTATATATTTAAATCAAACGTTAACAGAAAAAACAGCTTCAGAACTTATTATAGAAGTACCTATACTGAAAATTTAAGTAATTGATATCAAGGGTATTAATGAAACTAGATAAGTTTATGTATCGCGTATCGCATATATTTAAGCGCAGCATTTCGTGAACTCATCACTTTTTTAATTGTGTAAATATATGAGTAGAAATCGATCAGCTTTTCCGCTGTCGACTAATATCAAGAAGTAGTGACATTCATTCAAAATACCAAGATTTAGCGTAACATTAAAATTAATAAAACAGTGGGAACAATTAGCCTTTAATGATTTGTTAATGCTAGAATTATTCGGAGACAATGATGGTAGTGTTCATAAGTTATAAAAATTCTTTGTCTTTTGCCAAATTACTTACTCTTTTCAATGTTTTAGATAATCAACGTAAGAGCCAGGAAAAACTTCTTGACGCGTTAACGTTCATAATCCTGGTTGCAGAAAACCGTAGGTATGGCATTCCATTCATCCATCACAGAGTTTCAAAATCGCAAAACTTCCTTTCGGATGTTTTGCCGTATTTGGATGAAAACACGAATCACTCAAATTGTACGAGTTAGCTGGGAAAACTTTAAAGTAGTGCTTGATCTTATCAAAAGTAACGATGTTTTTCATGGAGCTAATTCGAGTTTGCAGTTTCCCGTGGAAATGCAATTAATAATTGTGTTATACATATGTATTGGTTGGGTTCTAGTGGAGAAGGAGCAGCGGTTGATAAAATAGCGATTTTATTTAGCATTGGCGATGGTGGAACAGTTAAAGTGATTATTTAAATTTAATTACTCCATTTGACACGGCTATGAGAGTAAAAGTTTAACATTTTTTTCCACACGCGTGAGGGAAAAGTGCCACTAAAATGCACGCCTTTCCGGTTGTAAAGTGGCTTATTATCCACTAGTGCTTTATTGTGCAACTCGGGCGGTGCGTAGCCGATTGCTTACGCTGGCAGCTAAACAAACTCGCTTCGCTCGTGCGTTTATTGCTGCCAGCGTGCGCAATCGGCTACGCACCGCCCTTGTTGTACAATATAAAGCACGAGTGGATAATAAGCCACTGTCCAACCGGAAAGGCGTGCGTTTTAGTGGCACATTTCCCTCACTAGTGGGGAAAAATAAAATGTGCAATTCGGGCGGGGCGTAGCCGATTGCTTACGCTGGCAGCTAAACACACTCGCTTCGCTCGTGCGTGTACTGCTGCCAGCGTGCGCAAACGGCTACTTTACGCCCTTGTTGCACAATATACTATTCTTTCAGATAATTACTGATACAATTTCCAAAGCAATTCTAAGGCTGAGGGAGAAATTTCTGTACTGGCCGGACGATTCAAACGGAAAAGATATTGTTGCCGAAACTTACAAACCATTAATTGCTGCACTGCTTTGGATATGTCGATAGAACAGAAATAAAATTGGCTGAAAAACCTTCTGAAGATCCAGAATCATATTTTTCTCGGCAACATATGTATTCGAATCCGTCACATGGTATTGGGCTATCCAGGTAGCGTGCATGATGCCAGAATTTATAATAGTTGCGGCTTGACTTCGAAAGCGAATGAGTTTTTTTGGAGTAGAATAAATAGCAGATGACAGTGCCTATAAATTTAATAGCACTGTCATAACTCCTTTTCGTGGTAATTCAACAAATCTTCAGGAAAACGAAACCTGATGGTTAACAAAAACTTTAGTCAGCATCGAATTCGAATCAGCATTGCTTCGGAATTTTGAAAGAGAGATTCAACAGTTTGAAGGATTTTAAAATTGCAATAAAAAACGATTCCAGCATAAAATTTTGCGGTCGTTTAATTTTAGTTTGTGCGATATTGCAAAATATTATTATTATGCGAGGTCAAAGAGAAGACATTTTCGAAAAATGGAATGGGCAAGTCGATGATGATGAGCTGCAAAAACTGGATGACATTGACATGCTTCCTACTGGTTCAGGTGAAGTTAAGAAATACCCGCTGGTGGAAATAATATATTAAATGTATAAATCTCAAAATTAGAAAACAAAACAGTTATAAAGGAATTTTATTTTCAAATTATTACAGTAGACCAGTTTTAAGTTTCAATTCCAATTCATATTTTTCTACTCTTTCATCTTTTTCTATTTCTAACTTTTTTAATTCAAATTTTTGTTCAAACTGCAGTTTCCTCTGTAAAAGTAACGGTTAAGGAGATATTCACGAAAAACTGTTTTTCGCGACCTTTGACCACAGTTTTATTAAAAGTTTAAAACACCCTAAAGAAGCTGTCAACCAAAACTCAGCTTTCCGGAAATTTTTCACTAATTATTTACTGTATCGTTTTTTTTTTTTTTTTTTTTTTTTTTTTTTAACAGGGTATATTTCATGTTAGAATCGCCAACAGAAGGACCTATATAAGTCTGGTGAGTAAGCCGCATGTGGTAGGACTTCCCAGCTGAATGCTTCCAACGTGCGGCGAACCGGTTTTGTAGTATGTGATGCAGCATTGTCATGAAGAAAAATGAATTGCTGTTGCCTTTTTCGGTATTCTGGCCTTTCGAACGGTCCAAATCGACCACTGCTTGATGATAACATTGAGCATTCACCGTTTCCCCAGGTTTTAACAACTTATAATCCAACAATGCTTGCAATTCCCCATCTTCGTATTTTTTTTTTGCAGTTTTCTATGTTCCATGTCTGCAACATCGAAGTCATCCTTTTTAAAACATCAAAACCATCGTTCACATTGTGGCAAGCTGTCATGTCAAATACTTTTTAAAAAGCAGGAAGCTTTGAATTTGTTTTCAAAAACTTATAGGAGGCTATGAATTCTTAAAAACCAAAATAATAGTTTAGTTTGGGAATTGATTTTATAAAGAAAAGGCATGTAAGAGTTTTATCGGTTGAATAAATTTTAAAAATAAAATTAGAAAAATAAAATTTAATGTGGAGGAAGTACTCCACAACTTTGTGGTGGTTAACGGTTAATTTTAAATGATTCCAAATTTTATGTTTACCTAAAGTACTTTATAAAATGAGGAAAATATAAAAAATCAGAGTAGTTGAAGGCAAAATATTAACTTTGTGATAGGAAGTTATTTTTCTAATAATCGAGTAGTTCCAGATAGATAACCAGTCGATTGTTATTAAAAAATAAAAAAAAATTTAAAAATGCTGTAATAAAAAAGATCAAAGGAAACCGAAAAAGATAATCAATAAAAATATATTATTAGGTCCTTGAATAAGTTCTCGATGTTTTTTAGTAAAAGTCAATGTTTTATTTAAAGTATGGGGTAAAGAACATATCACTCAAAGTATTGTTCATTACTTAACACTCCTTTCTCCCATCTTTCTGGTAGCATATGAATTCCATCTCGGAAATATTACTCGTCTTTTGAAACTATCCAAAAATCGACCTATTTTTTGGTATCTTCATAAGAATAGAAGCGCTGCTTAGCCAGGCCATGTGCAATCGAATGGAATAAGTGATAGTCGAAAGGAGTAATGTCTAATGAATACAGCGGGGGATGTAGGACTTCCCAATTAAGTATTTCTAAAAAGGTTTTCACTGATACCGCAACATGCCGACGAGTATTATCATGTTGAAGAATAACTTTTTATGCCTGGAGTAGTAATGGACGAGTTTTTCCTTGAGTGCTCAGCTTAATCTCATTGATTGTGTTTAATAGAGAGCTCCGGTAATGGTTTCGCCCGGTTTGACCAACTCATAATACACGACAACAAGCTGATCCTACCAAATACACAACATGTCTTCCATGTCAAATTCCCCACTCCTAAACTTTCTGGAATCATTCAGGACAACTTGTCTTACTTGAAGCAGTCTCACTATATGCTTCCACAAGCAATCAATGCGCCGCAGCTGAAGATTTTTTTAAATTAGAAAGGTGAAATCAAAAGTTCCCGCAAATGACGCTTATTCGACACACGACTTGACATTTTTAGAATTAAGAAAATAAAACCTCGTTTACACTGTGACGACCTAACATATACTGGAGTTTGAGCTTACTAATAGTACTTCTTTCTAGATGCGTTACCATCTGAAATTACATGCACAAAATCCTGGCAATGCTATCTGTTAGTAAACAGCGAGAACTTATTCAAGGACGTAATATAAAGATAATATTATATTAAATTTATATTTCGCGGGTTTCCCCACATTCTCAAGATCTGAGGGTTTAAAAAAAAATCAAGCAAGAGACCTTTCCCAGCAGCGTAGCCAAGGAGGCTTTTCCTGCCCTCTAAGTAATTATACCCCAAGTTTTGTGTGGTGTCTTGTTGGTACAAGGGCGAACAGCCCCAACAACTGGTGACCCCGACAGGCCAAAGGTCTATGAACCTCCAAAAGAATACTATAAAAAAAAAAAAAATCAATTTTTTTAAATATCCGGATAAGAATATAACACATTGAAAGCTGACAATTTTGAAACGCTGCTAACTAACAACTTTACCTACTACCCACTAAAAATCAACTGACTGAAAAGTATAATATCAAACGCAAATCGGTTATTTTTCATCATTTCAACCAAGCGTCTACATGGATTCTTCATCTACATACCCTCAGGACGTCGTTATTTTTCACAATAACACTCCTGGCCAGGGCAGCTACATATGAAGATCAAACTCAAGACACTGTGGGCATGAAATATTCAATACTAAGCGACAAATATATTTCATTTGGAAAAGGGAGATCTACCTCAAAAATTCTGCTTTCTCAACCAAGAGTACCAACATAAGGACTATTCAGCAATTATAGTACAACAAATACAACTTCAAAAGCCACAACCTTACAAGCCGGCGACCTCACAGCCGCCACCTTACAAGACGGCGATCTTACAGTCGCAGCCTAATTTAGCATCAACAATCAACATACATACATATTTAGTCACATACGCCAATAACCCCGCTAATACCACCGTATCGCCCTCGATGTCGAGAACTGGCAGGGGGTAATGTGGCGAACTCTCATGTCAAATACTTTTTAGAAAGCAGCAAGCTTTGAATTCGTTTTCAACAAATTGAACACAGCAACACAACACTATACACACTCTTTTCAACTTAATTACTCATGCTAATTTGATGCTTATTGATGACATAACAAAATTACACAGTGTCGAGTTTTTGTAGCCTAAATTGCATTGACGCGTCATCCGTTGTTGTCCGCATTTCATACTTGTACATCTGATAAGTAGGGTAGAGGGGGAGGACATCGTTGATTAAGTTACGACTTTTATATAATTTTTCATTAAAAAAATTAAAATTGAAATTTCTCCGAAACCACTGAATCGATCCTTATGAAATTCTAATCACATATTATACACATGCATGGTTATAGCGCATTCTAGAACCATATTAAACTTTTAGTTTTTAAAGCCCAAACAGATAGTTCCGCCTCCGTCCGTTCGTTCGCCTCCGTCCGTTTTTTCTTCTTCTTTCGTTTTCGTCCGTTTTTTTGTCCTGTCCACATAGCACAGTTTCGTTTATTTCGTCTTTTGAAACTTTTGACACTTGTCACAATTTATAACAATGGAAGTATTCAATGAAGAGACGCGAATTCGATTGATTCGATTTTTTATTAAAAAGGTGAAGTTAATGTGGCTGTTGCGGAAACGCAGAAGTATTTCTAAAAGGAGATGGTGGGTTCGACCCATAAATTTAAGGCGTGACGAGATTGGGTATTTCAACTCAACATTCTTGCAAATGAAGGCAGTGGACCCCGAACTCTTTTTCAAGCAGACGCGAATGAGTCGGGAGACGTATGATTCTTTGATCAAGAGATCCATTCGTCCAGCCATCTCGGTAGAACAGAGGCTTGCCGTCACTTTGGCGTAATTCTTTTTAAATGCTGAAAATATTGTAAAAATTCATAGGACTTTAGTTAATTTCAGGTACCCTTCACAAGGAGTCCCCATTTCCTTCCTTGCCTGGTCTTTCCATTTGGGGAAGAGCACAGTTATGCAAATCGTCCTAGAGACGTGCGAGCTTATTTGGGAAGTGCTGTCCCCGATATATGTGAAGAAACCGACCGAAAGAGATTATGAAAATATTGCCAGAGATTTTCTGCTTAAGTGGGATCTTCCCAATTGTGTTGGTGCCATTGATGGCAAACACATCCCCATCACAGCACCACCGAAATCCGGCAGCATGTTTTTTAACTATAAAAAAACGTTCAGCATCGTTCTCCTGGCCGTATGTGATGCAGACTACGTTTTCAAACATGTAGCTATTGGTGCTTATGGAAGCCAGTCAGATGGAGGTTTGTTCATCATTTGGAAGTGTTTTAATATTTAATTCAAATTTTTATTTGTAGGCGTTCTAAAGGACACAACTTTTGGAAAAAACCTGAGAGACGGAACATTGCCATTGCCACTGGACAAATTTCTGCTCAATACAACGACCCTGTTTCCTCACTTCTTCGTGGGCGACGGTGCGTTTCCCTTGCGAGAGAACTTGATGCGACCGTATCCTGGTAGATGTCTGCCACAGGATAAGGATATCTTCAACTACCGACTTTCCCGGGCTCAACGTATAATAGAAAATTCATTTGGAATTTTAGTAAATCGTTGGCGAGTGTTGACTACTTCTCTGCAATTACTTCCCAAAAACGCTGAGAAAGTAGTTCTTGTTTGTGTAGCATTACACAACTTTATTAAAATTAAGGAACAAATCTCCAGATATGTTCCATCAAATTTTACAGATTGGGAGAACGAAAATTACCTTGTACATGACGGCGACTGGAGGAGGAATACCCCACTTCTGCCTCAAGTTAATTGCAGAGCCAACAATGCAACCAGATATGCCTTCAATTTGCAAGAAAAGTTAAAGGACTATTTCCTGAACGAGGGAGCTGTTAATTTTCAATATAATCGGCATTAAAATTCTTTTTGTAAATATGTAATAAATTTATTCATCTTCAAAAACGACAGCCTCTAATTCCAGCATTCCAATTTTAAATTTTTTTTTTGTTCCTTATTCATTTTTTTCATAGACTCGTTGAATGGTTTTAAAAAAAGAATATCTGGATCTTCATATATTGGAGCTTTGATGACCCGTTCCAAATCGGACAAGGTATCTATTATTCCATCTCCTACGTCCTGATTGGCCCTTTTCCTTCGCCGGCTTGTGGTCGCAACGCTGTGGCTGCTTCCAGAGGTGTCGTTGTTTCTGCTTTTAGCGTGGGCGTTCTGGTTGCTGCATTCGGAGGCGTACTGGACATCGTATCCGGCGGCGTCTACGTCGCTGCTAACATCAACGTCGTGTGCAGTGCTCACATCAAAGGTAGAAAACATATACTGTTCATCAAAGGAAATTGAATTTTCCTCCAGCTGTCGCGGCTCATTTTCCGTCATTCTGAAATTTATGAAAAATGTGATTTATTATATAAAATATAATCTAATGCAATTTTGAACTTACGGCCTTCCCTGGATATGATCGTCAAGGAAAGATAGGCAAGTGAAATATTTCCACTGATTATCTTTCTTGGCACCCGAGCCCGAAGGAGTATATTCATTTCTTAGTTTTTTATATTTGTCGCGCAAATACGTCCACTTCTTTTTTGCTAAAATACATTGTATTATTGTATTAAATGCTTTCGTATTTAAACAGTAAAATTATTAACTTACCATCATAATTATATTGTTTCGATAAACTGTCCCACAGTTTTTCTTTATTTTTGCAGCCGTCATAATGAGGGTGCTGCTTCGAGTATAGCTCCTCGTGCTCTCTCACTGCCTTTATAAGACCCTCAAGACCCCCACTGGCCCTGACATAATTTTAATTTATAAATACACAATTCACCGCACAATTGTTGTGACAGCGACAGGCTGAAAGTAAGGTTATGCCCGTCCGTCCGTCCGCTAAAATTCGAAGTTTGTCAAAGTTTTCTGCCTCCGTCCGTTTTCGTTCGTCTCCGTCCGCCTTTATGTGGACACTTGCATGGGCAGTTTATGGAACCAAAAAACTGAAAAAACGGACGGAGGCGAACGAACGGACGGAGGCGGAACTATCTGTTCGGGCCTTTACAATTTTTTTGGGCCAAAAACAGCGAAGAAAAAAACTCGTTGTTTAAAATCACCGGCATTTTGTTAATTTATCAATAAATATTAATAATCCTAGGTGTAGTATTACTAGTTAACACAACTTATTATTTTAGTTTAATACGAAAGAAAATACTTGTTAATTAACTTTTTATAATTCTACAAATTTTATTACAATTTAATACACATAATCGGAAGAGAACTAAAATATCCGACTGGTCGTTAATTCGAATTGAAATCAACTCCTTTTTGTTTTTCAAAAGGCTCCTTAGTTCTGAGTGGTCAATTCGGTTTGAATTCAAAAAGTGAACATTGTAGTTGCCTACTCTAACCCCTAGGCACGCGGGGATCGACCTATATGGAAAAAAACAGGTCCTTACCTGTTGGCGTGATTGTTGATACATATAGGAATAACTTTACAACGTATCTGTGCTGGTGATATTTAGGCAATAAACAGGATTCAACTGAAGTATGAAAATGCGAAAAAATATGACAAAAATCAGTTTTTTGTAATTAAATAATAAATCGAACCGTTTGTCTAACCAGTTTTGGGTGATATCACCCATATTGAAATTAATTACATTTATATTAATGATTTTTATTATTATATTTTTATATCAACCGATCGACAAAAGGAGGAAACAAAAATTCAAAACTTCTCTTTCGCATACTTGATTAATTTAATTTTTTCTTTTCCTATTTTGATTTACTAATAGTACGTCCAACAACGCCGCCACACAGTCATTGTGCTAACTGATTGACATCATGGCTGCGCATTGTCGTTCACGAGCGGGATCCTGATTGATTCGACTTGCCTGACACCCCGTCATGACCTAAGCTCGTTGCAGCAAGATAAAGCCTTGTTCTAGCACTAGATTTTTGGGACTTTAATATTTTAGGTTAAAAATGCTTGGTTATTTTCAAAACTAAATATATTGTCAGCCGGGGCATAATGAGATGTCACCATCAACACGTGTTGGTCAAATAACTGACAGTTATTCAAAATACATAAATTTTTGCTAATAAATTTTATCTAAGTAATATTTAATGATTATGAAATGCCAATCATAAAATTACTAACTAAAATTACAAACTACTATTTAATATACATAAATCAGTGGAACACAAACATGCAGTATCGCATTGAAATAAGTTTTAAGTTTTGGGAAATCTCAAGCATGCAATGGCAAATATCCGTATGGTTCATATTACCCGCGTAGCCCCATATCTCACTCTAGGTACTCACTTTTCCCCGTAGAAATTTCCGTTTTGCTCCAGTACAAAATGGGTTTGACATGTTATCTTCCTGTTTTAATTTTATTTTTAATATTTTGAATTAAAAACAATGTTATTAGTTAGAACAGAAACTCCTAGTTAAAAATTTATTCATTTTGCTTTTTCTTATTTTGGTTCCTTTCATGAATTGGAAAATATTCCTTATTTTCCGAGAAGACTTGATCGACTTGGCTGAGTGTTGAATTAAAGCGCTAAATTAATTCACCACATAAGTATCCCATTTTGCCCCGGTCTCCCCTACTAAACTAATTTGTATAGATGTACAATTGAGTTCGAGGCAAACTCAGCAAGGAGAGAAATCACTTGTAAAATACGGTAGAGATAAACTTGGTTGTAAAAAATCGAAAAACTAAGTAGGGGAGACCGGGGAGTGAATTAACAAAATTAATATTTTCAAATGTAGCTTCTAAACGCCTAAACATTTTGATATGATTTTTATGTTAAATGATGTCTAAACTAATCAATAACCTAATCATTGTTTTTAATTTGACAAAAAATTGGTACTTTTTTCAGAAAGTAGATTTTTCTGAGAAAAGTCCGAAGTTAATACTTACCCCGCGATCGGGGCTAGAATTAACGGTTTCGAGGTAAGTATTAACAAAAGGGGCAAGTATTAACATTTTTGATATTTTCCTCTATAATTAAAGAAAACGCCAAATAACAATGCTATTTTTTTTTGGTAACTTATATAATTAACATTAGGCTTAAACAATTATAGCACTTTTTCCCTGCAACAATGGTTTTAGCGATATAAATATAAAGAAAGAGAAACCCAAACAAAACCTCTCTATAAGAACAAACATCAACAAATCCTTAAATAATTTCTAATTAAAAACTATTTATACTGTTATATAAACTTAACAGTCTTTTAAGAAGTATCATATTTTCAATATGTTCTTTAATTAGACTTATGTGGTGTGTTATCGAATAACAATCACCTTAAGTGAGGTAGTAAATGGCTTATTTTTAATCGTAGAAGTCTTTATATGTACAACCTACTAGTGAACTAGTCTAAAGCAGTCTCAATAGAGCCTAGTTTCATATACAATCAACATCTTAACAATATAATCTACAAGGAATCATTTTCATATAATCACCGCCCACCGCTTATGCACAAGATGCATCGCACCAGATGTGTCTTCATTGTATGAAACATCACAAATGATGCAGAAACATTCATCTTTTGACCTGTCGCTGCTTTCCTCCAATACTAACCCCATATATTAACATGTTAATACTTGCCCCGTATGTTTTGTTAATTTTAGCCCCATGGATACTTTTTCAATAAAAAAAATTATAATTACGAAATAGTTTACATTAGCGGTAGAAAAGTTATGTAGCATTATTGAGAATAAAACGAGCTACTACGAAAAAAAAAAATATTACAGCAAAATCAAATATTCAGCACGTAAATCAAAAAATTTTAAAGTGAAAAAAGTTCGTTACCTGGCCAAAATAGACGCACATCACATAACTCGCTCTTACGGCGCACTGAGAGGGGCTGACGGGTCTCAACCTGTGCAGCGTTGTCACAGGGACAAATTCCAAGAATCGTTAGTGATGTATTGTTTATAGTTTCTTAGAAATTAGCTTGTTAATACTTACTTCTGTTAATTGAAGCCCCGGTCTCCCCTAGGTGCTAAGTACACTTTTATAAAAATTTAAAATCCTGAATTTATCACATTTTCATTCCAAATTTATCACGATATGTGTGAAAACCCAGTCTAAATTTAGTCTCAAGGATATATTCCGCCATATAGGAAGAATACTTAAAATTAGATATATTATTTTTAGAACATACTACATACATAATGCCATTCGTAGTTTGTCAAAATAAAATACGGTTCACTTGATTATTATCTCGTTTTAAAATGCTAATACGTGCATTGGAGGAGAATTGAGGTTTTAGCACCGTCTCATAAGATCATCCAAAAGTATTTTATCTGTGAATCAAAAACAAGTTCACTCAAGGTACCTCAGTACAAATGGCCTTTAAACTTGTCAACATAATCTCTTTGTCCAACAAAACATTTTGACAGCAAACAAGCGCAGGCATTTTTCACTTTTCTTTGTACGCTTCCGCCAATTGTTAAAACAAAAACAAAACAAAAAATTGACTCGTGCCTCATCCGCCTTTGCACTGACCAATGACCCAAAATTAAACATTTTCAATATCAGCACACAAAAAATTATCGAAACTTAAAATCGAAGCAATTTCCTAAGAAAGCTCGTAAATTGCCGGCCTTCATGCGCAAGACCATGGCGAGCACCAGCAATAAGAGCCATGACAAGATCGCTTTGACCCCGGAGTTCAAGATTTCACGGTATCAGCGAGCTCATAGTTGGAAACTGTATGAAGTTTGAGCCACCGGTGTGGAAGGCGGACATGCGGCAAACGAAATTCGCGGAGCCTCTTCTGACGATCCTATCGCAGCGATAACATTCCACTCAATGATTGTCTTCACGACGTGATATATTAGAGCGCGGCACGCAAGTTTGAGCCTGAGTTCACTACTTTATCGGTAACTGGACGGTTTCGATTTTAATTGTTTTCATTCCGGAGATGAAAGTTTAATTAGGACCGTCTCCCGGAGTATGACAGTTTCCGTAATGAAGGCATTTTCTCGCATCCAGAGCAGAGCATAACAAGTGAAAGAAATTTGCATAAGAAGCTGGTCTGATCAAGACCTGATTTCAGGCAGCTAAAGACTTAGCACCTCTAGACACGAAAATGAAAGTACTTCGGTGAAGATTGAAGATATAAGGTACTCCAGCGAAAAAATTCTCTTCAAGAAATGAATAGAGCGATTCATCTGAAGGTGATGCAGAACTGTTTATTGGTCTATCGTCTTAGGTATAGCAAAACTTCAATCACGCAATGGCTGAGCATAAGGAAAATATTTTATAACATTATAGCCACAGTGTAGAGGTATTTGCAAGTGCTGTTTTGGTGGTATTGGACTGTTTTTCTGATTTAATGAAACCAACAAAAAATAAAAAGATATTTCGGCGGCAGCCAAAAGAAAAGATAAATTTTAATTTGGCCATTAATATACGAAGAAAATTGTCCTCGGATGGATATTTAATCAAACTTTATTTTTGCATCAAAAGGTCAATACCTCAGCCAAGTATTCAGTTTGGAAATACAAACAATTTGTTGTAAGGGTCTGTAATTTCTTCGGCACCTTTTTGTGAGCAAGATACTCCCATATATTAGTACTTAATCTATTTCTATCAAATTCTGCCCATATGCATATGTATTCATTGGGTCAAAATCTTAATACTTATATGTATTTGCAATTTTGGAAATTAATTTATGGAAATGGAGAATGTGTTCTTTCTTGTGTTTTAGCGCTTTCAATAAAATTTGGGCCCGTAAAAACTGTGATATATAGTTATTCAAGCCACTGTCGTGTGATTTTTTTTGTAGGAATTATACCTATAGTGCCTATTCTTGAATCCGTTCAAATTGGACCGAAATGAGGTTACGAAAGTAGTTTTCTGGAAAAATTTTCTTTAAGTTGCTAAAATCCTCAAAAATTTATTTTAGTTACCTTTGGTTTCAAGTAATTTTCATAACGTCCAAAATAATATCTGATTGGATTTTTCTATCTTTGGACGAAAAACTTAATTAAATTCAGAGGATGAAATAAATTCGTTAAGAAATTAGGAATTGATTATATAATAAATTAAGGGTGAAGATTACAAAAACTCTTTTTTTTTATGCCATAACCATATCTGGCACTGTACTGCATGTTTTAGTTTGATTTCTATGATACTTTTGGAGAACGGAAACTGGCAATTGACCGAATTTTTTATTTAAAAAACAGAATTCAATTCAATTCAATCAATAATTGAATAATGTCGAATTTTGTAAATACTGTACACCAGATGTTTTAAGTATACCATCTTATTAAAATGGCAAGGGTTTTTTTTCGTGGCCCTGTTTCACAACCCACTTCTTAATTAATTTAGGTAATTCTAGGTAATTAAAGAAATGAGTGGTATCAAGGGGTCATTACCTCTGTTCAGCGACTGCGTGTATTAATTTCACGGAGCGCACTGGCGACTTTTCGAGAGTTTTCGTATTGAGACAATTTTATAAACTGCATTTTTCGCAGCTCTTATATTGGCTGAAGTTTCCGACACCTTATATCTTTTTTAAAGATTTTCTTCTCGATTTGGCTGGTACCCAGTCCAGAAGCTATCTCGAAGAGCAGGACCCCGATTTTAATTGCAGGGCAGAATGATTATCGTTGATACATCGTGCAATTACGCGGACATTATCTTTGGCTGATAAATTATCAGGTTGCCAGAAAGAGGAGCAGATTATTTGAGAAATTGCACTCAATTCGAAAATTACGCTTAATAAAGTCATCAGTAGGAGGGCAGTGAGAGTTTTTTGAAAAATGCCTTCAGTATACCTACTGTCCTTTAATGCGTTATTAACGAATATGGTTTCGCACGGCCACATGATTGATATCTTGGGTTATTCATGAGATCACACTCAGTTTCTCCGCCGCTGATGCATATAAATATGCACTTGCTTTAGAGACGGAACAAAATTCGGTACTGCCCCAATTTTCAGTTGTCGTTTTTATCATTTCCTTTTATATTTTTCATTTTATTTTAGCGAAGTCAGCGTACAGATACGTAATTATTGTTACTTGCCGGAGTATAAAAACGGTCAACCAGAAAACCCGCACTCGGCGAATATTAATTTGTAACCCACGGCTACTCCAGTATTTAACGGAAGATGAAAGAAAGATTTGCCGAGCACTTGATAACGGGCTAATTAAGTTCGAAGTGAACCTTCCAAACGAAAGCACCCAACATCACGATTTCTCGAAAAAATATCATTTAAAAGGTGCACGTCTGTTTATGATTTCATTTTAATTTAAGCCAGCCAAGGACTACTAAAAAACATGAGCGCACGTTGGCTTGAAATCATTTAATCAGCGCTAACATAAACTTGCTTTGACACTTATGATAACTTAATCAAAGTCGTGTGAGTCATTAAGGATTTCCTCCTTTTAACTTTATTAAAGAAAGAGACTCCGTTCCCACAATAATTTTAATATTTTTACGCCTTTTGAGGAAATTGTACAACGGCCAAGAATTTAAGGAAATTTTTTTTATTAGTATGACAATTACTTTGGACCTGAACTGAACATATTTCAATACGTAAGATATAGTTAATGGGTGGAAGCTTAACTTTGCATGAAAATTTAAGATGGGTTTCACTATAACATCTAACTGTTTTTGTTGAAAAGATTACATATAAAACGTAACGGTTTTCATAAAAAATGTATAGTTGATTTAATGTCAAAATGGATTTGAAATCCTAAATGAATAAAATGAATAGTAAAATTATCCACTATCCTAAAATGCATCCGGAAAATCATAATATTTGCTGATAATTTTTCCGTGTAGGTACTGTGTACTAATATATAAAATTAAAGTAAGGGTTTCAAAATAAGCCACTTTGAAACTTTAATGATAAACCTGTTTTAAGCTACGAAAACTGAAGCTGATGATAGAACACTTTTGTTTAAGCACTTATAGTCTACGAAAAACACTATAGCAAACACAACAAATTTAGCTTCGCTTGTACATTTATGCAGCTTCACCATGAAACATTAATGAATTTTATTATGAAACTTTGTAATTGAAATCAGCTTGTTATTAGTTAGTTATATTAATAATTGCTTCTATAAACTTTCTGGTTGTCTGAAGACTCTTTGTTCAAAATTTGTTAAAGAAGTAGACTAAATCATGCCCGACAAAATGTTCTACATATATATTCCAGTGAAAACCCTATCGAAATCGGTTCAACTCCCTAAATTTTCAGGGACAACCAAATATTTTAATAACTTTCTTTACGTGTTAAGAGCACACAGTTTATACGTACATGCAAATTTTGTAGCCTTAATGAATTTTTATCTTACAATCAAATAAGCAGACAAAAAAAAAGATAGTCGAAATGTTGCCCGGAAAAATCCTCCGCTTCCTCGGTTTAGCTATCTTTAAGACAGGGATCGGCAATAATATTGGTTCAGTCAATATTTTCGATGATTATTATTAATACCAAAAAAATAATATTTTGTTGGTTTATAATATCCATTACTGAAATATTTAAGAAAGAATAATAACAAATTTTCAATTATTGAAATATTTGTAATTTGTTAGTAATAAATTCTAAGATACTCAGGTAATTCGTAATTCTGATCCACAATTTTTTTATTACTCAAGCAATCGAAAATTCATGACATAGAAATTTTCAAATACTAAAGTATTTTGTAATTCTGAGCCACGATTTTTTTATTACTCAAGCAATCGAAAATTCATGGCATTGAAATTTTCAAATACTTAAGTATTTTGTAATTCTGAGCCACGATTTTTTTATTACTCAAGCAATCGAAAATTCATGGCATAGAAATTTTCAAATACCCAAGTACTTTGTAATTCTCGGTGACGATAATATTATTATCCAAGCATTGGGTAATTCATAGGCTACAAATTACAAATATCCGTTGTCAGGTGGCTTTTGTTGTGTTTCGCTGTATATATTACATGTCTGATATCACATGTTACATAAACTGATGTGACGAAGCACATTTAACACATTACATTGGACAAGTGACAAACTACAAAATTCAAAATACAAATACAAAATACAAAATACAAAATACAAAATACAAAATACAAAATACAAAATACAAAATACAAAATACAAAATACAAAATACAAAATACAAAATACAAAATACAAAATACAAAATACAAAATACAAAATACAAAATACAAAATACAAAATACAAAATACAAAATACAAAATACAAAATACAAAATACAAAATACAAAATACAAAATACAAAATACAAAATACAAAATACAAAATACAAAATACAAAATACAAAATACAAAATACAAAATACAAAATACAAAATACAAAATACAAAATACAAAATACAAAATGCAAAATGCAAAATACAAAATACAAAATACAAAATACAAAATACAAAATACAAAATACAAAATACAAAATACAAAATACAAAATACAAAATACAAAATACAAAATACAAAATACAAAATGCAAAATGCAAAATACAAAATACAAAATACAAAATACAAAATACAAAATACAAAATACAAAATACAAAATACAAAATACAAAATACAAAATACAAAATACAAAATACAAAATACAAAATACAAAATACAAAATACAAAATACAAAATACAAAATACAAAATACAAAATACAAAATACAAAATACAAAATACAAAATACAAAATACAAAATACAAAATACAAAATACAAAATACAAAATACAAAATACAAAATACAAAATACAAAATACAAAATACAAAATACAAAATACAAAATACAAAATACAAAATACAAAATACAAAATACAAAATACAAAATACAACATGCAACATGCAACATGCAACATGCAACATGCAACATGCAACATGCAACATGCAACATGCAACATGCAACATGCAACATGCATCATGCATCATGCATCATGCATCATGCATCATGCAACATGCAACATGCAACATGCAACATGCAACATGCAACATGCAACATGAAACATGCAACATGTAACATGCAACATGCAACATGCAACATGCAACATGCAACATGCAACATGCATCATGCAACATGCATCATGCAACATGCAACATGCAACATGCAACATGCAACAAGCAACATGTAACACGCAACATGCAACACGCAACATGCAAAATGCAACAATATATAATATATATCATATATGACGTCATATAACATAACAAACTGTCTTTCTTTAAAACACAAGTTTTGACGGTCTATCTCTGTTAGTTTTCGAAATAAAGAGACTTGGAGTTTTCAGCGTATATTGGCCTGTTAAAAGTCACTTTCGCACTTTATCTTATAAACAATGTACATAATATATAAACTGTAATATATATTATGTAATAAATGTATAATATATATATAATATTTTATATACATATATAAATACATATAATACATAATATTATATATTATTATTATATGAAGTTTTCAGCGTATAATGGCCCGTTAAAACTCACTTTCGCGCTCTATCTTTATATACAATGTCCATAATATATAAAATATAATTTATAATATATAATATATAGTATATAATATATAGTATATAATAAATATATAAAATATAATATATAATATAAGATAAAGTGCGAAAGTGACTTTTAACGGGCCAGTCTACGCTGAAAACTTCATTAATAAAAATATATAATATTATGTATTATATTTATATATGTATATAAAATATTATATATATATTATACATTTATTACATAATATATATTACAGTTTATATATTATGTACATTGTATATAAGATAAAGTGCGAAAGTGACTTTTAACAGGCCAGTATAAGCTGAAAACTTCAAGTCTCTTTATTTCGAAAACTAACAGAGATAGACCGTCAAAACTTGTGTTTTAAAGAAAGACAGTTTGTTATGTTATATGACGTCATATATGATATATATTATATATTGTTGCATTTTGCATGTTGCGTGTTTCATGTTACGTGTTGCTTGTTGCTTGTTGCTTGTTGCATGTTGCATGTTGCATGTTGCATGATGCATGTTGCTTGTTTCATGTTTCATGTTTCATGTTGCATGTTGCATGTTGCATGTTGCATGTTGCATGTTGCATGTTGCATGTTGCATGTTGCATGTTGCATGATGCATGATGCATGATGCATGTTGCATGTTGCATGTTGCATGTTGCATGATGCATGATGCATGATGCATGATGCATGATGCATGTTGCATGTTGCATGTTGCATGTTGCATGTTGCATGTTGCATGTTGCATGTTGTATTTTGTATTTTGTATTTTGTATTTTGTATTTTGTATTTTGTATTTTGTATTTTGTATTTTGTATTTTGTATTTTGTATTTTGTATTTTGTATTTTGTATTTTGTATTTTGTATTTTGTATTTTGTATTTTGTATTTTGTATTTTGTATTTTGTATTTTGTATTTTGTATTTTGTATTTTGTATTTTGTATTTTGTATTTTGTATTTTGTATTTTGTATTTTGTATTTTGTATTTTGTATTTTGTATTTTGTATTTTGTATTTTGTATTTTGTATTTTGTATTTTGTATTTTGTATTTTGTATTTTGTATTTTGTATTTTGTATTTTGTATTTTGTATTTTGTATTTTGTATTTTGTATTTTGTATTTTGTATTTTGTATTTTGTATTTTGTATTTTGTATTTTGTATTTTGTATTTTGTATTTTGTATTTTGTATTTTGTATTTTGTATTTTGTATTTTGTATTTTGTATTTTGTATTTTGTATTTTGTATTTTGTATTTTGTATTTTGTATTTTGTATTTTGTATTTTGTATTTTGTATTTTGTATTTTGTATTTTGTATTTTGTATTTTGTATTTTGTATTTTGTATTTTGTATTTTGTATTTTGTATTTTGTATTTTGTATTTTGTATTTTGTATTTTGTATTTTGTATTTTGTATTTTGTATTTTGTATTTTGTATTTTGTATTTTGTATTTTGTATTTTGTATTTTGTATTTTGTATTTTGTATTTTGTATTTTGTATTTTGTATTTTGTATTTTGTATTTTGTATTTTGTATTTTGTATTTTGTATTTTGTATTTTGTATTTTGTATTTTGTATTTTGTATTTTGTATTTTGTATTTTGTATTTTGTATTTTGTATTTTGTATTTTGTATTTTGTATTTTGTATTTTGTATTTTGTATTTTGTATTTTGTATTTTGTATTTTGTATTTTGTATTTTGTATTTGGTGTTTGTATTTTGAATTTTGTAGTTTGTCACTTGTCCAATGTAATGTGTTAAATGTGCTTCGTCACATCAGTTTATGTAACATGTGATATCAGACATGTAATATATACAGCGAAACACAACAAAAGCCACCTGACAACGGATATTTGTAATTTGTAGCCTATGAATTACCCAATGCTTGGATAATAATATTATCGTCACCGAGAATTACAAAGGACGTGGTATTTGAAAATTTCTATGCCATGAATTTTCGATTGCTTGAGTAATAAAAAAATTGTGGCTCAGAATTACAAAATACTTGAGTATTTGAAAATTTCAATGCCATGAATTTTCGATTGCTTGAGTAATAAAAAAATCATGGCTCAGAAATACGAAATACTTGAGTACTTGAAAATTTCAGTGCCATGAATTTTCGATTGCTTGAGTAATAAAAAAATCGTGGCTTAGAATTACAAGATACTTGAGTATTTGAAAATTTCAATGCCATGAATTTTCGATTGCTTGAGTAATAAAAAAATTGTTCCTCAGAATTACTCACTAGTTGAGTATTTTATAATTTGTGGCCCAGTAATTGCCCATTGATTGAGTAATATCAATTTTCAGTGGAGAATTTATCGATATTTAGGTATTCACAAATGTTTGTCTGCTCAATTACCAATTATAAGGGAAATGGGAATTTCCAGAGCGATGATATTTATTTTGTAAAAAATTATAATCATAGTGTCTTAATTATAAATTGTTGACTATTTGAAAAATTGAAAATGTAGTATTGCTTTTTTGCCGATCTCTGCTTTAAGATTGGCTCGGTCGTGAAGGCAGTCGGGTGAAAAATTTTAAAAATAATTGCTTATACGTTACACTCCGTTTCATATTAATAACCCACCTAAACATTCTGAGTTTCTTGCACATTTAATTAATATATCTTATTGTGGTGATTTCAATAGCTGAAAATAACTATAGAAGGCGGGGTTTGTATGTAGGCTTTAGTTTTTGTTGTTTTCTTTTTTTGAAAGTCACATTAAATTCATTTTATAAATTTTTTAATAAGCGAAATTTTATTGCGATATTAAAAATGTTTTAAATTAAAAATTAAAACTTTATTAATATATAATATATGTTTCGTTAAGGTCTTTGTCTATAATTCTCAACAGCCAATGTTATAACTCTAATGTGTTCCCCTTCCCAGACAGAGTTAATTTAAAGATATTAGCCGGGCAACTTGTTGACTTTACAATTTACTTTGTCAATATTTCTATCTACTTTTCAAGGCATTTGAATACAGAAAAAGGAAGCGGTGAAAAAAAATGTTTAGTCGCGACTCAGATATTCTTGTGTGTAGTACAATTTCCAATTAAATAAATTTTGTAAAAAGAAATATTTTAAGTTTTAATGTGTTATTTAATTTTAATAATAACTTTTAAATAATATTCTAAAATTCTTATAGGTCTAATACCTAAGTATATTACTAATTGTCGCCTACTGATCGAACAACCATAATTCATTAAATTCAGTCAATCTGTCAGTAATATTGTAAAACATGACTGTTCGACCACAGAGTACTATGTGTTTGAAATTGGCAGTATGAACGTAAACAATGAATATTTTATTATTTCTCACCAAAACTCGTTAATAACTACAAAAGAAAAAAAGAAAAAAGAAAATCGGTCTTTGCCTATATACATATGTATGTATGTATATGTAGATATTGAAATTACTTGTAAGTTAAAACTTTTCCGAAAAACAAAGCTATCCATTCGAATCAATTCAGTGGTTTTGGAGCAGAACAGTAGCGACTCTCATCTTGAAGTACGATTCGTTTTCTACCAAACATACAATTATTCCTCATAAGCAAGAATATTTAAAGCAATTCTAAATTTGTTTTCCAAAATATAGTACCGAAGATGCGGGTTACTTTAGCTCTAGGGGGTAACTTTGGCTCAAAACAAAAAAACTATTGAATTAGCCATGACACTAAACGATCTAGTTCGAGTCGGAAATGTTAGATGGTTTTACTGACGTCTACTTGTAATTGGTGGCACGAATTTTTTCATAGTTAAAACTGTCATTTGCGCTTCAAACTTACCTGCTGTGAATATTTACGTATTTTAGGTCTGCAAACTTTCTTGTGTAACAGAGGGTTGTAGAAAAGTTAGTTTTTGTTAATGTTTTATTGAAAATTAAACGTTTTTGTGCGTCGGATGCTTCATTTGTTTGTTTTATATTATTTCAAAGGACTTAATTTGGCTCAATACTTGCTTAAATACATAGGTTTTTTGCCCAAACCATCTGCAAGCCAAAGTTAACCCTCCTCAAAGGACAACTTTGGCTCAAATTTAAAAATAATAAAAAATATATTTTTACAAACTTTTTGCTATAAAAAACATTATTACTGATTAGCTATTATCCTCATCTATTAAATGAAAACATTATAACACCTAGTAGTCTAACACAATCTATATATCAGAGTGATTTCTTAGGATATAAGAAAAAAATAGTCAAAGTAACCCGCATCTACGGTATGTATAAGTTTCATAAGGAGTTTAATTCTAACTTCCTTAAATAAATTGAGATGTAAGTATAAGTAAATTGCAATCCCGTTAAAAGAGGTCCACGTAGTATCAGATAATAAGAGGCGGTTGTAACCAAAACATCTCTTTTAACATATTTTTGAATGGAGCAATGAGTTATGATTTCTGGTCTGCGCGGATGAGCGTAATTTATTGCTACTTGCCGCGGGCCTTCTTTCAAGACAATGAAGAGATAATTTGCCCAGCCAGAAGAAGACAACTTAAAGACAGTTCACCTTGCCTTTAAGACCTTTCTCTGGCACGAATTGCAGTTGCACCGCCGCCGTGCCATCTCGTTGTTGCTAATTCATCTCTTGGGGTGGCGCTTCATCCACTGTTGAAGCATCGGAGGTATTTCGGGTAGATGACCGTGCTGTTGTATGCTATATATGTATAAATCCCGAATTACCGCGAAGCATAATTTTTTCTTCTTCACCATTTAATTTCCTCATTTTGTTTCATCCCGTGCGTCGTTTGAATGGTTTATTTACTTTTATTCGCTTTGTCATTTAGATTTTTTACGAGCATCCATCAGCCAACAAGTGAGAGGATGACCTAAGTTTCCAGAAGGGTGATCTCTTACTTTTGGACGACGTTTTTGCGGTTTCACTTTTTTACCTGCGGTCACACAAATGCAATGAATGAAACGAAAAAAGCCAATAACGCCAGCGTCAGATGACAAGAAAAAGCAATGAAAGATTCTCATGAGCCCAAAGGACCAGTTTAGTCAGATAAAAAGGCGATCAATTGAAGGTTGCATAAGAAACGTGGTAGCAACAATTATTTACAAAACTTGCAACCGATAAGTATCTCACCGTACCAGTAATACTCAGTTACATCTGAATTTCAACGTACTGATTTATTGGCTTCAATTTGAGATAAATTGTATACAAAATACAGGTACATCTCCATTAACAACTTGTTTGCTCAAAATAAATTTATAATTATGAAATTTTTACCTTTCAGTTTTTAAAATCCGCGGCTACAGGACTTAAAAACTGTGAAATAAGAATTCGAATTCTGACATGTTATATTAATTTAAGTTCTCTTGTTTACTTCCTCAGCTTTAGCATTTCAGTACCTAATAGTCATACCGGGGTAGAATTTGTTGTAATATGACATAATAATTATAATCATTTTAAATTTTTTTATCAATATAATTTTGATATTGATGACATACAAAATTCTAAATTTCATTAATTATTTGTCTAATATAAAGTATAATAGATGCAATTAAAATAATCTGGTAATTTTCTTTCAAGATATTTAATAATATAATATTTTTATGCTGAACTTCGAATTGGTTAACGTTTAATAAGATACCGTTAAATCGCGTAACCGTGTTAAAGTGTGCATGTTATCTTTCATTGCTACGTCAACAGCAAATGGAAGAAGAGCTCGAGAAAAATTTAAGATAATTTAAGACCTCGGTTTATTTTATTCGTGTTCTGAAATAAAGTAATAAAACATGGATAAATTACTGGCCGGTAATTTTTATCAACACCATAAATCTGTGGGCCGTTTTGTGCATTGAATATTATCTTGATCTGAGAAATATTCCCCTAAGTGCTTCGACAGAAATCAAAACACCGAAAAATTCCATGAGATGGTCCATCATAAGCAAAAGGAAAAACAAACCTTTTGTAAAAAACTCAATCTTCGAAATATTCCAAAATACTGAAAATCAGATATGAGAGGTGCTATTGAAAATGTAAGTAGTCATTAGGGAAACTTATTGTGAATGTTTGCACTGTTGAAAATTTATATAACATTTAAAAGTTATTTATTAAACGAATAAAAATAAGTGTAATAGCGTCGATAGATTACGACTTAAACCATAAGTTTAATCCCATTTATTTAATTCTGATAAAAAGCAAACGATTTAATTTAACTGCTTACATTAATTGGGGTAAAAACGATTTTGTCAATTGTTTGAAACCTCAAATAATTAAAATTTATTTATTCACTTTCAAAAACTGGCAATAGTTCGGTTTTATAAAACTCTTTTAGTCTGATATTGAGATAAAAGAACTTGTATGCAGTGTTTCTGGGATGGATAGGTTTGAAGGAAGTTTGTGCCGTTTATCAAGAATGGAAATTTATCAAATACATATTGCTGAAAATTGAATATTTTAATAGACAATCTGTATATTTAGGCGTGTTGACGGCTTATGTTGACAATGCAAAGAGGATGCACAATATAAAGATAAAGCGTTGCGTTTTAGCCATATGCTTAACATCTATGAACATACAGCTTTGACAATTAATTTGTTTATAGATTTGTTCTCTACAAAGTATTTTGCACGTTATTCGAAATAGAAGAGGGAAGAAGAACGTCTAAAAAATCAGCTGTTAATATTTTGAAAGGTCAAGCTTAGCCAGTTCAGTTTATACCGAAGCTGCGCCAAAAATATAGCTTAAGCTCGAATAGCTTTAACTGTTTCACGTAGCTATTTTAGCCAGCTGTGCTTGACTTTTGTGAAGTTTACGCCGAGAAAAATTGCTTAAGATGAGTTATTTTGGCTACAGCATAAACTGCCTTCACTGAAAATGAAGCATATCATGAATACCATAACCTAACCTTACTACTGCATAGAAAATTAGTCAGTGCAATTGCCAAAAGTGAGTAAAAATGAAAAGGCGTTTTCGACGTACTTGATTTAATAAATATTTGGGTGCTCATTTATATCGCCTTTTAAAAATATTAAGCGGCGTCTGCGTCAGGACGCATCGAAATTGCGCATGACTGTCGTGGTCTGACATGTACCAAAATATTTTTAAATCTTGAAAATTCAACTTAAAATAAAATATCATTCTTAATGCATGAAGAACAATAAAAGCCACAGCTATCTATCGATCACGTCGACAAAAAGATTTCAAATTCCGGCTTACCGGTGAAAAGAAATACCTTACTTTAGTCGATGCTTCTTCTCGCCGCAATTCTTTATCACACACATCACTATCTTGCACTAAATACGCAACAAATAAAAACCAATATCTTACACATTATTTTTTACTACATTTAACCTTCTTTTTTTGCACTTTTAATTAGAAAAATACATAGTTAGAAAGATTGTGATCCCTTCAAATCACAAATTTTTTAAATTGTAATAGTATCTTCTTCTTACTCAATGTCCACTTCCCCTGAAATTTTCCCCGCCAGAAATGCTTCATCCACCCAGACTTGTCGGGTTACAGTTATTAGTCACTAGTTTAAAACTAATTATGAGTTAAGTTTAACGATGTTACCGCTATTTCAAATTGTACAATTACAATTCGCGCTTGTATATACATAACACGCCCTCCTTTCTATGGAGTTTGAGTTTCATACATGGGTCATTCTACGATAAGAGGTAATGTGTACGTCCAACATTATAAAATACTTTTTTTATTCTGCGTCTTATCATTTTATGCAATAAATCGCAGCATCTTAATGTACTTTATGAATAGCACTATGATTAAATGCCCAATTAAACTTCATTTTCCTGGAATCCCACATTTAAGGCTGAAAAAGTCTCTACCCTGGCCTGTCCCCTTGACGTTTTCAGTTAAACATGTAGATAGTACATACCCTCTTTGTCGCAGTTGCCAAATTAAAGTATATTTAGCACGAATTTAAAGAAGTATACTTAAGTAATATTAAACGTAAAATACAAGAATATTTGTTTATTTTCAATAATTTTCGATCTTTATTTTTGTCCCGCTTTTTTTGCGTATTTACCCTGGCGAATTTTGGTCCGTTAATACAAATAGAAATATTAGACGGCCAAATTCACAATAGGGCTCACGGATGCGTATCAACCTGAAGTTAGTAATACTAAACATGCGAGCCGTTAGATTGCTGTAATTTGTTAGTTGTCGCGATGCAACAGTGCAGTGCAGTGGTTTCGCAAGCTAATTGTGTCTCTCCCCTGGCAGGTCATAAAACTTATAATATTCACTTAATTTATTTGAATTTTCTGCCTCAGTTCAACAATACTGGGATAGTTGAGGTGTGATATATTATTAACCAAATATTAACTTATGTGAGTTACAAATTTTAAATTTGTCACGAAAACGTCTCTACCCTGCCGTATCTCCCCTGGCAAGATAAAAAAATATTTTTATTTACTAAGGATTTTCCTTATACAAAAGGCAGTAAAAGTGTAGTAATAAGTAGTTTAAATGCATTCCCACATTATTTTTGTTTCAAAAACAGACCATTCTCAAACCGAAAAACCCCGCCGTTTTTTATGTGTTCACGGATAAATTCTTTGTTAATGATCCGATTTCAAAATTTTTTTTTTATTTAATAAATAATAATAATATAAATAATAATTATAAAAGTTTATGTTATTCATTGTTTTATTACGTCAAAGTCTCTCCTTTGGTCAAAAAAGTCTCTACCCTGCCCGATGCATCTACCCTGGCCTTCTAAAAAGTAACTATATGTAGGTATAAATTCACTTGCCCTTAAGTGAATATCAATATGTATATAAAAGGGACTTAAATCGTAATATATGTTTTTAATAAAAAAACTCCAAGTTTTCCCTTTGGCCGCATTCTCTATGGACTCAAAACCTCTTATCGTAGAAATGACCCACATATCATTGAATACTGTGGCATTTCTTTTTGGTCTTATCAGATCACCAATAACCATGCGTTCATTAGGGCGTTCGCTTCGCCAGATTTCCATTCTGATATTTTTTTCTGGTATTAATGTTCTTTTTCTCCTGTAAAGACTTATTACCTTCAAGGACCTGGAAATTAAACAATTTCATAAAAGACTCTCTTCTTCATCACGAAAATCACAACTGTCAAAAATTGGTCGTTAAAATAAAAACTTGAGCATGGAAAGTGCGATTTATTAAACGAATATAATGAGTTGAACCTGTACATAAAACTGATAAAACTATATTAGCTAATTCAATTTTAAATCGGTTTTCCTTAAGCTAGTTATTAACAGATTAAGAAGTAAATCAGTTCGATGGTTTAAACCTGTTTAAATGCTGTAGCCTGTCACTTCTTTACATAAAAAAATGTACTTAGTCAACTCAAAATAAACAAACAAACAAACGGCTCAATACTCTTCATATGTTAAATTCGTAATATCGTATCAATAAAATAAAAAAAAGTATTTGGAAAATCTTCCACAATTTTAATTACCTTCTGCAATACTAAAAACAAAAACTCAAATTAATATTATTTTTCTTTATTCCGACATTCGAATATTTTTATTTTACTCGTATGTTTGTGGGTAGTACTAGAATCTTTTCTTTGAAAGCTTCCAAAAACTCAATAAATGTAGGTAGGTATATTTTTCATAAGCTAACATCGCAAGGCACCGAACACTCTATCCTTCCTAAAATTGACCAATCTGACTATATAATTTTGTTTGGTAACAAGAACAAGACTAATTTTGCTCTAAAAATACATATCTTTGGAACTTTGTGCTAGATGTTTCATAAATGTGAACTTTAAAAAAAATTAGTAGCTACTTCCACGACAAAGCGTTAAACAATAAAATATATGTTTTAAATATCAAAGCAACTATTCTCATCAATGGGTGCAACACTTAATGCGCAAATTTAAAACTCTGAATCGATGAGGATTTCTTATTGATGTCTAAGACTAGTTATACATATATCAACGGAAAACTTTTTCAACAGAGCAGAAAACCCTCCCGATCTGCTTTTTGCATCAATTTAAGCTGAATAGCCGCTGGTCAACAGCGCTTTGTACCAAACTTCCCGTACTCTGTAAACTGCTTCACTGTAAGGTAATTCATTTGCGCCTATTTCCGTCTTGTTGCAGCTTGTTAAGCCTCAAGATAAATTGCCAGGGCACCTATGCAGGCATATACCTGGCAGGAGGTATGAAACCAATTTCTGAATGGTCTTCCTCATGCAAACAGAAGGGAAATCACTTACTATCTATCGCTCTTCCCTATGAAAGAAGCCCATGGCACATGGCAGCATCCGTTGCAGGAAACGTGCATATTTTTCTTTCCGTGGGCATCTTCTGTTTATTCTCGAAGCTCTAATCGAATTTAAGATCGAAGCTGCTTTTTATGGGCCGGTTTGTCTTCGGGCACAATCATTAATTATCTCCGAAAAAAATTAGCACTAAATATCACTAGACAAAATACATATATACATATACAATTTTAAATATAAATTATTTTGCCTTTCCGTTGCATTGTAGAGTATAAATGTGTAATGATAATGGCCTTAATGATGACGCCTTCTATCTTGAAAAATTGTATTATATTATTTGCTCATATAATCTTACAACGTACATATGCGGAAAGGCAAAACTATATTTACAAACATAAGAAACTTAATACACATATGCACATGTAGATATGTTTGTATATAAATACATACTAAAGTAGAATCGGCCAAGATAAAAATTAATGCGTTAAAACAATATATTCCGCATTCCCGCAAAGACGCGTCCTTTTATAACTTTCAGTAGCCCATGAAACAAAGGAAGACCTTGCTGTCCATCACTAGTGTCCGCACTGTGTGGGAAAAGTTGCAAAAAATTTTTACAAACCATTTAAGTGCATGTACGGTTGCGTGGAGATCATTCCACTGTCTCCAATTGCCGACATCCTGTATGGTAGATATAGTTATTTTTGTCCCTCCTTAAATCTGCAAGAAATCTTACAATTAAGCCGTCAAGATTCATTAAATGTTGGCTAAAACAGGGCTAATCCGCCACAAGGTGAATTCAGAGATGTCCAAACTTGACGTCCGCGCCAAGTTCACATCGCCGGACAGGCAATTTGTTTCCACCCGTGATTTTGGCCAGTGTGTTCGTTGCATGATCAGTTACGGTATTTGGGTGATCCAATTCAAGAAGTCCTTTCTCTTTCAACCGGTGCTCGTGCGCAGCCAACTTCCGACAGAATCACGGTCTGTCAACCGGAGCCGGTAAAAAATAATCCATAAGTCATCAAAATATGAGGAGTACCCAATACGCGGCTCGTGGCGGGTGATCGGCATGCGGGCACTGCTGCTCCCTTTTTTGTTGCCCGGTGTGGTAATGAAGCAACAGGTTACTCTACTATATCGCGCCTCTGTCATTTCTCCCGAGGACAACATTACGACTGTGGATCAACCTCAAGACACTTATGAGATGCCCATGACAGTCAGCAGGTGAGAGGTTTCGACGTCAACCAAAAAGACATCATAAGATTCATCTGCCGTCCTCTCGTGCGGCTTTTGCTAGTGAAATATTATAGCTTAATTTTTTTTTCCAGTCCGCTTTTTTGTTATTCCTCAAGGTCATCAAGAAATCATGCAGATATTTTATACATATCTATCTATCTATTTTTTTATCCTCTCTTAAGGAATTTTCCTTAATATTTGGTAAGCAGAGTGTTCTCTTTTTTTTACATAGGTACTTTTTGTTGGATTTAATACTAATTGGATTAAATGTAGATAAACTCAACACTGCAGCCGGTTATTTTTCCAAGTTTAGCACTTACATACACAAATCATGAAGGTATTCCTTTGGACGATTTTGAGACTAGCCCAAGAGGAAATCGATGCATTACTGGACACGGTAGTTGATGAACTCATATGTAGGTATATGTATGTTTAAAGGTAAGAATAGAGCGTCGACAAATCGGGTCCAATGGTGGCACAAAATATGTTAATTACATTATATTCTTAATACGTACAGAGAAGAACAAAACTGTACCAAAATGTGGTACGGTTGAATAAAATATTTATATGTCTATGTACATATTTTAAAAGAAATCAATATCTTTCTTATTTCACTTGAAATATTAAAATATGTAATTTAAACTTAATTGAATTCGGCATCAAGTCCTTGGATGTTAAACATAAAAATCACATGTGCTCATGGCACAACAGTTAAATTTTGTGTAAAACTAATAACGCTTAAAAAACAGAGAATCACTTTTAAAAAAATGCAATTGTAATACAGTAAAGTGTTTTTATGGAAATGGATGACGCCTGCGCAACTGAATTTTAAATTTAAATATCCCCTTTGGATATTCTACGATATTCCAAAAGAAAATATGAATTATTATTTTATGCTTTCGCTATTTTTATTGAGCAATTGTGGACCGTAATAAAGATTTTTATACATTGTGTACAATGTACGAAACCTACTGTTAAAGAAGGGGCGGATCAGTACCACTGTGGGGTTAAATGTCCGCAAATGTTACAGGCCCTATTCACCGAATGTTAGTCATCTTAAAGAAGGGTTTGCACAAAAATGAAAAATGAAATGCCTGAAAGTTATACTTATTAGGCTCATATTCTCATAATGATCTCAAACATACGTGACGGGTAGTAGGTTCAACAGTCTTGGAGAACGACAAAATTAATATTTTGAATTGGCCGGCATAGTCACCCGAATGTAATCCTATTGAAATGTTGTGGATTGACGTCAATAAGTCAACTAAAACCCAAAAACCCAACAATATTGAGCAATTGTGAACCGTAATTAACACGTTCCATCTCAGAATTTTCGAGAAAGCTTTCGTGAGAGTCTTACACATATAAATGCATTTGTTGAGAGAGAGCTTTCATTTGTGTACCATTTTCGGTAAACGTGGCAGGAAACATGTCAAAAATTCTTGGAACAATATTCAAATAGACAGATGTATTCCTTTGATTGACTCATTGCCAAACCGATGTAAAAAAGTATTGCTTCAAAACAGACGAGCCACCAAATACTAATTAGGTATAACAAATGTTTTTATAAATAAATGTTAAATTTGCTAATTTAGGTATTTATCTTTTAAAAGTTGTTCTTAATTAGCTGACTGCTAAAAAATCGTTGTGTGTAAAAAAAAATAGTAACTAATTATTAACTATTGAAAACGTTTCATAAAGCCTTTGTTTTAAACTAACACTATATTATTATCATTATATAAAATTAATATTCAATAAAGACCTTTGGGAATATAAAAATAGCATTCCTATGTAAATTAAAACCAAGTGGTGTTTTTAATTATATATAATACTTTATAATAACTAAATACAATATACCAGAGTTTATAGAATAGTAACGAGCAACCGAAGCAGATAGATCAAGATCAACATTAGGAACATAATAAATGTCTTAGTAACAGGAAAATTCTACATCTATATTTCCAATTTAGTTTCAATTTAAAATTGGTTGATCATCACAGCGTAAGTTTGCTGCAGTTACCTGCATAGGGTTATTTATCGCTAATCGCTTTTACCCAGATTTGTACGAAAATCAACGTAATAAGCGCAACTTTGCCCTTCAAAACCCGGTGCAGATCATTGACGTATGCGCATTCCAAATCACATCTCTGGGTAAGTCGTGGCATTATGAAACGCAACTAATCGAGCGCTGGCAATTGCTATCCGCTTCTAACTTCAAATCGATCACAATGGATTTTCGATCAACCTTGGACATCGGCAAATCGAATCCGCAGCTGACCACCACACCCAATCGTGCAAGACACAAATGAGCACCATCACTGCAGCTGGCATCATATTCGTATCCGATATTACGAGATCTTAATAGCCGCTATTTTTCTCCTCAAGACTTGACCATTCCTTGATCTAGGTCTAGACAAACTCAGCCAAACCCGACGCGCAGCAGCAGCAGCAACCAGCCCGAGCGCGAACTGACCGGAGACATAGGCGTCTACCGAGCCGCGCGCCGCCGTCGCCACTCGAACGCTGGCTGCTTGTGCGGCCATATGATGCCGAGGTAGTGAAAGTAAGCCGCGGATTTATGATATCTTTTGTGACTCTCAGCCCAGGAGGCTGGCCGCGGTCGTGTGCTGGCGTTCGTTGCTTGTCAATCCACTATCATAGCTCCAGACGTTTAACGGTTATATGGAAATTTAATGATCTAAAGATGTCGACTAATTAATTGTAATATCCGCTTAATTAAATTTATGTAGACTGCGCTTTGTTGCGGGGTTTGATAAATGGTAGCGTGGCTGCGCAGATAGGCAGTTATGCAAATAGCAGGAAAACAATGCCGACTGCGTCTTGGATAAGTTTGGAGCAAATTTTGTGCCGACATTGAAGATTGGGTAGTCCGTCGTTGTGCTCCTTATCCAGCTTCTTTGGTGCGCTGTTGCGAGCGGCTGCTTCTTTATCGTCGTAATACGGCAAGTACTGCAAGTGGGCTACTAAAAGTGCACGCACGGGCCCTTTCACCTGCCACCTTTGGTTATCAACTTGCGCTCAACAATGCGGCGAAACTTGGTGGCGATAGAGGCATTATGAAGCTGTGTAATTAGCCATTCGTTTGTGCTCCTTGGAGCCGCCGGCCGCCAGCCGGTTGCCTCGCTGCATTTAAGTATATGTTGAAAATTAATTAAATGCAACAAAGCACAAATTCAGACCCAACATGCCAACATTAAATTGGCGAAGACACTGACAGAGCTATCGATTTCGAGCCCTGATCGGCCCAGGCAGTCTGACACAAAAGAGAAAGGCTTGTGAGATATCATCTCCGCACGTTACGTACCTGCCGATTGACATAATTATTTGACTGTGGCATGACCATCTTAATTGACACGATATATTTACTTCAACAATTCTTTTAGGCTAAAACTGGGTCCGGCGCATGGCGGCCAGGAGAGTCAAATCTTCACATGCGCGAGGTGCTGTAGAAGAATTCGATTCATCTGATAACAATATGCCTGTTCAAGAGTTGCCGCTAGATGTGGGTAAATCGCGGAATTATTGTCAACGCCGACTCAAGGATTGTTTATTGTTTCGACGGGTTAAGTTGTGCGCGCACATCTTTTACGTGGCGCGGACCAGCTTACAATATGTAAAAGATGTTAACCAGATATCGTCCTGCATTTCAGATAAATCTTGAGTGGTGCTCGATACATTTGCTGACACAATGGGGAACCTATTGGGGCAACTAAGTGCTAGTGACGAGATAGGCGCTGACTCTATGCTGGTTCTTTTGGGATGTTTTAGAATAGGAAGACCCTGTCAAGCCGAGAAGAAGCTAAACTTCGCTGGACATGGTGTTTTTACGAAGGAATCGACATCGTGTTGCGCTAGCCCACAGACTTTAGGTACACAGTTTGAACATTTTATGCACGGGGACGTAACTCGAAACTGCAGATAAGCTATCCAAGGTGCCTAGACTCAAGTGGGAGGCGAAGACAAAGTACAACAAAGAAATCTTTGCGCAGGCGTCTATACACCGCAATTTGCTCGGGAATCCAGTAAAAGCTTCCTAATTGAAATCGTTATTTTAGTTTTCAAATGAATAACACCATTCTCCCACTGCCAAGACTAGACAAGCCACAATTTAAATAACTTTTCGAATCAAATTACGCTCTGCTCTTCAACGACTATAATTCAGTCACAGTCATCATACCATGCTTTTAAAGAATTTGAAATTTGCATATATGTAAACAGACATTTTAAAATTATCCTTACAAAAGGTAAACTTCTGATTCTGTCACTTTAATTTTGACAGTAAACTTTTGTAATTGGTCATTCCTTTCAGTATGTATATCACAACATCTATAGGTACCTATCCATTCAATTTCTGTTTAAGGGTTTATCCTAGTTTAAAAGCCTGGAAATTAAGCTTTTTTTGGGAATTTTTTTACAGCGCCCAAATTATATATCGCTTCAATTCTTTTTAGGCTAAACAAAAACACTCTTAAAGAATACGAAAAAATATTATTTTTTATTTTTTCATAATAAATTTATTAAAAATGGCGGAATTCGTGTAGGCATATAAAAAAAAACTATGTGGTGTGGTTGATTTCTTATTGAAGATATGTATGCCTGAAACACAAAAACCAGGAAAATTTAGATTTAGTGTGCCAGTGGCTATCGTGAATACTAGAATTATAGAATTATTAATTTTTATGCAAAAAAAAAAAAATAAATGGAGTCTACTTAAACGAAAATTTTCGAAAAACATTCTTTTTTTAGGGTTCTGTACCTCGAAAGGGAAAAACGGAACCCTTATAGGATCACTTAGTTGTCCGCCCGTCCGTCTGTCTGTCAAGACCCTTTTTCTCAGGAACGCGTGGAGGTATCAAGCTGGAATTTATATCAAATACTCAGGTCTGCTGTCCCTTGGAGCTGTGAAAAAATCAAACTCCTAAGCCAACGCAATCAAAAGATACAGCCGTTTATGCCGCAAATTTCCGCAAATTTTCGACACTCGCAAGGGAATCAAAACCTACAGGGTACTTCCCGTGAACTCAGAATCTTGAAATTTGGTACGAAGCAACGTCTTATAGCACAGATAAAGGAAAAATTGCGAAAACCGTAAATTTGTAGTTACATCACAAAAAAAATTTTTTTTTACGGAACGCTCGGTGCACGAGTCTAACTCGCACTTGGCCGGTTTTTTTTCATGATTTTTCAATTAAGAAAAAAGGGAAAAAAATAAAATTTTGACTTAATTCTAGTATACATGATACCCATACATGTGATAAAGCTGTGGTAAACATTTCAGAGCGATCGGTCAAACCGTTTCGGAGAAAACTACAACATCGTATACAAAAAATTTTGTTTGAGAAAAACGCGTTTAAAATTCGTATACTCAATAGCACGCCGGAGACCGCGCTCAAATAAAATCAAAAAAAAAAAATAGTTATACTGCTCCTGTCCTTATGAAATTTTAACATTATATTTCTGAAGATATTTACTTTCGAAATTCATCATAAAAAAAAAAAAAACAAAAATCTATTCTTTGAAATTGGTAAACTAGGATGAACCCTAAAATACATATCTTTGATGATTCCTACACGTCCGGATCCTTTGCTTTGGAATTTTACCCGTCGCGTCGGCCTATACTTATACCTTTCTTCTGACTCTTCTGAGCTTGTTGCTTGCATTAAAGGAAATATATAAATAAATATACCTCGCGTTATATTTGCATATTTAATTATATATTGCAGCGATTTCGGATTCGGAGAGAGCATTTAAAGAGCAGAAGAAAATTATTAAAAAGGCGCCAACTTAATTGCGAAGTCTAATTGTCCTTTAATTACAGAAACATTCAAAATCAAATAAATAAATGCAAGTTTTAATTAAACAAATTAACGACTTCTTCAATTTAAATTGTATTTTATATTGAATTCAGAATAATGTATATCAAGAATAATTAGAAACAAGCCAAGCTCGCGCTAAGTAGCTCGATGTGAGTGAAATTTTGTATAAGGAAAATGTTCAGTCAGTAGGCATTTTGTATATAGGAACAATTTAACTCATATCCGGCTACTTAACGCGAACTTGACTTAAGCCAATAATTGTTATGCAATTTTTCTATACTGTGGGATTTAACAGTGAAAATTAAATTAAATTGAAATATAAACTAATTAGGGTAGAAAATTTCGAATGTTGGAAAGGGCTGTTCTACTTTAATTAAACATATATTTTATTATAACAATTGCAAAATCCGCAAGTTGTAACATTTTCAAGTAGCTAGACGTTTGGAATATTGAGGCATAATTAATATTTCTTAAGCCTTCATACTAAGCTCATTCAGCTTCTGGAAAAAGGAAAAAAAATAAATTTATAGTTCATTTTAATTGAATCTATGTATTTGATTGAACAATTCTTTTTGCCACTTTGATTGTGCCCATTTTAATTGACCTTGCTTTGAAATTACGTTTTCTTTCCAGAGAAAGTAAGCAGAATGCAAAGCAGACTTACTAAATACAGTGTGTCTTAACGATCATAAACTTGTTATCACACCTTAGCAGATCTTCAGAGGGTGGAAGCCCGATGCAAAAATATCCATGCAAAAACAAAAACCTTTTTAAAAATTAAGTGCATAATTCATAATTACCGAAAAGCGCTGTTGCATCGCACCACTCAATTTTCTGGGTCAGTTAAAAGATGATCGATAAGTTGATCCTTTCACTTTTATCAAGACAAAGGTGCAGCTCGTGTGTTTACTCCATCCCGGGGCGACGATCAATCAGCTGCACCGCAGTACACTTTCCACCGAAACGAGCGTAGACCCAATCTTCTTACGCACCATGATGCCGTCAGCTACACCTCTCCCGAAACCACTTCTTATCTCATGATTAATTCATGTATTGACAATTCTGAGTGGCTTCGATTTCTTTCCTTATACGCCCATTACGTGAAAATCGCCTCGCGCGGGTCGCAATAGCGCGGCGTTCCTTAATCTGCACATAATTCCCCGGAATCGACACACTCGATCGAATTTAAATTTTTGCCTTAATTTCAACTCAGGGGGTTATTTATGACGAGATAATTAAATTAACGTCTTTGCCATTTGTTTTCCCCCAAATCGGTTATTGGAACCTGTCGACATGCGGAGACTTCTTAATTGAGACGGTCGGCATGGAGGCGCGATATAAATTGATTCATTGTCCGATCGCATGTCATTACTCTGGCGGGTCATTTGTATTCATAGTAACCTTGGATTAAGGTCACCGCAATTCCACGTTTATTGTGTATTAAGGTGAATAAAGAAGCAGTTATCCTGGACCTACTTGCATCCGTTCGATTTCTGCTTAAATTCAAAGAATTTTTTTAATAAGAGTAAATATTACCACAACCAATTGCGGTCCCGCCCTCAATCAACATAGAACTGATCTTGCAAATAATGTTACAATTCTGCCACTGTTGTTAATTAAAAACAATCCACATATGCTAAGCCATGACCTAAATATTTTTTCACACCTTGCGCTACATTTGCGGTTTATTCGCGCCAATTTGGCTTAAGCGCCTTTTTACAGAAGGAAAATTTCCATAATTTCAACGAAATGCAGCGGAAAATTGTTTCTTGATAAATTCCGTGATAGCCGTGGCAGTCCTTAATTGACGGAAATTTATAAATCAATCAACAAAGCGCGAAATGCGCAAGACGGCTTTCCGGGGCTTGCATTCTACGTCCGATTGCAAAATGTTAATTCGCTAGATTTATACAAACGTACAGGAGTTCTTAGCTGGGTCACATATAGGTCACAAATCATAAATTTTAATAATTCCACCTAATCCACGACCAGAAGCGGTGCATTGCTTTGCACACCACCAATCTAACTTGCACAGATTTATGAAGCACTCAGAGCAAGTTTTTCACGTCGTTTCTCATTTGACGATTTTGACTTTGATATCTGTCAAGCATTGGTATTTTGAGACGGAATAGTATCAATCAATATGACATCTTAAGGTTCACTTAATAAATGATCGACTGGACGATTGACGACGAAGCACTTGCCGAAGTTTTTTTGTTGTCTTCACCTATGAATTTTATTATTATTATTATTTTTTTTAGTAAACCTCAACAGCGCTGAAACGTAAATAATAATAATTTGTAAGCATCTTCAACAATGTTGAATTTTCTTTTATTTACAAATAAGGTATTATAGAGGATGAACTCTCTAAATGAATATAGAATTATTATTATTTTATAAAATTTATTTTTTAATTTCAAATATTAATTATAGTTGTTTTCAATAATTATATATTTGTTGTTTCTTTTCAAGAAGTTCGTCGACGACTCATAAAAATAAAAGTGTTATTAACATCAAAGCTTTCTTTTTTTGAGAAAGCAATGCTTATTAAAATCTTTAAAAAGAATTAATGTGGCCGTTACGATTACAGTACCTATTGTAAAAAAACATAATTTAATACATTACATATTAACAAAATAATGATAGGCTCCAAGACAGACAGATGGGCGAAGTACACCATAAGGGTTCATTTTTATTATTTTGGTACGAAATCCTAAAAAAGTAAATAGTCGAAGTTCGTTACCCACGTTTTCAAAACAACTGCAGCTTGCCCAAATTGCACGGTTGGCCTCTTTTTAGCGGCTGTTAGACTGACTATTTATCAATGTTTTCTTATATAACATTTATTAGCAACATCACCGAAAACCGTATATGTACGTTACCCAAAGTCATTCCGTTCGTCTTATTACCGCGTAAATAAAATTTAAACAAGAACTTTGTACTTTGTAGAAAAATGTACAGATTCTCGCGTTGAATACAATAAGAATTAAGCACTTGTTTCACAAAATTGCATGAAAATATTTCAGTTGCTTGCAGAAGATACCGCAAACATTTTGGTAAAATTTGATTCAGTTTCCCCTCAAGATATTTGCACAGAATTTATTTTATGGGGCAAAATTACAGGTTCATACGCATATTTAGACCACTGAAAAATTCATCTCAGTTTGGCAAAATCATCTTTTTATTGATCATTATCGCAATGAGGTCGATTACAGCAGTTTCACTAGTAATTTCGACTTGCCATGACGTTTTATGTAAATTGAAATGAGACAAATTGCAGGGTATATTATTATTGTAATTATCGTTAACTGATTACGAAACGGAACATGACAAGCCAACTTGTTTCCAGCTGAGGATCTTTTTTTATTCGACTTTGCCCCAAATTTTTATATATCACTAAGTCTCCGAAGATGGTTAGTAACACATAAATTTCTGTTAAAAAATCACTTAAATTCATCGTTGCAAACAATTATGCGAGGCCCTTTTACTTTAGAGGCCAGCAATTTAAGGCATAACAAAGCAGAGCGAGTAAAATGTGATAAAATCTCTTAAGCAAAATTATTCGACCTTAATGAGCAGTATCATCAGCTCGGTTTCCAAAATGGTAGATTACATAGAGGATAATAAGAACTTGATTTTCAATTATGTACATTGCCAATACTTTCCAGATAAGTGTTGAAAGGTTTCCGTTAATTGAATTTTCTGTTAATACCTGCAGCATCCCTCTTTTCAAACATGTTTAGGAATCCCATCTTCATTTTGTTTATTTCTGCATTTCTTCGTAGATTAATTGCACCTTAGATTGTAATGAGGCTTTTGAGAGGTAGATGCCGTTATGGTAGATAAAGATAACGAGCAAAACTTACTTATTTAAAACGAATTGATTCTTAACGAGTACTTCAAATATTTTGCAACTGTCCACGATGTATAACAGCCTTCTAACGACGTATATAAATACGTCACGTAGTACAAATTCATAGGTTGCGACAGCTGCAACTTGCGCAACATTACGACTTCAGCAAATGTACAGTAAAAAATAATTTGAATTTTACAACAACTATTATTGCAAAAAGGTACACACTTCGCATACGCAAGTAACGGAAAGCGTGTAAAACTATCAAAAATGTTAAAAAAGAAGATATTAAAAAACCTGAAAATGTTGTAATCTACTGTAGCAAAGCAAAGCAGAACAAATTATTGTATATTTGTTGTATTAGTAGTAACGTAAAATAAACAGTATATTTTAAGTATTGGAAAATATCGTGTAGATAAAGCTATATAGGTGTGGTTATAAGCACCATCCTATTGAACAAAATAAAGAACTATTGAACTAAAATATCTACTATTAAAGAAAAAATGTAATGTAATTACTATATTATTCTAAAAAGTTAAAATGCTTACAAAAACTAGAAAAACTACATAGCTAAAAATTGTTCTACCGTTTCTCCCATAAATTGTTCAGTTTATTAATAAGAACATTAATAATATTGGTTCATGTTGTCTGATTCTTAAATATTCCTGGAATACTTCATAAAACCTATAAACTTAAAGCCTTTTTTATTATTTCATCAATTTAAACTTTTGAATTCAAAGATTTTAAATTTTATTATTTAATTTATTTTCTTGAATTATTTATATTATAAATTTATTATCCCGTGACAACATTGATTAAAACGAAAGAATTATTAATTTCTTTTTGTTTTATTTCACAAAAACATCCTTGATGAATTTTTTTTTTTTGCAGATTGCTTGATCTATAATTATATTGATATGGCACAGTGGATCGACCAGGGGCACAGTGAGTAGGCTAAGAAATGAATAGCTAAAAATGTGGTACAGTGGGTCGCCACCAATAATAAAATAGTTATATTGTCACTATAAGTAGAATCAAAGATACATCTACGCATATAAAAATTACCTAGTCTCAATTAATTGGTTTACCCACAGCACGCGACGATTACCTCATCGCCGTTTGTTTTTATTCCGATTTCACCGATATATTCGTCGTCATAGGTCGGTTAATTTACACAAAGCATTCATTAATTATAAATCTGCACCTTCCCCATGATTCAATCTGTCTAATCGTGAAAACCAAAACAAAATCCGTTCAGCAGTTACAGAGAACATCACGGACAGACATGCAGACAGACGCGGCGGGGGTCTTTGTTTTATAAGATGTAGTGATTTATTTGGATTTGCATTATTTATTGCTACATTTGGAGACCTGACTGCTACTTATCCCCTAAATTCAACTGTGTAGTTCTTGCTTTTCTTTTAATATCTGCACAGAAAACTTCCTCTAGACTTGAAGACTGTAACAGTAAAAACCGTTTAAATTCGCGCCGTGACACATTAAAAGCAGAAAGCAGCGGCAGAATTCCGCTCTGCTTTCTTGGTATGTCACATTAAAAGTAGAAAGCAGAGAAAAGCAATTTGACAATTTAAAAACGTTCTATAGCGTAGAAGATTGTTATTCAATACGATTTCATATTTACTTTACGTTTGTTTGAAGTCGAAATAACTTTTGATATTAAGAATGGCCAACTTTCTTTAAAAATTTACGTCAGTTAAGTTGCCTGCACTGAAACAGAAGCAGAAGAGAGATTAGCACGAAAAAGCAGCGCTGCCTCTGCCGGTACCTTCTACGCTGCGTTTAATGTGGCAGACTTCATATAACTTAACGTTCTCTAAATTTTCTCTGCTTCTGCCGCTGCTTTCTGCTCTCTATGTTTCACGGCCTTTAGTATTGGAGACATCAGCACAGGAGTAAAAATGAAGTAATTTTAAGAGGTCCTCAACGCAATTCATATTTATTTCAAAATTACGTTGTTATTCTTAGACCATTCTATCAGACTTGTTGTAATTCCTTTGGTATTGCAATAGTAATAATTGATTTAATATTTGAATAACATTAAAAGGTTAGGTGCATGTACCCCACTAAAATATTTAATCTATTTAACGCTATCTTTAAGCAAGAGCACCCCGAAATGAATCAAAGTAAACCAAAAATGCACAACTCGACAATTTTCAGCGATATTTTTATAGCTTTCGCTCATTCTGTCTCGCTTGTTCAAGTTTTGTCTCTTTCTGCCCCCCCCCCCCAAAAAAAAAAAAACATTGTACGTACACGTACACTATTTCAACGTTTCAGGAGTTCCTTATCTCTATATTTTAAGTTATTATTTCTGTCATGCAATTGCGTATTGAGTTAGCAAATTTTACAAGTTTCACATCACATCCGGGTTTGAACAAATTCTAAACTTTCTGGTGCCTAGCTCTTAGTGATCTTATCTCCGATAGACGGAAATAGGGTGGATACCTCCTATGGAAAAATTTATGCAAATGCTGGCAAATAATATGACGACATCAGAGACATAACTCAATCCCACGCACCTCCGCTGGTCTGCGCCGTGTGATTTTAGCTCGTCTCTCGTCAGCGACGCAGCATCAGATTAGATAGTGCGCTTCCACCAGATCAGCACCATGAATTATCCTCGGTTTAAACAATGACGCGGGTATAACTGCAATCGCATGTGCAGCACCGCGGCACCCTATAATTGCGGGTGGACATTACAGAACGAAGCGTATAAATCACTTCAGTTACGGTGAGTTATGTCGACAGCTCTTCACGGCAATCAGTTCTTATGAAGTTATTCTGGCGTCTTGCGATTTGTAAAATTTCACAACTTAACATAGCTTTCAAAAATCACTGGAATGTTAAACATTTTCAGTAAAAATTCTCTGGCAGTGTAGACTTGGTGGACGAATATCATAACTGAAACAAAGCTGAGTTGATTGCATTTTTTCCACCTCTCGCGATCGGAACGGCTTTGTTATGAATGACTGACCTGATGCCGCGAAGGTTTTCAACAAGAAAAAGCATAGACCCCGAAGAATTTGTTTAGTGGCTGCGTTTATGCTCTTCACGACCTCGTTAACTGTGAATCACTTAATCCCATTAAAACCAAGTAAATGAAGAAAATAAAAGAAATGAGCATCACGCGATAAGATCTCATATCTCAAGGTTCGCACGTGACTGGCACAAGCCACTGTAATTCGAATTCAAATCCGCGGCGGTCATGATTTGCAGATCAGACTCTTTTGGGTAAATTTGAAATTAATCTCTGGGCACAAAAGTTGAAATGAAGATATTCTCCTTAACAATAGGATATAATTTCAGTCGCTGCCTGTAGTCGTCTGACCTTAAAACTCTGGAAACACGTTAGACAAATTTACTTCCTCAAATGCTACGATTTGGATAAATTCGTTGCACGAAACCCTAAAATAAACACAAAACGTGCCATTGAAGTCACAGTCTGAGGCATGCGGCCAAGAGCAATGTGGCAGCAAATTACAAATTTTCTCATCAAATCAAATTTTGAATAACTCAAAAAAGAGACCTTATAAACTTAAGCGTACTAAAATAAATCTCGGCCAGTTATATGGCATACGTACGTAGATATATGTATATGTAAAAATTATCAAAACCTCAATAATCTCCAGGGCATACTTGCTGACAAAGCTTTGTTTTGAAAAAGAATATTTGTTGTTGTTTGTTTATAAACATTATTTTTTAGAACTTGAAATTCTTTCATGATCTAATATAATAACCCTACAGACACTTTTTTCCTACTTTATTGACCGAGTTTTTTCATCAGTTTACTAATTACAATTAATTAATTAATTAAAAGTCAGAAATGTCATCGTACGGGCTATATAAAGTACCGAGTAGAGCGATTTAATTTTATTTCATTTATTTATTTAATTGGCATCTGTGGGATTTCTTATCAATAAAGGCTACCTAGTCTTGGCCGATCTATAGCAGCCATAGATAGGTTAGTTGAAATCAAATCTTCAAGTCTGCCAAATCTTATATCAGAAACTGACTTAGCTCAATCAATTTTTGGCCGATTTTTATGAACCTTATAGAAAATCAGTCCGAGAAATCCATGAGGATAGTAAGTATGGTCAAGAACATAGCATGAAGTAATATGCATAAATTATATGGCCAAAAGGGTTAGAATTTAAATATTGAACTTTATTAAGTTCCATCTGAAAGAGGAAGAGGTTTTTTGGAAAAAATGGTGCAAATATGTATAATATCACACATTGAAAGTTAAATACCTTCTGACGTTCTTTCATGATCACGTTTGATATCATAATGATCCCAGATTGATGTATACATATGTATACTTAAATTGCATTATTAATTTCTCTTTATAAATAGCACTACTTTTATTACAGGACTTATGATCATGCACTACCAAACTCAATAGTTGTAGACACTATCAATTTACAGATAAGTAACAAAATATAATAAATGCACTCGTCTTATGACTGTCAAATCTTTGGCATGTGACAAAAGATCACCACAACATGATTCAGTCAAGTACGAGTATTAATACATCACGTTCTCCTACATTAGCCGTGGTTAATGAAAACAACAATTTTGAATGAAATATTGTCTCGTGCCAATCGTGCGTTCATTACATAATAATTCGATTTTAGAGCTCAGGAATTAAATTGATCGTTCCGTCTGATTATTACGTAATTCTTTAACGCAAACCAATCGGCATTTAGCAGCGTCATGCCAAGTACATACATAATGATATTGAACGCGTTTTGTGCAAAAGATTCGTCTTCGTTATTAGATAAGTTAGATTTGATACGGAATGTGACCAGACTTCTGGAGAACAGTTCCTGAAAGCAGCACGAGACCTTCGCCGTTGGGGTATTCAATCAAAACTTTCGATGTTCAATTTTACTTTTACATGTACCACTGCGACTGAAAGTGAGCGCAACTCCGCCAGCATTGAATGATCATCGTGTTAATCTGATTTCAATATCACAGAATGGTGATCAGACCGCTCTAGTTCCTACTCAATGCAAATACCGACCTGATCGAGAGTTGAGAGACGACGGAGTATTCGCAAGAAAACCAAAACGACCTCATCATTTGAAATTGCCCCGAGGCATAGGTGTGGTCCGCGTATGTCTTTCGGAGCAAAGCTTCAAGTCAGGAGACAAAAATAGCGAAAATAAATAAATAAATAAATCAAGAACAAGTCTACTTTCATATTAGACTGCATCCATGGGGTATCTTTGGCTCAAATTGTCCGCCGAGTGCTCCAGTACGGCGCGCATGTTAATCTTTCTGGCAAGTACTTAGAAAACTAGTTTAAGATGTGTTGTGTGGCACAGCTAGTTGGAGCAGCCGGTCGTCTTTTTTTCTCAATTCCGCTTCGTTTTTTACTGATCGTGCCAAAGGTATGTCGGCCTGTGTCTACCTTTGCATATGCGCTCTGGTTCAACACGAGATCACTAGGCCTCCGAAGGTATATTTTGCCAGAGTTGCATGCGACTTTGGTTTTAATCGAGGATGTTTGGTCGACTTCGTTCTTTTCTGAAAAGAAGTGACATATCGTTGCATAACCTTCTTTTAAGCGGTGATACAATGGAAGCTGTGGTCCAAGCGTGCCGCACGCGAAATTGGGTCGCTCTGGGCAAACACTTCACTGGCTATTCCAGAGATGCACTTCAGATCTCGTGAATGAAATTATTTTCCCCTGCTATTAACCCGATCGACAGCTAAAGGTCGGTATATTATCGCTGCGTTTCTGCCGACTCATTCATTTTTGTCTTTTGCGACATCGGCGCTCTGGCGACGAACAGTACCACCGTGCAGAATGCCACAGCTCCTTGAGGCCTAGGTGTGGTCAACTAACCCGAACTGCAATTTCGTAACTTCTGCTCCGAGTGGAGACAGCCGCATAGTCTCTCTCTAATAGAGGTAACAGATGGGCATCAGAATTGATATTGCAACCGCCTTCAATGAGTATGATTTTATACAGGCTATTAAATGCGATTTTGCAATGATTCCTTTGGTGCCACTCAAGCGGTGAGTCATTGATGATGCTACGACATTGCAAGAGAGATGACCAGGAACCAACACATTGACAAGTTCATTTAATGGTGAATGTAAAGCATCTTTTAATTGTAACAACTTTTTCGAGATTTCTTCAGCGACTATTAAAGCTAAATAGTGCGCAGTTCTTCGCACGATAGTTTTTTGGCCATAGTATATGTATGTACCTACATATAACAAATGAATAATTATTAATTGCTTCTTGCTTTTTGACAAACATTTACAATTAACAGCGAAATTCCAAAAAAAAAATTACAAAAAATATGCATATATTTATATTTATGTTGAGAATGCAAAAATAATCTCTTACAATTATTTTTCAACAAGAACCTATAAGTTTTATGATAATTTGTTAGCTGATTCTGCTTCATTTAAACCTACATAAATGTATTCGTAATGTGTTAATTGAGGTATTTTTTCCGGGAAATATAAATGGTTTTTCGAACTATTTTACGTCGTACGAACTTTGTAAGCCGTTGTTACTTTAAATTCAAAGTACAATATGTATTCGTTACCATAAAATTGTTAAAATTGCTGAATTCATCTTTTACATTAGCTGCTTTATTTGGTGATTTAATTTTACGTACATTTTTTAAACGTTTTTATTTAGCTTGATCCCATATATTTGTTAGTTTCAAATCTTCTGTCTTCTGGTCTGATGATGTAGTTTCTTAGTTTTTGGTACAGCTGATGATTTAAAATAAAACCGTTTAACTTAAAAGTTTTTTAAACTTAATTTGTTTATAGTCAGGCCAATAGACGGTTAACCATTTTCGCATGAGAGCGAAAAACAAAATAATTTAATGTCCCTGGCTAGATATCCATGATGCCATAGAATCGTCAACAATCCCATACAATCCCATTTCCAGGACTTTCATTTCAATTGAATAATTATAAAGGCTAAAAGTCCAACCAACTATCAGTCTCATAACTATATGATAAGATTAATACCAAATTTTACCGCATGATCTCCGAAACAAATAATTTTTTAACAATTTCAGGAAACATGCCTTGGTCATGCCAATACGCTTAAATTATCAGATAAGGGCTGTGAGAAACCGTGAACGACAATCGTGCCGTTGATAAAAAGAAGCACGCCAATCAGCAACCTTACGGGAGGACAAAAAACGTATGTCGTCTAAATTAAATTATAAAAAATGGTTTGCGTTTAAGATCCGCACTTGCAGTCCCGAAATAAGTGGCTTTGAACAGTCTTTTGAGGTTGCCGCCAGCAAATTTTATTTTTTCGTCGGACATTTATTAAGGCGTTGTTAACATCCCCGGGAAGGCAGCGAAAATAAAAATGGAATGAAAAAAAGCGAAACGGCTTAATATGAGCTGAGAATGTTTTAATTTTCGCATCACTAAAAGGCAAGATAGGCATAATGATCGGGGCTATACCACCTTATCGCAAGTAAACTGGATTATGACGGCCAAACATAAGTTGAATCGGAGTAACTGCGAAGTTTGTTTTCCGTCCTCAGCAGAATCATATTCGCACACGAAAATATTCAAAAATATTTCAGATAATTTATTATTATTTGTTTTATGCTACCGTTTTCTCATCTGACGGCTATCAGACTGCACCTTTCTGCACGCAATGTATTTAGGAATATTGTTCCAATTATATCATAATTTTCGTCTTATAAGACATGAATTTTTCTGGTGTCATTAGGAAAAAAATATTTCCTCCATTATACTGCAACTCTGCAACAAATCCTTTTTCGAATTTTGGAGGTGATAATCGAAAAAGATATTTCTTTTCAAGAAGTATAAGGTTTTCGTGGGAACACTGGTTTTCTCCATCTACACTTAATGTGAAATACCTGACAGCCAGCCACTTATAGTAAATCGGAGTAAATGAAAACTTAATTTTCTCTATTTCTGCTCAACATTTAATAAAAGTTTTACTATTTAAAATCACAGACTGAAACTGAAGCTTTTATTATGTACATATATGTATAAAGTTGAATTCAACATAATAATAGTCAGTAAATATGCAGGTTTATTTTGTATTTCCAAATTAATTAGTAATATAATAATATAAAATGCGAAAAAAAGTAATTCGAGTGTTTTAATAATACACTATACAGCAGCAAATAGTGGCAACTGTCAGTGTCAGCGTCAGGTCGTTTTAATTGTAACGTCGGAATTGTGCAGGGTCTAAAAATTGACAAATGTACCCTAATCCTGTTAAATGAAATTTGGGGAAACAGTTGGGTGTATCTAGATTTTTCCAGCAGTTCCGATGACACAAGCGACAATGAAAACTATTTCGCCAAGAGATTAAAGCAAACGGGTATTCAAAACTACTTTGAAGAAGTAGTACCAAAATACAGGGACGACGAATTCATTAAACCGGGTGAGTGGGGAGAAAGCTGAAAATGAAACGCTCTGGGTTGTCTCTTAATGACTGACGCTTTATTGCTTTAAATTACTACCTTTTATAACAAACTTATTGACTACTTAATCAATTATTAATTAGGTTATCGCAGTCAGCAGCCCCGCGTATGAAGGTGCACAAAATGTGCATGGGTTGCTGAACGCTGACGACTGCTGGGGCAACTGAACTATCAATTGCTGACACAGCTTGTGAAGTTCGTTGTACTTCTTGTACATCCTGCCGGCGGGAGGAGAAGAAGCAGAAGTATGAAGATGGTTAAATATGAAGCTCTGAAGAAGGAAGTCTCCAAGTCCGTTGTTGTTGCTCTGCTGTTGCTCTATTAGCTGCTTGCCTATGCGATGACCAATATTTATAGGTGATAAATACGCCTGCTGATACTACCGTTGCAACTATCAGGTAGTTGACGGTGTAATGGTGGATGTCGTGCGTTGTTAGTCCCGCTGGTAGTTTTTCCTTTTGCTGTAGTTCTGATATAGTTTTCCTTATATCAGAGTAAGCATGTTGGTCATACTGCCAATGCTGTTCTGGTGGTATGGGCTTGGTCTCCTCCTCATTAGTATTTTGTGTCAATATCTGACTGATATCGACAGTAGGGATGAAAGACGAATTGAGTTGCGTTGTATATAGTCCATGAGCTGCGATGGTCATGGATTCCTGCTTGAGCTCGCAATCCGGTTCAAGCTTCAGGATACCTTCTCCCTTGATGGTTTTCGGAATGACTGTAGTTCCGCACACTATGTTGAATGTGTACTCCTTGTCCATTACGTAGAGCCAAGAATTAGCTGCTCTTAACTGAATCCAGATTTTAGACGGCTTGATATTCTGCGTCATGCAGTCTGATGCACTGCCTTTAATGTGTCTGAGCAGATCCATCTCGCATCGCCCCTTTCGAGAGTTGGTGTTATACATTGGATGAGTTCGCTGGCACAAGTATTGATCATCCTCAAAATGAATGCAATTGTCTAGTTCAGCCTGAGACAATGGGTAATAGTTCTCTCGGTGAAGGTCCACTATTAGATATGGTGCTTCTGGTTTTATAAATGTTAAGTGGTCCTTGTAAGGTGTTGGCACTGGCACTAGATGAAATATCTGAAATCTCTCATTCTGCAGCAGAGGTAATTTTATTTGGAATAAAATCCTTGTATCCGTTACTCGGACTGCAGCTGTCATTAGGCGATACAGGCTTAAAATCTGATTTTGTCCTATCTCTGGTGGTGTGAGTCTATGAGGAATGTTTTCCCTGATGAGATTCAGCTGTGTTTTTAATTGGGGCGGTGTAATTAGGAGTGGATTTATTCGTTCATGATGTAAGTCGGTTAGCACATCCACTAAGGCTCTTTGAATTCCTTCGTAGTTATAAATCGCAAGTGTTGTATGGGCGATTAGTGAATTCAGAGTTTGCTCCTTTCCTTGAGCGGTACCCTTTTGTTGGACCTCACGGAGTAAGTCGGTAATGTGGCCTTGAATGATCTGGAATTGGGCTTGAATAGCCTCTTCACTTCTCTTCATTATATTTGTTGTCACATCCATTACTGTTGTTTGATTCTTGATAAGTTGGAGGAGATGCTCTTCGTTTTTATTTATATCGTTCAATTTTCCGTCTAATTCCTTAGCGTAGTCATCGTCTAGGACTCCGAATAAATAATTTGCGGCCTTCCCTACAATGTTAAGCGGGGATCTGCGTTGTCTGGGCTCATCTTGTATGGAGCTTCCCTGTCTACGAATGAGGCTGTTAGATTCTTCTAGTCGAAGTAAATGACGGTTGAATTGTTCGTGCGTTGCAATACAATAATTTTTTCTTACAATGGTACTGTTACATAGTCTTCCCATCTCCTCGATGCAATTCCTTAGTCCTTGGAATTCCTTCCAATAGTATTGAAGATCATAATACACTAATATATTCCATTTGCTTGCTATCAGATGTGCTCTTCCTAGCTCCTCAAAATATATTCCAGGATGATTTTGAAATGGAATTGTGTCGACGTAGGGTTTCGCATATGCTTGTGATAACAGTAATGTCATTACAAGGAGAGATGCCGTATTCCCTGGACTTGAGTGTCTAGGTACAGATTTATTCGGATTTTCGCGTTCCTCCTCCTTCTCTGGTTGTAAGGTTCTAGTAGCCTGTCGAGGTTGTATGAGGGTGCTATAGCTCATAACTCTATTTATTTTGTTACGCTGCCTGAGTGTTCTTGCCTGAACTTTTACTTCGGTGTTCTCTTCTTCCTTTTGTTTAATGCCTTCTTGAGTTGATTCTTCCTGTGGTTCGCTAACAGGTAAGACACAAATCTTGGTCAATGGTCTTTTTAATAATTTATTTCGAGTTCGAATTGTTACAACTCTTATCAACCCATCGTTCCCCGGATGGACCTCTTCAATCCGTCCGAGTGACCATTGTGCTGGAGGAAGTGCCTCATCTTTTACCAGAACTAAGTCGTGCACTTTTATATTGTTCCTTGCTGATGTCCATTTTGGTCTGCACTGGAGGCGATGGAGATATTCGCTAGACCATTTTTTCCAGAATTGCTGCTGAAGTTGCTCAAGTAATCTCCATCTTGATTGGATGTTGGTATCAATTCCAACGTCCATCCCTGGGGGGGCCAGAAGTGAGCTCCCGATCAGGAAATGACCTGGCGTTAGTGCACCTAAATCCCTGGGATCATCAGTCATAGGACAGAGAGGCCTTGAATTTAAGCAAGCTTCGATGCTTACTAACACCGTTGTTAACTCTTCAAATGTAAGGATTGTCTTGCCGAGTGTTCTCTTGAGATGATGTTTCATTGATTTGACTCCTGCCTCCCACATTCCTCCGAAATGTGGAGCCGCTGGCGGTATGAAACTCCATTCAGTTTCGTAGCTTCGCATTTCTTCCAGTAGCTGATCCTGGTAATGTTTTTTAAACTCCGATGTTGTTTTTTCCAAAATTTTGCTGGCTAACTGAAAGTTTGTTGCATTATCGCTGTATATTCTGCGTGGGATACCCCGTCTGCCAATGAAGCGTTTATATGCTGCTATGAAGGCATTCGCGCTTAAATCGCCGACGACTTCCAGGTGTATTGCCTTTGTTGCTAGGCAAATGAAAACTGCGATATATCCCTTATAACTCCTTATTCCTCTTCCCTTTGCTGTTTTTATGGATATGGGCCCTGCATAGTCTACGCCTGTATTTGTGAAGGCGCGAGTTAACTTTAACCGAGGTTTTGGCAGATTTCCCATTAGCTGTTCCTGAGCCCTGGCGTTGTACCTTGCGCATATTATGCAGTTTCGAATTTGTTGCTTAACTGCACTGTAGCCCTTTATGATCCAGTATTTGTTTCTGATATGAGCTAGGGTCAGATTTGCTCCACCATGCATTGTTCTCTTGTGGCCTTCGTCAATTACAAGTTTACTAAAATGGCTTTTATATGGCAATATGATTGGATGCTTTTGCTCGTGGTTTAGCTCAGAATTTTCTAAACGGCCGCCAACTCTGATGAGTTTCTCTGCATCTAGAAATGGGTTCAAGCTAAGAAGAGAACTTCTCGAGCTTATCGAATGTCCTTTACTTAGAGCTGAGAATTCGTCAGGAAATTCTTTTGCCTGTATATTTCTCAGTATGATGTTTGTCGCGCGCTGAGTTTCGGTGATGTGTAGCAGGCCGGAAATCCTTTTCCCTCGAGCCTTCTCAGCGAACCTCAGGCAATATGCAATAACATTAATGCATTTCTGTAACGTGGAGAAGCGATCGACAGTATCCAGAACAACATTTTCGCTTACTACTGTATTCAACGAAAAAGCTGTCCTTTTCATTTCTTCTTGTGTTGCAGATATTGACCGTTTTTCGAAGGTAAGATTGCTGTTTCTTAACCAATCCGGTCCATTCCACCATAGAGAATTACCAACAAGTGCTGCCGGAGCTATTCCTCTTGATGCGCAGTCTGCTGGGTTTTCCTTAGATTTTACGTGGTGCCAATCGTTATATGGTAGAACAGTTTGTATCTTTGCTATTCGATGAGCCACGAATGTTTTGTATTTGCTCGGATTTCCATTAAGCCATGCGAGCACGATTTCGGAGTCGGTCCAAGCGTATTTTCTGGGACGGGGAATCTCCATCACTTCAGCTACCTTCTGCATTAATTTTGTTAAAAGAAGAGCTGCACAGAGTTCAAGACGAGGTATTGACGTCTTCTTGCGATTGGGCGCAACCTTGGTCTTGGCTGTAATTAAATTGACATTGATATTACCGCAGCTATCGTAAGTCCTCAGATAGATTACGGCTGCATACGCTTTTTCTGATGCATCGCTAAAGCCATGTAGCTCGCATGGGCTCGAGTTCGTTTTTAATCCAACCCAGCGAGGAATAGTGATTTCTTCTAGGCAAGAAAGTTCGTTCTTGTAATGTTGCCACCTAGTAGCTAGTTCGCTAGGTAGTTTATCATCCCACTCTAAGCCAAGTTGCCATAATTCTTGAAACATCAGCTTAGCTCTTATCACTGTGGGTGCGAGCCATCCAATTGGATCGAATAGCTTTGATGCTTCAGAGAGTAATGATCTTTTTGTCGCAACAGTTGAGCTGGGAATATTAACCTTAAAGACAAAGTTGTCTTTATGAGGGTTCCAGTGCAAGCCAAGTGTTTTGATTGAATCACTAAGCTTGATTTCGTTTGGTTCTAGCTCCCTCTTCTCTGACGGTATATTCAGTAATATCTTGCTGTGATTACTGCACCATTTTGTGAGCTTGAGACCTGCTTCACTTAATAATTCCATTGTTTCATGTGCGGCTAGCTGTGCTTCCTCAATGCTGTTTGCTCCTGATAATAAGTCGTCCATATAGAAACTCCTTATTACAGTCTCCGCTCCCCTCTGATATTTTTCCCTTTGATGTTCAGCTAGATGATGCATAGTTTTGACTGCTAAGAATGGCGCCGGCCTTGTGCCGTAGGTTACCGTAGTGAGTTGGTACTCTCTTATTGGCTCATTTTCGGAGAAGCGCCATAATATTTTCTGGAAAACTTGGTCGGCTTCATGTATCCACATCTGCCTAAACATCTTCTCGATATCTGCCTTATAAACGAATTTGTATTTTCGCCATTGTAGCAATATATCGTATAAATCTGCTTGCAGCTGTGGCCCTGTGCAAAGCATCGAGTTAAGACTTGCGCCGCTGCTAGTCTTTGCAGAAGCGTCAAAAACTACTCTTAGTTTAGTAGTTTTACTGTCTTCCTTGAAAACGGCGTGATGCGGTAAGAAGCAGTGCGGCCTGTTCTCGGAAGGTTTGTTGTCGCATAGCTTCATATGGCCCAGTTCTAAGTATTCTCTCATGAATCGCTTATACTCCCTTTCTAGGTTTTTGTCTTTCCTAAATTTCCTTTCCATATGGAATAATCTTGACATTGCCATTTTCTTGCTATCTCCTAGCGCCATTGGATCTGCATTGCTATTAAAGGGTAAACGGACAATATATCTGCCATGTTCATCTCTTGCCACGGTTTTTTCGAAGTATTCTTCACACTGCTTGTCTTCTTGTGAAACTTCTCGCTGCTCGTTAACTTCCTCCATCTCCCAGAATTTTTTTATTTCGTCCAAATCAATTGTGCTTACCAGACTAGTGATATTTTCGTCTGATCTTGTACCACATTTCCCAGAGATGATCCATCCTAGCCTCGTCTGTTGGGCTATTGGTGCATTTCTTGCACCCTTCAGAACTCCATTTAGTATAATGTCTCCATAGACATCAGCGCCCAGGATTACATTAATTTTGCCTTGTTTTTGATACTCGGGGTCTGCCAAATTGATGTTCTGGAGGTGTGGCCATTGTTCGCTGCTGTTAGAGGTTTCTGGGAGAAGGTGGTTTAGTTTGTTTAGAACGAATGCTCTTATCGACATTTCGTAATTTGAATCGAAATGTGGAGATATTTTTACTGTAACATAAGTTGAGACTGGGCTCTTATATTGCGCATTTATCCCAGTTACAGTGACATTCGTTTTTGCGCGTTTGAGACCTAAGCTTTGAGCAGCTCTTTCAGATATAAAAGATGCTTGCGAGCCTTGGTCTATCAAAGCTTTAAGTTTTTGTTGGCTGCCATCCCTTGCTTTGATATTGATAATAGCTGTGGCTAATAGTACTTGGGTAGTATCTTGTAATTTGGCGGAGTTGAGTGTCACAACTTCCGGTGCTTGGGAGCTCTTTCTTGAGTCCTGCGTTTGACGTTGATCGTCATGCAATAATGTATTATGCTTAAGACGACATTTAAGGCATGTGTTTTTGCTCGGACATTTTTCTGAATTATGTCCCTTCCTTAAACAGTTTAAGCAGAGATTATTTTTCCTGGCTGCATCGATTTTTTGTTTTGCCGTCATATTCTGCTGTTTGGGGCATTTGAACATGCTGTGATTCCCAGCACAGAATGCGCATTTCAGTGAGACCGTTGTTTGGTATGTCTGAAGTGGCCTTTGTGGTACAGGTCTTCTTTCGGGGTCTTTCTTCTTTGTATTCTCCATGGACTCCAGAGATTGGAATCTATTTTCTATGAAGGAAAGTAGATCGTCGAAATCAATTACTTCCTTAGGTTCAGTTAAGTGTTGCTCGAAAAGTTTATATGTTTCTTTATCGAGTTTCCTTGTTAAAATATGGCCTAGTAATGGGCCCCAACTACTGATTTCGATGCCTATGCTTTGTATGCCTTGTAAGGCTTCTTTCATTTGATCATGGATCTGTTTAAGGTCTTGCGCTGATTCTCTTGTTAGTGCAGGTTGATTTAAAAGGTTGTCAAGGTGAGAGCTTAGCAGCAACCTCTTATTATTGTACCTGTCACACAAGAGAGTCCAAGCTGCCTCATAATTGCTATCCGAGATCGCTAGATGCTGAATTAGCCTGCTAGGTTCTCCCCTAACATAGCATTTCAGATACTGCATTTTAGCTGCATTGCTAATTTTGCTTTGATTGTGAATCATTTTCACGTATATGTCATGGAATGATATCCATGATTTATAATTCCCGTCAAATGTTGGGATAGTGATTCTTGGCAATTTAACTCCCCAATCTTGAGAATTACCTTCGGAAACAGTATTCTGCAGTTTGCTCTGTAATATGCAGAGTGCATTTTGTAATTTGCCTTCCGTGAAGGAGTAATAGGCCCAATTGTGCTCTACCTGTTCCGCGTTATTCTCGTGAATAAGAACCTCTTCATGCAGAGAGTTTATTTTTTCCCAGAGGTCTAGGAGTATACGTTGTTTATACTCGCTATATGCTTTGCTGAAACTGCTAGAGGTGCTCTCCTGAATTTCTTTCAGGTGTTGCTCCAGGGCGCTGTATCTCACCTGCAGTCTTTTGTATTGCAGAATGTTTGCCGTGTTTTCAGTCGGCTTGGCTATGTTGATTTTGGGAGCATTCTCGCTTGTTGCTGGGGCTGCTCTGTCCCCGAGCGGAATGCTGAAATTGGCTGCTTCCGGAGTGGCTCTGGTGAGCTCCAATGGTTCCAGGTGTGTACCGCTGGCTACTTTAACCTTGCCTGATGTATCAGACGTGACTCCTGTGGTCACTTTTGGTTCTGGGGATAAGCTGCTTACTGTTGGCTTATTCTTGACTGGGGCTAGCGCCTTAGGTATGGCCCCTGTTGTCACCAATCCCTCAGCTGCTGTTGCTGGTTGGCTCTCGAAAGCTGCCTCCAATGAAGCTGCTGCCTCAAAGCGGAGAGCTTCCGTTGCTGCTGTTATGACCTGTTGATCTTCTTGCAGAAGTTCTTTGGCTGCTTGATATGTCCTCTCTACGTCGCCGAAGAAGTCTTCTTTAAAGTATTCGTGGTCCCTGCTTGCCTCAAGAAGCAGCTCGTCATGTGCGCTAACGAACTGTTCCCAATAAGCTTCTAAGGTTCTGAGATGCCCACTGATGTATGTCTCATTCCTACGGCGTTGTGGACCGTCCTTCTTCATGTTAGCGCAGAATCGGGATATCATCTGGCCTAGTTGCCACTGCGTCTCCAGTTTAGATTCCATGTCTCCAATGGTTGATTTTCTTCTGCTTGGCATTGGCTGTAAATCCTAAGTGTTCCCCCAAAATGATTTATTTGCTTAGCTGAAGAGACTGGTTCCTCAGTTAATGTAAATATACAGAGCCTCTGGACACTAAGTTCCAGGGGATGATAATTTTTCCAACTGCGGACACTAAGTTCCACAGTTTATTTGTTGCTGAAGAGTGTACTCTCCACAGTTGCTAGCTCTTCTGAAGACGCTTAGTTCAACAGAAAGCGCTCGAAGGACCAGAATGAGTGGGGAGAAAGCTGAAAATGAAACGCTCTGGGTTGTCTCTTAATGACTGACGCTTTATTGCTTTAAATTACTACCTTTTATAACAAACTTATTGACTACTTAATCAATTATTAATTAGGTTATCGCAGTCAGCAGCCCCGCGTATGAAGGTGCACAAAATGTGCATGGGTTGCTGAACGCTGACGACTGCTGGGGCAACTGAACTATCAATTGCTGACACAGCTTGTGAAGTTCGTTGTACTTCTTGTACACCGGGATCGCTTAGAATGATCGCAAGCAACGAAGAAAAAGGATGGAAATTTGTAAACAATTGTATTCCGAAAAAAATCTTCATTAAATAAAATATGGATTTAATTGCACATTTTTAATGCTTTTTATAAATATTGCAACATATATTTCTTTTATTTCCTAAAAAAAAGTGGGCCCTATTCTTGTAGTCCTAAGTAAGAAACTAATTACAATACACGTGACATAAATATGGTACCTTTACAAAGAATTAATTGGAGACTTCTGAATTAATTGCTCTAAAAGATTATTTCGCCTGGTTAACTCTCCTTCTATTATAGCAGTTCTCGCCTTATATGCTTCTAATTTTTCCTTGATTAGTTAATTCCGCTCTTTATTTAATTTCAGTTCTTCGTTAATGGTTTGTTTTATTTTCCGCGGTCTCCCTTGTCTTGAAGTCCTTGGCGTTGGCGAGTTGGATAACGACTCCTCAAGTGAAAGTGGATATGAAGTATTTTCAGAATCATTATACTATTTTTCATCGCATCTTTTAAAGTTTTTCCTTTCCCAATGGAGGGAAGTAAACATTCCGGGAAGATGTTTGCTCTATTCAGATAGAGATCCTGTAATTCCCTATAATTAAAATAATTTATGATTCAGCCCACTACTATACCTCATTACTTACTTACTCACTCATACGGTCAGTGCATTCGATCATTTCCCGTCCTATTGTTGTGCGCCACTTTCTTTTTAAAATTTCGCTTCAGGGCCTTGAATTTATTGTCCATTTCGGTACAAAATAAAAAAATATTAGTGCATATGCATAAATAGCATGCATCTTTCATAATTAAAAGCCAAAATACATAAAACACGTTCCACTAAACTGACAACGAATGACAGATACAAAAAAAATTTAGAAATGTAATTTTCTTAGTCCTGCTCCCGATTAGAAGTAAATTCGGAACTTGTTGGAGTAAATTAGAACTGCTCATCAAACACAGAACTTCAAATTCCGAGTAATTTCTCTTCCTAAAGGCTACTTTACACTGCCTATGCCTAGTTTTCTTTGACAATATTTATTTTTTGAGTCATATGGACACGGTTTTTGCTCCCAAACGTTTAAGAAGGATCATAAATTTTACCGATTTCAATTTTTTTTTATATAATAATAAATCTATCTGTAAAAATTCACAAATAATAAGAATAATAATTGAAAATATATATTTAACCTTCTTTTTCACATATTCCTTGCCCATTTTTCAAATAAGTCTTCAAAAAACTGTTATTACCTTTTTATTTACTTAGTAAATGCGCAGACGCTTTCAAACTCCTATGACTTCTCAGATTGAATTAGAAACAATTTTAATTTTCGAAAATGCATTTTCATATGACTTGTCGGATAGTGTATCGAAAGATTACTTAACTCTTATCGAACGCGTTGGAGTACTCCAATTAGTTCGAAACTACTCATCGAACAAGCCTATAGTGATCGAAGAAAAAGTAGAGCACTTCAAATCAGGTAGCCTATTAAGCGCGGAAAAATGTGTCAAAAGAGTAATGAAAAGTAAAAGTCCACGGGAATTCGAAAACGGCCTAAATTTAATACTATTTTTATTTATATATGCACAGATCAGAAAAAAATCTTAGAAGTTTAAAATAAAGAAAAAAAAAAGATAATGGGAATTTGTTTTCAAAGTATTCTGATGATTTAAAAATGCGACGAACGATCAATAACTGAAATCAATTTAAAAATATTGCTTTAACCTAATTCTCAGTGAGATAATAGCAATCGGAACGTATTGCAAATACATATTTGTTAGCCTTTTTTTTAGATTACACGATTTGATATAATATTGATGTGATTTTACAATGTACGAGTAAAAATACACAAAAATAGGCCATACAAATTACTTGCATATGCCGTTTATATTTTCTCACAAAACAAACAAAGTACTCATTTAATATTTCTCATGATAATCAATTAATCAAATCAAATTAATCGATTATTATATCCACTTGATTAATCGTTGCCATCCCTGAATGAAACGCCCACGTATATGATTTCTTATTAAGCGGAAAGTGAGATTTTTGTCCTTTCTTTTTCTCTCTAAGGCAGCGACGTACGTTTCAAAATTGTGGTGAATTTTTATTATTTTGCACCATCTTGTAATTATGAAAATATATTTAAAAATGACATTACTTGAGAAACTTTGCGTTTTATTTAAAAGTTATAAAATTAGCGCAAAACGGAGTATATTATATGTGTCAATGTGTGTGACAGCTAACTGCGTATATAATTAAGTTATTAAATAAATAATGAAACTTCATTATTATCTTGTGCTTCTCGCATGTTTAACCTCGAGGTTTTTTTGTATGTTCACGCCAAATAAGAAAAAACAATCTCTGTGAAGTGATGGAATCACGTCTGGCACTAAACGTTTCACCAATTTACTAAATTATGAAAATTGGCTCATATCAAGAAAAATACAGTTCGTTCCTCTGGTGGTTCAAAGCCTGGAGTATCGTAAATATTTACAATTATGCATAACGCATGTCACTGATACTCAGGCCATTCAATTTTCGTGATGTAAGGAACTGCCGTGCATAAGTATAATTCGAACACTTTGAAATTTGTGTTTATTGTTGAAATTTAAACATAAAATGAACTTTAAAAAACAATTTACTCAGGACTTATATTATTTAATATATAAACAAAATACATCAATAAAGACAAGTTAATATAATTTATATAGTAGCTCATATATTTTGCTTTCATTAATGTGCCCCCTTTTGCCTTAATTACAGCGGCGCGTAATTTTGGCATTCTGTCAACCAATTTGTTTTAATGTCCAGTAGTGTTGTAGTGTTTCCATTATATTTTCTCGATTTGTTGGCTGGTCATTTCGCAATTTCGATCTAGCGCTAGAAGACATTTATAAGCAAAACTCGAAGTGTTCGAATACTTCTGCACGGGAGTGTACGTCGTTTTAAGTTTTTAAATCCCCAATAGCTGATTAAAAAAAAAACAAAACTAAAGCAATTCTCCTTACTGGTGATGAAGCAAAATAAAGAAGCGTGGAAGTAAGTTTATAACTCTTATAGGTTCCGCGATTTCCTGGTATGCAAAAAATGGATCAGCAATCGCCTACATTTATTCACGGGAATCACCCCAATTCGTTTGTAAACTTGTTTTAGACAGGACAGTTTGCGAACTTTGCTTGAAATTGATCGAAGTGAGCTCAAATATAAAATACATACATAATTATGTATAACTTTGCAATTCTGTCGTCTTGTTGAATCCTGTTGAGGCATCGCCAATTATGAGTTAAAGAAATTTAACATTTTCCTAGAGAGTAGCCATAGTCTAGCAACAATGCAAGCTGCCTACACACTTTTTCCAATTTACTTATCCATGACTGTCTTGGGTGATCTCAGATAGGATCTGACCAATTCAAGCTTGAGCGAGCGCGGCCTGATACTTCGGCATAAACCAATTTAGCCTCTGGGCTAGAAAACGTTTAGTGCATGGTCGCCAGGGCAGGGGCGAAACAATGCAATTACATCGATACCTCTGCCATGCCGTCTCCAGCGAAACACCTAAGCTGTCATACCAGGTAATTTGATTATGGGTCTCCATAACGAGCTAATTGCGGGTCCTGGAATAACTTATCCGGTAGCTGCGCAATCGAGATTGGCCTACCTCAAAGTAAGATTGTTGCCCGGTGCCCGGTGTCTGGCGCTGCAGCAGTCGGGTGCACGTCGTGTGCATTAAACTTTCTAATTTAGTAGCCTCCCGCAGTTGCATCTGCATTTGGCACCGCGCAGCCGTCCCTAGCTACTCGGTGGTGTATTAATGTCAATATAAATTAATGATAATGAACGACCCACCGCCTATTGCTTGTGCCCGTAATTGCGATTTTTGCGCCTGTTAACATTTTTTACAACCGCTACACTTAAGATTTAATAATATTTTTATTGAAAGAATTATCGTGCAAGACATCAACTCAAGGATGCGTTTAGGAAAACCTTTTAATTGCTTCAAGCTTTTGTTTAATCGATGTAATTGCATGTTTTCCGGGCACCTACGGGCATATGAGGCTGCTGAGCTATTTGCGAAATCTTGGGGCTATGTAAAGTTAACCTTGTAGCGGCCCAAATGACCTTTCTCAAGCTTCGGAGGTTTCACTTTTTAATTTTTGGTTTTACACTCATAATTTACAAGTGCGGCCACAACATTGACTTTTACATGTCGCTAAAAGATTAAACATTCACAATTTACAGTTCGTTGGCTGTTATTTCATGCACGAAACCTAAAAATTCGTTCCCAATTATCCGATATTTTCCAGACAGAATATGGTTATTACTATGAGAAATTATTACTTGAACAAATAATATTGACATTGTCGTCCGTCTTCGTGCTATCCTTATCCCTTAATTTTTCATCATTTCTCCCAATGCAGAAAAGACATTTTCCATCCAGCTGGAGAAAACTACTACCTCTACTACTACCTTCTTTGGATGCCATAATAAACGTTTAAATTTATATATTAAACAGATTTTTAAGGAACAGAACTTAAGAAAGTATAACATATGTATGTTTTGGAAAGCAACAAAACAAAAACAAAAATGCCACTCATTTAATAAAAAAAAACTAAAACTGTTTGAAATATATATCGCATAATGTTCCTATAAAGTAAAACAAATTTTGGAAACCAAGATATTGTTCACTAAACTGATAACTTTATTCTTCAGATAAAAAATCAACTTGGCTGTCAAGAAAAATTATTTTTGACTCTATTTACTTATCAAAATTAACTGACAAATAATAGTCCGATTTTAAGAAGCGAATATCCGGCTAATAGCCGACGACGGTTTTTGGTCTACAAACTTGCAACAACTTTTGTGACAAATTTAACTTGTACGCCATTTTGTCCACAAACGGTGTTGGTTTTCATTCCTAAAGCGACATAAAAAATTCAAAAACGAAATTGAGACTACGCAATCTAATGTCGGAGCAATTAATCTTGACAGATGATAAACAAAGTAAAACCATGGGAAAATCAAAGGCAAGAAATATTTGGACGGTTTTAAGTTTTTACGCCAAGTTGCCCACACACGATCAATCTTATGTTTGTACGCGTGCTTGTACGCCAAAAACCGTCCCGTGTGCGGCCGGGCTAATAGCTATTCCAAATCAAAGCCAAGTTGATTATTGGATCAATTTTATTCAACAAATAAAGTTATCTGATGATTGAAAATTTGGCCTAGGAAACTCATATATTTTTAAATTATATGGTATATTTTACTAAACCGAAATATAAGTAGATTCCTTGAAAGTGTAAAAACGACTAAAAATTCCTTTGATATAAATAAATCTTCTTTTTTTACTGTGAAGACAACTATTAGATCCAAGTTTGGGAGCAGTTAAAAAAACTGTATAACTACTTTAATGTCAAAAAGCATAAATTCGTTAAAGTAGTAGAATTGAAGCTAGCTTTGATTTTTAATTAATCAACTATTTTTGTTGTTTTGATCTGCTCTTTATTGATCTTTTAATTCCAATTCAAATCATTTTAAACTGAATTATTATAATATAACGAAATAAAATAATAAATATTTTTAAATTGTAGTCGGATTTGGCTTTAATTACTTAACGTATTATTTTTTTAATTTAATCAAGTAGCCAAGCTTCCATATTTAAATTCAGTTTTCATTTGATGAACAATAATAAATGTTTGTCAGAACAGAAAAATTAAATTAAATATTTAAATTCACCCTTAAAATTCATAAATAGAATCAACCGAATTTTTCTGCAGTTTTTTGTCGCAGCTTCATCATTCACTACTCCTGGATACAAATAAGTTAATAGGCAACATTTTTTCAAACATTTAAAATTATTTATAATAATCCAAATTAAAAATGTCAAATATCAATATTTTTAGAAACCGTTTCAAAAACCGTTTTCAAAAAAATATATGGAAGTCCTTATTCTATCTAAATAATATTAATTAGTAATACAATCCATAAATGGAATCTTGAATATAAATCGTAAATCCCTGTATTTGATCGTAAATATTCCTAAGTTAGGTTAATCTTTGAAAACAAAATTTATAGTATTCTATCTGCCGTTACATTATATCACTACGATCATTTTTAATAAAGTCAATTAAGTAGTAAATACTTTCGATCGAATCATATTCAATGATTAATGACCCCCAATTTTACTATTTCTACAATATTACTGAAAAGCTTGAAGTAACATTGCACAATGCTAATAAATAAAACTACGAATGCTTGAAATGAATTGGTTTATTATATCGTATTTTTTTCAAATTTGAAATATATTAAGTCAATTACTTTATAACTATTCAGAAAAGTTCGATATCAGTTTTCAGAAATTTCGATATTGAGTTGAGTAGAATTTCATGCAGACATACGTCACAGTGAGACTCAAAAATAAAATTCAACCGAACTGCTTAAAACTACTAAAACCTTTGGTTAACAGTGAAACTATCCACGAAATTTACATTGTACAGAAATATCACCAATTTTGAAGAGAATCGCTAAACTAAACTAAACTAAGGTTGCTAAAGTAATCCTAAACAAAGATAATTTAACCCGTAGCTCGAGAACAGTGATTTCATCGTAGTTTCGCAGGAGTCCTGGGAATCAATTAAGTTAACTAGTAAAATAAGTTACAGCGCGAGGAGCCACGGAATGTAGGTGATCCCGCCCGCGAACTTAACTATGTACAAATTGAGTTAGTTCGACTGTGTTAACTTACTTTTTACAGGAAGTGGCTTAGTGTCGGTACTATGTACAAAGGGCCCCTCCGCGTCGGAAGGGTAAAACAAAACAAAACTTAACTAGTTTACTAGATCTAGGCTTGGTTCCTATGTGGAGACCTCTATTGTTGCCTCGTTGTTGTTAAGAGCATCCTTGTCAGCGATCACCTCGTTTTCAGCATCGCTGCCGTCCTCCGTCTCGTTCTCCGCGGTGCCCATGCTGACAGGCGTGTAAACCCCGCCGGTGTACGTCACCTTACCCATGAAAGATCTGATCTCATCAAAGTACGCGTCCTCGCGGTCAGCCTCGTTCGACGAGGGCGAGTCCCCGACGCCAATCCCAATCCCACTGGCGTCGGCCTCGTGCTTCTTCAGGTGTCTGTCAAGATTCGTCTGCTGCCCGAAGCACCTGTCGCAGAGGTGGCATTTGAAAGGCCGCTCCTTGTTGTGGATGTTCCTCACGTGTCGCTGCAGGTTGCTCGATATGCTGAACGACCTTTCGCAGTACTTGCACTTGTACGGCTGCTCGCCGGTGTGCGTGCGGAGGTGCCTGGTCAGGTTAGCGGACCGCGGGAAAACCTTCCCGCAGAACTTGCACGTGTACCGGTCCTTGATTTTTCCCGAGCCAATTCCTCCCGAAAGTCCTCCGGCAGCCATTAGAGCTTCGTGGAACGGTTTGGGCGGGAACGGTCCGTTTCGGTGAAGGATGTGGTCAAAGCCTGGTCGACCTCCCATCGGCCCTAAAAAAGGAAAGGGTCGCTGAAAAGCCGCGCTTAGTCCGGCCGAAGGTCGGTAGATGGCTTCTAAGAGTACAGGGTGGATAGGTCGAGGGTACGCCATTGGTGGTCCAGGCGGAGATGGTGAAGGCGTTGGTCCCGGCGAGACTGATGGCGTTGGACTTGCCTGGTACGATTGATTCGGTGCTTCGCGTTTAACGGGCACGGGATCTGGAGTTGGACTTCTGCTTTTCTTGCGTTTTCTAGTCACCGACAAATCGAGGGGCTGTTCGGTCTGAACTACTTCTTGCGTAGGGGAAGGCGATGTCACGTTAATATGGCTCTAAAAACAAATTATATGTATTAGTTAAAATTTAAACAACTTTAGGAAATGTAAGGCGGAGATATCCATGAAAATTAACTATACTGAGAGTATTTTGCGAAATTTATGCGCGAAAAAAAAGTATATGGAAGTGGTGTTATTGACTTAATATCCAAAAACTTATACAGGATGTTTCATAAAGCGTATGCCAAAATAAATGGGATAAGAGATTTGACCTAGACAAACAAAAAATGTTATGACGTGAAGGGCCATTTCAACCGTTTGGGAGTTACAGGGTGACTCAAAAATTTACATTTTTCACAGTATATGTATTTTGTATTTTATTTTTTGATCTACTCAACTCAGTGACATCAAACTCACACCAAAAACCTACAATCCCATATTTTCCTTACAATTAACAACCTACAACTTACAGGAACACTCTCTTCCGAACCTGTATTTCTAAAAAGGTACATGTTCAGGTAAAATAGGGGTAGAAAAACTGTTCCTTAGAAAACCCTAATTGGTATCTTACCACTTTTTATGTAGATTTCTTATGAAATATTCCCATTGCAGCGTATCTGATGAAAAGATTTTTTTAAATTATGCTAAAACTCGTTTTAAAGGTCGTAGACTTTAAACGTAAAATTTATTTGGACAATTATATATAAATATGTATGTATGTATATACTATATCGGCCAAAGGGGAGAGGGCTTACATCAGTTCCTAAAAGTGAATTTGTTGTCGCAATAGCTACCGTATTTCTAACTGGATTTTATTCCAACTTTTCGTATGCATTTATTGGCCCGGTATCTAAATTATGTTAAGAAATTTAGAGAAGGGGGAGAGAGACTTTTACTTGTCTATATATTTAATTTTTTTCTTGCAGACCGTATATTTCTTAATTGATTTTGATTAAAATTTGCTAAAATATTCTCCATGGCAATATCTCAGCTTTTTTTCGCAAATTGGTCGAATCAGCCAGAGGGGTGAGGAATTCAACTTTACATTCCCTTATAAAAATCATTTTTACCACACTGAAATCTACCGCTTCCTTCTGGCTGCCGCCGAAAGGTCTTTTCTTTGAATACGCTATTAAAACACCCTGTATATTGTACCTTAAGATGTGTGCCAAAATGTTTCAGAAAACAGCAATTTCTAACGCGAATGCGCAAGTAATTCTCTTAAACAATAATAATAATAAATCCGAAAATTGTTCTCACCTTGTCATCGGGCGAGGTCCTTTCGTCCTTAACCCGATCCTCGTTTTCCACCAGCGGCATTTTCATATCGATGGCGGAGAAATTTGTTTCCTCATCGGAGCTCCTCGACAGCCGACTCCTGGGGGGCGAGTGATTGCCCTTAAAAGGGTGGCTGTTGGTTATGTGTTGCTGCTGCACCGGAAGTTGGGGGGGCTGCTGCTGTTGGGGGACAGGAACAGGCCTCGCGGGGGAGGCTCGCAGGTGGCTGTAGACACTCTCCTCGTGGGAGCTCCTGCTCCCGTAGTGGTTTAGGGACATGTGCCGCGTTGGGGAGGTCCTGTCCTTCTCCGCCATGCTGACGTCTAGGCTGGGCTTGGGGAACAGAAGCGGGAAGCTGGGGGCTTGTGCTGGACTAGGTGGGAACATGCCGTGGAGGCCGTACGAGGGGAATCCCGGCGGAAAGAAGGGGGGCGGTCCGCGAAACATGAAGAACGGATTCGGTGGCGTGTTCATCGCTTGGGGCACAGCCGATGAGATCCCCTGGGGCGGCGGCGGTGGGGGCTGCTGCTGGTGAGGGTGGTGAGGTGGTATCGTTGTTGAATCACAGAAACGCTTATGCTTGGACAGTGATGTCACGGTGCTGAAACTTTGTCCGCACTTGGCGCACTTTATTTGCATACGGCAGTCGGCGTGCATCCGCTTGTGCCGGCACAGATTCGAAAATTGTGTGTAAGCCTTGAAGCAGACCTCGCACTGGAACGGCTTAACCGACGAGTGAATGTGTGTGTGCTGCTTCAGTCCAGATGATGTTGCAAACGTTTTGCCACACTCTGGACAGGCGTGACTTCGGGCACCGACGTGATGGGCACGAATGTGTCGTTGTAGATTTGATGGATCACAAAATACCTGAAAAGATAACAAAATTAATTTGGCTCCACTCATAGTCCTCCTGGTGTGCGCACAAAAGACACTCATGCAATTCCCCTAATCAGATTTTAGATCGTACATTGCATAATGGCCGTTAATTGTCTGCGAATGAAATGCGCTGGCTCACTCTGTGGTGTCATAACAAAAGGCCTACATCACCCACAGCCGGCGAACCGTAGACTGGTAAGAGAATTAGAAGAAAGCAGCTAAGAAACGGGAGATCCAATCGTCCGATAATATTCAAAATCGAAGAATGTGATCGGCTTAATTCCAGACAAACTCATTCGTCTGATCGCTGCCCTAAATCACAAACCGACGCGTAAGGTGAAAATCCACCGCTGGCTTAGAGATTAGGGATTAAGATACTGACGCACGCCCGCCCGTTCGATCAAATTGAAAATGCTTGTCCACCAGCAGGGCGCGATTGGTGTAATATGAGCAGCTTTACACTCTTGTCGCGATAAGCTGAGGTAGTTCGTACTGAAGAAGACGCGGGGCGATCTCTGGGCAAGGCGTGCTCTTTTGTGCAATACACGACTTTTTCTAAGACTAATTAATTCTTCATCTCCTGGAAGGAGTTCTATATCTTCTTCTTTTGATACATAAAAAAGATTTTTTGAACATTAATATAGTGCCTCCGACACTTGTTGTGATAGCTAATTTAATATATAAAACAATTATAATATATTGAGCGTGAAGTTTTCGCCTTTTTTTCCATCGTGCAAACAACAGATACAAGATTATTGAAGAATATTGCTTTGGTACACCAAGTATTCCTCATCTAAAACAGAGTTATTTTTTACCCGACTGCGCAAAACAGGGCGAGGTTTTTTGGGTTTATGTACCTACATACATATGTATGTATGCATACCTGATTCTTTAGTACTATATACATACACTACTCCAAACAATTAAGGGAACAAAAAAAAAAATCTAAATTTTGTAGTGATTTTTGACGGACTGTAAAAATATTAAAAAACAAATAATTTTAATTTTCGATTTTTTTTATTTTCCGTTTTTTTTTTTAAATTTACCAAGTGACTGATGCATAATTGTGAGAAAAGTCGAAAAAAAATGAATTTTACATGTTTATGAAGACTACCATACACGATGTTTAAGAGCACAATTCTTGTTCCTTTCATTTTTCCCAAAACTTTGATAAATCGGGCCAAAGGAACCGTCCAATGGATCGATCTCCGGATTTGTAGGACTTTTGGTGGTACACTGAGGTGTAAAAAATCCACAAACCTTAGCCTTTCCATCAGTATTTGCAAAAACGCGGTCGATTTACCAAAACAAGGGAAAACGTCAATTTTTTTGACATTTTTTAAATTGAAATTACGATTAAAAAAATTGTTTTTTTAAAAGCCTTGACAGATTCTTTTAGGAAATTTATTCCAGTTTCCGAAACTGCGCTTAAATTTTCTGTACGACCATTGGTTCCTGAGATATCGATGGTTGAATACAAATGTGTCCTTTTTCGCTAAATATCGGATATCCATTGAATATCAACGTAACAAGGATTTGAAAAAATAAAATTAAAGCTGACTTGACAGGCTATCTGGTCCATACGGTGGTCAAATCCAAAAAAAATTGTCCGTGTCCGTGGACCGAAAGAAAAATTAGTAAAAATTTTGAAATATTTTTTTGAGATCTATTTCTTTGGATTGCGTGAGAACCGTGGCCTTGAAAATTGTTTCACTGAAAGTTCCAAAACTAGAGGGTTGGAGCTTTAAGACGCTTGTTTTAGATCCTCGATACGATCATTTCTAGCTTAGATACAGTCCGTCCAAAATCACTACAAAATTTAGAGTTTTTTTTTGTTCCCTTAATTGTTTGGAGTAGTGTACATTGGTTTTCAAAATAATAGCTGGAAATAACTTCATTAATCAAATTTGTTTATAAAGTCTCCTCATTTCGCTTACCTTGTTTTACCGTTACTTAACTCATACCTCATTTAAATAAACATGCAAAAATAACACGCTGAAATAGTTGATTTTTTTAAATTAGCAGCGCAATAAGTCACTGACTGCAGTAGGTGGTAAAGGCTTAATTATATAGATAGAATTAGATTGGCAGGAGTATGCATTCTACGGCAGAAGATCGACGTTGAGGAAGGCGTTGCAATGTGATTGAACCGCACTACGATCCGCAAACCTTTCACTCGACACTTCTAATGAGTGATTTTGATCATTATTTTGCTGAAACCGCCATCTTAGCTTAGTCCTCAGAAAAAGGGTACATCACATTTCGCAAAATGTCATTATAAACTATTTTGATCATCGTCTCTTTAATCCATATAATGCGGTAAACACGGCGCCAAGAAAATTATCTACATACCATGATGCTGCTCCCACTATGCTTAACTGTCCTTTTTGTGAATTTAGGATCATATTCCTTGCTGCTTGGATTGAACGTCGAACATTCCGCCTGTTGCCAGATCCTTATAAATTGATCTTAGTTTCGTCGCTCCATAGAATGTTGTACCACTTTTGGAGATTTTATTTACCAACTCAATATCTATTACGAATTGTGAATTGGAAAATTGATTTTAACTAAGCTAAATCTAAAGTTAAAAATCAGCTTCGTTGCGGTTAGTTTGTCGCTTTTTAGTTTTGAAGTATTCAGATTGTTGATGAAATGGAATAAATAACTGATCTTTTCTTGCTTCAAATTTTTTTCCACGAAGCAAAGGAGCTCTCCTAGCAATTCTTCCTGGTAAGATTGCCCTTTGTAATTTCGGTGGATTTTTCTTACACTGGCTTTTTATCACGCAGCTGTGAAAATCGTCTTTGAAGACATAAATTACCATAATGATGATTTTATGATCAGTGTTTAGAGTCATTTTCTTAGATGGACCTCTGTTTGGTCCCAATCTACCATTCATTTTTGGAGCTTGGACATCCATCTAAGATACTGGTCAATGTGGTCAAAGTTGCCGTGTTTATAATATTTAAAAATCCAACAAAATCTTTTAAAAATACTATGATTTTACAAGCACACCTATTTTTTGACCAACTAATTACTGCATTGAGTGACTTATTGCGTTGCTAATATAAATAAAAAACTATTTTAGCGTGTTAATGCTGCATGTTTATTTAAATGAGGCTAAAATAACGGTAAAGCAAGCTAAGCAAAATGAGAATAAGTTTATAAAAAAATTTGATTAGTAAAGCTATTTCCAGAATTCACACCTATTATTATTATCTATAAAATCACTAAAAACTTTATAAATTATATAAAAAAAAAGTGGTCAAATGCGAGTTCACTCGTGTACAGAGAATTCCGTACGAGAATTTTTTTGCCTTAGTTCTACAAACACCCTTCTCTCTTATTCAGAATGTGATATATTCATTCCATTCAGAAACATAACCAAGAAACAGACAAAGTTTACGAGTATAATAATACACATTTCCATTCAGAGCAATAATCTCATTGCCGAAATCTGAACCTGGATTAAATTAAAAGGTTATTTCAATTTTAATAAATATAAAAAACAATATTACAAAACTATTATATTTATCGAAAAATAAAAAATATTTCGAAATTATTTAAATATGTATGTTACTCAATGTTGATTTTGTAATCATTGTATCAATAGTAAATTCCGAAAAGCATTGGACCATTTAAAGAACAATTCTTGCGTACCAAAACTTTTACAAAATCTAAGTTGGGGCTTTTTTCCCCGATTTTCTTTTTTATTTTGGGAGGCGGTGGTGAAACCCGGAAAGGGACGTGCAGGAACTATTTTAAATATTTGCATGCAAAATAACTGCGACGAGTAGGTGATGCACCAGAAGTAACCAGTATTGTAAGTCCAAAACAAGGCCCGTCGCAGTTATCGAGGAACACACAGAAACAGCAAATTCACAACAGCGATAGGAAATGAAAGAAATTCACCTCGTTACTCACCTTTGTGCAATTTTCACAGGGATACTTTCTCAGTTCACCATGCACAAGGGCTCGATGTCGAAGAAGCGAGGGCCGGTAGCAGTAGCTCTTGGGGCAGAGTTCGCACCTGAACTCGTCCTTCGGGTAGTGATGTGCAGCCACCAGGTGATCATCCAAACTGGAAAAAATGAAAACAAACCAAAATTACGATGTCACATCAGTCCGGCGATGAAAAATTCAAAGTGGCTATTAGCGCTAGAAATCACGAAGCGCTCATCATTTATTCATCAGAAAGACTTCCGAGCGAGGCGGGGCGCTTTGTGGGCATCCAACTCGCGACCTGTTGGGGGTGTAGCGACAATTTAATAATCGCGTCGCGCGCGCTTCACTCGTCGCTGACCGCCCGAGGTGCGGGGGAGGCAACAAGCGGAGGACGGAGTCGTGCCATGTGGCCGGGTTCTCAGACCACGCGTCGCAGGTAATTAACCAAGTGATGTTCAATATTTGATGTTCGAATTCCGCGGTTTTTTCGTTTTTCACCGGACACAGCGACTGCAGCGCGACTCCGTGACTGCAGCCCCGCCCGGTCCGCCGCATGCACTTCTGAGGTGCAATGTATGCAAACAGAGGCGCAAGTGATTGCACTTCTTCGCAGCGTGGCATTAACTGCGGGGGCGGGTGGCCGCAATTACGGAAGGCTCTTCAGAATTGATGACAACGGACGCGGCGGACAGCGGCCGCAGGAGGGTTACATTGGCCGCAGTGTGATGACAACTAATTGGAATTGGATGACGACCAACGAAAACGCCTGCACCCTCAGCAGCGCCGGGGTGGCACAAAAACTATTTTTTCAGGTGCTCATCAATTATTGATGCAATCACCCATCATCATCACATTTGCGTGTTTTGATTCATTGCTCATATCTGAATGTCCCCGGTGATTTATTCAAGTGAAGGACCTTCTGGCACAGGGTGACCACATGTCACGGATTTCTATTTTCATTAGGAAATGTAACTTAATAAAAACTTGGAGACTTAGAGAGTAATATCATATTAACAGATATAAGCTCTAAAATTGCGTATAAATTCCATTGAAATAGTTTTTATTTTTACTTAAATTTTGTAATAGAGATATTAAAACTACACATAGAGGAATTAAAATAGGTACACAATCGTCGAAAAAATTTTATGATACAATCAAAACAAAATTCACATAAAAAAGATGCCCAAAAGCTTTATAAAATTATTTTGTAATTTATAAGGTGATTCTAAATTATGAAATATACTTATTAGAGGTAAAGTGTTCATAATATAATCTAAATAACAAATTAACTATTTGCTATTCTTTAATGACTTCCTCTCAGAATCCAAGGTCATAAAATTGAATTGTAATGAGTCCTCATTCGTTCCATTTTCGGATCATTCAAGGAGGATGGGCAAAAATGTATCGATGTTGATCTACCTCTCCTCTAGCAATGAATGAAGATTAGATATCAATAGCAAGGTCTTTTTAAGCAAAAGATTTATACTAACATGCGTTAAACAAATTGCTAGTGCTTTCAGTTATATGTACATATGTACATAAATTGATACTCATACTGTAACGACAAAAGCCCTTTTTAGATAAAAAATCCTTAAAAAAGTTGCTAAAATTTTCATAAATTCATTTCAGTTACCTTAACCTTTAACTTCAATTAATTTTTCCGCACATAACGACAAAAGAATTCTATTGGATTTTTCTATCCGATTATTTTGAGCACTTTGACCATCGTTGAGAAGCTCAATGGGATCGGGTGGGAGGTGTACTAAAAAATTGTTTTTTGTATAAGAAGGTGTAAACAATAAAATTTTAGCATAAAATTAGTTTTAACTTAATTTTAAAGAATGATTTAAATGTTGTGTATACATATTTGTCACATATACTTTCATAACCGAAGTTAGAAGAGTTCAAAGAAAAAAAAAATAATCTGGGATTTAAGATTTGAAATTAAACCGATAAAAGCCACACAATATCGTTCTTATTCTCATACATATTGCACAGCAACGAATATCTGTTTTTGTAGATGCTTTAATTGTTATTAGAAATAATAAATGGCTCAAATAAAATCATAAACCTTAAATTAATTAAACAAAGTGCAATACAAAATGACTCAAAATTTTAACCAAGTACTTTAAACTTTTTTTAAGATACTTATTGCCAAATTCGCAATCGCATTCGCATTTTGAATTGTACCAAAATACTTGTTCTCCGTGAATCATTTGTATTTTATGACTTAAACGTTCTCCCTGAAGAAAATAGTCAAGAAATTGACTGACTGATAACTTTATTCTTTATTAGATAAAAAATAAACTTGGCTGTGAGGAGAAATTATTTTTCTTAATATTTGTTTTTTATTTGTTATCCATCTAACAGTTGATGATTACTGGGACAATTTTAATCGATGAACAAAATCTTACGATTGAAAAATTGGTCCTCAATTAAAAACTTAATATAAAAGTATTTCGTCCCTAACGTTTATGTAGTAATGGAGTGTGTCCTACCTAAAATAAGAAATCAAGAATTGGTTTTATTCCATTTAATTAAATTTAAAATAATTTTAGAAGTCTTGAAAAATACATCCGATTTTTAAGAAGTTGAAGTTTGATTAAAAAATTAACGGTTTATCAAACTGAACATTTTTTATAAAGTAAAGTATGTTTTATATACTCGTAATTCGCATTCAAAGTCTTTACTTATTTATGACGACATGGAAAAAAATTTGGATAGCAAAAATCCCCAACCAATTTACGAACGTTTTCGCCATAAAATCCACAACATATATTGAAAAAGCAACAGATCTCCTTAAAAGTTACAGGAAATAATGTCAACATTTTACGCTGGTCCTTAAATTTTACATAATATCCCTGCTTTTTTCACAAATATTACCAAAATAATGCACTGTCCCAAAATCCATCGGAAAATACAGGGATATTGCCAGAAACGACGCGATATTCCCGACAAATTTTTTTCTGTGGATTTTTAAGAAAAACTTAAAAGTTTTTATTATATGTATATGCTATGCTGTTAAAAAAATATGTACATCCAAGGTGGAATGAGTTTGGCTTACTTTACTACTGGAAAGGGCGATAAAAAGTTTTTTTATAATAATTTCTTGAATGTTCATTTGAAGTTATTCATACACGCCATAGTATAGCGATGTAAGTGTACGCGCAAAGGCACTTTATCACAAACTACTTGTTACCATAATTTTCAATAGTATTTTAGTTGAGGGATCGTGCGAGAGTGCGCGGTAACGGAAAACAAATGGCCAATTATAAAAAATAAATACAATATAAAGATTTCTTATATAAAGATTATATCAAAAATTCTGATGAATCATAGCTAAATTATATTCGCAATCATGAAAAATATATAAACATTTCTCAATTTCTCAAAAACGGTTAGTCATACCATAAAAGTAGTTATTTCTAGATTGCAATAACTCACAACATTTCAAATCACTTTAGATTTTTCATCTCAATAGATTTAAAAATAAAAGAGTGAAAGGGCTATGAAATACAATGATATAATATATATTTAAGTAAAGACAAGAGGATTATCATGAAGGAACTATAAGTTTCATTTCCAGTTGGTAACACTATAAAATGCCGTCCTTTTCATTAAGCGAACGTCGACAGTTTCTAGTGTTTGTCGTCGTTTAGCGAGCATTAATCACAAAGCATAGTGTCCATTGGGGAAAACAAAACGGCCCTGGAATAGGATTCTCGCTGTACGCAGTGGCTAATTATTAATTTACACACATTTCACCGCATTGCTTAGTTGACACGAAAGGTTTTCATCCTTTGGTGTCGGCCAATTCACCATTGCTTACTACCTCCCTGTACCACCACATCGTGTACACCAAATGGACAACACGTTTCACAAATGTTTGTGACGCAAATGACTTTGATTTGCTGTAGGCAAACAAGCAACAACAGCTTGTAAGCAACCGACATTAGAAGATTAGCTGGGGCCACTGAAAATTTTCTGGGAAGGTAAAGAAGGCACGCCGGGCTGCGGCGCGAGTACAAAAACTATAGAAGGCTCCCAGCAGGCGCCCTATCAGATATGAAAATTCAAATGAACTTTCAACAGATAAATAAATTGGATATTTTCGAATGTGTTCATAGCGTTACGAATATGCGATTTGTACTACATTAATTAACCGTTTTTGCACGTGGACATTTTAGCCCCAATGGGATCAAACCTTTGTTTGCCTTTTTAATGAAGAGTGCGCGTAATCGGGTTTAAATCAACTACGATGGTCACTGGACACGCAGCCTTACGTGCTTCGCAAAATCTAGACAAATCTTAAGCACCACTTCGCATGTAACAAGATGGACACAGCAAACCCTTTTTCCCGCGTTAATTAATATTTTACCTGCTATTTTTTCTGGCGCTATGTATTTTTCTGTGCCTTAAAGTACACTCAAAATAATCTAGGGTACAATAAAAGAAGTTTCCTAGGAAAGACGTCATCTAAATCATGGAAATCATGTACAGCCCCTATAATTAGAAAGGAACCGAAGGCGGTCAAAAACGGCGGTCACCAGAAAATTGCTTCTAATTAGGGCAGGCGAAGGCCGAAATCGCTCCTAATTAAGAAGACGTGTAGACTTTCGTAAAGGCTGCTCCCTAATTTGTTAATAAATTATTGTAATTGATTGTCACCAATTACTAAAGACAACTGCCCGACCGCAGAAGGATCCGCGGCTACTGCCTGCTTATGGAAACTCTATAAATTACACAAGAAAGCGACGCGACACGGCGCACGGGCAGTTCTCAGCTAGACTTAGTTGCGTTGGGTTGCGCGGGTACTTACTGATCGATATCGTAACACTGTCGCTCGCAGACCACGCACCGAAAGTCAATGCCGTCTTCGTCGTCCGAATCCTGATCACGATCTTTATTGTTGCTCACGGATTTGCTGTTCTCTAGATCGTTGGAGGTGTTGAAATCGTCTTCACCTGTGGTCCCGCTGTGCTGGGATCCTGAAAAGGCAAAAGAAGCCAGGCGTTAGTAATTCACGCACCATGACAGAAATCGTCTTAAGCTGCGCATACGAACATCTGCTATACTACATACAATATATAAAACGCGACCAATCGCTTATCAGTGGTCATATTTCATGCACACCCAATCCCAGCCGCAAAAGTCGGCCATGAAATCAAAGAAATCATAAAAATCTGAAGTGGTCTGTAATTAGCGCTAAGTGAAACCTAAATTTACATAATTTGTCTTGGAGCCCGCGAAAAGCCGCTGGCTGACCAGAGACAGCAGTGGCGCTGCACGTCGGCTGACGGGGGACTCCATGTGTTTGGGTTATCATTAATCAGCAGAGAGACGGGCAATAGTTTTGGGCGGGCTAACTGGCTTCGGGGGAGCGAATGGTCTGACCTATTCGCATCGATAACTCCACAAAATGTTTGTAACATTTCCAACAGGTAAACGAGGTTAAGATTGAGAGGTTGCCTTTGGGTTACAGTATGAATCATATCCATTCCTACTATGTATTCCGATGCATTTCATTTATTGTTTTATCGGGGGAGAAAGGCATTCGCCGTTTTAATGCACTTGCATCTTGCATGGTGCCATGCATGCGACGACAGCAACGGCGCTTTCGTGTGTTAGAAGCAGGAACTACCATAAGAATTGCCGTCGAGTGAGAGGAGAACTCATTTTTAATTTTACAAGATTTATTTAGCATACCAATTCATATTAAATCTTGCTTCTATATGTTCAAAGATTTGACTATCTCACTAACAAAACAAGTACTCGAGCTGTTAAAATCTACCTATACCTATTTCACGGTTGCGAATCTTTAAAAATAAAATAATTTTATTAAAATAACGAGAATGAAACACATTAAAACTTACTTGTACTTAATTAAAAAAATAAACGGGCGAATGTAATAAATTAATAAATGTATAAAAAAGAAGGGTCGTTGATTTCTCTCCTCCTCCGGTAGAGGAGGAGAATCTCCTTTGTTGGAGAATCTTTACTGGCCCTTTTGATTCTTTAAACTTCTTTTCGAACTTCTAATCTGTCACCAGAAATGGATGATTCAGCAATATTTATATATGTATTTCATAAAGATGTACAGCAGATTTTATAAGAAGTTAATGACACAAATCTAAATAAACCTTATTTATTGTATAGATAAAAATTTTTCGGTCAACTACTTGCCGCCACACCACCGATTTTTCGACGCGACACTTTAAGCTGTCAGTACCATTTTAAAAAAACCTTCTGAAATTTCTTTTCGTAAATATTTCGCATTTTACTAATGCTAGTTAATTACAGTTTTTTAGATCTTAAAAATGTCTAAATATTATGTTATATGAACAATTTTTTTTCGATATATTGGTGGTCAAAAATCAAGTAATTACATATACCTATTTCCGGTAATACTTATAGTAATAGTAATGTACATTTTTCCTTACATAGCATAAAAGGTTTTTGTTTTACATTAAGGTTTAATGACATTTTTCAAAAAAGAAAATTTTGTTTTATTAAAACTACGCACAGTTTCGTTCCTCAGTCCCTATTGATATTTAAAAATTTGCGATATTTATGGCGTTATGAGAGTGATCTTGTTTTATTTGCATTACCTACATATTTTACATTATGTCTTTGTTCTTATTTATTATTTTTGAAACCTATTTAATTAATGAAATCAAATATTGTATATATGTAAGTGTTAAATAAGATATTCGATTTTTTGACTAAATTTGTTCCATTTTTGGCTTTCCTCTGTATCACCAGATACACTGGTATACTTTGGAAACGCTGGGATATACTGAAAAGTTTTACCTCACAATTTTTTATAATTTTGGAAACACTCTTTACCTATGCAAAACAAAATAAGAATATCTTCTGTCTCCATATCCCTAAAGATACTGTATTCTTTATTTTTACTTTATGCGTGATGAAATTCTTTTCAATGAAGACATAAAAACAACTAAGGAAGGCCCTAAATATGCGTGTGCCAATTCAGCTTTTCAAATTCTTTTCCTTTTTCGAACATTTCTCGGAATTGTACCTGTGCCAATAAACGAAGTTTGCTTTTCATTTACTTTTCATTTAGCATTGAAGAGGACATGGAGCTCCTGTATTTTATTTTCATAATTTTAAAATATTTAAAGGATATTTAAAATTTCAAACACAGCAGTCGTTTTTACTTGCCGTTTACTTTCTATTTTAAAAATTATACATATCGAATGAAAAGTATTAATTGTCACACAAAAGCGAATTTCCGAGGTGGCTTTTCCTAAGACAAAAACCTTCGAAAATCAATTAGGAAGCTGGAAAGCAACCTCCCATACAAATTTGCTTTTGAATTGCTGCTGAATTGGCACACGCCCTAAAGTATATATTTTTAATTTATAATTTTCATTTCTAACTCTACAAAAGGCCAGAATTATTTTCTTTTAATAATTCCTTACCGTCTTGTTTTTTTTTATTTTTTTTTTTTTTATTATTTCTTTAAGGTCGCTGTAGAACTACAATGGTTATTAGCGACCGTCTTGTTTATTTCTTAAGCAGGAAATTTTGAAAAATATTCTTGTAATGTTACAGGAATAGATATTTTTTGAATTATTAAGTTTAAGTTTGAATAATTAGTTCAAATATCAATAAATAATGTTTTTCTAAGAGGTAACTTATATTTTCTTGTAAGTAAAAATAAGAAATGATAGATTTAAAAATAATTAATTTGATATTTATTAATTACAAATATTCCGTTTTTCCTTTTAAGGTATAAATAAGGTACGAGACTCGAGCGTGAAACCGGTTTCAAAATTACATATATACCATGGAACACCATGTATAAAATTATTTCATTTTATTCCCAAATTTACCAAAGAAAATGTTAACCTTCACTTAATTTGGTAATTAAAATACTTCAATTTAATTAACATTTTCTAAAAAGATAAATCAAATACGGCTTTTTACGATCATCTTAAAAAAAGTTAAGTCCAATGAAGCGTATCTACGAAGACCTTAGATCTTAAACGCTTCAGCTGTAGAAAAGGTCACAGATAGTCTCGGGCACAATTTTTGCACCTGAATGTTTGGCATTAATTCAATGCAAGTGCGAACACTTTTCGAGGTCTGCAGTGTTTTATGTTTGGGTAACACAGCAACTGTTTCTGCAGAGAAAATCTTACGAAACTAAGTGCACCGACGGCGGCTCTTTCTTCGAAATTATTTACGCTTTTTCACTGCTCCCAAGTCACAGTTTTAATTGCAAAACTGATCAATTGGAAACGACTTTGAGGAATTTACCTGTTCGCGCATTAAGTCACTACGGTCACTCTAAAGTATTTGCAACTCGTAAAATACACTTCTCTAAAAACTTGTGACGAGCGCTGACACATCAAAAGTTAAAAAGAAATCGTAAGACTTGCAAATGTACTGATCACAAAACAAAAATACACTTTGCACTAGTATAATCCATCTGAGGTATAACAAAGAGTCCTCTGCACCGGAAGAACATCCGAACTCTTCCTTAACTGGAAAACAAGTGCCTCAAGTGACCATCAAAAGTCAAGAGTCCTCGGCAGCCATCGGCAATGGGTGATTATAACGATAAATGATATAAAAAGAAGTTCAAATAATTACATACAACCCCCACCCGGTGTGGTGCCTACTCGGTGGGCACACAACCCATAAAACACCTGAATTCAATCAAGGGCCATTACTCTTGCCTCATACGCAAGGTGAGTTTGTTTGCCATCGGTTTACATTAAAAGACAGCGACCATGTCGCCGGGTTTCACCCTTGAGAGCTGCACGATGCAAGGGGTCAAATTCGTGGATGGACATATGCTACCCTCGCGGTCAAAATGTCAGTTCCGCTGGACTGATTTTCCCGGGATTCGGAGTCATATCGCACCTCGCATGCTACCCTCAAACAGGTGATAGGCAGTTGTGCAAGGGCTAGGAACTTCTTGAATTTTGTGGCTGCGTGGATCAGACTCCTTAAAGGTCTCCCGAGTTTCCCACGAAGTATTTTGAATTTTTTCTGCAAATACAACTTTAGACATATTGCTACAAATAAGATGCCCGGCAATAGTAGAGTGGTATATGTATTCCAATAAGTAGGATTATTTAGTAATTATATATAGTAATCAAACAAATTAATTGGATTTGTATATACTAAATTTTCCCAAAATTGTAGTGTTTCTTAAGGGGGTAGAGCTGACCAGGATTTTGAAAAAATGGTTTTTTTTTTGCATTATCTGAAAGTAGAATATTTCAAAAGTATTCTCTGATAATTTCAGACAAATCGGCCCGTTATTTACGGAGATATGTACATATGTATATAACTTTGAACGGAGCCTTCAAGCTGTGCACACATGTATATTCGAAATAGTTGCAATTTCTTGAGTGCGTTTTCTCGAAACCATGTTTTCGAAGTTGGTGATCACTGTAACTTGAGAACAGCTTTGCCAATCGGTTTGAAATTTTTCTCACTTATCCTATACATAATTGTCCGAAGGTTGTTTTTTGACGATAATTTTTTTTATAGCCGAAAATGCGAGTGAAATTTGAGTCGAATACAGAATTTTCACTTTCAACATCCGCCATTTTGTGAAAGTTCAAAATTTCTCAAATTCCTTCGTTCAGAGGGAGCTTTATGTCATTAGCTAATGATCCCTTTTGTTTTTTTTTTATTTCCGATGATCCAGCGACGAGCAGCAGTGATCACCGCAAAACACTTTTTTTTTTGGACCCCTTCCAAATGTGCTGTATTCCAGTTATTTTTAAATATTTTTCAATAAAAAGAAATTTAATATTATCTCTAAATACATATCTTTCATTTGGAAAGATGTTTGTTATTAATTATTTTAATGCTTGGCAAAAAAAAAATCCTAAAAAAGAGCTCTTTTTGGCCATCCCAACTAGCTCTACCCCCTTGAGAGGACACCATCGTACCAGATCCAAAGAGGTAATTTTTTTTTTTTTGCTGCATTTTCTTAAAGTGCATTCTTTCTGAGCACAAAGTTTTAAGTTCTATATCATAAAAATTTCGGAGCTAGAGCCTTTGCATTGAGTTTTAGAAATACAACAAACCTTTCAATCAGTATATACCTATTTCTGGAACTTAAATTATCTTTATATCCTGCTATTTAAACATATCCGTAATACCAGCGACACACCAATCGAAATTAAGAATTTCTAGTGTTCTCAATTTCAGAAATATATCATATTACCTTTGAATTTCTTAAATAAGTTTCAGGCGAATATTCTGTTAAAAAGAGATTTGACTTTACCTACTTTCAAAGCAATACAATAATATTGTGAAATTGAATCCGCTCGAAATTCTAAATTTCAATTGGTGAGTCGCTGGTATAATGATATTTTCGAAGTTCAATAAATTAACGCGCGCTTTTTTGTTGATAAATGCAATTTGGTGGTAATTTGCGTTAACAATTTATTGTTTTCGATTTTGGAGAAACTTGTTTGAGTTGTATTTTTCTACCATGACATGTAAGTACACCATACAAATATTTTACTTGGTGGTTATTTCCTATGCAATTATTATACAATAATTATAATTGTATCATTAGTCTTTAAAATGAAAGCAAAATTCACTTTGTTGTAGAAAATGCAACAGCATACATTTAGAGAAAAATTGTTTGAATAAGTAACATGAGTTACTATTTTCGTTTCAAAGTGTCAAAAATCAGAATATAGAAAGATTTCTGGCAGAGTTCGATGGAAATTTATCCGAAATTGATAGTGAGGTATCAGACGATGATGATGATGAGGATTACCTTCCGCCCCGAAGAGAATTACTCGAGTTGCTGGAGGAGAAAAACTCTCCCATTGCACAAGATTCAGAAAAAAATTTACTATTAGAAGAAATTGAATCAGCTCCAGGAGGTGAAATTCCCAGAAACTCCAGAAAAATACTTTGGTAAAAAATTTTCTTCCTTGCGAATTGAAATCATTCAAGGGAATCTCTGAAATAATACAGTTATCAACACCCCATAATTTTTTTTCTACTTCTTCAATACAAAAATAAAGACGCAACCTATAATCAGTTGAAACAACTACAATTTAATGAAATAAAATATATAGCCTTTTAATAATTATAAAATATATATTAATCAATAGAGCAAAACATTTAAAACAATAGATATTAGTTTCTTTGTGGAACATAAACTTAAATCAAAATATTTCTAAAACTTTGGACTATGAGACTTTCATAGAAGGGATAATTCAAATATTAGGCAAGGCTAGTTATTCATATTATGTATTGTTAATAAATCGTGTTAGAATACTTTAAAGATTTTAAATTTGTTTTCATTTTTATTAATCCACATTTGTCTTATAAATACTGTAAGTAAAGTAAATAATTTTGTACAAAATTAATAATTTATATGTTTTGTTTTATGGTTTTAGTTTGTTTTTAATATGTAGAAATGTTTATTCGAAGTCTTTTGATGGAATTTAGTTTAGTAATGAATAAAACATATTCACCAAATTTTACCCAAATTTAAAATAGCCGGTTTTTGATTTTAGTTGGAGTCAGTCATATATTAAAAGTTTTATAGGTAAGTATATTATTGTAAAATTATTTATAACACTAAAAGATGGAAAGCAGTCTGAATATTTGCACATGATAACATCAAAAAAGAAAAGTTAGACTTCAAAGAAAAGAAAATGTATATGGAGACATCGTTGATTTGAAAACCCGCTCGCCACGTGTCATATGAGAACCCTTTTGTAAATCGCGCGCTTAATTCAATGCCATTTAGACAAATCATCATTTAATAAATAAGAAAACATGCGCAACCCCTCCGCATGGGGCAAGGCGATTGACTCTAATAAAAGGGGTAGGCAGACACTGGCGTTGCAGCACGTCGCCCGTTGCCAATGTCAACCTTTAATTCATCACGGAGAATATGCAGCGGGCTTTCTCATGCAATAGGCATGCAGCGGAGATCACGCAAATAATGAGGAAAAATCCATCTGCGCCTGAGGGATGACACACCGTCGGCAGATCGGTTTTTGAACAAAATACAGAAGTCCCCAAAGAGGGAATTTAGCATTGTCTAATTTCATTCAAAGGAATTAAAGGCCCTGTGCCAGGCATCGTAAAAGGGTTGAATGTCGAAAATTGAGACGTAATCGTGGTGCGACCACGTAGAATGATAAATTGAGGCTCATCGAGGCCCGATCAGAGCAGCATCTTCCAGCTGATTGATGAATTGCACGCCGGAGCCCCGCGCCTCCGAACAGGTGTGGACTTTTTGAAATATTTTATCGCTTCCAGCCCCATCCCGCACGTACGCGACAGCCACACAGGGGCCGGTCGTGCCTCGTAATCAGAAACCTGAAACCACAAAATTAATTCTAAAAAGTTGGTCAGTCTTGAGTTATGGGAGTGAGTTTTGCCGAGTAGAAAGGCTGGGCCGGCCGCTGATTTCGGTCGTTAATGGCTCCGCTAAGGATCAACGGAAGTCGAGCAGGAACGTAAGTCACGAACCAAATGAGAATTTATGGTAGCCCAGGGCCACCGTTGGTTGGTAATGATTGGCATCCGGTTGAGAGCTAAAGAGTGTGTTTGACATGAACTGACCGTTGGCCGGCCGCCGGCCACTGATAGCGATGAGGTTAAGACGCTGATAATATTTCAGCGGCCAAAAGCAAATGAAACGCGAATCGATGGCGCAAGGAGCCGGCGTGAGAAAGTTCACATTCGTCTAAGTTAAGCCGTCATTGTGTGGTAGATGACACAATTACGCCATATGGCCTAAGAATGTTCAAGATCCGTGACGAATGCAAAGAACGCACATTTCAACGCAACGCAACTGATGGTTGAAGTTTAACGGTAAGTCACACGAAAGTGACCTAAGGGAGCGCGCTAGACAGGTGCTAGGGTCTTGGCATCTTCTGAATTATTTATAACACGTGGGAAGTGAAAATGTCGTTAAGAAATTAGTTCTAACCCCTGGCGATCATTTTCTTTGTATTCGTGTATGTAAATAACGGGTGGTTTTACTACTACATACCTTCGTGAAAAGTTTTGTAAGATTAAACCGTTTTCTGCATTAGAAGTTAAAATATTTAAGGTATGAGGAAAATTTATTAGAACTAGGAAAGGTAACATCATTATCCGAATTAACGAGCTAAAAATTATATTTCTCGACATACAACTTTCACGCCTCATTCTCACAAATAAAATAGAATAATTCTCAAAAAAACCGGCCAAGTTCGAGTCGGGCTCGCACACGAAAGGTTCCGTACAATTATATATAAAAACGGCAAACAAATCATATCTGTTGCATGGGAGCCCCACTTAAATATTTGTTTTATTTTAATTTAACTATTTATTATTATTATTATTATTATATAGAACTAAATATTCTGTGAATATTTCAAGCGTCTACCTGTTGCGGTTATCAATATCGAGCAAAAACGAGCAAAGAAATCACGTTTGTTGTATGGGAGCCCCCTTAAATATTTATTTTATTCTATTTTTCAGTATTTGTTGTTATAGCGGCAACAAAAATACATTATCTGTGAAAATTCAAACTGTCTAACTATCACGGTTCATAAAATACAGCCTGGTGACAAACGGACGGACAGCGGAGTCTTAGTAATAGGGTCTCGTTTTACCCTTTGGGTACGGAAAGCTAAAAAACTATGTTCGGTTTCAAAATTCAAATTCTTTTGATCGGAATATTAAATATGGCCGATAAGTAATATTTTAAGTTTTTTTTTATGAATCTGTTGCTAAATTGAAATCGTTGGAAAACCTCAACCATTCTTCAGCAACCAGTGCAAAACATTTTTGATTTAACAGTATAACTTTTTAATTTGTCATCATATTTATTTCCTTTTTCAAATGGCTGCACTACAATAAATTAAAAAATATATTGCATATTAAACAAAATTTTTTGAGCGAATATTTTACTATCTCTATACTATGGCAAACATAATGTATCTCTATATTATGCTATTATTATCATAAGCTATCAATTTAATCAACTTAAAGTACAGCTTCACAATACATATATTCTTCTTGTGGTTCCACAAAACATTATTTTATCACATTACCAGACTTAATATGCACTGATCATGGTAAAAACTAAAAGCGATGTTTTGTTATTTATTTAAGCTTTCTAAAAATCTTCCACATCTGCAACTATATTATCTTAGAGCGTTTCCAGACTTTTTTTTACAAGCTCTGAAACAGCTTTACTGAAAATTTGTTTTTCAATTCTCTGAACAATTAAGATTGAATAGTAGTATAATGGTTAATATCCTTAAAAGTACATAAAGATATGAACCTCGTGACGACTAAAAGAATACTTCTAATCTAACTGTGGAATTATTTTCAATTAAATTTCATTAAAATTCTAATCACTATAAAATAATTATTTTATTAAATTTTATTATTATTATTAATATGTATTATTTTATTAAAAAAGATAATAATTTTAAGGGCGTGTGAGAAGTATCTTTCGAAAATTAGTTCATTATTATTTAAATTCCACTATTCGAAATTATTTTTGCCTAGAAACAAAGAGTTGTAGAACATTAAAAATGTATTAGAAGTATAACTATAGAAGCATCGATTTAAATTAAAATGAACAGATTATTTTGAAACCAATTAAATTCGCATGCAATATATCCAGTATTCATTTGCAAAGAATTAATTCGAATTGATATTGTCGTCATTAATCTCTTTTCAAGTAATAACATACAAAAAGTATTATTTTATTCAATCTATGATAAAAAAATAAATATGGAAACAACCCCCGACTTATATTTCCGCTAGTTTTTTTTAGTCCCATATAAAAGTTTGTTTATAAAATTTAAATTTTACATCACTTCCCCTAGTTTAAATAAAAAATATCAGTCGGTAGCTGCGAATTGTATAATCTATTTTTTTTAAATCCGTATGCAGCACGCTTTTAATATAAAACTGACACTATTTTTTACTACTCAGTTGCACCCTCTTAATCGATTAAAAATTACGATAAACGACGCACCGAAGTTTAAAAAAAAATTATTTACCATCGAGGCCCAGGCCAAAGCCGGCAGTAGCAAAGGATTAATATTATCCACGAGGGCTGTTGATGAGCAGTGCCACGGATCCCTTTTGCATCTTCAATCGGGGTGCGATCTTGCGCACGTCAGGACGGATTGTTTCTGCTCACACATGCAATTGACGGATAATTGAAACACGTCCCGATATGGTGTAATCCTGCAGGCTGGCTATCATCACCATCGGCGGCCTGAGGACAGATACATCACCCCATAAATGATATGATAGCGATGGGACATAGGGGTGCATTCGTGGCGATGACTATGACGCGCGATACAATGCAGACAACCACGCTGGCCGGCGTCAGACTTTTTGTCCTCTCGACCTGCGTGCGCACGCTTAAATCCTGGCTGGGAACGTTGGCGTGATAAATTGAGCGAAAACCCCAAACCCATAAGGGCTGAGGTCTGTATCAATCTAGCCGCACTCGGAGGGTGGCCCTTATTGAGCAATGTTAACACGCAGCCTAATGAAGATATCATCCTGGGTGTTTGCCTTTTTGATTTCTGATTGTTATTTGGCTGCGGGATTAATTCCAAGCTCATTTCAACGAAGCGAAAACGACGCAGTCTGCGAAGGATTTGAGGTTTCGACTGGCACCGCATTTACGTATCACTTCGGGCAAACATCAATTTACTGCAGATGGTAATATTCACGTATGGGCAATTTAATCCCAATCCGCTGTTATCAGATTCAGTGAGAGAGAAATAATGCAGCGCCCAATTGCCCTTTGTTTGCATAACCAGAGGTTGAATTATCTGCATCTGCAAATGTTGTTTCTTTCTCAATACACAGTAAAGACAATTTCTTTAATTATACTTTCTGTCACTGTTAAATATTGGTTGCAATATAAGAAAATCTTCTTCGTCAACGCTTTCCTGAATTGTATTTAGCAGTCGAAATTAGGATCTTCTTCACTCTTTATTTTTCATTTTGTTGAGTTAAGTAGAATATACATAAATTGAAAAATAAATATCAACAAATTTTGTTCTTAATTGATTTTAAAGCACAACGTTTGCTCTACATTCGCACGATACGTGTGCATCGTTTGTATTTTTCATAAATCTATATTCGTGCATACATATAATAAAACTCTAACGGCGCCGTGCCTATGTATACATGAAGCATTATTTTAAAATTGTAATCGCAGTGGACATTATTATCGACATGCGGAAGCTGACACAGAACATTTTAAATTTTTTCTGTGTCTGTCTGTGCACGCATCACGCAGGAACTACTGGAAAAATTTAAATGATTTTTGGCATCCAGAGAGCTTATCTGATGGGTCAATATATATATTTTCATCTTGACAAAAGAAGAAGATCCGTTAAAAAAATTTAACTAAATAGTACTTAACTTACGATACATCGGGTGAAATTCGGATTTTTCGACTATAATTTGAAAATAAAGTTGTATTGTATAATATCTCCTCATTGTATAAATATCTCTTCCAGAAGTTTCGTTTTTCGTGCTTTTAACTTATAAATATTAATGCTAAATAGAAAAGGTATTACTAAAAGCTTAAGAAAATAAAAATTGCTGCCAACCAAATATGCCTGAAATAATCTCAATTCGAAAAACCGCGTAAGTATATAAAGATTTTATAAAAATTGGAGAAATGTGCATCTTTTCATAGTATGTATTTACCCATCCAAACTTCAAACTCAGTCGAATAAAGTTTGTGAATTAAGTTTTTGACGTAAGTCGTTCATGAAATAATTGTTTATATATTGTTCATAAATTATTATGTAGAAACATATATAAAATAAAAATAAATTCAATCGCAATATCAATGTGTATATATGGATGTATATGTACAATGGGAGGTAAAATATTCTCATTATTTTTCAGAACTTACCACTTTCCCGGTCACTCCTGTCTTCAATGGACGATCCATTGCTGAAGATGTCTCTCAGCTGCAAGGGAACTTTGGGGCCGGTCACCAGTTCCACTCCCGCCGGAATATCCCTGCTCACCTCGTACCAGAGCTGTGGGCATTAGAAAGGGTTTTGCACTCGTTAAACTCAATTAGAAAAATTCGAGGAGGGTCACTTACATATCCCGCCACCAGAAAGTGGTTGAGGTTCGCGTCGTTCGTGTTTTGCACGGTTCGAATCCTCTTCAGCCAGCTCCCGACCTCCGGCACAGGTTCCAACCAGCCGCGAACGTTCGAACCAGCCACAACCTGAAAGCAACAAGAACACACGTTTGAAGTGGTATAACCGATGACTGAATCAGCGCCCTCTAACTTATTTGAGCGTAGGCATGGTTTGTGTACTGGGTGGCAAACGGAAGGATTATAACAGCTTCATAATCGCAAAATTGTTATACATCTGTTGTTTACTTCTCAAACTTCTCGCTTTTTAAATTTTCCCTTAAAAAATTGCAACTTCTGCTCAAAGTCAAGGACTTATTCATATTTCTTGGGCCAATTTTTCAATCGTCAGAAAAAATAATTTGTCTAATAATATTTTCCCAATAATCAACTTGGCTGTGATATTTTAAACAGATATCACTCTTTTAACCGGCAGATAGAATTGTTATTCGTTGGTTCATTTTGACAAATTGGGCAAGTTGATTTTATATCTGAAGAATAAAATTATCAGCCGATTGAAAAATCAGCCATTAAAAATCCGTTTGTAATAGAATGATGCATACAGTTTTAATAGTTTTGAGAGTAAGGTATAAAGTGACCTAATAAAGACCACTTAGCATTTCTATGAATATTTTTTATATGCACGATTTTCAATTTGTAAATTGATTCAAAATATAATTACAGGGAGGCGGGTTTGAAGTGTTACCAATTTAATACGTTATCATTGATGCACTTTTGAAGATTTTAGTTCGTTCAAATCCAAAGATCAAAATATGTGTATATTAAATTTTTGAAATATAAGTTCATTATACGTGCATAGTTTTATATAAATTACGAAAAAATATTCGCACGCTGCACGAATGCGAGTAGGAGGAATTTTGTTCCATATAAAATATGAATCAAAATGTTTCTTTGAAAGCCTCCTAACTCACATATTTTAACTATTAACTATGATCTCTATAGCATTTCCCAGATCGAAAAGCCATTGTATTTACATCTGGAGAATTAGACATTCATTGTTTAGAAGAAATGAACTTCAAAATATTATTTTTTAGCAATTTCTGAAAGACGATCGCTTTGTGTGATGGTGCAGAGTTTCGTTGGAATGTCCAAAGCCTACGCTGAAATATTTAGTTGCTTAGGGTTTCAAAGAAACTTCCAAGACCATTTCGGGGTAGTTGGTAGCACTTATTTTTACGCCAGAGTCCAAAAACAGGATTGGTAAAACTTCATTCCAGCCACCCTGTATACGTTTGTCACACTTGCTTCAAGAATAAAACTAAAGAGCACTCCCAATTTTATTGTAAACAATTCAATTTTGCAAGAAGAGCACAGTGAGATCCTCGATAGTGATATGCTCAACATACGTTTGTTTTATAAAAAATAAATATGCATAATGGGAGTTTTATAAGAAATAAATATGCATAATAGGAGAACTTTATATTTTTCTTATGTGTTTTCTCTTTAGCTACAATCATATGTGAGATTGACTCTGATTTTATTATTATTATTGATATAAAATGACAAATTATTGCAATTGGTAACATGACATTGATTATTTTACGTTTTCCTGATGCCGACTGGAATGAAAATTATCAAAGTTTGTGGACTTCACATCGAAAAATTGTTCGAAGTTAACGAATTTTCAAAATTTCAACCACTATCTCGAAAATTAGAAATTTTTACTTGGGATATGTTTGGCTTATTGGAACAGTCATGAGTTGGCTCGTCATTCGTTTTCGTTTGGATGTTAGTTTTTGCGACACCCTGTCCATGCAGGAACATAAACGATAAACCCTCTGCAAACCGAAATCGAGTACGACCCGTATAGAAATATGAAAACAGGAAAACAAATCAGCATCTATGTAAGTATCAGTGGAAGATTCTATTGAAGTAGAAGTACACCGTTTAGTAGGCAAACAGAAATGTTCTATGTGTTTGTGAAAAAATTATATACAAACAACAACATTACCGAACATTTGAAATAATTCGATCAACTAGCATTGTTTTCCTTCTGAATATTGAAAACTTTAGCGAGCCGCCAGCAAATGTTTCTTTTAAATAAAATTTTTTTTCTATGTTTCAAATAAATTCACTGAAAAAATTAAAACATTTTACTTACAAGACAAATTTCGCACTGAGTACAATTTGGTGTTTATTTTATAGCAAAATATATGTTGTTAATTCAACCATAGATTATGTTACACTAGAAAAAACGATTACCTACTTCCTTGTGGTTACTTTAACTACAAGACATGATTGATATTAAATTAAATAAGAAAAATGGTTAATTTGAACAAAGTTTGTACCTCAGTGTATCTACTTAAACTTGAGATGACAAAATTTGTTTCAAATGGCAAAAAAAAAAACGTTTTACTTTAAGAGGTTATAGTTCGCTATGCACCCGGCACCTCGACAACGATCTATCTCCTCGAATTTTTCACACAAGAACCGCCTCGATTTGCGTGAATCGTGGTTTTCTGGGGTTGGTCTACCGCGTACCATTGATAAATCCACGTCCCACTCAGTAGCAGAAATTAGAACAAAACGCTCCGACCACTCCACATTAATTTCAGCAATTTGCCCACAATCCCGGCGGGCACACCCTCTCGCAGCCACTCGATGGTCACAAAATCGCATCAACGACAGCTGGATCGAGTGCAGGCCGTGCAGGCCGCAGAGGGGCTTCGGAGGCTCCACAAGTGGCCCTACATCCCCCAGAAACAATGGCCACCCGTGCGGTTTGTTTTTCCCAATCGATTTACGCAGCCTCTCGTGCGAAAGGGTCCTCGAGGAGGTCCTCATGCCGGCGACCGGGTCGCTTTGCCCGTTTCATTCAGTTCCCATTGATTCCCTGTGCAAGTTTTCATCCTTCATTAAGGACGAAACGCTCCCGGCCCAAAGCGATTGCGGTGGCGTCGGCGAATAAAAGTGGGCACGGTACCCGGAAAGGGTTGATCTTCCTCCGGCTTCTTGTGCCGTGCAGGAGGCTAAGCGGCCTCTCAATTAAAAAGTCGTTTTTCCACGTGACTGGCTAGACGAGGACCCGCGGTTGGCGCTTTTTCTTCCTGATTATGCCTTAAGCCGATACACCTTTTGCGCTGCACTCACACACACACCCGTGCCCTGGTAATGAAGGCTCACCGGGCCAAGGCACTTTGCAGCGCGACTGCAACTTTGTAGCAAAAACGGCCCACTGAAGGTGGTCAGCTCCTCCGGGCGGCCGGAGGGGCTCCCGGGCGAGGGGCCCTCAGAGGTGCTTCCTTGCAGCTTGCTTATTGCTTTAACATTGTGCAGGTCTATGTGTGTGACCAGCTTTCGAATAAAAGACTCCAATTAACAGGGAGAAATCCGAAAATGTGCAGCTCAAAATGCAACGCTTCGTGAGCGACACAAGTGCATTCGGTGTGCACTCGCAGCGCGCAACTTTACCGCTTTCGCTCGTTGTTGTTGTTCTTGTCGCTGTTGTTCAGTGCAATTTCAGAAAAATTCGGTTCAGTGGATTGTTAGCTTGTTCTGTTATTGTGCGCTTATTTTAATGCATGCCTGTGTGTGTACGGCCCCGTGCATTAACGAATAACCGCGCAAAACTCATGCAAAAACAATTTTTTTTTTCCACAATCGACTGAAAGAGTTTGATGGAGATTAATTTCCACTTTGTTTTTACGTTTGGATAATTCGCTTTGTGAGCCAGAAAAACGTCGTTTAATTTTGATTCAAATTCAGCCGCAACTCCAGCGGACGGAAATTCTGTTTGTAATTCCATTCCGTGGCAAAATTGCGCTTGTTTCTGGATGAGATGCGAAGATAAAGGGACCCGCGAACCCGACTCGAAATAACTCGGAGCCGCTTTCTATATGCCTCGTTCAGCTTATTTCTCATAAAATCAAGTTACTTCTTTCCCAAAATAAATCCCTTGTAAGTCAGTGGGCCTTATCCGTCTAACCAAACACTTCAACATCTTTTTCACTATCTCTCTAAACATTTCTCCTCCCGAAAAGACCATTTTTCAATCAATTACGTCTCAATTGGACTGATCTGCCGCACATTCTGCTAGTTCATAAATCGGTGTGCCTTGCCTTAATTGCGTTTCGCAAAAAAAGGTGTAAGCAGAGGAGAAAATTGTGTCAAAATCTGTCTAAGTCCTTCACACATTTTCCCTCCGCTGCCTTCAAAAGGCTCATAATCCCTAACACCGGTGATAAGAAATTCTGGTCACTCTTATTTTTTTGTGCCGCCAGAAGATGCTGCACTGAGTAAAGATCTAATTTTCCCGAACGAATGGGAGGATGTGAACGGCAGGCTTTCTAGAGACAAATTTTATGTTGACAAAAGGATCATCCTTAATCCGGCGCATTGTGAACGATCTGTGAATTCAGACGGTTAGGAGCCGCACGGCTGCTTGCATTTAACGAAAGGACATCTGATATTCATTGGAACAGGAAATTGTTCGTAAACGTAAGCCAGAAATGCTCTACTTTCCTTTTTGTCAAAGTGGTTTTTTTAACGATATTTTAAACAAGAGGAGGAAGTTGAGAAATTAAAAAGCGACTATGACTAAAAGAATAATTTTGAAAGCAGAAAACATGAAAAATCAAGATATCAAACCGCAATTTTTATTCGAATTATTTGCACTTTTTTGTTCAAATGGGGAGAATACTTAAAGCATTATGTAACTTTAATTTTTTTTTGATTCGCAAAAATTCTTCAAAAATCTTTGAAAATAACGAAATAAAAGTATACCTATCTTTTTCGACTTATTGAAATGATAAATTGTGTTTTGAAATCATAAATCGAAGTAATGTTAAACTTTCCTTATTTTCAGCCATCGTGGAAATTCAGTGCGAACATTTTTAAATAAAGGTTTATCCATACTTTTCATACTTTTCACCAAAAGATTATCGGATCATGGGGAAATTATAGCGGAAAACTAGGTATCACTTTTCAAAATTTTAAGGTTAATTTGTTTGCATATCTGTCACTTTTAGCCCTAAATGGATATTCCTATAGTAAGTGTCACAAAAATCCATGAGGGGACCTCAAACTCAATGTATGTTTTAGTTACATTCTATAATTTTTTGTGAAACAATTTAAATTATGTACACAATATCTGGATGACCGAACTTGCTCGGAAGAGTTAAAAAAAAGTTATGAGCATAAAAAATAAATACCTGGGCTAGCGAGCTTTGCTCAGGACAGTTTTTAGCTAGATATATTTTGTTTATTTTCAAGCAGGTAGGAAGGTATATACCTCGTAAAGCTTCCAAACTAACCGAATATTATGAGTGTATAACTTCAGACATAAACTGAATCTTTCCCTAGCGGCACGAATTAGGCGTGTCCAAGGTGTAGATTGGATTTCTTGATTCAAAACTGAATCAGGTCGAACGTTAATTATAGCATTACCATCATTAGCGGATGTAGATCTTGAATTTTCAGGTTGAGTTTTTTGCAAATTAAAACTTGCACGTTTACTATGTATATGAGGCATTATAATTTATAAATATTGTATTTCCTACGAAGCACAATTCTACAAAGCATTAATTACACCTCAAAAATGTGTCAATTATCCTGGCCGATTTGAATGCTATATCGATAAAACAATGATGTTCTGCAAAAATACTATAATCAGACATTTTTCGATCAAATCTTTGACCTGTAGCGCTATAAAAGGTACGTAACTCCGCAAATAAGAATACTAAAAAACAAAAAATAAAAACTAAAAAAACCTTGCGGAATTCGAACGCGCGAAAGTTCTGAAATCTAATTAATTAAAATAATATTTTATGTCTTACCATATGGAGATGATAGTTGCACATTTGAAATTATATAGTGATAGATATTGGTTAAAAGTCAAAGTATGCATATAATTGATTCTGACTTAAAAAAGCGTGGATATTTCGAAACAAAAATATCTAAACTGTTTTTTTTCGTATTAAACAACTATCTACCATATATACATATTTTTCACATAAAGGAAAACTAAAGGAACACACTTTTATATTTTGGTAATGTGAATTCTTGGTCACAAAATAATGACTTTTTGAAATTTCATGATCTTGTTGTTTTTAGACACAATAAATAGGATTAATACCTACAATTATTAACTGTTAATGTAATAATAATTCAGTTGATGAATTTGTTACGTAGTACTCAGCTACTTAAGTAAAAGTATGTATGTAAAACGACAAAATGTCTTTCGCTAAACAAAGAGCAAAAATGGACACCTCACGGAATGTTATACAGCAATTAAAATTCTTGAGGATGTTCTCGAAGTGCTAACAATATTGGCAATAATCGAACCAGTTAATACCAACATATTTATAACTCCCTGAAGAATTGTCCTTCAGGGGAAAAACGATGAGATTTTTCGGCAATTTGTTTTCCATTGTTAGCTCATTGTCTGCAATCACGCACGATCTTCTTTAGCCCATTATTTAGAAAGGCCGCAACATTTCAAAGACAGCAAGGAGATAAAAGACAGCAGCAGAAGATCTTAGGTGATATTCCAAAAAAAAGTAAGTCTCAAGGGATGTGTGAAAACACAGACCAAAGTTATCGCGAACTGCAACATGCAGCCCTTTAAACCGAAGGAGTCCTATGAGGAAGCGGACTCCTTTCAGCTCTCCATCAATCAAGGGAAGATATCCCTAATTGTCAGGGAATTCAAAACAGGTAAGAAGGATAAACGCAAACAATGTAAATATTAAAAAAATTTTTGTCACTTCGGACTCCTTTGTGGATGTCACTCAAAATTTTTATTCATGTGACACGTACGCGCTGCGGAGTGATATCACCCAGAGCCAGGGGCAGAGGCTTTCCTACCACCTGGAGGTTTCGGAGTATCTGTCCTCGAATCTGGCGAGGCAGTGGAAGGCAAATATTTTCCTACCTGCGGAAAAACCATGCCCAGTAGCTCGGATCAGGGGATTGAGATGTCATCCGTCAGAGGGTCTCTTTCTCATCTTTAATTGAAATTATCCAATTTCTGGGTGAGAAGTGGTGTCCTCTTTAGCCGAGGCCCGTTTTTTATAACCAGAGTGCGATGAAACCGAATTTAAGCCTCATTTGAGGGCATTTGTGGATTTACGCTTGTTTGCAATTGGAAAGTTCCTCTATATTTCCCCATTTCATTTTTTAGAAAGAATGTGCGGATTAGCCACGAAATTTCAATGGTTTGCCGGGAATTTTGCAACAACTAGGGAAGGATCTGATGACGACTCTGATTGACAATCGATGCCGTCGAAATTTAATCAAATTTTTTCCAATCTGCTGATTTTTTTAAGGGAGGGATTTCCTTAATTTCGGAAATACTGTCGACGGCTAAGGTATCAATTTCGCAAAATGTCGAATTTCTTTTTTTTTCTGATTTGCCATAGAAATTGTGCAAAATTTTATTTTAAGGATTAAGCTATTCCATGAGAAGGGTTAGATTTAGTAAGCATGATAAAAAAAAAATTGGATGGGGGATCAACTTACCTCCCAGGCAAACTTTTTGTCAGCTGGTTCATTATTCCATTTCACTGCGAATGGTCCAAAACGCATTCCCCGCAGTAGCGTTACTTTTGCGTAAACTCCATCCTCTCTAATATCCAAATCTGTAGCTGGATCCTGCAATCTAGCCATTTCTGTGAAGAATCGTTCTGAAGATCTTTCATGTGTCTTATATTGGTCCATATAATTGGTGCTGCTATCTGGACTGAGAGGTATAACTTGCAGGCTTGATGGTATGTCCAGACCAGTTGAATATCGGTGGCGGTTCGATGTCTCGTACTCGTCTCCACTGCTGCCTGTAGTCAAGCAAAAGTTTACTTGATTAGCATTGAAAAGTATATAAATAATTTTTCTTATTTAATTCAAAACGGAAAAAATGTTTGAAATAAAAAATTGAAAACTGAAACGACATAATTACCCTGTATTACGTAAATCATGCATTTTAGGCAAATTGTCCTTATATTTACATTATGATTATCAAAATTAAAATATTGAAAACTCACTTGTACCTTTATTTACTTCCTTTCTTATCGACTTTTAATTATAATAAATTAAGATTAAACGAAAACAGTATAAACAAAATTTTATAGGTTCCATGTTTTTGTGAAAATGCACTCTATAAAAGTATACCTACGCAAATAAATAAATACCTACATATATATTTGAACCCATTTGATCAAGATTTTTCATTAAATTGGTTTGTTTGAAAATAAAAAAAAAAAAAACACAAGGTATAAAAATGAGGGCTACCATTGTAATTTTTCTCAAATATTTTAAGTCCTTCAGCGCTCCCACGATCACAAAAGATAACTCATTTATTAAAATCCACCAAGCCGTTTAAGGACGTAGTCTGGTGTTCACGCTCGTTTCGGACCCTTATTTCAGGAATTTTTTTCCCTAACAAGATGAAAAGCAATCATTTAAATTTTTTTACACTTTGTTATTGACATCGTTAACTAAAGGGAAAAATTTTTTTTCTTAATTTGACGCCATTTTATAATTGTTTTTTTAACCTAAAGTAGACAACTTTAAATGGAGGTGGGTGGGTGGCGGTTGTGATTACGACACTTGGAGTCATCCGAAACAAAAAATTTAAATTGATTATTGTTCCGTAGGCTTGTGGCTATGGCCCGTACCAGAATTAAACATTTTCCTTAAAAAATAACAAAATGGCGGGCATTTAAAAAAAAAACCTTAAAAAATCGTCATTTTTTTGTTGAAAATCGGTGAAAAAAAATAGAAATAATTTGTATAATTAAGTAATTCTGGTACCGGCCATAGCCACTGTTGTGTAGAATACCCTGTGCAAAAATCAAAGGAATCGGCTGTATAGAATTTTCTGAATCATGACCGCCGCTTACAAAAATGTTGTTTTGAGGAAAACGCGTTTAAAGTTTTGATTTCAGATTTTTAAAAAGAAATTACATATACTTACATTAATCAGCTATATGGGCGTATATATATATGTATGTATATATGTATATATATATATACATATATTAACATATATATACATATATATGGGCGTATATATATGTATATATATGTATATATACAACAATAGAGCGGTAAGTCTTACCGTGAGACCGTTGCAGCTGCGCATGCCATGGTCACGGAGTGCTCTTCGACTATGTGCTATAGCTTTGTAAATATTTCATATTTCGGTCTGAAATTTTTACAGCACTTTCTCAACATAATATACTTTCGAAATATGTAAAAAAAAAAAAATTGATTTTCCGAAATCCGAACACCAGACTACGTCCTTAAATTGCAAACGCCAAACAAACGACCATAGTTACATACATAGGTCCTTATACATTCATACTTACAACCGAAAAACATTCTCATCTGGTAAAAAGTTAGAGGGTTAAAGGTTGTCACATAATTTAGGCAAAAATTTAATTTAAAGATAGGTTGAAGAGAAAACACTAAATACGAAAGTAAGAGTCGTGAAAAAATAAATTATGACCGAAGCTCCGAAGGTTAATAGTAAAACTTACTGATGGCAAAGAGCGTATGTACAACCAATATTCTGTAATAATTCGCAAACTAATTACAGTATAGTGCCAGAAAATTATAACCACTCTAACAAATTTCAAAATTTGAACTCTGATTACATTTTCTCGCAAACAATCAAACAGATTAACATTTCCTTGCAGAGTTGCAATCTTTCCTCCTTTGTTATCATTGTTTGAAGAATAAGTAATCGTTACGTTACGAACCAATATGCAATATGCAAAAGTATTCCCCAATTCATTTATTCCAGTTCTATCAAATATAAATATCAATAAACAAATTTTATATATTTATATACCATTTCACTTAACGCCGAAAGGATAAATAGTTGCATCGAAGAAAATCGCGAAGATTAGCAAGTGTTATTAAAAATAATGGCGAGTAAACTAAATACTAGAAATATTAAATTGCAAAATATGTGAATTTAACGTTAATATAATGTTTATCTTAAACGCGTACGAATATAATAAAGTTTTTTTCAAAATAAAGTATGGAAGTATGAATGTTGGTGGTTATAATTTTTTGGCACTGTACTGTAGACACATTTCAACCTTAAGTTCTAAGTCTATACCCCGTCTTGCTCCACCATCCCAAAGGTAGTTATGAGTAGTTATTATACATACAATTTAAATATTTTTGAATACTTTTATAATATAATACAATCCTTTTCTAGTTAGCATTCTTTTCGCACCTAAGGGGAACAATATAATCGCTTTTCAGTCAACGAGCAGAGAGAGAATGAGCACGGAATTAAAACCTGAACATTTCGCAATGCTATAAGCAGACCATAGCTTTTCTGAACATTGAAATTTTAAGATTGGCTACTTATGACTTTCTACATATAGTACATCAAAAAAAGGAATTTGTTAGTGAAAATGTATGAGTACCAGTCCATGTATACTTATTGATATATCTACTAAAATACTGCAGTACAAATGCAATAGGGATTTTTATCTTTGCCATTATACATACATATATTATATAAATTGTTTTTTTATTCCAAGCTTTTAGAATTCTAAAATGAACCTGAATTTTTATAAAAATTTTCTATAAAAATCTATATTTCAAAAAGTAAAATTTACTTATATCTTGTTTTACTATATCTGATTTCCGACAAATTAGAACTTAAATTGTTCAGTAGTCATACGTTTGAAGATCTTCTACACCAACTCCAACTTCTACTTAATTAGAAGCAATCATTGTTGTTTTTCTAAATATAATGGAATCCAGTTACTGACCCTTTAAAGTAAAAACCTGCTCTAAAATTCCAAATTTTTAAACTCGCTAATAATTCTTGATCCTGACCCTGTTCTGCATATTGTAACATATTTGTAGTATCCATGACGAATAAGAAACACTAACACTAGAAACAAACAAAAAATTGCAGCTCAAATTTTTCTCAGTATATGTGTAGTAAAAACAATACTAGTAGGTATATACTACAAGAGGCACTAGTGCAGTTTTATCTGGTACTGGTAACTATTTGATTTTTTTTATATGTGGTGTCAGTGCCAATTCTATCAAATACTTAAGGTAAAAGCAATACCGGTACGTCTTCACATACTCGGAACATTTATTTTATAGAAAATATGCATGTGTGAATATAAAGGTTAAAAAAATCATGAACCATAACTATATATGTAAGTATATTAAATGAAATAAGCGATAAACAAATTCAAGAAAAGTGAAAAGTTTTGACTATGGTTTCATTGGAAGGAAAAAATTCTAAAAATAGGCCACTTTTCATCAAGGATAATCACTTTAATCGATTTTTACACATTATTCATCTTATATAAATTGTTTAATTGCAATAAAATGTCAATGATTTTCAAGTTGATGTATTGTATACTTTGTTTATATAGAATGTTTTTCACTTTTTTACTTAATACTAAGAAATTATATACTTATAAAAGCGTTTCTTGAAAGGTATTAGTGCGTTTAGAAGTACACGTTATCAGTACGCAAAAGTTTCATGGGAATGACGAATTTGATATCGTAAATGAATTGATTTCATAGAAGATCTCAAAAATATAGTCATATCACCTCGAATTTTATACAAATTTAATCGATACTATTAATCAATACGATAATCAAGAAGGAGACTTAAACGTTTAAGCATTGAAAGTTAAATATTTTGATTTTGCATCGGGACAAAACTAAATTAATCTTCTGCCCTTGGAGCAAATAATAATAACGATTCAAATTACTCTGGACCCAGTGCTGAAAGGAGTAGCCGCGCGTCCCATGTCTCTCCAGTTAATGAAGTCTGTATTACAAAGGGCAATTTCTGCAGCCTGGAACCGAAGCGGTCCCCCATCAGCCAGCCATACCTTTGCCTTGCCTTTATTTTTATTATGACTTGCTCCTATTTGTATACATTTGACATGTAGATTGGGTTTCATTGCCGTAAAGAACACTACTGAAAATCGCGAGTGAAAAAATGTTATGACAGCCGCGGCGGCGAACGACACTCGTATTATGCGTTGACATGATCTGTTTCAAGCGATCGCCGGTTCCAGGAAGGCCTTCAATCTCCTGAAGAGCACAATGGGCGTGCGTACAGCGCAGGTAATCTGAGACGAGGTGCTACTTACAACTTATCTGCTGAGATGCGATGTTCCACCGGCCTGTTTACACAAAACAGGGATCTTCCTGAGATCTGTACGCCATCTAAATCTAAGCAATTTCACAAGTTCCGAATGCGCACCGGAAAAGAAATGCTTTTCGGCGATATGTTTGTTTTATTTGTTTCTTTGGTACAAAGGTTCCGAACCAACGCAAATCTGCACCACTATCTTTATTGACTGTGTGGCTCGCCGCCGCCATCGTAACATCGGCCTCTAAATTTGTGCAATAATTCATTCTAAAGAAAACAGGAAAATATATTTTGATCTATTTCCCACAATCCGGGGCGCCCTGAATAAATATAACTACAAAATTCTATCCTTATACCCACGATTTGTTTATTCTTTGATGCAATACAAAAATGATAAGCAAAGTTACTTCGAGACTTATCTAAAATGTTTTATTATTAAATATTTTTTTCTTAAATATAGTTACTTTATATGAAAAGGTAAATTTGAAAAATTTCATTGCGTTTTCAAAACTGTATAGTAACAAAAAACTACGAAATGTGTCGGAGAACGATATAAAATGGGATTCATCACTAACATAATTTATTCGGACAAGTGTCTACTTTGAAAATTAATAACTGATTTAAAACAAAAATAGCTCTTTTGAACAGTTTAAACACATTAAACTTTTGTTTTTGTTAGTTTTTCGTTCGTTATTAAAGCTTAAAAATATAATTGAAAACAAAATCAAATAATCCGATTAATCGCCAAGATTTGTCCCCATTTGTTATTTTGCATAGGTGGAAGGAAGTATCTATCATTGGACGTTACTGGTGGATTAAGAGAAATTTGAGTTTTATTTCAAACGTTGCATTCTCCTATTCCATTTAATTTTTTTAGCAATATAAATTTTTACCCCTAATAAGTAATATATCGTCTCTATGCGACTTTTTTCGTAGACAAATGTATATGTAGGTACTTATTTTGGGCATTTTTAAGAATTCATAACACAAGCATGCTTTTTATTTAAACTTGTTAAATGTATAGCTAAGAAATGTGAATCTTTAAATAGTGCTAGAGGCTTTCACCCTTTTGAAATACATTGACGTTTACTAATTTCCGTCAGTTAATAAATTCATGCAGTTGATAGTAAATGAAAATCACAACTGACGGACGCTCAAGGAAAAGATGGCGGTACATAGTTATTTCATAATTTTAGACAAATATTCAGACTTTCAGAGAGCTCTGCAGTATTCGAACTCACGCATTCCGCCGTGGCAGACCTTCGCCAGAACTATGATGCTATTAAAAGGAGTCAATTTCAAATTTTATTCTTAAGCAGCCCAGCAGCGCCACACATCGCTTTATTAAGGTTCAATCGCTCAAAAGCCATCGGCATGGGATAGCTCAGTGGTAGAGCTGTGAAGCGGCAGTTCAAAGATCACAGGTTCGAATCTAGCCACGGATAGTCGGCAATATTAAAAAAAATTAACTTTTACGTAAGGAGATGATTGACTATTTTTCGTTGTTAAAAAAAACATCTTCATTGTTTGGCGCCTTTTAACCTACGATTTTGGTTATTTTGACCAACTGTTTTTTTAGTGCAATAAAATCAAATTTACTCATGTAAAAATATCCTATATAATGCTTAACCGTTATATTCTACAGTTAGGATGTGGATCAAAATGTACTTCGAAAAACGATTTGATTTTTGACTATGAAAATTATTTATACTTTTAATACAATATTTTAAATCCTAAAGTTTTTGTCGCATTCTGAAAAATAGTTGCTGTCCACAATAGACTCAATTATTTCAACACTTTGTAAGAAGAGGCGGTAGGTTAATGCATTGCCCATTAATGGGTTATTTTGCATGACAATGCATTAAATAATATAAAGCATTAAAATAATGCATTGATTTTTAAAAATCAATGATAATGAAGATCAGTTTCATTAGCATTGAGGAATTTTAATGCTAATGAAATTAAAAAGCATTATCATTGAGGTATTTCAATGCTAATGAAATTATTTTCATTAGAATTGAAATTCCTCAATGCTAATGAAAATGATTTTCATTATCATTGATTTTTTAAAGATCAATGCATTACTTTAATGCATTGACAAAATAATGCATTACGCCCATGCATGTTGGTTATTAATTAAAATTGAACAAATTGAGTTCTCTTCACGGATTTTAAACTTTGTATGAGTGTTCATTTGGAGTCAAAAGTGACAAATATGCAAAAAAAAATGTGTCCGTCAGTTGTACCTACGTCTCCATAGAAATTTAATTTTTAAATTTTGCAAATTGATATTTTGCCGCCATAATTTTGTGTATATTCCCTAAAATTTCGTTGTTCATAAATAGCTTAAATTAAGGAAACGTCTATGTATATTTTCATTCTAAAATTTCTTTCAAGGATCTTTAAAAAGAACGAAATAAAACACAATAAAAATAAACAGTGACGATCACACATTTACCAAAAGATAACCCATGATTTAATGTGTAAACGTTCTTGACTATTCAAGAGTTGAATTTGTGTTCTTATTTATTTTATCTATCACAATTATTTACATAAACTCAATTCGATTACGGAATAATAATGATCACATTTATAATATATAAATAGAAAATGGTAGCCATTGACATGAGATATACAATTTCCGCTTAAAATTATAGATCAACAACGCAGTATTGCACATCATTACAACCAAGTATATTAAAGTAACTGATTTTTAGTAAAAAGTGAGCAAGAACGAAAAATGCCTAGATGTATTTATTATTTTTGAAGAAAATAATTTGCAAAAATCATCCAAGCATCCATAAAGCATTCTTAATTAGTAAAAAAACAATAGATTAAGAATACAGTGTATTTTAATGGAACTATTGTTGTTTGAAAATTAGAATATCACTAGAAATAAAAAAAAACGGTTTCCGTAATTTTTCCGTAATTTCTTAGTTTGATTTTTAAACATTTACATATTAGCTGATTATAGAAATGTATAACTATTTCAAGTAAAGCGTATTTGCTAAATGACGATTACAATGATATATGTATGATATATTTTTCAGTTTTTTCCTTTAAGAGCCCCACGATACATTAAAAAAAACACATATCACAAGAATGAATCAAATCTTTTTTCACCACTAGAAATCTCAAAGCAATCAAAAAATAACACTGTACATATTACAAGGATATATGCTAGAATAATAGACCACTTCCATAAGAACTTCTTTCATACGAATCCGAAATTACAAACAAACAATCATGTTACGTTCTCATACAAAAAAGGATAAAATGGTTCGTAAGACCCTCTTGAAATATAATTAATTGCATAAAGCTACTAATATAACAGGAATACCAAATACAAATTTGAACCTTGGGCTATTATAATATGAGGAGTTCTATTCAAAAGGAACAATTTAAAAAAAAAAAATTACTTGCATGATTTTTTTTTTTTCAAAAAGATAAATTATGAAGGGGAAACTTATTTTTACAACAAAACAATTTATTTTTCAATATTTTTACTAACAATCTAACAAATAATCAAAAATGGGAGTATTTACACCAGTCACGATAAGTAAATAAAAGATAAATTTAATAACAGTTGACACTTATTAATCAAACCGTTTTCTTCCATATAATATGTTTTTTAAAATCTCTCATGAAATACAGCACCTTTTTATGAAAAATATTAAACGTAACTCAACTGCAAGAATCAGTGAGACCATAAAAATAAAGCTAGTCGGTATATCTAAGAACCTAAAGGCAGTTCAAACAGTCCAGTGGAATTAGTAAAATAATAGGTACTTTTAATGACCAAGGTGTAAATAGCCAATTTTGAGCAGACACTCCTCATATCAAAATTTAAAGGACTAAAATTTTTCGAAATATTCATCGAAATTCACTTTTTTCCTATAAATCGATTATTTAATGCAATGCAATAGATTCTGAACAATATGAAAACAGACTCATGAAAAATTTTTCCCACAAAATGATCAATTGATTAGTAGTAACTATCTTAAATCGATAAATTAGAACTCACTTAAGTTAGTTAGTTATAACAATCCATTATTATTATATTTTTCTTTAAATTGCACCCGTGCCCGTAATGACCGTAATGAAATATTGTTTTCACTAGTCGTATTCTGGGGAAATACGCCTATACAGAAATTAAAGAGATGAAAATAATAAATTTTTATCTTAAATAGGTACTATCTAAATCCAATCAGAGAAAGCGCTGGTAGAATTAATTTCACTATACCTGACATAGTATACCGATCGAATAGCATTAAAACACTCAACGGCAGAATATCCTCGCATAAAAGAATCCCGGCAATTTTCGTAGGGAATCACTGCAGCACCATATCACTGCACGAATTTCGGAAATGGGTGCACTCCACAATTTTTTCTAAATTCAAGATCTTTCCACATATCACTGGGATCTGGACCGGAGATGAGCGGCACTCGATCGCCGGGAGGTGCCAGCGCGGTTTGCACAAAATCACAAAGACAGCGCCGCGAGATTTTCAGCGCTGGGCTCAATTTAGCAGAGCCGCATCATCGGCCCGCCTGTCCGGAGCGGGTCAGGTTTCATGCACGGCACAATCCTACAGGACGAGACACGGAGCTTGTCTGTCTGCTGGATGCTAAGGGTAGACTAAAGTTGTTTTGATTTAATTGTCAGGCCACCAGGGGCTGTTCTACCCCCTCCCCGGCACGAATCCCAGCGGCCCGCACCGACGACGAGGCGCTCCGCCGCTCCCGAGCCCAACTCGGCTGTCCATGGTGCGGCCGCGTTGTTGTTGCTTCGCTATCTTCGTCGTTGTTATTATTGCCAACTGAGATGTTCATCTTTGGAATGAATCTCGCAACACAAAGCTGCAGATCCACACAGCGGCAGCATCCCCCTGTACCAGCTGCGCCAGTGTGGGTCTCGGTCTCGGTCTCGGGCCTCGGCGCTCGACGTGTGCTGCGACTGCGATAGATTGTTTGCTTTCCCCGGAGCATCCGAGCGGCCGCGGCTACTATGTATACGGCACACATGCGGCACAGATTCCCTCCGTTGAATTTTTCTTCCTCATTTTATCCTGCCGTCATCCTGTGATACACTAGGGAGGAGCATAATAGGGCGGGATCGAAAAGGGATGCTACACATTCCCGTGAAGCCCTATGTATCTCACCCTGGATCGCTACCCACACTGGCGTAGGCTTGCGCAAACATATCGCGCGATTTCGGTCCGACCGAACCTGGCCGGGTCCACACAGTCACGGGTCGCCGGGACCGGGACTAGATATATCTGTCCTGTCGGTGTTTTGGGATGTCAACGATTCGCAGCGACTTTTCCTGATTCGTGTTCGGGACGGTGTCTCTGTCCGGGAGTGTTGGTGGGTATCCCGTCCCGGCGCTGGCTCCTCTGGTAGTGTAAGTCCTGCGTTTCTCCTGTGAGCGTACGCCTGACGCTCGCATTCAGCATTTTCTGCTAAAATACAGTGATGGGATGGAAAATTGTTTTCGAGGCGTGCAGACTCCTCTTCATCCCGAAGCGAATCCAGCTTTTAGATGAAACCAGAGAAAATCTACTCGCAGTGTCATTTTCGTGTTTTGATTTTTCCTTTTTGTGGGCTCCCGGTGTGTTTGTGAGCCGGGTTTGGGGTAAATGTATATTTAATTTGATTCTGGGCCTGGGGTTGCGTCCCTGGTTTCATGGTTACATAATATTAGGACAGGCTGGATATAGTACATAACGGATGGATGCAGGATACCTAGTTACGAGCGCCAAGGGAGAAGGAAGATAGTTTGCGTTTTCTTTCTTTTATGAGTCGGCTAAAGGCCAGTAAATGGAGAAGAATTGAAGTTATCACTTCTCTGGGTTTTTATGTTCCCTCCAACGAAAGTTGGTATGGGCTCCCATTGCGTAGGCCACAAACAAGATGAATAGGTGAATTACTTCTGACGTACGCTTTTTCTCGGTTTGGCACTCCTTTGCCAATTTCTGCTCCCCTTTCAAAGGACAAAAGTTACGCAAAGCTGAAGAATTTCTTCTTCTTCTTTTTCTTAAAGTGCGGTTGCTTAAGATATAATATTTTATAATTTCAAAATTAATATAGAGTGAAGATTTGAAAAATGTATAAATGCATACAAATATATATAGGTATGTATTTGTACATACATATGTATAATTTTAATAAAGCTTGAATTTCGAAAAATATTAATCTTATGTACCAAATAATCCTTATATATTTGCACAACAACCTTCTTCAAAATGTTCAATTTGCTCACTTTAATCGCACAGAAAGTATTTAATTAAAAAGTAATTAATTCATTCCGGTGTTTATTAAAAGTAAGCACGACGTCCATTAAAAAATGCAGAATAAATAACCACAACCACAATTTAAACCACAACCACAATTTAAAAAAAATAAGAAAACATGTAGGTAACCGTCTAATACAAAAATCACATTAAGTTTGAAATCTGTTAGTCGCCATTTTGAATTTATTAATTTTGTGGATTTTGGATTTTAAAACTCGGAAAACTCCCAATGTGCTTATTTTTATGAAAGTCGTACAATGTTAATAACTTTACAAATCTTGAAAAATACTGATCCGATTGGAATTAAAATTATATAGATAGTCCTAATTGAATTAAAGTGCTTTTCGTAAATAATATCAATGTCTTTGAGATATTGATACCTGTACCTACTGCATAATGTATGTCAACCTCTAACTTAGGTCCAAATTCCATAAACATTTAATGTAAATGGTAAAATTTGAATTTGAAAATGGGTAAATTTGAACTGCCTGCCTTCGTTCAAACTACTTAGTTGAAATAATCCGATAGAAAAATCCAATCAAATAATTTTGACGTTAAAGGTAGAAAAATTCAATGGAATCAAAGGTTACTGAAATGAGTTATATGAAAATTTTAGCAACTTTATTGAGGAAATTTTGTCCAAAAAGGGCTTTTGACGTGACAACGTCTTATAAATCGGTCGACCCGAGAGTCATTTACGAAAACTGAAGTAACGTAACGACGAGCCGCTAACATGAGCAGGTGCGCGCGCAGCACTTGAGAGAGACTCGCTCGACCGGTGTCTGCCTTGTGTCTCTCTTTCACTCGAGCGTAACGAAATACGTGATTTATAAATTTAATAAAATTTTAAGCTTCATTTAATCCTTTGTTTTAATAAACTTACACAACAAATAAGACGTTGTCACGTAAACTTCGATCGTAAACCGACTTTACAGACAAGCAATTTTTTTTTTGTAAGCTTTTTTCAATTCGATTCGAACGGGTTTAAAAATATCGCAGATTGAAAAATGCCGTAAACACCTTCGAAATAGACTTGACTCAGTACATAGTTTCCAATTTGGATCAAATTTCAATTCGCATCCATTATGTACCAGACTGCCATTTTGAATGCAAAGTAATATTCTAACCATATATAACAGTTTAACTTAAAGTCACAATTTTACCGGTATACCCAATATGGCGTAATAATAACTTTAAACAAATAAACGAAGACCTATAACGCTAGTTCAACACTTATGGAATTATGCGAGAAGTTGAACTCACGTTTTTGTTTTTCAGAATACTAAAATTATATACCTACTACCCAAACGCAAAAGAGTTCGGCCAGTTGTTGCTTTTAAACTTTTTCCGAATTGCAATATTTGTTATGAGCTTAAGATGAAGTAGATGTAAAACAGACAATATGCTTTAGATTCTTCAGAAAACAAAAATAAGCCCCAACAGAGTAGTACCGGTAAAAGCTCAATTTAAACAAGCAATCAAATAAAAAAAATTTTTTTTTAAATCATGCCACGTCAAATGGAAATCTCAAAGACCAAAATTTGACTTTGGTCCTTCATTCTGCTGATTTTTTTTACATACATACATACATGTTTTCTGAAAAAAGCTTCCTTGCCTTGTGGTCTTTCTCTAGGAAAAAAAAACAGCACTTCAATTCGACGCCTTGTTTCGAAGTTATTCGTCCTATAGTGGGTTAGTCACAATTTCGAAAAAAATTCAGGTTTCATTAAAATACGAATTAGTAATTGAAGTATGTAATGTAGGTATAGCTGTGAGAAATTTCCGAGCGAAAGATTAAATGTGCAGAGAGTTAAACATTTAGCTTCGTATTCACGCTAGAATCTCGTGGAAAATGTCTTTAATGCAAATTCCGAAATTGTCCGGATCTAACATACTCACTACTTAGCGGGCTAGCAGAGGATGAAATCGAAATTGATCTGTATTACTGAACTACTTCAATTGAGGTATTTTTCTCTAAAAGGCCACAAGGCAGAGAAATTTTTGCTCAGAAAAAATTTGGATCTTCCTGCATACAAAAAATCGGCAGACAAGTCAAATTTTATGCTTTGAAATTGCCATTTTTATAGTTTGACTTGTCCTCTCTCACTTGTTTGTTGACGGATTGTGTCGTAAAAGGTATAACCTTAAAAAGGTTGACTCAGCTTTCTAACTATCAATCAAAGCATACAATGTCTCTAAAAACACCTATGTATGTATGTACCTATATAGCATTTTCTGGGTTCATCTCCAAAATTTCAATTGCGATTTGAGAGGTTAGTATACACTGATTTCAAGGAGGGAGGGGATGTCCAAACAAACGTTGATCAGAAGACCATGTAGAATCCGCTATTCAGACGTCAGACCTTAACCCTATGTACCTAATATACAAAATTCACCCAACTATATTTACTGGGTGTACTCTTTTGAGTGCAAGATCTGTTGGGCGAATTAGGTACACACCTACTCGAAATAATCTTTTTAAACTGAGCCTTTACCGTCACTGTTTTTGTTGGAGTTTATTTTTGTTTTGGTTTTATTGATCTATAATCATAACAATCACATTTCGGAAAAAATTTAAAAGCAACGACTCTTTTGCGTTTGGTTAGTAAAACGTCTAAGAATAAGGTCTTACCATCAGGGCAGTCCAGGAAGTATATACTAATATATGAGACGCGTATATAACTAACGCACTATTATAAGTAATATATCTTTTTATAAAAAATTTAGATGTTTCCGTTGCTATTATATTAATGATTCGGTATGTACCACTGATCCACTAATGACCTTCCCCTTAATCTATTACTGTTTCCACGAATAGGGTTAAATTGGTATTGCGTTTTCATTGAGTTTTAAGGCGCGTTTCCGTCCAATCGGAACTGTTGATGTATTTGGCTTTTGAATGGAGATATGTGTAATTAATTTCCTTTATTATTATTATACCTAATACTTCACGATATCATTGATATTATTTTAAAAGTAAAAATAATGTAATTTGATGATATTATCTGCGTCTTTTTAAATTTAGATGTAGATTTCAAGAGGTGGGCATTGTGGTCCTAATGTACATACCTCTAAGGACGATCTGTCATCCATTTTAATCTTGTCGCCCCACCTGAGCTAAAAGACCTCTAATTGGTCTAACAAATTTTGGGTAACGTTAGATTTTTTAGCTCTTTTCCAGCTATAAAGTTTACTCCAAATATAAGGGCTCAGACGTTGAAGTAGAGGGGGCGGCGTTCACATATAAAGTGGACTATTATTTCCTGTTCTCCGCATTTGCATAATGACGATTCAGCGATGTGCATAGTATGACAAAACAATAATTTTTAACAATTAGTGCAATTCAAGGGGACACTTTAAAAAAGGAATGACTTAAAATGTAAATGAATTTTACTTCACAAGCAAATAATTTTTAAACCATCAGTACGGTACAAATAACCCAGAGTTTAACATGTTATATATTACCCCAAAAATTAGTGGACACGTTTAACAATGTCTAGATGTAGATAAGCCCACTGACGCAATCGATTTTTCTAAGTAAATTTTGTATAGGCATTTCTATTTCACTTTTATTCTTCCCTTTTAAATGATTGGATCTCTTGACTTTTTGCTTTTCAACGGCTCAATCCAGTAAAATGTATACCTTGCCACTTGCAACTTGGATCAGTTCACCCTTTGAATTCAGCACTGCGTATTTAATTACCCCATGAACCTTTACCTAAACTGACACTCACCCCAAAACCCTAAATACCGTTTTTTACCGTTTATGCGTCACTGCGTTTATAGGCAAGGGATGAGAGCTATGCAAATTGTCCGGAGTTATCTTTTTCCCTCAAATAAAGTTGTCACATTTGACGCCACAAATAATAGGGGAAGGCACCTCCAGAGATGTACAAGGCAAAATTTATGGGTACGTTTAGGACAGTGATAGTTGTTAACATGACATTAATTTGGGCGAGGATAACAGAAATGGGAGATGCGTTTTTTGTATCTGTTACCTAAAGAGCAGTAAATTTTGTTAATTTCTGAAGATTTGAATGGTTATGAATATAACAATGATGTAAATCATTTGGGAAATGAATACGTGCCAATGCTACTTGGAAGGTTATGCTGATTTGTGCAATATGTGAACTAAAGTAGTTTGAATAAATTTATGATATTCATTCCGATTACCTAACCTTTTTTGAAAACGAACCTTTGAATAAATAAAATAGTATAACCTTTCTCCTGAATATTTAATAAGTTATTTGCTATGTATGATCAGCCTTAAAAAGCAGTCGAACAATCGCAAGAATAACTATTATAACTAATCCTTTTCGTTAAGGATTGTAAGCTTGCACCTCTTCTCTCAACTCTCTTTTTAAAACCCCCACCTCCTAATACAGATTACAGAACTTTTTGAATAAATCTGATTTACGCATGTTTCAACTAGAGCACATATGATTTCAAATTTTGTATGTCGTTCACGATATATGACCTCGTTTCGTGAATATTAGTTTTAGTTTTATTATGAAACTTACAATATCTTTTAAAAAGATAACCGATCTTCGTTTGAGGTGATTACATTACAAGGAATTAAATTTGGTAACGCCATCGTAAAAAGCATGAAAAGATCTATGAATATCATTCAATATATGTACATATGTATATTGGAACATCAACCACGCCTAAAATGTTATTTTATACAAGTTTACATTGTTTCTAGTACGACACTTAAAATTTCCCATTTCTTGCAAAAATTGTGCTTTAAAGTTCGAAATTATCATTCTGCTGGCATGTCTCTTGTCCGAAATAAAAGTTTTAAAATCAGCTCATAACTTTACCTTGAGGTAGGGTAGGTGACCCGGTTCTGGCCACTAATCCAATTTTGGCCATTTTCAACTTTAAAAGCGATGCTAACAAGGTACAGATAACTAAACAAGTCTATAGTATGTGAGTTACAATCACGAATTGTGGCAACACTAATAGAGTTGTCAGCGATCATCACTGGGATGATAGCAGCCATGGGTAAAATGTGGCCAAAAGTGGCTCTAACACCATTTCTGACTTTTTTTTTTTTTAAAAAAAACATCTATTGCGAGTTTTGTAATTACAAGGTTCTATAGGGTAAGATTAATATATTTTTGATGACTTGAGATGGACATGAAGTCCGAGATAACTAAAAAGATGAATAACCAAACGCATGAGTGGGTGAAAAACTCTTAAAATGGCCAGAACCGGGTCACCTGCCCTATATATTAAATCTGCACTATTATTAAAAAATATTGTATAGTTTCAATGTATGTGTTACTATACCGTTGAACTTAATTAACAAAACCCTTCACGTTAAAATTATTATGAATTACCGTATCTAGCTCGTTGATATTCTATTGAAGCGAAAGATCGAACTGAAATTAGTATAAAATCATTCGCGTTCGTCTCGGATCGCGTTTCGTTCGTCGCTATGCCAGTCAAGTTATGTGAGTGATGATTTTGTGTCGTGGCCAGTCAGCCTATGAGGACCCTGAACAGTGTTTACGTTTGCATCTTATTGTAGTACCAAATTGCATAATTTAAATATTAAACGTTGTGTGGTGGACCCACTATTTGTTCATAATTTATCTCACAATTTACTTTGCTAATTTGTTCGGCCTACTGTTGGAGGCTTCCTAATATCGTCAAATAAGGAAGTCATGAAGAAAACAATTTCAGTCGCGACTCTAACGTTCTTGATTTATAATCAATTAATTAAATAAATTCTTACTTAAAATATATATAAACCTTTACTTTCATTTAACTTTATTAAAATCTTTTAACTAATATATATTATTATAGGTCAAATACCTATAGTTGTATGATGTATTTATGGGGAAAAAGTTAAAATAATCTCAGTAGTCTGGTCAGTCTCCTGCAAATTAAATTTTTTTTCCAATATCCTAATCTTATGATACTGATTTGGTGCGTTATTTTATTATTTCTGGGTCAAGGTCTTAAAATAGATGTTATTGGATACTACGACTTTACAAAGTTAAGTAATAAACTACAATATACCTTGAAAGATACTGGAATAATATCTGTTTAAAGATTCACTAATGCTCTTCTTACATATCTCATTAAATTAAATACGTTTATTTTTTGATATTTTCATTTCAAAACATAATTTTCTTTCAATAAACAGCAGTTTAAAAGGTTCTTTTGCTTTGATATTCAGTAGTCATATTCATAGCCTCAGTTTCCTGGACTCATTTCTTTTTAAAATGGTCATTTTTTGTTGACTAGTCTTATGTAGATCAGTAAAAAAAACGATTTAAGCTAGACTTCATCTTTTGGTTTCACACACTTCTTCAAACATTCCGGCCACTCGAAATTGCGGTGCTGTAAGTAGTGAAACCAGTAAACAAAACTATGTTTGTGGCAAAGAACTGGGACTTCCAACAAGATTTTGCGTTAGTACAGGTCAATTTACCTAAGTAAGTCCATTAGTTGTTGAAAGTTGGACTTCAGCCAATCCGGATCTTAATCCGTTGCACTACCGATTGTTTAAGAGAGGGCTGATTGGACAGTGGTCAGATCGTTTGAACAAATGTGTGAAGCAAAAGGTGACCATTTAGAGTAATTTTTATATTATTAAGATCTCTTATAAAGAAGAATTAATATAATTTAAAGCATTTCTATTTGTCTTGCTTTTCTTCAAATTATATGACTTTATGCGAGAGACAGATCCTATGCCAGGATATATTTACATAGAACTGATTTTTCAAAAAAATTTTCGGGTGCTTTTAAGCCACATTTAAAACTAGTGTTCCACTAGTAAGTTCCATGTTTCTGTCATGTCATCTGAAGAAGAAGTTGACTTGGCAGTTACACTAGGTTTACCATGACTTGACATATAACCAATTTCTACTCCTTTCGGTATTTAATTAGAAAAAATTATAAATTGACCAATATCTATTATAAAGTTAAAACGAACCTCAATAAAATTACATGTTATAATAATTAGTTCTTATTATATTTGATATTTATTGTAAAGCATTTTTTAAAAGCTTAAATTTTTTTTCTATACATACTCTACAAACGTATCTTTTGCTACTGCCACAGCGCAGGTAACTTGCGTTTAATTTTCATTGCAAAGGCCTATTTGTCATTTTTTTCTTGTTCCGGAACAATCTTTTTATTCTTTTCTGTCTAGGTAAATTGAAAAGTTTTTCATTTTCACTATCTTTTTGTGTTTTCGGTATCGAATAAATCCAATGAAAAGGCTTCAGTATCTAAATCACTTCTTTCATCAACTTCTAAACAATCCTTTTTAATATCACTTACAATGTCCAAAAGTCTGAATGCCAGGGCATTATTTCCTCAATATTTTATACCTATAAAAAATCAACACTAAATTCATTTTGATATTTTTAACTTATGATAATACAGATCTCATTTATCGATTCAAATCTTTTAGTCAGAACATGATCCAACGCGTGAAACGGAAATGATTTCTACGCAGAATGCCATCACATTCAAACCATTTTTCCTTTCTACTATCTCGTTAAAAAACGATCGTGCAGGTTGCAGCACATCATTCCACATTTCGTGGAAAAAAAGAAAATGCGCCTTGCCAAATACCTAAATTAAAATTATGAAATAAAAGAAAGTAAGCGAATAAATGAAAGCGTGCTGGTAGATATAATAAAATTAATTCGAATGGTCAAAATGACCCCTTCGGTAAAAGTAGGCATATAGTACTATACATATGTATGTATGAGCCGTTGAGAATTATAATGAAGTAAATCAAGTTTTATAGTTGATATGGTACTTAACAGCGGGATGGGTAAGTGATATGATTTTAGTCTTAATTCAGTTCTTGAAAATTGTTGACTTATGCCTATTATATGTCTAATGAATGTTTAGTACAAAGAATTAAAATATTCTCCTAAAATATAGGAGGCATTTTCTTGAAAAAATTAACGAAAACTTTTCTTAGACCGGTCAAAATGATTGATTTCGTTAAGGGGTTAAGTCTATATAGTTAGAATTTTCTAGAAATCGATTTTTTTTGCATTATCTTGAAGTATGAAACCTTGAAAATATACCCTGACAATTTCAAGTCAATCCGTCAAATAGTTTTGGAGATATCCCACATTTAGGTACTGAAGGGCTCACTGCAATGCGCTAACGAGATCATTACAACTTTAAATGCGTTTTTCTGGAAAATATGTTTTCAATGTCGATGACAACTATATTTCAAAAACTACTTGGCGGATTTGGATGAAATTTATACAGCTTATTGTAAGCATAAAAAACTTACCCTTGATCGAAGATTTTGATCTTCTTCAAAAACTTTGATTTTTTTTTAATCAAAAAACTAATGGTTTTTGCTTTAAAACCAAAGATTTTACTTTGAGAAACCACCAATTAATTTTGTAAAATAAATTTAATTACCGCAAAAAAAAATTATTTAAAATAGTCATTTTTCACCTCTCTGACTACACCTTAGGTAGGTACCCCTTAAGTTACCCTTTATTACTTATTCAACGATGTAAGAGCGAAGTTTCAGGCAGACGTTATTTCGATGTTTTATTAATAACATGCATATCTACAGCAAATCACCACTTTTTTATGATATGAGATTAAACAAAAGAAGATCCGTTAGAGAATCGGGTGATTCGTAGCATGTCCTGAAAAGAAGCAATCACTTTCATCCCCTTCTGAAGCAGCGTTCTCTCCTTCACGAGTAAGGAGCCCGCCGCTGCCCGAAGGAAGTAGAGCCAAGGAAGAATGCGCGACGATGGCAACAACACCGCGAACAGCCGCTTTAAATCGCAAGTCCTCGACGACGTCATTATGTCATTGTTTTTTTTCGCCGAATCCTCAAGCCGCGCGCTGCAGATTGTCCCTCCGGTTTCCGCACGGTACCTACGCGAATCGAATGCATTCCCCAGTTGCCTCGATTCTTAAAAGAGCCTCGCCAGACCTTCAAGCAGATGATGGCCTTAACTCCGCTCGAGATGAGACGCTCGCGCATTTAGCCTAGGAGGAAATGGGAAAGGAATCCAGGGAATACGTGCAGCAAAAAAGAAACTCAAGACACGCGTCAGAATACTTCCGGTACATTCCGCGGCTATTGTGCGCGCCGAGGAGGCTTTTAAAACGAACTTCCGTTGAGCGGATCTGAAAACGTGAACACGCCTCCTTCGCCTTAACCTCTGGTTAGACAACAAAAGGTGTGCACCGAGTCTCCGGTGAGGTTACAGGAGGCGCAAGGAGCCCGCTCGGGCGACGCCGCTGGCCCGCTGCATTATCTAGATAAAGTCCTTGATTGCAGGCTGGAGGCGCACAGATATTGGATTACCAAATCTTACGATTACCCGCCAGAAAAACCCACGCTCCTCGGTAATCTGGCTTACAGTTAAGTCAGATGCTCGAGGACTGGTTTCGCGACTGGGGCCTCGAATCTTTTCAGATCCTGACCCCTCCTAAGGTTGGTAGAAATCGGGCCAGCGCAGATATCGGGGTGAGTTCACTTCCGTTCAAGACAATGCCAACTAGGAGCTGACTCCTATCCAACCTTAGCGATATCAATTGCTTTGATTCACGTTTCAAATATTTTCGAATTTTGAACTTGCGAGCGAAAAGAAAAAACAAACCACTTCGGCGGCAGTTCCTTGACTCTGCTGGAACAAAGGAGGCTGACTTCGCTGGCAGAACTTACAGGCATAGTACAAAGAACTCTTGACATCATTAAGGAGCCCGAGTGGATTTCCAGCTGAGTAAATTATAGAGTGGATTTGGACTTTTATCCGCTACCAGACACTCTGTAGTGGCTTTGTCTATCCCATTGCTGCTAGAATGCTGCGAGCAGTGTCATGGAGCTGAGCGGCATTTCATTGGGCTTGGGAACATTCGTCGACGATGGGTTCAGAATGTCCAACCCCTGCTGGCGGAAGATGTCAAGGCCGAGTAAAAAGCAAAGGCGCGCAAAACTCCTATAGTGCAACGTGTGAAACTTGCTCTCGGTAGGATACGTCGTCGTTGGTTATAATTGAGCTCTGAATCTCTGATTGATAAAAAACATTCAATAATTCATGACTCTTTGATTAGCATATGAAAGATGACAAATTGGATGAGTGAATTGATTAGGCCAGATTCGTGCCCCTCGCCTATCAGTTGTCAGCCAGCAGATTGCCCGGACGAGCAGAGCAGTTGTGTCCTATGAATGGGCTTACACCGCATTTACACAAACATGTGTTTATGGAGCGGAATTATCCCAACGTATTCTTTTGTAGTACCAACAGAGCATATTTGCTTTTCATCTTAACGCACCCCTCGTTTTGGCGAAGGTGGTTATGACATTTCACTTTTAACCCAGCCCAAACTCTTCATCCTCTTCCCGGCGTCGCAACGGGTTTGGAGGATAAGAACAAATCGCTTCTTTATTGTGCAATTTTGCGCTATTGGTTGATCTTAAGAAATCCGATTTGTGAGTGTTCAATCGTGTGATAAGGGCAATTTAGATTTTTTTGTTTTCTGACGACAGAAAATTGTTATAATTATCTTGATATATTTTTTGTTGCTTTGTTTAAACCCGCGTAAACGAAGTATCCTGTTTCGAGTATTCAGTAATAGCACCATATATTCGATTCCGATAGTTTGATGCATGCAGGTCGTTTTTGAAATATCATTTCAAAATAAAATGAAACTAAAAAGAAGAAGGTTCTTATGTAAGTGGCGGTAAACGACGCTGCGGAAACTACTTTTAAATGATTTCAAAAAAAAATCATGTCTACTTAAAATATACTTTTAAAAAATGAGGAAAATATTTAAATCAGAGTAGTTTAGATAAAAAAATTAACTTTGTTTAAAAAATACATTAGTTTCATTCTTTTAATCGGGTAGTTTTTTAAGAGATAAAAAAAAGAAAAATAATTTGGAATCGATTCTTGTTGTAGAGATTAACACTAATAATTTAATAAAAAATATAAATACCAAAAAACAAAAAACGAGAACGTATCAATTTAAAATATACGATATTCGACAAAAGTGGCATTTCCTCGGATGAAAACTAAACAAAAAAAATATATAGGTACATAATATAAATACAAGACTCTTAACCTCAATCAAGATCATTTTCGTTCAACGTAGACTTTTAGTTCGAAATCTGTTAAATACCAACTAACCATCTCTTCTTTCATTAATGTTGCTTAAAGAATTCCAGAAGTGAATGATTATCCTTTCTTTTTCCAATAATTTTAGGTCAAGTATGGCTTCTATGGAAAAAAGCAAATCGATACTATACAACTTTTGACTTTTTTAATCACTTTATTGTGTCATTATTATGCCCAGTTTAAGAGTTACTCATGGTCAAATATACATAAATTTTTAGTGAAAATCACGTTTTCTATTTATCTTTATCTTTATCATAAAAAATGTATATAGACACTTAGAGCACCACCCGAGTACAGTAAAAAATGGAAAGAATTGACGCGTACAACGTCACATTTTTGTCACCACCTGGTGTTAAAACTGGCAAGACTTCCGATAGTCATAAATAATGATTCCACGATTTATTCTCGATAAAACATTTAATAGGGATGTAACCCCTAAGTGACATTCCGCAAATTAAATAAATTTTCCGCTAAGTGCACTAGTCCTTAGGGTCACATTTACTGGACCGTGAAAAAAGTGAGAAAACGGGTCATACACAGGTAAAAATTAGATTTGCGGTATTTGTACTGAATTTTTAAAAGTAAAAATATTTCAAATGCCAAGACAAGCAATTTGAAGACTTCAGAAGGAGACAAACTAAGGGGTTGACACAAAAAGGGTTAAAATTAGACACCAATTGTATTTCCTAAATTTTAGATATTCCTCACAAGTTTTTAAACTTTAATGATTTTTACGTTATAAAACTATTCGGGAAAAATACAATTTTTTCTCAAAAAGGGTAGATCACTGCACATTTTCATCATATCGTGGGAAACATCTGAAGGCTTTAATAACTAAGAACTCACATGACAAACTGTTCACTCTCCGATATAATCAAATTGCCTGCAATCACGCTGACTCACTTCTGGTTTTGTAGAATTACGGCAGCGGTTTGATCACTTTTAATAAAGAAATTAGATAAAACACAGTTTCCCATCAATCGAGCATTGACACCCAATTTGAAACTGCTTTGCGTTTTTTTGGTAGCAAGTTTTGGACATCTGCGTACACACTATCTGCCACCAAAGATAACCATAATAACTTCAACATCGAAGATCGCGATATGAACATCTAATCACATCGGTAATAAATTATTGTCAACGTTTTGAGGGTGGAATGATAGACCGATTAAGGAAATGTACAAGTGATCATGTCTTCGGCTTATCTGAGCTAAATTAATAAGTGCAAAATTTCGACAGGGGCATTTATCGTGTAATTACATTAACCGCACTTAATGAGCTCTTGAGAATAGTTATTAATTTTTATCAAAAAATGTTTGCCGGTAAATCGCGCTTAGATAGAGATATTTATGAGGTTTCTTCCTGAAAAAGTCCCGCATAAATCGATGAAAAAAAGCAAATTACTTTGAAAATATCATTTTTTTCTAATCCATTTTATTTGATACTAATCCTAAATTGAGTGCTCAAGTAATTAACCTTCGGTTTTAACAGATCACGGGTTTAAGGTTACGAGAATGAAAATTATGTGTATGGAAATTTAAAATAACGTGCCATGTCGTTAATAGAGAATAGAAGAAAAACTGCAATGGAGCAATAAAATAAAAATGTATTGTAAACGCCTTTTCTTTCCTTCTTTCTATGTGAGAATAAATATACTTGTCAAAAATGGTATAATTTTTAATAATCATAATTTCCTGCAACATGTCAATAACCTAACAGACGTACCTGACGATCGAAATTGCTTTCCTGAAGACTACTTGTTATCTCCGACTGATCGGTGATGTTTTTATGGTGACAAATAGTACTTCCAAAAATATTTCTTTTGCGTAGAAACACTTCACGAAACTAAAATATTTGGATAGCTACCAAAAGTAAACTGATATCACTGTATAGCCGCATTGATACCAAAAGCTAAGAAAAAAAGCAACTGTTGCGCGCAAACTTCTGAAGACTAATGGTGACTCTCTTAGGCAGTTGATAGCATCGTCAACGGCCAAGAAAAGCTCCAGTTTCTCCACCAACTGCCAAAAATATTTTCCATCCGCTTTTGGAGCACTGTGCGGTTTCTCATCAGATTTTTAAGTTGCCTGAATTTGCGAAATTTTTAAGAATATCTTAACGTGTGCCTTTGAAAATAAGGTCTTTTTCTTTCTGATAAGAGCACAAAACCAACCAGGACCATTACTAATCTCCTCAATCCTTGCTGATGGACCACATTGTTAAAGCAATTCTTTGCGGTTTAACGAGTTCCTTTGGTTTAACGTAAATTTTCGTAATCTTGCGGTAACCGCATGGCACACTGCCAGATTGATTAAGGTGCTATTAACAGAGTAGAGTCTGGGAATATTTGTTTTGTAAACAAACTCTCAGTGATTTCGTATCTGCGACAAAGATGTCTTTAAATGAGGTTTAGAAGGAGATCTTTGATATCCGAAAACTCGATCAGTATAAAGATAATTTAATAGTTAATGAACATCAAAAAGACAACAGAGATTATTTATTTATTTGTGAGCGAATAGCTTGGGATAAAACTTATTTTACCAACTATACACAGTGTGCAGTATGCAGTGAACAAATATAGAAAGTATTATTACAAATATAAATTACCTACTTAAATTATATCTAACATGAATCTGTTTAAATGTTAATTTAGTAGATTCAGATTTCAGGAGGCGGGCATTGCGTCCCAACACTTAAGGAAGATCTGTCAGCCAGGTTAATCTTTTTGCCCTTCCTGAGCCGTAAGACGATTAAAATTATAAATGTTAGTAACTTTAGCTTCGGTCATTCAAGATATCTTTACAGACTGCAGAAACACCTTTCCCTTTTAAACATCTTGTAATTGTAAAAATATTCTAGCAAACCTTATTAAGAGCGTAACTTCCATAATTTTATCATGCCTCATTTAATTAAGGATATAAAGTATTTGTGTAATTAAATTTTCATTTCGATTGGGAAGCCTGCATAACTGGGCGTGGGCAACATTGCAAAATCGAGTGGAAATTTAGAACTTATTTAGTTTCATCTTAGTTATAACTAAAACAAAGTTAAATTTGTAAATGTTTATTTTTATGAATATGTTTATTTTTATTAATAAGTACGTATGTTTTCTTTCTTATGTAAATCGAATTAAACTTAGTAAAATAGAATAATGAGATTAAAACAATTTGTTCAAAAACAGTACATTACAAAAATAAATCGCACTCTTTTATTATGTCCAAACGTAATAAAAGTTGTTTTAATCTCAAAATGTCCGTGTTCCAACAAATTCCTTCTAAAAACTCAGTAAAATAGCATTAATACTTCTTTTTATAGCGTAACTTTTCCCCGTCTTCATATCTGTTTAATCTTTATATAAATACAAATATACATAATTGTTGGTGCGTCTATTAGTGATCGTGTAACTTCTGAACGACTTGACCGATTGAGGTCATATTCCTAACACAATATATTTGCATGTTGGCGCTGTAGTCAAGTTATTTCATATTTACATAATATGACATATGAACATAACCGATTTCGATGAAACTTTACTGACATGAAGAGCAGGTTGTCAGGAGTGACATATAGACTAGTTTTTTTTTTGAATGTCTGCCTGTCTGTCTGTCTGACCGGGCTAAGCTTCGAAACGACTGAACCGATTTCATAGAATCTTTGCCGACATGAAGAAGCGGTTGTCAGGAGTGACATAGGTAACTTTTTTTGTATCTGTCTATCTGTCCGGGATTGAAACGATTGAAACCATTTCGAAATTCTGAACGCCAGTGATATGTTTATGGTGAGTGACGTGAAAAGCATTTATCCCATTCAGATGGAATTTTACGAGCATGTTGTGTTGTTTACCTCCTGAATTTAATAGGTTTTGAATCGCAATTAGAAAGTTGGGGAAGGATTCTGGGTAGGGGGCCTGAAGTGTTTATATAATTTATGTACGTTTAATAATTAATAAATATTCAAAATTCTCTGTACATTTCAAGAGAATGTTTTTATAAACAGAAAAAAAAATCAATTTTTAAATCTTAAAATGTATTATTTTATGCAAGGTGACCGGAAATTGTTCCCATTCCTCTCGGGAGAAGAAACTAGGAATAATTTAGAGTGGGGGTTAGAAATGCGCCGTTTTCGAGAAAATCTACTTATTGTACACTGCTTCTCTCCTAAATTTTCAAATTAGGATAAAAAACCAACATGTTTTTTTGTGTCGAAAATTGTATCTTTTTGGATAGCTGAGGATACTTAGATGTAATTACAATGCTTTTTACAAGTTCCACACATTTTTTTAAGATAATGCAGAATTTTTATTTTATTTATATTTTATTTATTGTAAAACAACATAAAATCTAACAGTAAATTTCGTGGTTTTTAGCTTTAGGAAGGTTGGCCAATTAGCAAGCTATGAGGCCATGGAAAAATTCAAAAAGTGAGAATATTCGGAGTTTTGTAAAAAGAAATACGAAGCAAATTTTCTGGAAAATGGCGCATTTCGGACCCTCAATTGATATAGGTCAAATCACTCCAAATTAGTCATACATAGTTTCTTCTCCCGAGGGAAATGCGAGCAAATTCCGGTCACCCTGTATAGAGTGGGTGGTAAACCACCCATCTGTTTTATGAAATAATTATCAAAATACTCCAAATGAAACGTTTCTATTTATCCACATCTTATGGAAAAATAATTCACTTTCATTCTGAATAACTTAAGAATGAAACCAACTTCACAATATCAAATAAAATAAAGGGAATAAAAACTAATCGAAAGAAAACGAAAAAAATGGAGTATAATATGGGCCAAATAGTCCATATTAGCCGACCTATGTACTTATTTATTTCATACAAAAATACTATTCAAAGATGACTCGAGCTACTGTAGGAGACATATTGAATCCATACGTTGACATGGTGGTCTTCTGAATAAAGGGTATAACTTTATACATAGACATTTTGTATCTTCGTTCCCTTGGGCTTTTACGAGTACTTAATCATCACCATATGAAATATGATTAGCATCCAAAACTGAAGAGGATGATGAGTAGGTTTTCTTCTTCTGCTCTATTCTTTTTTCTAAAACCGATGTAGTCCATATTGCCCACTGTTGGTAAAATAACTGATTTTTTATTAAAAGCAATTATTCATAAGTTAATATTATTTGCTAAATGAATATAAATAATATGTAAGTACTGATTATATATTATTATAATCAATTATTAAAAACAAGAGGAGATCAAAGTCAAGTCATAAAATAACTCACGTGCATAAGACATATCACTAACTTCTATTTAATACATATAAAGCAGTCGCATTTGCGAGCTGGCAAACTCAACAAATATATAAATATAAAAATGCAAAATAACCGTGTGGTCCATATTACCCGCGTAGTCCATATAGCCTTACTCCACTTATAAAAATTGTTCGTTCCTTAAAAACTAAAAAAGCCTCTATTGAAATTTTCGGGGTATTTGCAGATTGGTTGAACGTAAGTTATGTAAAAAATTGGATCCACCATATCGAAATATCCAATTTTGATAGTAAATTTGAAATCGGCAACGTTATATTTTTATTAAAGTTTGGATAGTTGTTCCCGGGCAAAGCCGGCCGCCGGGTACGTGTCCACCAGTATCATATATAAGTAAATAAAGGTACCATAATAATTTCTTTACATTTTTGAATTAATTTGTATTATAGAACGTTTTTTTTCAGGACCTGACAAGAAAATAGATGCTTAAAAAGATAAAATGTTGCCAGAGATAAATAAGAGTTCATCAAGAGGAAATAACTATGAGTTTGGATAACGTAAGTGCAGTCTTGATGGAGATAAGGAAATGGCTTCAGTCTTTTGAAAACACTCCGGCAACAAAGTATTTGAAATACGACAGTCTCAAAAAGCTGCCTCATCCATTTGGATAGTAAAGTTATTCTCGCATAATAGAGCACATTGTTGGAAGATATTCAGTTTGGTAATTGATTGTCTTAATATTTACACAATAAGCGTCATCGTATTATAGCGCCACGTCTCCAAAAACAAACACTTGAGACGCGGCTCCAGAAAAATCACGTACCGACAGATGACTGTGGTTTCCAAAATGGATCAAACGTTGTTTACAAAAAGAAAAAGAATCAATTGCCATTCAGCTACAGCAACAATCAAAAGATTTATTGGCAATTTCTGCTGATAAGGGAAAATCGATTGTAGGAGCACTTGACTGCGCATGCTGCACAGCCGCAGCCAGCCACTCTGCACCAGAGCACAGATGCGATCCGAGGAACTGAGGACCTTCAAAACGTGAGGAGTTTGTCACCGAGTTTGTGATGGTCTGCAATTAAGATAGTTTGGCTGCCGCGCAGATTTTTCATATTACTCACAGGTTACTGAGCGGAGTCCATTTCTGGAAGGGGATTTCACAGCAGAGGGCAGGTGTTTTAGCCATTTACTATTAAAAAATCATATTTCGCAAAACGGAGTGCAATCGCAGTTGTTTTAATTAAAATATCTTATCTTCCAAAAGCACTACAAAACAAAGGAAACATCCCACACTTTTCGCGGACGCCTTGACTATTAGATCACTCCCTATTTGCAGGCCGGTCCCAAAAGCTCTTCGTGGGACTGATAATTGCCCGGATAGCTGGTGATTGCGACATTACATAATGATAGTATGGCAAAGTCACTCCGACGATTAACAGCGCGTCAGCAGAAAAAATACTTGGGAAGAAGATAATTCCCACAATGCTCTCTCATGCGCGGCTGGATATCCAGACGAATTATCGTGTCCAAAGGAAGCTAGCCATGGCGCAAAGTGTGTCATGCGGAATAGGCGAGTCTGCTCCTCAGAAGGCCATTCTCCGATCTCGTTCCCATTTACGCGCTGTTGGATGCTGGACGAAACTGATAATGGAAAATTGAAGATGTTTCGTAATTAAGTGCCGTTGATACTTCGAGAGGGCCTGACACACATTACAAAGATATCTCGCACTTCCCACGCATAAGACACATCATTCAAGAGGACGTGCATCATCTCCGAGTTCTATTTCCGTAATTTCTGAGGGGTATCCCCATAAAACCTCATTCATCTAAATGAAATCATCGTACATATACATTTAGACATAAGAACTCTTATCAAAGTTCAAATATAACGAAAATTAAATCGATTTCCGTTATTTTAATTTAAAATTATGTTTTTAATAACGTATAAAAATTACTCAGAATTTAACAAATGAATTTAATAAAATAATATTTTAAGACAATTTAACCTGTAAACCTGTAGGTAAACATGAAAATAACGTATAAAAATTAATCAAAAATTAGCAAATTAATCTAATAAGAAAATATTTTGAGACAGTTTCTAACCCACAAACTTAAAAATAAGCAATTTTCCTAAAACTGCAATTATCTTAAAAGCTATTGGAGGCAAAAATAAACTTTTTCATTGTTTTGTACGTTACACCTAGACCTTATCCAAGGCTGGGAAGACGCCTAAAAAACACCTAAAAACATCATGGAATTGTTAGGCCAAATTTAGGTTTTTTGATAAAATGTATATGGTGATTTATTGTTAATATCAAAATCTAAAGTTCATACGTATTTTGGCTCGGGGTTTTTCACCCCATTTTCGCCCTTTTTACGTCCTTCTATTCGGCCTTTTTTTGGCCTTTTTGTCACTTCCTCAGCTTGTTTTCGGCGAATTTTCGGCTTTTTCTACTATTTAACATACATAGCCCTAAAAAGCAAGAAAATTGTCTTATTTTTGGTCACTCTGATTTTTTATCCGATATAAATTTTTTTAGTCAGACGAGATTCTTAAAAATTGTCTAAACTTAGTGATCATTTTATAAATACTTTCAAGTAGTTATAATTACAATTTCCTTCAAATCGTTTGCAGTGGAAATGGACGTTAAAATCCTGATTTGAAATCAATATTTAGGGGAGAAGTGGCATGAAAGAGCCAGTTTTACACAAGGCCCCAAAAAATAAGGAATGGAATTTTTTTTTTCACAATAAAGTTATAATTTCGATAGTATAGAACAAAGTTACGTAGGCGGAATGAAGAAAATTTACAAGATTAATATTTATTTTTCGTTTTGAAAAAAAATTGATTTTCAGCTCTTTCATAACTTATAGGTTTTGAAAGAGCCACCGCGAATTAAGAAATGGAAAAGATGAAATTTAATAACATATACCATATTAGTAGTGATTGCAACGAGATATTTTTGTAGAGGAGAGGGAAGAGAATATAGACTTCTTAAAAAAAATGCTTACAACCTGAAAAATTACTTGTAACTTGAAAAAATTGTTAATAACTTGAAAAGAGTATTAAATGAACTCGATTTTTTTTATTTCTTAATAAAAATTAAAAAGTTTTGGGTGTTTATATTGCTTTCGATCATTGTTTGATGTCAAAAGTGTTAGAAGCCCCATTTTTTCCCACAGGGTTCATATTGCCCCCCTTTCCCCTATATTTTAACAAAGTGGCTCCTTCATAACTTTTTATGTTAAAAATAATTATTTAAAAAATTAGTATAAAATAAAAGTGCTCAACTAATAAAATATGTATCGTTGAAAAGCTTAAAATCTATAAAATTTTATAGCATAATCAGTTTTTCATGAGATGTTGGCATTTGACTGTCAAAAACTAAATAAAACAACATCAAAAATTTACTTTTGGGGTCTAAAATCTTTAAAACGTTGTATCAACGTCAGTTATTGACAAATAATGATGAAATTTTTAGGGAGTATCAGTGATCAGTAGTACTAACTAAAAAAAAATACATGAAAAAAATTCACTCGGTAGTTTTTGTGCAATAGAGAACGGCTCTTTCAAAACTCGGCTCCTTCATGCCACTCTTCCCCTATACCTCTTATATTATTAATCTTTGCATTCTGTACTGCTCAGGTACTTGAAGGCGTTCTACTCCTATGACCAGTGTCACTGACCACAATTTATCATTAAGTTTAAAAAATATATAAAGTTCTAAAAAAAATCGTATAATTTAACTAACTGCAAATAGTTTTTCGTGGCCCTTCCATAACTCAGAAATCTAAGAAAAATGGTCTTGGAGTTGACTACCTGCATATAGCCAAATTGCTTGCAGTGCAAAGGATTAACATATTTCTAAAAATATGAAACTATATATTTTCAACAGATAATTTTGAAAAAAAAACCAAAAATTGTGAAATTTTCAACCTTTTTACAATTGTTTTTCAATGAAAAACACACTTTAAATATTTCTATCATGATTTAAATAAGTTCATATTCTTCATAAATAAATAACGATCTCATTTTTGTTTTATAGCAAACGGTTAATAACTTTGCAAGTTGGAAAAAGTTGTTTCGAGAAAAACGCGTTTGAAAAACAAATTACCACTCGAGCGCATTACTTTTTAGGGTTCCGTAGCCAAATGGCAAAAAACGGAACCCTTATAGATTCGTCATGTCTGTCTGTCTGTCCGTCCGTATGTCACAGCCACTTTTTCCCGAAACTATAAGAACTATACTGTTGAAACTTAGAAATAGAAAAACAAATTTTTTTTGGGGATCCGCTATACTTAGAACTGAAACTCAAAAATTTTTTTTTCATCAAACCCATACATGTGGGGTATCTATGGATAGGTCTTCAAAAATGATATTGAGGTTTCTAATATCATTTTTTTCTAAACTGAATAGTTTGCGCGAGAGACACTTCCAAAGTGGTAAAATGTGTGTCCTCCCCCTGTAACTTCTAAAATAAAAGAATGATAAAGCTAAAAAAAAATATATGATGTACATTACCATGCAAACTTCCACCGAAAATTGGTTTGAGATCTAGTAGTAGTTTTTTTTTAATACGTCATAAATCGCTGCTACGGAACCCTTCATGGGCGAGTCCGACTCGCACTTGGCCGCTTTTTTGTGCTCATAGCATACACACTTTTATTTAAAGCACAATTCAGGTAAAAAACGAGATGGGTCTCGGGCTTTAAAAAAAGTTGTATTTGAGATTTTATATAAATACGTCTTCTTAGCTAACATTCATAGTTATTCACCATATTAATCGGAAAAATGTGAGAAAAGTCATTTCAAATGCATGAAATAAATGTCACTATTTTCGACTGTATCAACTTTAAACTCAGTATTCTCATTAAAATTCCCTATAAAGTACCAATTTTTTTGTTTTATTTTGAGAGCTAAGAAACCCATAATGTTTTTCAAATTATCAGGAAGTTATTCAGTCAGGATTAAGTATTTTTTTTTTAAGTTGAAATTTCTCAAACCGAAATTTTAATTTTGTGATCAAAATCTGAGCCACCTAGTAGTTAGAATTTTGGTGGTTAGTGTTTTTATAGACGAACACACATACTAGCCATAATGCAAACAAAGAAAATCTGAAAAAATCACTTCACAGAAAAAGTTATAGCTAAAACCATCCAAAATTTAAAAAAATCTGAAAATAAAACAAAAAAAATCATAACTCGAAAACTATAAATAATGGCGGAACATAAATGGGGTCCAATCGATAGCTATTAGTGTCCTCAAACAACAGACCTTCGCTGGTATAAGTTGCGTGGGACACCCTGTATACCTGTACTATAACCCTAAAAGCCTTCAACTCGAAATCTCAAGCATTGTATGTATATATAAATATGTTTAGATGGTTGTTGTTCAATCGGGTATACAATTTGTTTAATATTTAAGCAACAACGGAAAATATGTAAAAGTTATTGAGAATTTGAAAAGTTTCTGCACAACTTTTTTGTGAGATTCGCGGTTGCATCCTTATTATCAAGTTGGCGACCAAAACTCAAAAAAATCGGTGTTAGGTTAGCCAGAATGACATCGGACGAGGCCTATGGTGGCCTTCAACAAAGTTTAGCTTTAGCCACCTATGCTGGAATGCAGCGGTCAACGACCGAATATTTGATCTTGATGACAGAATGGGCAGCCACTGTGCGGTATAAATTTAATTTCAAGTTGCAATACAAAAAGTGCAGATTGTATGAATTGGGCGTTTTTTTAGCAACCATCTATGACAAACTATTGTAAAAATTCGTAATCAGGTTTGTTCTTTACAGTTGGAACTACTATCCGGCCGACGGCAAAAATAAAATAAAACTTCTATGACTCGTCGCCACCGCCTTTTGCACCTGAGTTTTTATCGTCGAGGCGTCGCTTACATCCGTACCGCTCTGCATCTATAATAGCTTTAAACTCTCACAGCGAACGTCCCAAGAAGAAAAAAACGTTTAACTTGCCTGGAATTATGGTCTTAGGATCCGAAACAATTCTTATATCTGTGCATGTGTGGAAAATCTCACACTCAATATTTCAAAAAGCTCTCTTGTTAGAGCTTTGAATTTCGTGGTTTGGTTTTACAGCAACGATAAGACATGCGCTGGCGTTGAGCTAAGTAAAATGCGCAAGTGTATACAATACCGATATGCAGAGGCATGCGCACAGTAACTTATCTGTATGGAGCTTTCTATCAGAGTGGCTTTCAGCTCGTTTTATAAGCTGTACAAAATTTAGTCATAACCAAATAATTTTCCTATAATTCGTATTAGGCCTCACAATTAATTTTTACGGATTTTGCGGTATATTGATTTCAGAAAAGAAGGCATGGAAATTTGTGTTTGCTTTGCTTACACCATCCTTGGAGAGAAAAGGTGTACCTATCAAATATCTAACTTTCACCCTTAAAGCCGAAAATGCATTACAGAATCTAATTAAAGTTGTATGCTTATAGCTAGTTTTACAATTAGATAATCTTTTGTGAGGGTTTCGGCGAAAATATTGACAAAAGATATTTTGTAAATAATATCACTTCATATTGATGTTGTCAGTCAGCGCATATCAAACTATTGAGTCCGTATTGTTTATTTTCTTTACTATTTTTATGTTTTCTTTATCACCAAATTATTAGCCAATGAAAATTGTCAAATGATGAGCACCCTGCTCTTACAGATCTAAAAAACTTTTACAAAAGCGAGATATGCTGTGGAGAAGAAAACAAATAGGGTTGATATCACAGAAGAAAATTAAAACAAAAAAATAAAGAATAATACCGGCAACAACAAACTCAGAATGAATTGAGTGGCTGAGTATACTGGTGAAAAGTGTAATTTTTTATCCTGAACACTATATTTTTTTCGTAGTAGATACCTAAATTATAAGATCATGTAATTTCGGAAGTAAAAATCAAAATTTGATAAATAGTTGATTTAATTCTAATTACAATTCTTTGCTATTACGATTCGTATATTTTTCAATCCAATATAAAAAACAAAAGCAGGTTTTATACAATAAAACTTTAATACTTAAGGATTTGTGACGACTGGTTAATTCAGTATTTTTACGATCAAGTTTCCGCTGAAAATAAACTTCGAATCAATATATCATCGAATAAGAAAATGACAAGGAAAAAACTCAATTGTTTCGAGAGATATCAGCTACTACAACAACATGAAAGAAATTTCGTTCCTAAATAAATAAAGTTTGCAATTAAAAAGTTATTATCAGAATAAATTAAATCAATAAATTTATAACGAAAACGACAAAGGAGAATTTTAATTAAACAAAAGGAGGGACAAAATTGAGAGCAAAGCATATAAAGGAACAGCTAAAGATTTATGTTTCTTTTAAAGATTGATACATTTTTCTTCGAAAGGCGGTATATAAGATAAGAATAAAAATTCTATAAACTGTTAAAATTTCGAATTTTAACCCCTTACTGCATGATTTTTTATTTATTCATGAAAAAAATATATGTGATAGGAAACACTAAATAAATGGACACGTGTTTCAGGATTTTTCTTTTTATTGAATAATTTTAGAAAATTTCACACTTTTCCTCTTTGGATCCATTCAGTTACAACCACTCATAAGTAATTATTACTTGTGAAAACAAGAAAAAATTACCTTAGAACCAATATTTAGATTATTTCCTTTCCTGGTATATTTATTTGTAAGCGCTAACACTAAGATTTATATATTTTTTACAAAATTTCGAATTTCACAAACTCGCTCTGCGCCGCGCCGGTTCGTACCCATTCGTTGACTTTGATGACGATAAAGTTCACACAACATGCTTATAAATGGCGATTTTATAAATGAAATAAAACTCGTATAGTACAAATTTGACACAGTATGCATAAAATAAGAAAATCAGTTTGAAACTTAAAAATATTTAAGTTAATATGGGTTCGTTCATATATGAGCCACCATGCGGTAAGGGGTTAAATTATATTTTCGAAAGATTAGGTTTTTCAATTAATCTTGACATTGCGCATTTTTTCTATTACGATTTCATGTACCTATATGAAACATTCAATGTCTTTTGTAACTAAAGCAGTTTTTCATTTTAACGAATACCACCACCGGTATCTCCAGAGCTTTTCATTAGGGGAAGCCGGCCCATAATGGGCCTTTAAAGATGATCACTCGTAAAATCTAAAGCCATTTTGTAAACCAGGTCAAAATACTTTTATGTATTCATTAGATAACTTATTATTTAATTATTTCGCATAGTAATACAAGGTAAAAGAAAGGTATGGCGATTTTATAAAAGTATTCACGGGGCATAATGGGCATGGACTGCTTCAAGGAATTCTATAACCCTTTGCTGCAGTCTTACATGCTCATTTTCTCCGATTTTACATCTTGGACGGCAAATTCACTTCGCTTGTCGCGTAATCTTTTTTAACATAATTTCGAACCACCTATAATAATAACAATTTTCTTTCCGCATACATATTTTCTATTATTTCTTAACGACTTTCAGTAACGTATAGACTTCGAGAACGAATGTAGTTTCAAAAATGCGAGATAATACTGGTTTGGTAATAAACATATATACATATGTGCTTGCAAGACTCCCATTCTGCCCCCTACATCACTTTTGAAGTTGCATAGCAGAACAGAATTATTATTGCAGAAGATCGGGATCGAGAAATTAGCTGTTAATGTTAATGAGAAGATTACTTATCTTGATTTTGAATATGGTTTTAAATCACCTATTCATACTTAGCTCTGATGACAAACGTCTCAGTTTTTCCGAAAATTATTTTAAAGCAGCCATAATTATGTTTCCTTTTTTTACAAGCTCAAACCCATGCACTATCCCAATGCAACAATATGTATCTGTAAGCATTACTAAATGCACTGAAACTCAAGGTAATGGATTCTAAAATGGCGGCATTGTCTATCACTCAACCCTCTCCTACCTATGATACATCTTTAATTTAAAACTACCTATTATATAGTTTTGGTGGCCTATTCGTGAAGCAATCAGCATCTTAAAACAGGAAAACCCATGTTTGAATTAGTGTTGGCGAATTGAATTTTCCGATGTTTTGAAGAAAATTTGTATCTCTTGATAAGGGAAGGGAGGAACAAACTTCTTCTTAGGCTAGAATACAATGTTTATTATAATTTTTTAACAAAAGTTTTTTGTTGATCTAAGTATACTGCTGTACTGCAGGAAAATATTTTTTGCGGTGTAATCTACCTAACTGCGACGCAGTGCTTCTAGAAGATATGTTTGGGAATATGAGATAAGTTTTACTATTTTCTACTTAGTCTCGGTAATCAATTAGAAAACTGTGACTTTACTTTTCTTCAAATAATTAGCTTCCCGTTCACACCATCTCATAAGCTTTCAATTTAGTATATTACATATTATATATTAGTTTGTCGTTCTATCTTTCGAAACGAATTGTTCTCTGATAAGTTGCTTTTAATGATGCTTTAAAACGGCACGGAACATAAACTATTCTTTTCTCAATTAGAATTACAAAAACAAAAAGAAAATTGCTTACATAAGCTAATTGATATTTTTCCCTACAATCTCCAAGAAGAGAACTTAATTAAATATTGCAATGCGAAGAACACCCAATACATAATTTCATTTTCCATTAATTTGACTTTTGGCAGAATTACATTTATCCCAATTCAAAATTCTACGGCATAAAAAACTATTTTGACACTAATACTTTTGAAGAATGATAACGGTGTCATTTTTAGTAAGTACCTACCATTGCATGATTTTTTTTTTGAAATTTGACACAAAACTATATTATATTACATACATATATTGTATACAATGTAAAACCGAATGTGTAAATTTTAGACAAGAGGGCGCTGACAACCTAATAAGCAACACGAATAAGTCTAAATGCAACACTTTTCAGCGTCCTCTTCCCTAAAATTTGACACATTTTTTAAAAAAACAAAATCCAAGAATTATATGACAACTATTACTGTTCATTGTGCTAGCTTAAGAAGGAAGAAGGAAAAGTAAAATGATTACATTTTCATAATTATTTTTATAGAAATTGTTTTTTTTAAGATCTTTTAAATTTATTATTTTTTGATCCTCAAAATATTAAAAAAAAATTTTATCTTCATTGAACCACGCTACCTTTAAGTAAATAAATGAATAAATCCGAATAAGTAAATACAATACGGTCACGGTAGTTTGACCAGTCGATAATTTGTTGCATCCATTAATTTGATGAGCTTTATTTCGATTTTCCTTCTACATATAATTTGACTACTACACCCAGTGGATTGACCTGTTTTTCCTATTTCTGGCATATTACTACTACACTCAGTGGTTTGACCTATGCTCTTCTTTTTCTGAAATATTAATTCATTTTTGACTAAGATTTAAGTATAGAATTTGAGACCCTATAACATGTCAAACTAGCGCGACCCTACTTTAACAGCCTCTTTCGTTTGACGCTATACGCGTGCAAATAATATGTATGTCAAACTAGCGCGTCAATAAATGCAAATAGGTTATACGTCGTAAATAATTAATTAATACATTTATTCTTTCGCTCTTAGCATGATGCTGGAAACATTCACCTAACCCCGCACCACAAAAGTGCAAGAGTGTAAAGGCTCTGTAGGTCCAACAATTTATCCTATATCACAATAAAAGAAAAATAAACTTAATCTACCCCAAAGCGGTTCAGACAGCTATATGCTGGTATAATAATAAAGCGTAATAAGTATTCCGAGAATGGAAAAAACCGGGAAATTAGAAATTTTAGTCCCAACAAATCCACATAGGGCCGACTAAATATAGTATATTAATTTTAGAACGTTAGGAGCCAGCTCCTCGGGGAAATTAAAAAAAAACCAATAGTACAAGGAATATCGTGGAATTGAGTTGAGTTTTATTACCTTGAGTGAGTCTCCTTGCAATCGCCTTTGATCGCATGTTTGTTTCCAAGGAGGCCTTCATAAAAGCGAGTCCCGGAGAAAAGTTTCCATCTTTCCGGTTAAGTGCGATGTCAGCCAGGAGCACCACTTACTCTCAAAATGCATCCACAGCAACTGCACCGGGCGCAGCAAGCTCGAAGCACAGAAATTGGAGCGATCAGAAAATCACGGTTAATCCGACATTCACTGAAGGGGGCAAAAACGAGGGACAGTGCGTCTTTGCGCTCAAAAAGCCCGGAACAGTCCTCGACGAATGTGCGTTTTCTGACCCATAAACGTGCATGCACTCGAGGCGGATCTCACACACACACACCCGCAGGCTGTTAACTTTCGTGGGGGAAACCGCTGAAGCACCCAAGGTCGGCACCAATCACCCGCACTGCCAGCGTTTATTTTATTTTATTTCTTTTCGTTCACAAATTCCCCGAAATCCCGATCAAGAAAACGCTGACGCAAACAAAGTTGGCGACAGCAGCGCCACTAGAGTCGTTCGTCTGTTTACCAGCCGAAGCTAAGCACCTGATTCCATAAAAGCGCTACAATGGACTAAAACTTTCGAAAAATAAATAACGGGGCGCGGGCAGGACGAAGTGAGCAGCGCCTCAATTGAGCCTGAGATGTGCCACTCCCCACCACCGTGCCGAGGAAATTAAAAGGACACCCGCTGTCTATTTTTGGTCACGTCACCACAGACCCAGCCTGCGGCGGAATCGGAAAGCTCGATCTGGGTCCCGTTGGCCGACTACTGCCAAGCCGCGGCCGCGTTCGCCACCATCATTACCGTCGTCGCCGTGTCGAGTCGCGTCGCTCCGCGATGTTTAGCCAAGTGCCATCCACAATGCTCGCGATGAACGAACACACCTGCGGCGGCGGGCCTAACCTCAACTACTGTCCTACTGGCTGAAAAGGGTAGCTAAATCACGGTAGCATGGCGCCCTGCCACCCACCCCGCGGACCACGCGATAGTCTATTTATTATTATTTATTATTCTTTTCTATTTTCATTGTCTCATAGGCCCGCTCCTCGGTGGTTTATGTGCGGGGGCCGCCCGCCTCTGAAGCGTCCGGGATTCAGGTGCACGAAATGTGTCGGAAAGGGGAGACACCGAGTACATAGAAGAGCAAGTTTTATGAATGTTGAACTGTTGTATATTTTCCAACATTTACATAAAATTGAATAAGCCACCGACCGACCCACCCACCCACCGAGCCAATGCTCGCTGCCAGCGTCGCCGTTCGGTTCGGCGGCACGACCACAGCCGCGCCTGATGGATGATTGCCAGACAGCGCAGCAATGAAAAATTCAAAGGCGGCAGAGACATTTCACTGTCACCACATGTGCACCGCCGGGTGCGTTGGTATGCGCTGCACGGCGCATCGGGTGGGTGGACAATGGCGGAGCACACCCGACCGGTGTCAACACCTCGTACTCGGGGGGTGCGAACCGGCTCTGGCTGCCAACCGTCCGAATACAAATGGAGGTCGATCTTAAACTGGACAGGTGCAGGTGCGGGAGGCGCATATGAATCACCATTTTTATCATCATTCTTGTTGCAAACAGCAGAAATTCTCGAGGTCTTGAATAACAAATTTTGATCGATTAACACTAAACCTATCAAATTACCGCTTTTTAGACTTTAATCAAAATGTGTATATTCCAGATTTTCGTTTTTCCTGAACTTAATTTAATGCACAACTTTTCGTATAATATGTAACTACTTCATTTTTCAATATGTGTCTCTCTTCTATTTTCATTGTTCCTGATAGTCTATTCTTCCCATTATCAAACGCTGCAAAATTTATGAAGTTTTATAAAGTTATCTGCATTAAAATCTCAAAATTACTAATAATCACCTTTATTCCCAATTTCGTCGGAAAACTTATAGTACAGCTACGTTCGAAACATGTATTCCGAACGGAATTAAAGTTTACATTTTGAAATCCGTACGGAATATTTAGATTCCGAAATCAGCTATTCGCTATAAATCTACCCATTCGGTAAAATATTTGAGTTTTTCTAAATTTTGTTTTTCTTTTTCTTCATTATGCCGACGCATTTGCACTTTTTTATGACTCGAATATAGTAGGTGATTCTAAGCTATTCAGCCCTTTTGCTGCATTTTCCCAAAATGGGGTTTGATTTACTTTGCAAAATCTCTTAGTTACATCTGTTTTGTTTTGTAGTAGTTAAACTAAGCGCTCATACTGCTGCTTCTTTGTCGTTTTCGTCCTAACTAAAAAATGGTCAGCGTATAAATATATAATAAACAAAAATAAAGCACTTACATTTTCTTTATATAAACCGTTCCGCAACTTCGGTTCGGCGGAATAATTTTACACCCACTTGACATTCCAAACGAAATATGCGGAAAGACTGCAACTCCGTTCGAATGTTGTTTCGGACTCGAACGGAATTCGGCATACCTAATATGATCTCGTTCGAAATTTTTCGATTCCGTCGGAATCAAGAATAGGGGTGAATTTTAATTTGTTCCAAAAAACAAAACTTTCATCCGATTATGATGTACAGTTTATTTTATGCCAGTTGATTACAATTCGATCACCAACTCTGTACGCGGCATTACAAGACGAGAGAAATATATTTGAATCTTAAAAAAAGGCCAATTACAATTTAAAAATAATAATGCTAGGTTACTCCCCTACCCTAACAAAAAGTGTATAAAATTTATTCGCCGAATTGAACGACTTACATTGGTTAATGTTCGATAACTTGGCAAAGGACCAAATTTTTCTGTTGGCGGTTTAGAACATTATATTATTTTTTAAAAAATTATTATTAATACATATGTAAGTATGTATATTAAATTATTATTCAAAAAAGAATGAAGAAGGGTATCTTAATACATTTGCATTGTAAATGCAGGAATAATAAAAGTCATTTCAGTTTGGGAACACACTGTCTGAAGGTGAAAGGATAGAACAAAATTAGCACCGACCGCTTCTGCAAGCAATCATGCAGGCATGCGGTCGTCAGTGCTCTGGACTCATGCGTGACGCCCCCAGTTATGACAAGTGTCAAGCGGTGGATTTTATGACCCCTACATTACTTGCAGGATCCTTTTGAGTGCATATAACCAAAAGTATCTTGTATAGAATTTTTGACCCCTTGTAGCCCCTTAGGTTTTGGAATTTGGAATATGCTGATATACTTGGTTCATTATTTGTATTGCAAAATATTTTATTAAAATTCGAATAAATCCAACCGAATTTATATTTTTTCCCATACAAACTCTTATGAACCCGTTTTGTCCCCTTAGATATTGGATTTCGAAAAATCCTTTCTTAGCGCGCTCTTAGAAGCCATAAAATGCATACATACATACAATCTATGTACGTATATGTTCATTCATATACATGCCAATTTATAAGCTTGTAGACTTTGCGGTTCTGGAGACTTCGTGGCATTTGGCGCTTATTTATATGTAGTTATATGTGCACATGTGGTATTAAAAGGTATTAAATATGTATTATGTATCTTTTCTTTCTATTATATAGAGTTATATTTTAAGCGAAGTGAGCATTCTGTTCTTTCCGTAAATTGGGAACACGAAAAAACAAGAAATTTTATATTACCACACGAAAAAGACGATTGTTTTCAGCGAATAATCGGTATTGCATGCAATTAAATAAAAACCGTAGTACTGGAAAAAACAGACGTTAGCTATATGATGCTTTTGCCTTATAAAGATAAAAAAAAACAGAACAACGTACTAATTGGATTTTTATGGAATTAAATAGTATAATTTTTGTCTTAAATGATACATTTAAGTATTTTACGCAGTAGGTACATTCGAGGGCGATTTTCCCAGCATTTTAGTAGGAAAGAATAACACAGTTTATGCTTGCAGTCATCAGTGTTTTATAATATAAAATAGAATTGTTATTCTTTATTATAGGTTTGAAATTTTTAAAAATAACTTTTACTCAGAACAAATTTAATTTAGTTCATAATCAGTAGAAGGGTCCGACTCTGCATAAGCAGCTGAGTCTTGTTTTATAAAATAAAACCGTATAGCACAAACTAACCGATGCTTTCCTATTGTTTATAACTAATTTTTATAAAAGTATTATTAATTAAATTCAGAAACGCATGCATAACATCATAAAATTAACAAAAGTACAAAGAGGTGTAGAATATAGTATACTTCAGAGCCAATTATGTATTCTGTTTAAAAGTAAAATGAATCATATTAGACAAGTATACCGTGATATTTGTTGTAAAAATGCTCTTCATAGGAAATCTTTGTAATTTGAGTGTTTTTTACAAGGCCGCCGTTGCGGGTTAATACAATTTTTTTTTTTAAATTTTAAAATCCCTTAATTAAAACAGAACATTTCAAGAAAACTGTGACATTTTTGAGAAAAATCAGTCATACTTTAATCAGGAAAATATCATGCAAATAGTTCTGAATTATAAAATTATAATTTAAGACGAAAAATATAGTGAATCCTACCTACCCTTTTATCGATATCTTCATTCTTAAATAATAAAATCTATGATCGAAAAAACTTAAAAAAACCTTTTCAGAGTGTGTGAAATAATAGTAGGTTATATTGTGCAACAAGGGTAGAAAGTAGCCGTTTGCGCACGCTGGCAGCAATAAACGCAAGAGCGAAGAGAGTTTGTTTAGCTGCCAGCGTGCGCAATCGGCTACGCACCGCCCGAGTTGCACAATAAAGCACTAGCCGATAATAAGCCACTTTACAACCGGAAAGGCGTGCGTTTTAGTGGCACTTTTCCCTCACGCGTGGGGAAAAAACAATTAAAGTAGATTACTAACACATGTGGAAAATCATCCATATCAAAACCGTCGGGTCTAAAGGTATAACATATATAATTATTAATATTACCACTTATTTGCTCCGTATTGGTGGCTGAAAATTACGACAATCCTAACTACATACATGTGTATATATGTATGTATGTATGTACTCTTATAGATATTAGTCCACACTAAAAATACTAATATTAAAGAAAATTAAATAAAAAATATATTTTTAATGTAAGTACACTGAGAGAAATTTGTTGATAAAACAACCGTAAAATTGACGTTTTTCCTTTACAATTTTCAGCCATACAGAAAAACGTTGTTTTGATAACATGAGTATTATCAATCCCTTCAATCCTATCATTTCAATAATAGTTAATGTAAAATGGCATTAGGGTACTATCAATATAAGTATGAAATCAATATGTTAAACTTTACTTTTGAACTTACATCCATATCAATTCGATACCTTTTATGGGTAAAACCTCATATTATATTGATATCAAGATTATTAAATTATGAACTAAAAATGTCAGATTGATCTTTTTCTCGTTAAAACTTTCAATATAACGTATTTCCTTGTTAGTATAACAGGGCAGCATATCACTATTTACGTAGAATGTTAGCAATTTGATATTTTTCATGCATATAAAAACTCGCAAATTTTATTTTAAATGCTACTGTCATGCTCATAGTTTTTGTTATGGAAATAATAGTTTTTTTTTTTTATATAAAATTTAAAGTTTATGCATATAAATTGTAAAAATATACTTTCGTTCTAATATAACGATTGATAGTATTTATTGATATGAAAATGTCACCATCAATTTGATAAGATAATATTAAACTAACAAAATCACTTTAATTATGATATTTTTAATATCAGTTGAACAGTTTTATTTTCAATTTGATAATATTTTTTTCAAATTAACATTTTTCAGAGATCGACGTTAAGAAAATATCATTTTGATAAGGGTCTTTTTTCTCAGTGTAGGTACATATTTTAATTTTAAGAATTTTACATAATTATCCCATATTATTTCGTTATTCGGTAGGTAATTTTTAATCATTTTTTCACTGCTTTCAAAATTTCGATGACTCCTTCGGGAACTTATTTTAGAGAAAAGTTTTGTTGTAATTTTTACTTTTACTTGCGTTTATTATTTCGATTGATTGCAAAATCAGAAATAAAAGATCAAATCGAATTGGTTATCAGAAAACGAAACATGTTGATATACGATATCGTCCGTAATAATAAAACATATGTATCTTCAAATATGTATGTATATGTATGTACATACGTTATATAGGTACGCTTCTCTTTTGATTAAACTTTTCACTTGTTCACCATGATTTTTTTGTTTTTTTAAAAAATATAAAATTTTTACTCAAAATGTATAACTTCGATAGGGGCGAGAATCATTGTGTAGAACATTGTGCAAAATTGAAAAAGATCAATACGCCTCGCTTTAAAAAATGCGTTTAAAGTTTCAAGATTCCCTTCGTTAGTTCTTGTGCAATTTTTCTTTCAAACATGTTGTGTTTCTGAAACTATTTGAAATATTTTCCAATGCAGAACCAAATATAATGTTCCAAAATTTTACCGAAAAAAGGAATTATCAAAAATGATTAATATTTTTGAATGATATTCTACTACAAAACATTTGAGTTTGATAGACTCATAAGCAGAGTACCTCTGATTGTGGAAATCTGTACAGAAAGGAAATGTTAAGCTAAGCACGTGGGAAGCAATTTTCTTACTTTAAACCTGAAAGTGGTCCTTTGTCTCTAGCTGTATAATGTCTAATACCGTCGTAATCATCCCTGGTTAAATAGGACTTTTAATTAATTCAGACTACAGTTCTGAACCCTTTCATTTCCGATTGAATGCATTTCTCCGCGGCGAAACGCAGTTAAATCTCCACCATATTTTGAGGCGAAAATCACTTTTTGATGAGCTCTGCAAATTGGGTGGTCTGGGCGAGTTCAATTAACCCGTGTAGCCATAAAATAGCTTTGGACGCGGTAGCGCTCGACGAAGAAGGCGATCAGATGTACATCAAATGGCAGACAAAAATCGAATTGACCGGCGGCGGCGGCGGGTGCAGTGCGCGTCTGGCCACAGTAAACAGACGCACAAAGGCGAGGCGTCGCGAATTGGCGCGAAACTCGTTAGAGGAGGGGGGAGTCGTGTCGGATCCCGTATTAACCCAGATCGCAGTCTCATTTACAAAACCGAACGGCCTTGACGACCGTTGTACGGGTGGTACGCGTGCCGTGGGATGCCGCCCAGGCCGGGCGCCAAAAATTGATTTTGCCCAGCTAAGTGAGATGTGCCCCCCTAAATCTAGTGAACTACTTTCCGTCGACGAAGGAAATTACCTGAAAGGCGAAAACAAGGGAAGACGGCGGCGGTGCTCCCCGCGACTGTTGTCTGGCTGGCGCACATTCGCACATTTTCTTCCGAGTGCAGAAGACGAACGTCTGTCGGAGATTGTCGCGTGTATGGGGGCCCGTTTTCAAGCTCTTGCGGTGCGGTGCACCCGAATCGGCGGCTGCGCACTGTCGCTTTCGAAAGTGGGTGGAGCTATCGATTTCTTGTGTCCCAGCTCCGCGGAAATATCGACGCTTCGGCAGCGGAGACCTAATCATGTGTGTTAAACGGCCAAATCCCGTCAGTCACTAATTGAAAAGTCCTTCAACGTCAGGTGGCTCCGTGAAAGCCCGCAACGGAGGCAGTCGAGATTACCGATGGGAAGGTCGCCCTAGATAACGGATTTTCACCGATCGGCCGGGCCAAGAGCCACCCGAGATGGAATCCCATCAAAACCAAAGGCGTGGTTACAGTGTCGTATTATCTGCGAGCGGCTGTGTGAGTGGCCGGGTGCCTTCGCATGACAAGTTATCATCATCTCCCCATCAAGTTTTGTTCCACTACTGTGCGGGGATTCACCGAAAGTTCTTGGCCGTGTCTCGTGTCAACACAGTGACACTCGCAAGTGGGAGGCAGTGGGTGGCCAACTCCTCTTAAGGAGCACTTTTTGTGCCTTTCGCTGCCGCCGTCGCCGTCGCTGCCGGGCGCCCCACACTCCCGCACCAACACAGCAGCGTCGCGCGCTCTTTCGAAATGTTATGATGGATGACAGCGCCCGGACTCCCGGATTAATATTGTCCGACGGGAGATAACGGAACATTTAGCTACTTGCGTCGGATTGGAGTGTGTGTTTACTTGTGTGGATGCTCTGGACAGCGACCAATGATAATGCCCGGATTCCAGTGCAGTGTGGGTGCTTCCTTATCTCGGGCTCATCTACGAGCAGCGCCGCTCTTATTTATATACTCCGGACGCCGAGTACATGGAGCTATCTTCGCACGCTGTGTGGGTGCCAAATCACTGAGGCGAGTGTCACAAGCGAAAGATACATATTGCGGTAGATAAATGACATCCAGGTCGCGGGGAGAGGCCGTACTTTTGGTTACATTTTTTTTTGCGAGCTGGGCTTGCCGCGGTACTCAAAACGACGTGAAGAGAAAAAAAAAGTGAAACTCCGTGGTTTTTCCTTTTTGAAACTGAGATTTAAAATGGAAACTGAAAATAATTGCACCTGAAGTCTAACAAATTTAGATGTCGTCAAAAGGTAACCGAAAACTGTATGGCAGCAGGGTCCTGATTCCACCTTTCCAGATTACAAACGGATACAGTTTTTTTTCAATTTTTGGCAGAACAAAATGATCTAGTTATAAGCCTTGTAACTTTATTATTCGGTTTAGGTCAATTTTTCCATCGTCAGATAAATCAATTCAATAAATCCAATTGGTTGTGATTTCAAATAGTTATACCAATATTATAAATACAAAAGTGAGTTTCTGCAGATTAGCATGAAATTTGGCATGTACCTACCTACCTACGCTGAACAAAATGTGCGGTTGCTGACAATGCGGTTTGCGTTTTTTTTTCAACCCTAATCTGCAGTAAAAATTAGCTATTCACATTCCGAAGTTTCGCAAACCGCAGTCGCGTCGTTATCGTTAATAAACCATTTAGCAAAAAATCGGTTTTGAGGAAGGATAACTTGACAGAACAGTTCTTTTAACACTAGAAGCGCCGAAAAGTAAGACCCCCTTGAACCGCCGTCGCGTCGTGCCAACTTTGTCCCAGTCTATTTATTATTATGATTATTGATACGAAAGTTATGTTTAATACTGTTTGTAAAATATTTGAAGCACGTTTATTAATTAATTTATAGCAAATTTTTAATTCTTGAAAACAAAAATATAACAAATTTGGAATTATTAGTCACATATTTTTTGTTTAGTAACAAAATCATCACAACTCAAATAGTAATACAATACCAACTGTACTAAATTATTAAATATCTGAGAACTAGTTATTATTATTTGAAGAGCAAGTAAGCCATATTGTCTCACACATCACCCTTCCACCCCCGCAACCGCTCGGAGCGCGGATGGTACATCAAATAATTTTTTAAAACAACGATGGGACAAAAATGACCCAGCGGCAGTTCTAAATCGTTTTTTTTCATAAACTATTCTTGTTATAAAAAAAAACGTTTTAAATTTGTTAATTACATAAAATAAGTAAAAGTTTAAAAGTTTCAACAACCTAAATTAAAAAATAAAAAAGTTAGAGACGATCAAGCATGCGGATGGGACAAAAATGGGACGGTGGCGCTTCTAGTGTTAACCTGAGATGAAGTTCAGAAAAACACATCGGTCATTATATATCTTAATGCTAATAATACAGCTTCATTATGCGATTAAAAAAGGCTTAAATGAGCTAAACCAACCGCACTATGTGGTCGAAAATACGTAGACAATGCGGTCAAGAACACCTTTAAAATGCGATCCAGAATATTTCATTCATCGTACAAGCACATTATAAATATAGAAGAAAATACTTTGGCCAAATACAAATTTTCAGAAGTTTTAGGTTTTTTGAATCTCAAACGGTTTCAATTTTTTAGCCAATTTCCCATATTTTAAATGTGCTTTCTGAGCCGAACTGGCACACAATAATTTCAATGAGATAAAACCATATGATTGAATAGTGTAAAATATAAAACAATGAAAATATGTACATCATTTATCTTATATTTATAAAAAAAAATTAAAGTAAGTATATAAAATTGTTTGATTAATAGAATGGCTCTTGTTTGATTTTTTCCATGGAGTATTAAAATACATTTTACCTACTATACAAAAAAAAATCGCGTTTATTTTCGTTTTGAGATACGCGTTTATTCTCGCACTTAAATCGAACTTCGACTACGATAGCCTGAAGATGATTCGATACGGCGAAATGAGTGAGGTACTCGGCGGGTCGTTGCGAAGATTACCCGTAACTATTGTCATTCTTATTCTTATAGCAAGACAAGGATGCAACCCATAAGATGGCCGCATTTGAGGTTATTTTCACAATTTGACTGCAAAGATATCTTTATTCAAACTATAACTATAAAGTTAACCTCGTACATTTTATTTGTAATAGTTGTAACCTCAAGAAAGCTGTTGTGCCAACAGCAACAAGTTCTTTCAGTATCAAGTCATTTCAATCGAAACGCGGTAAAGTTCCTATAAATATTTCTTGCTATTATTTTCGCAGCATTGTCAAATAGAAATTCAGAAAATTTTTCTGGGCGTAACTTAAGGGGAGCAAACCCTGCACTGAGAGAAAAACTTTAATAACTTTAACTATTTTGTGAAGTTATAATTGCTATTTGCTAAAAAAGTTGATAAATAGTAATATAAATTTACATTTCAGTTAAATTTAACTAACAATTTTTACAATTTACTATTCTTATAAGCTCGACTATTTAGAATAGCCATATGTACAATTCCTAGAATTATCAAGTCAACTATTTTAAAATAATAAATTTTAATTTGACCAAAAAAAATCGTTTAAACACCGCGTCATAAAAATCTGAAAATTCTTAACAATTTCGTTGGCCAAATTAACTATTACCATAGACAAATAAAAAATAGATAACCCACTTCGAACAAGCAAAACGCGACCAAAAATTCTGAGAGCTCCACAGCGATGCCTCCACATGTGCGATGGCATCCGACGAGTTCGGCGAAGGAGAAGTCGCATTTGTTCGGCGCGCGAAGCTTTCCTTGTGGGCATGCGATGCTGTGCACGGCCTGCTGCGGCGGCGCTGGCCCTGCGGTGGATTTGTTTACTTCGCTGCTGTTCTGCGCAAGGGGCTTGTGGGTCTGTTCTACCGTGAAGCGCGAGGGGATTGAATTTTTCTAGGAATCCTCGGAGTTGCGGGCTCTGCTCAATCAAGGAATGAAATTCCCACGGGCAGAAGGCATACGGACAGATTCATAAGTTTGAATTATCTAACGAAATTCAGATTTTTTCGTTCGGTGTTTTTCATTGCCTTAAGCATGCTGCATGCACCGGTCCTAATACTTGATGATGTAAGTAGAGAAAAATTGTAGGGCTCGTGCAGATGAGCGTCAATTAACGTTGCGAAACCAACAGCTTTTTATATAAATTTAGTTGTGCATATCTTTTTTACATTTTTTCACACTTTATTCGTGTATGCATAAAGATTTCTCTACTAACAACTATATGAATTTAATTAACTCTTTCTAATCCATCAAAAATAAATCTTTATCAAATCAAAATTTTGAAAGAATACCTAACATTATTGTTTTAATAATTCCTTAAGGCAATGAAAAACAAAACACCGAAAACGAAAAAATCTGAATTTCATTAGATTATTCAAACTTATGAATCTGTCCGTATGCCTACTGCCCGTGGGAATTACTTTCCTTGATTGAGCAGAGCCCGCAACTCCGAGGATTCCTAGAAAAATTCAATCCCCTTGCGCTTCACCCCACAAGCCCCTTGCGCAGAACAGCAGCCAAGTAAACAAGCCTACCGCAGGGCCAGCGCCGCCGCAGCAGGCCGTGCACAGCATCGCATGCCCACAAGGAAAGCTTCGCGCGCCGAACAAATGCGACTTCTCCTTCGCCGAACTCGTCGGATGCCATCGCACATGTGGAGGCATCGCTGTGGAGCTCTCAGAATTTTTGGTCGCGTTTTGCTTGTTCGAAGTGGGTTATCTATATTTTTATTTGTCTATGCTATTACAAATAGTCAATCCTTTAGCCACACTTCGCTTTATTAACGTTGAATTACTCAAAACCCATTGGCGTTCAGTGGCTTGAGGGTAGAGCTACGCGCGTACCAATTCAGAGTTCCTGGGTTCGAATCGTGGGAACAGAAGTCAACTTTCTAAAAAGGCATCGGAATGGCGTGGTTCGTTCGATTGAGTATAGCAGCCAAGCTGCCAAGGTTCAAATCTAGCTCCGGTCGGCATATCGGAAAAATCACCTTTTTCTCGTTGTGAGCAGATTAACTATTTTTCTCACTGAAGAATTTTAAATTTTACTAATAGTTGTAGTTGACTTAATTAATTCAAATAGTTGTTTCAACTTTCTTCATAGTAAATATAACGTTTTTGAATTTATAAAATTTATTAAACAATAATTGGCTGAAAATCATTGCTGTTAATAGTTAATTTTGTATTCGTTTATAGTAAAATCAACTATATTTTTCTTTCGGTGTGTAAAATGCCTGAAAATAAGCCATTTTCATGAGTATTTTATAAAGGTGAAAAAATAACTGCATCATTTTAAATTCTAAATATCATTTCATTATATATTAAAGGTGTAGGCAAACATTTTTGTTAAATTTTAAAATTCAAAATAACAGCTTTTTTAGGGTATACTCTTTTCGGCGTTTCAAGTGTGACGTAAAAAGTGCTGCATCTGGCATATTTTTTCTATTGATCTAAAATCAAAAAAAAAATGTTTTCTATTACTGACATGTGTAAAGGAAGGCTAAACCTTTAAAATTAAAAAAATATATAAAATTAAAAGTTAGGTAGGCTGTTTAATCAAAAGTTCAAGTTTTCGGCAATTTTTTTGGCTATTTTTACCCCAAAAATATGATTTATTTTCGCGATATCTTTAAAATTATAGGTACATCCTACCGATAATAATATAGGCAGAAACCCACCAAAATTTCAGCCAAATCGATTAATAACTTTTTGAGCTACAGCAGCAGCAGTTTTTGAAAACGCGGTTTCGAGATAATCGCGTTTAAAGTTCCAGTACAATGAGTTTTAACACGAAGAATCGTATTTCACTTTCAAAATAAACGGTTCAAATATAGAATATTTGGATTTTTTCTTTTTCCGGGATGTTCCCGATATATTATACTTTCGAAATTTGAGAAAAAAAAATCGATTTTTTGAAAAATTTACAGGGTTTGCTCCCCTTAATACCCTAGAAGAATCTAGATGCACGGGCACGATCGAATGAAGCTCGAGGACGGATCATCATCTGTTGTATTGTGTATCACTGTGGATTGAGTTTGTATCTTCATCCGTAACTTCATTCGAACGTAATCAGGTGAAGTTTCCACAATTTAATTCTCAACGGATGAAGATGGAAGGCCTGGAAAAATCAGTTGATTCCCAGTGTCAAATTGTGTCAAAATGATGGATGAAAAGAATGGAAAAGCGCAAAAAAAAATAAAGAAATTCAAAAATATAAAATTATTGAAAATATGAATCAACTCCGCTGTTTGTATTTTAAGCAAATACGAGCACGATATTTTACCGACAAGATTGAAGTTCGCCTTCGCAGTATGCCCGTGGAATGAATTAAAATCCGAATGAATATCATTCGCCGGATCTTCATTCGACTGTGACCGGACCGTGTATCTTGGGTATTTACAAATCATAATTGTTATCTCTATATGTAAATATACTACTTCACACCTGTTTGTTCACTATACTGTACTTCAGGTTGCTATAAAATTCTTTGGCATAAAATGATAAAATGACAAAAAGCAGCGGTAATCTTTGACCGCTTTCGGTGGTACCCGGGATAAAATAAAACTACATAATACTGACCACCGATTTATTTTGCCAAAAAACACTGATAGTAAGAAGAATTGTAGCTTCTACAAGTACAAAAGATGTCATACTAATTGCAAATTGTATTTTAGTTTCAATTCACGGTTTACGGATTTTTCTATATTTATACGAAAAAGCGCCAAATTTACGCGTGCACAAAAGCAGATATTTTATAAAAAAATATTTTAATGTAAATATGGCTATCCACATGTCTTGATGACACTTTTGATGTATTCATAAATATATGAAATATTGTATAATAAATCCCTTGGTGAACAACAACACAATTAAAATTAATTTGTGTAAAAAAGAGGTTAAAATTGATTGAGGATAAAACATTTACTCCGCGCATTTTGTAATACAGATAATCGCATATCTTCCGTAAACAGTTTCCGTACAATATCTACAAGTTTGTTATTACTATCACTTATATACCTAAAATCCGATGTAACATTGAAAAAGAATATTCTTCCTGGATATTACATATTCGATCTGGTACATTATAGTTTGCATGCAATTAGTGCTTCCAAAGCAAAAATATTGACGAATTCTTGAAGATGTCTTCAAAACTGTATTAAAACTAAATGTTTTTTTTTACATACCTCGTTTAGGTATGACCTTTTGCATCCGGATTGAAATGTGATCGGAAACTGCCTTGAGTCAAGTCGATTCTTAAACCCGTTCACAGTAAGAAATTTTTCTAGTCAAAGGCTTACTAGACATATTATCTAGTAAATTCTTTTTCATAATTTTCTTGTAAATGTTACCGAAAAACCAATAAAGGATGAAATCCCAGTAAAAACACAAAGTTTAAAAAAACTGCTAAACTGCTAGATTTCCAGCCATCAAAAAAAATTACAAGTATCAACAACAAAAACAAAAGTTTACTAGAATCGAACAACAGTTTGCAAGAATCTATCAAAATTCGCTAGATAAACGATAGGCATCGGAGGAATCGAATGAAGTAATCGCCGCGCCGCGCCGTGTCAGTCGCCAATCTTCAACATGCGCTTAGAGCTGTAGATGGGGTGCTAAAAAGTAATTGAGTATTTTGATTTATTGTTTAAAAAACATTATTTATTAAACATCAAGTATGAAACATATTTGTCAAAATTTAATAATTTTTTGAGTTCTACATTTACTTAATAAAAAAATGTGAGCCCATTAGGAGTAGCAGCCAGATACTGCAATAAGATTCCAAAAAGCTATAGGTATCACTCATTATTATTGCAGCAATATTGTAATACAGATTTTTTTTCGAGTTTAATAAATACAGGAATTCAAAAGAAAAAAAGAAAATATACGGGTTATATTATATAATTACTAGAAGAAAAATAATATAACTGAACTTTCTGTAAATATTACTAGAAAAAACCTATCCTAATTTTCATAAGTTTTCAGTTAATTAAACAAAAAAATAAGAAAATTTAATATAAATGTTTGTTTTATTTCCTCTTTCTTTTTATTTCACCCGAGACCCATCTCATTTTTTACCTAAAAAGTTGTACTTGCGAGTAAAATTTAATGTATATAAGTTATTTTATAACATTAACATTCATAACTACTCACCATATTAATCGGAAAAATGTGAGAAAAGTCATTTCAAATGCATGAAATAAATTTCACTATTTTCGACTTTATCAACTTTAAACTCCTACAAATTGCGTTATTTTGAGTACTAAGAAACCCATAAAGTTTTTAAAATTATCAGTAAGAGGTTATTCAGTAAGGGTTAAATAATTTTTTTTCAAATTGAAATCAAGTAAAAATTTCTCTCAAACAGACATTTTAATTTTGTGATCAAAATCTGAGCTACTAGTAGTTAGAATTTTGGTGTTTAGTGTTTTTACAGACGAACACACATGCAAGCCATAATACTAACAAAAAAATCTGAAAAATTACTTCACAGAAAAGGTTATAGCTAAAACCGTCCAAAATGTAAAAAAATTCATATCTACAAAAAATCGCGGAACATACATGGGGTCCAATCGATAGGTATTGGTGTCCCCAGACCACAGGTACAGGTTGCCTGGGACACCCTGTACAGGATGCATGGAATTAAAAAATTTCTTGTTTTTACATAAATGCATTCTTTATATTAAATATGTATATTATAAGGCTGAAAGCATATTTTTTTTAATGTCCTAAAAAAAGTGGTAATATACATATGTGATATTTACATACGTATATCGTACATTTTGACTTTTTGAAAATTAACCTCTACATAGGCCTTATTTGGTTTTCCTACCTTACCCATGTATACATATGTAGGTACATGCAATTTTTAGTATACTCTTTTTCAAAGTTCTGAATTCCTAAAGATGTACTCGTCTTAATTTACATTGGACTTCACAAAAATTGTGAATTAAACTCTTAATCACAGACAAGAGAACCATATAAATTGAAAGAAAAAACTTGTTTGCTGCGGATGTTGAATTCACCAAACCAGAAAAAACAAAAACGTCCATCCAGGAACATCCTGTTCATCTTTTTATCTCTTTATGCTCGCCTCCTTGTGCTTGGGCTGATCTCAATTCCGGTCTTTTATTCGACCGTATAGTTTTTTTCCCACTGGCTCATAATTCAAACCATCGCTAAAGATGCTTTGTTAGATAACGTCCTTTTAAATATAATTCGAACATAATTTGTCCAACAAAAACTGTAGCAGTAGTGGCATGGTACGTCTGTAGTTTGGCATAATTCGAATAAATAATTGTTCACGATTTTAAGCCCTTGAGTACCTACTGTGAACATATCTGCAGCCACTCTTAGGGTCATTCAACCACTCAATCCATGTGAATGCATAAAATTGGCAAATTGACGACATTTTTTCGGTAGAATGAGAAATCCTTTGCAGAAAAATCTCAAGAAGTATACGTCATTAGCATTTCGATGATTCTGCCCCAAGAAGTTTTTAAGACTCTTTTTTCCGGCAGTTAGCAGAGGGTTGCTTTTTGACTTATGTTATGAATAACTTTTATCCTATCAGAGAGCTGCACTTATGCTGGGGAATATCCTTTACGGTACCTACTTACATATACCCACTTGTGTTATACGCAAACTAACATGATTTATTAGCATTGTCCTGATGGCTTTTATCCTTGGTAATTGGAAATTCACCGATCGAGACCACTTTATTCTTAATGCTTAAATTGTTAGTAGACCAGTCATGTTAGTGAAAAAATATTTATAACAAATATGAAAGTTGGTGAAAAAAGATAGATTGTAAAAGAAAATATATGATGGATTTTTGCGGGGGTGGACTGAAAACTATTTAAAGACTGAAACTCTTTAAAATGTTTGGCTCATCGCATTAATAAGAATTATTACAATTTCTTTCAAGCAATTAGTAGGTATTTCACATTAGATAATCAACTCTAAAAATGTGGATGTCGGTGCTTAAAATTTTAGCTAATGAAAATCTTTGTAAAAATTTAAGTTTCATTTCTTTTCATGAAAAATATTTGCATCAAGGGCAATAAATTTTTTGACAGAAAGGTAGGTAGACCTTGTTTACATCGACCTATAACATAAAAAAACAAAACAAAAATATACGGAAATATCTCACACTTTTTTAAAAATATCTATTACCCATTTTACAATAACATAAAAATATTAAATTGGAAAAATAAACTATTAGAAACTACATAACTGAGGAAGGATAAAAAAAAACCTTAAAAATGCATTTAAGCAGAAAGAATGCTAGTCCAATTAACTTTTAGGTATTTGCCAATAATTGGTTTAATCTATGCAAAATTTTAAAGCAGCAGAATACAGAGCGCGTCTGATACGCTACAAACATTTTTTCTTCTTGGTTTTCTAAAGACATTTCGTCATCATCTTCATTTTCTTTTATGATTTTTTTATTATCTTCTAATTGAGAAGTTTTAAGTTTGTTCCAAAGCAATACTAAATTTTTCAATTAAGTATACGCAAATTTTACCTTTAGCTGTTTTATTAAATTTCAACAGATGAGTTTTTTTGGCCTTAACTTAACTTTCGTTGGAAGAATTTTATTACCGTCTTTAATTTTAAGCATCTTAGATTACTTATTTATCCTATTTAATATTATTCTTCAGGGAATTTTAAATGACTAACAGGTAGGTAAACTAGTGAAGCAATTTAGTTATTTTTAAATAACCAGAAAATTCTAATTAAAATTATCCAGAAAGTGATGTTTCATTTCCTCTTTCTTTGTATTATCGTATTTTCAATTATTTATACATACATAGGTACATATACATATTATCATTGTAATTGTTAACCTTAAAATTTTTCTGTAAGTCCGATTGCTACTGGGGGAGAACGAAATTATTTTAACACATTTGCTTGAAAAAGCTCAAAGTTTTCATTAAATTGTTCAAGTGAATTAGAAAATTACATCTATTACATAAATTTAGCATTACACATCATATTCAACGACAATTCACGGTAATCAGTTCGAAAAAAAAGCGGTTGGAAAATTTTCCCGCTTATACTTCACAAAATCGTTTTAAATCTTTCAATATTATCCTACAGCAGTCGCTAGTAGGCACATTAAATAAATCTTCCAATCTTCTGCTTATGAATTGCAACGGAAGGACCCGTTTTTAATTTAGCAACTCCCTGCTTTCTTCCCAGTTCCATCCAAAAAGGCAGAGAGCACCAACACCAAACATAGAGATATAAATCACAGTCATTGGCGCAATATGTTGCTAAAATTCCTTGCAAGGAATATAATTTCTCCTGGTGAAAAGGGACATGTTTATGGTTTTGTTTATGGTTTGCCTTACATTATAGCTTCCAGCTAGAATAGTCGTATATCACACAGAAAGCTTACTAAATGATGACATTTTTACGATGTTAATGAAGAGTTATTTGTTTTCCAAAAGAAAGGATACCTATAGGATAATATTCTGAATCCTGTGCTTACATATTCTTAAAATCATATATTGGCGTCTGGATTTTGTCTAATGTAATCTGGAGCATTCGCGTGTTTAAAATAAAACATAAATAAATTCGTAGTGTGAAACAAATGTCTTCTATGTACTTAACTTAAATATATATACATATGTACATCGAAACAAATAGAGAAATATTATATGATAATTTTCTGCATCATTGAAAACATATTTTTTCCTGTTTCAAATTAAGAAAATGCTAAGCTTCTCAATAAAATTTCTAAGGGCGTGGGTAATTGCCCTTAGCCATCTGTCCGTCTCACGCATAATTGAAGTCCCCAAAGAAAATGCCGACTTCTAGTAACGAGGCGTGAAATACGAGTAACCTAAGCCACATTAACCTAGGCTTGACCTCAAAATTGTCCTGAGACGATGCTCATCTAGAAATAATTTTACGAGTCCAGACGAAATTTTCTATTAATTTTATCGCTCCAAAGCATTGCTCGTCACAGCCTCAAGTAATGGCCAACTTCTGATGAATTTCGGCATTTTTAATGCAGAAGCTATAAAAGTGGAAGAAAGGAGACGGTGATGCCGCGTTAATGGAGCCCAAGTCCTGGAAATATCAGTTTCAGTCGCACTTCGGTGATTGTATGGAAACCAGCGAACCTACTCAAGATATGATGAGCAAGATGCGCCTCGACCCATTTCAACAGAAGTCTCCAGACGCCAGAATGGGACATTTTGCACGGTAATTTATGCGCTGTCACAGTTGGTTTGTATTTTGTCCCACAACTCATTTTCAAGTAGCCTTGATCTTCTTCGAATGGACGTAAAATTGGAAAGAAGTCTTTGAGACAACTAATAAATTCAAAGAGCGAGTCAATCCTCGACTAAGCCTGCAGTTTTCGTATTGTTCTTAATGATCATTGCTGTGGAATATGTACAATGCATTTTAAATGCACGGATAAGTGCGATGACTTCCATCGCGAATACTTTGGTGACGTTTGAGTCCGGTAAAGATGCCTCATTTTGAAAAATATAGAAAGAGGAAAACTTTAGGACGAGGTAGAAAACTGACGCTCGTTTATACGAGTATATGGACAATTTTTTAGATGTCTTAAATTATTTGGAAGAATCACATTATGTTAAAGACCATTCCGTAATTGATGACATGGCATCATTTAAAAACATATTTGAAATAATTGTTTATATTTTATTCTTAAAATTTATTAAGTTGTTTACATTTAAAGAACATTCATTAATATTTTTAAAAAGCTACTACATATTTTGTATTTTTAGGGTTCCGTAGCCAAATGGAAAAAAACGGAGCCCTTATGGATTCGTCATGTCTGTCTGTCTGTCTGTCTGTCTGTCTATCCGTCCGTATGTCACAGCCACTTTTTTCCGAAACTATAAGAACTATACTGTTGAAACTTGGTAAGTAGATGTACTCTGTGAACCGCATTAAGATTTTCACACAAAAATAGAAAAAAAAATTTTTTTTTGGGGGGGTCCCCCATACTTAGAACTGAAACTCAAAAATTTTTTTTTCATCAAACCCATACGTGTGGGGTATCTATGGATAGGTCTTCAAAAATGATATTGATGTTTCTAATATCATTTTTTTTCTAATCTGAATAGTTTGCCCCCCCCCCCCCTGTAACTTCTAAAATAAGAGAATGATAAAACTGAAAAAAATATATGATGTAGGTACATTACCATGCAAACTTCCACCGAAAATTGGTTTGAACGAGATCTAGTAAGTAGTTGTTTTTTAATACGTCATAAATCGTAAACCGCAATTTACCTTTCATTCAATCAATTCAAATATAAAAATAAAAAATAAAAACATTTAATTTCATAAACATAAACCATCATTTAGGTACCTAATTATAATGTTTACTTATCAATAACTTAATTTAAAAAAAATACACTATTATTAAAACATCGAACAAAGTTACAACGAACTACAAGAACTTTCATATTATGTTACTTTCTGCTACGGAACCCTTCATGGGCGAATCCGACTCGCCTTAAGTCAAACACACAGTCGTAAAAGCATTTTTTTGTCTATAAATTAACAACACTATTTGCATCTGCGCTATTTTGTTGTTGCAATGCTTCGTGGTACAAGAAGATATACATTATGTTTAAATATTTACAGAAAAGATTTTCAGAGAAGGTAAGTTATTTTTTAATTCATTGGCTTATATTTTAAAAAAACTGAGGGAGAGCTCAGACTCGATTTTTGTGTAGCAAATTGAGTTTCGAATTGAAATCTAAGCTTATTGTTAGTTTTTTTACATACACTTATGGATAAAAAAAATAAATACAGTGTTGCTAAAAATAATAACAACTATTCAAAGTAAAAAAACTTAATGTAATTATTTCCTTATTTCATTTAGTGGAGAATGAAAAGCTATATTTTATTTTTCTCCGTTCATGAAATATTACAAATAACTATAGCTTCGCAACAAATTCACAACTCAATTTAATTAAAATAATTTAAAAATATTACGGACTTCGGTATATGTTAGAGTGTGAAACTAAAGCAACCTTTTAGCTGCCTCCCTATAGTACTGCGTATGGTAGTCTTTATAGACGCTTCAAAATCGTAAATTCAGGTATGTTTTCCCATTAGTTTTTTCCAGTGTTTCCGCTAGCTCTGTTTTATTTCGGAAACGCTGAATTGAGATTCGTCGTTTAAGGATCCTGAAGAGATTTTCAATAGGATTCAAATCTGGTGATTGAGCCGGTAAATTAAAAACTTATATCGAATTCTCATTTACTCGCTTCGATATGTGTTTCGGCTCGTTTTCATGCTGAAATACCTATCGAAGCGGTGTTTCCCATTCGACATAATGACATTTTCGTCTCTAAAATATTTTTGTAAATATAACGGCCCATTATTTCATTTTTTTTTTCAAAAAAGGGCATACATCGTTCGATGAAAATCAGGCCCAGATAAAAAATGAATTTCAATAAATATTTTGAGATACCTACGTTAGACTGAATTTATTTTTTTGTCTACTCAAAAATGAATCATTTGTAGAATTTTGTTTAAATTTCAATATATACGCTGGCATGTTTTGTATCTGGATAAAGTACGCTCGTTCTGTAGTTATCACAGTGAAAGTTATGAAAATAGTTGAGTAGAGTAGGTTAAATTAATAAAGTAAATAACATTCAGAAAGTAAAGATAAAACCATAAAACTTTTACTTGATTTGTTAATATACTTTTTAATATTTTTTATTTCTTTTTTATTGCAGAATTGAACTATAGGATATTTAATTTAATATTACAGGGCTGTGCTGACCCAAATCAGAAGAGGTTAGATTAGTACAAAATCATTTCCTTTATAGTTCTACATTTTTCAATCTTTCCTTCGTTTAGCAACTGTTCTCTACATAATATGTGCCTAAAGTTAGAAGATAATCGAATTATGATTTCAAAAATATACCTCGTACGTACTAACAGAATTCTTGTAAGTAAAAAGATTTTTTTTCGTTTTAATTTATTCATTTAGTTATATGTCTCCTTCTCCACCGTAACCGTCTTCGAAAATTAAAAAAAAAAAACTTGGCTACGTTACTAATCATTATTTTTGGTAACTGACATTGAAACTACTTACGGGCCATGGACCAAAGACAAACAACTAAATTTTTATGATTACTAGTTTTTTGAATCTCTAAGTAGTGTGCAATAATCTCCAGAGGTTTAGTGTTCCAGCCGTAATACTCTATGAATTTAAATTAATTGATAGCATAAATATACGCTTCTTAAATAATAACATTTCAAAGCAATTATACAATTCCACTAGTACAAATTTAATATTTGTAGCAGCTTATCCGAAAATCAGTTAAACTGTTAAGATCGTTAAGATGAACTTTAATTAAAACATTTCTTTGAAACTTTTCATTGTCAGTTTTACAGCTTGTAAACGTGAACTTATAATTTAATAATGCACTTTAAATGTTTTATTTCAGCCCAACGAACTGGGTGAAATCATGTAAACAATTTTAATCATCAGACTTTTAAATTTAGTTAATTAACTTTGTGAATTTTAAACATGTTTCAATAAAAATTAGTACTAGATCGATTTAGATCAGAAAAGATCAAGAGATCCGCATTCGATGAAAACTTTCATTGCTCTTCTTTGGTCTAGATTGATCTGCTTCGCGTGCGTTGAGCCCGATCTAGGTTGATAAATTATATCGATCTTTTCTGATCCACAAATTTTTGCAGATCAGGTTAGATCATGACTTTTGACATATTTTCAGTTTATGACAGTTTAAGGTTACAAGTTTTAAAGTGCTTTAGAAAGTTTTTATATATAAAAAAGTTATTTTTCAAGCGGTAAAAGATAAATATTATTACATTATGCAGAGCAAAAACAATTTGCCCTCATTCTAGATTCAAAGGGTAAAATTAGTTTCAAATCTTCCAAAATAGAACTGCTTTGTTATTTAAATTAAAATATGTAGTTTTTATTCTCCTTTGTTAGACTCCTATGAACAATAACCAAACTTAAAATCAAACTTCAATGAATAATTCTTTTTTTAAATTACTTTTTTCAACAAGGCAAATACGGACTTTTACCCTAACTGTGGGTGAGTGTCCGCGCGCTTACATAATCCTATCAAATATGTTAAAGTGAATGTAAAAACCAAACAAACATCGCGTGGTTGCTGCAAAATCTGTCAATTCCCGTAGAATACTGAATCTTTATGTAATCAAGAAATACGATAAATTACAATGATTATTTATTCACTATGTTTAAGGAATTAGGCAAAAATAAGAAAATATACGAAAAACAAGATTCTTGAATATTTTTTGTTTTTCGCAGTAAACCGAGCAATTGACACACTAGTTTTTCTTATGGCTTATGCGCAAATCCTAAAAGAAACTTTGACGTCGATATTGATAGTCAGGAGTACTTTTAGGGACGGGGGTCAAGACTATTTATCATTAAGAACTGCTTAAGATAAAATCTGGTAACCCTCCCCCTACTAAAACTTTGTTTATGCCTGCGCGATCCGGCTGCATTTTCATATTTCATGCGTTGATTTTAGGGTTTATTTCTTTCAATATATATTAACAGTTCAGTTCTGGCGATTGAAAATTACGAACAATGAAGATTAACGAACTTTTAGTACAAAAATTAATCGTGTACAGCTACCTGGAAAACTCGAACATTTCCCAGTACAAGTTGGCAAATAAATTAAAAATCTCAAGACCAACTGTGCAAAGGTATTTTTCAAAATTATCGGAGAAGTGGTACGAAAACAGAAAAGCATCGAAATACCCAAAGAAGTTTAATATGGCAGGCAATATGCTCGTGTGGGAAAAAAGACTGATGAATTTATAACCAAGAGAGATAATAAACACTGAAATTTATGCAAAGGAGTGTCTTGAGAAGCGGCTTCTTCCTTTTATACAATCACATAATATATATGTAGTATTTTGGGTTGATTTGGCAACGTGTTATTATTAAAAAGACACTAGAATTTTATGAAGCTAACTCCATTAATGTGATACCGAACGAAGCCAATTCACTGAATTGCCCCATCTCGGTCAATGGAGCGATATTGGGCATATGCATATGTTATGAAGTCTAAACTCAAGAGAACAAAATTTTAAACCAACACTGTTCTTCAGTTCTGAAATAAATGGTGAAAACTGGCTGAATCCATCACTGAAATGGATGTCAAAATATTGATGGAAGGCCTAGAATCGAAGATTCGTATATTTTGGCGGGGAAATTAGTTTTGGTTGTGTTCATATATTTTTATTTGTGAAATGAAATGAATCTTTAATTCAAGTTATAATCGTTGGATTTTTATTACATTTTTTTCATACTTTTTACTTGCGGATTTTTTTCAGAAGCAGTTCTTATATTATTATTATTATTATCTCAACAATTTTGGTTTTAAATTTAAATCTAAATTATTCTTTGTTCCGAAGATAGGTACTTATATGTAGGTATATATCTATGTTCTGTTCTGTTTTTAATTTTATTTTGGAGAGAAGCAACACTTGGAAGTTCTCTATAAATAAAAACAATTTGTTTAATTCTTCACTAAATGTAATTAATGAAATAAATGATAAAAGAAAAATTAAATCGTTTTAAAGCAGAAATATAAGATATTCTAACCATGTTTACATTAATTTAAAAAAGTAATGAAAGAAATACTGACCTAACCTGTCGTTAAGATGGTAATATAAGGGTTAGGATGTTTGAAAATGTACCTAGCACCTATACAATATGAATATCCTCCTATGACGGAGGAATGCGGACGTTGGCTCGTTATGTGGTTATTGGAGCAACTATCTTCCTTGTTTTGACACAAAATACACCGAGTCGCGCTCGGACAGCGGCATGGCGAAACCGGCCGCATATGAAATCATCACGTCCCAGTGCGAGCCATCGGTCGATAGCTTAATTTCATTCCTCGGTCTGGAGCTCCTTCGCTTGAGTTTATTGTTGCTTCTCCGGTCGACCATAAACGCAGCACATAAGACTTCAGAAGCACTTTATCGATTTAACATGTCGCTACTAAGTCATTTAGCAGATTCCTCAGCGAGTCGCGTCCATCGGGTCCATAGCGCCCTCCTGGGTCTCTTCTATCTGAGTGCCGTTCGCAGTTATTTCTCGACGTTATCCACGGTTGTCACCCAGGTCATTGTTTTAAGAAAATAATCTTCTGTACGTGACTTCTGACACGCTGTTTTGACGCTGCCTGTGACAGGAAAGGATAATCGCCCGCAGTTTATGGTGTCAGCTTGACTGCGCCTGGTTTATGAGGTGGTTGGCATTTCTTTATTGGCAATCCATGAATAATCTCTGGTGTAGATTGCAAATATCTGGAACAATCTACGTTGCGCAGCGTCTCATTACGCTTCGATTAAATCTTTATTTTACGTCGGGTTGAAGAACTCATTAAAGGCCACACTGAGGAGATTTCATATTCCGGTAATAACCCTAGGTATGTTATGCTATTGCCTCTGAATGTGTTTTTCTGAGAAGAGGTCGACGTACCACAAACATTTTCTTTTGCCAATATACGGCACGGTTTATGACAAAATCAATAGTGCCCTTCCAAGATTTAAGTAAGGAACTGAGTGGCTCCTGGCCAACACGCACTTCCGTCTAGACACTTGTCCGCTGTCCACTTATGAACAACTTCCTGATGTCCGACGGACAGATATCTCTGCTGTATATGCAAATGAGGCCCATTAGATTGTCCAAGGACATTTTCTGCCGAACAAAACGAGCAACTCCGTCATTAGGCTCTGCACGAGGATATCCGTGGCGGGGTGGTAAGGGGCAGACCCCACCAGGAATCCTCAATTAGAGATTTATTGAGGGTGATATGCGGCGATTTCCATATTTATGAATAATGAAAATTTCTCAACTTCTTCAGGCTCTATATCTCATAAGTTTGATTGCGTGATAGCGGGACGTCGTGAGTCCGCCTTATAAAGGGGTGATTGCGACGACCACGATGTTGGGCACAGGAGGCCACTTTTGCACTGCGTCCATGTTGAAAATTGTCACGAACGGAAGGTAGATAAGGTCCGGCTTCTTGTCATACGACAGATTTATTACATAGACCTCCTGCATTATGTCCTCTGACCATTCATTAACTTTGAACAGAGATATCGGAGGCAATTTATCAAAGTTGGAGTGATTACCGCTGACCATTACCCAGTTATGCAATAGAAAACTCCGCCATTTGATATATGATGGAGCACTATGAATCGCTCCTTCAAACGAAATGCTAATCTTCAGCGCGTGAGTCCGGGAATTAGCGTGAATAGCGTGCTGTTCTGAGCAAATTTCTTTGGAATTTCGTTTTAAATTTAAGTATATAATATTATTGCAAAAGTAGTTCACATATGACAATGTGGCAACCTACAATGCGTCTCATTAAATAAAGTAAACTGAAAGGAAAGCACACGAAATTTCATTTCAATAATTCTTTTCGGTTACTTAAATTTTATATTACCTCTGAAGGAAAATTATATGTAGATCTCAAGCTTGTTCGATGCTTTTACAAAAGCTGCGTGTAATACTTGCTTTGGATGTGATAATTTCATGTATTTTCTAATTAACGTAGATTTTCCGTCCCTATGTTCAAAGAAATTTTAGTATAATATGTAAGGTACCTACAATTTTTTTTTATGTTAAAAGTTATTAAAATAAGTAGAAAAAAACTGAAAAAACTCAGTTTATGAAAAATTGTCGCAGAATTCAAGGAGAATTTACTGTTTGTCTTCCAAATTATCATCCTATCTAAATAATAAATTATTTTTAATAATTAATTTCAAATCTGAGTTATATGCACAGTTTAAATTTAAGTTCATGCAGAATGTAAATCTAACACGAAAAGAACAACAATTTCACATATCATTAGGTACGTAATTCAATCTCATATATATAAAGAACTCGCGTATACAGTACGGTCGCGGTAGTTTGTGTGGACTGACCTGTGTTTTCCTTTTTTTTTGCGTATTAATGACACTCAGTGGTTTGACTTATGTTTTTCTTCTGGAATATTAACTTATTTTTGAATAAGATTTAATTAAAACCTGTATAGAATATGAGACCCTATATAACATATCAAACTAGCGCGACCCTACTTTGGTAGCCTCTTTCGTTTAACGATATGCTTGCAAATAATGTCAAACTATAGCACCACCTTACTGTATCACTCAATTTGATTAGTTATGTAGAAAGTCTGTTCTAAAGAGGCTAATCCTCTTTTAGCTTGCACACATATAAAACTTTGTATTTTAATAAAATTAGATAATTTATAGAAGAAGTATATTTATGGATTTAATATAAATAGATACCAGTGGATCCGTGCAAAATTTCGCAAACACATACTTTTGTTCATATTCACTAAAGACATTGGCCTCTGGTGTTATATTTTTTAATCAAATTTTAAACAAATGGTGCATTTTAATGCTAGGTGTGTATGTGATGTCAGAAGCGGAGACGAAAACACATCATTTAGTGTTTGGTTTTATCAGTTTGGTGAAGCATTAGTGGAGAAAAGTGGATGTTCACAATAGAAATAATATATATCTAATATTACCTACTGCCATTTACATGTCAGGCACAATCATTACTTTAGTTGCTCAAAAATACCATTTTCCATCTTCAATCTTGCTAAATAATAACTACCTTTTGTAGCAAAGACAATATCTATATTTTTAATGGTAATTTTCACAACCTCAAGACTGACGCGTTTGACGTTTGTACATATGTATTTGTAAATAAAAGCATATATCTTGTAAGGAATTTTCGCATATTCATATTCATTCAAAATGGGCGTTGTATTCACGGAGTCACAGCTAAAAATATGTCTCGTAGTTCCCTAAGAGATATAAATTCCCAATGTGTCATTTAAGATATGGTAGGTAAATATCTGGCGCAATATAGGTACAAGACTGACTATACGTTTCTGAAGCTTTGAAGGCTATATTGAAATATTTATTAAGTTATAATATGTATAAAACAGTATGTCTAACAAGAAAAACAAAGAAATAGGTTCTCCATGCTAATCCATTTGTATTTAAATAGTTGTTTGTAATGTTTTTCACTGAACCATTGAAACTAAAATTCAAATAAAAGTGCTATGAGTGAAAGGGGTAGAAATCCATTTTAGAACAATCCAAAAAATATACCTCCACCCCACATAGTAGAAGACTTAATGCTTCAATAGGAAGTTAACTGCAGTCGTTCATAAATTATTTAAGAATTTCATTAAGACAAATTATTGTCTGTCAATATGTTGCGTAACGAGGATCTAAAGTTTTAACAGCCCCAAACGCAGCACCCGCTCGCGCCGCGAGCCTGAATAAATCAAGCATAACCAGCGGCAATGAAGGGTGTGTGTCACTAATTAAACAATTATGAAGGCAGCCGACAATGCTGCCAGCTATAAATTATATCAGCGCAGTGGAGAGGAAGGAAAACAATGGCACGAGCCACCCCCGAAGAAGAAAAGTAGGGACAAAGTATCCGACCTTGTTCCAGTGGGTAAAAGATAAATTCGATGGATTTCATAGAGATAGTTCATTTTGGCGGATGGCATTTTTGAAGCCAGTTGAAGCGCGGACGACAGACAAGCGCAGCATCTCAACTATGGTTGGTCCGCGCTCCGCACAGCATCCACTCGTGTATCTGCTGCGCCGTTCAAGTTTTTATGAACATATCCTTTTCAGCTTATCCTAGACCTCAAATAGCCGCGGGCCTGTTTGAGTGCCCGCCCGAAATTGAAGCCGTAATTACATTAATATTTCAGAAATGCATTTTAGTAAATAATTAAATGTTAACCACAAAGAGATGAAGGCCGGATGGGGCGCTGGGCAAACTCGGGCGTACGCTCCGGTAATTAAATTGTACTCGACTGTTTGTGTACTCGAGCCGAGTTTGCACCGACTACAAATTATTCAAAATGTTTTAGTTTCCTACAAATAGCCCTGGCCGGCCGGGGAGCGTAGCTCTGAGACATCCAGGAGGAGTGCGCCGTGCGGCCCCATTAGGCGCCTGCAGGTGAAGCGCCCCCCGCAGGCGAAGGGCCGCACTTACTGGGCGCCCATTAATAATCATCATTTTCTGTCATAAAGATCTTATCCTTCGGCGGTGGCTTTCGAAGGCGATCAAATGAAGCCGGTCGCGTGCGGAGCCCGCAAAGGACGTCAATGATATAAAATTATGTCACGACAGGAAGGCAGATAAGAGCGGTACTCTCCGCTTATACCGCGCGGTGATTTTGTTTGTACTGCAACGCTCCTCCGCACGAAGTCGAAATCACCCCCTCCCCACCCCCGTAATAATTTGCATTCACCTGGTTGGTGGAGGTGATTGCGTGCCACGTGACCGATTGACTCTACTCAGAATGTTTAGGTAATTTCATTTTGCAAGAAACTTCTTAGCCTGAATATCTCAAGGATTCATCTATGGAACATTTCGTGATGGCCGGAGTCGTGTCGTTTGTTTACTTTCCATGAGATGATTATGTGGATTAATGTGGCGCATTACTTTCTTATTCGCGCGTTTTTACTGCCACCTTCTTCTCCCGGCATCACGAGTGCGGCCATAATGAGGTCAGTCGTGAATTAATTCAAGGATTATGAGTGATTACGGTTCAGGCCACGATGAAACTAAATTATCGTCCAGGCGGATAGTGTTTCTAGATTTTTCCATATATTACGGCGCAATGGTGTGCTCTATGCGAGAAAGGATAATTATGCACGAATATATCAGTGGTCTTTCATGCTGAGTCATAACCTCTTTTCAACCTTTAAACACATACATGTTTGCTGCGGTCTGACGGTGTGTAGCATGCGTCAATTTTAATTTTATATTCCTCTTTAAATTATACCAAGTTTTGGGAATACTTTCAATCAACCTTGAACAACACTCTAAATATCCATACAAGAATTCTGTGTAAATTCATTTTTCCCATTTATATGTTGAGTTCAGACGGATTAACATGCGCATATAAAAAAATTTGCTAAAATTATAAATTAATTAATAAGATATATGTATATTAAAAACTACAAATATAATTTGCGTAAGCCGAAAGCATTTTTTTTTTTACAGAGTCGATATAATTTTCTTAACATCCGCGCGCACGGTCTTCTTTTCTCATTAATAGTGATACCTTTATAATAATTTCAAATTAGTTTACCATACTGTTTTCATATAAATATGCAGCCTTATATATTTTTATAGTAATAAATATAAAAAAATTAATGAAGATTGTTATTTATTTCACATATCAACTTTTCTGTTTCGCATTTGGTATAAAAGTTTTCCCATTTTTTCTTATATATGTATTGGTGTTTCTCTACTAATTGGGAACTGGCCCATATAAAACTGTCGCAAGCATATTTTTGTTAAATATTAAGAAAATATATAAATACAATGAAAGGCATTAATAAATGAAATATGTGTTTACAAAAAGTTTACAAAGTTCAGTATGGCAATTTGTATAAGAAATCACGAATATATCAACAATAACTAAACAAATAAAATAAATTATAAATAATTTTCTTACTTTTTTAGAACACTTGCACTAAACTTTTCGAAACAAACTTCTTTTTAATTGAAGTAATATCTCTAAAGCTAGAGTTTATGGAGTTACAAAAATTAAATTATACTATAACAAAAACAACATTACGTTACTATCTATTCTCACAATTATGTTATAAAATTTTATATGTGTTGTAAAATGACAGGGGACTGCGCCTAAGGGATTGTTATTTTTACATATAAAATTCTCTAGCATAAAATCATTTTCAATCTATTAAAATTAAAGAGGCAGACATGATAACATACCCGCTGAGTAATTATTTAAGAAAATGTGTATTATAACTTTATCAGTTAAACTATATAAAAAAATGCTTACCAGGGGACTGTTTCAACTAGCTGCCCAGACCCGTGGTTCACTTACAAACAAGTTCACAAAATGCCGTCATCCCACTTTGCTCTACAACCGAACTAACTTCACACCGATTGAGTACCCTTTCATGATATACATAAATGACCGCGCCAGTGCATAGTGTGAGTTTAAGGCAATTTTCAAATTGTGACAAGGGACTGTTCCAAAAAATTGTGGACAACATTTGATTACTGTTTTTTTAATTCAATTGTTATATTAAAAATATGATTGTGTTTTTTATAGATGTTTACTGTATCTGTATTCTAGTATTATTTATTTTTGTTTTATTCTGGAAATAATCATACTTAAAATGAATAATTTGTTATAAGACTTGTAATTTTGGGAATGGGACAAGAATGGGGACTGTAAATTGAGGTGTTTGAAGTGTATTTAATTGAATATTCTAATATTATATCACTATTTTGGGCTATATGGCGTGTCAATAATAGCTAATATATTGTCGTTATTACTACATTGAACTCAGCAATATAAGATCTATTTTATAAAATTTGCCTGGGACAGCGATTTTCCAATTAGTGTAGAAATGCCCGTATCGCATACTATACAACATACACACTATTTGTTTAAAATTCGGACTCATATGATTTATGAATGATTTCACCTCAAATAGGCAAAATGTTGGACTCGAACAATTTTACTTGGGTGAACTGTGGTTGATATTTTTATTGTATCATTAATGCAAATTCTTTTAAAGGTTTAAAAAATGCTATCAAAATTTTTAAAAAATTAAAAAAATTATGGAAACGTTTTTTTTAATACTTTGTAGGCATTTCAATTAATGAAACAATAAATATATTAACCGCAGTGCATCCAAGTAAAATTGTTCGAGTCCAACAGTTTGCCTATTTGAGGTGGAATCATGGCATATTATTTTGAGATTTCAAATTGTCCAAAAATACCTACGTAGATCAGTAGGTACACTCTAAAAGCCAAGAAGTTGGCGAACAAAATAATCTAATTACACAAAGTTAGAGGGATTAAAGAGTAAAAAACTGACTGACGTACTTACACAATCTACTTTTAACGTGCCTGTTTTCTCCATCTATTTGCGAGTCAATCGATTTGTGCACTGAGCGGCTAATATGATAAATCCAGATTCCTATCTCTTATTAAACGGAAAATATTATGTCGTTTTGTTTACAACTGGTACAATTTTTACATTGTTTGGATTGGGGTCACATCTGCATCCCTGAACTCCTTGATCGCTGTTAAATCTAGCAATGAAAATAGTAGTTGATCGTTTTAATTATTTGCAATTATTTATTCCATCTTTATGACAGAAATGATTTAATCGCCTCTTAAGTTAAAACTAAAGATTGTTACAATCCTTATCGCCACCTACATGAAGGAGCTGAAACCAAAGGATGTATAACTTGATTTTTATAGATTTTATAAGCGATTTTCGGTAAATGTTGCTCGAGAAAACAAGAAAATAAAGTTCAAATTAACGCCATTTTCTTCAAAATCCATATTTCGAAAAAATCCTAAGACATTCACTAGATTTTGAACTATATTTTAAGAAACTTTTTAGTTTTTTGTTCCAGATTAAAAATTGTGACCTGTAGCGGTACGCCCATGTCAAAAGTCCGAAATTTTTTGTTTTCCTTGCTGTACCGCCATTTTGTATCGTAAAATTAAAATAAAACATATGTTTTGTAGTTAAAGACCAGTACTTTCATATGCCCAAAACCTCATATCTCTATCTAGTTCCAATCGTCGTGAGACGTCTCAGAAAATCACGTAAAATTTAGAGAACACAAGGTTATATTACCCCTTAAGATTTGGCAGTGTTCAAGCTTTAACTTGAATTAACATTTTTACCCCAATAATTCTAAAGTTACTAGTTGAAGTTCTTTTACGAACAGTATACAGTGAGTTAAAACGCTAATTTACAGGAATTTAAAAAGTTCTATATTATAATGTTCCGTACGAATAATTGAAATATAACAAGACGCCAAGAACTTTTGTGTGTTCCGGTAAAAGGATTGAACCAGCTCCTTTACTCCTTTTGTATTTCGTTCCCTTTTAAACTCGAAATTATTCAAACACACCCCGACGGGATGCAGTTCATTGATTACAGGCAAAAACTTGTTTCTTCTTCAAGCTGGAAGTAAATCAGCCGGAAATGGGGAAGTATTATGTAGCCAGAACATGAACATGTTAAGAAGGTCCTCATACGCCCTCGCCAGCTTCATCTGACTGATAACGCCGAGCAAATTGAGTTATTACATGAAACGTCTGGCCAGAACGTTTTACGTAATAAATCATAATTTTCCACGCTGTTTGGTGCAGTCGAATGGAGAGAACTGCTTGTGTTCAGGATGTGATTTAAGGAGGAGGAAACAAGAAATTGAGTGCTTAACTAGGACATCTGGTTTTAAGGATTTTAGCATTTCAGGATATTCGGGTCCGCATTTATGCACCGATTATAACCACATAAAGGGCATGAAATTGCAGTATAAGGGGAGATTAAATTAGTATAAGTAATCGCACGCTAGGAAAATTTGGTTTAAATGTTTTCCGAATGCGTGAGTGTGGTAGTCTACCTCTTTTCATAAAAACACACATACTTTAAGTAATTTGTAGCTCATACTTTTAATCATTCAATGACTGTTTTAGGCCCTATTTCGCGAATGCACTCAAAAAAGATTAGAAAAATTAACTACTTTTTTAGCCTACTAATTTAAATTAGATTATAGAACTAAAATAGTGGGAAAAATATTTGCAAAATTAGTTGGTTTCGCAAATATTTTAGTTGATTTCCCTACTATTTTATTTAGTTTTCCAACTTTCGATTATTTTACCAACTAATTTAATTAGTAGGCTGAAAATCAATCAAAAGATAAGTTAGTGTTTCTAATCTGTTTTTTCAGTGATAGAACTAAGGACGAAAGCGTCATCGGTTTAGGATATCCCAAGTTTGCACACGCAGGTATAGAATGCCTCCCTTATTGTGAAAATTCAGATGGCGATCACATCGAAAATATTTATCATTAGTAGTTATTTGCTAGCCAGGCTTTATCGATATTTTTAAAAACTCAATATGTATCTGTTGGAAATGGTCGATTCAACTGGAACCAATTTCAAATAAAAATGACCACTTCACTGAGTCAATATGTATTTTGATTATTTTATTCCCTGCACTCATCTCGAAATTATAAATGTTTACTTTAGGTAATTTCCCATTTGTCACCCGCTGTACAATTGTCCGCCGAGTGAAAGAAAAGATTATTGCAGTAATAGTTGGGTAAGCAAAATTGACGATGTCACCATGACAATAAAATATAAATAAAATAAATAAAATAAGAAAATCGATCTCAATTACTATAACAAACCAATGATATGAAAATAAGGTGCGCTAAGTAAGTTCTACGATTTGCAATAGTTCGTGGGAGACAGCAAATATTTTTTTAAAGTAGAATATACAAATATTGTGCACCTATATACATTATTGAAATTTGTTTTAATGAATTTTTGTACTACTTATCTTATATTTTATTTACCTAGCAAGGTTACTAAAAATAATTTATTTTAAAGAATATTCATAGAAGACATCAAGATTGCATACCCATAGCCTTTATTTAACGATAGCAGATTGATTTTCTTCTGTGTTATTTCAAATCAGAGTAAAGGAAATTTGGAGAACGTTATACTGTATAGTTTAATTTACTTATAAAATAATATATCCGTAGCAACATATGTGCAATTATTAAGAAAACTAAAGAAATTGCTAGGATCCGATCAATTGGTCTCCTCAAAAAATAAATCTTTTGTTAGACTTGAATACACTTTTCTTTGAAGATAATTTCCTTCCTTATTTTAATTTCGGGTGAAGCCTAGTAAGTTTCTGTGACAAACAACACCTTTTGTGTGCCACTAATTGCAATTTCCTTTGAGCACCGGTGGCTTCTGCGCCAGGAAAATCTGTGCCTTGTATCCACTTAGAGTTTTCTTATTCAAATTATCCCACACCCGCAGAAATGTATCAAAATAGGTCCAAGAATCCCACAAAAGTTTCCTAAGTACGTTAGACAACCAGAACAATTACATCTTCCTGTTGGTTTCCGAACTACGGAATCGTTAATTAAGTTGAGGTGGGCGGGATGTAGAGTGAGGTGAATATCGGTTGGGACGGGGGTTTTAGGGAATGGATGACGAGGGATGAAGTTGGGCATAATGTGTGAGAAGTCCAGGAAAGGACGGCACATCGAGCCGAGAATGGCACGTGCCTGTGTCTTTATATTCAATTCCAACGGTTGTCACTGAGGTCCTCGAAGGTGAACGCATACTAGGAAACACGGAGCATAATGGCCAAACTTTAAATTAAAATGTCACACTCTGAGGGTTGTGACGCACGTGACTTCAAAGTCCTTAGTTTGGCTGGCCACTTTCTGTTAATGCGATGTCGTCTTGAATGTGCTATGACAGAAGACGTTTGATCTGAAACGTTTTCGCTTTGGCACTTTTGTCGCCGCACAATTTCTCTGCATTGAGTACCCCCCAGGATGTTTCGTCTGAAATTGAGAAAAAATAATTTAAAATCCAACTGCGGTGCAATTGAGGACAAAGAAAATATATATTTTGAGCAATTTATTTCTAGGCGTCTCGTTTAGTTGGGGTGACCATTGAAAGCGAACATATTTTGTATTCACCTAATTTCCACCGAATTCTGCCCGAATTTTTATATCCTGGTAATAATGAATTCACATAATATGTAAGTACTTGGTTCATACCTATTTAACTTATGCTTAATAAATAGATAGGTGTGAAGTCTACATTTTTAAATCTTCAATTTCACGAAAGGATATGAAGGAAATAAAACTAGAGCTGCCAGATAGTAAAATCTGTGATTCAGGTGTGAGTTGTGTAGAAAAGGCTTCTATATTGCTAGTTGTGATGTTTCAACACATAAGAAAGATTCCATAATTGACCATGATATAACATAATTGTTCTAACTTGCAGATGCAATTCCTTAAAATATTTAGCCTCTCTCTCTTTCTGAGTTTTTCGATTTTCCAAGGTTAAATAAATTGATTTATTTTTGTGCCGATGCAACTTTGTGCAACGATAGTGGTACAATTTGGTCTTTATTAAATACTTTATTGAAAACATTAGTAAACCAATAAACAAAATTATTCGAAATACTTATAACAATTCAAGTTACAAGAATCAGCGAAGAAGATGTTTACTTCGAAAAGAATAAATGGTTATCAAAGAAAACATTTTTATAAGAACAAGACTATTATAGTAAATTGATTTACTAGCAATGGAAATTTAGAGATAGAATTTTAGAATATTTTTTCTAGCAACTGAAAATGGAAATTTAGAGATAGAATTTTAGAATATTTTTTCTAGCAACTGAAGAGTCACGAATTCTGAGGTGCGTAGGATTTCAAACTAAATTTTTCTGCCTAATAGTCCACGATGTTGACGCAAATAAAGTAAAGAATGTTTTATGTGTTATATCATAGTTTAACAGAAACTTAATAAACCTTAAGAGCATTTCACGAAATATTTAATACAGTTAAGTAAGGCTTATGAATGAGACGACAAGTGCCATTAATGAGAGCTTGAGTTCTTGCATTGAAATACTTAAAGAGTAACTTAAACTCGTTAATTTCTACCAATTGTTTTCCCATTGGAATTACATATTTCCAAACTTTGATTTAGTATTAACAACTTAAAACCTATATACTGGCAATCAATTTTATATGATTAGATAGTGAACAACTTTTCACCTATCATACTTTTATTTTGACTTTTGAGGCTTAAAATTAGATAATAATTTTGAGGTTTAAATTTACCAAAAACACATTCTTTGAGAATTATACTAAGCTAGATATAGTGGCTCCAAATGCATTCTCTACGCATATACAATAGTTAGGAGTAACACATGAAAATTTCGAATGCCCTTTTCATTTTGTTCGCCAATATCAGCCCTCTTCTGCGAATCATTTTTACGGCCATTAACAGCTCACAATGAATTTTGCCTATGACAGGGACGGTTATGTTTTCCACACTCGCTCAACGTCGAGTCCCCCAACAAGTCTCATGTCAAAGTTCAACAGTTCGCCGAGAAAGAGGGCGAAGGCTTTTATCTTTGAGCGAATTCAGATGAAGCCACAATCCCTTGTCTGCGAAATTTTTTAATTGGAACGATAATATCTCCATTAAGGGCTGATGAGGACCCAGGAAAATGTGCAACGGTTTACTTTGAGTACCAGCAAATGTTTTCGTATTGTTTAACACTTTATCCTCCCCTTGTGGAGTGCTTCAAAGGCCGCCTCGACTCAAAATCCAAAAAGGGCGGACTGCGATCGTAACGCGACCCAAGAGGAGCTCGGAAAGCGAGGGCTGCGTCAGCGACGATTATACAATATACAATATAAAATACATACGCAGTTCCAAGTGGTGTGGTAAAAGACTCTAAAGAGCACTTAGCCAACATTTTCCAGGACAAAAACGCTGAATTCAAACCACAAAGCATCGCTTCGTCTTCGGTAAGGGCGAAATCAGACGCTTACTGAATCTGTACCATCCTGTCGAAGAAATCCAATCGACGGAGTAGCAGTTATAATTTCTTTGATAGTATAATTTTAAAGTTGGGTACAATGCATGGCCGACGCAGAACGCTCGTTGAGATGCTTTCCAATTAAGCCCATGGGGCACTTCAGCCTCAGTTCGTTCCAATGGACTCTTCCGCTTTCTATAATTATGTGCGATGGTTCCTACACGAGTCAATTTCAGATTTGACAGCTGTCGATCAAATCGTAATTTATGCCACAAGGGATCAATTCGATTCCACCATTGTCGGCTCGTAAGCCTTCATTCAGTCTATGACGATTATTATAAAGGAAATAGTCTCCCCTGTTTGTTCAGAGCCACGCACAATTTAAATAAATTATTGACAAACTCACAAGTTATCAATAATTTACACTGCATTAAAATTTTTTTTTTGTATTGCTATTGTTCCAGTTTGCAAAACTTTTTGTTAAACTTTTTGTTTTTCTACAATTTGTGAACATTTATCAAAAAGTTTTAGTGGCATTATAGCATCTATATTTCTACTGGGATAAAACAGTCTTGACTCACATATACAAACATACATACATATGTACAGCTTGCATTAATATAATCATTAGTCCAAAATAATTTAGTTGGTATAAAGAATGAACTGTTTTTATAAATATGTATAAAATCCTCAATCTTCAACTAGCTTCGAATTGTTAATAAAATCTATAGGTATGTGATATAGAACCATAGTTCAAAACACATTTTTCTATTTCTGATTTTTCTCTTTCTTTACTTATGCGTTTTTTTAATTGTTAAAAATTAGTATATGGTGTTTAACATTCCGCCATATATTTAATGGATCTTATTTAACATTTATTTTAATCAAAAATATTTATTAAAATTTGTTTTGATTAGTAGTGTTAACAATTGAATCTGAATCGCGACTAACTAGATTATGTGTTTCTTTATAAAATATTAAACCCAGAGTTTCCTACGATTATTTTATTTTATTTTGCACGAGTTGCTCAGTTAAAAAATTAAAATTAAAACAGAAGCCACCACATTACCCCCTTCCTAGTGATCTCAATGAGAGCGATAATAGTGGGAATTTAGGGGAGAAGGAAGTGGTGGATTGTTGATGAATGATGGCAGTTGGGTTACGATGAAGTATTGAAAAACCGAGAGTATTCACCAAAAAAGACAGGGAATTTAACTAAAATTTAAGGGCCAGCGTAGAATGTTGACATTATTTCCTGTAGCTGTTAAGGAGATCTGCAAAAAGATGGCAAACGTTCGTAAATTGGTTGAGAAGATTTTTACTATCTAAATTTTTTTTCCGTGATGTATTAATACATATGTACATGATTAATTTTGCTTTTCTAATTGATCACGATGCACGGCGCAAAGCAAATTCAAAAATCCGGTGGGATGTTACAGTACAGGGTATCCACGTCGACTGATCTAGAAAAAAATTTTCTCGGTATTACAAAAAAAAAACAAGACATCAAATTAGTTAAATATCTAAATCTAGGCCCGCATGATTTGTATAAAATAAAAATATTGAATCAATAAAACAGAAAATACTTTGAATCCAATACGATTTTATTATGCTCAGAAAAAAAAATATTTGTAATATACTTTTTACTTTTTGTTAGATAACGAAACAAGAGACTGCGAGTTGAGAAGATGTGGTTTAGATCTCGGTCGGAGCACTCTAAGTGAAAATAAAGCCCAGTCTGTGTACTGAACTCGTTCAAGCGAGTAATGTTTACATTTGGGACGTGACTTCTAAGAAATCATCATTCGCGGTTGTTTTGAGAGATGCGTCTTCCATATCTTGCTGCAGTAAATAAGTTGCTTATAGTGATGAGATGTACATCTATTTATTGCACTCGTTCCGAAATCAATTTTAATTTTAGCACGAATACATGTCTACACCAACGCTACTGCATCCAGAAGAGGTAAATTTTGATAAATACCCTAAAAAATGTTTTGTCTTGATCACGGCCCTTTTGGGCTCCTTCATGACAATAACGTGCGATTCGACGTAATTTGGCGAAGTTTTGGGCTGGAGCCATGTTGGTCGTAAATAAAAGGGCCTCCCTCGCTATTATGATTTGTGGCGGGTGAGACCAAGCCAATGGCAGATATTGGACAAACCATAAATCACAAGATAAAATGCGGCACCAGCTGCGCATGAGGATATAAAATCCTGAAAGCGGATATTTATGACTATTGCGGATTCCTTCGCAACCAACGAAATGCGTGCAAACCAAATTGTCCTGTGATTTGTGCGATTTTTCCCATTTTATATGGCTCATTTCGAATTATACTCACATTTTTACTGGCCTGGCTTTTGGAAGAAATATCGCGAGCAATAAATTCCCAACTTTGATGTCAACTCTGCCCGTTTGCCGACCGAATCCTAAAATTTTTGAAGCTTTAATTATTCCAACATAACTCCGGCTGGCTCAATTAAGTACATAAGAATCGTCAAAATTTGAATTATTAAATTCCGCCTCGAAACAGATTTCACCCCTCGCAGAAGCCTCCAAAGGAATTGAATTGAGTCACCTCGGTGTCATCTGCAAAGATTGTTTCTTCTATCGGAGCAATTTTCGGGTGAACTTCCCCTCGGAAAGGATTTATGGCGGCGTTACTGAACGACGTCTAACATCTGTCGGAAGTGTCGGAACATTCATATCTTCCCCGGCGACAACGAGGATAAGCGGGAAATTACACTTTGATGGGCTGCAAATTATCATCTGATAATCTGACGCGCCGAGGGGAGCGTTGCACAACGTGCGGAAGGCACCATTTACGGAGGCGTGAAGCTATAATTTTCGAGTGTGGCACGAGTTCCAGTCAAAGGTTGGCTCTTCCTCCAAGTTTCTTGAATGAATGAAGCAGCGTTCGTTTTGCTTGAAGGCAGCTGATGTCCAAACATTTGAATCACTTTCTCCTTGCCATCCGTATTCAATATTAATTTAATACAATTTTACATCTTTTCTAATTATGTCATTATGCGAATTTCATAAATCATGAAAAGTGTCAACGGCATGCACTTGACCCCTGTAAAGCCACAATTTCTGTTTTCATAGAAATTTTCATGGGAAATATTGGGGATCATGGCACGTGTTATAAAGTGCAGACAATCAATACAATTGAAGAGACAATTGTCGAACATTACAATAGGGAAAAAATTACCTAGATATTATATTCAATTACATTGGAAATTTTGACATTTTTGTACGATTATTTAAGTAAAGACAAAAGTCAGCAAAAGTAAAATTCTCAGTAAATTTCTCTTTTGTTAAGGTTAAAAAAGTACTAAAAAATGTAACATAACTTAAAATGAAAGCTTAAATCTTTACCTATAGATGCACAAAATATAATTCCTCTAACAGTTCCTACTTTTTACAAATTACATTTAAGTAAGTTATGTTTGTTTCTTTGACTATGAATATGTTTGGTATATTAACCAAGTGACCGTAATCATTATGATAAAAATCAAAAAAATTAATTTTAATCATAATGTTTTCGTTTTTACTATAAATATCTAACGAAAATTATTAAAAATAATTTTTTTTTTTTTTAAATTATTACTAATCATTAGAACTGAGTTATATGTTTCTCAATCAAAAATAAAAATCAAACTTGGGTTTTATTTTTCTGATACAGAATATTCATTAAATGTGATTTTTATTTTTTCGATCAAAAATAATGATTAAACTGTATTTTTATTGTTTTCACTTAAAAATAAATAATTTTTTTAAAAATTCTTTTCATGTGACATGCGACAAGATGTCATGAGTAAAACGTTATTCGACATATATTATGTAAGTATATATTTTTGGGGTTTTCGGGATCGCTGATTTCAGCCCCGTTGTCAGAATGGCTTAAGTCAATAATACGAAAACCACGGATTTCAGTGAATCTTTGCAGAAACATTTCTATGTGATTAGAAGAGATGAGTATGCAAAAATTTTTTGTCGCAAAATTATAGTTTCTCTTTAAAGTAAAATATCTCGGAAACTATAGCTGTGTTTTAAATCAAAAAGGAAAACAGGTTTATAAAATTATTAAAATAAATTTAAATTAAATTTAGATTTGTCTAGAATCAGAGAACATAACACTGAAGAGAATAATTCAAAGATTACTTACTAACTTAAGTAAGAAATGGACCAAACTTCTTCTGGTGATGCATACATTTCTGGGGAAAAAAGCGAAAAGATTATTTGGAGGGACATCTCAAGCAAAATAAAAATAAAAGATAGCGAATTTCCTTATAATGTCGATGATACAATAAAGAAATTCACAAAACTATACACAACGTACAAAAGAATCAAGAAGCGGTATTCTTCATCTGTATCAAATCGACAATTTTGGGAATTTTTGGAAGCCTTCGATTCTGTATTTGGTTCGAAGTACTTCATTGATACGCCATCCGACATAATTATAGATTCCAACGATTTAAATGACGAAAACCAACAGGCATCAGAAGCAATATAATGTCCATTGTGGCAGTAGGCCGTATAAAAAGTTTTAAAAAAAAACTTTTAGAAGGCCGAGATTTTAGTTTTCAAAAAGAGTCAGAAAGATTAACAATTGAATTTTTTAATTAGTAGATTTTAACTTTCCAAATTATTAACAACGATCAATTTTAAATAAAGAATTCAAAAAAAAAAATTAATTATCAAAATTAGTTACAAAACCTACATCCATCAACAAAAAGAGTAGGTAAAGGTTTCTAATAGCATTATAAAATTACTAAAAAAACAGGATGAGGACGAAAAACTCCGCCATCAGGAATTCATGGATTTAGAAAACAGAAAACTCGAAATTGAAAAAATAAAAATGGTAGTTATACACTGTTATTGAAAACAGATTTTCTCTTATAGTTTTGGTTGAGTCGATTTCGTATGTCGGTTTCCAGTCAAATTAAAAACCAACCCTTCGATTAATTGAAAAACGAAAGCCGCAATTGATCCGTATTATTATATATTATTATTTACTTATTATTATTTATAAAACAATTGAACTTATTTTTAGCTTTGAAAATAAATATTGTTATTTTTAATTGTTGTCTAAATAAAACATGATCTCTCAGCTCATAGCTGTTTATTCAAATTAAACAGAGCAAATTAAATAATGTAATAAATTACAAATATAATCCCGTGAGAATCGATTCTGAGTGTTTTCAAGATCTAAATGTTCGCCTTGTAAAATAATAATTTTTTGCATATTATATTATTGATTTTGGGAATTTTTTTAAATTTAATGTGATTAAGTATTCGAAATTTAGCTTACATGATTCAAAATGATTGCTCAATTAGGACACAAGAAGAACTGAGACGACGATTAAAATTTTGCTTTCTTTCCGTTAAATTTATTTGATCCTTATACGGGACCTTATTGTATGGTATGAAGCCAGTGGGTACACAGAATCTCCCAGAATGTGGACATCTCGAGGAATTTGTGTTGTTCCACTTTCTAATTTCTGACCGAACGAACTTCTTTTAAAAATCATAGCATTACCTTCGTAAATATGTACCTACCTCTGTCGTTTCATACAGCCTGAAAAAACAAAGTTTTTCGAAATGTCTGATTTAATTTTTTAATAGTACTTACTTGCAGAATTAAGGAGTTAAATCCTTTTCTGTTATATAGTAGATATTGGAATCTTTTGATGGAGCTGTGCATATACCGTCAATACAACCATTAACATTCGGAAAATTATCTCTCCCATGTATGTACATTGCGCGACAGAATGATAGCTGATAACTTTTACAATTATTTATTTTATTAAAATTGAAATTTTCAGTTTAACTACTACGTATAGGGAACTTTTTAAGAGACAACTGATGTAACTATACAAAACAATTATTATAAAAAATGACATTAGAGGTAATTCTCAAAAAAATCTTTTAAATTTGAGTCTTTATTGCGACACAATGACAGACGCAAGAGAATAAAACCCTATACATTTTGAATTCTGTTGAGGTCGGGAGAACCCGTAGACCACTGAAGGGGGGCCATTTTTCTTGAAATATAATCATATTTTTATTATGTTAGCTATAAGGACTATAGCGTTATCTTGTTGAATGATCAAAAGTTTCTCACCAGTTGCATCAAAGCATAAAATTTCTTCTTTCAAAAGATCAAAGTAAAGGTTTGCATTCATCCTGAAACACATATTGCCCCTTTCGTTGCGTTGTATGATATTGCTGCTCAGATTATCATCGGAAGCGCTTCCCACTTGCCCCTTGGATAAAATTGTCTCTTCCTTTCGAAAATTATGGTAATAGTCTAGATTAAATATTTTTTCGTTGGAAAATAAGACATTTGTCCATTCGTTAATCCACGACATGCGTCTTATTCTTGCAAAATCTAATCGGCCGTTACAAGCTTGGGTTGATCATAGGTTTGCACTTAATTTTTGATGTGTTTGAGTGTTGCAACTTTTTAAAATGCGTTGTTTAATGCTGCAATTGACCTGTAGAGTTCGGGAAGAGTGGGAACAAGAGCAAGGAGAGCGAACCGAACTTCGCTCCTAAAAATAATTTGCAAAATTCTTGGGAGCATGATTTCGAATATTGGAGGCTCTATAAAGTGGTCAAGTACGGCCAAAGTATCCCCAAAGAGCACACATTCTTTTTTTCTTAAAAATATCATTTGCTCAAAATACAAACAGGTCCATCCTTTGCACTAATATCCACAGTTCCGGCAATTATCAACTAGCAATCGGTCTGAACTTTTCAACAAAATTACAACTCTTTAAAAGTTGACATATTACAAATTCATGCTGTAAGTGCCAAAAGAAGCAGCATATCCAATCATTGAGGAACCAATCCAATCAAAATAAACAAGCCTCCAGCAAGTCGGTTGAAAGTAAATCAAATGATGCCGTCCAAGAACCTAAGTCGTTCTTTAACTGAAATCATCAAAGAGCACTATTTGCGACCGCAATAGTGAATATCCCCAACTAAATAGAGGAATTGCGCTCCTTTCCGAACTCTAGGAAACTCGGGATTTCAAGTTTAATTAATATGTGACAGAGTAGTCAGAAAACTCTAGCTCCACAAGATTCCAACAAGTATGGTAAACTTTCAAGTCATTTTTGCTTTGTATTCAAACACCACTACTTTTCATACTGATATGTCAGCATTAGTTTTGAAAAATTTCACGAATGCCCGCCACACTCGCTAGACACGTCAGAGCTAACGCACATATTTATTAAATTAAAGTCTAGACGACCCTGGTTTCGCTATATCCGGCTCCATTGATGTGTTTTTAAAGCAGATATTTTCGCTCATATTATTAAAAATAGCATTATCAAAGGCGGTAAAGCACAAATAGTGCAGACACTTAAGCAAAAAAAATGGCTCAACCTCGGGATGAGGTTGAGGCAAAATGTTAAAACATAATGTATTAACTAATAAATAATACAAATTATTTATTGCTTATGACATTTCAATGATTTAATAACTGTATACAAGGTATTATTCACTAAGATTCACGGTTGACCTTGCATTATAGTGAATATGGCTGAGCGGGCTCTCTGTCCTCTATCTCAAAAACGGTTGGGCGTATGAAAAATTGTTTAAAACAAAATTTGTTGCAAATTTTATGCTCTACAATTTTTATAATAAATGTTAACATCATTGGAGTTATATAAACCGAGATAATCACGAAAAACTGATTTATGTGATCTCTGACCTTGAATAACTTACGGCGCGGCGTAGACACGAGATTTTATGAGACTTTTGAGTCAACTCTTAGAAAACCAAAATAAAGGTGTAAGCGAGTTTACCGCTTATTACCTCTCATTCCGAGGTTGACCCCTAATATGACTGCACTAAAACTACCACTCAAAATACGCAGTTTGGATGGATCCTTATGGGCAGCCTAAAAAGGACCTCAAACGGCACAAAGACTTTCACCATCCAAGCTCATGAAACTATAAACCTAGATGAGCAGTTGCGTCGATGTAGGAGCAGAAGGAAATTTTAATCACAATTAGGTATCTACCCAGATAACAAGTGTGAAGAGAATCATCAAAACACGTACCATCGTTTATCTAACGGACAATACCCAGTCCAATTGCCTTTTCGGTACTCTAAGGGCCCTGAACTAGGCAAACATATCCTAAATTTAGGGAAAATATTTGAGAAAAATACCACTCCGAAACGGAATACAAAAACTGCATAGACAAAAAGCAGCAAGCACTTCATCATTTAATAGAGATTCCAACAACCAACACATCTTATAACACGAATATGATTAAAAGTGTCATATTTTTGTTTTTTACTGTTGTTACTACTTGCTCCTGTAGATGTTACAACTTACCCCAAGCATGGGGTAAGTTGTAACACCGTACCTACTTTCTCTACAGTAATTTTAATTGTGAAATAATCACCACTAGTTATGATATTCTTTTTACTTGATTTGATAGAGGAAAAGTTATAGTATCAATCTTAGTTTATTTAGTAGTAATTTAACCAATGGATCTCAAGGTATATTCGTTTTTCTGAAAACTATTAAAACAAGCCCCTCGCTCCCCTACTTATATTTTTTCTACAGTGAACCGCGGCACTTCACTCCAAAAGTTTTATATTTAAAGAAAAAAAAATATGCCAAAGCTTTAGGCACTTGTTGTCATTATATTTTTAAACAATAGTACTTACTGAAATCTGGCGTTTTTAAATTTATTCCAGAGGATGATTTTATAATAGGTATACAGAGAATCTTTGGAAAATCTCCTCTAATATTATCTTGATCACATTTTGTTCAAATGTCTTGAACCAAAAAGCAATAGAACCACCGGAATACCAACAAGGTAATATAAAGACACCTACTTCAAAGTACCAGTTAACTTTTATGGACGGTCCCATTTAGTGCATGTGCTACGATCCTTCATCCCCTTTATCTGCTTAAAAAATAACGAATCGTCTGCCAACAAAAGGTCGTACTGAACTCCATTTAAAGATTGCGATCTGCTGATAGTTTCATCTGAAGACCAAACGAAATCAATGGTCGCCACACCTTCCTCTGTCGAAAACTCTTATCAATGTGGATTTAAACTCTTCCATGTGCGCTGAATTTAAAATCTTCAGAGTCGTATTGTGCTCTTATCGTGGCTATTTGGTCGAATGGCCACTTTACAATGGAAAAGAAAGTTTAATGCTTTTCTTCCGGCGAATGGAGTATCTTTTTAAGGGGACATTCAATTGATTTTTCTCATCTGAGGTTAAGAACGGAGCACGCTGCTCCACCTATCCCCAAAAAATTTCCTTTTCTTCTTTAGAAAGGTTACTGAACAAAGGCGTAAAGAACGCACCCACTCCTTTCGACAACGAGCAACTTCTTGCAGTGAATATCTGGAAATTATGATTAACTCTTGATATTTTATCACTTCGTATAATAATCATCAGCAGATGTTGCCGCACGATTTAGTGAAAGAACAAAGGGCTTCGTTCGGGCCGGCTCACAGTCCTGATAATTCCTTTTCTCCGGACATGGAACTGAATGCTAATTAGCAGCACAGGCGCGAGCTAATTGGAAGAAAGCAGTTTCAAGCAAGTGCCGCTAAAAATATTATCGCTTTCTTCCTAATAAGAATTGACACCCTAAAGTCAATAACTTTTGGGGCTAATTGGACTTTGTGAATTAATTTTCTCGAGTAACGGTCTTCTGACGTCTCTCGCAATACTTTGAAATTTACTTTCTGCAACTGCTTGGTGGATCAGTTCTCCAGATTCTATAAAACTAGTAGTCCTATGCATTAGAGAAAAACACGTGAATTTACACAAAAAGGCGTGTAAATGCAATTTTTTAATTCACAAAAGCATGCGGCAGAAGTACAAGCCAAAAATTTGTATATATATGTATGTAGGTTATATACCTGTATATTTATACTATATATTTTTAAGTATTAATTTAATTACTTATGCCCCGCCCGTTATATTTATGACAATGCATATTCATGATAACTCTAGGATTAAAATTTTTCAGTGTAAGGCGTTTAAAAGTTTAGTAGTTGTGCAGCGAAAACATTTTGAAAATTAGTTTAGATATACATAGGTCCAATTATGACTTTATTAGGGGAAAGTAGAGTAATCACGGACGTGGGGTATTCGCGGTCACATTCGTTTGACTATGTTAGAAAAAGATGGAAGATATTCCGAGTGATGCAATCGTGAGTCGACCCGATTCATATAATTTTTGAGAAAAATTGAATAGGTGTAGGTATAATATTTTTGGAATAACATAGATTGGATAAAATGCTATACAAATGTAATTTATGGGCCCATGAAAACCTTATGAGTGGTGAAACTACATCAAGAGAATTTATCTGTAATTTATGTGATGATTTAAATGATGTCCGTGATAACTCCACACACCATCCGTAATTACCCCACGTACTGTGGAGTAATCCCGGACACCAAGGTTTTGTTTTTTATTAATATTTGATTTCATATTGAAAATTTATCTACGTTGATTATGAGAACTTAAGGTTGATTAGTTTAAGTAAACTTTTAGCTATGAATGACATTTGTAACTTTATCTGATGGTTTTGTTTTATTTCAGTTTTTCCGTAAGTGTTCGCAATTAACCCACTCTCCCCTACATGTCAAAAGGGAGTGATGTAAAATTATGTAAATTAAAAAGCATTCTAAATTTTGAAACTATGTATCTATCTCAGAGATAAGCATTTGTTTTAGGCCAGAATTTTATATACCTATGTACATACATACATATGTACAATAAAAAAGTTTTTGGACTTACAGAGCGTTTACACCTAGCTTTTGCCCATACTGCCGCTTCATCTACGTGGATTTTGATCTTTTAAATAAGATAAAAATACTCTATTTCCAAACATGTTTACATAATAAAAAACCCTCATTAACTCATCCACACTCAGCTCAAACCGCTAAAATTTAAAATTTTACTTGTATTGATGCATAATGTTGAGTCGTTACGCTCTACAATTATTGAATAAATGATATTATTAATTACTTAATGATTTCTAAAATTTTCATCAAATGCGCCCACTTTACTACATTTTGACTTACTTTTAAGCGGGAAATACACGATACAACTGTTGTACCGACCGTCACGTCGGTCCGATTTTCTGTCGCATGCGATGATTGTATCGTGTGTGCGCGTGACATTCTCAGTTCGGCCGATAAAGCACGGTCGCAAGGTCTGGACCCAAAACTTGCGGTCGCATGCGATGGATTGTGTGCAAATTGTATGGTGTTATGGGATATCCCCCATATGATAAACGTTATTGTTAATGTATATTAAAAAATTTTATAAGATATTAAAAATTTTATTAAATAATTGAAAGGTTTAATGATTACAACAATCACAGAGAATAATAGAATCGCGACTAAAAATCGTTTTCGAAGCTTAATTCATATTTATTATTTCTCTCTTTGGAAATCGCAAACAAAAGTAGGCGGAAATTAAAGTAAGGTTGGCCAAGGTGAATATTCTGACCTTTCCAAATACAAATACCTAGGCCGCCACAGTGTGTTTTCAATCATACAATCGTTGCATATGATTTCATTATTTTGGAAATCCCATAATCATAGCCAGTCAGCAATTAGAAAACGAATGGCTATAAATTCGGGTTGCACGAAAATCGCACGCAAATCGCACCGTGTGTGTGGTTCAATGCGATCGTCGGACCGATATCGTAACAACACAAGTCGGTGCAACCGTTGTATCGTGTATTTCCCGCTTTAGAAAACCGATTATATGATGCAATACAAAGCATTTTTTATATATTACATTTTGTAGGAACCAAAGGGTGTGTTGACTGAAATATGTATGACTATTGAAACCCCCAAAGGTGATCTATTAAAATAATTAATTTTTATAGATCCCTAGCGATATCTGGAAGTTTCAGTTCATATAATACAGCCATTTTTAATTACATCTGAAATTATATGCGATATAATTTGTGTTGAGTAATAATTTAGGGTTTGAACATCGTAATAAAAATTGGTCTCAAGGTAAAATCTCGATCAGTGATAGGTACATAAAGCTCTTAGCAATGAAATATTGGGCAATCAAAATATCGATGTACTCGTATTCAATATATTCAGATTTTACATTTGGAATGTGTAGAATTAATGGTTGAAAGTATCCTCTCACCGCTATTCCCGTGGGAAAGGCAAACTCCCACGGCTCAGTGTCACTGACACAGTCGGAATTTTACTCACTTACTTTTAACTTTTGCACGGTCACCCTCCAGACTTTGCCATTTCGTGACTTCGTAATGACTCAAAGGGGTTGTTCACGCCACTTGTTCCCTTCGTCAGGTTAAGCGAAAATTGAGGGTGGCACGTGTTTGTCTGTTGTTATCATGTCTCTGTGATTTATCACTCGAAAAATTAAAAGCAGTGAAAAGGGTGCAGCCAACTGAAGTTCCTTTTGTGCCACTTCAGCTTTAATAGAGTTGTAAGGTCTGACGAACTTATTGTTACTCCCCTTCGACCCATCGGTCATTTTGCACGTTGTTTTTCATCACATTTAAGTTATAGCCACCTAAGACCTAAAGCATGTGTTATTTTTAAGAAAGAGAGGAACTTACCCTAATTTCAGCGTAAGAGAAATGAAGTCTTGTAGTTAGGATAGGAAAGATGTTGAACAGGTTATACTATTGCTTTTTTAAATTCATATACCATGATGTTGCAGCACAAATGTGCAGAGCTATCTTGAGTTGAGTTCTAGTCCAAAATTAAATTTTTTTAAATATTATTTGCAAGATTTAAAAAAAAGACTTTGATGGTAATTAGCAGTAAATCTACAGGCAACATTTTTTAGTTTCTTTGAGGAAGCGAAAGTAATGGGCCGATTGTGTAAGTAATCCGTTCTTGCGGCGGAACATTACACTTAACAAAATTTTAAAGTTAATATATATCAGGAAAAATAAGCATAACAATTTTTTTTCATCTCTTTCGACCTTAATGATTTGAATTTCCTACAAAATCTTAGAAGATCTCAAACTCAATTTATGTGTTTTGTTCAGATATAGATGATAGATTAGTGTTCGCCAAAAAAATAGGTTGTCTGTAAAGTCGGTTTACTGACGATAGTTGAACGTGACAACGTCATAAGAAGCCGCAATTATCGTTGCTATAAACAATTGACACCACATTCACTTTTAACTGCACTTCATACTTGACGAAAATATGTAAATGTATTATTGTATAGCAGCTGTCCACGCGGACGCATCGCTCACTCAAGTAGGAGAGAGACAGATGTCGATGTGCTCTGTGATTGTGATTGTGTGATTGTGCTTTGTCGCTCGTTCCGCGCTCTCGCTTGCACTTCAAGCCTTAAATGGAACGCCTCAGAGCGAGGTAACGCCGCATGAGTCATGTTTTTTCGTGCGTGCAGCCGGCTCAATCGAATTATAAGACGTTGTCACGTCAAAAATATTATGTAGAATTAGAATAACAGTGAAATGCTTACTAAATTTGGGAAATCTTACATGGCTAGGGACTGATATTTATAGTAGAAAGAAGCGATTTTCGGAAATAAAAAATATTGTGATATAAATCAAAGTGAGTGACCAAATAACATGAACTTTATAACATTGCCTAGTAGTTGCAAATATTGAATAAAATTGATATAAATATGTAAAAATTGCTGCTAACACCAAGTTAACCAAATTTTGGAGAACCACCCATATATTCCTTTGGCTCTATTACACCAAACTTAAACAATAATCGTCGGCATTATGCCAACTGTTCTTTCCTCGCTGCATACTTGTGTAGTGTCCTCTTTCATATTCCCCATTATGAAATATTGCGCTAATTACTTGGCAATAAATTATCTGCAATCTTAACTTTAGATATGGGAACACTTTTTATGTAATATCTTTGAATCTTACCTACAGAGTACCTTTGATATTTTGAAGCACTTTGAGCTGTATCACGACAGTTCCGAACATGAAACTATCTCAGCTTTGTGTGATTTCTTTTCATAAGAACAAAAGTCGCAGGTTACATTGACCATTTCACGCTTTCCAAATTCCGTGTTCAGAAGTTGCTGAAGATCAAGGTAATGGCTATATTTAAGAATTTGTTGAGAATTCGCCGAGATATAGGGTGAGGGGTAACTGAACAGGGGTGAGACAAAAATGTTGCTGAAAACATTTGACATATTTAAGTAACAAAAGTTTAAAAAACCAATCCCGAAAATCCCCAAGTTCCAAATTTGGTGCAAATTGCATTACCTTTAAAATTTGACAGTCCGCCATCTTGAATTCGTAAATTCTGACAGTTGATTTGAAATGAGCGACCCTGAAAACCCCCAAGTACCAAGTATGGTGTAAATCCCATTAACTTTAAAAATTGACAATCCGCCATCTTGAATTCGTAAATTCTGACAACTGATTTGAAATAAGCGACCCCGAAAACCCCCAAGTTCCAAATTTGGTGCAAATTGCATTACCTTTAAAATTTGACAGTCCGCCATCTTGAATTCGTAAATTCTGACAGTTGATTTGAAATGAGCGACCCTGAAAACCCCCAAGTACCAAGTATGGTGTAAATCCCATTAACTTTAAAAATTGACAATCCGCCATCTTGAATTCGTAAATTCTGACAACTGATTTGAAATAAGCGACCCCGAAAACCCCCAAGTTCCAAATTTGGTGCAAATTGCATTACCTTTAAAATTTGACAGTCCGCCATCTTGAATTCGTAAATTCTGACAGTTGATTTGAAATGAGCGACCCTGAAAACCCCCAAGTACCAAGTATGGTGTAAATCCCATTAACTTTAAAAATTGACAATCCGCCATCTTGAATTCGTAAATTCTGATAACTGATTTGAAATAAGCGACCCCGAAAACCCACAAGTTCCAAGTTTGGTGCAAATCGCATTAACTTTAAAATTTGACAGTCCGCCATCTTGTATTCGTAAGTTCTGACAGTTGATTTGAAATAAGCGACCCAGAAAACCCCCAAGTTCCAAGTTTGGTGCAAATCGCATTAACTTTAAAATTTGACAGTCCGCCATCTTGAATTCGTAAGTTCTGACAGTTGATTTGAAATAAGCGACCCAGAAAACCCCCAAGTTCCAAGTTTGGTGCAAATCGCATTAACTTTAAAATTTGACAGTCCGCCATCTTGAATTCGTAAATTCTGACAGTTGATTTGAAATAAGCGACCCCGAAAACCCCCAAGTTCCAAGTTTGGTGCAAATCGCATTAACTTTAAAATTTGACAGTCCGCCATCTTGAATTCATAAATTCTGACAGTTGATTTGAAATAAGCGACCCCGAAAACCCCCAAATTCCAAGTTTGGTGCAAATCGCATTAACTTTAAAATTTGACAGTCCGCCATCTTGAATTCGTAAATTCTGACAGTTGATTTGAAATAAGCGACCCCGAAAACCCCCAAGTTACAAGTTTGGTGCAAATCGCATTAACTTTAAAATTTGACAGTCCGCCATCTTGAATTCGTAAATTCTGACAGTGTATTTGAAATAAGCGACCCCGAAAACCCCCAAATTCCAAGTTTGGTGCAAATCGCATTAACTTTAAAATTTGACAGTCTGCCATCTTGAATTCGTAAATTCTGACAGTTGATTTGAAATAAGCGGCTTTATTAAGGAATATTTATCCAAAAAGGGCTTTTGCTAGCTCTTTTCATTTGAATCGGATTCGATTCGAATGGTTTCAGGAATAAGCCCCAAGCAGTCCAGTCGCCAGTCGCCACGGATAAAGCGTCGCCACGCCAACAATCAGTTTTACCCTCGGCTAAAGATGTTTAGCATAACCTACAATCGCTGCACTAGCGGACCGATGCTATTTATTTTAATGATGAAAGCACGAATATTCGACAATATATCACTGAACATATATTTAATATCGAAAGAATCATTACCTTTATCGCCGCAATTATCGTTGCTATAAACAATTGACACCACATTCACTTTTCACTGCACTTCATACTTGACGAAAATATGTAAATGTATTATTGTATAGCAGCTGTCCACGCGGACGCATCGCTCACTCAAGTAGGAGAGAGACAGATGTCGAACGCTGCCGAACGCGGAGGCCGATTGTGCCGCGCTCTCGCTTGCACTTCAAACCTTAAATGGAATGGCTCAGAGCGAGGTAACGCCTCAGAGTGAGGTAACGCTTCACAGCGAGGTAACGCTTCAGAGCGAGGTAACGACGCATGAGCCATGTTTTTTCGTGCGTGCAGCCGGCTCAATCGAATTATAAGACGTTGTCACGTCAAAAATAGATAATTTTGTGGAATTTTGTTAATTGAAGTGATATGGCAGTGGTTAAACCCAAATACCAAACGCACAACGGGAATGTGACAGAATTCAGTTAAATACGTTACATTCCGAAATCCACTATTCGACTATTCCGGATATTTTTAAGCTGGCAATTAATGAGAACTGTTCACACAAAACCACATTATAAAGTGGCCACCGAATCAAGCAAAGAATACAAAGATTCCTTTTTGTGTCCTCAGAAAATATGACTCCCTCAACAAACTCAAGTAGTGCAGATTAGCTATGCTCGTTTCGACCAGAAAAGTTCTAATCATCAATAATCAAATGAATTTTGTTTTACTTATTAAATACTTTTCAAGTTTCTATAAATGTTATGAGTCTATAATGGAATTCGCTGTTCACATCTTGAATTCAAACATGCGAAGGGCTCAATCATGGTCGGGACATGTTTTTCAGAGTAATACAGACAGTTTTATACAAAAATCATAATGATACTACCGTGACGAGCAAAACTGAATCGAGAAAAATTGAACCAGGGATTTGAAAATTATTCATTAACTGTAACAAATATTATAAAAATGTTTGCATAATATTGTAGACTGTAGAGGGTAAGGGTGTATTTTTATCTCGAAAAATATTAATCTAGAAATTGGCTGAGGACATCTACCTACGTCAAATTAATAGTAAGCAATAATATATCAATAATTTTCGAGTTATAATTGTTTTTAATTTTTTTTGTCCGATACATTATGTTTTATTTCCGCAAAAAATCGCTAATTTTTAATCAGTCATGAGCAAGTTTCTTTACCTAACTTGTAGAGAATTGAATTCTGCACAAAATAGATTGTAATCATTTTTCCCGTAACTTCGATATTTTTTGAGTTTTTTGCGACGATAAAGGTAGTGAAATTCGACAATTTTATTTCATAAATAACTCAAAACTGCTCAATCGGACGTCGAAATGCAATTTTATCTGCAACAGTTTACGAGTAACTGGCAAAACCTATGTATGTATAAGTACGTCATTGTTAAAACAGAATTAAAAAGTAGTTAAATTTAAAATTATAAGATTGTTTAAATATGAATGTTTGTTGCTCTATAAAAAATGGCCGCAGTGAAAGGGGTTTAAATTTTAATTGATGCCTAATACACGGGCACGGACACAGATACGGTCGAATGAAGATCCAGCACGGATCATCATCGGTTGCGTCGTGTATCACTGTGAAATAAGTGTAAATCTTAATCCGTAACTTCATTCGAACGTAATCGGATCGGATCTCAGTGATTGAAGATGGAAGGCCTGGAACAATCAGTTTCAAACTGTCATCGACAAACGATGATTCGAAAATCGAAACGATAATTAAATATGTATTATAATGGATGAAAAGAATGGAAAAGTGCAAAGAAAATAAAGATATTCAAAAATATAAAATTATTATTAAATTAACTCCTCTGTCTCTGTTTGTATTTTGAGTGAATGCGAGAACGAAATTTCATTAGCTCGAATGAAGTTCGCAGTATCAGTATCAATAATTAATTAAAATCCGAGTGAAATGTCATTTGTCGGATTCAAATTAAACCGTGTTCGTGTATAGGGTATGAGCATATGGTATATGCTATTAAAATAACTTTAGAGGAGTCAACAAAACACGTGGTATACAATATAAACTCAAGGTGTATTGATTTAAATAAAACTATGTCGATTTATATCATTCATTGAAATATTATATTAATTAATTTTCATACGGCTGATACTGTGTACTCAAATTGCATACGTTTAGGCTTTATGGAATTTTGAAGAATCATCAAAATGAAAAATGCACTGTAAAAATTCATCGATCAGCAGAGGGATAAATAAAATTCTTTTAAGGTGTGCAGTAACTGTAAACATAAATAGTTAATAGCAAATTTGTTAAATACTCTAATTTTTCAATAAAACAAGTTGTAATGAGTCGCGGTTTTTATTTCAACTGTATTAATAAGTTTCAATTGCGCATATAACTGAATGGATTACTATTTTAATGACCTCCATCTCTTGGTGTAATTCTACAATTAAAAAACAATAGACAAAATTGGATAATTCCCACTTGGTTCGCTTCCCCTTGATAAACCACAGTCATTAACAGCGTTGGTCGCCCATATCTGAGTAATGCCGCTCCCTTTCACTATCATGGGCTTGTTCTAAGGCACGTAGGCTCAAGGCTGAGGTCTGAACCGAGTGATACACAATTACTCTTTCCGGTTGGCTGCGTCCGATTCGGAGTGAAGCCGGGAAGGATAGCGAACCTATTCAGGGATAAACTTTTTCTTCCGTACTAAACCACAAGGCTTCTCCAGCATTACATAGAGTTGGATGGGCTTCAGAAGGGGATCAATAAAAATTAAGCGATTTTTCGTGTCACGTTTTATTGCATCCATTTTTCTATTAGTCGTCCGTTTTCTTATGAATTATCCGACTGACACGTGGCAGAAGCGTGTCAGGTTCTGCTTAGCTTACTTCTTCCGTTTGTGTAGGTTATATGTATACATAGGATCACCGTAGATATACATATGTATGTACGTACATATGAAAAATTAAAAACTTCTACTTTATTTATAAACTTTGTTGCAATGATTTCAAAGACAAAGCTTATCTCATAATTTGAGAGTGAATTCGTGTTATCTAATTTATTAAATTTTGCAGCTATACGTTATAAAATTTGAAAGCAAATATACATATAGGTCCTAGCTGAATAACCCGGTTTCATCCATGTATCATAAATACTACTTACAAGGAGACGGCAAGGGTGTGGGGTATACAAATCAAACGGAGGTTTCGCGTGTAATTGGTCCATCCAAAACGCATTTTGCCACCACGGTCCGTGTCAGAAGGGCTCATAATCTGTTCGTTACTTATATGTTCCCATTGTTAGTTGTTAAATAAATAAATAAGGGTATCCATTTTCATCAATATTTTCATTATTTCATCATTGCCTTATTAAAAACATTAAAGCTGCAAATCTTTTGATTGAAACTTACAATTCCTGGCCGTCATACTAAGTCTGCCATTTTGAAACGAAAATTTTATATTCATAAAAATAATCTAAATGTTAAGTTTCAAAAATATCAAAGAAACTCTTTCGTGATTGAGCAACAAACAATACAACTTTCAAGTTGATATGTATGAATTCAAAATCAGTGGTAGGTACCGTAGTGAGAAATTTCAATTAAATTCGGAAAATTTTAAAAATTTTTTCTCAATATATTTGGTCCGCCATTTGGAATCCCGTAAATAGTAGGTAGCTCATATCTTAAGTCGGGATATTGTTGTGTCTTAACTTAAAAACATGAAAATAATCGGACCAAGCTTCGTGATTGAACAACAAACATGATAAAGTAGGTAAGTAGGTACATTTATATCCGCCATTTTGAATTTCTAAATTTTGATAGCACTGATTTTCCTTTACATTAATTATTGACATAAAAATTCTTTCAATTCCCATAAAATCAGCCGCCCATTTGGAATTTCCAAATTCGGATAATAATATTATAGATTCGAATTTGGTGGCTTCAAAGTACACATCGTATTACTTTTCACTTACATTCGATGAATTTTGAATATTTTTGGTTGCCATATTTGATCCGCTATTTTGAAATTTTATATTTGGAAAGTTAATTTGCAATCAAGACCTTCAAAAATCCACAGATACCAATTTTCATTGCAATCCATTGAAAACAATTTTTGGCTGCCATCTTCGATCCGCCATTTTTAACCCCATGAATAAAAAGTAGCCTATTATGCTTGGAGGAACGAACGAACATGGAGAGGAACAAAAGTATAAAATCCCTGTCGGTGAGTGAAGCCAAAATCCGGGACTCCGGGACAATCAGATTGTCAAAATGGGACTCGGATTGTCAAATTAAGTGTCAAACGAGAAGCTAGCGGGACATTTAATGTGAAGTTCGATAGTGATCAGACGAGCGATAGGTAATTTTGTGCTATTGTAAACTGCCGAGAAAGTGTTTTGTGCCTGGCTGCGAAAATGTGAAGAATAACGGGATCTCTGCGGTTTCTTTTCACAAGTAAGTACTTGAGAAAACTAAACTTAGCGATTTCGTGCCATAAATTTGCGTATAAATGATTAAATTTTATGCGAAAAATTCATTCTTAACTGAAGTGATTTTTCCTCCACAAAAATTGTCAGATATGTGCAAATGGAGCCAGAGTCGTCGCCATATAGATTTTTATGGGGGGATAATGCGTAATCAAGATTGATTGATAGAAATATTACTTTACTTAATACTTTCTTTTTATTGGGTTTTATGTTCCCAGGCGATGTCCATTTGCAGGACAGGTGGTTCCAACCGATTAAATCACCTGCCCCTACGCAATGCCAGTAAAATTTTACGCCTGTACTACGTGATGTCTATGTGTGAGTGTTTCTACTCACACATCTTTGAAATAGCTTCACTTTTTTCGGCTCGTTTCCACTCCATATACGTTCGTTCCTCCGAGCCTAAGTCAGGATTTTTATTGCCTTCACTTAAAAAATGAAAATGATTCGACCAAAATTTAATGCTTGAGTGCGTCCACCATTTTGAATTTAGAAATTTTGATAGTAAATTCGAAACTAGTGGCCTCAAGATACATACATAGTACCAATTTTCAATTAAAATCGTTGACGTTTAAAAATTGTTGATCGCCCTATTGGCTCCGCAATCAGAAGTTCCGAAAACGAATTTTCATGACAATCCCGTGAAATTTACAATTTTTGGCGTTTAGCGTTCGCCATTTTAAAATCTGCGAATAAAAAGTATGCTATATGTTAGGCCGGAATATGTAGTGGTTTCACTCAAAAAATTAAAATTATTGGACCAAGTGTTAAGACGTGAATGAGAAATCAGGGAAACCAGTTTCAATTATACAATTTGACAGTGGATAGTAAGTTCAGTTTTGAACTCTTCGTCAATTGCAATATTATGCATGAGAATGATGGTCTGATTTATGTCAAATTAAATTTGCATCGGATAAGACGTTTAGTGCCAATTTGTTTAAATGATATTAGTCCAGGCTATTATTCTACCCACATACGCAAAGATGAGTACCGGATATTAAAAATAATATTTAATTTTGTTAAAACTAAGAATTTCAATCAATTTATTTTATTTTATCAATCAGCTCCTGATTCTATTTCTAAATTATATTCAATAAAATTATTTTCAATATATGTAATTTCGCAATAAGTTTTATTAATGACTATACATATACATATTGCAGAGTAAGTGCCTATAAGTTGCATGATACATTTTAATCTTTGCATAACGTTGTTGTAACTTTTAATAAATCCCCTTGCCACTTTCTCCCGACCGTAAAAAATGACGTGCCTATATAAAATTTGCATATGCAAAATCGATGACACGTGCCTGCCCGGCTATACCCACAACCAATAAGGGGATTTCCTATTCAAAACTCTGAAGTAATTTAATCAGTTTATATTGAAAGCGGGAGGAAGAGTAAAAAAGATTTTTACTTAAAATGAAATGTGGAGCCAGATAAAATAAATGTCATTCAATTTTTCATGGGCAAAACTCTGACCACGAGCATCCTCGATGCCCTCAGTTGTGTCCCTGCTGTCTCTACATGTCGTACACTGGACTTTTCGTCAGCTGGATGGATGATTGCTTCTAATTATTCAAGAGCAGTCTGGCAATGACTTAAATTAATGTCCGCTAAATTCGCAAATGGGCAATGACTACTTCTAAAATTTTGCTTAAAGTCCTGCAATTTTCGACTGCTAAAATATTTTATACTTTCTGAGTTCACTTCATGAAGTCTAATTATCGCGTTAAGTCCAGGAATCAGAGGCCCAGCAGGGATCTTATCTAAACATTTTGATTTTCTCAAGGACAAAGTGTTACACAATTATTCCCTTTTTGGTAATTAAAACATCTCCGCAGGAAGTCCAAGTTAAAGTTGCTGTCAACGGCACTTACTTCCCGTATCGCTAGACACCTTCAAATTATTAAAAGATAAAAAGGATTTATGATGAATATTTGAGACAACGTTTTCCTCCCCAACAGAGCAGCACTGGTTTTCATCGCGGGGATGTCTGGTTTTGGTGTCTGCTGTGTGTAGTAAATTGCTTTCTGATTTCTTTTTGGTGATAATATGCTTTTTAAGGTGTGTGTTCCAAAGTGTCAGGTGCAGGCGTTTAGTTAAAATATTGAAATGAATTTTCAATTTAAAATAAATTTTCGTAAATAAATTATAAAAATTTTTTGTCCTCGCTAATATCTATAGGTAAGAGATAGATAAGTGATGAAGCGAAAGCGATAAATAACGTAGGTATGTGGTTATAAAAAGATGGAATTATGACTTCCGAATTTTTCTTTTATCTTTTTCCAAACCGTAGTTAAGATGACGTAAAACCTTCAATTTAATAATTTCTTTTTTAAATAATTATTCCTTAATTGCTTCCCCAAAATCCGAAAGTGCTAATCAAAATGTCTTGGTCTTGGTCTGTAAGATTATTGTAAATCGGCAGACTGAATAAATAAATAAATAAAACAATAGAAACTTTAGTTGGCAATTTCTCAAAATAGGTAAAACATAACTTTATAACATTTGTTAATGTCAAAAAATTTATTTCTAAAAGCTTTTTTTAAATGATTAATTACTTAAGTCTTTTGCTACTTTTAGTGAAATTATATTATGTCAATCATTTCCTTTTCAAAAACAATGTAGTTAAAGTTACGAAACATAAATTTATCATTTCGTAGCCAAATACCTATATTCCTATTTAGGAGGGTTAAAAATTTACATCGACTACATCATTCTATCAAGCTAAAAATGTTTGTTTTCCATTGTTAATTAGTAGCCTCCAACAGTGTGTCATGATTTTATGGCATGAATTTTAGAAAGTCGCTATATATTTTTAATCCCTACTAGGTATTTTCTTAAAGATTAGAATAGTAAGAGTAAAATTTTTGTATTTGAGCTTAATAACACAATACTTGTTTATAAATATCTCTTCATTTCCTTTTTTACAAGCAGTCAGTTTTTTTGCCTATTTCAATTTTTTTTTTTTTTTAATAAGAAATCAGTTTAGCTCTAAGTAAATATTTCACTCTATTAATAAAAAGCATTTAAATGTTATCAGATACGAGTATATTAAAGAACTACTTTAAATCACAATAAAGTTGATTAATAAGCCAATTTTAATTGACGAATAAATTTATCGGACGTTTGAAAGGGGGCCTTAGGAAAAGTTTTAATTTAAATGAAAATATGTATCATATAGGTAAGAAGGAAACGAACGATCTAAATTGAATAAAGGTATCGTGACTGCAAATCCATAAGTCGACTAAATTCTTGAATGTTCGTCTAAAAAAGTTTCTAACTCTTTGAAACCCTGATTCCATATCCACGTCCTTGTACTATAGTGTCTGTCCGATTGAAGTCTTACGGAAATTATTCCATCACGTGATATCAGTGCGAAAGAAACTTCTCTGATAGCCCAGCTGATACTTCCGTGACAGTAATCAATTTATTTTTCTAGCTGCAACCTTCCATGGAACCAGGATATGAACCTCCCGGCGCTACGAAGACTTTTCCATTAGTTTCTGGTTCGACAATAGAAATCCCCAGACGTACTTCGTGTGAGGTGAAGGGTAATCAATCTTGTTCGTGTCGTTGAACTACTTTTCCAGATATTAGGAAAGCAATAAAGGATTACAGAATAGATAAAAGGATTTTTTTTTTCTTTGAAATTATAGAGAAAAGGGTCTGCTTGCAGAATGCAGGGTTTAATATAGAAGCTCTCATAAGCAAAGGAGTTTTTCACCTGTAAAAGGGGTAAATAGCCCGCAAAAGGATTATTGCAGTGGCTGACAAACTCCTCCAATCGTCTGCTGTTGGATGGAAAATGACCGCGCACAATTTCCGAACGACGAAACAATACGTCCCTTGAACGTCGCAATACAAATGACGGAAGTTCAATCTAATGATGTAATAAAGCTACAATGTCTCCCCGGCAGGGGTCAAGTTGATCTGAAACTGATGGCTGATATGATTTATTGACGCCCTTTGTGCTCCATGTCCCGAAAGATTTTGATCGGCCATGTTCACCCCATCGATTCTATCTAATAATGTAATATTCGTGTTATTTACGGAGGGCAATGGTGTGGAAATGTGGCAACTGATGTTTCCTATCGCCGCAGGATTTTCACCCACTCTAACCTGAACGCGAATCTTATTTCTGTTCTGAGTAGTAATTGGAATTGTTAAGACGTTAATAACCGTTTTCTTCTATACTTACTACTGCTTAATTTAACATTAATTTAAAAATAGTTTTTATCATACATGCAGATAATAGTCTTTATTAAAAGAAACATAACAGCAATTTTGTCCATGTTATTTAAAGATATAAATGTCGAAAAACTTATTTAAATTAAAATAATATATGCAGATATAACATGTGAATAACGTAAAAAACTTATTTGACTATATATTCTTAATAAGAAAGCGGAATTATCAAGTTTTCCAAAAAGAGATTCCCGGAACTTTACACCGCAAATCAGAAAAACGTAGGTTTCAACCCAGACGGACTCCTGCTGGCAGAAAAGCTGTAAAGTCATGTAATCCGCCTGCCATCCCCAGCTACCCAAATTGAGTGTGCAGTCGATTGGAAACAACAAGTGTGGGCTCAGCCTTATAATCCTTAATTAACGTTGTTTGCGGCATTACGGGAAGATATTTCGAGGGAGGGCTGGGCGAGTGTAAAGTAGCGTGTTGATATGCTAACATATTGCTTAGAAGAGGGTGTTAATGGGGGTGGAGAGATAAAATAAATCTGTTTCTTAACTGCAGGAATAGGACCCTCAGCTATTCTACTCCCAAATTGGCAAATTTCCTTTAATTTTCCCCTTGGGACAGACATAACGCTTGTCTCCAAATGTTTTTGTTTTTTAAATAAATTTTTCTCAAGCATATGTATTTCATTCATGGAACAAATGAAGAAATAGGGGTTTCGCTCTCTGATTTCAATGAAATATACATTATACAGGGTATAAAATTTAGGTTGAATCAGAAGAAACAAGCTTACCTATGTATGTATGTACGTATAGCGAAGGTAGAGATTGATTGAGTATGATTTTTCGTGAAAATAATGTCATATTATGACTTTAAAAACTCTTAGGTCATTGCTACAATAGTTATTAAGCTTTATTTAAAAGGAGCAGGCTAAGAATTATAAATTATTAAAATAGGAGTATCATATGTTATATAACAAGAAAATGTCGCTAGTTATCATCGTTAAAGAAACGTTTTTTAAAATACATATAATAAAAGTGTTATTAGTCAACAAAACTGTTTTGAATGAATATACAATGTTTAGGCATAGACTGAATAAGAAATAATTACAAAATGTAATTTTTAGAGTTTATTAAGTTTTACAGCAAAATCTAGTCATCTATAAGTTAAAATGACATAAAAGTCACCCTCAGGCAAAATATTGAAGGTTATCATTATTGAATTATGTTTAGATAAAACGAAATAGTCACGTATTTTAACTTTTTCAATTATTTTGGTAAGAAAACCAATAAAACCTGTTAAATGTTTTAGTTTAAATGTACATTTTGTGGTATTTCCTTAATGACGTAGCGTTCACTGAATGACCATCATGTCCCCATAGCGAGTAAGTCACAGTAGTGGTTAAATAAAAAACATTCGAGAATATGTATCACAAAATTTATTAATTAAACTTGCTTTTAGTTTTGTTCAAAACAAATCAACATTAGGCCAGAAAAACAGTAAAACTGAAAAAATGTAACAAAAACACGTAAAATGAGCTTAAAATAGTGGTTATGGAAATTACAGATATACATTTGAATTTTATTTCAAATGAGCCATGCGGATTACAATATGTTACTTCAGAGACATACTTCTTTACAAAACAGACCCTATTAGTTCTTGCGTATATATACTACATATGTACATATGAAGATTCAGGTAAATTATAATTATAACTTATAGTATACTTCATAAAATTTTTTCTGGGAATTATTCCAGCACGTGTTAATCATTTAACTACTTATTCATTTGAATGAGAAATTAAAATTAGTTGCTTCTTGAATAAATAAATGAAAGTTTATCTGTTCGTTCTGGTATCGATCAATACGCAGAATTCATTGCATCAGAAATTATATAGCTTGTTTAAATCTTTACGATGTTTACAATGTGTCTATAATTTAATAATGCGCAATAAATTTTATACATAGTTATATATATATATATAAACAGATGTTTTAACTGAAAAGATATACATGTTGCTTAGTTTAATTTGTTTTACACTTACAATATTTTAAACTCTTCCAAAATTCCTGGTAAGAAAAATTATTTAAACAAAATTTTTCTTTTTGCAAAATATTATTTTCTTCGAGATTTCCTGTTTTCAGAATTGCCGCTAATCGATGGTGCAAGCAAATTTTTTTCTGTCGGCGTGATACATTTTTATGAAACCATAGAGACAATCAGAATCCTATAACAAAGTCACAAAGAATGCATTGATAGATGTCTATTTAAACCAAAAACTAAATGAGCTTTGCTTCAATTTAATGGTTCTTAGGTAAGCAAAGGTCCTGTTCGCTTGTTTGATATACATATTACATACTAGAAAATTAGTTTCTGACTATAGAGATTTAGCTCAATAGTATATCAATAGTATAAGAGTTTTTTGATAATTTAATGTAAATATTTCTTTCGATAGTCATTAGATAGCAATTTGCCGAAACAAATAAAATTTTACCTACAAATATTTTGTAATATTTTATATAAATCCATGGATGCCATTTCTTATAAACAAAAGCAACAAACGGATATAAAAATATAATATAACAGAGCGAAGAAAGTCTTCTTGGAACCCAAATTTCACATTTGTCTTTTGCCACTTGTAGGTACTTGGGCGCAACATCTTCATATGTTCACGTCTTTGTATATATATATATATTTGAAAAATTAAAACCCATTGCAATTATGGACCTTATATCATAAATTTCAAACTGTAATTATATTTATATCTCATGGTTTTGACAGCTCTTTATAGCATTAGATTATATTATATTAAAAAGAGAAGAAAACATACGACGTTAAGGAAAGTCTTTCTATAATTATTGGACAAAATCGAAAGATGGTAATTAATTCAAATTGTATCGTTTTGACAATCAAGCAATAATTATTTATTATGAAAAAAAATATGATACGCACGCATCAATAAAAATAAAATCAAAAAAATCATTAGTTTTCAACATTAATTAGAGCGCATTTTGCTTAAAATTATGCAAATACCCATGGTAATAAAACTTAATTGCAATATATGTACCTATATATTTGCAAAAAGAGGATTTATAAATTATATTTTTTTAGTTATACTTACTTAAAGTTCTTTTTCTCTCTGCTAAAATAAGTACATAGGCTTTGTATAATTGAGAAAAAAAAACGAAGAGATAAGAAAATTTAAGTTTTTTCAAACTATTTACATATCTTTGATTACACACATATGGTTAGTTTAAGCCAGGTTCAAGCTAGGCTTAGAATTCAAATTTGTTGCAAAGTAGAAGAACATAATAGTCATGATGATAAGAATTTCTATAAAGAGCCTTTTGGAAAATCATAATAAATAGGTACTTACTTTTATCATTATCTTCCCCTATGTAAAACTTACAAACTATTATTTTATTTAAGTCAACTAATAGATGGCCCGGGTACCACCGGTTGCAGGTGAGTTGGTACTCCCTATATGTTATTCTAGTTTTTGCCCGCGGCTTCGCTCGAGCAGGAAACTTTTTTAATTCTCTCGGGAATTAATATAGTCTTTCCATAAAATTGTTGAACCCCCGATTCACCCCTATAAAATTTTAATTTCATGTCATATCGCCATCTTAGATTTTAAAATTGATGCCATTCTTGTGATCAACGTCCCAATGATTCTCAATACTGACATCCATATCGATTTTTTTTTTAGGTTTATTTACCCGATTTCACCCCCTAAAGAATTGGCTTTCGAAAAGTAGCAAGTTTCGATTCGAAATGTCTATTTAATATTGTTTTTCCGTAAAAACTTTGAACCCTCATTTTACCCCTATAGGGATTGAATTTCGAAATATTCTTCCTGGTTTCTTGTGTAGGTCATAAAGGGAAACTCTGTGCAAAATTTCAGCTTTCTAGGTCCAAGGGTTTGGGCTGAGCGTTGATGAGTCAGTGAGTGAGTCAGAACTTTTCTTTTTATACGTATGTATAGATGATAAAAACCAATAAAATATTATAAAAAAGGGAATAAACTTTTTTAATGCACTAATTTTGTGATCGCTTAATATGTTTTTGTATTTCCTGGGAATATTCGGATAAAGAAATTTTAACACAAATTTGTTTTTGCACTTCGACCCAAAAGCTTAACCGGTTTCTTTTAAAATATCAAGTTTTTTACATGGAGTGATATTTAAATGTATTTTGTAGAAAAACAAGAAGAAAAAAGAAGCATAAAAATCCCAACTGATTTTGCTAAATAAAAATCAGATTTCGCGAAGTGTTTTGTGGCGGAGACCATAAAATACGAAAGTTTCCAGTCTATTTCTCGTGTTTGACTAATAGTAGATTAGCATATTCAAATGTGCAATCGACAACGAAGCAACCTTCTTCGTAACGAACTAGTTTTACTTCTTTTCGGTGAAGCGATATTCTGACAAGGATTTTATCACGCAGCAGGCATGTGATGACCGCGTGGACATGTTTCACTGCACTTTGATAAGACAATTCGGGATAAACGTACAGTACTACACATTTATTTTATTCAATTATTTTATTTCACATAAACTACACAAACTGCAACAGAAACAACATGAATATGCTGTTAGTAAATTAAGGGAAGAATGAAGTGTTAGCTAACAAAAGTGAAGGTTGTTGAACGCCTCTCTGTCTTTTGTGACCATCTCGTTGTACTTCCATTTGTTGGGTGCTGCCACAGCACTCGGTTTGGGTGCAACGGACGGTCTAAGGAGATTCCGATCGACTGCAGGGCTCTTCTCGAACCCTCTAACTGGACTAGAAGCCTTCGCGACGGGTTTAGTACATTTAGCCTTATGAACCATGGTGATGAACGTTGTTAGTTAATACGTCCTAAGCTAAGTATCTTTAGTTCAGCGAATAGTTCAAGGGACGTGCTGGAGGAAGTTGAGAATTGCAAATTCCAGACGGTTTCCGGAGTTACCCGTACGCGAGCCTTTTTTACTTGAGAGATGCTTCGATAACCTAAAATAATATTAAAATCACATAAATTACATCGCTTGCAAAAACTTCATTATTGTAACTCACCTTAAGTTTGTTAGCAACTTTTCCTTGGTGTCTGCCTGATTATTATTCATTGACACATACAATGCTTCTATCTATCTTGAAGTCTATTTTAGAGACCGATTTAAACAAAGATTTGCACTTGACTGCTTTCACCCAGCGCTTGAGAAAACGCTTTTATACTCCGCAAGCTTCATTTGCATATCAAACCTGTCTTCCGAGGAGCGTCACCTCAACATCTGTTTAAGTCTATGCAAAATAGCGCCAATAAATAAACAACATCTGGAAACAAGTTATAAGTTTAACGCCGGTAAAAATATACATACGTGTGTACGTGATCAAGTGCATCTATTGCACCCTCTGTCTGATGTGTCAACTTGAATGATGCTCAATTAATTAAGAATATACGAACTGAACTAGTTTGCTAATGAATATTGTTATAAAATATTCCGCAGAATAGTGAGAATAAATTATTATTTGTCATATTATTTTTGGAGAATTTCCAGATGCTAACTACCTAGCCTGCCTAGCGATTATACGATATTAGCTCTAGGAATCAAGCCCATTTTTCATAAAAATGCAATAGCGTAGTTCATAAGAAATTACAAATAGAAGACATTTTAAATTTTTCTATTTATGTATATGTATTTTATATCACTCAATAAATCAATCAATCCCTTATACAATAATAACATTTTACTTACTTAGTAGTTTTCTTCCTTTTCATATTTTCCACAAAATCGCAACAAGAAACGTAGTATAATATATAAATAGTAACTATTATAAGTATATAAATAATAGGTATATACGAACGGAATGGATGAAAGTAGCGTAAATGGTTTTTTTACTTTTGACTAATTTATAGAAAAAAAAGTGTAACCTTGTTTTAATGAGGCCTAATGTAGACAGAACGAACCTACCTATCCTAGATAATATAATCCAGGAATCCTTCTGACAAATTGAGAAATGCAAGTATGTTTATGTCAGCCATTAAAATTAATAGTGATAAATTGGTGAAGTATAAAGGTAGATGAATGCAGATACAGTGGTTTTTATCCTTCTGTTATACCTACATAAGTCCAGGGCTGATTACGTCACGGACAGTATGGAAAAAAACTTACAATTGTCCTTCTTCAAACTCATGCCAATCCAGTCTCAAATACATATATACAAACACATACATACATATGTAAATACGTGATTAGATGAAAAAGAAGAAAGGTTTCTTAAATCCAAATTCGCAGGCTTTCTGATGTTTTTCGATAGTTTTGTTCATTTGCCCGTCACTTCAATTTATATACATACATAGATACATAAAACGTTCAGAATGCGTTTCTGCGACCTAAATATTATGTAGGTCACTGAAGGGCATTCTGACATTTGTGTTCAATACTTAACAAGTTTCTACAGATTTAATGAGCAAAAGAGTCACTGGAAAGCCCCACGTACCTAAATTAATTAACTTTATCACGTTATCTTTATCATGTTATGCGTTCATTTCCAAAAGCAGCTTTATTGATTACTGCGCAAAACATCTCGAAAACTACTTACGCTGGTTTACAATTAGGTAGACGATATGTATTGTTCTTAGCAAAGACACTTTTTGGTTTACTTTAAAATTGTTCCAGCAGACATATAATAAACATATTTAATGCTGTAAAATCATTATAGATAATCAATACATATGTATGTATGTATATAAATGCTAAAAATCCTTTCATAGTAAAAACACGTGGTTTTGGATATGTAATGTGATTTCAAATTCACATAATTTTAATGTGGAATTAATAATATATTTAACAAAGGTAAATGTCGAAAATGCTGTTGCTTTTTATTTAGGAAGTTTTTGTAAATAATTCTCGACATGATGACAAAGAAAGCAATAATGAAAAATTCATTTTATTGTGTTTCTGTGAAAAACAATGGTATTATTGATTTGAAAGTAAATAAAAGTTGAAACAATTATTCGAAACAATGTCACGATATGCTCTTGATATTATGAATTTAAATTTAAATACAGAAAATCGACAAAAATATCCTTCAAATAGTTGATATAAATAGGAAAATTTTTATTAAAACGACAATTGTGCTGTGCTCTTAGTGACTAACAAACTGGTTTTTAATTATTATGTGAAATAAAGTATTTTTTTTACAAATCATAAAAAAATTTATCTGATTTCACGTATAATATTTTAAGATTCCGTATTTGCAAAGGTTTGTTAAGATGTCTTTTTATTTAACGCAATTTGTGTTTATATTAAACTGTCAACGGAAGAGTTCAGCAAAGCAGTTTTCGTCATTTGTTTAGTGCAAGCGGTGTTTGTGTGTACCCAGTGATGAAAATATTTCCAAGCCTCTTATATAACTCCTTAAAGAAATATTCAAATATTCTCATTTAATCAGGCTACGAACGTCACCTACATATCAAGCATATTAATTATCTACGTGATGTGTGCTAGAAATCACGTTTAACTACGGCAGAAATAATAAACAAAAGAAAAAGCTCAAACCGATATTGAGATATTTAGCTCCCAATTCTATAATCCTCACTGACTTCTTTCACCCGATCATTTTGCTTTTGCATGATTGCTCTAAAACCAGAAATTCAATAGTAAACGACTTATACAGGATGTACCGCTGGTTTTGGGTAGTAGACTTAATGTTTTTCCCCAATCGAAAACTCTTTTAGTTCATATTTTAAAAGATTTTAAATGCTTTTTACAAAAGACTTTACATTTCATCAAGATTTTAATCGGGTTTTTAGAATTTTCCCATCTTTGTGCAATGTTTAGAGGATAACATCACTGATCAACATTTTTGACGTTCGTTTATTTCACAAAACCAGTGAAAGATAATTTTAATGTTTCCATATATAATGAATCCGGAAACTAAAATTTTCCACCACGTCAAGGTTTTGGGATAAACAGCGTTTAAATCAGGGAGCGAAAGTAATGATCAATTCTGAAATTTAAAGCACAAAAATCAGCAATCTTTGCCTAGATTCAATAATATTTAGAATAAAAGGACTTTTTTCGGGTAAACAAAAATTTTAAATTGGGTAGTAACGATAATGGGTTAAGTTTTACATTTTGATCGCTCAGTAATGATTAAGAATTAATTTTTATTTTTTGATTGTTCGAAATTGTTCGAATTTCATTATTTTCCTTCCTTTGAGAAGTGAAAAAATAAAAAAATTGGCACGATTCGGAATGAAAACCTCTTCTTTTTAAGCCGTCAAAATCGTTTTTTATTAATATATAATAATTAATTATTTCTGGATTCGTTATTTTTCAAAAATTGATCCAAAATTATTACTTGATAATCGTTATTGAGCGACCGAAAATTAAAATTTACTTCGTAATTTTGAAAAAGCAACGAAATTAATTTTTTTTTCTAGTTTTTATTTTCAACCGGGATACCTAGCAATTATTTTTACTTTAACAACATAATTAGATTAAAAACAAATCGCGTAAAAATGGGAAAAAAACGTTGGTGAGGAAAGAACAAGCTTTTTAAATTGTCCATTTATTTCATGTAAAAAAATGTTGGCACTCCCATAGACACTTTCAAAGTTCATAAAACATTAAGAAATAGTTTTTCTAACTCTTCTAACATTAAGCACAGAATAATGAATTACTCTTTTATCACACTATCTGTCCCCTTTTTTTATTTGTCTATTAAAACATTTTGTCGAATTCATGGTGTCATCCACTTAAAAATTAAAATAGTTTACTAAGCCTGCAATTCTTAGAAGTTGTTTTACACAATTCGTGTATCTGATTTCTAATTGCCATTATCAATAGGAACATATATTTGCATATTTTATTATACCCCATTGTAATTCCTTGATTGACTCTTGAAGCGGTGGAATAAAAATATTGTATTAACATAATTATAGGCTTCTAAAACAGAATATATGATTAGAATCTATACATAAGTATAACATTTCCAACTTTAATATTACTTTAACTCATTCTTGCTTTATTACTCAAATCAATATCTTTCCTTTTAAATTTTCTTAACTTATCTACATATGTACAGGAATCATTTCACTATACAATGTATGTTATAGCTTCACATTATAAATAGGTAGGGGAGACCGAGGGGTTTTGAAACAGAGGTGATTTGAAACAGTACTAATTTTGCGGAACTTATAACCGTTAGCGAGCTGGCAATTTCACAATTTAATTGCATTTTACCGCATGCGGAATCCTCAATATGCATCCATGCCTCAAGACGCGTGGTTAGGGTGTCCTGTCTGCCACGTCCCAAAAATCGTGAAAAGTAAGTTTTGAACACTTTTTTAAATTATCTATATTTTGATAATGTGTTTGTATTTTGACTTGGGCTATATATGATTCGAAAGCTCATTACCTAAAGATTGAATTCATAGCGGTGATACAGCTCATTTCTTTGGGTTTTGCTTCTTGGTTTTTGATTGAAAAAAATTGGCAGGATTTTTCTTACTGAGTGGATTTGAAACAGACTGTTTCAACTCACCTCGGTTAGGCTTTGTAAGGCTGATTTGCTAATACGGTGAGGTTTATTTGCTTTTTTTCCCTTATTTTGTTACAGTATGTCTACTGATTAAAAAAGAAATACTGATAGAGGTATGGGCTATGGCAAGTTATGATATATACGAGCTCGCTGCAGAAGAAGTAACATTGCGTCAAAAAAGTCTTCGCGATGCGGCTTCGAGCTATAACCTCAATCATTCGTTACTCTATAGTCTATATGTGCATAAGTTCATTAAAAAAAAGGCTTATAAAGCTAATCAAACGCCCGACTCCTCCGTCTGTTGGGTACCCAGAGGAGACCGTGTTTTCATTGTCAGAGGAGAAGACACTCTGTGACTACATACACCTCTTAACCTGCGCTGCTGCTAACTTCGGCCTAAAGCACTAAAGAAGCCAGAAGTTTTACCTATAGGTTGGCGCATATAAAAAATGTCCGCCTTCTTGGGTAGATCAGGGAATGGCAGGTGAAGTGTGGGTCCGATCCTTCATGAAACGTCATCCTGTTCTTTCTCTAAGACTACCGCAACCAACGAGCATTGTTCAAGCTACAAGCTTTAATCGTTCAAATGTGCAACTTTTCTTAAAAAATTACACCACTTTATATTTTTTGAATTTTTTTGTTTGTTACTTTAATTAATGTTATGTTTTATCGTTGAATTATATAGTCGTTTCTACTTTACAACCCTTAATACTACCGAAAAATCAACTGTTTCAACTCACCTCGACCTCTGTTTCAACTTACCTCGGTATGAGGGGAGTTGAAACAAAATGACTTGTCATGTTCAAGTCGATTTTTCGCCACAAAATTTACACTTACAATTTCTTTGTTTCGGTCATTTGAAAGTGTAAGAATTGAACTATCGATTGGCACTAATTTCGTGAAATTTATGTGTATAGAATTTTGTCTATGAAGCAAAATGTTAAAATTGTTTCAACTCCCCTCGGTCTCCCCTACTATATGAATTAAAAAAATGTTCTACCACCAGACGCGTTGTGTTGCTGCATAAAAAGTGTTGAGGTAACCCAACAAAGAGTTCTATTCTAACCTATAACAGAGAAAAAGTGCAATTATCCAGTTCTATTGATTTCTCGCCACTCTCAAAATAACATTTCTTACGATTTTCTAAAATTTATTATTTTTTGCAGTCAAAATGCATTCGTTTCAATCCTGTTTCTTTGAAGTGTGTTCCAAAAATAAAAGCAGATTTAAGAGTATTAGCAAAAGTCATCCACCATTTGGGCTAAATGATTATAATATGTATATTTAGATTTCGTTCTAAAGGTCATCAAATTATTAATTAATCGCACTTGAAAACATCCAAATATTAATTTCACTTTTGATCGAGGCGATAAATATTCTTAGAGTTTTATTTAGAAAGTTTGAGTGGCAAAAAGTTACAAGAGGTTACTATTTTCCTTTTTGATTGTTTTTATTATGGAAATTATACTTCTCGATAGCAACAGGTAAACTGAGAAATGCACAAAATCACGTAGATCGCGAGTGATTATTCTTTAAAGTATTAGTAGCTGATTTAGTTTTCGTTTCGTGAAGCATCGTTATTATAATGAAAATTAGCTCATTGTTGCCTGATTTACCCTTTGATTTATAGTATTGAAAGACATGCAGAATTTAAACTGTGCATAATAACTAGTGCTTTAATTGAATGAATTGATTGAACGACTTGGAGGAGGCATTACTTGGCTGTTTAACATTCAATGCTAGAATTTTATTTATTTTTACAAAAGCAATTTGGTGTATATATGCGAGTATATTTTATACTTTTAAGTGAACTAACAAAGCGGTGTCATTTGAGACTTGTAGCTTGTATTAAATTACAAAGATAAGTAATAATGGTTACATTTGAAGTAGTCGGAAACCACGAAAAATTTGCTTGGTTTCGGCGCCAACCAAGTACTTTCTAATAAACAAACGTCAAATCGTTAAAAATATTCCAACCATTCCAACGCATGTGTATTGTCATTTTTTATATCTTGTCATTAGGGCATTCAAACTGAGTAGTTCATAAATAAAAATGTATAAAAAACTAGTTCGTTGACCAAAAAGGAGTCAGAAATTCTTCTTCCACAAAGTTTGAACTTTTTCAGATTTAATTTTCTGCTGTGACTTAAATTCTAACTGATATAATGTCAAAGTTAACCATATCGCATATGTGTGTCACTATTTTTGGTTGTGATCTCGGTTAACTGGAAGAGTTGGTTAATCAAGCTATATGTGTCTATTGTATAACGAGTTATGTATATACAGAACGATGGGTAAAGTAATTCGAGTTTTTTTATTGTATTTTTTGTTAGTAAATCATCTGAAAAACATATATAGTATTGGTTCAAACGTTATTAAGTCATACCTATGGCGCACGCTATCTTAAAAGATGAGCTAAACTAAAAATTCAAAGGCGATTATCTCGGAACAAGGATTTTTTGAAAGTCCTACTCGCGTATGATCACGATAAATCAAAAACTCGGATTAATCGATTCGATTTCAAATGTTGTTGCTAAAAGCAAACTTTTCACTAAAAAGTTCATAAGTTTTCTAAACATTATGCATATATGTATATTGTATTATTATACGCTTCAAAAAAGGTTCAGCAGTAATCTATGTTAAAAGCGTAAAAATTACTTTATCTGGATAATTTATAGGCTTTTCTTTTGTAACAGAACATATTACTCTATTAAAAAATATACAAAATTGAATAATTGGCATTATTATGAAAACTAAATTCTCATTTTGGCAAAACAATATTGTTCGTTTTATGCGCAATAAGCATTAATTAGTTTACTACTTTGCATTACTTAATTCAGGAATAGTTAAAAGTACGACTTTTCAATTTTTAAATAATTCAAATGGATAATATCGTTGATAAACTTGCATAACGTTACATGGTTATTATTATATTATTATTATATATGTTTCTGTCGGCTGTCATTATAAGCTTCGCATTTTCTTCATATTTTTTGCTAACTTCGAACTGCGAAAATAAACGTGAACTCTCTATTAAGAAATATGCAACTTAATTTAAATGAACTTAATATATCTGAATTCCCCTAAAGATAATACAGATTTTTATCAATCTACAACAAGACCCCGTAGTAAGTAGGTAGTTGAAGCTTATTATGTTTTTAGTTGACCTTAAATTATTATTTACCTCGAAATTTAACTGAAACTCGACTAATTCTCCAATTGAGCTATCGGTATCTATGCGCGTGCGTTCCTCCGTACCTACTGACAGAACTTTATTTATTAGCATACATATAGGAGTCAAATTGACCAAGGTGCAATTCAAACCACTTTCTCTTTAAAATTAATAAAGTTAAGAAATATTTGCCAAATACATTCATTGTAGATTGAATGGCGCCTACATATGTATGTATATATTGTATATGATAATTTATACTTTTTAAAATATGTAGGTATATAAGCTCCCAGGAGGTAAAGTTTGTACTTTTGTGGTAATGGTCTTTTCGAAGATTTGAAGTTTCGACGTGGACAGCTCTAAGAACAATGTTGGAATTATAATTTTACGCTTTTAATGATGGGGACATATCTAATTTATAAGAGTTATAATAGGTAATATTTATTTGTGGTAATACTTACATAACTTTTAAATATGAGGTGCACGTATTCGGAAACAAACATTCTTATGGTTTTTCGACATTTTTTTTTTTCGAATGTAGGTATTTAGATTAAATGTATGTATACATATGTGTATCTGGGGATTTATAACACTTGTTAGTTCAAGGAAAATTTCAACTTAACAACACTATAAACCCTTAAATTTTTGATGCGAGGAAGGCATGGTGCTATTGTTGGACGACTTAAGTATTCGTGCAGTATATAATCTTGGCAGAGATGGATTTAATGCTAAGCCTTCTAAGGCTGTGATGCAAAACATCTAATAGCTTCAATTTGAAATGGCTATTTTTTAAATATTACATTAAATGTTAAAAGATAGCATGCGACAATTGAGTTTTTATGTTCCGAGACTTCGAGGAACAATTTCTCTTCTATTGGACCTATTATGTCTTTGTCGAACTTATTTAAACTAAACTTTTCAACATTTCATTTGACTTTTCCCAACGTAAAATTTAACTATAATCAACTGACATACATATGAACTATGTGTATTTCAAAGGAACATTAACCTGCATTCTCTGTCGTCTCGGAGTTCAATAATTTCGCATAAGATCCCATAGAAATCGATAACATTTACTTCGAATGTCGAAGAAAAGATGATGCAATTTCAACTTAAGATGGCATAAGAAACTGGTCATGTATACCTTCATAATATCAACATGATTGTATAGAATTCTTCTGACTTCATGTGGTTTAAGCATGCTCCAGCTACTATATTTCAGCGATAAACGCATCTAAGACTGTGGTGAATGACCATGTATGTCGAAGTTAAGGTATTTAAACGACAGTCGCTCGCTTCCCCAGAGTTAGTAGAAAACTAAATTATAAGCGGAGAGCTTATAATTATTAAGGAAACAGTAAACGTTTATTGCAAAAGAAGCCCATGTTAAAGATTCGTGTCAATGCCAGTATTCACCGACGCCAAATTTAAGATTTTAGAGTAAGAAAATGTCAAGAAATAATTAATTACTTTAATAACAATAAATGTGTTTTGCAGGTTATCAGGACACCTTTTATCATTGAAAGGTTCTCGAACTGGCAACTCCGGTAACAATCTAGAGCTTCTGGTTCTTACATTAATTGAGTACGTGCCGTGAATTCCAAGAAACCTACAAGGCGCTTTACTAAAATGGTTCATAAAGAGCACATGGTTAAATGCACCACGAAGACTCTTAAACCAGCGGGTCAACAAAAGGACAAGCCATCTGGATCTGATAAGACAACGAGCAATTCTACGGCTAGACCAAATGAAAGTAGCCGGTGGAAGTACAATGATATGGTGAAAACTAATCGAGATAAGTTCAATAACCTGCATTTCTCTTAAAGTGTTATATTTTCAAAATATACACTTTTGTGTCACTCTTCTCCGAAATAAGTCTCATTTCTCATTGTTATGCAGTGATTATGTGAATAAAACGAATTTTAACACTGACATGTAACTATTTTTAAAAAATACTGCCATGCACATGATGAGTACGATTATGTTTTTGAATTCTTTTAAACCTACCGCAAATATCACATTAGGAAAACAATTTCAAAACTCGTGCATATAAGTATGTAAAAGGAAAATTTTCAGAGGTAAATTTTTATTACGTAAGTTGTCACAAAACAGAAACAATAATAAGTAAATAAAAACAGTCTACTTTTGCTTGCAACTTCATCTTACAATTTAAATAGTTATCATTAATTACTGATTTAACATCAACTTTAGTTAATTCCAAATATACCTTCGTCGTTATCATTGTTACGGACACTTGGTTCGATATTTTGATTTTATTAACTTGATATGTTGTATGTAATTATTATCTATAAGTAAAATGTTAACGCATCCCTTATATTACCTACTGTAAAATAAAATCTCTTGTGACAATTCCATATGTATTTTACAATTTTTGCTAAACTTTCCCTGATATGTACTAAATTCCTCTGTGAAAAAAAAACACACACACAAACACACTTCTGCATTGCAATCGTTAAAAGTGTAGGAATACTTTACATTTTTAGTGTATAAATGATTGATCTTATGGAGCACATTGGTTGTATGTAAAAGTTTCCGCCGTTTTTTTACTGGAAAAACTCATTTGGCGTATTGTGGTCGTTTCAGCTGCTCTGCTCTATTGAATTTGATAAGTTATCGCCGATAACGATCCCCAATGATAGTTTCGCCTCGTTTAAGAAGCTCATAGTACAAAATGTCTTTTGGATCCCACAAAATACATCTTCGATCCGTGGATGTTCTTTCCGAAGGAGCAGATGCACCAATAAACGTCCACAAGTATTTTATAAGCTTCCGCAGTAGCTTTTTTAATATTAAAGTGGAAAAGGAGACCCTCCCGTAAACGTCGTTTTTTTGGCTCGAATTTAAAAGAGACACGCAACTTTCGCAAAACAAAAGACAAAAATTCACAGATTATTATTGTCAAATATTAAAAGAAAAAAGATACCAAGCATATAAATACCAATGTTTGCGAAATTCATAAAAGGAGACACTTACAATGACTCAACTTATTGCTCGAATAATTTCAAATTGAATTTGGACTTTTGGTATGGGACTCGTTTTGGTATAGGAAAAAGGAAAGAGGATGAGTGTAATATTAAAGAAAAAAGTTCATATTATATTTATATATTTAAAAAAAAAATCAATAATTCATTTTATAACAATAATTTTCCTGGGAAGAGAAAAAAAAGACATTTGAACAATTATTTGAGTATCTTTTTCTAAGACGCGTTTTATTTGCAATTTAGTACTTTGAATGACCTCCTTTGGCTTTGATGACGGCCTAAATCCTGCGGGGAATGAAGTTCACCAAATTCCTGCAGACCGAGGTTGGCATGTTGTTCCAGGCACTCTGCGTCCAGTTCATCCAGGGTCCGAACCTCTGATCGCGTTGAGGCGATCGACCTTTTGACCTCAAACCACAGATGTTCGATGGGGTTGGGGTCAGGGGATTGGGGGGACTTGTGCTTTCTAATCATTCAAGGGTCATTCGATCTTTATGTTTCTGATCAATTTTTTGTTGAAAGATAATGTCCGAAACATTTGGTCCCCACTGTCTTATGCTGCCAAGAAGATCAGCCACGACGATGCTGACATAATGAGCGGATGTCATCTTCCCGGTGATTCATTGGCATCTTCCAACTCTTTGGAACGTCATGCAGCCCCATAGCGTAATCCGCTAAATTTGAGCGCTTGCTTGACGTAACGGTCTTGGAGACGTTCATTGACCTTCTTTCACGTCCATTGTCGGCCATCAGATCCAATTCGGTCAATTTTGGTTTCGTCAGACCAGATGACCTTCGCCCAATCCTCCGTAGTGAACTCCTTATATCGCTTAGCGAAATTTAACTTCGCTGGGTTATATCGTTTTTTCAAAAGGGTTTTTTTTTTGGGTTTCGCCCGGCCGTATTTCCGAAGGGACTTTTCGAATTGCCTCCGCTGACAAGTTAATATTGTCGCTTTGGCTCAGCTCGTCCTTTGTCTGAACGGCATAATCGCACCCATCTTTGGTTACTTACCGCAAAATTCGCCGCTGCACCCCTTTTGTTACTATGGCTTTCCCGCCCGCCCTGTTGTTTGATGCGTCGATATTGAATTTTTGTCGGACGTTAGCCAGTGTGCCCGCAACACTCAACTGAAGAGTAAATTATCGATGCGTTTCCCCTCCTCGAGTAGCCGTTTAATTTCTGAAATTTTGTTGATGCTGACAGGCTTAATCTGAAATTTTAAAAGTACACAAAAAAAAAAAAATGCAGGAAGTAAATTTTAATTCATTTTTAAGGTTCATATAGGTACTCACTTTCAAACTCCCACAAAATTACAAAAATTTCATTTTGATGTTTACTACGAAACGTATTTCTATTTTTCACAATGCATTAAACTCAACTAATTGATCAAGCTGAAAGAAGTGATTCGTATGGCACAATGACCGTTATTTGTAGACTTTACACTCGAACTCTTTTAGTATTGTTAGGATATGAAATCTTTTCTAGGCGGGCTATATTGTCAACATGATATTTGAAAAAAGAAGAAATTACTCAAGCTTATTTTGACAATTATTTTTATTTGAACAATAAGTTGATCACTGTAAATGTGTACGGCGGAAACTTTAGCATACCTACTCCTAATACATATATGCCCTTCAGGTTCAAATGAAGCATGAAAAGCAAGGAAATTGAATGCTTTAATCATTCACTTACACAAATTCCTATATTCGTTATTTGAATAGCATAGCAAGTATTATCTAATATCTATCAGAATGAATTACAATTAAAACTAATTTCAAAAATCAATTGTTGAATAAGTTCCTATAGTGTTATCTATGTACATATATGTATACCATTTTAAAAATGTTTGAAATCTTATTGCACTCTTTAATTTTGAAAAGGTATAATAAATCGTAATTTTATAATAATAATACCTACCAAAATTTCATTAAAAAATCGGTTGTCTGTAAAGTCGGTTTACTGACGATAGTTGAACGTGACAACGTCATAAGAAGCCGCAATTATCGTTGCTATAAACAATTTACACCACATTCACTTTTCACTGCACTTCATACTTGACGAAAATATGTAAATGTATTATTGTATAGCAGCTGTCCACGCGGACGCATCGCTCACTCAAGTAGGAGAGAGACAGATGTCGAACGCTGCCGAACGCGGAGGCCGATTGTGCTCTGTGATTGTGATTGTGTGATTGTGCTTTGTCGCTCGTTCCGCGCTCTCGCTTGCACTTCAAGCCTTAAATGGAACGCCTCAGAGCGAGGTAACGCCTCAGAGCGAGGTAACGCCGCATGAGTCATGTTTTTTCGTGCGTGCAGCCGGCTCAATCGAATTATAAGACGTTGTCACGTCAAAAAATCTTAAAAATTGACCGACTGGTTTCTACTTATCTAAATAAATTGCACATTCAGACTCTGTGCGAATAATGGCTATGCCGACTAAACAAAATTTTTGCATTTGGTGTTGATATAAAATTCGAAAAGTTTGTGCAACTAAATTCTTAACATTTCCTAGATGTGCTTGATTTATAATTGAGCGGGACTTTTGCTAAAAGAAAAATATGATCGAAGAAGACATTATTTCAGATTTAGTCTCCCTTAAAAAATTTGGTTACCTCGTCGGGAAGACTAAATGCTGCATTATCGACACTAAAGGCCAACAATTTAGTTAAGTAAGGCATTGTCACTATTCGCACAGCATCAGAATTAAAACGCAATATTTCCTAACGGACTGTACTAAGCCAACATGCTTAAGTAAACATTCTTCATATTTAAACTTTCAAAAACACTCGGTCATTTACTTCCGGCTTAGACTGTACTTAAAGCTCTTTTTAACGAAAGCTAGGCCGCAAGTTCTTTATAATAGGGATTAAAAGCTCAATGAGCTTTCTTGTATTAATACAGTCTGGACACGAGGGCCAATTTTTTATTGTATAACAGTTATGTAATAGCACATATGTAATTGAATTCCAATATATGTATTTCAAATTGGTTTTACCCACGGCCCAAAGTCACGGTATCAAAGTTATCAATTAACAAGTTAACACCTTAAATATGACGAAGAAAAACATTTGTTCTCTGGACGCTATTTGAAATGCTCGTTATGATTTTTAATTTTATACTACATAAAATAATAAAAATTGGGATTAATAAAATAAATGATGAACATAACACATTATTGCTTCATCGTAAAGACTAGTGCGTGAGTTATATTCATAGCTTCAAATTATATCTTATTTAATTTTCTTTTTAGTTCGGGCATAGACATTATAGCTTGTGTTTATGTTTTCGGTCGCAGTAAAGATTATGATTCTACAATGTGATAAAACTCAGTAAAGTGATTCTTATCAAGTGTAAAAGACAGGAGTATTCCTTTGTAATGTAGAATTTCTGAATAAATACAATGAAATATATGAGGAATGTTGTTTAATTATTAAAAACTATCTTTTTACAAATTAATTTTTTACTAACATTTTACAATTCTTAATTCACAATGGGTTTTAGATTTTAGCTTAAGTATTCAGTGATTCTAAGATTTCTCTTAGCCGGGAATCATTTTTTTTAACTTTTTCTGAATAAAAAATTCATATAAAATAAAATAAGAGTTGCAAAACGTAACGAGAAACTGAAGCTGGTCATCATTATGCAACAGACTTTAAATATATCTTTAGAAAAGTTACCACACATACAAATCGCACTGTTTTCATATTACCGGTGAAAAACCGCATAATTTTGAATAAGTACATATATAATAGTAATATATAATAAAAACAACAACAATTTATATAAAATATTATTTATCTGCAAGACAAAGCTTCTCACAATTTTCTTTCGTATCAAAACTATTGTCATTTCCACCGCATCCACTCCAGTAAAATATTTCACATTGCCTTCGGCGCGCATTAAAATAATATCGTTCGATTTTAGCCCGACAAAGGCCAAGATCAACTTTCTTGTAGCATATGTCGTATGAGTCTGCGAGGAATAAAATCCATTACTAATCACGACTCAATATTTATCATAACAGTATTTACCTATTTCATTGCTATTAGTGGTAGCAATTAAACTCACGACTAAAACAACGGAGAGCAGAATAAACGTCTTGTCTGACATGTTAGTTGCGCTGAAATATCACCACTACATGGTCGGCCTCATCAGAAAAGACTTTTATATCGCTTCAACTTGTTTTACAGGTAATTAAGTTTATTTCTGGAAATGCAGCATACCATCAAATTAAAGTGGGACTTAAGGTCAATTTACATACATTGTGGTAACTCCTTATATTTTGGATTGCATCTGTTATGATGAGGGAAAATAATGTGCTTGCTTGAAACACTTGCTTTGGTATTCTAGATCCATATTAATTTTAGGCGAAAGTAGAAAGTATGAAATATTTGTGAAATTTCTGAAATACCAAATATTGATAAAACCATTTGTATATGTAAAACGGTGGCCTTAATTTGTCCAGTTTGGAAGTTTCTGCATAATTTAAAACAAAACAAATTAGATATTATCGAATGACTACAAGTTTGACTAAAATAAAATAAGGAAAATGGAACACAATAATACAAGTTTGAATGATTCTGTTTCATAAATAATGACGTCAAAATGATTATATGAAACAAAGAAATTTTAGGTTTTTATACTCAAAAAAGTGTCGGTCTTTCGTTTTATTCTTTGCTTTATGTAAATGTGCGTACATTCGAAATAATTATTGTTAATAAATATTATTTATATTATTGATTATATATAGAAATAATTTAAAAAACAAGAAATAGTTTCCTAATTAAATACTTACTAGTGGTCGCCTTGTGGTCGAAATTCGACCTACTGGGGTTACTACGAAAAATACGAATGTATATACAAAGCCTACTACGTATATATGTGTTTGAAATTGGCACTATCAATAATAAAATTACGAGAGTTTGACCACAAACTACCATGCGTTTGACATAGACAGTATGGCCGTAACTAATAAATTTATTTATTTTAATTTAATGTATTTGTAACGCATATCATATATAAATTTTAGCTTTCTGCACTTCTCCTCTATATAAAATTTAACCATGCCAAATCTCACACTCCTCCGTCCGTCCAATATATAGATATGTAGTATATAGATTATTATTTATTAAGCAATAAGTTGCCACATTTTGAAAAATAACCACAGCCTTAAACAAATCCAGCAATATTGCTATCGAAATACGGATCCCTACCCTAAGTTTAAAAGCTAAAAATATTGTTTCAGGCTATGAAACAGAAGGCGATTAGTTGATTTAATAATTAATTATGTACAATGTATAATTATATTAACCCTTAACTGCAGTCGTGGGTCCAGTAGACCCATATTCAATCTTTAAACGCGTGTAAAAAACACGGCGTGTGCCCCAGCGCTTCCCGCTCCTAGGTACCTAAAAGTTTTCATTGTTGATTTTGTTAAATACTACGATTGTTAATGATTCAATGTAAAGTTTAATAAAAAAAGTGTAAAATTAAAATTTAATTTTTGTTTTATTTTAAATAGGCGGGTCCCGTGGACCCACGACTATAGATGTGTAATTATTTTTCATCACTACAGTCAAGGGTTAAATATTTTTTGTATTTTTAAATTTAAAAAAAAACTGCATTGTTTTCTTATATTAGTAAATATTTAATGCTTATTATAGAAGTATTATTTGAAGTTGTTAATTTTCAATATATCTTTAGTTTTGTAAATAAATTACTTACATTACAATAAACTATATTGTTTATTAATATAGTCTAGCAAAAGTCCAACTTAAAAATGTTCCAAATAACATTATATACTATGTAATTGTAAATCTACCTACCGGTATTATTTAATTTATTTGTATTTAATACGTCATTATATTAATCACCTTTTGATGATTAATTTTGAATGAAAAACCATTGAAGCACCTACGTTAAAAGCAAATGCAGCCTTTTAGTAATTTTCAGTGTCATTTCCAATTCCAATGATTTTCTAGTAACTTATGTAATGCAGCCCGAAAACGTAAATATTGTTAATTTTGTTCCAAGAAATGGCATTCGCGAGTCGTGGCGTTAACAGATAGCAGCAACTCGCCTCTGAATAAAGTGCCTGGGGCATAAGTATAGCTGCTAAACACATGCATACCTGTGTGATTTTAAGCAATTAAAACGAAGAGCCCGGCAGCCGGTTCTATTCTCCGTGGCCTTGACAATCGAAAATCACTATAAAAACTGATTTCGTGGAGAGCGCCGTGTTATTGTCGCGCAAGTTTTCTTCCACACTAAGTGCATCATGAAACTGATTTTCGTTTTCTTAGCTTTTATTTGCTTCGTTTTTGCTGAAAAATCGGCTGAAGAAGGTGAAGTTATAGTGATAATTACTAATAAGGAATGTGTGTTTTATCTAATTTTGGCTCATATTTGCAGTGTGCCGGCAGGCAGCGGATGGAGGACCATGCAGAGCTAATATGCCACGATTCTACTACGATGCCGCTGAAAAACAGTGTCAAAAATTCATTTATGGAGGATGTGGAGGCAATGAAAACAACTTCAAATCTGCCGAAGAGTGCCAAACTTTGTGCTCCAATTTGTAAGATGTCTGCACATTTATGTATCGTTACTCATAAATAAAATAAATTTTACAAATTCTGTTATTGTATACTAAAGCTTTCAAAACGTTCCGTGCTGCGTATCCCAAAAAGAGATCACGAATTATAGTTACCTCTCGGGAATGCAAAGTTTATATGTTACATTACATATTTAAAAAAACAAAACCTTCTTTGAAATTCTGGCGCGGAACATGTTAATATTTTTTTCGGTTCTTTTTTGTTTTTCATAAAAGCAAGATTTTTACATGGGGTGTTATTAACGATCAAATAATGATGATTGTGTTGATTTAATGTTCTCACTTGCCATAGACAATAAGTAAGTAAACAATTACAATAAATAACACTCCATGCGATGTAGCATAACATGGGCTAAATAATTCTGTGTGCATTTCAAAACGTTTTACGTATACCTAATCAATAATGTTAAAGAGGCGAATTTTATTCAACGGTTTTATTTTTTGGTGAAATTAAAATTCCAATTATTAATAATTTTGCTTCTTTGACATGCCGAATATACGTACGAAAGGTCCAATATCTGATTATATTTTTGAATATTTCAACCTCCCGACACCGGCTTGTATCATTTAGTTTTTCTCGATTTTTAAACTAACCTTGGTTTATAGGCATAGGCTCGCTCAAATTTCTTCAATAAGCCAACAAAGTTGATTTTAATTAGCCGACAAATAAAATACAGCCGCAAAATAATCAATGTGTTATGTGGAAAATTCCATGACTATCCGACTATATATATGTAAGCGTTGAAAAAGGTCTGGTGTTTACTTTAGGCACCCCACGACTATATTATTTGTACTCTAACCGATTTTGCAAATACACTGGCTTTTTTTTCTATACAAGGTAGAATTAATTTTACCTCGTTGCATTTTTTGTTTTTATTTAACTTTCCTAAACCATCACAGAACTACCGTTGAAATTACTTTTTGCAAAATTGTTTGTGTAGGTTTTTCTAGTCCCCATTTAGACTTTCTTAGTCCACAATCAGAAAAAATCACCTAATGCATGAAAAAAGTTATAAAGTTAAAATTATAGGGTACTTGCTGGTACTGGAGAGATCTATACGAAAAGAACCGAATTAGAATTTCGGCTATGGTTCTGTAATGGTTAAGAGAAGTTTTAGTAGCCACGGCAATGTTGATCTGACACTTCCTTCCGCCAGCCCCAGGATAGCCCTCTTGCCATATCTTCGCCGAATTCCAGAAAATAACCTTTTTTCCAAGAAGATAACGCTCGAATTCAGGTGAGTGCTTCCACGAAGGCTTGTTTTTCGGACCATTGATTTGATGGATTGCCTAGCTCGTTATCCGGATGCCAACCCAATGGAGAACCTTTAGGGTTGATTCGTTCGAAAAGTCTACGCCAACAACCGTCAATTTAATAACTTGAAGAGTTCAAAACCATCATAAAAAATGCGTAATCGTAATTAACAAATAAGGTATTGACGTCACGTAGAATCCGAGCCAAGACGAATTTTCGCTATTTTAGAGAATAATGGTGGCCAAATAAATTTTACCGTTATGTTCTTTGAAAAAAACCTAGTGCGGTTATAATAACGAAACGTCCGTTTTGCCCACTTTTGTGATATTTTAAATTTTTACAATAAGTACCGTTATTAGTGCAATAACTGTGTTGTAGATTTTGAGAGCACTTAAGTGCGTAATCTTTAGTGTCAGTAATTTTCATTATTCCTCTCTTATTTTTTCTAAGTTGAAGTTGTGGGTGGTGCGGTTATAACTTTGAAAAAAAAAGCACTGCATGTCGATCATTCCTCAACAACATTTTCGAAAAGTGTTGTGAAACCTCTATATGTTTTTTTAAGTTATTTAAATTAAGTAAAAGTGCGGAACATTTTATGTGTGCATGATTTTCATTTCATTTATTTATTTAATTATTTGAAGATTGACATTTTGTATTATAGGGTGAGAAAGGTTGAGTTCAGTGCTAGAATTAATAATTCATTCAGCTGTATTATTATCTACGTGTGACATTAGCCAAAGAATGTAGGTACATAATATTACAATTTGGGAAAAATTCATTAAAAACCCAGTGAATTTGTTTAGCTAAGTTTGTGAATGATATATAAAATTTTAATGCTCAAAGTACAAAAATATGATATTAACATTTCCTCAATAATGTAAAGATATGTTTGCCAATTTTATTGCAATATCTTAAAGGTTTCAAATATTATTGTCTTTTTTGCTTTCAAGCCCTTTGTCTGTAAAACTATATTGTTCTATAAGTTCTATTTTTATCTCTTGCGCAATTCGTTAGTAATCATTTTAAGATTCATATTCTTTAAAGCTTTCAATTGATTCAATAATAATGAATTTTTATTCTTGAAAAGGTACTTTCCATTGTTCGTGCATTATTAACTCGTCCAAGTGATGATCTGTCTGAGCGGTGCAAGCGGTATTTATTTATTTATTAAGTTCGCTTAATATAAACTACAATATGTGGCTAAAACTAGACTAAACTAAACAACGAAAACAAACAATTTTAAGGGGGATGCAGTGCAGGAAGGGTAAGTGTGTGGGTGGGTTAGGCGAGTAAAGAGCTTGCTTGATGAATGTTTTGTAAACAGCTATTATTAAGGCCGATTCACACATATCAGGGTCCGAACCGTGTCAGCAACACGTCGTGTCCGGACCAGACATCCGTGTCAGTCAGTACCATTCACATAGATTCGTGCCGTTTCAGTCACTGTTTCGTGTGAATTCAATGAAATGTACCACTCTTGAACCACACTACCTCTGAACTGAGCCGGAGCCACCATTCACACTCGTTCGTGTAAGCACTGATCAGAATATCGGAAAGTTTTGCACTGACACGGATGCATCACGGAAAACACGAACCCGGACAAGTGTGAATGATTCTATGCTAAATGTGTGTAACAATCTTAGGTCCGGGCACGGCATGTTGCTGACACGGATCGGACCCTGATATGTGTGAATCGGCCTTTAGCCTTGCGCAGCATTCTTGTGGAAGGTTCAAAGTGACCGTACTTAGTACGCTGATTTTCGAGGCGAAATGTGGGCAAAGATCTAAGGTTCCGAGGGATAGTGTTAAGGGATATGCTGGTATAGGAACTCGAGACAGGACTTGATGGACAAGAAACAGAGGCTGAAGGTTGATTAGTTGTAGGCGACTTTCATATGAAGAGGGTGGAGCTGGTCTGTCCAAGGAAGGTCACGCAACGCGAAACGAATGAATCTGCGTTGGACTGATTCAATTCTGTTGGTGATCGTAGATTGGGAAGGTGAAGGCGTACACAACTAAAGGCCTAACGAAGAAGATGTGGAGATTTAATAACGTAAGGGAGAATTCCTTAGACCAATAAAGATTTCCGCATTTTTAAAACTTTTAAAGTTTTATTCACAAACAATTTTTAGTTTAAATTTTTTTCTTTTAAAGCAGACTGTATTTATAACAGATTTCAAAGTATTTCATCACCATGTATTTTTGCCCACCATAAGGTAAACTTAAAAGAATACAAATTATTCGGAAAAGTTTAGAATTTAAACTAACTTCAGAAGCAATTTAGTCAAAGGATGATTATAAATGGAGGGAAACTGTGAAAGTTTTCTTTTTAATCTAAAAGTCTAAGAAATCCCAAAGCCATACATCGCTTTATTATGGTTTAATTGCTCAAAAAACATATACATATGTATGTATGTACATATATCCGGATTTCAGAAACTTGGATGATGGTTAAGAGGAGATATGGTGGGAGGGGAAGTTTTGTGCTTGAATAAATATATAGCGATAACATGGCAAACGGAAGCTTGAAGGCAATACATCCTTACAGCAGAGAATAGCGTAGGCGGTCGTAGGGCAATTGACTAAGATAGTCGAAAAATAACTGGCTACATTTCTATAGAAAATCTGAATTCAAGACACAAATTTGGTCTTTGGGGGGTCTGAAAAAATCTCAGCTGTGCTTACTTAGAAAGATTCTTGACTGTCGTGAATCTTATAAACTTTCCTCTTATAAACTTTAAAAAATTCGGGTTTCGGGACTTGGAAAAATCTTGTCTCGTCTACTCTGATGAATTTCGGGTGAACATAGAAAATTTTCGTTTGTGTGGACTCAGACCAATTTCACTCCACAGGAATTCATCAGTACACAATATTGTGCCAGTTAGGGGTTAGGTTTATTATTATTTGACAGGCAAGAATCTCTCTCAGTTAGCACAATAATAATAATAGCACAGTAAATTAAGCTATTAGAATGGTTCACTATGTTCACAACATCATTGATGGCTAGTATGAAAAGCAGCGGACCGAAGTGGCTACCCTGAGGTTTGCCGGAATACGAAGGGATTAGAAATCGAGGAGTCGAAGCGAACCATATAATGGCGGCTATCGAGGTAAGAATTAATCTAGGAAATAAGGCGGGGAGGAAAGCCAAAGTTTAGTTTAAGAGTTATAATTATGTGAGAAATTTTATCAAAAGCTTTACTGAAATCGGTGGCGATAACAAAAACTTCGGTATCTTTCTCCATGGCTGAAAGAGCGCGTGACACGAAGGTAGTCAAGCTGGTAGATGTAGACCGACCTTTGGAAAACCCGTGTTGAACTGAGGATAAAATGGACTTTGAGTGGAATGACATAGAGTCATAGATGAGACTTTCCAAGAGTTTGGGAATGCAGGAAAGTTTTGCAATAGGACGATAATTTGATATATTGCAACCTTTTTTGTGGATTGGGGTGATATAAGAATCTTTCCAAAGATCGAGAAGGCATCTTATGAAAGTGAAGGTTGACAGGGCGGTAAGCGGACGAACTAAGTGGGTAGCGCATTTCTTTAAAACAACTGCGAGTATACCATCAGAGCCGGGGAAATTATTTGGGGTCAGAAATGAGTTTAGACTGCATGCTGTTGAGGTAGTTCTTATAATTCTATTAAAAAACGACTGGTGTTAGTCGTTGCTGTCAGACATTTTGCGAATTGGATTCTTTGTTATGGGCTTAAGACGAAGTAGACAATTTGCTTTAGATTCTTCAGACTAATAAAACCAAAACCAAAAAAGCTCAGTTTCAAAAAATCAATCCGACTGCAAAATACGGAATTCGCCCAGTAGATTTTGCACACAAAAGAGTACACCTAGTAATGATGATAATGATTCTTGTATGCAGGTGTTTCGTTAAAGTCTGAACAGGGGATTCTATGTACATGGTCTTGACATTTGTTCGGACAATTACTCCCCCTGAAATCGGCCCTTCACTCCTAAAATCGCAATTTAAAATTTGGAGGAGGTAAACCCAGAAAATGCTTTATATAGGTTCTTTCAAAAACAATGTCTGATTTTGGTTTATGACGCATTAGAAAGCTGAGCATTTAACCTTGCTAACGATATCTCTTACGACTCAATAAACAGAAAATAGGCTTCTTCAAACTTCAAAAATGGCGATTTGAAAATCCGAAATTTGAATTTTGACCTTCATTCCGCCGTTTTTTTGTTCGGAAGGATCAAAATTGCTTCTAAGAAAAAGCTTCCCTGTCTTATGGCCTTCCTCGAAAAAGAAACCGAACTTGAATCCGACGTCATGTTGTAAGTATGAGATCCGGGAAATTTCGGGACTTTCAATAGAATTTGCATTTAAGGGATTTTCTATGTCACCATAACTGCCCATGAGATTCCAGCGTAATTGAGAAGCTTAACGTTTAACTCTCTGCACATACCTATTATATTTCACTTAGAAATTTCTTACTTATTTGAATTACTTCAATTTGCAATCCCTATTTTAATTAAGCCTGAATTTTTACGACACTGTGACTGACTCATTCTAGTACGAATAACTTCAGAATGCGATATCGGATTCAAGTACTCTATCAAAGAGATAACGACTTTTCATTTTTCTGTTGTCTGTTGAAACACGGAAAAATTGAAAATTTGTAAGGTTTCACTCAATTTTCAAACTATAAATAAATTATAAGTATGTTTTTTAAAACAATTTAGAAAAAATTCATTCAGCATTGAAAATTGGTTGAATTGATACTATCGCAAAATTTTCAAAAAATCAGAGGCTAGAAATTTATGGGGGAAAATTCTGTGACGAACTAAATAGCCTTAAGACTCTAGACAAATGGTCTAAAGTAAATGTAATAGATTATATGTTACCTGCGATATCTGGAAGAAGTGAAGAAAACCAAGGTGTAATTTATCAAACACAACAGTGGTGAATAAAAGATCAAAGCGGACATTTACCAAAGAAGAGAATTATACACGCTTTGTAGAAAATATAGAGAAGTCCTCGAATTTCAATGATACAATAAAAACTGAATTTCAAAAACTACAAGAAGATATAAATGAAACGAGTAGGCATATTAAAATAATACTGTAAGAAAAAATGTTATGTACAAAAAGACTTGTTAAAAGTTAGAGATGAAAAGTAAAGACTTTATAAGGAAGAATTAAAAAATAATTTATGTTTATTAAAAAATTAAAACTAAGAGTAAAACTTTTAAAATTAAAGAGAAGACAGTGCGATCTTCGTTGTTAGTTTTGGATTATTTTAATAAATGATTTTTGTTACAAAAGAAAATAAAAAAAAATATCTAAATCATTTTTAATTATGTTTTACTTCTTCATTAAACTCATCATCACTTTAATCGTCCAAGAAAAGCGCTAAAATGCTCATATTGAACTTGAAATTACGAAAATGCAACCAATCCCATTATTTAAATAACGCAAAAATTTAACGCTTTACACGAAATACATAGTTAAAATGATTCACAGTAGGTCAGGTGAGCTATTAAGTTTTCATATATGTAGGTATTGCTGTTTGGTTTTAAATTAACACCCCTATTTCAACAGTCACTAATATATGTATATTTCTATACAAATTACAGGGTTACCTTCGACATAAAAATTTCACGTCATGTAGTAGAGGGAATTCTATCAAAGACAATGTGAGGTGTAAATAAAAGTGAAGTAATGCTTATATAGGAGTGGATTAATTTACACAATACCAATTATTCTTGCAGTCGACTTCAAAAAGTCGAATTGATAAATCCTCGCAATACATCCCAAAATATTCCACCAGTAATCAACATCCACCTCCGGCAAAATTTTTAAATAGCTTATAGATAAATAACAATTTACGTTATCATATTGAATAGATAAATAACAATAATTTTTCGTTTTGTTTTATGTTCCTAATATTACATAATCTATGTCTATGTTGCATTATTAATTTGTATTGACACTAACATTGTCTTTTAAAATGGAATAGTAGATTTACTGTTTGTGTATATTATGAGGGCTTAATTCTCTACGGAAAAGTACCTATTCAGTAAATTCAGGTTTTTAAGAAATTCGCTTACCTACAGATATGTACATACAGGGTGTTCAAAAAGTACCGGACCGGTCAAATATTTCGGAAAGATAACATCGCATCGGAAAACAAAAAAATAGAGGTAAAATATTTTTAAAAGAAGTATTAAACTCTACCAACCCTCACCCCCACCCCCACCCCTGAGGGCGGGGTAGGGGTAAATTGTTTTTTTCAAATGGGACCACCCATTTTTTTGCAGATTCAGATTATTCATGCAAAAATACGTAACTTTTGTCTGAAAATTTTTTTTCAATTTTTTGAAAAGCTATCCAGTGGTATCAAACTCGACCCCTCCTCCAACCCCACCGATAGGTGGTCTCTCCCCTTTCTCAACCCCACCGGTGGGTGATCGAGTTTGATACCATTGGATAGCTTTTCAAAAAATATTTGAGACGTGTTTTTTCTTTTTTCGATCCCATGTGTAGATCGTGAGATTCGACCTTTCCGGAACCTTTTTTTACACAATACAAATACTCCCCCACACTCCCTGCAGCAAATTGAAAAAAATGTTTCATACAAACGTTACGTATTTTTGCATGAAGAATCTGAATCTGAAAAAGAAAATGGGTGGTCCCATTTGAAGAAAACAATTTACCCCCACCTCCGCCCTCAGGGATGGGGGTGGGGGTGAGGGTTGGTAGAGTTTAATACTTCTTTTAAAAATATTTTACCCCTATTTTTTTGTTTTCCGATGCTATGTGTTCTTTTCTAAACATTCGACCAGTTCGGTACTTTTTGAACATGCTGTATAATACATATCATAGTATCAGTTTAGTTTGAAATTCAAGGACATTCAAGGTCATACGAGCTATCAACAGATTTCTGCGGTTGTTAAACTATTTTCCCCTACCCCCTCAAAGTTGTTTAAATTCAAATTCAGAGTCTGTGGAAAATAACTATGGAAAAATACGATTTTCCTTTCATTCAGCTTTAGTACGGAGGACGAAAGGAATTAATTATAAAATGTTACGGAAACCTAAAAATGTATGTGTATCCAATTTTCACCCGGCCCCACCACTAAAAGAAGAGGGTCTATAAAATTAAATAAATTTTATTTATACTCATACTCAATTCGTAATTAATTTAATTAAAACAATAAAGAGAAAATATTTGCAAACAAAATTACCGTACGAAGCGAAGAAACAATTACACATAATTTTTATGGCTGTATCAAATACATATTAGAGAGATACAAAAACACGATTCGTCCACTAATTTACAGTAACAAACATAGTTATTAAGCGATTACATTTAATCTTAATGAAACGGCCTCGATAAAGATAATTTAAAGTTTACATCAAAAACATAGAAGGAAGAAGAGATATAGAAACCTTGTGAAAAAAGATAAGCGAATTGTCCACCAAGGAAAAATGAATCATTTTTAAAAATCCTTGTCCCAGCCACTGTTGTCATCTGGAGGAGGTCCATCAGGGTCAGGAGGATAGTCGTCAAAGTTCGTGGTGTCCGTGACATTCTTGACGGTTGGTATTATCGGAGGTGTAAGAGTTCGATCTCGTAGTCCTTCCCAGTAAAAGCCGTCGAACCACCTGATGAAAGAAAAGTTAGTTCTTCTTCTTACTATAAAGTACTAATTTCGATTAAACTAATAAGCAGAAAGTGATCAACACATATGTATGTAGTTGACTACTTCATGTAAATATGTAGGGCAGGTGACCCGGTTCTGGCCATTTTAAGAGTTTTTCACCACTCAAGCGTTTGGTCATTCATCTTTTTAATTATGTCGGACTTCATGTTCATCCCAAGTCATCAAAAATATATTAATCTTACCCTATAGAATCTTGTAATTACAAAATTCGCAATAGATGGTTTTTCTTTTTTTTTTTTTTTTAACAAAAGTCAGAAATGGTGTTAGTGCCACTTTTGGCCACATTTTACCCATGGCTACTATCATCTCAGTCATGATCGCTGACAACTTTATTACTGTTGCCACAATTCGTGATTGTAACTCATATACTGTAGACCTGTTTAGTTATCTGTACCTTGTTAGCATCGCTTTGAAGTTGAAAATGGCCAAAATTGGATCAGTGGCCAGAAACGGGTCACCTGCCCTACTAGGCAAATTAACAATATTTCAGAGTTAAAAATTAGCGACCGTCTTTTTGATTTTTTGTTTATTGTGGATCTTAGTCAAATCCTATGTATATCTTTGGAAAAATACCATTTTCTTAATTTGCACAATAAATGTAGGTACATTATGTATTACAATTTACAATATAAAAAAAAATTACTTGTGTTTCTGAATTTCACTTATTCCTCCTCGCTGATAGCCTAGCCGCTCAGCTGGATTGTCTCTGCATAATTTCTTGATCAAGTTGCTGGCATTCCTAGTAATATTGCGTGGAAATTCAATTGCATCGATCCCTTTCAGAATAATGTTGTAAGTCCGCATAGGATCAGAACCAGTAAATGGAGGGGTACCTAAAATAAAAGTCTTCTTATTAAAACCCCCGAAACTCAAAATTGGAAATTTTTACCTGTTAGCAACTCAAACATGAGAACACCTAGTGACCAATAGTCAGCACTTATGTCATGGCCTCGGTTTAGTATAACTTCAGGTGCAACGTATTCAGGCGTGCCGCAGAAAGTCCATGTCTTCCTGCCTGATTGCAATTTTTTGGCGAAGCCAAAGTCAACCAACTTAACGTATCCCTGCTCATCTAGAAGCAAATTTTCTGGCTTCAAATCTCTGTAAATGATATTCCTCGAGTGCAGGTAATCGAAGGCCTCAACTACACAAGCTGTGTAAAACCGAGTGGTGCTGTCGTCAAAATGGCCGCGATCGCGCAGGATGGTCCACAGCTCCCCGCCCAGGCAGCTCTCCATCAGCATGTAAAGGTATTTTCGATCTTTGAACGTCTTAAAGAGCTTCACGATGAACTGGCAATTCGCTTCGCCCATAATTTCTTTTTCTGACATGATGTGCTGCTGCTGACGAGTCTCCACGATTTGTGACTTTTTCATTTGCTTCAGGGCAAACGAGCGACTGGATTCGTTATTCATCTGCACGAGTTCAACTCGCCCAAAGCCTCCAACGCCCAGAGTTGCAATGACACGCAAATCTGAAAGTTTGACTTCCCGGAATTGTTCGTTGATCCTGCAAGATCATTAGAATTGAATTAGAATTAAAGCTATTACTTGCGAAAAAGATGTCTGTAAAAAACAAAAAAAAAGGATAACAAACATGTAATAAGATGGAAAACAATTAATTATTGTATTTTTAAACACAATAGTGGTAAAAAACACTGCTTAAAGTATTTTCAATGAAGTAAAATTTTCTTGTAGTCATACAAAAAAATACATACTCGTTTCCTATTTTGAGCAAAATAACAATTTGTTTAATACTAATGAAATGACAAAATAATATTGCACGGCTCTAAGATCTGCTATTCATCAAATTATTCCTGGAAAAATAACTTACGCCAATGTTCCGCAAAGCATAAAGCCTCATCCACACCAAAGAAACATTGTGAAAGAAACAAATTTAAAACAGCATTTTTGTACAAAGAAATGTTTTTCAAAGTTTCTAAAATTGTTTAATATATATTTCCGAAATGTTTCGAATATATTTGAAAAACGTTTTCGAAACATTTGAAGAACTATTCTTCAAGAAATGAGGAAGCAATTCGTTTCCAATTTGTTCCAGTATTGTGTGAAATATCTGATCACACAGTACTATTTTCTGTCTGTTATGCGTGGTAATTTCTGAAAGGATAATTAAAAAGAAAAGAATAATTTGGCAAAGAAGGTTTTCACAAAGTAGAAGTGAGTACAATGGTTTAAATTTATTAAGTTACCTAAGATCGATGCTCTTAGCGCCTTTAGAAATTGAGTATATTGTGATTATCCACAGACGAATATGCACTTAAACTATGGTTGAATTGATTGCAACATAAAATAAACATTCGTTGTTTCCCACTTTAAGTGGAAAACACTGAGTAAACATAAAAAAAAACTTAAAATGTCACGTACACACCAAAGAAACGATTTAGGATATTTCTCAAATATTTCAAAAATGTTTCTGAAATGTTTTTGAAACGTTTTTGGAACATTTTAAAAATACTTAAAAAATGGTCGGATACAAGTTTGTTTCGAAGTTGTTTATGTTTCATAAATGTTTCTTTGGTGTGGGACGCGGCTTAAGAAGTTTGTAAATTTTCCCATAGAAGAGTGAAGAAACTTTCTTTGGAAAGATGACCTTTCAAGGAAAGTGGTGCGACACATTAGGATTTTTGTGATCCACTTATCATTTGATTTTATTTATTTGAAAATTATAGAATGTTGTGGCCTTTTTTTTATTTTTGTCATTCTCTGGAGTCTAGAGTACTATTGATTTGAGTATTTTATTAGATTTTGAAATTTAATTAAAACATAAATATATTCTTTTAACTCTTTGAGGCGATTTGGTATTAAAATTGTCCCACCTTTTTGAAGCGTAAATACAGTGGTGGCCACGAATTTAGCACACATCACATTGGTTTTCTTATTTTTAAATTTCTCCGCCATTATTATTATAATTTTTCTATTTTATTGATTTTATTTTACGATTATTTCATGTGGGAATCGAACCCACAACCCCGGAATGGCATACCATACTCACAGCCGAACCGCTCAGCCAACTACATTAATAAATGCGCAGACGCTTTGAAAGTCCTATGACTTCTCAAATTGAATTAGAAACAATTCTAATTTTCAAAAAGTCATATGGTTACTCAAATGTCAGGTAATATGAGAGATATGGGTGAGTTTACACCATATGAGTCGATATTTATGAGAAGTCATATGCTTTTTCATATGACATCAGATAATGTAAAGCCTACTTTAAATATTCGTTTTATTTTAATTTAATTATTTATTTTTAAAGTGAATATATAACCAAATATTCTGTGAATATTTCAAGCGTCTATCTGTTACCGTTATCAATATCGAGCAAAAAAATCACGTTTGTTGTATGGGAGCCCCCTTAAATATTTTTTTTTTATTATGTTTTTTAGTATTTGTTTTTGTGTTCTGTGAAATTAAACTTAATTTAGTGTTCTAAAAGTTATTGAAGTTTTGTTTGGACAACTAAATAGAAATACTTGTGTTCCGTGAAATTAAACTTAATTTAGTGGTCTATGTAAAAGTATCACTTATTTGGAAATTTCCTTAAAATACTATTATTAAACAAGGAAATCTACATTGCTAAGCAGTGATTTTTATTGTTTAATTAATTAACAAATGGGAATAATAAAAAGTTATAATCCCACAATTCAAACGATCATTATTCATCTTTGGCAATCAAGTATATCGGCAAACCACAAGCATTTTTAATTTCTCTCTTCAGATATCGTGCAATCATCAGGGCTTCAAAAAATATCCTCGTGAAAATATTTTCTCCGAACATTTACATGTTATCGAGAATTGTTAGCAGGAGGCTAATCGAGGCTGGGGTTGCATGATAGGGTTTCACAAAAGAAGACAATTGTGAGTCCAAATAATCGAAAAAAAAAGACTGGAATTTGTAAAGAACCATCTGACTTGATAAGCCGGCCAGTGGAAGTACATATGTAGATATATCTTGTAGAGTGACGAGGCAAAGATCAATAAGATGGGATTAGATGGAAGAAAATTTGTTCGTTGACCTATAGGTGCTGCATTCATTTCTAAGAATATAACGTCTGTGTTTACACATGGGAGAGGCTCAATTTGTGTGTGAGACTGCTTTTTGTCAGTCCAATTTTTAAAATTGAGGGCATCCTGACGAAAGAGAAATATGTGGGGGAACATACTGAAAAATGTAGATAATTCTGTCACGGGCTGAAGTGAAGAGAATTTACCTGTAATTTGGAAATTCCAGCATGATAATATTCCAAAGCACATAGCGAAGCTTGCAAAATAATTCCTTCGGGATAATTTTATCGATATTCCTGAGTGGCCTTCATACACTCCGGACCTGAATCCGGTAGAGCATCTTTGGGCAAATGAAAAAAATGAAGTTTTTCAACAAAATATGAGAAATATTGAAAAATTATTTAATGCGACGGCATGGGAAAACATTCCTGTGGAGAGATTTAGGCATCTAATTTTAGCAATGAGAAGAAAATGTGAAGCAATAATTTTCCAAAAAGGATTTCCCACTAAATTTTAGTTCATACTCTGTAAAAGTTTTGAAATAAATGTAGATATTGTATATTGCTTCTAATTAATAATTGTCGAACTTAGTTGATAGTAGTATGAAATCTTCAAAAATTATTTAAAATAGTTGTAAATAGCTAAAGTTGCTAGCAAAATTTGCTATCAAAAAATATTATTAGAATGGTTTTTGTAATGTTTGTAAGGAGGAACTCGATCTTTTGTTAAATCCATTAGGGTGTTTCTGATTAGTTGTCCATATCATATCTCTATATCTCTATAAACTATACTTTAAATTCATTGTCATAAGTCCCAAAAATTGTTCTAACTTCTAACACTAAGTATACTCATATAGCATAATATTATCTAAAATGACCGATAAAGTTACTCACTTGAATACGAATACCAGTTTGCATTAAATGGGAAAAAATTACAGGCATTCACTTATTGTAAAAAAGACACTCCCATAATTTACTTACTTCTTCCGTTCCAAGGTGCCTTCATCGTCGTATCGATGTCTAATTTCATCCAAGTTGGAAATGAGCTGATTGAATGTTTCCCTGTCGATTACTAAACAAGTAACACCTTCCGGTGAATCGCATATAATATTTGCTGTGCGAAGATCATCCCTGAGGAAGAAAAGAAACAAAATTATAAATTTCATTTAATGAAGCTGTTTTGCGCGTCCCTACCCTTGCAGCGCTTTCTCACCGAAGAAGTCCCCTTTGCCCAGAGTACGAATGAACTTCTCTTCCTGTGAATCTGGTTGTTTGATCGTCACTCGCACTTGACCTTTCGAAATTATGAAGAAAGTGTCGCCACGAGCCCCTTGTCGCACGATGTAGTCACCCTGCTGGTAGTAGGTTTCCTCCAGCACGTCGGAGATCTTGATGAGCGTGTCTTCCGGCAAGTTCTTGAATATTGGTACACTGCAAGAAAAGAAAGTTACATCTGCGGCCAGTTACGTTTTTCAGAGGCATTTTTCAATTATTTTTGATTCGCTTCATTAACGAATAAACGAATATAATCCCGGCGGTTGGCGGTTACCCAACCACTCGCCGCACGAGTGATTAGTGCCTCTAGCAATTAGGCACCCCAACAGCCAGCCAGTCAGCGGAGCGCCAGAGAAAGTTTCGATAGAAGATGATCTTTCTGCGGCTGTAGTCAGGCCGCGTTCGGCGTGCGTTTGTAATTTGCGTTTAATGACTGAGCGATTTCACATTTTTTCACCACTTCAATTCGGTTGAGCTGTGGTCGTGTGCATTCAGCGCGGCTTTTCCTCTGAAAAACAAATCTTTGCCGACACGTCGGCGACCTGGAGATCGCGCATCTTAAGCGATGCGGCGGCGTAGGTTCCGTTTTCACTTTTACTTTCCGGCGAATTTCCCATCCGCGATCGGAATGCAATCAGGTAATTGATGGAATCCGCTGCCAATATCTGCTTGATATCAGCCTTGAGCGCTGAAAAGAAGTTCGTTTCGAATGCTTCCCGTCCCATTCGCGTAGTTTGTAACGATTCGCGAAAAGTTGGCTCGGGTGATTACAGAAATTACGATAATGTAGTAGATTCAGGAGAACTTGCTTAATTGTTTTTAAGTTCCAAAGTCCAGGATTAATAAATATATTAGAAAATTTGCAAGAAAATTGATTCAATCTGCTCATTACTGATAAATAATTGATGATAAAGATAATACATATAGTAGGTTTCAGTGTTGCAAAAGAATACTTCATGTCCTGCTAGGCAACAAGAATAAGAAAAAAAGCATTGCTAAAAGCGAAATGTTATCTGTCATTTTTTCGCTTTAAAAAAGTGAATGTTTACGTTACAGTTTCCACAAACTTTCTGTTAATAACTAATAACTGGGTATCCATTTGAATGTTATTTTTTTCAAAATCTTGAATAAACTTTTTCGTTTGCACATATACGCCCAAATCGGGCACAGATTCGGCGGTATAAACGTGCCCAAACCAAACCCTACATGGCGAACAAATTCGCCCGCAACAGATACGAAAAGGTTAAAAATATATCCTTTCGCTGGCTTTCGGCATTTCGGATTTAATAAACCAGAAACTTATCAGAGTATTGTGAGAGAAAATTATTTTGAGGAAGTTGCCATCAATGTTTTTTCATGTTTACCCGGGTGAAAACATAAGTCTGGAACTCAGTCTGAAATAAGGCGGAAATTATTATTTGCACTGAAAACTGACTGAAAACAAACTGAAAACGTATTACATGGAGCAGGTGAAAACAGAATTCAGGCTGAAATGAGCCAGAAATATTTTTTTACTCTGAAACGAAACTGAAAGTAGACTGAAAATTTTATATTAGAATTGCTGTGTGGGAAAACACTCAGTAACCCTTGATGAGTACGAAGAAGAGACTAAGGGAAGACGGAAACGAGACGTAAATTTTATCATTATTAGACTTAGAATATTTTTAGGACTAGGTATTTCTTGGATTGAGAAAAATCTTCGAAAATTGGATTTAATCAAAATATTTTCAGCGTCATTACAGTCTACCTTAATGTTTCCGTCTAATTTCTGCCTGATTTCCGTCTACATTCTTCAGTCCAACTTATACATAATTTGCAAATCAATAAATTGTTTAGCCTATTTTCAGTCTTATATTTTCACCCGGGTTCATTATCCCTAATAGGACTCAATGTAACTTATTTGGAGAATCAGACCACCATCTCATTCTAAGAGATCGTTAACTGGACTAACTGATTCTGGTCAGCACTCACATTAATTTTCTAGATAAGTTATTTTTTATCTACCTATTTTTATTCTCGCGGAATGTTTTAATTTTTGCTAAAAATTTGGACTGAATTTAATTTTCACCTAGATTGGAGATTGAAACACCATTGCAGAATACCTAGTCGCCGCATGATTGTAGGTTTACCTTTATTTTGAAAAAAAAAATTATAATTGTTGTTTACCTCTTTAAGAAATCTGTGTATTCGGCCTGCCTGATGAGACCTGTCCTCATCATAATAGTCTGGAAGCATTGCCGTTCGATGGCCCATAGTTTGCAGTCAGTTATTGCTGTTATTGTGGCAGTCCTCTGACAATTATACAAAATTGCTAGTTCTCCGAGCACTTTAGCTCCAGAAAGTGTAGACAGATATTTTCCTTCGCGTGACACCTCGACTCGTCCCTCTGTAAGTGGAAAAGAAGCAATCGTGAATATCAGCTGGATAAATTTCAAAACTCGTAAAATATTCCTCGACTAGCACTGGATGAGTGCAGTTAAAAACAATTTTCAGAGTCACGAGAATAATCGGTTGTAGTACAAAGAGGTGGGCGAAGTTGTTGCGATACGTCTGATTGTTATAATACTTTCATTATGTTTTTAAATATCGCAACTATAGAACTACGGTTGACAATGTGATCTGTTCAATGCTTTGTATATCTTAGAATTCGCTTTTACTCGTGATAGTTCCGATAGTTTCCGCATAAAATAGCTGACTTATTATGTGATTTTTGAGTTATGCACACTCAAGCGCCCACGATTTTATAACCATATAAAATTATTGAACAAATAAATCTAAAATCTGTATACATTTACTAAAACATTTTTTCTTGCTTTGTAACATATATGTATGTAGGTAGATTGATATACCAGATTATGGCACGATATACATAGTCCAAAATGGTTCAAAAGTTATTTTATACCGTAAAGTGCAAATTAATAACGAATATAAAATCGTTTTACTTAAAATTTTTTTTTTATTTTTTTTTTTTTACTTTTTAGTTTCGGACAGAAATCACTATATCATTTAAACTTCAGCTTATCGTATTTTTCTCGTCGAACCCTTTCATTCAATACCCATGCCAAAGGGATTGTGATGCAAATTGTAATCTTGAGGTGTCCGCCATTTTGAATTTAGAATGATGTCACCCCATCTATCATATTCTGCTCGTCAAACCCTTTCATTTGACACCTATTTCTAGAAGGTTGTAAAGGAAAAGATAATCCGCCAGCTTGGAATATCCGCCATTTTAAATATATTACAATTCTGAGTACACTATATTGTATTGTCACCGAAACCAAAGTTGGGTGCAAAATTTCAACTCAATCGGTTAGCGTAAAGTGGGCGTAAATGGGATTACAAGATTTGACTGTTACGTACACGGTTTGAAACTAAATAAAATCGTTAAAAAAGGAACATATCTGCTTATTTCAGCAACTGCTAATGTCGACTTGAAATTTTGAATAGTTTTAAAAATTGCTTGCACACCTTTATTGAAAATGACAGAATTTAGAAAATGTTTTCATTTTACAAAACAATATTTATGTTCGTTTATGTAATAGAACAAATAAAAGGCAACTTCAATATAATTATTTCCGTAGTTTTATCACGCGACGTTTTTGAAAAAAGTGGTAAAAACCAAAAATAGTTCGTTTTTGAGTATCTTTTAATATTCAAAGAAATAATAATAATGAAACATGAAAAGAGCTGCGTCATTTTATTTACGATTGTTAAAAAAATGCGCTGTTTTTCATCTAATTACTAACTTAACGAACTTAATGTCAATGTCACGCTCATTTTTCTCTGATCGTGTTTAGTGGAAACTTGAAAACCACTTAAATGTGCGATATGGTCACTTTTCACAAGCACTTACAATAACTTTTATTTGCCGCCTTTCTCCCACGTGTGCTGCTGATTTGAGTCATGGTCTACAGGGTGATTCAGAAAGACGTTAATTGAATAAAATGTTGTGCACGGAAAAAAAAAATTTGTATAGCAAAATAATCCCCAACCAATTTACGAACGTTCGCCAAAATCCACAACATATATTGAAAATCCACAACATATATTGAAAAAGCAGCAGATCTCCTTAAAAGCTACAGGAATTATTACCAAAATAATGCACTATCCTAAAATCCATCAGAAAATACAGGAATATTTCCCAGAAATTTTTTCCGTATGATAAACGTTTCAGCCGTTTTAAATTAAGGCCTAAATTTTAAGCTCTCAATATTAGATATTTTCCTACTTTAAAGATTATAAAATTATTTTCATTATTATTATTCGTAAGAGAAAAGTTTTTCATTGACCTGTGTAATTTATTCATAAGAGACCTTATTAGTGACTACACTTTTTTCAACTCCCTAAAACCTTAAATATTTCTAACAAAGACTTTTATTATTTATTTAATACGAATTTTAATGAATGATGCTTGAAAGGTGCTAAATTTAAATTTAAATTAACAAACGTTTAAGCGACAGGATTTATGGTGAAACATTGTAACTTGTCGACAGTTAAGTGAATCGTGAACGTGGTTAGAATTTGTGATTTCAGTTGACGCAAGTCAAGCTTGGTCAAATCTTGTTGTATAAAGTGAATGACCCACTCCGGAAAATTTGTACGGACATCTAATTATAATTCATAGGAAAGTAACATCGATTGTATACATACTTAAGCAACGTTGTGCTTATTTGATACCATAATCACAATCTTTCTTACTATAATAGTAGTTTGATAAGTTTGATAGACAAAAACGATTTCATATTTTAAGAATAATTAACATTAAGTCTAAAGGTCTGAATAATTGCAAATTAGCAATTCATATATTTTTAAAAAAGGGTTGCCAATATCTGCACTTGAATTTTCCATTGAAATAGGGCTCTTGATGTTAATGATGTTATCAGTTATTTAAAGGCTTTTTTAAATTATACCAATTATACCAACCTATGTGTATTTAGCCCATTGATTTAAATTCATGTGACTTTTATTATTAAATTTCAAAAATCTAAGTTTAATTCGAGTTTAAATTTGTTTCGTAACATCGTCGAATAACTGGTAATTTCGGTAAGGGAGACCGGGGTAGGTATCTTACTCTACTCATTTTTCCCCGTAGCGATTCTCGTTTTGTCCCGGCCATGGGGCAAAATTATATTCTTGGCTAGTATAATAGGTACGCTTTGGTTGACTAATCTTATTCCACTACATGGGTGAGTCGATTAATCTGCATCCAGCGTAATAGAAACATATGTGGTGTATCTAATAATAATGCAACGTAATTAGTGAACCTTGTAAACTGGTTGTGAATGGTACCGACGAAACTTTCACTTTGATAAAAATACAGAATGTCAAGAGGATTTGTAGAATTGTTTCAAGGCAAACAGGAACAAGTAGATTGTAAAAAAGCAGCATAAAGGCGTGCATTAAATTCATTTTTATTAAACCATCTTAATAACTCTTGTGAATCAAGCGGAACTGTTTATAGCTCAACCCTACCAACCTCTTAAATGCTTTTCCTATTCTTGTCGCGGTGCAATGAAATTGTTCCCGTGTGTCAAGTGAAAGTAGCAATTTACGGTCGCTCCCATGGCCGTAGATAAACATCCGAAATCCCAATATGTCAGCTTTTTCGTTATTGCTTATTTGTTATAAGAAGTGTCATACATAGAGTAAAACTTCGGGTCAAATTTTAATCTTCGGTGGTTTGGCGGAGATATTGTTATAACTTCTACGGGATATCTGTACTTAACATCAACCTTAAGAAATAGCAAATATCCTTAATCTTCCATTTGCTCGTTTTTTACTCAGGTGCAATTGAAACATCATTCCGTTCAATCAATTGAACAAGAGCTATTTACCTTTTTCGTAGACCCCTAACTCTTCGATGCAATCAACGTAACAGAATACGTGAGGAGACTTTCGATCGCGGCATTTAAGCGAAGATGACGAGTCGAAATTAGTTTCGCGAAATCTCTGGCTTATTGGTATTCTGTTGTAAGACAGCATTGCAATAACCGTTCATGTCTTTGGCCAGCCCGTCTGAACTGTGTGGGTTTGCGACTTCGTTGAAAGTTAGTGCAGTAAGTGTGCTCTACTGCCTCAGCGCAGCTTACGTATCAGATAGCTTTGGCCTTTCCAGACTATGCAAATTGTCGCCGTGGGTCGTATCGAAATAAGAAACTGTTAAAATGCCAATAATTCTGCATGCTTTATTAAGTTTTATGCTCAACCGCTGCTAAAGTAGGTTTGCTGGATTGAAATCTGACGGAAACTAGATACACTACCATATGCGACAAGAAGTGACGTAAGCGGTGAAGGCATCGTTCTGTGAACGAAGAGATTTGCGCAAGTCTTAAAGCTATCAGAGATGGTACTCATTATGCTATTAAACAATTCACGATCTTGTTATCTATTTATCCGTATGTTTGTATTTTCTGAGACAATGTTTATTATTAATTGTTGCCAGCGATTCGAACTCAAGTAAGCATGTGGGTTGGGCAACATGATACCCTGTAAAGAATCTGAAGGCGACTGAAAACGTCTAAAGACAAGAAATTATGAAAACTGTCAGTAAAAAAAAACTCCTTGGTATTTATTCCGATGCTGAACTGTGGGATTATTAGAATTTAGATTAATGCAATAAATTTTTAAATCTAATGTGCAATCTTTGTACATGTAATATAGATTAAAAGAAAAGTAAAAATATTTTGTAGGCAATTTTAAAATATTTTTTTTTGTTTCTCAGTTTCACTTTTTATTTTTTATATACCCTTCATAGATTTCCAATTCCAATAGATTTTTATTACAGCAAGATTTTCACGACCTTTGACCTTGAATATCATTGTCCTTTAAAACATATCATATCGAAGTTGTGCATACATATATAAAAATCCAGTTTACTGATATTTTTGAGAATATAAAACCTCATGATACTAGGCTTTACAATAAACAGTAGCATTGAATAATTGATCACTGATTAAAAATTTCAGAACATTACACGTTGACATATCCATATTGGGTAGATTAACAGCAATAGCGCAATACTGACACCGTGACTGGACCATCCATAGCAGACGTCGGGATGATAATTTGAACTTAATCGTGTTCATTTGGCCTGAGAGTGGCTATCGGTATTGTGTCAATGATGGAATCGAAGAGAGCAACGAATTAGCCATAATTGATTTCTCGACATAAATTGACTTTAAGATCTCTCAACGGATTTTGATGAATCTTTGTAGATACGTTCATGGGAGGTCAGAAATGATGAATACGCAAATTAACTCCAAAATGTTGAAAACTAAATTTTCCGTCGTAATTTTCTTCTAATTTTCAGAATTTTCTGGTGAAAATTATGTAAAATCTGAATATTAAAAACGTTTCCATCTGACTTCCGTAAACAATTCTACGTGAAATTAGATTAAAAGAAACTTTTGCTCTACTTCGAATTCTTAGATTATGTACCTACATATGTAAGTAAGGCCAATGATACCTCAATAATCACCAGAAACCATCAAATCATTGCGATTCTAAGAAGGAGAAACAAAATTCTTATAAACTTACATATTAATGTGCTTTCCAAACGTAAAAATAAGGCCAACAAAACCGAGGTTTGTTCGAACCTTAAAATACAGATTTCCCTGTATAAAGTATATTAGGGCTAAGTTTGGCTCGAACTTGTATTAAACATTAAAGTGAAGAAATTAGTAACGTAGAATTATAAAGCAATTACTATTATACGTTGTTCTCAATGAACTTGTCGAAAACTTCCTTGTTTTGCAAAAGCTTATCTCATAATTGAACAGCTCAATTTAAATTGTGTCATGGGAGATAAAGGCGGCAGGAAATAAAATTTGTGAAATATTTCACCCATGGACTACAAAAAAAAAAAAAATCTAACAATGAATGAGCGAGCAGCAATTAAGTTGTTGTCTTCCGCATTTTGCTAACTAATTTTCGTTCTCCTTGTATTAACTGAACAATTCACGAGAAAAAAGTTAGATCAATTTTGTAATGAAAATGAAAAGTTCTTAAAATTGTGCATTACAAGAATGAAAGGAAAATAACTTGTAGGTGTTCTTTTAAATATATTTAACGACGATCTACAGAGAAATATGTGAACACTTGAAAATTATTATAATGGAATTATTAATTAATAATAATTATGAATATATATAGTATACTTATATATAATAAGTATGACACGAAATACCCTTTTCCTTCTTCGTTATACGTTGTACTTACTTAAGATTGGGACTTGACACTGTATGCAAATGTAACTAGTTAATATACTTTAATACTTATTTTACTTCCTATCCATTTTAAAAGGTTACGAAAATTGAGATTGCAACATATAATTACCAATTGGTTGGATATTGCTATGCACTTTCATGCTCGCTTACATGAGAACGTGAAAGAGGTACCCGTGTGCAAAACCAGTCCTGACTCTTCCTTTCGCTTCGAGGTGCTCCTCGTTAGCATCAACAACATAACACAGCATTAACATTCGCGAATTCCAAAAGCAGAATAACTTCACGGTGCTGCTGCTCTTACGACACCGTGAAATGAAATTCGTTCAGTCAAATCCAGTCGGCCACAGCGACGTGCTTGGCAAATATGCAGCGCGTAGTGCATTCGGACAACGATTGAAGAAATCGGAAAAGAAGATCCCCATTCAATCGCTGCGGTAATCAATTCACTGTCTGCTGGTGACAATTTTAATGTTTGGTCATTTGCAACGAGCGATTCATCACCTCGTTATGCAACTCATAGAAAGTGGTATACTAATACTACACTCAGAATAAAAGGTACTGCTTTTAAAGAAAAAATAAATAAATAAATTTTTTCTTTAATTCAAATCAGTATCAGTAGTATAAATAATATATTTATTTTCCACTACAACTCTATTAAACCAATGTTAAGTTTTACAAATATGAAGACAATATTTTTATTGGTGTAAGTATTTTGTCTTTGTTTATTGTCAATTTTTCCAAGAAAGAAAACAATTCTTTAACATAAAGCAGACCTTAAAAAGTAAAAATATACATCGAGTCGAGATGTCTGTTTTTTAGGTAAATGGGGAAAAATGCACTAAGGCTGCGCTGTTTTATAAACAAGCTTTATATTAAAATAATACATTTTTCCTCATTTATCTAAAAAAGAATCACCCTAGGATCAGTTCACCTCACTTTAACGTCGGCTTCTCTGAACTTTTCTACGTTAAGGGTAAAACCTTTACTTACTTTCGTTTCGCTCATCATTAACAAGTTTTTATAATACGCTGTTCGCTGTAACTCAAATTTGGATTCATTTGAAATCAAAATACCAATGGAATTTATAACCAAACTGTATTTCCCTGGTACTAAACGGTTTACTGACTGTTGATTTTTTACAAAAAGGGGATTTTGTTAATTTTTAGTCTATTGAAATGTTACATTGACCTTGAAATTTAGGTAGGACAAGGATGCAAGTATAAAGCTCGGTTTTCAGGATTAAAAGCCCTACCTCCCCTTTCCCCATTTAACCTCCATCTTGAAAAGGAGGCTACTTACCATATTGTGAGGAGTTTGTTGAAAAGGGAATATAAAATCAATATGAGGTTTCTGGAACCGTTTTTCAAAATAATGCTCCATTTTTGAAATATTTGACGCCTAAAGGCCGTTCTCCAATGCACCGACCACCCAACCAAGAACGAACCAAAATCGCGCCATCGCGTCACACATTATGTTGGCCTCATATTCCCTCTCGCTCGTGTTTTGGTCAACCTGGCTAACTTTTTCATGTGTGCGTTTTAACCACATAGTACTAGTCGCCTATTCAGCGGTTGTGTTGTACTAGAATATCTGTCAGTGAGACAGCTGTCCCACCGGTTGCCAGAAACTCAGTGCGCTAATTTTAACATAAAGTGCTTATAAAAATGTGCGCGGTAATTCCAGCCCAGCACTAAAAGTAAAAGTGAGTAGTTTTTTCGTTCAAAAAGTGATAAAAGCTCTTCCAGATAAAATATTTGCCCGAGGATGTTGTGACAGCCGGCAGGCACAACTACAGGCAGGGCTTGTATTTTACACGCGAATTCAGGCAATTCAGCGTTTTCGTTGGTTGGTTCGTGGTTGGTTGGTCGGCGCATTGGAGAACGGGCATAAGTGACCATTTTCCGATCAGGTTTGTGTCGGCCAAGATATCACATTGAACGCAATTTCGGAAAAAATCTGAAAAAATCTGAAAAAATCTGAAAAAATCTAGAACACGGGGCATAATTTTGAAAAACGGTTCAACGATATCCCACACGATAATGTAAGTACCCCTTTCCCTTTTTCAAAATGGCGGCTAAATGAGTGGGGGATGGGGAACTTTAAACCCCGAAAACCGAGTTTTATACTTACACTGACCCCCTAAACATCCACAAAAAAAATCTTGTCCTATCCAAAATGCAATGTTTGGCCAACATTTTGTAACATTTCAATGGACTAAAAAAATCTATACTAATATTATAAAGCTGAGGAGTTTGTTTGTTTGTTTGTTTGGTTGAACGCGCTAATCTCAGGAACTACTGGTTCGAACTGAAAAATTATTTTTGTGTTGGATGGACTTTATCGAGGAAGACTATAGGCTATATAACATCTCGCTACGACCAATAGGAGCAGAGCATCAATGAAAAATGTTGCAAAGACGGGAAAAAAATTATTCTTTTTGAGAGCTTACGTTACGTGCGCTACGTAAACGGTTAAAGTTAAGCAAAAATCATGTATGATGTTCTAAATTGAGGGAAATTGTCTCTATAGATACGATAGGGTAGGTATAATACATGGTCATTTCACTGGTAAGATAAACTTACCATCAGTGTCTTTGGTGAAGCCATTCCTGATTGGATCAATATCCTTCTCCTTGAGCAGGTTGCCCGTGCGTCTTTTCCGCGCATAGGTGTGCACTGGCACAATAAGACGCGGTCGAGGTATGCTGAACTGGTCGTCCGAGTTGCTGCTTGACGACGAGCTGCCTGGTTCGCGTCTCTGCTTAGGTGAAGACTTCTCGGGTGCCGCTTCTTGCTGACCTCTCGCAGGAGCGCTTGGTTGCGGAAGAGTGTGGAAACCGACCTCTGCACGTTGCAAATTCTTCCACTGACGACTATAGGTGTTTTGTGAAGAAGGTTTTTGTATTTTCGCTAAAGGAATTGTCTTGAACTTTTCCTGGAATGCGCTTTCATAGTCCCCAAATTCACTGTCATATGACTCAGATTTGAACGTCTCCGAAGGTGAATGAGACTGAAACTGGGACTCCATCTCCACCTGTGAAGGCGGTGGAGGGGGTGACTTATACAGGGTGTTTGACTGGATCTGGGGTTGAACTTCGGATTGAAGCTGAACTTCTATTTGGGACTGTGATTGATGTTGCGAATGCGACTGTAGTTGGGGTTTGGACTGTGATTCTAGTTGTTGCTGTGTCTGATTCACGGATTTTGGTACCGGCTTGAAAGTAGTAAAACTAGGTACAGTAACTGGATTCACTCGTACACTTTTTGCTCTCGTAACTGGGCGTGGCTTAATAGTGCAAAACCGCTGAGATGGTTGAATTTCGTATGACTTCATTCTATCACTTGGCTTTAGAAACACATCTTCAAATTCGCTTATCCTAGTATCACAGTCTTGCTTCGGAGATTCTAAGTTATTCCACCTTTTTCTAGTTGGCTGAGTATTTATAACAGTAGGATCTCCAATATCATCAAAATCGTCCGATAATTCATTTTTCGATTTCCATTTTCTTCGAAGATCCTTGATGTCCAGGGTGCCACACGGCGATATATTTTTTAATTGCATAATCACAGTTTGCGATCGCTTCAGCCCCTTGGTAGGCGTCATCATTCTTTCTTCTATCTTAATTTCAGGAGGAACAATTTGTCTGGAACGAGCCCGAGCATCTATAGGGTCAATCACGTATTGATTCATCAGTGAAGTTTCGCCGTAACCTTTCCGAGTTTTATCAATTTCTTCGGTCACTTCTTTCAAATCATCCCATCCTGGGTATTGTTTTCTATTTTTTCTTTTTAGCGTCGAAGGCTTGTACCCATTCAGGTCTCTTAGGTTCTTGGTGATTCCCTCATCCTTTTTTTGTTCCTCCAGAGTTCGAACCTGCTCCAGAGTCATCTGGTATTTACTTAAAGCTGATAGTCCGGCAGCATTATAAGAACTTCTGTTATTCTTCGCATTTTGAATATCGACGCTGCTTCCGAAACGATGTCGTATACTTTCTTGTGCTTGAAGCCAATTAGCTTCGTAAATCGCACCCATAGAACTCGCTTTTTCTAGCGGCAAATTAGCATCCACTGCCTTGCCCGGATAATGCTTGATCCTCATTTTGGGTCGTTATAATTTCAACTTATGGAACTGATCCATGGATCCCTGGCTTTACAAGAGATCCGCGCACATTCTGAAATTATTGTTATAGCAATCGATTCACGTGGCATTTAAGATTCACAGCAAAGGTCTGAGTTAACGTGCATAATATAGCCAAAATGTTGCGATACCACTTTTACTTGATTATTTAGTTATAGTGTATATAAAGTTTATTCACACAACTTTTTCAAGAAATGGTGCATTGAAATTTCACCAGTACTATATTGGTAAGAGAATGCGCCTACCCTAAACAGCCCAAAATTTTGTACACGCAACATTTTTTTACTGAAATGTAATTTTCATTGCACCAATAAGTGCATGCAAAATTCACTAAACTAAAACTGTTAGCAATAAAAACGAATGTAGGATACAATAAGTTAATTAGTGGCATTTTAAGTAATTTTCTGTATCAGCAAAGACTTCATTATGATTGTAAAAACTAGCAAAGTAAGAAAGTTAAAAAAGTATTCTTGCTGATGCAAACTTTTTGTTTTCCTTTTGTTACTAGCGAAAAATTACTATTTTCTACACACATTTTTATTATTAACCTATAGTGAATTTGCAATGCATTATTGTTTAACGATATAATGTGTAGTATACTATATTTTAAGTTTTAATACTGTGCACAAGAGCTATTGAACTGAATTTTTAATTTATTTTTATTATTAAGTGACGTTTTTTAGCACTATTGCTTGACCTTGACCTTTATCACTATCTCTACGCTTACTTCTGTCTAAAATCTAAAAATATTCGTTTAAATTGGATTACACGATTCATTTTACTTTAATACATATCTATAAAGACTTTTATAAATTGTTTGAAACATAATTCGTAATAAACTTTTAATTAGAGTGATTAAATTATTCATTATCTAGTTAGGAACAATAAGTTTTAAGTTTAAACTATTTTTTTATAAGAATAACAACAATGGGAACTAGAATGGATATGTTTTTCTGGTGAGAAAACATAAACATGTTACCAGAACAAAGCTTTTGTCGACAAAATTAAGCGTAAATAACTCTTCTTTTTTCTTTCAAATTGAATTAAATGTGCCACGGTTCAAATAAAATTTTAAATATGTTCATTGTGACTACTGCCGGCATTATTTCACGTCGCCGCATTTGTGTTATACCAAACGGTAAACAGCTCGCTAGGTATATACCTACGGAATTCGAATTGCATAATTGCAAAATTTCGCGAACTTGCGGCGAGTGTATGTGATATCCTAGCCTAGAAATGTTCTCATTTTTCTTTAAAATGTAAACATAAAGTAAGACGACACACAACTTCTAGTAATCTAGCAGACACTAAAATTCAATGTCTATGTAGGTATGTTATGCTTAGAATGTAATTGAAAAATATGTTTATTCTCTCAAGCTGATGCAAAAAGATATTAATTCATAATTGCCTATTAGTCTTCTAAAAAACTAAGAGCGTTGGTGATCTAAATTATTTGCCTTAGCTGAGTTATTTTAACTTTTAAACACTTGAATAAATAAAAGTATATTTCAATATACCATGGTACGGGGGCTTTCCTGATCAAAAACATGATACAATTTTTTATAATCCGGGGACAGATAACAACAATCGTCAAGTAATATTTCTCAAATAATTTTTTTGCTTTTAATAGTAAGTAAATCAATAATTTTTTTTTAAATTACTTATTTTGCATAACATTCTAAATACTTTTTGGCCTAAAAATGGCGATTGCAGTGATAAATAATTATAATTCAAAAAAAATCACACATGTAAAGTAGGTTCAAATTTATAACAAGAGCCGAATTAGTGTTAAACTAAAGGGGGAATTGGATACTACGGTGAAGACTGAAGTATCGATACTACGCCTGTACAGTTTGCTTATTTCGTATAATACTGATCACTTCAGTGACAAATTAAAATTTACATTGAAAATAAGCTCATATAAAATTACATTTCACGCTTTCAGATAATAAGCAACATTTCAAATATGTTGATCATTGTTATTGATTGTTGACAATGGCTCAATACCCTTTGAGCAATTTTGTGGCCAGTAATATGTTTACCATTCCATGTCAACTGGATCAGCTTCTGACTCGACTATTTTTGACTTTTAATAACTACTGGCTGATTTTCAATAATGAATTTTCATTTTACTATTTTTACTCTTTTTACTATTTTTGAAGTACCTACTATTGGAGTTAATTTTTTGAATTTTTTTTATTCTCTGTTATTCAAAAAAAAAAAAAAAAAAAAAATTGATAGGGCTTTTTCGGTAGATTACGAATCCGACAATAAGAGTTCTCCATCACATCTAGTTTTTAAGTAATAATAGTATGAAAAGCGAAGAAATCCTTATTTTGGTCATTATTGAAAATTTATTAAAAAATAATGGAATGACGTAGAAGTTCGAAACATACATATCTCCAAAAACAACTTAAATGTTTAACTGCACTCATAAAATAACAGTTATTTGAAAGGTCTATAAAGAATTGTTCAGAAGATGCGTTTTTGCATGGAAGTCCTCCTCCTATGTCCGCGATTCATTTATTTCATAGGGCCTAAGCAAAGATTCATGAAAAACTTTTAAATTTTAAGAAAGTTTATTAATAACTGATTTTATATAGATAGTTCAGGATCTAATCTTTTGTTAGAGGTATATTTCACAATCGTGCGATAGCTCGTTATTTTTGAAGAAGTTTTCAAATATGTCTAATATATAACTTTTATCACTTTTCAACCCCATATTCCTCGTAAACGTGACCTGTTGGAACAATTTTGTTCATGAATTCGTAATCTACGGAAAAAGTTTTATAGAAATGATATATCATTTGTTCTGTTACAAAATTTTGTTAACCAGTGTTATTTGTCATATGAAAATTTCGAGTAATGTTTACTGGAAAAAAAACAATATAGGCACGCATATATAACCAAACGTTCATTTACGAGATGCAAATGCCTTGATGACTAAAAGGGCATATCATTAGGTACCTAATAATTTTTAAAAATTTCATGTTCAAATAAAATAAACATAATCGAGAAAAATCACTTTAATTGAATATTTGAAGACTGTAACAAAAAAAAGAAAATATTAGGATGCTGCGGAATGTCTTTTCAGCGTATTCTAGTTATTTTAAATTTTTTATTAAAGTATAAAACAATTTTATACTTGAAATTTAGAAAAGCAATTAATTTTTTATATGCTGCTAAGTGTTAAAAGGGGTTTACGATCGCATCAAGCAAATGTGTTAATTAGGCCTGTCTAAAAGGCAAAAAAAAAATCGTTTAGCCGGTTTTCATTCATCTTGTCATATGAGTGAATTCCAAAGCTCATAGCAACATCTTTTTATTTATAAACACAGTCGGTGCAATTTTTTTTGCAGGTGCTATAACCATTTGTTGCGCTCTACAAATTATTAAAATTATGCGAGGCTAAGCTGCATTTAAGTATAATATTATGCGCTGGCCGTCGGAAACTGAATTCACAAGAAGTCCAAGTAGTTTGAAATGTTCAGAAAATGCGGAACAATTGTATACCATCGCAACACCATGAAACCGTAAATACCAGTAACCAAGATGCCAGCTCAGAGTGGATATTAAGACTGGCTGACCTTGACTGGCTACCTTTTTAAGCATTTCAAAATCCTTTCTCTTTTGTGGCTTGGTTATTTCGAAACCGGCAAGTTCGGTTAATTCTTTTTTTATCGTTTGAATTCTCGCTGAAGAGAGGCGCAACACGTCCGAATTGCATCACCTGTATGCGTCCGGTAAACCAAGCAGTAAAGAATTATTGCCCTATAAGAACTATGAAGTTAACTGTACAACAATACAAATGTCCATTTCGTCTATAACAAACGTTGTTTCTTTTAGGCAGATTGCCAACAAAATTGTGCTAACTGCAGACCCATAAACTCGAGATTCTAGTCACAATCCGTATATTTCTAGCCTTAACCGCTGTTCCGCATTAGCATGACATGACGTTAAGTTTGCTTTCTCCTCAACCCTTCTCTTTCTTAGTGTAGGAATCGTGGCACGAGAATTTCTCAAAAGATCTTATCTCTGTCGCCCCTCAGATGGAAGATGAAATCAAAAACGCATTCCGCTATCTGAACAGATTTGGATAAAATAAAAAAAAATTGACATAATTCCGATCGGATTCTGCGGCGGATGACTAGATTGAGGTTTGTGACTTCTTCTCCCTCTTTTTCTGAACTATTAAACACAGACGTTCTTACGATTTCTTTTCACAGGCAATAGAAGACAAAAAGCTATGACTTCTGTGCTAGAAGTTATCACCGAGCGCAATTATAATATTTCAGTCGTGACCTATTTTGAATGCAAACTTGTTTTGTGAAAGTCATAAGTTCTTGAATATTGGGTTTTCATTACTTTTTTTAGCATTTGTTCTTAAAACTTAGGCATTTTATATATTTTTAAATACATACATATGTGCAAAAGAACTTTTTAAAATGCAATATTGTATTTCTAAGTCATACTTGATTAAAAAGCTTCGAATTTGCTTTGGTTAAAATCGAATGACTATTTTTTGTTGCGGAAATATACTGCGAACCTATATTACATATCATATAATTTTAGCTCTTATGAAGTTCTAGGAATTATACGTATAATATCGTCCATAAATTATAAACACTTCTTTCTTACGTGACACCACATTCTAACTAACTAGTTAACTAGAGAGTTAAAAATTGTCTAAAAATGTACCATCCTATGTTATGTCCTTTAAAATCTAAGCAGATTTTTACAAAATGTAAAACCAGCAACTTCAGTCGCAACTAATTACACTGGTAAAACAAAAATATGTAGTTTATTTCGTCGCGAACATGTTATACACATATGCATAAACATACATACATATGTATGTCACAGAGTTTATTTGTAGTTTTCGAATTCGCAAACGAATGGATCATTTTCATTTCAATAGGATTAGAAGTAAAGTAAAATACATATCTTAGCAGAATTTAGGAATTATTCAAAATTGATAACAATAATAACAGGACGTGAAAAAATCTCATAATGGAAATCTGTTCTTATGCAAAAATATGGAATATCAACATTCTAAGGAACGAGTTTTTCATGTACATACATGCACCAGTGATCTTAATTCACTATCAATAATATAAAGTGTTCGCTGTAAAAGTTGAATATATGACTATACTATATTTGAGTAGTTATTTTGTTGCCTAACTTTAGAGAGATAAAAAAATTTACTGTGCAGCCTGAAACTCTTACGCAAACTTATATTCAAAATGAAAACGTGTGAAATTTTGCCGATAAATGTAAAGTGGTAAATATGAATTTCAGTCGTAACATTAATATTTTCAAATAAAATTTAAATTTTCGCAATCTGGAGGCACAGAAATACAAATGCCTCATTAATATTAACACATCTCTTGGGTATCACTAACCTCAGCGACAGCTTACGAGGTTGATCTTGGCACATAAATTCGCTGCGGTCAAGAAAGTTTTTGTAGCTGCTTTTACGCCACTTTTGTAAGCAGCTCTAGGCAAGAAAGACACCGCTCGAAATGGCATCTATCCACTGAGACGGTGACTTACCGACGCGACGGGCTTTAATGTGCAATGCAATTATTTTGCGGTCTATAGTTAATTTACCTTGTGCCAACGTAGTGGCACTGTCCTGTCTCTAATTGCCGCGCTATGTCTGGGGCGTGAGAGGCGCGCAGCGACTTTAGAAAGCGTAGAAAGCACGTTCTGGGAATATAAGATCATTTCGGGAATCACAAAGAGGCGGTGCTGCAGTCGCTCAAGCCACAGCATTCTGCATCGAGTGGCAGACGAAATGTTAAGACTGAGCTCCGTTGGAAGATAAAGGTAGGATACCTGCAGTGATTTCTCTAAGCCCCGATCTTAATCTATCGATCAATAGCCGAAAGGAAGGTAGTACCCTGGAAAGAAAAATCTCTTTTGACGACAATCATACGTTAACGTAGACCTTTGCTGTTTAAAGGCGAAATAAAACGACTTGCTTAGGGCTACACTTTCAAGTCTTGCATTTGTCGTAACAACTCACAAGCAAACACTTTCACTTCCGTTTCCTTGAATTAAGAATTCACTTCGGATCTGCGATCTGCTCGCCCAGTGTGCCAAGAACGGGTCTGGTGTGTGGTGAAAACCAAGATCACTTCAGTTCCACATTTTATTTAGCAGCAGCATCGCCAAATTCGCGGCACGAGCACCACGAAAGGTAACAAACACCTCTGCACTTTCATCACCCGCCGCATAGAACTAGATCAAGTTAAAACGATCGCGCGTGGAGTGGAGAGCAGCGGTTCGGCCGAGTTTTACTTTTCCGAATGAAACTGCGCTAAGTCAAAGGGAACTGTTGCATGACGCGCGTGCCGACAATTTGTGTGCATTCGACATGCGATCATACAAAATTCGAAGACGCCAGCTTCGCCCGACGCGATGAAATGAGCGAATAACTGGCAAGATCGCCTTCAGCGCGAGATCACTCGGGAGCAACATAGCAAAAGCGGATCTGAACGTGAAGAGGGGAGATCAGAGTGCTTTGTGAGACATAAATGAAAAGTAATTTAAATAAAATACGTATGGCTTAGTCCATCAACACTTGCCCAAATCGCACCAAACTACACCAACACTGCCAGATTGACGAGTGCAACGCTTAGCGACACAGAAACTGTGCCTGCGACTTGGGAGCGCGACTCGCGGCCGCTGTACAAAGAGACCAATGGAAACTTCATGGTGAACTGTACAATAGCGGCTCAGCTGACTGAAACCGGTTTGCAACCTCAGGAGAGTAGCATTATGCTCAAATTAAAATGAATCTCTCGAATTCTGAAGAAAACAATGAAGCAGAGCAGATGTTCAATCTCTCTAGCAACAGTCGACAGACCAAGTAATCTGTGCGACAAATGTGGTTACACTGAGCGAAGTTGGTTTGTGCAACCAGTGATTCTCAAACTATACATTATTATGTCTTTAGAGCACGCGGGATATATTTTCAAAAGGCTATTAAATGTATGTAGAATTACGTGATCGTCATAAAAAAAAAACTATAACGCCAACTCACAGGTACCTACAAATGTAAGAACATCTCTAGGTCGGAGAATCATTTCATGGACAGAAGACATGTGGAATCAGGTCATATTCTTAGATGAATCAAAGTTCAAATTGCTTGGAGGTTGACTCTTTGAAGAGGAAACTAACTGGAACGGAACACACGAGAAATTTTTGAGGCAATTTTTTAAGATGTGTCAGTGCAAACTAATACTGAAACAAAAAGCCATAGCAGTAGTATAAAATTTTTTCAGACTTGAAAGTTTTCAGTTTGTCCCCAAAAATTCCTGTGTAGGTTGAACTACGGCACTGATCCAACCTACAAACAAACAAAATGGCAGCCAAAAATATTTTACTTAGAAGAAAAATCGTTTTTTCTAACACGAATAAGGGAATATTTCAATGAAAGAGACCTTGTAGTTATATAAACTCTAATCTTACGTTTGAAATGATATGCCGGGCGGACGGCAACGCATTATATTTCGACAACTCGGCACTACACACTTCATTGCCGATTTACGCTCTTTTCCGCACTGATTTTCCTAAATAAAAGCCAATTATAATTGTTATACACCTTATCTTAACTACCATGTACCATGTACCTACCATGCAAAAACCCGTAGTTTTTAAGTAAATGAACTTTTTCGCGTTCAAAAAATTATTTGTTTATTAACTTGACAGTCAACCTACAAACAACCTACAGAATTTTGTTAGCTGTCAAACACAATTTTTGCCTCATTCACATACAGCACACGTATACGGTAGTTCCGTTCCAGTTAGTTTCCTCTTCAACTAGTTCGGCAGGGACAGGGTGAGAGACGGGATGAAGAGTGCATGTAATTATATCACTAAAATCTGCAATCCTAAATTGAACCCATTTGACAATTTTTGGGCTTTAATAAAAATTGAGGATGCAAATCATCATCTATGTACATACATAGCACCGGTGAACTTCTTACAAGATTTAAGTAGTTGAAAGACATATGGGACATCGATATCTTTGTCATTCTTCAAAAATTTTACAGCATCAACGAGCAGAAGAGGTCAAACTGTAACTGCAACAAGAGGTAAAGTATTAGTTTTAATTTTCTTATGTTTAAGTACACTGCATTGCGAGGCTATACATAGACGCACTGTGTGATATAGTGTTATTACGGTATACCATCTATGGGACGAGAGAGAAAAAACTGTGTGATGCCAAAACATATTGTTGTCTTGCTCTTTGATTATTCAATTTTATTAATAACGCAGGTCAACAAAACTTTTCCCCTGGACAAGTGGTAGGTATATTTTAATTAAAAAATTGACAAAATGAGACTTGCTTCTTTACGCAATTTTTCTCGAAAACATGATGTGATAAACTTTTCTTATATTTGGATTCGTGTTTAGAGTTCCACAAATTACATAAAACAATTGTTAACACTTAAAAGCAGGGATCGGAGAACTGAAAAAATTAAATTCGCTCGTGAGCGAATAATAACCAAAGAATTTTATTTTGAATTCGCTCGCGAATTTTATAAAATGAGTTTTATTTTTAAAATTCTTCGTTTGCCAGCGAAATTTATTTTTAAGGAATTGAAAAATACTTTTCGCTCACGAGTGATTTGTAAAAGAATCGTTCGTGAATCAAATTTAATACCACACAAAAATAAAAATCAATGAACAATTTTTATACTTTTTTATTATAAATTAAATGTCAATAAATATTTTATTTAAAACATTGTTTTACAATTAAAATATTATTAATTGTTTCTTTCGACCACTTTAACCTCATTTTGGTTAAAATCATAGAAATAAGACATAAGGAAGTGCTGAAACGTTCATATATAGTGTACGTGTGCGTACCATTTTTTTGGGGTGCTCAAAGGGTGCTCAGTTGAGCGAGACAGAACTTGAGCAAGCGAGGCAGAATGAGTAAAAGCTATAGAAATATTCCTGAATACTGTCGAATTATGCATTTTTGGATTACTTGGATTCATTTCGGGGTGCTCTTGCTAAAAGACAGCGTTAAAAATAAATTTTAGTGGGGTACATACAGCAAACATTTTAATGTTATTCTAATATTAAATCAATTACTATTGCAATCCCCAGCGAATTACAAGAAGTCTGATTAGAACAGTGTAAGAAAAACGACGTAATTTTGAAATACATACAAATTGCGGTGTGGCCCTCTTAAAATTTACTTTCTTTTTACGCCAGTACTGATGTTTCTAATACTAAAGTGCGAGAACTCACACATAAGGGACTCTGGTACGCTTGACAAGTCTAATCGCACTTCCTTATATCTTATTTCTATGGTTAAAATAGTAGAAAGGGCGCTAAATGCCCGTTCAACAGAAACTTGGGTTGCTGGAACAGCTAGACCTACTTCGGCTAAGCGACCGAGATCAGGATCGTCTTAATTATTTAAATTTAGTTTATGTACTGTAGCATAATGTCTTTTTATATTCCCCGTACATTGTCCTTTTAATATTTTTCTAAACTCTAATCACGTTGATGAATTAGATATCTCATCATAAAGCACGTATTTAGATAATTCAAAAATTCAAACATTTTCCGGCGACCCATAATTGCAACTTTTACCTGATTCTGATTTAAACACACGACGCGTGCACTACGAACTTTACTGAAAGAATGAAAAAGAATCATTCGTTTCGGTTCTTTTTCACTCTCTAGAGAAAAATTGAATTTGTTTCATTTTAAACTCGCTCTCACGAACGAATTGTTTTAGATAAGGCGATTGCATTCGCTCTCCCTGAACGAATGGAATTTATACAATTCCCCTCAAAAATAAAGTTCGCGAGTTGAAAAATAAAATTCAGTTCGCGAGCGAAAAAAATAAGGGAATTTTATATATTTTTTTCATTCGTGAGCGATATTTTACGTATACCTTGCTTAAAAGGGTTTTCATTAAGCAAATTTTGCAGAACTGTGATATTTACAACGTAGGGTAAAGTTGAGTACCTAGGAGTTTTGCACCTTAGACCAAATGAGCTGGGCCGGAGAATAGAACACCGTCATTTTTTCGGACGAAAAAAAATTTAATTTAGACGGCCCTTATAAGCTTAGTTCATGTCTAAGGTCTAAGGTCAAAGGTCTTTAGCAAAAGAGAGGCGCGCTGCGAGATTTTAAACATGGTTTTCTTGCTGGTTTTTTAAAAAACAACGTTTGGAAAAACATTCAATATTTGCTGTACACGTCGTTCAGCCATAGGCAAGTCAAGTTCGGCTATTATTTGTTCTGCTGACAAGCGTTTTTTGGTTGCTTCAATAACAAAACGGTTTTTTTGCCTTGACGCTAGCTTTGTATTTCCTTTAAAATGTACTCTTTTACCATAATTTTCCCTGTTACTGAATATTTAGCTTAATTTCTGCAGTAATAGTTAAAAAATTGTAAAAGCCTCTAAATAAATTTTGTTCACTGTACCTACAAACATATGTATCTGAAACTATTCTTTCTCATTTCTTATTTTCAACCCCTGCAAAAGAAGAAAATAACCTTGGTTTCATTCTAACTCCCAGACTAGATTTTATAACTAAGCCAAAGTCTTGTATTTTCTATGTGATATGTGATAAATAGTATCGGAAAATGTGGATGTGACTTGCAGACAGAGAGGCAAATAGGGACAGGGCTGACAGATGGGCGTTCAAGCGTCCCTAAAAATAGCGACTGATATGAGGAGTAAGTAAACTAGGTCGGTCTAATCGGCTAGTCACCTTGATCCTGCCGATTATGATGCTAACTTGTTCCCCTTTCGAAGCATTTTTAAGACAATTAGCAGTGTTTATCGCACAGTCGAGTCATATTGCGTCCGGTCCATGCTTCGCGGAAATTCCATCGCGCCCAGTCGGGAATGTTTTAATGATTTACACCAGCCATCGCGTGCACCGCTGCATATGGGGCCCCAAGCAGTGCATCACCATTCTGGCGGAACCTATTGTCGCCTTCGATTGTATGCTAATTTTTGCGATCACACCGCGAAGCACTCGACCTCAGCCTGGTGCCGTTTGTTTGCTTTTATTGAAACTACCTATGTTGCTCCTGCATGCTTCTTTGGCGGAACAAAAGGTGACAAAGCTGCTTTTATGCATATTTTGAGATTTTGCAGCTTTCTCATCCATAAGGAACATCATTTTTGTTTAAGTGGAAATTCCCATGGCTGTTATCGAGCTCTGGCTTTATAACTATGGTTATTTAAATAATTTAATGAATGAAACTTTCTGCTAATCTTGGCTGTTTTTCGGATCCAAAAATGGCACTTGACCCCAATTAGCATAACAATGAAAAGACCGCTTTCAAGCCAATGAGCAGCCGAAGCATTTAATTATAATATAAATGATTTTGTAGATGATCGTCTTGGACATCCCGGTCCGCTGAACGTAATGTCGGTTTTTGAAAAGTGACACCGTCTCGAGGCATCCAAGTGGGTCAAAGATATCCGTTTGCAGTTCCATGCTCTTCCAGGTCGCTCTGCGCCGCATATTCGGCTGGAAAAGCATCGGCTCAACCACCAGAACTGACCATTACAGCTGGCGGCTCCTAGACGTTCACTTTTCTTGTGTTTTGAAAATGAAATTGATTGCAGCGGCCCCAGCCCTACGGCTGCGGTTACTGTTTCAATTTATTCGTGACGCAATTTTAAAACTTGGAAAAGGTGAACTCAGAGGCAAACGGGTTTGACAGCTGTTGGGCGGGGAGTTTGGCCAGGATAGGTTCGATTGCCTCGATTTCCGGCTAGGGTACATGCAGCTCAGCTTCTGTGTTGAAACCACCGGCGAGGCGGATCGCTGTCATTAAAAACTAATTGGTGGGCAGTAAATTATCCAAAAATAAAAAATAAATAGTTGTTCGCCGACGGAAACTGGTCAAACATATCACAAGGCACATTTTTACCGAAAAAAATGTTTTGAAATTAAATGCTTTAAAGATTAAAGCATTGAGAATGTAGATTATTGAGATAAAAATAAAACCTTTTTTGTTTTTAGGTATATCGAATTTAATTTGATCTCATTTTTGTTTTGTTTTGTTTTTATAGCCGAACAAGTAAGATATTAAAATAATAAACCGGCCAAGTACGAGTCGAACTCGCGCACCGACGCGACGGTTCCGTAAAACACATTTTTTTTGTGATGTATCTACTTTACGGTTTTCGGATTTTCGCCTTTACTTGTGCTATAAGACATTTCTTCTTGTCAAATTTCATGATTCCCTTGCGGGTGTTAAAATATGCGGCATAAACGGCCATTTCTTTTGATTACGCTGACTTAGAAACTTTATTTCCTCACAGCTCCAAGGGATTGCAGATGGGAGTATTTGATATTAATTTCAACTTGATAGCTCCACGCGTTCCTGAAAAAAATGGTGGTCTTGACAGACAGACAGACAGACAGGCGGACAACGAAGTGATCTTCTAAGGGTTCCTCTTTTCCTTTTGAGGTACGGAACCCTAAAAATGAGTTTTATAATATGGTAAACAGTTTTTTTCGATAAATGAATTTTCATGTAGAATCACCCGGAGGAGAAAGATGGAGTAGGCAGAAAAAAAACGAGACCCTACTTGCTCCGTCTGTACACAAAAATTTAATACTAAATGATATTTTATATTTTTCTCGGTTTTGAAATATCGCAAAATTTCAATACCTTAATTTTACTTTACCCCATAGGAATATTTCACCTTTCCTCGTAGGTGGGGCAAAACGAGGTGTTTGCCATTTCCAACATTTTAGTGATATGTTCTCAAAATACTTAAAAAAATATTTCTATTATATCTAGTAATTAATGAGCAGGCTGATCAAAGATCCGACCAATAAGGAATTAGTTTCCTATATAGCATATATATATATATATACTAAACAACAAAGTTCTATATCCAACTAGAAACATTTTTCATTACCCATGTATACTTGAAAATTTAAACATTTTTGTTTTTTAATTTTTGGTGGAAATTAGGGGGTTAGACAAATCACCAACTAAACAGAAACGTTTTTCAGATATTTTTAATATTTTTAAGATTTTTATTTTTTATTTTTAAGGAAACTTCCCCCTACTGCGGGGATGATGTTCAACCCCAAGTAGTAGATTATACTTCTTAACGTATTGAGATCTTATTTCCTACATAAATTAACGAACAGAAACGTTTGCTAGTTTTTTCGGGATTTTCAGGTAGGGGGCCAATTCTTCCCGTTTTTAGTACGCAACTCAAAAATTTAAGGATCTACGAATTTTTTAATGGCAAATTCATGATCAACGCATAATTTTACACAAGAATATCATATTGGAACTTACGGATCAGAGCTTTTTTTTTTTACTTGTGGGGTTTTTTAATATTATATAAGCTCACAGCCGAGCTGATTTTTTATCTTAAGAATAAAGTTGTCAGCCTATTAAAACATCGGCTCTAAGAACATTATAGCTCTTATCAAAACGTTTTCGTTTCCATAATAACATTATTTATTTTCGTTATTTTTCTATTATATTAAATTTTATAAAATGTTTAACGTAAGGTCCAGAAACTTATAACTGACAACTACCACTACCGAGCTAAAGAGAAAGTATGCACGAAAATTATTATATTGATTAAATAAAGGTTATGTAATATGTATTACATTGCTGTTTAAGATTATCTTATATAAATATTATTAACATTTGTTCACCTTTCATAGAAAGTATTCGGTATAGTTTTTATTTTTATATATCCGAAGCAAGATTTGCCACTATTTCTGCACATGTTTTGAAATTGGGCAACACCGTAGTTTAAAATACTTAGATTGCATACCTTTTGGCTCCGAAAATTCGAAAGTTCTTCGAATGTTTCGTGATTGAAAAGTTTTAAAGCTTAAATTCTCCAATGACCTTTCGCATAAGTGGATTAAAGAAGCGATCATCAAGAATGACTTACCTTCCATTACATACACGATGCTGCCCACATCTCCTTCCTTGATAATGAGACTCTTTGCAGCGTATCTTACAGGATACATGCAATCAACAATTTCGCGGATTTGCGTCATGTCTAGGTTTTTCATGAAGTCGTTGTCCAGGATGGCCGACTTGATAAGCTCCCGAGATCTGAAAATCAAGATCAGAAATAAACACAATGCCGTTTTAATTCACAGAGGCAGCATTAATACATGGGGGTAGGAAAACTCCAAATTGCAAATGTGCATTTAAAAATAGCTATAAACATTCGTATATTGGCATGTTATTATTATGCTTACACAGCCGACAAACGTTTTAAAACTTGGTACCACCTCTACCATAAGAAGGGATTTCCACCTATTCCTTACTTTAATGGTTTTATGGTTAAGTGTTGTGCATATATTATAAATGCATATATGTATACGAAATAGAATTGACGTTTCTGTTTTTTTTTTTTTTTGCTATAAACTAGATAGTTCTTTGGATACTAAATCCATATCCTTTTTTATTTTCTCATAATTTTATTTTATATATATTGTGGAAAAACAATTTATCGCCATATTACGAATATAGCAGAAAACTTTCACTTATAAAAATTTGTAGAATAGCGAATTTTGTTAGTACTTGATCACTGTTGACTCCAAATGAACTTTCCTGCAAAGTTTAATTAACATCCGTGAGGAGACTGAAACTCAATCTATGTCCTAGCATTAATCAGTTCACAACCATTTTTCATTCGCTCTTATCACTATTCCTTTATACTTACTAATCTGTATTACTTTATTAATTTATAAGGGGACTTTTACTTTCTAAATTTTCAAAAATTCGATTTTATTTTTTTACCTAAAAATATTCCTTAGTATCATAGAAATACTGTCCTAAAATTTTATTAAGAAATTTGAAATAGAAAGGAAGTTATAGCTATATTTATAAAATAAATATGATCATTTTATTCGATAAAATTACAGTAAAAATACTTTAAACGCGTTTTTCTCGAAATCATATTTTTCAAAACTGGGAGACGTTTTTTTTAAAATCTACTAAACCAATCTCAGTAAACCAAATTTTTTTTGATACTTTATATATACGACTACTAAATAAACCTCTAAAAAGTTAAAAAAACCACCCCACCTTTTTAGTACAGGGGTAAATTCACCCCCAAAACAGGCGTTTTTTCGAACTTATTATAAAATCGCGTATAAAGGCCATAAAAATTAACTTTTTAAAGGTTTATTTATTAGTTTTAAGTCTCACGAATTGAATCCCGTTGGAATTTTAAAAAAATTTGTTACAGGAAGGCAAAAAAGTGTCTCCCAAATTAAAATGCATCTTTTGGAAGACACCCTCTGCAATGATGAAAAACAAATAAAGTGCCAAAAAAAATTTTTTTTTGTATACCTCAAAACCTTTCCAACAATGTATAAAAAAAACCACAAATATAATAGTTTTTTTTTTTAATATTTTAAAATTGTAATAAAAGTCCCATTAAGAGTTTTAATGTTGTTATTTTGCAAGAAATTTACACCAAATGCTTCTATCTTTGAAAAATTATGTATGATGTCGCATGTACAATACACATAATGTTTATTGCACGTGGTTACAGAAGGTATTATTTTTCAGATATTTCATGCCTTTGTATCAAATTTTATAATTTCGAATGTTATTTTGCTTTAGTATCATTTCTAAATAAATAAACCTACTCTTGTTACGACGACTCTTACCATCTATTTACTTTACCCAGAAAGAACTAAGTAAACATTCAAATAATAATGTTTATATTGTAGATGTAGTCCTTCAATCACTCAATATACTGACATACAGGTTGACGTAATGTGCTTCATGATAAGAAAAATAATTCAAAGACTGTTTAGTATTCTTGGCTCAAAACCTTTCTTATGGCATTAACGAGATTTTTAGCGTGTTATCACAGCACGGCTTTGCCCGAATTAGGAAAAATAATTAGCCGCCAGCTGAATAACTTGTACCTGCTGTGCCCAAACTGCAACTTTTTGTATAAAAACTACAGTGCTAGATAAAGTCACCAAAACTGCTATTTTCCCGATTGGCAACTGTCTCGAGGTTTCAGACCGATCACTCCCTCGGTAGCGCAGAACCAAATAGAAGTTTTACTTGAAAATCTTAAGAAGCTCAGACTTACCGCAGCGTCATGCAAATCTTTGTCACTCCGTGGCGAGCTGCACACGACATTACATAAGTTTTCATTTTGGTTCCCTGCCGCTTCCAATGCTGCGGCTAGATTAATTGGCCGACTATTAATTACTTTGCGACTGATACTGTCGGATCCCATTACTGGTCGCGTGTTCATTCTCCCAGAGAAAGTTCGATGCCATCGGCGGAATTCTTAATGGTTCTATTAGTCAGCGGACCTAACCACTTCTCGTTCTTGGAAGACGATTTGTTTAAAAAATATATCAAAACAGTTTTGGACTGTATAATATGAAATGCAAATTGGAGCAAGAATAAAAGTTTTATGTGAAATAATATTCAAATATTGAACTGCATTCATTCCTATAATCCATGTATGTACTCATTTGTACAATAATTTTCGCAAAAGTCTTATTAGTAGCAGTAACGATTAATTCGCGATACTTAGAATGATAATAGTGCTATACAAAGGTATTTAGGAATTTTGGGACGAAATTGGACTCAATAGTTAGAATAAAAAATAAATAAAAAGTAAGAAATTAAAAAAATAAAAGCATGCACGCCTTTAAGTCAAAATGTAATAGATACATAATGTAGGTCAGTTCACGTAAGAAATCATGCTTACAAATTTGACTTTGGTATTTTTATGAGTTTTCCTTCGATTCCGGCCATTTGGGAAAGAGGTTCAGCGCTGATAGCTTGTCGTTTAATCCTTGGCTCGTTAATGGTAAACACTCGGGTTGATTCCACTCCTGGGCCATAGTCATCGAAACTTTCAGATCTTCTTCGTTCCAAAAACGCCTGCGTTAGCGGACGGACCTAATAAAATTTCACTAAGTGAGAACGCCTCAAAAATTGATAACTACACCGGCCTACCACTTGTCTGAATTTATCAATTTCATTTTGGAGGTCAACAATTTTGTAGTCTTTTTCAATTGATTGCTTCTGCACAAAGGTCAGGTCATCGGACAGACGAATTATTTTTTGATTTAGCTCTCGAATTAGTGAATCCCGATCCTTTATTTCCCTTTGCAGCCTCGTGATAGGATCACTGGTTGTGTAGGGTTCCTTAGGATCTTCGCCCTCTTCGTTGTTGATGCCATCAAAATGTTTAAAATTGACCGCAGGCATACTGTCTTCTGTTTTTTTCATCCGTTCCTTAAGTTTATTGAACTCGTTTTTTAAAAAGCGTATACTAATATCGCGGTCACGGACATCTTTTTCCACTTCATTAAGCTGATCATTTTTATCTTTGAGGAGATCATACAGGGATCGCACTTCCCTTCGAAGAGCAGTGATCGTATCTTCAAGAGTCTTTTTCTCTTTGGTGGAGCTAGGCGGCTGGCTTTTCTTCATTTTTTATACATAAGCTGCACTATAGGTACAATTGGCAATTTCAACTAAATTTACACTTTAGATCACAATTTGTATTTATTTATTTTAAATTATAGAAAAGCAACTCGTATCACGTTTCGGAGCGCACCCGTTCCTCGAGAATGTTTAACGTTACAGTGAAACAATTTGACGCGAGTGAAGGCCTTCAAAATCTTAAATTGTGTCGAATTCTTAATGAAAGTTAATTGGTCGCGTAAGAGAAGCTGTCGTCTCACATCAGTTGACAAAAACCCACACACAGGCGGTTTGACAATGTCCGAGGGTGCTACTGAAAATGATCGTATCTTTATTGCCTATCTTTGACGGGAATATAGAACCGAAGGAACCTAAACTCAAGATTAGCAACAGAGACAAATTGAGATTCCTCTATTGTTTGATTAATTTGAAGCATGACAGCAGAGGCAGATTTATATCGGCAATTAACTAACTGTTAGAAAATCAATCCGAGTTGATCGAATGTGCTTTTATTAGTTAAGGAAAATTTTATAACTACTAGGCATAAATGTACTCGTCTGGAATATTTTCTCCATGTTATAATTGTTTTCATGAAGCAATTGATGGTTGCATACCCAAAGTAAGAACTTTTTGAATTTAAGAACCAACATAAAACGTATTCGATTCATCTCTGTATGCAACTCCTCCAACAAAATGTATAATGCAACGCGTTCGCAGCCAACTTCATTATCCCATTCTATTGAATAAATTTAAAACTGATGTCTAAAAACCCTTGGGATAAGTCAGATCATAAACACTCATTCGCGCAAAATGGTCTAATGGAAAACACTTGGGACTACAAATCAAATTAAGTAATCCTTGATGCGAAGTAGCTCAACTCTCAGGCATTTCAAATTACGATGCAAGCTTGATCATTGACTTGTATGGAATAATTGCGGTGAGCAACTGTGCTCAATTGAAACTGGGTGTCGAGTTAATTGAAAAATTCATTCCTTTCAAACCTGTCAATTCAAATCAGGTTCAATTTTATTTGATTTTAAAATTCTTAAAAGTTTATTTCGAAAATGGGTCGGAGAGAGAGAAATATGTAGATCAAGCAACTTGTAAAACTTAAATCTGTTTACATTTCATAAGGATAAAAATTAAGTACTTTACGGGAAATATTTCACAATATTTTTAATGTATATTATATATTTATATTTTTTCAATTTTTCAGTAAAAAATGTCGTCAAAAAGTTAGTAAATATAATAATATAATAGTAAATTCGTAATTTCCTAGTACATTTGCATGATTACTCTTGCAACATTGTATAAAAATACATCACACTGAAAAAATATACACAGTGCACAATCGTAGTAAAAATTGGTGCTAATAGTTCTACAAAAAATAGTTCAATGTATTTTTCCGCATGATTATACAACAAAAGTAAAAATGTACCTTGTGTTCGAAATGGCTGATATTACAAACTGCCATTTATAATTCTAACATAGGGTACATTTTTCCTTTTCTTGTTAATTAGACAGAAAACACATTGAAATATTTTTTGTAAAATTATTAGTGCCAATTTTTACTACGATTGTGCACTTATATTGTGCAATTAATATTGATGTTACTCGTTTTAAAGACTATGCTTAAGGTTCTACTGTATTGAATTTGACATTGAACACAATCTTAAATACATTCTGAAAAGCGTTTGTTTTTATAGTCAACAAATGGTATAATGTTGATAATAACAAAATAAATCTTTGGTAATAATTACCAATAGGTAAGTCTTATGAACTTCAAATACGGGAGTGAACAACCTATCATTTAAAATTAGGCAGCTTATTTAAAATAACTTTATATTTATTTCCCCATTATCAATCTTGTTTTAAACTATTGTATAAATAAGTTCTTATCTGAGTCTAAGTGTTGTATGTACTTCTAAAGATCGACATTTATAATTCATGCGCCACATAAAAGCAGAAAATGTTGATACCTGTATCCCATTTGTTGAATATCTAGGAAATTGATATCGAAATGTGGAACAAGTTTGATTGAGTTTTCATGTTGGTAAAATAACATGTCATAAAAAATACTCATTTACATTTCTTCCGACCCCTCAATGCGTGCTCCTAAATGTAGGGAACATTTCTTGCAGAAATTCAAGCCTTTTGATATCATCTTATAGTAAAACTACATGAAAGATCGATCAAGTGAACTGCTTATTTGTTGTACCTAATATTTTCTGCATATTGTGTAACATAAAAAATGATTTACTAGTAGTAAGAGCTCATTTTCTTTCTATTCAAAGAGAAATAACCGATTTAATTGAATTTTTCTTGCTTTATGAGGTTCAATAACCTTTCCGTTTGGCAAACATCCCAAGTCAAATTTCTGATAATCACCCGCCCTTGAAAGTGAACTGTCGATGATTTCTCAGAGTAATATATTATTCGTGGCATACGTTTACGAGTATTTATTCAGAAAACAACTCAAATGGTCTGCGTCGAAGAAAATTTTCTTTGAAATTATTGTGGCAAGTTTTGACATCATTCATCGAGTTATCTTAAAATACTCTCAGCGAGGCGAGCGTCAAGCAAATTGGCGCTAAATAAATATAAGTAAATCTGTCAACAAATTCAAACTGCATCCGTGACTAGCTGAGTCCATATTATTGTGCCAAATATCACTCAATTGAGACTTACACTAAAAGAAAAAATAGTTGTTATTTCAAAAGTCACGAGCGTTTGACTGCACGTTTACAGAAAATACTGTTTGATTCAAAAACTTTTCATTCAAGTCAATCGGAAAATGCTCAATTGAAACGATTTTCTAAATATTCGCACTTTTGAAAAAAAAATTTGAATTAAACGTTTAAATTTTTGATTTTTTCAAATACTCCAAAATTGAAAACAAACCTCAATACGTTTGATTCAAATACTTTAACGTTTAATTTTTTCAATCAAACGAAAAGCACATTCAAATTAAAAGTCAGCTCGTTTGATACAAATGCTTGTACGTTTAATTTTTAAGAGTTAGTAATTCAAACGAAAAACACATTTAAATAAAAAACCAGCGCGTTTGAACTGAATGCTTACACGTTTAACTTTTTATAGCCAAATTAAAAACACATTTGAACCAAATGTTCTGCGTATGAATGTGAAGGTGCGGGAATTTTGTATTCATAATTTTTTAAAAAACAAAAGGGTTTTAACCAAGTGTCATTGTCTGTCACATTTCACTTTTTGGTGGAGGCAAGGCATAGTTTAGTTGTTCTGTGTGCAGTGCATATCAAGCGTTTTATCGTTTCCAGGAAGTGAAAGTAATTTTGGATCGTCTATCACGTTGATAATCCAAGTGACGTGGAGCTCTTTAAGGTTCTAGTCTTAGAATTTAGGCTCAATTTTCCTAATTCTAAAAGGTTTGTATTCATCATTACATAAAACTTTCTTTTTTCAAAATTAAATCATTTAACAGGTGCTGGTGTCATAATCGGGGCCTTAAAATATTTAAGATAGTTTTAAGTGAAAACTGTATAAGAAAATATGTATTTGTATATAATATATAATATCAAATAAAAATCGTTTTTGGTTTTTTTGTATTTAAAAGTTCTTGCATTCATTTTGAAAGTTTAGAGTGTTTGATTTGAATGCGCTGAACATTTGTGATTAAGGTTTTCACATTCATTTCAAAAAATTGGCCGAGTGTTATTTGACCGCTTTACATTTGATTCAAAAATTTTTGGATTCATTTTGAGGATTTAGGGCTTTTAATTTAAATGCGCTGAACATTTGGTTCAAAAGATATTCGGGCTCATTTTCAAAAATTGAATGCGTTTGATTTGAACGCGCTACATTTAATTTAAAAGTTTTTATGTTCAATTTAAAAATCGGATGTGTTCGATTATTTGAACGTGCGGAATGTTTAACCCAAACGTAAATACCTTTGTTATAAATGCAAAACTAGTTGACGGTCAAGACGTTTGGATTGAAAATTCTAAGAGTTTGAAAGCAAACGTTTTTACTATTGGAGCATTTTCGAATGTAAAAACGTTTGATATGACCCGCTTTTTTGTTTGTTCTAAATAGTCCTTTTTTCTCAGTGTAACGAATCGGCGCGCTGACGTCACTGATTGGGCAAGTGAAAAGAGCAATCGACTTTAGCCATCTGTATATTTAACTTATCAGCAATTCTAAAATATTCGAAGCTTAGAAGTAAAAACATATTTTTTATTTTTCTCTCATTCGAAAAATTTAAAAGTTATTTTAAGTGGCCAGAGTCATTTATAGTGTTGGCACGAAAGTGGAAGATAACGTAAAGTTCGTTAATTATTTACCGATAAGAGGCTTATCTTCAAAAAGTTTTAATCGTTTATAAACGAATTTTTTGTAGCTTGCAGCCGGCACGTGAACGTCTTCAGGATATGTCAACAAGCTTGGAAAGGTGCGAAATCCTCTTCGCACGAGTCTTGTTTTCCATGAGTTTGTTTTTACAACCGAGTGACTCTCGAGTGATCCGCACTCATTGCTCGGTTGGAATAATAAAGTTGTTTCATGAGATACCTAAAGCGGCTGCATGTAAATGCTGAAAGCGCAGGCACATAAAAAGCAAAGTTCTCGATTTTTAACCCATTGTGAGGAAAATATGATTATAGGTTGTCAATCTGGGTAATTAGGTCAAAGTCTAGACGTACCGTACAATTATATCGGAACATAATCCATTTGCTTATTCATTCATTGCCTAGTGGCTGTAAAACCTTGTTTTTTTATTTTTTCTATTAATAAGTTAAAATCCCAAACTAACTACAAAATAGCGCTGCTGTCGTTGATGTTAAGAATAGTATACATATTTATTTATTTAGGTAATATTGGACTAATTCTTTTAATTGCCGCTTTTTTAATTTACACTGAGAAAAAGAAAGTTGCTCAATTTGACCGAAAAAAATTGTTAAAATACCACGCCATACAAATCTGTAAATTTTTAACAATTTTGTTGGTCAATATTAACTATTAAAAATAGTCAATCCTAAATCCACCCATCGCTTTATTAAAGTTGTTTCGCTCAAAACGCATTGGAATGGGTAGAGGTATGCGCAAAGCGCCAATTCAAAGATCCCAGGTTCGAATCCAACCACAGTCGGAATATCAAAGGAAAATCAACTTTCAATAGCCATTGGCATGGGGGAGTAGCTCAGATGCCAGAGCTGCGGAACGCCAGTTCTCGTAAATCGCAGGTTCGAATTCCCAACCGCGGTTAATCGGAATATCACAGAGGGAAATCAAATTTTTCTCGTCGTCAGAAGATTAACTATTTTTCATGGTTAAAATTAACCAATTTTACTAATCTTTTTTTTCAGTGTATATTATAATACTAAATCAAAGCAGCGGCGCACATAACTTATTCTTGTTGATCTTTAACGGGACATCAGCAAAATTAACAAAAAAGAATTTTTGTACTTCCAGCAGAATAAAATTAAACTTGTTTGTAGAAAAATTGTTTGCTTCTTCCTCTTTCCTCTAAGTATATACATAGGTACCTACTTTACCTACATATATTTCTTAGATAAACTGCTGAATTTAATTAACTAACTTTATTTTTCAGAGGGTATTTTTTATGTCCTCTTTCAAACTTTCATATGATGAAAAAAAAGTTGGTCAATTTAACCAAAAAAATTGTTCAATTACCACGCCGCGCCATACATACGTATCTTTAAAACATATCAAATAGTCAATTCCAAATTTTATTCTTAAGCAACCCATGCCACACATCGCTTTATTAAGGTTAAATCGCTTAAAATACATCGGGATAGTAGCTCAGTTGGTAGAACTGCGAATCGCCAATTCGAAGATCGCAGGTTCAAATCCAGCCACGATTAGTCGACAATATCACAGAAAAATCAACTGTTTCTTGTCGTCAGTTAATTAAATATTCTTCGAGGTTGAAAATAACCAACTTTATTATTTGGCGCCTTTTTAACCAACGATTTCGGTTATTTTGACCAAATTTTTTTCCAGTGCATGAACTAATATAAAAATGTTTAGCAGAAGTCGTAGTCAGTGGATACCCCCTACAAAAGTTTTAATAACAGCTTGTACGAATTTGTTCCAATTTTTGCCGGTTCAAGGTCAAAAAGTACCAACATAAATTTTTACGGTAATATTTAAACGAATATATCCTAACAATTGGATTTATGAATTTGGTCCTTACGACCTTTCTTGTAGGAAATTGCGTTCTCAACAAAATGCTTTAATGAAAGTTATACACACTTAAATTCAAGATTGATTTTTTTCCATATAAATTTTTTTAATTGTATGAGGAACTAAAGTCTGTTTACACTAGCTGTCTTTTTCCACAACGGATATGGCTCTGGGTTTTTTTTGTATTGAATTGAAATCTATGAATCGAAATCCATATCGAACTTTATTTTATTTCGTGAACATAATATCGAATTGCCTGGATTTATACCTACTTTGCCTCAAAAATGTAATCCAATAATTTATCTTGTTCAAGGTTTAAAGCTTAGATCATAGAGTACAGGATACGCCACAACGTGTAAAAGCCCTGTACGTGAGCGACAAGATTTCTCCTTCCAAAAATACGAAGGGGAAATTTTGTACTACATTAGAGAGAGCGTAATACCCCTGACACACTGCGGCGAAATTGAGAATTTCGGCTCTGTTCTCAATTTCGACACACATTTCAACTCAATTTCGTAATGGAGATATCACTGCTCAATTTCGTGCGAAATTGAGAAAATAGCATGTAAATTTTGCGACAGGTGGCGCTTACTACTTAATACCTGCTTCAAAATGTCAAAAATCCGAATTTTTCTGACTTTCTCCTATTTTTTCACGTTTCACTTTGCTTTTCTTGAAGAACATTGTTTCCAAAATAATAGAAATATTATTTGCCTCATTATTTAAAGATATTAATATATTTTTTTAAGTCATCTTAATTTACTTGAAAATGTTCGAGAAATCTGAAATGTTGAAATTGACAACTGAAATGAAGAAATTCAATGTGTCACGGGGTAGCGAAATTGACTTCGAAATTCTCAATTTCGCCGCAGTGTGTCAGGGGTATAACGGCACTAGAAATGGGAACCAAATGTCATCGACTATCAGCCTGCTATGGGGCAAATGGGTACAAAATATCATCGGCTATCAGCTGTTATGGGGCTCAAATCAGTTGTGTAGTCTAAACATTTTTTTGGAGGGTCTGTAGCTCACGTCTTCGCGCCTTTATATGTATATGCCCCTATTTTCCATTACATAAATATTTCAGCCTGAACTGAAATTACAACTACTTAAGTGAACACACTAACTCATCAGGAAATTTGGGTCAGCTAAATCGGCTAATGTCGTATCCTCTACTTCTATTATCTAAGGTTTAAAGTTTCAATGGGCAAGTATATAGCAAAACTTAAAATCTTTATATAGTTGACTGTTTTTCTTATTCAATTCAATGCAAAATTTAATTTCCTAATAAATCCAGAAGCCGTTGTGAAAAACAACACAGCTACTGTTGCGAGTCTGGAATTTTGGTAGAATTGGTGTTGGACCTCTTGCTAAAACAAGGGATCCTAAGGGATCGAAGAAAAAAGCAAAAAGAAAAAAAAAATATAATTCAAAAACGAAGCTTTTTGATTATTTTAGCAATTTTTCAACTATTTTTCAAACATTTCTTGAGGATGCAAAACTTTCATTAACTTATATAAGTAGTTTGAAATTTGTAATTTTAATTTTAAAAAGTTAAATCGTTATTTTTAACTTTTTTAACAATCAGAACTTTTAATTGCACACAGCAATCCTTAATAGCCAATTTAGCGTTAAATGGCTATTAAGCGACTGTGTGTCAAGTCACTATTAGCTTAATACCCAAAATATTGACCATAATAATCAAACGTTAGCTGCGTTTTTTTAATGAACTGGGTTTTCAGTTCATTAAAAAAACGACCAGGGAAATTTTGTGAATGTCAACCGTGCCCATCTTCAATGCTTACAGTCAAATGATTCAATCAAACGTCAAATGTCCGGTTAGGTCATGGGCTACATATGTAACAACTGACTGAGAAATCTTTCAGGCGAACCCATAAAACAAATCACTGTGTCTAGCACTTATAGATGCTCATAGGGAGAGTTTCTACTTGTATCAATAATCCCGACTTATCTTCAGCAATTCAAAGTACGGCAGAGGATTATATAAAGTAACGAAAGAGCAGTATGAATTGTAGTCTTTTATTAACAATCTTGAAATAAATATATAAAAATTTCACAATATGTTTTTCCATGAAGATTCACGTTCTTTTAATACACTGAAGTAAGAGGTTGACTGTAGACGTAGAGTCAACCATTCAAGAGAAAGGAGCTCTCGTCTGAATTCAACAGGCTGCTTCTTTAGATTTGCTGTCATGTATTCCGTATATATCCTCAAAACCGCTACTTTTTTCATGAGCTTTCTATTTGGATTATCGAATGAAGAATTTATTAAAAGAACTTGTTGTATTTCGTGTTCCTAACATCAAATGATTGTAGTTTCTTCGTCTGATAATACGCAGCTCTTAAGTGGTGGCTGTTCAGAATAATGCTTCCACGAGCAGTATTCACAGTCCTAACATGTCTGTAACTAAAACAAATTATTACATAAGTTAAATAATTATATTAAAGGTAACTTTACTTACAAATTTGTGCCTTCACTTATATTTCGAGTTTTGTTAGTTTGACATTTCTCCTATCGGCGAGAAGTTTGCCACATTCTGAAAAGAGGGAAATTTCTGAAAATTCCCAAAACCTCGATAGAAACCCCGATAAAACCTGGGTTTTCAGATTTGTATGGGGAAAACGTACTAGAACCCTATCCAGTTCATTAAAAAAACGCAGCTGTTAATGGTCTTCTCAAATTTACCATTAGCATGTTCGAATTCGAAAAACTACTAGATCAAATGATATATTGTAATAGTTTTGACATTTCTCCATTAGACAAATTGTCATTTTTTGTGATTGTGGCTTATGTTGATGGCAAAAAGAAAAAAAAAGAAATTGATGCGACGGTGATGAACTCCTCCTTATAGAGTTATGGGCTTTTTGACCTACTTGACCTACTGCTACTTGCAGTTTTTGACACAAAACTGACATTTAACCACCTGATTTCCTCTAAAAGGCAATTGCTGTGTGTACGTACTGCCAATTTGTCCTAATAGTCAATAACTTAATTGGCTATTAAGGACCGCTGTTTGTCTAGGGTAATAGATGATTTTAATTTTTCTTTTAATCAAGAATAAAAATGATCAAGTGATTTTAATTTTTTTAGATCAGAAATAATAGATCTCATACCCTATTTTTATGTTTTAGGGCAGGTATAAAAGTTGTCATGCTAGTATTAGCTATTTGAGTTATGTTCTTGTTTTTATAGAAAATTTTCTTGATAATAATAATAATTCCCTGCTTAAAACGTCCAAATCGGCCGCATTGTATCGTTATGAATTTTTACAATACTATTGAGACATTTTTGGCAGTAAATTTAATTCTCAACAAAATACTGGTATGAGAAATTTTTTAATTTTATTTTAACAAGTTATTCACGTTTTTATAACAGAAATGTTTCCCATGGGGAGGTAAACTGTGTACCGTTTACGGGTTTAATCGAGGAGGAGTCTGAAAGAGATGATTATTTTTAGATCTGGACCACTCTAGTATATAGGGTGTTTCGTTAAGATCTGAACAGGAGTACGCCAATCAGTTCTAAATGGTTTCCTGACTAACGTGTGTCCGGAGACACCACCCCCTCTCCTAAAATTGGTCCTTAACCCCTAAAATCTGCACTCGAACTGGACGTACCCAGTACTAGAACTTATACAATTTTTAAGTATTGTACTTTTTCATACTGATTGGTAAAGGTTTAGCTTTTTGGAAGTTCAGAAGACTATTTTTATTCGCAACAAATATTGTGTTGACATTGTCCTAAATGGGTACATAATTTTATCCAAAACGGCGCGAACTATACCGCGACAATGAAAGACGCACGCACGGACTAATTAAAATGCAGCAAGCGGTGGTAATTTATCAAAGCAATCCTTCGATTGAGTGAAAATAGAGCTGCCAGAAGCCGCAGTCGTGGCTAGTGGACTAACTTTGGCACGTTGAAGCTACATGAGCCGACTTTTACACTTGATTAGATAGAGGTAAGCAGGTAGATCACAATCGACAGAAAAACATTCTAGAGCTTAGACGAAAGTGAGAGGTATTTTCGTAGAAGGTTGCCAGCCGCGAAAAGAGATCGCTGATCGAAAATCAAGAAACAGGTGCATTGTTAATGGGTGCATCTCACTAAAACTAACGATAATACGCGCCGGGGCCAGTGACCACAGGTGACAAAGTAGAACTGGTTCAGCGATAAAGCCACGTCCGGCGCGATGATTTATCACTCGCGTAATTGTGCACGGTCGGGTGTCAGCTGGCCGAGTGCGGGATAGCGAGTTGCTTCTCGCGGTGGTCCTGTTACGCGATTTATTTTTCTTTTTAGCGGTATAATCACACAAATCGGATAATCACTGAACTGGATCACAACTTGGACCTATCACTGCACTATGTAGAAACTGATCTTCGATAGGGTAGGATAAGTCAGGAGTACTTTCTAGTGCGATTAGCAGCCGGAAACAGCTCGGCGTCCGAGTGATACGTTATCAGCGAATTAACCCGCGGCGTCAAGGTAGACCTGCACGGACGCGACTCGATCTGTAAACCAGCGGCGACTAGCGAGTTGAATTACGGCCGGTCTTCCACACGTCTTGCGGCACTCGCACCTGCACGTACGCGAACTGGCCCTCCGGTTTATTCTAGCGCTTGCCAAAACTATTTTTCTTATTCTTCTTCTGCTCAGATGAAACCTCTTCTTGGTTCGCGTAATTAGCCACAGATGCGTACGATCATGCTTTGCTCCACTTTAGCTACTGGTGACCACGTCTACTAGTCATGAAACGCGAAATTATGTTGCTCGATTTTTGGCGCAGTGATCTTGCGCGTAGATCAAACTCACCCGAGCACGCAGCGTGCAAATTTTGTGTGTCAGAGTTACTGAATCGGTGCAACGGCCCCCCCTCCGGTCGGAACACTACCCACATTTGTACGTTATGCTAATTTCTGGACTTGCAGCGGTGCATATAAGCGAATTCACACAAAAGTCGCCTTAATCGCAGCCTGGTGGTAGGAGAGGCAATGATGTCAGATGCATTTTCAGTTTCACGGATCGCTCTGCGACGATGGGAAGCACTGCCAATCAAGGAAAAATCGACGTCTTCGATCGGTCGTTATGCTTCTTGACCTGAGAATACTATAAATACAACGCGACGCCAAGAATTGTGCGCCGTGCCGTTCGCGCAAGCTCCGTAGATAAAATCACCATGTTGAGCGGAAAATTGAATCCAAACATCAGCGCGAAATGTGTAGGCTCGTGGAGGTCAGATACTGGACCGGGTGACAATTAATTTCGTCGCAAAGGATTGCAGTTATAGATGTTTAAATCTTTCAAAATTCTACGAAATATTTTATTTTTTTGTTAACATTTTATTGATTTTCCGTTGATTTCAATTTAAAATAATCAATTGACTTGATTTCTAGAAAGATGTTATACTTTGTTTATAGTATGAAAATTGCATTTACACTTATAAATCGGTGCTTATAGTTTATAGCGCTCGATATTATTAAGATTTTTTTCAGTGTGTATGTAAAATGTATTATATAATTATTACATTATATATTTAAACTTTTATGTTAATGAAGATGACAATTTACTTCACCAGCGCGCTTATGTAGCTTCAACACAACACCATATTTTCTTCAAATTCGAACCTTAAATTAATATTTTTATACATTTTTTTAACCATCTGAAGTCTTTAGAATTGTAGTAAGATTTTATTTTATTAAAGATTTTAATGTAAATTTTTGTGTTTTTAATAATAAAATAGTTTTAATAAATTAAAAATTTTAATAAAATTTATAATTCCTTCTTATTTCAAGGTGATTTTATGAAACAAAATTAGAACTGATATTTTTTATAATTATCATTGAAAAGTTGTAAGTAACCGTGGCAACAAGTCCATTTATAGTAAGAAGTTACTTCGATTCTTTTCAAAAAGTCGGAATGTCAAAGTAGACCGCTACCCGAGTAAAAATAATTAATCAATTTTAAAAATGCGGCTGTACAAATGTTATTCAATTTAAGGGCCAAGTTTTAATCACTTTTCTTGGACGCACAACGGTCGTACGAGGTTGTTTTGACGGACATTTGGCCTTAAAATATACTGTAGCCTTAGTACAACCCAATGTAAGACCCAAACGATTGGATTTGTCATTCTAAATAAGCCGCTGTATGCGCTAATGTACGGCTTTTTAGATTCTGGTACAGGCCGCGTACTTCCCTAAAAAATCTGAATGGCCGTCGCTCAACCTCTGTTCAACCGTTGATTTTATTTTTACTCGTGTACAACCGGTACACAGTAAATGTGCTCTACCCTTTCACTAATCACGAATGGATTGTGTGCAGCAATCGATGGGTTAACGCACAAAGAATCCAAAATTGAGTTATGAATAGAGTCTTATTCTATAGAAGTTAACATTAAATACATATATTCGTTTACGACTACCTTGTTAAATTAAAGGAATTTCTCGTAAAATCAACGAATCCGTTAGAGAAAATTACTTATCCCTTATTCATATTTTTCAATAATGTGGCAAATCGTTAAAAACATGATTGCTACCCGAGTAAAAATAATCAGTGGCTGATCAGAGGCTGAAAAACGACCACTCAGATTTTTTAGGGACGTACGCGACCCCGTCCAAAGTTAAAAAATTCTGAAAGGCTGTACATTAGGGCGTACGGCGGCCTATTTAGAATGAAAAATCCAATCGACCATAGTTTGGGTCTTACATTGGGTTGTACTAAGGCTACAGTCTTGTAAGGCCAAAATGTCCTGCAAAACAACCTCGTACGACCGTTGTGCGTCCAAGAAAAGTGATTAAAACCCTTTGTACAGCCGCATTTTTAAAATTGATCATTTTTACTCGGGTGAGTATTACTCACTATTCCTAACATACGTAAATACTGTTATTTAAATGTCCCCAACTACAAGTTATATAAAAAACCTTTTCCACCGATAGAAACATGTTGGTCTTCTCCGAAACTGAAATATTGGAAAGATTCACCCACTCAACTTTGAATATTTTGTTTGTATAATCTTGAATTTATCACGAATTGTTTATAAACGTAATTCTGGTAATTACTATAGTTTTGATTACCGTGTGATGATTGATGAGATTTAATAGAACGCTGTAGATAGAGCCGCTCAAAGTTAAAAGAAAACGAACTATGATGGTTGCATAAAATCAAAAATAAATCGAACATGGATTTTTTTTTTGTAAAAATCAAGTCGGAAGGGTTAACATCCCTATTTAACGACTTTAGGGCAAGAATCTCGTAAAATCCTTTCTTAGTGGGTGCTTAGGACTCAAAAGAAACCTGCTGACCAAATTTCATGTAATTAACTTCGGTGGTTTCGGTTCGGCGTTGATGATTCAGTCAGTCGGCAAGGACATATTGTTTTATATGCATAGATTCGTTAAGACAATTAAGCTTCAAATTAAGAAAACATGGATCATCAAAGTATGTAGTTCGAAAAATGAATCTCACATTGTTCATCAAGGTAGACCATGAGATTTATATTTTTTTGTGGTCGCTGGATAGCGAATAAAATGAATTAACTTATTAGCAATTAATTTTATTAGTTTATTATTTATTAAATTGTGTATAAGGAAGGTATATTTAAAAAAAAATGCATTTAAAATGTTTTCAATAGTTTGCGGTCATTTTCAGAATTAATTATTGACGACAACCACGAAGCATATGGTATTTCAGCTATATATATGTACTAAAATATGCTTGATGATCCAACTGAATCAACCAGAAGGTACTCTGAATAATGTGTAACAATAAGCAAAAACTGCCTGGTTAATTTTTGTTCGTTTTATTGCTTTTCTCTGGTAATTCAAGCGAGTACAAACCGAGAAATTAAAACTTTTGAGCAGGTTGTAGAAGGTCGCGTTCGGTTTTCCGACCCATGAAAAAACATGGGATCAATAACTGAACTCGTAATCAACGGGTTGCTGAATACAGTTGAATAACAGTCCCATATGCAAAAGGAATTTGTACTGATTCGAAAATGATTGATTAACTTTAATTTGTCAATGGGTGTGGCCGTTGTGCAAAGAAAATGAAACGATGTCGGTGATACTGCCCTAAAACAATTATCTTCAATAAAACGAAAAAAGCAGACGAAGTAAGACCTTGAATAACAGCGAATCAAGGTGGTAAGTAATTCAATTTTAGAGGACTTACTTTCGCTACTAATAAATGAGACTCATAAGTTATTATGCGAAGTATTCCATGGATACACTTATTAACTGATAATATAGTGGTCCATTGAAATTAATTCAAATTTGTGTGTAATCTCGCTATATATTTTTGCAACCGACATGGCATCGGCATCTAAATTATCTGATAATGCTGGAGAAAGTTCATTGGCAGGCCACTAGGGCTGACCACTCAGCGCAGATATATTAATGTATTTTCCTGGTTAATTTGCATACGATAAGTAAAGTGCAAATCGTTGAAACTCTTCCCGTCCCTTAATAATTTCCAGATTTCCAAATTGCTCAGCAACTGCTGCAAGATCGTGTTTTCAATTTTTTTTTTTTTTTTATGGATCTTCAAGCTGACATTCCTGTATTTCCAACCTATCAGTTTTACATCTCATCGAGGAAGCCTTTAATCGTGCCGCCATCAGATGTGAATGCACGGATCTGTGCATAATGCAATTTTGATGCATGAATGCGCAGAAGGTGCAATGAAACAGCCAAGAAGCAGAAGTGCCTTGTTAACAGTTGGATCATATCATGTATTTATGTTTCAAGATATAATTGAGTCGTTTTACGCCTAGCGTCGGCTGGGTGCTGAAATGGAATTAATTTAATGTGACAAAGCTGGTATAAATACGCGGAAGATATGCTAAAATTTGCCAACAACTATAAAAAAATAGGAGTATTTACTTCATGTTGTAAAGTTACTTGGGCTCGTATATTCAAAGTCTCGTAAACAAGATTATGAGAATGTACTTTTAAGTAACTCTCGTAAACGCGAACATTAGTAACTTGAATTGTCAATAGTCAATGTATTTTTCATAACCTTATGTTGAAATTAACAGACGTACAGTTTTGGAATTAATAAATATTTATTTAAATTGATTTCATATTTCGCTCCTCTTTTTCTAATTGTAAAATTTTCAATTTTTCGTCTTTCTCAATTTCTTGTTTTCTACATAAGTTCGATTTGCGGGTCAATTTCACAACGCTTCAACACCATCCTCTCTTTTTCTAAATTAATTTTTTTCTTTCGAGCTTAAGCATTTTGCGGTCACGGTCAATTTGCATTTGGCGAAAACTCTTCTTCGCGAATTTCGGTATCGAAAATTTCATCCGGATTTATGTGCTTTCTGTGGCCGAATATATGTATTCCATCCCACAGAAGATATCCCAAGAGCTGTTGCACTCTTCGTCTTTTTCTTTTTTGCGAATCCTTATAAAGAAATAAATAATACAAATTATACCTATTATAGAATGAATATTCCACATTTACTCATATCCATCTAAATAAAATTTAAATTATCCGTTGAACAAAAAAAAATATACGTCAATTGAAATTTTTTGGCACAAATTACGAAGTAAAAATCTACATGGGTAATTTTGCGCGACTATTTTGGCTCGTAAATTTAACGTAGTAATGTAGTAAAGTACTAATATATGGAAAGAATTACGAACCTTGTCATTTTTATGCGATTTTGGACAGTTACGAGGCCTACGAGGCTTACGAAAGCGCATGACGTGAATACCCTTAATATTTGTAATATAAGTACAGTAACTCTCAAAACTGATCACATGATGGTACTTTTGGATTTTGCAAGTTGTTCATTAACGGTAACAGATATCGTACAAATGCTCCTATGCATTTTGAAATCCGACTGACCATTTTTGAGTTATTTATGAAATAAAACTGTCACATTTCAGGGCTTTTATTTCGCAAATAACTCAAAAAATATCGCAGTTACGGGAAAAATGGTTACAATCAATTTTGTTCAGAATTTAATTCTCTACAAGTTAGACGAGCACATTTGGCCATGTCAGAATAAAAATTAGCGATTTTTTGCAGAAATAGAACATAATGTATTGAGCAAAAAATTTTGAAAAACAATTTTATCTCGAAAATTATAAGTCTACTTCTGCTAACTATAAATCTGATGTAAACAGGTGTCCTCAGGTAATTTTTAGATTAATGAATGTTGAATTTCAATAAATGTTTTCTTAGTGGATAACTAAGTCGCGTAAAACATGAGTTACTGACCAAATTTCAGGTTCTAGATTCAGCGAATTAAGCTGGGCGTTGAAATACTTGCATAAATTTAAATAAGTATGGTCATATTTCACAAAAGTTAAAAGAAGATTCTTTCCCTTTTAAAACTGACATACAAAATTTAAATTCATTGAACTGAAATTCATTTTAAGTACAATAGTTCAATAAACCGATATCTTTTCGATAAATATGTATATGTATGTATGTATGTACCGAAGATAAGGTGTATTCGATTTTATTAGTTTGTATCCTGTGTTACTAAACCTAACCAAACTGCCAAAACAACAGAATTGCTGCCTTCAGTTGCAGAAGTAAGCAGGGATTCTTTTATAAATTGATAACTAATAATTTGACGAAATAACTACCCAAAGCTTTCTCCACCTTATCGGTAGCAATACATATAATTTTACGATTTCATATCACATTTTATCCGCATAGCAATTACCTACTAGTTCCATATCAGATCAACGTGATGAGGTACAAGGAGGTTCAGTCAAAATTGCTATAAATTAGCGGTTGCCTCCTCATATTAATGACGAAAAACGATTTATGGGAAAAAGTAACAATGCAACAAAGCAGCCATTAACAGAAAAACAAGAACACACCTCTTAAAAGCGTTCGCCTTCGGGTCATTATTATTGCACTTTCGCAGCGAGAATTTAAGACATTCCTATAATTGAGGCGGCAGCACTCGTAAAGATCGCGGCCCAGACCCCGAAATCCTTACTCAGAAGGGCTTACTTTTCCTTTCACTTTAAATTCAACTGAATTATATCATTTCACGGAGGTTTCTTTAATCCAGAGATGAAAATTCTGAGGCATGCCCACACACACGTCGCGAAAAGATTTATTTTCATTGGGTTCGAGCTCCTGCCTCGGCACCGCTGCGATATTTTGCATTCCGGTTAGGTGCGATGTGCGATGACGGCACAACGGCGAAAACGCGAAAAGTTTTAGGTGAGAGCTGGCTTAATTCACATACCCCACAAGTGCCATCTGTATTACAGTAGTTGCACTGTGATGGGGGATTTCAGATGTGCTCAAATCAAATTATTAAGCTCATTATGTTTTCTCTTTTGGAAATATTTTTCGATTTTTTTAATAAAAATTATTTCGTAAGCAACAAAGTATTTTTTGTAACGCATCAATTGCGACTCAAGAAACTTGACGAATGACAGAAAATTTTAAAATGCTCATAACACTAATATCGATCTTATTAGTCTTCATATTGAAACGAGTTTCTAATTCTATTGCCAAAACTCACAAATTGCAAAAATAACACAGGCCTGCGATGGTTTTCCCCAAAAAAAAAACTGGGTAGTAATTTCGGCAGGTATTTAGTAAAATATTTAAAAAATGCCATCACGTAAGTTTTCTGAGAAACTGATGTTTTTCAATTTTCTTAATATTTCTAGAGTTAACTTCTAATTTCTTTGGTAACTGTAGATATATTATACATACATTTGGAAAAGATTTTGTTTAAGTTTAACTCGGCTTTAATTTTTGTAGATATAAAACAGATAGATCTTCGAATAACCTTCAGCTTTTTTGGACATAAAACAGAAAATTGACCGAAAACGGTTTCTTCACAAATTAAGCTGGAGCAGGAGCATAAACTAAGCAGAAATAGGGTGAAAGCTTTTAGATCTGTATTATATGGGCAAAGAACATATGTATTGTATATATTTATTTAATGGTCAGAAAACATAAATCTAGTTACGTGGCTATAAATATAAAGAAAGTGTCTATTGGCACTACTAACGGGTGCACGAGATACGAGTTTGCGAGTTAACGGGGAACAAAGTTGGATATGATTTAAAAAAATATGATCTGCTCTACAGATGCGTGCTTGTCTGCGCACGAAAAATGGTATACTTTTTAAAGAAAAACTATTGCGTGAAAGTATTTTGCTATTAAAAAAATATTATATTATTCAGTTTTGAACAAAAGTGGACAAAGATATCATAAGTCTTTTTGACTTATCTAGTCTCTTATGCCTTCCTTAAAAATAATACTATTCGTTTTGTGACTAAACATTCAATTTTATATTCGTTAAATTGTAGTTTTTCATAAAAATTTTTCAAAAATCAGTCAATATGCATATCATCCATAAAAAAACTCTCGATATACTTAAAAAAAACAGCGAAAATTTAATTTCGCAGGCCTGTGTAAGTAGGTATTGTATTATTTTTGGTCTCTGCAATAAACTGATAGTAATTTCATTGCTTTACTTCGTTTAATTTTTAATTTAAATATAGTGACGCTATACGTTCTGTGTTCTGATTTTCCTCTTTTGAAAATGAAATTTGTCATTACAGTTAAGGTAAACTCTAAAATTAACTGAATTTAAAGTTTGTTCGAAAAATAAAATCAGTGAGCAAATTATTTATATTTTGTGCTTGCATTTTTGAATTTTATCTTTCAAACAAATTTTGGTTGTTATGAATTGAAAAGCACAGGTAATTTTACTTTTTATTAAACAATTTTATTAAATTTTTATAATTTCAACCCATGTTAATCTCATTTTACCTTTAAAAATATTCCTTAATATGAGCTCCCATAATGTGAACTGGAGTATATTCTTATTACTTGACAATAATAAGAGAAAGAAAAGATAAGAAACTGACCAGTTTAATTTACGTGTAAAGCTTTAACAATAAATGTTTTAATAAACTTTTGAAGAATTTACAAAGAAAACACATGTAATTTTTTTAATTCGTTTCTAGTTCACGAAGTAGGAAAAATGAAAACATTTGAAATCTTATTAAAAAAACAAATTCATTTACGGTATTTTTATGATCGAATTATAATACATATCTTTGAATCTTCTTTTACATATTGCTCTTAATTATGTATGTTAATCATGGGAACATATGTAATTAGGTTGCTTTCTTGATTATTTTTCGTAGAATTCAAGCTATGTTGGCCAAGTAAATAAATAATTCAGCGAAAATCACGGCAATAGCCTGACGATCAAACACCTTAGAATAAGAGACAGGAAAAAGATAAACTGCTTAACCGGTGCGTGACTCCATAGGTTGTTGCAAACCGCAACCGCTCCACGTACCGCCTTTGTAGTTCCTCATGAAACCAAAGATGATTTGTTTAGAAGAAGAACTTGATCCATTGCCTCAATGCATGGTGGCACAGAATCTCCTATAGGTGGACTGAAGTGCAGTAAATGCAGTGAAAAATTGATGCGAAAATGGGCCGCAGCAGGGACTCCACAAAAAGACCTGCAGGTTCAACCTTCCTTAAGTGCACGAGATCAGCATGAGTAATAAAATGTCAATTACCCTCAATTTATTGATATTGGAAGGTGAGAGGTATTTGAATACGATCAAGATTCTTCGTTTATTAATTAGCTTCCACCACAGGATTTTCAACTCGTGCAATTATTGACACAACGACCAGCATAAGTGCAATCTATCAAAACAATCAGCGGCATTTCGCTTTTAACTACCATTACACCATCTGATTGCCTGATGGGAAGATATAATTGGATGTCATACAGATGCGATAAGGGAGACTAGACTAATATCAATAATGCTCGTTTCATACACTATACATACATATTTATAGTGGAATCAAAGATCAACTACTAAGCTTAAGTAATAGTAATAAGTAATAAATGTATCCTTGGGTATCTTTGGCGATTCTGTGGTTTCAAAATGGCGCACTTCACGTCAATTGGACCCCAATGTGGAATTGGGGTCGCCACTTAACCAACCAACCAAGCTTAAGTAATTTACATTCTGCTAGTTTATCAAAACGTTTCAAAGCCAATCCTTAGATTATGTAATTTCAGTAATTCTAATAATTAAGATTTTTATACTTACTTGTTTTGATTCTAGTAACAAAACTATTTATATGTAGATACAATATATGTTTCAGATGCAACAAATTTATAATTTTCGCTTGTTTTGCTATAAGGAATTTATGTAAGAACTTAACGTAATAAAGCACACAATTTATAATTCGGTTTTCCTTACTTAGTAAAAAAACATAACAATAATTATATATCATAAAATCTTTATAGTCTAAGAGCTGGCTACGTAGGGTCTGCACTGATCGAACATAGTCGTGTTTTTTGTCTCATAAGTTTCCAACGACGTAGTCAAAGCCTGAGCCCATTTTGCAGAAGCCGCATTGGAGGTGGAGAGCGTGGGTGAGCGGTTAAACGTGTTAAGTTTTTTCAAAAAAAAAAAAAATGATCGAACATAGTTCGAAAATATTTCTAGAAGAGTAGGTGGAGGCTTAAGCACTTGTAGAAGCGATAAACTATAAGTTGAGATTTAACTCATACGATATAGTGGTGCAAATTTGTTTACTGCAAATGTACAACACAATTAGAAAATTCATAAACTTGCAGAATTTAAAAATAAGGCTAATTGGCAAAAAAGCACATTTGTCACCCAGCGCGCCAATTTCCCGAAAGTTTTACCACGCGTTATTAAAATTACACAGAGGCTACTTTTAACTGTCAGAATTTATAAATTAAAGATGATGGACTGTCAAATTTTAAAGTTTACTCGATTTCCAATAAGTTTGGTACTTGGGGGTTTTCGGGTTCGCTGATTTCGACCCGACTGTCAGAATGGAAAAACTAAAAATATTTTTTATCCACACGAGTTACAATAATTTAATTTTTCTTATTCAAAAGTAAAAATTTTTTATTTGTCGAGGCGTTGTTTGCTAGTTTTTCATATGAAAGGAACCAAACGGCAGTTAGTTTCGGAGTTTTGAGGTGATTCTTCTTGTTATAATAATATAAATTCATTTTTTAGCTGAAGATGCTGATGATGAGTACCTACAACAGCAATGAAGATCAAGGCGAATCAGATTTTAAGGAACAAAATGATGATAAGAATGAACAAAATTATTATTATTCAATTGTATACTTTAGTGGAAATGTACACAATTTAATTCCTTATACAAATTATAGAAAATATTTATCCGCACTCGGCAGTGCCAAATATGGTCGCGTTTAAATTCATGTTGCTCTAGCATTGTTCAACCTTAAAATTCATTTCTTTTATTTTGTTACAACATAATTACATACATAGGCTCGTATGCTTTAAAAAATGAGTAAAAGCTCAGACTCGATTTTTGTATAGTAAACCGAGAATGAAATTGAGATTAGGCTCAGTTTTTCTGAGTAAAAATTGAGACTGGGCTTTTGCTCACTTTTTCAGCATAGGTACGGCCTATAGTTTTAAGAATGGTTACGCCAAATGCTAGAACTATTTTTGTTCATTTTCCAATAATAAAAGAAATATAACGCTGAACACGAAAAGTCAAAGCGAATTTCGCGCGCTGGGTGACATAAATAATAAATACGAATGTGGGCCTAATAACGAAACACTGCGGTAAACCAAAATATGGAAAGCCTAACTATATCTCATTAGGATTCTATAAGGTTAGCCTAAATAAAGCACGCTTTAAAATTGCGGCAATAAGTATTCGGAAAGCCTACATAATTACTACCTAACGAGGACCCTATTGAGATAGCCAAAATAAGACAAGCCTATAAAAATGCCAAATCAAAAGTTTTTGCGGAAAATTAGAAGCACGGCTAAGTTAGGCGTTGCTTCGGGATTCTTAATGCGAACTTTATGCCGATAACTTAAGCTTGGCTTCATTGTAATAGTTGTTGTAGGGAATTTTTTTCCACTCTTTTGATACCGCTCCAAATAGTTCATCTTTATTCGAAAATTGTTGACCTCGCATCCTCTGTTTTACAATTTCCTAAAGATTCTCTGTGGGATTCAGGTCTGGGGATTGCGAAAGTGAGTTCATAACGGTAATTTGATTATCCTGAAACCATTTTTCAACAATTTTTACCGGATGCCTCGGATCATTATCTTGTTGGTAAATCCATGTAGGAGGCGTTTACTTCTTCAGCATACGGCAACATTACATTTTGCACTATGTATATCCTTGTATTGTATCTGGCCCATAAAACGATCTACTCTATGAATTGGAGCAACTACCTGTCCAAAGAAACATCCCCAGACCATAACATTACCGTCTCCGTGCTTCAATGTTCTTAAATTCCACCTAATATGGAGTTTTGCAATGTCCAGTTTAGCCTTTCTTTTAGCTTTTATCTGTATAGCACTAACGATAATGCTAGAACTACCGAAAAGTAACATTTTTGTTTGATGAAAACACCAAAGCGCTTAAGGTTTTTCGTTTATGAAAATGTTTGTGCCAGCAAAATATGACTTCAATTCAAATTTTTTGTTAATGTATTTACATGTTTTTTATTTTTATTACTATTGCTATGTATTTTTATTAAGAAAGGAAAGCCGAATTATACAATGCGCGCTTGATAAGGTAATGTTAAGCTCTTAAAGTAATTAAGGTATTATAACAAAAAAAGCGAAAATTATAAATTTGTTGCAAATGTTTTACCCAATACAATACATAAATATGTATTTCAGCTATAAATAGTCACTTTATGAAAATTTAGTTAACAACCTGACTCAGGCAGTTACACAAAATACTCGTGAAATTCAAGTTAGAGCTGAGAAGAAAAAAGTTGTGTAGTTAGATTCTTAATTTTTTTTTTTTTTTTTGAATCGCATAACTAAATTGGTTTGTAAAATAATTAATTAAAAAAATACCCGTTTAACCTAGTAACTCCACTTTAAAATTCCAAGGTCTCCCTTTGACCCCATTTACAATGAAAATAAAAATATTTTTTTAAATTTCTTTGTAATAAAGTTGTGCTATAACATTACTTAAAACTATGTACCTACTACAGATTCCAAATCTCAAGTTGATAGCATTAGTAGTAGTAGTTGCTGAAATAAACAGATGTGACAGTCGGACAGATAGAAAAACTCGGAACATAAGGATTCCTACTTACCATTTTGATACGGAATCTTAAAATTTAATATAGGAATGGACAATTGATAATTTCAGAATACTTTCAATACTTTAAATGACCGGTGTGCAATGAAACCCACATAACTATTTGCCTATTTTAATTAAAACGAATTGTTCTAATGATAAAAAGAGCTCATTTAAAATGCTTCTATAAATATACAAACATCTTTATGAAACCAAAATATACAGTAAAATATAGGCTAAACAATTTCAACAACAACAAGAGATTATTTAAGAAAAATCATAAAAGTTAACAAATGTGTTATGCAGCACTGCACTTCTTAACACGCCCTCTTGTATGAGGATTATTACTCGGACGAGCCCACTTCGCTCGAATAAATTTATTCGAACGTTGGTCATAAATCCAACTTCGTATAATAAACAAATCTATGCGCTGACTTCGTGAGGTAAAGTCTGTCTAAACAAGCCAAGGAGCAAAATAATTGCATTTCGCTTAAACTCATTTATTACATTTGCCGTCCTTAACACAAAAGAAACAATAGCGAGGAACAGTCGAATTCATCGCGAAGAACTTCTTTTGCGAGCCGTTCAATTTGCGGCTGACTCGTGGTGCGATTTGTCAAACGATTGAAGTACCTAAACTGGCGCTGCATGACCTGCGCCAAGTAATTATTAATTATCCTTCCAAATTAACAACTCTTTAATATCTCTTGCAATTTTTCATCCTCAGCTGTGCGGCAACAATGCACAGACTATTCTACGGGCGGCGGCGGGGGAGACCCGACGATTTATCGGCAACAACTGAACAAGTCAGCCACCATTGGTCGCTGTCATCAATATAACTTGCTGGTACAACTTTTATCCAATCCGAGTAGATTTATCCAGTGTCGCGGTTGATTTATGTTTTATGCGTTCGCCACGAATTATCACCATGCACCTTTTAAGACGTTTTGTTTGCTTTTCGGCCATACAAATTTTCTTGTCTATGCGGCAAGCCACTAGACACTTTGACAGCAATACTGCGTGAAAACCAACGTTGATCATGTTTTCGCAGAAATATCTTAATTTCAGTGATATTTTTATATCTAGGGCTTAGCTACAAGCTGCAGTCAACAAATAATTTATTTCATTGAATCTGCCTTTAAGTTCATATGATCGCCCATTTATAATGTAATGACAGGAAACACACCTGCCTGGTGGAGTTTCTTGTGTTTCCGCCAAAGAAAATCTAATCCTTTAGACAAATTTAAGTCATGCTTACATCGCTGTTAGGAAAATCAAAAACATAAAACAAAAGCATCATATAATTAATTATATTTACTTCTGCAGAATACACTTGATGGCGGTGGCTGCTTGGTTTACATCATATTAATTTATTTTTCTGGTTCAGGTAACTGAACAATTTACAAGATTGTACACTAAAATTATACCTATTTACATAGTGTATGTATACATTTATTTATTCAAGTATATTGGAATAAGTTCTAGAAGTAGTATTATACTTTAGTTTAACATTTCCGGAAATTCTGTAGAAGTTTTACTATATATTAACAATAAGACACAAATACTTAACGCTTGTGAAGCAAAACTAAATTAATACAATACTTAAAACATTAAAAAACAAGGTTTTGATGAATGTGAAAAAAGCCTCAGTTGTCCGTATTTTGCGAGCTATGTACCTATTTAACTTTGAAGTTTCGAAAAATGATATTCTTCCGTTGAAATTTTCAGCATATTTCCAAATAATTTAAATTGCAAGCTTTTCCAACTTTTCCTTAAAAATGTGTCAAAATAAACGTATTACCTTATTCGACTTATCGTCGGCATGAATATCTTATTTCAATTAAAAAAATGCTTTGATGGTATGACAAACACATCAACTAAACTTCATCCAAATTAAAAATGGTCCAGCCGATTATCGATTCGAAGTGGAATCATCCAAAGGATAAAGTTCAAACCCCCACAGTTTATAAAAATCCTAATTTACTACTTTTACATATCTAAATGTTAATAAACGTATGAAATAATAATTTGTCGATGGTTTGTATTTATGGGTCAAACGCAAAATTAATGTTCGAGTAGTGTAAAAGAAAAAACAATTTTTTTGGTTCTTTTTTGTTTTATTTTTTATTTTTTGATGAATTACAAATAAAGCACGTATCAAGAGTAACCCTATCCATAACTTTGCTTAATTCTAAAATTTATTTTAAACTGATGAATGAAGCACAAATAATTTGGGAAAAAAGAATTTTCCACGGAAATTTAGAGGTTATTTTTGAATGATTGGAGGAAAAATGAATTCATTATTGTAATTAAAAATAGGTAGTACTAAGTTATATTGCTTTTAATTGAAGTAATTAAAGTAATCTTGTATAAAAGACTATTTTTCGTCACTTCTGTGGACTATTTGGTCCACAGAAGAGACAGAAAAAATTTAAAATCTCCGTTTTTTCAGTCAATTTGGTGAACGATTTCTATTTCTTTTTTTCTAGTTACCAACACGTCCATTTACAAATTAATAAGAAACATAAAGAAAAATCGGCGCTGATTTTAACTTATTATTTACATCGACTGTTTTGCGTTTGACCCTTATTTCCTCATTTTTTTCAAAATTTTAATCTGTAATTCAATAACTTTGGCATAAATTATAAATTATTATTAATAGTTAACTCAATGACTCGCTATGCTGCTTAACCCTGTTTAGATCATTTAATGAGTACAGCGAAAACCAATTTTTCTGCTCCCTTGATCTCGATCAAAGATTTGTGATTAAAGAAATTGATATTTTAATAAAATATATACATTTTTTCGTTCGCATTAAATAACGAATAGTGAATGATCAAAGAACCTTATTTTAAAAATTTCAACAATTTTTTATATAAAGAAGTTCAAACGACTCTTCAGATTTACACTCAAATGAATTGAATGGCGCCAAAAATTATATTTTTTGATTATTGGTAAATTGAAGATAAAAAAAATATAATAACACCCCAATAGATCTATTTTAAGTAGGTAACTTATTTAACCAAAGCAATAAATTTGTCATATTCTCATTCAAAAGTTTCAATAAATTACAATAAACTGACTAATTTATTATCATTTCCATGCAAATGTTAATGAATTACTGAAAAGAAACTATAAATAAAAACAACACATGCTATCACAAAGCCTTTGGCTACATTAAACCCTTTAATCATTGAAAACTCAGACAAGCCTGCGAATGCGGGAAGGGTTATAATCTATTTTATAAATTCCCAGACAAAACATCATTAACATAAACCATCGGATAACAATGAAGTGTAAATTGCTGCAAATTTTTTGAGGAAACATCGTTTATTTATTCGAAATTTCGTTGAATGATGTTATTAATCACATACATGCATAAATTGAGAGATCGGTTGTCTTCTGTTTTCAACAAATTTGTAAAAATAAAAGATGTAAATTTTATGCGTCCGATTTCTGTTACGCTACTTGTTCTATTTGGAAAGATTAAAAAAGCGGAACTTTCTACCATCTATAAGTATCAGTCATCACACATTTAAAAAATAAGACAAAAATAAGTTTTCAGAAAGTTTCATATATTAAATTATATTTCTTAAATATCATCGTGTATAGGTTAAAAACTGATTAAAATGTTCTTGTTTTGAGTATTATAGGTGTTCGCTATTCAAATTTCTCGAATTTTTAATTTCCAAAATCGACGTTTTATTATTAATTCATGTTAATATTTAAAAAACAGCTTATTTAATAGGTTTCGGTCTAATAGTTATTTCTTTGCCGTTCTTGGACTACATAGTATTCTTGAATCAAAAATATTTACATAATGAAGGAAGTATGAATTATTATTATGAGGTACTGATGAAATGCTCTAAAAATTTAAGTAGCACAATTTTTCTATTCCGAGACAATTCCCACGCCAATCAATTCACAATTTAATTGTGAGTTCAATTCAAGGCAGCAACTTGAAGTTATTTTTAATCAATAAGTATAGGCAGTATGTAGCTGAAGTGAACTGCGCGCGGCGATTTATATCTGCGCAGCCGCCGCTCAACGTATCCAGCTAATTGCTTTAATAGCGTAATCATGGCGTGATTCGCGCTTTGTTTGCTTTACTTTTTAATCTGAATTTTGTTCGTTGCGCTGCAGTTTTCGTGCATTCGTTCAGATTTTCATGGGTTAGGTAACCGGCTTTTTGATTGGCTCGCATCGTGCCTTGCAGTTCTACTTGAACTGTCCGGGTTAAATTAATGTTATGACAGATGCGATCAGTATTGAATAGGAGTGCTAAGTCATAATGCTAGAACTTTTAGCATAAGTCATATGGCCAATCTATATAAGGACCTCAAATAAAATAGATACATTTTAATGATTTGCTGATTACGCTTTGTAGTCCATTGATATTTAATTTATTCTTAAATTATCAGTAATTACAAGAAAATGGCATCTAAAAATTTATTGGAATCGTTTAAGCTTTTACGAATGTTGTGAAAATTTACTAGAGGCAAATTATGCATTCTTGCGCAATAAGTTGCAACTTTCAAATACCGACAATTAATTCTCGTGTTATTACAAATATTAGAGAACCAGAATTTGTTTTACTTTATTTTGAGTGGTGTATGAATAAAATTCGTCTGCGTCGGAATTGCCTTGCTTGGTTGATACAAATCTATTAACGAATTCTATCGATGGATATTATCTAGTTTCAACTGATTCATAATGTACGAGTGATTGAAAGTGGGTACCTACATATTACTATATTTGAACGAGCAGACCATTTCGAACAATTCTGTTGATTTATGTGGTTGAAAATTCGATTTATATTCTATTTTTTCGACAATGAACCTTTTTATTATGTACGCAATAAATTAAGATGCAATCACAATAACATGAATTTCTCAACATATAAAGTTTTAGTTGGAAAAAGGTAGATATTGGGTCATTATTAAAGCAGTAACGGGATACCATAGTAAACTTGGGATGACACATAATATTTGTCTCTATTTTATTATTATATTTGTTTCACTTTTCAGTAGGTAAATATTTTTATAGTAAAGCATTAACTCCAAATGATAATAAGTCCTAAAAAACATCAATTTGGAATACAAATAGTACAGTCAAGTGTTCGCGTTTAAATTTTCAAAAAGTTGTTTATGGTAACCTCTTAATTTAACTATGACAATTTCAGCAAAATAATTTTGAAAACGTAGAAACATTTACAGTTCGTGTCCACTTCAACTGTTTTAATTGTATTTATCATTTACTACAAAAATGCAAAAATGTATATTTGTTATACTTAATCATTAAAACATATTTTCCATCGCCAATTTAACATAAAAATGCCTTTTTAATAATGTAATTGTACACATTTATTTTTGTAAAAACAACACCACACATTACTGCTGATGATTTCGAGCTCATTTCTATTTCTTGTTCTGAATTTTGTGGAACTCAGAAAAATATGTGCAGCTGCATTATGTTGTATGAATGTACAGTGTGTTGTATTAAGACAAAAGAATTAACAGCTTGTAATAAACATTTTTATAAACACAAAAACCAATCTTCTATCGTTAATTTGATTTTGATTGAGTTTAGCTTTTCGAGAAAAAGATTTTCATTTACGAATTCGTAATTTACGGAAAAAAATCCTATAGAAATTATCTTCTTTGCCTGCCACTTGTTCGAAACAGTGTGAAACCGTCTAATTTTCATTACTCTTGGAACAATTAAGGCACAGGAAAGTAGGGTAATTCAGAACGGTTCACAATTCAAATCTTCCCTCCACCGATTTCATTCCACATACATTATACATACATATATCAAATAGAAGTATGAAATGTCAATCAGTGTGATCGCGACATTTGAACGAAAAAGCGCGCGTTGTGACGGTAAGTACATCTTAAATGTTATCTCAGTTTTGTTATAATTTTTGTTATTCAAAATAACCCACAAACCTTTTGTGATTTAAGCGAATACGAATCGTCGTGTTTCGTAAAGAATTCATTTATTGATTTTCTGGAATTTTTTATCAATTGTTGTCACCATTGTAAGTGACAACTCTTTTGTTTTCGATTGCTCACATCGGGTAGTTATAAACGGCTAGAAGCGGAAAATTGGGAATTTTCCTGATTACTCCGAAATTTGTAGCTTTGAAAAAAAATTGGTTTAATTTAAAATACCTATATATATACATATATTTTAGACGCCTCGAAATTATACAAAGAAGACCGACACTAGAAAACCTAATACAATATTAACAACTGAAGTTTCATGTTTTCGTTTTTTTTTAGATTTTTAATCAAAAAAGAATTGTTAATGCTTTTGTTATGTTTATATCGTTTGTAGATTACCATGGTTCGGATATCATGGTATTATCAATACTATGTATGGTGACAGACAGCAATTTAGTATTAACTGACATTTATCAGATGTTGTGATTGAAATTTTTGAATTAAATCACAGTGATTCAAAGTACATTGGGATTTTTAAATCGAATGAATGACTAGTGCAAAATGAAAATTCTCACAAGCAGCCGAAATTTGAATCGTTGACAAATGTAAATTAGGTTGAAATTTTTTCCGTGGGTCGAAATCGGCGCTGAAAACAGTAGAGGGTGTTGGACACTACGGTGAAAACCCTAGTATCGATACTACGCTTATAGAGAGGAAATCGAATTTGAGATTTTCTACAAACTTATTAAATTTTATTTGTGCAGAAAATCAAAACATGCCCAAGCCATTTCATGCAATAATTTCAACGTATGATGGGTTTTATTACCGTGCTGTGGTAGTCAAATAATAATTAGCCTAGTGGAGGTACGTGCGAATGCTGGTTGAGTGGAAACTACGACTATCGTCGGAAATGTAACCACAAACCGTGGGTAGTAAAGGAACAAGATAATGACGTCCACGTCAAGAACCATCCATTAGCCCTTAACGAGCCGCGAATCATAGGAAGCAAGGAGGTCATAAATATTGCCAATTTGCTAAAACTCGTTGTGGGCATTCTTAATTCTTACGGAATGACACGGAAAGTGAGAATTACATTGATTAGTACAAATGCGGCAAGTTCCGCTGCAAAATCCTGTCCAATTTCAGCTTGCAGGCGAGCTAATTACGACGTTTATTAATAGCTCAGACAGAGCAATTAGTTTCAAATTTCATTTTAATGAGGAAGCAATTCTGTAAAATACACGCGATTAGGGACAGCTCAATTTATGCCTAGCGAGGGAATTCAAAATCAGAGACTTTTCAGCTGATGGTAATGATGACTTTAATAAGTCAAAACATGTTGCCAAAGCAGCAGGTACGCCATAACTTTGCAACTTCAGGTAGCCATGCTTGTAATGAATTACTTCAGATTTACATATGTAGTTTGCATGGAGCAAAATTCACGTGAATGGGCTGATGTCAACAAGAATGTTTAACTAGCAAGAACACCAGTAACATAAGTCTGGCATGATCCATGAATTCAATGTACGACATGAATGTTAGGTCTAGCAGAGCTCCAACCCGGCGGCGGATTTAAGGTCTTAATACAACGAGCCATTTTTTGATAAGCTCTTGAGATGTTGGGAAAAGGCGTTCATTTGACGGAGAGTCTATGTCTCGAGTTCAGAAATTGCGAGATTGTGTGCGGCCTATTGAGCTGCTTGTGATTTACACTAGCATAAATCATTTGTCACGCCATTGCAACTTTCGTGATAGTTAATTCAAGAATGCAGCCATGAGCCAATCTAATTGCTTGGACCCCTCTATGCACACTTCGCGAAAAACAGTGAAACCTGTACTTGAAAGGGGGCACAGAGACCTCCTACTTGGTCGATCAGCCACCTCGAAGTCGACTCATTTTGCATCTGTCCCCAGATTCGATTGGCTTTTTACATTTGATTTACCTTGATTGCGATCGAGAAAATTATTGCCGGTCTCGATCGAAACGACAGAGCCCCACAGTAGTAGTTAGCGGCTATTAAGGCGCAGCAGCAGCATGGCGTCGAGACCATGAATTGCCGATCGCGGAACCTTCTTCGGCTTTGATCCCAATACCAAGTAATTACAAAAACTCATCCAATTCTTAAACCCAACTGTTCGCTGCTACTGGTGGTGCTCGCCTGGTCAGAGGCGAGGATTTATTTGACAGCAACATGCAAATTGATCCCCATGGTCTGTCATTATTTATGAACGGGTTGTGAAAGTGTTTTCTCTCTTAATGAATATCTTGAATACATTGTTCTTCCGAAAGTTGGTAAAATTAGTATATTGGTACTATAAATTGGCTTAAATGAGGATATATAACCGCCACTTTAGTAAATATTTATTATAACTTAACTCCTTTAACGACAAAAATTGTAGAGTTCAAAATTTAATCTTTAATCTCTTCACGCCCTCGGCCACATATGTGTACGTTTAGTTTTTTCGAAATTAAAATTATGCTGATTGGAAAAAATATTAAAATCTGTTAAGCAACTACTTATTTAGACTATATATCGACAATAGAACCAAAAACTTTGAAGTATTGCAGCATGGATAGCATTTTATTCCATTTGAAATTAACTGCTTTCAAAACATTTCCAAATTGCCTCAGTTGCCCCTGATTACCCACCCCTAGGTTTCGTTTTACTTTTTTAGAAAAATTTCATAAATGTTTGGTAAATAAATTAGATATCCAATGTATAAAATTTGATAATTTTTTATGATTGCTTTGTTTTAAAAACATACCTAATTGGTAAAATGAGGTTTTTATTTTTTTACTTAAAGCACACCAGCTGAAATTTAGAATTTGGGGCAATTTCACAATATTTTGTATTGCTTTGATATTAAAGTCAAATTTATGCCTAAATCTCTATATTTAATAGAATATTCGTCTAAATTATTTGAGTAATTCAAAGGTGATATTGATATGATATATTTCTGAAATTGAGAATAACTATTCGAAATTCTAAACTGTTGGTGTGTCGCTGGTATTAAAAAAATGTTTTTTATACTAATTGTTTTTCCAAATTTTTCTTACTTACTGATTAGCTGTCGGTAAGAAGAAGAACTAAGTAAACAAGTAATCAAATAAGACATGAAATCAATTTTTCCTTCTTTAAAAAATTCGTCTCTGAAGAGGTTAATAAATCTTCGGCTTAAGTATACAACAGCGCCCCCGCTCGGATTTCAATGAAATTGAGCAGGTGCCTTCCGTTTACCCTAAAACGGAAGGACCTGAAGGAGTTTTGGTGAAGTCGGCTATAATTTTTGAAGTATTCCACTTTAAATTTTGAGAAAATATCAAAATTAGTAGTGACATCCACCGCAAAATCCTTTTATTTTTTAAAATTGCACTTGTAAAATGCATAACTATTTTTTTTACCAACTTCTTACTGTGTTCAGTGACTTATTGCGCTGCGAATGTCAATAAAGCAATTATTTTATCTATAGTTAGTTATTGCTGTATGTTTATTTAATTGAAGCATGGGTTAAATAACGGTAAAACGAAATAATCGAAATGAGAAGAGTTTATAAATCAGTTGTATAATGTTTTTCACAAAAATATTGCAAAATTTCTTAATGTATAGTCATTTAAATTAATTTGTGTTTAAAACGATTGCTTAATTAGCTGCGGTCAGTTCTCCAGCTGGTAGCCTTATGTGCCAACTAGAGACTTAACCTATTGAATATTGTCACTTGGTTGGCATGATGACCCAGCAGACCCGATATGGAATTCATCCATTGAAATTGAAACCATTCTCCAGCTCAGCTGCTGGTATTCGATCAAAGATAATGGCGTCACTTCAATTAGTTCGGTAGAGACGCGAAAAATTGCCGCAAGAAAACCAGAAATGCCTGCTGGTTTGTTGGCTTGGTTAGATGCAAGAAACGTGTCTACAACGCCGTTTCAGACGCTAGACAACACTGAACTCAGGAGCTGAATTAACCGTCAACAAAAACAGTCTAGAGACACTGAGACTGTCACTGACTGTGATTTATGCCTCGCCAGTTCAGCAGTTTGACACGAATGGTCACTCGGGAAAATAGAATGGACGATTGACTTGTTTTCTGTTGGCTTAATGAACAATTATGTCCATAGGCATACATTTCTTAAACATACCGCTTAAGTTGTAGCTTAGCTCAGTTCTTTTGGTTGAAAGATTCATTCTTGAACGTCTTCGATTTAATGACGATAGCAATTCATTATTAGCTAATTAAATAGCTAATTAAATAGCTAATTTCCACTTATGTGGGTACTCCCGCTTCTCGCATCATTAGTTTGATCCCTAACTAGACCATTAATTGGGGTAATTTCGCGGCCTGCAATTTTTGTAAAATTTCCATACAATTGCCTTATCGCCAAAGTAGAAGTGTGTCGAATTGTTAATTTTTGTTGAGTTAATTTTAGAACAATACGACGATACTGCATGAATTTCAAATGAGTAATAGCTGAGTAAGCCAGCATTTTAGCGTTTGAATGATCTGGAAGCATTCATTCATTAGAAAATTGAAATTTACTATTCAAGTCACTTAGAGGCTTTTGAATGATGGTGGTGATAAATAAAGTGTGCCCACAGACCATGAGCTATTTTAACTTAGTTTGGCTTTTTTAGTTATAAGCATGCAGCGATGTGAGGGATATTAGATTGAAGTAAATATATAGGGGTCGGTAAATGGCCTATATAATGTTCTTTATTTAATTTTAAATAAAATAGTCTGAGAAAAGTGTACAGCTATAACAGTTCAAAATGCCTTAAGCACGATCAAAATCGACTTTTTCTATATTACAAAATTTAAAAATTTTGATGTTTTCAATAGGAAACTAAATGCAGTATATAATGCAACAACGCTGTTTTTTTAACTTTCGCTTTTATCCTATTCTATTTCGTTAAACTCGGAAAATGTTCAAAAGTTCATTTTATATGAATGCTAAGTCCACTTTATATATTTTATATCATTTCCCATATACGAAAAGATTTTAACGTAATTAAGTAAGTCATCTCGCTTCACTATAGAAGAATTCGAAGGTGTTCTCTAAATGATAGCCGCGACATATATTTATGCAACAAGAAAACTGATAAGTTACTAAAAGACTAAAATAAAGGAATAAAAAAGGTTAATTGGATTTAATGTTTTGTCAATGTTTATAAGAGTGTAACAAATGACTATTTTGATTGAAACAACCAAACTTTGTTTTGGAAGGGTTTTTTTCCAAACATTGACTCTATGCTCATAATTTTATGTCAAAAATTTATTTGAATACCTTTATCTTTACATGATTACATTTTATGCTTAAATGTAATTTCATTACTGTACTAGACAAAAGACTGTATACTATAAAGGTAAATTGACTTAAAAAAACTTTTATTTTTTGGTAACTTATTATAAAGAAGGCTAAAAATGGAGATTACAAAACAACACATAAATTTTCGGGCATTCAAAAGAAAACTATCAGTACTAGACAACTGATGGTTTATCACTCATGTAAAGTCTAGTTAAGTTAAATATCTTAGCCTGACAGAATATAAATTAGCTCGTTTAATTTTAAATAGGCGGTATAACCTTAAGTTAAGTCGTTAAAGCCCATGGCTGCTATTTTTCTTTACAGCGGATTGCCAATCTCAGATTGTTTCCATATATAGTACTCAGAGTAAAGTATTTACATATTTTTATTTGGTTTAAGTTCTTCAGTAAATTTTTAAGAAGCCGACAAAAACCACGTGTAGTATAGAAATTAATAGAAAATCTGTCATAGTTTTACAAATTGTTTTAACTGACTTTTTGAAAACAACAGCAGTGAAATCAATGCAGAATGTGTCCAATTACCTACTTGTTTTAAAACAAAACAAAGGTGTTTTCTTTTGTGTTAAAACAAGTAATCACATAATTTTAAATCTTTATAGTATAAAAGAAGTAACTACACGTTACATCAGATTAATTAAGCTATTATTTATCTGTCTACAATTTTAGATAAAATTAATTCATTAAAGGCGAAAATTTAATCGTTTAATTTGTATTTTTAAGATAGCTCTCAAATGATAATTGCTCTGATATACACATACAGTTACGTGCACGTAATTAAGAACGATACACACAAATTTGGGTTTATGGGAATATCATCCCTTCGCGTAAACAAATTAGTTCCCTTAGTGGTTCCATTTGAACTTCGAAGAGTCCTGAACAATAGCAACATCCATTGCCATAAGTAACTTTTATCAGTTGCATTCAGTTTACGATTCAGTGAATTGCATTTCGATTAGGTCGTGCAGCTAATTAAGAACGAACTCTTTCTACAGCTACGCAGTCATTTTTTCGCGAATTGTTCGGTCGGTTCATTACTTTTATTAAAACTCTATAGTCATAGAGTGCTTCTTATATTAATAAATTAAGAAAAAAAAAAAATGGGTAAAAATAAATCATGTGGTCCTAAGGCTCGCGAGGTTAATGTGAGAGTGTATGGGGACAAAAATTCTTACAGTCAAATTGCAAAGGTATTGAAGTGTTCTAAAACTATGGTATTCAATGCAGTCAAATATTTTCTAAAATATTCCACAATAAATAATGTCCTCCGGAAACGTAGACCCCAGATAACAACTCAGAGAGAAGAAGGGGCGATATGTATGTAATTGTTTTGATACAAATTACGAACTTTTCGATATAACAGTAATTTAAAAATCACTCATTAGGTACACATAGGTGTAGTTCATACTTTAATGTGACGTACCTACAGTTCTATGTGATTTTTTAAACGAGAAAGCAGTTGTTGTTATTTGAGATTCCTCCCTTTAACATCACATCAACAATACCATCTTTTGAATTACATACATATTGTCATGATGACGTATGAAGTCGTCTTTCCTTTTTTACTTCTGCAGGTTATAATGATTCTCTGGAGATCTTGTACTTAGCGTACATTAGCTGTGTTTTTCTGATGATCTCATGCAGAAAAATTTGTATTGGATTGAAATTTGCAAATAGTGACTCCTAGCAAAATTTTCTAATTTAGTAAAAAGAGCATCAAATTGAATTGAATTATATCCAATTTACGTCAAAATTAGATTCAATAAATTTTTCAGTTCAAAATTTGAAGTTTGGATGCGCAATAATCATTGCAATTTGATGGACTTCGTAGATTTTAATCTTAAAACGTTAATAATTAAGTGATAATTACTTCGAATAATTTTGTTTTCATTTTTTTTTTTCTGAAACTACGTTCAAAGATGAAAAACATGATACCCTCCTTTTTATTGATATCGATATTTATTACTAATCTATCACTAATTGAAATTTGTTTGCTTCAAAATTTAAAAAATCGATTTCTCAGTAACAGTTTAGAATAAACGACACGCACATCACCGGTTTTTGAATTAATACTTTCAAAAAAATGTATCCACAATTTAAGAGAAAAACAGGCATGCCGAGCATTTGCACCCAATTACGCTTTAGATTAGAAACGATCGGCTGTAAGTTGTGACGCGTGCGCGAAAGTTATACTTGTCATTTGAAATGGATAGTGCATAGTAACCATAGTAACCAAGTACAAAATTTGCTGAACTCTAGCTCATTTTTCGTCATTTAGATATATATGATGAAAAGAGTCTGGTCATTTAGTAAATTATAAATTATGAAGTTTTCGTGATTTAGCGGTCTGAGCCCATGACACACAACATCTAGATTAATAATTAGTACTAATTAGTGATTTACGTGCGCTGTCTGTCTAGGGTATTACTGCGTGTTATCTTAATTCACTGCAAGTCAAGTAAAATGATAAGGAAGAAAAATGAATTCTCTTAAGAAGAAGTGGTAAATACCTAAACTAGAATAAAACGCCATCATTGCGTAAATACTCTCATCAATTATATATAAAATGTGCGGCATGGCCACCGGATCGGAGCCAACTTCAATAAAAATATATCAGAAACGGCGACCGAATTAATAAACAAATTTGCGTCCGTCCAATTGATGCTTTGGGTTTCATCCAAAAATCCACCCCCGGCTCCGTGCTGAAATCATTTTAAATAGTAGTAGAACTCAGGGAGTCGTAAATGCGTCAGTATAGGCTAACTATGAGATAAATTTTCGAAGTGACTCGTTTATTTTTTTCGCTGTTTTATTTTCCCTGATTTATGGGGGTCTCAGGTGAATGCACTTTGCGATTTGGTGAAATTTTACGTAACTATGTTTATAAGGCAATTAGTAAAATGCGTATGGGACTCACCTTTCTTCCTTGTCGTACTTCGGGAACGTGTGATGCAACAGCTCCAGCACTGAACTTTCACTTTGGGGCTCGGCAGAAATGCCCTGAGCCCTTTGCCTAGGAAACACATTGCCCGCTTTTCGACTACGACTAAACGGAAACACACTTTGGAACTTGTCTAGGTGGGACTTGAGCTCGGCGATCTCGTTCTCCCTCTGGCGGAGGATCATCTGAAGCTCCTGGATCTTAAGGTCCCTGGCCTGGATCAGCTGCAGGAACTGCTGCTCGTGGCCGGCTGCGGGGGGGAAGTTGTTCATCATGACCGGGCCCATGGCGGGCTCCTCGGACAGGCAGAGGTTCTGCATTTGGTCGGTCAGCCCCAGGGCGGCCTTGCCGAACTCATTGAGCGGAACGACCGGCTGCGCGAACCCGGGCGGCGGCAGGGCTGGCGGCAGCGGCGGGTGGAAGAGCCCTTGAGCAGGTGCGGCTAGCTGCTGGTGCAGTTGGGACTGCAAGTGCTGCTGGATCCTCTGCTGCAACTGCTGCTGCTGCTGCTGCAGGTAGTTGATCGTTTGCGAATCGACGTTCGGATCACTCACGGTCGCGGAACCATAAATCACGTTCTGCTGCAGAACGTCCGGCGGCGGGCTGTTGACTATCACCAGTTCGGGCTGCAATTGAACATTTGCATTTGGCTCCTGCTGCATTTTGATCTCACCTTGTTCGATATTCCCCGAAAACTCCTTCCTGCTCTTGCAGTCCTCTTTCTCGTTTATGGGCAAGTCAATGGAATCGTTTTTACTAGCGGACGACACTTGCGCCGGTAGTGGCGACGGCTTATTATTTATAGACCCGCGTCCCGACAGGGAGTCTGTCACCGTCAGTCTCCGCTGGAACTCTCGTTGCGGCGGCGGATCGAGCGCGTTTATCGAAGCACGGTCGAAGGGCAGTGTGGAGAAATCGCTCCGATTGTTATTGTTATTCGCTATTGACGACGTCGTCACTATTCCCTGCAATTGCGGCAATTGTTCATCGTCCCCGGCTGGCCTCCGTGATGCGAAGCACAGCCTATCAAAACAGATGCGCATCCAAGCGATTTTTGAAAATCACTAATTCAGGAGATAAAACTGTGTCCACAAATGCCGCCCTGCAAGATAAAATAAAAAACAAAAATTATTTAAAACACACACTTTCAAAATTATTTGGACAAATTTAGAGTTAGACAAACTGTGGAATTTCTGGTGCCCATTAATCGCAGCGAATAAGTAATAATTGACAATTTTTCAGATATTTTCGAACAACTAAACTTCACCCCGTTTCACTTCCTACAAAAAAAATACAGCAGGTCAAACTAATATGCTTTCCTTTGGACATCAAAATAAATATCTCCACAAAAGTTGAACTAGTTCTGGAATGTTTTCGAAATTAAAGTTGTAGGTATGTAGGTAGGTACTAAGGGCCTGTCCGAATTATTACCTACAGTTTATGACGTCAGCAAACAAGCTGATCTGTTTATACCCAATTTGAAATTGAAAAGGTATAGTATTCTAGTCAAGACAGAGACAAAACTAACCTGTTCGAATTCGTTTGCTTACCTCAATATTTTTAATTTTTAATTAATCAAATTAAACAAAAAATGCACAATTCGACAGTATTCAAGAAATGCTCCTACAATTTTTCTCATTCCGTCTCACGAAGTCAACCCAAGCCCTGACTCGCTAATCAAGCTAAGCAATCTAAACTTTTATACTACGTAGCTAAGCTCACAGCATAGAAATCACGAACTTTTATAACAAGACGAAGATAAAGACGAAGACTTGAATTCGGACAGGCCCTAAGATCTATTAATAACGAAACTTCCAGCGTTTTTAAATTCAAGTGATTTTAATGAAAAATAGTGCAAACATAATTTGGTGACACTAATTTCAAATCTATAATATCAAAATTCACTTATTTCAATCAAATATTACCACTATTATATTTGGCGGCCCCAAAAATGAATTTACTATCAAAATTTAGAAATTTAAAATTTCCTAATGTAGAAGTAGCATCTTCGTAATCTTCGTCAGTGGAGAACACTCCTTCTCTAAATTGGAAAGAATCAAAAATATGTAATAGGTAAATCATGGGCTCCGTTGAGCAAGTTTTTTTTGCATTTCCTTGTAATTATATTGCTGTGCATAACTTGTAAAACATAAAGCAATAAAAAACTTTGAGAAATATTTCACTTAAGATGTAGGTATACTATGATAATATGTATAAAAACCCCGATATAAACCCTATAAAGTTGTGGAGGAATTAACTAATGGCCAAATTTAAGGGTTTCTTTCTAATAGCCTTTTTATTAATCTGGGTTGATGTAATTGACTTTTTTAACAGTTAACCTTGAAAATTAATTTTTGGGCTACAAAAAGTTTATAATTTCAGTGAAATCTTTCTTTTACGAAGTGAAATAGTTATTTTTATCTATATCTATTTTTAGCCACGCAGAATTGGATACAAATTTTCCTTTTTATAGTATCGGCTTCATATATCGGTTATTCGTCCAATAAAAACTTAAAGCCATGAAATCAAATTCAAAGAAGAATGAGAAAATTCCATAGAAGTTTGAGATAGAATCTCCCGTAATGGCATGTAAATATTTGTGAAACTTCCACAAATGCTGAGTGAGATGTCAATAAAAATCTTATTTCGTGGGGTAATTTTTAGTGCATAGTAATTATGCCTATTATGTACTATGTGCAAACATGTCAACAGGGAATGTAAAAAACGTTTAACTTATATTAATTATAATCTTCTAATTTAAGATTTTTATATTGTTTCAACGTCTGTAATTTCCTAAAATCGTTCAAGCTTAGAGTATAACACTTCATAATATAATGACATATTCAAACAATGTAAGGCAACATCTTGATTTTGTATACTTCCTCAACTAGATTTTGTCACGAAAGTAATTTTAATTCCAACAATTAACTTTTATTTTCTTTACCGCTGAATGCATCTACGTTGATTAAGAATTATCAACAAAGCACATACACGAACAAATGTTGAACTTTTAATATGTTAAACCAAGTAAAAGATTTATTGGTAGCAAAAGCTTTTTAAACTCAGTCGAAAAAGTGTAGCATTCTCTCTTTCTGTTCGTGTAAATTTGCAACAAAGAAAGATGACCGCATCTTTTGCAAATTAATAATAATTATTGAAGATTATCAAAAAGGGCTACTGAAAGCAAGAGGTCACCTCGATTCAAACTGGCACCCATAGAAGCATTTGAATATGGCCTGAAAACAGCGAATTTCTTGTTCGCTAATTTTAATGATTCTAAAACTATCTGAAGAAGAGTATAACCTAAAAACCTAGATTCTTCTAAAATGATCAATCAATTCAGTAAACCACATTTTTCGTGCATTTAGTAATCTAAAATATATAGAGAACTCAAACTTTTTTTTACAAAACTTTAAATTTGTATAAAAGCAGCGCTTTCTTTTCAGCGATAGTATTACAAATGATGACTTCCACGAGATGAAGACGGCAGCTCTCCTTGCTATACTGGCCTGTGAGTACTCAATTCAACAATATCTTTGGTTTTACTTTAGTTTTTATGCTAATGATTTCATTTTTTCTTACAGGCACCATTTTTATGTCAATTAGAGGACAGCGTGAAAGGGGCATCTTCTCGTATCTTACAGATAGAGCCCTTGGCAAAGCTGTACCTAAGGCTGATTTAGAGGATTTTGAAGATGTGGACGATCCTAGATACAATCGACTGTCCGTCGTTTCCTGCAACTGCCCTCCTGGACACCCCGGTCCACCAGGACCACCAGGGCCACCTGGCCGTCGAAGTCCCAATCGAGGACGTATCGTGATGGGACCTCCGGGACCACCTGGGCCACCAGGGCAACCTGGGCCGTCTACCCAAGCTCGACGTGGCCCACGAGGTCCACCAGGACTTCCAGGTTTTCCAGGCGAACCAGGTACACCCGGCCCTATCGGTTTACCCGGAGTACCAGGATTAACAGGTGATGCGGGGCCACCAGGACCAGTCGGACCACCAGGACCTCCAGGCGCACCAGGTCCAGCTGGCAACCCCGGCGCACCGGGGAATCCCGGAACGCCAGGTAATCCCGGTCCACCCGGACAGCAAGACCAGCTCCATATGTTTAACCCTTATAACCCTCACACTCATCGCCATACCCCAGATTTAGTACCACAACTAATGGCATCAACTCATACAAATTATAAGGGTGTCGTTGCATTCGAACCTTCCAGACAGCGAAGTAATAAATAAAAGTAGTAAATTTGGGAATTCTTCGTACTATAAATACCAAATAAAGAAACTCTTCTGTGGCAACCAAGAAGAAAAGTATTCATTCAAAAATATCGAGGAAATAATTGTTAAAAAATAAATAAATTCATCCTTATTTAAACTTTGGCTGATGTAACAGAGCACCCATCTTTTAAATAATAATCAATAAAAGGGGATGGGTGCACTGATTGCGTAATGTAAGGTCTACCAAAATTTAATTTACATTCCATGATTTGTTTGTGATATTATGAGATAATTTTTAAACCCTTTACACTCAAAAAAACAAATGGTTGAATTTACTGTTTTTTAACTATTTCCAGATTTTAAAAGGGCTCAAATCAGCAAAAATATTAAAATTTAATAGTTGACTGTACTACGGTTTGTAGTTATAAATACCAATATTTTACTAGTATCTCATAGTAAATTCACATATTATTTATTAAAACATAGCATTAGGTATAAGAAAAAGTAAGTTCCGTTTTTTTGATAAAAACAAATCTTTATTTATAAAATAAATCTTTTTGAACATCATTGAAAGTATGCTCCATCAGAAGCTACGACGTTTTTTTTCGGGAACTTACGGATTCCATCCCTAACAAATTGTTCATCCTTCGCGGCGATCCAATTATTGAGCCAAATTTGGATTGTGCTTTCGAAAGAATAAAACAGCTCTCCACTGAGGTGCAATGACCGGTGAGTACGGCGGGTGGTGTAACACTTCCCAGTTCAGCCTTTCTAGTTTTTCACTGGTTGAGCTACATATGTATACATATGAGGTCTCGCGTTGTCATTTAAAAGTATTATCTTATCGTGTTGATTTTACCATAGGACCATCAGCTTAGTTCAAGCTTCAGAGAAGATTAATCTCTTGCATGAAACTGATCATCATTTGGTCCAGTGTTAGTAACACCACACACCAAACCGTTACATGCAAATCGATTAAACAATGACTTTTTTAACGCATGCTTGCTGATACGAGTATTAAACAAATCGGGATGCTTATTTACGTTCATACACATACGATTAATTGGCTGAATTGAATTGAATTAATTGTCCCATACTGGTAGTTTTTCTTCAATAGCTCGTTTTAAACGCATTAGTTGCCGCCTGTAGACATCGCCAATAATGATTTCAGATGGTTTCAGCAACGCATGATAAATAACACCTTTCATATTCAACCATATATAGAGCATCACCTCTGCCATCTTTAAACTATTTAAACCATGTTCTGCACGAACTTTCCAAACGAGCTTGTTCACCGCATGCTTCTACTAGCAAACGATGAGTTTCAGCACCGGATTTCTTTATATATACGAGTATGTACATATGTATATTATTATAGAAGTATAACAATACTTCCCGCAAATGTTGATTATTTGGAACAAAACTCTCCGTGTTCAATCGCAAAAAAAAACTCTCTCTCTCGAGATACAATGGATTCCGACACTGACATTAGACCTGTCAAATACATGTCAAACCGGTTCAGACGTGCTACATGCAATAAGAGTTATGGCATCTAGTAGAAAACGGACTGTTTCACTTTTTTTCATACCTAATATGATTTTTTTAAAGTAATGTTAAGAGATAATTCTACACTGTTTTGATATATTTAATGTTTCAATATTTTACAAATATGGATTTTTTTTACTAACTTAGCCCAAATGACGGTTTCTGTGCGTGTTTTAGATGGTATTATCTCCTGAAATCTCTGAAATCTAAAAACAATGAATGGACTACTTATTTTTTCTAAAAATAGTACCTAATAGGTTTCATTCTTTCATAATTTTATCATTGAATATTGTAACTTGTTTAATGATGATAAATTCTATTATTTTTATATAAATTGTTAAATAAACCTTTATGTTTTAATTTTTTGTTTGTTTTTTGTATGAAAGTACAAGAAGTAAGTTCATTTCGTTCTATCATTTTAATTGTCAATCGTATTTGTTATAATCTTGCTAAATCATATCAGTCGCATAATTCCAATTTTGCTACACTCTAAGCAGTTATTGGCAATTGGCAGTTATATTTCCGCAACTACATTATCTGGCAATTACGTCGATCCAATCGGAGATGAATATCGAATTTATTTTCTTTATGTTGCATAGGTAATCCAAATCTTTTAATAACAGAAATTGCCGATATGTGGTTTTCTGACTTCTTTCCAGAATGTAGTTCGTTTGAAAAATCCAAACCACGCTGACCAGTGCTGACGATAAAGAAATCCTCCTATGTAGGAAAATTCATTTACATACATAAGAATTTCGAAAGCGGCTTGAAAACTGTTTCGATATTTGTAATGTAAAGCAGAATGATGGAAAGTTTTTTTGTATCTACTCTACAGCTCTAAAGTCAAATACACCAAAAATTTCCTTAGTAGATTTGTCCTTTGTAATCTTCTGAGAATAGTTCTTGCGCTGACTTCGTATCCCGTAGCTACGCAAATCGACCTTAAAGACACAAATGGCCATAATGATGATCTGATGATAGTAGATAAGCTATGGGGGTTCTGCGCCATTTTTACGTGTATTTTTAAAGGGAGGTCAAAATTCTCAAAACGGTCCCAAAAGCTCGTCGTCTACGTCTACGAGCAGTTTTAAGGCCGAAAGCTCTCTCATGTGTGTATCGGGGTTCGGGTCTATGCTATTTTGCTGTCCGCCATCTACCAGATGAAGCTCAAGTTTTTCTAGAATGCGTGTGCTTAGAGCGTATGTGGTTATTTGGGTTCAGGTCTTTGCTAATTTTGCGATCCGCCATCTACCGGCGTAAGCTCAAGTTGCGTGTGCTTGGAGTTTATGTGGTGCATCAGGTTCGGGACTTTGCTATTTTTGCAGTCCTTTCATCAACCAAATTAACTTAAAGTTTTTAGAATGTGCGTGGGATGCCGCTCTCCCGCCGAAAGCTTTACCTTATCCTTTGCTAGTTGGACGCGAACGTGGATGCCTCGATCATGTTACGTGTCATCATAAATCGCAGGGTACTTGAACGTGGACACTTGAATGTGTCACCCAAGTATAATTTACGCAGTTTTGCGGGTACGCATGTGGTTTTGTTTATGTTACAAATGTGAAGTCTTATCAGTAATGTGTCTGTAATTTGATCCCTTTAAGGAAACGTTTTACATTAGACTAGGAATTTGGGTACATGAAGGATCAAGCCTGAACATGCTATGAGGGCACATGTGGCTTTGTTTATGCTATCTGGTCTGTAATTTGCCCCCTTTAAGGACTCGTTTTAAATTAGACTAGGAATTTAGGATTATATTTAGGTATGAAGGATCATATCTGAACATGTTTCAAGTACGGAGGTGGCTTTGTTTATGCTATCTGATCTGTAATTTGATCCCTTTAAGGACGCGTTTTAAATTAGACTAGGAATTTGCGGATATGCAGGATCATGTCTGAACATGTTTCAAGTACGCATGCAGCTTTGTTTATGTTGAGGGGTTCTTATTTCCAGGAATTGATTCTCGTTTCAACGTGGGTTTATTTTTTGCTGTTTTATTTTACTTGAGGAAAATTTTTCCTTCACATTTGAGATCCCCGCGCGGGAGTATAAATAGCGCTCCTCGAAAATATGTCATTCATCGGTTGATCGTCGTGGTCGCGTTAAGCAAAGATTTCAAATTTAATATAGTGCGGTTTATTAAAGTACGACCGAGGAGTTATTTTATGTGAAAAATATCTAAATGAGAATTTGGATTTGGAAGTGTTTTGTGACTTACTGGTGTGCACAAAATTGTCAGATTTTCTTGTGAACTTGAAAGATTTTCTGCCTGAAAATCTAGTGTTAAAATACAAAGCGCCTCGTCCTGAAGGTTCTAATATTCATGACTATATTAATTGCACTGTTTGTGGGTTAGGGGAAGAACTTCGTGATTATTGTTTTTTGGATATACCTCTTACCAGAGAAAATGAGACAGAAAACTAGCAGTGAAAGAGACAGAATGTAAAAGTTACTATAAAAGGAGAGCCCTACAAGATCTAGTTCAGTTCATCAAGTGTTTCAAAGTGATCAGCTTAAATAGAAGAAATAAAAACAGTGAAAATGGTTCAACAACCGCAGAAGATAAGACGCATCATCGCCGAAGAAACATCAGGTATCCAAACAAATAGCAGAGCATTAGAAGCGCTAAACAATTATGAGATTAAACCCGTGCTTCCATACATCACAGTATCTGAGATGGAGCAGCATACAGCTTATAAAATACATGGAATCCGGAAAATTACAACAAAATATGGAGATCGCATCATAGTGGAGTTCCAGAATAATCAAATGTTTCTGCCGGCTAGATATGGCAACTTACCAGACAGCATACTGGAGGAAATCAGGAATCAGGGCAATTTCTACGTAACAAACTTGGGTCCTCTTGGTAACACATTCATCCTAAGCTTTACTCAACATGACAGCGCAGAAAACTTTAATTTGTTACATTTCGTACCTAATAACTATTATAATAATTATTGAAATAAAATAAAATGTATTATATAAAACAAAAACCGTCTTTCATATTTCCCCATAATATTCCCTGGCCCTCCCCAAGTTCTATAAAATGGAATGTAATACCAACAAAAGGTTAGTTTGCATAAGGTTTTGGTAATAAGCAGTTGGTATAAAGATTCTACTAAGAAGCTAGAGGAAGACGTGGGGCAAAGGAAAAATAAATCAAAGAATTAAAGTACCAGATAAATTATTCTAAATCAGTTAACAAGTGATGAAAAGTATCTGAAAGTGAAATCACTTCAACCAAAAAGTTAAAAGATAATAATAAGAGGTGAGTATTGAAAACCAATTTCCCAACCAACCAACCAAGCCAACTAAATATTTCAGATGAATATTAAGGAATTCCTTGACAATTACTCTATTTTTCTGCTAGAAGAGCATAAGGAAAGAATAGAAAAAGTCTATCAATATCTTCGTCAATATGAAAATGTTGACAAAGTAATTTCTAAATATGGCAAACACTACACCAGCTGCTCCTGGTCTAAAGATGATGCAACTGCAGGACCAGATACCTGTGAATGCCATACTGCAGAATGGTACAACAAAGAAATTCAGCACCTCATCAATTTTTACATGAGGATCACAAAAAACAGCTGTGGAGAATGCCGAAAAGGATTCGCTTTATACTGACACATGTGTCAAACTTTACCCATAGAGTTAGTCGTAAGGGTGAATGGCATATACATCTTCAACACAAATGAAATACTGGAACCAATATTGGACCAAAACCATCGTGAAAAATATATAAAACAAGAATGAGTGAGGAAAATAAAATGCTAGTTTATATTTTAAAATGTCTTTTTATTTTTATTGATTACAATGAAAACAAATAATTCTTAAACTTTTCAATTTCTCCATTAATGTATAGAGTTAGATTATTTACAGTTTCTTGAATATTTTTATGTAATTCATAGTGTTGCTTTCTTATTTGTGTATCAACATAATTTTTAGTTGTAGCATCAGCATTTGTCTTAGGTTCTTTAAGATTTGTGATGTGTTTGAATGTCAAATCAAAGTTTCCTTTCGGAGTTAAAAGAAATCCAATTCCTGCAGGTCCAATGGAGCCTTGTTCACCAGCAGCACCAGGTTTTCCTGGAGGGCCAGGAGGGCCAGGAGGGCCAGGAGGGCCAGGGGGGCCGGGAGGATCATGTTTGAGCCTACTACTTCTTATTGATCGACCAAACTTGTCAACGTCCATTTTCGAAATGATATATAATTTCATATATGTAGATATTTATTCAATTATATCAGCTTTCCGCAGCTCCTCAATAATTGCTACTATTTCATTATCATGGCTGTTATTTCCAGCTTGTTTTGATGCTATTAGTATACGAAGTCGGTCCACTAATTCATTTGGATCATCCCAATAGACATATTCAATGTTTTCCTTTGGAATTCTCATTATCCCCATCCCTCTGTGTGGTTTAGGAGTGTGAATCAATTTCTTTATTATGTTTTTATATTTGTAGGTATTTGTTCCCTTTATTTGCTTATTTTCATTAAAATCACGCCTGTGCGTGCATGTGTCGCTTAAAATTGATTGATAATTGACCAAGTCTTCTTTATTGTAACCAGTGGGACGTTTCATAAAAATCAGCTCAGATAAACCTTCGGTTATCTTGTATGGTCTATCACCAATCACAAAATGTTGATCCTCAACTTTCAATGTTGAATTACCAATCTTCCATCCATCGCTGCTGCTATAATGCACACCATAAGTTTTATCAACTTTCTCATTACTGCTGCTAACTAATTCCTTATATTTATTAAATATTTGGTTGGATGAACTTTGTTCTTTTAATGTTAATGATTGTATTGGTGTAGCAAACTCTTCATTCTCAGAATCATCATAACTGTCATCTTTTTCCTCCTCCTCTCTATCCTCATCATCATCCTCTAATGCTGATAGAGGAGTACTAGTAAATTGCATCTTTAAATATTTTCGTGCTGGGGGAGTATATGTTTCATAATTTCTTGAGCTGTTCTCTTGTTTAGGCTCTAAGGTATTTTCTTCTTTGGGTTCAAGCTTAACTGATGATGTAAGTTCTTTAAGTGTGTTGGTGATTGGCTTAAAGGTTTCCTCCAATTGAGTTTCTGCCTCGATTTTACCAGCCTTGAATGCTTTATATTTCTTTCGAATAGCATTGCTCGTCTTTATAATATCTTTTATCAGCTTTTCATCCATTTTACTCTTTAGTTTAGAGATATATAGGTAGTCAACTACACAGACAGTTATACAGCTAGACAGCTATACAGCCTGTTTTTAAACAGCCTGTTTTTATATAGCCTGTTTTTAAACAGCCTGTTTTTTAACAGCCTGTTTTTGAACAGCCTGTTTTTAGACAGCCTGATTTTATACAGCTATACAGACTGGTACAGGGCTATTGAGCATATAACTGTATCGATATGAGTACTTCAACTGACTGATGATGATAATTGAATTGCACTTTCTTTTATAGACTCATGAAGATATCAAATCCTTTTCGATATCAACTATTATCCAGAGGACTATACATATCAATTACTAAGAATCCTTATTTGTCCAAACAACATTTGCACAAGCTTTCCAGAACTTTCAAACGACATATCAGTATTTACATGATCATTCTAAATATGCTTCAGGTTCAAGTTATCATGCTTAAACAAGATGAGCAAGTTTGTATTATCTCGAATCAGATGCTTTGGTATACGAGTATATATTTGACAAAGCTGCAAACTACCAATTGCTTTATACCAACCCATGCAAAGTATGCTCTAATATTATCCCGTTTATCAGAAGCCACGTCAACAAAGATAAATATTGAGGTTACCATTGTTTCATCCGGATGTGTAGCAGCCATACAGCCTGTACAGGCTGTTTTTAAGCGGGCTGTACAGGCTGTACAGGCTGTACAGGCTGTTTTTAAGCGGGCTGTACAGGCTGTACAGGCTGTACAGGCTGTACAGGCTGTACAGGCTGTTTTTAAGCGGGCTGTACAGGCTGTACAGCCTGTACAGCCTGTACAACCTGTACAGCCTGTACAGCCTGTACAGCCTGTACAGCCTGTACAGCCTGTACAGCCCGCTTAAAAACAGCCTGTACAGCCTGTACAGCCTGTACAGCCTGTACAGCCTGTACAGCCCGCTTAAAAACAGCCTGTACAGCCTGTACAGCCTGTACAGCCCGCTTAAAAACAGCCTGTACAGCCCGCTTAAAAACAGCCTGTACAGCCTGTACAGCCTGTACAGCCTGTACAGCCCGCTTAAAAACAGCCTGTACAGCCCGCTTAAAAACAGCCTGTACAGCCTGTTTTTAAGCGGGCTGTACAGGCTGTACAGGCTGTACAGGCTGTACAGGCTGTACAGGCTGTACAGGCTGTTTTTAAGCGGGCTGTACAGGCTGTTTTTAAGCGGGCTGTACAGGCTGTACAGGCTGTATGGCTGCTACACATCCGGATGAAACAATGGTAACCTCAATATTTATCTTTGTTGACGTGGCTTCTGATAAACGGGATAATATTAGAGCATACTTTGCATGGGTTGGTATAAAGCAATTGGTAGTTTGCAGCTTTGTCAAATATATACTCGTATACCAAAGCATCTGATTCGAGATAATACAAACTTGCTCATCTTGTTTAAGCATGATAACTTGAACCTGAAGCATATTTAGAATGATCATGTAAATACTGATATGTCGTTTGAAAGTTCTGGAAAGCTTGTGCAAATGTTGTTTGGACAAATAAGGATTCTTAGTAATTGATATGTATAGTCCTCTGGATAATAGTTGATATCGAAAAGGATTTGATATCTTCATGAGTCTATAAAAGAAAGTGCAATTCAATTATCATCATCAGTCAGTTGAAGTACTCATATCGATACAGTTATATGCTCAATAGCCCTGTACCAGTCTGTATAGCTGTATAAAATCAGGCTGTCTAAAAACAGGCTGTTCAAAAACAGGCTGTTAAAAAACAGGCTGTTTAAAAACAGGCTATATAAAAACAGGCTGTTTAAAAACAGGCTGTATAGCTGTCTAGCTGTATAACTGTCTGTGTAGTTGACTACCTATATATCTCTAAACTAAAGAGTAAAATGGATGAAAAGCTGATAAAAGATATTATAAAGACGAGCAATGCTATTCGAAAGAAATATAAAGCATTCAAGGCTGGTAAAATCGAGGCAGAAACTCAATTGGAGGAAACCTTTAAGCCAATCACCAACACACTTAAAGAACTTACATCATCAGTTAAGCTTGAACCCAAAGAAGAAAATACCTTAGAGCCTAAACAAGAGAACAGCTCAAGAAATTATGAAACATATACTCCCCCAGCACGAAAATATTTAAAGATGCAATTTACTAGTACTCCTCTATCAGCATTAGAGGATGATGATGAGGATAGAGAGGAGGAGGAAAAAGATGACAGTTATGATGATTCTGAGAATGAAGAGTTTGCTACACCAATACAATCATTAACATTAAAAGAACAAAGTTCATCCAACCAAATATTTAATAAATATAAGGAATTAGTTAGCAGCAGTAATGAGAAAGTTGATAAAACTTATGGTGTGCATTATAGCAGCAGCGATGGATGGAAGATTGGTAATTCAACATTGAAAGTTGAGGATCAACATTTTGTGATTGGTGATAGACCATACAAGATAACCGAAGGTTTATCTGAGCTGATTTTTATGAAACGTCCCACTGGTTACAATAAAGAAGACTTGGTCAATTATCAATCAATTTTAAGCGACACATGCACGCACAGGCGTGATTTTAATGAAAATAAGCAAATAAAGGGAACAAATACCTACAAATATAAAAACATAATAAAGAAATTGATTCACACTCCTAAACCACACAGAGGGATGGGGATAATGAGAATTCCAAAGGAAAACATTGAATATGTCTATTGGGATGATCCAAATGAATTAGTGGACCGACTTCGTATACTAATAGCATCAAAACAAGCTGGAAATAACAGCCATGATAATGAAATAGTAGCAATTATTGAGGAGCTGCGGAAAGCTGATATAATTGAATAAATATCTACATATATGAAATTATATATCATTTCGAAAATGGACGTTGACAAGTTTGGTCGATCAATAAGAAGTAGTAGGCTCAAACATGATCCTCCCGGCCCCCCTGGCCCTCCTGGCCCTCCTGGCCCTCCTGGCCCTCCTGGCCCTCCAGGAAAACCTGGTGCTGCTGGTGAACAAGGCTCCATTGGACCTGCAGGAATTGGATTTCTTTTAACTCCGAAAGGAAACTTTGATTTGACATTCAAACACATCACAAATCTTAAAGAACCTAAGACAAATGCTGATGCTACAACTAAAAATTATGTTGATACACAAATAAGAAAGCAACACTATGAATTACATAAAAATATTCAAGAAACTGTAAATAATCTAACTCTATACATTAATGGAGAAATTGAAAAGTTTAAGAATTATTTGTTTTCATTGTAATCAATAAAAATAAAAAGACATTTTAAAATATAAACTAGCATTTTATTTTCCTCACTCATTCTTGTTTTATATATTTTTCACGATGGTTTTGGTCCAATATTGGTTCCAGTATTTCATTTGTGTTGAAGATGTATATGCCATTCACCCTTACGACTAACTCTATGGGTAAAGTTTGACACATGTGTCAGTATAAAGCGAATCCTTTTCGGCATTCTCCACAGCTGTTTTTTGTGATCCTCATGTAAAAATTGATGAGGTGCTGAATTTCTTTGTTGTACCATTCTGCAGTATGGCATTCACAGGTATCTGGTCCTGCAGTTGCATCATCTTTAGACCAGGAGCAGCTGGTGTAGTGTTTGCCATATTTAGAAATTACTTTGTCAACATTTTCATATTGACGAAGATATTGATAGACTTTTTCTATTCTTTCCTTATGCTCTTCTAGCAGAAAAATAGAGTAATTGTCAAGGAATTCCTTAATATTCATCTGAAATATTTAGTTGGCTTGGTTGGTTGGTTGGGAAATTGGTTTTCAATACTCACCTCTTATTATTATCTTTTAACTTTTTGGTTGAAGTGATTTCACTTTCAGATACTTTTCATCACTTGTTAACTGATTTAGAATAATTTATCTGGTACTTTAATTCTTTGATTTATTTTTCCTTTGCCCCACGTCTTCCTCTAGCTTCTTAGTAGAATCTTTATACCAACTGCTTATTACCAAAACCTTATGCAAACTAACCTTTTGTTGGTATTACATTCCATTTTATAGAACTTGGGGAGGGCCAGGGAATATTATGGGGAAATATGAAAGACGGTTTTTGTTTTATATAATACATTTTATTTTATTTCAATAATTATTATAATAGTTATTAGGTACGAAATGTAACAAATTAAAGTTTTCTGCGCTGTCATGTTGAGTAAAGCTTAGGATGAATGTGTTACCAAGAGGACCCAAGTTTGTTACGTAGAAATTGCCCTGATTCCTGATTTCCTCCAGTATGCTGTCTGGTAAGTTGCCATATCTAGCCGGCAGAAACATTTGATTATTCTGGAACTCCACTATGATGCGATCTCCATATTTTGTTGTAATTTTCCGGATTCCATGTATTTTATAAGCTGTATGCTGCTCCATCTCAGATACTGTGATGTATGGAAGCACGGGTTTAATCTCATAATTGTTTAGCGCTTCTAATGCTCTGCTATTTGTTTGGATACCTGATGTTTCTTCGGCGATGATGCGTCTTATCTTCTGCGGTTGTTGAACCATTTTCACTGTTTTTATTTCTTCTATTTAAGCTGATCACTTTGAAACACTTGATGAACTGAACTAGATCTTGTAGGGCTCTCCTTTTATAGTAACTTTTACATTCTGTCTCTTTCACTGCTAGTTTTCTGTCTCATTTTCTCTGGTAAGAGGTATATCCAAAAAACAATAATCACGAAGTTCTTCCCCTAACCCACAAACAGTGCAATTAATATAGTCATGAATATTAGAACCTTCAGGACGAGGCGCTTTGTATTTTAACACTAGATTTTCAGGCAGAAAATCTTTCAAGTTCACAAGAAAATCTGACAATTTTGTGCACACCAGTAAGTCACAAAACACTTCCAAATCCAAATTCTCATTTAGATATTTTTCACATAAAATAACTCCTCGGTCGTACTTTAATAAACCGCACTATATTAAATTTGAAATCTTTGCTTAACGCGACCACGACGATCAACCGATGAATGACATATTTTCGAGGAGCGCTATTTATACTCCCGCGCGGGGATCTCAAATGTGAAGGAAAAATTTTCCTCAAGTAAAATAAAACAGCAAAAAATAAACCCACGTTGAAACGAGAATCAATTCCTGGAAATAAGAACCCCTCAACATAAACAAAGCTGCATGCGTACTTGAAACATGTTCAGACATGATCCTGCATATCCGCAAATTCCTAGTCTAATTTAAAACGCGTCCTTAAAGGGATCAAATTACAGATCAGATAGCATAAACAAAGCCACCTCCGTACTTGAAACATGTTCAGATATGATCCTTCATACCTAAATATAATCCTAAATTCCTAGTCTAATTTAAAACGAGTCCTTAAAGGGGGCAAATTACAGACCAGATAGCATAAACAAAGCCACATGTGCCCTCATAGCATGTTCAGGCTTGATCCTTCATGTACCCAAATTCCTAGTCTAATGTAAAACGTTTCCTTAAAGGGATCAAATTACAGACACATTACTGATAAGACTTCACATTTGTAACATAAACAAAACCACATGCGTACCCGCAAAACTGCGTAAATTATACTTGGGTGACACATTCAAGTGTCCACGTTCAAGTACCCTGCGATTTATGATGACACGTAACATGATCGAGGCATCCACGTTCGCGTCCAACTAGCAAAGGATAAGGTAAAGCTTTCGGCGGGAGAGCGGCATCCCACGCACATTCTAAAAACTTTAAGTTAATTTGGTTGATGAAAGGACTGCAAAAATAGCAAAGTCCCGAACCTGATGCACCACATAAACTCCAAGCACACGCAACTTGAGCTTACGCCGGTAGATGGCGGATCGCAAAATTAGCAAAGACCTGAACCCAAATAACCACATACGCTCTAAGCACACGCATTCTAGAAAAACTTGAGCTTCATCTGGTAGATGGCGGACAGCAAAATAGCATAGACCCGAACCCCGATACACACATGAGAGAGCTTTCGGCCTTAAAACTGCTCGTAGACGTAGACGACGAGCTTTTGGGACCGTTTTGAGAATTTTGACCTCCCTTTAAAAATACACGTAAAAATGGCGCAGAACCCCCATAGCTTATCTACTGATGATCAGAGTTTAGAGTCGTTTTCTTAGTTCGAACTCTGGTTTACTGTGTTTCTTTAGGCTTTAGTGCATTTGTTACGACATTCTGAGAACGACCTAACATGTCAGCAATGAACTTATACGTTTTTCCCTAATTTTTTTAACTTTTTCACCAAACGTCGCTCGTCTACTGTACAATACGTACCTACCCATTTAATTAAGATTTTCTCAGTGATATTTTTATGAAGCTACGCTTCTTATCGCAGGTTCTGGCAAGAGGGTCTAGGAAAAAAACGACAGATTTTGAGTGAAGCCTGATATTGCATTGCGGTATATCTATACATCGGTTAAAAGCTATAGGCCATGCGCGTATACATACAATACATCAACATGCTTGCCTTTCTCTGTCAAACCAAGCGCATCGGTATACGTACGCACATATAGATCAACATGCTTGCCTCTCTTTTTCACGCCGGTGCTCTTCTGCTCTTTTTCTTTATATTTGCTTCCACTGACATATAGAACTGGACTGCTAATTGACGGTCGAAAAGTGAGACCATTTTAAGTTTAGATGCAATCCATTTTAAGTGGAGATGCAAACCTGCCTTAGAAAATTGTTTGAACTTATTATCCATTTCCACATATGATATATTCTACGTTTTGCGAAAGAAGCGTAGCTTCTATCGGCTATCCCCAAGACAGCACCATTTTTTTTTTATTAACTTTGAAGAACCCACCATGAAGAAATTTATTTCTTCCACAAAATCCTTTAAAAATGCAATGATTTTACAAACACACCTATTTTCCTGAAAAGCTTCTTACTGCATTAAGTGATTTATTGTGCTGCTAAGGTCAATAAAGAAACTATGTAATTAGCGTGCTATATTGCTATATGTTTATTTAATTGACGATATGGGTTAAATAACGGTAAAACAACATAAGCGTAATGAGATCATTTAACAAACAAATTTAAGTAACGAAGCTACTTCCAGTGTTCACATCTATTATTTTGTCCAGCTGGGTATATGTATATGTGCCAACGCATAACGACCCTATAATGCTATAATGGAACAAACAACAAAAGATGTGAACGCCTGCGACCCACGGTCAAGAAAATATTTGATAAGGAGTCGAAAATGTGCGAAACTTAATATGATAAATAATTCGCAAAAGGAAGTAGCATCACCACCTGTAGTTTGAAAGCTGTACACTCATGCGCCTGCCTTCAATTAGGTGCCTAAAAAAAATCAGTCGACTTAATTCAAAAGCAATGGGGGCTCGTTCGGCCTCGAGCGAAAAGGCATGAAGGAGTTTTATGTATGATCACCCAGAAATTTTATCCGCAGATTTCGGTGTACATGGTCACTTAATTACAAGCGATATCGGTTATCGCATAAGGCCGAAAAATCTGACCGAAATGTCGGTTTTAATTAAATACGACAATTACTTGGATTTTATGCCATGCAGAAACAATCAATCATTGCAGGTGACGTTCGCTTAAAGAGATATTCTCAGCAATGTTTTACAGAAGGAATAGCCAACCAATTACTTGTTATAATGTTTTGAGTTTTTATATAAGGAAATCTTTCATAATTTTTATTAAAAATTATAAATGTTATGTATTTCGATATATCTTTCTGGGATATTTCGATATTTATTTTTTATTTTATTTAGAACAGTAAAAAATTTACGTATGTAATACATACAGTAGTAACTCCTACAGAGGTACAAAAATACCTGTGCGTAGGAAACTAGCATTATATAAGCTAAGCAAACTAAAACCTAATATATTAAAGATTTCAAAAAGATATAAAATATATACAGCATCCAAAATATGAGAGATAACAAGATAATATACATTCGAAATCTAAATAGTAAATTCAGATCCTAATCAGTTTTAATGCAAATTAAATAAACACTAAAAACTGACTATTAAATTTATACATTTTCTAGTATCCATTTTTTTATTTTATAGGTACTTAATATATTTATTATTTGTGTTATTTGTTATTGTCTTAGATTTATTAGGTAATTCATTAAACAATTTAACAGCAACAATATAACTATTTTTATTACTAATTGTTTTACAAATTTTTGGTAAGAGAATACTTTTATTTCTAGTTCTACTAGTTGAAATTTTATATTTTTATATACTTTTGTTCATTGTGATTCTAAACAAAACAATTGTTCCATATAATTATTTAATCAGTTATAGTCCGAACTACTTAATAAAAATGTCAGCATTTAAACAAAAAAATCGTTTTTACGACATTTTTAAAACTTTAATCAGTATAACAAAAAATTATCACTAAATATTACATAAAACTATAAATAATATAATAAAAGGATGAATCCTCATTTGTGTAATTTTCTCAATTAGTACTGGGACCGGTTTGAAAAATATGATTTTCAAAAATATACTGGCGTTTTGATTTACGTTTAGCTACCTAACCGTAGATAACTTTAAAAATATTTTTATTTTTCTAAAATATTTTCTACAACTTATTCTAGAAAGATTATAGATTACTCTTGACCCAACAAAAGTAATACCTTCTTAAAAGAGTGCAAACATTGTTAACCATGCACACTGGAAATTAATTTGCAAATCCACATCCAAAGCCCCAGGTTCTCATCACAAGAATTAGTCCTTATTATTTAGCAAAAGTTACTTAAAATTAGTCAATCTATCTATTTCCGGACTTATTTTCAATGAAAAATTATTCACCCCCGAGATGGGGTGTCACACACCCCCAGGGTAAAAGCAATCAACGACACAGAGTCAACTTTGCAGTAGAGGGTAAGTAGAATCTAAATTAAAATGTTTGTGCAAATCGGTGTTGCTTGGCAAAATTATACGGGAATACGATCGTTGACTGGACTATTCACGATGTATAGAATTTTTAAAATTTAAACGCATAGCTGACGCGCCTTGTTGCAGAATTTTTGTGACTGACCATGGTAAAATTAGTAAACCAAATTTCAGATTTTATAAAGTAGTTGCGACATGCATATTTTTTTTCCAACTTTGGATCCGCGCCGGCGCCAAACGCTAACGATACTGGCTGATTGACGGCAGACTGTTTCTCTACACCACAAAGGTAACATAATATATGAAAATCAACCTTTATAAAATGGTTGCTCACCTCCCCGTCTATTATATGTAGGTACCCTAGACTTACAATGAGTTTACTATTTAATATTGGCAATTACCTTTAATTAGATAAGAATTCATGTACAAATCTCATATCCAAGGAATTAATATTATTTATTTTCAATTAAATTGTTTTGTTTGTCATGTAAAAAAAATGCAATAATAATGTATGAAATTTAGCGTTAGGAAGACATAATGTTCCCAACTGTTTTACACGCAGCTGTATGTATGTTAATACATATGTACGTATGTTTATAGAGTCTATAATTTAATTTGTGGATACTTCAAAAGTTTAAATTAAAAAAAAACATATCTATAAATAATCAATACAATATACAATAATTCAGGTTTATATTTTGGGCGTGGTAAACAGAAGCAGTCCCAAAAGGGACATGTTTAATTATAGTATTTTATATTAATAAAGTCACGTCCAAGTCACTTAAAAAAAGCTTAATAATTGACTTAATCGCGTAAAAGATTGGCTCTAAAGGCAATCGAACTCATGACGCTCAGTTTTCTGGGATAAAAATGAAAGTGAAAAATGCAAATGTCAATGACTACAAGTCCACAAAAGTCCACCAGCGATCATCACCACTTTTAATAAATCCATGCTGAAAATAAACGTCGGCGTTTTAATTGGCTTCAATCAGTAAATGCTCAGCAACAACTGAATATCATTCATCAGCTGCTATTATCGGATTCAATGTCCCGTCCAACAAATAACATTAACAGATACAGTCAGTCTTTAATTTAAAGAGAACCTAGTTACCGGTGCCAATTAAGTTGCAACCCATGTAATTAGCTTTTTACACCTCAAGTGCAGCAGATTGTGGCTAATATCAGTTGATCAAACATTTGCTGTTCGCTTCGCCGTTTCTGGCTGCGCGTAGGAAATTTATCTGGCGGACCAGACGCGTATGAAAATATTTCGTTGAAAAAGGGAGTGGTGGTGCAGTTCTGTTTTCATTTCTTTTTTGCCTTAATACCTCAAAAAGGAAATTCTCCACTCCACTTTAAGAGGTCCTAAAAAGTTAATTTCATTTTTTCAAATCTTTTATACCACATATGCTACAAATTGCAGAAATAATAAAGTGTTAAATAATTTAGAGGGTCCTTACATATTTTTCATTTTTCAGGTATTAAATAAATAAGTACTCGACCTCTAACAACAAGATAAAAATAATAATAAGAAAGAACACAGACAAAATGTAATTTCACACTGCACCAGTTCGGAGATAAAGTGTTACGTAGGTATAAAAGTTTAACTCTTAATTTTTGCAATTAGAGATCTTGAACTGTCTCCGCCATTTTGAAAAAAAAACAATGAGATCACCCTTCGCTTTGTTCTGATGTTTAAGTACCTATACGAAAAATGTTCCACCAATATTTTAAGTATTGCAATTCATATCAATATCAATTGATTGATACGATTTCTAGCTAGTTTTACTGATCTCGAATTGTCCTTAATTTATCAGCATCATACCAGAATCGCATTAAGTAGGTACTATTGAATAAACCAAAAATAAATTAATTTCTTACAACTGAATTATGTCGAATTGGTTATTAATACAATTAATGCAAAAGATGTTAAAATCAATAATTCGTTCGATTTCGATGTCGAATATTAAATTTTTTATTAATTTTCTCCCAACAGGTGGTTATTACGATTCAATTCGAGTGGGCGCAAGTCTCTTTTTATTGTAGCTCTTTCACGTGATTGATTTGATGACTACATTTATATGCAAATAAGTATCCACTATAGTCATTTAAAAAAAGCTGCGATTTCTTGCATAATCATGATGGGAAAACGCTCACGTGCTCATTTAATGTTTATCGAACTTTTACAGCGAATCTTCTTACTAATTTGTAAGTGTTATATTGTAGCTGCGCAGTTGTTTTATGGAATAAATTGAATGAAAAAGAAACATTTAGTTTGCTTCCATAAACAGTTTCAATACACCTGCGATGTTTTCCACTAGAAGCTGTAAAATAACTCAGGTTTTAAATGAAATTCTTATCACAGCACATTGTTAAAAATCCTTACGAAGTGGGCCATCTTTTTTTCAATTATAAACAACTTGAAACTTTACCAGGAATTCAGGTAAAAACTTGCCTTTATATAACTCCTCAGAATAAATATTACAAAAAAATCTGAAAATTATTAAAATTCCGAACACGAGCTCATTGGCGATACCATCGAAGATGGAGATTGTTTTTCTTCTTGTATTTTCTCTCATTATTTCCATCGCTCCACGTGGGACATGTATACACTGCGGCTTAAAGCAATATATTATGTTTTAAAGAGACAGCAGCGCGGCGTACCTGATTTTTTCAAAAAAGAAAAACGTTGTAACAACACGTTTCATGGCTGCAGATTCTTCCACAATATAATTTACCCAATAATAAGTATTGAGTGTACAACTCTTCAATGCACGAATTAATACATATTATTGCATGTAACAATAAGCAGCTTTCATTACCTCAACATAAAGTATGTAGCTCGAAACTTTACTTTAAACAATTCAATGGAATTATTTTTTTTAGCTGCACTGGAAGCTGGCAATTAGTGCCATCGGAACGTATACATAAGCGACATAAGACGAGATTTTGGCAAATAATGCCAAAATTCATGTTAAAAAACGAAGACTTCAAAAATACTGAACTCGTGATGATTTTTGATATGGATCAGCTGAGTGGAACAATTATGTATTGGCCCGTCATCCGTTTTCGTTTGGACGTTGATTTCTGGGACGCTCTGTACCTATATTAGCAAGATTTCAGATATCACTTGAACTATATGGATCAATCCGTTATTCTGCAGTGATCTTTCATAAGTAAATAATTAAAATAACTTTAATTATTATTAACCCCATTTTTTGCCAACAATGGAAGCTGATTTTACATTTTCATTTAGATACTAATTAAATCTGCAAGAAAAATGCTATACAAATATATTGCCAAGAAAAAAGAATCGGCATTAATTCCTGTAATGTTTTCATTTGTAAATGATTTTAACAGTCGGGCTTAGCCATTGGGGCAGTCGCCACGAGAGAGATATTCTTCGGCGCCCTTTGTTATCATTAACAAGCATTTTGCCTGTGACTCGCGGGAAAAATCAGTATTCTCAGCCAATTAAAGAGCACCTATCTGTATTAGATCCTATCCTAACATTTATTATATTCTTTATAATTACCTAAATTATAAATGTAAAATGTCGTTTTCGAAATTTGTTGCTCAGCTTCATAACTCGAAACATATCCGTGAGATTTAACCTTTTTATGTTTTTCACGATAGGTACTTAGTAATATGTAGGTACCGAGTAAAAATTTCCATTTTCACTTTTCATTTTTTTTATATTTCTACTAGTTGAACAACCCAGTTTCAGCCGGTATTTACCCTAAGTGCTAATTAGTTAAAAACTTTTCAAATTCTCAAGTTTGAGCCAGCAACACACCAATTGAAATTTAGAATTTCGAGCGTATTCAATTTCACAATATTATTTATTGTATTGCTTTGAAATTAAAGTCAAATTTATGTCAAAATCTCTTTTTAACAGAATATTCGCCTGAAACTTTTTCAAGAAGAAATTCAGAGGTAATATGATATATTTCTGAAATTGAGAACACTCGAAATTGTAAATTTCGATTGGTGTGTCGCTGGTATTAGGAGTATTAATAAAATTTGTGTATATGATACAGAATTACGGAAAAGTTTCCTATAATTTATCTCTGCAAATTAAAAAATTTCTGTTTTCCATAAATGAACGTCGACTAAGTTTTGCCAAGAATAATGTAGCCATTTTGTGGACATGATCCACAGAGAGTTTTTACTTATGTACTGTTATTGCGAAGATATTAATATTGATAGTAATAGTATTGAAATTCGTGAATAATTTTGGTATAATACCCTCAAAACTAATTTTCATTGAATTTCTTTCCATAATTAGCAAAAATTGTGACCGATATATTAGGTACCAATGTTTTTAGACGGATGAATCATACAATGTTGATTCACCATTTTGTTTTTAAACTTTTCTTTACTGTTGTAGTGGCGTTATTTTGTTTTTCAACTAATCGATTTATGGGTAAAGCGAGGCGCCTCATTGGCCCTGGCGCTCAAGGCAACAACGCGTATATTGCCCCACCCAATAGCAGTAACTATGTCTATACTTTCAAAGCAAGTGACATATGTATTAGGTATGAGAAAATGTCAGTTCCGTTTTCTACTAAATAGCGTAACTCTTATTGTATGTATCACATCTGAACCGGTTTGACATGTATTTGACAGGTCTAATGTCAGTATCAGAATCCATTGTAACTCGGTCAGTTAAAGTGTTTACAACAGCGATTTTTTTTGCGATTGAATACGGAAAGTTTTGTACCAAATAATCGACATTTGCGGGAAGTATTGATATACTTCTATAATAATATACATATGTACATACTCGTATATATAAAGAAATCCGGTGTTGAAACTCATCGTTTGCTAGTAGAAGCATTCGGTGAACAAGCTCGTTTGGAAAGTATGTACAGAACATGGTTTAAACAGTTTAAAGATGGCAGAGGTGATGCTCTATGTATGGTGGAATATGAAAGGCGTTATTTATCATGTCTACAGGCAGCAACTAATGCGTTTAAAACGAGCTATTGAAGAAAAACTCCCAGAATGGGACAATCAACACGATAAGATGACAACGCGAGACCTCATATGTATAACTCAACCAGTGAAAATGAACAACTATTTAGAAAGGCTGACCTGGGAAGTGTTACACCACCTGCCGTACTCACCGGACATTGTACCTTCCGATTACTATTTGTTCCGGTCGATGCAGTCAGTCCTTAGTGGCGAGCGGTTTTGTTTTTTTGAAAGTACAATCCAAATTTCGCTCAATAATTGAATCGCCTCGAAGGATGAACAATTTTTAGGAATGGAGTCCACAAGTTGCCAAAAAAAACGTCGTACCTTCCGGTGGAGCATACTTTCAATAAAATTCAAAAAAGATATATTTTATAAATAAAGATTTGTTTTTTACCAAAAAAAAGGAATTGAACTACTTTTTCTCATACCTAATACAACATATCCATTTTATATTGAAAATAAAAATCTTATGTTGAAATAAAAATGTAAAGTCCATTTCTATTCCCTAAATCTGGGTCATGTATGAACCATCAGTTGAGGTTAAATGGCCTTGTAGCAAAAAATTTTCTTCAATTTGTAATATCATTTCCTAAATGTAATATTATTTTAATTTATTTGTATAATTATTAGAGGAAAAAAATTTTCATTTTGTAAACATTTCTGTAACTCACTGTAAATCGTATATAACTTTTATTTGCTTTATTCTAATATACTGGTTCACAGCGTCACCGCAAACGCAATCGATCAAACAACAACTATTCTAAACTAAAATACATATCAAATTGTACCCAACTTTTACTTCGATTCCTGCTATATTCTTTTCAGATTAGAAGATGCAAAAATAAAAGAAAAACACACACTCCTTATACCAAATTCCGAAATTTAAATTAATCCAAAATAGTATTAAAAATTTCAAACGATTAATCCGAAAAGCCACTGAAAGCGTTCCGACAACGCTACTAGAATATTTAAATAGGGCTGAGCGACCTCACTGTATGAAATTGGCAAATAATTTTAGCTGTCTAATTTTAATTTCATTATATTGTTGATGCAGCGGGAATGCGGTAAAAGTGCAATCATTTTAACCGCCACAACTCTGCACTAAATTTAAATGGCAGAGAAAAAATACACTCAGAGAAAAGGCATTAGTAAAAATGAACAGAAATGGTAGTAATTTAACAATTTCCTCATTTTGGTAACATTAATTCATTATTTAGTTAATTTTACCACGGCAACCATTGTACATCCAATCAATATAAAATTGTTACAAGCAGAATAGTTCCTTTAACTAAGGAAATAGTGAACTTACTATAAACTTGTTTGAATCAACTCATAAGAATGTACTTCAAACAGCAAAATCGTAAAAGCACTGTTAAAAAACGAGACAGAGAGATTTTGCCTTCTCAGTTTTAGCGAAGCAGGCTTCAGTGCAGGATATAATTTCGGTGCGTAGTGAGGCAAAAATGACGAACGATCAAGAAGTATTTTTTTTGGACAGTACATGTGAATTATTGGACGTGGATAATTTACTTGTGAGTTTTGATGTTAAATATGATGATGTCGGAAAACTTTTAGAAAGCTGGGGATTCGGCCATATGTATAAAGATTTTGTGGGTAAGAAAAACAGTAGATATAATTTTCCTCAATCTACTTATTATATATATATATATATATATATATGTAGATAACGATATAGGCGTCGAAAAACTAAAAGTGATAACGGAGGCAGATTTGAGTGATCTGTTTCGGGGACGGAAGATTGGAAGTAAAATTGAATTTCGACAAAAGCTGCTGCACTGGAGAGTTGAAAATGTAAGTAAATGCATGCATGTTTATTATATTAACAAAAAAAAATTGTTTATGTTAATTCTGTAGAAAATAAGTTCACCATCTACGTGCGATACGGCTTCGGTAAATACGGAATTTAATTCATATGTTGCTTATTGGCTTGAGCAGAACAAACAGAGCAATTCAAGTTCTTTGTGTTCATGTACATCCTCTTTATCATCTCCACCTGGAAGTGCAACAAAATGTGATCGCAGTAATTTTGTAAGAAATTGATTTGTTAAACAGAAGGAGACATTTCATGAAAAAATTATGTAAATATTATATTTAGGATTTAAACACGTCAATAAAACAGTACCCTGGGGGAGAATATATTTTTAGATGTTATAAAGAAAATAAGCGCTTAGATGAGACCGCTCGAAAAATTTTAATAGAATCCATTGTTAATTGGCATATAAAAACTGAAGTAAAATTAACACGACAAGGGTTTGAAAATATTTCTTTAGCAATAGAAAAAACATTTCAAGATGATAAAGTAAGCTATAAGAGTTTTTTCCGCTACATTATAAGAAAATTTATGTACATTTTCTAGCTAATATATTATAAAAGAACTGGGCCAAAACAAAGCCCTTCTGGTCGCCTTTATGATAAATATTTTAATAGTAGTAGGAAGCTATCTAAACTAGGGCTTGGAAGGAAGCGTCCATTAGATTCACCTCTTGAAAGTACTTCGTTAAGCAACATTACATCTTGTGAAGAGAACGCCCAATCATTTTCTACGGAAGGTAAATATACCTATACAATATGAAACTATAACTTAAACTATTTTTTTAATTTATGTTTACTAGAAATTGAGAATATTATCTCTTGGTTGAAAGTTAATAATGACCCCTGGACTGAAGTGCAAGAAAAATGGAAAAAAACATTTGAAATTCGTAGAAGAGATGTATTAAACGACAACAGCGGATATATTTTCCAGCGTTGGCCACTCTTCAAACATTCCAGTGGACACAATTTGGTAAGTTTAATAAGAAGTAAAGAAAATAATATTATTAGAATATTTCTTGGGAATGTAGGTAGACATCGATTTTGAAAAAATTTTTGGAGAAAAAACTTATGGGCTATTAAGGAAATGGCCAGGTTTTAAAGAAAAAATATTGCCATTTTTTAAAGAGAGGATAAAAGACAAATATAACATCAACTTATTACAGGCAGCACTCTTTGATGAAGGTACATTAAGCAAAAATTTTATAGTATACGTAAACACAAAAAGTTTTTTCTTTCTACAGATCACTCGGACATAATAGTTGGACTTTTATTACATGCGCTCCTCCCACCAAATGTAAGACATTTTAAAAAGATTGAAGGAGGTAAGGGTGCTACGAAATCAACAATAAAGGACTCCCAAGACTCCTTTATCCTTCATTCACTTAGTCAGAATGACGTTGATAAACGACTTAGTGATTTAACTACATCAGCTTCGGTCAAAGGAGAAAGGTTACAACCAATTATTATTGCTGTGGGTACAGATATTTTAAAAATTCCACTATTTTACATATACTATGATGACATAAAATATAAATTTAATAATTTTGTAGCGGCTTTAGACTGCTGTTTTAAAATCTTTCACACACTTAATTTAAAATATCCGAAATCATCACAAAGTGTCTGGACTTTCATTCAGAAATTCTTTTATAATATTCATTTAAAAGAAGACAATCCAGCACCAAATATTTTATGTCTTTTGAAGGATTTGACGTAAAAATGTTGTACCTTTTTGTTTAAATTAGGAATTACCTTATTTGTTTAAATTAGGAATTAAACATTTTCTTTCTTTTAATTTTACACATTATCAAACTTGAAAATGTTTGAGTGCTTTAAATGTTATCAATCTTCAAATTTAATGGTTTCTGGAAGAAAATTTAATTTAGATGAACTTACAAAACATTTTAAATACTTTCACGAACTTAATTCATTTGACATTTTTCAATGCTTAGGATGTTTACAAAACTTTCAGTCATTAAAAAGTTACAAAAAGCACTTAAAAAGTAACAAATGTGAAGGTGAACAAGAAATTCAGGGCAACAATATAACTGTAACATCCAATAACAATTATCAAGCTCATACCGTTTCAGAACAGAATTTTGAAATTGAAGTCGAACAATTTGAAACTAGTAATTTAGATTATAGGAAATTTATTGAGAATTCCGCCCTAAGGTTTGTTTCTGAATTGCATAGTAAATGTAATTTCACAAGAGTTGACGTTGAACGAATAATCTCAAGTGTTACTGAAACGGTATTATTTCCTATAGTAAATACATTAAGAAAAGTTATTTTACGGAATGAGAAAGATCATTCATCTATTGAAACTATCAATAAGGTGTTAGATTTAGCTGAAAATGCGTTCAAAAATTTCGATACATTTTATAAATTCATAAATATTTTAAAAGAAAAAAACTATTTTCATGATCCAATCGTTTTTCAAATTAATAATGAAATAGGACCAACAATCGTGTCAAATGTACCGATATTCGATGAAAAAATTAGCAAAGGTTGTATTTTGCCCTTGCAATTCCAATTCAAACGTTTTTTCGAGCTTCCAAATGTTTTTTCCGATACTATGAAGAATATGTGTTCATTAAAATCCTCTACAAAGTTTAAAAATATAATAAATGGCGAATTATGGAAAAAGAAAACTGAAGATTTTGGGAGTAAGATTGTTATACCATATATCCTGTATTTTGATGATTTTGAGGTTAATAACCCATTAGGTTCCCACGCTGGCCAGCAATCGATTGCGGCTTTCTATTATTCATTTCCTACACTTCCTCAACAATATACTTCACTTCTTGCTAATATCTTTGTTGGCCTCTTGTTCAAATCAGTTGACAAACAGTATGGAAATGATATGTCGTTAAGACTTCTTGTTGAAGAAATTAAAATCCTGGAGACGAAGGGAATTTCTTTAGAAATTGACAAGGAAAATATCCAAGTTTTTTTCATTTTGTCTAATATAGTAGGTGACAACTTAGGATTAAATTCCATTCTAGGTTACACGAGAAGTTTTAAAGCCAATTACCCATGTCGATTATGCACATGCAATCAAACTGAAATATCATCAGGATGTGTAGAAATACCTTCAAAATATAGAAATGAAGTAGAATATAATACTCAAATTAATTCAGATGAAATTATCTCTAAAAGAATTAAAATATCTGGAATTAGGGAATTTTCTATATTCAATAACATACCAACATTTCACGTTACCCAAAATTATACTGGCGACATAATGCACGATCTGTTCGAAGGTGTGTGTCACTACGACATCACTCAAATTTTGTACCACTTAATTGAAACCGATAAAATATTTTCTATTGATGAATTAAACACCCGCAAGCAGCTCTTTGATTATGGGGAAACCGAGATAGGAAATATATCTCCTCCAATAACAATGCAACATCTACTTTCACTTCATCTCCATATGTCCGCAAGGGAAATGTGGACTTTTTGTCACTTTCTACCACTCATGATTGGCGACATAGTACCGGTCTGTAACAAATATTGGAAGCTCTTGAAGCTATTAGTGGAAATAATTGACTTAACATTAATGACTGAATTTGACAGTGAAGATATTAGATTATTAAAATATAAGATAAAAGAGCATCATTCTTGTTATATTAAACTTTTTGGTAATACCCTCAAACCCAAATACCACTTTTTACTTCATTATCCTACCATCATTGAAAAAATTGGGCCCTTAAAACATGTCTGGACTTTCCGATTTGAGTCAAAGCATCAAGAGCTTAAAGCTTATGCGAAAAACACAAATTCCCGAAAAAATATACCTTATTCAATAGCAAATAAATGTTGTTTACAGTTTAGTAACAGACTTCTAACTAATAAAGGATTAACTAACAGATTCGAATGCTTAAAGATTTCTCCTTCGCCCGAAAAATTAAATGAAAAGCCGTATTATAAGAAAATTAAAAACTTATCCACCTTTACATGCGACCAAACCTTCGTAACTTCTTCGAGCGTAATATATAATGGAAGTATGTATAAAAAAGGGTTTTTTCTGCTATCAAAATCCTTTCATTTGTATGAAATTGTTGAACTACTTTTACCGGAAAGTGGTGTATTTACAAAAGAACACAACCTTTATTTTATTGTTCAAGAATATAAGCTTCAGAAATTCTCAACACATTTTCAGTCTTTCCCTGTAAATAATAAAGAAGATACTTTTTTTATTTTTTGTATTGATGAATTTTATAGCTCCGCCATTCATTTGAATGTTTCCCCTAATGGGAATAAATATGTAAGACCGAAGTATTTTTAAGAAATTATTATTGTATCTGTATGCTTCAAAATAATAAAACAATTTCTTAATAATTATTTTGTTTATTCTTCTCGTAGGTATCCATCGTTGAATTTCGGCTGTTTATTAATAATATTTATAAAATTAAAATGCTTTTGAATGGTTCTAACAACAATCGTGGTAAATTTTACTTTACTGTTAATTTACTATTTTGTTGTTATTTTACAATTTTGTTATTAATTAACGATTTAATGGTTGATTTACAATTTTGTTGTTATTTTACAATTTTGTTGTTAATTAACGATTTTATTGTTAATTTACAATTTTATTGTTAAATTGCTATTGACTATTTCGGCATAGTAATTTTAACAATATTGTTTGTTGATCTACTATTTAGTTAATAACTTATACTACGGGGAATTGTTGTGAGATATGAACTTCTCTACAACTTTCAGTTGATTGAATTTACTGGATTTATTGATAGGCGCATTATCAAGCATCGATTTTGGTTGATTTTACTAACTTTTTTCTCTGAGTGTAGCTTAACATGTTTCTGTTTCATGTTCTATGATGCCTCTTTTAGTTTTTTTATGGATGTGATCCGGTGAATACGCTCACAGTATTGCTCGATTGCTTTCTGTCGATCTAGAACGTTTTTGCCTATCAAACAAAATTCAGCTAAGTCAACAAATATAAATTTTAGAACAAAATAAATAATCAGTTGAGTGCTTGTACCAAATGAATATATAAAGTTTTTGTCGCAACCCTTTAATTGACAATTTATTGCAAGACATAAAGCAATTTAAACAGCCGGCGGAATATGAACTTATCTAAAGTTTAACTAAGATCAGATATCATTCCTATCAATCTTGACGTGAGAGTTAACGTCGCTATTTATTGCCATCGCGCCTGACGATCTTTCTCATTTGGAAAAACCATTTTTTAGTCGTATTAACTACCAACCGAACATTTGCAAATCATTGAAAAAGGAAATTGAGATGGTGTCCCCTTTTAAGAAAAGAACAACCCACAGCGACGGTATGATTTCACCGATCTTTGGAACGATCAATTCCCCAATTATCATCGATTAAACAAAACGGTCACATGACACTTTAAAGAAAATATTCGTCTTCAACCCGGCATCAGCTTTAGAAAAAATATAAAACTCGCAAAAGTCTCACTTCCACTGTTCTGAAATGTTGGTATGTCACGCAAATAACCTATATGAGCTAATCGATCTATGTAGGCTAAAATAAGCTGCATACCTTTCGCCCTCCTAGTCCCTTGAAGATAAATTCCGTGAAAAATCGGTATGGTCTAACTTCGACACTAGAAATCCTCTAACCCTCGTATTTGACCCATAAACAGGAAGATAATCCGTGTATACAACTTGCGCACGCACCTGGCGAAACAATTTGCACTTAGCAGCGGAACACAATTCGCGAACAATCGCCGCCTTTTAACTGGCGCGTGGTAATTTCAGACTGAGCCTCCGGAGTGTCTCAAACGCACTGAGCGCCTTTTTTCTTCCAGACTTAAAAATGTTTGTTGTGTCGTGCCTGTTCGGCTGTTTAAGGCCGCGCGGCGCGATACCACCACGGTCTTATTGTAATTCTCCGCGGCAGAACATTTAAAAAAGCCGTCCATATGCTCCATAATGCACAACAACAGCCAGTGGTCGTTCGTCACAAAAAACATGAGAAGGCGCGCTTGAAATGGAGAGTGAAGTTGATCGCGATTGTGCTTCACTCGCGATTCGCGACTATATGCAAACACTCGATGCCAATCGATGATGTAGGTATATTTGTCTGCCGGGGCTTTTGCCGCCGTCAAGTACAGCTGATTCTTCAAAGTTTCATTGGCTTCTTCATTGGATTCAGCTATAATTACAGTCGATAACAAGCAAGCCAATCAATATTTGGCCGTCCGAAAACGTTATCATATTCGTATCACCTACTATAGGCACCCACTCGCATTTTATCTTGTTGTACCACTAACACTACCCATAATTTGGCTTATTATAATAACATCTACATTACATTTCATATCTCATTTAGGCAGTATAGCCCAGTTGGCATACCAAAAAACACAGGTCCAAAATGCAACAGAATCCAATAGAATAAGTAATATCTAACTGCAACAACAACTTGATCACAAAATTTATAATTAATTGGATTTTTGCCATATATTATATTGGTACATATGTATTTTCTTAAACTAGATCGAAAAGAATACATCTAAAATATTTCGAAAGCATGAACAAACACAGAACAGAATGCGAAAGTTTAGATAAACTGGAATATTCCACATCGCATTATATTTTTTCATTTACTTAATACAACCCAAAGTGATCTACATTACCTGCAACACGTTTATGGATTTCTGACAAATTTTTTAAAGATTTTTTGAAAAATAACTCATTCCGTTGGTAAAATAACAATAAGTGTTACTTTTATTTAACAACAGAACCAACTATACAAATTTTAGGAAAATAATTTTTGCAAATTAAAAAACGAAACCATAATTTAAATTTAAGAGGTAGTCAAGAACCCACTTTCGTCAACTAATTTTGTAAATAGCACAATAATTAGTGCTGATACTTTAAACCATGCCTAGGAGCAAAATTGTTATTATTAATTATTGATTATTATTATTCCTTTAGCTTCTTAGTTTTTGGTTACATCATTATTGAGATATTAACTAAAAGGAAAAGCAAATTTTAAATAGCGCAGTATAAAAAAATGTTTAATGCGAACGACTTTGCGCTCAGAAAATAATGCACCTATCTATTAATTTATACAAAAGAGAACAATTGCTGTAAGCTATCGGTTAAAATTGTTTACATGAAATTATTACGCGTAGTGTGCACTTATAGCAGAAAACGTGCCTCACGAAGTGAAATCAATTTGAATATAATAACGAACGTATAAATTGCGTGATCAGATTGAAGTTATTGTTTGTATTTCAAATGAACGGAAACCGGCATCAATGACTGTCACATGGAAATGCAGATTTGCACCGGTAGAGGTCGACGGGACGCAGCCTCAACCAACAAATCGTCAAAACCAGAAATATGTATTTCCCCGATCGACGCAAAATCGGGCTCTACTCGCCGCATTCGATTCGAGGCGAAAACATGGACAATTTAAATCGACAGCCGCCGACCAGATCATTCGCAGCTTCATTAATAACTGCGAAATGGACGACTCCGACAGCCGCTCGCAGGAATAGCGCGGCTTGTCCGAAGTCTCCGATTCCTCTGCCAATTAAAGCCCTAATTATAATGCACCACATATTTTGCATACGAGTACACTGAAACTGCCAGGGCGAGTGGCGTTCGCGGGCGCGATAGTTGCGACGCCGACGCCCAGCACTCGTCGCGGTCGGTAAGCGGACAGCGCAGCACTGATCGCCAAATATCCACCACACCATCGCAGTGCTGGGGGATCTTGTTAATAACTTCGCGAATCATTAAATGCACCGCGAAATTGCAACCTGCACAACGCCACCGAGCGAAGTATTTGGCGCTGCGGCGCGATTTCTTAACGACCGAATGGAGGGAAACGGCCGAAGCAGTTGGAGTGGCTCTGGCTATGCATGCGACTGGACAATAAATTCAGATGTGCAGTCGCCCGGCCCGCTTCGGATCGCAGGAAAAACAGGGAGTCGGCGCGGCTGTTTTATTGGGCGATTAAATCTTGTGCTCGTATCATTGGCAATTTGAAGCAGAGCCCCACGAATCTAGATCTGTCAGGGGCAATTACTGTGTAATGCATGAGGTGCGATTGAATAATTGGACACCAGATTACCACCAAGTTTGAAGTATTTCAGAAAATCTAGTTTTTTAGGAATAACGAGAAGAATTCGGGCCACATCTGTTTTTAAAATTAATATGTAGTTCAAAGGAATAACAAACAAGCACAAGGCTAAATATTTTCCAAATATTATAGAATACCAGTTTGACCGTTCCAGGTATTGCCAAATTACTTATTTTATTACAAATTTGTCTTAAATATGTAGGTGTACATATGATGTATGTACTTTCAAATAAGACAGGAAGAAGAAAGAGATATTTTTCAATGCGATAAAAAAAATGTTATGCTGTATATATCTGGGTACGAGATGTTTCAATAAATATGTACATATGTATGTACATGCATTTAATTTCAAAATTCGAATTATTAAAATTCCAAAAAAAAAAAATTTTTTTAAAAAAAAGTGTTGAGAGGAAAAAAAATTCAAAACAGAGCTTTACATTTCGGCAACAAAAAGAATCTCTTTCAAACTATCAACAGACATCACTTTTTGACTATTAATAATAATTATAACCAATAAATCAGTTAAATGTATAAGTTGATCAACATTTTTAAATGCACTAAAAACATACATATTCAGTTATTGTGTAAATCAACAGGACCTTGCTGAAGTTTAGAAAATAAAATGAATGTTTCTATACAGATGGAAAACATGGCATATTTGAGACCACATGCTAAAGAGCAAATCGTACCCCAGTACATAATAAAGCGAAAATTATCCTTCAGGACTAAACGAAATGTAATCAATATGTTCTTTTTTCAAGTTGAACTGTGGTTTAATACAAATAGGCTATATTACTTGGACTCATACGACCGTGTGGTTATGAAATAAAATTATGTTTTTAAGTACCTACTACTTACCATAAAAAAAAAATCTCAACATATTTGAAAATTGAAGTATTAGATAAGTTGGGAATGCTCTTCCTTCCTTAATTGATTTGGTTTTCTACTGCATTCAACCAAATGTGAGCCCGTCTGTGGTAAGATTTATTTTCAGTAATCAAGATACTGTCAGAAAAAAAGTGTTTTTGCCAACGGTTTCAACGGTAGGTCTTTAGATTAGCTTCATCTTCACGACAGCAGAATCATAAAATTACGTACTTTAATCGAAATCACTTACAAAATGCCAGGAAAAGACGTGGTAACAAAAAAAGTTTTATAGAAACAGGTGATGCTGTTCCTTTTGAGAAAGCTATGATGTATAAGGTACTACCCCTTTCCTCGGCCAATCTACACGATAACCATACATAACCAAGAAATCAAGCCTAAACGTGTATGTAAGTGTAAGCCAACTTTAATCGAAAACAATGAAAACAAAATATGAGAAATATTGAGTCTAAATGATTTTTGCATAAGGAAATGTAATGCTGGATTCCCCACCTCCTTGATCGATTCACCCAATTTGCGAACATAGCAAAGATATTGTCATGGAGAATATGTTAGCCAAGTTTTTAATTTACGGTCTACATATATAGAAATAAATTAAAATATACATATATACATAGGTGAAAATCTTCTTCCCCTTTTCCAAACCCCGCAATTTTTTAACACGACCTAGATGTCGAGCAAATAAATGCATGTGCAAAGTTTGATCACAATCCATTTAAAAAAAACGGCAACTGTCGCGGTAATAGAACTTTTAGAAACCGATGTAGCCGCTCACCCCTTTGACTGATCACCATAATTTTATTACATGACTTAGAACTACATGTTGTTAATGTGTATAATAATTTTGGTCAATAGCGGTTAAGAAATACGAAAGATTTTAAGTCCAAACCATTTTAATATAATTTACATAGCCCCTATTTCCCCATTCCCTTGACCGATTCCTCCGATTTACGAACTTAGCTGAGATATTGGCATGGATAAACGTATAAGCGAAATTTGTGGTCAAAATCGATTAAGAAATCCTCCTTAAGAAAGCCTCTATCGTGTCCACAAGTTCCGTTATATGTTATATCCCATATATGCACATATATTATATGATTGACCAAATAAATTTTATTTTTGAAGTTTAAGACCTCTAAAACGAATTTTGGCATCATTCATTTTCCGAAATATTTTCATAAGATATTTTGCAAGGTAGTGGGTACCTACATAGGTTCATATGAAATCTACCTAAAAACTGCTGTGTAATTTTACCCCCTTTTTGAAAGAAAATTGAGTTCACAGAAGTAAAATTACATAAAAAGTTATGTGAGATTTGTATAATAAATTTGTATTATGTATATTTACTTCTGGAAAGTAGCTAAATTTACATGCAAATGTAAATTTCCATGATATATGTACATAATTACTCTTGAACACATATTTATTTATATTAGAAATATTCGTCCATACGATTAGGCTGATTACTGTTTTTTTTTGTAATAAAATATATAGGTATGCAAAGTATTTATTATTTAAAGAGAATATAGCTTATCTCATATAAAATGTTTACATCAATTTGCTAGAAAATCACACAAACACTATTTAAGCCACACACGTAATTCAGTATTATCATTTGTAAGCCTTTTACTTCAAATAAAATCATAGCAAAGCTAAAAATATAGGTGGCCGAGAAAATATGTGCACGATTCTGGAGTGATCTTACAATCTTATAACAATATCTACGAAAGCTATGCATAAATTAGCAGCTATAATTGAAGGCTCTATATAGCTCAGCTTGAGTAATACATGCTACGGATGATAAATCTATGTGATTATTAAAGAAATCATAATTTCCCCATCGCTTCTTCAAGCAAGCTACGAAAATAACCGAAGGAATCTTTAAGAGCCATGCTGTTTATTTGAAAAACTAAGGAGCGTAGTTATATCATATATCTGTGTGAATGGTGTAAACATTCCTAATGGGCGAATTTTGGCGCAGTTGTTTATTCAATTGCATTAACTTGAAAAATCTAAACATAGCCTCCTCATTCATCTGATCTGCTACTTCTTGATTTTAATGACTGACGTTTATTTCTTTGTCGAATTGCAATAAACAGGCGTTTTGTGGCTATTTAACACCTTAAAGTGCCTCATAATAAGAATTTTTCTAAAACAAACCAAAATTGCATACATACTTAGATATAAAACGAGATTGGTTAGATGATCGTATACCTATTGTATAAGTCGTATGGAATGATTTGTAATTTATAAATAAAAATTAAACAACAATAAAATTAATATGTACTAAAATTTCCACCTCATCATATTCTTGCAGAAAATAGAATATAAAAACCACAAATCGCATTTTGTAATTTCATAAATAAAATAACAAAATTGAAAGGAGAGAATAACTCACTAGGGTTGAAAACTAGACAAGAACTATTAACGATAGACCAATAAAATGTAATATACATAAATATTATATTATAATATTTTCATTGAATAAAAGAAAATTCGGCGATAGTTGAAACATTCATGCATTGAAAAAAATAATTGGTTTCCAGAACAAACAAAAAACATTTTGTTGGAATATTTCAGAATAATTTGCTTTAATATAGACAAAAGTAAATATAAAAAGAGCACATATCACTTACATTCTTAGTTATACCTCTATTTAAAAGTAGTCATAAGCACTCCTACTTACCAGTATCAAATCGACTGAGACCAGGACATAGGGACAATGTAAATTTTTTAGCCAAAATGCGTTCATAAATTTTAGCTTTGAATTTCGCAAACTATTTAAAACATTTTACTAGACCTTACTTAGCTATTTCGTATTCCTATTCCCTGATTCTGTTCATACAAACACAAATTCCAACGCGATTTCAATAAATGTTTCATCTGGTTTACCATTCCATGTTCGAGTCAAATATTTTATTTCTATTCCTTAGCTGAATATAAAGCAAAATGAAGCATGAAAAGTAACATATGTTACAGCGATAAACACCGGACGACAAGTCTTAAGTGGTTTCCTGAAAAGATGTTCGCAACCAGTACAAGCATGAGCTAGAAACGTAACGACCCAGTAGGAAATGTATATCTTACGGAATCAATGCCGTACTATATACCTGGAATGTAAAACACCTTCCTTTCTGCAAGGCAAAATCGATTACTTTAACATTGCGATGTCATAGGAAGTAAGGTATAAAGACTACTATTCCGATTACTGGGAATTGAGTATATAATGCATTAAAAAAAAGTGGATTCGGACTGCGAGAGAACTCGCGCTTTCGCGGTCTGCCATCTCTGCCTTTTTAAAGTTGATCCGACTGCGACTAGATTTGAACCTGGACCACTGAATTGGCGAGCGCGTAGCTCTACCACCGATCTACCCTTGTCAATGCGTATGGTGTGCTATTTTAACAATTTTTTCGGTCAAATTAACCAACTTTATTTTGCTCTCAGCAAAATGGAAAAAAGAAATGAATGCCTCGCATTTTGCATTCCTATTCCTTATTTTGTCATCTATTTCCATTTCGAACTTTTCATAGAAGAAATCTTTGCTCATGCAATCATCAGTTCTCAGATTTCCTACTGGGGAGCTCAATTAAAGATGTAAAAATGATTTCCTTAAAGTTATGAGAATGAATCACACTTAAATGCACCGAGACTCTATAAATAGCTAAAGAAAAGCTAGCGAGAATTATTCAAATATTTCATGGTCACAGCGCAAATAGCATGCAGCGCTGGAAAAAGCAGGAGCCTTTAGTTGACCAGAAGCCGTCAGAATAAAAGGTAAATGAGAATGAGTTTCTTGCAATAGGCATCTGGCAACTCCGTGAATCACACACGCGCAGCATAATTAGCCGAACTGATCTATTCGCGCAACCACAGTGACATGGCTTTGTTCAGCACAGCTCTCTGATTAGGGCTCCTTGCCTGTGGTGGCTTGCGATGACAGTTCTTATCAAGAACACATTGACAGCGCCCACACCGCGGCGTGACGATTCACTTCGAACTCACCACGTTTACCTTATTGCAAAAATCAGTTTGCATTTGTATAACAGAGATGGGACAATCGTTGAGTGATAAAAATAACCGAAGTGCCACCACACACGAGATGCAAAAGGTCTTTGTATGAAAAAGGTGTCCAAATTAACAATCGGAAGGCGAGCAAACTGGTTTTTCCTCTACCAAAACTCGCCCCTCTCAGTGTGTTTGTTTGTTTGCAGGAAAAAATTGACCAAATTGATCTTTACGAAACATTTTTTTTTCTCTCTGTTGAATCTCTACAAACCACCGATCGTGACACTCTAGAAAAGCAAGTGGCCTTTTCACAGTTCTGAAATATTTCCATAAATTCGATAATTATGATAGAAGATTAGTGGGCACCCTCCGTTTGAAAATTTCCACAGCAGTCTTAAGAGTAAGGAGAGCACGTGAAGGGAATTAAAATTTACATTTTGAAGAGAAGCAGTAGACCAGGCGTGAAGTAATCCAAGAGCGCAGACGCAGTTGAAGTCCTGAAATTGTCCCTAGCTCATCTAACTCACTCGTCGCCGTTAAGAACCCCGCACTTCCGCTTGCCGTGCCAAGCACATCCGACGAGATGACAGGCCGCGATGCAAATCAAGTGAAAGTGAAATTATTTTCTTAATACCGCAGTTGACAAAACCACTGGCGATCGTTCGAATTCCGGCAATTGCGTTGCAGCGAGCTCAGAGAATTTTAGGCGACAAATCTACGGAATTCTGACACACCGATCAGACCGACAAACTGGCGAACCTCGACCACGGCCGGATTGATATTTATGGAAGCAAATGACCAGGAAATCGCGCGTTAACTCTCCATCTAACGATGTACGAAATCGCACTACTGGTTATCGGGCTTAGTCTTCGAGTCTCACTTCTCGGGGGCTTTTAGTTACATTTTAGCCGCTCGGGCGCAGTGTTTCGACTTTGGCTTGGCTTTTTTCTCGCGCGTTTCTTATTTCGTATTTCGCTTTTTTCAGCTTCGATTTCATTTTCCACTTGGTCGTTCTTTCAGAGGCACCTCTATGGAACTTCGTTCCTTGCCATGTGATCATCTCCCGCAAGTGTGTTAATATCAAAATATCACATACTCTGCGGATTTAATAAAGTGGACATTGAACAAAACAAGTCGACTGCCTTGACGAGGGCCAGAAAGAGAGGAAGTGACAACAAAAATACCCAACGACGACAAAAGCGAGACCTCACCACATCTATCACATCGAAAGCTCTTCCTTGTGATCAGCAAGAACGCAAGCAGCACACCAGAAAGCAGCCGAAAAGATCCAACTATAATAAGACGACTATAAAGACGGCTAAAGAACGATCTGAGAAAAATCTGTTCGCAGGGGAATAGCCGTAAGATGGCTAGAACAGAATAAAGGCGGAAAACAAGGCCTATAATCGAGAGGATCGGATAGTTCTGCTTGAAGCTTCGAAGTCCAATGTACTCCCCGTGATTTGCAGTAGGCTAGCCTTTGTCTTATCGTCGTAGAAGTATAATTAAGCCGGTACTTCTACAAGTATTAGTATGACGACAATTTTACGACACAGGCCGCAGAGCAACAAGTGTACAGCTGGAGGTTGCTGCGGTTACAAAATCAAGTTTTCTTCATTAGCATATTGTTATCTTGGTATAACTGTAGCAAAAGCTACATATATTTTTAAAGATGAAAAAAAATGACAACGATATAAGTCCGCGTCAAAATGATAGCACATCCAAGTTATATGGGCTCCAAGGAAAAACACCCTTTTCAATAAAGCATATTAACGATCACTTAAAATTTGCAGATCTTCTTCGTTGGAAAACAAATTGATGTGAAGGTTTTACAGATAAGAGGCAATTTTGGTTGGATGGACCAGACGACTAGATTATTACTTTCACAAACTCAAAAAAAAATTAAATTTGTCAACAATTTCCAGCAATGAGAGGACGAGGCATAGGCGTAGGTTGGTATTGGATACCAACATAGAACAAAATATTCTTTATCTCAACTTATGAGCTTTCTGCGATGAAATGAAGGTGTTTAGATTTCTGAACAATTCCTTGAAAATTTCTCAACAGGGGAAATTATAATATCCGTCGAAGCTTTTTTATATCACTCTAAAATAGCACTGGGTCCTCCTGTAATATTTTGGATATTTCAAATAATACATTACGCCTTTTTATCTTCTACTACTAACGATATTTATAAGTACTCCGAAGTGGAGTGGAATGATATGGAATTTTTCTATTGCTAATAGAGAATAACAACAATTGTACGCGGTGCATTATTTTATCTTCAGTTTAGATAATATTCCTACACCTCCACTTTATCAGCATTTGTTGCTAAATGCTACGATAGCAATGACACTCAAAAATCATATTTTAGAGTAATATAGGTAATTGGTCTTATGCAATAAATTAAAATATAAATTTATTTACTTTATACTGATTAATACATAAAATTTAAACACATGTGTTTTAATCACATTTGAAAGTCGATTCCTGTCCGCACTATCATAATTTTTTCAGGTACATTTTTGCTGTTGATTTAACAACATATTGCAGTGCCAATAAGTTCAATTCTTTGAGAGTAGACGTAGCGAAACTTTCCATATGTTAGAAAGTAATGCTTCTTAAACGACCAAATATCGCCCATTTTTCCATTCACCTGCAAGTGAGTAATGCATATTTTTAGAACATTCTCGAACGAATGCAAATTTACTAGATTGTATATGTATTGTATATATTTCAATTTGCCTCGTTGGATCTCACCAATTTATATTTACATAAAACGATGCACATCCTTCGTACGATGTGACCTACTCAAGTAACCCAGACTGCAATGCATTCTATCTATAGTCCATTCGACTTTCCACTCGCTAGTTGTTTACTTTCCGACTGCGATTATCAATGCTCTCACTGATAATTCCAAGCATTATGCAATTTTTGAAGAGTCTACCGGATCGAGAACACTCAATGCGATTTAATTCTGGAAATGAATAAGCGCAGATTCCATAAATCATACTATTCAGTTATATCAGTGGGGTGGATTACAAACATACTTATATCTATAGAAAAGAGTCATCATCAATTTCATAAAACCCGTTGTGCTTGCATGAGTCCCAATGAACGAAATATTCATCGCAGAAACCATCAAATCTCATCAATCTACAGATTCTTGTTGTTTTGCAACTCCGATGCGAACAAATTATTGGAAATGGGTAGCATCGCACGCAAAAAATAAAAAATAATGACAATGGACGGTACGAATAGATGAGTTCGGTCATCCCTCGTCCTTCGTCTGCTACTAAAGTCCAAAGCCGGCACTAGGGAAAATTCCATTAATCCAAAAAACATGCACACCAGCAAGCAAAAGAAAGTTTTTGATTTATGATCAAATAAAGTGGCAAATTTACATAACGTAAATAGCGTTACGAGTTTTCATCTATGGGAATATGTAAATACAACATATCCGTCCATCGCCCACATCACCCGCTTTAAGTTTTTAGGATTTTCCCCCATCGCGGGGCTCCTAAGTGAATAGCAGCCAACCTTACGGCTGCCGGCGTGTTCAAACTATCAGCGATAGGCCATCAAAGATATCCATTTGCATCGCTGATTTGCTACAAATTTATTGAAGTTGCCTTTATAGTGTAACATATCCCTCCACCAATTTATACATATGTATGTACATATTTCGTATCAAAATATATTAGTTTTTATTCCTCCTAAAAAATATCTCTTTCCACTGTAATACACATGCGTGATTTGATTCTTATTAATCTCGAAAGCGGAAACATATATGGAATTAATGAAAATGTCATTATAGAGATTGTGAGTTGACAAATATTTGCTGCCATACAATTAATTCTTTCAGTTTTTACATAACTTAGTTAGCTATTACCTTTGAAGCCTTTCGTCGAAATTTTTCCTTTTACAGGTACATTTTAGATAACTTTTCTTCCACCCTAAAGTAATCGTTTTTCAATTATTGATTATATTTATTTCGACATCAATATGTTAGCATATGACCTAGGAGCTAGGATTTAAATAAATAAGAACGGCCTAAAAGTAATGCGTTAGCTTTTTTTTTAAACTGTAAGAGTCCTAGCGGAAAATTTGCCCTGAATTTAAATTAAAGAATTGTTACCCATATCAATTCTTATTTCGTGAAAATAAAATTAAATTGACTGGATATAACGTATATACATATACCTACTTTTGGCCAGAAACTTTATCTGGTTCAAGGTTTGAAGTTTCGATGACTAAATACACTGACATATAGAAATGGACCACTCAAACAGGGGCGGATCCAGAATTTTTTTCGGGGGGGGGGGGGTAGTAAACCCAGAACCAAATCCGTTGTGAAAAAAACGCAGCTATTAAGTTTAGCTCTGTTTTTTTTTTAATTCAGACTGATTTTGGGGGGGGGGGGGGGTCATGACCCCTGTGATCCCCCCCCCCTTGAATCCGCGGCTGCACTCAAACCATACAATATGTCTATATCAAAATGGTTAACTTTTCGTTCCCTCTTGCTCATAACTTAACGGATTTTGAGCAGTAAGCTGTGGGTTTGAATAGTTGCCAAATGCATTTTTAAAGCATTAGTCCGTTCCGTTTTAATTGCATAAATCCATTAAGTTTTGTAACTTAAGTCCCTTTAAAGGAATGTAAATATGAAATAAGATACAACTCAATTACACAATTTTTAATTTTGCGGCAGAAATTTTGTTCTTAAATAATGAGAACTATAGTCTTTTACTATCCCAAATTCTTCTTATGTCTGATTTAGCCACAAAAATGGCACAAAAACCACAAAAAACCCGGTCATTTCTGGTTAACAGATTAAATAGGTCAGTCAGGGTAAATGCAACTTCCAAAATCTTAATTTTTTGCAATAGACATATTAAACATACAGTATTTATTTCAATAACATACCAGCACAGTACTTAAGTTTTGAAATACTCCTTCGAAATATACATAATATTGGAAAAGATTACTTTCCTATTTATTATTTACAGACTTTTATCATGAATCTGACCTTCCTTTGACTTTTACACCACGTTTGCATAGTTTAACTCGAGAAATCGAGACCCTAAATTCTATAAAAATTTCCAAGACAAAAACCATTTTATTAATTACAAGTTTGGGAGCAAATCTTTGCTATAACTAAAAAACAATGCAAATTACTTCGGACAATATGTAATATAAACATTTAAAATAGGGAAGTCATTATTTTTCAACGAACAAAGTAACTAACTCCAATTTACACATTTACAATTTAAAATAATTATTTCATCAAAAGTCAGTCCGATTCGTGACAAGAACCAAAGTTGATTATGGAAAATGTGTGTTGATGTGGAATTAAAGCTCTACATTCGAGCTAAAAATCGTGCAGGGTAATTGCTTTCAGTATCAGAACATCAGACGACATCTGTCCCTTTGGCGCAGAGGATAGCGCGTTGGACTTCTAATCCAAAGGTCGCGGGTTCGATCCCCGCAAGGGATGTCCAAAGTTTGATTTTTTGTACTTTTAATATTTTTTGGTGTATAAAAGGCTATTTTATTTTATTCAACCGACTTCTAAGAAACAAACGATTCTGCCATGCTAATAATTTAGTTTGTAAATATGATAAAATGGGCTGTATACAAAAATTTCCAGGTATCTTAATAATTTAGTGTTTTCATACGTAACGTGAAAAGCATTATTACAATTACCTTTTATTGGCTATACGGACTTCCAAAGTTTCGCATCAGAGATGATAGTTGCAATGACTATTAACTATAGTGGTCGGGAAATGAGACGAAACCATTCAAATTGGTTTAACTAATCATCAGTTATAATTTTATTAACTTATGATGATCTGTTTTAAGTAGAAGTTTGAGTATAAAATAAATTATTTTCATAACCCGAGCTAAGTTTCAATATATTATGGCGTATTTTCACTAAATGTATAAAACTCCAAACGTCGGCTTTTTAAAGCGCGAATTAAAATCTAAACAATTGTTTTTATTTGTTTAAAAAATTGTTAAGTTACAGATTTTTCTGTCTTATATTTCTATTAAGCTATTCTATTCTATTCTATTAAATGTAAAATATGCTATTAAGGAAATATAAAGAGCCAAGAAAACACCCCTGAGAAAAAGTTCTTCTTGAAATTGTTTTGGTAAAGTTTAAAAAACATTTTCAAGAAGAGCTTGAAAAGTGTAAAAACTTAACTATACAAGAATTCATCACTGCAATTCAAAAAGCAATTGAAAAAAGTAAAGTTGAAAGGGTATTTAGAACTAGAAATAATGATTGGATGACAACAAATATATTAGAAAAAATTAAAAAAGGAATGAGTTATACAAAAAAAAAAAAAAATGAAAAAACGTAAAACGGACTCAAAGCTTAAGGAAACCTATAGGATATTAAAAAATGAAATTGATAAACTGGTAAAAGGAGCTAAACAAGAACACATAAATAAAAAAATAGACAAAGCCGGAAGAAATGGGAGAAAATTATGGGATGTAATAAACCAGGATGTTCTAGAAAAAATAGGAAAGAGCAAGGGGACCTACATTGAGAAACTGTGCTACGACGGAAATACATATACATCTACAAGCAGAGTTGTCAACATATCAAACAAACACTTCAATAGCATAGGAGTGAATCTACAGCAAAAAATCGGAGAAAGACCTGCAGTTCCAAATAATATAAGAGAAAAAACCATTTTCATGCAGCCGACTAGCCCAGAGGAAGTCGAAAGGATCATTAAAGAATTAAGGAAAAATTCAGCACCAGGAACAGATGGAATCACAACAGAGGATGTCATAACTTTGGTGGAGTATATAAAAACTCCATTAGCAAATCTAGTAAATCGCTGTCTTGAGAGTGAAGTCTTTCCACAATGTTTAAAAGAAGCTATTATAATACCAATAGATAAAGGAGGTGAAAAAGACAATCCGTCGAATTATAGACCAATTACAGTATTGAGTACAATCAGCAAAATTTATGAGCGCGTTATACATAAACGTATAAGGAACTTTATTGGAAGCGGAACACGGAAGCGGCGGTGGTAGATGTACTTAAAAACATTAATGATGACTTGGATGAGGGATATTATTCTCTAGCAGTTTTCATAGATTTGCAGAACGCATTCGATACAGTAGATCATCATAGATTACTGGAATTTTTAGAACAACTTGGGATTAGAGGTATGTGCAATAAACTAATTAAAGATTACCTGTCATCACGTACAGCAAGAACTAGATTAGACCAGAGTTACAGCGAAAAGAATATTCAAACGTGTGGAGTTCCTCAAGGATCCATATTGAGACCTTTACTCTATCTGCTGTATATAAACAATATTCAAAACGTTGACCTGAAAGGGAAATACACAATATATGCTGACGACACTGCATTATTATACAGGACAAAAACCGAAAAGGAGTTAAAAGATACTGTAAACAGAGATTTAATGGAACTGAACAAGTGGTTGAAAGGAAACAAGCTTACTTTAAACGTCGAAAAAACCAAATACATTATTTTTAAAATAAGAAATAAACAAGATATAAATCCATTGATTCAGATAGAAGGAAGGGAACTAGAAAGAGTTCCTCACATAAAATATTTAGGCATTAGTTTGGATCAGAACTTAAATTGGAAGACACACTTACATATCAGCGCTAATTAAGAAAATCACACCAATTATAGGGGCAATAGGAAGATCTTCGAAGTTAAATTATTATGTGGCCAGGCTAGTGTATAATGCTCATGTGCTAGGGCATATTAAATACCTAATAAACATATGGGCTCAAACAACACAATATAATCTTGAACGAGTGCAAAGATTAATGAACAAGGCAACGAGGGATCTCTATGCTATAACGAACAACTTTAGTCTAAGGGAAGTAATTTATATAGAAAAAGCAAAATACATAGATAAAGTAATAAATAAGAAGATAAAAAACAATATTGCCCTTACAAGAAGTAATGAAGTGCACAGCTATAATACACGAGAAAAGGAACTCTTAAGGAAGGAAAAAGCACGAACAGAAAGGAGCCGTACATGACTTATTACTAGCGCATGTGACATCTATAACAAGCTTCCCGAAGAAATAAGAAGGATAGGAGATTTGCATAAATTTACTGTGGCAATAATGGAGCATGTTAGACGAGGAGCAAATTTAGATTAAATTTAATATAGTTAGTTAGTGCAATCATAATGTTAGTTAATGTAAGTTAAATATTTTTTATGCCGCTCTTATACCAGCGTTTAGCTGTCTGAGCGGCTTTGGGGTAGATTAAGTTTATCTTTTTCTTTCTAGTTGTGATATAGGTTACATTATTGGACCCACAGAGCCTAAACTCTTGCACCTTGCAGGTGCGGGGTTAGGTGAATGTTTCCAGGAGTATGCTGAGAAGTGCGATAGAATAAATCTATTATTATAAAAAAAAAAAAAAAAAAATATAACTCAATTATATTTAATTAAGATTTGGGAAAGCCAGTATGTTATTAATTTTACATTGAAATTATAGAATATAAGGAAGAGTAGGGAAAATATAATCGTAGCAGTACCTACTTCTACTTCTATGGGTTAAAAGAGTATAAACAAATTTTGAGGATAAAACTTTGTTAGATGAGATAAGAAAAGTATTAGAACGAGAGCTGGTGAACGATTTTTTCAAAGTGCTTTATCTTTATACTACTTCCAATTTTTCTCAAATATACTTTGTATCTATTGAAACTACATATATGAATATGCCTGGCAGAGTAATACCGGACCTAAACCACCTCTATACATATTTTTGTTTTCAAATTGTATTATATTGAAATTGAATGTGAATTGAAATTTTTACACACTATTTTAGATACTTTCTTTAGTAGAAGTCTAATTGCCTGGCTGGCGTCTCGGGAAGGTTTTTGCCAGAGAGTCTAAACTTGCATTATTATATGAAGTATTGCAGTAAAAATGTTTTATAGCGTTTTTCGTATAGTAAACGCAGAGCCAGATCCGTTGTGAAAAAAGTACAGCTATTATAGCATAATATGTATGTATAATATATGTATAATGGTGGTTTAAAACCGGTTTTACTCTGCCAAATAACACCGATCTACAAAAACAATTGTTTTCTTGAGTCTTTTATACATCTTTTATGCTCATGATTTTTTTATTTGTTACTTATTAAAATAATGATAAAATACGCACAGCCTACATAAAGTTTGCTTTTTAGTGTTATAGTTAGTGGCAATAATACAGTTTTTGAAGACCATAATTTGACCATTTAATTTAATTAAAAAATTAAATATCAGCTCCTGGCTCAACCCAATAATTTTGTAATGAATTTTCATAAATCGTCAAATATGGTCATTTGGCCTTTTTAATGGGATCTTTGCGCAGATACAAAGTACATATATGTATACCTATATCTATTTGAGGAAAATTTGAATTCGAACCGCCTGAAAAGAGTGAAGATAACTTTTAAAATGGCGGGCAGGCGGACCGTAAACAAATGACATTGCGCGGCGTAAAAAGTTTTTAAATTAAAATATTAGTGTTTTGTGCGGTAGTGAAGTGATTAATCATAGTGGAAATGTGTAGTGAAGAAGTCCCTAATCGGATTTCATGTAAATTTTCCAGGTTAAATGAAAGTTATTTTGCGGCGAGAATTTTCAACTTTGAATATTGACGGTGTCAAAATTAAAAGTTGACACATTTTCGAACGGAAGGCATCTGCTCAATTTCATTGAAATCCCAGCTTGGCAGTTGTTCTTCAGGTGCTCCTGAACCTGTATAATATTTTATAATTTATTTATCTAAATTTATAAGTAATTATAAGTATTAACAAACTGTAAGAAAAATTTGTTGATTAAAATCGAAAAAAGAAAATGTATTAATTTTCACTCTTTCGTTGTTTTTTTTATGAAAATGATTATGTTTCTATTAATTTGTTTATGTTTGTGAAATTGAACTGAGGTGTGTTTTTATTTTGTACCCCTTTTTGGATTTAACTTCCAAAGCAATGCATCCACAACTAAAGAAAAAATCTGGCATCCCTACTTCCTCTGAGCATTATATTTTAGATCTGGCAGTACCTCGAAAGCTTAAATCCGGGAATTTTTATAACGGGTTTCCGTCTAGTATACACGGCTGGGGAAATTAAGAGGAAATTCCCGGATTCTGCCCTGCACGGAACAGAGATGTGCAAAGGGATGGCAAAATGGTGGCTGCCGACGAAGAGCACAGGCCCCGCCCCGTCCACGCGGGATTTGCGCACGTTCTGGCCGATTGGTGGGGCGCTTCGACGGCTCCCTCCAGCCGCGCCTCGCCTCTGGAGCCACTTCCCCTCGAAAGGACGCCACAAATTGAGCCAAGGTGCGGACTGAGGAGACCCGGCACAGTGAACGTCGCCACCACCAGAGGGCGCTGGGGCAGTGCGGCGGAGTGGTGGTCTTAACAAAATGATTGGATTTATGCTTCCCCAGCCAGCGGAGGACACGGGATGCAATGGAGCTTGTAAATGCCGCATGGTGGGGAGGGGGTGGCCTCCCCGGCTGCACCGGAATCCGGAGACCGGAATGCCGGGAGAATCGAAACGAAGAAACACGAGAGCCGTCGTCGGCTGTCGGCCGCTTGAGTTGCGACGCTCCCGAGCCGAAGATGTGATTTGAGCAAAGAGTGCAATAAACAAGCTCTCGTGTATCTTTAGGGTAATTTAACCGAATCCAAATGGAAGGGATGGAATCGAATAAATTGCGGCAGATGAAGTAATTTCTCTGGGCCCGTCCTGCCCTTCCGCTCGGGCCCGGGACGGGATCCGGGATCCGGGACCCGGGTCCGTGACGGCTCCACGGAGTGCCCGGGCGATGGCAACCGCAGCACTTGATGTAGCGCCGCACACTTTTCAGCAGCGATAAATGTCGGACGCTCCCCGGCCCCTTGAGGGGGGATGCCGGGCTGGGTGGAATCCTTAAGTCGGTGCCACCGCCCGACCCGGCCGCCCCGCCCCTCGGCCCATCTTCCGGCGGTTTTTTCACACCCAGCCAAATTGCTCCCCGAAATTGGGGCTTTTATTTTATTCACGTGGTTCAAGTCTTGGGCGATTTAAATGATTCATTTTATTTATTTATCTCCATCAGGAGAATTTTTTATCTTCCGCTCCACCGTTATTGCCGCTCCGGCGGTCCTCCCCCGTCTTTTATTGCCTTTATGGCTTCGGAGGGTCGGGAATGATCCTCTTTAGATGTAATTTATATGGGCACTTGGCTGCTCAAATGCCTTCCGAGGAAATTTTATATACACTTAAGCTTAATGGACAATAATTAATTTTATTCCGTTGTTTATGTACTCTCCGTGCGCTGCCACTCGCAACTGGGTTGCTGGGAGTGTCGGTCCCGGTCGGGAATGGGCACATTTTTGGATCCTTGAAGGACGAACAGGACGGCGCTTTTTTCGGCGTAACAGGATAACATTTTTCGAAGGAAGCTCCACACAGATTGGTGGGAAGGGTACAGGACTTAGTTTGATTAAATACTTAAAGTGAGTAGCTGCTTGCTACTTGGTAGTTTATTTCAGAAAAGTTTCAAATTTAACATCGATTCATTCAACTTACGTCGGTATTTGTCTAAATCAATCAACCTTTACAATTTTATGTTTCAAAATATGTATGTACCTATATTCATAAAAAAACATTACAGTTTCTTTGTGAAGGTGTATGTCGCAATTGTGTCAAATTGCTAAAAAGTTAACATGTCCGATGGTGGATTCAAAATGGCTGACTTACAGCACAATATTTTTACCGAAATTTGATGAAAACAATTTGTGTAGGTACCCATCACTGAAGTTTACGACATAGAAACTACACCGTTTTTGGCAACTATAGGTATGTTTTGCATCAAAATGGATCACTTTTATTTTACTCATGTATACAAATGTAGGAATTAACTCGAAAAAGCATCGAATTTGTCCAGGAGCAGGACTCGAGAATGCGACATCCGAACCGATGCCTCGCTGCTGGGTCTTTTCACGCAAAAGTGGTAACGGTCATACATTCCTAATGTAGATAGTATGCATTTTTGTTTCATTTGTGACGAAGGCATATGCAATGTAGGTATATGTATATAGGTAATAGTATTGTGAACTAATTAACTGAAAAGTAATCGTTGTAAAGTTTTACTGAATTTAGTAAAATAAATAAGATTTGTCCATCTTTTCCATGAATTTTTTGGTCTCTTCATTGCTTATATTAAAATTCTATAGTATACTATATATTATATATTGTTGCTAATATTGATAAATTAACAAAAAATATGTAAAAATAGTTCTTGTGAGGTTATTGTGAAAATGTTTGTATTTATGAACTAAACTTCTTAAATCAAATCGCAAAAGCCTTGAAGTGTTCTAAAAGTAAAATATTTAATCAGGTCTCATATTTTCTAAAAATCTTCACTACAAATAACGTCCCCGGAAACGTATAGCCCCTAGATATAACACCTAAGAGAAAAGACAACACGATAAAAAAAAATCCTTGCACCTTTTATTGGCATTATAAAACCACGTTTGCGAGAAGTTGTAGAAAAATAATGTGGTCAGACGATAAGTAGGTATGCATATGTATATGTAAAAAAATTATAGCTACACACTAACCAATATTTTGATTTTTACTTATAAAATAATAGTAAAAATGTACACATCTGAGTAGTATGGTAGTTTCGAAAATTCGTATTGAAAATTGCAAACACAAACGTAATGTTAGAGAAACTCTAAATTTGGCTAATTATATAAAGAAAAACTAAAAAAAAACTAAAAAAATAAACACTAAAATATTACATATAATGTGTACAATTTCATACAATTTGTTCTTTAAATATCTCTTTCATTAGAACTAAAATTTTGCTCATTGCTTTTGGTATCAGTGCAGTGAAATTTTTACACTTACTCTTACATCTAGGCCCAAAATACATATTGTATGCCGCAAGCCAGGCCTTACACATCATTGACCACAGACCATTCATATTTACTTATTTTTTTACACATAAAAATACTCGTAATTATCATTAATAAAAAATACACTGAACTTATATAGTTATATATTTTTTTCTTTCTTAGTTAACCTTTTTTAAAGAATTTAGATTGTTGATTCGCAAAACAAATTGACTTACTTGATAAATAAATAAAAGGTTGCAATCCTTGTATTTACAAAATGTTCCAAACTTCTGGCAGCTTTTTAAAGAATGTGTTACTTTCATTCGTGAGAAAGAGAATACATAGTTGTAATTCTTACACTATGAATTTGTTACTTCATATGTTCACTTTATCTTTTGAGTAGCCATGGAAACAATTTATATAGAAAGACGACTGGTGAAAAATATTGCTTCAATGTTTAAGTTCCCACTAAATTCTCTAACGGGGCGTTCTATTTGATATATAAAATAACCGAATGTTACTTATAACCGAAATCTTAAATAAAATCTGTAAGTGAATATTTAATTCATAAGAAAACCTAGAAAGTATTCACAAGATACCTAAAGAGAAACCTACCGTACAGTGAAAGAAAAAGATTAGAAAAACTAACTACTTTTTTAGCCTACTAATTAAATTAGTTAATACAACTAAAACAGTAGGAAAAACATTTACAAAATTAGTTAGTTTCTCAACTATTTTAGTTGATTTCACTATTTTAAATTACATATAACAACTAATTCAATTAGTAGGCTGAAAATCAATAAAAGATTAGTATTGCTAATTTTTTTTCAGTGTATAATTTAAACGTAATTTGTAGAAGAAAACCCATAAGAAAACAACTGTCAATATTAAAATTGAAAGAAGATTTATTGCCCTGTTCAAGCCATAGCTATCAATACCGGAATTTTTTGCACCCATACAATCTATAGATGCCTAACCCCGAAGTTACGGTCGTAATATGATTTATGGGCGTAAAATAATGCGGGTACCAATATTTAACATTTTACCAAATTGCAAATTGCGGAAAAATTTTTATACTTAGTTAAATCGGTAACAATGATACATAGTTTGAACAAAGCATATAAGGTATTTCTCCTCCGCATACCGCGACGTGATACAATATTAATTTTTTTAAAATCCGACAGAATTCAAATCCGTTCGAAACGAAGGAAATTTAAAAACAAGCTGGAAAGTTTCGAAAATTCAGCAAGTGTGGAACATTCTAATAGTTCCAAGTTGCTCAGAAACTGAAATATTCTATATTGTAAATTAACCTGAATTCCTTCGGTTTAAAAAAATAGGATGATAAATTACTTTTTAAATTTTCCGCATGAGTAGATTTGCAAAGTATTTCCACAAAGTATGTAACGTTCCGAACTCATACATGATTAATTTACAGTGTTGATTATTAAAATTAGATTCAATTTTTTTTTCTTTTTAAAGCTGCTACTATAGAATGACGTCGAATAAGTATTACACAATGAACATTGTATGAATGTTGAGGTACATTGCCAGCCGTACCTAACCAACTGGATTCAATTCGTTACTCAAGCCATGAGAAAAGTGGAAGAATTTTATTTTTCGTATACATTATTTTTTTGCCTAATTTCATAAACGGGGTGCTCAAATTGGAATATTCGTAACTATAATTTATTAAATTTCTTAACTAGATAAAATATTCAATATGTACCTATTCGATTTGAATACACAGATTTTGTAACAGGTACACCAGGATTGTTTGTTTTTACATTTACTTTCTTTGGCAGGACAATGTTCGTAAAACAAAGATAAATCTAAGAAGAAATTAAAAGTAACTAATAAAAAAAACAATATGCATCTTAAAATCGGACTGAAAAAGAGTCCATTATACCATGAAAAGTATACCTACAGCAGAGTTAATAGAGATAGAGTGAAATAATTGTAAGACCTTTGGTGATTCGAAAATTCCACTAATTGCGAAAATGGAGTATTTATTTGCGATCTAGGTGAAAAATTAGGAGTGTCAGCAGTGCGCAAATAAACTTAACCTTATGTGTGCGCTTATTTAACCCATAATTACAGTAAAAGTCTGCATTTTCCACAGCGTTGACAAAAGTAATTTAAAAAAAGAGTTATTCATAGAAATTTGATTTTATATTTTGTTAGTGTTTATAAAAGTCTAGGTAACAAAGGAGAGTAAAGACTATTTTGATTGAATAAAGCAGTTTTGTTTTCCAGTTTTTTTTACAAAATTGCGTACAGGTGGCCTACGTGACTCTATGTAAACATACGCAGGTATTTTGTTGCTTACCTGAAAGTATTGCAGTAAAGTTGTTTACTGTGTAGAGTTGTGTATATGGTAAGCTGGGCTTCAACTGATGGGGAAAACTGTCAACCATACTGTGGTTTATTTTGAATCAAAGCTTTTCGCTGCAGATCAAGCATACATACAACCCTAAAAAGGGTTGTCTCTGATGGACGAGTTTTCATTGAAGAAATTGACTACACCAAATTAATTGGCACGAGGCCACCTATTGGATCGCATTCGCACTATGTGGTTTACCGAGTTTGGTGGAAATCGCATAAACTTTAAATTTGACAGCTCGCCATCTTAAATTCGAAAAATTCTGACAGTCGGGTTAAAATCAGCGACCTCAAAAACACCCAAGAACCAAGTATGGTGGAAATAGCATGAGCTTTTACATTTGACAGTCCGTCATCTTGAATTTGTAAATTCTGAGAGTGTTGAAGTCAGCGACCCCGAAAATCCCTAAGTATCAATTTGAATGGAAATTGCATAATGTTTTAAATCTAAAAGTCCGCTTCTGCGCAGGTAGAGAAGATTCATTTTCAGGATATTCTCTATCTGCGTGCCAAATTTCATTTAACCCTCATGACTCATTTGGCGAAATTGAATGTCAAACATCCAAACGCACAGGTTGTAGCAAAATGGATAACGTGAATATATTCACCGTGTTAAGATACCTACGTATGTATACCAATTTTCATGACGATGGGTTGAACGGTACAGAGGTTGATGTTCTGCAGCGCCATCTAGTGGCGAGTTATAGCAAAACGGATAGCTAGAAAATATTCACCGTGTTCAAATACCTACGTATACAAATTTTCATGACGATGGGTTGAACGGTACAGAAGTTGATGTTCTGCAGCGCCATCTAGTGGGGAGTTATAGCAAAACGGATAACTTTAAAATATCCAACGTGTTTAAATACCTTCGTATACAAATTTTCATGACGATTTGTTGAACGGTACAGAAATTGATGTTATGCAACGCTATCTAGTGGCGAGTTATAGCAAAACGGATAGCTTGAAAATATTCACCGTGTTCAAGTGCCTATGTATACAAATTTTCATGACGATCGGTTGAACGATATTTACACGAATGAGCCCGATCCCAATCACGCGCCACCTATCAGATCGTATTCGCACTATGTGGTTTACCGAGATTTAGTCAAACTACACATTCTGTGAAAGTTTCAGCTCAATCGGCCGAACAGTTTTGGAGTTTTAGTGTCGCATTACAAACAGACATTCATTTTTATACATAGGTATACATAGACGTACTATACAAATAATGCCATGGCGTATTAAAACACATCTTAACATGCACACAAAAATATATTATCGATTTGAGAGCAACGCGTTTACGCCTTATATCCAGCCATTGTCAACTGTCAAGCTATCAAACTTCGACTTCGAGTTTATTCTCACGCTTAAATCGAACTTCTACTGCCTGAAAATGCTTCGATAGGGCGAAATGAACGAGATACGCGGCGGGCGCTCGCTGGACAAAATAACCGACTACCTAACTGTTGTCATTTCCATCGCAATACAAGGATGCAACTTAAGAGATGACATTTGGCATTTGAAGTTATTTATTTATTCAAAGTACAAAGTGGCTAACAGCACAATCCCTTGTTGTATCAAGTAATTTCCACCGCGGTTAAGATATAAATATATCTTATGGTTGTTTGGATAGCATGGTTGTCAAATAGAAATTCAGGAAATTCTGGGTGTTACTGAAGTTTCCGGACGATGGAGCGATAAGAGATAAGACATTATAACGCGATAATCCAAAACTTGCTCAATATAATCCTTCCTACCCTAATAATAGAGAATAAATTCCATGATATTAAAAATATTTTGGTAAATGAGAATGAAATCAACGAAATGATAGATTTAGCATTGCAAATTATAGGTGGGTTTTCCTGGATTTTCAACAAATGATAGGGGAACCAAATAAGGCACGAGCCATAACCCAGGTTTCAAATTTCGCGAAACGAAATCGGAAATTTCACAAATCTATGTTATAATTTAGTGCCTACAAATCTCGAATGTTTGCCCTATTCAGCTTCGCTCAAAAGTAAACTTGTACAGTGTATCCATTCATAAAACGTATAATAATGTATAATAAATTTAAATCTTTTTATTTTGTATTCCTTTGACTTTTTAAGCAATAACAATAAGGTGGACATTACTAGGGTATTCTTTGAAGATATGAATGTTTATATTTAGACTTAATTCGTGCAGATATACACGATAAAATAAATGATTATCTGTCCTGAATGTTTATTTGCCGGTATCATGTATCGAATAAGTAAAAAACAGCTTTCAATTCCCATTTTTCTAGTACCTAAGTAATCTTCTTAGCTTTCACTGCACTTAATAAAAATAATAGAAAAAATTCTAATCTATATAAACACAAATACTTATCTTGATATGAGCTTGGTTCTATAAACATTTTTCCTGTTCGTTAAGGCATGAAGGAACAGAGTTTTTGAAATGTTAATCCGCATAATCCGCCCGTCTGCTCTGGCTGCCCGGTATAATCCTTAAAATAAAACTTGCACAAATTGCAGGGAATGTAAGAAAAACGCAGAGCAAACAAAGCTATCCAATAACCAGTAGCCCACCCACGCCGCGCCCGCCGGGAGAATTTTAAATATTTCGTCGAGTAAAGAGGCAGCCCAGCCCTCACCCCAGATCATCCCCGCAAAAAGAAAGGAATAAAAAAATTTAGGGCCCGCCAATTCACTTTCCCGCCCGCTTCTGATTTGAATTTAATTTGGCATCCACGTAGCCGTGCCACCAGATCTCGGCTCGCAACTCGCACACAGACAGGCACACGCCCGGCGAGCGGCGATGATCTCTTTTAACCGAATTGTGCGACATCTTCAATTGTTTTAATGAAATCAATTTTTGCTAAAGAAATTTTTGAAACCCCAGCAATCCGGTTTGTGTTGGTGGCTGATTGTTTGTGTGGGTTCAGCCCTAAATGAAATTTGCGAGATTTATATAGCCCCGCCGTGCCGCGCCGCCCGCCAGCCACGAACACACGCAAACGAGTTAAATTAAGTTGTTAGGGGAGAACGCCACAAGCGGCTCGGCGTGGGGCACGGGTGCGATCCGGGGGGAGCCGGGCCGGAGCAGTGCCCGTCGTAATGGCGCTGGGGAACTGCGTGCGCATGCCCGCTGGCCCGAGAGGGTGCCAGCCAGGGGGCGTTCCCTCCGCGGCCGGCGCGGTGCGGAGCGGCCCAGTCCCAGCATCCAGCCCAGTCGCCATCAATTCAGATGAGGCTGTCATCCCGGCCCGTTTCTTTGGTGATTTGATTCGCGAGCCTCGAGGAGGAAAGTAGCCCGTCTCGTTGTCGTGCCGCACACCATTTACCGTTTTCTCCGAGTCTTCGGTCAGCTGTGATTTAACGGTTTTAGGGATGCAGCGAGGAGAACCATCCGAAACTGATTTGCTTGGTTAGCGGAAACTTATTAATCGCGTGTCAGTTAACGGTCCAGTTTCCAGCCTCCACCCTGCACCATCCGCAGAGTGCAAACGCGGTACTGCCACACGAGTGATCCCACTGCTGAGTCAGTTTCCGAACAGCTTCAAATCGGCGAAGAAAGTTAACGGCCTAATTGGGGGCTTGTTAATTGTTTATTTCGAAAGTTTTACAGCGAGTTTCGAGTGCAATTTACTGTGTAAATTCCTTGGCGAAGTTTGCGCCAACCCCGTGCAAGAGTTTGGATCGGCAGTCGCTCACCAGGAAAAAAACTTCAAGAGATTATTTCTGCGTGCATGCCACCAACGCTCGTTCGCTTGTCCCTCGATGAAGTTGTTTTTGTCGTTGTTTCCGCTACTAGCGTTACCGAGTTTGTAAACTTTTTGAAAACTTTTTGAAGGCAATTGTTTCCGCTGCGCTCGTGCAAAGTTCTTGTGTTGAAGTGTAACTCCGGATTTCAGGATTTTCGGCATCAATTTCCCGGCAATTAAGCGCTTTCTCCGAAACTTCTACATGAAGCCGCAGTGAAAACATAGCAGTGCTGAAAAGACTGCTGCAGTTTTAGTTCCGGGTTTTGTGGTTTATTTCTCCAGGAGCTACACGGGCGGGGCAACCCCGCTTGAGTTCATCGCCACCATTTTCACGGACGGGAATAAGGTAAACGATTAGTTGCAATTGCCATTAAATTGGTCAGGGGCGTAGAAGCTACCACCGCATCCGATCAGAGCCCCCCGTAGAAGGACTCCCAACAGACGTAACTTAAAAATCGTAAAATATTATGCACTTAGTATACCTAGTAAAATTAAAAAATAAAATTAAGTTGATTCTTGATTTAAAAATTCCTAAGTATTGAAATAAATGATGTATTATTCCATCTCTATAGTAGTTTAAAAGTTTTGCAAACCATTTTTTCCTAACTATGTATTTGTTAGTGAAAACTAACTGGTTCGCATAAGTTGTTCTTAGACATTATTTCAAGAATTTTTGGAACATTCTCCTTTCATTAAAAGTACTATCATCGTAAAATGATTTAAATATGAGACTAATAGGAGTTTTTTTCAAATCTTAAATATTGTAAGTAACCTTTTTTGAAGTGGATGGTTTTTAACGACATTTTTATAATTATTTACAATTAACTTTCTATTTCCTGTAAAATTTGCATTTTGCTGAAGCGAATTTCTTATTCACTTGAGCGCAAGTTAATTTTTTTGTTTCATTATTAATTGACTGCCATACAGAACAAAAATGAAATTAATATTTGTCTCTTTAGTTACATGGTTCAAAATCATTATTATGAGAAAAAGAAGATTGGCTTTTATTAGTTAAATTTTGTTATCTTCATTTTGTTGTGCAAAATTTCTTTCAAATGTCCCTAAATTGTTTGTACAACTATTTTATAATTGCAATAAGGATACTATCATAGTCGCCGAGCACAAGGACTGTCATAAATGATTTGAGGACCAAAACATTTCCTCCAATACCTACGTTTCACAAATTATGAGATTGATTATAAAGGCTATTTGTGAATTGGAAAAAACCAAATAGATGCGAAAAATGATTACTTGAACTAATTTGTAACTTCTCATTGTTAATTGCGTAGGTACTGATAATACCGACGGCTTCATAAGAAATAGAAGAACTTTAGAAACTGAAATGTTCTTCAGTTTAACCACTAAAGTATTTTTAAGCTAATATACACGTGACTTCACGGCATCACGTTGATACATACATATGTCTTCATTTAACGATTATTGGTTATTGATGTGTGGTGTAATTATTTATATATTTTAATATATTTGCTTGCGCTCTGAATGTTATTTTACAACTGAAATAATTACGGCTTCTTAGTTACTAAATAATAAAATGTCTATACCCTCAAATAACTTGTAACAAAGTTTAAACAAGCAATATAAAAAAAAAAAACTTTTTTAAAAAGAAGCTATTTTAGCATTGTCATGCGATATATGTACATATGCATGCAAAATTTCAGCTCAATCGGAAACCGGGAAGTGGGTCAAATTTAACTTGTAAGATTTCATTACAGACACCGGGACAGGTGAAACTAAATAAAAGCTTGTAAAAAGGTCCTAAATTAAGTTTTGGATTTCCGTCGATAAGTTGAATCAATTAGGTTTTGAATTCATTCGCTTATTGTTAGAAATTTTACAGGAAGTTTTTTAATGAAAAATGTGTACACTTCTGTAATTTATAGTTTTTGCACAAGACAAAGCAAATTTAGTAGCAATATACTACAAATCACGATGGAAAAATATCATTTTTCGAACCATCAAAATTCAATAATTTGGGATTAATAAGATTGAAATTTAATACGCTTTAAATTCTTATTTTTCTCTTACAGTGCTCTTACAGAAAAGTTAGTTTACTCCAAAAAATTAATAATCGAAACAAGAAAATGTACAGTAATCGAGAAAAACAATAACACTAGAATTATGATAGTGAATTATTATATAATATAATACAATACATCAGCTTTCTGTTGTTAACATCTTGCCGGTCAGATATTAAGAAACAAAGCAGTTTAATTCCGACATGTAATATTTAAGTTTTTGAGAAAGATGGGTTTTCGACAATAATTTTATCAAATTTGATTTTTTTATGGCAAGAGACCCAATTATAAATAAACCTACGATATGGTTCGTAATTAGGTTATGGGCTGATCGTTACACAGGGTTTTCGGATTCTACTAATAACATTTATTGTGGTTGGAAATAGAATTATCTATATCTCTATTATGGTATTGAAGAACAGTTGCAGAAAATAGATCCGTTACTATGGAATTATAATAAAATAGTTATAGACATTGGAATTGATGGATTACCATTGTTCAAAAGTGCAGCTTTAGACCTAATGCCAATTTTAGTAAAGGTTGTAAACGACCAATATAAATGTAATCCCAATCGGAGCATATATTGGGGAAAAAAATCCCCACAATATACCTATAGATAACAGCGCATAAATTAAGAACTGACGAAGATTTTAGAAAGAGGACAAAATAAATCACTACAATAAAAATAAAAACATACTAACATAAGTTCATTGTAAGAAAAAAATTGACATGGTATTACATTTCCTTATTGATTCAATGAAACTGATAGATTTGGGTATAACAAACGAAATTCTTCTTAAGCTATTTATTAATAAAAGCAACAGGCATAAATCTAAGTAACTACACAAGACAAAAATAAAATTTATATGGAATTGATATCTTTAGTTGGATTCACACCTCATGAATTTTAAAGAAAACCCAGGGGCTTAAATTATGTTTTTAGAAGGAAAGGCAACTGAGTTCAGACAGTTTGCTTTATATAAAGGAATGATTGTTGAAAGACATGACATTTAAAGTTTATTATTATAATTTTTTGCTTCTTAGTTCCTCATATCGACTACTTTCTTGTCCGAAGGGTTGTTACTTGCCAAATCTTCCTGTTTACGAACAAATAATAAAATTATTCGTCCAGTAAGAATCTATGCAATCTGAATCACTATATATGGATTTGCGGTATGCTTTCAAGGTAGACAAAAATAGTAGCTTCTTTTCGTCTATCCAAAACAACAGGAGATTTTGCATTTATTTGAAATTTAGCATATGAATTTCCTCGAGCAAAGATTTAAAATCCTAAAAATAGCATCATTTTGCACTGATGTGTTTCCAATTTGAAGTAAAAAATTAATCTGTAAAATGTTCAGTTCAAATTTTGAAGTTTTGCATTATTAAAATCATGGTAATGTGATGTAATATTGATGCAAATTCCCAATCCTTATTCAGAAAAACTTTTAATAAGTTTCCGTTCAATATAAAATCGCCCTTTGTTCTTGATAGACGAAAAGAACGCGGCTATTATTTTTAAGAAAATATCCGACAACACATAAGAATGAGGAATCGGCAAACACACGTGGGTGGCAACAAAATAAACTAAAGGAAATACATTTTTATTGAGAAAAACATAGTTATTAATAATTTTGTTTATAGGTTAAGTATTCCTCAATGGAAACCGACCGATTCTACGAAGTTTTTATGTCAAATTTCACAGTGAAAGCTTACGCTCTGATCGTCACTCAAGCTCTCATTTATTAATTTTTCACAGTGCGGGTTTAGGTGTAAATTACGGTTTAAGTGGTTGCTATATACACTGAGAAAACGATTTGGTTATTGTTAAAGAGGTTTAGTAATAGATACTAAATCGTAGAGTTGGATATGGCGAACTAAATATTTAGTTCTTGCAAAGCAATCCCATAGTTGGGACATTTTCTTTGAGGCAAACTTCAATTTGGTAATAATAACCAAAAATGTTATTGAAAAATATTAATTTAAAATTATTAAATGTAAAAAAAGTTAATCCGTGTGGCTGGGGTTCGATCTTGGGACCAACGGATTGGCCGGCTTGCTGCTCTAACACCGATCACCGCATTCCGATATGTTTTTAGAAAGTTGATTTTATATTCGACTGGATTTGAACCCAGAACCTCCGAATTGGTAGTCCGGCACCTCTACCGCTGAGCTATCGACGCACGCGTGGCTTTACAAATTATGAATAAGTACTTCTTCACGTTATGTGAACTAAATAAATCAAGTAAATGGTTTTGTTGACTCGATAGATAACGATTACATACTTTAACTATGCGTTTAGTGTTTATTACTAAATTTATTACTAATGACCAAATATTTTACAAAATATTGCAAATAAATGCGCTTAGTTATTACAACTAAACTGTTTTCTCAGTGTATGTACATATGTACTATATAGGAGTTAAGTCGTCAAAATTGGCCACTTGCCCACTTAGAGATATTTTTTTAGGGCCCCTCCTGAAACCGATAGTGTTCTACATAAAAGAGCCAAATTCTTAAGTTCTCACTCAGCTAAGCGTGAAATAAAAAACGACTGTGAAATAACCGAAAATACTTAAGTTGTTACTTAAGTATCACCCCGCGCTTAGCTGAGTGAGAACTTAAGCGCGCACTGTGAAATCGAGCATTAATTTAAAAAATACTGAAAATAATTATGTTATATAGGTATAAATATATATACACCGAAAGAAAAATATAGTTGATTTTACTATAAACGAATACAAAATTAACTATTTACAGCAATGATTTTCAGCCAATTATTGTTTAATAAATTTTATAAATTCAAAAACGTTATATTTACTATGAAGAAAATTGAAACAACTATTTGAATTAATTAAGTCAACTACAACTATTAGTAAAATTTAAAATTCTTCAGTGAGAAAAATAGTTAATCTGCTGACAACGAGAAAAAGTTGATTTTTTCCGATATTGCCGACCGGAGCTAGATTTGAACCTTGGTGGCAGCTTGGCTGTTGTAGGGGAGAAGTGGCATGAAAGAGCCAGTTTTACACAAGGCCCAAAAAAACCAATAAGGAATGGAATTTTTTTTTTTTTTTACAATAAAGTTATAATTTCGATAGTATAGAACAAAGTTACATAGGCGGAATGAAGAAAATTTACAAGATTAATATTTATTTTTCGTTTTGAAAAAAAATTGATTTTCAGCTCTTTCATAACTTATAGGTTTTGAAAGAGCCACCGCGAATTAAGAAATGGAAAAGATGAAATTTAATAACATATACCATATTAATAGTGATTGCAACGAGATATTTTTGTAGAGGAGAGGGAAGAGAATATAGACTACTTAAAAAAAATGCTTACAACCTGATAAATTACTTGTAACTTGAAAAAATTGTTAATAACTTGAAAAGAGTATTAAATGAACTCGATTTTTTTTATTTGTTAATAAAAATCAAAAAGTTTTGGGTGTTGATATTAATGATATTGCTTTCGATCATTGTGGGATGTCAAAAGTGTTAGAAGCCCGATTTTTCCCCACAGGGTTCATATTGCCCCCCTTTGCCCTATATTTTAACAAAGTGGCTCTTTCATAATAATTATTTAAATTATTTAAATTATTTAAAAAATTAGTATAAAATAAAAGTGCTCAACTAATAAAATATGTATCGTTGAAAAGCTTAAAATCTATAAAATTTTATAGCATAATCAGTTTTTCATGAGATGTTGGCATTTGACTGTCAAAAACTAAATAAAACAACATCAAAAATTTACTTTTGGGGTCTAAAATCTTTAAAACGTTGTATCAACGTCAGTTATTGACAAATAATTATGAAATTTTTAGGGAGTATCAGTGATCAGTAGTACTAACTAAAAAAAAAAAATGAAAAAAATTCACTCGGTAGTTTTTGTGCAATAGAGAACGGCTCTTTCAAAACTCGGCTCCTTCATGCCACTTCTCCCCTACTCAGCCGAACCACGCCATTATTCCGATGCCTTTTTTAGAAAGTTGACTTCTGTTCCCACGATTCGAACCCAGGAACTCTGAATTGGTACGCGCGTAGCTCTACCCTCGAGCCACCGAACGCCAATGGGTTTTGAGTAACTCAACGTTAATAAAGCGATGTCTGGCTAAAGGATTGACTATTTGTAATAGTTAATTTGACCAACGAAATTGTTAAGAATTTTCAGATTTTTATGACGCGGTGTTTAAACAATTTTTTTTGGTCAAATTAAAATTTATTATTTTAAAATAGTTGACTTGACAATTCTAGGAATTGTACATATGGATATTCTAAATAGTCGAGCTTATAAGAATAGTAAATTGTAAAAATTGTTAGTTAAATTTAACTGAAATGTGAATTGATATTACTATTTATCAATTTTTTTAGCAAATAGCAATTATAACTACACAAAATAGTTAAAGTTATTAAAATTTTTCTCTCAGTGTAAGTATATATGTATATATTTTAAAAAGAAAATAATTGTGTTATCTAAACGGTAAATAGTTATGTTTATAACACGAAATGAACGTTTGTAGTTATGGTTATATGTGAACTAACGTTTCTTTATTCGCGATATTCCAAAAAAATACTACATCTATTCCAAATTTCTTTCAACAGTTAAAATATTTATATCTTTCGGATAAATTTAAAGGTTTTCTAATGGAGTGACTTCTTTAGTTTAGCTCGATGCACATAGTCTTGCACTTGCCTACTGTCCTATTTTATATTTATAGTATGTAGGACATATGTAGGTATGTCCTCAAAGTTACTGATTTAGTCAGGTATTAACAAAGTCTATGAGTTAACATTTTATTCTCTAAGGGAAATGTTTTTTCTACTAAATAATCCTTTTAGACGAAGACATTTTCCAAATTTGGAATTTTAAAACCATAGTGTTTTACAAATGTCTCCTATACTTATTTCAATAAACAATATCGAAAATGACCAGATAAATTGTGGAACTACTACTCATTAATGAGCACATAGATAAATAGAGGTATTTATGCATATATACATATATACATACGAAATCTTCACTGAGAGGGGGAGCTTATTCAATTAAAACATCTGTAGGTACAATTCCATGCAGAAAGTGGATTTGTTGGCTACCGTTCTATTGCTATGACAACTCCATGTTAATTTCGTCGATGTTCTCACCTTAAAAGTAAAATAAGTGATGGCAGGCTATTGTTAGGTTATAGCGCCGGACTCCTGACTGATCGGTGATGTGTGAACACCAAACCAGCTTGTTTTAGTCAGTTTGCCACTAGCTGTGACCAAGCTAATTTCATATTTGAATTAAAATATTCTTTAAAAGTCTCCCTAATATAAAATGCGTCTCCTTTAGCCATACCTCCTTACATGGGAATGTTAATAAGGGATGTCTCTCTGCGTCCTGCCATATTTGAAGCTATGCTTGTAGTAACATTCAAACTGCATACTTACGAAATTATGCAGAATGCATGTAGAAAGTATAATGTAGTCTACTTTTTCGGGCATTGATTTCAATCGCTTGTCGTAAACTTGGAATTTTTGAGTTAAAATCAATTTCTGAGATGAGACTGACTGTTTACTGCCGGAAATGTGTGAACAGAAACTCTGGAGACTGAACGGACGGATCGTTGACGGATCGGTGACGGATCGGAAATGTGTGAATCGACCTAAACTCTGGAGACTGAACCGACGGATCGTTGACAGATCGGAAATGTGTGAATACTGAATCGACTTTAAGCAATGAAAAAAGATTATTAACCTATATACATAAGTAAAAAAAAAGGAAAAAAGTATTGCAGCGCCTTACAATCTTATCAAAAGAGATGTTTAAAAAGACAGTAAGTATGGTTATATACATGTAAATTGTCTCATTCAATTGGGGTGTGTGGATAGGCAAAGTGGATTATTTTATATTTTTGGAAATGTATGCAAATTACGTGCACTTCGACACTCTCTTGACTGATTAAAAGGCACATAGTCCTCACTAATCGGATCAGGATTTACCCCATGACACCGCAAATCAGCCGGCAGCCCTCATGTGTTGATTACTCCATGCGAATGAATCGAAGTGAAATGATCGGCCAACAAAAGGGTAATTGAGCGCCATGCCGGCAACAACACGTCTCTTGGTCTTCTTAGCAGCCTTAGCCCCCGCGACCCCTCGCCGCCGACCCGCTCAGGCACACGTGCACCCGCTCAAAGGAGCTGGCCGTGCCGGCAGGATGGCGTGCCGATGTCTATGTGCCAGTTTTATTTCTATTATTGCGATGCGTGCTCAATTAGACGTGAAATTCAAGTGTGGTGACAATTGTTGTTCCAAAAGGGGTTAAACCACACGAGAATTGCGCTGCAATTGCTTTCGGCGAACCGGTGGAGCGCCGAGTCAAGAACTAGAGAGGCGACACACCATCGCTGGGAAATAGCCCAAAATGCAATTAGGGTAATAAACCCAGTTGAGCTCATGTTCATTACCGTCTGGTAACTTTATTACGTCGGCAAGGTAATGCAATGATGTGACGATGAGCTCTTGTCGTGACTTACGCGTATGCTCACGTGTGCCCGTCGCCGGCTAATGCAGCAAAGCCGGCCGACTGTACGGCCACAGGAAATTAGTTGTTGGCAGTTCCACAGGGGCACAGGAGCCCCGGGCCCCGTGGCGGAAGGCCCCACGGCCCACATCCTTTGATTCCGTCTGAATGGCCAGTGATAGAAATCAAAGATTTAAGGAACGACCTGCTTTGAATGCGCCTCGTCTCAAGTGGCTCCGTGCTCGGCACTTGCCCTTTTGTGAATTGTGCGAGTTCTCGGCTCCAAGTGTTTTGCTTCATACCTTTCCTGTGAATTTGGACGCAATTGGCCGCTGGAATCACTTAGAGGCACTTCAGGTGCTTTATTTAATTTTTGCATTCATTCGCCCGTCCGGAAACAGGCCTTCTGCGTAAATCCTACTGCAGAGCTGACGGGGGCGCATGCGACTAGTTTTCCATTGATTTTTCGCCTAGTTTTACCAATGGCTATGGCGTAACATACGTAGGAGCCATGTTGAACCCGTGCTCCTTAGAAACGGGTTTAGATTGCGAAAATCTTTAAAATTGTATAAAGAAGAAAAATTATACAATTTTGCGCAATAATTTCAGGCCTCCATTTACTGTTTTTGGAGCAGTTCCGCTTTAAAGTGGTCGTCTTGGTTAGACGGTAAAAAACAAATATTTTATGTAGGTATTAATTCAGTCTACACTGATATACAGAATACAAATCTTACAGACTATTGAAATAAGTATAATTAACTAAACAACTACTTAAATGGAAATTGGTATGATCTAACCAGCAATTCAACAAAAATGCCTCAAAACACGAGGTCCATAAATGAGTTCATAGTTCAACCATGAATTCATACATATATAAAATCAATAACTACATCATATACCTATGTATTATATATTTAATTCAGTCTGCATAGTACAATTTATTTCATACTATTGAATAAGAATATATTTCCAATTTTTTTGAGAGTAATTCTGTAATTTTTTCCCAAAATTCCATTTAGGTTAGAAAATCTCAAAAACTATTAACGTGATTGATTTAAATTGTTAAAAAAAAACTGAAATTTGAGCACTTCGAAAAATGAACTTTTCGCTGGAAATGTTATATTTTTACAATTGGATATTAAAACTTCAACAAATATTGTTAGGGCTCTACATAAGGTAATAATAAAACATACATCTACATATACCCTCGTTTATGATCCGAATAAAAAACCGTCTTGAGTCAAGAGCCTATTTCGAAGCTGTTTACTTACTCCCTTTTTCAACCTGCTCTATTCTTAAACCCGATCGAATCGAAAAAAGTTTATAAAAGCCCTCTTTTGAAACATATTCCCTGATAAAATTGCTAAAACTTTCAAAAACTCATTTCAATAACCCTTAACTTCAATTAATTTTTCCTTTTAAAGTGGTTAAAATAATCCGATAGGATAGACAAATCCAATCGTATTATTTTGACGTTATAAGTGGACAAATGAATTGAAGTCAAGTGAATTTATAAAAATTTTAACAATTTTATTAAGGAATTTTCCTCTAAGAAGGGCTTTTGTAAGTTCTTTAATTCGATCCGAATAGGGCAGGTGTTTATGGCACTCTTCGTTGTGGATCGAAAAATTTCAAGTTGGATCAAAAAAGTGTCTTAAATGAATTGAAATTAATACAATACTATTTGAAAGGACATTCCCAAAATCTTCGTTTTTACCAGACCAAACGGAAAGTACAATATATGTAGGTTTGTTTAACTCAAAGATAATGCATCAACAATTCATAAAAGAATTTGTTCGATATCCTTGTTTCTAAAATTATCGTATATAAATGCATCATACAACGCGGAGGTATACTTTATAAATAATTGCAATTAAATTACAGCAAGTGACTCAAAGACTAATTCGATCAGAGGCTTTTATCATATTGAATTACCTGATAATTTCAACGATCGAATGCAAATTAATATTAAATCCGGTGGCAATCAATGCCTGACTGGCCGCGAAAGAATTTTAGATCACTAATCGGGTTAATTACTGTTGAAAATGAATTAAAATTTTTCGGGCAAATTACACGCACATGAGATACGTTATGCGTTAATTTTTAATCCCTTGTCCGGTCGGCATCGAACTTCCCTCGCAATAATCTACTGAAAAAAGCGCCGCCGTTTGCTCGGCTGCACCGGAAATCCTCCGTCCGAGGGAGAAGCACGTTTTCCCCAATATTGGAAATTCAATCCGAAAAACGCAAAAGTGATCAATTAAAATGCAGTTTGAATAATTGATGATAATTAACGATATAAGCCAGCCACCGAGCGGACCGAGCGATGCGGGGGCCGGCAGCAATCAATAGGCCAGCTCCGTCGAGGGCCGCAAATTTGTTTGTCTGCCCTCCACCGATGAGCCGCCAATGGAGGTCCTTTTCGGCGGCGCGTTTGCAAATTTCTTTTATGTCGACGTCCGTTACAGGAGGCCGGGCGCCCGGGACGAGTGAAATTGAAAATGAGGAAATCGCATTGTATCTATTAATTGACTTTTCTAATTGGCAACTTCGGTTCTTTCCTGTCCGCGCCCCACAATGCAGCAGTCTCTAGTCGCAGTCATGAAAGTAATTTCTATTTTGCCTAAAGTCAACAGACGGGGAATGTATTTTAATTCGGTTATATACATACTTTATCTTTACTTACTGCTTGCGTTACAAAAATAATTAAGTATGTACTGTACATATGTATGTATATTAAAAACATAGTGCCACTTTAATTTTTTTTGATTTAAATTGAATTCAAAGCCTCCCCGCGGATTTTGATGAAATTTTGTGAGTAAATTTCCCTCAACTTAGAACCGAAAAGTATAACATTTTTGTTGACGCCCGTAAGTGGTAAACAACATGAAAAATTACAAAGCAGTTTTCCGTCCAGCTAATCGACACAGCACCATGCATTTTAACTTCCATCAGATGAAAGCAAGCATTGCTGGCCTACAAAAATACACAGTTTTTTTTTAAATTAATGTATTTATGTTTTATCTAATTAAGACCAGGCATAGCCCGATTTCTGTAAGATTTGCAAGGTCGTATCTTCGCTTTCAATTACTGTTAAAGGAGACCATTCAAGTTTCATACAAAGTGCGCAGGGAGGTACAAGCGCTGCAATATGGGCTCTTTTGTTATAGCAGGTAAATGGCCAGTGAAATGTGTTTTATTTTTATTAATGAAACAATTTAGCACTCTTGAAAAACATATTTTTAACTCAATGTTTAGATAACAATTACAAACCTGTAGTAAAAAAGGTCTAAAATTGCTCACTAGACATAACCACGTATGTACTCAAATGTACGCGAAATCTGATTTTTGAACTTATACTATAGCCGCTACAATAATGATTCCATAGTTTTGGTGCCATAGTATCAAATGCTTAAAATGATGTCCCAAACAGATTAAGAACTTTTTTTGTTTTTCACTGACCGGAACTTTCGATTTTTGGGCCCAAATATGAATAGTCTCCTTTATTATTGTTTTTTTTTTTTTTTAATTTATGATAAACGAAAAGTGCCTTTCTAGAGTGCGGTATAATATACACATTTATTAATTTCAAACCCAAATTCATACTTGTATGCAAGCATACTTTTTTAGGATTCACACACTTTTACCAAGTTTATTTATTAATTTACATCGCGAATGCGTGCTTGTGCGCAGCCAAGTTACGTGAAAAGAAAATTTGTTTGTTGTAATATTATTTATATACCTTTTTACTGCGTATAGGAATTTAATGGGATATTTCCACTCTTTTGGGTCTTCCAAGCGTTTAGGCCAAACACCCGAAACAACTTGAAAAAAAAACAAGTAAAAAAAACTCACGAATTGACGTTTCGAAAAAAGTCGAACTCGAGTATCTCCTGGTCATATTCGAAGAATTCTTTGCGATATCAATTTAAAATCCCGCAGTGTCGTTAAAAAACCCTTCCTGTCCCGAAGACATGCTAACACAAAGCTGGCTTGGGGCCTGAACCGCAGAATCTAGGGTATTTAAAAATGGCGCCGTGTTCTTTTTACAGACGAAAGCTGTTTTCAATTGTTCAACACTACTTGCACGACGATCTTCTTTAACAAGTTTAATAAGAATATGTTTTTCTCGTGCAGTAACTTCCCCCTTTGGTCCTCCTTTGCCTATATCCTTCACAATTCCCCGTTCGTTGTGTTTTTTAATTGTTTGAAGGACACAGGTCTTGCTTATTTACAACTAGTTAAAAATCGCACGCTGTGAAAAACCGTGATTGTGAAATTCGATTACCTTTAAATTGGAAGGATTATTTTCTCTTTTAATGGAACATTAAAAATAGCAATAAATGTGCAATTCAATTTAATTAAAATAATTATAAATAAAAAAAACTAACTTCTGTACATGTTAGTGTACGTTGTATGTGTATGTTGAATAACCTCAGCACATCTTGATAATGGTACATACATACAGAGTGACCGGAAATTGCTCGCATTCCTCTCGGGAGAAGAAACTATGACTAATTTGGAGTGAGTTAACCTGCATCACTTCGGAGTCGGAAATGAAATTAAATTTATAGACTGATATTTGGGTCAGACCATTGAAACTTATCGTTGGAAAGCAATAGGTACTATTCAGCGATGAGATGATAATTATAAGAAAACCCAAAGGTGAGCAACTAAATCCACGATACATATTACAAGGTAACAAGTAAACATGGAAAGGGTAGTATGATGGTCTGGTCCTATTTTGTGGCCAATGGTGTTGATCTTTTTTTTGATATCAAGGTAGTAATCGACCGTTTTATTTACAAAAGTATTTTGGATAGATACAAATGTTGAAAAATGCCTAATTGGAAATACCATCTTCGATAGGTGCTTCAACATGATAATTGATAATGACCCGAAACACACATCGAAGCTGGTAAATGCGAATGGGATTCAAGTTCGTTGTCCGGCTCAATCCCCAGATTTGAATCCCATTGAAAATATCGTCAAGATTCTTAAACGGCGAGTCTAAATTCAGCGTTTGCGATATACTTAAAGCAAAACTAATGGAAAGACTGAAAGAGAAATAGGAAACCATACCTTAATATATTAATGTTTGTACTATTATGAATTTGATAGCGTCTATACCACGAGGGTGCGCTGAGGTTATTAAAAATAAGGACTACATATGAAGTACCAGGGAGGCAATTAAAATGTTGTTTTAGTTTTGCCCACTAACATATATATAGAAATATCTTACGCGAATCTATTTAGTTAATTTTTCAATAATTTTTTCTCTCGGTGTAGTATAAAGTACAATTAACAAGTTTTCATCTATCCAAAAATTTGAATCGAAAAATCTCGCTCGCACAACACCACGTCGACTAACTCCAAGGCTGGGGCCAACCGACGCGACGATGGCTTATGTGCGCAGCCAGGCCGTACCGGCAGTGTTCGAGAGAAATTTCATTTGTGTAATTGTTGATAATAATAATCTTCTGGACCGTTAACCGTAATTACTTTTCTGCAAATTAATGTAGAGAGAATTGCTTTTTGCATTTTGCGCGCTTATTCATATCTCCGAGTTTTAATTTACAAAGTCGCGCACCTGAGCCACCAGCTCCCTCCATTTGCCTTTTTGTATCAATTTCACAGCTGGGCAGAGCTTTCAGGGTTTGCAAAGCCACAGTAAAGGGTTTGCTCCTGCAGCTATAAATTTCCATTTGGAAATGTAATTTATATTTCTGTGCATTCATCCAGATGATTAATTCCCGAAAAAGAGTTAATTTTACTAATTGCTTTGTGTTTTATTCAAGATGGATGCCACGCTGTGGTCTCTGCCTAATTGCTTTTCGTTTTGGTAACTAATTTCAATTAGAGGTTTGGACCAAATCACCACTTTTAGGATTTTATTGGAAAGATAACTCTGTGCGAGAACGGACCCAAAACTAAATTACAAAAATTTTTGGAAAGAAAATTCCTCTGTGTATTTGGGAACGAATTATCCTTGACGATATTGAGTTGGGAGTAAAGCACCGAGCAATTTGAGTAATCATGCAAATTTGGATAAATAGGTATTTTCGCTCACTCAAACACATAAAGTTATGCGAGGCTCAAAAGTTTACGAGAATCAGAAGTGTGTGATTGAATGGATCTATTAAATTGTCCTTAAACAAATCAATTGCCGCGATAAATTGAATTTACTCATATGCAGGCGGAATGCACTCGAGCTCGGCAAACGAGGCATTCCGCTCGTTCCCCGCTGCACTTTGGTGTAGTTGTAGTTTGCCCTTAAAAAATATCCAACGGCAATCGCGCACATCAATCAATAAAATACTCAATTCAACCAATGGGACTGTTGCCACTGTATTTGAACGACGTGTTGACATTTATGTAAACACTTAAATGTAATAACATTTTAATTGCTTTAAATTAATTTTAATTTACCGCTTAATTGAATATTTCTGCAGCAAATTTAATCGTGAACGCACACACATCCGAATTCGTGCTAGCTTGGCTTACGGCTAGCTGCCGGACCTCGGCGAAAAAGGCTGATTTAATTGGAATCTATTTCTATTGATTGGTGGAAAACAGATTGGAATACCATTTTCTCAATAAAGTATTTAATCAAATGTGAACACTGCTTCCATTTGCTTTAGTATGTTTTTTGAAAACATCGCTAGCAATCATAACAAGAGAATTTTCTTCATTGAAAATTGAGTCACGTCCGTTTAGCATCAAGTCAAGCTTGTTAATTTCATTTTATTAATCCACTTGAGCCATTTTAATATCAAATTCTAAAGATGTTTAGCATCATAAAACTATACACTCGATTTTGTTTTTTATTAAAAAGACGTTTCAAAAAAAATGTTCATTGCTATTTTGTTTTAGGAAATATGTATCTAATCCAAATTATAAAAAGTTAAGTTAAATGGTAGCGAATAAAAGGTAATTATTATGCCTTTTCTCCAATGCACAACCCAAACAACTACAAACCACCCAAAATCGCGCCATCCTGTTCCTAATTCTTATTTGCGCCATCTTCTCTCTCGCTCGTGTTTTGATCAACCTGGCTAACTTTCTTCATGTGTGCATGACGGTTTGCTCCATACGCCACTTTTGTCGATTTTGAGCAATGTACACATTTAAGGTTTTTGGATATGAACTTTTCGAATTTGAAATAGGATTTTTTCTAGCATCACCCCTCTCTGAAATATAGAGTGTCGAGTTAGGTTGACTTAGTTTTCTCTGATTCGCTTGTTCTTGTTTGCCACAAGCTCCATTTTCTGATCTATGGAGCATAATTTCTATAGACAAATTATGACTTGAATTTATTATTCTTGTTTGCGTTATTAGCATAATTAAGGGCAGTAGAGCATTTTAAACCAACAAACTTCTTCTTAAGTAGTGCTCTACCTGGATCCTAAATTCTAATGCACATAAAAAGTTTTTACCTAAATGGAGTATATGAATCGTTTAATTAGATTTGCGCCATTAGCACTATATTTTCTATTGTAAGTTGTCAAAATTTAGTCAGTCTTCGAAAGAACTTCATAGATTGGCTGAAAACCCTTAAAGAAATTCTTTAGATAGGCCAATGGATCTATTTTTATCCAGATTAACTATTTTAGAGGGAATAGGCAGCATATCAAAAGAAAAGAGAAGTGATTTGCAATCTCTGCTTTCCTTTTTTTAATTAATGCAACAATATTTTAAAACCAAACTGAAACTATAAGAAAGACAGACAATTTTTTAAAATACTAAAAAAAATTAAATTTATTTTGTTCCTAAAATATTTGTGTGCTATAGATGTGCAAAGCTATTTATTTTTGGCTGTGAGTGGAACAGCTGTTTTTTTTAAATTGACAATATATTTTTTATAGCCATTCTTTAAATTATTGTGTTTTTATTTATTCAGTTACGCATAGGTAGGTACCTATGAATGAGGCACAATATTCCTTGTTTGTTTCATTTATGAATTTATGAAGTGAAGCAAAGTATAAAAATTGCAATGTGTGAAAAAAAATTAATTATAAAAATGAAAGTTTTTAACGGGTGTATGTTAAATTTGCAGTTTGTAATCAAAATATAATATAGTAATTCATCTATTAAAAATGAAAGAAAATTATATCGAGTAGTTTTTCGTAAATACAAAGCTAAACACACAAATTGCATTTTCTCGTAAGGAACCAAACCCAATGGGGCAAACCAGAATTCAGCTGACAATATGCTCTCTGTATCTTAACTCTCCTTAGGTGAGTACTCTCAGAAAGGCCAGTCTATTCAAACTACAAATCGAGTGGTGCTAACAATTCGTAAAAAAAATATTTTTGGTTACTATTTTGTCTATTTACATGTTCAACCTACTTACTATTGTCTCCCCCTTTCAATTCTGCAGCAAGTTACTCACTTACAAGTCCAACTTATTTGCTTTGGATTGCAGTTTCAAAGTCAGAAAAAGGGTTTTTAATAGACTTGATAAAAGAAAAACACGCAACTATAGGGTTTAAACTTTAAACATTATAAGACTGTTGGCGCTGGCATGGGCAGAATAACAAAAAATATTATTTTCCGACTAATTAATTAAAATAATCATAGTAGGCGAGCTATGTAGTTTGCTTCGTTTTTTAAGCAAGCGAACTGTTTTGCTTTGTTTGTTTAACGTATTTTCTTGTAAATGATGAATTATTGTTTTTTTATTAACCATCAAGAAGTAAATATTCAGTTTAGAACTAAGTAAGTAGTACTCACTCAATTCTTGTTATAAGTTATAATGACAGGCAAAAGAACTTAAGACGAACACGATTCAGAATTGGGCAAAAATCAATTCAATAACAATTACAACTGAATGAACTGAATTCGTTAGTTGTATACCTGCCTCCCTTCAACTAACAATTTAGTTGTTAGTTGAATTCACAACTCAATTTTTTCAATTAAATGATTTATAGTTGAGATGGACAACTTTGTATGTACAACTTATAGTTAAAAAAAAATTAGTTGTGCACATCGCTAACAATTTACAGCTTTAGTTGTAGTTGTCAACTAACAACTAAAACTAAATTATCTCGCAATTTTGGAAAAAAAAGAGAAATCAACTTAGTTTTCGGGGTCGCTGATTTCAAATAACTGTCAAAAATTCGCGAATTCAAGATGGAGTACTGTTAAATATAGCTTTTTCAATTTCCACCATACCAATTTTGTAGATCACCTGAATTGCCTGAGCAATGTAGGTACCTATGTATTGAATTGTAAAGCTTCGAAAGTTCCATTTTGTCCGAGTATGAATTTATTGACGGCGATAAGAATTATTGGAAAAGCAACCCTTAACCAAAATTAATTTTCATGGTTTTAACCTTAGAAATGATAGAACTCTCATACAAATCATCCCCTATTTTTTCCCCTTAGAACAAGAATTTCGCAAAATCTTTTTTTAGTGGTTGCTCACGCCACAAAAATAGCCTATTGTTCAAGTTTCATATAATTAGCGGTTTAGTTTCATATTTAGGAACAAAATAAATTTATAGTTGTTAGTTGTGCGTGCAGAAGCTAAAATTTTTTCAACTAAAGCTGTTAGTTGGTTTTCTCAACTTCAACCACTTTAGTTGAGAAAATTTAGTTGAAAATTCAACTAACAACTTATTTGGTTGAAGATTTAGTTGTGTCCACTAACAGTTTTTATAATTGTAGTTGTTATTCAACTAAAAATTAAGTTAACTACGCCCAAATCTGTCGCTCACTTGTTATCACATGCTTTCGTTTTTATACCCTGACACTCGTGGAAACCTGTACAAACATGTTTATCTTACTAACAATTATTTTAAATTGAAATTTCTTGGACCACGTTCAATCAAATTATATCGCGTAGAAAAGAGATTAAATTTATTTTTTTGCGTTAAATCAAATTCGTGTAAAAACAGAACTAGTTGTACATATATAATCTCAGAAATGACAATATTATTTTGTTTTTACAAATATACTACTAATTAAAAAAGCCAGTGCACGCAACTATTTTGCATTCGACAAGTCAAGCGATTCCTGTCGCAGGCAACACTTAGAATTCATCCTATAAAATGAAAGCGTTAGTTGTGATTAGAATGGCCAAAATATTATATTATTTGCTTATCGTGCACTGTATGTCGAAAATTGGACTCATGAATATGAAACGAATATTGCAAAACACTAACCATAATTTTCCCTATTCTGGATAGTCATGGGCCACAAAACTGCAAAAATCCACCACTACCACCCACTGTCCGAACGTCCCACTTCCCATTCCGAGGCGTATCAAGTGCGTGCTATAGGAAATGCACACACGCACGGGCAGCGCTCGAATTGCAGAGTCTCATTACCATTAGAATTATCACTCAAAATGCAATTTCGCAAAGTGTGACATCCAATTTAGCCGTCCACAATTGAAATTAATGCACATAAGCCATTAGACTGGTGTTGGCTGGCTACCGGCCGGGGCAGCAGAGGTATTTTTAGCAGTGGCTCCGCCGTAAGAGGATATGCCCAATATCAAATGCAATGTGTGTGAGATTAATTGAATCAGCCTAAATGCATCTACCGATCTGCTCTACGGCGGCCACTAAATGTGCGTGTCTCCACCACGACGCGACGCAGCGCTGGACGTTGGCCAGCCGGTCGGTCGCTTACTGCCAAATTTGGCAAATCCGCTGATCTGAATCCGGGGCCTGGGCTCGAGCCCGGCGGATGTGTTTACTGCCGGGTCCACCTGGTGCCAGCTCCCAGAAATCAACAAATTTAGCACGAAATTTTGGAATTTAGATAAATGTTGTAGTAAATCCGAGGATAGAGGGAAATTAGTCCACGTGCGATTGCAGGGAAGCGGCAACATTAGCCAGACTGCTGGTGTCCGCATAGCGAAGTGGTCAACTCGCTAAATTTACACGTAACAGACTCGTCATCCGTCATAATTTAAGCCAATTGTTTTAGAATTTGATTGTGGCAATTGAATATGCCGCGCGCATGGTCAGCTCTGGATCCCTCTCATGCCGACAGGGTTAATGCTGTGGCGGTTGGAGGCGGCCGGAGACGGGATCGGGACCGGGACGCCGCGTCGTGGACTGATTTCGCATCAGCGGACGTTGCCTAAAATTTTAAATTCAATTACGTCCGCATTCAGAAATGGGTGGACAATTTATATTTTTGCACAGTGTATGCTGGCGATTTCATCTGCGAGAACTAATGCATTTGCGGAGTGTTCTAATTCGTTTGAGGTCAATGGGTTTTGCGTTTTTGTGGCTAGCGCCATTCGAATTTTCTAGCTGCTGCAGCAACTAATGCACTAATTACGCAATTTGTGTCCCGGCCTCATCAATTTATTTATACATACATGAACTTATTGAAAAGTCATAAAGTGCTTAATGCTTCAATCGTTCCCACTGCTACCTTTGAAATTGCGTGTAATTTCGTTATAAGTATTTGGTGTGCAGGCCCTCTACCCTCAAATTCTTCATGACGCCAACTTGATACGTACATATGTATATTGATTCAAAGTGCGATGTTGATTTTAAAGTCTACTTTTATCTAACAATATTGCTATTTTCGATCAAAGCAATATGATATCTTTTTTTACTTCGATCTTTTTAAATAATTCAATTGATTTGGAGCCATTCGGGTAAAAATAGTTAATGAAATAGAATAAAAGGCCATGTTCTGTCAGGAGAAAACCGGTTTTTTTTCCGAGCTTATTTTTGTCGAAACCATAAGTTATACATATATATATAATACATACATAGGTTTATGAATATTGTTTACTTAAGGATATACAGTTATGCGCAAAATTTTAAGACAACCATTAATTTTTGACGGAGTTCAATACTGGCGTTTTCCAACTAACTTCATGATGAAGTTGATAAATAATTGTTACAATGTCACAGACACTTTTTGAAAAAGCGCGAAAGCTTTTGAAGGAAGATATAAATATATGTAGAGGTACAGTGAAGTAAGCAAAATATCTATAAACGCACTGGTCAATTTACACAAAATTTCGCCAATTTCGGAATACTTTTAACCTAACTATTTTCTTAACTATTCCATGACCAAATAGGCAACGTTTATTTTAATGGGATTTTGTTCATTTAGATAACACACGACATTTAGCTGCATTTCATTCTAAATTAAGTAAGCTTACTAGTGGTGTTGGTATAATTTTAAGCGAGATTTCTATAAGCGCAGTTACTAAATTAATTTTTCATCATTCATTTCTGTACTTTCCGTGTAATAGTATAATTTTACAGGAACGTATCTTAGCTATGTATTTTTGATGTTTTGACTGTGTTTTTTTTATAGTAAGAAAATATAGTCATAGGTAAATTTTGATCATAACTGAAATAATGAAAATTAAAACTTCGGCGGATGCATGGTTTACAAATCGATACAGTGCCAATATTGGATAATCCGATAGAATGTAAAGATTTTCGCATATCTAAATGAAAAAAGTCATGTCAAATATGAAGGACGTGTTGACCAAAGGAAAATACAACGTTTAAGCAGACGGCAAAAAAAAAAATCAAATGTTGGCAGAAGCTGCTAAAAATTAATTGTATGCTTTGCAAATTATAAAAAATTGCACTTGCCGGTGGGTCAACGACATATGCCAACAAATATTTAAAGTGACGCCAAATGTAGTATATGTATATGAAACCAGCAAGAAATCCATTACAAAAACAAGAACATCCTGCGCTACGACCAGCATTTGCAAAGAATCGCATAGACTGGTCTGAAAAATGGTAGAGGGTTATATTTTCCGACAAAAAGACAAAAATCTTTAAAATTATACTACTAACTCTTAAGAAATTAAGGAAATGATGATATGAAAAAAAAATTTGATTTAGCAACTGTGGTTATAGAAATTTAGCTCAAAATAAAGCCAACATCAACCGTCAGCTTGCTTAACTAAGAATAAAATACAGCTATAAATAAAGTAAAGTCATCGAAATGAATTAAATTCCGTCAAGATTAGAAATATTATCACCATTTAATGGTCAAAATTGTGGTTAGATTAGAAATATTTTGAAACTTTGTGTAAATTTACCAGTTTGCTTACAGAAATTTCGCAGCTGAAATTTTGCATGCATATGTATATCACGTGACAATGCAATATTATGATGACATGGAGCATCAAAAGCTTGTTTTAAAAAAAGTTTTTTTTTGCATATTGCTTCTTTATAAATACTCATTCGAGTGGGTGGGTCGAACTAAATATTTTGTTTTTGTCGAAGTAGTAGCTACGATAGTGACTTATCGCTAAAATAACGATTCCGTAGCGACTCGCTGTGAATAGAAGAATATGACCGAATGTCTTTATTTCGTGACCTTTAAATATATAATACTTTAAGAATGTTAACTATTTTTTCCTAAATATCTTTTGTCTTTCAGTTGGGACCTGCGGCGGCAGGGAGAGGAATGTTTTGCTATCACTGTCCTCCGGCGCTTCATCCGGCTGGTCCGCATCCACCGAGATTGCCAACGCTGGAATATCCTTTTGCTCCAACCCATCCCTGTAAGTATATGTGAGCGCAGGGCATAAGTGAATTAGATAAAAAGCCAGTGATAAGTAGCCCGCAGGGAAGGGTGCTCATTGAGTTACCGAATCAAACATATCAGGTTACAATTAATGTGCGCACTCGGATCGAACATCACCTCAGATCCCATATGTCGGTGGCGAAGGCTCAGACAGTTCCCGACGTTCCCGACTCGCATCGGCCAAATTTCATTATCTTGTTAGCACGGTGTGCGACGGGTGCGGGACGACTTAACCCAGTTAGAATACTCCGGCGGGTAGAAAGGACCCGTAGGACTCGCCGGAGAGATCCTAGTTCTGGCTGGTTGGCGTACACGTAAATGAATTTTCTGCAACTAGAAAATTTCATCAAACATACAAATCCAGGACGACCATGCTGAAGCCTGAAATGCTATCGAGAGGAACACTTCGGAGTATAACAGAATTTACTTTGGTTAGACTGGACCAGAGGTTCGCTGGCTTTCTGGTTCCGGGACTGTAGATATTCTTTTTTTCACGTCAACCGTCCTGAACGCTTCCTCGCCACATATGGAGAGGACAGTGTAACCAAAAGTGCAAGTGGAAGCTAACATTTCCAGTTTAGATCCGCAAATTCTGTTATCGGTAAACTTTTATATTCAATTTTCGAATGAACACGATATGTATAGGACCAGCTAAGTTAGCAAGTTTATGCCGACACCACTCCCGAGTAGAATAAAATATGCCACTATACTCAACATTTTTTGTTTTGCCAAACACGACAACATACTGCACAAAATGTTAATTTGTACATATAACATGTGAACCTATAAAAATTCAATTAGTCATTTAGACGACACGTAAAAATTCAACGAAATAAGGGTATACACAAACAATGTACCTACATATTTATGTTTGTTGTTGAGTTAATCCAATTGTTTTAAGAATATTTTTTAATATGAATATAATTTAGATTTTGTATTCTGGGAAAGAAGAAGAAGAAAAAATATGTGCCTACTAAGGGCAACATAAAAATTAGATTAGATTATAGAAAAATCCGATTTGTTTATAATTCGGACTTCAATAAATAAACATATATAAGTGCTCTGTAGGTTCGGTCTAGGGTGTAGCATACGGCTGCAATGGGGTTTTCGTTATCATCATTAAGGCTTGTGAAATTAGATGGGAAAGTGGTCTAGGGGTTTAAAGAAACTAGACTCCCTAACTACATATATTATTTTTAACAAATTTTAAAACATATAAACCTAGCAAAAAGAATGAAAAGATGAAAATTTACTATGGAATTACAAATAAAAATAAGAAGCCAATAATAAATAAATTCAAAATAAAAAGAAAAAATGCTTTACTATTTTAACAAGTACTACGTATACATGACGGATTGAACGATTTCGATCCGCGTATTTGACTACTTGTGATTAAAGGATCGAATCGAAAGTGAATCCGAAGCGGATCGAATTGACATTTTAACTGACAACAGAAGTTTTAAATTGTTCCCAAAATGGAGATGAAGTGACACCAGGAAACATTGGTTATATGTTCGATTACTTGATCCGCGTTTTGTAGCTATTATTTCAATTAAATCCAGCCAGATAACCGAGATTGGATCCATCTGATCTGATTTCAATACAATTTACGTATACAATGCGATTGAATTCGGATTCAATCTAGATTTAATCCTGCATGTATGCATATGTAAGTAAAGGAGATATATCACAATTAACATACATACATACATGTATTTATTCAATCATTAAGTTGGATTGTTCGAACTGTGACCTATGTACCTACCTATATCAAGATTTTAAAATTTGCTAAAAGCGCATCAAAATGCTATGATATACATATACGCTTTCAAAATAACACAAAGTGAGGTAAATTTAAATATATGTATGCACATATATGTATAATGTGTATGTGGTTTCGACGACAAAACAATATTATAGTAGGTACTGCTAACTTTTAATTATATTGTAAATATAATACAATTTATATTTTAAATTTCTTTATTTCTTTAATTGATACTTGTTTATAAGGTAAAATGAAATCAAACTATATTTATAAAATGTGTAATACTGCAAACAATGTAAAATATTTAAAAACAAAGACCAAAATCTTTCTAGAAAGCAGACAAAACCACATAATGGAAATTCCCGGACTGCTTCTTATTCAATTAAGAAGAACAGCTAAATTAATTAGAAGATGGAATTCTCGCTTTCGGAGATGTGTAAGCGAGTCAAGACAAGTGACCAATTAAGAGAGTGCAGATACTTGTCATCTTGATAGGATTCCTGCAATTACGATATCCTTCATCAACTTTTCAATTTTGATTGAGAACACCGCATTGGTTTTTTGCGTTGAAGCCGATTCAAAGAGCTTCCTAATCTCAGGCGCGTTGGGGAGCCCGCCCTCGAAAAGTGGCAGCTGGAACATTCAATAGATTTTATCTAATATTAGAAAAGTGTCCAAGCCGCGCTAGATACAGCTGTTCCCGGTCGGTTTCTGGGTCTTTTATTGAGTTATAGACTGCTCCGCTGTAGTACCATATTAATTTAAATTAACTCTATGCTGCCGCAGACCGCCGGCTTAGCGGAGTTGATGACATCATTTGTTTATGCCTCTTGACGGCATCAAATTCAATTTCGTCTAATTTATATGGAATTGTTTGACCATGCTCATCATCCCAGTTTATGAGTCTTCTTATGACCGGTTACAATTGGTTTTGCAGTGGCAGTCTAGAAATAGCACAGCGTGGTTGAAGTGTGGACAATTTCACTGCAAAATGGAGAAAAAGACCCTATTCATTGAGTTCGAACGTCAGCGACCGGTGATAACGTACTCCGATTTTACGAAAACACTGCGCCAGAGGATATTAGAATTTGCATAGGAAATTGCAGATTTTATAGAAAACAAGGCAGGATGAGCAATGACCATAAATCATCCAGACGAGATTTTTCAAAACTAGCTAACGACCTTGTCACGTTTCGCTCTGCACGGAGCTGTCGCGGCCTAAGCGCAATGTCCGGCAGAGACAGTATGCAATCTGCCCGTATGCATAATATGATAGTTTGCCTCACGCAGCGACACATTAGCCAGTCTAATGCGCTTAATATGACCACTCGCCACATGAACCTCGCAATTATCCAATTTTCCAAAAGGTAATCGAGACTCCGCGCGATACCCGCTACGTAGGCTACACTGATTGTCTTAACTGCATCTGAGCGCGCTGATAAAATGCATTCGTATCAACTGCATAATTTGTTAACGAATTAGAAGTTTCGCCATTATCAGACACCGCAAAGGGAAATTGCATTTAAGTTCGGCCGCGGAACGTGGGTGGCTCTGCCGACATGTGTGATAATAATAGAAAAGCGAGGACGTTTCTATTTGGGTGAGGCTCGCCGGCTAGATTGTCGCGGTAGAACTATGCTTTTGGCTAGTTTAATTTGCACGGGCACTTTTGGGCAATTAAAGTACTTAATTAATAACTTTAACCCCTTACTGCATGATTTTTTATTTATTCATGAAAAAAATATATGTGGCAGGAAACACTAAATAAATTGACACGTGTTTCAGGATTTTTCTTTTTATTGAATAATTTTAGAAAATTTTACACTTTTCTTCTTTGGATGCATTCAGTTACAACCACTCATAAGAAATTATTACTTGTTAAAACAATAAAAATTAACCTTAGAACCACTATTAAGATTACTTATTTTCCTGGAATATTTATTTGCAAGCGCTAACACTGAGATTTATATATTTTTTACAAAATTTCGAATTTCACAAACTCGCTCCGCGTCGGTTCGTACCTATTCGTTGACCTTGATGAACGATATAGTTCACACAACTTGCTTATATGTAGATGGCGGTTTTATACATCAAATGAAACTCGTATAGGACAAATTTGACACATTATGCATAAAATAAGAAAATCAGTTTGAAACTTAAAAATATTTAAGTTAATATGGTTTGGTTCATATATGAACCACGATGCGGTAAGGGGTTAATAAGAATTTTAGTGTTCCGTACAAAAGTTGGAAACACGGAACAGTTATGAAATCACCATGACACTGTCCATTTGTCCGTCTGTTGATCACAGCCTATTTTCTAAAGACTATAAAGTATGCACTTATGTTATACCCTTAAATGCTCAGTCGTAGAATTGAAATAAAAGAGGGTCATCATATGTGATTTTTAATTTTGTGTTCTTAATCCCATTGTATGGGCATCAAATAAAAACTGGCCAAGTGCGAGTTGGACTCGCGCACTGAGGATTCCGTAAAAATTTACTTTTCTTTGTGATGTAACTACAAAGCATTGCTTCTTGCCAAATTCCAAAGTACCTACCCTATAGGTTTTGATTCCCTTGTGAGTGTCAAAATATGCGGGATAAACGGTCATATCTTTTCATTGCGTTGACTTAGAAGTTTGATTTAATAACTCCAAGGGATTGCAGATCTGAGTCCTTGATATTAATTTCAACTTGATACCTCCACGAGTTCCTGAGAGAAAGGGTCTTGACAGACACAAACAGACAGGCAGACAAACAGACAGATAGACAAACAGACGGATAACGAAGTGATCCTATAAGGGTTGCTTTTTCCTTTTGAGGTACGGAACCCTAAAAAGTGACTAAATGAACATGTATGTAGATTGTAGAAAATATTCCATTATTTCATACTTTAACAACAATTCTTAAACAAATTAAAAAACAAGCATTAATATCCGTTGTCCCATAGAAACTCAAATTGTTGTTTTAGTTTTTTGTTTCCTATTATCGTCATTGCATTTTTTATTTTGACAATTTGGATTGAACTTCTCCCACTTTCAGAATAACTGACTTATATGTGTACTTACCACTCATAAAACAACTTTTAATATTTTTATTGAATCCTTTTCGTGTACTAGTCAATATTGATATTATTGGCATATATCATTAGTAAGTAATTGGTTCCTGAAAACTGAATCTTTAAGAAAATTAATATTGGCAATTGCGGAAAAATATGTTTTTATTCTGCTCTATTAAAATATTATAAACATGGGTATATTAATTGTACATTGGATAGTTAAGTACAAGCATATTAAAGCGTGCTTCTTTTGTCAAATTTTTTGTTTCACAAGCTAGAAGCTCAATATACTTGCAAACAAAGGACTCGTCCAATTTATACTTCTTTCTCCATTGGTTATTTGTATTCCCCGTAAAATGACCCTCATTCATATGTATACAACAAATCTTGTATTCCATATTAAGAACAATTTTAATATACTGATTACTTTATTCCTTTGATAAAAACTCAAATTGGAAAATATGTATTGGTTCATTTTTTTGTCAAAATACAATATATCGTTGAAATATTAACATAATGCATTTCAATTTTTAAATCACAGTCTAGATGATTGTTGAGGTGTTTTTTGCCCTAAAACTAATAAAGTGGAACTCATATTTTCAAAAAATAAATATGCTTTACAATTATGTCTATATGTACATATATGGTTATAGGTAAATATAACTTTAGTATTGTTGGTTAAGCTATATACACATAGGTATGTAAGGGGGAATAAGCAATAACATATCTTTCAAACTCTATTAATAGATATCCCCTAACTATGTATAATAAAACCACATTCATCTTATATCAGTTAATAAATCGTTAATATAATCTATGAACATTTTTCCGTGATGTTCTATAATAATCCATTCACTTGTTCACATGAAATTTCGGATTTAAACATTTTCTTGGATTGGAAAATGTCGGATTTAAACATTTTCTTGGATTATTAAATAAATCTAGAGCAAAGTATTGGTTACAACCAACAATTTGAAACAAAATTAATGAAATCATAAATATAAAAGTTGCCAAAAACATCTTTATTTATTAGTAGTACCTACTTTATCTTCCATGTTTTAATTTCCTATTTATTTAAACATTGGCATCAACCGAGGACTACAAATAAATATAATATTCCGGTTTTTAAATTTCACTTAAGGACTGAAATAAAAACATGCAAATTTGAATTTATGTTTTTTATATATCTCAGTACAAAAACTTGTCTGCGAATCGTTTGAATAATAAAATTTCAAAACTTCCAATTTAATAAAAAAAAAACGCGGCGCATTGAATTGGAAAATGTTTTAAAAGTTCGCATATAAGCGGCAAAAAAGTTGAAAGCATAAAAATTCGCACTTCATAGCATAAAATCAGTGACACATTTCCGTGCATTTCGCGGCATGTAAAATTTACAAATGTTTCATTACATTGTCGGCGACACTGCTGGGCACACCCTTTGGTCTGTCGGTCCATTTGCGACAAATTCTTAAATTTTTTTTTCGCATGCTTTAATTAAAACCAATTAAAATGCAAATTGGGTGTGTTTTAAATACGCGCGCAGAAATTATCAGATTTTTTGCTTACGCTTAAATATTTGATGCCGTTGCTTTTAAATTATTGTAATTAACAACACTCTGGCCTCCAGCAACGATGGAATTTTTAACGTGATCACATTTTCACGAACTTATCAGGGAAATTTTATATGACTTCGTAACTATTGATTTACTCTTCAATTATCTCTTCATTATAGGGCGGTTTCAAATTAAAGAAAATTTCAAGATATGCCTTTCACTCAATTATGTTTGTTTTCTTCGCAAACTTTGTATTGTTTCTTGAGACAATTCATGGTGATGCTGACTATCGTTAATGTTGTTCGATTCCTAGAAACAATTGATTGGTAAAAGTTCGAAGAACATCGATTGTTCGCTGGAATGCTGAAAGTGCGCTGATTATGGGATACCTCACATTGCGCCGGATCGGTGAATTAATTTCATATTAAGACAGAACGTAGCGCACCTTTATTTCATTCTTGTGCTATTGTTGCAAATTTACTGTCACATATTGAATTTTAGTGCCATTATTCAGTTGATGCGTTTCCCGACGGCAGAGAGACGTAGGAGGTGCCGTCGAAGAATGCCCTCAGCAATTTGATAATTGCCCAGTTCTCTCGGCGGGTGATTGATGATCGGGTCCGTGATGGCATTTCAATTGTAAGTGCGAATTATGCCAAGATGAAGAATTTTTTGGATTCTTCTTGAACGCTGAGCCTGATATTCCCTTAGAAAATTATGTAAATTTTGTACTGTATATCAGTTCTTTGGCGAATTAACCAATTTCTCAAAAATAGGGGAACAACCCTGCGATGCTCAACCTAATGATACTGAAAGTTGGATAAGGAAAGGTGGGCAATTGAACGAAATTATTTTACATCGGTTACTTCGCAGCCGATGGAATTCCTGGGGATCGAACCCCAACTCTGGAGCTAGAGATGCTATCAGTAAGTTAAAACACATATTATATTTTAGATGATCATTCCCAAACTAAATATGAAATATGAATACAAACTAGCATTTTCTTTCTTAAATCAATAGCTTATCTTTGATATGTCTACTATAAAACGGCTTTGGTCCTATTACTGCCAATGCTACATATTTTCATAGCCACGATAATTATTACTGCAGGGTGAATTAACATAGTGCCCATCATTCAAATTAAGTAACTTATACATATACAATATTTAAATACACACAGCTTTGTGAAGAACTGCTTGCCTGCCCCCGTCATACTATCTATATTATTTGGTTTTAATCTAAAAATTCCGACGTGTACCTACTTTTATGCAGATAAGTAATGATACCTATTATTTATACTTTTATTACAATATGTTGCTTATTAACAGATAGAGGAAGGGAACTTATGATTAATTTAATATCCTAAACTTTAAAGGGGGAAAATCAATTCTTTGTCTGGAAATACATTGAGCTCAAGAACAAAATGTACTATACTTATGTTAAAAAAAAAAAAGTGATTTTCAACGTCATGTAACTTGGCCACTAATGGGCAGTTAGTTATCTTGTTTATTTCAAATCAAAGGTTGAAATCTCAACTTCAAATGTACGTACTCACTCATCGATCCGTGTGCGTACGATATAATACACGAGGTCAAAGTTCGCGAAATACGAAATACACCTCAATTTAATTAATTGGAAGGTATCAAGACCTGAACGGTCTACCTCTGCCCCGGAACGTAGGTGCACGTGCTGATCGATTTATAATGAATATGAATTGCGTGATGCTTTTTCTAAGATAGGTACATGTAACAAAGTTTTAATTGTTCAAGAAGCACATAAAAAATAACCATATTATAAATTAACTTCTTAATAAATATTAATTTTTCTCTCTTTTCTCTCTAGAACTTCTTTAAATAAACCGATATTAATTAAATATGAAATTTGACATAGGATGAAAATAAATACATATTAGTTCATTAAATTTTATTACTTTCATGATCATAAATTATACAAATCAAAAAGTTTATAGTTATGAAATGTTTGTTTTGGGGATTTATGGGGTTTCCGGGGACTATAAAAGTATAAACATAAACGTATATAAGATTTAAATATAAACTATAATTGAAATTTCCAAAAGTGTGTAAACTTTTAGTTCTAGTATTGTCAAAAATTTGGCATAATAAAAACTAAATAATTTAAAATTTGCGACTATTATGTAGTTTCCATTAAAGGAATAAAAAGAATATTTTTCCTAAAAATTAAAAAGTTAAAATTTGTAAATTAGTGTAATTAAGCTTAAAAACCAGTCAAATCGGATAGCTTTTATAAATAGCTCAAAACTTGTGTGGCATAGATAATTCCTTAATTCGGTTAATCAGAAAATTATAAAGCTTTCAAAATCTCATTCCACCATAAAGTCTAAATCCGTAACTGTGTCCGTTCCCTTGGACGGGAGCACTAAAGCCCCACATTTCAACGTAAATGCTCCGACTAAATCATATTTCTCCTCGAAATCCAACTTACCGTCCACCTGTGCACTAATTAGAAACAAATCTACACGGAGTCAGAGTCACCCTGTCCGGCTGAAAGCATCTGGGGACAGACAGGTAGCAAACGGTGGCATCATCTCGTCAGTAGCAGAGATTCTACCAAAAGCTAGCAAATTCCCTAGAGAAAATTTGCTGAGGGAGCTGCTGACAGTTGACCAAATTAAGTTCTTTGGGACAGCTTTGAAAAACTCCCAAATCCTTTCCAGATCGCATGACGTGGTCCAGAGCCTCTGCAGGAATTTGCATGCCATCTTGCGGCCACCAGGACCTTGCCTTAAATCTGGGTCCTGAGCGGACGGTCGGTTGTTGGTGTGTGCGCACACATAAACCCGTAAAATGGGGATTAGGGATAATTAGCTTACGACGATTTGGGAATTGCCCTGCTTTTTCATGTTAACATGTTTACCTCACACGCACACGATTCGGGACGGCCGGGTCGGTCCAGGAGCAGGACTCTGCGACCCGGCTCCCTTCCGAAATCGACTTGGTGTTAGAAATGCCTTCTGTTGCCGGCCTTAATTGAAGGGACTAATGGGAATGCATGCTTCGAGGGATATTCTCGGGGGTGTATGAATAATTAAAGACAAATTTTGTGTTAATTGAAAAATTACACAAATTAAAGTGGAATTTGATCTTCCGCTAATGCTCCCCAAAGTGTCCGTGCCCTTAGAGCTGCCTTTGGAGTTGCGTACCATAATTTCCTCCAGAGAGTTTCCTAATTAGCAGCTCCTAGAAGGCGTCCGCTTTTTCCTGGGAAAATAAATTTGCGAAAGGTTGCGCCGATGGCCATGGAACCGAGTATCCAAACATTTAGCTCACCCGGGGTTCCGCCACCGAAACAAGGAATGGTGCTGCTGCTGCTATCCGCTTATCGCTGCTCCCTTCGATTTCAACTTGAGCGGATTTTCTGATTTCGGAATTAAAAATTGTCGGATGGGAAATTAATTTCCTATTTTACGTGAATAATCCATGAATGGAAGTTCAATCAGCACTGCTAATGCCTCGAGCCAAATAGGATTTAAATTTTGAAAGGCCACAAGTTTGATGTTTGTTTCTTTAGGACGACCTTCGGCCCATCTCCGCCATCTCTAATTCGGCTGTATTTCAAATATCCGACTTGAATTATTAAATTTAATTCCGCCCTTAATTATATTTTCGCAGATGAAATGTTTGAGGCGTTGTTTGCTAGGATTTTCAGTAAGGTCATATTGTATAAAGAAAATTAAAAATAAACCTGTCTGATTTAAAAATTAGCTTAATGCAGTAGTTAATATGAACATTCACATTATGCGCTAATACTGACATAATCTCTTTTACAGATGACATACATATATGCTTAGGTATTCGTAAATTAAAGAAAAAAAGATCTGTCGATCGATCTATATTCTAGGAGTACAGACAAATAAATACGTAAAAATTACCCATTTATTTTTTTATATGTTCAGCTTCATGATAATTCCTGAGTTAACCTGTCAGTCAGATTAATAATATTCTAGAAAGCAAACTACCAAATTCTAAATTTTTTACACTATTATTATAGTAAACAGAAATAACTACTCCGATATTTACATATTCACTAATTATACGGAAATAACCTTTTATGAAAGCGGGTGTAAACGAGATGTATAAAATCGGTGTATATGGCCCTGAGCTTTATATTATTTTGGAACACGGAATTCATTTATGTTTCTGAAGTTTTAGCAACTTTAGTTGTATATGTGGAAGGTTCATTTCGATACCAATTTTTTGTAATTCTACATTAAAAATAAATTTTGCAGTAATTTCTCAATTCATAGGACATCCACGATTTTAATAAAAATTATGTCAATAGTCTTGGACTTGTTAAGACCATGAACATGAAAAATATTCAAGTTAAGAAAACTGCAATTGGCTCGAAACAACATTTTTAAATTGATTTACAACTTGCTGTGGATAATCTCCACCTCTGGAGTTACATAAATTAGCTGATATACAGTGTTGAAAAAACTAAAGAAACTCAACAGCACAAAGTGACTGGAATTTTTTCATAATAATTGTTTTCTTTTTTTTTTTTATTCGCAAGATACACTGACCAGTTGAAAGACAGTAAAAATTTATTGGTGGATTTTTAAATTCACTGTACTTTAATGAACCAAACTCGTTTGAAGAGGAAGGAATTATTTTGTTTTTTAATTGAGTATATGTACTACACGATCAATATCAATTTCAGTCTACAGTCTTACAACTCATTTTCGATTGTTTCTGGTGTTTATCACTCACTGATGAATATCGATGGTCTCCGCAATTTCGTAGAAATTACGTATTTATGACAAATGTTGTCACATTTTTTTCGTAAAATCTAACATAAGAAAAGTTCTTAAAATCCACAAAGGGCATTGCTTGGTAAGCTATTGTTTTGTTGATTTGATAAAACATCTCGCGCATTAAATAATAATGTATAATTTAGGTACAATACATTCTTTTTAAATCTACGAAATTTTTGTTCATTTCACATAATTGTATAAATTACAAAAATGGTTTACGTTGCTTTCGTAAAAACGCCTCGTAGAATTTGCGAAAATATTCTAAATTTCAAATATTGTTTTTAAATCGTACGAAAAATTCTAAATATGTTTCTTACGATGTTTTTCGTAAAAATATTGCAAAAAATTTTCTGTTTGTACTTTACTTGCACGTCTTTAAAATCCCGAACAATTATAAATAGAAATTGGTTTTTCCAACGCTTTTTAACATTTTTGAAAGTATAAGTATCAGCAAAAACAACAAATTATATTCCTAATCTATCTCCTATAAAATCAAATTTATTGAGATATGATCCCACTTATCGGGTGCAAATCATATTAAGATCGGTTTCAAATCACGTCCAAGTTATTTTGCATTTAAAATTAAATTTCGGTTCAAGTTACAAAATTGGCCCAGAAAGGACATGAAAAATTCCCAAGGCGGATGATTTGAAATTCAATTTGACAGAGATGGTGTGACAGGGTTTTTAAAACCAAGACAGGTTTGTTTTCCAGCCCCCTAATGCAGATATTCTAACTTTGGCGAATGCCTTGGAGAAGGGTAGTTGGAGCAGGTCAATATTGAGGGGGTATAAAATTAAATGCGATCAAAGGCAGCTCCAAACGAGGTGCATGTTGAAGAATTACGCTTCTAGCTATAACTTGAAACACCTTCCGAAATGAAAGCGTTCTAATATTCGAGGGAGGGCCATCATCGTGGTGCCGCCGTGCCGAAAGACCAATGCGGAAATTCAATTATCTATCTATCTGAGGGGAGTCTGAATCCTTTAATGACAGTTATTCGGGCTATTTGGAAATTGAATTATAACATTTATCATGCAAAGAGGGTTCTGTCATGAGTCTGACCACCATCCCCACTATGCGAACAGGGTGCTAACTCTCCTTTACTCCTTTAACCGAAAAGGTCCAACCGTGCTGCTGTCCGCTTTGAACAATTTCAAAAAGCCTTAATATGCCACAATGAGCTTGTGTCTTCGTTTAGTTATGAATTTTATAGGTACACTGATCCCAGAGCCATCTCTAATTAATGAATTTCTAGTCTCACCCACTTCTACGGCCCTTATCCCGACGGAAGCTAAAATTAACTGCAAATGTGTGAGGAAAACTTGCACAAGTGCTCTAATCCCGAATAATCTCCTTTGGGTGACTTTAATGGAATACTTAAGTCTCCTGGACTTTCTAGAGTTGTAGTGAGTACAAAAAGACACACTCCGCCCCTTTCAGAAACATGTACCTAAACCCGGTGCCGGTCCTCTCGTAAGTCCTAAGCACCTCAAAGGATACATGCGGCAAAATTACATATGACTTAATAGTTTTAACGTTTCACATAATGCAGTTACATCCCCCAGATTATCTTATTAGTCCCTGCAGAGGATAATTCTCAAGTGCATATTACGCAGGTACAAGTACTCGTAAGTGTGTTTGTCTCCCTCGCCGGTGTATTACTTATGCATTTAGCTCGGGGCTTATGACTGCACACATGCACACACATCCCGAAAGCAGTGATATCCCTTGTACCCCGTAATCCCTTGTTCTTGCAGATTATCACTGCTACTCCTGACAGCGAGGGTTTGTCATATTCTATTATGAGGTGATGATGGTCTCCTGCTACATCCCGTACATCCCAGTGGATTCTTCTTCGGTAATTTAGCAGATTATGATGAAAATTAATAAACACTTGCACACGAATAATCCAAAATTTTCAACTTAAATATAATGGCAAAATTTGTCATCCATCCTCTTCCAAACAAAGTGTTTGTTGCATTAGCACCTGTTGTGAAATTTATCTTTACCCATATTATTTTGAAAATAATTTGTCTTAGAACATTTGGAAATGGTATTAATTTATTAATATTTTTCTGATTCCAGATACCAGTTATTCCTATCATCCTGCCATCCACGATGAAACATTTGTAAGAAGGAAACAGCGTAGAAATAGAACAACGTTTACTCTTCAACAGGTGCTATTTGTATAACTTTAGTCATTCGATAAAGATTGACAAATTGTTGTATATTTCGAAATATATTTAGCTGGAAGAACTAGAAACTGCCTTTGCCCAGACTCATTACCCAGACGTGTTCACAAGGGAAGACTTAGCAATGAAAATAAATTTAACAGAGGCTCGTGTTCAGGTAAGTTATTTATATTTCAGGTATATTTAACACTTGCATTCCGATATCCAAAAAATATAATCATCCTCCAATGCGGACGAGCTCAAAATATTGGTGAATTTGATCCAGAACGCCAAGCCGATCTCTTCAGTGTGGCGACGGCTTGGCGTTCTTGCCACAGACGCCGCGATCGTGGGAACCGATCGCCAGTCCTTATATTCGCGCGATTAGGTAAAAGTGTGAAGTATAAGGGTAGGGAAATGTAACATTACTTATAATATGGAATTCTGTATTACTTTTTATAATAAGGATCTTTACATTCTACTTAGGCTCTGTATAAATAGTGACTAAATTGTAATATGTATTATCATGTTCATACAATATATGTACATATGTATATGTATATACCATTACTATAACCAAGAAAAATTTATTTACTTAGTATTACCATTACTACAATGGCAATGGTAATTCTGGTTCAATGTCCTTATTATAATACTTAATTACTAGTGAAGTTGTTATTACCATTACACATTGTTATTGAAATTATTCCTTTTGTTCGTAAGTCCAGTAAGAAGCAGCCGGAGGAAAGATAATTATCCTGGTGCAGAAAGTGTGTCTTTTATTTTATATAGTCTCTGCCCTAAAATAATTGTTTGTTAGTCATGGCTTTTTTCGCAGTATGTGCGTTATTGCTAAACAAAATATAGTATAGGTCCCAAGAGACTACCCTGTGGAACCGCCGATGTATTGTGGATATGTGGTGAAAATGTACCTCGAAAAAATACCAACTGAAAACGATTACTTACTTACATAGGTATAGGATGATATCCAATCCAAAAAAGCTCTTGGAAAATTCCATTGTGCTACTTTAAGAATTAACACATGGTGAGTAGTCAAAGGCTTCAATAAAATCAGGGTAAATGCTATCAATTTCTGCTCATTGATGCAAAAATAAAAGAGAAACATAAAAACGCCACCGTCTATACGAAAACCAGCATTGTCTTATCACAATTTTTTTCATAATCTCATAACGTATACACATGGGGCCCATTTGTGCAAACTTTAATGCATGCAAATTTGTTGGTATTTACTTGACTTTTCATACAGTTTTCTCCATCATGATGTTTTTTTTATATCTGGATAACAGTTGTGCTCGTTTCTAACTAAACTGTTTTGTTAATGATATTTGATTACTTTGCCTGTAGAATAAATAGTAGAATAGTAAGAACTGCCTTTATCTTTAAATAATAATATTAATTTTCTTATCTTTCATTTAAGATAATTAATACTTACCTTAAATTCGAAGAAAATCTTTTCTTGCTTTAGTTTAAAGCTACTAAAATCTCCTTACTTTGAGAAATTTTCTACTCTATTTCTAAGAACTTTCAGTCATCTAAAGGAATTTTTCTCTATTTCCAGTAAAATATTAATTTCCAAAAAATGCATGGTCCTTATTACAATGTACCTAATCATTAATAGGAGTTCGATATATTATTATTATTATTTTTTAAGTCCTTTCGACTTGTGTCGGCTTATTGTGGCCATATCGATAAAGATAAAGATATAAATATAAAGGCCGATGTACCTACTTTGGGAGGTTTTGGTCTTGTTACGGTTCTAACGTGAGACAGTTCGAATTGAAGACAAATTTCAAAATACCTTAGTGTAACATACGACTTTTTTTACATGCATAAAACTCATATCTTCCATTAAACCATGTACAAATTCAAAAATGGAAGCATAATCTATAAAATAATCTTTCAATTCTTTAATAGTATATCCTGCTCGAAATTTGCAAGGATATATTAATTACATTATTAAAAGTTCAGTTAAAAGTTTTTCTTAACTATATACTTAAAATTAATTTAATTATCTCATTTAACATGGCACTTTGCTATCACCGAGCTACATAATAAAGCCAATCTACTAGTTATAATAATATCATTATATATATAATAATGCATCAAAATTCGCATTTTTTATGAGAAATATCACTTAACCCATCTTAAATCCTGTAGGAATTGATTGCTATATATTGGAACCCATTTTTCTGATTCACCCTGGGTTGATCCAATATTTTCGAATGATACGAAACTGGGCAGTAAACTACAGGATGTTTAAAACTCACTTTTTAAATGCGAACAAAGGACTCATGCACCAAATGCAAATTTTTAGTTTCAGAATGGGGCAAGGGTTGATCATATCATACATATATCTACTTTTATTTATATTATACTTTTTATATATTATCTCTTGTTGTAATAGAAACATAAACCATAATCCAAACATTTTAAGTGTAATTTGGAAAAATTTCATTTGAGAAAGTAAATTAATTCCAAGTGACACCTCTCCTGTTCCCCTTCACTTCCCTTCTTACGTCAATGAATGTGCAAATATTGCGATTTTGCATGTAATGCAAATCATTGTTCTGTTCCCTGCTTCTGATTTATTTCTCTTATTTTTATTTTTACAATGAAACCAATGTACTTTAATGATTTGCAAACAACGAATTTACGTTTAAACGGAAATTAGCCCTTAATTGCTCGTGGATATGCTTCAGAGCTTACGATCAATTCCATAATTGTTTTGTAAATGTGTTTACATACAAAACAAATAGCTCTTAAAATAAGTGCCTACAATTTTTTACATTGTTAATAAAAGAAATGCTCTCCATAGGGGTGCACACCCCAAGTTCGGTAGAGTCCAGGCGACAGTGTTGGGACTGTTTCAATTGAACAATAGCGTCGCCGTCTACGGGACCCGCCAAGCGTTTTGCAAACAAAATAATTGCAAAATTCTAAAGTGGGCCGATCCTCGCAAAGGACAAAGCCCGTTGCACACACACGTGAAGAAGGATTAATCTGATGATTGTTTAAACATTTCGCGAGTCAGCTATAGACAGCCCTGCGCTCCAACTCACTTTACCCTGTGTGGAAAGAATTTGTTACAGAGTGGCTCCAGCATCCCCGACTTCTTCCTTGATTACTCTAAGTTTTGCGTACTTGAGCCAAGTGAGGAAATTCTCATTTTACGCCCCGGAGGTGTTTTACTCTTGTCGGTACTCCAAAGTGTTAAATTGTGAAATTTTCTCGTTAGTTTCTGTGTATTTGCCACTTGTCTACGACCGACTCCGACGTCGGCCTCGTTGCAGGGCTTTGTGAAATTAACTCCACGCTCGGGCAAACAGGAAGTAAGTGCATAAGTGCAGAAAAAGCTCTCGAGCGACTTAGAAATGGACAGAATGAATCTTGATGCGAGTGCTAACCATGGGGGTGGTTGCATCATGTGAAACTTTAGCTCCCTAATTGGATAGTTCCTTGGCTCATGGTCTGCCGGGGTAAAGTGTCTCGGAAATAATTATCAAATGCGCTCGGGTGTTAAGTGGACAATGCGCTGATTCTTGAGCTCAAATCCCCGCTCCAGTGGGACGGATGATCTCGTAAACCGCTTTCGGTACGAGTCCAGGATAATTTTAGAGCTCCTGGAAGGTATTTTCGTGACGGTGAGAACTCTAGACCCCGTTTCACAGATACTTGCCTCCCTCACATTTCCCGGAAGGACGTGTGAAGATTTTACAACTAATTGGATTGCTACAGCTCGTAGGTTCGCAACATATTTAACGTCTCTGCTGTCTCAATTAGTTGATTGTCCTGCGACAGATCCACGGTTTATAAGCGTCCCTCAGGGAATTTGATACGCATTTACGACATTTCCTGAGAAACCAATTTTCCACTTTTCTAATTTCATTCACATTTCCACATGGGACTGCTTCCAAAATATGTCCTACATTTCTTCAGACGTCTTCAATTTGATACCTTGTCACAGCAAATTGAATTTCAACTCCCACATGCTTGAGCCTCCTCCTAAGGCGACTTGTCATAAAAAAAAATTGAGATGAAACACAAAGCATTAAAAGGGATACGTTCATAACGCCCTTTTTCTTTACCGAACGTTGACCATCCAAAATTTAATTTATTAATTTTATAGAACTCGAAAGCCAGTAAATGCTGAAATAATCTCTACTCTGGTGTTTCATTTGGTGCACTGAGCAAGAATAAGACTGTGAGAGCTCTCAGCTTTGTCATAGTCATGAATTCGAAATTCATACTTCCTGGAAAATTAAATATATTTGTCCATTAAGAGTATAACATCGCTTTAATTACTTGTTAATGCCATACATATTTTTTCCCTCTCAAAGTAAACAGTAGAAGTTTTATTTCTGGGCTAGGTCACTACCGACTCTAAAATACTTGTAACAAAAGGCGTAAGTGGCGGCCACGTAATTAAGAACTCCACTTGAATATAATTTATAAGAAATTTTTTTTCCGTTCGCAAAGGTCTTTATTGAAAATTAAATTCATATAATGATAATATTCAATGTTAGTTCAAATTTGCAAAAACTTGGCCAAATGTTTCTAATAGTTAATACTTAATTACCATTTTTTCTTACACACAACGATTTTTTAGTGGTCAGCTTATTAAGAACGACTTTGAAAAGATAAGTAATATTAGCGAATTTAACATTTATTTGTAAAATTTACATTTATTACAATTAGTATTTGATGGTTCGTCCGTTTTGAAGCAAAATCTTTTCGCATTAGCTTGGCATTGAGTCAATCGAAGGAATACATTTGTATATGGGAATATTGTTCCAAGAATTTTTAATTGTGGTCCACAATTACTCATACCTACTTTATGTGCAGTTGTTAAGTAGTAATATTGTCTAAGACGACTGAAGAATATTTTGTATTATTTGTATGTGTTTCAATTGATTCCCCTGGTATGGGGACGGTTGAAACAATTTTAGTTTTTTTTTACATTACAATTACAAAACACTGGGCACTCAAACAATACTGCAAATTGGAAGATGGAAACACGCCCTTGTGTTTAACATGTCTGAATCGGTGCTTGGTTCGGTAATAGCGATGCTACGGACAATAAAAGCTAAATTGTTTCAACCGTACCCAGTGTACCCTACACATATACCCACTTATTCGTCAAATATTTATTTGGTTTGAAGTTCCTATGGGTAAATAACATGCAAATTTGATAAATTTGATGCAACCGCAAATTTTAAAATCTTTGTATACTTGATGGTTTTTAAAATTACAATCCAATCCAAAATTTCCTGCAAAACCCGTAACTGGATCCGATGTGAAAAGAACACGGCTATTGCAAACATAGCGTAGTGATAATTACTTAAACTAGCATTTAATTTAAATCAATTGTTTAACGGTTGCGCAGTAAATAACGTATATAACTTTCAGAAGGCGAATGTTGCAAAAATAACCAAAACTTAAAATAGAGGGGAATAAGGCTAGTTAACAAGGTTAAATTTTATGATTGAAATTTTGACACTTGATACCCTTAATTTAATTCAAACAATTTTACAGAAGATAACACGTGTCTGACACGACTACTTCATCTTATCGAATTTGACCAAGCTATTCTAGAACACTCAATGTCTCACCCTTCAAATTTTTAGGGCGCCTGCCCAAGATTTTTTTTTTGTTATATTTTTATGGCTGTTATTGAATTTACCCTTCGTAGCAATTCTTCTTTCTCTTTTTCATTCTTATATACAGGGTGAGATACCTTGTGTAGAAATCCACCCACCCGGTAATTTGACACCAATCTAAACTGTCCAAATTTGGCACTTAGGCTGGGGAGCTGTAGCAATTCATAAAAGAAATAGAAAAATGATTAACATGGACGGCAAATAATCCTGCGACAGAAGCGAACAATTTTTAAGAGCATTCCCCGGGCATGGTTTGTAGGACGAAAAATCCACCCATTCTAAGGATTTACCTCCTTCATTAAATTATTCATGAAAAAAATTACTCATACCACTCGGGAAGGATAATTTTTTATTCAATTTAAGAATAAAATGTCTTTGAAAAACTTCGAGGACGTCGAGCTCCTTCAGACAACTCCCGACTACCCTGCTCGAGTGTCGGGAGAGCTAATGGAATTGATTCGTAATAAGCTCGCTGAGATGCAAAAACTCGTAATTTCTTAAAAAGGTTAAAAACTAGATTGCAAAGTTATTTAGGGTAGAGATCCCAAAAGGGATCAACATTTGTTTTTGGGAACTCGGATCTGTGATAATTATCGTTAACCTCTTCTACAACCGTCCTCCAGACTGAAAAAATATCATTAAGCCTGATTCTAACGAATTCTTTCTCAATAATTCATTTCATTTGCATTTCTTTATCCGAAAACTTGGAGCTCGAGGAGTTAAAAAGGGTTAGGGAAGAAAAGTGAACTGCAAGAAGAAAAATTAACTTTTCATCAGTGCAATTTTCTTCCTTTCCAGGTGAATGGGGAATTTCAAATGCCATAAATAATATCTTATTCATATTCAAATGTAATAATTTGTTTTTCTTCAGCAGGTTTTTCAAGAAATTTTGAGAGATATTTGAAGGGTATCTTGAATTTTAGAATTATTATAATTGTACGAAATGCTACATGCTACTAACATTTTCTTATACCTATTACATTTAGGTATCTAAAATTGTTTTCCCGCAACTTGATAAATTTAGTAAGTTAATTAAAAAATTGCAAAAGTTGGTCTTATCTTAAATACAATGCTTAAAACAACAAGAATTGCTCATTCTTTTCTGTAAGCTATAGTATAATACATATTTTTATAGTTATAAGTATTTTCAACGTATGTGTATAGGATATATGAAAGCCGTCACGCTGCTTTCCAGACCGCTTCATTAATTCAATACATTGAATTGAAAAGATCAGATATTTTAGAAAATTATAGAAGATCTTTTATGTTCCAAATTCTTAAGTATGAACTTAGTTCGCTACAATACTCCAGCTATTGAACAGAAGCTTTTATCTAATTAATTAATCTAAACTATAAACGCCTTTGCTTTGAACAAAATGTTAATTCTTTTATTTTAAATGAAATTACAAAATTTTTGAACTAGTCACATAAGTCAGCAGGATTACATGTGTTATTACATTCCTCTTCTGTTGCAAAATTGTTTGCGTTTCCTCCGCTTCCAGTATAATTAAATTTTTCACATTCCGATAAAAAGGAACAGTAATACCTTTCAATATTATCAGTTCCATTGCCGAGTTTTAGAGAGAAGGCACACAATACTGCAAAATAAATTAAAAGCATTATAAAACGTAGACTTAATGAAAGCTAAAATATTCTAACAGATGTTATAAACTCTTGCCTTGGTGTGTCAACATTCAGTAGCAGAACTCCATTAATTTTAGAATTTTTATAAATGCTTTCTTTTTAAAAATTAATCAGCGCGCGGTTATTTGATTCCTGTCATATTTTTATTTAAATATGTATCAGTTCTTCAAATAACAATTAATTACGAGTTTTCACTCTCCACTAAATTTTTACGCTATCGAAACAGAAAATGTTAGACTTTTTTAGCAGAGATGCTGTCAGTAATTAACGTCACTATACTAGTAAATTTAAAATTAGTATAAATATAAAACATACTTGGTCTCTTTACACAAGGAACATCTTTGCAAGTCTCGAAACATGTTTCTTCCGATTCAAAATTATTTGCATTTCCTCCACTTCCAGTATAGTTAAACTTTTCGCATTCATTTATCCAAGAATTATAAAAATATCTTGGTAGCGATTCCGTCCCATTTCCTGGTTTCTCATAGAAATAGCATAAAGCTGAAAATTTAACAATCATGATAAACATTTATTTTCAAGTATGTAATTCAAACTACCAGGTACCATATATTAAAAGCTTTTTTGGAACTTACTTGGTTTTTTCATAACTTGTGATTGCACGCCAACGAGCACAATTATGAAAATTAAAAGGAACTTCATTTTGCTGCTTACTTCAGTAGACTGCAAGACCTGTCTAATGCAAGCACTTTTAAGCAATTCCTATGTTAATATCAATTTCAAGTCAACGTGAAACAACGTGAATTTGTTCAATCTGCTGCTTTTATTTGAACAATTTGCAAACGAAATAAAATATTATGTGGCAATTTCTTTCCAATGGGTTTGATAGACTCATCGAATTTGCAAATTACGTGCTAAGAGTTGCTGCTCTTGTTGAATCAGTTGGTTTCGCCGTAAATAATTTGACGCAATTTTTCTTGTGTTGTCTCTAGTCCAGAGTGGAAATTTTCGAACAATATTCGATCTTTAAATGAACTTATTTCCAAAAGCTTGCAGTGTAAAAGGAATTATTTTATTCTAAAAATTATTCGTTTTTGCTAAAATTGATAAAAGTCCGAATTTCTAATTTCTTATATACACAGCTAGTCAGAGAAATAGATCTGCGTAAAAATTCTTTCATTTAAGGTACCATCACAGTGTGACCGGCTGAAAAATAGTCAATTTTCGCAATTTTTTTTCGGATGGATAGGATGGAAGAATGGGGAAGAATTTTTTTTTACGATTAATATCACTATCTAGCTATCCAAAAAAAAAATTTTTGTTTTCATTTTAATTTATTTTTTATAATTATTTTAATTTTTTGAAAAAAGTGTCTTTAAAAAAAGTCGGCTATTGGTACCCCCGTTTGCGGCCGCAGTTTTCATTTTGAAAAAACAAATGAAATAGATTATCGATCTGTAGGTAAGCCGCTATGCTCCTATGGAGGCTTTTTTTTTTTTTGTAAAAATTGAAAAAATGGCGGCGGTTTGAGTAAAAAGTACAACATTTAGCCCTTTTTTTCAACAGTTTTCCGTGTGAAAAAATAGGAAGATTTCAAAAAAAAAAAAAGCTTCCATAGGAGCATGGAGAATGGAATAAAGAATATTCTGTAAAAATTTCAAACCTATAGCTTGGAAACTTTTCCTCTGAAAGGGCGGACCGTTTTTAAAAAGGGCATTTCGAGATAAACGCCTTTAAAGTTTGGAAGAGGGGTTCTTTATATAGCCTCTGGCTCTAATTCCTTTTTCTTAGAACGGTCGTAGCGACCGTAATAATTCGAATTTCAATTTGAAATTATGAGAGAACATGCATTACTGTATGTGCTTTAAGATACGACCAAAAAAAAAAATTAATTTTTTCAAAATTTTACACTGTGATGGTACCTTAAAAAAATATATCCATTTTATCTCAGCTGAATTCATTACAGTTGCTTATTAACTAAATTCTAAAGTTAAAAAACCCAAAAACAAGTAAATTATAAGTTTTTAATTCCAATAAGGTATTTTCCAAATTACTTTATTTCCCATTGTCAATGAAATAGGTGTGTTGTACAAAAATATTAATATTCTAATATATTTCACACATTTTTTTTTTTTTAATTTCATTTTTTTCTTCCTTCCTAAACTCAGTATACAGAATATTCTCCGTTATTTTGAAGAACTTTGTTAATTCTGCGGGGAAGTGATTCGATTAACTTTTGACATGTCAGGAATGCCATTCTTTCTATAGTGGTTCCCACAATTAGTCCTTATTTGTGTAATATTGACCCGCTGATTTTCGTTCTCAATAGGATTGAGATATGGAGATTGATTAAGCCACGTGATTACAGACACTTTTGGATCACGAAGCCAACTTTTCACTAGAATTGAAAAGTGCTTCGGATCGTTATCTTGTTGAAAATACCATCTTAGAGGCCTATTTTCTTCAGCATGCGGGAGTTTGATATCTTCTAATATTGCCTTGTATTCAAAGGTCATGTTATCATTAATGCAAAAGATAAGGCTTACGCCATAAAATAAATAACCCCAAACCGCCCCCCCCCCCCCAAACCGCCTCCAAGGTTTTTTTCGTAAATCACCTTCGAACGTTTCGCCCAGAATCGGAGCAGAACGAAGCGTGACCCCAAAAACAGGAGTTTTTTAGCCCGTTTGGAGATCAGCAAATTTTTGATTAATTTGTAGTCTTACCTCATGATGGGATATTCAACGTAAAAAAATTTGGAGCTAAGCATAAGAGAACGGTTTCAGAGATATAGAGGTTCAAAGTCATCAAAATCGACTCACATGATACAGTGAGTGAAGATAATAATTTAATGAAAAATGTAAATTTTTTTTATAAAATATCTTGTACTTTTCTATCTTTATCTCTTTCCAAAAAGAATCCAAATCTGCAAAAAAAATTGGTGCTCCCGTTTGAAATGTAAATGTTACCCCCACCCCCGCCCTCGGGGGCTGATATTAACATACACGACGGGAAGCTATTGGTGTATTTAATTTCCGTAAGAGAGTCTGTTCTTATTAAGGGGGCATTCGCTTTCTAAATGAGAAAAAAATCTATTTTTTTTTTTTACACAAAAGTGTTCCTTAACATCATAGCAATACTGTCCTAAAACCATTTTGCGAAATTCAAAACAAAACAAAAGTTATAGCTATATATGTAACGGAAGGTACTTCGTTTTACAAGTAAAAATTATTGCACAAAAACTTTAAACGCGTTTTTCTCAAAACTACTTTTTTTCAACTGGTACACATAATATCTCAAGTTCTACTCGATAGATTTTAAAAAATCAAAACGCATTCGATTCGTTAACATAAATACTAGTGCTTATACCTAAAAAAATGCATATAAGTACCCCTTGTTCTTTTCTATGCACGTACTTTTCCCAAAAAAAAAGCAGATTTTTGAAATTTTCAGAAAAAGAGTCGTAAAACAATTAAAAAACATTTTTTTTTTTTAGGTATAAGCACTAGAAAAAAGTCTAAAGGACAGAATCCATTTTGAATTTTTTCTTTATGTTGTCCAGGATGACCACAATTATGTGTACCAGCCAAAAAGGGACTTTTACAAAACGCTTTCTGCCGCCGCTAAACATAACTAAAAATTTAAAAAAAAAAAGTCTTTTTGTATTCTTCAATACCTATAGAGTAATGTCTATAAATAATTTTTTCAATAAATACAGTAGCCTTTTTAAAAAAAAATCCCAAAAAAGTGTGTTTTTCCTCAATTCTGAAAGCGAATGCCCCCTTAACAGCTTTTGGTTGCTATAGCAAGTAAACTGATCTTTGCTAAGTAGCTCCGCGTGCAAAATATGTAAGAATGTAAGCCTAAAAGTAGTATTTAAAATCTATATTCGTTTTGATAATAGACGGCGCTACTCCATAGAACTTAACTATATTTAAATCACGTTTTAGTTTTCTTGTTGTCGGAAAAATACATCTATGAATTTTGTATTCTGTATTTTTTTGTATTCAAATTACTACTGAAATAATTTTTTTAGGTCTGCTGGAACACAGTATAGAAAAAGACAAAATTGTCGGAAGGTTATATTTCTCGTCGCAGTGTTGCAAAGCATTGTTCGAAATTGTGTAAAGCCCCAAACAAAAGATTTTTGGACAACATTTTAAATGTATAAAGGAAAAATGTGAAAATTTATGTTAGTAGCGTAATATAGGTAGAGTTTCTGGAAAAAAATTTTGTTTAATAGATTTCGTCAAGGTGGCTCGTTTAATCATACAAAAATGTACTTTGAAGAAATGTGATTGTGTACACTTTTGCATTTATGGCCTCTAATGTCACTTTTCAATTTCACAGTACGCGCTTAAGTTTCTACTCAGCTAAGCGCGGGACGAAACTTAAGTATTTTCGATTTCACAGTCCTCTTTTGTTTCATGCTTAACTGGATGAGAACTAAAGAATTTTGCTCAACTGTATTTGTTTCAGGAGCTTACAAAAGCCCTTTTTGGATAACATTTACTTAATACCTATGTTCCTAAAATATTGATGAAATAACTTCAGTTCAGTAACCTTTGACTTAAATTAATTTTTGCTTTCAAAGTGCTACAATAATTGGATTAGAAAACTCGAATCCAATCATTTTGAAGTTATGTGTGGAAAAATTAATTAAATTCAAAAGTAACTTAAATAAAATGAAAATTTTAGAAATTATATTAAGACATTTTTATCCAAAAAGGGTTTTTACAAGCTTCTTTCGATTCGATTCAACGTTCCCCATGGGCTCGTTATCATCAGTATTCATTTTTAAAAGAAAAATACCAATTTTCAAGAACAACTTGTTTACTTGTTGAATTTTCCACACGAAATGTCAAATATAATAATATCTCTAAGTGGAACTTAACACATTAAGCGCCGGTTACATTTTGAACATTTAAAGTCTAAACGCCGGCCTCATTCATCTCTTTTGAACAATGTGTAGATAAAAAATTATATATTCTCTAAAATATCATATTCAAATTTCTGCTGAACAATCGTATACGTTTTATTCTGGTTCTTAACAAATTCAGACCGGCCCAGAAGTCTGCATTTTCAGGCGACTGTCACTCAAGCCATATCGGTTGAGGATAACTGCTTTAAAATTCAGTTGTAAGATTTGACCCGAACATACATATGTACACGGAAAAACATTTTTCAGAAATAGCCCTGTATTTTCCGACGGATTTTGGGATATTTCAGTAGCATTTGTGAAAAAATACAGGGATTTTAACTAAAATGTAAAATGTTGACATTATTTCCTATACTGTTAAGGAGATCTGCTGCTTTTTCAATATATGTATGTTGTGGATTTTATGGCAAACCTTCGTTAATTGGTTGGGAAGATTTTTACTATCCCAACTTTTTTTTCCGGTTATATATGTATATACATACAAAAATTGCAAGTTAAATAAAAGCTTGTAAAAAAACTAGAGGTGGGTACTTACCTACACATATGTATTTTTATAGGTACCTATACACATGTTCTAGTATTTATTGTTAACGAATCGAATGTTTTTTGATTTTTTAAAATCTATGGAGTAGAACTTGAGACCTGATATGTACAAGTTGCAAAAAGGAGGTTTGGGGAAAACACGTTTAAAGTTTACTTTTCACTTGTAAACCATATGCATGTACCGTTACATACACCTCTATAGCTATAACTTTTATTTTATTTTGAATTCTTCAAAATGGTTTTAGGACAGTATTTCTATGATATTAGATAAGGAACACTTTTATGTAAAAAAACGATTTTTTTTCCCCATTTAGAAAGCGAATGCGTTCCCTTAATTCAATACATTGAACTAAAAGATCAGATATTTTAGAAAAGCATATTAGAAGATCTTTTATGTTCCAAATTTTTAAGTACAAATTTAATTCGCTACAATAATCCAGCTATTGAAATGAAGCTTTTATCTACTTAATTAATCTAAACTATAAACGCCTTTGCTCTGAACAAAATGTTAATTCTTATATTTCAAATTAAATTACAAAATTTTTGAACTAGTCACATAAGTCAGCAGCATTACATGTGTTCTGACATTTCTCTTCTGTTGCAAAATTGTTTGCGTTTCCTCCGCTTCCAGTATAATTAAATTTTTGACATTCTGATAAAAGGGAATAATAGTAATATCTTTCCACATTCAAATTTCCGTTGCCGGGTCTTTGAAAGTAATAGAAAAAAGCTGTAAAATAAATTAAAAGCATTATAAAACGTAGACTTTGCAGTTTTTGTTTTTGAAAATTGGGTTTAACTCAATCGCTTCCAAATTTTGCAGCTAGCTAGCTTTCGACATTTCAAGCAAAAGTTTATACAAACAGAAAAAATTCATCGTCAGAATTTCAAAATATTGGCCCATTTCGCTTATGTTACTACATGCTGATAACATCCTGAATAAACGTTGTGAAGCTGGCCTAATAGTCATTTGAGGCTGATTATGTACTCCAGCACACGTGTCCGAACAGGATAATAATTCTAGAGGCTTAATACATTTATAATTGTATATACATATATACAGGGTTATTTTTCATTATTTCAGTGATAAAATTAGACATAATAAGTCATTAGTAAGAAATAAAGAAGAAAAATCAGAGTTTGAGTATTAACAATTTTACACAATTAAAGGGACATAACTTCGAACATCCTAATTGACATTAGTTGCAGTATTCACAAATGCTCTACTTAGAGTAACCTTTCCAATGACATCATTCATTGCTGTACAAGAGTTGGACCAACTCCCATACGTTTTTGGACATTCTTTGCCTGCGTAGTAATAGTATAATATTATGCCTACGAATCCTTGAATAACATTAAATTGATACTTAGTGTATTTTTAATTCTTAACCTTTATTTGACCTTCTCAAGTTCACAAAAAAATATTAAATAACCATGTTCAACCTAAAATTTTCTGATCTCTCGAATCCAACGTCAAAAATTGTGGGTTCTCATAAAAAAACCATGACCTTGACCTTCAAATGACCTTGAACACTGAAATGTAAGTCAAGGTCATTTTGACAGATGAATGCTTCCATTGTCCTTGACAATTTTTGTCTGAACAATTTTTGACGTATTTCAGGAGATATTTGGTTCCATCAATTAAATTGGGTCATCCTAGGTAGATACATACATATATACAAATGTAAATGTATACATAAGCATCTAGTATTATTATCCTGTTCGGACACATGTGCTGGAGTACATAATCAACCCCAAATGACTATTCACAACGTTTATTTAGGACGTTATTGCCATGTGGTAACATAAGCAAAATGGGCCAATATCTCGAAATCCTGATAATGATTTTTTTTTTCAACTAGACTTTTGCTTGAAATATCGAAAGCTAGCTTGCTGCAAATTTTGGAAGCGATTGAGTTAAACCCAATTTTCAAACAAAAACTGCGGGGTCCAATGTCCTAACAAATGTTAGAATCTCTTGCATTGGTGTGCCATTTTAAGAATTTGAAAATATGCTTGGAAAATTTCTGTTTAGATTTTCAATTGTCACTACAACATTCAGCAGCAGAGCTCCCACAAATGTTAGAATTTTCATAAACACTTTCTTTTAAAGAATTAATCAGCACGTGGTTATTTAATTCTTGGCATATTTTTACTTTTATATCCGTTCTTCAAATAAAAAAAGCGTACGATTTTTCATTCTCCACAAAATATTTACGCTACGAAAATCAGAACATGTTAGACATTTCTAGCAGCATCAGTAATTAGCGTCACTATACTAGTAAATTTAAAATTAACATAAATTTAAAACATACTTGGTTTCATTGTACAAGGAACATTTTTACACGTTTCAAAACATGTTTCTTCCGATGCAAAATTGTTCGCATTTCCTCCACTTCCAGTATAGTTAAACTTTTCGCATTCATTTATCCAAGAATCATAGAAGTATCTTGGTAGCGATTCAGTCCCATTTCCTGCTTTCTTATAGAAAGAGCAGAAAACTGAAATTTAATAATCATGATAAACATTTATTTTCAAGTAAATCAAACTACCAGGTACCTTTGTTTGAACTTACTTGGTCTTTTCATATAATATTGTGATTTCACGCCAACGAGCACAATTATGAAAACTAAAAGGAATTTCATTTTGCTGCTTATTTCAGTAGACTGCAAGACCTGTCTAACGCAAGAACCTTTAAGCAACATAGATTTCCTCAATTTGCTACTTTTATTTGAACAATTGACGAACAAACAAATGTGTGGCAATGTGGCTATTTCCTTCCAATGGGTTTGATAAACTCATCGAATTTGCAATTGCGTGATAAGACTTGCTGCTATTGTTGAATCAGTTAGTTTCGCTGTAAATAATTTGGTGCAGAATATTCAATTTTGCTTGTGTTGTTCCTAGTCCAAAGTGGGAATTTTCGAACAATATTCGATCTTTAAATGAAATTATTTCCAAAAGCTGGAAGTGTAAAAGCCATTGTTTTATTCTAAAAACTATTCGCCTAAATTTCTAGTTTCTTCTTAATTGTATCTACATATATGTCTTTTCGGCATAAATATCTATTAAATTATTAAATGTTTACATTAAAATATTTTGTTTCTTTGTTATTCATTTTGTGGCTAATCAGCACTAATGAAAATCACACTCTGATTTCGGAAAATCGAAATCTGTAGGTAGAACACACTCTCTTTATATTTTAAATATAGTCTCCCACTGAACTCCACGTCGTAATGGAAACGTTGCTTACCATAAAAAAAATAAACGATAAATAAAGTAAACCGATATTAACATACACGGCGGGAAGCTATTGGTGTATTTAATTTCCGTTAAAAAGTCTGTTCTTATATTAACAGTTTTTGGTTGCTATAGCAAGTAAACTGATCTTTGCTAAGTAGCTCCGCCTGCAAAATATGTAATAAAAATATGTATTCGTTTTGCAAATAGATGGCGCTACTCCAAAGAACTTACCTACATTTAAATCTCGATTTAGTTTTCTCGTTATGCGGAAAAATACATCCTACGAATTTTGTATTTTGTAATTTTGTATTCAAATTATTACTGAAATAATTTTTTTAGGTCTGCCGGAACACAGTATGGAAAAGGACAACATTTTCGGAAGGTTATATTTCTCGTCACAGTGTTTCAAAGCATTGTTCGAAATTGTGTAAAGCCCCAAACTAAAGATTTTTGGACAACATTTTAAATATATAAAGGAAAAATGTATGTTAGTAGCGTTATATACAGTTTCCGGAAAAACAGTTTTTTTTTAATAGATTTTATCAAGGTGGCTCGTTTAATCATACAAAAATGTTCTTTGAAAAAATGTACTCTCACGCTTAGCTGAATGAGAACTTAAGAATTTTACTTTTTTATGTAGAACACTGTATTTATTACAGGAAGGAATTTTTATCCAAGAAGGCTTTTTTAAGCTCCCTTCGATTCGATTCGAACGTTTCTCATGGGCCTGTTATCATCAGTATTAATTTTTTTTTAAAAGAAAAATACAAATTTTCAAAACACACTCGTTTAATTTTTGAATTGTCCACACGAAATGTAACAAAATATCTTTAAGTGGGACTTACGTGGCCAATTTTGGCGATTTAAGTATAGTGACCACATAAGCCCTAATTTATACTTAAACCCAAACTGTGAAACCGAAAAATGTTTGAACGGGAGTTTAAGTGACGATCGGAAATTCTGCCACTTCTATGTCTTTAACTGAACATTTCCAATATTTCATCAAAAAATCCATGAGGAGACTATAAACTCGATTTAAGTCCGAAACAAAATTAATTTTGGCATCAGAAAATTGTTTTTGTGTAGAATACGAAACAATAAACTGAACCACATGATTAAATAAACGGCTTTGTAGTCCTTCAGCAAACAAAGGGGCGAAAAATGCACTTGAGGAGCTGATCAAGTGTAAAACGATGTAAACACCAACAGGATTCAGAACAATTAGCATCGATTCCCTCTGTAGATTACTCCCAGTGCAGGGACCGGGTACATGAAACAAAACTAATCTGTAAATAATGACAAATTGCGACTGAGTCTAGAAGGGGTTGACTGGAAAAATCAGCAATTCGATTTCGCCTGGGGTGCTGGGAACTGCTACTGTTGCCGCAACCACAGACATAAGGCATTTGAACAGATGCGCTACCTACCCCTTTATTTTCGCCACCAGCATCATGTCTTACTCGGCGAAATGCAATTAACCGCCCCCAGGCCGGCTGATAAGGCTGTTTAAATTATTATCGCAACTTGTTATTACTTGGAATTCTTTTTGCCCTGAATCTCCGCCTAATCCTCCACGGGCTTATCCTCGTAATCATGTTTACCCGGAGGGGGTGGTGGCCCCGGGTCCGAATAGTGGTGTACCCGCAGAGCTATTTACGTGCGGTTCGGAATAGGAGTTAATACCAGCCACTCTGGTAGCAATGTATTAATGCATCTATGGATTTCACCCCATTTGGGGTATGAGTAATTGAGGGACTAAAGTGGTCGTAATAGTCGGTTGCCGTCCCCTTCTCCACTCAGCGCACTCTTTTTCTGCGCTCCAGCTTAAGATTAAAATAAATTTTTAAGAGCAATTCAATTTTACCTTGTCCCTCGAGAATAGGAAAGTACTTTTTAAAGAAGTTTCATTTTTTTCGTGGCTTTTTCAGGTTTTTTGTTTTCATAACTGTCACATTTAGGGGAAATGTCTCAAGTGATACATCATCAAACGAAGCATGAACCCTGCGAAAAAGGCTAGATTTGGTTTCCAAAAAGGATTAGTTAAGATATAGCCTTCGAACTTCTTGGAAAATTGTAAATGGAATTTCAAATTGTTTTTTAAGTTTAAGCTTTTAAAGCTGGATTATCTTAAAATAAAATGAATTTCAATTTATTTTGTCATAAGTTGCGGTAGTGGTACTTAAAGTACTTATTTAAGGAGAGCAAGTACATATGTAAAAGGCAATAAAAACACTATTTTGATGTATGTTTTTTTTTTCAATGATATTATACATATATTTGACATTGTTACAATTTTGTCAGCCGAGCGACTGTCTGACAAAACTTCATGATTGCCCTTCGCTGTAATCCCGATATAAGGACAAGATAAAATATTCGTCCGCCGAGGCAGATGAGCCCACAAAACTCGTCGGCGTTTCAATCCGGAGCACTGACCAGATCTCAACAGAGTGGCTATTGGCCAGTGCTCCTGCCACATACGCCACGATCATGCGGATTGAATGCCGGTCCTTATATCCGCTTGAGTAAAATTTCAAGTGTGAATTATAGCGAAGGAAAATTTTGTAACAATATGTTAAGTATAATAATCTTAAACTACACTCTTTTAAGTATACTCAAAAATATTTTTTTCATTTCCAAAACCTGCTGCGAAACAAAACGTGGTGGTGTCAAAACAGCGGATGCTCTAGCAACAAAACATACATGGTTAAAAAAATTTAACATTTAAAATTCAATGAAAGTCTGAACAAATTTCGATTCGTTTTCAAAAACCTCGACTTAAAAACATTAAATAACACTACAAACAGTGTTTTTTATCAATTTGTTTTCCACATTTTTGTGGTTTAACTACGATTTACCCATGTTATTAACCAGTATTCCCCAATGTCACCGGTTCACTGTAAGGGTCATAAAGCATCTGGTGTTTCGACACCGTCACGTTTCGCTTCGCTGCAGATATCACCGCCATTTTGTTTTGGAAAAATATGGAAAAAATATTTTTGAGTACTTTCTCGAAAGATTATAGCTTTAGACCATTATACTTAACATAAATCAAATATGCAATACATATATTTGAAAAAAGGATACATCAAAATAGCGCTTTTTTTATTAACATGTATACTGCCCGCCTTAAGCTAACTAATAAATTTCATTCGCCGTATTTCTTAGCGAGTCTGGCTGATGTTTGAAATTGAACTTGACTCACAATTTGGGAATGTCTGAAAAGAAATACATTTTTAAATCAATAAGGAGACAAAAAGATTCGGTCCATAAATATTCGTTTACAATTTCTAACCAAACCCAAAGCAAAACGAGAAGTGCTTTGAGGTTGAAGCTACAAGGAGACTAAACCGGGGCTCAAGGCAGTTTTGTTTTGTTCAAAAGTTGGTATTTGCGAAGTGGATCTTAGCCATGTTTTGTTGAATCATGAACCAAAATTGTGTAAGATACAATTGTTTTTAATATTCCAATATCAACAAATCATGAAACAAAATAATTTGTAATTTGAACATTCACTTCCCTAAATTATTGGCACATTTTTAATGCCTGCCTGATAAAAGATAGATTTTATGTATTAAAAAAATTAAGTTAATTAAAACACAAAAAAAAAGGAACTGAAACTGAATAAACAAGCATTAATTAAACTCAGAAACAAAAGAAGTTCCTAGTAGGGTTAAAAATTTACATTGACTTTATAAAATTCATTTATTTTTAATTAAATTATTTTTTATTTCAAACTTTTTTGTTTTTTACTTATTTTTTAATTAACGAGTTTTTCAGTAGGTACACTTTATGTAGGAATCTTTAAACAAAATTTCAGACAAAATTACTATATAAATTTTTGAAACTTATTTTGATGTTCTTTTTTTTTTAATTTAACGGCATTAAATAATTTCTGTTTCGATTAAACAGTTTCTTCTAAGATACATACATACATATATGTATATTCAGCAATACCACTGGCTTTATACCCAGCACACAATTTACACTTTCACTTTACATTTCCTCATTTTTAAGATTTTTTTAAACTCTTTCTTTAGCCGTATTATTACATTCAGAGAAGAAAACCTTCCTATTTTTAAATGGAAGTGTTCTAGTGATGTGAAATCACAATGATATATGTATGTACAATATATGCTTATAACCTATATGTAGTGTAGGTACATAGGTATATTGGAAACAATTAAACTATAAATACATAGTTAAAAATGGAAATTTAACCCCTTCAGGAACGAATTTTTTAAAGGAGGAAAAAGTGATTTCATGTCTAATTTGATTACTTGTTTCCTTAGTCTTTACCGACAGCAACTCAGTACGTAAGAAAAATTTGAAAAAAAAAACAATTAATATAAAGAAGAAAACTGAGTTCACGTATTTAACAATAGCTGTGTTCTTTTCACATCGGATCCAGTTCCGGGTTTTGCAGGAAATTTTGGATTGAATTGAAATTTTAAAAAGCATCAACGTATAAAGATTTTAAAATTTGCGAAAGTCGCATCAAATTGCCATGATATTTACCTATTCAAACTTCAAAGCTTGAAGCAGATAAATCTTTGGATAAATTTTTGGCGCATAAGTGGGTATAAATCCAGGCAATTTGATTTTTTTTTTCGAGAAATAAAAATTGTTTGATATGATGGCTGCTCATAGAATTCAATTCAATCCAAAATGTTCTGCAAAACTCGGAACTGGATCCGATGTGAAAAGAACACGGCTAATAAATGTTTCTAAAATAAAGCAATCATCAAAACCGATCAAATGTTATGCATTGAATAATTTATTTATCAAAAATTTAGGATATTTTTCCAGAAAAGTAAATAGAAACCACGGAGTAATCAGAGGCAACTTTGAAATGTTTTGAAAACAGTTCATTTTAAGTGGAATAAAATGCTATCCATGCTCCCATACTTCAAATTTTTTGCTTTTATTGTCGAAATATAGTCTAATGATTCGTTCTTAAATTTTAATTTTTTTTCCAGTTAGGATAATTTTAATTTATAAAAAACTAAAAGTACCTACACATATGTGGCCAAGGGCACGTTAAGGGATCATTCTGGTTCATTATTTTCAAAAAAAAATTTTAAAATTTTTTTCGGATGAATATGTATATAAAAATATAGACAGAAAGTATTTTTTAAGGTGCGGACATCGCTGAGGTGTAAGACTTTTTCATAATATTTCATTAAAATAAACTTTACACGCGTTTTTCTCAAACGTTTTTTCGGTCGGCGGCGGTGATTTCTCCGGAATTCCTGAACCGATCATTATGAAATTTTAAAAACATATTCTACACATGAAACGCTTCAGCGTATTCTAGAACCGTACTAAAATTTTAAGTTTTACTATTTTTTTTGTTTTAAATCATTGCCATTTTATTAGTATATACGTACATATTGTTACAATTTTGCCCGCCGAGCGGCTGGCGGCAAAATTGCACAAATTTCCTCCGCTATAATTCTGTTGAGGATACGCACGCTCATCCGCCGAGGCAGACGAGCTTGAAAAAAAGATCGGCGTTTCGATCTGGGGCACTGATCAGATCTCATCAGTGTGGCTGACGATCAGTGCCCCGAGCCACAGACGCCAAATTGGGTGGATCGAAAGCCGATCCTTATATCCTCTCGGGGGAAACCTCAAGTGTGAATTATAGCGAAGGAAAATTTTGTAGCAATATATTAGGTAACATCTGTAGAATTCGCGAGAGCCACAGTCATACTGAATCTAAATATTTTTGATTTTTTCGTTTTTCGTTATCGAGATATCAACGTCGCCAGTGACATATCTTCTTTTACTTGTTATTTTTTTGTATTACAGTGTTTGAAATAAATAAAAAAAACTTGTTTTATGTATTTCGAGGGTGTATATATTAACCTTCATAAGGTCTTCAATATTACTGACGTTACCGTACTTTGGGTCAGATTTGACCTAGTAATAGAATCATACATAAATAAGAGTTAAAAATAAAAAAAAAAGCTTTCCATTTATTATTTGACATATTTTTCTTTAATCTCATAATGGGTCAAATTTGACCCTGAGAACCTTATGAAGGTTAAAGCTCAACAAATTTTATATCAATATTTATAATAATATGAACATTCTTAAATCAATTTACAAAAATAGTTCTCTTTTGAGCAGCTTAACAGAATGACCTTAAGCTGTTTTTTAGTAAACTATTTTCGCCATGGCAACTCTTACGCCGAGGCGGTAAATAAAATTGTTATTATTGCTCTAGCTAAAGCAATTCCAATTTATCAATTGCTATTTATTTAGTTAGCAGTGATATCCATTTATTCTAGCGAAGTTGGAGGCCAATGCTATTTTAAGAAAGACAATACGACTCCACGTTTCGAGCTAAATAGGTAAATATAATAACGGAAGGTACCCAGGAGCCCAAATCGATTTGACGAGCGGAGTCAACTTCAATTACCCGCCAATCAGTCAACTGGCAAATTGAAAATTATCCCAAGGTAAACCCATTTAATTTTCCAAATCATGGCCCGTGATAACAATGCTCCCCATTGGCTGCCGGCTCTGCGGCTCGACGGCGCGGCGGAACGAAGTAAGCCAACGTCTATTTGCTGAGGACGAAATCTACGGCAACGACGTTATCCTCTCCTCGTATTTGTTCAGTTAATGACGAATTCATTTGATTGCCAGCACACATTTACATGAAAATTTGCCAACGAGGATAAACTGTAATTCCAATTGTTGTCAGAAATTGTGTTACAAAATTTATTACGAAAATGTGGAAGCACTGATACGCCGCTGTGTGCGGGTGGGGCAGGGGCCTTACCCTGAAAACAATGCCGGCTTCTGTGGAGCTCGTTACTCGACTTCCTCCGAAGGGAAGGGCCGGAGCGGGACGCGTTTCCTTTTATTGTGCAAATAAAATTGCCCAGTTCTATAAGGAGTTGAGATAAGTTGTAATTTATATACGAAGAACACTTGCCGGGGGTGTATTGCAACGGAATTGTGTAGTCCCCCAGAGTGGGGCTCCTGCACGGCGATAGGGCCGCCGAGCTCCCGGAGTGGAAACTTTTCGTGGGCTGCACATAAATCCCCTTTTACCTGGGTTGGAATTGTTATGTCCGGACTTTATTCAATTTCTGCAGGGCTCCGCTCGCCCTTTCGAGGAGACGGGCTGGGCTGACTCCTTTTTATTGGTAGATTTATTCCGCTCTAACCAGACCCCTATGGTGATCCGTAGCTTCAATTTGGATCTGTCTCGAGGGCGGAGGGTGGTGCTCAATTTATCTTGTAGTCGAATTTAAATAAGGACATAATTTTCTATTACCCAGGGGCTATCATGCCATTAGGGTCCATACTCGAGCTGCGAGATTCAACTCATGCCACGGTCGGGAAATTATTTGGTTTTGTGTGCGGAGAGTTTTTACATCTTTTTGTACGAGCTTATCCGGAGCCACAATGCTCCTTTGCCGCAAAAATGTTCGTACACTTTGAGCTTGTGGAGGGTAATCGGAGGTGATTATTACGATGAAATTTGTGTTATTTTGACACCTCGAGTAAATTGGATTTAAGGCTTTATCCTTTATTATAAGAACATTTCAGAAGATATAAACATGCAGTTAGTTGAAAGCAGGATAGCATTTAAAGAATCTAATGATTTATTTAAACTAATTTTTTTACATAAACCTGGATAGAAAACATTAATTACTACATTGAGGAAATAGTTTTAGTTAATTAATACAATAAATAACTCTTTAATTTTGTAATGTTTGATAGTGTATGTAGGTATTAAATCAAATATTATTGACTACAATTGTATGTACAAAATGAAAGAAAGTAGTAATCTGTACACTTTATAATTAGTAAAGATTGCGTACAGTGGCGTACAACAGTGTTCACATGATGGTATTTAAGGTTTTTCCAACGTACTCATTAACTGTAACAGATATCGTAAAACTGGTTGCGTAATAATGTAGAAGCTAAAACTGTCTATAGAAATGCTCCGATATATTTTGACATCCGATTGACCTTTTTCACTACTTTTGTTGTTTCGCAAATAACTCAAAAAATATCGCAGTTATATTATATTAGTTCTTATAATTTTTTGCGAAATAATAACAATATGTTGTTAAAAACTTCATACAAACATTTTATGTACAATTATAAAAATAAAAAATACCTTTCGGCGCCAGCCAGAAGGAAGAGGTACATATATATGTAGATTTCAATGTCGTAAAAATTATTTTTACGTAATTTTTATGAAATGCTGAATTCTCCGTCTCCTTGACCGATTCGATTCAGCCCATTTGCGAGCATATAGGTGATATATTGCCATGGAGAATGTTTTAGCCAAGTTCTTCACGACCATTTTGTAACTCGACTTAGAACTACATGGTGTCAATGTATATGTTAAGTTTGATCAATAGGGGGTTAAGAAGTACGAAAGATTTTGGGTCCACACCATTTTTATGTAACTTACGCCAGCAACATTTCTTAAAAACAATTCCGAATATATAATCTCATATTAACATTCCCTATTTTGGTTTGGATGAGAAAGACCAGAAAGACCTGTGCTTAGGAAAAAAAATTATAAAATAGCAGAGTGTTCTGAGTACATCACAAAAGAGTACGAACTCTTTCAGAGAGGATACTTTTCTTAGTGCTTTTAGTAGCTGCATTAGAAGTTGAATGTACATAGGCAGTATATTTGAAATCATTTTCATTGAAAATTCCTTTACATTAAATTAATCACATGAGGCTACAGACATTAGTCGGAGAGCTGGTCGCCACCTCGACTAAGGTACTCGCCACAAAGCTGAAATTTTTTATATGGTTTATTTAATGATACTTAATCATGAAAATCTATTTCTGCCAGTGTTGGCGCGGTTGCAAAAATACCCCTTTTTTTAAGTTGTGAATTTTTTTTTTAAATATACTTTCACAAATCTGCCGTTCATATATATATGTTTTAATTCATACTATTCTGAAAACAGCCGAAATTTACTGAACAGCCGAAATTTACTGAACGCTGCGAATGGGCTTCGGGCGAGTCCTCGTGTTTGGTTTGGTTCTGCTGGCATTAACATGTGTTGGTTAGAATACATGTGCTAAAGGGGAGAATGTAGTTGCCCATTTCTGGGTATCCCGCAAATTGCACCAAGCGATGAATGGGCCGCTGTGGCCTGCAAGACTGTGGGAGCTATGAATTTGGATTACTTCATGAAGAATTTGAATGAAACAGGGATCGAAAAAACAATTATTTTCAATTTTTCAAAACCAAAAATTATGAGAAACTTCTCCTTTTATATATTTGTTAAATCATTTTCTGATTTTTAATTTTGAAAACAAAAATCAAAACATTATTTTTATTTTTGCGCAAAAAATACTATCAGAAAATAGTTGTGTACATCTGATTTTTACTGAAAAATTCATAACCGTACAGTCCCTAGAATATAATGATGATATGAACAATATTAGCAGCATTAGCCGCATATTGCAACAATAACAGAGAATAAATAGATGCACATTAGGCATTCATACACATTTATTTAATTTTTTAAATGTCGAAAAGAAATAATTGCCAATCATAAGCACAGAAAATGTTTTCATTTTCAGCAAAAAAATATATTGTGATGATGAAATTAATAACATTACCTTGATCTTGAATTAAAAAATTAGTGAACTTTTCTCAGATTCAGTAAATGTTCGTATTATGGAAAAGGGTTTATCAGTTATTGAAGAAACTTCTACATTTTCGGTAAATAATCAAGATGGGGAAAATTTGGGGGAAAAAAAACCGATTTTCGAAAAAACGCCGCCATTTTGTTATTTTTGAACCAAATTTGTTTCTTTTAGTTCATTCCAAGGCCGCTTTGATGCTGATTAAAACCCCGTTTTTTTTCGGACTTTTGTAAGGGCAGTTATTATGGTGCTTTCCATAGTAGCGTGCCCGACATTCGTACTCAGTTTTCTGCGTATAAACGTCATTTGTACAACATCAATTATTACTGAAGGAATAATTTTCATACATATGCATAGTTTAAGGTCTATGCTTTAACAAATAACAACAGTGATATGATTTGGTTCTTAAATCTAAAATGCTAATAGTAATATTTTTGTGTAACGTGCCCGACATTAAAGCAACCAAGGTTTTCAGTAGATAATTTATTTTTAATATTTTAGCTCTACTTTCCTTAATCAAATATTATCTTTCTATTCCCTTAAATATTAACATAATAATAAATAAAGCAAATAAAAAAAAAAATCAGAAGAATCAGGCGATAACTGTACACGCCAGTATTTAAGACGCGTAACGTGCTCGACACGTACGAATTTACAAATTATAATTAGCAAACTTCTGCTGAAAAACGGAACGGAAGGGACGGTAAAATTTATTCCGAACGAATGGCACAAAATGAGAAGATTTCCCAAATCAACTGTTGGACTGAGGAGGGCACAGCAAGCCTTCCGAATGTCACACACTAACCCCAAAAAATCTGGCGAAAAATTGCGCACTTTCTGGAATGCTCCTTATGCACGCCGTGAATTTTTAATGTTTTTTTAAAAACATTTTAGCAGACCACACTGTGCCCCAAAAAAATTTTAAAAAATGTTTTCCTGTAGTTTGAGTCAAATAAAGTATATGTACCTACATAGTTTCATTAAGATATGTCTTTTTATTCAATTAAAAATTAACCTTAGAAAAAAAATTTTTTTTTTAATTTGAAGATGCTAAGTCCCCTTAAAGTAAATTTCCACTGTTATTATAAAATTGAAAAAATCAAATGATATTTGTTTCTTTCAGGTTTGGTTTCAAAATAGACGTGCAAAGTGGAGAAAAGCAGAACGGCTGAAAGAAGAACAACGTAAGCGAGAAAATGGCGGCGAAAGTTCTGTATCTGCAGAAAAGGTTGTTATTTTTATTAATTATTTTTTTTTTAAATGCTGCAACTGCTCAAAATTTCTCAGATTGGAAACAGTAGGGAATCATCGCCTGATATAACAGGGGAAACAGACGACGAGCCTCGAAGTCCTAGTGGGCCCCCCACCAGCCCCAGAGTGGACTCTGACACCGAACGCCCTCTGTCTTCCACCCAGCTGACTCAAACCGCATCCCAGTCGGGATCAGTAAGTGCCGGGTCACCGTCGCCAGGAATGCGGACCCCGCAGAACCCAGCGACCAGTCCGACGACATCGAACAATCCAGACTCGCCCATTGAGGTCGGGGGTCCGATGTCGCTGACGTCACGGGCACCCACCCTGACCACCCCCTCGTTCGGCAATCACATCTTCAACAACTTCAGTGATAGGTGAGTCCTTGAATTAAATCGAGTTGAGTCGTCCTGCGGGCCGTGGACTGACGTCTGTCAGGTAGTCGGCGGAGGCGCTTTGCTCCCCAGGGCAGTGTCCTTGCCTGAGTGGTCCTTTGTGCGAAACGCTGTTTAATCCACCCGCTGCAAAAATAATCGCACGTGGCGGCAATTGAAGTCATTTGATTCCGCGTAAATTGACTGGGAGCGGACGTTTAGTCGCCGAGGGCAGGAGTCATGCGAGGATAACAAAGGACACTGCTGTCGCACTTCCGCCCCGGGGCTTCGGAGCACATAAACAACCCGGTGGCGGGTATATAATATAATTGCCGGACCGCCCGCAGGGCGAACGCGTGCGCAACACCAAACAAACGTGACGGGGTGGCTGGCTGAGAGCGTCTGTCAGTCGTCTGGTGGAGGGTTCCCGGGTGACTGGCAGATTGTGCAGCTCCACTCCGGGACCGAAAGAAGTCCAGACTCTGAGCACTTCCGGCCGTTGTTGTCCTGGAGGACTCCTAATGGCCCTAAATCAATTGCCGATTTGATGGTGTCTTGATAAGCGACATTCTCAGATTGTCCGGAATATTTATGAGTTACGCTCGACCTGATTCAATCCAATTTAATGATTCGAATTGATTTGGCTCCGATTTACGAAGAAAGGCAACCTATTTGCAAGATTTCCTTTATTGGTCCTTTGCATATACATACATAGGTATAATTAGCTAAAATAATGTTCGAAATTGCTCGCAACAGTTTAAAAAGACATGAAAGACATAAATAAATACACTCATCAAAAGTATTAGAGGATAATTAAAAATGCAAAAATGATTATTCCAATGTTTGAACAGTTAATTATAAATTCGCGAAAACTCAGAAGAAGTTCTTTTACTTTTTTATGAATTTTGAAAGGTGTGCATCGGGTCGAAACAAAAATGTTAGAATGAAGTTATTGAAAACATAAAAGCTTATTCTTTCTATTTAAAGTTCTTAATTTTTATTTTTGTGCGATTTCTTTTTAACCAGCTCATCATCTGTTAAAGCAAAAGTAACTACATATTTTGATTGTAAAATCCCGATCTGTTATTAGATTAAGCTGCATGTAACCTCGTTGAAAAGGTGATAAACTTGTCCAAAAAAGGTGTATTTAAAAGAAAAATTGTTGCTGAGCTCAATATTTTGCAATCTTCAGTTATAAATATAAGAAAAAAAGAAAATATTAGCGGTACTTTAGGAAGAAATGGAAGACCACGGTTGGTTACAGATCGACAGGCTCGTTTGGTGGGGCCACGTTTAACAGCTGGGACGGCCAAAATTCCTAAGGATGTTGTAATATAAGAAAGGACATTTGCTAGTGTGTGGACAATACCGAGTGCTCTCAAAAGAGTGGGTTATGTTACAGAAAAAAACTCCAAAAACCAAAACTAGCTGCTAAAAACTTGGAGGAACGAACGAATATAAATAATATAATAAAACTTTGCGTTTGATGTTTCCCAAACGACATGAGAATTGGACAATTGATGACTGGAAACATGTTCCCTGGTCGGAGAGTCGTCAATTGTCCAGTGTTCATTTTGTTTGGCAAACTTCAACCGCAAAGTTTTATTTTTAGCAGATAGTTTTGGCTTTTTAGGCTTTTTTTCTGCAACATAGCTCACTCTTTTGAGAGCACTCCTTATTGTCCACACATTAGCAAATGTCCTTTCTTATATTACAACATCCTTAGGAATTTTGGCCGTCCCAGCTGTTAAACGTGGCCCCACCAAACGAGCCTGTCGATCTGTAACCAACCATGGTCTTCCATTTCTTCCTAAAGTACCGCTAATATTTCCTTTTTTTCTTATATTTATAACTGAAGATTGCAAAATATTGAGCTCAGCAACAATTTTTCTTTTAAATACACCTTTTTTGGACAAGTTTATCACCTTTTCAACGATATTTTTTTCTAGGGTCTTCATTTTAGTATATTCATAATTTTACTGCTTCAAAACTATTTGCTTCACTAGTTAAACGTTAGTGAAGGATGAAACTTGTCTACAAACTCATACAGAAGAATCCTAATAACAATTAATGTCCAAGAACGACGAAAAAACTGAGTGGTGCAAAACTGAGTAAATGCCTTTTAAATGGATTTTGATTTAATTTTTGTTAACTTTTATTGCTAAAACATTAATTGTCATATTCAATTAACTGAAATAAAATTATCTTTCTGTTGCTACCATTTTTTGTATAATTTACCGTATTCTTACAGAGAACAGCTCTCTAAATGCCTTTCTGTGAAAACATTTGTTCACTTTTACTCCACACTGTAGTTAGCCCCACCAAAGCTAATTGCCACGAGCCGCCACTGCTAAATTGCAACAGAAAACCGTAGTAGTCTTCTGCCTTGATATTACAAGGGTGTTATATTTAAAAGCTAGAACTAGAGTACCTAATACAATATATGTACGTATGTCACGGCATTTTAACTCTTTTATTTCACATTCCAAGTATTCCAAAATGACAAAAATGTAAAGGGAACATAAAAAATCGAAGCATAATCAATAAGGGAATTACTAATTTGAGAAGTATACCTGCATATAATCATTTTGATGCAAAAATATAACAAAAATACGTAGTCGGTCACATATCGAACTGGTCTGATGTAGTTCTACGTGACATGTCGATACATGTTATGTTGCATCGAATAGTACAATTATCATGTAATTACTTTGTGTACGAACACTCATCGACTTGAAGAGCGTAGTCTCACATTAGTTAGTAGTAGTTTAAACAAGAGTCGCGTATTTTTTCTGTTTAAAGAAAGCTTATGTCCCGCCCAAGTATGATCCAGAAAGCAAGCGCGAGTCAATAGAAAGGCGCAGGCGTTATTTAAAACTATTCTAAATTTCGCATCGATAGGACAAGTATAGTTATTGAAACTAGTGGTCGCCCTTTGGTCGTAATTCGACCTACCGGGGTTACCATGAAAAATACGAAAGTACACAGCCTACTATGTGTTTGAAATTGGCACTATCAATAATAAAAATACGACAGTTTGTTAACAGACTACTATGCGTTTGACATAGACAGTATATGAACGTAAATAAGAAATTTATTTAATTAAATTTAATGTATTTGTAACACATATTATATATAAATTTTAGCTTTCTGGACTTCTTCTCTACATAAACTTTAACTTATGCCAAATTTCACACTCCTCCTTCCGTCCAATATGCTTAAAAAGGGGTACAAAGTTTTCGCTTCACGTATTAATATATAGATAAGCAGCTGTGACAAACGAATAGACAAAGTCACACCATAAGAGTTCTCTTTTACCATTTTGGTATACGGAACTATAAAAAGTGAAAAACTAACTCGATTAAAAGCAACATCCAGTTGTGCACCTTGCTCAATGGAGTAAAGATATGCAAAATAAGTTTAAGTAAACTTTTGGTATTTTATTAAGGACACTTCCTGTTTTCCATTAAAATAGTCTAAATGTTGCTATTGTCAAACTCTTCTTTTAAAAACAACTCAACGGGGAAATATGGTAAAAAGTACTAAAAAGTCAACAAATTCTTTCGTGCACCCGCGTATGATGCGGGTGCGGGGCGGCGAGGCATTAAAGCCCTTATTCTTTCCTATTAGAGCAGAGTCTCATGCAAATTTATTGTAGAACGGCGCCCGAGAAAATCTTATTTTGCAGCTCTTGTGGCCTGCGCAGTTTGCTTTTTAATGACTTCCGAAACCGCAGGCGGGCCAATTGCCCCAATAACCACTCGGGCACTTTTCCCTGCATTGTACACGAAGTGCCCTCGATTCAAGTGCAAATTCCTCGGACGCCCTAATGGTCCCCGAAACGACATGTTCTCGCGCAATTGTTATTCAAACAGTCTCATAACAAATGGGGCGTGCAGAGGGTGCTTCGAATTCATTAAAAACTGAAAGGGAAACTTATGCTCAAATAACTCGCAGAAAAAACCGGCGCATTGTCCCGAGTGGCGGGCTTTTTACACATTTGGGCCACTTCCTTGCCCTGCCGAGGACGCACCCTGTTTAGTTTGTTGCCAATATGTTTGCGGGGTGTTTGCAGCGATTAAGGACGAGTGCCATTCTCCTATGCGGTCGAGGGATTACTTTTTACTTTTTCCAGCGGGTGTTCTGCAGGGATTCCGGCTTTCATTGAGTTTCATGAAGTGAGACGTCGGATGTCCGATGGCTATTTATCAAAACAAATTGCACTGCGGGAAATGTGGATCAGTAGCTCTATATTCTCCACTAGAAATATTGAATATGAATATTAAGTAAAAAATTCTGATGAGTTGGATATATCGCATAATGGAAAAATTTTTGCTTAACAAAAATTTGGATTCGATTCGGTACATATTCTTATAAGTCATGCGCTATTTATTTCCTTTCATTCCAGTAGTTTTTCCTAACCTTTTTTAAAAGCGTTTGTAATCTTATTTAAAAGCCTATATACCATTAGTCGAGATTAATAAAATACATACATACATTGCATATACATATGTATACATATATAAGCCGATTTTTATACTAAAACCAACTATGTATATAGGTTTTACATATATGTAGATAAATGCATATAAAGGGTGGCCGGTTTGAAGAGTTACCAATTTTAAACGTTATAGATGCTCTTTTAAAGATTTTTACTTCATTCAAAGCCAAACATCAAAATACGAATTAAAGATTTGAAATATAGATAAGTTTATTGTTCGATATATTATCCTTTTGCATGTATGATTTTGTATAAAAGGCTGTACGAATGAGAGTTGGAGGAATTTTATTCCATTTATGAAGTATTATTAACTTTGAATGAGTCCTATCATATTTTTTGATATAAACTCTGATCTCCAGCATGGGCCAGATCGAAAAACCATTGGATTTACATCTGCAGAATTGGACATCCGTTGTATAGAAGAAATGAACTTTGAAACATTGTTTTTTAGCCGTTTTTGAATGACGATCGCTTTGTATGATGGTGCCGAGTCTTTTTGGGAATGTCAAAAGATCTACGCTGAAATATTTAGTTGCCTAGGGTTTGAAAGCAACTTCCAAAGCCATTTCGGGGTAGTTGGTAGCACTTATTTTGATGCCAACCACCCTGTATATGCAAACGTAATGTTTTAGGAAATTATTATGTATACGGAATTACTAATTTAATTGCCCTACCATGTAAAACACTTTCTTCCAGAAGAAGGACAAAGACTTCTAATAAAACAAAAAATTTTAGGAATTTAATGTTTGTGCATTCAAAATTACAATCAACATAATTGAAGTAATATTATTATTATAGTAAAAAGGACATAAATGATTATTTGTGAGGATTTTTTGGCGCTTTGAAAGAAGGAACGTTAAAGACAAGTGAATTATCTGAATAGAAAAAAATCATTTTTCTTTCATTTCTAGCGACATAGCATTTATATAATTGTATTCTATATATTTTCATTTACTTAAAGATATACTTTCCTCCCTTCGAAGTGCCAAAAAAACCTCAAAAATAATCAAAATATACCTAAAAAATTACTAGGTCAAATTATTCGTTCCTCATAAGTAAAATCCTCAAAAATTTAACAAAAAAAAAATGTTATTAACGAAAATAGTCAATCACCTCCAAAATTTTCATTAATTTTTGCTCATAATTTATTAATAGCAGAAGTTCCAAAAAAAAAAAGAAAATAGTTACCTCCAAAATTTTCATTAATTTTTAACTTATTAATTTTAGAAATTGAAAATAAAAGTTGGTTTAGTAAAAGTTGTAGATAATATAATTATCTACGAAAAAGCTCAGTAGGTACAAAATTTTTGTGGGAGTGATAGTTTCCGAGATATATTAAAAAAACTTTTTCACCCCCATTTCGAAGATGGCGACCAAATGGGTGCACCCCCGACTCCGAAGACTCAAACTTAAACTATTGTTGGTTGTTTAAAAAATAGAAAAGCATCGTATACCCAAAATGCACGGTTGACCTTTTTTTACGCCGGATTTATGCAAAATGTAATTTGAGCTCCTTGTTTATTTGTTTTATAAAATATAGAATTCTAGATATAGCTAATTGTGAGGCATCATTTCAAAATGGAGTTGTTCTAAAAGTCGTTCGCAATGGTAGCGAAGGCGATATCACAAGTTCTGCCATTATTTCGCTGCAATAACAAATTTTATTTAAAAGCGTATCTTTCGCTTCACTCTCTCAGCAGGAGTTGGGGCTGGCTGCTTCTTGGATAGTAAGCAATTTAATAAATAAATAAAAAAGTACGAGGCATTTGAGGAACGGCGAAATCCAATTACATCTTGGGTCGAAAGTATAAAATTTTATGCCACCATTTCCGCGTCCGCGTCAAGGAGCAGGCAGCTGGGCGAAAAGAGAAAACAGAATAACAAAATTTCACTGCCATTTCCACTCGAGCTCCGATAGAGCTCACCCTGCAGGTTCCGAGCCACGGATGGCTCCTCTCGCCCGGTTCTAATGTTTATTCATGCAAAACGTCGTCCCGAAATTTTCCCTTTTTTGATTATGAAATTTTCATAGCAGATAGGAAAAAGTTGGAAAATGTAATAATTTTTGCATTTTAAATATCCTCGGGGCTTTCACTTTATTCCGGTGGTCTGGGATCCTTTTCTCGCATTTATCTGTGGCTGTAACAAGTCTGGGCTGCTGCTACACAAATTTGATATCGTTGGGAAATTATTATCTCGAGATAGAATGAGCGCAATATGCAATAAAAAAGTTGTATGCCCTGCGATATGCATAAATGATACATGCGCTCCTGAATATTCCGGAATTTCGCCCGTAAGGAGCTCCGCGGCCGCAACTTGCTCTGCCAGCGAGGACATGATGTTTTTGCGTCTTTCCTGCATAATTCGATTTCCTTTGATATTCCAAAAGTTGGAAATTGCGTTTAGTTGCACTGGAGGAGATTATCATCCTTATTACTGTTTTGCCGCTTTAACTCGGAGTGCTTTCTGCAAAATTATTTTCAGAGATGCGAATTTTGCAGATTTTTATTTCATCTTTTAATAAGACGAATCGACGTAAAATTATGGTTTTTGTAGAGTTGTGCAACGGAGAGGTTTACAAATTTTGACAATTTTAAATTTTCTGGAAGTTATTTTGTTATATGACTTTAATATTAATTAATTAATTGTTAACGTGAATAATTAAGGACAATGATAAACACTCTAGTGTGTGCTTTTATTGCATTTAAAGTCAAATCACGGCTAATTTTTGAGTGACCTCTCTATGTGGAATGAGTTAATTAATAATAGAAAACAAAGGTTCATTTCATTCGATTCATTGATATTAAAAATATTCGAAAAACTAAGCAGCAAAACATCCCTACTTAAAAGTTATAACAAAAATTGTTCTAGGTAAAAGTGTACCCAATTAATAAAATGCTTAAGAACTCAAAGTCATACACAACAATGCTGAAATCTTTATTTTTTTTTTTTAAAAAAAACTTCTAATTTTTTCAAATTGCCATTTTATATAAGAATTTTGGTATCAATCGTCTAAAACTTTCATCAGATTCAATCAAATGTTATCGTAATAACATTGATGAAATTAGTTGTAATCATAATTAATTTGTGTAAGTCATTAATCTTTGATTTGATTAACCTTGTGGACCAACGACAGGTACAGTGGGCGGTCTAGTCTGGTACAAAATTGTGAATAAATATAGATTGTGCCAGTTCTCTTGGATAGTTGGCTTCTTTGCCTGCCTTTGTGTTGCGTTTAACGCCAACGTGTCCAGCGGTCCATGCAGCTTAATGTTTTATGTTTTGGGATCGGTCGTCGTTAATTGCACAAATATATCTTAAAATAATTTTTACCAATTACACGTTTTGGAGGGCTTTCAAAACCATGGCTTTTAGACATTGTTTCGTACCAAATATTGTATATCTCTAAAATGGCTTTAGGGTTTAACGTCATAGTTACGGTACGCACTTATCCAGTTTTTTTTACCTTAATGATATGATATTTTTTTATAGGGGATCGAGGAAATTCGCTTGCGCAAACTTGTAGCCCAGACCACCCGTGTGCCAAACTTCCTAATCATATGATACCATTAATTACAATTGCTTTAATTGGATGTAATCTTACACGTTGATATATTTAATACTGAACTGCCGAATGCCGATTGACGGCTATATTGCAAAGTATCAGACCTGTGAAGTTAGTAGGGGAGACTGGGGCTGGTTGAGACAGGGGTAGGTTGTTACAGCGGCAATGGTGGCTATACAAAGATAGTAACAGGAACGCTTGAAAGAGAAAAATTACCACCTAATGATAGGCTAGCCACTTGCCACCCGCTAGTTCCGCCAACGCATTTGTGTGAGGAGCCCTGGCACGGTGCTATCAAAACCGCAGGTTTCTAACTTTTTATTTTTTTAGTAATATTGGTCTACAGCCTGTTTATATTAAAAAAAATAGTTGTTCGGTAATGTATATTTGTGCTCTAATCTTTCTTTTTGTGTTGAGTATATCATAATATAGTTATTTCTATTAATTTTTTTCTACTTTACCTTAAAGGCTAAATTTTGGGATCGGGGCTAAAACTGACATTTCTTTGGGGCAGGTTGTTACATGTCACAGCCTGCTCCATAGTACATCTTAGTGACTGTTATAATTTGCTATAATTAATATTTAATTTACGCTATTCATATTTTTGATTTGATGAGGCATACAGAGCAGTCGTACACCTTTACACCTTGCAAACATAAAAATATTGTGTTTTATGTCTAAATTAAGTAAAACAATTTTGATTGCCCTTACTAAAAAGTCTCAGATTATGTTTGCTTTCTGTTGTAACATTCTGCCCCGTATGGTGTAACAACCAGCCCCAGGCGCGGGGCTAAAAGTTACACGGCTCTTTTTCCGCGTGTTTATAGCACTTCTAATAGGCGTAAATCTAAAATTCTTCTTAAATTAAAATCTTGAATAAGTTATTTAATTTAATCAAACAAACTTGGAATTACGTAAAATAATCTAACTAACAAAAAATATGACAATTTGTTTAAAAAATGTCACAACCAGCCTCAGTCTCCCCTACAGTAGGTATTGTTTAAATATATGTAGGTACAGAATATATGCTTGTATATATGAGAACGGACATAAGTTAACAATATTGGTATTAGCTGCGTTTTTTCACAACGGATCTGGTTCTAGGTTTACTAGGAAATTTTGCATTGAATTGAAATTTATGAATAGTTACCCATATCGAACTTTATTTTATTTCGTGAACGTGAATCGAATTGCCTGGATTTACATATACCTAGTTTAGGTCTGTCTGTTAACCCAAAAGTTTTTACCCATGGGTAAAACTTTTTAACCGAAGCTGTCTGTTTACTCCAAGCAGAGTAAAAATTTACCACTTGACAGCATTTCCCCTCTTACCATTTTTACCAGATTTTACCCAAGCAAAATAGTCCGGGTAAAATTGGGTAAAATCACGATTGCTTGTCAGTTCACTAAAGCATGCTAAAGTATGTTTTAAGTGAGATTAAGGCAGTTTTTGGGCTTTTTTGGGTTTTGTTAAGTTATTGAAAAATATTTCATATAAATTAGAATTTTTCAAAATATGACAGTTTACGCACACAAGCAAGTCCTTTAGATTTTACCCAATTTTTACTAGAAGTGGTCTGGTAACTTTTGATATTTATTCCCCCTACCATATGAAAGTTTTTACCAGATTTTTACCCAAGAAAATTTTACACAAAGTTACCAGACAGACCTTTTGTGTCAAAAATGTAATCCAAAAATTTATCTGGTTCAGGGTTTGAAGTTTGAATGGGCAAATATCAAGGCAATTCGATGTGTTTTTCGCAAAACGTAAAATCTTTGTATAACTGACTGTTTTTTTAATTCAATTCAATGCAAAATTTCCTAGTAAACCCAGAACCAGATCCGTTGTGAAATAAACGCAGCTAATGTTATTATTACTATATCATTTTTGCTATTGTTATTAATTATATATATTTTTTATGCAATTTATAGGTGCCAGTAGAAAAAAATTACAAAAACAATTTTGATCCGCCAGTTCGAAACGAAGAATGGACAAAGGAAACTAATTGGTGGAAAATCAAACAAATGTTAGCACGCAAGAAGCTACAAATTTCAAAAAAGAAGGGGTGCCAAATTGACATTCTCTGAAAATTGAAATAAATATATAATTAATAATTATACTTAACCAGTGAGTGGACAAACGAAATTACATAATTGCCGGACAAACGACCTATGCGGTTTAATTTTTTGTTTTTTACAATTAGTGGATGCCAGTGAAAGAAATTTGCAAAACAATTTTTTGGGCTGCCATTTCGAAACAACAAATGGATGACAAATTAAATTAATTGATAGACAATCATAGACATTTGATGTACAAGCGAATGCAAACACAAATAAGTACAGTATTACAAAATTCGTAAAAGTGAGTGCCAACTTCACAGACCTCAAAATCAAAGTATGCGGGTCATCTCTTAACAATGCAGTAACCGTTTACATTATTTTTTCCCGAGCAGAGCGGCCATGAACCCCATAAAGGTATTTCGTTCTGACTAAAAGCAGCACTTGCCCTTAACTCCATCAAGCCCTAATCCGACACTCCTTCCGCAGAAAGCAGAAAAAATCGAATTTCTTCCCCGCCCGCCCTTTCGGTGGGTGCAAAGTTATCCGTGCCAGCCCTCCGACTCGAAAATTAACAATAATCCAATGACTGTACAAATCGGAAGTCATTTAGTAGCATCCAATTCCTTGACTATCAGCAGAATCCTGGTGCGGCGCGGCGCGACGGAGGGTTCTGTTTTCCTTGCAATCAGACGCCTGATCATTGCTGAATATTCGATTTGCCCGGCGCGCACAGTCAAGGAATCCGTCGTGGCCCAAGCAGAGGGACGGGGCAGACCGGGGCGAGGGCTGGGGATCGATGCCGCATCCGCGTTGCGTTGTTTTTGTTTTTAACGTTGCAGAAACTTTGTAGATGTTTCCGGTTCCGGCTTAATGCTGAGGCACGTACGAATTTGCTGCTATTGGTTGCCCTGTTTCTGCTTCCTTTGAGTGTGATAAATTACTCGACTTCTGAGATATTCGTCCCTTTGAAAGGGCTCCTTGGCAACGAGATGTAATCATTTCATTAGGACTTATCGCTAATGCCTCTCGTAATTAATTTTGGAATTTGCAATAGGTGCGGCTGTTGATTGAGAAAATTTGAAAATGAAAGTTGTTATTCTACTTCATTGCGTATACATAAACATAGACGGTATAAAGTAGAATTGCCGATAATATTAAGGAATAAGTAATGAGAACTCTAAAACTCTTATCCCTATATTTCTGTGAAATTAAATTTCTTTTTCCTAATTCGGATTTTAATTTATTTTGGTTGTCCACGAAAATTAAGTAATTTGGAAGTAAATCTTGTCTACTGACTTAATTAGAGGCAATTTTTTTTTATATTATGAATTAATGGATAATATAGTAACTTCACCGTAAAACGGGGTTAATTTGACCCAAAGCAAAATTCGTCCTTGATTTTTTAGCTGTAACTTGTTAGCTTTCTATTTTTATATGCTTCGATAGTTCTTTCCCAATGCAATTAACTGAAAATATGTACGTGATATTAGTGAAATCATACTTAATGTTGTTAAGTAAGGATCAAACAGACCAACGGTTGTGGTTACTTTGACCCATTGTTTTGTCACTGTATTTTAAATCCAAAAATTTAAAATTTGCAGTCTTCCTCTTAGATGATTTGTTATGGAAATTTTAATAATAGCCTGAATTTAAAATCATTTAGACACTTTTCAAGCATTTCTGAGCTGTAATTTGCATATTGCCATGTTCCAAACCAACTTTTATATGAGTTGTCAAAAAAACTGAGCTGATGAATAAAAACATACTGGACTTACAATCTATTAGGTTTAGAATCAATCAAATTAATGTAATTCTTGTTAAATGCTCCATTTAGTTACTTCCGTCGTCATGACAATTACAATTGAAACTCTGTTAGTTAAATTCCTTCGGAGTCATAATATACTATATATGTATAAGTAAAATGGTGCCAGCATCTGTAATTAAAATTTTCCCGAAACATGAAACTAATTGACAAAATTTCGTGACACAAATCCATGAAATTAAATGAAATCAAACAAGGCCCCCGCTCTCACTCAGTTGAAATCGGCTTCTTGCTTCCCGCTGTCTATTAATGCAATTAAAATTTTATTAATCACTTTCAATTAAAAATTCAGCGAGAGCGACAACACTGTAAACAAACACGTGTTTAATCACATCAGGCAAGCGACGGATTATTAATAACAGCCGCGGAGCTCTCTGAAACTTTAATCGACGGGCCGATGTCGTTAGACGGAAGGGTGCTCCCGGGCCCGCATCGCATGTTCCGTGTCAATTACGACAACTGAACGTATTAAGTGCGCCAAAGGCATTTATGACGGATTCGCTTGCTCTGGAGTGTTTCTCTGCCTCGGTCCTGGCAGAAGCACGAGATTTTCATTAAGGCCATAAGACTCGTACACTCATATTTTGTCTTAAATTAATCAATTTTAATCAAGGTGGGATTTAATAAGGAATATTAGGGCTAATCAAATGTACGCCTGCTGTCTTTTAAGCATCAAAAACAATTACATATTCCACCGTAACATGTTTTCGACTTTTCGGATATATGTACATACATATATGTTCTTGTCTACATAGGGCATAGAAAAATCTGAAATTTAAGATTCACTTTAACTAACTGAACTCAAATTAATTGTATTGCAATGTAGATAATGTAAAATAAAAATAATAAAGTAGTAATTTATATTACTTAATTCAGCTAATTTATGTAATATATTATACAAATACTGCTTTCTTCAATTTGGTTTGAGTTTGTCATATGTTAATACAGTGAAGAGTAACACTGAACCGATGATGATACTTGAGGGTTTTGCAAATTGTTCATTAACTATTACAGTTGCGTAATATAGTAGAGTCAAAAATTGTCTATATAAATCTCATATACATGCATTTTGATGTTCGACTGATCATTTTTGAGTTATTTATGAAGCAAAACTTTTAAATTTCATTAATTTTATCCTCGCAAATGCTTCAAAAATGTCGAAGTTACGGAAGAAATGGTTATAATCAATTTTATGCATAAGTTAATTTTCTACAAGTTAGTTACAAGTCCCATTGAGCAAAAACTATTGAAAAACAATTTTATCTCGAAAATTATTAATCTACAAATTACCTGAGGACACCTGCCTACATCAGATTTATAATTAGCAGAAATAAAATAATTGAAATTTTAAAAACCGTTACATATAGGTATAAAGGTTTTAACATTTTCGGAAGTTGCATCAAATTGCCATATTTGCCCATCCAAACTTGAAATAAGTTAAGTTAAGTTTTGAAGCACAGTGGGTATTTAAGCCATTTGATTTTTTTTCGAGATGTTTTGATATGGTTGCTTCTCATAAAATTCAATTAAGTGAAAAATTTCCTTCAAAACCTGGAACTGGATCCGATGTGAAAACAACAAGGCTAATAAAGTGGCTGTGACGTCAGCAAAAATGTTGTATACCTAAATCAAGAAAAAGAACGACTTTCTTCAATTACTTTAAATATGTAGGTTTTAGGTTTTACATTCCGACAAATTATATAGTAGATACAATTATTTTCAAAAGTGTGCAATAAATCGAACAAGTCAAATAGTGTATGTGAAATTTTACGATAAGGAGGAAGTTAATCATTATCTTATAATTAATTTAAATTTAAAAGTAAAACGTGTTTAAAAGTACCTACTATATAAGTTTAGTTTAAGAGTGAATGTGTTCTCTCGAGCTGCATTGGATGAAATTTGGTCCAAGAGTGCATTAACGTTACAATGGCGTTTTAAGTAAGAGTTGCGAAATGCTTGTTGGATGGATTTCTGCTTTGAAGGCGACAGGTGTGCTTGACTTTTTTTAAAACAAAGTCTGTCCTCTTCTTGCCGAGTATCCTGGGCGCGCGCCCGTGTGTGTGCAAACTCGAATAAATATTTAATGGCGTCGTTTTCCATCCATATTTGATTGTGTTTTTTCAGAAATGGAGACGCATTTGCGAGCTTTTGTTTAAACAAGCAAACAAGACACAAACACAATTACGCTAACTGCAAAGAAATAATAAACTTAGGGGCGCCGGGAACAAGTGAATATCAAAGTTTTCGTATTTTCCATGTGCCCATTGTTGGTAGTCGCCCGAAGGACTGTATTTTCATTCCACCACCAGCACCAGCGCCACTTGTGACGAGAGATGCCTTTCTGCAGGTTGAATTTGTTTTTGTGCAACTCCTTGACTGTTTCCTTTGTGAGATGAAATGCATTTGCTTCTAGTGCAATAATGCTCGCTCGCCTGAAGCATCTACTTTATAATCTGCAAATCCTCGGAACTAATCCGTTTGGCCTGAGTGTGAGAAAATGGCTGGATTTTTATCTTCAGTCTGCCGTTGCTTAGCGCTCAAAACGCGATAACGAGCTAAAGTTAAGTTTCGCCTTCCTTAATTAGCAAAAATGCTTCGAAGTAGGGAGAGAAGTATCTTTGAGAGATGGTATATGAAAAAATTTAATTTGACTTTTGACAGAGTCTTAGAGAATCCTTCGTGTGTCTCCATTTCGCCCTTAATTACATTTGTTGCAGGGTTTTACTTTTGCATTTTACTTTCTCATATTTTTACCAGTTTCTCTTAAGATTCCGCTTGTTTTTTTCATTGTTTTATATTCAAGTCAGACATAACTTACATTACACCCATATTATGGTTAGCGAGCCGACCAAATTTCATTGAAATCTCAATTCTTAGCTTCTTAAAAAATCGCCCTATTACGATTAGTGAATATTCGCTAAAATCTCATTTCTTATGTCAAAACCATTAGGAAAATACTTTCGATAGTATTCTGTCTGCATATACTATTTTTGCCAGAACATTTGCATCCCTCCTAATTGTCGATAGAACGCTATAAATGCATATTTATAACAAAAAAATACGGCCTATTGGGAAATGAATTTGGTAAGCAATTCATTTCTCTCGTTTTGGACCTGTGAATTGGCCGCCTAAATCGTATGATTTGATAGCGTTGGACTACTTTTTGTAGGGGTCCGTCAAATCTCTTATTTAAACCGATAAACCAGCATCGACTTAAGCACTAGATGGCAACATCACAAGTGCGTAAGATATAAAATTGGACTTCTCATATGGACCACCTGAAACGTCGTGGCCAACATTTACATGAAATAATCTTTAAAATGTAAATGGCAAAGAATAATTTTTAATCTCCAATAAAAATGTTGTACCTACCGTTTTCCAATTTTTTTTGTTTTTTTGAAAATTAAAAACCAAATGCCTAAAACATCACCCTTTAGTTGTAATTGAGACTAAATTTAGGCTTTAGAAATACAAACACTCTGACTAAAATCTACAAGAGTTCCAAAAACACTCCACTGAACAAAAGGGCCAGAAATTTTAGGGCCCTCTGTATAAATTTCTAAGACTAAAAAGGGGAAGACATTTTAATCCTTTTGATAATATCCTACAGAGCCAGAGGTTGGCAAAACTTCAATCTTAGTATAAAAAACAAAACTAGCGGGGGAAATACATATTAGTTGACAGCTGTCATTATACATAATTTTTAAGTAATCGGAAACTCCACCCCAAGGCCATAATTGGTTGGCGTTTCGATCCAGAGCACTGGCCAGATATATTCAGTATGGTTGAATGGCCAGTGCTCTTGCCACAGACGCTACGATCATGCGGATCGAAAGCAGGTCTCTGTATCCACTTGATTAAAATGTCAAGTGTGAATTACAACGAAGAGTAATTTTGTTACAATATGTACCTATTAGTTTAAAAAAAATTTGTTTTAAATCAACTAGCTGAGGAATAATCAACCATTAGCCGGCACCCTTGGCTTACCTACTAACTAAAACATTATGAAGAAAACATCTACTAATTGTTCTGCATTAAAAATCTCTTTTTTTATACAAATCCTACATACATACAACGTTAAAATTATTTCACCAGTGCTAGACTTAGGATTATTGAATGTAAAATGTTAGTATGAAAATACATAGTGCACAGTATGATAGTTTAATATTCAAGAACCAAAATAGTAATATTTTCTATTTAATTGAAAAAAGTGCATTGTTGTTCAACAGGATATCTTCCAAGCTGACTGGTTACATTTAAAAATGTTAAGCTGCTTAAAATTTTCTTATAAAGTGAATCAACGCTCCGCCCAGTGCCATTTCTGCAAAATGTGTTTCTGTAAAATCCACTTCAATTCCCAAGTGTTTTCGACTTCATATCATATCAACGATAAAAGAAGTCGAAAATCCACAGCTAGACATGAAATGTTCAGAGCAAAGGATTCTTTGATATCTCGGTATTAGCAAACGAAGCTGCTTAAGGAAAAAATTCAATTTTATCCCTCCTTTGGCAAATTTGATTTTATACATACCCGGCGAGAGCAAAGATGATCCTGAAAGGCACCGACCGGTTCTCAAAGGTATCGGAACATACAAAATTTAAAAATGTATTCCAATTTTGCTGAGCCCTGTCTATCGGCCTCTTATAAATTCATACAGCAAATTAAATAATTCAAGGCGCCCCTCGCAAGCACATATATTTACATATCTATCCTCGTGCTGAATTTCCGAAAGGGCTGAATGCCCACGCCCCCGCATCGCTGAGCATTATTTCCATAGATAACAGTTTTTCTATCAAAAACGAGCAATGGGGTGCATGTTCGAACGATATGAATTTTTAAAGGGGTTGAACATTTTACAGCCTATACCCTGCCCACCCACATCTATTCCGAGCAAATGGCCACCGCCTCCATTTTGTTATGGAAGTTTCGCTTCCGGGTTCGTTAGATTGGCCGGATCGTAAAGAGCATGCAAAGGGAGACGCCGAGATCAAAGAAAATTAACTTCATCAGATAATGTCTGTTAGAGTAACAAGGGAATTATCTCGTTATCTGAATTTTTCACAGAAGCGATTTTCTTGTGAGGCAAGTTTGAATTTGGGGGAGGAAATGCTCACGCTTGAATTTTCCTCTGGGTAATAAAACGATAAAGGAATTTCCACGTTTATTCGGTTATTTCTTTTACTGCTTTAAGGACGGTTTTTATGTAATCACCACTTGATAAAAAGGACGTGGAGGAGCATAATTTTGCACTCTGAATACACATATACTTATATGTGTCATGCACAACATATTCTCGCATAAATAGGTATATTTATACACTTCACGAAGTAATGATAAGACCAAAATTAAAATAGCTAATTTTTCTATTATCATAAAAAAAAAAAATCAGTCAATTTAGATATATTTTGTTCAAGCTTTCCCCATTCACAATTAATCGATTATTAAAATTATTAAAATTGAATTTGTTCTTTATCTTTAATTCGTTCTTAAATTGATTGATTTTCTCCAATATTATGCATTAGGTATACTTAAATAGAAATATGTAAAATTTCATGTAAAGAAATACATTGATGACTATTAGTTGATGTACCAATTGAATGAATGGATGAAGGTGATAAGTCGCAAAATTCTAATTTCGAGATAATTGAATTCAAAGTTTAGCATAAACATTTTAAGAAATTTCAAAATTAATTAAGTGTATTTATCCAAAAAAGGTGTCAAGGGGCGTAAACCATTTAATATTTTTATAATAAGAGAAAAATTAAAAATAAAATGTAATTTTAGTACTTTATTTGAAGAAAATTTTAAACAATTTTTGAAGATTAAGTGTGAAAGAGACAAGTTCCTTAAGAAATTATTAATAAAATAAACAAAAAACAGATGAAAACCGATCAATATAATAAGAATAATAATAATGACATTCCAGTTTAACAAATTTTCATTGTTTCTTGATATTAGCCTTTTTTTCAACCAACACAGTACCATATTTTCCATCCACACGTGGCACCTCAAAATCTGGATTAACTTGACTCCTTTTTTAGGGTTCCGTACCCAAAGGGTAAAACGGGACCCTATTACTAAGACTCCGCTGTCCGTCCGTCTGTCTGTCTGTCCGTCTGTCACCAGGCTGTATAACCGTGATAGTTAGACAGTTGAAATTTTCACGGATGATGTATTTCTGTTGCCGCTATAACAACAAATACTAAAAACAGAATAAAATAAATATTTAAGGGGACTCCCATACAACAAACGTGATTTTTTGCCGTTTTTATAGATAATGGTATGGAACCCTTCGTGCAAAAGTCCTACTCGCACTTGGCCGGTTTTTTTTAAATGCCGACCTTCTTGAATGGTGTCATTTCGTCGTATGACTCTTTGTTGTTTGTTTGTTTATTGAGCAAAAATATTGTTTTTTATTTTATTTTTTGTTTTTTAGTGCGTCGCTAGTAAAAGCGTTTTTTTTTTATTTTTTGACACTATATATATGTAATTTTTATGATATATAGTGCCAAATATAACAATAGGAAAATATAATATGTAGCTGCTAATGATCCTATAAACTAGTGGGATAGTCGATATGACTCTTAATACCCTACAAACTACCATTAGATTGATTCCACAACAATAGTGCAATCATTTTAACACATATTCCACATTAATAATAAAAGACAAAAATTACTTGATAAACTTAGCAGCAATTTAAATTACATATTATTCTTTGTGAGTGAATAAGCATTTAGAAAGGTCAACAAATGTCGGAATTTCAAAGACGTCATACGTACACATATACATATACATACATATATGCATACATATTTTTGCGAGAACTTCCTTGCTGAATACTCGTTAACTCAACGACCAACTAATGTTTATTGAGTGTGGAAAAGGGACTTTAATTGAATTATGACCTCTAGAGCTATTTGTAAAAATTTATGATTTGCTTGCAATGCCTGCTGGTCCCCTCGATATTTTAATAAAATTACCAAATCATTGTCTCGTCGCAGAGGCCGATTTGTGACAATCGTCGAGCCAAGCGGGGAGGTGATGACACAACTGGATGCTGCAGGCGAACGCAGAATATTTTGGTCCATCAACAGAATCAGCCCCAGTACCAGCAGTTGAACGAACGCAATTTGATTGCCTTAAAGGCTTGGCTGATCACCGAGGCCGCTCTTATAGCCCGAGTTTAGCTACTTTAATTATGTTAGAGACTACAAATGAATTAGCTGGGGCACTTTTGGTTCAAATTTATTCAATTCGTTTATGAATTTTAATTGAAATTAATCAAATGTCCGCGGTTGCGCGAGTGTCTGAGCGTATATGTCATGCCCAACTTTGTGAATGCGCGTTATAAAATTTTGGCGCCCAGTTAAGTGGATTTTATTTCTCAGCAATTGCCTTTCAAAGCACGCTATTTTGTGTGTGTGATGTTCAAAGAGGATCACAGCATGGTTTGTATACTTGTTGGAGTTTAATTGAATCACCTAATAAATGAACCGAAAGACTCTAAAATACTTACCTACTTTAAAATTTCAAAGTGCTAGTGCAAATGTGCACTTTGGGACCGAGATAATTCACACAGCTTACCTGAATGATTTACAAATTTTCATTAGCAGCCCCCAGCAATTGACGGGTTGATTACATAAGCCAAGTGTTCCTCCCAGTTTCATCGCCTTTTTGAAGCATATCACCGCCATCCTTTGACTCACCTGCGGATTTGGATGCTGGCTGCTGATTAGCGCAAGATAATAAATAAATTAAGTCAATATTACTCGCCCTCTCTGTGTCATATTTAAACATCAGACCCGCTTTTATATGCCTTTGATCATATCTAATTAATCCGCGAGGTAATTATTAAATTAACGCTTGCCTTCCTATAAGCAAAAGGAGCTCTTCTGGATTTAGGGAAAACCTTTTTAAAAGATATACGACAACCTTCCGGTATATGAGCCTTGTGTACATAACCCTCTACTACTGTGCTCAGGAACCTCTGTTGCCTTCGAGCCTTCGCGCTGCTAATAACAAAGTCCTGCCGAGGAGTTCATCAAGGATCTACGTGTACCGGTAGTCCTAATATTTGTCTTAAAGGGAGTTTTCTTCTAATTAAACTTAATTTAAATTTATGTTGTTTGCATATAAAATTTATGGGAAAGTTAATTTGCTTGGGCTTCTCGGTGTGGAAGCGCTGACAGTTCTTACATCATTGTGGTTCGCAAATTTTGTGGAATTCAGTTCACCGAATTAAAGATAATTAATTTTGAATGTAATTTTATTCTCATCTCATTCATTTTTTTGTAAGGATGTCAATTTCATTGGAAGGCATTTATAGGATGATTGATTTAAGAGAAAACAATATGTGGACGCTAATAATGTGAATTGTTGCTTTTCTAATTTTTCAAAATTACGCCAACCGCATTCATATTGTTAAAACATTTAAAAACAAATATGATATTAAAAATAAGTGCTGTCCGAGTAAAAATTTTTCGTTGGCCCCAGTAAAGCATAAACGCACACAAATCTGACCTATAAAGTGAAAAATTATGCCCAACACAGGCACAAACATTTAAAAATGCATTTCTTTGCAGGCACTAAGGCGTAAAGCGAGCACGGAAATATAAGATTACACCCGTTTCACAGGCACATACGCGCCAAAGCAAGCATTACTTTTTAAATCCAAAAAGAAAACTATTTTGTCTCCACTGATCTCATCATTAAAATGGTTGTTGGTTCAAAATTGTATATTTAATATGTTTTATGTTAGTTAAATAAAAAAGACTCTTGCTTACAACTTCCTCATTTTACATCAACTTCAAGCTTTGGGCTCAAATAAGCTTCAATTTAATTTTAAACTCAAAAAGTGTTGTAAAACAAACATCTCAGTTTGTTCAAGCACAGTCTAAAGTTTAACTGGTGATTATATGAAGAGACAAAACCTAAAACTCCCTTAAAAATGCACTTAAAACGAAGTAGTGTTTTCGCTAAATATCCAAACGAATTTTTTATTTTCAATAATAATTTTAACGCCAAATATTAGGCTCGAGCCGGCACTGCAGCCACTAATTTATTTTCGCGTGCTAAGTGTACTGTAGTTGCCGACATACAGGCGTTCTGTGTGAGCAGTTCAATTACTCTTTTTTGTAAAATAAATTTTGAGGGTGAATTTAATAATCTTTCTTGCAATGGACTCGAATTATAATAGTCATTTCTGTTTTTCGGTAAAAAAAAACCATGAGGTTAGGTATACAAACTATTGGGATTATTTTATGAAGTATTCAAACACTACCTGAGAGTTATTTCACTAATTTATTCAATACTTAAGGTTACTTTACACTATCTTATAAGTCATATGCCTAAACATATGGCATTTTATTTGAGTTTTCAAAAGTTACTCTCTAATCATAGCATTCTTATTTTTCTTGTCTACATCTATTTCACAATCTGTTTGAGTCTGAATGAATGAATTAAAGAAATGGATGAGGAAATAAAACTTTTAGGACTTTTAAAATTTCCACATATTTTCAGTTTTGATTAATAAGATTAAAATTTGGAAATAAAAACGGAGTAGAAAGTGGTTCTGCCCTGGTCGTGATATAACGCAACTTGTGGTAAGTGAATTGTCGTTTGAAGATTTAGATTCCTTTCAAAATTATACAAGAATGAAAAAAGATACATTCTTTCAATTATTAAAAAAAGTTGAACCAATTATAGAAAAACAAAATACGGTTTTGCGGAATCCACCAACAACAAACTTATTTTTTCAAATAATTTGTCAAAAACAAACTTTTATTACTTTTTATTCACTTAGTAAATGCATAGCCGATTTAAAATTCCTATGACTTCTCAAATTGAATTAGAAACAATTCTAATTTTCAAAAGATCATATTATTACTCAAATAAATATGGGTGAGTCGATATTTATTAGAAGTCAAATGCTTTGTCATATGAAGACTTATCATCAGATAGTGTGAAGTAGCCTTTAATCGTTGTTCACTAAGTCACAGCCAGCAGAGAACTGGGTGTGATAAAGAACGAATGTAAAAGCTTGGTGTGCACCTAACATAACGGTTGCGAAATGTAGTGTAGTGTAGGGTTACTATTCAGGAATACTATAATACAATTACAATTACTATACTTACTACACAAACTAAAATTAAATTAGTCTACCTTCAACAATTTTTCGAAACTTAAACCAATTTTATAGTGGACAAGCAGTTATTCAGGTGCTAGGAAACTTAAAAAGTGCAGCGGCACGTTGAGTTGGATTTTAGAAAAACTGACCCTAAAAATAAACCGATTAATTATACCCATAAAACTTTTTGGGTACTGATGGTCTACGACATTCAAAATTATTAAAAGTAATTATCTTACTTTTTTTTACTATTACCTACTGACCAATGATTATTGACTGTATTTGGAATTGGAAAATTTTTTATTTGCAGTAATGGTGGATTTCGACCCGTACTCGATAGTGGATCACCTCGTACAAATCCCCCGCTGTTTTTGCCGCCTCACCTAGCTTCATTAAGTTCGCAATTCTCGCAACCGCTGTTTCCAGGCCTAAAAGGTAAGCAAATTATGAAAATAAAATTTATAAATTTACAAAAGCTGCTTTGCACCAAACTCTGGAATGTACAAGACTAAAAATCAGATTTTAAAATCACATTCCATTATCGGCTCCTATCGACCGCAGATGGCGCCACTCGGCGTGTCACCTGCTTCGTTTAATTTGATCCAGGTTGCGGTTTTCGCCATCTCCTCGCGACGTTGTCGATTCTCGTGGTCCTAATTGAATTTAGTCTTTTATCATATCAATGGCGTAGATTTTATGAATATTATTCCACAAAGTGGTTGGGAAAGAGCTTTTAGTCAGATTAAAACCCCTCCCGAGTCCAAGTCAGTCGCGGTCCGCGGCGAAATGTGCTCACGCCCCATCAGCGCCGTCGTTGGCACGGTGAAGTCTCCTGGGTCACAGGTGGTAGGAACGTAACTGACAGCTTTTAATAAGGATTTATGCCGACATTATCGCGGGTTATTGAAAAACGACATTAAAATTGATTTGAGTGCGCTTCAAGATGTGCCATGTAGACAACCTTTAATTTTCTTAATTTTACAGCATTCCCGGGACTGTGTTCGTGTTGCCCCATCAAGCCGCCGACCGTCCCAGTTACGTCGACAGCCCCCGGGTCCCCGCCCTCATCCAACCACCCGGACCCCAGGTCTAGCTCCGTGGCGGAGCTGCGGCGGAAGGCCCAGGAGCACTCCGCCGCCCTCCTTCAATCGCTTCACGCGGCCGCCGCAGCGGGGCTCGCTTTCCCCGGATTACACCTGCCCCCGCTGTCCCTGCACCAAGCGCTCAGCTCGCGGAAGACGGAACCGCACGACATGACAACCCTTAATGGAAACACGTCGGTTGAAGTCCAACAGAACGGGGTGATTGAAAAAAATGAATAGGAGCGGCCCCAATCCGGCCCCAAGAGATGCGTTTAAGCTACTTTTCTTTTTCGAGTTCCGGAACAACAAGAGCAGTGATACGAGTGCACTGTATTTTCATAGGGAGACACGAACGATTTTTTCGGCTATTAAAGTAAGATTGTTTACTTTAACTACAGTTGTGATGTTGAACATTTTAAAAACTGTCCTTAGAAATATTTCTTTAAGAGTCATCCCAAACCGTTTCAAAATCGTTCACATACAGTCCATTGATTTACATTTATTTCTTAAAAACTACACTGTATATGTATACCTACTCCTCTGTTAATTATACTGGTCAACACGACTTTTTGCCGTTAATCCAATTATACTTTTTCGGTATCTCTCATGTATAAGTATTAACAGAAAAATAATAAAAAAATTCTATCACATCGGAATATCTAAATATACAGGGTGTGTCATTTTAACGTGGAACAAAATGTTTTGAACAGGGTATCGAAGAGGCCAACTAGTAGTGACCTTGGCCTTGACCTTTAGGTCAAGGATGAAGATCAATTCAAGGTCAGCACAATTTTTTTGGTATTTGAAAACTTTGTTTCCTGGATTAAGCGAAGCTATATTAAAAGAAGGAATTTTTGTCCGGATATAAGGAAGGTCATGAAGGATTCAAATTTTATTCCAAAATTAAAACGGAACATAGAAATTCGTAGCTTTCTTTTGTTGAAGTCGCAAAAAATTTTTTGGCGAATACAAAGGAGATGGTTTCTAAACTACTACAGAATTATAAAGCCTTGGGATGTAATATGTCTTTGAAAATTTAATTTGAATTCTGCCCCGAAAACTCACTGTAGCGACAAGCACGGGGAGAAATTCCATCAAGATACCATGGCGATAGAAAAAAGATACTTAGGAAAATGGTCATCGAGAATGCTCGCAGTTTTTTGTTGGACACACAAATTGATTGCTCATACAAATTATAAGAGACAAGCAAAACGAACAAAAAAGTCTTCAGAATAATTTTTTCAAAATTAAGTGCGTTTTCGGTAACATATTTTTCTAAAAAAAATTTGGTGTTTCTCATGACAAAGTATGAAAAAAAGCCAGTTGCGAATCACAGCAAAAAAAAGTTTTTTTTACCAGTGTTATCATTATATTACTTTTACTAAGGCAAAATTTCATACGTACTAAAAAATCATTTCGCATAAAACGTTTAATATCTACATTCCACCGATCTTAAAACATTGGACATTCAATTGCATAGGTATTGTGTCGTTTCCGGATATATCTTGTTCAGCATTGTAATATCTGAACATTAGGAAAAAATATTTTCACTTTAACTTAGAAAAAAGCAAGTAAAAAGAATTAAAAAAACATTAACGAAATGACTAATTTTACTTTTCGACCTAAAATTCATGTTCTTCGCGGAATCCCTTTTACAGCATGTTAACTTATGTATACGTCCTTAATAGATTACTGAAAAAAAATAACTTTTAAAAAGACCAGAGACTGTTTGTAAAAAAGGAACTGAACCATAAACAAGTACATATTTATAAAATTCAGATACAAAAAATTAAAACTTTTACTACAAAACTACCTACTCTTCTTATCCTTTAGTTAACCTTTAGAACCTTAACATTTACGTCGATGAAGGCTGCGTGAATAACCTTAATTTTCTCATGCAATGTTATTTAAATAGTTCTTAATACTGCAACAAATCACATATGACTAAATCTAGTTTAAATTAAGTTCATTTTTCTTGTCTATTAGTTTATTATTATCAAGAGATGTTTTGTATAATTGTTAAAAAATCCAAAAAAAATTAATACTGCCAATAAACTCGTTCGTGTTTCGTAAGATGTAAACAAAAAATTAGAACATCATTAAAAGATATATTTTTAGTACCCTTGATTTGATTTATTGATAGAAAATAAATTTATGTTTCTGCTTTAACACTAACATATGCAATAAACAGAATTCGCCAATTGATAATTTGATGAGAAGTTATAGAATGCTCACAGTGCTGCAATTTCCACTTAGACTTATAGAACCTGTTAAAATTTTTAATCTTAGTATTAATTTGAAGTGTAAAGTAAAACTGTAAAATGTAGTAATGTAATGTAATAATATGAGAATCATTGAATGTGTTAGTAGGCCAATACTCATTTTTAAGGAAGGCAATTTAAGCGTATTTAGCAGACTTTGCGTACAATTCAACTTAAACAATTTAATAAACAAATTTTCTTGTGCGTAGCCTAGTAGTAATTTAAAGTGTAAACTACTTACGCAATTTAAAGGTATTAATTATTTAAAGGACCCTATAACTATTTTAAAATTTTCCAATGAACTAGATGCTAAGAACAAATATACGTGCCAATAAACACACTTGACTATAATAAAAATTTGAAATTACTGATCATTCCTGTGTTTCAATCAAATGCTACCCTTATCCTACTTTCTATAAGATGAATTCATAATATGAATATTCAGAGGACATTTAAAAAAATTAAAACAATTATAGCATTCACACTTTGAATGAAACCAAATCCATAACAAAAACAACCAAATTAAATTCAACGACAACCAAATAAAAATCAGGACTAACCAGATTAAAACCATACCCCACCAAATTAAAATATATACCAACTTTCAATAAAAACTAATAACCTTTTAAAGTTTAAATGAAACTAATAAACTTCAACAACAACTAATCAAAAGAAAAAGCCAACTATATTCATCCCTAATACAACCGTCTAGTTCATAATCTAAATAGATATATAAAGCATATACCCAGAATATAAATAAAAAAATGTCAATTAGAAAAATAATATCATTTTCAAATTGAAGAATACCTAAACTATGTATTTATATTGACAAATTCATTTTCTCAGTTAACAGATGGATTGGTTAATAAATATATAAAGGATAGTTTGGGTCTTTCTAATGAACAGAAAACTATTTAAAACTGTATATTAAATTTCTGAATTTTGCAGTACAAATAGCACAAATAACACATGTTGAATTTAATAAGATCTTATCATGACCTTCTTAGCGACCTATATATTGCCTATCCTGTGGAGTTATCAATTCCTCATACCAGCATTTTAACTCATTTGCTTGTTCCTAAGGTGAAAACAACTGCTCAAACAAATTTGAACACTTGCTTAAAACTAATAAAAATGTAAGGCTATACTATAAAGCAGCGGCAGTGCTGGGCGCGTCAAATATAACAGTAGCACCTGCTAACGATTTTGCCGTAATGCATACGTAACGTGTTAATCTCGAAAATATATTAAGAGATTCAAATTGAAGATAATAATTATGGGAAAGTATAATCTGTGAAATGCATATTAAAAATATAAGTTTGCTTCCCAACTAAACTCAGTCCCACCTTTATCTATTCGTCCACCGATCTGCGGAGGCCCCGCAACCCAAGCCTATAACAGCTAGAAAAACATGTCGCTAATTAGCAAAAGGAAATAAATTAAAGCAAAGTATAAAACCCACGTCGGAATATTGCATCTATAAAAACAGCCGGCTCGCGCAACTTTTATGGGTTGGTCGAATTTACACAAATCTCTGTCACTTCGTCTGCTTCCATAAATAAACGAAGGGAATGCGTAATTTTTGGGTTGAGATGAATCTTCTTGTTATTTAGAAGTTCTTTGATTAAAGTGATTATCATTATGTTATTATCTCAAATCGGAAAACTAATAAAAGCCATCTTGGATTTTGTCAACAGAGCAACTCGAACTAAGCAACTGTTATAACAATATAATCGAACGTCTCTTAAATTAAAGGTAGAAGACAACATATCGAAATTAGGATCAAGAAGTAAAGATTTTCAAAATGTGTAAAAATAAATCAAAACTAAAAATCTCAAAAATGACGAAATTGTGGCCAGTACTACAAGGTAAAAAAGTAATTTCATATCAATGGCGTCAAATGTCATTGTGCTTTGACATTTATGTTGTAGACAAATAGAAAATATGTTGACAACAAGCAATGTATACCGATACACACCTGAAGAACGCGGAGATTTTGAAACCCACAAATTTCCGGGCCGTGTGATCTCCCGTTTTGACGATTTGAACTGGCCCGCCAGATCTGACGGCGCAAGACTTCTTTTATAAAATTTCACAGTGGTTTGAAAAACTACAATTTTATTAGGGGCCCGCTTCTTGTAGAAAAGGTTTCTTAAAGGGATATTTTCATCAGCAATTTTTAAAAAATCGATTGAAAAAGAAATGCGGTTTTATAAACAAGCCTTCGCTGATTAATCTACATATGACGAACTGAAACTTTAGCCACGATTCTCGAAACCACATTTTTCGATCTTATGTAATGTTATAACTTTGAAACGAAACAAGAAATTGACTCAGTTCAGATATTGCCAGTGCTACAGCTTAGCTTAACTTTTTTAAAAGACAATATTTTCACTTAAAAAAGATATTTGTTGCACTTTAAGTCAAAATAAATAACTAAAAGGACTCGAATGTATTACTTATTTCCTAACGCGCAAAAAATCTGAGAATTGCCTAATTTTTTAGCTAGCTAAATGTGTGTAGCGACTTAAAAAATCGATTCTTTTTGCTTGAATCGATAATATATTTATCCCTACCATATGCACCCAAAGTGCTAATTATGAATTCCTATTTTCGCGGGCGGAAATGAACTTGATGAGTACGCATGTGCAAGCGCGTCGAATAGTAAAACACCTTTTTCGGAAACTTTAAACGCGATTTTCTCAAAACCATGTTTTTGAAACTGGTGTGTAGGATAACTCAAAAAATTAAAAATACTTTTTTTTTTTAATTAAAAGTAATTAAATTGCCTTGAATCACAGATAAATAACTATAGTATTATAGTAATATAGTATAGTAGCAGTATATAGTTATTTATCTGTGCTTGAACATACATATACCTATATTTGGTACTAAAAATATTTTAGGGGCATCTACAAGTCACACTCATAAACCTTACAAAAATATTTTTTATTGCTTTAGGGATAATTTCTACTATGTAGATGTTAGAGTGCACGCACGCCGTGTAGCAAGAATTTTCGAAAACACTTTTATATTTTGTTAAAAAACTTGATTAAACGTTCATATTAATAACACTTAAAAATTAATTTTAACTCTTCAATATACACCCAATAAACGTTAATAATTGTAAAAATACATATGTGTATATTGAATAGTTTATGTTTTTTTAATCCACAAAAAGTGCTGATTTTTGCGTTTTACACCAGGCTACCCCCTTAGGTCTTTTTAATACTTGTTTATATTTAATCCTTTGCAAAGACTAAACCCAATTTTACAGTAAGTAATACACATTATAGACGATATTTATGCAAAAAAAAAAAAAAAAATGCAAGAACGTGTCTACACGTGTAAAGAGTAAAAATGCACTTGTGCAAACTGATCTGTATTTGCGTCATGTGTGGTTTGAATTAACACAGCTTCTTTACATGTAGTTCTATTCAATTCTGCTTATGGTGTTAAATAATTCAGCATTTTTACTTTAACATCAGTTACCGTAGAACGCCGTCGCGAGTAGCAGGGTTAAGAAAATGAAACTCATCCTAACCTGTCTTTTAGTGCTGTATGGAATAGTTGCAGAAGCAGGTAGAGCTGACGAAAGATGCGCAAATATTCCCAGCCCAGGCATTTGCTGGAAAGCGTGGCACAGCAAATACTACTACCATGCGTTAACAAGGAAATGCGTTCATTGGTATTGGACGGGCTGTGGTGGTAACTGGAACAATTTTGATTCGATTGAGGAATGTGAAAGTTATTGCGGTCATTGTAAGCAACTATATATCTTTGCTTTTCTATTCAATTATAATAAATTTAAATTTTCTAGTTGAACGCAAACAATTATGCGAATTGAAACCAGATCCTGGAGATTGTGGATGGGGTAATTTTGATACACGCTACTATTTCAATCCAAAAACAAAAACTTGTGAACCCTTCGCATATGAAGGTTGCGGAGGAAATCAAAACAATTTCCCTTCCAAGTTAAAATGTTACCAAGCTTGCAAATGTGATTACACATTTCCTCTCAATGGTTTAGAAGAAAATATACGATTTAGTTCTTGGAAATCTATTGTAAGTTAATGCGATATTATAAAAATAAAAATATGTTTTCCAGTCGAGGATTTATAATTATAAATTTTATTTATTTTATTATTCACGAAAGCTATCTGAATATGTAGTTATTTAGAGTTTTAAAAACCATTTTATTCGTTTTAATGATAGCCTTTTCGTCCCATACGAATAACAACTTATTAATGTAGATATGGGCCAAAGCGGTATACGATCACGGCTATACTCTGAACATCAATCAGTAACATTCAGTTGAATTCAATAAATTGTTTTCTGCATCCCACAAACTACGCTTTAAACGCAAAATTCTTAATGACGTATAAGGTGTATAACCCAATTTAATTACACTAGTCCACAAAATCGGACTTATTGTGTACCTTTTAAATAAATGCTATAATTTTGGGGTCACTGAATACAAATATAGATACAATTAAAATTTTATAATTAGCTCTTGTTTACAAAGTATCTCTAATATGAAAAACTATAAATTTAGTTAATAATTGTCCAAATAAACCTCTGAAACGAATTTTGGCATCCTTCATTTTCCAAAATCTTTTCATTAGCTATGCTGCAATAGGTAGTACTTCATATGAAATCTACCTAAAATCTGTCGAAAATGATAAAAAATTAGAAAAATGAATAAATCGTGTTTTCTTTCACATAACACAAGAATACTTGATTCTTTTTAAATGCTTACTTGATTTATTCGAGATATGAGTCAGCCAGTAATTAAAGAAAGTACGTGGCACACAGTGAATCGAGAATCGGCCACAGATTTCTCATAGAAGAAGTTAAATTACCGACAAGAAACAAAAAGAACATTTTATTATATTTTGTTTCAAAACTTTTTCTATAAACAATTAAAACCAAAATGCTGCAAGTAAAAAGTAAGTTGAAATAACATTAAAATAAAAATTAAAGAAACCAAATGGCTACATGTGTAATAAATAGATATTAAAAAGTATTCTGAACAATCAAAGATATGCCGCATTTCTATTTTATTTTATTGTTAACTTTTTAAAAAACTTTTTAACAAAAAAATTAAACCGCCGAAAAAACTGAAAAGCAAAAAATAATAAACCTTTTTTATTTAACCTAAATAACTAAGTCTTTAAACTAATGTAAGTATACCTAAGTATATATTTTTGTAATTATTTTGAGTTTTTATTTAACCTTAATAACTAAGTTCTTAAACTAATGTAAGTATACCTAAGTAATTTTGAGTCGGCGCCAAACAAGCAAATTAATTAATTACGTAAAGCGTGATGCGCGGCGGAGGCACGGCGTAAGAGCACACGTCGTTGCGAGGGGTCGTGCGGAGAGCGCAATGGAACGTTAATGTTTATCGCTGGAGATTTCACGTTGCATTGTTAATTTGATTTGGTTATTTCTTTAAATTTAAGGTAATTTAGTGATCTTTGTTCATTGATTATTTGGCGCCGACTCAAGGGTATACCCTTTCAAATAAAAAAAGAATTATCAAAATCGGACTACTCTGTAAAAAGTTATGCGTGATCATACATAAAAAAAAATATACGCGTCGACTTGAGAACCTCCTCCGTTTTTTTTCGTCGGTTAATAACACGTCCTTAAAAAATCGAGAATAAATCGGAAAAATCGACCTAATTTTACAACCTCGAGTGTATACACAAATGGTTCGAATCTTTGTATAAGAAGAGCTTGACTCAAGTTTGAACGTTGTTGAAATTTTAGTAAAATTAAAACATAAAAGCTCAACACCTATTGCCTTCTTTAAGATTACTTATCAGGGGCTACAACCGAAAGATCGTACCACCCTTGTGTATAGAATATATAGTGGTCGCAAGTAGCTTTCTGGAGCAACTTGTTAACCTCTCCCTAGAGGCGCTGTCGTCTGGTTTTTATAACTCAGATAGTTGAGACAAGAACCTGCAGTCAAGTTTTCGCCAATATAATAGATATAACAAATGCATGTGCATGTATAACACAATAAGCGAACATAAGGAAAAGTGTTTCATTTCTATGAAATATCCGTTGATGTGAAATAATGAATGAAACGGCAACAATTATACATTAACAATAATAAAATATATATGGCACCAAAGCAAAATCGTTAAATTATTATTTGTGCATGAATCCATTTCAACTGAGCACCGATCCGAAGGTTAAGTCTCAGCATTATTGTAATATTATTACACACTGTTCTTTAATTCACCTTCACGTCTGTTTATTTGTTTGTTTGGGTGTAATCAAATCCAAGAAGATATTTCAGACATTAATTTTATTTTTTTTTCCTAATTTGTTTTACAAATTGAATTTATTTTGGCCATATATTTTCCTTCTTTCCTAATTTATTAAGAAGCGTGTTGTGTTGCTTACTCGTGTTATGACACCCTTTTCCACACCACCTAAGAGGTAGAGCTCAAGGCGCGTTTTTTTTAAGGTGGTGTCCCCAGTAGGCCTAGTCCACATTTATTTGGTTTTTCTATTGCATTATATGTCCTTTATATTGCATCTATTGTCCTTCTAAGACTTTTAGGCGATCCTTTTTCTTCTTAGATTTTAGTGAGAGCATTCGATTCACTTTCCGAATGTAAAATCTAATTATAACCTTCGCAATAAAATTTATTATTTGATGTTTATGTTGAGGGCAAAAATAATATTTTTGGCTTTTGCAAATAACATCTTCCATTTTTTCAGACAATTTCATTTCATGCTTCATAGTCTTAATTTTTTCATCAAACTCCTTTTGAAAATCGTCTATAAATTTTACAAATTCTTGCGAAGGTACTCTTAAATTGCCGTAAGCTGAATTGGTCTGGGAAGATTTATATGCTCTTGATTTTATTAAATAATCATCTATTTTCTCGTCCTCACTTTTACGAAGCATACATTTGGTGCATTGCGCACAGTTATATTTCTTTATTATTTTATTTGCCACATATCCTGCAAAATAAACTATAGCATGTGTATTCAAAGAGCTAATTTTCTCCCCTTGTGTTATGTCATCAATGTCTTCAATTTCTTCCTCAATATATTCTTCATCATCATCCAAAATTTGGTAGACTTCTTGATAACTTTCTTCTTCCGTTGTTTCTTGATCATTATTTTTATCATCGCAAATGTATTCAACAAACTCATTTATTTCTTCACATTGTGCATCTTCACCAACTTCGATTTCATAATTTGCATCCTGTGGTAAAGCGAAAACTGTTGCCTCATTTAAGAGGGTTTCACCATTAGAAATATTATAGCTGGTACTAGAGGAGGGAACGAGATTTTGGAAAGCAATTTGTCTAAGATTCCGTGATAATCTAAGAGCAGACGGGTTACGTTCATAACTACCTTTACATCTGCGTAATATAGAAATACTATTTTCCAAAGGATCTTGGTTTAAATGAGAGGTAATAATGTAGCTTTGGGAATTTCTTACATTATCCCATATAAGGAAAAGGCCATTAATGGTTTGCAACATACCGTCAAAAGAATATGGCCTTTTCATACGCCCTAAATGCCTCCACTGAGTAATCCAATGTTTACAATCCTTTAAAATGTTTAGAACATCCTGATGATTTTTATCATCTGAAACTGCACATCGCATTGGATTTGCAGAAAATCTTGTAACGCTGTTGAAGGCATCAAAAAGATCATTAAGTTTCTTAAATGATTCTGCAGTGTAAATTGCTGTTTCGACTTGCTCAGGTGGGAATATATTTAAATGAACACCTACTTGAATACCAATAGAAACTTGCCTACTCAGAACTTGTGTAGCTAACTTTACAATCATCCTATCAAAACTATCAGGGTAAACATGTTTCTCAGTTAATTTAAAGCATGCTTTTATTGTAGAATGTTCTTCTTCGCGGTATATCGCTTCTACAATCCTCCAAGATATTTTTCTTCCCTCACATTCAATGTCAGCCTTTAATAGACAATTTCTAATACTTTTGATCAAGTGAACCGAATCATATAGTAATGCAATTTTTTTCGTTTCAATTTCTACATAAGGCTTATCTAGTGTGCACCCTAGTTTTGCATATGCTTTTCGGTTTACAGAACTTTGATCACATGTAACACCTATAACATTTAGCCCAATGTTATGTAAAACTTGAATTATATCTAATATTATATCTTTAAGTTTATCAGGATTAACGGCTCCAATATAATAAGCAATTGATTGTATCCAATTTAAATTAAGTCCACGCACCATGAACAAAAGTGCTGAAGATGCAATAGAATCCCTACGTTCACCATTTCCAAAATCAAAAAGTCCGTAAATAATGTCTTGACGGGAGTCGTATTCTAATTCATTTTTGATTGCCATTTCATCAAATAATAAAATGCATTTCCTTTCTAATGGGGTCCATTTTTCACATTTAAATTGCAGTAATTGAATTATGCTGTGATTAATACCTGGGCAGAAAATTGTCTCATTTTGCCATCGCATTATAGTTGACGTATGAGGCATCGAAAATCCCATAGATTGCATTGCCTTGTAACAGGCTGGAGACTTAAAATATATTTTTAAAAAAACATTTTTTTGATCAAGGGTCCACTCTTTTCCAGGGCCAAATTTATGCATTATTTGTGCATTGATAAAAGCTTTTACATCTTTCGTTTTATTTTCGAGCAAATCAGAAATGTTGTTTCCAGAAGTCACCTCAGAAACAGAAATTAGAGAATTAAGCAAATCAGGCTCTGAGGGGTTAATGAAATTGGTAAATATAGTTGGAGATGGAATTTTTTTCTCAGGAGGTTCTAAGAATTGTGTTGGGGACGGAGTATTTCTCTCAGGAATCAGTGGTATATCCAACTGATTGCCGTATGTTTTAACGTTTTCACAACGATATACTATTAATTCAGGTGAGGAAGGAGAATAATTGTTTGCTATATCTGAAATAGTACTTGAAAAATCTACTAATGTGGGAACAAAAGTCCTTTTACGAGCTACTCTCTCTTTAATCTGAACATCTGGTACGCATAATGGATCATAACCATACTCTGTGCATTTGCAAAAGGTGCAATCATAAGGTAAGGGAATTGCAGACTGTAGTAAGCTCGCACTAGACCCCCGGTAAATGACTTCTGCTGAGCGGAAATGATTTTGGCACACAAAAATGTGTTTGTATTTCTGAATATTATTTTCAAATGCCAATCCTCCACAATGGAGGATCCACATATCACGCCTGTTATCAGAAGGTAATTTGAAGAAACTTACATTACAGCAAGTCTTATCAGTAACGTTGCAATTAATGTAAAAGCAACGCCTACCCATCTTCAAACAAAATTAAAATTATTTTTTCACAACTTTAAAATAAAAATATCCAAAAACAAAACCCTGTCGTCGTCCCACTAAATTCGCCGAACTCCTAAATTAAACCAAATGCAAAGTTTATCAAAATAAAGAGTAAAAATTTGTACTTAACAAAATTTATGTAATTTTATCCAAGAACACACTCTACACCACCACGATAAAATCGCAAAAGTTGCAAATACATCAAAAGATGAAATCCAACTGAATTTCTCTATGGTAAAATTAACCACATCCTATCCCAATTCGTTCTCAAAAGTGCATCAGGAATCGTTTCCTAGGAAAATAATAAAAAAAAAGGTCCATCGCACGTTATTCTTAACGGCCGCATAAAATTTCTTCCCCCGCTCCCCACACGAACTCGACTTCTTATGCCAGCATGAGCACATGACAAATATTCTCGCCAACCACCCCCAAACCCATAGTGTTTAGATTTCATTTTGTTATACTAGTTGTTATACGTAATATCTGTAAATGTTATACGGAAATAATTCTCGTTTTGTACGAGAATTGAACCAAATAAAAAAAATGGAAAATCAGCAATTATTTACATGCCATAATTATTTAAGTAACTAATCCTTCGCATTTATCACTTTTCCTCGCCAAGATTTTCTTTGAAAACAAAAATTAGTTTTATTATTTTCAAAACGATACAGCTAGAGCCACCTGGCGAGAAGTTAACAAGTCGAACTTGCGACCACTATATACTCTATACACAAGGGTACCACATCTTAAGTAAAGCTTTCAAAATAAAAACGCGGAAATTGCAGTTTCCTCTTTAAGATTACTTATCAGGGGCTACAACCGAAAGATCGTACCACATCTTAAGTAAAGCTTTCAAAATAAAAACGCGGAAATTGCAGTTTCCTCTTTAGAGTTCATGAAATAAACTTTACGAGGTTATTATCCAATTTTAGACAATTAGTTTTCACGTAAAAAACTTCGGAATAATTAATGCCGCACTTCCTACAGAGTGCATTTTCATGAAATATTTACTTCAAACGCGAAGTTTCTGCTTTGACCTTATACTCAAATTAATATTGTATCTGTTACACTCAAATTAATATTGTATCTGTTATAATTCGCCCGTTTTTAGTGATAAGATACATAATTACATAGAGTCAAGTCAATTAGAATACAAATGTTTGTTTTTATAAAATAAATGCAATGCATACTGAAAACTCGCCTGTTTTAAATTTTTTAATTGCATGTAGCCACTGCTTGAACTTGCCAATTAGGTTATCATCTTTTGTCACCTCATTGAGTCGATTCGTATCAAGTCACTATAATTAAAGAATAAATTACATAAGTGTAAGATTTCCTCCAACGCTTATTTAGTAAACATTGTTAACCTGTTGATGCTCGGGATTATTTGTTTTTCGGCATTATGACCTAATCCCCTGGATGGGCTTTAAAGCTTTGTATAAATAGAATTGACTCTGGAAAATCTGGTTTAGTTCAGTTTTCGCTTTTCGGTACTACCAGAAACGCCTTATCAAACGCAATGAAGTTCGCAATTTTTGTGGTTTTATTGATCCTCTCATTGTTTGGCTTCTCCACTTCTACGAAATCAGGTATGCAATTTTGATAATAAAAGAAACAATTTCTAACTTTTATTGTGCAATTGAAAAGAAAGATATATTTGTTTGCAAGTGTGAAAATTTTTAATAGGCATTTATGTGTTTTGTTATTATTTACATTCCTGTTGTAAATTTAATTGAGGAATATATGTACGTGTTTAGTTTGTGATTTCACTATTTGGGAGCGTTTTTCGAGACAGTAATGTCGAGAAAATTCCTAACTATGACGAATAGCTGCTATACGAGTTTTGCAGGCCAAGTATGGCTATGTAAACATCAGGGACCGAAAATGATCATTATATTTCCATTTTTGTTTAAAAAAATCATGCACCAAGATATTTTAAAAACGACTCAGTACTAAACTGGAGGCATCTAACTTTACGTCTACTATTATTATGCGGAAGAATCGGAAAGAGTAATTTGTATAATTTAAATTATAAAGTAATGATTATTTGTGATTGATTCCTTTTTAATTCCTACTAATCATTAGAATTGAGTTTTATTTTTTTCAATCAAAAATAAAAATCAAACTTGTATTTTATTTTTTCTGATAGGTACAGAATATTCATTAAATGTGATTTTTATTTTTTTTTTCGATCAAAAATAAAAATCGAGCATGAGTTATACATTTTGCGATCAAAAATAATGATTAAGTAAACTGTATTGTTATCGTTTTCATTCAAAACTAAATCACTTGTTTAAAATTGTTTTTCACAAGATGTCATGCGTAAACGTTATACGACATATATTATTATATTCAGATTATGAAGTTTAGGAGTATTACTAAAATCTTTGGATGTCGTCCATCCAAAACGCATTTTTCAACCATGGCCCATATCACAAAGGATCGTAATCTTTTATTTACTTATATATCCCCATTGTTAAATGTTAAATAAAGCCATAAAAAACATAACTTGTAAAAAAAACCAAGTCTCGCAACTCAGTTCTTCTACCGTAAAAAGTTGTGAGATCCATGAAATACCAAGTCGGTTAATTTATTCAGTCCTTACTTAAGGGACCTTCTGTCTTATGTTATTACGTAATCAGCTAACCTAACAACATCTTATAGTGACCATATCAATATTAAAAATCTTTTATGTTTTAAATAAATAGATTGACTTGGCCATCGCATGAAAACACAATGTATTTCACAAGTAATACAAATTATATTAAATTACATTGTTTAGTGCGATTGCCAAGTCAATCTATTTATTTAAAGCATAAAAGATTTTTAATATTGATATGGTCACTATAAGATGTTGTCAGGTTAGCTAATTACGTAATAACATAAGACAGAAGGTCCCTTAAGTAAGGACTGAATAAATTAACCGACTTGGTATTTCATGGATCTCACAACTTTTTACGGTAGAAGAACTGAGTTGCGAGACTTGGTTTTTTTTACAAGTTATGTTTTTTATGGCATCTCATTTCTTTTTGTAGATAGTTCTACTTTTTAGAAATCCGTACCCAAAGGGTAAAACGGGACCTTATTACTAAGACTCCGCTGTCCGTTCGTCTGTCTATCTGTCCGTGTGTCACCAGGCTCTCATGAACCGTGATAATTAGACAGTTGAAATTTTCACAGATGATGTATTTCTGTTGCCGCTATAACAACAAATAGTAAAAAAAGAATAAAATGAATATTTAAGGGGGCTCCCATACAACAAATGGGACTTTTTTGCCGTTTTTATAGATCGTGCGCGAGTCCGACTCGCACTTGGCCGGTTTTTTTCCTTTCCGGTACCTTTGAACATAATTATATCTTGGTACCTATCTACACCTATTATTCCATTATATTATACATATACAGGTACACTGACTCATTCACTGCAAATGTAACTTTGTAATCCTATATACATATTTATATGGGACTACAAAGTTATTTATGCAGTTGGTGTATCTAGAAAACTGGACTGAAATTGCAAAGTATTTTAGTTTTTCCTTGATTTATACACTAAACACTAATTGTATTTTAAATTTGAGGCTTCTATGTCTGCTAGAACTGCCTTAGAGTTTTGATGATCGGTCAGTCAGTGAGTGAGTGAGTGAGTGAGTGAGTGACAAAATTAAGAAATTTGACTAGTTATAATTCTTTAACTACTGGTTCAAATTGAATGAAATTTGAAATATACCGTGTTTATGCAATGCCTGCTTGGTTACTGAAAATTCAGTCTTCTAGTTTTATCCACAACGAAGTTATAGGGGGGTCGAAAATGGCCTGAACTGTTTCGAGAAAAGGATGGTACGGCCGTGCCGCTTTTTTGCTCGACTTGGCGGGGGCACTGCCGTGCCCCCAGATAAAGGGTATTAATTTTTTCGGTATTTCGTCGTTGTCTTATTGAAAACATTAAAGCTTCAAACCTTATGTTGATGACTATTCGTTATAGAAATTATCGCATCTTCAAAATTTCCAAATACCAATATTCATGGCAATCCATTGAAATCTAAAATTTCTGGCCGCCATCCTAAGCTCGCCATTTTGAAACTCTTAATTCTATGTTCATAATCTATATGAGAAGTTGAAAGATGTAATTGTAAGACACTCACTGCCAACTTTTATTATTTCAATTCAATCCATCCAAGAAACCTTTGACCAACAAAAAATGAAAATAAAAAGTTAGTTCTAGATTTTCTTAATGTCGACCGGTTACAATTTATAATTTTATAATTTTTTAAATTAAATCATTAAAATTTGAAAGAATTATTAAATAGTTTATTTTCATCTTTACAAGTAGTGATATTAGTTATATTAAAAGAAATAACTCATATTGCTACATAATATTTACCTTCAGAGAAAAAATGAAAAATATTGAATAAACTGTTTCGTGATTGAGCAAAAAACAAAACAACTTTCAAGTTTCAAAAATTGTGGTCGCTATATTTGGTCCTCCATTCTGAATCCCGTGAATAAAAGTAGACCATATCTTAAGCCGCAATATGTAGTGCCTTCACTTAAAAAATGAAAATGATCGGACCAAGCGTTAAGCCGTGGTTCGCCTACTTTGAATTTACAAATTTTGATAGCATGTTCGAAATTTGTATCACCGATTTTGCTTTACATTTATTGATATAAAAATTCTTTCAATTCTTAAAAAATCATTCGCCATATTGGGTCCGCCATTTTGAATTTCCAAATTCTGATAATTGATTCGAATTTAATGGCCTTCAAAATACCCTAGGTACTTCTTTGAAATTCGGAAATTTTTGATTGCCTCATTTGATCCGAAACCTTGAATTTTTAAATATCAAAAGTATATTCACAATCAGGATCTTCAAAAATCACTAGATGCCAATTTTCAGTGCAATCCCTTGAAATTTTCAATTTTTGGCCGTCATCTTCGGTCCCTCATTTTGAGCCGCGTGAATAAAAAATAACCTATGTCTTGGATCGGAATATGTAGTGCCTTTACTTAAAAAATGAAAATGATCGAATGAAGCGTTAAAGCGTGTTTAAGCAACAAACAAACAAACAAATTAACCTTCCATTTTATATATGTACACATACATATGTATATTTAGGGATATATTTGTAATTATTATTAAAAGCATTAAGTAGAGGTTATTTATATACTAAAGTATGTATTTTTATTAGCAACTCAAGCTAAAACTCTAACTTTATCACCTCAAGTCCAATAAATAATTTATATTTTTGTTTCATAATTTCAGCGGTATGCTCACTTCCTCCAGCAGACGGAGATGAAGGACAAAATTGTATGGCTTATAGAAAAATGTACTACTTCGACAAAAAGGCAAATCAGTGTAAAACTTTTGAGTACAGTGGATGTGGTGGAAATGGGAATAAATTTGATACACTAGCTCTCTGTGAAAGACAATGTAAACATGCCTAAAGTAACGATTATTTACGCCATTATTGTAAATCATTTTTGACCTTCTTGAATAAATATTTGCATTTAACACAGAGTGTTTACTTTACTTTAATACCGCCTTATTTATTTATATTGAATTATTATATTATCGTCATTCGTCAATTTCTCTCATGAGCTTCATCCTCGTTTTGCAAGCAATTTAGTATAACTTATTTATTATTGCTTTTCTACTATAGTATATTACTGAATTGCCCGCTTAGACTACCTTACAAAAAGCTTAGTTTTACAATTTTTTTTCCTTATATTTTTATTTTATACAGAAACATGCCAACTATAGGAAATTCCTTATACTCGACCTAAAACAGCCACAATCTTCAACCTTTAGAGAACGACTGGAAGGAAATAGAAAAAGCAATGGATCATACTCTCAGAGATCTATAATCCCATGTAGACTTATATTACTATAGTAAAATCGAACTTAGCTGATCAAGTGAGAGAAAAATAATCTTTTTTTTATATTATGGAAATATTAACTTCTCACAATTAATTTTGTTGCCACTTTCCATTGGCATGCGTTGTTAATTTGTCTTCGTATTTCGAAAGACATTATCTCACAAGTTTTTTGGTTATATGTTTAATTATACATTTGTATATATGTGTAAATTCATAAATAGATAATTGAAGATTTTTAGATGATGCAAACGTGTGAACATACTTATATGTATGTGTTTTTAAGATTTTATTAAAATAAACACTGAGATAATTCGGTTCTTTTTAAACTTAATTATTTCCTTTTTCATTTCATTCTGAGTTAAGAGATAAGTAATTGCTCGTTTAGTCAAGCGGAGTTCCCCTCATTTGATTCTCCGAATTACTGCCTTACTAATATTGCATTTCATATTATTTAGGTATAAAAGCAGCATTGAAAAAATAAGGCGATCAGTTGTAACCGTCAATTAGCACAGATCAACATAATGAAAACAAAAGTGTGTATATGCACTGTCATAATTGCTTTGCTTTTGTGTAACTTAAGTAGTGGCGCTTCTATTAAACCAGGTAAGTAATTTATTATTTTATGGTGCTAGGTACTCAAGTAAGTTAGTTTTATTGCATTTCAGCGCGATGCTATCTCCCACTAAAGTACTCCAACGAGAAAGGTGCAATATGCCTGGCCTACATACCTTCCTACTACTACAACAACAGACAAGATAAGTGCATTTATTTCATATACGGTGGTTGCTTTGGAAATGACAACAGATTTGAATCAAAAGACGAATGTGAAAGTAATTGTAAAAGAATATCTCCAAATGCAATATAGCTTAGAAACTGTGATAAAATCTGTTTTATTTAATGCAAAATATTTAATAACCCACAAATAACAATTTACAGATATTTCACTAATATAAGTATTTTGTAAATAATTCTAAATGGAAATGCAATAACCAGACTCTTTTTGTGCAATTTATAGAGGAGTTTTTTTTATATACTTCATAGAAGCACTAAGCATATTAGAGGACTCAGTGTGAACAAAAATTTATCGACGAAATTGTTCTTCTTCTTCTAGTAATAAGCGTAAAGAGCGGATGCGCAATTCAGTTCAGGTTGTGTTTTGTTTTGATTTTGTGAAAGAAAGTGAAGTTTTATTGTGAATTGTTTTTCTTTATTTGTTTGCTATTACGAATTGTACTTATTTGAATAAATTTAATATATTTGAAAATAAAAGCTATCCTTTTATTTAGCCTAAACATATTTCATTATCCTTTTACCTAAACCTACAGCAAGTACTTTTTAGAAGGCATTACATCTGAAGAAATATGCGTTAATTGTAATGAACGAAGTAAAGCCGCTAGTAATGGGCAGTATTTACCTAATCATGTCTTCTGTATTAATGCGGTAACCTTCCCTGGTAATGCACAAGGTAATGGCTCTCTTAAAATTCTTTTGATTCTACTCTCATTTACCAAGTAATGACCTATATAAGGGCTTCCGTGGCTATGACACTTCTATGTTAATTGTAAATAACAAAATAAGGCAGTTGGTAAGGCATTCCACTTACAAAATCATGCATGCAGCATTAATGTTTAAGCTCCATTTCCATTTAAGTGGGATCTCCGGGAGGCTATGCTGCTGGGTTGAGCCTAGGCAAGACGAAGAGTCCTTACTTTTTAGAGAAACACGTACAATAGGATGTTTTTTGGTCCCATAGGTCAGTGTTTTAGTTCTAGATTTCATATTCATGCTCCCGAAATTACAGACTCTAGGGTCAAACCTGTGAATGGAGATAACAGAATATAGTTTTTCATACAATTTACATGGGGATAATTACTCTTTTTCCAAAAACGTGATATTTTTCTCAATAAAATGCTGTTATGAGCAAATTTGTTTTAAAAGAGTTATTTGTGTTTATATGTAATAATTTTCTCCAGGTAACTAAATTATATGGAAAACTCTGTTTGCACCGTTCACAGGTTTAATCTAGTAACCTGAAATTTCGCAACAATTATTTTTAGATCTAGAGCTAAAACATTGGCCTATGTCTATGAGACCGAAAAAACGTCATTCTTATATAAATACATATGTATGTTACTTGAAATAATTAAAAGATTATGCACCAGCGTAAAATGTTGGCATTATCTCCCGTAACTTTTGAAGATATATGTGACTTTTTCAACGGATGTGGTTGATTTCATGCCGAAAACGTTAATATACAAATAATGGAAAAGTACGTTTTAATGATGGAATGGATGTGGATGGAAAATATGTACTGTGTCGGTTGAAAAAAAGGCTAATATCAAGGAACAATTAAAATTTGTTAAACCTGAATATCGTTATTATTATGAATCCATTCTTAGAGAAAAATAATCGTTCTTCATTTGTTATTTTTCTGATTTCTTAAGGAACTTGTCTCTTTCAGACTTAATTTTCAAAAATTGTTTAAAATTTTCTTAAGCGGAAAAAGGAGTTATGTTCTGTTTTTCTTCAAATAAAGTACTAAATATACATTTTATTTTTAATTTCTCTCCTATTATAAAAATATTAAATGGTTTACGCCGCTTGACACCTTTTTTTGGATAAAAACACTTAAGTAATTTTGAAATTTCTTAAAATGTTTATGCTCAATTTTCACTAAATTAGAATTTTGCAACTTATCACCTTCATCCATTCATGTCTTCAATTGTATAGGCCGATTGAAATGACTCACCCTGTATAATTGGAAAACTGTTAATGTTTTCCGATATTAATTTTTGATTTGTAATTTTACTGCGCTTATTTCTTGCTTAACTCTACCGAAAGTGTTTTACTAAAAGTCTTTTAATTTCATCTACATATAAGGAATATTAAACTTAAGAAAATTTCTATATCATAAAATAGGTCTATTTAATTTTCACTATTTTCAATTAGAATCATTCCATCATGACGGTCTGGACAATTTGACTAATTATAAAAGATCGTTATCTTTTTAAAAAAGTTCCACATATTCTAATACCTACTAATAATGTTAAGATCCGTGTGCTTCATTCATTAAATCGTTATAAATTGAAATAAAATACTGAATACAATATTACTGACCATTACAAAATGTGCATTTATTCAGTTGATTAAATTGTGCAATAACTTTAATAAGCCATAATTTGTATGAATTAAAATAAAAGTCATCTGACTGCCAACATTCAAATATTGGAAGTTATTTCGTTAGCTATATTTTTGCACACATTTTCACAATCCTTTAAAATAAATCGGTTGTCAGTACCACCATAAATAAAGGAAATGCATTCATCTTTACTATTGTCATAGTAGTAAGACGGAAAATAGGCCCGGCACGCGATCCAATTCTCAAAGATCTTGAATGTGAAAACCTTGAAATTTTCTACATACGTATAAGTGGAATATAAACAAAAAATTATTAGATTGGATTATCGCTTCCAAATAAAATTTTAAGCACGTGCCAAAAAAGCAACAGCAGCAGAAAATTATCTTTTTTAATTACTTATTTAATAAAAATTCGTTTAGATCATTTAAGTATGTATGTTCAAAATAAATGAAGAAGTTGAAAACGTCTGTTTGCTTTTAAAATTTAAGGAAAAATCTAGAAAAATATGAAAAATCTGTATTTTCTATGCGATACACATATCTCCAATAGACGTATTTTATGCTTCTAACAGGTGTATTCTAACAGAGCTTCAAAAAAATTTAATGGTTGATTTCAAAATATCAATGCTTTAATCAACTCTTTCCAACGGCTGTTCTCATATAATCATGCTAGATATGCAGGCTTATGGACTCAGTAATTGTCGATATAGACGGTTAATTAACATTAAACAAACGTTAAAACACATCAATGTTGTTTTCTTAACTACTGTTATAGGGCAGATGAAACTATCTTATATATTTTATCCTCCATAACTATAACACAAACAAATAATTAAAAATAATAAGGTTAGCTTGTGTGATAATAAGGAATAGGTTTTTTTTGTTGGTGCGCGGTTTTTTGCTGTATGAAATATGCCCATTGCCTTTAACTGAAATATTAATTGATATTACTATTTATCATTTTTTTTAACAAATAACAATTATAACTACATAAAATAGTTAAAGTTATTAAAGTTTTTCTGTCAGAGTCTCAGTGTATACATAGGTTCACTAATTCCACTTCTTCCAAACTTTAGTTGACCATAAGTATGTAGGTATTCTTTTTGTATCGATAGAAGCTTAACAGAAAGTACCAAATGCGTGATTTTTGACCAATTTTTATCAATACTAGCATTTTACTTTTACTTCTAATCCAGAATTAAGGTTATCATATTTACCAATAAAATAATTTTGCCATGTTGCTTACCTTCAGAGATAATTCTGTGGGCCGATTGAAATGACTCACCCTGTATAATTTGAAAACTGTTAATTTTTTTCCCATATTAATTTTTGATTAGTAATTTTACTGCGTTCATTTCTTGCTTACTTCTACCAAAAACAAATGATTTAATTCTATTATAAGGAAAATTAAACTTAAGCAAAGTTTTATTTCATAAAATTGGTCTATTTAAATTTCACTATTTTCAATTAGAATCATTCCATCATGACGGTCTGGACAATTTGACTTATTATAAAAGATCGATATCTTTAAAAAAATATATTATAAATAAATATAGAGTAGGTACCACATATTCTAATACCTACTAATAATGTTAAGATTCGTGTGGTTCATTCATTAAATCGTTATAAATTGAAATAAAGTACTGAACACAATATTACTGACCATTACAAAATGGGTATTTATTCAGTTGATTAAATTGTGCATAATAACTTTATTAAGCCATAATTTGTATGAATTAAAATAAAAGTAATCTGACTGCCAACATTCAAATATTGGAAGTTATTTCCTCAACTATATTTTTGCACACACTTTCACAATCCTCCTTTAAAGTAAATCGGTTGTCATTACCACCACATCCCCCATAAACAAAGTAAATGCATTCATCTTTTCTATTGTCATAGTAGTAAGACGGAAAATAAGCCTGGCACTCGTACCCATACTCAGTCATGGTCTTTAATGGAAGATAGCATCGGGCTAAAAATTATTTTTTTTATAATAATAATATTGTAATTAGCACACAATAATTTACCCGGTTTGGTTGAACGCGCAATACTTAAACTGCACCAAATCAAAGAAATTACAACGGTTAGTAGAAAAGCTTTAGTTCTCATGTTGAATTATTTTCACTAAATTAAATACTGCAACTGTTTTCTATATAACTTTTGTAAGCAAGTAATCTAAAATGTGGCACAATATTATTCAACGTCAAATATAAAGAACTTTGTCTGTAAGACTGCGTACCAAAATCCGAATTTCTTATCTTAATTCTGAGAGTGAAATTAAGAAGCAATACGAATAATAAAACTTAACAAAAAATTTATATAATTAGGTTAATTAGGTGTACACATATGCATATGTGAAAACTTTGAAATTTTCTACATACGTAGGTATAAGTGGAATATAAACAAAAAATTTAGATTGGATTATCGCTTCAAAATAAAATTTGAAGCACGTGCCAAAAAAGCTACAGCAGCAGAAAATTATCTATTTTAAGAGGGTAGTAAGGTTAAATCGATAGAAAAAAAAACAACATTTCGATAACTTTTTTTTGACGACACAGTTAATATACCTATATTTATTTCTATAATTACTACATAATAAAGTAACATTTGAAGAACATTCTGTGAAATTTTCATTAATTTTTATGAAGAAATGAGCCATTGACAACGAATTTCCGCGGACGTCTCAAAAAAAGCGCTATTGCGGTGACAGGCAAAACTCATCATTGGATAATGTGAAATCAAAAAACCAAAATGATTTTATCAGTTGATAAGTTTCTGCAGGTAACAACATCGATAAGTTTTGTTTTATTACGATTTTTCAATTTTTTACAGCACTTAGAAAAAAAAGTGCCGATTTTTCATCAAAAAACCCTAAAATTTTGTTATTTTAAAATAGGATAATATATATAAAAAATATAAAAAATTCGACGTTGCCACCTGCTCATTTATGTAAAGAAAGGGTGTGCAAAATTTCAAAAATTTAAAACAAATGTAAAAGCTTTCACCCTAATTCTGTTTAGTTTATGATAAAAAATTTGTGAAGGAACCGTTTTCGGTCAACTTTCTGTTTTATATCCGAAAAGCTGAAGGCTTCTCGCAGATCTATTTGTGTAGTATATCTCCGAATATTAAAGCCGAGTTAAACTTAAAGAAAATCTTTTCAAAATATATGTATTATATACTGTTACCAAAGAAATTAGAAGTTAACTCTAGTAATATACTAAGAAAATTGAAAAACATACTTTTGTCAGAAAAGTTACGTGATGGAATTTTTTAAATATTTTTTTTTATAGCTAAGTACCTACTTAATACCTATCGCTACCGAAATTACTACTCAGTTTTTTAGGGGGAAAACTATTGAACCTGTGTAATTTTCGAGATAAAATTTTTTTTTACTATTTTTACCCAATACATTATGTTCTATTTCTGCAAAAAATCCCTAATTTTTAATCTAGTGCAAGTGTCTAATTGTCGTAAGTGTCCTAATTTGTAGAGAATTAAATTCTGCACAAAATTTATTATAATCATTTTTGCCGTAACTTCGATATTCTTTGAGCTATTTTTGCGAGGGTAACTATCATCATTATTCAGTTTTGCTCTTCACTGTATGCGCTACACATACATATATACAATAATCGATTATTAGGTAATTATAGCATGAACTGATTTTAGTTTATGAAGTGTAAATCGAGTTTTCTTAATTGCCCAGATGTCATAAGCTATTTACCTGTTGTATACAATAGCAGCTCAGCTTTGACTTCAAAATGTGAGAAGTCGAAAATAAAATCATGAGGCTAGAAATTTTGCGGCTCATAAGGTAACTAAAGTGAAAAAACTTTCAATTCTGCTATTTTTATAGAAGCAGAATTCAGAAACTAAATAAATTTGAGCTAAACTAAAACTCAGCATTCTAAAGAAAGAAACAAGCGCCAACTATAGCGCCAACTTATCTATCTTCTTCTATATTATAAAAAGAAAAGTCTTGACGCACTCACTGCCTCCTCAACGCCCAGGCCAAACCCCTTTATGATTTATGCAAGAAATAAGGAAGGATATTTCGAAATTCAACTCCTAAAGGGGTAAAATGAGTGTTCAATTCAAAGTTTGTATTTAAAAACAATTTTAATAAACATTTCAACTCGAAACTTCGTAGAGGAGTAGGTACTCTTAAAAACAAATAAGAAAATACGTATTTCGCGATTTTTCGAACATCAACCTCTTAGGAGGTAAAACGGGGTAAATAAACCTAAAAATCGATATGGATGTCGTTATTGAGGTTTTTTGAGACGTTGATTACGGAAAAGGCATAAATTTTAAGATCTGATGTAAGATGGCTACATGATATGAAATTAAAACTCTATAGAGGTCAATCGGGAGTTCAAAGATTTCATACAGGTTGATTCCCGAAGGAATTAAAAAGGTTTCCTGCGCAAGCGAAGCCGCCAACAAAATCGAGTTGTCTATAAAAATTAATATGTAGGTAATAATAATTTGTGTACTTTTGAAAATATTAAAAATCATTTAGTCATGCGTTTGTAAGGCACACAATGTAGGTACCAGTGTGTTCTTCCAATCCCTAAAAATAAAATTAATTGATGAAAAGAACTTAAAAAAAAAAAACCTTGGTTGAAAACTCGTCAAACGCCATCCACTGAAAATAATGAATAAAAAATTAATTAATGATGAATTAAATAATGAATTTAATAATGAAAGAAAATTATAACTAATGAAATGTCCTTTGTTGACATTATGCCCAGAGAAGTCCCTCAAACGCAAATTGAGTTGCGTACCGACCTCCTGAGGCAATCTATACACATGCGCTACCCAATCATAAACGAAATGAGATTTACGTTGAATTTATAATAAAAATAACTCATGCATTTCAAAAAATAACATAAACTTACCCGAATTACGTGAAATCCTTGACACTGCAAACTGTCAAACTTGACACAAGGAAATTTAGCCAATACTTCATGCGCTTCATTACAGGGGCTACTTTTTCAGGGCTAAACGGTTATGCAGATTTCAAATTAAATATAATAACGTCGTGGAAAGCTATTTTTAATAAATTTGCATAACATAACCACGCTTTTTAAGAGTAAAGGGGAGAAAAGACGAAAGAAAAGGAAAATGTATATACAGTGGTACCTCGATATACGAGTGCCCTAATATACGAGTTTTTTGAGATACGAGCCGCCGAGCGAGCGATATTTTGCTTTGAGATGAGAGCAAGATTTGAGATACAAGGAATCGCACACTACACCGCTGCACACGACCCTAACATGCGGGGCGCATGTTGGTGTCGTGTGCAGCGTCTTACAGTTTCTCCCACCTCAGGCTAGACCTCAGTCTGTGTGCTTGTTTCCATCGTTTTCGAAGCATTTTTGATAAGTTGGATTCGCGTTTTTTGCTTTTTGTACATTTACAAAGCATTATTACATTAGCTGTGTTCTTTTCATATCGGATCCGAATCTAGATCTTGCAGGATATTTTGCATTGAATTGGAAATTTAAAAACCGTAAAGTTTAAAAGGATTTCAAAATTTGTGAAAAGCGTATCAAATTGCCATGATTTCTACCCATCCAAACTTCAAATCTTGAACCAGATAAATTTTTGGGATCAAGGTTTTGACGCAAAGTGGATATAAATTCAGGCAATTTGATTTTATTTTCGCGAAATAAAAAGTATTTGATATGGGTAACTGTTCCAAAAATTCCAATTCAGTACAAAAATTCCTGAAAGATCCAGATCCAGATCCAGATCTGATGTGAAAAAAACACAGCTATTATATTTATAACCATAACCAGTGACGAAAATTAAGCGCTTTCGTAAGAACTTCACTTCTTCTTTTATTATGTTTTAATAGAATATGTATTTGTTATTTATAAATAAATGTTTCTTCTTGCAAATACATTTTTCTTATTCAAAAACACTAAACAAAAACAACTGAGGTGGTTTTTTGGGAGCTGGAACGGATTAATGGCATTTCAATTAATTTCAATGGGGAAAATTGCTTTGAGATACGAACAATTTGACATACGAGCAAGGTTACGGAACGAATTAAACTCGTATGTAGAGGTACCACTGTAGTTGGAATTTTCCAATTTCCACAATCTAGTCTTGCCACACCAAAACCCCACTATTCAAAGCCAGTATTATTGCTCCACATAAAAAAAGGTTAATTTTTCCTATGGGGAAGCGGGGAAATGCCACCCCTGTGCCGGACTCCCTGGCCATGGCCAGGCCTACCGGCTAAAACCCCGCTCCCCTCCTCCAGGAACTCCACCCCGGGACCATCTTAGAAGACATTACTTCGGGGTGGAGCCCTATGTAACTCACCTCGCAAGGAGGCACACACCTTTCCGACCGAAGCATCCGTCCCATTCACACAGCCAGCAGGGGGCCCCTAAGAGACCCCTACCTTTGTCGGCAGCCCTTTCTTGAGCCAGCCAGCAGGTGCCCCCGAGAGAGCACCCGCTGTTGTCAGCCCCCCTCCACGCTGCTGGCGAGGGCATGTAGTTACAAATGTCTAATAATAAAACGAAATTAAGTGAAATATGACAAGGTTAATAAATGTTCTGTGGAACTTAGCACTGATTTAAAGTCCACACGTATAGAGTGAATACATTTTAAGATGTCAAGGCATCAAAGTTTTGGAAAAAGACACTATAAAAGAGAAGGCAGCCTAGAAAATTTTCTCTTTGATCCACGGATGAAGAAGGAGTTTGAGGAAACATTGCGCGAAATAAGGCACCAAGAAAGTGAAACTGCAAGTCACATGGTCTTGAAGATTGAAAGACTTACAGGGCTGATTTGGTGAAAGGGTATTGGGTTTGGCAATGTTCAGCGATAGAAGAAGAGTTGTTAATTTTAAGGTTTTGTAGTAATAGATTAGCTTTATTGTAGTTTGTAAGTTTGTGAGTGATGTTTTGAATTAACAATAAAGTTATGGACGGACTACTGCAATTGAACTAGTTCAAACTGAATTTGTACAAGTGCACAACCTTTACTGCTCTCAGCGCCAGTAGTGTAAAAACAGCGTACTAAAGACATGAATACTTCGGCTTTTTCGACTCGCCTTCTTATCACTTTAACCTGTATTTGCAAGTTTTTTGCAATTAAATTAATTATTTTAAGGTCGTAGCACTCATAGAATAACTGAACCAGTTCAGAATCGAATAGGTGACACACTACTAATTGAACTGGTTCCTAGATATCAAACGTGACGTCAGGAACTAGTTCAATTGCAGTAGTCTGTCCATAGCATAAATTTCAGAAATGAAATCAACGAAAACTTTTTTGAATCAGCAATCCTACCTTTTTCAATTTATGTACACAGTGAAAATATTTCCATATATCACTTTTTCCAAAAAAATACTTTAATGATTCTTCTAAGCTAATTCAAGTTTGTCTTCAATGAAATAAATAATAATTGATATCCGATTTAATAGATCCAAGCATAGTTTATTGAAAATTTTTGGTTTTACATCCATAAGGACTAACTCACATCAACATTTCAAGCACAAGTTCTCTTACAATCATCCTCATTATCAAAATTGTTGTCGTTTCCACCGCATCCACCGTAAATGAAGGACTTGCATTCTCCTGTTGAAGCATCATAGTAAAATGCCCGAAAGGCGGCGTCGCACCTCCCACTTTCATGCCGTAAATTGCAGTAATCTGAAAATAATTTAAAAAATTATTAGTTGTGTTTTGTGTGTTTTGTTTATCTTATTTTTCTCCCATTTCAGCAATTATTTATATTATATTATTTTTGCACTTTTGAAACCGAATGAACATTTCCCTTACGTAAGGAAACCTCAAACACAATTTTTATTTCAAATAAAATGTTCCACGCTAACTTAAGAATTTCGATCCAACGCTATAGTGTTTGAACTTTTCCTGAAGAAACCAATATACAAAGGACTATGCCGAATTTTGTATGGACGATGGCGTCTTTTTTTCACACGGCCATCAATCAAACCTTGTTATTTCAGTTCAGAATAAGGTAGCAAACAAAACATTTCAAGACATGTTACTTCTATTTTCAATCTGAACCGAGTTATAAAGGTTAAAAGTTTTAAAATAATGGTCAATTTCACTAGAAAACTAATTATTTTGTAGCCAATTTTTATCAGGTTTCTAAACTATTATCACACTAGTGGCGTTAAAAAGTTAATCAAGGTCACTATAATCTACAGATGTTCATGAAGGTCACACAAGGTCGAAAATGCATTACTGTAATTAGCAGACAAGAAAGTTCATTGAAGTCGATTATCTCCTTTTAAATGAGAGATTTAAGATGTACCAAAAAACTATTTTGATCCTCCGAGGTAAAAAAATGCATTTCTCCAATAAACTTCATCTCTTATAATCTGCTCATATCCTATGTTCCCCGTTCTGACCTTCGTTTGACCTTGATTCTGACACACTAGGGTCAGAAAGACTCTGGATTTGAACTAAGTGACCCCAAAAACATACATATATATAAATTTTTTTCAGATTTTTTCACGATTATTTCTATTGATTTCATTATTTATTTTGACCTTCAAATACCCTTAACCCAAACTTGTAGGGGTCAAACGGACCCCGGATTCGGATTCAGCGACCCAAAAAACATATAGGAAACGTGGTCTCGTCTTTGGGCCCGGAGGGACTTTTTTTTTTGGGCTGTGTTATCAATTAAAATAGATTGGATATTCATCACAAAGCAAATATAGATTTAATTAATTATCGTAAAAACTTCGTTTAATTTTAACACTCGCTAAAAGTGGCCTTGTTTGTATGACTAACAATAAGTGTACAATTGACTTTTTAAAATAAGTTTGACACAGTTTCCAGACTATTATAAAATAAAACATAATTCAATTTAATAGTTTCCGAGAAATTATTGGTTCGGGTTTCAAACGAAACTCGATTAAAATTTCAACATCAAGCAGCGACAGTTTTCAATTTTTAACAATGATACCTACTCATCACATATATTTTTATGGCACACATTATTTATCTGCGGAAAAATTCACTTCTCCGGCCCAGTAATTTTGAATGAATAAAATTAGGTAATTGTGAACTTTACCACAAAGATTTGGGATTTTCTGGATGAGTTCATCACAATTTGAATAATTGCACTTAGAAATATGTTATCTTATTCTTTTAATTAATTTACCACTTTAAGATATTTTTACGTTATAACAAAAGAAAATTAATTTGGATCTCACCAGGTCTTGCAGCCACAAGAGCCATAGCACTGAAAATAGCAGCGAGTAAAGTAATAAACTTCATTTTGATTATTCCTTTGCCGGTCAACAACGAAATCTGAAAGCGAAATGATTTCATGTGCTTATAAAGAAACCGGACATCGGCGCACACAGAAGAGCCTGCATAATTAATAATTATCACTTTGAGCGAATGTCAAGTTTACATTCTGGATCATCAAATTTGTTCTAGTTTAAGATGGAATAAAACGTAGCAATCAAAAATAACACATCGGTGTTTGCCAGCATTATTTGTGTAAGACCTAATGACAATAAAATACTAACATTTATAAAATGCAACTTTCAAAATAATTCTTAAACAAATCTTCTAAATTTCAATTTTAATTCTTAAAAAGATGCCTAGATTTGAAAACAGTTTTTCAGCTCAGACTAAAATATTTTTGATTTAAAAGTTTTATATTTATGAATTTTTATATAACTGCCCTTAAAAAATGGGCAGTTTCTTTAGTAGGAGAATATAAATATCTGATAGATCTCATATTTTTCTATTTGAAATTGAAATTTATTGAAATAAGCGTTGGACAACATGATATTATATGTACCTACATATACATGTAAAGGTTTTATATTGATATTTATGCAGCTATTCAGTTTTATAAAAATTAATTGCCCCCTGTTCTTAGGAGAGAGAAAAGTGGTTCTTATAGCATCTTTCGAAGAAAATTTGTAGTTTTAGTTGCTCTGATATGGCTAGCAATGATATATTTGCTGTTTGTTAAGAATTCTTACGCTAAACGGAAATTTCAAACCGTTCTGTTAAGTGTTGTGGTCTGCTTTAAATGGCAGCAATAAGATACTTACATTAGCATATTTTTTTTATTATAGTCTACCACTTTACTGGCTGACAATAAAAATATAAATGAAAATAATCATAAAAATCGTAAACATTTTTAGTCCATAGCACTAATATCTATTTTTGAGTTTATACATTTTGTATTTCCCGCAATGCAGACTTGTTAATCTGGAATTTTAAAATGTCAATGCAAGAAAAATTAAAACTAATTACTAATTTTATTCACAGAATATTAAATTTTCTTGGTCAATTTATTTTGAGTTATTTTAATTTCATTTACACTTCTGGCAATATAAATTTTCAAATCAAGTAAAAAGTGCTGCCTTCCTCCTATTCTTTACCCGTACAAAAAAGGACTGCCTAAGCACTGAAGCTGAGTTTATTATTTTCTCTTTTTATTTCTTTTAACTTCCATATTTTATATCAATCAATAAGAACATTTGGTAGCACTATTCATACTAAAGTTTGATAGTATGTAGGACATCTGCGTACCTTGTACCTTTCATGTTACATAAATTGAACATTTAAAGTATCATTTTTATGTAATATTTAGGATAAAAAATGAAGATGAAAAAATTGCGGTTAATTTTTACCTCATCTTTCTACTGTGTATGTTTAGTGGTAAAAAATATTTGTATTTTATTTTTTTAGTGCATAAAAAGTTTTAAATATACAGTGCTGAAAAAAACATTTGGAACTAAAGTCTCCACATTGCAACTTTTTACAATTCTACAAACTATACACTTTTTCATACTGTACTTCTCACAAATGTTTCTTGAGACAATGCATTTCTATAATCAGTTAGAATTCTAGAATTTATTTATTTTCTGAATTTATTTTCCTGCCTTTCTCACAAAATTGTGCTATTAAGTAAACTTAAGTTCACTTTGGAGCTCCAAAAATAATAACGCGCTAATTACGCAGAATAGTGACTTTATTACAACGACGTGAGAGAATGTACCTAACTTGCTACTAAATAATTTATAGATAAGACTGATGCGCTACACCAATATAAATGACTTACTTACTTACTGATAACTAGGTGCAACACAAAATGCAAAACGGTAATTATACACAGTATACACAGTACATATAATTCTAATAATTCTAAATTCTGATATCTTAAGTAAAGTGATTATTATTGTAAAATTTCATTCATGTCCAAGGGCACTCAGCATTTTTGAACACAAATGTTCTCACGATATGAATGAATTTGAATGCTTAGCTGCTGACACCTCTACGCGTGTTCAGCTTACACGTCGGGGGGCACGGCAGTGCTACCCATGGAAAATTGCCACTTGGAAAACGTTGATTCAATAACCAGTCGATTGTAGGCTTGATAAAGCTGCGTATTTCAATAATACTTATGTATAGGCGAGCCTGAAACAAACAGTATAAAAAATTATTTCCAGTACAGACGGACTTCTAATCATTGGTAGAATTTATTTTATTTTAGATCGGTGGTCGATTTGACGCTCCAAAAAGAAGAGAGCAGAAGTCAGCATTGTCAATGCTGAATGCATGCGTTGCACAATCAACAACAGCCTAAAATGAGACACTAGCGTCCAATTACCAATACCAGTATGGGCTACTATCTCGCTTAACAAACATAGGTAGTTACAACAGATATAACATTACGTGTAAACAAAATTGACTTGTACACACTAACGTATAAAGAATGTTCAACGGCCAACTCACACAACATTAATTAACTATAATAATAAAGAAATCGCAGTAAGGAACCTTAGACTTGGCACGACTTTGTCTAGATTTCATTACTTTTTAGATATAAACAAGCAGCTCCATCGAGACTTGGCTAGTTTTTTACAGAATGTTTTTGGTGGTTTAGTTTACGGAAACTTTTGTTATTCTTATTATGTTACTTTTTTGTCAGCTTTAGATAAGGTATAAATAACTGTACTTAGGAATAATAAATCACTCTTTTGTTATTAAGTACTCAACAAGAAACGAGTTTCATTCAATTTCTGAATTCAACAGTCTGTTTGCGTTTAAAATTTAAGGGAAAACCTAGAAATATATGAAAAATCTGTTTTTTTTTTATGCGATAAATAGCCAATAAACGTACATTTTCGCGGTTATATGGAAAAAACTAACGCTTATTAATTTATCAAAAAATACCGAATTTACGGGAAAAATGATTTTAATCACTTTTGTACAGAATTTAATCCTCTCGAAATTCAACTCCTAAAGGGGTAAAAAGAGGGTTCAAGGTTTGTATGCAGAAACAATATTAAATAAACATTTCGACTGGAAACTTCTCCTACAAAAAACAAATAAGTAAATACGTATTTCGCGATTTTTCGAAAACAACCCCTTAGGGGGTAAATAAACCTAAAACTCGATATGGGTGTCGTTATTGAGGTTTCTTGGGACGTTGATTTCGGAAATGGCAGAAATTTTGAAATCTAAGATGGCGACATGATATAAAATTAAAAGTCTATCAGGGGTCAATGAGGGGTTCAACGGTTTTGTCACAGTATTGGTTTCCGAGGGAATTAAAAAGGTTTCCTGCGCGAGCGAAACCGCCACCAAAATCGAGTTTTCGATAAAAATTAATATACCGGGTGTTTCATTTAACCTGACATATCAAAATAACTCGAAAAACACGCATTATAAAAAAACTTGTCTAGACAAAAAATCAATACCTTCATGGGGGACATCTGCCTGTCCGAAAATCAGCCCTCTCCCCCTCCCTATATGGGTGGGGACTGGGGAGGGGTAAAGTTTTTAATTTCAAATGGGAACCGCAATTTTTTATTGCGGATTCGGATTCTAAGGGGAAAAATACGAAACTTTTATGTGAAACATTTTTTTAAATTCGGTACAGGGAACGCGGGGGAGGGTGTGTTGTCTGTCAAAAAAGGTTCCGAAAAGGTCGAATATCTCGCGAACTGCATATGGGATCGAAAAAAGAAAAAAATACGTGTCAAATATTTTTTGAAAAGCTATCCAATGGTACTAAACTCGACCACCTACCGCCGAGGTTGGGGAAGAGGGACAGACCACCTGCCGGTGGAATTGGAGAGGGGGCGAGGAAAGGAGGTGCGGGATCGAGTCTGGTACCATTGGATAGCTTTTCAAAAAATATTTGACACGTATTTTTTGCTATTATCGATCCCATGTGTAGTTCGCGAGATATTCGATTTTTCGGAACCTTTTTTGACAGACGACACACCCTCTCCCGCGTTCCCTGTACCGAATTGAAAAAAATGTTTCAGATAAAAGTTTCGTATTTTTCCCCGTAGAATCAGAATCCGCAAAAAAACATGCCGGTTTCCATTTGAAATTTAAAAGCTTATCCCACCCACATGGTGAGGGGCGAGAGGACTAATTTTGGGACAGGCCGATTTCCCCCATGGAGATATTGGTTTTTTGTCTAGACAAATTTTTTGTATAACGCGTGTTTTTCGAGTTATTTTGACATGTCAAGTTAAATGGAACACCCGGTATAATGACAATTTGTATACTTTTGAAAATATTAAAAATCATTTAGTCATGCTAAATTTGTATGGCACTCAATGTAGGTATACCTACCAGTCACAACATATTGACATAGACACATTACTTTTTCCAAAAAAAATCTTTTAAAGAATCTTCTAATGTAATTCATCTTTGTCTTCAATGAAAAAAATAATAATTGATATCCGATTTAATAGATCCAAGCATAGTTTATTGAAAATTTTTAGTTTTACAACCACAAGGACTAACTCACATTAACATTTCAAGCACAAGTTCTCTTACAATCATCCTCATTATCAAAACGGTTTTCGTTTCCACCGCATCCACCGTAAGTGAAGGACTTGCATTCTCCTGTTGAAGCATCATAGTAAAATGCCCGAATGGCTGCCTCGCACCTCCCACTTTCATGCCCTAAATTGCAGGAATCTGAAAATAATTTAAAAAATTATTATTTGTGTTTTGTGTGTTTTGTTTTTCTTATTTTTCTCCCATTTCAGCAATTATTTATATTGTATTATTTTTGCACTTTTGAAACCGAATGAACGTTTCTCTTACGTGAGGAAACCTCAAACACAATTTTTACCATTTCAAATAAAATGTTTCACGCTAACTTAAGAATTTCGATGCAACGCTAGTGTTTGAACTTTTCCTGAAGAAACCAATATACAAAGGACTATGCCGAATTTTGTATGGACGGTTTTCACGCGGCCATCAATCAACCCCTGTTATTTCAGTTCAGAATAAGGTAGCAAACAAAACTTTTCAAGACATGTTACTTTTCTATTTTCAATCTGAACCGAATTGTAAAGGTTTAAAGTTTGAACATAACGGTCAATTTCACTAGAAAATTAATTATTTTGTAGCCAATTTTCACCAGGTTTCTAAACTATTATCACACTAGTGGCGTTAAAAAGTTAATCAAGGTCACTATAATCTACAGATGTTCATGAAGGTCACACAAGGTCAAATATGTATTACTGTAATTAGGAGACAAGAAAGTTCATTGAAGTCGATTATCTCCTTTTAAATGAGAGATTTAAGATGTACCAATAAACTATTTTGATCTTCCGAGGTAAAAAACTGCATGTCTCCAATAAACTTCATCTCTTATAATCTGCTCATATCCTATGTTCCTTGGTACACATTAAAGATTCAAAGCATCTCTGACGGCATTGATGTTTATTTTTTCTTCAAATGTGGACCTTGCCATTTTAAATACATACATATTTTGCATAATCTTGTATTGGTTCTCCGCTGTGCAGCTTTACTAAGAAAATTAAGGTTCCAATAAAGCTGTGTGCGATAATATAAATCCCAGCTATGATTGATTTTTTTTTTTTATACGACCATACCAGTATGGCAGTATATGCATGTATATTTGCATACATATATGTGCATCTAGAAACAGTTCTTGTGCTTCGTAACCATATTAACCATTGACATATTGATCTTTATGGTTTGATAAAATTTGCTACAAAATAATTAATTTTCTAATGAAATTGACCATTATTTTCAAACTTCAAACCTTTATAACTCGGTTCAGACTGAGAATAGAAGTAAACATGTCTCGAAGACAGTATTCTGAACTCAAATTACAACGTTTAATTGATGGCCACGCGAAAAAAAAAGACGCCAATTTCAGGCATTGGCCTTTCCTCTTAAAAAATCAATAACGATAACAAATTACGCAATGTTATACAATAAAATAACAGCTAATCTCAATTTTCTTGCTAATTATTTGTACTTCATTTGTGTTGAATAGTAAACTGTTTATGCATGAAGTTAGTCATACATATATTACCGTAATTTCAATGTTGTTTATTCGGGGGAATTTGTCTTTATTTATTTAAAAAATTTTACTCATGGTAATCACCAGTGATCACTTTAGCCCGAATGAGAAGGAAAGAGCATCGGGCTCCTATGGCATGAGAGTGGTATAGCAAAAGCCGGACAAGCTCAACGTAATCTTAAAAGCATTTCAATCAATTTACTTTTACATAAATTAAATTATCAATTAAATAGATTAATTATCGTAAACACTTCGTTCAATTTTAACACTCGCTAAAGGTGGCCCTGTTTAAATGACTAAGTATACAATTGACTTTTTAAAATAAGAACATAACTTGACGCAATCTCGAGAAAATTATAAAATAAAACATAATTCAATTTAATATTTTCCGAGAAATTGTTGGTCGGTTCCAAACGAAACTCGATTCAAATTTCAACATCAAGCAGTGACAATTTTTACTTTTTAACATTAGGTCTGTTCGTAGAGAAAACTAAAAAAAAATTGGTTCGCACTGTGGCGCACTGGGTTTTCGTTTCAGGGTTCGTTGAGAATTTTTGACAGCACTCGGTGTGCCTCAGTGCGCACCAACTAAAATCGAGTTTTATGCTGGGGCGAAGTCGAGCTGTAACGGCTAGCGGAATTTGAATTTGAATTTAAATTGAATGGAAGTATTTATTGATTTATGTGCTCTCAAACCCAGCCATATATTTATATGTGCACGAATTTTGTTTCATTTACCGTCAATGCAATGAGAGAAATATTATACCCGACCGGTTGATTACGTAATTTTTCTCAACGGTTCTTTTTGCATGCACCGAATTTTAGGCTATAAATCTTACTTGCTTATTTAGAAACACTTCTGTTTTATTGAAACACTTTACTGAACTCAATTCTCGAAAAATCGTAAACACAACTGACAATTCTACTCTTCTTCTTCTTTTTCGCTCTGCTTTTGCTCTGAAATCGTTCGTTGACATACCAAAACCCAGTGCGCCCTGGTGTTTTTGACAACACTCAGTTCGCACTGTGGCGCACCAGTTTTTTTTAACGAATTTCTCAACAAACAGAACTATTGATACTCATCACGAATATTTTTATGGCACACATTATTTATCTGCGGAAAATTCACTTCTCCGGCCTAGTAATTTGAACGAATAAAATTAAGTAATTGTGAACTTTACTCTGACCACAAAGATTTGGGATTTTCTGGATGAGTTCATCACTTTGTCAAAAATTTGAATAATTGCACTTACAAATATGTTATCTTATACTTTTAATTAATTTATTTTTACGTTATAACAAAAGAAAATTGATTTGAATCTCACCAGGTCTTGCAGCCACAAGAGCCAAAGCACTGAAAATAGCAGCGAGTAAAATAATAAACTTCATTTTGATTATTCCTTTGCCGGTCAACAATGAAATCTGAAAGCGAAATGATTTCATGTGCTTATAAAGAAACCGGACATCGTCGCACACAAAACAGCCCGCATAATTAATAATTATCACTTTGAGCGAATGTCAAGTTTACATTCTGGCTCGTCAAATTTGTTCTTGTACTTTAAGATGGAATAAAATGGCAAACGAAGCAAACAGGAGTAACACCTCGGTGTTTTCCCGCATTATTTGTGTACTAATGATATAATACTAACATTTATAAAATGCAACTTTTAAAATAATTCTTAAACAAATTTTCAAAATTTCCATTTTCATTTTTAACAAACAGAACAGACAAAAAACTCTTAATTTAAAAGTTTTATATTTTGAATGTTTCACGTCCGTAAAAAGTAGGCAGTTCCTTTAGTAGGGGAATGGAAATTACTTTTTTTTCTGTTAGTGAATTTTCACCTTTTCCGTATTGAAATTTCAAACCGGTCTGTTAATTGTTGTGGTCTGCTATAAATGGCAGCAATAACAATACTACTTACATTAGCATATTTTTTTTATTATAGTCTACCACTTTACTGGCTGACAATAAAAATATAAATGAAAATAATCCTAAAATTCGTAAACATTTTTAGTCCATAGACTTGTTAATCTGGTATTTTAAAATGTCAATGCAAGAAAAATTAAAACTAATTACTAATTTTATTCACAGAATATTAAATTTAAGTGGTCAATTTATTTTGAGTTCTTATAATTTCATTTACACTTCTGGCAATATAAATTTTCAAATCAAATAAAAAGTGCTGCCTTCCTTCTATCCTTTACCCGTACAAAAAAGGACTTCCTAAGCACTGAAGCTGAGTTTATTATTTTCTCTTTTTATTTATTTCAACTTCCATATTTTATATCAATCAATAAGAACATTTGGTAGCACTATTCATACTAAAGTTTGATAGTATGTAGGACATCTGCGTACCTTGTACCTTTCATGTTACATAAATTGAACATTTAAAGTATCATTTTTATGTAATATTTAGGATAAAGAATGAAGATGAACAAATGACGGTTAATTTTTACCTCATCTTTCTTCTGTGTATGTTTAGTGGTAAAAAATATTTGTATTTTATTTTTTTAGTGCATAAAAAGTTTTAAATATGTATACAGTGCTGAAAAAAACATTTGGAACTAAAGTCTCCACATTGCAAATTTTTACAATTCTACAAACTATAAACTTTTTCATACTGTACTTCTCACAAATGTTTCTTGAGACAATGCATTTCTATAATCAGTTAGAATTCTAGAATTTATTTATTTTCTGAATTTATTTTCCTGCCATTTTCTTACAAAATTGTGCTATTAGTCTTAAGTTCACTTTGGAGCTCCAAAAATAATATCACGCTAATTACGCAGAATAGTGACTTTATTACAACGACGTGAGAGAATGTACCTAACTTGCTACTAAATAATTTATAGATAAGACTGATGAGCTACACCAATATAAATGACTTACTTACTTATAACTAAAGGCCGAGTTCACTTCCACAGGTGCAGAAAAGCCAAGAGCTTGCATCTGGGCAGCTGACTCCATTAAGGCGACTATTATACACGAACATTGCTCTAGAGATCAGGTGACAATCAGAGCAAACTTTACTCTGAACAACATCGCTCAAGAAATTCTTTTTGTTTCAACATATCTGGCTTACGACTCGACGGAACCCCCTCCAAGCAGGGAATTAAAGGAAATAGTCGAGTACAGCTCCAGAAAAGCGCTCCCCATAATAATCGGCTGTGATGCAAACTCGCACCACACGTGTTGGGGTAGCTCGGATATCAATCATAGAGGAGAGTCTCTTCTGGAATTTATTATGAGTACAGATTTGACAATCCTCAATAATGGCCACGAACTGACTTTTGTGAATTCCATAAGGCGCGAATGTATTGACATCACACTATGCTCCTATGCCAAATTGCTTTCCTGGAAAAAATTCTGCACTGAGGTCGAAAGTACCCAGGAATCTGCAAGAATCCACCAAGGATAAAGCTACTCAGCTAGGTTCACTAGAACTGCCAAGTGGTGAGTACATAGATGATGATCCTTCCATAGGTGCACATCTCTTGGAAGCCTACTTCCCTGGCAGTGCACAGATGCCCACTGCCATCACTGAAGAGACCGACGAATACATTCCTCGGAACTTCGACTGGAATATCGCGAACTCGGTGATAAACAGGGATTTATTAAGTTAGGCTATATCTTCCTCCCAATCCTTCAAAAGTCTTGGAAGAGATGGTATCTTACCAATAATGCTACAAGAAGCAAAACTTCTAATATTAGATCCTCTGATCAGTCTGTTTAGGTCGATTCTAGACTACGGCCACGCTCCAATAAGCTGGCGCACGGCCAAAGTGGTATTCATCCCAAAACCAGGCAGAGGAAGCTACAAAGTGGCAAAATCATTTCACCCAATCTCGCTGAAAAGTTTTCTTATGAAAACTATGGAAAAAATGCTGGACGAATTCATCAGATCCAAATGTCTGAAGGTATACCCACTGCATGAATCTCAACATGCGTACCAGAAGGGTAAATCCACAAAATCCGCATTACATCACACAGTAGCCTTTATAGAGAAGGCGCTGCGTTATAACCATTTTGCCCTTGGACTCTTTATAGACATTGAGGGAGCCTTTGATAACACCAGCTTCTGGGCAATGGCGAATGCCTTAGAGAAACACGGTGTTCCTCAGACTTTAATTAGGTGGATTAACAATATGCTATAAAGTCGTATCGTATCTACCACAATGGGCGACCATGAAATCAGAAGAATAGCGGGCAGAGGCTGTCCCCAGGGCGGAATTCTCTCCCCGTTATTATGGTGCTTGGTCGTAAACAATCTAGTTAGTATGCTTAACGACAGGGGCTATTTCTCCATAGCCTACGCTGACGACATAGTGATACTAACTAGAGGGAACTACTTAAACACTCTGTGCGAACTCCAACAACAAGCTCTATCACTCGTGGAAAGATGGTGCAAAAATAGAAACCTATCTGTGAACGCAGATAAAACCTCCGCACTAATCTTCACCAACAGGAGAAAGCTTGTTGGCATAAAATCTCTTCGAATTTTTGACAAGGAAATTAAATACACCGATAGCGTCAAATATCTTCTTTGTATTACGCTAGACAAAAAACTAAACTGGAAACTGCAAAAACAACAAAGTTCAAAAAGCCATAACAACCTTTTGGCAGTGCAGAAGAGCGTTTGGATCCACGTGGGGCCTAAGGCCGAAAATACTTCACTGGATCTACACCGCAGTAATAAGACCAAGTCTTTGCTACGGTGCTGTAGTCTGGTGGCCCATAATAAAGTCAAGCACATACCTCAAAGCCCTTTCAAAAGTTCAAAGGGTGGCTTGCTTAACCATTACGGGAGTAATGAGAACTACTCCAACAGCAGCCATTGAAATGGCCCTATCTCTTACTCCACTTGATATAATCGTTGAACAGGAAGCGATGAAAACCGCCCTCCGCCTGCACATAAATAACCACTGGTTAACGAAAGGCCTGCAGGAGGGACACTTAAAAATCTGCGATAAAATTATCAAAATTGACGGTAACGTCCTGATGATCTCAGATAAAACTACTTCTCAGGTATGTATGTCCTCGCAGAAGATACAATGTTACTTTCCCATCGAGAGATGAATGGAAAGAAAATTCCTTCGCACACATATCGTCAGAGAATAATTCCGTATGGTTCACAGACGGCTCGCTAGCCAACGGTCTCACCGGGGTCGGAGTCTACGGCCATACGGAAGATCTGCGCATCTGTGTATCTACAGGCAGATTCATGACGATTTTCCAAGCGGAGATTCTAGGCATTACAATATGCGCTAACATTATACAGGAGAAAAACATTCGGGAAAAGAACATACTTATCTTCTCAGAGAGTAAATCCGCGCTTCAAGCTCTATTATTATTAAGTATAAATAACTGTATTTAGGCACAGATAAATAACTATGTATACAAATGTCGCATGCCATGTTAAAAAATGAGGCACAGTATAGCAACATTCCCAATAACCAAGTAAATCGTCCTCATAGCCAAGTTCGTAGCCAGATTCGTAACCAAGCATGTTGCAAATCGCAGCCAAGTAGAAAGAAATGGGAATCTAGAGAATCTATGAGGGAGGTCATAAGTTATATACAACTTTTTTAATACGGCCCAAGAAGAAGAAGAAGAGTAGTGTCGGGGGTAATAGACTTATCAAGGAGGGATTTAATCCCTCCTCGGTACTTACATTTCGGTGCTATACTATTTTTATTTTTTTATATATCTTTCAGCCTGTTTTTATCGAATTTTAAAACCAGCTGTGCTCCTTGTAAAAAAGCAAACTTCAAGTCAATTATAAATATCGAAAATCTAAAAACCTCCAACAATAAAATCTCGCAAGTCGCAGTCCAAAGAAGGAAAAAGTCTAGATCTGCGAATAGATCAAATACCAGCGAATCATTGTATTTTTCCTTCGTTCGCTTTACTAATATTTCTAGTACCTATGCGTAAATAATCCCCTTGCGCATTCTTTTTGTCTTTTTTTGCATCAGTGTATATTGATACAGAATGCGATGGATCCATTGCAACATTGAAATTCCCTCACGCCTCACTTTCATTCAAGTCGGCGCTGCTCTCGTGGGCAAGTGGCCAAGTGCAGAGGCTCCAGCTTCGATTCATATTGCTGAAACATTTTCACCCGAACTTGTTTATAACGACAGGAATAGAAATGCGTTCTCGTTTTCCTATACCGAGACGACATCTGTATAGTTATTTATCTGTGACTTAGGAAAATAAATCACATTACTCAACAAGAAACAAGTTTCATTCAATTTCTGAATTCAACATTCAAGCGAAAATTATTCAGCCTGTAGAACTAATGTCTTCAGGTAAAAAATCGTATATACCGCTGGAACTCTGGAATGGCTTTGAAAGTTGAAGAAAGGTAGCTTACTTCTAGAATTAGGATCTAGAAGCATTGCTAGAATTCTTCAGGAGACAAATTAATCATCTTTAATCTTAAAACAGCGAGCCACATTTAGGTCAACATTGTATAGGTCTTCAGCGAACACTTCGCTCATCAAGCTATTTGGATTAAACCAACGACTACGGGAAAATCACGCCATGGATCAGCTGTTAAAAGATCAGCCGAAGCACGTCAGGATAATAATAAAGATAAGCTACTCAGATAAGCAAGGATCCCTCGGTCAAAAAATGGTTCAGTATGGTGAAACGACCCAGTAGGAAATGAGATCATCCTACGATTGATCGCGGAGCGCTCTATAGGATGTAACGAGTGCTCGCATTTACATCCATTTGCCCTCCTTTTAACATAGGCATGTCCTACAGAGAGGAGTGTTCCAATCTTGCTGACATAAGAACAATAGGAGATACCTCCTTCGTAGTTGTCGATTGAGCAAAACTGGAGCGCATGGTCTCACCTCCAAAATCACTAATAAAAGAAGCCTCATTTTAAGCTCCGAAGCGAGCAAAACCGGAGCGCAATAGGGGAAACCTCATTTTAAGCTCCAAAGTAAGTAAAACCGGAGCGCACGGTTTCAGCTCCAAAATGAATTAAAAATCAAAATGTTTAGCCCTAAAAAAGAATTGTATTAAAAACAAAACAAAAAACACATGATAATAATATTAAAATATTATTTTATTGTTAAATACATATATTAAAAGCCTCTTTTATAATGATGAAATACTTTTTCCTTCTCCTCATGGTCCAATTTCCATGGCTGCCCTCTTAAATTCGTCCTTGCGCTTATCTTCCGGGAGGAGATCTACGTATTGCTTACTTCAGCGAATCTGATCCTCTGCTTAAGATGGTCTCTGAAATATTCTTGAGTTCCTGCCATGCTTCAGAGACTCAAATTCTACGTCAAATAAGCTAAGTTTTTTGAATTATTATTCATTTTTTGTTACTAATAAGTTGTACTTAAGCACTTGATTCAAATCATTTTCAGGTGATAATTACGTGAAAGATTTAAATAATTTTACTCACCTTTAAGTAATAAAATTTTAAGTATCACTTCACTTGAACAATTAAAAACTTGACAGGTCGATCGCACAAAAATCCAAATAAAAATAAATCTAACGCAACAATTTGATCAGATTACTTCGTTATAAAAAGTTTCGCATGCACCTTGTTTCAAGGTGATTATCTCCGTTAATATCCTCCAGTTTTCCTCTTTTGGGATGTTTATTGGAGAAAGGAAAGAAACAATGCAATTTTATGCGCTCCTTTATTCATCCCTGAGGGAGCACTCCTCATTTTTCCTACTGGGGAGGCTGATGTCTCTTATGTCGTTTTCGATTGGCAAATCCAGATCCGCCCGAGAATCTGGATCCGAATCTTTTTCAACCGAACGTTTTTCGATCACACAACGCACACAACCAAAGATTGCACAAGCTGCCAAAAGCCCAGTAGGAAAAGTGAGGAGTGCTCCCTCAGGGATGAATAAAGGAGCACATAAAATTGCATTGTTTCTTACCTTTCTCCAATAAACATCCCAAAAGAGGAAAACTGGAGGATATTAACGGAGATAATCACCTTGAAACAAGGTGCATGCGAAACTTTTTATAACGAAGTAATCTGATCAAATTGTTGCGTTAGATTTATTTTTATTTGGATTTTTGTGCAATCGACCTGTCAAGTTTTTAATTGTTCAAGTGAAGTGATACTTAAAATTTTATTACTTAAAGGTGAGTAAAATTATTTAAATCTTTCACGTAATTATAACCCGAAAATGATTTGAATCAAGTGCTTAAGTTCAACTTATTAGTAACAAAAAATGAATAATAATTCAAAAAACTTGCTTATTTAACGTAGAATTTGACTCTCTGAAGCATGGCAGGTACTCAAGAACATTTCAGATACCATCTTAAGCAGAGGATCAGATTCGCTGAAGTAAGAAATACGTAGATCTCCTCCCGCAAGATAAGCGCAAGGACGAATTTAAGAAGAAGAGGGCAGCCGTGGAAATTGGACCATGAGGAGAAGGAAAGATCATTTCATCATTATAAAAGAGGCTGTTAATATATGTATTTAATAATAAAATAATATTTTAATATTATTATAATGTGTTTTTTTGTTTTGTTTTTAATACAATTCTTTTTTAGGGCTAAAAATTTAGATTTTTAATTCATTTTGGAGGTGAAACCGTGCGCTCCGGTTTAACTTACTTTGGAGCTTAAAATGAGGTTTCCCCTATTGCGCTCCGGTTTTGCTCGCTTCGGAGCTAAAAATGAGGCCTCCTTTATTCCTGTTTTTGGAGGTAAAACCATGCGCTCCAGTTTTGCTCAATCGGCAGCTACAAAGGAGGTCTCTCCTATTACTCTTATGTCAGCAAGATTGGAACACTCCTCTCCGAAGGACATGCCTATGTTAAAAGGAGGGCAAATGGATGCAAATGCGAGCACTCACGGTTCGCTTTTTACGATTTAAATAAGACTAATCAGACACCCCAAATATTTTTGCCGAATCTTGTAGAGTATTAAATTACAAGAGTTTTAAAAAAAATTATGAAGATCCGCTCAGCGCTTTCCGAGAAATTCGTAAAATACGTAAAATGGTTAAAATAATGCCTAATAAGTATTTTTCGGTTTTGTTCACAGTAATGTTTCGTGTGTATGAGTGTGGGTGTGTGTATATGTTTGTGTTTATGTGTGTATGCGTGTGTGTGCGTGTTTGTGTGTGTGTGTACGTGTGTGTGAGAGCAATTCTGCAAAACATTTAAAAATATCCATTTCAGGTTCAATCGATATTGAAATTGACATAAAATTCAAGTGTTGAGTCCGCTCAAGAGTTGAGTCGCTCAAGGGTTGAGTCCGCTCCAGATTTGAGTCCAATCAAAAGTTGAGTCCGCTCAAAAGTTGATTCGATCAAAAGTTGAGTCCGCTCAAGATTTGAGTCCGCTCACAGTGAGTCCGCTCAATTATTGAGTCCGCTCAACATTTGAGCGATTGCTTAACGCTCAAATGTTGAGCGGACTCAATAATTGAGTGGACTCAGCATTTGAGTTGAGCGATGAGTTGAGTCAAAATTTGAGTCTTTTACAAGCCTGCAATGCTATTAGCATTACTATAATCATTACTCGACGCGGAATCCGCGGTGACAATTACTTTCGCATTCTCTAAGTACACGACACAGCACTAGCGCCCCAATATTGAGTGTATTGTCGAACCGAACTAACTTTGGTGAAATTTTTACTTGTTTATGAATGAAATGACATATTTTTCGTATTCTGTAAGGAAAATCCGCGTTCACTTTGATCATCATATCAATTTCACACTCGTTTTTTCATGTCAATTCAAAAGTTCATATTTGGTGAGTGAAATTTTTTTAAATTGTGAAATATACGAAAAATATTGTTAGGAAGGTACGTATGATATGAATAAAATAAATTATTTGAGCGTAATATAAAAGATACATTTTTTCACAGATGGCCCGAATGTTTCTTTTGGCGAACTTATTAAAAGAGGCTAATGAATTAGATCTTAACGAGATGCGAAGTCAGGCTAAACGCATTAGAAAACGTCCCCTAACAAATCGAAGTGACGACTTCGTGCGTTCTTATCTGTTATCACAAGACCTTATAAATGATTTAGAATTGGATATAAGCCATCTCTTACCGAAAGTCCAACGTCGTGGCCGAGCCTTATCAAAAAAGGTCAAAGTAAGTTATATACATATTTAAAGATTTGAAATCTTTGCCTATTGCTTAGAAATTAAGAAAGACGTGCTGGAGGTTTTTCGGAAATTTATCCCTGAAGGAGGGAGCCTTTTGGTTGGAAATTAAGAATGAGGTGTTCTAGTGCTTTTGGAAAATCATAAGGATCTAAAGATGGTAAAATAGGGAATGAATGTTTCAGAGCTCCGTCTTTTGTTATATTTAAACCATGAAAATTGGTATAAGTTAAAAGTGCATTATCCTAAAACTCTGAAAGTATGATAGGTATTTACGTAATTTCAAACCAATAGTCTAACATTTTTGTAAATTTTGCAAATTCTATACTTACATACAACGTTTAACCCCCATTTTACCAATATTTTGTTTCTATTTCGAGTTCCACGCGGACGAAATCGTGGGAGGAAAGATAGTATATTATAAAACTTCATTAATTTCTTTTTTCAGATACTTTGTACGCTATCATTCTTAGCGAATGGTAGCTATCAAAGTTTGGTTGGGAAAAATGTTAATACGTTTGTATCCCAACCATCTACATCACGCTGCACCAATGAGGTAATAGAGGCCTTAAATCATCCAGACATAGTAAAGAAATACATAAGATTTCCTCAGAATGTAGCTGAAAGAACAGCATTAAAAGAAAGGTTTGTAACAGTTTGCATTTCAATTAATCAAATAGACCAAAATAATTAATATGTAATTATTTTCATAGATTTTTTAGAAAATATAATATTCCTGGCGTGATTGGATGTATTGATGGCACTTTTGTATCCTTGGTGAGACCATCAGACAATAAAGAAAGATATTACTGTCGCAAAGGTTTTCATGCAAGAAATATTCAATTGGTAAGATTAACTAAAGAAGAATTGACTGCACATTAATTAAACCTTATAACTTAAATGACGATTACTTTCTCCAGATCACAGATGCAGACCTCAATATATTGTTTGTGGACCCAACTTTTGGTGGGGCCACTCACGATAGTTTTATTTTCAATCAGAGTGTAATAAAAGATCATCTCGAATTATTGACAAATACTGGTGAGACTGTTTATCTGCTAGGTTGGTATTTTGATATTATGTATTTGATGTGATAAAAAACTTAATACCTTCAGGGGATTCCGGATATTCTCAGCGAGCTTTTATTATGACGCCTGTGCATACCGCCGAGGAAAATAGTGCTGAGGCACATTATAATAAGGTGCATGCACAGGCTCGAAACACGGTGGAGAGAACCATTGGGGTGCTTAAAGGAAGATTCCGATGCCTGTTAACCCACCGGACTCTCCACTACCACCCTGACATGGTTGCAAAAATTGTAATAGCATGTTGTGTGTTGCACAATGTGTCCCTGCTCCCACCCTAAATGCAGTCGAAGAAGAGCAGGAAACAGATTTTGTTTCGCAAGTACAGAGACGGCAAGCTATTGATGGCAGCTCTCAAATCGAATTAGCTGAGGGTCTGTCTCGAAGGCGTGACCTCATTTAATAACTTATGGCAATGGCGTGCCCGAGAACGTTAAATTAGAAAATAAAAAGATTTAAATTATTTTCTATATATGTTTTATTTCAATTTTCAATTAAAAATAAATTTATTTATCTATATATATAAAAAAATGAATGTCTGTTTGTAATGCGACACTAATGCCCAATCTCCATAGGAAACCAACCAAACCAAAACCACAAAACCACTTCCTGACAAATCACATCTGCACACATATCATCAATGTAGTTGTGAAATGTCAGTCAGCCTTAGGTGCACTGGGCCCGTCCGACCTGCGGTGCAGCACGAGGCTTTTTGGGGCTCCTCGTTACGACGGCGGAGCCGCAGCACCTTGCAGCACCTCTCGACCTAATTTAGCAATAAATATCCGATGAACTCTAGGGCCCGGGGTATTTAACCTCAATTTATTGTTTACATATAGAAATTTTCAAGTACTAAACCTGTACTAAATGCGCTAAATTGAATGTGGCAATTACAATTGGTTTAAAGATGGTTTAACTCACACAGACGAAAAGCTAGAGCATGTTGACCAAAATGAGCGAGAGAAGTGACAAAAAATTGCAATGCGATTGAAAGAGCTCCCAAGTGGTTTTGTGGTTTTGGTTTGGTTTTGGTTTGGTTGGTTTTCTATGGAGATTAGGCATAAAACTCCAAAACTGTTCGGCCGATTGAGGTGAAACTTTCACAGAATGTGTATCTTGACTAAATCTCGGTAAACCACATAGTGCGAATACGATCCGACAGGTGGCGCGTGATTGGTATCGGGTTCATTCGTGTAGGTATCGTTCAACCGATCGTCATGAAAATTTGTATACATAGGTATTTGAATACGGTGAATATTTTCAAGCTATCCGTTTTGCTATAACTCGCCATTAGATGGTGTTGCATAACATCAACTTCTGTACCGTTCAAACCATCGTCATGAAAATTTGTGTACGAAGGTATTTAAACACGTTGGATATTTTCAAGCTATCCGTTTTGCTATAACTCACCACTAGATGACGCTGCAGAACATCCAACTCTGTACCGTTCAATCCATCGTCATGAAAATTTGTATACGTAGGTATCTTAACACGGTAAATATTTTCACGTTATCCATTTTGCTACAACCTGTGCGTTTGGATGTTTGACATTCAATTACGCCAAACGAGTCATGAGTTTTAACCCGGCGTCAGTAGGGTATAAAATTATTACGACAACTGTAGGGTGGGGTCAAAATGACCCAGATTTTCAACTGCATCTGATTTTTACCATGTCAAGGAAATTGAAGGATATTCTATTTAATTAGATAAACTAATTCCCAAATTAAAATATTTTAGTAAAAAACAATCAAAATTCGTATCATATTAGGAACTTTTTATTGAAAAGCTCGGCAACGTCACATTTTTATTTTAAGAAATACCCGCGTTTAAAAATATCACGGGTCATAATGACCCAACCTGGCTGACGCCGGGTTAAATGAAATTTGGCGCGCAAGATAGAGAATATCCTGAAAATGAATATTCTCTACCTGCGCAGAAGCGGACTTTTAAATTTAAAAGATTATGCAATTTCCATTCAAATTGATACTTAGGGGTTTTCGGGGTCGCTGACTTCGACACTCTCAGAATTTACACCAAACTCGGTAAACCACATACAGCCCCTGTTCATTGAATTAGGACCACTCATATCTCTCCGAATTTTTCCAAACTTCTACCTCTATCGTCATAAAAATGCAGATTTTTCCAAAAAAAAAATTTTTACGTGTAACTGTAAGATAAGGTGATGTAATATCAGGTACCTGCGAAATCCCACCCCTTATCCCTTTTTCTGGGGAGTGTTAATTAGCCTACCCTTCCCTTTACCTGACTTTAGCGGTGTTCACATATGTATCTAAATCTTTTAGAAATACTGCAATTTCCTTACTCTTTCGAAAGTTGTTGGAAAGAGTTTGTCAGCTAGTGAAGTCAATGTTGTATTCAGTGTGAATTTTTGGACATAAGTGATTTTAATTGAAAGTTTAGTGAAAATAAAAAACGGAAAATGTAAAGACATAAGTCAGGAAAAAAAGTCGGCAATAATTGCCCTAGTAGCCTGAAAGGTTTTCCTTTCGAGATATTCTATTTATTTTCCGCTTCTGTAAAACGTTTTAGAGAAAAGAAAGGCAAAATTTTAATAAATGCTTAGTGGTCCTAATTCAATGAACAGGGACTGTAGTGCGAATGCGGTCCAATAGGTGGCGAAAGATAGGTATCGGGTTCATTCGCGTATCGTTCAACTGATTGTCACGAAAATTGGTATAAGTAAGTATTTGAGGACGATGAATATTTTTGCTTTTCACATGGACAATTATATGTTGCGTGCTCCAGAGTAGGAAAACCGTATGAATTATTCATTTACGCACTGGATGGAAGAACGAGAAACATTGTATATCTGCGAGCATTATAATAAAAAATTCATATCTATATACATATGTATATTCTTTTCTTTTTTATAAAAAAAACACAAAGATATGTACAATAAACACTGATTAAATTTCTGCTATGGGGCAGCAAAGCGCACCGGGACACAACTAGTATGGTATATAAATATATTTATCACACAATTGTTTTAACAGCCTCTGCCAAGGCTTTTTTTTTTTTTTTTTTATTAAGTTGAGGATCCTCCAACCGTAGCTCGATTATGTGGGCTCCTTTTATAACATTTTTACATAATTATTACATCCTTTCTATATTTTTATACCGACGTCCTTAATAAAGTTTAACACGTTTTCGATTTTGTGGGGGTCGTCTGCTAATATGTCTTTTAAACTTCCTTTGATGTCATAGTGTTGTCTTTCTTGGGTGTATTTCGTACATTGTGTTAGAAGATGTTCGATGGTGTAATTTACTTGGCAATGCACGCATCCTGGTCTAGGGCTTTTGTTCATTAGCCATTCGTGTGTTGTTATTGTGTGTCCTATCCGTAGTCTTGCAATGGTTATCTCTTTCTTTCTGTTTTTGTTGTTTGCTGTTTTCCAGTTCTCTGGTGATGGTTTTATGTGTCGTAGCTGGGTATTTTCTGTGTTCCAGTTGGCTTTCCATTGTTGCCGTATAGCTTTTTTAATTTTGTGGCGGGTGTCTGCTTCGGTGATCATGTAGGTTTCGCTTATAGGTTCATTTAAAGCTTTTTTAGCTTCTTCATCGGCTTTTTCGTTCCCTTTTGTACCTACATGACTTGGGATCCACATAAGAATAGCCTCCTTTTGTCTTTTCCTTATTTCCTCTATGTTATTATATATTTCCTGGATAATTGGATTTTCAATGTTTAATGTTATGTTTTGTATGGAATTGATAGCACTGAGCGAATCTGTGAGGATAAGATGTTTTTCTTCTTCACTATCTTTGGCTATTCTAGTTGCACACAATATTGCGTTGATTTCTGCGGTGTAATTACTACTTTCTCCTGGTAATCTGTGTCTGTATGTTTGTTCACTTGTACAAACAGCGAATGCACTGATGTCACCTTTTTTTGATCCGTCAGTATATATTTTGTTATATTCCTGGTATTTTTCTATTTGGCAATTGAATTTTGCGCGGTATACCTCTTTAGGAGTTGATTCCTTTGCATGCTTGCACAGGCTTAGATTTATTTGAGGCTTTGTTATTTTCCAGGGTGGGTCGTTTATAGTTTTGCTGGAGTATATTTTAGGTGGGTACTGCAGTTCAATTTCCTGACATATTTGTCTAATTTGTATGGCTTTCCCTCACCCACTGATCTTAAGGCCTCAGCGATCGATCTGTCCCTCTCAGCGTCTTGTTCAATCATTCTTTTAAGAATGGCCGCATTATTTCTATCCAGTTGTAGACGTTGCTCTTCCACTCTCAAAAACCGGTCAGTTATGCTGCTGAATTGAGTTCGCCTTTGAGAAGGAGGAGAACGTTGGCCCATTTGCCTCAACCTTCGGCGCCGCGAAGGTGAAAATATAATAATAACATTATTTTGTGCCTATTACCTTTCTTCATTTGTACATATATTCACTGACTGACATTTTTTATGAAATAACTTACTTGATAATCCAGCAGCATGACTGGGAGAGCGCTGGTAAGGAGACTGTGGAAGAGTCGACCGATGACGCTGAGGTGAACGATTGGATGAATTTAGTATAGTCTGAAATAGATTGTCATAAAAATTAAATCTCTAAATATGTTTTCATGAAGCTGATAACTTAGAAAAGCTTGATAATTACCTCATTCTGATTTGCGTGTGTTTCACGCGAAGGTTCTGGCTGCGGCTCGGGTGGATTTTCCATCACAGTTAATAATATCCCCTAAAAACATAAGTTCAAAATGTATTATAAAGGATTATTTTATTTTACCTCTATTGCCGAGTCATCTCTTGAATCATGATTCGCTGTCTGAATGGATTCAATGGAGGTGTTTGTTCCATGTAATGAGACTTCCTAAAATTCAGTTTTGTCAAGATCAAATTCAAATATTAAAGCGGTTTACTATACATGAAAGGGTTGAATTCCCAAATGGGTATCACCCGTCGCAAAATTTTCGCCGCCCATTAAAGATAAAATTCGTTCTTCCACTGTTGACATCTCCGACACATCTTCCAACCCTCCACCAGTCCTTCTTCTAGCGGCAGCTCGTGCTGCTGTCTTTTTTTTAACAGCACTTTTTTTATCACGCCAATACTAAAATGGAAACATGCAGAATCACAATGATTTATGCTAATAAAATTTAAGCACAATACGATTTACTATGAACATTACCTTTGCCCATTGCTGCCAGGATTTAATCGAGCCTCCTAAACTATTTAAACTTCCGAACAGTTTCTGCCACTCCGTCCGGGTCTTGTCCCTGGCACTTTGGGTCCGAGAATACCCTTTTGCTAAGGTAGGATTTCTTACTAAGAAATCCACCAAAGCTTCGACTTGAGCTGTCGACGGATGGGCGGTTGGTTCGCTTACGCTAAAAATAAATACAATAATTTTATATAAAATATGTGCTTGTATATTGGTACTTTATATTGTACTTACTTCATACTTTTTCCCAATTCTTGAAATTTGTATAATAACTCACGTCGTGTCACAATTCTTACCTTATTCAAAGTAATATTTATGTTGTTAGTTTCAAGTTTCCATAACAACATCACCTGTATGTTTCGTAGGAGTTTTATGCGCATGTTGTTATTATAAAGTTTCTATAGCAACATCACCTGGGTGTTTTACGCACAGTTCACTTCGCTCTCACGTCGACGAGCTTAGAGAATGCCAACTTGAGGTGAGGTGAATTCGGAATCGAAGTGAGTGTGAGAGACTCGACGTCGAATTTGTATTTTACAGAATAGCATTGCTGATCTGGTGTTCTTAAACGACCCATTGCAAAAATTTCTATGTTACCAATAAATAATGATGAGAATACCGTGGGTCATTTGGGAACTGACGAACTGGATCCTGACGATGATTCCCAACCACCAACCTCTTCACCGAGAGACAAATTAGAAGATCCACCGAGAAGCTCTGAACAACAATATCGCAAACGGCCTAACGACTCAGATGCTGATCGAGAACAGAAGCGTCACAGGAAAGACAATGGCACTAGAAAAATTGAATAATCATCCAGAGTCACGGCATATATGCTATTACTGTCACTGTGCAGTGTCATAGAAGTAGCAGGTTCCGAAAAGCCGTACAAGTTAATTAACTTGGCATACCATGAGGGAATCTACTTTGATGACGTCTCAGAAGTCAGCTTATATAGGTACAACTGAATGGAATCTTCTAGTGTACTACAATTTCCCGATATACTGGAAGAAATTCTATGCTATTCGGGACTTCATAAGACCAATTACTACGATTTGTAAGAATGAAATCCAATTATCGAAAGAAATCTGCCAAACCACCATAATCCATAATGCAATTAAATCAGCAAGCTTTCGAAGCGGGACAGGTCAATGAGTTACTATGTCAAAAAATGAACGAATTCACTATAGGATTAAAATAGCGCCATTAGAAATTGCGGGCACCACACCGTCTTCAGCAAACTATTCGGTGTTTTGGACCAAGATTGCGCAGATCAATACGAAATTAATCAGATTGCGCGCGATGAGAACTGTTTGAGACTTTTATTGAGGAATCAGACATCCATAGTGGAGAGCACCATTCATGTCATCAAAAGGAATCAGGAAATAGTGCAATTGCAATTATCCTTCAACTCTGGATCACAGATCGAAACAATTGCCAATAAATTCGGCAGCCATGCTAATAACCCTGACTTTGATATCATTCCAAACCACACAGAGAAGTATCAGTCGTTCGTTATGGACACTAAACATGGAAGAATCAACCCCTTGCTGCTAACACCGGCTCAGCTCAACCAGCAACTGAGAGTAGTTCGAGAACACTTACCCCAGCACCTACTACTAGCTGGAACCGGAACGGAGCACCCTTTGATGGCTCTTTACAACTCAATGCATGTGAATGTGAGAGTCACCGAAACCAAAATCATATTTGAAATTTGCATTCCCTTGTTAAGTGCAGAATCATACCGTTTGTACGAACTTACTCAGTTTCCTGCAAAACACATGGATATATTTATTGTTATTGAGATTGACATCAAATATTTAATAACAAACAAACGAAGAGACCGCTATACTCCTGCCAGTGAACAAGAAACTGTCACCATCTTATATGATGGTCAACTAATATGTAGTTTAACATTACCTACATATATACATACACTTTACGATCCAATGTAGGTCACTGCGAAGGGAAGATGTTAACTAATGGGAAAAAAATCTCCGAACGTTGTAAGCTAAGAGAGTATATGGCGAAAATTGCATTCAGATTTTGTATAAGCACCTAGTCAAATAAATAAACATAAATTAAAATAGGTAATTTTTTTATATAAATTCTTTAATAACTATTTTAAAAGTAACTTTCGAAGGTCTTCAAAAAAACGGTTTATGACGTCTTCCGTGAAAGAATCGTCTATAACGTTAACAAATTTTATATGTACACTGAGCATACAAAGCCCATTAATCTCTCTTCGATCATAGTCGATCTTAGCCACGTCTGAGTGTGCTGAATGACCTTTAAATTGTAGCAGTGAAATAAAGGCAGAAACACAATGCATCAGCTCCGCTCCGCCTGTCAAAGTTGAACATACGTAGTGTTATGTAAGTGGACACAATGGCCGAACGGAGCAGACCGGAGCGGAGTAGAGCGGATGAGAGCGTTCAACAAATTTCAACCTTACCGGAACGACGGAACACATAACCCCACAAATTAATGTATTTACACCCGAATAAAAAATTTGACTTTTAACAAGTTCAATTTGGCACTTTGGGGCAGCTGCCCCCTTTGTATAAACAGAGAGTAATACCCCTGACACACTGCGGCGAAATTGAGAATTTCGAAATCAATTTCGCTACCCCGTGACACATTGAATTTCTTCATTTCAGTTGTCAATTTCAACATTTCAGATTTCTCGAACATTTTCAAGTAATTTAAGATGACTTAAAAAAAATATTAATTTCTTTAAATAATGAGGCAAATAATATTTCTATCATATTGGAAACAATGTTCTTCAAGAAAAGCAAAGTTGTGGCGACCCAGCGGGGCGACCAGCTGGCAGGGTTTGACAGCGTCGCCAATGCGATCGGGAGGCCATCTGCTGGAATAACGAGAAGGTGTGCAGAGGGAGTTGCGGAGTTCGAAAAGAAGAAGAAGAAGAGACGAGCCGCTATTCTGGCAAGGGACGTTGACACGAGGACAACAAGTTTTGACCGGCGATAAAGAATTATATTTTTGTTACGCTTGAATAAAGTTTGTTTGAAGTTAACTGACTGTTTGAGTTCCTCCGCTTATTGTGGCATTGACTGTGCTAATCAGCACAGCTGCACAAGCGCACAGTTGCGACGCCACAAATTGGTGACCCCGAGTGGAGCGGGAGACAGCGCTGGAAATTCACCGCCATTTTTGAATTTTTCCAGTAAGAGTGTTCTGCTCTAAAATGTTGGAGGACGATCAAGTCCGGGCGAGACCGGAAGAACCTCAAATCGCACCCAAGTTGGAACACCCTGGAGAAATGCTCCAGATCCGAAAGCTGCCGCCTTTTTGGAAGGAGGAGCCCGCGCTTTGGTTCGCTCAGGTTGAGGCCTCATTTTCGCTTGCCAGAATAACGTCGGACGCTACAAAGTTTCAGCACATAATCGCACATCTCGACACAGAGCCGTTGCCCTTGGTTGCGGACATCATCGCTTCACCTCCCAACGAGGGAAAATACGCTGCGGTCAAGGAGCGTTTGATTTCGTCCTTTGCCGAGTCGGGCGAGTCCAGACTGCGCCGCCTGCTGCGAGGAGGCGGTCTTACAGAGGGACGACCTTCAAATTTGTTGCACCAGCTTAGGAGCTTGTCCGGCGGACGAGTTTCGGACGATGTTTTACGCTTGCTCTTCCTGGAGCAGCTTCCCGAGCGAGTTCGGGTCGTTTTGGCTATCAGCGAGACTACTGATTTAGCCAAATTGGCGAAGCAGGCCGATAGGATACTGGAGGCGTCACAGGATACCATCTCTTCGCTGGACACGGCCTCATGCAGCACCGAATCTACAGCCATCAGAGAACTGACGCAACGAGTGGAAGCATTAACCGAGAATTTGAGGGCAGGCCTTGACTCTTTCCATAACAACAAGCGAGCGGGACAAACAACAGCCGAGTCAAGGAGCAGGTATGTTAAGCATGGTCTTTGTTTTTATCACGCAAGATTTGGCAAGAGTGCACGAAACTGCCGTCCTCCGTGCGATTTCGCAAACAATTCGTTAAACGCGAACCGCCCTCGAGAAAATTAGCGGGCATCTCTGAGGGCGAAAAAGCTTCACGCCTGGAAATCGCGGACAAGATTTCGGGTTTCAAATTCCTGATAGACACGGGCGCCGACGTTTCGGTGGTTCCCAAAAGCATCCTACAAACAAATGCTCAAAGACCGGAGCCCGGTGTTAAACTTTTCGCCGCTAATGGCTCAATCATAAATACCTATGGTACCAAAACCTTGAGCCTCGACCTCGGCCTGCAGAAGCAATATACTTGGAAATTCATTGTCGCCAAGGTAACACATTCAATACTCGGTGCAGATTTCCTGAGACGGCATGCGCTTCTCGTGGACTTGCGACGCAGGCGACTGCTCGATGCAAATTCAAACTCAATTACCGAAGCTAACCTGATATACGCCGCGCAGCCGGCTGTGACCACAATCAGCAGGGACCACCCATACTACGGTCTGCTGAAAGAATTCAGCGAGGTCACAAAACCGGTAGAGAGCCGGGCGCCGGATCACAGTGTTCAACATCACATAACTACACACGGCCCTCCCGTAGCCGAACGAGCACGACGTCTTTTCGGCGAGAAGTTACAGGTGGCAAAAGAAGAGTTCAAAAATATGATGCAGCAGGGAATTTGCGTGCCCTCGAAGAGCGAATGGGCAAGCCCATTGCACCTGGTTAAAAAGAAATCTGGCGGCTGGCGTGCTTGCGGTGACTACCGCCGTCTGAACAGAGCCACGATACCAGACCGATACCCGATCCCGCACTTGCGAGATTTCACATATCAGCTACATGGCTGCAAAATTTTTACAACACTGGACCTAACACGGGCCTATTACCAGATACCGGTTGCGCCAGAGGACCGTCCTAAGACTGCCGTGATAACACCATTCGGCCTTTTTGAGTTCAAGGTCATGACCTTTGGACTTTGCAACGCGGCGCAGTCGTTTCAGGGACTAATGGACTCGGTCCTTCGAGGTTTCGATTTTTGTCATGTATACATAGACGACATACTCATCGCTTCCAAAACGCGAGAGGAACACGAGCGACATTTGCGTCTGGTCCTTACAGAATTGCGCCGGCACGGTCTGTCTATTAACGTTGAGAAGTGCGTTTTCGCTCAACCTCGAGTGACTTACCTGGGTCACTCAATCGATGCAAATGGAGTCAGCCCTCCTAGGGAACGCATTGAGGCAATTCAGAACTATCCAAAACCGCAGACGATTTCTGACCTGCGACGATTTCTGGGTTCTTGGAACTTTTATCGTTTGAATATGCCGGGCGCGGCGGAGGCGCATGCCCCATTGGTTGACCTTATCGCGGGGGCAAAGAAAAACGACAAACGACCGGTCATCTGGACTGATGAGACGGGTGAGGCTTTTGAGAGGTGTAAGCGGCTTTTGGTTAATGCGGTTCAGCTCGCATACCCGACATCGAGTGCAACCGTGACTCTCAGGTGCGACGCGTCGGATAGATCTGTGGGGGCCGCCCTGGATCAGGTTGTAAACGGAGTTAGACAACCACTGGGGTTCTATACAAGTAAACTCAGCGCACCGGAGCGGAGCTACAGTGCGTACGATCGTGAGCTTCTCGCAATTTTCAAGGGAATAAAATTTTTTAAACACCTCGTCGAGGGACGCAGCCTAACCGTGATTACGGATCATCGACCCTTGTCTTTCGCCTTCGTGCAGCGGTCGGAGAAGGCTTCACCGAGACAACAACGACATCTGCAGTTCATCAGCCAATTCACGACCAATATTGTGCATGTTCCAGGAAAGGAGAACGCGGTCGCTGACGCGATGTCAAGAATCAACACCATCACCATGCCAGTGATAGTTTCGTCCGACGACATAGCCGAGCAGCAGAACAACGATGTAGAGCTGCAACATCTGCTGGAGTCCGGCACAACAGCTTTAAGGCTTAAGAGGTGCGGAATCGAGAATTCAGACTCAACGCTTTTCTGTGATGTAAGGGATCAAATCGCGAGGCCTTATATTCCACTGGGATTGCGACGACAAATATTCGACAATATTCACAATCCGTCTCATCCAAACGGAAGAACGATGAAAAAACTTATAAATCAGCGATTCGTTTGGCCACGCATGAAACGTGACATCGCAAATTGGGCCAAGACCTGCCTGCACTGTCAGCGGTGTAAGATCCAGCGCCACGTTAAAAATACTCCGGAACACATAGCAGTGCCCAGTGACCGTTTCAAACATGTTCATATGGACATTGTCGTCATGCCGCCGTCGCGAGGGTATCGTTATTGCCTTACACTTATTGATCGATTCACACGCTGGCCGGAAGCCATTCCCCTTAGGGATATTTCAGCGGACACTGTGGCCAGGGCCTTCTTTGCGGAGTGGATCAGCCGATATGGGGCGCCCATATCCATCACTAGCGATAGAGGTACACAGTTCGAGTCGAGGCTCTTTAGCTCCCTGGCGAGGCTCATGGGATGCGACCGAATTCGCACCACCGTATACCATCCGGCATCAAACGGAATGATCGAGCGCTGGCACCGTTCACTTAAATCGGCCATCATGTGCCATTCATCAGGCGAATGGACCAGTGTGCTTCCGGTGGTTCTCCTGGGACTGCGAACCAGCATTAAAGAGGACATCAAGGCTAGCGCCGCAGAAATGCTGTACGGGACGACCCTACGATTGCCGGGTGAGTTTTTCGTCGACAACAAGGCGGGAGAGGAACCACAAGTTTTCGTGGAGAGGTTCCGACGGTTCATGCGAAACATCCGGCCGACACCCACCGCTCACCACAATAAGAAGAGAGCCTTCACCCACAAAACACTACCAACGTGCTCGCATGTATTTGTGCGGGTCGACGAAGTCAAGAAGCCCCTTGAAGCACCATACCGGGGACCTTACGAGGTAATTGAAAAAATATCTAAGTTTGTCTTCAAGGTGAACGTCGACGGAGTTCCGGCGACCATCTCTACCGAGAGACTTAAACCTGCATTTGGTGAGAGTCAGGTGTCGCCGCAGTCTACCTTGGCGGCTCATCCGAGCCTTTCGACATCATCATCATCATCATCGGCATCATCGCCTGGCTTGGCCCCATCAACAGGCGCATTCGTGACGCATCATACTTCGCGCCACTCGGGGGGGGCTACTGTGGCGACCCAGCGGGGCGACCAGCTGGCAGGGTTTGACAGCGTCGCCAATGCGATCGGGAGGCCATCTGCTGGAATAACGAGAAGGTGTGCAGAGGGAGTTGCGGAGTTCGAAAAGAAGAAGAAGAAGAGACGAGCCGCTATTCTGGCAAGGGACGTTGACACGAGGACAACAAGTTTTGACCGGCGATAAAGAATTATATTTTTGTTACGCTTGAATAAAGTTTGTTTGAAGTTAACTGACTGTTTGAGTTCCTCCGCTTATTGTGGCATTGACTGTGCTAATCAGCACAGCTGCACAAGCGCACAGTTGCGACGCCACAAAGTGAAACGTGAAAAAATAGGAGAAAATCAAAACAATTCGGATTTTAGACATTTTGAAGCAGGAATTAAGTAGCAAGCGCGCCACCTGTCGCAAAATTTACATACTATTTTCTCAATTTCGCACGAAATTGAGCAGTGATATCTCCATTACGAAATTGAGTTGAAATGTGGGTCGAAATTGAGAACAGAGCCGAAATTCTCAATTTTGCCGCAGTGTGTCAGGGGTATAAGCATCAAATTATGCAGCAAGTCGAAATCAACCCCCTGCACCCAGAGCCTACAACATGGAACTTCGCTCGATGACTGAACTTCCTTCACTTTAATCTTAAGGCGGGAGAATGTACACAGTACATATAATTCTTATAATTCTAAATTCTGATATCTTAAGTAAAGTGATTATTATTGTAAAATTTCATTCATGTCCAAGGGCACTCAGCATTTTTGATCACAAATATTCTCACGATATGAATGAATTTGAGTAGCTCTGACACCTCTAAGCTGTTCAGCTTACACGTTTAGTTTACGGCAACTTTTGTTATTCTTATGTTACTTTTTGGTCAGCTTTGGATTAGGTATAAATAACTGTACTTAGGAATAATAAATCACTCTTTTGTTATTAAGTACTCAACAAGAAACGAGTTTCATTCAATTTCTGAATTCAACGTTTGCTTTTAAAATATACGGAAAAACCTAGAAATGTATGAAAAAAACTGTTTTTTTTTTTATGCGATAAATAGCCAATAAACATATATTTTCGCGATTATATGGAAAAAACTAACGCTTATTAATTTATCAAAAAATACCGAATTTACGGGAAAAGTGATTTTAATCAATTTTGTGTAGAATTTAATTCTCTCGAAATTCAACTCCTAAAGGGGTAAAAAGAGGGTTCATGGTTTGTATGCAGAAACAATATTAAGGCTGTGTGCCAAACCAGACTTTTCTTTTCAAAAGTCGACTTTTCAACGAAAAGCATGCTAGCGAGTAGACTTTTCAATAACAAATCAGTACTTTTTCCTTATATGTAGAAGGCTGTGAGCATATCGCACATTGATTATCCTATTTTGCATGCAATGCTTAGTTTCTCCTCTTCCCCGTTATGTATTTTAAATAGTTTATTAGTGTTTGAAGAAATAAAATTATAACTTCGATACCTTTTCGTCCATTTCCCGACATTATTTAAATATCAAAGTACTGCGGGTCTTTATATATTTATGCAAAAGTCACTCCCCTTGTTGGCACAGGTAAATTTCTAGTACATTTTTAACGAACTTTTGAAAAGAAAAGTCTGGTTTGGCACACAGCCAAAATAAACATTTCAACTGGAAACTTCTCCTACAAAAAACAAATAAGCAAATACGTATTTCGTGCTTTTTCGAAAATCAACCCCTTAGGGGGTAAATAAACCTAAAACTCGATATGGGTGTCGTTATTGAGGTTTCTTAGGATTACGGAAATGGCAGAAATTTTGAGATCTAAGATGGCGACATGATATAAAATTAAAACTCTATAGGGGTCAATGAGGGGTTCAACGGTTTTGTCACAGTATTGGTTTCCGAGGGAATTAAAAAGGTTTCCTGCGTGAGCGAAGCCGCCACCCAAATCGAGTTTTTAAATTAATATAACATATTTATAGTGACAATTTGTATACTTTTGAAAATATTAAAAATCATTTAGTCATGCTAAATTTGTATGGCACACAATGTAGGTATACCTACCACTCACAACATTTTGACATAGGTACATATTACTTTTTCCAAAAAAAAAAAAAATCTTCTAATGTAATTCATCTTTGTCTTCAATAAACAAAAAAAATAATTGATATCCGATTTAATTGGTCCAAGCATAGTTTATTAAAAATTTCTCGATTTACATCCGTATGAAGGACTAACTTATTACATCAACATTTTAGGCACAAGTTGTCTTACAATCATCCTCATTATCAAAACGGTTTTCATTTCCACCGCATCCACCGTAAATGAAAGACTTGCATTCTCCTGTTGAAGCATCATAGTAAAATTTCGGAAAGGCGGCAAAGCACATCCCAGTTTCATGCCCTAAATTACAGTGATCTGAAAATAATTTAAAAAATTATTAGTTGTGTTTTGTGTGTTTTGTTTTTCTTATTTTTCTCCCATTTCAGCAGTTATTTACATTATATTATTATTGCACTTTTGAAACCGAATGAATGTTTCTCTTACGTGAGGAAACCTTTAACACAATTTTTACCATTTCAAATTAAATGTTCCACGCCATCAATCAAACCTTGTTATTTCAGTTCAGAATAAGCTAACAAACAAAACTTATCAAGACATGTTATTTCTATTTTCAATTTGAACCGAGTTATAAAGGTTTAAAGTTTGAAAATAATGGATCATTATTTTCAAACTTCAAACCTTTATAACTCGGTTCAGACTGAGAATAGAAGTAAACATGTCTTGAAGACAGTATTCTGAACTCAAATAACAACGTTTACATTATATTATTATTGCACTTTTGAAACCGAATGAATGTTTCTCTTACGTGAGGAAACCTTTAACACAATTTTTACCATTTCAAATTAAATGTTCCACGCCATCAATCAAACCTTGTTATTTCAGTTCAGAATAAGGTAACAAACAAAACTTATCAAGACATGTTATTTCTATTTTCAATTTGAACCGAGTTATAAAGGTTTAAAGTTTGAAAATAATGGATCATTATTTTCAAACTTCAAACCTTTATAACTCGGTTCAGACTGAGAATAGAAGTAAACATGTCTTGAAGACAGTATTCTGAACTCAAATAACAACGTTTAATTGATCGCCGCGCGAAAAAAAAGACGCCAATTTCAGGCATTGGCCTTTCCTCTTAAAAAATCAATAACGATAACAAATTACGCAATGGTATACAATAAAATAACAGCTAATCTCAATTTTCTTAATATTGCTAATTATTTGTACTTCATTTATATCTCAAACGGAACATTAATATAATTGTGTTGAATAGTAAACTGTTTATGCATGAAGTTAGTCATACATATATTAGCGTAGTTTCAATGTTGTTTATTCGGCGGAATTTGTCTTAATTTATTTAAAAAATTTTACTCATGGTAATCATCGGTGACCACTTTAGCCTGAATGAGAAGGAAAGAGCACCGGGCTCCTATGGCATGAGAGTGGTATAGTAAAATCCGGACAAGCTCAAGGTAATCTTAAAAGCATTTCAATCAATTTACATATACATTAAATTATCAATTAAAATAGATTGGATAATCATCACAAAGCAATTATAGATTTCATTAATTATCGTAAACACTTCGTTCAATTTTAACACTCGCTAAAGGTGGTCCTGTTTAAATGACTAAATGTACAATTGACTTTCTAAAATAAGTACATAACTTGACGCAATCTCGAGAAAATTATAAAATAAAACATAATTCAATTTAATATTTTCCGAGAAATTGTTGGTCGGTTCCAAACGAAACTCGATTCAAATTTCAACATCAAGCAGTGACAGTTTTTATTTTTTAACATTGATACTCATCACTAATGTTTTTATGGCACACATTATTTATCTGCGGAAAATTCACATCTCCGGCTTAGTAATTTTGAATGAATAAAATTAAGTAATTGTGAACTTTACTCTGACCACAAAGATTTGGGATTTTCTGGATGAGTGCATCACTTTGTCAAACATTTGAATAATTGCACTTAGAAATATGTTATCTTATACTTTTAATTAATTTACCACTTTAAGATATTTTTACGTTACAACAAAAGAAAATTAATTTGGATCTCACCAGGTCTTGCAGCCACAAGAACCAAAGCACTGAAAATAGCAGCGAGTAAAATAATAAACTTCATTTTGATTATTCCTTTGCCGGTCAACAACGAAATCTGAAAGCGAAATGATTTCATGTGCTTATAAAGAAACCGGACATCGTCGCACACAGAAGAGCCTGCATAATTAATAATTATCACTTTGAGCGAATGTCAAGTTTACATTCTGGCTCGTCAAATTTGTTCTTGTACTTTAAGATAGAATAAAACGGCAAACGAAGCAAACAAGAGTAACACCTCGGTGTTTTCCTGCATTATTTGTGTACTAATGATATAATACTAACATTTATAAAATGCAACTTTTAAAATAATTCTTAAACAAATTTTCAAAATTTCCATTTTCATTTTTAACAAACAGAACAGACAAAAAACTCTTAATTTAAAAGTTTTATATTTTGAATTTTTGAATGTTTCATGTCCGTAAAAAGTAGGCAGTTCCTTTGGTAGGGGAATGGAAATTTCTAATAGAAGGCATCTATTAAGTTCTATAAAAATTAATCAGAACCACCCTCAGCTCTTAAGAGAGGAAAGTGGTAACTATAGCATCTTTCGAAGAAAGTTTGTAGTTTTAGTTTCTCTGATATGGCTAGGAATAAATCATTGCTGTTTGTTAAGATTCTTACGCTAAACGGAGCCAAATGGAAGATTTTTTTTTCTGAAAGTGAATTTCCACCTTTTCCGTATTGAAATTTCAAACCGGTCTGTTAATTGTTGTGGTCAGCTATAAGTGGCAGCAATAACATACTTACATTAGCATATTTTTTTTATTATAGTCTACCACTTTACTGGCTGACAATAAAAATATAAATGAAAATAATCCTAAAATTCGTAAACATTTTTAGTCCATAGACTTGTTAATCTGGAATTTTAAAATGTCAATGCAAGAAAAATTAAAACTAATTACTAATTTTATTCACAGAATATTAAATTTTCTTGGTCAATTTATTTTGAGTTCTTATAATTTCATTTACACTTCTGACAATATAAATTTTCAAATCAAGTTAAAAGTGCTGCCTTCCTTCTATTCTTTACCCGTACAAAAAAGGACTGCCTAAGCACTGAAGCTGAATTTATTATTTTCTCTTTTTTTTCTTTTAACTTCCATATTTTATATCAATCAATAAGAACATTTGGTAGCACTATTCATACTAAAGTTTGATAGTATGTAGGACATCCTGCGTGAACATCTTGTACTTTTCATACATTTAAAGTAGCATTTTTATGTAATATTTAGGATAAGAAATGAAGATGAAAAAAATCGGTTGTCTGTAAAGTCGGTTTACTGACGATAGTTGAACGTGACAACGTCATAAGAAGCCGCAATTATCGTTGCTATAAACAATTGACACCACATTCACTTTTCACTGCACTTCATACTTGACGAAAATATGTAAATGTATTATTGTATAGCAGCTGTCCACGCGGACGCATCGCTCACTCAAGTAGGAGAGAGACAGATGTCGAACGCTGCCGAACGCGGAGGCCGATTGTGCCGCGCTCTCGCTTGCACTTCAAGCCTTAAATGGAACGCCTCAGAGCGAGGTAACGCCTCAGAGCGAGGTAACGCCTCAGAGCGGGGTAACGCCTCAGAGCGAGGTAACGACGCATGAGTCATCGAGTCAATCGAATTATAAGACGTTGTCACGTCAAAAATATTTGTATTTTATTTTTTTAGTCCATAAAAAGTTTTAAATATACAGTGCTGAACAAAACATTTCGAACTAAAGTCTCCACATTGCAACTTTATACAATTCTAAAAACTATGTGCACTTTTTCATACTACTCGTATACTGTACTTCTCACAAATGTTTCTTGAGACAATCCATTTCTATAATCAGAATTCTAGGATTTATTTATTTTCTGAATTTATTTTCTTGCCATTTTCTCACAAAATTGTGCTATTTCTCTTAAGTTAACTTTGGAGCTACAAAAATAATAACACGCTAATTACGCAGAGTACTGACTTTATTACAACGACGTGAGAGAATGTAACTTGCTACTAAATAATTTATAGATAAGACTGATGTGCTACACCAATATAAATGAATTACTTACTGATAACTAAGTACAAGACAAAATGCAAAACGGTAATACCTAACTTTGTTTTTACAGGAAACGTTGCTTACGTGTTGCCGCTTTTTTCAAAAGTTGCGAATGTTTTGTCCAGGTAAAATTATGAATCGAATATAGTTTTATTTTTTTGTTATTTTTGTAGGAATTGTAAATCTGTATTTGTTGTTACTTTTGCTCTTAGCACATAAGTCGAAACAGTCCTGTATAAGACTTATTAAGCTTACATACATTAAGATAAAGTAGGCATTAAATCCACCCAAGTCTAGTAATTTTGAATGGCATATTGGATCCACCATTTTGAATTGTAAACGTCTTGATTTTTGAAAGAAACCTACGTAATGTATTGAATTAAAAATTGTCGACAGACATTTTTTCAAATTTGCATTTAGCCCTTGTGTCCATCAAGAACTACGGATTGTAAAAATTGCAATTGTGGAAATACAATATTTTTATTTCACCCTAAAAAATGGCAAGGCTAACTTCACACATCAATTAATACGACAAGTTTCATGTCAATCGTTCAAGTTAAGCAAACTTATAGGTTCTTGAAACCACGAAAAACACGTAAAGCATTTAAAGGTTCATCTTATCAATATCAGATAAATTATTACAGAACTTAAACAGAACGCAAAAATAAAATACTCAAGAATTCATTAATTGATAAATATTGTATTTATGTACATACAACCCCAAAAGAAACATGTACCTGAACTTAGCAAAACACTTTTCACGAATCAAAAAGCTAACCCGCTCATAATTTGTTTCTAAATAGTTGCTAATTAGTTGTAGAAAACAAAAATTTGTTGTTCTTTATTTAAAAAAAACAGGGGGTTCTGCTAAGTACAAAAAATGAATTTAGAACATCGATACTATGTGTAAATTATTCAGTGAATTTGTTGCTAATAAGTTGTAGAAAATAATTGTTGCTTTATATTAAAAAAAAAACGACCGAGCTTTACAGTAGTCGCATATGATATGTAACATCTGACATCTCATCTGCAAATCACATTAAATTGAAAATTTGACAGTCCTCCATCTTGAATTCCTAAATTCTGACAGTTGATTGACTCCGAAAACCCCCAAGTACCAAGTTTGTTGCAAATCGCATTATCTTTAAAATTTGACAGTCCGCCATTTTGAATTCATAAATTGTGACAGTTGATTTGAAACAAGCTACTCCAAAAATCCCCAAGTTCCAAGTTTCGTGAAAATCGCATTAGCTTTAAAATTTGACAGTCCGCCATCTTGAATTTACTGTTACACACTTCCGTCCCTTTTCATGAAATCACTCCCACAGATTGCAGGAAAGCGAGGAGAAATTCAAATCAAATAGCGCGCGCAGTTCAACTGAACTTAGCAGAACACCCTGTTTTTTTTTTTTAATAAAAAGCAACAAAAAAATTTTTTTTTTTACAACTAATTAGCAACAAATTCACTGACTAATTTAGACATCGTCCAGATGTTCTAAATTCATTTTTTATGAAGGTGTTCTGTGTTCTGCTAAGTTCAGCTGAACTTAGCAGAAAACCCTGTTTTTTTTTTAATAAAAAGCAACAATATTTTTTCTACAACTAATTAGAAACAAATTCACTGAATAATTTACAGGCAGTCCCGATGTTCTAAATTAATTTTATATGAAGGTGTTCTGCTAAGTTCAGCTGAACTTAGCAGAACACCCTATTTTTCTTTTAAATAAAAAGCAACAAAAATTGTTGTCTACAACTAATTAGCAACAACTTCACTGAATAATTTACACATAGTACCGATGTTCTAAATTCATTTTTTATGAAGGTGTTCTGCTAAGTTCTGCTGAACTTAGCAAAACACCCTGTTTTTTTTTAAAATAAAGAACAACAATTTTTTTTTCTACAACTAATTAGCAACTATTTAGCAACAAATTATGAGAGGGTTAGCTTTTTGATTCGTGAAAAGTGTTTTGCTAAGTTCAGGCACATAAAAGAAACAGATAAATTATCTAAACAAATTTACTGAAAACGATAAAATTGTAATGTAAATTTCTTGAGTAAAAAGGAGTTATACTTGGAATACAAAATTGCGTAAGTGCTGAACAAATTACGAGTGCTTGCAAAATCCCCTTGAAGCCAAATATTTTCAAGGTAGCAAAACAGGTTATAATGAATGACAATAAGATGCTAAGTATTCCACTGTTGTCTCTGGACGGATATCTGTTTGGATAAGAAAGTTTCCCATCGTTTGAGAAAACTTTCGAAACAAAACTTCTTTAAGCTACATTTATATACCTACATAGAGTAAATTTATGTATCATTCGAAAATGGAAATTATCAACCATAATTATCTACCTATATTTTGATTAGCAGTATTTCAGAAATTATGTTATAGAATTTATTAAACCATAAGGCTTTATAGCCAGTAACGCTTCTTTCAGATATCTTCATCGTTTACTATGAATGTCGCTTAGAATTGCGAGTGAGAGTTTTGCAAGCTAACGTAACAAAACATTAAATAAAATTTTGGTATGCTATCTGGCTTTCATTGTCTTTTCCATGTACAAAAGAAAGAAAGAATTTTTTGACAATTACTTATTGTAATTATTATCATAATTATCGCTGAAATTTTGGTGCTTGCTTGGAATGAGTGTTGAAATTGGGTCAAAAGTTGGTGAGCCACAAAGATAGCCTCATTCCTTTTTTGGCCGATTTTAGGCCTAATAGACACGTTAACTTTATCACAGGCCACGAAAAAGCCGAAAATAAGCCTAAAAAACGGCCGGGTGGAAAATATATGTAGATCTAAAATACGCCTAAAAATAACCTGAAATTCCATGTTAGATCGATATTAATCCAACTAAACACACAAAACTTACTAGAAGCTGCAAAGCTAAAAAGATAATATAATTCTGCTATAAATTACTCATACTAATCCTACTTTATTTAGTCATTAGTGTAACATTTGTCTTTTAACTATCACCAAAAATTAATTCAATCGATAATAAGGACATCTATCTACAAAAATCATAAAGAATAAGAAACCAAAGATAAGATATTCATAAAATAAAATATATAAAAACAAATTAAACACCCTTTAACAGGGTGAGAGGTAAGTGATGTGATTTTAGCATTAACTCAGTTTTTAAAAATTGTTGACTTACGCCACTATGATTCTCAATGGCTCAAATGTACATAGTTTTATGAAAACAAATTTCTACCTAACAGCCTTAACTAAGTAGGTGAACTACTGCAAATGGATCAATGACTGCAAATAAATGGCTTAAACTACTTTTTATGAGTATTTTACTTGACTTAACTTTACTTAACCCCTTGCCTTATGAATTTAGCAACAATAATATGTGTGCCACTTTCGATGATCGCTTCTCTCATACGTCGCGACCAGAAATAGTTTTAACGAATTTTGCGCAAATCGGTGGGAATTAATAATACTGCATTTACTATTTAATAAAACTACAGAATTTAATATGTAATTATATTTTATTTCATTTCATTAACGTGTAAAAATCACCATATCTCTGATACGATGTTATTACTTTTGGCCAGAAAAAGACATCACGTGTCTGATACGAGGTTCACATTTAAGCACAGAAATTGGATCATGTCTTCCACACGTTGTTTTAAGGCAAAGTTTCATCAGTAGATTGCGGATTATATGCAAATGCATATTACGTATTTATTACGATAAACAAATAACCACCGCAGTAATTATTTATATCATTATCATCAGTAACATTCCAAGTCAATAGCAACATCTAATATGTATAAAACAAACTCTGTTACCAAAAATATTAACAAACTTTCAACTCTTCACCTATAATTTCGTTGTCTGTATGTAGTCATCTATATTTGCATATATGATTTTAACAATTAAGTAGAAACATATGAAAGATTGATTTTCTTAAGAAATCGTTCACTCAATAAATCTCATATATTTATATAGATTTTGATCACTTTAGATCGCGCCACGCTTTTGATGTTGTAAAATCAGAAGCAGTTTCGTTTTTATCACAGTTCAGGTAGAATATCAACTGTATTGACTATGTGGAATATTTATATATGTGTTATCACGCAAAAACGAGCGACACAAACAAACTGGTTTTTCTTATTTGCATTTATTTTGTTTAGAGAAGATTCCACTTCATCACAGCTCATATAATTAAATTTCGAATATCATCGATCTTTATACATCAGTCTTAAAAATTTACAGTCGGGGCTTTACTTGTTCGTGCTGGACTCACCCTCTTAACTTGTAGGTATGTATATCGTAATTTAATTGCATAACCAAATAAATTAATGATATTCAAAAATTCTTAGTAACATATTTAATAGTACCAAGAAATTTCTTAGACATTGATATTATAAATAATGTAAGTTTTCTAGTCACCTTGGCTTTATAAATAGGAGTAGACAACCATCAAAGTGTTTAGAAGACTGCTCGTTGGATTTCATTCAATAAAATTAAAATGAATATTTCTGCAACCGCGTTTATAATCACAGTATCATGTGTTTTTACAATTTTTGGTGGAAAACTTGGTAAGTTCGTGACTAAATAAAGTAAATCAAATATACAAAATATATAGTGAACAGCTGAATTTTTGATATATCGTACATGTTAGTTCTCATGATCCTAAACAAATACAATATCTGCGTGCACAATCCCCGAAAACAAAATTTTCGCGAATACCAGTACATGCATTGAGTGAATATACATATGCAAGTGCGCGTGAATAAACATAGTGAATACGTGTATGAGAATAATATTAATATATCTAAATTCAACCTTTGTCCCCATCTCTAGTGCCTTCAACACCTCTCTGTAAATTAGTGCACTTAACTTTTTAACCAACTAGGATTACAACTGTTTCTACAATTTCATACGATCGATATTTTAATAGTGCACTTAGTACCAAAATTAATAATTATTTATATAAATAAATTATTTATTTTATAGTAAGTAACAAAACATGATATTTCCATAATGTATAACTTTTCACAAAAGCTCAAAAACCTATAACTTCTTTGCCTTTGTAAAATTTAAAAATAAAAAATAACTAAGGATAAAAAATAATATACCTCTTTTTTATTTTTTTATTTATTTTTTTTTTCATTATTATGTAGGTATTTATTCTTATGTAAGAAAAATGGAAATAGGTATCATGTTTTAATCCGATTTGATGGAATGATGATTTGTACCGAACTGCCCTATATAGAAATAAGTTCTTTTTACATGGAAATATCTTATTTTTTGCCAACTTGAGATCGACGCAGCAGAAATGTATGAAATTCATCATGTTTTGTTCCGATGTTGTTTATTGATTTTTTAAACATGGAAATATCACGATTTGAATCAAACCTCCAATTTTAGAGGCTATTTACTACAGGAATAAACATGATTTTAACCAATTAATTAATGTAATTTATGGTATTCTGTCGAATGTCATATGTAACTTTATTTTTTCAAAAGTGGAAATATCATGTTTTGTTCCGACACTCCTCATATAGTTCCATAGTAACATAGTAACATGCCTCTTAATAGTGCAGTAGGTAATTGCCAAATACTTCTGATTTTTTGTATTTTAACCTTCCTTTACATGTTTGGCATTGTAATTCTATAATGACTTAATTTGTAAGTTCTGGCGACAACCTTCTCAATTTCTTTTTAACTTTGTCGTCATATGGTTAATAAGTGAAACGAGAAGGGAAGTTAGTTGAGTATTTACCTCAAACAATGAAAATATTATATGTATTTGACGTCAGAATCTCAAAAATCACAAAAAATCTTCATGATGCATTCTACGTGCGGATTATTAATTTCCACTTATTAAAATTTTTGCAAAAACTACATTCCTACATACCTACATAATATGCACGCATAATATACGCATAAACATCAAAATTTCAGCAAATTCTACCTCCGAGTAAATGCATTTTTCACGTTTCTTAGCAGTCTTGAAAAACTCACGTTGAAGAATTTAAAATAAAATAACCCTCTACCAAGATCCTTATACACTGTATAATCCAATTTTTTTGTTTACATATGGGCTTTTAGAGCACTGCACTTTGGAAGTAGACGAAGGAAGGTGCTTGGGAGGACTCATAAAATACTACTACAATGCAACTGACGGACAATGCAGGGAATTCCTCTATAGTGGCTGTGAAGGAAATGGAAACCGTTTCGAATCTATAGAAGAATGTGAGCAAATATGTAATGTTTTTCAAGAAGAAAAAATAAAGGTTTCGTGAAACTATTGTTTTTTAGTCCAATTAAATCCCATCAACTTACAAATACAATAAAGATCAGAAGTCAGGACAATATACATTCTTATTTGTTATTTTAAATGTCAATATTTATACATACTTTCAATATTAAAAAACGACAAATATTTGATTTTTTTTTTTAATCGTTGATTACTTAACATAAGGATATTATTATTAATTTTTAATATTATTACATTTTCCTTTGACTTCTATTAAACTACTTATTCTGTTAGTCATGCTCCTTATAAGCGAAGGACATATATTTTTTATGTCGGATTCCTCATTCCACATATTAATGATGTTTTCTCTATCAATTGGTTCTTTGTCGTTATGCTCTATAAATTTTCTATTGGGTTCATATCGGGGCTATTACCAGGCCATGGGAGAACTTTAACTTCCCTCCTGTAGAAAATCCGTAACTGCCTTCGCTTTATGGCGCGGAGCTCCATCAAGCATAAATTTAGCACCACCTTCTGGAAGCCACTCGTGAAGCCGGGGAAACATTTGAGTTTCGAGTACCGTAGATGCGGGTTACTTTAGCTCTAGGGGGTAAATTTGGCTCAAAAAAAAAAAAAATCGGTTGTCTGTAAAGTCGGCTTACTGACGATAGTTGAACGTGACAACGTCATAAGAAGCCGCAATTATCGTTGCTATAAACAATTGACACCACATTCACTTTTCACTGCACTTCATACTTGACGAAAATATGTAAATGTATTATTGTATAGCAGCTGTCCACGCGGACGCATCGCTCACTCAAGTAGGAGAGAGACAGATGTCGAACGCTGCCGAACGCGGAGGCCGATTGTGCTCTGTGATTGTTATTGTGTGATTGTGCTTTGTCGCTCGTTCCGCGCTCTCGCTTGCACTTCAAGCCTTAAATGGAACGCCTCAGAGCGAGGTAACGCCTCAGAGCGAGGTAACGCCGCATGAGTCATGTTTTTTCGTGCGTGCAGCCGGCTCAATCGAATTATAAGACGTTGTCACGTCAATATTGAATTTCCCACCTCTTCGTAGCCATGACTCTAAACGATCTAGTTCGAGTCGGAAATGTTAGATGGTTTTACTGACGTCTATTTGTACCTAATTGGTTGCACGAATTTTTTCATAGTTAAAACTGTCATTTTCGCTTCAAACTTACCTGCTGTGAATATTTACGTTCAGGTCAGAAAACTTTCTTGTGTAACAGAGGGCTGTAGAAAAGTTAATTTTTGTTAATGTTTTGTTGAAAATTAAACGTTTTTGTGCGTCGGATGATTCATTTGTTTATTTTCTATTATTTCAAAGGACTTAAATTGGCTCAATACTTGCTTAAGTATATATGTAAGTTTTGTGCCCAAACCATCTGCAAGCCAAAGTAACCCTCCTCAAACGACAACTTTGGCTCAAATTTAAAAATAATAAAAAATATATTTTTACAAACTTTTTGCTATAAAAAACATTATTACTGATTTCTATTATCCTCATCTATCAAATGAAAACATTATAACACCTAGTAGTCTAACACAATCTATATATCAGAGCGATTTCTTAGGATATAAGAAAAAAGTAGCCAAAGTAACCCGCATCTACGGTACTCTTAAATATTGCTGATGTCGCATTGTTCCATCCACAATATAAATTTGTCCTGGAACTTGTGAGAAAATGATGCTCCAGATCATAACTTCTTGAGGATGCCCTACGGTTTTTTGAATGCATTCTTGACTGAAGGCTTCACCGGTGCGCCGTTTTACGTATTGACCGCTTTGTTCTTTTACTTCAAACATTGATTCATAACTGAAGCATACCTGCAACAAAACTACACAATTTTAGCAACTCAAAATTTTTCAAAATTAAAATTACAGCAAGAAATAACAGATTTAAAAATTTTGCCAATTTGTGCTAAATTGAAAAAATTCTGAAATCATTAAAAATTAGAATTTTGATGACACGTACATTTTCCCAATCCTCAGCAGACCAATGTCTCGGTTGTTTTGCACAAGATATGCGTTTTGCGATCATCCTAGGAGTTAATTTAGGTTTTTTTCGTGGCCGACGGGCATTCAGTCCTTCTTCCTTCAATTTTCGTCTGACAGTTCTGGCCGAAACTTCCAATCCTTCTTCGCTTAAACGCGCTGCCAACAAGGTACTCGTAGCCCATCTGTTAGCTAGTGTCGTACGAACGAGCTGACTCGTATCCCTTGGAGAAAATTTTGATTTCTTTCCGCAGATCTTCCTTGAACTTGTTGATTCCGCCAATTCATCCTTAATGATTTAATGACTTAATGGTTTTGCTCACCGTAGATTGAGCAACCTTTGCAATTTTCGCAATTTCTTGCTGGGAATATTTTGTCTCGATCTACAGCGATCTAATCAACTTAATTTTCTCGCTGGCAATATCAGTTTTCCAACCCATATCAGAGAATTTTCGAAACAGTTACAAATTCGTCAAAAGATTTTTTTTTATGCAAAATTAGAAAAATAAATAAAAGAAAGATATTTTATGAATATCCTTTATATAAATTACTTTCTTATTCTTAGTTGAATGAAATATACTTACTAAGTTTTTTAATTCAATTTCCTGAGAAAAATCAGAAATCAAATATTGATTCTGATTCTCTGTAGTTCACAATTTTAGGCACTCACTTACTTTCAATATTAGAACTGAACGCAAAATCGACTTTATTGAAATGATTTTTTTATGGATACTACCAAAGGTTATGTGATTGGGAACGAAAGGAGTCCCGATATGCAAAAGTGGGAATTTCCCGGTTTCTAGGAACTAACGTCCGGAAATTCCGTAAATTTTCAAGTGATCGTAATTTTTTGGTCACGTCTGTAAGCAAAATGGTATACGTATGTATAATAAATATAGTATTTAAATACGAATAAGTTTTTTCCAAGTGATGCAAAACCCTATACTTATAATAACATTTTAAGATTTTGATTTCTTTAAAATTAACCCAAAGTATATTTAAATTAAATCTTTAAACAATTAATTTTTACTACAGTGTCTTATAAATTCTTCAGCCTTTATACTGCGTTGTTTAGGTAACTGTGGAATTCTCTGAAGCGATGTCATCGCAACACCGAAATGTTATCCGAAAAAAGAAACATTATTTATTAATTTGGATTTTACAAGTGACTTATTTTTTATACACCTCGAACTTTAAAAATCTGGAACTGCTGTCACTTTGGATCTATGTTTATGTGATGAAATGAATTCCCTTTGATCGCGCATCATAATATGTATTAACATAACGCGAAATAAAATGTAGAATTAACTTGTTCCGCTATCAATTGAAATATACTACTGCACTTATTAAACGTTTAACATTTAATGCACGTATCAATTTTTTATTTCTTTCTTCAACCAACCAAACAAATTTTGTTAAGTGTGCTTCACATCTCCAAATTGTAAACTTATTGAAAAATTCCATAATTGTTTATGTTACAATTAGCTTTTACCTTCGACCGAAATTAGGTAGGCAGATCAAGGCTATGTAATTCTCTCATTGTATACTAATTCATTATCAAAAAACAGAACCCAATGTTTCATTTCATTAAACACATAAAAAATAATGAATTGATGAAACCAAACCTCAATACCACTTTTGTTCTTTATATTCAAAATATCTGGAATAAAAAATGCAAACAAAAAAGTAAGAGTACCTTGACACAAAAGTTTTAACGAGTGCCTTATTACATTCATAATCATATTTTATTCTGTATATTGTACGATTAATATATTATCAGGTAAATTAACTTTAAATCTTGTGGTATTGATACAAATTTATTAAATGTTTCCGCAAATAAATGCTCTATGCATTTATTTATAAGCGTAAGTAAAATCCAGAAATTGTTCAGTTTTAATTATCCGTTCTTCTAGAAGCAGTAAGAAATGAATATTTCGTATGGATTTCTCGTTGCACTCATGTGCATTACGATTACTTCTGGAAATGTTTTGAATATACCAGGTTAGTTTTACTAATATAATGCTAAAAACAATAAAGTACATATTTTTTAATAAATGAGAAATAATACTTATATTACCTATATATACATACTTGTTATTTACGATTATTTGAAAAATAAAAAATAAAAATGATTATTGTGATACCACACCAAATTTAAGCCCTTTCAATGTAAAATGTGAAATAATTATAAGAAAGGTAAAATTTGTCAAGTGACACGGCATTAACGAAATTTATGTAGTTGATACACTATACCCAAATTTGTTGGAATACTTAGATTCTAAATACCCCGTAAATCAGGGATAATGTATATAATATGCATAATACTTCTTGATATCTTTATTTTATTTTGTCTCGATATTTCTCCCCTTTTGCATTTCACTAAACCAAAAATATTTATGATGACAAAACCAGATATATTTATGATTTGTTAATATTTTTAGATTTTTGTTTGCTTCCTTCATACACGGGACCATGTAGGGGAGCAATGACGTCTTGGTACTTCAATCCACTTATTCTAGACTGTGAAATATTTATATATGGAGGATGCCAAGGTAATCAAAATCGGTTTGAAACAAGAGACGAATGTCTGTTAACTTGCTTGCTTGCCGGACGTTAACAAGAGAACTGCATCAAAAAATTTATTATTTCCAACTTATTGTGCTGTCTATACTATAAATATCTTATATATACGTATGTATATATGTTATTAAAATAAAAAAAAATAAGTCTTCTGACTAATTAACTATGTATGTTTATTGATTAATTAAATGCCCAATTTGTCCCCTTCCAATCCACAAAGAACCGCTCTTCATAATCTCATTTCAAAGGCCAACTCTAATTACTATTTATACCATCGCCATCTCTACTTTAACTGCATGCAGTCTAAACTCATTTGCTAGCCCAAATAATTCTAGAATTTCATTAATTTAAATTTAAATTCCAGCAGATACCCTCTGTCCTTAAACTCTGTTACTAATCCTCATTTAACCCTACAATCTCATTGCAAAACTTTTTGAAGACTTCTTCAGCCAATTTAGCGACTTCGTCTCATTATCGATTAATTATTTTTCCCTCATGAAAAACGGCACACATATGTACCTTCTATTGTAATAATCTGTTTATTCAGATCTATTTCTTTTACTATTATTTTCAATCAATATGATCATGATGCATTAGTTGTAAAATGAAAAGCAGGTAATGGTTAACAAAGAGCATATTCCGAGCTGGCTTTTCTTTCCTAAGAAAACTTAGAACATAGCCATAAGGAGGTGCTAAAGGCTAAAAGGTATAAAGATTTGTAGGTGTGCGTGCCATTCTTCGGGTGTGTTCCGAAGAAAGAGAGAAAACTTGAGCAAGAGAGACAGAACGAGGAAAAACTAAATGCATATCCCTGACAAGGACAACTGCCTAATTATGCATTTCTGGTTTACTTTGATTAATTTCGGGGTGCTCTTGCTCATAGACAGCGTTAAATAGAAATTTTAGTGGGGTACATGCACCAAACTTTTTAATGTTATTCAATAATGAATTAAATTACTATTGCAATCCCGAACGATTTTCAAAAAGTGTGATTATAATAGTGTAAAAATAACGACGTAATTTTGAATTACATATATACAAATTGCGGTGAAACCGTCTTAAAATTACCTTATTTTTACACTTGTTCTAATGTTTCTAATACTCAAAAACGAGAACTCATACTTAAAGGATTTGGGTACACTTGACAAGTCTTTATCGCACATCCATTCATTCACATTCTAAATAAAAAACAATCCCTCGAAAATCAATTAGGAAGCTGAAAAGCAATCAGCCATACAAATTTGCTTTGCAAAAGTTGAGTTGGCTCACAGCCTCAATAAAATACCCTTTTGTAAGTACATATTACAATTAGTTTACTTTCCTTGTTCACTTATATGAAATTTTTGTCATGATTACCATAATGCACCAAAGTATACTCTTATATTAGTTTCAATTAGCATAATTAAAAACTCCTCGACATACTGCCCTATAAAAGCTGCTCAAAACTCCGAATATAAAAAAACTAAAAACATTTATTTGAACAAATAAAAAACATTTACAAAATATCTGACATTAGCACATCCTTTCTCACAGCGTTGTTAAAACCTTCCTTGTATTTGTACCAAATTGGACTTTTAACAATTAAATCAGTTCCACCTGGAAAACAACGTGACAGAGAATCGAAATAAGGACATACAATTTCTCACCTTCCTGCACGGTAAGTGTAGCCTGTTTGGTCACAATCCTGCCGAAAAAGTCCTTGGTGGTCTGGAAATAAGACAAATGTTAGCACTACAATCAGGATACATTTCCAATTCAACTTTATAATAAAGTTTGTGCTGGTGTAAACCATCCCTTCAATTTAACTAACATCGGGAAAGGCGCCAACTTTTAGAGGGGACAGTCCCAGGCGGAAAAAGATCAGAGCTTTAAGCGAAATAAATGTTTTTATAGTTCAGTTATATACTATTTATTTAGTAATCCTCCATTATGGTCGAGTCATTTTTCAGAATCCCATCAGGGATTTTGTGTGCTATTTTCATGGATTGAAAGTGGTTCTTTCGCGGCGAAAGGGGATAAAGCAGAGCCAGTCACAAGGGGATACCCGTCGATGTGGAGCGGAGCTAGCTTATTGGGGCTAGACTATATAAAATGCTTTCGGCACGAGTAATCTGGAGCTCGTCTAATTGATTTATTTGATATTAAAACGCAATGGCAATGCCTTCATGTGCTTTACCGTGACCCGTTTGAGGTGGAGACGGAGAGTATCCACCAGAAGAAAATCCTTTTACTTCATGATAGGATTTTCACTGATTTTCTCTTCGATTTTAACATTTTTTCGGATGCTACTTACCGAAATGTTATTACGCACAATTTATTTTAAGGGTGTCGGGATAATTTTTATTTTATTTTCACTTCATAACAACGTCACTATTATATGTAAATATAATTGCATTACATTATTTCAATTTGTGTTTTCAATGTAATAATTATTAATATACAGATGTTTCATATTAATCAATGAAAAATAAATGATTCATCTCAAGGTTACCATAATATTGTCGTATAGGATGATGAACTCTCTCTTATCGTACGTGGGCTTGCAAGGAAATTTACATAGATATGTATATTAAAATTAAAAATCTTATACTTCCGCAACATATCTTGTAAACTTTGTCCACTTTTCTGCATTTTATCTAAAGTTTGTAACCAATATATAGGTAACAATAATCGACCGACGAATGTCTTGCCCTGAGTAATCTGAAGAACCCTTCAATCGACGATAAAACTCTTTCGTCTCCAACAAACTTGCAAAATAAGAGGAGTTACGACCCACAGGAACCAGAAGAATCTCATATTTTCCACCAAGCCATCATTACAGTACGTTGGTATGAGCGAGTGTATTACAAAGTTTTCATTGCCCCTCCGCAAATCTTATTTGCAATTCAGTTTATTTTCAATTTCGCATGTAATTCCAATTTACAATTGAAATTCAAATGGTTGTGCCCGTACTGAAGATAAATTCATGTTTTGTTTGCAAAAAAACAGTATTGAAATGGAAAAAGGACCGATAAACACACGTCCGACATAAACCTGAATGGACTGCTCACAGTAGCAGCATATATGTGCATACATATTTATGCAAATTTGAAAATTGATAGTGTGCTTGCACTTCAAGGCTATTACCCATAATATGTAGAAAATAATTTACACTTTCAATAGCGAAGTTAGCTTTTAAAAGCACTTACCGTTTCTTTAAAATTCGTATTTTGAATTCTCCTCGGTTGAAGAGTTTGCAGGTGATTAGGAAGCGTATTTTTCTTCTGTTTTAATTTTCTTACAGCCTCTGTTGAATTCGATACTTTAGGTGCAGCTCTCCTCATTTTTTCCAATTCGACTTCCCTTGATATTAACTGCTTACCAAAATAGCTTAGTGAAATTCCGGAGTATCCTAAGCCGAAATTACATCAGTAATAGTATTAAAAGAAGAAACATTTATCATACCTTGAAATTGACAAAGAATATCCAAATCAGGTTCCATTTGGTATTGGTATGTTCCATCGGCAGCTTTCAATTGTGTAAATGTTAGACCCAAGTCAGCCATCACTTCCACGGTGTGTTTTAAATCGTACTTCTCCCTGAAAAACTCCTGCCGTAAATTCGGAGTTCATATCAAAATACAATGTACTCACTTTGGTGTTAATATTTGAAGCGACACAGCACGCAAGTTTGGTGATAATACTCGTTTAAGAAGCGGGACTGTATCCAATAATAAAAATCTTCCCTGACCAATGCCTATTACACCACAGGAAATTCCTCGTTTGAATGCTTGGAAAACCATTCTTTGTATCGACACTTTCTGATTGAACTGCAAACGGTATGTTTATTTAAGTTTTAAGTAGGTTCAAACGGAAAGTAACATAACATTATAAAATATAATGCTTTAACAAATAATATACAAATTTCGTAAAACAATGATGATCACAATTTCGTAGAATATGACTTTGTACATAAAAATGTATAATAAGCTCAAATTTTCAAGAAAAATAGAGCTAAAATTAATGAAAAGACCGTATATTGGGAAATCGTTAAAAAATAAAAGTTTATCATAGAATATCATAGGGTAATATCAGATTTTTTGTTGTGATGTTTTTTTAAATGAATTGTTTCGGTTTTTACTAGAACCATTCATTATCTATGTATGTTTTTTCTCTGATGTACACATATTATATATTATATATTATATAACGTTAAAAAAAATACCATTTTCTTCGAAATACCTATAGTATTAAAAATAGATGAAGTGCGATCGATTTCTTGTATATATTTTTTTAGCCTTGCATGTCGCTGCCCGACATTAATATGCATTGATAGGATCATTCCAGTCCATTCCAACCAATATGAGAAATTGGCATAAATTAAGTCCCCCACGAATTTTGGATTAAACCTTTCAAGAATGCTCATTTAAAGTCGAAAGTAAGGAATATGTAAAAAAGCAATTTTGTCGATCTTATGTATTTCTCAAGAACAAGACAAATTTTTGATTTTGACTTGATTTATTTGAATTTTATTCACCGTGAAACTGCTAAGGGAGGCTGTGTATAAATTGTGAAAATGGAATAAATTAAAAATCAATAATACCAGCGACACACCAACCGAAATTGAGAATTTCGAGTGTTCTTAATTTCAGAAATATATCATATCACCTCTGAATTTCTTAAAAAGTTTCAGTCAAATATTCTATCAAAAAGAAATTTTGACATAAATTTGACTCTAATTTCAAAGCAATACAATAATATTGTGAAATTGAGTACGCTCGAAATTCTAAATTTCAGTTGGTGTGTCGCCGGTAATATTTCTTCTTGTTATCTAGAACGTTTTTGTGTAAACCCACAGATCTATTCAATGTATTAAATAAAATCTTTTTAGTTTCGCAAAATTTTTAGAAGTTTTCGCATAGAAAGTAAATTATTATCAAAACAGCTGATATTTAGAAATTTTTAAGAACTTGGGCTACAAGGGGTTAAACATTTTTTCTCGAAAAAGATTTTGACATTGTTTCGTGAAAATTTGATATAAGGCCTCAAACTCAATCTGTTTCGAGAGATAATTTAACTCAAATCATCTTAATGCTGTGAATGTCCTATGCGATAAAAAAATATACTTAATTACCTATTCTGATTCATTATAATACTTATCAAAAATTCATATACTTATATCTAGTAATTCCCTCTGAATTTATATCCAATTATTTATATTTTTTGATAAATGTTTCCACTATGAAAAAAACTAAAGCATAGAATTTTATTTTACTCTCTTCACATATTTTGAGCAGAGGAATCCAGTTAGTAAAGCGTTTTTCATTGTTATCTTTCTCCAAGCTGCATTCAAAATCATAAGCGACGTAAATTATGTTTAAACTGCATCAACAGCCAGAAAAATCATTTCATAAGAGCCTGTCAGCTTCTTTTATGAGATTTATTCGCATGCCTGCCGGGGCTGAGCGGCACAAGGGAGCGGAGGACTTACAAGCGCCTTCCGGGGCCTCAGTGTGTGCAACAGAGGATAAGATCATAAAACATAAAACACTATTAACGAACATGTTTATATTTGGGCTGTTCGTACCTGCAGCACATAAAACATAAAACAAGCCAGCCATGGGGCAGCACCACCGGCGGCGCACACTTCCTCGTTCCTTGAGTCCTTCACCGTTAAAAAATATTTCATGAAGAGTTAATTGAAATCGTTTTTGTACACGTTCATCTCCTGTTGGCTCTCGACCAGCATGAGCTATTCATTCGCCCGTTTGAGTGGAACTTGGCTCTTAAATGGTTTTAGAAAATGAAATTTTGTTATACGTGAATAGGCGCTCCCTGCCCGGAAACTCCTTTCTTTCGGCTGTTAGGTTAATCACACAGTGCGGGCCTCTGTGGCTGAGCTCTGGCGCAACACATGTGTAGTGCTGCTGCTAATTAATAATTACTCATCTCAAGTTACCTTCTTTGCTTATTTCCTTAGTGGAGCTTCGTTTTGATTAATTTGAATGCATGGTAACAGCATTTTTGCACACAATGTAAAGAGGTCACACTCCCTTCCTCTGGGGAATTAATGAGACGAGAGTAAACAGCCTTTGCTAGTATTAGTAACTTGTTTTGAGTGGTAATTTAAAGGCCCGTCTATGGTCATTACTGCTTCATTAATTTGTAACTATCTTGAGGTGCCTCTGGTCACAGCTTTTTGTTCCTTTTCGCTTTTGTTTTTTATCATGCAAGGATTAAAAGCAGACGAGAATTAATAAACGCAGTAATGAAAATGGATATTGTGTTGCCTTTTAAAAGGCTTTTGGTAGATCTGGAGGGCGTCTATATTTAACCATAATCAACTATGGTTAACATTTGTCGTTCAATAGTTTAATTTTAATCAGGGACCGTAATGGTTATAAGTTTCATGATAAAAATCAGACAATAACAGTCATATGTTGTTTTAAATCTTTTTGGTTATCATTTAACCATTATTTTACAATTCATTTATTTTGGTTATGAGATAAGAGTTATCGATGAGCTTTTAAAATTTTTCTCAATAATGGGAGTTAATTCTCGATATTAATTTTTTTGGTCACCGAATAACCGCTATTTTACAATGTATTTTTTTTGGTTATGAGATAACAAAAATCGTTCAGTTTTTATAATTTTTCTCAGTAATGAGAGAAACTTCTGGATTTTTATTTTTTTGGTTACCGAGTTACCATTACTCAGAAAGGAGAATGGGTATTTTAGACCAAAAGTCGGTGTACAGCAATGTATGTATGATATGTCATATACCGACTTCACAATTTTGGTCCAAAATGCCCATTCTCCTTTCTGAGTAATGGTAACTCGGTAACCAAAAAAATAAAAATCCAGAAATAACTCTCATCATTGAGAAGAATTAAAAAAGGTGACTCATAACTGTTATTCCATAACTAATAAAAATATATTGCTGAGCAATGGTTATTCAGTAACCAAAAAAATAAAAATCCAGAAATTGCTCTCATTATTGAGAGAAATTATAAAAGTTTAACGATAACTCTTATCCACTAACCAATAAAAATAACTCGGATAACAACTCTTATTAGAGATAAGAATTATAAAAGTTAATTGATAACTCTTATCACATGAAAAAAAATAAAAAAATTTTAAATAATGGTTAAATAAATTTTAACTGAAAATTAACCATTATTGAACAATTTTTATTTTATTGGCTATACTTCTTAAAATTACGCCAGAAATCCGTAGTTCACTTGACGGCGATAAGATTGTTCCAAATATGCTACAAGATCAGATTTCTCTAGGATTTTTAAATTTGAAAAATACAAAATAAATTTTCAATCCCTGATTTTAACCATACTCCTTGAGTATGGTGAGCCCATGGTTAAATGTAAAGAAGAAGTAGAAGCTTTTGAACTCTCTGACAGCTTTCTTTTGGATTTTTGGTTTGGTTAAAGATAGTAAAACAATATAATTAAAAAAAGCGATTTTTTACAAAGAGGTGATGGCGATTTCTATGTTAAGATACCTATACAGGGTGACCGGAAATTGCTGGCATTCCTCTCGGGAGAATAAACTATGACTAATTTGGAGTGATTTAACCTATATCACTTGGGGGTCGGAAATGCACCATTTTCGAGAAAAACTACTTCGTATTTCTTTTTACAAAAGTCCGATAATTCTAACTTTTTGGCCTGAATTTTTCCGTGATCTCATAGCTTACTAATTGGCCAACCTTCCTAAAGCTAAAAATCACAAAATTTCCTGTTAGATCTTATTTTGTGTTACAATAAATAAAAAATATAAAATAAAAATTCTTCACAGAAGTGTCATTATCATAAAAAAATTTATGGAACTTGTCGTAGAAAGCATTATAATTACATTTCAGTATCCTCAGCTATCCAAAAAGGTATAATTTTCGACAAAAATATTGTTAGTTTTTTATTTTAATTTGAAAATGTAGGAGAGGAGCAGTGTACAATAAGTAGATTTTCTCGAAAATGGTGCAGTTTCGACCCTCAGGTGATATAGGTTAAATCACTCCAAATTAGTCATAGTTTCTTCTCCCGAGAGGAATGCCAGCAATTTCCGGTCACCCTGTATATGCTTCTTTTTCTTTTTCTGCTGGAACATTAAAGGCGTAGCTAACTACGAGTCGTTCAAAAATACCCTTGTGATTAAGCATATCCCTGTGGTTAAGTGGCTTCGATAAGCATAACCATGACTTACCACGGGGTTAACTATAGTTTAGTTTTTGAACACGCTCCTGAGCTTTTTATATAGAGGGCGTCCCAAAAACCGAGGCTAACGTTCTAGGTGTAAAAGAATCAACTTATGACCGACCAAAGTAATTAATTTTAAATGTGGTATTCCTATGTAAATAATATAAAAAGAAAAACAAAATTTAAAAGCCAAAATTACTGCATAAATATGTGCAAAGTATATAAGGAAACCGTGTGTTCGGGGATTTTGGATATTGCTGATTTCGACTACTATCAAAATTGTGATATTGAAATACATATATAACCTTATATTTTTAAAAAACCAAAAGTTACAAATTGGCTTTTTTAAAGGTACTAACTACCCCATGTAAAAGGGGGATGGAAATGGGGTATATGGTTGAAGAGGTATTTTTAAATGAGACAGTGTTTCCAAACATATTTTTATCAGCCGTCCCATTTTCAAGATATTATAACTTCTAAACTGTTTCAGTTAGAAACTTGAAATCATCCATGGCGACAAGTCTCAATTTAAAAGAAACACTTTTTCGATTTACAGAGAAAATAAAAATTTCCGATATTTGAAAGTTAGTATCAAATGCGCAGCGCCGGTGTCAAATAAAATTATTACGGAACTCTACGCTATGCGTAGTTCGCATTTGACCCTTTTTTTTTAAACTACAATCAAAAGGTATTAAATTTCAAATTTCTTTGAAATGGCTGGTCCAATACATATGTATATCCAATTGTCCAATATTGTAAAATCATTTCAAATTTATAACCAAATTTATTATTAGAAATTCACATTTTGCTGTCCAATTGTGAAAATTTTCATCAACTGTAAAGATCTGAATTTCCTCATACTTCAAGCACTTTGAATCATCAATATACCATTACCACTTCAGAGTCAAATTTTTTAAAAGAAGAAAAATTTATTTCATATCTTTTTGATTAGTTGTGTACTTAATTTTTACCGACAGCTACTCGGTAAGTAAAAAAAAATTGAAAATAATAAGTATAAAAAAGGAATCTGAGTTCACATATTCAACAATAAAGTGATTTTAGTAAAAAAAATAAAAAACATAATTTTGCCAATTATGTTTTTAAAATAAAGCAGTTATTAAAACTAACAAAATGTTATACATGAAACATTTTATTTATGAATGATTTAGGATATTTTTCCAGTAAATTAGAAAGAAATCTCGCTTTAATCAGAGGCAACTTTGAAGGGCGTAAAGTGGTTAAGCTCACATCCGCACTACTAACTTCTTGAATATCCTCATAAAACATGTGTTCTCGTTAACCGTGTTCTTTTCACATCGGATCCAATTTCAACTTTTGCAGGTCTAGGATTGAATTGAATATTATGAGCAGCAACCATATCAAACAATTTTTATTTCTCGAAAATGAAATCAAATTGCCTGGATTTACCTATACGCACTTACCGTCAAAAATTTAATCCAAAAAATTATCTGGTTCAACCTTTGAAGTTTAAATGGGTAAGTTTAATGGCAATTTGATGCGATTTTCGCATATTAATCTTCATATACATACATACGTAACGGTTTTTAAAATTTCAATCCAAAGTTGTTGCAAAACTAGATCCGAAGTGAAAAGATCACGGTTGTTAATTCCAACCAATTTTATAATCGGAAATGAGAACTATTTCATGTGTCTCTTTCAATTTAATAAGATTTTTTTTCTTCTTTTTTTTATTAAAAACACAATTTGCAATGCGGTCTCAGGGCAAATTAATAAAATCAATATGTGTAGAAAAATCAAAGTGAAGGCAGATATTACCCAAATATAAGATGTTAAAATAAATCATAATATCATACATATAATTTGGCTTATATATTATCAGCAACACACCAATCGAAAGTTAGAATTTCGAGTGTTCTCAATTTCAGAAATATATCATATTACCTCTGAATTTCTTAAAAAAGTTTCAGGCGAATATCCTGTAAAAAAGAGATTTTGACAAAAATTTGACTTTAATTTCAAAGCAATACAATAATATTGTGAAATTGAATACGCTCGAAATTCTAAATTTGAGTTGGATGTGTCGCTGGTATTACTTACCTCAAAACTCTTATTTGGGAATGTGATTTTAGGCCAAGCAAGTCCTGCAAAAAGTAAATGCCAAGCAACAAATCCATGCTGCAAATATGGATATACAGCGTAATTTTGTAAATGACTAATCATTTTCAAAATTTCATCTGAAAAACAAAACCACTTAGTTGCTTCTACAACGCCATTCATATTTGGATCTGGCATCTTTTGTGAAAGGTAATTTTCATATACGCCTTGCATCAATCTAATTGTAATATAATTAGTAAGACTTCATTTATACACTCTTGCTTTTGTACTCACCTTTCGTAATCTCCGCCCATGTGAACTATTTCCAAAATCGTTTTTACTCGCGATGCTGCAGACATGTCTGTCATTGTAACGATTTTTAGATCTTCGTTTCCATTTAAATCAGATACTTGTTTCCTTGGACGCTGAATCTGTTAATAAATTAAATTAAATTCAATTAGATAGATCTTGAATGTAATACATAACGAAAAGCTGATCATAAATGTTTGTTGAAAATTTGAAAAATTAACTCTCTAAAGATAAAAAATAACATTATACATAGGTGTAATTTTATTAAAACTTAAGTTGCGGGAAAAAAATTTAAATTTTATTGAAATAAAATATTATTATTCCACGCTCCCCTGAATATTTGCATTAGGTGAAATTGTTTGGCAGGTTCTAGAATTAGAGGTAAATTATTTTGGTCTGCACAAAGTTATTAAAAAAGTAGAGCTTATTCTTTGAAAATACAAAGATTTTGAAACACTTTGAAATACTTTGTAGCAATTAACTCCCACAAACTGACAAATTGTCAATACATAGAAATAGATATAGGTATAACCTGACCTACAAAAATTGTTGGCTTACAAAAGATCAGTTATTATTGATTATCCACCTAGATCAGGCTCAACAAATGCAAAGCAGATCAGTTTAGACCAGAAAAGAACAGCTACAATTCTAATCGAACAGGGATCTCTTGATTTTTTCTGCTCTAAATTCATCTAGATCAGTGAACAAACAGATCTATTTTAATAACATGAGACCTATTTGCCTAGATTAGAATCTACTAAAAGATAATTCCAAACATATGTTCGTATAAAAGAAAATAGGTTTGCTCTTGACTCATAGTACGTTTGTGAATAATTGACTTTTATATAAAGAATTCTAAAATCTAAAACTGTAATACATTATAATCCAAATTTAGTCAAATATTGAAGTTATTCCCTTTGCACGTAGTATTCTGTCAAATTTACGATATTAAAATTTAAAAAAATTACCTGAAAAATAGCGGACCAAACTCCAAAAAGCCCTCGGTGTCTGTCCTTCTGGCCTAATTTGGTATCCAGAGCCTGCTGGAGTGTTAATCTCTTCTTATTAGCACTAAAAGATTGCAAAGATGAAATAAAATATTGTCACTAAAAGAACGATATACCTAAAAAACTGCATCATGGATATACATGACCGCACGTCGTTTCCCGATTTCTCTGCAAGTGCAAGCAATGCCGCCAGATCCGTTTTTAAATTTTCCTTACGTGCGATATCTAAAAGCCTGAAAAATGCTCAAATAAACTTACGATTAAACATCTTTAAAATCAACCTTTCTGCAAGTCGAGATGATTCAATTGGTGGGAAGTTTACAACAAAAGCTATTTGCCGAAGCTGACGCAAAGCAGGAGCGTACATATCGTTACAAATGCATATAATCGGTCTCCTTAAAATATGTTTTTGATTTTTGCCACCCTTTTTTTTTGCTTTCGTCACGATATTGTCGGTTGCAAATTTAACCAAGAATTCAATCGATTGTATTGGAGCACCATCAATTTCATCTAAGACCATTAAATGTTACCATTTGCTTAGAATTCATAGAAAGGATTTACCCAAAATAATGCAGTTAGGTCGTCTGTTTTCATTAAGAACTGATGTCATCTGAGTTCCATTTTCCAATGCCAACCGAAAAGCCTCCGGACTACGATCATCAGATGCATTTAATTCTCGAATATTATACCCCGCGTGGCACGCAATTGTATGAGCCAAAGTCGTTTTACCCAAGCCAGGAGGACCACACAGTAAGGCGATTTTTTGAGCTGGTCTGCCATGTTCATCCCTCTCGTCCGATAGAGCGTTCTTAAATCTTCGATTCCATCCACCCGTTGATTCAAATTTTCCAGTTTTTTTGTTAAACGTATTTAGCTGGCCTTTTTTATCGCGTGTACTCTTTTTAAATTCTCTGCGCAAATTAATTATGTAGTTTGAATCACCTAAATAAAAACTAGAATTACCTGCCAAAAACTATTTTATCCCACATTTTTAGCCAAGAAAGTAAACTTCTATTTGTAGATTCGTCAGAAAGTAAGTCTAAGTATTTTTTTGGTTTATATTTCTCCACCCAGAGATATTTTTCAAGATTAGAAACGGGTTCATTAACCACTTCCACTATTTCTGGTTGCTTTTCTCTTCGCGTGTTTGTCATCCTTTTAATACTCTTCAAAAGAAATTCATATTGGCTTATAGTAATGTGTTTTTACTATATAAAATTACCATTTCCCGTGCTGCGTTCCAAATAGATTCTTTAGCATCGCCAAGTAGTCCACTATATCCATTAGCAAATAAGTTAATCTGATCTATATGTTGAGTTTCATATTCCTCCGAGTGAAAACGCACATAGATTCTCTTTTCATCACTTCGTACAACCGGAATAAAAGGCCAACTATAAAAAAACATTATGTGTAAGCAACATCTCTTCTAGAGTCTAGAAGAAAGAATTTGTTCTAATTTGAAATTTAGATTGAGTATAATTGAAAACTATGGAATGAGGACTTCAATCTGCAAACTCGAACGCCCAAAGCGGGTCGAGTATGGTGTCATTGCATAGATTTTAAAAAAATATTTGATACGTTTTGTTTTCCTTTTTCGATCCTAATTATCCCCTCTTCAAGGTTCTCCAGTAAGAGAGGTAAGCTTCATTTCTACATTTCTACAAAATGTCTTTTAATGTTCATAGGCTTAATCCTACGAAAACAAGAAGAAACTTACTTTGGGACGCTATAGGAAAGATTTCGCCTCTTAAACGCAAGCAACGCGTTCAGCCGGTCGACCTGGTCCTTCTTCAAAGGGTTCTGCACCTCCCGCAGCTTCTTGCGAGCTTCTAAGATTTTGTCAATCATTTCCAGGTCCCTTTCCTCCTCGCTCTTCAACTTCTTGGCCTCCTGGTCCACGTAGAACTCATCGTCGATATCCCGAATGTCTCCGAACAAATCCTCCAGTCGACGCTTCCTACTGAGTCCAACATTTTGGAGCTCGTCTAAGGCAGTGGGCTCCACAACCGGAGCACCCTCATTCGAGCCTCCCTCGTTCCCTTTATTTAGAGGTGTAGAGGCGATCCGTTTGCTGCCCACCGGAGTCCCAAAAAGGCGTCTGTTGATTAGGTGCGCGCTTCCCTCGTGCGAAATTTGAGAGAGTTGGGGACTGTGTAAAACACTGGATGTTGTTAAATTGTGGCTATAAGGCTTCGAAGGCCCTGGTTGGGGCTCAAAATTTACTGCGTTACTTTCATGGGCTAAAAGTCGTTGCAAATCATTAAATTTTAACAACAATTTCACACTCCAGACTCACCTTCATCAATCATCTCCAATTCCTCATTGTACATGAGCTCGAACTCCTCCTCTTCTGTGGGATATTGGTCCATTTTACGATATATCAAACACGAAACATAAAAAACAAACCGTTCCCAGTTTTACCAGAAACTCAACTGATTTGTTTATAGTAAATCTGTCAACTTTTCCCGCCGGAAGAATTGTCATCAGCCAGGACAAAAACCAAAATTAGGAAACGGCGGAAATTGTAGGCCATCTGTATGAAAATTAAGAAATTAAGTACATTGCAGCACAAAATCAAATTCTCAACGAATTTACATTTTTCTTGAACAAAATTGTTTTGATTAATTAAATATTATTTATTTTTTTTTAGCAAGGGAATAAGAAAACAGTAATTTCTTTAGCACTTTTTGTTCATAAATTATAAATCCTCAAATAAATGTTATAAATTGGTTTCCGTTTTTAACAGGTTTTTCGTGGACTTGTTATGATTTTTTCAGCTTTTTCTGTATGAAATAATTGGTTTATAGAAAGCACCACGGGGTATTTAAAAAAATGTAAAAGCTTTTTTTAACATTAAATAATAACTTAAAACTTTGATATAACACGTGTACGCCGGCGCGTACCACCGATGGCTCGCATTTGATTGTACTATAAGCATAAGGTGTTGCGTAACACCGAAAATTTAGATCGTTAAGTATGACTAAAAAAAAAGCCATATAGTTGAAAATTAAAATAATAAAAAAATACCTACAGTGTCCCAACTAAATGACGAAGCAATTAAAGAGACTGAATGGATGGATGAAATTATATAATTGCAAAATATAACATCTATTGTCTATAACGTATAACGAACTCTCATAAGCATTGACTCGCTCCTGAATGGTTATTCTCAACATTATTTAAATCATGAGCTTTTTTTAAATCATGCACCAAGAAAAACTGCCCATTTATGAGCTATTAAAGAAAAAAGAAAAAACTAACTAAGTGCGTTCACCGAGGTCTCCGTAGGAAACGTTAATTATTTAGTTACATAAATTCACCGGCCGCCGTCTCAAAAACAATAATGCCTGGAATTAACGCTATAGTTTTTTCTATAAAGTTTTAGTAAGCCTTTAGAAACCCCTTTTTCATAGTTTTAGTGATGGCAATTTTTTAGAAAATGCTGCGTAAAAGGAAATGAAAACCTTTAATACTCCACTTGACTTAGTAACGCCACTTTCAAATTTCGACCCACATTTCGAACCCTTTGCCAATAGAAATAAAAATATTTTTACATTTGGTCATTTTTAGTAAAGGTTGATAAGCATTATTTGAAATTATTTCAAATTTCACGTCGATAACATTAGTAGTTGCTGAAATAAACTGCTCTGACAGACGAACGAAGTCAAAAGGGTTTCCTTCTACCATTTTGGTACGGAACTCTGAATTATTTGTTTAAATCCTTTTCACCAAAGAAAACATATTTTATTTCACAAAGATGAATGTCATTTTGTTCCTTAAAATCCTAGTAAAAATTTTTAAAATAAATTAACTCAAAGGAGTTGTTTAACATAAATCCCTACCCGGAATTTGATTAATAACTCTTAAGAAGAAAGGTGGCTGGAAAAAATAAAACAAGTAAATAACAATTACACAATGCTTTAATCAGATATTAATATAATATCACAAATAAATAAAATAATTATAAAACTATGATGGTCTTACATCTATTAAATATTTACATAAAATGAAAATGGCACATGACCTGAACGAGGATTAAGGCAAGTAAAGTGTTGATCAGAAAATCCAACTGGGTGAAGTGGTTTACATTAAATGTATTGTATAAGTCTACTTCTAAGTAATGCATTGAACGCTAACCTAAATAGCGAATAAATAAGTTAATATAGTTAAACAAAAATAACCTCTAAATGTACTCATTGCTTCTCAGTGCGTGGACAATTTCAGTGCTACTGTTAGAGTTTAAGCGCGACTCTATGAACAAGGAAACAAAAAGTCTATCACAATATTATGAAGAGTCGGACAGCTACAGTACCGTCTCGTTGCCCCCAAAACTTAGAGTCTGCGAGGACATCTTATATCCATTTCGAGGTTTTCTTGGTGGGTGAGGAGGATACTTGCGAGGACATCGCGATATCTTGTCCAAAGTTATCACAGTATTTGGCTGGCAGACGGTCTGATACGAGGCAGTGCTGTAGGCAGTTGGTGGATATTTTGTTGGTGTCTGCTTGTACTTCGGAGCGAATCGGTTTTTGTAGATGGTGGAAATCCTCGGTCCCAAGACCCACGATGATGAAATTACACCCAGCATTAACTCCATGAAGGCTCGAGCCATAAACGGCCACATAGGTGCTTTCACCGGAGAAACTGGCTCAAATGTGGGCTGGGGCAAATTAAGCCAAATATCGTTGTTTGCAAACTCGTAGAAAACTGAGATCAAGAGGATAGCGCTGGGCACACCATATATGAATAAAAATGTTCCAACACCTTGCAAATTTGCAATTGAAGAATTCTGAGTAATTGCAGGTATCGTCACTGGTAATGCTTTATTGCGCCTATGTACCAAGTAACCCGCAAAGAGGTTTACTGCGCCAAAAATCCAATAGCAGAAAAAGGGCGTCCCAACTAATAATCCAAGTGCCTTATCTGACTGGTTGCCCACAAAACAAGCTCCTGCAAGTAGATAAAAAAGTATGTCATTAAAATATCTTACTATGATAATAAGTGCTTAATTATTTACTATTATTATTAATTTTGGCATTTCTTAATACACGCGGGAGTTTTCGAAAATCTCTGTATCAAAATATCTGAATAAAAACACAAGGAATCGATTATAATTCTGTTTCCAAAAACACTTGCGCTAATCATATCAAAACGTAATATTACAGTAGCAGCCAAAACTTCAACAAGTTACACAATAATCAGACAGCTTAGTAAAGGCTAACATTTTCTAAAAATGTTCAAAAATAGTCTTGTCAATTTTGCATTCATTACATTTTCTATGATGCAGGTTTTTCTTGTTTTATACAATATATAGAATGAATTATTTCGATTTAGACATAAAGACAGTACAAATGAAATATGAAATGAAGTAACCAATATTTTTTCAATACCAAAATATGAAAATAAATATTATTTGTAGGTATATTATTTTAATAAATTTATTCATTATAACTGATTTATTTATTATTATTAACACCAAATTATTGCCGTCACTTAGGAATTATATGTAAATGGGAGAGAGTATGTATCTCAACAATAAAACTAATGTTAATTTACAAATGTCTTAATTTTCTAAGGGTTTGAAGAAATCTCAATAGAACTAATAAAACTAATAAAAAACTGAAAGTTATAAGTAAAGTAAATTACTAAGATTAATATGACGATGACTAATGAATCTATTTTCTGTTTCATGCGTTCATCTAGTATATCCCATAAAATCTCATCAAAGATCAAAAACCCTACATCAATTCTAAACGCTTGTGAGTTCGGAGAGCAATATTTAAAGACGAAACAACGCCAAAAGACAATAGTACATTTTGCACGGTTACGGATATTAAGTCCACACTTCCGTTGCAAATTGCGCTGTAACTGAAACGCCAGAGACGATTTAATTTTTCCAACATCTCAATAAGCGCGCAAAAGGGACCACTATGAGAATTCAATTAACGAAGTCATACACATGTGACCGATGCAACGATTATCATTCCCGCGAAAATAACTCCTCGACGGAGCCCGAGTTTTGAATTCCCGGACGCTCATTTCTTATGCCGGTCGCCGCCGCGCCGGTCCTCCGACGCAATGTGCAGCAGGGGCGATGCGATGCGAATGGACCCAGCTTCCACTAATCCATCAGCATGAAGAAATTCGCGGAGAAGTGAAATAGCGCCTGTCTGCGTCCTTAAATCATTTCGAGTGGATTCGCCTCGTCGGCGTGGAAGTTGACGAAACATTTCTGGTCTGACGGTGAAAATTGCCCGAGATCGAGTCCTCCAACTAAAGCGAAGCAATTTGCGAACGATGCACGATGCGAGATTTCTAAAAAAGTTGGAATCCCAATTATTTTCGCGACGCCGAACGGTGGTCTTGTTGAAATTTATTTCTTACACTCGATTAAAGTGCTTTGGCATCGGTCCAGTCACCTAATTAACTTCTTGGGCAAACATGCAGAAGTTCGCAGATATGACTTTGTTTACTACGCTAAAGTAAGTAGCCAAGTTCTCGAACTAATGTAAATGTCATCAACTTATATAGCTTATCCGTTTTCCTTGGGGCACATTATATTACTTATTTAATTGTCTTTGCAAATGTATGAGTTTACAAAACAAAACAAATATTATAAAAACAAATACATATGTATATCTATACATCTTTGAAAATCTTAGTTGCGGATTTTGTAGCTTTACTAAGGTAATATCATAGCTTTTAATTTGTTTGTTTAAAACAAGTTTTTATTTTAAAAAAAGCGGCCAAGTGCGAGTCGGACTCGCCCATGAAGGGTTCCGTAGCAGAAAGTAACATAATATAAAAGTTCTTGTAGTTCGTTGTAACTTTGATCGATGTTTTAATAATAGTGTATTTTTTTAAAATTGTTATTGATAAGTAAAAATTATAATTAGGTACCTAAATGATGGTTTATGTTTATGAAATTAAATGTTTTATTTTTATTCTTATATTTGAGTTGATTGAATGAAAGGTAAATTGCGGTTTACGATTTATGACGTATTAAAAAAAAACTACTTACTAGATCTCGTTTAAACCAATTTTCGGTGGAAGTTTGCATGGTAATGTACATCATATATTTTTTTAGTTTTCTCATTCTCTTATTTTAGAAGTTACAGGGGGGCACACATTTTACCACTTTGGAAGTGTCTCTCGCGCAAACTATTCAGTTTAGAAAAAAATGATATTAGAAACCTCAATATAATTTTTGAAGACCTATCCATAGATACCCCACACGTATGTGTTTGATGAAAAAAATTGTTTGAGTTTCAGTTCTAAGTATGGGGGACCCCCAAATTTTTTTTTTCTATTTTTGTGTGAAAATCTTAATGCGTTTTTCAACAGTATAGCTCTTATAGTTTCAGAAAAAAGTGGCTGTGGCATACGGACGGACAGACAGACAGACATGACGAATCCATAAGGGTTCCGTTTTGCCATTTGGCTACGGAACCCTAAAAAGTACAAGGAGGTAAATAAACACATAGAAAGAAACAAGCGTATAGGTAGTATTAACGTCTATAATTTGAAAGGATCATTAAAACTTGAAAATTAAATTAAATAACTAACAGGATTTAAAAGGAAGCAGGGATGACGACACAAAAAGTTTTATTTACTCGGTTACCTCAAAAGATATGTCTTTTATGTGCTTGAACCCATTAATAATCAAGAATTTCAATTTCTCAACTTACTTTCAAGCCTCACTCTAACAAATAATATAAGTCCTTAATTTACAAATACATTTTTAAAAAGAAGCTTTTATCGTATTCTGCTCGTCCTTTTATTTCATACCCATGTCAGGGCGGTGCTGGTTATATAAATAATACTTCACCATTTTGTCGCGTTCACCATATTGGATTTAAAATGGCGTCACTTAACTAATCGCGCATTGTCACAAAACCAAACATGTGTGCGAAATTGGCTGTAAATATATATATATATATTTTTTTTTTTAACGAAGATCGTACCTTGAAGTGTACTTAGTTAAGTTTTCTTTTCATTTATGTTAATTTAAGCATATCTATATGTACGTAACTAAGCTAAATAGCTATGTACATACATAATTATAACATCCATATTTATAATTTAATTTCACTAGGATAAAATACAGCAATAGAGATCTTTGCTAAAGTGCTTTACCAATAAATATTTTTTATGCGCCGAATTCATCGTATAAAAGATCATAGCATTAAATTACCAAATCTAAAAAATCGTAAGAATTTCAAATATTTATTGTTAATCAGCCATATTACTTTAGTAGGTACACGTATTAATTAAACTCAGATATTTCTTACATAATTTAAAGTAGGTAGATAATTAAAATTGGTGAAAGAATAAAACATAAAAATGACACCAAACATGAAATAGAACCAAGTTATGGAATGCTAAATTTAGATACTATATTTCCATTAGAAAAAATAAAACACAAAACTAATTTAGCTCGCCTATTTTCGAAATGGCCACAAATAACAATAAAAGTTCTTGGGAATATCAAAGACTAAAATTCTCTAACTTTAATCAAGCAAATAATACTATAATCTTTTCATATTGAAAAATATTTCACTTGAAGTTAAAACAAAATCCCACCGCTGTAGTTCGCCGGACTGTCCAGATTACAACAGCTTACCATGGCAATGTTAGTGAATGACTATATGTTACTTTACTAATGTGAATGAGTGACTCCCGACATTGTTTCTTAGAACTAGTATTTTAAGAACCTACATAATCCATATTTCTTTTACTACTTTCCTTTATCATTTTAAATTATTTAGTTAGAGCTACAAACTGCCTTGGAGTGGATTTAATTAGTTTATAAATAAAAGATTACCTTTTGATTTTGAAATAGTTTAATTTGAAATGATATTACCGTACATAATTCAGTGCGAGTCGTTGTTTATGTAAGTGTTTATTAAAACTTTTACCTACATACTGTCGTTATGGCAGTGGAGCCGACTCAAAATATAATCCGACAGCCATGTGTTCAGCCATATTCCTCCGTCAGTTGGTTGATTGAAATACATTTCCGAAAGCCATTTCCCATCGACACGTAGTAATTTCAAAAATCTAAATTTAAAATCGTTCCACGAGATAAGCTGATCGCAGTGAAGGAGTTCGCGACCACCGTTCGTCGGACCGCTGCCAATTTCCAAACAAATCCGGGATAACAAGAGCCCAGGCCGGTGGTGGGTAGAAATGCGAATTTTCACATGGGACAAGTCCACCCAGCTGCAGCAATGATGGGCGTAATGTTTCATAAAACGACATTTGTTTGCATATTTGCTGCAGTTTATGTTTGCACATAACGTGCTGCCGGGAGAGTTGACGATTCATATAAACATGAGCGTGGAGGTTGTTGCGCGACGCTGCGTGCCATAAAATGGCAAAATCAATAATTCAAGACCGTAAATAGTTTCCTCGTGGCAGTGACAGGAATCGTGCCATGTCTGGAGCCTCCGCGAGTGTAAACAGCCGGGGAGTCGAGTGCAATGTGCCAGTAGGAAGTGCACGACTAGCTGGTGTAAAAAGCAGTAGTCGTCTAAGAATTCTGCTCCCGACAATATTTGCTTAATACAGAAAAAACATTTGCATGTTCGTCTCATATGCGCATTATTTTTGGCTCTGGAAGCTATTAAGCCGACGATGTTTTCCTTGCTCGTAAATCTCGATAATCCCCATATTTCAATTCCTATGTCAGGTTTCCCGAGCAATAAATTTGACATTGTGCGGATTGAGATATGAGCACTCAGAGACCTCTTAATGAGATCGCGACCTCTTATGACTATTTGCATGATAATTTGGAGTTAATGGGGGCGTGAAAGGCAATGAGAGTTACTTAAGCACACAAGACCTGGTTTCCGTGGGGCGGAAGATTTCAACCGAAACTCCCAATAGGCTAATTCTGCGGTTCGTGCGAGACGATCGTAAAAAACTGGGCTAACCCATAATCGACAGTCCAAGAAAATAGTTCGGAAGATAACATGTGAAAGATATTAGAAGAATTTTGTTTTGCCCTAATTAAAGCCAAAAACATTTTGCTATTTAATGTTGTGTTCCCACGATATTGGGAAATCAAATGATCCCTATATTCGGTCGCAAAAATTACATTACACAAACATTCAACATTGCTATCAAACTGTTTGAACAAATGCAAACGAACCATTATAATATAAAGGTTGTCCCAGCTAATGAATTTTGGACATTGTTTTTATATTCCATATTCAGATCTAAACTGCGTGACGCAACGAACTTGACTATTTCCGAAATCTTATGACACACACACACAACTATTTGTGAAGAAATAATATTAAATTCAGGTTTAACTGCTTCGTATAATTGATCAGCATTTCTAAATTTTCAAGTTTTCCAACTTACTGCTTTAAGAATGGTGCAGAGGTGCTCGATTGGATTAATTCGGAAAATTGCGCTGGCCATTTTAAAATATCAATCTCCTTTTCATTTAGAAGTTTGGAGTGCGTTTCGAATGATTGTCTTCTTGGCATATTATCTTCGGCAGCATTGCACTTTCCAGTATATTTTTATACTAAAAGTCATGATGCCTTCAATTTGATGTATTGATCCCACTCCTTAACCGGAGACACATCTCCAAACCACCTTTTCCTCCTCCATGATCCACTGTTAAAATACAATATGTATTTTGGTTTAAATTCAGAATGCGTGTCATCCCATCTTAATATTGCAGATTTAAATTGGATTTTTTAGAGAAGAAAACATTTCTCAAACATTGCAGAGGTCCATCGTGATGCGTCCCTGCGAATCCCAAACGTTCTCGTCTGTTCCGTACAGAAATGAAAGGTTTTTTACAGCTCTACAAGTTTTAAAGTTTAGCTTATCTAACTTTTCCTTTGACGGTACTACGACTCACAATTAGTTCCAAATCGCTTACAATTTATTAATTAAATTAAATTAATTAATTTATTTATCTGGTGTAAAGTTTTTCTGGGTCTACCACCTTTATGAAAAGTTTACACAAATCCGTTCGCGTTATATTGTAGTTACCTCTTTATAATTCTGTGAACTATAGATTTATAGAGGGAGTACTTTTAGCATAACTGTTTTTTCGCTAATCCTTGCTTGTAATCGGCGATTATCAATTAATTTAATAAGCAATTTACCTTCCAATAACTCTCCTAGATGACTAATATTAATAACGAGATATTTATATGCGTTTATTATTAACAATTTCAATAGACATGCAAATTCTCCTTTCAGTTCCCTTTGTATTGACGTTGTGAAAAATGCAATTGTTTCCATACTTGAATTTTAATTAGTTATTGATTTGCGGATTAAGGATAATTTGTATTAGGAATAATAAAGAGCACAGAGGTAATTACTAATAATATTTTGTTTTTGAAATACTTGCAGTACAGAAATATCAAAAGAAATTGATTTTATTCCATTTAATTCCCTTTGTTTTGACCGACACTGTATTGTAATGTAATTTTTTCATGTTTAAAAAGAATTGAACTATGTATGTACCTATATCACTATCTATTTTAGAATGTTATTATTATTATTTAAAATATTTAAAACTTAGTGTGCCCACCGTTATTTTTGTTAACGGCAGCAATTATGGTGGGCATATGTATTTCTGATGCAAGTCTCCATGCGCATATTTATTTCTTCTGCACCTCAAGCCTTCTCATAATTTGCAATGCAAAATGTGGAAGTTAGTAATAGTTTTTCTAATTTCTTTAAACAATTTTTGATATTATGAATAATGAAGATCATTGAAATTTATACATGATGAACGCTCTTAATCACTTTAGGCACTGAAACTCAAATCACACAACACACGGCAGAGGGCTTTATTAAATAGTCCATAATAACGATATATTATTTTTTAGGAATGGCAACTTGAAAATGCCACTAGCTGGCCTACAATGAAATTTTGTAAGTGGTTATAATGAGCTGACTACCTGCTTTATATGGTAGTATAAGTAATGCAAAATATACTTATTATTCACTTCAAAATCTTGTTCAAACTTTGAATGAGTGATATAAAGTATTTTGTCTGTCATTTAACCCGTCATAGAAAGAAGTTATTTTCCAGCAAATGGACGAGAAATTTAATACGCATAGCCGAAACGAGTCATTGGCTCCAAGGTTAAGAGCAGATTTGCCGCCCTAGACTGAGCAGCGAGTTCTAGCCAACGGCCAGTCGAGAAGTCCAATAAAAATAAGCTTCGAAACTAGTCACTCGGAAGGGAGGCTGAAAAATTCTTGTGGAAAATTAAACCGAAGCCCCGTTTCCTGGTTGACTGCTTTAAGTGGATTAAGAAACACGGGAAGTGTAGGGCCTATCGAGTTACTTCGTGCCTCCAATATTTTCGTAATGGGGAAAATTTACGTGTTTAGCACTTACATAGTTAACATTGAACACTAAAGTGTTTGCCACAATCGGGAGTCCTGGCGCGGATTAATTCTGGCTGCACGGACTTGCAAAGTTCATTTATTTAGCGCTTTTGTGCGAAGAGGACTTCATTAGCGTTGGGTACGTTCGCGGCTGAGGTATTTTCGCCGTTTCCCAGAACATTTACCCTGGTTCCTGCGCCATGTTACACTGCTGCAGTTTGAGTGTGAGAAGTTGGCTGGGATTATTGACACTTGTACTGCAGACATCGCGGGTTCAAGTTTCATGTTCGGATCGCTGGGGTTCATTACTACCAGGCTGAAGAGGTTATTTTAATTTTATGAAAGCGGGCGAAATGCTGTTCAACGTTCATTTCCATAAGACCCTTCCTGGGAATTAGTTTTCATTTGCGCATTGAAGCGAGCTAAACCAAATGGGGACAGGTAAATGGAATGCCTTCGAGGTAAAGAGAAATTTGTCATTGATTTACCTACTGGATACAATGTTATTTTTTAGTTTATAAGTTCTCCGGCTCAAAGAAAAAACTGTTTGTTTTATTCGTTTGTTTCCGACTCACTTGTCTTTTGTAAAACCTTCGACTGAAAGAATGTAAGGGCATGCATTGCTGTTATGAAAATATACATAGAATAAAACATTAGCGTTGATACTAATTGGAATATTAAAAACAAAACATTTTTATTTATTTATAGAAAAGAAATTTTAAACTATATAAAACCGCCTCAGCGGTTCTCACGAATACCAATATAAGCTTACATATAAAATTGGTCAGTGCAGTAGTAAAAGGTGACTAAAAATCAAAAGGCGTTATTCACGTACCTACTTGATTTAATAAATATTTGGGTGCCCATTTACATATATCACCATTTAAAAATATTTAGCGACTTCTCTGTATCGCAGGGAGCATCGAAATTGCACATAATTGTCGTGGACGGACATGTACCAAAATATATTTAAATCTTGAAAACTTAATTTTTTTTTTTTTAATTTTAAACGAAACAATTTATTGAAGCCAAAGGTTACTGAAATGAATTTGTTAAAACCATAAACATTTTATTACGAAAAATCCATTCAAAAGGAATTTTGTAAGATCTTTTCTATTTTATTTCACCCGGAATAATAGAACATGGGCGAAAATCAGCTCTGGAATTAATTAAGTAGCTTCCCTGAAAGTCCTAATACAAACAAATTGGTCAATTAATGTGTGATTGCGCTGCTTCGCATTGAAATTTCTAGTAAACTTGCTGCAATAAACAAATCCGAAGTCATTTGACAATTCTCCAGAGAATTGTCAGGGAAAATTTTTAACGGCAATTCAGCCAGCTGACAAATCTCTGACATTATAGAACGTTAATTTTACGTCATTTCACGAACTGTCACTGCCACAGAGCGAAAGAGAGGGAACAAAAATCGCACCCTCCGCTTCTATGGGAAAACATGTACGTGAGCGGTCCATTATATTATACGTCAATGATTCACACAGATTACACGACCCTGTACGTTTCTTTACTGTATATGTATAGAGGTATTTCAACGACTAAAAGAAGAAAGTATTCAGCTGTTACTAAACAAAATTATTCCTTTTTTTTTTAAATTGTCATTTCATATCCCGAAGATGACTTGATAAAAAATGTACATAATGAGAACTTGATTGAATATAAATTGAATGTTTAATACAAACAATAATAAATCACAATCAATTTTCAAGAATTTAAAAATATACACAATTATTTACTGAACATGTTCCTTTGTGAGTTTTTACGCATCGCAGTAACTCTAAGGTAGTTGAAAGGATGGTTTCAATTAATAAAATATTTCGTACAAGGTGTGGAGTTGTATACATCCCAGCCACCTTAAAAAATCAATTTATTGTTTGAAAATGGGCATTCGTTTCTTTATATGTATTTTGTTTAAAAAAGCGATTCTTGATCAAGTTATCAATTACATTACAAGAGAGAACAGGAATGTGTCCTCCCACAGTTTGAGTAAAACAGTGAAGCACTAGATAATAAAAGAGGAGAATTAAGAAATAATTAAATTAACTTTAACAATTATTATTATTCTTAGGTAACAATTCTGTTAAAATTATTAGAGAGAATTAAGAAATAATTAAATTAACTTTAACAATTATTATTATTCTTAGGTAACAATTCTGTTAAAATTATTTTCCATGCAATGTGATATTTATCATAGCTCATATTATGTATTTACAATTTTTTACTTGTGTCTTAATGACTGGACGCTTTGTCTCGAAATTAGAAAAGTGGTACTTTGTTGAAATATCGTTATACATATAAGTTCTGAAACCCAAGGGAAAACATACATATAGATTTTTTTTTTGTTATAAAATTACTCCCTCCCTATTGCATTGATTTTTATAAAACTTATTGCATTTGATTAGGAATTATTCAATTGAGCCAAAGAAATCCAAGCTTTTAATAGGCGGAGTTTTGGAGTTGTTTCAAATTAGGTAATATCTAAAAAATAATTAAAAGTAAACCCATTTTTTGTAAATATTTTACATCATTTAGTTGTATTTTCTCCAAATATTCGCCAAATAAATAAATGAACAGTTGGTAGTGTATTATTTGCCACTACTGTTCTAAGTCTATTTGAGATAAGCTGTTCAGTAATGGAAGGAATCTTATCCGTAACAGGTTTTAATGAAGTCTCGAGGGACAAATATATGTACGTCTAATTTTTAATTAGGGGGAAGTCCCCTAAGCCCGGACGGCTCCTAAAGCCGGACAGCATTTGAATCAGTGCGAAAAAGTGCGCCAATTAATTGCTTGTACCGCGGTTAGAAAGCTTCTCCTAAGTGAAGTGTGGGGGGCGGGTGCCAATAGTCAATGCTGCCTCGTTCGTCGTGGAGCGTGATGCAAACTTTGAGGTTAGTAAAAATTTTGTTCTAAGTAATTTTTTGGGGTCTGTAAACAGTATTTAAAGTATGGGACGATATTCATTGTTATTATTTATTATTGCTATTGGACTAATCTGATATAACTCATGCGTTTTTTTTTGTGATTAATAACACACAATGTGAATGGGAATTTTTTTTGTATGTACCTAAGGGTCCCTAAGTTCGGACACTCTCAAAGTCCCCTAATACCGGACAGTTTTACAGCAAGTTTGTTTTTATAAGTCATTATTTTTGTATGTGTTTTTACGTTTCAACATAGGTAAACCCAAATCGAGATGTGAAAATACCTGAAATATTGAAAAAAGCCATCGATAAGGTGTGCTGATGTTGAGTACGGCTAAGTTAGCTACATTTGTGATTTTTGCAGGTTGTACAATTAAAGTTTTTTGATTCTATAGAAAATGTTCCTGATTGTGGTCAAAGTTTATTAGAATTAAGATTAGTTTTCTTTATCAACATTTTAAGTGTAAAAATGAACGAAAAGTTGGATGTCCGTCATTAGGGGACATTTTTGAAAACGTCTTTTTTCTATGTTAATTATTCTTTATTATCTACTACATTTAAAGTAACATTTGAGACTGCTGATATATCTGTGTTGATTACGTTTATAGTTGAGAGTTTATTAAAAAGAAATCGAATTAAACTATGACACTTTTTTTTCTATTTTGTTTATTCCTTAAGTGTCCGGTTCTGGGGGACCTCCCCCTATATTAAGCGAGTCTTTAAAGGACTAGTTCGCTAATAACATATCAATCAGGCGAACACCGTTTTGGAACATTTCTCATGGACCCGCGGTGGCACAGAAGCCCAACATTTTTTGAGCTGTAAAAAGGCAGCTGTCTAACTAGAAAAATATTTGGCCTAAATAAACATTTTGCTCGCGTTCGATTCAATTTGCTTTCCACTCAATTTTATATCTGAAGCCGACTAGTAATTATCGACAACCAGGTTCCTCGAAAGGAAAGAACTCTGCATTCTATCTGGGCGCAAACAAGCACGAAACGACTTATGGGTGCACCTATGCGAGTTCGTGAGCCACTTTCGAACATTTAAATTTCCTAAAAGTGGCGGCGGCTAAGAGCTAAGGAAAAGGTGGAAATTTACCTAAAAGCTCGTCAGCGTCTACAAGACGTGCTACAAGTACAGCGCCCGTTTGAAGAGCCGGCAGACCCCAAGCGGCTAGCTGCGACAACGTGCTATAGGTGTCTTTCTTGGTGCTATTCGTCTTATTGCCACTGCTGCTGTTGATGTTATTGTTGATAGCTGCTGGTTCGTTAAGATCATTCCTCGCCCGCCTGATGCTGCGGTGCCATTCCAAACAAAGTATGGACCACCTGGAAAAATAAACAGAACGTCAATCCACGAACGCATGCGCAACAGAGGAAGGTGATATATTAGCTCGGTTCAGTGCAATTGTTTACGACGGTTTTCGGGAACAGCACCAAAACTCATGACAAGACTTGAGATGGTTCATGCCGTGTTTCTCCAAAGTACATCTAGTCCTGGTAAATATTTGCCCATAACCAGCACAGAAGTGCTTCCGAAGATCAATTTCCTAAATGAGTTTTGTTGTAAAATCACAAATTGGTAATCACTGTTCGAGTGTTTCAGTAAACATTCGATCAAAGTCAAAACGAAGGAAGCTGAAGCAAAAAAACATTTTCGTTCGCTAACACATTTATGATTCTGATATCACAATGGAAGCTTAATGGAAAATTGCACGAATAATAATAAACTTTAATGAGTCTCAAAGTATTTTTTTATATGTATCATATATCATATATTCAACAATTAAATCAAAGCACTTATAATACAATACCTTACCTAAACTCACTTTTTTGTCAGGTGTGAACATTTTTGTGGAAATATAAAAGATTTTTTCGAAATTTTTAGTATAAAATCTAACAATAAAATTCCTTTTTTTTATATCCTGGATCGATAATTCCTAGACTAAAACCTCTTATGCAAGAAAAATAATAAAATAAAATAAAACTTTCTGAAAAATTGCGAAATGTAAATAATATTATTGTATATTGTAATTTAAAAAAAAAATAAATATTTTTTATCCCTACAATTTTGATCTGAAAATAGTTGTTGAAAAATACCTCTTTTTATCCTTTATTACATCTTGAGAATATACAGTCTAGATTTCAAATCGATCTGGCCGAATTTTTGTCTTGATTATAAAAAAATTAATGTACATTAATTTAAATTAATAATGATGAAACTATAAAAATAAATTAGCAATGAATTCAGCAGTTTTAACAATTTTATAATAACGAACACATTGTATTGTAACTTTGAAGTAACAACGGCTTACAACGTTCGTATTATTGCTGCCCCGAAATAAAATAGTTCACCTACTAGCGTTATGAATGAGTGCTTATAAAAAAAAAGATAAATAAATGCCTTTTATGGGATAATAAAGAACGAAATATTATTCCCAGTTCTACGCTTATTTCTTTTTATATTTACTTTTGGTTTTTAGCGAATTTTGTTGTAAAGGTTGAATAAGTTTTCCTTTTATATATATGTACGTACCATACATATTTTATTTTTTAATTTTTATAATAACCTTAAAACTGAGTAGGTATAACATTTGTCTCTTTACGAAAAAGACAATATTTTACGTTTTTGTTTTACGTGTACATTCAAAAATAGGTGGGGGAACTATTCATTATCTTTATTCTTATTCCTCTTTTTCTTTTTATATGATTTTGTATCTGTTATTTTAACCTCTAAATAACATAAACTAAAAACCCAAAATAACAAACACAATACCGCCGAACTTTACCATTATAGCCCATTATTACTTGAGAGTCACAAAGTTTATCATATACAGATAGTAACAAATATTATAAATGGAATGCAAAATGAAATATTGTATATATTATATTAAATATATATGTACTTATCATTATCGCTTATGTAATACGTTTGTTTTATAAACATCAACAGAAGAATAAAAATAATGATAGTTAATAGCAATAAATGGTTCCTTCGACTTTTATCTGCAAAAAGTTCGAAAAGTATTTCTTTGTTTTTTCAGGTTGGAGCTTCTAGCGATTATAAAGAATTTTACTAGTAAATAAAGATATATTGTATGATAAGATATACATACCCTATATTGTGGAAAATCATTGAATTATTTAAAAATTATCTGTTTATTAATGTGTGTTACACGGACCCATAGAGGGTTAATATGGTAATTAATACATAACAGGGTGATGAGTAAGTGATATGATTTTAGGCTTAGCTTTATTTTTGAAAATTGTTAACTTGCAGAACTATAATTTTCAACGGTTCATATGTAAATGGATATACGTTTTCAATACTAACTGCAACAACAAAAAATCAATTTTCTCAAACCGTAAAAGAAAGTTGGTATAATTGAATATTCTAGCTGTTGGAATTTTCTATTCACTGTGTTTACCTAACAATTTAAAAGAATAAAAAATCGAAACCAGTAAGGCAGCATAATTGAACTTGAAGCTGATCCGAGAAATTCTATAACGAAATTGACCAAGAAAGAAAATAAGTCATCCGGCGGAGTAATTTATTTAACTGCAGTTATCTGTGGTTCATTGGAATCCATAAGGTAAAAAAACTGGCGGATAACTTGTATTGTAAAATACCTGTCCTCATAAACAAACACAGCAAAAGGTATAATTTTTTGCGACCGAAGAACACCTACCTCAAAGCCCAAGTGGTTGATGAACTAACCAATTGATGATATTCGAAATGAGCAGAAACATTATCTTCATTCTTCGCCCTGCGTCGCCGCCCGGGTCCAGCCCAACAAGCGACCAACATGCGGCCAACAAGCGAAGATCGTTAAACTCGGTTTTGCCAATCACCCGGGCAACATGCAGAGTATCTACGAAAATCATTTTTCAAGATGATTACAAACGAACTGGGCGTAACTTGTTGATGCCCATAGCAAACTACACAAGGGCCAGGCGCGCCGGCGCACGGGGATTACGGAGCGTACACCTCTTATCACGTGGACCGCATTTACCTGGCCGGAGGAAATCGATTGAGGTGGCTCGATGTGTGGAAGAGAACGCAAATTGCAGCGCGGCCAGATCGAGATGATTAAGAAGAAATTATTACCCGAGAGTGCGGCTCCGGACAGCGCAGACAAGACACTTGCTGTCCGGCGAAATGAGTGCACCCCGGCCGGCCGTCCAGCACGAGAGTTGGCCGCTGCGATGGCGAAACAAAATTGGAAAAATGTGTAAAACCTTGTTCAGCTGTCCGAAACATGCAATTAAATTACGTGCAATTAAGATTAAGGAAATTCCTGTGCGATTTCATGTTGTGCATGCTTGTCCCTCGTTCCCTTATCTGCGCAAAGCCCGACGACGCGCTGCGACGACCATCAGGCAGAGCTCGCGGCGGATGCGCACTGACGACACTGTCGCGGATGCTAAGTGAAGTGACTGCTTTGATGAGGTGCTGATGCCACGGTACTGATTCCGTATGCAAATTTTCGCCCTAAGCTGCCCGATCGAGTTTAGCACATTGGCTCAGCAGGAGAAAAATACGCCATTTATTGAACTTAACCGACAGCTAAATGTTGTGTAATGAATGAGTCACTAATTTTCCACACGGTTGAGGTGTAAATGCTCCTTTTAACGACTTGCATTCCTGGGATCGCAGAAAGTTAGGGCCCCATGAACTCTTTTTTCTTCCTGCGTGGGACTCTCCTTAACGTCCAGGGCTTCTTGCGCGAGTTTGCGGACAGATCTTTGATGGCGATAACGTAATAAGTTGGCAATTATCACGATCACTGGATTGCATATGTCGAGAATAGCGTGTTGGCTTTTTTTTCATTTTTTTACTTGCTTTTTATTAGTCGCCATGGTGGCAACGTAATGGAAAGAAGACTTCTTAAATTATTCAAATAGATAATAAAGCAATATCAACCCATTCGGATTCCGATTACGTCTAGGGACCCTCTTCTACAGTGACGAGCAAAATTGAACCAGAGTTTTTCAAGTTACTCATTCAATGTAACAAATATCGTAAAAATTGTTGCGTAATACTGTATGAGGATAAAATTGTCTATAGAAATTTTCATATATGTATATGTATGTTTTGATGTCCGATTGGCCATTTTTGAGTTATTTATGTCTGTCAAATTTCCCTAATTTTATTATAATATTTATTAATAAATAAAAACTATATCGAAATTACGGGAAAAATGTTTATAATCAATTTAGGTGATACATGTCCGTTTCAGATTAAAAATTAGCGATTTTTTGCAGAAATAAAACATAATAAATATATCGTGCAAAAAATATTGAAAAATAATAATTGAATGAATCTGAAAAATTATAATCTACAAATTACGCATACGTCAGATTAATAGTTAGCGAAAAAAAGATTAATAATTTTCCAATTACATATACCCTTTTGTATAATAACAATTTTACAATTTCTTATGATTAACCTACTATGCCCCGTTCAAACTGTGGTTATCAGTATCGGTATTTTTTGCACCTATACAATTTTTTCGCCTAAAACAAAGTCAACCGTTGTTAAAAAGTTAAAATCAAAATAATCATATTTATTTATTTGAATTTTCGGCTAATTCTTAAAAAGGATAACATTTACCCTAAGTTAATAGTACATATTTAAATAATAGTAACCAATTTAATACCGCTTTGAAGCTCGCTTTTTAATAACTTCAATAAAATACAAACATAGAAGTATTCAAAATTAGTAAACGAACAGTTATATTATGTAATTTTAGCAGAGTTATAGGAATAAGCTATTAGAACTTCGTTTTTGCTCAGTATTTCTACTTCATGTGAATGTTTTTGCGGCAAGCAATAAAATTAATCTATTTATAGCAAAAAACATGTTCCTTTTGGTTAAATTACAGAAATGTTTATACATTCCTTCGGAGTGGTTAAAAACATCGCCGAAGTACATGGCGATCATTTCCTCAACAATCTGGGGCATTTTGTATACTTGCTTCGTTTGCTGCAAAAGAGCCTCTTTAAATGAAAACAACCTGAGTCAGAGCATAAATTTTCTTTCAAGTTGTGCTCGCTGGTTTCCCACTGAATCAAGTATAATTAAATTCGCTCGTTAAGATCTCTGTAGCTTTGATTTTTTCGGCAGTCTTTAGCTGAATTAATTGTCAACAAACGACTAAATGCTCATCCAGACTGAAAGTTTTTACAGGCCGTCTTTAATTAATCGTAAAACCACGTCGGTCAGTAAAAGGCAACTCATCACTCCTCACATATGAATGTTGCGATTCGTAGAAATGTTTCCAAAAAATGTCAGGAATTATTATAATTTACAATACCTTCTTCATTTAAAGGTATTCAAATCAACAGGTAGTAGTTATAAAGCTAACGATCTTATGAATTCTTAAAATCCAAAAGTCGTTGTAATACGAAATATACGAGTAATAAGAGCGTGACAGTTGATATATATACCTACATACATATGTACAATGCATTTAAAAATTGACCCGAAGGCGGATAGAAATAAAATTCTTTAATGCACAATTATACATACTATACTGTGGCGCCGTCACGGTATAAACTTACTTGTTACATTATAATTTTTTATTAAGTCGATTCACATTTGCTTTTCAAAAAATTTAATGTTTGTTTCATTTTTTAAAGGAAATTCATTCCAAGAAAATAATTTGTTTATTCAACAATCAATACTTCTTGAATATTAAGTAAGTTAAATACCTAATTAATTCTATTATATTAATAATCGTGAGAATGGACGACTTCAATTCTCAATCTCTATCTGATGTCCTTAAGTTCAAAAGATGACCAAGAAATTCGGATAGAGTAGGGGACGAGTGCAATGTACTGTTGTCTGAATGCTGGAGTCTCCCCCTAACCTACCAATAATAATAATAATAATCGTTCTTAATTCTAAATATCTAAATCATCAAGAAAACTTTTCCTTCTTTTTAGAATTACCCCTAAACAAAACTATTGCTCCACTTACCACAATCGGAAATGGAAGCATTATTGTACGTTGCAGCATCGCAGATTGAATTTAGGTAATGCTTTTTTCAAAAACTGTTGTTATAAAACTTTAAATGCGGTTTTCCCAAACCACGTTTTTTGAGTCGGTGTGCACTATTACAAAAAACAAAAAAACGACACTACCGATTTTTCTAAAATTTTTAAAATAAAAAAAAGAATTTAATATACTTATACATTAATGTTCTAAATTTCATCACAATATCTCTTTTTTTTAATATTCCATTTAAAACAAAACAAAAACAACAAATTTTGAAATTTGAAGCAATTACACCCTCGTAAGAAGAATGAACATATGAATACATATGTATTTTAATAATAATAACAATATAAATCTATTATATCATCTATTTAAATAAATTGAAATAAATATCCTCACAAAGAGTTTCACTCATTACCTGTACTTATGAAATATGTACTGCTGTAAGATTTATTGTTTTTTTAATTTTACATGTCCTCATTCAAAAACCGGTTGGACAAATTATTTTACATATATAGGAGGACTATTAGTGTGAACGTTCACACAGCAATTGTATTTGTTATCATAAAATTGTTAAAACTGCTGAACTCATTGCTTTATCTGTGTTTATGTAGGGTTCATTGATTTTACTTAAATTAATTTTTTTATAGTTAAGACAAATATTCGGCTCATAGAAGGTTAAAAATACGAAGTTACCTTTAATAAATTGGTTTATTTACCAACCCTTTTGGTATTGCGAATTTTCAAATTGGAAGATCAAGTATACGTATAATTTAAAAAATCCTTAGGACCTGTCCAAATCCAAGTCTTTGTCTTGTTACAACAGTTCGTGAAGACACACCAAGCTAAGCTACGTTCGAATTCATTGCTATAGCTGCATTTTTTTAATGAACTGAATAAGTTTTAGACCTGGCCTTATTCATGAATCCGTTCGAATCGAATCGAAATGAACTTACTAAAGCCCTTTTTGGATAAAATTCCCCTACTAAAGTTCTAAAATTCTCATATATTCACTTAGATAATAATAGAAAGAGGTTATGACATTAGCCGATTTAGCTGACCCAAATTTCTTGATGTGTTAGTGTGTTCACTTAAGTAGTTGTAATTTCAGTGCAGGCTGAAATATTTATGTAGTGGAAAGTAGGGGCATATATAAAGGCGCGAAAACATGAGCTATAGCCCCTCCAACAACATTTTTTATACTACACAATTTATTTGAGCCCCATAACAGCTGATAGCCGATGACATTTTGTTCCCATTTTCCCCATAGCAGGCTGATAGCCGATGACATTTGGTTCCCATTTTCTAGTGCCGTTTCGCTCGCTCTAATGTAGTAAAAAATGTCCCCTTCGTATTTTCGGAAGGAGAAATCTTGTCGCTCACGTATAGGGCTTTTACACGTTGTGGCGTATCCTGTACTCTATGATCTAAGTAAATTCATTTTAGTTACCTTTGATTTCCATTAATTTTTCCTTACATAGCGTCGATATAACAAATTCGGACAAGTTTACTTGTCTTCGTCTTAATTGGAATACTACATCAGCTTGTTTGCTGACGTTATAAAATATCATTACGATACGAAAACGAAGACGAAGATTTGGATTCGAACAGGCCCTTAAATTATACAAAAAAAAGAAAACAGATCCACATTTACCGACTTGAATTTGCATATACATTTAACAAAATTTTTTATTATTTTAGTATTTTAATAAGTACAGTGTCGGACATAAATATTGCAACTCAACGCATTAATGTTAACATTTCCTAGTATTTTCACTCTTCCTTAAAAAAAACCTGGTCACTCTGTAAAATGCATTAGTTATACTGAGGTCAAAATAAATTAAAAGAAAATTTTTTTAAATTCATTTTTAATAACGTAACAAAATTCACTTTAAAAAACTTAACAAAATTCTGGGGCGACAAAAATATTGCAACTAAAATAAATATTTCAGTTTTTCAAAAAAAAGTTCTATATTTAGTGCAATGTCCATTATTTGTTATTACTGCAGCACACCTTCTTCTCATTGACTCTATTAATTTCGTAATTGTTTCCGGTCTTACGCTGTTCCATTCGTTTAGAATTGCCTCAAATAAAGCCGAATTATTTGAATAATTTCTTGTCCTTATACGCCGTTCGACAATATCCCAGAGGTCCTCTATGGGATTAAGGTCCAGTGATTGGGCAGGCTACTCCATCACCGAAACCGAATTATCCCTAAACCACTCCTGTACGAGCATAGATTTATGCTTAGGATTGTTGTCCTGTTGGAATATCCACCTCAGCGGCATATTTTCTTCTGCAAAAGGCAACATATGGTCTTGGAGAATATCCCTATACACGAAACGATCCATGACACCATCAATACGGACTATTGGTCCGACTCCAAAAGCAGAAAAACACCCCCAGACCATGACTCTGCCACCACCGTGTTTAGCTGTCTGGATGCAATACTTAGGATCATATCTTTTTACTTTTGGACGTCGAAGGTTCTCATGCCATCTGATCCAAATAAATTAAATTTAGACTCATCACTAAATAGGACAGTCTTCCACTTCGATATGGGCCAAATTAATTGTTCTTTTGCAAATTAAAGACTAGCTGTTCTATTTTTTTACGAAATGAATATCTTTTCCACTGGTTGATGGCTTAAAAACCAGCCTCAACTGACCTTCTTTGCAATGTTCTTGAAGAAATCGCTAATTGTAATTCATTTTTTATAGCCGTTGGGGATTTTCTAGGATCTTTCTTTATTATTTTAACAATTTCTCTGCCCTGTCGAGCACTAGATGTTCGTGGTCTACCAGTTTGTGGTATTTTATTGACGTGTCCGCGTTCTTGGAAACGTTTTAAAATTCGCAATACCACTGATTTTTCAAGTTTAAATAATCTCAAATATTTTTTTGGATCTTCCCGTCACCATACAATTGTACAATATCCTTTTTTAACTCCACTGAATACTTTTTGTATGGAATTTTGAATAAATTTTTGGTTTGGTGTTTTTCACAACTGAAATCTTCAGCTGCTAACTAAATCGTATTCAGACTAATATTGTACGCTTAAGACTACTTAACTGTACTTACAAAACTAACTAGAAATGAAACAGAAGCAGTAATTTTCCGTTGTTGCAATATTTTTGTCGACTTAAATTTTGAATAAATGTGTACGAAGTGATCCCTTTTTATATCCAACAAATTTTTGCTCAGGTTAAATTTATTGTTTTATTGATTTCGTTTATAGGGACATGATACCAGCCTCTTTTATTTATTTAACCTATAGAATAAAAAATTTTGCAGCAGTTTTAAACTAAAATTACTTAGTTGCAATATTTATGTCCGACACTGTATGAAAGACGACACTAAAAGCAAAAATGTATGCATTCCACATTTTCGACAAGTCAGAACAGCAAATCATGTAAGAAAAAATCATACATATACAAAGTTTAACGTTCTCTACTCAGGTGAGTAAAATTAATCACGTTTAACTGAGTTCAAAGAACCTATGCTAAGTGAAAGTAATTTATGAGTTTTATCTGAGCGAATCTGAGCGTTCGCGGCGGATATTTATGCGCCCGTTCGCCTCAGTAACTAATAATTTAACAAGATCCCCTGAAGAAAGTCATGTTTCAAATTTCCTACCTGTGCGTGAGGAATCGCGCCAGCTATTTATCTTGGCACCAGATTTCCGCACGCAGTTGCCACAGGTAATTAATATCTAGCTCATTTTTCTCGAGCCCCGAGAGCCGCCGCAACCGAGAGTGCTAGAATCCTATTTATTCAGGTCTATAAATCTCCATCTACAAATTCGATTTATCATGGCCTCTTAAGCTATTTGGAATCGTGTGAATAATAAGGGAAAAAGGAGAACGCGAAGAAAAATTTAAAGAAACATGAGCAGGTCGTTAAGAACACCATCATCACAGCAGCGTGGCTCCCCAGTCCCCAGTCCCCGGCGCAGCGTCTGCATCTCGTTTGAATAAATTCTTATGCAGTTAAGGTTTCCATGTGGTTGGCTCATGTGAATAATATCGGAACCCACTTATGCATCTTGTCCGCAGCTTAGAAAACATTTCTGCGGTCGGATAAATTACAACTTTCATGTTCGGCTCGCTGGCTGGGGAGATCGGCTCGGTCTCGGTGCAGCCAAGAGCAGGCCAATCTTCGATATCTTCTCCGGTCTCCCGCCGGAGTCAACGCGCCTGCAGCGCACCGCAGTATGTAACAGTTGTGTTTATTTAATTTTTTTAAGTTCTTGTTTCTTCACAGAATTTCTCGTTTTTTTATCTTTTATTTATTTCCGTTTTGTGTTCCTCGCCGGTCCAGCGATCGCATGCTGCGCAGCCACCAAACGCCTCGAATCTGACGATGCGATCTTCCTACTCAGACGAAACTCGTTAAAATCATAATAGGATCGCTGAATACAATAGCCGAGCACTGTTGCCTTTGCTTGCACTGCGGAAAGTCCTTCGCGGGGCCTCTTCCATTTTTCTTTCTGACGTGCCTCACAGTGGACTCTAGTAATAACTTTTGGAAGGTCATTACCTCACATTCAGATCAGACGGACCCTGCTTGACGCTAACTGCAAACGGAGCCCTTCGCTCAAAAGCTGCAGTCTTTGGCGGCATTTTTTTATCCCAACTACAATACAATGAAGTTTCAGGGGTTACACCTAGTAGTCATGAGGCCGAATATGGTAACTTTCATTATTTTTTTTCCCTTATAAAAATAAATTTGGGTGATTCTACAAAAATAAGTCAACTTATCATTCACTAGAACGAGCATTTTATTATTTTTTGCAAATATTTCATTATACATTACAAAAGATCCATGCTCCTTTTACCTTCTCACCCAATTTCGATGTATAATATTTTTAAAAGCAAGTTCGTATAAAATAACACAATAAATGTAAATGTTCAAAACATCAGTACCTTGGCGTGTCACAACTACCGAATCTCATAATTAATCGATTGTGTGTTAAATGATTTCCAATTAATTGTACTATTTAACTACAAACTATGGAATATTGATTAATGTATTTTACGGAGCAACTTGACATCCGCGGCTTTCATCGGATTTCAATGAAATTGAGCAGGTGCCTTCCCTTTGGCCTTAAACGGAAGGATCTGAAAGAATTTTGCGGGGCTGGCATTTATTTTCGGAAATTTTCAACTTTTAATTCAAAGTTCAAAGTTAAATATTTCCGCCGCAAAATAACTTTCCACCTGCACAATTTACATAAAATCCGATTAACCACTCACTCACTGCACATTTACGGTATCAATACTCACTTCACAACCGAACCGCACCGAACATTACACAAATTTTGTTTAAAAATTTTTCACGTCCCGGTATGTCACTTTTTTCCGGCCCGCCATGACATTTGAACTGTTATATTCACTTTTCAGATGGCTCCACTAACACACTGGGCCGCGTTCCATTAATTCTAAGATATTATAATGTAGGAATTCCAATAATATTACAATATTTGTTTAAATTTGTTAAATATTTATGAAATTATATATTAAATTTTTCATATTAATTAACATTGTTTTATGAAAACTATTTTCTCGCTAAATATTTAATAATTCGCTTGTCCACTGAAATATATTATTTTTTCCTGTAAGCACGCATTTGTGTAGTATATCACATAAAAAATTGTTCGCCCAAGACAAATACGCATTTTAAGTCATCACATTTAAAAGTAATAATTTTTTTCGCACGGAGACAAGCACGCATTTGTGTAGTATATCACATAAAAAATTGTTCGCCCAAGACAAGTACGCATTTTAAGTCATCACATTTAAAAGTAATAATTTTTTTCGCGCGGAGACAAGCACGCATTTGTGTAGTATATCACATGAAAAATTGTTCGCCCAAGACAAGTACGCATTTTAAATCATCACATTTAAAAGTAATAATTTTTTTCGCGCGGAGACAAGCACGCATTTGTGTAGTAATGTTAATTAATATGAAAAATTTAATATATAATTTCATAAATATTTAACAAATATTTAACAAAATTTAAACAAATATTATTATTGGAATTCCTACATTATAATATCTTAGAATTAATGGAACGCGGCCCAGTTTGTTAGTGGAGCCATCTGAAAAGTGAATATAACAGTTCAAATGTCATGGCGGGCCGGAAAAAAGTGACATACCGGGACGTGAAAAATTTTTAAACAAAATTTGTGTAATGTTCGGTGCGGTTCGGTTGTGAAGTGAGTATTGATACCGTAAATGTGCAGTGAGTGAGTGGTTAATCGGATTTTATGTCAATTGTGCAGGTGGAAAGTTATTTTGCGGCGGAAATATTCAACTTTGAACTTTGAATTAAAAGTTGAAAATTTCCGAAACTAAATGCCGGCCCCGCAAAATTCTTTCATATCCTTCCGTTTAAGGCCAAAGGGAAGGCACCTGCTCAATTTCATTGAAATCCGATGAAAGCCGCGGATGTCAAGTATAGCCTATTTTACATATTTCATGATAAAATCGAATAACAGCAATTAAAATTATAAACCCTGTGCTCACTTTTATCTGTCAACCCGGTGTGTAATTTTAAAATTTAAAATTCTCGCAAATCATCGAAGTTAAAATGCCAAGTCCTTATTCAATTCTTAGTATTGGTAGTGAAGTTAGCTACAAAGCACTCTCTTTGTATGACAGCCATTTTGAAAACAGTGCAAGCGGCGTAGTTATCGCGAATGCACGTGTAGTTCCAGACAAAATGTCAGTTCTATGGTGACTAGTTATTTCCTTATGTAGATATACATACATATTTCGTTGAGATTTATATAAAGTTATAGGTATGTGATAATGTTAAAATGTACCATCCTATTAATAGAAAATATACCTGTAGAAACATTACTTTATTATTTATTATAACCTCAAATTTGTCTTCCATTCATCAGTACCGTGTCGTTAGTTCCATGTACGATGTTTCGACAGATCAGTACCAAGGTAATACAAGGTATGTAATAGTGTTACCTTGGTACTGATGATTTTTATCACAGTGTCTTTTCATCTCAAATATTCCAGTAGTATTTGTTTTACTTACATATTTCAGATTAAATCACCATGACGCTGCGGCGGTTAAACGAAAATTAACTAGAGAAGAAATATTGAGAAAAAAGAGAGAAGCTGAAAAGGCTTGTTTAAGCAGAGTTAAAAATGACCCTATTAAATTAGCCGAATATAAAGAAAAAGATATTTTTAAAAAAAGGAAAAAAGCCAAAGAAAGTAACTATTAAAGACATGACACCTCGGGAACAAAGAATTTAGACTAATTCAGATATCTCAGGAATTGTTTGAAAAGGTGATTGGCCCTATCTGGGGACAGTATATTTATTATATTAACATACCTATGTCCGTAATAAAATACTATTTATTTTTCACCTAAAACTATGGAAACAAAATGAGATCAAAAGTTGCCCAACTTTTGCAGAATAACCCGTGTACAGGTAACCAATGTATAACACGGTATTTCTAGTATTGTAAAACGGTACTTTTAAAAAACAACTTCGCTCTCACATGGTTAGCTTCTAAGCAAAGCCCTCGAAGAACTGAAAAATGTCCTCTAAAAAATTTGAGTAAATAAAGGTCTAACTCGATCAGTGTGTAGTTTTTCTAAAATAATGATCCTTCAACCGAAAGGAGCACAAAGTTTATGAGAAGTGATTATCTTCTGGCAAGGAAATTTACAAAAGTCGTTTACAAATGTAAACGTATGTTCCGTTTCATGAAATATTACATTTAGGTACTCATTCGAATAGGAAGTATTAATTATTTAATTTTCCATATAATTACAATAATAGCCGTTGACATGATATAATTTACCCCCGTGTTGTACGGGAATGGGGGTTACCTGTATATTTATTTTTTATTCGATAGTACAAAGTTTAAGCTTTATTGTCATATTTTTATTTTGTTTCATTTTTTTTTAAATCCGACTAGTAGACTGAAATAAGGTTAGAGTTTAGAATTAATTTTTTCCCCACGCGTGAGGGAAAAGTGCCAATTGGATATGTTTTACTGAGTTTTCATAAATGGTAAATGGCCTTTAGTATTTATACCCAATTTTTGTGGAAAACTGAAGCCAATTGAGTATTTTTATTTTTAAACTCGAAATGGACAGAAAAATTCTAATAAAAATTATGTGCTATTTGTTCGTCCGCAAATTTGGTGTTGATCTGCGTTATTAAATATTTTAGTATTAATTTCTTAGTAACCTTTTGAATGAAAAACTTTGCTCTATCTTTGAAAATATTTTTATGTATCGATTTGTGTTTCTATATTTAATGTTTTATTTGTAATTACATGTATAGAAAAATCATGTTTCGAGGCATTGTAATAGTTATTAATTGCATCTTTCGAACTTCTTCCTTATAGGATAACGCCTTAAAGTGTCATAAATAATATGAACGAGGAAAATCGATTTCTTTTAAATATTGAAAGTCCAGTTGAGATTTCTTGAGGCCAACAATATAAAAATACATATATATGGATTTACATATGTACATACATACAATATCAGAATCTATCCTAAATAAACTGATATCGTAAGAAAGAACCAGAGCCCGCCACAACGCAAACACACACTCTGATCCACAAAACTAATTTGTCGGACCAGGTGGATAATAAATTTCACACTAAGCAAACATTTGGAAACGCTGAGAGATAAAACACAAACTGGAAGCGGTGCATCTCTTGGCGCGCAAACGACGGCGATAGCAGACAAATTGGTTGTTGATAACCGCAGGAGTGTGATTTTTGGCATAATATTGAGATTAAGTGGGCTGCCAAAAGATAAGATGACTGGGGCATTTGTTTATTCATTCAGTAATTTTCTCTCCTCCCTTCCACTTTCAAATGATGACGGATTTCGGAGCAGAAAAGCAAATAATGGAATCTCGTTTGCCTCTATAACTTTATATAAAAAGAATATTTACTCACTTTTATTTAAGGTTTTTCGATTTTGATTTACACAAATTTTTCTTTAAATCAAGCTTCGATTATTGATTTAGTGCCTATAAAAACCTAAATAAATACGTTCTAATGGCGATCAACTAAACAACATTTTTTCTGTTCAGCGAAATCATTAAATAATAAATCATATTTTAATAATTGCTTATTTGTTTATTTGGTCTATTAAGGGTAATGAAATCAGTTTATGCATACCTTACTCTCGGAGTAAAAATACATATCACACTTAGAAATATTGGTAATAAATTCGGCTCATATAAGCATATTATGACTGGATTTTTCAGTTAACGTAGATCCTACACACTCACTTTGATCATCCATATTTTAACTGACGAGTGCAATCAACTTGAAAAAATGTCTAGATATTGTTGGAACATTGTTAAAACAATTGATATAAATAAAAAGTGCCATTGGAATTATTGACATGTTAAATAATTTAAAAACAAAATTAATGTATCTTAAAAAAATGTATTTATTTTGGAGGGAGGGAGGAGTTGTATTTTTCGCATCGTCAGCTTTATTTTGATCCGAACACGACGTGTCAGTGTTTGAGTGTACTGAGACATTATATTCCTCCCCAGAACTGTTACCATTGAAGTATTCTTGCTTGGTACATACAGTGTTGTGCAAAACAATAGCAACCATTTCACTACAAAAACTTAATGTAGTTTTTTTCTTCATATTATTTAGTGGAAAATGGAAAGATATATTATATTTTTCTCCTTTCATGAAACATTACAAATGGTTGACTTTGCAGCAAATTTACAATTCAATTTAATTAAAATAATTTTAAAAAATAACGAACTTCGGTACATGCAGTGTGCAAAACTAAAGCAACATTTTAGTTGCCTCCCAAGTATACTTCATACGGTGGTCCTTCTTTTGAATAACCTCACCTCACCTTCGTGGCATAGTCGCTATTAAATTCATAACAGTAGATTGAGGTATGATTTCCTATTCCTTTTATAAATATTTCCAATAGTTTTGTTTTATTTCGGAAACACTGTTTTGAGACTCGCCGTTTAAAGATCCTGAAGAGATTTTCAATGGGATTCAAATCTGGTAATTGAGCCGACCAATCAAGAACTTGAATCCCATTCTTATTCATCAGCTTCGATGTATCTTTCGGGTCATTATCATGCTGAAACGCTCATCGAAGCGGCGGTTCCAATTCGGCATATGGCAAAATTTGCGTCTCAAAAAATTTTTGTCAATAAAATGGTCCATTATTTCTTTTATTTCAAAAAAAAGGAACAATACCATTCGCCGAAAAATAGGTCCAGACCATCATACTATCATTTCCATGCTTGCTTTTTATGTTGCAATATCGTGGTTTTAGTCGCTCATCTTTGCGTCTTCTTTTACCCTAAGTTTATTTAATTAAATTTTGACTCATCGCTGAACAGTACTGTTTTCTATTTTTCTAAGGACCAGTTTAAATGGTCTGAAGCAAATTTCAACCTATAAATTTAATTTTATATAAAAAAGCAGACCATTTCATCAAATTTACCTCTTTTGCAAGTGTTGTCTTGTAAGCGCAAATTTTTAGTTGGTCTGTAGCTCTCTGAATTATTTTCTAAAGTACATTTTCGAACAACATGCATGACAGCATGATGGTTTGGACCTGTTTTATATCGAATGGTGTGGATCCTTTTATCGAAGTAATGGACCGTTTCATTTACAAAAATATTTTGAAGACGCAAATGTTGCGGGAATTGCTACTTCGATAGGTGTTTCAGCGTGATAATGATCGGAAACACACATTAAAGCTGGTAAATGAGAATGGGATTCAAGTTCTTGATTAGCTGGGGTCAATCACTAGATTTGAATGCTCTTCAGATTCCTTAAATGGGAAGTCTCAAATCAGCGTTTCCGAAATTAAACAAAATTAATGGAAACACTGAAAAAGGAATGGTAAAGCATACCTCAATCTACTATTATGGATTAATTAGCATCTATGCTAAGAAGGTGTGCTGAGGTTATTCAAAATAAGGACTATCATATGAAGTACTATGGAGGCAACTAAAATATTGCTTTAGTTTTGCACACTGCATGTACCGAAGTTCGTTATTTTTTAAATTATTTTTATTAAATTGAATTGTAAATTTGCTGCAAAGTCAACCATTTGTAATGTTTCATGAAAGGAGAAAAATATAATATAGCTTTTTATTCTCCACTAAATAAAATGAAGGAAAAACTACATTTTTTGTAGTGAAATGGTTGCTATAGTTTCGCACAACACTGTATTAAGGCATTCTGAAAACGTGGCTTTAAACTATACACCATCGTGCTCACTTTTGTGTTTGCAGGCACAGATACATATATACATACTTCAAAAAAAAGCATAGTGAACTATTTTGATCTCACTTTGCACTATAACTTATAATATCATTTAAAATTAAAAATGTTCATCCGGAGCAAAGAGGGTCAGAATGACCCTGCGCTAACTTCAAATAATTTCCAATGCCTATACTGCGTGTTACGTTTTACAAAGGAAACATCTTAATGTATGTGTATTGTGTAGTTAGTACCCCAAACTATAAATAGAGAGTCTCAGGCCCTTGAGTTTCCAAAATGTTTTCAAGATATTTACGATGAAGGTCAAAGTATAAGGGTCAAATTGACCCAATGTGTTCTCCAAGGGTTACTTCGATTCGTACATATATATGTATTTATAACTACGAATCACATGAATCGTTTCGGACAGTTATTCTTTTATTGGCAAACTTAAGTTCATCATAAATATGAAAAACTTGGAACATATTTAAGTAATTTCAATTATGTTCTTTATCAACAAAACCGCTAGTTTCTTTTCCTTTGTAGACCATTTATTTAAATTATATTGCAAGAACCAAAAGGTGAGTTCTCAATCAGTTTTAAAGTTTATGTGCGGACAATTTTATTACTTCATGTTATCAATAAAGCTTGACGTCCACATTCCATCAGCAAAACTTACAGGTTAAAACAAACCATTACGATAACTCTTCCTTCGTCAGACCAGATTTAATCTAGAGGAAAGTTGCTGTCTGTACAAGGTTTTAAGTATTGGAGCAACGTTAACTTAATCCTCCGGGAGGTAATTTAAAATTCAGATGGGCGTCGATCGTGATGCAGCCCAACCTGCTTTAAATAATGGTATGGAAGATTCCAAGGTAAACAAACCACGGAGCGGGACGCAGAATGCCTCAACCGAAGAGGCTCTCCACTCACTCATATGGCCGATCTCATTAGCAAGATCAACAAGTCATTTGGAAGACATAGGACCACGGAGGGCCTAACAATCCGACAGATGAAATTTTCTTCTTTCTTCTTATTTTGGTCTTCGTACATGTAGCGCTGTTCCTTCCTTTAAAACTTAGCCCACGGTACAAAATTGCTTCGTTTGAGCACAAAAAATGCACCACTGAGGAAAAGGTGAAATTGATTTATATGAATGGTATGAATGGTCTGAGGCTGAATTCGTGACTGTGTAAGAATTAGGAAAGAGAAACGAAGATCACCTTGAGGGCTTGTTTGCTCCAGGTAAGAACGAATTAGCAGCGCCAGCCAGGCTCAATTTGAAGCTGTTTTTGCTAGCAACAGGGAGGTGGTTTGGTTCGGAAAGCCACTAATTTCGACAGCGTCTTGAAGTGATCCTTTCGGTGCAATGATCGCGGTAGCGTCTGCAAATAATATCTTCAGACGCAAACATCCTCTAATTTCGCCAGCATTACTTTTACTATAAGATATACGCACGTATCTGGCAAAACAGGCACACGCATTTAATTGGAAGTTGTTACATACATTTGCTGGCACTGCCGAACCCAATTAAATGCAGGTATCCTTGTCTTCCCTTCTGTTTTGCGGGAACGATGCCATCGCATAGTATAACTCCGATCTGAGGTAGTCATTAAAAATTCTCGAATACCAAAACAGAAAAATAAGATCTTAAAAAAGTGGTGAGTGCACAAAAAAGGAAAATCCCTTTAAGAAGCTGAGAAAAAACGGTCACGACGCAGCAGACGATGGTTTGGGTCTTTTAAAACAAACAGCCGCAGAAGCAACACATGGCTTTGTTTAGAGTTCGAACAAGACGTGGCTCCATGGACCTTTTTAGAGCCTTGTTTGCGACTTTATTGTTCCTCCTCCTCCAAAGTGCAGCCTTCGTGCCTTTCTCTTTCTTGTTGCCCTCCAGAGATCCGCACACGCGATACTGACAAACAGGCTTGTCGTGATAATCAGATCCAGGAAACGTGTTCACGACTCGTCGAAGGAAATACTCCTTGCACCGTCTTGGGGCTCCGTCGTCGTCTCGGCTCGGTTGCTTTCTGAAAACGTGAACTCGTCTTTCAACCAGATAAGGACTTGGCCCAATAATTGACCAGCATTCGATGAAAATTTAAAACTCGAGATAACTCCAGCTATTGTTGCTGCGCCCGCTGCACGCCTGCAAGACTTGCATTATCCGGCTGTAGCCGTCTGTTACTTACGGAGTCGATCGAGTTCTTACGCCGAGAAAGTGGCGATTTTCTCAAGAAGCAGCCTTTTCTTAACGACGCAACGTAACATGCATAGTTCTAGGGCCGACTATAATTGATTGATATTGAACAAGTACTATTCGTTGCATTCTTGATTCATAAGTGAAAGCGAGCGTTAATTAATTTTGGTGAAACACTTGAAAGATATTAAAGCACACCAAAAATGGATTAATAAATTATATGAATTGCTTTCTCTCATAATTCTCTAATAGCAGTTGTACGTTTTTTCTGCTTAAAATATTATAATATAAGGCAGTTTAAGCCAATTAAAAAAAAAGTTCTTTATCTATCATGTACCATCCGTAGATCTGGTTATTCACACTTTAACAGAGCCGTAGAAATTATTTAAATACACAAAATGCATAAAAAGAATGCTTTTATTTAAAGTGATATGTAATTATCACTCCAGTGTTTTGTTAAAAATAATCTAACGATAGACTTCTCTACTTGCTTTTAAGTACAGATAGCCAAAGTTTTCAATGTCTAACTTAGATCAATAAAACAGGTCAACACCAAATTTGCGGCCGAACAAATAGCACATAATTTCTGTAGCATTTATTCCGTACATTTCAAATTTAAAAATAAAAATGATTGATACAAAAGGCCCTACTAAGTCATTAAAAAATAACGAACTGTTCTAGGAGTTAATAACATAACTTAAATAAAAGCTTGAATCTTAAGCAATTCCATAAAAATCAAAATCGCTTAAAACTTTTTGAAATATTCTTTGAAAATTGTATTTTTCTACAAACCAATTATTTCGTACAGTAAAACGTAAATAAAAATCATAACACGAAAAACTTGCTACCCAAATTGTTCAAAAACATCTATAGATATGATACTAGTAAATTTTATATTTTTAGATTAAGAATTAGGCTTTCAATTGAGCCATGTTACCTTTACCAGCATCTTTGTTAAACCTTAATTTTTTAATTATTTTTCAAAAATAGATAAATTACGATGTTTTGTATACAAATTTTCTCGAAAACGGGAGCCCATTACGATATCCTGTAAGGATTCATAATCTAAGGAAACAGTTCTGTAGAAATGAACTTTAATTCCTCCAGCTACCAAAAAATAAAAATTTGTTCCTCTATGTACCTACCCTGCCTGTTTTCACAGATTTATTACACCAGTATGTAACTAGCTCCTAGAATAATTCTTTATTTTTTATACCACATGATTTTCCAAATGTTGAAGAAATAATTAGAGACAGGTATATTTTGTATTAAAACGTGATAACAATATGGTTATAGATAAAGAGTAAAAGATACAAAGGTAGTGAAAATGAATAACAAGTGCAAATCTATTAGTATTCATGGCATACACGCACCTGGAGATTTTTTTACATTTTCTTTGGGAATTATATCTTTTGAGAGAATTTCGTTTCCGTTCTCGACAATAAAGAGTCATTTATTTGCTAAACTCTTTGAATACAGCCCTTTTTGCTTTTTACATGCGTTTATGGCGCAAATGTGAGAATGCGTTACCGGAACTAACAATAAGTATGTAATAGTTATATCGAAACAATGTGTAAGTAGGTACACGAAATTTAGATTTTAAAGAATTCCACATAAAATTCGCTGATAGTATTCCCCATAGTATCTATCGAGTCGTTATGAGTTCAAAAGCTAAGCTAATTTATTGGATTAAAATCCAACTCTGTTTTTGTAAATACTTATCTTTCAACAAATTTCAGTAAAACTTAGTACAAAAGGCGTTTTAAAGGTACTAATTTCAAATCTTTTATCAAAATATAGAAATTCTATATGGGTCCGCAATATTACGACCGATTTTTGGTTACATATTTAGTTTTACAGATTTTAATGAATATTAAAGTATATGTAGACAATTCGGTGAAAATAACCTACTATAAACATTTGTAAATTCAAGATGGCGGATCCAATGTGGGGACCACTATTATTCAAATTATTATTGAAAGAATTTCAATGAACTTATTATGGAGAAACTATTCACCAATCTAGATACCTACTATCACAGCTTCAAACTTCAGGACAGCCCCCATGTCGTCCCCAATGCAACGATGACTACAGATTTTAGTAACACTCCTCAAGGATGAAGTATCAAAAAGCAATATAGAAGTTTTTTAGTAAATAGTAGGTGCTTATAATGCACCGAATGTAGTAGTCAGGTTATACGCCTGTGTCATAATATAAAACTTTTTTTCGAATTTGTATTTGAACATTTATTAATAGATAGCGATTTGAACCCAGTCAATTTGAACTCTAAAGTGTCATGACCCCATGACCGCCCTTTGTATACGCCGCAGATTTCAGGCAAATTATGATACCTACACTTCGACTAATTGATAGGCACAATGAACTTCATCTTTAGCTGCGATAAACACCTTGCTTAAAATATATACTATATATAGAAGAAAACTCATGGCTGAAGCAAAAGAATTTAACACTAATGCAAAACATATTGAAAACTTTCTCCCATTACTTCATGTGAATTTTAAGCTTAAGCAATCCTAAATTTAAAAACCCAAGGGCAGTTTCACAAAGCGTCTTATGAAGAAATAAGTTAAAAGCAACGTATAATCATTTTTAAAAAACTATGGTACCTCACTTTTTGTCGAAGGCGTATGCACGCAAAAACCTCTAACGTTAAAAAATTATTGAACTTGAGAGCAAATCTCTTCATAACACAAAAAAGCTTTCAACGTAAGAATGATTTAAGTAATTTTATAAGAAGACTTTAATCTAGTCATTAACCTTAAAAGCACTTCTTAAAAAGTCTTCTGTGTGAATGATTAAGAAACTCCAAACTGCGTTAATTAAATGGGTTTTCTACTGTTATGCGTACGCATTTTAGAAATACACAAAACATCAAAGATGTTTTTCTTCACATAAAACAGTTATGTGAAAAATAGCTCAACACAATGTGGTTTTTACAAATGGTGGCAGCTTAAAATGGCCATTATTAATTAGCGGCTAGCAATCAATGCTGTAGGGATTTTTCGTGTCCAAAGTAAGTTAAATTAATAGATGTTTATCACCAATAACAATTAATCGAACAAGACATAATTTACAATCGCTGACAAATCTTTCCCTATTGAAAAATATCTCATCATCACCGATTAAGGTTGACTCTGAAAAAAAATCAGCAGCACTTTCGCTGCAAAAGCAAATCTATGATTAACTAGCATTAACAGCTATGGCACAAGCACAATAATATTAATATGGATGCGGCCAAGATCAAAGTAGACACAAATTACTTTTTGAATAAAAAAGGCGAGATGCCAACGCCTAATAAAATCGACGCTTTGGCTTACTTTATTGACACTTGGAGCCATCAGCGGGTCCGCAACATATTCGAATCAATATGCTTAATCTTGCCAATATACAAACGACTGTGGGATTATGCTAGCAATGCCGTAAAACACAAACATAAAAGTCTCGAAGACGGAAGAAATATTTCTTTTTGAAGCGGACCAGCGCTTAGTGGCGGCGGAGTCTCGTAATTAGATGCAAACAAGCCCAATAAGCCCGGCTTGGTATGAGGTCGTATCTCATAGACGATACGAATCTCAATGAAATTAGCATAAATCAAGTCGGAAGCTCCAAAGTTCGGTACACGACTGAGAGGAGTCTTCATCAGGTCCACCTATTTAAGAAACGGCGGAATTCGACTTGGGGAGCCGCGACGGGGGCTAGCCAGACGTAATAATAGTAATGGAAGTTTCGCTGCAAGATGAGAAGATGCCCTCATTCTAAAGACGATAATCTTCAAGTTCGCTGAGAAGCCAAAGTCCAGATTATGGTCCTCCAAGTTGTAAATTAGAATTCCAGTTGCCAATTATCTGAGGTAGGCGCAGATTGTTTTCATATAGAAGCTCATCCGCGCAATTTATGAAGACCTTATCAGCGTCTAGAAGGTAATTTACATCATTATCTTCGCGATATCAGGCGCTTATTAAACCATAAACCCACCTTTCCAGAGATAAGCACGGAAGTGAGTGTTATTTAAGAAACTAAATGTCACGTGATCAATTCTCGTGAACCCTCGAGCACTTCGATCTGCACAAAACAAGGCGTTATTTGAACAAAATAAGAAATTCTCTTTACTCTTTATATTACTTGTATTTGCACTGTGATAAAATCCTGAACGTGATTTGATCGTGCTACATAAAAAAATACATGATCAGTAAACGTGTAGAACCTAAACAAATACTGCTAAAGTGGTGAATCAAATTTATTGACTATCGACATTTATCAGGAGTTAGTTATCTATAATAATATCCCCACAAGTATTGATTATTTATTCAAATTCATATCGCATTAACGTATGAACGAAAATATATATCCGTATATATGTACATATTTGAGATTTTAGAATACATGCATTATATAGTATAATAATATATATTATATAATATAATATTATATATTATATAATATAATAATATATATAACTATGATGTAAGAAAAATGTGTCAAAGCCAGATAAATAATGTGAAATAAAGGGTACACTGACTATATCTATACATATACATATATATCTTTAAAAATAACTTTTATGAAGAGCAAGTCTTATGCAAACTATCTGTTATTAGTGGAGGGTGATCGTCGGTTTTTATAATACTCTTATAAGATTTGTATCTTGATTGTGTTCTGTGCAATTAATAAAAGTCATAACTGATTTCATTATTATCATTAAAGTATCGAATTTTTGTTCTAATATGTTGTATTACTATGTAGCTTACCGCTTTATTTAATTATTATTTAATTTATGCAGTGCACGCTTAAATTGTCTTATAGACGGTTGCTTTTTTCCCAATATTACCAATATTCATCGTTATATTACTTAGTTATTTAAATTCTCTCTGCTACAACAAAGGGTTTTCGAAATCGTTCTCAAATCGAAAACCCTTAAAATGATAGAATCCGCCAAAAGAGAGTTATGATTTTAGCAATCTTATTTAGGTATGTCTGTATGTTTTTGCGGATATGTCTATCTCTTCCTGCATAACTCCTTAAGTATTTATCGTATTTTTGGTGACATGTGATACATTTTAATATTGGACCTGTTATATAGAGTATACTAAAACAAATATAAGAGATTGTAAAATAAATATAACAACTCTAAAAAAAATTAAGATTAATGTATTGCGTTTAGTAGTTTAGTATTAAAAATGCAAGATCTCACACCATAAGACTGAGCTCAAGAGCTTCACTTTCTAATTCCATAATAAATTTAAGTCCTCTTCCTCGATTTTTAGCATACGTTGGAACAGAACTAGTATGGAACACAAGCATCGCTCTAATTTCGATGACAGTTTGCAGGTGCCTTTCGTTTGCCCTAAAACGGAAACATCTGAAGAAATTTTGCGGCGGATGGATATAGTTTCCGAAATATTCTTTTAATTTTGAAAAACTGTCAAAATGAAGTGGCCATTTCCACGGCAAAATTCCTTTATTTTTGTAAAATTCCACTTAAATCTGTTCAATTTTCCTGATACACTATGCAATTTTCGCGCGCAGACAAACACGCGTTTGTAGTTTATATCATATTTTAAAAATAAGTTACTTTTTGCTTGGACACTTTTTTTCAATACAAATGACATTCGGATGACAAAAGATAAGAAGATTTTGCTTACATTTTATTGTCGTTCTTCTTCAGGTTTTTTTCACAATTTAACCATAGAAGTGCTTAGTGAATCTACATAGTGTAGTGTTCTTTAGGGAATTTAATCGCATTTAAGTGCAATTTTGCAGTTGAAATGGCCACTTCTAATTTTGACAGTTTCTCAAAATTAAAAGTGGAATACTTCGGAAACTATAGCCAACCGCCACAACATTCCTTCAGATCCTTCCGTTATAAGTCAAACGGAAGACACCTACAAAACTTCATCGAAATCCGAACGATGCTTGTGTTCTACACTTATACCGTTGGTTCATGTCTTTGCATCGTCGAAAAAGTGGATAAAGGGCTAGATTCGTCGGGCTCGTTCTAGCGGAAAAACTTAAAGGTTTGTTAACGACATCCAAAGGAATTATTGAGTGAAAATTAATTGAGTTTGAATTATTTTTATATAGTGTGGGTACGCAGATCACTTAGTCAAAAGAAAAAAATATTAAAAATTAAATCAATTATGACGAAACTTACCACACGCCCGCTGACATTCCAAAGTAGTACCGCAGCAAGAAAGTTGCAGCGCATGACGCGTTCGACAGTCCATCGATCAGCAGCAAAGATATGTTGGGCAGCTGAGGATCGTAACCACATGCAGATGGATTTCTTCCCGAGACAAACCTCACAGTCCAACCGACCGCGACCAAACTGTGGCAAGTAACCAAAGGTGTTAGAACCTTATCCCATTTGGTGTCAGAAAAAATTAAACACAAAGTCGCGATCACAGCAGTGCCCAAGGCCGCGTAGCTCCAGGCAGTGACCCAGATTTCAGCGATATGCTTCTCCTGCTGATCGAACAAGATATCGGCTTCGCACAATGGAGCACAACGTCCCGATCGGTTGAGCCGAACGTAGAGGTGGGATTTGGCTAATCCCTGGCAGCTTGGCGGGTGGACGGAGGTAATTTTAGAGGTGGGAGTGGGAATGCCTCCCCCAGGTTCGCCAGGACCTTCCATGCACATGTGCTCATGATTATTTTCCTTGGGGAACCTACTACAATCGAGGGCTGCTGGCCATGGAAACCCAAAACCCTGGAGGACAGGGTGGCACCGTTCCCGAACGGTTTCACAAAGTACCCTACAAGGTCCAATAGGCACCGGAACTTTCGGGGTGCACATGGGCACGTATGCCGAACATAAAAAGAAATGCAACTGGGCACTGCACCCGTACTGAATCAGCGGGGAGAACGTTTGCAGCGTATAATCAGCATCCGTTTGCAATTCATGACCCACCAAATTGGGCATCGATGTCTCATTATATCCAATTCCTCGACACAGTTCAATTCGAATAGGCTCACAAACCCGTGGCACTAGTTCGGTATTTGTCTCGACACCATTCACTAGCATTAGGAGCGCAGCAGCACAAACTGCGTTTAAAACAAATTTCGACCTCATTTTACTATTTCACATTCACTTTCGGGCAATTTATCTTAGTTAGCTGAACTCAAGATAGTGCAAACACTTGGTACAGGGTGATTCATTAGCAAAATATATCGGGGGCGACCATATGGTCTCAAGTCGCACAACGCTCCAAGCAGTTTAAACTTCACCTGAGGCTTCTACAATATACTAAAAATGCTCAAAACTTTCCGGTTTTTGAGCAAAAACACTTTTCCCACACTAAAAACACAAAGACGATTGCGGAATTTTCAGTCATCCTAACTATTCAAAACATTTCCTTTTTGTTTGAATTGCCGCATCTCAAACTAGCACGAACGAATTCTACTAGCGAAAACGATTAAAAAACGCCTAATCGAAGAGCGATCGAAAGGCGCACACCTTCCACCTCTGAGTGCCTGCTCAAACTAACAGACGACTAACAAGCTGATAAAGCCGATGTCTGCGGAGCCCCGCGGTTCTTTCCACAAGAGCCCCATTCTCATGCCAGCACCGCACCGCGCCGGTCAGCGAAGCCAGCGTCAGCGTCGCCTTCCGTTCTGTTGCCGCTCAGCCGCTGCGCTACGCCGCTCACCGCTGCCGTCAATGTGGATGTGGATGTCCGTCTCTTTTGACTTTGGAGTTTGGGCCTGCTCGATTTTCTTGCGCCCCGATTAGTCCAGGTTCCAATTTCTTAGAACAAAATCAGACTCTGAAAGTCTGGATCTGGTGGTGGTGCTCTTCCACGGAGTCTGGGTCGGGGGCTCCGCTTCGAGCCGAAGTAGTCCTTGCCCCCAGTACCCACGGCCCGCAGCTAAGGCTCGGCTCTTGTTGTTCGTTTATTCACCTTTTCCCTATTCACTAAACCCGGAGAATTCTTGAGACCCTCTCTGCCGGCTTGGCTTGGTTTCGTTACCTTTGCTCCGCGCCGCAATTTTCTTACCTGGCTGCGGCTTCTCCTTCTACAGGTATGATGATGATCATGAAACATTTTCGTTTGGTTTCGCTTTGTTAATCAGCTAACAGCAGCACTGCTGGAGCCGCGCAAAATTTTATTATCAAACCACAATATTCAATGAGATTTACAGTGTCTGCGCAAATTTACTTTTCACAAAGTATTTTATTGCAGAGAAACAAATAAGCTTTGTATGTAAGGACATGTATGTTTAAATTTATATAGTTCTGAATTATAAATTCAAATATACACGTATTATAAAAACAATTAAACTATTCATGGAAAAATTTATCATATAGGTCTTAAACTCCTACACTCTGCTCTTTGAAAAATTCACGTGAGAGTTATCTGTACGTTAAGATGTAACTGGAGAAATTCATTATCAACGACTCATACAGTGAGCAAAATTTATTTAGACGCACTTACAATTGTTTCCCTATTACTGCAGAAATTAAGTTAAATATTCAGTAGCATTGCAGTAACATGTTTGTTTACAAAAGGCGAGAGTTCGTTAGAGTTATTATAAGAAAACTACGTAGCGAAACCAACGTGAAGTTGCACTTTTAATGCGAAATTTACTTAAACGCACGTGCATTTTTTTTACTTTTTTAGTGTTTTGCTATAAGAAAGGTAATTATGGAATATAATAAAGTATTGACCTTCAGAGAAAAAATGGGGTGTGGCTGTGTCATGGTCATGTGTTGTACGTAAATACGTCTGGTAATAGGTGATATTTTCTATATAAAATATTATTATTATTTATGTATTCTACGTCAAAATCATGTTTGAAGAAGTACATAATTTCAACCGTCTCAGCTGCAGATGTACTGGCACCGTCGTTGATCCTTTCGGCCGCATTCATTTTTTTACGTTGCCGGCACTGCTTGACTTGGTCATATGGTGTTTATTGACCCATTCGATTGCTCTTGAGAAGCCCTTTCCAACCGTATACGATCTTTGCACTTCGATCTGGCTTTTTGACGTGTATAGGCTGAAATTATATATTTTTGTTATAATTTTTTAATTGTTAACACCTAATTATAGTCACAGTCACAATAATACACTAATGTTTTATCTATACTCGATAGATTTTGTCAAAAGCTAACGATTGAAACTAGAACGAACGTCGTAACTTTTCCGAGTCAAAAGTTATACTAAATAGAAATCTCACTACGCAGCAAAATGACCTCAAAATGGCGGCGCTTCCCCCTCCACCCCGCGCGATGTATGACAGTCCTTACATAGCGTAATAAATTCTTTGATTCTTTAACTATCCAGTGATGTAATTGAATTTTGGATAGCCATGATAGATATGAAGCTGAAACACCAAACTGTATCTCCCGATTTTGTTATCATTCGTTTTTTTTGAATTGTCTCCCTATGGAAGCAATTTTAAAGACGTATTCACATAAAAAAAAAATCGAATTTTGTTGGAAAAAGGGGAAAGCAATAGCAAATAGGAAGGGAAATTGGACGATCGGAAGCATATAATAAGAAATTCAAAAAACTCAGGGAAAATTATGCCAAAAGAATGCATTTTAACCCTAAAAGCACAATCTAGGTCAATTTTACCTACTTAAAGTTTTCATTTTTATAGTTTAATAAATAAATATTACTCTAATTTTCCTTTTTGTTCATTTAACACCAACAGAACATAACTTTGCATTATTAAAAAATAATAGATATAATAGAATAAGCTGAGTTACGAATATATTCGTTGATTAATTTGACCTATATGAAAATATGATTGGGCTTCTAGGGTTAAAGGAGCTAGACAAAGCTAACGTCAAGGCAAAAAAACCGTATTGTTATTGAAGAAACCAAAAAATGCTTGTCAGCGGCACAAATAATAGCCAAACGTGACTTGCCTGTGACTAAACGACGTGTACAGCAAATATTGTATGCTTGTCTAAACGTTGTTTTTAAAAAACCGGCAAGAAAACCATGTTTAAAATCTCAGCATAAGCAGCACGCCTCTCTTTTGCTAAAGATCTTACAATAAATGAGCTGAGCCGAAGACTTATTATAAAATTAAATAGTGTAAGATTGCTTTACATAAAAAGCTTTTAGATTAAAGTTTTAAAAGAAAGTATTCTCCAAAAGCTTTGTTTTGATGAATGCTGCATTGATATTCTTAATCAAATAAAGTGAAAAAATCAAATGATAAATTCCACCCAAACATTAGGCATTATTGAACCAAAATGGACGAAAAATATTGAAAATTAAGAAAGGGACGTTTTTTTGAAACACAATAATGGAAAGTAAAACGTTTGAATAAAAGTATAGTAGAAATTGTCCAACCACCTTTTTTTTCTTTTACACAACAACGACAAAGGGAATATGTAAATAAAAAAAATAAAACCGCAAATGTACCCGGTAAATGAATTAACATCAAGTGTTCCATATACTTTAACTTCATTAAAACAAAGGCCTAAATGGTAGAATTAAATATTTCGATATTAATTAAGCTCGCCTACCTACCTACCTACGCTCAGCAACAGGAAATGTTCACGTCTGAGCATTGTGCACTTGCGCCCCTTCAAAGGTGTTTTACCTGTTTAATTTGTCACTTTGAAAACGAATCTCCAGTGAATTCAATATTCTTCTTGCAGAGGGCTAAAAATTACAGACAAAGACGGATACAAGATACCTACTGTGACTTTCAGGCATCTTCTCACCTTCCAATTCACTAAGCTTGTTATTTATGGCTGGACAGCGGTCCTTAACATACCGTCAAAAGGCAAGTAATGCACGAGATATATATCACGACAGCCATCAACGAGCCGAGGAGGAAAGGTTGGACTATCGGGGAAGACATCAGAAGCAGCACCACGAAGAACGAATGATACAAAAAAATTCCAGGCAAGATTTACCTCACTGCACCAAGTTAGAGCTAAAGCATAAGAATAAAAGAAATCGGCTGCATTGGGCCGAAGCGTGTTCCTTACCAGACCTGCGATGTTTTCTCGGCCAAAGAAAACCTGTTGCCCAGACGACTCCTCTGTTTTCAGTGGACTTGACTTTGGGTGCAGTACAAGGAATAAATCACTCGTGTAATCACCATCCTGCCCGGATGAAAAGATGTGTTTATGCACTGCATCCACCTCTGGAGACTTCCCAAAACGGGCATTTATGGTGCGAGCCATCCGTGATGATTAATTTTTTATGATAATTGGCCTGTCCAACGAGGAGAACTGCACAAGACATTTTGCTGCTGAAGTGAATTGTGAGCTCTTTTCATGCAAATATGTACTATATCTACATGATTGCAACCTGCTTTTAAATATTTATGTATCATACGTACATATTTAGTATTTTGCAAACTTACATGCACTAATATGCAATTTGCACCACAAAATTGAAAGAAATAAAAAACCTTTATTTTAATACTGTGTAGCGGACCAGCTCATAATCATAAAAACCGTCGACGCAGTCGTATTGTAACCGCAAACCAATTACCCACTGAGATTATTTGACACTTTGAAAAAGTGGAAAGAATGTGTGTACATATTTGAATTACTTGAATTTGTTACATTACTTTTTTAGCTCATGACACGATTTCGGAAAATAAATTTGGCCAACATTCATATGAGATGGTAAACAAAAACCTGTCCTCAGCTAAATGTTTATTACATATACTCGTATATATAGTATGTACATATGAGGAGTGTCTGTTCAAAAGGGACTAATTCCACCAGAAGCAAACTTTACAAAAACCGATAAACAAATTTAAGGTTCACTATTCATACGTGCAACTACGTTAAATAATATATAAGGTTATAATTTGCTGTATTATTATTACAGTCATATATTAACAAACAAAATAATAATCAATCAGAAATGGAAAAAGCACCTTTTGATCAGACATTTTGCTATTTGCACAGCATGAAATAGGTGGAAATAGCACTCTTTTGATCAATATTAACAACAATTAGAAATAGAACATGTATATATGTAAATAAAAGATAAATTCAATAACAGTTGGTTGACTCACACAAAAAAGTTCAAATTCAAACCTCCTCTTTTTGAAATGTTAATAGCCCTTTTTGATTGGGGCAATAAAAATAAGGTTACTATTGTTAGGACTATTAAGAATAGTGTAAACCCAAATTTGCAGCTTCGAAAGACCTGTGCTTCCTTCGTAATACGTGAAAATCTGCAGCTTTTTTTCAGTTGCTTTATAACTCATAAACTGTGCGTTTGTTGATATAAGATGTTACATTAAATTTGCAATAATTTAAGCTCAACCACAGTCCTGTGCCTTCAATGGTGTTCAAGATACGGCCATTTTTGTTCTTCCAAAAAATCAATATTGTAATTTTTCTCTCATTTCGGTGTAACTGTTCAACATATGAGAAAAGTTATGGAAAATGGATTGCAGTAAATCCATCTGATGATTTCTTGCGAGAATCTGAATCTGCTATTCCTGAGTCTCTGAAACTGTTACTTGAAACCATCGTACTGAAACACAAACGCCAATATCTCGGTTGTTGGAAAAATAAAAGTTTTTGGATAGCTCATGCAATACTTTCTACCGTCAGACCTAACTGATTCCTCTCACTCAAGACGAGCTTTGGTACCTACCTATACAGGGAAATTTGGGTCAAAACATCTTGTAAACCTCTGGGCAGCATTGGGATTTTCTTGCACTTACAGTGATATTTTGGAAGAACAAAAATGACCGTATCTTGAAAACCATTGAAGGCACAGGACTGTGGTTGGGCTTAAATTGTTGCAAATTTAATGTTCTTTAAAAATGGTAGTAACATCTATTATCAACAAATGCACAGTTTATGTATATACATACATATACAGGGTGGGCCATTTAAAGTGGAAGCATTTGTTTGTTAAAAAAAAAAAATTTTTTTTTTTTTTGTTCATTTGTAAAATATTTTATTTTGATCTAAGGAGATTTATTATAATTACTTTTTAAAAATGATATCTTGGATTTCAAATAACCCCACAAAAAAAAGTGATCTCGGTGGCCAGTCAAAATCGCCATTTTTCAATATCAGTCGCCCAGGGAACAATGGTCGCAATAAATTGATTGTTGCTCGAGCTGTGTAGCATGTGGGGTTATTTGAAATCCAAGGTATACGCTAACAAGCCAAGGACTCTAGCTGCCCTCAAGAACAATATTCGTCAAGAAATTGCCGCCATTTCCGCCGAAACATTGGCCAACGTGATTGAAAACGCCGAAAAAAGGACACATTTGGTTGCCAAGGCCAGAGGTGGCATTTGCGCGATATCATTTTTAAAAAGTAATTATAACAAATCTCCTTAGATCAAAATAAAATATTTTACAAATGAACAAAAAAAAAAATTTTTTTTCCACTTTAAATGGCCCACCCTGTATAAGGCAACTGAAAAAAAGTTGCAGATTTTCACGTATTACAAAGGAAGCACAAGTTTTTCGAAGCTGCAAATTTGGGTTTACTTACACTACCTACTCTAACTGGTCCTAACAATATATCAAAAAAATTAGAACTACATAACGCTTGGCAATTTTAGCCTGTTTTTATGTACGATTTGACTGGGCTAGACCACAAGGTAACTAAAATGAGTTTGTTAAAACATTAGTAACTTAATTAAGGAATTTCAATTTAAAAGGCTCTTTTGTAAGATTTTTTCGAATCGATTCGAACGGATTCAAATATCGGGTCCCTTATGTAAAAATAGTTTGGCCCCGATATCTTCCGTATTTCTTAATCGCAATCATCAAAACTCGGCCTACACATTCACAAAGTATTACTTCTAAGTCGTGTATTCAAATAGTGTTGTCAAGAGGGTGATGTACTACACCGATTTCTATAAATAAACGATTTCTAGCCACGAAAGTTGCTGCAATTCTTAATGGGTTTAGTATTCAATTGTTTTTATTTTTTTTATCCTTGTTTCAAAATAAACTATTCTCATAAAATAACATATTTTTATTCTTCTTTTGTAGTCAATTCCTCTTTGAGTTCTTGCAATTTCATTTTATGCTTATTATACATACATATAAGAAAATATTTAGCATCTCATCCAACTATACGGTGCATCATATGTACATATTTTGAATTTTCCATCTAAACGATCTCGTGCTTGAATTTTGACTTTGATGAATTGTCCCCCCACATCACCCTCTGGTACTGTTACGATAGAAATGTTTTTCGCGTAATCCATCCATTCAACGTATGAAATGTAAAAACAATCACTAACGGTCTGAAAAAAAAAGATATCGAGTAAATATTCTTAAAAGTAGTTTACTTATTTACTTTCTCTTTCACGACTACAGCCCCTTTCTTAGACGAATGTACATATTGTTCACTACACTGTACAGTGCTATATTCGTCTCCTCTACTCCAAATTACTGGATCACTTTCGCCAAAAGCATAGCCGCCACTAACCAGCAATACAAAGCAAAACACAACTTTCATCTGAAATAAAAACTACTCTTAAGGCTTTCTTAAAGTTAGAATTTACTATTACTTTTTTTTTAGCTTCCTTACCTTCACAAATCTTCAAGGCGCGTCTTAACGTTTCAAATAACACTACTTGCTGTAGAACAATGAGTGAGCAATTTATAAACTAATTCTTAACGAAACATTCTTTTCGATGCGATCAGTGGTGAAAGTCACAAAGTCAATAATCCAACAACTGTACTTACTTATATCAGCAGAGTGGGGACATGTTAAATGTAATTTTATAACATTCGTGAAACTGTCGACAACCATTTAATAAGATTGAAAAACATTTCATTTTCAGAGACTATATCCTTTAAGATCGGCATTAAAACAAAAACAAGAATACTCTAGTCCCTTCTAGGAATACTCGAGTCTTCCTAATATGGTGGACTTAGAAAACCATTGCCGGAAATTTTATATTAGAGAGGTTGGGTAATCATCGCATCTACTTAACTTCGCCAACGTAAACGTAGCCGTATTCGTAGTCGCCAAGTAACGTGTAGGTACGTCCACAGAGTTTGATCAGTTGTATACACAGCCATGAATTTTTGTGTTTTCATAAGACATGCATCAGTTTATTTAGCAAAAATGAACAGTGCAAAAACAGAGGCGACAACGGCTACGTGTACCTACGTTTGGAAGTTAGGTACTTGGACTGCCAAATCTCTCTATTCACAACACTCGTACACGTCATTAAATTTTATGAAGAAAACTGTTTGGAATACCAGCGTCCTCTGTACTGTACATAGTGTATAGCGTGCCTCATGTGGAGGTGCTGAGGGGATTTTTCAAGCGTATATCTCATCACACCTCCCTGAGGAACATGCGGAATAGTTACTCTATGGAAAACGGAAAACAGGAGACACATGTATCTCGTTGGAATACTCTGCGATATAAAAAATTTGTATCTTGGGACTTCACGACAACAGTGGCCCGGGGGGGGGGGGGCCAGGCTCCCTCGGCTTAGAAATACTCCTCTCCCTTTTCTTAGTCCGAAGACCTATACTAGCTGACAGTTCCCGAGAGTGAAAGAGTACAGAGGTGTTAATAGTCACATCTTGGGAGTATACTCTGAGTATACTCAAAATATTTCTGGAAAGAATTCATCGTTTCGAAATTTTATTAGATTTTTTTTTACAACTCCAGTCAACGAGGCGGGGAATTTGAAATTATTATTGGAGACTTTTGGTGAAATTTTGCTCTCGGGACTCTGAAAATTTCTCGGCTGTGCTCACTCATAGAGATTCTTGCCTGTCAAATAATAATAAACCTAATCCATAACTGGCACAATATTGTCTACTGATGAATTCTTGTGGTGTAAAATTTTTCTGAGTCCACACAAACGAAAATTTTCTATATCCACCCGAAGCGAATTTCATCAGAGTACGACGAGACAAGTCCCGAAACCCGAATTTTTTCTAAGTTTATAAGAGGAAATTTTATCTCAGTCACGACAGCCAAGAATCTTTCTAAGTAAGCACACCCGAGAGTTTTTCAGACCCCCCAAAGGCCAAATTTCACCAAGTCCCCAATCATGACTTCAATCAAATCCCCCGCCCCGTTGAAAAATACGAGAATAATCTTGTGCTAGTACTAAAACTATCAAAAAACTATAGTTTTCTTAACCCTTGTGTTAATACCCGGGTACCCGGGTGCCCACCATGTTGTATATGTATGACAAAAACTGGAAAAAAATTAAAATTTTTAAATATTTGAGCTCCCGGATCATCGTTATTTAGGCCAAAAGGAAGCGAATAGTGAATTTTTCCTAAAAAATCAGTTTAAACTTTAGCCATCGCTGCATTCGCACCCGGGTACCCGGTACCCACAGTAATTGTTCTAAATACATATAAAATTATGTTTATTATCTCATACAAGTAAACTAGAGAGTAAAATAGAGAAAAATAACGGTTATTTGTTTATAAAAAATATTATTTATTGCATTCCAAACATTTTACAATATTTGTTGAATGTTCAATACAAATCGGCATATGACGTCATCAGAATCATATTCATCGTCGAACATTGCTTTCAAGTAAGCCTCTTTCTCTGCTGCACTCATCCTGAAGAATAGTATTGTATTATTTTATTTATTAAATTTTAATTATTGTTAATTATGTCAAAACTACATAAAATTATTTTTCAAACATTTACAAATGTTGCGTATATATAAAGTTTATTTACCTAGCAAATTCAGCTCTAGATACTGCTTCCATTTCTTTTTTCACTCCACTTAGAATATCACAAAATGGTCTGAATCGCTCAGAAAATCAAACCAAACTGTTCACTTTAAAAAACAAATATATTAAATAGCCTTGACGATCCTTTTGGCCTAGGTAGCAGCTGCTCTGCTCCGAACAATATAAATCACATGTCATTCACATTTCTACAAGAATTTTCCTGCTTACACTTGCTGAAATACTAAATAACAATGTATATTTAAAAGGAAATGATTTTAAATATACTTTCTTTCAATGAAATATTCAAAATTTGAATATTACAGTAAGTGGGTACCTGGGTACCAGGGTGCTAAAAAACGTCGGTAAAGTTGGGTATTAACAAAAGAGTTAAATTTAAACGATAGTTTATAGTTTTCTCTGTGAAAGCTGTTCATTTATTAGGAGGAAAGAAATATTATTTTTTTTCTATTGTTACTCATAGCTATGGAAATTTATGTACGTATAATTTTATGAATATTTTTTATGTCAAGTTATTCATGAAGTGTAAAATATTGGAATATTGGAATAAAATGTTGAAACGTTGATAAACTATGTGTCTGAATTCAGATTTTCTATAGAAATGTAGCCAGTTATTTTTCGACTATCTTAGTCAATTGCCCTTCGACCACGCTATATTTTTATTCAAGCGCAAAACTTCCAATCTTCGCATATTTCCTCTTAACGCTTAACCATCATCCAAATTTGGAAATCCAGATAAATTTTGGCCCCTCCCATTTCAAAATCCTAGATACGCTACTGCACGACAATAAGCCCGAACTATAACGACCTTAAGGTTCACTGAGATTTTTCGTCTATTTTTTAAGGTTGGTTAAGTTACTGTCAAATCTTAACAAAACTTATGCTCAACTAAAATCGTCTTAAAGAATTTTTGACAGTTGAGGAGTGATTTTTCCAAGTGGTTATTTGCTTATTTCCATGTTAAAGAAAATTTCAGTAATGATAAAAAATCTTTAAGAGCTGTTTACAATAACTTTTTTTTATGTCTCCAGTGTTATATGTAGTGTCTTGATTTAATATTCTAATCCGCTTAAAGCTCTTATTCTAACATATTTGTATTTATTGGAAAAAAATAAAAAACATTTGGAAATGTGCCCTTTTAGTGTAAAGTACAGGAAATAAGTCTGTTTGTTATGAAGCATTTGGAAATATTCTCTTTTGTTGTAAAATTTTAGAAATGAAACATTGTATAAAAAATCAAATTTATTGCTATTATTATACCACAGATTATACTCTTAAAGGGTTAGGCCACTGTAGGATTTTAAAAAAATCGATTTTTTTTTTTATTATTTTAAATGGTCTCTTAGGACCTCAACTATGATATCCCAAAAGATTACGGCCGGGAAATATCTCTAAGTACTTGTTTTTTAAAGTATACCTTAAGGCTGCCTATATAACCGCCCTATAACTTGAAACTTTAAGCCGGTTTATCTCAAAACTGCATTTTTTAAGTTTGCCAGAAACATAACTCAGAAAATTTTCAACGGATTTACTCGAAATATTGAATATATCTTGAAAACTACATTGTCTATGGAAGTACATACGTAGGTTTTTTTATATTGCATAGTTCGTTTGTTATTAACAATTATGTGATGATTTTCTAGGCAAATTTTTCACTTTCCACTTTGGAAGTTCGCCATTTGGCCAAAAATTAATATTTTGAAAAAAACCTACGTACTTCTATAGCAGTTATAATATATAATCTAAAAAAAACTAATTGGCCTATTATAATTCAAAAACTTTAAGAGCTGTTTGTCCGGCCGTGGACCCTGCAAAAACGGAGACGTTATCGGAAAAGCGTTGCACAGCCGCCATTTTGAAACTAATCGCTTCAAAAAAATTTGTGTATACAGTCACTGATATATGTATAATAAATACTATTTATTTGAATCTTGATTTATTTTTTAGTATTTCTAAAAGATAAATCCTAAAAAGGCCTATTTTTTCGGCCTCTAGAGTGGCCTAACCCCTTAAGTCGTGCTAACGTTTGTTACAATCGAAATCATCTTTCTTTTTGTCCACAGTCAGCGATATGTATCGTTTATAAACATCGACGTTAACATCGATGTTTTGATGAACGATACATCGCCGATACATCGACGGTGAAACTGTTAAATATCGACATTGTTCATTCATTCCATTCGTGCTCGATTTAACTCGCTCTTATTACTAGCTTCACGTTCACCTGTAACTAACTACATATGTAAAAAAATTTGGAAGTTAAAGGACATTGGGCATTATTTACCCGGTTTTTGAAAAATCGCGAACAAAAACCGAAATACCTTTAAATCATAAAGCTTCCAACTAGATTTAATTTTTTAAGTTATTTTAATGTATAACAATGGGAAAACGAAAATAATCAGTAAACTGTAGATAAATCATTATTTTATGCTGGCTATTTTATCAAATAAAATCACCACCCAGTAAGTTAAAATATCACTCAGTGGTATTTCTACAAGAGCCTGACATCGTAGTGAGTATTTTACTGTATTTCCGTTGCGTGCCTACTGCTTGTTTACTGGACTTTGTTTGCTTTCGGATTGAATTTTGTTGGAACGACAAAATAATTGGGTGTCGTTTGCACGATCTGTTCTACGCCGTAGAAGACACCGGCTTACACAACTATTTTTCGAAAGATGCTATGACTATGCAGAAAAATATGTTCATTTTCTCGTTATTCCGCATACCCACAGAAATGCGACCTGTACCATTGTAATCTAGATGTAATTACTTATCCTTCTGATCTAATTTTCTTTTTGTTCGGCGTGGGTAATTCTTCCATACAAAAATGCCCATTGTCCTTTGACCCACTTCCTAGTTTCCGATTAAGTTGAAATTTTGCATTCAGCATTTAGTTTGGATGACAATGCATGGTTAGCTAAGTTAATTGTTTATAACAATTGAATTTTTTATAAACAATTGAAAAAAGAATCTATGCACTGAATTCGAGTTTTTTCAATGGATAATTATTTCTGTAACATCGCAAAAGCGTGTTTTTTAAACTATAATATTATTTGAAATCAATTTTATTGTTTTGTGGTCTAGTTAATTCGAAGTTAGCTACGGTTTTAGGTTAGAAACTGGTAAGACTATTTTGTTGTTCAGGTACGTCATAATTATAGCTAACATTTTGCGTGATGGATGAGATGTTTTCAAACATCGATGATTTTAAGAACGATGTCGCACCCCTAGCGGTATGGTAACTGGATCAGTATTTGGGATCTCCATCGGGATACGGTAAATAGTGCTGCTAGACCCAAGAATAGTATATTATGTGCGTGGACACACATACATAGTATATTAGGATTTTTATTTATATAGCCTGGGGCATATAAAAAATAATAAAGGTTTTTTCAGCGACTATAGGCAATACGTCTTTTTGTGTCAAACTCTAAAAATGTCTAACCATGACACAAAAATTAGGTGGAAATGTGTCGTTTTGTACGAAACTGCAATTTTTAATCGCGAAGTTCCCTTGGAAATATGCCTTCTTTGTAATGGATTTTGAACTAGAAGATACATTTTAACATGATAACGGCGATAGCTTTCTTAGTTTTGTTCAAGGTCATAAGGGGCAATAAGCCCTTTTTAAAAATCACTCTTCAGTTGCATTATAACACAAGACAACAATTTAAGTGCAAGCCCAATTATTTTACTACTGTGCTAGTGAATCATGTAATGCATTCACTTTTCCCAATATTGCGACTTAAATCCCACCCAAATTTTAGATTAAGTTTCGCTCGCGACCATACGCTTAAGATATGACGAAAGATTCGAAAAGCGAACGAAAGATAGGAGAAGGCCATTGTATTTGCTTATATGACCCTTCATACATACAATCGAATAAAATATTAAGCCACCTTAAGGTGTCGTAAACCCATTTTAGTTCGGGCTTTATCCTGAACAAATATAATAGATTGTAGTTTTTTTCTGGTTCATATTTAATTGAGAACGTGACTAATACTCCCACCTCTCAACCCAAATCCTCAAATATAACAAGATTTTGACTCAATGAATATACGCAGAATTTAATTGAAAATGGTTAAAAAAATATTGAAGTTATCGTGCCCACAAGAACGGTTGGTATGGAAGAAAGAATGGATCATCATCTCTTTTACCAATTGTTTGCATTTTTTAACTCGATTGAGGCATGGATCTTATTAATGCATAAATAAAGTTTGATCAAAATCCCATTTTTTCAAGAGGAAGCTTTTTTTTGACTTTTAATGTTCAAATTGGAATCTCCTGTTTTATTCTGACTATTGAATAAATTCTTTTGCTAGAAGTTTATTAATTAATTCATAGTACCATAGACAAATAAAAATATAGATAACCCACTTCGAACAAGCAAAACGCGACCAAAAATTCTGAGAGCTCCACAGCGATGCCTCCACATCTGCGATGGCATCCGACGAGGTCGGCGAAGGAGAAGTCGCATTTGTTCGGCGCGCGAAGCTTTCCTTGTGGGCATGCGACGCTGTGCACGGCCTGCTGCGGCGGCGCTAGCCTTGCGGTGGATTTGTTTACTTCGCTGCTGTTCTGCGCAAGGGGCTTGTGGGCCTGTTCTACCATGAAGCGCGAGGGGATTGAATTTTTCTAGGAATCCTCGGAGTTGCGGGCTCTGTTCAATCAAGGAATGAAATTCCCACGGGCAGAAGGCATACGGACAGATTCATAAGTTTGAATTATCTAACGAAATTCAGATTTTTTCGTTCGGTGTTTTCCATTGCCTTAAGGAATTATTAAAGCAATAATGTTAGGTATTCTTTCAAAATTTTGATTTGATAAAGATTTATTTTTGATGGATTAGAAAGAGTTAATTAAATTCATATAGTTGTTAGCTTAAAGAAAAGTAGAGAAATCTTTATGCATACACGAATAAGGTGTGAAAAATGTAAAGATATGAACAACTAAATTTATATAAAGACGCTAATCTGCACGAGCCCTACAATTTTTCTCTACTTGCACCATCACGTATTAGGACCGGTGCACATGTATGCACAATCAAAGTCAATATATGAATATTGTTTTAATAATTCCTTAAGGCAATGGAAAACACCGAACGAAAAAATCTGAATTTCGTTAGATAATTCAAACTTATGAATCTGTCCGTATGCCTTCTGCCCGTGGGAATTTCATTCCTTGATTGAACAGAGCCCGCAACTCCGAGGATTCCTAGAAAAATTCAATCCCCTCGCGCTTCATGGTAGAACAGGCCCACAAGCCCCTTGCGCAGAACAGCAGCGAAGTAAACAAATCCACCGCAAGGCTAGCGCCGCCGCAGCAGGCCGTGCACAGCGTCGCATGCCCACAAGGAAAGCTTCGCGCGCCGAACAAATGCGACTTCTCCTTCGCCGACCTCGTCGGATGCCATCGCAGATGTGGAGGCATCGCTGTGGAGCTCTCAGAATTTTTGGTCGCGTTTTGCTTGTTCGAAGTGGGTTATCTATATTTTTATTTGTCTATGATAGTACATACATACTTTTCACTTAACAGTTATTGTGATTAAGGAAGGACTAACGCTACAGCTTCGGTTTTATTTTTCGACTAATTTTTCTCGACTACGGTAGAACCAAAGAAGGGTTATGATTAATTAGTCCACTTATTTTTTTGTTCCTTCACGACTCCTAAAGTACTTATCATATTTTGGCAATGCGTCTTTTTTCGTGTTCTGAGGTTATTTGAGATAGATATGAGTTTTTAACATTAAATATGGTAAAATATTTTGTAAACATACATTTGAGTATGCCTGTATGTCCTAATGACCAGGACTTGATGGTACCAACACGAGAGTGGGAAAGTACCTAAAGTGACATCGCGGTATCCATTATGTTGCTGGGTTTCCTCTCTTTGCCTGGAAACAAAAGAACGCATTTGGGATTATACCACCTGAGAAAACAACTCGCAATTGTACTGACAGTAGCGTGTGCGTTTATCTTTTTTACGAATACTGAAAAAGCGAGATCAGGTAACTCAATTCCTATCCTTTGAAGGGTTAGCCTTAGATATTTTTTGGAGAAGCGACAGTGTTAAAGAAACGTTAGCCTCTGGTGTTATATTTTTTATTTTATTACAACAGATAATATGCTATAGATTCTTCAGAGTGGTGACTAATAAAACCAAAACAGCGCTGGATAGGACGAGGTGGACCGATTCCTTGGCCTGCTAGATCACCGGACCTTACTCCACTGGACTTTAGCGACGAAAATACGGGAGAGACCGGCTACCATAGACCTCACACGCGGAATAAGACGAAATCTACTTCATGCATCGAAACTGGCGGAGAAAACTTTGAACAGCTTTTGTAGGACATAAGTTTTAGTTGTAATTAGTTTTTAAGTGAATAAAATGTATTTTTTTAGTTAACTTAAGTGTAATTTCTTAAAAATTCGAATTGTGAATTGAATTGAATTGTGTGAATATCATATTCTGTAGAAGGATTTTTGTAAATAAATTTTCATATCCTTTTTCTAGCAGGGCATGTTGCACCTTTTTACCTTTTTTAGGTAACTTAAAAAAAATAAAAAGTAGGCTTTGATTTTCAGAGAAAAGTGAGGCGAAAGGTGAAAAATCGTGAAAAAAAATTAATTTTTTCAACTTCCAGGGGTGATTGTGGCCAAGGGGCTGGGGATAGGGGAGTGGTTTTGACCTTTTTGGAAAGGGCTTCAAAATAGTGATTTTTTGAGATCAGTTTAGGGCCGCTGCGATGCGTAGAAAAAAGATAAAAATACAAGAGCGGTTCCCATATAAGGTAACATCGTGATTTACGAATCACCCTGTAACTGCCAAACGGTGCGAGATGCCCCCCCCCCCCCCCCACACCCATACGATTTTTTGCTTGTCTCGGTCTGATCTTTCACCCCCTGTAATATTGACCTCCCATCTCTGAACCTGTATGTTACAAAACATAAGAAAAGATGTTTAAGTAAATGTATACATATTTTAGATTTATTTGTTCAATAATTTATTATGGTTATAAAATCGTGGGCCCTTGATTGTATATAACTCAAACATGTGATCAATTAGTAAGTGGTTTTAATTAGAAACACAGGAGAAAACAGTAAATCACATAATTACTCAGCTATTTTATGCGCCCACGATTTTATAACCATAATAAATTATTGAACAAATAAATCTAAAATCTGTATACATCTACTAAAACCTCTTTTCTTATGTTTTGTAACATATATGTATATATGTAGGTAGATCGATATACCAGATTATGGCACGATTTATGGTACATAGTGCAAAATGGTTCAAAAGTTATTTTATACCGTTAAGTGCAGATTGATTACGAATATAAAATCGTTTTACTTAAAAAATTTTTTTATTTATTTTATTTTTTACTTTTTAGTTTCTGACTTAATAGAAATCACTATATTATGTAAGCTTTAGTTTGTGCCGTTTAAAGCAAGTTAACCCGACGTCATCGGGGTGGAAGAATGTTACACGGAAGTTGAGGTGGGTCAATAATACCCGGATATTTAACTAATGATTTTTCAATAGCTTTTCAAGAAATCAGTAATTAGTATCATATAATAGCTTTATTACACTATATGGTTATGGCTATGAAAGACAAGATAAACGTTTAGAAGCCAATGTCAATAACAGGTAATGAAAAGTACGAAAACGTCGCGCGCGTACTGAAAGAAATCTTAAAATCACAAATCAAATCAAATCACAAATTACGAATTTTTATTTTTTTATATATTTCATTTTTTACTTTTTCTTTTGTGTCTGACTTCATAGAAATCCCTAAATTAAGCTTCGCATTCTGAATAATTCTCCCAACGCTTCATTATTGTATAATATGCATGCCAAATTGGTTATAGAATGATTTGATTAGCTTATCGTATTTTTCTCGTTAAACCTTTTCATTCCATATCCATGTCAAAGGGGTTGTGTAACAAATTTGTAACCCTTCATCCTGACGTGTCCGCCATATTAAATTTAGAATGGCCTATTAAATTTAGAATGAACCTATCACATTCTGCTCGTCAAACCCTTTCATTTGACACCCATGTCTATGAGATTGTAAAGGAAAAGATAACCCGCCATCTTGGGACATCCGCCATTTTAAATATATTAAAATCCTGAGTATACTATATTGTATTGTCACCGAAACCAAAGCTGGGTGCAAAATTTTCACTCAGTCGGTTAGCGTAAAGTGGGCGTAAATGGGATTACAAGATTTGACTGTTTTTGTTTGAAACTAAATAAAATCGTTTAAAAACAGTTGAATTCAATCAATCACAACGACTACGACAAAGCCAAAAGGTAGGATTATGTTTTTAGCAGTCTATGTTTGTGGTTATGTTTCCACCGTAGCGCCTAAAAACTCCTTATGCGATTTTGATGAATGAGATGTCAATCGATTCGTTACTATGGGCCGGGTAACATAGGCTATATGACTAATATTAAATCCAACATGGCGGACATGAGCCACAAAATACCGATAATAAAAATGTATCGAGTGTGGTATGAAATGAAATGTTTTAATGTGTAGATTTCAAAAATTTTACAAATTAGAAAGTTTGTGAAAATATTTGGATGTTTGTAACTCAATCACGTGTAAACGGTTGAATGGATTATGATGAAATTTGGCACACAGATAAGCCATGTCCTGAATTAACACTTTGGTAACTCTATCGCGGTAATGCGTTCAAGATGACGGATGCAATAGGCTGGTCGTAAGAATAACATATTTATGTAGATAGGCACTTATAATTACGTTATTAGGTATTACAGCATGCGACCACGACTATATTCTGAACATTACGATAGGTACCTTTGTTTGGATTTGAATTAAATCAATTTTCTTTTTAGACGAATTACTAAATACTTTTTCAGAACACTAAATTCCCTTAGTCTAGAAGGCTATGGTTTCGGACAAGAATATTTTCTTCTTTCATACTTTTCAGTTCGTTGTGTCCGTGGTCGGGTTTTATTTTTCTTTTTTTTTTTATAAAATGTGCCAAATCTGCTATAAATAAATTAAATACTTTGAATTACTTTACTTATTAAAAAACAGTTAAGTTAACTCTTTTAATTCAATCTTTTACTTCATCTGCCAATTAGTTTAACGTTAAACTATATGCCATGTTAAAAAAACTGGAGTATAAACATAATTGGGTTGTTATATTCTTATTTTCTCTTATCATTTGTTATTCCCTCAAGTTTCACAATTTTTCAAATGTTTTCATTTCAGCAGGTGAGATGTTAATTCAGAAATGGAGGTGCGTATTCACCGATAACAATATCTTAATGGATTTGTGTTAAACCCTGAATAATGGCGCTAATCGATGCCATTTATCGTGTCGTTGTCGCCCGTGCAAATCAAATATTTCAATGTACTAAGTAAATTATTCTAAACGGATTCATCTCAGTCTGTAAGTCTCATTGTGTATTTTTCACATGTAAAATCAAAAAGGTAACCCCGTGGAGGATGAGGGCGCAAAGCATAAAAACACATTCAGCCAGAGGCTCAACAGCTATGTCGTAACTCTTGGTTACCTCGTTCAGTTTTACCCCACGACATGTTCAAGTTAATTGGATGTCTGTAATTTATTAAGCTCATTAACATAAACTCAAACTGAGTCCACCTGTTTTTTTACGCTTAAACTCGTCTGCTTGATTCAATGTCCGCATAGAACGTGGTGCGCGCAGGTTTCATGACAAGGGAATAGGACTGGACTGGACCAACTGATATATTGGTCACAAAGTTGTTGTTCACCGGAGGAGACTTGTTGCCTCGTTAGTTTAGAATATACAAATTCTCGAAGTTGTTTTGCGAAAAATGTTTACACATTCCTCAAATATTCCGTGATTAATTTCGATCTCATTATCTTTCTGTATTTAACTTTTATTCCTTTATTTTGCTGTTTATTGCACTCTCATCTGCAACTTTTTAATTGTGGTCCGTATTTTCATTTGTAATTAGTAAATTCTTCTGCAAAACCTGCTCGCCTGTAGTAATATAGAAATTATACCAGTGTAAGACTAAAGTAAGACTATAACAAAAATAAATATGTATATAGTTATTTATCTATGACCATACCTAGCAGATGTGCTGCCATCTACATACTGAGTTTGCTACCCCTATTATTAGCCGGCCACACACGGGATGGTTTTTGGCGTACAAACTTGTGACAATCTTTATGACAAACTTTGTTTGTACGCCATTTTGCCCACAAACGGTGATGGTTTTCATTCCTAAAGCGATATAACAAATTTAAAGAACGATATCGCGACTCCACAATCTAATGTCGAAGCAATTCATCTTGACAGATGATAAAAAAATAAAACCACGGAAAAATCAAAGGCGAGAAATATTTGGGACGGTTTTGGGACGGTTTTAAGTTTGTACGCCAAGTTGCCCACACACGACCAATCTTTTGTTTGTACGCGTGCTTGTACGCCAAAAACCGTCCCGTGTGTGGCCGGCTATTGGAAAGAGTGAGTCTCTGGTGGCGCTCAGTGGATTTTACCAAAATAATAATTTCAAGCACATTAACACAATTTTGATGACCTTGGATGACTTTGAAAACCTTCAATTTTTGAGTATTTTTGCAGAATATGTAGACTTTTTAATTACAAATGGTGATCATGTGCATAGAACCCGACGAAACAGTGCATTTTAAAATATACCATATACCATTTTCTTAAACTTAACAGTTTGCAGCATTTCCGTTAATTATTGTACAAAACAATTTCCTTTTCAGGGGTAGCAAAACAAAGTCATTTCATTTAGGGGCTATAGTAATATAGCACTGAAATTTGGCATACGTATAGATAATAAACCCGCTACAAATATATTAGGAAAACAAATTTAAGCCTCTCATACCTACCTCGCCTACCCCCACATGATAAGTGAGAATGAAAATGAATTTACTCACCTCATCGAGTTGGGTATCTGTGAAACATTAAGTTGACTTATCCGTTAAGATGTTTTTATATCATAAATATTAATTATTATCTTTAGTAAAGTATAGTGACTACTTAGTAAAGCTAACGTAAAGTTCTAAAAATTTTAAAATTGTCGTCAAACAAATAGTTTGAATATATTATTCTGAAAACGCAATTTAGCAAAGACCGCTTCATTGTTCTGGCTTCCTTTGTTCAGAATTTATATTTTGTTAAGAAAATGAGTATTCGCTGAGGGAGTCATTAATATTTATTTAAAGTCGTAAACATTCCCCGACATCAGTGAACACTTCAAAGACAACGCCGAAATTTGCATACAGCTAAGGAACAAGATGTGTCCGAATACATGGTTCAAAAAATCGCTCGATCCCGAAGATTTATGCGATATTCAGGGGATCGGCGTGTATTCGGCAGATTCTTGATTTTGTTGCATCCGCAACCAGTAGCCGATTCTGCCAACATCTTCCCATTGTTTTCACGATTAAGGTAAAATAAATGGCCGCAAATGTTCGTTCGCATCTTTTGTATTCGAATTGCTCTTTTTCTCAGTTTCCAGCACAATCTGGGGCAGAATGATACAAAGATATTTTAAGCCAACAAATTTCCCATGCAAAACTATAGGAAACCTTATTAAAATTAAGAAAATAAACTTTCTTGTGTTTTCTTTAAAATTGTACTACTAAAAGTGTGCCACAACCAAAAATGTTTTATAAGAGATCAGTGTCTCTTCTATTGCATGATTACGAAGAAAAATAAAATCTATATATCGTCGTTTAGCTGGCACAGCAACAAAGTTAAAGAAAATGTGGAGAAAAGATTATTTGAAAATTTCAATTAAATATTAGAATTAATATAAGTCTGCTACATATTACAAAGTTGAAGCCAAGATACCTGTAGAACAAGTCTTTTAAAAACTGATTTAATGATTTCACTTCATTTGCTTTTCTTTCAAACGCTTGATAAAACTTTTGTAGTAAAATATAATAAATTTATTGGGATTAAGAACATAATTTTATTATGCACCCAACAGCTGCGTTTTTTTTACACTCTATAAACGGTCTCCTATACAAAACTTCTAAAATTTGCGAAAACCAAATCTATTTACCGTGATTTATATTCATCGAAATTTCAAATCGTTAACTAAAAAAATTGTTGGATTAACTTTTTTACACGTCACGAAATAAATATTGTTTAATATAATTAAGTGTTTATAAATTTCAATTCAAACCAACATTTTTCGCTCAACCTTGTCCAGATCCCATGGTGAAAAAATCGCAACTAATATGCATTGTTTAAATTTATTATTATAGGATTGTAAGATACTTTAGGTTTTATGTAACTATACTTGGTACTGCTTCAGCTTCATTGTACATGGATGCCTGGCGTAGAATGTCCTGATCAATAGCATGTGAAAGAAGACCAATCTCCAAATTCATATGACTTATTTCATCCTTCAGTCGCGTTATAGCCTTTTTTAAACTCAAAATCGGACCTGGAACAAGTAAAAAATATCTTCACTAAAAGGATTGTGGTTCTTATAAGTAACTAGCTGTGCCCCGCAGTTTCACCAGCGCCCCTCCCCCTAATGACCGACCGCCTTGCACATCATAAATGTGCGCGTGGTTCTTGGTTATTATTTTGTTGCAAAATAATTTTAAAGCTATGATATCTCCTAAGATATTCATTGAAATCAAATGCTGTCAATTCGATTCTTCTAAGAGAAATTTTGTTCAAAATTAAATACTTGTGATGAATAACGTATTTATTGGGATAAAGATTAATATCATGTTTATAAAACACCTTCGCAAAGAACAAAGATTACCAGGTTATAGTGAGTCAACCTTAAAAGAGAGACATATGCTGTCGCGGACTTTTTTTTATAACTTTTAAAGGGAAACAATTCCGTCATACATAAATAATAAGAATTTTCATTTTAATAAATAAATTGGGAAGAGTTTATAAATAATACCGAAAGTGTAATACCAGATATTTCTTATTCTAACAGTCAAACTGTAGAGGAATTATGAATAATATTATGGACTTTTGCGGATTGTGAATAAAATTTACACCCCTATTATGTTTAGCGAGTCGAATTAGAAGGTGTCGAGTGTTATATTTTGGTATTACGGTTAGCGGCATAAATTGAATTTGAGGTTTTAAAGAAACTTCGAGTCAATTTTGAATCAAAAATGACAGATATCTTGACATATCTAACATTAAAAGTCTGTAAAGTAACAGTTTTTCGCCGCAATTTCTGTAATAATTCTAAAAGAGTGCTGAACAAAGAACGTTTTTCTTTAATCCGATTTGCCAATTTGCCATTCCATTACACAAATTCGTGCTCGTCGATAAGTCGAATGAGATATTTACGATTATGTTATTCGTTAATTTCAAAGATTCTTAAATTTTGTTTCGATCAATTTTTTACATGGAAATATCCTTTTTTTTGCCAACATTAAATCGGCTTGGCTACCAGAAATGTATTTTTATCATGTTTTGTTCCGATTTTGTTTATTGGTTTTTTTTAACATGAAAATATCACTTAACACTAAACCTACCGACATTTTATGTCAAATGACCGCTTTTCAAATAAACGTTATATTCTCTTCCAGTTCATTATAAATAATATATAATTTAACATAGGCAATAAAACAAAAAATAATTATCATGTAATAATAAAAAAATATTTATTTTTTCGGGATTTAGGAATATACATTTTTAGAAAGAAGACTCGAAACTACAAAATTATATGTAACTTCAGTAATTTACATATATATCGTTAACAAATTAAAATAAAATTTATTCGTCTTCGCACTCTTTACAGATGAAAGGTCTGTCCACAAACATATTTTTTGCATATATGTAGAACAAATGTTTATGGTTTTATTTTTTTTCCAATATCTAATTTGACATGATTTTTTTCTTTCAGAAATTGTAGTGGAATCTACTGAAGTTTTCGCCACATTTTTGTTTCTTCCTGCAAATCTCGGCATTCGGTGGCGAGTTCCTCTACCAACTGAAATAAAAATGCTTGTCGCGATATCCTTTCTCCGGTTGTTTGCTTATATGAAATCCAAGCATTTATAGCAGCTAAATCCACTACGAGATTTAGATTTTGTGCTGTACTTTCTAGCCATTTGATCCGTCATATCCACGCCAAATTTAGTGTTATTATAATAAGCAATAGTTTCAGGTATACATTTACCTGTTTTTTCAATTTTTACAAAGGAGACCATTCACGTTCCATACAAAGCTGGGCCCAAAATCGAAAGTGTCAGCCAGTAAAAAAAAAGGTCTTAATCTGTTTGGGACATCATTCTAAGCATTTTGTTCTATGGCAGCAAAACTGTGGAGCAATTATTGTAGCAGCTATACAGGGTGTAACAAAAGTCCCGGAGCGGTCGAATATTTCGGAAAGAACACATCGCATCAGAAAACAAAAAATTGGGGGAAAATATTTTTAAAAGAAGTATTTAACTCTACCAACTCTTACCCCCCACCCCCACTCCTGAGGGCGGGGTGGAGATAACTTTTGTTTTTCAAATGGGACCACCCATTTTTTTTTTTGCAGATTCGGATTCTTCATGAAAAAATACGTAACTTTTGTCTGTTTTGGTGCCATAGAACAAAATGCTTAGAATGATGTCCCAAACAGATTAAGACCTTTTTTTTTTACTGGCCGGCACTTTCGATTTTGGGCCCAATATGACTGGTCTCCTTTATGGTTCGAACTTAGTAAGAGAACTTTTTTGTTCGATTTGCTTTTGTAAATGGTCAGAGTACAATTATTTGATTTGTAAAGCTGCGTTGAAAAACGTCTCATATTGTCTTTCTTTTGTTTCGCAGGTTTAGGTAATTCCCTCTTATTCGTTCGAATAGTTCCTACTAAGGTAGTTTTTATTATAGAAGTTTTGTTACTAAAGATGTACCAGTAAAAAAGTTTTCGGTGGTTATATTTCTTCCGCAGCCTGTAAATGGTTCAGTGAGTTTGAGAACAACAAATTCACTAACTGGTATTGCTGATTGCCTCGTTTCATCTTTTCCCAAATACGGAAAGCCATTCACAATATATTTACTCTCAACGTCCGATGCCAACCAGAATTTGATTCCGAACTTATCGGGTTTGTTGGGCATATATTGTGTAAATCTGCATCTTGCTTTTGTCGCCAATAGTTGTTCATCAACAGTAATTTGGGCACCTGGTTTGTAGCAGTTTTGGCTATTTTCTATAAATGTATTCCATACCTTCAAGATGAGAGCAAATTTGTCATTCTGCAAACGCTAGCTTCGCTCGCTTCTTCTATCGAAACGAAGAAAACGCATAATTTCTTTGAAACGATTTCTCTTCATTGTCCGTGAAAAGAATGTAGGACCCCATAAATATCCATAAATATGAAACGTTTAAACTTGTTTCATTTGAACCACGTACATACAAAATTGCAATAAAAATATCTAAATCTGCTGAAGTTAGACTCCATTCAGATCCTAAAACTCGACGTGCTTCTGATTCTGTGCACATTTTTATACGATTTAATTTACTGGTCAAGTATCAACGAAAATGTACTCCTTACTTTGCCCTTCATAATATTGCGTTTCGCATATCCCGTTGGCCCTGATATTTCCCTGAAAATAGAATGAAGCGGGGACCTTCCAGGTCCAGAACCTTGTTGAATGTTCCATCAATTGAAGTTTAAATATTCTGATCGTTTTCTGCACATTCGTCTTCGGAACTAGAGGACAATCTGATTTTTTTTTCATCCCCTACACGTGTTGACAATGTTCTCTTCCACATTGGATAATGATGTATAGAATAGCTCAGAGTCAGTGTCCAATAGATCATATACACCATCCTCACTCCCAGAATTTGTAGTTTGTAGCCTATCAAAAATCACATCGCAAATATTTGTAATTCCGCGTACAGAGCCAGTGCTAGAATTTGAATGACCGTTAATTTGCCTCGTGGGTTATCAGCAGTCGGCGCTCTGTACCCAGCAAAAAAATAACTGCACATAAGCACATGGCGTGTTCCTAAAACGCAATTGGATGAAATGTTCTTGAAAAACTTAAAATTAGTAGTAAGTTTAAGATTCCAATGCAAACAAACTTTATAAAAACTTTATAAAATTCGATATATTTTCAAGCGGTCATAAGACGGCTCAAGGTAGATAATGGTAGAGTACATTTCATTATCAGGAAAAACGAAAGAAGAAGAGAGATAGTTATTGAAAAATTTGAAAGCTATGTATTATAGGAAAAGTCATGCAGTAAGTTCAAGAAAAATTAAGCCCTGGCATTTTTAATTAAAGCCTCAGCGGTAATTTGACCGCTCTGGTAGGTTTAGTGTTAAGAGGCTATTTACTAAAGGAATAAACACAAGCTTAAAGAGTGATGTAATTTATGGCATTCTCTCGAATGTCATATGTAACTTTTTTCCAAAAGTGGAAATATGTTTTGTTGTTTTTATAGAGTACTACTTGTTGACCTAGCTAGAATATTGAAGAGGCGACAAAAGGGCTTATAGCAAAAGTAAAGAAAATTATCCGAAAATCGTTTATTTCCAATTCTACACCCTATTTAAAGGTACTGAAGCCTCAGGACGCAAGTCCTACTTGCACTTGTCCATTTTCTTTATCTTTATAGGTAAAGTAGGATAACCCTTTTATATCTCAAAGGTAAGTATCACCGAAAAATTATCGTTTAATTCTTTAGGTTCTCCAACCTCTTATTATAACCTCCGACTCACAGATATCTAAAATATAATTTTTCTTGATATATCAAAAAAACATTTCCAACTTTCAATAGTTTAATTTTGCCCCCACACTTAACTTTCTTTTCAGTGTCGACTGATCGAGAATTAGAGAGTGCGTCTGCACTCGTATGTTTCGAATAAATGCTCTGCACCTGCACAATTCTAAATTATCAAACTATATAGAAACTAACCCCCCTTCCTTTAACCAGTAAACACGAGACTTACATTTTTATTACATAAAAAAAAACGTCAAAATAGCATCGGAGAACTGAACTGAATTATCTTGTATACACGTTGAACGCAATTAACTAGATATAGGATAAGAAAGAGTTTATAAATCTAAATTTTGGTAATTTAACTTATCTTCTGAGTTTGTTCTACATATTAATTTGATCTTACCTCCATCAGACATAGTTTGACCCTTCTGTTCCATTTTAGTTTTGACACCCTCATTCTCATTTATCACTTCATTCAACTCCTTGGTAACAGCGTTTCGGTCATTATCAATCTCCCTAATTGCAGTTTGAATTGTTGAGAGGTCTACAGAAACATCTTTGTACTGCTTTATGAAATCCTTAAGATCATTATTCAGATGTTTTTCTCTGCTCTCTACTTTATCCATTGCAAAAGTAATATCACTTTGGAGTTTCTTTAATTGCAATTGTGTCTCATCTGTAGACTGTAAAGAAAATGTATATATGTTGGTTGTAATTTAAAATATCACATAGTAATAATTACTCCTTCTATATTAGCTTTCAAGGATTCCATTTGCTTAAGGTGGGCTCTCCAATCTCGAGAATCAGCCTTAACAACAACCTTTAATTGCGGCAATACTCTTTCCAATTCTAGGCTAATGTAATGTAATTTAAATATATTTTTATAAATAGTATCACAATTTTTTACCGCCAATTTTCAATTTCAGTAAAATTTTCGGAGTATTCTAATCCATCAAATGTATGACTTTTATTGACTCGCCCAGGCCACTTCAAATCCAAAAGAGAATTTCCGCCTTCATCACTATCGTCGCTCAAAAGTGCATTTTGTTCCTCTTCGAGTTTTTCAAGAATTATTTCAGCATCATTGTCCATATACTCTGATATCGTCTCCTCTTCCTGCTTAACTTGAACTCGATTGAGAGAAAGCTGAAAGTAAACGGACATATTTTAGTCAGGACACAAAAAGTAAATAAGGATTACTGTGCTCCTTCACAAAAAATAAAAAAACTTGGCACTATGAATCGCACAATAATTGTGTTAAATTAAAAAAAAATTAAAAAAGAATAAATTTATCTCTTAAATCCAAATAATTAAAGAATTCTTTTATTATAGCTTCCTCTAAAAGCCTCTATAAGCTATACAACAATTAAAACAAGATTCTTATTAAATTTCATTGAATATTTTATGTATGTGCATTTGAGGCACTTTTCCAGGATTATCTCTAGAACTAATTTACAACGAAAAAAGAAGAATGGTCTTTAAATTCCTATAATTAGAATCGACAGAACTCTAAAATTTATTATTTATAATTAATATCTTCAAATTTTGTTGTCTAACATATTTTTCTCGAAGCATTATTTTTTCAACACAAATGTTTGGCTTAACTGTTCGCACAAATATTTTTTACTGAATCTATCTGCAAATACACCATGGCATTTAAAGAAAGTGTTTTTTATAAAGTTTTATAAACTTTATTTTTTGAGCTTTTTCTTCTTCTGAAATCTTCGTGATATTTGAGATTATTTGAATGTAAATAATGCGCAAAATCCAGCCAATAATATTCGCAAAAGCATTGTTATTTCCAGAATTTTTATCTTGAATCTTTTTCAGCATATTTAAAAAAGTAACTAGAAAATATCCAAAACCATAATCATATGTACTTATATCGTCCAGTACAGATTTACTTGAACAGCCCTTCATAACTTAAGGAATATATAAATAAAATACGGAATACTTTGGAAAAATATATTATCTTAAGCCAAACAACTTTATTCATTAATAACTTAAACCAAAGAACTTATTTCAAAAGTAAGTATAAAAAGGAAAACTTTTAATTTTCATTCTGATTTCCCTCACTTTTATTCATTATTGTAATCCTTTCACAAATACGCATTTCTATTCGTTGTCTTATCGCCTGAGGTAATTTAATAAATATTTTCACGTTCTTCTGCTTTATGCCAACATCAGTGGGTAACACTCTTTTAATTGTACTTTCACTTGCAACAATTCCAATATTTTCTGCAATTTCTATGGATGATTGAGAAGAATTTTTAATTTGCTCGCGTAGTTGTCTCTTTTGATTTTCAGATATCTTTTTCGGCCGTCCTGAACTGCGTTGTTTGCCATAGTTTTCAGGATCCCTCAAAAAGCATTTAATGACTTTTTTACTTCTGTTAATCGCTGCTGCTATTTCCGCAACCCTCTTATTATTCCCGTGGAGTTTTAAAATTTCCTCAATTTCTTCCTTCTGGAGCCTCTTGCCGCGTCCCATCCTGCGTTAACTATGAAGGTTCAAAATTAGCAACAACAAAAGTAAGATTCTGTCTTCAACGAGATTTCAAACTGACTTCGCTCGAGCGAGGCGAGTGATAAGTAAGCTGTTTCCGAATTATTTCCTAGAAAGGATACACTTACTTTTTCAGGATCGAGTGTATCCTTTCTAGGAAATAATGCGGAAACAGCTTACTTATGACACGCACCTTACCTACTTCTTCAGGATCAAGTGACTCCCTCTAAACCGTACGATATTCTACCTTTGAGGCGAACTTTTTAAGTTTAATCTCGGCACATATATATGTATGTATGTACATAGTATTTATATGTATTTATAAGACTGCGAACCGTATACCTAGAACTTTTCCTTCAGTAAATAATACCATAAACGCATAAACGCATGTTAATCTTTTCTTGTAAAGTATAAAACCCTTCTTCAAGGTAAAAATGATCCTTAATTACAGTAATAAAAACAAACTGTTTTAAACTTACATAAAACTTTCTCTACCTGTTATTGTACCTACGATGGCCGAAGGGTAAACTAAAGTTTTTCCCATAGAATTGGTGATAATTATTAAACTAGGCAGGTAAAAATATTTACTGAATTCGTCTTTTCTGGAAATAACGAAAATGCATTTTGTTCACGAAAAGCAATTAAAGTGAAGAAGTCGTTTAAACACCGAGAGAAGTTAGCAATATTTTAGAATTGTTGCTACTTAAGAATGGGGAAAAACCACGTATTCAAAGACACTTGTCGCAATACCGAGGAAGGAAATTAGGAGCTTTTTTTCATGTATTAAGTCAAATTGTGTACCTAAAGTAGAAAGAAAAGATACGTACGTATATGCACAGTGAAATAATGCAATAATGTACAAAAAGCTGAGAAATAGTTCGTTTTTTAATTACCGGTTAAGTTTGCCTAGTAATCAAACACTTTTACATCAATGTCCGGACAAGCTCCTAACCGGGTTATTTTTGCTTTTTTGGCATCATAAGTCCTTTAAAGGCATGTTTTCATTTTTTGAGCGAAATAACGACAGTTTTCAATCATTTTTGTCTCAGCTATTTTATTAGCTGGAGGGTACAATTTTTCCACATATTATTATTACTATTTGTAAAGGATGTCGAAATAGAGGCCTCAAAAAAGGCGAGCAAAACGATAACTACGATAAAACCGGTAGGTACAGGTCCCTTGAAACAAAATACTTAAATGCTGTTTTTCAATTATTGCGTCCTCTATTGGACTTCATATGATAAAGTCAAAATTCTGAACATTATGAGATAGATAGTCGATTTTAAGAAAATATTACTTTTTTTGGGCTAAAAACATGCAATTTTTTAACGAACATTTCTAAGTTTTGTGCCCCCTTCAAACTATCAGTATTGTTATCGGTATCAGTATCAACTTTTTTCCATAATTTGAAAATGTTGTTAATCGGTATCAGCATTATTTTACACCCGTAACTTTGATATGGCTACAACAGCGCACGGCACATCGTACCGCACTATTTTTGGTGCGCATTAGTAAAATTTACCAAAGACTATGCAACCTACGTTACAAAGACTGTTCACTCCGGCAATCATCTGCTTATCTATCTATGACCTTGGTACAGTAATTCCTCCCAGCCCCACAATTTTGCTAGAAGTCGATAGCATGCGTAAGCACTGCGGTGGAAAAGAGATGAAAAATGTAGAGATGGAATTGAAGAAATTGATACATTGTTACAGGGTACCGAGGAAATGTTAACAAAAAACTGTTTTATAATTAGTCCTTTAAGCCAAAATAAAATTGTTATTTCAATATATATTTTTGCATAATTTTTCTTAGACATCTACAAAAATAATTGGGCCCAATATGCCAAAATTTATCATAAATTAACTAAAAACTCAATCTGAAAGAGACAACCTGTTCTTTCAATCAAACCGATCGCTAGAGCACCTCACCATACATTCGCACTTGCTTGCTGTGCTGAACTGGAGCGCATAAGAAAACCTATGGTGAAAAAACGTAAACAAACCATATCTGTGTACGCTTTCAATGTGTGAGGCAGGCAGTTCGATTTCTGGCTGTTCCTGAAAAGCACAATCAAGACGGCACCAAATACTGTGCCAGAAAAAACAATGGTGAACCAAAGAATATGGAAAATCCTTTTAAAAAGAATGTTCACTCTATTTTTAAGACGCAGTTATCCCCAACACAGCCCATTTTGAGAAAAGAAAAAAAATGTCGCAAACACAATGAAACAACAGTTCACCTATTATGGATTGAGAAACTTCTAAACTGTCGCCAAATATTAAGGGATCATTCTGTTTTAGATGCTCAAGAAAAGATAATTATTGTAAATTTTTTTAAGAAAGTATTATTATAGATATCAATATTGGGCTTAATATATACACTCTCGAAATACATATAACATGTTTTTTTGTTTATTTTAATCATTTTAATACACAAAAATAGCAAGCAAAATGTAACTGCTCGAAAAGTAGGAATGTCCCTGGCGGCGTTGATATATCGATAACGGCTCATTAAAAACGAAAAACTCAAAAATTCAATATATAGATTCAGTATGACTGTGGCTCTCGCGCATTCTAGGGATATTAATATTTATTGATAAATAGTAAAATGGCGGAGATTTAAAACAAACAAAATGATAAAACAACGAGGTTCAACGAATTCACTGAAGCTATTCGCAAATTATGTTAAAATTTCATAAGGATCGGTCCTGTGGTTCCGTAGAAATCACCGCCGCCGACCGAAAAAACGTTGTTTGAGAAAATCGCATTTAAGGTTTTTTTTTAATGAAAAATTATATTACCCTAACTTAATCAGCGATATCCGCACCTTACAAAATGCCATCTGTCTGTACCTTTATAGTTACCTACTTCCGAAAACTGTAAAACAAAGAATCTATTTTTTTTTAAATTATAAACCAGAATTATCCCTTTAATAACTTTAGAGAAGAAAAATTTTCGATTGGTTTGGTATAGAAGCGGTGTGCAGTACTTCTCTGTGGCCAATTAACTCCGCGATGTGCAAAGTGCAAGATGCTAGAGATAGATTGGTTTTATGCTGGAATATGTGCGGTGCGCCGCTGAGGCTGCACTTTATGGCGACTAGATTTTAAAGCCGTAAAAATGCTAATACTAATACCAATAATAATACTGGTAGTTTAAACGGGGTATTGTTCACATCTGATAATTTTGAAATTAAGCCACCTTCAGACAGCGACATCGACTACAGTTTCACCCTCATTTCTAATGCTTGCATTTATTTGTTACTAAACAAGTAAAGAAATTGTCCTGTGGCCACTTACCTTTGCGATTTTGCAGGCTTGCGTAGCCAGACAGTCCAAGACGAACAGACAAATGGGGCCGGCGCCCTGAATCAGTTTGTTTGAAGGGAAATCGGTCGGGATGTCCTAAAAGCAACAATTTTAAAGTAAGATGGCAACAAATTCTCAAAATCTGAATTACTTACGATTTCCTGTAGGACTTTGACAATGCTGGCGATAGTCTGGTTTGGGTCGTCGAACTCCTGGGGCTGCTCGAAGCTCTTCCCGAGCCGCCTGATGAGCCAGGCGCAGAGGGAGGTGAACATGAAGAACTGCTCCCCGGGGTTGAAGGACCGCACGAAGTAGAACCTGCTCAGGGGCTTCATCTTCATCTCGCGCAGCAGGAGCTTCTCGTAGTTGAGCAGCTTCAGCTTCTCCATGAGATCGTCGGACTGGAACGTCGTAACCGGCAGGACGTTCGCCTGTTCCTTCTCCAGAGCTGCCTGGAACTCGCCCTGCATGACCGCGGAAATTCTCCAGAACTTCGAGCACTTGCGAAAAGAATTGAATTTAGCCGACGTTTGTTTGTCGGTTACCACCAGTTGCCGCAGTAACTAGGCGCCGACAAATGGTTCGTGAACTGAATGTGGTTCATGAACACGATAAAAAAGCTTCCGCATTTTCACATATAGATGTCACTTAAATGAGCTCTCACTGAAATTATATTTGAAAATTTATTGTTCAAGAAATATTGCGTTACCTTGTAGCGTATTTTTTTATATTATAAAAAAAATAGTATTAGAACTAGAACATTTTTGAAATATTTTTCTTCTTTTTTGCTTATTGATTTATGAAAGTTGGCTACAGTGACATAAATGTCAAAACAAAATTCAACTCAAAATCGAGCGGCAACGGCCGTAAATGGCAGTTTCAGTTTTCGCTTCGTCATAAAAATGGAATTAAATACAACGAAACTTCCAGATTTTAATTTACTTACCCCAGAGGACCTACAGCAAGAATTTGTTAAGCTTTTTTCTAAGTACCAAGACATTAAAGTGCTGCATGATGAAAAAAGCCAGAAAATTTACGACCTCAAAAGGAGTCTTCAAACTGCCTCGGCAACGGAGGCTTACCTGTCCCAAGAAGTGGAGTACCTTTTAAATACTCAAAACGCTGAGAAAGACAAAATGAGGGAAAAATATTGTTTAGAAATTGAGGAAGTAAAAAATGAAAATGTTCGCATTAAAGATGAGAACGTTGCACTTGAACGGCAACTGGAGCAGCTTGGAAAAGAAAACGAAGCCCAGTTGCTACAGATCGAAAAATTGAAGTCTCAAGATCCTCAAGAAATCGCAGAACGAGAAAATGGTCCTTCTGAAAATGAACTCCAACTGGAGAAAGAGAATTTTGAGTTGCTAGCTAAAATCGACCAGCTCCACCAGAAGGAGCACCAGTCCATAATGCAATTGGCCGAAGCAGAGGTGAGGAAAAACACACGCGAATTTGCAGTAACTATGAATAATTTCTCCCATTTAGCGCGAAATAGAGGTACTGAAGGAGGAAGTGCAGTGTTTAAAAGAAAACCTTAAAGCAAAAAAGGAGGAGCTCGAAGAAAAGACAAATATCCTGGAAAGTACCCAAGGACGGATGATGGACATGAATGCCGAGTTGGCCATTCTTAAATCTCAGCCAGAAAATGAAAGTAAGTAAATAATCAACAGAATTCCTGTACTTTTTAAAAATAAGTTGGGATTTACCCACACTCGTTTTAATGACAACAAATTCTATAGTATAACCACAGTATAACATACGATTCGATTCCCTTTAAACAACATTTACGAAACTGTTGAGCACGGGTTTAATTTGTCAAAGTGCGGTAAAGGGAGGAGAAAATTTCGTTTTTTCCCAAATTCCAATAACTTCAAAATAGTTGGTCCGAAAAATAAAAATTAAATTATATGATAAAGTAGTTTGACGAATTTTTTATTTGGAGGCTTAAAAGTATAGAGCTAAAAGTAACGCGTGGGTCTCGGGACCCTCGACAAAAGAGAAACCATAGAAAATAAGATTGTTAGTAACTTTTAATTAATAATTATCTGGGTAAAGGAAACTAATAAATTAATAAATAATTAATTTGGGGGGAAAAATAATAATACATACTATTCCTAGTTACATATATCTATGGACGGATTTCTACCTTAACCCGGCGTCAGCCAGGTTGGGTCATTATGACCCGTGATATTTTTAAACGCGGGTATTTCTTAAAATAAAAGTGTGACGTTGCCGAGCTTTTCAATAAAAAGTTCATAATATGATACGAATTTTTATTGTTTTTCACTAAAATAATTTAATTTGGGAATTAGTTCATCTAATTAAATAGAAATATCCTTCAATTTACTTGACATGGTAAAAATTAGATACAGTTGAAAATCTGGGTCATTTTGACCCCACCCTACAGTTGTCGTACTAATTTTATACTATACTGACGCCGGGTTAAAAGCATTACCGCTTGTTATGATTATCGGTTTTTACGACCAAATATGAGTAGTCCCTTCGATGGCGTTATAACAGATTTTGACTGTATATGTTTTTTCGGTCAAATTTGTTAAGGGAAATTCTGAAGTCAGAATCTGGCGCGGGGATAGGATCCTAGGGGTAAGGTTGATTCCTATACGTCTGCCGCTTTGCGAGACAGCGAGTAATTCCTGGGATCGAGCTGGCATCACAAACCAGGAACACACCTGCCTGGAGCGGTCGGAACTTATACCGAGTTGCCAACCGACAAAATTTCGTTCCATGGTACCTTTGGAAAAATTGTCTTGATTTCAGCCACATGAACAGTCCGATAGTTATACCACATACAGTCTGTTTACATACTTAAGTCTATGAATTCGCTCAAAATAATATGCCTTTAAAAAAATTGATTTGCATTTTTATTTTAAAATGAATTTTCAAATCAAACGGTTACAATTCCCACCCGCTTGTGAATTCAATCGATTTGGCAAGCGAGTAACTCATATTTTTATTTACTTTAGGATATAAAAATATATAACAACACTCACTAACACTTTAAAAATAAAATAAAATTCATTAACATTTACTTTTTCTCTTAGATCGAAAAGGAAATTCATTATTTGCCGAAGTTGATGATCAACGGCAAGTAATGATGAAAAAATTAGCCGACCAAAAAAAGAGCTATCTTCATATGAAGAAAATATACAATGAAAGTGAACACGAAATTCGAAGGCTTAAACGAGAAAATGCAGCTATGCAAAAAGAACTTCAGAAATGCACGTCAATATTCTTAAATTCAGAGAAAACTTATATAGGTAAGACTGTCGCAAATACCTTCTTAATACATTTAATGTACAAACTTTATTTGCTTTTGCAGACAAATTAAATGAGCGAATCAAACAACTTTTAGAACAAAATAAAGAATTAGAAAAGAAATTAAATTGGACACAAGAAAAACTTATTGACTTGTCCAACAACATGGGTATCAACTGGCTTGATTCTATGCTTGCTTTTTGCAGGTTTGTACTACATAAGTTAAAAAAGTATTCTAGTTTAGAAGGTGAAGAGAAGTGAACGCAGGAAAAACTTTTATATTTATATAAACGCTGGTATATTCTTCAGTTTTGCGGGTATATTTTAGATAAAATAAAGGAATACATATTCCAAAATTTGGTATGCCTTTTGTACTCTATTCCAAAAATATATAATTTCTTACCGTCGAAAGTTTTTGCTTATTGGTTTGCAAAATAAAAGATTTGAAGAAAACCATCGAATTAAGTACAGCATGGACAAAATATGTATAAATCAAAATTCATGCAGAACTCGCATGGCACCAACATGTTGTTTTTTGCTACATAAACCATGTCCGGGAATGACTAACTTTATGTTGTGCAAATTCATTATTTTCCGGTTCAACAAAATTTCTATTTTTAATCTGAACTCTTTGAAAACAACGGAAGTAATTAAAAACTTTAATTTAACAGGAATGAAACTAAAGAGCTAAAAGCACAATTACATAGTTGTCGCCTCCAAAAGGGAATACTTGAGAGCAATTTACGCAACTCGCAGCAAGAGCTTGCCAAGTAAGTTTTTCTATTTGCTCTTTTCATTTTATTCGAATTATTTATTGCTAATTTAAGGTGGCGTTTCGAAGCTCTAAGGTCACGGTGCGTAATAATCGACAGAGAAAATGTTTTAACAGAAAACGGAATAAAGTTCAAAGACATCTCAGCCCTCAAATTTCAATTTAGTAAATCTGAGTTGGAAACATCCTCCCCACAAATTATATCCAAGGAGAGCGTAAAATCATTCGAAAACAATGCCAACCATTGCTATAAAGAAAGCGAGTCATTGAAAGAAAATGAAAAGAGCTTAAAAATTATCTCGAATTCAGAGAAAGAAATCACAGATAATTCGCTCGATTTTGTTAAGAACAACATTCACCACAGTTTTGTAAACAAAGTAGATATTACAAAAAATTCTTGTATGTTTGAAGAGAATGTAGAAGTTCGACATGGGATAAAACAAGATAAATTTGAAGTGAATGATTCCCATAAGAACAGAACAGACGAGGAAAAAGACAGACGTGAAGATATTTCTTTCGAGATCTACGAAGACACTACACAACGACTTCCTACTATTAAAGCTCCTGAATTTACGACAAGCTCTGCTGAAAAACGATCACACTTTGATATAACTTTATCAGAAAATACTTTCCGGAAATTAAAAGAATTGGGCCATGAATATAATGCAAGAGAATTGTCACCAGGTGAAGCTAAAATTAGTCCAGAGTCGAGGGAGAGTGTTTTGCCCCCTCATAACAATTTCTTTCAGATTTATGAAGACACAACAGAGCATAGTCCATTACATAGAGCTTATAAAACTGAAAACAAATATCCCATTAAAGTTGACGATACAAACTCTGTTTCATCTTCTTTTCCTGATATATTAAAAGAAAATTATTCAAGTGCTGCTAATTCCTTGTTTTTCGAAGATGAGAATGATACACAGCCAAAAAAATCAATTTTAATAAAAAAAGCGGACATTTTTTCTGAAGATTCTAAATCAGTAAGATTCGATGGAAATACAAAGGACAATGTTACTAATAGCAAGCCCACGAAATCGAAAAGACCTATATCTAATGTTGTTATAAAAAGGATTACAATTCCATCCAGATTAAAGAACGAATAATTTAAAACAACCCGAAATATCTCTTATTCAGAAGCCAAAGGAGGGATTTTTTATTCTAGATATCTTTTAGTAAATGTGCAAGCTTTATTATTATAACTAACTTTGATTTTGAAATATAATTCATCTACTTTTACCATTCTAACAACATATTAATGTTTTTACTGCGGTTTTTCAAGTTTCTTAATTTGTAATATTTTAGGAGCTGTTCATAAGTGCTAACAATTGACGATGATAACATTTAAATTCAGTATGACTTCTCAGTACTGCAGTGGAATGTCTCCAAATAGAGCAATTTATTTAATTCATAAAATATATATGGCTGATAAATAGGTAGTTATAAAAAAAATTCAAAATTTCGTTGCTGTTTTTATCGTAGCAATGTAAAGAATTTGTTAATAATATCGCAACTATTTTAAAATCTGCTCAGTGCCAGATTCGCACATCTCAAACGTCAGAATTCGTTTTAATCTTTCGCTGGTAAAACTCTTTTTGAGTGAATATGTCAAATGAAATATCGCAGATCATAATTTTGCTTATTTTGAGAACTTCATAGACCGATTATTCTTAGTAGATTAAATACTTATGTAAACATTAATTAAGAAACAATTAAAAGTTCAAAATCCTTTAGTTTGTCAGTATTTTAGGAAAATTTCCGAAATTGATTAGTAAAATCTAATAGAGCTGAATTTAGGAATCTGGCAGGGTTTCTTTGATAAACTTATAATGTCAAGCTTTTGGACTTTTAACTGTCGACCTCAAAAAACGAAAACACAAATCTTCATATTCGAAGGGGAACTGGAGTTAATACAGATTTCGGTGAGAGTTGCATGATCCATTAAAATGTTTTGTTCTGGAGATCCTGGTAGCAAAAATGTAACTATCAGAAATAACGTACATATGCGACCTAACATTCATTAATGACAGAGCCTTATAAAATTTCAATCTCGAGCTTCGTTGAATAAATCAAGAATTTGCACAATCGTTGAAAGCCTAAACTAAAAACACTAAAATAAAAACTAAAGACTATTTTATGTGCTCATTTAATAGCTGCGTTTTTTTAACGAACTAACTATACAGGTTTTAGTGCGTTTTCTTATTCAAATTTATAATGAGGCAATATAGATACAAACCCAGATAAAACCTGGGTTTTCAGATTTGCATGTGGAAAAAACGTACTAAAACCTACATATATAGTTCAATAAAAAAATGCAGCTTTTATAAGGATCTACATGACTGTTTTTGAGCGTTAAATTTTCCAACCCAGAACAATTATCGATGGAAAATCGTCATGGCGAAATATAGATGATAATGCTGAACTATCCTAAGGTAGAAATGTGGGCGAAAAGGCTGAAATTTGTTCTCCTTTAGTTAGCGAAGGCGAACAAGAGGTAAAATCATACCAAGCTTTTCGCGTATTTTGCATGCGGAAGGAAAGAAAATAATAGCTGTGATATATTTTTCACTTCGAAGATGAATCACCAGGAAGAAATTGTGGCAAATTGTTCTAATGCATCTTTCGTTTCATCAAGATGTATTGCCTTCTTGGTAAGTTTCTCGCGGCGGAAGTTTGGAATGCGATATCATCCGCGAAAAATTTTATCCAGGTTATAAGAAAACGAATTTCTTTCGTTTCGCCATATTTAGACATAGAACTTTTGGTTATTTTTACGGAAATACATCAAAATAGCTGCTAATCACGCAATTAAAATAAATTAAAAATCATTTTCTTCAACCCCAAAATCCCAAGAAAGATAAAAAAGTATTTTTGGTAGTAAATTAAATATTTAGTGATATGTAAACAAACATGAATGAAATTTCGTCAGAGAATATTAAAATCGTAAGGAACAACCTTCAGAAAATCAAACGTAAACCATCCGAGGTGACACCACATAATTCCTCCGAATATTTTTTCTTTTGTGAAAGTATTTTAAATTCATAGAAATCGAATTAGTGCGACACAAAAATATCTTGGTTTTCTCAAAATAAAAGAATTCCTGTGATTTTTCCGACTCAGAGTCATGGAAAATCAGAACGATCGCACGCCTTCGAAGCGCATAGGAGAGGACAGTTTTCACGTGTTTCCCTGAACACATTCTAAATATAAATTTCGTTTTGGAGAAAAACGCTCAACGGTGAGCGCAGTCGACGTACATTCATCGAGAAGATAACACCAAAATTTAGTTACGTTTAAGCTATAAGGTATGATTGACCGGGGTCAGTGCGGACCGATCATTTTTGGCGCCGAAGTATTTAGCTGATTCAAATATGGAATTTGTGAAGATCGTTTTAATTTTAAGCCTGCTGCATGGAGTAAAAAATGTGGAAAACACAGTTGAAAAATACAATATAACTCAAGCCGGATTGTGTTGGCTCAAGTCTGATCAGTGCAGCATACAAGGAAAGCTGTTGTTAGACTCGGGCAGAACGTTTTCTTTTTATATCAACTGTACTGTGCCATCCGAAGAAAGTGTCGACAGAGGGATTGAGGAAACTAGTGGAAGCTCTAATGTATTTCTGCCGCATCCTGAAAGTATACACAACATCTCATTCGACGGTTGCTATTCGAGCTTGGAATCATTTGGTCTGGAATATATCAAGAACTATGTAAATATTAGGGAGATACTTTTCGAAAATTTTCACATAAATGAGATCCCAGCGAATACTTTTAATGGGTCAACAATTTCTGACAAAGTATCATTTCGGAACAACTTGATTGAGAGAGTTCTTAAAAATAGCTTAACGAGTTTAACGGCCATTAAGTACTTGCACTTTGAGAGCAACGGCCTTAAGAGTTTCGAAAATGAAGCATTCCATAATCTTCTGGCTCTAAAGACCATTACAATTATTGAAAATGATTTGGCGCTCGTGGAGAATGATAACATTTTTTCAACAACCGACATTGAAGAACTCGTTCTTGTAGTAAAGACAATCGGTAAAAACATATTGAAACAGTTACCTCCAAGTCTGGAGTTTCTAAATATTACTAGATCGGGATTTGCCGAAACCGACATGGTTGTCGTCAATCCTCTAAAAATAAAAGAAATTCATATAACTTTCAGCGACCTCGCCACTTTGATGGTGATAGACAACAGAGCATTAAAACACTTGAATCTGAGCTCTAATAACCTCGTCAGCGTAATGCTCTACAATTGCACAAACGTTAAACTCTTGGACTTGAGCCATAATTTGCTGCAGCACCTGCGTAGTGAGAGTTTCGTCCATATGGAACGTCTTGAAGAGCTCTACTTAAACGATAATCGACTGAAGGTGTTTTCGATGGACATATTTCGGCGAACTGAAGCAAGCTTAAAAGTTATTGAGTTGAGCAACAACCTGCTTCCGACCATCGTTACAAAGGCTGACTTTATGCCCAGCTCCAATTTACGAGTTGACATCAATAAAAATCCATGGAACTGCAGATGGCTTATGGAATTATCCGACAAACGACCGGAGCAATATCGGATGCTGAGATATGAAAAGAATTTTAGGAGAATCAATGTCAATGGCCTTGAATGTGTGTCCCACCCAAATGCAGGAATGAAGTTAATAGACAGGACGACGAGTGCCCCGGTTACCTGGAATTTAACAGGATACACCTTTAATTCTCCTCCGGAATCGAAAAAGATTCAACGCACCGAAGCATTAATTGTGGTTTTGTTTCTGTTCATAGGAGTTGGATTTTTATCATTTTTACTTTATCTTTGGATCAAGTGCCAGAAGATGTTCCATTTGTCGTTTTACCGATCGGTGGGTAAGCGCTGTTCGACGGATGGATTTGATGTTGTCCGCCAAATGCCAGGAGTGTCTTCATACACCGCTCCCGGAGGTAGCGACGAAAACAGCCCGAAAATAGGAAATGCACTGATGAATCAAATTTCACCACTTCAAAACAACATGCACGACCCCAATTGTCCGCATTATGGAATGCGCAAAAATGCAGAAGATGTGTAGTAAATTTAGTGATTTTAGGATATTCTAATAAAGTAGTCGGGAAAATATTTTTTCTCAGCTTCAATTTTACATATTTTATTATGATGAGTTTTATTTGGATTCTGCCTTTAATTATATAATTTTTTATACTGTGTTACAAATTATAAGACTTACTTGTGGTAGTTATGTATATGTATACAGTGACTCGAAAAACTCTTCACGTATTTTCTCCAAAAAATGATATAAGTTATTATTTTAAATATTTAAAAAGAAGAAAATTCATCTTTTGAGTAATAACAATTCATAAATTCGAATATGCAAGAACAGAATTATACATTTCAATGAAAAAATATATATTAACTGAAATCCTACAAATGAACAGTTTATCGACTAAGCAGATCCGTTTCAATGTCTAGTATTGTAAAAGATTTTTGGAAATGTGGTTTCTCCTTCTTCGGCTTTAAAAACAGCTTGTATTCGTTTAGGCATACTGGCCGTTAATTTAGCCAATGTTTCGGAGCTGACTTCCCGAGTTTAAACGATTCGCTTTGAGGCGCCTTGAAGCGAACGTCCATTCAGATGCTTCACTTTGAGCCCAGTCGTTATTATGATTGATAAGAAGCGAGATCAGATCACTCAAATCGTATATGCGGACACAATTGGGGTGCTAGGATTAATCAGATTGTAATTGCCACAATTTGTAAAGAGATATGTATTAATTCTTAGATTATGAAGAAATCATAGAAAGGGTGCAAGTTTTCATTACAATTTCGCTTCGAGTTCTTCCGATGTATTATATAAACTTATAAAATCTTTACATTTTATACCTTTTCCAGAAGGTAAATTGCAAAGGATAAGAAAAAAAACCAACAAACATCATTCTAAAAATCTTTATTGTACTTACGAGTAATACAAAATAAATTTGCTCTATGTATCATCGTCATTCCATTCGTCTTGCGTTCCATGTTGTAATGTGTCTAATTCCCTTTTATATAATTCTTGGAAAGATTCGAACTCCATTAATGTTACACCTGCAATTTTAGTGGCGAAGGCTTTATCTGAAGTATCCATAATTTGGTGCAACTTATGATTCTTTGAAGGTTCGTTCGCATTTGCTTTAGGCGATCTAGGCTTAAACAAACCGAGTCTTTCCAGAAAAATATGTCTGGTCTTAATTTCATCCAAAGAGCGGGAAAACACTTCCGTCTTTATAATCTCGGGAATTTCTATTCTCATAACTTTTGTGAGGTAGTCAAACTTTTCTTCAATAGCTTTATCGCTCTCTTGAATCAAATTAGGAGAATTCATGAAAAGTGTCCACACATTTTTTGTACTTGCTACAAATGTTCTTAAAAAAGTTACTCTTTCCATTATTTTGCCGTCATAATTTACATCGAAAAGAAATGGATAGCGCACTAGCAATTGGTATAATTTTTTTTCTCCAAATTGGCAATTTCTCCATGCCTCGATGCTATCAATAATTTTCTTTGGTGATCTGGTTAATACCTTTGGGTTGTCAATAATAACTTTAAGAAATTCCTTTTTGCGCAGTCCATGATTTGAAAATACGTCAAAGGAACGCTGCCATAAATCAACTGGTACAGACAGCAATATGGGAGCAGCCTTAACAACTTCATCAATATCTTCTTTTTGTAATAAGGTATGGCTCCCCTCACTGGTTTCCACCTTTAAAAAATTGTATTAATTTCATAGTGATATTTATCACAACTATTGAATATTTTAATGGCTTAAAGATACAAATACAATTCAAAAATAAAAACCTAAATTTTCTCAACGTATAAAGCAAAACTTTACGACTGCTAAGAGTCCTCAACTTCATGAATTCTTTCTGATAGTTAGGGATTTGCATACTTTTTTCTTGCTAAAATGTTGCTAAAGTTTTCAATTGCAGGTCTTTATATGGTCTCGATTCTTTATTCTAACATCATATCCGAACTTATTTTCAGTTTAACGCGCAAGCGTGCTTTATTACATTATATGTATATGTATACATATTAAGGGGACCCAGTTGTCTAGCACCCGTAAATTTAAGGCATTTTTAAGATTTTTTTGTAGGTGAAAATAATGAACAACGATATTTAAACTGTTTTGGTATATTATAATATTTAAAAAGCATACAAAATATTTTTATAATAACCAAACAAAAATTTAAATGTTTAAAAAATTGCGCTGAAGATGACCTCGTCAAAAAATCATCGGATGAATAGTTTTTTGTTTTACTTCCCGCCGTTCAGTTTTGCGATAAATGTATAAAGTATAAAGTATGTATGGCGGCCACCGTTCACTTCCTAATAAAAAGGCTGTAGAACCAACAATACCGTCAATATCATTACAAAAATTTTACAGTATATTCTTGAAGGACTATTTTTTCGAAATATTAAGGATTATACCGGGTGTCCCATTTAACCTGACATATCAAAAAAAAATAACTCGGAAAACACGCATTATACAAAACCTTCTCTAGACAAAAAATAAATATCTCCAAAAGGGACATCGGCCTGTCCTCAAATCAGCCCTCCCTTTCTCCCCCTGAGTGGGGAAGAGGTCAACTTTTAAATTTCAAATGGGAGCCGCCATTTCTTATTGCGGCTTCGAATTCTACGATGAAAAATACCAAACTTTTATCTCAAACATTTTTTTTCAATTCGTTACAGGGAGTTCGAGGGAGGATGTGTTGTGTGTAAAAACAGATTCCGGAGCAGTGAAATATCTCGCAAACTACACATGGGATCGAAAAAAGGGAAAAAACACGTATCAAATATTTTTTGAAAAGTTGAAAAGTTAAAAAGTTTTTTGTATAATGCGTATTTTCCGAGTTATTTTGATATGTCAGGTTAATTGGGACACCCGGTATAGAAGCCCCAATAAATAGTTGAATTGAATTTGAATTCAGTTTAATGCAAAATCTTTGGAGCAAAGACAGAAATAAATTCAAAAAGTACTGGCTGATTCAATACTAAAAACTAATGTTCCACTAGATTGTAAAACAGTTAAAAACTGTTTGCTTTCCCCAAAAGGCCAATTAATTTTGTAAAATACAAGTAAACAGAAACGTATTAGAAAAACGGTTTTTTATATGTTTAAATCAAAATGATTATTTTGTTTTGAACTTGTTCATGTTTGAAATTTAACTGAGGTGTGCTTTTATTCTGTTATTGTTATTTTGGATTTATACTTTCACAGCAATGCACACGCAACTGAAGAAAAACTCGGCCATCCTGTTTGCAGATTTATTTTATCTTTTTAGAATCCTTGCTTTCGTTCTCCATTTATAGATTAGCAACGTAATATGACTCTATAATCACCAAAATTAAAATTAAAATGATCTATCGAAAAACTAATTTTACAAACATCCCAACCTGGGTTTTTTAAGCACAAAGCCGCAAATATTTTACTTTTATAACTAACTTAAAGTTTAATTATAAAAAAATGTTCGTACCTTTTCATCAACGGCTCGAGAAGAAAGCCTTCGAAATAAATGTAACAGCTCCCGCCTTCTCAACATTTTACTGAATTATATCCGTCCAGACGAAAATCCAAACCAATTTAATCCGCGAGCTACCTTCGAATCCAACCCTGCCGGTGGACTGTCAAAAACATATGATTTGTTTTGACATGGCTGTGCTTATATCGGTGGAGTCCGCGCTTCTCGACGTCAAAACTGACATTTGGTTGAAATTGTTGCAGCCAACAAAGGTCGGACTAAACCAGTTGAACTAAATGAATCAACGGCGTGCTGTGTAAAATATTGGAATCAATTCAGTCACAAAGGACAACGGTGAGTAACTTCCCGAAAATTTCAAAGTGTTTTGCACGCATTAAATTGAGTTAAAGACTGAAACCGAATGCTCGGAATTTTGGGTACTTGTCCGGAACACCTTTCACGATCAAGCTTTTCATATGAAAAGATTCGTTCCTCGGAAGTTGCTAAAGTAAACTATTTTCGTTCATTTCAATCTATTACGCTTGAGGAATATATCCGTCTATCCGATGAATAATCCGCCGTCGATTGCAATTCGAACATATCGAGATATCGAAAATAATATTATTTTTATGTTTTCATATTTTCCAATTAGGCCCATTTCTTTCACCATCATAATAAATAGGGCATATTAACGGCGAAAGCAGCGCGAAATTTTGCTGGTTTTTCGATTTAATAAGGGATTTAAGTTTGGGATATTTCATATGAGCAATGGCCATGAAACCGACTTTAGTGTCAAAACAATGCCCACGCTATTATCGAAAATTATCAATTATACATACATTTATAAAGATAGTTGCAATCTTATTTTGCCAACCTTAAATCTTTCTTTAAATAGCATTGAAATCCCATCAAAAGATCATTTAAAATATCTTGGTACCATTTTACAGGTAACCAAAACTCTTAGCTATGCTTAACGCTTATCGTCCGTTCTCTACAACACTAGTGTGGTAATAAAAATCATGTAACTGTAAATCTTGAAACCAAATTAATATGATAGCACCTGTAAGGTGCTCATATTCAAAAAATTGCAAAGTGTACAAAGCTGAATTCTTTAAATGATTTTCAACTTTTGGCACTTCCCCAACTCAACATTATAATAAATTAGCTGACAGACTCAGTAAACACGAAAAGTAAATATTATAGTATATTATGTATTGTGCAACAAGGGCGTAAAGTAGCCGAACCCAAATGCAATACCGAAAACGGGAACAAGAAAAATTTTGCTTTAGTGCAGGCAGTAAAGAACTACTGCCTGTCATTCCTTATGCAAATTCCAATATGAATGAACGAGACAAAAAGAGGCTCACGCGGTACGCGGTAAAATTCAGCATGTAGCGTTCACAAAACTGAACGCGACAATTATCACCCGTACCGCACTGTGCTACCGCGTCCTGTTAGTGATGTCTCATTTATTAACATGAGTCGCGTTACCGTCACCGCTACCGTTACCGCGTCGGCTTGCGCCGGCCTTTAAACGGCGCAAAAGTTTTTTGTATGCATGCATGGTTGTATTAGTGCCCGTCCCCTTTCAATGTCCAGGTATAGGGAAGGCCTGGAATCACTGACATATAGAAACTGGACTGCTGGTCCTGGCTAAAAACTCGCTTCAAAAACGAGATCAAATTTTGGCCGAAATCTAACTATCTCGCTCCCCCGCAGATACCCCAGGCAGGCAACCTAATAGCACTTTATTCTGGTATTCGAATGAAAATAATGCAACCCCAATAGATACAGTCTACTTCATAACACTTTTTTCATCATATTAAAATTACTTGTTTTGAAAAATACACAAATTGGGCAAAAGTAAAAGCATAAAAACCAAATTAAAATCGGCTGTTGCATTAGTTTAACGATGACCAACAGATGGCTTCGGAACTTTGCGTCGCATATTTTAGATTATGTTGGCATATACGTGAAATATGAAGGTTAGACAAAGGTAGCATCAATAATTTTTATATCTATCTCGGTTCCCCGCAGATACCCCGTTGGTTATTTTCAGCGACATTTTTATGAAAATACTAAAAATTGAGCGAGATTCAACAGAAATCGATTCGTGACAATTTAATTATTTATTATTTAGCTGTGTTTAAACATAATTGTGCGGGACTTTAGAGCATTTTAATTGCCAAAATTTTCCTGAAAGGCTTGAGCCTAGACTAAAAATGGTCTCGTTTTTCAGACGCGTGTTAGCAGTCCAGTTTCTATATGTCAGTGCCTGGAATTGAAGAAGAAGGGGAAGAGGCAGGCTTTAAATACGGATGCGTTTGTTCACATTTTTTCATTCTGCAGTTTTAAACGGCGCAAAAGTCCTTGGTGTAATTCGTTCGTGCCAGAAGTACAGGTTGCGCTTGATTTCTGTTGTGAATTCTAGAATTTGATATATTTATTCAAAAAGGACTACCTTTTGGGAAACCAATAATTATATAAGAACATGCATGTTTTACTTTGAACTTAAGTAATACAATGTTGTTTGTTTTAGCACATTTTTGTAACGATAATATGTTTATGGAAAATTTATAAAATGAAAAAAGGGTACCCTGTAGAAGTGTTTGAATTTCCTAAAATTTTTATCTCTTTCTTGCACACGACTTCCTTATTACTATCTACCTACCTTCCAAAATCCTCTAGGTCGTTTAACTAACGGTACCAAGGTCAAATTGTGATAAGGAAAAACGTGGAGAGCGGCACATCTTATAATTGATCATCTTTGGCGACAATTAATCCTTACTGTAGATTATTATGCCTAATCTCTATAAAAAACTAGACCAACCCAAAACCACAAAACCATTTGGCTGACTTGCTGAAAAAATCAAGTCTGCACACATTATTAACTATGTAGTTGTGAAGTCTCGGCTATTGCATTTCTTCTGAAAATGCGCTGAATTCAAACAGAGGGAAAATCTAGCGCATATAATGACCAAAACGAGCGAGATAGGTGACGAAATTGCAATGCGAGTAAAAGAGTTGCAGATATTTTTGGTTTGGTTAGTTGGTCTGGTTTTCTGTGGAGATAGAGCATTACAGACTTGTGAATCTAATTATAAAAAAGCATCTTTCGATGCTCTATGATCTTGACCCGTTTTTCAAAAATAGCCAAATTAAGGATTTTTCATTTTTTGATCTATTTTTTTCGAAATGTTAGTGTGACCTATTTTCAATCTACGGAAAATAAAAGTGAATACATTTTATATTTCATTTATCCAATATCGTCAATTAGGAGGCAAATAATCCCTTAGTAATACTTTTAGAACCAAATTACTTTTACGAATAGGTTTAGTTAGGTTTGGTACCTTCCTTAATAGTAGCTGAAATATCATAATCTTTATGGGTTTTCAATTAACAGCAAATTTATTCATAACAATCATGTCTGAACGATGGACCCACAAGGAAATTACGGATTTTCTGGAAATATGCAAGAAGAAACGGATTTTTAGAAGAATGAAAGGCAAAAATTATCGTTTTGATGAAATTTTATCTGATATTAGACCAGAAATGAAGAAGCTCGGCTACGTTCGAACAATTCATCAGATGAGTTTAAAATTGAAGAAATTACGTTTAAGATATCGGCTTTGCTTTCCGCCGAATGCAGGATGGAAACGTTTACGAAATCAGTTTGCGTTTTATGAAATTTTGCATGAAATGGCCAACGATGAAGACTACGATTCAGAAGATGAGCCTGAGGATCGAAGCAAAGAAGATTTAGATAGCGATGATGAAGACGATGATGATTATGATCACGACAAATACGAGAACGTTGAGGTCTTAAGGGAAGAGGAAATAAATCCTCTTGACCTTTGTTCAGAAGTGATTTGCGAGGATTTGAATGAGGGGAATGCAACATTGACAAAAGAAACTGTACAAGCTGAAGAGAAAGAAGAAAAGGAAGAAAGGAAAGAAACCAGAAGCAGTGAGTACTTTTTTTTCTTTTTGTTCAATTAAATGCATTCCTTTTCTTACAATATGTAGATAAATTTGTGACTAATTACAAGGAATGCTTTAAAATGCTCGTTACGCAGTTTGTTAGCGCACAGGAAGATTTGCAAAAACAGTTCTTCCAACAGCAACTCGTATTGCAACAACAACAACAAGAATGGGAAGAGAAAATTCTTGATGAAGAACGTGAATTTTTCGCTAAAATTCTAAACGGGTCGAGACCATAACATATAAGAAATTGTTAGATCTAAGCGGGAAATGCACGATGCAATTGTTATATCAACTTGTATACATAGGTATGTACATACACACGGTACGATTTTCGTGCAACAAGAATTTATTAAAACTATTACGTGCTCCAAGCTCCGAAAGGGATTCTCAAAATTTACAATTACAATTTACATACAATCCGTCGCATGCGATCGCAAAGTTTTTGGTCTCCAGACCTTAGGACTGTGCGATGTCGGCCCAACCGAGAATTTCACGTGCATACACGATACAATCGTCGCATGCGACGACAAATCGTACCAACGGTCGGTACAGCAACTGTATCGTGCATTTCCCGCTTAAGTCCTTGTTATCATTGTCTAAGCTTAATACACATAATAGTTTATCTCTATATAAATTAAGTTGTAAGAAGAGTTACTAATTATTAATAAAAATTAATTATCAACTTTTGTGCATTTTCATTACTGTTAAATTAATAAAAGTCATTTGCATCTATTCCAATGCCATACTCAATTTGCCCGTTCCCACTACTTATTGAAAACTTTTATTGTGCTTATTTACATACTTACTTTGATGTCTGTTTGCTTGGAATCTTAGAAGTCAATTTTGAACCAGTTCCTGTATATCTAATATAGCTATAGCTATAGGTTTTCTATAAATTAGAAGAACTTCATTCTTATATCTTTGACCATAGATAATGATGTTTGCTTTTAATAGGTTAAAAACAGTAATTTAAAGTAACGTGATTTTTAATCCGGTACTAAAACTAAACTAATAGATTAATAACATATATGTACACTTTATGCCACAGCTTCCTCAGCTCGTGGGATAGCTTCCAACGAGTTTATGCTTTCCTTAAGAGCTTCCAGTAATTCACTCGAGTTTTGGTATTCACTAGGTACAATCTGAAACAATAAATAAACTTAGCAAAATTGTTTAAGATGTATTAACCCAATATTACCATTTGCACATTATACCCTAAACTTTTCAGCAATGTGACTTTTAACTGAAGAATAGATACAACTTTTGACGAAAATTTCATAAGCTGATTGTCTTCTACAACCTCTAAATAACCCTTTCCTTGCTTTGTATCCATGAAAATTCCAGGAACATTCAGATCGCTTATTGGACATACTATTGAGCTGGAAACTAATCCTAAATCTGATTTGTTTTCTTCCAAAAGTTGTACAACTTCTAGTAGATCTTTTCGTTTTGTAGTCAAATAATCAGGAGCTTTGCGATTTTCAACGAAACACTTTTCGACTTTTCGTTTCTTTTCCATCCATTCGGGCTTTTCAATTTGAACGCAATTGAGAAGCAATCTTAATCTAGAGTCCAATTTAATTCTTTCAGAGTTTCTCGTTGTGTGCTGATTGTTTAGGTTAATAACCTCTGAGACTATGTCTTTGGATTTATATCCCAGCATCCAAAGGGACAGAGCAGAGTCAACCAATTCATCGGGGCAATTTCTGTACTTGCCATCGTCAACCTTTCTTAAAATCTGCTCTTCGATTAGTTCAAAATCAGATTCAGTTAAGTTATCCAAGCCTAAATTAGCGCAGCACCACAAAAAAGTGGCCAAATCCTTAGCTCGCATATCGTTGAAAACTTCATCGCTAGATTGCAGCAACTCCAAACATTTAGCAACAAATAAATCGCACACCTCAGGGTCATTCCATCCATTTTCAGAGAAGTACGCAAAGCAGTGTACAAGCCCTTTAAAGTGAAATCCGTCCATCTTACCAGATAGCAAATGCGACTTCAACTTCTCGCACAACTGAGGTGATTTTACCCTGTTCAGGCGGATAGATTTTACAAAGCTCACTAGAAGTGCGTCGTCCTTACAATCCGAAGATTCTACTTCCTGGACAAGTCTTTCATTGAATGCTGGTTCATTGACTATAAGGCTAGTCTTGTATGCTGCGTTACTCAAAATGGCAAAATCCAATGTGTTCATTTTTTCGAGATAACACTCAAGATAGTTGGAAAAAAGTTCATTCATCATTTTATTGCTGTGCATATTTCTCTTCCATAGTCCCAGATAGAAACTAATTTGAATAAATCGCTCCTTTGGAAGGGACGGCTTAAATTCGTTCAATAGTCGTCTCATTGCACGCTCATAAAATTGTAGTTTTGTAATTTTGCTCGGGATGACAAACATGAACGCATGTAATACTTCTAAAAGATTTTCATATGTGAACTGTTCAATATTCTCGACACATATCTCATCTATCGTGTTCAAAACTTGGACAACTTTATGTGGATCGCCATTTGTTTTATAGGTGTACGTAAATACTATCAAGCGTGGAATTTGATCTATGGGAACTCTCTCAACTGCCGAGTTGAAACTCCGCATATCCTGAACAGGGTAGAAGTCCGAATATTTAATAGTCTGAGGAATTATTGGATCGAACTTGCAGCTCTCTAAGGCCAAGTGTTTGACGAAACGTGCATTTAACGTTCCTGTTTCACCATCTGACTCATGCACTATCAAATCTCTTGCGCTGAAAGTGGCTGATCTGGCAAATAGTTTTGTAATGCCATTCACAGCGGGTTTTGGCGAAATCTTCGCTAAATAAACGCGTACTGCGAAAAACATTTTGGCCTGCAGTTCCTGAGGTGTTCTGAAAATATATATAATTCATTTTAACACAATGATCACTGCAATTTGTCAGTAATAATTAGTTTTATGAGGCTCCTAAACTGAGAACAGTTCGAGAAATTTACATTTAGTCTTATGGAGGCTGGATAAATTGGTTTTGATTGGGTTTTTTGGACGCTAGAAGCGTACAAGTCTTACGGAATTAAAATCATAGGGGCTTTTACACCCTGTTACGAACAGCCAACACGAAAATTTAAAAGTGAAATTTTTGAAATTTCAACTCCGCCAATCGTTTGTATCAAAAATTATTTCGTTTGTATCCCTCTAGTTTACTAGAAATTAAGGTTTTAATTAAGGCTTACGATCAGCCAACACTTTTTTCAAAATCATTTAAAATCAATTGTAAAATAGACTTTTGGGTACTCAATCGATCGGAAATCGTTTGTATCCTCCGAATATGCTATTGAAAAGTTTTGTATACCGCTTATTTTTCCATAAAAGCGAAAAATAAAATCAATTTTTGTCTTAATTATAAGCTTCTTTTTTTTTTGCCACACATGTACTTGGCGCTCATGTTCAACGCCTTCTAGTGTAGCCAAAAGTAAACTTGTAGTGTAAATAACAACAGCGGTATCCTGTACTACAGTGCGTTCCATATTTATAAGCCACCATCAAAATTCGAGTTACTTCACTTTTAAATTTTCTTGTTGGCTGTTCGTAACAGGGTGGCTTTTACTTCATATTACATAGGCCAAAAGCATTAATGAGTTTCCGGTGAAAAAACAGGAAATTTTCGATTCTTTAGTTCGGTTCGGAGCCAATTCACACTCCTGTCGTACATTTGTTAGTGGTCCGGCGCCCGGCTTTCCTGTTGAGTTTTTGTTAAACTCGAAAATTTCATATTCCTTGTTCGAAAAGGTGATTAAAAGTGTTATTAATTACAAGGAGAGCTTCTTTAAGTAACCTTAAATAAGTCATTTTTGGATACGAGCTATAGTTTGGAAGCTGCCGCGAATTTTTTTCTACTTTTGCGATGTTGCCCATAAGACTCAATGGAATTTCTTTAACCCTAGAAGCCCAATCATATTTTCATAAGTCAAATTAATCAACGAATATACTCATGACTCAGTTTATTGTATTATATCTATTATTTTTTAATAATGCACAGTTATGTTCTGTTGGTGTTAAGTGAAAAAAAAAGAAGGAAAATTAGAGTAATATTTATTTATTAAACTATAAAAATGAAAACTTTAAGTAGGCAAAATTGACCTAGATTGGGCTCTTAAGGCCGTTCTCCAATGCACCGACCACCCAACCAAGAACGAACCAAAATCGCGCCATCGCGTCACACATTATGTTGGCCTCATATTCCCTCTCGCTCGTGTTTTGGTCAACCTGGCTAACTTTTTCATGTGTGCGTTTTAACCACATAGTACTAGTCGCCTATTCAGCGGTTGTGTTGTACTAGAATATCCGTCAGTGAGACAGCTGTCCCACCGGTTGCCAGAAACTCAGTGCGCTAATTTTAACATAAAGTGCTTATAAAAATGTGCGCGGTAATTCCAGCCCAGCACTAAAAGTAAAAGTGAGTAGTTTTTTCGTTCAAAAAGTGATAAAAACTCTTCCAGATAAAATATTTGCCCGAGGATGTTGTGACAGCCGGCAGGCACAACTACAGGCAGGGCTTGTATTTTACACGCGAATTCAGGCAATTCAGCGTTTTCGTTGGTTGGTTCGTGGTTGGTTGGTCGGCGCATTGGAGAACGGGCATTAGGGTTAAACTGCCCTATAGATGTGTGCGTGCGCCGGACCACTTCACGGCTTGTAATATATATAGAAGGTTTTTGTTTCGAATTGAGTCAAAAATTTTTTCTTTGTGTGTTTTAGTGCGTGCATCAGTGAAATAGGTTCGATTTGTGCCGTACAAATCCTCTCCAATGTGCACCACTTTTGTAGACATTTTCCCTCTCTTCTCTTACCTCTGACCCAGAAAACCGGTTTGCAGCACTTTTAAGAATACTCGTGTGGAAAGGCTCAACGTAAGATTTGCATTTTACAAATCCCCTTGCACCGACCGCACAAGGGCAAGGCCCATTACAGCGAAAATTTTGTAAAGCACAAACTTGTACTGGCTGCAAGTACTTTAAGTTTATATTTTCTTTGCTTCAAGTTAAACGAAATGGAGATAGCGTTGATGCATGGGGATTTAACCATTTGTACATGAAGTTAGTGCATGGAAAATCGTGATCAACTTATTTGAAGCTCCTCGAAGTGAGCTGTTGCTGGAAAGCTTTCAGTCAACGTGCATAGCACCTCATGTCACGTCTTTTCTGTTTCGGAGAGAAATCAAGGAACATGCATAGCACGTATGTAATTCCAGCGCAAGGGGTTAAGGAGCACCAACACCTGGATCTTGCCGGTAAGAACATATTGGCCCTTAAAAAGGATAAGCAGCTTTCGGAGTGTTACAAAAACACGAATAATGCCTAGATGAATATTCTAGTGGACTTTAAAACTTACATTAGCTTGCAATAGTGATAAAAATAAATAAAAATAAAATGCGACTCCAACAATGGTTCCGCTCAGTATAAAGAAATATATATTAATAATTATATATTAAACAACTGACCTTATTTATAAATATTAATTCCAAAAACCATTTAAATTTAAAGCCGGAATATGTAACTCAGGAAACACACTCTCCTTTGGAGGTTATTAAATACGGCAAGTGTCAACTGTCACTTGCTTTGTCAGTGCATGGTTCTGCAAAATAGTTATAACAGAAATATTTCGAACTGTTATACATAGTAATGTTTTCAAATCATTTTAATTATTAGACATCTTATTATTTTTAATACAAGAATTTGTTTGTAGTAAACCGGAATTTGAGCTTTGAAAAGTTTCTACTTTCTTCAATTTGAAATAAATCAACAATTAACCTAATTGGCTACGTTTACACTAAAAATTGTAATGCTCAAAACTGTGGAGTAGGCTAGAATTTCAGTTGTCAGTTGAAGCAGAGTATCGATTAGTTGATTCCGCATGTAAATAAGGTCAGGCAGCAGGATTTAACCAATTTTTTCGAAAATGGCGAGCATTATTGGGGAAATGGAGTTAAAACGGATTACTTGGACATATAAGGAAACTATTGATCTGCTTGAGCACTGCCGAGCAAGAGACGTTGGCAAGTTATTGGCCCAAAAAAAGTGCAACAAGAAGCTCATCTATCAAGAAATGTTCAATCAAATGGTACGTTTGGGCTATGATAAAACCTTGGAGCAAGTTGTAATTAAATTCAAAAATCTGTATCAAAAGTACCGGAAGGGGCTGCCCAGTAATCCCGCAATGCAAATGAATAAAAAACGATTTGAGTTGTGGACTCTAATGCATGAAGTATTTAAGCACGGCCCAATAGGCCGGACTACCAAAGCAGAAAAGGAAAAAGAAGGCGCTCCTGTTTCTGTTAAAGCTCTGAAAAAAGAACCAGGTTTAATTGATGAGCCTAGGAAAGATCCACTGACTTGTGAGCCACTCGGTGAGGGGATCCCGATGCTAGCAGAGCCCAAATCCCTTAAGGAGCGTGTAGAACAAAACACGCTTCGACTTAAACAAGAAGTGGATATGCAGGAGTGCGGAAACCTTAAGAACTTTAGCAAACCTCCAACAAAAGCAGGTAACTTTTAAGATTTCAATTAATTGCTCTTCATCAGTCCGTATCAAGAATTTTGTACGCTTGCTGTCCAAATGTTCTCCATTAATAAGCTATGCAACTGAATATAATTTTGAATCAAACGGCAATAAAAAATATAATCCTTCATCCAATAACGTAAACTAGTGGTCGCCCTCCCAACTAACAATTTGTAAGAGTCTATTCCTAGATAAATCTGAAATAGGCTTATAAAGCTCTTATTAGTTTTTTCATAAAGAAATATTCCGTTTAAAAGGTTTATAAGAGATTTTCATAAAATTCATTTCTAATAGCGGATTTATATTCTACTTTTTTAAGAAGTTGCACTTATGTTACTTTTAAAGGCATTCGCGAAGAATTCAAAATTGACTTTTCAAAAAACATCTTATTCTGCTTACTGGCTTACAATTATTTTGTGTTAGGATATAATAAGAATAGTAAGAACAAATTCTTTTAAGAGTTCAACTAAAAGCTTTTTTAAAAACAATGTTTGGAATATGTGATTTACAATCTTATAAGATCCTTATACGAATCAAATCAAGTCGAGATCCTGTATAAAAGTTTTAAAAGTCAATTACTTTATATTGAGTTGAAATAAGACCTTTATAAGAACTATACTTACCTTTTTGCAATTTCCTTAAAAAGCAATCTGACATTTCATCCCACTTAGTTATTTTTTGCACAGCAAGTAAAATGTTAATCTATTGTATAACAACCGCGCTTGTTATTATAAATTTAGTCAGAAATACCTTGCAGTTAGTACTGTTTGGTAATGGCAGGGGCGGCTCTACCTTAGGGGCTAGTGGGGCTTAGCCCCACCATAAATTTCAACAAAATTGTGTTAAAAATTCGTATTTTAAGAAAACGTCTTAAAACGTTACTGCATTTCTCTTGTCAGTACGTTTAAGCGACGTTTTTATCATCGACTGTAATTAACTCGATTTTGCAAGCCACTACAATCAGGAAATATCTCCTCTCTGTTACAGGAGCCAAGTAAAATCTTCATATTTGGCTATATACATATGTTCTGTGCAATAAGAGAACATCGTATTCTCATATGCAGCTATAGGAATAGGAAGAAAGGGCTAAAGAAAACGAGCCCCATCATAAGCCAAATCCACTTGGCGAGGGTTGCTAAGAGACAAGCAAGCAACTAGCAAATGTTGCGAAGTTTTTTCTCTTAATAAATTTAATTTCATTTCTCTTCCATCCCATTGCTTTTCCATGCGTTTAGGGCTGAAATAAATTAAGGCCCGAGCCCATACAGCGCGACAACGGCAAGCGACAACGGCAAGCTTAAAGTTTCCAGAGTTTTTTACGTCCGGAAAAAGGAGAGTGCGCCCATGAGACGCGGAAGTGAGCGCGACAAACTTTTCTTATGGGTTCGGGTCAGTGGTATTTTACTGGACTGCTAGCTTAGGGCCAAACCTTTTAGGCAAATCAGGCCAATTAATGTTATCAAAAATCCTGCGCAATTATGTTTAAGCACAACTAAATAACAAATAATAATAATAAAAATAATTGCCAAGAAACGATTTCTGTTATATCTGCAATATTTTAACATTTCAACGTGTTTTCAAAGCTTAAAAGTTTTCGCTGACGAAGCTTTGCAAGTTCTCGTTGTCGCGTGCAGTACGGAACAAAAGTTAAGAAATGTTCAACTTTCCTGCGCGACATGCGACTACGCCGCGCGTCGCTATGGGTGCAGCCCCATAAGAAAGCATGTATTTCAACTTTTCCGCTGTCGTTGTCGCGCTGTATGGGCGCGGGCCTTTAGCCCTGCTGGGCCAGGCGCTACAGCTGTTTCTCTTACATAAGTTATAATTTCATTTCTCTTTCATCCGTCAAAGCGCAGCGCAGCGGGCTAAAATTTTCTAGCCCCGCGGATGAGAGAGTTTTAAATATGTGTGCTAGCAATGTCCCAACACATGTAACCGATCTGGCGTGCACAGATAGCTGTGAAAGAGGCAGTTTGGGGCTAACGAGAGGGTAGCCCCGAAGGATTTATGAGTCGAACTCACTGACATATAGAAATGGACTACTCGTCCCATACAAAATGCCTATCTCGAGATGGTGCACTTTCTCATTCCCTCTTGCTCACACCATTAACGGATTTTGAGCAGTCAGCTGTGGGTTTGAATTGTTGTCAAATGCATTTTTGGGGCATTTCTCCGTTTTTATTGCATAAATCCATCAAGTAATTATACCAAAAATTATTAAATAATTCCGTTTGTATCTTAAATCCCTTTAAAGGAATGCAAACATGAAACTACCTCTTTTTAAGATACAACTGGATTTTACACAATTTCTAAGTTTTCGGCAGAAATTATGTAATTAAATTATGAAAATTAGTCTTTTAGTATCCCATATTGCAAATTCTTTTTATTTTATGTCTGATTTACTGACAAAAATGGCACAAAAACGACAAAAAATCTGGGTAGCGTAGTGCGGCGAATTATTTAGGAATTAATTTTATTTATGCCCTTTTAATGTAACTAAATTAATTGGGGATTACAGCAAAAACACAAAAGTTCTCTAATTGTTACTTTTGAGTTCTTAAAACAGTTGTTTAGCGATATAAATAGCATATTTAGAAGAGAGCATTTCGACGTTTTGCTGAGAGTTTTTCAATAAAAAATGTCTTATTCCACAAACTTTTCGCCGCGAAATTATTTAAGATTTGATGCAACTTTTAGGGGAATCAGATTTAAGCGTGCAGGTTACAAGTAAAAATAAATATAATTTTTAAATTTATCGCCTTTTGAAGCCCCCTATCTCGCCTAATGCGAAAGAAATAGACAGATATATGCCTTCTATATCTGAACTCTCCTTAGGTGAGAACTGTCAAAAGGGTGCACCATTTGAGACAGCAAATCGAGTAGTCCATTTCTATATGTCAGTGGTCGAACTCATATGCACACAGTGTAAGTCGCGTTGAATTTGACACCATACGTAGTAAGTTCGCATAAATTCTTAACAGTGTGAGCGAAAAAATTCGCCCTCTTTCATAGTGCATATAGTGTGTATAAAAAGAAAGTCCTGGAATGGCTAAAGATCTTGAGAAACACGTATCGGATTGAAAAACAAAAAAATACGTGTTTAATATTTTAAAAAGAGCTATTCAATGATACCAAACTCAAATTTACCCGCACCTACCCGGGAGGTAGGGGTAACTTTAAAATTTTAATTACGAACTTCTAGTTTTTATTGCAGATTCGGATTTTGTGATACAAAATAGGAAAATTTTATCTGAAAGACTTTTTCCTATATAATACAGGGAGTGCCGGGGAGGATGTTGTCCGGTGTAAAAATAATTTCCGAGATGATGATTGAATATCTCGAAATATATGTACATCGGATCGAAAAAGAGAGAAAACATTTTTTTGAAAAGCTATCCAATGACACCAAATTTTACAAGCGGGATAGGGTCGAGTTTCACTAATTTGCTATGTAAAAAATCGTGAAAGTTAAATTTGATACACTTTCCGGTTTCCGATTAAGCTGAAATTTTGCATACACGTTTAGTTTAGATGAGAATGCATGGTTATCTAACTTAATTGTTTATTATAGGAATCAAATTTGTTCTAAATTCTAAACAATTGAAAAAAAATCTATGCAATGAGTTCGAGTTTTTTAAACGGATAATTGTGTCTGTCATATCGCAAGTGTCACCTGAGGAAGCGAGTTTTTTATTTTTTTTAAACTATTTTTTACTCCTTTTATCAATCCGATGTGCATTTCTCGAGATATTTGACATTTCGGGGACTTTTTATCTACACTTTATATTATTCAAAACGCTGAGGAGTGCAGTGTTTTTAAGTATAAGTTTTTGTAAGTGGAATAGGCCTGAAAGGAGTTTTGCAAAGGCAATTTTGAAAATTTTTCCTGAAATATGTAAAGCTCCCTTTAGGGAAACCGAATACTTAAATTTTCTACATGTGGTATGTACCTCTTGGATAGATCGGAAAACTGAATAAGTTCATTAAATTAGTTCGTGTTTTGTAGTACATAGTTAGCCCCACCAAAGCTAATTGTCACGAGCCGCCACTGGGTAATGGTTTTAAATAATAACATTACTGCAGTAAGTTCTTATAAGTGTCGATTGTTTATTATAGTAGTCTTAAAAAATGCTTTAATAAAAACGTGCTCTCTTATTTCTCTAATAACAGCAATTTACACGAGAAAATTCATAAAGTATTCTTAAAAACACTTTTAAAAAGACAACAACAACCGGCCATTTTTAGTTGTCGTTGAAAAAAAAATCAGAAAGGGCAAATGCATTCGTTATCAATTAGATTTGAAAATAAAATATTTAGTGTGAAATTTCAAAATGTTTTATATTTAATTTATAAGTATTATGTAGCAATAACATTATTTTGGGCCAATTTTTGTATTATTTAAGGAAATTAATTTAAAAAAAATTTTTCGTCATCCATATCATGTTGATTTATTTGCAAAATTTTGATGGGGATGAATATTTTTTGCAAATATCAGACCACATTTCATCAATATAATTTTTTCCGCGGTAATATCACCACTGCCTAATCGAAATTATGATTTTATTCATTATGTGAAAATACTAACATGTTTAAGATAAATTATTGCCTAAATTTTCATAAAGTCTTCTTACAGGTTTTTACCAGAAGATCTAACTGTGTATATGACAAGAATATATATTAAAGATGAAAAGTAAAACACACAATCCTATTTGAAGTTTCGCATTTAAATAATCCTATATAGATATTAATACTTATACCTGCTTTTAAAGAATTCTTCTTAGTGCTTTGAAGAGTTCTTTACGAAAGCTATTAACGCTTTATCAGGTTAATTTCATACGCCAGTTCTTAGCTAGTAAGGCTCTTCAAGAAGTTTTGAGGAGTAATTTTTTAAAGTAATTGCCTTAGTTAAAGCCTATTTTAATCCTCATAGAACGCTTGAAGAGCTTTAGAAGAAAAATATTGTTTGTTGGGCTGTGGTCGAAATTCGACCTACTGGGGTTACTACGAAAAATACGAATGTACACAGCCTACTACCTATATGTGTTTGAAATTGGCACTGTCAATAAAAAAATTACGACAGTTTGACCACAGACTACTATGCGTTTGACATAGACAGTATGAACGTAAATAATGAATTTATTTTATTTTATTTAATGTATTTGTAACACATATTATATTTAAATTTTAGGTTTCTGCACTGCTTCTCTATGTAAACTTTAACTATGCCAAATCTCACACTGCTCCGTCTGTCCAATATGCTTAAAAAGGGGTACAAAGTTTTCCCTTCACGTATTAATATATAGATTTCATTTAAAATTTTAAAGTTGAGCCCGCTCAACCCCCAGGAGGGTCAAATTTGATGTCACAGGATAGCTTTCCAAAAAAATATTTGAAACGTATTTTTTCCTTTTTTCTATCCGATGTGTATATCGCAAGATATTCGACCATTCTGAAACTTTTTTTTTTACACGCTGTACATCTGAACTCTATTTTCTTTCTTTATTTATTTTTTTTTATACATTTCTCCTTTTCCCTTGTAAATTCCTAATTAGTATTCTTTTATTTTTTGTTACCATGAATTCAACTTATCCAGTAATTCTTTACAATAAAAGATGTAGACTCTTGCTCAGAATGCCTTAAGGGGCACCTAGTGTAACAGGCCAAAAAAAAAAGGTTTTTTTTGCGACATTTCCTATGACACAATCAAATTTTATTCATAGTGGTCTTGTACATATTTATAAAGTACTAAAGAAATTTTTTTATACCTCTTATAGCCAAAATAGCGGCGTTATTGGCGGTGGCGTCAAACATGTCGTTGCGATGTCTGATTTGCGTGCAAAATATATTCCCCTACAATGAACCTAAAACAATCTGGAAACTTGTTAATAACATTCATAATTCGCAATTAAGCCAAAAATGCATATAAAAAATTTAAAAAAAGAATTAAATTTGAAGTTTGAAAAAAAAGTTGTTTTTTAGTATAAATAAAAACTAAACTATATAAACTAAATTTACAACAATATTTTTCTAAACAACTAGAAACTATAACTATAACTGTTTTGTATAACTGGTTAAAATCAAACAGTTTTTGAGATATTTTGCACGCTAATGTCGAAAATGTTGTTTCAAGAAAAACGCGATTAAGAAAATGTACTGAGGTGGGGCCGCTTTGAGAACCGGTTACGTATAGTCATATTACTCGAAAAATAATTCGAAGATCTTTATAATATTTTACAGGCTTATTCTGCATAAAATTTGGAACATTTTTAAGTACAAAAAAAAAAAAATATTTTTTCGACTCTCTACACTAAGTGCCTCCCTTATTTGAATAAATCTAAATAAATATGTACAAATTATTCCATTTTAGATCGTAGCACTGCGAACTACCTTCGCTGTGTTAGATATCTTGTCGAGAAGTTTAAAGCTGCACAGGAGGAACTTCAGAACAAATTCTATATTCAACAACTCAAATTGCAACAACAGCAACAAGATTGGGAGGAGAAAATTTTAGATGAAGAACGTGAATTTTTCGTAAAAATCTTGAAGCAATCTGAGGAAGATGCGAGAAATAGGACTTCTAGCACTGACATCAAAGAGGAGGAAGAAGATGATGAAGAGGATGAATTGATGCAATAAAATAAGAAAGCAGAATTAAGGAATTTAAGCCCACTATTCCTAACTTATTCGAATATTTCGATGTTTTGTTAAAAATACTATAAACCTGGATGTGATGTGCTACAAAATAGTCAATAAGGTTTGAAGGTTCTGGCGCTCCATGTCATCATGGCCTAATGAATTCGCTTTACTGAGAATGAGATTAGAGAATTTTATTTATTTATTTGTTTTAAGACTTAGCTAGGCTAGTGAGTTTCTTTTGAAGATTCAATACAAATGGTAGGTATATCGAATGAGAAATTTTTAGATTTTTGATTTGAAATGTGATTTTATCATCTCTACCTTTTTTCAACCGGTCGGTAAATCTCATATGTTAATAATTTAAAATTGGATGAATTTTTGTTATTTTCAAATAAGTTCAGTTAGTACTGTAGTACTAATTTTTCAACCAATATACAATTCGTTTTGAAAAAGAAAATGTTTTATTTATTTGTAAACAGAAGCGATATAAAAACTGAATCGCTTGTTATAATTTTGAAAAAAATTTGCACAGACGACTCGTTTAGACCTTTAATAAAACTCCAAGAACGAGATGTATACTTCCTAGGCAGCGAATCTTACACAATTATTAAAAAGTTCAACGTGGCAAAGTTTTAAACACTCTGTATGGCACGAAATTATAAGTTGCTTATTTCTCTGGCGGAAATTTTGGGTGGATTTTCGCCCCATATAATGCAGTAGAAGATAGATTACTGTAGACTCCGTTTTGAAGCATTAGTGGATTTTCTTATTTAAGTATTTTAAATTTCAGAAAAAGAAAGAAGTCAAAATTTCATAGTTGATAGAGTTCAAAGAAAGTTGGGGCGGGGCATGAAAAATAAGTATGTATGTGGGCAAATGTGAGTTGTGGTATAGGGGAGGATCTTGCCGCCGCAGAAATTTTATATATGTAGGTACCTACATATATAATATTATATTTGGTATTCCGTAATTTAATTGAGAACTTAAATAATTTCAGCAGGTGATGCAGGTGCGAGTATCGATCAACACTCAACAGTGCAGTCATTCTTGCTGAAAAACTTCCTAAATTGTGGAAAATAATGGGCAAGAAATTCAATTTTTAAACTTTAAAAGTTTATAATTTTTCACGAAAAGAAGTTAGTAAGCCGATTAAACAGTCAATGAAAAACCCTGAGTTACTGTAGCAATGTATTTTAGGATCGACTTGATGGAAGTTTCTAAAGACAGTGTAAATACTGAACTCGTTATAGAAAGAAAAGACATAATATAAATGAGTTTACGACTTTCTTTTATAAATTATTTACAGTTCAGTTCAATTATTCATTTCGTCAATCTTTGAGTGAAAGCAGTCGATAAGTTCTTGCATATCTGCGTAGCCGGACAGACCTTTCGCTTCTTCTTTTGGAAGCCACTTGTAATTGTCGTGCTCTTCTGAGAGAATAGGCTCCTTTTCGGGATTAAGCAATTCAGCTAGCCAATAGACAACAATCTTAGGGTTTCCCTTAACTTTATACTTTAGGGTGTGTGAAATATCCTTGTTAATTTTCAGATCAGGTTCCGTGTAGCTAAAAAATTGATGTTAGAATATGGGGAATCTTCGGTACCAGCAAATACCCTGTCTCTTCCTTTGTTTCCCGTAAAGCAGTTGTGAAGTCCTCTTCTCCAGGATCTACGTGCCCCTTCGGAGGCGTCCAGTGGTGCTGGCCATACGAAGCCTGAAGCAAAAGGTATTCTATCTGACTAGAAAGGCGGCGGAATATAACAAAGCCTGCAGCGCGTTTTTCCATTTCTATATAAATGTATTTTTAAAAACAGAAATTTTAGTCCTCACACGAAAAGCACTTTAGATCGACGACAGAGAAGTTAATTCAATTAAAATTCTTCGGTAGCACAAGGCCCGGATAATTCTTAAAGGCGCAGCTCCCAGCGAATGCCGGCAACTAGATTTTGACTTTTGACACTGACAGCCCGCGTCCTCATCATGCACTGAAGGGACGAAACGACGGCGTCAACGATAAGAAATTTTATATTTGCAAGCATTCGAGAATATTCTCGGTCTCCTCCTGCAGTGTCTCCAGCTTGTTGAGGAGAATAATTTTAGCTGCCGAAATGATTTCTCTGGCGACCCGATGCGGCATATATTCCACAGACTCCACCAAATCTTTTGCTTTTGCCTTGGCGATATCTTCGATGGTCCTAAAGCCCGCTGAATAAAGTTGCCGCGCCCGATTTACCTTCACAGCAGGCAGTTCCAGAAGGGGCTCCAGCTCAATGGTGCAGCAGTGATCCAGCTTGGTGAGGAGTCTTTCAAAGAGCGGCTTGAAGCACCAGAAGGTTTCAACCTGTTCACACAACCGAATGATGCTGCTTGTCGCCGAAAGCGATTGGCTGATCAAACTCTGGACAATTCCGCGTTCTATTGAATATTTGCTGGCTATTTCATGGAGGGGCATTGTATTTATTACATCATTTAATATAAAAACTCGAAAGAGTCTGTTTAGCTGGGATTCCATGGGGCCCTTGATGGACAACGTTCGAAGCATCTTCATTGCGTGAACCTCAGTAATGCCGATAATATTGGTAACCCTTAAAGTGTCCTTGTCCAAGTTGTTGTACTCCTTGAAGAGGATCCTCGGGTCGGGAGTGATGAACTCGTCGTTCAAATGGAAACTAACCACCAAGTAAAGCAAATGCGTAAAATTAGTGAGAACTAAAGACTTTTGGGCTTCCTTCAGCTCATGAAAGATTGACTCTGCTTTCCTATAATCGATCCCAGCTTTAAAAGAAGCTCTTCCAATAATCGTTAGCTCAAATTTTGTACTCCTATTAAGGACGTAATGCTTCCCTGTCGGTACTACCTTTTCTCTGACTTCCTGAGTGGTCACAAATTGTGAAGGTGTAACTGCGTCCTTTGCGCTTGATACTTGGAGTATTTTATGCTTGAACATGTCTCGCAGCACTTGTGTGACCATAGAGCTCACAGATATATCGAGCCGCTCGGCTTGAACAGCTAAAAGGGAATTGGACACTAAAGTGACTACATCCTTAAGGCAATTCGCCAAATTAAGTCCAATTGCACTCATAATTAAAGATTGCAAGCCGACCCCATCTTGATAATCCAAAGAGCTCACGACTTTGTCCATTGGCGAAAACAGCATATGAGCTACTTGTAGGTTGTCTTTTGAAGAGCAGATCAAAATACTTTCCCCAGCGTCTCCCAATCCTGCGCGACCAGCACGTCCGACCATTTGCTTATATTGGCAAAGGGTCATAAATTGCGCACCGACATATGGGGCCCGAATAATAACCCTTTTCGCTGGTAAATTTACGCCCGCCGCGAGGGTCGAAGTGCAACATATCACAGAAATGGTCCCAAATCGGTACGCCGTTTCCAGTAGCTTCCTCTCGTCCGTCGTTAGACCTGAATGATGATATGCTATACCGCCAGGAATAGTTGCTTTCAGAACAGGACTGAGTGTACCGCAAAGTTTCTCTATTGCGTCCATTAGGGACACCTTTTCTTCCTTTCGGAGTTCTAAATACTTCTTTGGGAGAATCTTACTTAACAGTACGGCAACATTTTCGCAATTTTTCCTGGACGAACAGAATACCAGGCAAGACCCATCGGGAATAACCTCCGACACAAGACCAGCCAGATGATCAGGATCTGCTTTCTGAACACTTGCGCTGTACTTGTAGTTAACTGTGCGATTGTATACGAAAATATCCTCAACACCGTCTCCTTTGGGGTTTATCTCTAGAACATCAGAGCCGCACTTGATATACTCCTAAAGGGATAAATAGTAAACATGTATATATCTTTAAATGTTATATAAGTCGGTGAAATTTGAATACCTAGTAAAAACTAGGCACTAAATAAATTTGAGAATAAAATTGCTTCATTGTGTTGATTTCTTTTTTTTCTCAATCATCTCACCACTAAAATGTAATAAGCCGTATTTTAGCCATTTTTGCAAATTGTTATAAAGCAAACAGAATTAAAGGAAATTAAAAGTTGAAGTGGTCGCGAAGATTTTCACAATGCTGTATTAATATAGAAATATCATTAACACGGTCAACCCTGCGTGGACCACCAGTGGTCCACAGGCACTTCATTCATCTGGCAACGTGAGCCACTGGTGGTCCACACTTAGATTTCTCCATCTAGCGGCATAGACCACCGGTAGTTCACATATGCAAGCAGTAAGACAATCAAGCGCCGCCAAAGGAAAACAACTTATCATCTCGTGCACGTCGATCATAGAGACTTTAAAAAAGTGCGTCGGGTTGAACGTGTTAAAAAATTTAAAAATGCAATTCATAGAATTTATTTTAAATATTTTTTTGACTAAATTCATTGGAAAAATGGTATTTTTATTTAGAAACCTTAGATATGTTGCAGCAAAATTTTAAAGAAACTATAAAATCTAAATTCGATTATCTGGTAATATAATTGAGATATTCTATTTTATAGAACTGGTATAAAGGCTCACCGACGATATATTTATTAAAAAATACTAAATCATTACTTATATTAGTATGTACCTTCAGTTCAACTGGGCGAAAACCTCTTGTGTAGACATCGGCATTCAAGAAATCTGATAATTCTGGCAAATTTCCAATAGTTGCACTCATTCCTACTATCTGAATGCCAGCTTTCAGGTACATGATTTTAGTAAGAAGTGTTTCCAACGTAGCTCCCCTTCCGCGTTCCCCGATCAAGTGCAATTCATCGACTACAACTAGTCCAATATCGTTAGCTCGTTCGGCCTCAATCAAACTATCGAATAATATTGCACCCTTTTCAATTGATGCTATATAAAGTGACCTTCGTTTTCTGCGCTTTGGCGGAGGCACTCGCCCTTTTCCAGCAGTGTACTCCTCCACTAGGAAATCAAAGTGTATTGCAAATGGGGACATTGCCCCGACTTTTTCTTGGACTATCGAGACATACGGTAGGATGAAAAGAACATTTTTGTTCCTGCAAATGATCTCTCTTAATATAAGTATCTCGGCCACCAAAGTCTTGCCTCCGCTTGTGGGGAGAGCGTAGAGAAGATTTTTCCTATTTTCTATCGCTGGTAATTGCAAACATTCCTTTTGCCAGTCGTAGAGGCTTTTTATGCCCTTATACTTGTAAATTAGGCTTTCAGCTTCCTTGGGCAGACCGTAAAATGGACCTTTACTAGGGAAAATTGCCTCATTTAAGAACTCCTGCGAACTCCAGCTGAAATCTTTTAAATTATGGCTATCCAGAATTGAAGTTTCCTTATCAGTCGCAATTCTCTGCTGGATATCCTCCCGGGTGTGATACTGGGACCCACAGAAAAATGCTGAGAAGTCCATTTTGCTGATTTCCGACGTTCTTCGCCGGACATCACCAATAAATTTCTGAGTGCACTGTAGATCATCTCCAACGATTTCTTCACATTGATTACCTTCTATCGAATCGCTGTCTCCATTCAACGGTATATTAGAAAATATGCTGTCGTTTTCTTTGTAATCATTTGGCCATAATTTGAGACTTTCAGAGTTTCTAGTTTTGCAGGCCTTCTTTGAGGTATTTTCCTCAAGGCACTCTTCAGATTTTCGTCGCACCCCCTTAAGAATACTATCAACATTTTGTCCTACAAGAAAATCATCATCATCACTAAAAAACGACATATTTCTTACAAAAATAAGGACTAATTCAATTCGAAACTTCTTCCCGGTGCAGTTAACTGTCAAAATAGCTGGATTCTCGTGTTAAGTCAAAAAAGCAAATATAATATTTTAATTTTTAATACATTTGTAAATCTAATTTACAGCAAAAATCATCTATATGTATTTATATATTTTATATATTCAACAAAACCGGTAAACATAATTAATTAAAAGATATTGCTGCTTTTCCCTCATAAAAACATATTGTGATTTTGACATAAGCTTGAACATTTAAATTAGTTCTCTTTTTCTGTTACTTTCAAGAAGAAGAAGAAGAAGATACTAAACGTCTAAACAGAAACCCGGCAAACCACGCGCGGTTATTTTAATAGTGTAGAAAAGGAATATTTTATTTTACCATGTCGACTGCTATGCCAATAAATCCGAAACCATTTTTAAATGGTTTAACGGGTAAACCTGTTTTGGTAAAACTGAAATGGGGTCATGAATACAAAGGATATTTAGTTTCTGTTGATGGCTACATGAATATGCAGCTCGCAAACACTGAGGAGCTCATCGATGGGCAGCACACTGGTAAGCGAAATTGATTTTTAAAAACTACACGCTGGATTCCTAGATCGTCACCAACTTAACTGGAACTTTTTAGTTTCTTTGATTTATTCATTCACCTAAATATATATCAACAAAAAAATTGTTAAGTCATATTTATAGGCAGTTGTTGCGAAAATGAAAACATAACTATTTTCAGCTTCAGGGTTCTGCTCTTGACTCGCAAGATCCTTGTGCAGTGTGCCCCTATTTATCTGTACCAACGAATTATTTTTTTTAATAATAATAATAATAATAATAATTTATTGGCATATTCAGAGCCATTTTAGAAATATACAAATATCATACAACATTTTCTCTCACATACTGAACAATTTTTGTTTTAAATACCCTCAAACAGGTTTCTGTCTTAATGTCTATTGGTAATTCATTAAAATTCTGTACTCCTCTAAAAAACAAACTGTTCTGTGCAGTGGCATTTTTAAAACTCGGTAATCTACAATTTTCCCCTGATCTTAAAAAATACGGTTGCATGTCCTTTACCAAATTAATATATATTGTTAGGTACTTTCGCATTAAATTGCACTTCGCTTTGTAGATGAACATAAAAACGTTCATCATTATCCTCTGCCTAACAGTAAGCCATTGTAAGGAATCAAGCATATGCTTTATGGGAGTATATCTGTCGCATCTCAGGATAATCCTCATCGCCTTGTTCTGAAGAAGCTGCAGTTTCCTTATCATCTGCTGGCTACACATAAACAGTATTGTGCTGCAGTACTCGAAATGTGGTTTCACAATCGTGTTGTAGATTTTGATCGCTGTGCCTGTCGATATATCACCACGAATCCTCCTAAAGAAGTCAACTTTCTTCGCTATTTTGGTCGTAAGGTTATCTACGCACGTCTCGTGTTAGATGCCTTCTGACTCCTTCCTATGAATCGAAGTTCATGGAGCTTTCCTTTGTCGTGAGAGCTGCCCGTTTATGGAACCTCCTACCTGCCTCACTTAAGTGTGTTGTTTCTTCTGTTATCTTAGAAAATAACTACATACTAAGCCATTCGGCTAGTCAGCTTTGATAGTTCACCGGTTATTTAAATCACCTGCTTGCTTGCCTGTGTGTCCCTGCCTATTTCCACCTCAATAAGTTTCCTTTATACCTGTTTTTTATTATTCGGACTGCTGGGTTTGAGCGGGCACCATCTTGTGGGAATGCAATTTTAAATTTAAATCTTATTCTGAATTTAAATTTAATTCTGGTCTAACTTAACTTACCTTCATCACTTGAACTTAACTTATCTTAATCTGATTTAATTTAACTTAATCTAATTTCTTTCTGTCCAACTAGTTTAATTTTGGGTTGTTTTGGTCATAGTATTAGCTGCATTTGTTTCTTGCTATGTTTCTCTCTTTATTTTAGTATTTCTTAGCAATCGCTATAAGACTCATGTTGAACCGTACCAGAAATAAATAAATAAATAACATGATCCAAAAAACAATTTTAAGCATAACATTCAAACCGGGGTAGGTCAATGTAGCTCTACGTGCCGTGACCACAGTCACCCCTGGTAGACCCTTGTGGCAGGTTAAAACTGAAAAAGGGGTAAAAACATTACAATTTTATATGAATTGTATGGCTTTTTCTTTATTGCTGAACGAAATAATTGTAATGTTATAACTAACTGTTCTAAGCAAATGCTTAACCCTTTCTGTACCGGCCAAATGAAATTGTACATGGAGTGTAAAACAAAATTTTTATGAGTTGTTAAGTTTAACAAAACGATATAAAAATTTAGTTTTAAAAGAAATCTAATTGAAAAATTCAAAAACGAACATGACAAAAATTAAAGGAGCATAAATTAATGATTTCATTTATTTGGATATTTGCTAAAGTATTTTAACTAAAACCAACATAATACGAGATTTCCATATAAGACCTTTTCGAACGAAATATTATTAGAATTCGAGGATATATTGTTATAGTTCCTTTTAATTTCTATTTCTTATATACATTTTTTGGATAATTGTACGTATTGTATTGTAATTTGTATCAATTGCATAGTTATCGCGCGTTTTCTTAATGCCGCACAAATGCGGTATTGTGCAACAAATCAATCGACTAAAAATAAATATACTTAGAGTTTAAATATTTTGTTGTTGCTTGAAGGCGTAGGAGAATTTTAATAGTACATTTGTTATTATTGTAAATTAAATTTGATATATTGTTTTAATTTTTTCCAGGTAATCTTGGTGAAGTTCTCATTCGATGCAATAATGTCCTCTACATACGTGGAGCAGATGAAGAGGATGAGGAGGGTGAAATGAAGGATTGATTTTGCATCGTACAATAAATTCCTTAAGCTAAGTTATTTCTAAATCGTAAAACTGGATTTCTATTGTATAAATAATTAATAGAAGTCAAAACTTTTTTCTATTGTTTTTATATACATATTTCTATATACCTTTCTTATAAGCCAAAGTTGTTTATCCTCACACACAGCTGATATTATGACAACTTTTGGGATCATAATATCTAATTTCGAAACAATGGACTTCGATTGCTTTTAAATGGTGATCAAATAAATGGAAAAATTAAAATCTGTCTAGTATTGTTTGCGTGATTCGCTAACAGGCACAACTTTAGTTATAATTTTATATGTTCAGATTTATAATTCATGATCGCACATTTGCATCCACAGAAAAGGTTAAAGAAAGATTACTGGAAAACTTTGTTGTTCAGCGGAATCAGAATTGGCTCTCGGAATTGCTTTCTCCTTAAAAAAAATTCAATAACTTGTTGTGTGCGATTTATTTATTTGGCACGGGTATCTCATCATCACAGATCTGTTGAGGAAATAAGTACTGCCTCAGAACCATAATACTCAACTGTTTAGTGTTTGGTGGATAAAAATGTAAAATATTTTAAAATGACTGAGTATACAAAAAATTGTACAATGAATACAAAATATCTGGCGGCCAATTCTCAACTATGTCAGTGTCTTTTTTCTGTTAATTGAAGCAGACACTGCTTGATTGTTTCGAAGATGACCTCACTGGTCTGCTGCGAAGAGAAGGGCTTATCCACTGGAGGCACGTGGATGAATAGACATCTTTCGCAGTTCCTATCTAGCGATTTCAAATAGATGTAGCCGCAAAGGTAATCGCCGACATCAGTCGAACAGGCACAAGCATTATCCACGGCAACGAGAACATTAATTGTTTTCGAAATTTGATCGACGTCCAGTTTTGTGTGCAGTCGCTCACAGCACACACCGTTTTTGTCCAAACATACAGAGGACGAAGGTAATTTTTTTCCCGTGTAATCTGGACGGCAGAACTTGTTGTTATACGCTAGCTTCTCCAAATGAATTCGATTCGCAGCACCATGAACTCCGACGTGTATCACCAACTGAAATGGACAGTTGTAGGGATTCACTTACTACTGGATTTTATTTAATCATACCTCTGGATTCTTTTTCCAAATCTCGTCGACGATGTGGTCAACTTTCTCGTAGACGACCGGCACAAGCTTCTTCTCCAAAGTGTATATAGTATCTTGAAGCTCCAACTTGTTCGGCAGGAGTCGCACCGCCTCCCAGCTGGCGTTTACCAGCTCATGCCCTGCAAAGGGACCAAACCCTGTTACTACTATCAGCTTGTCCTCCATGGCCGTTGAAATTCTTCAGATTTCAGAAATCCTCCGGATCAGGTCAGCAGTATCTTATCTACAGTTTCATGTGACCAAAATAGTATCTCGTTTGACAGAAAGTGTCATGTTATTTTTAAGAGGTGAGTGTCTCTTCTTTCAGCTGTGCTGCAGCGAGAAGCTTTGTACATTCGCTCTGGGCAGAGGGGTATTATGTACTTGGAACTTTTTTGGAATATTTACGATTATTAAATGCTATTTTTATTGCATTACTACAAAGAGATGAATAACAATTCTCTTGATTATTTATATATATTGTTTAATTCTCAGGTGGTGTATGAATACATATATATTGTTTAATTCTCAGGTGGTGTATGAATACCTCTTGTTGAATATATAAATAAATAAATTGTTAATAAAATTAATTTATTTTGATATTCAAATACTATTAATTTGTACGTTACAAATCTAATCGGTGGACATCATGCTTTCCGAAATACAATCGAAAAATGTTTCTTTTTTTTAAATATTTTTATTTATTTAAACAAATGCGAGTTATGATTATAAAGTTTCATAATAACAAATTAAAAGTAAAAAAAAAAAAATTAAAAACAAGCTTTTATTGAAAAAAGTGAACTAAAAAGTAACAAATAAATTTAAGTGACATTTGTCATATATGTATACGTATATGTATAAAGGTACATATATCCTAAATTCAGAATAACCCCACTCTCGGAAACTCATCGTCATAATATAGGCGTACGTAGATACGTCAGTTCTAAGGACGTATATAAATATAGATCTTTTCAAAATGTAAAATATATGTATGTAAATTTTAAAAGCTTGATTCACTGATATTGCATAGCAAACCTGTATAACGGATAGTGTACTTCAGTGCCTCAGGCTTTTAAAATTTTTCTATACATATTTTACCTTTTCCCTCAGATAATAAACTATGTGAGCGTATTTTTTACTTAGGGTAACCTGTTCAACAGTTAACCACATAAAATTCGAACCATCACACCTTATAATTGTTCATTCAAAATATATTTTTTCTGTTTTGGTTAAAAGGCAGGTTCGTTAGCTATATATTGGCATTGAAAAACTGTTCATTTTCCTAACGATTTTTGAGAAAATGTTTTTCTTTTAAATGAGAATTGGCTAACTGTGTCCACACTATATAGTACACTATTAACCAAAGGGGCTTGCAAGAGTTAACCATGGGGTACGCAATACTACTAAATATGATACATTATTTTGAAATAATAACACCATATGCTATCAAATTGGCCTCTTATTTCTTATGCAAGGTTATTTCGTCATAACTAAAACAAAAAATATTACCCCCTTATAATAATTACGAACAAATTAACATGTTTATGAGATCAATAAATTATCAGACCTATCGTTTTGGAACATTGCTCAGCTTTAAAAGCATTATGTATTATATATACATACATAATAGATTTTTTTTTTTTTTTTAATAGATTTTAATAGATTTATTGACGCCAATCGGCTTTATACAAAGGTAAAGTACATAAATTAAGAAAAAACTTGTGGTGTAGAGATATTCTCGTACTAATTATTATAAACATATACATACGGAAGACTAAGTAAGTAAAGTTTAAAGTTTGTCACATTGTATTTAGAACACTCGATGTGATAGGGATTAATTCAGTAATAAATTTTTAATTTCGGTCATAAACGAGAGGTAGGAGCCATCGAAGAAGTTAACAGTTGAACAGTGTTCATTCACACTCTTAGCTATTCTATTCCTTGGTCCATGGAGTACGTAACTTTTAGTTGACTTGGTGACTTCCAGCAAACGATTGAATCTGAGACCCGGCCTAGGGCAGACTAGTTTAAAGAGCTCGAGAGCCTCCGGCGAATCAATGAGCCCATTAATGACTGTAAAAGAAAGATAGGTCAGCGATTTGTCTGCGTTGGGATAAGCTGCTAATCTTGAAATGAGCATAGATTTCATTAATATTCAGGGATATACCCTTGGTCCGTAAAAAGTATGAGAGGTACTTGCAGAGCTTGTACTGCAACTTCTCCAGCATGTTTATACTTTTATCCGTGAGTGGTGACCAGGCAATGGTGCAATATTCAAGGATGGGCCTAGCAAGGGCTGAGTAAAGACGGAGGATCGTTGAGGCATTCCGGAAGTCTCCACCAGTTCTAAAAATGAAGCCAAGCACTCGGTAGGCCTGCTGAGTTATCCTGTCCACATGTCTGTCGAAGGTTAATCTATTGTCAATGATGACACCCAGGTCTCTAATAAATGTAACCTCCTGGATTTGTTGGTTGCCCAGCATGTAAACGATTGGTTGTTGATGAAGAGAACGTGAGAAAGACAAGATGGCACATTTTTTTACATTCAAGTTGAGTTTATTAGCCGTACACCATCTAGCGATTTCGGTGATATCCTGTTGCAAGACTAAGAAATCGTTAGGAGATGATATTTTCCTGAATAACTTCAAATCGTCTGCATAGAGAAGAAATTCTGATTTTAAATTAGCACCGATGTCGTTGATGAAAATGTTGAACAAAACAGGTCCCAGATGCGACCCTTGAGGAACACCAGACGTAACTTTGTATTCGGCTGAGGTGTGACCGTTTACTCTAACCTGAAGGTGTCTGTCAGCCAGGTAGGACCGAAACCATTCCAGCGCGCTGCCCCTGACCCCGTATCTGGCCAGTTTATTCATAAGTAAATTGTGGTTTACCATGTCAAAAGCCTTGCTAAAATCAGTGTAAATAATGTCACTATAGGTTTTGTACCAACTTATCAAATATAACTACCTAAATGCATTTTGGCTAACATGTAGATCACCCTGTTCCCGGAACCGTTACACTATCCTCACTTTTCAATAAGTGTCATTACACAAACAATACCTACATATACCAAACGAAGCATGTTTAGTCAATCTACACAGCCGACATGATTATTGTTATATTAAACTAAAAGAAAGTTAAGAGAATAACTACTCACGTCATTTTTTTAACTTGTGGCTAACTTTTGGAAAGATCACCCTACCTACACGGAAGTGCAAAATAAAATATGAAGTTATGCTTAATCTCCATTAAAAACCAGACCAAACCAAATAGGGAAGTTCTCCACTACAGTTCTCCATTTCACGACATTCTCCACCACGGTGTTTCTGTACGAAACTCTTACATTCTCTATTACAGACTCTACTCACCACTACAGGAACTCATTTCACCACTTGACTTGACAGCTGGAAGTGTTTTTGTAATGTCATGAGTAGAGTTTCACTTCTATACCAGTTGAGAAGTATTCCTGGTTGAGTTTGGGTAATTGAGTTCGTTGTGAGAAAAATAAATAGAATTTGTGAGTAAAAAAATGGACAGGAATTTGGCGAGTAAAACACCGGTAAGTTGTAATTATTATAATTATACATAAGTAGTTAGTAAATTCATTTAAATTATTAATCCTTTATGTTGGTATTTCTAAATATGCTGCTGAGATAATTTTATATTTTCATTGAGTCAATGTTTTCTTATAAATATTTCTAGGAAAAGCCGTTTAGAGAAAAGCATTTCTCGGAAAAACCTTTTTGTGGAAAGCATTTCTAGGAAAAGCCTTTTTAAGAAAAGCATTTATAAGAAAATAAACTCAAAGCACAGTTGGTACTTTGAAGTGAGAATATCCCGATCGCAAAGGATTTAATTAATATATTGCTTAAAAACATATATTTTACATTTTAATAGTAATTTGACATATACATACATATATATATTCATTTTTGTATTTTCAGAAGAAATTAACAGGCAGAGTGGGAAAGCAGCAAAAAATTAGACTGCTTGAATTAATGAAGGCAAACCGGAGTGTTGGCCGCGGGCAATATTCTGCGAAGAGCAGCGCTATTCAACATGACCAATGTTGGAAAAATGTTGCTGTGGAGTTAAACGCACTTAGTGGAGGAAAAAAAACTGCCGACCAATGGAAAAGAGTAAATTTAAAATACTTTATGAACGCTGAAAGCTATTAATTTTTACACTTTTTGTTTTAGTGCTGGATTGATTGGAAAGCAAGCGTAAAAAAGCAGTACGGCAAAATCAGGGCGTTTAAAAATAGAACCCGCGATAGCCCTTTCAGCGCAGGACCAAAACCATTGGAAAAAATAGATGAAGAAGTGATTTCTTTTTTTTCCGAGAATTTGATTGAAGGAGGGACTAATCCTGAAGCAGGATTTCTTCAGGAAGCTACACTACATAGGGAGGAGCCATCACAACCGGAACCAAGAAGAGAACATAGACAAACCGGATCATCGCTAAAAAACTTTTTTGAGAAAGCCAAAAGATATGAACAAAATAATGCCATATTGTTAGAATTAAGAAAAATTAGTAAGCACACGAAAAATATTGAAAAAGAGTTAAAGAAAATAAAAGAGAAATTAAATTAGTACAAAATGTTTTACTTAAATTCCTCACTTAAAATATTTTACAATTACCGAATAAAAAAAAAAAAACAGGAAGACTATGCACTAAAATAATTGCTAATGATTTTTTCGCTATTAGAGCCCCGTGTTAAATATGAACTTTACATTTGCAATTTTTCACTATCTGTTTCCTGTATTTCATCAATATCTGAAGGTAAAGGTTAATTATATTTTCGCCGAATATTGTGAAGAGTGCAGCATGCATTTGTGATGGAACCCGATAATGCAGGCTCAACTAAAAGGCTACGATCACTTGACAAGCATGCAAATACTTATTTTAGAACTCCGTTAAATCTCTCTACGCAGTTGCTTGCTAAAATATGGGCCTGATTATATATTTTTTGGCTTTCGGTGACGACATTATCGATTTGCATCATCAACCACGGTTCCACGGAGTCTCCAATCACCCACATTTCATTGTCATTGTTATTCCGGCAATGTTGTTCCAGAAAAGATCTCGCTTTGCTTGTATTCCAGAAAAAAGCATCAAATCACCAAATCTGGCTAAGCAGTTGAAAATTTCCAAGTCAAAATCGCAGATCAGTTGAACATTTTTGGAATGAAAACCTATTGTCTTAATAATTGGACAAATGTAATTTAAGGCAACGCACATTCTTACACTCTTTGGAATATATGTCCTTCTGACTGGATTCCCCGTGTGTGCACTTAATTTATTTAATAATTCCTTTGCTCCCTCCTTGGTAAACCGATAGAGCTCTACAAATCTTGTGGCATCTCTCTTAAGGCCGTTCTACACTATTAAATTCACAAACGCGAGTTCGCTGAAACTTTATTGGAATATATGCGACTCATACATATGTAGCTCGATGAAAGCAAAATCATGTGAGTACAGTTGCAGGACGTCTACACAGCATTTTGAGTTCTGAAGTGAAGAAATAAAGGTGTCAGATATTTTTGTGACTAGTTTTTACTATAAAAATGGGTCATAGCAACCTTAAAATAGTTGCAACAGCGTCTTTAATAGTTGCTGCCACTATTTTAAAACGCAAAATGATAAATTGAAACGAAAAATATTATGGTCTCGACAATGGTTTCTTCAAAACAAATTCTGGCAGAGATGCTGCAGAAAATTCTGAAGGAATTAAGAGTTGAAGATGAAAAGGCCTTCATAAATTTCACTGTCAAGAATTCACTGCCTATTTGTCACTCACAGCAAAATAGAACCAGATATATTTCATCATCGGCCGTAATGGGCCATCATCCGATGCATATGCGGCCGATTAGATTAGCGTTTTAGGGTTACACACTGTACAAGTCATACATATTCCAAAGTTTTAGCGATCTCACGTTGGTGAATATGATAGTGTAGAACGGCCTTTAAAACACGGCGCTGGTGCTTAAAAATTTCGGCGGTCATAAACGTTTTCAAAAAACAACACAAAGATATTAACCATATTCTTTGTAGTAAACAAAAACTTCCGCTTTTACTGCTCTATATGCACATAAGCGTTCAGTTATAAGCTTTGTAGCAAATAAAGTACACATATTAATTTTTCTAAAAATAGAAATAGTTGCAATTTGGTTTTTAACATAACGGTTCTCGTCGGCAACGACCATACCATGCTGAGAGCACCGGTTCTCGTCTGATCACCGAAGTTAAGCAGCATTGGGCGCGGATAGTACTTGGATGGGGGACCGCCTGGGAACACCGCGTGTCGTTGGCTCTTTTTAACACGCTTTTATTAGCTTCACTTGTAACTAACTATGTAAACAAATCTTGGAAGTTAAATTTGACCCACTTTCCGGCTTCCGATTAAGCTGAAATTTTGCATACACGTTTAGTTTGGATGACAATACAATAATTTAATAAATTTGTCCCATTATCCTTAACAGGATCGCCAGGATCAACAATTTATTTCAAAAGTACATTTTTTCTTTGAAGAAACTCAGGGGTAAATTGATTTTCTGTGTTTTCGCTAGAACTGTCATTCATTAAAATCTATGCAATGAATTCGAGCTTTTTGGACGGATACCAAAGACAATTGTTCAATTACATCACGATAAGTGTACAAGCTCAACAAAATGGAGACCAACGGCGAGAGAACCTCTTCGTGACCGGTGGTGCAGGTACAGGCAAAACTTTCCTATTTAATTTGCTTAAGAACCAAATTAATCGATGCTACGGAAAGCAAGTTGTGAAAGTGAGTGCCCTAACCGGAGTTGCAGCACGTTTAGTAGGTGGTTCTACATTGCATAGCTTGCTAAAGTTGCCAGTGCAGAAAGACGGTATCATTGTAAACATGCCTCTTCTCACAGGTAATTACTTAAGAGTCATGCGTCAGGAATGGCAACACGTGGAGTTCTTGTTTGTTGACGAAATTTCAATGGTAGCTTACGAGATGTTGTGCATGATTGAAGCCCGTTTGCGTCAGTTGAAGAACTGTAACGAACCTTTCGGAGGCATAAACGTCATACTTTTTGGTGATCTAATGCAACTGCCTCCAGTGAGAGGAAAACAAGTGTTTCAACAACCACAACATATGAGGCCAGCTACTCATTTATGGCGACTATTCACATTAGTAGAACTCACCGAAAACATGCGACAACAGGGAGACACTACATTTGCTGACATTTTAAATGCTTTGAGAGTGGGAAATATAAAAAGCAAACACCTTGCAGTTCTTCTTGGTAAAATATTGACGAATATTACTGGTGAGTTTGCGATACATAAAGCACTACGAATATATCCTACAAACGACCAAGTGGACAAGCACAACGATAAAGTACTTAAATATTTCGAGCTGAAAGGTACTCGAATGTATGACATCAAGGCTCAGGATCAAATTATTGATACAACTCGCAACCTAGGAAACAATAGTTTAGAGTCTATCATACCTAAGGACATTAATAAAACTGGTGGACTCCCAAGCAAATTGAAAATTTTCGAAGGTTCCAAAATTATGTTGCGATCTAACATTGATGTGGAGAAAGGCCTCGTCAATGGAAATATTGGTTTCATCTCGGAAATCATCAAATGTATGACACCGACATTCCGTCACTTAGAGTAAACTTTGGCAAGGATGGCGAACATGTGATTAAGCCCATAGCAAAACAATTTCCCGCCAAGTACAGTTATGGCAATGTTGAAAGGCGCATGTTACCAGTAATTCTGAGTTGGGCGTCGACAGTACATAAGATGCAAGGTTGTACAGTGGATCATGCAGTAGTCTATTTGGGACCTCGTACCTTTGCTTCTGGACAAGCTTACGTTGCTTTAAGCCGAGTAAAATCGCTAAATGGACTTCAGATTGAGGAACTGGACTGCTCAAAGCTCATGGGCAAGACTCCTTGCAACACGGACGCATTGGCGGAAATAGAAAGAATGCGCACTCAAAGATTAAATTTCGATGCGCAAGACCGTGAAAGTAACACAAGGGAACAATAACACACCTACTTCCTACTGATGTAAATAATCACGTTGAGACTATATGTATGTGTATCTTATTTGTACATATGTAAATATTGTAATATACTTAATTATTATAAAACTGAGTGAACTATAAATGTATTCTGAATGAGTAATTAACATGCTAAAGTTATTTTAGGACTGAAAAGTATAAAATAAAATATTATAATTTAAAAAAACTAAAAAACACGCTTTAATTACGCACTAAAAATTAAAAAATAATTAAATTAAATAAACTTTTATTTGTTCCGATATACATATGCATGTTACCCTTGCCAAAATTTTAACTTTATTGTAGAGTAAACGCAAAGATATATAGTTTTTTATTCAATACGTGACGAATTATAGATATGTATGCTAGGTAGTTATTAGTAAATTCGTCACTTCTTTTATGAACAATGATTAATTCAAAAAGCGTGGAGCGCTTTGCCTAAATTAATGAAAAGTACACATAACAAAAAGCGCTCCACACTTTTTGAATTAATCATTGTTCATAAAAGAAGTGATGAATTTACTAGTAACTACCTAGCATACATATCTATAATTCGTCACGTATTGAATAAAAAACTATATATCTTTGCGTTTACTCTACAATAAAGTTAAAATTTTGGCAAGGGTAACATGCATATGTATATCGGAACAAATAAAAGTTTATTTAATTTAATTATTTTTTAATTTTTAGTGCGTAATTAAAGCGTGTTTTTTAGTTTTTTTAAATTATAATATTTTTTTTATTCAAACGCTTTTTTATAATTTGAGTTTAGCGTCGAATCTTGCAACGAAAAATGCTCATACTTTTTTTACCAAAAGCTTTGCAATTTGCATACATATTCATCTTCGATGAAAATACATTGTGGATGTGTTTTTGGAGGAAAAAGGTTTCTTAAAAAAAATGTTTCTCTTCTTACACTTCTTTTTGAATATAAAAAGAGTTTGTCATTTTACAAATACACAATAGGAATAGCTGTGTTTCATTAAGAAACTTCAGTTCAATACAAATTTTCCTATTGTTCTGGAGATACGAAAAGAACGCAGCAACAGGGTGTTCAGAGGAGGGAGGGAAATATTGCAGGAGGTGAAAGGCCAGACCGAGACAAACACAAAATCGTACGGGGAGGGGGGCATCTCTCGCACCGTTCGGCAGTTACAGGGTGATTCGTAAATCAGGATGTTACCTTATATGGGAACCGCTCTTGTATTTTTATCTTTTTTTCTACGCATTGCCACACCGATCTCAAAAAATCACTATTTCGAAGTCCTTTCCAAAAAGGTCAAAACCGCCCCCTTATCCCCAACCCCTTGGCCACAATCACCCCTGGAAGTTGAAGAAAATATTTTTTTTCACGATTTTTCACCTTTCGCCACACTTTTCTCCGAAATTCATGTTATTAACATACCTACTTTTAATTTTTTTTAAGTTACCTACCATAGAAATAAGATATAAGGAAGTGCGATTAGACTTGTCAAGCGTACCAGAGTCCCTTATGTGTGAGTTCTCGCACTTTAGTATTAGAAACATCAGTACTGGCGTAAAAAGAAAGTAAATTTTAAGAGGGCCACACCGCAATTTGAATGTATTTCAAAATTACGTCGTTTTTCTTACACTGTTCTAATCAGACTTCTTGTAATTCGCTGGGGATTGCAATAGTAATTGATTTAATATTAGAATAACATTAAAATGTTTGCTGTATGTACCCCACTAAAATTTATTTTTAACGCTGTCTTTTAGCAAGAGCACCCCGAAATGAATCCAAGTAATCCAAAAATGCATAATTCGACAGTATTCAAGAATATTTCTATAGCTTTTACTCATTCTGCCTCGCTTGCTCAAGTTCTGTCTCGCTCAACTGAGCACCCTTTGAGCACCCCAAAAAAATGGTACGCACACGTACACTATATATGAACGTTTCAGCACTTCCTTATGTCTTATTTCTATGTTACCTACCTAATAACCTTTCCAAAAAGGTGCAAAATGCCCCCCAAATAAAACAATTCGCTGAAACCAAAAGGCTTTGCGTCAACCCGTGACCGTGCCGTACAGTAGATTGCCCTCTACCACCCAAATGCTACAACATTTAACCTTTTTGAGGAATCCTTTGTTCCTACCTCACTCACTAATTTTTTACTAGAACAAAGGATTATAAACTGTCTCCAAACCTTTCTCCAAACAACCCTTCACAAGATCGCTCAAGGAGTAATTAGAAAGTATCCGTGCACTGCGTATGCAGGGATCTTCGAAGACAAAGGGTAATAAAAGATTTTGAACCTTTCCCAAAAGTGCAATATAAACAGAGACTGTTCGGCACAAAGGAAGACCATTCGGTCAGGGATCTTTTTTAAAGGAGGGCTCGTGCGTTTTCGTGATTTAATATTGTATTTAGTTGCCGGCTAAAGATCTTTCCCTGATCCATTAGCACCTCCACACATTCTTCACTCACGGTAAGCACTTTTCAGGCCGATACGACTACTCATAGCCATGGGAAGACAACAAGTCTTAACATGAATAATCTTTTCGAGCCAGGATGGGATTTTTCTTGTTTCCCTCGCTACACAAAAATAAAAAGTTTAGAGTATGATTATTATACCAGATGAATAAATTAACATTTTGAAATTTGTTAAAGAATTTATAAGTAAAAGTAAAATAGGTTTTGAAGATGAGAGAGTACAATTTCGAAAATATATATTTGTATTTCAAAACTAGGGGAGAGTAGGGTAATTACGAACACTTAAGAAAAATTTGAAGTCATGCTCATACAATTGCAAAAAATCGAGTTCTAATTAATTACATACTTACATTGATTACCTGGCTATCATGTAAATAACAATTTTTTTTGCAATAGCATGTCATAGTGTCATATTTTTGAAAAAACGAAATTGGCGAGTGTGGTGTAATCACGGATTATGAGGGGTAATGACGGACAGAAATTGTATTATTATTATTATTATTATTATATATTATTAGTATTATTTAATTATTTCAAATGCAGCCAAAATATAACAGTGTTTTTGAAAATAGCTCTAATATCTATATATTGATTCAAATAGAAAATGCACTGTCCGCAATTACCCCTCAAGCACATAAGCAAGAAGTATTAATATAAAATCTATTATAATGATCCCATTCCCAAGTTAACTGGTCCGTTTTGTCCAGCGAAATAGTGTTACCAAAACTCGATAGGGACCTGATATTTGTTGATTCAAATAATACTAGTAACAGGTCAAAATAATTCATCGGATGGTTATATTATAAGAAATGACTGAAAATTATATAATGTAAATTTGCCAAGAAATGAGTAGTGCTTTGGTAATAAAAATTCCTGAAATTAATGTTTTCCAAGAAATCAATCACAATCGAACGACTTTATGAAATAATTTGGTGATATAAACACCAAAACGTTACTATCCGTAATTACCCGCTGTCCGTGTTTACCCCACTCTCCCCTATATTTAATTTTGGATTATATGTAACGTTATTAATTTCCGTCTTGTACTCAAATTTGTGCAGACAATTTTGGTTTTTCAATAAACTAAAAAACCGTTGAAACGAGCTCAGCCGCGGCCGCTCCATCTGTTGTCAAGCTAACCATATGGCGTGGCACCACGGCGGCCTCGGCTCAATAAGCCAAGAAGCCAACAGCTACCAGCTCAAATTTTATGCGCTTCCTTCCTCGTTGGCGGAAGTGACATCATCGACGAACGTTGAGCTTATAAAAATCTTTATAGGGCCAGGTTTCTGAAAAATTTGAGTTGCAATAAGCATAATTTGAAATTCTAGCGATGAATTACAATTGGAAATTTCCCAAATGGCCAAAAAACAGCAAAATTCCCCCAAGTGCACATCGCAGTAACTGTCAAAGCCGTAGCTGCGTCAAACTGACGTTTCTGTTAGATCTTGGGCAATTATAAAAATTGTTAATTTTCTTGTGTTGTTTACAACCAACAGAAGCTTCTTTAGAGCATGACGGAGGCGATTGGGTCATTCGAAATGGTCAATGTAATCGAAGCGAAAAACACGGAGCACGGCGGTGGCGAGGGAGAACTAATCGAAAATACGAGCCAGTACAAAGTGGTCACGGTAGACAAATTGAATCGAAACTCGAGCGGAATTTGGAAATACTTTGGCATTGCGGAAAAGGAAAATGCAACTCCCGAGGAGCAGAAACACAGGATCTCGGACAGGATACTCTGCTTATTGTGCTTTAACAAGGGCCAGGTGCATGTCTACAAAAGAAGCACATCCTCCGGAAATCTGTGGAGGCACCTGCACAAGAAGCACTCAATACCAATTCCAAAGGAGCGAGTCATTGGATCTGCTATTCGGATGAAGGGCCTCAATGGGAGCGATATAAAATTCGAAGACAAATTTATCCTAGACGACGAGGATGTTACGGTTTTCAGCTCCGAATTAGATGTTTCTACAATAGTTTCCACGCACAAAGTGGAAGTCAGCACTGAAGATATTCCAAAAATCAATGGAGAGATATTTAAAGGTATAGACCTGTTTTTGAACTAATTCTAGGTTAAAGTTCAATAATATATTTTAGATATTGGGAGTCTTCTCATAAGCGAAATATCCAAGAGACCGTGTCTCTATGAATGGAATCCTATGGATATTGGTAAATTTCCCAAATTAGACCTCGCCTGGGATGAAGTGTATGAAGCCTTAGACAGGATTTTAGATGTAGGACGCTTACAAAAGATGTGGACTAACATTAGGGATCGTTACAAAAAATTGCGAAACTTAGAAACGCAAGAAATTTCAGATATATCTAGCAAATATAAGTACTACGATCAATTGAGATTTCTGGACTGTGAGGAATTGATGTAAGTAAAATATTTTTTAAAATAAATAATTTGTATATGAACTTCATTTTGAGTCGACTTTTACTATCATATTGAATTGAATTTTGTGGATTTTGACAAAGTTTTTAAAAATTTTCCAAAGGTAAATAGCGATAACGTTCGTGCTACTTCATATGCTCTTTATAAGTCATTGCTGAAGAATATTTTCATTATTTGACCAATGTAAATAAATAAATAAATATTTTTATTATTTGAAAGTCCCTACACAAAATAAGAAAAACATGAATGTGCTTTATAATAAACTAGCAAATGCCGTTTTTTTTTTACACCTTGGGTTACATTATTGGAGTTTTAGTAAGGACCTCTATTTTTTTTTAAATATAATATAGCCTATGTCACTCGGGGAGAGTGTAGCTTCCCAACAGTGAAAGAATTTTTAAAATCGGTTCAGTAGTTTCGGAGCCAAACAAACAAACAAACAATCAAATTTTTTCTCTTTATAATATTGGTATAGATAAAGCCTTCAATTTTCGTTTACTGAGATGGAATTTTTCAATAATTCTAATGACCACTTATGGTGAGACTTCTGTGTCTGTGTGCATTTCATGGCCGTTTTTCATTTTTCCGGGCAAACGGATTTTAGAAAAATTTTCTTGTTAAAATAGAGGACAAATTAAGAGCTCGAAAATTTTGTTTTGTTGTAGTTGTTTACTTAATCTTCCTTCGGCGAAAACATAACATAGGTGACTTATTTGTTTTAAAAAAAGATATTTCATAATCTTTGACGGTCGAAATGCATATGTACATTTTAAAAAGGACCTAATATTCTGCCGAAATTCAAATTCCTACCACGTTGCTTTCGAGAAAAAATGTTGAAACAGAAAGACGATCGATGGCAAGGGCGATTTCATACGGGTTCTGTTTTACGTACATATTTTAAATAGGATTTGATCTACTTAAATTTAACAGATATGTGTAGAAGTTTTGTAATTGAATTAATTTGCTTATTTTCAGAGAATCGACCCACATGGATACAACAATTGACAGTGCTGACGACTTTATGGAGTCAATAAATGAGTCGTTTCAAGAGCCGCCTGAAGCTAAGAAATGTAAGAAATTATACATATATGCCCTAAAAGCCTTATGATTTACAATATTTATACGTTTCAGATAAAAGCTCTGAAAACGATTTTACTAATATTCTCCTGCGAAACGCATCACCGACAAATAACCTGATAAAAGTGGAGAGTTTAGAACCCCAGGAGAGAGACACGTTATCAAATGATAAAGTTCTCCAAAATGGGCCAAGCTCTAACAATGATAAAGAAGTAAGCTATGAAACGGAGCAAATATCTCGTTACGTGCAGACAACTCCCGAAATTACTACTGTTGTGCATTGTCCAAGTGCCGTTTTAGATGAATTTGATTTATTTGGACGTTTTATAGCTGAAAAGATGCGCAAACTTCCCAGATTTCGGGTGGATGACGTAGAAATAAAAATATTGGAAATATTAAGGAATGAGGATTTTGATAATTGACTACGATGCAAAAAAACTTTTTTAAATTCATTAAGTTGTATATATATATTTAACACTATTGTAAATTAGATCATATGTTTAATAGCATAATATATAGAGCTGAATTTATTTTAAATATTTAGTTGGAGTTCATTATTTTTGCAAGTATTTCCTCTATCTACGAGAAACACATATGTATATACAGTAGTGGCCAGATAAAAGTTACCACCTTGAAAATTTTGGAAAAATCGATTGCAATCATTTAAACCGCAATTAAATGAAAAGAAAAGGACGCATTATCCTTTTTGACAGTGTTATAATTAAGAAAATACTGTATGCTGTTATAAAAACCGATAATTAACTTTATTCTTGACTAGATATCAAAAAAGTCGATTTTATGCAACTAAAATGCTTTTATAAAAAAAGGGAAATATAAAAAAGGAACTAACATTCTTTCTAAAATTTTTATAAACATTCATGATGCTGTCCTTGAGCAATATCTTAAGCCTCATTTCAATACTTTGTAGGACCTCCATGAGCCTTTATAATGGCTTCGATCCTCCTCGGCATTGAAAGGATGAATGTTTTCCAGTACTCCAAGCTGATGTCGTTGTTCCAAGCTTCAATCACGGCAATTTTGGGTTCCTCCTGTTGTATTTGCATGCCTGTTCGACGCGTAAACCTTAAACTTTGCCCAATAGTTCTCTAAAGGATTCAAATCCGGAATGTTTCCTGGCCATTCCAGTGTCATTAATACGGATTGTGATACAAATTCTTTACTTTTACAGAGAAAACGGTGAAAGTTTGTTGTTTTTCTGATTAAATCCAAAACTCATCATAGAGAACAATAAAACAAATTATAAAAGATCTTTATAGGCGTGATGACATGGTGCAGAATCGTCCTAGAAGTTTGGATCCTAAATGACAGGGAACAGTCTTTTCATCGATGGGGTCAAATGGTCGAGAATCACCTTGACAAAGCTATCCGTGTTCATGCATCCTGTGCGAATTGCAATATCCCCTACAATGAAATAAGAAATGCAACCCCAAACCATAACACTAGGCGAAAATTTCTGCCTGTGCAAAACGCAGTCATCTCGAAAATTTTCATCTTCCAGTCGACGAACGTACCGCAGCCCATCGGATTGGTAGAGGTTGATCTTCAACTCGTCCATGAAGATGACTTTCTTCCAGTCATTTTGAGACCACGATCTATACGCTAAGGCAAAATTTAAACGTACGGTCATCATCCGCGCCGTCAGAGTCGATTTTTTTTGGGGTATTTGTTCAAATAGACCACAGGATTGCAGCCTTCATCGTACAGTTCTCGCACTCAAATTGATATCTGAACTTTCCTGGAACTCTATAGCCAACTCCCAAGACGTTTTGTTTTCAATTCCGAAGGCTTAAATTTTTCAGAACACGATCCTGCCTTAAGCCTGATGTCGATTCTGCAAACCCGTCCTTTTCGTCCTGTTAGTGGATCAATTTCCACGCAACAACCTTTAAACTTTAAGGACTGTAACATGGCTAGGATGTTACCGGTAATAATCCTAACCGCTTGTCCTTCCTGGTTTAGTGCACAAATAACACTCTTTTGTTCATTTAAAAGTTGTCTCACAATGTTCACTCCTGGACTGGACTTCCTAAACAACAATGCGTTATGGCAAACAAATAACTATTAAGTGAGCTCGGACTAAGCCATAAATGTGTTCCATTAATGTTAAACTGTGGAAGAGTCATAATATTTTAAAAGCGCACGAAGCAAATAAAGGAGTTTTGTGACCGTAACCGTGGATTTCCCAAAATTCTTAAGGTGGTATCTTTTATCTGGCCACTACTGTATGTATGCATGTACATACAAATATATATACATAGACCGCTTAAAACGCATTCCTTTACCATAACTGGGCAAAAATTTGTAGAGCACAAAAAAATATTTTTCAACCAATTTTTATCTTTAATAACATTTTTATTATTTGAATTACGAAAATCGAATCGAAACGATCTAATATAAAATTATAGATAATTCGGTTTTCTTCAACAAATCGATGTACATCCAACATCCATAACTGCCTCAGTGTTTATTATTTTTCTATTTTATTTATATCACATTCTTCATCCAAGATTCCTAATTTTTTATGTGGTTAAGATCATATCCTTGTTTGTATTGGAAATTCTGCAGATCTGAACAGTATCGAAAATTGCTGGCCATATTATCGAAAAATTCCAAAAACAAATTTAATAGAGAGAATTATTCGATTACCAAATTTTTCTTTCAAAAGACCAGATTGTTGCAATGACTATGTGACTCGTAGCACCATCCTGTTGAAATCAAATATTCTCTACTTACAGGTATTAAATTTATCTTTTGCAATATTTCGTTGTACACACGTTATATGTATATGTAACTCAGGGAAGTAATAGAAATAAAACTTCAGATTTTATCAATATAACATTGTTTTATGTCAATACCCTTTAGACAGTAAGAAATGAATATACAGGTTTAATAACTGCGCTGAAAATAGGTGAGGGTGAGGCGATTTGAACAGAACTTTGCGTTATATAAAATGACGATGATCACATGCATATGAACAGTTTGTTCTGCTTCACAATTCAACAAAACATAAATCAACAATGCAAAGAGTGGAAAATTACACCACAATTCATATTATGTAATAATATAAATGTTTATTTTGGTCTAATTAATTTTATGTTTACGCTTGCTTTTGCCAACTTTCACTCATTCGACGGTCTGCCCACACTTGAATTTGGGTGCTTTCCGAGAGCCAGCTACCGATTTCGCTCCTCGCAATTATATACAGTAGATATAGGAATAAGCGATTATAAAATACGAAAATCCGCGCGCGCTTCGCCGGACTGAACGGTCCTCGTTGGGGCCTCGAGTGTCCAATAAAACACACTAGTTACGGCTTAAAAGTTTATCTCATAAATAATTTTATATTTCGAAAAAGGAAAGGGAATTTGTTCGCTGAGAACTATTTTTTATTTTTTACCGTTGCTGCTGATAAATCGGAATGTTTGTCTTCGAATCGTTTGGACCGAGGATAGTTTGGGCGACGGGCTGATTAATCGCTGCCATCTGCTGCGGGAGGGGGAGGGGCATGTTGTTGTTCATGCCCTGGGGCATATTGCCCATCGGGCCGTTGTGAATCATTTGCGGATGTGGATGATGCATCTGATAGGGCCCTGGACCTAATGGAGATAAACTAGGCGGATAATTTCCTGGTTGTGGCACATATCCTGGAGGAAGGAAACTATGATTAGGCTGCGAGCTGTTTGGAAGTTGTGGCTGCTGCTGTTGCAGTTGGGGCCCCATCTGTGGGGGAACTTGTTGGGGCTGTTGGGGCAGCTGATTCTGCTGTTGTGACGCAACAGGGGCGGACGATGATACTGGGGGAGCTGTGTTTTGTGGGTGATGTGGCTGTTGCTGCATTTGGGGCTGTTGGTGAGGTGGTTGTTGTTGCTGGTTCATGGGTGGAGGATGACCATTTTGAAACTGCATTGGAATCATCTGTGGGGGATGCGGGGTAAATCCACTGGGACCAGTTGCTCCCATCATTTGGATTGGACCTTGGTGGATAGGTTGATTCACTGAAGGCTGTTGTCCAGGCATAGCGTGCATCATTGGCATAGAAGGCAACGACGTTGGTGGTAAAGCGCCGGGGACTCCTTGATGGTACATACTCGGTGGCATACTATACATGGGATTATGTCCGTACAAGCCTGGCTGGGGATTGTATCCAGGCATAAAGCTCATGGGCCCTCCACCCATTGGAGGCGCAAGAGGAATATTGCTGCGATCTTCTCTCATCAGCGTGTGATATAAATTGATCGCGTCGACAAGATCACTGGAGAGTTGAGTAAGTTGGGCATGCTTCCTGTCTACACGTTCTAATTCGGCATCTATAAGAGGGCCCATTTTATTAACCTCTTCCTCCAATCGAAGCATTTCATCACTATCCTGAGATGGATCTTCGGGATTAGCCTCGTGTAACAAGTGTAATAAGCGATCAATTTTCTCTTCGTTTATCTCGGGCACATATTGCTTATCATCTTGCAATTTTTGTTCAGTCTTCTCATCTTTTTTGGCATCATCATCGAATTGCACTGACTTCTTGGATTTTATATTAGCGTCGAATTTTTCTGGTTCTACACTTAAATCAGCGGTAACAAAATTTGAAGGGAAGAGTCCTTCACCTCTTTGATTGTATCCCTTCCACCAATTTGGGTCAGAGTCGTCAATTACGTGAATTATTTCGCCGGCTACAAACGTAAGCTCGTTCTCTTCTGCAGCTTCGAAATCATACAAAGCTCGAACTTTTCTAGGCTCGGGCACTACAGCTGCAGCGCCTGCGGCTCCTACCGGGTTTGGTGCCGATGTGAACGAAGGATACAAGGAAGGCTGCAATGCGAAGGTGCTTCTTAATAAAAATATGTTTTTTTTAATATACTTAAGAAGTTAAATTAAGGACAGTTAATAATTTTGAATGAAACGTTTTTCCCACGTGATAAATATTTCTCAAAAGCTAATGAAATGATCAATGTTTGGACCTAATATCTTTTCTCATCAGTGGTTTCAAATGAAAGTTTACGTGATTTTGGCCAAACAACGTTTTTCGACACTAAAACACTCGAAAACTTGGATGTCAGGTACTGCATGATCAAACTAAAACGAGAAGGGATTTTGTTACAAATATGAGAGAAATACTCCACATTAAGATTGTAGATGAATTTATTATTGGATATTTGAAAGGGAGATACGTTCCGAGAAATATTTACATTTTAAATTAGTATATTATTTTGGGCACACCTTCTGCGACTTTTGACCGCTACGCACGTGTAAATTCACACTCCCAATTTCTTCATTTCCTCTATATTTTTAACGGCCTCATTTACGCTCACTTCGAAGTTAAAAAAAAGCGAGCATTCACGAAGGATTTTTTCTTTTGTTTTTTTTTTAAATCAACTATTCTTAAATAGTTTTGATTAAATACAAAATAAACTAAGAGAAGGTTCTTATTTCTTTGAATTAAGATTAACCAATTCCGAGAAACAGTGATCATCGCGAATAACCTAGTAGTAGTAGGAATAGTAAAGGAGGAAATGATAAAATACTTACATAAGCAGCAGTCGTAGTTTGCTTTTTAGGACTACCCTTGGAATCTTTAAGCGATAACTCAATTGCTTTCGCGATATCCTCCTCTTCTTGCTGACTAGTGACAACGTTAGGATCCTTTAGTACTGCTGCCGGGGTGGCTGGTTTCGGAGACTTTTGACTATCTGAAAAATCATGTCCTTCGCTTTTTAATTTATGGTAAAGAGAGGGAATGAGATTAAGTTGAGTATCGGTCTTAAACTCATTCTCCGCCCATTTTTTTAGACAAACTCGCATTTTCTGAAAATTAATATTTTTATTATTAACATGTCCCTTCTGCTTTTATTATTCTATTACCGATGCGACGGCTGGCTGCGCCTTCAATAGTAAACGTTTATATTCGTTTTCGAAATCTCTAGAAGCCACTTCCAAGTGAAACTGTTTACCACAGTTACTGATGCATGCATCGAGTAGGGTTACTGCTTGGATTACGACGTGAGGATCATTATGAGCCATGCGACGCATGATTGACTTTAGGCAATCTTTTACATTTCTTGGATTTGAAGAGACTTTGTCGCAAATATCCATAATAACGCCCCATGGCTCTGAAGTATTTTTCTCGCTGGTTGCTTTTTCTAGATGAAAACGAATACCAAGTATTAGCTCTTTAAAGTAGGTAGAATGTGAAAATAAATGTTGTGGATTAGATCAAATTAGTGAAATTAATTTTCAAAACTTTTTCTTTTGCTTTTAACTTTCTCCAAAGCAACATTTCTTCAACCAATACTTAATTGAATATGCAATTACGAACATTTTTATTTTTTACTAAAAGTCCGCACATCTAGAGGTAAGAAGGAAACTTGATAAGTATGCATAAACATACGTTACTATTATGAATTTTATTATTCAGAAATAATTTCTAAAAGGACACATCTTTTTGAGGAAAGTGTTTCTTTGGTGCTGAAACTTATCTGCATAAATATACATATGCATATATGTATATATTTGTATTTTTTCGCATAAACGTATACATACTCAAGTTTTTCGAAAAAATACATGTTGCGATGTAAAAAATTCAATTCTTATGCTATTTAAACTTGACGTTTAAAGATGTAGTTTTTACTGACCTGATATTTTAGAAAATGTTTCTCTTAATTTGTAGAGATGCGTGCTTGCCTAAATTGCATAATCAATTGAAGTCATTATTTTTAGCATAGCTTGCGTCTACCAATCAAAGCTTTAAAAAATTTATTTTTTCTATGTATCTATTTGAATCTTTGCTTCGTATTATTTTGTTGTAGTACTTGAAATTTTTTTTGAAAATAAAGAATGAGCATGATTAGGTATTTTTCTAAAAAAAATTATTCATTTCATCAGGATGACAAAGGAATTTGACCAAAAATTCAATTCGCGGCGCAGCACAGCGCAATATTAAGAGTTAATTTTTTACTTAACAGTTAAAAGATGTCATCAAACCTTAAAGAAACTTTTGGCATTTTTTTTGTGAATGAAATATAACCGGCTGATGAAAAGTAAGTTCGATTGGACATTTTCTTACATATAAAATCTAAAAACAAAATATCTATCACAATATGTAAATTTTCCATTCACTATGAAGATGGAATAAGTCTTGGATAATTTCATTTTTTGAAAATACGATTTGCAAAGCCGTATTATTTTATTGCGTCAAATTAGCATTCGACAAAAAAAGGGGGGCTAAAAAAGGCGGACAAGTGCGAGTAGTACTCACTCTCTGAAGGTTTCGTACCGTTATTTGGTTAAAAAACCGTGTAGGAAAACGCTAAAAACAGTATTGTGCAAATCAAACGCAAAACTTCATATATTTATGATAAATATTGAAAAACCATTATGATAAAAAGTTGTACATATTTATTTATATTTTTTCAATAACAAGTTCTAAGAAAAATTAAAGCAAATTTGTGCACTAATAAACTTACGACAGTTCAATGATGCAATATGTTATGCAAATGTCATAGTCATACGAAATATGTAGATAAGAGTTATCAAATAAGGGGATTCCCCAGTAACTACACATTACAACAGGACGCAGTGCTGCCTCATTTTTTAAGTGTGGTAACACGTTGGTATTTATCATCATATCATTGGTTAAGAAATTTTCAAAAAAATCCTCTTAACATTCAAATGTAAAAAAAAAAAAATTGATGAGAAAAGTTGTTATTTAGTCATTAGTTTGGATGTATAATGGAAGTCTGTTTCCAACTATGATTCTCTTTACTGTTAATATTGTCTTGTTTTATTTCATTTGCTTTGGTAGGATTGGAAATTCTGCACTTCCACGGTCTTAAGAGGTTAAAGTTAACGAAATGTTTTTCTGGAAATATTCCAATATACATAAAATGTAATTTATATCAGCGCATTGATAACAGTAAATCGAAAATTTACATTTATGGCGTTTTTCTAACATTAATAAATATTTTTACAAGGGAATACAAAAGGCAGAACCTGTGTATAATTTTCTACATTGAATGTTATTGGACCGAGAGTAGCTAACGATACTTCAGTTCAGATAACTCGTCGGTTTTAGAATTGTTTAATTTCTTGGTCAAAGATAAGCCGGTGGCATGATGTACGTAGATCATTAATCATTATTAGTGAAAATAAAGAGAACTGCTTCTTATCTTTGAACTTTTGAACGGTTCTGCTCTACGCTCGCTGAAAAAATAACAGTGCACTTTGATTTTCGCCTTCTGAAGAGCCTCAGCCTACTAAAGAAGCCAGGAAAGTTGTGTGAGGGATTTTGGTTCTGTTGGTGCAATGCAATCTGCAGTGGATCCCATTCGCTTAAAATTATGTACGCATTGCTCTTTACTAAGGTTTATTGAGCCACGATGAAACTTCTATAAGCAATGGCTAATAGAATCGTTCTTACTGCTTAATTTTCATAATTGAAATGAAGTTAGGTTTGGCAGCGAGTGACATATGCTTCCGTCCTCTAGGGGGGTTTTAATTGGCTCGGCACCATTTCAAAGACTTCCCAATCTGGGATAGAAAAAAGAAAGTGCAACGATCCAAGTATGGGAGGAATGTGCCGCGGCGCTCTAAACCAACTACATACTTTGCATTGTTTCAAAGCAAATGATTTCTCAGGGTTTTGACAATCCCAAAAATCGATATATTTTTACTAGCAAACGACTCCGACGGCCGAAGAGATAAAAACAACAACTGGATGGCCACGGCTCAGTATTATTAAATCGATAGTACCAGTCCAGATGTAGTTCCAGAGGAGTCAGGCGAACGAAAGCACGCACCAAATAAAACTAAAAATAAACGTCAGCAGCCGCACGACCTTTATTGTCTGCAAAAACTTTTTTCTCTTGTTCAATTTACCAATGTCAGCGTCGAACGGCGATGACTGTCCGAAGAGACCCATTTCCTACACGCCTCAATTTCTCATCAATAGGGAAACTGAACTGATGAACTGTACGTTATCGAGTTAGCGCATTAATTTAACATGAACTGATTAAAATATGGATGCTGGCTAATACCGAAATTATCCACCAAACGACTTTGCCTGGTTTCTCTACGTGATTATGACTAATAAAACGGTTTGACATTTCTTAATTGCAACTGGAATATGGAAAGAATCATTTCCCGTCAAAATATTTTTCTTTATGAAGCATTCGTAAGTTAGCAAGAAAAGTAAAAATCTTATTTGTGTTTCTTCTAAATGATTTTTTATATCCAGTTAACCCCTTTTGATTTAAATAAATTACCACAATTGATCACAATATATCAATTTTAAAGATTTTCCTTGGAATGAAGAGGAGGATATTAAATTTCCCATTCTGTAAAATGAGGCTAACTTCACTTTAATACGTTAAAAAGGCAGCATAACGGCCGCTCCACAAACAGATTTTGCAAGTGTTGCAACGAAAACGATGCGAATTACACATCGAAATGTATATACACACATACAGCCCCTGTTCATTGAATTAGGACCACTCATATCTCTCCCAATTTTTCCAAATTTCTACCTCTATCGTCATAAAAATGCAGGTTTTTCCAAATAAAAAATGTTTACGTATAACTGTACGATAAGGTGATGTAATATCAGGTACCTGCGAAATCTCACCCCTTATCCATTTTTGTGGGGAGTGTTAATTAGCCTACCCTTCCCTTTACCTGACTTTAGCGGTTTTCACATATGTATCTAAATCTTTTAGAAATACTGCAATTTCCTTACTCTTTCGAAAGTTGTTGGAAAGAGTTTGTCAGATAGTGAAGTCAATGTTTTATTCAGTGTGAATTTTTGGACATAAGTGATTTTAATTGAAAGTTTAGTGAAAATAAAAATCGGAAAATGTAAAGATATAAGTCAGGCAAAAAAGTCGGCAATAATTGCCCTAGTAGCCTGAAAAGTTTTCCTTTCGAGATATTCTATTTATTTTCCGCTTCTGCAAAACGTTTTAGAGAAAAGAAAGGCAAAATTTTAATAAACGCTTAGTGGTCCTAATTCAATGAACAGGGACTGTATATGTAAGATTTTCCCCTTACAATTCGCGTATGAAACAATTTATAACCTGTGCAATGCCAATCGAAGTCTTTTCACCATAAAATTTAAAACATCGCAGTCATATAACAAACATATACATGACTTTTTCTTCTCTAGTCGAGTTACAACAAAAATTTAATGAAAAGTGATCTTTACTATGAAAACGAATATATTTTGAGAAAGGGTCAAAACTCTAAATCTGCGAAGTCATCATCGTCCTCGTTCAGAAAGTCTTTTAAGTCGTTATCCATAGTTACCTCGTTCGTTTCAATTTTTACTTTTTTAGTATCATTTCTACTTGAAGATGACGTGGAATCACCAGCAGATCTCTTTGGAGTTAAATACTTTTTTATACTGGGAGACTAAAGAGTAAATTATTGAAAAATAATAATAGTTTGATAAGAAAGAATTCGTACCGAACTTGGAGCTAAAATATGCTCCCCATCCTGCAGATCTTCGCAGAAAAGTCCAGCTTTATTTAACACATCTTGCTTATTTTTTAACATTTGCCAAATAACGTCGTCTGCGGTTTTGCCAGCTAACAAATATCGGCACACAACCGTTCCTTCTTGTCCTATCCGATGAGCACGACTCTCTGCTTGTGCGAGGGTCTAAGAAATTACATAAATTATTTAAATGACTTTCCGATTTTTTAATATTCCTATACGTACACTGGGATTCCAATCTAGCTCTGCAAAAATTATTAATTTTGCCGCTGTTAAAGTGATTCCAGTATTGCAAGCCTTTAAAGATAATAAGGCAACTAAACATGATTCTTTGGTTTGAAATTTTTCAACATATTCCTGTAGAGGGAAAAAATGCATTAAAATAAAATTAAGATTTAAAATTTGTAAAAAAAATTCTGAATTTTTAAGAAATCTTTTGTGTACATAAATTTATCAATCTGTGTATGATAAAATCTTATAGTTTTTCAGACGTAATAAAATTATTGCTCGTTTGATTAATTTATTTTAAATAATTTTTTCACATCACGACTTTATTCGACATTATGCTAAAAGTGTGCGATATTTCAAATTTGGTTTGAAATATGTACTTGCGTTTATCGTACTTATATCTAAGAGGTCTTAATATAGCTACGATATTATTTCCGCTTGAATATATGAGTTATAAAAGAAATATATATAGAATTCTTACCGTTCGCAGATCGTTTTTCGTAGAGCCATCGATTTTGATGAATTCGACCTTTAAATTCTTTAATAAGTTACTAATCGCATTCATCATAACTTGGTGGTGTGCAAAAACAATGAATTTTTCCTTTTCCTTAGTTAACTTTTTAAGATACTCGCTAAAAATAAAATCACACGTTAAAAAAAACAAGAGATGAATTATTATATTTATATCTCTTACCAAACAGCTTTTGTTTTAGCGGCCGCTGTTTCAGCATAGAATCTAATCAAAATCTCTTCTCTTTCTCTTCCTTTGTGTTGCGTGAAATCATTTGCGTAGCTCTCTAAGTTTTCCGACGTTTCACTATTTGTCCAGATCAAAGCAGGATCTAGTATCACAGTCTCTCTATCAAGCGAGTTATGAAAATAATGTTGGGCACATATTATTATCAAACTTACCTAGATTTCTCTGACAGTTGCGGCAAAACATCAGCCTTAACACGTCGGATCATAAATTTTCTTTTTAGAACCACATTGAGCTCCTCTAAGTTTGACTGACCATTGGCATCCCAGCCAAATGGGGTTTTCTTCGCTGCACAGTATCTTGTGACTGAAAAGCAATTTTACAATATTTTGAAATTTCAAAGTAAGGTGTATTCCTACTGTAGTCTACATAGTTAAAGAAGCTCCGGTCTATCATTTGTAATTGTGTGAAAAGTTCTACAGGCTTGGATAATGCCGGGGTTCCCGAGAGCAAAATAATTCTTTTTGATTGTCGTGCAAGCCGATCAGCCACAGTAGTGCATCTCGCTTTTTGGGACTTTAGCGTATGAGACTCGTCCATGATGAGGACTCCGAAATTTTTTTCCATCAATTTGTCACCATTCTTCTCCATTAGATTGTAGCTGGTGATCAACACTTTGCAGTCTCCAATGTAGTCCTGATTTGAAGTTAAAACCACAACGTGGTGGAGAGTAACATAGGGAAGCAGGGTTTTTAGATGATTAGCCCAAGAGTCTCTGTAGCGAATTTGCTAACTTACTTTAGCTTTCTTATTGAATCAAAAAACTACCTTGTTGATGCTGACGTACAAATTAATAAAGGCCAATTTTCTCTGTAGAAGTCTGCAATTGCTAAAGCTTGATAAGTCTTTCCAAGACCCATTTCATCAGCAATTAGAACTCTACCATGCTTTGAAATGCCGAAGCTGTAGAAATAATTGGAAACATTATTAATATATTTCGTGTTTGATGAATGCTAAAGGCATTAAATACAAAGTGTAGTTGAATAAAATTAGTTAAATATTGTCGATTTTATTACTAAAGGAGGGAAGCGGACCATCTCAATTTATTGCAATCGCTTAGCAGTTTTAATTTCAGAACTTTTTTTTGCAGAGGTCACAATTGAGCTATTTGAGCTATATACGAGGAAAAAAAGGAATTCTTTGACTTATTTTAGCTACTGCTGAAACAATTATAGTTGCGAACTGTCTTTTATAAAATGCAAATAGCGCTAACTTTTTACTATTCAAATAAGTTTTATTTTGTATTTCAATGAATTTGAATATGAATCATTCAATTCCCTTCGGGAACACCTCGATCTAAAAAATCGTCATTCCCCAATTGTTCCCAAATACAGTATGTGAAATCTTTTTGTATCCAAAGCTTCAAAAACAAGGAGGGAATTCATTTTAAATATGTATCCATGTTATATTTTATTGAAAACTTACCGAAAAATACAACACTTTTTCAATACCCAATTTGGTATTGGAAGGTGGAAATAAATTATTTATATGTTTATGTAAATTTGTAGGGGTTCACTGAAGTTATGCCGACGATTATGCTTAATTGACGCACCTCAGGATTTAATTAAAAAAACCTAAATTGCCAATTTTAACAGAATTTGAAATCGTAATATCCAGTAGTCACTGAAGTTATTTATTTAAATTTTGTCATGCCTTGGTTCCCTTCAAATCATACTGCATTCTACAAGCGAAAAAAAATTCGGCGTTTTCATTCTTTGCAAAATTGACAGCGTGAGCAGCGACAGTTTTCAAATAAGTTTTATGCATATATTGAGGACAAGCACGCATACTTGCTGTAATTGTTGCATTGTATGAGATGCGATTATAACTTTAAGATAGACAGACAGGAATTTAAATACCAGTGAAAATGGTTTTTTTTTATCATAATTGATATATTGATATTGCGACTTACCAAACTCCTTCCTGTTGAAACGGCATCAACTCCCTAGCTATCTTTGGTTCTATTGAAGACAAGCAAGACATATCTACATCATGTTTGGGTTGCATGCACAGCTTAAGGACATTGCTAGGAATTGAGCCAATTACCACAGCGGGCTTCAATGCGCCCACGCGAGTTTGAACGAGATCATAATCTTCAACGAGGAACGACCACAGCTTCGTATTAGGATCTGAAAAAATACCCTTATTTAGCGCTAGAGTTTTAACCCATTTAGAATCATCTTACCATAGGACCTAGATGGGATCGACTTAAATACGTCAATAAGTTTTGAAAGATAGGACGAAGGTTGAATAGCAAAGCGCGTATCAGTTAACATAAAACAATTGCACTTTATTGTAGAAGCGGAGCACCTTGACTGATTTATGATTTCGGGCTTTGCTTTCTCTGACGACTTTGTATTAGGATATGCTAAAATTTCTTTACGCGAACCGAATGACGATTTGTTTTGGTGCATTACTCTCTGTAGCTGCGCAGCATCGTTCGATATTCCCGGCTTTTTAAAGAAAGCTTGAGACTGTTGCACTACTGGGCCGCTAGTTTGTTGTGAAATGTTTTTAGCTTTTAGCCTTTCCAGGGCAATTCGTCGCTTTTCAGCGATTTGTGCTGGTGTGCAAGACATTTTCTCGCGGCGGTTTAATACTTCTTACGTTTCTTTGAATACTTCTTAATCTGCCCCAAGGGTGTCACACAGTGTGTGAATTCTTGCAACAAATGCACAACAAAACAACCGATATTTAAAATATTCGAAACAGTTTACTCTCAATTTCAAAATCAGCTGATCTTAGTAGTGCCAGATCTAAAAGAGTTTGACAAGCATAGAGCGTTGACAGTTGGTGAGAAAACCGTTAAAATACCAAAGGAAGGAAAAGTTGATGCATGCTTTGGATATGGAGCTGAAAGAAGTCTCAGAAATAGCTCATTTTCCATTAGTAAATTCTCAACAAAATAATTATTAGAGCACATTCGCGCTTATTCTATAATCTCTATTAATCTTAATTACAGTAAAAAAATAAAATTAAAATTTAAGGGGGTCCTCTAGTTTCTCTCTTTCCATAAATCACATCTACAACATGTGTAGAAAATGTGTGCCAAAGGATTTTCCGATATTCGAAGTGGTTCACAAATTACGACCCTGGAACGGAGCAGGTATACGGAGTATAACTCACATGCGCGAACCTTCAAACGCGTTTTTCTCGAAACACCATTTTTCGAAACGGTGACCACGATATTTCAGAAACTACTGCACCGATCTTGTTGAAATTTATACAGTATCTTTAATATGTTATAAGCCAGCGATTGAACTAGGATTATCATGATTGCTTCGATAGTTTTTTTTTCTACGAGCGAAAAACTTAAGAAAAAATGAGTAAAAAATAGAATGTAATTTTCAAAAGTGTATAAAAAAGTCAATTTTTGTAATTTAGAATTCATTCTAGTTCAATCGCTAGTCTTAAATATGAAGATTAAAATGCCGCTTGGTTTTTTGACTTCAGATAAGCAGAACAGCCGCAATCTTGGTCACCGTCAAGCACCTCTTTTACTTGATGTCTTCCTGTCGGCCACTATAACTTTTATTCTATTATATATTTTGACTTCAAAAAATTTGTTAAGCTTATTTAAATGTTAATAAAGATTATGCAAAAACAATGAGATTGATTATTTCGATGGTTTGCCCCTAAAAAATTATTGAAAAAGCCGTAAAAAAACAGCCGAGAAACTAGAGGACCCCCTTAAGTTCGAATTAATTCGCCTTGTTACGCCACCTAGATTTATGTGACATTTTCCACGATAGATCAGACATGAAATAAGAAGAATTCGCAATTTAGGACACTTAAAGACTAATTATCATAATTCAATAAAAATATTTCTTCCGCAAACTTAGAAATTCGTGAAATTCTATTGTATCTCAAATTGGGGTAATGTTCATAAATTTCATGTTTGCATTCCTTGGACTTACAGATACAAAATTAGTTATTAAGTGGGGCTCCTGGTATAGAGTCCTTTTTGTGAACAGCATATTGAAATTTTGCATAATAAGAATAAAAACTTTTTATTTTTAAAGCAATAGAAAAAAGGTGCCAACGACACGCGGTGTTCCCAGGCGGTCCCCCATCCAAGTACTATCCGCGCCCAATGCTGCTTAACTTCGGTGATCAGACGAGAACCGGTGCTCTCAGCATGGTATGGTCGTTGCCGACGATAGTTGTTATGTTGAAATCCAAATTGCAACTATTTCTATTTTTAGAAATAATTTTATCAATCAACCAAATACCTTCACCGTCTGTACTATGTATTATGAAAATTGTTGATCATAAATTTATGATAAGCGAGTTTTGTAGAACCAACCGTTTTCGTCGTAAAATGCGGACAAAGTTACAAACGAAATAACTACGCACTGTTTTGTACACCACCTCGGAGGAAGAATGTTTCCGCGGCGCAACAAGAGTGCGTTCATTTGTATCCCAGTTTTAAGGCGCGTATGCAAATGCATATTATTATTAATGAGTGGGTCGTGCAGGCGTGATAGCCGCCTTCCATATGCAACGCGACCATACAAATGCATAACTAACTACATATTTTTCAAATGGAAAATTTTGTCGGAAAATCCTTTTACAATAATGTTCACTCTATTTTTAAGACGCATTATCCCCACCCCACCACAGCCCATTTTGCGAAAAATAAAAAAAAAAAACATTTTTCCATTAGTAAGAAAGAGAATCTTTACCTGTTTGTTTCGAATTTTCATTTAAATCTCCCAATAGTAGGAATAAGGATGGCAGCAGTGAAAAATGCCCCAAACACAATGAAACAAGAGTTCACCTACATATTATGGTGCGCTCCAGTTTAACATTGCTTTTTGTAGCACTGTGTTGGCATCGAACTGCCTTTAATAAACTCTCTTTTCGCATAAAGGATCATCATATTTCCTCCTGTATCAAATTTTTCAAGTTTCAAGCCCCGCCTCAGCATTTTTTATCTCTCTTACACCTCAGTGTTCAAGCATGCTATCAACTTCTATCAAAATTGTGGGGTTGGGAAGAATAACCGTACCAAGGTCAAAAATATGTAGATAAGGAGATAATATCCCGAGTGAACAGCCTTTGTAACATATGTAGGTTCCATAATCAATTGGTTTTGTTTTATATGTACATATTACATCTCAATGTTTTCGAAAAACTTAAAAATTATATCCTTCCGAGGAGGGAGTAATCTTGGCAACTCTTCGGAGCCCAAAGAGCTTCTATTGTATTTAAGCTATCTAGTTGAAATGAATACCGAATACTACGGTTTATAGCCTCATACTGTCGTAAACAATTTAAGCTTACATATAGTTTAACGCAATTAAAAGATATGGCGTTTTAAATCGTATTTTAATACTAATAGTCCTATCTACCCAATTATATTGCTGGCGAGAGGCATATTTGAGAACGGTTTCGAAAGCAGTTTGTAGTAAGAGGGCAAAAATAATGAAAAAATACATGTTATTCATAAAAATAGCGTTTCATTTATAACACGACCTCAAATCAAAATATGTCATTTGAATTAAAATTTTTCTTAACAAAATACTAAGAATTTTCCTTATACAAAATGCAGTTGCAGTATGTAGGTATATAGTGTAATAAGTAGTTTACATGCACTTTCATATTATATTTTTGTTTTTAAATTGGACCGTTCTCAAATCGAAAAACTTCGCTCGGATATGATAGACGTGCTGAAATTTGTTTTTTATTGAAATTGGGGTGGAGCGTGGAGCCCCATTTATGAGTTAATTACCGATATGCGATATCCCGATATCCGTTGTCGGAGTTTGCAGTTTGGGCAAATTCAAATTTTCCGTTGAGGGACGTGAGTGGCAGTCTCCCGCGCCTCACTTCACTTTAATGGTTCAGTCCAGGCGGTTTCAGTTTCATTGCAGTTGCAGTTGCAGCAATTCGCAAATCGCAGCCGGAGTCCCCTGCGCTCGCCGTAGTTATATAAAAGTGGCCAACGGGGCGGCGTGCCGCGGGTGGCGAGCGTGTTTCGTGCGCGCGCAATCGGCGCTGTCTACTGTCAATTGCCCGTGCCTCCGAGGTTGTTCCGAGGTGACCGTTGACTCGTCGGCAAATTCACAGATGTCCCGGATCGGTGAAATAACTCTTTTCGACATATCATGGGAGGACGTGCTGTTCGTCGATTTGGTACCCTACCTCTCCCTGAAGGACCTCTTCGTTCTTCGGTGCTGCTCCAGACTGAGCAAAGAGTTCGCGGAGCAGGCATTCTCAAAGCTGAAAAAACTTAATTTTGCCGGGAATAACGCAACGCATATTCACCTAGTCTTCGAGATACTGACACAGCACTGTAAATCGCTAGAATATCTAAATTTGTCGGGATGCTCGTGGCCCAACGATGCCTTGCTAATTCCCCTGCTCGAGAGGAACAAGAGACTGAAGTTTGTCAGTCTGAATGGGTGCACGACTATTTCCGCAGTTGCACTCCAGCCAATTATTATCGAGTGCAAGCAGCTGAAAGTGCTGAAATTATCGAAATGCGAGTGGCTTATGTCCGGTGCGATAGACGCCCTTGCTCTACATCACAGCAACCTGGAGGAGTTCGATATATCCTACTGCAACTGGATCGGGGAACGAGCACTAGTCATATTCTTCCAAAAGTTCCCATTTTTAAGAATTTTAAATCTATCCTACAATTGTGGTGTTACCGACAACGTACTGCTTCAAATTGCACGCTACTGCAGGGATTTGCTTCATATCAACCTGAGGGGATGTTATAGAATATCTAAAACTGGAATAAGGTATACATAATAATAATTCATAATTTAGATATTCTACCTAATTTTGTTTTGTTTCTTTCAGAGCCTTAAAACTTAATTGTAAAAAGCTGGAAATTCTGGCACACTAACAGAAACTTCACTACCTTTTTTACCGAGTCTTACATATCATGTGTAAACGTCGCGTCGTCCAATTGCTGCTTATATCGAACCATTTGTACAAAACTAATTAAGAGTAGGACAATAAACTATAACTGGTTTTTTTTATTTATGTAAACCAATTATTTACTTGTGCTTTCTTCCTCAGGATATGTGTAAATATCTAGAAAATGCATTTTCTTCCACATAGATTTTTGAGGTGTACTGCTGAATCTACCTGATTATCAAAAACTGTACTTTTTTAGTCTAACAATGATTTTGATAATTGAGGAGTGTGTGCTCGAAATACTCAAAAGTGACTATTCTAAACAAAGTTTACAAAAACCAAAAAACCAATTATTTATGAAAAGATATGTATGCTTTTCACAATAGGATGAATAAATAAAAGGTAAATTTAATAATACTCAAAAACATTCAGAAATAAAATTAAAAATCTTCCATAGACTCTTTGAATAAAAATGGTAACAGAAATTGTTAGTAATTATTCAAAGTATAATTTATTAAATTGTTAATTAGTAATTATTCAAAGCCAATAGAAATGTTAGCATCGTTGCACTGGGCGCGATATTTAAAATATTCATAGTTGTTGCTATGGCTGTCGATTTTTTTACTCCTTATACAACGATGCAAGAAATGCAAGGCCTATTTGCACAAGAGCGTGAATATCCATGTTAACCCTAGAACTACAAACCGGGGTAGATATCTACCTCAGACAAACTGTGATAAATGACGGTTTGACTGTTTTTGAACACTTTAAGCTATTAAAAATTAATTTTTCACCAACTAAACCTTGATCAAATTGAATTTGCTCGTCACCATTCTCTTTGGCATGAAAAAACAAAAACATGCATTTAGTTATGAGTCAGATTACTGCTTTCAGAACGATTTTACGAACAAGAAACCCGTGGGGTAAATATTTACCCCGGTTTGTAGTTTACGGGTAAAAAAAATAGTTTTGTAGTTCTAGGGTTAAATAAACAAACGCAGGAAATAGTCCTCTTTGAACAAAATGTTATTAACAATTCTAAGCATGGCTAACGGAACCAACATTTCTTGATAAAAAAATTGGTTAAATTTGCGTACCTCGCATGGAAATTCTCTGATTGAGTGAGCCGTTCGGTTACTGAAGCGGCTTACTGCGCTGCAACTTGCACTAAGGTAAAGATAATTATTTGGGGGGCTTAAATAAATGTTGGGTGGACTTACATAAATATTGTACAGTACATGTCTGTCTCGAAACTATGCAAATTAAGGGTCTTTTTTTCTCAATTAAAAATGTATCAATAGGTGAAATAATAAAGCGCAAAACATAAATAATCTCAAATACTTTTAATTAAATGATGAAAAAACTTTATTCGTATCAAATGTTATCCAAAAACTATTCGTTCGAAACATAAGTGATAAATTAGAAAACCACATCCGTGGTTGCAATAATCTGAAATTTTAAAATGAACTTCGCTCTTTGCAGTAAATAATCAGTGATAGATATTGTGTAAAGGATGTTCATTAGGCAAAAATTACAAGCAAGATTGCAACTCGCGAGACGAAAACGCTTATTGCATTTTATGTATAATACCCTTTAATTGCAGAATGTAATAAAGGTTTAACAAAAATATTCTTCTTACTAATAAAATATTTAACTACTATTTACAAACATATTACATATAACAGCAGCCTTTTCATTTCGTTTTAATTTTCAATTCTTAAACATCCTTGATTCAATCAGTTTGTTTACAAGACAAGTTTGTGTATAAATAAGTTCAGATGAGAAAATTCTAAAACTTAAAATCGCAGCTTTAAATTAAAAGAACAAACACTCTGAAATAGTAGTGCTTATAGTAGGTAGGTCTATATTACAGAGGCAGATCTATAAGCTCCCTATAGATCTAAGATCACAAACGATCAACTAGTATTGATTTTCAAAAAAAATTAATAATAATGATAAAATATATATATATATAATATATACATATATATATATATATATTAATTTGCTTTACACTTGTTTCACTTTTCGAAGTTCAAGCAATTTGTAAAAAGTCGTCAAAGTATTGATTTTCGTGATTTTCGTGCGTTGTAAATTTCCAGCAGGATATCTTTTTGTGGTGGCGGTGGTGGTTAGTTGCTCATATTTTTCCACTTATGAAGCGTCATAGAAATCACTGTTGAAATGGCGGGTTAACACATAAACCACAGCCTCGTAGGTGGCCATCATTATAGCAGTGTTTGGAATTTGGCGAACAAGTTGTGTTGCTAGGCCCCTGGAAAAGACATTTATTTAAATAAAGTACATAATAAATAAGTTTAATGAGCGAGGGTTAGTTTATGTATATGAATTCGAAAATTTTCCCCAAAAATCTAAAAATCTATAACAAGGCCATACCAGTCATATGCTAATAATTAATTTGTAGAACCAGATTAAAACTGACATGGTATTTTTTCCACTCAAATTTGCACTTAAGAATTTTAATATTTTTTCAGTGTTTTTAAAAATAATTGTTAGCTTGCTTGGAGCGAAATTTGTTAGGAAAGGAAAAAAAATTCTCAAAAATTTTACCTTATGGCTCATTTATCAGGGGAAATTTTATAGCATTTAAAGGAGTAGTATACCTTTATAAAGTAGGAAATCACTGAAAACGATCGAAAACTTAAATGGATAGTTATGGTGCACTTGGTTTTATAAATAGAAAATATTTTGTAATAACGTTTACATCTAAATGAGACTAACAAAATCAAAACACTATCAGCATCTTACATTCAAAAATAATAAAGACAGAACTATTGTAATTTTAAATAAGTTGACATGAAACCCCGTTCCTTTCGGACGTTCTTGCAAAATAGACTTGGGAAACTTCCGAAAATAAACACGAACGCCCCATAATAATAAAATAATTTAAAAATGAATACAGGTGTGAAAATGAATGAACTATAATGAAGGTAGTTCATTCATTTTCAGTTCATTTTCGCTCTTACTACACAACTTCAATTTTAAACATTAGCCGTGTTCTTTTCACATCGGATCCAGTTCGGGTTTTGCAACTTTGAAAAGTTGAAAAACAGTTTGCAGTTCAAATGAATTACTTTTAATTCATTATAACACTAATAGTGCAATTGCTAATTAGTAAAAATTGAAAGGAAAATCTCCAGTAGATAAGACATTTTGCATATATTGGAATACATCTCTCTGATTCAAACTGTATATTTTACTTTCATAACCAGGGAACCATCATAACGTTATTATTTCGGTCGGAACTATACCGGTTCATTTTCCATAAAAAAGGACGATACTTTCGTACCTAAAATATTTCGGTTACATTGAACCGAAATCGCGTAGTGCATTTTCTCTAAGGCGGACTGATATATTCACAGATTTTTATTTTTCGGTCCAGCCAGACCGAAAGAAGAAAGAACCGAAATGAAGCGTTCATGGTCGCAACAAAATTTGTAGGGAACGTTTCGAGGCAAACATCTTACGATTTGGATTATAACGTTTGGTGTGAACTTTTTCACATTTTTTTTATATCGGTCAGGTACGCTGTTTATAACCAAATCATAATGTGAATAGAGTTCTGTAGTGGAGGCGATTCAGTATGAAATGGAGTTGCATACTGGAACACAGTGATGGAAAATGATGTCAAAGTGGCGTCAAAGAAAAACTTGTAGGCACAGTTGGAATTTTTTCTATTTGGTAGTCGCAGGTTAAACAAACCTTATATTTAACCTACCTATAGATACCAGCTTTTCCCTCTTCCTTCCACACTGTATGCAATGTCTGACAAAATGATCGATACTTGTTTCCTTCCTCTCGTAGTCTTGTCCTTGCTACCTCATGTGGGTAAGCTATACAAGAGGCCACAGTCTTCGAAATGGCACCAGCCAACATAAATTCTAGAAAATCACGTGAAGTTTTCCCATCCATAGGATGTGTTTGTCGCAGCTCAATCTAAAATATATAAATAGTGTTGTTGTTTCTCTGATTAAACTGATAATAATTGTTTTTTCTTACCAACTTTGCTTTAAGTGCTTCGTATATTACAAAATGAATCACGGTCTCCGATATTCCGAAATAGCTGGCAGTAATGCCTTTGTAGAAGCCGAGGAGACCAGATTGTTTGTAGATGCGACTTATACATTGCTGGACCGTCATTCGAATTTTTGCGTTGTAGTCTAATTGTAAGCGAGTTTTTACAAACCAAATGGGATTTGTGGCAGTAGAAGCCACAAATCCGGCGCAGGAAGCACTTAAAATGTGAACAATCGGTGAATCCGGGGGTAAATTGCTTTATTTAAATAAAAAATTACATTAATTTTTATATATATTCTAATCTAAACAGCTTGCTGCATACTTACCCAACCCTATTAAGGCTTGATTTCGTTTGAGAATAAGCGCAAAAGTATATTGCCCGCGATGGGGCCACTCCCACAATGTTAGGGCCAAGTCCTTTGAACAACGCTCTTGGGCCTTCTGTTTGTACTATGTGCCTTTTAAAAAAATTATCAATGTTGGGGAAAATAAAATTAACTAAAGCAGTATTACCTTAGACATTGTAAGATGCTCATTGACCGTGCTGAGGATGATATACCGCAATGGGATATGGCGATTACCTGCAAATTAGTGGACAATTAGCAAAAGGTGCTTTTATAAAGCACTAAACATTATACCAAACTCTATTCATTAGTGACTTAGCAATTTAAAAATGTAATTTGGTTAGGCAGTGGCATAATGCGTTTGTCCTGGACTGTCTAATTGTTGTTTGTTGAGAGAAACAGGGCGATACCATGAAATGTTTGCTACTTGCATCATGAGTCTGATTTCGCCAGAACTGATTGTATTTTGTATTTATGACTATAAAAATGAATTTCTTTCGTTTTTTCATAGAACATCTGCAAAGCATTTTTCACATTATTTTAAGAACTGAAACAATTTGTTCTTTGCTCTTTAATCTTAGTGTCATGCCTCCTCGAGAATATCTCGCAACTTCGGCATTACTCGCTGAACAACAATAGATCAATTAGACCCTACACGCTCACCTAACCGCAACGAATTTGATTTGTGTGCACACGAAAAGGTCAAGCGTCTTTAGCCAGCGAGGACTCTTAGATTAGAATTTTATTTAAATAACAACACAATTTCAAAACGTTAGAAATTTTGAGTTAATCTATACCTGTGGTCGCTTCCTCAGTATCGTAGTACATAACTTCCTTCTTTGTTCAGGACGAAGAAGAGCCTCCGACGTTGTGTTAGTACTCCCCGGCACTTCAGCCAATCGTGGGGGCTGAAGAAAGGCTGAAGAGCTCTGTAATCTGGTCTTAACTACTTCTAGGGGACATGTTACTACCGCCCCAACTGTTCCTGCAACACTATAAAGAATACTGTTGATTAGTTGTGCCGATACTCAGGTTTTTTATTTCTGCTTTTATTGGATGTTTTAGGATTAAAAATTCGATCATATTTATCTTACATTTGTTGGAAGATTGGAAATCTTTATGTTATGTTATCTTGTTATTAGCATTTTCATACTACCCGAAAGTGTAATATGTAGTATATGGATTACCGCCCCTTTAAATTATAGGCTATTATAATTAAAATGCCTATATGAAAAAGGTGCACATAATGTATGTACGTTTGGTTTTTTAGAAATTAAAATTATGCTAAATAGAAAACAATTAGAATCTGTTAAAGAACTACTCGTTGTTGTTGTTGTCGTTTTAATTAGCCTCAAGGGCCCCACACAAGGTGAGTTTTTGGTCACGGCAGCATAAGCCACATTGACCACTGATCTCTTCAGGAACGAGCGTCTCTCCAGCTGATGGAATTTGTTGGTGGCATATGCAGCCCAGTGTCACCGTTCTCTCAGGACCAAATTGGGTCCCCAGCCTTCCCTTCACTCACCACAAGCTTATATGAGCATCACAGCAATAATAGAACAAAATAAGAAAAATCAATCAACAAGATTATAAGGTGAGATAAAAGCTACTGATAGTCAACAAGCTAAAATTAATAATAAGTGAGCGCGGTTTACACTATATTGATGGATGGCGTTTAATGTCGTATAGATGAACTAAAAACAAGAACGGACCTATTTTTGATTTTAACATATTGAAAATATGTGATAACATCTTTGTATAACAAAAAATCGGACCAAAAACTGGAGGAGGAGGGCAAAGATGTACAAGTGAACAATCATGGACTAAAACACAACGAGACCACATCAAATCTCAACATTAGCTTCGCAAAGAAAACGACCCAGATGGTCAATCACAACCTCAGTGAGGGGAGAAAGAGCCTCAATCAATGATGGTTTGTCCAGAAGAGATGAATACTTCACTCTGACATCATCAAATTTAGTGCATCTTAAAATCAAATGTTCCTCATCTTCAACAGATCCACACAAATCACACAACTCATCAGACAAGGAACTACTCATTAGACTATATTTTGGCAATAAAATTAAAAGATTTGAAGTATGGCATCATGGATAGCAATTTAAAGTGGAATAATTAACTGTTTTCAAAAAATTTCAAAGTTGCGTCCGATTACCGCGAGTTTTCTTTATAGCTTATTGGACAAATATTCTAAATCTTTGAAAAATAAATTATCCAATGTATAAAATTTTATTAGTTTTAATGACTAAAAAATATAATCGGTAAAATGACGTTTTCTATTTTTTTTTTTACTAAAAGCACTTCATTGTCAAATATGTGAATTCAGTTTCCTTTTTTATACTAATTGTTTTTCAAAATTTTTACATAGAATATGAAACCACTTTTTCCACCTTTAAAAAATTCGTCCCTGAAGAAGTTAATCCAGAGGCTTATTTAAAGTGTTCAGGATAGAATTAAAAATAAATGTAATTGAAGACGTCTATCTTATTTAATTCGAAAGAAATAAACACACCTATATCTGAACCCTCCTTAGGTCAAAATAGTAAAACCAACCATTTGAGACGGCAAATTAATGAAACATGTAGTATAATAATACTCTTCGTAAATCAGAAATGTTATGCAGATTGCCTGAAAATCATCGAATGCGAGTCATTTAATACTTATAAAGTTCACAGATGGTCAAGATTAATGGTCTCGGAGTTATCTACAAGAATATGTAGCATAATAAGCTTTCATTTGATATCTATGTACATTGTACAATATGTTTACAGAAAAACATTATTATCTTGTTCGACTTACCAATACTTGGAATATATGTAGTACATATGAATCGATTGAAGAAGCCTGTTTTTTTAATTATTTTTTATAATTAATACTTGCATGCAACATGTGGTAATTTAAACTTTATATTTACAAATTGCACGCAAAATCAATGCAATAATATATTGCATAACGAAGCTAATTTAGCCTTATCTACCAGACTTGCAGTATTCGATTAAAGTCTCTGGTGCTAGACTAAGACCCTTTATCGAAATACAAATATTGAATCTTATCACAAATTGAACATAGTGCAATTAAAAGTGAATAAAATAGCAAATTCAGATTGCAATAGAAATTTCCAATTAACTTCATCATCGAACTTCCCAAAACACGCCGTCATTTATTTGAAATCTTTCTCATAGCCAACAACTGCTGATTTGTTTTCGAAGGAGGCAGAAGCATAATCTCGTTATTTTTCCCTATCCATTAACGTCACAGATGAACTGGTGCGGGATATATTTCAGTAATCTTTGACTTTTTCAGAAAAACTAGTTATCGCTAAGAAGCCGGATTAGACTAGATTTGTTTATAGCAAATTTTTAGACATAACCAAGCGTGTTACAGGGCAAGTTATCAACGAATGTTGATAGATGTTTCCCTTTTAAAATTTTTCATTATTGCTTTATGAGGAAATTGTTAGCTCGATTTGTTTGCGGAATAATGATTTCATTTCAGTTACGGAACTGCTTGTTTGGTCGATTATAAACCTTTTAAGAATCTATTTATAAACTGAAAAGTAGCGAATTGTGTCCTTCGAAGAGTAATTCATTAATTGAAGACATTTTGTTCATTGTTTTGCGTAATTTCTTCAAAATTGACTTGTACCCCAAAGGAACAGTAGTTTTGAGTATTTGTTCTATATTTAAAAATAGTTCTCTAAAATGTTTTTGCTCTTCTTTATATACAAAGATATTTATGGGTCTGAAAAATGTACAGAAATGTAAGAGTATTGAAAAAGAAATGCTTCATTGCATCTGGAATCATTTAATGTTTATTTATTATTTCGAAGTTCATTACTTTTACCGTGAAATATCCCAAATACGTCAGTCACTGAGCGTAATATACAAGCTGGGTTTTTTCACACATAAATCGGAATCAGATTAGTCAGGGAATTTTTCATAGAATTGCAGACCTCACCTAACTTACAAAAATTTACAAAAATTTGCGAAAAGTGCCATTATTTTTATCTTGAAGCACAAAATTTTTAGACTTATTGAAAATGCATATAAATAAAAACACTTCGATTTTATATTCACGAAATAAAAATTCTTTGATATGGGTGATGGCTCAAAAATTGCAGTTCAATGCCAAATTCCCTGCTAAATCCGATCCGGATTCGATTGTGAACAAAAATTACAACTAATAGGTGGGTACATGTACATATGTAGTATATTCAATTCAGTGCAAAATTTTCTAATTAATTTGATTGTGGAAAACGCATCTAATAATAACCAATTTAAAAATATTTTATAATGAAATTTCCTTTGTTTTTAATTTAATTTTAATTTTTTTTTTTTTTTTTTTTTTTTTGTTAGATCTCCAAATACAATATACTTAGGTGAAATTTCACCTGCGAATAGGGTGAGTAGTTTAAGTCATATTTTTTTATTTCACCACCACTACTAAAATATAACTGACAACTAGTTTTATTATACACAAATTGAAATTTAAGAAAGGATGACGATTGCTATATTTATTTATTAATTATATAAATTTACTAGCATTCCTCTACTTGTTCCTTGATGATTTACCTATCTCATTCATTTTCGACGATTAATGCAAGGAAGAAATAAAAAAAATTTAATAGTGCATAAATTATTTAAGAAATAAGTTTACTAAGTCATTTTACAACACCGAAATAAATTATTTTTAACATCGATGCACATATTTTTCTCAAAATGCTGCATTATTAGATATTACTCAAAAATGATTGTCAAGATAAACCCTTACGTGAATCATGCACAATTTATAAAACGACACTGCCAAATGCGAACCAAATTTAAAATTTATTATCAATTTGAGCAAACATTTCTAGAAAAACGAATGTCTGATAATATAGTAGAAAAACCGAAAGGCATTTTCATATGAAAATTTCTATTTTTCAGAACATTGCGGACGCGAATTCTCTTTTTAGCATATTAGCTCCTAAATATAGATCGTAAAGTTTATATTGGGGAATAAATCTAAAAATTTCCCGCAAGCTCCTAAGTACCAATTGCAAAAATGTGTTTCGCGCATATGTTAAAAGCAAGCTGGTATTAGCGGCATGAGGCGCTTTTATAGTCTAACCATCAATAATAAATTTACTCTATTTTAACAATAGGGAAACATCGTATTACTTATTTGTTTTCGAGCAAGTTCAAACGTGATTTCATAACTCAAACTTTTATATTATTACTGCATTTTTATAAATCTTTGGATGCTATAAACGCTGTGATTAAATAATATGGTTATAAATGAAATCATATAAATTGTCCCTTTTTGTTAATAATTTATTGAGAAAACCTTATAGGGAAGAATAATATTTGAAAATTGGCTCATTTTAATTAAGTGTTCTAATAATAAGTTTCTGGGCCACGTTATGTTTAGACAAATAAATTGAAAACAAATTTTTCCTTCATGACAAATTTATTTGATAATTCAAAAATCGGTCTTGACGCAAATATTTTTGGAAAATTCCCCTTTTAAATTTATATTTAATAACTTGCTAATAATTTAATTTGATTGAAGCATAAAAGTTACACAATATTCATACAAAATGCGAACTCTGTAGGGGTTCCCCTAATCCCTAGTGATAACACTGAATACTGAAGTTTTGAAAACTCAGCTCGGTGTGAAAAACTTTGCATTCACTACAATTTAATAATTTGACTTATTGGAGGAAGTTGGTCAATTCTCATAAGTTTTCATGATAATGTTGTATCTGCGAAAAAAATTTTTGAAGATTTTTTGCAATTTTAAGCCTCTTATCAGAGTCTTTTAAATTGTATAGTAGTATATGTTCAAATGAGTGACAAACCATGGAAAAGAGATGGATGATTTTACATTTTAATTTTGGTTTTCCGCACACATTATAATTATAATACTTGGGGCCTTTTAACCCAATATTTATATTGTTTCATTCCTATTTGGATATATGTACAATGAAGAGCAAAAGTGGACAAATGATCTACACTTTTGCTTTTAGATATTTATTACAAAGCAACGGTAAGGTTAACGAAAATAAAAAGAATGTTGTTATTTCCACTTATGGCTGTATATTCAGAATATGTTGTTTTTATTTTTCAATTCATCTAAACACTAGGAAAAAATAACAATTATATCGAAAAAGTCTACTTGTTCATTTTTGCACCACACTCGGCGTACGTGGACATTTCGTATTTAAAGCTATTTCAATAAGGGTTTTGCAAGGCAAGTGAGATAAGTAGTCTTTCAAATAACGTTAAAAGAAACTGTGAAAATCTGCATCTTAATAAGAGTGTTAATTCAAATTTTAAGTCATGATGCTAATTGCAATGCACACTAGAAAAATGTGCTTGAACTTTCTCGCAAAGGCAAATTTTCAGGAATTATTACTGAGAAATGTAAAATTACCCATAAAACAATCCAAAAAATTCAAAAAGGTGCTAGCGAAGAGTTTCCAAAAACAAAAAATTGCCGATCCGTGAACATTTCTAATCGAGTTGCCCGGGAAATGGCTCGATGTATAGTATCTTGAATAACGAAAACTCCTCAGAAAGCTGCTCAACAGATCGGTAATGAAGCCAGTAAGGAAAAAAGAAGAAGCCTACTCTCTTTGCTAAAAATATTTATTCATGTAAGAGGTTTGCTGAAACACAACATTTATGTAACAAATCACACACGAACCAGAATAAGATTCAGATATACAGTAGCGGACAAAATTCTGGAAACATATTTTGCTGTACATATGGCAACGCCGTATTTCTTGTTTTTTTCTGAGAATAAAAACGACAATTATCCATATGTACTAACTAGGCTCCGCCCTACTTATATGCAACATTTGATCACTGTTATCAAAAAGAGATTAAAAAAAACCGTTAAAAACTTAAACATTACCCTTTTTGTGAACGACAATAATCTGGAAACATTATATGCGTAGTGGCTTAAATCATAAGCGAATAAGTTAAAAGTGCTACAAGTATGGCTCTGAGAGTGCAAATAGCTGATGGTATTGCAGGCAGAATTAATTGTTCGATTACTTGATCAGGATAAACTTACTTTAAAAGAAATTGCCGAAAAAGTTCATATGAGTAAAGGAGTATTGAAGGTTTATCGTCGGACAAAGAATCCATCTGTATCCAAACATCTAGGGAGGTCTAGCAAAACTAAGAAAAGGCAAATAAAATATTTCCGTGGTTTTTTCATAAGATTAAAGATTAATTTATCCTCATAGAACTGATACCAGAATTTCTATGACATCAAAAAAGGACCCAAAACTTACTGCTACTGATGTAATGGCTGCGTCTGGAGTTAATAGAGTGAGCGTGCGGCGGACAGCTCGTCGTCGACTGACAGAATGTTTACTTCATGGAAGAGTTTCTGCAAAATGTATTTATAAAAAAAAAAAAATAAAATTTAAATTCTTTTACACCACTAACTTGTATTGTCACCGAAGTTATACATGTTCGCCAAATTTCATTGAGTTTGGTAAAGTCTAAGTATAAAAATTTTGCATTGCAAAATTTGACGACACGTAGTGTAAGTTAAATAAAAGAAAGAATTAAAAACCGTATGTTTCGAAAGTAAACGTTAAATACGACTGGCGCTTGCAAAAGAGCATTTAAACTGATCACTCAAAAATTGGAAAAACGTACTTTGGACGGATGAATCCAAGCTAAATTTAGTGCAGAGTGATGGTATCCATTATATCAGACGGCCAGTGAATACCGGATTCAATCCCAGATACACTATCGGCACCATTAAACATGGAGCAATAAATATAATGGTTTGGGGATCCTTCAATCACTCGAATATTGGTCCACTGCACCGAATTTTTGGGTCCATGGGCCAAATAAAGTATAGAGCAAGAATGCAAGATGTAATGCTGCCGTTTGCTAGGGAAAACATGTCAGAATCCTGGATACCATAGCAATATAACGAGCCAAAGCATATGGCAAGGTCTATTAAATGCTGGTTCGCGAAAAATGATGTTCGAGTAATGAAGTGGCCGTCACAATCTCCGGACCTGCCTCCTGGAATCGTATCGAAATTATCAAAAAATCAATCGTACAAAATTGTTGAGCCGATGCCTCGCAGATGTCAAGCTGCCATCAAAGCAAAAGTGCAGTTACAAAATATTAACCTTATAGTTGTAAGATAAAATGTATTTGACAAGTTTTTGCGTTAATAAAAACTTTTACTTAAAGTTGAAATAGTTTAAAAACAAATGTTTTCAGAATATTGTCGCTTGTAATTTCCTTGTTTGTTTCTTAATTTATCATGTAACCATCTTAATTTAATCATTTTGTTTATAATAAAGACGACTTGCATTATTGAATGCAATGTTTTTCTGCTGTTGACATTCTTAAAAAAGTCGGAATCGTAATGCTTGTTATGATGATAGAAATGTTTCCAGATTTTTGTCCGCTACTAATGTTCACGAACAGAACCTCAAAACAAAATGCTGTCAAATGTTAAGTAAATTGACTTGACATTTCACAGCTGACTGTAAACCGGCGGTTACTACTCGAGTATTAAATAGTCTGGACGAATGCAACAAATTATACCAATATTAAAATTTAGGGAGTAAATATATTCCGAAATTACATAGTTCTACTTAGATAAAGCCATAGTTGGTCGAGTCGGCCTTAAAAAATTAAGTAATTATATTTGAAAGTTTGGAGATACCATTAAATAAAGCCGCAATTATATAACATAAATGATAAAAAAGATACAGGATAAATTGAAAGTTTGTCTTTAATCTCAAAGATATGCTAAGCTAGTACTCCAGACTTACACCTTCATAGAGATCATTTGCTTACGATATTTCTTCTTGGTAGACTTTTGTGTTACTTTATTCGACTTGAGACTAATAATCTTTTTTACTCGTTTATTACATTATAATAAATAATTAGAATCAATTTCAACTAACAAATAAATACAACCTCAATTATACGCAAAATGCAATCCTTAAATTTTATTTGCCTTTTTCCGGATGGGAAAGATAAATTTAATAATTGCTCTCGACTTCATAATTTCTGCTTTAGTGTCTCCTCTATCAGAAAGGGTTACGTCAATAATATAAGCCATAATCATAAACTTAAATTTTATTGCTTATGCTGTTAGCATCTTTTTATTATCGTATAAATAGAGTAATGAGCTTCTTTAAAAGATTAAGTTTTAATTAAATTTCCAGTCAGCATTTCAGGAAATGAACAGGCCAATTAAGGGAAGGGTGGTTATTTAAAAACTTTTTAAAAGTTACTCCACTTATAATAATTAAGTGCTTTGTTATATTCTTTTTATCATTTTGTAAAGTAAAAGGTCAATGACGTGCATTACCAAAAACCTCCTCATTGCGATGATCGAAAACAGTGATAATTACTAATCGAAAAATAAACAAAAATTAGGTGTTCTATAAATAACACTAATTTTAATTATTATGATAAGCACAATTTCCGCCCTTTAAAGAAGATTACAAAAAGAACAAGAAGAACGAAAAAGATAAAGAATAATTATCTTAGTTTTTGTTTAAACATTACCTTCTGTCCACAACAATTTCCTTATCGTATTTTTAATAGATATAGGGTAATAAATGCATATGAAGGTGTCATAAAAAAAATTAAATTCTCAATAATGAATTGCACATAACTAAATATTCTGCCTTGTTAATTTAAAAATACCACGGTGGGAGAATTATATGCGCTTAATAATCCAAATAGATAATTCCCTTTTTATAATCTCAACCATATCTTAGATTATTTAAACATCGAATTTAAGACGAACTATGGATTTGGCATATGTTAATTTTGATATTTGAAAATATTTTCGGCGATTTAGTCCAAAGATCTCCTTTGAAACTGTACGCACTTTGGAGGGTGTCCAGGTTGTCTCTTTTTCCCATATTTTTAGGTTACAAGATATATAGATTCCATTACCTTTTAATTTTAATTACTTTTGATTCCTCCGAGTCTTCGCATAGTTCCTAAGTACATAATAACTTTTCTTAAATTTTCTGTTTTGTTATGCGCGCAACACTATAAATTTGATAAAAATTCACAAATTTTAAGAGAAAAAGTTCCTTTCAGTAGTCACACTGTTCATCTTCAAAACCACTGCAAAAATGGTCTCAAGTATCGAATGAGATTATTATACATATTTAGTGCCTATGTAATGTACTTTAGAGTTTTTATTCTTTAATTAATGGTGGATGAAATGTAAATAAAAATGTTTTCTTGCATTCTTCAAATAACGAGTTTAGGACCTTCATGGAAATGCTTTGGCAATAAGCAGGAAGAATGGATTAGTATATTTTTACTCATTAAATTGTGTATATCGAGTTCTATAGCTTTACTTTACTAATAACGTTTGTTAGTTATGTAAAAATGCCACTAGAATGTCTAAAAATAAAATAAAATAAATAAAACTACAAAGAAAATATTGGTATTAAGATTTTTAAAGAATTGTTTTAAAATTTAATAACTACAAGATAAGAAGAGAGCCTCTCACAAAAATTCTAAGAGCCTCACAATCAGATTTCGAGGTAAATTATATTTCTCTTTTAGTACACAATGCACTTCTGTTGCAATCTAGATAACTACTGCGCACTTGTCTACCGTGCGTTTTCATTGCTGATAAAAGCTAGAGTAATTTTGAGCTGATAACAAGAAGCCGATTCATCAACTTATTTTTATAGGTGGTTATTTATTTCAATTTATTACCATACTACGTGGTCGGAAATGCAAATCTTAACTACTTAAGTATACAATTTTTTTGTTTTGCCTCCTCTATCTAATTTCGGGAATACTTATCCTTAATTATCATTTCATTTTTACAAACTAATAACAGATTCCTGATATATTAATATTTCGAGCTCTTGGAATACAGCTGTTTAGATTTTTTGTGTGATTATGTACTAAATAATAAAACTACATATATGGAAAAGTATGGAAAATATCATCCAAAAATATGTATGTTAAAAAAATAAAATAAATTGTTTTTATCATATTACTGGAACACGAGAAACTTTTCTCTTAGTTTTTCCGGAACAAAGATAAAATTCTTTTGGAATTTCGGGTTCCCAATCTAAAACAAATTCGTACTTAAGCATTATACGTACGTATATGTACTTATTATGTGTACATTAAAAACCGATCATTCGAAATCTATCAACATGAATTTTTCAAATAGTGCTCAAACGAACAAATGCTTGAAACCACTAGATTGATGAACTCTAAAGACATTTTTGGTAGCAAATTTAATTCTTAAAAAATGCTGCTATGAGAAATTTTTTTTAAAAGAGTTTATTTATTATGTTTATTTAAAAGCGCTGTTCACCGGTTTTTTCTAAGTCTAAAATTTTGGGAGAATTAGGGTTGGTAGGTACTACAGCTTAAGACATTAGACTATGGGATTGAAAAAAAATCTCAATGCATGCACATACAATGGAAACTGGATATTATTTGTTCGGGCGAAAAGTGTTGTTACTCTGCGGTCTAATATTATTAATGCAGTAGACTACTTTTAACGGATTCTTTCTTAAACACAAATACATATATTACTCCATAGTATATATTAGTTTTAATAACTACAAATGTATTATCATTTAGACTGATATAGTTTCATGAAATAGGGCAGTATGTAAAAATTACTAATTTCGCAATCGCGTAGGAGAATTTCAAGACGAATTTGCCAAGTGTAGCGGCCAGGCAACAAATGCAATTTTCTTGCATAATATTGAAAATTTGGATTTAAAGTACTGAGGAAATTCTACAGGTAAATTTTCGAATTGAAATTGTCTACGTGATACGCATCACGTCAGGTCAAATATCAGCTGCTCTCCCGAGCGGAGATGCCGGAAAGCCCTTGAAATTCCATTTTGCAGCAGAGCAAAACGTAAAGTTAGCCTTTGTCGTTTATCCTATGTTAATTTCATGTAGATCGACGCGATTAACGAGCTGAAAAAGGGGAAATCGCAAGAAAAGTGAAACCTCTGCAAGCCCGCAAAATGTAAACAATCTGCGAAATGACAGCTGGAGACGGGTCGCGGGCCCGAAACAGTGAAAAACAAAATCTGCACACATCAAATCGTAATCAACAACCGAAACGAAGGATATGTATTTTCGATGGGCTAAAAATAGCCGCACAAAATGCTATCACTCACTCCGCCTGGCTGTGATAACAGTCGATGCTTTTTGCGCAATTGAATGTCAACCGACTAGGCCGCAAATTGAGCAGCACCAGGGCGCCTCCGCCGCAGATTCCTAGGCACTTGGCATAATTTCTTGGGGCAACTTACCCGCCAGCAGCCAAATGGATGATTGTGTCACGTTCCCTGCTACTCATGTCTCGCGTTAGCCTGATTTTCGGGAACCAATTCTTCTCGTGATGTTCCAGAAGCTGTTCAAAATGTGATGGAGTTCTGTATTTCGGTAGATTTTACCTACATAATTACTGGGCCTGCGATTTCCTTGCAAATTAGGGTTAAACGAGGACCTAGAAGTGCACGACCGCTGCAATGTTTCATTCTACGCATCAAGCACTTAGGAAGCAAATTTTCGGAGCTTAGGTAAAGTTTTCTTTGCACTTTGAGAAGATTATGTAAGGCACAGTGAACTTGTGGACCGCTCAGCTCACCACAGTTATTACGCGGAAATCCCGGTCGGGTCGGGCACCAAATTATAAATAATTTCGCAAAACTGCCACCGTTTCACAAAAACCAAAACAAGAAAAACACAGCTTTTAGGTTAGGTCTTCTAATTTTGCGATAACCGCACTGAGCCCACGGCTCGCTCTCCAATTAAAGATGTCTTAATCGGTACAAATGCAATCGGCTGCTTTTCCGCCGTTGGTCCGGCAAATTCTAGTAAATCTCGCTGCGAACTTGGATAGAATCGTCCGTTCTCCAACTTCTTGACAACGACTGGAAGTCAAATCTCCCAATCCAATATATGAGCTTTTCCAACTGTTCGAGAAAATGACGTTTGAGTTCCGTTGCTAGCTTCACACTCTTATTGTCAGATGCATAATGTGTTGCCAGAGCAAATAAAAAAATGTTTTGTTAGATATGAATACTTTGTTTAAAAAATTGAAATAATACGAAATGGTGCCGAAATAATAAGGAAGAGAATAATTTCCACGGTTTTTCGATCTGAGATTGGTATACGAGAAAAGTAATAAAAACATTCCCTATACTGAAGAAATCCATTTTAAATAAAGAGCGACATTAAACTTCAAAAAAGAAATCGCGATTCCACAATGTAATGTCGGAGCAATTCATCTTGATAGATGATAAACAAGGTAAAGCCATGGAAAAATCAAAGGAGGGAAATATTTTTGACATACTTAAATATTCAATGTCTCCATACTCGTCGCCCTATTCACACTTATTCTGAGTTTTTTTTTGGGTGGTGGCCTCCCAAAAATTTCTATAGATGTTAAAAAACGGTCAAGTAAGTAATAATCAAATGGAGAATTCGAAATCATCTTGTGAAATGGAATTGTTTTACCAACCTCGAATATCTCGACTGGAATCGACCAAAGTAGATTTGACTTTCTGCGGTGCGTTCAATATTTCACTCGAGTTGAACTCGACTCCGAAGGAAGGACTAGTGGTGTTAGGACCAAAGATAATCTACTAAACAAGATGTGAAACTCTCTAAATTTTTTCTTTTAAAAATTCGACCTTGTTACCGTTACTCAAACGAACTTAAGAATTAAGGCTGAAACACAACGCATCCGCTCCGCTCCGGTTCGTTCCGGCTGTCAAAGTTGAACATACGTAGCGCTATGTAAGTGGACACAATGACCGGAACGGAGGGGACCAGACCGGAGCGGAGCGGCCGAGAGTTGAAAAATTTTCAACTTTGCCGGAACGCCGGAACACCATAACCTCACTAATGAAATTTTGACATTTCAGAAGTGCCGTGCCATGGATGAGGAAGAATTTGTATTGCATACAATTCTAGTAGCATCACCAATAACTTTAAATTTCTCATTTTTCCGTTTATCAATAAAATTTTCAAAAAATAAGTTGATTTCCTTTCACAGACAGCTGTCAAACGACGGAGCGGACCGGACACATTGTAATCACCTCTCCTGTCCAGTTTGAACCGAGCGGAGCGGAACGAAACGAACCGGAGCGGAGCGGATGCATTGTGTTTCAGCCTTTAGATACCCAATGGGAAATCGAGGCAGTGATTCTCAATGAAGGCATTCCGAAGTATATCCTAAGATGACTTATTGAAGGTATACATTCGATGTATTCCTGATTACTCAATAAGAAGCTAGGAGGAAGGAATACATTGCGAACGACGTTCACTCTGTGAAGAATTCAAGGTTTTTCCCCTTAACCGCGGTTTTCTAATCTCCCCCATGCCTATGAATTTTTAGCATGTTGCGACCTGCATCCAATAAGGGCCCTGACCTGACGCAGTAGTTCTCATTCCGGTGTTGTGAGTGCAGTATAAGTGAAGTTTTATTCTTAATCAATGTTTATTGTGTTATTTTATTAATTTTAGCAATTTATGTTTTATGTGGAGTGTTGAGTTTTTGTTTAAATTTTGTATATATATATATCAAATAATACTAAAATCAATGAGAAGATCGTTTTGTTTTTATATTTTCCTAATTTTTTCCATTTCATATACATATTATGGGCGTGATTCTTCAGAATATAAGGCCTGGATTCTGTTTGTCATCTCAGATTCCGTGATGTGACAGCTTATGACTGAATAACGAAGAAATTTTCATTAAAGTAATAGAACAGTCAATTCAGTCATAAGCTGACACGTCACAGAATCTGAGATGACAAACAGAATCCAGGCCTTATATTCTGAATCACTGAAAAAGGATCACTGAAAAAGGAATTCAAGGGAAACGATTCCGAAGTGATTCCTTGTGTTGCCTTCTGAATTAATTCTGGGTAATCTAGTGGGAAGGAATACAAAAAGCTTTTGTACTGCTTCGTTCCGCGGACATGCCTATGTTAAAAAGATATGAGAGAGGATACGGCGGGTCAGGCATTCTTCCCTTCCAGAAAAGGCTTCGGAATGCCTAATTGGATGCTTCAATTTCCCATTGGGTAGTAATAAGGAAGTCATGTGTAAGAAAGGGATAAAAATTTGGGTGGAAATGGGGTGGAAACGGACCGAGAATTGAAACACTCTACAGAGTGCCTTATATTTTTTACAACTTTTCTTTAAATATTTACATTGCATTTATCATTTATCATTTATTTGTCTTTTTAAAATAAATAAATTGTGAAATAAACCCTTACTCTCATATTATTGCAAGATAAATTCTTATTCTCATATAAGCTTGGTTAAGTTGAAAAAATTCAAGCCCACCCCGTACTTTTTTCGCCACGCACGCACACATTCCACCCCAGTCGCCTAAAACTGCAGAATGAAAAAATGTAAACAACCGCATCCGTATTTCAGGCACTGACATATAGAAATGGACCACTCGTCCCATTCAAAATGCCTATATCGAGATGGTGCACTTTCTCGTTCTCTCTTGCTCACACCATTAACGGATTTTGAGCAGTCAGCTGTGGGTTTGAATTGTTGTCAAATGCATTTTTGGGGCATTAGTCCGTTTTAATTACATAAACCCATCAAGTAATTACACCAAAAATTATTAAATAACTTATTTTGTATCTTAAGTCCCTTTAAAGGAATGCAAACATGAAATTACCCCTTTTTAAGATACAACTGAATTTTACACAATTTCTAAGTTTTCGGCAGAAATTATGTTATTAAATTATGGAAATTAGTCTTTTAGTATCCTATATTGCAAATTCTCTTTATTTTATGTCTCATTTACCGACAAAAATGGCACAAAAACCACAAAACATCTGGGAGGCGTAATGCGGGGAATTATTTCGGAATTAATTGCATTTATGTCCTTTTAATGTAACTAAATTTTGTGGGGATTACAGCTAAAACACAAAAGTGCTCTAATTATTACTTTTGAGTTCTTAAAACAGTTGTTTAGCGATATGATCCGCATATCCAGAAGAGAGCATTTCAACGTTTTGCCGAGAATTTTTCAATGAAAAATGTCTTATTTCAGAAACTTCTCGCTCCGAAATTATTTGAGAGGTAATGCTACATTTAGGGGAATTAGATTTAAACGTGCAGGCCACAAATAAAAATAAATATAGTTTTTAAATTTGCCGCTTTTTGAAGACGCCTATCTCGCCTAATGTGAAAGAAATAGACAGATATATGCTCCCTATAGCTGAACTCTCCTTAGGTAAGAACTGTCAAAAGGGTGCACCATTTGAGACAGCAAATCGAGTGGTCCATTTCTATATGTCAGTGATTTCAGGCAAGTGTGTGCTACCTGCCTCTTCCCCTTCTTCAATTCCAGGCCTTCCCTATACCTGGAACATTGGAATGGGCGAGCACTAATACCAACCACGCACGCACACAGTCCACGCCAAGCGCCGTTTAATACGCGTGTAGAAAAAACGCTCGCATTTATTGTTTACAGTGTAAGCGCCTGAGGTGAGCATTTTGGGGCTCTCTATTCTTGTCTCGTTCGCTCTTATTGGAATTTACATAAGGAATGGCAGGCAATAGTTCTTTACTGCCTACACTAAGGCAGAATTTTTCTTGATCCCGTTTCGGGATTGCATTTGGGTTAGAGCTTTGTGTTGGTATAGAGAGTGTCACATCTTGTTTAGTAGATTATCTTTGGTCAGGACCAAAGAATATGGAAAATGCTTTTACAAAGCTCTCTATTTTTGAGACGTGGTTATCGCTATCACAGTCCATTTTGGGAAAAATAAAACAAAAAATGTTCCCATTAGTAAGAAAGAGAATCTTTCCCTGTTTGTTCCAAGTCCGACTTCCCATTTAAATTGTCTAATAAAGAATAAGGACGGCAACAGTGAAAATCGCCGCACACACAATGAAACCAGCGTTCACCTATTACCACAGATAAATAATACTATAACGGTGCGCTCCATATATGTTTAGCATTGCTCTTTCTGGCACTGTGTTGGTGCCGGCCTGGCCGTGTTTTTTTATAAGGGACAGGTAGAAATCGAGTGCCTGCCTCACACATTGGCGTACACAGATAAGATTTGTTTACGTTTTTTCACCATAGGTTTTCTTATGCGCTCTTGTTTAGCACGGGAAGCAAATTCCGTTGTATGGTGAGGCGCTCTAGAGCCCGGTTCGCTTTACAAGACAGCGCTGTTCTTTTATATTGAGCTTTTAGTTAACGTATGATAAATTGTGGCTTATTAGGCCAATTGTCTTTTTAGATGTCTTAAAAAATTATGCTCAAATCTAAATTGAATTAAAAATTTTATTTTGGTATAAAGGATCAATTATAAAACAGTTTTTCGTTTTTATTTTCTCGGCTATCAATTCCTTTAAGTTCCAATCTCCGCCCCCACATTTTTCATCTCTCTTCCACGATATTGCTCAAGCATGCTATCGACTTCTGGTAAAGTTGTGGGGTTGGGTGGAATAACGGTACCAAGGTCACAAAAATATAAGTAGATAATAGCCGGAGTGAATAGTCTTGGTAGGTTCCATTGGTTCCATAGTCTTTGGTCAAAACTGAGAGAAGTGGCTGCTCGGCCAAGACCAGAAGTCCTGGAAGTGACACTTTCTATAATTGCATTTTAACTCAGAATCATCAACAACAACAAATATTTTGGACTGTTTTAAGTTTGTACGCCAGGTTGTCCATAGACGATCAATCAATGAATTTGCACACGTGCTGTGGGCGCCAAAAACCGTACTGTGGCCGGCTAATAATTGTATTATTCAAATTGTGCGTCGTTTATTTTGAAAGTGGGCCAAGTCTAAAAATGTCCAGGCTCAAAGGTTTTGGGAGAAACAATATTAATTTCCGAGGGAATTATAAAGGTTTCCTGCGCGAGCGAATCTTCGGGCAAAAGCTAGTATGAAAAAATACGTATAGCATTTTCACAATTCAAATGCAACCAATTCCAAATTCAAGGACAACCAAATCAGATTCAACGGGCTTGATATGTTTTTATACATTCTCAAAACCAAAAATGCAATTTCACCAGAATCAAAATTTTCGACAAGATTTTTTTAAGCTTACTCATATAGCTAGGGCTCTCTGCTCTGTGTTGTGAAGTGGTAGAATTAGGATATGCTGGGACAATTTAAAGAAAAATGCCATTAAAAACCTTTTTTTGAATATTTTATTACTGAATATCGAACGAAAATAACAAAACGAAAAGTAAGAGGCAACGAAAACGTGTCGCTTACAGCTGAGTTACAATTTACAATATTATTGCTTATCGTACCATATGATCTGATTGAAAATTACGTATTTATTTAAAATGCAAAAATGTGTTTTAAAACTTTATTGCTATTACTGATATGATACAAACTGTTGTTTTTGGAAAAATGTATTCTTTCGGACAATGGAAGAAAGCAATTTATCCAGCGAAGTGCTACGAAGCCAAACCATGACTTACTGATTTTTGTTTAAGAATATATCATAAAAATCGTGACCCATAAATTGTGTGTATAAAAGGAAGGTTGTGTTACTGTACAAGCTCTAGGTTAAAGCAGCCCAGCGTGCCCGAGAGGGTCTCAAGATGCTGTATTATTTGATTTTGTTTATCGAGCGATCAATTGGACCCTAAATGCAAAATATTGAATTAAAGGAAGGAAGCAGTTGCTTAGAAGTTTCGTATTTACAAATGAATTACGCGAACGAATTGAATAGGTTCGCTTGTTGAAAATAGGACGGCATCACAGATGAATTTTACTTCACTTCCAATTAAATTAAAGCTTGTGGTTTTAATTTTCAACGTTTTAAAATGAGTACGACAGATGTCGGTCGATTAGATGGTAATAGAAAAGATTCGCGTGTTCCTAACTTATTTATTTTTTTCGGACTCGTTCGAAGTAATTGTTTTACGAATAGTTTACTAACAATAAGTTAAAAGCGTCTCGCTTAGAATCATTGAATTATGTATATACAACTCTCATTATCACTGGACTTATTGTTTTTGTGATTAGACGAACGATTAGAGGAGTAGATTATTCGTAACTATGCTATAGGACTACCCTTAACTTTTTGCTTATGAAAATATAGTGTTGTAAATAGATATTTACCATTATACATTACTTGTTTCTCTAATCATGAATTTTCTCCTATGCATATTTATGTTCTTGACTATTTAGTGATTGACTTCCAAGTGTCTTAACTTTTAGAATTTTTATAAACATCGAGATTTCCGTGAACTACAAAATTAGGAATGGTCTAAATTTATTGTACAATCGTTTCAGAAACACTAACTTCAATGCTCTTCATAATTTAAATATTTAATCCAATTCTATAACATACCTACATATGTATGTATGTACATATAAATAATATCAGTTTTGATTTTGACCACATAAGTAGATATAAGTACAATATTGTTTTGTACACATGGTTTTAGATTTTGTTTGATTGATTAATAATTGTAAGTTTTTGGAATATTAAAACACTTTGAACAAAACAAGAAAGAAAGAAGAAAGAAGGCTCATGATTTTTTTATTGAAACTTATATTTAGCCATTTTTATTATTTGTATTCCTTTGTAACACGACTGTTATGTTTTTGAGAGTTTTTAAGTATGCATTCATATTTCTTTTTGCTTTTCCTTACCCGAAACGATGTGATAAATTTTAGTTAATTATTGTTGAAATAAATTTGTTAAAGGCAAATAAAAATGATCAATAATTTAAATCACGTAGTGGCAAAGCCTGTAGGCGAAGGCCAATTTATTATAAGTTTATGCAGATAAAGATCGTTCTACTAAGCTTTTTGTTCTATACATCTCGGTATATTGTGCCCCATTAAAAACTTTGTTTTCTCCTTTTTCTAGTATTGGTAAGAGTTTTGGCATAGTTGAATTCCACTGCGAATCCAATAATATACCAGTTTCTGAAATTAAATTAGTTAAGTATAAGTATAGCATACGATGTGAGGAAATATTTTAAATTGAATACATATATGTAAACATACTTCTTTTGGCTTTCAGTTTTTCTTTTATATGCTTATTAGTATTTTATTCCATAAGCCTTATTGCGGTTTCATGGACTTATGAGCATTTTACGAAATTGTACAACATATTGTTTGATTTCATTATTGTCGTTATACATGGTCATTTGTCCATTGTATATTTTCCCGCTTTGTTCGTTCTTATGATTTATTTTGCTTATGGTTTTTGATTTCTTTGCTACACTAGTTCTCAAATAGTAAGATAAAATAATCAAGCGATTTAAAAATTTACTGCGCAAATCTCCTATGTATGTAACGATTATATCATTGGCTACAGATTACATTTTTTACGTGTTTTGGCCCCAAGTAAAGTTTTAATATGGCTTTGGAACTACATATGTGCGGATCATAATTTTTTATCCGTGCGAACAATTTCAGCTATACCTTTATTTATTTTGATACAAAAAACAAACGATCGAGTGAAGCCATAAGGGTTTCGGTTTTATTTCTTAAGATACGGAACTTTAAAAAATGTATAAACTGAAATAAAATATTATTATATGTAGGTATATAATAACATAAGGCTTGTAGACAGGGTTCAAACAATTAAAAAATTAAATGTCAATTTGCTGAATTTAGTATGATTTTTAAAAAAACAGGATTGTCTACAACTTTAACTTCTGTAACGTTTGCATTTTGAATAGAGTAACATAAACAATAAAAGCTAAAAAGAGTATATTACATAATAGAAAAAAAAATTGCAATGATCATGATTAAAACTTTTAGTATATGCATTTTAAGCTTTTCTTAGAACCCTCAGTGAACGAGTCCAACTCGCACTTCACCATTTTTTTGAATTTTTTTTCCTGCATACTATTTTCTGCAAGGATTCATAATATGATACATGAAAATAGGGTCACAAGTAATTATGAAAAAAATATTAATAAACGAATATTAAATATCCTACGAATTTACATATGTACAGCGTGACACAGCTGAGATGCATTAAAAAAATTAAACCAATATTTATGAATTTGGCTTTGATGCACACTAATCGAAATATTTGTAGTTTAAAGATTTTGTTACGCTTTTATAAAACACTCTTAATTTCTTATTAAGTATCTTGTGGACGAAGTAAGTCTTATTGAGTGATAAATATTTCGTTATTTCCACTGCATAGCAAAATAAAAGGTTCTTAAAAAATGCTTTCATATTTGTAAAATTGCGTTTGAGAATAAAATTTTTTTTAACAATTTAGATAAGATGGCTCAATGTTAGATAGTTCATAATTTTCAAAGGATTGCTTTTTATTTAAGCCAAAACATTTGTGTCTTAAAGCACATTCCAAGGAATCGATTGGTATAGCTTTTCCTATGTAGAGTTCGAGCACCCTGGTATAAAAACAAGCCTAAAAATCATTATGTATGTAGGTATACAGTTATTTCGATTAATATACATATTATTTAAAATTCGTCTCAGCTGAAACACTCTATAGCCCAGTCAAATCGTACATAAAAACAGGCTAAAATTGCAAAGCGTGATGTAGTTCTAATTTTTTGATATATTGTTAGGACCAGTTAGAGTAGTGTAAACTCAAATTTGCAGCTTCGAAAAACCTGTGCTTCCTGCGTAATACGTGAAAATGTGCAGCTTTTTTTTCAGTTGCCTTATAACTCATAAACTGTGCATTTGTTGATATTAGATGTTATACCATTTTTAAAGTACATTAAATTTGCAACAATTTAAGCCCAACTACAGTCCTTTGCCTTCAATGGTTCTTGAGATATGGCCAGTTTTGTTCTTCCAAAATTCAATATTTTAATTTTTCTCTCATATTGGTGTAACTGTTCAACATATGAGAAAAGTTATGGAAAATGAATTGCAGTAAATCCATCTGATGATGGTTTTGCGAGAAGCTGAATCTGCTATTCCTGAGTCTCTAAAACTGTTGCGTAAAACCATCGTACTGAAACACAAATGCCAATATCTCGATGGTTGGAAGAAGAAATGTGTTTCGATACCTCATGCAATAATTGTTCCCGACAGACCTAGCTAAGTCCTCTCCTCACTCAAGACAAGTTTTGGTACCTACCTGTACAGGAAAGTTGGGCCAAAACATCTTATAAACCTCTACGCAGCATAGGGATTTTCTTGCAGTTACAGTGATTGTTTGGAAGAACAAAAATGGCCATATCTCAAGAACCATTGAAGGCAACGGACTGTGGTTGGGCTTAAATTGTTGCAAATTTAATGTACTTTAAAAATGGTAATAATATCTAATATCAACAAATGCACAGTTTATGAGTTATAAGGCAACTGATAAAAAAGCTGCAGATTTTCACGTATTACGAAGGAAGCACAGGTCTTTCGAAGCAGCAAATTTGGGTTTACACTACTCTAACTGGTCCTAACAATATATCAAAAAATTAGAACTACATCACGCTTTGCAATTTTAATGTCTAATTTGACTGGGCTACTATACATAGTCTCTCTGGCGACACTTTTTTTTGTACCTATGCTTTGTGATGATGAATTTTTTCGGGTTTATATGTAAATTTGAGTTTTTATCCAGTATTAAACTTTTTAATTTTATATTAGTTATTTGACTTATGTATGTAATTTTTTAAAAACAAAAATCTGTGTATTAAAAATAAATTTTTCGAAAATCCGTATATTAGTATATACATATGTGCAAATTTCTTGGATTTATAGAGGGTTTTTCGTTAAGGTCTGAACAGGAGTATGCCAATCTATTCTATGTAAATGGTTTCGTGATCAATGTTTGTTGCAAAAAATCGGCAGAATGAAGCGCCAAAGTCCAATTTTGGGCATTGAAATTGCACACTTTTGAAGTTTGACTCTGAACAAACGTTGAACAGGAGTCAATGTACAGTTGCGTGAAAAAGTTTAAGACCACCTAGGTTTTTCATGAAAGTTTTATCTCTTGATCCTCATAATTTCTACAAACCATCAGTGAGGAAAACACTCTTTGGCGGAATTAACTTATTATTTTCCCATAAATTGATTTTTTTCGTTAGCAAGGACATAAGAAATTCAAATAATTGCGGGGTACCCGGGAATAACTATAAGTCCACTTCGTCGTGTTCATAAAAATTGTAACAAAAAAGTTATAGAATCGTCCTTTTGTACCTCTACATTCGTTAGTTTGCTCTGGCTAAGACTTCATAGAGATCAGTTCATTAAATTATTCCGTCCGGGTGCATTTAAATTTGATTTATTGACGAATAACGGAAATTTTTAAAACGGGTAGGAAATCATTGGAAGAAATGAAGTTGTGGCTGTTAATCTCCGTTTTTTCCAGTCTTTACACTAGTAAGGATTCCAATCAAGCATCCTTTCCCTAGGGGAAAATAATAAAGACCATTCAATAGTTAATTCTGCCAAAGAGTGTTTTCCTCACTGATGGTTTGTAGAAATTATGAGGATCAAGAGATAGAATTTTCATGAAAAACTTAGGTGGTCTTAAACTTTTTCCCACGACTGTAGAATCGCTTGGCATACCCCTGTTCAGACCTTAACAAAACACGCTTTATATGATTTTAACTGTTTGAAATTTCGACTTATTTTAACATGTAAATAATAATAGTATTAATTGAAGAGCATATGGTTTCATGTTTCCAAATTAAAATTAAAATTACCTACAATTGGGTGGACATATGTTTTCTAACTGAAATATTTCGAATCTACGTCGATCTATACTTAAATTTAGCTTAGTTCTCTGTGGTGCTGTATCACAACGTGTTTTCTGGTTCAGTTGGACTGATTGGCGACATTTCCATACTGTCGAGAAGTGGGGTCTTCTCTTCGCTGCTGCTAGGCGGATCCTCAATGTTTCCTATGTACTTGCAGATGTCCTGGTGGAGGGGCGAGTGCTCCTCAGAACTGTCGTTTGATTCGTTTCCCTCATCGAGATTCTTAAAGAAAGTACCTTGATTGACTGAAATTGAGCTTAAGCTTAGAGGGTTATTGTCATGTAGGCTTTCGTCCTCAGAAACACAGTCGCTAATCGCAGTCTGTTTGAATTTCGAAAGATTGAACAGATGTCGTTCCGATCGTGATTTTCTGGAGTCGATTCGAAGATATTCCAGCTCTCTAGAATCATGAGAGATGTTGATTTCGTTAACAGAATTTCCTCGATTAAGTGATTTTTTAAGCTCATTTGTATCCCCTATTGAGAATTTAGACTTTGGTGAGTCCAGAAGTGAATCATTAGATTTTGCTATTTTTGTCTTACGATAAAAATTACTATCTTTCCACAAGGTGAACCGATCACGACTGTTTCCTATTACCCTGTGATTGAAGGACGCATGTGTGAGTTTCTTGTATTTTTCACTTTTGTTTAAGCTATAAACCCTGTTTTCGGAATTGGTGCGATCTTTAATCGGCAGGAATGCGTTGTCTATTCGTTGCTCCTCCTCGAGTGATCTGAACGCTAGTTTGTTAACATTTCTAAGGTTCTTTCTGTTTGGGGACATATCCTCGAAGGAGCTGACCCTATACTTTTGTGAGAACACCTCAATAGTTCCGGCCTTTTTCGACGGTGATGTGGTATAAATGGAATTTTGGTCGTTAACTAAGATTTTCGGTGGGTCGAAGGGTTGTATAGTGTTTAATTGTGAGTTGGTTTGCTTTTTGGGTGAAACGGTTGGCGAAAAGAAGGACCTGTTCACATCGTCCACTACAAAACTTGGCGAACTCTCCCTGCATGGAGTGGAAATAGCCGAGTCGTCTTGAGCAGATGATTTGCTTGTCTCTAGGCAGATATCCTTTGTGCCTGACAAAATCATATCTTCCACACCCTCATCAATGGGTGATGTTATGGACTGAAAGCTGCTTAACCTGAAACTTGAGGAAGCAATTGATAATTCCCCATCGGTCAGTGAACCGAATGCTGAATCCTGTGATGGATTACTTCGTCCGTATTTCATGTACCTTAAGGAGTACTCCATGCGGCGGCTCTTTGAGTTCTTGAAATTGCATATTTCCGCAGTCAATTGGTTGTTGGAGCATGTCGATGTGCTAGCCGAAGGACTTGAGTTCGACTCCGATTCTTCGCAAATTTGTGATGAGGCGACTGCTGATGTTGTTATGCTGCTGCTATTGTCGTCCGATTGCAAACTGTTGTCGCAGAAATGGATGGGTGAGTTGAGGGGGTCGTAGTGGTGGGAATCGTAGCTGCTGGATGTAATCACAACTTCGTCCAGGGCATCGTCTGAATCGCTTGATATGTCGAATGAGTCTGTATTTCTGCAATTAAAGTTAATATTTCCAGTATGAGCTCACTTCATTCTACAGACTATTAAAGGACGGTAAACATATTTAAAGGAGATTACATTTTGATATTTTATGAAGCCATTACGAAGAAATTCTTTTTAAATTAAATGTATATTTACTTACATACATTCAGTTTCTAACTATTATTTAATAAATAAATATACATATTTAATAAATAAATATACAAAGGCGCAGGATTAAGTTAGGGGAAAAGCTAAATTTTGTTAAATTGCAGCAGAATCTCGCTTATCCAGCATCAGTTTGTATAAGTATCAGTTTCAATTATGAAGGTATAATGGATTGATATAAATTCAAGCAAATATTACAGTATATTATGGAATCACATTCAAATGAACCTCTACCAATCATATGGATGTTTATGCAGGACACACTCCTAAGTACACTTTTCAATTATTGAAGTTTTGGCTAGAGCAACGAAAGATGTGTTTTAAATGAGCCTGCTCAAAAAATCAGTCTTAATCCAATTAAAAATTTACGGAAGACGCTAGGAGACAAGATTTGGCATGAAAGAAAACATAAAAAAAAATTTATAAAAAACAACTGATCATTTTTTTCGTTCCTAGACATCCTAAATAATACTTTTATTATTATAATACTATTGCGGATTACCCTTACAAAAAAAGAAAAAAAATATGTATATATATATATTATATATACATATATAGCCTTTACTGTATTTTGTGGACTAATTCTGTAACTGGAAAATTTGATACTATAATTTTAATTTTAGTTTTCGTTATAATCATAATTTCCATTCAATAAAACATAATATTAGTCCATATTATGTTCTAAACATTATTATTATACGTCGATTTTTACTAAATATTATATTTTCACTGACTTCGCACTTGTCCTACCAGTCACAAAATCCTGTTCAGCCAGTCACCAATTTAAAATGTTACATTTTATTTTTCTCAACAGTTACCATATACATATGTATGTATATATTTTTATCTCTGTGGAAAAGTTTGTATGTTTATTAAATTACAATATAAATAAACAAATTAAGAAAATTATAGTAGTTCGGCTAAAATTCGTCAATGAATGAGCAAAGGTACAAGGATGGGGTAATTGAGAGTCCTACTAATTATAGTAAATAAAACATTAAATTTTACCTACAAATATTGACTGTCAGAGTCTTTAAAGATGATAATAAAATAACTCCTTAGTTATGTTTTAAGACAATTTTCGCTATTGCATGACTTATAATGGTTTAGTTACAGTGAAGAGGAAAAGTGGAAAGATGGAAAGTAATGGAAAGGCTGACGGAAAATGAAAAGAATGTTATTATTTACACTTACTGTATTATCGTATTTATTATTTAAAATTTGAATTAATACACTTATTAAGGTGCAGATTTTCTTTTAACTTTCTTTGAAATGCTACTTATCTCATTCGAATTCGGTTGCCTTGCTTATTGAAATCGCTTTAAATATGAAATGCTCACGTACGCAGAGATGTGGTGCAAAAATGGAAAGTGGACTTTTTCGAATAATTGTAATTTTTCTTAGAATTTAGATGAAGTAAAAAATAACAGCAACATATTCTGAATACTGTTTATTCATAAGTGTAAATAACAACATTCTTTTCATTTCCGTCAGCCTTTCCTTTACGTATGTAATAAATATTTAAAAGCAAAAGTGTGGATCATCTTTCCACTTTTGCTCCTCACTGTATATACTAGAATTGGTCAAATTCCGGAGTGAAATGTCCCAGCAGTCACAATGGAATGACCCTTCTATCTAAATTACTTTTAAAACTTTAAATCGATTTTACTCGAAAACGAAGGCGAAGCACGTCTTATCATTTTACCCTTTATTGGGGAGGCTATCCTACAACATATGTATATGTATATATATAAAAATTAAAGGATTCCGTGATTCCCAGTTTTGATATTGTCGTTGTAATATGATTTTTTCGTTTTTTTTTTATGGTCGTACTTCTTATGGACAAAAAGGTATTTTTTCCTTATATTAAAAATATGCCCAAAGTTACTCGAAAACTAATTCAACTTTACCTTTTCTAGAATCGATACGACTCTACTTTTTAAATTTATTTACAAATAGCGTAAAATACCGTTTCTATTTATGAAAAAAAAACTTTTTGGATAAATTTTTGATTTCATTCACTAGATGTGGACGATACAATTTGCGTAGTGCTACAAAACAATTTGTTTTAATAATGTTTCAGTTAACAACGTTTTTATGAATGTTAAAAACGTATTAATTATCTTGCTCGCATCACAATCTTGATATTTTTATATCAGCGCTGAGAAAATATTACATTTATAAATTTTCAGATTGATGAGCTTCCCCCTGTACTACTCAAGCTGCGCCGAAGCATTTAAACATTTATATATTATTTAAAAAATAATAGAAAGAAACCTTAAAATCTTTCGCAATGATTTCATAATTATTATACCAAGCATTTAGCTAATCTTTGTATAAAAAACTGCAAAATAAGTAAAAGTAGCTTGAAACCACCGCATCACTTAATAAAATATTCAAAACACAAAATATATTATATAAATTACTTCAAAAAAGCGGGGAGGACAAGAAGAGCATAAAAGTCAACTATCATTAGGAGGAAAATTCCAATCTTACCTTAATGTCTAGATAACTCCACAGAATAGTAAATTTAGTACGGATCTTTAGAGAAAACGATAATCAAACACTTCATAGGGTGCATAGGGGAAACTGTCGTTTAAAACAACATTTATTAGTCGAAATGCATGCGTGTGCATAATACACAAATATGTTATATGTATGTATTTAGGGGGAGCTCGGAATGCAAAAGAGATAAAAAGAATAACCAGGAATTTAACGCAAAACAATGAGAACAACACATTTAAAACGATTTCATGTGACGAACTAACCCTGCGCGACGATCTCTTGGCGTGGACGGCGGTGTGCACGGTGAGCTTGCTTCACTAAACGATCCGCCTAGGGAAGCAGTTTGGCGTTTTTTTACTGCTTGCAATAAACTTAGGGTTGATTTACTAAAGCTTGGCTTGATTGTCTGAAAAAAAAACAGCAAGAGATCCAATTTTAATTTTTTTCATGAATTTCGAAAAGTTTGCACTTACACTCACACAAGGACCTCGAAGCTCTCGAAGATCGATGTTTCTAAATAAGTCACAAAGAACGAGCTCCTCCACAGTTGGACTACAACCGTCCGGCGGATCGAATATGAGCGTCAGTACTTCGAGGATCTGGCACGAAAATTGAGAACCAATGTGCTACTAGAATAACCCTTTTAAATTAAGAGCCTTACCTGTGGATATCGGTCCAGCTCTAATTCTAAAGCATGCGCTGATGGATTTGGAGAGCTTAGCTCATCGCCGACACACATTTCATACAGAAGGTACCCAAAGCATAAAATATCAATATTTTCTATTTCATTAGTCGATCGAGACCATAATATTGCATTTATTCGGGAATGTAAACCCAATAAGCCATTCTCTAAGCCGCACAATCTACATTTTATGTATGAAAACATGAGATTATTAATTCATCTTTGTGAATATATGTGTACGTCAGGTGGCTTACCTGGCTACTCCATTTTGTAGAATCACGTTACCACTATGCAGGTGACCATGCAATGGAAATCCTCTTTCTTTTAAAAATAGTAAAGCTTCTAAAATTTGACGACCTAATCGTTGTATTTGGGATAAAGGCAAACCAGAGGGTTTCCTGGAGTATTTTCGATTGTATGGCTCATTCCATTGTGCCTGTTAAATAAAGTAAATAATAAAATTAATTTGAGAAAAAAATATTCATATACAGCAAGCTCTAAATCCTGGGTCCTCTTAAACAATACATGTTAAATGGCCGTTGATATAAAAATCAAAACCGCTCGTAGGTATATAATAGTTTTATAATAATAACATTGGAGATAAGAGGATTGGTTAGCCTTATTCGTCAAAATATAAATAACGAGATGATTTTAACAGGAATTCTACGTCGTTAATTCACACATTTCAAAATAGTTTTTAGACTTAATTTTCATGAGATGACAATTTTTATTTAGTGACCAATATGAGATTGCGAATAAAAAAAAATAATAAGGTTCCTATTTTTGTTAGTGAATCGAACATTCGCCGTGATAAGTCGAATTCACTGGCGAATTAATGCAGCCGTCATATTACGGGAGGCGAATGTTTTCACTCGACTGAACGGAGTCGTTCGTAGTCACTGAAAATTTTTATTCGTTACATTTGACATTATGTAAGAAATGAAATTTTAGCGAATATTCAATCGTAATTGGGCAATGTTTCAAGTCGATAGAAATATAAATTTCAGGCGAATGAGATTTGTTCGACTCGCCAACCATATTAAGGGTGTAAATTTATTAATAATGGTTAATGGATAACCAATAACGAAATTGAACTATAATATTATTGATAAGAATTATAATAGCTGATCGTTAACTGTTATAATCCTATCCTATAACCAGTAAAAATAAATTATGATTCAATGGTTATTCAGTAATCAAGAAATAGTCAAAAATCCAGTATTAAACCTGCATTATTGACAGGAATTATAAATGTTGATTGATAACCATTATCTCAAAAAGCAAAAAAAAAATCTAAAATTTAAATAAAAATTATACTATTAGGTACTGTGCATTTTTATTTTAGTAGATAGTTATACTTTCTAAAACTATGCCAAAAATCTATACTTTACTTCTTGGTGATAAGATTGGGTCTGAGTTATTGCAAGATTAGGTAATAAAAAGTCATAACATATTTTATACCTTACTTACCTTATAAATAAGGTCTTTGAGACTTCCGCGTGGATTAAAAGGCATAACGAGACATGCGTAATTAATTGTTTCGTGGTGTAAAAAACCTAAATCTAGTACTGGATAGACGTAAGGATGATGTAGAGACCCTAAAAGTTCCATAAGTAACCCCTTTGGACTTTCGCTTGGCGGCAGTTCTTCTAAGGCAACGCAGTCTGGAGGTATTGGAAGTAAAGTCATTAGGCGATCAGTTCGAACCTAGGAATCAAGTGAAATGGTTTTATTGGCCCTCAAATGTTTATGCAACCTAAGATAGATTCTTACCGAAGCGTCATTGATGAGGAACCAATGTTTATTATGCCTTGATCCAATCTCATCTAGGTGGGCAATGACATCGTAGCGACCATTTGAATTTTGCATCCATTCCTGACAGGCACTCAGGGCACGGTCACGTGCTGCTCGCTCTCTTGGGCTTCTGTCTGGAATTCCATTACCACTATCTAAAGCTGTGTACTGGTATTTGACATTTGGCCTGGAAAAGTTTTCATAACAAAAAATTAGGACATTGTGCATAGCACGTTATGGCATATAAATTTTAATATTAAACACAAACCAGTTCAAACGGAAACATATCTAAATAGAGGTAAAAGTACGAAAACTATCAGAGTTGTATGAATATCTAGATATATGTATATAATTTCAAGCTTAATACGAAAGAAAATAATTCTTTATTACACATTGAAATGTTTTTGATGAGACGCCTTTATTTTATTTAGGTATTTAAATTTTTTAAAGATAAAATTAACATTTCCAAATGCCAATGAAATCGAGTTACATACATATATGTATGGAACTACTTTTTCAATAAAATGTGGGATAGCTTCTGTTGAATTTATGCACTAGTTTAGCTGTCTGTATTTGATGATAGCAAACTGAGTTTGTCTTGTTTGAGATTTTTATTTCTTATTTTAATTAGCAATAAAACAATTTTATTCAATTTACTTATTCTCGATGTTGGACGAAATAGGATAACTTTGGTTTAGATGGAATTTCGAGAGAAAACAAATTTAAATTTATGTAATTTTAAGTTACCTTAAATTATAATTAATATTCGTCTAAAATGAAGATTATATATTCCTTGTAATATTAATTTTTTAGAGCTTTGGAAGAGTATGGAATATGGTAGTAAAATTGAAATGTTTTGATTTTCCAAAACTAACGTCGCAAGAAATCGATCAAACCCAAAAGATTTAGTGGAAAATTCGAACTTTATTTTTATTTACCTTATTCGCTGATTAAGGTTCTGAGAAATTTAATTTAAATAAAAGGGAAGAAAATTATTCAAACAAATTTTTGTTTGATCCATTATTGCTAAATTCGCTTTTCCCTTAAATAAATAAATACTGGATAAGAATGTTACATTCTTAAGAAATATATGTTAAATGTGTTGTATATTTCATTCATTTTACTTAAACAATTCAGACATATTTAACAATTAAAATTAAAATGTAGGCATGTTTGTTTTAAACTTTAAAATATTTTATTAAGTTAAAAAATTTAGTTCTTAAACTTCAATTTACTTTATTATTTAGATTTTACTTATTGTTAGTAGTACAATCGTACACAATTCGGCCAAATAATTTAAGTAAAAAATTGGACATGCTTTATTCTTATTTTGTTTTAAAACATGTTTTATAGTAGAAAATGTACAGTACTTTTTAAATATTTAACACAACTACATCAACATGTTTTTAATCTAAATATAGTAGTTTTTGAAGGTCTGATTGGATATGAGGACAATGATATCTATTTTTATCATTTTAAGAGAAATATCATTTGATTTAAGTGCGATTATGCGTGGTCCAATAAAACTCTGACATTTTTTCGTAATATAAGAAACTGTTTAAATATGAATCAAAGCTTGTGTTCCAGGGTTTTAAGCAAATTGGGGTAAAAAATACGGATGTACATATAACGGCGTTGATAATACATATACTAAATTGTTATTTATTTATTGTTTATCAAAATGTAAAAGTAGATATCATTTGATTTTCATTACACATACCTACATATTTATATGAAAAAAAATGTAGGACATATTATTAATATTTGAAATCAGCGACTTTAAAATAGGTATGTTTTATTCAAGTCGCAGAACATTTATCATTTTCATTTGGGCTTAATCCCATACTGTGGCATGTCTCTGTCCCTCTCATGCTTTTATAATTATTTTAAAATCCTTATTTTTATCCTCATTTTGTAGTTAGGATACAGTTTTGTAACTTAATTTTTATTCATCGCTTGAAATTTCGCACTCCTTGTGTTCAAGTACCTAATTTTTATTTTGGTAAACTGTATTAAACATGCAAAACTTTACCTTTTAAGGAAATTTTACATAAACCAGTTGCCTCAGCAACATACCCATTTGATAGATTTTTTTTTATGAAAACAACAAATAAATATACTTCCTTTATTTTCCAAAGAGGAAGAGAAAATGTTCTACAGCAAATTTTCTTTTGTCGCGAATAGTGTTCCTGTTTATTGTCCAAACAAAAGAAAGAGAATTTTAAAAGTATGTCGCAGACAGGAAAGGGGACCTGAATCCTTTTCAACTTATTAAGGAGTCGACAAAATGTGTCTGATGCCTGCTAAATGGTTTTTTTGTGAAAGTTCTCTCAAGCCCTGAATTATCAGAAAGTGCTGCTCCCAGCATCAAAAGTGGTCTAGTTTTCCAGGATGGCACTGCGAGAGGAGGTATTGCCTACACTTTCCATTCCGATGGGCTCACCATATAAATGTGAGACTACATACTTTTAAAACTCTGATATTTTCGTTCGTTAAGAAAAAAGGGGTTAGTCACGAAATTCCTATTTGTATAAAATGTTGCTCTTTTAGGAGTTGTGAGGCATATTTCTAAATTCTTTTGTGTTATTTTTGCTGTTTCAGCTTTGATGTCACAGTACGAACTGCAGAAGCAGAATCCTCGACGAAACAATCAAGATTGAATTCTGTAAGGAGCGCCAAAACAGCAACTTTATGCTGTAAGCTCCCTCGACTCGAATGAACTGATGCGACACCATAAAACCCGGCTATACGTTTTGCGTCATTATTTGGCAGCAAAAGAGCAAAATTTCATAAGTTTTGACAAAAGGATGCTTCATCGTGAAGGAATTGTGTAGGGCAGAAATGGGAGTCGTTTTATTGCCCTTAATTCCTTTTTAATACTTTGACTTTAAAAGTTCCGCTTCATTTGGGAAATAAACAAAACTTTAATTAAAGTTGATGATGAAATGTTTTTGGTCTTTAGCCAGCTATTTTCAAAACGACAGAAATTTAAATAAGTTAACCCTTTTGGTACTGATAGGACATAATTGTACCTACCAGTCCACAGATTGTTAATAATTACTGTGGTGGTTATATTTACACCGGCTGCTGTCTCAGCAGTATTTTGAGTTTTCATTAGGTCATTAGTAGCTGAATAGTTCAATAGAATTATCTGATTAGTACTTATAACGTAACAACGTTGATAATAATAATCATCGAGTTTTCTTTAATAAAGAAACTGATTTCAACACAACCAAATTCTTTCGATATATTTGTATTGCAAATAGTTAACATATTAAAAATTAAAAAAAAATGGGTTACATTTCCATTTTGCGTAACCTGAAAACAAGAGGAGGATAGAAAATTTTAAGAGATGCTTATTTTTATAATAAAAACAAAAAATGAAATGAACTAAGTTTACTAAATATTTGTAGAGAACTCGTTTCCCATTTAGTTTTAGGTATTTCGAATATTAAGTTAGAATTTCTTGCTCTTGTCTTCTAACCCTCCGTTTTGCAAGATTGCTTAGAATTTTTCTATCCGATTTAAAACAGGAAATTGCGCTAGACATTTTAATATAAAGCGAACATATATAGCCATATTTTTACAAGTTGTTCATTTGTCTTATGAAGACATGAGTATCTCCATTTTAATAATGACTATATGCTCAATTTTTATCAATGGCAATTTGAAAAACAATTGAAAATGTGCAAAATACGTAATAATTGAAACAAAATAATCACCTCCTTGAATAAAATCATTAAAAATAAAAATTAAACTGTGTAGTTTTATTAGAAAATTTAAAAGGAAACTAATCAATTGCTCTATTTCTTCTTTCTTTTTTTGAAAACATTAACATTAACATTAAATTTAAATTGTAACTTTTATAGAAAATCTGTGTTGTAATTCTTTTAAAACCCTGCCTTTATTAAAAGCAAAAAGTGAAATCTGTGCCAAAAGGGTTCAAGGTGCTTTTATACAATCAAAAAACTCGTCGGAAAAAGGGTGGCATTTTAATTTCGTGCAGAGAAAATATTTTTAAAAACATTATTTGTTTTAATTAATTTTTGTTCTTGATTAATTATAATTATAAATGACACCTTATGAACTTTATTTATTTTCAGTACTATACTATGCTATACTCTATTAGTACCTATTACTTATAATTTTTGCTCCATTTGCAACTTGTTATTTTGTTAATTCTAATAATGTTATCAATTTGAATTTTGTTTATTTCTTTTGAACTTTATGAATGCATTAATTGTAAATTATTGCGTTGCTTGCATTGCGCTGGTATACAAAAACCTTTTTTATGTGACCTACTTAAGTTTTATAAAAACGAGTAATTCTAGGAGAGAAGTTTTCAACTTTTTAAAAAAGGTGTAATGTTTACGCAGCCTAATTATGAGTAAACTTATTTCAAGAGGTGAAGGCTTCTTGCAGTCGCCAGCAACTCAGAAAAGAATATGAAGTGCTTCTTTAGAAGAATATTTATGTATGGCAATGGTATGTTAATAAGCTCCATATTTTGCTGTAGCTGGGAAAAGGTTACAGATATGCATTTTTTTAAAAATTACAATTGCATTTTTTCGCTGTTTATGCATGTTTTGTCCCACTTGTACTGTTTCTCGAGCATTTTTATTTACATATTTTTATGCGATGTTTTATTGGTTAGCAACATCTTAAATTGTTTTTGTTAGCAATATCCCAATTTAGTTTCGTAAAAATAACTTTGCGCAGTGACGGAGTTAAGAGAAAAGCCCAAGGAGTAGGAGGTAGTTGTTGGACCTATGTAGGTTATCAATTCGAATTAGAAAAATCGTTAGTCACAATCCTCTATTCGGATTATTGCTAAAAAATTTCATTGTTAAAATCATTTCAAACATTCCGTTTTTCATTGTTAAAATCATTTTTATGGCGATAGAAAAAAGCAAAACTAACACTTCTTAGGGTTTCAAATTTAATTTGTTTATATTAAATAGATACTAAATATTCTTTTCAAACTCTTAGCAAGACCATTTCTGAATTAGGCTTTTCGAATATGTTGAATAATCGTCCTGTAGAAAGGAAGCAAACCTTGGCAAAAACTCCTTGAAATCGAGCTATTAATTAAGTATTCGAAGAAATTGACAATAGTTTTAGAATAAAAAGGGAATATGTATCTTGTTGGCTCAGTCACAAAGGCAGCAATTTTTCAATTGTGTAGCGAAAAAAATAACGTGCATATTATGCCTATGTACATTACAAAATTTTCATATTTGAAGGTAATTTTCAAGTGCATCGATTTGTAGGAAGCTCCAAACGTCTGGATAATTAAACCATCGAAATTCATCGAACTTTGGAATAGGCGATGCTCTTTAATAAATGAGGTCATCTAACAATGCTTCTATAATTTTAGTGAAAGCGTTATAAGTAAAAGTTTCATTTTCAAGGAAACCACGAAGGCGGCGAGCAAAGGCGTATAAATTTAAGATTACCAATCCTTAACTTTAGTTCTTCCAAATCATATGCTCGTAAGTATGCACCTATACGTACAGTACCTTTACCTTTATATTAGAAGGAAAACATAGGATCACCTTATGCAAGGGATTGGTTGAATGGGGGTTGATATTTATTCTTTAGGTTGCGCAATATGAAAGCGTTTAAAGCACATGGAGGATGAAAGAGAATTTCATTAAATTTTATGAGACGTTCTTAATTTAAATTTAAGTATTCTATTATCGTTGTGGTGTATGCAGGCGTACTAAGATGGTTATATTATATCTGCTACAGTTCGAACTGATTTTACGAAAATAATGTATTATATTGCTAAAAGTTAATAAGAAGTACATGGAAAGAAGGAGAAACATCTACACTACATCGATATCCACAAAGCAATCAAACAAATGTCTTTAAAATTTATAACGAAATTTATTAAGGAAATAACAATACAGTCTGAGTAAGATATAATTAGAGCTATACAATTCACACCGTATAGGTATACAACAATGATTCTAATAATAATAGTGGAAACATAAGTTACTAATAGGAAAAAAATGACTAGTGGGGCCGTTATAAGTAAAAAATGAAAATTTTTTTCCATAATGGAACAAATTACAATTTCAATTGATTGTCATTTGCAACCAGAATTAAATAGATAGAGTACTTTTGCATCTTTCACAAAAATAAGTAACAGTAAAGAGTTTTGTTTAATTTTAATATGTAATTTATTTTATATGTATTTATAATAAATAGTTGTTGATTTTCGATTCGATTCGACGCGTACGGATTCGAGCATATAGGGCCGGTGTTATGTTATGTTGAAATGAAGGCTTATGAATCCGGTTTGAATGTCTTGATCTGTTTCGAAAAAGTGTTTGTGGAAGAAGTGGTTCGAGCAGATCTATCATACATAGACTGGAACCGGCTTGAAAGGGGTTGTAAAGGTGCTATATTTTGCATTTATTATTTAATTTTTATAACCGATTTAAAATTACCTACTCCGTAAATATCCATGTACACATATTTTCATGAAAATTGTACAATGTGCTTAAGTGTAGTACGGGGAATCTTATTGGGTTGATAGAATTTTATATCCCTTCCCAAAAAAAGGGAAGAATGAAGGTAAAAACAGTTTCCTTTCTATTAAAAACCACAGAGATTCTCTAAATCTAAGATATTAGATGAAACTCATAGAAAATTTAATTATAAAACATATGCCTTCTAAAGGTATTTTGTTTTAAAAGTATCTTGTGTAAAAAAGAATAGTAGAATCAATTTAACACAGACAATCTGAACCTACTTAAAATCTGAAGAGTTGAAATGAAAGCATCGTTGAAGTTATTGATTGGACTAATTTTACTAGTTATTCCACTTCTTTAACTCTTCTTCGAGAACACTGAAAATGCTATTGTTCGACATATCGATCTTTCTGGCAATTATCCCCTTTTAAAGAACCGAAAGGTTAAAGTACGTGTACGTACTTTTTATGTTTTGTTTTCGTTGCTAGCATAGGTCGTGAACAACAGCGGAGTGGTGTAATTGGCATTGAACTTAATCCGTTTTCAATCCCGAACATGTGCACTTTAAAACATTTAAACTGTGGTCAGATTGAATTTGAGGCTAACGTACATAAAAGATGTATCTATGGGACATAGTTTTATTTCATGTAAAATTATACTGAAAATGTGAGTATATTGATTGGGTCTCAGTGTGGGCGCATTTCTGTCTGTATTTGATTTTATTTTCTTCATTTCATAGATAGAGTGGTTCTCGACACTACAATCCATAAATTTCTGTTTTGCAGAACGAATTGAAATTCGGCTTACTCATGGAAATTGATTGATTTTTTATGGACATATATAATATAGGTATGTATGAGTGCTCACCCATTTCTGTTGCGACGTTAATGCGACTCTGGAAGTTCTTTAAATAACGTCTACAAAAAACTGATTTAACATTACTTTGGCTCTGCGAAAAAATTGTATACCCATTGCAAATGTAATAGAAAAAAAAATTGTATTTGAATTTCTTTGAATAAATTTTATTTTGCCTCAAAAATGATATGAATGATTTCAAGTTTTTTTCAATAAAAAGAAGATGAAAAGTACTCCAAATATGTACCTATACATATGACAAAACCAATTGCGTTGAATTTATCGTTATAGAATTCGCAGAAATTTGAATATTCAAAATGCATTTCTGTGCATGAGATGGATTGAATTGATAATTTTTAAAGTCAACTATATGTCAGCTATATGAGGACATGCATTTAATATTGTCTATATTGTCTACTCGATAAATAAGTAGTCCTAAACGATCCACTAGCCATTTAAATTGGTAACAACAAAATTACGTACACAACTATGCAATATATATTATTATTTACAATTAACATTATATAGAGTTATAAGTTTTCGGTGAAAAAGTTAGCAAAATGGCAATTCAGTTGTTATGGAAAGTGTTTTTAATTTTGTTTAGTGTTTTATTTAAAAATGTGTTGTTACGTGATTTATATTGTATTATACAAAAATTGAATTGAGATATTGACAACGAAATCTCTGTTGCTTCCGGTTCCCACAGTTGATAAAGGCCATTTTGCAAACCTTTTGAAATATGCAAAAACAAATATAAAAATATTAGTTGACAAAGAATAATAAATGAAAATAAAGTGATTTATCGCTTATGTTAAATTACGGAAATAGGAACAAAAAAATCAAAACATGAACCTTGTTAATGAAGATTCTATGGTATCTCTACTGCCAGCTTCTGCAGGCACAGTTTTACTAAAGAATAGTTTCGCTAGAGAATCTAATCTGGCGCTAACCAGGGGTGATTTTTCAGAATGTTCCGATTGGTCTGAATTGTCTTGTTCTGAACTGGCCGATCGATGGCTGTAATAAAATAAATTTCCTTTCAGAAAATACCAATTTACATTATTTTTAATTAGAATCAAAAAAATTTTAAGCTAGAATTTTGCAACACCTACCGACTGAACATTTGACGGCGAGCAGCGGCTGACAATACGTTGGAATCGAACTCATTCGCCGAATTTGTTCTGCGAACATTTTTATTTGCAGGCAGATTACGCTTTTTGCGGTTCGGTCTAGTTAAATGCGTGAAAGAATAAATAACAAATATTTTTAAAAGTTTTAAATGCGTCCAAATCTGAGCATAACATAAATTTTGCTTTAACAAACATTATATATGAAAAAATCTGAAAACATTTTCAACTTCGGGCAGCGCTTGCAAAATTTATAATTTTGTTAAAATGCAATACTTACCTATTGGTTACTCGAGTTTGACAGAATCTGTCATGCCCGGTAGTCGGTTCGGTACCGCCACCACCTTCTCCGCGACCCTTCATTGAAGAGTAAATATTGAACATTTTTAACGATTTTTTAGCACTCGCGACTTCACAAACCCGAAATATTATTTTTCGACTGCTTTTAAAAACAGTGTTTAGTGTTTTATATACTAGTATTGATACTGATCGTGGCGATGCAGACTGGTGGTTCTGTTGGTCTTTTTGTTTATGGTGCTGTGGATTGTTTTGTTGACCTGTGGTATCCTTTAAAAAATGAAAATCTGAGTATGAAGTATATATTTTACAGCAAACAATTATATACATTAAGGTACATATGTATGTATATGTTACTACATATATATATACATATAGTTCAGCTTTTTTAACCTAATTATTGCTATATTTATACAATTCGATATTTTTGATACATATGATTCTTCTTATTTTTCTAATTTATTTATTAATTGAAAACTACATATAGTATCAAAAACTACAAGTATAAGTAAGTACAAAATAACAAGAAGTAAAGCGTTTTCATCTTTGAAGTACAATATTTTGCGTATGCTATCACACAGTACTCATCCGTACAAAAATAAACATTTTTCGAAAGCTAAATGCAATGAATGAATTATAAAATACAAAGGGTTATACATATATAAAAAGCTATTTATATAATATATCTATTTGGACAAATTTTTCGCAATTTTGAAATTTTGAAAATTTCATCTGTTTAAAAAAATTAAATGGTGATAAAAGTAGGTACCTACAAATGTGTTGAATGCTTATCGAGTTGAATCAAGTTCAAGTTCTAGGATGGAATTGTAAATTCATACATGTACATATGTTATGTACATATTATATGATACATAGGGACCACAGGGTTTAAATTTCTCAACACTTCTTCCAATTAAACGATAAAAGTTTGTAACACGATTTTTTAAACACGAATAATTTTGCTTGTTTTGAATTACATATTTGACGGTACATAGTTATAAGTTAAATAAAACATTTTTTTTTAAAACATGCTTTTCTTAACAAAAAAAAAAAAACTATTAAATAAATAAAAAATGAACTAAAACGTAGAAAATGTATTGTCACCCGAGTTATAACTCTGTGCAAAATTGTAGATCTCAAGGACGTCAGGAAGGTCGTCAAACTATGCTAAGCATATTTGGGCACACGAAAAAACATTGTGAGTTAAAGAAAAGTATGGAATAATTACCTAATGATATGGGTGTCTAAAACGGCACGATGCTAAGTTATGATATGAAAACTATTTTCATGTAGCCTCAATTAAAATGCGACAAAAAAAAGCGGTTGAGTTAACCCTTAAATTCGCTTTATTGCATAATTCTAGAATGCATTGAATCGAAGACAAAAATAAAAAATAAAATTTCTATTTTAAAATAGAAGAAAAAGAAAATAACCTAAATCCAAATGTATACTGTCACAGCAATAAAATTACATAAGAGATTAAGACTGTGAGCCAACAGTTTTTTCCAGCGCTATCTCTTCAAAAAATTAAGAATTTTATTAACTGCCAGGTTTTATTAATTATCAGGTGTATTAATAAGTAAACAATTCACAATATTCTGACTTCGAAGACACTTTTTGCAAAAATATAGATGGATGGGGTGCAGAATGTCTTTAATAATACGGATTGAATAACGCTACCAACCAAGGTACATAGTTGTAACACCAAGTATGAGCAGATTACTACTGGTTTTTAACACAAGGGATTTTTCACTCGACAGGAAAAAAAGCTAATCTTATATATATAATTCTTCTGTACGTGTGTGTCACTGAACTCCTTCTAAACGGCTAAACCGATTGTGATGAAATTTTTGGTGTGTATTTGAGTGGTACCATGTATTATTTAGATCTACAATCGGACCCGGTAGGTGAGCCACTAGATGGTGCTGCAATACATCAACTTCTATAACGTTTAACCGATCGTCATGCAAATTGATATATGCAGGTATTTCAACATGGTGGATATTTTAGCGCTATTCATTTTGCTATAGCTCACCAATAGATGGCACTGCAGTACATCAACTTCTATACCGTTCAACCGATCGTCATGAAAATTGGTATACATAAATACATGAACACGGTGAATATTTTAGCCATATTGACTTTGCTATAGCCCGCCACTAGATGGCGCTGTAGTACAACAACTTCTACACCGTTTAACTGATCGGCATGAAAATTGGTACAATATAAGTAGATTGATACTTGAACATGGTGAATATTTTCGCGCCGTCTTGCTATAACTGCCACTAGATGACGTTGCAGCATATCAACTTCTGTACCGTTCAACCAATCGTCATGAACATTTGTGTACGTAGGTATTTGAACACGTTGAATATATTTGCGTTATTCATTTTGTTACAACCTGTGTTTTTGGAATTTTGAAGCTCAATCACGCCAAAACGGGTCGACAGATTTAAATGAAATTTGGAACACAGATAGAGAATATCTTGGAGATGGACATAGGATACTTTTTATTTGCCTGCTTCAAAATAGCGGATCCAAGATGGCGGATATTTTTTAAAAGATTATGCGATTAACATTAAAATTGGTACTTGGGGGTTGCTGTAAGAATTTACGAATTCTAGGTGGCGGGTTGTTATATTTGAAAGTTTATGCGATTTGCACTAAAATTTCGAGGAAGAGGTTGTCAGTGACATAGGCTACGTTTTCGCTGTCTTCTTCTTCGAAACAGCTGAACCGATTTAAACTTTACAGACATGAAGAGGTGGTCAGTAGTAACATAGGCTACTTTTTGATAATTGTTTATTATTGTTAAAGGTGACTCACGCAAAAATCACTTATCCGATGGAGATGAAATTCTACGGGTATGTAGCGCGCAACCTTCTAAGTGACATAGGCTATGCATCGGTATTGGAAAGTAAGGGGGAGAGCGAAGAAAGACCGGGATGCCCGGGCAACGCCGGATGCGGGACAGCTAGTTTTTTGTAAATTTATTTTTACAAATTTTAGCTTACATTTTTAGTTGCTAATTTACACCGGCGCTATTTAAATTTTAAATGTACCATACTGTTTTTAATATAGAATTCGAAATACAAATTTTTCTCATCTATTTATATATATAATAAAATAAGAGATTTTATTTGTCACACTAATAAGTGATTTGATTTTTAATCCTTTCATCATACGACTATAATGATATAAAAATAAAAAGAAATGTAGTAGCAAAATATTGAAGAATAGGTACATTAGATTGTTAATGGCATTTGTGATGTATTTGTTGGGTACACGGTTAACAATTGTGGAATATATTTTAATGCTGTCTTCATATTACAGCCGAAATGCAATGCAATCTGTATTTAATTTTAATTATTCTAAAATATTGAAAGTAATTATAATATATTTTGTATTACAGTATAATATTTATGTTATTGAATTATAAAACTAAGATCGATGGGCATTGATTTTCATTAAGTCGTATTGAGTATGAATTTCCTAGTATTCATTTTCAATACAATATACATATGTTCTTTTTTAATAAGCTCAGATTGATTTTTTAATTTTATTGCAACTTTTGACATTACACTTATACTGAAACGGCAATTCGGAGATCCCAAATTCGATCCCAGCGACGGAATATACAGGAAAATCAACTTTCTAAAAAGGAATCAGAATGATGTGTTACGCAGCCCAGCCGCCAATCCGCGCAGGTCCCAGATTCTAATTCAACCACGGATTAACTATTTTTACATTTAATAATTTTAATGTATCTATGTACATAGTTCTAATGTCAGCATTATTTAATCCCTCGTTTTATTATAAGCAATTTATTAGTTTTCTGGTGAAGTCATATATATAAAATAAAAAAATATTAGATTTCACTCCAAAATTTTTAACCGTGTACCCTTGATCTACTGGCTGTGGTGTTTTAGAAAGCAAATGATTGTTTAGAACCCGCATTCCAAATAATAGCTATACTGATTAAAAATTAGTTTTAAATCCAATTGTATTGAGTTTTTGGTGATTTATGAATTGGTGGATGGATTTTAAATTTTAAGATTAACTTTATAGCTTCAAGTAAATCATACAAATAGTAAAAATTCCTAATAATTCCAAATAAGCACAGGGATTTCGAATTTTTAGAACACACATATTTTGATTTGTTCCCATTGTTTATTTTAAACTTTTGTTTTCCTTTTTTTATTTTTCAGATTATTTACTTCCAATCTAGTTTCCACCCGTCAGAACCAATAAGTTTGAACATTAAGGACCACAAAAATGAGTTATAATAATAATTACGTCTATGGGTTTACGTAATTTTGTGTAATATGTGCACAGAAGATTAATTTTTTCGTAGTGACCAAACACAAAATCTCGAATAGATTGGATTTGAAATTTTGTAAACGCATGTTTTATGCTCATTTTATATGCATATACAGGATATTTTATTTCTGAAGGTACAACTGTATAATAGTGATAAAAAATATCGGCGGTAACAAAATATTCATAAAAAGAATGTGCCTATGTAGATCTATTATAATATAATGTTTTTTTTTTTAAATTACAAGTGTTGCTACAAGTTATGTTCTAGCTGTATAAAGATTCGTGGTTTAAGCATATTAGTAAGCTTGTATTGGTTTATTTTTGTGGAGTCGTTTCGCCTTACTATGCTCTAGATGCAAAATTCTTAATTTAAGTTTTTACTTAAATATAAGAAAGGAAAATGAAATAAATTTACGTAATGCGGCAATTTACTTTTGTATTTTGTTGGTTTTTTGTTTTTTTGCTATCGTGGTCGATCACGATAGTCGAATAAACGCCTCGCCATTTTGGATACATTTATTATAATCGGATTGATTGGAATTAAATCCACTTGACTTCAGTTCGACCTCTCGAATTTTGATAATAAAACAACATTATCAGAGGTGAAGCAGCGCTGAATGTGCACATGCATGTGCAAAAATAAATATCTGTACTACTGAAAAAATCAGCACAACATTGGGAAATGGTCAAAGTGACGTACGAAAGTCTCGAAGTGAGGAGACTAAGTGAAATTATGTCTTTCCAATCAATCGCAAGTCAATTTTTAATTTGCCATTTAACCTTAGTACACATATGTATGTTTGTATGTATGTACATTTTTCAGACGTTTTATTAAAAAAGGCGAGACACTGATATGAGACAAGGATATTTTTACAGAAACTATTCAAGACAATTTTTGTTTTAGTTTTTTTTTTTTATTTTGAATTACATTAAATTTACTTGGTATCTTCTTTTGTAAGTAAGAGTTTCTTCATGAGAAAAACATTTAAGTCAAAATTAGATTGTTTTTAAGAATTAGTATCTAATTCGATATCAACATTGAAATTATGCATATCAAAGTTGTGAATAATGCCATCTTTTCATTGGATACACATTAATTAACTCAAAAGAAAAACAAATTAACTGTGCACCTAGCACTGATTTATTAAAAAAATACGAATTTATTGATTTGACTTAAAGTCTTGACTTAAATTTTTAGAAAGAACCTTATGAAGTTGACCGATGTTTTTCAATTTCCATTCATTATTATTCTACAATAATTTATTTATTTTTTTAATCGGCTTCAGTAAAGTACAGCTTTGGCCAAAAGTATTAGGCACCCTTGTTTTGTTTTTGGTATCTTCCAATATATATTTTCTAAAGACCTATGTCTTGTTTGTCAACATGTCGCTGGACAACATAAAATTCAAACAAGACAACTCGCATGCCATACATCTACAATCAGTATTGCAATATTTTAATGATCATGTTGACCTTTTGGAATGACCTGCGCAATCAACAAATCTCAATCCAATTGGAGCATCTTTAGCTCATACTAAAGCGGAAGATACGGGAGCAAAGCGTCACATTAAAACAAGACTAAAAAAAATCAACCAGCAGAAGAAGAACGAGATTTCTCTTGAAGAATGCCGGAAGCTTGTAAGCACTATTCCTAAAAGAATAGCTGCTGTAATAAAAGCTAAGCGCGGACCGCAAAAATATCAATAAGTTAAACCTAACTATAGTTGAATTTCCCCCATATCTGCACAAATAAAGTGGTGGTGATGGTACGTTTTTTATAGGATTCCTAATAGTTTTGGCCAAGACTATATACCTGAGAGAAGTCCCAATTTAAAAAAACCGAAAGATTGTTGGTAGTCAAGTTTTCAAGAAAATAAATGCTACAATAGCTTCACTGCTTGGATTTCAATAAAATTGAGGTGCCTTTCATTTGACCTAAAGATGAACGAATTTTGGTGAGATCGGCTATAGTTTCCGAAATACGCGCAGACAATCACACATTTGCGGTGTATATTATATTTTTAAAATTAATTAGATTAAATCTTGTTTCAACTCAAATGTCATTCGGATTCGGAAGATTTTCAGGTGTTTCTACAATTTAATCATATAAGTTCAGAGTGAAATTTCATAGCGTAATGTTCTTTAGGGAAATTGATCGCATTTAAGTGCAATTGTGCAAAAATAAAGGGATTTTGCAGTGGAAATGTTCACTTCTCATTTTGACTTTTTCTCAAAATTAAAAGTGGAATATTTCGGAAACTATAGCCGACCTCGCCAAAAATCCTTCAGATCCTTCCGTTTAGGGCAAACGGAAGGCACCCGCTCAATTTCATTGAAATCCGAGCGGTGACGCTGTTGAATCTTTAAGCGAGTGATACATAGTATACGTGCATTGTAAAGTAATGATGAACCTAAATTGTGAAAACTTTTTCCTTCAACTTTTTTATTATATTCCTAATCCGAACAAAAGACTTTATAAAAGAACCGTGCCTAATTTTAGAGTCCCATATTACGTTATTTGTTTTATAAATAGTTATCGTTATGTTATTTTATTTGCTGCACAATTTTAATTATTATTAAAGCCATAAGACTACTACTAATTTAAGTGAAAATGTATGATTGATTACAATTACCATGAAATGTGTGGAGCTTATAAAAGGATTCTCTTTTTTATCAAAAAACAAAATGGTATTCCACATTTGGTTATTTTCCTCTACATTCAATTAAGACTATTTTTGCAATTTTAAAATGTAAATTTTAAAAATAAAGAAATACAAATAAGTTGAAAAATACTTGTAATACTCAGTTAACATTAAAATATTATATGTGCTGCAGTTTGCCTAACATACCTTAAATTTAACCGATTGCACTAGGCCAGCAAATCATTGCGATTGAAAAACAGTGAAACAAGGATGCCACAGAATGTCCTTTTGAAATTTATGACGGCACAATCTGCGGGGCGAGTTGTTAACTTATTCACATTGACCCGAAGTTGCAAAACAATTGCGGTGTTTCGCTCACTTCGACACGCACCAAGTGATTAATTATTTACTTTCACACCACGATTAAATGATGAATTAATGGAAAATCTGGTCATTATTTGGCGAATGTCCCCGTAAATTTCGAGCATATCTTAGCGCTAGTTCGTGTGATGGTAAACTAAATGCATCTGCAATTTTTAGGGAGCTCTCAGGTGGGTGTTGCAGCGCTGCGATTTTTTATCGATTTATTTATGCCACCTTCTCTGCTGTTTTGTTGCTCACAAATTGGAAAACGACTTATTTACGTGAGCAAGCAATTCTGTGCGCGGCAGTAAATCATTCAGTCGCTTAATCCAATTACAATTACAGTCGTCAGATTGTGTGAAATTATCTTGCTCCCGGGGGCCTGCCCCTGTAAACTTTTACTTTGGAAACACTTTGACGGGGAGCTGCAAACGAAATCAGACCCTCATAAAAGTGTAGCTTAACATATTTTCTTTTAAATTCTCGTGGATGCAAACTCCGTGAAAGATCCGCTTTTGTGCACTTAAAATTTTTGGGCATGGGAAACACGTGCCAGCCATTTATAAATTGGAAAAAGTCAAGGAGAAAACTTCATCCTGAAAAAACGTGCTACTGCTGGTCGAAATACTCAGTCCAAAAGTATTCAGGCTGCTATAGGTGTTATTTTTTGAGGATATGTATGTTTTGGAGTTTCCATTCATCTGGTCCGCTTATTTGTGCAATTTACATACTCCGCAACATTTTCCACCCAACAGACAACTGTGCTGAGAGAACATAAATTCAGATTGTTTTTGCTGACGGTGCTGTGTAGGCAGTCGAGATTTTTGCAGAAATTAAAAGGGAAACCTTCCAGCTCGCCTTCCATAGTGCGACCTAGTGGCGTTTTTGCAAGAAGTGGTGTAAAACACGGGGCTAATTTAAGAAGCAGAGAAAATAAAGCCCCCTGAAAGCACTGCGATGGAGTGTATTTGTATATTGTATAATAGTTATCGAACGTTGCCTAAGGCCTGCATTATTCATGCTATAAGGAATCTGGAGTTACTCAATAGCAATTCAATCAGTTCTCTGGCAGCTAGGTGCTTAGTAGGAGGAGCAATGCTTTTAAGAGCGAATTGGTTTTTGGGTGATGGCCTTCATAGTTTATGTATGTTTTGACTTCATTGTTCTTTTACGTAGGATCTAAACATAAGACAGATCGCCATTATACGACTAAAATGCAATACAACTTAAAATTATAATTTTGAACGAGAATAGAATAGTGTCATAGACGATATATTATTAGTTATTAGTTCGTCTATGATAGTGTTCTTTAAAACACAGATTTAAACTTATTTTTCAGTTAGATAAATTTCGATTTAAAGTAAAATACACATACATGTAATACACTATACCTACATATATAACCCAAAAAACCCTGTATACGTTCTTCTATTGTGGATTATAATAAATTCTGTGCATTTGAACGAATTTGAAGCAGATGTTTTTTATATTAGCGGAATACTAAATTTTCGAGGTTAATAAATCAACGCACAAGTTATTAATAAAGAAAAAAAATGTTTTTAAATGTTTAACACATGTGTACATATAAAGATATATAAACTTAAATAAATGTGTACAAAGTTGAAAATCATCTTACTATGACAAAAAATACGTGTAGGAGTATTTTATGCTTAATTTTATCAAATAAAGACAACATTTTTTTTATTATATCTGTGTACTATGTGATATTAAGCAATTTATTATATATGTATTGTTGGTATATGTAAATGGTGTAAAAATTTACATTGAGGCGTAAACAAATCAAATTAATGTATTCTTACAGAAGATAGTGGTTTGTATCCTTGTGTAATGATGAAATTGAATCATGAGCTCATGACATCTTTAAACATTTTAAGACATTCCCTCCGTGGACTTAATCAATATTTTATCTTGGCCAAATTAGGTAAGTGTATAAGGTCAGAATTCTTACTGTCGAAACAAATATGCTCATTTAAATACTGCTGTTAGATTCAATAACAGAATAATCACAAATATGTGTAGTTACCTGCATCTTCGGATCCAGCATGATATTACAGCTATTGCTCCTAACACGATAGCACCTAAGGCACACCAAAAAGCTGTCTGAAAGAGAAAGATTTAAATTTGTACAAACGGTGAGGTATCTGTTGAATTCTAAAATTTTTTTTTTTTTTTGAACCATTTATGATTTGAGGAATGCAATTTTTAATTTGCTTTTATTATTATTTTTATTTTATATTTATTGCCCTTTACCCATATCAAAATTTTAGTACCTTAACTATCGCCAAATTTTAAATGTTTTGAAGAAAAACACTTAATTTTTAGGTTATTTCCAAACAAGTTTAAAAAACTTTTATCGTATTTTTATATTATTGGGAACTTTGCAGTCTATGAAAATATTTAAAGCTTTAACCAAAACGTTATACATAGGTGCGTTTTTTTCATCCGGGTCTGGTTCTAGTTCACTGTTTTAACGGAGAAATACAACAATAACATGAAACCCAGATATTTATCGGAGTCTAGGTTAAAGAACCAGATGATTAATTCGAAAATATTCTACCAGAGGTGCTGTGGAATTACTTTAATTTTTCGTTGTTGGTAGCATTGCCCCTTGGGGAACGGTTAGTTTGTGTTGACAGTGAAAAAAATGGAGAACAACAAAAAAGTGACTGTTACAAAATATCTAAATAATTTTGTTTATTAATTTTTGATTCCTTGCAATGTCAACAAAAACTTTCCTTTTAACGCTGTCAATTTTTTTTGGCAGGCATACCAACCTTAAAGAAACAAAAATCCTTATCTGGGTAAATAACCTGGATCGTTTTTTTCATGTATGACCCAGAACCAGACCCGGACGAAAAAAACCCAGCTAATGATTTGGTATTTCACTTGCTTTTTTTCTTCCTAATAATTCTCGAATACTAAAATAATACTTACAATCCACAAGTGAGTTGCAGTATTTCGTATATCTAGTTGCATTTCTTTGTAACGAATGTCACAGATGTATTCTGTAAGGTAGAGTAAAGAAAAGGTTAAATTAGTAAAAATTATTATGATTTTTTTGCTAGTATATAAATATATATTTTTTATAAAATTTTAATATAAACGTAATAATAATAATAGTTTTCTTCATAAATGTTATGTTCTATCAAATTGCCGATACCAACGGTTTTAATATGTTCCTATTTAAAGAGTTTGGGTGGGTGGACAATCTGCTCTACTTGCCTAATTATAATTCTAGACTTATATACATATAACAATTAATTACAAAAGAAATTAATCAATAAAAATACTTTTTAGATGCCTAAAGTAAAGGTTTCATTAAGGAAATAAAAAATTACCCCGTTTTAAATATAAAAAAGAAAGATCTTCCATAGAGCATTGAAATTGAATGTTATTTGTTATATACATATTATTTTCATGTCTGTTGTTTTAAACTTTGAACGGAGTCCGTTCATTGAAATTAACCTTCTATGTGCCCGCGTAACTTTCAAGTCACATATTAATAGACAATTTTTTTCTTACATAATTAAATTCCACAATATATCATACACACCTTATTATATACAATATCTCTTTATTTACCAGTAATATTCTTGATAATCGCTCCTAATTCTAACCTGAAAAATCAATGTATGTAAATACTTTTAGAAGTTGTTGCAGATATAGTCGATTAACCATCTTGTACTATTATGATTACTTTTATACTTCTATCGATGTTTATAAACAAGGAAAAGCGTATTTTATAAGTGATAAGTATATTTAATAATATAATATATTTTATTTTGAGTTTCATAAATAAATTTGTGACTCTCAAGTAACAATGGCCTATAATGACAAAATTCGGTGTATTTGTAACAACGATTGTTTTTTCTTTGGTTTTTAGTTTAAGTTATTTAGAGACCAAAAAATATGTACAAAAGCATACATATAAAAATAAAAATAGGAAGTTAAGGGATGCATTAACGATAATAGATGTAATAGTAACACTGCAATACCCCGACGAAAAAGAGTTCGCCCACCCAGTTTTAAAAGTTCACGTAAAAAAACATGTTTTCTTTTCTGGAATAATAAAGAGAAAAATACTTATTATGCCTGCTCAGTTTTAAGATTATTATTTATATAGATATGTACACAAATAAATACCTAAAATATACAACACAAAACTTATTTTACCTTTACAATAAATACGTTAAACACCAAAAGTAAATAATAAGCTTAAAACTGAGCATAATATTTTGTTCTACATTATCCTAGAAAAGACAATATTTTATTGTTTTATTATTAGTTCAAAACGCGAATAGGTGAACTAATTTACATCGGAGTAGTACCTAATAATGCGAATGTTGAAAGCCGTTGTTACTTTAAAGTTACTTTAAAATTGTTAAAATTGGTAGATTCATTGCTTATATATTTTTATAGGTTAATCTATACCGATTTTAATTTACATTCATTTTTTTATAATATATTCAAAGCAAAAATTCGGGCCATAGAGGGATAATAATCTATTGCTTTGTAGTATAATGAAAAGATTCAAGATAGTTTAATATCTTTTTCAACCACTGAAGTGAGCTCATCTATAAACGAGATATCGTTTCTCATGTTTTTTAGGTTTTTTAAATCGGTTGTCACAAGAGAAAGTACATATTTAATGTAGACTCAAACAAAAGTGATAATTTTGGTAGTTGTAAACATTACTATGAATCACTACATCTATTTGAAAATGAGAAATGCAAAGTCTCGAATGCGAAAAATGTATCATTAAATCACGAAGTATGAAGATTTGCGCAGCTGATTTTCTGTTGTTAATGCGTAGGACATTGACATTTTCATTTCATTTCTATGTAAAAATTTTTGTCCGATTAGCAAAACAATTCCCAGACAAGTACGATGCATGACGAAATTCCCAAATGTTTCTAATTAACACACTTCGTCTGTTAATAGGAAATGTTTGCGCTAAATATAAATTTTCTTGATTGGGGTAGGTCGCACTCATATTCGAATAAGGCGTAGATGTTTATAGGAAAGAGTAGTCTAATATTGTAGTCTCGAATTCCAGTTTAAAATAATAAATACTTTTTTAATCAATGTGTAAAAAGGACTTTTTCTTGTTGGAAGGAGCAAAACTTCATTTTCTGTAATTATGCGTATTTGTACTGTGCTTGTATCTTAATCTTACTGAAAGATTCAAGCCGTTATGACATTTTGACATTATACATTTAATATAATTTTTTAATTTGACTATCGGTTTGTACAGCAGTTTTGAGTGGGAGACTTTAGCATAAATGCATTAACTCAGGCTTTTTAAAACATAAATTGATCACTCGTTAACGTAGCGTCCATTTTTTACCGCGAAATTTAGTCAACTAACCGCTTAAAAAGTGAAGTTTTAAAAGAAACAGGTAGGGGAGACCGGGTACAAAAGTAACGGCGGGTCGAAAGTAACAAAGGCTCTGTAGGTCTATCCAATAGTCAAAATACTACTTCGCTGCCATCAGGTGATGGCCGGTGGCGCCCCCCTCTCTTGCATTCAGTAGCCGCGCGCGCCACGCGCTGCTAGGTTTTGTGAGAGGACAATAAGTGATTTCACAAGTCAAAACTAAGTTTTTTGACGTTCACTTATTTTATGTTTACTAATGCTACTAAGGATGATATTAATCTGAAAATTTGCATATAAATTCTAGATTAGATTTATTGCACAGTGTTTTAATTCATTTTTGTCTAGCACGCTCCGTTTTCAGGTTATCGTCCATGTTTTGACAAAAATGTGGCAGGGTACAAAAGTAACATAGCCCTATGGGTAGACAAGTAACTTGTTACTTTTGTCTTCGGATTGATTTACTGATTGCGAGTCTGAATAGAAGACTGATACTGAATAGTGTGATTAGAAAAAATTATTATCATACAATAATTTATGTCATTAATTACTAAACACAGTTTCTAAGGAAGAGTTAATAATATTGATTTTTTTTTCGTAAAATATATATTTTTTTAGCATTTAAAATGAAAGTGCTTATTTATGTTATTAATAAAAAGGGTTTCTAATAAATAATTTGTTTATTTAATATGTAATATCATAATTATTACAAACTATTTTATCCTGTTACTTTCGACCTGCCAACGTGGTCGAAAGTAACAACGGACGAATTTTTTTAAAGTCTCTGTGATTCATACAAAATACACAATAATCAGGCAAATCAAGATGCTAATGTAAAGAACATGAACGGAATTTTTATATGGCTAAATTAATTTCATCAAAATAATAATACCTAACCAGAAATCAAGGTAAAAGTAAAAAATGTTACTTTTGTACCCGGTCTCCCCTACTTGATCCATTTGGATACTATTAGGCTTGGCACTCAGAACATATTTTCGTAAAAATATTGAGTTTTTATTGTTTGGCACTTAGACCTTTTAGACTTTATAACCTTTCAATTTCCCTAATGAAGCGGCGAATTATTGAGGAAACATTTTAAATTTTATTTGCAATTCATGTGTATATTTACAATATAATGTTAGACAGTATGGTAGAAGAATTTTGCTTTTTATTTATAACCCTAAGTGTTCATTCTTCTAAAAATAAACCTAATTCATATTTTATGTTTTATTCGGCTTTTGAGGTCATTCTCATTTTATATTTTTCAGCAATTAACAATTTTAGATGAATTTGAAGTAATAGTTAAATGTGACATTTTGAATACATCATTCTCTTAGATGAAGAAATTATTTTCCTTTGGGACATTTTATTATGACTAAAATTCTCTTAATGGAAGTTAAATATTTGCAATATAGCAACTTTAAATTGCTCCATTTTACATCACAGTTTTCGTTGTACGTATAAGTTGAGAACTTTTCATACCACGGGCGTTGAATTCTCTCCCCATAGGCACACCGGCACCCAACTAACTCTCATAGTATCATATTTCTATACTTTAGATATATGATAAATTAAACTTACTTAAAATACTTCTAAACTTTTCGGTATCTGGGGCGAATAAAATGGCTCATAGAGCATCAGATATGCAGAATTTTATTAACAAAATTCTTTAATATCATCTTTAGTCAGATGAGTTGCAAATTGAGTTAAGATGAAGGATAGCCTATACGAAATTTTCATATTTATCTATATTTCGTTTTTGTATAGACGAGTGATAACAGGGATGGGCCTTTTGCCGAAAATTTGGAATTTCACTCGCAAACACTCTGAACGAGATAGCTCATGGAGCCGCATAGCCTGAATTACCTTTTTTTTGTTATTATTAAGCCTGCTAAAAAGGTTACTCTAGTGGCATTCTTCTATGTCCTCATTCCGTCGGAGTAAAATCCTTAGTTCCATTTCGCCAAAATTAAACGCATACAAGGCGGCTATACTCCACGTCCTTGGAAGTGCCTATAAGTCTGCTTATCTTGACAGAATATTTTGGCAACTTTTATCCCTCCCCGCTAGTATTAGGCCTGATGTCTTTTGCGGGTGGCGCAAACATATTTCTTGTCTATCTCATGTGGAGCATCCCATTCCCAAAAGTTGCGCTATATCACCCCGGCCGTTTCCTCCTTGTGGCGTCAAATGAATTTCACTCTCGAATGGAATTTGTTGTTCTGTCTGCTCTTCTTCTTACAACTGTTCTATACAATTCTTAATGATTGTTAAGACTATTTTTAATCAAATCTGAATAATGCGCAAATATTATTATTTATTATTTATTATTAACCAGTAAATTTACAATGCAAGTAGATACAAAGTAAACCCTATAGAGGTGGACAACGACACCTGTACACAGGACCGGTTACCTTATTGCTAAAACTTAAAGTACAAATAATAATTCTGTTCCTAAGTGAGAAAAGAAAAATCGCGATGGTTGGTATTAAGTTCTAATAACATGATTATGCCCATTACAATTTCAATCGTGATATAATTTAACAATTAGATTATATTTTAAACAAAAGGAAATTACAAATTTTCAATAATCCAATTCTTTAGCTGTTTTTTTATTACTTTACCCGTGTTACACAAAACTTTTAAACGGTTAGGAAGCATATTATAAAGTCTAATCGCAACTATGTAATGATTTTTATTACTAACAGTTTTTGTAATTACAGGGAGAGAGACAGATTTGTTCCTGGTTTTACTAAGCGACTGTTGGTGGATTTCTTTAAGTTTTAAGTAATTGTGAGAAAGTGAAGCTACATTAAAAGATTGTTTATAATTCATTGGCATATTTTCAATAGTAAAGGTTTGTTTTTTTATTAGTTTAATAATTCTATATTGTAATATCTGTAGCTGGTATAAATAGTTATTATACGCCCCTCCCCATGCAATTATGCCATAATTTGTTACGCTGTGGAAGAGAGCATAGTATATCATAATTAATGTCTTAGTATTCATTATTTTTCTTAACTTTGAAAAAATAAATAGGAGATACTTTGTTTTATTTATTAGATACCTAATGTGGTGGTCCCATTTCATATTGAAATCAAAAATTATTCCCAGGTACTTGTAATGATCAACTCTGTTCAAAATTTGATTATTTGTTTCAATCTTTACATTATGTGAGACGCTGTCAATGTAATTGCCAAAAGGTATATACACGGTCTTATCTCGATTCAAAGTTAATTTATTTAGTTCCAGCCAATTTGTCACCTTGCGTAAATATGTATTCATTTTTTCTTGCACAGAATTCCAGTCTTTATCAGAAGCCAGTATCACTGTATCATCCGCGTAAGATAAAATTGAACCTTCCGGCATCCCTGTGAGCAGGTCATTAACATATAAAATGAAAAGAATTGGACCTAATATAGTGCCCTGCGGGACACCACTAGATATATTATGATATTCGCTAGTTTTATTATTTACTCTTACTTTTTGTTTCCTGCCAGATAAGTAACTTCTTATTAAGTCGAGTGCACTTCCTCTTATGCCATATCTATAGAGTTTATCTAGTAATATTTGGTGGTTTACTGTGTCAAAGGCCTTGGCTAGATCTAGGAAAGTAGCAATAATCGGTTTACTCTTATCAAGACTGCTATAAATACAATTAGAAATATAAGCCAAAGCATCCTTGGTTCCTATGTTTTTCCTAAAACCGAACTGTTGGGGGGATACAATGTTTCGCGTTAATAATACAGTTCCTTACTTCTTCAATGAATTTATCGGTGGCAACATTTGGATCTTGTATTTTTAAGATGTTGTTCCATTTTTTGAAGCTAATTAGTTTTTTCAATTTTTTATAATTTATGTTTTCGCGTACCGAATTAGTTTTCTCTAGGAGTTCTAAATTTTCAATTGTAACTAATAAAGGATAGTGATCCGTTATTGAGTTAATTAATTTATATGAGTTAATACTATTAGATGATTTTTTAACAAAAATATTGTCGATGCAGCTTCCATTTGCGCCATTAATATTTGGTCTAGTTACGTTTAAGAAACATGGTAAAAATTCGTTTTCTAGAAAATTATTTATGAATTCCTGCGACAAGGTATTAACATCTAATAGGTCAATATTGAAGTCACCTATAATGAAATGGTTTTTAATGTTTTTCTTAATAGATAGATATGTTTTCAGGGCCTGTATAAATTCCGATTTTGGTATATCGTGAGATCTATATACCGCAGTGATTTCAATAGAGCTATTGGTGTCGACCATAATGCACGAATTTAGAATTTTAAGTTTATTTATTTCAATTATTTCAGTGTGTTCGGTTAAATTTTCTTTGACATATATAACAACACCATCAGCTCTATTAAGTTTACTTTCATTATAATGAATGTTATATCCATTTAACTTATAAAAACGGTAGTCTTCTAAGTTCCAAGTTTCCGAGCAGACGATAACAAGTGGGGGAATTTGCAGACTTTTTATAAATATTTCAAGTTTACAGAAGTTCGCGCCTAGGCTTCTTATATTTAAATATAATAAAATTTTATCACACATTCTCACATATAATCGGCCTAGAATTTAACAGCGTGACAATAGGCTCTTTGTGACTGGCTTTCGGAAATCATCTAAAATTATTTAGGTAATTGTGTTTATCGAGTCCACAAAAAGTGGTTAATTAGTTTATGTAGAGTCACACGTGGGGTAATTGTATGCGTCGAATAGGTAAGTGTACTCAGTGAACATTGTACGAACGTTTCTTGACTAGGTAAAATATTTAATATTCGACGTTAATTAGCAGGCGAGCTCCGTGTAGAAGTCTAAAAACCAGCTAATTTTAATAATTTTCTTTTTACAAAATTATTTATTTATTTATTTATCCAATTTACGGGTACATTACAATACCACTACAATATTATAAATGTATAAAAGCATAAGCATCACATGATGCTTGTCCGCTTCCCATAATACTACAAACTATATATTATAAAATAAAAAAATAATTTTAATGAAAATTTTAAAGAAATATAAAATTTAAAATTTTAAAAAGAAAAATTCATAGGCCACATTATATTCTTCTTACATACTAAGTTTATCATTCCTTATATTCTTTACAATGTCATTCTTTATATCTTTTCAGTAGCCTTACTATTTCATCCTCATCCTTTTCACCTAGCCATTTTTTCATTTCCTTACTTATAGCATAGACAAACTAGACCCAGTAGGAAATCTAAGAACTGATGATTGCATGAGTAAAGATTTCTTCTATGAAAAGGACGAAATGGAAATAGATGACAAAATAAGGAATAGGAATGCAAAATGCGAGGCATTCATTTCTTTTTTCCATTTTGCTGAGAGCAAAATAAAGTTGGTTAATTTGACCGAAAAAATTGTTAAAATAGCACACCATACGCATTGGCAAGGGTAGATCGGTGGTAGAGCTACGCGCTCGCCAATTCGGAGGTCCAAGGTTCAAATCTAGCCGCAGTCGGAATATCACGGGAAAATCAACTTTAAAAAGGCAGAGATGGCAGAGCACGAACGCTCGAGTTCTCTCGCAGCCCGAATCCACTTTTTTTTAATGCATTATATACTCAATTCCCAGTAATCACAATAGTAGTCTTTATACCTTACTTCCTATGACATCGCAATGTTAAAGTAATCGATTTTGCCTTGCAGAAAGGAAGGTGTTTTACATTCCAGGTATATAGTACGGCATTGATTCCGTAAGATATACATTTCCTACTGGGGATGCATAGATGTCGAGTCGCATGTAAAATTTTGCGCCACAGAAAATCAAAATCACACGTCTGAAGTAAAGCTTTACACGGCCGAAGTAAAGCTCTTTTCCGAGCGAGGCGATTTGCGCTCTTTTCTCTTTGTTTTATTCAAAAATGTCAAACACCCCTTTCCAAGTCACACACACCACATTAGTCATCTCGTATAATTCCCTGTCTGTGTGAGCCTGCGTGAGTAGCATAAACCAACAGAGAAGAGCGCAAACTCGCGTCGCTTGCAAAAGAGCTTTCCTTCGGCCGTGTAGAGCTTTACTTCGGCGCAAAATTTTACATGCGACTGGACATCTATGTATCTAGTTTGTCTATGCTTATAGCTTTACCATTCATTTTTTCTTTCATATTTTCAGGCAGCAAATTTATTATTTTATATCCTATATACATACATGATTTTTTACAAGTTTCTTTTTGATATTGTTTCTTATCATTATTAAAATTTTTAAAGCATTGTTACAAAATGTTCCTTCGCTATAGTAATTCACATTTGAAATTTTAATCAAGTGTATATAAGATTTGGCGTTCAATCCGCACGATCGTGGCGGCGCATGTGGCAGGAGCACTGGCAAAAAGCCACACTGATGAGATTTGGCCCGTGCTCGGTGCCCCGATTGGAACGCCGACCATTTTTGAGGGCTCGTCTGTCTCGGCGGAACAATCCACAGTGGAATTATAGCAATTGGCAAATGACAATGTCTGCCAACATCGCAATGTTAATAAGCAGTATAATTTCTAGATGAAAAAACGTTGAAAATTTATAACAAGTTAGAAGTTGTGAAAAAAAATGATTTTTAGAAAACATTTGGAGCTTAACATATTATTTTTCCAGGTTTTTTTTATGTAAAATCCCTTATTTAAATAAGCCGCTAAACCGTTCTTTGAGCAATATGTCATCGCATTGTTTCAGTGACGTCAAATTCGATGCGGATGCCAATAATTATCACGCCTTTTATAATTTTAATGAAACCTCATTGAAATAAATTACGCACATTTCCTGCTTCAGCGATTTGTTGACTAATATAATTTACAAGGGAAAAGTAGGAAAATTTGAAATATTTAGTTTAGGAACACGAAGTTAAAAAACTTTTTAAAATAAACAGTACAAGAAGGCGAGGTTGCACCTGATGTTGTCTTACGTAAGCACGAAATTCGGCTCACGAAGAATGAACTTGAGAACCCTGAGGGAGCGGAGCACAGACGTTTTTCCAAGGGGCAAAGGTGTGGGTGCCTTCTGGCTTGAACGTGAACGTGAACGTGAACGTGAACGTGAACGTGTAAGAATGCCCAAGTTTCTTGCATCGGTGTCATCTCGAGATACTTACAAAATTTTTCAAGTACAGCGATGATAAATTTCTCCTGATAATACCGGAAGTTAAGCAAGAAATGTTGCCTGTGAAAGGAATTTCATTACGAGGAAATTTTATCTGCATCCTAACTTGAAGGTAAAAAATCAAAAATCGTTTAGAGCTTCAGCTCCTAAAAGCTTGAAACTTTCAATAAATTAAAATGCAATGTTTTCTCGTGTAGGTATGTAAAATGATGTGTTTAGAAAGACCGGATATACCTTTCTTTAGGATTGTTTTCTGACTTAACAAAAAAATATGATTATATAACTGCTTACACTACCCAGAGAATAAAAAAAAACTTTTTTTACATATATTTATCATTTATACTTTTAAGAATATTTTAAGCGTTTCCACATGTCTAAATTCCAATTTATCCCGGAGTTGTAGCAAATTGAAATGAGTCTGGCAGCGAATCTTCACTGCATTTCATTCATATGCAGTTTTCAGCAATCAAAATCAGTTGAGTATATCTTTAGATATTTCGTATCCTACACATGTTTGAAAAACGTTATTTGGAGAAAAAAAATACAGGATTGTAATATTTCTTTCGAGAAAACGCTATGGGATAATTGAAAATTGGCCATTTTCTTTTTAATAGTTAAGCTTGTCTGTTCCCAGCGTTACCAGGTTATCTATTATTTGATTTAAGTGTGATAGTTCGCATGTACCCCATTTGTCAATATTTTGTTAATTAAGTTTATTATATTCGAGTACAAGAACGAACTTGTGCTATCGGAAGTGTTGATTGTCATTATCGAGTGCTTCGACCTTCTTACAAGTCCTATAGGTGCTATCGTGTCAGTGAATGACGTGGGGAGAGCATAATTTCCTTAAACAAATCCTTAACAAATTACAGTGAAGTTAGCGAAAAATGGAGATTGTGATCTGAAGTACAACAAGTTAACGTATCAATTACCGGTGTTTAGCAGCTTCTAATTCCAAACTAATTTCAATCTTATCACATTTCCGGATCTTGCTGACTTTTCCTTAAACACATCTATGGCAGGGGGTTCTGTTCGGTGCTAACAAATGATTACCGCGGCGTACGAATCATTTAATCTTTTTCGGCCACGGAAATCTTTAACAGCGGGTTGTTTCGCGGTATACAGACGCGACTGTAGGTTGTCGCGGTGGCCCCGTGGTGCTATTTTTTATACACGAAAACATTGTGGCACTTTTAGCACAAAGGGCAAGGCTCACTTCACGAAAACAGAAACGTTAAAGCCAACCATCGTCACGAAACGTATTTTGGCTACAACTACAAAAGTAACCCCGTCCATTACTCAACCCGGTTTAATGACGAGAAACTTTCCTCGAGGAAATGAAACATCACTTTCGCGCTTAGCTCGAGAAGTGTGAACCTAATTTGCCAGCACTTCGAAAAGGGCACGATTTAGGTATTTTAGTTTGTTACCAGGATTTTAGCTTTACGTGATTTTCCCAAAGAAATAACTCTATTATGGGTTTAGTCGTTGAGGTAGCTTTCCTAAAACATACATTTAGAACAGCGCTAAATTAAATATTGTCCTACTCGTAAATTAGGCCTAATGCATTATTAAATGGTTTAAAATATTACAAATTTCGTGACTATATGTATTTTCGTTGCGGTTTAAAATGTCGTTAACTGGATTTTAAATGTTCTATAAAATGTTGTAATTAAAAGCCAGTTCGAAGGTAACAATCCGAAAAGTTTTAAAGTTAGGTATACGGGTAAAAAACATACATAATTAGCCTATCAAAAAACAAATAATTCAAGGATACTGACAGTATCGCTTTACTCAAGTTCTAAATGGGGAGAAATATAAAATCAATATGAAGGGAGCGGTGCAAAATAAGTGTAAGGGCCTCTGTTCATTGGGCCATTAAAGGAAGTCGATGACACCTTCCGTTCCATTACCTTCCCAGATATGATCGTTTTGGGCTCAGGCCTAACACGCTCCCTTAGAAATATTTTCGAAACGTGCAGCAATATTCAAATTAATTTTGTATAAATGGTTAGTACATGTACATATGTATGTAAAAGTTATATATAATGCACTGAAAAAATAGAAGAGACACACTCTTAAATGTTTCAAAATTAATATAAAATTTCTCCTAACTGATACAAAGTGTGACGTCATATCTTAGTATCTTTCGTTTGTGTAACAAGCGAGGGTTACCCGATGGGGTAGACCCACCCTAGAGTGCCGTCTGGTCCTCAAGAGAAAAATACATTTAAAACTTCTAAATTTTAAATGATGTTAAGATTTCAAATATATAGTTTTGGAAATACCTATCTAAATAACTTCATCATACATATATAGTTATTTATTACTTGGAAAATCCCTTTTATTTCCAAGCAGCTAAAGTTTATGAGATACATATGTTCGGACTTAATTTCACTCGCATGTCAATTGTTTAGTGAGCAGTCAGAATCGTGGAAAATAAGGTTGAAAAATAATAATGTTAAATATATCGGAATGTGGGATATATTTGTGGGGACACTAACTTATAGGAACAACTTCGTTAAACCATTCCAGTCTTCAAGAGAAATATTTGAAAGTAAAAAAAAAACATATTGGATGTTATTATTTTTGTTTTTGAAAGACAAAAAAAAGATAGTTCAGCTCGAATATAACTTGGAAACTAATAAATAGTTAATAATTTAATGTAAATTTAAAAATTAAAATAAACTAAATTACTTATTCCATATTTATAAATTTCTTCTCTTTTAATTTATGTAGCTTGTGAATTGTCAAAGAAAGTAAAAATTAACAATCAACAAGCAACAATACATATTTAATATTATTTCTTCCCATAAATATGAAATACTCGTGCAATATTTGCTGCATTTTCTTTATTACATTTGAATTTCTTTAGGTACTTTAAATGGAAACTAAAACCAATCGGAAACAATTCATTATTTTGGAGAATTTCATAGAAAGCCATTCGGATTTAGGAAAAGATTTACGAAAATATTTTGCTAAAAAAAGTAGTTAGTAATATTTAGGATAACCTAAAAACGAAATTTAGAATTTTACGTGACACGTACTCTCACTTTCAAAAATAGCATTATCTTTGAATATCTTTAAAAAATTCAATATAGCTTTGACTTTAAAATCAGTTCATCATCATTAATCATACTGAAAACTCGTATGAGTTAGATAAGCTCTAAATTTTAAACTATAAATCGTTACGGAATCCCTGTGCTGGGCTTACTGCTACTTTGCATTTTTCGCACTTCGTTACTGATATTACTTAATTAGATATGCACCTACATACATACATATGTATGTCTAAAGTTCTCTAATTTCAAAACTCCATCAACTTATCAGCATTTTATTCAAACCGAAGTCAGTCAGTCTTTATCATATTCTATAGATATGTATTTCTTTTTAGCGGCAAATTTGTATCGTTTGGCTTGGCCCTCCTCCGACAAAAAATCTTCTTTACGTTTATGTCAGTGTTTTTGGTAGAAAAAATGATTTCTGTTAGAGTTCCTAGTAACTCTAATCATCTATCACTGTCAATTTTGCGACATGTCTTACGTCTGGCTGAAAATACCGCTGTGTAGTAACTAGGTATGATATCCTCCCAAATTAGAACTCTCAGAAAATAAAGCTACTGAAAGGAGTTCTTTTTCGTTCTCTTCCTCCTGCTGATGTCATGATGTTATAATTTTAGCTGAAGAAGTGTCGGAAAAGGCACTTCAGGTGTCTTTATTGTTTCTGATAGAATATTCTTTTAATAAGTTATACGGCAAACGCATTACGGATGAGTGACGCACTGCATTGTTGCTACGCGTAGCCCTAACGGCTATCAGCATGAATTAATTATCATGCACATTAATTTTAAATTAATGGGACGTATACGTATGTTTGTAGAAGGTAGGTTATTCTAGGTACTTATTAATGGATAATTATTTAAGTGAATGAGTGAACCACAGGCTACAAAAATTAATTTTTTCTAAATCTATTGGTCATATGTCATCAAACAGCATTATCAATTTCAATTTAAGGATCAAGGAAAGATCTACAGTTTATCCTGTTTTGTTAGCAGAAACAACTTTTAAGGGGCTATACCAGTGTGATACTTTTAAAAAACTGATTTTTTTTTCTTTGGCTTATTCGAGAGTTTATACTTTCAAGAATATCCTGTAAACATTTCAAGGCCGTATCTATAATACTTTCCGAAAGAAAGTCTTCGAAAGAGCAACTGCTCGCAGGTAATATAATGGACAGTGAAATCTTTAAACGCGTTTTCCTCGAAATGAGATTTTTCCAATTTGTTGCCATTCCAACTCGAAGTCTAATTATCCAATTGACTTGAAATTTTAACTGAGTACCCTTGACTACATTTGCCATACCCTGAACTAGGATATTTTTGATTGGATGAAAATTGACAATTTGGCATTGAAAAAACCGACTATTTTATATGCAAAAAAGCAGATTTTTTATTCAAAACTACGCCATTTTGTCAGATTTCGATATTTTTCAAAAATCCTAGTTCAGGGTATAGGAAATACCTTCTAGTTTAACGCCTTGATTGTTTTTTTTTTATTTAAGTTACTCTATCGGCCGGAATCGTGGCAACAGTTGGGGTACTTTTTGTTTTTGGCGCTTCCGAAAATAGCGTATAAGTCGCTTACATCGCAATATTTTTCAACAAAATTATGTTATATTAATCATATACAACTAAATACATTCCCAAGTTTTCAAAACATTTAGTTAAGTAGTTTTCTCTAAAAAAGTTCCCGAAAATCACCTAAATTTCAAGCCCTCACACTAGTATAGCCCCTTAAACGTGTAAAAAGTTTTGGAACAAGGCTACAAAGTAAAGTTACATTTTAAAGGAGACCATTCATATTGGGCCCAAAAACCGAAAGTTCCGGACATGAAAAAAAAGTTCTTAATCTGTTGGGGACATCATTTTTAAGCATTTGGTACTATGGCACCAAAACTATGGAACCATTATTGTAGCGGCTATATATGTAGTTAAAAAATCAGATTTCCCGTACATTTGACCTAAAAATAAATGTAAATATATCATTTGAGTACATACGTGGTTCTGTCTAGTTAGTCACTCTAGACATTTTTTACTACAGGTTTGTTATCTAAGCCTATTCATTTGTTTGTAATTGTTATCTAAACATTGAGTTAAAAATATGTTTTTCAGGAGTGCTAAATTGTTTGATTAATAAAAATAAAACACATTTCACCGGCCGTTTACCTGCTATAACAAAACAGCCCACACTGCAGCGCTTGTACCTCCCCGCGTACGCCCTGCAATTATGTCTTCGGACCTTAGAAATAGTATTTATTTTTGGTCAAATGTATGGGAAACTAGATTTTTCGAACTTACGCAGCTGCCATTATAATGGTTTTACCGCTTTGGTGTCATAGTTCCAAATGCTTAGGATGATATTCCAAACGGATTAAAAACAACCTTCTCCGTTGGTCGGCACTTTCGATTTTGGATCCAACTTTGTATGAAACCTTTAAGAGAGTTTTTCCAGACTTTTTGCAGACAATATCCTATATAATTCGCCCATCGATCGAATCTGATGAATTTTTAGAGGCAGGTGTCTTATGCCTTATAAAGTTGTCTTAGATATTAAAAAAGGAATAATAATTTAGTGGTAGCTTTCCATACATAGAACTGAGGAATGCTCTTTAATAAATTGCCCCTCCTTCTCAGACTTTCCAATCACGTAAATAAAAAATCAAATAGTAGCCCTTTGTAAATACTTTCAGCGAAAATTATTTTTAACAAAATATATGGTAACATATTTTTTTGATATCCAATTTTCACTTTCTTTTCTAAATTGATATTAAACCAAGAAATTGCATTACTTGATAATTATACGTAGGTACGATATTTTTAAAATAATGTCAAAGTAATTATACATAGTTGGAGCGTTTGTGTTAATTTCAAGTTACTTTTTAGAAGATGTGCCAAAAGTAGGTACGTTGTTGGGTGCCAACAGTCAAGAGTTTGATTAAATACATATACAAATTCGAAATTGACCGAAGAACATATATCCCTCTTAAAAATCGCCAAAGTTCATATATGTATGTACGTATTTCATGAATTATATTTACAAATGTGGATACATACGTACATAAATATACACATATTTTTATATCCTTGCAAAAATGTATGTCTGTACGGAATGATGATCACAATCATATTAAAGGTTATGACGTTAAACTTATCTTTATTTTGTAGTGCAAAGAATTTTCATTTTATACCTGGGTTCTGGGTACGTACTTCTAGGTACAACAATGTCAATAAAACTTGATTAAATAAAGTAATTCGCTGAAATAATGGTGAAGTGCTCTTTTACCGCTTAATACAATTTTGCTCTGATGTTAAATAAAGATAATTCCTCTTAATCCTGGTAATGAGTTGGTAAATTTTACTTTTGTGCAGTAAACCCAACAGCCTCCACCACTTTACAAAATCTCCTTTGGAATTCAATAAATGATACCTCGGGGTTAGAGCGCGCTGTCGTTGGTGTGGATTTAATGACTATTTAATGATGCACTTTATGCGCAATATAAATGAACCTCACAGGCGATTCGAAACAATGGTGGCAAAAACGAATCCTTCAGGCTCACCGTGGACCGGCAATGACTGCTTCTAACGCTATCATTCCGTGTTTAACTAATCTACCACATTCGTACATCGCTTAACCTTTCTAATGGACAAGCATCTATCAGTAAAAATGAAGACATCGATTGGTTGTAATTATCAAAGATTATTCTTCCTCATAAACATCCAATTCTCTCCAATTTAAGTGAAATAGAGGAATCAATTCTGCTTTCCACTGAGTAAGTACTGTCTTCTCTAATGAGAGCCATAAATTTTAATTTGCGCTGTAATCGAAAGGTAGAAGAAAATCCAGGTTCCTTTGGTTATGTGCAATCGTTTGAAAATTCCCTTTTCCCAGCAGAAGGTTCTGACGATAAGCCCATGATACAATTAAAAAGTGGGAAGAAAACCTTTAGGATCGATTACCTTTCTTTAGAAGTCAGGGATAAACGGATTTAAAAGGGTCAGAATTAACAGGAGGAAGATTTCTATCTAAAACATTGGCCAATTGTATTCTAGGGAACAGTTCTATAGACAGGCAATGCAGATGCGTGTTGCCTGCAACATTTTCAAAGTACTAAGTAATAAATAATATTCGAGCTCATTTATTACAACGGATCTAGCTCTGGATTAAATAGGAAGTTTTGTATTGAATTGAAATTTATGAATAGTATGAACTTTATTATTTATCGAAATCCAAAAATTTATCTGGTTCAAGGTTTGAAGTTTGAATGGGCAGGTATCACGATGCGTTTTTCGCAAAACTTAAAATCTTTATAACCTTTACTGTTTTTTCCGGACCGGATCCGTTGTGAAAAAAAAAACACCTCTGTGGTATTTATGCTACTTTACACTATCTAATAAGTCATATGAAAAAGCATATGACTCCTTATAAATATCGACTCATATGAAGTAAACTCACCTACATATATGTATATTTCATATTACTTGACTTTTGAGTAATCATATGTATGACCTTTTGAAAATTAGATTTGTTTCTAATTCAATTTGAGAAGTCATATAGGAGTTTTAAAAAGATTTAAAATTGTTGTTGGTGTAATAGATTCACGCAAAACCGTATTTTGTTTTCTATAATTGGTTCAACTATTATTAAGAATTTAAAGAATATATCATTCCTGTATAATTTTGAAAAGAATCTAAATCTTCAAACTGCAATTCATTTACCACAAGTTGCGTTATATCACGACCAGAACTTCTTTTTAAAAGCCACTTTCTACTCCACTTTGATCTCTTCGCACTTTTATTTCCAATTTTTTTCTTAATAATTAAAACTGAAATTATGTTTAAAAATCTTAAAAGTTTTACCTCCTCTTCCATTTCTTTAATTTTCAAATTTATAATATATAATTCATTCTCAAATATGTAGATGTAAGTAAACAAGAATGCTATAATATTATGTGAGCGTAACTTTTGAGAACTCAAACCAAAAGTCATATGTCTAGGGCCTGGGCATATGACTTATCAGATAGTATAAAGTAGCCTTAAGATTCTTCAATATAAAAAAACTGCAAGACAATTTTCGGTTTCTTCGATTTGTTATTTTATACGATAAAGCATATACTTGTTACTGTCGATAAGTTGATTAAGTTATTAGTTGTTAATTCGAATTTTTTTAATTTGAATTTTTACTGCCATCTGCTGTTGCCAAGTTACACCCCTACAGAGATTTAACAGTCACGAGGCTCGACGTAATTTCAGTTAGTCTGGATATTGATTTGAGTAAACGTTTTACTGATGTAACGCATGTAAAAATTTAATTATTTTTTAAAGAAATTGTTTGAAACCTACAAAACTCTAGTACACTTACTTTCTGGACATGCCTCGTATTTTCTGGGGTTCAAAATATTTCGTCTGACTTACGTTTAAAAAGTTAGTAATATTTTAATTTTTTTAAATGAAATAATAATGTCACAAGAGTGTAGCGGAAGTGAAAACTAAAAAAGCTGTGAGAATTCTATTTTCTTAAATTAATAATTTTTTTTTATTGTACTTCTCATATTTTTTTGTAGAGGAAAGTAACCAAAAATGGAATAGTATCCTTAATATGGAATACTGCCATTTTTCGTAAACGAATACTCTGAACCGCAATATCTCTTTCAATCATTAATACTCGGGTACAGGTTTCAACTTGTCAGTCGAGTGAGTGTTGTGACCAGAGTGAGCGTGTTTTGTTTTATCGCTGTGAGAAAATGTTTTTAAGGTATACGCAAAAATGAGTATTTTTCAATATGTGATTGTAAATAATACTGTATATATCATGACTTTTGTACTGTTTTCATGTTTGTAGTAGATTAAATTCAATTGTTCTAAGTTTTCTAAGTATTTCATATTTTGGTAGGTACCTATTCCATAATTAGATACATTTGCGTTGCTTTTGTTTTTGAGAAGATTTTTTACTTTAAATTAATACAATATATGCAACAAAAGACCGTTATTAAGTTAAGCGTAAATGTATGAGTGATAAAAATTACAAATAAAAAATTTGGATTAATAATACGACTTTTTTAATATCAAAAAAACAAAACAGTTTCTATATTTGGTTACTTTGCTCTAGTTATTACTAATATATTAATTTTCAAAGTGATAAAGTGTTTTTTTTACTTATTTCACTTCTTATATATCCTACATTTAACTTTTTCGATGTTTCAATAATGTGTCACTTCAATATGCAGAATAAATATTCTTTTGCCAGTACTGACAATAACATTTATCTTTATAATACTAAAGTACACTACCTGAGAAATATGTCTTTTAACTATTTTAATATTTCCGCAGAAAAAGTTGGTTTTTTCCAAAAAATTTTTCGCACAGGTAAACTTAAAAGAAATAAACTATTGGGTTGTAAAAGAGACCTTTTAACATTTTCATTTAAATTTTTGCTACAAAATTTAAAGAAATTAGTTAATAACAACTGTTTCTTCGACATAATTATTTCGATATAATTATTTAGAGGTGTAACTAAAAGGGAATAAACCGCGAGGCATGAAATGGGTCTACACTACCATATATCAAGCTTTAGCAGCAACATTGTTAGCATTAATCGAAACTACAAAAGATATGCGACTTATGAACATGTGGATTACGGAACACTTCTTGATTTCATAACACTTTTTTCCTCCATCTTTTCAAAATATTTCGTCTTTCAGCAGCCGAAGTTTTATGTTAAGAAAAGGAAAAACTCACGCGAGGAATGTTTTCTGTCATGTATTCGGAAGCCCAAAAATGCCTTAAAATAGATTTCATTTTATGGCATGCGAATTCAATTTCTCTCTCAACAGACACACACATTTCTTATGACAACCCAACAAATGAAATGAATGTCTACTTCCGTCATACGTAGATCTTCCGCACCCGATGTGTTTTTAAGCCTACATTTTTATAGGTACTTCTTGAGTCGTCATTACTAGTTTCAAGTTTGTTTTAAACTGTGGATAAATTATTTATTTTATTTATTTATTTTTTTATTCACATTTAATAGTTATATATGTAAGTAGAACGATGGAATTTTTAATTCATTAATCAATGGAATTTTATGTTAGGCTTCACACACATATTTATGTATGTACATGTGAAGAAATTCATAAAAGCGTAAATATTTTGGTAAACCAAAATTTAATAATATATTAATATTAGTCTTGATAACAACTGGAAGTATGTGGATATAAAAAGATGTATTTGAAATTTTTAAATAATCAAAATAATAATCACGCCTTAATATCTAAAAAGCAAAAGGCAAAATGCCCTGAGTTTCATCATCTGAAAATAAAGTTCTATAAGATTATGTTTCTTTTCTTCTCTTTGAACATCAAAAAATTTATTTTGACATAATGGTGGCTAACGAGATCAAAGTTATCCTTTTTATATAAATTTTTAGTTTTTGTTAATTGAGAAAAAAATCTCATTCAAATGCAGAATCTTTCATTAATGTAGTTGGTGGTTAATAGTTCGTAGTTGGTTGTTATCTGCATTGGAAATCAGGCCTTACTCTTCGGTTACAATACACACGTTTATAAGTTCCGTGACAATGTAATATCAATATGGCACCTATATTAATATCTTTTTAAATCCAATATGTCGAACGTCTCCAAGATGGTTACTTTTTTTCACAACCCCATTGAGCTGGTATTAAATGAAAAGTTTGACGAGTAGAGCACGATATGATTTGAGTATCAAATGAAAGGGTTTGAGAGCAAAGTGATATAGTGTAGAGTAAATCATATAAAATAAAAATATAAGAAAAACAATGTTTTAAAAAGGATATACTTTTATTACACTGAAAAAAAAGATTAGAAAAGCTAATTACTTTTTTAGCCTACTAATTTAAATTTTAATTTAAACTGCTTTGAAAGACATATTGTATGAATATACCTACTTAATTTTTAATAACGCTGGGTCAACACAAAATTTTTTTCAAAAATGTTTTCCGTAGATTATTAATTCGTAAATAAAAAGGCCCAATCAGGCCTCGTTTTGTATTTAAAAATTAAAATTTCAAAAGTAATGATACAATATTTGTGTAACTATTCATACTAGTGGTCGCCTTGTGGTCGAAATTCGACCTACTGGGGTTACTACGAAAAATACGACTGTACACAGCCTACTATATGTGTTTGAAATTGGCACTGTCAATAATAAAATTACGACAGTTTGACCACAGACTACTATGCGTTTGACATAGACAGTATGAACGTAAATAATGAATTTATTTAATTCAATTTAATGTATTTGTAACACATATCATATATAAATTTAAGCTTTCTGCACTTCTTCTCTATATAAACTTTAACTATGCCAAATCTCGCACTCCTCCGTCTGTCCAATATGCTTAAAAAGGGGTACAAAGTTTTCCCTTCACGTATTAATATATAGATTGTAGTATTTAAAATCGATATTGTTGCATTCAATTTAATTATAATTTTATATTATTCCACAGGACACTTACATTTTAGCGTAAGGTATGGAATTCCATACCATCAAAAAATTATTTAAGCTCGATACCATGAAAAATATATGGTGCCGTCTTTGCGTATAAATTCATAAAATGCTGAACATCGAGTCTGTCTGTCTGTCTTCATAATGAGAGAACATAATTTTGATTTTGGAAAATGCGAAGCTAACCCGCACCCAGCAAGACAATTGCAAATTACGACGCTTTACCAAGTTCTTGAGCTCTGCTCCAATGCAAATACCCATTAGGGAAAACTAATTAGAAGTTAATAGCGGCATATAAATAATTGAAAGAGGCCGGCTATAAAGTGATTTATACACCGGGTCAGGCAGGCGATTATCCCGGGTGGATCGGGGGAATTTATGCTGCTCACAGTTTCACTCCATAGTCCTCAGAAAGCTGCTCAGAATCTCCAAGTACTTTAAGATGCATAAAAAAATTCAACAAGTCACCGCAGCAGTTCTTGCAGCCGCAGACAATAAAATATTTGTTGAGTGTAGAAAAACTTGTTTTTATTCTCATCCGGGGAAGGCAGCTCAGCGGTGCTGCTCGGGGGCCTATTCACCTATTTGCGGAGCCCTCTCAACACTTCTATTTATAGCCCCAAGCTAGAGGAAACCCAATCAATATCCTCGTTCTTCTGAGAGCTCATCGTCATCGATTTATTCCAGCTGAATTTCAATTGAATTAAATTCAGTTTATTAAGGAGAAGACGTGGTAAAACATCAAGTGTAGGTAAACAGCCCGTGGAAAGGGATTTGCTCCGTTTCCGAAAATACGATTGGCTGGGTTAGAAGAAAAAACAAAAATATTTTCGGCTTATCGGGAAGTCCTATAACAGCTGTGGCTGGTTTACCGCGCAGTTTCCAATAAATTTCGAGTTAGGAGAATTTAAAACCTGTGATTGCAATGTAGGTATTCTGCAAACCAACCCTTGTTATTCAGTGGAATAAAAAAACTGAAATTTACCCTCGAAGTGGAGTGGAAAAAAATTCACGGGAAATGTAAACATGGTAAAGTGTACATGAAAATGGTGGAGTAGTTTTTAAGCCAGCATACACTTTAAATTTTCGAATAATAAAGGATAGAATCCATAATATGATTAGTAACACTGCATTACACTACGTTCGAACACTCTCTTCAGCAATGCTTACATGCTTTTTGAATATATTCTATGTAAGATAGCGCAAATATGAATTCATAAGGACTAACATACACAATTTCAAGCACACACTCACACATATAATACATACATGCAAAGTATGCGTACTTACATACATACATATATACACTAGCTTATGCATGGATTAGTGCATGTATGCTTGTACCAATACAAACAGGTACACACATACACATACAGACAGGCGCGCGCGCGCGTTTGTGTGTATGTGCCTGTCTGTAGTGTACAAGCATTCATGCACTAATCCATGCATGTCAAAGTGTATACTTATATGTAAGTGCACATACTTGTATGTATGTATTATATGTGTGAGCGTGTGTGAAATTGTGTATGTAGTCTTTATGAATTCATATTTGCGCTACTTACATTGAATATATATTTATTTATTTTTATTTTTTTATTTATCTTTAAAACGTTGTATCAACGTCAGTTGTTGACAAATAATTATGCAATTTTTAGGGAGTATCAGTGATCAATAGTACTAACTAAAAAAACATACATGAAAAAATTCAGTCGGTAGTTTTTGTGTAATAGAAAACGGCCCTTTCAAAACTCGACTCCATGCCACTCTTCCCCTAGGCATCTTTATATTATCAAATATAACCCGCCCCTTCACTTTTCGACCCCCACTTCTTACCTCTGGGGATCTTCATCCTTGGACCTTCCCCTACACCATCCACCCACCACCCTCCCCTCTCCGACCGACGATCCCATCATCTAGACATTTACCAAAAATTGTAATTTCAATAAAAAGTTTGTTGGTTTTAATTATTTTATTGGTCAGACCAAAACCTTCCACAATATATTACAAGTCGTAAAGACGTCGCAGGAAAGAGAATTGGCTCCGAACCGAATCGAAAAATCGAAAAATTATTGCTTTTGCGCCGGAAATTCATTAATATTTTTGGCCTATATGGAGTAAAAGCCCCTGTGGTTTTAATTTGTTAAAACTTGTATGTCCCTAGTGTCCAATGAAACCGACTAAATTCAATTTATCTAGCATAATTCGTTCATCCTCCCTAATGCCCCGTTCAAACTATGGTTATCAGTATTGGCATTTTTTACGTCCGTTACAATCCTTTCGCCTAAAAACAAACCCAACCGTCAAAGCAACGGCTGTAATTTCATTTATGATACCGATAATCAGTATTTTTCCAGGTTACATATCTTTCAAATTCCGGAAAAATTTTAGTACTTATACCGGTAATTATATTGATTATAGTTTGAACGAGGCATATACATGTAAATTTCTTGAACTGTCAGACCACTTACGCACACATGCAAGAGACCAATTCAAGGCTTTGGTTTTGGTCAGATCGTACCCAAAAAATTAAGGTTTTTACTTCAAAAACGCAATAGTCTTAAAGAAAAATAAAGACTAGACTAGACTAAAAGCATAGACAAACTAGATATCTAGTTTGTCTATGCTAAAAGTAAGTTAATATAAAAATAACAGCAAAACTGCACAAAGCTATGAAAAAAAAATTTGTCGAAGCATCAACGAGTGTTAACCAGATTTTAATTGTTTTTGTTGCCACAGACTACATATTTAAGAAGGTAACCTGGTGTAAAACGAACTTAAAAAAAAACAAACACTATTCAATATATGTATATGTTGGTGATGTGGCTGCCTCGGGGCATACTTAGGCCATCGCTAGGTCCATTGTGATAAATATATATATGTTACAATGATTTCCCCACGCTTATACTTTACACTTCGTATTTTAACCGCGCGAATATAAGGATTGGCGATCGGTAGTCACGACCGCGTCGTCTGTGGCAAGAACGCCAAGATATAATCACACTGGAACAAAACACCAGCATTTTTTTGAGCTCATCCGCCTCGGAGGACCTTGGAAGGTCTCGGCATATGAGCGCAACATCCTTAAAAAATCGCGTAAAGTGTGAGGTGTAGGCAGGGGCAAGGCGGGCTGTTTGCCAACCAGCCGCTTGGCTGTAAATCCGGTAACAATATTTTTATAATTATTTACGTTAATTTGTGTATTGAAGAGTTAAAATTAATCTTCTAATGTTCACGGAAAAAAATTTGGATAGCAAAAATCCCCAACCAACGTTTTCGCCATGAAATCCACAACATATATTGAAAAAGCAACAGATCTCCTTAAAAGTTACAGGAAATACAAAATGTTAGTTAAATTTCTTAGTCATCAAAAATTGAGTTGAGCTTGAATCATTCATTTCATTTTGAGTGTATTCGGATGGTTTGTGGTGTATGTGGAGGATTCCTCCTCCATTAAAAGTAAATCAGCGCAAATTGCAACTGCATTGCGAACTGTGACCGAAGTTCTAGAATATTCCACCTGCACACAGCAATTTACGCCGCGAATTTATGTTACGTAAATATATTCACATTTAGGACATTTGCCTAATTAAATATTCGAGGAAGTTCATAGCCCTGTCGATATCAGTTCCACTAATTGAATTTGCGCATTCTTTAAAAGCGCGAAAACATTCACTGTTTCCCCCAACTTAATTATTAATTTACCATTCTACTTAGTGGAATTAGCAATTACTCTGGCCTTACCCTTGAGAGGTTGTCGCTTTTCAGAAGATCGGCACTTACGACGAATTGAAACCCAAGAGGTTATACGATAAAATTGTGTTTCTCGCACTTGAAAAAATATTGAGTTGAAGACCCTCTGTCCTTGATGTGGTATCACTGGAAACACATCTAAGGGAGCAGAATCTATAAAGCATACAGTTCCCATTAATGGATCATATTTTTCAAAAATTTTTAACAACTCCTAAACTAATCAGACCATCATTTAGATATTATAGTCCATGATATTTCCAGTCATGGAGCTATCAAAATGTTTACACGTTCAACTCAAGTTGATGTTCTCGTTTATTATGCACTTTTTTAAAATCTAACCTTATTATAGCTACATCTATAAAATTTTAGTTTCGTGTAAACAAGGCTATTATTTTGTTTGATAAGAAATTTTATGTGATTATGCCTTGAATTTTAGTTTTAACTAATTCACTATAGAAATTATTCTCTCCCGCACAAAGCGGTAACATAAATCATATCATCAATATCTATCTAATCAATATTAAATTCTAATCAGAATAAGTTTCTGTAAGTGAATCGAAAATTTAGACCCCTTTTGCGCCTGTTTCTCAGAAAATCAAATTTAATGCTTTTTCAAACGCGTTTTAATCAAAACTGAGTATTGGCTTGCAAGGTACGTAATTGTACCGATTTGGTCGGATCATATAACAGAGACTATAAAACTGATTATTTTTTATGATGTTCAGTCATACGTTAAAATTTATTGTTTTGTAGTGACACAAAATTCAGTATTTCAAAAAGCTGTTTTGGAAAAACGAATAATATTGAAGAACATCTTCTAAGATATAAGTTTTGGTTAGTTAAAGAAAATGTAGCTATGTTAGTATATCAACACTACATTGCCCAAAGAAATCATTTAGACTACTTTTTGGTTTCGAATAGTGAAAAAATTACGTTAAATGTACAATTCCTTAGGATATTAGGACTTTTTATAAGAAGAAGAAGAGGAAGAAGAAATCATATCATTATAAATATAATTTTTGAATTTGTGAACTGATTGAAAATCAGTAAAAATGATTTATTTCTTCGCTGGCAATCTAGTGTTAAAATCGAAGACACAATTAGCCATTTTTGGCACATTGTGATACCACATTTTTAGGGTTCCGTAGTCAAATGGCAAAACACGGAACCCTTATGGATTCGTCATGTCTGTCTGTCTGTCCGTCCGTATGTCACAGCCACTTTTTTCCGAAACTATAAGAACTATACTGTTGAAACTTGGTAAGTAGATGTATTCTGTGAACCGCATTAAGATTTTCACACAAAAAAAGAAAAAAAAATTTTTGGGGGTTCCCCATACTTAGAACTGAAACTCAAAATTTTTTTTTTCATCAAACCCATACGTATGGTATCTATGGATAGGTCTTCAAAAATGATATTGAGGTTTCTAATTTCATTTTTTTTCTAAACTGAATAGTTTGCGCGAGAGACACTTCCAAAGTGGTAAACTGTGTGTCCCCCCCCCCCCCCCCCCCCCCCTGTAACTTCTAAAATAAGAGAATGATAAAACTAAAAAAAAAATATGATGTACATTACCATGCAAACTTCCACCGAAAATTGGTTTGAACGAGATCTAGTAAGTAGTTTTTTTTAATACGTCATAAATCGTAAACCGCAATTTACCTTTCATTCAATCAACTCAAATAAAAAAGTAAAAAAAAAACATTTAATTTCATAAACATAAACCATCATTTAGGTACCTAATTATAATGTTTACTTATCAATAAATTAATTTAAAAAAAATACACTATTATTAAAATATCGATCAAAGTTACAACGAACTACAAGAACTTTTATATTATGTTACTTTTTGCTACGGAACCCTTCTTGGGCGAGTCCGACTCGCACTTGGCCGCTTTTTACCAGAGGCTCTGGTGGGAATCGAACTTTTACTCCGAAACTGAATCGTCGGCAGTGCGTTCTGTTACTTTCCAACTGACTTAAGTTATTAAGCCAGTCTACCTGTGATTGAAATAAGTTACATGTATTAATTGCAAAAGTGATTTTTAAAAGTCTAAAGTCACAGAAATAAATTGCAATTCCAAGATTTTGTATACAGATGTTATTTTTCCTATGTGAATATCAGTTGCGTAATAATAGTGTGAAAGCCTGGCAAAATTCCACGAGTCCTAGCCAAAAAAGAGGCCCCAAAAATCTCGAGGTATATTATAAGAAAACTGCAAAAATTGAAACAAAAACAAAAAAATTCAATAAATCAAAATTGTTTACGCATTCGTAAGAGAAAGATGTCATCAAGTTCTAAAAATCATAACGCACGGAAAATCTCACCTTCCTGTTTTGTATTTTTATGCAACAAAATATGAAAGGTCCCAAGATATACACTGTTGACGATTAATACAAAAATTATCTGCAGAGGGCAGGAAATTAAAAAAGGTTAAAAAATGTAATCCAATTAATCTGTACGTTGTTCCTTAGTTGGTAATTTATAATATTGTAAAATGTACTATGAAAAAGTTTTTTCTTTTTTTAACCAGGGGCAAATTTATGATCTTATCACTTATCATCTATCACTTAAAAAAGAGGATTTCCATAAGGTGACTGTCAGTCTTTAGTACCTGTAGTGATTATAAAAATGGACAGCAGTTAAAATTCTTTTTGATTTTATAGAGGAGTATCCCGATGTTGCGCGAGGGTTTTCTCAAAAAACAGGAACTAAAGGATTTGACTCTTGGAACTTGAACTATAATATCTCACTGATGCAAACATTAATTTGGCCTTTTAAAAATCCTTGTGACTACAACTAAATCAACATTAATTGAGAAATTCCAAGGGATAAGAAAGGTTGCGAAATTAAACAATAATGATGTTATAAATTCAAAATTTTGCCGAAATGATATCACAAAGAAAAAAATTTTGATTTGTGGTAGAATTTGTTATTTGAAATTAGGTACTTGATGTTCCTATAAGTAAAGAATTTAATTATGTTATTTCATTATAGATTTATAGAAGATAGTTTATTAAAAAACTGAGGACAAAAATTAATAGTCTTTTATATAAACATTTTGAATGTTTGCTCTGATAAAATTCTCCACAAATTCAAAACAATTGTTTTTCCTTGAACTACATTTCCTTATTTCAAATATATCTTGATAAATCACGTGACAAGTAAACAATAAACATACGCCACGTTCGCACCGCGTCATAAATTTAATATAGGAATATTGTGCAATTTATTATAGACCTCTATACATAAAACATAAAATGTTGGTTAAAAAATGTTAGCACTCCTTTTAGATCAAAATTGTCAGCGGCCTCGGACAGTATAGTTACGCCGGTGTTACATACACGGTTAAAAATTTTGGAGTGAAATCTAATATTTTTTGTATTGTGTATATGACTACACCAGAAAAATATTAAAAACTAATACATTGTAAATATTAAAACGAGGAATTTAATATTGCTGACCTTAGAACTAAGTACATAAAAAAATTAAATTTTAAGAAAGTTGATATTAAGTTTTAATTGCTCAGGAGTATACCCCGAAATGCAAAAATTATTTAATCCGGTGCTGGGTTCGAAACCTGTGACCTGCGGATTGGCGGGGCTCTAAACCCACCGAGTTACTTCTTCATTCCGTTCCGATGCCGTTTTAGAAAGTTAATTTTCCTGTGATATTCCAACTTCCCAGTGGCTACATTCGAACCCGGGTCCTCCGAAGTTTTGGACCGATGCTCTAGGCCTGCGGTATCCTGACCTATCAACACATCTACGGTTTTACAGTTTATGAATAGCCGCGACTTTTCCTTTTTTCTATGTAATCTGCATATTCATCACAAGATTTTCCTTCGCTTATACTTCACACTTGGAATTTCAATCGAGCGGATATAAGGACTGGCGATTTTTTACTTTTTTTGTTTTACAAAATAATATGTACTAGTGGTCGCCCTATGGTCGAAATTCGACCTACTGGGGTTACTATGAAAAATACGAATGTACATAGCCTACTATGTGTTTGAAATTCGCACTGTCAATAATAAAATTACGACAGTTTGACCACAGACTACTATGCGTTTGACATAGACCAAAACCTTCTATATTACAAGCCGTGAAGTGGCCTCTTGCATGTGTGCGTAAGTGGTCTGACAGTTCGAGAAATTTACATTTATTCTTATGGACGCTTGATGAAATATGCTGGAAAAATTGGATTTAATCGGGTTTTTTGGACACTAGAGACATACAAGTCTTAAAAAATTAATACCATATGGGCTTTTACTCCATATAGGCCAAAAACATTAATGAATTTCCAGCGAAAAAACAGGAAATTTTCGATTCTTCGGTTCGGTTCGGAGCCAATTCGCACTTCTGCCGTATATTTGTTAGTGGTCCGGCGCCCGACTTTTCTGTTGAGTTTTGGTAAAACTTGAAAATTTCATATTCTTTGTTCGAAAAGGTGATTAAAAGTATTAATAATTACAAGGAGAACTTCTTAAAGTAACCTTGAGTGAAGATGATTTTTCGATACAAGCTATAGTTTGGAAGCTGCCGCGATTTTTTTCCCAATTTTGCGACGTTCCCCATAAGACTCAATGGGATTTCTTTAAACTGTCAGACCACTTTGCCCTATAGATGTGTGCGTGCGCCGGACCACTTCACGGCTTGTAATATAGAAGGTTTTGCATAGACAGTATGAACGTAGATAATGAATTTATTTAATTAAATTTAATGTATTTGTAACACATATTATTTATAAATTTTAGCTTTCTGCACTCCTTCTCTATATAAAATTTAACTATGCCAAATCTCACACTCCTCCGTCCGTCCAAAATGCCTAAAAAGGGGTACAAAGTTTTCCCTTCACATATTAATATATAGATTGTATTGAAAATGAATACTATAATAGAAAATTTATATTAAGAAAATACAAAAGCACGTCAATTCATTTATCTGAAATGAGTAAGGAATGCAAGATTGTCGATAAAATAGCCAGAGATTAATTGACGATGATTTGGCAAGTGCCAGTATAATGCAATGATAATAGGGCAATCGGCATACTCCTATATTTTCATTCATTCTATTTTTAACATTTTTCAGGTTTTTCGATTCATAACGATGACTGGTATTAAAATTGGAACCTTGGAGTAAACTAAACATTTTAGTAAATACCCTGTTATACATACATATACATACCTATGTATGTAAGTCCTAGTTTTTATGTAAGTTTGGGAAATAAAGAGTTCTTGTTGTGAACTGAAGCACAAACGTCTATACAGTGACCTGGATTCATAAAATATTTCATTACAAAACTTGATGGCTACGGCAACCTACGCACAGCACTTCAGACTTTGGAGACAATTTCGGAACTTTGTCTCCTCGGTGGACCACTGGTTTTCGACAAAAGGTTAAAGGTGACCCGCCAGCCAACACTTCGCCGGGGTGCAGAGTGAAATCAAACAGAACTACAATAACTCACGGACGGCGATAAACAATTTATTCTTGAGCAGAGTCAACAGTTCGAGGAATGGGGGGTAAGGGTAACAAGCACACATTGTGGGGGTTAAATGCGCAGGAAAGCTCCTTCCTACGGATGGGACAAAGTGGCGGTGGGCGAACTCGGTTTACGTTGGATCACAAGGGAAATTGTCGTCACATACCACCGACGCGTTCAATACCGTGAATGAATAGGCTCAAACGTTCGCTGAGAACGAGTGCCTCGCTATTTCCCATCAAATGCAGTCGGCAGGGGGTAGGTCCTCACGGCCTCATCCACATGCGGTTATTATTAAAAAAAGAAAAGAAACGAAAATAATAATAATAACTGCCTTCCTGCTACCCACATACCTGTGGAGCATGATTATGTTTGCGGCGACACACGGCAGAGTCTGGTGCTGCATTAGCGTGCTCAAATTTGCACGTCGACTGACCGTTCGCGTGCAGAGCCCGAGCTAAATATAAAAAGGCTTCTCGAGTGACTGAGCTGAGATTGGAGATTTAATTTAATCAGAGATGAACTTACTTTACAATCATCCCCATGAAAATGTGCTACTCCGTGAACTCCTTATGCTGAAAATTGTGATGATGTTGCACACAAATCACAAAAGCAGATTGCTTCGATAGAGACTAATTGATAACAATTTTCGCAAACAAACTGGCACTATCTGCTTTAAGTGTAACGCACTAGAACATTATCTTTTCAGAGATTAGTATCACTGCAACCTCCACTAAGAATGCCTTGTTTAGGTTTGAAACAGAAGGTAGATATTGATTTCAAGAAATTTTCACAGATCCACACTCTCGCCAGGATGGAACTAACCGACTTATACCCGAGTGTGATACTAACTGAAGTGGAACGCTTTTATCCTTCCAGTTGTAGCTCCGTTGAGAATGTCCTTCCTCGGAAGAGAACACATTTAACAACTTCCTCGTCAAAATGAACACTTCAAGAGCAAGTGGCGCGCTGGATTTTCCTCGGAGCGTGGATGTAGTAACTTTCATAAAAATTTATCATCAGTGTTGGGTGCATGCGAGAATATCCCTTCTCAATTGATTCGTGTCCCACCGACATGAAACTACCAAGATAAAGTACTACTTGAATGCCGATGCTTGTTTTTTTATGTAGGTACAAGATGATTTGTTTCACATTCAGAATTTAATAAATAAATTCATAAAGGTCACAATAAAAATGTAAAAAATAAAACATAGAAGCGTGTCAGAATACATTTCAACATGGTCATTTTATTATACATAGAAACCTTCACCACTTTTGTAAATATCACAAAAATTTATTAAAATGTTAATCTCTCGATCACCCTAGATAACATTCGTACCTTTGCTAAATCACATATCGTCCATCCTCACTAAAAGCACTATGCGCATACAAATCGTGTATTCTTTTATGAATAAGAGGTGAATTCTAAATTATCAAGACAAATTAATAGTATACAAAGTAATTTCCAACAAATCCTCGGAGCCAGAATTTTGAAAAATAAAATTTCAGTTTCTACTATTTTGAGTCAATTGTCAAATAAATAATTTAATTTATTTTATTTTAATTGATATTATTTAATTGAAAATTATAAATCATTTTATTTTATTGAAGATTAATTAAACATAAATGAAGAAGTTGAAAATGTACTAATCATACCTGCATTTCCAATATACGAGTATAAAACGAATGTTCGTTTGTATCAGCCTTTCAGACATGGAACCCAGTGGGAAATTGAGGAATCGATTACCTTGCTAACGCATGTTTTCATGCATGTTTAAGGAAAAAATGGTAACCCATTACCACGGAAGAAATGGTAATGCAAAACGGAAGGGATAGCGAACGAAATTTTCGAGAACAGCAGCAAGCCACTTGCAACTGCGTATTGCGCAATCCAAAAAGTTTTCTTTTCTTTTCATTGTTAGTTCAGGTTTGGTAGGGACAACACGTGTTGAGTTGATGCACATTGATTGATTCGTTGTTTTTGAAAGTGGTATAAGTCCAATTTTTAAAAAATTCACATTAAGAATTAACTAGTGCTGCTTTTGAAACAATATGATAAAAATGGACTTACACCACTTTCAAAACCACCGGGTCGGGTCAATTAGGAATTTCGACATCGATTCCCTTCCAGGCATGCCGTCATGCATGAAACTGCATTGATTCTACCATCGATTCCGGGTAATGCAAAAAGTAGCTGGTATCACTTACCGCCCTAGGACATCGCAATGTAAAAGTCATCGATGTGGTATTTCAAAAAAGATCCTTTTTCCATTACCCGTATATAATACAGCATCGATTCCGTATACCATCCATTTCCCACTGGGGAAATTACTGAACCAATGGACCTCAAATTCACAGGCTATATTTGTATTGATGTGAGGAAGGCTTAAAACAGTTGAAACATATTTTGATCAATAGTGCTGAAAATAATTTGTATGTGACATCCAAATGTTTAAAATTACATTCTATATGACACATCTTAAAAGTGCTTTAATATGTGAAACCAGCTGACCCATGCGTTGCTATGGTATTGTTTGCAAATAAAAGAAAGTAAAAAATTTAATTTATTATTTGTTACGAGTATACTACACTCTAACAGCAACGCATAATGGGTCAGCTAGTGATAGCGGAAACATTTTTTTAAGTTTACTTGTTATTTAGTATAAGCTAAAATTATATTATAAAATTCATTAAATTATTTACAAAAGCTAATTAAAAGATAAAATATATGTATAAAAATTAATGACCACCGAATAATGATAAGAACTCGAAATTTTAAGGGTTTATATAAAATTACACCTTCACTTTGACTTCGGTACTAATATTTTTAATGCTAAATTGTGAGAACTCACACTTTCACTAATCTCAGCTCGCAAGTCTTTTATAATATAATACCTACATTATACTTTTAAAAAGTTATTAGATCTCATGTAGAGCCAAGCTCTAAGCAAGTAAGGCTTGCGAGTATTGGCTACATTTTCAAAATAAAAGACTTTTGTTGGGATCTCAATTATTTCTGTGGATTGTTCGCATCCTGCACTGGGGACTACTTTTTGCGTTTTTATATAAAAAAATAACCAGATTATTTGGCCGGATACGGGATACCCAGCCCGGATATTAGGTGGCCGGATATTCGGCTTATTGTTGAATAAGATCGAGTAGACGAGGGTGTCATGGTGAGTGATAAGCAAAGGACAGTTGTTTACTTAATTTCATTTCCATTCGTTATTGAGTTCGATCACTTGATTTAAATTTGCTGGATGGTTAAAATCAATTGAAAAATGTCATAGGGTAAAAAACGATTGCCTATTTTGCAATATTTTGACATAAATAGAGATAGTCAGTGCCACGATCAAGAAAGAAACGCTTTGACTATTACTTGAAGACAGAAGTTTGCCAAATTGTATTTTTTTTTTTGTAGGGAATGACTTTTCTCCGAAGTTGGCCTTATTTACGATAACAAACGAAATCGCAAATCGTCTTTATTCACCATAATTTACAACTTGTTAAATTTGGAGTAACTAATATTATTTCTTAGTGTATAACACAATAAAGTTATTGCGGTATTGTTAAACCTTACAAATATTTATGTATTGCAGTTGATTTTATAAATTGTTGTTGTATGTTGAATATCTGATATATGGCCGAATATTGAGCTACTATCCGGTATCCGACCGGATAGTAAATTTTGGCCGGATATCGCATAGTTACCGGATATCCGTGTCATGTCAAACAATAATCCTATCATCATTTTATTCTTTGGGTTCTAGAATTTTTTGTTTGTTAAATGTTGAAGAAGTGACATCATGAAGAGAATTAAACTCTAATAATATTGGTCAACAAATTTAGTTTTTCTATTTTTTCATATAAATGGCATATTATTTCTAGTTTACTATATTTGTCCGTAGATTACGAATTCCTAAATTAAAATGCTCAATCAGCTCCTGTGCGCGAGAAAAATGTTTGACTCCAATTTTCAAAAGACCATACTTTAGCAATTTTTAAAAAAACATTGAAAAATAAAGGGTCATCGTAAAAGGTGTGTTTTTTTTTTTTTTTGCGAAGGAGAATACCTTTGCTGCGATTTTTAAAGCCCAGCAACTGGATTTTCGGGTGGGCTGCCAACACCAAAAGTACTCACCGCCGCCAGTAACAGAGCTGCGCAGAGCTGTGCACTTTACTCTTTTCCTCCGCAAATAATCAATGGGCAGTACTTGGGGTGTCCTTTTTGTTTATTACAAGCACACGACGCCGCGGCGGAGGCGTCTGCTTCTGCTTCTCCCGAGAAAGCTCCCTCTGGTGACGTAGGCATTCAGCAGCTTTCGGCGCTGCACTCGGGGCCGACCCGGACGAAGTGGGCTGAAAAGTGCAGGGAAAGTGGGCCACGCCGGGTCCATAAAATTACACAATTTGTGATTCTGCTGGAAAGGTGCTGACAAATCAGGGAGATTGGGAAGAAATGCGGACAGGTGCATGATGCCAGCCCGGGCTTCCACGCCACAGGAACCCCACAAAAATCTTGATAAACAGCACTCGGCGAAGATAACGAAGACTCAGTTCAGGGCGACTGTGGGAGTTGCGGAGTTGGAGTTTGAGTTGGAATGGAGTCGTCACGCTGTCGCCAGAAAAGGCCGACTTTGCGGACCAACTAAGCGAGAATTTTACACTTATGGTATGGGATTCTGGATATAGACGACTGTCGGAGGTAATGTGTCATGCCACGCCACTCTTTAAGCCCGGCTCCCTGGAAGGCTTTTCCGAGCGAGCGGGCTGCAGGGCTCCCTCCCGGGTAAAATAAATCATAATCTGCATGGGAAGCAGTAGAACCCGGAGTTCTTGTGGGTTCACTGAATTTTAATTATGTTAGTGGAAGTTCTCCGGCTGGCTTTTACCGGAGGAAATGTGTTTTCCTTTGATTATTTGCACGTTAAGTTTCTTCATTACTCGACTTTCGTTTAGTCGAACTGAAGAGCGCCTTAAGCTGAAGCACAAGAACCTTTTCGAGTGTCGTTAACCCAGAATTGCCGCTAAACGGATTTTAGTGGTTTAAATGTTTTCTACTAAAACGAAATATTCATCTTTGAAACTTTAACAAAAATTGATAAAATATGTATGTGTGTATTTTAGACCACATACCACAATCGGTCTTACTGCTTTTATGGACAAACTAGCAAGTGAAACGATTTTGCGATGAATTCTGTTTTGCAGTTCCTCTTTAAAATTTAAAGGATATGATAATTTACGGCAAAAAGTTAAAAGCTGGTCAAATGCGAGCTAAATTCGCGCATGAAATATTCTGCATTTAATTACACTTTGAAAGGCCGCAACTTTATATTGCATAGGAACTTTAATTTTTTACAAGAATATAATGTTGACTACAAGAGAGATCAGGTGGCAACCAAAGTGACCTTGACAGTTCCGACTTAATTTTGAGGTACACGAAGCCTAAAAAGTAGTTATAATAATTCGTTTTGCACAGGTATTTCATATCTTACTGCTCGGCTCCAACTTGATTTCAACTTGGTTACGAACCGATAAATCACCAAATTTTCTTCAGAAACTTAGCCATATTTGCGACTTGCACTTATGAAGAAAAACATAAATACACTAAAATGAAATTATTGAATGTTTCCATATGTCGAATGGGAAATGCCGCTTCAATGGGTGTTTCAGTACGATAATGACTCGAAACGCACATCGAAGCTGGTAAATGAGAATGGGCTTAAAGTTCTTGATTTGCCGGCTTAATCACCAAATTTGAATCCTACTGAAAATCCCTAAACGGTGGTTCTCGATTCAGAGTTTCTAAACAGAACTAATGGACATACTGAAAAAAGGATATTATTATGAATTTAATAGCATCTATAACACAAAGGTTTGCTGAGGTTATTCAAAATAAGAACTACCATTAACCATACGAAGTACTAGAGAGACAACTAAAAAGTTGCTTTCGTTTTTCACACATTAAATTATTTTAATTAAATCGGATTGTAAATTTGTTGCGAACTCAACTATTAGTAATGCTTCATGGAAGGAAAAACCTACATTACGTTTTGTGACCGGAAATTGCTGGCATTGCTCTCGGCAGAATAAACTATGACTAATTTGGAGTGATTTAACCTATATCACTTGGGAGTCGGAAATGCACCATTGTCGAGAAAATCTACTTCGTATTTCCTTTTACAAAAATCCGAATTTTCTCACTTTTTGGTTCCGTGATCTCATAGCTTACTAATTGGCCAACCTTCCTAAAGCTAAAAATCACCAAAATTTCCAATTGCTATTTTTACAACAATTACAATAAAAATGATACTTTAAAGGGAAAAATGTCAAATTGACATTTTTTGTGTCATATTAACATGGAAATTCGGATATTTAGTTACAGCGGAAATATCATTTCAAAATATTATTTTGATTTTGAAGTTTTCAAAGCCAAATTAATATTAAAAAATGTAAATCGATCGCCAGTCCTTATATCCGCCGATTGAAATTCGAAGTGTGAAGTATAAACGAAGGAAAATCTTCTAACAAATACGCTACTCATAAACTGTAAAACCGTAGATGTGTTGATGGGTCATCGATAGCTCAGGGCTAGAGCAGAATGCCGCGAACTCGGGGGTCCCAAGTTCAAATCTAGCCACAGTAAGTCGGAGAATATATAGGAAAATCAAGTTTCTAAAAGGGTATCGGAATAGGGGTAACTGGGTGGTAAAAAAAAAAATTTCAATGTTAAATTAACATTTTTCAATGTTAATACGGCATTTTTTCTAAAGATTGATATGGTGCAATGTTAATAAGTTATATTTTCCTTATCGGCTGAAAAATATAGCTGAAAAATATCAATACTACAGCGGAAACATTGGAAATTTTCTTTCGGTGTAGAAAGCATTGTAATTACATCTCAGTATCCTCAGCTATCCAAAAAGATATAATTTTCGACAAAAACATTGTTAGTTTTTTATTTTAATTTGAAAATGTAGGAGTGGAGCAGTGTACAGTGTATAAGTAGATTTTCTCGAAAATGGTGCAGCTTCGACGCTCAAGTGATATAGGTTAAATCACTCCAAATTAGTCATAGTTTCTTTTCCCGAGAGGAATGCCAGCAATTTCCGGTCACCCTGTATAATTTCTTAGGTACAGGACTCTACTCTATACAAGGTCTGTACAACTAAACCATGTCTCGTTTCTCATACTTATGCGGCCCGCGATACATATTTGAATATGCTAAAAAATAAAAAAACAAAATCATTTCGTTCACTGAAATGAATATCAAGTATTTAAAAAAAAAAAGAAAAATCAAAAAGGTGTCGTTGGAGCACACTGTGCCCCTTTTCAAATATCGACGTATCATATATCATAATTTTCATGAGCTCTTTTATTTATTGTATTTTATCCACTGTTGATGCCACCGCATTGTCCTTGAGAGAATAGGTGTAGGTTATAATAAGAAGAGCACATAAAAAATCATTGATAATGTGAAAATTGCAACTATCTATAATAAACTCCAAATATTACGACACAATTAATTTTTGCAGTAATAAAAATACTAAATGGTTACAAAGGTAGGTATCAATTAACACTACTTTTAATGTTTGGCGCTACTGATCCTTGCTTATGTCCCTTCCTTTTGAATTTCAAAATTCACACAATTTTGTTCCCTTTTATCCATACCCCGAGACTTGGGATTAGGTATAAGACATTTCTAAAGACTTCGTTTTATCTACGTCCTTGAAAGCATCGTTGAGAGTATAATATATAATTACTTTAATTAACACGAGTTCTTGTCAGGAAGGAGGCTTCTGGCTGCCTCATTAATTCCAAAAAAGTTTAAAGAACTTGTTGTAAATTTACACGGAATTTTTTGTAACGAAATTAACTCTTGGCAATTAACCCTGTATTTTAAACTGATTTTGACTGAATATTTTAAATTATTTTTGATTCGTTGTAATCATTTAACTGTTATGATAGTAAGTTCTACGATGCTTTTACGTGGGATTACATTTTATTTAGCAAAAAGAAAATTTAATATTTACGGCAATTTCCTCTTGGATACCATTGCATCCCACGCGAGCATTGGAGCGTTACAAAATTGGGCGCCAATACTTGAGGGTTAATCGACCGAGCAGTCCTCTGCCCTTTGTCCGGAATATATTGCTTTTGTTTTAAAACTTTCTGTTGACATTTGACATTTTGTTCTATTTTTGCTTCCATATTTGCAACAAGTTTTTATTTAACTTAACCAAGACGATTTAACAATTGATTTTCAGAACTTCCTGTCACAATAGTAGGTATGTAATCGTAATTTTTAATATCTAATATACATATGTATTACATTGCGCTTGTTAAATTTCATGTCTTTCACTTTATCTCCTTTTATGGAATTAATATTAATATTTAATTTAAACGCAACGCTACATCCTTAGCAAAATTTTTATGTCAATTATATTAACTTATGTAAACTCAAGTGAAAATGTAAGACTGAAAAAGGACTGAAAAAGGACTGAAAAGAGACTGAAAAAGGACTGAAAAATTTTAGACGGAATGCAGTTGAAATAAGGCGAAAATTATTATTTGCATTGAAAACTGGCTGAAAATAGACTGAAAACTTATTACATTCAGACTGAAATGACGCAGAAATATTTTTCCACTCTAAAGGGAAACTGAAATCAGACTGAAAGTTTTATATTAAAATAATTGTATGTATGTGTTGGAAAAAAAACTGAATCGAGTCTGAAATATCAGTTACCCTTGATGAGTACGAAAAAGAGACTGAAAGTAGGCGGAAACAAGATGTAAATTTTATCATTTTTAAACTTAGAATATTTTTAGGTCTCACGGAAAAAAAAGTTGGGATAGTAAAAATCTTCCCAACCAATTTACGAACGTTTGCCATAAAATCCACAACATATATTGAAAAAGCAGCAGATCTCCTTAACAGTATATGAAATAATGTCAACATTTTACGCTGGCCTTTAATTTTTGTTAAAATCCCTGTATTTTTTCACAAATGCTACCGAAATAATGCACTATCCCAAAATCCGTCGGAAAATACAGGGCTATTTCTGAAAAATTTTTTTCCGTGCTCAATATTCCTTGGACTTAGAAAAATTTTCGAATATTGGATTTAATCAAAATATTGTCAGTATCATTTCAGTCTAAATGTTTCCGTATAATTTTCGTCTATATTCTTCAGTCGAATTTACATCATTTTCCGTACATTTTCAGTATTTTTTCCGTTGATCAATTTTCGTCTCTTGTTTACTACCTCAGTCTACTTTCCGTTTAGTCTATTTTCAGTTTATATTTTCACCCGAGAGCTGTTCTAACTGTTGATAGCTCTTATGAGTTTTGGTTTCACTCTTAATAGTATTATTACCAAAGTATGATCGCTTTAAAGTCTAAATGAACGACCTAGACAGTATAAAGATAAAGATAAAGAAAACCTGGATAAAATCAAATTGCCTCATCATTTTTTTACGTGATGCCTAAGTCAAGGAGGATTGCTCCAAATATTTTAAGGTGGCCTTATGTTTGGACAAGTGCCAACATTCAAAGTAACTTACGTGAAAAATGAACATCCGTGTCTTTCACGAAATATGCTATCCAGATATGCAAATGAACTTGCACTTCTTCCATCTATGAAAATGTTGGCACTATCCATTCGAGCAGAATCATTTATAGCCGAATTAGAAATCTTGCTGAGAGAATTAGACGTGGGAAGACGAAAGAAGCGGATGAGATAAGAAACACCATGGCCACCGCAAGTTGTGCTTTTTGTCCGACTTGACACAGATTCAGTGCCAGTTCGTCTCTTCCTTAGCGAAGTTTGGGGCAAAAAGCGTGTCCCCCATTGTCGGTAAAATTGGACACTTCCTTGAACCTACCCAGGGCTTCCCTTTTGTCAGATATTACGTGTCACAAATCATACGTACATATCCACAATTTCTGCCCCGGTATCCGAGCACCGAGCACGACGCCGACCTCGCCGGAAGCAAGTTTCCCTTTTAAGGAAAAACGTTTTCCACGTTGATTTACGGCTTACTTGGTGAATGTCCAGGGGCCAGCAACGCCTTCATTTATTTTGCCCTTAGTGTCTCCGGTCCGGTTGTAGGTTATTTCAAGGCGCAAAGAGATTTACAGCTGATGGGCAATCCTTTACGTCCAGCAGTGTCGTTGATTGATTTCTGCTGCACTCAACGCAATAAGGTGCCAATGCTCCTTGTCTGCTCGGACACCTGGTTATACACTTACATACATCTTTATTACAAACATCTTTATTACAAACATAACAATTACCATAAAACATTTTTAAAACGTCTACCAATGAAGAGTCAATTGAGAACACACTATTTTCCGATACATAGCATCTTGAAGAAAACCAATTGAGTTTTTAGTCGTTTAAATCTTTCGTTGTCTTGAATTTTAATCTCTTCGCGCCCTTGGCCACATATATGTACATATGTACCTACCTACGTTTAGTTTTTTAGAAATTAAACTTATGCTAACTCTAAAACAAACAATCTGTTTAAGAAGTACTCATTAGACTCTATTTTGACAATAAAACCAACAAATTTGAAGTTGGCAGCATGGACTAAAAGCACTTTATTGTCCAATATGTGAATTCAGTTTCCTTTTTTTACAAGCTTTTATTTAACTTGCAATGTTTGTATGTATGTATGTTCGGGTCAAATCTTGAAACTTAATTTTAAAGCAGTTATCCTCAACCGATTGAGATGAAATTTTTCATACACGCTTGGTTTGGATGACAATGCATGGCTACCTTAGTGACGTGACGTCATTCTAAATCCAATATGGCGGACGGCCCAAGATGGTGCACTATTTTTCTTTTGTGCATTCCCATGATATGGGTATCAAATGAAAGGGTTCGACATTTAGAATGCGATAAAAGCTTGTTTTTAAAAATCTATTTTAAAATTCAGAACTTTTTTGTACTAATTATTTTTCCAATTATTTCTTGCTTAGCTGTTGGTGAAAACTAAGTAAACAAGTGATTAAATAAAATATGAAAGCATTTTTTCCACCTCTAAAAAACTCGTCCCGGTCCCTGAAGAGGTTAATGACATAACTTTTTTATTTATTTATTTTTACTATATTTTTTTAGCGATATAGACCAGGCGCTCTCTTTATATACGGTTATAATTATTGTTATATGCTAATAATAATACCTACATAGTACCCGTTAATTAGATTTGCTTAAACACTCTACAGTACCTACTGTGAAAATTTTAAAATCCAGTTCAATGTTTAGGCAATTTCCAATTTTCTGAAGCATACTTTTTCTAGAGAAATCAAGATAGAGGGCTAAAATAATCCCCAAAGTGGCTTTTTCCATTTTTGCACAATTTTATAGACTTTTAAGAATTGTTTAAGAAAAGGAGAACCATTCTATTTCAACAGAACTGTGAAGAATTATTATAGAACCCTTGTCTTCACTCTTAACAGTGAGTGCTATCATTCAGAATTACTGTTACTTTTGAGCGAAGTGCTATATTTTTTCTAGAAAATAATCCGTCTAGATAGTTAGAAATAGTGCTCTTTTCTCTAAAAGCTGTTTTAGTTTTAGTTTTAGTTTTCGTGAAAATTATTCACATATTAATAAAATTGATCAAACACAATTGATCGTAATAAGTGGTCAGCATCGGTCTGAACGATATACAGAGAGTGTCCCAAAAATCAACCTCCAACACGGAAAATAAAATTTGGATAGCAAAATAATCCCCAATCAATTTACGAACATTTACCATAAAATAAATCCACAACATATATTGAAAAAGAAGCAGATCTCCTTAACAGCTACAGGAAATAATGTCAACATTTTACGCTGACCCTTAAATTTTAGTTAATCTCTGTCTTTTTTCACAAATGCTACCAAAATAATGCACTATCCCAAAATCCGTCGGAAAATACAGGGCTATTTCCGAAAATTTTTTTCCGTGCTCAATATTCCTTGGACTTAGAAAAATTTTCGAATATTGGATTTAATCAAAATATTGTCAGTATCATTTCAGTCTAAATGTTTCCGTATAATTTTCGTCTATATTCTTCAGTCGAATTTACATCATTTTCCGTACATTTTCAGTATTTTTTCCGTTGATCAATTTTCGTCTCTTGTTTACTACCTCAGTCTACTTTCCGTTTAGTCTATTTTCAGTTTATATTTTCACCCGAGATAAATTTTAGTTAATCCCTGTCTTTTTTCACAAATGCTACCAAAATAATGCACTATCCCAAAATCCGTCGGAAAATACAGGGCTATTTCCGAAAATTTTTTTCCGTGAAATAAAAACGGATGACGGATGACTTTTCAAACTTACTCTAAGTAGGTATCTTCTAGTTTTCGACATAATGGCACTTCTTTGAAATTTTGGAATGTCGTTAACTTCAGTCAATGTTTTTAGTGTCATTGCTATAACTTTTACATTTTTTATTTTGGTGTTTGGTGTTGAAGAAATTTCGTATCAAATGTAAGCAAAGATATTTCTAATATGGCTGTAGTTTCTTCACAAAAAAAAAAAATCTCTTTTAATTTTATGTTTATTAAAATTTTTTCTTCCAACTTTGATTATTTTTTTCGTGTTAAAATATACTAAGTTTGATTAAGGTCAGTTATCCTAAAAGTTACCGCATGCAGCGTATTACGTGTACAACCTCCAGGAGAAATTAATTCCTTTTATAAGGTGAATGAAAATATGAAATGCTATTGCAGCAGGCCTCACACTGCACTTTCCACAAGGCGCGAGCCAAGCATAATATTAATTTTCTAGAATGATCAGCACAGAATCTCGACCTGAATATCATCAAAAATGTCTGGAAAACAGAGTGACAAAGAAAAAATCAGTCTCTCCAGCAATTAAAAGATGTATTAATTAATTGACGAATGGAAAGGACTCTAACTTTTGTCAAACATTTAATACAGTTTATGCCATATGACGAATAACGAATGTGATAAACGTAAATGGGAAACGACACTTTGAGGTATAATTTAGCCCTACATTTATTTGATTTCTCCTCTTCTTACCAACATAAAAAAGGCATGCTCCGGAAAACTAAAAGTTCCCGAAAAACTACAGTGGTCCTAAAAATGTTCACAGTACTGTACATACAAATTGTTCTACACAAGTATTTATATCCACATTAATAATTTTCTTGGGTTGTTTCACAATAAAATAATGAAATGCAGCCAAAGAACACAGTGATGAATGATATTAATGTCAGTGCTAGAGTTAGAAAAAAATAACAATGATATTTAAATTTCAAATATCAGTTTTTTGTTTTAAATTGCAACATTCCTCCCATTTTTCAGCCAAGGGTTTCAGGTATTTTTACCAATGTTTTTCTTCTAGACTAAGTACGTAAAATGTCTCTATTTTGCTCGCAACCATTTCCGCTGATACGAGGTTATCAAAAAAATGGTGGGTGTGTGGAGTGGACCCATAAAAACATGCGGAATGTAGTCTGCCTTGTCATTAAAACTTAATTTCTATTCACAAAGTTTGGTGAAGTAATAAAGCCTGGCCATATCCCTCCCATAAAATTATCCCGCAAAGCCCTCGTGTGAATCGCAGATATTATGGGAGTGACTCCATTGTGTCATGTCACAAGCGCTTATTTCAAACAAAGGGCCACTGAAAGCGAGAAAAATCTGAAGGAATGAATTACCCCCTTGGGAGAATAAAATAATCTTGCAGTTCTTTTAACAAGTGCTTCCACGTCCACGTATCCTCGCAGCCTTTGTACATAATTCAGAATGAGCCTATTTTCTTAAGAGTGATGACAGTAATGTTTTCATGTTTTTTAAATAATTGGATTGGTACGTCTGTGTGCAGTAAAATTATTTAGAATTATATGCGAAACCAGAAATATGAAATGAATTTAATTAATGTTCTACATTATATCCAAATTGTATTATTTGACTCTCTCTCGCTTTAGTCAATTTTTGATATAATATGTATATTACAGCATAGTAAAGAGAACCATTCTAAAGATAACATTACACAAAAATTCATTTTTGTTTTTAAAGAAATGACGTACTTTTGCAATTTTTGTAAAATCATTCAAAAAAATATTAAGAATTATTTTTATGAATCGAATTTCAAAGAGTTTAAAACTCCAACGTATATGGGTTTTGAATATTTCAAAAGTATTCACAAAGATTATTAAAGTCATAATAACTAAAAAAATCCTTAACTAAATGCTTGAAAGAATACAATACTGTTTTTTTTTTCATTTTTTCAAAACAATAGCTGGGCTTTCTTGATGATCTGTACTGGATCTCGAATTTCGCATTGAATTGAAGTTTTTAAGGGCCTGTCCGAATCAAAGTCTTCGTCTTCGTCTTGTTATAACAGTTCATGACGTCACACCGAGCTAAGCTATGTCCGAATTCATGACTATGCTGTGAGCTTAACTACGTATTATAACAGTTTAGATTGCTTAGCTTGATAAGCGAGTCAGGGCCTCGGTTGACATGGCGAAACGGAATGAGAAAAACTGCAGGAGCATTCCTTGAATGCTATCGAATTGTGCATTTTTTTGTTTAATTTGATTAATTTAAAATATCAAATATCGAGCTAAGCAATCGAATTCGAACGGGTTAGCTTTGTCTTCGTCTTAATTGGAATATTAGATCAGCTTGTTTGCTGTTGTCATAAACTGTAATAACGAAATGAAGACGAAGTCTTGGATTCGGACAGGTCTTAAACTATTACTTTATATAGCAATGTTTTTAAAATTGGAAAAACTCCATCTAAATGGAATAATTTTTGCTCCAAACGACGTAGACGTAAATAAAAAAAAAATTATTGGATTAGGTTTTTGATACAAAGTGAGCTTAATACCAGCGACACACCAACTGAAATTTAGAATTTCGAGCGTACTCAATTTCACAATATTATTGTATTGAAATTAAAGTCAAATTTTTGTCAAAATCTCTTTTTTACATAATATTCGCCTGAAAATTTTTAAGAAATTCAGAGGTAATATGATATATTTCTGAAATTGAGAACACTCGAAATACTAAATTTCGATTGGTGTGCCGCTGGTATAAGGTTAAAGAATACCGCAATAACTTTATTGTGTTATACATTAAGAAATAATATTAGTTACTGAAAATTTAACAAGTTGTAAATTATGGTGAATAAAGACGATTTTCGATTTCGTTTATTATCGTAAATAAGGCCAGCTTTGGAGAAAAGTCATTCTCTAATATTTCTGAAATTGAGAACACTCGAATTTCTAAATTTCGATTGGTGTGTCGCTGGTATAAGTCAATAAAATTTGATGCTCTTTTTACAAACCTAAAAAGCTTTGATAGGATATTTGCAAATTTCAATTCAACACAAAATTTCCTGCGAAGTCTGATTCGAATCAGATCATCAAAAAAACACAGCTAATAAATATTATGAGTATCATTAACAAATTTTTTTATAATTTTATATTGGTTTTATTGAAAAAAATTGTATGCAGAACTACTTTGATTTTTTGTACGTTTATACATATTATAGTTCCCTTGTCCAATTTTTGATTAGAAAACTTGAACCTTGATTTACTTGAATTCAATTATATTTTAGGGTCAATAAATTGGCGATTTATGTTTTATGACGACGACCTTGCTACCAAACCAGCAATTAAATACAGTGGTGGTGGTGGTTTTATGGGAATTTCCACTACTGTAGTACCTAGTTTACCTATTTTTTCGAAACTGCGATTTTGTAAGTGTCTGTTCATGATAAATATTACAAATTCTCCCACGTTGTCATAATTTTTAACTACTCAATGGTAAATTAATTTCAATTACCATAGCCAATCTCACTCTTGAGCCGAGCCTTGATGTCACTGAATGAGTGCGAAGCTCCCGTTTTATTGGAGTTGTGGAACAATGTTATGCTACTCCAAGCTAACATTAGAAGTCGCAATTTATCCTCGGAGAGATAATTTATGAGAAAGTTAAGAAAAACTTCTGAGAAGAACATGAAATAATTCAGTCGGTTTTCTGCTGCCCTTTTATTAGCTCCCTCGAAATTAAACTCAATTCGAAAAGTTAAATCAGCGAAATGGCTCCAATTTCGACTAAAAGCGATTCAACTTTGGATATAAATTAGAGGGCATTTGTGTTCTTCATGCCATTGATTGCACAAAGAAAGGGTTTTAGCTGATGAAAAATCACACATTGAAATTGAATTCTGGGACATATTGTAAGTGCATTTTACATACATACATATGTTGTTTGCGTTGTTTAAATCTCAAGAGAATACAAACAAACTTCGAAAATGTATTTTAATTACTTAAATATTCATTTATATAACTCTATTTTTTTGGTTTTAAATAACAATTTAAATTCTATTAAATGCACAAAACCGTGCACAAATAACACTTGCCTACTATTTTTTTACAATTTTTCTGCAAAACATCTATGGCATATTGAATATACTACTTATTTACATAAAAAATTAATTTTCAAATAATACGTTGAGACATCGAAATTAGGATCAAACGATCCTCTTTTTTCAAGTGATGACCTGCCTATTTCTGAATTAATGTTGAAAGTAATTTCAGTGTTTCTTGTGAATTTAAATATAATTTCTATTAACTATAATCTCTATACTAACCTTTAAGAAATTATCTGATTAAGCTCAGCACATTCTTCTAAGGCATGAAGAAATAGGAAATTATTTATAGATTTTGAGAAAACGGTTACCTTCAAAATATAAGTATGTACTAAAAAATTCAAACAGTGTAGTGAATTCAAATCGTGCCTGCGAATAAATTTTCATTTACTTTGTTTTTCTAACATATTTGCAAAATTTATTTCTTATTTAAATTTTTAATGATCTTTTTAATTTGAATAACAATTTTGTTAAATATTTTAAATATTTGTAGCTTTTTATCCTTATACATGAGTACCTACATACATATTTTATATTTCTTAATCTCTCGGCGCCCTATCTCAATCAGTTAAAATGGTCTATGGAATTCTCGTAATAGCTGAGTTATTCTTTAATTAAATTAAAAATATTAAATACCTACATATATACATACATACCTGTTAAAATCTGGTAACGCTCTTTTTAGTATACGGACGTGTGGCCTCACGTATTCCTGACTGACACTTCCCTTCTCTCACCGAACGTCAAGGAGGCAAAACGCATTTTTCTTAATCCTAATTAAATATGTAAATATATTATATATTTTTGAAGCCTAGTATTTCTATTTAAACGCCTAATTCTAAAAGTACCTCTCAACTTTGTTTAATAAAGAATTTTGAGAAATCTCTTCCAAAATGTTGTTTCCTTATTTGTAGATACTTTTAGTGATGAAATTATTAAATAAATATTAGCGCATCTTGCGTATTTTAAAAATTGATTGATCTTTTAAAGCATAAGAAATAAAAATCCTCTTAAAGTTATATTTATGTATGTAATGTAATGTAAATATATGTTTCCATGCAGTGCACACTGAATAAAATACTTATTTTGATTTTGAATAGTTTATTAAATTCAGAAAAAATTTTCAGAGTTAATCACCAGTCATCATCTCCATGAACTCTGAAATTTTAATTCAAAATGTAATTAAGACCGAATAGGAAGTTATAAAGAGGGCTTACCATCAAAATCTACAGTGCCAGATCCATCTGTATCAATTTCAGCAATTATTCCGTCCAGATCTGTGGAAGACAATTTGTCGTCCAAAGCACCGAGAATTTCTTTAAGAGTGCTCGTGGTAATATATCCATTTCCTTCGCGATCGTATAACCTAAATGCCTCTTTAAGTTCCTGCTGCATAACCTCCGTGTCTTCCTCTTCTAGGAAATGAGTCGCAATTTTGCAAAAACCCTCGAAGTCAACTTTCCCTGTACTTTCGGGATCATTCTGGGAAATCAGTTCTGCTAATTCAGCTTTATCAAATTGTTGTCCCATCGTATTCAGAAATGCCGAAATTTTCGATGTTTCTATAAAGCCCGATTTTGTTGTGTCGAACATTTGAAAGCCCCTCCGAATGACCGCCATTTTTTCTTCTTCTTCCTTTAGAATTTAAAATTTCTTATTAGTGTTACATGCTTGTAAGGTATAGAAATAAGAATGAAATTATCGGTAGGAAGACTTTAATTCGAGTTAGCATAATTAAAAATTAATTATTTTTAGGTATAGGTGCTAATATTGGGTGTGTTTCTTTATTCATATTCATTCCGTGGAACGGATAGAATGAATGGGGTTTTTACGGAATATTTGGTAAAGAATGAATAAAGAAACGATTCGGAACGAATACATTTTTGACATTCATGATTTTAATGTGATGGTTATGCGCTCGAATAAAAATATTCTGACGATTAAATCAAAATCAAGGGAACTTTCAATAAATTAAATCATGAACATGGGATTTAATAATTATTATTTATTTCCAAAACGTTATTCAAATTCGAACATGTCACTGGATGATTTATTTCTGGACGTTTACATAACGATTTGTCCATTACTGTGTTTCCATGAACAAGGTTGAGTTTTCGTTGAGTTTTAAAGCACTGAGGTTAACCCTGCGGGTTTCCATGTACCTGGGTTAGTTTGACAGCTCTTGCTTTGGTGTATTAGCATCACATTTAAATTTATTTAAATATTTGTGTTTAAAAATGGATTTAATAATAAAAATTATGCTATAATATACAACGTATAAAAGCTGAATGCCATTATTAACACAAAAGCAAGTAATCTACCAATACATTTGCATAACTCAGCTAAGTCCGACCTCTTTCGTTGAGTTTAGCTGGGTTTAACGAAACTTAACTCAACCCTGGTTTCCATGGGACTTTAACTCGGGTTAACCCTGAGTTAACTCTGCATGGAAACACAGTACATATCCCCAAAATATTTCCAATTTTTGTGATTGTTTTCACTCGTAGTGTTGTGTGTGGTTTTATATGTACAGTGAGGAGCAAAAGTGGAAGAATGATCCAAACTTTTACTTTTGAATACCAATTACAAAGTAATGGAAAGGCTGACGGAAATGAAAAGAACGTAGTTATTTGCACTTATGGCTGTATATTCAAGATATATTGTTTTTATTTTTTACTTCATCTAAATACCAACAAAAATCACAATTATGTCGAAGAAGTCCATTCTTCCACTTTTGCACCACACTCAGCGTACGTGACCATTTCGTAGTTAACGTTATTTTAACAAGTTTTTTTAAAGCCAATCGAGTGAGATAAGTAGTTTTCTAAGGAATGTTAAAAGAATTTGTCAAAATTTGCATTTTAATAAGAGTGCTAATTCAAATTTTAAGTCATGAAGCTAATAGCTGTACACACTAGGAAAATGTCCTTAAACTTTCTCGTGAAGGCAAATTTTCAGGAGTTATTGCTGAGAAATGTAAAATAACCCATAAAACAATTCAAAAAATTGAAAAATGTGCCAGCGAGGAGTTTCCAAAATCAAAAACTGGCCGATCCGTGAACATTTCTAGTCGAGTTGCTCGGGAAATGGCTCGATGTATAGTATCTGAAATATCAAAAACTCCTCAGAAAGCTGCTCAACAGATCGGTAATGAAGCCAGTAAGTGGACTTGTCCTTGAGCCTTGAGCATAATTAGTTAAGAGCCTAAGGAAAAAAAGCAGAAACCTGCTCTCTCTGCTAAAAGTATTTTAGCATGCAAGAGATTTGCTAAAACGCATCGTAACTGGACTGTAAAGGATTGAAATTAAGTAAGTTCTAAAGAAATTGATCTAATAATAGCTTACATTCAGATAATTTGGTACACACTCCAGTTACGATGCGTTTCAGCAAATCTCTTACATGCTAAAATATTTTTAGCAGAGAGAGCAGGCTTGTGCTTTTTTTTCTTTACGCCCTAGACCAATTATGCTCAAGGCTCAAGGACAAATCCATTTACTGGCTTCTTAACTGATATGTTGAGCAGCTTTCTGAGGAGTTTTTGTTATTCAAGATACTATACATCGAGCCATTTCCCGGGCAACTCGATTAGAAATGTTCACGGATCGGCCATTTTTATTTTTGGAAACTATTCGCTGGCACATTTTTCAATTTTTTGAATTGTTTTATGGGTTATTTTACATTTCTCAGCAATAACTCCTGAAAATTTGCCTTCACGAGAAAGTTTAAGGACATATTCCTAGTGTGCACAGCTATTAGCTTCATGACTTAAAATTTGAATTAGCACTCTTATTAAAATGCAAATTTTGACAAATTCTTTTAACATTCCTTAGAAAACTACTTATCTCACTCGATTGGCTTCAAAAAAACTTGTTAAAATAACGTTAACTACGAAATGGTCACGTACGCTGAGTGTGGTGCAAAAGTAGAAGAATGGACTTCTTCGACATAATTTTGATTTTTTTTGGTATTTAGATGAAGTAAAAAATAAAAACAATATATCTTGAATATACAGCCATAAGTGCAAATAACTACGTTCTTTTCATTTCCGTCAGCCTTTCCATTACTTTGTAATTGGTATTCAAAAGTAAAAGTTTGGATCATTCTTCCACTTTTGCTCCTCACTGTACATGGATTTTAATCCCTTTCATTTTCCCATGCACTGATCCGCTGTAAAATGCTTCAAACGAATTTTCCGCATTTCAACAGAAATTTCCTCCCAAACTCTTTTCTTCTGAATTATTTCAAACCGACTCATATTTTTTTCAGTCCTGTTTCGACTAAAATGTTTAAAACAATTGAGACCTAAAAGGAAATGTATCTACGTTTATTAATTTTTGTTTGTTATTTGACAGCTGACGCGAGAATATTCCTTTGATTCCACCTCTTGAGACGGATCAGAAAGAATACGTTCGAAATATTCTGCAGTAGTAAAGAAACGCGGAACGGAATGTTCGGAATACTTTACTATACGGATAAAGAAACGCTTATTGAGTGTTCCGAATATTCCGAATGAATAAAGAAACACACCCATTATATATTATATACAACTAAGTACAGACTAGAAGTTACATCAATCTTCTTCTTTGTAATTGTGTTTGGATGAATGAATACTAAACGTGTTTTTTTTTTTGTGATAAGTATATTTATATGCAAATATAGTTTTCGAACCCTGACCAAGAGGAAATTGTATTTGGGCCAGATCTCAAAAGACAATTAAGACATAGTAGCTAAGTGCAACTAACTTCTTCACAAATATACATGTTTAACCCATTTACCCTCAAACGCTAAAAAAATGTAATCTTTTTACAAAATTTAAATTTCATGCAGGGAGTTTTTTTTAAATAAAATAAACATTTCATCTGAAAATGTTACCGAACGAACATTACAGTGAGTATTAGTTTATTAGTGCATAATTTACTTTTCCGTCGCCGTTGGAATAAGCAAAACCACACCATCATAAATAAGTTGTTTTTACAATTGGTATTAATTTTTCAGTGTATAATTTGAAATTGTGGTGGATACGGTTTTACTTATTCCAAAGGCGGCGGAAGGACAAAATATGCACTAAAATTTAATTATCTATTATAATTTTCAGTTAACACTTTCAAATGAAATGTTGAGTTTATTTAAAAAAACTGATTTCTATTTGGCTCACTGTATGAATTTAAAAAGTTTAAATAAATCGTGAAAAGATTAAATTTATTTTCGTTTGAGGCTAAATTATTTATGAATGGTTTAAATATATTTGCGTTTTAGTTAAATCTAAATTCTCTAAGCGAGTTGTACTTATCCGAGTTTTACTGCATATACTTTTAAGGTTGAATCACCAAGCAAATAGATATTTGCTTGGTGGTTGAATTGAAATAAATTGAATTGAATTGAAAAAAAATACTACGTTTTTTTTCTTATTGAATTTTTAGATGAAAATTACATACATTTTACTTTGCTTGTTTAATCTATTTAATTTAATAAAATTCGTGTCAAATAATTGTTAATTATTTTAACGCTTTGAAGACATTTCAAAGCATTTCGGAAAGCCCATTTATCATCATCATAATTGGAAAATCAATTGTTCGATATCAACTCAAACTGGCGTGATTTATGGAATAGGAAACTTGCATATTTCCAATTTGCACCCATCACTGGATCAAGCCCTTGTAAAGTTCTTCATAATATCTGATTAGCTTCGGCAAGTGATTGATGAGTTTTTATTTTAAAAAAGATAAATGGCCACAGCTGTGCAATACTTCTGCTCCATTTTTTCATGAATTTTATGGATTGCCGTTGATTGAAAGTAAGCATTCAGTGGAATTTTCTGATAAATAAATATATCACAACTATTGGCATTCTTCCAATATTTAGTGAAAACAGGATAGTACGTCGACATGTTCGCAATTTATGGTCGAGTGCAAATTACAACTGATGATAACTGGACGAGTTTATTAACAGAAGCTTACACCGTACACATTAAACTGCTAATTCAAAATGACAAGCACGCCATGGCGACACATCGTATTCTTGTTTTACAGAGAATTATCACAAGTTGAATGAAGAAGTGTATTCATGTGCATTTGAGGACAACTCTCGTATAATGAAAGGAAACTATTTCCACTGTATTTTCGCCATGAAAAATAATTTGAAAGTGTAGCGGGGAAAAATATGTCTCGCTTGGGTACCACTGTTTATGTGTATTTAATTTAAAGAATTGAATTTTATAGAAAATGTAAAATAATCAGAAGCAACAGCACTGTTGGAAATTTTGGTCTTGATTGTAAACAAAAATAATTCCAAATGGAATATTGTTTACGAGAAAAACTTAAACAAATCCGGTAAATTTAAAGCTTAACCAAAAAAAGCATTTCAAACCTTTCCATAGCTTAAAACTGAAACCGTCATTGTTTCATACAATAAACTTGTAACTTATAAGTTTAAAAGCAGTTTACACATCTAAACCTCCATAAAGCTTTAAAAACGTGTAAAAGGTTTCTGATGACAATAAAGTGTAAGTGTAATTTTAAAAATATATATTTTTCTTTCTTCAATGAGACGTAGCAGAAATACAAATTATTACATACAATATAGTTGTATTGTACAAGATATGAACACTTTTTTATCGAAAATACAGAAACTCAAATCACTTATTTCACAAAATGTTAGATATTAAAAGATGATAATAATCTAATAATAATAGTATGATAATAATCTTAGCAATTGAAACACAGAAAACTAAGCTATTATAAAAGTTGGTCGTTAATTTAACAATTTACAGCTTTGATTTCAGTTGTAAAATTTAAGGAATTTGAGGAATAAATTCTGTACTACATATACATTTGTATACATACATACATATATTAATTGAATAGAATTTTCCCGAGTAAAAATATCTAATTCTTTAGTGCACCCGCAACGCGCCCAATGTATACCCAAACATTTTCCATTATTAACAATGCTTAAGCCCGCAACAGACACGGTTGTCAAATATTCATGCCTATATCACGCCTATACATCACGCCTGCAACAAGCCCGTACTTAAAAAAGCATGCCCTCAACAGACCCGAAACGCGCCCGCAACAGACCCGAAACGAACCCGCAATAGCAAGAAACGATTTTAGTTTTTCTATGATCTTATTTCTCTTTAAAAATGCTACGGGCCCGATTCTAGCGTATATCGGGCGCTTCTTCAATACCGGGAGTGTTGAGGGTTCGTTTTGGGCTAATATATTTTTACTCGGGTTAAAAAAAAACTATAATAGAGTTAATTTTAGAAGTTTTTTAATCAGCCCGAGATATGTTTGATTTAAAATTAATTCTCCTTAATATCAAAAATGCACAACAAGAAAGTCGTATAGGTACTACTTTTTCTTAAAATGGATTATAACAATTCTCTTTCACTCATTTCACATTAACCACGAAATAAAACAAGAAAATGTAAAATAAAATAATATGTATATTATATATAAAATATAATAATATAATAATAAACAAAACAAGAACAGGAATATTTATTAATAAATTTCACATTTAGCTATACTGGCAATTAGTAATCAATTTATCTTTCAGATGTTGAATCAAAACAACAAAAATTTAGGATATCATGATATTTGGTGGTTTCATAAAAGAAGAAAATAACAGAGCCTAGAAGCGGTTGTGAATTGTAACTACGGACTATTACGTTTTTAGGGCATTAAACTTTGTTTTCAAATCCTATGTTTATAGTAATATTAACATTTAGTTTTGTCTTTAACGTTAGTGTAGTCTTCGATTTACTTCGACATTGAGAAAAATTGGTCATCTTGACTAAAGTTCTTTTTTTAAACAACTCGTAAAAAATAAATTCAAAAAGATTTAAAACTCTAATAAAGATATACATATCGAGAAGTGGCCCACGGATAATTTGTAAACACATTCATCATCGATATAAACGGTTAAAACGTGCCACAGATTTGAATATAAAAATAAATTTAGATAAGTTTATCTGCACTTTGATTTTTATAAATAAATTTTTTTATGGGTAGTAACTCTCAGATATATAAATATATTGTTTTTTAAATTGAAAAAGTTTAGTTTTTGAATTTGAATAGCTAATGTTTAATCCAAAATTAACTCCAAAATATTATCTGATTATTAAGATTTGAATAATTCTTTTAGTTTTTTTGTTAATAAATAATTAAGAAACACAAAACATTAACTACAACTTCACCATAGTAACGTACTTTACGCATTTTTCAGTTTTTAATGCAACTGCTATCACTTGGAACTATTTATTTTCGATTACACTTTCAAAATCGCAAATTTTTTTGTAAGCAACGAGACACTTTCAACCATATCGGTTGAATTAAAATTGAGAATTGTCGCACCCTAAGACTTTGTCGGCCTAATAAAAATGATCTTTTATATCAAACTCCCCCACCTTGCACAGTGTACAGTGAATAAAGTGCCCCACAACTCATAAGAAATTTAAAAAGCAAGCAGCTTTAAAATTTTAATTAGCTCCCTGCTCGTGAATGATTCCACCTGGATGCCCTTAGCGAATTATGAGCAAATATAACATTAATTTTATTTACTTTAAATAATAAACCAGTAAAAATTCCTTTTGCCAAAATGAATTTAGAGCTCTTTTCTTCCAAAAGTCTGTTTGTTTCTGCGTTTGAGGCCAAGGTTCCTATTTCAAAGGAATTAAAATGAATCAAACAACATTCCTCAGAATTTTGTGCGTACTTGGCATAAATTCAGAGCACTCGTTCGAAGCGCACCAAAGCCAACTCTCTAAGATGCTGCAAAAGGAGGAAAAGTACTTGATTTTTTTATGATTTATTTTTCATTGAAATTGAGAGAGTTCCTTGGTATACACGGCACGATTCAAATAAATGTCGGGATGGAAATTTCACGCGCTGCAACACAACGGCTGTCTATAGGCAGTTCTATTGAAATGAAAACTCACGATTTGTTTCCTCTGCGCTTTCCTTATGCGACGATATGATTACTATTTTGGGCAAACTGGGGCGCATATTTTTGTGAATCTTAATATTTAAATAAGGCAACTTATATAAAATTCCGCAACAGCAAACATATTGCGATTCAAGCAATTTCCTCAAGGAAAAAATTATTTTTTCGACTCCAGATTTTTAAGACTTTGAACCCTTTTGGTCTTGTCTGTTCATTTTTCTGTCACTCTTAATCTTTTAGCACGATTTACATGTAAATTGCATATATTATGTTAAATCATTTCCCAAAATTACATTCAGAAAAAAATAATAATTTCGAATAGAAAAATTAGCTAAAATTCTAAACGTTTTCACTATGACAGTGAATTTCGACTTAAATGATTCATCTTCAAAAAATGATGCTGTTTCATTATAAGTTTGCTGGGAAATTAACATGTTCCACTACAAAATCAAAGTTTAAATAGGACCTTTTATCAAAGTGAAATCAACTTCAATTCAAAGTTGATTGCATTAAATTTTAGAGTTCCGTATTTTTCTGAATCTAGAGCCCAATAATTAAAAATAAAACATTTCTTGAAGCGGAACTACGTTTAGAACATAGCGTACTATTATACTACTACATATATATTTATATTATAAAAGAAAAGAAAGAACCATTTTATTAAAAATAAGCTTCATGGTTCGGCTTAGCAAAATTTACATAAAAGTTGTGATTCGTCTTACATACTATTCACTACGATCACTTAAAATTAAACTTAAACTTCAAATATGTAAAACATACATTTTTAAAACTGGTGTAAGCGATAACACAATAAATATTTGCCCGAGCTTGATAAAATTCTTCACATTTTTAGATATCTAACCTCCTTTTATTTGTATAAATTATTTTATATTGTTTGCTTAAAAGTTCGTTATTGCTTTCAGTTATTTTAATTTTTACTTTTCTTTATAAAAGGCTACAGCACGACACTTTATGACATCGTAAAAAGAATGCATTTTAATATAATTACGATATTAATAACTCAACCTACGGTTCTTAATTTTTGTTTAATTTTTTGTTGTACGTTCGACAAAAAACTTTTTTAAGTCCTCACTATCGTAGTGGAATGAATGGAGTTAAGTAAGGAGGTTGCACTGACGAATTTCTCAAAATAAGGGAAAGTACAATTTAAACAGGATTCCGCTTTAAAAACTTTATAATCATGAATAAATGGATAATGATATAGAGTAATTTATGGATGTATGGAAATTCTGCTATTCTTTTTAAATCCGGACAAAAACGCGACGACTTTAGGTAAGTCCTGTTGAAATAAGAATTCATCCGACTGCAGAACTAAGTTTGTTTGGTGTGTCTATTTACATACATATGTAATTTTACAGTTTCTCGTTTTCCTGTAATTTTTACACAACTATCTGTTAGTGTGAATTATTACAGATTTTTCAGACTGCATAGTGTGAAAATAGAGGTGGAATAATATATTTCTGTACATTTTTATCATAATTCAAATATGTGCTACGCGAGCTGAAATGAAAAGAAGGGTTTTGGTATGAGTAAACATATGATACCTTACTTGGTCATGTCAATATACAAATTGTTGTGCTCAATTTCGGATTAGGTTACATGTAATTAAACATTATTTTATAAAATTCTTTCAGCTAGAATAAATCCGAACACGGCAGCCCTTAAAATAAATTAGTGATCAAAATGATAACATTTTCAGACTTTGGTATATTTCACAGAAATTTTAATAAACATCGTGTAAAAGCACATACATATATTCTGTCAAAAATTGTTGCTGTTTTGATGTTTGTGTACGGCTTTATAGGTCCAGGTTTTTACAATTTAATAGTTCATTTATTGTAGTTTTATATTTATGGAAACGAGTCTGAAATTCTCAAAAACAGCATATTAAAAATACATATCTACTTAAAAATTGTTTATTTCTTTCATCACAATTGTACAGGCAAAAAAATAAATTAAGAATATACAAATTCTTGAAATTATGTATCTAGGTATTCATGCTTATACCAGCGACACACCAACTGAAATTTAGAATTTCGAGCGTACTCAATTTCACAATATTATTGTATTCAAATTAAAGTCAAGTTTTTGTCAAAATCTCTTTTTTACATAATATTCGCCTGAAAATTTTTAAGAAATTCAGAGGTAATATGATATATTTCTGAAATTGATATCACTCGAAATTCTAAATTTCGATTGGTGTGTCGCTGGTATTAAAATGAACCTGAGTAGTAAAATCTGACCACGTTGCAGAGCTCGATTTTTGATTATTTTTCGAAAAGTGTTCTGTCACAGATCCAATAGTGTTTGCAACCTATTCAACTTTTGTGCATAATAAATAGTCCAAATCTTCTATAAATTCAAAACTTACGGATTGAAATATTGATATACAATATATTTTTTAAATGAAGAGTGAGCACTCTATAATAAAATATGAATACAGCTAGACAATTTTAAATAAATATTATAGTTATAACAGGGTTTTCTTTAAATTTTCCTGCATGTTACTCAAAAATTTGAGGTTCGCTACACTATCCCCGGAAGGCGACAGATTAAATCCTCTAGAAAACATATACCCTCCTTTTCTGAGTTTTAAATTAATTTAAATTATGTTTATCATATAAAATTTTTAAACTTTTTAAAACTGACTCCTCTATTCCACTCTTCCTCAACTTTGGTTCTAGTAAAATCAAAAAACTAAGAAAATTTGCCTGATATTACAAGCCCTTTCACAAGATAAGCTATGAAGATAAGAACCGGTGTCTGAGTAAATCAGGCGCAGAGTGTTGATCGAAAATACTGCGACTTGACGACCGACATTCAAATAAATTATCGATCGTAAACTCTCAGGATTTCCAAAAATATGTACGGAGCTAGGCTAACCGACTATAAATTATAATCGAAAAGTGATTTTCTCGCCCTCCTCTCGGGACGGAGTGACACAGAGCTCAGTAATTTGTGTCTCGCCAGGAATTTTCTTTAATTGATTGACTTTCCTTCATTCAGCGGGAGTTTTCATAATTTCGCTGCTAAATATTATTTTCGGGTGCTCTTCAATTTCCCTGCCATTATACGCTACATTATGATTATTTATAAGCGAACTACTTTGGCGGTGAGCAGCACTTTGCGCCGCGACCTACGCTACAAACAGACGTGAAACACCGCAGATAATTTGGTCGAACTAATTTTGATTTATAGACGAAACAGAAGTCGGGTGTACTAAAATAGGTTTCTCCACGACGATTTGAATAAATTTTATGCCTTCTTCCGGTATATGCCCTGTATATTTCTAAAGTCTATGTGGAGTTCAACAAGTTTCCTGGCAACGAAGCACTTAAAATTGAGGAAAATCACGCGATTGTGCAACTTAAGAGTACCATACTTAAGTACTTGGCTTCTTTCGGACGTTTTAAGGATTTGGGCTTATGCCAGGCCAATAGTTTATGGCTTTATTAAATTATTCGCACAAATAAGAATTGGCTGTTCCAAGACATTCACGAGTTGAATCACTGAAATTTTCTCAATCTTTTGATGTACATAGGTATCTTACTTTATACGTTCAAAGTTTTAAAGGCTTTGAAGGTCTAAATTATGATCAGCACCAATTTAATTCTGTGATATAAGTGGAAAAAGCTGTCCTCTGTCAGCAGGTGCTAAAATATAATAATATACTATGTTTTAAAACACTCTTAACAACATCCTCAGTTAATTATACTGATTGGCAAAATCTTTTGCTTTTCGACCTACTTTCAGTACTGTGCGTGCAAAGTTATCGGAAAATAAAAGTAAATATGTGCTAAGCTCTCAAGCTGACAAGACAAGACGTTCTCCTCCTTCGCGTTTCCAACGTAAGTCTCCTAATCTTGATAACTTCCTGGAAAACTTAATGGGAGCCGTGTTGTGGCTGCGCGGTAAAACCTTTCACGATTTCGACAGACTGTCTAATGCCCCTCAGATTACATAAAGTACTCAAGGTTCACAAAAAAGCGATAACAAGTCGGAAAGATATTAAATTAAGTCAAATTAATCTATTACTTATATACATATAGAAGAGCAGTAGGTACTGAAGATCTTTTAATGATTAATTTGATATACATATGTATGTACATATCTCTCATCATAGTAGTCTTAATAATCACTTTAAGAAATAATTGAGAAACCTTCTTTAATTGTTCAAAGTTATATTATTATTATATACTAGTGATCGCCCTCTGGTCGAAATTCGACCTACTGGGGTTACTACGAAAAATACGACTGTACACAGCCTATTATAGCCGCGTTCTTTTCTCTTTTGAGAACAAAAGGCGATTTTATATTGAACGGAAACTTACTAACAGTTTCTCTGAATAAGGATTTGGAATTTGCATCAGTATTGCATCAAATTGCCATGATTTTAGTAATGCAAAACTTCAAAATTTGAGCTGAACATTTTACAGAGTAATTTTTTACTTCAAAGTGGAAACAAATCAGTGCAATTTGATGCATTTTTTAGGATAAAGTTTTCAAATCAATGTAAAATATCCTGTTGTTCTGGATGGACGAAAAGAACACAGCTTATGTGTTTGAAATTGGCACTGAGACAAAACACGTCAAGTGAGCACCCCCAAAAACCTCTATGTCGGCGATTTTTATGAAACATAGATCAAATGAATGCCTATACCAATACTAAACATAGGCCCAAAGAATTTTGCAAAATTCCTATTTTTACTGTTTTTACGGATGTTTAAAAATTTTGATTACTTTTTATGAAAACATTAATTTCTCGGACACCTTTCAACGAAATGTTATGAAAATTTTATGAGAGGTTCTTAGGAGTTTATATTTTCAAATGATATAAACAATTTTCGTAAAATTGTTTATTTACCTATTTATTTATAATAATTAAATAAACAATTAAATTTTTAATCATGTTCTCATGTTTCGATTTTTTGGAAAATAGGCGCAAAATGTTCCTCGGACCTTGAACTATAAGATTCCGCGAAAAAATTTGACTCCCCGACTTATTCTGTAACTCGGCATCAATTTTCTTCGATGCAAGTTTACTCTACGCTAGAGCGCCTGAGCTCACGTTCTACGTACACCGAGAAATTAATTCACGTCTTTTTGGTTATTCAGGTGATTGTATATTTTTCAACTTCAGAATATATTTTACTAAGACTACTATGTGCTTAAAATTGATAGTATGAACGTAAATAATGAATTTATTTAATTTAATTTAATGTATTTATAACTCATATTATAAATAAATATTATCTTTCTGCACTTCTTCTCTATATAAATCTTAACTATGCCAAATCTCACACTCCTCCACCCGCCCAATATGCTTAAAAAGGGGTACAAAGTTTTCTCGTCACGTATTAATATATAGATACTAAAGAAAGAGTCGGTCAAGTACAAATGCACTCGCGAACAGGATTTTCGGTTCCATGCGATACAACTAACAAATGAAATATTATATCATACATCATTCGAGAGATCTATAAAAAGGAAAATGTCGATCAAATAAAAATAAAATGCATAATACTTTTCGCATTTTAGCGATTTTTTGTCCGTAATCTTTTACAATATGTTTTTATACATGGGTAAATTAAAGTAAATATTTGAGCCATCAGCAACTTTTCTATAACGTATAAATAGGGTAGAATACCCAAATAAGGCCCACCTTATTATTATTGCTTAAAAACTCAAAGGAATACAAAATAAAAAGATTTTAAATTTATTATAAAAACTCTTTATTAAATAACCTTTTGAAAATTCCTAAGTATAATAGCCTCTTTAAAAATATTAACTGCCTTTTTAGAACATTAAAAAAAACAAATGCCTTGGGCCTTATAGGGAAGCCACGTCTTAATAAGGCCTCCATTAAATTTGAATCAAAATGAATTGTAAATACGCAAGTCATTTACCAAAATTCAACAAAAAATAATTACTTTCTAACAGAACTAACAAAAAATTAACAAAATTAATGAGCCTCATGTATTGTAGTTGCTATATTTATAAAATTTGACCGTACATACAGTTTCGCTAACATTCTATGAATGGATTAACTGACACGTTTACTTCTGAGCGAATTTGAATAGGGCGAACATTTGAGATTTGTAGCTACTAAATTATAACACAGACTTGTGCCATTTCCGAATTCGTTTGGCGCGAAAACTCTAATTTCTTTTACTAAGAGAAATTCCTTAATGACCCTACTGGTATGCTTAAGATCATTCTCATGTCGAAATACCCGTCAGAGGTATTTTTCGGTGGCAAAAGGAAGCATAGTCATCTCCATAACGTTAATTCAAATAAGCGGACCAACGCCATTATGCACGGTTAAAAATTTTGGAGTGAAATCTAATATTTTTGTATTGTATACGAGTATATGACTACACCAGAAAAATATTAAAAACTAATAAATTGTAAATATTAAAACGAGGAATTTATTAATGCTGACCTTAGAACTAAGTACCTACATAAAAAAAATTAAATTTTAAGAGAGTTGATATTAAGTTTTAATTGCTTAAATGCAAAAATTATATAATCCGGTGCTGGGTTCGAAACCTGTGATCTGCGGATTGGCGGGGCTCTAAACCCACCGAGTTACTTCTTCATTCCGTTCCGATGTCGTTTTAGAAATTTAATTTTCCTGTGATTAACCCGACTTTACCGTGGCTACATTCGAACCCAATATATTGTATTAAAAATAAATACTAGAAAATGTATACTTAATCCGACTTAATGAAAATCAATGCCATCGATATTAGTTTCATAAATGAATACCATAAATATTATACTGTAATGCGAAATATATTACATTAACTTTCAATATTTAACAATAATTAAAACTAAATACAGATTGCATTGCATTTCGGCTGTTAAGGCAGTATTAAAATTTATTCCAATCTCCAAGATTTCCAACCGTGTGGCTAAACGCAGCTGAAGTTAAACGTTCGCTTACCTTACCTTACCTAATAAGTAATCCTCCGCCATGTTTCACTATAGAGGTATGGTAACGAGGATTACATATATCGTCCTCCATGTGGTTTATGGACATATCGTATACCATCTGAAGAACACATATTCAATGGTCTTTAGCAAACGCTTTTTGTTATTGTCTATTGGCATTTGATATGATGGATTTTTTTAACGGGGCGTCTAGCAAATAAATTGGCTGAACATAATCAACTTCGTTTTGCCACCAAACAATGCCTTCAGGACGTGTATTTCGACATGAGAATGACCAGTAGAGTTATTAAGGAATTTCTCTCAGTAAAATAAATTAGAGTTTTAAGCTGGCTACCATAATCCCCAGACTTAAACCCTATTGAGCATCTCTGGGATATGTTAGTTAAGAAGGTTCAGTCCCACCGCTGCAAAAATTTAAACGATTTAATCATATCTAGCCTATCAGTTGAATGGCAAAAAATTCCTCTCAAAATAGTATTGTAAAATTAGTAGACTCGCGGCTATGGAACGAAATACTAATATAGTAAAATTTTAAAAATTAATATTTAGAATGATTTTATTAACTATGATACTTCAAATTGCCTTATTTGTCAAATAATAAAATTTATTCTTTGTTGCATTTTATTTGCTCCATTAAAAATCCTTTATAGCAATTTTGAAAAGTATACTGTACCTGCCCAGCCGGCTAGGTCGCCACTTTGACCAACCAACCATACTGTAGAAATACAGATATGTAAATGTTAAACAATTGGGGGTACTTTTAGGTCTGTTTACTAAAACTGAAGGAGCCAAAATGGGAAATTCACATTCGGGTTTATCCAAACACCTACGCGAAGAATTTCATTCAACCAATCTTGAAAATATGACTTTACTACATAACTTGAGTGAGGGTGTAATATTAAACAAAACAGAAATATTTGAGATTAGGAAGGCTTTGTTTTACAATAAAAAACTAGTTAATGATCAAATTGATTTCACAAACAATAGTCCTCTCTTAGACCCGACAAACTTTCTCCCACCTTTAATTGTACATTAGTATAGGTAGTTAGTTAGTCGATTGCCTGATGATGCCCTAATAAGGCGAAACGCGTCGCACTCGTTTATAAAAAATATATTTTTGGACATTAAACAAGTGGTTTTATTCCTAAAACTTATATGTTGGGATTGTTCCCAGTAACAATTGTTGCATTTTTTTGCTCGCTACTGTATAAGTATAACGTATAATAATGCAATGTTCAAATATTGTTTCTTCTTTCTTTTAGCTTAGTAAACATTACATGAACGGCATTTTCTGGCTTATTGGTAAATTTATATCTTCTAATTCCTTCAGCAAACAAAAATTTTGTTATTAATCCCAACGCCGATCAACCTAAACCCAATCTCATAAAAGACACCCAATTTAGAAGCGAAATCCTTAGTCATGCATCACGGCTTGAGGAGAATCATATAAAAGCAAAATAAGTGCAGAAATCGTTTTCACCCGATATCTAAATGATGTAGTCCCATTTCGAGCGCACTTAAATGGTCGGATCGCCGAACATATATGATTTCAGACATGTACCAAAGCTCCTAAATGTTGGGGATAAGCTCTTAAATTAGCATAAATGGATATTATGTGGAGGGAATAGCAATTAGTTTGAACCTTTTCAAATTGCTCCGCTGAGAGCGCAGTAATCTATGATTTACTTTAATTTCGCATTAACAGAGAAGCTCCTGCTGAATTATAAATTGGTTTTGGGCACTTGTGGTGTGCAACTTTGAGATAACATTTTAATGTTGATATTAAATATGCATGGTTTGCTAATTACAATAATTGAGGTACTTAGATATTTATAATTCTCGTATATTATACCTGTACAAGTGTGATACTAATAAACTATGATACAGTTAATTACTTATTAATTAATCAGACCGGACATGTAGGTACTTAGTTTATCCAACGGGAGATTTCATAAAGACTCACTAACCGGATATTTACATTTTTGAAAATACCAGAGATAACAAATTTTATCACATGTTGTAATGTCTCTTCAACGTCTTCGACATTCGAATAACAGATATTACATATAATATGTATGTATATATGTACATATATACCATATTTTCCTAAAATTTAGAATGGCTTTCCAAATAATTCCAGCAAATTAACTTTTAAAAAAGCGAGAAAGCAGAATATCATGTAAAATTTTGTTTTATGCATTCTAAAATAATCTACTTCTATCTATCTCTTTAAAACATCTTCTTTTAACTTTTAATAGACTTTACAATTTTTTATGTAAGTTATATGTAGATTTCTATGTGATTGTTATTATAATTGAAGTTTTAAATGAACCCAACCAACACAGCCTCGTATATAGTGTTTAATTTTTAATCGCGTTTTACTAAAAACGGCTTTTCTTTACAATGCCGGAATCATAGCTCTAGATATAAATGTCCTACTTTCAACTTAAAAATTCAAAATGTTCGTAAATTATTGTTGCAAGTAGTTATTTTATTTTATTTAGAATTATATAAGCCTCCGAATATAAGGAAAACCAAAATTCAACTTATCTTTTCGCACATCCACCATTTTGTAGTTACAAGTAACGAGAATTACTTTTATGTAGGCTAGACAACTTTTTTAATTTTTTTTTTTCGGATTAATTATAGATCCGGCCATTGGGCCAAATATGCAGAGGTTCCATTACCTGAATAACTTCGTCCATATTTAATTATACGTAATAAAAAATGTAGGGAAAAGTCGGGTAGCCCCAGATACTTACAGTATAGTGCCAGAAAATTATAACCACTCTAACAAATTTCAAAATTTGAACTCTGATTAGATTTTTCTCGCAAACAATCAAACAGATTAACATTTCCTTGCAGAGTTACAATCTTTTCTCCTTTGTTATCATTGTTTGAAGAATAATTAATCGTTTTGTTACGAACCAATATGCAATATGCAAAAGTAAGCCCCCATTCATTTATTCCAGTTCTATCAAATATAAATATCAATAATCAAATTTTCATGTTTCCAAGAAGCGTTACATGGTATACCATTTCACTTAACGCCGAAACCATAAATATTTGCATCGAAGGAAGACGCGGAGACTAGCAAGTGTTATTAAAAATAATTGCGAGTATACTAAATACTAGAAATATTAATTCGGAAAATATGTGAATTTTCCCTTAATTTCATTTTTATCTTAAACACGCACGAATATAATAAGTTTTTATCAAAATAAAGTATGGAAGCATAAATGTTGGTGGTTATAATTTTTTGGTACTGTACTGTAAATAGTAGCAAATAAAAATACAATAAACATTTTTACCTTTATTTTAATCTTGAAAAAAAACTAGGAACTCTTTCAACCAGATTATTTAACAATTATTAATCATATGAAAATTTTTTATGAAAATATTAAAATTACTTTGGCCTTAATTGTTTGGCAACACAAAGAGGGCGGGTATACCCGGAGATAGTAATCCATGGTGGCTCAATCGTTTTTTGGCTTGAAAAACATCACAATAATAATGAATATCTGAAGAATCTTATAAAAACAATCTCCATGGGCCTAGTTTTTGCATTCATGGCATTGAATCTAGTTTTCTTCAAAAGTTTTTCCTCATATGATGCATTCGGTCTCTTTTTCCTCGATTTTTTTGGGACTTTGAATATTTTTATTTGTTTTCTACGTGTTTTTAACGTCTTTACATTTTTGTCTTTTCGCATATTGCAAGTCTTTCAAAACTTAAAACAATGTCCGGGCATACCTACCCGACATTATCGTGTCCGGTACCCGATCGCTATCATACATTTTTAGACACAGTTCTTAAATTGTACAAGAAATGTTATAAAGTTTGTAATAATACACTTTAAATATATAAAACTTACCACAATTTTAAATAATGGACATGTACACATAACTTACTTATTTTACTTCCAACGAAGTTTGACAGGAGTGACGACATATTTTTGCCAGGAACAAAACACACAGCGCATAAATCGCTCGTCGCAATTGAGTTGAATTTGTTTTTGCTCTAGAGGGCAGATTTATAATAAAGTTTTATCAACGCCACGTGGTCGCTTTCTTAAAAATTTAAATGTTCGCGATTACACGCCATGCAGGGCTACCAGATTTTCCCCCTATACGAAATTAGTTTTGCATATACTTAATAACGCATTTTTATTCAAATTCCAAATAAATAATCTAATGTAATATGTAAATAAAAAAAAAGTTCGGAAAAATCTTTCTTCACTTCATTACTGTGGAGGTCTTCCCTTAAAAAAATTTACCAAAAGAAAGTGGGGAGATAAAGGGCCCTCCCCCCATTACTTGCTGCCCTGGAACTCCAGAGGCTTTAGCTGAGGCTTAAGAGACTAGATAAATCAAAAAGACTTATAATATCTGTGTCTACTTTCTTCAAAACTGGATATATTTTTTTTGATAACAAAATATTTTTACGCAAATAGATTTTTCTTCACAAAGTATACCGTTTTTCACGCGCAGACATGCACGCATCTGTAAAGCAGATCATACTTCTTTAAAACATATCTAACTATGTTCTCCGTTAACTCGTAAACTCTTATCTATGGATACCCATACCATACGTTAGTAGTGTCAATCGACACTTCCTTTATATTTATAGCCACCTTACTAGATTTATGTTTTTTCACCATTGAATATACATATTTTCTTCGTCCATAATACAGATCTAAAAGCTTTCACCCTAATTCAGTTTAGTTTATGCTCAAACTTAATTTGTGAAGAACCCGTTTTCGGTCAAATTTTTTCTGTTTTATGTCGGTAAAAGCTGAAGGCTATTTGAAGATCTATTTATTTTATATCCACGAAAATTAAAGACGAGTTAAACTTAAACAAAATTTTTTTCAAATGTATGTATACAATGTATTAGCAAAGAAATTAGAAGTTAACCCAAGGAATACTAAGAAAATTTAAAAAAATCATTTTCTCAGAAAACTTACTTTTAAATATTTTTTTCATAGCTAAGTACTACTCAATACCTACCGAAACTACTATTCAGATTTTTTGGGAGGAAACCATCGCAGGACTGTGTTATTTATGTATGTATTTATAAAAAATAAGAAAACATTTTTTTTTGCTTTTAATATTTTAATTATTCTTGGGATTTGATTTTCTAGCGATTACACTGCACTGCGTATCGATTTTCCCTTGACAAATTGTGAACATTTTTTTCATGTATATGAGAAACAGGTGCACAAAACCAAACATACTCTACCCATAAAGTTCCAGGTTCATAATGATATTCCAGTATCTGAAAAATAATATGCAAATAAAGTGGAGGATTGGAAACATGAGAAAGAAAACGGACGCCAATTGAACCATAATTCATTTATTCAAAACACTTGTTAAAATATTCATATCGATAGACTATTTACAGAATTATTCACATTCGGAAGTATTAACATGCGTTTAACATAAGTTGGGGCCATAGTCTGCGGCCCTTTTTGTCTTTTAATTAATATTCTTTCAGAGTCTATTTCCTTTTCAGTTATATATTTACATTGCTTAGCTCTATGTAACATTAAGAATATGTGTATATTTATATTTATTCAATATCTCTATAAATTGTAGGACACTTAAACGTTAAGGCCTATTGGCAATTCTTGATTCGTTTAAGGCAGTACTAACAAAAGTTAAACAGTAATCGAAGTAAGACTAGATAAGGTCTGATGTTTTTTTTTTTCTTTCTTGCGTTTTAAATAAACTCAACATATTTTGCTTGCCAGAATTTCGAAAACATAACCACGTGCTAATAGTTGTAACAAATTGAGATAATCACTTGCCGAACAAAAACAATTTTAAAAAATAAAAATTAAAAATATTATTTTCACTAATTTTTAATATGTTTTTAATCCCCACTAATAAACAATTCGCCTTCAGGCAAAAATGTAAAAATAATCGCACTTGCCTCGTAAAAACTAAATGTAATGTATACTTTGTATAAACGCGTGTTTCGTATATTCACTTTGTATGTACAACAACAATATAGCACAGTAAAATGGCATCAAAAATGCTTTCAATGAAAATCAACAACATTCAACAGTAGGCAGGTCACGTGATTGTTTAAAGACACTGACAATGAGAGGATTTAGATAAATTACTAGACTTTGCCTGAGACTTTACTTGCTCTCTATTTATTGATTTTTCACACGTAGTGTATGTATGCCCTATACTCATCACAATTTTTATCTGAATCAAAATTATATCACATAATTTAGAAATCACAAGTTTGTCTATACAAAACATCCAACTCAAATAAGAAAAAGACATTTAAAAAAAAAACTAATCACAATTCGTGTAAGGTGAAAACAAAATATTTAAACTGATTTTTAATTTTTTAAATATTTATTTATTCTGGGGAAGCTTTTAAAATTATGGGGAAATGTGCATTGAGAAGAACGTTTATAGAACCCAAAGAATATATTATCAAAATGAAGAATGAACCAGAAAACTATTAAAGAAATAGAACAGATCAGGATGAAACACGTTTTCTCGATAGAAATCTGCAAAAAATTGCAAAACCTGTTTCCTTTTTTCTGGCAAATTTGTGTTCTACTACCGAAGGAACATTTTTTTCAAGAACCTAAACGTTTCAAACGAAAACTGCTCTTTTCATGAAGACTATGTTCCCGGTCACATTTTATGCAAAGTTCTTATGTCTGGTTACGCAAAAACAATATAACTTACACTTTTAAAACAAAATAACGCAATAAATAACGAGTGCAAAACAAAAAAGTTCACAAAATGAATCTAGTTTTATAACATTGGTCTAGATGTCTAGAAAATGATATTTGATATAAACGAACTTCATGGAATTTCGTTTTAAAATAAACGGATTCTTTGGACACTAGGAACATAAAAGTTCTAAAAAATTGAAATCTAAGAGACTTTTACTCCGCATGAGCCAAAAATACGAAGAATTTCTGGCGAAAATGGGGTCTTATTCATGAATTCGTTCGCCTCGAATCGAAAAGAGTTCGTAAAATTCTCATAAATTTTTTGATACATTTGACTTCGATTAATTTTTCCGTAAATAATGTCAAAATAATTCGACTAGAATTTACTACCAAATAATTTTAACTACTTTGAACGAAAAAATTAATTGATGTCAAACTTGTTATAATAAAAAATTAGAAACTTTATTAAAGAATTTAAATCCAAAAGGTGCTTTTGAAAACTCTTTTCGATTTAATTCAAACAGATTCATGATTAAAGGCCCAGCAATTTTTCGGTTTGGAGCCAAATCCTTTTCCACCGTTTTTTTTTTTAAGTGGTCCCACTGTCGTTTTTTCTGATGAATTTTAGTTTAACTCAAAAATGTTATATTCTTTGTTTGAAGATCTGATTAGGTCTTCTAAATTACTTCTTAGGGTAACCTTGAGCGAAAATAATTTTGGATACGAGCTTTAGTTTGGAAGCTGCCACGACGTCGTCCATAAGACTCAATGGAACTACACATCACCAATACTGTTTTTAAACGACGAATTCAAACTATAAAGACAGGTGCTGGAAACTTCCAAATCGAAAACCCCACATACATATAGTCAAATGAAAAAATTGTGGTGCCACAAAACAGAACAGAAATTTGGTGCAACTCTTTTCTCTACAGTTTTATTATTACTAAGGCTGTACGTGTGCATGCATTATATTGTACAATCTTGCTTTCTTTTTCGAGCACTCGGAAACATTGCCATATAGGTTTTTGGAAAGTTTTTCATGGGGGAATCGAAACCACAACCCCGAAATGGCATAAATTTGTTGAAAATAAAACTTGAAAACATATAAGTTTGATTCGATAAATAAAATTGGAAAATTGCGTAGACCAAACTTTTAAATTTTAGTTCACTCAACCATTTCTAAAATTTAAAGAAATAACAATTTTTTCAAATTTGTTACCTTGTCAATTTATAAATACTTTTCCAAATGTCGCGCGGATTAATTTGTACATTGATTTACATTTGTAGAATTATATGTGTAGGAACTTCAATCTAATGTGAAAAATATATAAATACGTAAAAAAGTGCTGTAACACGGATATTCGAGAAAACTATCTTTGTGAGCATGATACCATAATTAAAAGAACAGAAATAAAAATAATGAACTAAATAAATAAATTTCTTCAAGGCACTATTAAAAGCGACACTATCTCTGCCGAATGTTGCTGATATTCTATAAGCCACATATGATTCGAAATTAATCAACTACGATGAGCATTAAATGGAAAAATACTAAAAAACTACGAACTTTGTACATTCAATAATGACTTACCCGTGCGTTCGAGAAACTCTTCACACAGCTTGTCACTGTCCCGCTATAACATTAATATCGTACAGAGAATAACATAACCTAAATAAACGACTAAAACTACACTATTTTTATCGTACAGTCTGGCTCTAATTTACTTAATGTTTTCTTAACTCTTAAAGCTGTTAATCGCACTGTTGGATTCTTGTGCCAACATTCCTGCATAATTTTCGCTAGAGTCAGCAAGACCTCATCATCTTGCCATCTGGAAGGCACTGGTGGACGAATGCCCTTTACGCAAACTGCTGCGTGCATGTCTTCAAAACTAGGGTCTGATGGAACGACATCGTGATAAGGAAGGGCGTAGTCTTCGCACGTGGTGGCTTTTGAGCCTCGGATTGAAGTGTAACACCTTCGACACATCTCCCAAAACACCAATCCTATTGAGTACATGTCAGCCATTTTGAAGGCCTCAAACTGTTGGTAGTTAAGAGTCTGATTTAACACCTCAGGGGCCATGTATCTCCGTGTTCCTACTCTTGTGTTTTGAGCAATATGAATCTCGTCCAGTTCGCTGATATATTTTACAGCAAGACCAAAATCAGCAATCGCACACTGCTCGTTTCGTTTTATTAAAATGTTTTTGCTTTTAATATCACGATGAGCAATAGCTGGCTTTCCAGGGGTACCAAATATCTCTGTATGAAGGTGCGCAACACCAGAAGCTAAGGAGTAAGCCAAAATTTGTAACTTTTGCGGACTAAGCACGTTTGTCTGGAGATAATCATGGAGACTGCCTAATTCATGATAATCAGTTATCAACAACATTTGCGTCCAAGACCCCGTTCCTTTTATATCAGCAGCTATAAAACCTAAAATATTTTCATTGCGCATAAGTACAGTTTGGTATATCTCAGTCTCCCTAAACCAAGACGCTTCTTCAGTCGTAAAGAATATTTTCACGGCAACCTTCTCGTCCCTCCACTTCGCCAGCCATACCTCACCATAGCGACCTTTGCCTATGGACCGCACCATCTGAATCTGTTTCGCTATGGTTCTTTGTACAAGTAGAGGCAGCCCTGACCCAGAACCGGAGGTCTGTTCAACTAGTTCGGCCAGTGGCGACAGTTGGCTTCCGCACATTGAGTCCATCAGGCGAGGCTGTTTCCTTAATTTTTCACGGCGACGGTAAACTATACAGACGACAATTACCACAACAATAAAGGCTGAAAGGCATATTATAACCGACGCAAATAGTGCAAAATAGTGTATCGAAGAAGTGTTCGTTGGTGTCGACGGAAGCGGAGTTGTAGTCTTCGGTGTGAACTCTGGCAAGAGATGGCGATTGCAAAAATGGTCGTTATCACAGCAAAGAATGTTTTTTCCATGCAAATGAGGATCAGTCGCTACTTTGCACTGCGGAAAAAGAAAATAATGTTACAGAGAAAATTTCCAAATGGCTATATCAAAGCTATTACCATAAGTAGACCTCCATTCTCCTCTGGAGGCAAGCATCCGTACGTCCTTTCTTCTTCCGCAGCTCCTGTGTTTTCATCGTAGACTTCTTCAACTAAGCTGAAGCATGAACCTCCAGGCCGAGTCTCACAGGTACCATTTACAGCGTTATCGGGGCAACTACCATCACAGTAGCACGTTAACGTACGAGCTGGAATAGAAACAAATTGAATATTAATTAATATCAATATTACTAAACAAATATTTTTGTTTACTGTTCATAAAAAAATATTTCAAGAGGATCGGTTTGGTGATTTTCGATGAATTATCGCATCAAATAGTGCTTCAAATTATTCATGCCGTCTTCAATATGAATATACATCGAGACGATTTTTCTAAAAACCACAGCATAACTAAAGTAGATATATTTCAAAGTGAAATAAGTTAAAATTATACTTTTTCTTTAAAGCACAAACTTTTTTCATCTCCCACAAATGACCGATTCTTCAGTCTTGAATTTTCTTCTACTTTATTTGTGTAAGTAGTCGATGAACTAAAAACAGTGTTTTCATTGCTTCACTTTCCGTAGTTAATCGATAAATAAATCAATTAAAAAATCGTTGTTTTTGTAGCGAGGAGGTTGCACGCTAATTGTCGCATTTTTTGAATAATGTTAATAAAGGGTCAATTACTTGTATATAACATCACATTTTTATATATGGGGCCCAATTATAAAATCGAGTTCATTCTATTTGACTAGTGAAAACACTTACTTTCTTTAAAAATATTTTGCTAGTCAAATCGAGCGAATTTGATGTCCATAATAAAGCATATACCACATGTTTTAATTCTTCAAATAGCTACAAAATAAACTATAAGAAGTGACCGATTCTAATGTAACTACGAGCCAAGCCATGTCAACAAATATTTTTTCCTTTTACTCAATCGAATATCTATTTTTGAAAAATATCGAAAAAGTATGGTAAGTAAAGCTGGGATTGATGACCCCACGAGAATAATTGCAACAAATTATTCGCCTCATTGGCTACCAATATTAGAACTACAAGTAGAATGACTTAGAAATTGTATGTATTATTAGCTCTTAATTTAATGAACAAAAAGCGTTCAAAAGTTTTGTAGTTCCGGTAGAAGAGATTAATAAAAATGTTAATTTAAAAAACCCGACTGACTGCAAAAAAGAATTAAAAAGATGTAAACAAGACACATTCATAATTAAATCTATAAATAAATTAGTACTATTAAAATTATACTTGTGTCGTTTTAAATGTATGCTGATAGTGAGTGCACCCAAAGATATAGTATATTGCTAACATAAGTACCTACTGATGTAACTAGGTATCTAACTGCTCAATATTTGTAATAAACTGACAAAGTATAAAAAATTGGCAGTCGGAGGCTTCCTACATAGACTAATAAAAATATGCGTAGCCTCCGACTGCCCATTATTTCAGCTTATTAAAAATATTGAGCAGTTAGATACCTAGGTACATTAGTACTTATGTTAGCAATATACTATACCTTTAGGTGCACTCACTATCAGCATACATTTAGAACGACACAAGTACAATTTTAATAGTACTAATTTATTTATAGATTTTATTATGTATGGGTCTTGTTTACATCTTTTTAGTTCTTTTTTTGCATGTCAGTCGGGTTTTTTTGGTTTTTTAAATAAACTTTTTTATTTTTAGCTTTTTAGCTTATTTAATACTATATAAGCGGATTTAAGAGATAACACTCCAGTGTAATTAATGATTTATAGATTGTGAGCGTTTATAGCCTAAGAAATAATTAACACATACGATCTTTTTTGAAGTTTCTGTCAAAATGGTAGCATAAAAGTGTTATAATATATATATTTAGAGTTGACTCTCATTTGATTCCTATATTGTAATAATAAAAAGAACTTTTTGTATTCCCTCAACATTTTTTTTTTCGGACCCAATATTTAAATATTATACCCTATGTCACTCCTCCAATTGAAACGAATCTAATGACACCTCACTCTTCAAAATCGGTCAAGCCGTTTAGGCTACAGGAGGCCACAGTGGAACGGACTTACAAACATACATACACGCGAAAAACATTACCCTCCTTCTGAGTCAGTCGGGTAATAAAAGGGTGTTTCCAGCAAATAGCTCTGTTGCAGTAGTGTGGTAGGAATCGGTAAATTATTAGATGAATTTTTAGTTATCTATATTCGATAATACAACCGTCTACGCGCGAGTTCATTTCACACATCTGAATATTTGGTAATGATATTCAATGAGGGTAAAATTGTATAACGAGCTATCCTCCTAAAATTTCTTCTTGATACAATTATTTCAGTTATCCGGAAGACACGTTTGATAAAAAAAAGACAGGAAATTCGATGTAAACTGTCAAATAACATTAATTCCTAACAAAACTATACTCTCAAACATCGAATATTTTGCATAAATAAGCCTTTAGCAAGCTGTTAAGATACCATCTTGAATGCAGTTTGCAAACCGAGGAAATTATTGTAACGCCATTAGCCGCACGTTACATTCAACGCATTAATTGGCTTTCTGCAGAACACTAAAAGTACAACAAGAGTAGATCCATTCTTAGAAGAACGGCAATACCTTTCGAGATAGTTATCTCTAGCTCGAATTTCGAATTCAAATAACAAGTTGGGCAAGGAGGAAAATGGTTAAATTCCTTTCAGTAATTAATCATTGACGCCGAACCCAGTTGTAAAACAAATGTAACACTGTAATTCTGGGTCGGAGCGATTGTGTCGCACGCAGCGCTAATAGCGCGTTCCGGTTGAAAGGCAGTAAGCATAAATGGATTATTAAAGAATAAACGTTTGCAACATGCAAATGCTTGAATAATAACAATTCATTTGAAAGATATTATTCCATGGATTGCCGTAACATATGTAAATCCACAGGAAAAGGCGATATCTGGGCACCCACGAGTCCCAGCCAATTAACCGCGACAGGGAGGCGAGTATTGTCCCGCTTTCCCGAGCGATCATTATTAATAGACGCGTTGCACTCGCGGATAGAAGAGGCAAAAAATAAAAAAAAAACAGAAACATCATTTCCGCTGGGAAACGTTTCACCGCTCTGCCTACATAGGGTTACGCAAAATAAAAACGCCTTCGTTCGTAAATATAAAAATTTGATACACTCGAGAAAGGAATTCCCGAGGCAAGGCATTTTGAATAAGCATAAATCAGAGGCATCTGTTGGACGACCTGAGCCGTAACGTGTGGAGCGTGGGTGACCAAACGTTTACAAAACTGCAATCGTTTCCCCAACGTGTTTTTGATATGGTAATTCCAATCCTTTCGCTCAAACACTTGGCCCGCCGCAGAGGCAAAAATAGTAAAGCGGGCTCTGCTCCACGACCGCAGCAAATGCGTTTTATCTGGTTGAATAAATTTCCCTCTTTTATCGGCCTCGGGCGATTGTTTCGGACAAATGGTAAAATATTTAATAAGAGCAATTAATTCCGATAGTGTGCCCGCTAAAATAAGGCTGCAGAGTGTCCAGCACAAAAGAATCAAGCAAAACAGCGCCAATGGTCGCTTTCCTGCCATTAATGCTTTTACGTTTCTCAATTACAATGAATGTGTAAACATTCGGCAAGGTGCACGTGGTTCGAATTGTTTACTTTAGATTTAATTCGATCACATATTCAGCTGCGTCATGTTTGTTTACCAATGTGCTCGGATCGGGATACGCTTCCGCTTTCGCGATGTTATTTTGCTTTCATTCTCATTTTACATTTTCTTTACAATTACCTGAGTTTTTTCAAATATCCATTTACGATGTACATATGTATGTACATTTTACATGAGTCTTTAAGAGGTATGCGAAATGCATAAATTATAAAAGGCGGTCAAGTACTGGTTAGACCCACCTACTAATGTTCTAAGGCCTATTTTCAGACTTCGTGAAATAAACTTTAATATCTTCATCTTCTTCAATATCGTTCATTCTTTCTCCAAACGATATTTTCGAAATTATTATTATTCAAATTTATGAAAAAAATATATTTTGTACTACTGATATTAACACTACACTACGAAAGTTGAATTGTGTTGAGTATGAGAAAAAGTGAGTTCCGTTTTCTCATAGGTAGGCGCAACTTTTATTGTACATATGTATCACGTCTAAACCGGTTTGACATTTATTTGACAGGTCTAATGTCAGTGTCAAAACCCATTGTACCTCGACCAGTTAAAGTGTTTACAACTAGTTTTTTTTTGCGATTGAATATGGAGTTTTGTACCAAATAATCGACATTTGCGAGAAAGCTATCAAGAAAGGTTTTTTTTACACAGGATTGTGACTGGGGATGAAAAGTGGATTCTCTATGACAATCCTAAACGTAAAAAAGCTTGGGTTAAGCCTAGTGAACCTGGTCTATCGCAACCAAATCGGGATATTCATAATGACAAGTCTACATACATACTAACTAATACATTTAAAGCGAGCTATTGAAGAAGAACGTCCAGAATGGGACAATCGACACGATAAGATAATAATTTTAGATGATAACTCATGAGACCTCATATAGCTCAATCAGTGAAAAACTATTTAGAAAGGCTGATGTGAGAAGTATTATACCACCCGCCGTACTCACCGGACATTGCACCTTCCGATTACTAATATTTTTCCGGTCGATGCAGTCAGCCCTTAGTGGAGAACGGTTTCATTATTTTGAAAGTATCCCAATTTGGCTCAATAATTGGATCGTCTCGAACGACGAGCAATTCTTTAGAGATGGAATCCCTATATTGCCGGAAAGATGGGCAAACGTCGTAACTTCTGATGTAGCATACTTTCAATTATGTTCAAAAAGATAGATTTTATAAATAAAGGTTTGTTTTTACTAAAAAAAGACGGAACTTTCTCTTTCTCATACCTATTTTGACCAAACCCGTCAATTTAATTTTTGATTATATCCATTTTTGGCTTAGTTTATGTAGATAAATAAAAGAATATAATTGATCAAAAACGACAGTTAATAGAATAATTCATGACTTTTCACATAAAAACAATTGGAATAAAAACAGCTTCTATGTATTTGCATTCTAAAAGGCTGAAAAATCTGTTTTATTTTCCACGCAAGATATGCCTAATTTTTTTTACTTAAACTTGTGTTTGTAGCTTTTACAACCCTATCTACTAGAAATGCGACATTAACTTAGAAATGAAAAACCCTCTTAATTCTATGTCTATGTTTTGGCCAATCTCAAACTTTAGTTCTCCACACTGCACGATTTTTGAAAAACAAGCTGTGACAAATGGACAGATACCAAATTTAAAAAGATAGATCTACTTCTTCTAAATTTCATAAAAAATAATATAGCTTGTCGTTTATCACGATATAAAAGAAGAATTATTACTGGATTTGCCTGAAATTCGTATGCTCAACTGTTTTATTACTCACAGGATTGGATCTTTAGGGTAATACATTTTCCATTAATCACTTTTGCCTTAGTCATTACATAGCATTACCGTTTTATTGACTACATTTATCAAGTGGACCCAACATAGATTAAGATGACTTTTGTTATTTCTCCACAAGGCAAAGGAATTAATTTTAATTGTTTATTTAGTACATTTCTAGCATCGCCAGCAATTAATTTACTACGCATTTGGGTTACGCTACTGTATGTCAGGAGATGAAGAAGGATAAGTCGGAGAGAATCAAATGAAACTATATTGTATGTGGCTTGTAATTAAGTACATACTTGCAACATAATGCTAATTCATATGTAGTCGTAGAATATGTAATCCCATAAATCGAGAGAAACAGAATAGAAACGCCAATCATGTGTTTCGCATATAAATGTTTTAGTTCTGTTTTGAAAATCACCTTACTCTTCTACCTTTACAAAATAAAAGTGCAATGTTTTTGCTACTAATTGAATCAACATCTTATATTTTGTACTATAATTTTCTTGATCTATACATATTCACCTTGAAGCGTAATTGGTTCTTTTAAGATAGAGAGCCATTCACTTGTTCTAATTAGTTTTAAAACGCATCCCTACGCCTCTTCTATCAGGAATTTCAAACTGCTAAAGGTCAATGAAATTTTTATGATTTTTAGCTATCTTTAAAATGTTAATTTTTTCTTTTAAGTATTCCTAAAAATACTGCCAATGTTAAAAATTTGTGATGAAAGGATTCACCGAAACACGTGAAGGTTTACCAGTCTAACGATACTTTAGTAAGTTTCACAGAACGTTAGTTCTGAAAACTTATTAAAAACAATTTTTCTTTCAAATCTATAAAAGTAACTTCATTTTTATTAAATATATTTTAATTATTAGATATATTTTGATTACTAGTAATTATTTTTATTTTAATAATTTTGTGAAGATGAAAGTCGATTATTTATAGAATTTCTGACCGTGTTAGAGCGAAATAGTGCTTAAGAATGGTGTAGCAGAGTTACCTGTGTATAATATCTAGTTGCATGCATCTACCAAACACTTTATTTTAGTAAAGAGCATAGTCCACATAACCGATAAACGTACGTTAGAATTGCAAGTTATGAAACTAATTTTATAGGAATTCGTAAACGGTTTGCTTTAATAGGTATTATTACCAAAGCTCATATAAAATAATAACATTGTAAACATTAAAATTTTGAAATTAGCATGACTCTGAGAAGTCGAAACCAACAAGATCGTTTAATTTATTAAACAAACCACATGTTTAACCTACAACTCAGATGGCTCCGTAACTGCATGAAATACTCTTTACTTGATATTTGCATATAACCCAAAAACACCCACATAAAATCGAATTTTTCGTTCTGCGTCCGTGCTGGCAAATATTCCTCTCATTAATTCAGCTTGTATTCCCCTTCATAATTGCTTCGTGAACAGCAAGAACGCAAGTAAACAAATCAGTTCAAATGGGAACAATTGTAAGTAAACAAAGAGCAAGGTTGCCCAGAACGATTGATTGATTGATTGATTCAGCAAATGAGTGACTTTCATTTAGTCATCAAGGGACTTGTCTGCACTGGGTCTGCACAAATTAATATGCATGCAATTCCGTAAATGAAAATCTCGTGATGGCCTGATTCTACATAAACCAACCGACCAAAAATGGTTCTTTTCATAATTAAGCTGCCTTTAAAGTTGGCGGCACATGCGTACTGAAAGAACCTATCTTTGAATTGCCTAATAAAATGTCAAGTTTTATGGTAAAATTGCATTCCTAAATTTGATTTATTTAGAACAAATAGCAATGAATATTTTGGCGCGCAACTTTAATTGCTAAAAGCGATTAATTTCACAAAATTGGAATTTCCAACATTGCAGCTATAATATACAATAATTTGCCTCTTGAAACGGCAAGGAACACCAGATATATCTTGTTCGTCAGGCACATGGTGAAAATACCTTCTGACGTAACCAGAAAGCTTAAGAAACCACCAACAGTAATTGAGCAGAAATCTTGTTTGCCTTCTGAGTAAACCTGACTACTGTCAAGTTAACTGAGATTTTATCCAGCCAACATTGATTGATATTGATATTGAACTGCCAGCTGTATCTACGCCTACTTACTTGCCATTAAAAGGGATGATTACGTAACGAAACTTTCAGAACTGGGGAGATAACGACGCAAGTATCTGACGGAATTATTGATCTTATCGGGCGTAATTAGTTGGGACTGTTGGCGCCGCCGTGGTACTTCTTCCTTTCCTAAAAGGTCCTATGCCCTCCCAAATACAAAGCCAATCAAAACAAACAGACAAAACAAGCGCGGGCCAATTTTTCAGCTGCGCTAGTGCAAATAAACTTTGGTGTTATTTTTGTCTTTCGTAATTCGTCTATCCATGAGCCGGACGAATATGCAGACTTCGGTGCTATTTTGAGACTTCATCAATTACTTGTCTCGCGTCAGCACAACTATGGGATTCTGTTAACCGTTTGTGCCGAATTGGAATCTGCAATTTAAAATGAATCGTTGGCTTTTATGGTGCTTTGTTCATTAAATTAATGCGATTATAAAGAAAAACATTAAAAGGATATTTGGCGTGTTATATAAATATGGCACTGGTATTCAAACATTTATTACTAAAACGTATTCTTTGTAATGAAATTTCTTTATTAATAGAATACTTGTCGATTTAGACAAATTGACACAAACCTAATTTTTTTACTATGATAACTTTTACATTTATTTAATTCATATAAAACATTTATTATTTTAAATACCACATTATGCAACTACCATTTTTAGCTCATGTGGCTTACAAAAGAAACTAAAAGCTTTGTATGCTCAAAGAGGATAGCTTTATTTTATTTTACTATTAACAAAATTTTTAATTTTAATAAAATCAAAAAACAAATCTGATTAAACGAAAATATTAGTCCCAGTTCGCAAATCGAAAAAAAAATTGCAACACATAACTATTTTAGTTACCTTTAATTTCAATTTGTTTTCCCATATTACAAAACGTCAGATAATTTTATTGGATATTTCTAAAAAGTCAATTATTTGTTTATACTGGTAGGCTATTATAAAAATAAAGAACGAGATTAAGATGGATAGAATTATGTAATAAAAAGTTATAGAAAAGATTAGGATTAAACAACATTCAAAAATGGCAATAAAAAGAACTGCATAACTACATTATTATTGTTATATTCCCCTTTTTGTTCTTTATAATTAACTCCACAATCTATTTTGGAACCAAAAATAAATATGTATGTACATACATCTTATTATATTAAATATCAAATATGAATGCATTGAACCAAATCTTATATAGGGCAAGAATTTTCTAAAATTCCGCATGACACCATAGTAAACAACTTGAAAAAGAATTTGAAAAATTTATTTTATTTTTATAGGTTTAATGAGTTATAATAAATTAAGTGTATCTAAAAATATTTTTATATTTTGAAATTTATAAAAATATTTCAACAACTCTCTAAATTGCCAAGTTTTAGTAAATATATTTGGAATTCTTTCCGTTGAAAGATATTATTCACCCACTCAAATTATAGAGAAAACCACAAAGCAAACACACTTGAGCAATCATTATGCAGATTACTCAAATCTCAAATTATTGCGGGTGAATTTGCAGCATCATTGCTGGAAGCAACCTTTATTAGTCACGAATAATTGTAGACCGATTTTCATTCAGAATTTCCAAGCAAATTTTCTAACAAGATCTTTTTTTCATAACAAGTACAACGAAACAAAGGAGGTAATTTATCGAACCTATTTCCGGCTAATAACATGAAACATCAAATATCGAATAGTATATCCGTGTATTCAAATCTAGCACGTAATGAATGTAAGCGTGGTGTTCGCTAAAACAAAGATAGCTCAAATTGATATAAAATTTTATCTCCATGCGAATGTTATATTTTGCCACTTATCTTTTAAGAAATCAAGGCAAGGTTCACGCGTTTGTGTATCATTGCTGCGAAACAAATTATTTCTTAGAAATTTAGCAACAAAGGTAGACATTATATAACAACGGCAAATTTCTTATAAATCAGTTTTTTACTGAACACTTTGTTGAAAAGAAAATTGATTTAAGCTGAGATTTAACAAAAAATGTAAGTGGTGTACTGAATAGTTATATGAAAAGAAAATTGATTTAAACTGAGATTAATATAAAAAATTAAGTGGTATGCCGATTAAAATCTCACATTTGTATCGTATAAAGTAACTTCCACGGATTATACCATAAGGTTATAAGAATTTTAATGATTTTTTAGAAAAAATTATTGTTTGAAAACTCAACTGAAAGCTTGTAGAATTTTTTCTTGAAAAATGTAAAGCTTTTATAATAAAAGTTGAAGGTTTTTCTGTACTGTCCTCTACCCTTTCAGTAAATTACTTACGGGACACCCTGTACTGGACTATTGTTTATATTAGAATTAAAGAGCAGTTTTACTAGCCTAAAAGTAATCGATGAATATAAAGATGAACAAATTCGAAAAAAAAAAATTTTGAAAGCCCCTTTAGATTATGTGAGTAGTTCATATGAGTCAATGAATCGGATTAGGTATTAGTAAGCAGAGTTTGCAACATGATACGATGAATTCGAACATCCATCCCACTTGGGTTCATTTCTAAAATCTAAAGTCCTCTAACCAACCTGATTTTTGTATTTATAAGTTCAATCAAAATAATTTTGAAAACACTCTAGTAAGGACCGAGTAAACAGATATAATATAAAATTTATGTGTTATCATTTCGATAAGTTCCGAGTGCGCAATAATAATAATTGAATTAGGACATAACATTTTAGAAAGTTGTCTATTTATTTGATTTAATACTTTACAGACAATTAATTATACGCGATGAGCATGATCACATGAAGATTAATAAAAGACACTCACATGCTGATCTCATGAGTTTCTGATATACATAGTTAGTTTGAAACAGTCAAATTCTAAATTTCTTAGCGTTGCTAACAAATCATATTTTTATCTACTACTACTACTACTCTTTACTACTATTATCAAAATTATTACGAAAATGTATGTAGATACCTATGTATTAAGGGAATTTTATGTAGGTGGAAACAAAAATAAGGCGTAGTTGGAATAATTTCTTAATTTTGGGCCTAAAAATAAATTGTACGACGTCTCAACTCTTTAATATAATAAAAAAACGTAAAACTGCGTAATTGGCTGTAGAAGTATTAATAATAAGGTCGCATTAACTTTTTAGGAACAGTAAAAAAGTGTCAAGATACTTTTAAAGGTATGTTATTATAATACAACTTAAATATTTCCTAGGATATTTCTGATTAAAAATTCAGTTTGATTCTTTTCATATTCTACTTATTTCGTTATAAATAAGTTTTTATTAGCTTGGCCAGTAACTTCCTTATATTGCAACAAACAAATCTCACAATTCATCCACTTCTAGTTTTTGAATCGTTTTGAAATTTTGAATACATATGCAATTTTAGTGACAATACAATAATAAAGTACCATCGAGCTAGTTTGATGAGGGAGGTGGGCGGACATAGGAGTTCTTCAATCCTAATGTTGATTGTGTGATCAAGAGATTCTGACGATTTTTAACTTTTTAGTGTGTTTCTTATAAGTAGCTAGTAACTACAAGTTTTATTTGTTAGCAAGTAGACCAATTTTTCAAAAGAATTTATCTTCAGAAAGAAATATGTTGCTTATGGGTGCATTTTCGTGCCTTTGCTCATTTTAGTTATCCCTCAGTCAGTTCAAATAAAGAAAAGAAGGAATTAATGATGTGAAAACATTTAGTTTTGAATTACAAGACAATTTCTAAGCATGTTATATTCTTCGCAGGTAGAAAATCCCCTAGATCTCCAAAAGTCCTCAATAGCTAAACCTGATCGCTGCAACAATAGCCAAGGCGTTAAATCATTTGGATTCTTTCAAAATAAAGGAGGAAGGGCTTCGACAGGAGGTAGACCTTCAAGATTATGCGTGGTACTTGTCTGCATTGTTAGATCAGGACGGTCAGAACCTTCTTCTGTTACTATTACAGCTGTTTAAGAAAAAAGGTTCACTTTGTGAAAAATCCCAAAAATAAATGGTCAAAAGCAGAAATTTTTGAACAAGTATGCCAAATGTAATTCATCTGAGCATCTGAAATCCGACACCGCCAGAACCCGTGAAAAGTGACTCCTCTAAAGTCCCTCGTGGGCAGCCCGGACCCTGCGTGCCCGCACGGCCGCACGACACTCCAGAGATGAAATCAAACCTCAAAACAAAAGTCCGTATCTCCCCTGCATCAGGCTTATCAGCGGTGAAGATCGACGCTGCGCTCTTTAAATTCAATCCACATTTTAAGAAGGAAAACATAATAAAAATGAATAAAAGAATATGTTTGTGGAAGGCAGCATAAAAAATTCAAAACATGAAGAAAAAAATCTTAAAATCTTAAATCCAAAGGAGGAATATGGCCAAGCCGGGGAAAGATACCGCGACCGCGCCAAGAAAAAACCCCGGAGAGGAAAGGAAAAATATTTCGTTCTGGACTTTTTGAATTTTTTAATTTATTATTTACCATGTGCCTTCTTCTTTCTGGTCTTCGGCGCCATGTCTGGAGAGGGTTTATTTGTCCGTTGGTGTTGGGCCGATGATTTGCCGCTTCCCGTACAATATCTGGCCGCACTCGGATGTCCTTCGTAATCACGAGTTTTATAATTCGCAAATTGATTCTTGGCACTTTTGCGACTGCTACTGGTTGGCTAAATTTGGCGTTAATTATGAACTCCGGACTTCCTCACAATCCTTGCGTACTACACGATTTTGTCATTTTATCTTAAGCACATGATATTTAAATATACAGTGTTTATATAAATAGTAAATCATGCACAGCACGGAATGTGTTAGATCTAGACAAGCTAGAGAGATGGCTTAAATCACCGAAACCGCCGAATCCACGTAAACATAAATGCACTCATAAAACTTCTTTATGAACGGAAGGAGCACGGCACTCGGTCTGTATCAAGAGGCAATTTCTGCAACATTCTTGAAAGTCAAATGAAAGTTTCTAAAAATATTTTCCGGCGTGGAGGATTTTCTTTTGTGTACAATACACACAGCAGACGACGGCGGTGCTGAGAGCCTCGCCGTCTATATTCGGCTAGGGAAATTTATTTATAAAACTTCCGCAAAAATAGTTCTGAACATGCTCAATTCAGCGGTGGTGGCAATTAACTAAAATTCATTGATCGAATTGCAAATTACTCCAAACTGTTTTCCCCGGCTGTTGGTTGGGGCCTAAAGCGCGGTCTAAAAGCATCCGCAGTGTGAGGCGGATGAGATCGAAAAACCAACGCAATGCAGCGCGACACACAACACAACTCGCTTGAGACAAACTCCGAACTAAACTTAGCCGACTCGGCTCTCAAGTCAAAGACTCCAATCCAAGGCGAAGAATCCAAGTATGTTTATGTTAAGGCTAAGAAAATTTTCTTTTATTTGCTACACACAGTCAGGTTTCAGTCGGTCCTCACACTCGCTCTTTAGCAAACGAATGATTTGTTTACGTATTCCCTTCTCGCTTTAGTTTATGCTGCTCATAAAACATACATAGACGAGTACAGAAGTAGAAACAGGCACCTTTTCTTCATCTTAAGAACCCGACAGTTTATCCGCCGTGCTTATGGCCTTAAATAGAAAGATTCATTGGCTCCAAATATGACCAGCGACGGCAGTAATTGTCGATTGCCCGCTGCCATTGCAGCAATCTTGTTCCCAAGTCAATTTGTAATTTAAGAGTTCACCAATAATTTTAATTAAAATCGATCAAGTGATTTAGAGGCATTACTCTCCTCTTTAGCTTGGGAATGGAGGAGCCCTGGAGCGAACTCCAACAAGCAGGAGAATTCACGCTTTGTTCATTTGCATTTCGAACATGGAACAGCGCCGCACATGTGTTGACCAGAAGGGCTTTTTACGCAGGTAGAAGTACCTTTTTTGTGCCTCCTAATCCCTAGGCTATGAACCAGAACCAACATTTTGACCTGGCCTCTTTCAATAGATGACCGATTTTGTGGGAAACTTCATATAGTAGGGCCTGCATTCCCCTAGCTAGAGAGAAAAACACGGATTTTATGCCTACTACCCTAATCTGTATCTTCAACCAAAGATTTTAGTTTATGAAACATGTAAGATTTGGAAACAAAAGTTTTAAAATAAAAATAATTTATTACCCATATGAATCAAATCCAACGTCTCAGTGAAAGCAATTTGCGACAATCGCTGGATTCATAGCTATTTTATTAGAACTTTATTGCAGATGCGGCAATTCTTGTTGTCTTTAGCACTTAAATGAATATAATTTATGAAACGACCGTGAACCTTCAGAGCCATTTGCTCTTGTCATGGTATCTTTATAGCATCTATTTGATCAGACAGTAAAATTTTTGTTTTTACTTACAAAGTAACTAATGTTAATGTTTTTGGAAGATGAAAAAGACTTCAAATATGTTTGTTGCAATATTGCTTTGATTTTCATTTACTGGAAAATAGTAAATGAAGAAGAATTTGTGAACTTATAAAACTAATGCTTTTTAAACTAGTATGTTATAAAAAAAATTGAGCAAGTGCGAGTCGGACTTGCGCACTGATAGTTTCGTACTAAGGAAAGCCATAAAAAATATATTTGGGTCATTCTACAATAAGAGGTTTTGAGTCCATAGAGAATGCGGCCAAGGGGAAAAGTTGGATTTTTTTTATTAAAAACATATATTACGATTTAAGTCCCATTTCACTTAAGGGCAAGTGAATTTATACATATTTACTTACTTTTTAGAAGGCCAGGGTAGATACATCGGGCAGGGTAGAGACTTTTTTGACCAAAGGAGAGACTTTGACGTAATAAAACAATGAATAACATAAACTTTTATTAAACATTGTACTTAACTTATCATTTTCTATTAAATAAAAAAAAAAAATATTGAAATCGGATCATTAACAAAGAATTTATCCGACGAACACACATAAAAAACGGCGGAGTTTTTCGGTTTGAGAATGGTCTGTTTTTGAAACAAAAATAATGTGGGAATGCATTTAAACTACTTATTACTACACTTTTACTGCCTTTTGTATAAGGAAAATCCTTAGTAAATAGAAATATTTTGTTATCTTGCCAGGGGAGATACGGCAGGGTAGAGACGTTTTCGTGACAAATTTAAAATTTGTAACATACATAAGTTAATATTGGGTTAATAATATATCACACCTCCACTATCCCAGTATTGTTGAGCTGAGGCAGAAAATTCAAATAAATTAAGTGAATATTATAAGTTTTACGACCTGCCAGGGGAGAGACACAATTACCTTGCGAAACCACTGCACCGCACTGTTGCGTCGCGACAACTAACAAATTACAGCAATCCAACGACTCGCATGTTTAGTATTACTAACTTCAGGTTGATACGCATCCTTGAAAGCTATTGTGAATATGGCAGTTTAATATTTCTGTTTGTACTAACGGACCAAAATTCGCCAGGGTAGATACGCAAAAAAAGCGGGACAAAATTGAAAATCGAAAATTATTGAAAATAAACAAATATTTTTGTATTTTACGTTTATAATACTTAAGTATGCTTCTTTAAATTCGTGCTAAATATAAATTAATTTGGCAACTGCGACAAAGAAGGTATGTACTGTCTACATGTTTAACTGAAAACGTCAAGGGGACAGGCCAGGGTAGAGACTTTTTCAGCCTTAAATGTGGGATTTCAGGAAAATGAACTTTAAATGGGCATTTAATCATAATGCTATTCATAAAGTACATTAAGATGCTGCGATTTGTTGCATAAAATGACAAGACGTAGAATAAAAAAAGTATTTTATAATGATGGACGTACACATTACCTCTTATCGTAGAATGACCCATATAATAAGAAGTTTTAATTATGATCTGAAATTAAATTATCTCAACTTAGTAATCGATAATGCATATTTTTTCAATTCTTTACTTTGAAAGAAAATTCAAATTTTAAATGCGTTCAAATTTAACGAATTTATTTTTCGTTTGGATATATGAACTTATGTAGATGAAAAACTAAAATAAAACAGAAAAGTAGGTATAATAATTTTAAAATGAAAAATAATTAAATTAAAAAAAAAAACTTTTAAAAATTCTTCTCTTCAGTAAAAAGTATTCTAACGCAAATTGTGTAAACTGTCTCTTTTCAAACACTTTAGTGTATATGCTATAATTTTAATTTCCCAAATTTGATACCATATCAATAGCATTAACAGTAAAGCTAAGAAACGCTTTGAATTTTATAAAAAGTTACCTATCCCCTTTCAAAACCAAACAATTCCTGTGTTTTTATGATCTGATCTGAATCTCAAATTTCGCATTGACTTGAATTGTTTCAGCTGTAACCTATAGCAAAGTTTTTGAAATTTGTAAAAAATCCATCAAATTACAATTATTTTTGCCCATCCTATCAAGTCATGAAATGAAAAATTTATTGGATCTAGTTTTTGACGTAAATTAAGATATAAGTCAATACAATTTGAGCACTTTTCTCAAAATTAAAAAGTTTTGCTAGGAGTCCCTATTAACTTCCAATTCAATACAACATTTTCTGTGAAATCCGGATCAGATTTATCAAAAAACACAGCTTATATAAAAGTTTACATTAACAATTGATAATTCTATCGTGAAACTTTTTTGTTTTTTAAATCTGTTCTTTTAAATTTAAAAGGAATTTGATTCACCTTCACTTCTTGTTTTCAGCAGCGTATTTTTATTTATTACGGCACAACATCGTAATCTATTATATTCTGTTATCGACATAATTCATATCTTATTTCTATCGAAGAAATGCTATAAATATTTACTTTTGAGGCAAGAATACTTCCGATAAAAAAAAATTTAAAGCTATTGATATCACCACTATTTCTTTCGGCTGAACGGAATATAATTCACAACAGGAAATTACTACAATCTGCAACTCAAATTCGATCAAAATAAGCAAGCAAAATAAGAGTAGGTGTAATCAATTTCTGCCTTGACCAATGTAGTCAATGGATCGGACCATTAATTCTAGTCTCAATAGTTTCAAATTTCACGACAGTATGTGTAATTCTGCATAAAATTACCTCCACGTTTATGAGCTGCTTATCTATTCGAAAGATATCTGCGCTTAAAACCATGACGATGGCGAATCACTAGCATCATTAAGCGCCTTAATACCAAACAATGTTGAGCATTGAGAGAAATTATTAGAATCGAGTTTAAACGTTAACTCAATTGGGCAGATCGATATTCAGATATTATGCAGAAAATCATATGAATCGGTCCGTGGCCGTGCAGCGCAAGCGCACCTGAATACCTTCCGAGCTTTGCAGCGCAGGTAACCCTTAATTAGAGCCTTACCTGGCGGCTCCTAAAGACGTGTGTGTCTGCATGTGCAGAGCGGCGTTCCGCCGTTCCCCGGCCCCGGCACGTTCGACGGTACCTCGCTATTTTGGTTTATGGACCCGCCGGTTGTAGGTCGGCGTACGCTCATTGAGTGTTCGCCATGCTTTTATCTTTGACAGCGGTTTTAATTATAAACCGTGGCCTAAGGAGGAGCGAGAAGCGTGTGGGTTAGACCAGTTTTTTTTTTTCGTTACACGAATTTAAGATTTTTCAGGTCTTAGATTAGCGCGTTGAATATATGGCCGACGATTAACGAGAACCCCACTTCCGTATCTCTAACAAAACGGTAGTATGGCTGCCTTCCCCGATTTACCTGACTTACCGGCTTATGTATATTTACATATGAAGAGAAGTCTCATTTGATTCCATTAATCAGAGCTTTGAAAAAGTGCGGGGGATTTTTAATGATATTTCAAATGGCGACAGAAGTTTCGTTAAAAATTAAAATTCAACCGTTGAAGCGTTACGTAAAACCAGATGCCTTCTTTCGGTTGACAACTTTCTTCTTGGAAATCTGATTCTTATCCGGCCAGCACCGAAAAATTATCAAAACCAGTTCTGGTAAGACTTTTTATTCCCGACACGATATTTTCGAGGGATTTATAGCATTCAAAACCTAGCCGGTAACTAATATACCATGACCGATGAAAACATTTCTTATCCCGAATTTTGGTTTTTATAGCTATACTTTTTCTGCAGCCAAAATTTAACTTTATAATTTTAATTTGGCGTGAGAAAATTAGTCAGTTAGAATAATTATGAAAATTAGATACATGAGGTTAAGCCAACTCCAATACAGCGAATCTATTTAGGAACTGCCGCAGATCTAGGAAACTTAAGACGCATATACCGCTTATGTAAATAAAGCAGCTTCCTGCCTCAGTTAAGTATTTAGTACTATCAAATTTATTCAATTTCACCGCTCTCTGATAGCTATGGCGCCAAATCATGGATAGTGCTTTTTTATACCTATGTATAACAATGATGGTGCTTGAATAATTTGGCTAAATGCGGAGAAGATAATAGCGATATTTGGAGAAAAGGTCGACTACCGTCTTCTGCGCCTGATAGTTATTTAATTTTGTGATAAAAGATATTAAAGGATCTTTTATTGGAGATTATAACTGAGCCATTTAATTGGAGTCAATTATTATTATTTTTTGAAAAGTCTTATTAAAAGCAGAATCTTTTTTTATATCCCTATATAGTAAACATAATGCAAGTAGGCATATCTCAATTCTGCTGCGATTACCAGCCAAAATATAAATTTGATTTTGAACTATTTCATAGATTAGAAATACGAGAGCAAATGATATTTTTTGAGATTTGCCTTTAAACTTAACAGAGTACTGTCACGAAAAAAAATTGACTAATAAATAGATATTGCATTTTAAACTTAGTAAATTGCTTCTAGGTGCATATAACATGGATCAACCAACGATAAATATTAAAAACGAGATCCGGTAGGAGCAGAGGTTGGGTGGAAGAATACTACATTAAAAATATTTGCAACTACTATGAAAATAGCTTCCATATTGACAACTCTTGAGGTAAGCAATAAGTGAATGGGCAGAAGAATATGAGACGTAAAATAATGGACAAAAAATGCATCTTAGTAAAAATATTCTAACAATAAAATTCATTTAAAGTTCTTAGTTTTGGTCACCTTTCTATGTAAATCTTTCAATCAATCTTAATTAATCTAAATGTTTAATAATGATAAACAATAATCTTGTATATTCTAAGTCACATTTACTTCACTATAGAAATGTCTGAGTACAAATCTGGCGCCAGAAGAAGATAGAATCTTTTTTCTACCAGTACTACTAGTTCAGTATTCCAGGAACTAATTTTTTCATATCACGTAAACACGTACTGATTGTTCAGCATTCTTAAGCAAACATTTCAGACATTTGACTTGTGGCCTCTAACATAAGTCAGATGTTTGCGCTAATTTAATCAGGGTAAAAACTCCCATTAACGCAACATTTATTCTCCAAAATCTTGCTTGAACAACACTTTTAACATAAAAGTTGTAAACGAACGATCATAAAATGCATTATCGTGTCATAACGTTCCCAATGTTACCGAGATTGTCCAGTTGATTATTTTTTACGCCTCAAACGATAATCGTGCAGTATCATGAAGTTTATGATCGTTCTATCTACATGGTGCAAAGTGGTGAGAAATCTATTATATCGCCACCGCAATGGGCAATGTTGTCAAACAGATGTTAACATTTTCTTGTGTGCAGTGCAATATTCAATAGCTTGCTTAATGACATCAATATGGAAATTAATCGATCGACCTAGCACGGACGTCTGCAATCCGCCAGACTGATTAGTTTTTGATACGCTTCATGCATTATAATTGTAAAATACTTACATTTTTTGAATTATTAACTTATAAAAGCAATAATTTCGAGTATAGAAATTCCTCTACGTGCTAACGAGATGGTAATATTTGTGTCATTAAAATATTATTTATGTTTCTTTCCTTGCGTAAATTAAATTAATCTAAAATTTTGTGCTGAAACGGAAACGCAATACGTAGACTATACTTATATATATTATCCTATAATAATTCCAGTTTAAATCAATTTCAATGATTATTATTATTATATATGATATACATATTAAGGGTATTAAGGGTATTAATGAAATTAGATAAGTTTATGGATCGCGTGTTTGCTTATATTTACGCGCGGCATTTAATGAAGGCACCACTTTTTAAAGCGAATTACCTTGGATATTTTTCAGCAAAAATCAGCAAAAAATCGCAGAAATCAATTATTTCTTCTATTCTCTGACGTTTGCGTAAATTTATCAGATCGTTTACACACCGAAATTGCTGCATAAGGTTATGAGGTTTGTGTATTACGACTTTACATACAAATTTTGACAGTTCATTTATGAGCCTAGTAAACTTATGCGATTTACACGAATACGAGGTCAATACGCGTTTGCATGAATACCCTTATTGAAATTTCTCGAATAATGTTAGAGAGTAAATAGATATGTTTTTCTTAATTTCAGTTTTAGCTCGTTAATTATTTATTGCAACAAGTAGACATAAAAAATTCCAACTTGTCCAGACAACCCCAATATTTACAAAGCAATTCAAACAAACTTAAAATATAAATGACGCTTTGCATAAAACAAATGAGTCCCAACTAAGCCAACCGGCAAAATTAGGGTATAGGCGCCAAAACAACTAGCCGGTTAGTGTAATAAAATCCACTTTTATTACCATATCTCTTGCTACCGGCAATTACCCGATGACGACGTTTAAAAGAGACCGAGGAAGTCTGAAGACCCTTAAGTACCTAGGTATTTTACATATTGCGATTGTGTTCAAACGTATTTGTGTGTAAGCTCTTAAAGGATTGGAAATATTTTCTAAATGTAATAAAATTTAAAAACTATAAACGCCAACATTTTTTTATCTGTTCCTAAAATTTTATTCATTTTTATAGGCATTTACTTATCAAAACTTATAAATATATTTTCGAAATGAATTTCTTTTTAATTATAAGAAAATTTTTCAGTTATTCTCCTGTCTTATAACGGACATTTGTATATACATACATAGATCATTCATATGCATTTTTTGCAAAAAATGCTGGAAAATCGTATGTATTGAATTTGTGCATTTATTAGCTGGAATATAAAAAAAATTTAAATCACGACCGCGAATTCCATATGTGGTACAAACGGACGTAAATAATAAAGTATGGCAAAGGTTACAACAAAATCCGCAAAGAGTTCAATTTCCTTTGAACGTAACAATTTTGAAAATTATATTTCTTGCCGAAAAACTTTTAAACTCGATTGAATAAAAAACATTAATAGAGCAAAAAAAAGAAATTAAATGAAAATAAAATTGTAAAATTGAAGACAGGCTACATGCAGACCATTAACACTGGAGCTAACTACGATATTTTAAAGTAAAGCCAACAAATTGTGCATATAGGTAATGTAGGTACCAAGGCTGAATAACTAACCACTCCTAAGGTAGCTTTCTAGAAAACTAAAAAATCATTTTTTATATGTGTTTTAATCAATTATAGGTCGAAATAAATATAAATAAATAAAAACGAGGTGTTTTTGTGCATTTTCTAACCCAAAAAAGAATCGTCTTTATCCACTTCATTTGCAGAGATTTTCTAAGCATGTGAAGGGTGATTTTTTAAGCGTTTAGTGGGGATTAAAAATCAATCCTTGTCATTTACTTTTTAAAGATTATTTCATGTAAATTTTGGCCACGACTACTACTACTACGAGAAGTCCAATTTTGAGTGACTTTTCGAGCATAGCCGCTGGTATCTCACCTCAATGATTTCCAACTTTTTATTGCCCAAAATACACGAGCTGAATCTGGTTGACATGTGGTTTCAACAAGATGGTGCCACATGCTGCACAGCACGTGAAACGATGGACCTATTGCGAAATGAATTTGGTAAGCAATTCATTTCTCATTTTGGACCGGGTGATTTCACACCGTTGGATTGGACTACTTTTTGTGGGGATACGTCAAATCTCTTGTTTATGCCGATAAACCAGCATCGATTCGAGCACTGGAAGACAACATCACACGTGCTATTTGTAAGATGTGCTCGAAAAAATCACTCGAAATTGAACTTCTGGAATGGACCACCTGAACCTTACCTGAAACCTTACATGAAATAATCTTTAAAGAGTAAATGGCAAGGATTAATTTTTAATCTCCAATAAAAGTTTTATACCTTTTTACAATTTGTCTGTTTTTTTTTTTTAATTAAAAACCGACCGCTTAAAAAATCACCCTTTATAATGGCTATTCTGTTTAATAGCAAACGAACTAAACTAACCAATAGATCAATTAAAATTTTCTTAATATAGAACCTTTCTTGTTAGCCGACCCAATTTCCTTACAGTTTCAATTTCGCTGAGAAACAGGTTTTTCTGTGCAATGCAGCTTAATTTAGCATGAAAACCCGGTAGCTTGACAGATTGGCAATTTTCATATAATTATCTATCTGGTTAGTTGAGGAATTTCAAAGGCAATCATGCCTAAGATTATTGCCTTTCACCACGTTTTAAAAATCTCCTCTATTCGGTGTGAACGGCAGTAAAATAGGTTTTAAGAACCTGTAAATTAGATTCAACCATGTATTGTGAAGTGTCTGATTGAGTAATTATAACATGCCTATCTTCACTGTATCGCATTAAATTGTAATATTTAAATCTGGGAGGTCACAAATTTTCCAAGAGTTGGATACAGCAAACCAGCAAGTTTTTAGCCTTCCACAAAATCTGTCAGATTGAGTTGGCATCACCGACGCAAAACCGGAAAGCCCTTCAATCACTCACTGTGAGACTGTAATATAATTACGATAATTTTCGAAGTAATTTCTAGTTGATTTGGTAGTTCATATTAATTTGCAACTTTATACCATGACGAGTTGGAAAATCAAGCTCAACCACATGCTTGGATTGCGGGTAAAGTGAAACCGATAAAAATGCATAATTTCTTCCGACAAAGAGAAAATGTTGCGCCGCAACAACAGTGCAACCCCTTACCCGCGCAACACTCGCTCGTTGGTTTTCCCAAAGTAAACTAGTCGTTAATTGTGTGAACTGGTGCCTGATCAGAGACGTCCCAGCAGCGTCTGCTGCATGTTTTAATAAAAACCAATAAATTCACAATAAATCAGTCCAAACGATTTTTACTGGGACAAGAATTGTTGCCCTGCTTCATAAATTTTGAGATCATCTCTAGCGGCCCACTGTTCGAATACTTGGAACGATGAGAATGAGATTGAATCACCCACTGTTACACGGGACGGGACCATTGTCACATAGCACCCAAAAAATTATTAATTTAACGAGCAGCCGTTGAAAAACAGCAAGCGGCCTTGGGTTTATAAACCAGATTCCCAATGCACAAAGAAAATAAAAGAATTATTCTTAGAAACAAAGGTCTTGAAGCTTTAAAATAGCGCAAAATTAGTATTCGTCAATAAATCGATTTGCTCTAAGTCGAGTGTCTGCGCCATTTTCTCATTACGCCAATTCTCTATTAATTCTCATTGGCTCAGTTGCAGTTGATATCTTTTTGATTCAATTGATTTATTATTGCTACTGCCGGGCAGATCTTTCATACTTCTACTTGAATGTGGCAAGCTGCGCGCCGCTGGCAAATGTGGACAACATGAAGCAATTGAAGCCGGATTTATCCCGCTAATTTGTTCGCGTTAATTATGCAATAAATGATGCTTGACGAGCTAAAGACAATAATAACTTGTAGAACGGAAGATTGATAGCGAATCGATTCATTAAAATATCCATTTTCTGTACATTTTCAAAATAACCATTTACAGTTTCTATTCGGATGCAGAACAAGTTGCATTGACTGTAATTAAAAGGTAGTAAATTCAACAGACAAGTAATATTTCTATTTTATAGCTATCATTATTTATAACTGCATATTTGCAATGTTAATTTTTATATCCACTTCTCCATATTGGGCGTATGTACATACATACATATGTTACTTAAAACAATTATCTTAAATAGACGGAAGTTGAACGCATTCTTTCCTTGTAGTTTTTAAATAAAATAAATAAATAAATAAATAAATACTGCCTTCTATTATATTACATTTTATTATAGGTTAAACAAAAATACACGATATTAAACGATAAGCGATTTGTCTATAATCGTTAAAAACAAAATTTCATATTAAGAATTCGTAACTTTGGTTTATAAATCTCTTAAAGTACCTCAAATTTCACCAAATATCAACCCTTAGGGCTGGGCTAGAGTCAGCGCTGACGGATATAAGAAAATATGCATATTTAACTTTAAAATTTAGAAAAGTAGGAGTATTCAACCACCATTTTCTTCATGTTCCCATAATGCTTGGTAGAAATTGATTCCTACCTGAATTCTGTAGATTTATAATGTATAAAATAATAAATCCAGGAAAGTAAACTAAAAAATGTATATGTAAAGTTACAATAAAATATGAATAGCAATATAAGAACTTTGTTAGAAAAACTCCGGCAGATAAAAAAATCAGGCAGGTAAAAAAAGTATGCAAAAATTTAATAAAAATCCGACGATTATAAAGGCAATTCGGTGGATTGGCTTCCTTCGGTATCACATTAATAGAGTTTAGCTTCATAAAATTCCAGTGTCTTTTTTGAATAATAACATGTTGCCCAATCAGGCCAAAATACTACAGGTATATTATGTTATTGTGTAAAAGGAAGAAGCCACTTCTCCAGACATTCCTTTGTATAAATTTCAGCGTTTATTGTCCCCTTGGTTATAAATTATTCAGTATTTTTCCCACATGAGCATATTGCCTGCCATATCAAGTACTTCTTTGGGTATTTCGATGCTTTTCTATTTTCGTGTCACTTCTCCGATAATTTTGCAAGGTATATTACACAGTTGATCTTGAGATTTTAAATTGTTTTGCCAACTTGAACTGGGAAATGTTCAGATTTTCTAGGTAGCTGTCCACATTAATTTTCGGATTTTCCATCTGAAACAGTTCTTATTTCAATTTTTGTTAGTATACTACATTAAGTTTACAAAGATTAATTTATTTTAACCCGTCAATCAATGAAATTTTGAATTTTTAACTCATGTACTTAATATTTTCTCCATCACTGTATGTATGCAAGCCGGTCACTGTTGACAAGTCGAAAGTATTTACTCTTAATTCGTTTATTTCAAAGATTCTTGAAATTGCACAATTTGCAATGAAACGTTGTGGAAGTATGCAAAAAACCTTGATAGAAAAAGTCTTTTTTTGGAATATCAGAGTTAAATATCTCAAGAAGTACAAGCAACCGACAAAGGACCCCGCACAGAGCCTATGGAAATCCGGTTTCCGTCAAATTGGCTGAGTTTTCGGTATGTTGTGTATTTTAGCTCCCTAATCAAAAGTCTCTATGGCTGCTAAGTCCTAGAACCCCAGGATTTTGAGATACAGGGTCGAATGGTCGAATTTTTTGGAAAGAACACATCGCACGGAAAACAAAAAAAATGGAGTAAAATATATTTAAAAGAAGTATTCAACTCTTCCAACCCTTACCCCCATGAGGGCGGGGGTGGGGGTAACTTTTTTTTTCAACTTTTTTTTTTTTTTGCAGATTCGGACTCTTCATGAAAAAATACGTAACTTTTTTGTCTGGAACACGTTTTTGTATTCAGTGCAGGTGACGCTGTATTCGTAAAAAATTAAGAAAATCCTGTTATGCTCGAATATTCGCCACTCTCGTTCCTACAAAATCGTTCATCAAAATCCTTGATCAAAATCTCAAACTCAATCTGTTCCAAATATACATTTTTTTAAACACCCTAAACAAATCATATTGATTTGAAAAATTACTTGTTATAGAATAATACAGTACAACGACCTCAATCGTCTTTATCTGATCGACATTATAATCGATGCCTCAGTCCTCATTATAAGCTAAGATAATTCGGATTTATTTAAGTTATTGTAACCATATGCACTATAAAATCAAAAGGAATTACATCCAGAATCAAAAAGAACACTCCCATGATTTCGAGGTTTTAAAAATGATCACTTGACAGGTCCCGGGAAGCTCGTCAAGCAAACAGGGCAGCAAGATCCGCCCGAACATAAGTCGAACAAGTGCTAGCAGATTTTTGTTATCTTTACAATGAATGCACTTCAATCAAGTCAACAAAGCGCTGCATTTGGGGTTTTTTAATTCTTCTCTTGAACGGAGAACTGAAGAATAAGAACACAATTGCCCTTAAAAAAAATTTAAATTTTCGTGCATTGTGAACGGGCCTGGTAGGATCGCTACGAATCTTTGCTGCCTTTATAAATATCTTCACATAAATATCAAAGGCATCTATTGTATTCGGTCACACGTTAACGAGTGTGAGTCGTGAAGAGAAGTGTTAAGAATGACACGTAAAAGATGCTTCGGTCCTTAAGCGCTTAAGACCCTCTTTTGAAAAATGATCCGAGCTTCGCTGGAAATTAAGTCCAATTCGAAGCGGTTTCGACAATAGGCACCAATAAATTTGGTTTGAAGGCCCATAAGAAGCGGGCAGCAAAAAGACAAGAACAGAAAAGTTGTTCTTGATTCTTGATGCTGGCGGTGGTTATTCAAGAAGATCCGCACCGCACAGCAGAAGCGTCTTCAACGTCCGTCCGATCCACAGACTCACCTCTCCGATGCTTTTTATTCTTCATTTTAATTCTTCGGCGATTTTCACTTCTGTGGCTTTAGGAAAAAGGAATAAAAGGGTTCAACATGTCACACAAAGCCTGTGAAAAATGGTTGATGCGTTTTATATACATATATATTTTTTTCTTTTGCTTAATCGTTTTTTACTCCTTTCTTGAATTTATCTCGATTTGAGATGAGATAGCATCGATTAAAGAGACGCTGTGGTGTGACTTTCGTGCAGCGCGCGGTGCTGGTTTCAAAATATATTGGGGGCTTTGTGCGGCAAAAAAACTCCCGACAATTTTAAGACGCACCTCATTTTATTTTATGGATTTGAATAAATTCCACCTTTTGGGGTATGCTGGATTTGCAGGTGTTTATTTCCAGCAAATAAACTTTATATATTTTGCACAATTGTCGTCACAAGGCTTTACTGAATTGTCTAACTACTCGGCAATTTTACGAATAATAAAATTCATTTAAAATTTTATGCGAAAACCCAAAGCCTGTTAAGCCATCTCGAGTTGTAAAACACTTACGAAGCCAATTTATGCACTAGGAAATTTTTAAAGCACACTTAGCTGCTTTAAACGCAACATGAGACGGGCATATTGCTTAAAAAAATAATTTTTAAATAATCTTATCATGTTTGGTAGCCCCCTTAGAAATATCATCACCAAAGCAGTTGAGAAGATAACGCCGATTTTTGGCCCTTTATTTCGATTTTTAAAACATTACTTTCTATGTAAAATGTGACAAAATTGGAGCAATAAAATACGTCCAAATCAAATCAGAATTAAATACATACATAAATACATCTTTTTATCAAATAAAATAAAATTGTTCACAACACCACCCTAATTTTTATATATCTTTTACTTCAATTACTCAAATATTAAAATATACATATAAAACTTATAGTGGTATTATGAATGGTTCTTATCGCAAAAATGAATTTGATTAAAAAAAAATATGTATATTAACATTCTAGTCTTATCAAAACGGTCAAAATATTTCTCGGCTCTGCCAAGGGCCAAAAATAAGCCTTTTTAAACGTGCCCTTTGAAAACAAATTTTTTGATATTGCTCTAATAGAGCGAGATCTATAAATTTATCTCCACTTAATTGTTTGATGTTAGGATCAAAAAGTTTTGAGGAATCCAAAAGTATGAAAAAGTAAAGCGTTGTTATTCAAAACTAAAAGCCATAAAATTGCCTTGATACAAACATGGACTACTGGACATATAAAACTCAAATGATATTTCTTTAACCACTTGAACCTAATATGATCTGGTCCGTACTACCAGTTTTTACCTAATATCTTCCTCAATAAAGAAGCACACTGTCTATTTAGCAAACTTCACTACCAAGTCTAAAAGAACTTTATATTCTGTCATCCCCGAATTTCGTTTCAAGTGCACTAAGTGTCATTTACATATCCAATCCATCAGGCTCTGAAAATCTCTTCCATTAATTTTACGACAGCACTGCGGCAGACGAGATTTTAAATCTCAGTAACTGCGGGCTTCTTTGCATAAATTCTCATAATGAGTTGGGATACATTTACTTTACATATAGATTTACTTTTATACACTTTCTCTAACCTTGCTAGGAAGAGTTCTACACTTGCAAAAAAAAATTGTATCTTATATGCGTAGCGTTTCTTAATTAGTAAATAATTTCAATATGCAAATAAACTGCAAGTAACTATACATACGTAGCTTTCAAATGTGGTTTCATCTTTTTTTCTGGGTATTTTAATTAAAAATGTTCGATTTTTTTAGGAGTTTTCGTTCATTGCCAAGTACACTTCATTTGTTCGGCGTTCTTAGAGCGTCTTTAGTTCAACAACCTCTATAGAATACGAAGCAATTTCGTATAAATTACAGAAACTGATTTGTTATTGTACACAGGTGATTAATTGCCGGACATAACCATTAAAATATTTATTGCCTGACTAACCCTTTTGACTCCATTCAGTGCAAAAGATGACTGCGCGCTCGCATATAGATGAAATTTTGAGAAAACTCCACCAAGGCAGGGCAGCTCCCAGCGTCGGCATTGGCACCGAGTCGAATTTCATTATTCAAAAAATAACGAGAATATCGCCGATGGCTTTTCTTTAGCACAGAAGCAGCGAAGAGCGAGACTGACAAGGCGTCAAAGAGTCGCGCCTTCTCACGTTCCATCCGAGACTTCGTTAAAGGCCCCGGCAACGATTTTGTGCTTCAGACCTTTTCATGAATTCAATTTTATGCTTGCATTATTCACGTGGAAGGTAGATCAAGGTGAAATACTGTGATAGATGTGCTCGTTTTGTCTTCCTTGTTCGGGGCGGGCAAAAAAAGCAAAAAATTTAAAAAAAACCAGCCGAGAAATGGACAACACCGGTATGTTCGACGCTTTCAGGAATATGAAAATCATATAATATTTTCGCACAGCGGATATTGCTATGCAATGAGCCCCGCCTGGGACTCGCTGTGCTTATGCAGCACTTGATAAAATCGGTGCAAACATTTTCGTATTCTGCACTGACCCGGGCTGCTGCGATTAATGTTTACGTTAACAAAACTCTATCAGATTATTTGGTAAATTTATTCCTCCTCATTCCGCAGCGGCATTACATTTTCAATATCACCGTCTGTCATCTCGGTTTAAAATGGATGCGAGCGCTCTGATACCCGCTTGCTGCGGCCCGTGCATGATCTTGTCGCCGTCTGGAGAAACGAATGCAATAATCAGAATCTTTTGTTGTGATTTTCCATATTCCTCTTCGAGCGCTGTGCTTCTGCGCCCTGGCGTACAGCGCAAACTATACGGCGAACATAAGTCACGAACCGTAGCGTTTTAAGGAGCTAGATCTCCGCATTGATTTAATGGCTGTTGTGGTTGCGTTCGAAGCGCGCTCCGCGCCAGAATTTATTAAACCGAGTTCCGGTTCGAATCCAGCGCCGAACTCGATATATATATAAATTTTCCCGAATCGAATTCGAATTTCGTTCAATCGCGGCAAACATCTCTGACTCTGACCAGCATTGTTCCAATAAGAGCAACCGAGTGACCAAAGGTCCCTGTATAATTAATTGTCCCTTGTTCTACGCTCACCGGATTCCTCCATTTTTGATGTTTTCCAGTGAATATCACACTAGCTGTAAGCGTGAAATAACGATTTGCGGCAATCGATAAAACCTGCATAGTTGCTCTTTATAGGCATGGAGAAGAAACCGTACAGTGATTTCTCGTTAGCGCAGATGCAAAAAGCAGATTCGATTTTATGCTCCGGCATCTTACGGCCTGCCCGGTTCATTCCTATGTGCAAGGGGTCTGGCTCTGTTGCTGCACATCCTTAAAAGTTTCTGCATATCGTCGCGTTCCGAACAATTGCTAAATTTATTGATCTCAGGCTCGGTATTAAATTTCTGTAAAATTGCATTATATCCAACGGAGAAAAGATGGCTGAAAATTTAAATCACCATCACTGAGAATTATATGGAAAATTGCAGGCGGATAATTGGATGATTGAAAAATTTACTCCCTTGAAGGCATAGTAGAAGTTTTTTACTAACGCACGACAAAAAGTTTACCTGAACGAGTGGGAGTGGAAATTGATGTAAAAAATATAGTCTTTTCAAAATCCTAGTGCTAATTGCAGCATGACAACTTCCATTAATTATGGTTTTATTGGTTAGTATAAATATAAATTTTAATTTGCAATAAATAAGAATATTTTTACTTATCAAACGATTCAAAATAGTGAGAACACAAAACCTATGGAATGATGAAACGTCATATGTAGAATATCCTTCCACTGATTTTAAAAGACGCAGTAATTAAAAGTCTAAATCTAACGAAGTTTTTTTTTATGATTGTTTTTTTATGGAAGTTTTTTTAACTATGGTTAGTCCTACAGGTAATTTAGTAAGTTGTTAAAGAATTCCCTAAATTTTATTTTAATCGATAGAAAGCCAAGATACCAGAACTGTCCACCAGTTTATACCAGACCAAAACAAAAATGCATCCCAATTGATTAAAAGTTTAATTTATGTAACAATCATACCTATGTTAAAATTTTCCAAACTCATTTTATGTGTTAGGATTTGAATTTAGAATTTTTTAAGCCAATAAAAAAAACGACATGCATGTAACTTTTTTGTACCTACTTGTACCTTTGAACTCTGCCAGGGCTAATTTGAAAACTTAAAAGATGAACTTTAATGCCTAATGCTGGGGCCATACCTGCGTTAACGTCTAACGCCCGTAAACGCACTAATTTAGGCGCTAAATTAGACCGCCAAATTACGCGTTAGTAGTGGCTACACTTGTGTTTAACGAACTGTCATTTTATTAGCGCGTTAACCAAGATAGAGATTAAAACTGCAGCTCTATTGTTTTTAATGAATGTCAACACTTATTTTATAAATTTGTAGCATTCGGCGAGAGAAAAACCACGGCTTAAATTTTTTGACACAAGACGCATCCACCGCATTCAAGAAAATGACAACTAGTGTAGCCACAACGCAATATTTAACGCGTTAATTATCGGCAGCCGAGCTATCGCCTAATGCCTAATGCCATTAACAATGACGTTATTAAATTAACGCGTTAACCACCGGTCACACCTGCGGTTAATGTCAAATTTAATGGCATTAGACGCAGGTATGGCCCCAGCATAATAGAAAACCAACTTAACCAAAATATCTGCAGCTCTTTCGTTCGCATTGCAGTTTCGTCACCTATCTCGCTCATTTTGGTTATTATACGCTATAGCTTTTTCTTAAACTATTTTGATTTGCCACATGCAATTCAGCGCATTTTCAAAAGAAATGCTAGAACCGATATTCCACAATTACATTGCTAATAATATGTATAGACTTGATTTGTCACCAAGTAAGGCAATCCTTTTAACCGGAAGTTTCACCAAAGCCACCGGAAGTTCAAGATCGTTAGAAAAAATAAGAAAAGCGCCATATATCAAATTATGTACCCGTGTTGAACTTTCTATATGCTTTTCCTTGATGGATTCGTAAAGGTTGAGTCTTTCAGAATAATTTTTTCCCGGGGTAGGTCTTGATCCGATGAGTGGTTGTTTGAAAAAAGGGCTATTTTCTTCTTTTCCCGGGCATGAATTTCATTTTGATTGGCGCAACATTTTTAACTAGTATTGAATTTATTTAATCCCCCGTTTTTGAAGATGCTGAACACTACAAACGTGTCTGCTTCTACGCCCGAGGCCCGAAACCACCCCTAGACAGCTTCAAACAGGTCTTAGGTAACTAAAATGTTGTGCAATCAAGCAATGTTCCTGTGGTGCACTAATAACGTTTATTTGGCATCTTAAAGTTCATCTTTTAAAATTTCAAATGAGCCCTGGCAGAGTTAAAAAGGCCCAAGTACAACGAAGTCACATGCCCAAATACAACAAAGGTACATGTAGCGTTTTTTTCTTTTTCGAGTGTAGTACTGAACATCAATATCAGTCAACAACTGAGCTGAAAGACAAGAAGGGCCTGGAGCGAAATGTCCGATATTTAAGTATCTAAAAATCCTAACAAATTCAATGCCGAAGCGGCGTTTTGAAGTAATTGCAAACAAGGGTCCAATTATTGAACCACATTTCATCTCATTCAATATCATAAAATACCTACATACTTCTAATGCAAGATGTGTTTATTTTCATTTCCATGGCAAATTGTGATCAAGCTGTGCTTTTTTTGCATTGGATCCGGATCTTGCAGGATATTTTGCATTGAATTGAAATTTTAAAAACCGGGCACGTTCATATATAAAAATTTTCAAATTTGTGAGAAGCGCATCAAATTGCCATGATTTAACCCATCCAAACTTCAAATCAACCAGATCATTTTTTGAATAAAGTTTTTGACACAAAGTGGATATAAATGCAGGCAATTTTATTTGATTTTTGCGAAATAAAAGGTGTCTGATAACTGTTCATAAATTTCTATTCAATGCTAAATTTCCTGAAAGATCCAGATCCAGATCCGATGTGAAAAAAACACAGCTACTTTCAGATATTTTTTATTGACATGAATTATGTAATTGTTATATTATACTTATGGGTTGTTTGTTGTATCATTACACATTCATGCTACGATACACCGGATGCAAGGGTGCAAGGCCTATTTGCACCAAAGCGTATTGTAGTATAAGTATAGCGAAAATTTGAAATTAATGAATGCTTTTATATCTATTTCCACCGCTGTACAGCATATCCCTGATGGAGCACCATAAATTTAATAACAATGTAACCGCATATCCCTAAAGAGAATTTGTGGAAATATTAAAATTGCATAACATGTTTCTATGTTTTCAACTTTAGGAATTAAAAAACTAATTTTCTAAAAAATTAATATATAAAACAAAATATTTCACAATCGCCTTGCTCTAATAGAGCATAGCCACCGTCTTCCTCTTAATACGTGTGTTTTATCTAAATTTAGAAAAAATCTCAAGAACGTAAAAATGCAAAACTGTTTTCGACGAAACGCGACAAATCTTAAAATCTCGCTACTGTCCCAAAAAGACAACAAGCACATAGACGTGAGGACCAGCGCGAAATCAAGAATACTACTTAGGAGTTCTAGCCATGAGGATACTTATCAGCAAGAACGTCACATTCACTTTAAGCAGTTAGACAGACAGCGGTGCCGAATGAAATGAAATTAAAAGGTAAGACGCGCGCCAGAGGAAATACCTACCAACGCCGGTTTAGGTAGTCATAACCTTTTCAAGTGCGGGCAAATGCGAATAGTCTGGTGAATTGCAAAATAGGACGCGTCCTTGCAGACACTGCCGCAGACTTATGTAATTCGAACAAATGACGGCAATTACCGAAGTATCCGCAAAGATCTAAAAGAATACAACCTGTTGCCGCCACTACAACCCATGTACAGGGGCGCCTCGTCTTGAGCTTCGGATCTTGGTGCATGGTTAGGTTAATGCTGAAATTCTTTTTCTTACGCGGTTACTTTTCATTTCACGCCTTTCCATTAATGCACAAGCCCAGCCCGATCCCAGTACCGCATAACGTGGAACGAAACAAATTTATAGCATAAATTTTCGGTTAAGGTGAATCCATTGTATGTCGACTATAAACGAGAAGCCGGCTCGGAAGAGCGCACACCAGACAACGACGACGACGACGGCAAGTAAAAACGAGGAAAAGACGAAGAGCCGCATTCATCCGCTGGTAGCCTGGCCGAGTCGAAAAGGTTTTTAATGAACTGTCAATTGTTTCGCGTTCATGAAACCCCGGCCAGGCCAGGAGATAGGGTACATGTGTAGATGTCATCGCTTAACAAAAACGAATTGAATTCAGATTACGCGTCATATTGTCGCCTCTGTTCGCCTCCTGCGTACCTGCCGGAGGTAAAACCTTTTTTGTGTCCGGTGCGGCGGGAAAGAGCATTTTGATTTGATGGTATTTAAATTAAAAGACGCGACGCTACCTCTTTTAATTAAGAATAAAAGCGGTCGAGTTTTTTGCCCTTTTGGGCTCCCAACGATGGAAGAGGTGTTATGCTAATTTATGTACATTTCTGTTAACTTTATGGAATTTTCGTCCTTACATTTTCTCTTCGGGTTATTAACTGATTTGTCGTTTTAGAAAATAATTTTTATATACATTTGTACAAACACGGCTATCGTGTTATTGCAACAAGTAATCATTTCGAAAGTCGATAAATGTGACTTCCACTTAATGATGATATTGATTTACGGCCCATATCCAAATCGCGGCCAATATAAATATTAAATTGCAATGGAATCGATACAAATCGTTATCTTATCAATGTACTCGCTGGCCGAGAAAGCCTTTTATCTCCTAAATCTACTTGAAGTCTTAATTGTCTGGGACTCCATGTGTTTCTTTGATATGAAGCGACAAAAATAGTTAGGGTTGGGAAAGTTCAAAATAGACCTGAGCACACCTGCGGTTTAGATTCTTTCCTATTTCGTTATCTTTACACACCAAAACCCTTTCCGTAGCGGCAGATGAAAGTTGAGGGAACAGAGCTTGTAGTCTTTGTCATTCCAAATGTGCCAAGAATTTCATAAATCAACCAATGCGCGGTACACAGCAGAAAAAAACGTAATTGCAAAATGACCGCGCAGATCAGAGCACAATAAGTTTCCGTGAATAATGTTAATAGAAATGTCTACTGATCGCCAATAAATAAACCTAATAACGATAAAATTCAGTTTTTGTACCTTTTCAAAGTTGAAATCGCCTTCAGAGCTTGGGACACAGCACAATTATAGAGAAACCAGACCTTATTGAGAGACTTCTGCGGTCGTTTCCTTATGGCTACGCGGATCAGCCATTTTAGTCATCTCCATTTACGGCAACATAAAAAACAACCTCGCAAATGCCTAATGCCATTGGCTCACTGTCTTAAGACCTTTAATGGAAAAATGCACTCTTCTAAGACTAATAGGACTGTTTTAATGAGACTGGGTAAGCCGCCTCTACTTACGTCGTCAAACGGTACCTCACATTAAGTAATCAACTGTCCGTTAGCACAACTTATGCTGCAAGAAGGGAGCTATCAAATTTCTGCCGTGTATTAATCCTTCTTTGGCATTCATTTAAGGTACAAAAACCAATAAGTATATTTTGCTCGGGTCTAGTAAGCCTTTCACCGAAGAAACTTATGCAATCCATATTATCAATATATTTTTTATAATTGCTTATATTATAGAATTTTATATAATATACATACATATTTGTATAAAACTTATATTCTCCATTTTAAACGAAAGAAAGGCTCCCTTATGCAAACTTACATATACACTGTGTTTCCATGCAGAGTTAACTCAGCTGAGTTATGCAAATGCATTGGTAGATTACTTGCTTTTGTGTTAATAATGGCATTCAGCTTTCATACATCGTATATTATAGCATAATTTTCATTGCTAAATCCATTTTTAAACACAAATATTTAAATAAATTTAAATGTGATGCAAATACACCAAAGCAAGAGCTGTCAAACTAACCCAGGTACATGGACCCCCACAGGGTTAACCTCAGTGCTTTTAAACTCAACGAAAACTCAACCCAAACTCAACCTTGTTCATGGAAACACAATAATACTGTTTTGATCGAAATCACGAGGTTCTGACTCTATTTAGACACACTTTCAGGACATTTTAATTTAAAATGAATACAAAATTAAATCCTCCATTCCATCCATGTACAGCCAGACTTTAAAAAAAAAATGTTTTTATCAAAATTATAATTAGATAGGTTGGTTAATCAGCTCCTCATATACAGTTGCGAACAAAACATTTGCAACTGATATCATTAATTCCTTAATGTGCTATTAGCCTTAAAAATAATAATTGGAACATCTTGATTTTAAGGGGTAATATCACCTTGTGTGCGTGAAATCAAGGGTCATTTTCAAAATTTTATAAAAAATCAATGGATCAATATTTTTTATTTTCGTTTCTATTATGTGATTATATAGGTTTTAATGTACAAGGAACAATTTTTTTTAAACTATTTAAAAACAAAATGGCGACGCTACCAGTGATGGAAGGAAGCTCCTTAATTTTCCAGGTCGTAATTTTTGATCTTAAATAAAAAACCAAAAATATTCTTAAAAACGCCGCCATTTTTTTTTAAATCAATATTTTAAACAAATCCTACGTATTTCACTGGGTTTTGGCATTTACTTTAAGAATAAGAAAATTTTCCGATCGAAAAACTGGTGCAAGTAAGAGTTGCAAATGTTTTATGTTCATACTTACGAGAACTGTACAAAATATAATGTTTTTTTGAACTGAGAATTCACAATCGTAAATAAGGCATTATTTAAATATTCCAACTTATGTTGCAATTATTTAGAAGCAAAAATCAAACAAAATATTGTTGGTGCATTAAATTTATTATGAATAAATTAAACAAAAATTGCATTTGTTAGACTATTCTTTTGTTAGAAAAATCAATTTTTAAGGCGTGTACGAGTATAACTCCTTAGAGTTAGAAGTTTGTAAACATTGGTGGATAGCAATGAAAGTAGATAGCTCCAATCAATTAAAAATTGTAACCAAGTTCTTCAAAGTCATAACAAAAGAGTGGAGAATATAATACTAATGGATGGGAGAAGGCATTAACAAACAATCAAAAGACAAACTGCGCAGAAAAGAGCTTCTTCAACGTGAAACTAATTAAAGTTTTTGCACTTATCCGAAATATTCTTCCTTAAGCGTCCGTGACCAGACCCGATAAACAGTCGTTATGAAGGTCTTTTACAGGGCCAACCTGATGAATGCCTGCGCACGACTGCCTTCGGAGCTATGCTCACATGTCATACATTTTAAATTTTCCTATAAATAATAGAGTGATTTTGTATATTTGTAGAGGGAAAGTCCACTCCCTGAAGATCTAGAGGATTCTTGGGAACCGAGGCTAGCTCCATGTAGACAATACGGATAGTAATTTCACTTGTTTGCAGACATGTGGCGCAGGACTGCGCGCAAAAAGTGGCAAACAACAGTTTGCAGTCGCAGAAAAAAAATTGTAGTAAATCATCGGATTTAAGAGGAGCCAGCACGTTGACTTTCTTACGTGTAAATTGTAAACGTAAACGCGTCGATTCAATTAGTAATTCTAAATGCAACCGGCGCTGCAGTGCGCATTTCAATTGTCCAAGATGTAATTTTTCCACTTACTCCACTTATTCTGCTCCGCCGATTGTCTCCGACTCGTATCTTCGCGGTAATGTGCCTGTTGCACATTTCATCAAACAAGTTTTTAATCAATTCCTGGGTAAACTGACTTATGGGAAAATAATTTTTCTCTACTGAACCGTTGCATTTTTCCTTTCGCATTGGCGATCGGATTCTGGATTTCTAGAAAACATTCTTATCATAGTTCTGGATATTTTTAAAAAGGTAAAAATTCTTTAAGTTGAGACTGGACAGACGCTTGTCCTAAGCGCACTGTATTCAACATTCGATTCGACGTCCAGAAATCCAGCGCAGATCTTGCTTTCGGCGGTTTAGCTCTGCGAAAACAAAACGACTCCAAGATTCACCAGAAGATTTTTGGACGTTGGCTGGTTTAGGTTCCTTTGTACGCCAAAAAAGAGCAAGAAAAAGGCGTCAAAATCATAATAAATACAACACGTTGTAGACTACTTCGTTCCCCTTGGGTTTCTTTCTTATTTGGCGGCCGGGTCTTCTTTTCAGCCAGGTACACCTTGGACACGGAATATCTTTTACCTGCGCCTCTTTTATTCTCGCTCCTCCATGCGCACTTCAGACTCGTTTTTGAAATTAAGGCCTTTGTGATTCCTGCGATCTGCGTTGGTATCAATTCGTTTCTTGCCCGCGTTTTTCTGCTTTATTTTCCAGTCGTGTGTTGGTCGCTCTGATGAAGCAAGGTAGTACACCTTTGCCAGCCTTACAAAAACACCAATTTTTTTTCTACGTGAGAAATATGAAACGGGACAATCCTGACAGGCCTTTGATTGGGATTCGTATCGTAATAGCATTCGCAAAAGGAAACAGAAATTTCCAATTATCTCTCCGCGGACTTTATTAAAAGATTAGTTTTGGACCTCGCAGACAAAGACTTGTGACCTATTCGTTATGGCGGGAATTAAATTATTCAAGAAATTAACACGATTCCTGCTGAGAATATCACCAAATCCTTTTAAAATCGCGTTACTGCTAATTTAAAAGATAATAAAATCCTCGTTTCGCTGACAAAAATACGACGAGAATATGATATATGTCAAAATGGTAGTCTGAATTCAAAGATAATTTTCGTCGATAACACCATAAGCAATCAAGCAGTTTTTTTTATTATAAACTAAAACTATTAATTTGGTGGAGACATGGTGGACGTAATAAAAAAAAGATCGACTGCTCCAGACCGGTTGAGTTAACCGCGCTTAGCCCAAACCTCTGGAGTTGAAATCATTAAATATCTCGATATTTTTTCAATGATTTAAATTTTTGTTAACTTTTCTACCAAAATTAGATTAGAGCAACGAAAAAGAAAAGCTATATGCTATTATGATAATTGGTTAACTTGGTTTTTAATGTTATTATAACAACACTTCTGGTTATTTTGATAGTATGAAGACGTCTTCTGAAAAAATTTCAGATCTAAACCGCTCTTCTGCTTAAATCTGCATTACCCACTGCGGTAAAAAAAACCGATTTTCGGGTACTATCAGAATTAATAGAAATAGAAGTTAGCTAAATCGGGTTTTTCGCATTTTTTATTAACTGATAGTATGAGAACATTTTCTAAGAAGAGTTTTTGGTTTACACTCGTCATGTTTTAAAGAAAAATAGTTTTGAAGATTACAAAATATCGTATTTTAAACGTTTTTAAAAACTTGTTGCATAATAAAGGTTTTTTGTACGAGCATGTAATGTTGGTGAACCATTTGGATGAGGCGCAACCCCCTCCCCAATCCTTTTTTAGCGCCGTTTTTTTAACACTAAATCTGACATTTGTATGGTTTGTTGATGAAAATTATTTTTGTTATTTTTGAAGGCAACATATCGTGAAGAATCAAATAAACTTAGAAAAAAGAAGAAACAGAATAAGACTGGTTATAATGTACCTTACAAAACCAAGTAAGATGAGAAATTGTAGTCAGATGAAGGTAAAAAGATTAGCAAAGACTCACTTCCGGGTCATTTGACCACCGTGCGGTAGGTTTAGTGTTCTCAAAACCTTATGCAGCCGCCACTGACATATAGAAACTGGACTGCTAACACGCGTCTGAAAAACGAGACCATTTTTCGTCTAGGCTCAAACCTTTCAGGAAAATCTTGGCAATTAAAATTCTCTAAAATCCCGCACAATTATGTTTAAACACAGCTAAATAATAAATAATTAAATTGTCACGAATCGATGTCTGTCATATCTCGCTCAATTTTAAGTTTTTACATAAAAATGTCGCTAAAAATATCCAACGGGGTATCTGCGAAGAACCGGGATGGATATAAAAATTATTGTTGCTACCTTTGTCTAACCTTCCAATTTCACGTATATGCCACCATCTGTTGGTCGTCGTTAAACTAATACAACAGCCGATTTTAATTTGGTTTTTATGGTTATACTTTTGGCCAATTTGTGCATTTTTCAAAACAAATAATTATAATACGAAGAAAAAAGTGTTATGAAGTTGAATGGATTTATCGGGGATGCACTATTTTCATTCGAATACCAGAATAAAGTGCTATTAAGTTGCCTGCCTGGGGTATCTGCGGGGGAGCGAGATATTAGCTGTGTTCCATTGGGCTGTGTAAAATACTCCCAAGTACTTCTGGCTACGCTGAACTACTCTAGCTCTAGTTGGCGAGCAGAAGTTCTGAGTAGTTACGCCACATTTTCCCGCCAGGTGAATGGTGGTTTTTGTACTAGGTTTGCATGGAAATGAAAGCTTTTCCTCATTTTTCGTTGCAGCTTTAGCTATTCTGGAGTTATCACAAGGATTCAAATAATAAAATTTAAGTAGTTTAGGCAGCAAAACATATTTATATATAAATATTTCCATTTTAATAAATAAGGCACAATCAAAGCAACAAATATAATACGATGAAATGTCAAAATTTGAATTTATATTTTACTCCTGACGATCAAAGTAGCGTTCCATAGAGAAAGTACTCGGGAGTACTTTACACAGCCCAATGGAACACAGCTATTAGGTCTGTTTAATGACCAGAAAATAGATCAGAGCAGAACAGAGCAGCTCAGCTCAGAAAAACTGTCAGAACAAAATAGATCAGAAAGGAGCAGGCTCGCTCATTGAACAGCACTTTGAATTTTTCTGAGCTGCTAAATATCAAATAAAATTTAATTTAATCAAAATTATATGGCGCCAACAAAAATTTGGTACTATAGTACTAATAATCAAAATTTTTATCATCATAGTAATCCTTTGCTTATAAAAATAATAAAAATAAATTACTTTATTTAAATATTCCCACTTGTTACTTTGTCAGTTTGACAAATTTTTCCTTTGCTCCAAGTTGATCCTACTAGCAAGTTGGCGCAGGAAATCTTGCTCCAAAGTAATCTAGATTCTATATGTCAGTGAGCTCAGGATTTCCTTAGGATTTGTATTCAAGGATTTCCTGCTTGAGGGCAATAAAACTCTCCTAAACTTTAAAGTTTGGATTTTCATCAAGCGCAAAGGTCCAAATAAGGGTATTTGGGCTTCAACTTCAAGCCTTAAAGTTTTCCAGTCTACAATTATGTAGTACGATTTTCCTAACAAATTATGGTTCATGCTTCTTACGAGTAATATCCAGAGACCTAGATGGACATTTTATGAAAATCGCAACATATCCTGAGAATAAAGTTGTTGAAAAAAGAGCAAATAAAATCTGTGCTAGACATCTTTCCACCTGTTAACCCTAATTGAGGACAATCCTTCAATGTGGCAATACTTTTCCTGGGCGTTCAAGGAATTTGCGCCATGTTCGGGATCTGAAAATTAGCTAAACGGACTATGGAGTCAATTAATAAAAGGCAGCACCTTCCATTTCTTTTCGTTTTGCAATCCCTAAATTCTTGATCCAATTTATTTACGTCTCCCAAAAGTAAACAGCAGTTGTCTGTCACCGCTCTATCAACAAGCACATCGCAGGCCTAGTGCTGCGCAGATAAAACAGCATCGATGCAATTCATTTTTTGTCCGATGCGAAAAGGACTCGAGTTATTCGCCCTGCACAACAGCAAAGACAGAACAACCCGCCAATTAACCCTTTATCGATTACTCTCACCTAGCGAGCAAGTTAACAGAACGGGCCAAAGTGACAGCCCGCACTGTAAAAATGCACTTCACCAAAACAAGCTCAAGACGTAGAAATTGCGACACTTTTAACCAATTAAGGATATTAGCAAATTAATTAACAACTGCTTACCACTATTCACTTCCTGCAAAAACATCACCGTAACGATCAAAACAAACATTTTCCGGGCACCCCAATCGCGGCTCATCAAAATCTTCGTAGCCATTTTGACTCTACTAACACGACCGCAAAAATTGTGTACAAAACGAGTTAAACAACTCGAGGCGGACTGACACATGCACAAACATTCCGTTTTAAGTGACATTTGAACGATGGATTAATTCAATTATGCGAAGTTTTTACCATTATTTACTTCTTGATCAATTGAACAAAACTAATTGAATTTGCCAGACTGAGAAATCCTTTGCCGAACTTATCGCTCGACCGATTGATTGTTTTCCTAGCTAACTTCTCATCTGGCAACACGAAAGTGCATTCAAAACAACCTTAGCGCCATTGCACTCGTTTCATTTGGCAGCCAACTACCGACACAGGGTGACTGAGAAAAAATCGTGAAACATTTGTACCTGCTTTATCATAAGTGGGACGTAAGTCAAAAATTTTCAAAAACTGAGTTAAGACTAAAATATCACTTACCCATCACTCTGTTAAGTATGACTCCCAACGGCTAATTTAGCTGCTTCAAGAAAAACCAAAAAGCTGTTTAGTACGGTCGCCGACATTTACAAGTCGTTATATTTTAAAGTGGTGTAATTCCACTTTTTGAAAAAATCGCTTGAGAACTATCTCACTAATTCAAAATATCCGGAACATAATGCAACGTGGTACTTTAACTTTTGAAGTATTTTGAACGTATTCATTTCGACTTTGAACATACTTAAATAAAGGCGAGGGGAGCGTAAAAACAAACTTCCGGGGGATTTACGTCCATAGACTTCCTGCACCTACCCCCAAGTAAACGTCGCTTATGAGCGTTTCTATACTGTTCTATACCCAGGAATTTAGGAAATATTGAATTGATATAAATAGTTGGGGGCAGTAAGTGGCGCGGAAAAACGAGCATTTAAATAATTTTCTTTACTGTATTTTAATTTATTTTTTAAAACAAAGTTAAATGTTATGTTTCAACTTAATTTTACGAAAATTTTAAATAAAATATTTATTGTAGACTAAGTTATCGCTATATTTTTTTTACCAACAAGTGGTGCTTTCCGGTGACCACAATTTTACTGGTTCATTTAAAATTAATGAAACATAAGAAAATATTAGTTTAATAGTGAATTATATTAACAAAATAGCGGTCTCTGAAAATTTACCCGCGGACTTTCAACGAAAAAGGGGCTAGTTTATTGTTTGTAAAAAATATAAGTTTTAATCTAAAAAAATCCTTCGACCAGACACTAGACTGATTTTTTTTTTCATTGATTCGATGAACCAATAAAATGTTATGTGTCAGCGCGTAAGATGCAAATATGGCGATGATTTATTATAGTACAATATATATTTCTTGTTTAAACTCTGTCAAATGAAGTTAAAACATAATGTAATAACTTTGTATTACATATTTGTTTTATAAAATAAATTAAACTATTGTAAGCAAAATATTTAAAATACTCATTTTCCCACGCCTTTGACCCCTTACATTTTAGACATTATCATTCCTATATAATTTTGGGTAAATTTAAAAATGTATCAAAACCGCATCAATGCACAATTCAGCGTAATAGCACGTAATAGTCTGTGAAGCTGAATTGTGCATCGAACCAGGTTTGATGCATTTTTGAATTTACCCTTTATTCCATAGATCGCATCGTGAGTTGCAGGTTTAATTTCTTGGTGTTTATCATGCCTGTATAATTATTTTCCACAAATCCCATTGTAAGTTGCAGATTTAATTTCGTACGGAACTAATGAAAAAATTATACAATAACGCTGCTCAAATGCATCTCCTTCGTCCCCTTCAAATTAGCGGACGACTGAAACAAGCGGATACAAGGAACAAAAATGCGAAGCTTGTTCTTTCGGTCACTCTGCCTTTTTACCGAAGTTCCGACTTTCCAGTTACTATGAATGTAACAGATAAATTTAAACTCATGTGTCAAATTAAAAGTTTTATTTGTGGTAAATAAAAAGCTTATTTCTTAGCTTTTGTAGTCGATTTCTGCGCAGGTTTCGGTGGAACCTTCTGCTTAATCTGTTGGCTCTTCAGAGCCTTGACAATCTTCTGTTCCTCGATGAGGAAAGCGCGGATAATGCGCTCCCTGACGCATCTGTGGCAGAGTACTCCACCGTATGTGCGACGGACTGTCTTCTGCCGCTTCGACAGCCTGGAGCGTTCGCTTGGGCGGGTTGGCCTGATGCCCTTTAGCTTCTCTTTGCACTGGCCGCATTTAGGAACGCTCCTAGTCTTCTTCACATATTGGTACACAAGGCGACCGCCAGGAGTACGGACACTATAATAAAAACAGAAATTAGTACTGATTACTAGTTTGTTTTTCATATACAAAATAAATAACAATTTTTAACAAATATGCATTTGTGCTTTCAATCTGTAAGTAGATCAGGGCAACGTACAAATTTTTTTTTTTAAATTTGCTACTTCAGGAATATTTAAATAAAGCGAGCGCCTAATCTTCAATTCAATACTTTTTCTATCAGAAGGAGGTTCTTGAATCTTTATTCAATAGAAGTCTGAAGAAGGTACCGTTTTTTGTAATCGCGACACATCAAAAACAGGATAATGTTTGTTAAAGAGCAGCAGAATACTGTCTGAAAATTTTCTGTCCAAATTTATTGAATTACATTTTTAAACTGTTACCTTAGCAAAGTTTTTTTAAATTGAAAAAAAGTTCAATCAAATTGTAATGAGTTTTGCGCATCCAAACTTCATTATTGGATCTAATTTTTGATGTAAAATGCCATTTGCTCGTTTCACTATTTGCAAATTTCAATTCAATAGAAAATCTACTGCAAAATCTAATCCGAATCAGATCAATAAAAACATAACTATTATTATTGAATAAATAAATAAATAAAATGTTTAAAGACCTTTGGAATTTCACCGCTCAGGTGTGAGATAGTTGTTTTCAACTTCATTACCAGAGCTATCGATGCGGCACTTCGAGACTTCGACAGAGTCAGGAGGCGGAGAGCAAAATTATAAAACTGAGACTCTTTTAAGAATCAATGACCAAGATAATTAAACAAAATAGTGCTAGCCTCGCAACTACTAAACTTATGTTGCCACACTAGGAAAGTGCTAAGGAAAAGCGTGACACTTGCCTTTTGTTGTAAACAGAAGGCAAAATGTTTCCGTAAATTGTCTAAACATTTTCAACTCCCCCATCGCGAAATGATTTGCATAAAAATCCACAGAGTCCTGGGGCCACTAAAATTTAACGGGAACGGGGCTCTGCCGGCGGAAGTGAGGTTATAACGTGTTGACATGTCAAAACACTGGCTGAAATCATTTTGCCTCCACTTCACAAAATCACTATTTTATAAATTAACAAAAAACTATCTGCTCTGCAACAAATTCTAGTTGTCCCCAAAAAGTTGCAAACTTACACTCGTCTCCTGTTGGATCTTGTGTTGTAAGACAGACGTCTCCTGAGTGTCAATCGCTGAACCATTCTTGGAACTGAAATAACAGAGGAACTGTATCAAAAATCCAATTCTGTGCACTTAGCAAATTGTCTTGAACCACAAACAGGACTTTAAAACACTTTTAAAATCCCGATGATTTAAGATTTTCGGAAATAATTCGCAAAAGTACACTACCTTCTTCAAGAAACAAACTAGAAAGAAAGATGGTAGTGCAGTTCAGTACACTAAAGTTGGCTACAGTTTGTAGAGAGACAATATCTTTCTAAAGCGCTAGGCAAAAAGTATTTGAAATTTCTAATTCAATTATTTTGTGATTTCTGTAATGCAGAAATTTCACTCAATTATCTGTGAAACTCCTAACAGATTAAATTCCTTAAGCACTTAATTTCACGGATTAAAATTATAATAAATTACCTGGAATGTCGGTAGCGCAGTTCTTGACGTTACCAGATGTCACAACAGAACTGTCAATTACTCAAAACATTCCCAGTGGCAAGTGATGTCTTTGATCAAAGATCTTGAGGAGCAATATGCTGCCCTTAGCGCTGATATCACTGCTCAAATCGCGAGGCTGCATATATACAACGGCGCAAGTAAGTAATTTCCCACAAAAGCATGCCAGAAGAGGCCCCATATGTTCACTTTACCCCTTCCAGGCGAGCGAAGAGAGCTGTCCTCAAAGATCGATACGAACTTAACAGATGCTCAGGAATTGGTGGGTATTCACAAAATTCGAAATAGCAGTAAGCTAGAATTAACTAATATCTCCCCAGTTGGAACAAATTGGACTAGAAGTCCAGGAAGTTGGCCCGCCGCATCGGCAGACACTCAGCAATAAATTGAAATGTTATCAGAGCGAACTCAAACGATTACAGTCTGAGTATGACGAAGCCAAGAGGAGGAGCTCAAGTGGATACGACTCGGCCGACGACTACGAGTACGCCACAGTTAAGGACGAGCAGAAGCAGCGTCTGCTGGACAACTCAGAAAGGATCGAACGGACGGGCAACAAGCTCACCGAAGGATACCGCATAATCGTCGAGACAGAACAAATCGGCACCCAGGTGCTCACTGATCTGCAGCACCAGAGGGAGACGATACAGTCGACCAGGTCGAAATTACGGGAGACAAACGCCGAATTGGGGCGCTCCTCGCGGGTGCTCCACTCCATGATGCTGCGAGCCCTCAGGGAAAAGTTTGTGCTTTACGGAGTGGGACTGTTCTTCGTGGTGGCAGTGGCGCTCACCATTTACTTCTCCGTTTCACGATAATTCCAGACGTTAATACTGTAATTGCGTATTGTTTTTTTTTATTTATTGGACAAAGCGACTGATAGGGACGTTACATGATTGTGTAAGTTCGGTAAGACAGTAAGGCATGTTGCTTGTTAGTTAATTGTATTTTAATTATAAAATATAAAATAATAATAAATTTAATGTCAAAAAGGGCAACTGATTCAACAAATTTTGCTTTTATAAAAATCCTGAAAGCCTTCAACCTCAATCCGCAACACAGGAAGTAGACGAGTATTTCTGCAATCTTCAGTTGTAATGATTTTTAAGCGTGAAATTATGGATGAAAATTTCACTGAGACAATAGTACACGTTCATTTAATTGGGCTTCCATTTTAGATTGTGATGAATCCGATAATGTTAATCTTTTTATCATACCCGACGTCAGCCGCAGGTTGGGTCATTATGACCCGTGATATTTTTAAACGCGGATATTTCTAAAAATAAAAGTGTGACGTTGCCGAGCTTCTCAATAAAAAGTTCCTAATATGATACGAATTTTTATTGTTTTTCACTAAAATATTTTAATTTGGGAATTAGTTTATCTAATTAAATAGAAAAATCCTTCAATTTCCTTGACATGGTAAAAATCAGATACAGTTGAAAATCTGGGTCATTTTGACCCCACCCTACAGTTGTCGTACTAATTTTATACCATATGGTTTATGGTTAATGGTTTTAAAAACTCAGTTTCCTTTACATTTAGAAAACAGGTAGCAAATGTAAGTCACCACTATGGTTAACATCAACAACAAAAGCTTGGAAGAGATACATTCCCCATGGCTTGACTGCTGATTATGAAAATTATAGTCGAAGGATCAATGCGCGGTTCCGTAGTGGATTTCAAAGATTTACATGTGTGCTGATGTTATTCAAAATAGTTCAAAATAAAGCTATCATACGCAGAACTAGGATGGCAACTAAAAGATTATTTTATTTTTACACACTAGCATTAATCGTTATTTTTTAAATTATTTCATTTAAACTGAGTTGTGAATTTGTTGTGAAGTCAACTATCCGTAATACTTCATTAAATGAGAATAAATATGATATAGCGTTTTATTCTCTACTAAATAAAATGAGGAAAAAGATACATGAAGTACATACATATTTGTTGGTATTATTTTGTAAAACACTACATATGTATTTATTTTTTTGTCCATAAATGTGTGTATGTGTGTATATATTTTATGTTTTTGTTTTGATTAGCATCATAGCTTCATATTGTGTGGCAGTATCGGCATTTAATATGAGAAGATATTCAGTGAGGTCTACAGTGTTTAAAAAATTAAAAGTTTTCAAATTTATTTTCTTCAAATGTATTAAGTATCCTGAAATTACAATATTTTCGTTTATTCATATTTTTGAGAGTAACAAAACAAAACTAAAAATTCAGTTTTATTTCTTCGACTAATTCAAAGTGGTTTCAAATGGCGCCACTTAATCGCAGTGACGTCATTTCCTGTGGTTTGACACCTGAAAATTTTTGCTCGTGAATTGTGTGCGTCAAACAGCTGATGATGGCCTCTCCATGAAAACTACAGCTGCATGGGGACAAGGGAGTTGTCTGACGGTTCGCCGGAGTTTGTTTTTATACTTTTCTGCTTGCGGTGAAGAGGACTGCTAATTTTAAGCAAACTGACCAAAACGGCGTCGCTCGAATGGCCAGCGTGCGCATCCCCGAGCAGAAAGTTATCCTCTGCGGCGAGTATGGGGTCGGGAAAAGTTCCTTGTTCCGCCGATTCGCGAGTAACACCTTCGTCACGGAGACGGATCGGAAATCGACGTTGGGCTTGGACCACTACGACAAGGAGTACTCCGTCGACGACAAGATGATCAAGGTAGACAACTTCTAAGGCCTCGAACGTCTCACAGGTGATTGGAATCTTTTCAGCTGCAGCTCTGGGACACTGGCGGGATGGAGAGGGTGGCCTCAGTCACCTCCAGCTACTACAAATTCGCCGAAGGAGCGATCCTGGTTTTCGCCTTGGACAACGCCTCCTCGTTCCACTCGTTGTCGCAACACCTCCTGGACATAGTTACCTACGCCGAGAACGCAAAGATTTTCATCTGCGGGAATAAGGCCGACCTCGAGGGCCGCGAGCCTCAGGTAACCGAAGCTGAGATCGAGTCATTCTGCGAGCAGTGCCACAGCCTCATCAGTGCCACTTACAGAACCTCCTGCAAGACCGGGGAGGGCGTCGAGGAGATGTTCCGGGACATTGCCAACATCCTGGTTGAGTCGAATCGGTCCCGCATGGAGCTCCAGGCCCTGGAGCGGCACGGCTTCAAAATCGACTCGCTGGATGAAAACGGAGAGCCCTCCTGCATTTGCTAGTATTAGCATTCCTTCCCCGTTCGAGTTTTGGTGTCTCTAGGTTAAGGAGTTTTTTGTTTTTTTTTAATAGACGTGGTCTCTCTTCGCTTCCTTCAGTTTTCTAACGCAACCTTCGCTGGACCGTCCAACTTTTGGTAATTTCCTATTCCGAAGATGGAAGTCCTCGTCATTGTGATAATTTACGCTCTTTATTGATTTTAACAAGAAAATTGTTTAGCGGAGTCTTTTGATGTTGTTTATTAAGTGCTAATTGTACTACCATAACTTTCCGGACATTTCGTAATTGTTTTAAGAGAAACGTGATCCCATTAAATACTTTTTTTCTACTTGTCCAACATTTTGACCAATAAACCTGGCAAGGGCAATTAATTAAGCCGGAAAACATGCTTTTATTTCTATGCTATTCGCTATCTTCTTAATCGATAGTTTGACTTATTTCAATTTGGTCCTTGCAACTAATTTTGTTTGCAGTTCCAACCCCCTTTGTCTCGGTGGGAGGTGTTCTTTCAGGTGACGCATCCGATTCATGATAATTGAAACTTGTCACGCAATAACTTCACTCAAATTAATGATTTAATAAGGGAGGTTTTAACTTAAAGTATTAGATGCTCTTTATTTTTATGCAGTTGTAAGATGATGTAAAAAATCTAGCGTGGCCACTTTCTGGAAAACTGCAAAATTAGATAGCTAGTCCAGAGATAGTAGACATAAAAATATTGTTGGAAATAATTTGTAATAAGCCAAATTCTTGCATACACCTTACTATTGATTGGGGCTCTAAATATGTGAGAGCTCCTCATCGACCCGATATCTGCGTGATTAACTAGATGAACAAAAGTGGTATTTTTCTAACATTTTGAAAACCGCAATTTTTTAACAAAATCATTTATGACCAAACTTATTGTTGAGACAATTTGCAACGAAAACAGTCTAATAATTTTTTGCGTAGAAATAACGGTTTGTAAGATATAAAAACCATTTGAGGACTGCAGATTCTTCCATCTTCCATCTATAAAAAAAATATTTTGAAGATATCGAAAACGCTGGTCTTCGACAAAAATATTTATTACTAAATTTGAAGATGGGATAATTTGTTGTTTGTCTGTTTGCCAGTGAAGTTTTCTTGTAGAGGTAACTGCTGAAGAGTAAAACGCTTCAAAGAATTGCGAGTGTCCCACTAGTGATTGAGTGATATCCATTATAAAACGGCGATACAATTAGAACATTCAAAAAATGCATTTTTTGCTTGTCCCATTAAATCTTACAACTATAGGATATTCTATTGAAGTTTAAAAGTTAATTTTGCAGTATTTTTGAAAGTCGCTTTAGCATCACTGAGGATCGGTTCAACTTTAAATGCGTTTTCAAAACATGATTTTCAAAATTTTCGGGAACTTCCATACAAAAACCTTTTTACCGAAACGTTGATCACAATTCATAACTTAATGGCTCATATGTTTAAAAAATAAGCAACTTCTCAGTTTCAATTTTTCATAGAAAAAACCAGTTCGATCTCAATTAAAACTCTATTATTTATGCAATAATCCAGTCCAGTCTGAGCTTTTGCTCAGTTTTCTAGAATCTGTGTAGCACTCAAGTAATTTTTTATTGCAAACAAGTTTATGGGTATGTCATTTTCGCTCCCGGAATTTCAGATGAAATACAACAGGCGTTAGGAGTCTCGCTGATTCGGATCTCTTGAGGTAACCTGCTGGAAAGATCATCAACACATCCGTCGATCATTTTGTAAAATTATAGATTAAAAAGAATATGTATTTTTCCTCTAATATATATAAATAATTTTCAAAGTTTCAAGAATGTAGCGCTATTCTTTCCTTAAAAAAAAAAAATCCTCAAAAATTGTGCATTTTCCAAGCTTCCATCCTTAAAAAAAGTTGCATTACGTAGACTGTAGGTCATCATATCAAAGCAAAAACTTTAAACGCGTTTTCCGTTTAAACACTTTATATAATATAAAATTGCTTAACGGCTAGGGCAAAAATACTTTCAATTTCAAATTTCGAAATAAATAACTTCAAAACGGTGGACGAATAGTGGTTGAATAAAATACATATTATATATTTATTTCAGTTTTTTTTAAACCCGATACAATAACAAATTACCGCCTTCAAAATATCATTTTGTTTAAAGATCACAGATAATTTAAAATGCTATAATAGTTCTCAAAAATGCGTATTGATTAATACTTACCGTTTTCGGAGTTCTGACTGAAATGATACGAACGATATTAACCGTCGTGCTATAATTTTCTACACTTCGGTTAAATCGGCGTTCAGTAAAGCCTTACACATACATATTCAAAACGAAGACTGCTCGCATAAATCAGAAAACAAAGGTGTATTAAAATATATTGAAACAATCGCAGTTCAATTAGCAAAAAAACTATTTTATTCTGTTCCTTGAAGTTAAGCAAACATGCGAGAAACAAGAGTGTGTAACTAGCGCAAACAAGATGTTGGGTGACTACAGTTTTTTGGTTAGTTTAAATTTTTCAGAAATATTATTCCAATTAATCTGTGATTCGTCCTCCGTGAAGAGTTGCCAATTTGGTGAAGGTTTGTCCGGTGAAAGCCAGTTAAAGTCGGCGACATCTTGGTAATTGTTCACGCTTTCATCCAAACCAGCTTTTTTGAAATCAATTCCAATTCCTGAGTAATCGAAATTGTAGTTTCCAACAACTATTTTGGTGCAATCTTCTATAATAGCTCGGCACGTTACGTGGATATATAGTTTACAATTCATCGACGAGTGCAGTCTGAGTTGCTGGCACGCTACAGAAAATGAGCAATTATTGCAGAATTCAGCGAACAAGGATCGGGAAATGGGTCCACAGAGGAAAATGCAATTTTCTGCCTTGGATATCTGCACTGACCCTGCGTGCCCTCTGATTTCAACAAAGCAGTTCCTGAGATCCGATATAGTGATGTCTTTCCGGTCAACCTCAGATCCAACTAGCAGAATGTAATCGTCTTTGCGATTTGATACGGTCCATTTGAATGATGTTGTTGAGAGTTTAGACTTTTCGCTAGAATCGACTTTATCCACACCGTTCTTTTGAACGTTGTTTAAGCCGACCTTCTTTCCATGAAAGCCGAATTTCTTCTTGGGCATCAACTTTTGTCTAAGCTCCTCGGACCTGGTCGACAATTCGTTGACGATGTTCTGGCACGCCTTGATGTTATAATCAGGTAGGAACAAGGTAGAGTTGGATAAATATTTCTGCAGTTCTTGGATATCACCGTTTATTGCTGCAAAGGTCCTGGTCAAATCTCCACTTTCCGACTGTATGTTGTTTATATTCTTTTCGATTTGTTTTGCACTTTCCGTGAACGCCTGGACAAAGAAGTTGGCATCTTCGATTTCTGTGTGCTCCTTATTTCGCAATTCTAACTTTGTCTCAAGATAGTTCTGTCTGTCTTTGTTGCGTTTGTTCAGTCTCTCCAGTACGGTTTCTTTCTTACTTGCTACAATTTCAAAACTACCCTCCATTTTGGGGGGCGCCCTTAGCTATTTGGAATCTTTCGTCTTTTGTGAATTAATCGGTGTTTCGGTTGTAGATTGCTTTAGCCTCTGTATAAACAGAAGTTTTCGTTTTTCGTCTTCAGACAAAAATGCTGAACTTTTCGATTTTATTTCGGCGATTTTCTCCGGAGAGGGGGATGTCAGTTTAAGCAGACCAAATCCAAGACCACCTAAGCCGACTAACCAGAGTAGAGATTTAATGTAAACTAAAGCTGCCATTTACTAGGTGAAATTACTTTTCGTATTCCCGCAATCCTATTACTCGGTTTTCTTTTCAAGATTCTTCCAAAGGGTAAAATCTATCTCGCGCTGGCGAGTATCGCCAAACAGCTCGCCGATTTGGTAGTATTTGTCTAGTAAGTACGGACAATTTTCGTTTATGTAGTGTCGAAACTCTGAAAAAAAGAAAAAGTTTGTACTAGTGATTTCTCAGAAATACAAGATACATTCATTCGATCTTCATTAACCATAATCTTAATGATCAAACTAAGTGAAAAATAAAGAAAAAGAACAAACAATTTAGTGTATAAATTTATCGAATTATAAAAGAGGACTACCCTAAACACAATAGCTTTCCACACAGCACACAGGTCTTGATCTGTGTGGGTTCGCACAAAAGGTCTTTTAGGTGACGTTATGGGAGACATATCTATGCCTACGCGACTCACCTCCAGTAATAATAATAAAATAGAATATATTTCCACTAATTCGCTCTCTAAAACTTAAACTTAATAGTTAATTCCAAAAGAGAATGCTGTCTGTATTACATTTACTGAACTATTAATAACTAAATATCTAAATAAAATGAATGTATTTAAGATTATTTTAAATAGAACTGCGTTCAAAGTTTTCAACAACTTCCAAAACAATGAACAAAGTGAGATTATGAAATGGAACTACATACAAGAAAGAAAAAGCGGATTCGGCATAAATTACCTCCTAAAAGATCAACTGAGGAATCGAATACCTTATTTGTCCTCAATTTATCTCGGTTGCTTGTTGCAACTTATTTGAATAAAATGCATTTTAGATTGCTACGCAGTCCCAAATGAGCAGAGTGCTGAGCAATGGTCTCTATTAATTGAAAAAGAGGAAATGACCTGCGACGAACAAAGCTATTTTTGGAAATAACAGCGGAATGCGGGAACCAATTGCCTAAATCTTCTTTATTGGCGCATCGTCATATTCCCTGATAAAACAAAGCAACACAATAGTAATTAATAAGTGTTAATTAATTAAATGAGGACTTTGCATGCTCCAATTAAAATATATCAGATTTCTCCGGTCGATAATCTTTTTGCAGCAAATCTTGGAAAAAGCTTGTTTTGAAACCGGTTCCAGCGCAAATTCCACAATAGTTTACCTTCAACAAAACGACTCCGAGTTTTTTAAAAATAAATAGCAAAAGCTGAGAAAAACAGAACAATTTATCGAAATTGAACGCGAAACACCACCAACCCGAGTCCTCGCAATAATTCGGCCCACTGGTGAAGTGACAGCTGTCAGAGTAGAGCGCCAGAGCACTTATGAAATCACTCCAACTACGCTCCAAATGGCCTCGTTTTGTTAGGAATATCGAAAAATGTAAAAAGGCAACCAAGGGTAGGCGCATATCCTGCGCTGTTTATGGAATGTAAACAAAAACCTTGACCTTACCTCGGTTTGTGTTCATGCGGTACCAGAAACCATACGACGCGGCGAAGAGAACTGCCTCGACGACGAACAGAGTTTTTGCACTTCCTTTAACGAATTTCCAGAAGGCGGGCTTCGGCGGTCTTTTTAACATCACGTTTTAAAATAAAAACAACCTCAGAACTTCCTGACTGACGTCATGTACAACGTCCCCCTCAAAAGGTGCTTGCGAAAAGAAGTCTGAAGTTAGCGCTGATGCTTTGCCTTGCAAGTTAAACGTCAAAGACAGTTGCAGTAACATAAAAAACTCAAATTCCTTCCGGGAGGAAACTAAAGCTATGTTCTAGTTCAAACATTAAATTCATTTAACTTTGGGCTGCAAGCATAAAGTGTTTGTGTATTGGAATTTTTCGATATTTCGTAACAAATGCAAAAGTGTTGTTTTGTCAAAAGAATGTTTCAGCCGTGAAAAATACGTTTTGTGGAATATTACTGGCATTTATTTTTTATAAGTTTTATTTAATCATTAATTAATTTTACCAATAGAAAATAAAAAGAAATTTTTGAAGCCAAACGAAAAGGACAAAGAAGCTCTTAATCATAAACTGAAAAGAAATTATTTCTGGAAATTTTAATAAAAACATCATAACTTTGTGCTGAGCTAAAATCAATTAATTCATTTGTAGTCTTCCCCTAAATTCTCAATTCTAACATATATATCTAAAGTCGTAAATTAGTTGTTCACATCACAAGTCATAATAATAATACTTTGTAAAAAAGTTTAATTGTTTCTAGCTAAATAAAAATTATAAATTAGGTAATAAAGATTGTGAGGTTCGAAATAAAATTTCCGTTCCTTGATTTAAAATGATAGCCTCCTCGTTCTTTTAGTCGGTTAAAAATAAATAATAATAATTAATTCATTAATATACACACATATACCAAAAGCTACTTGATCGTTATCAACCATTCGAAAAATAAAAATTATGTTCTTGATAACCGTTATTTTATAGATTATATTTTTTGATCATAATCATTACAAAATCCTCGTATGTATAAAATACCAGCATACAATTTTCTTATTTAATGGTAAAACAAGAAATATTTTTATTTTTCATATGTTGAATGTAGGATATTCCACATCAAATCCAAAACCTTGAGCACCTCTGTTGAGTTGAAAATTGTTTACGATACAACTTCCTAAATAACGAGACTCATAATTTCTGGTCTAATATGATAACGCGTCCTTTTGCAATATTGATCAATCATTTTCTGTTTTAAATAAGCAAAATGGAATACGTCCGAACGGTTTGGCTGGCAATTGCAACTTCTCTTTTTTGAGCTTATTTATAATTTTGCAACAAAGCTCAGTGTATGTATGTATTGTAGTTGTTAAGATTAAAAGATAAATAAAACTTTCCAATGCACAGACTAGAGAATATGAAACCATGAAACCGTTCGAATAATATCATTACTTAATTACGAATTATCACACTTTATAAAATTCTTTGTTTTAGAACCAGAAATACTTTTTTAGGATTGAATTGTATGTACATTACATACATATAATAAATAAGCTATATGATAATAATCCAGCAAATATTAAGATGAAATATGTACCTACATACAATATAATGCGCTCAATAATTAAAGAATAATTTGAAGAGGGATGTTTAAGCAATACAAATGATGACATAACAATGAATGAAATGCTTTCTTAGTAGCTTTGAAGAAAATAAAGGAATAATAGTGTGTATTTCACAGTTGCTAAATTTATTTAATAGTTTCAAGACAGAACTACATATAAACTTTACTTAACATTTTCGTGATAGGTTCAAAGAATTCGTAGTTGGTATAAAAGTTATGTATGTATGTATGTTTCGTAAAAGCAATAAATTTTATGGTGGTGGGAACATGAAATGGGGTCTTTATAACTTCTTCCTCTTACTCGGAATTATAAAAACAAACTTTTGATATACAACTCATTGTAAAAGGGGTATTAACAATTTATTATACGCCGATAACATACCTATCCTACCAATCTATTTAAAGATACATTACCATCAATTATTCTATTTAAAGATACAGCTTATTAAAGGCAGATAATATTAGCAATAAAATAAATTTAATTGTTCCGCAGATGAGTGATTCATCGGCTCTTATCATGACTAGCGCTACTTTTACTTAACATTTAATGAGATTATAAAAAACCGTTCTAAGCTATCAGCTTTATCAGCGTGCTTCCTAAAAATAATATTACATAGAGAGTGAAATAAATCGATGACATCAATTGCTCACATCGAGCAGAAATCCAACAAGTGCTTGAATCATCAATTGCAGATCGCTCCTAGCGCCGCTGTCGCGATCTGACGTCACAAGTAGAGATATCTATGAATAATTACATCGTTTGCCAGCGAATTTAATGTATCAGCGCAAACACAAGGTGTACCCCTCGAGCTACTCGCAAAATTTCATGAATGGGCTCTGCGCCTGAATCACTTTAATTCATGAATCTGCGCGAATTCCCGGAAGCATGGAGGAAAAACTAAGGAAGAGCTCTCCGCTTCTGTCCACCACTCACTTCCGGGCTTACCTAGAATTTAGAATTACAACTGATCGTGGAGCAATTACCAAAAATTCGAAGTATAATTCCTCAGCTTCGGCTAGCCTCGAGACTCTAGAGTCTAAATCTGAGATGGGGAGCTTTTAAGTGTGTCATGTCATGTCCCGCAGAGCGGAGCGTGGTCGCGAATTCCCCAGCTTGTGGCAGCGCGATCGGTTCGCATTTTTCTCAATGAAATCTTGATGACTCACCGCGGGCATATGCACCTACGACTTCGTTCTGCTTTTCGTGCGCGTCACACTTAGCGGAACTTGCGCGGAATTGGAACGATTTACGCTAAAAGCTGCTTGATCTGCGCGCGTCGATCTTTTGTGGTGATCTCTCGCGGGGATCCAAACTTCCCGACCGGCTCACGAGGAATGTGCTCAGCTTTTGAGGTGACGGTGGCGGGTATCGCTGATTTCAAGTGCCCTGCACCCGTCCGAAAAGCTCGCATTTCTACACAGCGGTTGAAGGTGTAGGTACGGAGTGGTCCATCTTGCAAGATCCCCTCTTTCGCCCTCAGTTCAGCTAAAAAATTCTAATTTTTAACATTCAAAAATACAAAGGTACCCTCGAAAAGTTTTACGCGCGAAAGTTCGTTTTAATTCATTCAAGGATCGATCGTGGGTCCGATCGTGTTGCGGAAGATTCGTCAGAGTCCTTCTTTTTGAAAAGTTTGGCACGTCAAAATGGACAAGGATAATTGAAACTCCACTAAAAATCGCAAAGTGATAACGCGCCAGTTTCAGTGTTTTATCAACTAATTAGCGCACAATTGATTATTTTGGTGGCACTGATTCATTGGTGTCTCTTTAACGAGTTTGTTGTTTCCAGGAAATTTAAGTGAATCATTTCTGATCTTTTAGCTAATTTATAGTGAAAGATCTGAACTTTTTCGGGAGGAAATGAAACTGTTGTAAAAGTGAAAGTCTTAATCGAATTATTTAAAATTGGCAGTTGTTCCGAAAAATGATTTCGATTGTGATTATGCCGCGCTGCATACATTTGGTGGTTTTTCCAAGAAGTCATTATGATTCAAGAGAATTAAGAAATCTTCGGCCATTGGCGGCAAGATGTGATCCGGTAGAATGTTAATTTTGAAGGTGAAATAATTCAAATAAAGGCAGAAAAAAATACTCTTTTACGTGGTGGGTTAAAATATGCAAGAGAATGAACCGAAGGGTGCGGGGTCGACACAAACAAGTGATGCCGATTTGGAAGAAGAGGATAAAACTGAAACCGATCTGAAGGACATCGACGAGGACGATGGTTGGGTGCTGGTTCCAACCGATCCGAGTGAGTGGACCGGGGAACACATTAGCAGCTGGGTCAAATGGATTACTAAAAAATTCAAAATCGACCCTCAACCGGATTTAAATAAGTTTCCCAGCAGTGGGAAGGATTTGTGCCAATTTACCAGAGCTGACTTCTGGGTCTGTGCCGGCTCTAAGGAAGGCGGAATTATTTTGGCAAAACATTTTGCACACCTTCTGCACACGGCAACAGGCAGAGCAACGAGCCCTTTGCACAGTGATAATGAACCGAGTGAGTGATTAATTATTATTAAAAATTCAAAATCACTTAAAGTTTTAACGGCTATTAAATATTAAAATTATTAAAATACCGTCGGCTTTTTATAGATTTATGGGCGAAAATGAAACTTTATTTCCAAGTTTATTATGCCAAATTTATAGCATTTATTTTTCTTAAATCTACCTGGTTCCTTTAGAATATAATAAATAGGTACCATCTTGACTTATAAAAGAAGTATGTTTAGTGTTTAAAATTATTTACAAAAAAAATGATTTCTTAACTAATTTTTATATACTTTTACTTCTATGCGCTAAAGGGAATAGAAATGTGTATTGTATTGTTTAAACAATTTTAATTTTTTTTTTCGTCATTTGATCAATGAGAATTTCAGGCCCTACCGCCTTTTGATTGTAGTGTGAAACGAATGAGCAGTTTTCAAAATAGTGGACCGTACAATTTTCTTAAAGAATTTACTTAAGTTTTTTTCGGAGCCCTTAATTAAAAATTGTAACGTTTTTTAATTTAAGTTTACAATTTTGTGAACAACGGTAAAGGAATTCATTGCGGATCTCCGATAGTAATTACAGTTTTATCCTGTCTTGCCCGGGTAGTAAGTGAAATACTGTAATAATTGATTATAATCAAACAATAATTCCTTTTAGTTTAATTTATGTTATCCCGATCAGATCTAATAAGTTAATATTTACAGAATAAATCAATAAAATTCTTGAGATTGTAATGTATAGGCACTTTGTGAAATCTTTTGTAATTTATCATATACAGCAACAATAATAGTTACAAATGAATAAGCACATTGCACTTCACAATAGAGTTAATATTATTGGTGTCTCAAATCACTTTTTAGTTTTTACAGGATGAGTTTTAAATTTTCAAATAAAAAATGGGATTTTTAATAAATATAATAATATTTTTGATACCAACAGTCAGCAATATTTGGAGAATCATAAAATATTTTATACTGTTAGAGACAATGCACATGTAACATTTGATGCATATGCACACTCAGAAAAGTACAGGATTTTAAATTCAAATAATTCAATAATATTAATTATTCGCAATAAAAACTTTCTAGATAATTATTTTACTTTTTTTTCGTAATTTCGTAGAGTAATAAACAATGTGGTCACGATACTAGCTTAGATAAACTTCATCAAACACGCACGAAGAACAATGAAGTCTCGATAATCAAATTCTAAGAATTCTATAGTTAATACAATAACAAACTACAAATAGAAACTTGACAAAACTTGTCGTAACATGTATGAAAAATGAAAAGTAAAAATTACTCTAACAAACCTGTAAATTCCATTGAAGTCCACTTTGAATTTACAGTTTTTCTTGTAAAAATGAATAATCGGTTATATAAAATATGTACATAACATGTATGTATATGTAAATGTATGTACATATGTATATAAATTCATTTAATTCAATTTATACTCAGTTTAAAAAATAAAATTGTAAATTTTGATTAAAAGTATATTATATTTTCAGAACTGTTCTATTTTTCTGAACGATCCCCAAACTTTAAAAATACAGGGTGCCCAGTAACAAATTACAATTCATTATAGCATAAATTAAAAAGTAAATAATTTCAACGATCTACTTATCTAAGTACAGTATTATTTACTATGTTCTATGTACGTATTACAACTTTTAAAGTTTTCCCCGTAATTTTTAATTTTCGTTCATAGGATATTTTCAATAACAATTCAGTATTTTTGCTAACTAATTTTTATCCTGGCCACTTTGAATATTTTCCTTTCTAAAATTGTAATAATAAAGTTTTAGGCTGTAATGTTTGCAGTTTACTCATCAATTCATATTGAGTGTCTCAAGAAATTTCTAAATCTCAGTACTATACGACAATTTTCCCTCATTATTTTGCTTCTTTTGAATATTACACGTTATATCTCACAAATCCTTTATTTAGTGAAGGTGATTTGATTTTAATATGTAAGGGTTTTAGAGTCATTTAAGTGTTTTATTTCGAAATCATTTTCATATATTTGTTCTTTAATATCAAACTATTTATAAGTCTGCCGCTTTTCATAGACCAGATATTTGCAGAACTCGGATTCTTGAGCTCTTTTTTTAACTGTGTTTTAGTGAAATCTGTATCTTAAGATGCCTTTAGATATTTGCCAGAAAAACACAGCTAATATTGTTATAGAATTAAAGGAGATTAAATTCACATTTCTTGCTACCTATGTGCAAAGATTTTTCCATTGACTCTTTTAAATTGGTGGAAAATAGCATTCTTTAGATTTTCTTAGTATAATAATACCGTCGACTTCAAATCACATATCTAAAATGAAAATCTTAGGCTGCAAATTGTTATCAGTTAAAATTATTTTATACTTTTTAAGATTCTATTGCTTTTAAAAAGTTTTTTTCATTATCCGGTTTTAACAAGAACATTAGGTTATGATCTTGAGTTTTAAGAGAAAGTCACTGCAGTTTAAGCATAAGGTAAATATTTATAATAACTATAGATAACTATTGGCAAGATACTTTAAAGAAAATCTAAGCAGTTTCATCAGCAGTACAGCTCTACAGAGTATACAACTATTTAATTTTTAATACGGTGTGTTTTTCGTTAGGTGTGATTATCTTTATACTTAAAATAATTTTTTGATAAGACGTTTTAAAAGCTATCAAGCTAAGATAAACACACATTTGATGAATTCGTATTAGCTCTTTTAAGGTATAGTTCACAATTTTTGATAACAATTCTCGCACCAAAGGCCAATCAAAAGTAAGAATCTATTTCTTGTAATTAAAATTAATATTCTAATTTGAAAGTTTAAATAGGCTACTTCAAAGTAATCAAAGCTAAAAGTCGGAGATTCAGCAAACAGTAAAGAGCCTTTTGAAAACTATTATTTTTATTTTTTTTAATTTTAGAATTCTATAAGTCCTCCACTTTCCAGCAATTAATTCAAAAACAAGATTTTTCATGCTGCTAACCAGATTTGAAAGGATATAGTCGCAAATGTTGTTTCATAAATCGAAATTTGACAAGAAATAAAAACTTTCCTGACATAAATATTTTTCTGAATATAATAACATTGTTTTTAAGGGAAGATAACCTATTAGTCGATCAAAAGAAATTTTGTTTATTGCACAAATATAAATTGTTGTTGTAGTTTTTCAAACGTGTTTTTCTGCAATAACTTTTTTTTCGAATTGCGGGAACTGTAGCTCAAAAAGTTATTAACCGATCGTTATAAAACAGAAATGAGATCGTTCTGTATTTAATTACGAAGACTATGAAACCAATTAATTCATGATAGCATAATTTAAAGTGTTTTCTTATTGCAAAACAATTGCAAACAAATGTGAAAATTTTACAACTTTTTAAAATATTATATATACATAAGTATATTTTTCAATTTTCAAGACTTGCAGTAGAAGGTAGGTTCATATTCCTAGAAAACATGTTAATAATGTAAGAAACATAAATATTGATTTCAAATCGGAATTGACCTTGGATGTTATATGGCTTAGTTATAAGGCTATTTCCGCTGGAAATGGTTTGAACAATATTCTAATTATACTCGAAAGTATGAATAAAATGATCCCTATGTTTAGACAATTTCTAATTATCTTATCTGCCTAAAAAAAAAATCATAAAAAAAGCTTAAAAATCAGCCTCCTAATTGGTTTTCCCCCTTAATTCATATTAAAAAATTAAAAGCGGCAATGATGGGTGAGTACCTACAATAAGCCTATTTTTCTTATCCTAGGCACGTCTATTACATCCGAGGTTTTTCGAATTGAGAATAGTTCGTTTTTAAAACAAAAATAATATGGAAATGCATTTAAACTATATTACTACATAATTACTACCTTTTGTATAGGGAAAATCCTCAGTCAATAGAAATACTTTGTAAAGGGAAAATCTAATTCGAATGGCATTTGATTTGCACGTGGTTGTTGTTGAAAATAGGACACTAATTTTAATGAATATTTCGAAAACAATGGGAGGTGCATTTTTTTAAATATTTTGTCCCTTCTTCATTACTAGAAAAGTGCTTTCGAAACCGTTCTCAAATCGAAAAACCTTGAAAATAATAGAATCCCCTCCTAACATTTTTCATTTAAGAGTATATACATATATGTATGTACATACTCGCGCACTGTATCCCTTTACTAAGTTGCCATTTTAAAATGGGTTTAAGGGTTGTGTTGACCACAAAAAGTGCAATATTAGTTCACCGCAAACATCACCGCTAAACCCCATGTCCGTCCAAAAAGTAGAGACGTTTTATTCCTCACGATTTCAAACAGATCTCGTGGTAGAAATTTATATGGAAATCAAAGCTATCGTCAGAGTGAATTTCGAGTCCACATTATTTGACAAAAGCTCCGGACTCATTTCGCCTGGCAAACATTCGGAGCCCTCCCACCGAGCGCAGATATCCTCCCCCGAAATCGAGTTAATTAAATTATATTGAGCCGCACATCCTTCTCACGTTTGTCCTGACGTTTTCTTCGGCCAGGGGAAGCGGCTAGGGCTAGAATTGCGCATCGCTTTCGCAGACATGTCACGTCCCCTTCCTACTGCCGGGGCCGGGTGAGCTCCGCCAAGCGGCAGGGCAACGAACAACAACAACCCGGGAGCCCTGCTAAATCTCAGGGTTAAGTTGATGGTAATAGAAAGCCATTTACCCCCCGGGTGAGCACGCCCCAGCGAGAGGTCTCCGGCTGGATTTAGTCGGGAATGAATGTCAATGCGCGAGGGACATTTATTTGTTGGAACCAAATAAAGATCAGGAAGGAAGACATGATAGCAGGAAGGAAGGAAGGAAAGTCGGAAGGAAGCCCGCGCGGTGTTTAAGCCAGCTCCAGGTGAGGTGCGGCTTTAGGCTCCTCTGCGGTTCGAAATTTATTGCTATTTTATGAATGTTCTTCCTTTAAAATTTACTACTTCTCCGAACAATTAACCTGACTTACCTGTCATCGGATACAAGCTCAAATTTCTATATTTAATTTTTATTAAAATAATTACATTTTACTTACTGTCTGATCTGCCTTAGTTAGTTTTATGCGCGGTAACCTGTTAATCACTACCTTCATCTTAGGTTAACCAAGAAGGAGCTTGGATTAGAGCTCCTGCTTGGTTAACCCGCCAGTACTCGCGCCATAATGCCTAAACGACCCATACTCATTTGACCCGTTCGTCTTGTTCAAATGCCGCAGGCGAAATAGCCGAGGTGGGGTGTACGGGTGCACTATAAAGTTACTTGAAGGTACCTAGCGTTACTACTTGAAACTAATAATGACAAAATAATTACGGAACAAATACCACACCTCTGGGTCGTTTCGACCCATGCGCGACTACTGGCGGGTTAAGCGTGAAACCAGTTCAAATCGGTTGGTTACGGTTTGGTTCCCCACATGTTCATTTGAAGTGGTCAGAAACCACGAAAAATTTGCTTGGTTTGTGCTTAACGAAGTACTTTCCAACAAACTACGCCAACTTCGCTGCAAATTTTCCAATATCTTGATGTTGTAATTTTCGATGTCAGTGTTACTTCTTCAGTTGTGGTAGAGTATAGGTATATACCTATAAAATTTAAAAATATGTCGAAAAAAAGAATTTCATGGCCGAAAGAGCCAGAAATACACTCCTTTTGGAGGTATGGAGAGATGAAGATTTCAGGAAAACAAGGAAAATTCAAAAATAATGAAAGAAATAGGCGGCCTTATTTTCACAGCTGAAGAGAGAGAAACAAAAATCCATAATTTCAGTAAACACTGTTCACAACTGTATTGCAAACATGATAAATGTCAAAGTAAACCGGACTATTTGGTCACTGTTTTTGGTTTCGATATTGGTCAACTGGAATGGAAGCTCTGTGTGCCATAGGTATTACAAAAAAATGTCTCCCGTCGTGTCTGTCTGTTTCTCTGTGCGGATTTTGTTTCAGTTTTCACAATTAGATACATAGGTTAGGTACCTATACATTGATTCACGAGAAAGTTTTGGATCAGAGTTGTAAACTGCATTACTTATTCCCATTCCAATTCCGTTCCTGTAACGGGCATTACATAATTATAATTCCATATAATAAGGTGTGAAATTATAATTCCTCATGCATTCCACTGGAAATATGTATAAATAATTGTTGTTGTTGTTAGCAAGCTCTTTATATTAAGTGTATGTATAAAGTGAAGTAAATTCGACTCAAAATGAAAAGGTAAATATTTGTGTATATGTTACATAAAATATCTTTTTAAAAAGACATTAAAGATACATATTGAAAAAGTTTTTGTATGTGGCTAATATCTAACCCATAATAAAATATTTAAAAAGTATTCGCAACAAAAATATCTATTATATACAAAACGATAGTGTAACAAGTTGTTTAAACTTTGAAAAGACAATTTCTTCCAAAAATAAATGAAGAAATTATATTGGAATTGTTTTAAACAAAAGAAAATTTTCTTTTTCTTCCCCCACTTGTGATTCTGAAAAGTTCATTGAAAAGGAAACCAAAATAAATTGTATAACCCTTGCACGTTCGTTCCAGGAAAACAATTGATGGAAGGTAATAGCATTGCCGATATTAGACGTCGATAAGACCATCCATCGGTTGATAGAATTCATGTGGAAACAGACTCCCTTTGCTTAGGAAGATTTATTCGTTTCCGATAAGGTGGCAATGGAGTCATTTAACGCCTTTTATTTGAGATTAATCTATTGAAAAGGGTTTAATTGGAAAGGGTTGAGAAGGAGCAAGAAATCGCATAGATATTGGAGGATACGCATCTTCGTTTAGAGGATTTTGAAAATATGACTATCATTCTTTTATTGTAGGCATTTCTCTCATAGCGGTCGTGTTTATTATTATTAGACAGAGTATTTCGACGGTAATGCCAAATTTCCTCTAGATACATATAATTAAAATGCTGAATATTTCCAATATAACTGAAGGGTGAATTTTAAAGGTGACCGTCAAAATGAACCTGCATTAGTCCTATAATTAAAAATTTGAACTAGTTTTATCGCAAATTATAAACTCATTAATTCTGCGTGGATTGAAAAATTTGTTTGTTAAACAATTAGGGACATTCTAGAGACAAACGCTGACAGCCCCTTTTCTCATTGTGAAAAAATGCTATGGACTTGAGAATACAAATTTCATGTGCTGAATATCAACTCGTGGTTAAAGTATTACAATTGAATCATTAATTTCAAAAACCACATTATGTAAGTTTTGAAATCTAAATTATTCAGGAATCAATAGAAACTGTGTAACATAGGTATAATACAAATAAGTGAATTTTCAGTCTTCTTTGGGCTTAAAAATACATACATATGTTGTAGTTGCCGGAGTAAAAATATCTAATTCTTTACTACTACTACTACTACTTTAGTACGTCTGCAACGCGCCCGATGTACAACCAAACATTTTCCATTTTTAAGCTCGCAACAAGCAAAGTTGTCGAACAATTAGGGGAAGGGGGCCCAAAGCGGGCACCTTAAGGTTAAGTAAGAGAAAAACATGTGTAAATACGTAAACGAGAAAAACTATTATTGCTATTAGATGCTAAATTTAGTGTAGTTTGATAGTCAATGTTTAAATTTTTCGTATATCTCAAAAATAAAAAACAGGAACTGAAATACGAAACCCTTTCGAATGCTCTGCTCGCTTTGCCCGGGGGTGGCCTAAAGCGGGCATACGCTTTTTGGGCTATGATCACGTTCTTATTAAACCTAACCTATAATTGCTTCTAATATTTTCTGAAAATATGATTAAATCTGAGTAAAATAAACATAATAAACTAGACAAATCTTAATAATAACATAACTTACTCACTAGTAGACAAAATGCAATTTACATGTCTGCCTGTTTTGTATAAAAATGTCGAAATTCGTTTTTTTTTTTTGCACAAGCTGTGCGGTCTAACGGAGGTGGGGATAACGACTGCCCCGGATTGGGGCGGGTTGGGGGGTAAGGCCAGTGGGGCAAAAACCGCGTTAAGTTTATAGACGTTGGTTTTAAAAGGGGTGCTCGCCCGAAAAACGCCCCCAACAGGCCCGAAGCACGCCCATAATAGGCTCAAGACGTGCCTACAAAAGGCCCGGAACACCCGACCTGCTAAAGTTGGCCACAATTATTTTCACCGTAGGTGGCCAACTTTCGCAGTTTTAACTGTATGTTGATAAATTCACAACTCAATAACATAAAAATAATTTAAGAAGTAACGAACTTCGGTAGGTACATTGTAAAAATAAAGGCCGAAACACAACGTGTCCAATCCGATCCGATCCGTTTCGTTCCGACCCGACAGACAGGTGATTACAATGTTTCCGATCCGCACCGTCTGCATATATTATATTTTCCCCTTAACTCTGCCCATACTTTTTTTTTATGTTTTATGTCCATTTATGTATAACTTATTTTCCTTTTTGTACAACTTGGCGAAAGTAGCCACTTCTTTAATGAATTTTTCGTCCTCTTTTGCATAGTCTTGTCTCATTTGTGAGGTTATGTGTTCCGTCGTTCCGGCAAAAGTTGAAATTTGCTCAACTCGTCCGCTCCGATCTAATCCGATCCGTTCCGTTCGGCTCATTGCCTCCACTTACACAGCACTATGTATGTTCAACGTTGACAGCTCGTCGGATCGGATCAGATACTATAACAACCTCTCCAGTACTGCGTGCAATGTTTCCATTTGTTCGTTTTATTTTGGAAACGGTGAATTGAGACTTGGGGTTTAAAAATCCCCAAGAAATTTCAAATAGGGTTCAAATCTGGCCATTGACTCGGCAAATCAAGAACTTGAAGCCCATTCTCGTTTAACAACTCCGATACGTGTTTCGGGTCATTATCATGCTGAAACATACATCGAAGCGGCATTTCCCAATCGGCAACATTGGCAACAAAACGGTCCATTATAAAAGAACTATTTCAAAAAACAGACTTACGCCGTTAACCAAAAAACAGACGCAGATAAAAGGAATTTCAATAAATATTTTAACTGTATTTATTGTTTTGTTCACTCAAAAATGCACCATTGGTAGAAATTTGTTTGAGTTTCTATATAAACGCGGGGGTATCTGGATAAAGTCGGTAAGTATGAGTATGAAATTAGTTGAGTAGAGTTTTTGCAAGAAAGTGTGGTTGTGGTCACTAAATAATATCGCCTTAGTGTATTTATTTTTTTGTCCATAAGTGTATAGATACATATATAAAATTACATTGTTGAACATCCATTTGAGTAGACTATTGGGGAATATTTTAATTAATTATTTGACTTAGCGTTATCGAAATATTTTTTATCAGTAACTTATCCTATCGGAAATAAATTAGCTATTGATATATACTGCAGAATTAGCATAACCAACAAAAATGATTGCCGCAATTGTGAAAGGTGTAAGTCATTTTTACGCCATCATCTATCTATGACTATGCGTAATAAATCTGTCGAGGAGCTGTTAAGTACAATCAAAGAGCTGAAATTCCCCGCAAACTGAGGGTACTTGACGTGAACTCATAATAAAGACACAATACATCAATCCAAGCACAGAGCCACCCCAGTATCTTAATAAAGTTGAAGTGATATAATAAACGAGCGAAATATGATAATTTGCCCGGGTAATAGCCCTGTAATAATCCTGGGGGCTCTGCACAGCTCCAAACCAAACATCATCACCCTGAGTGCGGGGAAGCCGGGCCTTTAGCAAGTCAATCTCCCAGTCGCCGAGGGGTGCATCCTGAAGTAAACTCCGGGATTTCCAGGCGAGGGCACGTTTAATTGATTTGTTTTTTATTCAACAGATCATAAGGATTTGGCTTAATCGCCCTGTAAGACATGTGTTCCCACCACCCACCGTTCACACATTTTCCGGAAAAACACCTTTTGGGGACGGATGGTCGATTCGGAGGTCTTGAGGACGAAGGCGGCCAACAGTCAACAAAGGGTTCGTCGGATCCTTCCGTTCCGATTTCAGTTGCTTTCGGAAGCTTGAGGTTGAAGGTTCTGGTTTGAGACTTCCGTCGGACGGTCAAGATCTGAGCTGAGGTGAAGGGAACATAGTGCAGATTTAGTTCGCTTCGAATTGCCATGAGTGTTAGTGTTGACATGGGCGTTATGTGGCGCCTCTCGGAAGATTTTAACCGTCGTTTTGGCGTCCGCGTACAGCCGCATCATCACCATCATCACTATCACCATCATTCGCCGCGACCAGTGATTTATAATGGTAAATACCGACGAGTAGTGCTCGTTCGACATGCTGTACAAATTTGGTGCTTTTCGTCGTTCGTCATTTTTTTCCGGGAATTCGCTAAAAACAAATGAGTGGGAGCCCTGACGCCACTTCAACTGGCCTGATCCTCTCAAAACGAATTTGCGATATTAAAATGCACGATCACTAAATATCCGACACTCGTGTGTGACCTCAGAAGTTTTTTGCATTTAGTTTACGAGGAATTTTATCTAGTGTCTGTCTGGTCTTATAAAACCTTTAATCTGTTGAATGTATTTTGTATGATCACATGACTCATTGGCTCCGTAAAACAGTTGGGGGTGATTTGGGGAGCGCATCTACTCTCCGAATAAATTTATCTTCTGAAAGCAATCCGGCAAGACGCCGGCGATAGATAAGTCACAATTAAAGATTCCTAGAAATCCGCCAAATTTAACTTGTTTCGCGCCAACCATGTGGGCTTTCTGACTAGACTTAGCGAAAAGGAATTCGGAGGTATCTATCAATGGACCATGAGTAACTACCAGTTTTTGAACACGAATCGTTTTGACTTCGCTAAATGGATGTTTGTTGTCTGTCGCCACTTGTGCTTCCGGTTTTCTAACGCTTTTTATTTTTGTAATGACTTTGAACTTTAACAATTCTCTAGTTGAATCTTGGTTTAATTCCAAGAAATTTTGGGGTTTTTCATCATTAATTAGAAAGAGCAAATTGATAGCACTTTTGATTAGATAATACTTATATATTACATATTTATTTTGCACTATTTCTTAAGACTAAAAATAGAAACAATATAAAGTTATATTTCAAATAGGGGTCGTATCATCGCAGGGACGTAGCTACGGTTGGATTCGGGTGGACCATGGCCCATTCCATGCAATGGAAGTTGGGGTCCACCCCAAACATGTATTAGTCCAATTCTACATAATCCAAAACGTAAAATAAATAACCGCAAGCACTTACACCCACGCAACCCCACACTGATGGAAAAAAAAATTTATTTAAAGTTTACAAGCTTCGAACGAGTTTCACTTACGGAGGTTGTCTGGCAAACGGGCGAACTCGATTCAAGGAGGGGGCAAATAGGGCCCAAGTCCTCAATACCCTAATAACCAGAATTTTTTATATGTATTTTGAACTCCGAAATCTTAATTTCTTAGTCGATGATTCGACTTTGCGGAAAAACATCGCAAGTTTCATGATTTTATGCATTATAAAACTTTGCGAATTTTATTTCGCTAAGTTCAATTAAAATTCTCAGGCTAAATAGCAATTTTTTTTTTTATAGGTATTTGATTCTTTTTTTTTTCGAAGATGCAGAAAAATTTATTTTTTAACTTTTTAAAATCCAAAGAATTTTTGGCGAAATCATATGCGCTATTGAATCAAATTTTTTTGTATTGGTTACACCAGATAAATTGAAACAAAAAATCAAACATTTATCTCAATTATTCAATTCAATAATATGACTAAAAATATCTTCGAACCCGAAAAAATTATAACTCGTGAGATGTATGTTACGCGCTCCTGGGCGTGATCTACTTTAGATGGACACCTGTTTTTAGGACATCCTGTAAATTTTTTTAATGGTTCTATTTTACATGGTTTTCCAAAACTTTTTTTACGAAGTTTCTTTATCAATATTACACGGTACCATTAGAAGATTTCAATAGCTCTTTCACATCCTGACTGTCAAACTAAAATTTTTGTTTCTTGGCAGGTAAAGTTTGTTTTTAATAGATTTAACCCAAAAAATATTTATGATATTCTGACTACAGTTCGTCCACCGAGTACGCATAACGTATGTATCCATACGTACATACATACATACATACATACATACATACATACATACATACATACATACATACATACATACATACATACATACATATGAAGTTTAAAAAAATGCTGGGAAATAGGTTTTGAAAGTATGCAGCAATCAGGAAGCCAGAATTGTTTCCCCCCTTCAGGTATTAGACACCCTTATAACAGACAATTTGATATTGAGCTGAAGCTTATATGTTTTGCCAAATAATTGTCATTCAATCAGATATTTAAATACTTTTCGCATGTTCTAATTGCAACTGATTCCAAATATGCGCAATTTCGCCTGATTAAGAACACCTAAAGCACACAGTTTTTGGAATCTATACTAATATTATAAAGGGTTTGTTTGTTTGTTTGCTTGAACGCGCTAATTTCAGGAACTACTGGTTCGAATTGAAAAATTCCTTTGGTTTTTGATAGTCCATTTATCGAGGAAGGCTATAGGCTGTATAACATCACGCTACGACCAATAGAAGCGAAGCATCAATGAAAAATTTTGCAAAAACGGGAAAAAATTATTCCTTTTGAGAGCTTTCGTTGCGTGCGCTGCGCTGCGTAAACGGTTAAAGTTATACGCGAAAATCACGAATGACGGAATTGTAACCCTTTAAAAGTTATAAAAAAAAGTCCGTGACAGCATATTTTTATCTTTTAATGTTGTCTTTCTATAACCTTTTTTATGGTAATCAAATTTGTTCTAAAATAATGCATTATTTGCGAAGGTGTTTTTATAAATATGATACTAATCCCTATCCAAATAAATACGTTATTCATCACAAGCACTTAATTTTGAACAAAATTTCTCTTGACATCATTTGATTTCAATGAATATCTTTCGAGATATCATAGTTTTAAAATAATTTCACAATAAAATAATGATCAAGTACCACGCGCGCATTTATGATGTGCAGGTCGTGCGGTCATGAGGGGGGAGGGCGCTAGTGAAACCACGGGGCACAGCTAGTTTACATATAAAGTAAAATGTTGAAGTAAGCCTAAAAGTATGCAGTACTTTTCATCTTAATGTGTGAAAGCTGAAAAATAAGTATTTTTATTCAAATCGTGCTTATATAGGGATACTCCATTTCATTAATTAATTATTATTATTTTTTTTTCTCAATTCAAATTGTCCTAAACTATATGTAAAGTAGTTACAATTTGTTGCAATTTAAGTGATTCGTTAAGATTAAGATGTTTGAAATATTTGAAGCCCAATAAAGGAAATTAAAGGAACGACCCGAGACAAAATTGTTCAGTATCCAGCGTCTCCCAGAGTATACCGACGACACTCATAGTCTTCCAGAGAAAAGAAGAAGAAGAAAAGAAAACAGAAGAATACTCTAGTATAGTCTGCTCTAGGAACTAGGAATCCTTTAGTCTTCTTAATTTGGTGGACTTAGAAAATTTAACATTGCCCGTTAAAATATATCTTACATTATTCAAATCTCTCGTGGAGATCGTAAGATCTCGAAGTTTTTTCTACTTGGAATAATTTTTGAACTTATGTACATTATTTTCTAAACTTTCACATATAGCTTTAGTTTAAATTTAGGATTATTACAAAATATATCTAAAAATAATTTTATTTTAATATGTGATTTAATATGATGCAGCAATACTTTTTTCAAAAATCAGAGTTATTTGTTTTTCTGATAATAACATGAACAGCCTAAACAAGAAATGTTTTCCATTTATGAAACGGAATAAGGGACTCTGTATTCCACGGGATAATGCTTGTTCCTCATGTCGGTGGTTGAAGAATTTCAGAACCTTTGCCACCCAAAATGTTTCTTAAATTCGAGCTAAAGAGTATTACTATGTAAAGAATAAGGACCTTAAAGAAAAATACTTTAGGTGCTATGTTTTTACACAGGATTTAAAGTAATAAATTTTCCATTTTTTTTCTAATATTGTTCAAATAAAATTATTTTTAAATAATCAAGAGTATGTACCTAATTTTGTTATAATTAATATGATAAATATTAGATCAATATTAGCGAACATTTAAATAAAGATTTTGGAAATTGAATTTACTATTAATTCTTCGATGGCTGTAAACTTTTACGCAACATACAGTAGTGAGCAAAAAAAATGCAACAATTGTTACTGTGAATAGTCCTAAAATATAAGTTTTAGTAAAGAGATCTAAAAGTAAAGTGATGCAATAAAATATTTAACGTTTATCTATATTTGAAAATACATGGAATTTCAAGGGAGCATAAATCATTATTCAACAAATATAAATCAACAATTTAATTATGTTTAGTATTTCGTTGCGTAGCCAGCCGCCAGTCAACTAATTTTATAATATTATTTGGAGAGGAATTTTTTGCCATTCAACTGACAGTTATTCTATTAAATCATTCAAATTTTTGCAACGGTGAGACTGAACCCTGATATAATCTCCCAAATATGCTTAATAGGGTTAAAGTCTGGGGATTGTGAGAGCCAGCTTAAAACTCTTATTTTATTTTACTGAGAGAGATTGATCCTTAAATTGACCCTACTAGTATGCTTTGGTTCATTCCCATGTCAAAATACCCATCCTGGAGGCATTTCTGTGGCATAAGGAAGCATCGTCATCTTTATAATGTTAAATTCGAATAAGCGGCGGACCAACGCCATTATGGCTAAACGCAACTGAAAAAACATTTGCCTTACGTAAAAGTTAGTACGCACTCAAAATCGATACATATTCCAAACCATAAGTGATCCTCCGTCAAGTTTTACTGTAGAGGCGTGGTAACGAGGATTATATCGTCCTCCATATGATTGATGGACATATGACATATCGTATACCTACCTACTGAGGAAAACAAATTAAATTTGTTTTCGTGGCTCCACAGCATTCGGGTCCCATGTAAATGGTCTTTAGCAAACGCTATGCGCTTTTTTCTATTGGCTTTTGAAATGTTGGGATTTTTAGTTGGACGTCTAGCAAACCGAAAAATGTCTTCCGACATGAGAATGACCCAAAGCATATACCAGTAGGGTCATTAAAGAATTTCTCTGAGTAAAAGAAATAAGAGTTTTAAGCTGGCCCTCACAATCTCCAAATTTAAAGTTTATTGAGCATCTCTGGGAGATGGTTATTTAAGAGGGTTCAGTCTCATCGCTACAAAAATTTAAATAATTTAATGGAACAACTATCAGTTGAATTACAAGCAATTCCTCTCGAAATAGTAGATATTATAAAATTAGTTGACTCGCGGCTATGAAACGAAATACTAACATAATGAAATTTTAAATTTTAACATTCAGTATGGGTTTTATTAATATTGACACTAGAAACTAATTTATTTGATAGGTAATAATTTATGCTTGCTTGAAATTCCATGTTTTTTCAAATATAGATAAAAGATTAACATTTAGTTGTATGAAGGTTACTTTACTTTTTTGTCCCTTCACTTCAAATACAGATAAAAGTTAAACATTTTACGTTTACCTACTACTCTTTACAAAAATTTATATGTTGGGATTCTTCCCAGTAACAATTGTTGAATTTTTTTTTTGTTCGGAACTAACCTACATACCTATACCTACTTATTTGTCATCGCTTAATTTTTGTAATTTTGGTATCTACACGTTTTTCAAACAGGTAACTAGTTATACGGATTAGTAGATTAAAAGAATGAAGTGGTACTTTTTTGAAATCATATATCAAATAAGTTTTATGTTATTCGAAGACTGACAAATTTTATTTATGATCCATTTAGGCAGTCTTTTTACGACCAATAAATATTTTCGGAGAAAGAATTTTTTAATCAGCGATTATTATTGGGAATGATTGCTTACTTGCCTTTGGATATCACTAATAAGTAATTGAGAATCCTTGTAGAAAACCGCACGGGATTCTTGGAAACCGCAGACACTTGGCCAGGTGTCAACCAACCGAAATAAAGCTATTGGGAATTATTATTCTAGGAACACTTAAAAATTAATGTGGACAGATAACACTGATCGCGTCTTAATCTACTTTCGACTTTGGCTGTAAATTAATCGGCCTGCGAAGCTCTCAAGTGCGCCAAACACGTCGCCATTTTTGTCTTTTACCCAAAAAGGAAAAGGCGGCGGTGTCATTTGCATGCGAGGCGACGAGGCCGCAAAATGGCCATAAGCCGCAAAGCTCCTCATAAACAAAACTCGAAATTCGGGCGACTCTCAACTTGTTCGTTTCTCGTTTCAGACCCGTACCAGCTCCTGAACGCGGCCTCGCACCGATTGGTCGCGCAGGGCTCCGGCCAGATCCAATTGTGGCAGTTCCTCCTGGAGCTGTTGGCGGATTCGTCGAACGCGGCGTGCATCACGTGGGAGGGGACGAACGGCGAGTTCAAGCTCATCGACCCGGACGAAGTCGCCCGGCGGTGGGGCGAGCGGAAGGCGAAGCCCAACATGAACTACGACAAGCTGAGCAGAGCTTTGAGGTAGGTTGCCCCCCTCCCCCTCCCCGCGGCTGCAGCTGGAGGTGAACCGCACCCGGAACTTTCAGCGGGGAACCGACACTGGCTGAAATTTCTGTCATGACATAAAAGTCGAGCAGAAGCTCTCTGAATTTTTTTACGTACATAAATATTTTTGGTGGCGGCATGGCCCGACCGAATGAAAATCCGACAAATTTACACCCCTGGTTAACGCCAACGGTTGGTTTCCGATAATTTTCAGTAAAATGTTTCCCGTAGTAAATGAAGTCGTAAATAAAAGTGCTCAATTAGTTCCTATTTGCGGAAAAAATACAATGAAAAAGTACAAAAGACGATATTTTAAAAATTTATGAAAACTTATTAAAAGTTAACGGATTAATTCAGGACGGTATTATATAAAAATACAAAATCTCTGTAACATTTCGAAAAACTTATTCTGTAAATTTAACTTTTTCTATAAAGAGATTATTTCAAATGTAGATAAAAGTGGGTAAAGTCAGCTAATGTCTTACACCTCAAATTACACTGATCGGAATCAAAATAAGAGCAACAATGTAGAGTACCTAGTTTCGGATATTATGGCACACCATAAGCCTTTTTGGAAATAAAACTCGAACTGCATGAATTCAATCAGTCTTTAATTTTTATTTCAGTTGTTGGACATATCAGTAATCAATAACTAGAAACTTAAGGCAATATAATTAAAGAGTAACAAATAATATAGTTTTTCATAAACTTTAACAATCGTTAAAATCAAAACTTGGTTGGGTATTATGGCTTGGGCCTATATTGTAAATTCCGTGAACCATATACTTATTGCCTACCATTCAAAGAATTCACACAATAAACTGCACGTTACTTTTTGGAGCAAATTTCACAGTTAAAAATTTCAATACCTATCCATTCGGCATTCCTGAACATTATTTATTAATTTTCAAGAATGGGTAAAAAAAAGGATTTTTTCACTTCTCATACTATTATTACTCAAAAACCTGACGTGCTGGAACATCTTTATTTTCGGATTCGTAATCTACCGAAAAAGTCCTATTAAAAATACCGATATTGCTGGTGCTCTCCGATGTTGGTTAGGTACACCATAGACAAATAAATATAAAGATGGCCCGCTTCTAACATCAGAAGTATGGCCAAAAAATTCTGGTGCCTCCACCGTGCGATGCTGCACCTGCTAGCAACGCAGCGAAGGTCTGGCGCGCAGTGTTCTTGTTATGGGCTCATGCGTTGAGCGTACCGAATATGCGTCGATGTTTCGTCGGCTGTCGGCATTGGCGCTCAACAAATCAAATTCTAGGAATGACGATGCTTGTTGCTACCAATTTACGTAAAGTAACCGTAAACCGCGACCAAACAAGAACTTTGATAATAAATTTTTATAATTTGCAAATGTTGTGTTGAAGCGTATATGTACGTTTCCATGATTAAATGACACACACAAACGCTGTTCAATGACATATTTAAACATCATTCATATGTCCCAAATAAAAATTCGAAGTTAGTCATACCTATTGGAAAACCCCTTATTTATTTGTCTATATGGTTACACATAAGGTCAATAGTTTGCCTGAATGTCTGAAAATAAGAATAATATGTTTAAACGAATGCCTTATCACTCGGACGATATGGATAAGAAAAGTAATTTCCGACTTTTTGTATGTTTCAAAACTCTTCGCTTTGCTTGTGATGCAAACTGGAGAAATATCATTTTTAGTATATTTATCAATGATTCCAAAATATGTACTTAAAAATTCCAAATAATCGGTGCAAAAGACACAGACTTTTGAGGATTTAGAGCAGATTACCTGGTCTGCACAGACTTTCATGAACAGCTCCGATAAAAACTTCGATGGCTGCGCGCACGTTCAAACTGGAAATCCAGAGACCAAACCCTTTATCGTTTTGGTCAGTTATAAAACTGAATCTCTCCTTTCAAAAACAAGAAAGATATAGGGCAAAAGAAATTGGCTAGCCTCATTAATGCTCGACATAAAAGCTGTGTTTTTTTCAAATCGGTTCCGGTTCAGGTTCCGGTTTAGCAGGAAATTTTGCACAGAATTGGAATTTATGAAAATTTACACATATTAAATACTTTTTATTTCGCGGAAATAAAATCCAATTGCCCACTTTGCGTCAGAAACTTAATCCAAAAATTTATCTGGTTCAAGGTTTGGATGGGTAAATATGTCAATTTTAAAAACTTCAAAATATAATATCTTATACCCTAGGGCCTAGGCAGACGGACACGGACGAATGAACGTTCGATGAATGAACATTCGCCCGGATTTTCATTCGTTGCATGTGTGACAGACGGCGAACTTCATTCGAGTCGAGCCTTTTTGACAGTGCGGAAATGGATAAACGTTTGTTTCTTTTCGCTTTCCGCAGCTCGCTCACGTAGCTTGCCCAAACACTTAAAAATCTTATTTCTTCGTCCTTCTACACATTCAGTGTCACAAATTAAAACGTTTATCGCTATTACACAGATTTTTTCACAATTTAAGAACTGCAATTTAAACATTGACACTGGAAATCAACTGTTTTTTCCAGGATTTCCATGCTCATTCTCTGAGAATGAAGATATGGAAACTGCATTGATGAGAACGAGAATGTAGATACAAACGTTCATTCAAACTTCATTCTTGACGACAGACGACACTGCAACGATTATTCTCCGAGAACGTTCATTCGTCCGTGTCCGTCTTGTACAACAAGATTCATTAAAAAATTGTTTCCTAAACGCTGGAAACAACTTTGTGCAGCGTGTGGTACGTAAATGTAGTTGAAGCTTAAGCTTTAGCTGACCCGAAAGGATAACTTCGGTCTTTAGAATATGGTGTAGCGTGTAACTCATTTCGACTGAAATTTAACAGAATAGTTTCAAATTTTTTTAGTCAATTTTTAGTAAGTGACTGAAAATCACGAATATTTCTTATATTTAAAACAAAAAAATTATCACTTTATTCTAAGCTTAGTTATATTCAATAATATTTAGAATAAAAAATTTAATGTTTTTCGGGTAAATAGCAATTATAAATTGTATAATAACGACATTGAGGTAATTTTTATTTTTGGATCGTTCGATACCGATTGCGAAGAAATTTTTATTTTTCGATAACGATTCAAGTAATTTTTATTTTTAGATTGCTCGATAATGATTAGGAATTCATTTTTTTTATGGTTCAAAATGAAACTCTTTACATTACTTTTCTTCCCTTAGTTTAAGAAGTGGAAAAGTAAAAATATAAATAAATAGGTAGGTATACGATTCTTCTTTTTATTCAAGTCGTTTAAAAAGTGTTCCTTAATATTATTTATAGTAATTAATTATTATTTGATCGTTATCAACCAATCGAAAAATAAAAATTACTAATAAAAGTTACTTCATAATTATTAGCGAAAAATTTCATAAGGCAATTAATAATGCAATTTATACGAAAAATCATAAATATAAATACATAGTCCCTTATTCATACATCGGTGAAGGATAATTCCTGTTTTTATATGCAGTTGTGCAGTTTAGGTACCTACGTGTAGGTATATAGAAAAGGTCCTATCTTTCAATTAAAGGATTTTATGGATATTTGAAGTTTGTACTTGTGAGAGTTACACATTCTGTTTCAGCCTTAATTCATAAAAATCCGCTTAAAAATTGTGTGGTTCAACTACTATTCATTGATACCTTACCTAAATGACGTCACGTAGAGACCTCCGCCGGATGACCCATATTTGGTCGACACTTAATTTATTGCCTAATTCCACCTCTGACTATCCATGCAATTATTCCCAGAATCGGTTCGGGAAAGCGTGTGAACAGAAAACTTACATAACCGCATTCCAGAGGCCGCAGACGAGGGCCTTTCTCCCCGCAAGCGGATCCAAATTGCACGGCTCAAACGGCCAAATCAAGATCAGAAAGCACTTGATGGCTCCGGCACGCACCGTCGTCGTATTGCGCCGTGACTCACCGCGCGACGATGCAGATCCACCGTCCTCTGGGCAGTGATTCACCTCCTGGTTTTTGTGCCTCCTCATCCGCGAGTTCGCACCGAAACAATTCCCAGAATTGATACATTCTTCTCGTTATTTTTCAGGTACTATTACGACAAAAACATAATGACGAAGGTCCACGGAAAGCGGTACGCGTACAAATTCGACTTCCACGGACTGATGGCCGCGTGCCAGGCGCAGGCGCAGGGCTGCGACGCGACCAGCAGCATGATAACCGCGGCCACCTACAAGCACCACCACCACTCGGCGCTGACCGCGGAGCTGGCGCCTCCCCTGGCGGCGTATGGGGCGAGTGCGCCTCCGCCACCAGTGGTGACGACGGGCGCCACTGGCGTCGCGAAAACCACGGCGGTGACCACAGTGACCACGACCACCTCGGCCCCGCCGCCCCTCTTCCCCACGACCTCCTACTGGCCCTACTAACCACCGAACTCGAGCCCGAAGCCCCGTCCACCCACCAATGCATTTAATTAGCCTCCTCTTGCGAGCCCCAAAAGTTCCTCAGCGTTTGTTCTCGTGGTGCTCCTCAAGTGCGGGTGGTCAAGCCGAACGTGGTCATAAAATATCCCGGCGCCCCGGGAGCGACTATTATTCTCCTTGGAAGGAATTTGCTTGCAATTTCCTGGCGCAATAATGTGATAAAGTGGACAAAGGGCTCCGGCGGAGGCGACCCGTCGACCAGCACTCGAGGACGCATTCACTTAGGTTAAGCTAGCTTAAGACCCACTCAGTGTTACGCCTAAGATGTTCTAATTGTCATACAATTAGCCACTGTAATTAATTAGCCTGTAAATTTCTTCTGTAGATGTGAAACACGTTGTAAATAGAAAATTCTTTCTGAAACAAATAGATTTTTGATTTTTCTTCCCTGTTATTTATTGGAATATACTTTTGCACTTAATCAACCATTGGATTACTAAGAATTGTAGTTTTGTTAACAACAAAGTGAGAACCGGTTAAGGCCGTCACTTACTAATTTCTTTTCAAAAGTTGTTTTTCTCTTTAATTTGAATTTTGATATTTTTAAATACCTAAATAGATACTTATGTATGTCATTCTTTAATAGCATGCTTTTTAAATTGAAACATAGTTTAAAATATAGCTACATTTATCTCACATTGCTTAGACGAAAATAAAACCAACAAACAATGTCGAGTTTATTGTTAAAAATTAAGATTGTGCAAGAATCACAATAAGTTTTATGAAATGCTTGGAATAGAATCTTGTTATGGTAAGTATTTTATATTTTTGTAGTTACCTCCTCACCACTGCCTGGTGACGTTCTTGGTAAAATCCCATAAGCGATCTTGACCCATTGTACATATTTCACTGAATCTTTAATCCTTTTTAAGAAGAAAAGTTCCTCTTTGCACTAACTGACGTAGCAGAGATCATTAAAATTAATTCAAAAAATTTCTTTTTCTCTATTAAGCCGGTAATATTATTTTCTAAAAAATCATAAAAAAAAAAAACTTTAACTTGGTGTTAAGTTCATCCGACAAAGATAAGAAACTTTCTGTGTTTCAAACGAAATCTTTACACATTTACATACATATTTGAAGAAATTATTGTACTGCTTTGTTTTCTATTTTTTAATAATTTTATATACAATTTAATAATTAACATTTGGTTGACAATAAAATTCTTGATCGAAAATAAAACTGGTCAACACGACTTTTTGCCGTTAATCCAATTATACTTTTTCGGTATCTCTCATGTATAAGTATTAACAGAAACATAATAAAAATATTATATTACATCGAAATATCTAAATACACAGGGTGTGTCATTTTAATCGACGCACCTGAATATGTCTCTCGAAAGCAACGTAGCGTGGGAAAAAAATTTTCGGACGAAAGTTGTGGGGTATCGAAGGGGCCAACTAATGATGACCTTGGCCTTGACCTTGAAATCAATAGGGATCCCTAATTGAAATCAAAAGTTGTAGTCAAGGTCAAAGTAGTTAAGAAAGAACGAAAAACTACTCTCCGTTTTACTCAAAAACGACGTGGATGTGGTAGGAAAATGTTTCCTTGTATTTGAAGTAGGGATCCCTATTTAAAAAATTGATTTGACCTTGCATTGACCCTTATCTTTGACCTCAGGATCAAAACCAAGGTCATCGCTAGTTGGCCCCTTTGGTACTCCTACAACTTTCATTCGAAACATTTTTTTCCAGGGTGCGTAGTTTTCGAGACATTCGGATGCGTCAATTAAAATGGCAATGGAAAAAAGATTCCAAGTAAAATGGTCATCAAGAATGCTTGCAGATTTTTATTGGACACTAAAACTGGATTATCCGTCATACAATTATGAGAGACAAGCAAAACGAACAAAAAAGCCTTCAGAATAATTTTTTAAAAATTAATTGCGCTCAAAACTCAGTTATTTTGGTTTTTTTATATACACTGTCGGAAATTTTGGTCTTAATTTTAAACAAAAAAGATTGTATATAATTCCACACGGAATATTGTTTGAAAGGAAAACTTTCAAATGTTTAAAATGAGCGAAACCCGTAAGTTTAAAATCCAAACTAAAGAGTTTTAAACCTACCCATACACTGAAAGAAAACGTTTGGTCAAATTGTCACGGGCGTAGCTCAGAAGGCAGAGCCGCCGCGGTTCGCAGTTCGAGCCCCGTCGCAACATCACGAACTTTTTTAACCGAGCATAAAAACAAAGGCCCGTGATATTCCGGACTACCCGCGGCTGGCGTTCGAACTGCCATCTGTGAGAGAGAACTGGCGATTCCGCGGCGGCTGCCATCTGAGCTACGGCCCCAGCCGAATCCTTTTTAAAGTTGATATTCCGATTACTGGGCTTGAACCTAGGACCTCCGAATCTCCATGTCGCTGCTCTAGCACCGAACCATCTATAGTATGTTCATTTTGAGCGATTCAACCTTTATAAAGCGATGTGTGGCTTTGGGATTGACTATTTATTATTTTTTCCTTCTAAACTTTTTAGATAAAATTAAAACTTTCACAGTTTTCTTTGATTTGTAATCATCCTTTGACTAAATTGCTTCTGAAATTAGTTTAATTTCTAAACTTTTGGGAATAATTTGTATACTTTAAAGTTTACTTTTTGGTGGGCACAAATACATAGTGATGAAATACTTTGAAATTTGTTATATATAGTCTGCTTTACAAGAAAAAAGATATAAACTAAAAATTGTTTCTGAATAAAACTTAAAAGGTTTTAAAAATGCGGTAATCTTTATTGGTTTAAAACAAAAGTTTAAAAAACAAACCAAATTTCCGACAGTGTAAATATATTTTTCTAAGGAATTGGTGTTTCAATTTTCTTTAACACTAATCTCATGCCAAGGTATAAAAAGAAACCAGTTGCGAATCACGGCAAAAAACATATTTTTTTTTGTTGACCAGTGTAATTAGAAACACTTGGTATGGTAACACTCTTTGCTTCGCTTCCTTCAATCTTTGTTCAAATAAAACTGTAATGCAACTCTTACATTTCAGTCTTTAAAATTTAGTGCAATTTATTTTTTAATAAATTTAAAGTAATTATAACCGGGTGTTATCAATTCAATATTCGACTCAAAAAGTGATTGTATAATTTATTTTTTCTTTGTTTTATATTTCACGCCTTACTAGATCTCTACGACTTTTAAATATTATGGGGGTCTTATAGTAAAGCTAATTATACGACAGCCCCACACTCAGATGAATCATCATTTGATGAGACCTTGCAGTAAACAAGTTTAGCGCAACAAGGTTCTATGTAAGTTATTTTAATGTTGTTTGTACAATTAACTTAAAACACTTGTTCTGATGCGAAATCAATTTAGTGTTCTAAAAGTGTCAGTTATTTGGCAATTTCTTTAAACAAGGTTATCTTCATTTTTAAGCATTAAGTATTGAATTTATTGTTTAAGTAGTTAAAAAATGAGAAAAACAAAAAGTTGCAATCCCACAGTTCTGGCCATTATTTATCTTTGGCAAACAGATATGATATAACGCATCGGCAATTCGCAAGCAATTTTGATTGCTGGGTAAAAAAGGTTTATGGTGCTGTGAACCATTTCAAAAGACACGGGACAGTAGAGCAAGTACAGCCTCGTTAAACTTCTATCTTAAGAAATCGTGCAATCATCAGGGCTTCAAAAAAGATCCTCGAAAAACCTCTGATATTCATTAAAAAGTTTTCTCCGAAAATTTACAACAGTTGTTATCAAGAATCGCTAGAAGGAGAATAGTTGAGGGTTGGGCTACATGGTAGGGTTTCGCAAAAAAAAGACGAATTTGCAAGGTATCATCTGACTTGGTAAGACAGTGGGAGATTATCTTGTAAAATGACGAGGAAAAGATCAATAAGATGGACCCAGATGGAAGAAGGTTTCTTCGTCGATCTGTAGGTGCTACATTTAACCCCAGATATAACGCTTGTGGTTAAACATGGAGGAGGTTTAAATTGTGTATAAAAATGTTTTTCGTCGGCCCGATTTTCATCCATACTGAAAAACGTAATGCTGCAGCAGCAATTTGAAAATTCCAGCAAGATAACAATCCAAAGCACAAAGCTAAGCTTACAAAACAATTCCTACGGGAAATTGTTGATAACGGGCGTTCATACAGTCCGAACCTAAATCCGATAGATCACCTTTGGGTAGAAGTGAAAAATGCAGTTTTTCAACAAAATATTAGAAATAATGATGAATTATTTATTTAATGAAGACGGCATGGGAATACATATGTATGTATATTCGTGTAATACATGTGTATACCATTTTCAAGCAACATTTCACCTTTTCCCACGCAAAAATATCTTTTTCCATTTCAAATGTATAAAAATCCATTTCAAAAGTGTTTTTTTTAATTTCAAAAGTACTGAATTGCAAAACATTAGTATTGAAATTTAGCACAAAAGTGCTCATTATTCGATACTTTGCATTTGGAATAATGAGCATTTTCGTGTTAAATTTCGATACTAATGTTTTGCAATTCAGTACTTTTGAAATAAAAAAGAGCACTTTTGAAATGGATTTTTATACATTTGAAATGGAAAAAGATATTTTTGCGTCGGAAAAGGTGAAATGTTGCTTGAAAATGGTATATATAGAGATGTAAGCAATGAGAAGAAGATGTGAAGAAATAATTTTCCAAAAAGGGTCTCCCACAAAGTCTTAGGTAATTTATCCGTAAAAGTTTTGAAATAAATGTAGTTTTACTGTGAGTAGACATATGAATTGTTTCTAATCAATTGTCTAACTTAGTTTTGATAGTAACAAAAAAAAAAAGGATTTAAAATAATTCTAAAGAGGTTTCATACAATTCTTAGCAAAAAATATTAGGTATTAGAATGGTTTTTGCAATGTGCGGCGTAAATTGTAATACATTAGGGTGTTTCTAATTAGTTGTCCATATCTGTAGCCTGTAGGCCTGCTACTTAGATAGAGTGGATGGGAAGAGAAAGGTAAATCGATATTAATATGTTTTAATATAATTATTAATGATCTTTTTAAAACCAAAATGTCTATTAAATTGTATAGATATTCTATTTCGCAAAACTATCCTTTGAAATAATGAAAATATGGAGTATTAAAAATAGAGGGAAACGAGGAATAAGGAGAATACAAAACAGTAAATTATGAAAGCGATACGGTCGATGGCGCAAGCAAAAGACATCCAATCGCCTTGGTAGAACTCTTCCGTCAGTGAACTGGCTTCGGTTACTTTCGAAACGCCTGGGGAGGGCTCCTTCAGCTCGGCCTCATCAATCCTGGACTTCAGATTGGCCACACCCAGTATCTTGCCTAAGCAGCCCTTCATCAAGCTTCTGATGATAAGCGGCGCTTGACGGGTGTGTTTCGACTTTGATATTGCCAATACGATAACTGAGATTATAGTCGAGAAGGCGATCAGCACCAAAGTGTAACAATAGAAAGTCACTGGAAAAAAAAATTGTTGTTATTAAGATTTGTTCGTTTCTTGATAATCAACTATAAGATACCTATTAAGGGAGTACTAAGAGACAATGAAGGCAACTGACCCGCAAAATACCTTACAAATATTATCACAATCACCAAATTTACCCCATTCAAAACTATTTTCTCGCCACTCTGGGGTGGAAGCCAAAAGCAGGCTAACGTCATCATTATGACGCAGAAAGATGGCATATAGACAATTGCCTTGTAAGACGCTGGTCGCCTTGCAAGAGTTAAATTGTATGTTGCGCTGACATACGGCGCCGCGCAGCAGCTGTAAATTTTAGACTCCCGGCCAGTACTAATGTGGGTTATATCCCACTCGTTGTTCTTCATTATCAGGCTTAGAATTGTGTCGTTTTCTTCCTTCAGAATCAGGTCAATGTTCCATCCGTTGTATGTCCATGATCCCAGTATTAATGAGCATAAATGTGAATCAAATGGCCACAGGTGGGTGTCCATTTCGCAAAGCGTTTGGAACCTAACAAATGGAATCCATTTAACCTCCCCGTCCGATTTAATATAGCACTGAGCACTCCCATAGTAATCGGCGGTATTTTTTAAAAGGCTGTTGTAGAGGACGAGATCAGGCAGCCAGATTTCTTGGTCTGACATTGGTATCATGTCCAAATTGTCATATTCGCTCTTGTCCCAAATGAGCTTCGAGTCCTTCCATTGCTGAAAATGATTATAATAGTTAATTACAATTAGTAAGATAATAATAGTTAGTTATTAGGGTTCTTCTTTGAAGACGGTCTTTACAGTTCGCAAGCGTCCGTATAGGGTGAAAACTCCGGTGCTGCCCTCCAATTCGATGTGGGTTATTTCCAACTGCAATTCAATATTTATTGGCTTGTTGTGATCTGCTGGTCGGACGTACTTGTCGTAGTGCGTAAGTAAATCATGACGGAGTCTCTCTCGAGGAGAAAGACTTTTATTGCTGTGTAGGTGAGCCTCATCTGAAAAAAATAATTACAATTATGAAATGTTTGAGCCTTATATTTTGTTAATTTTTGTAAAATAATGTGTCAGATCTCATTAAGATTATTTTTTGTCTTTGCATTTGGAGTCAAAATTAACGTAAGTATGCAAAAAACCTTTATTGGCTACTTGGTATTGAACTTTAAAGTTTTGGAAAGTTATAGTTTTCAGTCAGTCGCGATTTTCTTTATTTATCTGCTCCCAAAATTTTTTGGCGAAAATTGCATTAGAAAATCCTTATCCTTAAATTAAAAATGTTTTCACTTTATTTCTGTTCAAGGATTTTTAAAGATGTTTTTTTAGAATATAAGTGGAAGTAGGTGCATATTTGCATAATTTGCAACTAAATTTTATGGGAATAAAAGCCGTGATAGATGAGTAATATTATTTTTAAAAGTTTCAAATTTACATAATTACTTTTGGATCTGTTCCTTCTAATCGAATCAGAATAAGCTTACAAAACTACATCTTGAGTTGAAATTCTTTAATAAAGTTCTTAATTTTTTAACAAACTCTTATCAAACTTTAATTAATTTTTTCATTCATACCTATTAAAAAAATTTCGATTAAAACGTCCAATCCAATTGTTCACACACCAGGAATATGATCGATTTGTACAAAATTGCAGTTGTATACTGTTTTAATATTTTAGTTTAAAGTTGTCAGTGCTTTAATGAAATTGAATCGATCATTTCAAAAACCGAATAAGTCACGCAATTTTAATTTTTCAGGAATCAATAAGAACTGTATCATTCTCAAGTAAAAGAGTTTTAAAGATCTTTTTTGGGCTGAATATAGTGATCAAACTTTAAGTGATTAAAATAGCAATAATCTTCGAACGCCTTCGAAAGCCTGAAAAACTCTTCTTGACTTATGTTGTTTTAGCAAGAAATAGGGTTAAATGATATAAAATATGAACAAAACAGTCATATTAATCATATTTTTAATCAATATTTTTAGGAATTTCACTTAAGTATTATGTTATTAACATGTTACATGGCTACATTTTAATGTTTTACTATCATTATGGGACGTAATCATATTCTCCATCATTCTTATCTGAAATGTCTTCAATATTTGCAGTTGGCCAGGTATATCTAAGTATGAACATATACATATACATATGTACATATGTTCCGATAAAATTACATGGTATTCCAGATGCTTCCTGAAATCGCCTTAAATCATCTAATTTTTTACTATTAATTGCCACTCTCAAATCATAAGCTTGGGCTGTTGGAAGTGATACAGGAGTTGACGGTTATTCATTAATATGAATGAATATTTAATGAATCAATCAATAAACTCCTCGGCTATGATAGTACCTTTTTTATTTGAATCATAATTAAAACTCATTTGTGTCGAAGAAGCAAAGGTTTTTTATCTTCCTTTGGAACTCTTTTAAATCTTGAACTGGAGTTTGAAACCAAAATCACGGTCATTTGGTAAAAATGAATGACCACGTCACGTATTGGAAAATACTGATAAACGTTTCCAAATCGTTTGAAGTCAGTCAAAGCCAACATAAATCTCAACAACGTGTTGTTTTCATTTTGCCCGGGACAACCGACAGAAAATATACCTATAAAGCATGCAAGAACCACTGAAGTCACTGACGTATGTTGTTTAATGTTAATGTTTTTAATGAACGCAAATTACGCTGTATTTTTGACGTGACAACGTCTTATAATTCGATGGAGCCGGCTGCACGCACGAAAAACCATGACTCATGCGGCGTTACCTCGCTCTGAGGCGTTCCATTTAAGGCTTGAAGTGCAAGCGAGAGCGCGGAACAAGCGACAAAGAGGCACAATCGGCCTCCGCGTTCGGCAGCGTTCGACATCTGTCTCTCTCCTACTTGAGTGAGCGATGCGTCCGCGTGGACAGCTGCTATACAATAATATATTTACATATTTTCGTCAAGTATGAAGTGCAGTGAAAAGTGAATGTGGTGTCAATTGTTTATAGCAACGATAATTGCGGCTTCTTATGACGTTGTCACGTTCAACTATCGTCAGTAAACCGACTTTACAGACAACCGATTTTTTTTAAGAGGAAGGGATGTATTGACGAAAGTGATTTTTACCAGAATATGCCTTTACCTTTAAGGAAGCTTTCGCAGCAAAAAAAGTATTGTATATTTGAGAAAACAGTGACTTTTGAAACGACCGATTCAACTTTTGTAAATTTCTAAAGTTTAGGGATGCATGGCGTGGCGTCAATAGTCAGAATAAAAAGGGTGTTATAAATAAATGCTTTGAGGTATACATCTAATGTAGCTATTTATAATAATAAATTCATGAAATAGTACGCGATAGACAAGAACTAATCCAACCAATCAAGGGTGAATAAAAGGTCTACTTGGGGATCCCATGAAATATTTTAATATCATGCAGACACGCGGAGACAGGGGGGAGCGGGCAAGATTGACAATTGCTCCTCTATGGGCCTCAACCAAATACCTTTTTTTTTATAAATGATTAAACCAAGAAATTCGTACCCCACTCAGACCTTTTATAAAACAAAATATCGTTATAGTGATTATTTCTGCATTCAGAATGTTTCTAGACTGATTTCAGTTTTCGACTCATACAAGAAACATAGAAACAGATTTTTACAACATACTATAGTACCAGAAAATTTTTTTTTAAATTTATGGTTCGTTATGCAAACCACCTTTTCGTGTATTATAACATATGTATATTAATAATTATTTTGGAAACTGTTTTTCACAGTAATTTTTGCACATTTTAAAATCAAATCTACATATAACGTAGAACGCCATTTCAAAGTTATTGTTGTGTCCAGAGGAATTTGTTAATTACAAGTCCAACTGCTGTAGATTACATAGTTTTATTTGTTTAGTATATACCCTATACATATACATATGTACGCGAAGTAAAGATCCGTTTAATTTCTGTTCTGTGTTCTGAAAAATTTATGGGAATTCTTTTTTCAATTTGCTGTTATTTTTAAAATTGAAAATGCGGAATATTAAGAAAATGCATACAAATTTGAAGTTAATGGGTTAAGCGGTTATTCAGTTATTGTGCCCACGAGTTTTGAAAAGTTGTTTCGAGAAAACAACGTTTGAAGTTCTTGTTTCCAGTATGGTCGAGTCTGGTACCATTGGATAGCTTTTCAAAAAATATTTGACAAATATTTTTTCTTTTTTCGATCCCATGTGTAGTTCGCGAGATATTCAACCTTTTCGGAACATTCTTTGACAGACAACACACCCTCCCCCGCGTTCCCTGTACCGAATTGAAAAAAATGTTTCAGATAAAAGTTTCGTATTTTCCCCGTAGAATCAGAATCCGCAATAAAAAATTGCGGTTCTCATTTGAAATTAAAAAGTTTAACCCTCCCCACCCAAAAGGGGAGGGGGGAGAGGGCTGATTTTAGGACATGCAGATGCCCCCTATGGAGATATTGATTTTTTGTCTAGACAAGTTTTTTGTGTAATGCGTGTTTTTCGAGTTAGTTTGATATGTCAGGTTAAATGAAACACCCGGTATATAGAATTGAAAAAATACTATTTTATAATACGTGTTCTTTTCACTTTGGGTCTGGTTCATGGTTTGGCAGGAAATTTTGCACTAAATTGAAATTGATGAACAGTTACCCATATCAAATTATTTTTATTTCGCGAATTGCTCGGATTTTAAATATACCCACTTTGCGGGAAAAATTGTCCGACAATTTATCTGGTTCAAGATTTGATGTTTTGATGGGTAGGTAAATATAATAGCAATTTGATGCGTGTTTCCCAAATTTTAATATCTTTATACTCGTATATGTACGTGACGATGTTTAAAATTTTAATTTAATGCAAAAGTTGCTATCCAATCTGAACCAGATAGGAAACTTAAAATAATATATGTAGTTAACATTGATTTTAACAGAAAATTCTAAATAAATAAAAGCTAAAACCGATCATACTTTAATATCCGAAAAAGAATATTTTTGGTTCTTTTACAATAAATGTATTTATTTTGCCAAACATTTCTATATTGGTACATATGTATATGGAAGAAAATTGAAGGTGAGCAAAAAGTTATAATAGACCAAGATGAAATGTTTGCTGTAATACATAAAAAATAAATGAACAATACTTTCTTCTAGTACATTTGATAAATAATCGAATGGTGCGTAATAAAACTTAGCGCAATTTTTGGTTTTTCCAAAAGCAGCTATTGGAAGTAGCTGCTAGTTTGAGCTACATTAACCTTGAACGATTTATCGTCAAAAAACCTGCGTATTAATTTCGCGTTTTCAAAATCCACATTTTGGAAACTTAGACGTGACAAGCTTACCTACACAAATTTTAAGCTAGCAAGATGAGAAAGGATTTTATGGGAAATGGTAAAAATTTATGTAAATATAAAAGTTGGCTTCATTTACATTTCCATTTTACATCTAACAGTTGCCTATATATAATGTATAACTTTCCAAATTTTGTTAATTAAAAAAAAAAAACACTTTATTCTATATGTTTTGTAATATTATTCTTTCAAACGGCGGACGTATTATTCCATTTATTTTTTCCTCATTCCTTTTGATTTATCGCTCTCGACATTCTTTTTATGGCAGAAAAGCCATTTATATCCTATCACAAATAAGTCACTGTTTCTGTTAATTTAATATATTATTAAAAAGAGGTTTTAATATCATAAAAGCTTAAGCTGTTCACTCACATGTTATATCCGCTGCACAAACTTTAATTAATAACGAAAGTAATAATATTTTCCACAAAACTCGCGGTAAAATGTTCAGTCTGAGATCCATTTCTTAACTTGAGTGTTCCCGCAATCTACCAAAGCAGTACTGGTTTAAGATGAAAAATTCAAAGTGGTTCTTCCAATGAAGATCTGAGACTTACGAAAATCAGCCATTCAACTTGGTCAATTATTCAATTTTCTCGCGATTAACTTATTGCGCTGCGCAGGGATGGGTGTTGTTATTTTTAAATAAGCCTTATGTCAGCGCTGAGACCGTACTTGTTTTGTTGGAAGTAGAAATTTTGCTTGTTCTTGAATTGTTGCCCTTTTATCATCATAAGTTCATTCATTGTGAATTGGAAATAATGTTTTAAAATTTAAGTATTATATAAAGAAAATCAAATCAACAACGTGTCTTAGGTATGTTTATGTCTGTTGGTCGAGAAAACACATATGCAAACCATAAATTCACGTAGGAAAAAACAATAAGTACGTAATAAAGAAATGAAGAAATTAGACAAATATGTATATAAATAAATACGTAGAATTATAAAAAAAAAGCACTAAATAGTTTAGTCGACTATTAAAAAACTTTTAGAAATACCAGGTTAGGTTAGGTTTAATAAGAACGTGAGCAAAAGGCAAAGCGGGCAGGGCAAACCGAGCATGCCCACTGTACTCGCTATTAAAAAATGTCCTGTTTATTTTGTTCTGCAATTACCCAGATGTCTTTCTTGTGTTTTTGCAGAGTTATTCCTTATTATTTGTCAATTATTTCCACGAAGATAAAAAAAATAATAATAATGCACCCGCTGTGTGCTCACTTTGCCCTTAAGCCTCTTAAGGCCACCCCTCCGGACAAAGCGAGCATTCGAAAGGGTTTCGTATTTGAGTTCCTGTTTAATATTTTAGAGATATACGAAAAATTTAAACATTGACTATCAAACTACACTAAATTTAGCATCTAAAAGCAATAACAGTTTTTCTCGTTTACGTATTAATACATGTTTTTCTCTTACTTAACCTTAAGGTGCCCGCTTTGGACTCCCTTCCTTTAGTGCTAGGTTTGTTGTTACCAAACTAATTCTATTCATTAGAATCAAATTACTTAAATGCAAAAATAATGGAAAATGCGATTGCGGCATTACCGCATTAATTTGAAAATTAAATTAATCTGCACGCCTAAACTTATGCATTTAGAGTGATGCCTGCAAATCGCAACTGCGCTTCCGAGCTTCTTTGTGGAAGAGATTTGGCCCGTTTCGCAATAATCTAGATAGCCAAAAATCATTTATTTCTCTCTTATACTTAGCAAAAAATTAGACAAAGTTTAAAAATGTTTTCTATTCTACATGCTTTAAATAGAATTAAGTTATGTAATTATTAAAATTCTTAATAACTTACTGATTGCTTCATTAATAAAGTAGAATTTTTTATTATTTTTGTGGTTGGACTGGTTTCAATTACATACTTTAATTAAAAAAAAAACAATGCGGTGGTTAAATGACGGAAAATATTTATTGCCTTGTGTAATGTATGAAATATTTTGAATTGTTAGGTACTTCTATCTTAACGAATCGATAAGCGGTATATAAGTATAAAAGCATGAGTAAATAAAATGTAACTTTTCTTGAAATTAGAATAGGTAATAATCAAAATTCATTTAATTAATGTTTTACAATTTTTGTTTTGAGATGGAATATTCAGCAATCACGCTTCGTTGTGATTTCCTTAGGAAGCATGTAGCTTTAAAAATTGTTTTTAAATAGCAACAGATTATATTGCATTTTACACTTTTCAAAATAATATAATCGCAATATACAGTACAACAATTGTTTTTTGTAAAAATCAACTGGTGGTTAAAATTAGCACAAAACAAATGTTTTGGTGAACTAATCATTGAGAAAGGTTCTTATTTTATTGATTGAATGTTCTCAAAGCAGTAAAGAGATGCACTCATGCAACTAATCACGTGCAGCAAAGTTTTTGTCCGAAGGAAATAATCCAACCTTGAAAATATTTTGCTCCAAGGTCAATTGGCTATCTGAGGGCCTATTTTAGCCAAAGTGTGTCCTCTGCAAATCCTACCTCTACCAAGCGACCATAAACGACGCAAAACATGCATCTCCCAAGTTCAAGAATTCAAGAGGCGAGAGCCGGTTGCATTATCGTTAACTCTTTTTACTTTTAATCATTTTTGTCCTCGTCTTTGAACTGGAGAAATAATATAAAAAAATAAACGAAAATGTACAAAACCAAAAAAGCATCACTTATTTTTAGCTGCCCCAAGCAATCTACCTCTTCTCCTTTCTTTGTGCACCAGCTGAACAGAATTGTGGAAGTCGCTCAGAGAATTCACAATTTAAAAGTGCCACGGATGCACAAAAGGGAGAATATTAATTTACCCGCCTTTTGAGTCGAGGCCTCAAAATTATGGCGGTAATTATGTGTCAAAACGTACACGACATTTATTAATACTTCATAAATATCTTATAAATTTGAGGCTTTGTTGACATACATTCTGTAAAAGCAGATTTTCATTTCAACAAATTCGTAAAATTTTCTTTTTTAGTTTCCAAACAAAAAAATTATTTTTTTTAAATTTTATTGTATGTCCAGTTTGCCCACGCTTATGAGATCTTCATTAAAGCAGCAGAAATGTTTGAATTAATCCCTACAATATCAAATCAAAGCCTGTAATGTACTGTTTCAAATGATAGGTATATGTATGTATAATTCATAAATATCTTTAAAATTCTCCTTCTTTTATACGTTCTAAAATAACCGGCCAAGTGCGAGTCGGACTCGCGCACGAAGGGTTCCGTACCATTATCTATAAAAACGGCAAAAAAATCATGTATATTGTATGTTGTATGGGGGCCCCACTTAAATATTTTAATTTAATTATTTATTTTTAAAGTGAATAATATTACTCAATATTCTGTGAATATTTCAAGCATCTACCTTTTGCCTTTATCAATATCGAGCAAAAACGAGCAAAAAAATCACGTTTATTGTATGAGAGACTCCTTAAATATTTATTTTATTCTATTTTTTAGTATTTGTTGTTATAGTGGCAACAGAAATACATCATCTGTGAAAACTTCAACTGTCTAACTATCACGGTTCATGAGATACAGTCTGGTGACAGACAGACAGACGGACGGATAGCGGAGTCTTTTATTAATAGGGTCCCGTTTTACCCTTTGGGTACGGAACCCTAAAAAGAGATAATGTATATGAAAAATTATTAAAATAATTTAATTAATGAACAGTAAATTAAATTTCAAAAATCGAAGCAATTTCCATAAAATATTAATAATCATAATAATTTAGATTCTCACTAATGTACAGTATATGTATATAACCATTAATACGTCAGCACTGCATAAAAGTGAAAAAAATAAAGAGCATGTGAAATTGCCACCTTTCCTTACCCTTCCAAACGAAATTACATCTATCACGGAGGTAAAGGTTCACTTTACACATCTCTTGGTCTTATTTATAAAGAAGATATTGCTTTTAATTTAGGTATATTTCTGAGTTTTGACTTTCTGACCAGATCAATCCTTTAGATTTATCAGATAACTGCTTCGAAGTGTACGGGTAATATTTCGAAAACAGTGAGGAGAAAAAAACAGAGGTGGTACTCAGCATACATACTTTCCAAATCTATCCATGACCTTAGAGACATTCTTTAATTAAGTAGAGTACTATTAGCACACCGAAAGAAAAATATTGGTAAAAATAAGCAAAATCGAAAAATAGTTAATCTCATTACGATGAGAAAAACTGTATTTTCTTGTGACTAACCGTGGCTGGATTCGAACCTACAATCTTAGCATTGGCGCTTTGCAGCTCTAACAATCATGCCAATGCCTTTTAGAGCGATTGCACCTTAATAAAGCGATGTGTGACGTGGGCTGCTTAAGAATAACATTAGGAATTGACTATTTTTAATAGTTAATTTGTTTACATTTTGTATGGCGCGGTTTTTTAACAATTTCTTTGGTCAAATTGACCAACCTAATTTTGTTTTAGTGCAGTATAAATTTTGGAATGTGTGCTAAATACATGAAATAAAATATCCTACTAACCCAAAAACGTTACCAACGATTTTCGCAGGGCTATTAGCGTAACTAGATCGCTTTGTGTTAGTTGTGAAACTCGAATATATGTATGTACAACTATTATTGCAAAATACATTACGAAAAAAGGATTTATACCTTCGTATATTATTGCAAGTATCAAAACATCAAATAGCGGCTTTAAGATTTATAAGAGTATAAAATTATGTATCGATGTTTTTTAGTGAAATTGAATTTTTGTCTTTCGGTCTTGTTGAACCTTATAAACACTTCATGGAACCTTCTCGAAATTTTATAAAACCATCCAGTAACCTCATAGAATCATCTATAGAACCTTCTAGAAAATACATGAAACCTTTTAGAAACTTCTAGAGATTTCATGTGGAACCTTCAAAAAACCTCAAAGAACCATCTTCAAACTGCAAAGGAACGTTATTGAAGAAACTATTATATTTATTAATTAATAGCGAAATTTATGATTAACCAGCGAATATATTGTAGAGTATTGGTCTCGAATGCTATTTAAAATTGTTTAAACATTTAAAAATGTTAATTTTTTGCTAGAGGGAAAAAATTTACCTTTTTGCTCCAAAATTATCTATACATATTGAAAATTATACATACTTTTTTATATCACCTCTTTGGAAGAAAATAATAAGAAATTGTTTTTTGCTTTTTAGGGCCCTCCAATTAATTGTTTTTAATCTTAATTTAATTATTAATAATACAATTACATATTTGACAAGTAAGCAGCAAACTTTTTTAGGTAAATGTGCCTTATTTCTGTTTATATAACCTGCTGATCCGCCGATGCGTTGCGATAGTATTTTTTGTAAATAAAATACATAAAAACCAGTGGACGTTGACCTCTGGTGTTATTTTTTTTATTTAAACGCGAATCTTAAACAAATAGCGTATTTTAATGCAGAGAGAGTATGCGATATGTCAGAAGCAGAAAAAAAAGGCATCATCTGGTGTTTGGTTTATCAAGTTTGGTGAAGTATTAGTGGAGAAAAAGAGATGTTGACAATAGAAATAATATATAAGATTTAATTTAGTGAAAGTATAATACTTAAATAAATATACAAATTGTTTTCTTTATTAACATTGTTAACGATATACCTACATTTGAATAACAAGCAATAAGTTAAATTTAAATTTTTTGTATTTACAAACAATACCATAGCAACGCATGACCCTCCATGTTAGTTTGACATAAAACATCGTAAAGTGCATGTGTCATGGAATGCAATTTTTAAACTTTTATTGTCACATATACAAATTATTTTCAGCACTGCCGGTTAAAAGATTTTCAAACTATGTTCTAAACCTTCTTAAAATCAATACAAAAACGGTCTGTAAACTTTAACTCAATCGATAAAGTAATTTCCATGTATATAGGCCTCATCCAAACGAACATTTATTTTTATATGTATATGTAGGTATATGTCGTAGGTAGGCCCTTAGAAAAATTAGTCCGTTGGCCGAACGCCGGCTATTACCTACATAGAAGAATTCAATTATGTATTTATCGTTAAAATTCTTCCAACGACCTGAATTGTCAGGCCGTTAAAAAAAAGACCTAAGTGGCGTTAGGCTGTTAGAGCATTATTTTAAACGCCTAAATCAGGCCGTCAGAGTATTCTTCTAAACCCCTGAGAGCTGTCAGGCGTTTAGAAGAAACATACGACATATATGTACATGTATATATGAAGCAATCGGTGGGAAACGTACAGTGCATGTACTTATTTTTACACGAATTGTGTCTTATCTAATTGTAATTAATTTATGGATAGATTCAAAACAAAGTTCAAATTAATCCTCTATCAGAAATCACAAAAGTTACAAAAATCAATTCGCATCATTTCATTTTTCAAAAATAAAAAAAATTGCATATTTGCCTTTTCCTACATATTATTAGATATATAGTTTTTGGACTGTATTCATTTCAAAAGGGGACCCGGTGGTTTAGAATTTTCAAAAAATCAATGTTTGTTCTTTAATATTTGGAAAGTATAGTAGTCCTTCGAGAATATACTGTTAAATTTTTGTGATGATATTGACGGTAGTGTAGGTTCCGCAGCCTTTTTATCAGGAAGCGAACGGTTGGCCCGCCATACATAGGTACTTAAAATTTTAAACTCATTTATACTATCTCGAAACTCGATAACTTATTTCGGCACGCAAAACAAAAAAACTAATCCGAATCATCTCAAATTTTAATACGTATGTTTTTCAGTAAACCAGTAGCTATGGCCGGTGCTACCAAAACATTGTTATGATAAAAACTTCTTATTTTTTATGTAAACACAAGTATTTATAAAAAAAAAAAAATTTAAAAAATTCTTTTACACCACTAACTTGTGTTGTCACCGAAGTTATATGTACATGTTCGCCAAATTTCATTTAGTTTGGTAAAGTCTAAGTATAACAATTTTGCATTGCAAGATTTGACGACAGGTAGTGTAAGTTAAATAAAAAAATTTAAAAACTAATGAAAAAATTTTTTTTTTCGGTAATTCAAATTTTAAGGACGCGCTATTTTTTTTTTATTTTTTGAAGGGGTCGTTTCAACGCTATTTTTTAAACAATTAAAATTTTTTTTTGGTTATTATAGAAATGTTTTTGAATGTTTTTTAAGTATTATAATATACCTTCAAGGTTTAAATATCGTTGTTCATTATTTTCACCTTCAAAACAAAATCGTAAAAATGCCTTAAAAAGATAACCAGTTTAAAAAATAACTAACCGGATGTACTTATACATAAATCTATTTATGTGTTCAGAAAGAAACTCACAGAAAATTACTAATCCATAATAATTTCCCGCCCTCTTGACTGATAACCGCCACTTTCACTCATAAGTAAATCCGCTGTTTACATCGAACTTTGGATTTCGCGGCTTGAAGTGTGGCTGCGCTGCCTGCTGCTGGCGGCGAGTTCATTCGCTTTCGGCGTCCACCTCGTCGCCGCCGCCGGCTGCAGCGAGCGAGCGCTACAAATAAGGCGTAGTGGGGCCCGGCGCAACTCCGCTTCCAATCGAAGCGACTTCGGTCGCCTTCTGGTTTTTCTGGTCGCCTAGTGCAAACGACATAGCATACGAACCATTCTTAGCAATCTTAGAATTCTCGGCATTCCACGGGAAATACCGTGGTCACATGCTCGTGCATTTTACGCGCCCTTTTTCTGCCCTGATGCCGACAGTGGTGGGATACGCTGAGGGTCTTTTTGGTACACACCTACATTACATTTTATATATTTTAATTGTAGCTCCTGCGGCTTGCAACCTTTGTGGAAGCTATCCTTGTTGCGTTTCAACAATTTAAATTTTCGAAATGGGATGGGTACTTTAATAATTTAAATTTCCGTAACTTATAAATGAATTGAAATTTAGTGAAGGGTTTAATGCTCAAAGTATAATGGACAAGGTAAGGAGTAAGGAGTATATTATTTTTTAAGTCCATTTTTACAACACTCTTGCATTGCATTGCTATAAAAGAGCATTAAATATTATGATAGGTATTGTTAATCAAGTTTCTTTAAAGTAGGAATCAAACTTATGGATGCCCTGCCCTTCCTTAGGCAATAAAAATCATGGAACCTCCCGAAAATGTTCTCTAATACGATTTTAATTTTACGAACTTACATTTTACTATTGAAGGACATATAGTTTTTTTTATTTGTATAAAATAATTTTAATTTTGGAATCTCGTTTTCTACTTATAATATACTGATTGAAATTACCGGCTGGCTGACAAATATAAAGTAGCTATTAGCAACTCCTTTTTGAAAGGACCCATATAAAAAATGTTAACATACATACTTAGAAAGGATCTGTGGGTGCAATTTTTTACGCACCCACAGATTCTTTCTTTGATTTAATATTTTCTTATAGTAATTAATCGTATATTAAATGTTATTCTCGATGCCTACTGATTAAATTTTCCTTGGTCTGTAATCAAAATGCAACTCTTGATTTTAGCAAACGAAAAAATTTTATTAATATAAAATCCGAAAATGAAAATGGGTTTCATTTATTCCTTACATCCTTATCATGAATTCAACCGATATCGGATCAAAAAGAGCTTAGAAGAGCACTTTTTAAATTGAAATTCCTTAACAAACCTTCCTAAATTTTAAGGAAATTCATTTCAATTACCTTTGACTTCAATTTCTCCGTTCAAAGTGTTAAAATCATTAGAAAATTTTAATCGAATTATTTTGACGTTATATGCGGAAAAATTTACTGAAATCGAAGGTACTTAAACCGAATTAGTAAGAATTTTAGGAGCTTTATTAAGGAATTTGTACGCAAAAAGACTTTTCTAAGCTTCTTTCGATTCGGTTCCAATGAAATTCATGATAGGGGTGTTAATAACTATAAGCTCTGACTACGTTAAGTTCTTAAAAATTAAAATAAATTATACGCAACTTTTTTTTCTTAAACAAAAAGACGTTACAAAATTAAATACGCCTCTGTTACATATATTCCGACTTCCTTTTTTGTATTGATTGTCAAATATAAGTTTGTGGTATTATATTGAGGCAGTCACAAGTTGGGATTTGGCATACCTATTTATGATTAGTTGCAAATGTGAAACATGTAACGCTGTAATAAATTTCTACAATTATTTTTGAATTTCATTTAAATTAACTAATTTTAAATTCAAGACAAAGCAGGAAGGCCAATAAGGCCATTTTCGGTCCCCTCTGAAAATTTTTCAAAATGAAAAAATGCATGGAATTCGAATTATTTAGACCTATTAATAGTTCTTTTTTTTCTAATCACGAATTTCAGTATACTGTAAGCTGGACGTACTTTTTTTTAAATAAAAAATGCTATTTTTTACAAGCTTTTATTTAACTTGCAATATTTGTATGTATGTTCGGGTCAAATCTTGCAACTGAATTTTAAAGCAGTTATCCCCAACCGATTGAGATGAAAGTTTACATACAAGTTTAGTTTGGATGACAATGCATGGCTAGCTAAGTGACGTCATTTTAAATCCAATATGGCGGACTATTTTTTTTTTTTTTTTTGTGTACTTCCATGATATGGATATCGAATGAAAGGGTTCGACAAGTTGAATACGATAAGAGCTTGTTTTTTCAAATCTATTTTTAAATTCAGAACTTATTTTAAATTTTAGTCGACAATTTTTGAGATAAATGGGTTTTGATAAGTCTCCATTTCTTTGTTTGTTGGGGGTAAAAATGGGTACAATGCATCCCTTTAGCCTAAAATTGGATATGGGTAATACTATTCATAAAGCTACGGAGAGACTACGGTTTGAACTAGTTAAATTGTGTGCATCTTGAGAAACAGTTCATATGGGACTTTTGCATGGGCTTCGTCATTCTGACATCAGGAACTAGTTCAATTGCTGTAGTCTGTCCATAGCATATAAATTTCAATTCATTGCAAAATTCCCTAGTAAACATGGAGGCGGATCCAGATCAGTCTCTGACTTTTCCGAGAATCAGGGTATACGTATAATTATAAGACCTTAAAAAAACACTTGAAATTAAATTTTTGATAAACAACAATTTTTAAGGTATTTTAATAGGTTTTAATTAGAGTAAAAGCCCTTAAAAATCTTTAATTTATCGTCAAGGGAATCCCAGTTTCTACTATAGAATTCTCTATATATTGATTTTAGTCAGTATAGTGTGATAATGTGGAAATTAATATCAGCAAAGAGAGACAAACTCTTGTATTCAGAGTTTATTTGCGCAAATGTTTGAATAAATTTCATTTTCCATACGAATTATTTGCTTGTGGCGCTGGCGACAGAGGTTTCGTTTCAACGTTCACTGTCGACGGTATTTGCTCTGCGCTTCCTATCTGTAGGGAGATGACTTAAATATTTTTCAGTCGCATGCGATGAAATAAATCTCCTGTCTAACGCGTCTGAGCTCCTAATATCAAACGATTAAATACAGTTTAATCAACCACTAAGCATCGTAGCAGCGCGAAGATAATCCGAGATTTTTCCCGCATAATCACTTTACCTCGCAGGCCCATCGATGAGAAGCGACAAAATCAGCGCTGGGCGACTGCAAAATGCCATTCGGAGCCTATGCAATTTATTCCGACAAAAGCAAAGTTGAATGAGTTGAATTCGCCCCACAGAAGTGCGGAGCACCCCGACCCGAACTCTGTTTCTAAACAAATTTTCTAATGCCTATCAACAGAGCCGGGAAGCGGAAAGCCGGCGTTGGCCGGGTCTGGCGCTCGGTCCATCTAATCTAATCTGCTTCCTTTATTCCGGTCGCGTTATGCAATCCTAATAGAAATGTTTGTTAGAATTTGAATGTAGAAACATTTGGATGGGGTTGCAACTCCGCGCCGGTCGCCCGGCTCCAGGACAAGCTGCTCGCCTGGTCGTCTGTGGAACATTAGACTTGCCTTGTGCGAGGAGCGTTAGGTCTAGGCCTCGCCGCGGGGTTGCTCGCGAGTCGCGTCAGACGACACCCCTTTTGGTGGTCGCGGTCGGCTCGGACCCGGCCCGACTCATTCACGGTCGCTGGCTTCTTTTCTTGGGCTTTGAGCCTGGGACAGCTTTTGAGTTCTTCTTGAAGCGGACTGCCGCCGGACCGCTGCACGTACCTCAGATTGTCAAGCCCAGACATGAACAAGCATGTGAGCCACTCCAAATTGTGTGCAAAGTATGACACTCAAAACCAGGGCCCCAGGAAAGAGCCCATCTCTAGCAGGTAGTCCCCGTCGGAATTGCTCAAAAGTCAGTCCCGGGTTTTATCTAAAGTCTAAACAAACAGACACTGGCGACGGAGTGGCACTGAATCTGAAATCCAGTCACCTACCGGGAGGCCTCTTGCATCGCTCCAATCCTTCAGCATTCCCCAGGGAATAAGAAAAAGATGACGAGCACTTGCGGCGGCACGGGCAGCAGCAGCAGAGCTCGTAAAAATTCCTGGAATTTATTCCTTTTTGGGACCGTCAAGTCAACCTGTTTCTTTCAAGCACTATTTCGGTGCTGGGAGTTCAGACTTGAAGAAAAGGTATTTATAGGTCAATCTCCGGATAAAATTCAACAAATCTACATTATTTTCGTAATCGTTTGTGTAGAGAGGTATCCTTTGTTATATCTTTTGTAATATTCGTAACTCTAACTCTACAGGTATATTAATAGGGAGTATTCACTTCAAGTTGTAAAATTACTTAAGGTTGTACATAACATATATTCTACGTCTCGTAAACAAGATGGCGTGAATACACTTTTTAGCAATTCTCGTAAACGGTCACATTGGTAAGTTGAACTGTCAATTTCTGAAAAATATATGTCTTGCATAGATTCAAAATAAAACCCATTAAAAAGAGAATCTTAATAATAATGGGATTTGATGATGGTAAAATTGCTTCCTTATTTTTAGTTTTATCTGAAATATAACATTCGCATATTTACTCACATCAATCCTTAAATTAAAAATTTCAAACAATATCCGATATACCTATCCAGTTAGACAAAACAGCTGTTTTTTACAAAATATGAGGTAAAAACCTACGTAGGCAACTTTGCGAGACTATTTTGGCTCTTAAATTTAACGTAGCCGCGTAAAGTAGAAATGTATGGAAAGATTTACGAGCCTTGTAATTTTAACGCGATTTTGGCCAGTTACGTGGCATACGAGGCTTATGAGGGCATGACCCCTAATATTGAAATAAACTTAAAGATTTATTTGAAATTTATAATTTAGTTAAAAAACAATAACTTTATAAACAACGGAATATTAATTCAAAAATATTTTCATTTTTAAGTGAAAACGAAAACTATTCTCTCACAACGGAATCTAAGTAACTTAAAAATCAAAAGCTACTTCTTATTTTATTATTAAATGAATGCATAACTTGTGGAACCTCCACAGATTGCAATTAAGGAGTTTGTGTTCAAAAGAAGCTACGTACATATTTACACTTTTGGTCATTCAACATTTTTTTACTAATTTCACTTCTACTCTAAAATCCTACATAAATCTGCCATTACCTTTGATTAAAAGTGCTGTTTTCATTACAATTGAGCTAAATATTTCTATTGGCTTTGAATAATGTTTCATTAAAAATTGGGAGAAGTAGAAAAAGTTCATATCGAATAAGGTTTGATTTCTGAAAGTTTTTTTTTAAATTTAAAATTTTATTAATTTACATATCCTAAACGAATTTGGTATAAATGCTGATTAAAAGTGCTATTTCCATTTTTGATTGTTTATTATTTTGTTTGTTAATAATAATATTCAGAACAAAAATTTGCCTTCATAAATAATGCTTTGAAAGGAAGAAACCCCTACATATATTATATAAAAAGTGAGCACTAAACGTTTTTACTGGTTTTGTAAAGTTTGCTTATGTATATTGTAGCTTCTTCAGAGAAGTAAACGGTTGCGGAAATTGTAAAATAATAGCTTCATACTACCGCGAATTCATGGAAAAAGAACATTGTTTTAGGTTATGCAAAGCTAAAAATTAAATGAAATAAAAATGACATGTTATTTATTGGTAATTGATATTTTAAACTTAATTGCAGAAACAATAATTTTTATAACCAAATCTATGACACACGGTAGTTCACAAAACAAAAGGGTGACACACCAGCCATGGGTTGTAATTACACGAACCATTTCGCACCACTTTCGAGCCCCCGTAACTTAAACGACTATTTGACCTACATGCTAGTAAGACTCTCTTTTAATGACCAAATCTTAAATTTCAATAAATAACATCTTACCATTACCTCTTACTTTAAAAGAAAATTTGCTATGTTCTTTGCTACTCAGTAGTGCGACTTGGCAAGTTCGAACCCAAATACTTGATTAACTAGATCAATGAAATACTTGACTAAATTGTTCTTAAACGCAAAGAATATAGTTGGTGGGTCAGAACTTGGTCACACTATTGAGTAGCCAAGAACATAACAAATTTTCTTTTAAAACAACTGAAGAACGTTATGCATGACAGAAGCTATGATTTAAGAAACTTCGAAAGAACTTGGTATCCTAGATCTCACTTCTTTTATTAGCGAAGCCGTTATCAGAGTATTTATCGTGCAAGTGTTTTTGTTAGGAACTTTTAGCATTCTTTCACACTTATGTTTTGTTGAGATTGGAATATACACATGTACATAGTGCATATATGTACATATATACAGTGACTCAACACTCACTTTAAGGGGCAGGCAACCCGGGCGGTCGCACAGGCCAAGGGGGCAGATAATTTCTATAAGATTTTTTTCCGTACATTATGAATTCGCAAATACAAACACTCAGTTTTATTCCGTTTTCAGTAAAAAGAAAAGAGCCAGGTTGAATACGATTCAATTTTGAATAATCGTAAGTATGCCATCACTATTTACGCTTTTTTAATAAATTCCAGATGGCTCTGAAAACGGCCCTAACGATTTCGATTAAATTTACAATATAGGGATTTACGGGCTAGCTAGATCTCTACTAAAAGTAATTAGATTTAACTTTAAATTCTTGATTAGTAATTAGTGTAGAATTCATTGTTGTTTTTACATATTGATTTTTTCCCCAAATTTTAAATATTAAAAACCATCACAGAGGAATGAACTCAGATTCCTGCTCTAACCAATCTATTCTATGTACAAGTAATTTCTAGGTTTCCAAGAATGGAAAGAAATATTTTCAAAATAATCATCCATTTAAAAAATATAATATTTTTAAAAAATAATTTTATTTTGAATGAATACGTATGTATATGAAGTCCAAAAAATAAAAAATACTTGTTTTTCATAAAACTTAAGCATTTCTTTTTTTTAAATCGATGTTGCTTCTGGGGCCTCGGGTGACATAGTTGGCTGAGCGGTTCGGCTACGTATTCTGGAGTCGTGGGTTCGATTCCCACATGAAATACCCTGGGGCATTATTCATGAATTCGATCGAATATACGAGTATTTGAATTGAATCAAAAAGAGCTTACAAATAAAGGGCTTTCAATTCAAAAGACACTTTTAAAAGGTCTGTTCGATTCTATTCGAGTGAATAAAAAAATAAATAAATAAAAATAATAAAAAAAATAAATAGGAATAAATCAAAAATTCAGGTATTTTACTGTACAAAATAAATAAAAACAATATGCAAAAAAACGCTATATGGACTAAAGTTTCCGAGTGCGCGAAAAAAAATAAAAGTAAGGTAAAATTAATTGTACTTTGTGTAGAAACAACAATAAAGAAAAAGATATTGCCTCTGATTTTTGCGAATTATGTAGAAAATACATTAAATCACAACATCACATCACTACATACCTACTATTTATAGGATAATATCAATTAAAACAATTAAAAGTTTTATTAATATAAAATTAGGAATCTTTTTATTAAAGTTGTATACAACAAGACTAATTTATGTCAACTAGTGGTCGCCCTGTGGTCGAAATTCGACCTACCGAGGTTACTACGAAAAATACGACTGTACACAGCCTACTATGTGTTTGAAATTGGCACTTTCAATAATAAAATTACGACAGTTTGACCACAGACTACTATGCGTTCGACATAGACAGTATGAACGTAAACAATGAATTTATTTTATTTTATTTAATGTATTTATAACACATATTATATATAAATTTTAGCTTTGTGCACTTCTTCTCTATATAAACTTTAACCATGCAAAATCTCAAACTCCTCAGTCCGTGCAATTTGCTTAAAAAGGGGTCCAAAGATTTCCCTTCACGTATTAATATATAGATATGCCATAAAAAATAAGACTGAATTCTATTTTTTTTAAAAAAGATTGATCTAATAATAACTGGTAAAACGCACAGTACGATACTCATAGAACCTTTATGTGATACCAATTAGAGAGATATTTCACGAAATAAACGTCGGTGCACTGAGCCATTAATTGCAATTTTGCTTGGAACTGAACAACAACAGTAAATAAGACTTATCAAAGTCATCATCCATCAGATTTACATTTGTTCTGCTTTTCCCGTGGAGATGCGCGGCGCCCATCAAAACAAACAGTACTATCAATTACAGTTCCCAAAGCTTCCGAACGGAACCTGTTCCGCTAAAGTTAGCGCTCGTCAGACGTGCTGTCCGTCACAGCGAGCCAAGCCAACGTAACGCAAGCTGAGAGTGCGTCAGAATCAGAACACGCGTCGTCGTCACGACAGCAGCCAGCCCGAAGGCGCCGCGATAAGGTGCGAAGTGTGCGACGCGCGGCCACATGCCGCAGCGGTGGCCATGAATCCGCCGCTCGAGGACACTCGGCCCGGCTGAACCGGGTGTCCTTGCTTGCAGTCGACGCCGACGGCCAAATCAAATCAGCCCAATTTCGGCTGCCTTGAGAACTGTTCTACTTTCTGGGGAAGACCCTGATCTCGGGGGAAGTCGTTGGCCATGACATTGAGAGTGGCCCTCAAAATTTTCGACGCCAAGGTAACGTCCCTGACGACTGACGAGTGACGGCGACTCGATTGCCGCGCTCTGACGTACCGTCGCGGAGCATATAGGCGAATTTCACTTTCCGCTTCGCGAAAACAAGCGCACGGCAACGTCGTCGTCACAGCGGAGCGCCTCGGCCGAAGCGGCGAGAAGCCATTCTGCCGCTGCCATTGCGTTGTTAGCCGGGTCGTTGCGAAATATCAGCGCCGATTCGACTGGGAGCGCAGAATGCGTAGGCAGGAGCGACGGCCAACGGCTACGGCTACTCGGCTCTGCTTATTTTTGGTCGCATCGCACTGTGGATATTTGTGGGAGTTGGGTGGGGTGGGGAGGGGAGGGGAACGCGCCTCACGATAAACGAAGCGAAGTGGGTTCGGTTCGGTTGTTTGTAACTGCGTAGTTTTCGCCGCTGCGCCGCGCCAAGCCAAGGCGGGCCGGGCACAATGTAGCCCGCCGTAGCGCGACTGTTGGGCCTTCTCATAGTATGTATTAAAATAATTTTCGAAATTAAGCCATTCTGAGCAGTTATGGTTTTTTAAATTAACAAAAATCAGAGCACCAGTGTCCAGTGCCCGTCTTTACTCGTCATTCGTCTGAGAGCGATTATTGGGACTTCCCAAATATGAACGCGTTTCGCAGTTAGTTAGGATAAAATCCACTAATATTTGTCTTCCCTGCGTTTGAAATGGCGTAATTAGTGCCGTATTTATTAAACAAGTTTTTTTTTTTTGCCAGTGCTATGAGCGGGTGTTCCGTCCAAGTATTTGTATCATATCGCTTATCCGATCAGAAATTTAAGTTTTGCATGCAACGTTTGCATACAATATATAGAATGGTTCAGTATTTCCTCAGTGTTTTAAAAATAACTTTATTCCGATTACATTCTACTTTAAAAATCTAATTTTTAGTCAGACATGTGTTTGTTTTGCTAATTTATGGCGTGTCACTGGAATACTTAACTTTCATAAATGTGTTAGTTTATTTGTAATTATCTCTATGACCGGGCAGAGGAAACTGATCATTTTTTGTCAAATAACCTTGCATACCTAGACAAGGTTCTGAATGCTCTATATTCTCTATTTGACTGCAGCACAAACAAAACATAGCACTATCTCGATCCTCGATTATCTTATGTGAGGGATTTGCGTTTTCTGGAATAAATTTTAAAATCAAAGTATTTTCATGAATCAATTGTAATAATTAAATATTAAAATTAAGGTGTAAATAAAAATAAATAAATAGTGTAATAAATAAATCAGGAAATGACTTCAGAATCAGTATAATCAAAATTCGAGTTCTAAGTCTTGCTGTTTTTAATTATTTATTTAACAGCTTCATCACGTGACTGATTATTTACAAACCGATCTTTTAATAGGCTTCTAGTTAAATATAATAAATCAATAAAATAGCACATATTAGCTGTTTTTTTCAAATCGGATCCGGTTCTAGGTTTCGCAGGAAATGTTGCACTGAATTGAAATTTATGAACAGTCCAAACCCCTATCGAAATATCCTGAAAAATTTGGAACCGCACCCGATGTGAAAAAAACACAGCTATTTTAAAGAACGTGACATTGAAGACGTAAGTTATCATTAAAACCTTAATTAGTGCAATGATGTTAAATATGGTGGTTCCTCAAAGAGTGTGATGTGCTGAGATATAAAATTTACATAATAATAACTTAGAAGAGTTAATATATCCGTGAATGCATAACTAAATACAAAAATAGTTCTGGGCGTAGGTACTACACCTTTTCTCAAAAGTGTCGAGAGAAATAAGCCGATCAGATTATGAAGGTAGGAGAAGACTATAGTCCCATGGAAGACCACGAAAAGCAAACCGATTTCTACGCTGAACAGCAACAATAAGAAGAAAATTATAATAACATGTAATATAATAATTATATTATATCCATAATTTTGTACAAGTAGTATCTTGAACATTTTTTTCTAAATGTCCATATTCGAAAAATTTTATGCTATTTCTTCCTTTTCCAGCGTTCTACACGACCTATTTTTGTTAAAATGCAACAAAAATATGACATACTCTGGGAAATAAGCAGCAACAGTTAAACCGGATACAATTTTATTAACCTGGAAGCACCTTTTACCTTTTGAATGTTTAAAAACGATTAATCAAGCATCCCTCTTTAGAGAACTAAATGGAAAATTCCATATCTCCTTTATTTTAATTTATTATTTTCGTCACCCGATGGTACGCAAGAAAAGGTAAGAAACTAAATGCTGTTTCCAAGGAATATTGTAACTTATGTAAATAGAAATTTCAAATGGGGATTAGAAGAAACGGGTTCAAAATGGTATTCTACCCAGAATAACTAATTTATTTATTCAATTTAATTAAATTAAAGTTAAAGTAATTTTAGAAGCTTTGAACATGAACCCATTATTTGAGAAGTTATATTGTAAACGGAACGAAATATTTTGTTTTCATTTTCCCGCATACTATATGTCTTCGATAATAAGTAATAACTGCTGGTCAAAACACAGTAGGCATAGTGGGAAGGTGGTGGTGGGAAAACAACTTCTCGTTCCTGCCATAGATGATAAAATTGTTATAAGTAAAATTATTATTATTGTTTTAATAAGAAAAGTTTTATACCCTAGACAGACAGCGCTCGTAAATTACTAATTAGTACTAATTATTAATTTAGACGTTGTGTGCCATGGGCTAGCTGTCTTCATAATTTATAATTTATTAAATGACCAGATTTTTTTTATAGTTTATACCTAAATGACGAAATATGTGCTAAAAGTCAGCAACTTTTGTATTTGGTTACTATGGTTACTATGCACTATCCATTCCATTGCAAATAACAATTATATTTTCGCGCACGCGTCACAACTGACAGTCGACCGTTTCTTATTAAGAAGTGGCTGTGTGACACCACTTCACTAATTAGTAATTTATGCTAAATGACGCATTTAGTAAATCATAATTTAGAGCGTTGTCGTCTAGGGTATATGCCAGCGACACACCAATCGAGATTAAGAATTAAGAATTTTCTTAATTTAGGTAATATGTATATCATATAACCTTTTTATTTCTTAAAAACAATGCAGACGAATATTCTATTAGAGAAAGATTTTGACATAAATTTGACGTTAATTTCAAAGAAATACAATATCCTGAAATTGAATACTCACGAAATTCGAAATTTCGGTTGGTGTGTCGCTAGTATTAATTTTTATTTTAAATTTAATTGTTCCTTTTTTTCATAATTATACAAGAACAAATAAATTTTTCATAAAAACAAAGAAATAATCATGTTCCTTTTTAGCGGAAAAACAAAAACTAGACAGCAGTCTCCCACGATTCATAAAAAATTCTTCAAACATTTCAAAGCCACCTTGATGATTCTTTATAAAGGGTGTCCCAATAAGAGTGCACGATTTAATTTTATATTAAAACGCATTTTTTTTTGAGCGAGTGATAATATTTTTACTTCATTGTAAAGTAGACATGTTCCGATTATGTATGGAATAAAATATCCTGCAAATGGCCTCCACGGGTCTGAATACAGGCCCTTGCTCTTTTCATAAAATTTTCAAGGACATTTTGACAAAGATGTGGCTCTATCTCACCGATAACGCGTTGGATCTCGGCCTTGAGCTCAGGAATTGTGTGTGGTTTATTCACATAGACCTGAGATTTCAAAAAATCCCAAAGAAAGAAATCACACGGCGTTAAATCGCACGATCTTGGCGGTCAATTGACATCGGATTTTCGGGAGATGATTCGGTTTGGAAATCGTTGCTCCAATAAATCGACGGCGACGTCCTACTGAAACCACATGTCATTCAGATCCATACCATCCAGTTGAGACCACAAGGAGTCATCGGTGAGATAGAGCCACATCTTTGTCAAAATGTCCTTGAAAATTTCATGAAAAGAGCAAAGGCCTGTATTGGCCCGCGGGGCCATTTGCCTGATATTTTATTCCATACATAATCGGAACATGTCTACTTTACAATGCAATAAAAATATTATCACTCACTCAAAAAAATGAGTTTTATTTTCAAATTAAATCGTGCACTCTTATTGGGAGTTTGGGACACCCTTTACAAGAAAGCGATGTCCTCCCCACAAAAGTAAGCTACCCTCACAGAGATAATCAAGTGTCCCAAAATAAAATGTATAACATTAGGCTAGAGTCGATTTCGTAATAGACTGATATCTTTAAATAAAAAGACAACCTGGCTGTAAGTAAATATTGGGGCCTGTTCGTACTTTCGTACGAAACGAATCGAAAAGAGTTTACAAAAGCCCTTTTTGGATAAAAGTGCCTTAATAAAGTTCCTTAGTTCTTAGAAATTCCTTTTAGTTGCCTTTGATTTCTAATGATTCTTCCGAATATAATGTCAAAATATTTCGAATTGGATTTTCTTACATATTACTTTAACCACTTTGTACGAGAAAATTAATTTAAGCCAAAGGTAACTGGAATTAATTTGTTAGAAATTTAGGATTTTATTAGCTTCACCTGTATGGAACGGAATTTTTGAACGTGATTTTTACTCACTTCAAAACGTCACAAATGATGACAATACAATAATTTAATTGTTTGTCTCATGATCGTTCGCCAGAATCAACAATTTATTTCGAATTATATACAATTATTACTGGAAGGAACTCAGGGGTAAATTTATTTTCTATAAAATGTTTTTCGCTAGAACTCTCATCCATTTTAATTTTGCACATTTAATTTCACACGTCAAGCGTGTTATTTAGTTGTTTAAGCTGTTTTCGATTCGTTTCTTACGAAAGTTAGAACAGGACCCATTATGTTTAACTTTACTTGTCAACATTTTTATTTAAATATGTATTAACAAATAATAGAGCTGATTTTATTTGATGAATTAGTTTATCTGACGATTGCGAAAACGTTCTTTAAGCAATTTAAAAATAACATTTGATCCTTTACTCGCTCGTGCTTCTCATCGCAAAGGTGCGAATCAACTGGACCTAGGCAGACGGTGGTGAGGTAAGTGAGGCAGTTGGGGTCCGCTCAGCATCCGGCGGCGAATCAGCTGGAGTCCCCTTCAACGAGCGACCCCTCGCTGCAGTGTTTGCTAGCGGTCAAGCATGTTCCCCTGATGCTTATTCATCAAATTAGCAAAATGACGAGAATAAACCGGAACCCCTCTTTTGTTTCGCTGGCTGCTTGTTGCCTGCTCGGTTCGTCGTCGCGTCGCATCGCGTGCAGTTGCGACCGCTTCGAGCTGAAACCGAAGGTGGGGAAAGAAGTGCCGGCACCAAGAAGACCGTCCTCGGAGGAATTTTTGGGGAAATTCGTCGGAGACTACAAAGCAAAGCACTTCAACACACCCATTCATCGATTTCTGCACCGGCAGCCAGCCAGGTTCGAGCAGCCCACGCCGCACACAGCGCCGCTGGATGCGCTTCCACGCCGTAAGCCGCCATCGAGGACACGCACACCGTCGCGCCGCCACGCCACCCAGCCAGAGGGCCTTGAGCACTGCTCGCCGGCGTCTGGGCAAAGCGGCTCCTTCGCCTGCTGCGGTTTCTGGTGCCCTGGCAGAAAAGAGGGAAGCAAAACTCTTTTGGCGGGGTCTCGTTTTTCCTGGTTGGCATTCGCTCTGGCATCCCGTTAGCGAAAAGAATCTGAGCCATGCCCACCCGATTGCCGATTGCCGGCCGGAGGAACACCGTCTCCTTAAACTTACTCCGCTTTTATCACCAACGGAGGTCGGAGCCCCGTCCCGCTCGTCCGCCGAGGCCGCCTCTGGCCGGTTCGCCTCGCTTTGTCACGGCGCGGCGACGACGACAGTCGACACTCCTCCGCATGCCACACGTCCCCCGGCAACGGCTGTTATCGCAATTGCACCCACCGACCGGGGGCTGGTGGCTGTCGGCTGTCGGCTGCCGGCTGGTGCTCGTCACCGCGCGCGGCATTGGCTTGGCACGGCCACATGCAAAAACGGCCACGGACGTCGCCGGGGCCCCTTCACTTCCGAGCGCTAGTTGGCTCGGAGGATTTGCGCGTGTTGCCACACAAAGTCGTTGGACAGGCACAGGCGGCCGGCGTGTTTGACGGCGTGTCTTTAAAGTTAACCACGGACGGCACGCGACACACAGATTCCACCAGGCGAGCAGCGGCGACAGCACGCAAATCGACGGAGCGCCGAGCCGCTGCCACCAACCACGTTTCACTCGGGCACGACGGGGCCGGCGTTGTGCGGTTCGGCGCGGCGGCGGTGCTCGACGCAACGGCTTCACTTGTCGGCTCCGGGCTCCGGGGGAGATTTTCGCTTGCGTCGCGTTGAGTTGAAGTGGCGTTGCCAGGCGATTGACGCCCGTCGCCTCCCGGTGGTCGGTTCTCGGCAGCTGCCGCGGTCTGCGTTGATTTGATTGCTGGACAGACTGAGGGGGAGGACTCCTTAGCTCTTCCCCTGAAGGGTTGCGGCCGATTGATGAGTCAAGTTTCGACGCTTGGCTTTAAGTTTCGTTGGATTTAAGTAATCAGACGCGGATCCCGAGGTTGACTTCAGGCGGAAATAAGATTCACAAAAGCAAATGGGTGTAATTAGTATAAATTTTATTTATGTAAGGTAATTGCCCCAATTTGCGGCAATTTAAGGAAGTACCGTAGATGCGGGTTACTTTGGCTATTTTTTCTTATATTTTTAGAAATCGCTCTGATGTATAGATTTTGATAGACTAGGTACTAGGTGTTATAATGTTTTTATTTGATAGATGAGGATAGCAGACAATCAGTACCTAATAATATTTTATATAGCAAAAATTTTATAAAAATGGATTTTTTATTATTTTTAAATATGAGCCAAAGTTGTTCTTTGAAGAGGGATTACTTTTAAGCAATTATTGAGCCAATGTAAATCCTTTGAAATAATAGAAAATACCATAATAATACCATACCATCGTACAAAAACGTTTAGTGTTCAAAAAAACATAAACAAAGATTAATTTACAGCCCTCTGCTACATAAGAAAGTTTGCAGACCTAAAATACGTAAATATTCACAGCAGGTATGTTAAGTTCGAAGTGTAAATGACAATTTTAATTTTGAAAAAATTTCATGCAACCAATTAAAAATAGGTGCCATTAAAATTTCCAACTCGAACTAGATCGTTTACTGTCATAGCTCGGAAGAGGTGGGAAATTCAATACATACATATGTATTTCTTTTGTTTTGAGCCAAAGTTGCCCCTTAGAGCTAAAGTACCCCCATATACGGTACCTACTTTAATTAGAATAAGCTATTTTAAGAGAATTTATCAGTTGTTTATATTCAAAATTTGGTAGTGCAATAATAAATATTGCATTAATATTTTAACACCAAGAAAAAACTTATAATAGGTATAGGAGAAATAAATAAAATTCGTAGCATATGCAATTTTCACCAGTTTTGGCCACATTTACCCAATTTGCACCAACGAATGACCCAGTTTGTATCCAGTGTACATAAAGAGAAGTAATTTTTTTGGAATAGATGGTTATATTATTTTGTTTAAACAACATTTTTAGCAGTAAATATATTTGTCACTTTATATAGAAGAGAAGATGTTCTTAATCAAGGAAACTTTAAATTTTATTTCAATATGTAATTCATTCTACTTATACTTAAATATAAATATGTAGGTATGTGTTTTAATTTGAAGTTATTCATGACACAATTATTTTGAGTAGGTTCAAGTAATAGAATAAAATATTAGATTAACAGTTCAACATCTATAAAATATTAAAAAACAAAAACTTTTTCTACAAAAAAAAATTCAATCAATCCATAAATAGCTACCAACCGTTTTAATTTCCAGTAGTTCATAATAAAATAAAATATTAAAAACCAGAAACTTTTTCTTTTAAACTTATGCTATTAAAACCAAAAAGAATTCACTGAGTACTTGCAATATTGTTTCATTGTATGTCTTAAAACTAGTAAATTACAGATAAAACCACCTTAAGCAGACGTCACAGCCAATGTTCTGGCTTCGTTTTCTACATCAGTAGAAATTCTTCTCCGCAATTTGCACAGCTCGCCTTTTATAACTTTTTCTGGACATTTCGCTTAGTAGTTTAGATTGTGATTTAGTTCTAAGCAATACCCTATTTAAGTCCAGCTGCTTTTATAGATATCTTTGTCCGTCGAATATCCGATAAAGCCTTATTTAAAGTTTCTTCAGTATAATTTTTCCAAATTTGTTTGAATGAAATCAATTCGGTAAGAATCCTAATAAAAACTGCTGAAACTGTTGAAATCTTCAAACATGTGATTTCAACCATTTCCAAATTTACATAAAAATCATCGATCAACGATGCGATGATGATGATTTTTATCAAACACAAAAGAAATGGAAAGGAGAATGGGCAACTTTGTATGGGCTCCAACCCCAGGATGTATCAAGTTGTGGTAGGGTAGTTGTCATATCAAAGGTCATATCATACCTTTATTTTATTGCATGACACCAACAATGAAACACGTGCAGGGAAAGAACTATGACTTCTTTTATTTCTCATGTAAATATATGATATTTTTACTTTATATGTCTAACTGCTTGTACTCCACCGCCGATTTTTAGTTTATATGGCTACCTTTCAATATTCTACCGCCACTCGCACCCCAGCGTACTATCTAGTCAAAATAATTAAAAGTGCCAAATGAAATAGAGATAGGAATTGCAAAAATAATCGTGAATATTCTATCCTATGGTTTCATAGGCAGTTTTTAACTACACAAATCATTAAAATATCAACAAAGAATGCAATGAAACTAGAACATTGAAAGTAATGATATTAAATATTATTATTCAAACGAGCAAATAAACAATAGTTAATAATAAATATCCAAAATTACCGCATCCAGAAAAGTTGCTGGCAATAAAATATTATTTTGATGCCTCGTCCAGCCCAAATACCACATTATGTTCATTACGTGAACACATATGTATGTACGGTGGCGTTCTAAAGATCGGCCGCATGTAACAATAGTTTATATTCTCTATTTTAACAAGTAAACTAAACCGCTTTGGTGCCAGCCAAAATCACAGTATAAAAAAAAAGAATGAAGTAAAAAAAAGAATACCGATCCCAAAGTGCAAAAGGTGTATGTAAAGCAAGCCAATACGAAACCGGCAACAATGCAAACAACAAATACTTCATTTATTTGAAGAAAAGACAATTATTCATAGCTCTTCTCCTGCACGACTGTCATTGTTGACGTCATATAATAAAAGAAAGCTATTATGATAATCTATAAAATGACATATACCTCAACTTGATACAGCACTGGCGACGAAACCGCCCATTCTCCTTTAACCCTTAAAACAGAATAATTAAAATGTTAATCAGTTGGTCGCAATTTGGATCAGATTAAAAAACCTGGAGCTGAGTGTCATTCCATTCCCAATTCCGTCGGAAAACTAATACGTTCGAAACATGTATTCGTTGTTGTTGTTTGTTCTCAATTACTATCTCTTGATACTTGATAGTGCTGCGGCTGCAGCTTATTTGGTCCAGGCAAGGTTGACCAAATTGACCATGTTCCTGAAACATGGATTCCGAACGGAATTGAAGTTTACATTCTGAAATCCGTACGGAATCTTGAGATTCCGAAATCAGCGGTTCGCTGTCAATCTGCCCATTCGGTAAAATATTTGAGTTTTTCTAAAATTTTGTTTTTCTTTTTCTTCATTATGCCGATACATTTGCACTTTTTTATGACTCGAATATATCTAATAGGTGATCGTAAACTAATCATAGCTCTTTTGCTGCATTTTCCCAAAATGGAGCTTGATTTATTTTGCAAAATCTCTTAGTTACATCTGTTTTTTTTATTGTAGCAGTTAAACTAAGCGCTCATACCTACTGCTGTTTTGTCGTTTTCGTCCTAATTACAAAATGGTATAAATGGGTCAAACGCAAAACAGTCGATGTAAATATAATATGTTAAAATCAGCACCGATTTTTTTTATGTTTCTTATTAATTTGTAAATGGACGTGTTGGTTACTAGAAAAAACGAAATAGAAATCGTTCACCCAAATTGACTGAAAAAACGGAGATTTTCAATTTTTTCTGTCTCTTCTGTGGACCAAATAGTCCACAGAAGTGACGAAAAATAGTCTTTATACAAGATTACTTTAATTAGTTCAATTAAAAACAATATAACTTAAGTACTACATATTTTTAATTACAATAATGAATTCATTTTTGCTCCAATCATTCAAAAATAACCTCTAAATTTGCGTGGAAAATTCTTTTTTCCCAAATTATATGTGCTTCAATCATCAGTTTAAAATAAATTTTAGAATTAAACAAAGTTATGGATAGAGTTACTCTTGATAGGTGCTTTATTTGTAATTCATCAAAAAATAAAAAATAAAACAAAAAAGAACAAAAAAAATTGTTTTTTCTTTTACACTGCCCGAACATTATTTTTGCGTTTGACCAAATATATAATAAAAAAAAAATAAAGCACTTACATTTTGTATTGCATAAACCGTTCCGCAACTTCAGTCTGGCGGAATAATTTTACACCCACTTGACATTCCGAACGAAATATTGAATGACTGCAACTCCGATCGAATATTTTCTCGGACTCGAACGGAATTCTGCATACCAAATATGATCTCGTTCGAAATTTTTCGATTCCGCCAGAATCAAGAATAGGGGTGACTATAATTTGCGGACATCAGGAGAAGCAAATTGGGCTTAAGTCAAGCGCTGGAGAGGTAGCCGGATTTGAATGAAATTTTGCAGAAACCTTCCTTTGGCCTTGGAACGTATAAATATGCAACAATTTTTGCTGGCTCAATTATTGTTTCCGAGATTTTTTATTAAAAAAAAATTTTTTCTCGGACTTTTGCCCTACAAAAATGTGCATGTTTATCGCATATTTCTGCAAAATTTCACTCATAATCCCACTTCACTTATGTTAAATTAAAATTAAGCACTTTACAGTCACTCTTCTAATCACAAAAAACCTGAAAAGATAAAGTTTTAAATTGTTATTTAAGATTACTTACCTGCTGCAATCTGTCCCTCTTGTTTACCTTTACTGATCTGTCATTTAACTATTACAAAATGCCTACTGACGGAGGATTTTCCTTTTACGAAATGCCTACTGGCGGAGGATTTTCCTTTTACAAAATGCCTACTGACGGAGGATTTTCCTTTTACAAAATGCCTACTGGCGGAGGATTTCCCTTTTACAAAATGCCTACTGACGGAGGATTTTCCTTTTACAAAATGCCTACTGACGGAGGATTTTCCTTTTACAAAATGCCTACTGGCGGGGGATTTTCCTTATACAAAATGCCAAAGTTAAATTGTACACGTTAAATGACAGATCAGTAAATATAAACAAGAGGGAAAGATTGCAGCAGGTAAGTAATCTTAAATAATAATTTAAAACTTTATCTTTTCAGGTCTTTTGTGATTAGAAGAGTGACTGTAAAGTGCTTAATTTTAATTTAACATAAGTGAAATGAGATTATGAGTGAAATTTTGCAGAAATATGCGATAAATATGCACATTTTTGTACGGCAAGAGTCCGAGAAAAAAAATTTTTTTTAATAAAAAATCTCGGAAACAATAATTGAGCCAGCAAAAATTGTTGCATATTTATACGTTCCAAGGCCAAAGGAAGGTTTCTGCAAAATTTCACTCAAATCCGGCTACCTCTCCAGCGCTTGACTTGTTCCGCAAATTGGACCATGTTTGCTTTTAATGTCCCTTTTGTATACCACCAATATTAACAAAATTTAGTTGCTATCAACCGATAATGAAATTAAATATTTCAAGTATATATCTTTATTTGCATAAAACTATATAAAACAATCAATTAAGATTGAAATACTTTTCTCCATTTCATTTTTTTTTGACAGGGTCTGATTGACCCTGTTACGAACAGCCAACACGAAAATTTAAAAGTGAAATTTTAGAAATTTCAACTCCGCCAATCGTTTGTAACTCGTTTGTATCTGTTTGTATCAAAAATAATTTCGTTTGTATCCCTCTAGTTTACTAGAAATTAAGGTTTTAATTAAGGCTTACGATCAGCCAACACCTTTTTCAAAATCATTTAAAATCAATTGTAAAATAGACTTTTGGGTACTCAATCGATCGGAAATCGTTTGTATCCTCCGAATATGCTATTGAAAAGTTTTGTACACCGCTTATTTTTCCATAAAAAGCGAAAAATAAAATCAATTTTTGTCTTAATTATAAGCTTCTTTTTTTTGCCACACGAGTACTTGGCGCTCATGTTCAACGCCTTCTAGTGTAGCCAAAAGTAAACTTGTAGTGAAAATGACAACAACAGCGGTATCCTGTACTACAGTGCGTTCCATATTTATAAGCCACCACCAAAATTCGAGTTATTTCTGCCTAAGAACAATTTGAAACAGAAACAGTTTGTGAGGGAATTCCTCTATGAATTATTTTAAAGTATTTTTGCTTGTTTCATATTTCTAAGACAGTTCTACAGAAGTGCAGATCGAAGCAGCTCTTTTGTGCACAAGTTAATAAATTTTTATTTTTATTAGCAATTTAATTAAGGTTTAAGATGCAGGTGGGTAAGGTACATATAATTAAGACAAAAATTGATTTTATTTTTCGCTTTTTATGGAAAAATAAGCGGTATACAAAACTTTTCAATAGCATATTCGGAGGATACAAACGATTTCCGATCGATTGAGTACCCAAAATTCTATTTTACAATTGATTTTAAATGATTTTGAAAAAGGTGTTGGCTGATCGTAAGCCTTAATTAAAACCTTAATTTCTAGTAAACTAGAGGGATACAAACGAAATTATTTTTGATACAAACGGATACAAACGAGTTACAAACGATTGGCGGAGTTGAAATTTCTAAAATTTCACTTTTAAATTTTCGTGTTGGCTGTTCGTAACAGGGTGTCTGATTGAATAGTTTTCATCTACAAAAGTAACCCGAGTAAAAATAAATAGAACCAAAATAAGCCGAAAACACGCGCTGAATTTAACCCGTTTTGGACGAGAATGGCACGATCAGTACACCGTTCTTTAGCAGTTCATAACTAATATTAGCAAAAACTTCTAAAGGTCAAAGTAGTATCGGATCATGAGAAGGTTTTTTTTTAATAATGCACTAATGAGAAAAACGGTAGAGAATAAAAAGTTTTATAATTAACCAATGATTGCACTGGATTTTTTTTAGAATTTTTAGAGCAGTTGAGCAAAAATTGACTATTTGCAAAATCAAAAACATTGACTCAAAATATTATCAAAAAATTCAAGTGCATATGTTGAGTGATTTTAAGAACTTTTTATTCCTGACAATTTTTCGTAAAAGTGCATCATTTTTGAGTAAAAAATTCATGAATGGTTTGGCGAAAATTTTGCAGTTGAGACGACATTTTGAATATATTAAGGAGTGAAATCGATCTCCAAACCACATATTATTAAAGTTCAAACATTTATTCCACCGCTTATTGGGGTTCCAGGGTCATTGCAGACGGGAAACCCCTTGAAAATTCGATTTAAAAAAAAGACGTGCGAAAAAAACATGTTTTTTTTTTTGCTTTAAACTACTTTTTTCTATAATAACCAAGTTTTTGGAGAAATTTTATGGACACTATCAGAAAGGGCACATCTCAAGCTATAAAAATATGCCCCCTCAAATTTTTCAGACGCAAATAGTATTAGTTATGAACCGCTAAAGAGAGGTGTACCGTTCGTGCCATTTTCGTCCGAAACGGGTTAAGAAGCGCCGGATATACACCCATATGGGGACCATAGTATTTTTGAAGAAATAAGATCATAGACTTTTTAGGGGAATATAACTAAAGAAGGATTACTATGAAGAATTAACCCTTAAATGCATAGTGATGTAGATATGCATCGTATGTTTTTGTAGCTCCTTTCCCATTTAATAATAACACTGGAAAAGTATTGATAACTTTTTTCAATATTGGAAATATAATTTTTAATTCCTGAATGCATCCATAAAGTTTTTTCAACTACTTTTTTTATAATTGTTATTTGCTTAACGTTTCACCTGTCTTTTTAAATTTTTCGATTTCGCGGGTGTTACAAATTCATATTTTGTTAGTAAAAGGAGAAGAAACCACACATAAAATTATTTTCTACAAACGAATAAAGTAATTATAATAGATGTAGGCAACTCTGTCATAAAAACATGTATTGTTATCTAGCCAGTAGATAAAAGCAAGTTTAGAATAGAGTTAGTAGTGGAGTAGCTCTAGAACAACTCACAGCAACTTATTAGAAATAAATCGTGTGAGTCAAGTGGCCGCAGTTTCATTAACTCTCCCTGCTCTATGCAAAGTATATTACATGGCGACGAGGATAATCATCGACCTGTAACCTGCATAGTAAGTTATTTGGCAATTAAGATAAAATCGAATGGGAATTGAGAAGAAAAAACTTGAAGCAGACATCAGACATTGTGAAGTGAAAAGAGCTAGCGGAAGACCGCCAAAAAGAAAGTTGAACATTTAAATTTAAATGGCAATGTCAGTGAGCAGTAGAGGATTTTCAAACAGAATTTTAATTATTTTTATGTGGCGGCGGAGCTAGATAAAAAAAGTGATGCAGTGCAAGCGGCAATTCTGGTAAATGCCATTGGACCAGAAGCAGTTAAACTGTTCAATACGTTCGACATAACGGACGAACAACGGAAATCGTTCAACGAAGTGATAAAGGCATTTGAAGCCTTTTACAAGCCTAAAAGAGATGAAATTTACCAGAGCTACAAATTTCACAACAGAAACCAAAATGCTGGAGAGCCATTTGACGCATTTCTTATGGATTTAAAAAACTGGTGAAAGGATGGGACTACAAGGGACTACAAAAGAGGCTCCTGGAAACTGAGAATCTATGTAGATGAAGCAAAGGCAATAAGCATGGCACGAGCAGCGGAAGCATCGAAGGAACAAACAGCATTAATTGAAGGACAAGGTAGCAACGCCCCTCTTACAATCAGCGCAATGACCAGCCCAAAGGAGAATTTAACGGAGGCGAATGTAAGTAGAAAAGGTAGGCCAATGCGGAGTATTTCAGAGACATACTTATAAAAATAATTTTAGAAATAATAATGCAAATGAAAACAGGTATAATACAAAGAATTTCAGAAAACAATGAGAAGTCATCGAAAAATTGTAATTTTTATGGTCAAGCTCACATTAAAGGAAATTGTTCGGCATGGAATAAAATATGTAGTAATTGCGGTAAGAAGAATCACTTCGCAACGGTATGTCTAAAAAAGAAGGTATGTCAAATTTCAGATAATATAAATAACTAGCTGTCCCGCATCCGGCGTTGCCCGGGCATCCCGGTCTTTCTTCGCTCTCTTCTCCTCCCCCCCTCACTTTCCAATACCGTTGCATAGCCTATGCTACTTAGAAGGTTGCGCGCTACATGCCCATAGAATTTCATCTCCATCGGATAAGTGATTTTTGTGTGTCACCATAAACATATTTCCAGCATTCAGAATTTCGTAACCTTTAACAATAGTAAACAATTATAAAAAAGTAGCCTATGTTACTACTGACCACCTCTTCATGTCTGTAAAGTTCAAATCGGTTCAGCTGTTTCGAAGATGAGCACAGACAGATAGACAGCGAAAATGTAGCCTATGTCACTGACAACCTCCTCCTCGAAAACCCCCAAGTACCAAGTTTAGTGCAAATCGCATAAAGTTACAAATATAACCCGCCACCTAGAATTCGTAAATCCTCACAGCAACCCCTAAGTACCAATTTTAATGTTAATCGCATAATCTTTTTAAAAATATCCGCCATCTTGGATCCGCTATTTTGAAGCATGCAAATAAAAAGTATCCTATGTCCATCTCCAAGATATTCTCTATCTGTGTTCCAAATTTCATTTAAATCTGTTGACCCGTTTGGCAATAAACGCACGAGCGAAGCGAGTTTGTTTAGCTGCCAGCGTAAGCAATCGGCTACGCACCGCCCGAGTTGCACAATAAAGCACTAGTGGATAATAAGCCACTTTACAACCGGAAAGGCGTGCGTTTTAGTGGCACTTTTCCCTCACGCGTGGGGAAAAGAAATTAGATTCAATAATGAAGTTGTTACATTTAAATTAGACTCAGGAGCTGGAAACGTTTTACCACTTGCCATTTTTACAAAAATCAAAGGAGCGAAATTAAAGAAAACGGATATTATGTTAGAAGTGTATGGAGGCTCAAAACTTGAATCAAGTGGACAGGCTACGCTACCATGTTTGGTTAACGGGAAAATAATTAACCAACATTTTGTAATTGTCGATTATAAAGCAGAACCGGTTATTGGCTTGTCGTCGTGTATAGAGCTTGGATTATTGAAAAGATTAGATAGTATTGGGAAAAGCAAAACCCATTTTGTGGAACAGTACGCAGAAGTTTTCGAGGGCCTAGGTAAATTTAAATTAGGGTACAATATTAAAATAAAGGCAAATGCAAATCCGGTAGTACGAGCGCCTAGGAGAATTCCCCTTGCTTTAATGGAACCATTCAAGAAAGAGAAATAAATATCGCTCTATTTTCAATGAACCGCAGTTCTACTATAGTGGCTACCGCCGAAGAGCGAATTTTGCTACACTATGGATCCTCGTCGCAGATCCACTCGTCGTGGCTCGCAAAACTGCTCGTCGTATCGTCTACAGGTAAAATGGTTCGTCGGCAACTTCTTTCGCAGACAATGTCGTCGTAATTTTCGTCGTAATTCGTATTAATTCAAAATCCTCCAGATTCCGGTTCCACAAATGGGGGGGAAGAGATCAAAATTCAAATAAAACTCGCGAAAGTTAAAATAATAAACCAGAATTATTATTTAACGCAAAAGATGTGGTTTCTATAAAGGAACATCAGAGAGTGAAAAATAACAAAAAACGACGATATGTCCCGCCGCCCGACTAACTTGATCTATAATTTTCTGACCCTTCTTCTTTGTCGGTGTCGAGCCTAGTTCCGCGACATCTACATCCTCGGTGGGAAAACCAAGAAACTCCTCATCTGACTCCCACATTTATATAGTGTTGAAGTTCCTTACATTAACATATGTTATTTATTTATAATTGTTTTCAAACAAAAACTGTTACCTTATCAAAATGGCATTTTAAGGTTAAATTGACAAAAATACTTAAAAAGTAGTAGTAAGGTGCAGTCGCTAAATTTCGTCCCCGAACTCAATTTCGTCCCCATCGGTTTCTTTTTTTCTAAATAAAGCCATTTAGTTTTTATACATCGAATCTAAAGTTAGTAAGTCAGTCGGCCATTGCAAAAGTTTGGCGGTGAAACGTCGCTCCTGTGTTAAGATATTTAATAAGTGATTGATTGAAATGTTCTGGAATTATTCGATTAAATAGTGATATGCTTAACTTACTGATACAAAAGTTCTATCAAAATGAATGTATGTAACCTCTGATGCGGAACGAGAGAAAAAACGTTACATTATGACATGTGTTTTTTGTTACATATATGTATGTTAAAACAAATAGTAAAATCCTAATATCGTCACCTGACGTGGACTTAATATCGTCCTCGAGACGAGGGATCACGTCATTTCACCTTACATGTAAGTTTAGAACTGTTTTATATACATATTTATTTAATACGTTATTTAGTATATTTTTCTATTCTTTAGATGCCTTGATGCTCGAATATCCAGGTCCGAAATTTATCTGTACAAATTGTCTGAAAAATTAATTAGAATTACCTACTTATACCGTACCAATGAGTGACAAAGGATTGAAATTATTAACAAAGGACTGATTAAATATTATAATATGATTTCTAAGTATTAATTTTATATAATAACTAGCTGTCCCGCATCCGGCGTTGCCCGGGCATCGTGGTCTTTCTTCGCTCTCTCCCCCTCCCCCCCTCACTTTCCAATAGCGTTGCATAGCTTATGCCACTTAGAAGGTTGCGCGCTACATGCCCATAGAAATTCATCTCCACCGGATAAGTAACCTTAACAATAGTAAACAATTATAAAAAAGTAGCCTATGTTACTACTGACCACCTCTTCATGTCTGTAAAGTTCCAATGGGTTCAGCTGTTTCGAAGATGAGGCCGGACAGACAGACAGACAGGCAGCGAAAACGTAGCCTGTGTCACTGACAACCTCCTCCTCGAAAACCCCCAAGTACCAAGTTTAGTGCAAATCGCATAAATTTTCAAATATAACAACCCGCCACCTAGAATTCGTAAATCCTCACAGCAACCCCCAAGTACCAATTTTAATGTTCCGTCCCCGGGACGGAATTAGGAAACCAACAAATAAACACATATCTCACTAATGATGTTCAAAAATTCAAATATTGATTTTAAATTAACCCTACCTAGGAGCTTCCTCGCTGTGATAGCAATATAGCATATCCAAGTGCACGCGAATTGGTTTATTTACCCTACTTGACACTAAATTTAGTACTTATCTTAGCGCCAAATTTAGCAAGTCCGAATTGTGTTCGTACATACATATATGCATGTATGTATGCACATAATATGTATAAGAAAACGTAGAATAATAGGTAGTCATCCTGTTAGCAACCACAGTATTTTATTATGTTAAATCGACAAATAATAACGAAATAGAATAATTTACATACTATTGTTGTAGCTATGGAATAAATATATAACAAAAATATAAAATACTTACCATAACCACTCATTATGAGTATTTATTTCATGAACACATATTCTATTTTGAGGATTTCACTATCACAGAACTCACTGTGATAGCCATCTTCACAATCGAATTTTATGCACTAAACTAAGAAATAGTGGCCAGATAAAAGTTACCACCTTGAAAATTTTGGAAAAATCGATTGCAATCATTTAAACCGCAATTAAATGAAAAGAAAAGGACGCATTATCCTTTTTGATAATGTTACAATTAAGAAAATACTGTATGCTGTTATAAACACCGATAATTAACTTTATTCTTGACTAGATATAAAAAAAGTCGATTTTATGCAACTAAAATGCTTTTATAAAAAAAGGGAAATATAAAAAAGGAACTAACATTCTTTCTAAAATTTTTATAAACATTCATGATGCTGTCCTTGAGCAATATCTTAAGCCTCATTTCAATACTTCGTAGGACCTCCATGAGCCTTTATAATGGTTTCGATCCTCCTCGGCATTGAAAGGATGAATGTTTTCCAGTACTCCAAGCTGATGTCGTTGTTCCAAGCTTCAATTACGGCAATTTTGGGTTCCTCTGTTGTATTTGCATGCCTGTTCGACGCGTAAACCTTAAACTTTGCCCAATAGTTCTCTAAAGGATTCAAATCCGGAATGTTTCCTGGCCATTCCAGTGTCATTAATACGGATTGTGATACAAATTCTTTACTTTTACAGAGAAAACGGTGAAAGTTTGTTGTTTTTCTGATTAAATCCAAAACTCATCATAGAGAACAATAAAAAAAATTATAAAAGATCTTTATAGGCGTGATGACATGGTGCAGAATCGTCCTAGAAGTTTGGATCCTAAATGACAGGGAACAGTCTTTTCATCGATGGGGTCAAATGGTCGTGAATCACCTTGATAAAGCTATCCGTGTTCATGGATCCTGTGCGAATTGCAATATCCCCTACAATGAAATAAGAAATGCAACCCCAAACCATAACACTAGGCGAAAATTTCTGCCTGTGCAAAACGCAGTCATCTCGAAAATTTTCATCTTCCCGTCGACGAACATACCGCAGCCCATCGGATTGGTAGAGGTTGATCTTTAACTCGTCCATGAAGATGACTTTCTTTCAGTCATTTTGAGACCACGATCTATACGCTAAGGCAAAATTTAAACATACGGTCATCATCCGCGCCGTCAGAGTCGATTTTTTTTTGGGTATTTGTTCAAATAGACCACAGGATTGCAGCCTTCATCGTACAGTTCTCGCACTCAAATTGATATCTGAACTTTCCTGGAACTCTATAGCCAACTCCCAAGACGTTTTGTTTTCAATTCCGAAGGCTTAAATTTTTCAGAACACGATCCTGCCTTAAATCTGATGTCGATTCTGCAAACCCGTCCTTTTCGTCCTGTTAGTGGATCAATTTCCACGCAACGACCTTTAAACTTTAAGGACTGTAACATGGCTACATCCTACTTTACCGGTAATAATCCTAACCGCTTGTCCTTCCTGGTTTAGTGCACAAATAACACTCTTTTGTTCATTTAAAAGTTGTCTCACAATGTTCACTCCTGGACTTCCTAAACAACAATGCGATATGGCAAACAAATAACTATTAAGTGAGCTCGGCCTAAGCCATAAATGTGTTCCATTAATGTTAAACTGTGGAAGAGTCATAATATTTTAAGAGCGCATGAAGCAAATAAAGGAGTTTTGTGACCGTAACCGTGGATTTCCCAAAATTTTTAAGGTGGTAACTTTTATCTGGCCACTACTGTATTTGTATTTTTTTTTTTCAAACAATGTGTGATATTTCAAGCCCTTATACCCGATATGATTCCAATGTGCTAAAACGCATATAAATAAAATTCAAGTTGCTCAACATAACACATTTTAAAACTGATGCTAAATCTACTTTGGCACTTCTCAACCACAATTTACACAACAAGACTGAATTTGAGGCTTATAAATTTTAAATTAAAATGTACTATTGAGAATGTTGTTGTTCTGCAAAAGTGCTAATTTAAGAATTATTTAGCCCCTAACAAAAGTTTTGAAATCCTATTTTACGTTACGTTACTTTTTTGAATTTTACTTTCAATCGAAAGTAAAATAATATGTTATATAATTACCTATTTCAACTTTTCCACAAAAGAAAGCTTAAACTGTCTGAAATTTATGCGTATTAACTATTGCTTAGGTTTTATTTACGTTTAAGAGAAAAATCGTATCTATTAACCGTTGTTTAACCATTCTCGAAGTAAAATTTAAATCTAGCTCCGTTACAATTCCACTGGAAGTGATGAACGGATTAGCCTTACCAATCTCACAATCTACCTTTCGGTTTTCGGTGAAGTTTTACGTCTTCTTCCTCTGGTTTCTTGTGATTTTTGAGGTTTTAAGGCATTGGTGACCTTATTCGGCGAACATCCAATTGTTCCTGCAATTTCCCTATAAGTTTTACCCTCTCTCCGCAATTTTTTTATTAAAAGTCGCTTCTCTTCACTGCAGTGCCTTGCGCGGCCCATTTTTCTACAAAATATCATTTCAAAGTATAGAAATCGAAACTAATTGGTTTATCCGAATCTGAAATTAAACTTACTTTCCGGTTTTATTCAATAAGTTTTGCAATTTACTTAAATTTTAGTTCTAAAAGTTTCGTGTACCTATGTATTTTATTTTCCAGCTTCGCTGCGACTCAAACCAACTATTTGGACTGTACTTCCCGTATGTAACCGTAAAATATCTTCTTTGTTTCTCTTCATATTGGTAATGAAACAACAAATCCAGAAAATAACTGTTTTTATTTTAACTCGTCCATTGAAGGGACTGCCAGATCAAATTTTTATTTTTAGCTCATGTACCTATTATTTCTTCCACCACTGTATGTATGATAATTACTGATGATTAATGAAAAAATTGTGGCACTTTTTACAAGGTATGCTGTGCACAACTACCTATATGTAGTAATAGCGAAAAGTTCGGATTGCAAATCGAAATGCCTGCGAAAAATTGAGCAAATTTCCTTTTACGTATGACTAAAACGCCTACTACAATGCAGAGCACATCAGATGCGAATTTGTTTGTTTTCATTGTAGGCGATTTTTAACCGACTTCAAAAAAGGAGGAGGTTATGAATTCGTCGGAATCTTTTTTTTATGTCTGTTACCTGATTTCTCCGTCAATTGTGGACCGATTTTAATAATTCTTTTTTTAATGGATAGGTTATGCCTCACAAGTGGTCCCATTTAAATTTCATTAAAATATTCCACTTCAAAGGGTGGAAAATTAGGGGATGACTGAATTTTATTGATTTTCATTCACTTCATCGCGCGATAATTTCAACAATTATGGATCGATTTTGAAGATTATTTTTCTGACAGGATATGTATCATTATAAGGGATTGACTAACAAATACTAAAAAACCAAAATGGCGGATTCTAAGATGGCCGCCTTTATAAACACCACTAAAAAGCAAAAAATAAAAATTATTTAAAAAAAAAAAAAAACCGCCTTCAAAAAACAGCTAGGAACTAAAAAGCAAAAAATAATTGGTAACATTTACATATACGATTTCCTACCTACTGATGTGTTTGAAGTCGGTGCCAAAGTCCAAAAATAACAATGAGCAATACTTATACTTAGTGACTTATAAAGAGTTGAATTAACAACGAAACGTATTTCACACATGTGTGTGCCCGTTTGGGTTGTATCGCTCAGCCTACCCACGCTCGCTCGAAAGTTCGTCGCACATGCGGGGTGTAGCGGGGGATCTATTTGGCTTGGCACCGAGTTCAAACACATCAGTAGGTAGGAAATCGTATATGTAAATGTTACCAATTATTTTTTGCTTTTTAGTTCCTAGCTGTTTTTTGAAGGCGGTTTTTTTTTTTTTTTTAAATAATTTTTTTAAATTTTATTTTATTATATTTGGACATAACATGGTTCTCGAATTACGCTGAAAAGGGATAGAGAATTTTGAAATAAAACTACAGATATGTTATAATTCATATTTTATTTTTCCTATCAGTTTTCAAATTGTTGAGTTGATTTGTACTCTCTAGGTAGAAATTGATTTAAAAAATTATTTCCTTCTTCATCATGATTACATATATATTTTGTTGCAGTTGCCCTTACTGGTTATACAATATAATTGAAGCCAAAGTTGTTATAATGCTTCTTATCGTTTTAATTTTACTTTTTACCATAATTATGTGTGTTCCATTAAATTAATATTTATCTGCCCTACAGTTATTAAAATTCAATGCGATTATCAAAAAAGTACAACAAACGAAACATTTCTCCAATAATTTGTAATCGTAATAAAATCTATGAAACTATAAAACAGAAAACTTATCAACATTCACACTCACTCACAAGACATTCAATCCTCAGATACTCTGAAGTAGTAATTATGTTGAAAAGAGTCCAATTTTACATAGAAAATCACCTTCGTTGGATTTACTTTCCTTCGCCTGGATTACTATTGGCTTACAAATATTTCTTGCTCACATTTATCCTTAAATCTTAAATGTAATGCGGCCACCACTCTACTCACTTATATTATCCATAGGTACATAAATAAGACTCGGATTCTATTACAATTATGTCGGGACGAATTGCAGACAACCAATTGGAAAGATCTGTTGCAGCTTGTAAATACATATATTAGTTACCTTTATTTTCTGGATACTCTCCCCAATAAATCTTGCTTGCTTTCCTGCCAAAAAGGAATAAATAAGAACCTTCGGGTTCCTACAAAATTTTATAAAATTTTCGCAACAATTCCAATTTCGAGTGTTTCGTTTCAATTTCAAATATTTCCTACTTACGTTAAAATGTCATACAAATTCATAGAAAAATAACATTATCATCGTTGAATAAACCAAAATAATTTCATTCTTTTTTTTTCTTTCCTAAAAGTCTTATCGCTTACTTTCGCAAACCATTCTTTTTTTGATTATATGTATACCAAATATAGCAAAATTTTAAATCAATCGGCAAATATGGCATTTTTTTCAAGTTAAAACATTCTCTCCACACCAATTATTTCCCAAAATAGATTATTGTGCGTACGCAGAGTAGCTAACTCTTATTTTTCAAAATTTTTTATTCATTTGTCTTTTACCTCTTCCTTTCCATTAGGAAATTTTAACTACTTTTAACCAAGTGATAACATTGATCTCATTTAGGAAATTAAAAAAAATTTACAAAAGCAAGAAATTTTTGATATATTCTTTTTAAGTACATAATAGCTGCCTCTAAAATAAGTATGAAAAAAAACTAACAAGAAAAATGAGTACGAGAAAATTTTAAAATATGTTCAGAGGTTCGGTTCTATTCATAAAATTTAAGCGATATACGTTTATAGATAAGATTTCTTATAAATGAACGTCTTTCGATTCCTCAGAAACAAATAGCGCATAAAAATCTCCAGATAAAAAACAACGGCAAATTGTCATAGCACACAAATGTTAACTTTTATAGTTTAAAAAAAAAAACAATCAAAATTAAATTTCATGGCATATGAATTTTTTTCGATTTTAATATGCTATATTTTTATGGACTGTTGGTGTTTCCTTTCAGTGCTGACGCATCATTGAAAAAGACAGGGGTGACATTCTTTAATTCCCATAGTTCGTTAAATGTCCCTAGTATTTTGGATAAAGTAATGAAAACACAGCCGTAATTTCCATTAATATTAAAATTTTTGATTTATACTGTAAGGAGAAAGAATTGAAGAAAAGATGTCTTGAAATGCATTCTGTTTCAACTGAAATTTCCCATCTTTTCAAAAAAGAATACATATGATAAATGGTTTTTAGAATACCTGTGTAGAAATAAGCCTGAAGACAGTTTTAAATAAAATACAAATATCTTAAGTAGCAACTGTAGACAAAGCAGTAGTAGTGAATGAATTTGTTGTCCGAATCCTAGAAGTAGGGGTATTTAGACTTATTTCTGACTTCTAAAGTTCGCCCAATTTTTTAATTTACTTTTTTATTTTCATCTTTTTGATTATCAAAAAATTTATTTGAAATTTATGTTTCGTAATACTGGGTAATATATTAATTTATGTTCGACAGATTCCGAAGACGATGTAACTCTTGCAAAGAAATGGGGTTATATGATTGGTATTCACGTTTTGGTGTAAATAGGCCTCGCACCCTTGCATTTGCTATTGTGTCGTTACATAAGGTGAAAAAAATCGGATGCCATAGAAACAATTATGAAAATTTAAAATTTTGCACTTAACGCAATGATGCAATGGGATGTACAACAAAGCGTGAATGCCCTTATGGATTATTTAACCTTCGATAACTAAACTTAAATGAGTGTTACTCAGTAACTATGTTTAGAAGATATCAGGGGAAACAGAAACAGCCATACCTACATACATATTTACATGCAAGTCAAATACATTACCCTCCTTTTTGGGTAAAATTTATTTCAATTGAGTTTCCAATGCGGCTGCGCTGGCATGAGCTGACAAAACTTCTAAATACCCTTTAACGGGTATTTTAGCTCATAAATTGTGAAATTTCCTTTTTAATCGGCGCATGAATTGCGCCGTACAGCTTTAAACCTGGCTTAGGTTGATTCAAACCTGAATCGAGTTTAACCAAAGCCTGGACTGAACTTAGCTCAAGCCTTGACTTTAGGTTAATTCAAGGTTTCAACGTCGCGTTATTTAAAGTCCCATTCGCTCGTGTGATAGTAACTAAGTATTCAAACTTTACTCAGCTATAAATTAGCTGAATAATTTCCCATGAGATCTATTTAACCAACTTCTCGCTTTAAAAATTTCTATTCCGTGAATTTTAACAAAATCATTAGAACTACTTTTCAGAATGCGAATTGTATTTGAGGTAGCTTCTTAAAAATTGTAAAGATCGAATATTGACATTTTTAGATACCGATGAATTTCGGAAGATGGTTAAACAAATCTGAAATAATTCTTTGCAACTACTTTCACATTCGTTAGCAACCACCGCCAAGCGTTAACATTATTACATATGTTGGATTTAAAATACATGTACATTGTATGTAGATGACCCAAGAGAATGAGTTTTCAAAATGTTCGAGAAGGAATTGCAGAAACTTCCCAAAATTAAAAATAAAAATAAAGAACAAATTATAATTTCTTCCATTTATATATTCTTGCATTTTATAGCTTAAAAATAATACTTAAATAACCTAAGAGAACTAATAATAAAAGCTTCAATCTAATTGCCTCTTTTAAGGAAATAATAGTTCCAAAATCATCGACGTGGTGATGTGAGCTCTACAGCGAGAAATCAGCTGCTGTCAGTCAAATGTTATTTCTGGCAAATTCATACAGATTTTGTAGTTTTTAAATTTCATATAATGGAACTATTAGTTATTAGAACTTGCGAATTAAACGAAATCTTCTAAAGTGACTGTAAGTTCTCTTTGAGAATCATTCTTTATGGAGAATATTATTTACAAGTAAAATAAGAATAAGTATTTACAAAATGTATACAAAAATATAATAATGTGCTTACGACATATTTTAAATCTTATAGCCTCTTTTGTTTAAAACATTATACATCTAATTTGAAGTACCTTAATTTTGAATTTTTTTATTGCTACAACAGATACCGATTAAATTGTAATGGAATTACATTCCAAAGAACGAATGCAACTAGAGTTTTCAAAACTTTTGTGATTTTTGTTTTGTATCCTTATTAGTAATTAAATTCAGAATAGAAAAGGCTTAAGGTGTGTTCGACTGCGGACTGCCGTTTTTTAGGTTATTTTGCTGCGTGATTTGTCCGAAAACCAATTTTTATACAACGTGTTTATATTATTTATTCTGTGTTATTTCGCATAAAAGAGCTAGTTAATCACAATATAACGGCCAGAATAGCTAAAAACTGAAGGAGGATTTGCAAGTAGGCAGAATTATGAATATTATTTGCATCTCGATGCATATACAGAATCTCATACATCAGAAAAAGTTCACATTTTGTCTTTAGTCAATTATAACTTAAAATTGACAACCAGCAAGGATCATCTAATAAAATATAATTAGCCAGTGACATAAATTATAGATTTCACCAAATACGCAACACATTCAGCGAACGAAGGCGTTCTTCTAGATACCTAGGAATATTTTTAAATATTTTTTGAAAGAGACCAGATGAATGAGCTACAAGAATTCTTCCCGACATGTTTTTGAGGTATTCACGCGAATATTGATGAAACCTTGTTCATTTGGAACGAAAAAAAATATTATGTAAAAAAACTAGTTAGTTGCTTTCGAATAGATTTCGACGCATTTCCCCAATCGAAATTGAATTCATATTCGATCGCCTTTTAGAACGTGGTATTATAGAGTCCAGAAATGCGTTTTTGCTGACAATACTGGATAAAAAATAAACTTACGAGTTTAGAAGTTGGTATGAATATTTCACAACAAAGAAAACTGCTACGTGATGGAGAGTGAAGACGACTGTTATACATGTACATTTTGTCCAACAGTTTATATAGAAACCATTAACGAAACAAATTCCAATAAAATAAATTGACTGCTCTCCTCATAATTGATTTTCTTTTTAAATATCCTCTAAATAAGTCTTTTCAGGTATATCGATTCATATGCCCTGATGGAACTGAATTGGAAATAGGAAAAAATTGTAAGTAGATTGTGCTTTTCTTAGAGATCTATATAGGGACAGTGGAATTTTTGTTTTTTAAATCCTTTATTCCAAAAAAATTCACTTTGTTAAGAATTAATTTTTCATTAAACTCCAGCCTCTAGAATTTACGTTCCTAGAAAAACAGCAAAGATTTCGTTTTGGTATAAGCCTATTCGAGAATTAAATTGATCAACGCGAACGTTACGAAAAATGGACCATTTCCTATATAATATTATATGGACCAAAAATAATGGAATACAACTTAAGACTTTGTATTATCGAATTTAAAGGTTTCATATTTCATTAATAAAAAAAATCTCACAATTACCAATTCCACGTACACATACATATACAATATTAAAAAATTCTATTTTTTTTAATATTTAATATATTTCTCACTTTTATGCGACAAAAAAAAGAACCATAACATTACTAAGTATTTATAGGAAGCTGTTGATGTTTTAATCAAAGTCATCTTAAATCTTGATTTTGGAATTGGATATATACAAAGTTAATCAACTCTACAGAGAACCATTAAAAATCGTCACTTACAATTACAAAAAGGGGCTGTGATTTTATTTCATCTGATGCGAATTTCATGACAATTAAGGCCCCTATTATGGTTAGCGAGTCGCCAAGTCACATTCGAGTTGAAAAGAGCTTAAAAAAGCCCTTTTTGGATAAAAATTCCTTAATAAAGTTTCTAAAATTATCATAAAATCATTTCAGTAGCCTTTGACTTCAATTAATTTTTTCGTTCAAAGACAGAAAAATCTATTCGACTTATTTTGACGTTATGTGAGGAAAAATTCACTGAAGTCAAGGGTAACTGAAATGAATTTATTAAAAATTTAGGAACTTTGTTAGGAATTCTTATCCAAAAAGGGCTTTTTTAAGCTCTTTTCGACTCGAATGTGACTTGGCGACTCGCTAACCATAATAGGGGCCTAATGTATATTGCAATAACAAAATGCAAAAAAATCATTATTTATGGAATGGGACACTGATGAGATCATCAGTTCAAACAAAAGAAAAAGTTCTCACGGCCCAGCACAAATCGTTTCATTATTTTGCTGCCATACCGATACATTGTCAATAGTGAAAAAAAATTTTATATTCAATTGAGTTTTCTACCGAAATGGATCAGTCGAATTAAAAAATCGATGAGGTGATTTATGGTTTGCAGGAGACTTTGATTTATCTACTCTTCAAAATACAGCTATTGATTGTATTATGAAAATTTCTTAGTCAGAAAGGAAAAAGAAAAAGGCACATTACAGTGACTTTGGCTCGAAATGCAAAAAAGTGGACGTAAAAAATATTTTAATATTATTAACTTTGTTTTATGGAAATTATGGATAGCAATAAAGTTAGTATGAAGACAATATTTGTATTTTAACTAAGAAAAAAAGTAATAATATAATTATTTTTAAGCAAGCATGGAGTAAGACAATATTTCATGAGTTACCTTTGCAGGGTGTTAGTCTGTAGTTTTCTTAATAGATTGTTCTAATTTAATTTTTTCAGTAACCTCTAATGAAAGTAATAAATATTTTGGGTATTCACTTATCGGAAATCGAACTCGGTTAAATTGAGTATTTATAACCATACTGAGTTCATAAAACTTTATGAAGAATATACTGTTTGTTTAAAAAGTCAGTGTATTTTCCTTACTTCTTTTTAAGCGAATATACTAACTAATTATATTTTACTTTATTTAAACAGTTATGATCGTTGTGCAAGTCGAAGCACATGGTGCTTTCACTAATCAAAAACAATACATCCTAACACTTTGTAAAGGAATTACATAAAATTTTACGAATTTTCGAGAAAATTAAAATTTTGTATTTTTTTCTAAGTTAATACAAAAATATTATCTCAGCACTTTCTGTCTGTTGCTGCACTTAGTATTTTTACTTTTTGCGTGTACATAAGACCCAAGTCAAGAATATGTAGCTTTGTTTTTTGTTTTTATTATATTCGTATGCTAAAGAGCTGGTCCAGACAGACATTTTAATAGAAAAACAGCGAATAACCTCATAGCCTCTAAAAAAGTAAACTGCCACAAAAATCGATTTATAATTTTGTAAAATAGAATTTAGTTAAGGTACCTGCCTTCAGTAAGTATACTATAACAATACAAAAGATACAAAGCGCTAATACCTTCTGAGCTGCAAGTATATTTATAGAAAAACGTTTTCATTTATATATTTTTCCATTCGATTTAAATTAACATTTTATGTTTTACATGAAAGTTAAATTTTTATTATCTTTCAATTTCCCTGAGTAAAACGTCACTAAATGGAATAAGTTTTCTAAGTGCAAAATATGATAAATGACAATTTGTGTGAATTTTGTTATTAAATTCTAACAAAACCGTTTTCGTCCAAACACACATTCCATCTATATTGAAGCATAAAAAAACTTCAAATTTTATATCGTTCTCTCGATTTGAAAATAAAATCAGGTAAGCAAAATCAAAATAAATAACACCTTAAACATTTTTACACTAAATGCTGAGGGAAAACTGGAAAAAACGATTGTTTTGCGAGAAACTAAAAGTTAGCTACTCTTAGTACCATATCATCTGTTGTGTGTACTTATTCTAATTGGAAGTGTAAACTATCAGAACATATCACTTATCATTTACACTACTTATATATCACATGTTCCTTATTCTTACAGAAAGCATAACAAAATTGGATAAAACTATTAAATCGTTTCATTTACTGTATAAATAACAAACATTAAGATTAATAAAAAAAAATCGCAGTTCATCACACGAATTAAGATCAAAAGAATTTACATACAATAGCGAATGTAAACGCAACAACAGAATAAGTTATACTATTGACAGCGAGCCGCTCGGCCCCGCCTTTCTGCCAGAGTAGTAAAGGTGGTAAAAAAGCAGAAAGTAGCATTAATAATGGTGGCAAAATTTATATTGTGCATGATATTGTGATGGTAAGAGATTTTGAGTTACGTGTGCTCAAAACAGTCGTGTGTTTTGATGATATTACCATTATACATATATATAATTTTATTTATTTATTTATGTGGATGAAGTGGCAAATTTTTGGAATTTTTTGTTGTGTGGTGTCAGTAGTAGTCACAGATAAGTGGATTCACCTGCAAGACACACAAACATAAAAATAATAGAAATTAAAATAACTAAGTAGCATATGCTCACACTTCATGCAATCAGTCAGTGTGGTTTTTATTATAAGATCAAAGCGATGATGAGGATGATAACGAATGATTCATTCTTTTTACATTATCTCTTATTTAACCTTTTACGAGCTTTTTGTTTTCATGTAAGAAAGAAAAGAAAGTATACATTTTTATGCCAATTTAGTACGAAATTTTTAGTGGGAAACCTACGTAAAATTTTCTTATTTATGCATTCACCAACAATCCATAGACAGCAGTTTTTATTACAATTGCTTAGCATAAAAAAAATTAAATTTATACGAGGCAAACTTATTCTTGAAAAACCAATCACTCTTTTTGAAATGCGCAAAATGTTACTCTATACATATGTACTTTAAATACAGAAATGTCTCTAACTTTATCACTGAACTTATTAATGAAGTAAGATAAGAGTAGTAAATAATTATTCAATAAGAAGAAATATTTGGCTACATTTTAAATACGTTTAGTTGCAAAACATTTATTCTTTATGCTGTTGCTTTTAGTTTAAATTTTTTAATAACCCATGAGAATTAATACATAAGACATGTTAGACATTTCAGCATTTCTAGCGTGACATTGGAAATTATTGTTTGCGAGTTTGTAGTTTACTCGTTTTCACGTTATTTCTGCAGCTATATTTAAAACACTTCTTATTACATAACTTCACAATTCATAGAAATCAAGCAAATAGTCGAAATGAGTTTAAGTACAATTTCTTATTTTATAAAAAAATATGGGTTATTGAAGAAATTGATTATTTGTTTAAAAAAAAAAAACCCAAATGAATAATAATAAATGAAAGCAGTATATTCAGCTTTTTTAGTTTGTAGTTTTGATGTTAATAAAGAGAAAAGAAATATACATATTTTAATTATAAATAATAAACTTTCGAAATTTTACGTTTGACGTTAACACATTCATCTGCAAATGCATGGAAAGAACTGAATACAACAATTCAAAATTCAAATAGTCCAACCTTTGGTAATAAAAACAGTACACTTAAAAAATATATATATGTATATGAGCGAATTTAAATTATTATAGGAGAGCACCAAAATGCTTTTAAAAGAAGACTAAATATAGTAAAGCATATGCCAATGAACATAACATTTGATTCGAGAACTGAAAGATTTCCCAATCTACGACTGACCTTACAATTGCTTACAGAAGATCGCAGCGAAAATATCAATTAATTTCACATTAATCTCTTTTACTACAATTTCAAATTGAAAACCCAGAGTTATCCGAGTTTTTTATTAAAAAGAGACTGTTAACTAAGAAGGTTTACGAAAAATAAAAGAAGTTGTTAATTGTCAGATTTTACAACTGACCATTCTGTACGCGCAGGAAAAGCGTGATGTCATTGGTAAGTCACCAATAAAAAATTCGAATACAAAAATAACGTCTTCAATGGATAGATAATGAAAATGTACAGAAAGAAAATTACAAAAAGATGTTAGTGAATTTTGCCTATGTTATAACGAAACGTTAAAGTCATCAATATGATCTTTTGGTATAAAATGCACGTTTGTTAACTGTGGAATTAGCTTTGAGTAAAAAGAGGTACATATATATTTTTACTACAAGGAGAAACTGAAACCCGATTATGACTAAAAGCATCCTTTAAAAACAGAATAATGTGAAATAAAAATATCAAATAGCACTTTTAATTCGAGCTATTTACATTTTATTATTATGATGAAAATATTACAAATTTATAAATTTACTTTGAATTAAAATTTTTATATTTGCTTTAAATTTAAATTTTTAATCGCAAATGATTTGAATTTAATCCGCCTTATTGAATTTAAGGTGACGTTATATTTTTGGCTTTTCCGTAGTCAGGTTAAAACTAAATAAAGACTATCGATTATAGTTGAAACTAAAAGTTGTGCATTTAAAGGGGTTTAAAAGAATATAAACTTTAAAGTAGTAGTAAATTAAATCAATATACAAATTTTAAGAAGCTTCCAACGAATACAAGCAAAGTTCTTTTATTAATTGCGCCAATCCATAACAAATTTAAGAAGGAAATATTAAACAGTTAAACTTTGTAATTTTTTGCTTATATGCTATACAAATTTACCGAAGTCCTTTTAGTATGTAAATTTTAAAAATGAATTTTAGATATAAAAATGTATCTTTCTAATCAATACCCTCTCCGAAATCATAGTTATATTATATCACAAGTTTTAAAATTATGGGAATACTACCCTTTCTAAAAATTTTAATAATATTATACCTAAAAATATTAAACTCAGCCTTTCGAATAAGTTTAAAGAAACTCTGCTATAAGCGCAAAACCCCAAAAAAAAACTTTTATATACATAGAGCGAAAAGGTAATCTAAGAACGAAAGAATTTAATATGAATATTAATACTTAAAACAACTATTTTAAAAATATTTTACAATAATAACATGGAACAAACCAGAAGCAAACAAAATTAAAATTAATCAAAATAAACTCTAACTTCCAACCGTTTAACTTTAACACATCTCCATAAAAATAACCTTTGAATTTTTTAAGATTCTTTGGAATAAGCTACATATGTATATCTTTCACTTAAGACTGACAAGTTCTTTTTAAACTTTGCGGTATACAAAATGAAGATAAAGCCCAGCGGAGAGGATATATAGCTACACTATAACGCCCTAAATTCTAAGTTTTTTAATTCCCAGGATTGCGATACGTGCACATAAGCTCTTAAGGAACAGAAATAAACAAATATATGTACAACATATGTGTACGTACATACAGTGATGTACAAAATAAATCATACACACGTTATAATATTGAATTTTCTTCTGGAACTTTTTTATATTCAAAGAAAACAAGTTAAGTATTTTAAGTATTTTCTTAGAAAATAAATTAATTGTCAATACATTAACATTTTTATCTGGACAAAATAAATTATACAACTTTTCAAACATATATTGCAACACTAATAACCACAATTTGTTTGGGGAGTATGGTCACACTGTATTGCCTAACGGTTAATTTTACATTTCTGTAAAAGTTACACGTTGTTATTTAGATTTCATAATATTACAATATCAGGAAAGCAAATTTCTATCGACATTCGTAAACTTGTAATTCGTGATCGCCAGAAAGGAGTCTTATTTCGAAAAATCGCCGAAGAATACTCGATTTCCATTGGAGCTGTACAGCACGTATGGAAGAAATTCAAATCACAAGGAATAGTGGCGAACCTGTCTGGAAAGGGTAGATAGATTTTTGGAAAAAAGTTTTGTGGACTGATGACAGTAAGTTCGAGTTGTTCGGGAAAAAACCCCGTTCCAAAGTGTGGCGAAAACGTGGAGAGGCTCTCAAGGAAGCTAACATTCAGAAGACAGTTAAACATGGAGGTGGTAACGTCATGGTGTGGGGGTGTTTTGCTTGGTCGGGTGTTGGTAATTTGGTTCGAATTGAAGGCACGATGACGGCAGAGGAATATATTGACGTTCTGAGCGAGAATCTGGAGGCATCGTTGCTTAAATTGGGTTTGGAGCACAACTTTATCTTCCAACAAGATAAAGATCCTGAGTTTACGGCGAAGAAAACCACAGCTTTTTTCAAATCTGCGAGAATTAAAACGCTGGAATGGCCACCGCAGTCGCCCGATCTCAACCCGATTGAGAATCTCAATGTCGTTAAAACTGACGTTACCAACAAAAATGCGTATTTTGAGGCACTTCAAAAGGCGTGGGAGCAAATCGACGCTGAATATTTCAAAAACCTTAGTCGAAAGTATGCCACGTCGGCTGGAAGCCTTATTAAAAGCTAAAGGTAGCAATACTAAATATTAAACGTTGTTGAAGTTTTCATTATTGTTTTAATGTTTCTTTTTTGTAAAAGTGCATGATTTATTTTGTCCAGGTTTTAAATAACATATATTAACAAATAAATTGTTTACCAACAAATTACAGAGGATTTTTATTACTTTACCACATGTCACTAAAGAATTTAAAAATACTTAAATTTTCAGTATATGTATACGGACCTGTTTAGTTTTAAAATAAAAAAAAAACAGAAGAAAATTTAGTGAAATGAAAGGTCTATGATTTATATTGTCCATCACTGTATATCAATATTATTTTCTTTCTCAAACAGTCCTTACTGAATGCACAGAAAATGTTGCCATGCCGTTGTATTTACTTTCACAAAAGATAGTAGATATATGTGTGTATTAAAAAAAAAATTCTGATTATAAACCTCGTTATAAAAAATCTTCAGTTTGCAAGTACATATAATGCATTAATTGTCGAAACTTTTAAATTAGCCGAAGCGATGTTAAATATTAAATTGGAACACAAATGTATCATTATTTATTAGTATTTTTAGAAAACTTCTAATCTTTTTTATTATTAAAAGTTCCCGTCAAGGGTTCAAACTAGGACGAAGATTTTGAACATTTTTAAAATTGAAATACATATGTATTTTAAATTTATAAAATAAGTTATAGTAGAAAAACATTTGTTTAAATATTCTTGCAATAGAAAAATTATTAAGAACTCGTAAAAGGTTTTATAGTTATTCAAAGAAGAGCCTTTCATGCAAAATACTAAAATATAAACAAATATTCAAAACATGCAAATAATTTATAACTATGTGAAGCTGCTTCTAATTAGCATAATCTAGGCCAGAATCGAATGCAGACTCGTTAGCGGAAATTTCACAAATATCACTCTCGGATAGCAAGCGATATCTACCAATCGTCAAGCAACTACTTGGTGAGGAGGGGCTCGCTTTGGTAAATATATATAAGAAAAAATTATAATTAAAAATTGCATCCGATGCGGTTTTTAAAATAGTTTGAATACACAAGAATATTGAAAGATTTTATACGTACACACCATTTAGGATTCGGTGACCAGTTTTCGTAAATTCATTCGGTTTTGATTTATTGTGCAAATTGTTTAATCGATTTGTTTTTAATTTATTTTGTTTTGATGAAAACAATGTGGGCAGCATGTAAGAGACAAGGAAATTTCATTATTTTAAATTGTAACAAACAGCATCATATTATTGACGGTATTTTATTATTTTTGAAATAATTATTTACTTATGGTATATGTGCAACTCTGCAACTGTTGATTTAAATCTACTGCCCACTCTGTAACTGTTGATTTAAATCTACAGAAAATAGCTAACTGTCTTAAAAATAATTTACTTATATTGTAATAAGAAAAGCAATAGCTTATTCTAACTACAATTAGTGGAAACTCTCAACTTTTTTATGCTTTGCAACCAGCAATATATACATTCCTTAACCTAACTTCTTTTAACTTTTTAAATATTTCATGGTCCAATATGGTTAGTGTCGAAATTGGATTTGGTTTGTATTTTGCTATTGGTTTCGCTGAACTTACCAGCGGTCCACTTAATAAATTAAACATTAACTTAACCTCTTTTAAACAAGAAAAAAATAATAATATTAAGAGTAAATTGGGAAACAAATATGGCTTTATAAAAGGAAACTGGTACACCCACCTACAGTGTACCATAATTTCGGGTAATATCAAAAAAATAATGAATAAAGTTTAATTACAGAAATTTGAAGGCTGCTGTCTTAATTTTTTCAAATCACAATTTCCTTCGCTGCAGCAGTAAGTCTCATGCTTCGTATGTTGATTGAATGCAACTTTAATTGAAACGTACTCTCGTTCAGTTTACTCGCTTAAGTATTTTTGCGATTTAGGAACCCATTGCAATCTTTACACTTGTGGAAATCTTGTGGCCTATAAAATTAACAGAAAAAATTATATCAACAGCGTTCTTAACTACGCACCACAACATCCATTGTTTTATTTTTTTGAGCGATTATATTGCAACCGAAAAGGATTTTTTAAAGGAGTAATCGATTTAAGAAAAATACAAAAACCAAAAACTATACCCACATGATTGAAGAGAATTTTTTATTTATAGATCTGCGCAAAATCAAAACTGTTTTCATAAATATTGTATAGCAGGATCGTATTTGCATGATCGCATTCTTTATTGGTGGATGGTAGAGCTACGATGGGAAATGTAAAACTATAAAGGTCCACATTGCAAGTACTTTGTTTTAATGTAAGGCATCAAAGTTTTGATCAGAATTACTACTTAATTAACAAAATAAAAGTTAGTAGCTTTTAGAATATAAACTAGCATACCTCTCAATTTAGCCAACTTTTTGGAATACCATTTATGATCTTTTCTCATGAATTAGAAACCGCAATATGCAAATTATAAACACCTAAGTTTCTTCTTCTACGAATAGTTTAAACAGTTAATTCGATAAGCTAGCTAAGTAGCATAAATAGCTTTAATCAATCAATTCCATCTCATTGTGCCAAATCAACATTTTTTCGAAACCGAGGAATTCGTTTGACATATATTTATTTCACAGCAGTGAGCAGTGAAAAAAAAATTGTTTAAAAGCATCTCCATTATTTTCCAGTATTTAAAATGTTCGAAGGTGGCGTACATTGCAGGCTCCGTATTGCGAATATTAAATATTTATACTATATCTACATTATATTATGGTACATATTCATTCAAAACTTATTTAAAAGCAAAATTAAAAAAATCCTTTGTAAGTCAACTAAGAGATTAAAGTTCAAAATTTTATGGTTCTTAAAACGGAACCATGTTAATTAAAATGTCAAAATTTAAGCTGTTACAACTTTAAGAAATTATTTATACCAAAGCGTTGTGAATCAAAATTGACAGTGATTTTAGACACATGTACATACATACATATGTATGTAGGTTCACAATAAATAAACTACTCAGGTGTTTTCAATTCGACGAATTCCTTTCTATAAATACGTAAGAATACGTAATAAAACAAGTTGTTTTGCAGTTTCCTATATTTTTTCTCTAAATTGTAATTCAGCAAAAGGAAACTTGTGAACCCCTGTCAAACTAGATTGAAATAAGAAATATGTAGTAACAAGTATCATACTGTTCATACTTTTAAATTTAGAACAAACTTAAAGTATTTTTCTGAGGATATCTCCGAGAATTTTGAATGAAAGAAAACCAATTTTATACGAGAGTTTTTTGCATGTATGTATAGAAATATTATGCAATATTTTCAATAAGATCAAATTTAACAGATGGACACTTTCATTTCGTTGCATCTCGCTATGATAATGATTAAAATAACTATGAAAATCTTTTACACAGCCACAAGTTTAAATAATCACTAGGAAAATTCAATTCACACTTTAAAAGGAGAAATCATCTTGTGCCTATGTACTAAGATTTCAAGGATTGCTACGAAATATGAATACAACGCCTGGAGATTTTTGGTTGAATTTTAAGTTATTTTAGAGGTAGGTAACTAATATGTTTTCAAATATTATTTTCATTTTTTTCTTTGAGTCAAATAAATATATGAAACAATTGGGAATGTATGAATTACATATTAACGTTTTTATTTAATATTATATTAATCTTTTAATTTAATAAGTATTTCCCCATTTAGCTTGATAACAAAGCAATTATGTCCACAAGTCCCATAACTATACTTATACATCATTCAAATTCAAGTGTTGTTGATGTCATAATATAGCTCTGGATTATTTATTTTAAGAAAACAATTACTCCAAATCTTTACACACATCGCTTTACAAAAGTACTTTAAGTCTGTTTGTGATAAAGAACGAAAATGATCCTACAAATTTGGAATTGTAAATAATATTTTGTATTTTATGGCAAGTTTAAATGTTATTTATGTATTTCTTACACATGTTTTTAAATTACGCAGAGAACACCAAGCAAAAAAAGTGCTAAGAGGTCCATTGCAAACATTATTAATTTAGTATTCAGTCGAATCAAAAGCCTTAGTTTCAGTTTGACTGAAAAACGATATTTACAATGACCCCTAAAATTCTGTTTGTGAATTTCATAGTAATTTGGGAAATAATTGATGATGAGAATTCTTAAAATTTCGCAACATTTACAAAAGTTTTATGCTTTACGTCTACAATAACATTCCGCGATATACTGTGAAAACTGAAACTCTTAAATAAACTTAAATTTAAACAAAAACATAATCATTCTAATAAAAAATGTTAAAAGAATTATTTTCACAGCCATTTAAAATAGTTTTAATATGTAAAAAAAAAATGTATCTTCACGGAAATCAATGATAAATACGCTTTACAATGTCATCTTCCATTCAAAAGTTTTTAGTGATGAATATATTTTAACGAAATATTTTCAGGAATTACTAGATATATGTTCTTTTTTACTTCACATTTCTCAGAGATCCAGTGTTGCTTTCCAAAATCTCTTAAAATATATTTGTGATACCTCACAGTCCTAAAGTCTTAGCTATTTTCCATCCTTAACTCTTACACTATGAAGTAAATGAGGGTCTTCTTTTTTTCTTTTGTGTTATTACAAGTTATCAAGAAACATAAAATACTCAGTGATGATTTCATGGTTTTACGCTATTTTAATGTTGTAATCATATTCATATAGCAAAGTATATGATGCATTAGTCAAGCGCTTGTCTGGAGCAAATTTACATTATATTATAATTACGGTGGGTCGATGGTACACGCTCCTCATTAACATACAAAGTTTAGTTCTTATATAAAGCTCAGAGAATTTGAACAAATCAATGTTTAGACATAAAAAATCGCTGGCTTATATTTGTATTATCATTATAGGGACTGTTCAAGCGAAAATAATGCAACTTTTCATGCCAAAGAAACTTTATTAGTTCTGGCGGCGTGGCACAGATTTTTACACATACTTTTTTAAGTATGTACCTTTAGAGTCAACAAAAATTGAACGTTAAACATTTCGAATAAAGAAGAATAAATAACATTTTCTGTTATTCTTATCATAATGTTAAAGGAGCACTTTTATCAAAGGCATGAATAAATGTGACAATGGCACTATTCGAATTACAGAATGCCCACTATGTACCAATAACTAAATTCCATTAAGTTCAAATCAACCGAAGCCGGAGTAAATTCAAAACTTTTATAGGTAAAAATGCAAGAATACTATATCAACAAATTAGAAATAAATTTATGGCTATTCAAAGTTTCAAGTGATTCCAAATTAGAGAAAATAATTCACAATTTAAATTAGACTTTTTGTTTTACAGGAAATTTGAAGAAAATGAAACGTAACGTAAAAGAGAAAAGTGAACACTGCTAAAAATACGGATGGTCTCACTCACACTTAGTTTATATGGGCCAAAAAACTATTTGACCCCAAAAATTAATTTTGAATAGTTAGTTCGTTACTTGTTTCGGTGGAATGCTTGTTATTGTTTTTCAATTCGATAGGACTATTAAACATTTTATTAAGGAAATATAAACACAAGAACAAGAGTTTTTAATATCCAAATTAACACATTTGTTCCAGATCGGCATTTCAATTATATTTAGTGCAGTAAGTTGATTGGAATTCTTACTGTTCGCATCTCCGCCCAAAAACTTATCATATAGCCAGAGTAGAAATAAATTTGAAATTTACGAAAATTAGTTAATTGTTTTAAATCAGATGACTACTATAAAATTTGGCAATATGTACATTTAAAGCATCTATTTTGTGTCATTAAGAGACATGATATCAGTTTGGGAGCAAAATGTTTATCCTGAACAGTTTCTTAAATTCTTTTTTATGAGTTATGCAGATTAAGAACCATCACTGAGTATAGATGCATTAACGTTTCAAAATGAAATAGACTTGGACTACAGTTTTGTTAACATTAGATCTTATTGATGTTAATATTTTGCTACTTTATCTTCATGCGATTTCTTTATTTTAGCTGACTTCTAAAGCAGCAGGTAAACTACTTAAATTGATAAAAGTAAGACTGTGATAAAAACTATCATAAGGTCGATCACCTTGCCAGCATTCCTTGCATTATCAAATTTTTTAAAATTACTCATTTAATTTTTTACTTCTTTTCTGTTACCTAATACAAAACAGTATGACAAACAAAAAACATTTATGTTGACTCTCTCCTAGGACGACCTTTAAAATTTCGAGTTAACATTGACTTGACACTGGTACTGAGAGGTAAATTAGAATGTCGCCGACGATTTCCCGCCTCCGAATCGTCAACCTTTGTTGCAACTGGAATTGATGAAGACATCACTTGCGGCAAATCATCATTGTGTTCCGAATGCGATTGCTGTGGGAAATCATAGCTATTTGCTGATCTTGATGATCTTGTTGTTATTGCTGTTACTGATGTCATAATGACATCGCCTGGCGAAGTTTTAATTTCATTTTTGTTTGAAGTAGTTCTACCCTTGCAATCAAAATGACGATTTTCTAGAAAATAAACACATCCATGTTTCCATCTTGTTATCCAAATCTATTTTGAATGAAGTGAGGTATTTTGCAAGCATTTTCACCTCTTAATCTTCCTCAATTCAATTGGAATAAGCAATTTAAGTTTGGAAAAGGCTTCACTTTTCTAATATGATCGTCCCTTTCTTAGTAAACCACGTATAAGAGATTTATATTATGCAGGTGTAGTATAAAAAGAAATCCTAACCCTAATAGTTAAGTTCTAAAACTAGTCAAGTTAAAATTGGTATTATTGCCAATCAAACCAAACCAACGTAATATTGGCTGGCCCAAAAGTTATCCTTTTAACAAAATTTATTATTTCTGTATTATTTCATCCATGAAAAATTAAGGTACCTATTAATAATACAATAAATAACCTTTCGTATGCCTGGGTGCATTATAGTTGTTCAGGGTCTGCATTTCGAACTTACATTCATAAGCTTGAAAAAATTCTAGTATTTGAACTTTTGCGATTATCAATTTCACTTGATTGAAGATTATTTTAAGTATTTATTAGTATTAAAACATTTAGACGATATTAGCACTTCAATAGCGCAACACCAATAAGTACCACTAAAATAAGTGTTGCCTAAATTGGGATGCTTATTAAATTTCATAACATCTACAATTTTCACAGTATTGATTTTCTTATGTTCAAACCTTGTGCATCCGAAATTTCTTAATATCAAAGTGAAATCAATTTGTACGTTCATTGGCTATGTGATTCCAATTTTATACTTTAGTTTAGACAAACGGAAAAGGACGATTTTTCGCCAGCACTCAACAAAGACAGAGAACGCGATGGACCCGAAAAAGAACGATATTTTCATGAATGTGTACCATGTGCACGGAAGGTTAAATGAAATTTCAGGACAACCTATACTTACAATATATTGATTTTATAGAATAGCTAATGTGAATTTGAGAAATGTTTCTTTCGATAATACACAAAAATACAAAAGTAAAGGAGAAATAGTAGTTTTTTGAACGACTATCGAACCTTACCCATATTATCCTAAATACGTATTTACCAGTTGTCAATATTTACCAGAATAACCTTTCAAGGTTACGACTCATTCTCTTGTAATCTTTAGCTGTATATGTCTCATTATGTTATAAAATATATTTTATTTAAAAAAGTATATCCCAAAACTATATTTTTTTTATCGCATAAAGCTTAAAGTGTTGTCCCAAATAGTAAAAATGAGCATAGTAATACTATAACGTCATATCATATCAGACAGATTTTCAAATCGTTGTTTAGTTATTAAGAGGTTGAATTCAATTTGGTAAATATCCAAAGTAGAAAAAGAAGTAGATATTTTTAATATTATTTTTTATAACAATATTAACATAAATAATTTCGTATTTACAAGAGAAGAAATTACATATATAAAAAGAAAATAACATGTTCTATAAAATATTTTAGAGTACTACAGATATTTTTAAATTTTATATATACAGTAAACGTAAAACATTAATTACGCTAAACAACTAATCAAGATGAAAAACTGAAAATAATATTATTCATTAAAATTAATTTAAAATAAACGAAAATGTTCGGTATTATGGACATATTTGGACGTTTCGTGCATATATATTTTTTTTTAGAAAAATTACACGCTTTGTACTTTAGCACTTTTATAACAGCGACCAATAAATAGCAACTTTTTAATTATTTATGTTGCATCACAAATATTAACTATTCCTATGTCTATTAATTGTGATTTATATGTAAAACTATATTAATTTAGTCAATATAAATTTCAATAAGTTTCGCATCAGTTGTCCATGAGACATCTTACAACCTAATATAGGCGATGCCTTTACCTTTTTCACCAATTAAGGTTTCATTTGAATTATATACTTAACAGTTTTTAAAGAAAAGGGATACTTGTTGGACAGGAGTCCCAATTTGATACAAATCTTACAAAACTTACCATAAAAACAAATTCCCCAGTTCTAAGACTGTAGTAGAAAAAAGATTATAAGTAATGATGTAAACTGAGTCATCTTTATGTTGGGTAAATATCCATTTTTACGAAATTTTTTATTGAACGCAATTTGAACAGTAATTGCATTTATATTTCGGAATATTTTTGAACGTAAAAGATAATATTCAAAATATGCATTTTAATAACTCAGGAAATTCTATTTAGATTTCCCAAGTCGAATTCCATTGAAAGAGTTCTCGATGTTAAGTTATAGTCGAACAAAATATTTTATTTAGAAACTACTAGTTTGCCCGTCACATCGATCGCGATTATCAATCCCTTTTTTAATAAATTGGAAAAACCAATATTTTGTATTCAACATTCTTGTCCTGCTCCTAAATTAGCTGGATACTCTTCACAAGATAAAAAGAGAAAACAATGATATTATAAATTATATAGAATGTCCAACAACATCATCATCTGTGATATAAGGAACGGCAAACAGAAAATGAAGTCTGAAAGGGTTCCATTTTTCTATTTTTGGAGACCCTTAATAAAAGAATGAAATTAATGAATTCTGTAAACGAATTCGAGTTGTTACTGCAGCTTCATTTGTAACACTTTCTGTTAGAGTTGAAGAATTTCCTTCACGGATATAGTCCGTGGTTTTACATGTGGTTTCCATCTTAAACAAGCATAACTTAATGGTTTACACTTATTTCGACCCGTATTTAGTTATTGATAAACGCAAAATTATTGTTTTTATCTAGCAAAAAATTCGGGAAAAAAACTTGGGAGTATTTTAACGCGGTATAAATGTACTACTATTATATTTTTGAAATTTAACGTAAAAAACATACTTATAGTAAATTTAGTATTCACATTTAAGTTAAGTTAAAACGTTCGAGATTATCTACATAGTCTGTAGTTAATCAAAGAAGTTGTAGGCAGGCCCCTTATTAGAATCATTTAAATAAAACCATATAAAAAAAAATCTCAACGAAATGTTCTAATTTTAGTCGTCAAAAATTAAAAGGATTGAATTTTTGAGACAGACGAGAATGTTCTCTTATCCGCTAGTATAGTGCCACCATACATTTCTAATTAATTAATTTTCCGGTACTACCATTTAACCCAACAAAATCCAGTTCGATTCGGAATATAGAAAATTTAAAAGTAGATTAAGAAAAAAGTAACACGCATCGCGCCCCTGATTTCGAATGTACTATTTTTCGAACGGAATTGTATTTCATCGGTTTCAACTATATAAAAATACCAACTAGGCAACTAAGAATTCTCATTTGCATTTAATTAATGAGAATCTTTAAAATAGAAATAGGAATGGCTTTAAATATACTGGAAGTGCTCTTCAGAAGTAGCTTTGATAGACATGTTGCTTAAAAGGAATAACTCAATAAACATAAGTTTACCAATTCCGGACCAATATTGTATCGCAAACGCATAAACGTAAACATTAGTAAAATTCCATTTTTAAAATTGTATTTAATCCAAATGCACCAATTAAATTTCGTTTAAAAAAATATTAACCAATCAAAAAATCATTAACTCAATATCTCAAACCAACGCAAGTTCGCTGGAACATCTTAAATATAAATATAAAAAAAGAAATAATGAAAAGTGATCTTATTAGACAACTGACTGACAAAACTGTACATTATCGTGCCGCACGTAAAATATCTTATCCAGATTATGAGCATAATACCGAACAATCACAAAAAGGAGAAATGAAAATATACTTAAGATTTTTGGTTGCTCTGAGCTACAGTATCTCCTTCAGTAGATGATTTAGACGACGAGGAGTTTTCAGGTATTGACGTTTTTTTCTTGTTGTTTAAACTAAATCTACTTTCATTGTTGGATGTACTACGATTCGCCTTTGTTTTATTAGTACTATGCTTAATAACTGATTGTAATTCTTGTCGTATTCCTCGAAAACTGAATGGAGCGCAACGATTTCCTAAACGTGCTGGTGGTGAGGACGATGTTATTGTTGATAACATCAATATGGATTGCATTCTATCACAATTATCCTTTTGTTCATTATTTATACTTAAATTAACTTGAGTGGTATTGCGGACGCATTCACTGTTAGACGCAGTGTTTGCACCTCCAAAAACCGGCTGCTTCTCAGAAGCAATATTACATTTGTCGTAAGTTGATTTTTTTATAAAAGACTCCTCAGAGTTAGTGCTTGGCGTTGAGCCTAGCACATTAAAACCTATAGAATGAGACTCGACTGGTTTTGCAATGACAACATCATCGGAGAAAGGTTGGGCAACAACATTATTTCCGACTTTCTCCAACGAGTCTGCAAGGGGTAACAAATTTATGGAACGCGGACTTTTGCACGGCGATGTTCCAAAGCTAAGTTGCCGGTCACACAATGAGGAATAATAGTCATTGTCGATGTCCGTTCCGCTATTGTTTCTCTGTTTGGTTGACATCAGCGTACCGCTAGTCTGCTTACCCTGAAAACTAACTGGTTTCACAAGAGCCTCACAGAGTTCTGGATCAGATTTGAAGTTGGACAACCAGTTAATTTTCTTGAAAGGCTTTTTACTATTGGATTTAATATGACCAGTGGCCTTGATGCCGGATGTCTTAGCTTTAAATTTTTGTGTCGCTGGCCTAACAGCAATCGAAATTAATTTGCTACTGGTAGTACTACTGCTACTATTACTGGCATTCACTATTTTATTTGAACCAACACTACTACTAAGGTTATTGTTATTATTGTGTCTCAGGTCGGACAGCAACAATTCGTCACTAAAGCTACTAGAATTGCTGAAATTTTGACTCTTCCTACCATCCGTCATCATCATGACTGTACCTTTACTTTTGAACTCACCAGATTCCCAATCTTCACCTGCCGCCGAAGAGGCCTCACTGCTGATGCTGCTACTACTGCTACTATTTGTTCTGGATACATCTGGACTAACGGACGGTGTATGATGGTTATGGACATTGCTGGATTTATCGTTCTGGTTCTGTGAATGTGATTGGCTTAGGTGTTGATCCTTGCCAGAATTAGAAACGATATCGCTGTACTCTCTCCTAGTATTATTATGGTGATTTTTGTGTGATTGCTGCTTTCGGCTGCATTCGTTATTTTGGTGATGCTGAAATTCTTGATGCTGATTTTGGATTTTATTATTTTCGGGTAAAATTGTCGGCTTTGGTAGTAAACCGCCTGTTGCTTCAAATATTGGTCCTTTGTTTGTTTGTGAATTTGTGGTATTCTTAAGTAAATGATGGGGCATCTGATTGTTGTGCTGATCGTGATTTTTATGATTTTGCATTGGATTTCGCAGAACGAAATGATTTGGTTGTGATGCCTCATTTCCACTTACATAACCACGAGGAACTGGTTTTAAAGCAATTTGCACCTGAAAAGAAAATTAAATTAACAGTTAAAACTATTTGTATGGAAAATGTATTGTTATGCAGTTCATTTATTTGGAAAAAAATCAACAAAGTTTGCTCATTTCTAATTTTTTCATATCGTCACTTAGCTAACGCAAGACGAAAATTGAAGGTTTTCGTATTTGATTGTCATTATACAGATCTTTCTACCGCTCATCGAATGTAAATACACTTTTAAATGTATTGAAATGATTGCTTATCCATAGATGTCTTTCTTATTTACACTACATTCTAATTCCTCTTCAATTCAACAAAATAATTTGTTTTTGCTGTCCTTGATTGATACAGTTTTATTAACTTAGCGACGATATATAACTTTACATTTTTTCAAAATATTGATTTTTCCTCGATATAACATAAATATATATACATACATATATATATATATGTATACATACATGGTTATTTATTACTATAATTTTGAAATACATATAAAGTTTTAAACTATCTACCTTAAAGTCCTCCGGAAAATTTTTGTGTTCCTTATCCTTATGAGCATCATCTAACTCATATTTCAAGAAATCTCGTACAAACTTCATATCGTCACCCTCACCTTTACATTCTGAAAGTAGTTACCAAACAATAATTATATTCCATTATAAAACAAAAATAAATTAAATCTATTAATTTACCAGCTTCTTCACATACAAAATACGTATTAAACCAAAAATGAAAATATTTCTCCTTTTTCCTCATGACTTTGTGATACAATTCTATTTTCACATCGCCAATCAAAGGTATGCAGCAATCTTTCATTTCTATACTTTGGGATTTGCGAAAATCTATTACGGTTGTATAAATATTCTAAAAGAAAGAAACATGCATTTCAAGTAGGTGATTAAACTAAAACAAATTTACCTGCGCTTTTTCAGCTGACGAAGGATCAGGGAGGCTGGATATACTGCAATGCACGGTGCCCTGACTATGAATTTGAAGAGGTGACGAAAATTTTATTTCACACATCTGTATAAAATTGTTAACATAAAGAATCATCAAATATAAATAGAATGAAAATATTACTTGTAATGCTTTTCTCTCATACGGCTTCCCAGATGTAAGTAATCTTGAATAGTATTCGACATAGCGCCTTTGGGACGGTATTGTAACACCCTTCCGATCTTTAGTCCTTTTTTCATCGTAGTACGCCAGAGCATCATCGGCGGTTGTTGTGAAGCCACTATGTAGTAAGTAACAACAGATCATTGTACCTACAATAACAACAGCCGTTTTAGTTGAAGAATGTTACGAAAAGGTCACTCTTACCAGTTCGCCCTTTGCCTGCCTTACAATGCACAGCCGCAACATTCTTTTTATCCGCTTTCAACCAGCGATCTACATCATCACAGAATTTTTGAATCAGTTCTATTGTCGGAGGGTTATGATCGTCAAAAGGATATACAGCAACCCTCTAGAAAAGCAAAATTACAAGTCTGATGAATTTGTGGGTTTCTATATTTTGCATACGGCAATATTAGCCAAGACTCACTAAACACACATATTCATTTAAAATCTAGTAAGTCGAGTACGTAGAAGAAACTGCGTATTTTAACTCAAATAACAAATTGTTCATATTAACTTTAACATATTTACACATCTGGGTACGTTCAGGTTAATGCCCTCACTGCCTACTCTACAGAAGAATGAAAAGTTAATGTCTTCACTAATCGTTTTGACTGAAAATCGACGCTCAGAATGTAAATTTGTACCTACAATGATATTTTATATGTAAAATTTCAATGTGCATCGATGGAACCATCTATTGAACTATTTTTAATGCCAAATTGGATAATTCCTAATTCCATCAAAATAAAATATCATGGCGATTTAATGCAAGTTTCACAGATTTCATAATATTGATAAAACCGACGGCTTGTTAAATGCAATTCAATGAGTAATTTGCTATCTAATTCAATCTGGATGGGAAAATGAAAAAAAAAACAGCTTTTATTTTGCCTCATGCAATATTTCGGAAACGATGTTTTTACTTTCTCATTTCCATGGATTGGACAGTCAAAATCTACAATTTATAAAAAAATTGATGTTGATGTGTAAATCGAAATTCATGTTCACAAAAAATAAATATTACTTGATAATTGTTACCGAGCGAACGAAAAACAAAAATCACTTTTTAATTATTGTTATTGAGCGGTCGAAAAATAAACATTAAATACCTGATAGTTCTTATTTAGTAACTTATTATTACAGTCCCTGATAATTACACTCAAAACATATTTTTGCAAGGCATTTTAGGATCTACAATAGCAATTCATAAGAAATCGATTCTCAGAAAAGTTGTAAGCCAATTACATCTGATTTACCTCCGCTGATGATTATAAAAGCTGTCCCGGATAAAAATGACGGGGAGTGGAGGAGGACATTTCCAACAAAATCTACCATGTAAAATAATAGACAATTCCAACGGATTAGAAAGAGAGAAGCATTTAATTGTTTTGTTACCTAAAAAGACTTGTTTTTTATTCAAACTGGAAACAAAATGTTTTCTGGGCATTAGCTCAGTAAAAGCATAATAAAGATTAAATGCAAAACATTTACATTATAGGTCCTTCTCAAAAAATCATTGAAATGCTTCTAACTTTGTAACCACTGGGAAGTAGATATTTTTTTTGAATGGCATTTATCGTTATAATTGTTTTAATTATAAACAAGCAGTTAGTTGTCTGGCGATCTTCTATGTCCCCTTATCTACTTAGCAATTGCTTTAACATATGTAGATTAAGGTTCTCTTTAAAATAAACTTAGTTTGATCAATGACCACTTGAAAAACAAAGTCATTCATTTGTAATTACGAGTAGTTCTCATATTTGATCAACCATATCAAGTTAGATATGGTTAATCAAAATGCCAGTGGAAGGCTGCGCGAACGATTTTCAGAGGTCAACAAATGCTTTAAAATTCGTCGATCCGTTACACATCCTCTTAAATTTTTTGACGCCTAAAGATTACTTCAATAAAACCCCAAAAGTGCATAACATTGCAAACGGAAACTTATAATGATTTTTGTCGTTTATCTACCAACAGATAAGATTTGCCAATGATTCTGTTACCACGGGTGGTGATATTAATAGCACTAAAGTTTTTTCAATTGTCAAAATATTCTTTCCATTCAAACTGATTACAAAATGCATATATCATTGCAAGATTAAGTAGCTTTAAAATGAAATGTACTTACGCCATGAAATTTGTTTATATCATAACTACGTTCAGAACATAAATTATAAATTTTGTAATGATCCTTGTGGTGCCCTTCGAAAAACTGGTACACATCATCGATTCTATTTCTGTAAATACCTTCGTAATTGTCAGCCGGATAGCCCATTGCAATTATATTTTCGCAAATATCTGTGGGAGAGACATCTTATAAAAACAAAACCTATAACTGCAATAAAATATACTTACATGCTAAGTCCAAATTAAAACCATTTTCCGTATATCGAATACGTTGCTTACTAACAGCATTTCGTATCACATTTGTCATTAATGAAAGAGTATTTGCCATTGTAAAAAATTATAAGAAGAATTTGTGGTTGATTAACACCAATAATCTAAAAATTATAATAGCTCCGAGGAAGGGAAATGTGATTCTATCGAATTTTCCACTTCTCGATCCTTATGAACTCGATTGTGTTGTGATCGATGATTAAAAGAAACCGCTGATGCTTTCATTAGTAAGGAACTCTTTGTTCTGTTTGGCAAATGAAATTTTGTAAAGTGTTTGAATTTCTTCTGATCCCTTTCTACAGGTTGTATAAAAAGTTGACACACGGTATTTATCTTCGGCTTTTGCATTTCTGAAAGAAAACCAAAAATAGAAAAGCCATGAAAATGTCTGTTACTATTTATTCACATTCAACTTCATAATTTCACAAGTTTTGAAATTTCACAATTTAATAAAAATCTGCATGAGATTTATTATTCTGCCACAAAAGTGCATTTTTATTTATTTACATACGTATTGATCTTATTTCAATTGAAGAATAAACCGTAAAAATTTAACCAGCTTTGCTTCTTGCCTCCTTAATATTCTTGCGGACCTGCGGCTGACAGATAGAACTGCAGAACACTGATAACTTTATTCAAGTGGAAGAGATCAACCCGTTCTCTTTGATGTGGAGAAATGCAATTTTGGCGCTTTGGGCGTAAACTGTGGTCAGTCGCATTGCTAATCTTCCCTAGATATCTTATCGTGCAAAGAAAACAATTCTTGAGCGAATTTTTCGAATAATTATGTTAATAGATAATAAAATAATACAAGTTGGCGAAATATTCTAGTAATTCTCAGTGACCGGTCACAAGTCACAATCAAATCACAAGAGTGCGGCGATTAATGAAAAATCTTGTGACTTGTCGGTCACAACGCTCTGAATAGGGGGGTAAATTAAATATGGATTTCTTCTCTATTCTTTACTATTTGAAATATAGAGAATTAATTATTTCAATTAACATTTATTTTTAGGATTACCCTTTCTTTACGAGCGCTGGATCTAGCCGGCGCAGTAATTGTGCTAAAGGGGTAGTAAGGTATTTTTAATTTTTTTTTATGTTAATGTACAACATGTTAAGATTAAGCAGCGTTTCCAATACAGCGTGGAGTTCAGCGTCAAAGTAGCTCCTGTTCCAAATCGGAGTGCAGAGTATGTTCGAAAGATTCAAATTTTTCGAAATCATATGATTGGCTGTTTTTTTCTTGTTATTAGTGATTATTAGTAATTGCGAGTTTCTTTAATTTTGTACCTTGTGAGTTTAATTAATTTTTCTGCTAAAATGGAAAACACACTATTTAAAAGAAATTAAACTACCGCACAATTGTCAACAGCATAATTTTAAAAAATTTAGGGTCCATCTGTTGATGGCTTAGTGCACCTCTTTCGAAAATGCAATTTTTAAGAACTACGAGTAATTATTGCTAAAATAATGAGCAACGCAGAATATTATATTCTGCAGTTCTGTAGACAAATAATAAATGTGTTTAATGGATAAAAAAATATTTATGCTAATTTTTAATTCCAAGTCGATTGGAGTGAAACTGTGAGTCGCCTCTCCGAGCCGCTTTCGCACTGCAGCGGACTTTAAAACGAGCACATTTAGGTTTTTCAAAGTCGATGGCAACTGTAGTTCAAAATCTACTGCACCGATCTTTTCGAAATTTTGCACACATAAATAACAAGGTAACAACGTTTATTTTTTTATTTTGAGTGCTGTAAAAAATTGAAATATCAATAAAAAAAACTCGACCATGTTACCTGCAGAAATTTATCAACTAATAAAACCATTTTGGTTTTTCGATTTCACATTATTCAATGGTGAGTTCTGACTCGTAATAACACTTTTTTTTTGAGACGTCCACGGAGATTCGCTGTCAATGGCTCATTTCTTCATAGAAATTTATGAAAATTTCACAGAATATTCTTGAAATGATACTTCATTATGTAGTAATTATAGAAATAAATATATATTGACTGCGTCGTCACAAAAAATTATCGAAAATATGCTTTTTTGTATCGAAATAACCTTACTACCCCCTTAGTTCCTATCCATACTCGTAAATATTCCATACTTTCGTGACGTTACGTTTTCGATAAAAATTGGAATCTATAGTTATTACATAAATAATAAATAAAAAAATAGCATCTCCACATTGTGTCTCTTCTTTCGTTTTTTCTACATTTAGGTCTATTGACAATATTGACATAATATATACTTATGACCGACTTTTACAGCTCAAAGTATACTAAAACATAGTATGAAATGGTTAGAAAGTTATTTTATACCGTTTAAGGCAAGACTTTTTTGAATATAAAATCGTATTACTTAAGGTGATGCATACAAAGATTATTTTTTATAACATTTTCTGTCAGTAAACCATCTCAAGATTATTTATGCAAAAATTTATAAGAATGAAAGCATTGTTTTAAGATGAGGTAAATTAAACTAAAACTTTAAACGTGATTATCTCGAAAATATATTTTTTCAAAAGTACCATTCTCTGGTAACGATAGAAAAATGTAGAATATTTTAAATTTAAAAAAGTAGATTGTTTTATTGTGTAATCAAAAAGCAACATATGTAATAACTTAAGACATTAGTTGAACTACCTTACTACCTAATTACGACCTACCAAAAAAAATTTTTGAGCGTATAATTTTATTAGAGAACTAGAAAATCGCAGTATTTTACGTACGTGTACGTGATGGAATTTTTTGGAATACTTTTTTTTTTTAATCAGTAATCAGTAACACAAAAAACGCCCAAAACGGTCGTTAAAACTGAAACAGGTATTGATGACTTTAATTTTGCAGGCCTGTGTTAATAAATATTATTGTATTTAGCACATCTGGTATTTGAATCGCTTGAATTTAATGATAAGGGTTCATCAAAATTTTCATTTGCTTTGCAACTTTAGACAAAGTCTGGCATATGATATCAAAAGAGTTAAATACATATTTCCCCGAATATGCCCGCATCACCTGAGTATATATAGTGAATTAGATGGTTAATATAAATTTTGGATGTCTTTTGTTTCACAATGTTTAAAGAGCTTTTAAAAGGCGTACTGCTGGCTCCATGTCACGGACAAAATATTCATGGCAAGTGTTATTATGTGTATCGCTCTGAATGTTGCATCAGCAAGTTCTAAAAAGTTTTGAGAAGAATTCAACATAAGCAAATTTCCTTTATGTTAGAGGCCTCAAAATGTATAAAGGACAAGAAATATAGTTAAGTTTTTTCACCAAAACCATGTAAATTCTTACTTCTTCTCATTTCTTTATGGAAAAAATGTTATTTGTTTAAAAAGTTGTTAAAATTGAAGGTTTCAGAGTATCAAAATGGCTCGAGTATATGCAAATATTTAAGTTAAAAGAATAATACAATAATATAATTTTTAACATTAACTTTCTCAAAATATGGTGTTACACTACAATTTTTTCCAATTAAAGTAGTGTCTCAAAATGAGGGTTAAAAAATGTCTGCCTACACGAGGGTAATTAATCCCTCTGACTTTAAACTCAGTGTCCAACTTTGGGAATGTGATATGAAAAATTAAAAAAAGTAGGTTTGGGATTTGTTTCGAATTCTTACTAAAATCTCAAACAAATCGGTATACTACTAAATTGTAAAACCTAAATATTGTAGAATTCTCACTAAACATTTATGGTAGTTAAAACACAATTTTAATAAAAATTATTCCACATACGTTTGGAAAGTTATAAATTCAAATATACCTTCGACCCAAGACTTCCTAACTTTATCATTTTGTTTAGTTTCAATTTAATGTAAGAACTATTGTAGTTTCAAAGAAAACAAATTCGTTTTTGATCAAAAAATGCAAATCCCCACGAAGTTAAAAGCCAAATATAACATTATTGAAGTAACACCCGGAAAACAATATCAGTTTAATGTCTGACGTCATTTGCGATAACATTTTCGTCAAGGAATGTAATTGTATATTCTGGTGCATGACAACACCACCTGAGCAGTTTGCAAGCTTTAAAGTGGATCCACCCGTTTTCTATTTGATAATAAAAAAAGAATATCGAAAAGCAACTGGGAGACACATTACTTTGACAATTTAACTGAAGCACATATGTATGTCATGAGTTGAAAACCAAATATTAACAATCGCATTTAAAAGTAAGACAAATTCAACCTATCGGATTTGAGGTTATTTAGAAATAAAAAAATTGTATCTTTTGTTTCTCTTACTCAAATTTCCTGATCATAAGAAAACTATTTCTTCCAACAATTGCCGAAGACTTTCTGAATGTAATTTATATTACGTAAGTAATAAAGTTTTCGCGTCAACTTCAAACATGAGCCATTCATTGTACAAATCGATTAACTCCATAAAACAAAAAGTTGATATATGCGATGAAATAATGTACATTGTTTTTTAAAATCCCCTTTATAATATAAATTGAGATAGATAAATACAGATGTAGCTTTCATCAAACGTATATAAAATTTAGAATAAAGAATAGCCAAAAAATAATCAGTAATGTTACAATTTTTATGTGACTGGTGAAGTTAATCGATTTGTGCAGTGAGCGGCTCACATCTATCTAATAAAATCTACGGATAGCAATTTTAAATTTTCAGATTTAAGTAACAAATTAAAATTCAGCGCGCCTAAAAAGCTCCATGTAGTCATTGTTAGAAGAAATTCGGATGCAGCACTTCAGTCTTTAGTATACCAAGTTTAAAAATATAATAATATAATAATAATTAGTTTTGGCAATTTACGGCTTTTAAACAACACTGTACATATAATTTAAAATTGTTTCATTTGAATTCTGTGTTGTAACGCGATATTTAATATAGAAAATATACAGAATATGAATAAACGGATCCATTAATTTACAAAATAATCATTAATTAATACAAAATAATAACAATTATAATAAAGAATAAAATAAATAAAATATTGATTCTGATTTGATCCTAAAAATAATTAATTATAATACAATCAAGCTTTTTCGAACTACATACATATGTATTTGAGGAAACGATAAAATACTGCAATTTACCTGATGAAAATTAATTAATTAAAAAATAAATAAACTTCTCAGCACTATACGCAACGCGCTGTAATACTTAATCCTAAATTTTTAGAGCATAAGCACGTGCACTATTGAAGCCATTATTATCAATGTTGTTAAATAACCCATTAATGTTTTGAATTAATTAAACGGAAGCTTATATAATCTCTACTGAATTCTTACTTAAAATAAATCCACTAAAATTTTTTTCCCGTGACTTCACCCGCACCTAATTAACTTCTCTTAAGATCGATTAAATATTCATGATTAAAACCCTGTTTGGCATTCTTGCGGGTGGAATTTTGCCAATAGGTAAAATACGTGCTTGATTATTTGTTTAGTTAGACAGACATTTATACAATATTTTAGGTTACTTAATAGGATCATTTTATAATTACATACATACAGTGTTGGACAAAACTAAAGCAACTCAACACAAAAAAAAGTAGTGTTTAAGAAAAAAATAATAAGGGTATGCTTTACTTTGAAATAAAATATATTTAAATTAATCCTCTTACATTCTTCTAATAACGACAAAATAATGTTATAATAAATTGAACGTATCACACTGATAAACAGTATAAGTTCTTACAAGTAATAAAAATTGTCTGGAAAAAACTAAAACAACTTTTATTCAGATCAAAGAATGAAAGTGAAAAACGTAGTTTTACAATTTATTAGCGAATTCTTTTGTTATCCTCTGCACCGCTATGAATGCAACGATTAATGTACCGTTACACAATTGTAACGGTGATGCACGATAAGAATTATTTGCTTTGTCGTTTCATTCGAAGAGTGATTGTGCAAAGTGTTTGTGTCATCGAATTTCCTAGAGAATTTTGAGGTATGTTTTGGATCGCGATCGTGTTGAAACCCCCAACCACTGACATATAGAAACTGGACAGCTAACACGCGTCTGAAAAACGAGACCATTTTTAGCCTAGGCTCAAATCTTTCAGGAAAATTTTGGCAATTAAAATGCTCTAAAAACCCGCACAATTATGTTTAAACACAGCTAAATAATAAATAATTAAGTTGTCACAAATCGATTTCTGTTGAATCTCGCTCAATTTTTAGTATTTTCATAAAAAGGCCCCTGAAAATAATCAACGGGGTATCAACGAACAACAGAGATAGATATAAAAGTTAGTGTTGCTACTTTTGTCTAACCTTCACATTTCACGTATATGCCAACATAATCTAAAATATGCGACGCAAAGAGCCGATGGCTTCGGTCATCGTTAAACTATTGCAACAGCCGATTTTAATTTGGTTTTTATTCTATTACTTTTGTGTAATTTGCGTTTTTTTCAGCACAAATAATTTTAATACGAAGAAAAAATTGTTATGAAGTGGAATGGATTTATCGGGAATGCACTATTTTCATTCGAATACCAGAATAAAGTGCCATTAAGTTGTCTGCTTGGGGTATCAACGGGGGAGCGAGATAGTTAGATTCCGGCCAAAATTTGATCTCGTTTTTGAAGTGAGTTTTTAGCCAGGACCAGCAGTCCAGTTTCTATATGTCAGTGCCTCCAACGAAGTGGCATTTCCTCTTCTGCATATGGTAAAATGTGATTTTCCAGGAGTTCTTTGTACTGCAACCAATGCATTTTGCCTTAAATTTGAACAATGGGTCCAATTCCTGCCCAGGAGAAACATCCCCACACCATTACAGAGTCTATTCCATGTTTTATTGTATGATTCCAATATTTAGGATTGAGTCTTGTTCCGATAGGACATCTAACACTTGTCATTCCATAAGACTGAATCAAATTAAATTTTGATTCATCTTATAACAAAACTGTTTTCCGCTGTTCAGTTGTTGGTTTTTTATGATATCCCAGCAATATAAAAAAAACCAACAAGCGAGGATTAAATTCGCTGAAAAATACCAAATACACTCGCGGTCACGTAATTAAGACACCACCTGGATTTAATTTATAAGTGTTTTTTTTTTCTGTTCGCAAAGGTCTTTATTGAAAAGTAATTTTATACATATAATGATAGTAGTACAGTGTTAGTTGTAAAGTTTGGCCAAATGTTTCCAATAGTTAATTTAAGGGGGAACGCCACTGTTACGGCCCAAAAAAATTCTGAATTTTCGCGAATTTTTTTGCGCGGGTATAATTTATTTTTTAAGGATCGGATAAAGGAATATTTAAAGAGTATATATTCAACTATATGTAAACAAAATTATATTAAAAAATATACAAAATTCGTTGACTTATATAAATTTTCTCGAAACAACTTTTTTTGACCTTTTCCCATCGATTCCTTGAAGACCAATGGGCCGATTTTAAAGTTTTTTTTTTTTTTAAGCTTTATAATTACAGTAGCTATGGTTGTACGTAGCCGATTTTAAAAATTACTATTTTTTAGTACCATTTCACCAAAGAAAAAAAAGCCAAAATTTGAAAAAAAAATTAAAAACGCCACCATTTTGCGAAACCAAAAAAATTTGAAAAACCCCTACGTGCAACCATAGCTACATTTATATAGATTCTAAACAACATTTTATTTTTCAATTTTAAATAGTTTTTCAACATGAATCGTTGGGAAAATGCAGGAGGATTTTTTTTTGAACTACTACGAAAATGTTTATATCTCAACGAATTTTGTATATTTCGTAATTGTATGTTTTTGTACATATAGTTGAATATACACTCTTTACATATTCCTTTATCCGACTCTTCAAAAATAAATTAAACCTGCCCAAAAAAATTCGCGAAAATTCACAAATTTTTGGCCCGTCACAGTGGCGACCCTCCTTAACTACCCCTTTTTCTTACACACAACGATTTTTTAGCGGTCAGCTAATTAAGACAGACTTTGAAAAGATAAGTAATATTAGCAAATTTAAAATTTATTTAAAAAATTTGCATTTATTATAATTAGTATTTGATGGATCGTCCGTTTTGAAGCAAAATCTTTTTGTATTAGTTTGCATTGAGTCAATCAAACGAATGCATTTATATATGGGAATATTGTTCCAAGAATCTTTAATTGTGGTCTACAATTACTCAATATTCTTGGGTTTTTGGGTTTTAATCAACTTGTAGACGTCCATTTACAGCATATCAATAGGATTGAGATCGGGTGACCACCGTAGGTACTGGAAACTTTAAAATATTCATTTTCTCATCCTCCAAGAACTGTTTTACTACCTGAGCCGTATGTTTGAGATCATTAAAGCCTGATAAATACAACTTTCGGGCATTTCGTTTGTTGCATATGGTAGCAACACATATTCCTTACGATGTCCAAGTAGACATGACGACCCATTCTGAAATTGGTAAATAGAGACTATACCATTTGCGGACATTGAGCCCCACACAAGCACAGATCCGCCATCAACTTTAACAGGAGATTTCGTACATTGTGCAATGTTACTTGTACATAAAACGCAAAAACATAAGAATATTGAGCAATTGTGGACCGCAATAAAAATTCTTGTACATCCGTTCCTTGAGTTTTTTAATTGTTTAAAGGACACAGGTCTTGCTTATTTGCAACTGTTAGCAATCACACGCTGCGACAATACATTATTGTGAAGTGGGATCACCTGTAAATTGGAAAGATGCTTGATTGGAATCTGTACTTGAGTAAATACTGGAAAAAAAACAGAAATTCCCTGCCACAACTTTATTTTGTCCACTGATTTCCTACACATTTTAAAAATGTCCCATATTCACCAATAAATCAAATTTAAATGCACCCGGACGAAATAATTCAATGAACTGAGCTCTATGAAGTCTGGCCAGAGCAAACTAACGAATGTAGAGGTACAAAAGTACGATTCTATAACTTTTTTGTTATACAACTTCTATGAACACGACGAAGTGGTCTTATTGTTATACGCGGGTATCCCGAGGCAATTATTTAAATTTCTTGTGTTTTGCTAATGAAAATAAAATCAATTTATGGGAAAATAATAAGGACCATTCAATGATTAATTCTGCCAAAAAGTGTTTTCCTCTGATTGTTTGTAGAAATTATGAGGATCAAAAGATAAAACTTTTATGAAAAACGTAGGTGGTCTTAAAGTTATACGCACATATTTAAAAATTCATTTGAAACTTCAAAATACTCATTCAAAAAAAAATTATCCCAACCTATTAATTTTATGTTTGTTCAGACAAAAAGAGATCTTTCAAACAATCGTTCAAAAATTATTAATGTATATCTATTAACTTAATCTGCGGCCAGAAAGCGATTTCTCAGTACATAATTCAGTGTCCTAAGATTTGATTTAAAAAAAATTAGGAAATGTCGGAAAATCAGACAATGCCCAGGTAAGCTAATATGTAGGTATTTTTTCTTTATACTGTTTTACTTGGTATGACATGTACATCTATTTTTTCTTTTACCTAAATATATGTAGATAAAAACTGCTAGAAGTATAAATCTCACGAAATGTAATTATTAGCATTTGTTTTATTTAAGAACGCTAAAAATTGGACAATTTAGTTAATAGATCGTTTTGGGCCATAGTCTGTACAAAAGTTGATTAATGGGAAAACCAAACGTGCTCATACTTTGCCTAGATACCTAAGGAAAGTAAGCAATTTCACCTTTGCAACCCATTACCCACCAAAGCATCAAGTTAAAATCAACTACGTGCGAACGCAACCCTCCGCATTTGCTTGCAACTCTCACATTCCATAAATAATTGATAAAATTTATGGAACGAATCGATTTCACCCGCTCCACCAATTTTGATACATTTACAAATCGGAAAGCGTTAAAACAAAAATCCACCGGTTTTAGTTGAGTCCTTGCCCCACACCGGCGTTGCACCGACACCTGATTCGCTTCCGCTTTGTGTAACTAATTCTCAATGGTCCTCCTCCTCGCATCAGGGCCTTTTTAAGATCGCACGGAGTGTCACCCGCAAGCTTTGGAGCGACCGTAGGGCCCCAAAGCAATAACCGGCTAAGTATCCTTCCAGAGTCCTCGACAGTTCAAGCCCATCCGTCCGCACGCCCCCCGGATTAACGGAGGAAGGTGTAGCGGAGCATCGTGCAAGTTTTGATTGGAACTATCTCAGGTACTTAGTTGCTAACCACTCGAACGCGATAGGCGGCGTGTTCGAAAAAAGAAAGCCCCGAAAGCGCCTGCTGTGGCTGTTGTAGCGGGCGTCCCACCGTCCCCAAATTTACATATTCGGCCCATCTGGTTGAAGAAAAAAAAAACGCCAAAGAGAACAGAGTTCTTCTTTAGTTGCCGTGTCCGTATCGAGTATTGTCACCACCGGTGAATTAAGGTGCACGGAGAGAAGAATCGCAGTTACTCAATGGCCATAAATCCGGAGTAATTTCAACTTCAGCACTTCCCGTGCAACAGACCTGCCTGAGACCGCGCATCTCTCTTCCACTTTCACTAAACAAACGCAGCCGTCAGCCGAGAGCCGACCGACCCAACAAGAACAGAGGCACCCAGCTAACGGAACCGCTGTAATAAAAGCCCAAAAACTTTTGTAGGTTATCCTTCCTTTTATTACTGGCATGTATTACTTCATACCCTTTCTGGCACACATACCGCCGCAGAAGGATCTTCTTTTGATTATCCGCCTCGCACGCTCTTCACGCGACTAATTGCTGGGTGTTTGTAGGCACATGCTTAGCGACCCACACACACTCGGCCCGTTACACACCAGAAACATAATCGAAGCATTACATGATGTACCTCAATCAGGAACACACATATCCCGCAAAATGCACCTTGAGTACACGACGGGCGCACTCCTCACTCTTATTGGAGTACAACAAAAAATTTCTACTTGGATACAATAAATCTACGAAATTTCCCAGTGCTTAGCGCTCCGGGAAGGAGTTTGAAGGCTCTAGAGGGACTCATGGACAGCGGCCGGGGGCTCTGCTGTGCGAGCCACGGTCACGGAGGCCGGTTCGGCTGGAATTGTGACCGATCTGGGGACAAATAGGTCTGATGGCATCGCGAGTTTTCATTGTTCCCAGCCTCGAGAATCCTTCCCTTTGTGGCCCGGGCCGAGCGAATTTCTGGAGTAATGGGATTTAATATGCTATTTACCATTTCGTATTCTTCCTGGAAAGCACGGCACTAACTTCCCATCAGGAGTTCCTGTTTCTAGGAGCACAATAAACAGAAAACCTTTTTCTTCACCAAATCATTAACAATTTCTGGCCAGCTTGCATCTCTTTCGCACTCATATAACTTTTTAAGCTTTCAAGCCACACACATAAATGTCAAACTTTTTCTCTTTACTGTTTTTTAACTTCTCCTTTTGCTTTTTGATCTTCTCTGTGCCCCGCTGCCGCTGCTGATGTTCACTTCTACTTATATTACTTTTTTTTTCTTTTTCTTTTCCTCTTTTTTTTTTCTTTATGCGATCATACACCATACATACGACTTTTAAACTGACTGCGCTTGATAACTCCTGCAGCGACTTTGATTGACCGGGTTCCCGATGGATCTTTACATTACCGGAGCGCGGAACAGTTAGTTGATGCGATTTCTGGGAATTTGCCAGAACCACTTCTACCAGAACCGGAGGACAAAAAATTCTTTTGCACGAAACTTCACACGAATGGCGTCCATCATTCTAATTGCACACTGTTCGAACACATGAGAAGCTGCACAACTACTCGTGTGACCATTTTATCATCCGACAGGGGTATTTTATCTTCACCATATGTGCGGGGTGCCAGATGCGAGGATATATTTTTGACGCGACTACCGAAAACAGATGTTATTCAATATTTTATTAAATAATTTCATTTTTAATACATAACATTTAATTATTAATTACATTCTCAATAGTTTATGGTCTGGAATTCAGAAAACAAATTCGATTTCCTGCAAATCTAAACAAAAGAGACACCCTGTGCACAGCTTACCTTTTACAAAATTTTATTTATTTCAAGTTACCCAACTTGGAGATGTGTCAATGACTAGGGCTGTCGGGTTTTTATAGCGTGTGGTAAAGCAATTCTTTGTGAATAAAGAGCCTGGAAACTGGAATCTTCTGTTTTGTGACCAAAGAACGGATGTTTAGCGCCAGCACAAATTAAAATACCACCGCGTTTATCATGAGCAACTTCAATCTAGCCGGATCCCAGGTTACCCGCAATGAAATTTTGCAGCTATTGCTGCGTGTTTCCATCGCCTCCGTCGTAACTTACTACTCAGTGAAATGGATGTTAAATCACCTCGATCCCACGAATAAAAACAAGAAAAAGGCGCGCGTTCGTGCCGAAAGCCAGCTAAAAAGGTAAAAACATTAAAATTTTTAGTATTTCATCATAGCATAGCCTTCCTTCACCCCCCGTAGGCTGAGTGAGGAGCAGGGCTTCCAAGTGAACATAAGCAACCTGAGCGATTATGAGCTTATGATCGCCTCCCACCTTGTTGTCCCCGATGACATAATCGTCAGCTGGAAGGACATCGCTGGGCTTGACTCTGTCATCCAGGAGCTGAGGGAATCGGTCGTTTTGCCCATCCGGCACCGGAACCTCTTCAACCAGTCGAAATTGTGGCAGGCCCCGAAGGGTGTGCTTCTACATGGACCTCCAGGTTGCGGTAAGACGCTAATCGCAAAAGCAACAGCCAAGGAGGCTGGAATGAGATTTATCAACTTGGACGTTGCTATGCTTACGGACAAATGGTACTTCGCTAGTCGATTTTATTTCTTTTTAAATTTCATCTTAAATATTCTTCCTTGCAGGTATGGAGAATCCCAAAAGTTAGCTTCAGCAGTATTCTCATTGGCAATCAAAATTCAGCCGTGTATTATTTTCATTGACGAAATCGATTCATTCCTGCGATCCCGAAACACTCACGACCATGAAGCAACAGCAATGATGAAAACCCAGTTCATGATGCTTTGGGATGGCTTAAGCACAGATTCCGGTTCCACCGTTATTGTTATGGGAGCCACAAACCGCCCTCAGGACTTGGACAAAGCTATCCTAAGGCGTATGCCAGCTCAATTCCACATAGGCTTGCCAAATGAAGAGCAGAGGACAAAAATTCTTCGGCTTATTCTTGACTGTGAAAACATTGCAGATGATGTCGACTTGAATCGTCTTTCGAAGCTCTCAACCGGCTTCTCCGGTTCGGATCTGAGGGAGCTGTGCCGAAACGCATCCGTCTACAGAATGAGGCAGTTTATGCGAACTAACCAGGGCGAACTCGGTGCTGCTGGCGAGGGCGTCGATCACACCCTGGAAGGGAATGATCAGCTTTTCGCAATCTCGATGGATGACCTGTTGAATTCGTTGCGGAAAATGAAGGAATCCAAAATGCACACTGGCACGATTCTGACGGACACCCGAATCGACCTCGACTGAGTCGCTGTGCTGTGGTTTGTTATGGTTTAGTATCACTTAGATTAGAGCGTTACGAAAATTTCTAATTATTAGATGCGTCTGAGATCATGTGCTGTTTAAAATAAAATTTGTTCTGATTGGACTTCTGTACTCTTCTATTTGATTTATTTTGTTACAAAATAGATTTTATTCTGAATTTTATATATATTTTTTTCTACTTATTAGTTATAAGGGATTAACAATTTCATTTAATATCACTTTACTCCTTCACTGTCAACAATTTTCATTTGTAGCATTTTGAATTATATGGTTGAATCAAGGGACTTGCGTATCTCTTCTTGTAAATCTTAAAAATTGGAATGGAGTAATTGAGCAAATGTTATTCGTGGATTCTTGGTAAAACCACTTGAGATTCCATAACCACAATTTGTGAGATATTGCGGTTTTAATGCGAGTGCATTTTTACGTTATCTGTAGAAAAAAAGTATTTTCTTTTCCAACGCCCTTCGAGATACTTGTAACTTTGGAGTGGTTTTACTTGAAAAAATGGAGATAAGTGCAAGTTAGCTTAATGGATGAATATTAAAGAAAATGTAGTGTTGCGCGCGAATAAAAACTATGTATCTTGAAAAAAGGTACCTAAATACAATTTTTTAGACTACAATAAAATCACGAGATTTAATATAAAACTTTTTGTGGAGCGCCCAACAGCATATGCCTCTATTCTACAATGGTAGAAATGTAAAGAACTCATTAAATTTGACTAATTTAGGGTATATTTATCGACCGAAGATGAACTGATAAAAGATTAGATTTTGAATGATTACAGTGCTGCCAAGAATAATGCAAAAGTAATGTTCCAAATAAAAGTTGTGCATTTTATCTAGAGACTATCGCAACAAAAAAATAGTTGTTAGTTTTCTGCTTAAAAGATTTTACCTCATGTTCATCCATGCTGAAATGAAATTCACATCTGTCGCTCTTCGTGGTGAGAAATATTTTCCTCTCTAGTGTATTTTTCGAGCGATACTTACCAGTTATTTCAGCGTTTTCGAAAATACGTGGCAAGTAAAATTTTTCTAAATTCTATTTTAAAAAAGGTGATCTAAAGTTTTTCCTAAAGTGTATCGCGATTTGGTTTCTAATTATTATAATAGCTGTTTGGTTTCCAAAAATACTCTAAAAATGAGATCGTTCCGAAGTTTGATTCTTTAAATTGAAATTGCTTCTATAACTTTCTCTATTTGTAATACAATGACTGTGTACAAAATGACCATATTTAAACTTAATGCAGTCATCCAAATTTTAAAATTTTTTCTCGGTTTTCGCGAAAACACTTCTATTATAACTCTAGCTGTTCCGATTTTCAATTTAAAAGTCAAAATTTTCATAATTAAATTTCTGAATATACGTAAATAAAAACTTTCCCAAAACTCTACTTTTTCTAACATCAATTATTATTGTGAAAAACGGCTGTTTGCAACGAAAACTATTTTTTATACAAATTATGAAACTTCTTATTTTAATTTGGGACAACTCCTCTAAAGTTATCGATCCAGCCGTTGGACAACAGTTTTTATATAGAGGTTTTATTAAATCTGAAGAACTTTGTAAATTTCTCTAAATCCCAAACAAAAAATAGGAAAAAGCGATCTTTTTTCAATCCGTCACAGTGATGTCCTTTAAAAGATCGTAGTTCAGTTGGTAGAACTTACCTCATTTCCAAGATAAAGTTGAATATATTTTTTATTTGGATTTATTGGAAAATTAATTGACCAATAACTCCGAGTGCAAGTAAAACACAGGATGATTCTTCCTTTTGAAACATTTAATTCCATTTTCAACAGGCGTTAAACTTTCATTTTGTTCGAGTCTCGAATCAGCATTTTGTAACAAAAGCCGTAAAAATCTGAGGTGGATTTAAAATGTTCTCTCTTCGAGGGGGACTTTTTGAGCGAAACTAAAAATTGTGATATCTTAAATACTATATCCTGATGCGACTGTTCTTACTGAATAAGACTGAGGACTTAGTCCTTGCTCTGCATGTACTTGATGAGGTCGATGACGCGGTTGGAGTACCCGTACTCGTTGTCGTACCAAGAGACCAGCTTCACGAACGTCTCGGACAGTGGGATGCCGGCGCGAGCGTCGAAGATGGAGGAGTGGGAGTCTCCGATGAAGTCCGAGGACACAACCTCGTCTTCGGTGTACTCGAGGATGCCCTTCAATGGACCCTCGGCGGCCTCCTTGACTTTTTGCTTGATGGCGTCGTACGAGGCCGGCTTGCCCAAGCGGACAGTCAAGTCGACGACGGAGACGTTCGGAACAGGGACGCGGAATGCCATGCCGGTGAGCTTGCCGTTCAGGCTCGGAATGACCTTGCCAACGGCCTTGGCGGCGCCGGTGGAGGCTGGGATGATGTTTTGGCCAGCACCACGTCCATCGCGCCACAGTTTGCCGGAGGGCCCATCGACGGTCTTTTGGGTAGCGGTGACCGCATGGACGGTGGTCATGAGGCCTTCGACGATTTCGAAGTTATCGTGGATAACCTTGGCGAGTGGAGCCAAGCAGTTGGTGGTGCAGCTGGCGTTCGAAACAACCTTCATGCTCTTGTCGTAGGCGTCCAAGTTGACGCCGCAGACGAACATTGGAGCGTCGGCGGATGGAGCGGAAATGATGACCTTCTTGGCGCCGCCAGCCAAGTGAGCCGATGCCTTTTCAGTTGTGGTGAAAACACCGGTGGACTCGACGACATATTCAGCGCCAGCACTGGCCCATTTGATGTCCTTGGGATCGCGTTCAGAGAACACGACGATTTTTTGACCATTGACAACAAGGCAACCGGATTCAGCGGTGACGGTGCCCTTGAACCGGCCGTGGGTTGAGTCGTACTTGAACAAGTAGACCATGTAGTCGACTCCGATGAAGGGGTCGTTCACAGCTACCACCTGGGCTCCCTTTTCAAGGGCAGCGCGCAGAACCAGACGACCGATGCGACCAAATCCATTGATTCCAATCTTTGACATGTTGACTAGGTTTTAGCTCTGGAAAGGGAAACAAATCAAATAAGGGTTAATGTTGATGTAATTTAACTGAATATTTGTTTCTCGCTTTATTTTCAGACAGCCATACTTGACAATTCAAAACTAAAATATCGAAATAATTAACTATTCGAGTCATTCGTAAAGCTATGTACATATATTACAATAGCTAGAAAAATTGTGGGCTTTTTCTCTAAACTTTCATGACAAAAATTATTCAGAAATGTTATGCAAAAAGGAAACTTTCCGAAGAATTTAAAAGCGCAGTACACAAAAATAATAATCAAAATGATATAAAATCTCCACTGAAATCTACTTGCGCTTACTTTTAATATTTAAAAGAATATCAACGCTTAAGAGTTTCACATTTTTTAATTACAAATTGAAAACGGTGTTATGGTTGTATAGACTCTTTTTTTGAGAATAACAAACATTTAATTTAACAATATAACAAATATAGCGGCTATTATTTTGCAAAACATTATTAAAAAGTAAAACAATTGAGATGTTTCAACTAGGAGATTACAGTTTTAAAAAGACAAAAAGATAGTTACTAAATGAAAAATATTGCGATAGATAATTTTTGAAAAGCCGTTAAAATGTGGTTCGCAAACATTTTAATTAGCATGATAACTTTTTATATGCTGATCGACTTATCAATGATTTTTAATCATCAACAAAAGAATCTGCGCATAGAGGTCAAAGTCAAAAGGACGAGCCCCCAACACGGCATCGCATTAATATACATATCTACTAATATGTGACGATATACATAGAACAAATTCTACTGCGCTGTTTAGCTTTTTTAATATCTTACAATTACCCAAAGCTGTTTATGTTGGTTAATTTTTTGAATAGATCCACATTTTACTAGAGTATGCAATATTCACTTGACTATTTTTACTAGCATGAATTATATAAGATTTTTTGGCTGGCATATTTTGGAGGTAGAGGGGCCAACGTTACATTTTTGTACTACTTTGGTTAATATACCAAAACTATGTATGTGGTGTGCAAACGAAGCGAAAGGCTATTTCTGCGTAAATTAAAAAAAAAAAAACAAAATAAACTTACAGTGGGCACTATGTGTATGGGCAGGTTATTTTTTTATATTTATTGATAAATAAAACAATAAATAATGAAAAATGGAAATAGCTCCTTTTGTTCAGATATTCTGGAAGACTGTAAATAGAACCCTTTTGATAAAAAAAAAGCAATATAATGGATAGACAAAATGAAATGTATAAGGGTTGTGTAGTGAATAGCTATGTAGCTCTAAAATTAAGAAACTCGATTTCAGTGGACCCTTCTATCATTATTCTTTAGAGCCGGTGCCCATCCTCAAATAAAATAAAATAAAATAACAAAAAAGGGGCTGGTCTTGTTTAAATTTTTTCCTTCACAGAACAAAGAGAACAAGAACTGCAGCTGGCCTTGGTTAAGGTCTATCTGACTTTAAACCCATTTGATGTAATTCACCAAATCCAAGAAACGATCGCTGGCTAAAATTGCACTTCTATTTATATTTTATATCAGCACCAAGAAGACTACGTGCATTTTCATCTGCTTGGTGGCTGAACCCCATCCCATTGTATTATTTGACCTAAGTAGAGGACATCGGCGTGTGCGGCTTGGGCGGGTTGCAATTGAAAATTACTTAATCGATTCTAAATTCTATCGGAAATTGTTCTCTAAATACGAGATGAAATCGAAAGTTGACCGGCTGAGTTTTCTCGACGAGTTCTGTGCACTTCGGAATCGGAAGATACCGGCAAGGTCGTAGAGGTCAAACTTGTCGCCTGGAGCGGATTTCGTAACTCGGACATCCGATTACCGCTGCCAAGTTTCCTCCAATTTCCCTAGCACGAAAAACAGTTCTAACGCTTTACTGAGCCCCACAAGTATTTCTATTTAACTGTTTCACATATTTTTCGTAATAAATTGCTGTACTCAATCGAAATGGCCGCACCGTGGTGCCCCCTCCCATATCACCGGCATTTTCATGTTCACACCAGCATTGATTTCTCGTACGAAATAAAAGGCAAATTGTTACCGTTGCAGCAGAAACACGAGAACATTTATTAAAAATTATGTAAAAATTAACTTTACTCACTTTTACTTCCCAAATGCGAACACTGAATAACAGACAGAACTCTCCACGTCGGCTTTTACAAGACGAGTGTCACGCCAAGGGCAAATTTCTTCGCAAACCTCTTTCAGTCCGAAAATTTTCGGACACTCACACTCACTCATCGCAACTTTTCTTGTGTCGGGCTCGGGATAGGCAAAAGTTATCATGATATTGTGAATTGTTGTCAAAGAGCACAAAACGATTGCTCATGCTCCGCTCAGCAGCGCTCCAGTGTTGTCGCCGCAGCGAATTCTTAATAAGAAGGGACTTTTGGTTTAAAAATTCCCGTAGAGGACCTTAAAGCGGGAAATAAACGATGTAGTAATTTGTATCGCGACCGTGCGTCGGCCCAATTTTTCGTCGCATGCGATAAATGTATCGTGGTTTCGTCAATTTTGCACGGTTGCAAGGATTTCGCACCGATTTAATTCTTTTGAAAAACGTAGTAATGAAAACGTTTTTTTTATAAACGATATTTTCATTTCATTTTGGGAATTGAATTTGGAATCTAATGATTCACAAATAAGAAAAGGTGAACCGAACTATACAGTTTTTAGAAAAAATCAAAGAAAATCACAGATCACTGGGAAGTCTAAAAATCTGCAAAAGAAATTGATACTAAACAACGCAATGCAGATTCTTTGGTGATTTTGTGCCAGAAAAGTTAAAAAAATTATGGAAAAGAAAAAGAGAGTGATTGGGGATTATGATTCAACAAGCAATTCTTCAAGTTCAATAGATAATTCAGAATAATTATTAGAAAATTCGTCAAATTTTCCAATCTAATTTCCTTCCAATTATACGACTGCATCATCAACTGCAAGTTCCATAACTCCACCTGCATCAACGCCAACTTCAACTCCATAGTCTGCAGACGAATATACATATATTTTTAGATTTTACATATTACGAAATGAGTGAAGCAATTTTTGTTGATAGTTTCCAGCTCGAATAGATTTTTTTTTTATTAATTTCTTTAATGTATTTCTCTATTTTCCTTCAAATGTTCACTCTTCAAAACGGAATATAGAGCCATGCATACTGAGGGTACCTAACTAGATTTTATTTTCGTGCACATAGTTTTGTTCTGGCAGGGCTAAGAAGCTCGGTTAATCAAAAACTTGACTATAGTTAACCATTAACTATGGTTAACATTTGTCGTTCAAAAACTCGGTGGTTAACCACAACATAACCACAAGCATAACCGTTCAAAAAACTCTTTATAGTTAACTATGGCATAGTTTAATTTTAAACATACTCCTCGAGTATGGTCAGCCCATGGTTAAATGTAAAGAAGAAGAAGAAGAAGTTTTTGAACTCTCTGACTGCTTTCTTTGCCTGCGGGATTTTTGGTTTGGTTAGAGATTTTTCGAATAGTAAAACAATATAATTAAAAAGGGATTTTTTACAAGGAGATGATAGCGAATTCTATGTTAAGATTCTTCTGCTTGAACATAACCAAGACGTAGTTAACTACGAGTCGTTCAAAAATATCCTTGTAGTTAAGCATAACCCTGTGGTTAAGTGGCTTCGATAAGCATAACCATGGCTTACCACGGGGTAACTATAGTTTAGTTTTTGAACGCGCTCCAGGTAATTCAAAACATTAGTTTTCAGATTTAAAATCCCATAATCCTTCGATGAAGATGAATACATCAAGCCGGTTAGAGTTTAATGCTTTAAAACCGTAGGTTTGCCAAAAACTTAACCCCTTACCGCATACGAACCCATATACATATGGTTGCTAAAATTTCTAACTGTTGTTTTGTATGATAAACGATTTTTTTTTTCAAAATCAATTTTCTATCCTAATTGTACATTTCCTTCGTATAACGGAACGTATTTTTTGCGGTCTATATAGTAAGTACAAACTGCCAAACTATTAAGTTATGTGCAGCGTGCTCTACCGTTGAGGTGCATTTTAATTATTATTGCTTTTGTCAGTCGAAAAAAGCACGTAAAACGGCAAGTAAAAAAATCAATAATATTAAAGTATACTTTCTTTACATATTCAATATCATGGGATTGGTATGGTTTTTGTGCTTTTTCGTGTTTTTTTTGTTTGTTTTTGGGCTTTAGTTTAAAATTGACATATTTGGCTTCGTAAGCGGTTCCGTCTAAAATATTTGACCGATTATTATTTTTTTATTGGGATTGATTACTTATGGCAAATAAAGGAGGTTTTCGCTAAAAAAAATATTTATTCCATCTCTTTCAAAATTCATGCAATAAGGGGCTAACTGTAGGAAAAAATGTATTAGATAATTGTCCAAAAACTTTACATGAAAGTGTCTGAAAAGAAAAAAATATTCCACTTCGAATACTAAAATATTTATTGAACGCAATATATTCTAATAAAAACATTGCCTACACAAAATCATTTTTAAATGTAAGCAATCGATGAAGAATCGATATAAAAGACCTACATAAAAATGTCGGAACCGAACATTCGCGAGTCACAGTTTTAGGAAAAATAGTACATACTTAGTTGTTTAGTGCATTACTTCTGAATAAAATACAATCTAAACCGTGCTTGCAGTTAGGAAATGAGAAAAAACATGGGATCCAGTTTTTAATTTTCAGCTTAGTATGTAGTTTATTAAAATATATTCAATTCTAATTGTCAAATTTTCTTTCGCATTGCTGCTGTCTTATAAAAATCTTATTTGTACAAAATAGGGTTCATTCTATATATAAAATGCATTTTCATTTTCATCTTTCGTTCCTTGCTGCAACAATTGACGTTTTCACATTACAGCTACAATTAAAAGTACCTCAGTAGTATACTTCGATGAATTTGAAAGAACAGCATCGACCAATGGGAAGATGAATCATTGCTTAAGTTTTCATATGGTCAAACATTTTCATGCTCTTCAAAAATATGGAAGTTTAGTTTTTTAAAGTTATTGCAAAAAGTCTTAACACAACCAAAATACATTGCTTAAGTACATAAAAACAATTTAGTGTTTCCCTACGAACAAAGAGGTAGAAAACATGATTTTAAGTGATACTTCGCTCATGTTTTTTTAAGTTAAGTTGTGTAAGATATCGTTTTATTTCGTTTTATTTAGTTTTTACAAATAGATTTATGAATTCCCATTTCAGATCGACAAGTTCAAACCAATTATTCTGCCAAGCCAAGTTAGATACATGGAGGGGTTTAGGCGCTGATGCCGTTCCTTTTATACCTCTTTCTTCGTAGATGCTTCTACATGTAGATAAATACTATTATATTTTATTTTCTTATTAAGAGTTGTAAAGGTATTAATAATTCTATTACAAATTGCTACAGGAGCCGAAGCCAAAGCTTGCATCTCCCATTAAAATAAATTTTTAAATTAATTGGTGAAGGAAATTTAAATATCATCGTATAACAAATTGAACTCTTGTTTTCTGCAAAAATGACTCAAATACAATAAATACGAAGATAAATATGCATAATGTACAATAATATGCACACAAAACCTGACAACAAAATGGATAAACAAATTATTTTACAATTATGAATTAAATTCGAGCTGCTTTTAACAATTGACTACAACTAAGTACGGGTAATTTATTTAAATTTATGTTGATTTGAGCAAAAACGTGTAACTTTTTGCTGTTCTTTCATCTTCAACTTTTTTAAAAGAATTGAAAAATCGAAGATTTAAAGTCAATTATTGAATAACCTTAGAGAGAGCATCCAAATGGGGTGGAACTGTGCCCAAAGCATCCGAAGTTGATCTTTCAATATCGCAATTCTATAACGAAATTATGTTTAGCATGAACATTTGATGAGGAGAAAATTGCTTACCTTAGGCTTGTTTCTGTAAGTGTTGACACACTCAACCGGTAGAGGCACCGTTTCTACCTCGTAGTTGTAGCCTTGCGTGCGAACGACGAGTAGTGTATGCAGTGGAACATTAATGTATGGCACTTGTTCTAAGAATAAAAGTTTTCATAAGTTATAAATCCTTCCATATAGTCCTTTCTACAACTATATTTTATAAAAATTGGCATTTAGCGGGTTTTGGGGTCACTGATTTCGAACATGTAAATTAACGAAATTTAAAAATTTATTTATGTGGATTTGGAAAAAATGGTTTAAAGAAATAAGCATTTTTTCATTTCAGTACCACATTTTAAAATCTGTAATTTTTAATATTAAAATCACATATATTTTAAACTCATATTTTAATGGAATATTTTGTTAATTTATTAAAAATATCTTACCTGGCTTAGTTCCCATGAAGTAAGCCATTATACATCTTAATACAGCTTGGTGGGAGACAACGAGTACTTGAGTTTTTGTCAGGAGTGCCTGCACAACACTGTCGACCCGCTGAAGCAGATCCAAATATGATTCTCCATGGGGATAACGATACTTGAACTTATCCTGGTCTCTCCACGCAAATTCCTGTGGGAATTTTTCCTGGATTTCCTCATAAGTCAATCCTTCGCAAATCCCTGCGTTTATCTCATTTAATTCACTCACTGCCGCCCTAGGCCCAGGAATGGCCTGCGCTGTGTGCACAGTTCGTTGAAAGGCTGATGTCCATATCTAAAATCATATTTAATTTGATACTTGGTAATACAATGACGCAAAAGGAACCTACCAGCTGAGGTCCAGGATATTTTTGCGAATTTTCCTCAAATAACCGAGTCAGTCTTTCGGCATATTTCCATCCTCGGGGTGATAAATTGGAGTCACCCCCAATGCGTCCAAGTAAATTGAACTCTGATTCGCCGTGCTGTATGAAAGGAGATGGAACAGTTTTTATAAAAATATGTAGTACAAATTTATACAAATAGGGAGATTTTCTTGCAAAACTTTCTGTTACTATTATTTTAATTTCGCTATTAGAAAAGCTTAATATTGAGTTTTAGTAGTAACATATTAGGATAACAACCGCCATTTCAAAATTTGGAAATTAATGTTTTATTTTTTCTATTTATTTTACTTCGATTGATTAAAGTTAAAATTATTATAATTTTCCCCTAAATTTATTGGAATAAAGGCTGGAATTTCAATATTGATGATATAAGTATAATAAGAGACTGGTATCGCCAATATTTTCCTAAAGTTTGAATTGGATCCTACAAGAAAGTTTTGCATTCTTTGAAATGAATTGATTTGAAAAAGAATAAAAATTTTTTGAAAAAAATGCTTTTATAAGTTCCTTCCTTAAAATGTAAGTGGCCTTATGCCAGTTAACAAAAACTTTAAAATTGTAGAGCAGTGACGAAATAAATGGATATCCTTTACTTTTTATTCTTTTCGCGGTATTTATAATTCAAAAATGATTAATTTTACACGAAAGAAATTTACAAGAAACAGTAGAAAACTTGAATATATGTATGAAGACTGTTTCTAAATTATTCATCTATCACTAACAACTAGGGAAATATTTACGAAAAAAAATTGTTTTAACTTTCTTCAAGATGCTGGCAAAATCTTTGACAACAAAAACTCGAAGTCGAGCTTTTCTAACACCCTCTGGAACCCTTATAATTACTTTTGATTAGATTAATTAATATCCTTACCCTGCTGAAGTAGAATACTTGTTCTCTGATGACAGGATGTGATAGGACGCCTAAAATAGACGTCTGGAGGGAACCTTGAACTCCTCTCGCTGCCACAGAGTGCACGAAAGGTTTTTCTGAGTTGTTGACAATAATCAAAGGTCCTTCGACGGCGCTGCACTTTTCATATTTAGGAGCGCATTTCAAGAGCTGGGGGTATTACAATAATTAAACATAATCAAAAATAAACCAATCCGTACTTTTTCTAAGAAAACGCTGGCCCAGTCTGTGTTATTATCGAACTTTTGATAGAATCGCACCATTTCGTTTAGGTTTGAATTCAAACTCTCCTCATCACAGTCAATTTCCACGATTAAATGGTGGTAAATGCGCTCGGTGCAGAATGTGGCTACAAGTTGGCGAGATTGTCGCGTCAAATGAATTCCGTCGATAATCTAAAAGTAAAACAGCGTTAAGCACTCATTTTGGCTGTGTATTTTGGCGATTATATTCATTTTGTTTAAAGAACAACTTTGAAGTTACTTACAGCAACGTTGTTGCCATCTCGGAACCAATTGACTATTTCTAGAAGTGTATCTGATGTTGCATTGTTTTCCACTGTGAACACTGTTTATGGAATAAGCGAAATTAAAAAATTAGCTATGTTATTTTTATGGAACAATTAGAACATTAAAAATGCACTTTTTTTAATAAAATTAATATTGTATACATACACACATATATAATACTAAAGTTTTTAGTTTTGAAGTTATAGTCTCTTAGGTGGCACTAAGGCCATTTTAAATACTAGAAATATGATTCAATTTTCGACAGTAACCGATTTTTATTACATTATATTAACCGATTTTTAAAATTTTTATAATGACTTTATAAAACATAAAATTCTACATGAAAAATACATACAAAGATACAAAGGGTGTTTTGCTAAGGTCTGAACAGAGGCATGCAAATCGATTCTACATGATCTCCTTCCTGATTAAAGTTTGTTCGGAGATAACGAGATTGCCATACAAAGTTTCATTCCCTATTTTATACCCAAGATAGCACGGATCATCATTGTTTGTACCGTTCATCGCTGCAGATTAAGTTTGAATTTTCATCCGTAACTTCATTCGAATGTAATCAGATGAAGTTCCCGCAACTTAATTCTTAGCGGATAAAGATGGAAGACCAGGAATAAATTTCCAAAAATTTTGAAATTCGTCTTTATTAATTTTTAACTTACAGGCCAAATACCAATTTTCTGGATGTATCTTAAAAAATGAAGAATTTTCATACACACTAACCTTTTTTCTAATTACCTTCAGTTGTTTCCGCTCGGCGTTGACGAATCAGTCAGTCAGGATATGTTATTTTAAATGTGCCATAGATTTTTAACTGATTGTGAGACAATTTGGTATCAAAATGGTCTAAGGTTGATTGGTTTTAGAGATATGACGACACTCCATTCCTTACTACTATAGGCTGAAAACAATTGCTTTTTAAACACTTTCACAGAGTTGCAGTTTTCAGTTTCGGATTATTAATCTAGCTAGAAATTCTATAGAATTGATTTTAGGTTGATATTTAAGAAAAGTATTGGCGTTTTAAAATATGTACTACATATAGGTATATATTGATACCGGAGGTCAGAATAATTAATTAAGAAAACAATACGGCACTTTGAATTGAATGAGATGTAGTAATTTTATGGAGCTCTTTCCGCAAAAACAAAAGCGATATTGTCTAAAATTCAGGCTTTTATTGCCAACAATGATAAACATATATGAACATTACATTTAAAATGCATAATTTTATAAATTATATATAATTAGAAGAACCATTAGGAAATTATATTTTTGTATGCGCAGGTAGAAAAAGGATATGAAAATTTATTTACAAAAATCCTTCTACAGAATATCATGACAATTTTTAAGCAATTATTCGAATTTTTTCGCTGAAATAATAAAAACTACCTGGTACCTGGGAGGATGTTTTAATTTCAGGACTTTGGCAACCCCTTTCTACCTGGGCATGTTGCACCTTTTTGGAAAGGTAATTAGATAGGTAACATAAAAAAAATAAAAAGTGGGTATGTTAATAACGTGAATTTCGGAGAAAAGTGGGGCGAAAGGTGAAAAATCGTGAAAAAAATTACTTTTTTCAACTTCCAGGGGTGAGATTGTGGCCAAGGGGTTGGGGGGATGTTGACCTTTTTGGAAAGGGCTTTTAGTGATTTTTTGAGATTTTGGTTTGGGGTTGCTGCGATGCGTAGAAAAAAAGATAAAAATAGCCATATAAGGCAACATCGTGATTTACGAATCACCCTGTAACTGCCAAACGGTGCGAGATGCCCCTCCTCCACCCACACGATTTTTTGCTTGTCTCGGTCTGACCTTTCACCTCCTTCAGTATTGACGTCCCACCTCTGAACACCCTGTATAGGAGAGTAATGGGGTTTTACATTCACAATTTATCGAAATTTTCGTTAACAAATGTAGGCTTTTCCTAGTCCAAAAAAAGTAAATTTTGATAAATTTTGAATTTAAAAGCGTTTTTATGTGTTTTTACGTCACCAATCGGCTTTAACAAGCGACAGATATCACGCTCAGAGCGACATGTTCGTACTCTAATTTATTTATCTCCTGAACTACTTTAGATCCCATTTTACAATTTTTATGGTAAAATTTATAAATGTTACGCTTTATTTTGCAGTTAACAAAATTAAAAAAAAAATGGTCCAAGTTCAAAAAATAAGTTAAAAATTTCACTTCCGGTTTTCTATAAAACAAATTTTTTTTATTGTCCCATAATATAAAAACCACATATTTTTTCTCGATAAATCACCACATAAAATATTTTTTCATTTACTTAGTAATCCCAGCAGCTCTATCCAAAAAATGTGTTCTTCATATAGTTGGTGCAATCTTTCGTAGTCCATAACTTCACAACCGCACACACATCACATATAAGAAAAAAATGAATTTGTATTTTTATATCCTCAAGGACTATAATTAACCTGAATATGAGCGAAATTCAAGATGTCACTTTTTTCCTATGTTCGCTTCACGTGGAATGCCCCAGCCCCAGGTATCAAGAAAATTTTGTTTTGAGTAATATCATGACTATAAGAAAAAAGAACCAAAAAAGTGAAACCGAGGGGGCACCCGGGTTTGAACCGGGGACCTCTCGATCTGCAGTCGAATGCTCTACCACTGAGCTATACCCCCCGCCCAACTCTCGAATCTAAATACGTGATTAAAGTGGAGAAATTCTAGTTACTTTTAGATGATCACCAATGTTTTTAAAATCTCATAATAATTAATAAGTATAGTGTTCAATCGTTGTGTTTTTATTGTTTGAAATGTATTTATGAAAAGAAAATTCCGGCTTAGTGAATAAATTTAGTTTAACTAGACTATATATGTATGTATGTAAAGTAGCTGCACATTACTTCCACTTCGCTTATTTTGATTGTTTTAGACTACTAACCTTTTGCCATTTCTCCTTTCCAGCTCAAGTGCCTGGCAATTTTATGGGCTGCAAACGTTTTACCGCGGCAAGGAAGACCAACGATGCTTACAACCAAAGGAGCGCGCAGTGGGCATGGTGTGACAGGACATGTGACTGCATTCGCGCCATTGTCTGCAATAATGAAAGGAAACATTTATCATTCTTATTTTTAAGGTCACACATTATTACGAAATTTCTAACTTATAACGAAGTTTAAAAAATATACAAAACGAATCAATCTCAGGATATACATATGCCGGCATTTCAATCTAAGCTCAATAAGCAATAACTTTACACAATAAAAATGTATCACTTTCAGATAATTATAGTATCAATTTGTGAAATTTATAACATTTTACAAAATTTGTGAAGTGTAAAACGGTTGTTCATGATTTAGAGTTCAGACAAACACAAAATAAACAATATATTATTAATAAACATTTATTACATTATAACGTTCTTTAATTTTCGTACTTAAATAAAAAAATTTATAATTTATAATGTATGGAATAGATGTAGGTATTTATATTTCGCATGAAATTATTACAGGAAAGTGGAAGCATTTACAGCTTTTCTTTCTAATATTTAATATCAAAATACTGATTTGAGATTTTAATTTATAATGATTCTCTGTTTTCAATCTTCAGTTTTCGAAATTACTTATAAACATTTATTACATTTAGATAATCATTAATCATTGGCGTGGACATTTTTTCATCCCCTTACCTATCCTCCAATAGCACTACTGACCTCTTTGGTCCAAACCTTTTTTACCCGACTGCGCGTCAGCAAAGACAGGATTATGTTTTTCACATGCGTATACTGCGCATTTCGTTACACCCTCGAAGCACCCCAACGGCTGGATGAATTTTAATCAATCAGGTGTCAATTCGTCTAAACCGTCCGATGGTTATAAGCTAACATAGGTTTTGTTTTTATACAACCAAAATGGCGAAAGAGACGAAAAAAAAATTCGTACCATATTGAGAGCCATATCAATATCACTGAGTAGGTTTTTCAAAATCAAGATGATGTTTCGCATACTATTTTACAGCCATAAACTCCGCTTAACACTTTGAGGAGGCGCTGCCCAAACTCAGACTTGTGTGAGCCACAGGTGGTACACGGCGGCGTTAACGTGTTAAGAATTATTAGTTGGTATATACATGTGTATAAGGATTTCTATATCAGCCCAGAAGTCTGAAACTGCGACTGCTATAACTTATTTGGAGTCATACATTGAACAGTGTACATGTAATAGATGATTATAAACTAAAATCGTTTGCCGTGTTGAATAAAATCAGGAGCATATCTTCACAGATTTAATTGTAGAATATCTTGCTTCTCTCTTTTTATTTAATGCGAGGTCACTACAGTCGGGTTTTTGTGTTTTTAATTTTTTCATTTCACAGGGAATTCAACCATATCAAATTCGTTGCGCCACCTACTGGAACAGCAGAGCAACGTCTGCTGGGTAGGCAGTATACATATATTTTAAAGTCTAGCAGAAGTTTCGACGCTCTCAAAGAGATTTTATACAATAAAAATAATAAGAAAAAGTCGTTTTAAAATAATAAGAATGTTTATTTGCGGTAAAACCATAAAATCTATTTTAAAATATGGTACGTCTATTATAACCGAGGTTTTTCGATTTGAGAATGGTGCGTTTTTAAAACAAAAATAATATAGAAATGCATATTTAAACTTTATTACTACATATTTACTACCTTTTGTATAAGGAAAATCATCAGTCAATAGAAATACTTTGTAAAAGGGAAATTTAATTGGAATATCATTTGATTTTTTACGCGGGCATTGTTGTAAATTAGACGCTATTTTTACAAGCTTTTATTTTGTTTCACCTGTCCCGGTGTCTGTAATGAAATCTCGCAAGTTAAATTTTACCTTCTTCCCGGTTTCCGATTGAGCTGAAATTTTGCATGCTTATGTATATCGCGTGACAATGCAATAATATGATGACATGGAGCATGAAAAGCTTGTTTTTAAAAAAGTTTTTTTTCACTTATATCTTTTATGAATATTTTGAAGACAATGGGAGGTGCGTTTTTTATATTATTTTTCCTTTTTTCCCTACTACAAAGTGCTTTCGAAACCGTTGTTAAATCTAAAAACGTTGGAAATAATAGAATCCCTTAAAATATTCAAAATCTGTTCAATTTTATATAGAAATTTTTCTCTCTTCCAAGTTTTAAAAACATAAAATACATAACAAACCATTAAGAAGGTAATTATGATGGAATACCTGAAAATACAAAATAATTTAAAACTATAATAGTATAACTTGGATATTGTTAAAAACGTATTAATCAGTCGCAAAGTTACTTAGCATGCAGTTCCAATAAGAGACGAAATTTGAACAATTTAAAGTAACAGGTGAGTGCGAACTAGAACATTGTGACACTATCAAGGAACAACGCCACAAAAATAACTCAAATATCCTTGACCTACAAAAGTTCACATGAGTATTTACAGGAGTCCAACAATGAGTGAAAATTTCGGGAGAGTTTCGAACTGCCCCCACTTTAAAACATGTTGTGTAAACACAAGGCACAAACTGCAACTTTCCAAAAATGTGACTCAGCATGAAGTACAAGAATTTTAACAAAAATTGAACTTTACATAACTTTTTACCTAAAGTCCGATGGCGCGTGCACATTTTGATGGTGCGAAACACCTTTTGCAGGAACATCGCAGCATAAAGTCCCAACTTTTCTAGCAACGCTTAGTGCGTAGCCTCACGACGAAGGAGAGCCCCGGTCACCTTCGAACAATTTCACCGCGGCGCCTTCTGCCGCAAGTAAATATAAATTATGCTGCTCGCGACTCGTCTAATCGACAGCGGACAAATTTGCTCGTTCGACTTCGGATGTGTCGTCTTCATCGTCAAGACGAGAATTTGTTTTGGTACTGACCGGGAGTGCCGGGAGTTAAATAACCTCAATCGTATTTAAGATATTTTCGGCCGACTTCAAGGAGGGGCGCGGCAGAGACGCTACGCTACGTCTGCTTCTTTCTTTGCCCGTGCGACGCGACGTCCGTCGAAACCGAAGCACATTCGCTCCTCAGCTTCAGCCTTGCGTTTGCGTAGAAACCACCCGACCAGACTCCTTTTGTTTTCGGAGTTTTCTTGCTCACCCTCACACCTCCTCGCCATTTATTTGCGCTTTAAGTACGCAAAACATAAACAGGTCCCTTTTTAAACGCTTTAAATCACACAAAGAGAAGGTAGAATTTATTTAATTTCATACTCTGGTGTTGGCGGGAAATATTTTAAAAAGTACTACGACGATTGTTTGGTGCCTTTTGTGTTTGTATAATCTCGTTCCCGAAAGTATGCAAAATTATTAACTACAGTGTGATTGAAGAATGAAAGATGAACATACTACATATATATGTATCTCTTCAGACTGAACATATAAGGTGCAAACAACCACCTGACCTAAAAGACGTTTATGTTCAAATTAAATAACATTATATAATATTTTATTATATTTTAATACATATGTACATAATAGGCTTGCCAATTTTATGAGAAGCAAGAAGAGGACATTTACAAAAAAAAAAATAAATAAAAAAAAAAACGGTTAACAAAAGAAAACATAACTTTCTTCAATATAGTTTAGTTTCCCGGTTATTTTACTTAGTTAAACACTTCTAAAATGTTGGTACTTCAGCGAGATTAGGCAATTTAGAAGTATTACCAAAATCTGGGGATTTGCTATAGAACCGGCCTAAACTCATTTTCTACCACCGTCCATATCAGAAGGGCTCATATAATCTATCCTTTACTTATACGTTTCCATTGTTAAGTGTTAAATAAATAAATAAGAATACTTATTTTTTTTACTTTTATATCGTTACCTTATTGAAAAACTTTAAAACTGCAAACCTTATGTTTATTGCCTATTGATTATTGTAGAAGCTACCTCTGCCCAAACATTTCATTGCACATGTAAATATTCAGCATTAAATTATTAGGTAGGTATTAAATCAATCATTCTAATTTATTTTTTCATGTTATTGCTTTGAAAAATTTGGTCGCTATAATGAATTTCTATCTTGATCTCCAAATTTTTAAAGCGGATTTGCAATTGAGCCGTTCATTGCACAAATCGATTAACTCCATAAAGGAAAAATTGAGAAATGCGATGAAAAAATGTACTCTTTTTTGTTAAAATTACCGTTATAATATAAATTGAAATAGATATTGTAGAATTTATAAATACAGATGTAGTTTTCATCTAACGTATATAAAATTAATAAGAAAGAATAGCCAAAAAATGATCGCCATTAATGTTACAATTTTTATGTGACTGGTGGTGGTTAATCGAATTGTGCACTGAGCGGCTCAATTAGCATCTACAAAAACTCTAACTACCAATATTCATGGCAATCCATTGAAATTTACAATTGCTGACCGACACCTTTAGTCTGTCATTTTGAAACTCTTAATTTTATGGCCATCCAAGTTGATGGATGTAGTACCTTCAGACAAATGAAAAATAACAAGACAACCTTTTCGGCGTGATTGAGCAACAAATAAATTTTTGAGTTGATACACATGTATGTATGTACGAGATTTAAAATCAGTATCACTAATTTGAAATTTAACTTAAATTAAATTTTTAGCCGCCATCTTTGATAAACCATTTTGAATTTGCAAGTTTTAATAATAGATTCGAAATTAGTGGCCTCAAAATACCCATTTACACAAGTTGAATTAACTTGATTTCCTTTGCAGCTGGTTACTTAAAAGTGAATCTTCTTTTTAAGAGATTTAAAACTTCTGTAGTTCTGTGTTTTAAATATGTACATATGTATGTCTTAGATGAATAGTTTTTGAAGTAGTAGATTTATAATTATCGCTTAATTTTTCTTTGACACATTTGAATTTAAGTTTAACTTTGTTAACGAAGTTGAAATTCTACAAATGTTATCAAATTTCATGTATTCACGAGGATTTTCACAGCACGACGAGGACTGAGGACAAAACGCATGCATAGTTTTTAGGTATTGGATCTAAAATTTTCTTGAATCCTTTATCACGTTAACGCTGGCGTGTAACATCGATGGCTCACACTAGACTTAATATGGGCAGCGCTGTCCTCAACGTGTTAAATCTTTAGGTTTACTGATATTTCTCTCGTATCTATTCTCTACATTGAGAGAAAAAATTGTACCAAAGTTGATTTTCGATTTTTAAATCGAAAAGCAAATTTGACCTCAATTTAAAACTTAGTTTTCTATATAAAATTGGCGACTGAGCTTTTGGTAAGTTTTTTAGAATATGAACTAATTGCAACAACAACGAGAAAATTTGTTAAAAATTTCAAGGACAAAATTGTATGAATTATTATCGAATAACACGGAACCAATTAACAGTGTTATTCTAGGATTGACTATTACTTTTTTTTCACAATTAAAATGTCAATTTTAAAATTTTATTATCATTGTCCTACAAACAAAATGTTTATGAACTTTCATTTCTGTTAAGACATTGACTTTAGTTACCAAGGAAATTGTTTTGCAATCAATTGCATTTATTGCAAAGTTTGGCAAAATTCCACACTAGCAAAAAGTTTAGTTTCTACTTAGGAATTACCTTTGACGCAAATATTGTAAATCAATTAAAAATAAAACTCTTCGTGCCTTGAGGGTTTCGTCGGAAGTTAATTGTGAGAAAAAAAATAATAATAAAATAGACTCAAGAAAACGCACAAAGGCTAGCGGCGTGGGCGTATGGTCTAAATGTGTAATTGGGGCCGAATAGCGAGCAGAATTTATAATGAAAAGCCATGAACATGTGGCAATGGCAGATATCTGAAGAAATATCCAATAATGGAATTATAGGTATTTCATTCAAGTTCACAGTAATTAATTATATTTCTTAAGTTTTATTGTTACTTAAAGAATTACCTTTGCGTCTTTTGAATAGTTCCTAGATTAATTTAATTTTTTCTTGACTTCCGACTACCTTGATGCAAGAGATGTGGTAACAAACGTAAACAAAATCGTAAAACATATGTATATTAAAACTAACATTGCTAACATGCAATAAACTAATGAAAAATATTAGTCACATGATAATAATACAAGTTACTTTTTATCTGTAAGTTTTATACTTACTTAGACTAGAGTATGGAATTCGGTTTTAGTAGACATAGGTACTAAATTAAATATGTCCAATGGTTACATTTAATTAATTAAGAATAGACAAACTTTTGCACTATACTTTTGAAATGATCAAACACACTGTCTGCTTTTGGAAAAGTTGTCTCTATTTAAGTGAAGTTTTCACCTTGTTTTCACTTCAGATAAAGCACACTCCGGAAATGGGTGGATATAAACCATTCCGGAAATTAACACTCCTCATATTCTCAAGATATTCGAGCAGTATTAACTATAATTATATACCTGCATTTTTACCTGCACAGGCGCATGTCTTTGGGCTTGGGGCAACACATGAATTTGCAATTTCAATCAAGATATTTTTAAATTTTGTCCAAAGTTACTACATATTCTAATGTATTTTGGTATAAAATATACAGTTTCAAAATGGAGGACCTAAGATGGCGGCCGAACATCGAATGCAATGATTCGAAAAAACGACAAATTTAATATGGCTAAAATGTTCGATCTCAATGAATATCATAAAATTGTACCAAACGCATTGATTAAAGCCACTGATTTCGTATTTAGATAATTGAGTTACTATTGTATTTTATGCTTAAAAATAATATCTACACAAAAAACATGTCCTGATTGGCGACTGATTGATTCATTAACAACGAGTCGAAACTGCTGAAACTAATAACATGAAATTTGGGCAGAAGGTTTCTTTTGTGACGTAAGCGCCCACTAAGAAAGTATTTTACGAAAGTTTTGTCCTAAGAACGTTAAATAGGGAATGTAAATTTGTATAAAAATCCTTCATTTTTTAAGATAAATCCATATGAAAATTGGAATTTCGCCTCTAAGTAAGAAATTAAGAAGGACTTATTTCATAGGATTTTTGGAAAATTAAAGGCTAAAATATTTAATGAAGGTTTGTATGGAAATTCCGTCATTTCTAAAGTTCAAACCCTGAGAATTAGGATTGGCTAAGGGTTGATTTTCCTAAGACCCTGAAATACGGTCGAAATCTTAATACCAAATTATAGGTCTCTAACTTTTTTTTACCTCTATTCTATTTCTATTTATCGAAATATATTTACATAAAAATTCTCCTACACTCGTATTTATAGAAAGCAAAGACCATATTCGTAGCACAATACAATATAAATAATCAGACAAAGGAAAAGAAATGCTGTTTAAATGCACAAACATTTTGAAGAAGATGTTAATTTGTAAGTAAATTAAAGGTTATTTGCAACTATTATTCATGTATGCAATTTGACTTTATTTCTTGACACTTGTTGAAGTAGCTAAATCGGAAGTCACCGTGTCAATGCGTTTGTGGGATAGGTAATAAATACTACAAATTAATGCGGTGCTGTTCAATTTTCGCAATCGAACAGCAAAGCCGCGCAGGTCGGGCTGTAAGCAAGTGTAACAAATGCTGACCTTCCCAAAAGCAATATGGCAAAGCCTTGGCGCAAGCATGAAGCACTTCGGCTAAGGCTGTGACAACTCAATACAATAGAAGCTTACAGGTAGAGGTGAAAGTCAAGCAATCAGAACAGGAATTAACTTTAAGAAAATTGGTGAGTTTGCGAAAACATTGCAAGTAAACTGTGCCAATCCATGAAATCGAGGACAGAAATGTCGAATAAGTCCAAATTTAAAGCCCCAAGAGGCTTAATGGTTAATTTTGGTTAGTAATTAGAGCAGCAGGCAGCTTGATTTGGGCATCAGACAGTGGTAGCACTCAACTCAAACCCAAAAGGTGGGTGGCTGAACTCAAGGTCCTTGTGCAGTCGAAGGCAAGCATAGAGCACTTTTGCGTGAACTTACACTTCTTAGGTACACTGCTTCGCGTCTTCTGTTCTCTGGGCATTTTTTTAAGTCGCGATCGCGTACTTTCCCCTCACACTCACTTTGAAACCGAACGAAAACAAACCGCGATCAAAGTAAAGTAAAGCACGCGTGCGCGATATCGAGTTTTTTCATAAATCAGCTGGGGAAAGCGATTGAAGCATAGTAAGAAAGATCGACTTAAGGACTTGGAAGTCTTCACAGAAACGAAACTGGACGGTCGTCGGCTTCAAAGCTCACAACAACGTCTTGGAACTGCACTCAAGATTTGCCATTAAGCCCCACTTAAGTCACGTTGGGGGCCTACCAGTTCATTTTGCGTTCACTCTGTTCATCGAGGAGAAGCAGAGGACCTTCGACCAAAGCGGCCGGCCATTCGCGACTTCTCAGACCGTATCTTCACCTCAGACACAACGAGTTCGCGGTTGTTCAGCTTTACGTACGCAGTTAATGCATTCCAGTGCTCAAGTCAAAGCCTCGATAGGCTGAACGTCTTTAATTTATCTTAAGACGTAAGTTTTTGTGAAGAATTTTTCAGAAGAAGCATTTCGTTGAATCAGCGGTTTAGTTTTGTTTAGCAAGCCGACACGAGTAGCTGACGGATCTTAAATAACTCGTACGGGTGCACCTCGTTTCTTACGATCGTCTTTAAGTTGCTTTGTTCGGATATTTAAAAAAATAATAATATTAGTTCTTATCAGGTGATCAAGAAAAATTGCTAGTGTATTCCAAGTTCAAGTGAATTTTACTTGGTTTTAAAGTGAAAGGAGTTTGCCGCAAACAGGCTTTTAGCAGAGACAAAACAGCCGGTACTTCTAGAAGAGATTCAGCTACCTCTTATCAGGTAATTTATAAGTTAGAAACGAACGGACCCTATTACTTACTAATATAAGAAATGGCAACGTCTTAACGACGTTTTCCCGGAAGTGCCCAAATGTGGGCGAGATCTTCGTTGCAGAATTAGATAACTTGCCGTTTTCGCTGTTACGTAAAATTCGGCGATCTTAATAAAGATGTAAATTTTATTCGTAACGAAGGCTACAAATACCTCTCAAGTTCACGGCAATATGCTCCTCCTACTATCACAATTCGGTGGCCAAAGTTTCTTAATTGGTAGCTGATTTTTGCGAAAGCTTTGACCAATACTGATCATGTCTACAGTGGTTTATTGCACGAATTTTGATCGGCAATCATCGAAAAGAAAAAAAATTGCACACACACGAGTGCATACTTTTGCTGCAGGTGCTTGGGCAGTTCGTTGACTTCCCATGGAGTTGCGTGAAAGAGTTTGTTTAAAATTCTTTAATTAATGTCACTCACCTGCGCAACTATAAATTGTATTGTGTAAACGGGAGAATTGTTGACAATACATTCTTTGGTAAGCAAGTTGCTGTTGCATATTTAAATTTCTTGGAGTCTTTTAAGAAATTGTGCACAAAACTTCTATTGTAGTGAGTGCTGGGAATATTCTTTGAATAACAACTTTGTTGATTTATGCTTTAGAATACTTGCACATTAGTTAAAAGAAAAAAGCAAAAGTAAGTTATGAATGTCTCGAATATGGGTCAAAATTGCTTAGCACCTTTTTAAAACTATTCTGGTTTGGCAGTCTAAATTTAATAACCGATTATAAAAATCTGTAGGATATTTTAGCAATAGCATTTTAGGGCAATTTAGCAAGAAGAAAGGTCTTAGCGCAAGTAAAGGAAAAAACATGAAAATCATTAACTTGTAAAATTAAATGTATTTAGTTAATAAAGAAGACTCGGGCGAGTACTATTTCCATTTGACTGTCTTTCTTTATTTTTTGTTTAATAAATAGAGATTTTTTATGAAAGGTAAACATACACAAAATTCAGAACTGCCGAGGTAATTCGTCTGGAATTGTTTAATTTATGAAATTTTCCGAAATAAGCAATAATGCAAAACAAAATATTTCATAGCCAAACTTCTTCTAAGAGATCAATGATTTTGTCTACTTGAATGAAACAATTTAATGAAAGTTTGTTTTTAGAAAATTTCATACCTTTAGAAGAACTCACCCTATTGTCACTTCTTTAAGTCATATAAGGGCTGCAACATTGATTTTGTTGGAATATGATTTAATCACTTTTTATTCGATACTGACATGATACGGTTGAAAAAAAAAACTACGAGTATCTTTTCTCTTTGCGAAACGGAAAGCAAGCAATGTGAATAGCAACGACATTCCAAATAGTGCAAGTGGCTAATTAAACATGTTGAAAATGCTAAGACCAATTTTACATTACGCACATTCCTAAAAGGCGTGCAGTTAAGAGTTAAATGTGTAAAATTTCTAAAAATATTATATAATCAATCAATTGGCTATATTACGGAAATCAAGTTCCGTCGATTCGATTACCAAAGGCATATTTTCAAAGCTGAGGTGCAAGCCATCTCGACTTCTGTAATAAGGCTCAATATCTTTCTCATTTCTCAATATCTTTTTTGTAGTTTCCAATCTATGATATTTAATAGTGACTTGAACAATTGAGGAAACAGATATGTATGTATGTTTTCTTGTCCAATTTACCTGAATGATATGCTAACCAACACAAAAAGATTTGATTTTTTAGCGTACACAATTCACCATTGCATCAAAAATAAAAAAATTTCTCAACATCATCCAAACTAATTTTAAAAATCCTCATTTCTTTAGATATTTCCACTAAAAATTTTTTTAAACTTCATATCTCTAAGCCATGTGCTATGGAATCAAATCTTTTTGTCCTGGCTAAGTCACTCATTAAGTTTCTTGTTTATTGTAGCTAGATTATAATCCTCAATTGCGTGGATGTGCTAAAAAGGGGCCTTTTATTGAAACTTGGAATTAATAAAGTTAAAATTTAACAGGCCCAAATGTAACACAAAATAGACTGTTTTCGTGCTTCTTTTGGGCATTTTTATGCCTGTTACGGGCGTTTTTGTTCGCTCTATGGGCGCGTTTATGCCGCGTATGTGTTAAAGAAAAATTTTTATTCGGGAAATGCATTTTACATCATGAAAGTTATATTTTGGCTCCCGAAAAATTTTTACTTTTGCACTTGAAAAGTTTATACTATATTATTTACGATCATATTTAATTCAATATGAAGACCAATCCAAAAAGCAAGAAATAAATTGTTATCATACAACACGACTGCCTAGTGTCAGAGCAATTGAAAATAATGTATGTACATATTTTGAATTTGTAAAAGATCCAATCTTACTGCAAGATAAAAAAAGGCAAGTTTTTTTTGAAATTCTACAACCCATTTCGATCTTATTAAGCTTCTATTTAACATACGCATTCATAAGAAAGAAAGTGCGTGTTGGGTGGGTTTACCGCCTTATAATAATAGTTTGTGGGAGGGAACAGTCCTCTTCAATTTTGTCATATAATAAATTTCATATAGTGGAACTGCGTTTTTCCAATAAATCAAAGTTAAACAGAATTAAAATTTCCCTAGCTCTGTCCATTATCGGCAACCCACGGAAATTGTTTGTCCTACAAAATTGTAAAGGGCGCACCTTTTTCAAATAAGATGAAAAGATGTGTACATTCTGCTTGTCCCATTTCCCTAATTAATTTTAAATGGTTTTGTCCCTCGAATAGCAGATGGATTGAAACCCAAAAAGGTGCCAATGTGATTTAATTTCGCTCTTAATTTCTAAACTTACAGCGGAGTGTTTGCTTCGTTTCCCCTGCAGTCGCTGCCTATCCAAATCAATCTGAAAAGTGCTGTCCGAGTGTCCGGCGAAAGAACCAGTTTGTGACTTCGTGCATATTTCCAGACACAGCTAACTCCTAGATAAATCTTTCGTACGGGGTTGTGGGGAACAAAAATTCGTTCGAATTGAACGGAAACCTCGACATCTTCAGTGGCGACGGAATCTTGGACTTCGTTTTTTGTGGCCAATTCGAGCTTCTGCTGCTTTGCAGCTGATTGTGAAGAAAACCAGTTCTGTTTCTGTCCGCTAAGGAAATCTCCTTCAATTAAATGTGCCTACACTGCAAAACATAAGCAAGGCATAATTGTCGCAAATCTAAAAAAAAATATGTGAGGATCCCATGGATGGCGTTACACCAGAAAAATATAGTCGGATTAGTTGGATGGGGGGTTACAATTAAATATTAACTCCTTTATTTAACTAACCACGGCAGGAAGACGTATTTTTGCACCGTTTTAGCTTTCTGCTGTTATGCAATTTCCTTCACGAGGAAAAGTTGACGGTGTTTCTCACCAATGTTGACGCAGATACCCGAAACGTGCCGGAAAAAGGACAGGAGTGGGTGCAGTAGTTAAAGGAATAAAACGAATAGAAAACACCAAGTAATCGTTCTTTGGAATTTTACTGCTGTCTTGCTTGACTTAAGGGGTAATATCACTTTGTGTTCACTAAATTCTACGTGATTTTCTGAGACGTACCACGGACGATAGGAACTAGATAGAGATATGAGGTTTTGTGCATATGAAAGTATTGGTCTTTAACTACAAAGCACATGTTTTATTTTAATTTTACGATACAAAATGGCGGCACTGCAAGGAAAGCAAAAAATTTTGGACTTTCAACATGGGCGTATCGCTACAGGTCACAATTTTTAATCTGGAACAAAAAACTAAAAAGTTTCTTAAAATATAGTACAAAATCTAGTGAACGTCGTAGGATTTTTTTCGAAAAATTGATTTTTAAAAAAATGACGTTAACCTGATCTTTTTTTTCTTGTTTTCTCGAAAAAAATTTACCGAAAATCGCTTATAAAATCTATAAAAATCAAGTTATCAAAAAAATCCTACGACCGCAACGTTCACTAGATTTTGGACTATATTTTAAGAAACTTTTTGGTTTTTTTGTTCCAGATTAAAATGCACAAAACCTCATATCTCTATCTAGTTCCTATCGTCCTTGATACGTCTCAGAAAATCACGTAAAATTTAGTGAACACAACGTGATATTACCCCTTAAAGGTACCCCCCATGGTTCCCATGTCTAGCCAGAAAATTACGTAGTTTTCTGATTTTTTTCTCACTGGTTCTATTCTACAAATATCAGCGAAGCCAATGTGAAAACCAGTTGACTAAAATGTTGTATTCTACAAACATAATGGATATTAGAACTTTAGAGAGCTTTCATAAACTAATGATGAATTTGTTGCGAAATGATTCAGAAAGATTCATATATACATACATATGTACGTACATGGATCAAACGCAAAACACGTATTTGTTTTTCGATGAATTATAGATAAAGCACCTGTCAAGAGTTACTCTATTCATAACTTTGCTAAATTCAAAAATTATTCTAAACTGACATTTGAAACAAACATAATTTGACAAATAAGAATTTTCCATGGACATTTAGAGGTTATTTTTGAATGATTGGAGAAAAAATTAATTTATTATTGTAATTAAAAAGAGGTAAGTTATATTGCTTTATTGAACTAATTAAGGGGGTAGAGCTAGTTGGGATGGCCAAAACAAGCTCTTTTTTAGGATTTTTTTTTTGCCAAGCATTAAAATAATTAATAACAAACGTCTTTCCATATGAAAGATATGTATTTAGAGATAATATTAAACATTTTTTTTATTGAAAAATATTTAAAAATTACTGGAATACAGCATATTTGAGAGGGGTCAAAAAAAAAGTGTTTTGCGGTGATCATTGCTGCTCGTCACTGGATCATCGGAAATAAAAAAAATAAAAAACAAAAGGGATCATTATTTAATGACATAAAGCTCAATCTGAACGAAGGAATTTGAGAAATTTTGAACTTTCACAAAATGGCGGATGTTGAAAGTGAAATGTCTGTATTCGACTCAAATATCACTCGCATTTTCGGCTATAAAAAAAACTTACCGTACAAAAGAAAAAACCTTCGTTCACTTTGAGGACAATTATGTATAGGATAAGTGAGAAAAATTTCAAACCGATCGGCAAAGCCGTTCTTAAGTTACAGTGATCACCGACTTCGAAAACATGGTTTCAACGGCTCTGTTCAAAGTTATGTATCTCGGTAAATAACGGTCCGATTTGCCAGAAATTATCAGAGAATACTTATGAAATATGTATTCTACTTTTTTTTTTCAAAATCATAACTAGCTCTACCCCCTTAAATTAATTTTATATAAAATACTACTTTTTTATTTTCTTTGGAATATTCGATCTCTTCTGTGGTAAGGACAATTAAAAATCTCAGCTTTTTTCAGTCAGTTTGGGTGAACGATCCCTATTTATTTTTGTTTTAGTAACCAATACGATCATTTTAAAATTAATAAAAAACATAAAAAAATCAAAGCTAACTTAAACTTATTTTATTTACATCAACTGTTTTGCGTTTGATCCACATATACCGCTAAAATGAAAAAAAAAATCTTTTTTTAAATTCCAAATGAAAATATCCCCTTAAAACATAAAAAATTATACTTTCTGTCTCAACAGACAGAGATCGGTCCAACCATTGCGGCTAGAAATCCGTAAGCGATCTTTTGCATGTGACAGACGTAATTAATTGAGGATTTTCGTAAGATTGGCAATATCACCTTCTAATGACTAACACGAGCAAATTGATTTCATGTTAGAGACTTACAATTAGACCCACTTTTAATCGGACTATCTTAGGTGTACGAACGCTTAACCGCAACTTCGGTCTTGTCATCTTACGCATTGCCAAGATTGTGCATGTAGTTCATAATTATCATCATTGCAATAACGCAACGCGGAGATCTGACCTCCATAAACAGAAGCAACTGAAAGGCGTTAAAATCTGATCGAAAACCAGAAGGGAATGGAAAAACGAGTGGTGAAATTTGACACAAATGAAAAGAACTTTGCAGCATTTCACAATGACTATACTGTGTAGATATTTGCAAGATATTGATATTAAAATATAAATGGACAGGTGGAACAAGTTATTGCATAGCTTGTCTTGTTTTAAAATAAAATTAATATTGATTTGCTATTTCCGTTAGCCATATTTTTATATTCAAAAGATTGTGTGTATCTAAAAAATTTTTAATCAATAACTAAAAAGGAATTAAGCACCTCAAATCAACATAATTAGTGAGAAGCTTAAAATAAACTAGTTTAAAACGTTGCATTCAAAGCATTTATTATACTTTTTAAATAAATTCTTTGTTTTTCTCCATGTTTGCAATATAATAGAATGGGATTCTTTTACATTTATAATTTGTTAAAATTTTCTTAAACGGGGGCTTGTCAAGCTTGTTTTATCTTTGAAAAAGATATTTATGGCCAGAAATAAGCTATTAAAATAGAAATGTACCTAGGAATGTGGTTTTAAGTGTTTCTATAATTTTAGAGGCGTGAGTTGTCTGCACCTAGAAGATTCAAATGCAATTTTGGTGTATTATTTACGTGTTCTTTGGAATGCTATTCACTGTTTATTCATTATTTTTTTAAGAAGCAATTAACTGGATTACTAAAATCTGCAATTAGAAATTTTTATTCTAATCCTTCAGCATTACAAAAGATGGTACCATTGGATTTGACAAACACAACGAAATAGAAATACGAGCATTTTATCAAAATTATTTACATTTATTACTATTTATATGAAATAATTTGAAATCACACATTTTAATTCGTAAATACTTGTAGTAACAAAAGCATGGCTCGGGCATTGTGGTTGATTTGAGTGGCGACCAACCACTGGATGGGTCCAAGTAGCGCTAGGCGTGCCGTTTTGAAAAAGACAGGCATTGTGGTTAGTTAAGTCTAATTGTAAGAACAATTATTTAATGTGCAATACAACATATGATGTAACAATTTATGAAACAACAGATTAAACTAAGAATCGTTATATGTAATTATAATTTCATTCGGATCTGCCTAGTGGATTTTAAAATATAGTGGTAACGATCTTTGAAATTGTAGTTTTGAGAAAAATTTATCTAAAATTTAAGATAATTCTACGATAATTATAGGATATAATTGAAACTATTGATTGGATCAATTTCAAAATTTTACAGATTTTTTTACAAATATAAGGTAATGCGAAAAAAAAATCGATTTTTTGAAAATGCTCCCTAACCGTTTAAGAAAGTTATAAAATTATGTATGTCTTCGAGTTTGCTTATATTATTATATTAAAAACCAAATAAAACTTAACTACATAACAACAAAGCTATGATTTAGAATTAACATATGATTTCCATGTCACTAATTAATTAATGAAGAATATAGAAAAAGAATTTGTGTTGCCGAAACCCGGGATTGAACCGGGGACCTTTAGATCTTCAGTCTAACGCTCTCCCAACTGAGCTATTTCGGCGGACGACTGGAGTTTCCAAGGAAAAGTCCGCAGGTTGAGAAATTTCGTTTCTCCCTTCTTTATATTGATCATTAATTTTTTTAAATTTTTCTTTTTGAAATATGAATAAAATGCATTTGTTGAGCTTTCTTCGCTTACACAACAAGAACGGTAATGAAATACGTTGCGTTTCCTGGGCAACACGATAGTTAGTAACTAATTTTCGTAAGTTATGTGCACATTATAAAATTTGTATTTAAATATTAGTATTTCCTATAGAAATCAAAAATTCGATGATGATGATTTTTCGATCCTTTTTGGGTCAGTATACTCCTGAAGGGTCAATTCTTTCTTTAGTGATAGCAATAAACGCGTTATTTCAGGATGCAATGCGTCAATGCCTTATTTGAGCTATTTTGGGTGCATCAAGACGTAGGCGCACACCGCAAAGCAATATGCAATACGCTATATGCAAGATGGAATATGTATTTCATGCATATAAACTTCCGTTCGAAATAATAGCAGTTTTCAGTATCATCACACATAACTATGACTTTTATTTGCTTGTTTAAATACTCGACAGTTGTTCCTATTTGGTTATAATAGCTGTGTTTTTTTCGTCTATCCAGAACAAAAGGTGATATTTCTTGGATTTGAAATTTATTAGGAATAACTTACATATATAAACAAAATCAAAGCTTCCTAAAAAATATCACATTGCAAGGACTTTTATCCACTTTTAAACTTCAGCTTATAATAAATTGTTTTATTGTTCTGGAGATACTAAAAGAACGCAGCTAGTATAATGTAATGAAAAGATAAAAGAAAATTTAACTGAAAGAAATTAAGAACAAGATCACTCGTTGATGATTTGTGTTAAGAGTATCAAATTTATCGCGTGACAATAATAGCAGTGCGCTATTAAAATTCAGTATGAAGAGCTTTTCTTTCAAAAGATTTATTGGTTTTTTTATTCTAAATAGTATAGGTAGAAATGCTTTTTCAACATTTTACAAATGTTTACAATTTCATATATTAAAATTATTTCAGAAAAATATAGGTCGATCAAAGCACTGCAATATTATGATTATCGGATTAGACTTTTTATATGTGTATGATCTGACTGTAGCCTGCCCTACCAGAAAATTAATCCAATTACAGTGCAGCATATTTTTTGAATAAGGACGGGTATCGATAACGCCTTATTTTGCCCCCGGGCGAAAAAGACTTTTTCCTACGATTTGATGTTTTCTTTATATATCCTGAAAGAAGACTGGTCTGATAAGAAAATATATAAATAAGAAAAAAAAAACTGCAATTCATATAATATTATTTGTAGGATGCCAAACTTTGGTCTGTGACTTTTGTTCGAAATGACACATTTTCAGTAACATTTCAACTTTTTTTCAAAATTGTCATTACAATTACCATTACGACTATAATATAAATAATATACCATTATGACTAATTGAAATCTTTTTAATTACCATTACTGCAATGATAGTTGTCATGGTAATGCTGTTTCAAAGACTTCATTGTAATTAATTACTATTGAAGCTTATTAGTAAAAAATCTATTGATTATAAACATAGCCATTTTGAACAGACACGCCTGATCTTCTAACAATCAAATAAAAACTTTGTAGTATAGCTGCACTGATAATAATTTGCTACTGGAAATTTATTGCTTTAAAAATTATTCAAAGTTGCAAGGTTTCTTTTTCCTTCATTGGAAAAATACCGTAAATATTTGATAAATAAATTTCCAAGTGTATAAAATTTGATCAGTATTAATTTATGTTAAAAGCATAATTTGTAAATTTTTTTAGTAACTGAATAGCAGTCGATAATAAACCAATAAAAAATCAAATAAAATTCGTCCCTGAAGAGGTTAATGCTTACACGTGAAATTTAATAGGGAAATCATGTTCTCATTTTCAAATTTAAAACCTTCCCTGCCTGAACAATAAACGTGGAAAGATAAAAACCTTTCTTATATTTTTTGATTGCAAAAAAGCCCATAATGTTTAAGCTTACATAATTTTTGTGTAAAGGGTGAATATCCATTAAGTTACAGATTGCTTAATAAAAAAATTCTAATTGAATATTTTAAGTTGCGTAATACTGAAAATCATTAAATTTTATTAAACTTAATATTATATGTAGGCAATTGATTTTTTGTTGATAAAATTGTGTAAGCTTTTTCAATTGCACTAAAGTGGAGCGGTGAGGCATTATTAAAAGTTTTAGGCGTGTATCTTTTAATCAATCAAAATTATAAGATAAATTTTTTTTATTAATTTTTTAAAGGAGAAGCTCACGCGGATATTTTATTCGCAACTCCATTCGCCAGCCGAAATAGCTCAGTTGGGAGAGCGTTAGACTGAAGATCTAAAGGTCCCCGGTTCAATCCCGGGTTTCGGCACAAGCAATCATCTTTTTGCCAACAAGTCATAAAATAAATTAAGAAAAAGTTTTGCAATGACGGACTTTGCGTGGATTCAATAGCATCGACATGCAATAAAATTCTGAGCACATTTCAGTCCGTCCGTTCACTTATCTCATTCCGCAGGTTTTTCCGATTTCCTAGTTAAGGTTATGTATAGCTAAGTAAAAAATATTTACCCACATCACATCGAGATTGCCGCAACGAGTGCACAATATAGAAAAAGTGATTGAAAAATTGCAGAAACGCATTAGCAGCAGCAAGCCAGCCGCGGCTCGCTCGTCCTCCCAACTTAAAAGAAAGGCTCTGACTGCTCTTGTGCAATGATCTGCGCGCGCATCTTTTGCAAAAATAAAAAATCAACTTTCTAGGCAGCCGCAGGTGAAGCAAATCAGGCGGTACGTTAAAGGTACACCGACCGATTTAAAGCCTTCGAGTAGCTGTTGGTAAATTGCAGCTCGATTGCGCAACAGTTGCCAAGCTGACCTTGAAATGCAATGTGAATACGACTTCTGATTTTTCTTCGCAATAAGAATTAATGCGGCTACTCGTAAAAGTCTTCATACTGCATTTATATGAAAGTTGCATTCTCGCCCAAACTGGGGCAGTTGCTTCTCGCGAGCTCATTTGCGCCGATTTTCGACCTTATAATTGTTTTGAGTCTGAGTTTTTGCGGCGTAGGATAGTTAATTATTTGTGGATATGCCTCATAAACCACCGATCAGTTTACCTTTCGATTATCTGTGTAGATATACCGGTTCAACTCTTCACTTTCGTTTGGGCTCAGTTGAGACTCATTTTTATGCAAATCACATTTTTGTTATTTTCTGCTTAGCCTTTGAAGACCATTCTTTGTATTTAATCCATTGAATGACCATTTTCCTTTCTTCAGATTTCTTTTAGCTATTTGAAAACTAGTTAATAGTTTTTTAGAATTCTCATTCTACACGGTGCCTAGGTATGAAATTTTGCTGAATGCAATTAATATTTGTGAAAATTTATGTTCCTTTTCACGTGTAATAAGCAAATAAATACATAATAATTTGTTCCAAAGTACGCGTTCTGTTTAACATTTATCTCGAAAACGATATAAATCGTTAAACATTTTATATGTATGAATTTTTCTAAAACTATAATTAATTTATTAAGTTAGAATAATAGATAAAAACTAAGTTTTTTTTTGTTCCTAACGCAGCGTCTTTCTTTTCTTGAACTTGCAGTGTTCTTGGTGTTTGTTCGAAAGATAAAAGCATGCGCCGCTTATTGTTTTATGTTGGCTTGTCATGACTTCAAGGTTTAAATTTTCAAAAATATTAAATAATAGCCTTGCATTAATGTTTAATTCTCTATGCTTTTAACTTTTTAGAATAATGTTAGAATACTTATTAAATTTTTTAAGTTTTGGTCTAAAATTATAAATAAAAGATTTGACTGCACTTGTTTTTAACGAAGTATCATGTACAATATAGTATAATGAAAAAGCAAAAATTTGAGTAAATTAGATTAATAAAATCAATTCAATATATGCTTGAAAATTCTTCTCCGAGCTGGACTTATCTACCTGGCTTTTATAATAAATGCCTGCCTGAAGCTAAAAAACTTATCGTCACAATGGAACTGACCACCTAATAATAATCCGACAAACTACTGTTCTCAGTCTTTTAAGCAACATGTCTAAAATATTAGAAAAAGCTATCAAGCCAAAAATTGTAGACCACATGGATGAAAACAAACTACTATACCTAATCAGCAATTCGGGTTCAGGACGCAACACATGTCACACATATGCCACACTTTCTAGTTATTCCACGACAGGTAGCTCCTTTTTCAGTCAAAAAGAACCTCACTTACTTTTGAATCCGCAGTTTTCTTTACTTCCTTTTTCCAATTAAGTAAGTTTAACATGAAAATGTAATGAATTTAAAATAATACTTACTATTAACAAAATATGAATAAACTTTTATCTCACTATTAAATGTGTTGCTCCTTCAAGTAAATTTTTCCGTTGAGTATTATTTGTTTCCTCAATAAAGGACACACAATACCAAACTTTTATTTTAATACTTCAGACCACAAATAACGTGCAAAGAAGTTCAATTAATTTAGAAAAACTTTTTGTAGCGCCAGTTTTACACGTTCCCAGCTTTATTCTCTCGATAAAAAAAAGGTATGACCAGCTCTAAAAGATTTCAAGGATAAAAATTAAAATTGCATCAAACATTGCAACACATTGTTGAGTGAGTTATACTCCGAGGCTGAAGCTTCAGAAGTATACGCACAAACCTACAGCAAGGACTAAATACCATTGCAAATTATTTCCATAAGTGGGAAATTAAATTAAATTTAAATAAAACACAATCAATTTTCTTTACTCGTAGAAGGAAGCAGTCTTATCTTCCAAACACTCACCTTTCCTTAAACGGAGAGGCTTTCCCGTGGGAAGACCACGTCAAATATTTCGGACTCACCATAGATAAAACACTTACCTACCTATCGTTGGTTATAAATAAAAATAGCATACTAATTAAAATTATGTTACCTTTCATAAACAGAAGTTCTACGCTAAGTCTTAAAAATAAGTAATTTTTCAAGGCGCAATGTTTTACGGTGCCCCTGTATGGTTACAGACTTACAGTGCGCGCCAACGCATGTCAAAAAACTACAAACAGACCACAATAAAGTGCTGAAAATGATATTTAACTTACTATGGAATTTCTCCACCTCTGAGCTACACGAATTAGCTGATATCGAGGTTGTTAATACAACAATAAATACCACAACCAAACGAGAGATTTTTAGATATTGATATTGATACTCTGAAAATCCGCTGATTTGGCAATGTATGATAATAATGATACGTTATATTTATATAGAAATAATAGGAAATGACTGGGTTTTTATAAATAACAAAATCGTTTCCCAAAGAAAATGAATTTCACTTTAAAAATAAAATTTCAGTATACCTGCTAACTAATAATATTAAAGTTGAATGAAGTAATTTCTAGCACTTAAGTAATAAATCGTATTGTATATAAAATGTAATTTTTTTAAATAAATAAATAAAAACTAATGAATAAAATAACTACTAAATGTCTTCATATATTTCTTACACAATGAAGCACAGAGTCGCATGTGCCGAAATAGCTCAGTTGGGAGAGCGTTAGACTGAAGATCTAAAGGTCCCCGGTTCAATCCCGGGTTTCGGCAACACGTACTTTTTTCTATGTTTTTCATTAAGTTGGAGGAGAAACAATTTTCCAGACAAAACAATGAAACAAATTGAGTTTGAAGTGTCTGTACTGCATTTTTTTTTCTAGAAAAATTCTTTTGTGATAAGATAATAATTGACGAGTTGTGCAAAAAACTTTTGTACTTCCTGGGGTACATATTTCGAAAAAAAATGATATTTTTGTATGACAATTGCTTGCATGGAATCCTTTAAATTAACAAAGTTAACAACATAAATGTTTTCAACTTAGCGACGGTGATAAGAAATGAACATGTGAAATGTGAAATGGTAAATCAAACTAATGTAACATTTCTTTCAAATTTGGTTGTTTTTAGAGCTTGTGCAGAAGAATTTTCCATATTTTCGTTAAAACGTTGTAAGAATATGGAGGCAATTGCGATGGAAAGTAGCCCCAATGCTAACATTTTAAAGGTAAAAATCTTGGAAAATACCAATGATTAATAAAAACATACTTACGATTCAAATAATTCTGGAGTTGAAAAATCAGAAAGTAAGTTTACTTGAATCCTCTCGACAATACAAATAATAATAGCAACTATCGATCAATTTGATTTCGATATCCCCACGATATCCTTCGTTCATGAAATTGCTAGTCTTTGGGTTATGTAATATCATCGACGATATAGTCTTCTTCCACGCTTTTCTATCAGTTAAATAACAATAAGGTCTATTAAACTTTTTCATTTCTCATCACAAAACCTTTCACATAATTTCGATGTCAATCATATTCACCTTTTAGTGTATAATAAATAAAATATCCATTAGATTTGGTTTCATTTCTTCTTACTTTTAGCCCGTTTTATGCGCGAAGGTTGTAATTAAACATATTGTGCTGTCAAAACGTGATATATGTTGCTTTTATGATTTGAAAGTGGCATTTAACAATTTTCACGGACATTGTGAATCGTTTGGTTTATTTTTGATCCATTTTGGAACCCTTATAATAATATTGTTATAAAAGTTAACGAGAAGAGATAAGTAACTATGCACACGTTAACGTGATTTGGAAACCATTGGCTCTTTCCTTTTAGGAGCATCTTTCTTCCAAAATCACATCACCATTCATCAGCAGAGTCATGTTTGATGTAAAATTTATGCTGAGTAGTGCGCAGCGGGCTTAAATTGCGAAATTTTGCTTTAAACTGGATTAACTAGAGCAAACATTACGTTACGTAATAGTCGAAAAAGAGTATCATACCCGTTTTCTTCCTATTTAGTAGTCATTGAGAAGAGACCCAGAGTCGTGCAACCTTGAATAAAACCTGAACACCCTTGCTCTAAGCTACAAAGCTTCACTTGCAGCCATTTATCACGTTCATTTTTTCTTCATTTTTTTCTAAGTAAACCCAGTGTTGGCTCTCAAAAGCGTGCTAAATTGGGCTTGATGCAGAGCAGTGAAATCCGTCTTAAAACGTAAAAAGCCATCAGTTTTGATCTCCTAAGCCGGACGCTTCGCGCCAAATTTGACTTTCGATCAAGGCCTGATTATTTAGTTACGCTCATGATATGCTGTGAGCGCCCAGCGGTCCCCAGACCGAAACCATTTCTACTTATAGCATACTTTAAAAATACGAGTCACAAAAATGAGAGTATAAAAGATCAACGATGTTAATAACTTCCTTCTTAGGGATTTTTATAATTAAACTGCACAGTACACCGTTAAGGTGCTCTGCCACGAAATTTGTATGTTTTTATGTTGGTTACAATAACCGTCATGCATATCAACGTGCTTGACTGGGTGAATTTCGATTGCTTTCTCTTTCACTTTATATCTTTTGGGATTTTCGGCGGAGCCTAAAATGATCGCAATTTTATTCGGATCGAGTGGCTCGTAAAAACAAAAATTCGATGGGAATAAAAAGAGGACCCATAGAATTAATGATCCCCTGATATTTTGATCGTCAGGTTGCTTTTGGTCACTTTTACAATACTTCGTCTGGAAGATTTTCAGCGGTTGTCGCCATAAATAATAAAATAAAATAAGTCCATCACGCTGCTTTTAGGTGCGGTTTTCATGATCGAGTCGGCATTTACCGCACGTGTTCGGGTTTTAATCGAGCTCCACGAAACTTGAAAAATATTTCACTTTTCTGGTGAGGGTGAAAATCGCTCAATTGTGTTTTAACTTAAATGCCGCAGATAAACTTTATTTAATGTCCCAACAAAACTGATTTAAGACAGCGATAACAATTGAAGTGAGCTCATGTGAAAAGGTAAAGTTAGGAAGGTTAAATCAAAGTCATTAACACGTAACATTTTAACCAAGGCACGAAAATAAATAAACATTTTAAATTTAAGACATAAAAATAATCACTATATAGATATACTAACCTAAATCTATTACACATTTAAGTTCTAGTTTTATACTTAGATTTAATAATAATTTGTATAAAACGTTTAATTTTTTTCGGGCAAATAAAAATTATGAATGGGGTAATAACGATTAAGAAGTAATTTTTATATTTCGATCGCTTGATAACGACTATCAAATAATTTTTATTTAGTATATAAACGTGTCACTCTATTTAATATTCGTGGTACAATTTTGGGAAAAAATATTAGATAAAAAACTTTTGATAATATTTGAAAAATAAAATTCAAATGGATACGCGGGTATCCGGTTATTGTCCGAAGGGTTAAGGAGCCTTTTTTCTAAATTCTAAAAGATCAAAGAATTCAATATTTTTTTCTGTAATGTTCTGAAAATTTTAATGTATCAAAAGAAGTTTTGGAAATGTTTAAAAAACTGGAAAATTGTAGTCATTAAATAAACAATAAACAAAGTATTGACTCGGGGCTCTTACAAGATTTTGATAAACCTGAAACGTTTGCCATTAAACAGAAAGGTTTATGAATTTTGTTAAGAAGGCAAAGACCATCCAACAGTTAAAATACAATATTATAATTTAAGTTAAATAACTTGTTTCCAACGACGCACGTGTCGTGGAAATCAACTTTTAGCAGGACAATTATGTGAAGCAGAAAATGGGTTCATTCGCACGGCATAGAAACTGATGGATGACTAACCAATGTTTAAATTTTTTTTAAATTGAAATTTATATGTAAAGTTTCATTGAAAGAAATATGAAAATTGAATTGAATGAAAATCGTTTACCTCTTAAAGCTTATATTTAGAAACTTTGTTTTTAAAATTGAAGATAACCGTCTACACTATAAATTATCGCGTTTTTAAAATGTTAAAGAAATGGCCAAAATATCAAATTCACCTAAATGGGGTGCTGCTGAAATAGAAAGACATTTACCTTTATTTCACTTAAAAAAGAAAGAATATAATAAAATAAAAATTAATAGATAAATAAAATTTTTACTACTTATATATTTTGTGGTAATACATAATTATAAACGATTAAAAAGTTGAAGAAGCATTTTATCTTTAAAAACAAATAAAAAATTAAGATACCATTTTTTCTAGGTATTTTGTTACTCTTTTAATATGGGTATTGTTGTTGACAATTTAACGAGTTCGGCCAGGTTAACATTATTACGACAAAAAGCCGTAATGGGAAAATTGCGTTTAAATGGAATATTAAGGTACATTTTTTTTAAACACATATTATGACCAATTTAACATTAAAAACTCAGCGCTGACCTCTTTTCTGTGAACCTTTTCAATAAAAAGATAAAATTGCTCTTTTGAGCTTTGAGCTATTACACAATCAGTGCAAACAGCCTGTAATTGAAGTAAAGTTATACAAAAAATAATTTCTATTTCTTGTTTTGGAGTAAAAATACTAACCTAAATATTGGGTTAGTAATTTTTAACAGCTTAGCGTAAAAATTTATATAAAAGGAGAGGTTTTTAATTTGTGATTTTATATAAGTGCTCGCTTTGAAATCTTGATGTTCTTCGAAATCAGCGAGGACCGAGAGTTTGACCCTATAAAAACTAAACACATCTTAATAAGTAGCTTTCTGCAGGTTACACCAGCTTTCACTGATCGGAAGGTAAGAGAATTTAATTTTGTGAAATTATTTGGTTCGATTGTATCACACCACAAGTGCACCTCAAATTGTACCTTTCTCCGGCAGTCTTTCCTTTCTAACCAGAAAAGAAAATGACTTCATTTATAAAGTACACTTCGGGTTACCTGCTTGAACTGTGGTTTTGGTAAACGAGAATCGAAGAGGCAATTATTAGAAATAATTGGATCACAACAAAGAAAACCTTGCAAACCACTGACCAATACCAACTGTGTTAATTGCGTAAAATAAAAATCTAAAAACAAAAACCTACCTAATTTATCCATAATGTGAGTGGTTTTAAAATTTTAACACCACGTGCTGTGATTCCATTGAATGCAGCAGCATGTGCAATTCGCAAATTATAAAATATCAAATTTTCGATGGTTTATAATTTCTTCTCATCCATGAAGGTGCTCGCAAGGAATTTCTTAAAATTAAAATTTCCATTTTTACGACTAATTTCAGTAAAAATTATCGACAATTGAAATTTTTTTCCTTTACGTCACGAATCGCGATGGTCAAGCCGTCTCCCACTGGAGAAGGTCTTAATGAGCCGCTGGAGCGTGACGAAGATCGGTATTATGCTTCTATTATAAATTATGACCAACTTGGGTATTTTAGCTCCAGGGAGTAATAGTAATGTAATTAATTCTATTTATGCATCAAAAACGTCATCACTAAAGCATATCTGTTTTATAACTAATTCTTACACAAAACGATTGGAATACGCGCAGGTAGTAGCAAAAAATGTTAAAGTAATGAAAATTCACCTTGAATTGTGATTGTTGGTTGCAATAAAGGTCCAATTTTTAAAAATTGTATAGCAGATCTGCGGTTCAAGAAGAGTTATGTATTTTAGAAGGTAACTTTGGATATTTTTTTCTCATTATTTACATAAAAGTAACTGCTTTCTGAGAAATTGTGCCGACATACTCGTACACCTTAATTTGATCAATTTTACATGTTTCGAAGCACCGTCCTTTCACTCTTCTTTAAAATTTCTTACAAAAAATCGTAGTCTGAAACAAGTGGAAAATCAAGTTTGTTGAATAAAAAGGCGTAGTCTTTGACCTTATCTTTTGCATCGTGAAGAAAGCATGAATCAGTGAAAAAAATTAAGACGGCATTCTCTTCGGTATAGTAATCAAATTAACATTTCGGCGATAAGCAAGTTTTAATTGAGGCACATCGAGAGCTGAGAAACCTGCTCCTATTCAAGACAACTATTGCTAATTTATAAGGGGACCCATTTAAATTATTAAAGGTGCGCAACACACAAAACTGGAACGAAAATACCGAAGAAATTGTGATGCTCGGGGAAGTTGATAATTTACGGCACATCTCTTTTGTTTGATTTTAAAATATGTTCCTGACGATGCAAATTTTGCTGCACTTCTTTTGGCTCCATTTTAAATTTAGGGCAGATTTGTCGTAAGTTATAAGCGTAGATTCCTGTTCCCATGTGAACGTTTGAGCTCTCGAAAATATTATTAAGCAAAGAATGCTTTTCTGGGAAAAAATAATAAGCAAAGAAAAATTTGCATCGTAGTTAATCGATCTAATTAAGCGATTTCATATAAATATATGTATATGTATAAATCAAATTCGTACGTTATAGAACACTAGTATTAATAAGACAAAGTCACATAGGCAAGGTTTACCAGATATCTATTTAATACATTTATTGAATGTAGAAATCTTAATACCTACATATTTTGAAATTATGCTTAACATCGAATTGCTCGAGGACAAAGTCAGTGTCATAAAAATAGTAAGATAATTTGGATTGGAATAGGAGCAATTTCCGATCCGGGAGGCGCAGGTTCGAGTTCCAGTTAAAGCCGTTTCACTTTTTTTCAGCTTCCGAGTTGAAGAATGCTGGTTCGTGTCCAGTTCGACAGGTTTGACTATTTTCTGCATTATTTAATTTTCGCTTTTTGCAATCTTCAATTAGATCTTAACTTCGTATAGTAAATGAGTTGTAAAATCATTTGGATTCAATTCATTTCCTTTTAAAAACTTATTTATTATCATCGTAAAAATAATTCATGCTTTACTAAAAGCAATTTTTAACATATTCTGGGAGAACCATACATATATGTAGTTCGATGAACTATATTCTATCAATATCTTACGGATGAAAAAACTAGTATTTTACTTCATTGCAAAAATTGTTGATATCACGACCATTTTATTGCCAGCAAATTCATAAATGTTCTTCTCAGTATAGGAAGTTATTTAAGAACATTAAATTAGAATTTAGAATTTAAACGACTATTATATACATATTCGAAAAAAAAGATGTTTTCTTATTTTCTGTTATCTTCTTTATCATCATCGTATTCAATAAAATTTGAATTATGGAGGCGAACTTACGGTAAATTTTACGCATTTTTGTAACTGCTGCTTATTACCCGACTTGAAAAAAAGAGAGATTATCAATTCGATCCGAATTATTTTTTCTTATGCCTGTTCGCGCACAACTTTGGAATGTGAAACTAATTTAGACGATTTTTTTTATTGAAAAACTTTGATTTGTTGAAAGGTACAATAATGATAGGTATATGAAAATTCCGAAATTTTAAATTGAAATTAAATTTAAAAAACTCAATATATGTCGGATCTAAAGTCGTCTAGCTTGAAGCTTTTTTTCAATTTGGAGAAAATACTCTATTTTATGTAAATGCAAAAACAATTATTTTTTAATCACCTAATTTCCTATTTAGCTCTAACCCTTCCAAAAATAACACAAGTCAATAAATTTAAGTTTTATTTTTGTTGCCTTATATGGCAAATCATTTCTATAGGATTTTGTCGCTAGATTACGAATTCGAAAATTGAAAATCTCAATTAACTATTGTTTGTCAAGTAAAGTGTGTAAAGTCAAAACATTCAAAAGACTATCTTTCTATATTTTGGCCATTTAAAAGAAAAAAATCATTGAAAAATAAAGGTTCATCGTAAAATATTTTAACATGGCTTAAATGAAAGCCTGAGTCCTAATCTATTTATATGAATATCAAGTAAAACTTATCTCTATAGCCCTTATTACAAACTTGGCGAATAAGTTATTCAAGAATATACACTTGCAGTGTTCTTTAACTCATGATCAATTTCATGAAATAATCAGTTTATGATTCGAACTTCTTCAAAGCTTTTTGTATTTTTATATATATATGTTTATTTAGCTTAAGATTGCAGCTATCATTTGAGCACCATTATAAGCTTTTCGATCAATTCATTATTTTATAATGATTTTTCATAAATGGTCAAAATATCGCATTTAATCCTATTTTTCTCGAAAACAGGAGCTGATTGGGCATTTTCATTAACGAATTGATAATCTACGGAAAAAATCCGTAAATCCGTGTAATTGTAAACGGGTTTATAAAGCAATTCGGATTTATCTATCAATTTATTGGTTAATAAAAGACACAAAAGAAGAATTGATGTGAAGTTATGCAACTAATCATAATTTCAATGAAATTGTACATTTCGCTCTAAGAAAATGTGTCATTTAAATTTCGATGACAATAACTACACGGTCGCATCAGTGATTTGCAAACAGAATGCCACAGGGCGATGGCATCAGACAATTTCCAACACCGGTTATTGTTGGCATATTTTAATGGAACGAATCGCGCAAATTGCCCCTTCGTGAATATTTTTCGCGGCTGACTAACCGTAAGTTTAGGTAAATCTATGATGCGTTCACCCGAGCAATATGGCGTCTTTTAGCCGGCGACGCCGCGCCGTTGTAAATACCTTGCCGCAGCGAGTCGCTTCTCGAGAGAACCATTTCATCTCGACACCATTTGGTATCTAATAAGATTTCATGCAAAATGTCCATCACCATTATCCCGTTAAGATTTGACCGCTAGGCAAAAAAAAGAAATCTGCGCACCGCACGTAAACTGGTCGGGCCTGCGCGCAGTTTGCGCTCGGATCCTCGGATGTCGGATTCAAAGTAGTAATGAGAAGTACGGTGGCAAAAAAAGATCGCGAAATTGCAAAATCACTTTCTAAACTGAAAACGAAATTGAAAAAAGGCGGACAAATGAAAGAACACAGCGAGAGACACGCACACAACGAGCATGCAACAGCGCGGTAGAAGCGTGTAGCGCCACCACTTGGACAGCAACGTGCACGAGACGTGCATAGTCGTTGACGCATGCGCAGATTTTCGCGAGCCGCTGGGAGTGCGCAATTGAGAAGGAAATCGAAGCTCGAAATGCACCCGATGCAACAAACTGTTGTGCGCATTATTTCTCTGTTTGATGCACTCCCTGGTGAAAAGTGAATCTTGAAAAAGTTACTGGACACGTAATAGTTTGTCGGCGTAATAACGTAGCACCAAGTTAGCATTTTTATGTCCAAACGTGAGCAGCCTAGTACTGCATAAAATTTAATTTTAATTTTATTGGCTAAACTATTTTGCTAGTTTCCCGATGTTCAGAAGTTCCTGTTGACGACGTTTTTGTCTTAAGGAATTAAAATTACCAATTACTTACATCTAGCCAACGTTGTTTTTTAAAATTACGCAATATTTTTATAAATGCTTTTATAAAGGCGATCTCAGAATCAACACTAACAACTTGATTTGGTAAATAATTTTTGGGAATAATTCGGTATATAACTTTGCTTTCTTAATTGACACAATAACATTGCTTGAAAACGGAACGCTTTTTCTGAGCTCCTTTTAATTGATAACATAAAATAAAACAAATAATTAATTAAAGTATGCCAAAGACATTGCACCATTTTTCAAGTCACTGTATGTTTTACATTTTAAGATCAAATACTCAAGGTTATTTTAAATTGTCAATGTGTTTACTATTGAGGCAAAAAATTGGTGCTATTTAAATATTGGTACTTCGACAGAAGAAAAGGGTTTTCTTGTTTCAAAGAATAAAAACGCCTTTATTTTTCTCTGGTCAGAAGACTGCATATGTAAGTGTTTGAGATTAATAATTATTTACAAATACAATATATGGAATCCAATTGACGATTTTCGACAAACAAACGAATTTGAAATGTTTTGGTTATTTACATATGTATGTATATGTAGGTAATTAGTGTTGAAGCTTTTTGCTCACTTATAACGACTTATATCGACATGACATCAAAAGTGTTCAATATTTTTTACTGGTTTTTTACAATTTGATGGTATGAACATAAATTACTTTCTATGTAGATTCGGCAATAAGAGAAAAGTTTTTTACTCAATTGTATTTTGTAATTATTAAAATTTATTTAGATTTATATCTCGACATTAAACTGTCTTATTTCATAAACATAACTATATAAACATGAAAAAAATCAATTTTTCACTTCCTCTGTTGGAGTTAAATTGAAGGTCTCCTCACTTTAATCGTGAAATTAATCCGCTCACGGAAAACGTGATAGAATTGCAACACAATAAAATAATTTGTTTCTTCGAAAGCCGATAATAAGTTCGCATTATGTTTTACTAATTATAGAAAAGATATTTTTCATAGTCACATAGTGAATATCTTAACGTGTAACATTTCCTTGATGCACCTTAAGGTTACTAAAGCATGCCAGGAACATTTACGTGCTACATGAAAAAATGTTGCCAAGACATAATATTTTAATTAATCATAAGACGATACGATATAGCTAATTACAGCTTAGATTTGGTGTACGTGCAAACTGTGCCCTCAATTAGCTTTCTTTTTCCTTTGAGAGTGTAGATTACAATGGTCATTATCAATGTTTAATTTAAAAACTAAAACTGCCTCGGGCTAATTGTGTGTAATTCAAAGCAAAGGCTATGTATGAGGAAGTCAAGGGCGTAATCAGCTTCAAAATATTTTTATTCATAAAAGATAATTTCAACTAAGTATATGCTCCGTAGCACATGTCCCAACTTCGGTCCATGACCAGTGTGAGATAAAAGTGTATATAAAAAACAAACCAGTTGTAGATAATTTTCATATTTTAATGGGCAAATGATTATTCATATCACCAAAGAATACACTTTAAGCATCCTTTCACAAGAATATTGTTTTCGCATAAAAATAATGATGGAATGCACTCACTTAATATCACCCTCATTTCTAGAAAACCTCTGCAACTATCTCCAATTTGTGATAACGATAGCAATATCAGCACTAATATTATGGGCTGAGACATGGAAAACATAATTATATAAGCATATGGTGGAGGCACGGCATTACCGAGTTGCCAGATCAAATTATTTAAAAACAACGATGGTTCTGGAATCGGAATCGGTTTCAGTAATTAATTATTAGATATATTACGCAATATTTCTTCATTAATTATTATTATACAGCAAATCCATAAAGTCTTGTGAATGGTATTCGAACATTTATTATTTCATTTACATGTAAAATCTTAAAATTAAACCTCTGGTACTACTTTTTTTATTATTTAGTCGCGCTTATCAATCCAATTTCAATCACATAAATTTTCAGTTGCAAAAAAGTTACTTTAGAGGAAACACAAATTCGGAGGACACTTTAAGTAAATATACATATATATTTTCAGTGTAAAAGAGGTTAAGTATAAATTTAGTAACAAAAGCGATAAAAGAAGACTGTCTTCTATTAGATTGTGGCCTTTAAGTATCGTTAAAGTGCTTGAAATTGTTTTCATTATCGTAAATTCCGTATTCCTCATTTATTTTAAAACCTTTTTTATTTTGTCTGCAGTGATTTATGTGAAATTTTATCAGAGTCTTTACTTCAAATGCATCAACATTGTAATTTACTACTTTGGTGTCGCATTAAAAGTGAGTGAGGTATTGTAAAAGTACCTATTAAATTTCATGGTATCACTATATGTCATACACAGGGTGTTTCGTTAAAATCTGAGCAGGGTATGCTAATCGATTCTATATGGTCTCCTGATCAATGTTTGTTTGCAGACCCGAGTCCGTTTTTTTTTTTCTGAGAAAGGTTGAGGGAAGCCGAACAAACGTCGATCAGGAGACCATGTACACTACCGCCCATAATTATTCAAACGATTCATAGTTTTGCAATTATGTATGGATATTTTTTAAATAAAACGGTATAATCGAGTTGTGGCACACATTTACATTCCTTCAGATATATTTAATAGAAAAAATAATAAAAGCTAAATAATTCATAAATTAAGGGCATTAGTTACGTATTTTCTTCTGCATAACTACCTTTTACTTTTATGACTGCCTTAAGAATCCTTGGCATTCTCTCTTACAATTTCTCCAAAGTTTCTGGTGTTATCTCGTTCCAATATTGAAGAAGTTTTGCCCAGAGGTCTTCTTTACTTGTAGGACTTAGAGCTTTGGCCTTTTTATCACAAGAGCTCGATAGGATCCCCGGATTTATCTCCTATCGAGCTCTTGTGATGAAATAAGGCCAAAGCTCTAAGTCCTGGGCAAAACTTAGTTATGCAGAAAGGTAGTTATGCAGAAGAAAATACGTAATGCCCTTAATTTATGAATTATTTAGCTTTATTATTAATTTTTCTATTAAATATATACCTATCTTAAGGAATGTAAACGTGTGCCACAACTCGAATACACCGTTTTATTTAAAAAATATCCATACATAATTGCAAAAATTGATTGGCATACGCCTGTTCAGACCTTAGAAAAACACCCTGCATATTTTTTATATCTCTGTCTATCTTTCATATTTTTGGATTATTTATCGTGTATTATCATAAGCATACACATGGCGTAAATTTGTCCGAGTATATACTTCAGGATAATTTTCATAAATTACCCAGTTAATTAAAACCCCCTGACATACATAAACTGATCTTTGACGTTTGTTGCAAATTTACTTAGTTTTTTCCATATTTAAATTCTCAAATTTATTGACGCTTTAGCAGCATTTACGCTTGAAGTGACTACTTTGGTAAATTAATTGCTTAATAATTAAAAAAGGGGTAATTACCCAGAACTTTTTGGAGGTTTTCAAATACCTAGAAATTACACTTTTGTTTTGCTGGGTATTTTCAGAATATTCATGGTATTCTAGTGACACATATAGAGTAAAAAGGGTGTTAATTTAAATACCCGGTAAAGTTTACCTTATGTGTATATCATAGGTATAACGTAAAAAATTTCACTCTAAGCTGTATTTTTTTATTTCAATCTAATATACTTTTATTTTTAAATAAGATTTTCCATAAGAAAAATAAGCAAATGTTCAAAGAAAGCGTGGGCGAATTATGATTATGGAACATTTGATCATTTGACTCAAAGATCTATCGAATTGAAGTGCAAACCAGTTCTCGTTCGATCTTTTCTACCTTTGTGCAAATGGCGATCTCTTCTCGTTACAGGCAATCGAGTATCGACTTCATTAAACCACTTCGGTTTAACTCGAAAAATTCAAATTCCGTTGCATAATTCCAGTGTGCAAACGTGGCTCTCTAATCTTCTCAAAATAACGCTTTGCCCGCTAAAGAGCAGAGGTAAAGTTGACTGTCTTCGACGAATGGTGGCTGCAGTTGCACCAGAAGACGGCGGATGTGCAACTTCGCTGCAATTTTTCTTTAAAACGGTAACTCTACAATCCGGCGAGTTATCTGATGCTATTTTTCTTACTGTGGGATAGAATAATTGATTTTAAACGATTCTTGGTCAGGAAGGAGAGGCGAAAACAGGTATGTAATTGGCTAGTTTAAAGATCTTAAAAAGCTAGATAAATTTCTGAAAATTGTTTGATGGCACTAAACGTTCCTACTTCAATGTTCTAGAATTTTTTGATAATTTTTTTTACTAAAACTTACAAATTTGTAATTTACCTTCTTTGTGAGGTTGTAATATCGGTTTTAATTCGATTTTAAGATTGGTATACCAAAACCAAGGTATACTGAAAAAACAAAGATGCGCTCTAAAATGCTTTAAAACGTACACACCCGTGTGAGAATAAAATGGCCAACTGGTTGACCTAGAATGCTAAGCATTGGCAAGACGAGTATTTCTTTTCGATACGACGATTTATTTGTAAGACGCCAGATGCAAAAATTAATTGAAAAAACCTTACAGACGTACATATTTAATGAGCAACTAATACTACTATTAAGCTACGACCGGAAAACCTGTAAAGTAAGACTAAGATGTTCACTAGGAGACATTACTGATTTAAATAGCATTCAAATAGAGAAAGCTTATATATTTATAATTACAGATCTTGAGGGTTTACTCTTACTCCCATAGTCTTTGTTTAGAAGCGTTAGTTCCACTTTTATCAATTTATGTTTTTACTGAAATGTGCAACAGCCGTGAAAACAATTTCAGGAAGTACCTACAGAAAATGCACAGAAGCACTAAATTAAGCAAAGCAAGACATCGCTTAGTATTTAGTCTAGGCACATTAGAAGAAACATTTCGCATAACTATGACAAGGTTATTCAAATCAGAATGATATATTGCACATAAAAATATAAAAAATTACAATTTTTTGGAGGCAAACTAAAGTATTTTTAATTAAAAGTTTTTCCACAATTTTCGAAAAAAAATTTAGGGAATTTGACGAAAATCACGGTGAGAACTATCACTTTTGACGATTTTAAAGTTACTCAAGAAATACAAGGTACCGATAAATTTTCTTTCACATACATATTTCAAATTATACATATTAAAATTTTTGAAGAGACCTTAAACTCAATTTATGCTGTGTATTTTCATGTATTCGTCTATATGAAGATACCCAACGCTTGTCTTTGAAAGTAAACTTGAAAATTCCATAGAATTCATTCGAAAGGTGAAATTAAGATGATGACTTGGCTTGAAAACAGATAAATCAATACGTTCCACGATAGAATTTTCAAGAAAGATTCCATGAATGAGACATGTAAAAGTCTCATTTCTCAAGCAAAGACAAATTCTTGGACTTTCATTTCAATCCGGCGGTTAGCACAACAAACAAAGCAAATTATATATACAATATTATAAAATTAAAAAACATCCAATGGTAGTCTAGAATGAGGTGTATTTACAGCAAAAACAGAAAAATGAGGAATGAAAAATGAAGAAAAATTTAAATGTTGGATATTCAGGTTACTCTTATATTTGGAAGAGTACAAAATTTCTTGCGAAAAAAAGAATTTAAGAGGATTTGTTTAACGCTCGTACAAATATACCTACACAAAAATCACAAACAAACACATTAAATTGATTGCCATTCGATCAAGTTTCCAATTTATACAAATGCTAATCAATAAGTGTTAATATAATTTTAATCATATCAATAAGTTTTAATTTATTTTGTTATTGCATTTTCCGCGTATAACATAATAAAATATTCTCATTACATACTTCTAAATTAATTAATGTTGTCTATATATGGCATCGAAAAAGCAGAAAATCCTAACGAAAAATACCAAGCAAATTCAACTTGTATTTTGGTTTCTTTCTTTTTTGTGGATATTACCTGATTCCACTTGATTAAAAACCGCAAAATATTTACTTTTAAAATCAAAGTAGCACCTGGCAAAATCCGAAACGTAAGTGAACTCTAAATTTACGCCTGTAGCACTTTATCGCCTAATTACACCCGAGATATCTAAAACTATCTTAACTTGTCTAAAGTAAGCTGCAAATTCCTGTGTTAAATGCAGTAGCGCTCTTGTGAACGCCACTTTAATTATCGTAAGCTTGTCTTCTCACATAAATTTTCCGCAACTATTTCCCACACGCATTCGACGACAATGAGCAGAAGAAAAGTGTCGTTCACGTCTAACTAATTAACCAGGTAAAAGCAGTATGGCACGGGACGGTGCGTTATGCTGCATTTTAGACAATCTATACTTTTGTAATCTTCTGCCCTGCCGGCAGTATACGACTTTATAATGAAAAATATCACAAAAAATGAAGCAGTGCCTAGACAAGGAGAACACAATCCTGGGAACAATGGCTGCAATAGGTTAAGTTTGTTTTTTCCTCAAGAAATCTGCGAAATGTGATGCATATCGTTGCCTGATTAGGTGGGGCATTTTGAAATTGAATTAAGTCATATGTTAATAGGTCAGTTGAAGCACGGCGCATATTTGCCGTGGTTAGCGACTCACTTTATTCCCGAACATACACTTTTAAAACTAAATGAAAAATTTTAATGACAAGACAATCTACGGTGCAGTTAAAAACTTTTTATGTGTAATCAGCAAAATTACTATTAAATTTATTAGTTATTATTAACTTTTATTTCAAAATTGAAGTATTTTAACAGTTATTTCATGTACAGAAATAAGTCTTAAGGTTACTTTGGCTACTTTTTTCTTATATCTTAAGAAATCCCTCTGATATATAGATTGTGTTAGACTACTAGGTGTTATAATGTTTTCATTTGATAGATGAGGATAATAGCTAATCAGTAATAATCTTTTTTATAGCAAAAAGTTTGTAAAAATATATATTTTATTATTTTTAAATTTGAGCCAAAGTTGTCCTTTGAGGAGGGTTACTGTGGCCTGCAGATGGTTTGGGCACAAAACCTATATACTTAAGCAAGTATTGAGCCAATTTAAGTCCTTTGAAATAATAGAAAATAAACAAATGAAGCATCCGACGTACAAAAACGTTTAATTTTCAAAAAAAAAAAAACAACAAACAAAAATTAACTTCTCTACAGTCCTTTGTTACACAAGAAAGTTTGCAGACCTAAAATACGTAAATATTCACACAAGGTAAGTTCGAAGCGTAAATGACAGTTTTAATTTTGAAAAAAATCGTGTAACCAATTAAAAATAGACGTCAGTAAAACCATCTAACATTTCCGACTCGAACTAGGTCGTTTAGTGTCATGGCTACGAATTGGTGCGAAATTCAATATTTTTTTTTGTTTTGAGCCAAAGTTACCCCCTAGAGCTAAAGTAACCCGCATCTACGGTATATCTAACTTATTTAAATTCTTTACAGCAATATTTACAAAATGCAAAGTGATAGTGAGCTTACTCAAATCTCTGTAATTTTGCTATGCCAAGGGCCTATTTTAGAAGACCAGTATTTTGGTCAATGAACTATGAAGGTTGGTTGCTGCACTTCGTTTTTAAAGAAAATTTTCAATATTCCGTAGAACATGACCTTTGAGTACTCTCGATCGAGTTACAGAATAAGAAGCACTAACTCGAATCGAGTTCTAGAATAGGCCTTCAGTTGTCGAAACAAAATAATAAAACGTTTATTTATGCCATGGCGATTATATTGACTAAATAAGCTCATTATGGCTGAAAATTAAATTGTTATAGGTACTTTGTGACTTTGGACTGAGCGGGAGACGTTGAAATAACGATTTTTCATATTTTGCGTTGTAATCTGTGATTATATTTCAGAACAACAGAAAATTATAGAATACATGTTTGTAAATTTGAAAATCATTGGACAACTTTTTTTTCGTATTTCATCACGCATTTTATTTTTTGTAATGGATTAGACAAGAGAGAAAAAAAAACATATTTTTTTTTCAGTGATTAAATTTTTCTATATAATTAAGACTAGTGAAAAAATGTGTAGAAAAATTATTACGTGAAATTATCAATTTTCAACGGTTTTATATCCATTTTAAGTCTAGCGAAATATCCGCACGTTTCTTTTAAAATGATTTTAAAAAGGCAATTTGCAATTTTTTTTGTAACGAGAGGAGTTATTCTTTCCTTAAGTGGAAGCAATATTTCTCCTCGTTTGGGCTACATACTGGTTCATTACCGTGACTCTTTCCAAATAAAATTACCAATCGCCACTATAATTACCCATGAAATCAATTATTAACCTTCCACTTGGGTGATATAACTCTCTAATCGAAACGATTTCATCCACATAATTAAGTTACTCTTCGACTTAATTCTGTCACGATTAAGAGTTTTTTTAGCGAGCTTTTCTGACCTCACGGCAAAAAACATTACACGATCATCAAATTTCATTTCAAAGCGAATTTTAAAGGTGAATGGTTACGCAATTTTAGTCGGTTTAGGTTCGACGCTCTAAAAAAACTAACAACAGTGAATAAAAAGGTGGAAACATAACAAAAAACGCTCTGTTCCCATAGTCGTAATTTTTATGGTGAAATTGAAACAAATTGTTTTGAGACGACCGAATTTTAAACTTTGAAACTGATGGAATCAAAAATTACTTGCCAAGTTTAAAGAAAACAGTATTTATAATGAAAATTTCGCGCGATTTATTTATTTTTCCCACAACCCCACTCCTAACAATATTGAGTCCTGATTTTTGCGAACGTAAAAAAATCATTGTGAAATTGTGGAAGTAGCAAACAATTCAATTGGGTTAACAGGTCTGAACAAATGAACTCTGTATTGTCTTTTCTGGGAGAACATTTGATTCGGTCAATTTACATAGAAAAGTGTTTAAAAACTGACCCACACACATTTACGCTCACTTAATTTTCAACAAATCTGTGCTAATTTTTTTATTTTATTGCCACTTTTACGACATAGTTTTAGAATATTAACCTTAAGAGTGGTTAAGGTCTTCTTCCATGTAAGAAAAAAATTTAATTTGTAACCTTTGATACAACACATTGAGGTTATAGCAAAAAAGTAAAGTTTTGAGTCAAAGATTTTATAATAAATTGCTACTGTTAGGTTGTAGATACATTAAGCAAAAATGGAAAATCAGAAGAGTATTATATGTTAAGTAGAAAGATTTAAGTGCAAACGAATCTGTTTGAAAATTTAACATTTTCAAAATGTGAGACGTGAATTGTGGGGCAAACATAATTTAAAATTGGAATCTGTCTATTTGGACACAAAACTTTGTACCTATCTTATCGCTTCGAAACAAATTCCAATGAATTTTTCTCAAAATCTTCATATTTATTCCAAGTAAAACCCCGATTTTTATTGGATATTTTATTTAACTATAATAAGAAATTTATTTATATTATTTAAAAGGTACCTTGGAATGAATAAAAACATTGGGGCCTATTTTACCAATGTAACCAGTGGCTATATAATGATTATTTTCGCTTAGTTGCTATGAATAGCCACTTTTCAAATTTTTGACTGATCTCCTGGCATAAATTGAGTTTTCTCAAAATTTTGAAGGTGGTACTTTTCCGCTGCAATTACTCCATGATTCCAAAAATTTTTGGTGAAAATTATAGAACAACTTTAAATTAAAAATGTTACCTCTGGATTTCTGTAAAAATTCTACATGAATGTATAAAAATGAGAAACATTTTATTTTATAATACTTCGATTGGTACATATTTTAAATTTTATATCTCGAAAAAGATATTAATATTTATTTCGCTAATTTCAAAGATTCTTGAAGAAGTTTTTAGAATGAAAAAGTGGAAGTTTTTTAATTTGAGATATTTATATGATACAATTTTCAACGAAATTGTTTGAGAATATGCACAAAATTTTGAAGGCAAAATGTCAAATTTCAATTCAATTTCAATTTCAAAATTAAATATCTCAAAAAGTACAAGTGAAGGAAAAAGTTTATTTTGTATATTTGCAACTTTTGGCTCCAAATGAAAACGCCTAAAATTTTATCAAAATCTGTGTGGAAAGCTCATACTCAATCTGTTCCAAATTTCGATCTTTGGAGTTCTTTGGGATTACTCTAAACCTAAACATCAACAAAGCTATTAATTGGTATAAAAATAAATAAAAAACCTTCAATACCTGATATAAAAATAAAACTTTAGTGTCACCGTAATTTGAGTAGGAATTTAATTTGCATTCACTTTTCCTTTCTCTCAAAAAATGTAATCAGCAACTATCCTTGAAGAATTAAGCGCTACACATAATAATTCGGGAAAATTAAAATTAATTTCTTCTGTTTGTCTTCTGAGCTTTGCGTGGTTCGCGTGAAAATGCAAATTAACAGCTCCAGGTGGGGTTTAATTATTAATCAGTGGCTATTTTATTTTACTCCCTGACACTTTCATGGGCCTGAGCCCAAACATTTTATGTGGACATTCTCATAAGTTTCTCCGCGGCCATTATCCGCAGGCAACCATGATTAGGTATAGTGAAGAGTCAGTGAATTTAATAAGGCTCCATTGAAACACCGAAATTAAAATATTTTCACCCAATTAGGCCTTGCACAATATCTGTCGTTTGTTGCGGTCTTATGTTAGCCAAATGAATTTTCACACGATTCTATTCTTCTCGTCTGCAGCAGCGAGAAAGTGAGTTTTTATGATGGGTTCGATTCGCATTCGTACCGCACCGTGCGAACGGTGAAGCAGAGTAAAAATATTTTGGCAAAAAAGTTACGCAAACCTGAGAAACGGCGACAACAAAGGGCCCATTTAAGTGAAATATGTTACAAATAGTACTTTACGCTAATTAGAAGATAAACGGCGGCTGCTGTTGCAACACTCGGACGTGTGCAACATGTAGCGACAATGCCAGCATCTTGCACAGCATAAGAGGTCGCTAATTTAAAGAACTAAGAAAGAACCCTTCGGCGCACGGAAAAAATGTCTTTCACACGTTTTTCCTACTTACCGCTTAAATTACCCCGCAGAAATACCAGAGCCAGCCGGAGCTGCAAATGAAGTAATTGAGGGGCAGTTGGAGTCGCAATAACTTCTTCGAAGTGCACTGCACCAACGTCTGTGGGAATTCTTTGGATTTGCTAAGAAAATGTTTCTTTAGGTCGACTGTTAGAATTGTGTGTGGGCGGAAAGTGAAACGTGACCTAAAGAAAATGAGTTATGAAGTTTCTCACTTATGGCACTAGGAATGAATGAATTGTTATTATCCCTCAGGTGAAAATCATATAAGTATGTATGCTAAATAAAAAAATAACTTATGAATAGGGTACCTCACGGAATTCAATGAAATTTTGCAAAAGCCTTCTATTAGGCCTGAACTCAAAACTGGATGGGTCTGAAGGAAATTCTTGGAAAAATTTTGAAATTAAAATAAAATTCCACTTAAATCTTGTTCAATTTCCCTAAAGAGAACTGAGAAACGACGCTTCAATGAGTATTTTAGCATGATAATGACCCGAAACTCCATTTCGAAGCTGATAAATGAGAATGGGCGTCAAGTTATTGATTTGCCGGCTCTATAGCAACAGATTTGAATTGCATTGAAATTCTCTTGGGGATCCTGAAACGGTGTGTCTCAATTTAGCGTTTCCGAAATGAAACATACCTCAATCTATTTTACTACATATTATGAATTTTAGTTTAGTGTGTAAAACTAAGTATACAGAAGTTTGTTATTTTTTAAATTATTTTAATTAAATTGAGTTGAGAAAAATAGGGTATAGCTTTTTATTCTCCACTAAATAAAATGAAGAAAACACTACATTAATGCCCTGTTCGAGGCATACGTTTTTGTACTGGAATGGTTGCTATTGTCTTGAACAACACTGTATTTTTTTTATAAGTTGTGTTCTTTTGTGCATGTTATCTGGAGTACAACAAGAAAAGCACAAAAGAATGATTCAGAGCACAATTTTTGTTCGGAGGTTTGGGCAGACCTGAAAAAAGTGTTTTCTTATAAGAATGCGCACAAGACAACTCTTCAGCATCTTCGCATGAGGACAAAGATGAGTCCAGAAAATCCATTACTTGAGAAATAATTATCTTCATATTTCCTTTAATTATTAGTCCATGAAAATAATTATGAGGTTTCTTGAAGCTTTTTTCAAAATTATGCCCCGTACTTTAGATTTTTTTTCAGATTTCTCCGAAATTGCGTTCAAGGTGATATCTTGGCCGACACAAATTTAACCGAAAATGGCCACTTTGGAATCAAATATTTTAAAAACGGAGCATCATTTTGAAAAACGGTTCAAGAAACCTCATAATGATTTTAAATTCCCTTTTCAACGACACCCCACATGTAAGTACCCCACCCCTTTTTCAAGATAGGGGCCAAATGGGGAGGGGGCTTTCAACCCTGAAAAGCTAGTTTTATACTTAGGTACACCGATCACCCCAACATATATAAAAAAAAAAACTTTTTTCCTACCCAAAACGCAAGGTCAATGTAGCGGAAAAATGTCCACATAGCGCCCCAAGTTATTAGTAGAACAACTAAATGAACAGAACAATTTTGTACTGTTCAGCTTGCAGAACAACAAATGTATGGCCTGTTCTGGAACAAGTGAAAAAAAGAACGCAGCTATAGATGTTTAGATTGCCGTCTCTAAATAATAATCTTTTGTTACAGGCTATGTAAACTGTAAATTTTAATTATTTCTATTTTAATAAATCCTAAATTCAATTTTATGAACAAGACTAATTTAAGAAATTGTTCTGCGCAGAGTGAATTTAGTATATTCTTATTACTAAAGTGTTCATCCCGCTTTAGTGTAAAGGCCAGTTAAATATTGGCAATAAGTCCCTGAGATCTAATAAAAATATAAAATGTCGTGCAATTGTTGAAGTTCTTAACACGATCCAGCATCCCCAGCCTGGGGCAAGTCAATCAATCAATCAATCAATCAGTCGTTCATTAGGCGGCAACTTTGAGAAATAACCCCGATGAAAATTTATAAATTTGTACGCGTAATAACGTTTTTCATTACGTAAATACTTTAGCTCTTTACAACGTTCCCAGATCCATAAACTGGAAGCACTCTAATGTCGACAATCGAGGAGCACCGGAACCATACATAAAGTCCAGCTGCCACTCTGTCTTGCACGACGTTTTGACTCGGCTAATTAGCAATCCAACATGCAACTGAGTGAAGCATTATGGGCAACATAAAATTGGATGGTACTTTTGATCTTTAAAAGAAAAAAAATTAAAAAACCCTGGTAAACAGCCACCGTGAAGTGCTTCCTTTGTTATGCTGTCTGCGCCCCTATAAGAAAAGAATGCCTGGGAGCCCAGTCATTCGCGACTTTAATGCGTTCAGCGGCACTGAATTCGTGAATTGAGCGTATTGTAACTCGACATTGCTCGACATTCCCCGACATCTTTATTAAGCAAATAATTCGAAAGTATTTCGTGTTCTCAACAATAACTCAAGATACGCTTCACAGACTGTCCGACTAATAATTTGTATTTTCCTTTTCCAGTTTGGGGACCATTCATCGGTGGAGGAAGACCGGCTCAAAAGATGACGTACCCGAGAGGACCACCGAAAACTTCTGTGATAATAGTGTCGTTTTTAGCAGTACTGGGTTTTAGTTTTTTAAGTGAATTAGAAGCTTTGGATAATGGCCTCGCCAAAACCCCACCGATGGGATGGCTCTCATGGGAGAGATTCAGGTGCAATACAGACTGTGAAGGCGATCCAGATAATTGTATTAGGTGAGTTATTTAGTTTTTTTGATTTTCATCACTTTTCATCAAGTAATCACAACTTGTTTTAATGTTATCATAACATAAATTTAGTTATAATTATCTATTTAGTGAATGTTACCTGAGTTCGTCTTTTAAATACAAGAAACCCTTTAACCGGCGGAAGAATTACATACCTTCATAATGTCCATGACCTAAAAATACACAAAAAATTACTTAACAAATTATTTCTCAGAAGGATATATTAAATGGTTTAAAATAAATTCAAAAAAAAATTAAATCGTTGATCATTAATATCGCGTTTATGTCTTCAGATAAAACGAATTAAATATTGTATTGATAAATACTTTCGTGGACAGATATACTTACATAATTCTTATCTAATGCGTTTTTAGTTCAGTCCGAAAGCAGAATAAGTTCAACAATTTTAAGTATCGTAAATCAACTCAGGCGTTAAACGTTTTTGAACTCTTCTCTATGAAAATATTTGTAAAATGAAAGTGTTCATTTTTTTCAAAAATTCAAACGGATCTCATTTGTCTCCATAGAATCTTTGATAAATTCTTTATGTACATAAGTATGCGGACGATTTTCGATTTTGAACCATTAGTGAAAAAGCTTTGATTTGAATTGATGTTTTGCATTTTAAAGTTATATTATCTCTTACCTCGTTTTTGACCTTTGACATCCGGGTTGCAATTCGAACGTGTACATTTTTTAATTCAGACTGAATGTCGATCTAGATCGAAAATTGTGTGTTGTATTTTCTGTGAAATTATTTTACGTTTGACGATGTGTCAAATATTTGTGCTTTGTTAAAATGGATTTGGAGAGTATCTATATACATAAGTGTGCTGTTGCCTCAGTATTATTTCTATAATACATAACGATTACATTTTTTAAAAGTTTAAGTACTAGGATTTTATTACAATTATACAGGGTATCTCAGCTAAGACTGAGGCTAGGCAGTTTTTACTCCCTAATTAATAAAAAAGGTGATAACATTTTATTTATTTGTTTACAAATTATAAACAAATTTCGTCCAAAAGTACTATTGACAAACAGGAACAAGATGTAGAATTTCGGACATATTTAATTTCACAATTACATTGATTTGAAAGTCAAATATATGTTTAATAGACTTAATATTTGAATTTTTTAAAGAAATTCAAATATAATACATATGTTATTTTTGAAATTGAGAATACGTGAAATGCTAAATTTTGTTTTTAATCTGTCCAAAGTATTACGTGTATTATTTTTTTTAACGTTTTGCATTTTTTAGACATTGCGCGTCTTAAATTTTCCTTTTTACGTTTAAAGAACTCTTCAGTAATACAAAGCATTTGTTCAATTATTTTTTTAAGAATGTTTTTGAAGCCATATTTACGACTATGAAAAAGTTTCTTTCTAATCGAAATGGCTATACTATTTAAATTTTTCAATAGAATGAATTGCTTCCGATTGGTTTTAGTTTCCCTTTAAAATAAAGAAAAATCAAATTTAAGTTACGGAATTACAGGAAATATTGTAATTCATATTTAAGCAATAGTATTAAATAAATCAACATTTACAACAGTATTATTTTTCAACCTTTCAATTATTCTAGCTGCTCGGATTAAAATGTTTAGTGAATCTCAATATTGCTCTAAATTTAGAGTGTCCTAGTATATTTATTTCATTGGCCTATTTACCGAAAGTAAGCGCCACTGTCACATTTTGTTCTAACTTAGAGCTGTTAAACCGATTCTAATTTAGACCGTTTTTTGTTAAAGAATTGCGGAGTAGGTACTCTAAATTCAGAATTTAGACTCTAAATTCTAACTCTAATCGTTAGGAAATCCCAAGATAGAGCTCGTACTTCCAATCTTTCTGATCTAAAGTAAATTAAAAACAATTAAAATGGATCTTTTCTAATTCATATAGAGTACAGACGATTGCCTTGCCATATTTAGATAATGCCATGCGACACTTCTTTGGTCGCTTCAACAATATAACGATCCGAAACACGCTTTGAGGTTTGCGAAGGAAGGAATGAATGAATAAAACCACGTACCACTCACCATTGTACTACGTGCAGTTCTCAATTAACAAGTAACTACATACATATGTGTATTGAAAAGTCGTCGAATGGTGCTAATGTTTTGCATAAAAGTGTACATATATATGTTTTAGAATTTTTGTTTGCAAATATAGTGAGAGTAATTCCGCATAGAGGTTTCGCGATCCTATAGTACTAGTTTTGCTTTACTTTCTCCTGCTATTACTGCAACTGATCTTATGCAAGTAACTCGGTGCAACAGTTTTACCTTCACCTTTTAAAGATATGGAACCTTATAAAATGCAATATGTAAATGACATAGAGAAATTGTAATTATACCTTCGTATTCGATAGAGCAATCACGAATGTTACAAACATTATATTCAACTCTCTACCATAAACACTTGCTTATCAATTATACAAAACTTTCAACGGACTCCACCCTCAATGAGACCTTTTCCAACTCAATGGTCTGTGTCCGGAAACACATGCAATTGAAGAATCGGAGGGAAATTAGCCAGCCATTGCACCAGAACTTATCGAACATATCGGAGTTAGTTCGGGTGCTTCGCCATGCCCAGCACGTTCCCGTGGCATCGGCGCGGCGTTTGCGGCACAAGGCGACCTTTCGAAAGTAAAAGCAAGACGAACACACTCGAACCGATGCACCAGTGCAGCTGGCAATTATGCATTTGAGGAGGCGCCTTTATCATCGGCTGATTATGTGCAAAACTTCTTGTCCGCTGCCGCGCCGACCACAGCCCGCCGCTGGGGCCAGTGATCTTCGGCTAATGCGAAAACAAAGCAGCAAAACCATCGCCAGCGCCGTCGCGAGCGGTGTTACAGCAGCGCAGACTCCGCTTATGTAGCCACGGACCTTCTGCGATGGATCGTTTTTCAGTTTCGCTGCGTTACGATCGAAATCGAAACTCCTTGATTATTTTCTAATTCACGCAATCAAGGCCAGATATTAAATTATTTTGTGGCGGTGATTGGTTTTTGCCTCGACCGCAGTCAATCACCGCTGTCCCACCTTCGGATGCGTTGCGCCCTAAATTCGATTTTTTTCTTGAGACGAATATGGGGAAATGGCTTAAAGTCATAATGGTTCCCTAATTGCAGAATTTTGCAGTGACAGTGTAACCTCCGTGAAACATTTAGACGCCTAATTAGCCCATTGCTATTTTCATTTTTTTCTAAATTTTAAACTCACTTCCAATGACAGGGTAAGGCTGATGGTCCGAACTGACCCCCCTTTGAAAATTAGATGCCTTTTGATGAGCAAGCATCCGAGCCTAATTGAGCTCATTCTGCTTTTCAATTCCACTTTATTAAATTATTGGTCACAACTGGTGATTAATAGAGGCGCGTCTTGCGATTATTAGCTTGAAATATTCTCAGGCACGCCTCAATTGTAACATTTTCGTTCAAGGTAGACAATTATTATTTGTTCTTTAATACTTAAAAATAAAGTCAGGGAAACAGTAAGAAATGCTTATTTTCATTTAAGAGATTTGAGTTCTGGTATATCTGTGGTTGGAAGATAAAGATTACATATACCTACTCTAACACATTTTGGTGCAATTTTACCCTTTTCTTCTTTAGAGGTAGTAAAATTACATTTAAAATATATATCACATGAAAGTCTGTTTTTTCTTGTGTACAAATATTACACATTTTTATGGCGGTAACTTAACTTTGAATTAAAATGTCTCTTTAAAGTAACATTTTGAAAATACAATTTGTTTCAAGCGTAGCATTTAAAACATGTATACATACTCTTATTTACTAAGCGCTTTTAATAGCTCCCCATATAAAATTATAGCTATTTAAAAGAAATAAACATATACGGCAATACGCCGTAATTGGGATCGTGATCAATTTTTCCATAGAAGAAAATGTAAAATTGTTCTTAAGTTCAGTATGATTTTAAATTCATTTTTCGAAAATTCCTGCATATTCACACAGTACATGTATACATATTAGAGTGTTTTTATTTTTTATCGGTCCTATAGGATAATGTTTTAGCTCTAAATCTAACACTTATCGTTCCAAAATTTCAGACTTCTGGTTCAAACCTATATGAACGGCGCAAATAGTTTAGTTCCTTATACAATTAACTTGAACGAAATTACTTTTTTACATAAACGTGAATAACTTGTTTAAAAAATGTCGTTTACGAGAAATAAACTAATTTTCCTAAATTTTGCTCTTAAAGAACTAGACGGACGGTTAAGTATTGTATTAAAAGGGTAAATCAGAAGTATTCCAGATGATAGTAAATAATTTTAAAGAAATAATTTACATTTAGAAGATACATGTAAGAGATACTATTTTGTGCTATTGAAACACTCAGCATAATTGATTCATCACTTCTTTTTGTTATGAGTGTGCTCAATTCTTACAATAAACCCTATCCGCGTCAAGGAACTCCTACATTTCGAAACACATCACGGTTGTAACGATATTTTTTTTTTAAATCTTAGAATGTTATTTTTTTTATATCTTCTATACACGTAAAAGTATTATTCAATTATTCTGATTGCATGTTTCTAATTAGCCAACAAGACAATAAAGAGCAGTGAGAAATATCAGCAATTTAGTATGTGAATAATTAAAATAATTAAAGTGCTGGACGCTACATTATGCAAGAAAATCAGCATCACTCTTGGCAGGTTTAAATGTCACACAGGGAACGACAGTTCGTCCACCGGGAGAAATCTGTGTTGGGGGGGGAAGCTCCAAGGGTGGCCCGAGCCAGGACCATTGCGTCCTGGCAAGCGCGATGGGATGGGGAGGCGCGAGGCAGGTGGACAGCTCGGTTGATTCCGCGGCTGGACACCTGGCTGGACCGTCAGCATGGTGAGGTCGATTACTACCTCACACAAATGCTGACGGGGCACGGGCACTTCCGGTCCTTCCTCTATAATATGGGGAAGGTACCGAGCCCGTGCTGCGCCTACTGCGATTCCCCATCCGACTCCGCTCTCCACACATTCTTTGAATGTGTCCGGTGGAGGGCGGAGCGGGCCGACTTGGAAGCGGTGACGGGCAGCATAACCCCAGACAACTTAGTCGGGGTTATACTGCAGTGTGACGATTTCTGGCGGAGGGTTGCCTCGTTTGTGAGAGAGATCCTCCGCCAGAAGGAAAGAGACAACAACAGGGGTCCCTAAGGGGTCTCTGTTGGCTTCATTGGTGTTAAGTTATTTAACTTATTGGCGTGTTTGTTTGTTTGGTGTCTGCCGACAAAAACAGGTGCTCCCTCGGGTGCTCCTGTTGGCTCTTTGTGTTAACTTATTTTACTGGTGTGTGGTTTTATTATTTATTTACTTGTGCCAGAGTGGTGTTTGCGGACAAAAACGGGGGCTTTCTAGGGAGCCCCTGTTGGCTGTGTGAATGGAGACGGATGTCTGCGTGGTGTGTGTGTTGGCTGGCGAGGCATTGCCTTCCTCGGGGGGAGTGCCTTCGCCAGCAGTGTGGAAGGGGGGCTGACAACAGCGGGTGCTCCTTCAGGGGCACCTGCTGGCTGGCTGAATTAGGGGGTGCCGACAAAGGCAGGGGTCCCTGATGGCCCCTGCTGGCTGGGTGAATGGGATGGATGTATCCATGAGTTGGTGTGTGCCTGCGACTGTGGGCGAGTTGACAGGGCTCCACCCCGAAGTAATGTCTAATAAGACGGTTCCGGGGTGGGGTTCCTGGAGGGGGGAGCGGGGTTTTAGTCGGTAGGCCTGGCCTTGGCCAGGGAGTCCGGCACAGGGGCGGCTTCGGCCTCCCTAGTGCGTAACGGCATTTCCCCGCTTCCCTGCAAAAAAAAAAAAAAAAAAAAAAAAAAAAAAAAAAAAAAAAAAAAAAAATGTCACACTTAAAGCATCTGCAAATTAAAATTCTTTTATTTCCGATAAAAAACGATAGAATGTATGCTCTAGTTTGTTAATTAAATCCTATCGATGTTGTAATCAATTGAGATCTAATTTTTCATTACTGTTTATCTCACTTTCCCACGATTATACCAATTAAAGGAGATAAAGAACCGGATTTGCCCTCAGTACCTCACTATTCTAAGGTAATTTATGCAAGTCGTCCGATGCAAAGAATGCATCCCCGTGATGTGTATTGGCAGTTCTTAATGTTAAGGTCACATGACGACTGCAGGATGAATGCAAGTTAGTATGCATGTAGCTGATGCACTTGGTCTCAAAAGCCGCTTTGTGTATCATCCGTTTTTCCAGCTGCGGTTGGACGCATTAGCAAACCGTTTTGCCATCGCTTTGAAGTCTTCATTTAAAATGCAGCTAAAGTATTCAGATTTTTAATTCATATCGAATTAATTGAAAAATATACTCGGTTATAATGAAAAGCAGTGATGTGATGAAGCCCACTCGTATCGCATGAGATTTTTGCATAGAAAATAATCTGGCATTGTATTTATGGTATTTTGAATGAATTTAATAACCTAGGAACTACGCGGAAATAAAATGGTTCACCATGAGCAGGCACGTTTTACCTAAAATCGTGAATCCATTCGTATTTTCACGATTCGAATTGATACCGGAAGATAATCGACAGCGACTAATCGACAATTGCACGACTTTTTTCTTTAACCCTTGATGTAAACTAAAAGATCGATCGGGATTAACTTGTCGTTGTACATCTAACATAGCAAATCCGCAATTCTCTTTTACCTCATTTTTTAAACAGTTTCATAAAAAGACCTTTATTAAGTTTTGATCAAATCCCCTTGAAGGTTACTAACATGTGCTATTAGTCCTTGGAAATTTTAAAAGTGAAACGAGAGGATTTCCAAACGATGTAATTGAATAAGCCAAAATCAATTAATTAATGACTTCCTTGTGAAATTAATCACATTATCTTTCATTAAGCTCGTGATTTTTATGGCCATTCCTAACCGAACGACTTGTTCCGACCTTTAAAGAGTGTCAATTGTCTTTGTCAAACCGTCTCAAGAACAATAAAATTTTTTCCGATTTGTCATAACAGATTGAGAGCTAGCGTAGCGATGAAAAGTCCACGTAATTTCGTCATGGAATAAATTTTAAGCATATCTCTCGTCCCCAAGGAATTTAAACACTGACAAAGATATTCATAGACTAATGTTTTCCTCGCAATAAATAAAAAATGTGGTACCTACAGTTGAATAAAATGTTCATATATTTTAAAAATAAATAAATGAATTTTGGGTAGGATGCACTTTTATCTTTTTATTATGTAGGAAGTCCAACAGGAGCTTAAGTGTGAGTATCGGGGCTGCCATCTTAGATATAAGGGATAAAATGTTTTTTTTTTTAATATATCTCGAAAATTATTACCACGCCCACAAAAGTTTTGTAGAAAGCTTTTCCGTGGATAATTATATTATCTACAACTTTAATTTGTAACTTTTACTTATAACTTCTATAATTATTAAGTTATAAGAAAAAATTAATAACAATTTTGGAGATGAATTACTATTTTCGTTAGTAAAATTTTTGTATTAATTTTTTGAGAAAATTGCTTCTGAGCTATTTGTTAGAGCATTTTGCAACAAATAATTAATTTGACCTAATAATATTTTATATTTTGATTATCTTTGAGGGCTTTGAGCGCGTCGAAGAGAGTAATGTAAAAGCTAAGTAAAATCACTGTTGCTTCATTTCTATCGACATACCATTTATATAATTATATTTCTTCTATTTTTATTGACTTCAAAATATATTTTTTATTAATAATAGGTACATCTTATTTTAAGTTATTACATACTATAATTATTATTAATTTATAATGTTTTTAATCTCTCTTATATTTTTTCGTTATTATTTTATATAATTTTTAATATTAATTTATTATTAGGTAGGTATATTTTTTATTTTTATTTTATATTTGCGTTATACCAACCGTTTAGAATTTCGAATATTCTTAATTTCAGAAATGTATCATATCACTTTTGAATTACTAATTCAGACGAATATTCTATTAAAAATAGAGATTAACATAGACATCAATTTGACTTTAATTTTAAAGCAATGCTATAATATTTTGAAATTGCATACGCTTGAAATTCTAAATTTCAGCTCGTGTGTCGCTGGTATTAGGTACACTATTTTCCACACCAGATCTGAGATAGAGTTTTAGGCTGGTATTTTTCCTATTTGTGCTGTTGTCCACAATCAAAGAAATTTTTAAGTATTTTCTAAGAATCATAAATATGGCTCGATGGACTAAATCTTAGGAATGCCAGAATTATAACTATAGAATCTTTTATTCATAGGTATTGCAAAAATTTTTTCTATCATGACATTAGCTCAGACGCAATTTTTTCAAAAAATTAATAGAAAAAAGTTATTAACATAAATAGTAATTCATGTCCAAAATTGTTATTAATTTTTACCCTTATTTTTAAGATGGGTACATCCCGACCCTGAAAATTCAAACTTAAACCCCCTGCCCCCACATATAATAAAAAAAATAGCATCCTACCCAAAATGCACGATTGAATACCCAATTTAATTGGACTATTATTTTGTTCACTCATTTTCGAAATAATTTAACTTAATTAAAAGTCGGACACAAGATGTGTTGCTTTCTGGTCTGTATGTATAATAGACATACATATGTACATAGTCGACATTCTGGATTTTACGATGGTTACATATTGCCATAAATTAATTGATTAAAGATATTGCAATAAAATTTTAATATTTTACCTAATACATTTGAAATAATATTACTAGACATGATTTATGAAAGTTTAGGTTTTTGCAGAAGAGAAGAGTTATGCAATGTCGTGCGAAGATCCGCTTTATTGATGTTCATCCGATGTGCCTTTTCATCGTTTTGAAAGATACAAATTGTGACTTTTTTATTGACAAAACCAACTTTTACAAAAACTGTCAACGGTTATAAAAATATGTATAACGCATAAAGCATTTTATACAGGCGCACATCTGCAAATATTTGAAGGCCAACGCTGTGGTTGGAGCGATCGATCTTTAAGTCACCCACAAATTAATCGAACAAATGAAGTGATGCTAATCGGCGTCTGTGCTCGCTCTCATCTTGTGCTGATGGAGCAAAATGTGATTGAATTAGCACTAGTCATGTGCGGTTTTCTTGATACGGTTCGCGGGATTCCAAGAACAAAAGGTAGGCGACCAATCAACCTTGTAATGGCGGGAAATTATGCGAAATACCAGAAACCATGGAAACCTCGGTCTTTGGGGAAAATTGCCTTTTGTGTAGTTTGGTCAATTATATTTGCTTGGCACAGGACAGCACATTTGATTTTTCGGTAAAAATAACTAAATTGAAAGCAACCGAAAATCTGGGCTATTATTACGAAACGTGTGCCATAAATCAGCATCTTAACGAGCTCTGCGCTTTATGAGTTGGTCCACTAACGTCAAATTAACCCGAGCAGTTGAACAAGACGTGCACCTTGCGGTTTCTCACAGCTTCCCATGACATTAAGATGTACGTGTGGTAAACAATTGCTTTTTCTCGGCACAATGGACCCTGAAAGTTTAAGAGCGGTCTAAAACGTCTTATACAACAGTCCGGCTGATAGCGTTAAGACTTAAGACGGGTTTAACTGTAACGCGACGGGTGATGCAAACGTTTTATCGCGTCAAATTGATCGCTGCATAAAATCGGGCACGTTTTTATTATTTGTACAATTAACTTTTGGCAATATTTTACGAAGGCACGCTGTTGTGCAACCGGCCGACAATGTTTGCACTTTCAGGCTGATACGATTATTGGCATTCATTCCACCATCCCTAGATTGGCCAATCGGTGAGCGATCAAAGCACCTGATGATCGTTTACATCCCAACGCTTGGCTCACGTTCGTATGCAGATTACTTGCGACTTGCGATGAGAGGTATAATTTTTTAACATTTTGCAGCCTCTATCTGCTGATTGCAGATTGCAGAATTGAGTGATGGCGTGCAAATGGAACATTTGAATTCACTTTTTGAAAGTGTATATTCCTTTCTTGACATTAATGTGTTATATTGGATTCTTTTCAAGTGTTTTACTCATTAAGTATTTTGAGGTTCTATAGTCGTATATAGAAAACCCATATAACTTTATCATTGAGAGCACACTTCTAAAAATGACTTACTATATAAAAATAATTTTGTTTCTTATCATAAGAGACTATATGTAGAGTTTGTATGGTTATTATAGCTATAATATGTTAGCAAAGTAAAGTACCCGAATCCAAATTTTAAATCTATTTTAAAAAAACTTTCCTTGCATGTCATTAGCCTGGACTATAATGGTCTTAAGGCGGCTTAAGATTCTTCGTTTAATTTCTTTAGGATTGATTAATTTTCTGTAGAATCTTAACAAATCTTAATAAGTTCAATTGAGCTTAAGATTTGTTAAGATTTTACAGAAAATTTATCAAGCGTAAAGAAATTAAACGAAGAATCTTAAGCCGCCTTAAGACCATTATAGTCCAGGCCATTGTAAAAACAAAAGAATTTTTAAGCGGAAATAGCCTCTTCATTTGAACGTTTTGTTAAAATGAAAAGTGGAATATTTCGAAAATTATAGCCGACCGCCGAGAAATTCCTTCAAATCCTTCCGTTTTAAACCAGACGGAAGGCTCCTGGATAATTTCATTGAAATCTGTGAGGTTCCCTTTTTCTATGAAACGTGTTTATTTCATAAGTTTTAGACAACGGTTTATGAAAACTTTATTCGTTGAAAAATTGAAATAAAATAATGTGCCATTTATTTGAGTTGGGTTTCAAATTCGATAACCCATTATCTTTAAAGCAGTTTTAAAGAGTGACAAAAATGTGGCATTGTTAGCTTTTCAAGCCCATATTTCTCGAAAAAGTGATATGGTGAAACATTTTCATTTTCGGATCCATTATCTACAGAAAAAGTTCTATAAAATTAGCCAGATATTCGAGACAAAAATTGTACCAGTGTGATCAAACAAGAAACAAACTATTTAATCAATGCTGAATACCGAGCGTTCGGATTATTAAATTCTGTTTTTCTTGTGTTATTTTGCAGGTGGACCACTTTTAATAGAACACAGAGTAGTTTACAAGTTTTCTTTTGTTTTGCTTTTGTGATTTTTCAAGATACGATTAATAGTATCGAAAAAATTCGAAAACAATTTCAATTATAAGTAACATCAAGGATAATGAACAACGGTTTTTAATCTTAAATTTCACTACCTTTTGACCGCGGGTTCGCTCGCGCAGGAAACCTTTTTAAGTCCCTCGGGAATTAATATTGTTTCTCCATAAAACCCCCGATTCACCCCTATAGAGTTTTAATTTCAAGTCATGTTGCCATCTTAGATGATTGATTTTCGTAATGAACGTCCCAAAAAACCTCAAAAACGATACCGATATCGATTTTTAGGTTTATTTACCTCATTTCATCCCCTAAAGGGTTGATTTTCGAAAAGTCGCAAAATACGTATTAGTGTATTCGTTTTTATAAGTACTCCTACGAAGTTTCGAGTTTAATATTGTTTCTCCATACAAACTTTGAACCCTCATTTTACCATTTTAGGGGTTTAATTTCGAAATATTCTTCCTTATTCAGCTTTCTAGGTCTAAGGGTTTCAGCTGGGCGTTGATGAAGTCAGTGAGTGAGTCAACACTTTTCTTTTTATACTTTTTTCATAATTTTACTTTCACCTTTCTATTGCTAACGAACAATTTATAATTGTTTGACAAATACAAATAATTACACCGGCACACAAAAAAAAAAGTGGTCAGTACTTTTGACCAGACCTACTTTTCTATATGCTTTTCGATCCCCTGAATCTGAATCCGGAGCCCGTTTTGCTCCATCGGGCTTGAGTTTCGAGTAAATTGATCTTCATTTTTCAGATAAACGCCTTCGGTATTTTGCTTCAAAGTTCCCACAAACATAACAAAACCAATCAGGGCTTTTGTTACATAAGTGAGAGTTACTTCTTGTGATTTTAGACTCTACAGAAGCCAAGTTACCCACTAATGTAGAGCTGCAGTGGCTTGATGACGACGCCTGCGGGCTTGCTTTCTCACCCTGACCAGCACCGATAGCGGGGCTCCAAACCCCTGCATCGTAAAGTACTCATCACTTGTACCTGCTATTTTCAGTTTTTTTTCACAAAAAACTTTGAATTTTGAACTCGAATGGACAAAGAAGGCAATAGATTTAGATTGAGGGCTTCGGAATTAATAAGAAATCTGCTCACATTAGTTCAAAACACACTACTACTCCAATTTTTCGCGATTTTCAGCGATTTTTAGCATTTTTCCCAATTTACTCGAAACTCAAGCCCGATGGAGCAAAACGGGCTCCGGATTCAGATTTAGGGCATCGAAAAACATATAGAAAAGTAGGTCTGGTCAAAAGTACTGACCACTTTTTTTTTTTTGTGTGCCGGTGTTACTTTTTTGCTTGGATATCTATCCGCACGATGAAATTACAATCATAAGTTTAATGACAAAATTGTATAACCATTTTTATTGAGACAATTACTTTTGCTTCATATGTGTCTTATTTTAATTTGTTAATATCTTATCATCATGCAGAATTTAAAAAATTGAATGAAAAAATATAGTTAACTACTTTTGTTCCGCCGCTCCTCAACTTATGTTTTTAAAAAGTGTTCATGGAATTGCATACTTTTTGGCGAAACTTATGACCATATACAGTGCTTCTCAACATTAACATGTGATGTATTATTTTAAAATTTCCTAAATTTATCATTGCAGTGAAAACCTTTTCCGCACGATGACAGACCTCGTAATTTCCGAAGGTTATGCTGCCGTTGGCTACGAGTACATCAATGTGGACGATTGTTGGTTGGAGAAATCCCGCGGGCCACAAGGGCAACTGGTAGCTGATCGAAGAAGGTTCCCAAGTGGGATGAAGTCTCTAGCTGACTATGTAAGCCTTAAATGCAATAGTTAGTGCAGTTGAATTTCATTTAACATATCTCATTGCAGGTGCATGCACGAGGATTAAAGTTTGGTATTTATGAAGATTACGGCAACTACACCTGCGCTGGTTATCCAGGCATAATCGGATATCTCAGGTCGGATGCTGAGCAGTTCGCTGAGTGGGAAGTTGACTACGTGAAACTGGATGGGTGCTATTCCCTCCCGATCGACATGGACTCTGGATATCCGGAATTTGGGAGGCATTTAAACAACACCGGCCGAGCAATGATCTACTCGTGCAGTTGGCCAGTTTATCAGATTTATGCCGGTATCAATCCCAATTACTCATCAATAATTGAACATTGCAACTTGTGGAGAAACTACGATGACATTCAAGACTCTTGGGCATCCGTGGAAAGCATTATCGACTACTATGGGAATAATCAAGATGTAATAGCTGCAAATGCTGGGCCAGGACACTGGAATGATCCTGACATGGTACTGACCTCTGTTAGTATAAATATTTTGTCAATTTACTACTTTTATATTTTTAGTTGATAATTGGCAACTTCGGCTTGAGTTACGAGCAGTCAAAAACGCAAATGGCTATATGGGCAATTTTGGCTGCTCCTCTTTTAATGTCCGTTGATTTAAGAACGATTCGCCCTGAGTTCAAAGCGATTTTACAAAATCGTAAAATTATTGCTGTGGATCAAGATCCTCTTGGTATTCAGGGGCGTCGAATTTACAAGCATAAAGGAATTGAGATTTGGTCAAGACCAATTGCACCTATTTACCAAACATACTATTCATACGCAGTTGCGTTCGTCAACCGACGAACAGACGGCACTCCATCAGACGTTGCAGTAACCCTCAGAGAATTGGGATTGACTTCACCGACCGGATATAGGGTTGAGGTTTGTTGGTTGACGATACACATAAAAATGGTCAGTTTGATAACATATATTTTGAAGGATTTGTACGAGGATGTCGACTACGGAGTATTAAGCCCACAAACAAAAATTAAAGTCAAGGTGAATCCATCAGGGGTAGTAATTCTGCGCGCAGACGTGCAGCCTGAACGGTTCTCAAGGACGCCCTACAACCCGCTGCTGCAGTACTACCACGTCAAATAGGCTTAGGTTTAATAGTGATAAGATTTGCCAATGACCCTGCTGAGGAGGGGCAATTCCGAGGCTCGGAGTTGTTATGTACCATAATCCATGTTTCCTGATGAGATAAATCCCATTTTTTCCCATGTTTACTCTTTAGGTATCGCATCCATCGCCTGTTCCATAATTGGTTACCTGTGTATATGACAAGTGAACGGCTAAATTTCGCTAACCTGGATATTTATAAATTTGTAATTATATTGTATGTTTTAAGGATATTTTTGTTTTATTTGACATTTCCCTCATACGTACCTTTCATAAGTTAAAATCAATTAAATGTGTGCGAGGATGGTTTTTATAATGATCATTTATATTAATAAAGTCGTAACTCGCTTCGTAGCTGTGTGAGCATCACGCAAAACCTACTGGACTTATCAAGATGCGGTCTTTTTAAGGCCGAAACACATAGTGTCCGATCCGATCCGATCCGTTTCGTTCCGACCGGACGGACAGATGATTATAATGTTTCCTATCCGAACCGTCGTTTGACATCTGTTTACAAAAGCTAAAATTGAAATTGCGAAAATTGTTCTTCTTTTCATATAACTCGGCGGAAGTAGCCACTTTTTCTATAAATTTTTCATCCCTCATTGCACAGCCTTGTTAAGTCAAACTTTTATTTAACTGTAAATACATTCACTTGTGAGGTTATGTAGCGTAATATTTTATTTACATTGTTTATTTATTTTTTAAAGTAAATAATTTATAGCTCTTATACTTTTTGGTATAATGAAACTAATTTTCATTTCACGTCAGAATGATATGATGCTCAAATGATATGGCTGAAAAAAAATCTATTTAGGATTGTTCATGTTTCTTTTTTTTTGGAAAAACTTTAAAAATTTGTACCCTCAGCTATAGTTACAAAATATAATTTACCCGCATCTACTTTTAATTTTTTGGGGGATAATAATTCAAAAAACGGCTTCTGCATTGATATTCATTCACATTTATTTTGAGTAAATGGGTTTTTGAAAATAGTAAAAGATTTCTATTGCACTACAATTTTAACATTCAATATCCAATAAAGGCAGAGATATACAAAGCATCAAGAGATAATAAAAAGCACTCTGCACCCGGATCGTTATCCTCAATTTTTGAGGCACCCTGTTCATTTGAAGAGATAGCTCTACTCTATTAGATATGGACTATGATTTGACTTTGCAAGCTCTTGTAAATTGCACTCTGTACTCTCTGGCAACACTGAATTGATTCTATAACGAAAGAAAGAAAAACATGTGTTTATTCGGCTTCGGGGTTTGTCTCATAATCGCTTCGACTTTGTTTACTTTATTTTGAGCCACACCTCTTCGATCCGGTTTTCACTGGATTTTCGAACGGAGCATCACTTCAAGTATGGAAATGACTTTGATCTTCTTTTTTGCTTTCTCGCAGATCGGTTTAATCCAATAACCTGGTATAAAATAAATTAGGTAACTAAAGGTGAAGTGCGCACCTGCCCAACAAACGGAACCACCTGCCTGCCACGTCGTCCTTGGGAAGAGAAAGCCCTAGCAAATGATCGCGCCTCCACGGCATGCATACCTGCCCCAAGATCCCCGGTAGACGTGCCCAAAAATTAATAATATTCAGTTTTCCGCTTCCTGTTCGCATATTGCTTCAGGTTGAAAAAAATCTCAAAGTGCCTGCATGATAATTGAGAATATTATAAATGTTCATTTCACCCAGTTTCATAAATCCAGAGATCATCTTCTCGAAAAGTGTTTTGGGTCACCGACGAAGTCCGTGTGCTCAGACTTACTCAATTAACGAGCTTATATGTAATTTAATCAATTTTTGTTACTTTGTTGCATTTATTATAGTTATGCTAATGAGCCGCCGGTCTAAGGTTCAGTCTCCTCCGCCTAAAATGTAAGAAAACAACTGCTTCGGCTTATTATAAGAACGTAATTAAGTATAGTTCAATGGCAAGTCAGCGTTTATGTAGGTGCACAAATACAGTTGACGAAACATTTTGCATTTCATATCTGGAATATTGAATTTGAATGTATTTTTATCAGCCATGGGCGAAGTGCTAGACGAATTTACATATTTACTGTCTAAAAAATGAGGGATAGAATGTCGCGGATACAATTTGTTGCAAATAAAAGTAATACATAAATAATTATTGCCTTATACTATGTCGCTATATTTCATAATAAAGATTTTGATGAAAATTTATAAGTATAAAATATATATGTAGGTATATTTCTTCATGGTATACGAGATTTAACTTAAACCGCTAAAGCTAGTACTACATATATTGTATTGTTATTTTATGATTAGGATTTATGAGTATAGCTGTCCGAACCAAAAATCTTAAATATGTTCTAAAAAATTTTGTCTAAAGAATATATTGACTCTCAAAAATACAATTGTGTCGAGGCCACACCAAACTTTTTTTACTAATTAAAAGAGTAACGTTTTTCTTGTAGAATATTCCCTTTTTTCATGAAGAAAATTTATCAACCAAACCAATTTTCAGGCAATTTTACCGCGTCCATGGCAATTTTAAAACAGGTATCGTTACCAATTTACTAATAACTGCTAAAAATATTCATGTCAAAATTTCAAACAAAATTTTGTTTTTGTTTTATGTATCTTTAGGTACCTCAAAAATGTTGAAAGATATCTGCATATTTATATTATATTAAGCATATGGCATCAATCAGCCAGCGCAAAATGAGATCCCATAAAAACTATGTGGTGCAATCAATTTCAGTTCATAACTTTTTAATATTTGTTAGTACAGTAACTATAAAGAGAAAAATATGGAAATTGTGTCAAAGTTAAATAAACAACCAGAAATTAAACCGGAAAATGGAAAAATATGCGCTATAAAAAGCAAGAAAACCCAAAGTTCGAGTTCAGGCGTCACAAAAGGAGAACGGTTGCCAGAAAGTCTCAAGTCCAACCGGCTGGCAGCAACGTTGCCAAATTTCCGTCACCGATCCTCAGCTCAGAAAGCGACAGCATCGCAAGATCGAAGACTTTGGGGGTCAATACCTACTTTGTATCTAAGACATTTTACGTTTCTTACGTCATGGGCTACGCCTCCTAAGTGCATGAGTAGTTCTCGAGCCGATAAAACGAGTAGTGAGTGGACACGTGTAGCCAGATAGCAACGATCTGCTTAGACTTAGTCTTAGACAGACTGTTGAGTGTTGACATCTAGTATCTGCTATCTGGACGCACTCGCGCATACTTTTCGCTTTATCGATTCTGCGGGCGGGTGGCAGCCGTCATTGTGGGGCAATCAGGTTATTTTAGAAAATCAGGCGATATGCTCGATTTACGACTTCGCCCCACTCTCCCTACTCGACCGGCGCTTCCTGGAACAATCTGGCTCAGGGAATTCAGAACAGAATCTGAAGCAATGTCGCCGCAAGGTCAGCGGGTATCTTTCAGTTTAGTCTGCCTACTTTCCTAGAAAAATTTGGTAAATTTAGCCGTAAACAAGTGGCGCGCCGTCACACTGATGCGTTTTCTTATACTGTGGAAAATAATCTTTTTTTTTTTTTTGGTTTCATAGCAAGAATTTATAATGAAATGATTCAATTTAAATAATTAAAGCTTAAGAATAACTGTATTTTGTTGCTTGCTCCATAAACTTCGCACACTTGTTCTAAAAAATTTCAACCATATGTTGTGCGAAGGCTGCGATCCACTTTTATTGTACTTACATACAAAAACATATGTGTGTATAAAATTAAATTTATCACTCGTTTGCAAAAAGCTGGAACGCTGCAGTTGCCGCTGAGTTTGCTTTATACCTGTATTACAGAACCGTGCAGTTCATATCTGTTTATTATTATTTTTTAAATTATTTCTTTTCTTGTTATTTTCTAAAAAACCGGTCAAGTGTAAGTAGCACTCACTTGTTGAGTATTTATTGTTCTCTTGTTCCACAGATGAGATATCTCCACTATCGCATAGTGCGTGAAGCAGTATATTACACAGCAAATATGTAGTCTTAAAATTATTGAGTTAAGCTCACATTTGACCTTGAATCGAGTTTAATTTGCTTGCTTGCTGTAGCAATAAAGGAAACCTTCAATCGTTCATTTTTTCTAATTTTTTTTAAATGATGCTAAGTTTTTCACATCAAAGCAGCACCCAACCTTCTCAGCACTTCAATAAATCATAAATTCATCCAAATCAGTAGACTGGTTTAGAAGTTGTAGCTTAACAAATATAAAACACCATTTTAAAAAATGGTTAACCATTATTCCTGTTTAAACAAATAAATATTCAATCTTTATCATAAATCAAGCTTTCACCTCGTAAAGAAGGATAGTAGCAATATTTCAAAATATTTTTTCAATATTTTTCACGACATAAAATGCTAGCGCCAGCGAACCAAGGGACCTTGGACTTTCTCAATGAAAATGAAAATCGTGAGTTAAATAAAGCAATTAGCCGGACAGTCGCTCAATTAGCGTTGAATCGTCCAATCCTCGTAATCCCTTGCTTAATACCCGGACGAGTACATTTCGCCAACATAGAGACCAATTAAATAGCAATAAACGATTTTTAATTCTTCAGCTGCGCAATTTATTTGACTTGTTTATTTACTAATGGTCATTAGAAAATTTGTTTTGTCACTGCATTTCCTAACACTGCAGCTCGCATTGAAATACATTTTTTCAAGTTAATTTTTGGTTCAATATTTTAAGTACGTGATATTTCTTCAAAATATTAAAAAGTTATTGTAACTAAAATCTGAAAGAAGATATTAAAAATAATATAGGTACTACACTGAGAGAAAAACGTTAATAATTTTAACTATTTTATTTAGTTATAATTGCTATTTCCTAAAAAAATTAATAAATAGTAATATCAATTTACATTTCAGTTAAATTTAACTAACAATTTTTACGAGTTACTATTTTTATAAGCTCTACTATTTAGAATAGCCATATTTCCAATTTCTAGAATTGTCAAGTCAACTTTTCTAAAATAATAAAATTTAATTTGGCCAAAAAAAATTGTTAAAATACCGCGCCATAAAAATCTGAAAATTTTTAACAATTTCGTTGGTCAAATTAACTATTAAAAATAGTCAATCCTTTAGTCACACATCGCTTTATTAACGTTGAATTGCTAAAAACCCATTGGCGTGTGGTGGCTCGAGAGTAGAGCTACTCGCGTACCAATTCAGAGTTCCTGGGTTCGAATCGTGGGAACACAAGTCAACTTTCTAAAAAGGCATCGGAATGGCGCGTGCTTCGGTGGGGTACAGCAGCCGCTGCCAATCCGCAGGCCCCAGGTTCAAACCTAGCTCCGGTCGGCAATATCGGAAAATCAACTTTTTCTCGTCGTCAGCAGATTCACTATTTTTCGCACTGAAGAATTTTAAATTTTACTAATAGTTGTATTTGACTTAAGAGGGAACGCCACTGTGACAGGCCAAAATATTTTGAATTTTCGCGAATTTTTTTGGGCAGGTTTAATTTATTTTTGAAGAATCGGATGAAGGAATATGTAAAGAGAGTATATCCAACTATATGTACGAAAACTTACAATTACAAAATATACAAAATTCGTTGAGTTATAAACATTTTCGTAGTAGTCCAAAAAAAATCCTCCTTCATTGTCCCAACGATTCATGTTGAAAAACTATTTAAAATTGAAAAATAAAATGTTGTTTAGAATCTATATAAATGTAGCTATGGTTGCACGTAGGGGTTTTTTGGAAAGGTAATTAGATAGGTAACTTAAAAAAATAAAAAGTGGGTATGTTAATAACGTGAATTTCGGAGAAAAGTGGGGCGAAATGTGAAAAATCGTGAAAAAAATTACTTTTTTCAACTTCCAGGGGTGATTGTGGCCAAGGGGTTGGAGGTAGGGGGGTGATGTTGACCTTTTTGGAAAGGACTTTAAAATAGTGACTTTTTGAGATTGGTTTGGGGTCGCTGCGATGCGTAGAAAAAAAGATAAACATAGCCATATAAGGCAACATCCTGATTTACGAATCACCCTGTAACTGCCTCTCGCACCGGTTCAGAGTTTTTTTTGGGCCGTCACAGTGGCGTTTCCCCTTAATTAATTCAAATACATAGTTGTTTGAACTTTCTTCATAGTAAATATAACGTTTTTGAATTTATACAAATTATTAAACAATAATTGGCTGAAAATCATTGCTGTAAAAAGTTAATTCTGTTGTTTGTCGTTTATAGTAAAATCAACTATATTTTTATATTTTTCTTTCAGTGTATCTGTGCATGAAAATCAACGAAAATTAAGGTAAATAATATTTCTAATCTTTTCTTTCAGCGGCATGACTAAAAACTTCTGATATGTGTATTAAGTAAAGTGTGTAAATTTTCAATTTAATTTGGAAGCTAGAGCAGCTAGAAAAAACTCAAAGTGTCCAAGGTACAACAAACTTGTTGCACCTTGGCTATATAGTACATACATCTTTCAAGAAAAACACATTTTTCCGCTTAAAATTATTTTATTTTTGGCAAAGTAAATGCAACGACATTTCATCAAACGTTTTTATTTATAATTAACTGAAAACACCTACAATAACCTACAATATCTTAAAACAAAAGTCTACGCCTTTCCGGTTATATCAGTTATATATCCTATAAATTACATCTTGAAACTTAAAACTAATAAATTTTCGTTAAGAATTCTTAGAAAAAAGGATTAGTTCAACATTCATTGGCCCCTGTCCAAGATAAAAAGTATTTATGGTCGCCAAAATGCAACACTTCACCAGTTTTATTCAGCGAGCCTCATAAATACACTTTAAATTTAGGATAGATCGAAACATTTATACTGCTTTGCACCTATGTTAGCTGAGATCACATTACCTCCAAGAGATTTTTAATAAATTAGCAAAATTTTAAATACACTAACTCGCGGCAAAATCAAAAAACTTCTTTATTGTATATAATTAATACATTATACTCAAATGTTATTTCTTTCAATCAATGTGTTAAATTAAGGAATTAGGAAATTTAGTAATCTTATTAATAGTTAAGATTTTATAAGTTTTCTGAAATAAATAGTAATACAATAATTAATAATAATAATTATGGTTTATACCAGTACAATGAAATACCTTTGCTTCTCCTGTTTTATTAAATTTTATGCGGAGAAATTCTGAAGCGTAATCATATTTAAGTATCATTCATCTTAATTATCATAGTTGCGAACGGATTGCATGTGAAATGAAAACGTAAATCACGTTAATATGAGACCACTTCAACACTAAAAATAGATTTGTAAATTTATCTATTATATATATTAAAATGGACGTGTGTGTGCCTATATTTCACTCTGCAGCCAAAACTACACATCACAAATGAAAAGTGTTTGTGTGGGGTAGTAACCCCAAGCTTCCCATCGTGCACTATGGTGGTTGCGAGTCTATAGCTATAAGGGTGTAATAGATATGGGGGTTGAAAAAAGTTAACTTCGAAAATGTGTGACTCTAATTGAGCCGTTGAGAATCATAGTGGCGTAGAAGAGAAATTTCTCGAAAGTTCGATTACTTTCTGGAACTATCTAAAAGATTTGAGAAATTACTCGAAAGTTCGATAACTTTCTGGAACTCTCTAGAAGCTTTGAAAGTTTGATAATTTTCGGGAACTAACTAGAAGATTCGACAAATTTCTCGAAAGTTCGATAACTTTCTGGAACTTTCTAGAAGATTCGAGAAATTTCTCGAAAGTTCGACAACTTTCTGGAACTTTCTAGAAGATTCGAGAAATTTCTCGAAAGTTCGGCAACTTTCTGGAACTATATAGAAGATTTGAGAAATTTCTCGAAGGTTCGACAACTTTCTGGAACTTTCTAGAAGATTTAAGAAATTTCTCGAAAGTTCGATAACTTTCTGGAACATTTTAGAAGATTTTAGATTTTTTCGAAAGTCCGATAACTTTCTGGAACTATCTAGAAGATTTGAGAAATTTCTTTGAAGTTCAATAACTTTCTGGAACTGACTAGAAGACTCGAGAAATTTCTCAAAAGTTCGATAACTTTCTTTAAAAATGATTCCAATTGGTCTAGAACGTACTGAATTTTTCTATAAATTTCAGAATGATCTGGAAAGTTCTAAAAGATATTTAAATGTGAATTATTTAAAAAAAGAATACTAATCGGCCTCTAGAATGTTCTGGATTGTTCAACAAATTTCAAGACTTAAAAATGATTCGAATCGGTCTAGAATGTTTTGGATTGTTCTGGAAATTTCGAAAACATTATGAAAAATTCTAAAATATATTTAAATGTTTTAAATCAGTGAATAATGATTCTAATTGGTTTAGAACGTACTGCAAAATTCTAAAATATATTTAAAAGTAGTAAATCACACTAAAATTATCGGAACAATCCAAAACATTCTAGAACGATTAGAATTAGTTTCAAGTGATTTACGACATTTAAATATATTTTAGAGCTTTTTAAAACGTTTTCCAAATTTTTTGAAAATTAAGTGGGTAGTGAGGATGGCTTCTGAGACTATATAAGACGAAATGTGATGCACATGCTTCAGTTTATAAGAAGTGTGCGACGAAAGATAAATTTATAAAATTCATTAAAAAAAACGTGTTCTATATTGTACTATCAAAAAATAACCCAGCGAAGCGGGTGTTTCCAGCTAGTAAATAAATAAATTTTTAAGATATATCGGTTAGTCGATATTACTTTCTGCTTTAGTTACACTTACAGGTGGACCACGTGAAAATAGTCAGAAAAATAACAGCGCAATTGAACTCAATTGGAATTCTGTGGTTTTGTGGCAGTCCACTTGAATTTCCACTTTGATTACTTTAAAGATTAGCAAATTGTTCAAAGCTAATATTTTAAACTAACCTAAGATGCGAATGGCAACTGAAGCGTAAAAATAGCATTTTATATATTTTGGGGAACGATAAATTTTATTTTTATTAATTAAGTATCGTCCATGAGCGCAAAAAATATTTCACAAATTAATATTTTGTTTTTTTTTGTAATTTTAAATTTCCAAATTTCAGCGCTATCGGCTTATTTTTAACCGACTTCAAAAAAGGAGGAGGTTATGAATTCGTCGGAATCTTTTTTTTATGTCTGTTACCTGATTTCTCCGTCAATTGTGGACCGATTTTAATAATTCTTTTTTTAATGGATAGGTTATGCCTCACAAGTGGTCCCATTTAAATTTCATTAAAATATTCCACTTCAAAGGGTGGAAAATTAGGGGATGACTGAATTTTATTGATTTTCATTCACTTCATCGCGCGATAATTTCAACAATTATGGATCGATTTTGAAGATTATTTTTCTGACAGGATATGTATCATTATAAGGGATTGACTAACAAATACTAAAAAACCAAAATGGCGGATTCTAAGATGGCCGCCTTTATAAACACCACTAAAAAGCAAAAAATAAAAATTATTTAAAAAAAAAAAAAACCGCCTTCAAAAAACAGCTAGGAACTAAAAAGCAAAAAATAATTGGTAACATTTACATATACGATTTCCTACCTACTGATGTGTTTGAAGTCGGTGCCAAAGTCCAAAAATAACAATGAGCAATACTTATACTTAGTGACTTATAAAGAGTTGAATTAACAACGAAACGTATTTCACACATGTGTGTGCCCGTTTGGGTTGTATCGCTCAGCCTACCCACGCTCGCTCGAAAGTTCGTCGCACATGCGGGGTGTAGCGGGGGACCTATTTGGCTTGGCACCGAGTTCAAACACATCAGTAGGTAGGAAATCGTATATGTAAATGTTACCAATTATTTTTTGCTTTTTAGTTCCTAGCTGTTTTTTGAAGGCGGTTTTTTTTTTTTTTAAATAATTTTTAAAATATCGAATGCGATATTGTCGATATCGAAAGAAATCGAGTTTAGCACCAAATTCAATTTTTATAGAGAATTTAGTTCTCAAGATGTTTTTAAACGAATTTGTCACGTTTTTTTCTTAATTATATGGGGAACAAAATTCTGTTTATGCCGTTAACGTCGATCAGAAATTTGTAATTTGAGAAGAATTTTACAACATTTTGTACCTAATTACAGTCCCCAAATTAAATTCTCATTTAATAGAATAGAAATCACAAAATTGTGCGGCTTATTGGCCTCAACTAAACTTTGAACTGATTGAAGTGCTGACAAACTCATTGCCAAGAGTCTTAATTGGTTTGAATTTTTCAATTGGGTTCGGGTACAAATTCGAATTGAATAACAAGAGGCTTGAAATTCAATTGAAGATGTCATGGGTCCAAATTTAATTCTATAATATAAAATTTATTCCCTTGCTATTGGTGTCGCGTGACACGCAGTAGATTCCAGAAAAGCATGTTTCTACAGTATCTGTTCAAAAAATTAGAAGCAGGCAGTTATTTTCAGAAATTCCGTAGAAAATGAGGTTTTCCCGCAATAAAACCCTTTCCAAGGAAACTTTGTCAACTGCAACTGTCGTCAGGTACTAAATGCAAGATATTTTGGTAATTAGGGAAATCCCAAACATACCTTTTAACGGCTGGGAGGTATGTGAAGGTAATCGAGTCAATTTTTTGTCTCATTTGAGGGTAATTTTTGTTGGAAAATTATTGAAAATTTTGGGTGAAGATGAACTTTGAACTTGTTATTAATATTGGAAGCTATCAGTCTTTCGTCAATTTCTACTAAGTTTCAAATTGAATTGTTGGACATATTTTAAATCGAAAGTGCACAGTCGTCCGAATCCAACAACATCAATTTTAAAAGAAAATATTGAAGATATATTGAGTAATGGCAAAAGTCTGAAAGACATGATAAAGGCGTGTATAGCCAGCATTTCCAGAAGAATTCGAAATATTGTGAAACAAAAAGGAGTGACCAATTTTTAATTTAAATATACGTATATGTATATAAATTGGCACTCTTAATAGGTTTAAATAAAAAGTACACTTTTTTTTGGAAAATATACTTCATCAGTTAAAAAGTTTTACATTTAGTCCAGTCAATTGAGGATTTAACCGTTCATTTTGGGTAGGATGCTATTTTATTTTTTTATTATGTGGGGGGGGTCCAACAGGAGCTTAAGTTCGAGTTTTCGGGGTCGGCGGTCCACCCATTTGGCCGCCATCTTCGAAATAAGGGTGAACATGTTTTTTTAATATATCTCGAAAACTACCACTCTCACAAAAATGTTGTGCAGAGATCTTTCGTAGACAATTATATTATCTACAACTTTTCCTAATAACTTTTTTTTGTAACTTATACAATCAAAAAGTTATGAGCAAAAATTAATGAAATTTTTGGAGGTAACTTACTGTTTTCGTTAATAACTTTTTTTGGATAACTTTTTTAAGAAAATTACTCATGACCTATTTTATAGAGCATTTTGCAACAAATAATTTGACCTAATAATTTTTTATATTTTGATTATATTTGAGGGTTTTTTGGAGCTTCGAAGGGAGGAACCTCAAAGACAAGTAAAGTATCTGAATAGAAAAAATTCACTGTTGCTTCATTTCCATCGACATACCATTTATATAATTATATTCCATGTATTTTCATTAACTTAAAGATATATTTTCTATTAATAAAACCATCTTGTTTTAAGTTAATAAATATTTTATTAGGTTAATTTTGGTCTTTTAGAAGGCCCAGGTTGTGGGTCGATGTAACCTTCTTGGAAAGTCTCATTAGCTGAAACATCAGCTTCTTCGCGAGGCATTTTGTTTACGTACAATGGTAACATTGAAAGGCAGTCTTCTTCAATTCCTTCTTCATTTAGTAGCTGAGTAATTTCAACTATGTTTTCGCATGTTTCTCCACTGCAATGTTGGCAAATAGACGAACACTTCAAACCAGCTCTTCGAATTCACTTCTGGTGTAGAGTTATTCCTACAAGAGAATGTCGACCGTAATCTACTCAGTCCGATCGGTGAACGATTTTTTATTGCAGTTTATGGTGGCGATAGTGGGCAACAATCCATAAATAATCTACGTTACAAAAAATTTTCGAAAGCTGTAATTAAAACAAAATTTAATTTATCTTCTCTTCCACCTACACAAGATGCAGCTCGTATGCACACCTTCAGAGCTTACCATCAAATACAAACTTGGTTAGGGCGGTATAAAGATCCTGAGTTGTGGTGTTGGAAAAAAATATCTAAAATGTTCATGCCAATACAGTGTACTCAGGCGCCTGCCTGCACCACAAGAGCTGCTAAAATTAATGTTTTGCAGATGCAAAACTAAGTGCGGTACAGCTTGTGGATGTTGCACAACATTTTTGTGGGAGTGGTAGTTTTCGAGATATATTAAAAAAACATGTTCACCCTTATTTCGAAGATGGCGGCCAAATGGGTGGACCGCCGACCCCGAAAACTCGAACTTAAACTCCTGTTGGACCCCCCCACATAATAAAAAAATAAAATAGCATCCTACCCAAAATGCACGGTTGACCTTTTTTTTACGCCGGATTTACTGGACTAATTTGTATAATTTTTCTGTTATTTTCCATGTGCGTCTAATTTTTTGAACGCCTACTGTTCTGTATATTCTTCTTTCAAAAACGCACTCTTGCGTCTACAATTCTATTTTCTGTTTTATGGCTAGAAATTCTATACTGTTTGATTTGAAGTAAATAAGTATTTTCAATTTTATAGAATTATATATGTATGTATATAGATAAAATAGCATAAGTTGGCTAAATAATTTAGTGTTGGTCTGTCAATTAAAGTTCGTGACACAATAACACAAATCTACGATATTTAGGTGATGATAATTTGTTTTATGGAATTTATTTTAATAATTTATTAAAGTATAACGATATGCATATTTACCACGAATAAAAGTAGAAAATATGTAAACTTTATGTTGAACTTTAGCTGGGCTCAAACTTCACTTAAGTCAAGCTCAAGTATGGCCTAAACCTTTAGCCTATTTAATTTCCGTTAAGACTAGCCAGTTCGAACTTTAAAAGGCTAGCTAAAGCCTGGGATACATACAGCTCACTCTAGAAGCTTAATTAAACTTAACTAATAAAGCGTAACTTAAGCCTGATTCAGATCCTTAACAAATTTTATTAAAATGTTATAAAAATTGGGTTGTTTATTATTAAATTATTACCAGATGAAATTCCAATTTTAATCTACCACTAGCTTGAAACACCCGCTTCGCTGGGTTATTTAATGAATTTTATAAATTTTCTTTCGTCGCACACTTCTTATAAACTGAAGCATGGTCATCACATTTCGTCTTATATAGTCTCAGAAGACATCCTCACTACCAAAAAATTTTGAAAACGTTTTAAAAGGCTCTAAAATATATTTAAATATCGTAAATCACTTGAAACTAATTCTAATCGTTCTAGAATGTTTTGGATTGTTCCCATAATTTTAGTGTAAATATATTTTAGAATTTTGCAGTGCGTTTTAAACCAATTAGAATCATTTTCACTGATTTAAAACATTTAAATATATTTTAGAATTTTTCAAAATGTTTTCGAAATTTCCAGAACAATCCAAAACATTCTAAACCGATTCGAATTATTTTTAAGTCTCGAAATTTGTTGAACAATCCAGAACATTCTACGGGCCGATTAGTATTTTTTTAAATAATTTTAAACATTTAAATATATTTTAGAACTTTCCAGATCATTCTGAAATTTATAGAGCAATCCAGAACATTCTAGACCAATTGGAATCATTTTTAAAGAAAGTTATCGAACTTTTGAGAAATTTCTCGAATCTCCTAGTCAGTTGCAGAAAGTTATTGAACTTTAGAGAAATTTCTCAAATCTTCTAGACAGTTCCAGAAAGTTATCGAACTTTCGAGAAAATTCTAAAATCTAAAATGTTCCAGAAAGTTATCGAACTTTCGAGAAATTTCTCAAATCTTCTAGATAGTTCCGGTAAGTTGTCGAACTTTCGAGAAATTTCTTGAATCTTCTAGAAAGTTCCAGAAAGTTATCGAATTTTCAAGAAATTTCTCGAATTTTCTAGAATGTTAATGTTCCAGAAAGTTATCGAACTTTCGAGAAATTTCTCAAATCTTCTAGATAGTTCCAGAAAGTTGTCGAACTTTCGAAAAATTTCTCGAATCTGCTAGAAAGTTCCAGAAAGTTGTCGAACTTTCGAGTAATTTCTCGAATCTTCCAGATAGTTCCAGAAGGTTATCGAACTTTCGAGGAATTTCTAAAATCTTATAGAGAGTTCCAGAAAGTTATCGAACTTTCGAAAAATTTCTCTTCTACGCCATTATGATTCTCAACGGTTCAATTGGAGTCACACATTTTCGAAGTTGACTTTTTCCAACCCCCATATCTTTTACACCCTTATAGCTATCGACTCACAACCACCATAGTGCACGATGGGAACCTTGGGGCTACTACCCCACACAAACACTTTTCATCTGTGATGTGTAGTTTTGGCTGCAGAGTGAAATATAGGCACACACACGTCCATTTTTATATATATAATAGATTATAGGCCAGTCAATCTAACCTCTGAATCGGAAAATAGTGGTGGAATGCTCATTTTTGGATATGTTGTTGGGGACGGTGAGAAATGAAGCTCTACGTTTTTTCCACCCTCAGGGGTGTCGGCGAAGGGGTGAAAATGGGTGAAAAAGGTTTTTTGTTTATAACTTTGAATAAAAAAGTCAGCCTGGGTGGAAACGTTAGAGGGTGATATAATAAATGATTATTCATCTTGTATTAAAGTTTCCACCGGTTTTTATTGCAAAATTGTTTATTAAAAAATACGAACGTTTCTTCCAAATACACTGGTAAAAATATTCTGGATTTTGTTCGCACAGGACGACATGGATTTGTGTAAATTCGACGAACCCATAAAAGTTGCGCGCGCCGGCCGTTTTTATACATGCAATATTTCGACGTGGGTTTTGCTTTTTTTCGATCAAGGCCACGCACTGCCGGTTCCTAGAAATGGGAAGAGTTTCCATCCTTATAATAAAAGGGGGCTCTCACAGCCGGCGCGCGCAACTTTTATGGGTTCGTCGAATTTACACAAATCCATGTCGTCCTGTGCGAACAGAATTCTCTCATTCTCATTCACTAAGGGCCCCCTCTGTCACTTCCCGCCTTCTTCTATAAACAAACGAAGGTCATCCAGAATATTTTTACCAGTGTATTTGGAAGAAACGTTCGTATTTTTTAATAAACAATTTTGCAATAAAAACCGGTGGAAACTTTAATACAAGATGAATAATCATTTATTATGACTTTTTTATTCAAAGTTATAAACAAAAAACCTTTTTCACCCATTTTCACCCCTTCGCCGACACCCCTGAGGGTGGAAAAAACGTAGAGCTTCATTTCTCACCGTCCCCAACAACATATCCAAAAATGAGCATTCCACCACTATTTTCCGATTCAAAGGTTAGATTGACTGGCCTATTAGGGCAACAGAAAATTGGACATGAGTACTAACTAAATAATTTTTGTTAAACATAGCAATTTCATAACTAAATTAACATTGTTATTAAAGTTTTTTGGTGCTGAAATCATTCAATAAAATTCTAAACAAGGTACTTTTAAATGCCTTTCAACTTCTCCATTCAGAAAACAATTTACATATCCTACATAAATAAAACAAATTCAAAGTAGATTAACCAATCTGATTCTGGATATGCTAGAGATATTTTTAGATTAATAGTAAATTATCATGCCCGTGAGGATTTTTCTGTAAAGTTTAATATTAATAAGAAGAATTTCAAAAAACTAGCTACCTTTGAAGAATGGTGAATAAGAACGCAGTAACATTTAATTTTGCCCCTAAATATTATACGTCGAATGAGTATAAAAATTTAATGAAAAAAGAAATCAGGTATTTTACCGATTTACTCCGAAACGATGCTTAACAGAAATTAATTGATAAGTATATAATATTTATTACACAATAGTATATATACTATTAAAATAATATAATGGTATAATATTATTCATTAAAATATAAGACAGGCGATTTTAATGTTGCGAGGAGATATTATGTAACCAATCGTTGAACTTGTGCTATCACATAAAGATGTGTTTTTTTGTAGAATTTTCTTAAACGCGTAAACTTATTATGATAAAGTATTTTTGAAGCTTTTTTAGCTAACACAAACGCCTTATAAAAATATTGGTGTTGTTATCAAGTGTTATCTGGGTGCTTTATCTAAAATACGTCACCTATGGGCGTAACCTGAGCACCACCAGTCACGTTTGCACTTTAGGAGGTTATATTTCATAATATTTTTGCTTGTGGACAACAGAAACACTAGCAACAGCAAAACATGACAAAATTGTTTTTATTTTTAGAGTTATCGCTAAATACCTCTTAAATCTTACTGATTTCGAAGGTGAAATAAATATCACTACTTTCGCCTCACCCTGAGGTTATGGTTATCTCGAGTTTTCGTTTTTCCACAAGTAAAAATTCGATTGCATTTGAAGAGTAATTGGTGTACAATCTGGACAATTTTTATGCGCTCAAAATAAAGATACTTCAATTGATAATCTAAATACGTAATTTAGCTTAATCACTCCCATTTTTTTATTAATTTTAAACAGTGGACAATTATGGCCTGCCTAAAGATGTCATTCATTTGTTAGATAAGTTAATATTTTTTTAATTAAGTACATAAAAAGAAACCAAAATATGTTGAAAACTTGAGAATATGGTGTTATTTACGCATGTTTCGTGATTTTCGACAAAAGATTTCCGTATATTGGGTATTTTACATAATAATATACATACAAAGTTTATATATTCCATTGAATGAAATGTAATAATCGGTCAAACAAACATCAAGGCACATTTAAGAACAACTCTAATTAATTTGAGGTACTGATCCCAAAGTACGTAATTCTCACAACAAACAACCATCAATTTTTTTGTTTTTAAACCGAATGTTTTTCGAGATAACTAACTTAAATCGCTACTCTAGATTCTTATTGCAAAATGATGTCCATTGAAGAGACTTTATCAAATATCGTATTTTAGAGTAGTTATCAAATCGTTGAACAAGTAGGCTTTTTACTTAATTATAGCACAAAAAATTAACGTCGATGTGTCAAAGTGGAGAGACCAACCTTTATAACGTAGGATGAGAATAAACTAATTACTATAATTGTTTATTTATTTTATGGACATGTATGTACATATATGTATGTATGTACGTTCATACAAAATGTTTGTTATTTAGTTCATAGTTTTCAATATTCAAAAAAAAAAAAAAGATTAACTAACTATACAACTGTGTATCAACAATATTCTATGATTTTCGGTCATAACTATCTTAAAATTTATTTTTAGCAACACTTAATTACATTTTATTACTAAAATTTAAAAAATAGTGGAAATTGAACCACTATCCTTACTTTCCATTTTTGCAATTAATTATATTATACATATGTAAATCGCTGAAGTGATCAATAGTTAACGCCGAGCTGAACCGCTTAATCTAATTTGTAAATTTGGACAGTGGATTTCTTTTGTGATGTAAAGCATCCACTACAAAAGGATTTTACGAAATTCATCTCCTAAGAGGGTAAAATACGGGATATAAGTTTGTATGAAAATCCTTCAGTTTTGAAGATAAATCCATGAAAATTGGTATTTGGCCTTTATGTAATAGTGAATACCTGAGGGCAGGTAAACTGCGGTCTGCGCAGGATGAGCACCTGTCCAACTAACACAACTATTCTAGCGAATTTAAAAGGATCTTACCATTGGTGGTGACCTCAACGTCCCCGGCTTTGGTATCCTCGGAGACGTTGTTGCTTTTCCCGTACACGGCAATGGGTGCCATTTTCCGTCCGGAGCTGCGATTTGACTTAGAACTGAAGATCAATCACCACACAAAAATTTGAACAGTTTTTACGAATTGGAAGCTTTCCAAATACTTCCGACAGAAAGGCGGGGAAATATTCGACGATTTTCACTTTTAGTTTAAAGACCAAAGGCCAAACGCCGCCAATTTCGACAACCTCACAAACGCTTAGCACTGCAAATTTTAGAATTTTTTTTTTAAAGTGCAACTGACACTTTGGCGGGACTTCGGCGACACTGACGTCACAACTCACAGCTAGAACTTTTGAGATCAGTCTTCACCTTGAAGAAGCACTGCACAGAGTTCACTTTATGGGGCACTAGGCGATTTGTTCGCAGAAATGATCTGAAGACGTGTACCTGATGAAGTTCTGGACGTCCCTCATGCCACGGGTGCTAGTCCTTTGCGCGCTCTTTCCATCCCCCGGGAAGACGCCGTTGCGGTTGCAATTGTAGCAATTTTTGTCACAGAAAGAGCCCGAAAAAGCCAGCTTAAGTGTCTTCTGCAGAGGATAGCACAGCCGCTGATAGCACGGGAAAAGTCCAAAAGTGGAGCGGGTTACAGCGGGTTAAAAAGCGCCTTTGACACTCTGGGGCCCCTGGAAGTTCGCGGGAGCTGCCAACTTGTCGCAAATTGCGGCCTTTCAAAACTGAGCTGGATAGTTCCGCTTTCCGACGATTTATAAGATTTTAATCGAGCACTCGGCACAATGACCAGAAACCAAGGTGACAGAACGCGCCTCAATGAGTAAATAATGAGGAAATCCCTGGCAAAAACAAACCGAACTCGGCTCAGCCTCCTCTCGGACAGTCGAGAACAAACAGAAAAAAGTCTCCACGTCTTTTCTTTACGTCGCAACTCGCAAACGTTCACACCACTACAAAAGAGCAGGAAAAAGGCGCACTCACACCGATTTAATAATTTACTTAACGCTGCCGATGTGTGAGGAATTAGCGAATAGCAAAGAAAAATAACAGCTGATTTGAAACGTCATCACGTAACACGTTACAGTTTTAAGGAAATTAGTCCCGAGCAGTGTTGGGAGCACTCAAGTTTTTTATTTTTGCAGTGCAATACTTCACGAAACGTACGTGATTGATAACATAACGATTAATTATCGAACAATTTTTATATCTTAATTGGTTAATAGCGATCAAGTAATAATTAATTATTATAATTATTATAATGATACAGTAGAATTTTTGGAACAACTGGATATTAGAGGAATATGCAACAAACTAATTAAAGATCACCTCTCATCACGTATGGCAAGAACTATGTAGATTAGATCAGAATTACAGTGAAAAGAAAATTCAAACGTGTGGTGTTTCTCAAGGACCCATATTGGGACCTTTACTCTACCTATATAAATAATATTTAGAACGTTGATCTGAAACGGAAATAATATGTATATACCGACGACACTGCATTATTATAAAAATACAAGCACCGAAGAGAAGCTAAAAGATACCATAAATAGAGATTTAATGCAACTCAATAAGTGGTTCCAAGGAAACAAGTTTTATGTGTTAAAAGTCGAAAAAACCAATTAATTATATTATTATTAAATTATATTATTTTTAAAATAAGAATTAAGTAGGATATAAATCCATTGAATAAGATAGAAGGAAGGGAACTAGAAAGAGATCCTTTGTGCTGAGGCATATTAAGTACCTAATAAACATCTGCTCCCAAACAACACAGTATAATTTTGAATGAGTGCAGAGATTAATGAACAAGGCTCTCAAAATTTTATATCGTCTCCCATGGGATACACCAACGAAGGATGCATATGCTGTAACAAACAATTATAGGCTAAAGGAAGTAATTTATATAGAGAAATCAAAATACGTACACAAAGTAATAAATAAGATGATACAAAAAAATATTGCGCTCAAAAGAAACAATGATGTGCACAACTATAATACGCGAGAAAAAGATCTCTTAAGGGAGAACCCGGTGGTCTAGGATTTTCGAAAAGTCGATTCTTTTTTCTTTAATGTTTTGAAAGTATAGTCCTTCGAGAATATACTGTTCAGTTTTTGTAGTGACATTGACGGTATTGTAGGTTCTACAGCATTTTTAGCAGAAAGCGAAGGATTAGCCCGCCATACATACTTAAAACTTTAATATGCGAGAAAAAGAACTCTTAAGGAAGGAAAAAGCAAGAACAAAAAGGAGTCGTACAGGACTTATTACTAGCCTATTTGATATCTATAATCAACTTCCTGAAGAAATACGGAAAGGAGATTTGCATAAATTCGCAGTGACAATAGGATCATGTTAGACGAGAAACAAATGTATAAGAAAGAATAAATCTATTATATATTATAAATAATGTTAACCGATTTAAAAACAGATTATTATTCCGAATCATAATTCTCTTATTTCAATTTTTTTTACTTTTCCATTCCCTAAATGAAACTGAAATATTATAAACATTATCGAGAGAGTGAAAAGTAAAAATTTCCACATAATAGTCATTTATCGAATATATAATTTTTCTTGCCAAATAAAATTTAACCTTTTGTTGGAAAATGTTTCCACCAAGGACAGGAATTTTTGCTGATACAAAAATAAGCCCTATTGAAGAAAAAAAACAACAATAATTGGATAATAAAATATCAAATATTTCGAAAGACATTCACTACCGTGCAACAAAAAAAAAAATTAACAATTATAATTAGCGTGCCTTCATTCAAGGACATAACAGTTTCAATAATTGAATTTATAAACCGAATAAAAATTGAATTTATTAAACCGAAAACATTAAATGGCCTTTTCAAATTTCCCTCCTTTTTCATTTTACCACATTCGTATACAATTTGACATGCAGAGGCCACTGTAATCTTTTCGAAGCAAAAGCGATCTTAGCTCAGAACCGCAATCCCAGCTTCAAATCAGCTGACCGTGACAGTGGATTTGAATTTGAGAAGAATTTCTGTTTCCTCCTTCGAAAATGGCTGGCAGGAGTAACTCACTGTCAGCTTCTAAGGGAGCGATTAAGAAGACAATTGTACGAAATATTGAGGTGCCTTTAGAAAAGTCCAAAAACCGGCGGACCGTCTTGAGGCATTCTGGCCCTCCGGAAGGGATTCAGTCGCAACCGTCGACTTCAAGAGACTGCCATGGGGCCAAGTACCAATCCCCTGAGCTAAATACCACTCTCGATTTAGTTAAGGAAATGAAGAAATTGGCAATTGATAAGCCCAGGAAGCTGTCCTCCACGAAAGACCTTACCCCAAAGTCGAAGGCTGTTGTTAACCAAGAGGTGAGTTGTCCAACTGCAAAATGAATTGAACTTCTAGAAATCGCTTTTTTAGGTGACCAAGCGACTCAATTTCCCACCTGACAAGACGGTCTTCAACGACTTAATTCCAATCAACGTGAACGACTCCGTTCTGCTGCCCGACGAACGGAAGCCGGTGCGCAGAAAATACACCCCGAGGACGAACAAAGGCCCCGTGCCCGAGCTGGCAGACTTCCTTACCCCCATCGAGCCCCTTACTTATGTTGTTCCGCCCTACGATAGGCCTGTAGTAATTAGGAACTCTTGCAAAAATACTTTCCCAGATATCCTCGAAATCCACTTCAAGTACTATCGAGACTTCTGTGATTAGAACCCTCAATCTAAGCAATTTGGTTAGTGAAGTCTTTCGGGGCTAATTTTCCACTTAATAAACCTTAATTGTGCTCGTATGCTATGTTTATTTATTGTATCATTTACTATTTTTTTTACGCTATAAACCTCTATACAAGACTGAAGTCATGATATTGATTTAAAATTTACTTTGCACAACATGAGTTTCTAAATTTTCTATTTATCAAGTGTAATATGTCTTGAATCTTTATACATTTTTTCAGGAATCTATCATAATTCCAAACGAAGCGATATTAATTTTAGAACCCATGAAAGATCATGCTAATTTTAAGCCCAAGTTGAGAAAGTAACGAACTTTTAAAGATTGCCATACTTAATGGGTGGGTTATGGGTCGCGTATTCAAAAACTTCTCATGTGTTAAAGGGATATTTAATAAATTTTATTATTTCCAAGAATAAAACATGAATATACAATGACAAGTCTTTCATTATGCACATAATCAATAGTTCAGTTAAGTTCTCGTCAATAGTCGCGTATCTTCTTGTACGAGTGTAATAAAATAAATTTTGCACATTTACAAACAATTCGAATTCCATCTTAATATCAATGTCTTGTTGAATAATTTGACTTGAACGTCATCACCACTAAGTTTAGACCTAAGTTCAGACTAAAAGTCTATCACTAAAAGTTTCACATGTTTTTTTAAATTTTATTTTTCTTAAAACTTTAACATTTATTTTCATATTACAGAATGTATAGTTAAACTCAATGAATGACTTACTGCCTTTTTACTTGACGAGAGTCTTTTACATCCGTTGATATCTCAATGTGAATGTTCGGTTACTTAAGTATGTCTTAACATTGCTTTCTTGAGTCTTAAGTTTTGCACTGATTAAGATGTGTTTTTTTTTTAAACATTTAAAATACTTCAATATCTCCAATGGCCTTGTTATCCATTAAATCTACTTGTTTACCATTATATTTTTTGTCTTAAAACTAACGGCTGTGGTGTGTCTAGTTGTCGCTGTAGATTTACTTTTAATAATCTTAACAAAGTTAAAGTTACACACTATTTTTTATAAGTGGAAGTTGAAAAAATTAATTAATTAAGTTTAAGAAAAATACTGAATTATGCCCATATTGCCATCGAGATTAATTAGAAATATTTACCATGATATTTAACATTAATTTCTAATTCGATCTCGTGAACACTTTAAAATCAAACTTATTTAAGTATTGTCCTGGAAATAAATATATTAATAATCTAATTTAAATAGCAAAACGCAATTTAGCAAACAACTTTTTTATGTATAGGTTGCCGTTTCGGTGGGCTATTTAGTTTTTCATGTTAATATTATTTTTTTGAAATTAGTTTGTGTAAAATAGTTGCTAAAATAACTTCGTGATGATGTGGAGCGCCAAACTCTTGATCGCTTATAAAAATGAACTTAAAAAAACATGTCTCTTTACTTAGGACAACCAGATACTCCCCAGCGACATTGTTTCTAGTCTAAATACACTTTAAGGTACACAAAGTGATGTTATCATAATTTATCTACGTTGAAAATCGTATAAAGATCATTTCTCGAAATGTTAAAACATTATAACTCTCTTTTCCTGCATTCTTCTACATACATATATCTAAAAAAAATCCAAGCAATAGTGACTGCTCGCTCTTCTCGAGTTCACAAACAAACTTTCTGGAGAGACTATTTTAAAATTTGTTCTGTTACGAGTGGAATTGTTAAGTAGGATGACACTTAAACAGGCAGTGTTCACTTAGTAAAAAGTTTATAAGAAAAAACAAACCCAACATTTCAGTTACCATCGTCAGGTTGTGTACGATGTAAGTTATGTAAGATATTTTTACTTTAAGTATATTCAGCTGTAATGTGTGCAATTTCAATAATCTTAGGCTATTGTTCAAAGTATCAAAGTGGACAAACTTAGTTTAATTATTCGGACAATTTCATAAAAATGTATTTAGCAATTATTTTAAAATTTTTCACGTCAATCTTATAATCCTGGGTGGATTCTACTAAGAACAAAAACTAGCTCAATTTTTATCCGCCTTTAGCCAAGTCCTGGATTTACAATAAGTTAAATATTACAAATTTTATGTCAAATTACAGAGATTTGCTGACAATGTTTTTGTTGACTGTATCTTTTAAAAAGAAAAACACGCATTTTACTTTATACTTATGGTAAGAGAAGTCTTTTTCGCGGGTTTGTCGTTATAATACTAAAAAACTACAAAGGTAGGTTGGTAAATTATTTCTCATAAACGAAATAATAAATTGTCTGCAATAATTTCTTTGAATTGTTTAATCTAGCGTTTTTAATATAAGGTGGGAAAAAGCAAAAATCACTATCATTGTTCACTTTATGTTGGTAATTATTCCAGGCATACAAACGAACGGGCTATAAATTGAGCAAAAAAAGGAAGGTATAAAAGTAAAGATTAATACCTTAATTTGAATTGTTTAAATTAAAAAACGATTTTAATAAATGGTATGTGATACATGTTAATATGTTAAACCAATTAGTTACAGCTGAATTACATTTAAAATGCTTATTGTTAGTATAAGTCCCTACATACATCATACACAATACATTTTTAAATTTACGGTACTATTTTGCATAGTATTTGTTATTTAACTAAGAAATATATTATTATAAAAAATATTGAATGTTGCATCCGGTTCTTTATCAAATAGTACGCAATTTGGACTTTAATGTTATAATTTGTTCAACTTATACTGAAGAGATAATGAATAAAAATCAAAAATATGCAGTTCTAATCTGTGCAACTTACCTTGTACTTATAAATGAATAAAAAATAAACTAAAAAAAAGAGAGCTTCTTGAACACAGGTAATGGGAACAATAAAATAAAAAACTAAGAATGTGTGTATGTGTACGTAAAATAGTTCTAGTATTATATTTTATTCAATTCAAGTAAATGCAAATCTCTGCAAATGAATACAAAAAATTAACTTATATTATAAATTTCGGTATATTAAACAACTTAAAACTGAAATGTGAACCCAGTAATCTATTTTGTCTATAATATGTTTAATAAAAAAAAAAATCTGTGAGAAGATAACTCAGCAACATGTGCTTAATTTTCGTTTGTCTGCAATTAAAACGTAAAAAGAACAAATGGCACCTCTATTACAATTAAAATAAAAATTAGGAAAATTATCCAGGAATTTGCAGAGTATAGAAGCAATCTTGATCCGATAGATTAGGAAAGTCTTGTAAATAAATTCATCGCTTTTTTTGGTATAGTTTCGTGACCACATGACGAAAGTTTACAGGTATACAGGGTCGCGCGGCTACAATGCAGTCGTATGCAGAAGACGAGAGATGCGTACTAGGCGCTCAGGGGCGCTAAGAATTGTTTGTTTTTGTTTTCGTTCATTTAAAAGCAAAACAAAAATTTTCTTGGATGTTTGAAACAAATATTAAATGATGATCAAGCGGAATACGCCACCAGGATGATTTCAAGAAATTTTGTTGCGCCACCATGAAAACAAGATCAGCGGAGAGTATTCATCGAGATCGACAAAGAATATCCAGGAAATGACTTGTGCGAGGAATAGGGTGAGGATCAGTGAGACATCGAAAAGCTTCCAGTTGGCCGAAACAATTGTGCTGTTCTTTCCCAGCAAATCTCTGGAAATTGTGCATTTTAGAACGGACTGGTGGAACCGCTGAATTGTGGGTGGAACAACCGCATCGATTTGGCGGGATTTTTTTGGTGAATTCTTGGCGAGTAGAGTGGATTTATTAAGAGGTGCTTTAGGGTAAAGGGTGTTATAAAAGCTTGGAATGGGAATTGGGACGGACGGGAAAAGGTATTGTACCCCTGCATCTGCAAGGGGCATAGCCTGTAACCCTCAGCTTGGGAATTTACTGTAGTGGGCGTAAGTCAAATCGTAGGTTTGGAAGCGGCAGTATTGGATGTCTCGACGCTGCCAGTCGCTGAGCATGACAGCATGATTTAGATCCCGGAATGCTGTATATGCTGGGGATGTCTGCAAAGTAAAAACGAGGAAAAATTACTTCCCAATACTGATTTAACTATATTATTTTTGAATTACCTCGTTTGCGAAAATAGTCACTATAAACTTTCCTGGCTGGAATGTTTCAATGACGCGAGTGATTAAATCACAATAGTTGGATGATGCGACATTGCTTTCAAAGCTCACGTAGGAAAACTCTGGTTCGGGAGTAATATGAATGGTCATGTAACAACCCTGCAAATAAAAATGTAATGATCAATTAAAAATATAAGCACAGACAATTTATAAGTTGGCTTCTATAGAGAAGCATAAAGTATTTTTTTATTTTTTTTTTTTTACAAAATTACGTTAAGTTTAAAATTAAAAACATAAATGTTTTACATCACTACTCTGAAAACCTTGATGTAGTTATTCCTAATCGTATACAGACTAGAGTTTGAAAATTTCTAATTTCCAAAAATATTTATCCAATTGACACCAAAATCAATAGGTTTGGCCTCAGTGAAACGCACATTTAGAATTTTTTATTTTTTATTTAATGCTTTTTCTTGGTAAGTTAGAAAAAATAATACTGAATAAACATTTTTTTGATTGATATTTGAATATATTCTTTTTTCGTTATTAAAATAATACCAAAATTATTCTTAAGCCAAAGGAAGAGTTTTTTATTACTTATTTTTTTATTTTGGAAATATTGAGTTATGGAAAGATATAATATAATTATAAATAAAATAATCACTTGAGTGGTCTAATTTTCAATAAATTTAAATAATAAATACAAAGGGGATAAAAAATTATAAGAAACATGTTCCCAACTCATTAAAGTGAATGTGAAACTTACTTGAGAATATTCCCCCGAAATCTATTTTTTTAATGGCAGCATAAAATACCGAAATAATCAATTGCTTTCAGATCGGAAGAAATATTAGAGAAAATACTTACATTTTTGGCAATTCCATTCATGGAATAGCCGCATGGTTCAAAAAGGTAGTCATCAATAACCATGCCTGGAATAAGTTTATGAATTCCCGATTTCTGCAAAATCAAAACATCTTACACGAATGATATAACATATAAAACGAATGGTCACATACCTCAGTAGCCTCTTTTGATTTGGAACATTCGTCTTTAGTAAAGATCGACATTATTTGTGGATCTAGTTCAGTCATTAAAATTTCAATTGTTTGGTCTGGTTCTGGTGGTTTAATGCTTTCAATGCATCTCTGAATTCCCCCTCCCCCGCGGCTCAATGTATATAAATACCAGCAGTCGCGGTTTACTGATCCCAAGCAATATGCTCGTCCGTCGTCAAAAAATGAATCAAGTAGTGCTACTTCCTCTTCAAACCCACGGTGAGGGGAGATCTGTGTAAATTTTTGGTTTCTGGTTATCAATCTGTTTTTCTGAATATTGTAAAATCTTAGTAATATACCTGTAGTTCAGGACGTTTGAAATTCTTTCTTGAATAAAACAATTCATCAACTTCACCGTATCCTATCTGTTCGGCCATTTCTAAAAGTGGCTCCAAACATTGAAGAGGAGTCGTAGTGCCACAAGTCTTCAATATCCAACGACGTTTTGATACAAACATGCTGCTCTCACTGTAAGGGTAAGGAGTTATATTTGCATTAAAAGTATATTTAATATTGAAATTTGTCACCCGGTAATTTTTTTGATAGGGTGTTCCATTAGCAGAGTGGTTGTATAATACAAGAAAAGGGTAAATTATAAAATGGGTAGAAATGGTTTTGAATCATATTTGGTGTATAGGTACGTCTCATTAAAGCAAATATTTTTAAATACTAAGAAATTTTGATGGCATGTATGAAAGCTGAATAGAATTATCTTTATTTATAATATTATTCATTTCTATGAAGTAATATACCCAATATCTTTGTGGACGAATTATTCTGTTGCCCTGTAGTGAAAGGTTAATTTGATAATTTTTCTACTCAGAAATTTCTTAAAAAAACATGTTTGAAGTTCTTTGTGTTCATAAAAATTCTTGCCATGTAAGAATAATAAAAAAACAATTCATCGAAATTATTTATATGACGACATTATCTATTAATTTATTTTCTTAAATTATTATTTTTAAAAACAATTGGAAATAGAAAGCAGTCTGCTGACGACTCGTAAATTATTTGTTGCACACAAAAAATTCCTGAGCATCAGGCTGCAGAAGCAAGTGAGAATCGTCTTACACCCAGATGCTAGAATGTGAGCTTTACCGGGCTGCGTGGTTTGTTATTATCAACAAACTTATTAATAGGCGAATCTCTAATTTTACATCGGTGCGAGCAAGGGAGACTTTATTTTCGCGAATCGGTTAAGGTCACGTTGCAAACTCGTGTTGCTACTAAAGTGGTTTTTAGGCTTCTCGGGACGTTCATTCCCTCTGCAGCCAAGTTTATAAATCATATTCAGCGAAATATTCTCTCTGGTGGTATTATATGCTGAATCTTAACTAATTAAAATAGTTTTGTTCTGTAAATACATGTAATAGTAAATATCAAAGCTTAGTATGTAGTTAAATTATTTGTTTGGATTTTTACTGGAAGTAATTAACTCCAGAAGTACAAATTAAGTATCTCTATCTATTTTTGAAAATATGTATTTTAAAGGCAATGACCAACTAATACATTTTAATCTTTTATGCGAATGTGTAGTAAAAATTGCGACAACGTAAAGAGAATTTAATTTTAAGATAGATAAGTAGACGAAAAAAGTATCGATATTTTTAAGCATACGTACGAATACTTTGATATCGATTATTTTGCTCCTATTAGTATCTACTTTGTTTAAAACACGTTTATTTACATTATTTTCCTTTAATATTATTAGTACAGCCATTATGCGCACAAATATTCAGCTTCATTAAATTTAATACTACAGTGGTGGGAATTCACATAAAAACACTCGAATAAATGTCATGAAAGTTCCTAATTTTATATTACATTAGAATAGTAATTGGCTGTTATATATGTGGGTATAAAAAAATTTTGATTTGAACTTAATTACGAAAAAAGAAGTTAGAAAAGAACGAAAATTATTAAAATTCAAGTGGAAATTCACATAAAAACACCTAATGTATTTACCAAACTACTAGCACTAAAGACTTAAAAAAAAATGATCGTTTAAGTCCCGACTCTTTGAAGGCCAACGTATTGTGTCGATATTTTTGTCCTCCAATCATTTAAAAACTGTCTTAGAAACTTGGACACCAGCGTTGTCTTGTTGGAAAAGAAAATACAAACCACACAAATCTTTTGCTCGCTGAATCATAGCTTCTTTTAAGATTTGAATATGTATGTATGCATTTCGGAACTCATTTTTTGTGGAACAAATGCAATTTAATTCAAAATCTAAATGTTTTTATACACATGTATATAACAGCCAATTACTATTCTAATGCAATATAGAATTAGAAATTTTCATGACGTTTATTTGAGAAAATAGAGTACATATGTATGTATCAGTGTTTTTATGTGAATTTCCACCACTGTATGTTTAGATTAGAACATTTTACCATAAGAAAACCGTTTGAAAGAATCAATATTTTTGAACCGATACTTTGTCTTCATGTTCATACTACATCTAATAAATAAAAAATCGATAGTTTAACATCATCATCATTTTAAATAGACAGGGTAAAGATCCACTTAATCACTCACAGAAATCTCAGATAGGTCAAAAAATGCCAGATACATTTTTCGAACCATGAAATGAAACATGAGGAATTTATTTGCATTTAGCAAAACTGCTTTAGCCGAGAAATAGCGTATTTGATGTTTGGATCGCTTTTATATTTTCAATAGTTATTGTAAATTATTTTGGGAAACGGATACGGCTCTTTTTTAGATCTGAATGTTAACGATTTAATTCATTGAGTAGCATGCCGATGAGATTGCAAGCTCCTGTACGAAATTCGTCAGCAGGGAACAGCCTTATCATTCTCAGACTACTCCAAGTGTATCAATGGCATACAATGCGCGTTATTATTATCAACATATGAATTGTTTAAGACAGTACGTAAATTTGCTACTGATGCCGGCCGATGAATAACCGCGATAACCGCGGTGCGCGCGTCCAGATAAGTGGCCGGCATGAACTTTCCACTATTTTTTTCTTCGATCCAAAGGTCCTCGCGATATTACGAGCTCCCTTGAAATAATTTCCCGAAGTGTATTACTCCGATTGAACACAATGAACTTTTTAATCAACATATTTGCGCTATCAATTGTAATTCGCCGGCATGCCGGAGTCGGAGATGTAAATATGAAAATTCTATTTTGCATATGACTTAATAAAACCGCAAACCACTGAGTAAATTTAGTTCAGTCTTATCGACAACATTTTGTCTGAGCTTATTTAAAAAATTAACGAATCTTTTTGGTTTAATTAACAACTGGTATTAAAAATTCTTGATAGAAATAAGAAACTTTTTTAGCGATAGGCAACTTGTCAACGGCAGCTAGAACGTTTTATCAGTTCCTTATTTTCTGGATTCGATAGCCGACTGAGAAAAAATCAGATTGCTTAGAAACTGTAATCTTTACACGTGCACTTCCTTTTAATAAATTAGGTTAATGTTCTTTTCGCGCGTGCGTGTATAGTGTTGTGCAAAACATTAGCAACCATTTTATAATAGTATAAAAACTTAATGTAGTTTTTTCTTTCATTTTTCACAGCAAAATTACAATTCAATTTTATTAAAATAATTTAAAACAATAACGAACCTTGATAAATATAGCGTGCAAAACTAAACTATTACTATTTATTTTTGAATAACCTAAGCACACTTTTGTGGCACGGATGCTATTGAATTCATAATATTATACATATTAAGGTATACTTTCTCATTCCTTTTTCAGTATTTCCAATTAGTTTTGTTTTGTTTCGGAAACTCTACCTTGAGGCTCGCTTTTTAAGGACCTTGAAGAGATAATAATAATCAATGGGATTCAAATCTGATGATTGAGTCGGCAAAACAAGAACTTTAATCCCATTCTCATTTACTAGCTTCGATATGTGTTTCGGACCATTCTCATGTTGAAAAATCCAACGAATACGTTTCATGATTTCCTTGATTGAAAAAAAGGACCAACACCTTCTCTTACATGTTTGCTGGTTGCGTTGCAATATCGTGGATTTAGTCGCTCACTTTTGCTGCGTCTTCTTACGGTTGTCATACAGTAAGAGTTTATTTACTTTAATTTTCAATCATCACTGAACATTCTATTTTCCATTTTTCTAAGGACCAGTTTAAATGGTCTGAAGTAAATTTCAGTCATAAATTTAATTTTATATAAAACAGCAAACCATTACTTTTTTTTCTTAGCATAAATTGTTGGTTGGTCTGTAGCTCTTTGAATTGTTTTCTAAAGTTCATTTTCGGACTGCATACATCACTGATTTACGGTGAACAGTATGGGTCCTTTTTTTGAAATAATGTTTCATTTACAAAAATATTTTGGAGACACAAATGTTGAGGGATATGTTAGTTCGATGGGTGTTTCATTATGATAATGACCCGAAACGCACAGCGAAGATGGTAAAAGAGAATGGAATTCAAGTTCTTGATTAGCCGGCTCAATTACCAGATTTGAATTTATTGAAAATCTCTTCAAGATTCTTAAACAGCGAGTTTCAAGGCACACTTACGCAATAAAACAAACACAATGGATATACTACAAAAAAACGAATGGGAAAACATACCTCAATCTACTATTATGAATTTAATAGCGTCTATGCCACAAATGTGTGCTGAGGTTATTCAAAATAAGGAGTACCATGCGTTTTACTAAGAAAGTAACTAAAATGTTGCTTTAATGTTTGCAAACTTATTCAATGTTTAATGTCATGTTTTACAACAATACATTTATATTACAATTTTCTCAGTAATCATAGGATTACAAAACTGATTCGCGTCAATATTTATTTGTACTAATCGCATTTTCCGATTTTTCCAATTAAAAATAAAAACTGATTGTATTTATTTGATCATACTTCCAATTTTATTACCAAATATTTGAGCATTTCTCATTCTCTCCCAAGTACATTGAAGTTGTTAAAATTAACTCAGACGATCTCACGCAGTTGAAAAGTGAACAATGTGTCAACAAAGAGACGCCTTCACTTTATTAATAATTTTCACAGATGCTTTCTGTGCCCTGAAATTGACTCAAGTGATACATCCACTGAAATGGTCAATATATTAAATATGGGATGCAGATTGCATCGGCTCCTTCTGAGCTTTCTCAATGACCTTCAATTCCACATTTGCTGATCGCATGTGCAAACATGTGTGACATCATGAAGCCCAAAATTACATATTGAAATTTTCACTTGACAACAGGGCAATAATTTGAATGAAATGCAAGTGCGAAATCACAGTGCTTTGTCCTGTATATAAATAGCACAGAATTGGCACAAATTGCCCCTTCATTTTTTGTTATTGAGCTTATTAACCTATTATGAATTTTATAGCAGTTAGGCCAGTTGGGCGGCCGTTTTTGTGATAACGTGCATTTGGGTCACTATTCGTTTAATTTACCCAGTCTCATTTAAGAACTGTTAAAATTTAACTTGCAACATTTCAGAACCAGAACTGATATATTTCATTGACCCTGGCGTACCATTTTTATTAAACACCTTATGTATAGTAATGTTCACTTAGTTATGTCACTATTAAAAAAAAAACAATGACAAAATTATAGAAAATTCGATTTTTAAATGAAATCTCCTATATTTTCTAAAACATTGACAAAATAAGACACGTTCACATTGGGATTATACACTAGGACAAAATATTATTGTTTATCCCGTTACAAAAAGGACATTGTATAAAATTTAACGTTAATCTATTAATTTTTCTACATTATAATGTGACTGACAAAATTAGATTAATTTACCCTAACTGCTAACTCATTATATAGCTTTATACTGTGTAGTTTCTATCTGTCAAGAGAAAATATAAACATTAAATCAAAATGTACCTTTTTATTAATTTTACAACTAGCACTAGCATACTTTATATATGCCTTTGTAATTATTGCTGCATAAGATTTATTTTTGAAAATAGTATTAAACATGTACGTGATACTTAATAATAATATGTACATATATATAAATTTGCTGAAATTCACGCATAAGTTTTGATAAAAAGTTGATACCTCAAAATAGACTGGAATTAGGAAAAAAGCATCAATAGCAAATCAATATTTGCGTTTCACTACTTCGGGATTTAAAAATAAGTTATGTTAAAAACTAAATACAAATATTTTCGTATTTATTTTTAGATTTGGAAATATATGTCTTCTCGTACATATATATTGCACAATATTCTTTCCAGAAGTATTAATTAGTATTAAAACACAGATATGAACATTAATGAATAAATTAATATCCTTCTTACCTTAAAACATACGCGTCTATGTGCTCGTTCCTTGAAAAGCTAATAATTTCGCAGCGCACTGATTTTAAAAGAGCGTCCCACATTGCTCTGAAAAAGAAAAGACATTTATTTTAAACACTATTTCTAAATATTTCTAATTATGTAAATTCCTTCTTGTTATCTCCACTTTTACTTTTCGGGATTTAGAAACTGACACGGACCTGATTTATACCTTTTTCATTACAAGTTTAAAAAAAAACGAATGATGGGGATATATGTAAATATTTAACAAACCCAATGGATTAGCACTATAAATGTTCTGTTTTATTTATAGGAAATCACGGACAAAGATTTAGATGAATGAAGGTCAAATAATCCACGTTTTTTGTGAATAATTACTGTTAATGTTTCACTTTTTCGCCATTAATTTTGTAAATAATTTTCTAAAAAAAACATGTATTTGCATTGCATTGCATTGTATTTGCAACAAAACGAAATATTCGCCAAAAAGTGATTTCTCGTATTTGGACCTTAAATAATTCGGTTACCGGATAAGATTAGGAAAATGATTTCTTATTACCTATTTGTAATGTGAAAATAAAGATTTATTAATAAAGCTTGTCATCAGTTTTTATTTAAAAATGAAATCCTTAAATGTCTACTTAAAAACTAAAATTGCACCTCAGGGTGACCTTGAATTGTCCACTAACCTTGCACAGATCGCAATGAGTCATTATTAATAAATTTCCTAACGATAAGGGATCACTTTTCATTTCAAAGAACTCAACTCACCTACATTTCCATTAGCATAAATTTAAGCCATAAAACCATCGCGGTCTGCTTTTAAAAACGGTCTGGTGATCGCCAAGATCGCGCGAAATAAAACACAATTGATCATTCCTCAGAACCGGTTTGCCAAAGAAGATCAATTCCTGTCATACATAATACCGCGAAATGACAATGGCACCGCGGTTCGCTCAAGAAATGCGCGGCCATGCTCACGACTCATGTATTTACATAAGCACCTTATTGTTGATATAATAAATGATCGCATGCACCCAACGTCTCTGTTCAGGTTATATAACAAAAGCCGGCCGGCCGGCCGGAAAATTTAAATTTAAGAGGGAACTAGTCATACAAGTACAGCCGCGTTTAAAGGGAAGCCAAGTGAATTGGAAACTAAGTAGGTGATGTTTTGTCAGCATGCCAACAAGAAAAATTTGATCAGTATTTAACGGCAGGACTTTTCTATATAAATTGATAAAATAGCATATAATAATTTTATCTGTCCTCGATAGAAATCATCACGCTATTCTTCATGGGAGTTGTGGGATCAGATCACTGATCCATCATTTGACAACTACAAGAAATGTAGCAGTTCTTGAGTTAAAAAAGTTTTATAATTCAAACCAATTGAACAAAAATTGAAATTATGTAGGTACATGGATGAATTTGCAAAAATTAGTAATGACTAAATAAAATAGGAAAAAAAAATGTATTGTAATATAATGTTTTTAGCATATTGTATTTACTTCACAAAATGTATAAAGTGTGTTTTGAAGGGACCGAAAATAATGATTATTTCTCAAACTTATAGCAAAGATATCATTATAGCTTACTTAGATTCATTTATATTTAGAATGAAAGGTTTAATGCTTTTGGCTAAATAAAACTTACAAAATGGATAAAATAACGATTAAGTACGAGATCATTTTTACTTCTCGAATAATAAATTAAACTACATATTTGATCGAAAATTTGCTTCAAGTCCCTAGAAATTGACATTTCGGGCGAATGAGATTTGTTCGACTCGCTAACAATAATAAGGTCGTATATCACATACAATACTGTTACCAGATTTGCTACCCGAGCGGCCTGGGCTCACTTGCCTTCGCTTATAGAGGCACTTTTGCAAAATTTGTTAAGAATATTGCTTGTCCGTCGAGGCCGATCTCTTCAGTATGGCTACGGTTTGGTGTTCCTGCCACAGACGCCGCGATCGTGTGTACCGAACCCTATAGTCCTTAAATCCGCGCGATTGAAGTTCTAAGTGTAAATTATAAGCGAAGGCTAATCTTTTAACAATACATTCCGTGTTCTTTTCACATCGGATCCATGTCAAGGTTTTGCTGGAAATTTTGGATTTAATTGAAATTTTAAAAACCGTCACGTATATAAAGGTTAAATTTTGGACGCAGAAGTGGATATAAATCCAGGCAATTTGAGTTTATTTGCGAGAAATGAAAATTGTTTCATATTGTTGCCGCTCATAAAATTCAATTCTATCCAAAATTTCCTGCAAAACCTGGAACTGGAACCGATGTGAAAAGAACACGGCTAATATCCACATCTCAATATTCAAGGAAAATTCTTACGGATTAAATTAAATATGCATTTATGTTGCAATAACAGTCGTTGAAACCTTTTGTAATTAGAGTCCATATATGTATGTATCTAATCCTATTTACGTTTATGCTCGACTAAATCTTAACACATTCTGAAGTTGATAATAAGCTGACAACGATTTTCGATTCAGGGAGATAGTCATGTAACGTGTTTCGACTTTAGTCGAACCGACTTTAAATAGCTTAATGTTATGGAAAGGATTCCTGTATGAATTTTATGTGCAATTCAGCTATTAAATACATTACGTGTGTAACCCCAGATAACCTGTTATGACAAAATTACCTAACCTATTCAATAAAATGCACAGGCAAATTAACAACCGACTTCCAAGAATATTAGAGCAGATAATATGGCACGAGAGCAGAGCCCAAAAAAAAGCTTAAGATAAAGTTTGAAAACAATTTCATGTCGAGGAGATTACTTACTTGGGAGCTTCAAGTATAATAAATATAAATCTCAAAGTTCCTTCATAAAATGAAATACAATGTGCCACCTTATCTTTACAAATGTCTGTACAAATAATTAAACTGTTAAGCATTAGATTAATTATTCTTATAAAGTAATAAAGATTGTATTTGAATTGAATCAAAAGGGAACCTTCTAATTTTTCTTTCACATAGGGTGATTACGAATTGTACTTGGAAAACAACCGCCTCGCCTCATAGTTTTCCTCATGGCTCCTTATTTGTGAAAAAATATGATAATATAATCGTAATCGTAATTTGTTGGCCTGTTTCTAGTGTATTCATTTCGTAATCGGAAAGTCGTAGAAGCTTAGAAGGTTTTCCCCATAAAAACTTACTACATTCTTATTAGTATAACATGCGTCGCTCAGGAGTTGCTAGAAAATTTTAGATAATCGAAATTAAGTACATAATAAAATTTTAAAGTTAATTCGAATATCTTATATCAAAATATTATGTTTACAAGCTCAAAAATAAATAATCGACACTCTTTTTAAATTTTCAATTAAAAGACTTTAATTATTTTTTTAAGTGCACACATTTCGACCTTAACCTCTTAATAACTAATAAAAACGCATAAGAGGACGTAAATAACCCTTTAGACGTGGATTGTGGTAGTAAGACGAGTTTTGAACATATGTAAATATATGTATATGTATGTGTATCACTTCCACAGATTCTGCTAACACTGCGAAAGTGAGTAAAATACCAAACTTTAATTAAATAGTAGTATGTACTTATAATTCATCGGGTTACTCGGCTAGTAATAGTTTTAAACATACAAGTAAAAATTGAAAGAGAGTTTGACAACGGAAAATTTTAAAGATTACCTGAATGAGTTCACATTGTACTCATATGTGAGACTCACCTTAATAAAAATTACATTCATGAATAAACACAATTAAAATTAACTCAAAAAAAAGAAACATTTTAATAAATCGTCTTTTAAATGCAAAGGATGATTTAATATAGTAAAAATGCAACCAGCAAAAAAAAAACTGAGTCAATCGAGAGAACAGCTACGAATCTGTTCCCTATGTAGTCGATTTTTTTGTGCATTATCTTCAAAGAATCTCATTTATGAATGCAATGAATTCATTATGAATATTTTCTTGCAATTTTATTGGGAACAATTTTAAAATTCGATTGTGAGTCATAGGTAAAAATAAATATGTAACTCATCAAATATATACATATTATAATAACGAATTTACAAACCCTGTCTAAAAATTACTGTTTAAATTCACTTACTATCGCACAGCAAATCCTAACAAAAATTGCAATCAGCAAAAGTGTGCATTGAGAATTTAATGCAAAAATCTGAGTGCTCTTATCTGTGAAATATTTTCGCGCGACTAAACAAAGGCTTCTATTGCAGTTCGTGTGACTAATGCTGAGACGACCACAAATTATGTGATTACTCTGGGAATGTTTGAGAACGTGAATTCATTTATTTTTTATATTAAAAGCGTATTTCAAGAGCGCGGAAGATAAGAACTCACAAATAGTTTAATCGAATTTCGCCATACGTGAAATTAATGTTGATGAGAAATAACTTCAACTATGCATTTGCAATCGCATAGGAATTTATCATTCAATTGTTTTTGTGGATAAAAATACATCTGACTTGCGTCTCTGATTCTCATGTTATTTTTACCAGAAAGTATTCGAATATTTATTTTTGATATCACGAGTTCAATAAACGGAGAAAAACAGGAAATTATTTAATACTAAAGATAATTAGCCTGTGGGTCATAACATGCAAATTGTGATATGACGATGTTTTTTATAATCTGTAATATAGTGAAAAGTCTAAGTCTAGTTGTTTGAACCATTATGCGTGTGAAATACTTATAAACGGGCTTACAAAACCAAATCCATTTATATTACATGAAGTTGTCTATGGTGGTTAATGATTTTTAGGTTGTTTGAATACATTTGTGAATTCAAGCTTGAATTCATTAAAAATCATGATTCTAAAGACAATAACACTTTGACGATTTCAGGAGAATTTTCAAGCATAATGCGAACATGAAAATATATTTCCAAGTTGATGTTGATCCACTTTCCGATATGTGATTGAGCGGAAATTATGCAACAATACAAACTTTTTTTGGCGTTCTCCAGAGTAGCCGTCTGGGTCCAGTGTTGTTCATTTTATCCACTAATTATATGGAAAACGTTATTCAACATGCTGAGATTTTTATTTCTGTTGATATTAAAATATTTAAAGTAATTTCTTGCTCTTGTTGATAAATTTTCTTTTAAGTTTTTTTTCTCCGGAAAATGTTATAGGTTTTATTATACTTAATTACCGCTTATGTACTGAAATTTATCTTATTTTCACCATATCTCCTACGATTTTTAATGGTATTAAAAAAAGAAGAGGCTATCCATTCCGAATTATACCTATCTTCTTTTTTTTTCTTTTCCACTCCTTAAAGAAAGTAAAATAATTAAATGACCTTTATTTCGAACAATCAAAATATAAAAATTCTTAATCATTACCGATCGATCGAAAACTACAAATTACTTCATGATCGTCATATTTTGTAATTTATATTTTTTCATCATAATCATTAGTCCCAAATTTTAATTGATCTATCATAGTTTTTACAAGAATTAACGAAACACCTAAATTTAACTCGGGTAGTATTTTTCTTTAGTATAAGTAGTAAGAAGTAATAGTAGTTTTAGAATGCTTTATGCATTTTAAAGAAAACAGGTATGTGGTCAACAATATTAGCTGCGTTTTTTTTCATTTTGCTATCTGGATCGGGTTTGCATTGAATTGTATTTTAAAATCCCTCAAGTGTATCAAGATTTTAAAATTCATGAAAAGTGCATCAAATTGCCGTAATATTTATACCCATCCTAACTTCAAACCTTGAACGAAATAAATTTTTGGATTAAGTTTTTGATGCAAAGTGGGTATAAATCCAGGCAATTTGATTTTATTTTCCCGAAATAAGAAATGTTTGATATGGGTTACTTTTCATAAATTCAATTCAGTGCAAAATTTCTTGTTAAACCTAGAACCGGAACCGAATTGAAATAAATAAATAAAAAACTGTGTCAGGCACAGTATTTTGGGTCTATGTAGATGTGAGTATATAGGAATTTTACTTCATACAAATACGTATTAAACCAAAAAATAAAGTTCTTATGAAATTAATTTTAAAGAAAAATACTATGGACTTGTATACATCATGCGCAATTTTTTATAGTTTATTTGAATTTTACTTATAATTATAATTCTGGGTTTCTTTAACTTTATGCATATGTATATATTCTTCAGTTGTGTAAATATTTATTATTTTATTGTATAAATAAAAATAAAAATATTCAATGCCTTTTGAGAAAATAATGATTAAAGCATATAGAGAAAATAATGATTAAAGCATATAGAGAAAATAATGATTAAAGTATATATGTATGTATGTAACTCATGTACCGATGTTTGCGACTCCGCAAGCAAGGGGTCTTTCACTGTTATTTTTCAAAGTGGTATAAGTCCATTTTTAACGTATTATTTCCACAACATCTTCAGTTAAATTTCTAACGTGATATTTTCAAACAATATAGGACTTATACGATTCTTAAAAATGACGACTCATGCATAGTTATGTATGTGAATAACATTTAAATCGATTGAGGACATGTTATGTTTAGTACAGTACAGCAATTGTTAATAGCACTTAATAGTGTTGGCTAAACTTGTGCCATCAGCCGCGATTAAACAAAGGACGCAAACTAATAATTTTGTGGCATCCAGTAGTTTGACGTAGCTTTATTTAGATTTTCCTTCTATAATTTGACTATTGCACCCAGTGGATTGACCTGTTTTGCTTTTTCTGGCATATTACTACTAAACTCAGTGTTTCGACCTATGTTTTTCTCCTTCTGGAGTATTAAGTCATTTTTGACTAAGATTTAATAAATAAAAACCTGAAGAGAATTTGAGACCCTATAAACATGTCAAACTATCGCGACCCAACTTTGGTAGCCTCTTTCGTTTGACGATACCCGTGCAAATAATATGTCAAATTAGCGCGACCCTACTGTATTTCCTTTTATAGATTATATTGTACCTACTCATTATTGCTATTGGCAAGTATTAGTTGGTAAATAAGTAAAAATAGGCACGTTCGTTTGGATAAAATTCTATCAATTATCGATCTTAAAAAGACGCGGACTATCCCTTCACATTGGGTCACAGGGGGATTATGTGATAACAATCTGGAAACCGATTCTACAGCGCAGGAACGCAAGTTAGCTAACAACATTTAGTTGTCGCTATAAATACGCGCGCACTAAGACGCTGCGGCGACAGAAGATCGATTGTCGTGCGAATCTTAATCACTCGGTAAATGCCAATTAAGGAAAAGTGAAGAAAACTTTCCGTCGTGTCTGCCAGGTCCCAGGAGTCCCAGGTGGGCAGATACACTCGATGTTACGTCGTCTCCGTTTTCTGCGTCGCTCAGGGTAACGTTGGCGTACCTGAGTGGGGCTCCTTGGGTCGGCCCTGCCGGGCGAATCTCATCAAGTGGATCAATTGATTCTGCGAGTGGTAGCGCAGCCCTGGAATTGGCTAATTTCACTCAATCATTTCACCAGCTGCAGCAGCATCAGCTTCAGCGCTCCCGGCTGTTTTATGTGACAGCCCAAATTAATTTATGGGAGCCTCTCCTCGGGCCATGGGAGCGATGTGCGATGGAGCCCCAGCCTCAGCCTCAGCCTCAGCCCTCGCGGTGCTCCTGTGCGCCTCCTGAACCCGTCCCACCGGGAAGCATCGATTTTGGGCACCGGCGCTCCTCGACTGCGAGGGCTTCTCGAACGTTCTTCGTGCCGTGGAGCGGAGACTCCGAGGCCGAGTGCTACGTGTTTTGTGATTGTCTTCCTCCTGCGCTCTCATCGGCCGCTATTTTTCAGATGCCCGCGCCGCGCCCCGCCGCCGCTTCTGAGCTGAGCGTCTACGGGCGCCGGTGTTGTGTGGGTGCGCGAAACACCGGCTCGGGGGCTCTTGCATAAGAAAACTAAATTTACGCGGCACCGACGGGATGCGCTATGAAAATCAGAAAGCTGACAATACACTTTTGAAATTAACGAGACCAAGAGCTGATAAAATTGCAATTGAGAAAGCCCGACAATTGCCGTCGTCGTTTGGGGCCGCGGCATGGCGGAGCAGACCGAGCCGAACAGACCTCACGACCTACCCATACATTGGGGAGCTGCAGCTGATTTTATGTAATCGGTAAATGCCCGCCCGAGCGCTGGGGCTCCGGGCTGCTCCGAATCACGCTCTGCGATAAATTCATGGAGCAAAGTTTGACCTTCGAGGGGGACATGGACAACAAATTGTCGGCCAGTGTGCCCCATTGCAGGCGAACTGTTTTCGCATCGGCAGCAAAATTTCCCTAAAGTTCCGGCGACCAAATGGGTTTTGGTTGGGTGGCAGCAGAGAAAAGGCGGGGCTGGGGGGACTCCTTGGCAGAAAATCGATACGATTACTAGAAGGATCTGAATTCTGAAGGGTGGCATGGCAGCGAACCTACTAACCTTGGAATCATCCGTAAGTCCGCATTATTCTTCTTGGGGTTCGGCGCAAACCAAATCTCCAGCAACTTTTCGACACCCTCGAAGTAGTGTATGCCACTGTCTATATTCTCGTTCTCCGCCATAGCGAGAAGTGGGGCTCAAGGGGTTCCTCGGTGGTTATCTTGAACGGAGCACTTTCCAACAATTTCACACAACTTTCCCACACGGACAACGAACGGCTGGGACGTGAGCTGAGACAATCAATGGACCATCAACGACTTGCGTCTCCGTAAAATTTCTTTTAACAAATTGAACGGAAACCGCCGGAAGGAAACGAAATTAAAACAAAAAAAATATAAGCACCGAAGTAGTTGACGAAACTCCGTGCAATTTATTTCATTCAATGTTTCTCCCTTGTCACTGGATATTCAGGTAAATTGTCGCGATTTTTAAGCGAATTTTTGCTCTGAATTTATTGGCCGCGAGAGAGAGGACCGAACCGGCTAGACACTTCCAAAGACCCTCCGCCTTGTCGAGCGATTCAGTGAAAACTGAGGAAATTTCCTTTGCGTTTCTGCTATTTCCTGCAGTCCAGCGACATCTCGTGTTGGGGATCGAAACAATTGAAGCATGTGTGCACGATGGGAAAGATTACAGTTGGAGTTGCCATGCGACAAGTGGAGAGCGTGCGAACCTTCTGCCACCAGGAAGTTCGGAAAAAAAAAGAATTGATATAAGGTCGTGTAACAATTTTTTTATGTGCATAAATCATTTTTTAATGACGCCAGAATCACTCTGATCTTCAAAAGAGTTAATTAAATTAGTTTGCAAATATCCCCACGTAGTTTTGGGGTTATCTCTAAAAGTACGGAAGAGAAATGGTATGATTTTTTAGATTACATTAATAAAACGTTCAAAACTTATATAACTTTTAATGCATTTATTAGAATGGAAATGCAAATTTTGTTGTAAAACGATGGCAGTGAAATCTCAAAAAACCAAAATCAAATTGGCGCCTATTTCCAGTGGCGTAGTTTTGGATAAAGGACGGATTGGGCGCCAACCCCAGATGGAATGAACAAAATTGAATAAATATTCGGTTAGATTAATGTTTGTAATTGTAGCAGGATTGATGTTCACAAATGCAATCTGACCACGCAAGTTTTAGGCATTTTTGCAACCAAAATAAGAACCTGACTTCGTTGACTACTAAATAGAAGAAGATTGAGACCTATCAAAAGTTCTAACGGTTTTCACAAGTAGAGCTAGAGGTGTGAGATTGAGGACATTTATGAATGCATAATACACAACAATGTTGAAACAACTATTAAATTGATCAAAGCAGCGTGTGTGCTTCATATTAAGGTCGAAGTAAAATGCTATTGAATTTTTAAATTTGGTGGAACCACCAGCAGTATAATAAATACATATGAGGATAGTTGAGAATATGGAGATTAACGGAAAACGATCAAATAATGAAATTTCGGTTATTCGTAAGAGTTTTGAAAACTTTTTTAACGCAGATATAGAATTTATTTTATTTACTCACATATGTAAACATAACGGCAAATATACTACATAATACTAAAATATTAAAATGTTTTTTTATTTACCATCCTAACACAAAATTTTCTCACATTTTAACATGGGTCGTACAGAATAGGATAATCTTTTATCGTTTCTATTAATTTTTCTCACCTCACAGTGCGCTAATATTAAATATTGAAAAGAATAAAGTTGATCAGTAAACTTCGATTTTGATAGTTTGAATAATCTGCGAAATATCCTGGCATCTTTAAATAAATTCAGAAATGGAATTAGGACTGTTATTGCATAAAAAATCTAAATAAAAAATTGATCGTTTATACCATGGACGACAAACTTGCCCCGAATAGATTTGAAGGAATGCATATTATATATTTATAATATTACTAATTTTCAATTATGTAACAGTAAAAAATATATTAACTCTCTTTCTAACTTAAAATTACAAATCCAATTTACTTTGAGGCAAAGGGTGACACCCAGCCGCCACATGCGCGCTCTATTTCTTCAGCAACAGCCAAACAGTGACGATCCCGATTGCTAGTAGCAACAACTTGAATGCCTAATGGAAGACCATTGGAATCTAATCCTAGAGGCACCTATAATAAAAATACTTATTATATTGTATTTACTAAATATAATTAGGTCTTACTTGTGTGCAGGGCACCTTCAGTACACTGAAAATGGCATAGTAACTCAAATCTCTATGTTTCACTAAATTATAGTAATGAAATGGTGTTGTTCGTGGAGAACTTTGGTAGAATAAAATTCCATCATCCCCGAGGAGCTCATTCAAGGTTTCTTCACATATATTCGTTAATTTCTTCATTTTATCTGCATTTTCCGGAGGTAGAACCGAATCAATGAGCGAATATATCGCTGCCATGGTGAAATTACTCTGGCCAGTGAGCTTTTTAAACAATTCAGTAAAAGGATTGAGTACAACACCATCACCGAGAAGAACATTGTAATCGCTTGGTTCCTGCGTCATCCAGTATCGCCACGCCTGGTACATCTGATCCATTCCAGGTAAGGATGTTAAAATCACCCTTTTGCCAGTTAGATTGGAAAAGTGGTTTACAACTCTATAAAAGAGAAAACAAATACATATTGTACAAACAATCTATAAAATGTAAGCTACTAATACTATTACTATATAATTAATTTACAATTAATACGTGATACCTAATGAAAATTCAGCAGAAACAAAGGAAGTAGCTGTTAAAATATGCATTATTTTTGTGTAACTAATATCCTCGGATGGAACAATTAACACGTTTTTTTTTTGTTAATAGAAAAATTCTGTTAACACTTTTGTAATTGCGGAAGAAATTCCAGAGTGAAATTAGTCGAAAATTCGAATGTAATTCGATAATAACATCACTTCTTTATCCTTTGGACATTTCTTTAGGATGTTTTTAAAATATATTAATTTTTTAGCTATTATTAATTTGCTTTTCTAGTATACATATTTAAATTTTCCAATATTTACGATTTAGTGTCTTGTCTTCTTTCGAATATTTGTGTGTTAAATTCAAAGTTAAATTTTAATACATACAAAACTAGTGGATCAGCAGACCTCGTGGAAATAATATATTTTAAGTCATATTTCAGTTCAAATAGCTATCATTTCGAATTGTTTTATGTTTTGCGTCATTCCCAAAATAAACAAAGCATTTAAGAGCAGAATAATAAACTTAATTATTTGATCTTATGTGAACGACTCTTTGTTATGATAAGGTTTTTGTTGGCTACGCTTGATGATTTTTTTTCATATGACAGAATCACGACAAGATAAGATGAGTTGAGATGTACATATATCTTCATAACCTAAATAATTTAAAAAAAAAATCTTGTTTAGTTTTCCACCTATAAATACAAACTCCCAAATAAAAGAAAGATTGTTTAACAAAATATAAATATTTTAAAAGCGGAGAACAATCAAACATAGGAAGAAGCAATTTTTGACAAAAATGATTTTATATACAAAAAATAAACGTCGATTCCAAAAACACCTTCGTCGATATAGTTTAATGTTATAAAATAAATGTACAAAATTTTCGGTATTCAAAACGTTCGCTACCGGTCCTTAAGAAGACAATTTTGTACCACTGCCCATGAAATTTTTTCTTTTGAGTTAAAATGAAATTGGATTTTTTAACATTATATTTATAACATTGAAATTAAGCAAAATAAGTAATTTTCCAAATTGACACATATTTGTAGCGCCGGGCTCCCAGAGAATTGAGACGACGCATATATCCGGCATTGGTAGCGAACATGATAATAGTATTCTAATTATAAATATAAATAACGAAGGATTAAAAAGAAAAATTGTTTAGCTTACTTCATCATGGCATCCTTAGTTTCCTTGTTCACTGGGTTAGTCTTTAAGTCGTTATTGTCAGGGATGTAATAGTATTTGAGTTCCTTAACGTTTACCTTCTCCTCTAGTTTCAGCATAATGGCACTTTTAGGTCCAACGAGAATCTAGTGAACCAGGAATTGAATAAGTAATTACGAAATTTGTATGAAGAGAGTCACCTTCAAAAGTGGAAGCAAATCGGTTGCGTATCTTGTCATTGGACCTCCGGTTACCATTGTGTTAGTTTCCGTACCTTTTCTAAAACTGCAACCCTTCATATTCACTGCTCCATGAGATGCTTTATGTCCAAACACTCCACAACAGAATGCTGGGATGCGGATTGAACCGCCAATATCCGTCCCTAAAACAGATTACTCAAAGTTAATATTTTTTTCCTCGAAGAAAGTTAGTTTTAATTTGAAAAATAAATAATATCCTAAATAGTTTGTTCATTTGTGATGATCGAGACTGGGACGCGGAAAAAACTACATCTAATACATAATACTATATAAAACATCTACCAAACTACCACTATTTTCCATGTGGATTCAAAGTGTATTTTCAGCTTACAATAGTTCGGTTTGGTTTTAAAGCAGACTAGACTACGAGCCCCGTATATAACGTCAAATAGAAACGTATTTAAAATTAAATGTAGAGTGTTCTACGTTTAATTGAACTTCGGAAGTTAGGTTCCTCAAATATGGGAGTGGTTCTTGATATTTTGTAGTCGATTTTTCAAGCGGATCTTATGATCTAGACAAATCACAAAACCGAAACGTTTACTAGATTTTTTAGAAATTTTATAGGTTTTGTTTATAGGATCAAAGTACGGACTTTATCTGTTTTCCTCGAAAACGTAAAATTATTGCACAAACATTTTTGATCAAGGAAATTGACTTATTACTTGTTATAAAAAAAATTGAGTTTCTCTTACCTAGTCCAAAAGAAGTTGCACACGCTGCAATGAGGGACGCTTCGCCCCCCGATGAACCTCCAACAGACCTTCTGGAGTCATAGGGATTATTTGTTTGCCCGAAAAGATTATTTCTTGTTTCCATCCATTTGTTCACTTCAGGGACGTTAGAAGTGGCTATTATTAGTGCTCCTGCCTCCTTTATCAAGTGGACTATTTCTGCGTCCTCCTTGGCGCGGCAGGTCTTCCTCGACACTAGCCCCAAAGTGTGCAGCTTGCCCTTTACAGCGGTGCTGTCTTTGGTAGTGAAAGGTACACCCAAAAGGGGCTTCTCTGAAAACTCATCTTCTGAAATTTTCCCTTTTTGGATGCGCTCGTCAATTTTCTTCGCTTCTTCCAGAGCCTCCTCGAAAGGTCCATCCGCCACTGCATTCAGCACCTTGTTCACTTCTTTCATGTGCTCGATGTACGCTAAAACGACGTCGTGGCACTTTACTTTCTTTTCCCGGATCATCTTAGCCACCTCCATGGTGCTTTTCATTACAATAGTGTCTTTTGGGGCAGGACATGGCTCCTTTTGGCCCCAGTAGATCCCGAGGGACAGCTCCAGGAATTTGTCCAAGATAATATGCAAGATATACACAATATACGCGAACATGGCGAACAGAAATCTCAAAAACAAGTTACGACACCGTCTACGACCCGCTTTCTAAAATTAAATATTTCTCCTTCAGGGGCCTTAAATATGATAAGTAAATCGGATCGCTCCGCTTCGTTTCGCCTATTAAATATATCTGAACCGCATGCAAAATCACTTATAATAGTTATATATTACTTATAATTGACTTGTACGAGACGAAATGAAGAAATTTGCCTCTGGTTTTGTAATAAGCTCCCACCACAAATACTGGCGAATGCTCACCTGCTTGCTGCGGCGGCTGGAGTCGGTTTTCTGTTCCAGTAATTTTTTGCTCATCGTATCTTATTTTGATAACAATACCGGCACAATTTATCGGACAGTACAGTTTCTGCCACTCATTCAGAATCAGAAACCTTTGGACCCTACGGTGACGTGATCCCCAATTTTATCAAAACTGCACCTCACAAAACAGGTAAACAATAAACAGGTGATTGAGCCGACGGGAAAAATGTCATTTTTCTTTAGAGTGCTTTCCACTCTATTATTAATTCTGCTTCTCAATTACAATCTTATATGTTCAAAATTCCATCTGGACTTCAGTTAAGAAACTGAGTTTCGGAGGAAAACTCAGAACCGCCAATCGGCACCCTGTTACGAACAGCCAACACGAAAATTTAAAAGTGAAATTTTAGAAATTTCAACTCCGCCAATCGTTTGTAACTCGTTTCTATCCGTTTGTATCAAAAATTATTTCGTTTGTATCCCTCTAGTTTACTAGAAATTAAGGTTTTAATTAAGGCTTACGATCAGCCAACACCTTTTTCAAAATCATTTAAAATCAATTGTAAAATAGACTTTTGGGTACTCAATCGATCGGAAATCGTTTGTATCCTCCGAATATGCTATTGAAAAGTTTTGTACACCGCTTATTTTTCCATAAAAAGCGAAAAATAAAATCAATTTTTGTCTTAATTATAAGCTTCTTTTTTTTTGCCACACGAGTACTTGGCGCTCATGTTCAACGCCTTCTAGTGTAGCCAAAAGTAAACTTGTAGTGAAAATGACAACAACAGCGGTATCCTGTACTACAGTGCGTTCCATATTTATAAGCCACCATCAAAATTCGAGTTATTTCTGCCTAAGAACAATTTGAAACAGAAACAGTTTGTGAGGGAATTCCTCTATGAATTATTTTAAAGTATTTTTGCTTGTTTCATATTTCTAAGACAGTTCTACAGAAGTGCAGATTGAAGCAGCTCTTTTGTGCACAAGTTAATAAATTTTTATTTTTATTAGCAATTTAATTAAGGTAATTTTTTAAAAAATTTCCAGTTATATGGGGAATCAAAAAGAAGTGGACGAAAGATTGATTCCCAATAAGTATATCTTGGAATTTTTTAAAAAATTACGAACAAAACATTAGCAACGGGTGATTTTCTTTGAAAAATCACTAATGCTAGGATTTTCTTCCCTAAAGTCTAAAATTTTAATTTCACTAAGTGACTTACCGCGCGGGCTGCATCTTAAACCTTAATTAAATTGCTAATAAAAATAAAAATTTATTAACTTGTGCACAAAAGAGCTGCTTCGATCTGCACTTCTGTAGAACTGTCTTAGAAATATGAAACAAGCAAAAATACTTTAAAATAATTCATAGAGGAATTCCCTCACAAACTGTTTCTGTTTCAAATTGTTCTTAGGCAGAAATAACTCGAATTTTGATGGTGGCTTATAAATATGGAACGCACTGTAGTACAGGATACCGCTGTTGTTGTCATTTTCACTACAAGTTTACTTTTGGCTACACTAGAAGGCGTTGAACATGAGCGCCAAGTACTCGTGTGGCAAAAAAAAGAAGCTTATAATTAAGACAAAAATTGATTTTATTTTTCGCTTTTTATGGAAAAATAAGCGGTGTACAAAACTTTTCAATAGCATATTCGGAGGATACAAACGATTTCCGATCGATTGAGTACCCAAAAGTCTATTTTACAATTGATTTTAAATGATTTTGAAAAAGGTGTTGGCTGATCGTAAGCCTTAATTAAAACCTTAATTTCTAGTAAACTAGAGGGATACAAACGAAATAATTTTTGATACAAACGGATACAAACGAGTTACAAACGATTGGCGGAGTTGAAATTTCTAAAATTTCACTTTTAAATTTTCGTGTTGGCTGTTCGTAAGAGGGTCCAATCGGCGGCTATGGTTTAACAAAATAAAGATCGGTAGAAGCAGCTTTCTATTTCAGGTAAAGTGAACAACGATCTGAAAAGTTTCACACACTGTACTACAAAGAGCGGTCTATTTTGAATGAAAAGTCCAATCGGCCATATGTAAGTTGGGTCTTCCATTCGACTGTACAAGGCGAATAACATTTATATTCCAAACATTAATTAAAAAGAGATCCCCTTAGGCTTCGCTATACACCATTTTATTAAATTCTAATTAATACACCTTATATTTATTATATTATCTTTACTTTGAGGGCGCCGCCGTTTCTGTTGCCACTGCCCGCCCTGTAAATAAACAAAAACACTGTTTGAATACTAGATTCAGTGAAGCATTCACTATTTTATTCATTCAGAGGTAATTTACACCTTCCGGTTACACAGTCCTCAACTCCGGATTGCGCAGAGCGACTTACATCCGGCGGGCAACGCTCCACACTCAAACCATATACATATGGTATGTATGACGGGTCCCAGTCCAATTTCCAAGGGACATACCCTGGCCAGGCCCCCTTCACCGTTCTCTATAGGCAACATACATATGCCTCATGTTGAATCACATTTATGGATAATATGCCTATTATTCATATATGTATGTATGTATTTAACTTTAATTAAAGTACACATTTATAAACGTAAACTATACACAAAGTAAACCCACTCACCAATTATCAAAATCTTTAACTTAAATTATTCCTCACTATACTTATTTTCATTTTTAAAAACTTAATTAATAATTACTCCACTTTTCATTCAAACACTTGCCTCGCTATCTTACGCCTTGGTCGGCTTTCTTAAGAGGCCTACTTACTTTTATTGTAGCGCAATTTCTTTGCGTCCCGAAGGAACTCAACGAGATAAGACATTGGTGCACACGCTCAGGCGTGCTTTATTGCCTTTTGTCTCACCTCAGAGGGACACGACCCGGACGCGACAGAATCAGCAATGCAATATCCTACCTACTACTACACTTTTAAATATTTCCATTTTAATAACCCTATTTCCTCGTGTAACAAAAAAAAATATTTATTTTAGTGAAAAATTTTAATATATAAGTCGCGAAACAGTCTCTACACGCGTATTCCCATTTCAAACAGCCGCTGCACGACCCCTATACGCCAGACCTTCATATCGTAAAACGGCCGTTGTACGGCCCATGTACGCCCGTATCCAGGCCCAGGCAAAATCTTTTAAGACCCATTTATCCTAGTCACCATGTACAGCCCTTGTACGCTCCAGCAAAAGTTCGGCCCTTGTTCGCTCTTTGTACAACCTTACCTTAATAATTTTAATAATTTTAATATATTTGCTTTCTTTCTAAAACAGAAAAACAAATATCATCATAAAAATATAGTTACATACTTAATATTATATTTTTCATTAATTTCTCAATGAATGTTAATTTTTGTACCCGACTGTGTCTCCAGTATTTCTTTAAACAAATCCACATTAATTGAATATGAGATTTGATATAATGTACATATGTAGGAAGAAAATATCCCTTGACTCACTGTATATATTTTATTACTTTTATAATCATAAATAACAAATCGATTGCCTTGCCGTTTATCTGAATCTGCATGTAATTGTAAGAGCGGAAAATTGATGAATACCTTTTCTCTTTACACCTTAGTACCTAAAACCTTTTAAAACACCTTTAGTTCAAATAAATTTGTTCAACGTCTATTAGTATTATGTTTTCCCAGTTATTATGTAAGCTTTGGTTTGGATAGCACTCCGATCCAAATTATTCAGCAAAATGTATTTCTGCGTAATAAATTTAAGTGTTTTGTTTTACTTTTAGAACATTATCCAATATTCAAATAAGATCTATCTGATATTAATAGAAGTTGGATCAAACACATTTTACTTTTATTTACAAAATACTTATAAATATACAGGTTATGGTAATTGAAAAATCTAATACTATTTTTTGTTGATCACATTTCAGTAAAAATTATAAAACTTAAACACTAACTTTTTCAACAGGAACACGCTATATTTAAATAAAAGGTAGCTCTTTTGTGCGCATGCTTGAGGAAATTTTGCTCACCTAGCAAAAATTATAAATTTAATTCAGTGCGTAGGAAATGAGGACATCAATAATAAAAACAAATAGAGGGCGATCGCTCGCAGCGCTGAGCTATTGATAAATTAGGAATTCATAATAAATACATAAATAAAACTTCTCTTTAAATAAAATCTAAAACGATATTGTAATATAGATAAAAAGTAAATTAAAATCTGGAAGTAAAAAAGGTTTTGGTGATGGTCAGAGACTTTTGAGGAGTTGCTTCTTTGTTGATTACAAGCAATAGACGAACGTCCAGAAGAAGGCGTTAAAGACGAGGAATGCAACGGGGAAGACTAGCCTGGCTCGCTTATCAATCCAAATCGATATTTCCTGTGGAGTCATTGTGGTCCAACCATTTTGTGGATGATTTCCTGGGGTTTCTGAAGGATCTACGTTTATCTTAACACTCCCATTTTCTTGAGCAATATCACCATCACTTTCAGTTTTTATAATTGGTAAAGTATTATTATAACCCTGGAAAAGAAAAATTATCAGAAATAGATTGATTGATATATACATATACATATTTTAATTAAAATATGGTTCATAACTTATTACCAAATGAGTTTCATTTCATAAAAAAAATTACCAAATGAAGATTGTGCTGAAGAGTTATGTAAAATAGTATAAAGAGGTAAGAAACCAAAAATTAAATAGTCACTCGTGTTGCGACAGTTCTGTATTTGAATTATAATATTTTGTTTTCATTTAACTTATTATGCATATGCATTAAAATTGTATTATAGGGGTAATAAAAATTGAATAATTTGTCGAAATATCTTTTAAGAGCTGTAAAAATGTTTTGTTCTCTTAATAAAATTTAAATGTCTTTTTTAAAGAAATGGACATTCATATTCATTATTTGCACAACAAATTCCATTATTTTTAAATAAATTACTAATATGTAGTATATAGACGTTCAATTGTTCAATAACATTTCTACTACAAAACGTTATTCGTAAAAGAAAAAAATACCAAATCAAAATGATTGAACCTAAATCTACAATACTGACAGCGTTACCATTTCGGTTGCATAATATTTAAATCCAGGGCACAATAACTAATCAGCGACTCAAAAAACCGTTCCGTACCGATTTTTGTGACTTAAGTTAAATTTCGAATCAAAAAGATATATCATAGATCAATCATTTTGAATTCCTAAAAGCCAGCATTGAGTTTAAAACCATCTAAATTAACAAAAATTAAAAAGATAGCAAAAGAGGGTAGTTAAAAATGAATTAAATAAACTTAAAGAATAAAGTTCCAAACACGTGTTTTAACGTTTCGAAATTAATATAAAAACAGTCAAATAAATTACTACTATAAGTTAATAAACGTTAATGAGGGTATCTCCTTCGTTAAACATTTCTTCGTCATGGAAAAAAATAGATCACACAATTCAAAGAATCGTGACGCAGCGCTATGACTAGTTGTACACCTGCTGGCTCTATATATACAATACATATTATGCAGATTTATTGCGTCAAAAATTAAAATTGAATTGTCGAATTGCCGAATTTGTTCGCCTAATATGTCGGTTAAATAACTTGGTTAACGTTAGCACACTTGGTATTATTAATAGAGACATTATTGAAAACTGCCATTATTACAATAATACAACCAAATTGAGCTAAGTAGTACTAATTGAAGCAAACTAACTGATTGCAAGAAAATCAAACCTGATTCAGTTACTTCAGTTAAACTCACCTACGATAGTGTGTTTTTACCATTAGCGATAATAAGTACAATATGTACGAAAGTTATAAAAATCTAAATTCATGAAAATTTCTTAATTTCGTAGATGTCTACGGTGTTCAAATACTCCAGATATTATTTATAAATTTTACTTGAATTCGTTAAACTGATAACAACATTCCTAGTTCATTATGAAATGCTGAAAATTGCATTATAATGGTTTTCCACTTTTCATGCCACTTGTGTTGTTGAATTTACACTAATTGTAGTAAAATTATTATTACTGTTCAAAATTTTCCTACAAGTTTTTTCTGGTATATTTCAACTTGAGTCTGAAATAGACTTTTCAATGGGTTGAAAACATTGTGTCCACTTGAAGTTTGAAAGCGATAATACTTTTGTGCTCAAATACTTAAATGTTATCGAGATCTTTACTTTTAGGAGTTGCTTTATTATCATTTTATCATTTAGTCCAAATGAAGTGTGAAAGTTCGTTGCTGCATGACAAGTTTTAATTATTTGTTAGAAAGGAAATTACTTACGTGCACAGTGAGGTAATTGTTGTAGGTTGGAGCATTTTCAGTTTTGCTTGCTCCATTTAAGCTAGAGCAGGATCTTGATTTTTGTAATCCAAGTTCCTTTCTTGATGGACGGGGTGTTAGAGTCGACTTAAGAATATATTTGCTGTTCACTTTCTTTAGTTCAACGTTTTTCTTCCTTCTCCAAATTGTATTGACAAATGCGAATTCGACAAGACTGCCAAATATAAAACCTGTACATCCCAAGAACCAAATTTCAGATACTTTGATGTAGCTAACTTTCGGCAATGTTTTACCCTGGGCAGATGCCAGAGTAATGAAAGTTAACATAGTGCTGGTACCTGTTAAAGATATCGTTGGAATTCTCATATCATGCAAGTTAAGGACAATTTATTACCTAACATAATTCTTGGAGCGGACTGATCTGCTTGCAGCCAAAAGGATACCCATGAAATCGCCACAATCATCATTGACGGCAAAAAATAGTCCATTAGGTAGAAACCCTTTTCGCGAGCAAGTTTCACAGTAAATTCCAGCGAGCTGTAATTCCCGGCTTAAAAGAAATAAAGTTGTTAGGATTGTTATTTAAAATTAAACTTCTCAATTTCTACCGAAGGCTCCATGGCGCAGATCACTTAGATCAGCATTTATGGTTGTCTCGTTCACCCAGTAATTCATAAGAACGTATTCAGTGAGATGTAGTTTTGGAGCTAAGGTCACTGGAGATTTTGTTTCCCAGTGCAGTGTTAATTCTGATGTGTTGTACATCCCTAATAAGGTTTGGAGAATTTTTAGAAGATCATCTTAACTATTTTTCTATGTAACAATGAGAGATAAATACACTTACAGCTTTCTATAACAGTTGTACATTTCTGTTCGTCGAATGGGAATTTTTGTAAGTCCATCCAACAGTAGAGAGTTGCTTGAAGTCTTGTAGATATTATTACTGTTCCATCGGGGGTAATAGATGTAAGGATGTCCTTTTGATCTGTTCCCAGAATACTGGAGTCTCTTTCGTTTGAGAAAAAGATGTGTGGAACCCAAAGATCGTCTCGAAGATTTTCTCCTAGGATTGCCTGCTTACGGTTCGGAGCCACTTCTTTGAATACCAGTCGAGGATCAACAAATCTTAATTGCAGTAGAGCATGTATTTTAAATTGTAGGTCATGGGCTTCAAGATTTTGGAGAAAATATATGTAAGCACGTGCGTAGACTTTAACTGGTAACCGATTGCCTTTCTCGTCGTAAGCTGTAATAATAAGGCTAAGTTAGATGGCTCAACTACAGTAGATCAACGATCGTTAAGTTTGATTCAGTATTTTGTATTTCTTTTTATAAAAGAGTCCAATCCAATTGGAAAAATTATAAGAAAAGGAAAACAATTTTTTTTGTACCTATATACATACATATGCATGTTCAGTGCATACATATGTACCAATATAACCATTTTGTAAAGATTAATGATATTTTCTAATTCGAATTCATTTTAATGATTTAATAAGCTTTTTATTTCAAGCAAAAAATTAACTACATAAATAGAAGCAGAACATTACTTATTTTCATTGATGCAGCACACAACTCTAATATTGACAACATAAACTGATCAAAACAAATATTTAAGAACTTTAAGTCAATTCTAATATCAATTAGTAAGCCACATGACATCATAACTTTATGTAATTCATTTGATTCGCATGACTAAAAGGGAGCTTTAACGATAAATCGCAAACCAAAAGCGTTAAAGTGGCTCAATAAATCTACCATAATGAAACTTAATTATTAATTGAAGTAGACTCGGTGACTCCGTGGAGACATTGTTCCACTCGGAAAAAGTTGATCGCTACTCAACCGTATATTTCAATTGTGATTGGGTCCGCAAATGCGTTATTTAAGATGTTAGCATTAATGAGTTTGTTACAATGCCCAGGTGAGAAAAACCAGTAGCGTGGATAACTTACTTATTGGACGCTCAAGTCTGTCGTACCGGCAACCGTGAGTCAGCCGCTGGATCAGTTGTGTTTGAGACAGACCGTCTGCATCGACCAGCGAAGGACAGTCTAGATTTGTGCTAGAATGAGAAAAATAAATAAATTCAATTATAAGATGAACTGCATTAATTAAATGGCGTTTGAAGTTGAAACTATTATGAAATAATTATTAATTTGCATTATTTACTATTGTGATAAATCTGGTTTAGGTTACAATTATTTTTGCAATCTTCAACTAATTAATCCAAAACTGGTCTCTAAAACTTAATTTAATATGATTATTTTTTGAAAGAATACATTCCAATTTCCATCCCCCGCCCAATATAAACTACAATAGTAACTCGAATTATTTAAGAATTTGAAAGAACGAAATCAGATAAAATTTTATTTTATTGTTATTTAAAAAAGCGGCCAAGTGCGAGTCGGACTCGCCCATGAAGGGTTCCGCAGCAGCGATTTATGGCGTATTAAAAAAAAACTACTTACTAGATCTCGTTCAAACCAATTTTCGGTGGAAGTTTGCATGGTAATGTACATCATATATTTTTTTTAGTTTTATCATTCTCTTATTTTATAAGTTACAGGAGGGGGACACACATTTTACCACCTTGGAAGTGTCTCTCGCGCAAACTATTCAGTAAAGAAAAAAATGATATTAGAAACCTCAATATCATTTTTGAAGACCTATCCATAGATACCCCATACGTATGGGTTTGATGAAACAAAAATTTTTGAGTTTCAGTTCTAAGTATGGGGGACCCCCAAAAAAAAAATTTTTTTCTATTTTTGTGTGAAAATCTTAATGCGGTTCACAGAATACATCTACTTACCAAGTTTCAACAGTATAGTTCTTATAGTTTCGGAAAAAAGTGGCTGTGACATACGGACGGACAGACAGACAGACAGACAGATAGACAGACATGACGAATCCATAAGGGTTCCGTTTTTTGCCATTTGGCTACGGAACCCTAAAAATGGATACATATGTACATACATATATCAATGAAACCCTTTTTTTTCCATTTAAGAAAATTGCCTTTTTTTGCGTAACACTATCGATTTGTTTTTATGTATTTAGTTACTAAATAATTTATTGAAAGAATAAATTTACTTTGTGGTATTCACATGAATGAGGAATGATTTAAATATAATCATGTAAACTAAATATTCGGACAAAACATTAGGATCGCCCACAGCGCATGATATTTTACTTTGTTTGTACAAAATCAATGTTTTTATTATATGTACAAGTATTCTGCAAGCATATACTCGTGCTTTCCTTAAAATCTCATTAAAAAAACCAATTATTTTAGATTTTTCGGAGCGAAACACAACAGATTTATTTCACTTTAAATTTCAAACGCGTTTATCTTAGAACGTTTTTGTTTTGTACCTGGGGTGGGGTTGATGATAAAAGATAAAATATCAAAACAATCTCTCACAAATTCATCACTATAGCTATTGCTCGCGTAGTAAAAGTATTATATTTTATTAATAATTTCATATTTTTTAAGTAATAATTAAAAAAAAAAAGATGTTTTTTGCCTTTCCAAGTAGGTATCTATTGGGAAATAATATTAAAATTTTCATTGGGTTTTTTGTTTTGAGATTTGCCAATTTTCAGTTATCATCAATGTCAGCAGCGCGGAAATTTACACACAACATCGAGACCGGTTGAGAAATACGAAAAATATGAGGTCTCGTCGTTTAAAGATTTTTACTTGGTTCAAAGCCAAACATCATATCATATTGAACGTTTGAAATATAAGTTTATTGTTCGATATATCCTTCTTTTCGTGTATAATTTTGTATAAAAGACGCACGCTGCACGAATGTGAATTGGAGGAATTTTGTTCCATTTATGAATCAAAGCGATTCATATATATTTTGGTATTAATTCTGATCTCTAGCATGGCCCAGATCGAAAAGCCATTGGATTTATATCTCGAAAATTATACATCCATTATTTAGAAGAAATTAACTTCGAAACACTGTTTTTTATTGATTTCTGAGTGACGATCGCTTTGTGTGATGGTGTCGAATCTCGTTGGAATGTCCAAGGTCAATGCTGAAATATTTAGTTGCCTAGGGTTTCAAAGAAACTTCTAAGACCATTTCGGGGTAGTTGGTAGCACTTATTTTGACGCCAGATTCCAAAAACAAGATAAGTAGCACTTCATTCCAGCTACATAGTATATACACAATACAATAAAGAATTGTACCTACTAAGAGAATGTATTCATCATTAGACGTATGCAGATCATTTTCGAAAAGTTTTGAAATATGGCAGCCGACAATTTCTTTTTACATTCTCTTAGTATAATCGTTTATTGTATTGTAGTGATATATGTATGTAGACATAAAAGAATAAAAAAATATCTTTTGCATTCAAGGATACCTTAACTACATTGCGACATTTGTTGACAACCCTCAAAAATAACGACCACTGCACATATAATATGTTGTGGCGACAAAACATATAATTAAATCTGTCGCTTTGGGATTCTTGCAACTAGTTTTTGCATATTAATGTAACTATTTTTGAAAAGCGACTAAATTATAAGTTCACGAGCGGTACACGCTTACTGACCTCAACGCATTATGCCGATCGGATTGATCGCCCGTCTATCTGTGCAGGTGTGCTATTATTGATACTCTTAGGTGAGATCACAGCAAATCTTTCTTGGCATACTACTTGTTTCATTCATTTATGAACCGAAGAGTTCAATACTTATGCTTGGGATTATTATTATTTTAATTGTTCTACAAATTGAGATTTTCTCTGTGATTGCCATTATTCGATAATAAGAGATAGGGTTCAATTCTGTAATTTTTCTTCTTCTATTTGTCTTTATTGATGGTTTTTTTGCGGTTAAAGATTTTATAATAGTTTGCCTGCATGCGATTCTCACGGATAATGCACCGATTCCCTTTTAATTTAATTTAAAGTTGATAATTGATATTGAAAATTATGATCCTCCTTTGCATACTCAATAATGTAATAAACATGTAGATGTATAAAATGCCCATAATAATTTTCAAATTTTCAACATTTGTTACAAGGAACAGTTGCTCAAGCTAATGTAGCATCTTAAAAATTTACATTCATATATAAGTGTTTCCTTATCAATCTTTTTGAAAGCTTTTGGTGGATTTAAAAAGTAATCTAGGTCAAGTTAAGCTTTCTGAAAAGTGGTAAATAATTTTAATGAGCTCTATAAAGAGTTGTAAATCAGATATTATATGAGCAATTTTTGAAATACCTGCCAAATTATTCGCTAATCAAATAAAATATAAAAAAACTTAGATAGAAAGTGATTTTCGTTGTTTTATGCGCATTAATTCAAAATAAAACGCTTTTAACTATTTATAGATATTATGTCGCCGACCATGATAGATAACTTGAAGAGAAATAATTCTCAATAACATTTATTGTTCACTTTATTTAGATATTTTTTAAAATTATTTAGGAAAGTTTTGTTCCGAACAATACGCATTACTAATGGAAAAAGTGACGCAACTGCTAGATTGATTGCATAATATTTGTATTGCACTATACAGCATATTTATTAAAATAAAATTTCATATGCTCCTATAAAAAGAGTAAACATACATATGTTAATCATTTTTCAATATCTTGCAGACCAATTAAATCACAAAACTTCCGGGAATAATAATGAATGACGTACATATTAGACGACATGCTATGAGAACAATAACCTATGCACGTTTCTAAAATTACCCCAATCGAAGATTTCGGTAAATCCCTAAAAGATTAAAAATATCTCATACATGGCAATTCAAATTCAGTAATTGATCAGATTGTTTTCGTTTCTTTTTAATTAAAGATATAATCAAATTTTCTATTCTACATTTCCTCTCCTTTCAGTTTAGCAACTGATAAATGGTTGGAGTACCACTGGGTGCGGCGTCAAATAATAATAATGGGGATTTTTTAGCTGAGGGGTTGTCCATTAATCACGTGATGTTCCACGTATCGTATATTTTTTGGCACAAAGTATCCCTAACATTTTTAGAATATTATCTTTAAATAAACATATAGTCTAATTTAATTCTGGAAAATTAAGCACCGTGATAAAAATGCCCAGACAGACATTACGGTTGCAGGTTGTTTCTAACTGGCATAAAAATAATAATAAAGGAAAGGTGTATGTGTATTCATATGAAAAACATATAATTGTACTGGTTTATGAACATATTTAATGGAGATTGTCCTCGGACCCCGGATTAGCGAGACTTTCTTCAATACTAACAAGTGGATAAGCATCTTTTTAAGTCAGTTGTTAGCACTGTGCTTTGTTTTCGGTTTAGAAATTGCTCGCTCAACGAAAACACAAATAGACGTTATCACCCCCCTTGTGATATTTCGTGATTTTTTCCAAACCCCCCCTTTCGAGCCACATGTGATTAATGAAATATCCCTAATTTCGAAAATAGTGATGTATAGAATCGCTATGAAATTCGTTTCAAAAAGTATAGCTACCCACTTAGCGAAATTTTAAAATATCCATATGTAGCTAATAGTGAATCCCTATCGTGTATGTAGGTACTAATTGCTAAGATGGTAGCTGTAAATCTGAGAACTGAAATACCGTGCTGATATTTGAAATAGTTCCCTAAAATTAGTAGGTTGAACAACAACTACATATATATTTTGGTTGAAATATTTAAATTTTTTAATGGGGCTTATTGTTCTAATTTCGAATATAGTGATGCAACGATATATGTATGTATGTATAAAAAACACATAGTTTGAATTTTTATTTTTATTAATAGTATTTTGTCTTTTTCATCAGAAGCAGCCAATATAATTTATAGTTTTGTAGTACATATGTATAGGTACCACATATATAGATTCTAGTTACAGCAGGGATTTTTTCAGATATCGCTTATTAGCAAATTTCTATTATATTCTTCACGTATGACAAATATCTAAATAATCGCGATCGCTCAGACTTTAAAGAGTTAGTGAGAATTTGGAGAAAATCTATTTAAAGCGAGTCGTAAACATCAAAACCTGCGGTAATTGTTAACTAATGAGAACTAAATGCAAATTTGAAACCACTGAATTACGTGAAAACTGATAAAACTTTACTTACGTGATAATGACGCTGCTGTGTTGCTGCTTTGAGTTCATTTTTGCAATGCTGGCGTTCACTTCAGCAGGAGGAATCAGTTCATCCGCGAGAGCTTTCGTCTGCGTCTCCTCTGCAGGTGTCGTTATGTTGATGATCAACGTCGAGGAAGGCTCTATGCTGATGGTTGTCGAATTTCGATTTGTTGTTATTTCTGTCGCAGTAGCCTGCAAGTGATCTTCCACAGCGTGATCACCTGATTTTGGTGTTGTTGGTGTTGTTGACGTTGTTGACGTTGTTGTCCTTAAAGGTTTCTCAGCAGCGTTATCACTAGACGATTTTTCTGTCGCAAGTTCCGTTTGATTTGTTAAAGCACGCTCCAGCAATTTCATAATATGCAGTGCGTCTGGTAGCGTTGCCGTTTCTTGGTCCGCATTTTCATTATTATTTGAGTCACTTAATATTGAGCTGTTTTTATTCACATCAACTGCCAGCTTTGTTTGGACGGCTGTTTGAGCAAGAATTACTGGGCAAATGAAAACACTTAAAATAATTAGCCTATAGTATGCCATTTTTACATGTATTCGCTACTTTTTGCGGTTTACTCAAGAACTGAAACAAATTGACTAAAAATGCTCAACTTAAAATTATATAGTACAGCTATTCACTATACTTCTTGATATTGAGAGGTAATTTTTCATACTGCTGGTACCTGCAATGAAAAATAAAAAGCTGCATTCAAAATTTCGCATGCACATTAAATCTCCATCATAAGAATGAAATTATCTTTTTCTTTACTTATTGTTCTTTTATAGTTGTTATGTTATCTTGAATGTCAAGTTCTAAATGTAATTTATGAAGAACAAACTGCATAATAATTTAATATTCGAACTTTAAAACTACGTTTTAACGATAAGACATCTGCTTTGAATTTCAAATTGGCTATAAATGTCTCACTTTCCATATTTCTTTATCTCAAGTCCTATAATAGCCATAGAAAGCAATAGTAAACAAAACTTACATTTAGTACTGATATCGTTTAAATAAAACTGCGAAGAAATTAACACAAAATATAAAGAATTTATTTAGCAACTGATCACATGGGGTATGACTTTGTAGAAAGAAGGTATATTTTAACACAATTGAGAGCAAACGGTGAAAAAGCCGGCTGTGTGTCCAATTGAGAAAAAAGAACAATTAACTAACTTTGTGGTTTTCGAAGCGTATTGCCACTGAAATAATTTCGTAATTAAGTGTAAGGAACATTGTGATATTATATATTTTTATTTTTTAATATAACTACGAACAAACAACAGCTGTATTTTTGTTTGCACGCTTTTCTAGAATAGCCCTTGAACAGTGCGCAAAAGGCGTATAATATCTACCTTTGAAACGGGCTGGCTTGGTAAATTAAAGCCCTCATAAAAATTATGAAATTAATAATATGGATATGTTTTCCATGTCTTAATTTCATACAACTTCGGCCTAAATAATAATTTACTTAAATTTTCATTCCAATAAATTTAAGTTCGACTTTCGTTTTCATAATTTTATGTCGACTTTCGCAGGAAATATCAGAACTACACAAATAATTTGTGGTATTCTTTTAAATATTTAATAAAATATTTTACTTTATTTAAGTCTAATCAAACAAAAAAAAATTATAATAACTACAAAATATATGGTTCCTTAATTTGACCTAAAACATGATAGTATCATTGAATTTCTGAATAGCATTAAGTTAACTTTAATTTTGTTCTGAATCCTAGTAAAACCGGCTTCTAATTTTCAGCAAATATTCCTTTGAAACTACAATTCTTAAATTGCAGAAGTTTTTAACTATACATTTAGGAAAGAATCCAATCAACAGAATTGTCTTCCTATAATTTCAATGTTGTAGTACTTGCTTCAACAATTGAAGGAGGACACCATTGTTGTGTAATGCCTAACTGAAAATAGGTGGTTCAATAATGAAATTGCTCACATACAATTAAATTTTTCTGTTAATCTGAGTTCAATTGATGTTTTGATAAAAATACATGCATATGTATGTATATATAACATATATTATTTTAGAAAATCTTATCAACGATAACTCACTGAGAATAGTGATTTCTCACGTTTTTTAATTTCAAAGCATTATTCCTTTTTCGACACTGTTAGTACAGCAAATATCAAAGACACCTATTTTCCCATAAAATGTTATCAAATGTTACTCAGATTAAAATTGAAATTGTATTTGATAGGATATATGTAAGTCATACAAATTTAATATATTGTATTTAATTACGAAATTCGACAAATAAATACATATGCATGTACCGACTCATACAAAATTTCAAGTGTGTATTGGTATTAACAAACGCGATCCTGCTGCTAAAACTAAAGAAGAAAGATCAAGTTGAATAGGTATTATTTCAGTAACTATGGAATGGTGATTTAAAAACGGTAATTTTATCTGCATTACGAAATTAACGACTCGAGAATTTTTGAAATTGAAAACGATTTAAATAATAAATGTAAAGTATGATTAGAAATACGATTTCTTTTTTTCGATTACTTTATTTAAATTTTAAGAAAGGATGTTAAAATTTAAATAGTAAGATACTTTCACTTAGATAGCTATTTCGATGAATTTGTACGCACTTGTAAACTATCCTGATTTAGAGAAATAGGAAACGTTCCAAATGTTTAATTAACGTTTAAAATCACTTTGAATAAAACAATTTCTATTTGCAAATGACGCAGAAACTCGCCTTTGTTAGAGGCAAGAACCTTGCTGGTAAAATTCTTGAAAATGAAAAGGTGCGTTATGCCATTGCAAAATTCATTCACTTTGTACGTGTACGTTCTGGGAGCACTTACTTCACTATTATTTCACTTTCCACTTCGGCTAATTATTTCGTTAGATCACAACTATTACAAAGCAGCAGAAAACCGATTTATGATCGATGTAGACAACTGTAGCTTAATCTTAACCGATCCCGACGCGCGTGTCCGCTTTAAAACACTTAAAGTGCTTTGCACGAGCAACAGGTGAAAACTGACTGAGAAATTGTCAAGGTACTAAAACTTAAAGGCCTCTTGCTTTACGGTCTTATCACAGTCTCCAATTCTAGACTATTAATGCGAAAAAGCCAGGTGATACATTACATAGAGGCGGTTTCTTCAGGTGAAGTTAATTGTAACTCAAGATTTCTTGGCGCAGGTGCACAAAGCTCTCTTTATCTGATAAGCAATTAAGAGATCTTGGCTAGATCTCTGTGTAGTTTCTTATCACGACTTTGATTTAAAGGAAATCGATATCTAGTATCGTATCCGTTTCCGTACTTCTGGAATAATTCGTCTGTTGCTTTTTTAAACACCTTATGTTTTATAAGGTTTGATTTGAGCGTTCCAAGGCTGCAAAAGTTAGTTCACACTCTTTAGCCGATTTAAACTGAGAGCAGATTGATTATTTGTAGTTGTTAGTGTATATATAACTAATATTAAAAATTCATGATCTTTTGACGCATTTGAATGCATCAGTGCGTACAATTTTCCGGATTAGTTATATGCGAGCATTTACCTACTGAGTTTTAAATGTAAACTCTATATATTTTTATAATTAATTATTTTAATTTAAAGATTTAAATTGATTTTCATAATAATTTTATAATACATATTTATTAATTTTTATTTCTTAATTCAGATTATATTCATTTATTTTGTTTTTTAATTCAGATAGCCTCAAAACATTTTATCTTCCTTTTTTTTATCTTTACCTACTTGATTCTTAGAAAATTTTCCAAAGGTGAGTGTTTATAAAAATTTTGAGTTGATAATTAAAGTACTTATGAATAACTTTAACAACAAGTACAATAAGTTAAGGAAAAATATTTATTCTAGAAACGACGCCGCTACATATGTACAATTCATTATTCTAATATAGTATAGTACTCAATTTTTTTTTATGAGATCATAAAAACATAATGTCCTCTATTGATTTTTGATGTTGAAAACTTAAATAGTTCGGAACTTCTCCCCATATGTAATTAGATTAAATGCTAAAAATCCCATATACATACATATGTGCATACCATTAAAAATTGGAATTAACGAATCACTCTGTAACTCCCACAGGCCAAACGGTTGGCATGCGGCGTCTGCCATACAATTTCGTTCCACTCATTTTGGAACATAGTAGGTCTGTTCGTTGAGAAATTCGTTAAAAAAACCTGGTGCACCACAGAGCACCACAGAGCGCACTGAGTGTTGTCAAAACAACCCAGGGCGCACTGTGGCGCACTGGGTTTTGGTATCTCAAAGAACGATTTCAGAGCAAAGAAGAGCGAAAAAGAAGATTAGAATTGTCAGTTGTGTTTACGATTTTACGCGAATTGAGTGCACTAAAGTGTTTAAATAAAATAGAAGTGTTTCTAAATAAGCAATATAGCCCAAAATTCAGTGCATGCAAAAAAACCGTTTAAAAAATTACGTTATCAACCGGTGGGGTATAATATTTCTCTCATTGCATTGACGGTAAATGAAACAAAATGCATGCACATATAAATCTGGCTTGGTGTGAGAACACATAAATCAATAAATATTTCAATTCAATTTAAATTCAAATGCCGCTAACCGTTACAGGTCGATTTCGCCCCAGCATAATACTCGGTTTTACATACATAGTTGGAGCGCACCGTGGCGCACTGTGTTTTTTTTTCTAAAATGCTCAAAGAACACCGAACTAAAAACTCAGTGCGCACTGTGGCGCACCAGGTGATGTCAAAAATTCTCAAAGAACGCTAAAATGAAAACCCAGTGCGCACTGATGCGCCCAGTGCGACCCAGTTTTTTTTTAGTTTTCTCAACGAACAGACCTATTATATGTAACATACACTGTTTCAATTTAGAAAAGACAGGGAGTCTTTCTATTATTTGAGGTGTCAATACTCTCTCTTATCAACTGTAGCGTAGTTTTGTTAAAATAATCACAACGTGTTTTTAAAACGGTAGATAGCTTAAAATACGTCTGTGACTCAGTTTTGCTCTAAGCTTGAAATCGCAACACGGTGGAAATTTTTAATCACTTTTTGGACACTTATACATTATATAGTATTTTTGATCATTTGAGTAGGGTTTGTTGAAATAGCCGTATCTTGAAAACGACACAGGACTGTGGTTGGGCTTAAATTGTTGCAAATTTAATGTACTTTAAAAATGGTAAGAACATCTAATATCTAATAGTTATAAGGCAACTGAAAAAAAGCAGCAGATTTTCACGTATTACGCAGGAAACACAGGTTTATCGAAGCTGCAAAGGGTTTACACTACTCTAACTGGTCCTAACAATATATCAAAAAATTAGAACTACATAACGCTTTGCAATTTTAGCCCGTTTTTATGTACGATTTGACTGGGCTAATAGGCTTGGGGAGCACGACAGATTAACTTAATAATCCGTATTAGTTGTTCAAGCTTTTCATTTTATTCAATTCCATTTAATGTGAGGCAAATTAATCGTACTTTTAAGTCATATTTTAAAATATTTTGAATTGTTTACATTTTCCCCATGGACGAACAATTTTTTTATTTAAATACCATTAATCTCACGAGTTCAAGGTATATTTTAAAAAATGGCAAATATTTATATTATAATACTGGTAATTATTTATCGTACTGTTACTAAATAATTATTAAAAGTATTTTGCCCGATTTGCCAAACTAATCCTGCCAACATTACGTCACGACGAAGTGCCAAAATCTACATAGTAGGCGTACCTTTGTATTCTGTATACCGTGGTTTCCCTGTGCCCTTCATATACAAAAAACGTACATTTATCAATGGGCCCATTTCTTGTAGTCGTTCGAATCGGATCGAAAAGAGTTTAAAAAAACCGGCCAAGTGCGAGTCGGACTCGCGCACCGAGGGTTCCGTACAAACCTGTAGGTATATAAGTAAAAGTTCACCCATTACGACAATCGAGTCATAGTTATGGTATTTTTATTGCAAATATATACATATACATATATACCAAATTGCTGTTTCTTTTGATTGCGTTGACATAGAAGTTTGATTTTATTACAGCTTAAAGGTATTATAGACCTGAGTATTTGATATGAATTTCAATTTAATACCTCCACGCGTTCATGAGGAAAGAGGTAGTAAGTTTAAAATTATTAAAAATATTTTTATTATATGATGTAACTAAAAATTTACGGTTTTCGCAATTTTTCCTTTATCTGTGCTATAAGACGTTGCTTCGTACCAAATTTCAAGATTCTGAGTTCATGGGAAGTACCCTGTAGGTTTTGCTTCCCTTGCGAGTGTCAAAAATTTGCGGCATAAACGGCTGTATCTTTTGATTGCGTTGGCTTAGAAGTTTGATTTTTTCACAGCTCCAAGGGACAGTAGACCTGAGTATTTGATATAAATTCCAGTGTGTTTAAATTTAAAGACATTTTTCTTCTTAAAAATTTTTTTCTAAAGTTTATAGTTTTTAAGAAAACGATAGATTAAAATTTTTATAAAATTTTTTAATTTTGAAAAAACGCGTCGATGAAATTTTCTGAAAAAAATTCCTCTTAATGTTCGAGTGCCATGATCACCTCTGATCATAGTAAAAAGTTGATACCTTTGCGGTATCATTGTGAAAAAAAATGCGAAAATTTTTTTTTTCTAACATTTCCACGTTTTTCACGTTTTAATCGACCATATTTTTTTTTCTCGGTGTCTAATCGAAATAAAGATGCAATTAACATCAACATACGAATCAATTGGGAAGGAATTAAACAGAACTTCGGAATGCAGATATCTGGGAATGATAATGGATGAGCAATTAACTTGGACGAAACATGTGGACACAATTAGGAGGAGAATAGCCGGACTTATTGGTGTTATTAAAAGAAATAAATATATTTTACCTAAAATCAAAAACCTAATGTACAATGCAAACATATTGCCGTTGATAACCTACGGTTTAATAATTTGGAGTCAAACAACAGAAAGGAACTTGCAATCCATATCACGGTTGTTGAATAGAGCCATTAAAGCAGTATTAAATCTCCCTAGGGATACTCCTACTGCAATTTTATATGAAATAACAGATAAATTAAATTTGAAGCAACTAATAGAGATGGAAAAGGCTAAGGTCATTTATAACATATCAAAGAGACACACAAAATCTTCGATCAACCTGGTTCTGAGGACGGAAACTCACGAACACAACAGCAATGATGGGGAATTTTAATCTACCTGCACCGAGGACAAATCGTCTTAAATATGATGCATTTTATGTACTCTGCTGTGAATTGCTATAATAATTTACCAGAATACATAAAAAACGCTCGCACCATACTCGAATTTAAAAGAATGATAAAAAATTATGTAAAAACGAAAACCTAAAATAATTAAGCTCAAAAGGTCTAATTAAAAATATTTTTAATCTATGTGTGACCCTTATACCAAATTTTTATTTGTCTGGGGAGCACAACAGATAGTCTAATTACAATTTTTTCAAAATAATATTTGTTTTTATCCAATTTTTTAGGTTATTTAGCGATGGATCCACAGAGCCTAAATTCTAAAGCCTAAGGCATAGAATTAGGTGAATGTTTCCAGCGTCATGCTGAGAAGTGCGTTACAAAATCTATTATTATTTTTATTATTAAATTTTGAGCTCAGATTCTGAAAGAGCATCAAATTTCGCGTAGGAATAGAGACATTTCATTATTTTATTGGTCCGATAACATAATAAATAAACACGTTGGAAAGTTAGTAAAAATTCTGATTACCTCGGCGTTAATGGGTTAACCACTTCTAATGACAAAATTAATTGAAATCAGAGGTAACTAAAATTAGTTTATGAGAACTTTAGTAACTTTATTAAGGAATTTTTCTACAAAAGGTGCTTTTGTAAGCTCGCTTGTCGTAATTTTCGAGAAGTGATACGACTTCGGGAATCAGGGCCAATAAGAAGACGAATCTTAAAGATTCCTCTATAGGTACAGATTGACACAGACAACTTAGAAATTCAAAAATATTAGGTCGTTGAATAAGTTCTCGCTGTTAACTAACAGATAGCATTGCTAAGATTTTGTGCATGTAATTTCAGTTGGCAACCCATCTAGAAAGAAGTACTATTAGTAAGCTCAAACCCCAGTATATGTTAGTTCGTCACAGTGTAAACGAGGTTTTATTTTCTCAATTCTAAAAATGTCAAGTCTTGTGTCGAATAAGCGTCATTTGCGGGAACTTTTGATTTCACCTTTCTAATTTAAAAAAATCTTCAGCTGCGGCGCATTGATTGCTTGTGGAAGCATATAGTGAGACTGCTTCAAGTAAGACAAGTTGTCCTGAATGATTCCAAAAAGTTTAGGAATGGGGAATTTGACATGGAAGACATGTTGTGTATTTGATAGGATCAGCTTGTTGTCATGTATTATGAGTTGCTCAAACCGGGCGAAACCATTACCGGAGCTCTCTATTAAACACAATCAATGAGATTGAGCTGAGCACTCAAGGAAAAACTCGTCCATTACTATTCCAGGCATAACAAAGTTATTCTTCTATGTACATAATAATGCTCGTCCGCATGTTGCGGTATCAGTGAAAACCTTTTTAGAAATACTTAATTGGCAAGTCCTACCCCACCCGCTGTATTCATTAGACATTATTCCTTTCGACTATCACTTATGCCATTCGATTGCACATGACCTGGCTAAGCAGCGCTTCTATTCTTATGAAGATACCAAAAAATAGGTCGATTTTTGGATAGTCTCAAAAGACGAGCAATTTTTCCGAGATGGAATTCATATGCTACCAGAAAGATAGGGGAAAGGAGTGTTAAGTAATGAACAATACTTTGAGTGATATGTTCTTTACCACATACTTTAAATAAAACATTGAGTTTTACTAAAAAACAGCGAGAACTTATTCAAGGTCCTAATAGTATCATTATTATTTTTGGAAACAATTCTTTTGTTAAGTGAAATCAATTTAAAGTTTTAAAATTAAAACCTTTCTTCAGGTTCCAAGCTTTAATTGTAACTCTGCATTTAAATCTGTAATTCCAAGAAAATTGCCATAACATGATTTTTAGTACTTTTTAACTTCGTTTCCAGTTTTATAACCTATGGAAAAAATATTATATTATATGTAATATTAGATATAGAAATTAATGAAGAGCAAATAACAAAGGTGAACATCGAAAATAATAGCGCCATCTTGTAATTTAAACATCTAAACATTTTCCATATGACTATTGTGGAAAGTTTTGTAAATTCAAACAAATAACAAGCCAAGGATAATTTTGTGTTATAGTTCAGCATTTTTACAATACTCCTAAGTAAGTTAAGGTTTCGGTAAGCCTGGTATTTGAAGATGGCTTATGAAAAGATGATGAATTTTCTCAGTCACAAACAGAGATCCAGTTTCGGGTTACTACTCAATATTTACTCAAATATGCCATATAACTTAAAGAAATTTTGGAAGTAGATACTTATTCTTATTGCATTTAATTATAAAATAACATTCTTACACATTTTCATAATTTTTGTTATACATATGTGGAGGATGTTTATCTCTAAAGAAATTAAATTTTTCTTGCAGCGCATGATACAGAAATAAACACAAACGAAACGTACGCAGGTTCTATTTGATAAGCAAACTAAAGAGAAAACAAAGAAACATGGTAGTTAAATTCAGCGCAGCCCAGTCCTTATTCAAACGATGGATTACCTGGCTAAGTAATTAAAAGCAAACACCTGAATATCCAGCAACAGCGGCAGGCGCATTGGCAGATCACGCGATTCTATCTATGGACAGTGGGGCTTTCTCTGACGACACAGAATTTGGCAAAGGCTCGAGATAGCACCTTATCTTCTCGGCTTAATTTATTTAATTTCACCCAAGTATAAAAGGTAACTAAACTGCGCGGCCGAACAGAAATTCAAGTAAGCCCAAAGGTCAAGCGTACGACGCCTATTTTTGCATGGCTCCAAAATTAATTGGCAATCACCGAAGAGCGTGCTACGATTATTCAACTAATTTAATGTACTGTCGACATCCAAGCGTTTATGAACAGTTTTCCTTTTCGGATGCTTCCAATTAGTTTTAACACTTTGCCAATGTTACTAAATATGTTTCCAACAGCGTTTGGGTTCAATAAAGTTCGTGAAACATGATCATAATTGAAGTATATTTAGTTCATTACCCTTTTCTTTATTTTGAGGATTACTTAAAGATGTATAACAAGATATCGCGTTGGAAGAAAAAAAAACTATAGGGTTCCATCTTCTTTAAATTTGAAAACAACAATATTTAAAAATTTTCACAGGTAAATTTCACATTAATCATCTTTGTAATAAAAGCAGCAACACATGCTACGAACTAAGTTTAATCATTATTCAATATAAGAAAGGCTTGCTGTGATAGCTCTTAACGGAGGAGCATTTTCCAAAAACTATTGTCTTCATTTAATTTATTTTTGTATCATCATTAATATATCTTAATGAATCGCAGTTCAGTTTTTATGGTTTATAGAAATCCTGGTTTCGCATGGAACGTTGAGATCCGTGTAAAATCAAATTTGATTATTTATAAACTACAGTGTTATGTTATTTGATCATACGTTAAAAATATTGTTTCGTTACTATCAAAACAAAAAACAATTTTGTACGTTAAATCATATGAATTTTCGCGCGAATTTCGAATGACTCATAGAAATATCGTGATGAAATTTTCACATCATATTTTTAAAAATATATAGAGTTATAAAAATACTTATGTGAAATCAAACCTATTTTTATTAATTATTTTGGGAATACTCCCTTAATAAAGGCGTGGACGAAGTATGCCATTTTCTGGTTGAAATCGTTATATTTAGAATTCATTAGAAATTAAATACATAAAGTAATGTGTATTTGTTGTCTACCCAGTCCGAAAATAGCGAAATGAAAACACAGAGTTTAAATTTTTCTTATCTTTATCAAAACAGATACTATAAACCTCTTCAAATAACTAAGTGACTTCATTAACAAGTTGCGATAATTTGCAAGTGTTTATTTATGTAAATTACATTTTTCTTCGTAATGAGTCAGATAAGAATTTCTTACAATTTCTGCAAATTATTAAAAGCCATAACTCCAATATGAAGGTTTGACAGGGAAAAACCTGAAAATGTTTCTCGAATAAACCGGAAGACACCTACTGTTAGTGCGTAAAATGTAGATAGAATAAATTAAGATTTAAGTTGTCAAGATATGCTTCAAGTTATTACTGAGATTTAAATGTAAATGAAAACTGCATTCACACCTTAGGACATCGATGATACTCATGAACCATGTTATTCTATTAATGTTGTATCGGAGAAAAAGTGTTAGATATTTTTTTATATACAGTGGCCTCCAACAAAACTATAAAAATCTATGAAAATATAAATATTGTTTATTAATTCTTATTTGATAGTCCTCATTTTAATAAGCATTTAGTAATCACATATAAAACGAATTGTAAGTTATACTATAGAACATTTTCAAGGTCAGTGCTTAAAGTTAATTGAAAAAAAATCTGTACTTTAGTACTTTATGTGGCCCCTTATTTGGAGAACTGCGTGAACCCGGGTTTTGTAAAACCGTGAGGGGCAAATTAGACCATGTGTCCAAGATTTGTTCTTTTAAACTGAGTATTGTTTCTTCTTGATAAAGTGGGGATGTTGCGGTCTAACTCATCCCATTAATGTTCAATGGGATTGAGGTCAGGCGACATAAGTATTCACAGTATCCCCTTAGAGACAAAAGCACATTGCAGCGTGTACTGTGCAGTCAAAAACTTTAGATCTATTAATTTCAACTAACTTTTGGAGGGCACTGTATGTACAATTTAGGTATGTACATACTACCTTTACGGATCTACTATAGTTTTCAATATTTGATTCTTGATCCCAAATCGTTCCTATTGAACTACAACCGACGATGTTAGGTGAGTTTGCGCTTACTGTACCACAACTTAATAAATTCCCGGAAGATTTACTTAATGAGTCTTTCTACAATGTAGGGTAATCCACAAATTGTCTATTTATGCATACCAGACTTTAAACAGTGATTCACGCGCTATATAGCAACTATTCGACATTGCTTATCTTGAATAAATCTCTGGCTTTATCAAGGCAGAGGGCGCAATCTCGGAGAGAAATATCTGTAAACATCGGGTAATCGCTTGAAGTCTTAGTATTGTGCGAACCATAATAATTATTGTAGCCGGCAGTAATAAGTAGTTAATTGCCGACATAAACGGCAAATATTTGGATAGAACCAGATAAGTTCGATGTGCTTAATACCATCCCTTTGTACCACATGCCGATGTTCCCTCGCGACGATCCAAAAATATCCCAATGAAGCTAGGCACTACGCATCTTAAATCTGTTGAATTTTATAGAGTTTATCTTCGACACCAAGTGCCGTGTAAATATTTAATAAACGTGACCGAATGTAGCTTTATATTTATTTTATAATCAAATTGTGGGTGACATACATAACCAAAAACTTAACATGTGACCAAGGAGATTTCTTTTATTTTCAATTCTGTATAAACGAAAATGAAAACAAAATAAGTGTTATCTTTTTGGTTAAGAAAAACTTTCAAAGTTTAAATAATAGATACAAGTAAAATAATCCATTAAAATAGTAGTCTAGTCTATTATTCTTTCCCGCAAAACACCAAATTCGTTTGACACGGTCGGTGCGAAAAAAATTGATGAAGTACCACTTGTAGGTAAAAATTATAAATCAATCCCTTATAATATGATAATATGAGGTCGACGATCCCAAAAAATATATATTTTCAAAACTACCTATACAAACACCTGTCTCAGTGCAAAAAAATTAATTTTCAACTTTATGGGCCGCAACTTAGTTCTTATTCTTGGAAAACTTGTTAATAATGTACAGACGTGGCCAAAAAATTACGATCACTTAAGAAAAATCGAGTTTTCATTATAAAATCGTTTATTGCTTAACGTAAGGATATTATTATTAATTTTTAATGTTAGTACATTATCCTTTGACTTCTATTAAACTATTTATTCTATTAATCATGTCCCTTATTAGCGAAGGACACATATATTTTTTATGTCCGAGTCCTCATTCCATATATAAATGATGTTTTCTATTAATTGGTTCTTTGTCGTTATGGTCCTTTTTGATAATTTGTTTTTAACAATGCTCCATAAATTCTCTATTGGGTTCATATTGGAGATATTACCAGACCATGGGACAACATTAACTCCCCTCTCCTATTGAAAAGTGGTTGAAATTACTCGACAGAAAAATCTATTCGACTTATTTTGACGTTATGTGAGGAAAAATTCATTGAAGTCAAGGGTAACTGAAATGAATTTATTAAAAATTTAGGAACTTTTTTAGGAATTCTTATCCAAAAAGGGCTTTTTTAAGCTCTTTTCGACTCAAATGTGACTTGGCGACTCGCTAACCATAATAGGGGCCATAAAGTGTTTAAAATATGGAAATTGAACAAAGTGCATCTATTAATGAAAAAAGTGACGAAGAAATAGCGAAAGAAAATGAGTGAGTACTTTATAAATATACTAGATGAAAATTTAATTAATTTCCATTTTTTAATTAATATAATTTTATTTTATTATTCAGGTTAGGTTAGGTTTAATTAATTTTCATTTATTAATTAATATAATTTTATTATTAAGATTAGGTTTCGATCGAGTCTACCGTACTGCTTGACGAAATTATTAATATATGTAGATACATATGTACTTACACATTATAGATGTAATATTTGTAATATGTTTATATTTTCATAATATCACAATAAGCACATGTGCGGTGTAGGTTTACCAAACAAATAATTTCGAATGAAAATAAATGAAATAAGATAATAATAAATATTCTCCGTTTTTCAGAGAAAGAAAAGAAAAAAAAAGAACGAAATCGAGAATACCAAAGGGCATGGCGTCAGCGTAAAAAGATTTGAAGAAAAAAGATTCGAAGGAAGAGAAAAAAGAAGAAAAAAGAAAAAGACATCGTGAGAATCAAAGAGCATATTATCAACGTACAAAAGGTTTAAAGGAAAATGACAAAAATGTAGAAGCATTGTTCCAAAAGAAATTGGATGATTTGCAAATGTAATATAATCTCTCCAGATAAGTCATTGCGTGCTATACGAGACTTCTTGTACGAAAATTTATTCATTTATTCTCATGACGCATCTGCATTGCTTCGAAAAAAAAATGGAAAAAGCTTTGATGAATTGCCAATGATTTTGAGTGAAGATTTCATTTCACCATAAACTTTGCAGACGATAAAAAACAACTATTAATTGAATTTTTAAATAATGAATTTGGTTTAACTATGTCAAATGATCGCAATCTTAGCACAACGAAATACAAAACTACTATTGATGCGGTCTTTATTAGACATTTAAATAGGTTCGAATCAAAACTGTTCGTTTCTTACTTCAGCTATCATAAACCGATCGTATCAGTTTTAGAGATTGGCCATGATGGTTCTGGTAATAATGATGGTGAAAAAGTCGTCGAAATTATGGATGAAAGTTGATTTTTCTGAGAGATAAACTTTTTAATGTAATATAAATTTTCATGTTTGTGTACGATAGCGCAATAAATAAATATTGTATTCTATTCTACCACATAAATGATAGTACTTTTATACTGATAATTAAAGCAATTCGTGCAAAATTATTCCCTAACCATTCCAAAATATCAAAAATGCACAACGTTAATATTCAAGTTTTCACTTCTGCCGGCACTCCCGGAGTGCAACCCGTATTTTTTTTTGTTTTCATTACTATCTCCAGAATTTTCGCAGACAGCGAATTTGGGTGAAAACCTGTCCTGGGGATCTGCGGTTAGCCTTGATATTTTTGCCTGAAATTCTTTTAAATAAATTCCTAAATTCCTAAATTAGAACATCAATAAAATATCATAAAGTTTAATAACATTGTCTTTTTCCTCATAAAAAAATTAAAAGCAAAAAAAAACACTTAAAATCTGGAGTACATATTTGTAAAAGATTTTGGTTTCAAATATTCGCTTTCGCTAAAGTTTGTCGAGCTATTTCTTTAAATTTTATTCAATATAATTTTATAAGATAATTAATAAGGTAAGTATTATTCAAGCACCCGCAATAAGGCAAGTATTTTCCCCACCGTTTTTGATAAAGTAAGTAACTTAATTTTAATAGATTTTCAAGCACGTTGATCGGTTTAGCGATCCAACTCCGGCGACGGTTTAAAGACAGAAATTGCCAGTGGAGACACGGGGTAACGAGGGCAGCGATTGTGCCGTATCGCTGCCTGCTGCCAGGGCTAGGGCCCGCGCTAAGAACTATGTATGACTTCTAGCTAACTCGGCTAGATCGCCTGATCCCAACTGCAACATTTATACAATAAAGTAACATTTAGGCTAGGTTGTGTAGAATTCCGCCAACCATCTTCTTCACGCTGCTTTTTGCAATTAAAACTAAGTACGCGTTTTTTTCTTAAACAACTTAACAGTTTTAAAGTTTGCAATAGCAGTCAAATAATATACTTCACATTTGATTAATACCAAAAAAATGAGATCTCCATGCCAAATTCCAAGATTCGAAGTCAACGGAAGTCCGTCAGTATTAAAATGCGATTTGGTTGCAATCTTTAGTATTTGATATTAATTTCAACTTGACGCATAGATTGACGGACAACGGACAACAAAGTGATCCTATGACCACTCCATTTTTTATTTGAACGTGCGGTATCTTGTTATATTAAGGGCCAATTTTTCAATCACCAGATAAATTCATTGGTTGAATAAAATTGTCCCAATAATCACATTGACTTTGATTTCAAATAGTTATCAGACGAATATATGTACCTACTTATTCGCTCCTTAAACCGGCAGATAGTATTGTTATTCATCAGTTAATTTTGATAAATAGAGTGAAAAATAAATTTTCTTTACGACCAAGATTTTTTATCTGAAGTATAAAATTACCAGCCGATTGGAAAATCGGGCCTAAATTGAAAAACAAAAAACAAAAACAATAAAAATATGGTACTTACGCTGCCTAGTTAGTCGCTTTGCCAAATCAACCGTCTTCTTTATGTTGTTGCAAATTCGCTATTTTGAAAATCATTCTAAAAAAATTAGTTTGTGAAGAAAGCTAAAAGGTTGTCCTTAGTATCTAAAATTCAATATGTTGGGAATTGCAGGCCCTTGGGATTGACAGTGGAGGGACTGAACGTGTTACTTGAGTCCAAAGCCAACCCGTCGCCAGAATCTAACTCAATTTCCTTTGAAATTTGTAAGAATCTAATTTCCACCGGAGTTTGAAATGAATTTCACTGGAATTGATGAAGAGGACTGCCATACGAAATTTAAGATCGAATTATCTTGCAAGTCAAATGTTAAGCACTTCTTCGTTATTTTTGAAAATAAGATGACTGTTTTTATGTGAACATGGATAGTGTTGGTTTTTTTTTTGGTTGCTGAAGAAGAAAATAATATTGCAGCCATGCAGAAATTTAAGACAAGAGAGGTGAAACCAAAATGACACATTAAATTTTAGTGACGTCGCATAAATTTTTCATTATAATTTATTCAATCTAAAATACATTTAATTAAAGAAAAAAACGAATTTATAAGAATTTTTCCAATTTTCGGGAAGCCTCTCGTTATGTACTCCGTTTCAGTTTTCAGATAACACATATTTATCATTTTTTTGTATTGCGAAGCAGTTGTCGTGTTCGCCATTGTTTGAAAAAATCTGTTCAAGAACAAATTATTTATTTATTTTAATAATTCCCAACACACAATAGTTGAATGTCTATATTAAATATGTTTTCGTTTAACAAGCAAAGTAAGCGTTAGAAAGGCAGATTTTACTTACCACAAATACGTTGTTGTTGTTGTTTTAATCAACCGCTTGGGCTTCACCATGAGGTGAATTTTTTGGTCATGGCAGGCAACGCCATATTGACCACTGTTCACATTAGGTGCAAGTGTTCTCGGTCCACAAATACGTAAAAAACGGTAAAAACAATTCTGTTTCACCGCGTTTAGCCAACGGAGAGAAAATTGCAAAATTTGATGTTCCAGATGGAGATCATGATACCAACATTTCCACTGGAATAATCTTCGAAAATTTATTCTACTCCGGTGGAGTTCATGATAATGTTCAGTGGAATGGACTTGAAAACGAGCCTCCAGTGGAATTCATGATAGGGGTGGTAGATAGTAATAAGGAAGTCATGTGTAAGAAAGGGATAGGATTTGGGTGGAAATGGACCGAGAATTGAAACACTCTACAGGGCGCCTCTTATTTTTTAACAACTTTTCTATAAACACTGCACTTATCATTTATCATAGATTTCTCTTTTTAAAATAAACAAATTGTGAAATAAATCCTTTCTCTCATATTATTGTAAGATAAATTCTTATTCTCATATTAGCTTGGTTAAGTTGTAAAAATTCAAGCGCACCCCATACATTTCGCCATGCACGTACACAACCCACTCAAGGCGCTTTTAAGAATGTAGAGTGAAAACATGTAAACAACCGCATCCGTATTTAAGGCAAGTGTGTGTTACCTGCCTCTTCCCGTTCTTCCATCAACAACAAATAAACAAAAATTATATTTTGTACTTACCATTATCTACTACTTAAACAAAAGTAATAAACTCATTTAAAAAGAAATGATTCAATTAATAAAAAAGGTCCTTTTACTCGATTAAAAGGTCGAATAATGTGGTAGTTTGATTACTACAGTGCTACCATAACAATCTTAACACCTTCAAAAACTTTCGTTTGAAAGAGATGGCTACCTAATTTTAGAAAAAAAAAAAACAACAAAAACAAATTAACTTTTCAAGGTTTTTATTTTTCGTCTATTTCCATTTTGGCATGGGGTTGCATGCAATCCAGTGCAAATCTTATAAATTTTAGATCCTTAAGTAGTTCAGTCATTCGTTTGAAGTGTCGTTCGGTGTAAGGCATACTCTCCTCAACAAGCTTCGCAAGGCCGGTTGGCTTGAATTTCTTCGTCAATATTTCATTCAAGAGGATGTTTATCACAAGCTGAGCTGGCCGGCAATTTCTACTATTTGTGTTCCATGTGATCGCATGCTTAAGAAGACGATCCTTGTGCATATCGCTAAGAGACGAAATTGTACCTTCTAGACCTTCCTCCTTATTCTTAATAACGTTGTTTATAATCTTGAGAGTTAAGTGAGGTTTTTCAAGTTTCAGAGCAAGTTTGAGTGCCTTAAGCATTTTCTTTTCGGCTATTAAATTATTTAGCTCTTGTTCCTGTAACATTACTTCTTGTTGTTCCTGAATTTCCGCAAGTTTCTTTTCTTCAGTAACGTCTTTCCAGCGAATCAGTTGTGAGTCTGCTCCACCGCTGAAAAAATGTGTTTCATCTCTAGCTAGAGCGATCGTCCAGATCCGAGCCTCATGTTTATCGAGGGTGGTTACGCACTCACTGGTCTTAATCGTCCAAAGTTTAAGTAGACCATCTGCTCCTGCTGAAAGAAGCTGCATCCCCTTGTTGATGAACTCAGCACGAATCACGGAGCTCTCGTGTCCTTCGAAGGTTTTTAGACAGTTCATATCAGTGATCGACCATAATTTCAGCGTACAGTCTGCTGATGATGTTAGTAAAATTTGATCAACTGGAGAGAAGCGTACACTCCAAACACCTCTCCGGTGCCCTCGAAGTACCCCCAGGAGTTGAAGATCACTAGCCGACCAAAGTTTAGCCGTTTTATCTTGTGAGGCCGTGGCAATAATCCGATCATTTGGAGATATTGCAACGCAATTGATATCCTTCTCATGGGCTATTTGAGTAACTGCGCATGTTAGATTGACTACATCCTCCGAAAACGTCTTCGGAACCTCCCATACTTTGAGACATCTGTCTTCACTTACTGATGCACAGATAGTGTGCGTGCTCTGACCAAATGCTACCGATGTAACGCTGGATGTATGCTTAGCTCCTTTCGCCACACATCTTACGTTGAAGTTGCCTGGATTTGTTTCCCAAACACGAATTGAATTGTCTTTTCCGCCAGACAATAAGAAATATTTATAGGAGGATAGACCCAGTACAATATCAGTGTGGCCCATGAGAATTTGGCAATTCATATTTAGGGTATCATAGAATTTTATGTCGTTACTATTTGTTGCTACAGCCAAGTAGCGATCCTTTTTGCCTACGAAGCAAACATCAAGAATTTCGTCACTGAATCCTATTAGCTGTTTTGAAGTGTGGAATGTGGCGATACTGTGAAAGATTATGTTGTGGTCAGCGCTCACTACGGCAATTAGGCTCTTCTTCGGGCAGTGCAAGAGTTGCGTGATGGCCAGACCACCTTCCTCAGTTGCTTTAGAAATGCTACTATTCGTTTGAGTGAACACAACTTTGCATTCAGTGCAATCCCATACACTTACGGCTCCTGATTCCCCGCCAATTGCTACGAATATATTATTACTATTTTCCGGCAGCGATAGGTCATAGCCGTTGGGTAGCTTGTATGTGTTCGGCAGGACACAAACGCTTTCTAGGGTTTCATAAATAGGAATAACCTTAAGTTGCTCTGCTGTTTCTGTATCCCACAAAATTAAGACTTTATCCCTGCTTACCGAAACAAACTTTGTAAAGGTTGGGCAAAACGAAATATCAGTTACTTTTGAAAAATGTCCACTATAAGTAAGTACTATTTGCCGAGTGTTGTAATTCCAACAATTTATTTTATTGTCATCTCCAGCTGCAAATATCAATTGTTTTTCAAGGTCCGGATGGAACCTAACAATACTTATCACTCCTTTGCTGCCTTTAAGAGCAGAAATACAGGTTTTTTGGAAGTAATTCCAAACCCTCACAGATGAATCTGATCCACCAGTTGCAACTATTTCACCGCGAGATCGAAAGGAAACTCTTGATACAGCTCCATTGTGCATTGATTTCCACATCTTTATAAGTGATCCATCTGCCTTGGACCATAGACGTAGCAGTCCGCTTTTGTGGGCTGTTAAAATCTTTTCATCGTCATTGCTGAGAGCAAACGTGTAAATTATGTCTTCGTCAAGGCCCTCTATTGCTTCCACGCCAATTGTTTTTACAATATTTCCAGTATCGATCGAAATAATGTTAATATTGCCTGAATTCTGGCACAAAACCTCCTCGCCATTTGATGTCCATGAAACAAGTCCGCCCGTGTAAAATGCTCCATATTGCGACTCTACCTCAAACCTGAAAGGAATGTTGCGATTAATAAATTCTGACAGTTTTTAACTAAAATAATCCAGGAACAGTTAAATCACATTTAAATTTTAAACCGATTCTGGCGTTCTTTATGCTGATTTAAATAATAAACCTATTTTAGGGTCATTCGGATAATTTTCCACTACCTAATTGCACCTTCCCCCCAAATCAATATTGTTCAAATATTCGTCATACAGTAAGTTCGTAATCAAAATCTATTAGGTAGGTTCGTTTTCACCCTTCCACTTTCCTAGTAAGTAGTAGTTTTTAAACATTTGTTAAGTAAACATCTCTCCTACGCAGAATCCGGACACCCTGTATAATAGTTATTACGGATTTTTAATGGGTCAATCCTCTTACCAATTTACACCTCATACAAAATAAAAGTTTGAATGTTCCTCATATTTTACATCGTAACAGTAACTAAAGTGTCCTAAATAATGTTTGAGTTTTTTTTGTGGCTCAAGTTATGTTTCCAAAAATAATAGTTTCGGTGAGGTAGAAATGCGATTAGTATGACAAAAATTATTGCATAATTTTTGTTCTTTGTTAGAAAAATGCACATCAATTACTAAGTGATTTTTATTATTCATAACCAACAAATATAAATTATTTCATAACTGTTATGGATGATTGTAAAAAATAAAATCTTTGAAGACCATTTAAAAGCAACTGAAATCACTATAAGAAACTTAATCGTTTAATTTGGATTTTTAAATTATGCATGTAGTTATCAAATATAGGTAATTGCTGTCAGTTTTTTAGATAAAAATTTCTAAAGGACAATGGAAAAAAGTGTATGTAAGTATGGGATCTGGGCCCATCATTCAATAGTAATAATTGATAAACCACTGCGTTTATTACGACTAAGGACAAATGTTAGTATGTTCGGAGTTACATCATCATAGAAGTGATCTCAATATAATATGCTTTTAATTTTATTTGAAAGAAAAAATTAATTGGAATCAAAGGTCGCTGAAATGAATTTATGAAAATTTTAGCAACTTTATTAAGGAATTTTTAATTTTATACAAAAAGCACTAATGGTTACATTGAAATCATCTTCATAATAGTGCAACTCTGACATACTTACTTGCATAATGCATACTTTAGTCGGAAAACTATACCTTATATACTGTTTAAGAGTACATATTCATTCGTGTGTAAATATTAATTCATTCCTGCACATATCCAATTGATACTTTAGTACGACGCGACGTGTAGTTCTATGTGAAAATCTTGAGCATAATCGTTATTTATGATCCCCGCATAAAAGTTAATAACCGTATGCAGTTTAATAGAAATGCGAATGCGAAAATTTCTCTCAAATTGTAAGTGAATCGATTTAAGCATATTTTACTGAATTATAGGTATTTTCGCTAACATTTACGCGAACAGCAGGTCACTATAATAATAACTTGAACCTGGAATTTCCCTTAAATAATTGCACTCTTTTTTCCGCAAAAATGTATCACCGAAGGTAGTTTTACGAATTTATAAATTACAAATTTGAATATCTTTAGAACGAAGAGTTTTTGATATTCACGTGAATAAACTTAATTTCTAAAGGAAAATGTAATAAAGTACAAATAACAATACTAACGATTCTTTAAGCTTGATATTTAAAGCCATTTTTCACATTTATTTCGAAAATTTCGGGAGACCAAAATTGTAAACACTCCGCACGTGTTGAACCGTCACTTGAATTGTCAAATGTATATATCCTGCATTATCGATGTATACACTGAGTTATGGGAGCGTTCAGTAACAGTAAATTTATAATTCACAATACTCAAGAAACGCGAACATTTTCTATTGGGGCTCACGGAACATATGATTGCCCAGCTGATAAAATTCATAACCTCAATTCGCTAAAGATGATACTCAGGACCGCTGCAAGTACTTTAAGTCGATTTCAAGTTAAGGCTTTATTATGCGCTAGTGTAAGCACTTGTAAAGGTAAATGTGTTTCGGATAAAGTGCCGGTTGAACCTCTCGACTGGGAGCCCATCTTCAAGTTCCCTGCCATCAAATGGGTAGCGGCTTTCAACCGGCTCAAGTTGTACCAGTTTGGGTTCACGGGGTTTTGGGTTCCCGTCAGCTTCGCCTTGGAATCGAAAAATCTTCTAACTCCTGAATTGGGACTAGTAAGCCTGGCACTAGGTGAATGATTACGCAAGTTTTCGGTGCGGATAAAAAAACCATAATGTTTTCTGTCACCAGGAGTCACCGGTTGTCTAACATTGGGATTTTGCAGTTATTTCTCAAAAGATGTTATAGGTTTCATCTATATGAACAAGCAGGAAGACAAACTGAAATTGGCCTACGTCGACTACTGGGGTCGGAGGAAACATGTCGAGATTCCAGTGGATAGTGTTTTGCCTTTGGAAGAGCCTCGAATAAGCAAGTCTTATAAAGTTGATTTTTACCACAAGTTGATAGTAGCTGACAGCAAAAATAGTTACAAAATGATACAGAAGTACGGGGAAGTGACTAATCCAGAGCGATTTACTTCGGTTTTCGGAGAATAAAGCTGCATTTCTAGATTAAACCATTTTATTGTTTTATCTTACTTAGCTCCATCTGTAGTGGGCGTATGCCCTGTTTGCCTCGCACTGCCGGTGCAGATCGTGCTTTCTTTTAACAACTCGTCCCTGTCCGGCGGCAGCGTCAAGTAACTCCCATGCCATTTTCTCCGGGAGGTGAACTGTCCTTTCCTTTTCCTTTGACGCCTCAATGAGCCACTTCATCGCCAAGAAAGTGGACCTCTGGTCAGTAACTGGGACTGGGACCTGGTACTTTACGCCGCCCCGTTTTATGGGCGTCAACTGCAGCAATGGCTTACAGTTGGCGATGGCTGTGTGCAAAATTACTTTGGGGTTTGTCTCGATTTTCGATTTCTCGTCTCCTTCGGCCAAGTTGTAGCGTTCCAGCTGGATGCGTTTAATGTTTTCGAAAGTCTTTTCTAGCAGGTCTCTTGCAAGAGCTTTTTTCCCCTTGCGCATGATGTGATTTGTGAATTTGCTGATTATGTCGTCGTGGAAAACGGAACAATTGTCGTTGGTCCTCGCCGGTTTTATAGGCACGTGCGATATTTTAGACGCTTCGCCGGTTTCGTGCAGCACTGCCTGCTTCTCTTTTTTGAAAATCGGCTCGATGTAGGTTGGGGGAAAGACCGACATGTGCCGGCAGCTCCTAGGTTGCCTGTTTGGAAGTACTTTCTTATCAATCACTTTACGGATTTTACTTTTTTTTCTTAACTTACAGTAAACCTCTGAGTTTCGCTAAACTAGGAAGCATTTTCCCTTCGTTTTAACTCGAAATTCAAGTAAAGAAACCCTGCTGTAAATAGGAGAACACGAACAGCTCACAGCTGTTTACTGTCAAAATTACCAGGAAACTGCAAGGTGAAATGCTAGATGTCGCTTTGACCAAATTGTTTTTCAAATGGAAATTTATTGTACTGCATTATCCCAGTGGTTTTCAGTTGGTTGAACCGTGGACCAGTTCTCGTTGGTTTAGTTGAGTGTATGGGGAGAAAGTTTTAAGAATTCTGTTTTTTTAGATAAAATGTAGGTGATTTTAGGAGCAATAAGCAGCAAGAAGTCCTTTATGTGTCTCTGAACTCTGAACTTGGACGGCTTGGAACTGAGGAGTAAAAAATGTAAGTAGTACCGCCGTGTTCATCAATAAAACAAATTTACCCTCCTGTAAAAGTCTTCTGGTTTCCGAGGCTATGGAACTTCTTTGAAATTTAGAAAAGTCATTAATTCCGAGCATTCTTCGAACTCATGGGTCACAGACATTTTTTTCGTAAATAATTTCAAATGTAAGCAAAGATATTTCCAAAATGGTTGTCATTTTCGCATGTATGTATTATTATTATTATTATTATGTATTATTATGTATTATTATTGTTATTGATATAAAATTTGTTGAGCTTAATAAATACACACTCAATTATGTATTTAATTCACAATTCGTGTTTTATTTATTAAAAAAAAATAAAAAATAAAATAAAATTTTAATACGGTTATACATAGAATGTGCTGAAGCTATTCATGTGTATGTAGAATATGTAGTTAAAAAAATTGATTTTTTGAAAATTATAAATCAAAATGATCCCCTAAGGCCTAAGTAATGGTTCTAAAAGTTCGCGCATGAAGTCTAAGTTTTAAAAAGATTTACATTTACAACTTTTTTTTACTTAGGAAAATATATTTATACATTTTAAAATTATATTGCGGTGAAGAAAAGGTAGTTTTTCATCGAAAATTCCAATAATGGGATAAGTAAAAAATCAGTTCCTTTTTTACTTTAGGACATGTTCTCGTTTTTAGAGCGAAAAAAACGGTAGTATATAATGTACTTAAGCAAACATACAAAATTACAAAACAAACTTGTGCTTTAGTTTTTGCAGAAATTATTATTATTATATAGGACAGAGAAGTAGAGGCCTAGGTCAAGAGATACCAAAGAGTCATTGGAATAACTGCAATTCAGTATTATATTTTTGATTAGGAGCGTTTATCTTTAATGGTCTAAATTTATTTCAAAATCGGTTAAAAATCAGGTTTTTAAAGTTTAACATGTTTAACAAGTGAAAACGGAAATGTAATATTCAAAAAATCCTGAAATGTCTTAGTTTAAGTTATTACCCAAACATTACATTTTTTAATGGAACATTTATTTAATCACAAAAAATTATAAAGGTAAAACAAGAATCAAGTATAAAAATAAATAAAAACAGAAAACAAAACGAGAACAAACAAAAAAGATCACATAAAATTGTGACAGTCAGTTGCATGTACAGTTGACGAGCATTTAGTACTTAAACATCCTAATCCTTATCATTTAAATTAAATAACTATACAAAAATTTGGTGTGGAAAGAGATTAAATAATTAAGTAACAATTAGTTGACCTCTTACTATCTTCAGAGGCTTTTATTTTTCTAAATGGGGTATTTTGAGTCTGTAAAGTTTTCCTATTTAAATTCGACAATAATATCTTCAAGGAGTTTGTATTACGTTACGTTGACTCTGTCGAAGTGATCGAATTTTGAAAAGATGTCCCTGAACTTCTGGGTTCTGTTGTCATGAGGTCGTCCTCCTCCGTTTCCCTAAGTGTGGATTCTGGAAGGTTGTCATAATCAAATATCTGCCGGCTTTCTCTAATCTCCTCTTTATCTGCTTTTTGAGTACTGTTTCCTTGGCTTTGAGTTTTATTTTGTGATACGACAGCATCGTTGAGGAAAAAATTTCCCAAAGAAGTATCCAAAAAACTCAATAGGCTCTTCATGGCGGATGGTGCCTCTGTTGAAGTCTCTTTGGTGGTAACTTTTTTGGGCAAATGTTTGACTTCAGTAGCTTTGCCTTTTTCGTCTTCGGAAACAACATGTTTGATGACGGGATCCTTTTTCACAGGAACAGGGACTATCTTAGCCTTATGAAGGTTTGGATCAGTTTCATTGTCTTTCAAACCGTAAGTCTTGACCTTCGAGTGTCCTTCTATTATGAGGTACATAGGTCCGTGAATAGGTTGCACCGGTTGCTTATAGTGAGAGAATAAGGCGTCTGTTGTCATCGATGTGGGAAGAATTGTAGGCTGGAATATCGTCGACGTTGGGATGTCTGTCGTAGGTACGAACGTGTCTGGCACAGTTGAGCTCAAAGCTGACCCATGAAACTCATAAATATTCTTTGATGGCTCCATTGCAAGTTCAGTAACAACCGGTCTAGTAGCTTCTTTTTGAAGCAATTCATGGAGCCATGGCTTTCTCTGAACTGTATTTACATTGACTTCAATATTTTGAGTAAGTTTTGGTTTAGAAAATCCCTCTGGTCGATTTATAGTTGCAGAGCTTGGCGATTCATCTGATCGTACATCATTGTAGCTCCAACCATTGTTAGGTTTGTACATACTGTACTGGAAGTTGTTCTGGTATCCTTCTGTGGAAGATGCTTTCGGTGGAGGAATCGTTTGCAGAGGTGGAGGCATTAACCTTGTTGGTAAGTGAGCATAGTAGGAACGTCTGATAGAGTTAAATTTTGGATCCTTTTTATGACTTTGACGTTTTGATGGTACCCCTAATAAAAGAATTTCCTTCTTGTCTTTATTTGTGTCTGCCCAATAACGAACTCGGTCCAATGTGGGTGGACTGTAATCATATGTGGGATCGTTTTTCAAGGGATCTCCACGGCCAACTGGTATCCATTCATTGTAGTCTGCTCGAGGGCTGAAAAGTGCACGTGCTTCGGGGGCACCTGAAAAAAAAACAGGAAAGCAAACATTATAATACTAAAATTGAAAAATTTTCAAAGTTGTTGTTTTATAGTTAAGTGAAATAAATAAAAGTTTAATCTTTCAGATTACTTACCATTTCGGGCCGAGTACGAGTACATTTACTTAGCCCTGAAGTATTCTAAGTACGAGTAACTTATACTTGTACTCATATTCAAAAGAACTATGACTTATTTTATTTTTTTTAAATACTATAATTTTTTTCTTTATATGCCTACTTTCCGGTACTCCACCGCCGACTTTTACTTTATATGGCTACCTTTCGCTACTCCACCACCACTCCGCACAACTAATTAAAATAATAAAAAAATGCCAAATGAAGTATAGAGATAGGAATTTCAAAAATTATCGTGAATATTCTATCCTATGCTTTCTAGACAGTTTTTTACTCAGATCAAAGAGTAAAGGATAGGACATTAGAAAATTTAGGTGAAGCAATTTCCGTGTTGTGTTAGTAACTTTAGTTTTGTGTGTGTGTGCACAGTGCCGTCGAAATAATTAGAAAGAAGAAAAAAGGCGCACTAAGCCAACATGAATCACAGCCCAACTGTGCAGTTTTTATACGCGCCGTCACTACGGTAGCCCCCCACTATCACGCCGCGGTAAAAGCATTTTTGACAAGAGGCTCCGGCGCTTTCTCGTTCACTCTTATGTGAAAAACGAATTCCCCTTCGAGCTCTGAAGAGGGGAAAGCTGTATTCAGAAACTAATTCCGGAATCGGAGCGAGGAACTACTTGGAACCACTTGGAACCATCTGGGTTCAGGCGAGTTTCTGAACAACATGGAACCATTTGACATTTCTATATAAGTAGTGGTAACTGTCACTAAACTAAATAAAATATGAATTTGTAATTAAAATTTCCGTTCGCAAATTTATTACACAAACTAATTTTCATTTAACATTTTATAATAAACCGCCGGTACTGCACAAAAATCAAGCTAGAAATGCCCCTGACAGAGCTTTTGCCGAACTGTCAACGTCACTAACACAATCACATCAAGGAATCATTCCTTTCAACCCCAGGAAAAGGCAGAACGATTGGAACCAGGTTCCGGAACCATAGTTCCGATTTTCTGAACAGGGATGGAACTAGTTCCCTCCATTTTCTGAACAACTTGGGTTCAACCCAATCGTTCCGGAATTAGTTTCTGAATACAGCTATCCTGTACTCTTTGATCTGAGGATGAGAATGCAAAGAAACTGGAACATTGAAAGTAATGATATTAAACATTATTATTCAAACGAACAAATAAACAATAGTTAGTTAATAATATAAATCCAAAATTACTGCGTCCAGAAAAGTTGCTGGCAATAACATTTTATTTTGATGCCTCGTCCAGCCCAAATACAGAAATATGCTCATTACGTGAGCACGTGTAACAATAGTTTATATTCTCCATTTTAACAAGTAAATTAAATCGCTTTGGTTCCAGCCAAAATCACAGTAAAAAAAAGAATCAAGTAAAAAAAAGTAATACCGATCTCAAAGTGCAAAAGGTGTATGTGAAGCAAGCCAGTACGAAACCGTCAACAATACCTACAAACAACAAATACTACATTTATTTGAAAAAAAGACAATTATTCATAGCTCTTCGACTGTCATTGTTGTTGTCATATAATAAAAGAAAGCTACTATGCATGATAACCTATGAAATGACATATACCTCAACTTAATACAGCACTGGGGACGAAACCGCCCATTCTCCTTTATGAATAGTTATCGAACTTTAGTTTATTTTGCGAACATAAAATCAAATTGCCTGAATTTATACCTGCTTTGCGTCAAACATGTAATCCAAAAATTTATCTGGTTCAAGTTTTGAAGTTTGAATGAGCAAGTATCATGGGAATTTGATGCGTTTTTCGCAGAACTTAAAGTCTTTATATAATAAAAAGTCTTTATATAATGGTTGACTGTTTTATAAATTCAATTCAATGCCAAATTTCCTAGTCAATATTATATAGATAACATTGAAATATAAAAATTCTGGTTAAGTTTTAATTAGAGTTATATTGTGAAATTGAAATTTTCTCGATTTTAATGTATGTATAACGTACAAATAAGTCTTGTACATAATCAGTTTTCGTATTATGCTGCTTCTTATAGTTTTTATGAAAAAAAGTTTTTTCGTTTGCAAAAAGGGAAAAATAACTCACTAAATATTTATTTTTATTACTTCTTGAATTTAATCAGGTAACATTTTTAGTATAATAAATGGTTAATACCTCAAAATTATGAGGGAAGAATTAACCTGGGCAAGTACCTGGAAGGACATCTTATATCTATCGGCTGAATAATTTAAGAGCAAAGGTAAATTAGTGAGCATAACAATTATTCTAATTTAGTTGAAAATAATAAAAAAAGGTAGTTGGGTTATGTGTAGGTACTCGAAAGGACATCACATAGGAGATATGAAATAGTAAACATTTATTATTTTTTGAGCAATCCAGGTAATAAATCGATTGATTGATTTGGTGCTGGATGCAGTAATAAAAAAAGGGAGGGAAACCAGGTTTATGGTATTATAGATATATGAAATGTATTAAGCCCTGTAAATATGTATATAAGGGGGAGTGATTTTGGAAGGGTATTGCAATTAAGAGCTATGGAGTCCTATAAAAGACGAAATTTTGAACATCTGAAGCAGTTCAGTCGACAAACGACAGCAGATGAAACGTTTTCTTGTTTCTTCAGAAAATAAAGCACCATGGAGTTTACAGTATTCGAATTTCTTCCGCAATTGATCAGAAAACTTCCGGACAGCAAGCTTAATATGTTATTAACTTCGACTGGTTTTGAACTAAGCTCTGGAACTGGAACTAGTTGGTGACTTTTCCTTGTGCACGACTGCTGAGGGACTTAAAAAATGTGATGAGCGCTGGTATTTGATAGTCTATGGAATGTATAGGGAACGATCCCGCAACGTACATCAAATTTCCGGATCACCATATCAGGAATTTTTGGAGACTGAAGCTGAACAAAGCAAAAAAATAAAGTGTATAGAAAGTCTTGTAAAAGAAATGAAAGAATTAATTGCAACATGGCAGGAATTTTTAAAAACTAACACTGCAGAAGACAAAGAAGTTTCCGGATTAGACGAGATGGAAAAACGTCTTACTACAAAAATGGACAAATTATTTGCAAAATTTGAGGATTCTTTGCAGACTAAGACTAAAGAAGGCAAAGATATAAAATATATCGAAAGTCTTATAGAAGAAAAGAAGAAATTAATTACAACATTGCAGGATTATTTGAGAACTAAGACTGCAGAAGACAAAGGAGTTTCCGGATTAGACGAGATGGAAAAACGTCTTACTACAAAAATGGATAAATTATTTGCAGCACTTCAGGATTCTTTACAGACTAATACTGAAGAAAACAATGGAAGTTCGCAGCTAGACAGGATGGAATGCATTACAGCAGAAACGATGAAAATGGTTTCGAATTGTCAACAATTTTTTCAAACCAAGACTGAAGGAGGCATGGAAATTATGAATACCTGGAAAGAATTAACTATTGATGAGGAACAGAAATTTGCCAGATCTACTGGTCCATTTTTCTTAGATTCTGCAGTTGTCGAAATTAAAAAAGTTGGACCTCCTCATACGATAACCTTCTCCCGAAATGAAGAACCCGAAAAATTGGTGGGTGCTTTTTGTGAAGCATTTGAGTCGTGTCCAGTTGATAGGATTATTAGAGAGGGTTCAATATGGGTAGAGTATAAATACAAAGAGTTCAAGCAATTATTTAAATATGACGCCACAAAGGAAGAGAATGTATTAAGGGCAGGTATGATTTTAGGAATTAAAACCATCTTTACATCAGATTTACTTAAAATTATGGCCACCAAAATTCCCGATAGCATGCTCCGTAAGTATCTAGTTTCAACTCGCTTTACATTGAGTTCCTCGGATAAATTGTATGTATTGGATAGTCTTAATAATCTACAGACTTCTGAAGAACTGGAAGCGTTTGATAAGCGCTGGTATTTGATTACTTTTGGAATGTGTAAAGAGCGCGTTCGTAACTTTGCCCAATTTACTAGACTAAAGAGGATAGAACAATTGACATCAGAAATTGAGAAATTCTTTGCAACATGTCAGGATTCCTTGCGGAATAAGACTGACCAGTGTACAGAAGAGCTGAAGGAATTAAAATATGTAATAAAAAGTGTGAAAGAGACCATCACATTAGCGATTTTGCAAATGTACTAATACAGAAAATTGAATCTATTTTTACTTACATACATACAGTAGCTGTTTTAAAAAATAAGTTATTGAATAATAATAATAAATTAAATAGTAACATCATCTATTTTATTCGAATATTTCAAAAATAAATAACACAACTGTACACAAAATTTTTTTGTCTTTATCCTAAAATTTAGTTTACGATTTTTCTATTCATTATGCTCAAAAAAAAAGGAAAAGTAACAATATTTCATATGAAGTTTGCTTTTGTGATAGTTATGGTTATTATACATTTTTTTGAGTTATCGTAGAAATATTAAATAGTTCTGGTAGGGTAGGTGACCCGGTTTTGGCCACTGATCCACTTTTGGCCATTTTCAATATCAAAGCGATGCTAACAAGATACAGATAACTAAAAAGGTCTATAGTATTTGAGTTACAATCACGAATTGTGGCAACACTATTACAGTTGTCAGCGGTCATCACTGAGATAGCTGTGTTCTTTTCGTCTATCCAGAACAAAAGGCGATTTTATATTGAACGGAAACTTATTAACAGTTTCTCTGAACAAGGATTTGGAATTTGCATCAAATTGCCATGATTTTAATAATGTAAAACTTCAAAATTTGAACTGAACATTTTACAGAGTAATTTTTTACTTCAAAGTGGAAACAAATCAGTGCAACTTGATGCTATTTTTAGGATTTGAAATTTTTGTTGTACGAAATTCATATGATAAATTTCAAATCAATGCAAAATCTCCTGTTGTTCTGGATAGACGAAAAGAACACAGCTGATAGCAGCATGTGGCCAAAAGTGGCTCCAACCATTTCTGACTTTTGTTTAAAAAAAAAACTATTGCGAGTTTTCTTATTAAAAGGTTCTATAGGGTAAGATTAATATATTTTTGATGACTTGAGATGAACATGAAGTCCGAGATAACTAAAAAGATGAATCACCAAACGCTTGAGTGGTTAAAAACTCTTAAAATGGCCAGAACCGGGACGCCTGCCCTATATGTATTTAAAAATACCGTTAAAAAATAAAGGGGTTGTAACTTTCACACAGTGTCTGCAGATGTCACTTAAGTGATAAACAACAATTGACTGTTTTGCAAATAACTCAAAGAGGTTAAAATGTCATCGAGAAAATGTAAATATGATGCTGATGCATTTTGTTATACAGTAGTGTCCCAAAAGTCCCGGAACGGTCAAATATCTCCGAAAGTATGCATCGTATCGGAAAACAAAAAAATAGGGGTTAATTATTTTTAAAAAAAGTATTAAACCGTATCAACTCTCACCCCTCACCCCACCCCTGAGGGCGGGGGTGGGGGTAAAATTTTTTTTTAAAATCGGACCACCCATTTGTTTTTGCAGATTCAGATTCTTCATGCAAAAATACGTAACTTTTGTCAGAATCATTTTTTTTAATTCGGTACAGGGAGTGCGGGGGAGGACGTGTATTGTGTAAAAAAGGTTCCGGAAAGGTCAAATATCTCACGATCCACACATGGGATCGATAAAAGAAAAAACACGTGTCAAATATTTTTTGAAAAGCTATCCAATGGTATCAAACTCGAACCCCTTCCCCAACCCCACCGGTAACCGGCCTCCCCCCTTTTTCAACCCCAGCGGTGGGTGGTGTTTGAGTTTTGAGAAATTCTTCGAAAGTTCGATAATTTTCGGGAACTATCTAGAAGATTCAAGAAATTTCTCGAAAGTGTTTTAACTTTCTGGAACTTCCTAGAAGATTCGAGAAATTTATCGAAAGTTCGAAAACTTTCTGGAACTACCTAGAAGATTTGACAAATTTCTCGAAAGTTCGATAACTTTCTGAAACTATCTAGATGATTTGAGAAATTTCTCAAAAGTTCGATAACTTTCTAGAACTTCCTAGAAGATTTGAGAAATTTCTCGAAAGTTCGATAACTTTCTGGAACTATCTAGAATATTTGAGAAAATTCTCGAAAGTTCAATAACTTTCTGGAACTGACTAGAAGATTCGAGAAACTTCTCAAAAGTTCGATAACTTACTTTAAAAATGATTCCAATTCGTCTAGAATGTTCTGGATTGCTCTATAAATTTCAAGAATGATCTGGAAAGTTCTAAAATATATTTAAATGTTGAAAATTATTTAAAAAAAAAATACTAATTGGCCCCTAGAATGTTCTGGATTGTTCAACAAATTTCGAGACTTAAAAATAATTCGAATCGATTTAGGATTGTTCTGGAATTTTCGAAAACATTGCGAAAAATTCTAAAATATATTTAAATGTTTTAAATCAGTGAAAAATGAACGTTTTCAATTATTCTAAAAATTTTGAAAACACTGCAAAATTCTTAAATATATTTAAAAGTCGTAAATAACACCAAAATTATCGGAACAATCCAAAACATTCTAGAACGATTAGGATTAGTTTCAAGTGATTTACGACATTCAGATATATTTTAGAGCCTTTTAAAACGTTTTAAAAATTTTTTGAAAATTAAGAGGGTAGTGAGAATGGCTTCTGAGACTATATAAGACGAAATGTGACGCACATGCTTCAGTTTATATGAAGAAGTGTGCGATGAAAAAAAATTTATAAAATTCCTTAAAAAATAAACGTGTTCTTTACAAAAAAAAAAGTTTAAATTATTGTATAAATAAATATATGTAGGTACTACCAAAAAATAATCCAGCGGAGCGGGTGTTAGTAATTAGATAAACAAAATGGTCTAAATGTTATACTGAAAAGACCTTTAGTAATTACATATTTTTAATCAACTAAAAGATATTAATCTTATTAGCCTAGTAAATTGCGTTGCCGCGGTCAGGTTTATTTGACAAATTAGTTTTAGTAGGCTTATCTGCAGCGTCGGAAGTCGAAATTCCTCTATATTGAACCAAAACCTTTATATACAATATGTATGTACATACTATATATTAATTATCTTCAGGAACCTTACCAGTAGGAAAGCTCGTAGTTGATGAATACATATCATAATGAATATATTCCTTGTATATGGTATCAGTTCCATAGTGCTTTACATGGTAATGTAAAAGGTAATTTTTCCAATTAAATTTGAACTGAATAGCCTGTAGTGGCAAATCGTGACATTTTTTTACTCCGGTTTACTGAATTCCTTACTTTTTCTTTATTAATCTTCAAGTTTTATTTAACTCAATATTTGACTATTTGAATTGTTCATCTTTTATTTATTTTTAAGAAAAATTAAATGTATCACTTATTTTTCTGAATTTGTTACTATTTTATTTCACTGAGCTTGATTTTTATTATTTATTAAAAGCTTAATTTTTATTCTTCCATCCCATTACTAGTTACCATTCCTCGGTGAAAAGTAATTTATAACATAATGTTGTATATCATCATCTATTTAATAATCAATTATAATTTCTGCAATACCATCATATATTGCTTCATAATGCAAAGAGTAACCTATAACTCATGACCTTCCTATGACATCGCAGTATAAATGTAATCGATGGTGTACCCTAAAAAATAATCAATGGTAATCAATGTATTGCGTTACGGTTTCGATACTGTAACCACTACATTTCAACAATTGTGTAAAATATTCGCCAGATATTCTAATAAAAAAAGTTAAATTTTGCTAAGCAGCAAACTATCTTTAAGGATATAATATTCATATCAAGTTTTAAAGGTTACCGTTACATACAACAATGAAACTGAATTTATTAAAACTAAAATTATAGCAATTTGGTCGACTTGACTATTTAACTTTTCATAATAAATGAACAATCCATACTTTTATTCGAAGTTGTTGCGTTTAGCAGGAAAATAAATAATAAATATAAAACCGTTTTGGGTTACCTTATAATTTTTAATACCACGCTATAAAAGTACTTAGTGGTTTGTAGGTTTTTCTCTTTAATTAACACTTCGCCGACCGCACATTTTTGCCTATATCCAGGCGCAATTCGAGCGCGAATGATTTTCTCAAATATATACAACACTTATAAGTATTAAACGCAATAAACTAATGATAGAATTATTAAAATATATAAAACATATTTCAGTACTGCATTGCATTACACTGTTAAACGGGGAGATTTCCCCGATCGATCGTGCACTGACATTTTACAAAACGGGAAGATCTCCCCGTTTGGTCGGCTAAGTGTTAATAATAATAAATAGTTAATATATTTACAATGAAGGTGGAAAAATGCAAATTAGGCTGAAACTAGTTATGATAATCCATTATCTCTTTTAAGTAGTTAAAAATCAATTTCTGTTTCTTTGGTTACAGTGAGTCAATGTAAAGTAGTTTTATGCGCCCTTAAAAATAAATGCTATGTTACTATCTTTCAGATTTTAAGGTTTCTCTTTCTTTTAAGATCGTATTATCTTATAATAAAGATTGATTTTGTTCCGATAGTTGGTTATAAACTTGAATAATGTTTATTCCTCTCCATGGAGTAATATATTTTTTTTTACAGAGCCGAGAATTAATGACAGATTGTACAAACTGGAAAAATCGCTTTCCATTTTATTTGAAAAACATTCAAACCGATTCTCATAATCACGTAAATTTATCCGAGGAGCGGTGGTTTCTTTGAAAGTAGTTTTTATCACTTGACATAAGTGTTGTTTTACACAGGCACGTAAATATGGTGGCTTTCATTCAGAAAATTCTCGAAAAAAGAAAAACTAAAAGAAGACTTTCCACACTTGCTAGGCCACTTGGGAAGATCGTGCGGTCGTCTATGATCGCGGTATCACGATCAGCTCAATATAACCAGGGGACACAAGTGATGGATTCATAACTCTTAAAAATAACTATGGTTTGCGAATAGGTTCGATCCTTACCTGAATCCTCTGCAGCATGGCTGGTTTCGTCTGGCTGTGGTTCTTCGGTGCTTCCCAGTTCAACAAGAAGAGTGCTTATCATAATTAAGTAAAATAATTTGTACCGATCCGTGACCATTTCGGGTGATTCCTCTCCGGCTCTTATCTGAAACGCAGAAAATGAAAGAGTTACTGGCTGCGTTCGCTGGCAAAAAGGTAAAAGACGAACTGCGCGAATAAAATTAGGTTGTGAGAAAATGTTTCCCGGTGCGCCAAATGCGTCTCACGGCCATCGCGTACCGGTCGCGCATTCATTTGCAATCGCTGTCCTGGGTTTATTTGAAATGGATCTTGATGAAAGCGAAACAGCGCCAAAACGAGACCGCGAAGGGAGTCACGCGGAGCCACTATCTGGGCCCTCGGCGAGCCTCGCGCAAAAAGCTGAAGTTGGTGGGAGCCAACCAAATCGAGTCGCGGAAACTGTTACAAGATCATATCGTTGTCATAATGTCATGTCATCGCTATATTGTTATTAAATTAAGTGGATTTGATCATCGCGCCTTGTCCCCACAAGCTCAATTGATTCACTTTCAGGTGGGCTTGTACCATTCGTGACTTTTATTCCATTTTGCGGCCGAGTTCTTCGCTGATTTTATCAAGAGCTCAATTAAAGGATTATGATTTATTATGCGACCTCGTGAGACATGGAACTGGCTTGCGACGGGAACTGCATAATGGTTACAATTTGCAGCGCGCTATAATTAATGTATCTTCGAAACGCAGAGATTGATTTTAAGACCTGCAATTCGTTGTTCAGATGATTAGCTAGCAATTGTGCATTTATGAGGAGAAAATTGATCAATTCAATTAACCGCATATATTTTGTAGGAGACGTTTTCTCTCGTTAAGAGGAGGGCTTCGTACAAATATTTTTTCAGATTGATCAACAAATTTTGCAGATGTGTAATTGCTATTATAATTTTACAGAGTTTTCCAGTTAAGGTAGATTTGGTTTATACCACAAAATTCCGCATGAAACAGGATTCGAAAAACCTATTTAACAATGTTTTGTCTGTCGCAATCTTTCCGAAATGGCAGATATGTAGGTTCAAAAAGTAACACCAAGAAATTACTTTGTAAAGTGTTTTCCAATAAGGGCGGGTCGATGTTGAAATAGAGTAAAACAAGCTGTGTGTGAGCTATTGATGAATTTATATTTTTATTTGAAAGGTCCGTGTATGCCATTGTGTATGGAATGTGACATCGTTTAAATATCTGCCGCGGCTTCGCACGGTGAATTCGAGCGATGGCCTGGGTTATGTTCACTTTGAGGGCATTGGTCGATTGCGGCTTATAGACATAGATCTGCGATTTCCGAAAACCCCACATAAAAAAGTCTAGAGGGGTCAAACGCATGAGAGATAACCATGTTGTTCATGCAGAAATGTTCATCACGGCGTTCTCTGTGTGACGCGTAGCGCCGTCCTGCTGGAACCACATGTCGTCCACGTTCAATTGGGCCAAAAGAAATTAGTTATCATCGATTTGCTTTAAAATGGACGCAACGTGCGAAACGTTTGCTCAAATAAAAATAATAAAGTTTTCAATCACAAGTCGCAAGATTTTTCATTAATCGCCGCACTCTTGTGATTCGATTGTGACCATTGACCGGTCACTAGAATAGGCCCTTAATCTAGTTTGAATGAGTCTAATTAATGAATTCCATGTATCATTTCATACCATTTTCAGAGGGGGTCGAAAACTAGCCTTATTGACATTCCTCATTTCCTTGTTCCAAAGTCTACCTAGTTTGGTTCGAAAAAGAAACATTTTTCGAATGAACGATTTAACGGTTAATATTCTTTTCAATTTATTGACTTTGATAAATCCGCATTTGTCTTGCGCAAAGGCCAATCAAGATAAGTAAAGTTGTCCTCTTGTTCAGCATTTGCGCAGAATTTTAGAAATCATTTTTATTTCAAGGATTTTCCATATACATATATGTATTTCTCAAAAAATTTTTAAATTAATTCTTCATTTTTTACCCTAAATGAACGTTTCATCAAAATCCTTGAGAATATGTACCTCAACTCAATTTATGCCTTCTTTATTCAATGTATTCACATATTTTTGGTAATAAATTTAATAAATCTTAAAGTTTTTGTTTAAATTGTTACACAGCCGCAAAAGAAACAGAAAATATTTAAACAGAGTGATTTTCTTTACTGAATGTTGCAAACGTTGTCTAAAACATTTTTTGGTTGGACAGATGACGTAAAGCATGTAAATTCAATAGTGAAGAACTTTTTTTTTCAGTGTTTAAAGAATAATTAGCAACAATTTTTAATCGTATATTTCTTTTTTCATTTTATGTTTTTAACAGCTCTAAAGTACTTCTTTAAGTTTTTCTTTGGGTAAAGACTAGAGTACACTTTTATGTTATAAACCGATAGTTTGCGGCGAAAAGTCCTTGTGAAGTCATAAACGATTTTTAGAATATGCATTTTAAAAAAATTAAAAAACCGAAGAGGTCTTTAGCTGCCGTTTTCGCATGTATTATAGTTTTATCTCGTTGTTCTATTGATCGTATGCTAAATGTAGCTGTCATATAGCGCGTGGAAGGTATCAGTTTTATATTTAGTAGAAATCCTAGTTTGCTAAATCACTAGTTGAAGTTCATCCGAACTTATTTCGAGCTAGAACATAACAAATGTAGCAAAATCGTAATTTTAAAAGTTGAGCCTTAAAAAAGGTCTAAGAGGAATTATAAATTGAAGTGAGCATAAACCATCTAAAAATCATGATTTTAACTTCACTATTATACCCCCAACAATATCAACACTTTCATCTTTCTTCATTTAAAGCAGAAAACAATCATCAAAAGTTTAAAACAAATTGTGTGGATTGCGAAATACATAGTAAAAGGTCATGTTGGAGAAAACATGCACAATGGTAGTTCGAGAAAAATAAATCACATGCAAAAAGATTGCATGTTTCTTTCCTCATTGAAACTTGTGCTTCATAAGAAACGGCAAATTAATGCAATTTCCTCTTCCGAGCATATCAGAAAAATTAAATTTCATAATATGTATAGTTTCAATTTCGTTCTCTCGAATAATGAATGCTTGCTTTGCTCTCATCAGAACATGAAGATCTTATTGAAATGCTTTTATTTTATTCTGGTATAATTGTGAATACACTCTTTCTCTATGAACTTTAAATGACGATGATTTAAGGTACTTTTAATAAGACCCTGGCTCGCTCATTGTTACTTTTAATAAGTTGATCATAGATCCATCTCGGGCATGTGATATATTAGATTCAAGTGTTAAAGGGAGTAAAGCAATGCTATACAATGCATCTTGCCTTTGAAAATAAGGCAAACATAAAAGACTTAAATCAGTAAAACCGCATGGGGTACTAAATGAATTAAATGTTTTATGTAGTTACTTCAAATAATGGACAAATGAAAAAGTAGAAAATATGCGTTAACATTTTATTAAATTAGAAGGCTAACACGATTTGAATTGATTTGACTTCAAAGTAATTTGAAATTTTGCAATTGTAGCTGTGTTTTTTTGACGATCTGATCCGGATCAGATTTCCCAGAAAAAGTATTGAATTGAAATTTGCAAATAATGACTCCTAGCAAAATTTTTTAATTTTGTGAAAAGAGCATCAAATTGCATTGACTTAAGTTGTTTGCAATAAGGTGAATTCGTTTCTTTTTTAAATTTTTGTAGGCTTTTTGTTTAACATGGTTATCTTTAACCTTTAACTCTCCTACAGATTACGCGCTACTTACTTCCATTCGTTTCCCGCGGTCCCTTTTTTCTCAAGAAACGATGAATTCTTACACTTAATTGGATTTGGATATATTAGATCTTATAATTATTTATTTTTATTGTTAGAGGATCACGAAATTCGGTCCTATTTTTACAAGAATTGTTTTTGGTAGGATTTTCTTCTAATTTATTTATTTCAAGAATTTTTCCGAGATTTTTTACAATAAAATGTTGGGAATACCTTTTAAGCAAAGATTGCCAAATATGCATAGGAAGTATAAGCTATCGACACTTTCGAACTTTAATTAATGTTTCTATAATGCTCATCGAAATGAAATCTGAAAGGAAACCAAAAACTCAGTATTTTCGAAAATATGTGTAATACCATGTAACACAATAACGTAAGTATTTAATTTTGCTTTCTATTCATATTGACCTCGTTTCCCTGAGGGGTGGAGTAAAAGTTTGGGATAAGTACAGGTCGTTTTACATCAATAAATATTCCAGAATTGTAATAAATTCTTTAAGAGCTTCTGTCCCGATAACAGGCCGCAATTAACTTCACTCTTTTATTTATTATTAGCACACTTTCACGATCGTCCTCGTGTGTGTTCCGCGGTTGTCCCCAAACCTTCACTGCCGCGAATCGGCATTAAATCAAACGAAACCCCGAATTCCCACATCGTATTAATAACTCAAACCATGGTTCCCACACTGATTCCGATCGTGCATACTCAATTATCTTCGTCTCAATTTGCAGTTGATGCATTTTTATGGACGGGAGAAGAAATATCATCGAAAATCGAACCGCCCGAGGATATTTATTCTTCTTTCATCCTTCGCATTGCCGGATCACAATACCTGTTCGGTGCGGCGTGCAGACCGGTCGCTGAATCAATAATCCTCGCTCTCTGCAATTACCGCGGAAATAAGTGGTCGGGGACACTGATTAATCTGGAGAGCTCTTTAATAATCCTTGGAAGCGAATCGGCTACGCTGGATTAACTTTTTATTTTTATCATAAAGTAACTTCGAGCAGACACTGCACAATTTTAGCCAGAACTCAGGCCGTTGCAAATTTACTTTCGTCACGAGCTTATCACGGGAACTTATTGGAGCAACTCTTTCAAAGCACTGCAGTGGGATTTCCGTTAATTAGTGAAAATTGCAATTTCCCGACGAGCGAGCTCCGTGTTCGTTACACCGTCCAAGAGCAGAGCTACCGTGCAAAATTAACCGTCCAATCCGTCAATCGATCCGCAAAAGACTGAACTGTACGCACCTGAGCGATCAATTTCATCGTGTCTTATTGAATACCTGTAAGCTTTGAGTCCGAAGCATTGTTGCTGGTCAATTTCCTCAAGTTGCAGCAGGTGTTGCCAGAGAGTTCACTTTGGAAACGATAGTTGGTTTCGATGAGGCCAGGCTCAACAAAAATATAATACCTCGATGTAGGATGAAGTAAAATTTAATAATTCATAAATACCAACTTCTGTTCGCAATTGGGCTTATGCAGTGGCGGATCCATCTTTAAGGGGCTATACCAGTGTAAGGGCTTCAAGTTTAGGCAATTTTCGGGAATTTTTTTTAAAGAAAACTACTTGTTTTGGAAACTTGAGAATGTACAGTACAGTGCCAAAAAATTATAACCACCAACATTTATGCTTCCATACTTTATTTCGAGAAAAACTTTATTATATTTTTACGCGTTTAAGATAAACATTAAATTAAGGGTAAATTCACATATTTTGCAAATTAATATTTCTAGTATTTAGTATACTCGCCATTATTTTTAATAACACTTGCTAATCTCCGTGACTTCCTTCGGTGCAAGTATTTATACTTTCGGCGTTAAGTGAAATGGTATACCATGTAATACTTGGAAACATGAAAATTTGATTATTGATATTTATATTTGATAGAACTGGAATAAATGAATGGGGGCATACTTTTGCGTATTGCATATTGGTTCGTAACGTAACGATTACTTATTCTTGAAACAATGATAACAAGGGAGAAAAGATTGCAACTTTGCAAGGAAATGTTAATCTGTTTGATTGTTTGCGAGAAAAATGTAATCAGAGTTCAAATTTTGAAATTTGTTAGAGTGGTTATAATTTTCTGGCACTATACTGTACATATTTAGGTATATTTGACCAATATTACATAATTTTTTCGTTGAAAAATATTGAGATGTAAGCAACTTTTGCGCTGTCTTCGGAAGCGCAAAAAACAGTTCCCCTACTGCTGCCAAGATTCCGGTCGAGTGAGTAACTGAAGTAAAAAAAAACAAAAAAGGCGTTAAACTAGAAGGTATTTCCTATACACTCTTAGCTAGGATTTTTGAAAAATATCGAAATCTAACAAAATGGCGTAGTGAATAAAAAGTCTGTTTTTTTGCCTACAGTGAAGAGTAAAACTGAACCAATGATGTTACTTGAGGGTTTTGCAAGTTGTTCATTAACTGTAACAGATATCGTAAAACTAGTTGCGTAATATTGTAAAGAGTAAAATTGTCTATAGAAATGCTTGTGTACATTTTGACATCCGATTGACCATGAGATCTTTATGAAATAAAACTGTCAAATTTCATTACTTTTATTTCGCAAATAACTTTAAAAACATCACAGTTACGAGAGAATTGGTAGTAATCAATTTTGTGCAGAATTAAATTCTCTACAAGTTAGGTGAGGACACTTGCCCAAGTCGGAATAAAAAATTAGCGATTTTTTTGCAGAAATAGAACATAATGTATTGGGCAGCAAATATTGAAAAATAATTATAATTCGAAAATGATTAATCTATTTCTGCTAACTATAAATCTGATGTAGGCAGGTGTCCTCAGGTAATATGCTTAGTGGTCGACTTAAAACACTTTTTGGGTTAGCTATTGGTATCGTTATCCCTGTTCAATTGGTTATACTATTAATATTCTTTAAAAGATCTTTAACGTTTCCAAGATTTTAACTCTACAAACAAAATAAACTTATCAAACTTACCTTATTGATCGAGTTTAGCCTTGACAAGCTCTACGAAAATTAAATTCAGTTACGGCTGCAAGCCCGTAAGTAGGCACAAGACAAGATTTTTCAAAGGCCCTCTGCGGCAAGAAGTTGAAGTCTCGTCACCTAGAATCGTAACATTTTTTTTCATAATCTCCATGAGTTTGCTAATAAAGTACCCATGATCTTAATTTTAGGATTTTTTTCGAGAAATACCGTATGTTTAAAAAAAGTCGTGTTTTTGACGAAAAAATTCAACTTCATTAATTAAATCGTTTCAATCAATCGTTACAATTATGTGTCCTTCAATAGATAATTGAATGAAGAAGTTACAATAAATATTTTAAGTGAATGTGATGAATACTGTTTGAGTTTTACTGCTTGCCGTTTTCGCGAAAAACGTATTTGAACTTTGAAATTGCTAAAGCTTTGCATCAGAGTGCTTCAGAAAATTAGTTCTGAGAAAATTTCTGAGTTATGTATGTACATATAGACGTTGATTCTCAAATTTGAGATGTTTTGGCGTTATTTAACCCCTTAATAAAATAATTTTGTTTGACCAAAGCTGAATATTCTACGAAATGTTTTCTTGTTAAATACTTAAAAAACAAATAATAAAAAAATACTATACCTATATCGCAGATCGGACAAAATAAAATTAGAATAATTTTTGATTGTTGGTTTGTCCATTTATGAATGTGCGGTTACTATGAGGAATTCGGAATCAAAGAAGGAGTAAATCTTTGTATTGCAAGTTAAATTCTTTAGTTTCTCGGTAAATAAAAGAAAATAAAAGTAAAACTACAACTCCATTCTATTTTACTCAAGTTTACTGAGATTAAGCGTTTCTTTAAGATACTTTGAAAAATTTAGTAATTAAGTAGAGATATTGTATATTTTGGTATGAATTTAATTAATAACTATCTAAATAACGAAATGTTATATATGGAAGTACAATACTTGAAGTAAAAAAATAAGAAAATTTACTACTGAAATTAAGTGGGTTTCCTGAAAAAATGGAGTTAAGTGATTACGTCCTGGACTAATTTTGAAAAATATGACCTAAATTCAAAAATCATAATTATTCTCAATCTTGAAAAAAAGTGGAGCCAAGTAGTTTTACCGGAAAGCCACAGAAATATAATTTTAGAAAGAAGTCCTTGTTTCAAACGAGTTTTCTTTTCGTAGCATTAACTAAATCATGCTTAAGTTGTATTATTTAGTATATTTAGTGAAAATGTACATATGTTATAGATATGTGTACATACGAGGTACATATTATAGACACTATATATAATAATGTATTTTAAATAAATTAATGTGTTTAAAAAAGTAATATATAATAAAAAAAATTACTGAACACGTTTTTTTTTCTTTTTATAACTTCAATAAAAAGCTGACGATTTTCATGCTAGAAAAAAAATTCAATCGCTAACTTAAAAATATTGTGAAATGGAAATTTCACCTCAATCAAGCGAAAACTCCTGTAGTATCGATTGATTTATCAATTGATCAGAAATCATTCACTATAGTGCAATGAAGCGATGGCAAACTGAGGAGGCTATAAAAAATTCTGGGAAATGGGGAAATTGCGGGTGTTACAGGTTTATGTTTTCTACGTTTTTTCTTTGCGGTTACCTTTGGAAAACGCAAAAGTAAGCTTGACCATAAACGCGAACAGTTCAACCTGCCAAGCAAGTGCATAACTATGTTGGGAAGTTCTCACAAATGAAGATCTGCAGGCGAGAAGATTTGTTTCTATTTTATACGTATTTACTTTTAACTTAATGTGCTCGAAGAGCATTTCCTACAGAAGGATTAATAGTGTAAAACAATGTAAGTTTCAAGTTTGATATGAGGAATTAAGTGAAATTAAAAATGTAGATTGAGAAATGAGGTTTTAATTGTTGGGACAATTTTTATGTTAACTAATAAGTATATTATTAGTATGCACTTATTTCAACAGTGAAATGAATTGCACTTTAGATGCATACTATTGGAATACATATTCCACTGCCGCCTTCTGTCTCCTTTTAGAGGTGTGAAAGTAAAAGTAGGGGATTCAAAATATTTTCGGTTTTAAAGTTCCAATAAATAAATAAGGCACTTCAGCATTCCAAATAGAACCTGTCGCAGTGCTGCGGTCAGCTTGAAGTGTTATCATAGCTTTCGCTACGGTCTGAAATAGTATCGCGATCAATTTCGTTCAGAATATGTGCAACGAATATTAAACATGATTTTTACTTCTTCATTTTGTTTATTTGATTTATTGATATTCTGAGAGCGTCTCTGTTTTCTTTTCTCCATATACTTGTCCAAGTGGTAAACTGACATTATGATTTGATATACTCCGACGCATGAACTGCTTTTACCGCAGAGACGTCTTAGATATTTTCCGTAGTGGCGGAACTACCGAACACAATTTGCATTCCACGTGTGTCCCCGACAAGTTCAAGAACAATGTGGGAATTCATAAATGATTTGTGCGTAATAGACCGTTCAGTGAACTGTCTAGTGAAATTGGAAGTTACTTTTCCAACACGTATTTGCAACGTTTGCGAGTAGAAACTCTTAGATATCTGTGCGTTTTTCAAAATGAAAATTTAATCTTGTACTAACGTTGCAAATTAACATTCTCGATTTGTTTCCATGCCAATATCTGTTTATTCCTCAATCAAGTCTAAATGTAAGCTGAAATACACATATTTTAATAACCGCTACCGCTACCGCTCAAAAAGAGGGCACAAGATCACGGCCGAAAGTTTAAAATGCAAAGATTTTAAGATTTGCAAAAATTCCATAAAATTACAATAATTTTTTCCATCCTTTAAGTCGTGAACTGGAGAACTGACTGGATCTATAATAGTTTTTGATGTACAATACATAATTTGCTGTGAAATCCGATCCGAATCAGATCATTAAAAAAAACCGGCCAAGTGCGAGTCGGTCTCGCGCACCGAGGATTCCATAAAAATAATTTTTTTTTGTTGATATAACTACAAATTTACGGTTTTCGGATTTTTCCCTTTACTTGTGCTATAAGACATTGCGTTTTGCCAAATTCCATGATTCTAGGTTAACGGGAAGTACCCTATAGGTTTTGATTCTTTCGGGAGTGTCAAAATATGCGGCGTACATAGCCGTACCTTTTGATTGCGTTGACTTAGAAGTTTGATTTTTCGACAGCTCCAAGGATTGAGTATTTGATATTAATTTCAACTTGATACCTCCACGCGTTCCTGAGAAAAAGGGTCTTAACAGACAGACAGACGGACAATGAAGTGATCCTATTAGGGTCCCTTTTTTCCTTTTGAGGTGTGGAATCCTAAAAAATAGCTAGAAAGAATTTACATCTATTGTTTTGATAACATTCGAAATTTGAATTTTTATATTTATTTTAAACATGCGTGTTAAATGCGTTTCGACTCTATAATTTTATTTCTCTTTAAAAATGCTACGTGCCCAATTTGGGTGTATGCGCTTTTTCAATCCCAGGGGTGCTCCAGCTCGTTTTGGGCTTTGACTTTTGAGGCCTTGTTTAAAACGACAATATAATCTACCATTACACAGAAATCGAGGTTTCTGAGAATTTTTTCGCACTCAGTAGTTCAGTATGATAATATTGGCATAGAATGGAAACTATTGCTGATTAAAAATATTTATTTACAGAACTGTTTGTGGGATTCAGTGGTGCAATATATGGTATACTGATGATCAACAGTGATGATCTATAATATAATACTATTGTTAAATACGTTTTATATAACAAAAATAAAGCATTTAGCTGGAAATCAAGTACTGAAATGTAAAAATCAGTGATCTATTTTAGTCCGGGAGCCGGTGACACTAAAATTGCACTTACATGGATTTTCAAATTTAGTATATTAATCGATAGTATATAGTCATAGGTACACCATAAGCCCGGTGTGCCAGGAAGTATCCTGACAACAGTATTTTTTATGATTTTTTTTATTTTTAATGAGCAGAGTATTTTTACACTTACACGGAAATTAATTGTAAGCAGACCATTTTGTTGTAAATTTCATGTATTTTCAGAAAAATTTGGTGTGACAACCGTCATCGTGGCAAAAACGTTTGTCACACCGATTTAAAAAACATGCAGTCAATGAAATTTTTTACCCTTATAGCGGAATTACTTTTTTTTCTAATTCCTTTTTTTTAGCTCTACTTTCAAAATATTTCGGTATGACAGCTCAAAACTTGACCTAACTATCTGTCACACCAGTTATATCTAGATGACTATTATTTTCCTCTAAAACAGTTAGATCGGCCTGTACTAAACTACAGTAAATAGTAATATAAATATACGGCTTTCACCTGAAAATATGTAATTAACAATTTATAAAGCTAAAATTTCGTTCATACAATTTTTTTTTCCAAAGAATCCTTTTCTATTTATTTATAATGATACTATACTTTCAGAATTAAGCGTTTATTATCCTACTGTTACAAAAAACTTACGGTTTGCTCCATTTGGTTGAATTCTTCTTTATATTTGGCTCGTATAACCATAAATTTTCTATAACACGGTAGATGGTAACCATTTTCACTAAAATTATCAAAATCTAAATTCAAATCACTATATTTGAATTGTTTCATTTTTCTAAACATTAAAACACGTTGAGACTTTTTAAATTTGTCTTCATCTTCAAATTGAATGAATTTTCATTCGCAGTGCTAGATTGATTACAGACGAAACACTTCATTTTAAAATACTAATGAAACAGTAAAACAACGTTTAAATTCGTTCAAAAGACGGATATTATTGTAATAATAACGAAACGCACCACACTGAACAAGACGTTTGGTCAAGTTTTGAGCTGTCATACCGAAATATTTTGAAAGTAGAGCTAAAAACAAAGGAATTAGAAAAAATAAAAGTAATTCCGCTATAAGGGTAAAAAATTTCATTGCCTGCATGTTTTTTAAATAGGTGTGACAAACGTTTTTGCCACGATGACGGTTGTCACACCAAATTTTTCTGAAAATACATGAAATTTACAACAAAATGGTCTGCTTACAATTAATTTCTGTGTAAGTGCAAAAATACTCTGCTCATTAAAAATAAAAAAAATCATAAAAAATACTGTTGTCAGGATACTTCCTGGCACACCGGGCTTATGGTGTACCTATGACTATATACTATCGATTAATATACTAAATTTGAAAATCCATGTAAGTGCAATTTTAGTGTCACCGGCTCCCCGCCTATTTAGTATTGAACCTGCTGAAGTTGCTGCTAATTGGAAAAATATCCTTGCAAAAGTAAACAACCACTCCAGCGCCAATTAAATAACAATTATGCATATGGCTGAGCGACACAATTTACTTGCGAGAGTTCCATGGCACCAACGAAGGCATTTTGCTAAAGCGACGTTACCTGCCTTAACTTTTTCCAGCCTTTGGAGTCATTTTAAGCTGTTAAGTAGCTGATTGATGGCACTAAGCCTCAAAACATGCGACAAAACAGAAAGTTGTCAATGCCCAGCAGCGAGTGGCTAAAGGCCTTATGTGCAGGTAAATATACTTTAATATCATTAGCATGGTATGTGCATTTGTTGTGTGTCGACGCAGAACGCGACAGACCCAGGGGCTCGTCAGTGAGACCGCCGGCCAGTCTGACCACAAGAACTAGCACCCATCGGCGGAGTCTACTGGAGCTTGGATAGTTCGACACTTGAGCGGTGCGCGCACTGTTGAATGAAAGCGTGCGCTGCTGAAGACTCTTTTGCGGCCATCAACGGCGACAAATGTCTTATGCTGCTGCATCGAACCTACGAGTGCCGGGAATGGAAAAAAAAATTAGGATGACGTCCGTAAATACTTCCGCTTTCCATAATAATCCGATAATATGAGAATGAAGACGCCGAAGCGCTGATATAAAGCAAATATATGTATGTTGCATTTTCGTTCATTCATAAAATCCTCTAGCTTTTCTCTAGGTCAATAAGTGAGATTGATCTTTAGCTCACCTGACGGAAATTGTGATTGAGTTTACTTTGTAATTTATGGCGAATTTGCCTTAATTCATAAGATCAGTAGAGTTGCCAGATTGAACAGAAACTAATAAATATGTGGGTTTATAATAAAGTTTTTTAGTAAGACAAGATTCTGGAAATTCAATCTTCGTTGAGTTTAGCATTAAGGGAATCATTCTACAGTTAAACATTCAAAAAGATTGAGTACTTAATTTTTCTGTCTGAGATGTTTTCACATTTTTAGGATTCCGTAGTACCTAAAGCAAAGGGGAACCCTTATAGTTTCGCCAAATTCGTCTGTTCGCGGTTTAACTCAGAGATTGTTGGTACTAAAAAGCTGTGATTTGGCATGGTTATACATACAGGCTTTTGTCTGAAACATTTTTTTCAATTCGGTACATTGTGTAAAAAAAGGTTCCGGAAAGGTTGGATATCTCATGATCTACACATGGGATCGAAAAAAGAAGAAACACGTCTCAAATATTTTTTGAAAAGCTATCCAATGGTATCAAACTCGACCCTCCTCCAACCCCGGCGGCAGGTGCCTCTCCTTCCCCAACCTCAGCGGTAGTTGGTTGAATTTCGTAATATTTCCATAGAAAATGACCTTGATGGCGTTTGACCAATAAGTTAAAACTAGGTGCATTATAACTTTGTTATGTTATTGGCAAATGTAAAAACTAAACATTTTATGATGTAAACTACATATGTACATACTACTGCTATAATTTTAAAGGCAAATACGGAATCTTACATTGTGCGTGGCCCGGCACGCACTTGACCGGTTTTTTCATTTCAATATAAACTATCAAGTAATGATCATAATTTTCAAAAATAATAATTATTATTTTACTTATAAGAATAATTATTATTTTACTTATAAAACTGTCAACATTTTCAAATCGATGCTTTTGGAAATATCAAGAAATTAAATTTGGAGTTTGCTTTGTTTATTATATTAACATGGCAAAATAGTTTGAGGTATGTATATCGAACACCTTGAGTTGCTATTTTTTGACAAATTTATGGGATTTACATCATAAGATTATCAGATGTTTAAATTTGGTACGAAAAATCGACTGAAACAGACTCATGCTAGAAAATTATCGACAATCAGTTTGATTTTCACTGTGATGAAACCTAAAAACTTGAACGATTATTGGTTTAGGTTTTTAATTTAGGTTTATGTTTTAGGATTTTAGTACAAAATCTACATAGATTGATATGATTATTTCGCAAAACTTACTTTTTTATACATATAGCTAAGCTTATTAAAAAAATTATTGATCACAAATATTTCAGAAAAACGAATAATAGAACGATTTATAAATTATATACATTTATTTACATATTTTATTGTGAATGTGTTAATGATATAGTGATGGATTAACTTTAAAAAAATTTTCTTAAAATACATCAATTCAGTTCGTTTAATGAGACCTCGTCTATAGGATTTCCACTGCTTTTAATATAACGTAATTCATTAATCTCACTATTTACATCCATATACCTTCAAATTGAAAAAGAACAGTCTTCTATAAAAAATTCCATGGAAACCTTTTTAAAATTTTACATTCGATTAAATTTCATAATAACTGGCAACTACACGAAGTATGCTAGTGTTGCTTATGAATCTTTACTGAACCAATAATACTTATTAACTAAACACTTTGTTAAGTATATTTTAAAAGTATAAGTATAAGTACTCTGGACGGTTTTCATATATCATACCCATATATAAAGAGTTCAATTCACTTTTTGCGGTATTCTTATGTTCAAAATAAAAAAGAAAAAAAAAACATGGTACACTTTAGCTATTTAGGTGTGGATAAATAAAACAGTTTGGATTTGTTTTTGTTTTGTACTTAAGATTTGACTTTAAAATAACCCTTTTTTCAAACATTTCTTCGGATAATCTATTTGGAAGTTTTGTCATGGTTTCATAAGGAAATAACCCTTCGATTGCTGCAGATGATGGCAAAGCTGTGTTGTATTTAATGAATACATGCTTAATTTCAGGATAATCGTTAAGAATACTCAATTCTTGACTCTCTTCTGCGAAAAAGTTCAGCAGAAGTAATTCTGCTTTTATTAGTGGGGCAGAAGGTTGTGTAGTCGGCGATATTTTTACATTTTCAGAATCTGAATCTGAGTCAAAATTGAAAAACGTGTTTTCCTTTGTAGTGCAATTTTTTACAGTTTCGGGCTTTTGATGAATTTGCTTAGATATAATAATTTTAAAATTATTTAAAACTTTATCGCGTTGTACTGGTTCCAAACAAGACAGCCATGTGTTTTTAAAACGTGGATACGATAAAGCAGCAATTGCTGCTGTTTCTGATTCTGGGGTATTTAAGTCAAAAAATTGACTAAATCTTTCTTCTACACTTCCTATGTAAGTTTTTATAAGTGGCTTACAATATTTAAACTTATATTTTCTGTCGAGTTTTTTGAGTTTTTTTCTTAAAGCACAGAGACATGGCAGAACAATTCCATAATACCTATTATTTTCACGCTGCATTATATCGAGAGCTTCTGTAATTGGCTCAGCACACATCAAATATTCTTCTATATACGAAAATTCTGAGTTAGTAATAGGGTTTTCCAAATTTAGTGCTTTATGCAATTCTTCATTCTTTTCCTTAATGGTCAGAATTTGCTGGAGAGAATCAAATAAACTGTTCCATCTGGTTACTTTAGGTTGGTTCAAGGTGTGCTCTAATGTTTGTTTAATTATTTCTGCTGATTTAAGTTCTCCTGCGGCTTTCCATAAGGTATTACACTTTTGCATCACAGTATTATGCATATTTGATAGCATGGTATTTTGATCAGTTAAAACCTGCAATGGAAAAAAGTTATAATTTATAAGTCTATTTATGACACTCATTATCATAATTTATTATTAATAAAAAAATTATTAAAAAACAAAACAGCCGACTGTAGTGACCTTGGATTAATTAAATAGAGAGAAACAAGATATTTTACTCTAAAATCAGTGAGAACAGATGCTCCTGATTTTATTCAACACGGCAAACAATATTAGTTTAGTTTATAATCTTCTGTTACACATACTGTTCAATTTGTGACTTCAAATAAGTTTTAGCATTCACAGCTCGGATTTTTTTTGTTTTGATAATTTTTTTATTTTTGTCTTTTTAGTTATATCCTAAAACCGATACGGAAAGAGAGCTCCTAGTCATATTTTATATTTATTTGTAATCTAATCATTAATACCTTTCATTTGATACCATTAACAACACATCAGCTTATTTTTCTTACTTCAAAGTGCAAGTTTTTGATAGTTTTTGTGCACCATATTTGTTTTATGCTGGCGTCGGATAGCCTATGTTAGCCATTGGGACGAATCGATTGATGTCTCATTTGACAAAATCTGACGATTATGATTATGTAGTTTCAGATTTAAGAGGTGATATAGAAACCCAATACGCAATTTTATTTTACTTTCGTCTCTATTGCCATTTTGTACTTTACGGCCGTAGTTTTGGTTTTATAAAAACAAAACCTAGTAGGGAGGGTTACACGGATTCAAACCTCATTGATTAAAATCCATCAGGACAAAAATTTGTGATCATTTTCGTATATAAATTCTGGGAATCTGGGGAAGTTTTTTTTAATTCCACTAAGTCTCTAAAAACACTTTTTATCTTGTTTTCCTTATAAGTCCCATTTAAGGCTGCTCCAAATGAAACGTATGGGAGACATTCGTAAAAATTTTCAGTAGACTAAGCTAATATCAGATAATAAAAAGATGTAAGCTATATAATAAGTACTTATTTTTTATTAAGAAGTTTTTCACTTGAGTATGTATAATAGGTGTACGAATTTTTGAGTAATTTCACAGATTTTTATCATGAAAAATTCTGATGTGATGGAAGGAATCGGAATTTAGATTCGTAATTAGGCGGACCGACAACTCCACAATCAATCTGCTTATTTTTTTATTTTCAGTTCTGTGTTATTGGCTTTAATTTTGTGTTTATTGGGATAGAACCGGTCAAAATTTAAACATTAGACAAAATCTCCAGGATATAAAATTCCCAAATTGGAAATCTTCAAAAACCCGTTAATTTAATTTCAGGCGAACCAATCAAAATTTCGCAAAGGTCAAAATCTCTATACAAGACAAAAGTTGCGTTTTTGTCACAATTGGATACGCATCATATTAGTTAGGAAATTGTTCGTTGAATTAGATTTTATAAGTCGTTTCCTATATAAACATTTTAAAATTTTTGCAAAGAACTTGAAATTTACGTGATATTTATTCAGTTGAACTTTTGAATCCGAGAAATTCAGGTCATCGGGCTATGCCATATGCATACACCCATATATACATACGTGTGTGAAAGCTGTGCGCGCGTTTATGTGTGTGTGTACGTATATATGGATGTATGTAAGCATTTGGCGCAGTCCGACCACCTGACTCTATGCTGTAGGGAATATTAGTTTGGAGATTATGCCCTTTGAGATTTCAAGTTGGAAATTTTAATTTGGAGGTTGTGATACAATATTTAAAGATTTTAACCATTAAGATACTTTGGAGTTTTGGATTTAGAGATTTTGATTGGGAGATTTCGTACCGAAGTCGATTGGGAAATAGTTGTATTGTATTTGAGGTGTAGATGTATAAATATGTATTTTTGATTTTGCATTCGTGCTACGGGCGTATTTATTCGTTGTACGGGCTAAGTTTGGGTGCGTTTGTGTTTATGCTGCCGAGTCCGTGCTAACGTATATGATATGCTAAAGTAAAATGTTTACTCCGGAAATTCAAATTAGTATTCATTATTAATTTCTTAATTCTTTATATACTTTTATTAAAAGAAATTAAGAAAAAAAAATAATCGAGATCGCATGAAAGAAATAATACAAGAAAACCTGATTTAAAGAGCTACCGTCATACATACCATATTTGCATCAATAGTCGCACATAAAATTAGTGAGTGCCCGCAACATTGTAAACGTACAGGTAGTGAGGAAATCATAGTATCTAAAATTGGTAGTGCTAAAATGTTGTGATCTTCCTCTCCAAATTCTTCAGAATCGGAGGAAATTGTATCGGGTTTATCTTCTTTGTGGCCATTCATATTAATATTTTGTAATTGTACACCAAACATCTTAAATGCTTTTGTAAGACTACTTTCGTTCTTAAAATTGGTGGCAACTATGTTGGTCACACTAAGGCCAAAATCAGAATTAATTTCTTGTATAAGTTGAGATATCTTTTTGTTACTATGAATATTTTTGAATCTTCGGCAGGCTAATGCCTTTGACACACTAACTAGGTCATTCGTGATCCAATGTGCGATAATTCCAATGAAGCTTCGCTTCTGACCGGACCAGATATCTATGGAAGTACAGACGTAGTCAATCGTACTGAGTTGTGACTTTATATCATTTATTTCTTTTATGTAGTCATCATCAATATGGTCTTTCAGAGCTTGTATACTCATTAAATTTAAGTCAAAGACTTTTATATTGAACAATGAGAATATTTGTGAAAAATACGGATCCTCTAAGACCCTGAGAGATATCATTGAATGGATGAAGTATTTGACAATATTGTCATCAAATTGGTCCTGCGTTAACACTTTTGTTTCTTCAATTTCAGTAGAATTGAATATGGTGCCGCTCCTAGTTTCTCTCTTTTCGTTGACAGCCTGTATTTGAACTGGAGTCTGGGACCATTTTTTTCTTTGTTTGATTAGGCAGTAATCCTTGTATTCATTAACACAATCTTCTCCATGCTTCCTTTTCAAATGGCCTAGGAAATTTGATGAACAATTAATGTAGCCTCTCACTTTAACCGCTTGCGGAGCACATTTAATGCATAAAGCTACAACTATTTTCTTTGTTGAATCCTCAGGCAAGAACTTAAAAAATTTTCCATCAAGCATCCGCATCCGCGAATCTAATGCAGTTGCCGGACTTACGGACGGCGTTGGTGACGGTGTCTCAGTCTCAGCTATTTCCAATTGTGTTTGTGTTGATAAATCAGGTGAGTTTTTAAATTTTTTACCTCCAACCGGTTTTGATGCACTCTCAAAGTCTGATGATGGTGCTGGCGACGGCGATTCACTAACTTCCATTTTTATTGAACTCAAAGAAATAGTACTATCATTGCTTTCTTCAGCTTTATAACGATTCATTTTCAAAATTAATATGTATTGATTTATTTCACAGCAATTGTTACTTATACTTTTTTTCCGAAATTGTGATATGAATTGCGGTAAAAACAACCACAGAATAACAACAAGACGAGGTATGTTAATGTTAGCCACGTGAAGTGTTTACTCAAATTCAACCCGTTTAAACATGTTCCACAGAAACCTTCACTCAACTCAACTAGTACATCGTGGAAAAGTCAAGAATAATCCCGCACGGCCCAGACAAAAGCGAACTTGCAACGACAGAAAAGCAAACAAAGAGCTAATTTAGGTGCGGCTAACAACCAATTCTATAAACATAATTAAAGTTAATTACAATTAACTTAAAGTAATTAAAGACTCAATTGTAACTAAAATATGCTCAAATTAAATTTCGTTGCAGCCTGCGAGGAGAGCTCAATTGTGATTAAATCATGCTGCCTTGGTATTTCGTTCAGGTGCTGCGCTCTGTTCGTTCTACTTCAGCGTATACGTGTATCAATCATCGTTGTGCTGGAATGCTGGAAAATTTCTATACTTTCGCATACTTTTCAATATATTGAGTAATGATACCACCGGCTACTATATGTACATTCGCGACTATATGCTTTTAATTTGGTCATTTGCAGGTGTTCATTTAAGCCACTGCATGGGCTGTGGATTGTTGAGTGTGGACGAGCTAGTTTTAGTAGATTAGTTGTATGTAGCTCTCATGAGTCGTCACGTCAGTTCACAAAGTGGCTCGGCCGGGCAACCTCACATGACGAGACATACGAGGCTGTTTGTTCTAGTGTCGTCAGCTCGAAAACAGCTTTGTAAAGATAAAGAGAATGATTTAAGAAAATTGAGATGAAGGCACGCACATAGGAAACTTTGTTGACTTTTTAAATTATGCCAATGTGCTTATAAAAACTCGGACCCAATAGGAAAAGAAGGCATTCAAGATTAAACCTGGATGTCTCCTAAAACCTAAAAGAGATCTAATACCTCCAGGACGTCCCCTTTTAGGGAGGTGTGGCTTGACGGCGCCTTACACCTCCCATCATAACAATTTTAACTCCTCTCAAAATCAACTCGGACTGCCTAGCACCGCTAAAAGCTATTTCGAACCCCCATACCGAAAATCCTTTTATAAAGATACTTCAAAATTTAATAATTCTATCCAAAATTCAACTGTCTTGGGTCCATAGCCACATAGGAGAAGCAGGGAAATCACCGAAGGCGCGTCAGGGAATCAAGTACATTCCGCCAATAGCCTCATTCATTTTAAGAAACGGTTCCTCGCGACTGAAAGAGGACTAAGACAGGCGGTGGAGAAGCCAAAACACCTTTCTGAGGATGCATTGGCGGTCAATCGACTCCTCAAAATATGCTCACAACCACAACATCTCTCGGCATGAAGGTATTAAAATTTTTAGAATTCGTGTTGGTCATACTCGGCTGACCCACTCATATCTGATGGAAAGAGGCCCCCAACCCGGATGTGTTGGGTGTCAAAAAAGCCTGACAATGCGGCGTATCCTCAGGGAATGCCAAAAAACTAAAGACATCTTCGCAGGGATTTTGCACCCTTTGGACATCCTTTTAAATCCGGCAAATCCCCGGGAAATTCTTGCTCTCATCTCTCGGCTTAATATATATAACCAAATTTAAAGTTGGACCTCTATACAAAAATCTATTTAATAAAAACTGATCTAAATTTTTCCTAATAATATAATTATATAATATAATACCACTTTTTGGAATCCTAAAAGAAAAATTTAATAATAATAATTTATTTAATTTAAATTTTCATAATTTACAATTTTTTGACAATTTTTTTTTTATTGTATATAAATTACCAAATGTTAATAATTCAAACTAAAAATTTTTCTAAACTTTTTGCGCCATATGACCTTTGCTGTCGAGTGCGCTTCTAGCTTCCTGTATTAGGTTTTTGCCCTATTGCCGGAATAAAATAATAATAGTAATAATTAAGTCCCTTATGCGGCTCTGATCATTGGAATCCTAGAGGGAGGCAGGTGGCAACCTGGATCGAAAACTGCCCACTGTGTATTCTCAATTCTAGCAATTCCACGCTGATGACCACATGACCAACATTTTCGGTTTGGGGTCGCTGGGATGCGTAGAAAAAAAGATAAAAATACAAGAGCGGTTTCCATATAAGGCAACATCCTGATTTACGAATCACCCTGTAACTGCCGAACGGTGCCTACCCTCGCTCTAAAGCTTCCACCTTTCACCTCCTGCAATATTTCCTTTCCACCTCTGAACACCCTCTATAAAGATCCAATATACGATATTTTCTGTAAACACAACAATTAACTTCCTTCTATACTTTGAAAGCTTACAGCACTTAGGCAAATATTGAACTAAACCATAAAACAGGAGGAAAAAGATATTTGGTACTTCACGACTAAAGCAATAATAAATGTTAAATAAAAGGAACAATTGCGTCTGTATAAATGTATGTAATGGTCCGAAGACTTCACAGCTTAACTTTCAATTTGTTATTTTCAATGCTCGAATATATTCGAGTGCGAATGCATAAAATACGATGCCGCTCGAATTATCTCGAGCCTGCAAAGTTTGGGCCGTTTAGCACGCTCGAATTATCTTGAGCGTGTACGTTAAAGAGTTAAAAAACAACTACTTAGAGATATTTCAGGGTCATAATCTTTTGGGATATCATGTTTGAGGTCCTAGGGAAGAGACCACTTGAAGCAATAAAAAAAATCGATTTTTTTTAAAATCCTATAGTTGCCCACTTACAATTTAGTGTCATTTTGTTATTCATCATCCGTTTCAATTTTTTATCTTTTTAATATATTCAAACTTAGTGTACTATTTACTATGTGCAATCAAAATTAAATGCATCAATGAACAAACTCTTCGTCTCTAAGCTCTCAACACAATCAATTTCTCTATTCTTTCATATTTTCAAAGTTTCAAACACAATTGGAATTGCAAACAAATGAAACAAATTACATAATATATATATGTACTTTTTCAAAGCATGCGTTATTAAACTAACAATCCACAATAGTCCTCATTTAGGGGCATTGGTTACCAACCACATGTCTTGTACCATGTGTCTTACTATGATCTAAGAACGTTTACTTAAGAATTGCAATAGAATGAAGCAGTTACCACTTGATGTACTTTGTCACTTTAGTCTGTTCACTATTTTATAATAGATCGCATAATAATCAAGGCTTACTAAATAACAGAATTCCCTAGTTATATATTTATTTATAATATTGTGGCGGATGCTGCTAACCAGCATATTTGTGACTTCCTCTTCTTGTAAACATTCAATTGTTTTAAGCATTCTAGATTAAATATTCCCCGAAAATCTGAGCTTGTAAGTAGAAACATATTCACATCACTTCTTAAATCCAAATCTAAATCTTTTCAAATTGTTTGATTCTATTGGCAGTCCAGCAAAAATGTAGAGTCGCGTGCTTTGTATCAGGCAATGCGTTTTTTCTCATCATTCCGTGGTGCGGCGCAACAAAAACGCGTCCATTGTATCCCAGCTATTTGGTACGATTTTTAACGTTAGCAGGCGAGATCTCGGTTTTCCTTCCATTGATGCTTATGTTCCCGAAGAGTTGCCTTCAACTTGTTTTTAAGTGCAAAAGAGACCTTTTTTGCCAATGATATGTTAACGTAATAATCATGCCAAAAGGAGAAGTGCTACAGGTATCAAATCTCTTTTTGGGGATATTTAGGTTAAATTTATTTACCACTCTATTTAAATCTTAATTATGCTTCCTTTTCCTGCTGAAAGCAAAAAAAAAAAAAAACATTGACAAATACTTGGAAAATATGTTAACTCATTGTAATAAAAATAACGTTCAAAATACACAATGATTTGATTTCACTTGTAGTCACTGCTCACGTGGTATAGTCTGATATTTAGGGACTCCAAAAATCGGAAAGAGAATAAGTAAATCAAACAATGTTTTTATTGTTTTTTTTCCAAAAAGTGCAAAACTCCTCTATGATTTGAATTACGTACAAATTCCGGCACCCAAGGTTAGTGTTAGAAATCAAATAACTAAAAAATTGGCTTTGGTTCTAGTTTTAAGGCTGCATGTAAATTTAACGCTATTTTTCAAATTGTACTACAAAGGATTTTTTATATTCAATTCCTTATGAGGTAATAGGCATGTTTGCATGGGGAACAATTATAAAGAGAACTTATTAAGCTGAAATATTGTATAAATATTCTACAGACTAAACAACTAATCAAACAACTCTATGATTAAATTTGGTCTAACTTAGTTATCTTACTTATCTTATAGCATATAGCTAGAATGTAACTCTGAATTAATTTGAGTGAATTTATTTTATATGTAAAAGTACTCTTAAGCTTAATTCTCAATTTATATTTTAAATGACCATTCACTTTCTGAGAAAGCTTTTACCATAGCAACCAGAACTTTCTTGCCTATCGACATATTACTCTTTAAAAACAAAATAAGTGTCATTTGTGAATCAGTACGATAAAATGGATTATAGCGACGACGACGATGAAGATGATGGGTCCTGTACCTGCCCTGATGGTTATATTTCCACGTACAATACATCCCCAAATTGCACAGTTCCTGAGGACATATTGGAATTTCAGTAAGTTAGAATTTTCACCCTATAATAAATCTAATATTTTGAATTTTTCAGTCATTCCTTCGGATTCAATACAAAACGCTTGTTCAATCTCGTGCTAATAGATCCTGATGTATTGGTTTTTGCTGCAGGTAACTTGCTTACTATTTTTCGGATTTCCACAAAAGAAACCACTTTCCGAAGGAGCGCTAACGGCGGTGGGATCGGATTTTTGACGGTATCAATAAAGCACTATAAAATAAATTTATTTAAATTTAAATATCATTTTCAGAAAAATCCTAATCCAAAGTACAACTATTTAACCGTAGCAGAGAATGGCGCCGAACCGAAAGTGATTATTTATGAATTCCCAAAGTTCAAAGTAATAGAAGTTTTAGAAAATGCTGCTGAGCATTCCTTTACATGTCTGGCATACAATTCCACTGGAGAGCTGTTGGCTACTCAAGCTGGGGAACCAGATTACATGCTAACAATTTGGAAATGGAGCACTGCATCTATCATTCTGAAATCTCAATCCTTTCAAAATGATGTCCTTAATGTAATTTTTTCGCCTTATAATCCAGGACAATTAACTACTTGCGGCCTGGGTCATATTAAATTTTGGAAAATGGCAAGAACCTTCACGGGACTTAAACTTCAGGGCGAATTGGGACGTTTTGGCAAGACTGAGTTTTCCGACATATACGCGATATACCCACTCGCAGATGAAAAAGTTATATCCGGGTGTGAGTGGGGCAATATGCTCCTGTGGGATGACGGACTTATCAAACTTGAGGTCTGCCGGAAAAGCCGGAAACCTTGCCACGATGGCCCAATTACGTTTATTGAAATGATACAAGGAGAAATTTTTACTGTTGGAATGGATGGGTATGTCAGAATTTGGTTTTGGGAAACAGTCGAAATCGCTGATCCTCCAGAAGATGATAGATTCGTCGAAATTGAGCCACTCAATGAATTTCGATTTGGCCCAGAAATTGGTAAGGCGTGTGAGATTAGACACATCGTATGGAGGGATCCTTCGAATAAAAAGGACTTACATTGCTATGTACAGGTAGATACTACTATTATTAATCAATTAAATTTCGTCAATACAAATGATCAATCCTTTACAGGATGGTTTCGGAGGAATTTGGTTTTGCGGTCTTAATATTGACGGTACTTCAGATCCTCCGGAACAAATTTTTTGTTGTCATGGTGGTAAAGTTATGGGAGTTAGTTCAAGTTCATTTACGCCACATATTGTTACTTTGGGTGAAGCTGGGAAAATGCACGTTTATGACTATATACAAAAGAAACTTTTATTTCGGAAACAGTTTCCTGCCCCGGGGACCGATGTTATTTGGATCCCATCAACGGTAAGTGTGAAAAATAATACATATTTTAATTTTACGGAAAGGCAAATCTGTACGACATCTCTACCAAAAGTTACTAAGTTAGAACCAAATCGAGTTTTATAGGATTGTACTCAACTGACGGTACATTTTAAAAAATGTTGTTAACTATGCATTTGTTGATATTAGATGTTATTGCCATTTTTAAACTACATTAAATTTGCAACAATTTAAGCCCAACCACAGTTCTGTGCCTTCAATGAATTTCGAGATATGGCCAATTTTATTGGGCAAAAAGGGGGGCGTTAAATTTTAATACATTTTGAAAATTTCAAAATGCACCCTGTGCAATTTTTATGTACATCGACATTACGTTAGTTCCTAGGAAATTTGAAAATTTCCTGAATAATTTCAGGGAAGGGGCATTATTTGCTAAAATATTATTATTTTCTGCTTTTTTTTAGCTGAATTTAATTTAAGTCGTTTATTGCAGTTTCTATTAAGCGAAATGAATAATTGAAATGTAAATACGGATCTACATATACATCATAATAAGATGCTTTGGAGACTTTATAAACCATTTTTAAGATTTCATATAATTAAATGTTTATAACATTTTAGTAACAGCTAAAACAGTATGTAAAAGTAATCGAAAAACTTTTTACAGATTGATCCAAGTGGATCAGTAATAGTTCTAGCATTTAAGGATGGAGTTATTCGACAAGTTGTTTTTAATACTGCTATAAACAAAGGACTTCTTAAGGAAAATTGTTATCTGATTGATGTTATTAAGGCTCATGCAGCGCCAATCACAAAATTGTCTATCAATCCAAAGGAAACAGTTTTAGTATCTGGATCCGAGGAAAAAACTATATTTGTTTTTAGCATAAAAAAAACAAAACCCTTTTTCCAAATAATTCCCATAGGTTTTGTTGAACTTTCTTCCGTGCCTAGGAGTTTTAACTGGAAACCAGACAGTGTAAGTCAAAGCTTATAAAGAATCTTAACCTGCCACATATATGTATGTATGCATGTATGTATGTATGTATGTTACGTAAAAATTAAAATTTATTTAACGACACTGGTCTCTACAATTGGAGCAATAAATATATGTTCCTTTTATTTTTGTTTTTAGTAACTTATAAGGGGTGCGTCAAGCTGGCACCGCCACCTGTAAGGAATTAAGAAAATGATACGCCAAAATAATGTGCTATTTATGGGCTAATTATGTGCCCAAATAAATATTTTTGTGCTCGGTTTTTAATGCGGCAAATGACAATTGTTTATATGCGGTGCCAGCTATCGAAAAGTTAGCACAGCCCCTCTACCCGCGCCGTTACACTTGGCCTTGGAAACAAAATAACAGTATCAAAATTATGTGCTTTTTATGTGCTTTAAAATGACCCCGAAAAGTTTTTCAAAAACTCGCCCCCTGTATGAAAAACAACCCTTACAAGAAATTGATATGTTTGAAAAATACAAATTTCAGCGAAATGGCTTTTTTTTATAAAAAAATAATTTCTTCTCGCAATTAAAGAGTACAGGAATTATGTGCTTTTTATGTGCTCGCGGTTGAGACAAGAAGCGATTTTCGTGCTCCAATCACACCGGATCTGGAGCATCTTTAGTGTTTTTAAGGGAGATGCAGCTCGAAATCGCTTTTTTTATAAACAAAAAAAAAACCGACAAAATAATGTTCTTATTAAGTAAGATTAAAAAATTAAATTTTACATATGTATTTTTAATTATTTCCTATGGGCATAAAAAACATTTTGAAAAACCGTACAAAATTCGAATGGTAAAAATCCGTTGAGAATTTCTGTGGAAACCGATGAGTTGACATATGTGAACGCGTGCAGAGAGCAAAAAAGAATGTGACGTCAAAGGGGGATTCTCCTTCCTCACTGTGTGCGTTGAATTCTCAAAAAATGTCAAAATCCGTTAAGCATTTCTATGGAAATTGATGAGCTGATATAGGCGAAGGCGTGGTGTAAAAAAAAATGTGACGTAACAGGGTGTAAGAATGCTGCTTCCACGCTATGCGTGTTAAATTCTGAGAAATTTTTTAAAATCCTTTGAGAACTTCTATAGAAACGGATGATTTAAAGAAGTCGGTTTTGTGTATAAAACGACAAAAATGTAATTTAAGCGTTTTGCTTACAAAATACTCCCCAATCGACATAATTAGTCTATAATGAGCCCTTTAATTTAAATATTTTGTATTACAATTTTTGTTCTGCCCATATTGTTTTGCTAACTTCTGGCGCGCCGTGGGTCCAACCGATTTTTTTAACACGAAAACACTATGCGGATGTTGGCCGGTTTAACAGGAATTTGGGAAATAAATGTCTAAATTGATTTTTTTTAAATTCTTTTGCGTGGAAAGGGGGGAACAAAAAATATTGGGGAGTGGATCCAAAACAACTCGACGCATCTAAATTTCTAGATCATTTTTTACGAGCATAGAATTTCTGGATTATTTTTAGAGGCAATGGCAAATATGCATTATAATATTTTAACACATTCTTAGATAATACTTTTAGGACTCTTGGCTCATCCTTTCAGAAACATGCAATTCAAACATCAACATACATATACAGAAGCACAAAAAAATCCACGATTTTTTTGAGCAAATAATTCGTAGATGATTGTTGTTTGTAAGGGCACAAAATTTCTGAATCTATTTTACAAGAAGCACAAAATTTGTGAATCTTTAATTGCGAGCACAAAATTATTTGTTTATAAGAAAAAAAAACGATTTCTAGCTGCACCTCCCTTAAAAACACTAAAGATGCTCCAGATCAGGTGTGGTTGGAGCACGAAAATCGCTTCTTGTCTCAACCGCGAGCACATAAAAAGCACATAATTCCTGTACTCTTCAATTGCGAGAAGAAATTATTTTTTTATAAGAAAAAGCCATTTCGCTGAAATTTGTATTTTTCATACATGATCAATTTCTTGTAAGGGTTGTTTTTCATACAGGGGGCGATTTTTTGAAAAACTTTTCGGGGTCATTTTAAAGCACATAAAAAGCACTTAATTTTGATACTGTTATTTTGTTTCCAAGGCCAAGTGTAACGGCGCGGGTAGAGGGGCTGTGCTAACTTTCCGATAGCTGGCACCGCATATAAACAATTGTCATTTGCCGCGTTAATAACCGAGCACAAAAATATTTATTTGGGCACATAATTAGCCCATAAATAGCACATTATTTTGGCGTATCATTTTTTTAATTCCTTACAAGATGCGGTGCCAGCTTGACGCACCCACTTATAAGTTGATATTATATTTACCTCTAAAAATTAGGGTCCTGTGGCAGGTTGAGTTATTCTAAACATTTTATTTAATTTATAATACATATTCTTATAATCGAATCTTTCAGTTTTCGACGGTGATAATTGGATTTAATACTGGGGAGGTTTATGAAGCACTATTGCCTAATCATCCACAGAATTATACAGACGCATCGTTTCGTTTAGAAGATATTCATCCATTAATTTTTCAATTTAAGTCCATTAAAAGTGAAATACGACGAGAAATTCATATAGCAGAAAGGGAAAAAAAGAAACAAGAAAAGAGAAACCGTAAAAAAGAAGAATTGGACCTTCTGAGGTTAGCTAATCCTGGCATTGACATTGATGAAGAAACATTTCTAGGTAAAATATTTGAACTATTGAAATTGAATTTCGCAAAAAAATAATGGCTATTGCCGAATCCGTTCGAATTAGAGCGAAAAGAGCTTATAAAAGTCGTTTTTGAACAAAAATTCCTTATCACGTCCCCGAGAGAGCTCATTTGTGTACCGTTTTCGATACATATTTCTTTCAAAGTGGTTAAATTAGTCTGATAGAAAAATCCAATCAAATTATTTTAATGTTATAACCAAAGACTTTATAACTATAAAGATGTCGCACCCCGAACAAATTCTGGGGACATGAAAAATTTCAATAGGATGTAGCGCTACGTCCTATGTGCAGCAAAAACGGGCTGCAGATTTCGCCGAGTCCTACTGCAGCCAAATAACTGCTGCGGCGGCGCTGGCCCTGCGGTGGGCTTGTTTACTTCGCTGCTGTTCTGCGCAAGGGGCTTGTGGAACTATTCTACCGTGAAGCGCGAGGGGATTTCATTTTTCTAGGAATCCTCTGAGTTGCGGGCTCTGCTCAATCAAGGAATTAAATCTTCGGGCCAAAGAGGCATACCTACGGACAGATTCACAGGTTTGAATTATCTAATGAAATTCAGTTTTGACATGAATATGTCTTATCCCTGGGGTCTATTTAAAAGAATGTATGTCACAAAAATCGTTACCCAAAAACTGTGCATTCCCTTCGTTTGTTTATAGAAGAAGGCGGGAAGTGACAGAGGGGGCCCTTAGTGAATGAGAATGAGAGAATTCCTAGAAAAATGAAATCCCCTCGCGCTTCACGATAGAATAGTTCCACAAGCCCCTTGCGCAGAATAGCAGCGAAGTAAACAAGCCCACCGCAGGGCCAGCGCCGCCGCAGCAGCTATTTGGCTGCAGTAGGACTCGGCGAAATCTGCAGCACCGTTTTTGCTGCACATAGGACGTAGCGCTACGTCCTATTGAAATTTTTCATGTCCCCAGAATTTGTTCGGGGTGCGACATCTTTATAGTTATAAAGTCTTTGGTTATACGTTTGGAAAAATTAATTCAAGTCAGAGGCAACAGGCAACTAAAATGAATTAGTGAGATATTTAGCAACTTTAGAAAGGAATCTTTTTCCAAAAAGGGCTTTTGTGGGCTCTTTTCAATCTGGTTCGAACGGATTCGACAATAGGACCCGACAAAGTTTTCACGATTCAATGTGTGTTTTTGCTATTGTTTTGTTGTAAAAATTATAGAGTATGTAGTTGATGTAGGAATAGGTTTTTCGTGCTTTACGAATGATGAATTCTGTATTCACCATGCACTTTATTTCACTGCGTGCGAAACATTCACCTGTTTCATCAAGTACATCATAAAATTGTTCGGTTATTTGTAGTTTACCATGGCAACCTTATCTAATGTGAATCTCATGGCAAAGAAAGACATTGCAGAAATTTTTTGTTAAGAAGATTACCTTCTGATAATTTAATTGAAAATTGACTTGTTTAAAGATTGTCTAAAATGAAGTTCAAAAATTCTCTGTTAAAAATATAAATATAGTTGAAGTTTACCATATTGGTGCTTATTACTGGTAATTAGTGTGATTTATGGTGCATAGATGAATTTCCGAAAGTGCTTATAGGTACGATTTTCGAGATACATATTTTGATGTGTTATTACTTGTTGTTGGGGATTTAAAGAAAATCTCGCAGGGAGGAATTGTTTTTCTTGTTTTCTTAGTAAGATTAAAAAAATATATTATTTCCTCTTTAACGGAATTACAACTAGAACCCTTAAATTTTAACTTGAGCTCCCACATGTCTTTTTGAGTTGCATCAATTAATTCAAGAGTGCCATATATGTATTATACAATTTGTTTTTGTTCAAAATATTTATTACGTCGCTAGATATGTTTTTCTAAAAATGTGTAGCTGATACAAATTAAGAGTGTTGTGATTTCGAGGTATGTATTTAAATGCGTCAAGTTCCTGAAAGCAGATTATAGTAATTTATTTTAAATAAATTTACATATATGAAAATTAAGATGCTTTTTCAGTGACATGCGATAAAACATGTTAAAATGTACATACTTGATAGACAAATAGAACCAGGCACATGACGTTTTTTTAGAAGTGTATTCTAGACAAGAAAGACAAGAAAGTACATACTAGACAGACTGAATTTTGAATAAAACGGCTATCAAAATAATAAATATTCTGTTTTATAGCTGATTCTGAAGAGGAGGAAGAACTTGAACCACTGTATTATCCGAAAACTCCTAATCCCGTGTTATGGTTGAGGTACACTCCAGACTCTACAATATGGTTGTCTATGGGAGGATACGATGCAGGATATATCTACGAATGTCTTATGACCAGCCCAGAGAATAAAGTCCGAGCAACTCTTATAGCAGATGGAGATGACATTGAAATCCACTCATATCTTGAATAGTAATAGAGCACAACTAATAAATGATGCGTTATGATTTCGTTTATATTTTGTTACAGTGACAAATATTTAATTTTTGGTATGCAGGATGGCTCTGTAAGAATAAATGCAAGAAAACAAGATTTTCGCGATCTGTCCGATTATTGGAAGATATCAATGCATAGCAACAGTTACGGCTTAATTCCTGCGATTGAGACTAGTTTCGATGGCAAATATCTGTTCACGGTTGGATATGATGGGTGTATATTTGTATACAAATGGAAAGAATTCGCTCAAAGAAAACCTAATTCGAACATTATGCCATTAAGTGAACCATCTAAAACTGTAAAGGATATTGAGGACAGCAGTTTTTTATCTTTGGAACAGCAGAAAATAAAAAGGGAATATGACCGTCGTATGAAACTTGCAAATGATAGAAAACAGAAAGTTCTTGATATTCTTTCTGATTACAAGAATAATTTCAAAGACATATTAAAAAAGAACAAATCAATGGCTCCTTCACAGAAATTGACTGCAAAGGAGCTGGAGCTGGATGGAAGAATTACTGCTGATTTGAGAAAAACTCTTGATGATGAACTTCAACTAATGAGAAGGAAACTTTCTTTTGATGTAGAAAAATCGGCTTTGGGACGGACAAAAGTTATTGATTATTTTATTAAACCACTAGAATATTTGCCTTTCGAAATTCCAGGAATAAGGTTGACACTCTCTCTTTTTGTTTTTAGCGATTTTAAAATTCCATGATTATTTAGAACAAATATTTCGGCTAAGTCATTCAAAATAATGAGACTTGACGACAGCTTCTATAAAGTTAAGCTTGAATGCGATAGAAAAATAGAAGCCAAAAATGCAGCAGCTGCTCTCGCTGCTTAGTAAGTATTTGAAAGTTTTCATAATATAAGTTGATTTCAATGTTGAGTTATTTTAATGCAAGCGAGGATAAAAGAGGTTCAGTCAAAACTAGGTAAAACCATATTTCAATTTAGTGAAATCTCTCGTGGGCTTCCAGCGGTGCAAGATTTATTTGTGCATATTCTTTATTTGTTTGTATTTTCCCCAACATGTTTAAGCTTTTTTAGGTAAATGAATTAAAAAGTTTGGTGGTCTTAGAATTTTTTTTAAAACAAATAAGAAGAAAATTATTTACCTTGTGTTAAAACAAATTAATTTAAAAGTATTTAATAAACTGAAATAAAAACAACAACTATTACTCCGACGCAAAATAGTTCGCCCATCCGCTTTTCGAATAAACCATATTTTCTTTCTGAGATAATGAAGAACAAAACTTTATACTTAGTTTTAAACTTATTATAATGACCTTTTAATGGTTAAGGAAAAAATAACAATAACTTATAATTAATAAGAAAATTCGTAAAAAACCATAAACACAAACAAATCAAAATAGTTCGCCCCCGCCTCATAATCGAAGCGCAATAGTTCGCCCACTATGGTTATTTTATTAGTAGAACTATTATAATCACTTAAAATTAATTTTAAGCTTAAAAATCTTCGTACACTAAAAAATTATGAAGTAGAAACGATAATTGCCGACAAAAACAAATTACCGCAGCGTGTTAGAAATTGGCCATAGAAGAACTTTCTACCGATAAGTAAGTGTTCTTAAAAAAAATTAAGATATGGCTTCTATAAGGTACGATATCACAGATATAGTGTTATGACTAAACCTCTTCAGTCAAAGGAAGTCTTTCTTTACTGCAAAAAGCAAGTGGTTTTTTCAAAAAGTCGTGAAAATGGGACAAGTAAGCAATGGTGGTCCATAATTTGCAGCGACGAGCCCAAATTTTAGTTGCACTTAGAACAAAGCGGCAAAAAGCCTTTCACCCAGATTTTTTGAGGAAAATTATGAAGATCCCAGTTGCATTTATGGTTTGGAGATGTATGTATTCGCAGAAGTTGGATGTCTTCTCTTTGTTGATTGCACTATCAACGCTGTGAAGTACCTACCTAACTACTAATAACTACCTAACTAAAATATCCTGCAGAAAAAACTTTTACCTTCGAATTCTTCGTTGGAATTTTATGAAAGTTATTATATTTTCCAGCAAGATGGCTATCCTGCCATCCTACTAAAACAACAACGGCGTGATAAGCGCAAAAATTATTTCTCTTATGGAATGGTCTTCAAATTACCCATACGTACCATCCAATCCATTTAGTCCTTATGGGAGAAAAAATGAAAAAAAGAAGCGTCAATAACCTGCTACAAATAGGAAAGAATTGCGCTGTCAAAAACAAAATATTTGAGAAAATGTTCAAAATTTAGTAAGTGCTGTTCCAGATCAAATTAAAGCGGTAAGAAAAAATAAAAGTGACGCTACAAAGTCGATTTCCAGTATGGGCTTTTCCTTCGTTTTTGATATGGGCGAACTATTTTGTTTTGTTTGTGCTTTTGGATTTTAACGAATTTGGTTGTTATTGTTATTGTACTTTTTTTCATAACCATTGAAAAGTAAATATAATGAGCTTAAAATAGAGTATAAAGTATTCTTTATTAATCTAAAAAAAACAATGGTTTTGTTTTTTTACAAATCCATTCGAAAATTCCGGTGGGCGAACTATTTTGCATCGAAGTCCATAGTATGATAATTTCAGAATAGATAAAACATATCATTTTAGAAATTTTGTAGTAAATTTGAAGTTAATGGGTTGAAGGCTTGTCGAATTATCGTCTTCGAAAATGAAGTTTCGAGAAAACTGCTAGTGCGATCTGGTATTGATCTTTGTCAAAAATTTATAGTGCAGTCAATACTGCGAATTTTCGATTTCAACTTGCGCCAAAATGTATTTTTTAAATTAGTTATGTAGTGGGGTTCGTTTAGGGAGATTTCACTTTACATATTTAATTTTTGATAAGTTGCTATACAATAAAAAAACTTTTAGTCATGAACCTGCTCTAATAATCGATCCAAGGCGAGATACAAGCTCCGAACAATTGGAATTGCCCGATTTCGAGAAAAAGGCTTTAATGGGCTTAAAGATGACTGAACTACCGATGAATCTAAAACCAAAAATGAAACGTCTTCTGGATAAATACAGAAAACGTCAGGAAGAAAAATTTATGCGCGATACAGTTTGGGTGAATCTTAATGCCGAAAAACCTGATCCTAACAAAAATAGCGATGAGGATAACCGCGCAATTGCCGAAGCTGAGAGATCTATAGGTGATTACAAGTTAAAAATCAATCCAGAATATGAGCCACCCGAGTCGGAAAATACTCTCTTAAAATATAAGCAATTACTTACTCTTCGCGAAGAACTTCACCAAATTCGAAGTAATTTTAACAACCGGGTTTTGAAGCTGCGCTCGGATAAACAAGAGCTTTATAACTTCATATCTCTGCAAAAAGAAAGAATGGCTTTTATTCAGCACGACATTCCTCCAGAAAATAGACAGAAAATTCCAGATATCCCGGAAATGGATCTACCTAAGAAGTATCCAGACCTTAACATTAAGGTAAGTTTTTACTGTTTTGACAAAATGTTTACACAGGATGTCCCAAAAGTTTCCTAATAGCCGGCCACATATGGGACGGTTTTTCGCGTACAAATAAACATAAGACTGATCGTGTGTGTGAAACTTTGCGTCCAAACTTAAAACAGTCCCAAATATTTCTCCCCTATGAATTCTTTATGGTTTTTGTTTATCATTTGTCAATACGAATTGCTCCAACATTAGATAGTGGAGTCGTATTTTCTTTCTTAAATTTAAATATCGCTTTAGAAATGAAAATAAACACTGTTTCTGGGTAAAATGGCGTACAAACAGAGTTTTTCAGAAAGATTGCCACAAATTTGCACGCAAATAAACATCGTCGTGTGGCCGGCTAATCGAAAGAAAGATTTCAGGTTTTACACAATCCTTGAAGAAATCAACCCTGTGGTTATAACTACTAAAAAGTTATCCATACTATTGGAACCTCTGTCGTTAGTAACAAACAAATTTATTACAGCCCAATGTAGAAATTACCAACACCAAAGAAGTACAGGACCTTATGTTTGGGGTTTCTGATGTGCAGGCTGTTGAAGAATCGGAATCTCATATTGGTCAATACAAGCAAATTATAGAAAAATTAGCTGCTCAAGTTTTAAAATGGGATATAAACAAAAAATTGCTGTCTTTTTCTGAAATATGCGAAGAAGTTGATCTGCTTCCCAAGTTAACAGAAAATAAGTCCGCTCTTTTAGATTTAGTGTTACACTCTAAAAAAACAACTCCATGGGAGATAGAGTTGGGATACAACATAATGATTAACAATATTATAGAGCAACAAAAGATTGTCGCAGAGATCGAAGAACGTATTAATAACTTTGATTGTGAAGTTGAAGAATTAACAAAGAGCCGCCTTAAAGTTGAAATTGATGCAAAATTTTTGGAAGAAAGGATTATGAGCATGAACCAAGAGCTCGTTATATTAAAAGACTGTGAAAGACTGGAGCAGAGCATTATAGGTGAAGTGGATAAGGCCTTGCAACAAAGAAAGCATTACATTCAAGTTACAAATGGGTTGAAAACTTCCATTGATGATAATAATAAAAAAATTGAAAAAATGGAGGACCAGGTGAAGAATATCCAAAATAACTTTCTAGGCCAGATCAAAGGAAACAGGTTTCATGATTTCCTACGCAGGATTTTTAAGAAAAAGTATAAGCCCCCAAAAGAAGTAAACCCAGATGGTGAGTTTATGTGATAGTTATGTGATTTATGTACAATTTCCTTTTAATTATTTATTTGTTTTTCATACAAGGACAATTAGACCAAAAGTATGAATTTTTAATAATCCGGTAATAGTGAATTATTTAATTTAAAATGAAACTTTTTGCTTTATGTTCCTCAATTCTTCAGAAATTACTGCTAGATTTTCATACAATTAATAGTAAATGAATATCAGTGCAGAAGCATGAAATACATGTTTCCGCTCTCCGATTTTCAGACAAATGTTCTCATTTTTTGACCATATTTTTTACGAAAAGATGATGTGTGATGTGATTTACAATATTTTCAGTTTCGGATTCTCAGAGTGTGAAAATGTTGTAAACATTACTCACATGCATATTATATCACTTGTCCAGGCTGCCATTGGCCTTTATAATTTTTGCTATTTCGTCTATATACATATTACCCTAATGTGCGTTAATTGATTTTTCCTAAACGTCAACTAATGTTTTACGTATGACGTATATGACCGTTTGAACTTCTAATTTACTTTACAAAAATTAGCGTACATTTTATCATTGTATTACAAATTGAAACACTTCTAGTACATACATCAAATTTTCGCCCAACAGATTCTTTCTAATGAAGGTATTTTCTAAACTAATATGAGTATTTTTTCTATACGATTACGTTTTGAAGTTTTTGGACAGGTAATATGGAGAGCCAAATCCAGAATCATACCATGAAACTTCTGTTCATTAAAATAGGGAATACCAATTTTATCTCGCCCATTTCGAATTCGAGTACATGCACTTTGCGATAAAAACTATTTATTAGTATATGTTCTGCCGAAGCAAGAACAAAGCAAGAACGGTAAAAACTGATCAAGTATTTTGGCCACTTTAAAGTAAATTATCTCGGAAACTATAGTTTTCCGACAAAAAGTGTTTGCATATTCGTCTTTTCTAAACCCATAAAAATGTTTTTGCAAAGTTTCACTGAAATCTGTGAGGTTCCCCTATTCTTGACAGCGGGGCTGAAATCAGCGATCCCGAAAACCCCCAAAATATATACTTGCATAATTAATCATTATTTTTGATCGAAAAACATAAAACTCAGTTCTAATGATTAGTAATAATTTAAAAAAATTAAATTATTTTTAATAATTTTCGTTAGATATTTATAATAAAAATTAAAATCTTATGATTAAAATTAGTTTTTTTATTTTGATCATAATGATTACGGTCTCTGATTGTATTATTATATATTGTTTATTTGTCTACACTTTGTAGACTCTGACGAAAGTTCTGAAAGCGAATCATCAACAAGTGAAGAAGAGGAGCAAGGAAGTGGAGATTCTTTAGACATGGCACCAATTCGATTGGATGAGCACACTTTGCCTCCAGGTTGTGACAAAACTTTGTATGACTTAGCTTTTGCCTTACGTGCAGACAGGCATAACTTAGAGCAAACAATTCATATGTTATTGAAGCAAATAGATGATCTTAATAAGAAACTCGGAGATATAGTGAAACACCAAGCCGACGCTAATGTTATTTTTCGTGAAAAAAAGAAAAAGCTTCTGGATTTTAGGGTAAAGTTTTGTTGAAAATGGGAGTTAAGTCCTTTATTAACTTATACATTTTATATTAAAGCGTGAGCGACAAAAAGAACTTAATAAAATAGACGTACTAGTAGTACTTCGGTTAGATCAAATGCAGCATACCAAAGAAGGAACAGATATTGGGGATATTAATAATACATTACTGTTCAACTCGAACTCTGTACTAAAATTATATACCCGTGTGGGTCAACTAGGTTTAGAAACGTTGGCAACAAAGCGTTTGCATCGCATCAATATCGTTCATTTGCAAAGAATGACTACAGATTGTAAATATATGAACAAGCAAATTAGTCTACTTGAAATTGAAGTACAAGAAATGATGTACAAAAAATTTGGAATGATTGTGAATTTGGACGAGCTAGAGGAGTCTGTTTTAAGAAAATATGTGTTCGAAATTCGGTCAGAAATTAAAGATGAGCAAAGAGCATTCAACAAAGCAATAGCATTAAGAAAGGTAAGCTCATTTATAGAAAATTCATTGCTATACATATATTGGTCTTTGTACTTTTAAAGAAAACGCTCGCAAAGGCTGAAGAAGAGCTGATAAAAACTACGCAAGTTGGTACAGAAAAGCTAAATATTTTGACTGTTTTGCAAGAAGAGGAGAATTTTTTATTAGAATTGTTGAGGTATCAAGCAAAGTTGTACGAGAAAGAAGCCACTGATAAGCACATTGATATAAAAAGGGATTTAAATAAACTAAACGATATATGTCTGCGTCAGCAACAGCAAATTGAGGTAAGTATTTATCAAAGAGGCATTTCAAGTTATTTCGTTTGATTTTAAATATTGTTTGGTTATCCTATTCTATCCTATTAATATACATACATATATACAAATGTGAAAATATGTAAAGACGTTTGACCATCAATCGCGCCTAAATACTTGGTTCTGTAATTTTTATTTTTTTTATTTAAGATGTATACTACTTTTTAGCGCATTCATATTTTAAAGAATCATTGGCCCTGATTCCCGAAGTCAATCATTTTTATAGAAAAGTTCCTTAGGCTGTGTGCCAAACCAGACTTTTCTTTTCAAAAGTCGACTTTTCAATGAAAAGCAAAATAAAATTATAACTTGGATACCTTCTTTGTCCATTTCCCGACTTTATTTAATATCAAAGTACTGCGTGTGCTTAAATGTCGATACAAAAGTCACTTGAAAAGACTCCCCTTGTTTGGCATACAGCCTTAATAAAGTTAAACTTTTCATAAATTAATTTTAATTACTTTGATTCCAATTAATTTTGTCGTTCAAAGTGGTTAATATAGTCGATTGAATTTTTTTATCAGACTATTTTAGCCATTTTGAACAACAAAATTAATTGAAGTCAAAGGTAACTGAAATGAATTTATTCAAAACTTAAGAACTTTGTTAATAGCCCAGTCAAATTAGACATTAAAATCGCAAAGCGTGATGTAGTTCTAATTTTTTGATATATTAGGTCTGTTTAATGACCAGAAATACCAGATTACTTTGGAGCAGACTCATTGAAGCTAGCTCAGTTTAGAGTAGTTTTGAGTGTTATTGAACACATTTCTTGCTCATTTCTGCTGTAGATTAATCTAGAGCAAGTCTTTAAACATATCTATTGTTAGGACCAGTTAGAGTGGCGTAAACTAAAATTTGCAGCTTCGAAAAACCTGTGCTTACTACGTAATACGTGAAAATCTGCAGTTTTTTTTCAATAGCTGCGTTTTTTCACAACGGGTCTGGTTCTGAGTATACTAGGAAATTTTGCATTGAATTGAAATTTATGAATAGTTACCCATATCGAACTTTATTTTATTTCGTGAACATATAATCGAATTGCGTCAAAAATGTAATCCAAAAATTTATCTGGTTCAGGGCTTGAAGTTTGAATGGGCAAATATCAAGGCAATTTGATGCGTTTTCGAAAAACTTAAAATCTTTATATAATTGACTGTTTTTTTCATTCAATTCAATGCAAAATTTCCTAGTAAACCCAGAACCAGATCCGTTGTGAAAAAAACGCAGCTAATGATTTTCGAGATATGGCCATTTTTGTTCTTCCAGCTCTCTAGCAACTCTAACTGGTCCTAACAATATATCAAAAAATTAGAACTACATTACGCTTTGCGATTTTACCCCGTTTTTATGTACGATTTGACTGGGCTACAAGGAATTTCAATTCAAAATGTGCTTTTGTGCTCTTTGGATCCGATTCGATTGACTTCGAGAATAGGGTAGATTTACTTTTCTCTTTTAAGCATTACTAATAATTAGATAATTAAATAATTATATTTTCGTTTTAAATTACACTACAATTACGTTCCAATGCTTCGCTAGTTGCACTATTCCTTAACTTTTATTCGTGTCTAGAGCTCAGTCTGCAATTTTTATTCTAGTTCCTTGATAAGGAGATCCTAACGTTGCGATTGCGTACGAAACCGCTGCAGCAACCGACAAAGATGGAAGAAGATGCTACTGAATTAGTAGAAATCTTACCGCCTAGCAATGAGCGTCTATACGAAGAATCTGTGTACACAGCATTAACATCGCAGCCTCCGACGCATGGGCTGAATCCCGATTCCAGTACCTGCAAAAAGGTGTTGCAAGTTGTACAGAGGTTCTTTGTTAAAATCGTGGGTAGCAGAATACCTGAAGAAAGTATTCGGAAATACAGCAAAAAGATTTCGAGCTACCTCGCGTTTGTCGCCAATAATTTCGAAGTCGACCAAGGCGAAACAGTCACCGAATGTATTGTGGAAAACTTTCAGGCGATTATACCACAAAAATATTTGATATTCATCAAGCCTAAAGATATTAAAACGCTTTTCGATGAAGTCCTTGCGATTTTTGACGTAGAAAAAGTAGAGGTCAACACAAAGGACGTTCTCAGTGGAATCGTTGCAAACTCATTACAAATGTGCTCTGGCATCAAGGTGGAAAACATTTCACAAGAGGTGGTCACAGAAGTATTCAAAGAAATAATCGAAGTTTTACCCATGGATGATCTTGTAAATCCAGTAAATATTCAAACTATTTTTGATAACTTAAAAGTTATTTCTGAAATACATCCGAAATGTATTGATATTGAAAATTTGCTGGAAAGGGTGGTGAATCATGCTCTCGAAAATTTATTAGATGAATTCGATATGAGAACTGTGCGCCACGCTGCGGAGCAGATTATAGAAAAACTTGTAAATTTTCGTTCTCAACCTGAAAAACCAATGGAATAAGCTAGCAGAGAGGATTTTTGTTTGTGTTTTCATCTTGTTTTATCAATAAAGGGTTTATTATTTAAATATATTTTTGCATTTGAATAAGGAATTACTATACAAAATACATATTTTTGGATAAGAATGCATAATAAAGTTCATAATAAAATTCTCACAAATGAATTTCAGTTATCTTTGATTTCAGATACCTTTTCCACACATAAAATCAAAATAATTCGAGTGGATTTTTTTTATCGAATTATTAAACACTTGAACGAGAAATTGAATTCAAAGTATATTGAAATAAATTTATAAAGACTTTAGGAACTTTATTCAGGAATTTTCTTTTCAAAAGGGGCTTTGGTGGGCTTAAATATGGCAGTTCTTTCCTCGTATTTGTGATATTAGTGGGAATACTTGAGAAGAATCAGCACTCTCGCTAGTTCACTATACTTTCTAGTTCGCCACTTTTCGACCTCTCTGCGGGCGGCGGCAAAACTCCCTATTAAGTGCCGTGTTTTGTAGTAGTTAGATTTTGTTTTTATAGATCAAACCAAATTTAGTATTATTTAGTTCTTACTAATAAAACACGCTGCCATTATGTAAATCTTTAAACATTTAATTAAAAGGCAAGGAAAAGAGGTGTGTTTTTGTTTTATTGTACATAGATAATATTTAAGTTTTTTCCCAAAATACCCAGTAGTTCGCCATGGCTCGCCGACACTATGGCAGAGAACTAGTGAGAGATTGCTGTAAGTTAACATACAAACATAAATTTAAATAGTAAGCTATTGCCAATAAAATCGATATTTGGGTTTTTTTTATTTTTGCTAATTAGAAACCCGATGTGAATATAGCGACTATATTTTTTCGAATTCAACGTTTTTGAAGGAAAATTAATATCAATTTTGAGGCTATTGATTTTGAGTCAAGCAATCAAAACTTTTAAATTAAAGATGACGATTCCAATAGTGTGAGTGCAATATTTCTAATTAAAAAAAGGTTTCAAGGTATTCTGCAGAAAATGGGCCCCTTCATAAATGCTTTCAGCCAGTTGTATTTGCATTTTCGTCATTTTAACGCAATCATGCGTTCATGAAAAAGACTTGTTTATAAATTTAGTACAGGTCGATTTGTATTTAATATAAATTTCTAAAAATTAAAGTTGATAAACTCAATATGGTCGCCAAATTTTCCATGATTAGAAGTATTATTTTATAGTTATTTATTAATTTATTCAGTTTACTGATTGATTGTATTGTAATGAACAATTTTACAGACTAGAAACATTAAACACTAAATGGTAACCTTAAATTACTTAAGCATTTTCAAGAACAAGAAATTTAATTTTGAAATTATTTTTATCCATTGCGAAATCAATTTAATCATTAAATGAATTACATTTTTTGATACTTCTAGGTAACACATTATATAAACCGAAGTGTGTAGACACTTTTTTGAGCGAAGACGATCCATACCTTATATATTAAATAATCTTAATAAATCATAATTTAAACTTAGTTTAGGTAATCTCAGCAGCAAACGCCTGAATTAAAAAAAAAAAAACAAAAAAAAAACAAAAAACGATATTTGCACCGATTTGATAATTGTTTGGATGAAAATTCTTTGGAATTCCTTTTTATACATTCAAGAGTTTTAAAAATTTTAAAGCAAATTTCATTCAATGAATACCATCATATCTTGGTAATTTTCCAGTGAGGACAGAAATATTTTCCTTATTAAATGCTTTTAAAAAATTAGTATAGTTTGCATCCAATTGAAATCGACTTTCCATTGTACTTGCGGAAGAATTGGTGAATAAGGACAAGTTGGTTGGACCTATCTTTAATAAATTGGTAGCTCTCAACCTTTACGGCAATTCAAGATTATTGAAATTTAATTATGTTATGTTCGGTATTTACACGTTATACTTGTGAAGGTTTAACCTTGGTTGGTGTGTATGGTAGGAGAATATATGTTATTAAAACTAAAATCACCAAATTTATACTCAGATGTATACATACTTTTGGTAAATAAAACACGAGTTGTATGAGTAAGAAAACAAACATTTAATTTAACACAACTAAATAACAAGTACTGTAATTTTCAAGTTAAAGGTATGAGGGAATAGTCATGCATTATGTGATAAAAGTAGAATTCATGATTTGGAAAGGTGTGGTATAAGTTTGACTAAGACTAAATTACATTTGTTGGATTTCTCCTATAGTTTTTTGTATTTTTAGCGGCAAAAGAGTTACCATTTCCTTGCAGACGCCTATCTCGCCCCCAAAGGATACTGCTGCCTCTTCGTGTTCCTCACAACCTGATACAAAAAGTTTGTAGTACTTTAAGCTATTCTGTAGATTGCTCAATAGCATTTCCTTGTTAGGGGTGATAATTTTGTAGAATAATCTTCCTATGTGAAAGTGGGCAAAAAGGTAGGTTTGCAGTTCTTCTTTCGATAAATTTGGCAGAAGCCTCTCCCCATCCTTATCCTTGAAGGATCCAATAAACTCTTTAAAACTTTTTATTGCCTTGTCGCAAAGGGAGTTGATCTTGTGTATTTGATGCGGTGTGGGAGATTCGTCAAATTTCAGCTTTGCAAGAGCGTCCAGTTTAACATCCAGCATGGCTGAGTATGCTTGACCGCACTCGTACCAACATTCGCGGCATATGGAAAGATAGTATGTTGGATTAAGGAGGTTAAGCAAATTCTCTAAGTAGTCTGCACGTTTCTTCTGCAATTTGCTCTGGTTTGCAGGATCGTCATCGAAAAATGCTAACAGCTTATAGAGATCGGCGTAGTCGGTGATAACTTTCGCATATTCTGAAGCTTCGGTCTCTGCGGTATAATACTCCTTCGCTCGGTCCAGCCACATCGATACGAACTGGAACACAATCTTCGCATCATCGAAAGTTAAACAGAATTTGTCAGGGACGCGGTCTTCGTAGGCAGAAATCTCTAACGTGGGGAACCGGAATGAATTGGATACCTCTTGAAGGTGCATGTTTGCAACATCTAAATAGACTCACATTAAGTTTATATAACGATAAAATATGAGATTGCAAATGACATGTAGCAAGTTGGCAAAATTATTCATATACTAAATAAGTTACATTAGACAGGAATTTTTCTCTGAAAAAGACGATGTTATCAACTCAATCTCTGTATTCCAAACACATTTATAAAAAAAAAACATAAGTGGTCGGATAGGTATAGAATTGATACTTTAGTAGTGCTAATGGTGTAACCAATATTTATAATGAAAATACGCATATGCACAAAAATAAGGGCAATCCAATCCGGGATGAAGTAATATGTATACAAATTTGCATTTTGGGTAGGCAAAGATTTTTAAGTGATCACACTAAGCCATAAAAGTAGAAAAATTCGAGATACTTTTTTATGTGTCTAAAAGTACAAATTGATTTGAGCAAAATTGAGAATTTGGAAGTGTTTATAGGACGTCACGTGACAACCGTTTAATATCAAACGTGAAACCTTAAGCGTGTTTTTTAAAATCGATTTTTAAATCCGGACCACTTTTTAAATTACCTAGTAATGATCCGTAGATTATTTCTGGGTCTATATGATTTATACCGATTGTTTCTAGGCAGAATTTTGGTTTGTGCAGCGTCTGATTATAAATTTTTTTTAGTAAGTCTTTTTATCAAGGCTGGTCGTTGTTTTTAAAGAGATACGAGGTGTTTTGATTTTTTCAAACTTTGCGAATTGTATTAGAGCTATTTTACCAACTTCTACAGGAGTTTTCTGTTTTTTTAATGATATGACATTAAGATTACCTTTGTCTAGCTTATCTGCATCGTCTGTACTTGTTGATTCCTCGGTTTCAGCTAACAGATGTTCTTTGGACGCTTCTAGCAGGGCTAATCCATATTTGGCCCAGCAGCGAGCAATATCAGCAAATCTGTGCTTGAAGTTTTCTTGAGCTGCAGCTTGCTCATCTGGGGACATTCGGGGCGTTATCATCTTCGTCTCGTACTCGGCTAGAATGTACGTAGCCGCTGCCAAATGATGTCTTGCTATGGTGAATTTAGTGGGTCTTATAAAGAATTGCGAAAGTGTGGCTGCATTGAGAGCCCAGTCTATGGACTCGTAGTCCTTAGCTTCCAGCTGCCTTCGTAAAGTTGTATTGCAGTATTTTGCGGAGAGATCAAGCTCCTCCAGATGCCCAAGCACCTGTGCCATGTAAAACATAGTCAAAGTGTACAGCTTCTCGAGCTCTCGCGGTCCTTTGTCCTTTTCGACCTCGTCGGGAGTCCCGAAAACATCTGTGATGGCCATGGCTTCCTCTCCACTGGCTTTGAAATCGTTGTAAAGATTTTCTGCCCGTGTTAAGAATTTCCGGGACTCCTCCGGGTTCTGGCGATTTGACCAAACAATCCCCAGTTCATTGAGGGCCCCCATATAAGGAATGACTGCCTCAGGCTTCAACTTGTCCTCCTCGATTAAATCAATGCAGTTTTGCAAATATTTCACGCCTGTTGAAGTTTCCTCCGTGAAGACACTGATCCTGCCCAAATCTCTGTACACGAAAGCAAGTATCACTTTGTAGGTGAACTGGTTCTCGGGGTTGTCTCCTTCCGAATGAATCGAGTTTTTGAGATTCTCCATCATTTCGAGCAAAACCTCCCGGGCTGCGTAGTGGGACCGGAAAGGGTCGGTGATCGGGTCATTTCGGCTCTCCTCATCCACCAGCTTGTACCCCTTCTCGTACTTTTCCTTAAAATCAGTCAAAGTCTCCTTTGGAACGACCATATTGACTGGATTTAACCTCTACGTGAATCACAGGAACATTCCACTCGCACCGCAACAACTGACATCACAATTTCACTTGACATTTGCACAATTCGCAGTAAAACAACGGTGAAGTTGGTCGTCATTCGTCAAGGAACGACAAGAGCTCAGGGGTGTATAAATTGGCGAGCTGTCCGTCGACCGTTGTGAATTATTTAAATTCTGCAGCTGGGTTCTAAACTAATAAAATGTTGTTGTCAAACATACAACAGCTTCGCTCGGATTTCAATGAAATTTGCCTTAAAACGGAAAAAAAAAATTTTTTTGCCGTGGTTCGCAACTACAATCATTACAATGATGATTACAATGATTTATTTCATTCAGCGAGTACAGTAAGACAGCAGTCTTATAGATAGTACAACTAATTAACAATTTAAGCAATTCAAAGCATATATGTATATAAAAGGAGTGACATCGAGATAAAGAGAAGAGATTCAAGTAGTAGCAATAGAAAAGGAAAGGAAGAACAAAGCAGAGAGAAGAAAAGAAAGAAGTAAAGAAGTAAAATTACCCAGTGCATGTGCGAGACGACGGGCGAATTATAAAGAGATTAAGTCAAGTATTCATAAAGTAACCGCCTAAAAGAGGCTAACGATCCAGTACGTTGTATAGTTGGTGGTAGAGTGTTCCAAACACGAATGGTTTGGACAAGGTAGGAACTGTTCAAAACAGCATGCCGATATCTGGGAGGGAGCAAGTCACATCGTCTGCTACTCCTTAGCGGGACCAGTAGTTCGCTAAGATAGTCAGGTGAGCCGAAATGTAATACTTTATACAAGAACACTAGAGCGCGGCGTTGCAAGTGCACATCAAGCGAGCAACTAAGTAATTTGAAGCGATAAACTGAGATATGGTCGCGTCGACGCAATCTAAAGGCGAATCGGATGCAATCATTATAGGCAACCTCGAGCTTACGTTTACACCTAGAGTCAAGGAGTGGGAAGATCAGGGAGCCATGAGTAAGATGTGGAAGTACTAATACCTTTACCAACCGAATCCGAATGTCACAAGAGAGGGTACTAGCGAACAGCCATAGTCTTCGGAGAGTGGCATATATCCTGCTCGAGATCATTTTTATATGATCACAACATCCCATGCTGGAATTCAACATTACACCCAGGTTTTTCGCCTTAAGGACAAAAGGCAGGACACTACGGTTTAGCTCAATGGGAGGGAAGTAGGACAAATCTAAGATTTCCCTGCTTAGGACCAGAGCTTGAGACTTGCCGGGGTTAATTCTTAAATTATTCTTGGCCGCCCAGTGTAAAATCCTGCTAAGGTCCTCATTAATTAAACATATGCAGTTCTCTATCAAACCGAGGGGACAGTTGAGATAAATTTGGACGTTATCCGCATACAGATGTATTGAGCAGTTTCTAAGTACCCCGGGCAAATCATTGATAAAGAGACTGAATAACAAGGGACCCAATATTGAGCCCTGTGGCACCCCCGAGGACAAGCGCAGGCTTCGCGAGACAGAATCACCGATTCGAACCCTTTGCGACCGATCAGCCAAAAAACTGCTAATGAGTTTAAGTGCAGTACCGCTGAAACCAAAAAAATCCCTCAGTTTGTTAAGAAGCACAGAGTGTGTAACACTGTCGAATGCCTTGGAAAAATCAAGCAAAATCAAAAATGCGACATGGCCATTATCAAGCGCAACTCTTAAGTCAGTAGTTATCCTCAGGAGAGCTGTCTCACAATTGTGACCAGCCCGAAAGCCGGATTGCCAAGGGCTAAGGTAACGCATATGCTCGAGATATTCGGAGATCTGAAGGGACATTAGCTTTTCAAGAGCCTTAGACAGGAAACAAAGTAAACTTATCGGCCTGAAATCCCCAAGCTCAGTTGGTGTACCATTTTTCGCAATAGGCATTACCAATGCGTCTTTCCACAACGAACTAAAGGTGAGGCAGTTATTAAAAATTATCGTAATGGGTTGAATGATTGCTGGTAGAATAAGCTTAATAAAACGAGGTGGAATACCATCAGATCCCATGGCGTCAGATTTTAAAGAATGGATCACATGGAAAACTTCGAGCTCACTCACGCAATGGAAACTAAAGCCATCAGACGCCAAAGGGGAAGAGAATTGAAATGGAATTCAATACTGGTATTTGGAGTTTTTGAAGAAACCGGTTTAAAAGTTTAGAAATCAAGATAGAAGATTCAATATGGTGACCAAATTTTCCCAATTCATTATTCAAATTAGAATGCTTGATTTAATCCATGATTTAAATTAGAATGCTTGATTTGAAACCAAATAATTTATTGAACATTTACATGTTTAACGAAACGTTTAGGCAGATGATAATTTCTATAAAGAATAGGTAATCAACATTAGGTTTGCAGCTGTACTGTTTTCAATAAGGTAATGATGAAATAGCGCAAAAAATGATTACCCTTATTTATTTATTTAACACTTAACTGGAAACATATAGATTATGAGCACTTCTGGACCGTGGTGGCAAAATGCATTTTGGATGTACCACATCCAAGGGTTTTAGTAACACTCCTAAACTTCGTAATCTGAATATTGAGCATTTTTGAAGTACATATGTACATATTTAACTAAGACAAGTAGTATTAATGATACACCGGGTGAAACCGGGTTACTCAGCTGGGAATTAATAAAATAAAAAAAATTTATAATTAATAAATATACACACATATATGTAGTTAAATAAGTAGGTATTAGACCAAGTATAAGTATATTACATATGTTACATATTTTTATGCGCGTTTAAAGTGCATTAATAAATGAATTAAATTTGGTTCAGCCACGGTGCAGTTGAGCAGCGGTCGTTTTCATTTATGGTTCACAAAAAGTCCTGTAGAAAAAGTTTCACTCAAATTGGATATGGAGCTACAGGTTTACCCAGAAAGAATGAATTTAATTAGCTGCAAATAAAGCAAATTGATTGATTTATTCCCTTCAGTCTAAGCTTACTTAACAAGTATGTGTAGTAGGTAATATAAATCAATTAAAACAGTTCTGATTTACCAAGAAATTCATCACATAACATATTGCGGTAGAAACAAGTTTGTCCCAAATTGAGGTAAGGCAGCACCTAGGTCCTAGATATTCCTAACTTGAGAAACTTTAATTAATTTAAGGACGCTGCTATCCTATGGGAAATTATGTGTTGTCATTTTCTAACTTTTATCTTCTGTGCACCAACCAGGGTTTCTCGGGTACTTTGCAAGCGGTCTAAGTTTTTCGAATTAATTCTCCCGGACTGCATATATGACCTCATATTTTTTCCCGGCTTATTAATTCATGCCCAGCCTTTTGCTTTGAGATATTAATTCTCCGACAAAGCATAGAGCTCAAAAGTCCTTTTCCCCTATTTCCTGTTCCGCTTTTCTTTGGCTTGGCTTCCGATGTTTTTATTGGCCTTTGGTAAATAACATTTTTCCGTTCTTTGAATTGGCACTTTTACAGTTCCACAGAAAGTTGTTTAGAGGGAGATGGTCATAAATACTATACCATGACAGAAGCCACAATCTTAATGGTCCTTGAACTATGGTTTTCATGCTCTTTTTAGTTAAAAGGACATTTGATGAAAAGCATTTCAATTTTAAAGAAATCCCATGCTGTCAATTTGCAGTGGAAGGAATATGTTGGTTGCAGCTTTTCATTAATAAGCCCTCATGAAAAATAAACTCGAGCAAAATTTGATAACTTGATGGAGAAAAGGAAGTACCTATTTGTTTATTGTTACCACTAGTTTTAAGAAAAGCAGATTAAGATTGAGAATAATGAAATTTATTGGCAACTTACAGACGTGGCCAAAAAATTACGATCACTTAAGAAAAATCGAGTTTTCATTATAAAATCGTTTATTACTTAACGTAAGGATATTATTATTAATTTTTAATGTTAATACATTTTCCTTTGACTTCTATTAAACTACTTATTCTATTAGTCATGCCCCTTATTAGCGAGGGACACATATTTTTTATGTCCGAGTCTTCATTCCATATATAAATGATGTTTTCTATCAATTGGTTCTTTGTCGTTATGGTCCTTTTTGATAATTTGTTTTTAACAATGCTCCATAAATTCTCTATTGGGTTCATATTGGGGCTATTACCAGACCATGGGAGAACGTTAACTCCCCTCTCCTGTAGAAAATCCGTAACTGCCTTCACTTTATGGCACGGGTCTCCATCATGCATAAATTTACCACCACCTTCTGGAAACCATTCGTTAAGCCGAGGAAGCATTTGAGTTTCGAGTAGTTTTAAATATTGCTGATGTCGTATTGTTCCATCCACAATATAAATTTGTCCTGGAGTTTGTGAAGAAATGATGCTCCAGACCATAACTTCTTGAGGATGCTCTACGGGTTTTTTAATGCACCTTGACTGAAGGCTTCCCCGGTGCGCCGTTTTACATATTGACCGCTTTGTTCCTTTACTTGAAACTTGAAACATTTATTCATCACTGTAACATACCTGCAACAAAACCACATAATTTTAGCAACTCAAAATTGAACAAAATTAAAATTACAGCAAGAAATATCAGATTTAAAAATTTTGCCAATTTGTGCCAAATTGAATTGCCGAAACTTCAAATCCTTCTTCGCTTAAACGCGCTGCCAACTCGATTCTTGTAGTCCATCTGTTAGCTAGCTTTGTACGGACGAGCTGCATCGCATCTCTTGGACAAAATTTGAATTTCCTTCCGCAGTTCTTCCTTGAACTTGTTGGTTCCGCCAATTCATCCTGCGAGGACTTACTGATTTTGCTCACCCTGAATTGAGTAACCTTTGCAATTTTTGCAATTTCTTGCTGGGAATATTTTGTCTTGCTCTACAGTGATCTAATCAACTTAATTTTTTCGCTGGTAATTTCAGTTTTCCGATCCATATCTGAAATTTTTCGAAACAGTTGCAAAATAGTCAAAATATTTTTTTGATGCAAAATTTAAAAAAAAAATTAAGAAAGATATTTTATGAATATATTTTATACAAATTACTTTTCTTATTCTTACTTGAATGGAATGAAATATACTTACTAAGTTTTTTAATTCAATTTCCTGAGAAAAATTACAAATCATGTACTGATTCTGATTCTCTGTACATAGGTTAGAATTTTAGGCACTCACTTACTTTCAATATTAACACTGAACGCAAAATCGACTTTATTGAAATGATTTTTTTATGGATATTACCAAAGGTTATGAAAATGGGAAGGAGTCCGTCCCGATATGCAAAAGTGGGAATTTCCCGGTTTCTAGGAACTAACATCCGGAAATTCCGTAAATTTTCAAGTGATCGTAATTTTTTGGCCACGTCTGCAATAATCCTGCAATAAATTTTATTTCAGCTTTGTCAACCTATAGGTAAAAATTAACTGCCTATAAAATAATTAGCTTGCTTAGTTAGTTGCTTAATTGAACATTATATTTGAAAGGGTTTCCCAAATGTTCACCTACTGTATTTGATAAGACATTAATCTTCCCTAAGTTTCAGGTGACATTTAAAGTTGGTATTTTTGCATATGGTTAGGTACAATTCGTCATTGCTGAAGTTATCATCACAATGTCGATTAAAGTTTCAATGAAAACTCAAATATTGCTTTCATTAATATGAATGTTCGCCCGTGAGTATTTATGTTCACAGAAGTGCTAGCATGTATGGAGTGAATCTGTTAAAGTCCACACGTTTACTGACGTTAAGATTTTCAGATATGCATTTCTTATCGATAAATCTTTGATAGTCATTATTTGAGTAAAATAAAAATCAACACGATGTTTTTGCATCCTGAACACGAATAAATGGTCAAAATTCCTCCATTTTTTGTCTTCACTATTTCGCTGAAGAACCTTCAGAAGACTGATGACAAGTTTCACTTAAAAAATAAGTGCAGCCATTGAAATTCATGTTTCTAAATATTCTTCAGAGATTTACTAAGATTGCATATGCAAGCAATGCAAATTTAAAGCCCCCATATCTCAGGAACCAAATCTCACTTTAATCTAAAATTTAGGGAAGATTAAAGGCCCAACCATAATCGACATGACTTAACATAGAAACTTAGCGAATGTTAAATGTTAACATAAACAAACCATAATAACATATTGACATGAATTTCAAAAATTTTAAAACGGAGCACAAGAGTACCTATCTATAAATCTGGAGACTATTTATTAATATTTTTCCAAATTGCTCCATTTTTTATTAAAGGCAATCTAAACAAACAAAATTAATTTGAAAGTCCTTATGTCGGGTACGGTTTCAATCGTAGGAGATATTTTCAACGAAAGTTGAACGAAATATCTCATGTTATGTCATGTCAATTATGGGTACGTTCATTCATAAGCTAAGCTAAGATCACACTACTTAAGTGACGTTACTTATGTTAAGTTATGTCGATTATGGTTGGGCCTTAACATCTTACCAAATACTATTATTTGGCATATATTTGAAGCTAGATTTTGTGGGCGGCCAAAGAGGCAAAAAATAGCCTGTTTTTTGGGTCACTCTTTTAAACCATTAGAACTGGGTTTAGGCTGAGGGTATAGAGGTAATATATCTTAATAAGTTTTGTTTGTTACAATATTCTGACCAGAAATAACAAAGTTTGATTGATTGCTGCAGAAAAAAATTAAAATACGCACGGACACCGATAAATAGAGACATATAGCACTATTTGGATGCATCTTTTTTATACCAAATTCAAAATCGGGATCAAGGGCATATCTATAATGTTGTGCTCTTTTTATTTCCGGGGTCAGGAGTAGGGATCCCTATATAAAAGTTTGATTTTACCTTGAAATGACCTTAATTCTTAGTCTCAAGATCAAGGGCAAGGTCACCGCTAGTTCACCCCTTCAGCACTCTACAACTTTTGTCCGAAATATTTTTTCCTAGGGTGCCTGGTTTTCGAGATATTTGCGTTGAGTCTGTTAAAATGACACACCCTGTATCTCTAAAACTGGTCATTTTCATACTTTTGATCAGGACGCCATGAAGTACAACATAATAAATTTTCAGTCTATTTGACTGTACGCACTTTTCCATACATTTTGTGCGGGGTCCTTTCAAGCTTTTGTTTTTTTCCAGTTTTTGACGCAAAGTGGATATAAATTCAGGTAATTTTATTTCATTTTTGTGAAACAAAAAATGTTTGATATAAGTAACTGTTCATAAATTTGAACTCTATACAAAATTTCTTGTTGTAACTGTAATCGGATCCGATTTGAAAAGAACACAGCTTAAATGTTGTTTCTATTGATTTTACAGCGTTATTTTTCAGAGTGCAGTCTTTTATTTTATGATTTTTGAAGCTTTTAAAGCGATAAGCAGATTGAGGAATTGTTTTTTTTTAGTGGGTGGTATTTGGGCTGTTTTGTGACAACTGTGACTAATAATAAGCTTAGTTTAAGCTTTAGTTTTAGCTTTTAGTAACTGATAAAGCTCGCGACTACTTACTGGAATATCGAAAAAGCACCAGTTAGCTTTTCCGTTTTCTCCTCCGAAAGAAAACATGTTCGCTGAACTTTTGTCCCTCCGTTTTCCAAGGAGGGCTAGACCAGGGAAATTTTTGCGGCTTAAACTTATCTTGGCCACTCGACGTCTGTCCGCTGTCGGTTTACTTGCGAAAATTCGCAAGGGATTCAATTTGTCGAGTGACATCGTTACAACGTTTAGGCGCGCGAAACTTGGAAACGGAAGTGAATGAGGAAAGAAAGCACCACTGTGTGGTTAGGTGTAGTGTCACAGATTTTTTTAAATTAGTAAAAATAAGGAAGGTCCTAGACCAGTTAACGTTAGTTTAGTTGTGCACTCGATCTAGTGACAAGAGCATTGCAGCAAAATTTTGTGGTTCTGGTAAAGCGTTTGCCCTCAGATTTACGGCTGATAATAAATCTTGCATCGGTGCAGGGTGTAACGGCCAATTCGAATTCTGCGGTCAGTGTTTCGTTTGTGTTGCGATCTTAGTTCAATAATTTTTACGGTCAAAAGAACTATTTATGCAGTACAAGACGGTCATTTGGGTTCGAGACTTTCTTGCGAGGTAGAAATTGCCCGAAAAGTGTCTACCGTCTTCCGTGTGTGCGTCCCGTCCTTTTGCGGAAGGTTATGCCGTGTCCTAATTAATTGCCGCATTCACAATTAATAGCCCCAAGGGCCTCTAGCCTGTGGCTGTGTGCAACCACTGGAAGTGCTAAGTTCTGATTAAATGTGTTACATTCCCCGGGCATTCGCGCTAGGCCACTGGTTTCAGGTTGCTGAGGTGATAATTTAATAAGCTTTTTATTAATTGGGTTAAGAATGTTCAGTCCCCGGTGTTTGCATAATAATTAAGGCGGCGTGATAGTGTGTGTGCCCAGTGAGTAAAAATAAACGTGTTAAGTGCAAGCTTGGGTTTCAACCAGAATTGTAACGATTCAGAAAATACACTACACCATCCGGCCAGAATGGAATTGCTTGGATATTTCAGCTTCGCTTCCTTCATAGGTATGTTTGAATTCCGCTTCTCTACTTCCTGTTTATTTAGGTCAGAAAAACGAGAATTATCCCTTCCGGAGGAATATGGGATTTACGGAAATTTTTTTATGCGGTGTATCGTCGTTAAAGTTGTGACTTAACAGATTTTTCATACAAAAGAGGTTTAGATGGAACTATGTCAAAGCATTTAATTTTGATCAACATTGCATTAAAAAATGTAGGTGGGTTTAGAATTTTATTTAAAATGTACATTGTACAACATTAAGATATAAAAAGAGAAATTTTAGGAAAAACAGATATAAAATTTACAAGTCTAATTACGGTTTCTGGTAGGTATGTTAAATGAATAATATAATTTTCCAAAACTTTGCATTATTAATCAGCGACAAGATAAAGAAGTTGATAACAAAGTCAAACAAAGTCAAACAAAGCTTATGTATGTAAATTAAATTTGTCCAATGTTTAACTTGAAAGGAAGAAATACACAAATTGAGTTGTTGTTTCATAAAACGAATTACCATTGTGATGGATAAAAAAGAAAGAAATTGAGTTTTTATGGCTTTTTCAAGAATATGCCCACCAAAACTTATGATAAAATTCTCAGAAATGATAAAATCAAAGCGTTACTTCCAAGGATGAGCAGACAGAGCCGCTGGTTTGAAACCTTAATCGCGATTTTCTCGATTCAGACTTTTTTCGACACAGTATTTGTCCGATCGAAAACTGTTTTTTAAGAAAATATTCATATGTATGTATGTTTGGCTATCGTTAACTGTAGCCGGTTTTTATTTTGATTGTTATTTAGTTATGTAAAATAAAAAAATAATGGGTATTGTGCTTTTCAAAATCAAAACTGAAAAACAATGGTTACGATTAACAATAATTACAATTATCTGCTTTGTTTCTTACTTTTCCCGGTATACGCTGTTCCTCATAATTATTGATCCACATTGGCATTTATTTAGTATGTATGTCGTAAACCGTAGGGATAACAACATATTTTTATTATAAAACAGGATCAATATATAGACAAACACAACATTAATTTAAATTTTTTTGTTTGAGATACATTTTAGAAAATTAAAAATAGTAAAAATTTAACTCCCCATTATCAAAGGTCCGCATAAAACGAATGAGAAACAGAGCAGTTTTTGTTCAAAAAACCCTTGAATTGAAGTTAAATAAACAGTACATGTATAGTAGGTATGCTATAGGTCCTCCATTTTTTATACATACATATTGAAATTTATTAATGGAAAGATGGAAAGTTATGAGAAAAAGATATATTTTTAAATTATTATTTTTTTTCATACATACATACATATATGTACATACACATTGTATGTGTACATTTATTTTGAGGAGAGAATTATTATTACAACCCTTGATGAAAATAGTTGGCTTTCCTGACCACTATATTGCTTAAATTAATATAATTTTTTTTTGTTTAATAAATTTGTCCTATTATCTGAACCAAATTTCATCTATTGATTTTTATTACTTTTTATTCATAATTTGTTGCAAAGGAAGCTTTATTATAACACACACATTTTTAAAGATAAGTAGTAGTCCGTAACAAAATATGACGTAAAAATAGAGGAAATAGAAAAAGAAAATGGTTGAAACTTTTCTACTAATGACACTACTAGGAAAGCGTAATATTTATTTATTTATGTATTTACTTTACAAAGAATTTCAGTTTTAAAGAAAATCACTTCACATAATTTTTGTTAGACGATTATAGAGAGATAGATAAAAAACAGGTTTAGTTTTTCTTCTCAAGATGGCGGCTAAATAGGGTGGGTAATAACCTCGAAACTCGTTTTGAAACTCATGGCCAACAGATACACGCAATGCGAAAAAAGAAAAAGACAAATTGCTCCCTATACGGAAAATTCTCGGTTGGCCTTGTTTAACCTTCGACTGGACTAATAGAGCATGGAGTCAGAGGGAGTGGGAAGTAAGTTTTGGTAAACTTGGATGATTTTTGGAAGCCAGCCACTTTAACAAGGACTTTTCCACTCTCTTGTAAAGTACAGTTTTGTTATTGATTCATAAATAAATGAATATATGTATTTAGTTCGATAGCATACAAATTTTCGAGAAAAATAAAGTTTTTCTAAAAGAAACATTTAATATCGCGAAGGGCGTTCGATTTTATTGGGCATTATACAAAAAATGACTCAAAAATATCTCTTCTGATTAAAAACCATGTTTCTTGAACTATTTAATTTCTTTCGTTTTTCCACATCATCCAAGGATGGGGCTTTGAATAACCCAAGTTGTTTTTATTAACCTATAAAAATAAAATCGTAATTCAATTCCTGTTTGCGCGCACATCATGCTAAAACAATTGAAGATGTCGTGATACTATTTGTTTTTCCTAATTTCTTTGTAATAGTATAGTGACCATTTTAAGCTGTATTTAATGACAATACGACCTAAGGTAGTCAAACAAATCTAAATATATGTATGTAGCTCTGGAGCGTTCTTAGCTTTGTTTGATAGTTTGCTTAATTTTAGTTATTTTGAATTGCGTCTTGTAGCGCTTCTATATGTACTAGAGAGTTCAATTTAGACTGGCGTTCTTTAAAATCGGTAATTCCGGGAAAGAATTCAGACCTTTTTTTTTGACGATGAATAATTATCCCAAAACTAAGTTTGGAATAGGATAAATCGATCAATATGTGGTAATTGTAATTGTTCAATAACCCACTATCTAAAAGAAATTATGAAATACTTTAAGCTTTTCTTTATTTATAGACTTTTCGGCTCAAATAAAAATCAAACCGTGAATTACAATTTCTTTTAAAATTCAAGAGTAAGTAGATTCTATTATATCTATTCAATAAACGATGAAATTCCGAATAGAGTTCAGTTTGACAAAAATGTGGAGCTTGGCACTACTGCCACAATACTCCCTCACCTGATGATATTACCTATAAATTAATAAACTAATTATTTTTTCAGAATTAATCTCTTATGATATTTCACCACATATTCGAGTTCTTGGCGTGAATACTTATTAAAGCTTTCTTATTTTTTTAAAATATATATATATTTTTTAAATAACTCTTGGATTGAAATTGGTTTACAGTAAAAAGTGGATTTTTTTTTTTTAAACATTTAAAATAAAAAGCCAGCTCCACAGTGCGAAATCAAGGTATACCAAAAAATAAACTTATCATTTGAATTGACCCAAGCATACAAACTTTAGACGATAAGAGATATGATGCTAAAAAAATATAGTACATATTAATTTCTTCAAAATATGAAAAACAATTTTACATATCGCTCATAACGTATGTGCTTTTTTAATAATTTTTTAAATTGACTTATTAGTCTTGGAAATTCTAACAAAAAGATAACGAATTATTAATAGCTTAAACAAATTATTGTCTCAGCCATGGTGAACTTTGAATTGTTTGTAAATAAAAATTGTAAGTGATTAAACATGAAAGAAAATATTATAATAACAATTCTGACGTACATATGTACTTACAAAATTTAAACTTTCTATAAACAGATTCTTATATAAATAACGAAAAATTGGACTACATCATTACTTCTTTACATTAAGAATATGCACTAAATTCATTACTTCTTTATATTCAAAAGAATCTATTCTAGCAAAACAAAAAACTCCATACAATTATAGAAAAGTGTTTCATCACAATCGTTCTAATAAAATGTCACAAAATAGTTCCAGCTGCTTAGTATTTCAAGACTCGTGCCCTTCAGAGTTCTATATATGCGATTTTAACCTATGTAGCAGCCAAAAACTGCTTGGCATTAAAACTTCTAATCGTCGCCCAATTGCCATTTTGGGCTATTAAGTTGAAATGTGTTAAAAGGTCTCATTAAGGCAAATTATGTTGTTGCCAAGTGGTCAGTTGGTCACACAAGATTCTAGAGAACACATGTTCGGAGGAAGGCGCCACAAGAGGCAACACATTATGATTACCACTGCTTTAATTAAAGTTTTTGGGAGTGCATGTGCTTCCATGAAAAGGCTTTTTATGTGGAACATGACAAGCAGATAAAATTTACATAAAAAGGTATGAGGTCAAGTGATTAGATGAAAAAGAAGTACATAAGTATGTATTTGCATAAATGATGAATTAAGTGTTTTAGGTGGGGTTTATACATTTCTGGAGGCTTCCGTATAATCAGTATGGTTAGGCTGTATTTAAGTAATTTGTTCACATGTTTCTATGAACTTTTCGGAGACTATACATATGTTTTTGTATGTATGTATATATGTCAAAAGTTGATCAAGGTCTAATCGTAAATCGACTTACTTAGCTGTAATCATTTTTCTTTTAATTTCGTTATATGTACAGGGTGTTCCAGGGTGGGAGGTCAATACTGCAGGAGGTGAAAGGTCAGACCGAGACAAGCAAAAAATCGTATGGGTGGGGGGGGGGGGGGGGGTGGGGGGGGGCATCTCGCACGGTTTGGCAGTTACAGGGTGATTCGTAAATCAGGAGGTTGCTTTATATGGCTATTTTTATGTTTTTTTCTACGCATCGCAGCGACCCCAAACCGATCTCAAAAGATCACTATTTTAAAGCCCTTTCCAAAAAGTCCAAAACCACCCCCCTATCCCCAACCCCTTGGCCACAATAACCCCTGGAAGTTGAAAAAGGTAGTTTTTGTTCGCGATTTTTCACCTTTCGCCCCACTTTTCTCCGAAAGTCACGTTATTAGCATACCTACTTTTTATCTTTTTTAAGTTACCTATCTAATTACCTTTCCAAAAAGGTGCAACATGCCCAGGTAGAAAAAGGATACGAAAATTTATTTAAAAAAATCCTTTTACAGAATATCATGAAAATTCGAATTTTTAAGGAATTATTCGAATTTTTTCGCTGAAATAATAAAAACTAGCTGGTACCTGGGAGGATGTTTTAATTTCAGGACTTTTGCAACCCCTTTCTTATATATACATAACAATAATCTAAAGAGACAAACTAGAACTGAAAACGTTTACGTAGTTAATTTAAAGTTAACAAATATGAGTTTTAAGATTAAAGAATTTTTAGAAACAAACCTTTCTAAAAAATATACCAAAAAAGTGCACTAAAAAGAATAAAGACCCGGATATATCAAAAATGACTATTGAGTATTGTATTATCATCCGCAACCAAGGTCTATGCCAAGTTCCAGAATTTTTCATCGACAGAAAATGTCTCAAATAGAGCTTCTCAGATTTGATTTCAGACAAGTTAAGCTAAGCTTTATCTGAACTAAAATTTAGGGTTAGTTTTATTCATGGCATTGGGACCTACTCTGCTAATGTTAACCACTGGCTATACATTAATCTCGATTTGAAAACTAGTAGTAAGATTTGGATTCATTGAAATGTGTAAATTTTTCCGTAAATACGGTAATGTTGAAATAGCGAAATTTTTTAAAATTTCTGTCATTTAATTAAATTTAAAATTATTTTAGAAAAGGATAGTTTTCGGTTGCAATTTCTCCATGCTTCCTTTGTGGTGAAAATTATAATACCTTAAATTAAAATGTTACCTCCCGAAATTCCACACCAAAGTAAGGAAAATTTAACTTTACTTCAATTTGTTACTTTATTAGACAAATGCATGATCGTCACCGTCGATGAGTCGAAAAAGATATTTATCCTTAATTGGTAAGTTTTAAAGATTCTTGATTTTTTAGAATGAAAAGTTAGAATTGTCTTAATTTAAGGTATTTACGTGACACAATTTGCAAAGAAATTTTCTGGAAATATGCAAAATGTTGTAGAGGCAAAATGTGAATTTTCGAAGAATCAAAGTTAAATATCTTGTTTCGTATACAGTTGAACATCAAAGCTTTTTTTTGCATAATTTGACGCTTTTGACTTCAAATAAACACAGAAATCAAAATACGTGTGATCCCGTTCAAACTCAATCTGTTCCAAATTTCGACTTTTGGAGTTGTTTGGAATTCCTCCTGGGATTAAAACTAAACATCAAATTTTCTTAAATTTATAATTGGAAATTCGCGATAGTTACAATAAAAATTAATTTTCTCCTCAAGAAAATCATAAAAAATAGCTGTGTTTTTTGGTGATTTTATCCGGATCAAATTTCGCAGCAAATTTTGTATTGAGGGCGTGTGCCAATTTAGCTTTTCACATTCTTTTCCTTTTACGAACATTTTTCGGAATTGTAACCTGTGCCAATTAACGAAGTTTGCTTTTCATTTACTTTTCATTGTAATCTGAATCTGATATCTGTAAGCATTGAAGAGGACATGGAGCTCATGTATTTTATTTTCATATAATTTTAAAATATTTAAAGGATATTTAAAATTGCAAACACAGTAGTCATCTTTACTTGCCATTACTTTTCATTTTAAAAATTATATATGTCGAATGAAAAGTAAGTAATTGTCACAAAAAAGCGAAGTTCCGATGTGGCTTCTCCTAAGACAAAAACTTTCGAAAATCAATTAGGAAGCTCAAAGCTGAAAAGCAACCTCCCATAAAAATTTTCTTTTGAAAATCTGAATTGGCATGCGCCCTGAATTGAAATTTGGAAATAGTGATTCCTAGCAAAACTTCTCGATTTTGTGAAAAAAGCATCAAATTGCATTGACTTAAATCCAATTTACGTCAAAAACTAGATCCAGTAAATTTTTCAAATCAAGACTTGAAGTTTAGATGGGCAAAAATCATTGCAATTTGATGAATTTTTTGCAAATTTAAAAAACTTTGCTGTAGGGTTACAGCTTAAACAATTCAATTCAATGCGAAAGTTGAGATTCAGATCAGATCAGCAAAAAAAAAAACTAATAGCTAATAGCAAAAATCTTTGAAATAAACAAATTCATCATTAGTTTGTGAAAGCATTTTAAAGTTCTGATAGTAGCCGTGTTCTTTTCACATCGGATCCAGTTCTAGGTTTTGGAGGAAATTTTCGATTGAATTGAAATTTTAAAAACCGTCACGTATGTATATATGTACATATAAAGCTTTTAAAATTTTCGAAAGTCGCATCAAATTGCCATGATATTTACCCATTCAAACTTCACAGCTTGAACCAGATAAATTTTTGGATCAAATTTTTGACGCATAAGTGGGTATAAATCCAGGCAATTTGATTTTATTTTCGAGAAATAAAAATTGTTTGATATGGTTGCTGCTCATAAAACTCAATTCTATACGAAATTTCTTTCAAAACCGAGAACTGGATCCGATGTGAAAAGAACACGGCTAGTCACAGTGGCTATATTACGCATTTCCTATTGATCAGTACGTAGTCGCTGGGTTTGTAGAATACGAGTTTTTAGCCACTGATTTATACTTCACTAGGGGCTATTTCTGAAATTAATAGCCCATTATGCTCTTTACCTTTTTTTTTTTTAATTAAATCAACATATGGTCTATTTACTATATGAAACCATATTTTATTTGTAGGAAAAGCTACTTTTTGTGTGAAATTTAATTTTCATAATAAATTCTTAGAATGGAATTAAAATTCAATTATTTTGGTACGAATTGCCCGCTTCCATCATTTGTTTATCTCCTTCTCCTTCGCAATATTCATGGTTCTAACTCAATAAAGAATTCAATTTGAGGAGGAAGAGTTCGTTGAAAATTAAATTCCTCCATTATGCATTTATCTACTTCCTCACTAGGAGGAAACTTTACCATGAAATGGAATGGGTATAAATTTACCATCGAAAAGGGATATTATTTCCAATGGGATTTAATCTATTTTCAATAAGTTGAGATATCCCAGATCTGCGAAAGCCATCTGCAGAAGGTATTCAATCAACGTCGGAGCGGATAAGAGGATATTACAAAATGTGGTTTGTCAGCCAGGTTACCTGAAATAAAGCCGAGGCAAAGTTAAAAATTACGCCATCTCAATCAGGCGATCAACAGAGATTCACAAGTCCCACAGGAAAACGGATTAGATGGGGCTTTCATCGTTGTATTAGAGGAAATTTAATCTTTCCGGTGCTGATAGTGCAAAGTTCGTGCTCGGAATATGCGGGGGTCGGGATACACAAGTTTCATCGAAAATATTTCTGCTCGGCGTATCATTCGAAGTAAATCAATTCGTTGGTGTGCTTTCCGTTTTTGTATTTGATTCGACAGGATGGCTGTAATTGTAACATCATTCCTAAATTAATTACAGGAGGTCTTCACCATTTATCGTTGTGTATATAATGTAAGAACGGTATGGTGATAGTTACATATGAGATGTGGCGGATTGTTTACACGTTTATTAGATAATAATAGCCTACATATGTCCGTGACTTCAATTTCTTGAATAACGAAGGAGCAAAATCCCGTCCAAGCTGTGAGGCACATTCGTGGATATATGTATATGTGATATATTGTATAAAAATCAATTTCCTCTGAGGAAATCACACGCATTCTCACGATTTCGCGTTCGTGTTAAAAATTAAATGCAATACACAAACTTTCGTCTCGCGCAAGTTGCGTTGGAAATGGGGTATTGGTTTCATAATTGCACTATTGGAGACTTAAAAATATCCTTTAAAAGAAGGAGCACTCGTTATCTGTTTTGGAACTTGGCGTCGTAAGCAGAACAAATCTGCAGATTTTGCTTCTAATAAAGAAATCATAACATGTAAAAGAAAAATATATGTAAAGAGAGGAGATGAAATGAAAACTTAACTCTTCTGTAGGCTCCTTGCAATTGTATTATACCTATTTTTATATGTATAAATGTATATTTGTTAAAGAAACTGAGTATATTGCAAGAATTACACGTCAGAAAGAATTTCGTAAATTATAAAATTTTTCGAAGAAAATGAAAATCACCCAGTACTTACCTACATATCTTATATTGTAAGTGCTGTAGATGATAATTTCTTGCCGATTTGCCTTTTTTTACACGATTGATGATGATGATGGTTGCCATGTTTTTGATCTTAAATATACCGATATGGGTACCTAGTTCGAGTTCAAATACAATACCTACCAATTGATGTGAAACTCTGACTTTCAGTGACTGTAACTTTTTAAACTGCTAAAGCTCCTCAAATTTTAACTTACTTTATTATGTATTGTTAGTAAAAAATTACTGGTAATAAAATAAAAAATAAATTCAGTACAAAAAAAGTTAAACTTCGTTACTGATTAAAATATTAAGACCATCCTCTGAATGCTGGTAATTTTATAAAATTTTTTACTTAGAAAGTATTTTTAAGTAAGTTCGAAGCGTACTCTGGGCTGGAGTTTATTTGTACTAGGTTTGACACCGTTATTATCGTTATTATCGTAATTTTTGTAATGGCGTGCTTTTTTCTCTTTATTAAGTACCTAAACTGTGTAAAATGGGTAAGAGATTGATCTGTGAGATAACTTAGTGGTAGGTAAACATTATTTTAAATTTTTATAAAGTATTAAATAATGTTTTCAGTACTGTAAGGTCATAGCACTTCAAGACAGTGGACTATATGAGCGAGGTGAACCCTTTACAAGAATGTTAACAACTCTGCCGTCTTCGATTTCCACCTCAGCAAAATCTCCCTTAAGTGAACCCACCCATCCTTAACTACTTAGTCATAATTTGGTTAATTTAGTTACTTTAAGTTATAATTTAAGTCAAACCGTTGTAGCTTGTACTAAGCGAAGCAATAAATAAATAATTTTTATTATATGTAGTGTATAGCGCATCGCGTATGGAACTGACTATGTATGTGCCAGTCAAATTCGTATGTATATATTTTGTTTTAAAAGTCTTATAGGGTTATAAATTACCATAAAGTACTTTGTACAATTGCTTGACGCAAAGACAAGACTATTTCGAAAAATGTTATTTCTTGAAAATGCGGTGGAAACCCTTCACCGAGAATGAAATTGAAAAATTGGTTCGACCATACATAATTTAAATTGAACAGTGGGTGCTAATGCAAATGTCTTGGGAAAACATTTCTTAAATATTTCACTTGTCTCGCTTAAAAGGGAAATTTATCTTCTGCAATAAAGAAATTCAAACAAGTGAAACTGTCATAGGCTCCTCGGGAGAGAGATTTGCAAGGAAGTTCCCAAGGAGCTGCTCGACAAGTCATCCAAAGAAGTCAAGACAAATAGGTTTTGAACAGCTCCATGCATCGCGAAGTGCACATTTCTGCAGCTCAGTTTAACTACGTTTTCAGTTTTCACTTGGGGCATGTGACAAAATCGATAATACTTTTCATTTTGACTTATTCACCAACAAATAAAGCTTGAGTGCATTTGAAGCCGACGAAGTACCACTTTGACCCAGTTACGCGCAAGATTGAAGAGAGCTTAACTTCAAAGACGATATACTATATATAGTTAATAGTACGTATATCAGGGAGCCCGGACTATCATTTATTGCACCATGCGCCCTCTTTAGGGCTTATAAAACTAATAACCACCGAGCGCCGTTTGATTAATAATGGCGTCACCCGCACAAGACGTGAATTAACGACTCGGAATTATTCTTTGCGGTCGCAATCCTCCCCGAAAGTTTTGCAGAACGCACCTCATTAACGAGATTCTCGCCTATTCTGATTTATGGTCATGAGGTGTTTCTCACTTAATTTACTCCGGGAAATTGTGGCGTTTTGCGGCGTATAAAATTAAGACCCCTCATAATCCTTGGCAGAGATAAGCTTGTTATTCCTCAACGTCTTGCGGGAAAACATTTCTTTGAAAGACTGTTGTGTCTATATGACGTCTACTGAATTCTCGCCAAATTGGATTGGATCGATTTTTGACGCGTTTTCTGAACTTGATTGGCTTCTTCGATAATTTAGGATATGGGTTCAATATGTTCCGTATTTGTGTATGATTTAAATCGTAGGATATTGTACGTCTAAGTTGCAACTATTTGTTGTTTCCTAAATAAATAACACTTATAGTAAAAGATAAAATTTTCACTAAACAAGATTTTTTTATAGTTTACAAGTTCGACAACGAAAATGTGCCTTTATATATGCATGTATGTATATATAGTACTTACATTAAACACAATTAACATGTGATGCCCGCTTTCGATGCTTGTAAAACTCTTCAACATTTAACATTAAAAAAGAAGTATTTAAACTGTTTCCAGCCAAAAATAACAAATTGTGAAGCGTTTTTAATTTCTAGCAAAAGTGAAAACGGCATTACAAGCACGAGTTGTAAAGTAACAAAGAACAACAAATTTAGGTTTTCTAAGCCGCTAACAGGTAAAAGAGAAATTTTTTCTCAGAAAAAAGTGCTCATTATAAAGGTGTATAATTTTTTTCTTCATAAACCTATTTATTATAATATACAAATTATATCATATTATATTATTATATGCCATTTTGTTTTCGTTTTCGGCAAATACATAGGTTTTATTTTCAGTGCATAATTTTAAACATTTACTGGCAAAATAACAAATTGCCAAACTTTTTATTTTTGGCTGAGCAAAATAAAACTCTCAGAAAAAAATAATGAGCTTCAAAACTTCTTACATTTGGCTCACAAAGAATATCAAAAAGGGCCAATTTTGCAATCACCAGATAAATTTTATTCGTCGAATAAAATTGTCCCAATAATCAAATTGGCTTTGATTTCAAATATGTATAGTTATCAGACGGATAAACTTATTCGGTTCTTAAAACCGGCAGATAGGATATTCTTCAGTTAATTTTGACAAATAAATAGAGTGAACAATAATTTTTCCTCAAGGCCAAGTTGCTTTTTTATCTGAAGAAAGAAGAATAAAGTTATTAGCCGATTGAAGAATCGGCCCTAAAAATAACAAAAGGGCCAATTTTTCAATCGCCAGATAAATTTTATTCTTCGAATAAAATTGTCCCAAAAATCCTAAAAGGCTCTGATTTCTAATATTTATCAGACGGTTAAACTTATCGGTTCCTTTAACCGGCAGAGAGGACCAGTTAATTTTGACAAATAGAGTAAAAAATAGTTTTTCTTCGCGGTAAAATTGATTTCCTATCCGAAGAATAAATTTATATGATGATTAAAAAATTGGCCCTAAGTAGTTAACAAATTTTTGGTTTTTTCTGTCCTTTGGACGGATAATATTTGTTTTGATAGGACATTTTCGAAAGACTACGGATTTGAAAATAAAAATTTTCCAACACGTCAGGTATGAAAAGTGAAAAAATCCTTATTTTGGCCATTTTTCAAATTTGTTAAAAAATAATAGAATGACGTGGAAGCTCGAAACATATCTCTAAAAACAACTTAAATGTTTAATTTGTTCAGAGGAATGCATGGAAGTCCTCTTCCTCTGTCCGCAGTTCATTTACATATTTCATATAGGGCCTTAGTAAAGGTTTATGAAAAAATCATTCTGTAAGCAAAATTTAAAAAATGTTATAAATACCTAATTTTATGTAGATAAAGGATCAAATATTTTATTAGGGGTATATCGCACGATTGTGAAGATAACCCGTTTTTTTTAAAAGAAGTTTTCAAATATGTTTAACATATGACTTTTTTCACTTTTCAACCCCATATTTCTCGAAAACATGACCTTTTGGATATTTTTTCATATTTTGTTTTTTAAACTTAGTGCATCTCAATTGTAAAGAGAAAACAAGGACAAAATCCATGTGAACTAGTATAATAAATTGTTCGTCAATATTTCGCGCCACTTGGCTTTATTGTATAATATTGTACCTAATTGTTTAATATTTTTAAGGACCATTTTTGTAAACATACTTCAAAGTATCCACAATAGCACGACTCTCTAGTTGATAAAAATTAAATTAAAATTAAATCGGTTATTTTTCAAGTCTTCCCATAACGATCTTGTTTTTGAAGTCAGCAAATAAATACACCTGCTTCTGTCTATCGAAAGTTTTCGCTGCGTTTTTATTGTAAAATTAATACACAATTTCCTCAATATACTATGACAAGGCTAGAGATTAGGGTATTGTAATTAATTCATGTTTTTCCTTCAAGTATTATATCGATAATATTACTAACAAAGTCCACACGCCGCGCTGCTAGGTTTTGTAGAAATAGCTGTTTAATGACCTCTACGTCTTTCGTGCTCTGTTACGCAGATTTGTAGACTTATTCTGGGGTATCTCAGAAGGAAGGAGGTTGTTCAATAATGCAGGTTTTTACGTTTTTTCTTTAGTGGATTCGCATGGTCAAACAATTTTATCCTACCTGCTTATTCCGACTGACTAACACTTCTTTTCCTGGCATTCTTGGGGCACAGACGGTCCCTTCCAGAGCTGTTCTGAATTTCGACTGTTTGCAAAATGTGGTTAATTCTCTGGAACTGTTGACTACTTCGAATTTGACTCTTTCATAGCTTGTATTTAAAAGGAGGTGTTTATAGAGGCGCACAGAGTAAAAAGTCGAGGGTTTAAAAACTGCTTGCGAGGACGATTAATTAGTCGCGCACTCACAAAAAAAAAAAAAAATGAAGTTACAAAGAGTAAAATTAGATAGTTGCTTGAACTATGCTATAATTACAAATTAACAAACAAATTACCAAACCAAACAAACAAATATCTCACGTACTATTTCTTAATAGTAAGATTTTTTAAAGTAATGTAAGGAGATCATTTTATGCTTTTTTGGTAGGTATATTTACTTATACACATACGTGTACAACTTCAAAGTGCTAGCTCAATTAAAACTAGTTGTAAGTTGTAAGCAAATACAACAACATACAGGCGAAGTTATATAAACGCTTGTTACAATTTTAACTCTTAAAAGGTATCACCCGGACTGATGAATTTTAGCAATGATAAATACACTGAAAAAAATGTTCCTTGTAAATTTAACAAGTCAAGCCAACCAAGTTTTGTTAATTGCTTAATTTCATGATTCCTGTTTAATTTGAAGATACTGATGTTGTTTTAAACAGTAGGTACCATGTCAAAATAATATGTATATTGCTGAATCAAACCTAGGTTTAATATAATTAACATGACTAGTCATATTATTTTAACTAGCGTTTCCTGATGAATGTTACTTTAGCTCAAAATCAATACGAAAAATTGTTGAAATAACCTGTTTTTGTCATTGTAATATGAATATCTAATTTTACACACTAATAAGTATACAAATGTTTTATTCAATGCTACATTAAAAGTACGGGCATAATTGTTTTTTATTAATTCAAAGTAACATAACGGTAGTATAACAACGAATAAAGTTATTAAACGAGATTCATTTGGGGTGAAAGTTTACTCATGATACCTTTTAAGGGTTAAAATTGAATATTAAAACAAGGATAGCATTCAATGAGTCACTTTTATATATATTTTTTATAGTTTTTGTTTCTTCACCACAATCTACAGCATACATTTTTGTTTTGTTTTAGCGTATAAACGGTTTCTAAGGGGTCATTCACAGTAAACTTAATGAATGCATTTAGTTTTGTATAGCTACCTACATATAAAGAAACTGTGTAAGTTTTTCAATCAACCTTAGGATAAAAGCACCGCCAGATAATAGTTTATCGGGGGTTCTCAAAAAGTTGTTCATTTGACTTTCGCAAATAATTGTCTTGATGCCGGAAATATCAAAGTCTCTACCAACAAAAACAAAGGCATTTCCCTCGGTGGACAACATAATCGGCTTGCAGCAGAGCACGTCTGTAGGTACTCTGTCCATAATTCGGTCAATAGCTTTCAGATCTGACGCTGCTGACCCATTAGACCACTATTCTAGCTTCTCATCTCATCGCAAATAGGAGCCCTCGACTAGACAGCTTAAGTGCACTCTGCTAAAAAACTTCTCTGGCATTTTAAATTTCCGCGATGTACAGTGGGCTTGGGGCGCACTGCGACTGTCGAACAGAAGGGCGCTTATCACGGGGAGTCTGATGGAGTCGTAACAGAACAACCAATATTAAATGGAGCCCTGGGTAAATCTACCCTTTTCCGAAATCTGTCGGTGGCAGTGATTGAATGTGCAAATTCTCTCCTTCAACAAATAAAAACTTCGTCATCGCAGACTCATTGGCGGAGTTCAGTGGACACGGAAGTAAGACTAGCGAAAAAAGCCATCCCAGTCATCAATTTGGCGGTGAACAAAAACGCAATATAGCAGGTGAAGGAAGGATGCATGTTTGGACATATTTTCATTTTAGCCAGTGCACTCAGCATTTTTCCCCCTTGTAAACAAAGTTAATGGAAAATTTCAATGAACCTTTTGGAACGAAACTAATGGGGACTTTCCACTCAATACGTCGCGCACTATATACCTACAGTCATTTTACGCCGGCATTCTGGATTTTAAATTGAGAATTCACCAACAATAAAAGCTTGTCATGTTTTCATATGAAAAGTGCTTGAAGTAGGCATGTAAATGTTCCCAATTAAACGTATTCTTGTTGGAGATCGATTTAGAATTTAGAGAAAGGAAAGAATATATTGGAAAGTTGGTTAATTGCTTAGACTGCCATTTAAAACTGAAAAGCATATTATCGCATTTTTAAAGTGTGAGAAACTGTTTCCTATTTTTTAAGGAATTTAACTGCTAACTAAATTGTAACCTAAAAATAGAACCAACAATAAGAACATCTCCAAATATCACAATTTCCTGAATCGCATTTTCTTAGGGTTCAAAAGAGCTCCGGATCCGGATTTTCCTAGAAATGATTAGAGCCGGATCAGGAAATATAATAGGGCCTTAGGCCTAAGACTGTTCTAAAACCCTTCACGCAATCGAACCAAGGTTTCTTTTTACTATATTAATAGTGTTATAATTTTATATTATTATTAGCATGTTAATTGTATCATTATTACAATATGTTAAATATTACAATAATATTAATGCAGCGCAGTCCGATTCCCTGACTCTATGCTATACGTAATGAACCATAGCTTGAAGATTTTGATCTTTGGAAATTCTATGAAACAATTTTTGTTTTTTCAAAAGTCTTTTGTTGTATCCATAATTTTGGAAACTTTGCAGATTGCGCATTCATTAATGTTGATACGATTATGTATTGAATAATTGGTAGGAAACATATGATCAATCCTAATTTATAAATATATAATATACTTTATAGGCTATCATTTAAAGAATGGTTTGTATAAATCTGATTCAAAAATATTGACATATGAGCCGTTGACAGCAGTTTTCGTAACACGTCTCAAAAAAAAGTTTTATTGCGGTGAACAGCATAATTCATTACTGCATCATTTGGTATCAAAAATTCAAAAAGATTTCGTTAATTGGTAAGTTTTTCGAAGTAATGACGTCGAGATTTCTTTTATAGATTTTTTAAATTTTGCTAACATTTAGAACTCAAAATAGCAATTTTTGGTAAATAAAAATCGGCAATAAAATAGATTTAAATAATTAAAAATTAAAAAAACTTGGAGTCATTGCCTCGCAATTAATTTGAGGAAAGAGTGTGTAAAATTTCAAAAGGATTGGTGCAGTAGTTTTTGTGTTATAGTGTCTACCGACTTTAAAAATAATAGTTTTGACAAAAACGCGTTTGGAGATGGAGACTCACATCTTCATATTTTCGTCAGTTTTACTCCAATCGACTTCAGATGTTAACACAATAATCTTGAAATGATATACTTTCATTTAAAAAAGTTTGAACAAATCGTCAAAAAATGAACAAAAAATACCCTACTCCCCTACTTATGAAATTTTAACCACATATTCTACAGATGAATAGCTTCAGCGCATTCTACAACCGTATTAAAATTTTAATTTTTACTACGTACCTATTGTATATACTTAAATATCTACTTTTCGAGCAAGTTACGTTTGCTTGTTATTTTTGTGTATTAAAATGTTTAAAATACAATAAATGATTCCTTAATTCATTTCTATGGTGGGGTGGGCAAAAGGATTAAAGGTAGGTAAACCCATTTCAACTTTTGCATCTTGTGCATCTTGTGCATTACCCTCTTGAGCATATCCAATTTAGGTACTATTACAAAATGAAATTGTTCAGCTGCTCAATTCAGTAATCGTAAATTATGACAACAGGAGCATAAAAATTCAGACGACGTGAAATATTCGCTGTTTTTAATAAAGAGGATTTCCGTGCCATGCCAATAATTCAGTTAAGCAATTCAGTGCCCATTGTCTAAATTGGAGGCGTAAAATGTCGCATAATAATTTGTTTTGCTGGTGCTGCTGACACAATCTTCCGATTTTTCAAAACGGATTCTCTTAAAAGCCTCGCCGTTTTATACCGTCGTGTGTGCGTCGCGGATTTTGGTAAAATCTCCAACAATTTACCATTATTCTGCGGTGAATGGCTGTTTGAAAAATTTCTTCTGCCTTCAGAGTATCATTCCATTTTCTTAGAGCTTCCAAGATCTTTTGATTTATATTACTTCTCGGCACTTTTCCTGAATGGACCTCATATTCGCCGGTTGGTATGCTAAAAGTGCTGCTGGAGCACTCGTCGAAGTAACCCGGATCTTTGAAGTTATTTAAGTGCTCCCTAATCTTGGGACATAACTCACGCAGAAGTTATTATCTGGCGGAGTAAATTTCCTTTTCGTATGAGTAGCTTATAACCTTAGCTCTGGGTTGGTCCTCTTAATTTATTAGCGTGTCTTGCCAGTTGGCGCTAGCACGCTACATGTATCTTGGTGCATATAGGCACACGAATGCAAGCACTTACGAAATGCTTTTAACTAAAAAGGAATACAGCGATGGTCCTCGGAAAGAAGTGAACAAATATTTTTTCCAACAGACGTTTTGACTTCTTACCCAAAGATATTCTCTCTCACAAGTTTCTTCTAAAATTAAATAGAAATGGCACGCAAATGGAATTGCATCCCAGAAATCCTGAAGGAAACTTTGCTCATGGCATTTTCTTGGACCTTGAGATACTACATTTTTACGAAATAAAAGACATAGCGTTCTAGAAAAATTTCAAACAGGTTAAATTTTGTTTCTCAAGACTACATGGTACTATTTTACTTAATATACTGAATGCATCGCGATAAGGTGAATTTAAATATGGAGGTTGAGTTTATCTTCTCCTTAAGTGGCAGTCATTAGCAGACAAGAAATTTAATTTAAGAAATGAAATTTTGTAAACGATCAACAGGGCACCACAAAAAAGAAAAATTTCCTCTTGAATTAAAATGGCAGAGTGACGCTTTGATGGTCAAAACCACTTTAGTATGAATATCATTTTTCATTAACTTAGGTTTCAGATTACCTGGAGCGTTGAGTTTGTGCCTTTTTAAGATAATAAGAATGTTTTTGGCAGAATTAATAAATGTGTACTTTATTTATGGTTGCTAAGTTAGCTGTTAGCTATATGTATAATAAGTATTGAACTGGTTATATGTATAAAAGGAGTGATAACTCATAAGTAAATAATTTCAAATGTGTAAAAAGTTGCTTAAAGTAATCTATTTTTGTTTAAATTACATAATTATTTTCTTGATAAGGCGCATCTGTTAATTTCATTCATTCATTTGAATTAAGTGCACAGGGTTTCATTAAGGGTATACAATACCTACACGGAAAAAAATTTGTCGGGAATATCGCGTCGTTTCTGGCAATATCCCTGTATTTTCCGATGGATTTTGGGACAGTGCGTTATTTTGGTAATATTTGTGAAAAAAAACAGGGATATTAACTAAAATTTAAGGACCAGCGTAAAATGTTGACATTATTTCCTGTAACTTTTAAGGAGATCTGTTGCTTTTTTCAATATATGTTGTGGATTTTATGGCGAAAACTTAAAATAAATTGTAAATTGGTTGGGGATTTTTGCTATCCAAATTTTTTCCGTGTATATAAGAACTTTAAGCGGAATTATGATGATATAATGCATTGGAATGATCACTTTTAGCCGGGTCCCTATAATAGGTGCAGTAGAACTCAAGAGTACGAACGATTTGTTTTTTTGTGTGTTTTAATATGTAGTGAAAATAGCAAAATTTCCTGCTTGTCTTAACTTTTGGGTAATTTCCTGTGGACTTATAGGGAAAATTAGTAAAATGGATAGAGGAAAGTGGCTAAGTGGTGAAAAAAAAGACTAGTGCATTGGATGAGGAGGGGTCCCATCAATAGAAAGCTTGGACGAAGAATTGGTGAACACGTGATACCAAAAGTTATGGTATCAGAAGATCAAAAGGGCATCCAAAGGCTATCTAAACTAAAGAGCCATCTTACGGATTGTATCGAACTCTACAGGTTAGTTGCATTGCAGCAGAGGCGGGTGTACAAGCCCACTCCCGAACAACAACGGATTTTGAAAAGTTAGACCAGATTAGACTTTGCAAGAAGATAGACGGAAAAAAATTTAACCTGGATGGTCCCAACGAATTTCGGTATTACTACCATGATCTGCGAAAGGAAAAGACAATTTGATCTAATCAGTAAATTGACTGCGGTTTCTTAATGATCTTGGCAGCAATATCATTCAACGGAAGGAGCAATATGTATGTTCAATACCTTCTGGGATGAATGCAAACGTTTACCTTGATCTGTTGGAAGACGAAATTTTATGCTCTGATGACATTGGTAGGCAACATTTGATTTTTCAACAAGACAACGCTGCAGTGCTTACGGCTATCATAATAAAAACACTGCGCGTTCTCCCGACTTTAACATTATTGAAAATGTAAGGAGTGTATTATCCCGTAATGTTTATAAAGATGGCAGAGCTGCTAACAGTTAATGGAAAGCACTCACATTATTAATAAAATGGAAATATTTAAGTAAAAGTTATGCTTTTGTTTTGCGTCTATCATAGCGTGGAACTAAAGATTTAATTTTAAAAGCATTTCTATAGATTTACCTCTAATATCGTTATTTTTATAATAATTTTTTTGTCTCTTAAGGAATCCTCTACAGCAATTAAACGTACGCAGAAAATACAAAATATTCCTTTAGGGAAGTTAGTTTTATTTAAATTATGTTTTATAACGACATAGGTAATACTAGATTTCCAAATCCAAAATGTTCTTAGTGTAATATGGAAATCTTCATATTAGATTTTTCAGATGCGCAAGTTCTGTATACAATTTTACACTAAGTGATCTGAAATTTCCTATTATATTTTCAAATTTCCTTTTTTTTAAATGGAGTTATATTTTATTCACATTGCTGATACACCCTATATTCCAAACTTTTAAATTGGAGGCATGTGCCGGTGGAATGCGGTTAGCAGCACCAACAAAAAACTATACTCCACCGATCCTCTTCAAACTTTGCACAAATATTAAACAATCATTTTTGAATGAAAATAGCCTAAATTTAAGCAGAAATATATATTTTTCACTATTTGGTAATAAGTTTTTCATTTCGAAATCACTAAAAGAAAAATATTGGCACAAATAACCAAAATCGGTGGTTAAAAAGGCGCCAACCAATAAAGTTGGTTATTTTTGTTTTTACATTTGATATCTAAACATTCATTTTTAGAGATTTTAAAAGTAGCATACGATTTATCATTTTAACAGTAGAGTGCCCCTTTAAAAGTCACTATTAAGTATTTTATTTCATTATAACATACGATTTATGCGTTTTTTTAATTCATACTGAGGGTTTAAAAACAATTTCGCTCCTCTGCAATTTGGTTTACAGAATTAAGTGTATATGAGTTTTGATTAGAACCAAACTGGGGGACTTCAATAACCTACCCATAAAATTTCATGTCAATGAAATTACTCCTATCCACCGCTCATACATCCTACTTTGAGATTCTCAATTTTTGAAATTAATGTGCTGTAAGTATTCTTTGTAGTGTGTTCTAAAGGCAACGAAAATAGACACATTTCCCGAATACCTCAGTGTTTGCCGCTCTTATATTACTCCTTGGCCTAGGAATGAATTCGCCATTGCGCGCCATCATCTCCTTATATGTATGTTTTAAGCTGACAGGAAAATGACAAAGCTACGCGACGTAGAAGCATTTTTCGCACACAACCTTTTTCCGCACGTCCTCGGCGGTCCCTAAAAGCATGAATCCAGCACACTATGAGATAAACATGACTTTCCTAGACTCCAGCCACCGCCGATAATGTTCCTAGGCAAGAGGTTCGCCATTGTTCGAGGGCTCCATGTGTACGAGCGCCAGTATTACACAAACCTGACGGTTCAGAAATTTAAAACTGTCAACTTTTGCACGTTGGGGACGGCAGCAGGATATTCACGTCATCTCCCTTGCTAGAAATAGCAGAATACGGATAGCACAGGAAGTAAATGACGCGGAAAAGTTTCGCCAGGCAGGGACATATGCAAACATCGTGGTGGCTTAATAGAAAGATTAAATGTTTGCCCGCCACTTCTTGTTGGTATTTAATTCTGGTCGTGTTGCAGCATCGCGCCGCTAAGGAAGAGCTAACCCTTGCAAATGTCTCGTTTAAAAACAGCGAGGATTCAATTAGGCGAGTGTTGGGGTTACCTGCCAAAATATCAATATTTACTCGAGCACAAAATGTAAGCGTAAGCCATGGTATGTTACGTACCAACAAGGTCACTGTAGGGAGTGCGAGTTTTTGATTTTATCCGCTAATGTCTTCGACATCATTACACAATGTAAAGAAAAAATTTTGGAAGGTTCGAAAGACTGCTGCAACAACCAAACAACGAGAAAAGATAAACCTATTTGCATTTTTCTCCATTTTTATACAAAAACAATGTAAGTTTAAAACGTTTCAGTATTTAAATCGATGTGCCCAATTTTAAAATTATTTGTAGCTTTTCAAATATGTATACATATTAAAACCTTTAATTTATTCTATTTTAAACGTTTTATTTTGAAAACGGTTAAAGTGTTTTACTTTAAGATGTTTTAAGCATTTTAAATATGTATAGGTACTTTATATAATATAATACATATATATGTAAATTGGGGGAATATTTACGAAAAATTAAAATTTTAATAATTCCAAAAAAATTATAAATTCACTAGCATAATTATAACTTATTTTTTCCTATAACACTCATATTAAAAATTAATTAAAAAACATTTTTGCAATGAATTGCTTGCTATTTATTTTGAAAAAAAACAAATTAAACAGATAGATTTCTTCCGGTTTGGTTATGCATATTTCTCTTATTTTAAATTTCTTTGATTAATTTCATTCCAAAAATTATACATAATCAGTTAAAACATTTTATTTTGTTAATACGTCATAAAAATATAATGTTACATGTACACCAATTTATAACATTTTACAATTACATACAAGTCGTGAATTGATCTTTGGAATGTGCTCGTACGTGGTCTAACCACAACGTTAAATATGCCCACAAAATATATTCTGCATATTAAAAGGTAAAATTATACTTTAACAAAATTAAAATCACTGTAGTGCTTATTAAGTTTTCCGAAGGCAAGTTTTACTTCTGCTCCAAATTAGCCATATTTTGCAAGTTGTTTGGAGTTCATGTATTCTGTTGAATTGGATTGATTTAAAAAGTTTCATATATATATAATTTTTTTGAAGAGGTGGTAAAAAGTCTGAATTGAAAATATGATTTCATATCAAGACAAAGTGAATGTAAATCACATTATATATTTAGAAAAGGTTTATCTTTACCTTGCCTTATCGATATATACATAGGTATGCATGCACCAAAATATCGAATAATCGAATCACATATAGAGCAAATATCATATTCTATCAACAAAAGTAATATGTTTAGTTTTTGTACTACGATTTTAGCAAATTTGACTAATTAATACGTACTGATTTATCGTGAAATTAAAGACAACTATATGTTATGTTTTACTTTCTGTGTGGTATGGACAAAAGCTTCTTTGAATTTAATTAAATTTCACTATTAATTTCATCTTGTCGGTGTAAAGTAGCAAGTTTCTAAATTCCTTTGATTTACGCAATAAGTAAAGAGAAAAAGGAGTTCTAATTTGTATGTTACCTAAAGTTTGCTTTAACATATGCATGTACATGTGTACATGAGCAGTGCGAAGCTATTAAGAACCTACAAATAAGGAACTTGTGCAGTCCTATTAAAGTTGAAGACAAACGTTAGCTACAAATTCATCTTGTCGAGGAGAGTTGTACTTTCTAAAACATGCTAACAATTTTTGGTTAATTAACGAACTGTCTTGACCAACCACTGTGAATTTAAATGGTTTCATAATGAATATCTTTTCGTTTACTTCTTGGGAATATATTTGGAAAAGAGCAAGTATTCTGATTTGTTTTTAATTATTATAAGAAGGACAGAAATAATTCAGAAATTTCAGAAGAAGGGAGAGGGCGGGGAGGGGGGGATTAGGATTAGAATTGATCACATATAAAATTTTATAGTTGGCAGATTTTATATGTTTTATAAATATATACATGCATATATTACATCACATTGTATTATAATAACATCATAGATGAGATAATCCAAAAGTTCTAAATTTGCAGAATTTTCAGGCTGCAATGTATGTATGTACAAGTAACTTTCACGAAATTTTACACTTCAAAACAATCCTCTGCCTCACCCCATCCTACGTACGACAAAGGACAACTTTTTAGTTAATTCTTCTTATTTTGCTTAAAATTCTATGATAATATTAATATTTCTTACACATTATAATCAACCGCGGATGTTATATTTTAAATCTGAATCAGTTCAGGGATGAGATTTTATTATGAAGCTATTATTAAGTTATAATATACTATCATAGTACTTTGATGGTTATTTGAAGGTGTACTTTAAATAGTTAAAAAAAAAAGATATTGTACATACATAGGCACAACCATAATTTTTGCAGAAACTTTTAATTGAAAGTAAAAAAAAATCAATCAGTAATGCCTAGTATTGACATTCTTATAGGTTTCTATACACAGTCCACGTATTGAACGTTACAACCAAATGAGTTTTATCTGGTTTATTATGCGTGGTGGATACGAGCTTTCGAACTAATGGAATATCATAAATCCTCTTTAAAATGCGAAATTATAATCATCGCATTTTTAAAAACAATAATTTATGTACGTTCGAATTGGGAATTTCTAACTCGTTTATTTACACCAAAACAGCAGATCATGCTTAAGTGTGACCCGACTTTCAATTGCCCATGAGATCAGGAACTCCCCAAAAGCATTCCCAGGTACTTGACCTACATCACCGCAGCAGCCAAGTGCTGGACCACTCTTCTCAATTGGCAGGTGTCCGCAAATGCTCGCAGAAGAATCTCGTGCAACTAATTTGGGGCACTCACTTAACCATTTCATCTGAGCAGAGTGGGCCTTGTCTACCACTTGACCGTCCGAGTGTCAACCACGACCTAATGGTGTAATTTGGTTTATTTCCGGAATGCAGTTTTGATTTGCATGATGCCGCCCTGAATAAATCCATGTAAATATGTGCGTCGTCCCCCGTTCACTTTTGATATATCCACTGTCGTCGAGAACCGCTGCAGTAGTCCGCGATATCGCTTTATTAATTATTACACATTTAAATAAATCGGACTCCCAACCATAGTACGAGCATCTGTCTGCATGAATCGCAAATAGATCCATGTTCGCGCCCCCCAAGTTTTAAGGTGGAACGGATTGTTAAAGTATCTGTGACATACAACAATTCCACATGCCTATGGATTTCTCTGATATGATATTAAAATTTGTACCGAATAATGACTGGAATTGCTTTATAATACTTCAAATTGGTACATATGTTACATATACCATAATATATATAGTATACATATACATATAATATGTATTTGATTTACAATTAGTTATTTTACCTCGATTTACAATTTTATCTACCGATTTCATTATATATATGTAGATAGGAGACAATATTTTTGTTTATTCGGGCCGGGATTATTTGCGAATCGGTACCGAGGTAGGTACACAAAGGCCTAACGAAAGTAGTTAATACAAATTAAGTGGCATTGTTTTGACGTAAAAAAACCTTTTTTTATGAATAATGTAACGAGCTACAAAAGGCAAAGAGCAAAAATTACATAGAAATTGGCTACTTAGAAAAATATTCGAGTATATATTGAGAAAAATATAAGTAATAATTGAAATTTGGTATTCCAAGTTTTCTTTAAACACAGTCTGGTTTAAGCCGAGATATAAAGAGTTAAAAATGCAAAATACAAATTGTATGGAAAACTAAACCCTGTTCAGAGGTCTGATCCGCAGCACTCCGAAGGGGGAGGATTACTTTTAGATTTAGGAGTTTTAACTTGGGTCTACGGGGCCCAAAAAAAGAAACACTCTCATATAATACATACATTTTATACAATAGATATATTTTAAATAAAAGCAACATTTCAACATTGCGTCGGTAAATTTAAATTACGCGACTAAACAATTTTCTCTGTATTTATTTCAGTACAATTAATCATATGTTAAGATAAAATAAAATAACAAAATTGTTATCGAGGCTCTCTTGATGTGTAAACAATAATTACTTTGATTCGCAAATGTTAATTATAAAGAAAGTATATATTTTTCAATAGAACTTATATTTATTTTTTTAAATATCCAGATCGCTTGGATATGAAATTGAAAAAAATGTATCTATATATATAACTAATTCCTATTTTGTGACCAAGCAAAGCACAAATATTTATTTCTTAAATAAAGATATTCAATTTAACTCAGTAATGAATGATATACGTATCTATAAGACAGACAGAGACATTTTCAGCATAATACCTCTTAAAACCATAGTACATTTATAATTCTCATCGCTTTCACAATAAACTAGAAAATGGCTTAACTTTTGAAAAGGTACTATACCATTGAGGGTTTTTGTGTGTAATTGGTGTCATTCAAAACGTTACAACATTTCCCTTTGCGAAAGGATGGGGCACTACAAAATGGTAATTGAAATTTCACAAGATACCGAGAATCCCTGATTCTACTTATTATTCCCCTAGCATTTTCCCGATTGTACCCTAAGTGTTGTTTGTACGGTTCAACCTTATATCCGAAGTTGTTTATGTGGGACATAAAAGGATGTCGGATGAGAGTTCCCACGTAATGGTAAAGGGAATCCTTTAAAAGTTTGATTATTGTACACACCATTTAAAGTTTCTGGATAAATTGAACTTTCTGTGGTTTATAATTATTTAAAGTGAGTTCTTGAAGTACCGATCACATATATTATTTCATTTCATTATTGTTTGAACAACTTTTCATTTATGTTTGAACAACATTCAGAAGGTTTCTCTATGCATAATTTAAAATTCCTGTTTTACTCTCTTCAGCATTTGATGTGCGTAAATTGAATTTTAGAAACTTTTATTTCGTACCCTTCTGAGATAATAATAACAGTTGAAAAATATAAACTGAAAGGAAATTTGTTATATGGTTCAGTGTTCAATTCTAATTTTGATATAATAACCCTTAAGTGATATCATGGGTGAACTAGTACCTCAGGTGAATTTCGTTCAGAAATTTTGTTCGTGGTTATCACTGCACTATTCTATTTATGTATTTAGAAATTAAAAAAAAAAAACTAAGAAAGAAACTGCGTTCTTAAAGGATGAAATGTCTCTCTGCCAACATAATCCTTCTCTGTCAACATAATTTGTAACCAATACCAAGGGTCTCAATGAGGCAATTCAAATGAGTCCTAACGCGATAGGATAATTTTTGGACATTGATGAGCTTTTATTCTTATATAACTTCCTTTCGACTCCAGCATCCGCAACTTTTCATTTAATTTGTTAATTTATGGAATTTTTCCGCAGTGATATTGAAAGCACTGAAAATTAAAATATTATACTATATCTTTCTTTTCTATCTGTTCTTACATAACAGATTAATACGATTTTTAATTCAATAAATCGGCTAAATTTTTAAATTAAACGTATTAATTCTCATTGACACTTCTTTTTGCGTGAGCCATACATATGTATGTTTGTACCTACACATATTAATTTGTTTTCTTTAAATTATAAGTTAATTCGGTTTTTTCTCGCTTGTAGGTGACACTGGATTGTACATATGATTTGTTAATTGCTGATTTTTCATGTTAAAAACATTACTATATACGATTATAAGACGAGTAGGTAAAAATGCTATTTTACTGCAATACATAAATTTGCAGAAAAATGTCGCCAACATTTTGGAGAAATCCTTTAATTACCATAAATGGTATTTTCCAGAAAAAAGAACGCTTAATAGAAGATAAATTGTGAGGGCTATGTAAAGTTAATTCTAGCCTTTTGAATTTTTAAAACTTGCTGTTATGTGGATTCTCCATTCTCCCTGAAACTAGTGACACTATTCGTTAAATCCCTAGAGCAGGGCTAAATAAAAAATTATTTGTATTTTGCCTGCACTGAGAGAATGCAACCGGCTTGTGATCTTTTGTGGCCTTTTAAATAAATTTAAATAAATTAGCCGGAAACATTTGGTAGGGCCATAAACGTGGAGTCTAAAATTTTACCCTAGTGTATGGTGATCAATTGTGGGTCATCTGCCCCCTCTCCAACCCGCCGTAAGCCCGGTTGGCTTACGTGGCCGCACATATCATGATTTAGAATCGCCACCAAAATTGCTCATTGGTCAATTGCTAGAGCAGCTCAGGGAATGCTCCCGGAAATCCTTATAGCTTTTGCGTTTCGGGCTTTGTCCTTGTCCTGTAAATGGACGGTTGGAAAATACGAGAATGCTGCGAACAGAGGTTTTAATGGAATTTTTGGTTTTGGCAAGTCTCTTTCTATGTTTCGTTTGTATGGCTCGAATGAACTAAATCCACTAAGTCCTGTTTAATTTTTGGGAACGGGTCCGGGAGGAATCTTTGCTGAAAGAATAATTAATCTTGCGGAGGTTGAATTATTCATAAAAACCATACAGCCTCCTTTCATTTCTATAAGGAAAATAAGGGGAGGCTATGGAGTGGGCCGAAAAATACTTCCAGGCTATGGAGACAGTTTGTCTCCAAGCGTTGGTCGAAGGCCTGGCGTGGCCTGGCGTGCTGAGCAACCCTAAAAATAAGCAAGGATTCCATCTTGTTAGAGCTAAGAAGTGGTAAAACCTCAAAGAGGGACTTAAAGAGCAGACAGACTCAGTGGAAGGAGCATTTCGCCTAAGTCCCGGGAAAACAACTCACGTTGAAACAAACGGATTAAGAACGATGGAGCCCAAACCGCAAAATAATTCTAGCGAGGAACTGACAACAAGGACATGTGGAGTGTCCTCTTACAGGCTTCCTTCCTTATTCTTCAGCAATATGTGTCGTCTGCAGGGAGCACCCGCGACTCCGCGAGGTGCATGAAACCGAGTCCTCCACGAGTTGTAAGTACAAGTTCATGTTACACCTCTTCCACGGAGAGTTACTTGAACTTTTGCCTTTGACACCGCCGTCAGCCAGTCCGCCATTCGAACTCTGGCAGGCTTCAAGCCCGTCTCAGGATCACTGCGGGAACTTAAAATGAAATGGCATTGCTTATTAGGGCGGACAATTTTAATTAAATAATCCTCGGCATAGGTCGCCAGATTGCGGCCCGACACCTCGCCGTAGAGAGGGCTTGTTTTAATCTATCGATTTATTTCGAACTGATGGCTATAGTTTGACCATGTGGGGGTCGTCACTTACCCTATGTCAAGGGAAGCTATATATCTGGAATGGGCAATTTCGGGAGTCCCACGTTGATACATTACCCGGCTCGAGTCGAAATGAATTTGGACAGGGATTGAACCAGTGAAAGATTTACTGGAGTCGCTGAAATTTTCGATCCTGGCGAGTGATTAGTTGCGGGATAAGAAACATCAATCAGGGGGATTCCGGGATTGACGGGCGTTTTATTGAATTTGAAGGATAAATCTCAGAGCAATGAATTTTCAAACCCGCACGTCTGAAGGACCCACCTCCAATGCTTCGATAATTAGAAAACGGACGAATTTTTTTCCATCACTTGAACATATGTGAAAAGAACTTGACGCCAACATGCTTCATCGGTTCAATCATACCACACGAAGAAGCAACTCACTTGGAAATGGTGAAATTTAATCTGCTCCGAGATTCGGTCCTGAAATTGATTGATTGCGACGGTTTAATCAGAATTGCTCAATATGGAAAAATGATTGCGCAAATGTTTCGACGGTTCATTGTATGCGGACATGATGTGGGATATTAAAATCTACATCATATAAATGTTCAGCTTCAGACGGGAAAATGCACTTTTATGCTCAAATGAGTATTTCCAGCACTCTATGCAAAAAACTTTCAATGCAGGTTTCGTTATTTGTGGGATTGAACATCAACATTTTTTTCTTATTTATATCAAAAATGAAATTTGGATGATGAATTTATTTTCGCGGTAAACTTTTGTTTTAATACATCAAATTATTCGAAATGCCACATTTTGTCCTTTTCATTATTTTGCAATACGTTTTACCTTTACTACTCATTTCTTCCACAACCAGCTTTAATTTCGCTTTAAAAACATTGTTTGTAAAATAACTGCAACAAATATCAATGTGAACTTAACCTCACTTCGGTTAAAACCGATTAATATTTTTCCATCTCGTGTAATAAGAATTTTTTTATTAGTAGCAATCTATGTATATATTAGTTAACTTTTTTCTTATTTATTTTTTAACGGTGTTCTGTTCAGATATAAAATTTTCGTTTAAAAAAACTACTCTCCTAGTAATAATTTAATATACTGATTCATAAATGGATATTCGATTTGGAAATTATGAAAAATTAAGTTATACATTTCGGTAACTTTTATGAAAATTTCAATTGGTGGATACATTTTTTCAACTTTCAATTTTCAACTTCTCCCTTAAGATTTACAACCATAAATAAAGTAGGTACTTAGTTTTAAAAACTCCATCGTTTGTAGTTTATATTTATTTGTCTCAGTAAAATAGTCCAATAATTGAATTAAGACACCAAACAAATGTGGGCGTAAGCGTATTTCAGCGGGCAGAGAGTTTGTTACAGTATTATATTGCCACTTGGCACTTGAGTTAGAACTTAAAAATTGTCTTTTTCTATTTTCAGGTACGTATGGTGTTTGAGCGCAATAAGTATGTTTAAAAACTACAGACGGTAAGTAGAACCTGGATTAATTTGAGAAAAGATGCAGCTCTGAAATTGATAAATTTAACAATGAAACACAAAATTGGGTGGTGTGCAAGAGGGCAATTATAAAGTTTTATGGAACTTTCATTAACATGAAATGCACTATGGCCCTAAACTGCACGTACATTATAAAATGTGACGGTAGAAATTGTGTGAAACACCAGTCGAATTGCAAGTCGAGTTTTATGGCGTTGCACGACACTTGCTCTGGCTGCAGAGACGAGCTCGAAATTTTAATAGAAACTTTCCAACTGCTTTAGAATTAAGGAATTTAATGAAAGCTCGTGGAGCTCCGGATTTCTCTGAATTGTCAAAGGGAGACGTTTCTGTTGCGCTGTGTACGAAATTTGCATAGTAATTAATTCCTAACTTAGCTTTCTAGGGAAGGGGCAGGTCTGCGGGTACTTTTTCTGTTCTGTTGACGGTGTGGAACGGGAACAGGAATATTCCTACAGGATTATGCCATGTACATGGCATGACTTCTTGCCTTCCCTTCATCCAGCGCCTCTTTTCTGAAACTCCAAGATTAGCTTGCTTCTTTCTTTTACATGCAAAGTGCTTCGGGCAATTTGGAAAAAGGAATAAAAATGTGTCGATAGCCTTGGTCACGCGATTCAATTTGTGGAGAAAAGTGCTTTTTGAATTGTTTGCGTGCAGTAAGTTGCAAATTGTTTTCTTCATGATATTACTAATTTCTGATGATAAATGGATGGATGGATAATCGAGTTAGCCCTTAAGTGGCAAGGTGTCGTGTTCGTGACAACACAGAGGTTTCAATTTGGGAAAAATTCTGATAAATATTAATTCATTCTTAAATAATTAACTTAGATTAGCTATCTTTATTTACATATTATATATCGTTATATTTTGAAGATGAGTGTTGCCATCCTGCTAACAGTCCTACGATTAAAGAATCTTTTTATCTAAGTTCCACTTTCGCTTCTGGGATAACTCAGGTCAACACTGGCAACTTGATTTGATATTTTCTTCTGACTGTAATAACACAATCGTTGAGAGTAGCAAAATTATATTATCCTCATTGGATTACATACCACCTGCCTCTTCAGGATGTTTACTGCTGTAATTTTTGTAAAAACCCTCAACATCTCTGCATTAATTTATTCGTTTAATTTCAGAAAAACCTCACTTTTTAACGCTTGTGAGTCTTCTGTTCCTTTGCAAGGGCAACGTTGCAATCTTTCCATAAAAAACCACCTTGGTTTAATATTGTCCTTCGTACACTAAAAACCAGAAAAAAAACAAGTTGCGGATGTCTTACTTATCAAAAAGGGATGACCAATCGTTTTATATTTGTAGAATGCTACAATAATTTTCAAAAACCTCTTTTTCAGTTATAATAATGATTCTAAGCAAAATTAACACAGAAAATTATAGCCATCTGCGTTACTCTTGGATATTATACTCACACATATAGATTTTATTTCAGGTCCAGACGCTATTACTCCTGCAGTTCTTAAATTGTGCTGAATTATTAACACTGTTAGTAACCTTTTTACAAAATTGTTAAATATTGAACAATTTCCAACATTCTAGAAAAAATTGTTGATTATACCTACTAATTCATAAAAAGACCAGTAAAAACGAAGTATGTAACTGCGAAGCTCTCTTGCATCCCTAAACTTTTCGAGTCTATTATATACCCAAAAAATTCAACTATTTGTAAACGCTCGAGTTCATTCATTTTATTATTGAAGAAAGGTCTGAAAATTGACTGTATAGTTATACAGATTTCAGCAAAGCATTCGACATGTCTTCGTCTTTCGCGGAGCCTGTTCAAGAGAAATTTTAGCTTTAGTCATTAAGGTCCTCTTCTTTTCATTCTAGCTATTGATGACATCGCATATATTCTAAAGGGATGCAAGTTCTTATTTATGCAGGAGATATAAATATATTCCAATATACTAAGAATACAGGTGACTGTCAATATTATTTACTCCAGGTGTGCTCACAACAACTTGGAACTTACTGTCAATCGTCTGGTCTCGTTGTATAAACGCCGTGAAGTTACAGATGTTGTATTTGCTCACCAGCTTTTGACTAACAATATTGATTCGCCATCTTTTAAGATGAAATTCGTGTTAAAGGTTAACCCTCATAATTTAAGAAATTCGAGTCTTTTGAAAACCAAGCATATCAGAACAAATTATGGTGTATATGAACCTACTAACAACATATGTATATATGTGCCTCAGTCAGTGTTAATAAATATGCGGAACTGTTTAATGTTAATATTGGGCAAAAAAAAAAAAAAAAAATACACTATAAAAATTGATTTTCGACTTTCGTGCCTCTTAATCTCGAATCTTCTGTGATTAACGTATCTTTCTTTTATTTTTTGTTGTTGCAATTTTTGAATATTTAGCAGTTGTATGATATGTGTGGTTCTGTTTACTAAGATGAACCAAATGATGATACAGTCACATGCACATGCGGCGTTGCTGCTTGAGTTTGTACCAAGCTGATAGTTCTACCAGAGATAACTGACAAGTAGATGTGAACTCGCAATGTAAAACAGCGCGAACGAAACTTTTGTTAATAACGAGCTGATGGCCCCCTGATAGAAAGCTCTTTGTCAGCAACATTGCCAGAATCGCTGAGGCACATTCAGTTTACTTTTAGCACAGATAAATAATACAGATGCCCAGCCATCATGTTAAGAAATCGGACCAATGCAACATTTTCGCTAGCCAAGTTTTCGGCTCTCTAGCCAAGTAATGTTGCGCAGCAAATAAATGTTGAGAATTAATATTTACAAAGCAGTCCATTTTTCTTCAAAAATACTCGCTCGTGTTCTAGCAACTATGCAACAATTGGCCTGAAGGAGCGAAAGAAAAGGAAATATACAAATATAGGAGCATTAGAGCAATTAGAGAATCTATGAGGGAGCTCGTAATTTATATACAACTTTTTTAATACGGCCCGAGAAGAAGAAGAGTAGTGTCGGGGGTAGTAGACACGCTTATCACGCAAGGTGCCCGGGTTCAATCCTTCGTCGGTACCTACATTTCAGTGCTATTTTTTTATTTTTCTATATATTTTTCAGCCTGTTTTTGTGGAGTTTTAAAACGTAGATGTGCTCCTTGTAAAATAAGCAAATTTCAAGTCAATTATAAATATCGGAAATGCTCCAAAATGAAATCTCGCAAGTCGCAGTCCAAGAAGGAAAAAAGTCGTGTTCTGCGGATTGATCCAATACCAGCGAAAAGTTGTATTTTTCCCTCGTCGCTTCGCTAATTTTTCTAGTATGCGTGAATAATCCCCTTGCGCATTCTCTTTCCCTTTTTCTGCATCAGTGTATATTGATACAGAATAGGATGGAAGCATTGCAATATTGAAATTCCCTCACGCCTCACTTTCATTCAAGTCGGCGCCCACGAACACCTCGCTGCTCTCGTGTCCTGACGTTCGACCAAGTGGGCAAGTGCAGAGGCTTCAACTTCGATTTATATTGCTGAAACGTTTTCACCCGAACTTGTTTATTAACGAAAGGAACAGGAAATCGAGCTTTGCAACAAACTTTAACTTGGGCACATTTGGGCTCTCCGGCAGAGCTTTAAAATCTTGTGCCGCACTAAGATGCGCCGCTTCATATCTACTTGTTAGTTATCTCTGGTTCTACCATACAAATGTGAACACATAGGGTTTCGTTAAAATCTGAATAGAAGTATACCAATCACTGACATATAGAACTGGACTGCCAGTCCAATGCAAAATCGCACCTCAAAACTAAGACGACTTTTTGACATAAGATTCCTATCTCTTTCCCCCATCCGGCCCCCAGGCGAAATGCATATGTTAGACAAAATAGAATATGTTTTTATATATCTGACTCTTGTGTTCTTCCGGCCCCGAGCTGGTTGGTGTGGTAATGTTTTTTAACAATTACTCAAAATATAGAGCGAAATTAAAGGGGCTGTTTTGTGACAACTTATATTTATTTATTTTCTTTATTTTACCATACATTGTAAATAATTTAATGTGTTTTTATAGCATGAGTTTTCTAAGGTAGGCTTGCATCCCCACTTAGAAAGGTTTGCATTTCCACTTAAAATGGTCTCACTTTTCGACCGTCGATTGGCAGTCCAGTTCTATATGTCAGTGATACCAATCGATTCTACATGGTCTCCGGAACAACATTTGTTCGGACAACCCCCGCTCATTCATTCGGATTTGGATTCATATAAATATCCTAAAAAGGCTATCTTCTATATGCTCTGAGATAAAGAAAGAAAAGAAAATGCAGAGCAGTGTAATCAGTACACAATTTATCTTTAAAATAATTATTTTGTTGAGAAAAAACTTTCGGAAGCAAATTTATTTGTAAATTGCTTTATATTGAGGAAGGAACTTCACAATCATACTCCAAGTGCTAAGCTAAAGAGTTACTCTTGATAAAAGTGAAAAAAGAAAAAAACAACTTTGGTACATACTCAAGATAGTTTTATTGAATTGAACGACGAAGTTTCCTCCCAAGGGAATTTCGGCAGGGGAATGAACATGTTTCGATGCGACGATACAAAATCCGTCGTAGTTTGGAGCTTCAAGAGTGATCTGCAAAGGGATGCTCCCATGAAGTTGGTGTAAGTTTCTGCATGTCACAGAACTCATTAGACAACTCTGCATCATCCATTTTCAAACAGACACTAGATGAATTGCCCTGTCACAGAACAGTGGAAAAATCCAGCAAGAGATTTATCAAATTAGTGCAACCCCTTCGGCCTCATGCAAACATTCAAAAATTTTTTAAGCCAACTGAGTGAGCCTTTTCACCGAAATTCCCCGACTGGCAATAGAATTTTTCATTCATTTAAGCGTGGCTCGGTGCAGGGTCCAATGACAAAACTGAGCAGTGGCACTATCCGTCCATTTATCGGGGAATCCATCCATCCGTCAAAATCGAATTAAACTTTTTTGCAGCACTGAGTTAAATTTCAGGATCTATTTTTAAGTTCCATCACATGAACTCTTTGACTTTAAGCCTCATTGGATCAGGAGAGGATTTCGAGGGATCCATCGATTTCCTTTTATCGGATAAACTGTTCGTGCAGCAGCGATGTACGTAACCTTCTCCTTGAGATCGTTTAGAGGCTTTTCAAAAGTCAACGGAGAAAATAATGCTAAGCTCAAGAAGAAGTAACTCCCTTAAAAGTCTCGACTCCTGAGAGTATCCACGTACTGGGGCTGCTTGGGTGAGATGTGCTTTAGTTCCTTATGGGAGCTGCAAATAGGAATTTGAAATCACTTCGCATGAGTGGAGCATGTGTGCTCGCACATGTACCCGCATTCTGCGTCAGTTCCACTTTTAAGATTTATCCTTCCATTTTGATACCTTTTAATGAAAAAGGGATTTGATAATGAAATCTCTTTGGGAGGTTAGTAATCTATATTACAGTTTCTGTCGTTTTGCATAAAAAACAATTAAGTACGCAGATAAAAGTTTCAAATGCTTGATTTAGGTTGGAAGTTTCAACTGTCCCAAAAATATTAGTGGATGGATGGAATGGAACTCAGATAAAACAAGAAATACATATGAATGTAGTTGCGTATTTTACTATTTTTAAATCTGTATATTTTGCATTTTGAAAATAAAAATAGGTAGGGGAAGGTGGGGTAAGACGGGGTAGCGAGGTAAGATGGGGACCGTAACAAAACTGATGATGCAATGTACCTAGAAATGTTCTTCTAAAGCCATCTGACGGTATTTAGCAGAAGTTATTAGTGTTACAAATAATTTGGTCGAAGGTGTGCACGTTGTGATTTTGTAAGTATTTTTTTTAATTTTAAGTGGTTAGATCTAATTTTTGACGTATATAAAGTGCGTGATTGTTTAAAATGTATGATGTACAAGATGTATGTAATATTTTTTTATTGATATTTGTTAATTTTACTATTATAATCACATTAACTCGATCCGGTTTATTTCGATTCATTACCCTAAAAAAAATAATACAAGTTGGGAGTCCAGTTCGGGAAAGATGGGGTACCTACTTGCGGGTAAGACGGGGTACCCCATCCCAGTGGGAAACGGATGGTATACGGAATCGATGCTGTATTATATACGGGTAATGGAAAACAGATCTTTTTTGTAATACCACATCGATGACTTTTACATTGCGATGTCCTAGGGCGGTAAGTGATACCAGCTACTTTTTGCATTACCCGGAATCGATGATAGAATCAATGCAGTTTCATGCATAATGGCATGCCTGGAAGGGAATCGATGTCGAAATTCCTAATTGACCCGACCCGGTGTTTTTGAAAGTGGTGTAAGTCCATTTTTATCATATTGTTTCAAAAGCAACATTAGTTAATTCTTAATGTGAATTTTTTAAAAATTTGACTTATACCACTTTCAAAAACAACGACTCAATCAATGTGCATCAACTCAACACGTGTTGTCCCTACCAAACCTGAACTAACAATGAAAAGAGAAGAAAACTTTTTGGATTGCGCAATGCGGATTGCGATTATGAAATACCTTAGGGTCACCGTCTTACCCCACCTTCCCCTACATACATTTTAAAAAAGTTAATTTTATAGTTTTCTTTTTTTATTTAAAGTTACAAAATGAACGTTCTCCTGTTTATTTTATGCCTTGCTTTACTTGTTGAAATCTTGTAATCAACTTACAGTCTTGGTAGTGGTCTGCATAGATATATGTAATCTTGGCCTTGGTCATGTTCTTAGATTCTTCTGTCATGTCATAGTCGAGTTTGCAGAAGTTCTTGCAGTATTATTGTATTCTGATACTCAAACGTTTTGAACAACTTATTTACTCGTATTTGTTAGATGTTAAAAGTAAAACAAGTAAACGACTCTCATTTAGTTAGGTATATTGCTTAAGCAGTCAATTTTCAAAAACTCTAACTTTAATTTTGAATCCATTCCACAATATAATCAAATATTTTATTTCAAGAATAGATTCATAGGGAATCTTTGATCGGGATAAATCATAAAGAGTATTCTAGATGCTAACCCGGATTTCAAGTTATAAAACCGAGAAAATTGCATTTGTTCAGTTTAGAGTGTTTCGATTCAAACAGATAGATAACAGTCAGACAGACGCAGAGAAAACAATATTAAAAATTACTCTTTTGGGTTCTACTCAAGCTCATATACGAATAAAAATGACATTTCAAAATACGTGGATACTTCGAAACCTTATAACTGCGTTCTTTATATCCTTCTATCTTCAAGTTTCCATACTTTAAATAAAAGTAGCAAAAGTTTTTATCGAAAATTTCTGTCGACATCGATATATGCAACAAATTTAGTGGTAAAAGTTGTGAACGAGAATAGCAACTTCGAACTATTTCCCTACTCGTAAATTGGATGCGTATGAATTCACCTTTAGAATTTCACGTTGTCGGTTTTATTGATTTTTATATTATCTATAAATTATTATTGAAATTTTTATTCCAGCGAGTATAAATAATAAAGTTTAGAATCTGTAAATATTTCACGAAAATATTATTGTTTGAATTGTTTGACCCAGTTTCTTCCCACTCATAAATATCCATCGGAAAATGAGATAAAATCTTTTATTAGATTGCATAAGTGATTGATTGATATTACCAACTATATATACAAATCTACATATGTAGATAAGCTTTTCAGGAAATTTGATATTTAAAGTTATAATTTGTTTATTTTCTCCACAATTTCGTAGAACGAGGTGTTGAATATAAACATTTGTTTTTTTATTGAAAAAATACGTATGGGTCTCGGGATCCTCAACAGAAGTGAAACTTACTTAGTACAGAATCTCTCATTTTGCTATTCGAGCAATTCCTGGGATCGAGCTGGCTTGTAGCTAGCCTCAGCAGACAGACGTGTTTTTAATTTTAATTACACTTATTGACAATTCGGATTTTTATTACCATTAAAATAATTCAATTTCAATAGCAGTAAGCAGACAGAAGAATTAGGTAGTTTTTTTGTCCTCATGGCGAAAGGTAAGAAATTATAGCTGTACAACTAAAGCCTGTGTTTTTTTGAAGATCTTATCTGAATTTCGAAATCGCATTGAATTTAAGTTTTTAAATTAGATAAGATTTTAAACTTAGCAAAAAGTTCATCAATGTGTATTATGATTTTTGCTCATTCGAACAAAATTCACAAATTCCAATTCAGTACAAAAATTTGCTACGAAATGTGATCCGTTGGATAAGATAGCTGAACAAAGAACATTAAAAGCTATAATATTTAAAGATTCAAGTGAATTACGTAAATTTAAGAGCATAATCTATGTACATATGTAGTATATTGTGAAGTGAACCCTTTTTAAGGAATGCTATTAAAATTTTTGGTCGCGTACCAATTATATATCGAATTAAATTTGACGACATTTCGCAATTTCAAAAAGATTCGATATTGATAGTCAACGGATTCAAGCTCGTATTGGGCAAACAATTTTGAAAACCAATTTTATCTCAAAAATTATTAATCCACAAATTACCTGAGGACACCTGTTTACATCAGATTTATATTTAGCAGAAATAGACATAATTTTCGAGGTAAAATTGTTTTTCAACATTTTTTGCCCAATACATTATGTTCTATATCTGCAAAAAATCGCTAATTTTTATTCTGACATGGACAAGTGTCCTCGCCTAACTTGTAGAGAATTAAATTCTGCACAAAATTGATTAGTACCATTTTTTCCCGTAAAAAAGGTCAGCCGGATGTCAAAATGTATCGGAGCATTTTTATAGACAAATTTTCCCTCTACAATATTACGCAACCCGTTTTACGATATCTGTTACCGTTAATGAACAACTTGCAAAATCCTAAAGTACCATCATGTGATCAGTTTTGAGAGTCACTGACTAAGTAAATATGTAAATAAAATTATATTATTTAAAAAATGCTTTATTTAAACTATGTTTTCAAGAAACAACATGAATTAATATCTCTGTTATAATATAGCGGGGACGCATAAAAATTCGGAACGCGGCAAGTACCTACTTACTTTTTTTTTTAACACGCAAAAGTGCTTTGACCCCATGCGAGTAATTAAGGCTTAATTACAAAATGCTTACTACTTAACTTAACTCTCTCATAGTAGGATCATAAATTTGACAACCACAGGTTTTCTGTCTAAAGTGAATATGAGAATGAATGGTTTAAAGGACTTTAAGTACCTATATTTTCACTTTTATAGAGGAAATATTTTACAAAGTTTATTTAAATTTCAAATCGCTTTCAAAATTTGTACATTTTAAATTATTGCTTGTTAAATAAAAATGAAACTTAAAAACTACAAATGCATACACAACATGAAATACAATTTATTCTTGTGTGTACTATAAAAGACCGGCACACATATTTTACACTGTGAAATATAATTTTAATATAATTAAACTTTCTTCTGTAAAGCGAAAAAATTCTATGTGATGAGGAAATTCCTTCAAAAAATTTAATTACTCTCATGACTCTTACATTGCCTACATTAAAGATGTACTTTCACAGAACGTCGGTATTTCAAAGCTTGCTACTGTTATAACCTCACTTTTAATTTGTGCCAGATGGAATATAACGTGCTGCGTAATATTAAGCAATATTTTGAGTTCTTACAACTTTAATTTGGCAGTTATATATTTTAGGGTTTTAGCGGCTAATTGTACCCCATATTTAAAATTAGAATTTCCAGTTTGCTTCGTATTTAATTGCTTAATTACACCTCAAATGTGTCATATGGCAGCGCCCATTGGAAAGAGTTTCGCAGAAGCCCTTTCTGTCACATGCTACCATTGGAGTTTTTGCAGGGTTTCAGAGAGCTCTGCAAACTCCCATTGACAACGCTGTAGCAAAATTGTACACGTTATTTTTTTTTAATTTTAGAAAGTTAAGGAGTGCTCGATTTCTGCACATCAGGATGTCAAAGGGCAAAATTACCTTCGAGGATACAAACTGTAAATATGTAATATGAAATAGTGCCCTCTTTTGCATAGATAAGGAAAAAGCACGTAGGATTATGAATAATAACGTATGCATTACCAACCAGGAATATGAAAGGAGTCAGCAAGGAAATGGAATTTTGAACATTATAGGTGCATGTAGGAAGTGGTTAAGTATACTCATATATGGGTTTGAGGTATTGAAGATGCAAGCAGCAGTACTCTGTTACTTACTAAAGAATATTTCTGACTCTTAAGAATTTTTAAGGAGTTATGTATGCACATTCTGAATTGGTTTTTTTTTACTATAACTTCATAATACTAAAAACCGGTATAAAAGCAATTAACAGGATGGAATTTTATGAAAGTCAAGAAAAGTGCTTAATTGCGGTACGAATTGAAATAAGTTTTTATTCAAAACGAACTAGACTCTCCGCGAATCGCTATAAAGCTAGTTTTGCACAGCTTTTGATAGAGAAAAAACATACATTTCCAGCAAATTGATACTACGGTTTTATCGACATTTTTTTTGCCCTACTGCATTAGATCGGCACAATGTTTGCAACAATATGAAAAAAGTCTGTAGCAGTGATAAAAGTTGAGTCCAAATTTTTGAAATAAACATTGACAAAACCTTTAAACTCCATAAGCTTGAAAAAAAATATCATAATAATCCTTCACTATCTACATTGAGAAAAATACTGGATGGTAATTTCAAAAGTGTGAGTTATTGATCATAACGTTGTTAAAATTCGTTGCAGAGCCTTGTAAAGGCAATAATATAGTATTTAAAACAACTCTGAAACATATTAAATGAGTCATTCAACAAAGTTAATTTTACATTCTACAAGCATAATTATCAATTCAAATACTTTTCTTGTTAAAAATTGTATCAATAAAGATTTTACATATTTTTTCAAATACGTTTAGAACGTTGCTTCAATGTGTTGTTTTATTGAATTAACGGAGGAAATTATTATTTTCAAAGCTTAATATAAAACGTTGTTAAATTGATATTTTTCGGCATTGGCGCCAAATCATATTTGAAAATTAAGATTCAATGTTGTATCGATTCATTTTACGACTTTAATTTTCTGAGTGTATATAAATGTAAATGTAATGATTGTATTAGTTATTCAAAACCCGAAATATTAGTAATATGTAATTACATGCCCTAAGCGTTTACGTAACCGTCTTTCCGTGCCATTCCGCCACAGTCTATATAGTTTAAACATCAGTTTTAGACCTATTCACATATGAAATTGTGAAAGTACATACTTCAGATGGGTGCAAAAGATGCAAAATTCGTTTCTCTATTTTATCTTTAAAAATGTTTACGGTTTAACTGGCTGTATTTATAATATCATATACTTAGAGCTTTTACATTCATAAATTTGAGGCTTATGAGTAATGAGATAAGCACTGTACTAAACACTGGAACAAACTACCAAAGTAAACACACACAAAAATCATCTTAAACGTCTGGACAATCTCTAACAGAGACCAGACTCCAAGTTTAAAGTTTATGGAATATTAACTAATTGTTAAAATTTTTCCGATACTTTAGTGCCATTTTACTAGTTCTGCAATAGACGATTTTGAAAGCATCATTCCAAACAACAAAAAGCGTATCATAGAAAAGGACTATCCTGCGAAGCAATATAAAAAAATTTCCTATTACAAATAAAGGCTGTATTTTTAAAATTCATGAAAAGTGAAAAATAAATAAAAACTGTGAAGTGAAAAAAGATTTTCAGAAAAAATCAATTCAATTTCAGTTTAACTTTTTGTTTGCCTAATCTGGCGGCGTTTTTACTTTTGAAATTTTGTTTATGGTGAAAAGGCATCGCTGCTGCGGCTGCCTGTTTGTAAATTGAAAGTAAATTGGAAAGGGTTTTGCAAACTTTTCACTGTGCTAGCCACTCTCTCGCCTTTCCCTTCATATTTATCATGGAATTTTTGTGTTTTATTTCTTGTTGCCTTCCCTTGCTTAATGAATCGAAAAAGGGAAATCCCCTCAAACAGGAAGAAACTTCAAACGGAGCTCTTACTCGATGCTCTCGAAAGAATCTCAGGAGTTCCTTTTGTAAAATACAATTCGAGGACGAATCAATTTGGAGTTATTTTAATAGTAAAACCACCAGCGGCGATAAGAATTTTTATTCTATTACTTCTTTTCTACAACTTTCCTGGGAGCCATTTTCCTTGACGATAGCCCCCAGAAATAGAGCCAGATGATTTTCCAGCAAGAAATGAAAACGCTATTTGCAAAACGGCTTCACTCGAGAACAGATAATTCGGTTTCGTGGTCAGTTTGATACGGACTTACCTGCACCGAATTATCTCTTATATAGCGATATGTGGCACCGGCCAGAACGAGGTGCGAGAAATCCAGTGAAAGAAATGAGATGGAACCGCACACGAACAGCAATTCTATTACTGCTTATGCAAATCGTAAGTTTTAAATGCTAAAGAATGGTCGTCGTAGTACTGCAAATTAATTTGAGCATTTTTTAAATTAATTGTTAAACGGAACTGCTTTCGTTGGAAGCTAGCGAGGTGATTAAAATGTAGGGACTTAATTAAGTCGAAATTCTTGTCAAGGAAATGTATAATTCCATCTTTACAAATTCCTTTCAGTTAATTAGAAAGCCTGCATTAGGACAAGTTGGGCTGGGAGGGTGGATTTTAAGTTGAGACGTCGGGAAAAGGGATCACAAATTAATGTAAAAATCTTTTTATAAGGGTATTTATATTTTAAATACAATGTTGCATAAGGTCATAAGTTATAATATAAATACATATAGATTCTTATTTTTTTTTTTAGTAGTTAATCTAGTAATACGAGTATTTATCAAATCGTTCTAAAATGTTAACACGTTAATATACACATGTTATACTGCTCAGAATAAACTACGGATGAAAAAATCGGCATTAAAAAAAAAAAAACTTTTTTAAATTAGAAGGTGCTAAGTCCCCTTAATATAAAAATGTTTTTGAATTTTTTGAATGCTTTTTAAGTATTATAATATACCTACAAGGTTTAAATATCGTTGTTCATTATTTTCACCTTAAAAAAAAAATCCTAAAAATTCCTTAAATTCACGGTTGCTAGACCCGTGTGTATTGCTTCCTGCAACTAGATTGAGTTTGAGGTTCCCTTGCGGATTTTGATAAAACTTTTTAAGAATGTTCCTTTGGAGTCAAAAGTGAAGAATTTTGTCGGTCACTTATACTTTCGAAAATATTGAACTTTGAAATTTCGAATACAATATTTACATTTTGCCGGCACAATGTTTGCAGAGGCTCCCCAAAATTTCATTACAAAAACTTTGAATTAAATACATTTACACCTTTTCACTCTAAAAACTTCTTTAATAATCTATTTAAATTAATGAACTAAAGATAGATAAATACTAAATACTCGACTTACCCACGGCTGCGCCCACGGTGACAAAAATTGATTCATTTTCAGCACTACTTTATTATAAGTTTTTTCCATAATTTTCACAAAAATGGAAGTTTGAAGTTAAATTTCTCAGGAAATATAAGCGACAGAAAATTTTTTTGCGTATCCGTCACTTTTGACCCTAAATGATCATTCCTATGAAATTTCATCAAAATCCATTATACCATATAAGAACTATTATTAAAAACTACATTTTTTGTCGCGTAAATTGTAAAGAATTTCGAATCGAATTATTAATTAATTATGAGTTTTTCTCATTATAATTAAATTCATGGAAAACAGGCCTGAAATAAGTTCATTTTACAGCTTGATATATTTATTCCTTTGAGCCGGTAAACAAACATCATATGTTTCATTTTAACTCTTGTTTCTATCAGAAGCAAATAAAAGGATTCATATTTTTGCAGATTGTTTGGATTGCAGAGTACGTTTACTTCTCTTAATTTGCATCCGCAGGCATTATATTAATTTATGTTAAAGTGGAGGCTCTGATTAAAGATACCCAGGTCTGTATTTAATAGGCAAAAAGTTATATTTGACGTTTTTATTTATGTATTTTGTTTTACCGTGAGATATGCTTATTGTATGAACAGATTAAAACTTAAGCGGAATATTCGTCTGTTATTTAATGACGTTTGTAATAATGCTTTTTGCGTTAAGTGATAGCTACTTATTAATGAATAATATTATTGTGTCAAACATCGCGGGAAAACTCGAAAAATATGCACATGGTTTACTCTAGTTCTTCAATTCATATTTTTTGTGTTGTTATCGAGGTGTTATGTAATTCCGAAACTTTCGAACGTGATACGTGATAAAAGCTAATTGTTATTTTTGTGAAAAGACGTCAAACCTAAATCGCACTTAGTTGTGGAAATGGGACAAGTGCTGTAACGAAATGTTTTATAGAGTTTGCGTCCTGTTGGTTTTGTGGAAATCCAATTAGTTATATTTTTCTGCAAAGGTTGATAAAATAGAACTCGAAAAGGAATGAAGAACAAATAAACCAACTTTCCAATGAAAGCACTTAATCAATGTTTAATGTTTTTGTTTGTGCAGAGCTTAATGTTCGATAAAAAGTAGGAGTTGTGGTAATTTTGGTTAACCATCGGTTTGGAATTCACGACTACAATCAATCTCTTTTCAAAGTTTCACTTAATTGATGATTCGAAGTTGCCCCCTAGTGCCTTTATGAATGTCTCTAATTTGTTAATTCAAATATGGCTATCTGTAAAATGAAGGAACTTAATTTATGAATTTTGCTCTAAGGCTCGAGATATTAATATCTAATTTCATACAAAGCTATCCAGTTCAACTTACGAGTAGGTACGTAAGGAGTAATCGCTGTGACAAGAGGCGGTAAATTGCAGATTGGTAGGTAATTGTGGGTGAAATCCATTACATAACTCAAAATGAATTAAAGGTAATATATTTAATAATTATCCGACTACAAAAACGTGTTTTGTATATTCTCCTAATATCTTGTTTCTTGATTGGAATTGTGATTATTGTTAATGCATATTTGTAACTTCTTAATAAAATTAATTCCTTACTATTGAAGAATATTTATTTCTACTATAGTACAGAGTAAATCTTGACCAGCATGAATAAAAGGAACCCAGATTATATGTGTGTGGTACAAAATAAACAAATAATACTCATATTCGCCTCAAAGTATGCTTAACATCATTTTTAATCATTTGAGCTCTGTGGTTGTCGTGATTTTCAGGGTAAACATTTTGTAACGATCAATTAAAATTTTAATTTATTTGGAGTGAAAATTTTTATTGGAAATTAATTTTGATTTGACAACCAGACAGGAAGGTTTTTTGTTAGTCTTAAAAAATAACATCAATTTAATCTGCGGGTAATAATTGAGTTAATAAATTTAAATTTTATCTCCATTGGTGGGAAAATAATTGGCTTTTGATAATTTCCGATATATTTTTGTGTATTACAAATATGATATACATAATAAGAATGAAATATTCCTTTTAGTTTATGTAGATAAAATTCTTAAAACATAGAATTAAATTATAATGTTAGTTCTATAAATCTTTTATTATAAACATTGTGAAATTGCTTATGCCAATAAAAAATAAAACTTTGTAAGCACTAACAATTATTGAGTCGTGAAAAACTTTTTGAAGATGTACAAATTTCACAATTAAAAAGATCTATCTAATTTGGCCATTAAAAGACGAAAGAAACTGTCCCCGGAAAAGATAAGATGATTTTGATCTTACTTTATACATGCATTAGTGAGGACAATACCTCAGTGGAGTACAATTGGTCAAAGGGATGAGGATCTGTACTCTCGGCACGTTCAATAAGTAGTATTTCTATATGAAATATTCATAATAAAATGAATCTGAACAACAGGTGTAAATTAACTTCACAGTATTCACCTCTAGCGCAAAGGTTTCAAATTATTTACTCAAATTGATAAAAAGATTTGGACAAGGTTCATTTTCTTTTTGTAATACACTTTTGAATACAAATGTTTGAAGGAATCAAGTAAATTTCCCTATCGATACATTTCAAAGCAAGAAAAGGGATCTTCTAAAGAATTCTTAAATTTTTAATAATGGGAACACTTTCGTCGCATTTTTCCTTTGGGACCGATGAACACCCCTTTTGTAAGCACCAGAATTGTATAAAATTGTGTAACGCTTTTGGTATCCAATTTCGCTTTTAGATAAAGTCACCATTTCCGAAAAGGTCATAAAAGAGGCCTGCCAATAATGGCAAATAGCTGAACGAAGCATATTTTGGAAAAAGATGATTATTGCAGGCAGCCATTGTGGAGCAGCAACTAAGTCCGGACAAAATATATGTCCATGAAGGACTCGATTCATCGGCATACAAATCTACGTGAGCCTATGCCTGTAGACAAAGCGTGACATTAAGGAAGCGATAATGAAATCTTACTCGGGACATTAAGAGATAATAGGGAAAAAGGTCAGCTAGATAAAGCTAATGTCGAGCCATGCTAGAGGATTTCGAGGAGTTCATCAGGACTAAAGATTAGGACTTATTTCCGTCTATTATGGCATTGTGTGCTCGTTGCGAATGGGTGTCGCGCGTGTGATGATACGCCGCCGCTATATTAGCTTTGTTCGACACCGGGAGATTTAGAGTCGCCCTGTGGCCTACGGTTGGCGCAGTTATGGGGCTTTTCCCAATCCCAAATTTATTTGCTCATTATAGGCATTAGGTAGACCGGAGCTTTAGCCGCAATGCTCCAGCTGCGCCTTTAGCAAAGGACAACATAATTAGATAAGCCACCTGAAGGAGCTTTTATCTGAGTCCAGGGGCCTAGGCATGGGCGGACGAGGACTCCGTGACTGGCGCAAATTCAACGAAAAATACCGGCACAAGTGATAGGAAGTCGTTAAAAAGCTGTTGTGCGAAATTTGCCCAGTCACGGACCATTATCGCTTATTGAATTAGGAGCAACTAGGATCTGTGCCTTCGTTTTCGCCGGGCGAATCGGGCACGTCGCAGGGAGTTTCGATTTGGGTTGCTATTTTGGTTTTTCGACCACTACATTTCGGGAGATGGGCAAAAACTAGCTGTGGGGTAATTAGGATTTCTTTCTTTCATCGTAGGTCTTCCCGGCCGAGAAAACCTGGGAAAGTGGGTAAAAAGGGACGAAAACTGTGAAAGAATAAAAGAGCTATCTCAGCTTCCCAATAGGACGCTGCCCCTATAGTACTTTCCTTTTTTCTACAAACAAATAAATAGCCACTAGGTTTAATTTCGTAAGGTGGTGCGCTAAAGGAGCCTGAATTAATTTATATCAAACAGACTTATGTGACATCATGCACGAAGAGCTTAATCATGACGCCAAAGTGACATCGTTTATACATTCTGACACCTCAGTTAAGTGCTGCAGAATTTTGGTTTGCTGCACTTCAACTTAATCCGAGTCCAGTAAATCTGCTAGTCCGAAGTTGTGTATATTTTGTTCGTCTAGTCTAGCTCCTGGGAGACTTTGTTACTAACAAAGTGATTGGCTCTTAAGAGGTTTTGTCTAAAGCTCCAGAACGTTTTCTAAGGGCAGCTTTGCTGGCATATTCTGACTTGACTTATCTTACAAGCAAATAACCTGGCACTATATTTCATAGTTCTCCGATTACAGTGATGATGTTGGTAGATAGGGATACATACATATGTAAGTACATGCCTCACGTTAGAATATTTTCAATCATATAGTTAATCCGTCCGGCTTTTGTTAATCTACATTGGTAGTTTGCTCTATATAAATAAATTTAATTATATCTATAAACATAGTTATAAAATTTCGAATGCAGTCCAATTGCCACTATCTCCTGGAAATGCGTTTTAAGTGTTTTTTTTTCTTCTTAAAATGAAAAATATGAAGTGTAGTGTAGTATGGGGTCGTTAAATTCTAATTTTGTTGAAATTGTGCGGACGAAAAGGAATTTTGCGGTACAATTATTCAACTTATATTTTTTGCAAATGTCAAAAATTAAAATTTGAATATTGTCGAAAATATTCTTCTTTTAGAATTTTAGATCCTTTCGTTTTAGGGCAAATGGAAGGCACCTGCGCACTCATCGAAATCGGAGCGAAACCCCTATCCTTCACTTAAGCCGAAGCCGAATTTATTAATTAGCCTGTATGTATGCATTTATGTATGTATACATTTATGTATTTTTATAAAAATCACTTATCAATTCGAAAACATTAAGGTATCGTTAGATCACAACACCCACCATATATGTATGTATGTATATTGTATGGCCTAAATATCAAAGGTAGTCTAGAGCGCGTGAAAAGTTGCTAGAAATTATGGAAAGATGTCTTGATCCCTTTCTAGTGATTTTTTGGAAAGTATTATATGACGATATCAATTCAGAGTAATTCTTGGGAATCTTTTTAAACCTACTCAAATATAGCCGCTAGTAAGCTGCTAATTTCAGCTTCATTCTTCCAAGTTGAGATTCTAGCGATTCTAAATTTGTGCCAGAACTCTTGCGGGAAAAGGGATGAGTAATTTACTCTGTGAATGCCTAGCCCTTGATTTATTGTTACTTTAGTGATTCTTTAGTAACCCCGGTTGAAGTATGGAAAGCGATTTCTTAAGACACAATTGCCTTTTATACTTCTAATGCTAATGTTAATCGCTTCAGGTTGCGTTTGAAGTTGTTTCACGCTTGCACGACCCACTCGAAATAATAATAAAAATAACAAACTATTAAATACTAGTTCCCACTGTAAAATATTAGAAAGGTGTTTAAAGATTGGAACATACGTAAAAAGAAAACGAAAAAGCTTTACTGATATATTACTGCTGTACATACTTATTCGATATGGAATCAGAAAACATTAATGCCGCACAATGGTACAAGGCACAATTCGGTTAATCCCCCCTTCTTCCTTTGTAATTTTTTAATTTGATTGAAATTACATACTTTGAAAGCATACTCTTTCTCAGAATTCTCTTAATTTTTTATTTCATTCCCCTTGACGTAATGCAAGGTATTTTGAATGCTTTTGATATCCCGATGTAATTTGATTTAAGTTTAATAATTCCTATAAAAGAAATGATTAACGCTCGGAGGGCAAGATAACTTTGTTCATTCTGCAAAAATATGTTTGTTTACATTGTATATATATTATTTAAGGTTGAGTGTCCAAGTAATATTGGCATCACTTCCGCGTTTTGCGCTTTCCCAGCGACCGAGCGAAGAATTTCATTTAAATAAAAAGTTTTTGTATTCTCCAGCTCTTAGATTATTCATATATATAGGGTTTCCCAATAAGAACGTCCGAACTTTAAATTTGAATAAAACACACAATTTTCGAGGAAAACTGGTTCTGGTTGCTTTATTGAAAAGGAAATTTTATGCTATTTACGATTTAAATAAAATATCGGCCAAATGGCCACCGCGGCTCATCTTGCACACGCCCATCCGCTCACGCCAATTTTCAATGACTCTGTGCAACATTTCGGCCGGTATCTCAGCTATGGTTTCACGAATATTGGCTTCCAATACCTCAAGATTTCTAGGATGGTTGCTGTAAGCCTTCGACTTAATGTAGCCCCAAAGGAAGTAATCTAAAGGCGTTAGATCACACGATCTAGCCGGCCAAGAGATGGGACCATTTCTGGAAATTAACGACTCACCGAACTTATCGCGCAATAAGTCCATATTAAGTCGGGAAGTGTGAGGCGGTGCACCGTCTTGTTGGAAATAAAGGCCCTCCGCATCAATTTCATCAAATTCCACAAGAGAACGCGAATTTTCGTAATAGGTTTGGACAATTTCCAAGCGTTGGATAAAAGTGAAACGTGTCATGATGAAATGGCAAATCTTACTGAACATAATTGCACAGACCTGTCAAAAATCCATAAACAAATATAGCCGCCACGAGCTGTCAAAACCAGGTCATCCCTATTGGGAAACCCTGATGTATGTATTCCTGACATATGTATATTAAAACAAAAGTAGTTAGACATGCGAAAGTAGTAATTTTCTTATTATAAATATTTACTTAAGCTGTTCTCTTGATGGAATTGGCGTGTGTGCTGTTTATACACAGCTGCAGGAAAAAGTTGCAGCCCCTCAACTTAAAAAGACGCAAAAAATCAAATTAAATTCTGCGATCCATAACAAGGAAACTAATTAAAAGAGCGGAGGGAAATTAAAATCACATTAAATAAAAAATTAATTTACTGCAGTTGGAGATGTATTAAACACAGGACAGGGCCTACAGAACAAAAACAGAACTCAGCTAAAATTTCAGCGCAAACTTTCCCAGAAGTTGCCAGCATCTATTTTATTAATGGTTTACAAACTTGGGAACTTCCTTAAATAAGAACGATGCATGATGCACGTTGGTAATTAATTAAAGGAGCACTGCATGTGATTTCCAAAGGGAGGGCAACTTAATTTAGATAACATGCACAAGTTGTTTTTTATCGAGTGATTGTGGCGGGCGGATAGTTTAAGTTGGTGGTAAGTTGCCACGGCTTTCGCAGAGAATTGTCACAACAGTTCTACGAACTAAAATTTCTGCATAGTTCTGCAAGTACCAGTTGTTTTACTTTGCGGAAACTGTAACTTGAATTTGGTTGCTTAATATAATTAAACTGCTATAGCTTTCGTAAATCAGAAAAGCCTTTCAGCTAAATTGTGTTTTGTTGGGTTAGGTTTGTTAACTTATGTTGTAATATTCGGAAATTAAGTTTATTTGTTCTGAAATCCGCTCTATTAATTCTTTTACGGCTAAACTCTACAAGTACGAAATTTTGTTAGCTTTTTGCAAGTTGTAAAAACTTTATCAATAAAAAAGTATTTAAAACCTTCAAATATTATTTTCAAACGTATTTCAATTGCTTTAAAAATTCGACGTTTAAAAAAAATCAATTCAATTCCCGATGTGCCACATACATATTTTCTTTTCACGATATTCAGAATGTAGGTATCAAATCATTTATCAATTGAAGAGCGGAACTTCTAGGGACCATATTCATTTTTTACTACTTTAAGCATGTCAGATGGAATATGAAATAATGTCGTATTTTTCAAAGTGAAATTTTAAAGTTCGTACCTATATGAAATTTTTATGGCGCTTTTCGACGAGTACTTCAGAATCAGCATTTGCAAAAGCTACAAATTAAACGGAAAAAATGCATTTTCTGTAAGCTTATATTAAAGTTATTTATGAAGAAATAGAGCGAGTATTCTTGCAACAGTCAAGTATACAAGAGAAATAATTTACAACAAAGTTACATACTACATCAACACAGCAAAGGAGTACAAGAGTGTTGTCGTTATAGCAAAAAACAGCCTTCCAGTTGCCCCATTTCCTGCAGCAGCACAGAAGACCTACAAAATATATATGAAAGGCGTCTTAACACAAAAGGGACAATTTACCTAAATTTCGAGATTAATCTGAGCCAACGGAGATACTCGTTAAATGCAAGACTCTTGTAATCACAAAGTATTTGCCTCATTAAGAAAATGGAAGTGAAGAACAATCGTGCAGGGTTCGCGGGAATTTGCCTTCGGCTTTAAAGATTTAAACACCTTCAGCGTGGATACGCCATCAACAGTATAAGCAGGTGATTTATATCCCACGAGAGAAACCTTTTAAGACGTCATAAAGCTTAGAGTTTCATTGGGCGCTGAGGCTTCCTATTTGTAAGAGAGTCTGCAAGGAAAGTGGAGAATAAAGACCGAAGATTTTTGTTTACCTGAATTCTAAAGCCGTGCTATGGTACCCGGCCTGTAATATGTCACGGCACGGCATTGAAAACAAGTAAAGTGGGGCGCCATTGTTCCAAGGTCAAGAACCACCGATCGCTGAAAGGGCGACGCCGAATAATAGCAGCCCCCATTAGAGCGTGAATGCGGTCCGCAACGTGCCGCCACTGTACTCACTGCGACCTTTTGTGCAACTAAGTTACCTCCTCCTACAGTACACGGCACTGCGGCTCTTTTAGGCTATTTATGGGCACGTCTGAACAAATTTTATGAAATGGGGCCTTTGACGTAGCTCTTAACATATAGAATAAAAGTTTTTAGTTGTAAAAAGCGTGCGCATGTAAGATATCTATAGAATTCATAATTTTAGTACACCTTATACCAAAATTGTAAAAACCGAACACTTAGAAACTCACCGTGGTATCTGTCGTCTATGCGTAAGGTTTATTTTATTGTCGCGTCTGTCCAAGGTTGTAGCTAGGGGCGAATCCGAGAGTTCGATCCCTCCTAACATTTTTATTAGAATGAGAGCGAGCATGTTATTGATACATATATACGTCATAAAAAATTGTATGTAAAAAAATATTTAAAAAAAAAATCTCTTTGAGTTTAGAAAGACGTCATACTTATAATTCATCGTATTCTACTCATAAAACTCTTTCATTTGATATTTATATCAGGGGGCTGTGAAGGAAATGGTAATCTGCCATGTCGGCGGCGCCCGGCCATATTGGATTTAGAAAGATATTAGATATACATACCTACTGTATTACATTGTCATGGGACTTATAAACGTGTGTAAAATTTCAGCCTGAACGGATAAAAGAAACTGGTTCAACATTGATGCCTTGCAACTTGCAATGCAAGACTTCAAGCAGACAGACAGCTTTGAAAATCAGTTAAAAAATAATAATGATAATTTCATCCAACAGCAATACTATTAGCCCGAACTTAGAAGTAAAGTATACGTATTTTAATTTGTCATTTAAGGATCCAGGATTTTAAAAATGGCCCAGTAATTGCCCATTATTGGCTATCATTATTCATTCTCCATGCTTGGTACCATTAATTAACCTTAATTGATTTTTTAGCATAGATTGTGCTTAATTCAATTGTGAATATCTGTCGCGATTTTCTCACTTCTCCTACAATATTTTGGTTGAAATTGTGGACAATCCGTTAATTAAGAATTTTTTCGTCTTTACCTAAAAAAAATGCGTGGCTCTGAATTCGATATAAAGAATTGTTTGCTCTTATTGTAATTATTGAACTCAATTCAATAGGAGATATTACTTTGTAATCTTCATGTGGCGAATGTTAATAAATGCTTGTTGAAATTTCCGCAGTTTTAAGTTTTTATTGTAAAACAGGTATGATTTTTTTATGTAGAAGTCTTTGGTATTGAGTAAATGCTTTTTATGCTCTAAGCCGTGATCCCAATGCAACGTTCCGATACGCTAAGCACTCAAGATTAAAATTCGATGGTTGCTTGGAACTTATGTGACAGCTCGGAAAGGTGGTTCCAATGGTACGAGTATTTACGGAACGGATTGGAACGAGTTAAAAAAGTTTCACCTTGTTCGGAATGCTACGGAGAGCATAACCTTAATAAACTATTTTCAATGCTTCCGAAATTTAACAATTCTCTATGTAAAGGTCAAAATACAATATAATAGCATATCGCTCCGTGTGGAACGCTGTCAAAACCTGACGAACGGAGTCTTATACATATGTACATACTTGACAGCTCATCCACTGCGATATAAAACTAAATTGTTATAAAACTAAAATACATACTACATATATGAGGAACAAAAAACTCATCATAAAGGCATTCTCTATGGCTGCTGTCACTTTGTCTATGTTCCGTCGAATAAAATATTCTGAAATGCCACTTTTGACTATGCGCAGCACGCTCCAAATCGTAGATTGCATAGCGTTGCATAGTAACACAAACTTACCTATGTATCGACTTAACATGCGTAAGTCATTGATTAGCCGTAGATGCAGGGTTGTATTTACGACTACGCTATACAGGGTGTCCTACGTAACCTGTACCAGCGAAGGTCTGTGGTTTGGGGACACCAATACCTATCGATTGGACCCTATTTATGTTCCGCGATTTTTTGTAGTTTTCGAGTTATGATTTTTTTGCAAATACAACATCTTTTAAAGCTCTAGATCCATCTCATTTTGTACCTAAATTGTGCTTTAAATAAAAGTTGTAGGTATTTGCGAGTAAAATTTTATGTAAATACGTTATTTTACATCTTCTTAGCTAACATTCATAATTATTCACCATAATAATCGGAAAAATGTGAGAAAAGTCATTTCAAATGCATGAAATAAATTTCACTATTTTCGACTGTACCAACCTAAACTCAGTTTTCTCATAAAAATGCCTTATAAACTACCAATTTTTTTGTGTTATTTTGAGAGCTCAGAAACACATAAAGTTTTTAAAATTATCAGGAATTTATTCAGTCAGGGTTAAGTATTTTTTTTCAAGTTGAAATCAAGTAAAAATTTTTCTCAAACCGAAATTTTGTGATTATAATCTGAGCTAGTAGTAGTTGGAATTTTGGTTTTTAGTCTTTTTACAGACAAACACACATGCTAGCCATAATACTAACAAAGAAAATCTGAAAGAATCACTTGACAGAAAAAGTTATAGCTAAAACCATCCATAATTAAAAAAAAAAAAAAACTGTGGAATAATTGTTACACAAATTGTATTCGCACTGTAGTTTTATGCGTAAATATCTATTATACTTTTAATCCTTTTCAGTTTCAACAGATGCTAAAATATTCGTCAATCAGTGGGGACATAATTAAATAAATTTGGGATCCGGGGTATAATTTGGTAATTCCGTTCAGAAAAGAATATTTTGAGAGCGTAATCTGTTTCGCAACCTTTCGCATAATTAGTTCGCCACTGCAGTTAATATACAACCCTCAAAAATCCTTCGCCATGGAAGGGCCGTGACCCAACTGAAAAATTGAAATATTCTGTTGGCTTTAGATAGCACCTCACCGCAGCTGATCGCCCGAATTAATGATTTCATTCGAAGGGGTAAATAATTGAGGAGGCCGGGTGATTAAATTTAATAATTGATGAGAAAATGTTCAAAGGAGATTCGTTTTCCAGGCAGCTAATTGGATCACTTCCTTGCGCCGGCCGGCGCGGCGGCGCCGACGAGGGTCTTTTTGGCCCACTGAGCCCATTCCGCTGAAGAAGCGCCACCAAGTGCGAATCATGGGACCTTTCGGAATATTAAAAATTTTTAGGGGCGCCAAGGCGGTGACCTAATATTTATGTATGCGGCAAAAGCATTTCGTGACGGGAATGATATGAGGGAACTCGTAAATTGAGGTGATTGTGTGTGCACTTGCAGGGATTTCCTAAGGATTTATGGTACAACTTTCAAGGAAAAGTTGTAAGCTCGGGGAAATTTAGGAAGTCCTGAAAATTTTATACGCGAACAATGCAGGCAGTGACACGCTTTCATGTGAACTGTAAGCCTCCAAATATACGAATAAATCTACATTCATGTCACCGCCAGCTTCACAGTTTGAGTCGCCCTTGTATCTAGACAGTCTGGAAAAATTGTTGACAAATGATGCTGTTGCTAAATAGTATGACACTTTTTGCTCGTTAAAGAATTTATTACATGCCTGTCATGTGCATAATTCAATTGTTCGACGGAAATTTGTTCCGAAAATATTACATCGTATGGACATCTTATATCAAAATGTGCACTTTAAAACAATCCCCATGTTGTCATTTGAGGTTTGACACATTAAACACTAATTTTAACAACTTTATGATGAAATTATCAATAACTTATACCACAGATAAATAACTATAGTTATTTATCTGTGCTTATACCTACAAACAAGATTGGACAAAATGAAGCTTAGATTTAAACACCGCGATTCAATATCTAGGCTAATAATTAAATTATTTGTACATATTTTTCATCATTTTTCATGCCATAAATTATGTCATTTATTGATGAATATTTTCTAAGCATAAAGTTGTATCGAACTCTTACATACATATTTTCGAACTCCCCTGAAGACTTAAAAGGTTCTGTCCTAACCAATATTTATGCAAATCTCTATATGCTTGTTTTTCTAGAATTTTCTGTATTTATTTTAAGTCTTGAAAGACAATTCCCTTTTCTCATCCAAGTATCGAATTTTAGCATCCGCATTACTTTTCTTTCGCGATTAACTTGTTTTCTGCTAAACTCCACGCTTTTATCATAATTTCTAAATATAGAAAAGTTGAACTGCGAACACACTTAGACTAGGCAGCAGTAATCTTTTGACCGTATAATGCCAATATGCAAAAATTCTTTATTGAATTTTACTTTTTAATAGTATTAAAAGCTAATCTTGGCAAGATATTTATTACTTTTTCTCATAAGGTTTAACAAATGTTGAACGTAATTCCAACAAAGCAAAAAATTTTAATAATGTCCAATTAAAGCTTATAAGGTACATAAATTGATTCTGTTTATTTAAAGGAATTATCGATATTTTGTCGTTTTTCATGTTATTTTTCCAATTAAGTTTTCATTATTTTTTACGGAGAAGGAAAGTATATACATATATGTATGTAAATAAGCAAAGACAAAACAGTTCGGAACTATTTTAGTTTTGTTTGGTAGTTATTAACGACCTTTAGTGTTATCAATAAAAAAGTTTTGGTAACAGAACATTATTGATTATCGATAAATAAAATAAAATATTCTTTGTTTACGTTCATATTGCCAATTTCAAACACATAGTAGACTGTGGTCAAACAGTCATATTTTATTACTGACAGATTGACTGAATTAGGGTCGAATTTCGACTAGTAGGCGTCGACTAGTTTATATTGAATAAGGAAATTATTGGGGAAATATTTGAAGATGATAGAATTAAACAAGTTATTTTTATATTTACAACAATTATATGTATGTATAGCTATGCAAGAACCATGTTAGTGGAATAATTTCATAAAATTTGACATTTTTTTATATGAAAGTTTTATTGGCACAGTCACAGATTAATAGTAGGTAGGTTCTTGGCAAATTTGGATGTTTATGTCCAACAAACTGGAGCTTCACATTAATTGATATGCCAATGCCAAACTTTATAATATTATTATATTACGGGATAATATTACGTATGTTGTCTTGCTGGCATATTCGCATATTGAAACTACCCTTATTATTATTTTAACAGTCATTGTCGCATAAAATTTGTTTACTGAACTGAAACTATTTAAGAAAATTTTAGTAATAAGAAAATATAATATTTTTCTTCATCTTCCAACCCTCTAAATTGAAATAAAATGGTAGAAACATTAGTATTAGTCTTAAATATGCACATATTTACCTTAATTTTCACACCAATAAAATATTGTTTTTTTCAGTCAAGTAGTTTCGATACACAAAATCTGTATATAGTAAGTAATGCAACATACATAATAATTACAAAGATTATTAGGTATAAAATTATTTATCTCAATAACGCATGTATATGTGCGCATAACACTTAACAAGTATTATTAATTATATGTACATGATATAAGTGTAGGGTTGAATTAAACTAAGCCAAATTAAATTTAAATAAAATTTCTAAGATTCAGTAAATCTGAGAATTACTGCTCTTCCGTTTCTAAAACACATCAGATATGCCTCCAAATATGTGTCCTTCATCCTAAATGTAGAATTATTTGTATTTTAAACTTTGCACCCACTTTGAAATGCTCCATTATTACAGCCATAAAAACCGATAACCAGTCACTTGAAGTCTATTGAAACAACACTTGAGACGTGAACAAGTCGGTTTGTCTTGGCTCAAAGTAGACAATAAAGTGAAGGGTTCCCTCTGTCGTCACTCTTATAAATGGAAAATGTACAAAGGACTGAATGGAAATTTTCTCGAATGGAATCTGATATAGTAAAAGAGAAGGACGTGTACATATCCAATTGCGTGGCCAGTAAAACTGTGTGGAATTGATGCCAATGAATTGTTCATATCAAGTAGACTCTCGTTGGCGGAGGACAATCAGACAAAGCGTTAAAATCGTAATTTATTTGCAGAGTGAATTTGTACCTAAGAAGGAAATTTCTTTTGATGGCGATAGAAAATTAAAGTCTGAAAAAGTTCTTCGAGAAACATTCAATTTGATCATTTCTGAAAAAAACGGAGCTAGTAAGTTATGCTGAACAGGTGGATAACTTATATAAAGGCAAATTACGTATTTTGAAGTTGGAATATAAAATTGAGAATACGAGTAGGAAAGACAAACTAGAGTAACGTGAATATTTGAATATCGATTTTTTTACCGACACGTTCTACATTTGCTGAAGTCATTATCTTTGAATGGATTTTCAATATGAGACCACCAGTGCAAAAAAAAAATAAGCGTTATGCAACGAGACGTGAAAGCTTTATTGATTTAGAATACGAATTTCTATATACCTATATTTGAAAAAGCAGGTGCATTTAAACCGGTCACGTTGTTTTCCAATTAAAATTGCCCTGACTTGAAGTATAATAATTAGAATGAACTATACCAAAATTCTTATTTTTGAATTTCAGTGTAAACCTAAAATGAAATTGTATCAATTTGGTGGGAAATTTCTTTTGAAATAATTCATTAAAATCCTCTAAAATGCTGTTGTTTTACTGTTTAAAAAAAACTACAAATTAATAACTAATAATTAAATCCCATATTCGAAACTATATAGGAACAATATGTATGCATATGTAAGATTAATAAAGTTAACATAATTCTCCAATAAATAAAAAATAAATTAAGCATAAGTCGCGGCTGCGACTATGGGGAGGCGAATCAAATACTCGAAGTGGTGTGTTAAAGGACATGTGAGGTTTATTCTAAACAAAACAATAATACATAATTTCATTCAACAATACAAATTCTGCCACCAAACTTAACACAGCTTTACTCCTCGTGGTCTCGAACAAATATGGCCCATCAAATCATTGTGACAGGAGAGCAAAACTGGGTTTACACTTCATGTCACTAAGGCCGATTTCACAGCCGTTCTACTACAATAACAGTATCAATAATAATATGAAAGAAATAAAAAAACAAATACTAGGTACTATGTACATGAGCAACAAATTTTCCATATTCTTACACATATAAATCTGAAAGTATGTATGTTTATCTTCTTTAGATCGATTTACATGGTTTTAAGTTCAATTGAACATATTCTTTTTGTTGTGTATAAATTATGTGTTTCGTTTTACACGGTTTCGGCTTCCACGGTTTTTCCAGGAACGTATCTAGTATACAGTGTAAATCGAGGGGTAGGTGCATATACATACAATATATTTACATATGTATGTACATACATACATGGGGAGCTATCCAAGGAAGTTATTGTTTTCTTCACATAGGTACATGTACATATCTATATACATAATATACCCGTGTATCTTTTTAAAAATTTATCTCGTTTGCAAATAACGTATGAACTAGAAAAATCCGTAAAAGACGGCTACCCAGAATAAAAAATTCCTTAGATCATCCAAATAACAAGCGGTATATTGATTTGAAAAATGTTTTATTGGCAAAAGTAAACCCCTGCTCAAACGTTTTAATATCCAGTCTTGTAGGCATCTTAATTTCTGGGAAATACTTTCTAAACATTTGTCGTACTTCAAAGGTAAATTCGCTGAAATCTATTCTTGAGAAATGCTTAAAGATATCCCTCTGTTCAATTTCTGAAGATCCATAGAAATGAGGATGCCACCTAATAAGCATCGATTCACCCACGTAGGAAGTGTTTGCCAGAGGAAATCCGATTTACTATTCATAGCCATGAACAAAGTGAAACAACAGACTCACAAGAACATCATAAAAGGTCCCGAGGAAGTGAAGCTTAAATCAATTTATCCTGGTACTTTAAGATAAGCGCGCCATCAATTGTTGAACGTCTTATAAAATCTGAGAAATTTATTTTCGAATTCTGTAATAATTCAATTCACGCAGTTTTTGCTGTGGTACGATGCCATCAATAACAAAGAAAGGGGACACATGCCAGGAAATTGCAACACGAAATAAAAATAACTCTGCCCCTTACAGATCTGAGGGAAGCAATGGTATTGTTTAATAGGAGTGTAGTGGGTGATTGAAACACGATGGTTACAATTAAGAATGATCTTCATCGATCAGTCGTTTAAAATTATACGAAGAAAAGAATTGGCTATCTTGAAAAGGAGCAGATAGGGGCGAGTTCAGCAATTTTTCACTTAATCAATCATAGCTTTTAGAACCAAGGGTGGATCAAGTTGGGTCATGGAAATCAGAGCCCTAATAGTGATATATTTCACAAGTCTTCAGTAAACTTATAGTTTTAAGGAGACATTATACTTTCTCGGTCGAAAATTTTAATAATTGGACTGATAAATTAATAAAAAAACATTTGTGTCTGTAATTTTGCTAACCTATAGGAGGAGTGTGAGATTTGGCATAGTTAAAGTTTGTATAGAGAAGAAGTGCAGAAAGCTAAAATTTATATACATATAATATGTGTTACAAATACATTAAATTAAACAAAATAAATTCATTATTTACGTTCATACTGTCAATGTTAAACACATAGTAGTCTGTGGTGAAACCGTCGTAATTTTATTATTAACAGTGCCAATTTCAAACACATAATAGGCTGTGCAGGTACAGTTGTATTTTTCGTATAGTAACCCCAGTAGGTTGAATTTCGTCCACAGGGCGACCACTAGTATAATTTTACTTTTTAACTGATGTTTTATCCGTATAACTTTTCACTTTTGACCCTTGAGGCTTGAACATTCACATACAAATCATTCATGTAAATCCGTGGAGGGGAACTTAAACTTAATTTATGTCAAAAAAGTACTGTATAAACAATGATATCATCCCAATTGTTATAGTTCATGTTCTTGACAATTCAATTTGAATCATAATGCACGCAAATTGAAATAAGTTCTGAATTTAAAAATAGATTTTTAAAAACAAGCTTTTATCGTATTCTACTTGTCGAATCTTTTCGTTTGATACCCCTATCATGGGAGTGCACAAAAAAAAAAAAAAAAACAAGTCCGCCATCTTGGGCCGTCCGCCTTATTGGATTTAGAATGACGTCACTTAGCTAACCATACATTGTCATCCAAACTAAACGTGTATACAATATTTTATCTCAATCGGTTGAGGATAACTGCTTTAAAATTCAGTTGCAAGATTTGACCCGAACATACATAGGTACATATGTACATACAAACATTGCAAGTTAAATAAAAGCTTGTAAAAAATTCTGTTTTAATTAAAACACGTTAAAAGTTTCTGACTATCTGGGCGAGTGTTCTGATGGAGCGTTACCTTAACTTTAATATAAAATGAATCTGAAACTTTGAGAATATTAAGATTCTTTGATGACGATTTTTGAAACAAAATAAAAGTCGATTTTTCGAACCGCCTTATGTTTTCTTCCTTAAAGTAAATAGCATATCATCATCACAACAAGCATATCTGTATTAATGTAAAAACAACATTTCCTAATTATGCTGACTACGCACTTCGCAAAAGCCTACCATATACGTAAATAACTTGAATAAAGTTATGATAACTGCTCACTGCTCAGACTGGTATTCATCCCTTGAGATTTGTTGTATAAAATTTCACGGAATAATTCTATGTATAATCGACGGACTAAACTATTTGCTTTGTCTTACTGTTTCCCAACTGGAATTTTCCCAAGCCGTCGTGTATTTGCTGAGAGTCTGTCCAGGAAGTGAACTTCCTTTTGTAAAGAGAAAATGTTCCTCTGCTTTCAAATTATTTTCATACCTTTACAAAACGTATTGAATGAGGGAAGCCAGTGAAAACGAAAATCTTTGCCAACTTTCTTCAAAACTTCTTTTCGTGCAGCTTCTAGTTCGCATTCGTTTCCAGATGTGCTCAAAGGAACTTTCAAAAAGGCAATAACCATAAGCGTACTAAATACCAAAAAGTTCCCCAGACAATAAAATTTCCACCGCGCCTACAAACCTAATGCCTTTGTGTCCCTCCTCTCCGCAACGCGATATTTCTTACCTGTTAAATTTCCACCCAGGAGTTCTTTTGGTGCGCCGCCACTCCGCAACTTCGTGAAATATTCGCGTTTCATTATCTTGAGCTAATTAAAACTGAGGTGTGTGTGTCGCGTGAATGAGCTCCGCTGCGGCGCCTACGCCGCCACATTTGCTGCGGCGCTCTAATTCCAAATTAGTGTTTGTTTTACTTGTGGGACTAATTCTAAACAATTTGGCCCTGCGGGGCGCGGCGGGAAAGCGTTCAACGAGTGACAAGAATATAATCAGGAATTTGATTAAGACGTGGGCATTGATTAACTCGGCGATTTGTTTCGCGTCTGTGGTTTTATCGCGATACCTTCACCTCTGACAGGATGTTCCCTATGTCTGCCCGCGCTGGTCTTTGGTCGGGGTATTTCGTATTTTCGTAATTACGCGCGAAAAGTTTACTTCCCCGAGAGATTAACAGGAATGGACATAAAAATTAATTACGAAGCCGGATTACCAGAGTAATTTACTGTTTTTTCAAATTTTAATGCTTTAAAGTTCTCCCTGAAGATTTATGTGTGAAAAAATATAATTCCATGACGATTAATTGCGTTTAATTTAGGTAATTTAAAGCAGATTCATTTAAACTTTAAACGATCCATTTACTTTTTATATATAAATATTTTAATTTGATACGAGGAATAAGAGAAAGGAAGAAATAAAACCTAAAAGAAAATTATTACGCTTCGGACAATTCTCACGCTGTGGCATTTACAACTTCTAAAGTTAAACATAAACATAAACATATAAAAATTGTTTATAATTTATTTTTTTCGGTGCAAATTATTTGTCCCATAAATCATTCGAAAAAATTCCAATTCCCTGAAGCCTAATTTTGTCAGTCGTACGTCTTTAAGATTCAGCACACTTAAAGCAATATTTATTTCTGAATTGTAGAATAGAATTGATTGACATATATTGTCGTGTTAACATTTTGTTGTTTAAGACTTTGCAAAATTTATATATGTATACCCAAACATTATAATTTCTTTGCGTTCAAAGTTAGACGAAACGACTGAAGATAATTTTTTTAGCTTTATAACATGGTTGGTTACAAACTGGTGTGGTTGTGATATTTTCGTAATTCATATTGCGAGATTGGGTTCGCTCTGCAGCTATCACTATATTATATAGGTTCCATTTGAACACTAAGCCCAATTTAAGACTCTTTTTGAATTGATTTTATCGTTTGTATAGTGATAGCCACGGAACTCTACATTACGAATGCCAGAGCATGCCACATTTTAAAATATATGTATCTTATTCAATGTTAATTTTGAAATTTCGAGGAATATGAGGAGTAAAACTACTGTTTTTGCATTAAAAAATGTTGCGAAAATTACTATATATGCAGATAGATATGCAGTTTTATTTGGAAATATTTTTTTAATCTGGGTTTAAAAAAAAAGAAGTTCTCCCAAAGAAAATACACTGAACGAAGTAATATAATTTCAGTATTTACTAATTTATATTTATAATATTTTGGTTGAATAAAAAAGTGTCTAGCGCTTAATTAACGAATCCAAGTAAATTTTAAAATAAATAATAATAACAATAAAGCTTTATTATAAGTTTATTTATGAAAAAAGTTTTATTAAAAGTAACAAATTCAAAAATAGCTCTATTTCTACAGCCTCTGATAGAAATGACTAACTGATAAAATAAAATAAAATTTTGTTTTTGCGATAAAAATCTCGTTGACCGGTTGATTAGGTTTCATTCTTATTCAATAAAGAGTATATAATATAACTTGAATGTTAGATCGCAGGTGACAGATAAACAAAAGTGCAATTTGTCTGAAAAGAATGCACGCAGCGAAGGATTTACATACAATTATGCAACACTTCAAATTTTAAAAATTACAAACATTTGTTAATATGTTTTGGTACATATTTGTATTCTTATCAATATGTTCGAAGTTTTGTATTATTTATATACTAATACGTGAAGGGAAAACTTTGTATCCCTTTTTAAGCGTATTGGACGGATGGAGGAGTGTGAGATTTGGCATAGTTAAAGTTTATATAGAGAAGAAGTGCAGAAAGCTAAAATTTATATATAATATGTGTTACAAATACATTTAATAAAAGCTGTGTTCTTTTCGTCTATCCACAACAACAGGATATTTTGCATTGATTTGAACTTTATCATATGAATTTCCTACTGCAAAGATTTAAAATCCTATAAAATGCATCAAGTTGCACTGATTTATTTCCACTTTAAAGTAAAAAATTAATCTGTAAAATGTTCAGTTAAAATTTTGAAGTTTTGCGTTATTAAAATCATGGCAATTTGATGCAATACTGATGGAAATTCCAAATCCTTATTCAGAGAAACTGTTAGTAAGTTTCCGTTCAATATAAAATCGCCTTTTGTTCTGGATAGACGAAAAGAACACGGCTAAAATAAAATAAATTCGTTATTTACGATCATACTGTCTATGTCAAACACATAGTAGTCTGTGGTCAAACTTTCGTAATTTTATTATTGACAGTGCCAATTTCAAACACATATTAGGCTGTGCACAGTCGTATTTTTCGTAGTAACCCCAGTAGGTCGAATTTCGGCCAGAGGGCGATCACTAGTATGTATTAAAAACTAAATGCTTTCGAATTTTATCTAGAAGAAATTTCCTGAAAATCTTCTTTAGAAATATGTAGATATGTAGGTACATGTTTTCTTCTTTGAGTGGATTTTTAATGTAGCAACAGAGTGTAATCTACTTCTACTAAATGAATTTGAAACTAGGTACTGCCAAGTTTTTCTTAACAAGTTAATATGCAATAATTTGTGTCGTTTTGACGTTCTTTACCCTGCAACTGACATAACGTCTGAATAATACATAAGAATATGCTGGAAAGTAATGGACTGACAGTCGGAAGAGATTTTTTCCCGCCTGCAGGAGGCATTAATCACTGAGGATCAATGGACGAGTGGACTGCTCCATGAGGAATCGTGGAGCGCTGCTTGGGAATTGTCGCGCTCATTATTCATCTGCAGCCTGGCTGGGTGCTCGACGGTACGTTTATAAAATAAACATGAAAAATGTCCCCATTACGGGATGAAACAAGCCCATTCATTTATAATTAGGAAAGTAAATACTTGCCATGCAGCAAGCGCTGCAGAGCACATCCCCATTAAAATTTAGCTGCCCTCACAACCCGTGTGGAGCGTGTGGCCAATTTTCGTTTGTCACAGGTTCTTGCTCCGCACCCGAGGCCCCATCATTGACCTTCCTCCGCCGGGGCTGAGTCCCCAGTTACCATCCCGGAGCAGGGCTGCAGCCCCGATAATATTTCATCCCTTTGTTGTGAGGTTATCACAAAGGCGGCCCCAGACCCACCCTGCCGGTCCTTCGAGACTAAAGTGCAGCTCTTCAAGAATGCAGCAGGTTGGCGGGCTGCAAGATGCTCCTATCAAAGATTGCCACGAACAAATGTTTGCTTTTATTGGACTGCACAACTGCCGGGGGCCAGTTAAAGTAGATTGGGACGGGTCACGGGAGGTGCCCTGGTAGCGCAGATATTTCCGCTCGGGTCAAAAAAGTTCAATAGGGAATCTTCGGACACAAAGGCAAAAGCTGGAACGTTTTTCATGCTGTCACATTCACAACATCCTGAAATTTATGGGATTCATCCCGGATTTATTTATTTTGGTAGCTTCTGATACGACGCCTGGCCCTTAATCTTCGCACGGTCCAGCCACGGATGGTGCCGTCGAGGTTCCGGGGGCTCTGGGTTCGACGGCGATATCCTTCGCCGTTCTGCGCTAGTTGTGATTAATTTCCAAGACAATTTGAAATACCACTGCCAGCCATGAACTTTTCCACTTAGTGTGAAGAGGGCGGGGGTGCCGAGTGGGTTAACCCTAAGTGGTTAACAAGTGGCCGGGTAATAGGTCAAAAGTGACCGGGAGCAGGTTGAACGAGACGGAAAATTAAGGGGCGCTCGTTGAGGTGCGCTGCTGCGCCCAGTGTGTTTGCTTTTCGTTAGGCGGAGGTGCTACCAGCAGAATAATTGCCGCAGCAAATGCTTTCGACGGCTCTGAAGTCAAAGGAAACACAAATTAATTACAGCCCCCTCCATGCATCTAGTGCTCTCTAAAAACAGAGCTTAATTTTAATAATTGATTCTGCGGCAAAGTTGCTACACAAACTTTGATTACTTTATTGAAAACTGCTATATACAAAAAGGCGGTGGAATAGTTTAAGAAATTCTTTAAAAATAAGTAAATTACTGCCATTATTCATGACAAGCACGCAAGGATGCCAAGATTTAGAATGGAGGGACGAGATCTCGCAAATTACAGGGAGTAGAACGCCAAAGAAAAATTTTCTCCTTCAATTTACATTTTGCTTCTTTGAATTCGAAACATGTTTTCGCATATCTCCGCTGCCCTGGGGATACGTGCCATAAATAGTGATGTCCTCGGAGAATTTGCAAATTGCAAAATTTAAGAATAGCTAGAATTCGGACGCCATAGAAGATGAATGCACAGAGGAATGTGTCACAAGTAACATTTTGTACCCAAATTATCTTGAATTTTTCTGTTTTCGATAATAAACTGGAAAGATTTTTTTTTTTTTTTTGCAAAAGAGATTCAGAAAAGAAATTCTGCTTGAATACATATTTTAAAGCAGTGTAGAGTGGAGAGGGGGCATTCTAGGCTCAGTTCAGGGGTAAGTTGGCGCAGCGCATCCAATTCTACAGAGAGTGCAATTTCATAGAAAAGATAAAACTCATACATTTTATAAGTGCCTGTTTTGGGATGCAATGTGTGCATCCAGCCAACAAAGCTTTAGCTTCATTTGGCTGAGGCTGGGCTGTAAGTTTCGGATTTTTATGAATGCGAGTGGTTTTATTATAGTGGTTTAGATAATAATTATTTTGTTAGCACTATTATCTCTTTTAAATAGAAAATTAACAAAACTTAGAAAAAGGGAATAAAATGGAAGCTTTTTATTATACAAAGTGAAGTCTTAAAATAGCGGAGTGTTACAATAGAGTCTTAAAATAAAGCGATAATTCCATTGCTATGCCGACGTTTGGAGGAATATTGCAATATTGGCACTGTTCCAAATATTGGTATTTAAATAACTGATAACTTCCTCAATATGCAACACTCAAAGAATATTTTTTTATGCATTCAAGCAGAAAAACTTATTGTCTTTCTTCAAAAATAAAACTGTAATTCACAGAGCGCATTGTTGAAAAAGAAATGGTTTTCAAAACCATTATAGCCTTTTAATGGGTGTTTTAATGAGAACATTTTTATAAAAAGTCACTGTGTGTCCCATAATTTTATTTATACTTATAAAGTTTTTAAAAGAAAGGTAACATACACAAAATTTCTAATTATTATTATCTTGTGAAATACCATACAGTAAACTCAGGTAAGGTTTTATGCATAATCATATGATAAACAAATATATACGGCTGATTCTACAAAAGTTGGGCAACTTGATGGTATCAATAAATAGAGCAAACATTTTATTATTCTTTGCAAATATTTCATTACATTAAAAAAGTTCCATGCTCCTTTTACCTGCTCAGCAACACAACAAATGTTCAAAACATCAGTATTTTGACGTGTCACAACTCCCGAATCTCATAATTAAATTATTATATGTTAAAATATTTTCAATTAATTAATTAATTAATTAATCTTACTATTTCACTATAAACTAATGAAATTTTGATTAATGTATTTTACATATTTCATGATAAAATGAAATAACAGCAATTTTTTAAAAAAATATTGTAAACTCTGTTTTCCGTTTTAATCGTCAGTCCTGCGTGAAATTTTATTTAAAATTCTTGTCAATCATCGATCAGTTCTGATTATTGGTAGTGAAGTTAGCTACAAAGGGCTCCCTTTCTACGACAGCCATTTTGAAGACAGTACAAGCGGAGTATGTTATCACGTATGCAGATGCAGTTCCAAACAAAATGTCAGCTCTATGGTGAGTAGTTATTTCCTTACGTAGATATATTTCGTTTTGATTTATGTATATAAGGGAAAATTTGATTTGTTAAAATTTAGCATCTATTAATAGGAAATGGTAGAAACATTACTTCGAATTATAACCTTAAATTTGTATCCCATCATCAGTAATGTGTCATTAGTCCCATGTCCGATTTTTCAACAGAGGACTGACGTATTACCATGGTACCTATACTGATTATTTTTATCACAGAGTCTTTTCATCTGAAACATTAAAGATAGTAGGTAGACATTTGTTTTACTTATTTCAGATTAAAACACCATGGCGCCGGTTAAAAGAAAATTAATTAGATATAATATTGAAAAAAAAGATAGAAGCTGAAAAGGCTCATTTAAGCAGAATTAAAAATGAGCCTATTAAATTAGCGGAAAATAAAGAAAAGGAAAGATTAAAATATTTGGAAGAAAGGAAAAAGGCCAAAGAAAGATATTAAAGACATGACACCTCAGGAAAAAAGAATTTAGAAAAATCTAGGTGCCTCAGAAATTTGTTCGAAAAAGTTACTGGCCCTGACTGTGACAATATACATATTTATTATATTACCTATAATACAATTCCATTTAATTTTCACCTAAAACTACGGAAACAATGAGGTCAAAAGTTGCCCAACTTTTGTAGAATTATATATAGGTATGTATGTATATGTATGTATGTATGTATGTATGTATGTATGTATGTATGTATGTATGTATGTATGTATGTATGTATGTATGTATGTATGTATGTATGTATGTATGTATGTATGTATGTATATGTACATAGATAAAGAATTACTCAGAAAATACCTTTCCGAGATTATGAAAAGTAAGGTATTTATCGTTATAAATGTATTATTGGGATTCCTTGTGTAGAAAACATTATTCAAAATCAAAGCAAAATATTTTAAGATAAACAGCAATAGAAGGCGGAAGATAAAAACATACATGAAAATCTGCATGGGCGAAAATGAGGTCAAACAGTCCATTTTCAGCCGAAATTTTCTCTGTTTCCGAATTGATTAATTTTTATGGCAAAGCCTCGGAACAATAGCCTGGCAAGAGTCACACATTTCAATCTGATTTTATAATGCCATTTGTCTGCCCCACATAGAATTATTGCGCAAAAGTGGATCGAATCATACCCCCATTATACTTTGGTGCCGTCTGTATCTGCTGGCGTCTGGACGTCGCCATTTCTAGGTCGCACAGAATCCGGATGAGTGAGCTTTTCTCGAATTCCCAATTTGACTTGGTGCCATCCTTACGAGTTCGACTCTCGAGAACTGTCCCTTTTTTATTATTTTATCGATTTAATGACATTTTTCTTAAGTTCTATCAATATCTGCAGGGATTACGAAAGATGCTGAAAGAAAAATTCGCAGCTCTCTAAGTGCACAAAAAATCAATTTAAGATTTACGACCGGGCAGAAAAGTTTTCAAATTTTAATTAGAATAAAACAGGAAGATACCGATTCGTGCTAGAGTATCTAATATTTTTCCCAATAATTTCTCAACGAGAATGAGAGCTCGACTTAAAGAATTTTCTCGACTTTCTAGCAACTGTCGTTATAATCGAAGAAAAAGTTTCCAAACAAACTAAGATAAAATAAAACTTTTACGAGAAGTGTTGAATAATTTCATTACTGTTACAATTTGTACGTAAATATTTTCTTCTAAAGTTAGAAAAGAGTAAATTAAATTGAAATTGGGGAAAGCCAAATTTAGCTAATAGAGTATTTTTGCTTAAGGGGGTCCATATCTTAAGTTAGATATAAGTTAAAGTTATTTTCTAAAAGTACATTTTTCAAAAATATTTGATGTACTCGTAAGTAAGATAAGGATCTAAGCATTATTTTATGGAGATATACGATTGTAAATGAAACCGCAAACTATGTACAAAATTATCTGAATGTGAACTACATATTATAAGACCAATTTCTTTAGAGCTTATTTAATTTCAATCCTTTACAGTCCAGTTAGGATGGCGTTTCAACAAATCTCTTACATGCTAAATACTTTTAGCAGAGAGAGCAGGTTTCTGTTTTTTTTCCTTAGGCCCTACTAGACCAATTATGCTCAGGGCTCAAGGACAAGTGCATTTACTGGCTTCATTACTGATCTGTTGAGCAGCTTCCTGAGGAGTTTTTGTTATTCCAGATACTATACATCGAGCCATTTCCCGAGCAACTCGACTAGAAATGTTCACGGATCGGCAATTTTTTGGTTTTGGAAACTCCTCGCTGGCACATTTTTCAATTTTTGAATTGTTTTATGGGTTATTTTACATTTCTCAGCAATAACTCCTGAAAATTCCCCTTCACGAGAAAGTTTAAGGACATTTTCCTAGTGTGCACTGCAATTAGCTTCATGACTTAAAATTTGAATTAACACTGTTATTAAAACGCAAATTTTCACAATTTAATATAATATATACATAATAATAATGCATTTATTTGGAAATAGTACGCAAGAATTAACAATCTTTTGTTGTACAGTTAATTACAAAAATAATAAACGGACTGCTAGAGAATTAAAATTAGATTACCAGCTACCAACTAAATACACTCCAGCTTGAAAGGTCCGTAAGGGAAAGAGCAGAGTAAGAAAAAATAAAACTAGCTTAAGTTTACGTTAAGAAAGCATCGATGTTTCGCCTAAACGCACCAATAAAGTCCGCAGCTTGTATGGAATAGGGGTAGTGAGTTCCAAATAAGCGCCGTCTGGACGTGGTAGGAATTCTCCATATATGATTTCCGAAACTTCCGGGAGAGTTATTTTTAAGGAGTTTAAAAAGAAACAAAAGCGACCGCCTTTGGAGAAAGCAGTTAATAGTACACCCTAGTAATTGCAAGCGGAAAAGGGAAACATGGTCAGATCGACGTAGCTTGTACACGAAGCGAACACAATCATCAAAGGCGGTTTCAATTTTACAAGCGCAAGGCACTGTCCAATTTAGGAAAAATAAATGCGACCAAAAATAAAATGAGGTAGAAATAAGGATTTCTTTTAACATTCTATAAAAAACTACTTATCTCACTCGATTGGCTTGCAAAAAGCTTGTTAAAATAACATTAACTACGAAATGCTCACGTACGCTGAGTGTAGTGCAAAAGTGGAAGAATAGACTTCTTCGACATAATTGTGATTTTTCTTGAAATTTAGATGAAGTAAAAAATAAAAGCAACATATTCTGAATATACAGCCATAAGTGCAAATAACAACGTTTTTTTCATTTCCGTCAGCCTTGCCATTACTTTGTAATAGATATTCAAAAGCAAAAGTGTGGATCATTCTTCCACTTTTGCTCCTCGATTTATTCTCAAAACTTTAAATGCGTTTCCAAACTAACAATTTTAAATTTCATCGTGTTTCCAGAACGGCTTGACCGATTGCTTTCAAATTTTAACCGGTTACTTAAAACTTATAATTGGTGGTAGGTACTGAATGATGGTAGGTATATCGCATTTTTAACTTTGTTTTCTGTTTAAGATGCGTAGAAGGTTTACTTTATTTTTCTTGTAGTCAATCAATTTCTTGATATGCTAGTATTTCTTCATTCTCTTCTTTTGTTATTTATTTATCGTTATCCTGACTTAGGAATACTTGAATACATTCCTATTTAATTGAGTATAACTTAATTTAAATAATTAAGCAGCGCGAATAGTTTTATTAGTACCTTGCATTACTATTATTCCAAAAGGAAGGAAAAAAAGCAAAACTTGTAAACCAACTATGTATTCTTTCTTAAATGCACTTAAAAATGTGCATTTTTATTTCTGGCTTTATCATTACTCCGGGAGGGGTATACGTACATATATGATATAGTTCATTGCTTTAAATCATATCAAAACTTTTGTCGTACTTCTCATATTTAGACCGATTTTGTTAGGAAAGACAATTAATTGGAAATACCTCAATAGATTCGAGGTTCTCCTTTCAATATACGCCGCACCTTTTGATAGCAAATTTTGCTAGAAATGATACCTCTGCACAAATATTTCAAAGACTTTTTGAGTACGAAACTAGACTTCATACTACTAAACTAAGTTGGTCAATTAATTAGAAATAGTACCTATTTACATCTACTCATGGCAAAATAATATTTTTTTCAAAACTTTTACAAACAATTAAATAAAACTGGGAAATCCTTTTTCGAAAATTATTGCTTCATATCATCTTCTCATCACTAAAATTAGATGCCTAATTGCATTAAATAATTAATTCATCATTAACTGCGTTCTTTTCGTATCTCCAGAAAAAAAGAAAGTTGATATTGAACTGAAGTTTATTAATACTTCCTCAGAATAAGGATTATTAATTTGCATCAACATTGCAGCCATGTCATGCAAAATTTCAAATCTTGAACTGAACAATTTTCAGATTAATTTTTGGCTTAAAATTTAATAAAAGTTATTGCAATTTGATATTTTTTAGAAAATTTTAAATTTTTTCTACAGGTTATTCAATATTTATACAATTTCAAATCTAAACAAAATTTTTTTTGTTCTGGATGGACGAAAAATACACAGCTTTTATTTTTAATATTTTGTTGAAAAACTCTTTTTTTAGGGTTCCGTACCTCGAAAGGAAAAAACGGAACCCTTATAGGGTCACTTTGTTGTCCGTCCGTCCGTCCGTCCGTCCGTTTGTCTGTCTGTCAAGACCCTTTTTCTCAGGAACGCGTGGAGGTATCAAGCTGGAATTTATATCAAATACTCAGGCCTACTGTCCCTTGGAGCTGTGAAAAAATCAAACTTCTAAGCCCACGCAATCAAAAGATACAGCCGTTTATGCCGCAAATTTCCGCAAATTTTCGACATTCGCTACAGGGTACTTCCCGTGAACTCAGAATCTTGAAATTTGGTACGAAGCAACGTCTTATAGCACAGATAAAGGAAAAATTGCGAAAACCGTAAATTTTTAGTTACATCATATAATAAAAAAAATTTTAATAATTTTAAACTTACTACCCCTTTTCTCATGAACGCGTAGAGGTATTAAATTGAAATTCATATCAAATACTCAGGTCTATAATACCTTTAAGCTGTAACAAAATCAAACTTCTATGTCAACGCAATCAAAAGAAACAGCAATTTGGTATATATATATATATTTGCAATTAAAATACCATAAATGACTCGATTGTCGTGATGCGTGAACTTTTACTTACATACATACCTACAGGTTTGTACGGAGCCCTCGGTGCGCGAGTCCAACTCGCACTTGGCCGGATTTTTTTACATCTACCCAAAGATGCTTTATCGGATTTAGGTGCGGACTGAATGAAGGGCACTCAATATTAATAAAATTGTCTCGAAGGAATTATTTTGTAAGCTTGATCATATACTTTGGATAATTATGTATGTTACTGGAATTTTCAAAATTTAGGTAAATTAACTTCATCCCACGGCAACATTTCGTTTTTCAGTATGTGCAAAATTTTCTCTTTCCTCCATTTTTAACCACCAAACAGGCGTTATATACCTGGGATTGACCTACAGGTCGACAAACAAATCTTCTTCTAATCCCGTACAATCCTATTGATCTTTGCCTCGTCACTCTGTATAAGATATACTTCCACTGGCTGGCTTACCAAGTCAGATGATTCCTTGCAAATTTCAGTATTTTTTTTTGATTATTTGGACTTACAAACGCGTTCTTTTGTTCAAACCTACTATGTAGGCCCAGTTTCGACTATCCCCATCCTTCTAACGATACTGTAAATTTTTGGAGACAATTTTTTGGTGAATATCAGCAGAAGTTTTTCGATGAGCTTTTTTGAAGCCCTACGTTATACTTGCTTGCCAAAGATGAAAAATGGCTGTACGAATTGTTGAATTACAACTTTTTGATTTTCCCATTTGTTAATTATTGAAACAATAAAAATCACTGTTTAGAAATGAAGATCTCCTTATTTAAAAGAAATTTCCAATAAATGACACTTTTAGAACACTAATTTTAAGTTCGCAGAACCTTTTTACGCTAGACTTGTTTACTTCAAAGTTATATGTTAAATGATCCATCTGAGGGACAAATAATAGTAGCTTCTACTATGTACAACTGCATACATTACAGTTTAATTTGACTAAAGAATAAAAGGAAGCGAAGCAAAGAGTTCTCCCTTACGAAGTGTTTCGAATTATTTGTCTATAATTGTATGAAATTAATACCTCGTGATTGAACATTTTCGTTTGCAGAATCGTATCTTCATAGACCAATGTCATGAGTCTTACGACTACAGTCAGAGTTTTGAAAAGAAGGTTTATCGGATTTAAATATTGAATTTGTTTATCAATTTTATAAGCTTTCATAATATAGGTATAGGGAAAATTCGAAAAATGTAAAAGCTGTATAAAGCAAGAGTGCACTGTACCAACCCTCAGGAACAATGCTCCCATTTTAATTACAGCCGCATGCCGTGATTCAGGGCTTAAAAAGTTTTTGAATGAGCGCATTTACTCCTGCCGATGACTTCGATTGCTCTCATTAAGCACCAGCCACGAAAGCAATTCGATTCACGATTATTGTAATTGCGGTCTTATTGAATGAATCCCTTCGTGCAGCGAACATTCAGTGAAACGTGAAAAGTTGCCGTGGCTACGACTGCGAGTCAGGTAGTAGCAGTTCTTTAAGTACACCTCTACTTATAATGTAAACTTCTCGCAATTTAGAGCTCCCCAACGCTCCTTGCCTACTGCTCCGGTACGCCTCCTTTTGCATTTTGGGTGAACAACCTTGCTGCGCTCAAACGAGGGTGGCTCTGTGAATAAATGGTGGTCACAGCCTCTTTCTAATTTCACTCCGTAATTGCTTACCTGATTGTGCAGGTAATGCACAGATGTAAAGTCTTTTTGCCGTCTAACTTTTTGCATCCATGGCTTTCTCCTCATTGTGATACGAGTAATTCCCCCAACAAAGACCATAATTTCGACCGAAGTAAAGAAGGAACTACAAAAGTTTTTAATTCGGTTCAGTCGCCTGGAAAGAGGAGTAACACTGAAGACTCGACCGAATGAGTTTTCCCTCATCAAAGGAAACTTTTTCTTTTCGACCAAGCTGCTGATTTTATTACCATAAAGGGAAACTGTAATAAAGCTTCCGTACTATTTAGATACTTGCATACGCGTAAATATTTTAAAATGATTGTCAGTTTGCATTTTCCTCAAGGAGATTTTAATTTACCATGAAAACCGCGTTGAGGGTTTGTTTGTTACGTTAAAACGAAGATAGCTGAATAACCATTCGATGTTTTTAAAGTTAGGCATTTTCGAAATCGGGAAATTTAAAAAGCGGGCCTTGTTAGTGTTCGAACCATATTTGGGCTATGTATTTTAATTCGAAAAGCAACTTTATGGTTGCTGAATTCAAATGGTTATCAATTTTGGATTTAATATATACATACATACATATAGAACAAAACAAGCTTAATGAGCATGAGATAGCTAAGCAGTATGCTCCTAAAATCGGATAATTATTTAATTTAAAATTTTAGCCTTAGTATAGTAGTTGTTCAATTGTGCATTTTGGTAAGGCAACAAGAGAGCGGAAAAGCGGGGGTGCACCTGAAATGTACCTATCTACTTACATATACGAGTAAAACGCAAAACAGTCGATGCAAATATATAATAATAAGTTAAAAGCACCGATTTTATTTTTAAATTTCTTATTAATTTGTAAATGGACGTGTTGGTTACTAGAAAAATAGAAATAGAAATCGTTCACCCAAAATGATGGAAAAGTCGGAGATTTTCAATTGTATCTGACCACAGAAGATATAAAATATTTCACAGAAAATACAAAAAGTAGTATTTTATACAAGATAGCTGGCCCGCACCCGGCGTTGCTCGGGCACAACTACCCCTAAAATAAAAGTAAACTTTAATAAAAATATGATGTTGCCGATTTCTAATTTATCAAATGTCACTCAGGAGGTTAAGCACATGACGCAACATAAACATATCACTGCTCAACATTCCTCCTCCTCCCCCCCTCCCTTCCCTCACTTTCCAATTGCGAAGCACAGCCTATGTCTCTTAGGAGGTTGTGCGCTACATGCCCACAGAATTTCATCCCGATCAGATAAGTGGTTTTTGCGTGACTCACCATACACATATCACTGGCGTTCAGAATTTCGTAACTTTTAGCAATAGTAAACAGTTACAAAAGCCTATATCACTACTTACAACCTCTTCTTGTCTGTAAAGTTTCATCAAAATCGGTCCAGCTGTTTCGAAGATTAGCCCGTACAGACAAAGCAAGGCAGAAAAAAAGTTGCCCATGTTACTCCTCAAAAACCCCCAAGTACCAAGTTTAATGCATACCGCATATACTTTAAAATTTAGTAGTCTACCACCTTGAATTCGTAAATTCTGACACTTGGTTTGAAAACCTCCAAGCACCAAGTTTGGTAGAAATCACTTAAACTTTTAAATTCGACAGTCCGCCGTCTTGAATTCGGAAATTCTGAGAGTCGGGTTGAAATCAGCGATTCCGAAAACTCCCAGGTACCAAGTTTAGTGGAAATTGCATAAGCTTATTTTCACGGTCTACCATCTTGAATTCATAAATTCTGACAGTCGGGTTGAAATCAATGACTCCGAAATCCCCAAGTACCAAGTGTGGTGGAAATTGCATAAACTTCAAAATTTGATCTTAAAATCTAAAAGTTCCGCAAGTACCAATTTTAATGGAATTCGCATAATCTTTTAAATTTGAAAGTCTGCCATTTTGAAGCATGCAAATAAAAAGAATCCTTTGCCCATCTCAAGGATATTCTCTACCTGTGTTCCAAATTTAATTTAAATCTGTTGATCCGTTTTGGCGTGATCCAAACATACAGAATTCCGTATTGATGCCCTGCAGCGCCATCTAGTGGCGATTTAAAGTAAAACGAATAGCTTGAAAATATTCACCGTGTTCAAATATCTACGCATACCAGTTTTCAAGAATATCGGTTGAACGGTATAGAAGTTGATGTGCTGCAGCGCCATCTAGTGGCGAGTTATAGTAAAACAGATAGCTCGAAAATATACAATGTTCAAATACCTACATATACTAGTTTTCATGCCGATCGTTTGAACGGTATATAAGTTGATGATCTACAATTGGGCTCACGAATGAACCCGATACAACTCGCGCGCCACCTATCGGATCTTATTCGCATTTACATATAAACCTTGGTATTGAGATCTTCTAACACAAACAACTCTCAATCAGTCATTTCATACAACCAAATTTTCAAACATCGTTTACATGTAAAACAACGATTCATTTTTATATATACATCTAATTTTCCGCGCAATGTTCTTAATTTTTTCTTTCATAAGAACCTTCTTGTGACAATAACAAACACAACAAAAAAAGAATTAGCGAAATCGGTCCAGCCGTTTACGCGTGATGGCGTGACCAAGGGAAATAGGGATTCATTTTTATATAGATTACTTTAATTAGTTCAATTAAAAGCAATATAACTTAAGTACTACAGATTTTTAATTACAATAATGAATAAATTTTTCCTCCGCTCACAAGAAATGGCAACAATAAACAAAATTTTAAGCTAAATTGCAATTTTTACCCTCCTTTGTAGGTGAATTGAAACAAAAATTTGTCTAAAAATTATGGACAGACATAGGTATAAATTTCTCATAGCAAAAAATTCTAGACTTAGGAAAACAAGGCATCCCGAAAATCAAATCGTGCCCATTCATTATACAATAAGTATAATCTTAAAAAACACAAACATTTATTTTAAAAATATGCATTATTCATATGTGGGCAAATAAAAACGTTAATAACCGAACCTGTTAGTTATACAACATTCAATAAAAGAGTTGTTCTGTATTTTTTTCAGTAATTTTGAAAATAAAGTTGTAATAGTCCGTCAAACAACGAGGTTTATTTCTTCCACTCGTTTGTCTTTTCGGGCGTATAACTTTTTAAAGGTACGTGAAAAAGTTAGTTTAGTTTAGTAGTTAGAGAATAAATTTAGTTCTGTAAAGAAAAACTCTGACAAACATTTTTGAGACCTACGGTTACAGAGATACTTACCTACCTACATACATACATATGTATAACTTGAAAAATTGATTGTATCCTTCTTTTCAAGTTGCCGGCCGAATGGAGTCAAGTTAAATCACATTTTATTCCATTATTTATGACGGCGTTTTTTAATGATGTTAGTAAACACAAATTGTGAATATGCCCAAATGTTCTTTATTATGAACAGTTATTACCCCGCGAAATATACTTAAATTTTAATGATCAGAAGCTTATAAATGCATTTATGTCCAGTAAAAAATCTTTTGCACCTCGTTGAGTTGCAAAAGATTTTTTAAAGTTCATGAATAATAAAAAGATTTAATTTCTCTAACTCTTCTAACGTTTAGCACAAGAAGTAGAGGATAATAAACAATTTTAAGGTTTTTAATTCATAAACTACATATAGGTAATATATGAAAAAAGCTACTGAAAAACCTTTGGGTCATAAACATTTTTTGAATTTAATAGATTTTAATAAAAATTATAGTTCGATTATAATTTTGATGATATCAACGAGTAAATTAACCGGAACTTGTGTAAAGGTTAAAGAAAATAACGAATCATCTTTTAATAGCTTTATAAAATGAATTCGTGCGTACTCTCTTTCTATGTAGCATTAATAACTTTGTTCTCATTTTCAAGTGTAGGTATAGGTTATAATATTAATTATATTTATTTTGATTCTAGGCTATGTATGTAATGTACACATTTCCTCAACATTTGTCTCGATTTTAGAATAAATATGTAGTTTCTCTTCGTGTATGAAATTTTGAGTGCAATTATCTATTTTGGATACAAAAATAAAGTAAGAGAAGATTAGATTTTATCTGAAACCTTATTTAGCATTTGGTTTCAAAGTAATTTTAGTTTTTCTAACCCAATTTTCTGATGTTCGAAAACGTTATCGGTTAAATAAAATTCTATTCCATTATCGGTACGGCTTGCTAATGAAGAGTCCCCTCTGTGATACCCGGAAACACATTTACAAGCAATAATTTGTTTTTAGAGCTCATTTTCCCGGCCCCGAGCACCAGTACCTCGAATGCAAATTGTATGTAAATGTGGTTACAAAAATTTGTTTACGAGCCGCTTCGTGCAGAATTCCTCCGAGGCAGTTTGCCATTAAGTTTTGACATCGTTCCGCTCAAGTAAACACTTATCTAAATGCACATCTTTCATGATAACCGAATCGATATCTAATTTCGGCGGTAAATGGAGCGTGAACACAATCTCTGAAATTGTAGATAAATTTGCATCGAGTCACCTTTGATTCCGCAGCCACCTCGAAGGAGCAGAGCCGGCATCCAGAGATTCTCCGCATGCTTCGCTGCGATCTGAATTGTAAATATATCCGAGCTCGACTCGAACGGATACCCCTTCTCGGCATTTCATTTATATTCGTTACATGATTAATTCAGAATTTGTTGTTTTTTATTCCGCTCTGGATCTGCCGGTCTATTCAGCTCCAGGCACACACATCCTTTCAGGACCTTTCAGGACAAAAAGCAGGTTTCCCAGGTACTCCCCAGCATATTCAAGGTGAGTGTGACGTAAATCTTAAAAGCTTTTACTGCGCCAAAAGGATGAAATCAAATTTTAAACTTTATCATATGTAGTTATGTTGGGATCCTGCAGCTGGATTAATTAAGCCTTCTCCTGCCAAAAACGAAGGACCGCAGCATGGTGGGTAAAAGGGTCCCAAAGATTTGGTTTATTGACCGAAAAGCAATGACCTGCTCTTTCTGGGTTTTCATTTTCAGTTTTAACATTTTTAGTCGGTCCTTTGTTTCTCAGCTAATGCGCTCACTCAGCACGACCCTTTTCAACTAGGAATTTAAAAGCGAAATAGACATCTTGGGAGTGACACCTCATTTCTATTTTAGTCAGGTACTTTACAAAGTTAGTAATTTAATGTCACTATGATACTTTCACTGCCTAATGAATGTCAGCCTCACCTTTTTTAATTTGGTGCGACACAGACCCAGTTAAGTACATATTAGATATTTGGAGTAATCATTAAAATAATCAATTCTGCAACACTTTGATTCCCTAAAAAAATTAATGCCCTTTCTTCCCAGTTACCCATGTCATTTGACTTGTGTGATATTGGTATGACAAGGGGTCCTTTCGCTCAACTGGACAGTGAAAATACTTCGACTTTCTTCCTTATCTGCTTCACGGATGGTTGCATAGAGTGGCATTTAAATTGCGGATTGACATACCAAAGCCAATTTTAACTCATCATTCAGGCAGTGGGTGTGCTTGGATACATTTGTACTGGAAATATAGACTCTGAGGAGAAATGCGTGCCTTGATTTTAAATAGAATACAAATTTTGAGAACTGTTTATGTGTTTGATAATGGTCTTCTCGATCAATACTTGAATACTAAAATTTGTGACTAAATAAAATTTAACAATTGCGTAGAGATAAACTTAAGAATAAAGGATATTTTAAACTCGTAGTGTGCGTATGAATTTTTATTTAGATTTATAAAATACTGAAATTGATGCTTGAAAGGTAAAATTAGCATTTTAAAAGTTGGGTTTAATTTGGGCATACCTTGGTAGTTTGTCCAGCTTGGTTGAATTAAAATTTACAAAATCAATTTGTTTATTACACCGAAAAACACGGTAGGCTTAAAACCTATCAAGTAAATTTATTTATTTTTACCAGTATTTTTTTCTCAGTGATACTGTGTATTCTGTAAGATTTATGTTATGTCGATACGTGTACAAATTCTGGATATTGTTTAAATACAATTTATACGATAACTGGCGCCTCCAGATTTGTCTGTCCAAATGCCCAGATGTTTGCTCATATGTATGGATATGAATTATGAAGAATATATGTATTTTGATATAATATTTTCAAGTTATTGATAATACAATTTTGTATGCACTTGCTGACGTAGTAGTTAAAATTACATATACCGTATGTAAATGTTTTTATATTTAAAAAATCCCGACGTGACATTATTGATGAAAATTTTTCAGAAATGACAAAAATACCCTGATTCAATATAGTCCTGTTTTCCAAATAAAGAGAAACATATTCGGGTAATTCGAAATATACATTTTTAAAATTCCAACCCCTTATTTTCCTCTTCAGCAGTCAGCGGAGATTATCCCGGAAAAGATAAATTTAATAGCATGTCCCAAGAATTCATGGGTATTGTCCTAGAGGACATTAAAAATATATCGAGTGACTTTAATGCAATAGCTCCGCTGGGAAAATACGTAGAGGAGTGACCGTAGGGCAGAACTTCCATGACAGAATAACGACAATGGATACACTGTATTGGATTTTGCCTGCAGTAAAAATCTTATGGTAAAATCGAATTCCGGAGAGGCTTTTATTTGGAATGTGGATATTCTTCGATGACAGTTTATGCAATTAAATGTCTATCACTTTTCCTCGAACAGCCCTGGGTACTCGATCCTTATAGTTTGAGGCTTTGTATCACAGTTTACAGTTGTACATATAAATTATTTCAATTCGTTATATGACTTTGAACTTCACGACAAAAGCTAATAATTTCCGTTTTTTTTTTTAGGAAATATGCCTTCATTTATCGATTAAGAACATACATACATATGTATGTGAAAAATTGAACTTGTAAAAATAGATTTTGGCATTCTGATTCCCACTTATATTCCGAACGATATGTATGAATATTTATTTGCTAATGAATAAGAAAATAATTTTATTTTATTTTACAAAAATTTTTTCGTTTTATTTACATGCACCTATGTATAATATATAAAAAAATTGTATACTTACCAAAAATCTGTATCTACAAAATAAGAAATTAATGGCAAGGTTTTAAATGTGCGATGACAAAGAAATGTTCACCGACTACTTCCAATAATGAAGGCATATAATTTCCTCAGATCTCACAGAAATAAATTTAAACAAAATAAAAGTGCCCCGGCACGACGAGTACTTATGTTTTCATTTTCTGAGAAAATCCCAAAATCTGATATTGCACATTTTCCCTGGAGAGATACAAAACTAAATAGAGATAATAACCAAAAGCAGACCAACGAAGGTTAAGCTGAATTTAAGGCGGGGATCCAACTGTGCCCCACAAGATAACGCCAAGGTCGGTTGGCTCCAGGTCTTTATTAGGAAGGTCTTGCTCCCTATAAATCCTACGGGAATTAGGAAGCATCTCTCGAGAATTCACTAATCTTCTCAGCTTGCGGTTGTCAAAAAGACCTAAGAGGATGAAAATTAATGAAAGATAAAAAGGACAAATATCCAATTATGCGGATGAATATATAGAAGCAAAGGCTTCAGCCGAATAAAATTTTTATTTCGGTAGCTTCCCGGAGAAAATTACATTGATAACATTCGTGAGGCGCCAAAAAGGCGGAATCCGAGAAAATAATTTGCTAGCATTTTGGTCCAGGTCGTCCCTGAAAAGATTCCTTTTTCATTTTAGTAAAGGAAGTCCGCTCCTCTGGAAAGACAGTGGATGATTGGAAAGATTTTATATGGAAAAGTGCCGAGCTGGTCGCAAATACAATTTTGCACAACATATGCTCGGCTCAAATGAAGTTGTTCTTTTCAGCTCCCGCTTTAGATGCGATCAACAGGGGGCCTGTGGAAGAGGTTTGGCTGTTTTAATATTTTTAAGACAACCTTCGTATCTTGCTACCCTCCAAGGCCAGCACGCTATTTCAAGAAACATCTGCACTACGTGATGGCATCTTCTAATTTATCCGTGGCGCTCTGGAACTAATAAAAGCGCTACGTAAAATACTTTTTAATTTTGAGAAACATACTTGCTCAGCCCTGCAGAAGTTTCGCTGAGGAGCATGAGCTTTTCATTTATACCGAGATTAAAAGGAAATTGCAAATTTATTAACATTTTAATTTCGCAGAAATTTAAAAAAAACTTTAAGAGCTGGTTTTGATGAGGTTTCACGGTTTATATTAGTTACACAGCTTCCTCGACTCGTTACTCCAATGACGTGGAGTTTATTGAAGCCACTGTGCAATTGAAAGGCACTTGCTTTGCTTGTGTAATTAACGGGAAAATGATGATGATGGGTCCTGAGGGAGGGCTACAATTAATTTGCAATAAAAATGTATGATGATTTATCCTGAAACATAACTCAGGAAAACTACTTACTTTTTATTCAACCGAGCTCAAAGAAAAGCGCTCAATTTCCTGGAGGCTATTTTCATAATTTCGCGAAAAGTAATAAACTTTGTGGAAGTTTCTACAGATGTGTGTGGTTTCCAGGATGGTTAACCTTTGCTGCTTCATACAGAATATTAAGCTAAATTGAGGCAGGATATGAATTTATGATTAATGACTTAATTGATTCTGTACCTATTGTATAAGTTGTACTAAGTGTAATTTTATTTTTACACCTAACACACAAAGTAAATTTTTTTCACACATGTGGTGCTCTTAAATTTTTTTAAACGAGTTGAAAACGTTTTTAAAAAATGAAGAAAAATGATAATTTCGATTACATATTACACATTATTCAGTATGCGAATAATAAATAGTTACACTAAAGGAAATGTAAGTATTTCTAGGTTAAATATTACATATGGGAACAATAACGCTTCCAAATCTAAAGAACTTGGTGAACAGAAAAAAACTCAATCCCTACCTTGTTGAAATTTTATACACACACTATCAGCAATCAAGTCAACTGACATTGATGTAAAATTACATCACAAATTATAAACGTTTTATTTATTCTAATTTTTGCTTGAATTGCCGGAATATTTTCATTTCTAGATTCTACTATGAAATTCTCTACCTAGATTTTGTTCTTTTCATAAAATTTTTTAGTATTTCTCAACATAAAATCCCCATTAATTTTCTTGAGATGAATTCTTTCTCTGACTTTTACAAGCAATTGTAGTACTGCAATACAAACTATGTTCCAGCCAAGACAATTTTTTTCAATTAAATTACTGTAATATGTATTTGAAGGTACATACATAAATATCTCGGGTAGTTTAGTGAGTTGAGTGCATAGAAAATGTTGGGTGTATTAAGTTATTAGCTTTATTTAGTGAATTCTCTAATTCAAGAATAAAATGCTCCGTTGAAAAACGAGAATTTGAAAGGTACGACAGACAAACTGTATGTAGATAGTAACGAAGCAGTCTTCACAAACTTCATCATCCGTCTGGCTTAGAGGAATCTTCAGCTGAACTCTTAGCTCACTGCAAACGTTGGTGCTAATAATTTGTAAACATCTTTTCCTAAGTACAAAGTGCAAGGAGCTAGTCCATAAAGTTGGCAGGACGCTAGTGATGTGATAAAGTCCGTGCACCAGGTACTGCAGCCCAGTTAACATCAATAAAAGTTTGCTGGCGAAATACGTTGTAAAAGATAATGGCAGCTGAAGAGGGTAAAGTGTACGTGCCAAACACGGTTCATTTACATGGACGAAGTCCGGATCTCGGAATGCCCCGGCATATCTTTAAATACAGATTACCATATTACAAATTGCCCATCCGACATCATCTGGCGCTGGCTCCTGCAAAGGTTCAGATACTGTGGCGCTCTGGATGCAGTCGACGTCCATGTGGACGCAGCCATCGAGTGAGGCAGCGGCAAACATTATAAAAACGTGTTAAGCATAAGCGATTAGTGGTTATGTTGCCCATAAATTCAGGATTAAAGTCCAGGCCGTTCAGTGGAACCAGGCGCACCCAGTAAGCATTTATTAAAGGGTATAGCGCTGGCAAGTTGAGAAAAGCATCTTCTCAGAAAACCCACCATTTTATCGCCACTTTATGGGCATCCTCTGGGTGATTTCGAAAAAAAAGATTGCGGATTTAGCTGCCCTCGGTGCAAAAAATAAAGCCATGCTTTTATCCTGTGCGGAATTATGCTTTCAAGGCCTCGTAATTACTTGCCCGTTTTATTGTTTTACGCGCTCCTGAAAATGCTGGGTATAAATGGAGGATTTTCACTTTTATGATTATGCGGACATACTCCTCTGGCTTACGATCTACCATTAGGAATTCATTTTACACAGGATATTCGTAAGTGCACCCGAATGTACTTCCTTTGATTCCATGATATTAATTTGATACGCACAGCTTGGACCGTCCTAATTTTAATTCTGGTAGTATGCTCTCAATACATACATATATCAGGAAGTTCTTATAAAGGTATTAGGTCACGAGAGTATTATTTTATTTTTTAAAAAAAGTAACATGTTTATAAGACACGTAAAGTAAAGCAACATAGATTTAATTATTTTTATGTAGGAACAAGCGAATTTACTTATACACTTATGGACAAAAAAATAAATTCAGAGTTGTAAAAAGAAATAGCAATCATTCCAGTATAAAAACTTTATGTAGATTTTTGATCAGTTTATTAAATGGAGAGTAAAAAGCCATACCTTATTTTTCTCCTTATACTTACATAGAACATTACAAATAGTTGACTTCGCAACAAACTCACAATTTAATTTAATTAATTTAAAAACGAACTTCGATACATGTTAGTGTGTAAAATTAAAGCAAATTTTTAGTTGCTTCCCTAGCACTGCGTATGGTAGTCTTTATTCTGAAAAACCTCAGCACACCTTTGTAGCATATAGACGCCTTTAAATTTTATAATAGTAAATTGAGGTGTTTTCCCATTCCTGTTACCTGTGTTTCCATTAGTTCTGCTTTATTTCTGTAACCCTAATTTGCCGTTGAAGGATCCTCAACAGATTTCTGATAGAATTCAAATCTGGTGATTGTGTCAGCAAATCAAAAATTTGAAGCCCATTCTCATTTACTAGCTTCGATGCGCGTTTCGGGTCATTATCATGCTGAAACACTCATCGAAGCGGCATTTCCCATTCGGCATATAGAAAAATTTGCATCTCCAAAATATATATATTTGTAAATAAAATTATCTATTATTTCCTTTCTTTCAAAAAAAGGATCCACACCGTTCGCTGAAAAACGGGTCCAGAAATCTGGCTAACGTTAGTGCGTATGCCAGTGTAAGTTGTGAATATAGTTTAGTAGAACTCATCAAATAATTTCACTTTTGCATATTTATTTTTTTGTTCATAAGTTTATGTACGTATGTATATAGCTCCAAATTGTTCCGCTTACGAATAGAAAAAAAAATGAATCAAGAAAGCTGATACCAATTAGAATTATTATGTAGATCTTTGATACTATAGCATTTTGCAAATAGGAGATAACAAAATATTCCAGTTTTAATTTGTATATGTATAAGTGTTTTAATTCTTATTTTGTTTAGTTATAATAGAAGAAAATGTTAATATCTCCTATGTTATTGTAAATTTTACTTAGGGCGGAAATAGCCTTTTTGAACAGTTGCAGATGACTTTGTGTAGTTCTATGTTCTTGACCGTCATCAACTTATTTAAAGTGCTGACCTACACCTTGTAATACAAACCTTTTTTTTCAAAAGGCGCAAGAGTTGATCAGACAGGTCTGCAATACAAATGTGTTTTATATAGGTATTATTATTGTAATAAGATCATAACCAATACAACAACAACTTTTAAACCATATAATTATCCGGTTCTTGTTCAAAGAACTAACTACATACATAAAAAGTTCCAACATTGCAACATACCTAATATAAACATAAAAAATAAATTCTTCGCATCGACGGATAAAACGAAAATAAATACATATTTCAAAAATTTTCATGAGATGCAATAGGTTCTAATATGAGCAGTTTTAAAATTTTCCTTCTCAGTGTTTCAATTCTATTCTTCCTTATTCGATTGAAATTCACCAAAAATAAAAGCAACCACAGATATTAAAGTCAGGTGTAACATCTAGATATTGTGCGAAGACACAATTCGATAACTTTCACATCCACTAGGGATTTAATGACAGGTGTCATATCTTTTCCCCTAAAAAAAAACAAATGTTTTTCAGATCAATGAGCAGATTTTGCTGACTTGGTCACAAAAAAATTCCAGTTGGCATCCGCAGAAAAACAAAGGCAAACGACCAATGTTATAGGCACGCATTGATATCTGGAAAAGAATATGAGATTCCTGGTAGTCCTGGTTTTACTGCCAAAAGCAAAACAAAGGTGGGTGGAATGCGAGGATGAAATCAATCTGAAATAATGTTAATTTATATTTGCAATTTCGTTTAGCTTATTTTGAGAAAATATAATTTGATTCTTTATTTTCTGCTTCATATTATTGTGGCTTGGTGGAATTTGGTAATTTCGGTCATTTTGGTTCAAAATAGATTAAATACAGAACGAATCGAACAGTTAATGAAATAACAACATACATCATCAAGGGTTGTCTATAACAGAGTGTATATCAATCAGTTTTATCAGAATTTTCTCCATATTAATAGCAAAAACAGAGAGTTTTCTGTTTGTGACAAAATGGTAAGACATCTTAGAAATTAGAAATTTATCTATTACTATGTATCTATTATAATTATTATAAAAATTAAACTATGAGCACTGTAGTGTACCAATACCTATGTATATATAATATGTAATTACTTTGCATTAATTTTGTATGATGAAAGTTGTTGGTAAGTGAGCATATAATTATTGCACAATTCAAACATCTTCTTTGAGATTTTTACATATTTACAATCTATATATACATACATATGTACGTATAAAAGAGAAAGTTTATTATTATGTGTGTTTGGTACGATTGGACTCCTTCACTGTACAACCGATCATCCTGAAAGTTTTAGCAAGTATTATTGCAATTACACGGATTTTAAGATGGCGGGTTGTCAAACTTTGAAGTTTATGCGATTTTCACCAAACTTAGTTCTTTTGGGGGTTTTCGGATTCACTGATTTCAATTCGACTGTCAGAATTAACAAATTCGAGATTGCGGACTGCCGTATTTTGAAGTTTATACGATTTCTATAAACTTGATATTTGGGAGTTTTCCGGGTCGCTGATTTTAATTCGACTGTCAGAAGTTACGAACTCAAGATGACGGACTGTCAAATTTTGAAGTGTCAGTTTTTCACCAAATGGAAAAACTAAAAATATTGTTTATCCAAACGCGTTGCAATAAATATCTATAAAATTTCTACTTATCCAAACAGTCAAGCAATCAACTAAAAGTAATCATTTTTTATTTGTCGAGGTGTAGGAACGCACGCTAGGTATTCACTAGTCTACAATATAAGTAAAAAATAAAAATCACATTACGCTCAACCTCCAAGTAACTCAATAAAATGCAAGAATTGGAATTGGCAATACTGGAAATCAAAAGATCACTTTGAACTCTGAACTCATGGTTATTCTTAATTTAAATAATAATCATAGTTAACATGTCTATAAGTGTAAAGCTTGCCAAATTCCCGTGAATAAAAAGGATCAAAAAGAAAATTTGAAATAGTTTTAAAAATTTTCAGTGTAATTTCCCAATAATAAGTTTTGAGGAACATGAAATGCAAAATATAAATGGGTAATTTCAATAGAATACAAGAATTCACATGTTATTTTTACGATATTTTATATTTTTTATTAGAGCCGTCTACTGATTATAAATCAAATAAAAATATTGGTACCAAAAAAGAATTGATAAAACTCAATAATGAATTTCCGCCGATGAAATTGCAGAGGTTGTTGTTTTTCGTTATTTAAATATCAATTTATCTACGACTGATGTCATTTATAATACGTCCAAAAGTTCTAATTCAATTTATTTATTTATTTTAACAAAATCCCAGAGCGTCACAATCAATCCAACAGAGTGGTGCAGATGCAAGTAGCGATAGTAAAATTGTTGCCAAATATGGATGCTTTGCAAGAGGTTCGCTTGCAGAATTAGATCAACTGCGTTCGCTGTTGCATCATTCAAAAGGAAACCCACGACAGTTAATGGAAGTTGTAGAAAACTTGATAGAAAAAATCAGCATTGTTAAAGGTCGCTTCCTGGAATCAGTTGCTGATTTTCAGACAGAATTATATGAATTTTCTTGTGATTTAGTGTCGAAATCTGAAGAGAGGATTACTACATCTGCTCAGAAACCAAAGCAAAATGATGGTTTTAAATTGAGTAAAAATCCCTTCTTTGTTTGTGTTTCAGCAAAGAATGTCTTTAAAGAAAAACCGACATTGTTCGATTATATCTGCATGGCCACTGAAATTTATAATATCCAAAGTGATTTGCAATTATTGATTAATAATATTACCCAAAATCAAAACACCATGAAGAAAGAGCCGCCAAATCCTAACGAGAGTTTGGGTATTTGCTCTGAGAAAAATAGACGAGTTGCTGTCCAAACGGACGGTGTTTTCGATTATGTTAACAAAAATGAAGTAACTAAGTGTGATAAAGCTGTCTCCGTTTTAAATATTCGCGATGAAGTAGTAAAACCAAAATTGCGAAGAAGCCTTACATGTTACGTTAATTATATTCCACCAGTCGAAAACATAAACTCAAGTGAAAATCCTAAACCAAATGAAGAAATTATAGGATATCTTAGGCCCCAAGAATATCCCAAAAAGACAGATAGCAGTCTTAATTCCTTTGAGCAATATTCATTTGGTATTATGTGCACATAGTACGTAAAATGATTTTTTAAAAGCCTAAATCTTTCTAGATGAACAAATAAAATATAATTTATCAAGGTCGCATCTAATGCTAGGAGAAAATTCAAATCCAGTGACAAAAGAAAGGAAGAAAAAATATGAAACAAATAAACGCAAGGAAATTAAAAGAAAAATTCGCGGTAATGGTAAGAAAGTCTTGTTTTATGTCTCCTGCTGTTTGACTTATGTTTTTTTTTTTTTTTGACAAAGCTATTCGTCTAATGAATGATTATTTGAAAGTGAAGACTAAAGAAAATCCTACAATTCCACTAGAAAGTCAGCCTAGCAGCTCACCGAAGATCGCTTGTAAAACAAGCAAATGCAATTGCCTTCAAGCAGTGTATGAAGTCCTTAAAGGATGTCAATCTCGAAAAGGTAAAATTTTAAGTTGAATATATTCCTTGTGTTAGCTTTAAACACCAAATGAGTCGTTCTGAAAGTGGCCCAAGTCTAAAATGTCGTAAGGACGATTTTACCTCCAAAGAATACATATACTGTACAATGTACATACATACATATATAGAATCCTCTTCCTCTTCATGAGAATTCCTTTTATGGAATATAAGAATAATTTTACACTCGTCCATGTCCCGAACACAAGTACAAGGTGTTAAGATTAAGAGCGTTATAATTTACCAACATAAAAAAATTAATGGGAAAACAATTTTTTTTACGAGATTTTATTATGCGTAAATCATCTATACGAGGTCCGATTTACTACTACATACCTACCTACATACTTACGCATAGAACATTGGAAAACTTTTATGTTTTTAAAAACTAATATGTCCTTTTAATCAAGGTTCTGTGCATTGCTTAATTAATATTTATATAATACTTATATACTTTGCTTTTACACATAGAAAAAAAGTCTCTGGTTGCGACCATATTGATGACATCATCAGTTATTTAAAGACCATTATTTGGTGCAAAACTAAAATTCATTAAAAACCATTGAACCAATTCGCTTAAAATTTTAAATAATAAGAAGAATCTTTTAAACTTAAATCAAAAATAGTAAATTATAAATAATACATTTTGAACACAAATTCATAATTTCCGAATTCGAAAAACCTTGCTATGAAATTTCAATCATATCGAGGTGCAGAAATATTTATTCGTGTGAATTTCAAACTAGTGTGAATTTTCACAAAAAAAATTTAATATTAATTTTTAAATAAATCGGGCCATAAATGAAAAAATTCATCTGCTATTTTTACTCGACTACGGCAAAGCCAAAGGGGAGGTCAACCTGATTCACTTACAAGGGGCTTTGATTAAATTTGTGGCAATTCATATAGCCTCAGATTTTGTAATCATGTGTTCATATATGTAAATGTATTATATCTCATCTTGGGCAATTATTGAAGAATAGTTTGAGTTTCACTCAATTTACAATTTAAACGATTGTTGTAGAAAAGTCAAAGTTGTATCATATACATATTTGATTTGTTTGAAGCCTTTACAGTTGTCATTATTTTTGTAAAAGATAAATAACACCTTTATATTACTCGTTACCCAAATAGAACTGTCCAAAATTACTGCACCCCCTGAATATAAACCAAACATTTTTTAAATTTGTTTTTAATATCATTGCTTAACAGGCTTTGCTTCCAAATCAATCGATTCTGTTCACGCAAAAATATTGTATTATTTGTGTAGTTCATTTTTATTTAATGATTTTATTTTTTTATTTCTGTGAAGCTTCCACAGTAACAATTGAGGATACTAGCAAAATGTATGATTTAAATGAAATTGTGAAAAAGAGCCATAAAAGTGGACGAGGTAACAACTTGAGTAAGTAGAATCAAAATGTGTTTAAAACATGTTCCTAATATGCAGAAATAGGGAATGCCCACAGGAAACATCAAAAATGCAAAAGAGAGAAAAGTTCTTTAGAAAAGAATCAAATTGTTTCCGCCACAGAAAAACTACCCGGCAGATGTGATGGACTAATGCAAATAGAAAAATGTAAGGAATTTTGCAAACCAGATCACTGATACATCTAGCTTATATAAATAAAATTTTGCTAAATTTTGTATTGTACTTGTGAAATCGCAGATACGAGAAAATTAATTCGGCATTCGAGAATTCAGTTTTTGCAATCGAGTGTAAGATAAGTAATCTCTGAATTAAGCAAAATCTACAAAAACTGAATTCTCGAATATGAAACTCGTAAATCTATAGGTATTCAAAAACTAATTTTTTGCAAACACAAGAAATATTATAGTCCAGGCAGCATGGACCGGCCGGCGGCTTAAAATCCTACTTCATCGAATTATAGAAAAATTCTTTTATATGTGGAATTAAAAAACATGAAATGATGTTTGAACGAAAGAAGCAGTGGGTCGACTTGGACTGGGAGATAAAGGGCCGAGCTACATACACCCCAGCCGGTTTAACATCTTCTTATTTTGAGGTAAATTTGAAATACTATAAACTTTGGACAAAAAATAGACAAGCTCATCCGAAAACACACATTTGTTTTCGAACTAAAATTCACAAACTTTAATGTTTTGATGTTTTTCCGAATATCTTTATTAAAAGAAATTCGAGGATTGTATTCTAGTTATGCGCTTCATTTATTCCAGATTTGTTTTTCTTAAGGCAGAATTGTTTTTCTAATTTAGATAAGGTAGGATTTTATAAAGCCGCCGTCCGTTATTTTTAAATCCAAATAATTTTGAGTTTAGCAGTGTAAAAGTGACTTATAATAACAATTTTTCAAAATTAACTAAGCTCAAAAAAGATTTGCAGAACAAATATGGGAGCGCGACAAATTTTTCAAGTTGGGGGTTAACAGCTGGTAATTTCTATACTATGAGTCCTTTTATGATTTTTGTACTTAAATAATAATAATTTCGCGCGAAAATGAATACGAGGCACATTACGATAATAAGAGTACAAATATGCCACATTAAGGTACAAAAGTCAAAACAGGGACCTATAATTTTTACTTGATATAATATTACTAAAATATAATTCCTAGCCTTGAAAAGCCGAGGAGCAAAGATAAAAGACGAAAAATATTGCGCAAGAGAAAAAAAGAAAAAGATGCTTGAAATCTGGTTCAGATATTTTCGACAAGAAATTTTGAAAAAAATTAAGAAACGATATGTCGCACAACAAAAATTAGAAAAAGGTGAATTCCTATTTATAAAAACTTCCTCAAGAATAACCCAACATACAATTTTAATAACTGTAATTAAAAATTAATATCCGGGATGCAAGCCAATCTTTAGTATAAATAAGAAACACGTTGTTCTTGATTATTTTATTGATGATAGTTTATGGAATCAACTCACAATAGTAAAGCTTAGAATTACAATTATACTTTAATATTACATTTGGTGCTTTTTAAGCTATTATAGTATTTTTTCAAAAAAGGTCTAATCAAATTAATTCTTCGAGATGTTCAAACTTTAGTTTTTTTTTGCATACAAATTGTTTGGCAGCATAAAAAACCCCAGGTTAGGCCTTTATTTTTATTATAACAAAGAATCACACAAAATTTAAAATGGATCGCATTAATAGTTTTTGAGTTATCGCAATCAACGGAAATGATACTTTCGAAAAAACATAATTTCGAAATAATCGCGTTTCATGTTTAGTTCAATTCAGCTCATAATTTCAGGTAGCGTGCTCTATGCCTATAACTTTTGAGCCGATGCTGTAATAAAAACCAAATGGGTAAGAGCTTTATATAATTTCTTTCGGAAATATGTATATCTGAAACATCAGTAGCATTTTGATATTAATTTTTACAAGATTTCAGAAGCATTTTAGAACTACCTTATTCATTGTACTGGTATCAACTTTTAAATTCTAAGTAAGTATTCTTAACATAACAATTTAATGCTGATACAACTTGCCCTACATAGATTCCATACAACAACCCCAATTTCCCTTTTACGTTAGGATTAAGAAATTAGGTACTGTATCAGAAATAAGAAAATTCCTTTCTTTTCAAAATAACTACAGAACAAGGAAATAACTCCGTCACTGATAGCAAAAACGTGTTAGTTAGGTGCTCAATTTCGACCTTCAATCTCAATTTATTTGTAAGTTTGTTTGATATGTTATTTTTCTCTTTCTTTTAAAGATAAATCAAGGATTGAAAAAAACAAGGAAGAACTTCTTATTTTGAAATATAATGCTTAATAAGGATATAAAAAAAGTTGCAACCAAGCGGCGGATTTTTGGACAATTTCTTCGGAAAGAAATAATCAAAATTTTGGCGATTCACAAATGTAATTGAAAAGAAATCTCGAAATCTATTCGGGTATTTTTTTATCAACCAGTGGAAATTTAATAACGCAAAGCAATTTTTAGTGGTACCATACCAATTTTTCTTTGTTCTTAAATCTTAACATTCTCATAACAGTTTTTGATTTATTTAAATATTTTCTGTTAAACAATGGTAAACGTAATAATATATGAATATACATATGTATACATAAAAATATTATGGTTTTAAATTTATTCTTTAAAATGTTAAATGATGACAAAACTTTTAAACCAGTTGAACATGTAAAAGTAATTTGTTGTTCGTGGATAAAAGTGTTTTTAAGTTGTAATTGTCTAACAAATAGAAATGTGCGTTATAAATAGGTAATTTCGTTACATAACTCTTCTTTGGAAATTTGTTTTAAGATCCAGTCGACATAGTGTGACACTTTGGTTAATACTCCTGGATAAGGTGGAACTGTGCACGGTTTTCGGCTCCAAGAAACAATTCCTAACTGCTTTCCATCAACAATAAGAGGACCTCCAGAGTCACCATTACACTGCCCTTTCCCACCTTCTGGTACTCCGGCGCAAAGTTGTGTTTTAACCGTAGTACCATTATGTCGGTTAAAACATTCTTCGTCAGAAAAGGTTATCAGTTCAACTTTCTGTAAGTCCTCTTGAATGCTTCCACCGCTCTAAAAAAATCACTGCTAAAATGTATTATAAGGGTGAATACAGAGTGCCTGGTTGACTCTTGCCAAATAGTTGCGGAAAATTCAAGGGAATTTACTACAAAACTAAGTTGTGACGGACTCGAACGGACCGAGAAAAGGGCATTTTTTTAAAACCCAAAAGTACCAAGAGGTGTCAATAAAAAGCGGTCAAGAGCATGTCGGGACATGATTGTATAGGGTTTCGTAACATAAACATTTATTAATAAAAAGCTAAATAAAATAATAATGTATACATATATACACACATGCACACGCACGCATACACATATAGACCCACAAACACAAATATAAACGCGCGCGCAGTTTTTCTCGAACAGTTGTTTGAGTCCAAATAAGCATAACTTCGTCGGCTATAACTCGTAAATTATTCGACTAAAGTAAATGTGCTATTTTTAAAAGTAATTTCAGTATATTTGGTAGTATTCTAGATTTTTTCAGATTTTGCCGTAAATGCGTTCAGGGTGATATCTCGACCAAAACAAACTTAATCGAGAATGGCCATTTTGGAGTCGAATATTTCTAAAACGGGACATAATTTTGAAAAACGGTTTAAGATACCTTTTCAACGAAACCCCACTCGGTGGGGTAAGTAAAGATGTTTTTTTTTTCATCCCCACTTTGCACGCAAAACTGGACGACAAGTAAAACTGGAACAAAATTCGGGACTGTTTTCAACTAAAGTTCGTAACCAAAAATGGTTTTCATTCACGGTTACCCTACGAATTTCTCCCCTGTGGTTCATAAGGTTTTTTATCACCTTTTCGAAAAAAGAATTGGAAATTTCGGTATTTAACTAAAACTCCACAGAAAACTCGTGCGCCGGACAACTAACAAATGTACAGCAGGGAAGAAAATTGGCTTCGAACCGAACTAAAAAAATTGAAAAATTTCTGCTTTTTCGCCTGAAATTCATTAATATTTTTGCCTATAAGAAGTAAAAGCCACTATAGTTTTACTTTGTTAAAACTTTTATGTCCCTGATTTCCAAAGAGCCCGATTAAATTCAATTTATCCAGAATATGTATTTAATTCAGCCTCCATAAGACTAAATGTTTTCTTGAACTGTCAGACCGGGGATACTATTTATTATTTCTGAGGTTTTTCGATTTGAGACTTATTTCGTAAGCACTTTGAAGTAAGGAAGAGTGGAAAAATAATGAAAAATATACACCTCCCACTGTTTTCGAGATCTTCAAAAAAATAACGACCAATTTACAACAACATCCACATACAAATTATTTGCTATTTGAATTAGATTTTCCTTTTACAAAATACTTCTATTAACTGAGAATTTTCCTTTTACAAAGGACAGTAAATATGTAGTAATAAGTAGTTTAAACCCATTTCTATATTATTTTTGTTTTAAAGAAGAAGTGTGTATTTTTCACAACCGAAAAAATTTGATTGTAATATTATATGTATAATGTGATATTAGTCAAAAATCAATGAAATTTTACTTTAATATGCATTACATAAATTTGACTCAAAGTACATGCAGTAGCAAACTCTTTAAGCTTTTAACTAAGTGAATGGTCATTCCATTATATTTATCATTTAAATCAAAAACTCTATTTTATTTCGTAAGCTATTATTCTTGAGAAAATGCTAATTTAATGAATATTTCTTAACTCATCCTATACGCCCATATTTTCTACCTTTTTTGAAATAAACTTAGTAACAGTGCCTTTTAAATTACTGAAAACGAAGGTAAGTTAAAAAATTTTAAAAGTCAATCATAATTATCCCGACGGTAATAGAATGGCAGAGGACCCTATTGACAGCCTTGTTACTAAAAATAGCATTAGCCAAAATTTTTAGGATGCGTTTTTAATTACATACCTACAAGCTATTAAATAAAATCCATATATTTATCTCAAATTATATTTTTTCTTATCTTGAACTGAAGAATTATCTCGGTAATTATTGTAAGCAGTCAATCCAAGCCTCTGTATATACAATATAGTATTAGAAGTAGGTACGTACCTTCTGAAGGCCCCATCCAGCAAGAGTTGCATTGGTACCAGGAGGTGCTTCATATAATTGTTCTGGAAGCTTTACAGGTTGAGTGGTAACATTAAATACTATTGGACTTTCAGAGTGCATTTCAAGAAGTGCCACGTCGTTTTCCAAAGATTTAGAAGGATCATACCCTTCGTGCACAACTATTCTGCTCACATTCACAATCGTAGAGCCTTCCTTCGATAGTTTGGTGGTACCATATTGAACAGATATTGAGGATGCGTTCTTACCATAAACACAGTGTGCAGCAGTAAGAATCCACATCTCATTAAGAATAGAGCTACCACAAAAATGCCTGCCTGTCGGTGATCGTAATGAGGCCTGTTATAATTATAAAGGTATAAAAATTAAAATATAGTAGTAATTTTGGATTAAATGAAACTATTTTCCAATTTAAAAAAGGTATTTTAAAACTTAAATTAGTTTTGAGTTGAATAAAGCTATTGATGACTAAGCAAAATAAGCTCATAGAACTTTTTAAACGATAATTTTTCATTTTGTTTTAAATTATAGTACCATATTTTATATTTTCCTTTTGTTCGCGGACGCAGTATTCTCGATTTTACTTATCAGCGAATTGGTAAAAGTTTTCGAAACTCTTGAGCTCCGGCTACCACATGTCTTTAACTTTGTATAAGTGAAATTTTATTAGTGTAATCGAAAAATATTAAAGGTTGCTTTTTATGTGAATAGGAAAGCTCAAAAATTTTTCAAAATGTGATACAATTACTTATAGAATATGGAAAATTATATGTAGAATAAAATATAAAATAAAAGTGAAAAGAACAAGAAAACTATCCCACTTACAATAAAAGGAAATTCTCCATCGGCTGCTTTAGTTCCATTTACTATTCTACTTTGAGCTTTTACTGAAACTACTGCTGTATAAGAAATTATTTTTATGATGATCAACAAAGCCAACATCCTTGTTGCTGTCAAAGTTTTGACTAAAGAGTTTTCTAAAAGTGATTGCCTTTTTGTAGTAAGTGGAGCTGATAACACAATTCAAGCATTCATGATGTCGTGCTGAGTTGGGTGTTTTGTTAGCCTACTGAAGTATGCATTTCATTAATTTTATCAGAGCATGTTGTTTTTATATTGGTATCTTTTTTCGTATGATTAATTGAAAAGAAAGAATTACAATTTATTGTTTGTTAAATCGCGTGGCATAGACACGAAAGTTAACGTAAGCTGACATTAATAAAATATTTATTTTATTTATGACTAACTGACAGTATTTCTTAACTAAATCTGAATAAGATCGACAAATTTAAACATTTTGTGTTGTAAGCTTGGTATCTCGTTATATGTTTGTCCACAGTGTTAGTGTAAAATATAAATAAAATCGCATATATCATGTTTTAAAGTGATATACAAATTTTTTTGATATTATAAGCACCGATCTTCTTCCTGGTTTTATTTCCTATAGAGCAACATTTCACCTTTTCCCACGCAAAAATATCTTTTTTCATTTCAAATGTATAAAAATCCATTTCAAAAGTGCTCTTTTTTATTTCAAAAGTACTAGTTTCCAAAACATTAATAAGGAAATTTAACACAAAAGAGCTAATTATTCCAAATGCAAGGTATGGAATAATGAGCACTTTTGTGTTAAATTTCCATACTAATGAGTAATGTTTTGGAATTCAGTACTTTTGAAATAAAAAAAAAGCACCTTTGAAATGTATTTTTACACATTTGAAATGGAAGAAGATACTTTTGCGTGGGAAAAGGTGAAATGTTGCTTGAAAATGGTATATTATATTAACTTATAATTATAATTTTGACGAAGTCTGATAATGAAAATTTGCATTGTTATTAAATGTTAGAGTTGATAATGGAAGATAAAAGTTTATTTGTAATATATGAAAAAATAGAAGTCTTGTACTTTGATCATTATCTTCAATCTTCCATTTTGGGTTTAAAACAATTTAAATACTATACTTATATATATACTTTTGAAATCGATTTTTATACATTTGAAATGGAAAAATATATATTTGCGTGGGAAAAAGGGAAATGTTGCTTGAAAATGGTATACATCAGAGCCTTATTAGAGCATTAAAAAAGGGGACTAGAATTAAGTAATGTAGTATTTTTTGCATTTTTATACATATATAATAAGAAAATAAATGTTTTCTTGATGAAATTTCCATTGTTTTATTTAAAACAAATAAACTTTTCTTAATCAATTATCTTGCCCTTAAATTGTAAATATGGCTAAATCGATTAAAATATGTATATTTACGTTATTTGATGTCCTTATCATATTTATTATTCAACGAAAGGCATTAAATAAGTTCTATATGAATCGATTTAACTTGTTTGAACTGGTACAATTCATTTATGTACATAATACATTATTATCACAATAAGGACTTGTTATTATGAATTAGTAACTAAACCATATTGTTTCGATAAATTTCACTTATAAAAGCAATTAGATATTTTGTATTTTCTGCTGGAAGATGTTATTAAAAAATAGCAATTGCATCAAATAATATGAAGCAAAACTATAAAAACAATTATAATGCTTTTTATTTTAATAGGTATATTATACATTTGGAACTAATTATAATTATGCTATCAAAACAATATTCGTCACCTTACAAATTCGGAGGAGAAATGTTAATCAATAACTTTAAAGTTATTTAATGGATATTTTACATTATTGACCGAAATTAATGTACAAAATTATGGAATTAGTGTAAGAATATTATTGTTTTAATAAATCTTTTCTCTGAGTGAACGAGACGAAACAAGTCCCTGAAAGAATTTTACAAGATTATGTAGTAAAGGATTTACTAATATAATGTAATGTACATAACTTAAATTAAAAAGGGTCAAAATAAAAAAGACTTTGGGGATATAATTTTTTCTAAAATATTCTGACATTGGTGCCTCTGCCTTATCTCCTCGCGATCAGAATTCAGACATGAAGCTGATACTTCAGGCAATATTTTGCAATTTTCTGAGAATTTCTAATAATGCTGAAAATTCCCGCAATGTGCACGTAATTCTCCAGGGCGATAAAAATCTGAAAACTTGAACTGTGATCCTTATCCATTCATGGGTCACATCCCCAAGGTTGGCACAGTGCATACCTGGCGCGGATAAAAAGCTTATTCACCTGGACACGTCACACATTTTAGAGGTAAAAATCTCAGATTTTCCCATGAGCTCGGGATGGTTTTCTGGTTGCGTGATTCGAGTCGACATCGTTGTCCTGTGAAAGATATGACAGCTATGCCCTTTTCAGGATTTAAGTCGCAGGACCCCAACGTTGCATCAAATTTTCACAAACTTTTAAACCCGCTCCCGGAACCCTCGCATAAATCGAGTTGATACTTTCCAGCAAGCGGAATTTAGTTGAATGGTTTCTTCCGCACGGGCTGTGTGCGCGCACAAAGGCGCTTACGTCTGTCAACCGCCGCGACGTCTGGAGCGGCCACAAAGGACAAATTACTGGTTACTGGAGTCCACTTTGGACGTTCTGGTGCCCACTTGCATCTTTGCCCGGCGACGTTGATGGCTTGTAACTGCTAAAAGTTTCCCTTTTTTTGTTTACGTTTTCAGGCACAACCGACTCTGCCAGTTTATTTCTTTATTGGAGTTTCCGAGCCAGGGTTTGTCTTTCTTTGTGTCTTCAAGGATGAGGAGCAGCAGGAAAAAGTACTTTTGATAGTGCACGAAAACTTTTTTAGTTGTCTGCTTTTCGGCCCCATACATTTGCCAATTTGGCTCCTTCTGCGCTCTGTGGGCTGCCGAGACTGTTTGAATTCCTCCGAGTGTTCTCTGCGTCATAGAAATAAAAGAAAAAATGAAAACACCGCGCAAGTTGGTTTTATTGCCTATAGAGCTTACGTTTAATCGTCGATAAACTTTTAACTTTCAATTGCAATGTTCCACGAGAGCACATCCACTTGGGACCATTGCACTGCTCGTCTCTGGGCTCTAAGCGCATTGTCGAAGTTTTGGAGATGTTTCGAACCTCTTGAATTAGGTCGACCGTAAAACAATGGATGTAAGAACCGCTCTTTTAAAGATTATTTTGGACATGCATCCATACATGTTCTATAGAATTTATTTATTTCATGTGATGTTTGATATATACCTACATACATACATACATAGAGGATGTCCCAAGAACTAACATCAAAACGATAACAGCTGAGGGGCCAACTTATGACTGACTGTTTGAAAAAGCTACTAACACTGACCGAAATATTTATGGATTTGAGGGCAATAAAATGGTCATGATATACCTAATTTTTGCAAAAAAAAAAAAAAAGACTATAAGAGATTATATAATAGTACTTATGTTATAATGGTAATAATATATCATAAATATTATAATTCTGGCATTCCCAAGTAAGATCAGAGTAAAGGCATTCCTAAGATATAAGGCATTCCCAGAATATATTCCATCGAACTCCGCCGGTAACTTTGAACAATTTTTTTGGTGTGGTTTCCACAAACTTTGATATATTTTATTTCTTTGTTTTTTTGAAAACAATTACTGAAAGCAAGCAAAGAGCAGCCTCCCATCAAATGTAAACAAAGATTTCTCTAATATGGCTGTCATTTTATGCGTATAAACATTTTTTTTTCATATCGTATCCAAATCGGATTTATTGCTCCATAAGATATTTTTCCACAAATAAGTATCTTTATGCACATGTTCCTTGGGATATTTCAACGTCTTACAATATTGCGTTTCAACAATAGTGGCTTCTTTCTTGCAACGCACCCGAACAAATTATTTTCGTGGAATATACTTACGAATACGACTACGTTTAATTTCCTTTCAATTGTTTCTTTTATTTACGGTGCTGTCATAGATGGATCTGCTTTATTCGAACAATTAAAGCGTCGGTCCTGAGAGTAGTCTTTCGAGACCGAACTTTGCGTATCATATTTTGAAGAGACCCAGTTGCTTCGTATAGTGATGAATAGCGTTAATGACTTTCTTCCTTGAGCAACCCAAACTTCGTTCTATTTCAGCATTCGAAAGACCTTCTTTTAACTTTTCGACCAATACGTTCCCTAAAAACTGCTGTCACATGTAGGTTCGTCCCATATTGCTGTGCGACTGAAGATAATCATAATGCTTAAGTTTATATAATAGCAAGGGTGTTTCACTATAATTTACTTTAACTGCAATACGATTTCCCGCCATAAATTGTTCCAAATAAAACAAAGTAGCAAGATGTGCTATTTATATTTCATCTCACTGGATGAAATTGTACAACTGAAATGCTAATAGCTTGTTGTACAGAATTTTATTAAGCAGCAGTAAGTATTGTTAGAATTTAGACACTGTGGAGATTACACTTCAGAGCACGGTATCACCTACATAGTTATAGTTAAGTTGAATTCTTTCGAGCAAAGTATTGTAATGCATATAAGTGTGCTATTTATCTTTCCGCCACTATATGTATAAAGTGGTTATTACGTTACGTCATATTTTACCGGTAAAATTGTGATGTTAGGTTAAGCTATGGTAAGAATATTACTTTGAATTCAAAAAGGTAGTCTGGTATACACTGGATCATATCCTCCGTGGTAAACAATGGATCATGGATTCACCATATACCATAGGCGGAAAATTCATCATGTAATTTATATCATTTTATTCTACAAAATGTGTAGAAATATGAACCAACTAATAAAAGTTAGGAAGAATGAATGCAGTTGATTTATTATCTCTTTTGTATGATCTGTGTGTTAAGCATTCTAATGAAGCCTTTTTTTTGTTATATATTTTATTGTAAGTAGTTTATATATTTTATTGTAAGTAGTTTTACCTACCGTTTTGGGCCTTTTGCGGGCGTACTTTGGGCCTGTTGCGGACCCATTGTGGGCCTCTTGCGGACGCTTATCGGGTCTGTTGCGATTGCACTTTGGGCCTGTCGTCAGTTCGTTTTGGACATGTTGTGGGCACGTTTTGGGCCTATTGTGGACATGTTTGGCTTCTTGCAGTGCGTTTCAGGTCTGGTGTGGTAGAACTTCGGACCTGTAAAGGGGGTTCTTTAAAAAATGCGGGCTTGTAGCAGACGCGTTACGGGCGTGATTGATCGACAACGTTGCCTGCGGTGGGCTTCAAAAAGAAAAAAGGTTTGGGTGTACATCGGGTACGTTAAGGGCGAGCTAAAGAATTATATATTTTTACTCGGGTTAGGTACAAGTGGCTGCCTGAAGGCACACTTAAGCCAAAGTAAGCCAGTTGTGATAATTTTTTTTACTCGGTTTACACTGAGAAAACTATTGGTTTGGATAGTTCGCTGGTTAATAAAAAAGTCTTGAAAGCAATAGTACTAGAATTAAGGTATACACTGAAAAAAATATAAAGCTGCTCAATTTAACCGCGCTGCGCCATACAAATCTGTAAATTTTTAACAATTTCATTGGTCAATATTAACTACTAAAAATAGTCAATTCCAAGTTTTATTCTTAAGCATCCCATTCCACACATCGCTTTATTAAGATTGAATCGCTCAATAGGAATCGGCATGGGTAGCTCAGTTGATGGAGCTACGAAGCGCCAATTCAAAGATTGCAGTTTTGAATCCAGCCACGGTCAACTTTTTCTCATCGTCAGGAGATTAACTATTTTTCATGGTTTCGTGGTTAAAAATAATCAACTTTATTGGATGCCGCCTTTTTAACCAACGATTTTGGTTATTTTTACCAATCTTTTTCTTTCAGTGTAGTTACAGTTCTGGAATCCCTAAGCTAGCTGTGAGAATTATAGGTGTAAAACACATTTCCAAAAGATTTCTGAAGTCCGCTTACTAATAAAATTTATTCTTTCTCTCAATTCTTATTGTTGAATGTTATTATTAGCAAATGTGTCAAAATGGATGCACTCCCCATCTTCAAAATTTAAATAGCTGAAATTACTCCATCAAATGATAAATTCGAAATACCTTCCCTTGTGTCTAGGTATTACATTTCCATGTTGTTCATGAAGGTTCATAAATTTAATTAGCGCATGATATCTTGCTTTCATGCTTCACTGTATTTTATAGTCAGTTTTGAATAATAAGAGAGGAAGACATTAGGGTGGTACTTCTGCTGATGTTATTGTTCCTATGTACATTAAAATCATTTAACCAGAAGTGCAAGACGACTAAACTACTTGAAGTAATTTGCTTTACTAAGTTACCGATAAGCCAGTAATTTACTTCGATTAGAGTAGATTGCAGAATGATGTGACATTTTACTGTACTGCAGTTGTAGGTCCAGTATCCTCTAAATATATATTTTACGAGAACAAGTCGGGAAAATGCCTCTTTTAATTGGTTTCCCGTAGTTTCTCATAGCTTTTGGGGGCCATAAAAGTGAGATTTATAAGGACTAAGGCTTTACTTTGGAAAATTAATAGCGTGATACTTCGACTCGAGCAATTAACTTTTTCTGGATTGTGTCACAACATTAGCGAAATTTATGTTCTGCGAAGTAACATTTTTAAGCACATTAATATTTCTTAGATTTCACTGCCTTTCAAGTCCGGTAAAAACAGCTGAAAGTTTCGTAATAGCAAGACAAACTCCTCTGCAAAGTGTTTATTAGGAGTTACAAATGTTGTACGTAATTCTTTGTTTTTTCGTATGCGTTAAATAAACTCTTACTATATTACTTTGGAAGCTATTATAATAATTTATATATAAAAATCGTACTCATGCTTGAGACATAATCATTTACTTAAACCTTGTTAATGTCAACGACAAATGAAATTATAATTGGTAGCCTTGGAATATATAAATAAGATTAAAGATAAGATCTTTCAGAATGTAAGGAGTATACCTACTTACAAAACAGTTTTGTTTTTAAAACCAATATTTACTTTACATTTAGAAGGGTTTAAATTGTGTTTGAGAAGACATCAATTAAGTTTAAAATAATTCTAATAGTCCTACTATGATCTTTATACTAATACCTTCTAATATTTTTACAAGCTCGCATTTAACTTCACCTGCCCGTGTAATAGAGGTCCAGATATTGAAGTGATCTAAAAATGACCATACATATGTATGTAAATACGATGATAGTATTTACATTTTTTAGTACCTATGTTCATACATATTAGCCACACAACCACTATTCGAGGATTAAAAAACAAAATTTGTATAATAAGACTTGCATAAAGTTGGTCCATATTGGCAGCGGTGGACTTACAAGATGGACCAAGTTTAATTAAAATTCATAGTAACTCAGTATTCAGGGTATGCGATCACTCCAGATTTTTTTCCAGACGCTGGTGTTGTCACTGAACCGAAACATTGAGATCTCTTGATCTCTTGATTATTATTATATAAAAAAAAATATACGTCATAAACAGAAGGAAAACAATCGACTAACAATATAAGTGTGCATTCCAATGCTTCTCACTTAAAATTTAAAATTAAAATAATACTTGGTATCATTCCAAACTTTGAAGAAACTGGTTTCAATGACATCAAAATCAGTTATGTGAAATGAATTTTTTATTGCGATATTCGATGTAGAAATGAAAAAGTCCAAAATATATGAAAATCGCAAAAGAAACAAAATGTATAACGAATTTTATTAGAAAAAAACAAATTTACGTCAATATTTTAAATTGCCTCCCCTTGTTTTGATGATGGCTTCTAAGCGATTGTGTACTGACTCTGGCCGAATGAGTTTCTTTTATTAAATTCTATGAAATAGCCTCCGATTCTTTTGTTAGTGCTGTTTTTAGCTCCATCACGGTCACAGAGGCGAAATTTCTTGCAAGTGTCCCAGCTCAGTGATAAGTACTTTATATGTTTTGTTCTCGTATGTACATAGTACTTACAGACAATTTTGTAATTCCGATTTTTCTCCGTGACAAACAAAATTTTAAAAATAGCCCACAATAAACAGACCTAATTGAATGGTTCGTTCTGTTTGTCTATTTATAGTGTTAACGTTGTCGAATCACCACGAGAAGGTCACCATAAGTCCCACAACGTCCGAGGTCGTGCATTATGTTAACGACTCCCACATCGTCATTTGTAACTTCCCGAAGGAAGCGAAGGCACAATGGATAGCGCCCGAGGGTGATGTCACCACCAAAAGGAAAGGCCGGGTCCACGTCGAGGAGAAGCAATCAGGTGAGAAGCTTAATTAAATTGCCGGACAAAATCAAAACGAACCGAATCTCTAGGGCAATTGGCGTTGGTGTTTGAGCAAATTGCACTCGCCGACAAGGGGGAGTGGACGTGTATGATTGAGGACGGAGCCAAGAAATCATTCCGGATGGTCATTAATCGTAAGTTCTAATTAAGAAACCGCACTGGGCAATGGGAGCATAATTTCTTAAATGTGCACGTTATAGAACCAATTTCCTTCATGGACACTGCCATTCTCCAGACTGCTAAAGAGGGCAAGGACGCCATGATACGCTGCGAGGTGCGAGGGGACCCAGAGCCAACTGTTTCGTGGTCATTTAATGGAAAATCCATTATCCGTAAGTACAGCGTCATTTTGTTTGCCCCTAGCGTGTAGTTGTCTATTCCGGTCAGAAATTCCATAATTTGTACTTTCTCTTCCGCACAGTGCCTCACGCCAAATTCACGAAAATTGCGGATGGCTTATCAATCAAAAAGGTGTCCAAGAACGACAGCGGCGAGTACACGTGCAGAGCATTCCAGATATCCGAGACTATCAACGAAGTCGACGAGCGGGTCATCCTCCTGAAGATTGAACGTGAGTATATCACGAATAATATGTCCAGGTCCATGTGCGCCTCCCCTGGACCTCGTTCGCTTGAGGGCCCTCCGCGCTGAGGGCCCTCGGAGCCTCCGCAGTCCGCAGCAGCAAAAACCAGAAGCAACTTCCCTTCCCATCGACTCCCTGAGGAGTTCACGGTTGCGAGGAAGCGTAATTACAATAATTTGGAGTTAAACAGTTTGAGCTCCTCAACGTGCAAAGATTCTCATCTCAAGACAAGATGGAGCTTCTGGGAGACGAGGTGTTGTCCTGCACGCCTAAACGGCAAACATCCTCAGATCTGTTTACCACATTCACTCCCATGTTAACAAATAAATCCTGGACTAAGGCTCCACTTGACCTGAGCTCGAATTTATGCGCCATGTGCTAGGGAAGATGTGCTTAAGTAATCAAATTCGGAGTTAATCAACTGGTGGAAAGCAACTCGATAAAGGAAATTATTGGAGCCCTTCGCTGGCTTCTCAGTGGCCGATAAATAATTCATCTGGGACAGAATGCAGCCGCGCTGCTTGGCTTTTGTTCCTGCTGTAATGGCAATCTCCGAAGGCAAAGCAATTTAGTTTGCGTCGTGCAATTTTCACCAAAATTTATGGTATCTTCAAGTTAATTTATCTTTCGCGAATTTCAGCAAAAACTCCCGCAGTCATTTGTTTATCCCGACAAAGGCAATGCGCTTCCGCGAAAACATAAACTTTAAAAAATAATCTTAATCTTTTCATTGTGCTCCACTACACTTTAAAAAATGCATACATATGTGCAATATTTCATAGTTTATATTGCGATATGTACATACATACATATGTGCAATATTTCATAGTTTATATATGTACATACATAAGTAGTAAATATTAAATATTTCAGTAAAAATACATACATATTTTGTCTAAAAAAGTTAGTTAAAACATATACAAAGTTTAAAATTACAAGTTGTTTGTAAATTTGCATAATTCAATATTTTCTACAGTAGAGGTTCCTGTTCACTTTCCGGAGTATTTTTATTTACTATTTAGAATGAGGATCCTGTAAAAATGTCTAAAATTTCCAAATGCAGTCAGCCGATTATTGGATAGAATTTGAGTTTGAGCGACAAATACATTATAACATTACATATGAGTAAATTTAAATGGAAAAACGCAGAAGACCGCAAACAGATTTAGATTTTTAGGATTAGTCATTTTATAAGCCACTCATGTTTCCCAGATAAAATACTCCGCGATCTGAAAAAATATTACTGCATACAATTAAACGACGTATCATTAATAAAAAGTTATTTTTAAATTTTGAAATATTCCTCAATTTAAACTACAAAAAGAAAAACGTAGATGTCCTCAAGAATGCTATATACATATGTATATTATATATTGCATTCACATGTCAAATGAAAGTTTTCAATATCTATTGAAAATTGAAATCTATGTTTCTTGATTTTTAAAATATCTCAAACGAACAGATAATGCCCGGTTTCACAGTGCGCACTTAAGTTGACACTCAGCTAAGCGCGGCGCGAAACTTAAGTGACGAATTAAGTATTTTCGGTTTCACAGTCCTTTTTTATTTCACGCTGAGCTGAGTGAGAACTCAATCATTTTCTTTTTTATTTACATAGAACACTGTATTTGTTTCAGGACGAACCCTTTTATGAGAAACGAATTACATATTTTGACGTTATGTGCGGAAAAAATAACTAAAATGAATTCATTAAATTTTTAGAAGTTTTGTTAAGGAATTTTTATCCAAAAAGTTCTTTTGTAAGCTTCTATCGATTCGATACGAACGTTTCCCATGATAGGGCCGAAGTCATTTTTCATTCATTTTTAAGAGAAAAAAAGAGAACAACAAATTTCAAAAACAACTTATTTACTTGTTAAATCCATAGGTACATCATAAAATATCTCTAAGTGAGACTTAAATGGCCGATTTTAGGACTTAAGTATAGCGACCACTTAAGTCGTAATTTACACTTAAACTCGCACTATGTATAAAATCGAAAAATCATTTAACGGCGACTTAAGTGACGACAGTGCGAGCTTAAGGCAATGTGAAATCGGCCATAAGAAAGTACGAATATATTTTAAATTTGGTGAAATTAAGCTTTTGCAATTACTTTCTTAAAGCCTTGGGACTTAAAGAAATATGTATAGAGTAAATGTGTATAGAATCAACTAAATATTACAATTACACTTGACACTGACAGTTGTTTTTTTACAGCTCAATAATAATTTCAATGTTGTGGAATAACACATGTTTGGTATTTCTAAAAATAGATTTTAAAAATTTCATCATCACATTTCCCTTATCGTGGCTTTTATAGCCATTTAAAGTTAATACCTGCTTCTACCGCGCGGGCGGTCAATTCTACAGGTTACTTGTCGTCATAAGTACATGCATTTTAATATGGTATTGTGTAGACGCTTATGGCTATCGTCACTAGTAAGAATGGTTTCTTTTACAATTTTTGAATTCAAACACTATTTTATTAGGAAGCTAACTTTAGATGATTCCCCCTCCCCCTTCTAAGGTTTTACGTATAAAAAATGACAAATAAAAATACTAATCTTACAGATTTTAATGAATAGCATACTAAAATAACAACAATGAGAACGTTCTGGGCGTTTTCCTTCTTTGTGTTCCTAATCTTTCTTTTCATACAGCAAAATATTATGTGCACAAGTATGAGTAAAGCAAAAGCAAAAATTTTGCTAACACATACGGAGAATCTCTGGGGGATTATTCTCTGGCTTAATTATACTGTGACTCTGCGTACAATCGAAACGGAATAATACCTATAGAATGAGTCCCTGGTGATTCAATTCCAAAATCAAAAGCTGCAAGTGCTTCGGAGATTGTATGCATGCGAACAAAGAAAGCGCAGAACAAAACCATCAATTTAATTTAAATTTAATTCGAACTCTATTCGCAGATAAACCACTGCCCGTGGAGAAAAGTGCAGATGTGCAGTACGGGTACATAAACGGGATGGTGAATTTAACGTGCGAAGCCCTGGCCGAACCGCAAGCAAACTTTTCCTGGTATCGTCATGGGAAGAAAATCAGTCCCAAAGTTCACCAAATATTCGTAGGGAATCACAGCTCAATGCTGCAGATCCCCATAAAAGAGGCAACTGCATTTGGCGATTACACGTGCAAAGCAACAAACCCGCTGGGCTCCCTGGAGAAAACGATAAAACTGCAGGAGGGTACCAAGCCCGACCCGCCGACCCAGTTCACCCTGCGTGGCGTGAACTCGGACACTTTTGATATCGATGTGGGGGCTGTGCGAACATCGAACATCCGCGACGAAATGGACATCAATGGCTACAAGTTCCAAGCCATTCCCGAGCACGAATGGCGGGCTTCCGGCGGCAACTGGGAAAAGGCCCGCGAGTTTAAATTCGGCTTTGAAGATGGTAAGATTTATGATCCTTTTGTTCGTTTGACGCTTTTCCGTGACCCTCTGACTTCCGCAGGAGTCACGTTTTTATTAAACAACCTCGCCCCCAACACGACCTACCTCGTCAGGGTGGCCTCCAAAAATCTAGCTGGCCTTAGCGACTGGACAGAGACCAAAAAATTTACGACTTACCCCAAGGAGCCCATGATAACCTCCGCATTCAACAGGATATGCCCTTTCGGCGCCTGGGACACCCTCGCGATAGCAACAGTCACCACCTTCGTGAGTAGTTACGCTGCCAGCGATTCTTCCAATATCCTACGAATTTTTCATGTGATTTTGTGAAAATACACCAGCAGCCAGTAGTCTACACGGGGGTTTGGGGAGACGATCTAATTTTAGTGCTTTTGTTTGCCTTTGTACACTATTCTACTTATTTTGTTACGAAAGGTGTAAGTTAGTATGCGAGTCTAGGTTAAACGAATATTGTTGTCTATTCCATGGAAGGAGAAAAACACTTTGTTATCCTATTTAGTACATACAACATTCCAATCATAGTTACATCTAGTGAGCACAGGGGTTCGTTTTGGTACAACAAATTTTTCTTCGTTCCATCTTATATTTAATATACCTACTTTAATTAAATTAGGATTATAACGTTCCTTATTATTGAAATTTTGACTCATTACTACGTGCTTACTTTACTGTTATTAAAACTTGATTTATAGGTGATAATCACGTATAGACATTGTAACTAATTATTTAATTAAAATGCTTAAATAATGCTGATTTATACGACAAGGACAATTTATAAGGACAGCAAGACTGTTGTATACAGAACGTTCAGTGCAGAAAAGTTCAGTTGAAAGAATCTGATATTTGAGTCACCTGATTAACTTTTGGGTAAAAATAAAATAAAATCAGTACAAAAATCACATTTACTCCTTTACAATTATCCGCAAATCTGAAGTATTAAGAGAAATCATTATCATGAGTAATTAGGTGAAGGTATCCAGGGTAAAAGCATTTAAGTATAAAGATTAAGAAAAAGTCGCAAAATGTTATCTTCTTGGTATTTCTATTAGCTTCCCGTGGGCATTGATAAGTTCAAAAAAATTGAAGTGATAATTCAAAAAACTTCTATATTTTCGACCTGTAAGGTATGTGGTATGTACTCGCATCAAGTCAACACATACATATGTAAGTATTAGCTTTGAGTAAAACACTATCTGAAGCTAAACGCTTGGAATTTGACTGCCTACCATGGCTCATATCTAATATAATTAGCGAACAGGGTATTTATAATTACAATATAATATATTGAAAAAGTTAAATTACATAACTTCTTTCATATTACCGCAATAACTATCTTTTCTGAACTATATTTTCCTTTATTTTTATATACATATAGGTAATATGTACATTATAAAGTCTAGAGTTTAATTAATTTCTTGGATATTTCCAATACCTTCAAACGATTGCATACGTTCAGTCAAATTTCTTTTAACGCTACTTCAAAACCTTGGCAAAATCTACAAATTTAGGTTAGGAAAACGAAAGATGGATGTGGAAAATAATTTCTAAGATGTATAACTCTTCCAAGCCCGTATTCACTAGTTTAGCTGTTGTTGTAAATCGTCTTAATATCTTAGACTAAGCGTTATTATTTTATTTAGTTTTAATAAATGTTAAAAAAATTTTATTCAATTTTAAAGTTGTTTTAGGATCGTCAATTTATTCCAAAGCAGCGAACAGCAATAAAATAAATTTCCCATTTTTCCAGCTTTTTGTGATTGTGTGTGATTTATATCAATGATAAAATTAATAATGTGATAGTAATAATCTTCATTTCGTTTTTCACTCATTTCTTGTAAGTAACACCTACAATTGCAATTACTTGTATTGATTTGATCTAAATGTAACTGCTATAATTCTGAATTATTTTTTCAAAAATTAAAAAAGCGACGTTCCGTCATTCATTATATTTTTTTATTAATTTTTATTACTATTTATTTTCTGTTAAATCTAATATGCTCGAATTATACATATTACGTTATTTTGAGAGCAATCAAAAACTTTACATGTAATTGCAAACATTTATGTACCTAGATCTTTAGAATTTGAAATCGACAGTTTTAAATAATGCTATCAGCAGATATTTTTCATAAAGATAAAGATTTTTATTTTTGACAGATTGAAAACTATTGAGCATAGTTTTGAAGGCGTCTAAGCTTTGTATTTTTTCTTGATCCTTTAAAGTTTGAAGGTCGTTCGTTAAATACTTAATAATTGTATATAAATTTTATAAAGTATTGTATTCTAATCGGGATCATTGAAAATATTACGACGAGAAGCGAATTGACTATTTATATTATACCTTCTCTTGAAGGTAAGAATGAAAAAGAGTAAAATTGAGATATTTTTTAAGACTTTGCTTAAGGTTGAGTGCTAACATTAATTTAATTTAATCTGTATTATTTGAATTCTTTTTGTATTCTTGATCGATTTTGGTATAATTTGTAAATTATAATTTGAACCTGTTGAATTTGTTCAAAATGTAAAACAAATTTTCGAGAAGGGACCAAAACGAACCCTTTATATAAACTTCTAAGAGACATTAACATAAAACTAACGGTGTTAAATATAAGCTAAATGTAAAATTAATGAATTTACTGATAAACATGCTTTCAACGGCCAAATTTACCTAAATCGTACCACATAATTAAACTCAACAGAGTAAGTGTAGTGTTCTTATCGATAAGGAGAAACCATTAAGAAAACAAGTCCATGCCAAAATATTTAGTAACACAAATTCATCTCTATATGTTCGAACATTTCCCAAATCTCGCTATATCGCTGCATCTCTATGGTTAAGGTAAAATTGTGATCTACGCCATAACTGTAAGAAAATATAAAAGTAATTGATGATTTGTAATACAACACACAAGTGAAACTCAATGGATCAGAATAATGAACTGAGAATATAATAGGAATAATCATTTGAGTGTCCCATTCGAATACTTTAAGTACTGAAAGCGTTATACGTACTGATTTCCGAAACCTTAGATTTTTATATAACAACAGAAAAAAAAGGGCAAGGACAATTTACAGTGGCTGAACTATACGGGATATATGCGTTACTGTTAAGAGCCGACATTTTGAATGTGAGAAAGGCCACAGCGGAAATCTCTTAAGTGTATTTACACTCGTTTAGGACATGACTTATAAATGATAATAGGAAAAATTGAGATTAGAAAAATTCAGAATAGTTCAAATTTACTTGGGATGGTCTTTTCGCATTGAATTTATTACAAATAAATTTTATCTAACGTTTAAGTATACAGAGAACAAAAGATTATTTAAAGATGGACGAAATTATTATTAAACGATTTTTTACAGGGTGTTTGTTCACATTTATCAAGTTGCTATAAATATTGAGATATGTAATGTACCTTATGCTTAACAGATCTGATACAATAAAAGGGTAAATACAACTTAATCATTTTTATTACCTATCAATTCCAGGAGTCCTACCTGTTATAGCTTATCTTGCAAACACAGTTACATATTTGTTTAATATTATTTTAAAAGTTTTTAAAGTTATTATGAGAAGATTTATAGTTTTTGTTCAAACAATTATAATTCAAAAAGCTTTTATTTCTTAAATTTGAAAATTAAAAAAGGTTTTCTTAGGTATATGCATGAAAAAATGTTTTGCAGTAAACATTTAATATAATAATCGTTATTTTATTAGATCATAGTTCTAAAAAAAATAAATATTTCAATTTTAAGAAAGACATCTTGTCCCCATTCCTTCGAAAAATACTGCTAGACATACTTTGTTTATTTTTATTTCGATTATGTTCGTAAATGCATAGAAATCGGTTCAAGCTATTATCCCAAAGGAATCCAACAAATATTAAGAACTTTCGATTTAAGCTTCAACAATAATGTTTTGGAATTTCGTATTTGTGACATAAAGCCACATTTGGATCGGACATATTTTTAGGTGGGAAAGAGTGAAATGTTAAGTACTTGAAAATGGTGTACCTAATACTGCTAATACCTATAAGGTAGGAAAACCAAATAAGGCCCGCGCCCTAACAAGGCCCATCTTTCAAATTTCGCGCCAAACGAATTCGGAAGTGCCAAAAGTCTGTGTTATATTTTAGTACCTACAAATCTCAAACGTTCACCCTAATCAATTTTTCTCAAAAGTAAACTTGTGAGTATTTGCATTCATAAAACGTCAGCGAAAGGGCATGCACGGCGAATTTTATAAAAAGTAACTGCAAAACATATAAGTATTTTTATTTATTTTTGAGGAAAAATATATACTTTTTTGTTTTATTTTGTACTTTGTCGTTATATATTATTATTATTCTATAGAATGTGTGTTAAAAATTACGATTATTCTTTTATTATCAAACTACTTAGTTATTTATCTAAGATAGTAGAACCAAATAAGGCCCGAGTCCTAACAAGGCCCATCTTTCAAATTTCGCGCCAAACGAAATCGGTTTCACAAATCTGTGTTATAATTTAGTGCCTACAAATCTCAAATGTTCACCCTATTCAGCTTCGCTCAGAAGTCAGTGTATCCATTCATAAAACGTTAGCGAAACTGTATGTACGTTCAAATTTTATAAAAATCAACTACAAAACATGAAGTTCATTAATTTTCTTAATTTTTTGTTAGCTCTGTTAGAAAGTAATTATTTTTTGTTGAATTTTGGTAAATGACTTGCCTATTTGCAATTAATTTTGATTCAAATTTAATGTGGGCTTTATTAAGACGTATGGGTTCCCTATAAGGCCCAAGGCATATATTTTTTTTTTAATGCTAAAAAGACAGTTAATATTTTAAAAGAGGCTATTATACTAATGAATTTTCAAAAGGTTTTTTAATAAAGAATTTTTATAATAAATTTAAAATCTTTTTGTTTTGTATTCCTTTGAGTTTTTAAGCAATAACAATAAGGTGGGCCTTATTTGGGTATCCTACCTTATAGAGTACAAGTTTGAGCGATGATACAACCGAATAATGTAAGGAAAGGATACTAAAACTGGAAAAATGCATCCTAACGAATTGATGAATTATAAATACTTAGCTCTTACGTATACATGATAAGATTCTTTTCATACCAATTATTATTATATAATATTAGACTTGGATGAGATCCATAAGTTTTGACGTTCAGATTTCAATATCGTGAGGAAGAGTGGACGCAAAAACTTATTAGAACCAAAATTTTGAATAGACATGCTTCTTAGTTTTTACTATAAGAAAATATTTTGTTTTGTCTTAAGCGCAGCGACGAAACTTCCCCTGAGCAAAGGTAGGTAAACGAAGATTTGCGATGATTTTGCTGCGAAGTGTGTTTCCTGTTAGATACTTTAATGTAATATTCTAAATATTTAGTTTCTTCCAAAGCCTTCAGAAATGCGATTTCCTTGTCTGAAAGCTCTTTTCAATAAAATTAATCCGTGATTAAACTACATCACTGTCTTGTTCAGATACTCAGAGAACTTGTGCCCCTATCCATCAAACATTAATTAAACGGCACACGTTTCGTTCGCAGATACATTTTAAGCCACATGTTAGGATCCCCAAAATGTGTCCCAATCAGCCACCTAAATTGCGCTCAAACTAATTAAATTATGCGGGATAAACGGGCTTAAAACTTAAATTGCAACACAATGATACGGGATTACAAATCTGATAGAGTAGATTAATACCCCGAATAACGGGAATGAATTTGTTAATTTGATTTAAATTGCGAACATTAGCCAGAGTTTTAATTAAAATCGGAAAGTACAATGGTATCGTACCTTTTTACAGGTACAAAATCCATTTTTTTTATATTGTTCGATGTTTGTTATTATATTATATTATAAGCGTAACATGAATTGACGGATTTTCGTCATTATGTCATTTAATGTTATAACCTCTAAATCGAAATACTTTGGCTTGTCATAATTGGATTCTAATAGGTAATTAATTGAAATTTAGCACCTATGTAGCTCTTTTTAATGAGCAGAATAATAGAATAAACTTAAATATCAACGATACTTATTCTGAAAATTTACTTCTATTTATATCAACCTGTAATATACAATAATTAAACTGCAAATTAATTGTTTATATTATTAATAGGTACCTAATTGCGCATATTTGAATATTTTTTATATCATTTCTGGAACTTCGGTTTGGGTTTTAACATTTCAATCGATTATAATTACATTTTAATACTGCGTGGCCATATTAAAAAATAAATACGGATAAAAACTTACGTACAGTGTATTTCTTGGGCTGCGGTTTTGAACCTGTTAATTTTGTTTCCCTATACGCGTGAGGGAAAAGTGCCACTAAAACGCACGCCTTTCCGGTTGTAAGGTGGCTTTACAACCGGAAAGGCGTGCGTTTTAGTGACACATTTCCCTCACTAGTGGGGAAAAATAAATTGTGCAATTCGGGCGGGGCGTAGCAAACTGCTTACGCTGGCAGCAAAACACGCCTGCGCAAACGGCTACTTTACGCCCTTGTTGCACAATATACTATAGTCGGGTTTCCTTCCTCAAAATCCTATACATTTATTGTTCCGTCTTGCTAATCTATGAGATGTTATTAAAATAATCTATAAATTTGAAACTAAAATTAAACAAGATACGAAGTGTTTATGAGCTATTTAAACAGTTGATAGCGAATATTTTTTCTTTATGTATGTAGGTACATACATTAACGAAGTCAGTTAAGTTATTTAATAGAGCAAAATAAAATTTATGTCTCCGTAAAAAAATAATTTTGCAACCACTTTAATCCAAATTACTTTACGAGTTAATAAGATTTTATATTGTTCTTTATCTCCTTAACATCGACTTTTTTTCATTACGATTTTCGTGAAAATAGATCTGTTGCACAATTTTCTAATGAAATCAAAAGCACTTAAAGTAAGTGCATCAAATTACTTCAGTGAAAAATGTCTTAAAATATTTCCGCGAGGAGATTTCTCTGCTCTATAAATGTACAATTACAAAGAAGAGTTTTCCAAATGACCAACTTATTTCCCTAATTCAATTTACGGAGCCTTATCAGTACGATGTCATAGACTCCTTGTTAGGGTTGAGTAACCAAAGACTGCAGAAATTGTGGTGAACTTAATTGAGTTGTTTTCTCAATTTCCTGAGCCAGTGCTCTGACTCCGTCGGTACTTGTTGTTCACGAGCATCTACAAAATGTAATTGCGGCTCCCCACCCAAATAAACTTCTTAGGACGTAATCAGGGAGGACATCGAGATTCCGTCTTGAAAACTAGACGTGATCCACATTTAAATTCAGAACACAAAAGTCTCCATTTTGACTTAACTTTTCCTTATTTCGTCAAGATAATCCCGCGTGAAGGTATAGGTCGCAAGGTGTAGACAGATAGAAAAGGGCGAGTAGAAATCCGAGTCATCTATAGGTCATATCTATAGGACATTATTCTGCTATTGTGTCGGCGGACTTGCTTTTGCAGTAATAAAAATTATAAAGTTCAGATATGATATATAATATTGGATTCGTGAGAGACGTGCGGCGAATATTAGTCAGCCAGCTGTCGTGAATTTCCCAGAAAATATCAAAGTTTCAAGCAACTGCTTTGATATTCCAGAAACGGAGTTCTTTATTAAGATCCTGGCATTGTTTATAATTTCAGATGCCTTGTAATCGAATTTAGTGAACTTTAAATTAAAATTGAGTGCCTTTAAGGAGCTCAATATGAATTATTATTGATCGTTTTATGACCTTTTCGAAAGAGAATGCGTATTTTCAAATTATAGCTAATTTAATTTGCTCATACTTCCAGTCATGTATTTTAAAAGTAAAAATAATTTCACAATATTATGATATTAACTGGTTGATTAATAAGTCTATCTTTTTTATGCATATTCTCACCCTTAGGGGAGTAAAAAGTTAAAGATTTTACCCTATCTCTATAAAATTTGGTATTTAGTTAAAGAAAATGATTCCACTAAAACCTACAAGATACGAGCGTTCAGGGCTTATTCAAGTCTGCCGTAAGATTGAAAAGTCTGCAAGGTCGTCAAGGATATGTTATGTATACATAAGGGAGCTAAATCAAGTTTTCGCGCCTAAAATCGTTTTGAATCATCAAAATTTTAATAATGTTATGAAATTGTAATGTTAGAAACGGATAAACGCTTGCTTGCTCTCTCTTATGTCAGAATTTCATTTAGGTATTGTCCCGAAAAATATGAGAAGATTTATTCCGCAGTTGTGTTCTATATTTTTTTGATTAATCTATTCCCCTACATTTTTTCTTTTACCGTTTACTTTTTTTTAGAAAATAATAACAGTAATAAAATCGTCCTAAAAAATACCTGAAACGATGGCTCGCATGTTTGCCTTATGTCATCGAGCTTTTGACTTTCTAATGAAAATAAGAGGTAAATTTAATATACCATAACTTGGCTATTTTTTATGGTAATTGCATTCTTTCCTTTTGCATTCTTAAGGAATTTAAATAAAGTTTTATTGTTTTGTCTTTTATTTTGATAATTACTATATGCATTTCTTTTATGTAGGTTGCCAAAGTTTCAGTTTTCGTAATGTAGGTCCAAAGAATTCATCCCCAAAGGTTAAAAGTGGGGTTCGAAAAGTGTGGACGCGGGGGTGGAGATGAAAATTGTTATATTTGAAAACATATAGATGCCTTTATTGCATAGGTACATAATGGGATCGTCGGTCGAAGGGGGGTGGTGGGGGGTGGAGAGGGAAGGGGAAGGTCCAAGGACTTCATCCTCAGAGGTAAAACGTGGGGATCGAAAAGTGAAGGCGCGGGGGATGAAGGTGGAAATTGTTATGTTTAATAACATAAACATATAGTATGTAGATGCCCTTATAAATGCTGTTATGCTTTTTGAATTCATATATTTTATGTAAAGGGCGCAAATATGAATTTATATGGACTCACATACATGTGTACAAGCATACATGCACTAATCCATACATGTGCAAGTGTATATGTGTAAGTGCCCATAATTTTATGTATCTATTATTTGTGTGCGTGTGTGTGTGTGTGTGTGCGTGAAAAATTGTGTATTTCGAGAGTGAACCTACATATACATATTAAGCTCAACAAATTTATATCAATATCTCTAACAATACATTCTTAGAACAATTTACAAAAATAGCCCTTTTTTGAGCATCTAAACCAGAATGAATTTTATTTAGTACAGTCATGTACAGCAATTATTAATGCATTAAGATTGTATTCATTCTTTAACAAAAATCGTACATGCAATGCATACGAGAAAACAAAATTTTTCTTATTTCTGCCCTGAAGTTTTTTAGATCATGATAAATAAAGAAGACGAAAAAGAAACAAAACATCTTAACATCTGAACGTTTTCTGCAAAATTTCCGGTCTATTGTACTCCTTCGAGAAAGCATTGCAATATTGCCTGCCCAGCAGTGTTCTATCAAATAAACTCAAGAAAGATACTCTGCAGCAAGGCTTTGTCCTATTTTATCAGTATCGAGCGTTATCGCGAGCTGCCGTTTCACCATTACACCAACAAAAATGCGCCCTTTTAGCGCATTTTATCCCAATTATCGAAATTTGTATTCGCAACCGCAGAGATTATGTAGAGATCTATGGGACCAATATCTGGCCATCCGCCAGGAAATTCTCACGCTTTCTGCATGTTCTGCAGAAGGAAAAGGTTTAAGCGCAGAATTTTTCTTCCGTTTTTGTGCATCGCCGGAATTTATGAATGTAATAGATGGAAATGTTTAGCCCTGCACCGAGTGAATATGGAAAATATAACGCCGCTGGGAGATTTTTTTGTTGAACCAAAGTCGAAAAAATCAATACCGTCTATTGCTTGCTGAGCAGGGAAGCTACCCCGCAAAGAGTAAATGTAGCAACTGATGGTATTCGTTATTTTTCAGGAATAAAGTGAGAAAAACTGCCCTTGATATTTCGACTGCCACGTTCCAGGTTTTTTTGCAGGACCTTCGTTGCTTCATTCCGACGCGTAACCGCGCTCATTCAATCGCCTACGCAGCGGAAGTCATTAAGTGATTTACTGCTCAGTTTCCTTGACTCTGCATTCTCTATGTCCGAAACATCGAGGTAGGTAGGGCTATTTTTTAGAAACAGCAAAGAAATTTATTTGCAAAAATTCCATCCCTGACCCAACAGCGCGAAGCGAGCGAAACAAAGTCGTGAATATACGCCTCTTGAGCAGAAGTATCATCTTGCGAAAATGACCGTCGTTTTATAAAAGCAGCATGAAATGGAGCTCTAATGCGAGTTTTATGATTGCAAAAAAGGTACAAGACTATGCTTCTTCGAGCGGCTGCTGATTTGCATATATTTCAAACGCCGAGCGCCTGAACTTGCTCGCTCAAGCGCGCCAGTGAAAATGACAACTGGGCCGTGGGGCACAAATAATAAAAAATCTCCCACTTCCCTGTAGTTTATAAGTTTTCCTCTTAACGACGCTCAGCCTGGAAAAGCATCGGTGATAAGAAAATTACTTAGGGATAATGGACTTTTATATTAGGTTATCTGAAAGAAGTGTTGCTAATACCATTAGAATAAAAGTACCACTTATAGTACTATTAGGACAGTTTCCATCGTTTTTAAGGGAAGTGTAAAATAAATATGAGCCGCGCGAGCACCCTCCTTTAAAGGTCGTTCTGTGCACGGATATAATGCAGGGACGTACTTAAGGGTTTTAATGATCTATTTTAAAATATTTAGAGCGCGTGTGTTTACGTCACGCCACCTTAATGTTGTATTACGACAAATTGTGGTGACTAAATATCTATGCCATCAAAATCTGCCTTAGGAAATCGAAGTGTTACTACAGGCATGCAAGCACCAAAATATGTACAATACATACATACTAGCTGAGTAATCCGCGATTCACCTGCTGTATCGACAATATACTATATACATACGTAGATGAACATTTCTAAAATACTCAATATTCAGATTACGAAGCTATACGAAGTTACAAAAATCATGGGATGTGGTCCATGTCAAAAGGGTTCATAATCTGCTCTACACTTATATGTATGTCCCCAAGTGCTAAATACATAAATAAGGATATTAATTTTTTTCGTTTGTTCCCTTATTGAAAACATTAAAGCTGCAAAGCTTAGGTTGATCGCCTATTCCTTATAAAAATTATCGTCTGCCTACACGTTTCGTTATACACATGAGAATGTTTAATAAATTAATTGGGTACTAAATCAAATATTCTAATTTGAATCATGAATCGTGGCAAATTTGGACGCCATATTGAGTCTACTATCTTGATTTCTAAACTTTGAAACCGTATTCACGATCAGCATCTCCAAAAACTCCAAATACCAATATTCATGGCACTTCATTGAAATTTACAATTGCTGGCCGATACCCTAACACCGCAATTTTGAAACTTTTAATTTTATGTTCATAAAAATAATTTATATGTTAAGTTGGAAGATGTAGCACCTTTAGACGAAATATGAAAAATATCAGAAAAAACTTTTTCGACGTAATTGAGCAACAAACAAAACAGCTTTCAAGTTGATATTTATTTACTTATTTAGGGATTCAAAATCAGTGGTACGGTAGTACGAAATTTCCGTTAAATTCCCAGAATTTCAAAAATGTGGTCACCATATTGGGTCCGCCATTTTGAGTACCGTGATTAAATAGTACCCATATCTTAAGTCGGCCATATTGAGACCGCCATTTTGAATTTCCAAATTCTGATAACAGATTTGAATATAGTGGCTTCAAAGTACCCTTGGTACCATTTTCACTTATGTTTGTTGAATTTCGAATTTGATCTACCATCTCGAATTATAAATTTCGAAAGTATATTCGCAATCAGGACCCTCAAAAATCGCTAGACACCAATTTCCATAGTAATCCCTCGAAATTTACTATTTTTGCCCGCCATCTTGCGTCCTCCATTTTGAAACCCGAAACTAAAAAGTAGCCTATATGTTGGGCCGGAATATGTAGTATCTTCGCTCCAAAAATGCAAATGATCGAACGAAGCAAGCATTCAGGCCTGATTGAACAACAAACAAGCAAACAAACGAACAATCGATTTTATATACATATGTACATACATACATTACATACATTGTATGAAATGTATGGAGATTTCGGGGAATGTTTTGGGTTTGGATTTTTTTTTGTTCGTATGTAGATATATAAAGTATGCACACATAAAAAGATTTACACCACTGTTAGGATAAAAAAATATTCTTATCTTTGACATTCTATTATTATAATTATAATTAATTAATTATAATTAATGATATGGGTATTTAATACATCACGATTCTAAGTTATAATATGAAAACTAATTTTATGTAGCCTCATTTATAATATGAAGAAAAAGGTTGAGCTAATCCTAATATTCACGTTACAAAAATAAAGAAATTAAATTTAGAATGAAAAATATGTCACAGCAGCAAAAGGATATGAGAGATTAAACTATGAACCAACGCCTGACCAATATTTAGCTTATATTTTTAATTGTTATTGTATTTAGATTGTCAATACACAGTACTCTTTTAATTATGTGAATTGTGATATTAAATTTTACTGTTTTTATTTATCGACTTATGGAACTTTGTCATAACTTTAAAACAGTAGGTATTTGTAAGAACAATTTTGTTGCATTTTCATAGTCGCCAGGTCCAGTCATCTACTGTTATAAAACAAAAAATTGCACTTGTCACAGCGTAATCAAAACGTTACTCATTTCTTCAAACCGTTTTCACAAATTTCTACAGAATAATATATGTAGGTATATAAACAAGGAGGAGGTTTTAAAGCACAAATTATGCAGAGATTTGAATTCAATTAAACAAATATATAAATAGTGGAAGTCGGTAGGTACATCAAAATAAATAATTGAAAAATTAAAGTTAGTGCCTGGGTTGTATTATGTTGTTTTCTTTTAACATTTTATTAAACAAAAAGGTACATGTTTTTATTTTCAAGGACAGATACAAAATCAATGGAAAAGGCCTTTCAGTGAAATGAGTTGGAATTTTGGGAATAAGTTGTTTTTGTGATGTTGTGTGAATCTAAAAATTCAAAATGGCTGTCTCTGCACAAAGTTTCTAATGTAATGCGCTGACGTTTTAAAGGAAACCGACGGATGATATGCGCTTGATTTGTTATTTTCAATATAACTCATAATTTGGCAATATTTGTTTCGTATTTTTCGATAATTGTGAAACGTTTCCTGAGGGCGCCACAATAGCTCCTGCACCACATTACCCACCTTTCGCCTCTCTCTCCATAACTAATAACTTAATTAAGCAAAATAAGTTTGAATTACGATGAGGCAAGTAAAATAAAAGACCTCCGCACTACTATAAGCAATTATTAAATTCCGGTATTCCAATCTATTATTTTAACCCAATATCGAATATCGATTATAAATGAACTCAGCGTTTTATCCTTATTGTGAAAAACTTTCTGAATAAACTTCCGAAAGCTTGAGTCCGAAGAAATTTAAGTCCAATCGGAATTTATGCAGGATATTGAAAAGTGGCCTGGAATTGTTAGAGAGCTCGTAACTTAATTTCTATTTGCTCCAGTCAGTTTTAAAATTTATTACCTTTTTCATAGTTTTAAATTCCATTACCAATGTAAAATCAAGAATTAAAGAATACAAAATGAAAATTTTTGTTAAATAAATATTTCGGGTTTTTTCACTCGATCACTACAAGTACCTACAAGGCAGTTATGTATGTTCGTGATATTCCTTTCAATCGCTGACTGAGTTAAATTATCAAAAGAGGAATTGTAAATTTCTAGAAACATTTAAAGCAATTACCCTGCTACATTATGTATATCAAGCGTAGAAGTAAAAACTCACTGAATTTGATTTGTTTGAAATAATTGTATGAAAAGTTAAAAGTGTAAATGCGAAGACGTACAAAATGTGTTGTCTAAGTGAACATTATATTACTTTGTATAAGACATTTGAGGTACAACTTATGTAAATTACCCATCGCTTGATTTGAAATGACATTTTGTATAAGTTAGCCAGATTTAAAAAACAATTTTGTCTGTTCAGGATCATTGTAGGGAAAGATATGTTACAGCAATTACTTTCGACTGTATGCATAACTTTTCAGTGCTCTATTTACTTGTTTAAACTATTTCATTTATTATGATAGCTATATAATTTTACCATCTCATCATATAAAATTTAAAAATATAAATTGACATCGTTCATGTTGCATGAGAGCGTATGCCAGTAAGTGGATTATTACATTTTCAATAATACGTTTATTAGTGTTAGAATAAAACTGTAAGTACCTACACCACAAATTACAACTTATGGTTATTTCAACCAAACAATTTTGCAATTAATTTAATTAATAAATTAAAATAAGAACTCCTCATAAACTAATACGTAATGTGCATAAATTTTAAAAATGTATATAAACCGCAAAAAGCCGATTACATTTATTTGTAAACCAAAACTATTTCCCATGGTATTGAAATGGACCGCTCATTATAAAACAATGCCTTCGGTGTGGAATGACTTTATTAACAAATTAAACATTTAAAATAATGAGGTTGCCCGAAGGCGGTTCAGGTAATTTCAACACTCGAAATTCACGTCCAAATCAGTTTATTGTTTTAGTTCGATAACGTTTTGTGGTCTATTCTCAGTGTGTATCGATTTCAGATTAAAACACAAAAATTTTATGTCGCCACATGATTTCGAAAATGGAAAAGGACGCTACGTATAAGCGGGAATTTGAAATTCATATTCATTGAGAGTGCACCGAGAGTGGCTTTGTGTTTCAACGCAGCGTAATGAATCATGCAGGAGTTTGATTATACCTAATTAGGTAGCTTGATTGGTGATAAGCGAAATTATCATCGTAAATGAGTTTTCAGTTCAGTCAAACGCAGTCGGGAGTCATATCGGTACGTCATACCGCGTTTTCCTGATTTGTCAAACAGACGTGAAATTGAATAGATATATATGTACCATTGACTCGAATGAGATAGGAATATACTCAACTTTTAAAGGAATAAATGTGTAGTATTTTAGATTTAATCTTGTTAAAATGAATTTCAGTTTTTCTAATATGTAGAGGTAATAACGTTTATTTTTATTGAAAAGTTTTTGAAAAACCACAATGTAAGTCTAGTTTTTATACATTTTATTATTTTCCGTTTATTTAAAGGTAGGTATACTATATATCCTTAGTGCAATGTGCTATCTTGAAAACTCTAAATTGTTATCTAAATCGGTCTTAGGATAGTTGAAAAACATAGGTACCGAATCGCTTCAAGAAAAGATTACGACTTCGTCTTCCGAGACTGACCAATAAATTTCCTTGAAATCTCGCTTATACATAACATCCGTAATTTTATTCAAGTCAATAGATTATTTTATGTATTGTGACTAGTGACTAATTTTCTTCAATTAAATGTGGTAAGCGCAACAAATCCAGCAATATCCCACTCAAATCCGCTGATTTGCTCGGAAATCCATTAACCCATTAGCAGGCTCGAATAAATCGCAATGGCGAAATGATTGATTACTTTAAGGGCAATCAGCTTTTAGTTAGAGTCTCTTTTGATGCTAAAACGGAGTGATTAAGGATAATACCAGCTAGAGAAGTTTCATATAAAATCACTCCGATGCCGTATCTAACCGAAAGATATGAGAACAGCAAAATGCATTAGGCCACCATGCTGAGTTTGACCTCTTGATTTACTCCGGCTAGAATTGTTCGGTGGAAGAAAATTGCTCATGTGGCAGGGGCAAATAGCTCAATCGGATCATTAGAATCCTTTGCCGAAGCAAATTACCGGGGGAGTTTGATTTGCACATACTCACATGCTCATTAATGGAGCATGGAAAGCATGTGTGTATCTCATTTACTTCAGGTCGGAGCCGACGGACCCTGTAGACACAAATTATAAGTTAGGGTAGTGAGTGCGATAGTTATTCGCTGAATTATTCAGATAAAATCACTACTTTGACAGTAAGACGGTATGCAAAAGAATCACGCAAAATTTGCTCACACGCAACCTTTCTCAGCGATAGGAGCATAATTTCCAAACCTATAATTATATGTATTTATGCGTTCGCTGGTAGAAGCTGGAATAGGTACCTTGCAATTCAAATGTCCCGTCCAGCAAAAGTCAACGAACTGGAAAACTTTCATCTATTTGAATTAGCTAACAAGGAAACTTGTATGAATTTTCCGGTAAATGTAGCAAACACGTTGGAGTAATCTTAAGCAAATGGGATCATGTTGTGCCCGGGTTCAGAAATTTATAGCCGTGTTGGGGCATTAATATGTTCGAACGACTGGCTTCACTGAAACACTCCATTCTCATAATTTTTATAGCTTACCTGAAAGCCAGCAGGGCAATGGTTCAATCCGCAAACTTTAAAACCCGCCAATATCAAAACAATAACTCGGGCAGGTCTGCTTAGAAATCAGTTTCCGAACTAATCCAATTCAACAACAAGAAACTTCATCCACTGTTCAGCTCCTCCCGACTCCCGAGCGCATTGAATAATTAATCCTGTTTTTCCAGATGTACTGCAGCGCAAAGTTTTACTGTTTTTGCGCTAGGAGCGTGTTTGCGCTCGTTTGGGCGAAATTTTGGCTCACGCTGCAAAGGTACTCGGGTACTCGGGTACTCAGGTACTCAAGTACTCAGGTACTCAGGTACTCAGGGATTATCTCTTTCGTGTGCATTTCGCCGTGTGCCCTGCTCGCCCACGCCCACCCCCTCCCTTCAGGCCAAGTGAGGAAAGTTACTTTTGGGAGCTCATTGGAAACTTTGATTGCGATTGGCAATTGAGAAATTGGGTCAAGCACGAATGCAACTCCAGACAGCCATTTTAGGAGCGTAAATAGGTGGTTTCATGCAATTGTTGAATCATTTATATAAAAAAAAGTAGAAATAAATTAAGTTAATCGTATGAAAACATAGGGTAATTCATAACAAATATCATTTACGTGGCGAAAATAGTATCCAACACTAGGAAGGATAAAGTCTACGAATTGGAGCAGACTTTGAAAGCATCAAAACTAAAATAACACAATTAATTTTTCCCAAAGGATTTTTAATTTATTTGGAAGTATTTAGGTAAAAATATAAGGTAGGATACCCAAATAAGGCCCACCTTATTGCTATTGCTGAAAAAATTAAAGGAATAACAAAATAAAAAGATTTTAAATTTATTATAAAAATTCTTTTGAAAATTCCTTTAAAATATTGACTTGATTGTCTTTTTAGCATTAAAAAAAACATGCCTTGGGCCTTATAGGGAAGCCATACGTCTTAATAAGGCCTCCATTATGTTTGAATCAAAATTAATTGTAAATACGCAAGTCATTTACCAAAATTCAACAAAAAATAATTACTTTCTAACAGAGCTAACAAAAAATTAACAAAATTAATGAGCCTCATGTTTTGTAGTTGCTTTTTATAAAATTTGACCGTACATACAGTTTCGCTAACGTTTTATAAATGGATATACTGACTTCTGAGCGAAGCTGAATAGGACGAACATTTGAGATTTGTAGGCACTAAATTATAACACAGATTTGTGAAATTTCCGATTTCCCTTGGCACGAAATTTGAAAGATGGGCCTTGTTAGGGCCATATTAAGTACGTATTAATACGATTCGTTCGTTTTCACTGAAAGGATTTTTCATCATTGCCTATAGTAGGGTAAAGATGCTTAAGTCGTACCACGCCTTAAGCCTTATCCCGGCAATATCTCGTCTGACACAAATTTTAGTGTCGTCAACCTGAACTATTTATTCGTACCAAAAAAAAAAACACATTTTTATGAATATTTTTGTGATGACACAGTTAAAATCTATGTATTAAAACGAATGATAGGTACATTAAAGTACTATAACATTTGAAGAATATTCTGTAAAATTTTCAGGGAGAAATATTATTGGAAGCGCCTCGAAAAAAAGTAGAATTACGGTGGTGCCCCTCATAATTCGGTGCTGGATTATCTGAAATCAAAAAACCAAAATTGTTTCGTTACAAAATCGCTTTCCTCAGGTAACGCTGGGAGGGTTTTTCGAAATTTCAATTTTTCATTTTTTGGGTACACTTTGAAGTGAAAACGCGATTTTTGCGGAAAAAATCGATTAATTTATTATTGTAAAATAAAAAATATTAACAGACTTAAAAAAAACTTCAGCGTTCATCGTAAATTATGTACAGAAATAGTGTTCAAAAATCAAAACTTCAAAAGGATTGGTGCAGTAGTTTTGAAGTTATGAGGGGCACCGACTTTGAAAACTTGAGTTGTGGAAAAAACGCTAAAGTTTTGAACACTAAAAAATTCGGAACAAAACGTATGGGGGCAGTTGCTTAAATGGCTGTAACTTCATGAGTTTTGCTCCGATTCATCTCAAATTTTCACAGAATATTCTTAAAAGGTTCTCCATTCAGCAAAAAAATGCAATTGACAAACATAGGACCTCTGCAAAATTTCCTACTCGTATACCGGTAGGACTTAAATGTTAAGAAAATTGTTTAACCCTGGGAAGTTAATGTTTTAAGTTGATCTCAGACTGAATTGTTTGTAATTTTTTTTTTTGTTCATGTGATCTCTTGTTATTAAGTATTTTTCTATATAGCTTATTATATCTTAAAGTCTATTTTCTAAGTAGGTACGACTAAGGCTATAGGTGGCAGGCTACTAGGCACCTTAATTGAAAAACGTTAAATAGCTATTTTGATAAAAGGCTTTCAAGTTTCTGTGAGGCAACTAAATAAAGATTCAGTAGGTGCAGAAGATTTTTTTATTTCAATTGCACTGAATATTACAGTGTTATTTCCATAGGGGTACGACCTGAGCAACTTTACCCTATGTATCTATTGTTCTTTTCTTATGACCTTCCACCGATAATAATAGACCTGTTTTTTGCCAATTTATTTTTTTCTTAAAAGTAAAATTCAAACAATTATATTTTGAAAAATATTTTAGAGAGCTCTGCTTTTACTTTTAGTATTCTTCCTTTAGAAAAAAGGATTTAAGATCCAATTAAGAAAACATTTCTTAAATGTGGAGCTCCAAAAGCTCTGGCTACACAAGTCATGCAATTAAACCAGATACTTTCTAATCTGCTGCCTGCATGAATCATTTCCTCTTAATTGCTCAGAAAATAACAATGAGAGAAAGTATGCTGAAATGCGAAAAGAAGCACTGGGAGCATTCAATAAGAGTGCTTTTCACTTAAATTTTAAAAACAAACGGAACTAGGAGACTTGTAGCTTTTTTAATTAGTTTTATACGGAGATAGCAATTCTGGCAATTTTTAGTTAAATGCACAATACGACCGATCTACGCTCTCTACTTCTTCATGAGCACCATTTGTGCCTTTGATGTTTTTAATTAAAAAACAGCTCTTTGCTTTTTTTCCACGAAATGTCCTTTGGTTTATAAATTATCCATGAAGTTTCATCAATGATCCCGGCCCTTGCTGAAATATTCTGCTAGTAAGAGTAAGAGGTTCTTCAACTTTTTCAAGTTAATATTTGATGTTAATGTAGGTGCAACGATAATTAATAATAATAATAAAATCTTAAAGTCAACAGCAATTTTTGTGAAGTTGAAACTATTTTGCCATATTATATTATTTAGTTGAATCCTCGATAGAGGAACTTAAGTTTTCTAATATGTAAAAGACGAACTTGAAGTAGAGGAAATATCTTACATTTATTGTACCTACATACATACATATAAGTAAAGTTTTTACTTTTATGTTTCTAAAAGAACTATAACTACAACTTTCTTTTTATTTTTAAATTAAATACATAATTATAATAATTTTGTAAACTCAAAGTCCTCCCTTATTCCATTTATAGAGTGACTAGCTTTTGACTTCGTACGCCTACGATCAGAGCTTAATCGAATCTCACGTTCTTCCCGAGTTTCCGCAATTCGTGCTTCGTCTGCACTCAATTAACTTTGACGTTGAATATTTTTTCGTTATTAATTTTGCTACAACCTGTGTTTTTAGATTTTTGACGTTCAAAACGGGTCAACTAATTTAAATGAAATTTGGAACACAGGTAGAGAATATCTTGGAGATGTACATAGGATACTTTTTATTTCATTGCTTCAAAATTGCGGACAATTCAAATTTAAAAATTTATGCGATTACCATTAAAATTGGTACTTGGGGGTTTTTGGGGTCGTTATTTTTTTTCTATTTTACTGAAATATGAAACATTCAACGTGTTCAAATACCTATATGTACGTATACAAATTTTCATGACGATCGGTTGAACGGTACAGAAGATGATGTGCTGCAGCGCCATTTAGAAACAGTTATAGCAAGACAGCGCGAAAATATTCACCGTATTCAAATTCCTGCGTATACCAATTTTCATTACGATTGATTGAACGCTATAGAATTTGAAAAAGTAGCGCCATCTAGTGGGTGGATTTTCTTGGATTTTCTAAATGGAGCCTATATTTTAAGTTAGACAAGAGAGATATCGGTGTAAACTGCATTCAATTCCATGCAGAAGTTTTTGCTTGATGCCTGTACAGACAGACAGGCAGCTAGACAAAAATTCTAAAAACTATTTTAGCTGCTGTTCCTCTAATAAAGACTCCCCACTCCCCATATTAGTTTTTTTTTTTCAATATCTATAATGTACAGACACCCGCCTGTTACAATTTTATTATATGTATACCTACGTAGCTAGAATTATAGGACCATTCATTGACTTTGAGCAGAGTTTCTTCTTTTATCCTTTTAATAATTAGCAATAAGAAAAATAACAATGACAAGGGCTGAATATCTATATGTCTTTAATTGGTTTACAAAGTTTAAAATTTGAATTTAAATCGTCCACCAAACCAAAACTTGAAACAATTCAATCGAAGACTATTTAAAAAACCTTAAACCAATTTTGTCGGATATTATAGGACAAGTTCTTTTAACTTTGGATAAACATTCCTTTGGCCTTATAACGTCAACTGTTAAAACTTAGAACTCCACTAACTTTTTTAAGAAATTTTTCGAGAGTTCTCCCCACGTCGGCAATGACAACATTTTTTAATTCATGAAAGAATTGGGGCCTTCTTTTCACAGCTCAATTTTTAAGGACCTTCCAAAGATTTTCTCTGATATTGAAAAAGTCAAAGTAATGCTTTTGTTCTATTTCTACACAGGGTTTTCTTAAGGATAAACTTCAAAAAATTCTAATTGCATTATTGGTTAGAAATGTTTCAATTAAATGTAAGTCGATATTCAATTTGTTCTCAATTAGTGTAAGTAGGTAGTACTAATTTATTAACTGGAAACTCATTCGGCCTGTTTTAAATGCATAAAATATTGCATTATAAATACTATGCCTCATTTAACCCTCATTAAGGATACAATAAATTTAAAGAATAAAAAATGCAAAGATATTGTCGCCAAATTATTTTTTCCAAGGAAGTTACATCGCAAAGGAGATTTACGTCATTTACAAAAATTGCCTTAAAGCTTAACCCATTAATTGCTTTTTTACCAACTCGGAGAATGCTGGTTCTAAACCCTCATTAAGTTGCCATAAATCACCCTCGACTAAAAGAGATTTGATGTTAATTGCGGCAATCGCCTTCAAAGCTGACTTGTTAAAATGTTTTACCAATGAACTTAAGGTTGCCTTGAGGATTCAATTAAGAAAACAGTTTTTCACAATTTAAAATTTTAAAATAAATCAATAGCTTGTTATTTAACTATGAAGAAATAAATATTCATCTATTATTTCTGTTCCACCACTGGCAGATAAATATGTGATGTATATTTATTTATATTGCTTTTTTTTTAAATCCTCCTTAAAAAATATTTGGATGCACTAAAATAATAAAATCATGATGGAAAATTAATGAAATTAACTTTTTAACGCTTCTCCCGAATTTAATGACGATCTGACAATCCGTGAGGTAAAAAAATCGTGAAAAACGCAAACACATTTTGGTAAAGGGAGCTTAAATTCTACTCTACAGGGAAATAAATAGAACGCGAAATTCGATTGCTTTTCAGTTTTAATACACATTGCAGCGAAATCCAGTTAAATTGGGTGGAAAAATTCCCTCATGAATTATGGATCCGCCATGTCCTGCAATAAATGCAAAATTGAAATCATTCCAGGACTTCACTGATAATTTGAAGATATTTTCCCTTTCTGTCTTTTGCAATGAGTGCGCAAATTCAGCCAAATATTTGAATTTTTGCCTGTTTTTAATTTTTACTGAATTGCTCTGATGGCGGATATAATTTTATTACGAGTTCAACCCTCGGCAAATGTTTAAAAAATTCGCCCATTTGCCCGGTAGGCATGAGCCTGTAATCCCAATTCCGGTTACTGGAGAAATCCATTTGATTAAAACTTGCTAGCGCTGTGCGTTATACGCTCTAGCTGCTATTATCAATGCTATAACCTTGCTCCCGCTCGGAAATTTCAGCGAGGAAACGATTATTAATGCAGAACCTTCAAGTTAGGTAAGGTACCAGAGCCATATTTATGGTGCACCTTTGACCCAGTTCTGATGGCTAACATGCAATTTTGAACTTGCAAAATCATCATAGCTTCCGTACCTTCAGTTCAGTCCTGTCCAGAAAGATCTTAAAAGTTTTAAGCAAAATTCATATCAAGTGCTCATCTACTGAATACCGAGTAATGCTATCAGCCATTGACTGTAGGCTCTTTTTTCTTTCGAAACACGTTTTAACCAGAACGAAGCGTAGTATCTGGGTTGTAACTCTACGAAGTGTTTGGAGGACCACTCGGACTTGACATGAACTTCCAATATACTGAGATCTAAAATTAACTGAACTTCGGCTGCTTTTAGCAGAGCCAGCAAATTCATTTCCCAACTGCCGGCAAAAGTACCTGCGGACCTTACCTACCGTGAGAAGTGGCCGACATTTTTAGATATTAAATTGCTCAAGTGGGCTCCTACTGAGTGTAATTGCAGTGGTCGCTTCACTTTTTCTTATATTTTGCAGCAGAGTCTGTGTGGCCTCAACAATTATAGGAGTATATCTAGTGCATAGAATGATATCAGTATGGCATGGATGCATCTAGTGCAACTGGCGGGCTCTCGAACCATCCCAATGCAGCAATTGTCCAGCCAGTAACAATCTCATCGTTTCCTTGACCCCCGTCTGCTGCTGTCAGCTACAATTTAGTTTAATTAATTGCATCTAGACTGAACGTTTCCAGTCGGCGGACTGAAAATGAAATTAAATTTATACAACTTCACATGTGTACAGACAGCATCACTTCGATTTCGTGTTCCTGCCGGTACAACACTGGCTGAAAAACGAGACTGGAAGAAATGTGATAGCGACTCTTAAAAATATATCTACATTCTGCATATGTTGCACTATTGTGAATGTTAATTATAAAATGAATCGAGTACCTACTATGGTCGATTTAATCTGTGAATCTTGAATTTCATATTGGGACTTAATTGATAAAAAAGTATATATGTACATAATTGTGCACATATATAATACTATATATAGAAATATTTTTCTAACAGTTCTTAAATTAAATAGATGTACAAAGTAGTATTTATACGACGTATTTTTTTTCTATGTTGTTATTCGCTTATTTTAATATTTTTATTATTGAAAAAATTTTCTTTTATGACGTCTTCAATTGGAAAACAAAGCATTAGAAATTCGCAGCTGCATAACTTAAAAATCTTGATCCGATAATAGCATCTTACAAAAATGAATTGAAAATATTGGCACGGCACAATAGCCTTTAGGCACATATAAATAACCATTCAATCATATTGCTGAAACATTTTCACCGTGAAAGTTTTTATGGGATTTTCGTTATTTTTGTAGATAAAACCATTAAAATTAGTATTTAGCATTTTGGTTGGAAATTAAGAAACAAGATACGTGGTGTTTTTATTTCTATTTTATTTAAGTATATGTTCTGAAGTCACCATGGGTGGACAAAATCGCAGGCAGAAACCTAGTAGGGGAAGGTCGGGTAAAGTGGCCACCCTAAACTTTGCCTATTAAATAACTATTAACATTTCTTTCGTTTCTTTATTAAATTTTTCTCTGGAACTAATATAGTTTTACATCACAAAGTTATTTTGAATTATATCAAGATATTTAACACTAGATTTACGGTGTTTGGTATTTTTACTGAATTGAGCCAAATTGACTCATACAAGAAAATTGAAGTTTTTTCCAAAGAAAATAGTTCCAAATCAATTTTAATGAAAGATTTGTTATTAAAAAATTCATTAAAAACATTTTTTACATAAAAATTCTGTTTTTGAAATACATTTCCCACAAACATTTCTATTACATTTAGCACATATATTTCTATTGCATGTCTCTTGAACTTGACAATTCTTCCGGGCGTCAGTATTATGAATTTTTGTCGTTGGAATGAATTTTATAAAATTATAAATTGCATATTATTTCACCAAAAATGAACTGCTCACACGCGATGTATAAATCGAAATGATGACAAAAGGCCTGATATGACCAATAAATGTCATGTGGAATGCGATTAACTGTTAAATCACTGTATAAGTCAAATTGGCTCACAACGGTAAAAGTAGGTATACCACATTCGATAATGCAAAATGAAGGAGTCTGTGGAGAAGAATAATCAACATTTACATGTATTTCATTACTTCACTAAAAACCAACGTATGTTTTTAAAAAACAATATCAAAATTTTATATATGTATGTATACATATATAGTAATCAAATTTTTAATGAGTCAAATAGGCTCAGTCCGTAAAACTAGTGTTAATAATATTTTTAAGCTTTAAGCTGAAATGGGGGAGCAACTTGACATCCGCGGCTTTCATCGGATTTCAATGAAATTGAGCAGGTGCCTTCCCTTTGGCCTTAAACGGAAGGATCTGAAAGAATTTTGCGGGGCTGGCATTTATTTTCGGAAATTTTCAACTTTTAATTCAAAGTTCAAAGTTAAATATTTCCGCCGCAAAATAACTTTCCACCTGCACAATTTACATAAAATCCGATTAACCACTCACTCACTGCACATTTACGGCATCAATACTCACTTCACAACCGAACCGAACCGAACATTACACAAATTTTGTTTAAAAATTTTTCACGTCCCGGTATGTCACTTTTTTCCGGCCCGCCATGACATTTGAACTGTTATATTCACTTTTCAGATGGCTCCACTAACACACTGGGCCGCGTTCCATTAATTCTAAGATATTATAATGTAGGAATTCCAATAATATTACAATATTTGTTTAAATTTGTTAAATATTTATGAAATTATATATTAAATTTTTCATATTAATTAACATTGTTTTATGAAAACTATTTTCTCGCTAAATACTTAATAATTCGCTTATCCACAGAAATATATTATTTTTTCCTGTAAGCACGCATTTGTGTAGTATATCACATAAAAAATTGTTCGCCCAAGACAAATACGCATTTTAAGTCATCACATTTAAAAGTAATAATTTTTTTCGCACGGAGACAAGCACGCATTTGTGTAGTATATCACATAAAAAATTGTTGGCCCAAGACAAGTACGCATTTTAAGTCATCACATTTAAAAGTAATAATTTTTTTTCGCGCGGAGACAAGCACGCATTTGTGTAGTATATCACATGAAAAATTGTTCGCCCAAGACAAGTACGCATTTTAAGTCATCGCATTTAAAAGTAAAAGTAATATTTTTTTCGCGCGGAGACAAGCACGCATTTGTGTAGTATATCACATAAAAAATTGTTCGCCCAAGACAAGTACGCATTTTAAGTCATCACATTTAAAAGTAATAATTTTTTCGCGCGGAGACAAGCACGCATTTGTGTAGTAATGTTAATTAATATGAAAAATTTAATATGTATATAATTTCATAAATATTTAACAAATATTTAACAAAATTTAAACAAATATTATTATTGGAATTCCTACATTATAATATCTTAGAATTAATGGAACGCGGCCCAGTGTGTTAGTGGAGCCATCTGAAAAGTGAATATAACAGTTCAAATGTCATGGCGGGCCGGAAAAAAGTGACATACCGGGACGAGAAAAATTTTTAAACAAAATTTGTGTAATGTTCGGTTCGGTTCGGTTGTGAAGTGAGTATTGATACCGTAAATGTGCAGTGAGTGAGTGGTTAATCGGATTTTATGTAAATTGTGCAGGTGGAAAGTTATTTTGCGGCGGAAATATTCAACTTTGAACTTTGAATTAAAAGTTGAAAATTTCCGAAACTAAATGCCGGCCCCGCAAAATTCTTTCATATCCTTCCGTTTAAGGCCAAAGGGAAGGCACCTGCTCAATTTCATTGAAATCCGATGAAAGCCGCGGATGTCAAGTATAGCCGAAATGGGAAATTGGCCACTTTACCTACCCACGTTGGGTGACAAAAAAATACTGAAATGTCAATTGAGGTTATATTGTCCTCTTTTTCCGTGAAAAAACATTTCATTAGAGGAACTAAACCGATAAAATATTACATTGTTTTTAATTCATACCGAAAACAGTAAACAATTACAATGTTTAAACCACTCACCTTAAATCAAAGTCCACAAAAACCACCTTTTTCATCATAAAATCTTTCTGCATGAATTTATAAGTGTTTCGATGTATTTCTGGAGTAAGGTTGTCGGCATATGAATTATATTCTCTCTTGAAAAGAAGGTGGCCACTTTACCCGCCTGGGCCACTATACCCGATCTTCCCCTACTAATATAACATTTTCCCCTCATTTACATCTAATGCAAATATTAGACGAATAAATGAAATCGAGGCAATTAAAAACAATCATACCATATTTTGTGAAATATATTGCTTACTCTTCCTTTTTCGCACGCGACAAACACTAACCACTAATGAATAATTAAAACCCAAGGAGCGGGCTCATTCTTCTAAGAATCTGTTACTACTGCAGCGGATGTTGCATGCAGGCAACCCTTTAGAAGGCACAAATCTCCAAGAACTATTGCATGTTAGGTGCATGTGTCAAGAGTAACACCGAAGGATGTAATGGCACTGCAGGATGCATCCTGCGGAAGCGCAAACATAAGGACTGCATGCCGCGGCAGGGATTGCTTCTGCTTATTATTCCTAAACCGTCTGCACAAAGGCACACGCGGTGCCTTGGAGCTTTTGATGTGTGCGCAGTTATTAAGTAACTTCCTCCAGTTGCACGAAAGGTTCGCGTGGCGACAGAACTCATCTAGGAATGCATTTCGTACCAAAATAACTTCTTGAATGACAAAAGAGCAACACGTTGCATGTTATGAACTTGTATTTTGACTGCGTTAACGTTTCCCTTATTTTTAATAAACTTTTGATAATACACCTGCTAATCAAAAATTCTACAGTATTTCCATTCTATATACAAATAACTAGCTGAGTTACCCAGATTTACAGGGCGCTTTACACGGTTTAGGCCAGGGATAGATTAGGAGTTCCTAAAATCCTTGGATAATGCAGTTACCACAATCCACATCTCTGACTCCATCAATTCTTGACTTGAACGTTTTGATTGTTAAATAGCATCGTTGTATTAGGAGGATATAACTTTGGGTTGATTGCGTATTCATGATAGAAATTATCTTATACCTAAATATTTCGCCACACATCTAGACTCTCAATATTTTCTCACTATATAACTTTGAATATGGAAAATTGTATTGCTGTATTAGATTTGCAAATTTCTTTTTTTATTTAAATATGAAATCAGCGACTTTCGTGGAAATATTTTCTATTAGAAATTGAGAAATTTGAACAAGGGTTTAAAAAGGGTTTCAATTCAATTCATTTTCATGAAATGTTGAACGTACATTTTTAATCAGTATTTCGTGTTTTTGAAAATTTTGGTCACTATATCTGTCATCTTTAAATCCCAAATTTGGGAAATGAGAAAATACCATACTTTCTGATTAATATTATGTTAGTAATTTTTGATTTGCCATATTGACGTGAAACTGCTTGAAAAATGATTTTTTTTTTTGAAAAAGGAGTAAAATTATGAATTTTCGTAAATGTTGATTTTAGACTTTCCTCGTTTTCACAGCAGTAAACGAGTTGACTTATGCAAGGTACCTCTACTCTGACAAAAAAAAAGTTCTTGTTTACTGGTTTCTTGGCTAAATCGTACCCAACAACTGTACAATTTAACCTTGAGAACTTGACAATTGCTGATTTCTTTCAACAATGAAAGCATTTAAAGTAAAGGTGATATTTAAAAAAAAAAATGCAACTACATACCTACTTGCTGATAGAATTACGAAAGTTATCAATTAAAGATAGAACTAAAGATTGTTAAGACCTCAACAGTGACAAATGTTTTTGTTTAAACTGGATCCAGGAACCAATCAATGGGAATGAATATGAAGATATACGACTACTTTTGGGGTTGACATGAAAAACAAATTATACGACAAAAGTTTTTTAATTATTGCATATGTAATTTGTACTTTTTAAGTAAAAGGATATACTATACAGTACAGTACCAAAAAATTATAACCACCAACATTTATGCTTCCATACTTAATTTTGAAAAAAACTTATTATATTCGTCCGTGTTTAAGATAAAAATGAAATTAAGGGAAAATTCACATATTTTCCAAATTAATATTTCTAGTATTTAGTATACTCGCCATTATTTTTAATAACACTTGCTAATCTTCGCGACTTCCTTCGATGCAACTATTTATTCTTTCGGCGTTAAGTGAAATGGTATACCATGTTACGCTTCTTGGAAACGTGAAAATTTGATTATTGATATTTATATTTGATAGAACTGGAATAAATGAATGGGGGCATACTTTTGCATATTGCATATTGTGTCGTAACGAAACGATTAATTATTCTTCAAACAATGATAACAAAGGAGAAAAGATTGCAACTCTGCAAGGAAACGTTAATGTGTTTGATTGTTTGCGAGAAAAATGTAATCAGAGTTCAAATTTTGAAATTAGTTAGAGTGGTTGTAATTTTCTGGCACTATACTGTACATGTGTGAGTGTGTGACGCATTTAAACCTTATTATGAGATCATCGTCACATTGCACATAACAACTTAAATTCTGGAAATAACAACGTTAGGTACTATTTACCACAACAAACTAAGTTGTCATCCTATTACGACATTCAGAATTTCGCAATTCTTAAGAGCTACGTTGTCAAATTAAGAACTCCTTTTCTTGTTAGAACAAAATTTTTCTTTTCATCAAGCAAAAAATTTTACACATTTGAAGAAACAACGGCACTTTTAACACAAAAGCTAAACAATTTTGAAAAACCACAACTTTGCATTAATTTTTAATATTTTACCTTTGATCTAACAAGTTTTCATCGTTGTGAAGAATTCTGGTACGAAAACTGTTATTTTCAACAGTGATTTTTTTTTCAGTGTAGAAGCCTCAGAGTGAGCTCAACTCAGTCCGCTAAATTTTTGAATTTGTTCAATATTTGAACATCAAACAACCGCTCCAATGTTGGGCGAACTCAATAAATTGAACAGATTCACTGTTTGAATTTTTTCAACATTGCAAAAAACCCGTCTGTAAGAATAGAAATGAATAGATCAGGATTTTCAGACTTGTGGGAAAAACCGTAGCGGAGTAAAATATAGGTATATGGACTCTATAAAATTCGGTGTCGCGTCGGAGGCCTCCAACATGTTTGAATGCACGTAAGCCTCAGACTGCATGTTCCAATTTTTTTAATTTGAGAAAATTTTAATTTGAATGCATAAATTGGCGAGAGCCAAGGCTTTGCTGTCTAATTATATTCCTGTAATACCACACCTGCAAAAACTCATCTCTAGAAGTAAAACTATAGTAAGTAGACAGAGAACTATCGCCGTGACGCACCCACCCGATCCGGAGCAGTTCAAGGAGTTCAAGGAAGCTTGCTGATTGTCAGTTTTCTTATTTGCGAGTTCATTTCCCTGCTGCAGCTGTGGGTGCAGTTGGAAGCCCCAAGTTTATTTATCCGAAGGCTCTGCACTGGGCGAAATGAAGTTAGCAGGGCGCAAGCTTGGTCTAATCCCAGCGGCATATCTGCGGAGCCATGGATGATGGACCTGTGGGTGGTTTCAATGGCACAGCAAAGTATAATTTAATGGAAACAAATAGCTACTTCGAATTATCTCAGCCATTCAATTCTGTTTATGCAGAGCAAAATTACTCTCACACGCTTTTATCTTATGCTGGTGCACGCGCTGCATTCTCCAGATAAATTTCCCATGGAATGCAAATGGTACTGTGAAATATTAGCCCTGAGCCCACCATTCAAAGAAGCGCCATTGGGGCTGCGGGGCTTCATCCCCGCGGGTTAAATACGCTCATTCCTTCCTATGAATAAAATTCCGGAATTTTACAGCAGTAAACTGCGATAACTAGATGCGCAAGGGCAATGCAACTAAAGACATTTTAGTAATTTATATTTCTATTTCTCAGCTGAACTAACCCGCATCGCGCCTTGGAATGTAATGAAATTTCGTTTCCTCGTAGTGCGGGTGCCTTTGTGAACTCGCTTTATCTTTCCCACCATACAACTTGCGACCCGAAAGCCACTTTTACTTATAGTACTTTGCAGTTGCAGCTGACAAAAGTTCAGGTGGCAAAGATACCTTGCGAATGGAGGTGAGAGCATTAATTCCTTTCCCGTGTCCGCCGTGCACCTCTGTGTGTTATAGCAGATGGAAGCCCTTTTATTATATGATTTTTAATAAAAATAAAAAAAACACTTGATACAGCTGCATTGTAATAAAGATGAAATTGTAATAGCACATTCAAAGCAAGTGTTCCCTCTACCTTTTCATTCGCTGTGAATTGTGCTTCTGAAAGGCCCTTTATTCTCGGCAAACACAAAATTTCCACATTTATGGGAATTCCCAGGATTTCTTGTCTAATTTGAATAAAGTTCCATCTCGCCGCCATTTGTTAGAGGAAAGAATTATTACGCCTAAGACCTTTTCACAAATTGCGCTGGAACTTAAATTCAGTCCTGTTTAAGCGGACAGTCTACAGTGGCAGAGGACAAGATAGACGCTTTCCCAAAAATAGGAAAGGCGCAGTAAAATTAAGGGTCTTAAACTGTTATTGCATCTGCATAAGATAAGCGACTTACATTCAATTTACATATATGTATGTATGTATACTCGAACTTATAATACATATACTTGGTATTATTGGTTTGCAGGGAAAAAAATCACAGTTTTCGTACTAAAATTCACAAAGATGAAAAAATATTCAAAATTAATACAAAGTTGTTGTTTTTTTAAAAATAATTTACCTGCTATTTTAAAAGTGCCATTGTTTCTTCAAATGTGTAAAAGTTTTTCATCATGAAAAGTAAAATTTTGTTCTAACAAGAAAAGGAGTACTTAATTTGACAACGCCGCTCTTAAGAATTGTGAAATTCTGAATATCATAGGTAATAGAACGACAATTTAAGTTGTTGTGGTAAATAGTAACGTTGTTATTTCTAGAATTCAAATTTTTATGCGCAATGTGACAATGATCGCGGAAAGTCTTGTTTCACAAACAACGCGATTGCTCATTTGAGATCAAGTCGCCTTAGTAGTATTATATAAAAGTAATAATATACATTTTGTAAATATGTATAATATAAACAGTGTATGATTTTCTTTTCAAAAACTAAAAAGTATTAGCAAAATGACAACTTGTGATTGTGATATTGATAACTTTAAATAATGGAGAAATAATAATAAGGTTTAAATACGTCACACCATGTATAGTAAATCCTGCAATGCAATAATGAAAATGCTTTTGCCGTATAATTTGTTTATTTTATTTCAACCTTAAAAGTAGTCTTATATCTTCATATGCATTTCCATTGATTGGTTCCTGGATCCAGTTCATACAAAAACTTGTGTCACTGTTGACGTCTTAACAATCTTTAGCTCTTCCATCAACAACTTTATATAGTTATTGATTATCAATGTTCTATCTTGAATTTGCAAATTTCGTAATTGTTTCAGCAAGTTTGTAGTTGCATTCTTTGTTTTTTTAAATATCTCCTTTACTTTAAGTGCCTTCATTGTTGAAAGAAATCAACAATTTTCAAGTTTTCAAGATAAAGGTGTAGGTACAGCTGTTGGGTACGATTTAACCAAAAACCGCTTGTAAACAATAACTCTTTTCTTGTTTTTACAGTTAATGTATTATAATAAAAAATATTTATGCAATAAGTAGCTGAAACCATCGCGAAGTTGCGACACAAGCTGTTTATATAAAAGAAACAAATTCCATGTACAAATATATGCACAATTAAACTCTGCAGATTTGACTAAGGGGTCTGAAATTTCATGAGGATTTGTGTTAAACCTGGAGTTAAAACATTGACTATGTGATCGAAAGAAATAATACACTCTAATATTGTATGTAGAGGTATTATAATACAATTGGGTAATCTGCGAGTGAATATGTTTTGTTTTTAATTGGAAGTACATAGATATATCTCACAGAGTGCATCACTCACCCTATTAATACAATTTCTTTGGCAAGTAACCAATTATTTCCTTAATTCCCTCTCTAGCAGAAACATTGAAGTTTCGCGTTCTAATAGCGTTTACCAACATAGTTAAAGCAGTCATACTTTTGTTTCATTTGGCTGCCTTGTGCAAGGTGATTTTTCTTCGGAGTGCAGAAGGAATTAATTAGTGTGCCGAAAGCAACTAGAACTTTTCTTGAAGAAAGTTTTTAATGAAGCTTCGAAAAGAGTAAAAAGAATGGGAGCATCTTTGTGCATCCGAAAGCGCAGAATGCCACTCAAAGCGCAGCATTATGTGGGTGTGTTAATTGATGATGCTGTTTGGTCCCATACGAATTTCCATCGCATTTTTGAATATATGCATACCAAAAGCATCAGGAGCATCGGCTCCGGTGCATGCGACACAATTGGATCTAAGTCGACTCCTTCACATATGTGTGAACAAATGGGACTGAAGCGCAGCTCAGGCAAACCAACTTTGAAGAAAAATTAAATTTCGAAACTTTTACGCAAAGTTCTGAAACTTTTGTGAGCCCGAGTTTTCACTCGCATAATCTGTACGCCGGCAAGTAGGTTTATTTAAAGCAGGCGAACGGGTTCTGTGCGCACGAGTGTTTCCCCTGTCATCAATACCGGGATATACCCAGCCAGAAGAACATTCAAAATGTCACATGTGCATGGTGACAAAGTTTATGTGCGCCTGGTGCCGCCTTACCCTGTTGCAGAATTTTCAACTTTCCTGCAATGAATTTCTTCTATGGAAATGTACAAGAGACGAAGTTATGAAACTGCTGCATTAAAGTATCTTTTGGGATTCCTAAGTTTCCACTACACCGCCGCCGGCTTGTCGAGCTGAACCCCAAGATTTACTATAAAGCCGCACTAAAGCGTTCTGTTTACCTAGACCTCTGGAAAAAGGACCTAAGTCAATTTCAGAGCTACTGCAGTCCCGCCTAGTGCAGCTGCGTTTGTTGTTGCATCACCCCCTAACTCTAGTTTTTATCTAATTGCTTTAAGTTCCATTGAAAATTCTCAGCAATTGTGGAATTCCCTCGAAAGTTGGCTTTGGCCGAAAAAGCCAACGTCCTGGAAGTTAGCCAATTTAATGGCTCATAAAGGACAGAAACGCACGATTGCCATTCGGAAAGAGTGCCACTGGCATGGACAGACAGACGAGTCGCCTACTGAAATAAATTTTCTCGAGGTCGGCGACAAACCGACGACGGTTTATGTCTCATTAGAGGACGAGTTGAGAATAAGGTCAAGAAATCACTCGCCTCCATACTTAGAATCGCACTAGTCCTGCAGTCGGAAGGAAAATCAATGCGCATTTCGCATAACCCTTAATCTTCACCAAGACAGATTTCATCTCGGTCTCTGTTTAGATAAACTTGGAGAATAGCGATTTCCTGTTCAAATCAGGACAGAAAAGTTTTGCGATCGCCGACTAAATGTGGCGCTCCTTTGTTTTTGGGTCGAGTTCAAAAACCTCAGACCTCTCAGCCGTTTCCACCTCCTTTGGATGCCTTTGTCAGCAAGGGAGATCTGCTCGTGAAGCTGTTTCAAACGAATCGTGAAAATTGTTTGCTGTAGTAGTTAAAACTATTATCCTGCAGAAAGGAAGACATAAATTAAGTTAGGAACCCATTTGTTATTCCGAGCTCGAGACGGCGTTTTGCTTCCCTTTCAATTCCGACGTCACAAAAGAGTTCGACTCCGACTCGCATAATATCTGCAAAAGTTGTCACCAGCCAATGCAGCTTACAGTTTACGATTTGGTTTACGATACTAACTACTTGCTGCTTTTATCTGAAGTTGCCCTTTTAAGAGGTTTTTTGTGTTTGCTAATGGAATTGTAATTCTTCAAGTAATATGAATAATTTTTGCACATTAACGTAATAAGCAAATTTTCTTCAAAAATTCTCTGTGATAAGAACAAAGCGAAAATATTTTGTGCTATTTTAAATGAAACTAACTTTCGTCTTTTACCTTTGGAAATTGCCTATGTTTTCATAACTGGTGTCCAAGTATCCAGCTTTCTATGGAGTAAAAGTACAGCACAATTATGAGTGTACCTTGGTAGAAATATCCTCTTGATTTTCGTTATTCTGTGGGTGGAGGCTTCTTAATAGAAGGCTTGACAAGACAAAACATTGAGGGTATTATTCGTAGGAGCATTTTGACTAAATCAATACAACATATTTAAGAATTTTACGATCTGGTATTGCTAAGGTTATATATTTTTTTAAACATAGTTCTGAATTCTACCTCTGCGTTTGAGCCCTTGCCCCCTTGCTTTTGAAACAGAATTATTCCTTATTTTCTGTTCACAGTCATGAATTATTCTATTTTACTTAGGAAAAATAAAAAATAAACTAATCTTTAAGTTATGCCATAATTTGTATATGACAGATTGATTAGAATCAGTTAGAACTGACAATATTTATTAGTTGGTGTCCTAACATTTACACTCGTCCTATTCAAGTGGTTGTACTTAGTTTGTATTGTATGCATATAGTGAATTATAATTCCAATTGCAATATATGAAGCTTTCTTAAACTGGTTTTTAATACACTATTATCACTGAGAAAAAAGGACTATTTAGAACAAACAAAAAAGCGGGTCATATCAAACGTTTTTACATTCGAAAATGCTCCAATAGTAAAAACGTTTGCTTTCAAACTCTTAGAATGTTCAATCCAAACGTCTTGACCGTCAACTAGTTTTGCATTTATAACAAAGGTATTTACGTTTGGGTTAAACATTCCGCACGTTCAAATAATCGAACACATCCGATTTTTAATTTGAACATAAAAACTTTTAAATTAAATGTAGCGCGTTCAAATCAAACGCATTCAATTTTTGAAAATGAGCTCGAATATCTTTTGAACCAAATGTTCAGCGCGTTTAAATTAAAAGCCCTAAATCCTCAAAATGAATCCAAAAATTTCTGAATCAAATGTCAAACGGTCAAATAAAGCTCGGCCAATGAATGTGAAAACCTTTTATCACAAATGTTTAGCGCATTCAAATCAAACACTCTAAACTTAAAAAATGAATGCAAGAACTTTTAAATAGAAAAAAACCAAAAACGATTTTTATTTGATATTATATATTGTATACAAATACATATTTTCTTATACAATTTTCACTTAAAACTATCTTAAATATATTAAGGCCCCGATTATGACACCAGCACCTGTTAAATGTTTTAATTTTGAAAAAGGAAAGTTTTATGTAATGATGAATACAAACCTTTTAGAATTAGGAAAATTGGGCCTAAATTCTAAGACTCTAGAACCTTAAAGAGCTCAACGTCACTTGGATTATCAACGTGATAGACGATCCAAAATTACTTTCACTCCCTTGAAACGATGGATCGCTTGATATGCACTGCACACAGAACAACTAAACTATGCCTTGCCTCCACCAAAAAATGAAATGTGACAGACAATGACACTTGGTTAAAACCCTTTATAGTTTTTTAAAAAATTATGAAAACAAAATTCCCGCACCTTCACATTCATACGCAGAACATTTGGTTCAAATGTGTTTTTATTTTGGCTATAAAAAGTTAAACGTGTAAGCATTCCGTTCAAACGCGCTGGTTTTATTTAAATGTGTTTTTCGTTTGAATTACTAACATTTAAAAATTAAACGTACAAGCATTTGTATCAAACGAGCTGACTTTTAATTTGAATGTGCTTTTCGTTTGATTGAACAAATTAAACGTTAAAGTATTTGAATCAAACGTATTGAGGTTTGTTTTAAATTTTGGAGTATTTGAAAAAATCAAAAATTTAAACGTTTAATTCAAATTTTTTTTTCAAAATTGCGAATATTTAGAAAATCGTTTCAATTGAGAACTTTCCGATTGACTTGAATGAAAAGTTTTTGAATCAAACAGTATTTTCTGTAAACATGCAGTCAAACGCTCGTGACTTTTGAAATAACAACTATTTTTTCTTTGTGTTTGTGACTTTTCTACTTTCACACAAAATCATGAGAAATTTCGGCTACCTTTTTTTCATGCTGCTGCATTTAAGCGGTGAAAGATAAAGAAGGAACTAATTTTATAATAAATCATACTACATGCGCTTTCTATCAGAATTTGATTCATTATTCTATGACTTTTTATAAAAGGAGATATACAGGCCAATTACCGAAGTCGAGTCGAGCAAGTGTCGAGTCGACGGAAGGGAATGTCGAGCAATTTGAGATTACTGAAGTCGAGTTTGATCGAAAAGTGTCGACCTTCAGTCTAATTTTCAGTCGAACGTGAATGTTTACTCGACTGTCCTTTAATTATTTTTCTGCGCGGTGTTAGAAGTGAGAAACTTCAATTGAAAAAAAGGCAGGTGGAAGTGCAATTACAAATGGTTAACTTAAAATATAACAAAGAGAATGAAAACCAACGTTGAGAATCTAAAAATCAAAAAAGAACAATTTTATATTAATTTTTTTTCCTTTTTTTTTCTTTTGTTAAATAAAATTAGTTATGTTTTTTTAAACTTTAATAAAGATTTATAGAGAATTTACAATACGTCTCCTAATTTCTTGTGATGCATTATAAAAACTTTCCGTGCTGTAATTATTTTCATTTGATTCATTTCCTTCTACTTCACTTTCAGTAAAATTAATTTAAAATTTGGACACATTCAGACACTCGGGGTTAGGCAACTCCAACGGTTTCCATTTATTTTTCAAATTTCTTCGGATCAACTTTAAATCCTCACTTTCAGATTTGTCATTTACAAAAAACAGCACAATTGAATCCATTTTTCCGTTCAACTGAAATTGTCAAATCCTAGTAGGATCAGATTGAAGTTAGGTATAATTTCGTTATTAAACGTTTTCGGCCGACTTTGGTATGGCAATACTTTATCCCTGAATCGAGCTACTGTTGGTCGAGCTCTGTGATACGAAAACAGAGCTTACTCGACAGCAGAGCTCGAGTTTCGAGTCGACTCGATTCGACTTCGGTAATTGGCCTGATAAGCTTTTAAAATGTGTCGAATTTTCGTTGCACCATTTAACCATTCAAAAAACTTAAACCAAATGCAGTACGTAAATATATATGCGTTATGTTTTGTTTAAAATTAATATTTAAACAACAAAAAATTCAGGTTTCAATGGGAAAGAATCCTACCATAAAATAAATGTATTATTCACGCTCAAAACCCTAAAATCAGATCAATTCACTTCAAACGTACGTCTTTTCCTCCAAAACCTGTAGCCTGCCTAAACATGAATTTGTGTTGTATAAATTTACGTAAATCTGACAAAGCGTAGGGAGCAAAGACAATAGAATATTCTAGTTGAAAGCATATCCTGCATTTCACCAGAAGCATGTATTTGATTAAATTCAGTATGCCAACTGCAACAAGCAGTATGGAACTCCTAGGAATTTCTTCATTCATAAGATAGAGATCTGGAAGAATCGAGTCGAGCTGATCTTCCCGAGCAGCTAATGTACGATGTGAAAGGATACTTCCAGAGAACAATGGCATCCAGGCAGTATCTTGAGAAAGCTCACATAAGTGCTAATATCGATGGCCATCTCGACGATGGATAAAAATGAAAATCATTCCTGCAAACACTTCTGGGACAAGAAATCATTGCTTCGGCCCCACAGGAGATGTGAACGAATTGAATAGATTTTTCAGTGAATTGCAGGGAAAATCGAATTCCATATGTTGTTACGGCTCGGATAGGATAGCAGGAACATATAAAGGAGGGATTTGCTAATCTAATGCAGCCTGAGCATGGCCACAATGGCACTGTTCAGTCGTTACAATCCAGTTTTAGACTCCAGCGCACTGCAGTGAAGTATTGCAATTCAGTAGGATGCACCTTGTAAAGCTTAGCGGGTATATCAAAATACTTAGTTAATTAAATGGTTCATAACTAACACGATAGTTCGTTTACAGTATAAGTTTAATTCTCTAGCAAGTAGTAAATAATTCACCCTGTTACGAACAGCCAACACGAAAATTTAAAAGTGAAATTTTAGAAATTTCAACTCCGCCAATCGTTTGTAACTCGTTTGTATCCGTTTGTATGAAAAATTATTTCGTTTGTATCCCTCTAGTTTACTAGAAATTAAGGTTTTAATTAAGGCTTACGATCAGCCAACACCTTTTTCAAAATCATTTAAAATCAATTGTAAAATAGACTTTTGGGTACTCAATCGATCGGAAATCGTTTGTATCCTCCGAATATGCTATTGAAAAGTTTTGTATACCGCTTATTTTTCCATAAAAAGCGAAAAATAAAATCAATTTTTGTCTTAATTATAAGCTTCTTTTTTTTGCCACACGAGTACTTGGCGCTCATGTTCAACGCCTTCTAGTGTAGCCAAAAGTAAACATGTAGTGAAAATAACAACAGCGGTATCCTGTACTACAGTGCGTTCCATATTTATAAGCCACCATCAAAATTCGAGTTATTTCTGCCTTAGAACAATTTGAAACAGAAACAGTTTGTGAGGGAATTCCTCTATGAATTATTTTTAAGTATTTTTGCTTGTTTTATATTTCTAAGACAGTTCTACAGAAGTGCAGATCGAGGCAGCTCTTTTGTGCACAAGTTAATAAATTTTTATTTTTATTAGCAATTTAATTAAGGTTTAAGATGCAACCCGCGCGGTAAGTCACTTAGTGAAATTAAAATTTTAGACTTTAGGGAAGAAAATCCTAGCATTAGTGAATTTTCAAAGAATATCACCCGTTGCTGGTGTCTTATTCGTAATTTTTTAAAAAATTTCCAGTTATATGGGGAATCAAAAAGAAGTGGACGAAAGATTGATTCCCAATATATCTTGGAATTTTTTAAAAAATTACGAACAAAACATTAGCAACGGGTGATTTTCTTTGAAAATTCACTAAATGCTAGGATTTTCTTCCCAAAAGTCTAAAATTTTAATTTCACTAAGTGACTTACCGCGCGGGCTGCATCTTAAACCTTAATTAAATTGCTAATAAAAATAAAAATTTATTAACTTGTGCACAAAAGAGCTGCTTCGATCTGCACTTCTGTAGAACTGTCTTAGAAATATGAAACAAGCAAAAATACTTAAAAATAATTCATAGAGGAATTCCCTCACAAACTTTTTCTGTTTCAAATTGTTCTAAGGCAGAAATAACTCGAATTTTGATGGTGGCTTATAAATATGGAACGCACTGTAGTACAGGATACCGCTGTTGTTATTTTCACTACAAGTTTACTTTTGGCTACACTAGAAGGCGTTGAACATGAGCGCCAAGTACTCGTGGGGCAAAAAAAAGAATCTTATAATTAAGACAAAAATTGATTTTATTTTTCGCTTTTTATGGAAAAATAAGCGGTATACAAAACTTTTCAATAGCATATTTGGAGGATACAAACGATTTCCGATCGATTGAGTAACAAAAGTCTATTTTACAATTGATTTTAAATGATTTTGAAAAAGGTGTTGGCTGATCGTAAGCCTTAATTAAAACCTTAATTTCTAGTAAACTAGAGGGATACAAACGAAATAATTTTTGATACAAACGGATACAAACGAGTTACAAACGATTGGCGGAGTTGAAATCTCTAAAATTTCAATTTTAAATTTTCGTGTTGGCTGTTCGTAACAGGGTAAATAATTCTTGATTCATTTTACTTATTAGACTTGGAAACATCGTAAATGTCGACTCCCTTATTAATTTGTATTAAGTTACAGGTATAGAAGAATAAATTTAGAAATAGTTTTAAGCATCAAGCAAAGTCTAGTACATATATAGGGGAGGGCGGGGTAAACACGCGGGTAATTATACGGACAGTAACGTTTTGGTGTTTATACATATCACGAAATTATTTCATAAAGTCGTTCGATTGTAATTGGATTCTTGCAAAACATTATTTTCAGGTATTTTTATTTTTGCCTGTTACTAGTATTATTTGAATTAACAATATCAGATCTCTATCGAGTTTTGTTAACAATATTTCGCTGGACATAATGGACTAATTAACTTGGGAATGGTATCATTAAAATAGATTTTATGTTAAATTTTCTTGCTTATGTGCTTGAGGGGTAATTGTGGACAGTGCATTTTCTATTTGAATCAATATGGGGTAGTTACGGACATAATTATAGATACTACAGCTATTTTCGAAAACACTTTATTATTACTTTTATATTTTGGCTACATTTGAAATAGTTAAGTAATAAATATACAGTTATTAAAGACGCTCAGTTTAACTAGCTAATACTATGTCTGCCCGTCATTAGCCCTCAAAGTCCATAATTACACCACGCTTGCCAATTTCGTTTTGGAAAGTATGTAGGTATATAACACTATGACATGCTATTGCAAAAAAATTTTGTATTTGCATGGTAGCCAGGTAATCAATGTAAGTATGTAATTAATTAGAATTTGATTTTTTGCAATTGTATAAACATGATTTCCCATTTTTCTTAAGTGTTCGTAGTCATTCTCCCCTGGATTTTATTTCATTTTCAATAAACAACACTTTATTCTTTTGTTTCGGTATTCAGGGCCTGTCCGAATCCAAATCTTTGTCTTGTTATAACACTTCGTGACGACACACCGAGTTTAAGCCCCGTTCAATGCCTCTTTTGTGAGCTTAGCTACGTAGTATAACAGTTTAGATTGCTTAGCTTGATTAGCGAGTCAGGGCTTGGAAAATTTTGGGTTGACTTTGTGAGACAGAATGAGAAAAATTGTAGGAGCATACTTTCGAATTATGCATTTTACAAGCTTTTATTTAACTAGCAATGTTTGTATGTAAGTAGGTATGTTCTGGTCAAATCTTGCAACTGAATTTTAAAGCAGTTATCCTCAACCGATTGAGATGCGTACACGTTTAGTTTGGGTGACAATGCGTGGTTAGCTAAGAGACGTCATTCTAAATCCATTGGTGGATGGCCCTAGATGGCGGACTAGTTTTTTGTGCACTCATATGATATGGGTATTAAATGAAAGGGTTTGACAAGTAGAATACAATAAAAGCTTGTTTTTAAAAATCTATTTTTAAATTCAGAACTTATTACATTGTGCAACAATGACGGGTACGTAGCCGGCGGAGCACGCTGCCAGCAATAAACGCACGAGCGAAGCGTTATGTATGTATATAATTTAAAAAAAATCTTTTACAAACGGTCAGATTAAGAAAATCCCTCCAAATAATCGTCTGTATAAAAATCTGACGCTTTCGAATATTTCCATGAGATGTTTTTTTTTTACATGTTTGAAAGCCTGTAGTCGCTTCCCCCACCGGTGAAAGTGGACACATGATATAACCTTTTTCTCTTTATACCCTCTTATCTTCAAAATCCAGCAGGTCCTCCACGACGCTCGAATAAATAACCATTTAGCATCGTCAAGTCCCCTACTATTTGTTTTCTTCTTAATTGGAGTACTAAATCATCTTGTTTGCTGGCTAATAAACTGTCATATCTAGGCGAAGATAAAGACGAAGATATGGATTCGAACATGTCGTCAGTACTCAGTACTCAGTAATCCCGCTCATTGCTTCAGTCTCCTAGACTTATTATTTGATCAAATAGCCATAAAATTCTTGTATTTTATTTATTTATTTATTTTTATTTTATTTATTTATTTATTTTGTAATCACAATTTTTAGATCAGTAAAAGAACGGACTAAGCCAATCTAATCACCTTAGAATGTCATAAACATAGTAATAACACAGGATCCTTTTAAAGTTAATATCTTGCTAACCATTAGAGTGGTTTTAATTTTTATTCAGCTTCTGATTTAACTTTTCGAGGCAAAAATTGGACAATTTCAAGCATTATTTAATTTAAACGTAACTTCATTGACACTAGGCAACTCATTAAAAAGTGCCATTAAAATTTACCTTGAGTCTCCTCGACTTTCTTGAGGGCGTATGTTTCGAAAGTTTTCACTAACTTTAATTAGGTGGCCATTAAAGAGTTCTACTGAAACAGGTCAGCAATTAAGTGCAGCACTTTGCATTCCTGTTCACGCTCCTGTTGTTAGCCTCTTGTCACAGAACTATTTTGGCTTTCTAATTTTGTTTTAAACTTGTCGTCTTTTTCATTCCATTTCATAAGGGTGTTTTGGACGTTTTGGACCTTTCCTTTTTAATTCGTGTATATGTATGTACCTACATAAATTAGTTAAATCGGATTACACGCATGTAAACAAAAATGCTGTTTAACAATTTCTGCCAGCAAATGAGATCAGATATAGGATATTTTATGTTTGTAGCGTTTGGCTATTTTATTAAGCAATGAAAATAAATAGTACTATTAAAAATAACGAACTGAGGACTCATACTTTGTGTAATAGTTATAAGTCAAAAGAGAAAGAAAGTAAAACACCTTTTCTTCTTCATGTCGTACGTCTAGCATAAGACCTTAATTTTTAACTATCTTACCAACGATGGTAAAGCACATAACGTACTTAGTTTATTTATTTACAAAGATGAGATAAATATTAAAACATGGCAATAATACCGCTCTCACAATAGTGGAATATTTTTAGGAGAACACATTGAATTTTTAAAAATTCGTGCGTTGCCTTCTCCCTCAAGTTCAACTGCTCGTTAAAATACGATGTTTTTCTTGCAGATGGCATTTTTAGGGCCATATTACCACCTCTCTACTAACACATATCTATTTATAACATAATATATTTAAAATTATTGAAGTAGCTCTATGTGCCGATATTTGTAAATATTCCCTAACCCTAAGGGAACGGGATATTGTCGAAAAGTTCAATATTTTCATCGGCAACGATAGAACCAGTGGCGAAGCGTGGTAGTGTTCAAGGTGTTCACTGAACACCCGAGCAAACTGACGAATTAAATATGTAGACGAATAATAATCTAATTTTCATATTTGCATTAACATTAAAAATAAAAAATTATTACTGGAAAAACTCCATAAAAATTTATTTACTTAAATTCGGAGTATTGAAAATTATATTCTGGCTGTTCAAAATGAAAACTGAACATTGATACTCCATACGGAAAAATTAAAGAGTAAAGAGACTTTTTCTGTCCGGCTCATACGAATATTAAATCTCTGAATGTTCAGTTTGAGATTTGAACAGCTTTGTATCATCGCTTCGTATCGCATAAATGCGGATAAGAAAGAGAATTTTAAATTCTGAAGATTTTATTTAATTACTCTTCACACTGTCCCAGTCCCAGTAGAAAAAAACAGGTGTAAAATACAACGCTCTTAATTTCTTGTGTGCGAAATGATTCAAAGGTGTTCAGATCTCAAGTTGAACATTCGGGGATATTTACATTCATATGGGCTTGACAGAAAAAGTCTCTTTAATTTTCATTTTTATATGGAGCATAGGCGTTCAGTTTTTAAACTGAACACTTCCAATACAACTATAAACCGCTGAGCGGTTAAGGTCGAAGGAATCCTTGCGCTTGCTTACTAATGAATGTATGTAAAGAGAGGGAGAAAAGCTGAGAATTCAATAATTTTATACTCAATGTGTTCCTGTTAATGAGCGATCATCCTTGCCTTGACTTTCAGCTTGATAAGAATTCTAAGTGGATTTTGCTGCGACTCGGCTTTTTTGGAATTTAATATTTTGTCTTGTCTATACTGTAGTTATGAAACTTTGTTTTTGCAGAAAAGACCTGCATTATTGAAGAAATTTTAACTATGCCTTTTTTTAGGTGAATAATTGATGAAAAATCTTATATTGTCAGGAAAGTATTTTAAAGCGTTTATTTGATGCTGAATGGTTTTTCAGAGTATGAAGGACTCGCTTTAAATGGTCAACGTAAACGTAAATACAAACAGGCTTAAGTCGATTTGTTTTAACTGCTAAAAATGTTATTAAAACAGATCGACTTTATTCTATCCGTCTTTACGGTTTCTAGATGTATAAACGCACATATATTCATTTAAACTTCGAACTAAAACTAATATATAACAACTGAACACCCAGGAGCAACTCCTTAGCTTCGCCACTGGATAGAACAAATAAAATGGTAAGCGTGGGAAGTGCTGAATCGGGCAGAAGTTGTCGAGACCCACAATTTCATATGGCGGTCTGGTTCACCACTTTGGAGATAAGTTTTTCCATTAAGAAATTCAAGTGACAAGTAAAATACCGACAACTTGTGTTAAAGAAACGATTCTGCGGAGCCGAGCAAGTGCAGCAGTGGCGGCTTTCCTGACAGTTTTATGAAATAGGAATCCCGAGTTCTTACTCTAAAATTCCTCCTCGGGTTGATTCCAAATTTCTTAAAAGTATCTTACAGCCAAGTCGATATTGCCTAGTTCAAAGAATCTCCTAGAGGAAAAGAGCAAGGAAAAAGAAATTCCAGCTCTTCCCCGAACGGGTTCCAACCTTATGGGGACGCAAGTAACTATTCAGAGCACTTTCCAGGAAGTCCTTCGCCTGAACCTATTTTCCCTCTATTTTCAGATAAATCAGCTATTTTCCAGAACGGAACGCATAAACAGGGAACGCCATTCGGTGCACTTTTACTGCAGCAGAAAAACGAACTCGCCGCAATTGTGGTGTGGTTCAGAAACATATTTTTATGCAAAGAAAACTTGCGGTTGTTCCACTTCAAGTTTCTTGCAAAAGGTGGAAACTTCCTGCAAACGTTAACCCTTTACAAACGAAAGCACTAACAGGCCTCGACCAACTTTCAGTTGAACGATTGTGAGCAAAGTTGCGCCGTGCTCAGATACAAAGGGTTGTTCGACGTCTGATTAATATCAGGTAATCAATGCAACAATCTGAAAATTTGCCAGGAATTTAAAAGGATATCGCCGTGTAACAGGAATTAGCAGGCGACAGGACTCGACGTATTCCGCGACGAACAATGCTCGCCCATTAGCCGCCCAACCAGTTGCAGGTTGGTTGCGCTCGTTCGGGACAAGAGAATCGCTGCGGCGGTTTTACAATTCCGACAACCACTCGATGCCCCCAAGGTTCTAACAAAGTTGAGTTATGCTCCTGGGAAATGCAAAAGTTTCACATTTGCGGGCAGAGGGGATCGAAGGCTTGTCAGGGGGCTGACGTAGGGTCGTTGTTAGGACCCTTTCTACATGGTTATTGGCGTTCACGCAGTTTTTCTCCAGCAAACTTTACCTCTTTTAATTTACTTGTTTTTCGAGGTTTAAATTGATTTTGAAGTGTCTTTGTTATGTATACATCAGCAGAACACAGAAAAAAAAGAATTATGTAAAGTTGATATACATGAAAACGTTGTATGACTTTCCTACAAAACCCAAATCTACTGTTTTAGTAACACCCTATGATATACATACATATGTATTTCGACTTGCGGAAAAAATAATGTATTCTTTACAACTTAGATTAGATCAGAAATAATTCCATTATATAATATAAAAGATTCTTTTTAAATCCAGCACTTCTCCTAAAGAGTGAAAAAAGGCTATTATATATGTCGAAATGAGGATAAATAAAACCGATGGGAGGGGTTAGTTATTAAGGACGATAAAGAAAAAAAAAACATTTTTCTTTGATTACATAAATTGCTAGTATTACTATTGAAGACATCTCACCGTTCATGACTTTTAGCATCTGGATTTAAATATGATCCTAATTGAAAACTGCCTTAAGTCAATCCTATTTCAAAGGTATTTACGCCCTTTTCAACCTGCCCTATTCCCAATCGAATCGAATCGAAAAGATTTTACGAAAGCCGTTTTTGGTCAAGAGATTCATAAAAGAGTAACTTAAACTTCAGTAACTTTGGACTTCAATTAATTTTGTTTTTTCAAAGTGGTTAAAATAATCCGAAAGAAAAAAAGGTTACTGAAATGAATTTATGATCATTTTAGCAACTTTATTAAAGAATTTTTGTCCAAAAAGAACTTTCTTCAATTTGAACCGAATAGCGCAAGTGTTAATGGCACTTTTTAATGTGGATGAAAATATTTCAAGCACGATGAGAACTTATCGACCCGGTTTAAAAAAGTGTTTATGCAAGTGGTTCGAGTCGATCTTCATTGACTGGAAACGGTTTGAAAGACGTCGTAACCGTGGTATGCATTCCCAAAGTTTCCAAATGAAATTCGGATTGGTTCCAAGGCTATGAGCACAAAAGGAGTAGAAAGTCGCTTGAGAGGCCTTTTTCTCCAAATAACTTTTTTTTTTCGAATTGTGGGAAATTATTAATAGATCGTTATAAAATAAAAATAAAATGGTTCCTTTTTTAGTTACATAGATAACGAACCTTATTTGTTTATGATAGCATATTTCAAAGTAAATTTTTTATTGCAAAACAATTTTCAAAACATGATATTTTTATAATTTTCTTAAAATACTTACAAAATATTCAACATTTTCAGTTGAAAGTAGGCTCATATTACTAGAAAATGAATAATATAAGTAATCTAAATACTGATTTGAGATCAAATTTGTAATGTCCATTGAATTTTCGCAAATGATCGACGCTGGCGACGACGACAGATGAACGATGGCCAAGTTATAAGGCCATTTCCGCCGGAAACGATTTGAACAAAGTTAGAATTACAGTTTAAAGTATTAATAAAATGATCATAAAGTTAAGATAATTTCTAATTACTTTATCTGCCTACAAAAATGCATAAACAAAATTTAAAAATGAACCTCTTATAACGTTTCTCCCTCAAGCCATACCTTGGTATTTGAATAAATTATATTTTTCTCCTAATTCTAATTTTAATTTTTTAAATTTACTTGTATCGATATGCAATAGGCTATATTTTCGTTTTTTTACGATAATTCTGAAAAGACAATAAAACATACATATATAAAATGTAGTTCTTGGAAAGTCGATTTGCAGGTTTTGGAAAGAATCAATAATTTTTTAGAACGTATGTATATGTATGTAACAAAACATCAGTTTGAAGTACTTATTTATCAATCAAACAAACTACCTTTTTGATACGCTTACTTGGAAAAGTCCAATACAATTAAAATAGTGTTTTTATTAATTTCTGATCTGTCTATTTCCCATATTAATGTCAAGATATTTGAAATAGCATTATAAAACTGAAAAACTCTTTTTAGCAATATAGGTTCATAAAGTAGATGTGATACTTAATACACAGAGGTTACGCTTTAAAACCATAAAGATTATGGGATTGCTTTAGTGTAACAAATTCTTAGAAATATTAAAAAATGAAGTAATCTCTAACTCCATCGTCATCATCAGAGTGCTTTTCCAAAATTGTATAAGGAAAGTTTGACGCGTCTGCAAATGTCCAACTGCAAATTGAATTGAAACTTTCAGTAGATTGTCATTAGCACCAGATGGAAAGGCAGATTGCCCCAAATGGATCAAAATAAAGTTCCTTTAAAGTTTCTTCATTCGTTTTTGTTAGTTCCCGTCCTGAATAAGATATTCGCTCTTGTGATTGAACTGACCTAGGCCCAATGCCGGACGAACACAACGGCCGGCGATACAAGCGCAGTATCCTTGCGATGTGGCACAGAGATATTTAAGTGGATTAAAACAACTTCGAATCTAATTAAAATTCTATTGGCACACAGCAGCGCACTCAATGGAGTGGAGGCAAGGAAACGTAGATGCTGGGTTCAGATTTAATTCATTTAACCAGCTTACTCGGTAGGTGAAGAGTAATTTTTTCGACCACAACCCTGAAAACCTTAGCTTCTGTACAATCAAAAGAAAATTCACCGTCAAAAGTTATCCTGCGGCTTTTACGTAGCCAGCCGCAAAATTACTTTCGTACCTCGGAAAAGGCACCCAAGTACCATTTTATTTTCACGTGGCGAATATCCTGAAATCCGGACAACCAAGGTATTGGTGGAAGAACGTTTGCCGTTTCTATTAAGAAACCAAGCGGAACTTGTACGGAAAATGTCAACTGATTTTATCTGCAACTCCACCCACCAGCCCGCATTGATGTAGGAAATTTGCCCAATGCGGAAGTGAGGTGCATGCCAAAGTAATTTCTCATATTTATGCAGATGAAAACACGCAGCAGAGCTTAGGACGCCAGGATTTAGCCTTTATAAAAACACCCACTTCAAGGGCCGGTGCAGCATGCACGTGAGCTGACACATCACTTGTCGCTATAAAATGTGTCGCGAACACCGTGATGTCGCGTGCACATCATTTCAGTGCGAAATAAAATGACCCCACAATCCGGCGGAAAATAAATAAGGAAGAAATTGTATGCATAAAAATTTCACTCATATTTCAGTCCTTTTTGTGGCTTCAAGTGGGAGAATTTCGGGATTTTTCAGTAAATGGAAAGGATTAAAACGTTCACCGCAACAACATATGGAAAACACCGGTAAGTAGTGGATAAACATTTCACCGTATTTTTGTTCTGCATTTGGGCTGTCATAATATTGTTATGCCCACTAGTTAATTAATTAATTAATTATTTTTATACACTTTCTAAACTTAAAAAAAAAAACAAAAATCAAAAATCACACAATAGCATTTATAGCAAAGGTATAAAGTTTATGTTTTCCTGCTCTTTCATTTCCGTATACCTAAAACCAATATTGAATATCGCCTTCATTTTCGTTATGCAAATTATAAACTTCAGAACAAGAGAAGAAAATTTAAAAACCAAAACCCGACTATGAATAAAAACATCCTTTAAAAACAGGAAAGGCAGAAAATCAGACAACAAATCGTAGGTATTTATAATTCGAGTTTTTTGCATATTTGCTCTTCTAATTGGGAATTGGGATGATATTAGAAATATGTACATATACTCTTAAAAATTATATATTTTTGAAATGGATCTGATCGACAGGATTAGTTTACGTTTTGGTACCAAATGCATTCAATTCTCAACGATAAATACTTGTGTAATTATTCTGTGAAAGTTTTTGTATTTTATTTATTTAAGTAAAAAATTCAGTTCCTTTTTTTGCTTAAATAGCATCACTTTTCCAAAGTAAAAAAGTGGTTAGTGTAATTTATTTATTTATTTATTCGCAGTGAGACTTACAATGTCTATTAAATTACAAAGAAAGCATCAACCAATAATTACAATAATCATTTACAATCTAAGTGCAAAAAGCAAAAGATGAATATAATTAAGTGAAATACTTCGTCAACCGATCCTTCAATTGAGAAACCGACAAATTGAAATCGATAATATCAGAATGCAAATTAAACAATCGGGCAATAGATGTTATGAGTAAATGTCTGAGGCCGTGACGAGGCAAGGAAATATTAAACAAAGATAATAACTGCGGGCTGTCGCATTCGCCGGTTAAAATCTTGAATCCAAAGACTATTCTTGAAATTTTGCGCCTATCTTCTAGCGTTACCATGCAAATTAATTTCAGGCGGTTTCTATACGGTGGAAGGGAGAGGGAATCAACCCAGGGCAGACCATTAACCCCTTACCGCATCGTGGTTCATATATGAACCAAACCATATTAACTTAAATATTTTTAAGTTTCAAACTGATTTTCTTATTTTATGCATACTGTGTCAAATTTGTCCTATACGAGTTTCATTTTATGTATAAAACCGCCATCAATAAGCAAGTTGTGTGAACTATATTGTTCATCAAAGTAAACGAATAGGTACGAACCGACGCGGAGCGAGTTTGTGAAATTCGAAATTTTGTAAAAAATATTTAAATCTCAGTGTTAGCGCTTGCAAATAAATATTCCAGGAAAGGAAGTAATCTAAATATTGGTTCTAAGGTAAATTTTTATTGTTTATCAAGTAATAATTTCTTATGAGTGGTTGTAACTGAATGGATCCAAAGAGGCAAAGTGTAAAATTATCTAAAATTATTAAATAAAAAGAAAAATCCTGAAACACGTGTCCATTTATTTAGTGTTTCCTACCACATATATTTTTTTCATGAATAAATAAAAAATCATGCAGTAAGGGGTTAAGGGCAAAACGCAGGAATCGCTTTTGAACCGATTCGATTCGATCCGAGTAAGATTTATACAAAGGTGACCATACAGGTCTAGCATATTCCAGAATAGGACGGACAAACATAATAAATAAAAGTTTTGTATTATAATATACAGGTCATTGAATTCCTTAGATCAACTTTTGATGAAGCCCAGTATTGAACTGACTTTACGAATAATGTTATTAATATGGTCTTCAAAAGTAAGTTTAGAATTAAAAGAAACGCCGAAATCTTTCACGGAATTAAGTCGAGACAATACGTTTCCATCGAACAAATAACATAATAGCTTTTTATATGTGCCAATTTTTATGACAATTGGCCAATCAAGCTCAATATATTTTTATTACGAAATGAATAGTCAAACTTGAAGGAAAAAATGTTGATGCACATAAAAAAGATTTCTTTATTTTGAGAAAATGGCCGCTATATCTTTCCTAAATTTCAAGGAAGTGCCATTATCTCGAAAACTAGAAGACTTTTATTTAGCGTAACTTTGGCTTATTCGAACAGTCATGAGTTGGGCCGTCATCCGTTTTCGTTTGGACGTTGCTTTTTGGGGCACTCTGTATTGTATTACCTAATAGAGATTTTCAAAGAAATATTAAACAATTTGAGCCTGTAACATACGGACGGATGGACATGAAGAGATTTTAAGAGTTCCATGTTTGACTACGGAACCTTAAAAATGAGATAAAGTACAATGAAGCCATAATCGGTGGTAAGGAGAAGTGCCAAAAGTTTTTGACCCGAAAATATCACAGATCATTCGGGTCGGCCCGCTGGGGAGATAAATAGGAAAGTTACACCTACTGAAGGCCACTTACTAGCCGACATCGCAGTAGATGACTGCCAACTTAAAAGTTAACAAATGGGATGCGGCGGGTCTCTGATCTCGTTTGCGAAGGAAGCGGAGACTCGCTCAAATGAATGACTCTAGTTGTGCTAAATCTCCTTCAAGCTTGATTTGAACATAAATTACAGCGTGTGTCCTTTGTCCCGAGCTGTTGTGGTCTCAGCTTTCCTTGCCTGCCACCCAATCGTGTCCGGCCTTTGTGCCATCGCCGGGATGAATGCTCCTCGCCCGGCGTGGCCATCCATCAAGCTGTCGCCCTGGTATCAAATAACCGAAGTAGTTGCGGGGGAGCATGAAATTTGCCAGCAACGCACACCCGCACACCTGCTGCCATCTATCTGAATCAACTCCTACACCTGATAACTCAAAATAATTGAGGGCATTAAGCACTAGTTCTGCCGCGCCGTGAGGTGCAGCTTAATACCTTCGGTTTGAATTATTAAAGAGCAACAGATGGATGGAGGTCGGGTCCCCTTCCTTCCGCGATTATAATTTGCCATAAAATTTCATTCGCTAACCTGATTATTTGCGAGGTAAATTCATGTGGAAATAATACGAAAGCGAATCGGGTGGCATCCGGCAACTGGCGGTTTCACGGGTCTCCAGGGACGCCCACTTCGGCGGAAACCTCGCCGATGAGGTTTTCAAAATTCGGGAATGCGATTACCCAGATGAGGCTGCCGAGCCTTGAGATATTTGCCGCGCATCCTTTCGATCAGTTCCACCGCGCTGCAGCCGACAGAGCCAACTCCGAATTTTCTTTGAGAGCTTAGCGGGGATTCCACTAAAATTTGAAAGTAAACACAATTCGAAAGGATCCATAAAATGAATAATGGCCTGGGGGCTCGGAGCCTCGGGGATTTCAATTGTTTGGAAATTTCCTCTAACGTTGTTATAAATTGTTTCGCATTTGCAAACAAACAAAGCGCCCAAGGCAAGCCAGCTGTTTCCTTCAGCATTAAGCCGTTTGCAGCAGACAGTGGAGGTGATAAATAAATAACACCTGAAACGAGCTCCTTTTTAAAGTTGTTTGCGGAGGACTTACGGGTGCTTTATTCCTTACTCTGCGCTGGCTAGAACCTTCACCCATTGCACGATTTTATCTTGGAAAGATGCTCGTATTTACGGTTCGGTTCTAAAATTCTATTCGGAAACGCATTATTGAGCATTTAACGTCGTCTTGTGTTTATAATTTCTTTTAAATGTAATAGTATTACTTCACAAAAATTTTAAATTCTTCTTCTAGAACGCTGGAATATTATTCGTATCATCTTCAGGGTGACCGGAAATTTCTGGCATTCCTCTCGGGAGAAGCAATAAAATTACATAGGAAATTAAGACTGTGAGCCAACAGTTGTTTCCAGCGCTATCTCTTCAAAAAATTAAGAATTTTATTAACTGCCAGGTTTTATTAATTACGAGGTGTATTAATAAGTAAACAATTCACAATATTCTGACTTCGAAGACACTTGTTGCAAAAATATGGATGGGGTGCAGAATGTCTTTAATAATATGGATTGAAGAACGCTACCAACCAAGGTAGTTGTAACACCAAGTATGAGCAGATCACTACTGGTTTTTAACACAAAGGATTTTTCACTCGACAGGAAAAAAAGCTAATCTTATATATATAACTCTTCTGTACGTGTGTATGTCACTGAACTCCTTCTAAACGGCTAAACCGATTGTGATGAAATTTTTTGTGTGTGTTTGAATGGCACCATGTATTATTTAGATTCACAATCGGACCCAGTAGGTGAGCCACTAGATGGCGCTGCAATACATCAACTTCTATAACGTTTAACCGATCGTCATGCAAATATGCAGGTATTTCAACATGGTGAATATTGTAGCCCTATTCATTTTGCTATAGCTCGCCAATATATGGTGCTGCAGTAGATACATCAACTTCTATACCGTTCAACCGATCGTCATGAAAATTGGTATACATAAATACATGAACACGGTGAATACTTTAGCGCTATTGACTTTGCTATAGCTCGCCACTAGATGGCGCTGTAGTACATCAACTTCTAAACCGTTTAACCGATCGGCACGAAAATTGGTAGAAAGCGAAAAAAGACCGGAATGCCCGGGCAACGCCGGATGCAGGACAGCTAGTACTTGTATATTTTTAAACTTTGTATGTGAAAGCAGGAGTCATATACAGAACATAATTACTTGTGATCCAAAACATGTCCGAAATATGCATTCAAATTTGTTAATGAAAGTTCGAAGCCATTTCCAAAATATTTATATAATACATACAGAGGTACATATATGTATATACATAGCTTGTGCAGAACATAAAAAGAGATAAGTAAATCTTGGTCTAATATGCACTTGTTCAATTTGTATCACTCCTTTTTGCATACCAAAAAAATTGTTTTTTTTTTTTTTCTTAAAATGCACGCCAGAAAGTTTTGAATTTTAACTTTATGCTTCTAAGTCTACTGTAAAACGCCGCTTGATTCTTTTTGATCGTTCTTTTTAGATCGTTCTGGACTGGAGTTATCCTAGTGACTGTTTGGTATTTCATTTTTGTGCCTCTGCTTCAACACCCTGTATAATAATAATAATGTGTTTGTTGAATATAATTTGTTTGTTGAATACTAGAACCAAAATTACATCTCAGCTAATAAAATTGCTGAGAAAAGAGTTCTGCCCAATTTCTTTCCAGTGATGATCCGTTCCTCCCCTTTTTTTGACACTAAACACGAGAATGCGATAGTTTCTTTTCAGTAATCAAATGGTTACAAAGATTAAGTCTATATTTATATATTATTAAGCAACATGTACCTAAAGAAGGCGAAGCATTAAATAAGGAATTTTTAAATGATGGAGTGCTTCGAACAAACGATATAGAACTTTTTAAAAATAGTTTTCTATTATTCTTGAAAATAATTTAGGTACTCACCATACTGTGTAAATATAAATGTTCATTAATAATTTCGACGGAAATTAAGGTAAATCCGTCCCATAATAACTTTTAGCGCAAAATCACTTTGAATATGAAACAAATAATAGATTACCTACGTAACTTGCCTCGGCAAAGTTTACCTTTTGCCCATTTCATTCCGAACTTTGAGGGGCCAAATTAAATTATTACCTTGAACGTTGTAACTTATTCAAGTAAAGCAGAATTAGTAATTACAGTTTATTTCAACTATAAGTTCATAGGGCTCCTAATTGGGTCATACATAGAGGTTGAATTTTTTAAGGAGATCTACGTATGCTTCGCTCTTATTCATCCGCTTAATTCAAATTGAGTTCATTAAAATTCCATCCTACCTCCTTTATACTTTTACTATGAAAACACCTGTACAACAACATGAATACCTTGTTATTTTATCCCGAAGCATAGCAAAGCTCGCCTGTGCCCGGGATGCGAGCCCCAACTGAAAGTGTTATGTCATGAAACCCTCGGGGTAATTTAAGAAATGAGAACACCTGAAGAGTGTTCTGCTGGAAGGTGTTGACTGTAAAGGTTTGCTAATTATGTACAAAATTCAAAACTAATTTTAAAGAATTTCAGTCTGAATTGCAATAATTAAGACTGTAAAATCCTCAAACCATCATTAGGTCTTCGTCCACATCACCATTGTTGTACCTGTGGTATGTTGTTAGTTTTAAACAGTGACAATGAAATTGCTTTAAACTAGGTATTAATTAAGAAGGTGATAATTATCATAATTTATTAGATTGTTGTATGGGTATAAACGAAATTACAAGTGAACTTAAAAAGATCTGCTTTTATACCTAATTTTCGCATGGGCAACCGAATAAAATGAAATCATATAAGAGATCATAGCTTCAAGAACGTCGGAACCAGCCAAATGTTTGTGCGCGTCTGTATTTTATCGTTTTAAACAAGATGTTAAAATTCCTGAAGAGTACCGTGTAAAGGTAGACCAATTGTTTAATCCGTATAAATTCAAAACAAATCTAATTGCATATTCATATTTAATTTTAATTTACATACATATGTACTTATTTGTTTTCTTTTCCAAAATTTCAAAGAAAAATTTGTCTGCATGTGTTTATTTCGGAGTATTGGAGTAAAGAAGACTTATTGTTGAGCTTTAAATTTATTTCATTTCTGACAGCGCGTAATGATTCAACTTAACTTACAGCCGGTTTCATAGTGCGAGCGAAGTTGTCACTCACTCACAAACTTAAGTGACATTTTCGGTTTCACAGTCCCTTTTTATTTCACGCTTAGCTGAATGAGAGCTTATGCATTTTGCTCTTTTATGTAGGACACTGCACTGTGGGTTCTGTTGCCTTTCATTTCTATTAGTTAATATGTAGTTTGAGGAGTGACGGAACAAAACATGATAATTCTAAATGACCAACTTTTCACAAACGCTCAAAAACCTGTAATTTCTATGCCTTTGTAAAATTAAAACAAAAAAACGAGTGCTAATAAATAACTAAAGGTATAAGAACTAATATACATGATTTGAACCACACCAGCCTAAAGGTGATGTAATTTATGGTATTCTGTCAAGTGTCATATGTAACTTTTGTTTTCAAATCATGTTTTGTTCCGTCACTCCTCGTTTAATATTTATAAGCAACAATTTAAAATTGCTAATATGACCCAAATTGTTTAATATCGCTGCATATTTCTCTCAATGCTATAAATGCAACTTTTTATAGAACCGCTTTTCTATGCTCGTCAGCAAAGGAAAAACTTGACGTTAATCAAAACAAACGTGATCAAATGAAATAAATTTATAATCGAATGCAATGATCACAATTGTTTTTGCAATACCAAAACTCAGTTGCACACTCATTCGCTCATTCCACGATATTAACTGGTTTAATTCGCCAAGCAGTTGTATTAACTTATTATTAATTTAACAAAAAAAATTTAAAACGTTGTTGTGTTATTAAGGAATTTGATAAAATGATCTAAAATATTTTGTACTACATTTTTAGCCTTAACTGGATTTTCTAATTCAAATTTTTGACTCTACACATAATGAACGTACGCAATTATAAGTTTTTAAGAAGTTTAAAAAAAAGAAAGCATTTCATTGACCAAATTTACTTTAAGTTTAAGAAAATCGTTTGTACATTTCAAACAGAAATATTCCAAGTCTGTCGTATAAATACATGACACCAAAAGTATCAGCTACGTCGAATAAAATCTGTCTAAGACCATTTGGCAAAACCAGCTCATTGACGTCAAAAATTACATTAACATGTTTTACAATCTGCTTGTGGATTTTGAGCTCCTTCAAAATATTTTTATTGGTTGCACTGACTGTCCCCAAATAATTGGAATTTTCTGTAAAGAAATCTAAGATGTAAGCGTGTTCGGTAGTCCGATAGTCAGGTCTAACATAGATCTTGAAATTTTTCTTCTCAGCTAAACTGAAAATCTCTTCCAGCTCGTCTGACCGCACCCTTAGACCGTCATATTTCTTAAAGAGCTCAGAAACATTTGGAGATGAATGTTTTGGTAAACTTTTTATCTCACAGAAACAGCCGCGATCTATGAGATATCTTGTGTGTCGAATAATGGATTCTAATTCGTTATCAATGGTAAGGTAATTAGATGAAAGAAAGACAAAGTACTTCTGAAATATTCCGCCCTTTTCTAAATTCGCCAATTGACTTTTTGGGAAACAGAACGATCCTAAGTGCACTTTATATATTCTGTCAATTGTATGAACTTCCAATATTTCAGCTTCATCAAATGTGTCACAGTTGTGAGGAACTATGAGTATTAATAACTCATTGTTCCAGCATTCACTTTTTATTTTATTTATTGCATCTTCTGGCGGTAGTCTCAAAGTTTTAGTTTCATTTCCCATATTTTCAACATTTTTGTTTTCAGAATGTTGTTGTTGTACATAAATGCTGGAGACTTCAATTAATACATTAGCATCATTAGAAACAGAGTGATTTTCTAATGACTTTTCTCGTGAAAGAGGCACCAGAAATCCTTTAGAGGTAGACTTATTGTGAACACTTTGGCTTCTACTAGAACGACTATATTTTTGTTCACTCAAAGTTTTGTCTACTTCTTCTTGGATCTGTTCTTCTGTCTTCATAAGTTCAGTATGTTTTTTGAAGTTTTCTGAGGAGATGTTTGGTTTACTTTTGTTATGTGTCATTGAGCGCTCTATTTTAGGGCCTGCTGGTTCTCCAACCTCCTCTGAAAGAATATTATTAGATACAAATAGTTCTTTAGACGTTCCAATTGAATCCTCTTCTTCTATTGGAGACATCTGTTCTTTTTTAGTTAGATCTGCATATTTTTCAGTTTTTTTAAGGAGTTCTTCTCTACTTTTTTCATGTTCCATTAAATGTCCTAAACTTGTTCCCGCATCGTCTTCTGTTTTTTTCGAAAGTATTTTGTTTTCTATAACGATTTCATTGGGTATTTCATTTGGGTTCTCTTCTTCTATTTTAGTGTTCACTAGATCAGTATTGTTATCCATCTTTTTCGAAAAGAAGTTTGTTTTATTATTTTTATGTTCCATTGAATAGTTTGCAGTAGACCTTGTTTGTTGTTCAAGTTTCTCTGAGAGAATATCTTCAGCTGTTAATATTTCTTTTGAAGTTTCAATTAATTTGTCGTCTTCCATTTGGCTTACGTGATCAGTTGCATTTAGTTCAGTTTCCATTTCTGTCGCGGTGGTGGAAGACGTAATATTCGGATGTGTTGATTCTTCTAGTTCTTCTAAAGCAATATTATCAACTTTTAACAATTCTTTTGAAATTTTAATTGAATTTTCTTCTTCTATTTGTGGTTTTTGCTCTTTATTCGTTTGTTCGGTATATTCTTCTGTTTTTTCTGGAAGGAAGCGTTCTTCACTTCTTTCTTTTGTAATTAAACGTCCTTTACTTGGTGCTGCTGATTCTTCAACTTTCTCCAAAAGAATATCATCTTCAACAACCAATTCTTCCGGGATTTCATTTAGCTTATTTTGTTCTCCTGACCCCAAAGGCGACGTCTTTTGCGATTCAAATTTACTATCCTCTTTAAATGATTTAATAGATTTTAGTTCTTCCTCACTTTTGACCTTCAAAACTAAGCCTGGACGTTCTGTTTCCATCTTTGTCGAAAATAAGGAATGCGTAGTCTCAGGTCGTGTTGACTCTCCAAGTTCTTCTAAAGCAATATTATCAACTTTTAACAATTCTTTTGAAATTTTAATTGAATTTTCTTCTTCTATTTGTGGTTTTTGCTCTTTATTCGTTAGTTCGGAATATTCTTCTGTTTTTTCTGGAAGGAAGCGTTCTTCACTTCTTTCTTTTGTAATTAAACGTCCTTTACTTGGTGCTGCTGATTCTTCAACTTTCTCCAAAAGAATATCATCTTCAACAACCAATTCTTCAGGGATTTCATTTAGCTTATTTTGTTCTCCTGACTCCAAAGGCGACGTCTTTTGCGATTCAAATTTACTATCCTCTTTAAATGATTTAATAGATTTTAGTTCTTCCTCACTTTTGACCTTCAAAACTAAGCCTGGACGTTCTGTTTCCATCTTTGTCGAAAATAAGGAATGCGTAGTCTCAGGTCGTGTTGACTCTCCAAGTTCTTCTAAAGCAATATCATCAGTTGTAAGCAATTCGTTAGTAATTTCAATTGGCTTCTCATTTTCTATTTGTTGCTCTTGATCTTTATTTGTTAGTTCGGTATATTCTTCTGTTTTGTCTTTTAAGAAGCTTTCTAAACTCCATTCTTTTTTAATTAAATCTCCTGTTCTTGGTCCGGGTAATTCTTCAACTTTCTCTAAAAATTTATAATCGTCAATAACCAATTCTTCTGGGGTTTCATTTAGCTTGTTTTGTTCTTTTGAAGGCGACTTCTGTAAGTCAAAACTATTATCTTTGCCAAATGATTTAATAGATTGAAATTCTTCCTCATCGCTGTCATCGGAAAATAAAGACCTTATTTCACCTTTTTCCGTTTTATCTAAATGTCCTCTACTTGGTTCTTCTGATTCTTCAGCTTCCTCTATAGAAATGTCATCGTCAATAAACAATCCGTTCGGTGTATCAATTTCTCCTCTTGATTCCAACGACATTTCTGATTTGAAACTATTATCTTTTTCAAATGATGTCATTGATTTAATTTCCTCACCGTTGTTCGCCGAAAGCAAGCCTCCTGAGGGTCGAGAAAGGGTTTTAGTTATAACTTCATGCCATGTTATTCTCTTTTTCGATTTTCTCTCCCTTTGGGAAATTTGAGGAAAAACTGTCGACTGTGTTGGGGAATTAACATATATCTTATTCGTTTGAGTTGCTTTTTCATCTTTTAAATCAAGCTCGGTGTCTGAAAAATCTGTGTAGATTGTAGGAATTTCTGAGAGAAGATGTCTTTCAAAAAATCTGTTTCGAACAGGTTCTACTTTCGTTAAATTCGTTTGTACTCCTCGACTAAATTTCTTTATTTGTGCTGGTTTTGTGACCTTTGCTGGCCGCCTAATTTGAGAATAATCAATACCAATATCTGACCTCGTTTGAAAAGCTGAAGAAGGTTGAAAACGATATTTTGTTACGAAATTATTTCTGCTGTGTACGTCTTCATCATCATTTTCTCCGAAACTTAGAGTTTTATCACTTTTTATGTGTATTTCTATGGTTCGTTTCTTTATTTTATTTTCAAGGTGAACAGACTTTTTAATCAATGAATCATTGCTGGAAGAATCACTTTCAAAACTTCTAGCTGGGTTGACTGAGGAAATCTCGTGCATTCCAGTTGGATCTGATCTTCGACTCGTTTGTGTTAATAATTCAACACGTTTTATTACCTCCTTAACTTTCTCCATTTTTTCCTATGTTTTAATTAACAATAAGATAAAACTTATTTTAAACCAAAATATTCATTTGACAACAAAATTTAAATTAGCCTTTATTAAGAAAAATGTTACCAATGGAAAATTTTAAATTTTTGTGATCAAATTTTGACATGAAAAAAAAATGATTGAACTATTGGCGTACTATTTAAAGTAGTACGGAAGTACTTTAAAAGGTAAAACGTTAAATCTGACAGAAATTATATACTAGTGTGAAGCTGTGAGAAAATAGATGATTGTATAAGGTACTTTGTTAGATGATTAGACGAAAACAATCAAAAAAAAGGAATGGCGTAATTCAACTCTTTAACTTTACAAGGTGGATATTAGCATCTTATCTGCTCGATTTAACACCAGTTAAATAAGCTTTTTTCTAGAGTACCTAATAAAATAATGTTAAAAGCGACGGAATTAACTAGTGTTTCAAATAAAATCGGAACCATCAAGATATATGCATATCCAGATAGCCTGAAATTACATCAGCTGAGATCTGATAGTGCAGATAGTTCGGATATCTAGGGCTACGTTCAATATCTCGATTCGAATCGACTCAAGTAAACTTGACTTTCTCCGGTGCGTTCAATATCTCACTCGAGTCGACTCGAGTTACTTTTACTCTGACTCTATGTCGTTCATTATTTTACTCGAGCTCAGACGAAATATTGTCTGCGAAGTCTAAGATGAGTCTGTATGCGTGGGATTTATGACGTCGAGTTGCCATTCAATATCTTACTCGAGTCGGTTAAGTTTACTCGAGTCATTTTAGACAATCCTCAAAAGGTCGGAGCAAACTTACTCGATACGCAATTTGGTAGAAAAGAACTGTCAAAATGGAATAGATACAAGAGTTCGTTAATAACGAAGGAAATTTGTTTTTTGGAAAATGGCGAAATTATAGGAAGTAAAAACCAGGAGTAGAGATGCAACACTTTGTCTTATTTCACTAACAAAGAATTAGACAAAGAATTTGCGTCTGATAAAATAAGGCGTGAAGTATTTTGGAAGAAACTGGCTGAAAAAACATCTTGTCGCATGTCACATAAAGAAAAATTTTAAACAAATGATTTATTTTTGAGCAAAAACTATAAAAATACATTTTAATCATTATTTTTGATCGAAAAATATATAACTCATGTTTAATTTTTATTCTTGATCGAAAAAATAAAAATCACATTTAATGAATATTTTGGATTAGAAAAATAAAACTCAAGTTTGACTTTTATTTTTGATCGCAAAATATAAAACTCAATTCTAATGATTAGTAGTAATTTAAATAAAATCAATCATAAATAATCATTACTTTATGATTTAAATTATATAAATTACTTTTTCCGATTCTTCCACATAGTAATAGTAGACGTAAAGTTATATGCCCCCAGTTTAGCACCGAGTCGTTTTTTGAATAGCTTCTTGCATGATTTTTTTAAACAAAAATTGAAAAATTATGATTATTTTCGGTCCCTGCCAAAGACTTTATAACTTTAAATATGTCGCACGCCGAACAAATTCAATGTCCACGAAAAAATTCACTAGGACGTAGCGTGGGGAGAAAAAGGCATACGAACAGATTTATAGATTTGAATTATCTAATGAAATTCAGATTTTTTTGTTTTAGGTGTTTTTCATTGCTTAATCCTCCAGATTGGGCAAGTAGGACAAGTAGTTACCATTTTATCATTGTTTTATATTTTCTTATTTATAAAGCTTTTGATTCGTATTAACTTTCTTTAAAAGTGTGAGATATAATTTCATTGCTGTATGTTTTTTTTTACTTTAGTAATTTACAGAACTGTAAAATCTTTCAACTATTATTTCGAAAGAGTCTTCAGATAAATTCGATGAACCGGGGGCTCCCACATATGTCGTCTTCGTGATATCTTCGTCACTCATGCTTATCGATTCCGTATCCCAATCTCTGGGTTTCTTATAAAAAGTACTTACTGGTTGTCTCAAATTCGTAGTTGCTACAACTAGTGGAAAAGTAAGCCTTTTTGTTCCCAGGGGTATTCCTAATTGTGTATCCTAGAAATATTTAAAAAAACATAAATTACATTAATTTATTTTCTAATTATATAGTTGAATACTACATACATATATGAATTCATTAACACTAGAACGACGGGAGCGGTCAATTTGACCGCTAGCGAATTTTGAACCATCTTACTTTCTACAAAAATTATTTTAGGCGGTTGCAAATTTCTGAGTTTTCCTAAATATCAATAAAGAACATTTAGACAAAATACTGTTTTTTTATTTTTATTTATTCCAAAGTAGTTCATATGTTATACCTAGAACGACGGAAGCGGTCAATTTGACCGCTAATGAGTTTTGAACTATCGTACTATCTAGAAAAATGCTTTCTCTGAAAGTTGCAATATTTCTGACCTTTCCTACATATCAGTAGAGAACATTTACACAAACACTGTTTTTTTACTTTTATTTATTCCAAAGTTATTCATAAAACAGCGGTGGCGGTCATTTTGACCGGTGAAGGAAATTTACCCTGGGCCAGTTGAGAATTACTTTTGTTGTATCTATTTAGTACCTACTCTAAATGTGACACAAAAGTTTTATTGTAACAACATATTATATAAATACTAGCTGAGTAACCCGGTTTCACCCGGTGTATAATAAACACTACTTAGTTAAATACTTAAAAAATGCTCAGTATTCAGATAATAAAGTTTAGTAGTTCTAAAATCTTTGGATGTGATTCACCCAAAACGCATTTTGTACCACGGTCCATATCAGAAGGGCTCATAATCTATTGTGTAATTACATATATATTCCCGTTGATAAGTGTTAAATAAATGATTAAGGGTATTAAATTTTGTTCGCTATTTCATCGTTGCCGTATTGAAAACATTAAAGCTGCAAATCTTACGTTGATTGCCTATTCCTTATAAAAATTATAGTTTGCCTATATGTTTTGTTATAATTCTGATAATAGATTCGAATTTAGTAGCCTCAAAGTACCCTTGATATTAATTTTCACTTAAATTCGTTGAAATTCGGAAATTTTGGTTGTCATATTTGATCCACCATCTTGAATTTTTAAGTTTCAAAAGTATATTCGAAATCAGGACCTTCAAAAATCCGTAGACACCACTTTTCGTGGCAATCCCTTGAAATTTACAATTTTCATCCGCCATCTTGGGCGCGCCATTCTGGGTCCCGTGAGTATAAAGTAGTCTATGACTTAGATAAGAATATGTAATGTCTTCATTAAAAAAACGAAAATAATCGGACCAAACGTTCAGGCGTGATTGAGCAACAAACATATTAGCTCGACCATTTTGAACTTCCAAATTTTGTTAGCAGATTCGAAGTTAGTGCTACTGATTTTCTTCTGCACTAATTGGCATGAAAATTCTTTTGATTCCTAAAAAATCAGTCACCTCATTAGGTCCGCCATTTTGAATTTCTAAATTCTGATAATTGATTCGAATTTAATGCCCTCAAAGTACCCTTGGTATAAATTTTCACTTAAACTCCTTGAATTTGGAAATTTTGGGTTGCCATATTTGATCCGCCATTTTGAATTTTTAAATTTCGAAAGTATGCATATTCGCAATCAGGACCTTCAAAAATCCCCAGTTACCAATTTTCATCGGAATTCCTTGAAATTTACAATTTTTGGCCGCCATCTTGGGCCCGCCATTTTGAATCCCGTGAATAAAAAGTAGCCTATGTCTTAGGTCGCAATATGTAGTACCTTCACTTCAAACATGGAAATTATTGGACCAGGCATTAAGGTGTGATTGAGCAACAAACATAGTGGGCCCGCCATTTTGAATTTCCAAATTTTGTTAGTAGATTAGAAATTTGCGGCCTCAAGATTCCTATAGTACCAATTTTCAATTAAATTCGTTGAAGTTCGAAAATTATTAGTCGCCATATTGGATCCGCCATCTTGAATTTCCAAATTTCGAGCGTAGATTCGCAATCAGGAGCTCCGAAAACCCCCAAATGCAAATTTTCACGGCAATCTCTTGATATTTAAAATTTTTGGCCGCCATCTTGGATCCACCATTTTGAAATCCGCGAATAAAAAGTAGCCTATATGTTAGGCCGGAATATGTAGTGTCTTCACTCAAAAAATTAAAATGATCGGACCGAGCGTTTAGGCGTGATTGAGCAACAAACAAACAAACAAACAAACAAACAAACAAACGAACTTTCGATTTTATATATATATAGGGATAGCCTTTTTACAACCTTGGTAAATCGATTATTTTGTCATCGATACTTGTAATTGCATGAAAGCCTTAAGCATAATTACAGCGGTCATTTTGACCGCTGCCGTCGTTCTAGGAGGGCAGGGTAACATATGTCCGTCGTTCTAGTGTTAAAAGTTGCATATTTATTATAATACCAAGTATATTAAGTAAGCGATTTTTAACTACATTTATTACATTCACACATCTAAATAAACATCATATAGTCACAAGTAATATTTTAAATTTCTATAGTGAATAGTTTGAAGCAATTCTTTGATAATGAATCAATTTTAAAAATCAAGTAGTGATCGAAACTCCTCAAATCCAATAACAACAAATGCAAATTCAACGAGTGAAGAAATCTTTATTTTATTAAAGCTGGTGAAATTCAAATCATGCCTAAAAGCACAATTTTTTGTGAAATGACCCATTTAAATTTGCGTTCGACTTTCTTTTCTTCTTTGTTCATCCCATTTATGAACGCAAATGTAACTCGAATTTCGTTAATTCAAACAAAAAAGTTTCGCTTCGCAAATTAAAAAAATAGCAATTCGAACACATATTGGGTAGCTTCGGAGATTTTTAACAATGCATTTCTACGCGCTTTTAACTCTTATTATATAGAATTTCAGAGTACCGGACTTCTAATAAAAAGTTTATAGTTATTTTATATGTATTCTACACTTAAAATATGTATTAATAAACAAAACAGAAATTGGAGAAATAATTTTAAGTTAAAACCACTTACTCGTTGATTTTCATTCTGGTTTCTCGAAGAATGAAAATGTAATGTTGAGTTTTGAACAGAATCAGAAGAACGTTCGGCAGAGCTATCCGAAGGAACAGGCAATTCGAGGGTATTCTTAATAGAATTTGAAGCTGCTCTATCATTTCCAGCGCTCATACGAGTAGTGGATAATTTTTCTGAAATGCTGCAGTTCGTTTCAAAATTAATAAAATTACTTTTGTCGGCTTCAGCACATAAATTTTCTTCTTGGAACTTTTTCACTTCGCCATTTATGAAATTTCTGCAGAGTAATACATCTTGCGCAATATTAATACTATTTTAGCATACTAAATCTCACATATCCAAGGGTGTAAAACGAATGTCATCTGGCTCGAACAAATTATCAAGTTTTGTCTCATTCATGTGGATTTCACAGTCTGGCGTAAAATCTTTAGCAAAATTATTTTTCAAAATTGTCTTTGAGTCGAGCATACAACTTGTTTCCTTAATAGGCGTCGTAATGGAGGTTTGCGAATTAATTAATCTTGGTGAATTTTTTGTTGGCAAATTTTTAATCGATGAATCATTCTTTTCCTATCGTAGAAAATAATAAAATATTATAGAAAAAACCAATGTTCCTTACCATTTCAAATCGATTTTGTAGACAGGGAATTTTTTCTCTTTCCTTTTCAGTTCTTAGAAAAACTTCTAGATACACTGAATGGACTTTTCGTTGAAATTCTTTGTCATTTAAATGGTTGTAGGAATGTAAAACATCAAGATCCCTTTTAAACAGATTAAAAGTAAATTCTTCTGCATGTGGAGTGTTCAAGGGCATGAGATAACCACGTTGAGTAGACGACTTTTCAATATACTTCCAGTCACCTAACTTTTTATTCGTACTCTCATCTTTGACTTGTTGAATTAGTTTACTTGCAGCATATCTTAGGTCTTGTTCTGTTTTTTTCCTTTGAAAATACTTCAAGAAGTTCCTCATAAGTTTTCCGACAAAATACAAATATTTAATTTTTAAAATTTTATTATAAGGCCTAAACTTTTGAATCGAGTGTCATATAGTGCATGTGACATTATTTTCGTAGCTGTGCAGATTGTAATATTTTTTTATGCACTCCACAAAATGTCGATAATTGTAAGTTAAATGTACCACCTTCATATATGTATGTCTTAATTGCGATCATAATTCATATTTCATTCTTATTTTTACCCGACTGACTCAGAAGAAAGGTAATGTTTTCTCGTGTACATATGTATACATACATATATGTCCGTCTCATTGTGACCTCCTGTAGCCTAAACGACTTGACCGATTTTGAAGAGTGACATAGGGTATAATAATATTTAAATATGGGGTACACAAAAGCAAAACAAAAAAATGAGGGCGAAGGAATCAAATGAGAGCTAATAAATAGCCAATTCTAAATATACCGGGTATCCCAAACCACCCGTACCACCCATTTATCTCGAACAGTTTCGACTAAAAAAAAAAAAAAACACGTAGCCAATATTTTTCGAAACTCTATCCGACCATACCAAAACTTACCCCCCACCCCACCCCTGAGGGGGTGAGGGTAACTTTTTTTTTCAAATGGGACCACCCATTTTTTTTGCAGATTCAGATTCTTCATGCAAAAATACGTAACTTTGTCTGAAACATTTTTTTCAATTCGGTACAGGGAGTGGGGGGAGGATGTGTATTGTGTAAAAGATCCGGAAAGGTTAAATATCTCACGATCTACACATGGCATCGAAAAAAGAAAAAACACGTGTCAAATATTTTTTGAAAAGCTATCCAAACTCAAACCCCCCTCCCTCAACCCCACCGGTAGGTAGTCTTCCCCCCTTTCTCAACCTCAGCGGTGAATGGTTGAGTTTGATACATTGGATAGCTTTTCAAAAAATAGTTGAGACGTTTTTTTTATTTTTTCGATCCCATGTGTGGATCGTGAGATATTTGACCTTTCCGGAACCTTTTTTACACAATACACGTCCTCCCCCCACTCCCTGTACCGATTTGAAAAAAATGCTTCAGACAAAACTTACGTATTTTTGCATGAAGAATCTGAAAAAAAAGTTACCACCACCCCCGCCCTCAGGGGGGTGGTGTGGGGGGTCAGTTTTGGTATGGTCGGATAGAGTTTCGAAAAATATTGGCTTTGTTTTTTTTTTTTTTTGTTTTGTTGAAACTGTTCGAGATAAATGGGTGGTACGAGTGGTTTGGGACACCCGGTATATATATTATAATACTTTTATGCTATCATTTTGACAGAAACTTCAAAAAAGTACGTATGTGTAACACTGGAGTGTTATCTCTTACATCGGCTAATTATACGCTCATATTAAAGAAACTGAAAAACTAAAAATAAAAAAGTTAATGTAAAAAACCCGACTGTCTGTAAAAAAAACTAAAAAGATGTAATCAAGGCAAATTCATAATTAGTAAATCTATAAATAAATTAGTAGGTACTATTAAAATTGTAGGGGAGACTGGGGCTGGTTGTGACAGGGGTAGGTTGTTACAGTGGCAATTGTGGCTATACAAAGAAAGTAACAGGAACGCTTGAAAGAGAAAAATTACCACGGTATGATCGGCTAGCCACTTGCCACCCGCTAGTTCCGCCAACGCATTTGTGTGAGGAGCCCTGGCACGGTGCTATCAAAACCGCATGTTTCTAACTTTTTATTTTTTTAGTAATATTGGTCTACAGCCTGTTAATAATTAAAAAATAGTTGTGCGATAATGTATATTTGTGCCTCAATGCTTTCTTTTTGTGTTAAATATATCATAATACAGTTATTTCTACTAGATTTTTTTCTACTTAACCTTAAAGGCTAAATTTTGGGGTCGGGGCTAAAAGTGACATTTCTTCGGGGCAGGTTGTTACATGTACATCTCGGTAGTATCTGCCTTAGTTGTTGTTTAGGATAGAGGTTTTTTATTATTTTTGAGGGTTAAAAGTTACCAATTTTTTTGTTTTTGTGAGGCATAAGTTTAAAAGGCGTAAAAGAAATAGTATGCCAAATTTTTTGTTTAAGAAATAAGTTTATAATTTTCATCAAATTTCTAAGCTACTAAATTTGTTATTTGATGAGGCATACAGAGCAGTCGTACACTTTTACACCTTGCAAACATAAAAAGACTGTGTTTTATGCCTAAATTAAGTAAAAAAATTTTGATTGCCCTTACTAAAAAGTTTCAGATTATGTTTGTTTTTTGTTGTAACAACCTACCCCGTGTGGTGTAACAACCAGCCCCAGGCACGGGGCTAAAAGTTACACGGCTCTTTTTCCAGAATTCGCGTGTTTATAGAACTTCTAATAGGCGTAAATCTAAAATTCTTCTTAAATTAGAATCTTGAATAGTTATTTAATTGAACAAACTTGGAATTACGTAAAATAATCTAACTAACAAAAAGATATGACAATTTGTTTAAAAAATGTCACAAACAGCCCGAGTCTCCCCTACTTTTGTCGTTCTAGATGTACTTACATATACTGATAGTGAGTGCACCTAAAGGTATAGTATATTGCTAACATAAGTACTGATGTACCTAGGTATCTAACTGGTGAATATTTGTAACAAACTGAAAAAGTATAACTAATTGACAGTCGGAGGCTTACACCTGGCGATTTGGACATACATTGTTCAAAAGAAATGAATTTCGAGACATTTTTTTAGCCATTTCAAGTGACGATCGCTTTGTGTGATCTGAATCTCGTTGGAATATCCAAGGTCTACACTGAAATACTTAGTTGCCTAGGGTTTCAAAGCAACTTCCAAGACCATTTCGGGGTAGTTGGTAGCACTTATTTTGACGCCAGAGTGCAAAAACAAGATTAGTAACACTTCATCCCAGCCACCCTGTGCTGAAAAAAATTTCAAATAAAAAGGAATTAACGACTTTTCAACGCAAGTAACAATTTTAGATAGTCGATTCTAAGGCAAATAAAGACTAATGTGTCTTTAAAAGACGAAATTTGCAATCTTATGGAATAATTGTAAAACGAAAAATAATAAAAATCTTGTGTCAAAGTTGTATAAATAATAAAATTTCAAATTTTAAATTTTTGAATTTAATTATACCATTAAATCCAATCTCAATTTGATTGAAATCTTAGTTTTAATTTATTAACACTAATAAATAGGGGAGACCGGGTACAAAAGTAACATTTTTTACTTTTACCTTGATTTCTGGTTAGGTGTTATTATTTTGATGAAATTAATATAGCCATATAAAAATTCCGTTCATTTTCTTTACATTAGTATCTTGATTTACCTGATTATTGTGTATTTTGTATGAATCACAGAGACTTTAAAAAAATTCGTCCGTTGTTACTTTCGACCACGTTGGCAGGTCGAAAGTAACAGGTCAAAATGTTTGTAATAATTATGATATTACATATTAAATCAACAAATTATTTATTAGAAATCTTTTTTATTAATAACATAAATAAGCACTTTCATTTTAAATGCTAAAACAATATATATTTTACGAAAAAAAAATCAATATTATTAACTCTTCCTTAGAAACTGTGTTTAGTAATTAATGACATAAATTATTGTATGATAATAATTTTTTCTATTCACACTATTCAGTATCAGTCTTCTATTCAGACTCGCAATCAGTAAATCAATCCGCAGACAAAAGTAACATGTTACCTGTCTACCCATAGGGCTATGTTACTTTTGTACCCTACCACATTTTTGTCAAAACATGGACGATAACCTGAAAACGGAACGTGCTAGACAAAAATGAATTAAAACACTATGTAATAAATCTAATCTAGAATTTATATGCAAATTTTCAGATCAATATCGTCCTTAGTAGTATTAGTAAACATAAAATAAGTGAACGTCAAAAAACTTAGTTTTGACTTGTGAAATCACTTATTGTCCTCTCACAAAACCTAGCAGCGCGTGGCGCGCGCGGCTACTGAATGCAAGAGAGGGGGGCGCCACCGGCCATCAACTGATGGCAGCGAAGCGGTATTTTGACTATTGGATAGACCTACAGAGCCTTTGTTACTTTCGACCCGCCGTTACTTTTGTACCCGGTCTCCCCTAGAAATACTAATTGAAAATATTATTTTATTATTTTTTTAAGCTCGTTGAATTTTCAACAACGAATGAATCAAAAATTAAGTAGTACTTATGATACGTTGCTTACGGGTGAAACAAAGTAACTCAACTAATTTTTATATAAATTATCAGTTTTTCGATGAAAGGGCTTTTTGTATTTTGTTTATCGAAATAATTTTTATTGAAAAAATTTAATCGGAAAATGTTATATGCCATATTTTTTCTGTTAGAGCATAAAATAAGGTTAATTGTGACTTAAAACGTATTTCTTTAGTATATCCTGAACAGTTTTTTTTTTTAATTTACCTATAGACAGGTCCTGCTTTTCAGTTATATCGATAAGGGTTCCTATATAATAGTCTAACTAAAACGCGTAATTCTATTTGCGGTATAACTATTGCGGGAAAACTAATTAAAACGTAATCCAATATTCCCTGCCTCCCTCTTTGCCCAAGTATGTCAACAGACCTAATTATCCTGGAATACACGTCATTTCGTCATTGTGACAAAAAGCGCGATCCTTGCTCTGGCAATGGTTACGCAACACAGGCATCAAATGCAATTACCCCGAAAGACCCTTTGTGCGCCGTAACTCACCCGTCGCCCTGTTTAAGCCAAAATGCTCAATTATCCCCGGGTACACAGAACGAGCCCCCAAATTTGTCACCGGGGCCGGAGTCCTTTGCTTAGCTCGTCGAAAACCGGCGCTGGGAGCATTAGCGGGTGCATGCACGGCGTGCCGACGCCACCCACTTTCACGGGTACGTCACAGGAAATTCCAAAGCACGCATTCGCCGGATGCCTCCGGCTCCGGGGCCAGGCTGCCAGCGCGTATTACCTTTGGAGTACATCTCATTTTTCTGGGTCATTGAGTCGGAAGGGATTTCCTCATGAAAATGCTCACCGGGTACACCAAATCGATTATGAATGCGAAATGAACTGGGAATCGTCCCACGCGCTCCAGAGGAATTGGCTGCTTCTTAAGGCACTCCAAAACTCCTGAATTTGCTGCTCGTGTCCCTCTTTTGTCGTAAATGGATTTGAAGCAAGCAAATAAGCCCGGCGATAGGGAGCTATTCAGTCAAAGGATAAATCCAGAAATATTGTTTTATCCGTTTGCTTTTCATTCTTGAGCGGTAAATTATGCGTAAAACATCAAAATCCATAATCGTCAGACTCATCAGGGATTGAAATTGAATCGTAAACATATTCAATGCTGCCGTTTTCATACTAATAATGGTAATGGGGTAATGGCAAAAAAAAAAATCATAAAGTCGAAGCGGCCTAAACAATCTTTGCAGTAAAGCCTATAGTGATTTTTAACAATTGAGCCGTTTCAAATCTTGCATTCATCAGGTGATTAGTTTGAGATATATAATTTTAAATTCAAAATTCAAATTCGCTCAAATTTATAGCGCGCTATACATATGTACTAAAATTCACTAGATACTTTATCTCTCTCTCTTTTTATACTCTGGCTCTGGTTTTATCTTGCTAAATTTTCAACCTTCATAAAATAATGTAGACATTATTAAAGAATTTTTTTCCTTTAACCATAAACCGTCACACCTCTCCAGAATAGAATCGCATAGCTGACACACTGGGACCTCTCGTACCCCAATTACTAAATGCTCTTGATTATTTTAATTTGAAAAAATTATCAAGAATTCCTCAAACAGTACTCCACAAGATATGTATTTTTTTCAAAAAATAATACTGAATAAGAGTAAAAAATTAAAAGCGTCTAGAAAATTGAAACAATTACTACATATTATATTTCTGCTAAAAAAATCAAAAATATTTTAAGTTTTAATTTAAAGATCTTAAATTTGACCTTGAATTTCTTAAGATATCACACTTTAAGTTAAAAACAGTTCGATAGTGATCGTAGAAAAAAAATAGTTATTATAACATTTGAAAGTAGGTCTACTTATTTTTTCGATGCAATCAGTTTCATTTTCAAACAAAAATAATTAAATAATAAAAGAATGTTTAAAAATGATATTATGATACATATGTATCTATACATACTCTTAATTTCATATCGAATATTCAAATATCAGTGAAAAAGTTATCTTTATTTTTTACTAACTTGTGTGAGTAGCTAGGTATAAGGTAATAAACCCTAAATAATATTATTTTTTCTAGAAAATTTTTGACACTGTAATACATGATATAGGGCACTTCCTGCAGCTTCCTGTAACGATTCAAACTATAATGAAATGACCCTTGCACAATAATTCTAGGTGTTCTAGGAAGAAGATAGCCTCCTAACTAACGATGTAGGTTACTATAAATATTTATTTGCTTAACTTAAACTAGTTTAAACTGAAGTTAAAAAAAGTGGGGTGTCTAGTACCCCGGTGTGGCAGCTAAAGGTTGTCAATCCGTCCGTTCAATCAAATCAGTTACTTTTTTACTTGAATATCAATATGTGTTTTCCTAAGCCTAAGTCAAAAAAGGTAGGTGAAATACCTTTTTAACATCTAGACTACATGAGCCAAGTTTTAAGACAATTGACCCGTCAACATCAGTATAAAGGCTATTTAATGTAGTGCTGTTTGCGATAATGTGCTCATAAATTTGTTACAACAGAATTTGTTTTTTATAAACGAGCGTCACTATTATATCCTACATACATAATTTAGAAAATTTTAAGGGACAGGAAATTTGTTCTTTATATATTTTTTTTCTTTTAATAAGTACCCCATTTTTGCACAGTCTCGCCTAAGTAAAACCTCGAAAGTCAAATATCTGTTATTGCTCCCGCTTTTACCTTGGGTTTCATTCACTAAATAATCTTTATATTAAATATGAATGATTTTTAGTTTTGAATTCTGCTTGCTAGTGGAGTGAACAAGGCAAAAATTCAATGAAGAACTATTACGATACCATATTACTATTTAGATAGGTACGCAACAATGGAAAAGCGGTGACAGTGTTGAAATTAAATAATTAAGGGGAATTTACAAAATGTAGGGAGTTCTTTGAACTGTTTACTTTTCACTCAATTGAAATCGAACGCGAAAATAGCCGTGTACAGTACAAATAGAGCTCCCGAAAATCGTGTGGGCTCCACAATGGTTACTAATGAATGTTTTAATTTCGCTCCTGAAGGCTGACAACATTGTTCAGCTTTTATAGGGTCGCTAAATGCCGCGAACAGGAGCTATGACCATGAATAATCCTTTGAAATGAAGCCAATAGTACCTAGTGATTGTTTGACCACGTGCAGTGCAGGTACAAGTACATGCATTTTGTGGGCATATTACGAAAAAAGGAAGCTGAATAGACATTTTTCATAAAATTCCAGAAACTTTAGGCCATTAGTCTCCGCCCTGTTGATTTTGAGTTATACTTCAGTTCCTGTTGTTCCAGGTCGGCAGTGTGGGAGAGAAAACTTCCTGCGCGCAAACCACAAATCAAATTCCCATTTTCCTGGCGCATTCGATAGGGCCGAATGCATCGCGGAAAAAGCCATGTGGTGGCTGGCTTCACAACTTTGCTCGGAACTTTTTCACCTCAATGAACGCAGCCTGGCAAGTGCCCGAATGGCTTCATAATTTGGTATAAATTTGCATAGATCGCCAACGTGGATAGCTAATGTGTTTGCTCTAGACATGGGCGCCGTCGCGCATGCAGCGTGCTTCAGACTCGAGTCCTTTGTGCAAGGTCTGCGGCGGAATGCGAAATGGGAATCGAGTCAGAGGTGTGCCGGCAGCATGCGTTGCGCGCCTGACGTCCATCGGACATCCCTGCCATACCCGTTTCATGGAAAGCTATTTTTCAAGGAGATATTGATGTTTACGTTGCAATATCTACTCCTCGCAGCTGGTCAGAAAAGTGCCTAGATGGAAATTACATCATTTTTCATTTGCCGAGAAAAGCATCGTGAATTATGACCGTGGGTAAACCTACATGTGAGCCCTTTCAATTTGATGCCTTTTTTCGTGCCTTCAGCAAACGCGAAATTTAAATCTCATATATTAGTATAGCACAAAAGCAGAAATCCAAACTAAAGTGCATCAGTTCAAAATAATTTCTCTTACTCCCTATATAAACCGTGATCGATTTTTCTTAGCTTTACAGACTCTGTTACGAAACCAAGTTCAGCTGTAAAACTCGCGATGCGCATCCTTCCAAGGATATATCTTTGGCGCCATCAGTATTGATTTTGTTGTAAGCACATTCACCGCCACTCTGCTCCTTGAACAGAGATACCTACTGAGTCTTTCAATCCAAATACTCTTATTTTTAAACTTTAATATATAGTAACATAAACATATTACATAAATTTAAATGAAAATGTTTCACTAAACTGTATAAACGAATTTTTATACATTTATTACATTTTTGTTACATGGGTCAAACGCAAAACAGTCGATGTAAATATAATAAGTTAAAATCAGCACCGATTTTTTTTTATGTTTCTTATTAATTTGTAAATGGACGTGTTGGTTACTAGAAAAAAAAGAAATAGAAATCGTTCAACCAAATTGACTGAAAAAACGGAGATTTTCAATTTTTTCTGTCTCTTCTGCGGACCAAATAGTCCAGAGAAGAGATGAAAAATGGTCTTTTTACAAGATTACTTTAATTAGTTAAATTAAAAGCAATATAACTTAGTACTACCTATTTTTAATTACAATAATGAATTCATTTTTCCTCCAATCATTCAAAAATAACATTCTTTTTTCCCAAATTATTTGTGCTTCAATCATCAGTTTAAAATAAATTTTAGAATTAAACAATGTTATGGATAGGGTTACTCTGGATAGGTGCTTTATTTGTAATTCATCAAAAAATAAAAAAAAAATAAAAAAGAACCAAAAAAATTGTTTTTTCTTTTACACTGCCCGAACATTATTTTTGCGTTTGACCCACATGTATTATCGTCCTATAGAAAGTAAAGCCATGAGAGACACCATATTATTATATATGTATGTATTATAATGTTCGATTACCACGCATACAAGATTTGATTGTTAGACAGGAATGGACGTAGGCTGGGTGTGACCTCTAATGACTTCTTCAGAAGCTGCCCCAATATGAGGAGGAGGTGGAAAATATCCTTCCTCTGCCAATGCTCTTACAGTACGAAGAAACCGTATCCTGGGTATAAAATCGTTTCAAAATGTTTCTTTTTACAAGCTTTTGTGGCGTCGTTATGATAACGTCATTTCAATATTTCATTGATACAGAAATTCATTTAAGAAACTATTGTGAATTTCCGATTCATATTATTTTGGCAAAAATGTCATTTTTGTAATAGTATGCGAGATTCTTTGCAATTAAAAAATAAATTGTAGGATCAAGATATGTACATACATTGTATAAAAATGAATATATGGGTATTCATGCTTTGATACAATTCTTTGTGCTACATACACTTTTCCTACTATTATTCGCAATGGAGAGTGAACGCCCCCGCCCCAATCTTGAATGCATTGCAGAATAGAATATATGTATGTATGCCAAAAAATCAGCTGTCTGAAATCTAAAAAATTAAAGTACACAGTGCACACGAATAAAAATGCCGCGGAAGTCAGTCAACGTCAATTAATTTTTTTTTATGCAACCTTGCAATATTTGCACTGAAGCGTAAATACCCATAATGTAAAACATAGAATAAGAAAGTCAGTTGAGAATAGAATCCTCTACGAGATATCGAGCTGTATCGTCGCGAATAAATAAAAAATATAAAATAAATAGTTTCAATTATTCAATCATAAGTTACACTTTTATCTCTACTACTACTACTACATTCACTTGTCCATTGAAAAAGAAAAACAAATAATAGTCGCTAGTTCCGTGATAAATGTAACGTACTCAATAAATTCCAAATCTTTACCTATTATTAATTCACTAATTTATTTACTAATATGTATTGTATATAGGTATTATACATTTTGTTCATAGATATAAAATGTGAATGTCTGTTTATACTTTATATTTAAACCTCTTACTCTCGGAAACTACTAACCCGATTTTGATTATTCACGGAAAAAGATTTGCCGGGAATTTGTATTTTCCGATGGATTTTCGGATAGTGCATTATTTTAGTAATATTTGTGAAAAAAAAACAGGGATTTTAACTAAAATTTAAGGACCAGCGTTACATGTTGACATTATTTCCTGTAACTTTTAAAGAGATCTGCTGCTTTTTCAATATGTGTTGTGGATTTTATGGCGAAAACGTTCGTAAATTGGTTGGGGAGATTTTTACTATCGTAATTTTTTTCCATGTTATTTTACCGACATAAAGCTTATAACCCCATGATTTGGATAATTATTTCACTTTAATTTTTATTTGTACATAAAAATTCAGTAGCTTGATACAAAAATGTTATGTAATTTTTCCACATTTCCGATTCGAAGTTAAAAATATAGTTTACATCATTCTTAAGATTGTGATTATGATCTAAAATAATATGTAGAACTGAATTGAAAAGTAATTTGAAGTCCATCGGAGGTGAGATTTCAATAATTACTGCATGCGGCCAAGTGTGACTAATTCTGAATTGAATTCGAATTTGACTATATGAGAAAGCTTAAGTTCGTAAATAAGGGTTTTAAAAACCTGATGCTACCCCTGTTTAAATTAAAGTTTTGCCAGAGATTTAATCGGTAAAATCTGTCACTAAAGCAAAATAATGACCAACAGCCAGCGAATTGGTAATCGAATATACAGGAAAATGAATGGCCGCGGATGGAGCAAATTTAAAATTAATTTTCAGCTTGAAAGTTTAAGTATTATTTACGCTCCAGAACGTGCGATTAAAACGTACGACTACCTGCGGTACCTTGGGCTGGCCAGTTATGCGAGCACTGGGAGCATTTTATTATCGTATTTTCGTCAATTTAGCAATAAATGATTTTTTTCCGCTCGGAAAACAGTTTTATTTATTTCCCTCTTATATTGTATTATACCGTCGCCAAACTAGCCCGGTAGGTTCGTTCGTTGCTTTTAAAATAATAGGCACGAAGCATGCATCATCGCGATGCAGGACTGCGCTTGCGACCGGATTGTGACGAATGCCAGTAGATGGGATTTTCCTATTATGATAATTAAGCCTAAGGCTGATCTCCACTAGTTGTACAAGGGGTAGCAAACACTCGCGGATTATGCATGCACTACAAGCTACCTGTGCAGTTGAATAATAACACATCGAACTCTTCGTTAAAGTTATACAAATGTATTATTTTAATGAGCAGTTTAACATATTGACGCTCGTTTTAATCCACTATTTTGATTATTTGAAAATAATCTTTTGTTTGGTATTTCCTCTCCTACTGTAATACGGAATTATTTTCTATCGATCGTCAGTCATATGCGACTTTTTAAATCCATTGCAATTATGTACAAAAGCCGAGCCAAATTCGACCTCTCCTTTTTCCTTAACCCTTGCTATTTAAAACTTGCTTCGTTAGAAGGTTGCGACGGCAATGCAACAAAAATGTGCTGCAAGGAATGTTAAAATTACGCGATGCAGCTTGCAATGTCATCCCTTGATATACACTAAGAAATTTTTCTAACGAATTTTAATTAAGACGGGTTGCAGTGAATTATTTCAACTATTTTTCAGTAATTTTATCTAAGAATATCGGAAAATTATAATATTAAACTATATTTATATATACAGTTAGTTAGCACATTTTTTAACAATTTTTAGTCTTCGGTATACTAGGATATTCACTCAGATTTACCCAGAGTTTGACTTTGAACCAACCCGATCTCTCTCTCTTTAGGTTTCAAACTAGGAATCTTTATAATAATTAAAAATTTAGAAATAAACTCTTATTCAGAAGCAAGCTATATGCCTATCAAACACGCTCTTCGCATTTTTTTATGTAATTACATGCTTTATATATTGTTTTATTTTCTTAATCAACGTAGGGGAGACCGGGGCAAAACGGGATACTTAAGATAAAATTTGGCATACAAAGAAAACTACACTCTTTATTAGAAAATCTTTTACATAGAAAGTAACACTCATATGTTCCTCTTTTATAATTAGATCCTACTTCCAACTAAATCAAATACTTTTTCGGGAAATAGGAACTAAAGATAACATGTCAAATTTCCCGTTTTGCCCCATGAACGGGGCAAAACGGGAATCGCTACGGGGAAAAATGAGTAGAGTAAGATATGGACTACGCGGGTAATATGAACTATACGGTTATTTGCCATTGCAAGCTTGAGATTTCCCAACCCTCAAAACATATTTCAATGCGATTGTGCATGTTTGTGTGCGACTGATTTATATTAAATAGTAGTTATTAATTTAAGTTAGTAACTTTATGATTGGTATTATATAATAATTAAATAACACATAGTTATAATTTATTAGCAAAAGCTAGTGTATTTATATATAATACTTTTAATAAAATATCAGTTATTTGACCAACACGTGTTGAAGATGCCATCCCATTATGCCCCAACCGTTTTGTCCCGGCTGACATAGTTTTGAAAAAAACCAAGCCTTTTTAACCTAAAGCATTAAAGTCCCAAAAATCTAGCGTGAGACCAAGGCTTTATGTTGCTACAACGAGCTTAAGACATAAATAATACAATTACTTGGGTACTTAGCTCTGTGCACATCGATATTAAACAGAAAAATATCATAAAAATTAAGGCAAAATCAATTTTTAACTGCTGCGAAGCCAAAACAGGTAGCGACACGCTTTTTCTTCATGGACTCATGTGAGGTGACTGAAGTTCGTGTGAATGGCACGGTTTTCAGCTAAATAGTATTTACCAATTACGCACAAAAACGTACTTCCCGTTTTGCTCCGGTCTCCCCTACGTATATTTACAACGCTGTGCAAAATAATAGGTGTGAGCACTGGAGGTAGCTTCATTAACACAATTTGTTTATAAACTCATTTCATTTCGCTTATCTTTTTTTAGCGTTATTTAACCCATTACCTCAATTAAATAAATATGCAGTAATAACACCCTAAAGTAGTTTCTTTATTGACGTTAGCAGCGCAATAACTCACTTAATTCAGTAAGTAGCCAGTCAAAAAAATAGGTGTGCTTGTAAGCTCATATATTTTTATATGATTTTGCAGGATTTTTAAATACATTTCTTCATGGTGGCATTGTACAGCAGACGAGCAATGTTTGGTAAGGAAGTTAAAAAATTAGGGAAAAACGTATAAATTCATTGGTACAGCATTCTATGGAGCAACGAAACGAAGGTCTGTTTATACGGATCTGACAACAGGCGGAATATTTGACGTCCAACTGGCAAAGAATATGGTCCTAGATTCACAAAAAGGACAGTTAAAGCATCATGGACTGGAGATGATTTTCTTGGCACGATGTTGGTCCCATTATACGGATTAAAGATACAATGGTCAAGATACTTTATAGGGACATGTTGTAAAATGTTATGCTCTGTTATGCTGAGGACAATATGCCACTTGGATGCTGGTTTCAGCAGAATAAGGATGAAAAGCATTCATCTAAACTATACAGTGAATGCTTTGCGGATCATATTAATGTTAATGTTCAATCAATCTCCGGACCTCAATCCTATTGAGAACTTGTGGGATGAGTAGAAGCGGTCCTCGGCAAAATAAAAAATAACAAATAAAGAAGGGTTTTCAGCCGCATTGAAACGCCATCGCCAACGTACACCGAGAAAAAAACGCAATGTTAATTTAACATTATTTTAATATTAAAAAAAATATCATATCATTTTTACAACAATTGCTGTTAATTTGATAATAAAAATGATACTTTAAAGGGAAAAATGTCAAATTGACATTTTTTGTGACATATTAACATGGAAATTCGGATATTTAGTTACAGCGGAAATATCATTTCAAAATATTATTTTGATTTTGAAGTTTTCAAAGCCAAATTAATATTAAAAAATGTAAATCGATCGCCAGTCCTTATATCCGCCGATTGAAATTCGAAGTGTGAAGTATAAGCGAAGGAAAATCTTCTAACAAATACGCTACTCATAAACTGTAAAACCGCAGATGTGTTGATGGGTCATCGATAGCTCAGGGCTAGAGCAGAATGCCACGAACTCGGGGATCCCAAGTTCAAATCTAGCCACAGTAAGTCGGAGAATATATAGGAAAATCAAGTTTCTAAAAGGGTATCGGAATAGGGGTAACTGGGTGGTAAAAAAACAATTTTCAATGTTAAATTAACATTTTTCAATAATAATAAGTTATATTTTCCTTATCGGCTGAAAAATATAGCTGAAAAATATCAATACTACAGCGGAAACATTGGAAATTTTCTTTCGGTGTAGCTCTTCTGCCGTACCTACAATTCGTACTCCTGCCCATCTAATTAAGGTTTTCGCAGTGATACTTTTTTAATTATACCTGATTTTAATTTTGAAGACCACCCCTTAAGAAATTTATTTAAAAATCCTACAAAGTCCCTCAAAAATGCTATGATTTTACAAGCACACCAATTTTTTTGACCGGCTACTTACTGCATTCAGTGACTTATTGCGCTGTAATATTAATAAAGAAACTACTTTAGGGTGTTATTGCTGCATGTTTATTTAATTGAGGCAATGGGTTAAATAACGCTAAAAAAAGATAAGTGAAATGAGATGAGTTTATAAACAAATTGTATTCTAATAAAACTATTTCGCTTGAAAAAATCAAAAAATAAACGGAAAGAAATATGCGTCCTTCTCTTTAAAAGCAACTGATATTCGCAAACTTTGCTACAATTCAGTGCGATATCGCACACTGAAATGGAAATGCAGCACAATTAAGTGCTTTAATTTTTGCCTACCTGGAGGCCATTTTTAACTGTCCCAAGTATTTTAGTGCTTTTCATTTGCAGTATATTATCGGGTATCGAGGCAGGAACATTGCTCTCTGGGCTAATATCATTGCCATGATTACTTCTCGATATCACAAACATTTATTAAAATATTGTGCAATCGCACTGTTGTATGCCGGCAATTTATTGAACAATACGAGGGCACACTTGCCTCATTCCTCGCAGGACACTGTGTGCGAATTTCTCTCGGTTACTTAACATTCTACAACTGAGGCGTTCGCATTAACATGAATGGTGACAGCGGTGGCAATTTCGCCGGCGAGGAAGCCAATAACAAAGGCCCCAGCTACTCCTGAATGGGGGCGAATTATCAACGCAGTAGGTCTGGGGATGAAACAAGGACATTCTAAATGCATACAAAGCCCCACTTGACATCTGGGGTGATAGTTTCAAGTAGCTTCTGTTGTGCACAAACCAGCAATCATCCCATCATTTCTATGCGAAACCGTCCTATGAAATTATGTTGCAAACATGAACGTGTATGCATCGTTCGAAGGCTTTCTGAAAATTAAGCGAAACTGTTGCAATTCGACTTGGCAACTCCATGGAAGCGTTTTTAATTCTAAAATTTGTGTTACTTCAATCGCAGCTCTTTAGAATTTTATTTTAAAAGAAATCCCGAATGCTAGGCACATCACTTTATTTTCGTGTAACTATTCTTTGCAACACTATCAATGTAAATAACTTAAATTTTTTTGTCACACAAAGTTCCACTCGGGTAAAGAACATCTTAGAGTATAAATATACTTGAACCCTGCAATATTGAAGTATTTCTCTAAAACTGCTTTCCTCTCAAAAATAGTAAAGATATTTTTAATCTCTAGAAAAACGGAGGAGGGAATTCATATTTTTTTTAACTATTGATCTTAAAAAATTAGCTCAAACTTTGTTCTCTTCGTCTAACGATTCTGCAATATTATATAAATAATTTATCTCGATAAATGATTTGTAGTTTTTTTAGGTTTTCGTGTGAAAATGAAGAAAACAAAACATTAAAGTTGATTAAATTAGCAGAGACGGCTAATTTAGTTCTACTACTTTTGGTAACACTAAATTGGCAGAGTTACTTAGCAAACGCAAAAACAGGGCCATTGACACGCAAATATCATTGATTTCATCATTCAACTGATAATCGACATTTAGGCGTATTTCTCGAAGCAAGAATTCTAAGCTAAATTTCTTATTTTGAAGCCTAACAGATTAATTAGGCTAATTGGTGCTTTTCCGAGAGGGAATAATATAGTGCTGTGGCGAATTATTTTATTATCATTTATGAGGGTTGGATTTTTATCAATATGACTTAAAAGTATGAATAACTATGATCGAATTTCAGTATTGATAAAGAAAAACTTATGAATTTGTAAAACAGCTACGACTCCGCGGGGCTGACATGTCGTTCGAACGTTTGAAGGATGCTAGCCATCCCGGAGCCACCAGTTTCCAGTAGACTTGCCGAAACTGTGTCTTCCCCTGTGGGCAGTGTACCTCTGAGATATGTATATAAAAGTAATATACAAATACATTCAAATTTGGAATAACTTTTTACATGTAGGACGTATATAGTTTAATTATCACACAAGAAAACAATCACGCATTAAGCAAAAGCAAGAGAATCATAATTTTACAATCCGCTGTATTATGCATATTTCTGTTAAACTATAAAAATATTAACATAGGTACATATACTCGTATTTTTGTGCCGGAAGCTTATTACGAGCAAAAATAAATTCACGGAAGCGTCAAACACAATAAATCTTGCAAATAAGTCTAAACCATTTTGAGAGAAAATGTGTGCAAATTTCTTATAACCTTATCTAAATAGGGCTCCCAATGCTCCAGTGGGTTCTATAGGCTGAATATTTATTTAGTTAGAAATACACAACTGGGACCATTCCAAATTCTACACCCAAAGGGAAAAATCTTCCGATTTATTAACCAGAAACTGCTTTTGACAACAACATGTCGCCTCTCGTCTCTGGAGGAGATGTATTGAAGGCATGAGGGAGGCAAGGATGGCTGACCCAATTAATTGGAAAATTCTGTCCCTTTACTCGAGACCAAGCCTTGCTGAATTCCAGGATCGAATTTTGTTTTCTTACGCATACAAATGAAAATTGTAACCCGAAAACTTTCAATTATGGACATTTCCGTCCTTTGGGTTTGCGTGTTTCGAAATATTATCATGTTGTGTTTAGATCTTTATACTTGCTTTGCTTCGGTTCAGGCATGGTGATGGCAGAAAATCCAAAAGATTATGGAAAAAGGGGTACACGCTCAGCCTAATTTTGAATTAAGGCATTTTTGAGATAAGCAGTTTTTTTAATATGGTAACGAATAAATACGACACAGCAAAATGTAGACGCTTCAGAGATAAAATTTAGATTGAAATTGAAGAAAAAAATTGGGAGTATGTATATTTAAAACGAAAATTTAAAACTAATTGTAAGTTGAATCAGAAATCATATGTATATTATTTCATATTAATGTTAACTATTTTCGTTCGCACAAATTGTCGTGAAATATTCTATTTTGAAATATCATTATAGGTAGGTATAGCTATTGTTTAGAAATTTATCTTGCATCGAAATTGTGAAAAAAAAAAAATCGTTTTTGTTTTGCTTATAAATTAGTTTAAACATTTAAAAACAATTAGCAAAATTGCACATTTGAGTTTTTAGTAGTTAATAATCTAACTACCCCGCCACGCCCAGCCAAAACTTTGAGCGGCGTTTACTTCAAAATCATCAGATTTCCAATGCTGTGCGTGAAGGGAACTTTCAGAGTTTCCATAGATTTGTCTGTAAAATTCATTTATTGATTAATATGTACTTATTGTAAATTAAAATATTAAAATAAGTGACATCTAACAAATGTATTATACATTTTTTAAACGATCAATTAGCCTTTCAAATTAGATTAAATAAGACTATCTAATTTGGCAAAAATGTCATTTTTAATTTCTAAACTAACATTTATGGCTTTTTAAACGCTGTTCTAAAAACAGTTTAAAAAAATACAGCACCTATACAAGTATAAAAATTAAAAGTATTCATAAAATATTGCTCATTTATCACTTTCATGCACAAACATTGTGTATGCATCTTCAAAATTTGCAACTGAATCCAGAAACTTCAAATAAGTATGTCATTATCTAAAAAGTTTAGATTCCAAACTTTCCTAGTGGATCGAATGCTTTTGGAATACCAAAGAAAATCGTCATATTCACAAAAAATCCAATAGGGAAATATTATATCAGCCACAAAAGTTGCAAGAAGTGGAAAGAAATGAAAATTCTTAGCAGATGTTACCATGAAATATGAGAGATTCTTTAGACTTAAGTTTTTGAGAAAAGTGCCAATATTGCCGATAACCTTTACGAGCATTATGGAATTTTAAGACTTTTTTTCGCACTTACGATCATACATTCTGCACATCATCATATTACATTATTCATGTCAAAATGCTGTATGTCTTGGTTATAAGTATAGGCACTATTTTCAAAAAGGAAAAGAAAAGTATGCTTAATCTCAAACTACCTTACGCGGACCCAGCATTGTTCGGAATAGTCATTATTTATATGTACTAATATAATAGTTTTAACATGTAGTCTTTGTAGCTCAGTACTGATAATTGCTAACTCAATACTATAGACTTCTAGAAGAACCTAAGCAAGAACTAGAGCTACTATAAAAATCAGTACAGTGGTTTCTGAGAACAAACAAACACGCAAACAGATTAAATTTAGTTAGCTTCAATCATGCCCGAGAAACCCTGTATATACATACATAAATACATATGAGCTATTGAGAATCATTGTGGCGTAGGTAAGTCAAACATTTTCAAAAACTGAGTTAAGACTAAAATCATATAACTTACCCATCAGCCTGTTAAGTACCATATTATTAATGATTTACGCCATTACGAATCTCAACGCCTCATATGTATGTAAACAATTTAGTGGCAATATTAAACCGGCTTAATTTCGGTTTCCATAATGTCTAAGTCTAAGCGATATCTGACCATTCACTTGACATATGGCCCATACCAAAATCGAAATATATATTTGGCGGAAAATTCGCTATACTTGGGGACTATTAAATAAAGTGTACATATTTACTATTTAATCTATTCAAACAAATATTAATTTTCTCCTGCAATCTCAATGTCCTTCCAAAATCTGAAAATCTGCTAAATCACTTCCAATGGACATATAATTTTCACACATGTGGGCATCACATTTTGGCGAGCACTTGTAAAATTCACAAGGAGGACATCAAAGTTGCCAACATAAAGGAGGTCTAATCCCACTAGATATTGGTGCAGGCTTTTAAGCACGCTGTAAAAGCCGCATCAGATATTATGTAACGACCCATAGTCTTTAACCAAATTTTCTAGAATGTGATCACTTATATTGCCAACATTTCTTGCCATATTGCATCACACTGTCGCTATTAATAACTCGTTGGAAGACGTTTAAATGGTCCTGCTCTATTCATGCGGCTCCGGGTCAACACGAGTTCGGCACGAATTTATGTGAAAAGACGTGTAGTTTTGTGCCAGGTCTCAGTTATTGCCAGCCTGGCTACAACCGACCGGGGACGTGACTTACTCCTAAGCACCTCGCCTTCAAGCCAAAAGGTTAGCTCAGTGTCAACAACCTGGTCAACAAGTAGTTATTTCCACTTCTGCTCTGTAGCACACACAGGCCACGTACTTCCATAGGTGGCCCCATAAACGACGAATCTTTGCTGGTGTGCGGGGGAGCGTTTTATGAACCTTTGGTGTGGGAGCGGCGCCTTTTGTAAAACGGGCCTTCATTCAAGGAGCCCCCATTGAAAGGCGAAGGCTGTGCGAAATGGGGCTTCAAGTACATCTGGCTGTTTTAACATGACTTTGCAAGGCGTTCTGCCAGTGCTGATGGAACACAACTCGCACTTCCTGATGGTCAGAATAGACACACTCTCGTTTGCATAGTAAATCGGTCTTTGAAATCACATCCTAAGCTGTATATAAAAGAAATAAATTATAAGAGTTTTATTTCCGCAATTCTTCTGATAGAGTCTAAATGGAGCATTCCTATACAATAACAACAGTCCAGTAAATAAGCCGGAATATGTGCAAAAGTGGTGAAACAGCACCGATTTGGAAAATTTCTTTATTCACGTATTCCCCAGACCCCCAGGAACATTTATCGGCATTGACCTCTGCATTACCTCTAAAAATGAGAAAGTTAGGTGGGTTTGAATCTCCTCCAAAAGCAGTTGTCATAAAAAATGTTATAAAATTAATATTTCGCCCCAGAAATGGGCTCCTGGGGTTTTTTTGGGTCGCTGATCACGAATCCGAGGTCCAAATTGAAGAATCCCATGGTCCAGTATGAAATTCGCGTCATTTCTGGATGGACATTACACTTTTTTGTAAAGAATTTTAAATATAAATATTGTGCTGCGAAAATGTGCTCTTGGGTTTTTTTTTTTTTGGATTGCAGATCACGAATCCGAGGTCTTCAATGAGTAACTTATCTTCACGCAGCTTCCCTTTCATTAGCACGAACCCTTATGTCTTCCAACGCTAGCCTAACCCGTAATGCCCGTTCTCCAATGCGCCGACCAACCAATCAAGTACGAACCAAAATCGCGACATCGCATCACACATTATATTGGCCTCATATTCCCTCTCGCTCGTGTTTTGGTCAACCTGGCTAACTTGTTCATAATCACATAGTACTAGTCGCCTATTCAGCAGTTTTGTTCTACTAGAATAAAACTGTCAGTGAGACAGAGCTGTCCCACCGGTTGCCAGAAACTTAGTGCACTAATTTTAACATAAATTGCTTGTAAAAATGTGCGCGATAATTCCAGCCCAGCACTAAAATTAAAAGTGAGTAGTTTTTTCGCTCAAAAAGTGATAAAAACTCTTCCAGATAAAATATTTTCCCGAGGATGTTTTGGCAGCCGTAGGCACAACTACAGCTAAGGACTTGTATTTTATACGCGAATTCAGGCAATTCAGCATTTTCGGGCATAAGTCTCCCACTTGGACGGATACCGCATGATGTACATAGGATGCATGGGGATCCGCTTTATTGAGTTCCCTCGACCCTCATTGTGCATTTGTGGTTTGTTTCAAGTGTATAAATTATAAAGATGTATGTAAGTTGTATAAAAAGTGAGTCTTTTAAAAAAAAACGACGATATAGTTATTCCCAATAGGAAAAATATAATTTCAATTGTTAAAAAATTTACTATGATATATAATTGTATATTATTTCAAGAAATAATACACAATGATATATTATGTGAATAATACGGGTAATCACAGTACACTTAAATATGTTATGCGTATCTACAAAAAATTATAATACCCATAGCTTAAGATTTTCAAATATACATATACATTATTGTACACGCGGATACAGTAGCGCATCTAGGATTTTGAAATGGGGGGGCCAAAATTTATCCGGATTTCCAAATTTGGATGATGGTTAAGCGTTAAAATATCCGAAGAGGGGAAGTTTTGCGCTTGAATAAAAATATAGCGTAGCGTAGGCGGTCGAAGGGCAATTGACTAAGATAGTCGAAAAATAACTGGCTACATTTCTATAGAAAATCTGAATTCAGATACATAGTTTATCAACGTTTCAACATTTTATTCCAATATTTTATACTCCATGAATAACTTGACATAAAAAATATTCATACATTTATACGTAAATTTCCATAGCTATGACTCTATGAGTAACAATAGAAAAAAATAACATTTCTTTCCTTCTAATAAATGAACAGCTTTCACAGAGAAATCTATAAACTATCGTTTAAATTAAAGAAAACTATATTTTTTTGATAGTTTTAGTACTAGCACAAAATTATTCTCGTATTTTTCAACGGGGCGGGGGATTTGATTGAAATCATGATTGGTGACTTGGTGAATTTTGGCCTTTGAGGGGTCTGAAAAACTCTCGGGTGTGCTTACTTAGAAAGATTCTTGACTGTCGTGACTGTGATAAAATTTAATTTCCTCGTATAAATTTAGAAAAAATTCAGGTTTCGGGACTTGGAAAAATCTTGCCTCGTCGTACTCTGATGAATTTCACTTCGGGTGGACATAGACAATTTTCGTTTGTGTGGACTCAGAAAAATTTCACACCACAAGAATTCATCAGTAGACAATATTGTGCCAGTTAGGGATTAGGTTTATTATTATTTGACAAGCAAGAATCTCTATGAGTGAGCACAGCCGAGAAATTTTCAGAGTCCTGAGAGCAAAATTTCACCAAGTCTCCAATCATGATTTCAAATTCCCCGCCTCGTTGACTGGAGTTGTAAAAAAAATCTAATAAAATTTCGAAACGATGAATTCTTTCCAGAAATATTTTGACTATACTCAGAGTATACTCCCAAGATGTGACTATTCACACCTCTGTACTCTTTCACTCTCGGGAACTGTCAGCTATAGTAGGTATAGGCCTAAGAAAAGGGAAAGGAGTATTTCTAAGCCGAGGGGACCTGGCCCCCCCGGGCCCCCCTTGAGATACGCCACTGCGCGGATACGTATGCTCCTTTAGTAATAAAATTTATGAATCGGTCTTGAATGAAATAATATCTAAATGGAGCATTCCTATACAATTACAAGTTCCTATTACCCGGGACATTAATTGAAAATTTTATTTAACTTAAAAATGTATCTTCCATGGCAAGTATCTTCTCCAGTAGTGAAATCAGTGAGTAAAAAACATATTAAAAAACTTTCGCTAACCAGTCTGTTGAAGGTATCAATATATTGTTATTTATTTATTTATTTATTTATTTATTTATTTATTTATTTATTTATTTATAAAATTTACATTGTATATGTAGATTTATTACTTAAGTGCTAGAAATTACTTCATTCAACTTTAATATTAAATATATTTATTTATTTAAATAAATAATTAAATAAATAAATATTATTAATTCGTAGGCACTGAAATTTTTATTTAAAGTTAAATTCATTTTCTTTGGGTAAAAGTTTGTTATTTATAAAAACCCAGTGATTTCCTGTATACCTACTACTATATTATAATAACTATAATAAGTATACTAGTTTTGTTTAGAACCGACGATATGTGCTTACATAGGTAAGTGTTTTATCTATGCCTATGGTGACTCCAAGATATTTGACGTGGTCTTCCCACGGGATGACTTCTCCGTTTAGGAAAAGGTTAAAGTTTGGTAGGTAAGACTGCTTTCTCCTACGAGTAAAGAAAATTGATTGCGTTTTATTAGAATTTAATTTTATTTTCCACTTACGGAAATAATTCGCAATGGTATTTAGTCTTTCCTGTAGATTTGTGCATACTTATGAAGCTTCACCGTCGGAGCTAAAAATTGCAGTGTCATCCGCAAGCAATTTTGGATATCAGGAAAATCTGCCGTAGGATTGGTCCCAAAACTGATCCTTGGGGGACTCCCGCATCACTAATGTGGTTATCCGCCGAAGAGACGGATCCAATAAGAACTTTAAAATTACGGTCACTCAGTGAACAATACACAAATTTGTGGTTTCAAACACATCTTCTCCCTATATACCAAAAACGATTCGCAACATGTTTGATAGTCTTAGCAATATATTGAACCCATAAGCTAAATCTGATTAGAATCAGTATAAAAACGAATTTTGTTTTCATTTATAATGATAATTATAATTAAATTATTAAATTGTTCTAGAAACCAAATATAAAGGGTACGTGTGTCGGTAAGAATGACGAAAAGGATAGATATGTATTTGTAACGGCTTAATGACTTCTTAAATACAAACATATATCTACAGATTTTAATAACTGCAATTTTACAGATTAGGGTTTGACATGAAAGCAATGGGTAGGTACTTAATAGATTTAATAAATTAAAATGTCGAATTAAGCAGTAGGTACTACTAGAAGGTCTAGATTAGATAATTGGAAGAGCATTATGGATCTAAATGTCAAGGAAGCTGTATCGATTACAATTGAAATTGTTATTTCAATGAATTGAATAACAAAGACTTAGCGGACATGTCTAGCGGCAAGAGAAAAGACTCAATTATAACGTCATCGATAAATATGCCAAATGCATTACCGTTGCGAAATTGGATAATTTCAATCGAATTAAACCGAAAATCTGCCCCAGGAAAATTAACCGTAATTCCACAGATATCCATATACTGCGCCAAAATATCTCATATCATGGAGAACAACCCTTTAATGGCATTGTTGTGTCTCTGAATAAGGAATTCGTAGCCGCACCGCATCAAGATATTTATAAGATGCATGAAATCTGCCTTTGAGCGTTACTTAGATGCACAACAAGAACTCCTTAGCAAGCGAATATTTGCAAGCAAAGAAAGTAGCAGTTTCTTCGTTGAATGCATGACGATATCAATTTCCATTTAGGAGTGACGTTGTAACCACTACCAAACCTGCTCTCCCTGCCGGGGGTGGATGATTTGTTTATATGGAAAAAGGTTTTTTATTACACTGGCGGGACGTGGTGTACAACCAACCAGCATTACATGGCTCCTGTGATAGAGGCAAAATATAATCAACATCCGTTCCACTTTAAGGTAACGAGCTAGCCCACGCTAAAAGCAGTGTGGGTCGATTGAGTGTCCTTGGAAAGCAACGAAACGAAAAAGATTTGTGGTTCTTAATTATCCCAATATGGCTGCAATAATTCAATTCGTTTGGATTGTTGTGAAAATTAGTGATGCAATTTGCACCGCTAATTGGCGTACTTAATTGAAGATAAGGAAATTAAACTTTTCTTAAAACTTCATTCCTCAAATTGCGGGATGTGTATTTTTATTCGGAACACTCAATAAGCGTTTCTTTATTCATCTAAAGTATTCCGAACATTCCGTTTCGCGTTTCTTTATTACTGCGGAATATTTTGAACGCATATTTTTGAATCCGCCTCAAGAGGTGGAATAAAAGGTGTCGGTTCTCAAAAGTGCAGACAATAACCTGAATAACCTGAATTGAACTACAAGAGCTATTATACCATGGAACAAAATGTTATGTCCAAATAGATTTATTTTTAAATCCTTTTATACATATGTATATTGTAGTCGAAAACGGGACTGAAGTGACCCACGAAACATAAAATGCCTTATAGATAATTACGAAAAAATATAAGTCGTTTCGTAAAGCTACAAAAAAAAAAAAAGTTTGGGAGAAAATATCTCTCGAAATGCAGAGAATTCGCCTAAATGTTTTACCGGTGATCATGCATCATGCATGTTGGAACAAATAAATGTCAAAATCGTATTCCAATTTTTCCAAGTCGTGAAGTTCTGCATCAAGACAGATTTTGAAATTGTCTACAATACTTGTCAAAACTTTGATCAATGACGTATAGTAACGGCGATAGTCAAGAAAACTTAATCTATTTTTAAAAATGTTTATTTATTACGGAAATGGATTATGTAAAGACTTGGCCATTATGCACCACGATAATGTATGAGCACAACGCTGAAAATTCGTTTTTTTTTTTCAAAATAATGAACGCAGCCCTTAAAAACTTCACTTGTTTCCCTAAGAGCTTGATTACACAATTCACTGAAGCGTTCGTTCTGCATGAAAAGGTAGGTGAGGTGGGAACAATAAGAAAAATGAAACGAAAACTAAAAGTGACGCTCGCTTCGGAACAGAATAATAGTACATTGGCATTTTCCATTTTCATTTGATTAATTTATTTTGAAATTTCAAACCAAGCGACGACTGACGAGTGCCTACAAAGAAACTTTTGTGTAGCTCTACCAGCAATTATGTAGCAAGAAAGAGGCTCGCTTTAAATGAAACTCGGGAAGCAAATTTGGGAAAAAAATGTATAAATGGAAATAAAAGTAGAAGGACTGTCTAATACTAGTAGGTTTTTTACAACCAAATGGAAAATACTTGAGACAAAGACAAAACCAAATTACGCAGTGCACTTGTTATCTTAACGAAGGTGGAGTTTTTAATTTCCACAGGCCCTGAGTGTATGATTTTACGAGTACATGGTACTATTTATGATTGACAAACGAACCTGTGCATTTTAACATGTTAAATGATAGATTCTAATACGAAGGTATCACAAATCTATATTTTTACTTGAATTAAAATTATTATGTAGCAAAGAGTAACCACTACGCAGTTTTATATTATAATATGTATACGTTTTATAAAAAGAATAAAATTTGGTGCAGAAATTGTATAAGTCGTATATATATAACTTTAAAATACTAACGTTCATAAATTAAACTGATGAATTGATTAAAGGCGGAGAAAAACATAGAACTTCTCTTTTAATTATAATCGAAGAAATGTTCGATTTATAGGAAAACTCAAAATTGAATTATGTTAAAAAAAATGATTACACCTTTGCCTTAGCTCAATGTAAATTTGCATTGCGCTCTGTTTCTATATTTGACATTTTAAAAGCACAAATCCATGTTAAATACAACAAAATATGTATATCTATACCAATATTATAAAGAGAAAAGATTTTATTGTTTGTTTGTTTGTTTGCATTGAATAGGGTCCGAAACTACTGAACCGATTTCAAAAATTCTGTCACTATTGGGAAGTTACACTATCCCCGGGTGACATAGGTTATATTATATTTTCAAAAAAAAAAAAATGATTAATACTACACGAACGAAAACGCGGACATTTGCTAGTATTAAATAAACTTGATCGAACGATGCCAATTTCCAATGCCAATGCCAATGCCAATGCTATTTATTTTCCAGTTTGTTTTTATGTTTTCTTAAGAAATTATTGTCTTAATTATTATTAGTTGCAGTTAATCTGCATAAATCTGGGCCAATAACAAAAACTAAATTTACTTAAATCTTCCTTCTTCTCTCTCTACTCTATAGAGCATCCTGAATTAACCGCATTCCTTGATTTCATACTCTCTCTAGTGTTTCCATTCATTTAAGAAATAAATTGAAGTCACTGGCCCAGATCTGATGAGCACGAGGAGATGTTTCAGCAATTCAGTCCTCAATTGCTCTGTTGCATCGTGTGCAACAGTGCATGCTCCCTTGTTCCACTGAAATAACTTACGAACCCTCAATTTGCAACGCTATTTCCATTTAATCAAGTTGTTCAATCTTGTAATTAACTTGCGTGGTTCCGGACTCTCAGTATCCTGAAAATGCCTCTTTCTATGAAATAAGTAGTTTTCTTTAATGTATCCAAATAAATTTAATTTCAGTTCCATATAAATGATAAAACAAAACAACCCCAAATAATGCTATCAATAATAACAATTAAACAATTGATTTTCCTTGTTTTCAAGGAATTGCTTAAATAATTAATAAATGAATAAAACAGTTCAATTTGCCTTTGTTCCATGCAACACCTGTAAGCAATACCTTACCATTTGTTTAGGATATGGGGCAAAATGTTGAAGCTTTCCATTTTTTGGAGTTCTATTTGCCTATTTAAGTTTCGTCTTTTTCGCAGCTAAAAAAACGGAAGTAATTTTATTATTTTCTAGTTGCATTGGAAATTTACATAATTGTGTTGGAGAAGTCTCGTTTAACTTTTGTACCTGCAGATACTGAGTTACATAATATAAGTATGTATTTGATTTGTAAAGGTATGTCGTATGTAATAAGTAAATCGATTTAAAAGATTTTTTTAGTAATTCCTTACAGCAATAACATTTTCGTACCAACGTTTTCAAAAGGTATACATATATGGAATAATTTTATAAGTGCACATATTTACATACGCACAAAAACACGTTTCCCTAAACATTTATTCGTTCATACCTACATATGTCCATGCACATTTCTTTTAAATTGAAATAAATCCGTTCATAAGTTTTTTGTTGAGTTTGTGGACGCAATATTACTCCAAAAAATTGGTTTCCTCTGTGGGAACTATTTTCAACTAGGTACCTTATTTGAAATATTTATTTGGGTTAAAAACCAAATGAATCGATTCACCCATGAATTATGAAAGGGGATGGCGAATTAACCTACTTACGATCCATGTGCCCTGAATGGAAGCCGAAAATCGTGCAAATAACGAAAGCAATTGTACTTCGTTCTACCTGATGTCTAACCATCTGCATTGGATCGTTCGGAAAGCAGAACTTTCGGTTATTCCAAGCCATCGACCCAAATACGCCCTATTTGAAAAGCTGAGATTTTTTATCCTTTTTTTTTAAATTTCATTCGGCCCCTGCTGCTATTGATTATGCCCGAAACGGTGGATGTCTACGTGAAGTCCAAAGATGCTTCCAGGAATTTTCATATGTAAATATTGAATGCAAATTACATGGCACGCCGTCGTACTTCTAACATTCATCTTAGTGCTCTAAATTTTTTCCTTGTTCGTTCCTTATCCTTTGCAGTTTTCATTTTATTCAGCCATATGTCAACATATGACGTGCCCAGGAAGGCAAATAGTAGAGTTGGAACGTCTAGCCAAAGACCATAATGTTGCCGGTGAGATGCATCGCTCGGGCTGCGCGGAAAATATGCCGTAGAAGCCTTTCGACCGGATGGGGGAACTTCATAAATTTATATTAGAATTCGTGTGAAGGAACCTGGATGAATGTGGGAAACGTGCATAGCAGTCGTTTAGGGCTAAATGCTGCCCTCGCTGCGTTTTGTCGTGGTTATCATTTCAAAAGCATTGCATAAAAGCTGTCTTCGAAAGAATGTAAAACTTAAAATACATGTGGAGAAAAATGATCTTTCCGGATTTCATTTAAAATATGATAAAAATAAACGATTTAAGAGATCATGCTAGTTTGACAACTTTTTATTGCATTTCTCGAAAGTATATTTATTTATTTGTTTATGTATTATATGAATCTACAACATTAAACTCTTACAGACTAGTAAAACAAGAAATTATATTAATTCTTAAATTCCCATCATAAATATTCCTTTTCATTTATTGAACTTCTAAAGATTTCCCGAGGTATAGCTATATCAGCGAATGGAGAAAACTTATTAAATATAATAATACAGTCGTGACTGTCTCATGATAATCGTAGTTAGTCCGATTTGACGGCACCTTAACCCGTTTCGGACGAGAATGGCACGATGGGTACACCGATCTTTAGCGGCTCATAGCTAATACTGTTTGCGTCTGAAAAATTAGAGGGGGGCATCTTTTTAAAGCTTGAGATGTGCCCTTTCTGATAGTGCTCATAAAATTTCTCCAAAAACTTGTTAATTATAGAAAAAAGTAGTTTAAAGCAAAAAAAAAACGAGAACTTTTTATTATTAAACATTTTTCGTAAAAGTGCATCATGTTTCAGTAAAAAATTCATGAATGTTTTCGCGAAAATTTTGCAGTTTAGGCGCCATTTTAAATATATTAAGGCGTGAAATCGATTTCCAAACGGCATATTATTAAAGTTCAAACATTTACTCCACCGCTTAGTGGGGTTCCAGGGTCATTGAAGACGGGAAACCCCTTGAAAATTCGATTTAAAAAAAAGAAGTGCGAAAAAAACACGTTCTTTTTTGCTTTAAACTACTTTTTTCTATAATTAACAAGTTTTTGGAGAAATTTTATGAGCACTATCAGAAAGGGCACATCTCAAGCTTTAAAAAGATGCCCCCTCTAATTTTTCGGACGCAAATAGTATTAGTTATTAGCCGCTAAAGATCGGTGTATCCATCGTGCCATTCTCGTCCGAAACGGGTTAAGAAGTGGCCGAGCTCTTATTAGGTACTCTTTCCGGTACATATGCATGTAAATGTAGTAAATTGAAAATAGTACCTACTTCTGATACATATATGTATTTTCACGCCAAGACTGACTTGAAAACATTTGGCACGTCATTAATAAATAGGACAAAGAGAAGACGACCCCAATGGCTCTCCTGAGGAACAACTGAATTGACTAGAATAACCCTTTATGTACTTTAACAAACTGCCTACGATCAGAGAAAAATAAAGAGACCCATTTTAGTATGCTGGAATGTAAATTAATTCGTTCAATTTTCGTAATGATCAATGCAATGTTAACTCTATCGCAAGCTTTGGAAATACCTGTGTAAATCACATCCACCTGTAGAATAGAGAAACTACTGAAAATTGTGAGGTTAAAGACACATGACCTTTCGGAACACAACTCATGTTGCAAAGGGCTTATTCAGTAATTGACTAAATATTTAACCCACAGCTACATAACTAGTAAATCCAAAATCTTAGGAATGGTTGACATTATTGAAACAGCTCTGTAGTTCGTAACCTCATTCCTAAATCCCGATTTAAACATAGGCCAAATATTTTTATAATATACCTTCCATGCACCTAAGACGCCACCAGAGCTAAGTGAAAGATTAAATATAAATTATAATGGTGTAGAAAAGGACGGGTAAATGCTATAATTTAATTGTACAAATGCGTAAGTTCGTATTATTCACGATTGGTAAAACTGACCACAATGCTTGGTTAAAAAGACGCCAACCAATAAAGTTAGTTAAAGGAGGAGGGTCAATAATGCTGGTTTTCGGCCCCCCTCTTTAACCACGAGAAATAGTTAGTTTCCTGACGACGAGAAAAATTTGATTTCCCCTTGTGACATTCCGATTATCCGTGGCTGGATTCGGAGCTAGAACTTCTGAATTGGCGCTTCGTTCGCAGCTCTACCACCGAGCTACCCAGAATTGGGCGTAGTTAACTAAATTTTTGGTTGAATAACAACTACAACTAACAACTATTAATTGTTAATTAGACACAACTAAATTTTCTCATCTAAAGTAGTTGTAGTCGTCGACTATCCGCCATCATAAACGTAAAGATTATTAGACAGTCCGCCATTTTGAATTCGTAAATGTTGGCAGTCGGGTTGAAATCATCGACCCCGAAAACCCCCAAGTACCAAGTTTGGTGGAAATAACATAAGCTTTAAAATTCGACAATCCGCCATCTTAAATTTGCGAATTCTGAGCGTGGGTTATTTGAAATAAGCGACCCCGAAAACTAAGTTTATTTCTCTTTTTTTCCAAAATTGCGAGGTAATTTAGTACTCGTAGTACTCGTTGTTGTTAATTGACAACTACAACCAAAGAATAAGTTGTTACTTGATGTGCACAACTAATTTTTGTTCAACTATAAGTTGTAGTTGGTAGTTGTCAGTTGCAATTGATATTTGCCCATGCCAATGCGTTTTGAACGATTCAACCTCAATAAAGCGATGTGTGGCTTTGGAATTGACCATTTTTAACCCCTTGAGTACCAATTTATTTAAAAAAAATTTTAGTAATCAGTATTGTAAATCGAATCTTAATGCATAAAAGAAGCATCATCCGTTTTTTATAGGCAAAACAAACTTACTTTTCAAATGTACCCAAAGGGTTAATAGTTAATATTGACCAACGAAATTGTTAAAAATTTAGAGGTTTATATGGCGGTATTTTAACAAATTTTTTCGGTCAAATTGACCGACTTTATTTTTCATAGTATAAATGCGAGTCTTTATGATATATTTAATAAATGAATAAATAATCCGAATTTACTTTTTACTTTACGATCGATCTTTTATTTTCGCCAGACTACTATACTCAATTAACTTAATTACACCAAACTCTCAAAACTACAGTAACTTTAAGAACTATTTTAAATTCAAATTTAGTATGTAAGCACCTGGATATTCACCTGTAGAGACTAAATCTGAAATAATGTTTGCAAGCTTCAACTGCTGCTGTGCTCTTTTGAGTTCTCCTTATTTTGCCCTATTAAATACTTCGGGCTGCAACTTTTAATATGAAGTGAGCAGCAAACTCGTCTGTAAAGTGCATGCTGCTAGGAGCAATAATTTAAACATGTTATGATTTTTATTTTCAGCTTGCAAGAGTAATCTAGCCAAAAACATTTCACAAAGGGAGTACTGAATGTTATCAACATGCGCTCGTTTGTAGCAACATAAGTGGAGCAACTGTGAACATGCTATGGAGCCAAAATAATAACCTCTGGGAAAAGGCGTTATTTCATTTCGGACGGAGTAATTAAAAAGGAAAATTTACTTTAATTCAGAGCACTTGTGAAACCAACATTTATATAATTGTCCAGGATGTTACTCGTTTGTTACTATTAAAGTATGAATCTCTGTTACATAGAATACTATTAGAATATACATATAGGCACATACTATTAGAATATACGTACATACATTTAATTTGCTATTAAAAAATTATATTATATATGATTCCAAATGAAGAAATTTAATTACTAATTGCAAACACTACCTCTCACATTAAAATTCTGTAATACAAGTCCCAATGTACGATTACAAATAGTTCCCGTATCAAACTCTCTGGAAAAATTATTCTAAATTTTGTACAATAGAAGTCTCCTAATTTTAATTTATTACATATATGGAATCTCACGTGGTTAATGCTTCAAAAGCAACAGAAAATTTCATACAGATGACATCTGAAATTACGTTTGTTATAAAGGAAACTTCGGGAATGCCGCTTATTGTCTTGAATACCACACCAAAAGTTTAAAACTGACACTATTTTTTTTTGCTTTGTTTGTTTCTAAAAAAACAAATGTAAAATTGCACTTGAGTCAATTTACACTCAATATTTAAAGTGTTTAACTATATGTAACATTTCAACGTTTTTGTATATTTTGAATCACCAGTAATTACCTATATTTTACATTCTTAAAATGAAAGTCAAAAATTACTTTCATTCTGTTTTCTGACACGTTTTTTAAAATTTTTTGTAAGAAGTCTATAATCGTGTGTTTCGGCGTAAAATATCTTTAATATCATATCGGTAACTTTAATAATTAGTATCGAATGACAATATCTGTACGTAAAATCACAGTGATTGAAAATCCACAAACGTCAATTAATTAGAAGAAAGACTTCAAAAGTTGAGCACAGTTGAAATAGAGCTTAACAATGTTTGCAAATTGGCAAGTCCATTTGTCACCACCTATTTGCGTGGGGGTATAAAACCAACAATAGCCTCAATTGGCCGCGATTGTGATACTGGCCATTGCGTATTAATTGCGCTAAGTGAAGCCGCCCATCGTCCTGAGGCCAGGGTTATGCCAGGAGTTATTAGTGTCAAACTGCCCCATTTATTTGCTTTAATTACGTCAACTATCAGAGTAATCAAATTAAAGGTTTGCTGGGCAAACATTCTGGGGGCTGTGCGGCTACTAATATTTTACGTATGGCTTAGCACTGCGATAAAGTTTGTGTGACGCTTTTGGTTCTCCCCGAGGTGTAAAATATATTGGAAAAGTTTTCTGGACGAACGAAGAAATAGGTACCGGATAGCATCTTTGTATTTGCGTTGCCTCAACGCCGAACTTTTTCATCCTGTCTAAGGAGATTTTAGAAGGAGCATTTTACCGGCAAAATACCTTTCTTTTCATTTCCCCAGGCTTCTCGCAAAACTTTGTTAAATTCCAGCGTTAAATAGGAAAAGCTGTATTTTTCAGCGCTGCACCATTTTCCCTTTTTTAAACCAGCCAGCTTGCATTCCACAAATGCGGTTTCTGGCGACGGCGATGGCGTGGCACAGCAAATGCAGCCTCCCAACAACGAAGCGACCGTCCTATTCTTCCTTGAAAAATGAAATTAAGTTTAATTTTAATCTTTCTTGAGGAAGCGCGAAATTATGCTTAAGCATTTTTTATGTCAGCAAGCTCCCTGAACTAATTTTCCCCCATGTTTCAAGAAATCACCTTTACCTAAAATATTAAATTACCAAAATCGGATGCCATATGTCAGCCGTACCACCCTCACAATGCCAGTGAAATTATTATTAATGTGCTCAGCTAGATTCGAATTTCCAGGCCGAGGTGAGAAACAGCCGATACGTTTTCGAACGGAATTGCTTCGGCTTATCTAAGCACTCCAGTCATAATTAATATCTGTGTGCCTTGTGGGAACAATATTTACTGGAAACGATGTTCGCTGAATTAATAAAGCTGGAACAATGCCCGCGAGACTAACTTAACTCGTTAAGGCCCGAAATCTTCTAAGCCACCGAGCTGGGAAACTTCACGACAAAAGAAATTAATAAATTTTTATGGGACTCTAAATGGGTGCTACCAATTGATCCTTTGGGAGCCCGAGAAGCTATTAGTGCTGAAATCTTAATTTAGGTCCGCAAGGGATGAAGTATTTAAAGAGTTTATGTCAGCTCTTCGGCGAGATAAACGATCTTTGCATAAAACTAAATAGTTATATACTCCGAATCGATAATACTGTATAGAATTTTATGTTGCAAATGTAAGCGGAACACACAATATTAAAAAACAGTTTTTCATTAGAAAAATTTAAATAACTTTTACTACTGAATAATGAACATGGTCTTTAGTCCCTCGTAATATAGGCCAATAACACCTTCACTTAATAATAAGTGCAATCAATTTTATAATTTATTTTTTTAACATCTTAACAATATTGCATTCGTGTATTTTTAAGTCCATTATATATATTTATGTATTTGCTTAAAGTATAAAGGGATCATATTAAATTCTTTGCTAAAATCAATTTAAAAACTACTTATTCCACTTTCAAAGGAAATGCTCATTTACATATGTATTTGGGATGTTCTTGTTTTCTATACCGACACTAAATTACCACTTCGTCACAGTTTTAGTGAGATTGGTGCCTCGTGACAGAGATGTAAAATATCAGCGTTCGAGGTTCCCAGCATTCAACTAATTATGAATTATTTATAAAACTGAGAGTATAAAACAGAATTATTAGGAAACAATAAAATAATGTTAGAAAACAGAGATTAAGTACATTAATATTTTGGAAGAATAAAAAAGAATAAAAAATATTACTAATGTCACATTATGGTAATAAGATAAAAATGTAAAACGTATTCAATCCGCGAATCGTAAAGAATTTTCAAGATCAAATTTAAATTTAAACAAAAAGTCAAAAATGCCCTCACCATTTTTTTTGGAAATAATTTCCAAGACTATAATTAAAAGTTGATGAAATATTCTCCGGCTTAAGTCAAGCGCCTAAAGATTCGCCAAATGGCACTGAAATTTTGCAAAAATTTGCATGGGGGTCTAGAACGACTACATATGCAATAATCCGTGAGGGGTGTATTAATTTTCCCGATACTTTAAAAAAAAAAAACACTTTTTTTTTGGGATTTCGCCCTCACGAATTTTGCATATATCGCCCCATTTTGCGCAAAATTTCAGTGCCGTTTGACGAATATGAAGGTATTTGACTTCTTTCCTTCACTTTTTTTAATCCATTCTTCCTTGGTTATACCTGAAAATATAAAATTTTTCATTATTAGTTTATACTACTTACCTGTGTTCCTTCCTCCAGTTTTGACACTTTAGGCTGTCACATTTGTGTTTACCTTTTACAACAAAATGCCTAGTGACGGTGGATTTACCTTTTACAAAATGCCTATTGACGGAGGATTTACCTTTTACAAAGTGCTTATTGACGGAGGATTTACCTTTTACAAAATGCTTATTGATGGAGGATTTACCTTTTACAAAATACCTACCAAGTTTGTAAGAGAGGCTTCAAAAAAAATGGCACAACACAAATGTGACAGCTAAAGTGTCAAAACTGGAGGAAGGAACACAGGTAAGTTGTATAAAGTAATAATGAAAAATTTTATATTTTCAGGTATAACCAAGGAAGAATGGATTCAAAAAAGTGAAGGAAAGAAGTCGAATACCTTCATATTCGTCAAAGGGCACTGAAATTTTGCGCAAAATGGGGCGATATATGCAAAATTCGTGAGGGCGAAATCCCGAAAAAAAAGTGTTTTTTTTTTTTTTAAGTATCGGGAAAATTAATACACCCCTCACGGTTTATTGCATATGTAGTCGTTCTAGACCCCCATGCAAATTTTTGCAAAATTTCAGTGCCATTTGGCGAATCTTTAGGAACTTGACTTGTTCCTATTCTCCTTTAGATAGAGAAAAATTACGAATGTTCAGGAATTTCTGCTTTTAAGGATTATATCTTCTATTATACTAAAAGTTTAAAAATATAGGAATTATAAATAAATCGTTTATTAAATTTGGTCTTGGTTTAAAAACACAAGTTTAAAGTTTAAGCATTTGCATCGCGACAGAATCATACTTTCACCACCTCTGCTCGAAGTCGATAACTTTGCGAAGATATTTGAAAGTTTTCAAAAAGTCTTATTCTAGAAATATACTACATATATGTACATACATATGTATAATGTAGATGAATAACACTAATTGTAAGAAGTAAAACATCGATTTTCTGTCGAGAAATATGAAGTTGTTTTATGCCGTTGAATCTTTCTAATTCGTTGAAATTTTCTAATAAGTTCACCTCTAAACAAATCTAGGAGCTGAAAAAGCCATTTCTCATTAGAGCCTGAAAATTCTCCTGAATTGCGCTAAGAAAGTTTGGAGTATCATTTATGTCCTGATTGCATTATAATAAATAGATATTCAAGTGTAATCATTAAACATTTGATACCTTCGAACGCCCTTATCGCTAGATCAATTGAACTCTTGACATTTAATAAGTATGTTTCATTAAAGTGAAAATTAGTTCAAACACAATACTATTAAGATGTTAAAAGTTTTGTTTATATAATGATATGTGATACGTAAAGAAATTAATTCCGCATTTTACTTTCCATCTCGAGTCTAAATCTTTTCCCATTTAACCATGCTGCACTGAATTTCATGACCCCAATTGGAACGCTTCAAGTTCTTTGAACAAATCATACCGCAACTTAGCACTTATTAAGTCTAGTGGGCAAACTTTTGGGTTCTGTAATACCTTAAGTCCCAGAGCCATTACTAGCTCTTCAAAAGATGAGAACGTTGACTTTCTTTACGAGTGAGCCCTTATGAGCTCAGTTGCTCCGAGACCTGCCCTAGACTGTTTAAATTCCATTAGTTACACATGATCCAGACGTGCACAATGAGCAAGCCGCAGTGCCCTTCAAGTGCAATCCTGTGCACAAGTTTCTGGTCAGGATGGCTGTAGTTGTGCGTTATTTAATGATGTCCTGGGCAAACATAATTATGTCGTGTTCCCAATTTGCCTGGAAACTACTTGAATTTAAATTTGCCTCTCACCCAATATACGGGCGCATATTTAACTCTTTTCACATTTAAAATTATACTCCCCTAATCCATTCGAAAAGTTTCCTTCGAAGACAGCCACTTAGCCGCATCTTTTCCCTAATAATTTGCATACTAACGACACGACGCTGACCAATTAGACTATTCTAATTAACTTTTTTAAGGATCTTATATTTTAAATGGACTAATTTGACAGAAACAGATTATCCCCTTCTGGTGGCTTCACGTCGCATTGGTGGAATCGTAAACCCCCCAAAGTGCCGCATCGTATTCAGTTGGGGGAAATTGAAGAAACGACATTTTCTCGCGAATAAGTCTGGACACCCGACGCAAATGATTCTATTATAGGTGTAAGTACGTAAAGCGCAAGAAAATAAATTGAAAATTGATTTCTCTGAGATTTCTCCTGAACGAGATCAGTTTTCCTTTGGCTTCCTGAAGAGTCCAATTCGAGTGCAATTCAACGACTTTATTGCACCCCTGGTGGATAACGTATCGCAGTATTTGCATCAGAGGAGCATAACGCGATATATCATCAATTTAGTCATGGCATAACATTCCAACTGGATCCTTTCACGACATCGCTGGAAAAGAACTAGCGAAAATTGCAATTTCAGCTGCGTTGCCCTCGCTGGAGTCTTCCGTAAAGTGAACTGGTACACAGATAATACCCCTTCTGGTTTGATATCTTCATATGAACTCAGTTAGACTCCTGCACCTGATTTTTATATTACTGGGAATTTAGTAATTCCCTGCCGCGACAGGTGCGCCATCTGCAGAACGGGTGCCGCGCCGGATTCCCATTTCATCGTTCACTTAGCGTGCGCTCTTTGCGGATTTTCGCTTCACGCGATCTCTTTGGTTGGCACCGCTGGGGAGCAACTTAATCATTTCTGAAAAGCATAATCCCTTGCTTTAAGTTAAACCAACCTTCATCTAAAAGTTGCACTCAACTTTTGCGCCGACACATGTCCTCTGCGACAGTTCGAATTAATTTCTCTTATCGTTTTGAATAATATCAACCCATTTTCAAAATGGCTTCGTGTTTTGGTTGCCGTTGATAAGTTTTTTGGTAAATGCACGCTGTTCCCTCGCGATAATTTTATTATTTTTCCGATTTTGCATAATCATACGCGCTATCTGCTTTCAATGCATTAAGCATGCTGAAAATCACTCATCACATTTAATGGTAGTGGCTTTAAGCTTCCTGTGAAAGGTGGTCAATAAAGCAAAATTGAAATTGGAAATATTCGTACTTGTTGGACTTTCGAACAAAAACAAACGAATACAGTTTAAAGGTTTATACCGAACATTTTTCTTTTACACTTCGGCCAATTTTTGATACAATAAAATCTGTTAAATAAAATCCCATTATATCAAAATAAGCTTATGTTTAAATAAGCCTTTTATTTATCTGTTAATTTGTGATGGCTAAAGTTTGATATATAAAAAAATTCTTTATCGGCTACTTTTCATTTAAAAGACATCCAACATACATATAAAATCACCTATCTGTATATATCCCCGAGAGCTTATTACTGGTACCAAAAATTTTAAACGCGTTTTTCTCAAAACCACGTTATTGTGACATAAGACACATACAGTAAAATTCAAACATTTTTTGACCAATTGACTTCTAATTTTAAATGTAGCTTCTAAGATATAGATTTCCCATAGAAGTACATGAACTCTTGTGTATTAATTGAAAATTGTAAAAAATATGCCACTTTAAATATATGCATATACATATAAAGCCACACTTTATTTTCAAACTCTACATTTTTTTCAATAAACTATTGTAATCTGTGTGTATATGAGGTAATACAAACAAACAAGAAATTTCCCTCATCAGATAGTTAGAAGAATCTTAAATTACAGCAGAAGTGTTTTAAGGTAGTTCTGAAACAAACAGTGATATATTTTCGTTAATAATATGAGTTTTTGCGTGGAAGTATGGAGGAAAATGAAAGATTTATCCGTAATATTTGTGGACAGAAAAAAGGAATTTGCAAAAAATGAAGTGTATGAAGTTTCATAGGATATCCATTATAAATTGATGGGTAAACTGTACATTAATATAAATTTTATAGATAAGCGTTGTATCATTACAGTTTCAGAAATTAAATTATCCAAGTTGTCCAAGAATTATTGTTCGGTAATAATTAATAAATACAGTTTTTTGTCTGCATTTTTTTCAGACTTACTGTCTGGACGCATACTGGATATTCAATGAATTTGTACAAAATATATTTTCCCATGTTACAGACTAAATCGGCTTAAATGATTCAGCTGAGTGCGCATTGCCTAGTTACAGAATAACAAAATGTTGTGGAATAAATTAACAATGTACCTACATAGTTAAATAAGAATTTGTGAGTTAATCATGAAATGTACTAAATATAATATAAATGTATTTCAGGGAGATGAAGAAACACCGGGTAATTATTTTATGAAAATGTTGTGTAAATTGCCTGTTGATGGCGCAATGAGAACTAATATTTCTATATAGTATATTAATTTTCAAAATGCTTCCGTAACTGTGGTGTGACTCATAGCAATATAATTTAGTTTTGTGAAAATAAAATCGAACGCCGTCCACCACACAATACAACAGCGGTAATTATGTCGGTCCCTATTTAATTTTTTAAAGTAATTACTACAACCCATTGTAAATTAATATTTTCGTAAAATCTTTTATTGCATTTGTTGGAACACCACATGAATTTGAATGGGTTGGTTGTAACATTTTATTTCGCGACCGGACTACAAAAATCCGGTAGCTCAGGGAAGCAAAACACGGTTATACATAATCGTGCGGTTGTTAGTGCGTTTCACGTCATAAAATAATTTCATTTCACGATGTCAAGCTAGCTGAAACACTGAAATATTCCATATAGTCCATATTCATAAAACATACAGCTGCGGGCATTAACTAACGCGTACAGCGGCGCTTAGTGCACGATTTCAATTAAAATACGCCGAAATATTTTGGGTAAATTAATAGATTCTTCTGTGCCACTTCCGCCTGCTTTTATTATTTTATTCGAATATCATTTTTCACGCTCGAGTAATTTACATTCCTTGAAGGAAACTCGGCGTAGCACACCTTGACTCGCATCGCATTTTATTTCACTTTTATGAATTCAATTTGCATTTTCGTCTTCATATGCCCGTGGGATACGAAACCAAACTTCCATCGTATTCAGTATGTGAACTTTTCAATTGCATATTTCAGGAGCTCTTTCCGTGTTTGTCCCGCTGACATGAATATTCCGCAGCAAACAAAACGACATTGCATCGGAAGAATGATACACGTTGGGAATATTTTCCTCTGGTGATTCTATTGGATTTGCGTTTAACGAATTCTTGGCGCTCGAAGAAAACACCATAAATAAAATTGACCTACACCGAATGGAACAAAGGCGCGTGACTTATGTTGTATTACATACGCCATATAGAAGAGTATCGCGATTTGGGAATTCTAAACAAGCATGAATAACTTGATTCACCAATAAACGTATGCCAATGTACATAAAGGGTGTTTCGTAGCTAACAATCAGACGCACAGGCGTTTTTTTCAGGTACGGTGTACTAGTATGATATTATGGTGCAGGTAAGGGAGATCTTACCTATACGCATATGTAAGAAAGAAAACCATATTTGATATTTACAATTTATTGCCGTAAAGTCTATTATTGTATGTTCAATACCCCTATAAGTGATTTAAGAATGCAATTCGGGGCTCACAGAATTCAATCTACATATATGAGGAGTGACGGAACAAAATATGAGTAACTTTTCACAAAAGCTCAAAAACCTGTGACTTCTTCGGCTTTTTAAAATTTAAAAAATTACGATTGCTAATAAATAACTAAAGGTAAGAACTAATATATGTATGTATGTACACGATTTGAACCACACCAGCCTAAAGAGTGATGTAATTTATGGTATTCTGACGAATGTCATATGTATCTAACTTTTTTTTGTTTTGTTCCGTCGATCCTCATACGAACATAGTAATTTCAATAGTTTTAATTTCCAAAGAGTTACTAATTTGCGTACTATCTTTAATCTCATGAATTTGCGGTCATAGATTTGAAATGTATCATACTTAAAACATTCATGATAGCGAATCAAATATCTAATTTGAATTTGAGAAATAAATTAGTGTTCGAATGTTGGAAAATCACTTAATCCCTTCTCTTTGAATATGGGGTATTCCTAACCAAAGATGCAATACAAGATTGAAAGCACTTAATAACTTTAGTGCTGTTTCAAATTATTTTTTACAAAAGCATTGGTAAATTTGTTGCTATCTGAACATTTATTTTTTAAAGCAGTGCAGTCCCCAATATTTACTTATTTTGCTGCGAAATGACTGCCAACTAATTAATGGAAGCAAAAAGTTTGTACCAACTTCAATTTTTGTATGGAGTCCTGAACTCCCAAAGTGTTGGGTCGAAGGACGTTCTGCGTAATATGCCATCCGCAGGGCCCTACAGGGATGATCGAAAATATGCAAATTCGGCTTATGTGATAGGGTGGTAACTTTTCAGTGAATGAATTTCATATGCCACCGCAGTGACTAATGGGCAATGATGTCGAAGGAGCCCCTGGGGTTTATTACATGTCCGCTAAATAAAACCGAGCTCCTGATCCAAATAATGTAAATAGATGCCGCCGCCGCCATCAGGATCAAGTGAACACGAAATAATGACGCAGCCTGAATGCATCCCGATGCACGTCGCCGAGGACGAGGACGAGGACCACGGAGTGTTGACCCAACCGCAATTAGACATCGTCGATGATTACCGATGCAGAACATGACCGCGTAATTTGTTTGGGCAAATTGAACCCCGGCGCTGGCTGCATAACACGGGAGTGGCTGTGGTTTCTGGCGCAAAAGGTTCTATTCCACCTGATGATGAATTGATTTGATTTGATCATAATTACGCCGTAGTCTCCTCGAGCACAAAAAACAAAGCAACGTGAGACCCATAATAAGTGGTTGATTCACACAGCTTTGACGTGCCTAGCGCTTTATCAGCTACCCTCCGAGGGGCGAGGCGGCTCAGGACCCAGCCCGGTGAAGCGGAGGTCCTTGGCCTTTTTCGAGTTGGATGTGCAAAGGACGATGGCACTTTTCGTTCGGTCCTTCCGGCATGAAATGGATGACGCAACGTGATTTAAATGGGCTGCTTGGCATTGTCGGCACGTTCTAAAGTCATTTAGTCATTAGAGGTCGGATGTGTTGTACAAGCATGCCGCTCTTCTTCTAAGGCTATTTAATAGAGGGGATGTTAGACACTGCCGATATTATTATTAAATCGCCCTTCTGAGCACACTGGAAATAATTTTCACATGCGACGTTACGTTATCAAGAAGAGAATGCTTTCCTCAAAGAAAGCTTTATTTTCTTTAAGGAATACGTTTCTCACATCAATCGGCAACATGGAATGAAAAATTGTATTTTATGTAACACTTATGAAGAGAAAAAAATAAATACAGTGTTGTGCAAAACAATAGCAACCATTTCAGTACAAAAACTTAAAGTAATTTTTGCCTCATTTTATTTAGGGGAGGATAAAAAGCTACATATATATGTCTCTACATATGTATATAAAAAAAAACAATTTCGTTTCATATTAGTGTGTAAAACTAAAACTCAATTTTTAATTGCCTCCCATAGTATACTGCGTATGGTAGTCTTTATTTTGAATAACTCCTTTGTAGCATTAAAGCTATTAAATTCGTAAAGTAGCCTTTACATTATCTGACAAGTCGTATGAAAAGGCATATGATTTCTACCTGTGCAAATTAACGAAGTTTGCTTTTCATTTACTTTTCATTGAAATCTGAATCTTATATCTGTAAGCATTGAAGAGGACATGGAGCTTTTGTAGGAGCTTGGAGTATTTTATTTTCATAATTTTAAAATATTTAAAGGATATTTAAAATTTCAAGCACAGTAGTCATCTTTACTTGTCATTTACTTTCCATTTTAAAAATTATACATGTCGAATGAAAAGTAAATTTCCGAGGTGGCTTTTCCTTAGACAATCAATTAGGAAGCTGAAAAGCAACCTCTCATACAAATTTGCTTTTGAAAAGCTGAATTGGCACACGCCCTTAAAAGTTTTTTGCTGAATACTTATTTGAAAAATGGGCAAAGAATATGTGAAAAAGAAGGTTCAATATTTTCAATTATTATTGTTATTATTTGTGAATTTTTTTAATTACAGATAGATTATTATTATTATTATATAAAAAATGAAATCAGTAAAATTTATGATCCTGATAAACTTTTGGGAGCAAAAACCGTGTCTATATGACTCAAAAAATAAATATTTTAGTAATAAATATAACGCTCTCGAACTCAAACAGATTGTCAAATAGATGTAAACAAGAAAACTAAGAATGCTATGATGTGAGCGTAACTTTTGAGAACTCAAATAAAAAGTCATATGTCTAGGCATATAACTTATCAGATAGTATAAAGTAGCCTTTAATTTTAGATTGAGATACATATATGCTTTCTTATTCGTTGTTTAGGGTTTCCATTAGCTCTGTTTTATTTCGAAATCGCTGAATTGAGCCTCGCCGTTTAAGAATCCCCAAGAGATTTTCAATCGGATTAAAATCTATTGAATAAAAAAAGAGCTGGCAAATCAAGAAATTGAAGCCCATTCTCATTTACCAGCATTGATGTGTATTTCGGGTCTTCATCATACTAAAACACCCATCAAAGCGGCGACGTTTCCTATTCGGCATATGGCAACATGCGCCTCTCCAACATTTGTTTGTAAATAAAAATGTCCATTATTTCCTTTATTCCAAAAAAAACGACTCAAACCGTTCGCCGAAAAACAGGTGAAGAAAAAATTAATTAATTAATTTCTATTATCTAACGATAAAATAATTGCTACTCTATTTAGAAAGCATTTACATGAGCATCATAAGTGAGCCACTAATGATGAGGCGTCTACATCACTTCATTATGCCGATTTATTAAAAGAACCACTTTTGCATTAAAACAAAGCCAACTCAAATATTGGTCAATTTCACCACTCCATCTGCAACAAAGATTCGAATGAATTTAATAGAATAAAAGGGAAAACCACGAAGTCAAATTACAGAAAATAAAACCCAACTATTCAAGAACTTTAAAACAACCATAAAATATTATAGGTCAATTTGATTCAATTACAAAGATCTTGGAATCAAAATGGTTGTAGTCAGGCCTCTATAATCTTATAATATGATTTTATCAATTTAACAAAATTATTGTTCCACTGAATTTTTTTTTTATAAAATGTATTACATTTTCCACATTTCCTTTTAATTCTCTGAAAATCCATAAAATAAATAAATTAAATTATTCGACTTATTGACACACGTTATTTGTCGTATGAAATCAAATCGAAAAGTTTCTTTTAATTTCTTTATTTCCAGGAATCTTTAGGTGTTTTTTGCATAAAATATTAAAAGAATTGCAAAACATATGTATACCTATATAATATTTCCGTCCCGCAAGTATCTACGCATGTGCACTTTGAAGATTTGTTAGTCTTCAAATTGTCCTATATTAAGTAGAAATGGAAATTTCCTCCAAAAGTACAAAAATTTATTCTATTATTATTATCTATTATTATTCTACTTTTGTAGAATCCCAATATTTTAAGAATTTTCATTTGATCTAGCCTCATTTGACTTGAATATCCGGCCAGAACACTTTTAAGCTAAATTCAAGACTTTTTATTCGGAGTGTTAATTAATAAATTACACTTTGCTAAGATGTTAAATAACTTTATTTTTACAAAGCATAATCACATATCCTTTATTTTCACAACAAATATGGTCGAAATTGATGAAAGTCCTTCCGGAAGTAACTATCCGTAATAGGCGTAAGGAGAAGCATAATAACCAGAGTAGGGATAACTTCCAACGTACGAAGTGTACCCTGGGTAGTAAAGCTGAGGCTGTGGTGCGGCGAGTGCAGCAGCAATAATTGCCAGAACCATAAAAAAGATCTTTTGAAGAAAAAAAAAAACAAGTAAATTATTCATAAAGACACTCAAAAATTTCTCAAAATAAATTAAAACTCACTAATTTGAACATTGCGGTGATTTTAAGCTAACCAAAGCACTGATTGAAAGCGAAAGCACAACTGGTGTCGGTAAAACTCCGAACAATTACTTATATACCCCCCAAACGTATACCCAAAAATGTTGAATCTATCGAATCTGGAGATAGCTCAGAAAATTCAGCCTAATTATTAATTCAAAATGCGTTCCAACTCTTTTGGTGAGCGCACCTAATGTCATCCACTCAATTTCGGTCAGGCCTTTGATTTATTTTCGTTGGAATTTCCGAACTGCACGAGGAACAAGGTTTGTTTACAAATAATAAACGGGGACAAGAACTATGGCATTCGAATGAGCATAGACAAACAATGCTGAAAGAATAAAAGAAAAATGATATTCACACTATCCCGGACCGGAGTCATTCTATTCAATTAAATTCTAAATAAATGCTGAATTTTATGCCACGTGTATTGACAATTCGACATTTTGGCACACAACTTATTTTTATGACATGACATGATGATCATATCATATTTTATTTGTTTGATGTTTTACACCAAAGGCAAAGCAAAGAAGCATTACAATTTAGAGGAGTCCTTAAATAAATATTAATTTTTTAGTTCACTACAAATTATTATTAGATTGCATGGTTATTTATCAGAAAATAAAACAGGTATGAACCCACAGTGGTTCTAGGGGTTTTGGTGTATATATAATTAACATTATAAGCATAAAAGAAATACAGATAAGAACTATACAGATTTTTCTAAAAACTTTAAATGATGACAAATATTCCAAGAAAGAACCTTGATATAAGAGTAAGTGCGGCTTTCACTACTTGGTTTTTTACTATTATTAACGGATGCTTGAGATTACTTGACAGACTTGAAAGAATCGTGAAAATCAAATAATTTGGCCAACAAAAATCGAAGTTTTGTCGAAACGTTTTGTATGTAGGTATCAAAGCTAAGGATTATATGTGTTTAGATACATGTATATGTAGGTATTACATACGACAAAGGTTCAATATGATGGATCATAAGCTATAAATAAAGTGCTAAATAAAAAAGGTAAAACAATATTCAATACATACTTGAGAAATTTATTGTTTAGGCAATTTATACATATGTAGGTAACTCATTCATACTATTATATCTTGTGAAGATGAAATTAATAAATGAGATTTTGCAGTAGTGCTTAGGTCCGCTCAATGATTTAGATGTGCATAAAATCAGTAACCAGTCTAGTGTTCGTCACAAGTGAAAAGTGTGAAAAGTCCTTTAACCAGTAACGAGTATATTCAAAAGACATACAGCATACAGAGCATACAGAGCGTATGTACTCAGAGCCAGGGGACAGTTTTCTATAGAAATAGGAAGAACTTAAGGTTGAAAGCCGGATAAAAGTCGTGATAAGCAAATAAAATATTTTCTCAGAATCATCTTCACAACAGGACGAAAAAACGGTCTTTGGGTCCTTCGTCAATATAATCGAACGAAAGAGAATAATTTGTGGCTTGGTACATGAGTAAATAATCAGAAAAGGCAATTCATTGACTTAACTAAGATATACAATCGTTGGTAAACATTTTCCTGGACACTGCCCCATGTCAAACTCTGCTTAAGTTAAGTAGGGATAACCTTCCTGCAGAAAATTGGTATTGGTAATATCTTAAGCACTATCCAGAAATAGCTCTACAAATGATTACTGATTACTGATCCACGAAGGATCTTCAATGAAGAATTAGCAATTAATGAAAATATTTTAATCAAAATTAAACAACTTTCGGTTGTAATGATTTAAGGCTCACTTCGACTTAATATTATAAAGTTTTGTGATTTCGCCCACACTTTTAAAAACAAAAATAAAAATAAAATAAAAATAGGAAAAATGTGAAAAGAACCTGGTCCTAAAAATAAAATAACATAGCCTATGTTAATAACAAAAGTTGAAGCTTTAAAGATATAAAAATATACTTAAGTGAATTCGAGTTAATGAATAAAAAGTTTTAAAAATTAATTCTGTTTCATACTTAAATTTCATAAGTTTAAGGAAGTATTTTACATATTTTATTGATTAATTTTTTATATGCTTTAAAACATTTTTAATTAATGTCTCACGGATTCCTTTAATCGTAGTTGATTCAATTTGTTACCTACGCAGTATAAATTCTTAAAGGTACTCGTCGCACAGTCAAAATGTATCTAACCTAAGTCCTTCTTATGTAATTCCGTTCGTTGCTTTGGGGAAGCTCGAATTAACAGATTTTCTTAAGTACGGCTGCATATTTTAAGTCTGTAACATACATAATTTTGCATTTTATAAGATGATGCAGGGATGGTGCAGTAGTATATTTAAAAATTCAGAGCGTGTTAGGGATTATTTTTAAAATCATATTTTGTTTTATTTAGAAAGATTTAATATATTATTTTTTACACTTCCTTTCAACCTGGTGAGACATTTACAAATATTACATTGTATCAAGTACCTACTTATTTCTTAACATTTGAGAATTTTCTTGTCTTTTAAACTTGTATGAGCAGCTAAAATCGCTTTTAACTCTTAAGGGGACTTAGCACCTTCAAATTTTCAAAAAATTGTTTTTTTCAAAGGTTAATTTTAAATTGAATAAAAAGACTTATCTTAATGAAACTATGTACATATACTTAATTGTTTTCAAACTACACGAAAACATTTTTTAAATATTTTTTGTGGCCCACTGTCGTCTGCTACAAATTTATTAAAAGCACATCAAAAAACCACGGCGTGCATGATAGCTGCCTTCAGAAAAGTCCGAAAAAAAAACAAAAAACGGGGTTTTAATCAGCATCAAAGCGGCCTTGGAATGAACTAAAAGAAAAAAAATGTGGTTGGAAAATAACAAAATGGCGGCGTTTTTTCGACAATCGATTTATTTTTTCCCCGAAAATCGGTTATAACTCAAAAATTTTAATGCCGATTATTTCATCCGTAGTTCATTCTGAGCAGTAAAATGTGTAGATTAACGTGTTAACATTTCAGAACGATTGAATAAATACGTTTTTCTCAATCATGCACGCCAACTTTAAACACATTGTTTCGAGAAAATTGCGTTTTAAGTTCAAATTCAATATTTTTTTGTAATAAACCTTACCGAAATGTAATCTGCAATGCCCGGACCATACAATATACCTAACTTTTTTTGTTTTTAAAGGTTCATTCTAACAAACTCTATAAAAAAACAAAGATGGATTTTTTGAAAATTTGAAGCTGCTTAGTCCCCTTAAGTTCCTCGCTACTACATTCTAACTTTAATAAAGCGATGTGTGGCACTGCCTTCTTAAGAATAAAATTTGGAACTGGCTATTTTTAATAGTTAGTATTGAACAACGAAAATGTTTATTTAAATTTACCAAGCTAGATTTCTTCTATACTTTTCGAGGCGTAAAAACAGCATACAGCTTGGAAATACCAATTTTCAAAACAGATTTATATTTCTAATATACGAAGTGTTTAAATTAGGTAACCATATTTAGAAAAGCATTTTCAACTTTTCAAGAAAACTAAGTAGTTTTTATTTAGGTATTATTATTATTTTTTTTTATCATTATATATATACATATGCATGATATTTAATTTTATCCAAACTTTAAAAGAAAGTACATTTTTTCGTCAACAGTCCACGAACCAATACTGATGTCACATCTTTATCCATAGTAAGCGTAAGGGGATGCAACATATCCTGAGTAAGCGGGATATCCGGAGTAGTAAGAGCTATAGAGAACCTGTGGCAAGGGTTTTGGCACAGCCACAGCGATGGCGATAAGAGCCAAAACAACAATTAAGATCTAAATAGATTAAAATGTTAAATGATAATGATTCGTATTCCCTCGGTAAAAATTGCAACTTACAGCTTTGAACATGATTGTTGGATATTTTTCTTCTGAAAGTGCTGATGTTTAACTGATACTGACCGTGTGCTTCTGTGTTGTTTAAATATACTCCAGGAGTGAGGTCAGAAGATTTACCTTGGAAACGTAAGACAGCCTTTCTCTTTGCTATACAATTCATTAACATTTGAAATTTCAGCCGCCACTTTAACAGGAGAGGATACGTTATACATTTGGTTGTACTATCAAAGCTAATTCTAACTAACACTTGGCACAGTTGAAATCTAAAATTTGTATGCAAACGGTTTACTGAGGACAAGGCCATATCGGTACAAACTCGACAGAAGTTCATGGATGTTAGAGAGAGAAGATTTAAGGGGTTACATACAGTTAGAATTTTCAAACAATCGATTTTTTTTTTATTTTTTTTTCTTTATGTACATATATTTAAGAATACACACAGAAAATTTCATATCGTTCCGGTGAATATTTTCGAAGTTACACGCAAATTTGAAAAGGCGTTTCAGAGTGCTTGGAAGTACAAGGCCGAAGCGGCAGCGACTACCTGAACGCTGTCCCTTTTATGCACCTGCCTATTGTAAACGCTCCCTTCTAATGCATTTTGTCAAAAAATTTTATTTTGCTTATTCCTTCGATTAATTACTAGATTTAACATTACTTTAACGAAATCTGTTTGGTTTTTTAAATTCGGATGATCCAGTTCAGAGATATAGTGGTCACCGCAAAACGTCTTTTTTGAGAGGAGCTCCCGAAGATCAGCTGTAGCTCTTTTCCAAATAAATATTTTTACTAGTACTAAGTCTTAAAATATAGTTAAAAGATACCATAATATGTGTATAAATTTTTGGATCAATAAATTTAAAAGTTTTCTCAGAAAAAATTCTGGAAAATTCACTTTTTTTCGGCCTTCTAAGTGTATATAACCCCTTAAAAGCAAAAACTGATATATTTTGTTAAAATCTTATTATATCAGCTTTTAAACATATATCAGAAGTTCTGAGGGTTATTTGATACTTTCAGACGTTGATAGCTGTTAAATTTCATTCGGGTTAACCCCCAGCGAGTACACATCATATTTTGGGCATACTATTATTGGTATGAATTACAAAACAATTTGTAGGTACATTTAACTTAATTATTCCAATGTTTATATAACGACATAAAAATATGTATCTTATAAAAATATCTACAAATTTAGTTTCAAAGATACTAAAAAATATATAATTAATAAATGTTCATTTCGTCTCAAAGACTACAAAGCACACTCAACACTATCACAAGTATCACGTGCAGCATCAAGTTTTGTTGCGCAATTTAAGGGGAGCCAACCCTGTAAATTTTTCAAAAAATCGATTTTTTTCTCATAATACGAAAGTATAATACATCTGGAACATCCCGGAAAAAGGAAAAATCGAAATATTCTATGCTGCTGCTACTGTAGCTCAAAAAGTTATTAATCGATTTTGCTGAAATATTGGGGGGCTTCTGCCTACATTATTATTTTAAAGATATTGCGAGTATAAATCATATTTTTGGGGTAAAAATAGCCAAAAAAACATCCGAAAATTTGAACTTTTGATTAAAAAGCCATCCTAACTTTTGATTTTATATTTTTTTTAATTTTAAAGTTTATCCTTTCCTTACACATGTCAGTAATAGAAAACTTTTTTTTTTATTTTGGTTTTAGATCAATAGAAAAAATATGCCAAATGCAGCAGTTTTTACGTCACACTTGGAACGCCGAAAAGGGCACCTATACCCAAAAAAAGCTGTTATTTTGAATTTTAAAATTTAACAAAAATGTTTGTCTACACCTTTAATATATAATGAAATGATATTTAGGATTTAAAATGATGCAGTTATTTTTTCACTTTTATAAAACACTCATGAAAAATGGCTTATTTTCAGGCATTTTACTGGTTTTGCTCCCCTTAAGTCGCAGGTCCAAAATGGGTGACTGCAGATGACATATGGCTCTTGTCTTCTCATATCAACTCAGTGGATTTCCATCCTATAAATTAAAAATTAAATTTTATGTCATACTGGAACATCTTTTTTTTCCAAATGTTCTGAAATTTACCTAGCACAACTCTAGTAAACTTTTTAAAATGAGATTGTATAAGGTGCTTCCTATCTATCTCAATGAGTAAAATGTGCTTAATTGCAATGAAACTTTAATCACCAATTCTCAATATGAAAGTTTTAGCAATTACAAAACCGGAAAATTTTATTGTTTGATTAGTGTGTTCATTGAACACATCTCTTAAACAGTTACTTTTTCAGTTTTTTTTCAACAATGTACCTAATCAAAAATTGTTGTATATGTACGTTTTCATTTTTATACTATACTACTACTTCTATGGGCGGATATCTTCGTTAAGAACCCATCGACTTTCAAAAAACAAACAGACTTGAACTTGTTGAACTTATTTGGAAAAAAGATAGACAAACTTAAAGTGTTGTTTACTCTGAAAGGAATATTTCCATTAAAAATTATGAAATTCGGCGACGTTAGAATAAACATTGCCAACACACATACTTATTACAAAGAAACACACACACACACTGTAATTCAACACAAATATTGTTTAACGAACTTATTTAATTGTATATGACACAGCTGATACATTTAAATAAGAGCAGGTAGATATAGAAACCAAAAAGTAAATAAAAGTAAATATATTCATTTAATGTATTATTTGCTTTATTCATCTTTTATCTTTAATAAATCGGTTTTATTTGAAATTTTGTAAGAAATTGCATTTTTCAACAACATCTATAATCCTTTGATCAGAAGTCAATCCACATCTTTATCCATAGTAAGCGTAAGGGGATGCAACATATCCTGAGTAAGCGGGATATCCGGAGTAGTAAGAGCTATAGAGAACCTGTGGTAAGGGTTTTGGCACAGCCACTGCAATGGCGATAAGGGCCAAAACCATAATTAGGATCTAAATAAAATAAAATGATTTTTAGGTATTCGATAAAAATATAAATAATTGTAACTTACAGCTCTGAACATGATTTTTTGATAATTGTATTTTGTCTAAAAGTGCTGATGTTGAACTGACGCTTGCTGAGTGCTTCAATGATGTTTAAATACACACAGAAATAAGGTCAAAACATTACCTTGGTGAAATAAGACAAGCTTTCTCTTTGTAACAAAACTATAATAGCATTTTAAAAATATCAGGCATCACTAAAATAACTAAATAGAAGAGAACCAATAAACTTTTGTGTGGCACTATCAAAGCTTATTCTTACTAACATTTGACACAATTTAATTCTAAAATTTGTATGCAAGCGTTGAAGTAAGCACAAGGCCATTTCGTTACAAAATTGAATGGAAGTTCATGGCAAAAAATGTTAGCCGATACTCAGCACTGACACAGATAGATTTTATTTAATTGAAATATTTTTGTTGATTATAATGAAATTAAATATTCTAAAGGTTGAACTTCGGCCGGGTTAAAAGTCCTTAAATCATTTTTAATAAGTTAATTTAATTAAAACAAATTTTGAGTAGATTGCGAAAAGAAATTTTGTAAAGTTATGTGGTTTCAAAAACAATATATTATCTTCTTTTCTTTTTAGTTCTTTTAATAAATTAAAGCTTACTTTCTAAACGATTTTGTATGCTAAAGGCTTTCTTAATTCAATCTCTTCTGTTTTCATAAACCCTTACCCTAATGACAAAATTTCACAATCTTTGTGTATAAAATTTATAACAGAATAAATAAGATATAAAATGTACGTATAAAAAAATGTAACTATAACTCATTTCTTAAACTCAATTTTGTTTAAAACTACTAATAAACTACTTAAGTTACCTTAAGACACAAGGCACTCAAAATATTTGCAGATTATTTTCAAAGTTTTATATAATACATTTAATTCAGCGAAGTGGATATACATACATACATTTGATTTCCGACTTAAAAATGCTCTCCAAAGAAAGATCAAATTTTGCACACGTGCACTTCTGCACACAGTGTGGGAACAGTTTGAGGACTTTTTGCTCCTCAAAGTCTAGCTTCTAAAAGGCTTTTGCAGCTCAGAAGTTATTCAACCAAGGAGCTCTCCGACTGAACTGCCGTGAAAAACACAAAGTACCTGCACCCAAATAAGGTATATATGGAATATGGATTCACTTATCCCCCCGGAAAATATGCGAGGAAAAGAATTTTATCCTACAACAGAAAGAATAGAGTTTTGTTTGGAGGGATGTTCTAAATTCATATTGTATTTACTTATACTTCTGTGTGAATTTCGAATTTATAAAGTAAATGACTATGAAAACTTCTGTATAGAAAGTTCATGCCCGAATTGTTGGTTATCGTATCGGTAACGTAAAGGTTGACAGCTGAAATTAAATGATGTAAACTGGTAATTCAATGTAAATAAATTGTTGTCTACCAAAAATTGTTGTCCGTCAAAAGCGTTGGCCAATTTCTAACGAACATTTTGCTACAGACTTAGGTAGACTATTATGTTTTAAAGTAAAATAATGGTTAATTCTTAGCACGCATGCATTCGAAAGCAAAAATACGGAGAAATTGTTTGAAGAAAATATTATTTCTAAAAAAATTATTATATCCTATCACACTCAGATCTGAAACAATGTAGGGCTGGGTAAAGTATGGTAAGAGTATCAGGTAATCAAGCATTTGGAGTATGAGTACAAGTATCAGTTACTCGTGCTAAGAATTTTTCGGGGCTAACTAAAAGAATATTCGTACCTACCTACTCGACCCCAAAGTACGTTGGTATTCGTACTCGAATATTTTGGACTTGTATTGTAACTATGTATTGCCTAGTCACTTTTGTTACAAAAGGAAAGCAATGTTAAATAAATTCAAGGCTTGGTTAGGAATTTTTTTATACAATGTTTAAATATATGTAGGTATATTTTTAACTGGTCCAAGTGGTCATTTACATTTAACAGAACTTATTTTTTAAAAGTATCATCTGAAAGAGCGCGTCTTCTTGGTGCGTCCACTGAGCCTGCCAATGAAAATAACCTCTCCTACAGGTGCCGACAACCTTTTCAAAAGGCTATGTTCGTGTAACATATCAAATTCAGTATCCCCATCACTAATGTACGCCAAGGACAAGATTTCCGGAGAATCATTATGATCCGCAGAAAGAAAAGAAGAATTTGAACTTGTTAATAACGTAGGAACATTTAAATTTAAAAGATGATATTGTTATGTGAAGTGAAAAAGAGAGGTGGCAAATAACGATAATGCTTCCCATTTAACGTTTAATGAGTCATATTTTAATTACTGTTATATCAAAAATTTCATAATTTGTATCAAAAAATTACATCAGCATTCGATAATTATTTTAAAAATACAAATTAAACGAGTAAATGTAACTTATAATGATTTAGGTAGGTTCTAAATAGTTATTATAGATTTTTATTTTTTAAATCATCCATAGCAGTTATGAAATCATTTATATTGATTTTGTTATGAATAAAAATCATCAAGTGATTTTTATTTTTCTGGACTTCTGGTCACAAATAATAATAACATAATAATATTTTGCTGATTAGGAATAAAACTCATCAGGTCAGTTTTATTTTTTTAAAAAACAAATAAAAGTCACTATCGATTTTTTTTGTATTTTAAAACAACATAACAACCATGCTTTTAAAAAATTAGTTCTGTTAAAGGCAAATTCCCAAAAACAACTACGCAATATTTAGTTACAAGATTTTCGAGTGTGAATGCAAAAGTTACCAACATTGAAGCCGAGGTCGAATACTAAAATACTTTGGGGCTGAGTACGAGTACTTTTAGTTAACCGCGAAAAAGTCTAAGTAAGTAAGAGTAACTGATACTTATGATACTCAAAGTACTTAATTACTAAATACTCGTACTCGTACCCAAGTTCAAAAATATTCAGGTATTTTTCCAGCTCTGTCACACATCTGCTCAGCTAGATTTAATTTCAAGTGAAAATCGCAGATTGATTTATTATTTTTATATAATAACTAGTCTCAATATTTTACACAAAAGTAACACTTAATTTAAAGAATCTCAAAGACAAATTTTTACTATCAAAGTCCAAACCGACTCTTTAATTTTTGTGTGTCAATAATTTGCATTTAAGGCGCTAGATTGAAGAATTATACTCTCTGTGAGCAGAGTTCATAAGACTACTACCAAAATAAACAGCCGATTGGTTAAAAGTCGTTTAAACATTCCATGAACGTTTGTTTCGCTTTTAAATTATTGCCGTGCAAGCTAGTAAGTGTTGCCCAATAAGTTGCGTAATTCACTCGGCCAAAGTTATTGAAATAGAATAGGAACCGGGAACCTCCTTAATATTCGAAATGCGTATCAAGTGCAAGGCCAGATCGTCAGCTCCTCGCTTGGAACGTGACACTTTTTTCACGTAATTGTGAAAAGTAAACAGAAACATCCGGCTGATATTCCCGAATTTCTGATAAGGTCAGCTAGCGGACAAGAGAGGAGCCCATCAGGAGTAGAGAGTGCTAACTTTGAATTTTAAAACTATTGGTAGCGCTCGAAGATTAAATTTTAGTTCTAAGTGTGAGCAGAATATTTAATATCTTTCAGAGATAGTATTTCAATTAATATTTGAGAAGGTTACCACACACGACAGCGAACTGTGTAATTTGTTTTATTTCTTTCTGTAGCATAATTAAAAAGAAAACATATAAAACTCAGAAAAAGTAATAATACAATTTGTTGTTCAATAACTGTAAATTAAATTAATTTCATTTACGATCGTAATATTTGTATAATACTGCGTTTATAGGTAATTTTAGTTTTCCAATTAAAAGCTTCGGTAATTTTGAAAAACCGACTGCACTATAATACCTACTTAAGGGCGTGTCGCATTAGAGACATAAGATAACCATGACTTTAGTATTAACTGTTAGCAACAACTTCAAATTTTAAGGCACGAAAGCTTAAAAGAGCATCTATCATATATTTGGGAACTGCCGATTTATGGTTATATGTACTTAATTTCTCTCAATAGTTCTACTTCCCTTATTTTTATTTTTTTGCAAGTTATTTCTATTTTACTATGGCCAAACCTTCACTCACCAGAAAACTGTTAAGATTTTAAGTGAGTATGGCAATTTAAAGTATGTACATAACACTCAAACAATTGTACTAATAATACCTACTTGTTCAGGAAGATATAGCCGTTATGCCTTGGCGTAGGTTTTTTTAGTATTAGTTTTTTATATATTTCCTGTTTCCAAAATATTAACAATAAAATAATTTTTGCAAAAAAATAAAAACCGACTACAAAACTTTGCCTATGTCTATAAACTTAAACTAAAAAGTGAAAAATAATATTTTTTATCATTTAAAAGAAAAGAGCATTAAAGGACAATATACGAAATTTAAATATTTAGGTACAATATCTAATCAGTAATTTTTGGAGTTGGTGCCAGCCAAGGCCCTTCAAGTTTGCTTCTTATTCATTGTCTCTACACTGCCCGACCTGCCTGACCTTCTAAAAATTTACTAAATATATATAAATTCACTTGCCCTTAAGTGAATGTGCATAAACTTAAGGGGTTATTCTAATGTCTCGGGCTTAAAAAACATGTTTTTTTTAATTGCTGTTAAAAAATAATTATAAACTCAATCGATTTGAAATTTTACATGTTGCTTTATTTATCAATTAAATATAAATTTTGCATAAAAAAAAATTATAAAACAAAATGGCGGCCTTAATGTGGCGCGTACTTTCGCAGCGGGCTTCAGATGCGCGGCACAGTACCCTCGTCTTCCAAGTAATCTGAGACGAATTTACAAAACATTTTTCATCAATTAAGACCAAATCTACTGTCTACTGTCTAATTTTAGGTGCTTGCAGTAGATTTTGGTCTAAATTAATGAAAAATGTTTTGTAAATTCGTTTCAGATTACTTGGAAGACCAGGGTACTGTGCCGCGCACTGACGCCCGCTGCGAAAGTACGCGCTATCATTGCCACATTAAGGCCGCCATTTTGTTTTTAAAATTTTTTTTTGTTTATGAAAAATTTATATTTTATTGATAAATAAAGCAACATGTAAAATTGCAAATCGATTGAGTTTATAATTATTTTTTAACAGCAATTTAAAAAAACATGTTTTTTAAGCCCAAGACAGTAGAATAACCCCTTAAATCGTCATATATGTTTTTAATAAAAAAACTCCTACTTTTCCCCTTGGCCGCATTCTCTATGGACTCAAAACCTCTTATCGCAGAATGACCCATGTATCAAATTTCAGCTTGATCGATTATTTTTTCTTTAATTTGTATAGCGGCCATATTGAAATCAGCCATCTTTAGGATTTATATGCATTAAGCATACTACAGAAATTTTCAACTTGATCCCATATTTTTGTTCTAATTTGTATAGCGGCCATTTTGAAACGCGCCAAAACTCATTAGCGGTCAAATTAATCGCTTCCGTCGTTCTAGTGATAAAAATAATACAATAAGAGCTTTAAGAACAAATATAGAAAATGTCAGGTAATTTTCTTATAGTGTGAAATGTAGACGGAATCAAATAAAATGTTTTACTTCTAGGCGAATGTCTAGAACTTTTATAAACATTTATTATTAGATGAATGCATAATAATAATTATCATTAAGATATAGGGTAAACTATGGAGAGATACCTCAGTGGGATAGACACCCCAGGTGTCATAAGTAAGACTTTCAAGAACAACATTAATTCAGTATATCATTCGATTCATTATATTGATTGATATCTATTGGTTACCGGCCATTTGCCCGCATGCAATGTGTGACGTGACAAACCATTTACTCGACAGCTACATTTCCGACAAATATGCTATAACCTCCTTATTAAAAACACAATATTTAGTCAATATAGACTTTTTGTAAAAGGAAAATATTTAGTTGTTGTCGGGCAATCCAAAATTACGAAAATTTTGGTTTTTTTTTAATTGAAATTCGGAGTATCATGATTCCAGCCAGGTCGAGCGAAATCATTTTGAGAAAAACGCGATTAAAAATTAAACTTTACATTAGTACATATAACGAGATAAAGTACTTAAAAAAGAACAACAATTGGCATAGTTCAAAAGAGAAATTGATTTCGAATAATTTAAAAACTAATGTACCTATATGATCCATGTAAAGTTCGGAATTAACGATTAAAAAACGGCAATTATACTCGTCCATCAGTTTTAAGCGACATTCTGACATACGCGAACTACACCTGCCTGGCTGAAGCGAACAATTTTATTCGCACTATCCGCTGTCACGTTCGATGATTTATGCCTTAATTACATTGATGAACCCCTCCACGCCGGAGCCCGGGAGCCTCAGTCGCCATAAATTTGGGATATTTAAATCTCATTAAATATTTGCATTGCTCCATCCTCGTCCCGGGCTCTGCAAGCACAGGCTCCGACATCGCGAGACGTCATGCATGTTGGATGTGCTCGTCCCACGCCGCACCTTCGCGGGACGGGGCGCTCTACTTTCGGAATTATTATCACGTTTACTTCCCGAACAAATGTTAAATATCGCTCGCGTCGCGCGGTCCCAGCCCGCCTCAAAGTAAGGCTCCTCTGAAAAAGGCAGCGCTCCCGCAGGGCGTGATAAATAGTGCGCAAGAAGGCATCTTCATTGAAATTTTCATTCTACGCTGGGTTCCAAGGCACAGAAAATCCTGGAGCAGCAATGGTAGATAATGATTATGGACGGGTTAGGATACCAAGGAAATTTGTTTTGTTTCCAACAGGAGCACTAGGAATTCATCACCGAGGGCAACTTTAAAGCCAAGGCCCCACGACAGGTGAGGCAGCGGCGCGTAATCTTCACACCTGCCATTTGAAATTCATGACAACTTGCTAAATACGCTATGGGCGCTCCGGGCGACGGATTCACTAATGATCCCCGCTGGAGGAGACTCCACTCTCGAGGCGGGCTGATGCTGACGATTGTGGGAGGAGGTAATGTCTCAAATCGTATCTGGTCCTCAATAAATCAACGTTCCCACTGAATGCCCTTGGATGTTTTGCTTAAAAGTTCGTTTTCGATCTGCTGCAGGCACTGGCCAGGTCTATACTATACACCTGCCTACTGCTTTCCTGTCAATTCGATTTTTATTCAATTTCTCAAAAGCCTATTCATACCGGAATTCAGGCGTAAATACTCTCAGCTCCTTGCCTTTTTTTCCTGAAAACCTCTATAGGGAAACTCTACCTGGTTAATATACATCTACTTACCCGAGGCTGCTTTAATATGTAAACGTAGATCGAACGTCTAAGATTTATCACCTCAAAGGAAGGAGCTGGGTACAACAGCACATAAGAACACATGGTAATGTTGACACTCCCGTGTAGAGTGCACTCGAGCATAAACTCAACATAACAGTCATAGCTTGGGATGGGGGCTCTTGGGGAGGAAGATAAAGGTCTACCTTCCTAATAAATCGGGAGAATTTAACTCACAAAATGCGGCTTTTACTACTAAAATCGGACGAACTAAATTTAAGAAAGAAAAAATTTTAATCATGAAATATTTAAAGATTCCGGTGTCAGTATATCCCCTACCGAGCAGCAAGCAGGTGTAGGTGGCTGAAGCCTATTCAAATTTGGCGCGTAGCTCCTGAATATGAATGGAGTTAACCAGCTGTAGAAGTTCAGGGAATATTTCCAGTTTAAATATAGAAAAACAACCGGTAAGAGCGTAAAATTATTGCGCTCAGAAAGCCTTAGGCAGATTTTCCAGAATTTTGAACATTTCCTGGGCACTGACCTGGAAACATTTTTGATATGTGCATTATTAAAATGGAATTAACCTGTGTGTGTATGCTGATTACTAATGTGGCATGCACGCAAATGGGACTGGATTTCTACCTTTTGGTTTTCTACCTAATGCACATTTCCTAGTACACCCAGAGAAAAAAGCACGTAAAATTGTAAATTTTACTGTCAATTTAATCTATATTCTCTGTCAAAATCGACCCTACTTCCACTGTTGTCAATATGATTGTTGGTTGGCTGTTAAATTCACAACTATGTAAATTTGAAAACTATAGATATCAATTTGATAACGTAACTTTAATTTGACTGTAAAGTTAACAGTTTCCTATCTTCATGTTTACATCGACAAGTTGTTGTAATCACAAACCCAATTTGTAATCTTTACAAGAAAAGTTGCAATTTTTACAACCTAAAACTGTAGAATCTACAACCTGTTGACAACTTTTTCTGCAAATTCTACAGCTTTATATTTTCATTTCTACTAAAAATACCTTTGAAACTACAAAGTAAATTGTTTGTATTGAATAGGATAATTGTAGCTTTTATAACGGGCCTTATTCCGGTTGTCGACTCACTTGCGTGGCAATGAATCGAAAAGAGCTTAAAAAAGCGCCTTTTGAATTGGAATTCCTTAATAAAAATTCTAAATTTTTGATAAATTAAGTGCAGTCCCCTTTGACTTCTATTAATTTTGCCTTTCAAAGTGACTAAAATATTCGATAGCATTTTTTTATCCGACTATTTTAGTCACTTTGAACTGCAAAATTAATTGAAGTCAAAGGTGACTGCAATGAATTTATCAAAATTTTAGAATATTTTTTAAGGAATTACAATTCAAAAAGCCGCTTTTTTAAGCTCTTTTCTATTCATTGTCACGCAAGTGAGTCGACAACCGGAATAAGGCCCAACGTAACAAGGTCATAATTACTATATAAAGTTTTGTAAATTTCAGATCAATTTTAAATCAATTATCTTAATTTGAAGCGGAGATATGTGCTGCTTGTTGAATACAAGCTTCGTATGTATGTACATATTATATTTCTATAGTATTCACTTAAAATTTTAGAACATTTAATTATGTACTTGTATATGGACAGTATATGCCTTATTTTTTTATTACCTGTTAGAACTAGGATTTTTAATAAAAGAATAAATATATTTTATTGAGTTTATTGAATATTCAAAACAAATACAAATTAACTTCTTACAATTAGCATTATTGATACTAGAAATTATTGTACAGTTTTTTAAATAATTATAAAGTTTTGTTTCGAAACATATGTTTTCCATTAGGCAAAATATTTACATGAATTGGGGGACTTGTGACATCAATAGGTAGTAAAATAATATCTTCCTTTAAAACTTTTGACAAGTCTACTACGTATGAAGAAAAATGGAAATCAAAGCTATTTACAGTATACTCCTTACATATAAATATGATATTTTCTGTCCTTTTTTGAACAGCTATATATTTAATTTGAAATAAGTAGTCTTTTTTCGATTCTACTTATTTTAGAAACAAAGCACTTATTCTTGTAAGTAGTTCCCTTATACACAATTTCTTTACAGAACAAGATTTCATTTAAAGGAATTTGTCGTTTTTCTATGAATGAACAGAAACATTCGTTATTTTTTACTTCTTCTGTTGTAATATCATGTTTTTCGCCCGTAACATAATCTTCAAATCCTTCGTCCTTTATTAACATATTTGAAAATTCTAATGACGCCTTCATTGCAAGGGAAAAGCATATATTAATACTATTCTTATTAACTTTAGTATATTGCTTTTTGTTTTGATGATATGACTCAAACCTGAATGTAGATGTGTATTTAGGAGGCCCAGATTTTTGAATAGCTGTAGGGTAATGAAGAAGAAAATGGAACTTGGGCTTCAAGTGTTTCTTAAATAATGACATGTAAAGTTTGTTGTGTTCACATATAGCAGAAGTTAATTCTCTTATAGTAACATCATCAAATTCAGGGAGTAGCAGAAAATCAATTATTTTAATCAAGACTCGAAAAAAATACCAAGCTTCATCATTAAGAGGCACCAAGTCAGCAATCATCAGTGGAAGGAAGTGAACAAACGTCCACATTTCTCGAGCACTAAATTTAAACTTTGCCTTTTTCAAATGAAGTAGTGAAATAGGTTCAGAGTAGTTTCCTATTTCGTATTCACCGTAGCTAAACAACTGCTTTCGTGAATTCAATATAGTAAGGTCAAAATATTTTTTTTCCATTAAATTTAATAAAATTTCACTCAAATCATAATGACAGATGCCCTCGAAGATATCGTGCATCATGTCGAAACAAAAATTGTCTACGACATGGTAAGAACCAATTTTATTAAAAATACTATCTTCGGCTAAACCTCTTGATTGATAATCAGGTTCTGCGATATCTGTGTTATAATTTTCAATTGTTCTAAGGAAACATTTTTTCTCAGAGGTATCATACATAGTCAGTGACTTTTCTCGTTTGCAACACCGACAATAGCAGTTACTGTTAAAAGATTTGGAGAACCCTAAAAGTGTGTTCATCCCTTTATTGTCCCCTAAAACCAGCCCTAGCATAAAATATACTTTAATTATACCATCAGAAAAGCTAAATTCTATTCCATCTTCTTCCAGAGATTTTAACGATTGAACAAGTTTATATAGGCAAAAATCATTGCCAAATTCTTGATGGACTTTTGTTTTTATAAAAGCTGCATTGAAGATATATTTGATTTTTGATAACAAATGCTGTGGAATTGTCGGAAATATGTAATAAAATGCATTGACCGAATTTTGGCCTGAATGGCTTCCCAAAGAGTTAGTTAACTCGACGTCATCAGAATAAAGAAAATATGGGATAACTAATTTATTCCCAAACAGTGTTTTACGTTTTTTATAATTTTCGCCACAAACATAATTTATGTAAGTAGTACTTTCTTCAAGAGTTTTAGTATTTTGTAGAGTCTCTTTCAGTACATTTGGTAACTCGAAAAACCGTTTAAATTGAAAATGCAATGGCATTAGGCAGCCTTTTATATTAGATTTATTAAAAGATGGTTCGTAATGAGTTATTCTTATATTTATTTCGCCATTAATTGAGAAAGAAATGGGATATTCGAAGAAATTATTTACTTCCAAATATTTCAAATATTTGTATTCTGTTTCAATAAAAGTGAAAGGATTAGAAGAAATTTTCATTATGTCCCTTTCTCCTTCTTCTGTCATGGGTTTTTCTTTTAAATAATTAGTTAAATTTTTCATAATAGATGAAAATAATTTCTGTGTCATATTGACCACAAACGTTACATCCTTTCTTGAAAAGTTAGCTTTTGCGTGGAGCTCACTAATAAAAAGAAGAGTCTGTTTCTGCAATAATTTATCAAAATATTCTTTAGATAATTCACAGGATGATTTAGCACAACTGAAAGAATTTTCGGCTTCTTCTATTACATATTTGCGAGTAGAACAACAGGAATCACTTTGAGTTATTTCCGGCATTTTTTTCAGCAATGTGGTGTCATTTATGAATTGAGGTTCTAAGATATTGTCAGTTTTGTGAATATTTAAAAGATGTCTTTTAAAGTGAGAGAATGATTTAAAGCTTTGTGGACAGTTATCTTGCTGACATTGTATAGCACAGTCAACGGATTTTAATCCGTGCTTTTTAAAATCCAAAAAAAGTTCTTGAATGTACTTAAAACGTTTTTTACATAAAAAGCATATAAACATCATTTTTAGGTTTTGCTCAAATTATTTATGAATCGACTTACGACCGCATCGGTTTTAGTCATATCTGGTTTTATTTCATAAATAAAACTTTGAATAAATATCCAGGTTTTTTTACAAGCTATTGGATATTGCAAATCGAATACAAAAAATAATTTGAAGCAAGTATCTATGCATGAAAGCATAGAAGCGAATTTCAAAAATGTTCCGTCTATATATAAAAAGAAATCTTTAATGCTTTTAATATCCTCACCCACTACAACTATAGTTGGTTGGAGAGTTATCTTATAAGCGTAGTACTTGGACTTCAGATCTTCTATTCTGTGAAGCATATCATTTTGAGTCACGCAATGTATTATAAAAGAATCTTCAGCATCTTGAATACTAATTCTCCACGAACGCTTTCCCGGGCATCTCACAACGGCAGAAGGAGGAATCACAGAGTTGAGTAAGCAAAAGGTTAAAAACTGTTTAGATCCTGCAAACAAATAATTTGATAAACTATCTATAAAATAAAATGATTGTAAATATTACTAACTGTCGTTAAGTGAATCGAAAGATCCCAGTAATTGTCTGTAATTGTTGTTCTTAATATTTTCATTTGTCTTATAAAAGTTAAGCAAAGTTTCTTCCAACGATGTATAATTACTGAACAGCTTATTCTCGCACTCAGGAAAAATAGTTCTGAAGTCTATAGCAATCTGTTAAAAGAAACAAAACAATTAACGTAACATTTAAAATGTATCATAAAGTAATGTTACCAGAGAAATTGCCTCCGCATGCTTGTAGAGTGGCCACTCAATAACCAATTTCGTTATTGTTTTATCTTCTGCGTTTTTAAACTCGTGAAGTCTAGTTTTGGATGTCTTTTCCCACTTTTCTTTTATTTCACTCCAAGGCTGATCATTGTATTTCAAGAACTCCCTGATTTCAAAATATTCTGTATTTAAAAGCGATGGGTCGTCCTTTTTGGTATAATTAGTAAGTGATGTTGACGGATTGTTGGTATTTATGGTCTCAGATATACTCTTAAGTTTTGATTTTCTGCTTTTATTAAAATATGCGTTATATAGCATACCCTTCGGATGCCCGTATTTCTTTTGGCTCCCAATAAAATATGTTTCCTTAGAAATATAATGGAAGCAGTAAAAAAAGAAAAGAAACAAACAAACAAAATAAAATAACCTAAAAATAATGTACTTATATATTAATGATTAATTACTTTGTTTTCGCCAGGAAAGCACTTAATAATGTCTTCCGATATATTTTGCAATTCATGTGACCGTAGTTTACGATTAATAATACTATAGTACTGTATTATTTCGTGTACAATTTGCTTTTGTTGCTGCTGAGTCACGAATTTATTTCTTTTATGATGTTCTAAAATATTTTTCCCGGTTAGTGACATTAACAAAATCTCTGCCACCGACTTTAAAACATAATTGTATTACGAATTTGTTTTTGTAGTTATTTTGAAAAAAATTAAATTACTTTTAGATTTTCTGAATTAACGGAAGAGGAGTTCGAAGGCAATGAATTATCCGGAGTACTAACTTGTTCCAACCAATTTTGTACAGAAGATGTTGACGGACCGGTAATTGTGCTGCAATGACCTATCTAAAATTTTGGATAAGGCTATTCCAAATTTTACAACTTATTAAAATAAGTGAATGTACCTCTAATTCTTTCCATTTAGAAAGCTCGTCTTCGAACTCAAGCTGCAACCCTAATTCAGTTGAAGGAAAGATTTTGTCTAGGTTATGAGACTTCAGCAGCTTCTTTTAGTTAATCCACGTCCTGATTAATAAATAATTAAGAAATTGTAATAAACTTGCAAACATTTTAAGAAGAGAACTTGTAATAAGTTTACAAAAATTTAATGAATGAATTAATGAATTCTCGATTTACGTAGATGGGTCAACAAGTATTTGAAAAAGGGGTTTGATGCATGCCAAACAATTTTTTTTGTATAAGTAAAATGTTGTACTGAAAGGTAAACATTATATAAATACTATATTTTAAAATTTAAATATTCATATTTCCAAAACGTGATCAACGATTAATTCTATTGGAATTGTTAGAGAATTTACATATCCACTTACCTACATTTTATAACTCTCCTGGCTCATATTTTTTTCCTTTTGTATAAATTAAATAACAGATTTTTAACCAAAATTAATACTATTTTTTTTTTTTCAACTTTTTTTTACTTATGTAAATAAGCTAACATTGAACAATTGTGTTCATCTTAAAAACCAAGAATGAGAGACTCTTGACCCCATTTTCAAATATTTACCGATACAATACAAATATAATACCTACAATTACCTGCTAAAAACGGCACCACTGATTTCGATAAATTAAAGTTGCTGATAATGTTGTATACTTCACTATCAATAATAACTTGATTGTCCGTTATTTTAATTGTTTGACTTTCGTCCAAAACTTTTTTGTCACTGTTTTGATTTAAATTTAAAAAGTCATCCACATCAAACTCACTTTCCACACTTTCCATTTTAATACGCACAGTTAGTTCACTCAGAGACAGTTTTCCTTTATTTCACCAAAAATAATTAGGTAAATCACCCGGTTCGCACAAATTTCGTAAAAACAACCTATTACAAGTCCCTACGAATTACGAGTGGCCATATTTGCCCTTTGAGACTTTTAGTGAAATGACGCAATATGTACGTAGATTTTACAACCAAAATGTCAAAATGATTGCAGGGTTGTCAATTTTATTACAAATGTCGTAAATTTGTCAGTAAAAAATTTCGATCCTGATAAATGCATAATGTTAATTACAACCATTTGTTGTAGCTTTGAAAAATCATTTGTAAAATCAAATTCCATGTTGTTAACACTACATTCAAAGTTTCTGTAATATTAACAATTAATTTTTACAATATCGTAATAGCAATGACAACGAAATTTTCAATTTTTATTGTAAAAATTACAACAATTTACGTAAAAATGATGAATTTATAATGAAATTAACCCGAAATGTTACAATTGACAGTAAATAATGTTAAATGTATAGTTTTGTTAAACTTACAAACACTGGTTGTGGAATATACAACAACCTTTTCTCTGGGTATATAATTCTAGAGTATTTTATTGATTTTACCAACATGTAGAATTTGGTTATCCGAAAACGAACGATGTATCCTCTCATCCTAAAACTTTATTGATACATATTTCCGATTTAGACTGAAAACATCAAAGGAGTATTAAGTATAGTTTTAGGCCAATCGAATACAATTTATGTGCAGGAATGTTTATATACTTACAGTGACTCTCAAAACTGATCACATGATGGTACTTTAGGATTTTGCAAGTTGTTCATTAATGGTAACAGATATCGTAAAACTAGTTGCGTAATATTTTAGAGGGCAAAACTGTCTATAGAAATGCTCCTATACATTTTGAAATCCGATTGACCATTTTTGAGTTATTTATGAAATAAAACTGTAAAATTTCACTACTTTTATTTCGCAAATAACTCAAAAAATATCGCAGTTACGGGAAAAAATGGTTATAATCAATTTCGTGCAGAATGTAATTCTCTACAAGTTAGGCGAGGACACTTGCCCATGTCAGAATAAAAATTAGCGATTTTTTGCAGAAAAACAAAATAATGTATTGGGCAAAAAATTTTGAAAAACAATTTTATCTCGAAAATTATAATCTGCTTCTTCTAACTATAAATCTGATGTAAACAGGTGTCCTCAGGTAATTTGTAGATTAATAATTTTCGAGATAACATTGTTTTTCAAAATTTTTTGCTCAATACATCATGTTCTATTTCTGCAAAAAATCGCTAATTTTTATCTGACATGGGCAAGTGTTCTCGCCATTCTTGTAAAAAATTAAATTCTACACAAAATTGATTCAACCATTTTTCCCGTAACTGCGATATTTTTTTGACTTATTTGCGAAATAAAAGTAGTGAAATTTGACAGTTTTATTTCATAAATAACTCAAAAATGGTCAATCGGATTTTAAAATGTATAGGAGAATTTCTATAGACAATTTTGCCCTCTACAATAATAGGCAAACAGTCTTACGATATCTTTTACCGTTAATGAACAACTTGCAAAATGCTAAAGTACTGTTACAAAATTTTCCCACGCTATAATTCACACTTGAAATTTTAATCAAGTGAATATGAGGATCGGCGTTCAATACGCGCGATCGTGGCGTATGTGGCAGAAGCACTGGCCAACGGCCACACTGACGAGATCTGGCCAGTGCTTCGGATTGAAACGCCGACACTTTTTTCGGGCTCGTCTGCCTCGGCGCACGAGCCATTTATTCTCAACAAGAGTTATAGCGAGGGAAGAACGTGCAATTTTGTCCGCCAGCCGCTCGGCGGGAAAAATTGTAACAATACCATCATGTGATCAGTTTTGAGAATCACTGTATGTTATCGTAATTTTATCATCCTACAAACATTATGTACAGTATGTAAGGTACCTACGCCCAGCCGGAGCGACTTTTTATTTTTATGGATTTTTTTAAGGTGTCTATGCATTGAAAATAAAATAAAAAGAAAGTTCGAGGCACCATTTAAATTTTAATTTTTCAATAATTATTTTCTTAATAATCTTAAAAGCATATATTATAAAATAATAACACAGGCCTGCGATGGTTCCCCTCAAAAAAAAAAACTGAAAAGTAGTTACGATACGTATTGAGTACTTAGCTATGAAAAAAATATTTAAAAAATTCCATCACTTAAGTTTTCTGAGAAAATGATTTTTTTCAATTTTCTTGGTATTCCTAGAGTTAACTTCTAATTTATTTGGTAACACATACACTGTATACATACATTTGGAAACGATTTTGTTTAAGTTTAACTCGACTTTAATTTTATACCACTACCTTTGTACCATATTTTTCGTAGATACATATAAAACAAATAAATCTTCGAATAGCCTTCAGCTTTTTCGGACATAAAACAGAAAATTGACCGAAAACGGTTTCTTCACAAATTAAGTTTGAGCATCCGCTAAACAGAAACAGCGTCAAAGCTTTTAGATCTGTATTATGGACGAACATAAATATGTACTTATATATTTAATGGTCAGAAAACATAAATTTACGAGTAGGTATAGGTAGCTATAAATACAAAGGAAGTGTCTATTGGCACTACAAACTAACGGATGTACGGGTACCCATAGATACGATTTTACGAATTAACGGGGAACATATAGTTGGATATGTTCTAAAAAAATATGACCTGCTCTACAGATGCGTGCTTGTCCGCGCGCAAATGAACGGTATACTTCGTGAAGAAAGAACTATTTGCGTAAAAGTATTTTGGTATAAAAAAAATTTTATATTATCCAATTATTACTAGACAAAGATATCATAAGTCTTTTTGATTTATCTAGTCTCTTAAGCCTTCCTTGAAACTAATACTATTCGTTTTATCACTAAACATTCAATTTTATATTCGCTAAATCTTAGTTTTTCATGAAAATTGTTAAAAAATCTGTCAATATTCATATCATCCATAAACAAAATCTCGATTTGCTGTAAAAAAAACAGCAATGTATTTTAATTTCACATACCTAAGCAATTAAAAAATAACAAAATTATTTAAAGGGGGAAAAAAAGGTTAAATTTCGCAGGTCTGTGTAATCAGTAATTAGAAAAAAACGCGTGGGTCTCGGGACCCTCGACAGAAGTGCAAGTTCATAGAAAATCCTCCGTGTTTTCAATGTAATAATAATAAAAAATCTGCGTAATTGTTACATAATTATTTTGGCAAAGGGATAATAATAGCGATATGTATGTTTTTTCGGTCAGATTTGTTGAGGGAAATTCTGGCGTCAGAATCTGGCGCGGGGATAAGGAACATACTGACTACCAAGTCGGGCTGGAACCTGCAGAGTTCGCGGAAATGCCGACCGACAAATTTTCGTTATATCGGCTGGTTTTCACCTACCATTCTAAAGTGTTGTATAGATACACGACTATAGATATTTCACTTCACAATTATTTTTCCTAAATTTAAGGGATAATGTATCACCTTATAGTTCACATTTTCACTAAAATAAAAGTTGTGTCATGGTTTTACAACAAATGTACACTGAAAGAAAAAAATTAGCAAAATTAACTATTTTTTCAGTCAACTAATTAAATTAACTAAACTAACTAAAACAGTGAGAAAAACATTTACAAAACTAGTTAGTTTCTCAACTATTTTAGTGGATTTCACTACTTTAAATTGTTATAACAACTAATTCAATTAATTGGCTGATATTCAACAAAAGATTAGTTAGTATTGCTATTTTTTTTCAGTGTATATAAAAGCAAACCAAAAAATATACTTATTTGAGGCAAAAGGCTTTGTGGATTCGTACAAGACAAGTTTTCTAAGAAAACTTGTAAGAGGAGAATATTTGTTCATATAGGCTTTTAGATTCAATTCTGCTACATACTTATGTATCTATATGTCAAACTCACTAATTGGTTTCGACGTATTCATCACGACTCCCAAATATTTAATGTGTTGTTTAATTTTGGAATCTCGTAGACGATTTACCTACACATGTCAAAGTAAGAAGTCGCGATAAAATCTATATTGTAAAAGAAAAGCAGAAAAGTAGACAATCTGTCCAGTTTCTTGCTACTACCCCACACATGTAAATCCAATAAACGGATGTTTGTAAAATTCATGAGGGAAATTCCACACTCCCTGCGTAGCGCTGAAACCGCTGAAAATTCAAATAAACACGAATCATGCTTTCACACGGTTAGCGATGGATTGAGGTGCCTTCCGATTGATAGAATGCATCAAGTTCTGCAAAACTTATTTATCACGCTTCGAGGCCGAGGCTGTAAAATTCCCACATAAATCATTGATTTCAACACTCAGCGCTGCGTGCCGAAACGTTTCAGTCAAATAATTTGTAATCAAATATATTGTTTTATGACGGTTTGCCACGCCAAACCGTATGCACAGAGCATTCCATTTTCGCTCCGCTCCGGTAATCACCAGATACGGCTTTCACTCAACAAATTCACCCGTCAACCCTTCGATGGGCGTGTATATTCCGGGGCAGCGTTTGTGGCCTCCGCATAATTTGAATGTTTCCACTCTTTGGTTAGGGGCGGTCTATGATATATATCAGGGCCATAAATCTCGTATTAGGAGCATATGTTATTGTGCGGCAACAATGGAAATCCAATAGAATAACCACGGCAGGAGTAGGTGTCCCATTACCGGAATGGTTCCTGTTTTTTACAGGAGCCTGTTTCCGTGCATGTCCTACGCGCTGGCCTATGATAACGTTGTCGTTATAGTACCTACTGGCGTATCCGTGCTTATTTTGGAAGATAAAATTCTAGTACGGTCGAGACAAATGGCCTCTTTAAGGGATATGAGCTATAAATTTGAACCACCCTTCACAAATTTGATTTAAGGACACCTTTGCACCCACAGAAACTCTCGGGGCGGTTTATTTATTACGAAACGTGAACTCTTCTGCACAGGGTCCAAAGGAGTCTAGACTCTATACAACGACTTCCACCTCGAACATTATTCGTAAGATTGGAAACCTGAGACTGTGCGAAAAAAATTCCAATAAAATTGTCTAAATGAACCAATAATTTTGCAACAACATACAACACAACTATGTATGAAAAAAAATTGTCAAAGTCATACAGTAAAAGTGGAGCAATTTGTTTATTACTCAGGACAATCAGTCCTCTTTTAGCATTATTAACATAGCATACAAAAACTTCAGAAACTATCACAAACAAACAGAGCTCCGTAAGTCGATTCTAAGCTTCATGAAATATGATCATATTATCTTAATATGTGTAGTCCATTAAACAAAGCTATTTCCAAAAAGTTTTTCTTTCTCAGAGATTCTATTTATAAGGGAAAGATGGATAAAAATATGCTGACCGACTAAAATCTTTATAATTTTTTCCCAACGAAGGCCAAAGATTCTAACTTTTCTAGATTCAACTGTCCATTGCCTGGAGTTTTTCATATGGACAGATTTATGTAATATTTACCTGAAGATATTAAGTATTCACTTAGTTTACTCTTAGTAGAATTTATTTACTTCATTGCAGGAAAACTTCAGGAGAAGCTCAACAAACTTTAAAATGTCTTGATTTTGAAGTTTTCACTTGGTGCCATTAGCCATTCTGCTTCCGTTTCAACTGCATTTGCGCTTTTAATAATTAAACAAAAGAATGCTCCGTGTAAGAGTTGCTTCGAGATAAATCCCCTAAAGTTTAATTCAGGTTGCTACTTTATGGACTTTCGTGTCAGAGTTGCATTCATTTGCAAAGTCCTAGCCAATTAGAAATTTAAAATCGGATATTTTGACACCAGAGGTAGGCCAACCTTTTTTGGTGCGCCAAATCACAGCGGTTGTCCTATTAGAGCGTATTTTACTTCTTTAAAAATATATAAAATGGCAATGAAAGTCTGGAATATTAAAAATGTTAAACTCACCATCTTGAATTTACAAAGGAGGATGGGCAGAAATATATGGACCCCAGCCTAGGAACAAATAACGACAAGCAATATATCATTGGAAAGGTTTTTTCAAGATCTACAACTTTTACTTAAACAGTCTTGCAAAAATTGCACATTCACATTAATACATTACTTTTGCCCCGTTCGTACTGTAACCGATTAACCGCGGCTGGATTCGAGCCTGTGATCTTCGAATCGGCGCTTCGCAGCTCTACCAAGTAAGCTTCCCATGCCAATGACTTTTGAACCATTAAACCGATTAAGCGATGTGTTGTGTGGGCTGCTTAAGAATAAAATTAGGAATTGACTATTTTTAGTATAGTTAATATTGACAAACGAAATTTTTAAAAAATTTACAGATTTGTATGGCGCGGTCTTTTAACAATTTTTTTTTTTTTTTTTGATTACATTGACCAACTTTATTTTTTCAGAATGTATCCCGAGTTAAATTGATCAATTTTAAAAATGCGGCTGTACAGAGGGTTTTAATCATTTTTCTTGGACGCACAACGGTCGTACGAGGTTGTTTTGCAGGACATTTTGGCCTTACAAGACTGTAGCCTTAGTACAACCTAAGTAAGACCCAAATTATGGTCGATTGGATTTTTCATTCTAAATAGGCCGCCGTATGCCCTAATGTACAGCCTTTCAGATTTTTTTTACATTTGCACAGGCCGCGTACGTCCCTAAAAAATCTGAGTGGCCGTTTTTCAGCCTCTGTTCAGCCGCATTTTTACAATTGATCATTTTTACTCGGGTATAAATGACAAAGCCTTACATCATCGCATTCATCGTATTCATCTATTTAAATTCAATTTACTTTTATTTACATATGTACGAGTACTGAATTGATAGAACATTAACGATATTAAGAGCCAGCGCAAAAGACTAAAAGTAGTTTATACTTACATTAACACGTTCCCGCCGGCATGTACCACTAGTGGTACATTGAGGCCTGTCCCATTGGACGGCTTGTACCATTGGTGGTACATACGCAATTGTCTCATCGGGCGGCATGTACCACTAGCCGCCAGATGCCGAGAACAACAAAATCGGTCGCCGGCGGGAACGTGTTAAAAAAAAAAAGTCATATCTGAAAACGAGAGTTAAAAATGTCAAAAACCCATAAAAGAGATTCATCAAAATCGATTCACCATTCAAAATTACATAAGTTAATAAAAACTGTCTGCCGTACAAAACAACTTCCTCCTCCTCTCCCCTTAAAAGCACATGCGTACCTCAATCTTCGTGGCATAAACAGTCAATAAATTGTGTAGAATTTGAAATTAGTTCTTACTCCGTTCGGACGTTATCACCAGCTTAGCTATAAACATAAATTCACGGGAAGATTCACAAACTTTTGCAATTTGTCATAATTCGATATGATACTATACTGCAACTTATATTGTGCTGCAGGCAAATTTAGACCGATTAGAAAACTTGTATAACGTGGTGGTCGTCAGTATTGTTTGTATTAAATTTTATTGTCAAAGTGGAAATCTAAAAGAAACCCAAGAAGAGTAGCTATGGTATTGTAAATTACTGCACATTATGTATTTGTTAGAAATAAACTTGTAAACTGTGCACGACCCACGAAATATCTTTTTAATAAAAATTCTACAAAAGAAAACCTTACCTCAGTCATAGAGGCATAGAGGTAAGGTTTTCTTTTGTAGTCTCCTGCGTAATATATTAAAACTTGGCTTAATCTTAAAATTATTTTCTAGAATATTACACGAAATAAGCCAGGCAAGCTTCCGCTTGAAGATGGGAGGATAGGGAGAATATTTTCGCTTAGCACCTCATCTGGTGTAATGGATGTTTTTAAATAAAACACCTGAGAGATACGAATGACGCTATGAAACGGCGTTTATTAAGGAAGCTTATGACATCAATTTTTGATATTAAAATTCACTGCGGGTTCGTAAATGGATATCGCGTTACGCTCCATTAGGGCAGCTCGAACCCGAGGTGATATAGATATTAATGCCTTTAAGTTATTGGCGAATCCGAAATTGTGAAATTAATATTAAACTTTCATCGAAAATTGATTTTTAATTGAATCAATTTGCAGACTGCTTAATTTTGCAAAAGTGGTACCCCAGTCTGCGGATAATCCATTTTTGTATTTGTGAACCCGCCTGTTTACTCTTAATACAAATTGCGCCAAATGTTAATGGACGCTTTTATCGGCTGTACAACTCTATAATGTATTGCATTCACTTTTGGAAATTTGACCCAACTTGGCATCAAACTCGTTTGTAGTTTTCAAATTAATCAATGCACTTATTTGCGAAAATTACGCTCGGTTTATTGCTAACATATTTTCGGATGGATTTGCTTTTGATCGTATAATTTATTGACTATAGTATTGCTAATGGCTGTTGGTTGTTTATTTATCTATAGATACACATGTTGCGGCGAAAAGTTTATTTTAATGCAATATTATTTTAATTAGTTCCAAATTATATGAAGGCATAGCGAAAAGTGTATTTTAATGCAACATGTTTTTAATTATTTCCAAATTTTATTAAGACATGCTTACAGTGATTTAGTTCATGTAGCTAATTTAATATGAATTCATTATTTCTTCTTAAAATATACATCGCATTAACAAAGCATTTTCTTTAATTGTGTTGTTAATTTATTTAGGTATGGATTAATTTTTTTTTATTATAAAAATATACAACCGTAGCAAAATTTAACTACTGGAATCAGCCGGGTTCAATATTTTTGAATCAGTTATGTGCATGTGCCTACGTCTGTATAAAGGCATACGATACGCAGAAATGCAAAAAATTATTTTCTAATCTTAATTCTAATTTATATAATATTAATACTTGTTTTTTTCTTTTTGAATACAATGTAATGCGCTACATCATGATAACATTTGAAGAGTGACCAATTGGGAAGTGGTTCTATAACACTGGTCTTCAAAATCTGAGTTTTTGTGTGCCTTTTAAATAAATGCTATAATTGTATACTATTTTGGAGTTACAGAATACGAATTTACAATTAAAATTTTATAATTAGCTCTTGTTTAAAAAATATCTCTATTATAAAAACTATGATTTTAGTTAGTAATTGTTTAATTAAATTTTATTTTTGAAGTCTACGACCTCTAAAACGAATTTTGGCATCCTTCATTTTCCACATTTTCCAAAATCTTTTCATCAGCTACACTGCAATAGGCAGGTACTATTTCATATGAAATCTACCTAAAATCTGTCGAAAATGGTAAAAAAATTAGAAAACTTCAGACATACAACACAACATATACGGTATTGGGGACATCTAATGAACACGTAATAAGAAGATATATGCAGGTAAATATTAAATATTCGGAAATCTCATAATAAACACGATATTATATCAATCAACTTGCTATACTTAAATATGACATAAGTGAACAATTAGAGCTAATTATCCCTTTTAAGTTCTATAAATAGATTCAACGAATCGAAAACTACAGATACAGTATACATTTTCATGTAAAATGTAATTTTTGTGTAGACCAGTGTAATTCATACAATTTTAAACAAGCTTCATTGATGTGATAGTCATATAAAATAATAATCTTAATCAAAAAGACAGAATTTATTGGAATACTACTTGTTAATTTTTAATGGCATTTTAATGAAAATATGTTTAATCGAATAGTGCAGTCTGTCTATCTGTTTTCTGCCTTTGTTTTCTAAAAATACTAAATAGATACGAGCTGGGAAGGCGAAACCATTATACTTCCCATTGCTTTTCAATTAATTTCAGTTTTCGGCAATTCTGCACCGAAGCGACCTTGCACCTAATATGTGGTTTGAATAATAATTCCCTCAAACTAAATCCATTGTCCTCCCAAACGTAGAGTAACAGTGAAACAAATTAATTCACCTGGTGCCACTTATCCAAATGTCTGGTTAATTTACCAAATGGTGAGAGGATGCATCGGGAATAGAGAAGCCAAATTATGGAAATAGTTTGAATGCTTGCCGAGAAGGAGAACGATTGTGGTCACAAGTCTGTGGCTATATAAAAGCCACTGAAGCAGTTCCTCAATATCAGTTCAACATCAGCTTCTTTGGAAAGACACATCAAAGGAATCAACATGTTCAAAGTAGTGAGTTTGCAATTCGGATTAATTCTCTCAGCAATTTAAGACTAATTCATTTATCTTGCTACAGATTCTTCTTATGGTTTTGGCACTCATTGCCGTCACCGTTGCTCTGCCCAAGCCACTGCCACAACTCCTATATGGCGGCTATTATGGCAGCTCGTATCCCTACTCTGGCTACTACGCATCTCCATATTCATACTATGGATGAGCACAACGCCGGCTGTGTTATCCTGATTTCCGTTGGCGACTGAACAAATCTCTTTTAGGACATATTAGATTTTTATTTTTTTAACTTCAATAAAGTCACAGTGCTCTGATTTACTGATTTGTATCTTTTACTATGGCAATGCGTTTAAAAATACTTCATAGAAGTTTTTAAATATTATTAGCTGTGTTTTCTTCGCAACGGATCCGCCACCGGGTTTACTAGGAAATTTTACATTGAACTGAAATTTATGAATCGAATTGCCTGAACTTATACCTACTTTGCGGGTGTATTTCTTTATTCATTCGGAATATTCGGAACACTCAATAAGCGTTTCTTTATTCGTCTAAAATATTCCAAACATTCTCCTGTCAGCTGTCAAAAGTACCTACATAATAAAACAATGACCTGAACTGAACTACAGGAGCTACGATGGAACAAACTAATTGTATGTAAATATGTAATGTTATGACCAAATAGATTTGCTTTTTAATCTTTTTTTTGTCAAATATTACGTCCAAAAATTTATCTGGTTCAAGGTTTGAAGTTTGAATGAGCAAGCATCATGGCAATTTGATACGTTTTTCGCAAAACTTATAGTCTAAGATCCGACTGCAACTTTACTACGTTCATCGAGTTTTTTATTAAAACCTAATTTTTACATATATTTATGAATGGGAAAATATGTTTTTGCAGGGGTGCCTATCAAAATGTGGCCGCTAGTATTTTTAATTAATTTAATAAAAATTGATTTTTGGGACAAAATTACACTCATTTGTTTTTTAAATAAAACATAATCCACTTCACAGATATACTTCTAAGGAACTTGAAAAGTCATGGGTGCCATTGCGCAATTGGCCGCAACCTCTGCGCAGCCAGGTGTAAAGAGGTACAAATTTGTTATGTTTATACGTTAATCGCGTATATTTATGATATAAATATCAAATTGAGACTAATTTTTTTCTATGCATGATAGAATAAGTCTGCCTATGTAAAAATGGCCGCAAAGAAGGGTTGCCAGCTTTTAAAGATGCGTTAAAAAACGATTAAATAATTAATAAAACCATTTATTCAAAATCCAATTCATCGCTGGTCTCACTTTCATCACTACAAATATCGAAATCATCGACATAAAATGAAATATCTACCTACAGTAAGTATACAAGTTAAGTTAAAACCGGCCCATACTAAATTTTTTATATAGGCTTGGGGCAAAATATACTGCAGAAATTGTTACAGTAATTTACGCCATTTAATAAGGCGAAACAGAGAACTCTTCGAAATTGCGAGTCATCCTAAAGGAAACAAAAGGAGTTTTATTTAACTTTACTTAACCCGTGTTTTCCAGGCCTTAAATTCCTTAAAATGTACCACGATAAAATAGAATGTGATATGAAGAATTGTGTTGTGTGCAGATTACCACTAAACGTTTAGTGGTAATACTGGTAATGAAGTCAAATTTCATTACCATTATAGTGATAGTGTAAATTGGGGAGCATTATCACATGTAAATATTATTTAACATTTAACTGAAATGGTAGCTACGCTACTCAAACATTTCTTTAGGTGAATATGAGAAATTAATCGAAAGGAATTCTTCCGTTATTTTAATTTATATTACAAATTTTTTAGTTTTTTTTTTTTTTCATCTAGCGGTGAATTTGATATTGACGATGATTTCGCTGATCCTGATTTCTCGCTACCCCTACCACAAACTTCTTCGACTTTTTTGAAAAGAAAAAGTTCTTCGAAAGAAGAAAATAGTGAAGGTGCAAAGATAAGAAAGCAATCAAGAACAAATATATCAACAGACAACAACAATAATAGGTATGAAATACAATTTCAAAGTTTTTGCGATAAGCTTTAGCTTAGTTTGTGGTAGGGGTAGCGAGAAATCAGGATCAGCGAAGTCATCGTCACTATCAAAGTCACCGCTAGATGAAGACGGATTAATTTTGTAAAACAAAAAAAAAACTCTAAAAAATTTGTAATATAAATTAAAATAACGGAAGAATTCCTTTCGATTAATTTCTCATATTCACCTAAAGAAATGTTTGAATATAAAAATAAGTGCTTTTGAACCACAATTGTTTTATTATTTATTTCCTTACAAACTGAACACCGCACTCACTGAATACATAGTATCATTTAACTGAGAACTCTTATTGTATCAGATTCAGCCCGCTTTGCTAACAGACTTCCTTTTCCGTTATTTGACAACTGTTACTTGTATCATATCGATCTCGATCGTACGCGTAGCTACCATTTCAGTTAAATGTTAAATAATATTTACATGTGATAATGCTCCCCAATTTACACTATCACTATAATGGTAATGAAATTTGACTTCATTACCACTAAACGTTTAGTGGTAGTGTAATTTCAATTGCATTACCACTAAATGTTTAGTGGTAGTGCGATTGTATAACTTCATTACCATTAAACCATTTAGTGGTAGTGGAATTTTGTCTCCATTAGCAGCAAAATTAATGAAAAACCAGAATTAGTGCACTACCCCCCACTCTGATTTATTGTAATCTACGGAAATATCAGTCAAGCAGGTTTTAACCATCAAAAAGCTGTATGAGTATGGGTACCTACTTATAGTGATTTGTGTTAAGTTTTTGACGTGACAACGTCTTATAATTCGATTGAGCCGGCTGCACGCACGAAAAAACATGACTCATGCGGCGTTACCTCGCTCTGAGGCGTTCCATTTAAGGCTTGAAGTGCAAACGAGAGCGCGGAACGAGCGACAAAGAGGCGCAATCGGCCTCCGCGTTCGGCAGCGTTCGACATCTGTCTCTCTCCTACTTGAGTGAGCGATGCGTCCGCGTGGACAGCTGCTATACAATAATACATTTACATATTTTCGTCAAGTATGAAGTGCAGTGAAAAGTGAATGTGGTGTCAATTGTTTATAGCAACGATAATTGCGGCTTCTTATGACGTTGTCACGTTCAACTATCGTCAGTAAACCGATTTTACAGACAACCGATTTTTTTTTAATATTTAGATACTATGTATATTTTTACGGAACTTTGAACCCCGCAATTTCTTTCAACTCGTAAGGCAAATTTTGTAGATAGACTTTCGAAATGTAAGACATCTTCAAATAACATAAGGTATTTACAACCTTAAACTTCCAATATGAAAAAAAAATTTGATTATAGATATCCAAATACATTTATTTTAAAAATGTCTTTAAATAACATATAAAAAGATATACTTTATTTCTAGAATTTCTCATGCCTTTTAGAGAAATGTATTTTACAGTTACATAGTCCTTCCTAAATTGCTACATACCTAACCTCTACAACAAATAATTCTAAATTATAAAGTTGTTATCAGCAGTCAGCGCACGTTATCTTCGTACAATTCATATTGAACAAAACCATTAATATCTTCCAGCAGAAGCCTTATCCTTTGCTTAGGCCCCGCGAAGGCAGTAAATTAACTATAAAGTACCGAAAGTAGACCTCGTCCCCATTTTCCAATTTCATAGCAATGAATTCATTATTCCCAGAGCTTGAAGTTGGCGTAACCCGGGCAATATGCTAAAAGTTGGGTCATTAATCTGTTCACGAACTTAATCTGATTGTGAATTTGCCGAAATTCACAAATTTTCTTGCGGGAGGAAAGATTTAATTGACGAAACCACTGGAGTAATTCATGGCTGCAGTTGAACTTAATGAGGGAAAATTTAAGTGAATCTTTTGGGAATATGTGAGTTGGTGCAATTAAATGAAGACAGTTCGAATTCCTTGCCGACAACGAAGAAAGTTGCTATTGTAGCATATATTACAAACTAAATTCGGCTTGGGACAATATAGGACATTTCAGTACCCCTCTAATGCCAAGAATAATTATTAAATACAATGGAGCTTCAATAATATTTAAGCGTTTTCGTTATGTCAAAAATTTTGTTATGTCGAATAAATTATTTTGCAAAGTAGAACTTTTGTCTAATTTATAACATTTCAGAGTAATTAAAGAAAAACTACAAAAATCACTATTCAGCAAAAAAGGAAAAACACAAACGAGTTGTAAGGAAAGGAACCAAAAAATTCATTAGATTTTTTGTATACATGCAGAACATGAAGATTACTCAATTTGTGTTTGAAACACAAAATCCACACAATTACCTACTTCCGCATAAATTTTATCCGCAAAAAAATCAAATAAAAACAAAAATATTATTTCAGCAATTCCATGCCAACTGAAAATCTATCCTCCAATGGAATGACAAATTCAAATTTTTAACTTAGCGCAGTAAACTGCTTCTAAAATACATATTTAAAAAGCAATATTCTTTAACAATATCAGAATCTCTGAAACATGAGAATGGTTTAACTTTAAGGTAATGTGAAATTTTAAAATGAAGAGGTCAGTAAGGATATGAGAGGCATGCAAAATTGATTATTTCATTCGTTATTTTGAATTTCCGAACTCAAAAATCTAGCAACCCAACGTAAAGTAAACTTTACTACAAAATATGAAATTAATTTTGAGACCGAAATAATTCTTCCAGTTTGAGTTGTTATTATTTACAAAATTGACATTCTGCTTTTAAACGGTAACACTTGTTTACCCAAAAGTTTTCGTTTTAGAGGTCGTAGAGTTAAAAAATAAGATATATTTAGACAATTATTAATTAAAGTCCTAGTTTTTCATAATAGAGTAGAGATATTTTTTAAACAAGAGCTAATTATAAAATTTTAATTGTATATTCGTGTTCAGTTACCTCAAAATAGTATAAAATTATAGAATTTATTTAAAAGGCACACAAAAAGTCAGATTTTGTAGACCAGTGTAACCATTCAAAATACATTTCAGGTCTGAAATCAACTACTGAAAATTCTCATAAATAAGAGAGAAATTCTGCAGTAAAAATATTCATAAATTAGCTGAGGCTCGACCATCGATAGATGCTCGCTCGGTTGCCATGAAATTGTTCATTTTATACCTTCTTTGTTTGATTCGAATATTGAAAGAAAACACTTAATTCAAAACATTTTTAATCCAGCCAGAATAACATATACGATATATTGAAGGAACATTTCAAACATAATACGAGTATACGTATGGAGATGATGCATACGGAGAATAAACCGGATAAGAGTACCTTCCCAATCCCCTTGAGTAAGCTGCTGGGTAAGTTGATGGATAATTTGTCCTTTGATCGGATGTAGGAACAGCAGTCGAGAATGCGAATAAAACCAAAAACAATGCGAAGGCCTAAAAACGAGAAATTATTCTTAAAGTGTTAACAAAACAAGTACGGCACAAATAATTTACAAATTTCAACATTTTGAAATATATTTCACTGGACTTTAACGAACAAACTGTTTAAACAGATATTGACTGAAGCATAAACTCAGAAACCGTCTGCTTTTATACTTTAACAGAAGCATCAGAACGTTAACATATTCAAACAAATAACATAGAATATTCAGCAAACTAATTTGCAGATTTCATTTTAAATTTTAGATTTTTTTGACAAATTATCTCATTTGATATTCTTAACAGGCAAGACAAAATTTGGATATTGCAAAGTATTTTAAGACTGAAAAAAAAATTGTATAGTCATTTAAGAAAAATTTACTGCTGGTCTAAAATGATGACTGACTGCATAGTGCAAGTGTATACTTACAAAAGGGTCATCATTATAAAGTATGTTAATTAAATTACTGATATATTCAATTTATTATTATTTATTTATTATTTATATGACATTTCTTATTACGGGCTTGCTTTACTGTAGGTTTTCAATTCACTTCATTCATAACTATGATTATACAAAAATTTTTTTTTTTATGAAAGTTATGTTGAATGCTTGTTTTTATCTTTTAATGGGACATATACATACGAGTATAACTATTTACATTTATCTCAGTTCTAAATACATCAATTTTTTAAGTAAGTTCACAACAGTGTGTTTGCAATTTAAATTTAGACACGTGAACCTTTATGTTTATTGGTACTAATGGTCCGGGCATAGCAAGTGAATAACAATTTCTATTATTAAGTTGTGGAAGAAATATAGTTGTTTTGAACTGTGAGAGTTAACAAGTTTATATAATTTTTCGTTCCCATTATCTAGTTTTTTAACATTGAAAATAACGATTCATATCATCAAAATTCAATATGGCCATTACATCCTGAGATATAAGCAATTAAAAATCATTGAGCATCATAAATCCACTTTCAACTTTATGCAAATCCGCTAAAGTTTGTTCTCTGACGGTTAATTATGCACTTATTGCAGAACTTGAAGCCGATATTTGCAAACCCATTGATTGCACCAATCAAACTATCAAGTTAACAGAGCCAATAGGTTGGGCCATTGGTTGATTTCAAGCTGTATGCATGCAGGCAAGCAATTAAGCTCAGCTGTTTTTACGCCATTTCGTCTTTAATCGAGGCATCGTTTTGCTTTTCTTTATGAATTCATATACAACATACCTCAGAAGCGTAAACATTTTTCTGGATTTCTTGTATTTAATGATTAAATAGAATTTATCGGGTAGAAAAACGGATGGAAAACGTTCAAAGGTTACGCACATACATTCTTTAGTCTCATGGTGCCGGGATAAAAGTGAGTGAAAAACCGATGGTAAAAAATTCACCCACCACCAAGAGCACACGAGCGAGACATTTGCATACCTGAGGAGGTTATGATTTTTTGGTTGCCCTTGTCGAAAGAACAAATAAATCAGATCTGGCTGTGGTATCCTTGTTTTTCTCTTCGGGGCGAATAAATGGAAATGAGCGGAAAGTTTGCGTTCTACTGAGCTGGTGCGCTCTACTTCAAAAAAATGAAATTTCCTGGCTTGTTAAACAAACATCCGACCTGTTTTTTCCAGTTTTTGTGGCTGCTGTTACTTTATTGCACTGACTGTGAATTTTTAAACATCGCAGTTTCTCGAGACGAGGGTGTACTAAATGCACATTGTATTAAAATAAATAGTTCATGAACAGCCGCAAATTTTCCTAGCTACGTCACACAATTTAGGAAATGCTTGCTTTACAGTTTACACGTGTATGTCGGTAGATTAACATAATATCTGTACCTGTTGCTAGTGGCAGACCGAAAACGTGAAGGTGAAACTTATTAAAATTGTTCCTTCCAAATTCTCGATAAAAAATTTTAAAATAACAAAATAACCCTATTATACATAGGGGGAGGTCCCCCAGAACCGGACACTTAAGGAATAAACAAAATAGAAAAAAAGTGTAATAGGTTAATTTGTTTTTTTCACTTTAATAAACTCTCAACTATATATGTAATCAACACAGATATATCAGAAGTCTCAAATGTTACTTTAAATGTAGTAGATAATAAAGAATAATTAACATAGAAAAAAGACCTTTCCAAAAATGTCCCCTAATGATGGACAGCCAACTTTTCGTTCATTTTTACACTTAAAATGTTGATAAAAAAAAACTAATCTTAATTCTAATAAACTTTGATCACAATCAGGAACATTTTCTATAGAATCACAAAACTTTAATTGTACAACCTGCAAAAATCACAAATGTAGCTAACTTAGCCCTCCTTAACATCAGCACACCTTATCGATGGCTTTTTTCAATATATCAGGTATTTTTACATCTCGATTTGGGTTTACCTATGTTGAAACGTAAAAACACACACAAAAATAATGACTTATAAAAAAAAAACTTGTTGTAAAACTGTCCGGTATTAGGGGACTTTGAGAGTGTCCGAACTTAGGGACCCTTAGGTACATACAAAAAAAATTCTCGTTCACATTGTGTGTTATGAATTACAGAAAAAAACCCATGAGTTATATCAGATTGGTCCAATAGCAATAATAAGTAATAACAATGAATATCGTCCCATACTTTAAATACTGTTTACAGACCCCAAAAAATTACTTGGAACAAAATTTTTACTAACCTCAAAGTTTGCATCACGCTCCACAACGAACGAGTCAGCATTGACTATTGACACCCGCCCCCCACACTTCATTAGGAGAAGCTTTCTAACCGCGGTACAAGAAATAAATTGGCGCACTTCTTCGCACTGATTCAAATGCTGTCCGGCTTTAGGAGCCGTCCGGGCTTAGGGGACTTCCCCCTATATGTATACAAAAATAACAAATAAATAAAACAACTGTTCTCCGAAAAGACGAAAATATTATTGTGTTTTCCGTAAGGCGCAGTTTTTCTTTACACTTTTCATCGAAGCGCACTATACAAATAAGCTAATTAATTATTCCCAATACAAAGCTAGGACCCCGCACAGAGCCTATGCAAACCCGGTTTCCGTCAAATTGGCTGATTTTTCAGTATGTTGTGTATTTTAGCTCCCTAATCAAATCTAAGGCGGCTAAGTCCTAGAACCCCAGGATTTTGATATACAGGATGTAACAAAAGTTCCGGAACGGTCGAATATTTCGGAAAGAACACATCGCAACGGAAAACAACAAACACAACAACAAAAAATAGGGGTGCAATATTTTTAAAAGAAATATTCAATTCTACCAACCCTTATCCCCTCTCCCACTCCTGAAGGCGGGGGTGGGGGTAACTTTTTTTCGACCCATTTTTTTTTTGCAGATTCGGACTCTTCATGAAAAATACGTAACTTTTGTCTTGTACATTTTGCGAGATCAGATCCGTTTATGATTTTGCATTTTTATGTTGGATTTTGTAAAACAGAAACACTATGGAATGGACAATTTATGATATGTACATTTGAGATTTATTGAAGGTCAAGTAGTATCAGCGTTGCTTCAGAAGATTTTCTGATATATTTAGTGCAATGTGATCAAAAGTTTGATATATGTACCTATGTAAGTTTTAAAAAAGCCTTGGGGTATATTTATGTAAACATGGTCAATTAAATAGTGCCTCATGTGATGTGTGTAGGATTCTAAGGATCGTTTAGAGAGCATTTTTTGCAAAACTAGAAATACCAATACTACATATATGATATACATATATACTAGATGAGTAACTATCGGTTATAACAAAAACACTGCTTAGTTAAATATTTCTAAAATGTTGGTATTTCAGCCAGATTAGAATGTATTACTAAAATCTGTAGATTTGGTATAGAACTGTATGAAATTCATTTTGCTATCAGAATGGCCCACAATATATTCTGTACTTTTACGTTTTTATTATTAAATTTTAAATAAGTAAATGAGGGTAGTCATTTTTTTCGCTATTTCATCGTTGCCTTATCGAAAAACAGCTGCAAATCTATTACTTATGGAAATTATCACCTCTAATTTATTCTATTCTAATTTATTCATGGTATTACTTTGAAAACAAAAAATCCCCAAATACCAGTTTTTTCTTTGAAACTTAAAATTTTTGGCTACCATCGTGGGTCCGCCGTTTTGAAATTCGCGAATAGAAAGCAGTAGTAGTAGTACATATATGTTAGACAATAGACTTGAATACGTACTGCTATCACTCAAAAATTAAAAATGATCGCATCAATCTTTTAGGCGTGATTGAGCAACAAACAAATAAACTTTTTATTTTATGTATGTATGTACCTATCATATGTATACATACTGTTACAAAATTTTCCTTCGTTATAATTCACCCTTGGGATTTCAACCAAGAGGATATAATGATCGGCTTTCGATCCGCCCGATCTGACGTCTGTGGCTCCGGGCACTGATCATCAGCCACCCTGATGAGATCTGATCAGTGCCCCAGATCGAAACGCCGATCTTTTTTTTAGTGCTCGTCTGCCTCGGCGGACGAGCGTCCTTATTCTCAACAGAATTATAGCGGAGGAGAATTCTGCAATTTTGTCTGCCAGCATCTCGGCGGGCAAAATTGTAAAAAAATTGTAAAATTGTAACGGTGAATTATAACGAAGGAAAATTTTGTAACAATACATTTAAGGATATAATTATTCTTATCTACCAAAACATGTACGTACGAGTACATGTGTCTTTCTTTTTTTAAAAACATACCTACAATAATACAATGTTAAATGTCTAAAATGACCATGTTTTGGCAGATTTTGGGAAATTATTAAACAAATTGAATACTACCAATGCAAAGGGATCATGCCACTATAGATACTGTAGGACAATACAGTGAAAAACTAGTTTTTAGGATTAATAAAGTTTATGCATTTTGAATATTCTATATATTTATATACATATCTCTACGCCAAACCTTTTACATTAACCTGAAAATATGTTCGGATGTTTGAATAAGGAATCAAAATAATTAAATTACCTAGTCTCTTCATGTTAAATTAAAGTCTTTAAGTCTACAAAGCAATATTATTTTAGCAAAAGCAATGCCGAACTCTCGAAAAGTTCGACGTATTAATTTAATACCTTTAAAAAGAACTGACGATATTATAATGTAATGATCTATGAATTTATAATATCAAATGGGGAAAAAATATAAAGATCTGTTATTTGAAATTTGTTCAATTTAAATAAGATGCCCAGGTAAAAATTTTGCAATTATTGCATTTATATTTATATACCAGGAACTAAAGTGACTAAATGAAAAAATGTTAAATCCGTGCAAGTGACAAAAAATTGATTAAGTCGATAGAATTGGGGACTCCCCAAAAGTTTAGGGTGGTACGGTGTCAGAAACCCGAAAAGTGGATAAAATACACCCAAGATGGTATACGTCTTGATACCTTACTCAACGTGGATAAACTAGCAAAGCCTCATTCAAGTGTGAATTACCTCGGTACCCGAAACTAACGATATCAATAAAATCGGCTCGTCTTGGGTTCTTCACAATAGTTACCAAAATCCTGTTTGGTATAAATTCTCCAGCGGTACTCATTAAAATGCATAAAAGCCACATTCCGAGCGAACTACCAAGTACCTCGTCAGAGCCCAACATATTGTATTTGCGACCCTCCCCGGCCTAATTCTGGTATTGACAAAAGCCCACCCTGTCCTTGATCTGGCACATTAAAATTTATAAACTGAAATGAGCCCACACCCAGGAATGCTTAGCCCCCCGAAATCGGATTCTTTGAGCCCGGTCCGCCCAGACCAACAGTATTTAGCCGATACCATCGGTTTTTCGTCCTGCCCCATGTATTTTATGTGCCGAACTATCGGCAGCGAAGGAACATGTAACCGTAGCCAAAAGGACCCGGCGAGAGATGTCCTGCCAAATAGTCCCAGCAGCCCCGCCGCCCACGCCCGGCCGGAGCGCAAGCGGGCTGCTGCCCGGCCCTGCAGAGTTGAGGGATTCGGCTTTAATGTTATATAATTTAAGTAAGTTTCAATTTTCGGAGCTGCACATCCACAGGTCGGGCCCGGCCCGGTAATGGCTCTTTCATTACTGCAAACAGACCGGTCGGACGGCCCGCCCAACTTTGACCACTGCATCACGCAAGATTTGAACGGGGCTTCCTTCCTGGAAGTCCCGGCCACAGGGCCGAACTCGGACTGCTGTGCGGACTGTGGCTTTGCTCATCATAATCACTTGTTTCCAACTTTTGTCATAAAAGACGGAAAATGGAAATTGTGTGCAGCCGGTGACGTCAGCCGCTATTAATCCGAGCAGCTCGAGTGGAACCGAGACTCATCTCCTCTGCCTTATCGCGGGGTTATCTCGCTCCCCGTGCCGCCCCCGCACCACTCCTTGCGGCTAATTGGGCACTCGAGGAGAGCTCCTTCTGAACTTTCTTGCTCCGGCCAAGGCGCTGCAAAAGTGCAAATCCGCAGCGACGGCCTTGCGTAACGGAACCACCTGCACCGACAAAAGATTTAACGACCAGCCCTAGGTCCACGTGATAAAGAGGAAATCGCTGGCCCGCGCAAACTCCCCTACTTCCAGTTAAATATCCCTTTTCGGCGTGCTCCATTTTCGAATCCCCGAGGGGCTAGACAGCGGCCCTCAAACTTTTTTCTTCTTGTAACTCCCTTAGTAATCCAGAGTATACGGAAAACCCTTTCTACAAAAATTCGAAATGGGAGGTTTTATACTCGTACAATTTTTAAAAAATATTTTTTGACGTGATAACGTCTTATAAATTGGTCGACCCGAGAGTCATTTACGAAAACTGAAGTAACGTAACGTAACGACGAGCCGGTAACGTGAGCAGGATTATGAGGAAATCTTATTAGAAATTAAAAAGACAACGTTTCATTTCAATATGAAAATTCATTATAAATTCTAAGGAGTGGGAACTAGAAGAATTTCCTCTTATATCAACGAAACAATTAGCCTATCCAATAAATTAGAAATTAAATAAGAAACCTATTTGAAATTAAAAAGACTTCTTATTCCTTTCAATAGGATGTTCTTGTTAATTAAACGAAAATTGTAAGATCCCCTCTTAAGAAATGCATGTTTAAACTTATTCAGTTATATGTGCAAAATGTGCTGTAAAGTGAGGTGGAGCGCAGTCGTAATGAGTGGCTTATTTAAATATCTCAATCTTTTATTGTTCGGATTTCATTAAAAAACGCTTAGTGTGACTTGTTAAGTGCGAAATGGCGGAAAATATTGAAAATAACCCCATAACCATTGTTTTTCAATAAACTTACACAACAAATAAGACGTTGTCACGAAAACATCGATCGTAAACTGACTTTACAGACAATCAACTTTTTTTACGAACCAAATTTCCACAAATCCTTTTCAAAGTAGTGATCAAAATTAACTCTTTTTCGATAAAAGCTAAACAGTGGAAAAATAACTTTTCTCAAGAAATTGGCAAATAATAGGATTTTTTCCGTAAATTCCGAATTTGTAAATGTAAATGCTAGTTATGTAATATGGGTATACATATATGTATTATGTAATACAAAAACCTTTAAAACATTTCGAAATATTCCGATTTTTTTTCCATAAAACTATGTTTTCATACCTATTGTACATATGTATGTAGATGGCGAATAAAGAATATAACAAGGACAATTTCAACTCATGAAAAGCTTCTTCAACAAGATGTGGAAAAAAGCCTTAGAGATAAATTTTATTTGATCAGGCTTTTATAACGCGATTTATACAAATGACTTAAAAAAAATAAAAACATGTATGGTTTTTTGGAGATAAAACTTCATGATTTCAGATTCAATAAGCAAAAATAACATTAATCAAAGAAACATATAATACTATGCTGACGAATGTATTCCTCACTGCCTCTTATACATAGTTGATCGAGAACGATTGACTGGTCTTATTTCAAAATCTAAGCTTGATTCATCGACAAGTTCGACGCATACAATTCCGTTAGTTTTAGGTTTTAAAAATTCAGTACCTAATTATAGATAGTTTTCTTTTGCTTTGCAAATCCTAATAGGTAAATAAGCAATTTTAATGATTTATGGACTGTAGTATTAGTTAAAATATGCGCATGTAAAAGTACTACCTACACTGTATTGTATGTGGTTTTTATCGGAAACTTTTTCGGTTCCCATTTCTTGGAATGCGTTATAGTTCGTATTTGAAGTACGGAACCAACAACTGCCGATGTTTATGTATGTATAGGCGTGTTGTTAAATTCAGAATCTGTAAGATACTTCAAGGCAAAGTGTTGCTATATTCAGATTTTCTGAAATGTCAAGTGTTGCTAAATTCAGATTTAAGAAAAATTCTTTACAGAACATCCAGACAGAATCAAATGCACTTGAACCGTCTGGATGTCAAAGACAACTGTCAGTGCCGATTGTCAATGATGTATTTTTTGTTATAACGTTCCATATAGTAGTCCATGAATTACTTTCATATTTAATTTAATGTTTGAAACAATTCAGAACACTCCATCATGAATTTAATTTATTTTTAAATATTTGTGATATTTGCCGTCTAACGCATGACAGTTGTCAAACAATCACTGCAGCTAAAGTGTTGCAGAATTCAGCCAAATCACAATCCAGCCAGTTTCAGCAAAGACTATAGAGCCTACAAAGACTGTTCACTCCGGCAATTATCTCCTTATCTTTTTGTGACCTTGGTACCGTTATTCCTCCCAACCCCACAATTTTGGCAGAAGTCGATAGCATGCTTAAGCACTGCGGTGGAAGAGAGATGAAAAATGTGAAGGCGGAGCTTGGAACTTGGAGGAATTGATACAGTCTTACAGGGTGCCGAGAAAATATAAACGAAAAACTGTTTTATAATTGACCCTTTATGCCTCAATTTATTGTTAATTCAATATATGTTTGAGCATAATTTTTTTAGATATCTAAAAAAACAATTGGCCGAATTTGCCACAATTTATCATACATTAACTAAAAACTCAATATTAAAGAACCACCCTGTCCTGTAAAGCGAATCGCGCTCTAGCTCGCCTCACCATACAATGGCATTTGCTTCCCGTGCAAAACAAGCCCGCATAAGAAAACCTGTGGTGAAAAAACGTAAACAAAACTTATCTGTGTACGCCTTCAATGTGTGAGTCAGCTATTCGATTTCTGACAGTTCCTATATGAAAAGCACGGCCGGGCCGGCACCAACACAGTGCCAGAAAAAGCAATGCTAAACAAGCCCGCACCGTAATAGGTAAACTCTGGTTTCATTGTGTGTGCGGCGATTTTGATTGTTGCCGTCCTTATTCTTTACTAGGCAATTTAAATGGGAATTCGGACTTGGAACAAACAAGGAAAGATTCTCTGTCTTACTAATGGGAAAATTTTTTGTTTTATTTTTCCCAAAATGGGTTGTGGTGGGGATAACTGCGCCGCAAAAATAGAGTGAACATTCTTTGTAAGGTAGTTCCATATTCTTTGGTTTCAGCTGACAGCTAGTTGGCGTAAGAAAAAAACTGAATTCAACAGCACGCCCTATGTCTAAAATCTAAATCTCACCACCGGCAAATAATAGAGTAGAGCCGATGGCTACGGTTTGAGAGACGCGTGACTAAAGGACCCTAAAGCTTAAAGTTGAAAACGGTTCCTGTAGTTGATACCAAATCCACTTCAGGTTTTAATTAATTTAATGAATTAAGCACTTCTAATGAATTAAGCACTTCTGAAAAAGAAAAAAGTAAACACATATCTGGAAGGGAAGTTTTGACTCACAGAAGCAAAAAGGCCGTCGACGGTTGGTTGCTGGGTACGCGTGATGCGGCCAGAGGCAATATTTCGCAGCTCACTTGAAGCGCTGGCCGACTTCTGGACTGGCTGACTGACAGCTAATATAAAACTTTCCCCATTTATATTTCCGGGAAGCCCCGAAGAAGGGAACAGTCCCGGCCCAGTTGCGCTCACAGAAGCAGAAAGTTGCGAGATAAATCACCCGAGAGGAAGGTGGCAAATTTGCATTAAAACAAGTTCGCAAGGCGCAGTAAATCCAGGGACAAATAGCCTAATGAACACGAAGCAGTAGGCACTAGGCGCTATCGCTCACAGAGCCCCGCCACCAACTAATTCCCGGCAGAAAATCCTGGCCGGGATACATAACTCAAACAGGAGCCGATTTATGTCCACCAAACCGATGCTGGACCAAACTGCCAGCGGAGCCCGGGCCCGGGCCCACATGCACTCTTTGTCGGAATCTGGCGGCGGATCCTCCGGCCCAGCGAATTCGGATTTGGGTCAATAAAACACCCCCGCCCTCATGCCTTTATTTATGAATTTGCGAGCTTCCTGCGGTGCACTTCCTGCTAACCCGCCGCCGCACCGAACGGGGCCTCGTTTTTCTGGCGCTTTTTGCTTTTTGCGCGGCACACCCCGTCCTGTCGGAGTGAGTTTAACGATTGTTGCGGCTTTCGAATGGACGAGGATATTCATGCATATATTTCGCGCAATTTTTTCAATTAAGAGCCCTCAGGAGCGATGATGCTCGCGGCTCCTCGCGAACTGTTAACAGTGCCGGCCAGCTGGCTGCTGGCTGTAAATCTTCCCGTATTTATGAACTACTGGCGTCAGGTCGGCACTTAATCACCCCGGCCGACAGCAATTTAGAACTTTTCAAAAATATCACAAAGGCACCGCTGCCGAGCATCCGAGGCAGCCCTTCCGGATTGGTGTCCCATGAGATAGCCGTCCCTGGACTTAACTGAAATTTTATGCATATTCGGCGGCCTTTATTCAGATTTATTCAAGCGACTGCAGACGACCTAGCTGCGGACCAAGTGGGCGGGGATTCAGCACTGCTTCACTTCCTGATGACTTGTTAGAAATTAACAATACAAATATCGTTGATATAAGCAGGCTTCCGAAGTATATCATAACATACATATATCATAACTTCATACCTACTATGTATAAGTATATGGATTATAATGGTTTCATCCGACTTACGATTTAGCACGTCGTACATTACCTTCATTAAAAATTCTTCTAACCAACACATTCATTTTTGATCCCCAATTTCTATCTCAATTCCTTTCCCAAATCACCATCCATTTCCAATCACAAATCACATAAATAAAACACTAAAAAGATTATTTTATGAACTATGGCTATTTTTAATTTGAATGGGAAATTTAATAAATTTTCAGGCGTCCAATATTCAACGTACTAACTATCAAAGATTATAAAATATATATATATAATCGTTGGTTACTATGGAGAACCCTACAGATAATATAGGAAGTAATCAATTTGTTATGCCCCGTTCAAACTACATATCAGTGTTGATATCGGTGCAGACTGCAGTATCGGCATTTCTTACGGCCGTAAGGTCTATAGCTGTTTTACGGTCCTTTTTCGTTTAATGCCACAATAATAGAATGCCGTTATATCCTACACTACAAAACCCTAAAAAATGGTAATGTATGCACTGCACCCTTAAATGTAAATTTAAGTGCATTTACAGTCAAATTTTTGTACTTATCCCGATAGAATAAAAAACTTATAAATATAGAGATGCTACTTTTTCTGTTTTTTCACCATGTGCATTTAGCAAAAAGTTGCTTTAGTCATGCAAACGTCTATGGCGTAGGTACTCCAGCAATATTAGAGCCGATGATTATTATAAATTCGTAAATTCGCTTTCTTAATAGTATAATAATTAAAATATTAGTTTTTTTTACCGTTTTCATTAAAATTTCTTGCTCATTTGTAAGCCATTTCAGAAAATAATATGATAACATGACAAAGTAATTTTTTAGTGCATGTCTATTCGCGGTATTCTACTTATTTATGTATGTAAGCATAACCAAACGGTAGAAAATTTTAAGGTTGTTTTAGTTATTGTAATTCGAAACTTTGAAGGTCTTGTTGTTTAATTAAGTCATATTTGTGGAGAATTTCTCAATAGTACCAATCTGTATAAAATGTAAAGGATGGATGTATGCTGGCATTGAAACTAAAAGTAAGAAAATATATGTGTTATATTCGCATTCAAACAAACTGATTTCTATATGCCTAGCTAATTTATTCCTTAGGAATTTATGTATATATTGTACGGCTTGAGATGAGTGTTTTACTATATATTTAGTTGTTAATGTTATGTATTTTTATGCCTTTATTTCCCTATAAAAATATGTTGGAGAAGAAATGTGCTGAGATTTTTGCATGTTTTTAAAAACCATTCATGCTGTCATCACTGTCAATAAAGTGGGACATTCTAAGGGAGTCAGAACTCAAACCTATCGCACACACGTTGCTGGTGTTCGAACCTCTTAGTGTCCTATGCACGAACTCTTCACTGGGGCCTTAGCGAGTGTCAGCACCGCAACGTAAGACCCGAAGTGTCATCCCACCTGCTGTTTTCCTCGCAATTGTCAAAGTGGGCTCAGGAGGAAGACGCGATTTTGTTTGGTAATTTCGCGGTGCAGAAATGTGCAATTAGTCGGCGGAAGTCGGGACGGTCGGCCCTCGCGAGAAACGGAAAAGCATGCTATTGCGCTGCCTCAAGATCCTCACCGCCGTCGTTTTGAGTTTGATGTTCACGGTTTCTTTGGCGAAGCTGGTGCTCTGCTTTTGGGACGGTGTGCCCGTGGACGAGGAGCTGGTGGAGTTCGACGTGCGCCAGTGGCTGGAGCGGAACAACCTCACCGAGTACCAGCAGCTGTTCGAGGAGAAAGGTGAGTGCCTCCGGGCGGCCAAAACCGCGGGCCCTTGCCCTTGAGTCGCCGTCGCTCCACTTCGAGACCTCGCTGGAGAACAAAGACGCGTAAAAATGCGCTTGCACAATAAAAAAAAAGTAAAAAGGCAAGGTCCCACCGAGACTTGAACTCGGATCGCAGGATTCAGAGTCCTGAGTGCTAACCATTACACCATGGGACCTCATGCCGCTAGTTACGCCAAACTTCTGCTTTCAACGTCTTCATCTCTTTTTTAATTATGAAGTTTTGCTTTCAGCTTATAAAATCCGAGGCAGTGATTTTTAATACCGAAGACAGTTGCCATAAAATATAAATCAACGTCCGCAGCAGCGGCATTGAATAATTGTCGAAAAGGCTCTAAGGTTATTTTCCGAGTATCCGATTCTATCTTTTTCTGATTGATAGTTTCACTGATGTAACTACATCTCGATGACCTTGGAACTTGCTGTTCTGGCACAAAAATTGCATAAATAAAGTAAAATATTGAGCTGAATTTAAGAGAAAGAGCTACCTACATATGAATGTAATATATTTATACAGCAAAAAATGAATTTTTATTAATTAATCGTTTCTACCTCAGTACTGGACATATTTGTGTTTATGCACATATGTATCTGAATTATGTGCGACTTCTTGGCCAGTCATATATGGATAATTCCACGAAAAATTTCCCGTACCCATAAAAAGATAAATGTGTATACTTACTTTTGTCAGTATACTGACAACAACATTTATTGCTATACGAAAATCTGAGAAACATGTTTCTAAGTTTTTACTTCAAAATATTGGAAATTGTAAATGTTATACTATTTTTGTAAAAAAAATCAATTAAAAAAAAATTATATTTAACGCTTTTCGTGCACTTAAAATTAAAATTAAAAAAAAAAAAAACTCGAGCTACAGTGACTCTCAAAACTAATCACAAAATGGTACTGTAGGATTTTGCATGTTATTCGTTAACGGTAACAGATATCGTAAAACTGGTAGCGTAACATTGTAGAGGACAAAATTGTCTATAGAAATGCTCCTATACATTTTGACATCCGATTGACCATTTTTGAGTTATTTATGAAATAAAACTGTCCAATTTCACTATTTTTATTTCGCAAATAAATCACAAAATATCGCAGTTACGGTAAAAATGGTTATAATCAATTTTGTGCAGAATTTAATTCTCTACAAGTTAGGCGAGGACACTTGCCCTTGTCAGAATAAGAATTAGACATTTTTTGCAGAAATAGAACATAAGGTATTGAAAAACAATTTTATCTCGAAAATTATAAGCCTATTTCTGCTAACTATGTATAAAGCTGATGTAAACAGTTGTCCTCAAGTAATTTGTAGATTAATAAATTTTCGAGATAAAATGTTTTTCAAATTTTTTTGCCTAATACCTTATGTTCTATTTCTGCAAAAAATCGCTAATTTTTATTTTGACATAGGCAAGTGTCCCCGTCTAACTTGTAGAGAATTTAATTCTGCACAAAATTGATTGTAACCATTTTTACCGTAACTGCGATATTTTTTTATTTATTTGCGAAATAAAAATAGTAAAATTTGACAGTTTTATTTCATAAATAACTCAAAAATGGTCAATCGGATGTCAAAATGTATCGGAGCATTTCTATAGACAATTTTGTCCTCTACGAGGTTACGCTACCAGTTTTACGATATCTGTTACCGTTAACGAATAACTTGCAAAATCCCAAAGTACCATCTTGTGATCAGTTTTGAAAGTCACTGTATATCTATAAAAGAAACCTTTAAATATGTTGAAATAATTGTTTGCAACAAAATTTAAAATAATGAGTGTATGACAACTGTTTCTTCGACCTGTGATCCAAAGGACCCCGTGTGACTCTTACGTACTTACGTACATATTTACAGGTATGACTACAGGGTTAAAAAGGCTAACTCTGCATTTTGGATGGGATGAAATTTTATTTCTACGTTACATGGGAGGAGACTTACGTTTTACAAAAAACTCGTAAAGAGATAAATTTTGTAAGGAATAAAATTTTCTATAATTTTGCTTAGGTCACATTTTGTCTTAACTTCAATAATATTATAGTAAAGTGATGAGGTAAAGAGGGTAGCAATTTTTTAAAAAGTCATCTTTCTATCAATTTCACAACAAAAAAAAAAAAAAAACATTATTTGTAGAAGGTTTGGTAACTGTGAGTAATTTTAACTCATTATAGGTAATATGATGATAAAAAATTGGTTACGATTTTTTAGCATTCTTTATTTTAATAAACAATTTCTCCAAATTTACAGTATTTTGTTTTTATTCCTTTATTATCAGTCTTTTAGTAACTTGTCAGCCTCTTTGTTACATATATCGCGGCTTTCATTCAGAGAGGGGAAATGTTCGAAATATTCCAGCAAGTCACAATGACTCACGTTACCTTTCCCCGGCTAACAGCGCTGTAGAGCAATGATTCTGAACCAGTGGTACGCTTTTTATTCTTTTTAAGTTAGTCACAACGCGTTGTGGCTGTTTTTAAAAGTTCCACAACACAAATATCAAGTACAATCGTTTTGATCGCAATATTTGTAATTTATATTTCTTTTTTATCATAATCATTACAGTCTCTGGTTGAAATATACCGGGTGAAATGGGTTACTTACAAATAGACAGCAAGGGTGTGGGGTATTCAAATCGAACGAAGGTTTCGCGTGTAATTAGTACTCAGTAAGTATATATATATATACTCAAACCGTAGAGCGTACTACTTGGTCACTGCAGAGAAAAAAAATCCTAAAGTTTGAACAAACAATTTTTAAATTAAAATTTTATAATTCGTTATGAACTATTTCTTTTCGACTTTTATACCAGAGATGTGCATTTAAGCATTATCATTGATATTTCATTATCATTGAGGTATTTCAATGATAATGAAATTATTTTCATTAGAATTTAAATTCCTCAATGGTAATGATTTCAAATTTCATTATCATTGAAATACCTCAATGCTAATGAAATTTTTTTTTCATTATCATTGAATTTTTAAAAATCAATGCATTTGATTTTTCATTACATTGTTTTCTTTAATGACAATGCAAAAAGTTTTCATTAGCATTGCAATGCTAATGCACTAAAATCATCATTGATTTTGTCATTAACTTCGTTGTGGTCTGGTCAGGAAGAATATTTTCTTTCTTTTAGATTATTTGAAAATTTCGTCTTAGTCTATGGGCCCTGGTCTTTTTCTGTAACAGAAAAAATTATTTTGTAAATTTTAGGTCGGTTCCATACAAAAATTCTGCACATAGTACAAAAAAGAACTAAAAAATCGGAGCACTCTGCAGTATTCGAAATCACACATTCCGCCGTGGCAGACCTTCGCCAGAACTTGGTGCTATTAAAAGGAGTCAATTCCAAATTTTATTCTTAAGCAGCCTACTCCACACATCGTTTTATTAAGGTTCAATCACTCAAAAGCCATCACAATGCATTAAAATAATGTAAAGCATTAAAATAATGCATTGATTTTTAACAATCAATGATAATGAAGATCAGTTTCATTAGCATTGAGGAATTTCAATGCTAATGAAATTTAAAAGCATTATCATTGAGGTATTTCAATGGTAATGAAATTATTTTCATTAGAATTGAAATTCCTCAATGGTAATGATTTCAAATTTCATTATCATTGAAATTCCTCAATGCTAATGAAATCGATTTTCATTATCATTGATTTTTTAAAAATCAATGCATTACTTTAATGCATTGTCAAAATAATGCATTGCGCCCATGTATGTTTTATACATTATTGAACCGCGAATTTAGCAATATAGGGCCTGTCCGAATCCAAGTCTTCGTCTTCGTCTTGTTATGACACGAATTCATGACTATGGCTGTGAGCTTGGCTACGAAGTATAACAGTTAAACCAATTGCTTAGCTTGATGAACGAGTCAAGGCTTGGGTTGAGTTCGTGAAGTAGATCGCGTGAAATTGCTTATGAATAAGGAATTTTTTGAAAAATAGGGACTGGGCGCGGAAGTTGAGGTTTCATTGGCTGGTTTAAGCAGTGAGAGCGAGTGAAATCAAAAAAAAATTTGTTCAATGAATTCTGTTTTAGTTTTGTTTTTGCATGAATAAAGTTTATTTTGTTTTATTATTTAAAAAATACGTACAATTTTTTGAATACTCATGTTTGATACATAAAAATATATTTTACCTTGGACACACTATCCATCATAATGACCGCAACCATCATTATGACACCAAAAACCTTCTTTATGATGGCTCAAAAGTACGGCAAAACACCGTCATTTTGCGTAGATTACGCTTCAGCGCCACAATCGTTTTAAAGATTTTTCATACAAATTTTGGTCACGACTTGGGGATATCCGTCGTCCGAACACCGAAGTTAAGCAGCAAAGTACGCGAATACATACACACACAGGCAAAATTGTCATGCAAAATTACGCTTACTATGCTAAAGTATAGTGTGTCACACCGTGCTTTTAATATTTGCTATTATGATGGTTACCGTCATTATGACGGATAGTGTGTCCAAGGTATTTATCTGTCGTTAGTTTATTCTCCTTTCATTTACCAGTTCCTTGCCAAATTTCGTTAAATTTCAAACTAAGCAAACAGGTTAGCTTTGCCTTCGTTTTAATTTTTATATGTATGTAAAGCTGAGCTATTACTGACATCATAAACTGTCATAACAAGACATGAATTTCAAAAATTTTAAAATCCAGCAATATGAGTGCCTATCTATAATTCTGAACACTATTTATTAATATTTCTTCAAATTGCTCCATTTTTTATTAAAGGAAATCTAAGCAAACAAAATTAATTTGAAAGTCCTTATGTCGGGTACGGCTTCAATCGTAGGAGATAAGTTTAATGAAAGTTCAACGAAAAGTCTCATGTTATGTCATGTCACTTATGGGTTCGTTCATAAGCTAAGCTAAGATCGCTACTTATGTTAAGTTTTGTCGATTATGATTGGGCCTTTACACGCGAAACCTCCGTTCGATTTGAATACCCCACACCTTCTGATGGGGCAGAGTAAAAAACACGATGCCTTTAGATTTAAATGAATACTTTATTTTAAGGGCACAATCGTTTTACAGCAGCAGTGGATGGAGACGTCCATCCCTGACGAGATCCGAACAGGAAGAAGAAAGAGTCAATGGACGATGCCAGTGACGTGTAGAACGTGGATCGTGGTTCGTTCCACATTAAGGCTGTGCCTGACGAGCAGAGTTGTGAAGTTGTCGTTATTTAGTTCCCTAACACCTCCGCTCAACTTTGCAACTGTGCGAACGATTCAAATTTGAAATTTCCGTCAGACGTAGCAATGAGTCAGCTCCACCGCACTCCCAGAGATTCGAAGCATTTATTGTGCCGTTTGACTGATAACATCTTGGTCAAAGCGTCAGCTGGTAGCTCCTCGGATTGCAGGTATTGGAGTTGTAGAATTCCGTCCCTGATAGCCTCCTGGACGTAGTGAAATCGAATATCCAAATGTTTTGTTCTTCCTTGGCTTCCCTGTGCTTGCGCTATACAGTGCGCACTCTGACTGTCGTTGAATATTTTAACGGGTCCCTCGTGTAGTCCCAACTCCATTAATAGCTGTTTGTAGTATGCAGCCTCTTTGGCCACAGATGAGAGAGTCACATACTCGGCCTCAGTGCTTGAGGTCGTGACTATTCGTTGTTTCTTTGATGCCCACGCGAATGCTGCTCCCGCGAATAAAAACGCGTACCCGGATCTAGACCTTCGATCGATGTCATCACCTGCCCAGCTTGAATCAGCATAAGCAAAAATCCCTTGGCCTGTTCGCCTGTAATTAATAGAAACACCTCTGGTTCCGCTGAGGTATTTAACCACTTGTAGGGCGGCGTTCCAATGTTGCTTCCTGGGGTTTTCGCTATACTGCGACAGCATATTAATCGCACAAGATATATCCGGCCTGCTAAACGTGGATAAGTATAATAAGGCACCTATCAACTTACGGTATTTTTTGGGGTTAACTGGATCTCGTTCCCCGGTGATAGTAGGTTCCTTTTCCAGTTTTACTCCAGCGGCCAGCGGTAGTCGACTTGGTCTGCAGTCATCCAGCTGATAAGCTCTTATCAAATTGTTTATATATCCTTGTTGAGATATGGATAATCCCTCTGATGTTCGATTGATTTCAAGACCCACACATAATTTAGGCGTTCCCAGCTCTCTAATTTCAAATGAACTGTATAAATTCCTTTTAAGCTCCTGGTAGTCTGTAATGTTATTAGAAGCGATTAATAAGTCATCCACATAAACTGTTATAAAGGTCATTCTACTTTGTTGAACTTTATAATACAGACATTTATCATATGAAGATGGTTTGTAGTTTATTTTCCTCAAGACACTATCTAGTTTGAGGTTCCATTGACGCCCGGATTGCTTCAGACCGTAAATGGCCTTGTTTAATTTGCACACCTGATCCCCTTCTATCTTGAACCCTTCAGGCTGTTCCATATAGACCTCCGTGTCAATTTCTCCGTTTAGATACGCTGCAGATACGTCGATATGATACAAATCCAGGTCACATTCCACTGCAATAGCGAGAGTCAGCCTTATAATGCTGGCATTCGCCACAGGAGAGTATGTATCCGTGTAGTCTAGACCATAAATTTGGTCATAGCCCTTTGCAACTAAACGCGCTTTCCTCCGCTCAATTGTGCCGTCGGTGTTGTATTTTGTCTTAAAGACCCATTTGGATTCAATTACATTTTTGCCTGTTGGCCTCTCTACCAACTTCCAAGTATTGTTTTTAATTAATGAGTCGTATTCCGCCTGCATAGCCTTATACCATTCATCCGAATCTTCTAACCCAGCTATTTGACGTACGTTTTTAGGATCAATAGTAACACTCACCGATTCCTGATGTAGTACCGTACGATCCAGTTCCAGGTCACTCTTGCTAGAATATTGCCCCTGATCTTCGCTCTCGATACACTCCAAATCTGCATCCGCTGAGGTCCCAGCAAGCTCAGGCTGTTCTCCGCAAGCTTTCTCCACATTGACTGTTGAGCACGTGTCCACCTTTTCTTCCTCAAGTTGCATGGGCTGTATTGGAAAAATATAATAATTGCGCTTTTCGGTTTTTGCATCTCTCTCCTCCTTCTCCGAATATAATTTGGCTGTAAATTCTATGTCTCTACTATTAATTACTGACCTCGTTTTAGGTTTCCATACCCTGAATGTTTTAATTCCCTCGGAGTATCCAATTAGAACGTGTTCACTGCTTCTCGGCTCAAATTTTCCCAAATTTTGTCCTTTGTTTAGGACAAAGCAGACTGTCCCAATTCGACGGAAATGTTCAACTGTCGGAGTTACTCCGCTCCACAATTTTTCGGGTGTTTCATTTCGATTTAGCTTCGTCGGACACCGATTGCGAATAAACGCAGAAGTATGAATTAATTCGGCCCACAGAAAATCGGGTAGCTTTGCCTCCAGCTTAATACACCTTGCCATCTCCACCAATGTCCTATTGGCTCTCTCGGCAATTCCATTTTGTTCTGGCGTATAGGTCGTTGTGACCTCATGCTTAATTCCACTTGACAGCAGGAACCTTTCAAAATTCGTGTTACAATATTCGGTTCCATTATCCGTTCTGATTGCCTTGATCCTTCTGTCAGTCTGATTTTCGGCGTATTTCTTGAAAAGTTTAAACTTATCCAACGCTTCGCTTTTCTGCTTCATAAAGTAAACAAATATTTTGCGGCTGTAATCATCAATAAAAGTGATGAAATATCTAGCCTTACTAAGAGATTCGGTCCGCATTGGACCACAGACGTCAGAGTGTATCAGCTCAAGCAAATTACTTGTGGATTTCTCGCTCATCTTACTAAATGATTTCCTGATCTGCTTCGCCACAATGCAACCAGTGCAATCGACCTCATCGCCTCCAAAATCTGGCGGCAATCCTCGCACCATGTCAAAGGATTGAAGTTGCTTCAAAGACTTACAGCCGTATTCATAAAAATATCTTAAAATAGCTCTTAAGCGTTCGTTACTTAAAACACTCTTTAAGACTAATGAATGTTTTAAATACGAGCTATTCATAAACGCGCTGTAAACTCCTTACAACTAAAATGGAATTAAAGTAGGTTTGAACGTTCTTAAGTTGCACAAATGTGTCAATATTTCAAATTCAAAACGTCGACAGCCGGCAATTTCTTGTGCAGTGAGGAGAAATTTGTTCAATTAGATACAGTGAAGTGAAATAAAGTTAGTAATGGTGGACGCAGAAAGCAGCTCCTTAAAACGGAAGCGGAGCGGTAATTGGTTGGATGAAGATAAGGTATGTTTTCCTCCACTTGATAGGAATGCAACTTCTTTTGCTTTTAAAAAATAAGCGAATTTGTTGTTATTTTTAGTTCTTGCTGCAGGAATTAATTAAGGAGCGGGTATCAGCTATTGAAAATAAGAATACTGATACCAACACCAACCGGGAAAAGAAAGCTGCATGGGTTGGCTTGCTTGATAGGTAAGAAAATAATCCTTTTCTCAATTCAAATTTCGTTAAATTACTAGAAAATTTCGTTGTCACTATGCTTGGTGTTGAAAGGGTTTTAATACAATTCTTTTGCACACAAATAGTTATATGAAAACATTTATGTTTTAGTTTTAACACAATGTGCAACGGGAGTCAGAGGACTATACCTCAGTTAAAAACCCAATGGAGCATAATAAAAATGACAGCAAAAAAAGCAAAAGCTGTTCAGCGAAGGGAAATTTTGAAGACTGGTGGGGGTCCGGAGCAACCAGCCGCAGCAATACTTGCTGATGATATCAGCTCTTGGTTGCCAAACGAATTTATAATTGATACCAACGAATTTGATTCGGATCATATACAAACGGTAATATTATTATTTTAATCCTGAAATTAAATAAATTAGCATATTGAATATGTTTGTTTAAGGTAATTGAAAAAAATGAAGACGCATGTAAAAGTACATCAAACAATGATAATTTAAATCAGGTATGTTTAAGAAAATGAGCCAATAAATTAAAGCTCTTTACATTACATTTAGATTCTTGTGCTAGAAAGTGAAGGGCAAAAAGGAGAAAACCTTCAAACCATGGAAGAATTACTTCCAAAGGCTATCTCCGTAAGTGAGGAACCACCAAAAAGAAGGAAGGTATGACAAATTCATTTTTTCATTAAAAATCATATGATCAGTTTGTTTTACTTGCTCCCTTTTTTAGAGACCATTGCATATACAGAAATCAAATTCTGTTGCAAACCAAAATATTGAGGCTATTACAAAACTTGACATGGAGTGCAAAAAATCTCTTCATAGCCTCCAAGTTTGTAATGAAAAAAAACGGGCTAGGAACCTTGATCTGGAGTATGAAGTTTTGAGACAAAAATTGCAATTTTATAAAAGAAAAAATCAAGAATTAGGTATGTATGTGCTTATTTTATTATTACTAATAAAATTAAAAGTAATGTTGAATAAAACTTCTAAGAATGCAATTGGCCCGCCTTTCATGTTGTTGGTTCAGCACACTACCCTCTTCTTGATTGCCAACTTCTAACGGCTCATTTCTTACAGGAGAAATCTCTTCTTCATCTGAAATTAATGATTTTTTTTTTTTAATTTTGCAGGTACGGTGGTAAACAATGAAGAAGATGATTGAAGTTGTATTATATGATACAAAATTTATACTTTTTTATTATTGTTATATTTGAAATTGCAATAATATTTATGTTGATTTGTTAAATAAAATACTAACCTGGAATGGTTTCATTCATTTCTATGGCTATATTATGAAGAACAGCTAAGGCTACAATTAGAGTTTTTGCATTTTGCAGGGAAACAGGTATACCGTGGAGAAGACATCGAAACCGTTGCTTCCACACACCAAAACACCTCTCAATGGTATTTCGGGTCCTAATGTGCGCTGCATTGTACCTCTCGTCTTTTTCATTTTGTACTCTTAACACTGGTGTAAAAAGATAAGGCAACAGCTTGTATCCGGAGTCACCAAGCAAACGACCCCTAAATTCTCCATCCTCAAACCGTTGCTTTAGTGCACACTCATTGAAAATTCTGCAGTCATGTGTGCTACCCCTCCACCTGGCAATAACATCTCTTATTTTGAGATCCGCATCACAGACAACCTTAACGATTTGTGTTAAAAAAAAAATGAAAAAAACAGCATTGGAGACACCATACCTGGACATTTAAGGAATAAAATCCTTTCCTGTTAATATAATATTGAGCCAGGTCGCCACCAGTTTTCTTTATTTTAATATGTGTGCAATCCACAGCACCAATTACACCAGGGAAATTTTTGATTGAACTGAAGTTTCTCATGACTATTTCTTCTTCTGCCAGAGATGCAGGCATTTTTATCTTCGTTACAGCCAGTTCAGCAAGAGCACGTGCAACCCTTGCGCAAATTCTGCTCACGGTTGGCTGACTGACACCGTGAAGATCGCCTGCATCGTCTTGCACCTGTAAAAGACCAATTTACCGTTGAAGTCTTGTAACTTTTCAATAAATTAATTCATTTTCATTGATTTCATTTACGTACTTCTCTTCTACCCCAACAGCGTAATGCAATTAATACTTGCATTTGAGGTGATGTTCCACAGCCTCTTGTATCCAGACTTATCGCTGCCTTCACAAGATTAACAATGTATCGAGCACTTTCTTTAGAAAACCGATATTTTTTTTTAAACTCGTCGTCACCAAAAACTATAAACGGATCAACTCTTTTTCTGTAAATTTTTTGTTGACGAGAACGGCCACCGGCGTCTTCAATAGTGCCTATTAGAGCGATTGTCTCTATTGAATCCATATTGAATATAATAATAATTTATTGTTCTGGTCCTGTCGTTCACGTAATTGTCATAACCAGAACTTTACAATAGGATTAAAGTAGGTGCAAGCCTTCTGTAAATTTTCTCAATTTACAAAGCTGTTGTAAGAGTATTTTAACGCTATTGGACATTTATGAATAATGTTTTTTGAGACTTTCATTGTAAAGGCTTTATAAGTCCTTTTTAAGTTTTTATGAATACGGCTGTTAATATTTAGATGGCCCATACGCACGTGCCACTCTAGCAAAGAATTCCCGAATTTTTTAGGTTCCGCAACACTCATTGCCTTTTGAGTTGACTTGACAACATATAGTCCATTGTCACGTTGCGCGGTTAGTAGCAGTTGTCCTTTTCTGTCGAAAATTTTGGCCTCTCTATCCTGAAAAATTATTTTGCACTTTTGGTCAGCAGCCTTACCTACAGAGATGAGGTTCTCGTTGAGTTCTGGTACATACAAGGTGTCATAGAGGTTCACTTTTATAGTACCCTTCATTGTAATAAGGTCAAGCGATGCTGTACCGGTGCCGTGAATCCTCACTTGCTGGTCGTTGGCTAATTTGACGAAACTGTTGGGTGGAGATTCGCTGAACTTGGAGAAAAAGGATCTGTCAGCGCACATGTGAGACGTGGCTCCGCTGTCCAGACACCATAACTTTGTCTCACTGGTCGACTTAAGTGCTTTATGTGCGGAATTTAGCACATCCTTTGCGATAAAACCGCAATCCGCCGGTTCTTTTCCATCCTTGGCCTGCGCAGCACGTTCACCTGCTTTGCAATTTTTTGCCATGTGGCCTTTGGTGCCGCACTTCCTACAATTATAAGGGAAATAATCACCTTTTTGTTTTCTATATGACTTTTTATATCTTTTAAAATCGGGTTTATTTTGTGTAGCTACCAAAGCGCTATTTCCATCGCGTTTACGGTCTCCCACTTCCAGCAGCCTTGTATAAACAGTGTGTAGGCTGGGATAAGCACTTTGCGCATCGAAAGCGGCCTGGACATCTTTATACTCCTCGGATAAACCATCCAACAAAAGGATTACCAACAAATCATCATCGAGCTTCGCCTGCAACTCGGTCAAGCGGTTTACTATAGTTTTGAACTCGTGCACATGCTCTTGCATGGTCTGACTTGAACCCATCCGACTATTAATTAATTTCCTAAATTCTTCCACCTTTTGCCTCGGACCTTTTTTATCATACGTGATAGCCAAAAAATCCCAGATTTCCTTTGAAGTTTTTTAGACTTCTTACTAGGGCAACCACGCTTGGTTCCATCGCCAAAATAATTTCACAACGTGCGTCCTGATCCTTCTCATCCCAGGATGCCTGACCTGCTCCCTCCTGCTCAGGTCGTCTCTCCGCACCATTAACATATTTCAAGTGCCTACCTTTGTGTAATATTGCCTCCATCTGCGTCCTCCATGTTGCGTAGTTTTCTCCATTAAACAAGGGAATCCTCCCGTATAAACTGTTGACGGCCATTATTGTTCCTCACCAGCAATGAAAAGAAAAAAAAAACAGCGTTCACAGCAGCACTAGCAATATTCGGTATTCGCCTGTCTGGGCCCATAACCTGATGGGGCAGAGTAAAAAACACGATGCCTTTAGATTTAAATGAATACTTTATTTTAAGGGCACAATCGTTTTACAGCAGCAGTGGATGGAGACGTCCATCCCTGACGAGATCCGAACAGGAAGAAGAAAGAGTCAATGGACGATGCCAGTGACGTGTAGAACGTGGATCGTGGTTCGTTCCACATTAAGGCTGTGCCTGACGAGCAGAGTTGTGAAGTTGTCGTTATTTAGTTCCCTAACACCTTCGACCTCTCCTTGTCAGTAGAAAAATAAAATTAAAATGAGAGCAATTTTTGTAAAATTTTAAATGTTAGCTAATAAACCTTACTCTTTCATTGTTTTCTAAATTTTCTAGTCACTACTGTAAAGCTCGTTCAGCGTTTGCTCCTCAGAGCTTTCAGGACTATTTCGTGGGCTTTTCCCGGATTCTGCCGCTGGCAAGGCTGTGGGGCTCTCAATTTGTGCCATCCTCGCGAGCCCGTCCTGTGCAGAGTGCACCAAATGTGGACGTGGGGCTCCTTCGCTCCCCAGTCGCATTTAATCGTTTGAGTTGACCTGACCAAAATCCGGGAAGTGTTCTTTTGGTGTTCTGTTCTTAACCCACATTTGCCACACACCATAACCTCTTAACCCCATTTTCCCTTTCGCCTTTTGCCCTTCGTTATCGCGACGAGCGCGCCCCATCCATGTAACGCGTATCCGTCTAGGCCTTACCTGTGTTTTTATTTTTCATTTTATTTTCTGACTAATTATCGTGTCCGACGGTAATCATAGCGTTTTGGCACAGTCGCCCCACCCCCGCCCAGTTGTTCCACCCGCGCGACTTATCAGTCGGAAAAATCAAATTGACGGTCGCTCGAGTGGCTGTGTGTGTCGCGACGCAATGTGAGCCGTCGTGCGTCCGTGCGATGGTGGAAAGTGGAAAAGCTCCCGATCCCTGATTATCGGGGAAAACTCCTTGTTGCTGCTCATTGTTAGTTTCGCTGTTACCTTCGCTGGTGGTGTGTTGTTGTTGACTCCTGGTCCTCGGCTGCCCGGCGGCTGATCCTCTGCTAAATCCAGGCAAAATCCCCTGGCAATCGCGGGCGATAATTCAACCGAGGCCGAGGCACATCCTGCTGGGTTGCCCAGGACGAAAATGAAAAATCTTTAAAAATTGCATAATTTCACCATTTGGTCCTTCTGACGAAGTGAGAGTTCTTCGTCAGACCAGGAGGAGCTCTCTTTCGCTCGGCAACAGTGTTCCTTTGGGCTGGAATTTCAACTCTTAAAACTCTGGAGAGATCCCATTACTTGCAGATGGCTCACAAATAGTTTCTACGAAATTGTTTTATGAATGAACGAACGCAGTGCTTGGCCCGAACGAATCACCTCAATTGAAGTGAAGTGGATGTGACTTTTTAAGACTATTAAGACCTGTGGACCTGAAAATTATTCGTGGATTTTATTTAAAAAGTTTTCCGGCAGCGTGGGTGCTGATTCTGGTGACGTGCCCTCGAGTTTACAAGGTTGCAAGCGCCTGTAGATATTTTGTGCACCGGAGAGTCACTCATGCCACGCAGAATGCCTCGCCAGGCACTAAGAGGTGCTTGACCTTTCCGAGTGTTTCTAGTTATTTAATTTTTTATGACATTATTTCTCGTAAATTTCATGTAATTATATCTCTGCACCCGGCACCGTCCCACCTCCACCAACACTCCAGCGAGGGTGGGAGTGGGAGAGTTCAAGGTGGAAGTAAATGCACCACTTGCAGAATCGCATAAACAGCTAAAGTTCAACTGTCGCTGCGTGAGGACTGCTGTTTCTGTTGCAACTAGAAAGCTTGACTATACGCAAAAGTTTCCATATTCCGCTTTTCTTGGCTTCCAACTCATCCCCCAAATTTAGTAAATGCAGTTTAAAATTGGGTAATTGCTAACGGCGAGCACCCACAGGACGAGGAACGCTGACCCGCATGCATTTCCCGGAAAGTTTATTCGAAGCACTAATCTGCGTGTTAACGGGGCGTAAAACGAACACTCCAAACTTGACCTGTTCCTGCATCCTGTCCCAGGAGGTTTGAATAGAAAACAGAAACAGTCGCCGTCGCTGGAGCAGGTCTCAACAATGGACCCGTTCCTCTAAAGACGACCTCGCCTCATTTGCAATTCAAAAGTTTAATTAAAGTTTAAATTTTGAAAATTTACCCGCCTCTTTCCTATCTCCACTCCCCAGCACCAGCAAGCTGCCTAGTAAAGGTCACAAAGCTAATCTTAATTCTATCCACAGTGCAGTGCACTTTAATTGGATTTTCCATTCAAGTCGAATTCCTAGCTAAATTAGCCCTAAACAAAATTTATAGAGAAGTACCACAGGAGTTGCTCCGAAGAGTTGAATATAAAAACTTGTGAGCATAAAATAAGCCGTATAGTGCTTTGCACCGTCTGTCCCACATGTGTTGATACCTATATCAGTAAAATTTGACTTATTTAAAAAGTTTTGGCCACGAAGTACTCGAAATGATTTAATATTATAAAAATTCTCTAAAATATAGCGCGTAAAAGTAAACAAGATGGAATTTCAAAGAAATATCGCAACGAAATTTGAATTACATACTCACTACTTACATTACATGCATTTGTAAGCAATGTGTATTTATTTCAATTAAAATGGAATGGAATTGAGAATTCAGACGTGATTTTTCAAATTTATGATAAAAGTTATAATTCTGAACAATTTTTCTTTTGATCATAATACTCTATTTTATAAAAAAAAGACATATTTGGAAATTATTTTATATCAAATAATATACCGTAGATGCGGGTTACTTTAGCTCTAGGGGGTAACTTTGGCTCAAAACAAACAAAAAATTGAATTTTCCACCTCTTCGTAGCCATGACACTAAATGATCTAGTTCGAGTCGGAAATGTTAGATGGTTTTACTGACGTCTATTTTTAATTGGTTGCACAAATTTTTTCAAAATTAAAACTGTCATTTACGCTTCGAACTTACCTTGTGTGAATATTTACGTATTTTAGGTCTGCAAACTTTCTTGTGTAACAGAGGGCTGTAGAGAAGTAAATTTTTGTTTATGTTTTTTTGAAAATTAAATGTTTTTGTACGTCGAATGCTTCATTTGTTTATTTTCTATTATTTCAAAGGACTTAAATTGACTGAATACTTGTTTAAGTATATAGGTTTTGTGCCCAAACCATCTGCAAGCCAAAGTAACCCTCCTCAAGGGACAACTTTGGCTCAAATTTAAAAATAATAAAAAATATATTTTTACAAACTTTGCTATAAAAAAGATTATTACTGATTAGCTATTATCCTCATCTATCAAATGAAAACATTATAACACCTAGTATTTTAACACAATCTATATATCAGAGCGATTTCTTAGGATATAAGAAAAAGGACCCAAAGTAACGCAGCATCTACGGTATGTACATACATATGTATATACCATATATGTAAGTATTTTATTCTTTTTCAGAAGAATTACTCGAAAATAGAGTAGTTGGAAACCACGTATTTTGGGGGAAGGTATCCGTGTTTTTCGAAATTTGTGTTCTTCCGGGGGTACCTGTATTATATATGTATGTATATTAGGCAAATCAGGAGAAGGAGCACCTAAAGGGTTGGGCTACTTGCAATAAGTTTCGGCCAATAAATATGAACAATTTTATTGCAATCACCTCATTGGCGTCAGTGCTATTGCCAGTTTGCGGATCAATTTAATATCTAGAACTAATTTGAAGTTTAATTTAACAACTTTGGCTCCTTTTAACTTTCTCACCTTGAATGTAAGCATATTAAAATGCCAAAATTTTCTACCAATTTGAAACTTTTTAATATACATAATCTCAAAATAGCTCTACACCAAATTTTAATTTCCACGTATATGATGATGAATCCCTGTATATAAAAGATTAGCTCGTTTAATAGTAGACGATTTTATTTACCTGCCTTGATTCTCAAACCGCAAACCAAAAAAATGCCGTACAAAACAATTATGTGCATTTATGTATATGTACATTGTACATACTTCAATATTCGGCCGATTATAAAAGAATATAATTTTAAATAATACATTGAGTAAAAATGCGGTTTTCAAACAACATTTTCCATTTGTCCCTTATATTTCCAAGAATGAAATCAAATATGTTCAATTTATTTATGAATTTAAAACTTACTTTGCAACGGTCAGCCTTGAAGTTTTTATTAAAAACATACTTATACATTTGAAGGGTGAACATCGGAAATCTTTATTTTATCTAGAAGTTCAACTGACAATTGGTTTTCATCTTTCTCCGTGCTTAACCTCTTTTAAAGTACAGAAGTGATCGGTATAACATTTTAAAGGTATCTTTTCAAAATGATATTGTATCATTATATTTGAAATTTATTAATTTTTTCAGTGAAGCATTAAGTTTCCTTCCCTATAAAATTAGTAACAATTTTCTTATATTGTTAAATTATTGATTTCTTTTGCCCAAAATTGTTAAATTATTGATTTCTTTTGCTCCAAAACGTTGATCAGGAGACTGTAGAATCGATTGGCATACCCCTGTTCAGACCTTAACGATACATTCTGTATACAATAAGAAACCTATGGTTAGAGCTAAAGTTTGAGTCCATTCATCTATGATGGTTTTTTTCGGATTTTAATATTGAAAATTAGAGAAAAATCAATATGTAAAGAAAACCCAATGAGTATTACACTAAACTTAAATCTTGTTTCTTTTACTACTACTGCAATCCATCTTCCTGGCCCAGTTTTGAAACTAATAACTAATAATGTTTCCATCACCCCAAAAACTCAAGATTTTGTGAGATTTCGCGAAATCCACATGCAATCTATTGGATTTCTCATACAAGTAGACTATTTTGAAATCGTGAGATTTCGAGAAAATCACAATCAAAATCTTATAATGAATTCATAACATCACCAAGAAGTTTGTTCAGCATTATTTCAAATGTGGCATTGAATTGGAATGGACCAATTAGTCACAATGAAAAAAATATATAAATGAAAACAATTAAAATATGACACTTGAATCATTAAATGAAATCGCTCTACTATGATGAAAACACTTTTAAATTACTTATTCTAAATCCCAAGATTTTGGGGAGATGGAAACCTGCTATAAAGGATTTCCGGAAAACCTACATTTTTCAAAGAAATTGCGTACACATTTATTAATAACTTCCTCTAAGCCGTGAAATTGTTTTGAAATTGCCATGAAGTTTCCTTTAAATTACTAATAGTGAAAGAACTCCAATATTAAAAAAAAGAAAAATGACTACCCGCAACCACTTAATTTTTTTAAAAAACTGACCTACTATATAACAATCCTATCTACCGATTTAAGATTAAAGAGCAAAAAAGTTTATCCGTCTGATAGCTATTTTAAATCAAAGCCAACTTGATTGTTGGGAAAGTTTTATTCGAGGAATGAATTTTATCTTACAATATCTTTGTCATGCATAAATATATCTTTCTACTCGAAGAGAATATTTAAGTTAGATGAAGATGCAAAGTAAATCTTAGCGAATGAGTCTCAGCAACCTTGAAAAAAAACTTTCGTTCGCCGAAGGCGTCATGTTAATTCATATTGAAGGGAATGAATTTAAGAGCACTACTCAAAAATTCAATTGAAAATGAAGTATCATCAAGTCTATTATGCGCCTGCCAAAGATATTCACGTACAGTCACATCATTAAACGTAATTACAAAAGCATTAAAGTTTCATATGTGCACAAGAACGTGTCGCTATCCGCTGCTGCTTAATAAGCCAAATAACGATTTAGTACAACTATCCCGTTCTGAAAAAAATTATCTCCCCTGTAGTTACACGTAAGGCAAACTGTCATAATGAATTCCAGGAGCATACAACCGTTTCGCATGTGTATAGTGTATCATGGCATATCGCCAAAATTTCGTACCTGCGGATTCGTTTCAAGCCTCCTAGTCAACCTGGTGAAATTTTAATCATCCTGAAAGGGAGTCAACAACAACCATCAACAGCAGGACGGGAAAAATGCCGAGATAAATGCGGAAAATCGATTTTTACTCAAAAGCTTTCACAGGAATTTCTTGTCTTTATGGCTATTAAGAGGAGTCTCCAACATTCACAGGGGACGGGCCGTGGCTACACGTAGCGAACACACTAAATCGGGGCGCTTAAGGCAAGTGCTGGGAGCCGAACAATTACGTGGAATCGAAAGGTCATGACTACTGAAATAAGGATTAATGATGATTTCGGCGGTTCGCTCCGAACCTAGATTAAGTGACCATGCACAAAACGATTAAAATTAATCAAATACTGTTCAAGATACTTTCGTTTATTGGATTTTTGCCGTTTTTTAAACGGTCTTCGTACTCGTAGTTTATAAAAGTTTTGTAGAAAGTGATTCGAGAGTAGTGTTAGAGAGTTAAACGAACCTAATTTTATTGATCGACTTAATATCTACGTAAAGCTACAACTGTGATCACTTCATATCAGCAACCATGTGGTCTCCAGAGTCAGAAATCAACTCCATCGCCATGACCACAATGCGCCACTCAACGTCAGCGTCTTCAGGTTTGTATATTTTTTTTTTAATGAAAATTTGTATGTCACCTCCATTTGGTGAAATCATTTGGTAAATCCTTAACAATTAATTTTTATAAATGACCGAAAGCGAGCAAGACTACCATTATAGGGAGCGCCAAATAATAAAGTAAGGCTAAATACTTAATGAACCAACATTAAGACGTAATCAGTTTTCCTTTTAATAATCAACAGGAAGGACTCGGTTGAGCGTATGTTAACGAAAGAGGGGACAAATGGCAACGAATCGTGCGACACGCAAACCGAACGACATTTTCCGGCATTTAAGACTCGATAGTCGAGATAATTAAAACTTTTCCACCCTCTGTTCTGCTTACTTGTCCCTTTCTTGATTCTTCAGACCTTGTTTCGGACTTTTTCTTGATTGGGGCTTTCGATAATTATTAATGAAGGACTCACTAACGAAATGTGACGATAAATACCGTCAGCGCAATTTTAATAGAAGACATTTTGACACAGATCTAACAGTTTTTCTCGTAAATAAATGAGACATTAGAAACGATAAATATTTGAGATGATGATTTTCTTACTACATACAAGAGTAGAAAGGATTTATTTTCGTAATATGTATTTGGTTTATATTTGTATTGTATATAAATTGGATTCTTGGACTATTTTTAACCTACAATATTTTCAAAAATGCTATGATTATTTTATAAATATTTGAACTTGTTAAAGCTAAATAATAAAAATGTAAAAGCCCAAACTAACTTCAATTTTTCCACGTTAGTGTAAGGAACCATAAAATTTTGCCTTTTATGGGAGTAATCTGCGCTTGGCTTCTTTAGAGTTTTTTTTTCCTTTTGTGAATTGTTTTCAAAACAAACTCTTACAGATATCATATGGTGTAAAAAAGTTCTGAGATATATATTTTATTTTAATAATTTTGGCCGAAAAATCTTCATTACCTCTAACACATCCACTGTATTACAAAATAAAAACAAAGGCAAAATGATATCACAGTGATTGTATAATACTTGAGTGTAGATAGAATCTCTTGCTAAATATTTGTATTTCAATTTATATTTATTTAATTTAAAAGACTAGAAAAGTGGTTCCGCTGCATGCATATGTATGTATGTATGTAGAGAAAAACTCTTCAAAAATGTTTATGGGTAAAGCAAACGTAGTTTTAAATAATTCATACTATGCTAGGCCTTAATCCAGAAAATTGGCTGTTTTATATAACTTAATCCTATAAAAGATACCTTGTTTTTGCATGTTTCGAATAAGGTACTGATTTACATACATATATATTAAAACATTAGCTTGATGGTGTCAAATAATTTCTAAATATTTATTTTTAGAATTATTCTTATAATCTTTTAATATGGAATATAATCATGACTTTTTCCGTCTTTAAGTTTTCGAATAAACTTTAACTTTAATTTAACGAATAAACTAACCTTGGATCATTTCGTCTTCTTCAAACTGAAGATCAAAATGATTGCTCACCCTTCAATATCATGACCGTATACCTGTCCTGTGACTAAGATGTCTTGAACGATAAGTAACACATCTTACTATGCAAAGTATCTCCTAAATAGACTTACACAATTTACACATCTGCGATAACATACATACATATTGTTTTATGTCTTTGACTACTGCAGGAGCTAGGATTAAATTAAGATGTCGAAAAATACAAAACTACACTGAGAAAAAGACACTTGTAAAAACAAGTTTAAATTAAGGTTACTGCAAAGTAAATGCTTGGCTTTAGTTTACCGAGTTTTTGGTCGCAACAACGTAAGGGCATTATTTAAGGTTTTAGAAATATACACTCTGTTTCAGAGCTATAAACGAACCCATTTAGTGTGTGATTTCGAGAAAAACCGAGATCAAATAGCAAAACAAATTTTGCTACCAATTGCACTACGATTTACTCTTTTCAGTTTCCAAAAGAATTTTGCTTCAATAACTGTACTTTAATTATTATCAGAGCAAAACTCTGAAGAACGGTCTGAAAAAGTGTTTCATTGCTATAAACGAACCTGGCTTTCGTATTGAAATGAGAAAAATATAGGGAAAGTAAGCAATATTAAGGCCGGTTTCGAATTCCCACGCACTTGCACTAAAATCTATTTTCCGCACTAAATATTCTCCGAAAAACTCCGAAAAGTGCGTAGGGCGTTCGAATTTGTTTTAGATTTCTACGCACTAACCCTATTTTATCTGTAAAAATCGTAGTGTCCTCGCGAGTACACTAAAAATGGACTTCTTCGATATTGCGTTAGCTATTTGTACCAATAACTGCCACCTTTTAACCGCTGAAAGGAAAATAATAGCCAATATTGTGGTAAGGAAGAAAATTCGCCGATTTTCTAGCGATTTAAACTTATCTTTAGTTGAAAAAAAGGGAATAGCCTGTATACGATCCTGAATTTATATCCATTTTAAACGGGAACGAAAATTTATGCAGAAGACCAATTTGTGTGTCGTACAGAAGTTTTAGCCAGTTAGCAGCGTTTATTGAAACCAAAAGACATGGTTGGAGTGCACAATTTGTTTTCGCCGCCTTCATTTCAGCCGCTACAATTATTTCCGAACAAAGTGTAGAGCAACTCAATTCGAACACACTATTAGAGCGGGAAAAAAAGTGCCAAGTGCAAGTGCAGTCCGAATAATAAGTGAGAAGTGCAAGTGCTTGGAAATTCGAAACCGGCCTAATAATTTATTTGACCACCATGGTTTTCGATGACATCACAAAGACGATTTTTCATTGAGTGGATATACGGTTGTAGGTTATCTGGCGTCAAAGAAGTCTACGCATTCTCTATAGCCCTTTTCAGCTCTACTATGGTGTTAATTTGGGTATATATCTCATAGAGTACCCTGACTAGCCATCCCCATACATTCTCCATTGGGTTTAAATCTGATGAACAGACTGGTCTTTCAAGCAACCATACATTATGGTGTTCAAACCGTTCTCTTGTAGATGCACTTGCATGTACACGGGCATTAAACTGTTGGAAAATTACATTTACTCCAGGAAAATCACGCAGGTACGGTAATAGACTTGTTTTGCAGAATGTTTTGATAGTCGTTACTTTTCATTCGGCACGATGGAAAAGCCAAAAAAGTGTACCAAATCTGCATGCACAATAACTAAACCGCCACCGAAATTTACTAATTTGGAAATAACCATATAAACTATTTTTTTAACATTTAAGGTACTTTTTTCCGATGAAAAGAAGTTTAACCTGGAAGGGCCAAATGGTGGTCAAATAAATTATTAATATTGCTTACTTTCCCTATATTTTTCTCATTTCAGTACGAAAGTCAGGTTCGTTTATAGCAATGAAACACTTTTTCAGACCGTTCTTCAGAGTTTTGCTCTGATAATAATTAAAGTACAGTTATTAAAGCAAAATTCTTTTGGAAACTGAAAAGAGTAAATCGTAGTGCAATTGGTAGCAAAATTTATTTTGCTATTTGATCTCGGTTTTTCTCGAAATCACACACTAACAGGGTTCGTTTATAGCTTTGAAACAGAGTGTAGTTAAAAAAATCGACATTTGTGTTTCATGAAGGAATATCGCCTTTTTAATTCGAAAACAGGATTATTGTTTTATTTCTTTAAGTAACATACTATTTTGCTTTCTATATGTTAATTCTCAAAAAAAACAATATTATCTCATTTGAGATTCATATGATTTATACTATCGATCTAACCTTGAACTTATTCAGATTTTGAAATGATTTCTTTGGAATATTTTTTTTTATATCAAACCGATAAATCCAAGCCGTAGATGAAATTATGTCATTGCAGTTTCCCTAAGAAAATGCCCATGGCCTCGAGATTTCCATCAGAAAAACCTTCGTTACAGCCAGCTGCTACTGAAATATTTATCCTTCTTTCGGAATTGCAAATCGAATGTTGTCTTCAAGTGTTCCCTTTTCGCATTTTTACTTTCCCCGTTGCCCCGATTTAAGGACCTCAACAGTCGCTCGTTTTGTGGCCTTAGTGCAACACACGAGCGCAATTTGTAGATTCAGATTCGAATCAATTCCAATTAAGTACTCACCTGTGTGGGCTGGGCCGCAAGAATATATTGCTTTTCAGGCGAATCCAATTCCCAAGTTTGCAATTGCTTCGAGTTTCCCATGAAATTCACATTTTGCACTTCGAACGGTCCAATTAAAACGTAAATCGATACTTCTCTCTATGTAACAAATATTGGTCTTAAGCCAGTGCTATGGCAGTTTCAGAAGAGCAATATAAAATTTAAGATTTATGCTGTTGCAAACAGATACTTGAACAGGTGATATAAACTCAGTTGGGTGTTTACAGCAGTATTATAGTAAAATGGATTCCGAACATCGAAATTTTCAACATTTATGAGACATATAGATTGATTTACGCTTATAACCACACTTTATTCATCATCTCCCAGCCAACGGAACGAAAGTGATACTTTTAAAATATTCGGTCATATTTGTTGATTTAAGTCCGATTTTTCGTAGAATGATAATTTTAATCTAATTCAACTTGGCTGTGAGGAAAAATAAATCATCACTCTACAGTGTTCACGGTGGAGGAAATTCTATTGGGAACATTAAAAATTTTCGCTAATCTCGTTAAGTTTGGGTTTTTTCATATATAACAATAAATAAATCTCTGCGTAGAGAGTAGATCAATGGTTATCACCATACATATATGTATTTATTTGAATTGTGTAACCTTAGGTATAAGAGAAATTTTATTACAAAAACTCAAAATGTTGCTTTTTTAATGTGTTCATTCTCCATTATTTCCTATCACTTTGAAAAGGCAGCTTTTAATTGAAAAACAGTTTTGTTGAAATCGAGGACCAAACCTTGCGGTATGTATCGTTTCATTATCTATGTAAATTAAATCTTGGAGGCAGTGAAGCGATCTTTAATTTTCTTTCGGCGCTCAAGTCAAAAAATATCCCTTTTACAGAAATATGAAAAGTTATTTGAAAAAGTCGTAAAAACATGAGGTGATGGTTTTTAATAATATGATAACATATGATTCTCCACAAAGGCCTCTAAGGGACAATATTAGAAAAACACCGAAAATTCCGAAGAATTTGCCAGTCCATAAGCCGCTCACTTTTCTCCACGAACGAAATATTTTTTTGTCTGAACAGTTCATTTACTTCTAAATATCGAAATTAGGAATCATGGGGTAATTCCAAAGCTAATTTTCATGATGAAAAAAAAACTCTAATTACATATTACAATAAACTTAAAAGTTCATGCTTAATTTTTACGACATGACAACATAAAAAAAAATCATATTAACAATTAATTTTATTTGAAGTAAGTAATGAAAACTCCTGAATTAAGTAATGAAAACTCATAAAAGAAAGTTAATTTTCTAATTCGCTCAATTTTGGGCTCTGAATTTTCTTTCTTCCGCCTGTGTTATTTGCACTGAAGGAGTTATACTCCCCTAATGAAGCAGAATATTCTTGCCTTTTAATTGATGAAATCGTGAACTGTTTTGTCAGGATATTTATGCCATATTCGTTCTTACAGAGATGACGAGGGATGAATTCCTATTATTTTAATGTATTCCTTCCTTTATGCAAATTTTCCTAGACTAATTGAGCTAAGATATATTTTTCCAAACAATTCTTTCGAACTAATTTTCTATCTTCCATGCATTTTGATATTAAAATTTTCTGGCATTGAATAAGGATTTGAAATACTTCAGCTCAAATTTTTTCTCGACTTTTTCTTATTCTAGAACTTTGGATGAAAGCCAACATTGATGCAATCATTAAACTTTACATAAATCCTCCGCTTCCCTTTATGTAGTCTTTGGACGTAGAAACCATTGTTTTCAAGAATATCTAGCTCAAGGGATTTCCTCTCAGATAAAATTGCGCATCGAAAATGAGGGAGTTGTTTTAATAATTTTAAATGCTGTGGTATTTAAAGTATGACTTTTCCAATGCCATACAAATTGAGCAGAAAATCTCAAGTTATGGTATGTGTCCCAAATTTCTGTTCACTTTTTTATTGTAAATATAAATAAATAAAATACAATACAATAGCTGCGTTTTTTTCATCCGGGTCTGGGTCTGGTTCAGTGTTACATGAAAAACAGCGGCCAAGTGCGAGTCGGACTCGCCCATGAAGGGTTCCGTAGCAGCAATTAACATAATATAAAAATTCTTGTAGTTCGTTGTAACTTTGATCGATGTTTTAATAATAGTGTATTTTTGAAAGGTAAATTGCGGTTTACGATTTATGACGTATTAAAAAAAAACTACTTACTAGATCTCGGTCAAACCAATTTTCGGTGGAAGTTTGCATGGTAATTTACATCATATATATTTTTTAGTTTTATCATTCTCTTATTTTAGAAGTTACAGGAGGGGGACACACATTTTACCACTTTGGAAGTGTCTCTCGCGCAAACTATTCAGTTTAGAAAGAAATGATATTAGAAACCTGAATATCATTTTTGAAGACCTATCCATAGAAACCCCACACGTATGGGTTTGATGAAAAAAAATGTTTGAGTTTCAGTTCTAAATATGGGCGGAACCCCCTAAAATTTATTGTTTTTTTTTATTTTTGTGCGAAAATCTTAATGCGGTTCACAGAATACATCTACTTACCAAGTTTCAACAGTATAGTTCTTATAGTTTCGCAAAAAGTGGCTGTGACATACGGACGGACAGACAGACATGACGAATCCATAAGGGTTCCGTTTTTTCCATTTGGCTACGGAACCCTAAAAACGATCCAGGTTAATTACCCAGATAAGGATTTTTGCATCTTACAGGTTGGCATAAGGCAGGCATAACAAATAAAATTGACAACATCAAGTAACAAATAAAATTGACAGCGTGAAAAGGAAAGTTTTTGTTGACATTGCAAGGAATAAAAAAATAATAAACAAAATTATCTATTTAGATAATAAAAAAATAATAAACAAAATTATATATTACTTGTTGTCCTCCATTTTTTCACTGTCAAAACAAACTAACCGTTCCCCAAGGGCCAATGCTACCAACAACGAAAAATTAAAGTGGAACTACTTCACAGCACCTCTGGTGGAATATTCTCTAATTAATCATCTGGTTCATTTAACCCAGACCTCGATAAATTTCTGGGTTTCATGTTATTGTTGTATTTCTCTGTTAAAACAGTGAACTAGACCCAGACCGGGATGAAAAATACGCAGCTAATTTGAAATTCTTTAAAAAATTTAAAAATCAAAAAAATATGTAAACCTCATACAAAGAACAAAAAATGAGTTGAATTTTGTAAACTAAGTGCAATTTATGTATTTCACAAACGAGTTCATTATAATTTAATTTTTATTGTTAAGTTTATAATCATAAAAAAATAATGATCAAACAATACGTTTATTTAAATCAAAATTATTTCAAAATAAGAGATCAAATGGCAAACGGGTATATTTTATTTTATAAAATTTGTTCTTGAACATGTGTTACGTTTTGAAGACTGATAACGAACTCGTCACATCGCGTGAGAAAATTGAATTAGAAAATCAAATAATTAGCTGTAGCTAACACATTTCCATTTCCACATAAATTATTAAAACTCTGATAGGTTTCTTCGAGCGAACCCGAGGTAGAACTTAAAGTGGGACTAGATCGTCTTTATTTAAGTCCGGTGGCAATGAGTACTGCTTGCGAGTTGGGTTTGTTTGCTGCATACGTAAATAGAATTTATGGCGACTTTATGCAAATAACATGCAATATACATAGTTTCGTGTATTCGAACTGTGACGAAATGATAGTAAGGGTGCGCAGTGAGAAGGTGTACATGTGCGGGAAAATTAATTACTTTGCTGAACATCTTGGGAATTGTTTAATATAAAATATCTCTTCATACTGCGTTTTAATGCCTCTTTTATTTGTTTCTAAATTTAGGCTCGAGAAACAATGACTAACAGCAATTGGGGATTGTTGCTGTAATAAGCAAAACGCTATGGGTAACAACTCGTCGTGCTTCAAGTAAGGGCAGTAAATTTGCATTTGTAGTCCGATTTACTCAAGGGCTTATTCCCTGCATTAGAGCCGTCCCGAATTTATAAAACCGCACGGTTGGGGTTTGTGCCAGTAACTCTTCGTTTGAGTCCAGCTGACCCAGCCGGAATGTGAGAACCAAAAAAGTACTTACCCCAAAACGTATTTGTCCTTTTCCCAGATTGTCGAGCAGGAAACCCCTGCCCCCTGCGGTTATGTCATCCTGGCAGTAAACGTGTATGGCTCGCAGATAAAATCAGAACCTACCTTAAAGCTCTAATCATTAGGAAGACCTGGAAGGAACCTGGTGAGTGTCGGCGGTCGAGCAACGGATGGACGACAACTAAAGCAACCAAGTTGGCCGTTCGGTCGTTAGGGCAAATGATAGTCAGCGGAATTGTGGCTAACTCCCGTGCAGATGAATTTTGCATGGCAGGACAAAATGGCATTAATGTAAATTTAACTGAGTAATTTGCATAAAATGCCACTCGCTACTCGCATGAGGATATGTTTGCTTTTGTCCTTTGCCAAACGGACGGTGCCATTATATGGTTTAGTTTTAGCTTGTGCCAGCGCGTACCTCGCCTGCCGCGTCAGCCGCCTTGCGCGAGGGCGAGGGTAGTTTGGCGTCAACGTGCAAAAATGAAAAATCCGATACCCATCAGCAAGTATGCCTCATGTATAAGGAATTTTTCATTTCCGAAAATAGGAGCGTGGGGGTTCTGATTGAACCAAGGATGGAATTACGTGAAAGCACGGAAAAGGCAACAGGATGATGTAAGAAGGTGTTGCCATACTGCTGAGGACATAACTCGACATGCTCGCCTCATTTCTTCACTCTGACTCATATCGGTGTGCCAATATAGTTTAGATTTATGGCTAAAATTGGGATATTTTTGCGATTTGCTTGTGAGCTGTGCCTGAATTTTGCTTTGGAAGGTCATCCTTTCAAATGATTGCCGACAGAAAGGTACCAGATATACGAATAGGTCTTGACAAAAACCTATGTAAGAAAAAATTGATTAAAAGTAAAAATGGAATAGTACCTGCATTATTAGTATTTATTTGGAAGCTGTTAGTTACACGCCGCTAATAAATAATTCCTTAATTGTTTTCTACAGGAAATGACGAAAATTCCAACTTCACATTTCTCTACCGCACTTCACAACTTCACATTTCTCAAAACGCACATATCAGGTTTGGTAAGCGCAACGACAATCGGTTGTTCTATATTTACATGAAGCACCAAACAAAAAATAATCCATCTTTTTAAGGACTTTATTTCTAAATAAATGCTGGTGACGTTTTTGTTTTTTATTATTATTATATATGGATATATATAATAGAACTTTAACAATTATTTTATTTATTTACCATCATCATCACCATCGCCGAAATTCCGTTTTTTTCCAGTCCCGATTTGGGCTATTTTGGCCTAGTCAGAAAAAATCACCTAATGCATGAAAAAAGTTTAAAATTTTAGGGTACGAGAGGTACGAAAACGGCAGTTCTGTGATGATTTAGGGAAGTTTTAGTAGCAATAGCAATGTTGATCTGGCATTTCCTTCATGCCGGATAAACAGTGTTAAGCACCAAGATGTGCTCCAAGCAACGCTCTTGTCATATCTACGTCGAATCCCAGAAAATATTCTTCTTTTCCAAGAAGATAACGCTGGAATTCATGTTATTCGAAACATAGCTTTGATTTGATGGATTGGCTTGCTCGTTCTCCGGATGTCAACCCAATGGAGAACCTTTAGGGTTGATTCGTTCCAAAAGTCTACACCAATAACCGTAAATTTAATAACGTGAAGAGTTCATAACCATCAAAAATTCTTGATCGTTATTAATTGACGTCATGCGTAGAATCCAAGCCAAGACGAATTCTCGCAATTTTAGAGAATAATGGTGGCTAAATAAATTATTAATTTTACCGTTATTTTCATCGATTTTTGGAAAAATCAAGTATATTAACGAAACGTCCTCTTTACCCATTTTTATGATATTTTCAATTTTTACAACAAATGTACCATTATTAGTGTAATAACTGTTTTGTAGATTTTCAGAGCATTTGAGTGCGTAATCTATAATGTAATGTGGGTATATGAAGGTTTTCAAATTTGAGAAAAGTGCGTCAAATCGCCATGATATTTAGCCATCCAAACTTCAAACCTTGAACAAGACAAAATATATGTATATGTACATATATGTACATACATATATTCAGGCAATTTGACTTTATTTTCGCATAATGAAAATTGATATGAGTAAACAATTCAGAGCAAAATTTCCTGCTAAACCTAGAACTGGCACCGATTTGAAAAAAAAACTAACGCATTACGTTTTAGGGCATTCTTATTTATTTAAATCGTAGTGTGGTCATACGCTCACATATTGTTGTCATTGTTGTCAAAGTAAATATAATCAATAATTTAAAAACGATTACGATTAATTACGAAACGTATACGAAGAAAAAGTCCCCATTTTGAAAGGAGTTGAACAAAATTAATTCTCGGTTAACAGGTTAATGATACTTTTAAAATCTGCATATAAGTAACATCATTTATGCCCGATATTTCTCATATTTCTGCATTGTCAGGTTTATCCTCGCATTTATTAAGTTATCTCAACTGAATATTTAGAGAAAATTTAATTGAAGTATGTACTTAGATTAAGAAAAAGGGGAGTTATAGTGCCAACAAGAACTGAAGAAAGTACAGACTCTGAATGCTTTAGCCATTGGTTTGCATTTTAAAGCTTGACAAAGATATTTATATCTTCACATTAAAATCGTTTGGTTGCCAACAAAAAATGTCTTTTGAATGAAAATTATCAGCTCCTACGCCTATATATCTTGAAGTAAAAAACAAGAACCCTAATCGTGACGTTAGATAATAAAAAATATATATTCAGGGTGTCTGGAATAAAGTGTTACTAATCTTGTTTTTGGACTCTGGCGTCAAAATAAGTGCTACCAACTCCCCGAACGAAATGGTCTTGTAGGTTGCTTTGAAACCGTAGAGGCAAGTAAATATTTCAGCGCAGACCTTGGACCCTCCAACGAGATTCGGCGGCACCTTCACACAAAGCGATTGTCACTTAGAAATGGCTAAAAAACAATGTTTTGAAGTTTATTTCTTCTAGATAGATATCCAATTCTCCAGAAGTAAATCCAATGGCTTTTCGATCTGGGTCATGTTGGAGATCAGAGTTAATACCAAAAAATATGTGAGTTAGGACGCTTTCAAAGCAACACTGATTCATAAATGGAACGAAATTCCTCCAACTTGCATTCCTGCAGCGTGCGAATTTTTTTTTTTTGTCTTTTATACAAAATTATATACACAAAAGGTGGATATATGGAACAATAAACTTAAATTTCAAAAATCTAATATATATTATGATGTTTGGCTTTGAATAAAGTAAAACTCTGTAAAAGTGCATCTATTATAACGTTTTAAATTGATAACACTTCACATCGACCACCCTGTATATTTAAGAAACGAATTAGGTACCTGTAGTTAAAAAACCAATTATTTATTAACAATACACAGATTGCATACCTTTGTGGAATCTAAAAGAATTCAGCAAAATTTTCGACCTCGAAACATCACAGAAATTTCTGCCCGTATTCCTGGATATCTGAATCTGACCTGGTTCAATCAGAGCGAGTTGGGTCTGTTGATTACAGAAATGTTTTGTTGTGCCAAATGGAATCTGCTCGGCAGACAACATGAAGTGCTGGCGTGTGTAGAAGGCCGGAGCACAATGAGTCGCCTCTGAATGGAGGGTTCATTCCACACGGAGCTCTGATTAAGCATCACCTTCATGTCCTGCCTTAATTAAAGAACAAAAGTTGCGTGCTGCGTAGCAACAGGTCTTTTCCTTTGTATTTATCTCAAAATCATAGCCTAACAAGCCTTGACATTTCTAGGACGTTCTTCTAACAATCTGTTTGCTTTTTTCCCCATTTTCAGGAATTTCCTCATTATCCAGCTGCGGAGACCCAGAACGCCTTCCTGAACTCCCCCCTGGCGACGAGCAGCGCCTGCAACGAGCTGCATTGCACCTCCAGCAGAAATTAATTTTTCGAGAATGGTTGAAGGAGCATAGACTGCAGCACCACTATACCAGATTGATTGGAATTGAAGTATCGTCGCTCGAGGATGTTTACTGGCTCGAGGACTCCCGGGCCAGCAAGATACTAGGGAAGGATTGGCAAATCTGGTCCCGTGCCCGACAGACCCTGCCCACGTCCAAACCTCTGCTAGATGCTCTGAAGGCGCAACTATGGTCGACGGTGGTCAAGTCTAGCCAGCACCAAGACGCATGGACATGGGGAGGGATGTTAGTCGTGTCTGTTTCCGTGGCAGGTCTAGTTACATTGGCTGCAATGACCCAGCCCTCATTAGCGCCAGAAGCGCGGCACTCGCTGCTGCAGTACGTCACCGGGAAGTACCTGCTGCCAGCTAACTGCAAAGTCCATTGGGACTGGACAGACCCACATGTTGTTGGCGGTACCATGTGCTTTATCGTTCGATTCTATCAACGAAATGGACAGCCTTACCCCATCTGTGATACTGATCAATTTTTTGTTGAAGTCACTGAAGGGACTCGCAAGGTAATTGATTGAATTCTTGATTTGTTTTAATAAACCATTAGATATTAATGTCAAACAATACTGGAAAATCCCAAGATTCTATCCTATGGAATTTGTAGAATGTTGATTTTAATTTATTCTAGCGCGTTCAGGATCAAATATGGGTAATTCTATATCAACTGAGTGTTAATCAAAGCAAGTTTAAATTTTTTTTGAAGGTTGCACAAACCGTCTAAAAAGGATGAACTAAAAAATTTTGTGCACACACATTATGTTCTATAAAATTAATAGTTTTAGTGATATGATTATTACTCAATATTTTTTGCACAATGTATTATATTCTGGAGATTTTTGTAATAATTTAACTTTATTATTTATTTATTATTTTAAAGGGTAATGGTAGTATTGTTAAGGAACTTTGTAGAAAACTTTAACTTTTATACTAAAGACACACTGTACTTCATAATGAAGTAAAAATACATTTCAAAATATTTTCAAACATTAAAGTCTACGTGAATATGGACGCAGAAAAAAAAATCAAATGAATATCGCTGCGGAGAACTCATTTCATATTCTCTAATTTTTAAATTCACATTCGAAAGGAAAAAAAAGGGTCCCCATTTTCGCGGATAGGTTGCGCAGATTTAGCCACAGAGGCCTTTCTTCTTCATTTCGAAGCCGCTAGCTAGTCTAGCCAGAGCAACCTAACGAATGTAGAGGTACAAAAGGACGATTCTATAACTTTTTTGTTTCAATTTTTATGAACGCGACGAAGTAGTCTTAAATTTATATGCAGATACCCCGAGGCAATTATTTAAATTTCTTGTGTTCTTGCTAACGAAAATAAAATCAATATATGGGAAAATAACAAGAACCATTCAATAGTTAATTCTTCCAAAAAGTGTTTTCCTCTGTTTGTTTGTTTGTAGAAATTATGAGGATCAAAATATAAAACTTTCATGAAAAACTTAGGTGGTCTTAAACTTATCTGCAAAACTGTATATACGTGTGCAAAATGTCTGCCTGTTCGGATGTCAGGAAATGGTTCAAAATTGACAGGAAAGGAAATGATCTAAATAAAAGCTTTGAAGAACTTTAACTCAAAAGCAATGATTTGAAGGTTTGAAAACCTTTAATACATGTTTAATAGAATTACCTTTAGTTATTGTTGGAAAGAATTTGAATGTGCTATTGGTTGGCATATAGAATCCGATATCTTAAATTTTATAGCAGGAGGGAGACAGAATTGCAGGCTAAGTTTTAATTTGAACTAAGCTTAAACACTAACTAAGTCCCATAAAAATTCGTTCAAATTCTAAAACTTTTCTAAACTACATATGTATACGAATTGAAGTTATTAAAAAAAAGAAAACATTTTTGTTTACATACATATTTATTTACACATAGAGAAATTTATATGAAATTTATACATATAATGATTTGCAGTGGTAAAATAATAAATTACAATTTTTTCGTTCCTTGACAGGTGGTCACCATCAGTGAGTTGGGATCGTCGACAGATCCCAACAACGCGAACATAGCCAAAGTAAAATTCACCGTTCGAACTGCGGGGCAATACAAAATTTCAGTATTAATTGGATCTAGTCACATCGCCGGAAGCCCTTTTACGAAGACCTTCAACCCTGGGCCGATGGACGCGAGGCGTTCGCGATTCATCCGACCTGCGAGCACAGTCGTCTGCTGCGCCGGCGCTCCCACACTCTTGCACATTGAGCCAAGAGATGAATTTGGCAACGCCTGCGTCTTTAAGTCGGATGATGACCCGGTCAAGGTAATTGTTAGAAGTGTTCTGAAACCTAAATCGTTAAAACCAACTGCAATTCAAGGGCTACAAGGTTGAAATCTTCGACTTGCACGGTAATTCCGTCGATAAACTGTCGCGTGCCATATCATTTTCCTACGATAAAGTGAATTCCCGAGTTGCAGTCACAGCCCTCTTCCCAGAGCCAATTTGTCTCCGTGCAGTAATAAGTCACTACTCGCAAAAATTGCCCAACGGCGATTTCGACATAATCGTATTGAGCAGTAAGTAGTCTTCATTAATCTATGTTTTAACTATCTTACTATTTGTTGCCTTATAGGCAGCGACACAACATTGGTCCACAAAAATATTGCTTCACGGAAGCACAATATTTGTTACGAAGCCAAACTCCTAAATATCTTTGGTCAACCAAAAACAAAGCCTCGTAAGGTTCTATGCTATGTTGGACCTAAGCAAGTGAGATTGAACTACTTAAGAGCGTTTAAAATGGTCATCAAAAATTACTTCAAGAAATCACTTCTCTTCCAGGTGACCATCAAGGAGCTGATTCTTAAATTTATTCCTAAGCGCATTGCAACATTCCGGCTGTGCCCTTCAACGAAATTCCACTTCCTTCCCCATTCAGCCCTGCAAACCCACGGTCCGGTGTTCATAATCGACGACGGATCCCAACCGAAAATTGAGCTGGCCTCAAAGGATCGGAATATTATCGCAGCTACGTTCACGCACTTCCTCCTGAAAAATATCGGCGGGTCCGAAACGTTTAAAGATAAACAAGATTTCTTCTATCACGAAGTCAGAAAATTCCACTCGCATTATTATCACGAGAAGCTGTCCCTCAGAGTACAGAGGGAGAAAATTCTTGAAAGCAGCATGAAAGCGACAAAGGGATTTTCGGTATCAGACTGGTGTGGGAATTTTGAAGTCACTTTCCAAGGGGAGCAAGGTAATTAGCGATCAATATTGTGAAGCCAAGTTAATTAATTTCATTAATTCATTTCAGGTATTGACTGGGGAGGACTGCGGAGGGAGTGGTTTGAGCTAATTTGTAGTTCTTTATTCGACCCCCGTGGCGGACTCTTTTGCACATTCCATGATAAGCGGCAGGCTCTCGTGCATCCTAATCCTCATCGGCCAGCACATTTGAAATTAAAACACTTCGAGTTCGCTGGCAAAATTGTTGGAAAGTGTTTGTACGAGAGTGCACTTGGTGGTTCCTATCGGCAATTAGTACGTGCTAGATTCACGCGATCCTTTTTAGCACAATTAATTGGCCTCAGAGTACATTACAAGGTAAGTTAATTATCGTAGACCAGTTCGAAATGAAAATAGATAATGTTTAACCCTACTACACAGTTTAAAAATTTAAGGAAACGCTTTTAATCATCTATATATTAATACGTGAAGAGAAAACTTTGTACCCCTTTTTAAGCATATTGGGCGGATGGAGGAGTGTGAGATTTGGCATAGTTAAAGTTTATATAGAGAAGAAGTGCAGAAAGCTAAAATTTATGAATAAGATGTGGTAGAAATACATTAAATTAAATTAAATAAATTCATTATTTACGTTCATACTATCAATTTTAAACGCATAGTAGTCTGTGGTCAAACTGTCGTAATTTTATTATTGATATTGCCAATTTCAAACACATAGTAGGCTGTGTACATTCGTATTTTTCGTAGTAACCCCAGTAGGTCGAATTTCGGCCACAGGGCGACCACTAGTATTTCTAAATATGTCTAATTTGCTTTAAAAGCTGATATTGCTTATAAAGGATTACATTGAACTGGGAAAATATGGGTCAATTGTAAACATTTTATAATAAAAACCGTTTTTGGTTCCTTGACTCTGACGAAAAAAAGATTTAATTTTACTACTCCATTATCTTTCTCTTCAAAAAACAAAATGCTTTTATACAGGGTGACAGGTGTGAAGTGTTACCAATTTAACTCTATAATATGTAGATACACATTTAAATATTTTTACTTCGTTCAAAGCCAAACATCAAAATACATATTAAATTTTTGAAATACATATATGTATAAGATATGTATATCCTCCATTTGCGTGTACGTATAATGTTGTTTAAAAGACGAAAAAAGATTCGCGCGTTGCAAGAATGCGAGTTGGAGGAATTTTGTTCAATTTATGAATCAGTGTTGCTTTGAAAGCGTCCTAAATCACATATTTTTTGGTATTAACTCTGATCTTCAGCTTGGCCCAGACTGATTGGATTGGATTTACATCTGGAGAATTGGACATCCATTGTTTAAAAAAAATGAATTTCGAAACATTATTTTTTAGCCATTTCTGAGTGAGTGACGATCGCTTTGTGTGAAGGTACCGAATCTCATTAGGAGATCCAAGGTCTACGCTCAAATATTTAGTTGTTTAGAGTTTCAAAGCAACTTCCAAGATCGTTTCGGGATAGTTGGTAGCACTTTTTTTGACGCCAGAGTCCAAAAACAAGATTAGTAATACTTTATTCCGGCCACCCTGTATATTTGCCTTTGAAACTATACAATTTGTTTTAAAATTAAAGCACTTAAGACTTAAAAATTTTAATATTTAACAAGGAACATGAAATCACCATATCCAACTGTATTTTAACTAAGTAATAACAATTAAAGTATTTTTTCTCATTCCCAGTATTTCGAACAAGATGATCCGGATTTGTATTTGTCGAAAATCAAATATATTTTGGACACTGATCTCGATACGAGCGAATCTTTGGAGTTGTATTTTGTCGAAGAAGTGTACGATGTGAGCGGACAACTGTCCAAAACAGTTGAGCTTATTCCAAATGGGTCAAAAGTAAGAGTTACAAATTCAACGAAGAATCAGTACCTGGATGCCCTCGCGCAACAGAGACTATGTAACAGCGTCCGGGACGAAGTTGATAGCTTCCTGAAAGGTTTGAATGGGATCATTCCGGACAACCTATTGAGTATTTTTGATGAGAATGAGCTGGAGGTAAATATTTTTAAATAAATATTTGATGATTTATTTAAATGGATATTTCTAGCTGCTCATGTGTGGTACTGGGGAATATTCAATAGCAGATTTTAAGGCACACCATATTGTTAATGGGAATTCACCGGAATTCAGACGGGTTCTGGGCTGGTTTTGGGCAGCCGTTAGCAATTTCAGTCAGACGGAAATGGCTAGATTGCTTCAGTTTACAACCGGATGTTCACAGCTCCCTCCGGGTGGCTTCCAAGAGTTGAACCCCCGATTCCAAATAACAGCAGCGCCCACTTTTGGAAATCTACCAACGGCACACACCTGGTAAGAAATTTCCTTGGATTTTCATCCTTTCGTCTAAACTTTGTTTATTTTCCCAGTTTTAATCAACTATGCCTTCCCGATTATGAAAGCTACGAGCAATTCGAGAAAGCTCTGCTTTTAGCTATCAGCGAAGGCAGCGAGGGTTTCGGAATGGTCTGAGGCCTGAACCACATTTGCCGGAGCTCGTCAGTAGGACTGAGTGGGCACGTGATATTGAGCACATTTTTATTGGGCTACATTGATTTAAGAAAGAAGTTCTTTTCATTGCCATTCATGGGTTCGCTAATTTTCGCAAAGCTTTAATATTCGACTTAGCGAATAGCAAGGATATTTAAGCCTTTAAAAGTGGGGCATTTTGACAAACCCATGCAGGCCAAATTGGGTCTTTTCTCCTAGGATTAAATTAAGCAGACCCTTTGTTAAACTAGACTTTCAAATTTAATGCAAGTAATTAGGATTTTCTTGGAAGAAGCGCCCTTTTCGGCTTCTCACGCATTTTACAATATTTCAATACGTGGAAATGCTTGGGAGGTTTTTTATGTGCTTCTGTAGACACGTTTTGCAGTTACTTGATTTTACGGAGGAAGTGTCTTGAGCAATGTAAAATAATTTAAGTAAGTTTAGTATTTCATTACTGGTTAATTTAACGCTATGGTAGGATTACACCATTCTACCAAATATTGGAAGGCAATAAATAGAAAATAATGGTACACTATCCTATATAAAATTTTTACAGTCGCGAATTAATTCGCTTTTATTTATTTTTCAATTAGTAACTTATTCATCGGATAAGGACACCTAAATCAAATTACTTATTAATTTGGTAAAAAAAAGGAAGTTATTCGAACTTCTTAACATTAAATTATTAAAATACATTCGAGCCTTCGTTATGATTATTATTATTTAATTTTAGAAGCCTTTTAAAGGTAATAAAAACATAACTTTTAAATGCAATCAGTGGTACAATATCTGAATTTGTTTTGCAAATTCGTTGTAAACAAAACACATGCTTTTTGTTTTAACCGAAAATGTATCTACAAGCCTGGAAAATACAATACTGGTTACTACCAATAAACTAATATAATATTACAATATAATTTTAAATATTTAGGTTTTTCCAACTATCTTTATCTCTTATACAATTGGCTTTAATTTTGTACAAAACAAGTTTCATTCAAGTATTTATTTCCATACGCATGTCATTATTTAGATTACCATAATTTTATATACTTTTAACTTTTAAGTGTAAAACTCTCATTCCACATGTATGTAAATCGTTTTGAGTTGGAAATACATAGGTTAAATAAAAGTTGTATTTGGTTGGCCTTACTTTACAAATGCATTATGAAATAATTTACCCATCCTTTATCTGATTTTGGTAACATTTCATGATGGAACGAAATCTTTAGTTGCACACTTTAATAAATGTTTTACACTCTCACAGAAACTAAAGCAAACCCACTACCACTCAACGATGTCCTATTTTTTTATCTAAATGCAGATTATAATGTGACTTGTCCTAAGAATTTTTGGATTTATCAAAAACTTTAGACTTATTAAGTCTATATTCTTGTACGCTTGGAAGGAATTAGAGCAAGGATTAAGCCCTCTTCTGCCATGTACAATAATTTGAATAAACCAGTTTTGTTAGACAATTCCGAAAAGTGGTGGTACAGGAAAAGTTCTGTTCCACTTCGAATATTTTTGTTAATTTCAGATTTGTAACATCGGATTTGGCCATAGGGTCAATGTTTCCTAACTTTTTACCAATAAAATCATCAAAAAAGGTGATAAGGTAAGTCCCTGATTTCTAAGAAAATAAGCAAATATATACTAAACGTTGAAATAAATCCGAGTTTTAATATTTTGCAATTTTCGGACTTGATTCTTTTTCTTATATTTATTACTTTACACACCAACAGGTGACCAAACAAATAAAAGATATAGGGAGTTTTTAGAAATGCATAGTTGCGTAAAATTTGCCTTTGCATGTTCGATAATTCAACCTTCATGTTCACAAATGCAATCTGACCGCGCAAGCTTTAGACATCTTTGCAACCAAAATAAGAACCTGACTTGGCTGACTAAAAAGAAGAATACTGAGAGCTGTCAAATGTTCTAACGGTTTTCTCAAGTAGAGCTAGAGGACATTTATGAATGCAATTAAAATGGCGGATTTTGTTCAAATATGCAGTTGCGCAGTTGACTTGCGTGGAAGTAAACCGACTGCAAGTTTGACGAAATGCATGCAAGCAACCATGAATTTCTAAAAACGCCCATACCCTCAACTTTAGTAATAAATAAATAAATAAACTTCGAAATGTTATAAAGTTCTGGTATGGAAGCTTTTTTAAAATCAGTTCTAAATACATATCTCAAAAATTTACACAATTCTGTTTCGTGATTTTAAAATAGGTTTTCCACATTTTGAATTTTGAAACTTATATATCATATGATATTTTTATTCGACAGTATTCTAAAATCTAGAGAGGAACTATAAAAGCATATTGAGGGAATCTTATATTCCCTTTATTATTTATTATATATTTATTTTATTAATTTATTTATTGCCAATATATTATAGATATTCTCTTCTAACTTTCTTTTCTTCTAGCCTTCTTCCTTTAATAAAAGTTCTTAAATATTTTTCAGTGTAGGTAATTTTTGTGTTTCCTCGTAACAAATTATTGAATTCTAGAACTACGGGGATAACTAAAGCGATCGTCTGGTTATGTTTAGCTTCCTTTTAAATTAAAGTTGGAAAAATAACTTTAAATCTGTTTATCCTTTGCGGTTCAATGTCCAGTCTAATTCAACATAAAATTTCCTTGCAGCTGGTTTCAACGTCATGTGTGGCTCAACATAACTTTTAAATTTAAGAATTATAATTATTTTAATTATTTCTGCACGTCAATGCGCGATTATCTCATATAAGTCAAGAATGAATAAAATATAATAACACGGACATTATTAACTTATTGTTATACTTGAAACTCATTGCTAAGAAATTATTTTTTACGTTGCCTTTAATAATTCAATACTACATACAAATGATTGCCTTAATTAAAAAAAAACAATTTGTAAGAACGAAATATATTTTTACATTTGCCCAAGACACTTATCTGGGGAAATAGAATAATACTCAGATCATTAAGCCAGGTGAAAACGATTCAACTACGGGTTTTAATAGTTTTTATTAATCTCATTAGCATAGTTTTGCTGTTTCTGAAGCAAAAAATGACGCACATTAAAAATTAAGAGAACAAAAAATTAGACTACTTACTTAATGTTAGCGTAGATATACATCGCTTATTTAGAGCCTGATGCAAATTTAGTGTGAAAGGCAAATTAAATGTAACTTGCCCAAAAGAGCATAAGAAAAGTTTAGTGTTCTTTTACAAAACAAAGTGTACATATTTATGCTGTTTTGTGATATTAAGAGTCATTTCTGTACTCCGCGCAACCAAATTGTATTTAAGCCGATGGAAATACATAAAATAAAATGTTAGCAAATTGCATTTCAAGTTATTTTTTGGGAAAATCAATGTACAATATAACGGACAAAATAAAGAGTTCGATTATGTATTTTTGTTTTACTTTGGCACTTTATTAGAAAAGGTTAAATATTTCTGTTTCGGTTGTATGATTTGAAGCTGTAAATTATAAAAGCCAATTATCTTTATTTCTTTGTATTACTAAGAAATATTATCAAATTGGCTGATTTTTCAGTATGTTGTGTATTTTAGCTCCCTAATCAAAAGTCTCTATGGCCGCTACGTCCTAGAACCCCAGGATTTTGAGATACAGGGTGTTCAGAATTCTCGGAACGGTCGAATATTTCGGAAAGAATACATCGCAACGGAAAACAAAAAAATAGGGTAAAATATTTTTAATAGAAGTATTCAACTCTACCAACCCTTACCTCCACCCCCACCCTTGAGCGTGGGGGTGGGGGTAAGGGTAACTTTTTTTTTCAACCCATTGTTTTTGCAGATTCAGATTCTTCATAAAAAATACGTAACTTTTGTCTGAAACATTTTTTTATATTCGGTGTAGGTGGCGCTGTATTAGTAAAAAAATGAAGAAAATCCTGATATGCTCGAATATTTCAAATAGGAAACTTCGCACCGAAAAGCAAAAAAATGTGGGTTGTCTTACTTCAAGAAAAAAGTTACTTTCACCTCCTTTCCCCCGCCCACAGCGATTGGAGGGGGTGAGGATTGATACAGTTGAACACTTCTTTGAAAAATAGTCGACCCCTATTTTTTTTGTTTTCCGTTGCGATGGGAGTGGGGGGTAAGGGTTGATAGAGTTAAATACGTCTTTTAAAAATATTTTACCCCTATTTTTTCTGCTTTCCGTTGCGATGTGTTCTTTCCGAAATATTCGGTCGTTCCGGTACTTTTGTTACACCCTGTATCTCAAAATCCTGGGGTTCTAGGACTTAGCGGCCATAGAGACTTTTGATTAGGGAGCTAAAATACACAACATACTGAAAAATCAGCCAATTTGACGGAAACCGGATTTCCATAGACTCTGTGCGGGGTCCTTTGAACTTTAAGGAATTTTTACCCAATTTTACCAAAACTCGTAAATTCGATTCGAACAGATTACACATTTGGACCCAGTAATTGCATTAATTCGGCAGTGACAGACTCACAGCGAATGTTCAACTCGCTAACCATAATAGTGGTGTTAACTAAATTCTTTCAATATAAGACTAACTTTAAATGCTCGCACATTTAGTTTTGTGCAGAGCAGCTGCAAATCTGTAATTGTAGTAACAAATTTTTAAAAGGCTTAGCAATTCGATAACGAGCAGTTAATTTATTTTGAGATGTTTTATTATGAAAACATATCATTTAAAGTCACTGTGCAAAAATTTAAATTAAAGCTAATATAAAAATAAATATAGCTCTAAAACAATTTAGATAAAACAATGTCAATGAAGGCGTATCACCAGCGTACGAAATGCAACAACGGTGTGCAGAGTTTTTAATTATTCCAGATTAATTTTAAAGCCTTGTTTAGCTTCGGAGCTGTGAAGCTTTGCATCGAAGGCGGGGGAATGGCGGGCAACAGGTAAAAGAGCAGCAGGTGAGCGTATTGGAGGCTCAACTCAGGGAAGCTCGTGAGCGCCGACTTCATCTTGTACTTGAGTGAGTTTTTAAGTTCCTCCTGGAGTAGAGCGACTTTTCCCTTGAGTTCTTCGATGGTCTTCCTTTGGCTCAAATCTAATTTTTCATATTCCTGGCACTGAGTCTCTTTTCTAGAAGACAAGCGTTATTTAAATCCATTATTTATATGAATTACCCATTTTTACATTTTAAGATCGCAAAGCCTTTTGTCGAGTAATTTCAACTGGCCCTGGAGCTTTGCTAGCTCTTCGTCTTTTCCTGAAATTTGGTCCTGCCACAATATCTGTTTATCGCAGGACTCAAATTTAATTTGTGCAAGCTGAAATTCAATGGAAAACAGTTTTAAATTGAATTCAGTAGTTGTGTATAATTTTAAAATAAATAGAAGAATTTTAATCCAAAATATATGTAATTATAAGTTATGTTGTCATTCTAGGCTTATAGATATCAGATAAATAATTGTTTCCAAGAAAAAGCTTTAGGTCTTCGTCGAATCGATTTAGAGCACGTGTTGTTGCGATTGCGACGGGTCAAGGCTACACAATGAACCTTTCAATGGAGTCGATGGGCAGGAGGAACCCTTTCACAAGGACACGGGGTTTGCTAAATCAATACGAATCGTCCTTGGCTTCTTTATACAACTTTTGGCGGTTTCATTCTATCCGAGCAGAACAGAACCAAATCAATTTTCTACTCATTCCACGGCTAAGAGCGGTTCCAAGAATTATTGATCTTTGTAATGAGGGCGTGTGGAATACTTATGTATTTATGTCATATAATATATATATATACATATATGTATATATATAAGTATAATAATCAGAATGGAGATCTTTAAATTTGTAAAATGTCTGTTCTATAACAAATTGACAACAATTTTTGAACTTTCACACATATTCTGCATTTCAAGTGAAATTAAATCGAAAAGAGCTTTTTAATTCAAATTCCTTTATAAAATGTTTAAAATTGTAAAAAATTCATTTCAATTTCCTTTAATTTCAATTATTTTTTGCACAAAAAACTTTTAAATATTCCGATTGGATTTTCTATCAAATTATCTTAACTACTTTGAACAAAAAATTATTCGAAAGAAGCTTACAAAAATAAATAAAATGAATAAAAAAAAGTACTTTTATATAAAGTCCCTTAAATATTCACAAGTTCGTCTCAGTAACCCTTTAATTTCAAAAGTGCCATAAACCTGCCTTATTCAGATCGAATTGAAAAGCGCTTACAAATACCCTTTTTGGACAAAAATTGCTTAAAAAAGTAGCAACATTGTTCATAAATTAATTGCAGTAAGCTTTGACTTTAATTAATTTGTCCGCTTATAGCGTCAAAATAATTCGATTGAATTTTTCTATCAGATAATTTTAACCACTTTAAAAGAAACAATTAATTGAAGTCAAAGGTTACTGAAATTAATTTATGGAAGTTTTAGTAATTATATTAGGGAACTTTTGTTAAAAAAAGACTTTTATCAAATCTTTTAGATTCGATTCGAACGGATTTAAGAATAGAGCAGAGGTCTTATTCATGAATTCGATCGAATACATGCGAATCTAATCAAAAGGAGCTTACAAAAGCCCATTTTGGATAAAAATTCCTTACTAAAGTTCCTAAAATTTTCATAAATTCATTTTAGTTACCTTTGACTTCGATTAATTTTTCCGTAAATAGCGTCAAATTAATTCGACTGAATTTTACTATCACATAATTTTAAACAATTTAAAATTAATTGAAGTCAAAGGTAACTGAAACGAATGTGATAAAAAAGTAAGAAATTTATTAAGGAATTTCAATTCAAAATGTGCTTTTAAAAGCTTCTCTCGATTCGATTCGAATGGATTCGATCGAGTTCATGAATAAGGCCCCAGGTTGAAAAAGGACGTAAACATCTTCGAAATAGGCTTTACTCCAGACAGTTTTTAATCCGGATCAAATTTCAATCGGCAAAAGGTCATAAACGAGGTATATTACTGAGAGTTATGGATTGAACTATCGGTCCCAACAACACTAAATTTAAACTAGACTACAAACAAAGTTTCTTTATACAACACATTTTGACTCCAAAGAAAGATATTTTAAAAAAATATTTTTTTATTATAACTCGTAAGACTAGAAACCAAGTAACAAATTTTATAATTTTACCAAATTTAGAATTTCTGAAACTGTGATATGCAGAAATACAAAAATAAATAAATAAATAAATATCAAAATTAAAACAAGCGATTTAGAAATAAAATATTTTCTTAAACATGCGGAATCCAAATATGTAGGTATACAACAGGGATGCGCGAATATTAGACGTTCTAAAAATTCATTTATTTGAAATATTAAATAGAAAAACTTCCTCTTTTAATTAGTTCGTCGACAAAAATGTATTACAATGTCTTGCTTTTCAACAGATAATTTAACCCTTGCTACTCGGCTTTATTCGATTAATTGTGGTTGGCAAATATTAATAACACAAAGCATTTTTAAATTCTATACCGAGAAAAAAAACGAACAGCCTCTAAAAACATCGTTTGCTTTTTTTGACCATGATGGTATACTTTGTGTCAACTACAAAACATTCGCAACCCCCAATAGCCCCAATCACAAACATCTCACCCCCAAAAGGACGCATTCCTCAGCTATGAGTCATCGACTAGGCTGGATATCAGACTACAAAAGCTTTCTGCTGAGGGGGTGAAGTGAAAGTATTTTATTGATTATTCTCATTCAAATATTGCTTCCTGGAAAAGCGGCAGGCTCTGGAGTTAGTTGAAGCTTTTCCAAGAATCCTGCCTGATTCACAGTTGCTGAGTCATACTATTTGGAATGCGAACGAAACAGAACGTTACGTCCGAAAGGAATTCCGATCTGATTGTAATCAGACCTAAGTGTAACATAAATTAATTTGATTTTACCTGGTTCAGCAAATCGTTTTTATTATTTTCCAATTCCTGATTTTTTCGCTGCTCAGCGGACAAATAGGATTCAAGTTCTCGCTCGCGGGACATACACTTGAACAATTGGCTTTTGGTTTCGCTCAGGACCATGTTCAAACCTTCGTACTCCTTGTCGCGGATTACCAACTCCTTTTCCACCAAGCAGTTCTTTGCCTTAAGTTCAACAAAGGAGGTGTTCAATTCAGCATACATGTCCTGAATTTTCTTCTGATCGTCCATCATCCGACGGAGCCTGCTGTTCAACTCGTCGTTCTGTTTCTGTTCGATCTTGAACAATGAGTTGAGCACGTGGATCTGGTTTTTGATTCGGACCGACTGTAACGAGTATTTTAATTTAATAAAATAAAATCCTTAACGAATGTGACTTTACGTTTTTCTTCAATTTGCTGACTTCATCGTTCAGTCGTCTTACATCGTCTCGTCTTCGACGCCAAGCATTCAGCATGATAGACGCGAATATCCGCATGCCGGCTAGCCTCGCGTCTAGTTCCGCTTCTTGTCCATCTTTGAAACAGTAGTAGTCACTATTTATCAAAAAGGATCGCTCTACCTTAGAATCTGATCTGGGAGTAATCTGTTTTAGGGCCATGCTTGCGGGGACTATGGCCCTTGATTGTCGACTCCCCGATCTCCTGCGTTGCATATCCATATGAGAATAAGACTTCCTCGTCCTGAAAATTTGTCTGGCAATGTAAATTGCCCTTCTATCTTTATCTAAATGTTGGTGCTCTTCAAAGCAACAAAAGCTTTCCTCGCTAACAGTTTGCTCCTTTTCTACTTCACGTATAAATGGTTTCGGTATTTTCGTTGCGGTCTGGTCTGGATCAATTTTCTTCACAGCGATGCGTTTACTAGGCAAACTAGAAAATTTTGATCAATTTATTTTTCTTTTGTGGCAATCACACTCTAAAAATTTTCAGCAGATGGGGCTCATTTCGAGCAATTTCCGAGAAATTAATAAATAAAGGTCGCTTTTCTGGTCTATTTACGCAAAGACTGCGAATACAAAGATATTTTGTTTCGAACAGTTGTCATGGCAACTCTGATGCTCCCATGAGTGAATCATGGCCTACATGGCTCTACAAGTAAAATTGATTTTGATTTACCTCGGCTCTTTTGGAGCTTTTTTCCTTTTCCCAGTGTTAACGGGCCCAACTGGTCCATCTCCTGAGGGGGCGGGAACTTCCTTGTTGGAATCTCTTGATCCCTTGATGATGACGTCAACAGTTGTGGTTGGCGGCATTATTGAGATTACCTATTCGATTGCAATATTTTTCTGCACAAAACTTTAATATTCGTCTTAGCCCACAGGCAATTAAAATGCTTTGTAAAGTGTAAAATATCCGTAAAATCTTACAAATCCTTGTAAACTCTTTGAAAACTGAAGTTCAATTGAAAATATTTCTGGCCTTAAATAGATTTCAAAGCTCTCAATGGTTGCTTGTACAAATGTAAGGGTAACTACATTTATACTTTTACAGTGAAGTTATTCAGATACATATTAACTGTTTGAAGCACAAAGTATGACCACAAAAAATGACCTATGAATGACTTCAAAACTGAACACGTTTTATTATATGAAAGCAATAAAAACACTTTCAAAATAAACTTCCCATTTTTAGGATAGCGACTCAGTACTCAGTCGTTAAGCTTCCTTTACAAAATCCCAGCTGCGATAGTAACAGATTAATTACAGTGTTAGATTCCAGTATCTACAGTTTGTTCCAAAAACCAATGTTCAAACCAAACTGGATGACGGGCCATCTTATGACCGTTAATTTTTTTCAATTTTATATCAATTAATGTCTCATTAAATATAATACCTAGAGTGGTGGCAGTTTTTGCAGATTGCAACTTGCTTTTTTTAGATTTTTAAACAACAGTTTATTTATTAATTCATAAAATATTTGATCTTAACATCTACATCTACTTACCTAAATTTACACTATTTTTTTTAGTATTACTTTAATAATTTCAAAACTTCTTGTTGCACATACATAGTTAAAAGTAATTTCTTTTATATTTTCAATTGTATTATTATCTCGATTTCGAAAAAATCGTTACTTACACTGTTTTTACCTGTACCCTTCATATACACTGCGCGACAACTGAATAGGTTCACCATATAATTATTGCATATCTACCTGCAGGAGAGGTAAGGAGCAAAAACACATACATGCTTACACACATACTCGTGGGGCAATCAAAATGAAGCCCTTTTCGGGGAAGTGCAATGCATGCAAAAATTCTAGGAATCTAATTACTGAAAATCTGCCTATAAAAGTGCGACAACTGAATAGGTTCACTTTTTTTAAAGGTAATTATATGAAGGATAATTTAGGAATTTCAGGTATTTGAAATTAAAATATAATAGTTGGGTAAAGTAATAATTTATTTTATAACTCTTTAGTATCTAGTTATTTTTCCATTTTTATTTATGACCTCTGACATTCTTCTGGGTAATGAATGTAATATTTCCATTCCAATTTGATCTTATGGCCTCCACCAGGTCTGTAGTTGATTGGTACTGCTTGCCACCTTCATAAATTTTCTTTGTCAGCCATCCCCATAAATTTTCTATAATATTAAGGTCAGGTGAATTAGCTGGCCACTGTAAACGACGGATTTCTTCGCTATCTAAATAGTCTGTTACTACTCTAGCCGTGTGAATTGGTGCATTGTCTTGTTGTAGAATCCATGGGCTTCCTTGCATGTACTCGTTGAAGTTTGAAATTTCCCGTTGCAACAATTCTTTGTAACCCAAACCGTCGCAACGTTGATCTATTACAACGATGTTAATTGGGCCATTAAAACAAATAGCTCCCCACACCATAATAGATCTGCTGTGGTGACGTGACAAATACATAGGATCTTTCCTAAGATCATGAAAATAATAGGAAAATCCGTCAGGTCCATCCAAACAGAATCTTTTTTCATCTGTAAAAATAACATCTCTCCATTCGCTGATCCAGTGTGAATGTTGTCGAGCAAATTCTAGTCGCGCAGTCTGATTTCTCTTTGTTAACGCAGGTTTTTTCTTCAGACGCAGCCGCCTAATTGTTGGGGATGCCTTAATGATCCTTTGCACCATTCTAACACTACATGAAACCCCCACTTCTCCAGCAATTTGGCGTGCCGTCAAAGTTGGATTCGAAGCATGACGTAAAATTAATCGCTGTTGGCGTCCCGTAGTCGCTGTCTTCTGTCCGCCTTTTTGTCTTTTGCCGTAATTCTCAGGATCCTTTACGAAATTATTAATTACATTGACACTTCTGTTAATTCTTCTGGCAATTTCTCTGTTTGAATGCCCTTCTTCTTTAAATGCCTTTATTTTCCCAATTTCTTCCAAAGTTAATTGTTTTGCTCTACCAATTTTTTTTAAACACTATAATAGTAATAAACCACCGAAATTTATCCCTACAAATAGCACCGTACCGCATGAATCTCAAAAACACAGTTGACGAACCTATTCAGTTGTCGCACTTTTATAGGCAGATTTTCAGTAATTAGATTCCTAGAATTTTTGCATGCATTGCACTTCCCCGAAAAGGGCTTCATTTTGATTGCCCCACGAGTATGTGTGTAAGCATGTATGTGTTTTTGCTCCTTACCTCTCCTGCAGGTAGATATGCAATAATTATATGGTGAACCTATTCAGTTGTCGCGCAGTGTATCTGTAGTAAAAATACTTACGAATCCTATAAATCACCTGTTTCATATATCATTTCTATAGAATTTTTTCCGTAGATTATCAGTTCGGGAACGAAAATGTCGTATTACGGTATGTTTTTAAGAAAAAATAAATAAATAAAATAAAATAAAAATAAAATGTTGAAGCCTTATCTATTATATTAAAATATTAAAGTCTTTAAGACTTTTCGAAGTACATTATAATTAATAGAAAATAACTTTATCTGAACCAATTATGTACTTTATACAATTGATAGTGAATGAAAATTACAAGTAGCACATGCTCATCAAACACTATGAAGTTCCCTAATATGCTTAGTAAAGAGGTTTGGAACTGTGGTACTTCATATGTACATATACATATCTAGATAACGATTTAGGTTTTCAATTATATATTATAAGCACTGTTCTCGTTCGAGATAAAAAAGATATTATGAAAACAAAATAAAAATGTCCACAACAAATTCACTAAGAAAGTCAAAACGGACAATGCCTTCTTTTTTTTAAAAGTAAATGTATCTTTACATCAGTTTGTTATTTTTACATCAGTTTGTTATTTTGAAAGAGTTCATTAAGATAATTAACGTTTAGGTTATAAAAAGGAATATCGCATTAATTTAGCTGGCGGTAAGTATGTACATATGTAGGTACATATTGGCCATCTTCCATCTCAAGTAATTTCTTCTGATGAAGACTTTAATGTTTCTTTTATAATTCCAGTTGTTGTCCGCCCGCCTTCTTAACTCCTTAAATTGATTTTGTCCGTTCTCTGAGTCACCCGAGCCAGCAAATTCCTGGAACCTCTCAAGAGAACTTTGCCCAATCGGCAGCCCTGAACTTATCCAGGGACCTAATTTTTATGAATGAATTTCTTCAACAAACTCACAGTAGTCCTGTACGAGTCGACTAGGTAGTGTTAGTCATACCCGGCAGGAATTTCTTGGAAAAGCTCCATTTATTATGAATGGAAAAAGCGTAGGAAGCGGAACTCGCGCGTGACTCATTTTGCTGGAAAGCAGAAGGTGCTCTTTGCCCTTTAACATCCGCATCCTTATGGCCGGTTGATTAGACTTAAATGGCAGCTACAGTTCTATATCATGATTTATGCGTGAGAATTTGACACAATTTTTGTAACTACCTTACCTAGTCCCGGAGCATTGCTCACTGCCGTCTCGTCGCGATATTTTGTCGCCTCGTGAAGCGCGCGCCACACGCAACGTCCTAGCGGTCGCCGTCTGCTGAATTTGTCTACAAACGATGACTAAAGTTGTCTAATTAGCTATCATCGGAGGACTCATCGTTTCAAAATTCATCACCGCGTCATATGTACCTATGTAGCTTTAAATTTCTTCTCTCGAGATTCTGATTCGTATATATTTGTGGTAGCTGTCTCGTCTCAAAAACAAGTAAACACACAGGAGTTTGTTTTCTTTTGAGTCAACACTATTTTCGCGTATCCGTCAACATCCATTGAAATGAATAGAGTTCATTGATTGCATACAAAAGCTGCTCTTCCGATTTGTTGTCATTACTTAATTGCTCTAGTAATGAATCCTGCAGTGATGTTGACCATTTTATGAGCCTAACTATGTTTAAAACTGAATGCTTATCCCAAGTCGTTTTTTATTACTGCTTAAAATTTTGTATATTCTCTTTTGACTTATGTATATGTACATTTCTTTACTATTTTATATTAATCATTCATTGCTAAGTGTGTGAGATTACAACGCATTACAGATTACAAAAATAATTATAAATTAAATGTAATCAAAAATAATTTTTGTTTTAAAACCATAGTTTGTATAATGCAATCTACATATACATACATACATACATGCTATGAATTTTAAATGTTATATTTGCCAATTTTTTCGAATTGCACTTGCTGACTGAACTTACTTGTGAAAACACGTGCGGCATAATGGTGGGAAATTCCTCATAATTTGCACGAAATAAGTGTACATGCCCTACTCAAACAGTCAATCAATAATTGATTTAGATACCTTCAACGTTTGAATAAATGAAAATGATCACTGTTGTGTTTTCGGTGACAGTCACGTGTTTGTTACAGAATATACTTCACCTACCTAATCTAACATTCGGACTGCTAAGTGGTACGTACTTGTATTTTTCGAAAGCAATTAATCACTCTTTGCACAGTCGTTCCATCATATAAGTAAATCTGTTCTGTACAAAGATTTTTTTCCGTTTTGTTCGCTTGTTTTAACTCTATTCAAAATTAGTAGGTATTCAGACTTTTTAATTTGTCGAAAAATTATTCTTTGATAGGTATTTTCTGGTTATTTTCAAACTACAATTATATTATAGATTTGATGATGCTGAATTTAAAAAAAAACGTTAAAATTAGTTTTAAGATATTAAAACCATAACAAAAAAAATCAGCTTTAGTAAAAAATGATACATACAAAAAGAAAAACAAAATGCAAAGACAACACCACATGGGCTAAAGTTACTGAGCGCGCAAAAAAAATTAGTTCTACCTTGCAAAAAAAATGTCCACGGAGTCATAACGAGACCAGCGCTGGTGCATGCTTTTGTGTAAAAACTGCGTTATTTAATAGATTAAAGGTACATACATATGTATATTTATTATATTTATTATAAAAAAATGAAATGAAAAATTGTAGTATATACCAGCTGAATGGATTAAAGTAGCTTTAATGCATAAACGTAACACAATAAACATGAAATTTTGAGTGATTTTTAAAAGAACATACCGTAGATGCGGGTTACTTTGGCTACTTTCTTCTTATATCCTAAGAAATCGCTCTGATATATAGATTGTGTTAGACTACTAGGTGTTATAATGTTTTCATTTGATAGATGAGGATAATAGCATAGCTAATCAGTAATAATGTTTTTTATAGCAAAAAGTTTGTAAAAATATATTTTTTATTATTTTTAAATTTGAGCCAAAGTTGTCCTTTGAGGAGGGTTACTTTGGCCTGCAGATGGTTTGGGCACAAAACCTATAGATTTAAGCAAGTATTGAGCCAATTTAAGTCCTTTGAAATAATAGAAAATAAACAAATGATGCATCCGACGCAAAAAAACGTTTAATTTTCAACAAAACATTAACAAAAACTAACTTTTCTACAGGCTTCTGTTACAAAAGAAAGTTTTCTGACCTGAAATACGTAAATATTCACAGCAGGTAAGTTTGAAGCGCAAATGATAATTTTAACTTTGAAAAAATGCATGCAACCAATTACAAATAGACGTCAGTAAAACCATCTAACATTTCCGACTCGAACTAGATCGTTTAGTGTCATGGCTACGAAGAGGTGGGAAATTCAATATTTTTTTTGTTTTGAGCCAAAGTTACCCCCTAGAGCTAAAGTAACCCGCATCTACGGTATTTTAAAAAATCTATACATTAATACGTGAAAAGAAAACTTTGTACCCCTTTTTAAGCATATTCCACGGACGGAGTAGTGTGAGATTCGGCATAGTTAAAAGCTGCATTTTTTTCACAACGTATTTGGTTCTGGGTTTACTAGGAAATTTTGCATTGAATTGAATTAAAAAAACAGTCAATTATATAAAGATTTTAAGGCTTTCGAAAAATGCATCAAATTGCCTTGATATTTGCCCATTGCCCTGAACTAGATAAATTTTTGGATTACATTTTTGACGCAAAGTAGGTATAAATCCAGGCAATTCGATTACATGTTCGATATGGGTAAGTATTCATAAATTTCAATTCAATGCAAAATTTCCTAGTAAACCCAAAACCAGACCCGTTGTGAAAAAAACGCAGCTATAAAGTTTATAAAGAGAAGAAGTGCAGAAAACTAAAATTTATACATGTACATATAATATGTCTTATAAATACATTAAATTAAATTAAATAAATTCATTATTTACGTTCATACTGTCAATAGCCGCGTTCTTTTCGTCTATCCAGAACAAAAGGCGATTTAATATTGAACGGAAACTTGTTAATAGTTTCTCTGAATGAGGATTTTAAATTTGCATCAATATTACATCAAATTGCCATGATTTTAATAACGCAAAACTGCAAAATTTGAACTGAACATTTTGCAGATTAATTTTTTCCTTCAAAGTGGAAAAAAATCAGTGCAACTTGATGCTATTCTTAGGAATTGAAATCTTTGCTGTAGGAAATTCATATGATAAATTTCAAATCAATGCAAAATCTCCTGTTCTGGATAGACGAAAAATTATCTAAGGACGAAAAGAACACAGCTAATGTTAAACACATAGTAGTCTGTGGCCAAACTGTCGTAATTTTATTATTGTCAGTGCCATTTTTTTTTCGTACAAGTAGTAACCCCATTAGGTCGAATTTCGACCATGAGGGCGACCATTAGTACCTATAAATATGTAAGTACATAAACGTGACAATAAAAACATGGAATGCAGCTAAAGATTCAGTATCAGTACGTTGAAATTTTTATATTTATAACACTTTTATTTGAAAGAAAATTTCTTTGCAGACCAGTGTAATTAGTACCTTATAGGTTTATTTTCTTTAATTTGTAGAAAATGAACGAATATTTGCATTCTTAATTTAATAAAAATCCCTCTAGTGGTTTTTACGTGATGCCACGCACAATAATTCCAAAAACTACTGTTTTGATATTAATCCCACAATCAGTATGGTTCCTGTTAAACGTAAGAATTATAACCCTACTGAGCTACTTCGCAACATAACATTTTAAAATTCTTCATAAATAATTCATTCTGGGTCAATTACAATCGCCTGTAATCGAAAGGATTTTCCTGGAAATTTGGCAAACAATTTAAAATCGATTGTAGCACGTGATGTTGAAGGTTTGATTACAAGTTTGCTGGTAAGGTTGTGCCATGAACTAGAACCCGCGAGAAGAAATTGTGGCCACTCGCAGCTGGTTGCAAACTAGCGCGAATCAATATCGCTGGCGTTTAGAAATAGAAGTAAAAAGTTTACAAAACCTTGAGGGTCAAAGAAATGTACTAAAGAAAGAGTTAATCAGTTGCCATGGCTGGGTGGAGTGTGATTGATGATAGTAAATTAGGCGGTAGAGATTTACGTGCGATTAATTCAATTATGTAGATAATGGGTAAAATTTAAAATTATTTAAAGCTGTCTTCTTTTAGCACTGTAGTGTAATTTTTTAAGCAGCTTTGCACGTGATGTTTTATAATAAGGATTGGCAAATTTTTTTTTTGTGCAATTAATTATCATAGGTAGCTACATATGTAACCTTGGTTTTTCAAATACCAGCCGATTCTCCCCATTCATCCCCAGAGTTAAAGAGTAGGGGTCGAAAAGTGAGGGCGCGGGAGGTGGAGGTGAAAATTGTTATATTTTATAACATAAAGATGCCTTTATAAATTGCTTTGCTTTTATGCTTTTTTTGTTTCCAGAAAAATAGCAAAAGGGAGTATATGAGGAGGATTAATAAACTTTAATGTCGTTTTATAATGGTAATTCTTCGTAGGAGTTTAAAAGTCGAATAAACAATACTGAGTTTCGTAATTAAAGTTAATTTATTCTAAATCTTAATTACATTAATAAAACGACAAGTGCTTTTCTTCTCTTTTAACAAAATAACTCTTTCATCTCAATTTTTATTAGGGGAGAGTGGGGTAAGAAAAATGGGAAGTTATGCTTATACAATTGCAAAAAGTCAAATTCTAATTAATTACATAATTATATTGATTACCTGGCTGTCACGTATGTAAATACAAAATTGTTTGGCGAAAGCATGTCATAGTGTCATATATGTATGTACTTTCAGAAACAAAATTGGCAGACGTGGGGATTTTGAGGGGTAATGACGGACAGACTTGTATGTATAAGCTAGTTAAAGCTGAGCAGTTTTAATAACTGTAAATTTATTATTTAAATTTAACTATTTCAAATGTAGCCAAAATATAAAAGTAATAAGTGTTTTTGAAAATAGCTCTAATATCTCAAGCAACATAAGCAAGAAGATTTAACATAAAATCTATTTTAATGATACCATTTAACAAATTTACTCCAAATGACAGAATTTAAGAAATATTTTTGTTTCCATTGCAGAAAAGGGGAAGAAATGGTGGATAGAAATTTTAAAGTGGGGTGGGCTTACTAACTCATGTGGGGTATCATATTTGTATATTCTAAAATAGGTTTTTATTTCCTTTTATGTCGCACAGTCTTCAAATTGAAGAAAATATCTGAAACACTTAGAGTTGATTATAAGTTTATGCAAATTACAAGAAAAATAAAACGATGCCTCTAACTAGCGCAATTTTTAGAAATCAGCAAAAATCCTTTACAAACAAACTTAATTACATACAGTGCCAAAAATGAGCCTTATTGCGTGCTAATAATATTTACCTATAGGTCCATAAAAGTTCAGAGACTATGATTTATTGAATCAGGAGAACTATGAAGAAAGGTTTGTATAGGTTTATTGTTATTGAAAGTTTATAGAAAAACTATAGCGATTAGTTTAATCAAATAACTTTTTCTCCTTTCATCGTACGAAATCCTCCTCCTGAATGTTTCTTTTTTTAATTCTAATTTTTTTGGCCCACGTCAATGCATAGCAATCAACTTCACTCTCAATGTGGTGCAATGACGTCTTAGATATTAAATTAATTCTTTTGCGCATGTGAAACAAATCATATGTCACTCATAATTGCAATTAGAGAAGAATTATTATGAACACTATACGAATAATTAAAAAATTATTCTTTTGCGGCAATTTAGAAAAGCCTGCTTTGTATATGCATATGTACATACATATATGTATACAAAGCTTACTATCATCCCACTTACAATTAGATGCGGGCGCGACTGATAAGGAATTCTGCACTTGAATTGCGTTGCGCTCCAAAAACCCACATAGTCTCCTTAGTCTTTGAGCAGATAACTTGCTTCTGACCGTTTGCCTTTTTTAACCGCGCAAAACCGCCCCATTGCTCGCGGATGTCAGCAGTGGTCAATTGATTTATTTTTTTGATGTTATACGAATATCTGAGATTTAGTTAGAAGTTTAATTAAATTCTTGTGAACAGAGAACAGGTCAATCGAATCACCAGTTTAAGTCGAAACGTTCATAAGTGATAGGATAGAGTTTAACTCACCTAAGACTGAGATCGGGATTGAATGCTAATCGTGCTTAAAGAACAAAAGGGCGCGAGTACATCAAACAGTAAATGAACGGAGTCTTGTGCATTATCACCGGTGAGACTCTTCAGAAGTACGTCTTCGGAGGCCTTACCTGAAGCTGAAACGCAGGTTGATCATTTCAAGTGGCTCCGGCTTCATTGAACCCCGCTGAATATCAAGTGGTGCTCGAAACGGCGTTCTCGTGCGCATAGTCAATGAGTAATCAGCCATGTGACCTCAGTCCGCGGAGTTTTTAACTACAAAAAACATCTACTGGAGTTTAACCGTTGTCGCAGCTTCGGCTCTATACAAATTTTCGGTAGACAACAGTCAGTCGGTAGTTGGTTATTCAAAAAGTCGGATTGTCGGCAACAGATTCGATCTATTTGAAAAACTTGTGAATCCCTCTCTCCTTCTCTCTCTCTTTGAGGAATTGTACGTCTTCTAGTCTTCTACAGGTGTCTTAAGTCATCGATTCGATAAGACGCGCGAACTGTTAATTAATTTCAGAAATTTCGACTGTTCCGATAAGGTGGAAAGTGTTTTCGAGTGTTTATAATTGGCGTGAAGTGAATCACTGATATCTTTCTAAGGTGTATTTCGCTTCTTTTGCTGTATCTGCTCTTCATTTGTATACACCAAATGTGTTTCATTAAGAAATAAATAAAACAAATAATAATATATCTCCAGCTGTTAACTTTAAGTGTTTTAGTGTTTCAGGTTGAACATTACAATTCTTTTCCACATTCTTATTCATCAACACTTGTGGATTTCAAATATAGATCTACTTATAAAGTGTAAGCGTTTTACAAATATGTCACTTCTTTCTAAATATTTACAGATCTGCGGCATGCTCATTACTGAAAGTTCTTTAATGAGTAAATTCATGCATATCTTTGACTAAGTTCCAAATTTTGTGTAAAATGAGAATTTCTAAATTAAAGAGATTGTCTTCTCGATATTATATTAATTGAATTGACTGTGTCTTTGTAAGTTTTCCCCTTTATTTTATTTAAATTGGTCTTATTTTATAAAGTAATCGAATGTTCAGAAAATCTTATTATAAAGAAATTTCATGATACGAGTATGTATGTGTCTCACAATTTGGAATGTATGATGTGTAGGATATTAATATTGAATTACACATATGTAATGATAAATTCAAAATTTCAGATTCATGTGCCTCTTACAGATTATGACGCTTGAACAAGTTTTAAGCATTTGGAATTTTTTTAACAAGTTACATGTTAAAATAGAAAAAAATTGTAATTTATCAACTTCTACAATTTAAATAAACTATTTTATTTTATGTCATTATTACAAAGTAGGTGGTAGTTGTGGACATTTTTTAATATTATTCGTTGAATTCTCCACTATAAGTAAATCTCTCAAAATTCATACTTTCGAAAATCTCAATAAGACATACCTAATATTACGATATTGTCGCATATGATAGGGTTCCGTGTTTTGTTCCGAAAAAGAATTCTTTCTAAATTTTTCACAAATCATTTTTGTTTTGTTGTAAGTTATAGTTTTAATTAAAAGTAATAACTAAAGGCTACATTTAGACATTTTTTGCATTGATAGTTAAGAACTTGAAAGGAGAAGACCCTTTGATAACGATTTGGAAACAAATATCTCCTGAACTAAATATTAAGATCGAATGATCCTAAAACATATTTTATTGACTTTAAGAGGTTTATGTAAATAAATAAACCCAACCTAATTGGCGTAAGTATGATAACAGAGCTGTGACAGACCGACATTATTAGAGTTCCAAGTTAGTTACGGAAGCCCTAAGATAAATCATTAACGGTATTACTGCTACATAATTTTAGTGTTGAAATTCCAGAAATTGCCATACCATGCACCAAAAATAAGCTATGCTCAGCTTGTTTAACTTATATTTTACCGCGCACTTGCTCAAACGACAGATCATTTTTTCAATTTTTTTCTAATTCTCAATCAATAAGCCCATCTGTCTTGAGTCTTAAGTTATTGCGTAATAATGAAGAGCTCTCGCACGTGAATAACATCAAGTTATGATGATCTTTAAAATTTCTGGAAGCAAACATCCAGCAACCCATATTTAGCGTCATAACAGGTTTTTTCGTTGCGTAATCTATAGAACTCCCAGATTTCATGGTATCCAAGGGCTTTGTGCCTGAAGCATGGATGAAAACAGGAAAGGAGGTCCAGAAATTTGGTTGTTTCTTTTTATTTTCTCTTTAAGGTGCTTTTTAAATGTCAACTTTTTTGGTTTCTTTTTATATCTTTCCACTTCGAAATACATTTATAAATAAATAATACTTCGGGAAAAAATTTTATTGAAACTTAAATTCGTGGCCGAAACACATAAAGATAACCTAAGGCAAAAATTGAAGCTCAGAGCAAGAGTCAATTTACAAATAGTTATAAAATCATGAATCTTTCCCTATTGAAAGTGAAACTTCATGCTTTGTTTTAGTGCACGCCAGTAAAAAATAAAAAATAAAATATGTATTACATTACGTAGATCCACTTGATTAACGAGACATACCTACGCAAGAAAAACTATAATCAGTCAACAATCACACTCAAGAAGTCGTTTGTTGCAATCAAATCCCAACTGCGGACAGTATTAAATATAATTAAACGAAATAAAAATAATAATGTACTTCAGTCGCTTGCTAATGCTTATTGTTATCAAACTATACGTAGTAAATGCTAAAAAATAATACATTGAAATTAGGCCACTTACTTTCCTTAAGATGATGTACAAACAAAAATAAAAGTATGAAGTTTAAACAAAAATGGTTGTGTTTTGATTAATTAATTTAATTTTACATCACATACTTTAGCATTACTATTTATATAATTTATTTCTAAATTATGTCGCTTTGAACATATTTCGATGACGCAGTCATTTTTACTCTTTTGATGGTATTAATTGATATGACTTTGTGGAAAATTTAAACGTATTGTTTACTCATGTTTTACACTTTGATGGATTTATAAGAAATTATGTACATTAAAATCTATGGGGTATTACTAAGTATTTACCCTTTCAAAAATTTATTTCAAGTCAGATAATCATTAATCATTATAATATTTAATAGGAAGCAATTTTGCATTTTGATTTGATCTTAAAATTGTGATTTGAATCCGGCTAACCACAAATTGGGACAATAACTATGCATATTACTTATTATACATAATGTTGCATAAAACTTAAATTAATTTTCATATGTTTTTTCTTGACGTATTCGAAATAAAAAAATTATAAATTTGTTTGGGAATTTAAACAGACATAAACCAATAATTAATGTTTACAGTGCATTGTATAGTAGGTATATAGCAACATAACTTAATAGTAAACAAAATATGAACCTTGACTGACAGATAATTTTTCATTGTAAAGCTTTTAAAGTACATATCATGAACTAAGTATCCAACGATCAAATGTCGACAGGTTCTACCCCTTTTACATATAATTTTATTGATTTTGTAGTGTAGTGCCTGAAAGCATACAAAAGGCTGGAGTTTTCTTGTTTAAAATTTTATAATGAAGAACTTATTACGATAAAAGTTTTTTCACACCCACACATATATGTAGGTACTTCATTTCATAGCCCACATAATAATTTTAAATTAATTCCGTCTGGAAAACAATATTTCTAGCTGAATTTGAGAACAGCATAATTTTTTCATATCTACTTTGCAAAAGACATGTTTTCTGCTCGTTTTATAATTATAACCCAGACGCAGATAACAAGAAGTTTACAAATAATTGAATTCCTTCTGCCTTTTATGCTAAATATTATTTTTCTAATTGATTCTAACAATTTTATTATTACCTCGTTTGTCATTTTTTAGTAATTGCTTTTTAAATCCATAATAGACGAAATTGACGATTTTTAGCATATATCCATAAGAATTCATCTTTTATTGGGTCGAGGTCGGCTGACCTCATCAGGTACCTTAGCAGAATTAGTTCTAAACCAACCCATTTTGTTCACCATTGATATGAATTCTGGCATTGTCTTGTTGAAAGACCCGCAGATTTTGAGAATTATCTGCTCGAATTGATAAATTATACATATTTTATAATCGACAGGTTTTATTTATATTATATATTTTTTATATCACTTCATACTGAAATATAAGATCATAAACGAAAGTCCTAGGAATGTATAATTGTAATTTTGAGAATTATAGTATAGTATGTATACTATGAAATTTTACCTAAGTTCAAGTCAGACGGGAGAACAGTTGTTCATGTGTGAAATTCTCAGAACTGTTAATCGATGTTTAATTGACGGAAGTTGCGTGTTGATAAATTTCAAAAGCTGTTAATACAAAGTTTCATTTAATTGTATTTAATCGAATTCTGCAGTGAATGGTTTTTGGACATTATCCGAACAACTAAATTTTTAAGATAAATAACTAGTTGGGCATCCTTACTTTCATAAAATTCAGCGATAAAACTTTTATTATTCCGATTTCGAATTTCATGGTGAAACAGTGGTCGTTTGGAAGTAGGTACCTACCACAATTAAATGCCAAGATTGTTTGAATTCTCTGAAAATTTTCGAAACCATAAGCCGCGGAAGTTGCGTCGCTTTCTCGGTAATGAGCACTCAAAAAAATTTAAAGTTCAACCTCAACGGAAGTCGTTCCCGACAGGCAGCTCAGATTTAGGTCCAGCCTAAAATTAATAAAAATCGGATGCTGGATAGCGATCTTACAGGTGATTGTCGAAGCTCTGCGATTTCTCGAAGCTCGTCAGGTTGTCTGGGTCAAGTTCAAAAGTCCACTTGCAATTTGTTAGGTAGAGTTGGGCGAGTTGCCGCGACTTTTGTTTATCATCGGCAGCCGGTTTGCGCGCGCATAATCGCGAGACGTAAGACGCGAAAGCTCCCAGTTGGGGTCTTTTGTACACTCGCGGCCAGGTGGAATCGCAGCGGCTCTTCAATTCGTCAAGTGGCTCCATTCGGCCCAGGACTCGGCTCCAAATCCAAAATACTGCTGGCCATTATTAGTTTGACCGAGCTCGTGGTTAGTTGGGGATTTTTTGAAAATCGCGCAAACCAGCATCCTTCGAGGGGAATTCATATTTTGTGGAATGATTGTGAAATAGTGCATTTTTTAAACAGTAGTCATAAAACCGTTGAAAGTGAAAATATTTATTCAAATTGGCGGTCACCCAACACTTTCGGGGGAACTGTGTATAGTGTAAATTCTGTGAAATGCTGCAGTGCTCATCTGATAGTTGCGAAAGTTTTTCTGGAAATTGAAGCACTGTCGTGCTAAAATACCTTACTGACTTTATTGGACGTGCAATATTCATTGGATTGGCTTTCTAGTAAGTTTCTTGTTAATCCGCCTTGCTTGCAATAAATATGATAAGTAGTTCCGAGTATTGCTTTCTTAATTAACGCTAGCAGCTGAACTGGTAACTAACCACCTCCCGCCTGCGAGTAAGCGACTGTTTTATTATAGAGGGCTTTGATTTCATTAGAAATTTCGGTCACGTTTATCACCGTGAATGAAGTTTTTTACTTTTTAAAATTAATTTCGTTAGGACGTGACCAAAGCCGGTGTTTTGAGCTTTTTTGGCACAATGTGGATGAGATGGCTCATCAAATTCACTTTGCTTTGTCACACGCTCCTAGCTGCACTACCTTCTTTCTATATGACGTTATCATCCAATCTTACCTGATTTAATTTGCTTTGGTTTATTATTCCCTTTGTGTACAATGTTGTTAGCTTTTTTTTGGAAGTAGCTGCTAATTTTAAACTCATTGTTTAGCGACGTGATGCGGTGCTTTTTTCAGCAGTTTTTGTAAGCAGTATTATTACCCACTTGCTCCTCATTTCCCATACTCATTACATAACTTAATAGTAATTATTCTAGCATTGTTTTATAAGATATAATAAAATATTTTTAACGATGGTTTACACCCGTGTTTAGGCATATTAAATAAAACTTTATAATTCATTAAATAGTGAAGAATAATTCGTATTTTGGTGAATTCTCTGAAATTTTAAAACATTGCGCCTTAATGTTTAATCGGCGTTTTTAACATGTAAGCAAGTACATACATATATGTATATAAACAAGTATTTCAAAAGCTTCAACAATGCATTTTTCCTAAAGTGATCCTCAAATCCAAAAATTGAAGTGAAGTGTCCTGATTAGAATTTTCTTTTCACGATAAAATTAATGCCTCCCTTAAGGGGTTACGTGGGTCAAAAATAACTAAACTTTCGACATTTTTTTTATGGTGTAGAAAATACTATTATATTCGAACTATTGTTTATTATAATAAGTAACATTTGAACACTATTTTGTGAAATTTTTGTTTACAAATCATCAAAATTGACCCTCTGGTGGATATTTTTAAAAAACTTCTTGAAAATGCGGTAGGCACGATATCTTGCTTTAGATTTATCTGAAACAAACAAAATTTTTTTCTTGTAGTATACGTGTATAGCTCGTGGGTGAACGAAGGATTTGTGAAAAAATTGAAATTTGAATTTTTGGCGGCGTTGCGCGCTAAAAAATCGTTTTTCGGCATAAAAAATCAATATATTTTGTCAGATAAGTAAAGTTGTAATGCACCAAACAGAAAATCCTCATCAAATCGTTCATACACGAGAGAATACTATATAGAAGAAGTATGCAAAATTTTAGGAATATCGGTCGAATAGTTTTTAAGTAATCGTGACTACCGACTTAAAAAATGTGATTTCGAGAAAAACGCGTTTAAAGTTTAAAGTTATAGAGCGGTTATATAGGCGGCCTTGTGTTATACTTTAAAAAACAAGTACTTAGAGATATTTCCGGGCCATAATCTTTTGGGATATCATAGTTGAGGTCCTAAGAGACCATTTAAAACAATAAAAAAAAATCGATTTTTTCAAATTTTTTGACCCACGTAACCCCTTAAAATAATATTTGTATACATATTCATTAAGGTTAGAGTACCAAAAAATTATGTTCCTTTTTAAGGGGTTATGTCAAACGACTATATCTACCAAATAAAGTTAAAGCTCGAATGTTTTTTCTGTTTTTTTAATTCAATTATATACTATTTTATATAATAAATACCAATAATGCTTAAAACTACCTACACAATTTAAATAATACAGACGAGATAAATTCTCGGTCTCGTACGCAAGTATATGTATTTGTGAAGCCGTGAGACACGCGTACTTATGTATACTACAAAGGTTAAATGCTCGTAAGTCTTTCTAAAGTCGCAAACTGAGAATTTGTGCAAAACAGTACGCCTTGCCTTTTAAGGATTTCCATTATATTATTATACGTTTAGAAGTGTTGTGAAAAAATGTAGGTAACAAAATGGGGCCCTGTACCTCAATTTTTTAAATAAAAAACGCGCATACACATGCAATAATTACACATGCATAATAATTTCAATTGCGCGAAATTAGAATTTCTTCATGGCATTGTTTGCGCAAATTTCAGAATGATTAAAAACAAAAGCTGCAGCATATTTTGGTTTTTTGTTTTTTTATAATTTACTTTCTCAATTTATTTATGTATAGCCGTAATGCTGTTTCAACTTGTTTTATTCATATTCACATATACCTATATACATATGTATAACTACACAAATACACGGAAAAAATTTCTGGGAAATATTCCCGTATTTTGTGATAGATTTTAGGATAGTGCATTATTTTGGTAATATCTCCTGTAGCTTTTAAGGAGTTCTGCTGCTTTTTCAATATATGTTGTGGATTTTTTGGCAAACGTTCGTAGATTGGTTGGGGACTATTTTGCTATCCAAAGTTTTTTTTTCCGTGTATGTTTGAATGAACAGTTAAGGGACGTTTTGCAAAGCTTTTGTACAGCTTATTTTGGATTTTATTATATTGCCTGATAAAACGAAATTAAGATATGTATTCGCATTTTACGTTGCGGAGGTATTCCTGATATAAAAGCATATTTTTTAAATATTAACAAAATGTAAAAATTATCTTGGCTCTTCAATGCAAGCAAGCGAAATCTTAATATATTTGAACTGTTAACTATTCATTCAAATGTAAACAATATATTTACGGTCGATATTAATCTGAAATGTTTTTGATAAGCTTGATTCTGAAGTTTTACTTCGCATGAAAAAAGAAATTATTTTTATTTTCAGTAATAGTATTTCTTAAAAATTGTTTATTATTGGAAGAAAGCTGAATGATTTAAGAGCCAGCCCAGCTATGACCCGATGTAAAAGTGGCTGCTTTAAATTGACTATATGTTTAGAAAGAAAAAATTATTTTAAAAACTTGAGTTTATTAACTCAGGGAAAAGGCATTTAGAACTACTAACATCTTGATCCTACCAGTTTAGAAAAAACTACCTTTGAAGCTTAAAGTTTATATCAACAACAAAAAGGCCTTCGATTTGCTATAGAGGTATTGAATTTCATCGGAATTGCATAAACATAGATACATATTTGCCGTTGAGAATCATAGTAGCGTAAATCAACAATTTTTAAAAACTGAGTTAAGACTAAAATCACATCACCCTGTTAACATGTTCGTCGTCCCATCACCTATATTTAGGTGACACCCAATAGCTGAATACATGGCTGAATAAAACTCAGCGACGAACGTGTTAAATACCATATTAACTATTAAAACTTGACTTACGCCAATATGATCCTCAACGACTCATATCTACATATGTACATACAATGTACATGCAAAAGATTAACTAATAGGAAGTTAGTCGAAATTGGATCGGAAGATTTGATTCTGAATAACAAGTAAAATTAAATACAATCGGTTAAAGAAAAAAAAATCAATAACATTTTCCTAAAGTCATTTATCCAAGCACTTATTAATGAATTGCGCTTACATTAAGCTTAACTTGCGATTTGTAATGCTATAAAAGTTTTATATCCCAAAAATTAAAAAACCGGAAAGCATGAGTTGCAATTTTTATGTGCTTCAGTTTTTTTGTTATTTACAATATTATCAACTTTGTATCATTTTTCAATGATTTGATAAATAAGTGATTGTCCCAAAAACAGATTAAGATAGATCGATAAGTGTTGCATATTAAATACATATATCTTTAAGTTTTTAATTTTTAAGTTTTTATCTACGGTGGTATAGTTCAAACAATTATCCGTTCTTTAATTTGGAAAACGAGCAAATTAGAAATTTATTTAATGCATACATGACCAAAATGTTTCTTTAAAAAAAGTATTAATCTTTAAAAAAGATCAACAGAAACTTCAAGATTTGAATGGTAAAAGGCGGGTTTTTACGTGTTAATTCTTCAAAAAATGTGAATAGATTTCAATTTTGAGATTATTTTAATGACTGTACATTCCTATAAAAAAATGGAATCTAACCAAGTGAAATAAATTCATAAAAACTTTAGTCATTTGTTGAAGTCTGACTCCGACTATTTACACGTATTCCCTCTACTCTATTCCCTATCACCAAACCTTAATATTCAAATTTGAAGCAAAATTTAATTCGATTAGCTAAGACTCTAAGCATAAAAATTCATTTCAAAATTACGCCTTAAATGAGAAATTCAATCTGATTGCAAACATTTCTGATATATGAAGCTGTTTCGGTACCGAACCGAATTGAATAAAATTGTCGCCATTATTTACTTATTACTTCACTTGCGCCAAGATATCTCCAATCGTGGTAAATTTAAAAATTGTAGGTCACCGGGAAGTACTAATCTAACCTATAAGGTAGGATTTTGATGATTAGTATGAAAATACGCTTTAAATGCCTGAATTTTCTTATTGCGTTAAACTACAATAGATGTAAGTTATTTATAGCAGTATGAGGCTAGATATACCTTTATTTATTTATTTTTTTGTAATTTGCTTTTATTGTAATAAATTATTGGATTTATACGATTATATTTATCAAGGACTTGGCTAGCAAACTTAGTTTTCCGAAACCATTTTAGGTGCAATTTTCCAATTTTAAGTGAAATCAGCGTCATGATATCTATATACATATATACTTTCTCATTAAATGCATTACATATGATTGCATACAGTGGCAGTCAAAATATTAGGTGTGAACATTATAAATAATTTTGTTAGTTATACAATTTGTTTACAAACTCTTTTCATTATCCTGATCTTCTTTTACCGTTATTTAACCCATGACTCAATTTAATAAACATGCAGCAATACGATAAAATAGTTGCTTTATTGATATTAGGTTAAAAAAAAAGTTGTGCTTGTAAAACAGTTTTAAGGGGTAATATCACCTTGTGTTCTCTAAATTTTACGTGATTTTCTGAGACGTCTCACGGACGATTGGAACTAGATAGAGATATGAGGTTTTGGGCATATGAAAGTACTGGTCTTTAACTACAAAACATATGTTTTATTTTAATTTTACGATACAAAATGGCAGCACAACAAGGAAAACAAAAAATTTCGGACTTTCGACATGGGCGTACCGATACCGGTCACAATTTTTAATCTGGAACAAAAAGCTAAAAAGTTTCTTAAAATATAGTCCAAAATCTAGTGAATGTCGTAGGATTTTTTTGATAACTTGATTTTTATAGATTTTATAAGCGATTTTCGGTAAATGTTGTTCGAAAAAACAAGAAAATAAAGTTCAAACTAACGCCATTTTCTTAAAATTCAATATTTCGAAAAAATCCTACGACATTCACTAGATCTTGAATTATACTTTAAGAAACTTTTTAGTTTTTTGTTCCAGATTAAAAATTGTGACCTGTAGCGGTACGCCCGTGTCGAAAGTCCGAATTTTTTTGTTTTCCTTGCTGTGCCGCCATTTTGTATCGTAAAATTAAAATAAAACATATGTTTTGTAGTTAAAGACCAGTACTTTCATATGCCCAAAACCTCATATCTCTATCTAGTTCCAATCGTCCGTGAGACGTCTCAGAAAATCACGTAAAATTTAGAGAACACAAGGTGATATTTAGCCCAGTCAAATTAGACATTAAAATTGCAAAGCGTGATGTAGTTCTAATTTTTTGATATATTGTTAGGACCAGTTAGAGTAGTGTAAACCCAAATTTGCAGCTTCGAAAAACCTGTGCATCCTGCGTAATACGTGAAAATCTGCAGCTTTTTTATCAGTTGCCTGATAACTCATAAACTGTGCATTTGTTGATATTAAATGTTATTATTATTACCATTTTTAAAGTACATGAAATTTGCAACAATTTAAGCCCAACCAAAGTCCTTTGCCTTCAATGGTTCTGGAGATATGGCCATTTTTGTTCTTCCAAAAAATTACTGTAACTTCAAGAAAATCCCAATGCTGCGTAGAGGTTTACATGAAGTATTGGCCCAACTTTCCTGTACAGGTAGGTACCAAAACTCGTCTTGAGTGAGGAGAGGAATGAGCTATAGGTCTGACGGGAAAAATTATTGCATGAGCTATTGAAATACATTTATTCTTCCAACCATCGAGATGTTGGCATTTGTATTTCAGTATGATGGTTTTACGTAACAGTTTTAGAGACTCAGGAATAGCAGATTCAGCTTCTCGCAAAAAATCATCAGATATATTTACTGAAATTAATTTTCCACAACTTTTCTCATAGGTGAACAGTTACACCGATATGAGAGAAAAATTAAAATATTGAATTTTGGAAGAACAAAATTGGCCATATCTCGAAAACCATTGAACGCACAGAACTGTGGTTGGGCTTAAATTGTTGCAAATTTAATGTACTTTATAAATGGTAATAACATTTAATATCAACAAATTCACAGTTTATGAGTTATAAGGCAACTGATAAAAAAGCTGCAGATTTTCACGCATTACGCAGGAAGCACAGGTTTTTCGAAGCTGCAAATTTGGCTTTATACTACTCTAGCTGGTCCTAACAATATATCAAAAAATTAGAACTACATCACGCTTTGCAATTTTAGCCTGTTTTTATGTACGATTTGACTGGGCTAATTACACCTTAAAGGATTTTATGGAATTTTGAAATAAATTTCTTCATGGTGGGCTCTTCAAACTTGATAAAAAAAATATCACTGAGAAAATCTTAATTAAACGGGTAGAAAAAATGCATTGTACGGCAGAAGAGCGATGTTTAGTGAGGAAGTTAAAAATTAGGGCAAAACTTATAAATTCATTACTGACGTCTTAAGTCGTTCCCAGAATGTCGTAAAAATGCATTAAAGTCTAAAGGAACACAGTAAACCAGCGATCGGCTTAAGATAGCGATTCCAAACGCTGATCAGCTGATCATCATTATGGCCATTTGTGTCTCCAAGGACGATTTGCGCATGCTACGGGGTACGAATTCAGCGCAAAAACTATCCGCAGAAGATTGATTAGAAAGGGCAAATTTACTAGGAAGAATTGCTAGAGAGTTCCTTTACTCCGGGGAAGAAAATTTGAAGGCAAGAAAAGATTTCATTATTCGCCATAGATATTGGGCTGGTGAATAGCATCCCCAAAAGTGGTAGGTACAACATTCTATGAAGCGACGAAACGAAGATCAATTTATACGGATCTGACAACAGGCGAAATGTTCGACGTCCAAGCAGCAAAGAATATGATACTAGATGCACAAAAAGGGCAGTTTAAGAAGGACGGTGGTCTAGACTTTTCAAAAAATCGATATTTTTTCTTTTTTTCTTTATTATGTTAGTATGTTAAATTTTTGTAATGATTTGACAGTAGTTTAGGTTTTATAGCCTTTTTAACAGGAAGCGAACGGTTGGCCCGGATACATACTTAAGGGGGAAGACACTGTGACGGCCCAAAAAAATTCTGAATTTTCGCGATTTTTTTTGCGCGGGTATAATTTATTTTTTAAAGATCGGATAAAGGAATATTTAAAGAGTATATATTCAACTATATGTAAACAAAATTTTACTAAAAAATATGTATACCAAATTCGTTAAGTTATATACACCGAAAGAAAAAATAGCAATACTAACTAATCTTTTGTTGATTATCAGCCAATTAATTGAATTAGTTGTTATAACAATTTAAAGTAGTGATATCAACTAAAATAGTTGAGAAACTAACTAATTTTGTAAATGTTTTTCTCACTGTTTTAGATCTATCAACTAATTTAATTAATTGGCTGAAAAAATAGTTAATTTTGCTGCTCTTTTTCTTTCAGTGTACATTTTCTCGAAACAACTTTTTTTGACCTTGTCCCAACGGTTGCTTGAAGACCAATGGGCCGATTTTAAATTTTTTGTTTTGAAAGCTCTATAATTATAGTAGCTATGGTTGTACGTAGCCTATTTAAAAAATTTTTAAAATTACTAATTTTTAATACCATTTTACTAAGCCAAAAAAATCTAAATTTGGAAAAAAAAAATTAAAAACGCCAGCATTTTGCGAAAACAAAAAAATTTAAAAAACCCCTACGTGCAACCATAGCTACATTTATATAGATTCTATACAACATTTTATTTTTCAATTTTAAATACTGTTTCAACATGAATCGTTGGGACAATGAAGGAGGATTTTTTTTTGGGACTACTACGAAAATGTTTATAACTCATCGAATTTTGTATATTTTGTAAGTTTTTGTACATATAGTTGAATATACACTCTTTAAATATTCCATTATCCGATTCTTCAAAAATAAATTTAACCTGCCCAAAAAAATTCGCGAAAATTCACAGTTTTTTGGCCTGTCACAGTGGCCTTCCCCCTTAACTCATTTATCTCCAAACTACTACTACTTTTTTTTGCATGGCTGATAATAATAACAACTTCTTATTTTGTACGTAAAAGAACTAATGAAAAATATTCTATTTTCGGTATTTAAATTGCAAGAACGTGCTATTTTGTCGAAAAAGTCTTTTTCCTTTTTCCTGCTTCCGGCGATAGCTACACTCATGTAGATTACCTAATAATTTTTCACATAAGTGAAAAATCCAAAACCTCACCCGCCGCCCAGGTCCATTTTTTTGAGGAGGTCATCTCAATTGTTTAAATAGTTAAATTTTTTTTTGGTTATTATAACAATGTGTTTGTATGCTTTTTATGTATTTTTATACATACTTAAAAAGTTTAAATATCATTGTTCATGATTTTCACCTTCAAAAAAAGTCCTAAAAAATCCTTAAATTCACGGGTGCTAGACCACCGGGTCCCCTTAAGTATGGTAGAGGAAGCATTATGGTATGGAGATGATTTTCTTGGCACGATGTGAATGTGAGTCCCATTATATGAATTAAAGATAAAATGAATGACCAGGATAGTTTATAGGGATAATTTGGAAAATGTGGTGCTCCTTTATGCTGAACACAACATGCCCTTTAGATGGAGATTTCAGTAGAATAATGGTCATAAACATTCATTTAAAATAGTTAATATTAAGTCAATCTCCGGACCTCAATCCCATTGAGAACTTGTGGGATGAGTTGAAGCGGTCCTTGGCAAAAGAAAAAATAACAAATAAAGGGGCGGTTCAGTCGCATTGGAACGCCATCGCCAATTGTCGTACAATGCATATTCCTGCCAATCTAATTAAGGTTTTCGAATTGACATTTGTTTATTGCAAATGTTTTTAATATTGAAGAACTCCCCATGAAGAAATTTATTTCAAAATTCTATTTTAAGAGTTCAGCTATTTTTTTGACTCACTTCTTCCTGCATTCATTGCACTGCTAATGCCAATAACGAAACTATTTTAGCGCGTTATTGTTACAATTTTTAATTAATTAAACCATGGGTTAAATAACGGTAAAACAAGATAAGGTAAATGTGAAGATTTAATAAGCAAATTGTAAAACGAAGCTTCTTCGAGTTTTCACAACTGTTTTGACCGCCACTGTATAATGACATATATGTACTAGTTATATGTATACGCTGATCACGATAAAAGTTATTCATTAAACTGCTGAGAAAAGAATTTCTTAGAAATAAAACTATACTATTTGTGACTTCTTCAAAAGCATCTTGTCTAATTCGACAAACACTATATATACATAGTATATAAATATGTACATACATATGTATCATACATCGACAAGAGAGCGATGTTTCTTGTGCCGCAGTGTCATATTTTTATTAATTTGCAAGAAACAATAGGCGGACTGACTGCCAACGGCATCAAGAGAAGCTGAGTATTTGTAATTACAGATTAAGCGAAGAGCCGTTTATTACCATCCTCATAAGGAATGAAAAAAATTCCCATGGCAATTTGGTGCCTTAGTTTCCAAAAAAAGGTATTCTAGGCGTATCTAGCAGATTTGCGGAGCCTTTGAGCAGCACCTGCAATTACACTTGGATAGGTACATTCACCTATAACTGACCTCCTTCAATATTTTTTTTTTGTTTTCCCTTTTAACTTAAGTTTTTCTGACAAAAATCCTCTCACCGAGGCAGTGAAATTGTACTGATTGTTTTAAGTGTAGCCAAATTCGACGTATTACCGTGCAGGTGCGGGGTGCGCTTAAGCTGCTCGAGCAGCTAAATTCATGATTCGAAAGGGGAATCCCAGTCGATTACTCATCGCACTGATCCACCTTATGATTGAGAGCTGCTGGCTGTCCAACTACACCGCAGCTTCAAGACGTTACAAGCCACGATTTATTGAAAGTTTCGTCATGTTTGAGGCTATGCCGATCATAACTTTGCGTGCGGTTTGCTGCGCATGGGCTATTATTATAGTGGACTTGATCGTGTAGGAAATTTATTGCGAATTTATTCGAAGAAATTTGACTTTTAATTTTTTGTCGTCGAATTGGAAGGAAGGGAAAATTCCACTCTACATCCATTGGACCGACTCAGATACAACTTGAAGCGGTAGGTCATGGCTTTCTTCAGAGCTTTCTATTTTGAAAGAATGTGAGAAAAATTCATATTTTGTTATTTAATTTTGTTCACTATCAGAAATAATGAGAATTAGTGAACGAGACACTTAATAATTGGCGTATTACTATTGGAGGAAGTTGTGATTTTTTACCCCACCTAGCTTTGAAATACTTAAAAGCAAATTTTAATTTGAACCATTAAATACATATATGTATGTATACAGAATTAAAATACACACATACATGCCAAAGGTTTCTTTTTACAACCATGTAAAATACTTTGCAAATCACTCTCCACGTGTAAAATATGAATTTTCTGTATAAATGAATTAGATATGCATTGGAGCAAAAGTAATTTATGGTAATTACCTATCTACTCTCTCTTCATATATAAAAATACGCATATTGTTAATAGTGGATTTTTTTTAATTTACAAGTAATGACTAGTTGTACGCAAGTGATTTATTTGAACTAGTTAAAACTGATAGCATAAGCATAAGTAGACAAAATTCAACAAGTAAAAACAACAACAAACTTGTATATATCATACATACAGTGCTGGACAAAACATTTGCAACTGAAGTCACCCATGAAGTTTTTCATTTAATACTTCCTTTTTTTTACCTAAGCTTAATAAGTCTTATGCGGAACTGTTCCACCTTGTGTGCTAAGAACAAAAATAACAACAAATGGAGATTTTCAATTCCCACAAAAATAACAAAAAATAAAATTCTATTCGATTCACAATTTCAGCTGGACAAAAAATTTACAATTTTCGAAAAAAGCGGCAACACGTGTGCAACGTTGCATATAAAAACAGAGTTATTGCCCTTTTGCATTTTGTCTTTTACCTGGTTATTAGTAAGTATGTAGGTAGTTTATTTTGGTGGAGCGTGTCAATCTTATCTATAAATCATTTAGTAGCAAGTTATATCTAAAAACCATTTGTGAGAACCATGTTGAAATAAAGTGTATAGTTTATAGGGTTGTAAAAAGTTGCAATGTGGAGACAGTTCACAAAGGAGGACGACCTAGAAAAACCACCACAAGAGATGATTCAAATATCAAAATAGAAATAAAAAAGAATCCTGAAATATCATCCAAAGAAATAAAAAACGAATTGAATTTAAACGTAAAGTCTACGACCATCAGAAGAAAACTCTTGAAACTGGACTTAGAAGCTATCGACCAGCAAAGAAAACCCTAATTTCAAAAAAAAAAAAATTGAAGACCAAGCTAGAATTTGCCCTTTTTCTAACGAGACAAAACTTAATTTAAGATGTACCTACTAATAGGTCACGTTATGTAAGAACACCTAGCTTAACTTTCTAGCTATTAACCAAAGTCATATGATGGCTCTGAAACAACCTATAAAGTATTTTCTGCGTTCATCTCCTCCAAAATTTTATTTTTAATTTTTTTTTTGAAGTAAAAGACCGATTGATTTTAGGGGTTGAGGAGGTATCCGAACAAACGTTGATCATGTATAGAATCGATTCGCATACCCCTGTTTAGACCTTAACGAAACATCCTGTATACAAGAATCACCCAACTACATATACATATGTGCATAGGTACTATTTTGCATGCAAAGTCTGCTGGGCAAACTATTTTTCACTCGAATTGATTTTTTTAAACTGAGCTTTTAACCGTTACTGTTATTGTTAGAGTTTATTTCTGTTTTGGTTTTATTAGTCAACACTCTAAAGCATATTGTTTGTTTTACATCTGCGTTACCTTAAGTCCATAACAAAAATTCAAAAGTCTGAAAGCTACGACTGGGCGACCGCTTTTGCGTTTGGTTAGTACATTCTTAGATCATAGTGACCAGAGAAATTTAGCATACCATACATATGTACATATATGTATGTAAAAAAAACCATTAAAAATTTATAGGACCTAAATAAATATAAGTCGAAAATATAATGAAACAATTAAAACTTTTCTTTCTAAATACCCCTAAAAGTTAAAAGTAATAGTAATTATCTTAAAATCTGCACTGAAAAACATTTGTATGGCTTTGCATGGTTCACTGGATAGATAAAATGGTTTTGACATGGACATTAATAATTTTTGAAGTATAGTAAAAGACGCTACAGTTATAGTTCTGGCATTCCTAAGATACATAGAAGAGAGAATATAGTTTTATAGTTGTGATATCCCTTAGATACTGCGAGAATATAATCTACCGAACTATGTACATATAGTGCTCTCAGAATATATGTATAGTTACAAATTTCTTGTGTGTTAGGAGTAGAAACATTGCATGTATTTATTCATTATAATTTATTTTAGTTGAACTTCAGTGGGATACGTTCTCATAAAAATTTTAAAAAATTTAATAGTATTTATTATTGAATACAGTAATAGATGAAATTATATAAAAATAGGATATAGGGGACGTTCTGTGATGATTTGTCCTCTCCAAAAAAAATCGTTATTCTTCAAAAATATGCAGGCTTTTAACAATACAACTATTATAATAATTTTAAAATTACGTTTTTATTATTATTGCTTTTAACAAAATCATTGTGACATTCAGCAAGTGTGACAGAGGTATTTTGTGACTGAGATGCTTATTTTTTGTTACCATTCCGACAAAACTTGAAATTAAAAAAAATTCAAGTAATACTTCGATGCATTACATGTTTCTGAAATCTATGATAGCTGGACAATAATTTAAAACATATTTTATTAAAGAAAAGCGATGTATTTTTTTTATCAAATCTAAAAATTAATCGCTCAGATTGTCGGTAGAAAAGAAACGTCCCATAGGCAATTTGAAACCACAGCAGCACATCATAAAAATTACACAGGTATATCAATCGGTAGCTAGAAAATAGGAATATTTTTCTTTTAATGTAGCGTTTTACTTCAAGAACTTATGAGTTCAATAATTCTTTCCTTTACCCTTACTATAACTTTAGCAGTGCATTACAGCCAGTGAAATTAAAAGTATATAAAAGAAATTGATGGCTTTTTTTTTTATAAATATATACATATATACCTATATTTTATGTAGATGATTTCCATACAAAACACAAAAATTAATGTTATACGAAATTTGCTATTTTTCCCTAACTTTCGTACGCGATATGATTTTCTTTTTCCTTATAAAATTAGAAATACAAATCTAAATGAAGTATGTATTCTTGTTTTGTTACTAGCATTACTTAAATTAATAAAATTCAAGCCAATCAACAGTTAAATTATTGTATTTTCTGGGTGCTCGTATGACATCACCACTTGAATTAAATATTTGCAATAATAGAGTACCTAATAAACAAGTAACTTGTGACGTTATTGTTAAACAGAAAAAGATAATTTCAAGCTGTCTTATTCGTAACAATAACTTTTTTTAATCACCAAATTCTATAAACGTGAAAGTTCGATTGTGGTTATCATTATAAATTCAAACAATTATCAAAACTTTTCGCCTCTGCATTTGAAGGCGCTTTTAGAAATATGTATGCTTTGAAACCCGGCTAAAATTATTATCTGAGTTTTTATGGCTTTATATATGTATGTATGTAAATATGTATGTGTGAAATGATTGCTGTAAAATTAATTGTAGTGGCGACCATTAAAAGAAAAAACTTCTTAGTTGGACAAACCGCTGTTTTTTAAAACTCGTGTCTCTACGGAAGATTAATTTTTTTCAGGGGTACTCGAGCAACTTAAAAATAAAATTCCCGGGCGCAAAATGCGTTTGCCCCATTCATGAAACCTTGGAAATCCCGAAGTTCGAGTTTTCATCCAAACACTGGAGAGTTTGGAATTCAAGCGCAAAAATTATGTAACGCGCAATCGCGTTCGCGACAGACAACATTGCTCTCACTCAGTCAAGAAAGTTCCTCGATAAGTTCATGTAATACTTATGTTTATTATCGCCTTCCAGCCACTGCTAGCAATGCAAATGTTGACCTGTTTGAAACTTCTTGGAAGTTACATAATTTGAATAGTGGTGACTCACGCGATCTACGGGGAAACATGCGTGAAAGTGAAATTTTAGAGGCCGTCGAGGCACTTTTGCATCGCAATTCATTAATGTTAACCATTTTCCCTCCAATTCTTGCATGGGCAATGCCACGATTTCGTACTGGAAGTAAATTCCAAGTTCATTCCCTGAAACGAGAAAGTCTTTTTCTGCTCTTGCACCCTGCTGATCGGGCGACAATCACAAAAATTAAAATATAATCACTGTTTTATATATTAATAAAACTCAAACTTTTGCAAAACAAGTTAAAACCGTTGAAAACAGATACAACGCAATTGCTTATACATATGTAGATGCATTGGTTTATTTATAAGCTTTACAAGATCTAAAATATATGTATTTTATTAAACTAAAGTGACGTCAGTCGCGTTGATGATGCTAAGATCTGTCGGAAAAACTTAATGATGCTTTGATTGAGTTTTGCCTGTTCTATAACCGGTTTTGTAAAAAAACCAACATTTTATGATATTCCTCTGAGCGTATTATAGACGTAATACTGAAACCAGCATACTATATGACGTATGTTTTACTATCATAGGAGGCTAGATAAAACAAGTTTATTGGGAGGCCCTCCTACGTGAAGCCTATCTTTTGTGCTCAATCGCAAGTAGCGAAAAATCGTTAATAGTATGGGATGATGATGTTAATTGACAACAGCGACGTCAAGCACAATTCCCTTCCCAAAACTGCTCATTTTATTTACTAATCTGAAGCTCTTTGATATTATTTACATACAATAAAGAACACCCAAACAGCTTAATATGGACTTTTTAAATATTTACAAAATGATACATTTTAAAAAATACTACGTCGTAAATTAATAATATTCAAACACACTGCGAAAATAAATTGTTTTTCGTGCGTAAGGAAAATTAATAAAGTTTTGTCTAGTTCGACGTTTATTACGCATTTTTTTTCGCAGGTTGCCGCACTTTCAATATTCTCTACTTTAAAAAGATTCACACTTACCTTTACCAGTTTGCACCTATCTCGAGTAAATAGTTTAGATTTTTTTAAGAAATAAGTTTAGCTAAATATGTATACCTACTCTGTTGTTAAAATGTTTTTAAGTTCAATTACCCATATGAATGAAGATAGGTTCATAGAAATATCCGAATTTTTAAGATCATTTGCTTAGCAATAATAACTTTTTCTGATAAAGTTCAAAATCTTCTATTTGAGTCATTTTTCAGATTTTGGATTTATGACTTTAGTCGTGAGGAGCTTTTTGTAGGAAATTTGATTCTCAACAAAATGCTGGTGTAAGAAATTTTTTACAATTTTTGTCAAATGAGTTATTCACGTTTATGTAAACGAGTTATTGTTTCGATCTTTCCGGCAGTTTTCTTGCTATCTCTGTATTGACAACTCATCAACATTAATCATTAAAAACAAAAATATTTTATAATCTTTGAATGTCGAAATACGAGTATACAAAATACATTTTATCCCAGTTTGACAAATTTAAACTTCCTATATCATGTCGTCGCATCTCTCCTTTCTATGTTGACGCATTGACTCGTAAAAAGTATCGTTAGAAAGCTTGAAGCCTCAGCTTTCTAACATGATAACAACCAATATCCCACGATATCTCTTAAAGAACTTATTTAGCGTTTTCTGGGTGAATGTATTAAATAATTGGCAAAAAATTTACATACCTATTTTAAATAGGTAATACTATCATGGTCAGATAAGTAGTCATCAACAATCTCAGAGATTTTGTTAAAGGGGGATTTTCAGCGTAAGAACAGGATTTCAGAATGTAGACGGAATCACACCCTGCTCTGCTATTAAAACTCTAGTCTAAAACTTCTTAGAAAAAAGCCAAAACTTAAGAAAAAACATATCTTCAAAGTTGTATTTATATTGCATTGCAAGTCATTTCTTTCACACAAACATGATGAATAAATTCATTTGAAACGAATTTTAATACATTTTTTTATTTATTTCCACTCAAGTGCCCGCTGAAATGAGTGCATGAATGGTGTTAAATCGAGTCACGAGACAACTAGTCTGCCGTTGCATGCTTTAACTATTTAAAAAAAGGAAGGAGAAAATAAGAAAAGAAAATAATCTTCAAAGTACCTACTATAATTTCAAGCCGCAGAAAAGAAACTGCATTTCCAGTTTCTTGCTTGAACGCGACTACGTGTTGGTTAACGAGTGCTTTTCCGAGGAATTCCAGTAGATTTTCAAGTTTGTTTTCCGGTTGCATTCGAGTGACTAGAAATCAGCTTTGGAATTAGGAAATTAAAATTCATCCACTTCACAGCAACGTGCACAACGATCGCTGATTTGTGGAGCGATCAGCTCGATAGTTCGGTTCGAATCGGCCAGAGGTTCGGCGTCGTTGTCGTGTTGATGAATATCACTCGCATAATTGCCACCGCTCGCTGCTGGGACTGGATTCCGTGGTGGTGTGAGAGGTGGTATGAGTGATTCGCAATTATAATAAAATAAATACGTGAGTAAGCGCGTGTCACTGGACAGAACAAGTCCGCGATATGCACAAGACTTTATTAAAATAAGCACAGATGTGATCGTGCTAATCGCGTGCAGATTAGGCCTTGTAAGGCTGTGTTGCGTATCTCAAATGTAGTTTTCAGCAAGCCTCCACGCTGGGCCCAGCAGCCATGTTCAAGGCGCAAATACGATCGCGTGAAATAATCTTTCTCGTTTTTGTGGATTTCGCCTGATCGTTTTATGGAAATCACAAAAACCACTCTATCAGGTTCTCTCTGTCTTTCGGCAATCTGTCTTTGTTCGACTCAATTTTCCCTGCGGATCAAGTTTCAGCGGTTTCGATCTTTCAGTCTTCTTGACCCGAGTGGCAGCGTTTCTCGCGCGGCTTGTCAACGCTACTGCGCGTCTGTGTTTGAGACTCGCTGGCAGTGGTGCTTTTACTTTCGATTCTGTTTTTCTTGTAGAAGTCACAAAAATCTTGTACAGGCGACTTTTCGTGGAAAATGTGATGTTCTTAGATCGCACGAGTGATTCGAATGCTCACTGTGAGCCAAATTCACCGCGCCCAGTTTAGTGATTTTTGACCACGCACAGATCGCCGCGGAACATACAAATACGAGTAGCTACCAACAGTTGAACTCTTTCAACCAAATGAAATTCGCGCGCGCTAATTGCTCTGCATTATCAATTTAACGATTTCCTCGTAGAAAGGCAAACGTAAAATTGAAGAAATTATTTTTCAACGTCGATATACTTCAGTGCGAGATCCGTTGTTTTATAGAAAATCAAATTCAAAATTGTGCTGTCGAAAAACAGAACTAACTTCAGCGGTTGCCTAATTGTTAGTGTTTTTAGTGAAAAGTTTATTTGCGCGGTAGTTCTTCAAACTCTTTGTTTCGGGGTGTGTTTTTGTTTTTGTTTTCCAATTTTCCGGTGTGTGGTGGTAATAATAACTTGTGTTTTACATAGTTGAATACCAGCCGTAATTTAAATTCCTCCCTGACATGTCTTGCATATGGTCTTCTAATTCCCTGGAAAAGTATTTGTGTTTTGTTTATCTGATCATATGTTATTAGATCGGTTTCATGTTATTTATTTTTTGTTTTATGGTTAATTTAAATATGCTTTGTATTTTTATTCCTCTTATTGCTGCTGCGAAATAAAAGTTTTAAAATTCTACTTTAGCAGTCGCAGCTGAAGATTAACTTTATAATAATAAATCGTTTTAAACTACTATTCAAACGCTAATTTAAGAATCAACTTATTGTAGCACTTTCCACTCTTCTGGAATTTAAAAATTAATAAACTTGCACTTTTTGAATTTTTATATACAGTGGCTCAAACGAATAATCGGACAAGGGTAATACTAAAATAAAACACAAGATATATGGAGAAGTAATAGCACGATTTTTTTGATATGTAGCTCATTTTTCTTCTTATTTCCTGTATTTTCAAAATATATCAACAAATTATACATTTTTCAATTCATATGATAAAATTCAAACAAATCAGCAAACGAAATTCATATTTCAAGTCAAACAAATAATCGGACAAAGTAAAACAAATAACAAATTATGAAAATGTATACTAATTTAGTACTTGGTTGCAAATCCTTTTGATTCTATAACGGCTTTAAGTCGATTTGGCATCGATTTGACAAGATTTTGACACAACTGAGGATCAATATTATCCCATTCCTGTTTTAATCCCTCTTTTAACTGATTTAAATTCTTGAACGTTTTAGTGTACAGCCTCCTTGCAAGTTCTTCCCACAAATGTTCAATGACGTTCAAGTCTGGTGACTGGGCAGGTGTTTGCAATAGTTTGGGGCAGTTATGTATAAGCCAAAGCTTTGCAACCTCCGAAGTATGCTTCGGATCATTATCTTGATAAAAAGCAAAGTTTTGCAAAATGCCTAATTTTTCTGCACTTTGTTTAACATTTGCTTTAAGAATGTTAAGATAAACAAATTTATCCATTTTACCGTCAATAAAATGCAAGTTGCCTACTCCCGTACTTGAAATGCAGCCCCAAACCATCACAGATCCCCCCCATGCTTTACCGTAGCCCGAGTATTTTGTTTGTCGAATTCGGTGTTAGGTTTTCGCCATACGTAGGTCCTCCCATCCGATCCATGTAAGTTAAACTTACTCTCATCGGTAAATAAAACCTATTAATAACATGAAATTAAAATAATTAAAACTTTTAAACAATTAACAATTCATTTACGGTATTCCAAAACTCGTCATTCTTCAACAAATATTCCTTCGCAAATTTTAGTCGAAGGTTTTTATTCTTTGGGCTGATAAATGGCTTCTTCCTAGAAATTCTCCCATGATAATCGTGTTTTCTTAAAACGTTTCTCACAGTTTCAACACAGACGTCTTTTTCCATGTACTCTTGCACAAAATTTTTCAATTCTTTGGCAGATTTAAAAGGGTTTTCCTGCACTTCTTTTATAATTCGCCGTTCTTCTCGATCATTTAATATTCTTCCTTGGCCTTGTCTGCTCTTATTTTTTATTCTATTTTCATTACAATATCTTTTAATTATTTCATGAACAGTTGAATGACTTTTTCCAACGATTTTTCCTATTTCTCGTACCGTTTTTTCTTCTCCATAAAGTTTTATAATTAACTGCCGAATTTCAAAAGTTGTTTGTTTTCCTTTCGGTGCCATTTCGAATTAAAACTCTTTGCATTTGCAACCAAAAATCAACTGAATGCAAACACAGAACTCCTACTTACAGCGAAGGATCTGAATTCATAAAAATTTCTAGGAAAATCCGTTACTCTTGCATGTGTTGCCTTATTTGTTTAATCTGTCCGATTATTTGTTTGACTTGAAATATGAATTTCGTTTGCTGATTTGTTTGAATTTTATCATATGAATTGAAAAATGTATAATTTGTTGATATATTTTCAAAATACAGGAAATAAGAAGAAAAATGAGCTGCATACCAAAAAAATCGTGCTATTACTTCTCCCTATATCTTGTGTTTTATTTTAGTGCTACCCTTGTCTGATTATTCGTTTGAGCCACTGTATGTACCTATCATAAAGAAAAAAAACTTGATTATGAATAGAATTTCTACAAACAATTACTCGTTGCTTTTTATACTTCCACACATAATGAAGTATACCTAAGTAATTATTTTAAATTGGTCATATATGTCCTATAATTTTATGCAACATTCAAATGTGTTTCTAAATCGTATTTTAAAATAATATATATGTTTGTATACATACAATTTACGCTGGAAATACTCGAGTACGTACCTCTCTGGAGTCTAACGAACCAAGATATTTTTTTTTATTTTATTTATTGCATGAAACCGTGAAATTTATATTTCGGTTAAAGGGAAGGGACTTTTCAATCCAAACCGCATCGTCACGGACGGAGGCAGATAAAATTAAATTGCAAAAATAATTAATAATTCCAACAATGCAAGTTGCAGTTCAGATACCTATAGGAATAAATATACAATAGCGTCACCGCTGAATTTCAGTGGAATTGAGCAGGTGCCTTCCGTTTGCCCTAAAACGGAAGAATCTAAAGGAATTTTTGTGAGATCGGCTATGGTTTCCGAAATATTTCACTTTTAATTTTGCGAAAATGTAAATAAAGAGATCTTTTTCCACCGCAAAAATCCTTTATTTTTGCACAATTCCACTTAAATATGTTCAATTTCCCTCAAGAGAACTACACTGTGCGTTCTTCGCGCGCAGACAACCACGCATTTGTGGTGTATATCATATTTTTAAAATAAATTACTTTTCACACGGACATTTTTGTTTCAACCCAAATGTTTTTCGGATTCGGCAAAAGATTTTTGTTTACATTTATCATTCTTTTTTAGAGTTTTCACAATTTAACCATATATTTAACTACAGGATCTTTAAGGAAATTGATCGCAATTATGTACAATTTTGAAAAATAAAAGGATTTTTCAGGAATGGTCTCTTCTAATCTTGACATTTTCTTAAAACTAAAAGTGGAATACTTATTTCGAAAACTGTAGCCGATCTCACCAAAATTCCTTCATATTCTTCCATTTTAGGGCAACGGAAGGAAACTAGTTACTCAATTTAATCGAAATCCAAGTGTTGACGTTGTTGTTTATTTAAGCCTAGATATATTTCATGTTCAGTATTTCTACGACAAATTGTTTTCTACTTCTGCACCATGTACATATATCTAAAATTATATAGACATTTTCATGATTGTCTGATTAAATAAAACGAATACATGAAAATATCTACGTCATCGAATTAAAAAAAAAAAAACTAGAAAAACTGATTGGTGTATTAAGCCAAGCGTCTTGGTAATAAAATGTGCAATCAACTAAAATAAGGTTAAAATATCTCCTATCTACGTCAACAGTGGATCTAATGCATTCACTTAAGATAATTTCGAATTTGTGCGCACACGCACTATCCACCTTGGGATATAGTGAAAAGTTAAATCGCAAAGATTTTAACAAGCTTTAATTAAAGAGTTGCGACAGCTGACGTAGATCTCCGCGATCAAAAGGCCACAAACATCAGTTAAACCTGATTTTGATGTTAATGACCACATAATCGTATAACATGCAAAAGGATTTATTGAACTAAATATCGGAGTGACAAAGACTGTCGATATTCAATATTTGTGTGAAAATCATATAAGTTACATAGGGTGTGCTTTCATTTTCCTATCTCGTTCAGTTTAGATAGCAAATTTTTATTGAATGCAATTTTAAAAGCCGTCACGTATGTACATATATACCAAAACTTTAATATTTGAGAATATATAACTATAGTGTATCAAATTGCAATGACATTTATCCATCCAAGCTTCAAACTTTTTATTTTATTTTCGCGAAATAAAAGTGTTGAATAAATAAAATAATTCATAAAATCAATTCCGTGCAAATTTCCTGCTAAACCTATATCCGAGTGCCATTGTAAAAAAAACAACTCTATGTGTTCTGCACATTATTAACTAATAATATAAGTTCATAAGCATTGGCCGTTCTGACTAGCAGATGCATTGCACACATTCGTCGGTCTCGAATGGGTTAATAGAGTAACAATTAGTTAAAGCTAGGTAGACGGCAAAATATATATAAATAGTCAATTAAAATAAAAATAAAAACAACTGGTTTAATCAAGTAGATAATACATCTGTAGGTCAGGCTAATGTCAAGCAGGCAATAAATTGCATTAGGATCGGAGCACGCTCAAGCAATTGCACTGCATCTGGAATGCGAGTGTGTGCTGTTGGTACCTCCAGCTCCAATTATACGTACTTTTAGATATAGATTTGTAGGTAAGTTCTAAATTGTAATATTCTCTAAATGGTAAACAAATTGTATACATACTGCTGAGCCTTAAAATTAAAATTTAAAAAAAAATACTAATTTTTAACAAATTCGTTCTTTATAGAAATTCTGTTGCCAAACTAAACTTATGACAACAGAAGTTAAACTAGTTGAGCTTTCTTAGGCCAATAAGATCACGGAACAGGGATTGTGATCGCTGTTTTTTTTAACATACTTTTGTCACCTGAAGCTGCAAAAAATCACCTAGTCTTAAGCATTTAATAATACGTAGTGTAGTGATATTAGGCGAATCACTCGAAAATAGGATAATAATTTATAGTGCCACACAATAAATTATTTCTTTCATAAATATGCGAAGTACATTTTATGTGTATTTTTCACTTTTCCGGGAAGACAGATATAAATGTTTTCATATTGCTAATTATAAATTTCGCGAATTTTTGGTCTAGCCTTATCTGTACTGTTCGTCTGCAGAATTCTTAAATCCTTGTATGCTATGTAATATGCTTATCATTTCCGAGAGCAGTGCTCCACTAATACAGATAATGAGCTTATCTCTATAATTGTAGGACTCGAACATGCGCGTTGTTTTCTAATCATTTTATATGCAACTTTTGAATGTTCGAATAATCTTTAATTTATTGGCCTTTGACGCGGTCTTGGGCGGCTATATTTACATATAGATAGCATAAACCGTTATTAATATTTGGGTGGCTCTGCACAATTTATTTGGTATTTTTACACCTGCTTCGGAGAAATACCAACACAAATGACTTACTTTTTGACTTTTTTTACTTCGATTATTTTTTAATTTAACAATTAATACACATTTAAATAATGAAATTCTAACGGTTTGTTAATGCACCTCAATCCTAATTAGTCACTCTAGGTAAAATTCACCCCATTCCTTTTTTAACTTAAATACGAAACATTTAATTAAAGTATAATACATAGAAATATTTAAACATAATATTTTTTTTTTAAAATAAGTAATTTTTTTAGTTCATTTCCAAAAAAAAAGTAAATTATTCTTAACATAAATCGGAATGTTGACTATTAATTTTTAATCTTAAGCTACTTATTTCCTCTCTTTCTTTTTAAATTTTATCAACAAGTTGACATTGAAAGTTTGTTGACTACTATTAGGTACATATTCTAAGTTGACATCGAAAATAAATTTTTGGTTAACCAACAAAATTTTAAAATAAGCACCCGAGATAACATCGTCTTTAGAAAGTATTTGCGTAAGATTTGTTTTTGATATCAATATACATATGTAGACAGTATAAGAGTAAACAACACAAATAAAAATAATAACATATTATTAACTACTATACAGGGTGTCCCACGCAACCTGTACCAGCGAAGGTTTGTGGTTTGGGGACACCAATGATGATTGGACCCCATTTATTTTCCGCGATTTTTTGTAGCTTTCGAGTTAACTATGATGTTTTTTGTTTTATTTTCAGTTTTTTTTTTAAATTTTGGATGGTTTTAGCTATAACTTTTTCTGTGAAGTAATTCTTTCAGATTTTCTTTGTTAGTATTATGGCTAACATGTGTGTTCGTCTGTAAAAACACTAAACACCAAAATTCTAACTACTAGTAGCTCAGATTTTGATCACAAAATTAAAAAATTCGGTTTAAGAGAAATTTTTACTTGATTTCAACTTGAAAAAAAAAAACTTAACCCTGACTGAATAACTTCCTGATAATTTTAAAAACTTTATGGGTTTCTTAGCTCTCAAAATAATACAAAAAACTTGGTACTTTATAGGGCATTTTTATGAGAAAACTGAGTTTAAAGTTGATACAGTCGAAAATGCATTTGAAATGACTTTTCTCACATTTTTCCGATTGGTATGGTGAATAATTATGAATGTGAGCTAAAAAGATGTAAAATAACGTACATATTTACATAAAATTTTCTCGCAAATACAAATTTTTTTAAAAGCCCGCGACCCATCTAATTTTTTACCTAAATTGTGCTTTAAGTTTAAGTTAAGTTAAGTTAAGTTTAAATTTAAGAAAACAAAACTGAGAATAAAAAAAAAAATCATAACTTGTAAACTATGTACGGTACCTACAAAAAATCGCGGAACATAAATGGGGTCCAATGCCAAACCACAGACCTTCGCTGGTACAGGTTGTGTGGGACACCCTATATAATTTGCCTATTCTTTATAGAAATTATTGTCTATCTTTATATTTCGCTACACCACTTAGGGTTCAATATTAAGTTATTGAGTAATAAATCAATCATTCTAATATATTTTTTCATGATAGATTTTACTTTGAGTCGTGGAAAACTTGCTCGCCATATTGAGTCAACTATCTTAAATTCTTAATTTCGAAAGCGGATTCGCAATAACCTTGTCCTAAAACCCCAAAAACCAGTATTCGTGGAAATCCCTTGAAATGTATAATTTCTGGCCGCCATCTTAAGTCCACCATTTTGAAACTTTATATTTTATGTCCACACAAATAGCCGGTATGTTAAGACAAGGGATGTAATACCTTCAGGCAATAATTCAAAAGTAGCAAACCAATCCCTTTTAAGTGACTGAGCCGCAAATATCCAAAAAACAAAAAAAACCTACATAGCAATTTTCGTGGTAGACCATTTTCTGAGACCTTAAACCAGAATATTTGAAAGAAAATTTTATACTTATTATACTTATTATAAAATTATGTTGTGACAGAGGCAATGTAATATTTATAAATGTCATTTATCATTTACCTAAAAACTAAATGTAGGTATAAAGCTCATAAGTTATAATTTATTAACAACTCATGCATAACGCAACATTATGCCTGCTTATTCTTCAATCTATGGAACTACATATGTTCAACATGTCCTCTAAACTATAGTTTTTATTTTTAAAAAAGTGAAAAAAGTGAACTAAATTAAAGAAACTTTCTTTCTGGTTCACATTGAAATTATACAATCTTATTTAGTTGCTTATTTAGTCATAATTGCATAATTAGTGATTAAATACAATGAAAGACATACCACTCTGATTCTTTAAAAAACAATTTCAAACGCACTTTGATATTAAACGATTCTATTTTTTAAAATTCCAAGAAAACAGATTAACATATTCGTGAGATCTTACAATTACGTTTATAATTTTAATATATAGGTGCAGTTTTTTCTTCTTACATAATCGCAAGTGCCTTACAACATTCATACCTGCGGTTTTAACTAGATAACCCATGAAAGCAGCATACCAACCTCTTTTAAAAAGATCATTAATGTCTAAATTAAATTCAATTTAGAATTCAAACTAGAATTCCAAGATTTATATATATTTTTTTTAAATAACCGCAAACAAGAATGTTGCGATTTTTTAGATGATACGCAATGACCTTTAATTTGATTTGACTTTTTAAAATAGCTTTAATATGATTTAGTGGTTCTAACCTTATTTTGTAAGTTAGAAGGGGATAATAAAAATTAAAATGCCTTTTCATTTTAATTGTTGTTAATAATTGCTACTTTTATAAAATGAAAATTTCATTATTTGCTTAAAGCATTGAAACATTTCTATAACTATGAGGTTTACATTAAAATTATAGGTATGCATTATTCCAATTCCAACATTACTGACTGGTGAAAGGAGTGTTAAAATTGTTGAAGATTTTTGACGGTATGACCTATAACATAAGAAGATGTAAACTTTTTTTTTAACGGAAAAAAACTTATAATCTTCAAACAGTTAAACACAATTTAATTTTTGGGCTATTATAGAAGAAATATATAGGTACTTAATATAATAATATTTAAATAACTAATAAAACATATTGCTCAACGCTCCATTTTTACTTGAAAAATCATTAAATTCTCGACGTGGTACTAAAAGTACCTCTGAAGTTTGTATGACTGCGGTTTGTATGATTGCATTCAAAATATATTTTCATTATTTTCAATATCACTTACTCCGCTTGATAAAATTTTATTTGCTGAAAATTGTATCGACCTAATAAATAAACAAAGCACAAATACTCATTAATTTCCAGAAGTACACACATATTTTAACCGAAACCAGCAAAACTATTCTTTGAGTGTTGTATTTTTTTTTTTAACCGAACGTGTTGCTTATACCAATATTCATAAAGTGTTTAATTTTTTGCAGGACAAATAAAAATGAACCCGAAAACTGTTACAAATATCAGTTGCCTGTTTTTGTTTCGGTGATGGTGCTTTCAGTGCAATAAGAGATATTAAAATATTTTGTCTAGCTAAAAGCGATAGTAAAAAAATCTTCGGAAGAAACAGCTTTAACTCATCTCCGCGTACTTTCTAATCATCTTCTATCTGAAGTTACCGTTAAATTTCATAACGTGTATGTCATCTACCCTGCTACTGTTGCTTCTTTGGAGTCACAAGGAAATCTCGACCAAAAATGGAAATGGATGAAATAGGTGAAATAAGTTTACAATAAAAGGCTTCTTTTTGTAGTTTTTTGTGGTCACTTTCTGTAGTTGCAGTTTATTTGAGTGTTCAATAAGCTTGTTTATCTTGCTTTTGTAATACAGCGGTATGTTTATAATATGTACTAATTGTCTGCTTAAATAATTAACGTGTTCACATGAGTGACTTCATTTTCACTGCATTGCCATTTTAGTTTTTTCCTATTGTAAAGGTTGCACAATTTTTCACAGTTCGTCTTTATAAGTAACCGTAAGTATAAAAGAGAATGGAATTGAGTGATTTATGGGATTTTGCACGTATGTTGGTTTTTGCATGCTTTTCGATACTAATCACAATTGTTCGCCATGGAAGTTTCATATTTCTTAGGGAAATATTGAAATTCTATGTATAATAATTAGCTTGCACCCACTCCATTAAAAAGAAAAAACCGGCCAAGCGCGAGTCGGACTCGTGCACCGAGGCGAGGGTTCCGTAAAAACAAAATTTGTTTTTGTGTTGTAACTACAAAACGGTTTTCGGATTTTTCCCTTTACTTGTGCTATAAGACAATGCTTCTTGCCAAATTTCATGACTAGATCAACGGGGAGTAGGTTTTGATTCCCTTGCGAGTGTAAAAATATGCGGCATAAACGGACGAATCTTTTGATTGCGTTGACATAGAAGTTTGGTTTTAAGGGATTGAGCATTTGATATTAATTTCAGCTTGATACCTCCACGCGTTCCTGAGAAAAAGGGTCTTGACAGACAGACCGACAACGGACAGAGGGACAACGAAGTGATCCTATAAGGAAAACAGGAACTACTGTTGCGATACGGAACCCTAAAAAAAATTTGATTTGCTTTTTTGTAAAAAAAAGTCTTGACAGACAGACAGACAGACGGACAGACAACGAAGTGATCCTTTGTATAAGGGATCGTTTTTTCCTTTTGAAGTACAGAACCCTAAAAAGAGGAAAATCATTTTGAAATTTTAATTTAGGATTTATTTTTTACCAGACAACGGCAAAACCATATAGGAGCATTATGATTTTAGAAGTATATGCAAGGCCCGATTCAGAAAATGTCGTTCAGTTTTCCCGATGCTCCAATTTGAACAATACGAAACAAATATACTCCTGTGACCTGTAGTATTAAAATTAATTGTAAACTCTTAATTTGGCAGATTAAGACTGCGTCAATCGATTTTGCGCAATTATACGGAAAAGAGTGTATCAACGATCGCTAAGGAGGCCTAAACAAGTCGTCCGACAGTAAAAAGAAAAGAACCATTATTAGATTCAGTGAACAGCAAACAATTAAGGAAAAGGCCAAGAAGTTGAAGCCCGAAAGGGACTTCAAACAAAACTTTAGAAAGAAAAGTGGTAGTATCCATCAATAAAAATGTCCATATCTGAACGAAATATTGTCAAAAAATTTAAAACTAGCCAAACAACTGTTCATCGAATTAAGGTTCGGCATTAAATAAAGATATTTAAAAAACAAAATACTCCAGAAAGAACGGTAACATTTTATAAAGTGAACGAAACTTTCTGAATCGTGGCTACATTTATCTGTTCTTTCATACATAGCTCCTAAAAAAAATTTGTTCTTTTGTGTGTCATATATCCTATGACGTCTCACAAAAGAAGCTTCACAGCTCTAACAAAAAATTTAATTTAAAATTTAATTTATATATCGCGTTTGGTATCAAATTAAAGATGAGCACAAATGCAGTAACTACTAATGTCAGGACCTCTTCAATGTTTCGGTAATTTTTAATTTTCTGAAATATATTTCTTCTAGATTCGATAAAGGAAAGAAATCAATACAGAGCTAAAATAATCACCAAAGTGACCTTTTCCATTTTGCATAACAGTGTAAATTTTTAATAATTTATTAAGAAATAGAAAATAATTTGATTTCAACAGTTACTGCGAAAAATTATAGGACCGTTGAATTCCCTTTTAATAGTGAGAATTTTTGTTACTTTTGAACGAACTATGGCATGTTATTTCTAAATAATTATCCATCTACTAGATAGTTAGAAAAATTGCTCTGTTTGCTAAATTCGTATAATAAAAATTATGAAACAAAGTCTTGATCGGAATAGTTGTCTCAGGGTAGGAATTAAGGAGAAAATACTACTTCTTTGAAAATTAGGAAAGTCGTTAACTTCAATACAATTCTTTATTCTGTTTGTTTCAAACAATTACCCGAAGGTGCTTCATATGAAATTTAGGCAAAGATTTTCCTAATATAGGTGTGGTTTCCTCACAACATATAAATCTTTTTAAATTTAATGTGTATCAACATTTTTTCTTTCAACTTTGACTATTCATTTTGTAAAAAATGCACTCAGCTTGATTAAGACCAATTGTCCTAAAAGTTGGCGCATGCAGTCTAGATTTTAAAAGGGTATTACATCTATCACCTTTTTTTACTTAGGAAAAGGGATATTGCTATTTAAGTAAACAAGGAACTGATCAATCTGATCAAGAAATCAATTATTTTTCCTTAAATCTATTCCTAATGTATCTAAGAATACACCGAGAAAAAAAGTTAATGTTAATTTAACATTATTTTCATATTAAAAAAAATATTATATCATTTTTACAACAATTGCTGTTAATTTGATATTAAAAATGATACTTTAAAGGGAAAAATGTCGAATTTACATTTTTTGTGTCATATTAACATGGAAATACGGATATTTAGTTACAGCGGAAATATCATTTCAAAATATTATTTTGATTTTGAAGTTTTCAAAGCCAAATTAATATTAAAAAATGTAAATCGATCGCCAGTCCTTATATCCGCCGATTGAAATTCGAAGTGTGAAGTATAAGCGAAGGAAAATCTTCTAATAAATACGCTACTCATAAACTGTAAAACCGTAGATGTGTTGATGGGTCATCGATAGCTCAGGGCTAGAGCAGAATGCCGCGAACTCGGGGGTCCCAAGTTCAAATCTAGCCACAGTAAGTCGGAGAATATATAGGAAAATCAAGTTTCTAAAAGGGTATCGGAATAGGGGTAACTGGGTGGTAAAAAAAAATTTTCAATGTTAAATTAACATTTTTCAATGTTAATACGGCATTTTTTCTAAAGATTGATATGGTGCAATGTTAATAAGTTATATTTTCCTTATCGGCTGAAAAATATACCTGAAAAATATCAATACTACAGCGGAAACATTGGAAATTTTTTTTCGGTGTATGTACCCAAAGTTATAGAGGCTAATTCACAATATTTTCAAAGATACAGCACTAAACGCAGTGGGGTGTCGAGCAGATGTATACGAGGGTCCGAGCTGCCGTAAACTTTAAAGCGCGTTTTCTCGAGTTTTTGTTTTACGATTTTACTAAATTGGCGAGCGTGATTGCAAAACAACTAGACGACAAATCTAAACGAACCAAGGCTTGTTAGCTTCAGATTTATATACTCTTCTATTTGAACTAAAAAGATTTACAAAAAATATTGCTAAACAACTTTTTTAGCAAGTTGAAACGATTTTTTTTTTTATACAGCACATTTTTTTCGAACCTCAGGAAAATTTTTTTTCCACACGCGTGAGGGAAAAGTGCCACTAAAACGCACGCCTTTCCGGTTGTAAAGTGGCTTATTATCCAGTAGTGCTTTATTGTGCAACTCGGGCGGTGCGTAGCCGATTGCTTACGCTGGCAGCTAAACGAACTCGCTTCGCTCGTGCATTTATTGCTGCCAGCGTGCGCAATCGGCTACGCACCGCCCTTGTTGCACAATATAAAGCACGAGTGGATAATAAGCCACTGTCCAACCGGAAAGGCGTGCGTTTTAGTGGCACATTTCCCTCACTAGTGGGGAAAAATAAAATGTGCAATTCGGGCGAGGCGTAGCCGATTGCTTACGCTGGCAGCTAAACACACTCGCTTCGCTCGTGCGTTTATTGCTGCCAGCGTGCGCAAACGGCTACTTTACGCCCTTGTTGCACAATATACTATAATTTCACTTTTTTTTGATATTCTTAGTTCATCTAGAAGAAAAGAATATGAAAATTGAAATATCCTTTGGTTTTTTTATTTCAGACGAAAATTACGAGAACTATCTTTCTCGCCGATTGCAGATTGCAATTGCAAAGTGCTGCACAAATGTCAATAAAAATCGGCTGCGTTTATATATTTTTCACTCAAAAAAATTTTTTTGTAATGCTAATAACCTAAAAAAATCACAAGCCATGGTTTTTTTTTCTTTCCTAAAAAAATCACCCAAAAAACGCTTTTTTTAGGTACCCTAAAGCAGGATCCCCCCTCAATCCAAGAATAAGGAACTTTAAGAAAACAATTTATCTTCTGCAACTAAAGCAAACACAAGTCGGCATTTCATTTCAAGCATATGTAGATAGGCCGCATAACTGATATTTTACAAAAAACAAATGAAAATTATCGCGAAAATGTTTTCGATCTGTGTATAGTAGATCATCTGACTACATGTGGGAAAGCATTTTGCTGAAGCCATTGTGGAAGGTAGTCGCAAATCAATGAAAGCCTTATGAGATATTATTTTTACACAGCCACCCCGTAGGTGATGAGCCTTTCAACGGTAAATGTCTTTTCATGCATAAATTTAGTCTTTGGGTAGGAAGGAGCTTTCCAATATTTTTTTGTACATTTTTATCTATATTCGTCCATTATAAAAAGATTTTCAAGGGCAAATGATTTTTCCACTTCTATTAGAAAATGAATTTTAGAATATAGATACATTTTCTGGATAAATTTTAGAGCTTAAAGGAACGACGTGGCGTGCGTTGGATATTTTGGAACAATATCACTAGGCAACAGCATTTTTGTTGCATGAAATATTATGACTAATATTATATATAAGTCAGATTTTTTGTATCAGCTTTAGTTTTTGCGAAAAATGCGATATTTTAATCATTTATCAAAAATCATTACAAAATAACGGATTGATCCAGAAGTTTATAATGTTGGAATGATAGCTGAAATCTTAAACTATACAAAAATACAAAAAGCTTTGAAGAATTTCGAAATAATCAGTGAATGTTACTTTCTTCCCATAAACTGATTTTTTCATACAATTGATGACGTATAAAGAACACTTCAAGTGCATATAGAGATAAGTTGTATTTGATATCCATAGATTAGGACTCAGGCTTTCGTTTAAGCCATGTTGAAAAGTTTTACGATGAACCGTTATTTTTCAATGATCGGCTAAAATATGGTCTTTTGAATATTTTGACTCTATTTTTCTCGAAAACGGGAGCTGCTAGAAAAAAACTGAGGGTAGATTCGAAATCAGCGACGGAATTAGTAAACAACCAAAATATTTCATGCAACAGAAAAAAGTGTAATTTTGTTGTGCTTTGCATTCATCAAGATATCTACAATATGTAGAAAATATTTAAGTATCAATTTATCTGTAATATACATTCCTACACAAATTCACATTATTGTTTTAAATAATAAATAAATTGTACATTATTGTCTTATTCGTATTTTCGAACTCTGAGATTTGAACGTGATAAAACATTATTAATATACAAAAAACTCGACTGCAGTGACCTCAGATTAACTAAAAAGAGAGAAACAAGATATTATAAATCTGTGAGTGTGATAAGAGATGCTCCTTATTTTATTCAACACGACATAATAGTTTAAATCATCTGTTACACGCACTGCTCAATTTATGACTCCAAATAAGTTGTAGTAGTCGCGACCCATTAGCGCCTTCAGATGCCTTCGGAGGCATCAGATTCATGTTCTACTTGCAACGACTTCTGCGACTGCGAATGGATGATTTTTTATATATATTCCACGACTTTATCTATCACCAGTAGAGGAGCTATGCCGGTTCTGGCTCAAAATCCCATAAGGTTTATACAGGGGGTCTCAATTTGGATTTTTTCCAGTCCCCGCCCCCTCGGGTTCCAGTTCCCCTCCCCGAATATTCCAGTCTCCACCTCTAAATTCAGGTCTCAGCCAATGAATGCTAAGCACCGCCCACAAAAACTGTAGCCCCACCCACAAATATTCCAGTTGCCATTGCAGTGAGGTCACGCCATCCTTTTCGCTCCCATTCATCCTTCCCTTTCTGCAGATCCTGCGCTTGAGCGTAAGCCTTATTTCTAGAGGGTATCAAGTTATGTGGCTATGTACATGGCATGTTATATGTTTATGCTAGGTTGAGGACGATTGTTCTAAAAATAGATTTCTATCCTTTAACTGTTTATGCGGGGAGAAGGATCAGTTTAGGGATCGGGTAAACAAGCCATATGTCTGGAAGAAAGGATCAGATAAAAGTTCTAAAAATAGATTTCTATCCTTTAACTGTGTATGCAGGGGTGAAGGATCAGTTTAGGGATCGGGTAAACAAGCCATATGTCTGGAAGAAAGGATGCACAAAATATTCTAGCCCCACCCGCATGTTTCCAGCCGCATCCCTAAATATTCCAGTTTCCATTGCAGCGTCGTCATGCCATCCTTTTCATCCTTCCTTTTCTACATCATCCTGCGCTTGAGCGTAAGCCTTATTTCTAGAGGGTATCAAGTTATATGGCTATGTACATGGCATGTTATATGTTTATGCTAGGTTGAGGACGATTGTTCTAAAAATAGATTTCTATCCTTTAGCTGTTTATGCGGGGTGAAGGATCAGTTTAGGGATCGGGTAAACAAGCCATATGTCTGGAAGAAAGGATGAGATAAAAGTTCTAAAAATAGATTTATATCCTTTAACTGTATATGCACACATTTTTCCTGAAATATTCCCAGGGTGAAGGATCAGTATAGGGATCTGGTAAACAATTCATATCTCTGGAAGAAAGGATGCACAAAATATTCTAGCCCCACCCGCATGTTTCCAGCCGCATCCCTAAATATTCCAGTTTCCATTGCAGTGACGTCACGCCATTTTTTATGTCTAGGGCCTGACATGAAGGATCATGTCTGAGCATCTGACTTGCGCCTAAGCCTAAATATAAAATTTAACTCTACCGTATGAACATATGTTGCGCATATGTCTAATTACATAAATTCCCAGAATTCCCGACTGGACATGATTTCAATTGATCCCTTTAGTGGCTCGTTGTTCACATTATTCTAGGAATTTAGGATTATATTGTACACATGAAGGATCATGTCTGAGCATGTAGCTTTGTTTATGTTATGTGGCGCCCTTTGTTTATGCTGAGGGGGTTCTTACTTCCAGGAAATGATTCTTGATTCAACGTGGGAGGCTATATTTCCAGGATGAACATGTCTGAACATGTTTTAAGTACGCATGTGGCTTTGCTTTGGCTGAGGGGTTCTTATTTCCAGGAATTTATTCTCGATTCAACGTGGATTTATTTTTTGCTGTTTTATTTTACTTGGGGAAAAATTTGCTTTCACATTTGGGATTCCTGAGGGGAGTATAAATGGCGCTCCTCAAAAATATGTTATTCATCAGTTGATCTTAAGTCGTGGTCGCGTTAAGCAAAGATTTCAAAGTTAACATAGTGCGGTTTATTAAAGTTCGTAGTACAAGTGAAAATGTGGATGTTATATGAAGAAGAATCTAAGCCAGAGGATTTAAAAAGTGCAATTTTCCGTATACGAGAAACTTTTTACAAGTACTTTTTTGATGCATGTATTAGGCAAAATTACCGAAGATTATATGACACTAATGATGAGCAATATTATAGAGAACAAGAAAAAATATACAATCGAGGAGTTATTCTATGTGACAAGTATGAAGCTGGACAAATTGATTTGGAAAAATTTTGTGAATTACTGGTGTGCATAAAATTCTCAGATTATCTAAAAGACTTAAAAGATTATCTACCTGAAAATCTAGTGTTGAAATATCAAAGACTGCTAACCATGGGTTCTGAGGATGATTATGACTTGCATGAACATATTAATTGCACTGTTTGTGGGTTAGGCGAAGAACTTCGTGATTATGTTTTTTTAGATATACCCCTTTCCCCCCCTTAAATGAGACAGAAAAGCATGAGTGAGAGAAACAGAAAGTACGAGTGAAAGAGACAGAGCATAAAAGTTACTATAAAGGAGTGCGCAAGCAAGATCCAGTTCAGTTCATCAAGTGTTTCAAAGTGGTCAGTTTATATAGAAGAAATAAAAACAGTGAAAATGGCTCAACCCTCGCAGAAGATAAGGCGCACCATCACTGAAGAATCATCAGCTCTCCAACCAAATAGCAGAGCATTAGAAGTGCTAAACAATTATGAGATTAAACCAGTGCCTCCATACATCAAAGTATCTGAGATGGAGCAGCATACAGCTTATAAAATACATGGAATCAGGAAAATTACAACGAAATATGGAGATCGAATCATAGTGGAGTTCCAGAATAAGCAAATGTTCCTGCCGGCTAGATATGGCAACTTACCAGACAGCGCACTGGAGGAAATCAGGAATCAAGGCAACTTCTACGTAACAAACTTGGGTCCTCTTGGTAACTCATTCATCCTAAGCTTTACTCAACACGACAGCGCAGAAAACTTTAATTTGTCATACTTTTCACCTAATAACTATTATACCAATTATTAAAATAAAATAAAATGCATTATATAAAAGAAAAAACCATCTTTCATATTTCCCCATAATATTCCCGGGCCCTCCTCAAGTTCTATAAAACGGATTGTAATGTGAACAAAAGTTTAGTTTGCATAAGGTTCTGGTAATGAGCAGTTGGTATAAAGACTCTACTAAGAAGCTAGAGGAAAATAAACAAATAAATAAAATACTTCTACCAAAAGTTAAAAGATAATTATAAGAGGTGAGTACTGAAAACCAATTTTCTAACCAACCAACCAAGCCAAATAAATATTTCAGATGAATATTAAGGAATTCCTTGACAATTACTCTATTTTTCTGCTAGAAGAGCATAAGGAAAGAATAGAAAAAGTCTATCAATATCTTCGTCAATATGAAAATGTTGACAAAGTAATTTCTAAATATGGTAAGCATTACACCAGCTGCTCCTGGTCAAAAGATGATGCAACTGCAGGACCAGATACCTGTGAATGCCATACTGCAGAATGGTACAACAAAGAAATTCAGCAACTCATCAATTTTTACATGAGAATTATAAGAAACAGCTGTGGAGAATGCCGAAAAGGATTCGCTTTATACTGACACCAGAAGTACACATTTTACATGTGTGGAACTTCGCCTATAGAGCTAGTCGTAAGGGTGAATGGCATATACATCTTCAACACAAATGGAACCAATATTGGACCAAAACCATCGTGAAAATATATAAAACAGGAATGAGTGAGGAAAATAAAACACTAGTTTATGTTTCAAAATGTCTTTTTATTTTTATTAATTACAATGAAAACAAATAATTCTTAATCTTTTCAATTTCTCCATTAATGTATAGAGTTAGATTATTTACAGTTTCTTGAATATTTTTATGTAATTCATAGTGTTGCTTTCTTATTTGTGTATCAACATAATTTTTAGTTGTAGCGTCAGCATTTGTCTTAGGTTCTTTAAGATTTGTGATGTGTTTGAATGTCAAATCAAAGTTTCCTTTCGGAGTTAAAAGAAATCCAATTCCTGCAGGTCCAATTGAGCCTTGTTCACCAGCAGCACCAGGTTTTCCAGGAGGGCCAGGAGGGCCAGGGGGGCCGGGAGGATCCTGTTTAAGCCTGTTACTTCTTATTGAGCGACCAAACTTGTCTACGTCCATTTTCGAAATGATATATAATTTCATATATGTAGATATTTATTCAATTATATCAGCTTTCCGCAGCTCCTCAATAATTGCTACTATTTCATTATCATGGCTGTTATTTCCAGCTTGTTTTGATGCTATTAGTATACGAAGTCGGTCCACTAATTCATTTGGATCATTCCAATAGACATATTCAATGTTTTCCTTTGGAATTCTCATTATCCCCATCCCTCTGTGTGGTTTAGGAGTGTGAATCAATTTCTTTATTATGTTTTTATATTTGTAGGTATTTGTTCCCTTTATTTGCTTATTTTCATTATAATCACGCCTTTGCGTGCATGTGTCGCTTAAAATTGATTGATAATTTACCAAGTCTTCTTTATTGTAACCAGTAGGACGTTTCATAAAAATCAGCTCAGATAAGCCTTTGGTTATCTTGTATGGTCTATCACCAATCACAAAATGTTCATCCTCAACTTTCAATGTTGAATTACCAATCTTCCATCCATCGCTGCTGCTATAATGTGCACCATACGTTTTATCAACTTTCTCATTACTGCTGCTAACTAATTCCTTATATTTATTAAATATTTGGTTGGATGAACTTTGTTCTTTTAATGTTAATGATTGTATTGGTGTAGCAAACTCTTCATTCTCAGAATCATCATAACTATCATCTTTTTCCTCCTCCTCACTATCTTCATCATCATCCTCTAATGCTGATAGAGGAGTACTAGTAGATTGCATCTTTAAATATTTTCGTGCTGGGGGAGTACATGTTTCATCATTTCTTGAGCTGTTCTCTTGTTTAGGCTCTAACGTGTTTTCTTCTTTGGGTTCAAACTTAACTGATGATGTAAGCTCTTTAAGTGTGTTGGTGATTGGCTTAAAGGTTTCCTCCAATTGAGTTTCTGCCTCGATTTTACCAGCCTTGAACGCTTTATATTTTTTTCGTATAGCATTGCTGGTTTTTATAATATCTTTTATCAGCTTTTCATCCATTTTACTCTTTAGTTTAGAGATATATAGGTAGTCAACTTTACAGACAGCTATACAGCTATATAGCCTGTTTCTAAACAGCCTGTTTTATACAGCCTGTTTTTATATAGCCTGTTTTTATACAGCTATACAGACTGGTACAGAGCTATTGAACATATAACTGTATCAATATGAGTACTTCAACCGAATGATGATGATAATTGAATTGCACTTTCTTTTATAGACTCATGAAGATATTAAATCCTTTTCGATATCAACTATTATCCAGAGGACTATACATATCAATTACTAAAAATCCATATTTGTTCACCCAACATTTGCACAAGCTTTCCAGAACTTTCAAACGACATATCAGTATTTACATGATCATTGTAAATATGCTTCAGGTTCAAGTTATCATGCTTAAACAAGATGCTTTGGTATACGAGTATATGTTTGACAAAGCTTGAAACTATAAATTGCTTTATACCAACCAATGCAAAGTATGCTCTAATATTATCCCGTTTATCAGAAGCCACATCATCAAAGATAAATATTGAGGTTACCATTGTTTCATCCGGATGTGTAGCAGCTCTACAGCCTGTACAGCCTGTTTAAAAACAGCCTGTACAGCCTGTACAGCCTGTACAGCCTGTACAGCCTGTACAGCCTGTACAGCCTGTATAAAAACAGCCTGTACAGCCTGTACAGTCTGTTTAAAAACAGCCTGTACAGCCTGTATAAAAACAGCCTGTACAGCCTGTACAGCCTGTACAGCCTGTACAGCCTGTTTAAAAACAGCCTGTACAGCCTGTACAGCCTGTATAAAAACAGCCTGTACAGCCTGTACAGCCTGTACAGCCTGTACAGCCTGTACAGCCTGTACAGCCTGTATAAAAACAGCCTGTACAGCCTGTACAGTCTGTTTAAAAACAGCCTGTACAGCCTGTATAAAAACAGCCTGTACAACCTGTACAGCCTGTACAGCCTGTTTAAAAACAGCCTGTACAGGCTGTACAGGCTGTACAGGCTGTTTTTATATAGGCTGTACAGGCTGTACAGGCTGTACAGGCTGTTTTTAAACAGGCTGTACAGGCTGTACAGGTTGTACAGGCTGTTTTTATACAGGCTGTACAGGCTGTACAGGCTGTTTTTATACAGGCTGTACAGGCTGTACAGGCTGTTTTTAAACAGACTGTACAGGCTGTACAGGCTGTTTTTATACAGGCTGTACAGGCTGTACAGGCTGTTTTTAAACAGGCTGTACAGGCTGTACAGGCTGTACAGGCTGTTTTTAAACAGGCTGTACAGGCTGTAGAGCTGCTACACATCCGGATGAAACAATGGTAACCTCAATATTTATCTTTGATGATGTGGCTTCTGATAAACGGGATAATATTAGAGCATACTTTGCATTGGTTGGTATAAAGCAATTTATAGTTTCAAGCTTTGTCAAACATATACTCGTATACCAAAGCATCTTGTTTAAGCATGATAACTTGAACCTGAAGCATATTTACAATGATCATGTAAATACTGATATGTCGTTTGAAAGTTCTGGAAAGCTTGTGCAAATGTTGGGTGAACAAATATGGATTTTTAGTAATTGATATGTATAGTCCTCTGGATAATAGTTGATATCGAAAAGGATTTAATATCTTCATGAGTCTATAAAAGAAAGTGCAATTCAATTATCATCATCATTCGGTTGAAGTACTCATATTGATACAGTTATATGTTCAATAGCTCTGTACCAGTCTGTATAGCTGTATAAAAACAGGCTATATAAAAACAGGCTGTATAAAACAGGCTGTTTAGAAACAGGCTATATAGCTGTATAGCTGTCTGTAAAGTTGACTACCTATATATCTCTAAACTAAAGAGTAAAATGGATGAAAAGCTGATAAAAGATATTATAAAAACCAGCAATGCTATACGAAAAAAATATAAAGCGTTCAAGGCTGGTAAAATCGAGGCAGAAACTCAATTGGAGGAAACCTTTAAGCCAATCACCAACACACTTAAAGAGCTTACATCATCAGTTAAGTTTGAACCCAAAGAAGAAAACACGTTAGAGCCTAAACAAGAGAACAGCTCAAGAAATGATGAAACATGTACTCCCCCAGCACGAAAATATTTAAAGATGCAATCTACTAGTACTCCTCTATCAGCATTAGAGGATGATGATGAAGATAGTGAGGAGGAGGAAAAAGATGATAGTTATGATGATTCTGAGAATGAAGAGTTTGCTACACCAATACAATCATTAACATTAAAAGAACAAAGTTCATCCAACCAAATATTTAATAAATATAAGGAATTAGTTAGCAGCAGTAATGAGAAAGTTGATAAAACGTATGGTGCACATTATAGCAGCAGCGATGGATGGAAGATTGGTAATTCAACATTGAAAGTTGAGGATGAACATTTTGTGATTGGTGATAGACCATACAAGATAACCAAAGGCTTATCTGAGCTGATTTTTATGAAACGTCCTACTGGTTACAATAAAGAAGACTTGGTAAATTATCAATCAATTTTAAGCGACACATGCACGCACAGGCGTGATTATAATGAAAATAAGCAAATAAAGGGAACAAATACCTACAAATATAAAAACATAATAAAGAAATTGATTCACACTCCTAAACCACACAGAGGGATGGGGATAATGAGAATTCCAAAGGAAAACATTGAATATGTCTATTGGAATGATCCAAATGAATTAGTGGACCGACTTCGTATACTAATAGCATCAAAACAAGCTGGAAATAACAGCCATGATAATGAAATAGTAGCAATTATTGAGGAGCTGCGGAAAGCTGATATAATTGAATAAATATCTACATATATGAAATTATATATCATTTCGAAAATGGACGTAGACAAGTTTGGTCGCTCAATAAGAAGTAACAGGCTTAAACAGGATCCTCCCGGCCCCCCTGGCCCTCCTGGCCCTCCTGGAAAACCTGGTGCTGCTGGTGAACAAGGCTCAATTGGACCTGCAGGAATTGGATTTCTTTTAACTCCGAAAGGAAACTTTGATTTGACATTCAAACACATCACAAATCTTAAAGAACCTAAGACAAATGCTGACGCTACAACTAAAAATTATGTTGATACACAAATAAGAAAGCAACACTATGAATTACATAAAAATATTCAAGAAACTGTAAATAATCTAACTCTATACATTAATGGAGAAATTGAAAAGATTAAGAATTATTTGTTTTCATTGTAATTAATAAAAATAAAAAGACATTTTGAAACATAAACTAGTGTTTTATTTTCCTCACTCATTCCTGTTTTATATATTTTCACGATGGTTTTGGTCCAATATTGGTTCCATTTGTGTTGAAGATGTATATGCCATTCACCCTTACGACTAGCTCTATAGGCGAAGTTCCACACATGTAAAATGTGTACTTCTGGTGTCAGTATAAAGCGAATCCTTTTCGGCATTCTCCACAGCTGTTTCTTATAATTCTCATGTAAAAATTGATGAGTTGCTGAATTTCTTTGTTGTACCATTCTGCAGTATGGCATTCACAGGTATCTGGTCCTGCAGTTGCATCATCTTTTGACCAGGAGCAGCTGGTGTAATGCTTACCATATTTAGAAATTACTTTGTCAACATTTTCATATTGACGAAGATATTGATAGACTTTTTCTATTCTTTCCTTATGCTCTTCTAGCAGAAAAATAGAGTAATTGTCAAGGAATTCCTTAATATTCATCTGAAATATTTATTTGGCTTGGTTGGTTGGTTAGAAAATTGGTTTTCAGTACTCACCTCTTATAATTATCTTTTAACTTTTGGTAGAAGTATTTTATTTATTTGTTTATTTTCCTCTAGCTTCTTAGTAGAGTCTTTATACCAACTGCTCATTACCAGAACCTTATGCAAACTAAACTTTTGTTCACATTACAATCCGTTTTATAGAACTTGAGGAGGGCCCGGGAATATTATGGGGAAATATGAAAGATGGTTTTTTCTTTTATATAATGCATTTTATTTTATTTTAATAATTGGTATAATAGTTATTAGGTGAAAAGTATGACAAATTAAAGTTTTCTGCGCTGTCGTGTTGAGTAAAGCTTAGGATGAATGAGTTACCAAGAGGACCCAAGTTTGTTACGTAGAAGTTGCCTTGATTCCTGATTTCCTCCAGTGCGCTGTCTGGTAAGTTGCCATATCTAGCCGGCAGGAACATTTGCTTATTCTGGAACTCCACTATGATTCGATCTCCATATTTCGTTGTAATTTTCCTGATTCCATGTATTTTATAAGCTGTATGCTGCTCCATCTCAGATACTTTGATGTATGGAGGCACTGGTTTAATCTCATAATTGTTTAGCACTTCTAATGCTCTGCTATTTGGTTGGAGAGCTGATGATTCTTCAGTGATAGTGCGCCTTATCTTCTGCGAGGGTTGAGCCATTTTCACTGTTTTTATTTCTTCTATATAAACTGACCACTTTGAAACACTTGATGAACTGAACTGGATCTTGCTTGCGCACTCCTTTATAGTAACTTTTATGCTCTGTCTCTTTCACTCGTACTTTCTGTTTCTCTCACTCATGCTTTTCTGTCTCATTTAAGGGGGGGAAAGGGGTATATCTAAAAAAACATAATCACGAAGTTCTTCGCCTAACCCACAAACAGTGCAATTAATATGTTCATGCAAGTCATAATCATCCTCAGAACCCATGGTTAGCAGTCTTTGATATTTCAACACTAGATTTTCAGGTAGATAATCTTTTAAGTCTTTTAGATAATCTGAGAATTTTATGCACACCAGTAATTCACAAAATTTTTCCAAATCAATTTGTCCAGCTTCATACTTGTCACATAGAATAACTCCTCGATTGTATATTTTTTCTTGTTCTCTATAATATTGCTCATCATTAGTGTCATATAATCTTCGGTAATTTTGCCTAATACATGCATCAAAAAAGTACTTGTAAAAAGTTTCTCGTATACGGAAAATTGCACTTTTTAAATCCTCTGGCTTAGATTCTTCTTCATATAACATCCACATTTTCACTTGTACTACGAACTTTAATAAACCGCACTATGTTAACTTTGAAATCTTTGCTTAACGCGACCACGACTTAAGATCAACTGATGAATAACATATTTTTGAGGAGCGCCATTTATACTCCCCTCAGGAATCCCAAATGTGAAAGCAAATTTTTCCCCAAGTAAAATAAAACAGCAAAAAATAAATCCACGTTGAATCGAGAATAAATTCCTGGAAATAAGAACCCCTCAGCCAAAGCAAAGCCACATGCGTACTTAAAACATGTTCAGACATGTTCATCCTGGAAATATAGCCTCCCACGTTGAATCAAGAATCATTTCCTGGAAGTAAGAACCCCCTCAGCATAAACAAAGGGCGCCACATAACATAAACAAAGCTACATGCTCAGACATGATCCTTCATGTGTACAATATAATCCTAAATTCCTAGAATAATGTGAACAACGAGCCACTAAAGGGATCAATTGAAATCATGTCCAGTCGGGAATTCTGGGAATTTATGTAATTAGACATATGCGCAACATATGTTCATACGGTAGAGTTAAATTTTATATTTAGGCTTAGGCGCAAGTCAGATGCTCAGACATGATCCTTCATGTCAGGCCCTAGACATAAAAAATGGCGTGACGTCACTGCAATGGAAACTGGAATATTTAGGGATGCGGCTGGAAACATGCGGGTGGGGCTAGAATATTTTGTGCATCCTTTCTTCCAGAGATATGAATTGTTTACCAGATCCCTATACTGATCCTTCACCCTGGGAATATTTCAGGAAAAATGTGTGCATATACAGTTAAAGGATATAAATCTATTTTTAGAACTTTTATCTCATCCTTTCTTCCAGACATATGGCTTGTTTACCCGATCCCTAAACTGATCCTTCACCCCGCATAAACAGCTAAAGGATAGAAATCTATTTTTAGAACAATCGTCCTCAACCTAGCATAAACATATAACATGCCATGTACATAGCCATATAACTTGATACCCTCTAGAAATAAGGCTTACGCTCAAGCGCAGGATGATGTAGAAAAGGAAGGATGAAAAGGATGGCATGACGACGCTGCAATGGAAACTGGAATATTTAGGGATGCGGCTGGAAACATGCGGGTGGGGCTAGAATATTTTGTGCATCCTTTCTTCCAGACATATGGCTTGTTTACCCGATCCCTAAACTGATCCTTCACCCCTGCATACACAGTTAAAGGATAGAAATCTATTTTTAGAACTTTTATCTGATCCTTTCTTCCAGACATATGGCTTGTTTACCCGATCCCTAAACTGATCCTTCTCCCCGCATAAACAGTTAAAGGATAGAAATCTATTTTTAGAACAATCGTCCTCAACCTAGCATAAACATATAACATGCCATGTACATAGCCACATAACTTGATACCCTCTAGAAATAAGGCTTACGCTCAAGCGCAGGATCTGCAGAAAGGGAAGGATGAATGGGAGCGAAAAGGATGGCGTGACCTCACTGCAATGGCAACTGGAATATTTGTGGGTGGGGCTACAGTTTTTGTGGGCGGTGCCTAGCATTCATTGGCTGAGCCTAGAATTTAGGGGTGGAGACTGGAATATCCAGGGAGGGGAACTGGAACCCGAGGGGGCGGGGACTGGAAAAAATCCAAATTGAGACCCCCTGTATAAACCTTATGGGATTTTGAGCCAGAACCCCCATAGCTCCTCTACTATCACCTTTTAATTGGATGGCTCAAGACGGATAATAACAATGACCATTTTAGTTAAAGGAAAAAAATAGAACCGATTCCAAATAACCTCAAGCCTTAAAAAGTATAAAATAATAATATTAAAATTCCTTTGCTACTACTTCAACATTAACCACCAAGACTTTCCTAGTTTGCTGAAGTCGGTATCATATCCTGACTGACAATACTAGTAAATGAAGACAAAGTGATTGCCTTAAATATTTAGTATTAGATTAATATATATCAGTTTTTCCCACCGACTTCAAAAAACTGGGAAATATAATATTTACTTTTGGGCTCTAATATGTATCTTTAAAACGTTGTATCAACGTCATTTGTTGACAAATAATGATGAAATTTTTAGGGAGTATCAGTGATCAGTAGTACTAACTAAAAACAAATACATGAAAAAAATTCAGTCGGTAGTTTTGGTGCAATCAAAACTCGGCTCCTTCATGCCACTCTTCCCCTACATGTTTTAAAGTTTTTTTTTCTTTAACTTCAATCTTTGTAGTAGCGTATTTTTTTAAGCATAATTTTATCATCATTTTATGGATTCAGTGTACATTTTATCCCCGCCAATTTAAATATCCACATTTGGGTCCCGAAATAGAAATTAACCGTCTCAAGAACACCTTTAAAGCTATTTTCATAAAATTTCAACGATACTTAGTAACAAAAAGCCGCCATTTTTAATCCTCGCAATCCTCACACTTAACATATGTAGGTACACTATACTATATTCATGAAAAGAAATTAAAACTTGATCTTGTTATGAAAATTAACCTGAACTTCAGGTGGTTTTAGACAAGTTTAAAACAATGAAGATGTTTTTCATTTCGAATTATTTTTTGATACGTATAATTTAAGAAATTAAAGCTACATAGAACAATAAGCAATAACTAACTGCAACCGCTGTTGGAAGATTTTATCCAAGTCTATACATTTCTAATCCATAGTACTAATATATAAAGGGATATCACGCAAACCTAATGGAAAGTATGTTCATTATTCTAAAAATAAAACTCTACCAAAAACTGCCTTGAAATTATTTATAACTCACTGGCTGCACTCGGCTGGGAGGGACGAGTTAAAGCTGATTTAAGTCGAACAATACTTTAATTGATCGCCTGAAGACTTCAACTGCAGGAATTCTTTTCGCAACGGTTACAACCAAAAATTGTGTCCTGGAATAATGAGCCCTATATTTAGAAATTCGTCTCCAGCAATAATTCACAAAAGGCTTTTTATAGAAAAATTGTCATTCGTTAAAAAACAAAGAAAAAAACTCGTTCGTTCCTTTTTGCAGTCATCAAGAACAACTACATTAGAGTTAAGTTACATAAGAAAATCCTGCAAAGTTTCTTGAATTCTGATTTTTATATCATTACGTTGCGATGAAACAACTGCTATTTTTGAAATGAAGTCTTCGACCGACTCGTCCGTAGGAGTTTTAAGAAAATAAAAGACTGTGAGAAGTAATAAAACCGTGGTAATACTGGTGGGAAAATCGATAAAATTTCAAACAATCTTCCATAAAAACTTATTGCCACCCATATCGATAAAATATAGAAATCCCTCTCGGTTTTTACAAATTTCGAAAAGTGTGATGTTTTCTATTTTTACATACAGTCGGTTATTGTCTGTGGTAGACCCCGTCCGCCTAACTTTGTGTTTGCGACTCAGTTTTCCTTAAGATAATTATTATATAAATAGAATTAACACTGCTTTAGAAATGTACCGACGTGAAAACTTCGTCAAGTGGAAAATTGACTTCAATTAAATATGATTCCTATGTTTATAAAGCGATGAAGTTATGACTTTTGGCATGTTTTGAAGTCTTACGTACGTTTTAATAATTCAGAAATACTGAATCGGTTATGCTAATAAATATCATAAATCTAAGTGTTTGGAACAAGATTCTGAAGCCATTCTCATTGATACATATGTACATCCATATATAATATACATTTCCGTACAATTTGTAAATATAATATGTATGTCTTTGACTACATTTTATAATTTTTTGGCATACATTTTTGAGTGCCCATGACATTTTCTATCTTTATTATAGCTTCCTTAAGGTTGAGAATCGTGACCGTTTTCAGCAAAAGATTTTTCTATTTCACCTTCTTTCCATCTTTTTAGTTTCTAGGCAGTCATGGTCTTTGATTTTTTAATTTTCTTTTTTATTTACATCTTTTCAGTGTATTCTATTGACTGTTTACCATAGGACTAAAGGATGTTTTTTAAATTTTCGATATAGAAGTTTGTTGTTATAAAAATCGATTATACGTTACGAGACATAAATGTTTCAAATTCATCATCATGCGCAATTGCCTCTTCGATGTTCTAATAAACTGACGATAATATGAAACTTAGTAGTATAAATATTTATACTACTGAACTCTTTCTTGTTTTGTTTTTTATTACTTCTCCTTTATTTTTTATACCATATGGGAAATACATAAATGGGTACATAACAATCTAACTCTACAATTGAAGTGATAAATATTTCGCATAAAATTTAGATCAACTCTGGCAAGTGTCCCACTGTTGACCAAAAGTCTTAATAAAATTGACAACGCAATAAGGAAAAATTCACAACATTTACAAACATGTTGAAAATGTTTCTGACACGTGCTAGAAAATCTTTAAAGGTGGACGAACTTTCTGTATTTTCCCGATGAAATATCTCCCAACAAAAAAGATACGACATAAATATTTAAAAGAGAAACAAAAATTTGAAAATTCGGGGAACTTGTGAAGATTTGGACTGTGAAATCAACCAAGTGAACAGCATTTCATTCAACATTTTTAAAATATTTTTAACATTTGCGCATTACTAACTAATGCATTCCGAGGAGATTCTTAACCAATCGTCAACGACTTACACAATATTTCTCGGAATTAATTTGGCACCTGGCACTAAGAACATCCGGCGTTTCGCAAAAATTCATATGATTCATAATCATAAACTGCTTTCACTGAAGGGATCTGTCGACTACCTATTTTTTCCATAATATAAACAAAGTTAAGACACTCAAAATTGCCTTAATTTATTAATAGAAAACCATTTCTTGGTTATGAAGAAAGCTCTAATTGTAAGCAGTTCTATACATAAATCATCGCACGTTGTTTCTCAAATCATTTTAAAATTCGCGTCATTTAATCAAAATTACTTATCACGCCGGAGCAGCATGCTTAATATTCATTCATATGTTTGTGAATTTAAATGAGTTAAATTCTATATAATCGATGGCAAATTAAATATATGTACTTATTACATTAACAGAACAGTAGAATATCAGGCAAAAACTGACTTTGATTTGGGTGGCTGTGCTCCTTATAATAGCATTTTGTATGTTTGCAAAGTTATTTTCTCACGATCTATGTATGATACATATACTACATACATATATACCTTTCAACAAAACTAGTTGTGATGCGTTTTCATAACCGTCGTCATGCAAACTCAAATTATATATGACCGATGCATTAGCTGTGTTTTTTGAATTCGGATTAACATCAAGATCAGTTTCCTAACATGGAGTTACAAACAAAAATGTGATTCACACTTTTATCTACATAGATCTGGATCAAGATTTGAAACGTTTTTTTTTTAAATATTCTACGAGAGGCGCTTGTGCCCGTTTTTTTTTATATCTTATACCTTTATAGATTGGCAACATAAAGAGTGTTGACAATTGGCTTGTTATTGGTTTGAAATTTAAAATGAAATGGAAGCAACTTTCAGTTTTTAACCAATAACTTTCAAGAAGTACATGCCTTAATAAACAAATCAACTTCCTGCATTTTTATTAATTCAAACACCAATCTTATTCTGCCACTGACTTTTGTTTTGAGATATATCACAAAGGTAGATTTGCCAACTTCTCCGACTAAACAAATGTTGAGTCGGATGATTTTTTAGGGTTCCGTACCTCGAAAGGAAAAAACGGAACCCTTATAGGATCACTTAGTTGTCCGTCCGTCCGTCTGTCTGTCAAGACCCGTTTTCTCAGGAACGCGTGGAGGTATCAACCTGGAATTTATATCAAATACTGTCCTGTCACCTACTGTCCCTTGGAGCTGTGAAAAAATCAAACTTCTAAGCCCACGCAATCAAAAGATACAGCCGTTTATGCCGCAAATTTCCGCAAATTTTCGACACTCGCAAGGGAATCAAAACCTACAGGGTTCTTCTCGTGAACTCAGAATCTTGAAATTTGGTACGAAGCAACGTCTTATAGCACAGATAAAGGAAAAATAACGAAAACCGTAAATTTTTAGTTACATCATATAATAAAAATATTTTTAATAATTTTAAACTTACTACCCCTTTCCTCATGAACGCGTAAAGGTATTAAATTGAAATTCATATCAAATACTCAGGTCTATAATACCTTTAAGCTGTAACAAAATAGAACTTCTATGTGAACGCAATCAAAAGAAACAGCAATTTGGTATATATGTGTTAAGAATGGTCGAATGAAACTCGATAGTTCGTGGTTAGGTAGCTTTATTTCAATAATACGGATAAGAAGTATACAAGGTGCGCGTACTCCGCGCTTAGCTGGACGGAAAAGAGAGAGTCAGACGTCGTGAAGTTGGTTACAGTTGTTGTTTTCGGGTGCGTTCGGTAACAATTCGTTCGGTAACATATGTATATATATTTGCAATAAAAATACCATAACTATGACTCGATTGTCGTGATGGGTGAACTTTTACTTATATACCTACAGGTTTGTACGAAACCCTCGGTGCGCGAGTCCGACTCGCACTTGGCCGGTTTTTTTTTAATTTCTTGTTGATTTAGAGCGTGATCCGGATGAAAATACACGATGATAGAGTTATTTTGATGTTTTGGAACGTTGAGCTTTTATCTAATTATTCTAATTTATAGTACTTAAATGAGCAAGTCGGTGGCTATATTTAAGTCATTTATTGTCTCAAACAAGGTACAAAAATCGATCGCAACGGCTTGTACACCTGTGATGAGTGCGCCGACATCAAGCCCTGCCATGTTTTACATTTCCTCAGTTCCTTTGCGAACAATATCTTCTCCGAGCAAGCCATCATCGCCTCAAAAGTCAACACCATCTTCTCGAATATTGGCGGTCTTCAGGTGTTATCGGACGACATTACCCAATTATATCAAAAACTGGACAAAATTTTGGATGCTACTGGGCAGCTCAACACTAACTCTTCAGAACTACTTTCTAAAGCTCATGCCGTTGCTAACAAATTATCATCCGTCTCCTCCTGTATCGATGATTTGCGGGAACTCTTCTCCGAGATTGCACAGTCCTCTTCACCTGGCTCATCTACTTTGACCCCTGTCATCGATGACTTGCGGCGGAGCATCAAGCAACTGAAAGTGGACGTTGGCTCCTTGAATTCCGCTACTTCGCACAACGCCGAACTTATGCAGTCGCTCTCCGGGGATGTTAAAAGTTTATTAGCTCGCCCCGTGACCTCTTTACCCCCCGCTGCTTTGGTTGAGTCTTCTCGGGATTCCAGCCCTCCTTCGGAAAGCGCTTCGACCTCGCCCCGGCAGCACTCTCAACCGGATCGCAACCCTCCCTCCGCTCCAGCCTCTACGATAGAAATGTTCGGCACTTCGTGGTCCAAAGACGACTGGCTTCGCCGTATTTCCAAGCTGCGAGATAAGAACATCCTCCTTCAAGGCGACTCTTCGTCTTTTATCATAAATGGAGTCCCCCGCTACTCCGATGTTTCATGGATACGGAACTTCTTCAAGCAGCACTTCTGCTTCTATCCAACCAACTGTTCCAAGATCTCTCCGGCCGGCAAACCAACCTGCTTCCGTGTCGACGTCCCTGCTAAATACACCTGGCTTCTTGCGGACCCATCTAGTCGCGGTATCAACATAGGCAATGTTCGTATCTCTAGATTAAGTAATAAGTCCACTAAATCTGTTAAGTTTAGCCCTAGTTTACCTAAGCCGTCCCATAACCTCGCTAAAAATTCTAACAGCACGCTAAGTACTAACCCTCGTGTTAAGAATTCTAATAATAGGCTAAGTTTTGACCCTCGTGCTTCTCCTACCGTCTGTCTATCTACCCCTAGCCCGCACTCCCCTTCCCGGAAGACTAACAATAAATCCATCCCCACTAAATCGAAACCCAACCCCCGTAACATCCGCCCGCGCTCACCTTCTCCCCTCCCTGCTCCTAACTCCAGCAACTGGCAACTTAAAGCTGGCTTATTTCCCAGCTTTAAACACGCCACTCCCTTAAAGTACCCTAATTTCATCTATTCCCACACCCTTCACCCCGCTACCCCCTCCTCTTCTGCTCCAGCTACTACTTCCTCCGCTACTGCTCCTTCTGTTTCTATCAAGCATACCCTCGCGACGGCCCCTTCCGACCCTTCTCACACGAATCACCTCCAATTACCTCCTTCAACTTCGACCTCTCCCTCCTCCACCTCTCCCCCCATTATTCCCGATAAACCTTCCTTCATTGACCCTCTCCTCCCTCCTGTGGTGAAGCTAACGAAACTATCGGCCGAATCTCCTGACGGCCGTTACTTGCTTTCTCGCTTTCGCGAGCGAAGGGTCTATGACAACGTCCGACTTTACTTAGCTTATCTCCACGACAAAGCCGACTATATCTGTATTGACGGCAAAACTCGTACCAACGTTATTGTTTCCCTTCACCAAGAGGGTCTCCCGACCGACCCTTCCATGAGTGGTGTTAAAAACCACCTTGGTAGGCAGCTTGATCTCATTTTCTCTACTAACCCACTAGACTCTGTCGTTACTGAAAGTTGCCATCTTCTTTCTACTCTTGACTCTCATCACCCCCCTCTCTTCCTTTCTTTTTCACACGATGCGCCCTGCCCTCTCACAGACCCCTCTGAAACCCGCTTTCACTTCAACTTTCGTAAAGCTGACTTTGCGAGGCTCAACCTCCTCTTAAGCCAGTCCAATATCCTACCTACCTTAACAGACTCCAAATTGCCTTTACATTGCTGCGTATCCCTATTCTATAGCGTACTCTTCAGTTGCATATCTAAATGCGTACCCTACGAGCCCGTAAAGAGTCGTTCCTCATCTCCACCCTGGTACGACAAAGATCTTCGCGCTCTGCGCAACAAGAGAAACAAACTATGGCACTCCTTTCTCCTATCTAGGTCAGACTCTGACTACTCTTCCTACTCCTCCATTTCTGCGCTCTTTTCCGAACGTTGCGAATCCCTCTATAAAGACTACCTTATCTCCATGCAATCCAAAATTATCTCTGATCCTAAACTATTCTACAAATTTATTAATGTCAAGCGCAAATCTAATGGTTACCCATCTGTCCTCAAGCTCGGTGACTCATCTTCGTCCAACCCCACAGAGATTGCTAACCTTTTCGCAGAATTTTTCAGTCAAGCCTTTAGCGATCTCGATTCCATCCCTGACCCCAACTACCTTTCAACCCTGGAGAACTGCGCCCAAACCTCCCTAGTCTCCATCAACATCGATTCCTCCCTTGTCGCCGCTAAAATCAGCGCCCTCGTCGACGATACTGACCCCGGCCCTGATGGCATTCCTGCCACCGTCCTGAAGAATTGCCTTACTCATCTAGTTCAGCCCCTCACCCACCTCTTCCAACTCTCCCTTTCTGAGGGTACTTTCCCTGATCATTGGAAAGACTCCTATATCACCCCTATTCACAAAAAGGGATGTAAAAGCGATATTTCTAATTACCGTCCTATCGCCAAATTATCTTGCATCCCGAAACTTTTTGAAAGCCTAGTCTATGACTCCCTATCATTCCACTGCAAATCCATCATTTCCCCTTCTCAACATGGATTCCTTAAAGGCAGATCTACTACGACTAACTTATCAACCTTTGCATCTCGCATCCTTCTTTCTTTGGAAGAAGGCGCAGAAGTCGACGTGGTAGCCACTGATTTTAGCAAAGCTTTCGATAAAATCTCCCACAAAATTATCATTGAAAAATTAAACTACCTTGGCTTTCCTACCCTACTCGTCTCATGGATCAGTTCCTACCTTGAAAATCGTCACTACAGCGTTCGATTCGATTCCTCAATCTCTAACCCCTTCGTATCCCATTCAGGCGTCCCCCAGGGTAGTCACCTCGGCCCACTCTTTTTCATATTGTCCGTTAATGATGTCGTAAATGTCATTAAGTACTCTAACATCCTAATCTATGCCGACGACATGAAAATCTTCAAACAAATTTCTAATGCTTCCGATTCATCTCTCCTTCAAAGTGACCTTAATAATTTCCAAACATGGTGTTCTAAAAACTTCCTCGATCTTAACATAGCAAAATGCCAAGCGATCACCTTTTCTCGGAAACGCATCTCCACACCTCCCAGATCCTACACCCTATCTGGTGAACCCGTTCCACCAGTCACCTCCCTCTGTGATCTTGGCGTCATATGCGATCGTGAATTGAACTTCCGTTCCCATATAGATCACTCCATCAGCAAAGCAAACTCTGCCCTCGGCTTTGTTAAACGTTGGTCTAAGGAGTTCTCTAATCCCTATGCCACCAAATCACTTTTCATATTCTTTGTCAGACCTCTCCTTGAGTATGCCTGTCAGGTTTGGTCGCCCTCCCAATCCTCAGCTATTAATAGGATAGAGTCAGTCCAACGCAGATTCCTCCGTTTTGCCCTCCGAAACCTTCCATGGGCTGATCACCTCCACCTTCCTCCCTACGAGGACCGCCTTAAACTAATTAACCTTCAACCTCTTGCGCTTCGCCGGGACGTCGCGGACATTGTCTTCGTCCACCAAGTACTAGCTGGTTCTATTGATTGCCCCGATCTCCTTCACCGCATCTCCCTTCACACTAACCCTCGCAACGTTAGATCTTTTCCTACCTTTCGCCTTGAGTGTCACCGTACTAACTACGGCCACTCTGAACCTTTCACTAGGATGTTACGGAAGGTCAACAACTCTGCTCCTTTTGATTTCCACCTGGACAAAGCCTCCCTCAAGTGTGCCCTTTACCTGTCCGTCCCGCCTTCTCACTCTAGTCTAAATTAGATTATTAGGTTAATTTAGTTTCCGTAAGTTATAGTTAAGTTTATTTTAAGTCAATTGTCTGTAGCTTGTATTAAGCGAAACAATAAATATTAATATTATTTATTTGAGTACAGTTTCTATGAACCTTTTAAAGAACCAACCACAGGTCATACGTTGGTCGACAATTACTCCCAAACTAGTAGAGCCTACTAGAACTACGAAAATTTTCTTTTTAATTTATCAAATATAAACCTCTTTTAGCTGGTAGAAGATGAATATAAATGACTTTAACATTACCATTGTAAAGTTTAATTTTCGTCAATCCAGGTATCCAAAAAGTTTCATGAACAGCCCCAATATGTATGCGAATAAAACAAAATTCACCTCCAGTTCACATGTAGGGGAAGTGTCATAAAACTTTTTTCTTAAATGATTTGATTTCCCTACTTCTTATAAATATGTATCATCTTGCCAAATTTCTACTTTACAGCAATAATAATTAATAATATTAATATAATAATTAATCCGTGAGTAAAAATTGCTGTAGCATACAAAAACTATAGGTAAGGATTTCTTTATAGTTTTGGCTATACGGAACTCTAAAATTGAGTTTATAGCGGATGCGGCATCTATGCAGCGGAAAAAAATCAAATTCAAACATTCTTTCAATATGACCAACAATTCAACGATTGGTTTAAATTCTCGAATTTTCTGAATGAAATGCAAAGAATTTACTGACGTTGTGGATAATAATAAAAATAAAAAATTTGTGGAGGTGGTTTAGGCATAAAAACTTGTTGTTGCTTTCTCCTGATGCTAAAATATTTTCCAAGAATTCTATTAGTCACTTCCAACATATTAAGATGGAATCTCAAATCAATATATATTTTCTTCAATATACATATCGTATAAGACGGGATGAAATCATAAATATCCTTACATTTAACCCATTAAGGGGGGAAGGAAAATATTCGCTTTGTGACAATGACCTTTCTTGTTTACATTTCTGAAATGAAATATTTCATTCAGTAAATGTTTCACATTTCTCTTTTCATTTACCGAATATTTTAAAAATGAACCGGATGTTTTCGTGAGTCATAAAATTCCATGTGGAAATTATCATGAACATTTTCAAGTATCTTTCGACTATTTCGATTATTTTTAAGTGAATTATATCACATTTTATTTGTTTATTTATAAAACTTATTCGATGAATTTTTTTAACAATATAAAATAGTAACTTGATCTTATGAAACACCAATGTCCAAATTTAATGCAACATAATATATGTATGTATATATGCATGAAATAATATTAATGAATTGTTGATTGTTTTTACAGGACAATGAAAAAATCTATTGGTATACGCAAACAGTAATTGTTTACTTTGGTCAAGCTAGTGGCACAGAGAATATGAAAATGTAGGAGTTGTATGATTAACGCAAAACCATTTGTAACTGGTTTTGTGTTAAGAAGAAAAGAAATTGGAAATTATTGTTGTAGTAATTATTGTAAAATTAAAAGTAGAAATTATCTATATATTAATACGTGAAGAGAAAACTTTGTACCCCTTTTTAAGCATATTGGACGGACGGAGCAGGGTGAAATTTGGCATAGTTAAAGTTTATGTAGAGAAGAAGTGCAGAAAGCTAAAATTTATTTATAATATACTTATGTTACAAATTCATTACATTCATTATTTATGTTCATACCTTAGATAATAGAAGTAGAGGATACGACATTAGTCGATTTAGTTGACCCAAATTTCCTGATGTGTTAGTGTGTTCACTTAACTAGTTTTAATTTCAGTGCAGGCTGAAATATTCATGCAGTGGAAAGTAGGGGCATATATAAAGGCGCGAAAACGTGAGCTACAGCCCCTCCAAAAACATATTTTAGACTACACAACTGATTTGAGCCCCATAACAGCTTATAGCCGATGACATTTGGCTCCCATTTCTAGTGCCGTTTCGCTCTCTCTAATGCAGTAAAAAATTTCCTCTTCGTATTTTCGGAAGGAGAAATCTTGTCGCTCACATACAGGGCTTTTACATGTTGTGGCGTATCCTGTACTGTATGATCTAAGGTTCATACCGTCTATGTCAATTAAAGATTAGCTACAAGTAATTGAGTACATTATCTTTGATGTCAATCAACGCATAGCACGCTGTGGTCAAACTGTCGTAATTTTATTACTGACAGTGCCAATTTCAAACACATAGTAGGCTGTGTACATTCGTATTTTTTTTTTTTCGTAGTAAACCCAGTAGGTCAAATTTCGAATACTGACACATTTTTGAAAGGGCCTTTTACAATCAAGGCTAAGAAATTATGCAAAAAGATATAAGTAGGGGAGACCGGGTACAAAAGTAACATTTTTTACTTTTACCTTGATTTCTGGTTAGGTGTTATTATTTTGATGAAATTAATATAGCCATTTAAAAATTCCGTTCATGTTCTTTACATTAGTATCTTGATTTGCCTGATTATTGTGTATTTTGTATGAATCACAGAGACTTTAAAAAAATTCGTCAGTTGTTACTTTCGACCACGTTGGCAGGTCGAAAGTAACAGAACAAAATGGTTTGTAATAATTATGATATAACATATTAAATCAACAAATTATTTATTAGAAACCTTTTTTATTAATAACACAAATAAGCACTTTCATTTTAAATGCTAAAAAATATATATTTTACGAAAAAAAAATCAATATTATTAACTCTCCCTTAGAAACTGTGTTAAGTAATTAATGACATAAATTATTGTATAATAATAATTTTTTCTAATCACACTATTCAGTATCAGTCTTCTATTCAGACTCGCAATCAGTAAATCAATCCGGAGACAAAAGTAACATTTTACTTGTCTACCCATAGGGCTATGTTACTTTTGTACCCTACCACATTTTTGTTAAAACATGGACGATAACTTGAAAACGGAACGTGCTAGACAAAAATGAATTAAAACACTGTGCAATAAATCTAATCTAGAATTTATATGCAAATTTTCAGATCAATATCATCCTTAGTAGTATTAGTAAACATAAAATAAGTGAACGTCAAAAAACTTAGTTTTGACTTGTGTAATCACTTATTGTCCTCTCACAAAACCTAGCAGCGCGTGGCGCGCGCGGTTACTGAATGCAAGAGAGGGGGGCGCCACCGGCCATCAACTGATGGCAGCGAAGCGGTATTTTGACTATTGGATAGACCTACAGAGCCTTTGTTACTTTCGACCCGCCGTTACTTTTGTACCCGGTCTCCCCTACATCAAATTTTCTAGCGAAATAAAAATTTGAAATTTTGTGATTTATCGGCTTTTTAATTTAAGCTTCGTGCAATTTTAACAAAATATTAATTTTCTAACTAAATGAAAAACTATAATCAAATTAAAATTTTAGGCACGAATACTCGATCTAACCACGTCCATAAGGTTTATATAAACAATTAAATTGAACTCTAATCTATGTATTATCCTAATATTATTCATTTCTAAAAAGTGGTGTTCCGATGTTATGAAAAACATAGGAATACAAAATAATAATAAAAACATATAAAAATCAACCTTGAATTGACTAAAAGTCATTTATTAGCGCCATTTCAATTCAACTATTCATTCTTAGTAGTGTTGAACACCTAGCAAAACTTACTTAATGACTCAATATGCACAAATATTATACCTGCTACGCATTCCTATTTAAACTAAACGACTCTAAACGGCTAAATTGTTGACACTTATGAATATGAATAATTTCAGAGGGAAAAAGGAGCTCTTCAACAGCTCTGCAAAGGTGCTACTTTTGTAACGAAACGCTTCACTCCCCTATTTCACTTTATTGTCTTTTAATCATTTTTTAACTGTCATATTTTTGCAATTTATAAAGGCAATTTCAATATACATATATAATGTATTATAATGAATATAGATACATACATATATATGTATGTATTATAATGAATTTTATTGGTACTCAGGTACTAATGAGTCAAACCTGATTGATTCTAATTTAATATACATATATGTACATAAATCAATCATATGTGTAAACGTTTCATAAAGTTCATTTTTTCGACCGTAAAACTATGTAAAAGTTGATTACAGTCAATTTTCGCATATTCTTGGTCATAAGTCAAAACTATATAGTATAAAAATAAAACAAAAATAATTTTTAAACGTGTAAATAAAGCCCTTTAATTATTTACATACATAATACACCACTCGACCGTGTTGTTTGAATTTAAAATTTTAACCCCCTCATTTTCAATAAAAATAAAAATATTTTCATAATTCTTTGAGTTGTGATGGATGTGGGTAAGCAAGCTCTATAACTGTGTCAAATTTCAATTCGATAGCTTATGTGTTTCCTAAAATAAACATCTGTGAGAGACAGACAGATGGGCCAAATCGCACCCATAAGGGTTGCTTTTTATCATTTTGGTACGGAACCCAAAAAACGCATTTTTATGCGTTATAGCATGATGTAATTCTTTTGGACGCTAACACAAGAACCTTTGGTATCCACCAATCTGCTTCCGATTTGCAGGAGAAGCGCTTCTTGTGAAAGCACACTATACTATAAAATAGGTTATTTTCTTACATTTTACATTTTTTAGCAACATGGCTTACAGATCTTCAAATCTAAATTTCAATTAAAACAAATTAGAATAATATACTCGTACGTGAAGCAGTAATTGTGTATGTATCTAAATTGTTTAAATGTGCTCCTATTTCTTTTTTATTAATGTTGCTTAGTTTTAATTTTCTTTCTAAATGATTCAATGTAATCAGATATATAATTTTACGCACTAAGTAGAATGGATTGTAGTATATACATATAAATGATTTAATAATAATTTTCTTAATTGGGATAGATTTTCTACAACAAAATATTCTTTATAATTGCAGGAGATTTCAAACTTCCAATTGTCGGTGGCGATCTTCGTGATGATGATAACAGTCAGATAAACATAAGTGATGTCAGTAAGTATAACCGCAACCTCTCTGATTATTTGCGGTTTTTTTATTAGGTAAAACAAGTTTTCTCATTCTTAAGCCAAAGATGGCAGAAATCTGAACACCTACCTACATACAACCTGTTCTGAAACCACAAGTTATAATTTTAAAAAGCACACAAAATGACGACTGCTGTTCTTTTCGGGGAACCCCTTTCTCTTTGTTGTTAATAAAGTGTAGTGTATATAAAAAAATCTGGCGTATTTTTTTCATAGCGTGAATCTTTTTAGAGGTAAAACAGTCAAAGATTCAAATCAGTTGCGGTTTTATTTCCCAAATTTCCTGGGGAAGAACTCTTAGATGGTTTTACTGTTATTATTATTATTTTTTTTTTTTGTTACCCCAAAATATGCTTAATTTACTTCCAATAAAAACTTGGATTTCAATTTAATTTGCTCGCGGTCAAGTATTAATATCAACTAAAAACAAGTTTGCTGTCGAAGCTTAGAATTTGTTCGAATCATCAAATTTGCATGAAATCTGTTGCATTTGGTCCGGCTTATTAATTCAAGAATCTTTAGATTTTTTACATGCATAAGTATGCTGTAAATATAAAAGTATAATATTTTTTGTTATTTAATTACTTGGCTCATTTAAAAATAAAAACTATTAGAAATGATATGCTCTTCTACAGAAATATATAGATATAATAGAGCTGATATAGGGAAATGATATGCTCTTCTAGAGAAAAACATTTTTTTTTCATTTTTGGAGATCGAAGCTAATACAAATATTCTTTTAATTCCCATGTTCCATAGAAACATAGAACTCCTAACTTTGTACGCTGTTTATAAAAATATGTAATGGACATTTCCAAAGTTGCTGATTTTAAACCTCATGTCGATATTTGGGAATTCAAAAAAAACGATCCGTCAAATTGTAAACGCTATTTTTGTAAAATGATGGATTGTCAAAATTCTGCCATTCTAAACTTTATGTTATTATGGGACTCTTTTTTAATTCAGCGTTTTTTATTTTGGGTTCACATCAGTAAATTAATTTGTTTTATTTATTATATATTTTATTTATTAAAGTTTACTTAACTTTAGTAAACATTTTTATCTATATTCTATACGATTTGCAAATTCTAATAGGGTATTTACGATTTTTTATTTTTGCTTTTGTATCATGCTGAGTTTTGATATATGTAGTGCGTTTCATAATTATAACGCCACCTAAAAAATGATGATTTCTAGAAAACTATTGTGTTTAGTGATATATAATATATAATAAAAATTATGAAAGTAATAAACAGGAAACAATTACTAGTAAGTAATAAACCTATCGCTTCAATGGCTTCCATATGGGAGGAAAAAATGATTTTAGCTTGTTTCAATAGCTGTATTTTTTTTCACATCGGATCTGGATATGGATTTTTCAGGAAATTTTGCACTGAATTGAAATTTATGAATAGTTACCCATATCAAACATATTTTATTTCGCGAAAATAAAGTCAATAAAATCAAATTGCTTGGATTTATATCCACTTTGCGTGAAAAACTAAATCCAAAAAATTATCTCGTTCAAGATTTAAAGTTTGGATGGGTAAAAATCATGGCAATTTGATGCGCTTTTCACAAATTTTAAAATCTTTTTATACGTGACGGTTTTTAAAATTTCAATTCAATGCAAAATGTCCTACAAGATCTAAACCCGGATCCCATTTAAAAAAAAAAAAACACCTATTATTATTATAACGCCACTTACATAAAAATGTTATTAGAATACGGTAAAGTTGCTCCTTTCTTCAAATTCGTTCTAAGGATTCTGGTTTTCGTGATTTAGATGAGATTTCGAATTAAATTAAAATCAATACCATTCCATTTTTCCAGAATTGGCCCATTTAGGGCGATTTTCGCTATACCTCGATGTTCTGAAACTCCCCAGAGATTCTCAATTAGATTCAAGTCTGGAGAGCATGCTAACTACTTCAAAACCTCAATCGAATTTAAAAAGAATCTGGACCTGGCTTCGCGACTAACATGGATGCGAGCATTATCTTTCTGAAAAATCCACTATGCTGCAAATTTTGCCGAATAAATGGGACTAAACTCATTTAGAGCAGATCCGTGTAGTCATTATACTTCATTCTTAATAAAAAGAATTGCAAGTTTAAACAGCTGGGTACAGAAAATACGCCCAAATTATCACGCTTCCGCCATCAACGTTTTTTTGGGGAAAAATTAAGGGCTCTTTTCTCAAATGTTCCCAATATCAGCGAAACCCATCCGGTCCACCTAAAAACTTGGTTAATATCACCTGAGTGTTGTTTTTTCCTTTTAATTTAGGGGCGTTTTAATTTTAGTTTAACTGGAAACATACTGCTCTCAATTTCTATCCATATTTTTTATTGCGAAATGTAGAATATATTGTTTATGTTATTCTTCTAATCGAGGAAATAACTTTCACTGCGATTCAACACTCCCCATACTGTAGAACGTGAAACAAATATCCCAGGGCTAATTGTACTACCCCTAGCAAGAGTTTCAGCTAGAGTTACTTGCTACATGTAAACGTGTTTTTTAATTCTCATTTTTCTTCCGACTCGTTTTAATTGTCCATCATCGGAATTTTTCAAAAAATTTTGGGCAATAGTTGATCAATTCTTCACGTAATTTCACGAAAACCAATATAATTATATTCTTTAAAAGCAAAAATTTTACTTTTTTCTTTATTTGTAAGTCTTATACTACATGACATAAGTTCATAATCATGACCTCCAAAAAGCCCAAAATACAAATTTTTATGACACTTCCTTAAAATTTACAAATTTTGGCCGCCATCCTGGGTATCTCCACCAATTTCTTCTATTTTACGAAAATAGGTAGCGTTGGCTCGGAATTATTTTAAGAACGATAAAACATTAAACCTGGACTCACTTTTTGAGGTGAGGTGATAGAACCAACCAAACAGTTGAGGGCCAAATTAATTCTTCGAAAAAAAGAAGCCAGTAAAACCGATCCTTCTAATAAAGCTTAATTGAAAGCTCGAGAAGTTTATTATTTAATACTTCTTTCTTGAGGTCTGTAAAAATACTTTTAAACAAATTTTAAGCTTCATGAGCTCGATATGAAACCCCCACAACATATTTATATATGCATGTAATTGAATAATTCCATACTATCATTTTTTTATAATAAGGAGATATACTAATTTATGAATGATATATAAATTAGATAAATATATAAAATGATGCGCAAATAATGTGTGCATAGGAAAGTTTTAAATTTAAAGCTGAGTTCACGTTCGTATTTCCTATCCCTCCAGATCACTGTTTAATATATTTAATTTTCGTACCAATCTCCGGAAATATTAGCTTATTTAAGACGTCAACGTCATGCTCTTAAAGCAAACAAAAATTCAACCTCTTGCCAAGATATTGTCTTTAAAAATTTTCTTTGTTCATGAACGAAATTCGATAAGAAAATGTTCTCAGGCCTTATAATAAAACTTAACTCAAAATAGCACCTGAAAATATCAAAAAGAATTCTCGCTTGATCGATAAGTCGAGATTCTAAGTTAAAATATTTTTTTAACATTACTCTCTAACTTGCTCCGGAAATGCCATTAGCCACGCGTTTGGTTTTATAAATTCATCGTACTTCATAGAAAACAAAAACAAACTGAACAGAAGCGACCAATAAAAGAAAAAATATAAATTAAATGTTGACAACGTGCCAAAGAAAGGAGCCAAGCAACGCATCATGGAGTGGCTGGGCTAGTGACCAACAAAATGAAAAAGAAGAGCTTTGGACACCGCACCGATCCAAAAATAAAATCGGCGTACTTAGCACAAATCTCACAGACAAAACTGATCGAAGATGTTGGTGTCGACTGTTAGCTTTGGTTTCCTCGACCAAACAAACCTCAGTTACGCGTTTTCTGCACCCTGACTGAAGATCGCCCAGGCGCCCACTTAAGGTACACTAATTTTATTTTGATGTCAGAACAGAGAGCATCTTCCGGGCAATTTGAAAGAGGGCAGACGATGTTATCATCAGTTTTTAATAGAGCCGATCTACTCATAAACACAAATAACTTATCGTGCTTGCACTGTGCTAGCATACATAGTACTCTAGTAGTTGCCTTGATATAGTTTGCTGAAATATTAATGACGTAATAACGTGTTAATTATGCAGCTTCATTACTCCGACATTTATGTTCTTGCCGAAAATTTCTTGGCAGACCTATGTACATATACATATATGAAACACAATGTAATATCCTCATTAAAGGGATATCCTGTCGAAACCAGTTCAATCTGGAGGATAAAGAAGAATGAGAACATGATGACTTATGATGGCTTTTAATTCAATTCTTTTGAATTGAAACAAAATGTTTAAAGCTGAATTTCAATTCCAATTTTTAGATACCAATCACTTGCTGTAATCTATTGTAATAGCAATTTTAATCATGTTATTATCATAATTATAACTTAATATATAAGCTCTTTCGTTCTCTTTCCCTCACACTCACTATCTCTAATTCTCTTTCTATTTCGCTATATCTCACTCCTTCTTTTTCTTTTTGGCAAATACGGTTAAAAATAAGGCTTTTTAAGTAATGCACGAGGTATTTTTCAATTATTTTTGACAAGTATTGTACTTATTTAAAAAAACGAAATGTCTTTAAAAAAATAAAATAATGCCTTAACTAGGATAATAGAGTCATGTTAGCTGACCTATATACAAAGCGACCCTTGCTTCAAAATTTTCAAGTTCATGTAGACAGAACTAGAATTAAAATTTTAAGCAGACATCTCTCAACAGAAATCATTTTTCAATACATTTAAAACTCTTTCGTCAAAAGAATAAGCGAAGCGTAGTAGGACCTCAAAATGTAACTTAAAACAGACTCTTTTAATTTTAATGTAACATATATGTATATGTGTATAAGTACTCATAGAAAAACATTTTATCTGGTCTCAACATATGCCTACGTATCGAATTTTAAATTTTTATGAATTTAAAATTTCTAAGAAAAAAATTATTAAAGCTGCCTAATGCCCTATTTGCTTAATTGCATCAATGAATGATAAAAAATTTCCAATACTGCACTTAAAAACCTCAATTTTAATACGATATAATTTTCTACAATATTTTCATTTATATAACCTGACTACGTTTCACTTAATTTCCACTATCTGTTTTGTATTCGTCTTCAGATGTTTCCTTTTACAAAATTGAACATCAGCAAAAGATATTTTTCAACTTTGATTCCTTCCAATAAATTCAAAGATCTACATGAAAGCAAACTATCGCCACCTTGTGCTGATTCTGTTTTCGCAGCAATTTTCAATAATCTTCTAGGCTACAAGGCATCTGCGAAATATTGCTAACAATAACATTATAGACATAAAAATGTATCCATGAAATTACATAATATCATCGATGCTTCTCCAAAGCCCCAAAATTCTTAATAAATCGCTTAAGACAGCAAAAATAGCCGTTGAAATTGAAATTGCTTGGAGCATTATGAGTAGCCAGGTCCCAGGATTGGGAGAGCAGACGCGATCGGGTGCTTTTAGTAACATCATCAGTTTGTGTCTGCTGTTTTCTTAAAGAAAACTTTCGGGTTACGCAAAATGTATTTTTAAAACAAATTCATTTTCCTCTCGACGGAGCATGGGCATAACGGAGCGATTTTTCTTCTATGTAGCCTCTAAGGAAAGTTGTCCAATCCAAGAGAATTTTCTTCTCGTCGAAATTGGCGTTGAGACTAATACAATCGAAGCGATACTTTTCGCTCGCTCGATATACAACTTAGCAAACGTATTCGGACGAGGAGAAAGGTGGTTTCTCAACAGGAATTCATTCTAGTTTGCTCATCTTCTTCGTTCACGTCTTATCGAATTTTATTAGAATTTTTACTTTTGCTTTTCCCAATATACGGAAATCGAATAAAACGTAAATATGTAGATCTTATTTTATAGACAGTTTTATACATTTATTTCGATTTACAAATTCGAGAGTGATCTAAATTTATACGAATTTTTCCAAAATAAAAAAAATTAACAAACCAAAAATCTGCTCTTCTTGCAGTTGAAGTTATCAAATCAACAGATCCCGCCATGTTTAATCAGAGTACAACAGTTGGTGGAAGCGACGGGGGAAGTATCGATCAGCCGCAACAGCACTCGCCCCCGGGAGCTAATGGACCGGCTGCAATGCAGCCACGTCAGCAATCCACACGAAATTCACGTAAAGAAGCTTACGTCAAAATCACAGAACAGCCGGCCAGCAAAGCTCTTAGGTTTAGGTATGAGTGCGAAGGTCGATCAGCTGGATCGATACCCGGGGTCAATAGTACCCCCGAGAACAAAACGTTTCCGACAATCGAAATTGTTGGGTACAAAGGACGTGCGGTAGTTGTTGTATCATGTGTTACCAAGGATCCTCCGTACAGGTAATATTTAGTGTATGTTTTTTTCATAACAAGATCAACAGTCAATGGTTATTTCAGACCCCATCCGCACAACTTAGTTGGTAAAGAAGGTTGTAAGAAGGGGGTATGCACCGTGGAAATAAATAGCGAGACAATGCGGGCAGTATTCAGTAATTTAGGCATTCAATGTGTTAAAAAGAAAGATATTGAACAGGCACTTCGGGCACGAGAGGAGATCAGAGTTGATCCTTTTAAAAGTAAGATTCATTTTTGATTTTGCATTTTTAATGAATCTAACTATACCTCTATCTTTCAGCTGGATTCTCACATCGCTTTCAGCCCTCTAGCATAGATTTAAACTCAGTTCGCCTTTGTTTTCAAGTTTTTCTAGAAAACGATCAGATGAAAGGACGATTTACAAGGCCTTTACCACCAGTCGTCTCCGATCCCATATATGACAAAAAAGCCATGTCCGATCTTGTTATCTGCACTTTGTGCAGTTGCTCAAGCACAGTAGCTGGTGGAAGGGAAATAATCCTTCTCTGTGAGAAGGTAGGATATTATGAAAGCAAATAGTTTTTACATATGTATATAATAAACCAACAATTTTCCTTAGGTTGCCAAAGAAGATATTTCAATTCGGTTCTTTGAGGAGCACGACGGACAAGTCGTTTGGGAAGCATTCGGTGATTTTCAGCACACTGATGTGCATAAACAGACAGCCATCAAATTTAGGACACCGAGATATAGAAGCCTCGAAATTGATCAACCAGTTAAGGTACGTTATATTTATTCTTATGTAGAATTAATGAGTTCACACAAAATATTTGACTTGGTATGCTTTTTAGTTTTGTTTAATAATTATGTGATTTTAATAGTCATCGTGAAACTATTTATGTATGTGCCAACTACTGACGACTTGATCGAAGTTGCCCCAAAAAGCTGTGTTGATTTCTCAAAAATTTGTCACTACACCATTAATTAACAAAATCGTTTAAAAAACATACCTATATAAATGAATAGTAACAAACTTAACAGTGATACGTATTTTTAGTAAACTTATTTAAAGATGAAGTCTTGAGTACTGAGTAAAATGAAAAAGATCTTTAAATTCGTGAGAACAAATTCAAAGGCCATTGCTATACTTTCAAATTTAAAAAATTCCAAGTACCTACAAAAAACTATTGAATTTGATTGAGACAAATAGGCTAGTGCACGTGTGGGTTATGCTTTTTCGCCTATTTCCTGTCAAAATATGCGAGTGTTGTACATCAGCGCTCGATGTTACGCGCCTCCCCCTCAAATGCTGTTCTACAGTACATATATGATGGTTTTAAAACCTCTTAATTATTAGCAAAATATTCGATTTCGAGGTGCTGACTTACTTTTATTTACCTGTGTTACATTTGTATTTCATTTCACATTTTGAGTACTTGGCGTATTTTTTCTCCTTGGATGAAATTCAGTTACAATTTTCTTATCTTCAGTAATTTTAAATCGACTTTACGTCCACGATAGATATCTTATTTTACTTCTTAAAGTAGGAACTCCAAGTACTGTAGGTATTGATTTAAATTAATTAATTAAATCTCTTCCAAAATAACAATAAAAATAAATCTGTTTTTTAATTCTTTGTGTGATTATAAATATTTCAATTCATAATATACTAAAAAAATAAAGATAATTCTGCAACGACATTTATGGCAAAACTAAAGGCTTTTATGAAGTTTTGTATGCCCAACTAGTCACTTAAATCGGTCTTTGAAGAACCCACATCTATTGATCATAGTTCGAGATGTATTTAAGGGAACCGAAAAGTTAAAATTCCACATTTTTGTTTCAGTTACCTACATAGTTTTAGGAAAAGTTCCTTTATTATTTGCTTGCTTCTTCTTTGTCTAAATAGTTCATAAATACTTTGTATGTATATATTACAGCATAATAGATAAATTAATTTGTTTTTGTTTTAATTGTTCCAGGTATGCATCCAACTAAGAAGACCTTCTGATGGAGCAACAAGTGAAGCATTGCCGTTTGATTATCTTCCTCTAGACTCAGGTAGGCGTTCGTTCTGGGCACTTCGAAAAGGATTGAAGGGAAAGCCCGATCTTGACATATTTCAAAGAATTTTATCGGACGACAGTGAACTCACACAGAAGGTCTCGTCAACAACAAATGGTCACTCTAATCAGCCCACTGAAGTAATTGTCCTAGACACGCCATCTACAGAAGAGCATAAGACTCTCAGCGATGAAGCAAAGAAGCAATGCGAAAATGAGGTGGACAGCATTGTAAATGAGCGTGCCAAGGAAATGGACATTGAAACTGATGCGCTTGCTATAAACGGAGATATTCAGCAAAATAATGCGAACAGTTCGAACGAAAAGACCACAGAATGGATAAAATCTAGCGAATTCGAACGAACGGACAGTGTCAGTTGTGCTGCTACGAGTGGTGGTGAGCCAGTCACCTCGGATGATGATAAAACGCTGAATGACTTGCTCGAACAAGTCGCAGAGTTGGATGAGATATATGTTGATCACCAACTTCGCCGCGATACATTTGAGAATACTATTGCAAATGAGTTGAGTGGTATTGAACATAGTCTTCCAAAAAGCAATAATTGTGAACCAATGGATTTTGATGAATTTTTCGATGATGCAGCTACCTACACTAGCCTGCAAAAAGCGTTTAAGAATCCAGTGCCTATGACCGATATAATGCCACCTACACCACCCGCATCACAACTTGCACCCGAAGATTCTCATACCTATGATCCTGTTGAGATAATCATAAACCCTCCAGCCCCTGTAATTGATATAAATACATTGAAACGCGAAAGTGTGTCGAAGGAGGAAGAAAAACTTCCTCCACTTCCGCCAAAAAGAATAAAGAAGCAAGATAACATTGAAAATAGACCCATAAGCGCAAACGAAAATAAAAAGAACAACTTGTTACCGCGACCTCAGTCACAAATAATAATTATGAAATCGCCGGACAACTCGCCGCCTACTAAAAAATTGCCTCCTACTCCAAATCAAAATTCAAACACCTTACCAAAACAAAAGAAACCTGGCTTCTTTTCGAAGCTCTTTTCAAGAAGAAAAAGCAAGCCTGACTTAGCTAACGAAAACGGAAGCGCTGCGCACTCCAAGAAAACGAGTCCGTCGCAGTCTAGAGAACCCAGCTTAATGCACTTTAATACAAATGACCCAAATCGATCTTCTACCAGGTCTCTTAAGTCACTCCAGCCTAGCTCGGCTGTAATTGGGAGGGGCAAGTCAAAGCCAGTGGCGCGCAGCTACAGCAGCGTTTCGGGGAAGCGACCCCACCTAACGCCCGATGTAATTCACATCCCACTCAAGGGCGACAGCTCAAACAGTCTCCCCATGAACGAGGCTTACTCCAACGCTAGTACAATAACGCTCAATAACAATTTGGATCGCAAAACTGTGAGTGCGCTGCAATTGGCAGACGTGCCTCTCCAGGACGGCAACATGGAACTGATCGCCATCGCCGATGCGCAAAGCCTCAAAAACCTGTGCGAGGGTCAGTTCGGGGTCAAGTTGGACCCTAGTGTCGATCTCACTGAGGCAGAACACTTTGCACTTTACACAAGTATTCCTCCCCAGGCGACAGTTAGTGAGTTTGATGAAAACTCCTGCTACTACGCCCCTGTAGACGCTGGGGAGATCCTCACCCCCGCTGAGGTCGCCAAAAGGCTCAACGACATGAACCAGTGACAGGATCCATGTTGGCAACCTTGAATTCACACTTTCGTGTTTTAAGACCTAGAAGGGCGTACTTTTCTGGGCGGGACTTTTAGCATGAAAAACAATTTTGTAACAATTTGGTACCAGGGCCGCCCACTGTATGGGGGCCGGCCCAACATGAACTTGTAATTTTTTGAAGTGTTTGAAAATAACCGAAGAGGTCTTCAGATACAAATACTATTTTTGAATATTTCAATTTAGATTTTCGACAGATTTGAAGAGCAACTGTGTGACCAATTCCAGACACATTCCCTTACCACGCTCGAATTCCAGATTGGCTATATCATTAATCTGAAGCCCTCTTTGATGTTAACAAACACAAATAGAGTTATTTTTGCAAAACTTTTACCTAAACAAACGAAATTTGTTGTCTCCTACAAAATGAAAAATAGGCAGCAACAAAACAAGAGTCATATCAATTTTTCAGATATTTATAAAAAAAAAAACAAGAAAAATGAAATTTTGACAAACTTTTATTGATAAAATTTTTGGAAAACTTTTTTGTAGACCCTGCTGTACTAAAGCGTAAACGGCAAAAATTTGGCGGTGATCCTAGTATGCATTTATTAAGGCATTTTCAGTCCCAAGAACGTCACCAGAAGCACCAAGACCTTCAGCCGCAGGATGGCCGTAAGTCTATTTTGATCCTTTTGCGCACTTCATTGGGTTACTCATTAATGGTGACGGTTACAATTAAACACAAGAACTTTACAAAATATTTTAAAAATTTCTTGTGTGTGAGAAGCAATTTTTACAATTCTGATGGTATAAACTGAACTTAAGTGACGAAAAACAAAATAAGTTAAATAAAAAAATTAAAAATAAACAGAATTATTTTGTTTCAAGACGACTCTTACAAAATTCTCAAATTTATAACACTGTAAATAATTGTTTGACTGGAGGCTGAAGTAAAAGTCTGTTAATTAAAGATTTGTTTACATTTCTTCCCCTATTATTACATTGAACAGAAATATACAATTACTGCGCATATTAAGCTTTAAAACCTTTGCTTTTCCGGTAATATTTAAATTACTTAATAAAATCCTCGGTATTTACATCTAAGTCCTAAAATAAAACTGGAAGTATGCTGTGATCATAAACTTTCATAATTGTTTTTTTTACAATTAATTATTATTGATTTGAATGAAAATGTAGTGCATTTTCGTAAGAAAAGTGATGAATAATTTAATTTAATAATAATTTTATTTTCTGTAGAAAGCTCCCACTTTTTTATGACTGTGGCCGAAATATTTATGTTCGCGAAATAGAAAAATGTTACTGGAAATCAACTATCGCGGTACTAACTTCAAGCAAATTGTTTCAGAAAATTTCAGAATTACATAACTTCGAACTAAGAACAGAACCAAAAGTTGTTTCGGTTTTCAACTTTATTATTTAGTATGTACGTACAAATGAATAGATCAATACAGCTCGTTTATGTTCTGAAAATTCTGATAGTCGAATTTTAAATAAATTAAAATAAATTTAATTACCTGTTAATTTAAGTAATTTTTATTGGAGCCTGTTATAGTTAATTTTTGCTTTTCACGGCAAAAAACAGCTGGTTCATCGTACTCAAATCAATTAAATAAATTAGCATGGCTGTTATAGAAAGTTAGAGTTGTTTTGATATAATTTTTCCACGTTCCGTGTTGTCTTATTGGAATAATTTTAATAGGTACTGTTGTTTTTGTATTTAGTTTTGGTTTCGTTGAAAATAGTAAATTAATAATCTTTCAAACAAACGATATGAAAGGCGAGTTCCTATCTAGACACAAAGAGAATAAAAACAAAACTTTAAGAAATAAAATTGCAATGGCAAAAAAAAATTAAGTTCAGTTTATGCCAAGCCAATTTCGTTCATCTTTCATAAAAAAAAAATCCCGGCTTACTCTTATTTACCCTTGTGGAATCTGGGCCCATAATTGTCTGTACTCGCATATGTGTCTTTTAAAAATCAAAAATTTTCACGAGATAAACCAAATATTCGCCTTGTTAAAAACTTATAGAATAAGAAAACGTTTTAACGCTAATAGTATTATTCGCGAAACTCTTCTAATAATTTATAGTAAATTTAAATACCAAAAACTATTAAAGGCTCCTTTAATTAGAACAACGCTGCATGTATTTCTTAGAAGCCAAATAAATCTATGAAGAGGACCTTATTTTGGACGTTGTAATTTTAAGAATAAATTTTACTGAAAACAATTATTATATGTATACATATATTTTGTCTAACCAGAGAAACGAAAATTAACAAATTTACAAATTAAACTGAATTTTGAGACTTAAATGTGTACAGCATAAAATTGCAATACGCTACTTCTTATGCTAAACTTGGATTAGCTTAATAAAATTAAGATCAAAACTTTGCGTAAGATAGGTTTTTGTATGCAGACTTAATATTTATATAAAATATTTTTACACTATTGTATACCTAGTAATTGTGAACATTTTGAAACTTTCATGAAATTTTGTCATGCACAAATGCATATTTTATTGAACAAAACAAAATTTGTTGATGTTGACTTTGATGATGCTTTTGTTTTGGCTCAGAACGTGAAATATAACAGCAAAAAATTGTGTTTCACTGTATTTAATTTTTTTAGCCAAACAAAACAATTAGGTATTGAAATTTTGGAAAATGAATTTGAAAAAAAAAATAATTAAAAAATATTGGTGAAACATCTAAATTTAAAGAAAATTTTGCGAATTAAATAACTCAGATAGTATGCAAGTAAGTACTTAAAAAAACATCATTTGAACAAATATACATACATCTTAGCGTATTTAAAAATCGTTTACAATAAACAGAGAAAAGATTGGAGAAAAACTGTGAATTATACAATGAATTCATATTAGTGTAATTTTTGTCTTATATATAATAGATTTGTTAAAAATTAACCAAACGGTTGTATTTGCAGTCCCAATGGGGATTTTTGTTGGTATTTGTATTTAAATTATTTAAAAAACTTGTAAAGCTAAAAATGAAAATGTGTAATTATATGTTTTTATATTTACATCGTTATGAAGAGGTTGATCCTGTTAGATATTGTGGAAAAAGAAGAAGAAATGTGTTTTTTAAGAAAAATTTTGAGAGTTTCAATTATTTTGAGTTTTCTTTTAATTTTTTATCTTTGTTATTTCACTTTATTATTCATCATATTCAACTTCTTCGATCTAAGGTAATAGCTCGAAATTAGTCCATTGAAATAGGAATTTTAGGTAATTAATTGCACAGCTGTTGCCATCTCTTTAAAGAAAAATGTATATTTAAATTGCGTTATAAAAATTGAACGATAATAAGTTTACTCATCATAACACAACGCTATTGCAATTTCTTTATAATGAGCATACTCATCAAAAATAGGTCACTGTTTAACACTGAGTGTAATTATTACAATCATTCGGAAATAATTAAAAAGCAATTAATTTTTATTCGGTCATTATAATTATACATACATAAATCGATTAATGAAAAGAGTTTTTTTGATTTCTTTGGCACTACATACTACACACGCGTGATTTTCGCCGTCGTTAAGTTGAATGAGCTATTTCCTCTTTATTCGTTTACCTTGAGGATTTTCCGAAAATTGTTTTAATAAAAACGTAGTTACATCTTTAATTTTGACGTAATTTCCAATGAATTTTGAAAGCTACAACAGTAAGTAAATTCTAAAGTAAAATATATTGAGAAGCCGGTCACTTCAACAAAATGTTCTTTCATATTCAGCATTTTTTGTCCCAAATGAATATTTTTTCATCAACATCCGTGAGGTGAATACTCAAACAAGAATTTTTTGTCAAACCCTCAAATTTTCAATTTTGATAAAACCCCGCTTTGATTAGTTTAATCGTCATATATGTATAATGTATGTACATATGTATGTCATTTTCAAATTTCCTACGCAAATTCATAATTTTGGGCCTGAAAAATTCACTTTCACCATCTTGAAGTTGATTTTGGGGGCTCTTAAATTTTTATTTAGAATCAAAATTAGCCTTAAAAGTTGTTTAGAAGGAACACAAAGATAAGTTATAAAATTTTTATTAGTGCTTAAACGTGTCTACGAATAAAAAGAATTTTTTTACAACACCTCAGGTAATCAAAATCTTGGGTTTGTGTGTATGTGTTATAATTTCTTGTAATGTAGCCTAGTTCATTTAGTTAACAAAATTTTTCTTTGTCCTAATTTATATAAAGATACCTGCGTTATATTGATTTACTTATTTATTTTGCCTTTGTTATTAATATGTATATGTAAGTTTTATTTTATTTTATTCCTCAGTATTATTTAAAAATAATAATAAATTCCTTTATGATTTTCTTAGTTAAATATATAACTGTATAATTAAGTGCTGGTTTTGAGATTTTTTCCAATTTTAATAATGACAAAAATAAAAGTAATAATCGTGAATTTGGAATTACTATACTGCATGTTGTTATTATTGTGACATAAATATGATTTTGTAATATTAAATTATGTATTTATCAATAATGTTATTCAAATTTATTTTCTGTACTTTACAGGAGCGCCACAAGGAATGGAATATATGAATTTAGCTCAGGGGACAACTATTAAGTCTGAACCCAGAGGTAAGAAGGTTTAAGATTTCCTTAATAACTTATTATAGTGTTGCACTTTAAGATGATTATTGTACATAGCGTAAAAATTGTTGCGCTTAGACTTAGATACGTCCGATTTAAAATGAAAAACCGCTTTCTGGGTTAAGGCTTTGTTTTGATATCTGGTTTGGAGGTTAAACAAATTATTTTCAAACAGTTTGCTTTAAAAGTAATAGTAATAAGTTATTAACTTTACGATTTAGGGTTACTTATTATAAGAAGAATCACTTAAAATGACGGAATTGTAGTGTATTTTATTTGCATAGTTACATGTACAGAGTGTTCGGATTCTTTGTAGGAAACGCTATACGAATCGATTCCTTGGGGTGTCGTGAGCAAACTTTTGTTCTTGACCCTCCTACTAAAATCAATCATCACCCTAAAAATTGACGTGAAGGTTTTTTATTGATCCTTGTAGGGACCTCGTAAAACATCGAAAAATTGATCGAAATTTCATTTTTCGGAGTAGGAAAAACCATATTTTTTTAACGAAAATTTCGATGACTTTTAAATTTGAATTCCCATAACTCCTACATTTACAAACGAATCCTAACACTTAAGGCATTGTTAGATAGTAGGTACTTTTACTATATCATTTTTTAAAAAGCAAGTAGGAAATTCGAATACTCTGTATAAGTAGCGGTTACGAATTCTTCAGTGAATATTTAACTATTCTAACATCATTACAAATTTCAGATGTATCACCAATCCCGCACTACATGTTTGGGAATATAACCAGTTATCGACTTCCAGAGAATAGCCCCTCACCCCAACCACTCTCCCCACAGAACATAAATTATGCAAGCAATACTCCATCCCCATACAGCATGGCAACTGGGGGGACACTACTTTCTCCCAACCACCAGTACGGTGGCAACATAAGCCCAAACATGATGACGGAATTTGGAAACTACCATCACCAAGTCGCCGCCAGTGACATGAATAGTTACAATCCAATGCAACAACAAGGGCAACAGTGGAACACTGATGTTAAGCAGCAAATGCCACCGATCAACAACTTGAACTCCACCAATTGCAACATGGAAGTCTTATTGACCGCAACGAGCACCACGAGTCAGACCCATGAACAGCACCAGCAGCAGTGGAGCATGCATGGCTCCAGTAGCAACAAACACATGGGTGGCATGGGAAGCATAAATCAACTAATCAACTCCCAGGGTCCGAACTCCTCGTCCACAAGCAACATGGAAGGTCCGAATGTGAGCAGCCTTCTAGACATGGACAGCGAACAATTGATGACGTTCAATTCGAATGAATTACAGGCACTCACCTTATAAAAGGGGATAATGTGTATATTTTAATGTAAGGACTTTTGTATATATAACTTAAAAATAAATTCTAATAAAATGTACCGCGTTTAAAATACTTATGGGCTACTCCCACTCCTTCCGCCTTAGTAAAGTAATTCGGTAGTTTTAACGGATATGACTTTGTGAGTAAATGGAAAAATATACCGCCACTGAAAAATAAGGTGAAGTTTAAACAAACTGGAACACCTAGCTTGAGTTAAGAAACCGTGAAACCCACGGATTCTTATAAAACTCTGTAGAATTTTTTTTTTGGACCTCAAAAGAGCTAATATACAAAAATTGTTTATCGGAAAGTTATACTTTAAAATTTGTTTTTCCAATAAAAAATCTTTGCATATTTTGATGAAAATTCTTGCATAATTTGACTTGTTATTTATCACTAAAATGACAAATAGCACCTTATTCACTATTTAATTCACTGTGTGCACTCTACCATATTCTATCGGCCGGTATCCATCTAAAAATGTAAAAAAAAAATTATTATTTACTTTGTTTACTTACCCGAGGCTTCAGATAGTCTCCAATCTTCAATTGATTCATTGGGTTTTAATTTGCCACTAGGCTGTCACACAGGGTTGGCTATTTGGTCAGGGCGGGTGATGCCACATTGACCAATGAGTGTTGGAGTTGGCGGGCCTTGGTGTGGGCCTTGATATCCTCCAGTCCAATCTCGAAGAGCGCAGTGAAGATCACAGCCCTCCCGTCCGTCACTGTAAGCAGCTTAGACACCACGGTACTCAAAAAGACATATAGAAAAATTAAATCATTTGTATATAAATAATGAGTATCTTTATTCAGATAAAATAAAAAATCAATTAGGAGCGTGTGCGTGTGTGTGGTTTATAATTTGTTATTTCTCAGCGCATCCCCACCTTCCTAGCTAGATGTTTTTTTTTTTTTGCATAAGTGTGCCCTGTTATTATTCTGTTAATCTTTGTGACAATACCGTATTTAATTTCCATCCTGAGAAACCACGGTTTTGTGTCCACCCCTGGATGCATTTTAGCGAAAAAGTTGCTCTTTACTACACTGACCCGCTCAACCTCTGGCGTGAGATTTGTTGTTATTGCCTCACCGTTTCTTCTTGCCCCACAGGAAATTTCATCAACCGTAGTATTTTCTCTGATTCCCATGTGAGAGGGTACCAACATAATCTTTATCCAGTCAATCAATTTTGCCAACTCTAAAAAAGTCGAGGCAATGTAATTTTCCTCCTTATTATCCCTGATCGCAATACAGCTGTTTAAACTGCCGGTAATTATGACTGCTTTCTTGGTACCCAACCTGCTCAACACTCTTTTTCAGGGCCAAAAGTTCAGCTGTTAGGGTAGACATCGTCCACATTATTCTCAGGTTAAGGCAAAACCTCTCCAAGACCAACTACTCCATTACTCCAGCTACAGATGCATCCGAGGCCACAAGTGCAGCTTTTTATATTTTAGTCAGCAGGCTTCAAAGGAGGTCGGACCCATCATCACTATTTAGCCTGTTTTGAAAGTTCTGATCGATTTTCATAATTCTTAAAATTTCTTTGGCAGTTATTACGATAGCTCTGAACCTCGGAGGAATTCATTTGCAAGGCGTAATTTAGCGTGCTGTGAGTAAGACCGATGTCAATTTTCCTGTCGATTGCTTCGGGCTCATTATAGGACATGGATCTGGAGTACTCGATTTTTGATCTTACCAACGATCTAAAAACGGCTGAAGGCTACAGCGAAGTCTCTGACTAACATATGCATTTATAGCGACAGTCAACCTGTGATTAAATCATTGGCAGGTGTTTACACGACATCCAAGGTTGTCGCGGACTGCCGTTCGGAACTCAGCAGCATTGCTGCTCGCGCTAAGGTCAGTCTTGTCTGGGTGCCTGATCACTTTAACATCCTGGGTTATACCAGAGCGGATCAGCTTTCGAGGCTTGGCACTGATTTGCCCAACGAGGACATAACCCATAATCCGGGTATTCCGCTTGCCTCATGTAAGAAATTGGCCCATGCCCAGTATTTTCGGTGCGCAGAAACCGGAACTTGAACTCCGCCTTCTTTAATTACCTGTCGGAACTGAACTCTGTCAGGATCAAAAACCTGGAGCAGTTCATTAAAGACTCCAAATGGTTCGAGGGTTAGTTCCTAGGGGGTTTAACCCCATGCGGTATCACAATTGGCCTAAGTGTGCCTTTTGGCAGCCACTTAAACCTAACCAAACCTAACCTAAGGATCTAAAAAGCAAAAGACCATTTCTTGGATTGATTCCAAATTTTGTTCCGCTTGTTAGTTTAATTGAATATGCAATTTCGAAAAGGGCACATCTCGCATTTTTTCACAAATACGTTTTTTCAAGCCAATGGATTCTAAATGCTTCCCTCTACCTATTATGTTAGAAAAGGGAATATCTTAGTATTTTTTCTGCTGTTGACGTCATGGCGTGTACAGAAATAATTCAAGTCTTAAGAGATGTGCCCTTTTCGAATTTATTGTAACATAAGACCGTACTTACATAATTACTGGCTCTTTTTTATTGTGATTTAAAACAACAAATATATTGGGTCATTAATGTGTCATTGCGCTGTCTGAAAAAAATAAAGGAAAGAGGAGTAAGAAATACCGAGGGTCATAAATGCAGCTAAAAATAAAGTTTGTCTTTGATCCTAAAAAACCTGGTGAAGTAATCGCAAAAAATTATATAGATAGATCTTTGAGGAAATTTTCGTTCTTTCTAGAGTAAAAAGCAGTTGCAGTAACTTACCAAGGCGAGAATATCGAGCTTATAATTGCAAAGTACCTATTAATACATTAAAAATTGCAGATATTGCAAAAGTGAAACAATATACCAGTAGAATTTACAGAATTTTATGACGAAATAATGCAATGGCCAACTACAAACGAAAGAGAGGCAGAAGAAGATTATTGAAAAAAAGTCTATTAATTTTATCTTTAATTTAAGTACTATTTCATTTTGAATACCTAAAATCAAATTTTTCCCAAATTTATATGTTTTTTTCTTTAAATTATGTGAATTCAATATCATAAATTTCGAAAAGGGCACATCTCACAAAATTAAAATATCTAAAATATAGTACATAATAACAAAATTTCTATAATTTTCGATTGCTAATTGACTCCAAAATGTAACTCAGAAATAAATTTTATAAAATTTACACTAGTTTAGAAAATAATTAGTTTTTTACATTTCCTGAACATTTTACATTTAAAGACATGTGCCCTTTTCGAAATTGCCTATTCAATTATTCTTGCTTTTTTCAGCAATGTTTGACGCTTCGTTGTAATGTATCCTACTCTTCATATTCTTCTCAAAGGTCCATCCTATAAATTTGAAGTCGTTTACATTTTTGATCACCGTTCCATATATTAATCTAAATATGTTTTTTGATCCCAAAAGCAGGCACTTAGATTTATCTTATCCCTACTGATTTCAAACCCAATTTCGTTAACCTTTCTCTCAAAAGAGTTAATTAATTTCTTGTAGCCTCAACTCCAAATCACCAACACTAATTGCCCCGGCCAGAAAGATATAGTCATCAGCAAATTGAAAAACTTTCACTCCAAAACCCACATCATCATGCGTGGAGGCAGTATATACATATAGGTTGAAAAGCACTGGACTAACAATAAGTGAACTTCCTTAAGCCTTACGGAATTCGGCCTACCGCAGAGACTCTTTGACCCCTATCATCAAAAATCTATCTTTAAAGAATCTATGTTGTTGTTGATTTTTTATTACTATTCCCTGGAGAATAGTTTCCCATCGTGGACTTATTGGTCTCGGCAACGACGCCATATTGACCATCTTTCCTCCTGTGATCAAACTTAGTACGCAAAATTGTTTGTGTAGATCGGGCTTTTCAGGCCCATGGGTTCTAAATTATCCACGCGAAGGACTCCCTTTGTTCAGTCAGTTTATCTTGACCTCACCTTCCATGATTTAACACCAACTTTACTGCGATCAAGTCTGCGGACTAGGTAGATATCCTCCAGAAGATTCTGTACTTAACTTCTTCAGACCTCTCCACAAAAAAGACTCCTATGCCAACCACAGCATCACCCACCGATACATCCGTCGAGATGATTTCTGCTTGTGTGTTGAAAGTTTTCATTATTATCCAGCAATTAGTCCTTTGGCCATCTCCTGAGATAATTGTGTCTTGCTTAAACCTGAAAATAAGAAGTTCTTGTCTATTTTTATGGCTTCGGGATCACAATCTTCATATTGTTCCTTTATTGTTATATCAAAGATCTCCTTGTATTTCTTCCAGCATTTCTCAAAACAAAATTTCTTCCGATCTACCTCAAACTTAGGATCTCCAAAGATTAACAGTACTGCCGTTAAAGCTGGTGATAATTCTCTAGCAATCGCATATAAAGTGTGAACAGGAGTGGACGGGGTAAGACCCAATGCTTGTCTAATGTACCTCTTTATGAGACGCTTTACTTTTTTCTCAAAAAATTCATTCATAGACAGCAGTCTTGTATATTCTACCTTAGCCCTTATTAATGCCTTGAACATCAGCAAGGCATTTTTTTGGCGAAATTTCAAATTTTTTCGCACTAAGTATCTTCATAATTCTGCTATTACTTTCTATTACTTGTGTAGCGTTTTTCAGTTGAATCATGCTCCTAATGTTGTTGGCAAACGTTCAGCCCAAAAATTTAAGAGTTCTTCTACTCATAACTTGCTGACCTTCAATGACTAGATATAGGACCTTCTTCGATCTAATCACCATGGACCCTGATTTCTCCAGACTTATCTTGATCTTAAGGCTGTTTGCCTTAATTAATATCGTTCTCCGCCACACTATGAAGTGATGCTGTATAAATGTTGAACAAAATCGGGCTTAGAGCACTTCCCTGTTGTAGTCTTCCCCTTGCTCTCCCCGAAACTATGCCAAGACACAATTTCCTATTATTGAAGAATTTAATCATCCAATTCATCAGTGCTAAAGGAATTCCTATCGCAAGAAGTTCAACGTAGAGCTTACCCAAATCCATCCTATTATATGCACTATCAAGGTCCAAAGATATCATAGCAACAAATTTGTCTCTTCTCGTTCTTTCCTCCACGTTTTGTTTGATTACTGCTAGACACGTGGTAGCAAACCTGCCTTTTTTATATGCGAATGAATTTTCTGGGATCATACTCTGTTCCTCCATCCTGTCTACTATGAAAATGAAACACTTTATCAGGTTATTAATTAGTTTAAGTGGGACACAAATTAATGAGATGGGCCTGTAACTATTTATTGTGGCTGGGTGCTTCTCCGGCTTAAGCACTAGAACTGTCCTTACATTCAACCAATTTTTTGGAACAACCCGTTCTCTCAACTTTCCCATAAAAAAACTAAACAAAGCTCTCTTTCCCGGCTCAGAAAGGTCTTTAATCATTCCATAGGTGATGCCGTTACTGCCAGGGGCAGACTCCCCATCCTTCTCCTTGACAAAATGGCAAAATTCTTCAAAATACCAATTTGGACATATTTCGTTATACTCGTCTCTCAAACAAGGGATAAAGTTAGGTTCTATAGCTTTTTCATTAAGTTTAGTAAGATACTCTCTAGCAAAAACCTCTTCAGCAAAATTGTCACTCCTTGTTTTCCTTTTTCTGAATCTATTAATTGTGCACCAAAAATCCTTTATATTCCTTTTCTTACTCAATTTCCCTATCAGTTTGTCCCAACATAATCTTTTTGCTACTTTCCTTTCTCTTCTAAACAGAGTATTGTATTTATTGTGTTCTATGAGATGACAAATGTTTTTAGACTTATTTAATTTGGCTAGAGCATTTGATTTAAGTCTAAACCACTTCCCTACTTTTTCATTCCACCACTCTTTAGGAGTCCAATTACCTTTTTTGTTGTTCTGCTTAATTGTTGCTTTCCGTATTCCATGATTTATTTCATCAAGAATTTGTTCAGAATTTTCTTCAATGCATACTATCGACTTTAGTTCTTCCTTGAGAATGATTTTAACCACGACCTTCTTAGAAAAATTTTGCTTTTCCGTCGGTATCATTCATTTGATTGGGATATGAGGGCTCCAGCTTAACGATACATCAATGGTATCCCATTCAAAATCTATGTTATTCATGTTATTAAAGGATAAATCGATTACGCTATATAAAGCTCTAGCGCCTCCCGAAATGCATGTTTACTTCTGTTACTACACACAAATCCGTAGTCTCTAGAAATATTAAATACTATTTCACCACTTCTATTTGTAATCCCATCTCCTCAGGCAACGTTCCTAGAGTTAAAATCACCTACCACCACGGTATTAAGATACTTTCCCGCCTCCCTAAACATCAATGTGATTCTTAAATTGAGTGTTACTGCAATCCGCAGACGCATGTATGGATATAAACGTGAAATTTCTCTCCAAATTTAAAGTTCTGATCGCACATGCATCAAGAGTGCTAGGGAACGCCAACTTTTTGGCTTTGATTTCTCTATTTATGGCTATGGCCGTACCACATAGCCATAAGACCGATCTGTCCGAAAAATATTGAACTTCGCAAGTGAGGCATGCTCCGACGGCAAGAGCCATGTCTCACTTATAAATGCCATTTTGAAGTTACCTTTATTGAGAAAATATTCCAGCTCATCCATATTAGGTTTCAAGCTTTGAATATTGAATTGAAAACACTTCATATTATCATTCTTTTAATATTACCCTTCTCAGTGCCGACCAATCTAAGAAGTATCTCTTTGATACATTTCATGATGCATTTGCTTACCAGGTTCACATCCCGGTTTTATTTACCTTGAACAGATTGTCCATTTCTGAAACCGTTCGCTTTAAAATGTCATTGACACCTGGTCATTTTAACTCCTTCCTAAGGTCTAAGTGGTCACCGCACCGCTTTTCCTTTTCTCAGTCTCCTTCACATTTCTCTTATAATACTTTTTTCCGGCCTTTTCCCTGTTAGTCTCGTAACGGCACCATCGTTCCTAGTCACGTTAATTTTTGCGACTAATTTGTTGTTAACCAACTCTTTCTCCATTTCCAAAGAAGAACATTTAATTCTTATTTATATCCTTTTTCTTTTTATTCACTTTAAGATAAACGCGGACAATTCTCAACTTTTAATATTTAGTTCATAAGAAAAATTCCTCAACCTTATCACTGGACTAAAAAAGTCCCGTTTCCTCAGCCAAATTACGACAAAAATTTCAAGTGGCTTTCACGCTGCGTCACTCTTCAACAACAAATTAGCCACCAAAAGTTGAAACTTTAAATCTATAAAATAAAATAAAATTGCCTTTAATACCAAAAAGCACGGAAAAATTCAAATTCAAAATTCAGTGACACCAGAATGGCGTCCGCTTGCACCTCACTGAAAGCTTCTCAAAATCCTAAAATTTCTATTAACCTTTCCACCATCCGCTTAACAATACTCCCATAGAAAAATAAATTTCATTCAATTTCCACAAAACAACTTTAAAAAACTTATTTCAAAAACAAAATAATTTAACACACTGCACACAAGAACTTTACAACACTTGTGGAGCCTCTTAAGTGAGAGATGTTCACTCGCCGAACGCCATTAGACTAATTCGAATTGAAAAGAGTCTAATTATCCAATTAATATACATAGTTCAGGGGTACCTCGCAGGCCAACGTTTTCTACCCTGTCATAAGCGCTATCTCTATCTGTGTCGACATTAATCATGCCCAGCCCACCACTTTATGACTTCTTTGCAGGTTGGCTATCTCTTGCCCGATTAACCTCAAGCACATTGAGGCAGATCTGCCCTTCCTGTATGCGAATGAGTCTGCGGGGAAGGCACTACTGTTCTCCAATTTTTCCACCAATCTTTCCTTGATGACCGCATTTATCGTTTTGAATATTTGTCGAGTCCTTACCAGGCTTTAAAACTGGTACAACTCCAACGTTAAGCCACTCCTCAGGGATGACCCCAAACATAAGCGTGTCATTGAGAAAATTTACCATAGCCTTTTCGCAAAGTCAAACAGAATTTTGAACATACATATATGAACAATATCAAAATATATTGCGTCCGATCTAGGTGCAGAGTTGGCTTTCGACGCAAGAAACTCATTTAGTCGTGTCGCAGTCAAATCAGGGTCTGGCATTTTCAGCATCTTAAATCAAGAACGGTTTTTTGGCTTTTCTCACAACCATCTTAGAAATTCTCTAACATTTCCCTGCTCATCAAACCTGGACTGCTTATCTCTTCCACCTTTTTTATCTTTTTGAATAATCTCCAGAAATTTCCTGACACTTCCGTTTTGCCCATCTCCTGTATGAAACCATCCCAATCCCGTCTCTTCGCCTCCTTTTTTTTCTTCTGAATATTTTGCTTCAAGTCTATTAAGACCCTTCTTCAGTTTTCAGTCAGTAGGCAGTCAGTTTAAGAGAAATCTTCAGTCAACACAGTTTGTATTAAGGAAATCTTCAATAAATATTTTATATTCAAAGGTAACGTTTAAGAAATCTGTCAAGTTACTAGACTACTTTCAAATTATTGGACGGAATGGACCTCACAATTTGATGAACTTGTTCATACAGGGGCCATAGTGAAGGTGAACCTTCGCTCACTCCAATTTTCGCCTTTTCTACTCTACTATCTGTGTGTCACAGGTATAAATAAACAACGCGACACAAATTCGTTACAACTTCCGAACATACAACTTTGCGACACAAATGCCATCTGCAGGAATTTCGAACCGCAGTTTCATTTTACTTGAGTAACATGGTCACACTGGTTTTGATGTGTCATCCATGACAATTAATTCCATGACAGCTCCCAAATAAACTGTCAATTAGTTTTCCAGGAGTATTCGCCTTTTAAAGTGAATTTGCAATGGCATTCAATTTCTCTGCGTTTACATACATCGTTGCACTAATTGCAGACGCATTTTTAATATTCTTTGCGATATTTCACGTAATTGCGTTTGACGAGCTGAAGACAGACTACAAAAACCCAATTGACCAGTGCAACAGCCTCAACCCGGTGAGTTCGGACTGCGTTTATTGGCGGCAACTTCTTTAAACTGAATTAAATCGTGTTTATTTTCAGCTTGTGCTGCCTGAGTATCTGTTGCACATCACATTCAACGTATTATTTTTGTTCGCTGGGGAATGGTTTTCGCTTTGCATCAATGTGCCGCTTATCGCGTACCACATTTGGAGGCAAGATAAAATTTATTTTGTTTAATTTTGGCTAAAGCAGAGACTCATATCTTGCAGATACAAATCACGGCCCATCATGAGCGGACCCGGGCTGTACGACCCAACAAATATTATGAACGCTGACAACCTATCTAAGAATATGCGGGAAGGCTGGATCAAGTTGGCCATTTACTTGATCTCCTTCTTTTATTATATTTACGGGTAAGTGATTTTGTATAATATAGATTCGGTGCTGTCTAATTGGCTTGTTTAAACTCTTTCAGGATGGTGTATTCCTTAATTTCAACATAAAATCTTTTCTTCGGAGGGAATGTATTCATTTGAGTTGTATACAACTGAGTCATGTTTCATCAGCGATTTTTCAATATTTAATGTTTACTACGTAAAAGGGTTTGATGAATTTGTTTTGAGAACAATAAATTATGTTTAATTTATATTCAGCTCGTTGCACCTTTATCAAAGTTTTTCACTTCAGTAAATTTTTATGTCTGATGCAACTGATTAAATAAAATATGTTGCTGATAACACCAGCGATCATCCACCACTTCAAACCTATTTAGATATCGGTATTTTAAGTGATACCTTAGCTTTAATTAAACATTTATTTCAAAAAACACCTAGATTTTGAGTTGCGACAAACAGCAAATAACGATTATGTAATTATTTTTTATCTGAAAAATTTTGCTCTACGCGCTTTAATCAACTTGGAATAGAATTAGCAGTTATTTCATTTCCCTTTAACCTATAGTAACATTTATTATCTCTTCCTCATGGTCCACTATCACATCTATCTTGGGCTAAGGTCTAAATTACGTAAGATTAATTTGGAGACTCTCCCCCTAAAATAAATCCTTCACCTTTAGAATCGCAATCGAAAATTAAAAGTCTCATGGAGGAGGTAAACCCAGACAACTCTTTATAAGTCCTTTGAGAGACATCGTATGTTAACAGTGCGCGGGAGACTTGAGCCTTCAAACTTTAAGGATACCTCTTACGACCAAATTCGTCAACAAACAAACGAACAATTTCGCGTCAATTTTCCACAATGGCAGTAAGTGATTCAGCACAATGGAGTAGCTGTAGTAAAAAATCCCCAAGAAATCTCCTAAGCCAACCTCAAGCATCAAGTTTCAAAAAACAAACAGTGACGATTGTCTTTAAAAAATTATAAATCGTTGGGAACACGCTATTTGGTATTTTATTCAAGCAAGAAATATGTTCTTTAGATTCAACCTTGTAGTTACCTTGCACAAATATTAAGCAAACTATATATACTGTTGTGCGTAAAAAATTAAGACCACTTGCATATTGCCAGGCATCTCTTACTTTCGATGGCTCTAACTTTTAAATTACTTGTCGGATTTAAAAAATTAAATGCTCCAATGTTATATTTACAGTATCCTACATTGTTTCCACAAGTTGTAATTAAAATATAACAAACGATTTCTTTAGGACAATTAAAAATAAAATAAAAGTCCTGCGTAAAATATTAAGACCATTTCACCCTTTAAAGTAGTAACCTTTGGAACGAATACAATAATTTATTCTCCGTGGCATTGATTGGACTAAATTATCAAATGATTGTATTGGAATTCTTGTCCATTCCTCTTTGAACATCCTTTGCAGTTCTTCGATGTCCTTTGGTTGGTTTGTTGGAACTCTATCGCCTAACATCTTCCACACATTTTCAATTAGGTTCAAATCAGGGCTGTTGGTGTACCATTGGAGAACATTGATGTTATTTTCCTTCAGCAATGCTAGGGTACCGCGTGCCACATGTGGACGTGCATTATCTTGCTGGAACAATGAACTTTTAAGTGGCATTCTCTCTTCTATCACGGGAAGCATTTTCCTTTTCAAAATGTCCTTGTAGTTTTCTTGGTTAACGGTTTCTGTGATGACCTCTAAATTCGTATGTCCATAACCGGAAATATACGACCCAATACTGTGACCTCGCCTCCACCAACTTGGTTAGACAAAATCGAACGGCATCGAGCGCTGATCTATCGATAGTTCTTTACCAGAAAAGTGACACACGATTGTCTTCTGGTCACATCTGACGAATCCTATGCGCAAAAAGATTATCTGCTCGGAATGCGACCAAGAAGTTTTTCTCAACAACAAGACATGCTCGTGCAAGAGTTTTGCGGTGTACAGCCCACAGAAATTGGACTCCACAAGACTGGAAACGAGTCCTGTTCTCGGATGAGACTTTTCAACTTTTTCCTAATCGTCGAGCACTGGTAGGACGGTTTCCTAGAGAAAACTACCATCCGCAATGTGTTCAACAAAGGCAACACAGTGGTGGATGGAAGGTCACAGCATTGGGTGGTATTTCCGGTTATGGACATACGAATTTAGAGGTCATCACAGAAACCGTTAACCAAGAAAACTACAAGGACATTTTGAAAAGGAAAATGCTTTCCCTGATAGAAGAGAGAATGCCACTTAGAAGTTCATTGTTCCAGCAAGATAATGCACGTCCACATGTGGCACACGGTACCCTAGCATTGCTGGAGGAAAATAACATCAATGTTCTCCAATGGTACACCAACAGCCCTGATTTGAACCTAATTGAAAATGTGTGGAAGATGTTAGGCGATAGAGTTCCAACAAACCAACCAAAGGACATCGAAGAACTGCAAAGGATGTTCAAAGAGGAATGGACAAGAATTCCAATACAATCATTTGATAATTTAGTCCAATCAATGCCACGGAGAATAAATTATTGTATTCGTTCCAAAGGTTACTACTTTAAAGGGTGAAATGGTCTTAATATTTTACGCAGGACTTTTATTTTATTTTTAATTGTCCTAAAGAAATCTTTTGTTATATTTTAATTACAATTTGTGGAAACAATGTAGGATACTGTAAATATAATGTGGAGCATTTAATTTTTTAAATCCGACAAGTAATTTAAAAGTTAGAGCCATCGAAAGTAAGAGATGCCTGGCAATATGCAAGTGGTCTTAATTTTTTACGCACGACAGTACATATTTTATATCAACTGTTAGATTAAAATTAATCATTTCTCTTTTAGAAAGTGAGGATTTTTTTAAAGTAAAAAAGCGTTTTGTGTTTGCTTCGGTTGAAGTAGAAAAATACGGAGCTATGTTTTTTACATTTTACATGAATAAATAAGTAAGACGCAGTGGGCATTAATGCATGCAGTTTTATTTTATTTTCGTAAAAAATGCGTGACGTGGGTAATTAATTGTGTACTTATAAATCTCTAAATAAAGGAAGGGTAAATTTTCTAAACCTGTATCCGAATCCGGTTGTGAATAAACAATGAATTTAAGGAAATGCAAAATTTATCTGAATAACTGCTTCGTTTTTCGGAACTGAGCAGAAATTCTTATCGAGTTGCTCTAGAGGAAATAGTAAAACACGAAAAACGCCATTACACAAGGAAAACCGGTCAAAACCGTCCTGTCCTCTTTATTCTACGATTTCTAACCTCTTCGTTGATCAAGCCTTTCAGTTCAATGGATGCGGGACTGTCAGTTTGTGCCGTTATGTCAGTAAGTCTTTTCGAAATACAAAACAAAAGTTGTTATCATGGAGTCTTTCAGAGATACAAATAGAAAACGCTTTGAGAACTACATAAAGCTGGTTGAAAACATAAAAATGTTAAAACAACGCCAGGAAATAGTCGCTGGACTGGAGGAAAAGCACAAGAAGCTCGAACAGGCAGAAAGAAATATAACGGAAGTGATGACAACTGTCGCGAAACTCTTGGCAGCCGGATTGGATAGAAAAGCATTAAAATACAGCTCAGAGCATCTTGCTAATGTGCAGAGGGTTCCAGTTCTATTAGATAAAGTGAAAAGTATGGAAAATCGTATTGCGGACGCCGGTGCTCGAAGTGTGGCTGAAGAAACGATTGCAGAGTTAAAAGCCAAGTTAAGTGACCGCGAACAGAGCAACTGCAGTCTGACTTTAACCAGGATGAAAGAGTCTTGCATCAAATTGAATTCCTCGTGGGATGAAGTAACAAAAGTAGAGTCTAATGCTTCGCGATCCGTCCCTTTTGTAGTGAGCAGTACTCTGGACAGCATCGTTTCTTCGATGGAAGGCGATTTTTAGTAGTACCCTCACAACTTGTTATTTTTTTCTTTTTTAATTAAATTGTTAAACGCAACTCTTGATTTTAACGCATTACAGGTGTGAGAGAGAGCTGCTTGTGTTTTAATTGCATATTATATATAATATAATTAATATACAGCAGTGCGCGAATGTTTAAGACCACATCGTATTTTTGCAAAACTTCCATTTTAAGAAACTTAAGTGCAAATTATTTTTTCCATGATAAGAGTTATAATCACGTTAATTTGAGCGTGATTCAAATGTTATTAATATTAAACTATGGGAATATGCAGTCTTGTGGAAAATCGTAATTTTTCTACTTCCGTTTTCTATCAATATTACCATAGGTTAATATTTTATTCGACATAAGGAAATAAGGATTACTCAAAAATGTGATTAAACCTTATGTTCATAAATGTGTTACTGAACTTTCTGAAGAATTATATTGGGCAGAAGTCTTCTGAAATTCATTTAATTCGACTATTTAAAATTACAATACGGTTGATGTACAATTATTCGGTTAATTGTTAAATCCTACAAAATATGGCAGAAAAGTACAAATCTACCACGGCAATTGTAAAGAGAGAGATGTAAAAAATTATCGCTTTCGGAGGGCGTCTAAAGTGTGAGCGATCAACTTCCCGCTACTGGAACTTGCTACGGCTACGATATTGCTAAATACTTTTGTATAAAACCTCCTTACTCTTAATAAAATGGAAAGTTTTTGGCATTTCTACTTGAGTTTTTCCTTGAGCCACTCTTCGGTGAGTTCGTCCAGTTCGCGGATCTCGTATACCCTCGTGAGATCTGCCTCCCTTTGAAGGGCGGTTTTCGTACAGGCGTACATCATCTGGAGTTCGATCTGAAAAGGAACAGGTGTTTTGAAAGAGGGGCACACGATTCTTTGTGGAGGCCGGTTCTTACTTGGCTGTCCCGCGGGGTGTAGAAAATGAAGCACATGGGATAAGACACCCTTTGGTCGTCGTGCACCATTTTGTACGTGTAAATGATGTACCTCGGCTGGTGGCCCGGCAGCACCTCCTGCAGCTCCTCGAGCGAAATGTCTTCGATGAACTCATCCGTGACCACTTCTTGCTTTTCCCGGTCGACTTTTACTGTGCGAGAATTACTGTTATACGTCCGGTTCGCGCCTCGAATACTATCTTTATTTAACAGGAAAACCGCTCAGCGGAAACTTACAGATTAGCGCGGTGTTCTTGGAGCTCCTTCTAAATCGGAATTTCCTCAGTTCTTCCTTTACATCGCAGCCGATATCACAAATTTTGCTGTCACCCTGAAATGGGACGAGAAAAGGAGTTAATTAGGGGGTCTTGCGGTGTGAAATATTTGCCTCATTGTGACTCTACAATTATTACCATGGCGTTCCAGTGCAGTTATCTTCCCTCCGTGGCGGTGAGTTGTTTCGCAGGCTTCGCTTATTCAAAAATAAGGAAATCGTCGCGATAAAGAACATGGAAACAAACCCGCCGTCAATCACCTTTTGTCCACTCAAACTGTCACTCACCACTGTTCTGTGTGTGAGTCACCCGCATAGCGTTTTTATTCGCCCCCATGGCCCCAATGCAGTGATTGTAAAACTGATAAGAGTGAGATTTCAAAAAGCTTAATCCAAATCGCTTTATTGTCGTTTTATTTCTTTTACATATATTGTTACTTGCATATTATCATGAAGAGCATTTAAAATGGAACATTTCAAGTTAGGTTAGATTTATATTTTACTGCTGATTTATTCATTTTAATTTACATAGCACAAAACATCTGCAACTATTACTATTACTATATTAAATTAAAATAAAACTAATTGAACCAGATGAAATTAGATAAAATTAAATTAAATCAAATTACCTAATGAAAGAACGTTTAAATTAGACTTGAATTGAATCTGAATTCAAATTTAAAATTTAAAATTACGTTAACGAACAAATCGTTAACCAAAAATTAATTAATAAAACCAGAAAACGTGAATGATTGTAATAAAAAAAAGGAACTGAAAAAATGTAAGCAAGTACATATATAGAACTCTCAGACACAAATCTGTAGAATGCTTAGAATTGTATAAATTCCAGTGTGGTGCGGAGCATCAACGTAAATCTAGTACCAAAGCGCATTTTCGGAGTGCGGTGAGATTTGTTTTCCATGAACGTGAATCAGCTGGTAACAAAAGTCATCTGGACATTTTGCAGCAGTTCTGAGTTTATGTTTTTCCTTGATGCCTGGGCCTACCTCCAGCAAAAATGACCGACGACGTTAAAAGATATTTCAACGGACTGCTGCAGAAGTAGGAAAACTAATAAATTCGCAAAATTATCTTAGCAGTTACATTTTTCTTCAGGATAAGCGGTCTCTACTTCATCCTCGTCACGGATAGAGATGGGGTTCCTTTGCTGCGGGTGCACAATGATCGAACTATGGACGTTAATCTGCTGCCCTCGTTTATTTCAACGTTTGCTCTAGCTAGCGACCAGTCCAGCAAACTTGGACTCGGGAAAAATAACACAATTATCTCGATGTATTCCAACTATCAGGTAATAACATCCTTCGGGGATTCTATTAATTCCGAGGTTTTTCGATTTGAGAACGGTTTCAGAAGCACTTTGTAGTAGGGAAGACCGGAGAAATACGTACAAATTTAATGCTATTTGAATTAACTTTTTCTTTTACAAAATATTATATATATTGACTGAGAATTTTCCTTATACAAAAGACATTAAACGTGAAGAAATCAATAGTTTAAATGCATTTCCACATTATTTTTGTTTTAAAATCGAAAAACCTCGGATATTATAAACGTGCTCATCCTTCGGTTCAACGATACGAACGATGGAAATGTTTCATATTCTGATTATAAAATAGTAATTCGTATAAGAATCTTCCATATAATTGTTTGCAGAAAGGATAGTGAAAAAATTTTTCCGATATGTTGCTTCTCATGTAATATAAAATGTGTTCAACTTATTCAGGCGTTTGACCAGAATTTTGTCTGTTTTCATTGAATTAAATTTCCTCGAATTACTCTTGACTACAAATCTTTTTAAATATTCAAAATACAAAGTTGATTTCCAACGGAATCGAGAGTACAGGAAACTCTATATCTTAATCAAAATCTGAAACAAAACATTTAAGAATATACATACATATTTACTAATGCTAAATAATAATAACTTACTCTTTTTCTGAAAATTGCTGAGAATAATTTTGATTTCTTAATTGTACCCTTATACGTAAATTATCTTCATCACTACTACTATCCCTAAACCTCATATTGTCATTTTTACTTTTACTGAGTTCAATTTCACAACTAAGTTTTAGAGTAACACTCTCGTGCATGCTGAGTCTATCTGCACCACTGTTTCGTGAATTAAATGACATAATAATGAAGAGATTTTGTTGCGATTTGAACAATTGTGATAGTAAATCAGGTCGTTTCAAAGTTACATGATATCACGCTTGAATTTCACCCTTGAACTCTTGGGTGTGTAGATTTCTATACATAAAATGATAAAATGGCTTTCGAAATTGGAAAATTTGTTAACCTGTAGAAAATACCGTAAAAAGGAGCTTTACTTCACCTAGCTCTTAAAAGTGTCGTATACCGACGGCGGCGCCCGTTTATTAGATTTGTCGGCAAATGCTTAATCTATGTAAATCAAATAAGAGGAATGTTTAGAAAGTGGGCTATGAAGAAAGAAGATGCACAGGTTGACATTTCAATATTAACAATTGTAAATACATACATATGTATGTATAAGGCTCAAATCGAGTAGGATTAACAAATTATGAGATTTAACAGATCAGATGTTCCATTAAGGGGTAATATCACCTTGTGTGCATGAAATCAAGGATCATTTTCAACAATTTATAAAAACAACATAGATCAATATTTTCTATTTCTGTTTTTTTTTCACGAGATTATAAATTTAGGTCTAAAGGTACAAGAAACTATTTTTTTAAACTATTTAAAAGCAAAATGGCGGCACAATCAATGATGGAAGGCAGCTTCTTGTTTTTCCACGGGCGACCACCTGTAGGTTACTTAGGTAGGTTAATACTTGAAACAAAAAATCAAAAATATTCTTAAAGTAAATACCAAACCCAGTGAAGTACGTAGGACTTTTCTGATAAACTAAAATTTAACGTTTTTATGATCGATTTTCAACCGAGTTAATCGTAAAAAAAATTTTTTTCCTTAAAATCGACGCCGTTTTTAAAAATCAATATTTTTAAAAATTCCTACGTACTTCACTGGGTTTTGGTATCTACTTTAAGAATATTTTTGGTTTTTTGTTTGTGTACTTCTGTACTTGACAATCGAATTATTCTACGTTATGTGTGGAAACATTTATTGAAATCAAAGGTAACTAAAATCAATTTATGAGAATTTTAGCGAATCTATCAAGGAATTTATATCTAAAAAGGGCTTTTGCAAACGTTTTTCATTTGATTCGGAGTAGATTTTAATGGTTTCAAAAATAGGCCTCCTTGCGGAAACATTAAAATTGGCTCAAAACGAACAAATAGCCGGCCACACTCGGGACGGTTTTTGGCCTATAAGCACGCATACAAACATAATATTGATCATGTGTGGGCAACTTGGCGTACAAACTTAAAACCTTCCCAAAACCGTCCCAAATATTTCTCGCCTTTGATTTTTCCATGTTTTATTTTTTATCATCTGTCTGAATTGCTCCGACATTAGATTGTGGACTCGCGATTCTGTTCTTTAAATTTGTTATATTTGTTATATATTCCTAAAGAAAACCAACACCGTTTATGGGCAAAATGCTGTACAAACAAAGTTTGTCATAAAGATTGTGACAAGTTTGTACGCAAAAACCGTCCCGTGTGTGATCGGCTAATATGCAACAATTTTTCCACGGAAAGCAACACTTATCGAGAAATGTAAGTTTCAGAATCTCGAAATGTCATTTTTACATAAATCCGTGATGTTATCAACAAGGAAACTTGTTCTTAAAACAATGGAACAATCAAAGGCGGGAAATATTTGGGACGATTTTGTTTGCACGCCAAGTTGACCACACGCGATCAATCTTATGTTTTTACTCGTGCTTTTGCGCCAAAAACCGTCCCGTGTGTGGCCAGCTATTCACTATACTCTCGTTAGAATTGGAACATTCGTCCGCTACACAGATCGATGGTGTTGTGTTAGTATTTATAGCAAACTATTTTTCTTCTTCTAAGGTAATTTAACTGTTAACTGGGTACACATAAGGATAACTTTGTGTTCCATCGGTTTTAGATAAATTTTCATATTTTTCTTTACCTATTAAGGTCCCCTAGCTATCGTGCACCGTCAACCGTGCGTTTAACGTGGTGCGCGTACATTTCTCTCAACGCCCACAAACTATCAAACTCGTTCCATTTTCGCGAATCCCTTATTTGGTTTACAACCACGTTACATACGGTTTAATGTATGGTGCTATCGTGTATGGGGGCCTTTATAGTTTAATGTTTAATAAAAATCGAAATAACTTACTTGAGGTGGCAAACAATTTTACTTTACAAACGTGTATATTCTGTTTACAGGTCATCCAACTCAACAAGCTTCCCCTGATCGTGACGTTCGTCGGAACAGAAAGCTGCAACACTGGGCACATATTGTCTCTGGAAAGACAGATTGACTCCTACCTTGATGAAATAAAACTTGCTGTAACTGAATCTTGATAATTTTATAAGAAACGTAAGGGCCAATAAAAACTCCAAATTATATCTTTAGTTTTATTTATTATAATAAGCCATTTAATTCTACATATTCACCGTTTATTTTAAAAGTGAGAATTTTTTATTATTTTGCTTTAGATAAAAAAATCACATTAGTTCATTATAAATATCATGAAATTGAACCACTTTTTTTAAATGAACACATACTAAGTTGTAAAACATTACATATTTTTCTTATGTTTAAATAATTTTAAAAATATATGATACATGCTAACACTTAAATAAATATAAATGTTTCGTATTTTGCTTATTAATACGTACTGTTACATTACACAAATATTTTTCCAAGTTTTTAATTGTTTTGAGTAAAACGAACTAAGAATACATTAAGGAGATATTGATTATACTACAAATTAAACAGGGATTATTAAAAGAAGGCAAAAAATATTAAAAAATACATTAAGAAGAATGAAATAATTTACCGAAATAAGACAAGGATTCATGTTTGATTTTAAATAGCAACCCTCCCCGAATTAGCCAACATAAATTTCAAAAAATTGAATTTTTAACTATTTCTCAATACCAATCGTTTGTGAATCGTTTGTGAATGTTTGTGATACTTTTAATTTCGTTTGTGACTAATTAGTTCATTAGAAATTTAATTGTTAAATAAGGCGTACCGATTAGCCAACACTTTTTTAAAATTGATTGTAAAATAGGCTTCCGGGTACTCAATCGATTGGAAATCGTTTGTGAATTCCGAATATAACTATAATAAGGTTTGTGACAACGTAGTTTTCAAGAAAACTTAATTTTAATATATTGCAAAACTATGCTTATTATTGTGGCCACTGGGTTCAGTTGGCGCTGGTGCTTGCATTTTAATGCCCTCTTGCGTGATTATTGGTAATTACGTAGTGAAACTGACAGCTGCAGTTGGCTATCAACACTGACATATAGAAATGGACTACTCGATTTGTTGTCCAAAAGGGTGCACCCTTTTGACAGTTCTCACCTTAGGAGAGTTCAGATATAGAAGGAATATATCTGTCTATTTTTTCGCATTGGGCGAAATAGGAGGCTTCAAAAGGTGGCAAATTTAAAAATTATATTTATTTTTACTTGTAACCTGCACGCTTAAATCGGATTCCCCTAAAAGTAGCACCAAATCTCAAATAATTTCGCAGCGAGAAGGTTCTGAAATAAGACATTTTTCATTGAAAAATCCTCGACAAAACGTCGAAATGCTCTCTTCTGAATATGCAGTTTGTATCGCTAAACAATTGTTTTAAGAACTCAAAAGCAACAATTAGAGCACTTTTGCGTTTTCGCTGTAATCCTCACTTAATTTAGTTACATTAAAAGGACAAAAATGCAATTAATTCCGAAATAATTCGCCGCAAGACTCCACCCAGATTTTTTTTGGTTTTTGTGATATTTTTGTCGGTAAATCAGACATAAAATACAAAGAAGTTGCAATATGGGATACTAAAAGACTGATTTTCATAATTTAATTACATAATTTCTGCTGAAAACTTAGAAATTGTGTAAAATTCAGTTGTATCTTAAAAAGGGGTAATTTCATGTTTGTATTACTTTAAAGGGATTTAAGATACAAAAGGAATTATTTAATAATTTTTGGTGTAATTACTTGATGGATTTATGCAATTAAAATGGACTATTGCCCCGAAAATGCATTTGACACCAATTCAAACCCACAGCTGACTGCTCAAAATCCGTTAATGGTGTGAGTAAGAGGGAACGAGAAAGTGCACCATCTCGATATAGGCATTTTGTATGGGACGAGTAGTCCATTTCTAAATGTCAGTGTTGATAGCCAACTGCACGGTATAGGAAGACAAGGTATAGTAAAGAATTTTTTGGCGTCTAGCTGTGACGTCACTGCCCACGAAATTGTATGAAAAGCAATGAAAATATAAAATAACTAGTATTAGGTGAAATATATCTAAAATTTAGTGATAGGAGGTCAAAGTCAATAATATTACTGATATTTTACGCGACTTTTGGAAGTTATAAACAATCAGAAATAAAAGAAAATCCTAAAATTGATTTAATTGATTTGCCGATTATTAATTCTTCATATAAAAGATTTTTATACTCAATCAGATTTTCATCTTGATATTTGTAAACAGAATCAAATTTCATTTCATTTTTTCGTTCAATTTTACTTTGTAAAAAATTTTATTTTTCATTTACTCAAGTACAATATAAAAATGAAAATTTGATTGAGTATAAAATTCTTTTATATGAAGAATAATTATCGGCAAATCAATTATATTAAAAACAATTTTACATTTACCCGTATGCATTACAAATATATATACAGTGGATCAAAAAATTGAACGTGCAACCCTTGAAAATTCATCAGAAGCAACTTTTACCCTATAATATAATGTAATTTGTTGCAATTTCTTATTTATATATACAATTTAATATGTTCTTATAAAACTTTTAAAATAATATTAGTAAAAAACTATCTGATAACACTTTTAACATAAAAAGCAAGAGACCCTTTCCTAGAAAGCGTTTAACTAATACCAAAGAATTGAGCGTACACGAATTTGAATAACGGTTCTTGCACGTTTATTATTTATTACAAATATCAAGATGAAAATCTGATTGAGTATAAAAATCTTTTATATGAAGAATTAATAATCGGCAAATCAATTAAATCAATTTTAGGATTTTCTTTTATTTCTGATTGTTTATAACTTCCTAAAGTCGCGTAAAATATCAGTAATATTATTGACTTTGACCTCCTATCACTAAATTTTAGATATATTTCACCTAATACTAGTTATTTTATATTTTCATTGCTTTTCATACAATTTCGTGGGCAGTGACGTCACAGCTAGACGCCAAAAAATTCTTTACTATACCTTGTCTTCCTATACCGTGCAGTTGGCTATCAACACTGACATTTAGAAATAGACTACTCGTCCCATACAAAATGCCTATATCGAGATGGTGCACTTTCTCGTTCCCTCTTACTCACACCATTAACGGATTTTGAGCAGTCAGCTGTGGGTTTGAATTGGTGTCAAATGCATTTTCGGGGCAATAGTCCATTTTAATTGCATAAATCCATTAAGTAATTACACCAAAAATTATTAAATAATTCCTTTTGTATCTTAAATCCCTTTAAAGTAATACAAACATGAAATTACCCCTTTTTAAGATACAACTGAATTTTACACAATTTCTAAGTTTTCAGCAGAAATTTTATAATTAAATTATGAAAATCAGTCTTTTAGTATCCCATATTGCAACTTCTTTTTATTTTATGTCTGATTTACCGACAAAAATATCACAAAAACCAAAAAAAATCTGGGTGGAGTCTTGCGGCGAATTATTTCGGAATTAATTGCATTTTTGTCCTTTTAATGTAACTAAATTAAGTGAGGATTACAGCGAAAACGCAAAAGTGCTCTAATTGTTGCTTTTGAGTTCTTAAAACAATTGTTTAGCGATACAAACTGCATATTCAGAAGAGAGCATTTCGACGTTTTGCCGAGAATTTTTCAATGAAAAATGTCTTATTTCAGAAACTACTCGCTGCGAAATTATTTGAGATTTGGTGCTACTTTTAGGGGAATCCGATTTAAGCGTGCAGGTTACAAGTAAAAATAAATATAATTTTTAAATTTGCCGCCTTTTGAAGCCTCCTATTTCGCCCAATGCGAAAAAAATAGACAGATATATTCCTTCTATATCTGAACTCTCCTAAGGTGAGAACTGTCAAAAGGGTGCACCCTTTGAGACAACAAATCGAGTAGTCCATTTCTATATGTCAGTGTTGATAGCCAACTGCAGCTGTCAGTTTCACTACGTAATTACCAATAATCACGCAAGAGGGCATTAAAATGCAAGCACCAGCGCCAACTGAACCCAGTGGCCACAATAATAAGCATAGTTTTGCAATATATTAAAATTAAGTTTTCTTGAAAACTACGTTGTCACAAACCTTATTATAGTTATATTCGGAATTCACAAACGATTTCCAATCGATTGAGTACCCGGAAGCCTATTTTACAATCAATTTTAAAAAAGTGTTGGCTAATCGGTACGCCCTATTTAACAATTAAATTTCTAATGAACTAATTAGTCACAAACGAAATTAAAAGTATCACAAACATTCACAAACGATTCACAAACGATTGGTATTGAGAAATAGTTAAAAATTCAATTTTTTGAAATTTATGTTGGCTAATTCGGGGAGGGTTAAATAGCACCACACATTCACCTTTGTATAATTATGCCTGGAAGGAAGACCGGGGCTTAAGTTACCCGCATTGTTTATATATATAATCCACATCCAACATAACCTTATATCCCTGACACACTGCGGCGAAATTGAGAATTCAATTTCGACGATTCAACATTTAAACTCAATTTCGTAATGGAGATATCACTGCTCAATTTCGTGCGAAATTGAGAAAATAGTATGTAAATTTTGCGACAGGTGCCGCGCTCACTACTTAATTCCTGCTTCCAAATGTCAAAAATCCGAATTTTTTTGATTTTCCCCTATTTTTTCACGTTTCACTTTGCTTTTCTTGAAGAACATTGTTTCCAAAATAATAGAAATATTATTTGCCTCATTATTTAAAGAAATTAATATTTTTCTTAAATCATCTTAATTTTCTTGAAAATGTTCGAGAAATCTGAAATGTTGAAATTGACAACTGAAATGAAGAATTTCAATGTGTCAGGGGGTAGCGAAATTGACGTCGAAATTCTCAATTTCGCCGCAGTGTGTCAGGGATATTATAGTCAATTAAATGAAACGTTAATACAAATATCGATTCAGAGCCAGCAAAATTAAATCGTCTCCTCGAAGATATTGTTTTAGGACCTCCTCCATCTCAGTTCAGAAATGAAATCACTCTCAAACGCAAATCTTATGGACGACATTCTTAAAAGACTTTGGATGCAAACCAGACATTGGCTGAGAACATGAGTTTGATTCTCTCAAGTAATGTAGTCTAAGTGATTTAATAAAGTGCGCGGATAAAATTTCGCAAATGCCCAGCAAACCTTCGGTCTTTATCTATTCATCGTCACAACAAAACAATTCCTTCCTGAAATTAAAATACAGTTTACTAAAGACGAGCCGTTTCATTTTGCACCGCGCAGATTGCCATTCACTCATAGAATCTCATTTAGGAAAATTCTTGACAACTTGTTGGAAAGGAAAATAATTCTGTATTCATACATAAAAATAGTTAGTGAACATATTCAGATTCTGGAAAGAGTCATAACCACTAATGTTCAACATTCATTGAAGGTACGACTCGATAAATGTTTGTTCCTACAAAAAAGCATTGTCTACCTGGGGTCGATCGCAGTTTACGAGCTATTAGGGATTTTCCAACTCCTGTGGACACTAAGGGTGTGCACCTGACTGTTTGTTAAAAGTTGTTGGCGACGTCGGAAACGATCCCGACGTGATGAGGGACCTGGCAGCTAAGAACATGAAAAAGACACGTTATAGATCAAAAAATTGCCAAGATTGGAAAGGCGACCTGATAATTATTAAAAATATTGTTACCACTCTGCGAATTAAAAAAAGCTTTTGGCCAAATACCGAGGTCCCTATAAAATTTACGAGGTTTTACCGAATGACAGATATATGGTAACGGACGTCGACGGCCTTCAGGTTTCGTCACGAATCATACTCTAGCAACAGACCGAACCGATTTATCTATTTCCCAGTAAACTGGAATCGGCACGTTCTTTGTTTGATGCATTGAATTAGATTTCTTTCATTTCATTTCAGTTTCAGCCTTCGGGAGACGAGTTTGTGCAAGGGATTTTGCGTAATAAAAATTGCAGTTTTCCGTTAGGACAAGTTTGTGCAAGTGATTTTGCGTTTTAATTATAAAAATTTCAGTTTTAACGTTCAGGACGAGTTTGTGCAAGGGATTGTCTGCTTAAAAATAGCTATGACAGAAAATCATTATAGTAAACGTAATTTAAGAAGACTAAAAAAAAATAAACAAAGTCAATATATTTAAGAACTAAAGGAATGCTATGGAAACAATTTAAATACTGGGATAACTCAATTTGAATTAAAATAAATTCCAACTACGTCCAACTACCTACTGTTCGCAAAGAGAAATTCCAACGACGTCCAACTACTATTCACAAAGTAACGAATCTGAACTATCAGAAAGTAATAGTATTGCAAAAGAATTCTTCAAAAATATACAAAATAATGCAATACAAGTATCCTAAAATTAAAAATAATCTACACGCCACCACTGACAGGAGGATACGGTATTGCCGCACCCTGAAAGCAGCCGGCAAGGCGGATGTCACTAGGTCGGCCATTTTGGTGTCAACCTCGTGATCTGCCGGGTGTGCTGAAAGCAAAAAAAAAAAAAAAAACAAGAAAGTGAGTTTACCGAATATCTGAAGCGCTCGGAGTCCGCGTGTGAGACCCAGCCCCTCCCGCAGCAAGGAAGGCAGCTAGATCAGCGATTACTGGAAAAGGAATACAAAGGAAACTGGACCGGCGAGCAGGCTGCGACCAGAAGGTAAGGTTACCTGGGTTTTTCTGAAACTTCCTAACCCCGGCCTCCGCGCAGGGCACCTCAGGCGATGGCGAAGCGGCTCCCGGAGATTCCTCATTGTAAAAGCGGCATTCACCTTCGGGGCCCCTATAATTCAGGGAGAAATTATTGGAGGGCCACTACCTCCGGAAGAACTTTTCTATCCCCCCCTATTACCAACGCCCGGGAGAGGTGCAGGACTTCCGTAAACCCCATCTGCCTCCCGTTACTTCCGTGGCGGCCTATTGCTATTAGATTATTGCCTTTTTATTGATTTCGTTTTTTTTCGGTGGTACAGCATTCGGGCCTCACCCTAACCTAGTGACGACAGAGCAATTGTTACTGTAAGAAGGCAGCTTGCATTATATTTCCATTAATCTAGATTTAAATTTTGAACTATCCAATTTAATGAAAAGAAAAAAAAACAAACTATTTGATCTCGAGGTATTTGGCCCAGTTATTTCCTTTTTTAAAAAAAAGTATTTCGGACGTTGAGGTGGGTTAGAGAGGGGAGTTGACTTAGAGGAGGAGGGGTCAACTTCCCACCCCTACCCCGGGACTGACGGATCCCGGAGAAGTTTTCTGTTTCCCCCTTTCCTTCCCTGATACCTTCCTTGTAATATGACTGTGTGAAATTTTTTTGGAAGGGACTCCGTAACTCTTCTGTTGTGGGAGCGCCGACAAATCTCCGCTAGGTTGTCATTTGAGGCCGTGGCCACGAACCCCACTCCGTCCGGCGAGCTAGCTCGTGCCGCCAGCAAGGCGCTCCCGGGTCCTGCTTCAGAAACCTATCTTCAGTGACTGTACGTCGATACCCGTAAGTGCTGTGAGGACAGGAACATTAGCAGTTCATTTTCAACCTGACTCACATCCATGTTCACTTGGACATGAGACGGTCTACCTGTCCAGCTGTCCCACGGTAGCTTTACACTAACGTTAGTGAAATTACACTTGCGGAAAAATTAAGAAATTGGTGCATAGAAGTAAAGTATTACCTGACCCAGTTCCTAAGTGGCCATGGCTGCATGCCGGTACTGCGAGAGCGAGAAGGACGATGCGAAACACACTTTTTTCGTGTGCGACTGATGGGCTGAACGGAGAAGGGACGTTGACGATAGACTAGGCCAGCTGACACCGGACAACGTGGTAAACCACATGCTGGAGGATGAGGACAATTGGAACTTGGTAGCAACGTACGTACGTAGAAGATGTTCTCCGCTTAAAACGTAGGGAGACCGCATGAAGAGCCCAAGCGACACGGGATAGTGTGAGCAGCCCATAGGGGTAAGCAAAAAGGACCCAGTTTGAAGTAATGTGTTAAACGGTCCCGGGCTAGGCTCCTGGTGTAAGAGGGAGGGGTTTTAGTCGGTAGTCCACCCATCAGAGTGGGAGTTCGACACTCCGTCCATAAAGGGATTTCTCCTCCCTCCGAAAAAAAAAATCATGATTGGCACATATGTATATCGGTAAAAAAAACGTAAATATCGATATATTTTTGCATGATTTTGTAAATGAACTACGGATTTCGATAAATGATGGACTTATCATAAAAAATAAGATTATAAAATTTAAAATACGAGCATTCCAATGTGACAGCCCCCCGCACGAGCTTTTGTTAGCGGAACAGTTCGACAGAACTCTCTTAATGGATGTTGCAAATGTACACAAGTGGGGAGAAGAATTAATAATACTGTGACGTGTATAACAACAATTTCTTAAATGATTTTTGCAACGAAAAGAATTGAGTTTTCATGCAAAGTACATATTTTCGTAGCACATAGAGTTTTTTTCGAAATTTTAGGAATCAGAATAATTATTATATAATTTCCTTTAGACCCTATGCACCTTATAGACCTGGGCGTTACGAAAAAGATGCTGTTGAGTTGAGCCTTATATAAAACAAAACTACATTTAAGCTAACTAATAAAAATAAAAGTAGAATATCTATGCGATTATTGTTGCATTCATCTTTCATTCCAAGAGAGTTCACCAGAAAGCCCCGAAGCTTTGATGAAATCTTGAGATGGAAAGTTAGAGAATTTAGGCAATATATACTATACATACACCGGAATTGTGGCTATGAAAGATATACTGAATGAAGATTCGTATTATCATTTTTTATTGCTTAATTGCGCATATTGCTTACTTTCTTGCCCTCCGAATTACAGTTCAAATTTCGACGTTATAGATCAGATGATATTAGACTTTGTTAATATTATTTTCCGAATTTATGTATATGGAGAAACCAGCATTACATTCAACGTGCACAGTCTTTTGCATCTTGTAGACTGTGTAAGAAATTATGGAGTGGTTATAATTTTTCTGCATATGGGTTTGAAAATTATATGGACAAATTTAAAACAAAAATAAAAAGCCCTCTAAAATACTTCAACAAATCAGAAACAAATGCAATTTGGAAAATTTAAAAATTCAGGACAAGTCAATATGTTTTAAAAAAAATAGGAGCGGAATTTTTATTAGCTACCAAATTCAGACACAATATTTGATTTTGTCACATCCAGACAATTACTGTTCTATTATATAAAGCCTTCTATTCCAATAAAAATTTTCAAGTTTGAAGAAAGTGAAAATATTATTTTTGGACGAAATGTTCTGAATTTGGAAGCTTTTTTTACCGAACCGGTAAATTCATTATCTGGATTGGGACTATGTTTGGCTGATGAGATTGTATCAGAGACAGCTGAATCTATCGATATTAACAACATATTATTTAAAATTGTTGTTTTGCCACATGAAAATAAAGTTGTACTCATTCCAATTCTTCACGAAGTTTTGTAATGTATGATATTTAACTTTATACATACTTCTTTTTTTATGACCGTATTTATTTTTATAGAAATGGATACCAATGAAGAACATTTTGGACAAAAAGAAAAATAAACACTTGTCTTTCGGCAAAATGCTGTTATTGGCGAACAAATCTTTGGATCTTCAAAGCAACCATCAGCTGAAGTTGCTGAGTTAAAAGGTGAAATTGCTGGCAATAATTATATTATAAAAATAAATATAATATGTTAACTATTTTTAGAATACTTTACAAACGAGATAAATCAATTAAAAGGTATCTGTAAATATTTATAAATTAGCCATAGAATTTTATTTTAATATTTAATTGTTCTTAGATATTATCATACGCCAAAATGAAAAAATTATGAATGTATCGGCCGAGCATTCTGTTAATTTAAATTATTATATGTCTAAAAATGTTGAAATAACTTCGTGTTCTGACATCTGTGTGGAGCCACGGGTATAAAGTACACAACCCTGCAACATTTTGAACTGTACAACGAGCTCCTTCTTCTGTGTCAGACTTTCATCGTGCTCAGACGTTTTTGGTTTACTTAAATCCTGCGCGTCCTCCATGGAAAGTTATTTTGTTATAATAAGTTTTGTTATGTACCAAAATCTCATCCAGATTTTGGGTACATTGTATTAACTAAAATCGACGCATAAAACCTCAAGATGATGAAATACCAAAATTCAAGATTTAACATGCACAAAATTTGAGGTATTTCGCAATAATTGAAAGTCGCAAATCCAACAATTGCAACTTCTCGGGTTATGTCTGGGCGATCACCTTACAGTGACCCAGACACACGCTCCCGGCAATTTATGCTGACGCGCGACATGTGCACTGGAAAAGCAGCGACGCGCGCGGTCAGGGCGATTGGAATATTGGAAGAATTCCAAGACCTGACCGGGGAACTATAAGTACCCGATCCGTCGAACTAAAATGTTTTTTCTTAGTTCTTAGTTCTTGGTTCTTGGTTCTGAGTTTTTAGTTTTGAATTCTTGAAGTCTAAGTCAAAGAGTCAAGCGGCGCGGACGCGGAATTAAAAAATACTTAAGCACCCGAAAAGCACTTAAGTCGGAAAACTAGGGAGTCGCGAGTCCGGAGTGATTACAAAGTAAACTTGTATTTAGTGCTAAGTGCCGTTAAATAAAGAGTTCCGATAAGACCGAATTTAGTGTTTCAGTGCGAAGTTCATGCCACAAGGGAGTTAAAGCGTAACCGCTGCTCCCTGCCCAGCATTCCGATCTCGAGAAGTTAGACTTTCCGGGCTGTTTCCGAGATCGCATCGGGTCAAGTATCACCAGGAGCGTAATATAAAATAAAAGAGATTTTATTCCCACTAGTCAAGGGGGTAAAACCTCAATTGTTATAGTACGCACCACCCAGGTACATAACAATTTGGCGCAGCCGGTAGGATCAGGGAAGCCTGGTTTTTTAACAGCTAACAAAAACCGTAAGAGCTTGAAAAGCCTTGATCCTCGAACAAGGGTTCAAAAAGTGCTTAAGTGCAGGGTAAAACATTTTTACCCATTACCTGAGGCAGAAATTAGCCTCAAGGGCACGATTTTCAACTAAGCAACGAACTCCAACGCTCCCGGGTAAACATCTCTAGTTGCCTCTGCTCCAGGCGAGCAAGCAATTACCCGGAATTAAAAGGTACTCAACTTTAATTGCCTCTGCTCCAGGCGAGCACGCAAGTACCTGCTTTATCGTGTAAAAGGCACCAATCGGACTCGACAATTTCTACCTCTGAATACAACATCAAGTGAATGCCAGGCGAAGAACCATCCGCTGGCACCTCGAAGGAAGACGGCACACACAGGCTCAGGACATCCTCCGGACCAAATCCAGCAGACTCCAGCGAAGATCCTACAACAGATCAACCGCCGAGGGAGCAACTCAACGCCCCATCGCAGCCGGAAATCTCAACGCAGCCGCCGAGGGAACAATCAACGCCGAGACCGAAGCTAAGAGCATCGAGGGACACCCCCAGCACCTCAACACCGCATCCGTTGCAGGGACTTAAATTAAGAAGCGGGACGATCATCCCCCGCGGAGCATCGCCTTCAAATAATATAGCCGTAAGTCTAAAAGATCACTTAAGTAATTTTTTGGAAAAAGCACGAATATCAGGGGAACTCTCGATTGCACAGATTGACGAGCTTAATAATCAAATTCACCAAACAGGTGAAATAAGACAAGCTCAGATTAAAAAATTTAAAGAAGATACCGAGAGATTCCAAGAATCCTTAAGAGATTTCAAGGGATATTCGTGCTCTTTCCTCAGCAAAGGGCAAAGCAAATCAGAGCCAAAGTTAAACTTAAGCGGTGAATTAGATTTAAATAGTGCAAGTGTTAACAGCGCGAGTGAATCTGTAAACGCGACCTTGATAAATTGGTTAAACGCGTCTTTCTCTAGTACAGACAATTCGAGTGAGCTAAATAACTCCCAAACCCCTCAGAAATCTATCTTCTTAGAAACTAAAATAAAAATGGCAAACTATACAGAAGTCACCAGAAATCTGACTCAAATAGTGCCAATATTTTCTGGAGAGCCAGGACCTAACCTGGGCAATGAACTCCAAGCATTTTTGGGCTGCTGCAGGCGGTGTTTAGAATGCCTGCCAGACAGCGATAAACCCATTTTCATAAAAATGATCCCCACGAGACTCAGAGGCGAAGCTTATCAGCTTTTAGCCGGCGAGGAACCCACGACATTCAAGGAAATCGAAGATAAATTGAATGCAGCGTTCCTGCCCCGCGAGACTCACCAAGGGCTCATAAATAAATTAATTGCAATGCGACAAAGTCCCCTAGAAGATCTCACTCGGTTTGTTTCGCGAATACGAAAAGCATTAGCACAGTGTAAAGAAGCGGCCGAAGTAAAATATGGTACTGCAGCCGCGGCAACCGTAAACTGCCAGATAGAAGATTTTGCGCAGAATGCCCTACGCAACGGCGTACTAAACCCATATCTCCGACAATATTTACTGACCCTGAACGAGCCCGACCTCGAAAAATTAGCACGAAAGGCACTAGATATGGAAAAGCTCCAGCAAGGCGCTTTTCCTTTACCCAACAATACCTTCACGCCAGCCCAGGCCAATACAACGAGCAATTCGAGCCTTCCGGTACCCCCGAGTTACGGCGAGCCGTGGGGATACCCGATTAATGCTACCATGGCAGCTGCATATCCAAATGCAGTATTTGGATATCCTTACACGGCCACCGGACAGGCACCGAATTACGCTCAGCCCCCGACCACACATCTCGCGAACCCACCGAATGTGCTACCGAAGCCACCTAATTCGGGCGCTGGAGGAGCATCTAAGCCCCCAGCCAATATCGTGTGTAGTTTTTGTTCTAAACGCGGCCATACGTATGATGAGTGTTATAAACGGAAAAACACTCCAGTGTGCGTGAAATGTAATAAAATGGGACACGACATTAAAACATGTCGTAGTAACAACAATGGTCCACCGCGCAGAAACGCACAACCGGCTTCCTCAGCTAGTAACAATGGGGCGCGCCGCGTCTTCAACGTGCGCATAAAATGCGACTGGTGCGGCCGTCGTGGGCATGATGAAAACGCATGCCAAAAGAAAAAGGAATACCAAAGCCGGAAGTCGGGAAACGACAGCGAGTCGAGCCCGAAATCCCCGGCTCGACAGTAAATTCAAATAGTAAAAATTCAGGGTACTCTCAGCCGCCCAATCCAAGTACTCCCGTAGTAAAACTCCCCCTAGACTTTGGTCTGAAAGAAAAGACTCATTTAGTGGTGGACACGGGCGCTGAGATAAGCTTAATTAAAGAACAAGCTTTGAAATCTTCCGAGCTAATAAACGCCGAGAAGATTCTTACCCTGCAAACTCCTTTTGGCACGGGATACACTCTGGGAAGCTGTCAGGGAAACCTTGTTACAAAATTAAATGAACACAAGGTAATTAAAACACCCTGCACTTTCCAGGTAATCGAAAATACTTCAGGCCTCTCTCACGACGGCCTATTAGGCAACGATTTTCTTGCCCAAAACTGTAATGTTGAGGGCCCAAATCGAGAGCTTCGGTTTCCTCGCACGGAAACTAATTTAGAGGAATTCTCGTACCCTATTTTTCTCGAGACGAAGGAAAATAGCTCCCGAAAAACATCTGAATCCGAGAACCAGGCAGAACGGATGGAACCCGAAGGGGTTAAGCTTTCTACTTGCCACGTTTTCGAACCATCTTGTGATGGGGGATGTTCGGCTAAAGATAAGCCATGGGAAAACGAGAAAGAAATTCTCGCGAACACACCTGTGATCACAGAAACCAGGCGGCATAGCGTGGCCCTGCGCAAGCCCATATGCGTACCTGCGAGATCACAGATAGTGGCTAGAATTCCACTGACATTGCCGGAAGAAATGCTCTGTTTATCTCAAGAGATAGACGACGGAGTCTTCCTGGCAAACAGTGTAGTTTCCTCTAATAAAGAAAAAGAAGTTCTGATTGGGATTCTCAACGCAAAGGACTCCAAGGTAGCGCTCACCGCCCTTAATTTACAATTGGCCCCGGTGAATAACTACACATTAGTCCCATTGTATCCCCAGCAAAATATGCACCAGCCAAAAGAGATCGCACAGGAAGAACCCCTGGACCCAAGCGGCACAATAAATTCAGCCTTGGTCCAGGAAGGAAAAATTAAAGAAAATAAAATCATAAACAAAACTAGTGTTACACAGTCCGAGAACGCCTATAAAAATTTAAAATTGCCCGGAAACACCGTACACACTAATAAAACCGCCCAAGAGCGCATAGCCAGGTTAGAGGAAGAACTCAACCTGAGCCCAATTTTAAATCAAACAGAAAAAAATGAAATTTTGGAACTATGCCGAGAATATAGCGACATATTCCACTTAAAAGGTGACTACCTCACTCATACAGATGCTATTACACATCTAATTCCAGTAGTGCAGAATCAAGCACCTATAAATCAAAAAATGTATAGGCTACCTGAGATACAGCGTAGCATCATAAACGAGCAATTACAAGAAATGCTCGAAAATGATATAGTACAGCCTAGCAAGAGTCCATGGAACTCACCTCTTCTTGTAGTCCCCAAAAAACCAGGACCCAATGGTGAGAAAAAATGGAGAGTAGTCGTCGATTTTCGTAAATTAAACGAAAAAACTATCGGCGATGCTTTTCCCCTACCCCGCATTGAGGACATTCTGGACCAATTAGGCCACTCGAGGTATTTTTCTACCCTCGATCTCGCTAGTGGTTATCACCAAGTGCTGGTTGAGCCACAAGATCGCCCCAAAACGGGATTTAGTACAAATTACGGGCATTACGAATTCAAACGAATGCCCTTCGGACTAAAAGGAGCCCCCGCCACCTTTCAGCGCCTAATGAATTACGTTCTAACAGGCCTGCAGGGACTCGAATGTTTTGTATATCTAGATGATATTGTCATCTATGGGAAAAATCTAAAAGATCATAATAATAAACTGCGAAAAGTATTTACCAGGTTACGCGAAAACAACCTGAAATTACAACCGGAGAAATGCCAATTTCTCCGCAAAGAGGTAATCTACCTGGGACATAAATGTTCCAGCGAAGGAGCACTGCCCGACCCCAGTAAAACGGCCTGCGTACAAAATTTTCCCGTCCCCCGAACGGTAAGACAAGTCCAATCATTTTTAGGACTTGCAAACTACTATAGAAAATTTATTCCAAATTTTTCTAAAATCGTACGCCCAATAACGAATTTACTCCGCAAGGACGTTAAGTTTAATTGGTCTGAAAAATGTCAAGAAGCATTTTTGAACATTAAAAATTCTTTAGTTTCACCTCCCCTACTAATTTATCCCGATTTTAATAAACCCTTTAATTTAACAACAGATGCGAGCAATGAGGCTATAGGAGCAGTTCTCTCCCAAGGAGAAGTAGGAAAAGATCAGCCAATAGCTTATGCCAGCCGCACTCTGAATAAAGCCGAACGCAATTACTCCACAATTGAGAAGGAGTTATTGGCCATTGTCTGGGCGACTCGAAATTTTAGGTGCTACCTTCAAGGTAGAGAATTCACGGTCTATACAGACCATAAACCTCTAAAAGGGGCATTCAATGTAAAAGACCCCACTTCCCGGTTAGTAAGATTCCATCACAAACTTTCGGAATTCGATTATACAATCGAATATAAACCCGGAAAATATAACACGAATGCAGACGCACTCAGTCGCATTCCTAGGGAAGAAAATAGTGAAGATGAAAGCCACACCTGCACGGTAAAGGCTCAACTCCAGCTCTCAACAGATTCAAACGTAAATAAAAACTTTGCAAAAATAAGCGCAGTCACTAGGGCTCAAAAACGACATGCCCAAAATAATGAACAAGACACCCTAGAAAATTCAACAAAAACAACACCGGCAGAAAAACAGCCCGAAAAAATAAAGCAGGCAGAGAAAAAGCCACAAAAAACAATATCCAAACAAAACACAGGCCCAGAAGTCATAGAAAATGATGAGGAGATAATTCCAGCAGAGTTTTTCTCCCAAGAATCAATTCCGGACAAAAGCAAAGGTTTTCCAGACCCACCACAAACTGAGAAAAATACAGTCTCCCCAACGACGAAACTTTGTCACGAAACCCCTGAATTAATTTCAAACCCCGAAGATATTAAAACTATTTTAAAAGACTATCATGATTCACCCTTCGGAGGTCACCAGGGAGCAATAAAAACTTATAAGAGAATTAAACGTAAGTACCAGTGGAAACACATGCTGCGCGATATCAAGCGGTATGTAAAAAAGTGCCCAAAATGCCAGAAATTAAAAGCATCCCCTCAATATAAGATGCCCATGGTTATCACAGACATAGCCGAAAAGCCTTTTGACAAGGTTTATCTCGACATTGTAGGGCCACTAGAAGAGTCCACGTCAGGGAATAAGTACATCCTAACATTCCAGGATAACCTGACAAAATTCGTGGACTGGTACGCGATACCAAATGCGGAAGCGGAAACAATAGCGCAAATTTTCTTCGACGAAATCGTCACGCGCTACCGCATTCCCAAGAAAATTGTCACAGATCAAGGAACGAATTTCCTGAGCGATCTGTTCAAACAAGTCTGCAAATTACTAAAAGTAAAAAAATTACAGACTTCGGCCTACCATCCTCAATCAAACGGGGCACTAGAAAGAGCACACAGACCCCTGATTGAATATTTGCGTACCTTTACAGATGAAAATCCCAAAAGCTGGGATCAATTCCTACGCACCGCAGCGTTCGTGTACAACAATAGTGTACACGAAGGGACAAAACTCACGCCTATGGACTGTTTATACGGTTTCACGGCGGATGTCCCCTCAAATCTAAAAAGGGAACCTGAACCCCTTTATAATAACGAGAGCTATTATCACATGCTCCGTTATAAGCTGCAAAAATCATACGCTACCGCAAGAAAAAATATCTTAGCCGGTAAGCAGAAATCAAAAGAGTATTATGATAAAAAGGCGAAGTCAATATCGTTCCACATAGGCGACAAAGTACTTCTGAAGAGCGAAAATAAAAAACATAAACTCTCAGAAATTTGGGAAGGACCATTTATAGTCACAGCAGTAACATCCCCAGTAAATACCGAAATTAAAATTAGAAAGCGAACTAAAATAATACACAACAATCGTTTGAAACCGTATTTCGAATAATAAGTCCGGCCCGACCAGTAAAAATTTTTTCTATTATTCACAAAGAATTATTGAAACTGGCCTCCCGCAGATATGTTTTTTTTTTCTCTCCCTCTCATTTACTGCTGTTATTAACGGATTCACACCCCATTTCCAGGAAATGTGGATCTTAATTATCACATATCTGGTACTAGGGGCAGCAAAAGGAGACACAATTAACGCAGCTTATACGATCACGCCGTTAGAAAATTCAGGAATCCTGTTCGAAGACGTTGGCACATTAATGATATACCACCGAACGTGGAACATATTCACCGAAGTCGACATGACGGAATTAGACAACCAAACGCGACTAGCAGAACAGGCTGAGAACCTATTAAAACAGGTTTGTAATACATCCGTCAGCGGAGCCGACCCGTGTCAGGTACACCAACTTCATATACAATCACTGGTAGAAAACTTAAAAAGCAGAACGGTAGCTATACGCGAAACTTTAAATAGAAGCAGAACTAAAAGATCCCTGTTTGATGGAATAGGAAATATCCTACACTCACTATTTGGTACAATGGATAGCACAAACGAACACGACATTTACAGTAGACTAGAACAGTTACAAAATGACGAACAAGCATTAGCAGATCTAGAGAAAAAGCAAATTAGTGTTATTAAAACCACCTTCGAGAAACTTCAAAAACCATTCCACTCTCTCATCGAAAGACACCAAACATTGGCTCAACAAATAAATAGGCTAGAAGCAACAGCAGACAATAATAAACGCCGACATATACAGCATATACTGGTATACTACTGCAAATAATAGAAATAGAATTTAGACAACAAACGCTACTCGACATAATAACTGCCAGTAAAAACGAACAGATACACCCCCTTTGTGTATCACCGTCAGCATTATTAGAAATATACCGTAAATCACATCCCGAATGTACTGGAAAAGATAATTGCATATCCCTCTTATATCAAACGGCAAAAGTCCAAACACACAGTTTAAAAAATAAATTAGTAATTAAAATAACACTACCTATCTTCAACCTGCCACCCCTGAATATGAACAAAATCCACATCTTCCCCATTCATAAGGCGGAAAATAGGACCCTAATACCGGAAGTGAACTATGAGTACGTAGCCACGAGGTTGCTAACTCAAGAATTTCTCCTCTTGAAAGAAGAAGACGTTAAAGATTTTAGAAAGATTACCCGAAAACTTAATAAAACAACATACATTACACGACCCAAAAACCCAATAATTAAAGCACCACTTTCCGACGAATGTATAATAAAATTAATCTACAACCCAAGAAACGAGGAACAGCATTGCACCCTTCGGGCACAGATTCCCCCAAGAAACACACTAGTTAAATTAACACAGCACAATACGTGGCTATTTGCCCTCGCTAAAGAAATAAACATCCAAATAATATGTAGAGACCAATTCCTAACATCAAAAATAAGGGGGCAAGGAATAATTACAATAAATAAGCCATGCAACCTGCAAATTGGCGCACAACTTATACATTACGAAGCCGAAGAAGTACAACCATTCAAAATAAATCAACCGTCTTATTTTCCCAATACAAATGAAGCATACGATAAACTAATGAAAATAAATTTCAATAGTATGTTAACGAAGTTGAAACCGGGCGAAACAAAATTACTACTAGCCGACACAGGCTCCGACATTATAAAAGAAGGAAGCCAATCTCTCGAAGAACTGGAAAAAGAAATAAACAAATTACAGCCTCAACACGAATTACGAACATATCACAGATTAACAATCTCATCGATTACGATGACAACCGCGCTCTTTCTATTACTACCAATAGCACTATTAACGAAATATCTATTTAAACAACTTAAAAAGAATCCACGAAAACAAAAACAAACTGCCGAAGTAGAAACAGCCCCACAACAAATAATAATAAAACAGGAAAACACTATTCCGGAAACCCCAAACGACATAAAAATCGCTCCACAACCGTTGCAGAGGGCCAGAACCCTCCCTAAAAATCGAATATTTCAGTCAATAGACAATGAGTAATGTAAAATTTCAATTATACCGCCCCTCAATTAAGATCTTAAGGAAAACACCTCCAAACAATTAACAAAACAGCCTCAGTAGAAAAAACAGTAAATGCAAACACAAAAATTTCAAATTTAATTTTTTTTAATAGGTTAAAACACCACATCAAGCGCACATTTTTCTTTTTTGAACACACTATCCCTGGCGCCGATCCGCGACGAAATCGTCGACGTCAACATCTGCCTGGGGATCCTCCTCGTCCTCCGGGTCCGTGTCCCAGTTTTCGCCGGAGCTAATGTCCACTCCATGGATCCACGGGGTTGGATTCAGAGGGGGCGCATCATCCCAAGGTTCAGGCTCCGGGTATACGATAGTCCCAACCAAATTGCAGCGCCCACCTATATATGTATATAAAAAAAAAAATAATAATAAGTAATAAAATAAAATAAAATAGAATATACAATAATGAATGAAACGCACAATATTAGTGATCTTCTCGCTCCATGCTTCAAAAATACTTACCGAGAAACCGCAGACGACCACCCTGCGGAAGGGCCATATTAACAAGGTAGTACCCCTCCTTAGCATAGGAGTCCGTCCAGACGCAAGTGGCCGGAGCGCCCTTGTAGTCCTGCCACAGTAATCGAGGTAGGCCCCGCCACGAAGAAAAAGCCCGGGTGAGGACTACACCAGTCACGGTGAAGTCCCAGTCCAGAACCACCGGGGTCGAACACAAATCGCGTAGCACATAAAAAGACATTTCGTTTCAAAAACTAATCAAATACTAACGGTTGCATTCAGAAAAACAACCTATTTAAAGAGCAAGATCCTAACGCCATTTATGAAATTAAAACTGCAGTCGCGCAAAATAATGAAAAATAGGTTCCCCGAAAAACCGTAACAGAAACATCTAAGTTTCGAAAAAATTACTAAACAAAATAAACCAAAAACTAGCAGCAACTTTTCTCACACTTTTAACTCAGGAGACACTCGAAACAAACCCAGACAACAAACTCACAAAAAAAAAAAAAAAAAAAAAAAAAATGTGTATTCATAACATTGTCCGCGAGATATCTTACATAGAACACGCGAAAACACCGTAAAACGATCCGCACAAAAAATTAAAACAACACGAAACAGATGCACTCGCCCGCTGAACGTTTTCCCAAGCATAAACGCCCTCTTAGGTAATAAGATGCTAGCATAAGTCTAAGTAGATAACCTTGGCCTTGTAAGTAGTAAATGAGAACCATTCTTAGGATAGGTTAGGAGATTCATAATTTAGAATAGGTAGACTCATAGATGCAAATTAATTTTAAGCAGTTATTCTATTTTTCCCCAAATAAAAAGTGGGTACACAAAAAAAAAAAAAGAAACTAGAAACTAACAATAATAAGTGTTTTATCAGGCAATAATAAATAGTTCGCTATTTTATTTTGTACGGTAAAAATAACGAAATTTAGCCGCAAAATGTTTAGATATGTACACATATAAAAAAAAAAAAAAAAAAAAAACAATAAAAAAAAAGTAAAAAAAAAAAAAAATAAATAAAATAATAATAATAATAACTTTAAGTAATGCTAACCTACACAAACGTAGGAGCACACGTAGAAAACTCTAACATTACAACAAAATATGTTAAACAGAGGGCATGGAAAACGCAAAAAGAATATAAAAGTTTTCATTAATGTAGCCTTAAACAGTAATTTTGTAGCAATAATACCAATGTATACTAAATAGTAAGCAACTACATATGTACACGCACTCGCTACTCCCTCAATAATTCGCGATTAGTCGATAACCGCCGCGATATTTAAAAATTTCCAAATTTTTTTTTCTTCTTTCGCCTTAACAAATTTTGACCTTTCAACCCCGAGAATTATTCCTCTTCAAAGAATAATTCTCTTTTTCAAAGGGGGACGGAAATGTTATGTACCAAAATCTCATCCAGATTTTGGGTACCTTGTATTAACTAAAATCGACGCATAAAACCTCAAGATGATGAAATACCAAAATTCAAGATTTAACATGCACAAAATTTGAGGTATTTCGCAATAATTGAAAGTCGCAAATCCAACAATTGCAACTTCTCGGGTTATGTCTGGGCGATCACCTTACAGTGACCCAGACACACGCTCCCGGCAATTTATGCTGACGCGCGACATGTGCACTGGAAAAGCAGCGACGCGCGCGGTCAGGGCGATTGGAATATTGGAAGAATTCCAAGACCTGACCGGGGAACTATAAGTACCCGATCCGTCGAACTAAAATGTTTTTTCTTAGTTCTTAGTTCTTGGTTCTTGGTTCTGAGTTTTTAGTTTTGAATTCTTGAAGTCTAAGTCAAAGAGTCAAGCGGCGCGGACGCGGAATTAAAAAATACTTAAGCACCCGAAAAGCACTTAAGTCGGAAAACTAGGGAGTCGCGAGTCCGGAGTGATTACAAAGTAAACTTGTATTTAGTGCTAAGTGCCGTTAAATAAAGAGTTCCGATAAGACCGAATTTAGTGTTTCAGTGCGAAGTTCATGCCACAAGGGAGTTAAAGCGTAACCGCTGCTCCCTGCCCAGCATTCCGATCTCGAGAAGTTAGACTTTCCGGGCTGTTTCCGAGATCGCATCGGGTCAAGTATCACCAGGAGCGTAATATAAAATAAAAGAGATTTTATTCCCACTAGTCAAGGGGGTAAAACCTCAATTGTTATAGTACGCACCACCCAGGTACATAACAGTTTTATATTAAGTAAAAAGGCTGAACCTTATTTAGTATTGTTATTGTTATAATAACGTATTTTGTATTGTGTTAATTGTTATAAAACAATAAACTGAAAAACATTTCAAGTGGTGTTTAAGAAGAAAGAACATAAAAAAGGGATCCAACAGGTTGTGGGCCACGCTTCCTTTTGTTTTTTTTGGATTTTTTTTGTGCAAATACCTGTACTTCAGACGAAATTACAAAGTTATGTAAGTAGATGCAATAATTTTTTTCTCAGATGTTTAAGCATAAATTAGAAGGATAAGAAGAAAAAAAAACTTCCCTATAATGTTTTATTCGCGTTACTTGAAATTGAAGTAAATAAATGAAAATATATAAATAATAAGAATCAGAGTTATATATATAAGGTGTAAAACAATTATATATACAGAGCGTCGGCTAAGCAGATATGCGTGGCGTTGGGTGAATTATCAGAATTGAATGTTTGGCGTCAGTACAGTTTTTGAAGAAATTTTTTTTATAATGATATTCAGTATCAAAAATAAAGGAATAATAACAAAAACAGATAAATTCAGACGAATATTTATTAGAGGAAATGTTATCCGAAAGTACAATTTAATTCGGGTAACAATTCAGAAATAAATGGAAACTTTTTATTTTATTATAAAAATGCATGTGTGATGAACAGGCTGTGCATGGGAATTACACATGCATGAGCAATTATGTTTTTCTGTGAAGGCTTGGCGTACATGTGTGTGCGATCGCCCCTCTTACGCCATTAGGTTGATTGCAGTGCGTCAATTTAGAGTGGGAGGGAGCACATGTGTAATGTTGAGACAAACGGAACTTGTTGCTTGCTAGAGTGAACTTAACTTGCTGTGCGGTTAAGGGAATGACAGCAATAAATTAAAAAAAATATTGAATATAAATTCAATACAATAAATTAATAAATGAATGTTTGGTTTAAATTCAGAAACAGGGAGAAAGATAACCCTGAGAGATCAGAAATGGCAAATCGAGAAAAAACTCCACCGCAGAACAGTGGTGCTCAAGGTAAAAGTTTCAATGTATTCAGAATATAGGCAGTTTTTTTAGAGAACCCAGACCTGGAATTTTTTGTTTTTTTCTTACATTGAAATAAAACAACATTTAGAAGTAAAGACAAAATCCAAACACTTATCAGAATAATTGTCCTATAAATAATTCAGAAAATATATATACATATATATTATAATAATATATAGGAATATACAAAATTGTTTTTCAAGACGCCATTCAGGAAGGGAACTATACGCCACCAGGGTTACCAATTATGTGTACCATAACACCAAGCGAGAGAAGGTTAAGGAGTGATCTTAATCGAACAATAGATCAGATGGTATCTACAGCCGAAAGAAATAAAAAGGCGGCAGAGTCCGTGGAAAGAAGTGCAAAGCTCATGGCAGACTCAATAAAATCCTTAACGGATTTGTATAAAGTCAGAAGATCAGAGGTGAATATGCCTTTATTAAACTCTACTTTTAATAATAACGAGGATAACATAAATTCAGAAGTCACAAATCAAAATCAGAACACAATTAATCAAACAAGTAGCATAGGGGAATTAAGTCAAACAGTCAGAGATCTCAGACGTTCCGTAGATTCTAGTAATAATGCAAATAAGTTTCACATTAAAAGAAATTACAAATTAACTCAGAGTACGTCTTTGAATGTTTGGTTTGATTACTTGTCATCTGAATTACAAACATATGACTTACTTGATCTCATTAAAGAAAGCGCGGAACAAGTCAAGCTCTCGTGAAGTTGCACAGATTCATATGATACTGTGCAGGAACTTTCGTCTGAAGCTTAAACGTGCGAATATGCAAAAATTTTTCCCAGGAAAGCTAAACTTTCCGAGATATTTAAGTTTTTAAAAAAAAAAATTCAAACAATATTTTCGCATATTACGGCGAAAATTCCTGCACAATTTCACTTTAAATTACCACTTCACTCACAACTCACACGATTTTCAAAAATAAATCCAACAGGTACCTGAAAATATGAAATATTTGTAAGTATTATTAATCGTTACTTACCAAAAGACTCCATCTTCATCCGGCAGCTCACCTGTCAAAATGATTTGTTGTTATTTCGCGCTGCCCCTCCTACCTTCTCGGATGCGTTTAGTAATGGAACGTGCATTCATTCAATTTTCAGTCAGTAGGCATTTTGTATAAGGAAAATTTTCAGTCAGTAGGCAGTTTGTATAAGAAAAATTTTCAGTCAGTAGGCAGTTTGTATAAGGAAAATTTTCAGTCAGTAGGCAGTTTGTATAGGGAAAATTTTCAGTCAGTAGGCATTTTGTATAAGGAAAATTTTCAGTCAGTAGGCATTTTGTATAAGGAAAATTTTCAGTCAGTAGGCAGTTTGTATAAGGAAAATTTTCAGTCAGTAGGCAGTTTGTATAAGGAAAATTTTCAGTCAGTAGGCATTTTGTATAAGGAAAATTTTCTGTCAGTAGGCAGTTTGTATACGGAAAATTTTCAGTCAGTAGGAATTTTTGGCAATTACTGAACGTATCCGAGGAGGTAGGACGGGCAGCTTGAAATAACAACAAATCGGTTTGACAGGTGAGCTGCCGGATGAAGATGGAGTCGCTTGATAAGTAACGATTAATAATACAAATATTTCATATTTTCAGATACCTGTTGGATTTATTTGTGAAAATCGTGTGAGTTGTGAGTGAAGTGGTAATATAAAGTGAAATTGTGCAGGAATTTTCGTCGTAATATGCGAAAATATTGTTTGAAATTTTTTTTTTAAAAACTTAAATATCTCGGAAAATTTAGCTTTCCTGGGAAAAATTTTTGCATATTCGCACGTTTAAGCTTCAGACGAAAGTTCCTACACAGTATCATATGAATCTGTGCAACTTCACGAGAGCTTGACTTAAGCCGAAAGCGTACACACGGGGAGAAAAGAAATCGTAAATTCAACAATTTTAAGCTGTTGATGCCAAAACGGTAAGAATTTTATTTAAAAAATTTGCGTCAACAGCTTAAATAGTTGAAAGCGTCAATTTTCAGTAAATTCAAACGATTCTTCGGTCGATTTGGCAAGGCTGTTTGGAAAAGAAACAACCGTTAATTCAACAGAAAATACGCTGATTTTGCTACATTCGTATTTGTAGAATTTACAATAAAACAGTTGGTTTTGCCGATTTCATCTTGTTCATTTAGGCAAAGTAGTAAAATATACAGATTTTTCGGTTGGTTTTGCCGATAATTTTTACGGTTTAGAAACCTTACGCACGCGGCTTTTCAGTTATGTGAGAAATGTGAACGAGTGCACACGCAGTGATAAAATGTTTCAAGATCTAGAAAGTGAAATAACATGTAAGTATTATAACCAGTAAAGCGTTCGTAAATAACTAGATATTATCTATAGTTATCATAAAAGTCCCTCGCCGCGGCTGCCTATATCTGTGTTTTCCGTAACTACTAAACGGATTTTGTTTCGGTTTTCCCGATTAGCCTATGACAACAAATAATTATGATCATTTCATTGAAATTATTTAATTATCTCGTGTCGGTTAAAAAGCATGTGGAGTAGAATATCATTTATTATAACTAAAATTGTGTTTTAGGGCCCTATTGCGAGTATCGTCATTTCTGCAACGAAAAGAGCTTACGAAAGCCTTTATAAGGTTAAAATTCCTTAAGGCCACACATCGGGAGTTTTGAGTAAAAATAACTACAATTAAAAATAAAGTTTAATAGATATAAACCAAATATTTTTTACACATAATTTTACATCATTATAGATTATCTCAAAATAAAAGGTAATATTGATTTTTTCATACTCCGAACTTTCAAATGTATTTATCTCAAAACGCAATTTTTCAAAACGGCCCGCACAATAGAATTTAATTTAATGCATTTGTAACACATATTATATATACATTTTAGCTTTCTGCACTTCTTCTCTATATAAACTTTAACTATGCCAAATCTCACGCTCCTCCGTCCGTACAATATGCTTTAAAAGGGGTACAAAGTTTTCTCTTCACGTATTAATATATAGAATATTTTGAAACTTTATTAAAAAACGTTTACCCTTAAAGGGCTTGCGTAAGCTCTTTTTGATTCGTACGATCGACTCTTTATCGCAGATATGACGATATTCGCAATACGGCTCTTATTGTCTCAAGGATGGCCTGATAATAAACTCACGTCTTGTTTAATCACCGCTGATTCAAAAGTACTAATAAAACATGTTTATATTAATTTCATATTTCTAAAATAGCTCCGACTTCACCTACGTATGTAGAATTAACAAACGTAGTGTTCGAAGAACCTGAAATTTACTCAATTCTTCTCGATAAAAATATAGAAGTATTACTGACACAGTGGGGGCTATACGAAGAATTAGCCGATATATTTCGAAGTATAATATTTATATTAATAATAAAGAAAACATCTATTAAGTCCTTACTTATATATAGATCATAAAGTAGATATCGAAGCAATAGCTCATATATCCGAAGCTGACATTAACGAGCTAATACCGTTAATTGGAGTCCGAACAAAGTTTAAGAAAAATTTGGTGGAATGGAGGATTACAAATGTAATACATTTTTTAATTAATACCATAAAATGTTCCTAATTTGCTCCAGCGACATAATATTACTAGAAGACATTTTTGCAAGAAATGTTATTTTGTTTTGTTATTATTATTTATAGTAAACTAGTTACACAGTGTTGCGTAATAATTGCATAGATGAATATACATATACTATAGTAAACTCTGGTTTCCAAGATTCTTTTCTGATATATCCTTTCATATTGGAAGTGTAAATTATGCATATCAAACTACATATATGACTTGATTTGGCCTTTAAATTATAACAATATTAAAAAAAAGTAAATTTGAAATTGATCGTATATTATTATACGCAATACTACATAACATACATATATATAATTAACGTATATATAATTTAGCATTGGCTATTCGCATCGTCCGTGTCCATGTGATATCTCATATACACGGAGTACACGGAGGTCGGAAATCTTCGGCTTCGTCCTAGTTCGTGTCCATGTCGTCGCCGCATCCGTGTCCGATCGAAATTAAAACTAATACCATTTGAATTAAAATTTTCTTTTTATATATAGGTATATATATATTTACTGAGAATATGCATATGTATAATGAAAATTCCTAGTAAATATAGATATACCTATATATAAAAGGAAAATTTTAATTCAAATGATATTATAGTTTTGACTTCGATGCGGACACGGACGCGGCGACGACACGGACACGTTCGAATTCGAAGATTTCCGACCTCCGTGTACTCCGTGTATTTGAGAATTTACACCGACACGGACAATGCGAATAGCCACTAATTTTCCAAAAATAAAATTATGGTGGGAACTCAGTAAAGTAGCAACATTTTATTTTACGATAAGAATTATTTGTAAATATGTTTGAATAGGGTTTAAGTAACGCAGCAATAATAAATACATTGTCAATGAGCTCAAACGTTTCGGATTGGCTAAAAAAGCAAATTTCTTTGTCGGAAGAATCTACTTCAAGTCCTCGTCCTGATACACCTCAATCACCCGGCACGGTTCGCTTTTTACGATTTAAATAAGACCAATCAGACACCCCAAATATTTTTGCAGAATCTTGTAGAGTATTAAATTACAAGAGTTTAAAAAAAAAAATTATGAAGATCCGCTCAGCGCTTTCCGAGAAATTCGTAAAATACGTAAAATGGTTAAAATAATGCCTAATAAGTATTTTTCGGTTTTGTTCACAGTAATGTTTCGTGTGTATGAGTGTGGGTGTGTGTGTATATGTTTGTGTTTGTGTGTGTATGCGTGTTTGTGTGTGTGTGTGTGTGTGTGTGTGTGTACGTGTGTGTGAGAGCAATTCTGCAAAACATTTAAAAATATCCATTTCAGTTTGAATCGATATTGAAATTGACAAAAATTCAAATTGAAATATACGAGTTGAACACTCCGAAGAAGTTCTATTATTCATTGATACACTTATTTCGAATGTGTAAAAAAATGAACTAAAAAAACACTTTTTTATAATTTATAATCAGTTTTTTTTATAACATTTTAAATATAATATCAATTGTTCGAAGGTTTCTTGCAATGATTTCCTTCGAACGATGAAGAACCGTGCGTCATCGACCTTTCCATTACATCTTTTAGCTCAACTTAAGCTCACAATATCGATAAATTGAGATCTCTGTCTGATTTGGAATACGTACCATTCGTAAAATATTTTGAAAATTTAAGAAAAGTTGTTGATTGCTGTTTTTCTTCTGATGTAAAAAGTACGTACCAAAATGATAAAGAAGATTATAAAAGAAGCTACCTTGACCTTGACATACCGATAACTCCGAAAATTCACGCTATTTTGAATCACGTTTCACAATTTTGTTCAAAAAGTAATAAGGTATTAGCTTTTTATAGTGAATAAGCAGTGGAGTCGTTGCATCACGATTTTAAAGTAATCTGGGAATAATATAGTTTTGAATCCTGAATTTTCCAAAAAATTACTTCGTGCAGTTTGTGAATATAACTGTCGTCATATTTAACACTTGATATTATATTTAAAATGTTATAAAAAAAACTGATTATAAATTATAAAAAAGTGAGTTTTTTAGTTCATTTTTTTACACATTCGAAATAAGTGTATCAATGAATAATAGAACTTCTTCAGAGTGTTCAACTTGTATATTTCAATTTGAATTTTTGTCAATTTCAATATCGATTCAAACTGAAATGGATATTTTTAAATGTTTTGCAGAATTGCTCTCACACACACGTACACACACACACAAACACGCACACACACGCATACACACACAAACACAAACATATACACACACACCCATACTCATACACATGAAACATTACTGTGAACAAAACCGAAGAATACTTATTAGGCATTATTTTAACCATTTTACGTATTTTACGAATTTCTCGGAAAGCGCTGAGCGGATCTTCATAATTTTTTTTTAAAACTCTTGTAATTTAATACTCTACAAGATTCTGCAAAAATATTTGGGGTGTCTGGATTGGTCTTATTTAAATCGTAAAAAGCGAACCGTGCTCTTGTACCAGATTACAAAGAAGCCAATTGTTTACAATTTCTTATGCCCTGCAGAAATCCTTACTCCTCAAAGATTTGAAAACTATGTTCCAGGTTGTTTTTTTAATTGCACAGAAGGAGTAATAGGAGCACACTTATGTGCACGTTATGGAGGGGATATGACGGATGAGAAATATATGAGTCATTTTATTAAAATACTACCGACTTGCTCAGATTTACTAACTTGTGAAGCAGAAGTTTCAGGAATGTTTTCGCCTAAAGTAGCCTGTAAAATATTTGATAGAGTTTTACGTGTAGTTAATATATCCAGACCTAAAAGCTTTATATATAAGACATTTATTGATAATATTGACATTATATCTATTTTCCTAGGAAGTTAGAGTTATTATATGATGAGGTTAAAATAGTTGTCCCCTATTATTCAACTCATGAAGGGAATGAGATATTTATAGTTTGCAAAAATATCTCAAATGAAGATAGTACTAAAGATTTATGTTATCAACAAATCTCTAGTAATTTTAGAAGACATTTATCTCCGTTGAGGCAATTCAAACAATGCAGGAGAAACTTGGCTCCCTTCCAATCCTTTAACATAAAATATTGTAGGTTTCTAACTGGAGTAATTATGTCATATGGATTTCATGTTAATGTTGAAGAGCCTTTGGTAAGATTAATTTCACTGTCAATACCATGTATCAATCAAAGCTCTTCTACCGTAATAAAAAGTCTCAGGAAGCTCAGACTAAGGATGGAAAATAATCTCAGGAGAAAATTCTTAGGATTTCAAAGATCACTATTGGGGATTCCCATGTCTCATGATGTCAAATTATCAATCAGTGGGAAAGTGACAGTTCATGAGTCTATAGAGAAAGCAATGATTCATATAATAAATATAGAACTGCTAGAGGATGCTTTAAGCAAAGATTCTTATACAGAGGTGATATCTTTAGTAGAAAATCTTGCACATAAAACTTTACAGTTTAAGGATACACGAGCAAACTTGTTGTATTCCTATAAACCCTCGATCTAACGAAGTGGATTAAGTAAATTAATGTAACATTACATTTTCTCGTGTACAGATTCTGGTTATTGTAAGATGGACTTGATTGATATTATGCTTGAAGAAGAAAATTATGATAATGATTTCTTAACACAAAATCCACCAAGACTGAACAAAATTAAAGATATAATAATATGTAGATTATCATCTCTCTTCTCCTATAAGAGAAGATTCTAGATTTTTCTTAAAGGAATCATTTATTTTATATCCAGAAAGGAAGTATATTAATATATCATCTAAAGAAAGATATTATAAGGAATTACCTAATTTTGCATATTTTTCTGCTCAACACCTCTTCCGAAAATTTCCCCATTTATTAACATTAAGAAACCACATTAACACATCATCTGAATTTACATATGGAGAAATATTGTCTAGTAGTTACAATTATGATGGGGACGGAGATTCTTATATAAAAGACAACATACCTTCAATAGTTAACCAACTAATAAATTTAATGGCTGTATATAATCCATTACTAACTGACCAGTTAAACATTGAAAATGCTACGAACATTAAAATCCATCACTATAATGGCCTGACCATTAAAAACAGATGGGAAGATGTCCGCGATGTAATGATCAATAAAGTTAAAGAACAAACAAAGTATTCTTGGAATATGCTCCTTTTAGATGTGGGACATTATAACATAGTCCTAGTCAATGGATCTTTTGTCATCTTACTAAGATTTAAAAGATTTGACTCGATAAAGAAATTGCAAGCTTGGTTCAAAACTGTGAAAAATTTAGATATAAATTTAGATATTTCTAGTCTAGACATTGATGAAAGAAATACGTGGTGTTTTGATTATAAACAAGTAATGATGATATCAGATACCATAAGATCTAGAGTATTGTGTGACATATACTCTCATATTTGCCCATTAGGTACACATAGATTGCATACCAACAGTAAATCAACTACATAAGATTTGGGAAATATATGACCAATTATTGACAGAGCATATAACGAAATAAAGAAATATACTCAGCGATAAGTCGCATTCTAAAATTAAGACAGATTTGTCTCAAATCAAGAAATTCTTAATTTAAGAATATTTGCTCTAAACTTAAGAACAAATGAGCTAAATTGTGTGAAACCTTCCTAATTTAAGAATTTTGTGTCTTAAAACAAGCACAAGTTTTTACATTTAGAATATTCGTTCAAGAATCAAGAATGAATACGGTAAATCTGTAAACAGGAGAAGGGAGTCATAAGTCGTAGTGAAGTGGCCAAGCTGATTGATGCTCAGTTGTCAGCGAATTGTGAGCGTCATCAGAGCGTGCGCAAGTGATAAATATTTATATGGTAAGTAAGTGCTAAAAATATAGTGGCCAAAATGGATGAAAGTCAAAATGACATATTTGTTACGGACAATGATGGCAATTTAATTTTCGATTTCGAATCACATGTTCCAGAGAATGAAGATAGCTCGAAATTGTTGCAGTTACTGAAAGAATTCGAGCTCACGGAAATACTTCCTTATTTAACGGGTACCCAATGTGATAAAAGTAATTCAATATGTGAAAATTCCTTTATTTGTTTTTAGAAGCCAAAATTACGTTCCGTAGTCTACGATACATACCCAAAGAGGATATATACAAGTCAGTACCGCACGTAGGACTGCAGACTGAATTTCGCGAGAAACTTTTTGTTTGGCGTAAAAAAGAAGTAATTCTGTGATAGTTATTAAAAAATAAGTCAATTTATAAAATTTTAAATATTTAGTTTCATGTTGATGACGAAACCATATCAGCGACTTCTAAAGTTTCTTCCTGGTTTCAAACGCAATCTTCTGGATCTTCGTCCTGTATTTGTCTGGCAAATGCATTTTATTCCTACTTAAGTTCTCGTTTTGATTACATGTAAATTATATCTATATAATTCAAATTATATAATAATAATCTGTAATATAGGATTTAAAATTACTGCTTGATAATAGTGAGATTGGCCGAGCTTTACTTCAATATTATAATAAAAAAAAATGAGTTTACAAATAATCACAGAGATGAATTAATTCGAGCAATATTGGACGCTGTTAACTCACGGGATCTATCATTGAAGCCTGCTATATTTTTGGATTTAATAAACCAAATTTCACAAATTTTCCCAAGCGAAGCATCGAATCTAGTAAGTGTTTTATTAAAGTAATGTTTTTTACACTTCCATGTTTCAAAGAAAAGGGAAATGTTGTATAAGAACCATAAAATCGTGTCCGACCGTTAGTATGTCTGAATGTAAGTGTTTATGTATCTATATGTTTTTGTTCATTTGCGATGACATTTGCAAAATGCACCGTTTTTATTTTTTTGTTTTTCTAAATATTCGTCTGAATGAGAACTAGGTATAGATCTATAGATTTTTCAGTTTTTTTGATTTTGCTTATTTCAGATCTACCACCAAAATTTTTGAATTCAAGGCAGCTATCGGTCAAATTTTAAATTTTATGCAATTTTCATGATCGGTAATTGCAAATAGGCTATCAAAATTTACCAATTTAAGATTGTAGGCTATTAAACCACCACCATTTTTTACATTTATTATGGAACATGGAAGTTATGTATAGTTCTGTATACCGATTTTTATATTGATATTTTTATCAAAATATTAGGATTACTATTACGTCGAACGTAAAGGAGGCCAAAATCCACGTGGGAGATTGTATGACCGCTATAGGAATAGTCGCTGTAAAAGAAGAAAAGTGTGTAACAAAGAAAACACAAGCAGTGCAGTTAACGTCCTTTCTGATACTGATGAAGAAGGTTATAACTCGTAAATTGGTCTTAAGGCTCATCTTGCGCGGACTTCTGAGGATTGGGACCAAGTTTGTGACAAGTAGAAAAAAACATACAGTCTGCGTCAAAGTGACATTACAAGCTTGAAAAGCATTGAGTTTATGCATTCCTGGCCCAAGTTAGCAGATGCTAGAGCACCAGACTTAGTATAACTAATTTTATAAGCATATTTATGATTTCTTAGTATATGTATATGTCTTTTAGATTAACATCGATTTTATCATTAAATATCCCGATAAGGAAAATATTATTTTTAACAAATGGGACCAATTTAAAAACAAATTTAAAACAATTTTACGAAAAAGAGTTAAAAAATCAAGCCTCAGTTACACTTCACAACATATCAAAATCAGCAGTTGATTTAAGTAAGCTATATTTTTATTTTTACTGAGCAACATTTAAAATAATTATTATAGATTCTGAGGAATATATTTTAACAATACTGTTAAATAACATTATTAAACCTACTGCACGTCTCTTTACCGGCGGAAATAAACAGAAGAAAGCTACAATTGCTGACGCACAACGGAGCATGGTGATGCATCTAATCACTATTACTGATTACTCGCGGCAAGTAGAAGCATTAGTTGAAAGATATTATAAAAATAAAAACTCAATTCAACCTTTTATACTAGTAATAGGTCCAAGACAATATCAAAGAAGTATATGTTTATTTTGAAAAAATCCTTTATAAACAAGATTCATTTCTTAAATGTATTGACTTAGCCGCTAAAATTTTTAACGCATACAATTTAAAATATCCTAGATACAATCAGTAAATTTATTAATGAACTAGAAAAGGTGTCTGAAGGACTAGGGTTAAAATTAAAACCGGATGAATCTAGAGGTAGTGCCAGTGTAGTTACTTTCGGAAAAGATATTTTAATAAATGGTGCAGTGATGTATCAATCACATAAAAAGATCTCTCGTACCTTATCAAATATTAACCAGGTTTACCCAACACTACAAGTTAAGATAGGGACGTTGCAAACTGCAGGATTGTCAGCAACTCAGAAAACAATAACGATATCTCATATCATATCTAATATGTCAGTTAGAGTCAGTTTGTACTTTAATAAGAGATTCTAGAAGAATTTGTGATAATTACAAGACATTATTATATAACAAGCATAAGGAAAATGCAATGCATCTAAAATCCATTTACATTCAATGACAAAACCTATACTTGATCCAAAAATGTGGACATTTATCCTATTGCTGAATAATGAAATATCCGGACTACTTTTAAATAATATTAATGATTATTTGTATCGAGGTCACCCTGATCCTTTGCAGGATATACTTCGTATCTAGAAAAATGCTGCAATTGGAATATTGATCTTGAGAAATTGTCAGTAGAACAAAGAGAAGTTATATTCTTATCTAGGAAAATATGGTCATGGATAGAAAGGAGACAATATATGTAAATTAGGTAAAGGGTCATTTGAGTTACTGGTTTGTAATCCTACATCTACAAAAAGAGAATCTGTAAGACCTATTACCACTCAGTTTAAAAGATTATTAACAAAGATTGTGTCCGAAACAGTTAAAAATAAAAATATTAAATTTCTATTTGATGTAGATACTAGTGAAGCTGAATTGCAGTTCTACGAGTACCCTTGAACTTGGAAACCTAGGCCCCGATTCTGCGTAGCAGAATTTTTAGCAGATCTCTTAATATGTTAACTAAATTTTAAGAGATGACGTTATTCTTGGTAACAGAGATGTGGTGGATTTCAACTTTAAAAGTTAAGAGATTCACCACAGCAGTCGGTCATGTGTCAAACTCTCATGCCAGACGGTGGCATAATTTTTTTGGCTAATGGATGAACTATAAGATCTACTAATAGGTAATATTTTATATATGTACATAGATTTATATAATTTTAAACTCGTGGTATTAATTGTAGAACACCTCGAGGAAGAAGGGGAGGAGGTCCCCGAACTTAAAAGAAAAAGGAAAAGGTCTGCACGCACAACCTCTTGTCAGCATGATGCCTTCACAGATTTTGCGGCCAATAATCCCGTTGTCTTAGATGCTTTAAATAGGTCGCACAATGAACTCTGGAAGCAATTGGCAACAATTTTAAATAGTTTACCAGGACCAACCAGGGGAGCGGAAGACTGGAAAAGAGTAAGCTTAGTATGATTATGTATGTAGCTTATGCCACTATTCTTTTTACTGTCCGCAGAATTTGAGAAGTTGGGAATACCAATTAAAATCGAAAAAAAGAAAAATGCTTCACGAGCTTGATAAGACAGGAGGCGGCCCCGCTCCGATGATAAAACTGAGTAACAATGAGGAAAGGGCGCTAGAAGTTTTTGGTAAAGTAGGGGTAGAAGGCGACCCAAATATATGTGACATAGGTTTTGAAGAGACAATTGTAGATACCGCTATCGAGATACCAACTAATGCAGTATTTTCTACTGAAACATCTTCACCTGCACCAGCCCGTCAACGAAAATCAGCTCGTAAGTAAACACAAAAAACAAATTCTAAACAACAGTGATTCTTGACATGCAAATATTTCAAGTTTCAGAGTCCCTGGAAGTATACTCACAGATGTATTGAAGAAGTCCGAAGACGATAGAAAAAAGTGAAGCAACGCAATCAGGACAATTTTGCACAACTCGCGGCAGCCATCGGTACTATTGCCAACGCTGTGGCGTTGATAGCTCAAAAAAAGATGTGAAAGAGACGAGGGAGGTTTTTTGAACGAATTCAAAATGCATCAAAATCTCATCGATACACAATTCAGCGCAATAGTTTTTGAAGCTGAATTGTGCAGCGATGAGATCTTGATGCATTTTGATGCAGTTACGAATGTACTCTTTGTTTTATATAATTTTTTTTTAACTGCCATTGAAGGCTGTGAATTATTTATAAATTACTAAATAAATGAAAACTAATTACAAACTACATAATTTAATTGTGTTTTATTAAATTGGTTCGGAATATCGCAATCACATACGTTTCAAATATTTGTATTTAAAAGATCATCGGGCCCTAGTGAAAACGGGCAAGAGAATATGTTTCGCGTACATTTAGTCCTCTTCGGTAAACATCCCCCTGTTCAATATTGGCTACAAAAGAACAATGAGAAGTCAGTAGAAATGGCTGTGAGTAAACATAATAGTACCTACCCTGATTGTCATCAAGTAGCATTTCATCGTCATCGTTTTGTACGTCCGGTTGCAAACAACCTTCTTGATGAAGACAATTATATAAAATAAAACATGTGTTAATGATTTCGCCTGCTTGAGCTGGTCGGTAATGCAAAGTTCTCTCTCTTAGGAGGCATCGGAACGTCGCCTTTAGGACTCCAAAAGCTCGCTCAACAACATTGCGACATTGGATGTGGCTTTTATTAAAAGCCTGTTGCCAAGGTTCTTCTGGATGAGCATAAGGTGTCAGTAGCCAAGGCTCAAGGGGATAACCGGAATCGCCCAAGAGCCAGACACCATACTGATTAGACAGATCTTGCATGCGCTTTCGGACTCTCGACATTGCCTATATGCCACTATCATGGGTTGAACCAGGAAACCTCGCATTGATGGCCAAAAATTTTAAGTTTGCGTCACATACCTGCCTTATTAAAAAAAATATAAATATTATTCATTATACTCTAAAGTTTTGAGATAAGTAATTTACTCACAGCCTCTACATTTAAACTGTAGTAACGTTTTCGATTCCGATATAATCGTGGTGGACGCCGAGGGTCTGTATATGAAGGTGCCACAATAGCGATATGAGTACAATCAATGCACCCAATTACATTGTCTATTCCGTAATGTTGTCTAAATTCCTCTGTTTTCACTTCCACATCATTTGCCGTTTTCGGGAATTTGATAACTCCATGAAGATGCGTGATTATTAGACATCTTATATCTGCAATTATTCTTGACATTACAGGCTGGCTCAAATTGAGGATATTACTTCTTCCAACGGGGGTTTGGTATGACCCTGTTGCAAAGAAATTTAATGCTGCTAACACCTTTATATGAAATGGAATTGTAGAGTAGGGCTGCGCGTCGTGAAGTCGTAGAATCTCAATTAACTTCTTAGCTATTGCTTGTGACATGCTAAAATTTTGTATAAATTTCGCCTCACTTATCTCAAAAGGATTCTGAACATCCCTGAAGTTTCGTATTAATACACGATAAGTTTGGCTTAAAAAAAAAATTAAATGCTTTTTAACATAATACATAATTACTATCCAGCCATCTTGCCTTACCTATTGTTAGTTCTCTCTTCCGTTTCACGCACTCTTTCTATTATCCATTTAATAATTTCTAACACAACACCTTCCATTTTTTTGAACCCTTTAGAGCCTTTAGAGCACCTACCTCGGAGCCTCTTAAGTTAAGAAGAAATTGAGGTTCGATTTTCTATTATTTTAGTACGCCGAATTTGAATTCTGTTAATAAAAATTCACCACTCAAGTTAAGAGATCAGCTGATATTTGGCGTCTCTTAACTCGCGCCATGGAATACGATTTCTCTTATTTCCGCAAATAAGAGAGGTTAAGAGATGTTAACGGCTAATTAGAATCGGGGCCCTATTTATCCCAAATTTTTGCACAAATTATTTAGAAATTCTTATCTGGGTGTTAAGTCTGAAATATTATCAAAATTCTCTAATACTAAAACTATACTGAACCTATCAGAAATAAGTACCACTGATGAGTCAATTAATATGAAAATGATGGGATCGGATTTTAATTTATTGCTCTCATTGCATAATTTATATGAATTAATTGCAAAATCACCCTCGATAAATAAACATGATTTATGTTCAACACAATTAGCACAATACATGAGGGATTATAGTTGGAGTGCTGTTATAAACAATGAGAAATTACTGTTCCTCATCCATCTCACTAATCAGATTTTAAGATAAATCCATCCCCTACAGAAGAACTGAAGACAGAATATACAGGTCGATGTATGTATGTATTATATCATGAGTTCCTTGGAATGTTGCACAGCAATTACCCAACATTACTCCCTATTACAGATGTTGTTGCATTGAGTGATTATGTCAGAGAATATATAGCCAAAACAGAGTCTGATCTATTGGTTTCTTCTTGCTTTAAATGGACTGACATAAAAATTAGAAAGAACGTACATTGTCAAAATATGTATAAATATTTTTTTATTGATATATAGAAGAGGAATTTGATAAGGAGTCATTTCAAAACCTCAATCTGGAAGTTTTGAAGGAAATAATACGAAAGGCTGGGCTGATTGTCATTTTGGTTTAAATATAGGTAAGAAGTTGTTTAACCACGTTGATGAGGTTAGTAGCATTTCGTCTCGATACAAGCATACACATTAATAAATGTAGACTTTTTCACCTTGTTTGCATAGTTGAATTAAGGGAGAGAACAATTGTGACTGACCAAAAAGGTTCATTATTAGTTTGCTTGCATTTCCTAAAAGTACCTATCTTCACAAACTGAACTTAAAATCGAGAAAAATTACGTCGGTTTTGGCCTTTCACAGTGGTATTTCCTCTTAAGGGATTAGATGTCTAAAAATCCTTGGCCTCGATTTCATTTTATATTTTAAGACACTTTCATTACAACTATACACGTTACAACTGTAAGCGATCAATTATCTGCACACGATTCGATTTTTCTAAATTCTGCAAGAGGTCCTTCTGAATTTCTTACTCAAAATGAGTCATACTTGGAAGACAACGGTCACCCAGGTATATTTGTTAAGTTTTGCTATAAAAAATCAACTATTTATGCGCGTATTTATAAGTAGATATTAACACCTGATTCCAACCAACCAAATGATTTTGATTTTGAAATTTCAAAATTACTACAGAACGCTTTTTAGCTTTAGTCGAACAAATAATTGAAATATTTCCTACTGAGAATTCTTCAATATATTTTATTCCCTATAACTCACTTACTAAGATCCATGCTTCAGGTAAACTCTGGGAAGTTTATAACAGATTAAAAAAAATCTTAAAGAGTAGTGAAACTATAAGTTACAAAAATGAAGATCTTCCCTTAAACGTATCTTCAGAAGACTTAAAAGGTAAAATTAAATTTTTGAAAAGTAACACCCGACAAAAAATTGAAGAATATGGTAAAGATACCTTAAGCTAAAGAATGTCTGAAATGAAGTCAAAAAATAGCCTCAATATTTATAATTATCTTCATAAATATCCTGTTTTAAATACTGCTTCTGTTAGCACAAGATTTTGATTTATTATATACCCTAGCCAGTAATAAAATGTTTGAGAAATTGCCTCAAATTAACGAGAAACTTATTGAAATAGGAGGCAATAAACGTATAAAGGAACTGAAAAGCATTCTTCAATATAAGAATGATATTACTGGCTTTTTTATTTTTCCTTATTTACTGGCTTTTTGATTTTGCCTTATTTACTGGCAACGGCTGCTTATTTAAGAAAACGCAATTGTATATTCCTGTAAGTTTTACTTTATACATACTTATTTATATTTTTAGACTAATTTAACGATTTATGTTTGCTTTTGTTTTCGTTTATATATTATATTAACGGAATTTTTGTTTTTCTTGATATGTTCTTAGAATGCAAATCTTGTACACGAGAAGATTAACCAGTTGAGAAAAAAGTATTTGGAGAAAAAGTTTACGATGCAACCGGTGGTCATTGTTGCAGGAGACTCATTATGTAAGTATCATATATTTTTACTACGTAATTACAAACATTTTGTTGAAGGGAAGCGTCATGGTAAACTAAATTTTCTCATAAACTATATGTTTTGCCATTTATTCTGGGACATTTCCTTCATACCTTAGCAAAAGAATTAAAAAGTCAAGGCATATAAGTTTCTTAAATAATTAATTTTCATTATTTTGATTTGTGCAATCTAATTGTGGTGCATTAAAAAATTTCATAAGTCATGTACTGCTTGTACGGTATAATGTCAAATTATTATTATACATTTTATTTTTCAGTTGACATCAAGATATCATATGTCATTTGTGAAGACATAACATACCCAATAGAAGATTCACCAACTAGTGCAGTAGATGTCTGCTTTAAGTTGTACCAATCTTTAAATGCAAAGTATCCAGAACTCTGTGAAGCTGTGTGGACTTTTTTACAGAAAGCAATTATGCTCTGCTAGCAACGGAATACGATAAAAATTTGTTTCTGTGAACACTTTAAATTCTGATGTGAAGCCATAATATGGTATATCAATACTTTTATATTATATATATATAAATCTGCTACATATGTATATCTGAATTAATACATCGTCGATAACTTGGATACTTTTATACATACCTACGATATCTTCTAATTTTTATATTTCAATATGTTTGTGTTATTATATGTATCTATGCTACATGCTGAATTAATCCATATCCGATATATATACGTATACCATTTTCAAGTAACATTTCATCTTTTCCCACGCAGAAATATCTTTTTCCATTTCAAATGTATAAAAATCCATTTAAAAAGTGCTCTTTTTTATTTCAAAAGTACCGAATTCCAAAACATTAGTATCGAAATTTATAATAAAAGTGCTCATTATTCCAAATGCAAAGTATGCAAAGCATTATTTTTTTGGTCCGATAACATAATAAATAAACACGTTGAAAAGTTAGTAAAAATTCTGATCACCTCGGCGTTAATGGGTTAAAAGAGAACACAATGGCTTTGACATTTGACTGTACGTATGTTAGACATAAAAAAAGTAACAATAATGCTTATCAAAGAAAATAATTTTCTGGCCAAAAGAAAGTTCCGTTGTGCAAACCTTTTACCATATGTACCACAAATGGCTACATAATTGATATAGCGTCCGTTTAATGCTAATATGAACGATGCCGCAATAATGAAAATATTACTAGAAGATTCGAATGGATTAAGATCGATTATGAAACAAGGTGACCTGTGCTTTGTCGATAGGGGCTTTAGGGATGTCGTAGAAAATATTGAAAATCTGGGATATAATGTTTTAATACCAGCATGTAAGGGAAATCGCAAACAGCTGACCACCGAAGAAGCAAATCATTCAAGGCGCGTCACAAAAGTACGATTGGTAGTTGAGGCGGTACACGGAGATATCGGTCAGAAATACCATTTGCTGCATCACAAATTGGATAACAAGCTATTGCCTGTAGTTAGGTCGCTGTGTCGTATTGCTGGATTTTTACAAAATATGTTTGGGAAAAGGTTGAATTCGGATTTGGAACTTGCTGACACGATAGTTGATTATATGAGAGAACGTGAAACACAACAAAATACATTACGAAACTTAATTGAAGCGAACAATTGAATCATCGCAAGAAACCTTTTACAACACTGTCTTCTATTTACCTCATAGATTTTCCAGAACTAACTGAAAAAGACCTTAAAATACTCTTTACAGGAACATATCAAATGTCACAAGCGGTATGTTACCTCGCTGAGCTGCTGGACAACAACAATATTAATATTGAGTACTTAAAAGAGAATGATAATATAATAAGGATGAAAGTTCGTTCTCGACACATCAATAGCAAAACATATCAATGTTTTATTGAATACGAACCAAATATGAACAACTATAAGGGCATAAAGAGATACACCTGTGATTGTGCTAATGGAAATAGGACTATAGGTTGTTGCTCACATGTAGCATCAATAATTTATTATTTGTCACATGGCCGTTACAAATCGAAAAGCATCAAGCCCGCTGAAATATTAACACATATATTTGATATTACAAATATTACAACAACTATAGAAGAAAATAGTGATGAAGAATAAATTATTTCAATATTTTTATATGGAAAATAACATATATTAATATTTTCTGAAAAATGCTGTTTTTATTTTAATTTAAGTGACTTTTATTGGATTAGCTAGAATTCAATATGTGCCTGCATATATAGAATTTTTATTTTTTTAAATAAGTTCCACCCATCACACATCTATGTAATTGTAACATATTATAGTTGGATACGTACTGATTATACGTGTTTTTTTTTTTGGTCGGTGTACCTCAAGAAATAGCCACTAAAAGCCACCCCTATTTTTTCAATATTTTTTTTGCAACCTTATAGTTATTTGGAAAATTATAAAAAAAAATATATAATGTAAAGCTAATTAGGAGCTTTCATATCGCGTTGGTTTTATTCAAATATCTATCATAGTTTCGTAGAAAAATAACTTTGAAGTTAGGGGTTGCAATCCCCACTTTCCAAAAACGAATGAAGTTAGGGGTTTGATAATTGGCCAAAAATTATTATCAACAACTAGCAATATATTAAAGGCACCAATGTCAAAAAAGACGCCAGTGCAGATTTCATATTAAAACCCGGCGAGACCCTTTGAGCAGCGAAATGACAAGAAAAGACAAAATTCATGACGTATCAACAGAAGTTAAAGAGAATAAAATTTTTCAAAAGAAATGGAATCGTACCCGAAAGTACTAAATGACATAAATTTGCATTAATTACTCAGTTATACAAAAATAAACAACTTTGCGAAAAATGGGTTCAAGAAATTTTATACACGTTGGAATACCTTACCGGGGACCTTCTGGAAAAAAGCTTTTTATATAATCCAACATTTTTCAAATACTGATGAACCTAATGTTAATATAAAAGTTATAAATGCTATAAAAGATTCATTTTTAAATATACATATCTTCCACCTATAAAAGGCGGTTAATTCTTGAAAAAATAAAATTCTTTTCACTCCGCCTACATCTCTCATTATAGGTAACCGGTTACTCCGCGCAATCAAAGTCCACGTATATGAACATGGGATTGACTATATTAACGGCCGTGTTTCCATATAATATTTTAATAGACAGTAATTTAAAAGGCGGTAGCAGTAAAATAAAAGCCGGAGATGGCAGCACCATTCGCCGTAAACCATTAGATGAAAAGAAGGTAAGTTCAATTATGGGTAAATATTCTATCTTCTTGATATAGAATAAATATAAATATCATAAATTATCCTATAGCAGCTGTAAGGCAAAAATTCCCCACAACTTACTCTGAAAGTGGTTTGCGAATCGCTATAAATAATAAGCTCTCTAGCTTAAGAAGAAAAAAAGAAGTACGGATACATATGGTATTTAAGCCATTATTTTAAATCAAAGTTTATTTTTTTATTATAGAAACAACAGGAAAACCCAGCGGAGGAAAAAAAAATTGAATGAGGACTACTACGACGATAACAGCGACAACGACGATTAGCATACTATTATTATTAAAAACCTCTCATATTATTCCAGCAAGGAAGTGACCTGCAAAGCCGCTTAAAAATTCTGTCAGCCCTATTGCGAATATCGTCTTTTCAGTGATAAAGAGTCGATCTTCCGAATCGAAAAGAGCTTACGAAACCACTTTGTGGGTAAAAATTCATTAATAAAATTTCAAAATTCTCATAAAATCATTTCAGTAAACTTTGACTTCAAGTAATTTTTTCCTTCAATTTGTTCAAAATAAGTCGATTGAACGTTAAAATATTCGACTGGATTTTTCTAATCTACTTATTCTAACCACTTGGAACTAAAAAAGTAATTGAAGTCAAAGGTTACTGAAATGATTTTATGAATTTTGAAGCTTTATTAATAGAATTTTTACCCACAAAGGGCTTTGTAAGCTCTTTTCTTCGCAGAAATTACGATACTCGCAATAGAGCCCCAAAAAAAAACAAATGGATTCGAAATGTAAAAATGTATATAAATTTATGTACATATATAATAAAAAAAATGGATTTGAAATGGAAAATAAATAAGTACCTATGTATAATAAATTTATGTACACATATAAATATGTTAACATTATTAGAACTTAATTGATTTTCAGGGACAGAAGAAAAACACAATTCAGTTTTTGTTCGACGTATTCCAGGTGTACATAAAAATAATATAATATAAACTTTGAAGTTTATTTTATTCGTACACGGAATATATATATACAAAAGATATATTTATTTTACATATATATTAATTATATGGATTGGTAGCTTTTCGTATATGTAAAATATACAGTAATTATGTTTCAATATGCATAGAATATATATTTCAATATGTTTTAAATGTAGGTACGAAAAGCGCAAAATCCATATATTTTATATATAAACGAAAATATATTTCAGACGTTTCTTTTTTTATATTTTCGCATACATATTTTTCCGTACGGGGCATATGTACTTAACAATTCTTTAACACCAGGATTGATCGATATAAGATTAAATAAGAAATGTTCTATACAACTCTACACAGAATCAAAAGAGGTAGAAAAATCACTTACAAAATTTTTTGTCGGAAAACTATACTTCCCGAGACATTTTACTTTATTGAGAAACAATAGTTTTCCCACAAAAAATTTTGCATATTCGTTTCTTCTAAACTCATAGAAATGGTTCTGCAAAGTTTCACTAAAATCCGTGAGGTTTCCGTATTCTTGACTTAAGCAATTCTGACAACGGGGCTGAAATCAGCGACCCCGAAAACCCCCAAAATATATAGTTACATAACATATGTATGTCGTATAACTTGTCGCATGTCACATTAAAAAATTTTATACAAGTGATTTATTTTTGAGTGAAAACGATAAAATACAGTTTTATCATTATTTTTTATCGAAGAATGTATTACTCATGTTTAATTTTTATTTTTGATCGAAAAACATAAAACTCAGTTCTAATAATTAGTGGTAATTTAAGAAAAATAAAATCATTTTTAATAATTATCGTTACATATGTTGTGGTCGGGGACTCTAAGTCCCTCAACACTTACACATCACCCGAATTATTTTACCGACGCCTATGGGCGCTGGGCTTTGGGTTGCCCCACAGTTTCCGCAAACAATTCACGGCGGCGATGCACTTTCCCGCTCGAAAAACCGCTCCTTGGGTTTCGCGCGAAGAATTTTGGTCACTGCCAGGCAGCAAATTTGCCCAAAAATTCGTCGCCCGGAACCCAAGGAACGGTAAAAGAAGAGCTGAAATCCTGCGACCGAGCGAAGGCGAGCCCGCCAAAAGTTCAATATTTTTCGGTCGCATAGAAAAATTTCCGGACCGAGCGCGGTGCAACCCAAAAAATCCTCGAGTTGCGAAGGCCTTCATGTATCCGCGCCGTGAGCGACGAGCTCGCCTTCGCCTCGGTCGCAATTGTTCGCGCCTCCTGATCCGTTGCCGGCGCCGGGCTGCCGGCTCGCGCACTCCTCGATGATGGCGTGCAGCTAGCTCTGAGAGTGTGTGAGTAGGCGGCTCGGTTTCGGCTAACGGATCGGGAAGGTTCGGCCGTGGGAATCGGCGCGTCGCTCGGGGAGTTGGATTGGAGAAGCGAAGCTGTTCGGACGCAAAAATCAATTGGAGGTCAGCTTTTGATCGTTGAGCCGGGCGGACCGCAGAATTTGAGTTGCGAAAAGGGAGTTTTTTTTTTGGGAAGTGTGGAGCGGGCCGGACGAAAAAAAAAAACAAAAAGGGATTTCTTCCTGCGTCAGGACCGGGTCGAGGACAAACAGTCGGGAATTGCTTTTTGGCCGGGCGGACTGAAAACGGTTGAGTTGACCGAGTTCGGGAATACGTGCGGAGTTTCCTCGAGAAGACCTTGCGAAAAAAAAATTCACCCCGTGGCAACGTGAACAACCGGGAAAACTCGGAAAATTTTCGATGACGCAGACTAATCAGCGCCCGTTTTTTTGGCAAACCCCCCCACACTACCGCAAACGCTAGCCTGCCAGCTCTCGCGGCTGCATACCGCCGGACGGGGTGCTTTAGCCGGGCCCCCGAGTCCACACGGCCATAACACATTTTTGTAATAAAAATTTAAACATAATGATTAAAATTAATTTTTTTCATTTTGATCATAATGATTACGGTCACTGATTTATATAATCCTTATTTAGCAAGTTTTATTTCATTAAGGTATGTAAAGGCATTGACCTCGAGACTTTCAAGTGTTTGACGGTGGAAGATTTGAATTTATTGATCCCTGACATTGGACAGCGAATTAAATTTCGACAGCGTTCGTTCGAGTGGAAGCGTGAACGTGTAGATTTAATGTTAATATATTTTATGAGGTTAAATATTTTCAAATGATAGTTATTGTGTACTCCTCTTGCTCCAACATTAAGTGTTTCTACTATTGAAGACTGGTTGAGTGACGTTCCAAACAAGTCCACTTCTTCTCTCCAACGTCAACGATTGGAAATCGATTCTTGTGACGATTGGATTCTACATTACCAATTGAGTAAGTAAATACTCAATTGGTAATGTAGAATCCAATCGTCTATTGTAACCACTTTGAACGACAAAATTAATTGAAGTCAAAGATAACTGAAATGAACTTTCAAAAATTTGGGAAGTTCATTAAGGGGACTCGGTGGCCTAGAATTTTCGAAAAATCGATTGTTTTCTTCTTTAATATTTCGAAAGTATAGTCCTTCAAGAATATACTGTTACATTTTTGTAATGATATTGACAGTATTTTAGGTTCTAAAGCCTTTTTAGGGGGAAGGGAACAGTTGATCCGCCATACATACTTAAAACTTTAAACTCATTGATCTTGAAACTACTTTTGTCTGCACGGCGGGATGAAAATACAAAAAAACTATTCATCCGAATTATCCCAAATTTTACATAATATGTTATTCAGTACACCAGAGGCTATGACCCGTACCTCAATCAAATTTTTATTTTAAAAACTTCTTATTTTTTACGTAAAAAACTAATGAAAAATAGGCACTCAAAATGTCACGAGCGCGCTATTTTGTCAAATAAATTTCTTTTTTTTTACTTCTGGTACGGGCCATAGCTACACTCTAAATAGATTGAACATTTTCTTATTTTGAATTTTTCCGATAAGTAGAAGAACTAAAAAATCAACCGCTGACCAGTTACATTTTTTTGAGAGGATAATTTTCAGCGCCATTTATGGTTATTATAAAAATATTTTTGTATACCTTTTAAGTCTAATAATATACCAAAATAGTTTAAATATGTATTCTTGTTAATTTTTTTCATCTTAAAAAAAATCCTAAAAATGCCTTAAATTCACGGATGCTAGACTACCGGGTCCCCTTAAGGAACTTCAATTCAAAAAGTGCTTTTTTAAGCTATTTTTGATCCGATTCGAACCGCTACAAGAATAGAGCCCATATTAAGCACAATGGTGCAGTTTACCTACTGTAATTTTAAAATTATAATAAAAAGTCTTGATACATAATTTAAATTATAGGATTTGATTAAGATTTTGGAAAAAGATATAATTGGGAGAAATATACTTTAACAATGTAAGAAAAATATTCAAATATCAAAAGAAAATAAAGAAATTGTGTTATCTGATATATGCCATTTTTGGTTGGAAAGAAATGGTGGAGTTACATCTTTTGATGTTAAAAAAAAAAGCTTCATCAGTTGCTTGAATATTGAAATATTTTCCTGTTGAGAAAAAAGTCATTAATAATTTATGCTTCTATGTTTCATACTAAAGTAATAATATACTTTTAAAGGAAATATATGTTGGTGGGAGGAATAGAAGCGGTAAACTAACCCAAAAATATCATTCTTTACGAAAGAAATATCAAACTCAAGGTGTTATTGAAAAACCGAATTTGAAAAAAAAATTTATAAAACTATTGAAAGTGACATGACATAAAACAATATAGGTTACATAATTGATTAGATTTATTTTCATTTATTTAATATTTCTGTTCAATAGATCAAAGTGCGCATGATGACCAAATTTGGTTACAAAATAACAGAGAACCCGAATTTTTGTTAAATGACAAATGGAAATCGACATACGAATTTCGAAGAAAACACGCTTTAGATTCGCAAAACGACATTTTTAGGGTTCCGTAGGCAAATGGAAAAAAACGGAACCCTTATGGATTCGTCATGTCTGTCTGTCTGTCTGTCTCTCTGTCTGTCTGTCCGTCCGTATGTCACAGCACAACTATTAAATTGATAATTTTATCATATTACTCTAATAGTGGAAATAATTAAAGTTATAGTTTAAACTTAATATTATGTCATTTAAGATGAAACGGAGGATCACATTAAGAATTAACTATACATCACCTTGTTTTAACATGACGAATGAATAGTTCTAATGTGATGTCCATCATATTGTTCTAATTATACGGACTATTATTTATTAATGTTATAAATCCTATTGACCAAAAATAATGGGGATAACTATTGAAATACTATTGATTTTAAGTGATTTTTCTTTGAGTGCAGTACACCGCCTGGTGCCGCACAACCGTTTTCTCGGCAGGCTCCAAGAAAGCGAACTGGGCCGGGGCGAAAGGGGTGCAACGTGTGGTACCCGCTCGGGGCAGCGCCGTCAATGCCCCGGATACACGAGGGGGAGAAGAACATCGAGGAGGAGCTGGAAGTTGTGACCTTTGGGGTCGGGAGGGTTGCAGTCACCGAGTACCAGGGGGAACGGGCGTCACCATCAGGAGGGAGAAGCCACCACCGCCGGACCAAGAGAAGGATGACGACCCACCCACGGCGGCCATGGTCAGAACTTTTGACCTCCCGGCGAACGGCGACTGGCAGGTCGTCCGACACCCCAGCGACCTGGGGTACAACCGACCCTGGGAGGACGTGTTGGGGGGACAAACGCGACTCACCCGAGTCATCAGAGGGCATCGCGTCACCCTATTGAAGAACAACGAGGGGGTCGTAACGGCCAGAAGAAGAATTTAAAAACCCTGTAAATATGCAAATTATTTTATTTTACTTATTACAGTCTAAGCCAGAGTCTTACACCTCTTGCAGTAAAATTTTTAATGCTAATTTATGAAAAAACTTGTTGATGTTTTCCCAAATTTGCTGTACCATCTTAAAGATTTTTTTAACGTAATCACTAGCTGTGAAGTGGAGTGCTCTTTCCCCAGGATGTCGTATATAGAAGACAAATATAGGATAACAATGTCGAACTATCGACTTAATCATTTATCAGTTCTTTCCATAAATTGCGATTTAACAAATGAGTTACAATGTGATGAGCGAATAAAGGAATTTGCAGCACAAGAATGCAGAAAGGTTGCTTTATAATTTATATAATATAACTACACATAACTTGTAATTTTATTTTGCAATAATGTCTTACAGCTGCTGTTTGTATACAGGGTGTTCAGAGGTGGGAGGTCAATACTGAAGGAGATGAAAGGTCAGACCGAGACAAGCAAAAAATGGTATGGGGGGGGGGGGGCATCTCGCACCGTTTGGCAGTTACAGGGTGATTCATAAATCAGGAGGTTGCCTTATATGGCTATTTTTATCTTTTTTTCTACGCATCGCAGCAACCCCAAACCGATCTCAAAAGATCACTATTTTAAAGCCCTTTCCAAAAAGTCCAAAACCACCCCCCTACCCCCAACCCCTTGGCCACAATCACCCCCGGAACTTAAAAAAAGGCATTTTTGTTCGCGATTTTTCACCTTTCGCCCCACTTTTCTCCGAAATTCAAGTTATTAACATACCCTCTTTTTATTTTTTTTTTAAGTTACCTATCTAATTACCTTTCCAAAAAAGTGCAACATGCCCAGGTGAATGTGTGAATCGATCTTAACTGCTGGTTTCCACAAAGGCCGATTCACATATATCCGGCCCGTCACCAACCCGTCCGTTCAGAATCGGTCAAGATTTTAATCGTTGCATATATTTTACATGAACGCGTCCACACATCTCCGGCGCAGAGCTTTCCGGCGTCTATCCGGCTCAGTCATGCGCCTGACGAGAAAGTTGCTAACGATATTTTGACTGAAGCCGGAAGGTTATACGCCGGACTCCTGACTGATTGGTGATGTGTGAACATCAAACCGGCTTGTTTCAGTCAGTTTGCCACTAGCTGTGGACAAGCTAATTTTATTGGAAAACCAAAATTTCACATACTTGAACACAGTACAAAAAAGGCAAGAGGCATTAACTAAACGGTTTGAAATATATTTTAAATTAGAGGAGGAGTCATGGTGTGAGATGATGTAGAAAGTAGCTGAGTTTAGAGTTCTCACTAAGAGTACTAGGAGTAGTAGTTCCTGGTGCGGTAGCGGTACTAGTCTCAGGCAGCTATATATATAAGGCGCCGAGTGCAGATCTCTTGCTCTTCCTTGTAATCCAGAAATGAATAAACTAGTGTAAGGATTGCGCGAGTTTAATTTTATATACAACACATGGGATGCAGTAATTGCAACTATGGTTTGTCCGGACATACAGTTAAAATTTTTCAAAGTATTACAAGAAACTGCGGGAACATACACACCAGAAGATTTAAAATATAAATTAAGGCAATATGCGCTCGAGTTTGTAGGTACAACGAACTTGGAATTTCAGCAAAATGAAAAATAATTTTTAATCTTTTAAAGTGTACAAAACAATGATTGGTCGTGAATGTAACCATCTCATTGAAATAAAAAAGCGAAATAGGTCTCAGTTCGATCGTTCAATCGGCAAGACGTGTTTTCCGCGCTCTGTGTAAATTGAATACGTTCGAAAGCGACAATAACCAAAAGTGCTTATCAAATGTTATCGTGCTCGCGCGTGATATAGAACGAAGTGCAATCAATGTAAATTGTCTCAGTGCAATGACTTCTATGGAACCAGAGCTGTTAGCGCAGCAAAATAGTGAACTTGCGCATGAATGCCGGCGATATGAACTCATCTGTAAAAATTATGAGAACATTATAGCCGAATTACAAAATAGAATTGAAATTCTGGAGAAACAACCAAAACCCTCCAAGTCAAGTAGTCTAAGTAGCCTCCATGGCAGTGCCAAAGAATACTGTACGGATGAAGAGGAACTTGAGAAGGAATTCACTGTAATCCGTCAGAAAACCAGCAAAAAGAGAAAGCTTAATGCTATATTGTCCCCACCAAACGCTAAACAGGAAGATGAACCGAAACAATCTAAAGCTAAGAAGGAACCATTGCCACCGCCAATCAATGTAAGCAATATTCGAGATTTCAACGTACTGAGAAAAAAAGTAATAGCAATAGCAGAAAAGCCAGTGCAGTTCAAAGCCATCTCCAACAACCATATTAAAATAACAGTGCAAACCGAAAATGACTACCGCACAATTAAAAAGTGTTAAGATTAATCATTTTGTGTCGTCTGCTCGAAAAAAACAAAATTTGGTTGGCAACACTAATAATTTGTTTGGCAGCACTAATCAGTGGTGCAAATTAAAAAAAATAAAATATGACGGGCTGTCAGAACGGAAAAGTCACAGAAAGTAAGAAGTCACGTGAAATTGTGCTCCGAATTAAATCGGCCAGCATCGTAAGATAAAGTTAAGTTTTTCTAATGCAAAAGTCATTCCGGTTCTCAAGCCAGACGTCAAGCAAATTGTTAAACCGAAAAAGGTATGCCAAATTATTATTCTCTAAATCAAAATTCCTCCTTATTACCAGCACTAACTTTTTAGGTTAAGTTCAATATTATCACTATTGTCTTTCTTTTAAGTAAATGTACAAATTCGCCTGCAAACAAACATTGCTTATTTTCAAAATACTAATTAAATTTGATGTTTGACAGGCGCCTTTTTGTTATCCTTGTTTGCTCGAACTCTGAAATAATTTTGTCAAATAAAGAGTTTTGTTTGAGCCACAAACAAGTTGATTCATTCGGCCCACTACCCAAAGTCATCCCTATAGGACCTCAACAAAAAGTTACTCAACGATTTAAAAGAAAATGAATGTAATGACCCTAATAGCCCCTTCAATAAAATGGAATATCACACTTATCAACTTAAAAGTGAGCGATGATACAGAGTTGTCGTGAGAGGCTTGCCATCATCAACTGAAAGGGAAGATATCAAAAGAGCAATAGAGGAACATAACCACAGTGTTGCGAGTGTAATTAATGTTCAAAAAAAGTCGATAGTCAACGATGAACAAATCATTAAATATTTCCCCCTATTCTATGTAGACCTACGACAAAAAGATAACAACAAAGAAATCTATGAAATCAAGAACTTGTTACACTGCAAAGTGACAATCGAACCACCCAAAAAGGTTAAAGGAATTCCCCAGTGCACCAACTGCCAACAACTCGGTCATACAAAAAATTTTTGCAATAGAGAAGCTAAATATGTCAAATGCGCAGGAAAACACCACACATCAGAATGCAAAAAGCGGCGAAATATTACTCTGATTTGCGTGTTGTGCGGACAAAGTGGTCATCCAGCTAATTATAAAGGATGTGTGATCTACCAAAAAATGATTAAAGCGCAAAACCCCAATAGAATAACAGCAGTTCAGCGTCTGCAACAAAAATCCTGGCCAACATAATAACCCTATCAAACAAGAAACTTCGGGAGTATCTTATGCCCAAATAGCTAAACAGTCCGCCGATAAGCCAAATCAAGAGAAACAAGAAATTACAGTAAATGAACCAACCATCGATGATATAATGAGGATTCTCAATGATTTCCAGACTGAAATGAGGAAAAATTTCAGTCAACTCGCAAACAGGGTGGATCAACTAGAAACTAATTCCAAACTAATAATAGCGAAAAAATCAAAAAATATAAACAAAAATGATAAATAAATTCTTACGCATTATAACTTGGAACGCAAATGGGCTTGCACAAAGAGCCCAAGAACTAGAAGTATTTCTATAGACAAATAATATAGATATTGCTTTAATATCAGAAACGCACTTTTCTCATAAGAGTTTTATTCGAATCAACGGGTACTCTGCTTACTGGACAAGACACCCCAGCGAACGTGCTCGTAGTGGTACAGCTGTCCTAATTAGAGAAAATATCGTACACTTCCAACAAGAAAAGATTAAAGAGCCATACATGCAAGCTACCATAATCGCGATTAAATTTGCAGCAACTGAGATGAACATACCCAGTGGGAAATTGAGGAATCGATTACCTTGCTAACGCATGTTTTCATGCATGTTTAAGGAGAAATGGTAACGCATTACCAAGGAAGAAATGGTAATGCAAAACGGAAGGGATAGCGAACGAAATTTTCAAGAACAGCAGCAAGCCACTTGAAACTGCGTATTGCGCAGTCCAAAAAGTTTTCTTTTCTTTTCATTGTTACTTCAGGTTTGGTAGGGACAACACGTGTTGAGTGGATGCACATTGATTGAGTCGTTGTTTTTGAAAGTGGTATAAGTCCAATTTTTAAAAAATTCACATTAAGAATTAACTAGTGCTGCTTTTGAAACAATATGATAAAAATGGACTTACACCACTTTCGAAAACACCGGGTCGGGTCAATTAGGAATTAATTGGACATCGATTCCCTTCCAGGCATGCCATTATGCATGAAACTGCATTGATTCTATCATCGATTCCGGGTAATGCAAAAAGTAGCTGGTATCACTTGCCGCCTTAGGACATCGCAATGTAAAAGTCATCGATGTGGTATTGCAAAAAAGATCTGTTTTCCATTACCCGTATATAATACAGCATCGATTCCGTATACCATCCGTTTCCCACTGGGATAGGTGCCATTTATTGCCCACCGAAACATAACATAACGAGAGATCATTTGGTGATATATTCGACAAACTCGGGCCAAGATTTATTATTGGAGGTGATTACAACGTAAAACACACTGCTTGGGGATCTCGAATTATAACCCCTGGCAAGGGAAAAGAGCTCCTAGAGGCTATCAAAAAGTCGGCATGTGAGTATCACTCATCACGAAAACCAACATATTGGCCCACCGATAGCAACAAAACTCCTGACTTGATCGATTTCTTTATCTCAAAAGGAATAGCTTCAAATTATATTGAAGTCGAAGGAATTGAAGATCTCACGTCTGACCACAAACCAGTGCTAATGACAATGAGCACAATAGTCATAAAAAAGAAAAGGAAGCAAAACCTCACAAATAAATTTACTAACTGGGACTTGTTCAGAACTGAACTGGATAATCTAATTGATCTGAAAGTGTGCCTTAAAACTAAAGAGGAACTTGAAACGCATTCTAGCGAATTTATTAAGCACTTGCAAATGGCAGCTAGAAAAGCAACTCCAGCAGTAAAGGAAAGTCCGGAACAAGAAACCAACTATCCTCTTGAGATCAGAGAACTAATAAAAGAACGACGTAAAACAAGGTGGATATGGCATAGAACCAGAAATATTGCTGACAAAATAGAGTTCAATCGGGTAAGCAATAAAGTTAATCGATTAATCAGAGAACATAAGCAGAATTGTTTTGAGAACTACCTGATTGGATTGAATTATGAAGCTGACAGAGAGTATTCACTATGGAAAGCAACAAGAAGATTTAAAAGACCAATGTACCAAGTACCTCCCATTAAGAATTCGCGAGGAGAGTGGGTGAGACGAAATGAAGATAAAGCTGAACTCTTTGCACAACACCTACACAGTTTAAAATGATGGAGTAAAATTAAAGCTTTTGAATCCTATAAACTCTATTTATCGAAAACTTGCTATAAAGTGAATCAATTTAGGAAATATAAAATAAAGTTATACAGAAATCAGCTTAAATTTTATATTGTATTATGATTACCAAATTTTATATGATGAAGGTTATTTGATTCATAGTTTCATAGTATAAATTATAAATCAAATGGCTTGATACGATCGAGGTTTAAATTTGACTCACGCGAAAAATGTGTATAAAACGCATACAATCTTCTGATACGCAACTCATGCAGCTTGCGGTCCATTTTATGTAGAAGCGAGTGGCCGGAAAAACACAACTGACGATGCAGCAGCAACTCAGCCCAGCTGAGACGATTTGTATGGAAACCTACAGTCGCCACTGACGCTGCTTTCATTGTGCTCCGCGTCGCGTAGGAATACACAGTGCAGCTTTCCGTTAACCGTTCCTATGTATTCGTGTGCACAGAAAAGTGAAATGCGCATTCTCTGGTATGTTTTTGCTATGGACGGACGATTCGTTTCTGTGCTGTACGCGAAATGTTTATTAATTTTCAATTTGGAGACAAGTGTAAAATAGTGCAAGTGGGTTCACTTAGTGACCATCTGACCTATGTGGATTTTATTTGGGCTGGTAAGTAAATAAACTTTAACATTTATTTAAGTTCCCCCTTGCTTAGTAATAAGAAAAACAGCATGTATTGACATTACGTAATTATTTCTAACACATAAAATAATTGGTAAACAATTTTGAAACTCGGTACAGGCAAAATATATCATAGGAATGAATAAATTAAATATAGGAAATTATAGCACATATTTGTAATTTCAAGGGAATAAACTGCATAATTTTGCAGGAGTCTGCTCATTCAGTTTAAAGTATGAAGAATTTGAATGCTTTTTAAATTATCACAACGCTATAATCGACGAAAATATATTCATGGAATACATGGCACAAATGGCATCACATCCTCTGAATATTTTAAAAATCAAAATGAAGACATTTCTCAATACTGAAGGTACATTGCTTATTCTTGGAAATTATCAATGGTTTAATGTGCATTACTATTCAGATACTTCTGCCGAAGAAATTAGGAATACTGAAATTGGTGCTTTAAAACGGCAAAACTGTTGCATTGGGGAGTCTTTATTGGCAACTTCAGAGGTATAAAAATGTTAATAATTTTAAGTTACACATATGAAAATTTAAATAATGCAGGGTTTTAAGGCTTATGTTAAGAATAAAAGTGGTGGATTAACTGTCTTGAAAAGCAGGGAACTATCCACCATGAGTGATGCTTGTAGAAGAAAAATAGTTTCTTTCTTGGCATCATACGTTCAGGAATTATTTGGTTTTAAACCGTCAAGATTTCAATTGATTGCAGCTGCTTCCGCTTGCGTAGAAGTTTTTCCTTTACTGAAAGTTGAAGGCGAAAATGAGCTGGTTTGATTTTACCAGATTCTAATAGTCTATATATAGTTAGCACAATTTTATTTTCAGGAATTGTTAGTAAATAATGAAAATACTGGTTTCCTGCAAAATAAATTAAAAAATGATAGAGTAAAAATGCGCAAATTAGAAAAGGAACTTCAAACACAGTCCACTCACGATGTTTCTGTAGAATCTATCGAGAGCAACGATTATGTTGACTATCAAAGAGTGCATAATGACTTATTGCAACTTAAGAGAGCAGTGCTCCCAGAAGAACTTGATTTGGTTAAAAATATACTGAAATCCTCCTTGAAATACAGAAGAAACACAGCTTCGAATACTAATATATGGAATGATTACCCTTGCTTCTTCGTTTGTCCTGAATTGGTTAGTAATATTTTGATTCTTTTTATTTTTGTTTTAAACTTCAAAAAAATAAGATTTTCCAAGGATTTACATACTTCTACACGATTTTTTTTTTTTTTTTTTTGAATTGTTATCAGCCAACATTTCAATATAAAGTTAAATTTTGAATTAATAGTTTCATAAATATTTACTCCATAAACAGATTAATTACGACTTTGAGCTCACCTATGGTGAAAAGAATTTAATAAGAGAGTGGGAAAATTTGCAGCCACTTATATTCGAGACGGTCAGAAATACTGGAAAACAAATCTTATATACTGAAGCAGAAAGAGAGAAAGGTAATTTATTACAAATTACTATTTAAAATTAGTTTTACGTAATTTTGTGATTTCAGATTGGGATACACGTACTTTATCAGTAATTAATTTGATACGCCTTCTTCCCCCTGCACCAAATGGGACCAAAAAGTTAAAACGTCTCACCGATGAAGGCGCTGTTGAAAGATTAATTCAATTTGGGATTGTAAGTTTAGATAATTTTCATGTTTTATGAAGTACTTTTATATATTAATATATTGTAGTCTGGTCTACCAAATTCCGATTACCTACGGGATTCTAAAGGTAAACCTCCATTTATTCTCGCCACAGGACTGGCGAAGAGAGATATAAAACAGTATTTCATAGTTTGCGATAACAACCTAATTCCTTTAAACACTACCGACAATGTATTGACAGCACTAGATTTAGTTTTCAAACTACACTTCCTATTTAATTTTAAGTATGATATAAATCTTAGGATGTTTTGGGCCTACATTCAAAACTATATATATAATATAGAGGGCCCACCAGTAACCCAAACAGTCAAAGAAGTTTACATGAAAATAAATCGGCTCGAAAAGTCACGTATAAATAAAAATTAGAATTCAGAAAAATATATCCGCACATTGTTGTAATGCAATTATATGCATAGAAAAGAAAAGACAGTAAATTGTTGTTTTTCACTTAGATTGATTTAATTCTTTACTTTTATTTAAAATATCTCCACACTTACACTTATCTAATCAAAATTAAAACATTAAAATTATGTATTTCTGCTTCTTATGTAATGCTCAATCCGTCTTGCTTTCAACAATTTTAAAACATAGTTCATTTCCTGCATGAATCAAAACATTTAGAACTAAAATGTATTGCAAATAAACAATGTAAAAATACTTTTAGCACCTATTCGGGCCTTAGAAAACATGTTATGAAGTGTTCATTAAAAATATTTAGTAATAATGAACGAAGTAGTGTCTCACCGGTATCGAACGAAATTTCTTCGAACAACGTTGTTTATAAATATTGTAACGAAGAATGGGAGCAGCACAACATGAATTATGAAGATTTACTTCAGAATGCTCACGTATCTATAAGAAATTCAATTAATCATTTTTTTTGTGATTTGAATTATGCAGGGCTGCCAAATGTAACAATAAGTGATATAGTGGGATCTGCATCAGAATTAGTAGAAAACATATTTAAGACATTTCTTGAAATTTCTGAAAATTCTATTCGCCAAATTGATGATCATAAACAGTACTTAGAGAATTTAGAATATTTACGTAAAATATGTTCTTGCAGTTTTACGAATATTTCAACTTCCTTTAAAAGAAATAAATATTTCACAGATTTACCATTTTATGTCAAACCTATGGAAATAGCTATTGGAATAAGATGGGAACGCCGCTATTGTAGGAAAACAAAAAAATATAAGAAATGTGTTGTTCAGAATTCTTTTCTATACATTCCTATTACAGAATCTCTTAAAGCAATGCTTTCAAATTCTGTACTACATGACCTTATATTTTCAGAAACTCACAAGTGCACTGAAGGAACATTATCAGAATATTGTTGTGGTTCTATTTACAAAATGAAAGATATTTTCAGGAAAGAAGGATTTAAATTAAAATTGCAACTTTTTTACGACGATTTCGAATGCACAAACCCTTTAGGAAGCAGAAAAACTTTACAAAAAATAGGTGCAATATATTTCACGGTCCAAAATATTCCAAAACATTATCTTTCTAAACTAAATTTAATTAATCTTGTTGCATTATTCAATGCAAATGATTTAAAATTTGGTGCAACTTATAATGATATCTTAAGTCCTTTTGTTGAAGAGATAAAGATGCTAGAAACTGACGGTTTAGAGTTTGGGGATTCTAGAATATTTGTTACATTGGTTTCAATATCAGCTGACAATTTGGGTGCGAATAGTATTTTAGGCTTTACTGCTAGTTTTTCCGCAAATTACTTTTGTAGATTCTGCACTGTGCACAAAGATGATATTCAAAATTATTTTAAGGAAGACAAAAGTAAACTACGAACTATTGAGAAGTACAATGAGTTGAAAAATAAATCTCCAAAAGAGTTGATGTCCCTACATGGGATAAAATTTTTTACGGTTTTAAATGACCTTAAATATTATAATATTTTTGATAATGGAACAGTAGATCCTATGCACGATTTGTTAGAAGGTGTAGCTAAGTTTATCATGTCTGCCTTTTTCAATTTTTTGATTCTTACAAATAATATTAATTTCAATGAAATCAACAATCGAATCCATTCATATAATTATGGATATTTAAATCGTAATTGCCTCCCAGTTTCTGTTATAGATAAGGATAATTTTTCCTTTTCTGCTTCTCAAACATGGTGCTTAGTGGTGCATTTTCCTTTTATTTTTGGAGATCTTGTTAATAGCGAAATGCAAACAAGGTGGGAAGGGATCATTACATTGCTCCAAATAATGGAAATATCTTTTGCCAAAACCGTCACATTAGAAAGCGTTCATCAACTCTCTCGCATTATTGAAAAACATTTATTTATAATAGTAAATGTTTACAAACTACGACTGTTGCCAAAGCATCATATGCTAACACACTATCCTGGAGTGATTCTTAAATTGGGACCAACTAGTCAATTTTCCACTATGCGTTATGAGGCTAAGCATCAAGTTTTTAAAAATTTATCAAAAAATTTAAGGAACTATATCAATTTGTCCAAAAGCCTTGCTATACGATATCAACAAAAACTTGCGATATTTTACCAAAATTTTCAGCATGTGGAAAAACCTATTTATGGAAAACTTACGGAAGTTAAAAACTCTGAATTTTTGGAATTTAAGGAAATATTAGAAAATCAGTCTATTTGTAGACTTGAGAAAAATGACAGAATTTTTTATACAACCTGGATTGAGTATTTTGGGCATTACAGGGAGAAATTATTAATTTTTTTTTCTACTGAAAGTGTTTTTTCAATTGAATACACAATACTTTGCAAGGATAAGCCTTTAATTTTATGTAGAAAAGCCGAAGTTATTTTTGATGAATTTCATAACTCATTTCGAGTGCAAAATATAAGTAACACAATTAAAGTGTTTTGTATTTTCGATTGTCTAAAAGGAATTATTTGTGACAGTGCAATCTCCAGAAGAGATCAGAAAACCTATATAATTAAGAAATTTATTTTTAATTAACACTTCAATTCTTATGTATGTTACTTGTTTTGGATTAAAAGAAAATAAATGTGAATTTAAAAATAAAGAATACATATATGAAAACCTTTGACTTTAAATTGTTCCAAAAATCCCGTTTCAATATGTGTCAATTTTCTTCTAAATTAATGCACCACATTATTATCTAAGCTGTTGGCGTTTCGGAAAAGTATATGGAGTTTGTTCGAATTAAATCTTATTTTTCATGCTTTTTAGGCTACTTACCTATGGAGAAGTCAAATCCAGATATAAATAAGGAATTATTATAATAAATTAGGATGATCTAAATTATTATCTTTCATCAGGTTTGTATTCAGTCAATTATTATTATTAACTCTAGAAAAGAGATAATTTTAAGTTGTTCCCTTGTTAGGTAAATTCACGGCGAGAGAAAATTATTTTGATATTTAGCAGGAAGGAACTAATCGGAGATGTTTTTATCTAGTATGTAAATTTATACAAATGTCAACAAATAATTTTATATTTATCTCCAAGAAAAATATTCCTGCGTTAGTTGTCAGAATAAAATACGTACCAATTTCAATTTTAATAGGTACTGTACATACATATAAATTTTATACAGATATATGCTAAAATTTGTATTATATTTATACGATATCTACTGAAAATAGTATTAATTTTATAATACGTTTAATGCATCTTATATTGAAAGTAGTATAAGCTTTATATAAAATTTAATAAGTATCGTATAAATTTCGTACTATATTAATTTATTTCGTATAGATTTTATACTTAACTTAGCTAATATTCGTGTAATTAGTATACAATAAAATATAAATTTCTATACTTATAAAGCTTAAATTTCAAACCGAATTCTTATTAGTGCGATTCATTCTAGCAGCGGATTCATTCAATATATTGATGTTTTAAACACATTTATACATAAATATATAATATCAATAGGTATCTGAATTAAGATTTCATATTAGGTTTGTTTAAAATATAAACACTTAAACTATAGACATTTATACATGGCCCATGTATTAATTGAATAGGCCAAATGTGATGGAACTATATAAATACCCTAAATTTATTATATTCACACCAAAATTTTCAACTGTGTAGCATCAGTATTTACACCACATGATATAAAATCCAATGTTGACCTCACACCGGGCCATCGACCAACTGTAACTATTAAAAGTGTCTCTCCACTAGAAGTGGCACGAGAAATTGATGAAAATTTGAATCCCAAGAAGGCTCCTGGTGTTGATGAAATTTCACCGAGTCTGTTCAAGGAACTACCACGAAAGGGAATCATTATGCTAACATACTTATTTAACGCATGCTTTCGTCTTAAACATGTGCCTAAATGTTTCAAGATAGCACAAATAATTATGCTAAAGAAACCCAACAAACCAGCTGATCAAGTGACGTCCTACAGACCAATCTCCATTTTACCTACAATTTCCAAGTTATTTGAGAAATTGTTATTAAAAAGACTTAACCCTTTAATTAACATTCCTGACTTTCAATTTGGTTTTAGGAATAAGCACTCAACCATTGACCAAGTACACCGTGTTATCACGAAGATAGAACAAGCTTTTGAAGAAACAAGTTCTGCCCAGCAGTCTTCCTCGATGTTTCACAAGCCTTTGATAGGGTGTGGCATGAGGGCCTTACTCATAAAATTACCAAAGTATTACCCGAGAACTACTGTCAACTGCTTGAGTCATATCTATCGGAACGAATATTTAGAGTTCTACACGAAGAAGCTTGCTCCAGATTCTATCCAACTCTAGCAGGAGTGCCGCAAGGTAGTGTATTGGGACCTACCTTGTATTTGATTTGCACTGCTGATATACCGACACCAGATCAAACATTTATTGGAACATTTGCTGACGATACAGTTGTAATGACATCAAGCGCTTCACAAATTGAAGCAGTCCGGGATCTGCAACATGCACTCAACAAAATCAACCAATGGACAAAGGATTGGAAAATCAAAGTCAACGAACTAAAATCAGTACATGTTACATATACACTGCGTAAAACTGATGAGAATATTCACACATTTCTCAATGGGATGCAAATTCCCCAAGCACAATCAGCAAAATATCTGGGATTACATCTCGACTCAAGATTGAACTGGAAACACCATGTTAGGCAAAAAGCAGAACAAATTCGACTTAAACAACGAGAGATGTATTGGCTAATTGGCAGATACTCCAAGCTGAACCTCTACTGTAAACGCCAAATCTACTTGAGTGTAATTAAACCCATTTGGACATATGGAATACAACTTTGGGGTTGTACTAAACAATCTAATCGGGCAATTATTCAGAGAAGCCAAAATAAATTTTTACGTGCTATCATTGGCGCTTACCGCTATGTAAGTAACGAAGAACTGCACAACGACCTTCGAATTAAATTGATTAACGACACAATACAGGAATATGCTGCTAAACACGAAAGAAGACTTGTTCAACATACCAATATTGAGGCCATACTGCTCTTGGATATAACCCATGAATTTAGACGCCTCAAAAGAATTAAACCACACGAGTTAGTCATCTGAATACTTTTTGAGTATTAATTACCTGAACTTGGGAGCAGAATAATGATTACTGTAAGCCCGCACTCGCTTTACTGAATTGTGACAATTGAGTACACTATCAGCAATAGTAATAAATTATCTTATGATAAGATTGTACTAAGCATATCTAATAAAGGATGTTAAAAAAAAAAAAAAAAGCAAAATAAAAATTTGGAATCAAAACGTACTTTTGACCTAAATTTCCTAAGTTCGTTTTTAGGGAAACATCAGTGGTATTTCGCGTAGGTATAAAAAACAGTTTGGTCTAATTAGTGAATTAATAAGGGTAGCCAAGACGTATTTCGTGCGCGGAAAGGACATTTTTATTTGCGATTTAAAAGGGTAATTTTGTGGAATTCCAAGAAAGCTATATTTTTAACTCTTATCACTTAAACTGGAAGTTATACTGCCACATCAGATCCAGCACAAATCATTGAGAAAAGGATAGAGCTGATTGACTGCTGTAAACAAAACTATCTTAACCCGTTTCGGACGAGAATGGCACGATGGGTACACCGATCTTTAGCGGCTCATAACTAATACTATTTGCGTCTGAAAAATTAGAGGGGGGCATCTTTTTAAAGCTTGAGATGTGACCTTTCTGATAGTGCTCATAAAATTTCTCCAAAAACTTGTTAATTATAGAAAAAAGTAGTTCAAAGCAAAAAAAACGTGTTTTTTTCGCACTTCTTTTTTTTAAAATCGAATTTTCAAGAGGTTTCCCGTCTGCAATGACCCTGGAACCCCACTAAGCGGTGGAGTAAATGTTTGAACTTTAATAATATGCCGTTTGGAAATCGATTTCACGCCTTAATATATTCAAAATGGCGCCTAAACTGCAAAATTTTCGCGTAAACATTCATGAATTTTTTACTGAAAAATGATGCACTTTTACGAAAAATTTTTAATAATAAAAAGTTCTTAAAATCACTCAACAATTGCACTTGAATTTTTTCAGAATTTTTTGAGCAATTTTTTTTGATTTTGCAAATAGTTAATTTTCGCAAAATTTAAAAATTGCTCCAAAAATTCTGAAAAAAATCCAGTGCATTCTTTGGTTAATCATAAAACCTTTTTTCTCTACCATTTTTCTCATCAGTGCATTATTTTCAAGAAAAAACTTCCAAAGGTCAAGGTAGTATCGGATCATTAAAAGTTTTTTTTTTGAAAATAATGCACTAATTATTAGTCGCAATATTAACAAATGTTCTACTTACTTAGTTACCTTTCTAATGACATATCATTCATTGCTATACAGAGTTGGTCCAACTCCCATACATTTTTGCCCATCATTCTTTATGGAACAAAGAATTCTGAAAATTATTTGTATTGTTTTTAAATTTTCAATAACATTTACTGTCTTCCCGTCAAGACATTTTTTTCTCAGGAACGGCTAAAGGTATAGTTAATATCAAATACTAGTCTAGATCTTTGTAGTCCTGTAAATTCAATTTTCTAACGTAATGGAGTAAAAATATTTGGTCTTTCAAAGTGTATTTTTATACTAACAAACTATCTCACCGGCTGACTGGCATATATTTTTAATTTACATAATAAACAATAATTTTGACTTGTCTTTTTCGGAATTAAACAAATCTTAGGTAAGGAACTAATTTGTGTCAATGCAAAGTAAATGTGTCTAAAACAAATTAAAGAGCTACTAACTTCCTTATTTTGGTGAAAGTGTAATTAATTACTTGTGAGAGTGTGAGTATTTCACCTACACTGTGTTTTAGAGAATAACTTTTTATCTAACTTTATTTACCCACGCCATCAAATTAATAAACTAGGAGATAACAAGTGTATAACACCACAAAAGTATAAATTACTTTGAATAAAATAGCATAAAGTCATTCTGATTCAACTGTAATGGCTGACAATGATTTATGAAGCTTTATTGTCTCATGAGCTTAACTAAAGATAAAACCTGAAATCAATGGGAATGGACAGAGGGACAATTTCACCAAATTGTAAGAACATACTGTTACAAGATTTCCCTTCGCTTATACTTCACACTTTGGATTTCAATTTCGCGAATATAAGGACTGGCGATCGGTCCCCACGATCGCAGGCGTCTGTGGCAAGAGCGCCAGTCATTCAGCCACACTGAAGAGATCTGGCTGGCGCTCTGGATCGAAACGCCAGTATTTTTTGAGCTCGTCCGCCTCGGGGGACCCCGGGAGGTCTCGGCGGGCGAGCATCATCCTTAAAAAAGCGCGTAAAGTGTGAAGTGTGGGCGAAGGCAAGTCGCGCCGTTTGCCAGCCAGCCGCTCGGCTGGCAAATTGGTAATTTAATTATATATTAATGTTTTGCTTTGCTTTGCCTACTGCGTTTTCATCAAAGCGATATACCGTATTAGGAAAAGTTTTTCCATTTTGTTTAATGGGCCAGCAGTTTCGTTAGCAGATCCAATTAACGAACTTCATTAAACCAATTAATATGCTTGCACGATGGGTCATTCAAACCGATATACAATATTGATACTTTTTGAAAGCACAAAAGCCTTTACTGCATCAAAGACACGTGCAAAGGAACGCATTTCAATTAATTTGGAAAAAAGTTGAAAAAAGTTTTGGTTTTATCCTTCTCATATTGCATAGTCGCGTGAATTGTAGCCATAGTTATAATAAGATAAATAAAATTAAATGTTTAAAAGTTAAACTGTTTTGAAATCTATGAGATCGTCTATGAGTGCATTAACAGTGATGGAGTGTATTTTTATCTTATCAAACCTGTTACCGCTGCCGCTGATCTACCTCAACAGTTTTCAGTTGAAGAAAATGCGCAGAATGAGGAGGAATCAGAAGATGATACAAAATTAAAGAAAATGCTGGAAGAATTTAGTTTATATTTCATTCATATTTAACTTGAATTCCTTAACAAAATCATCACTTTGTGTTCAATAGATGCCAAAATTATATTTAGGAGCTTGCCGCACACTGGATTACAGGCAGAGTACGACGAGTATTATAATAAAAACGGTAAAATATATGTGCGAAACAAACAAATAGAAATATCAAATGTATCAATTTTCATGTATGTATTGAAGCACATTTTTTTTAAATAAATTTTTCTTATGTGGTAGGTACAATTCATTTTTGTTATATTTTAACGCCTAAAAGAAAATATTCCTTATTTATTTTAGATGGTTAATTTAGAATTAGAGAATTTTATACATATTTGACATTTAATTTCAAATAAAATCTTTTTCTTAATTTATTTAATCCTCCTCCAGTTCAAAATGGACTTAGAATTTTTTATATCCCGTTTTGGACTTAGAATTTTTACATCGCGCCTTGGACTTCGAATTTTTCCATCGCGTTTTGGACTTTTTACCATACTTCGAACTTAGATTTTTTACTGCGCTTAGATTTAGAATTGCACTTTCTGCATCGAATTTTTATTCGGAAGAATTCCAGTTTGGGAAATTACCAACTGAAATTCTTTTGACATATTTTAGAACTAATATTTGGTCGAATTTCGGTTCAGGAAATCATCAACCGAAATTCCTCTGAATCATTCATTTTTTATTAATCTACCATAACTGGGTAGCTGGGAAACTACCAGCTGAAGCTATGAGTTATTTTTATGTTTATAATTGTAATGAAATCTGGATTGTAATTGCATAAATTTAGAATAAAATTAAAAGATATACAAAGTCTGTAGAATCTGCTTTGTCTTAATAAAGTAACACAATTAACTTTAAAAAGGTAGTTTAAACAGTCCTTTAATTATCCTGTTTCGATTATAAGAGGTCCAAACAACAGGTTTGCTTTCACACAGAGAACCAGATGCCCTTTTGGATAGAAATAATTATGTTCGACATTGAATAGGTAGAAACATAACTACAGTACGAAATAATAAAAGATCTTATACCAAAAGCTGGTCCGAGGCAGGCTTTTTGGCTAAAATACAATATAAAAAAGAAATTTCTTCTCAGGTTTATATCTTAGATTTTGTTAGACCGGAATATCAGACACAACTTTAACAAACAACTTGCAACAGGTTTGTTTAATTATTTAAAGATATTAACTACATACATATGTATAATATAAAACAGTTACGGACTATGGCGGGTGTAATGCAGGTAATAAAAGAATGAGAATGTAAAAGCGTCTTAAATTTTTATTAATTTAGTTATTGCTTTCTCATACATTTTTATTGCAATACCAATTTAGCTTGCAGAAATTCAATACTCCGATGTTTACCTCACTTTGACATTTGAAAGTTTTTACTTGGAGGTCGTTCGCGTACTTTTGCTTACTCTCACACTCCCTGAAATTTGTCATTGATTTTAGCTTATAGAGTCTTCTATTTTGTATAACCAACCTACAACAATTTCGGCGTTACAAAAAACCAACGAAATAAAGCATTATTAATGTGTAAATGAACTTATTTTAACAAATTTTTATGAAAAACATGGTGAACTTGAACGAAGAGAAAAAAATTTGCTTGCAAATATTGTAATCCTAAAAGAATTCGAAAGCACAGGTAAAGAAAAGACTGCTTTAAAATATCGACTGACAAATTTTAAACGCTCCTAAATGAACTTCTCGAATTATTCCCTACAAAAGACGCCAATATACATGTAACATATTTCGTACCTTGCAAGATTTCCGGTGATAACTATTCGCATTCTTGTCGAATATTCTCTTTAAGGGCAGTGATTGTCTGAGGCTTGTTGGCATAAACCCGCGACTTCAAGTAGCCCCAAAGAAAGAAGCCTGGGGCGGTTAAATCGGCCGATCTTGCTGGCCATGTCAAATCGCCAAAACGGGAGATTACGCGACCAGGAAACACTTCCTTCGACACAATTATTCCAGGCTCTTGCGGAGTAAAGCGCTCCATTGCTTGTCTGTTTGTAAGCTGTCTAGTTCACAAATGTAAAATATGATTGACGTACGACGCTATTTGCAAAATTTATAACATCTTCCGATAGTGTGATTAATTTTGCGCCACTTGACGGATATCATCTTTTCCACTTAACAGAAAAAATTCTAAAGGTCCTAATAAAGATTTCCATCACTCAAAATCCTTTTTTTTTTTATTTAGTAAAAAAGTTATACAAAAATAAAATTGGATGATTAATTTTGCGCCACTTTGTATATAAAAATGAATCATTGTTTTGTATGTAATCGATGTTTGAAAATTTGGCTGTATGAAATGACTGATTGAGAGTTGTTTGTGTTAGAAGACCTCAATGCCAAGGTTTATATGTAAATGCGAATACGATCCGATAGGTGGCGCGCGAGTTGTATCGGGTTCATTCGTGAACCCAATTGTAGATCATCAACTTCTATACCGTTCAAACGATCGGCATGAAAACTGGTATACGTATGTACGTATTTGAACATAGTGAATATTTTCAAGCTATTCGTTTTACTTTAACTCGCCACTAGATGGCGCTGCAGGACATCAATACGGAATTCTGTATGTTTAAATTAAATTTGGAACACATTTAGAGAATATCCTTGAGATGGGCAAAGGATTATTTTATTATTATTATTTGCATGCTTCAAAATGGCGGACTTTCAAATTTAAAAGATTATGCGAATTCCATTAAAATTGGTACTTGCGGATTTTCGCGGTCACTAATTTCAACCAAACTCTTAGATTTACGAATTCAAGATGGCAGACTGTCAAATTTTGAAGTTTATGCAATTTCCACCACACTTGGTACTTAGGGATTCTGGACTCACTGATTTCAACTCGACTGTTAGAATTTACGGATTCAACATGGTAGACCGTGAAAAAAAGCTTATGCAATTTCCACTAAACTTGGTACCTGGGGGTTTTCGGAGTCGCTGATTTCAACCCGACTCTCAGAATTTCCGAATTTAAGACGGCGAACTGTCGAATTAAAAAGTTTAGGTGATTTCTTCCAAACTTGGTACTTGGAAGTTTTCAAACCAAGTGTCAGAATTTACGAATTCAAGGTGGCAGACTATTAAATTTTAAAGTTGTATATGCGATTTGCACTAAACTTGGTACTTGGGGGTTTTCGAGGAGTGACATTGGCTACTTTTTTTCTGCCTTTCTGTCTGTACAAAATAGCTGGACCGATTTTGATGAAACTTTACAGACATGAAGAGGTAGTAAATAGTGATATAGGCTTTTGTAACTGTTTATTATTGTTAAAAGTTACGAAATTCTGAACGTCAGTGATATGTTTATGGTGAGTTACGCAAAAACCACTTATCTGATCGGGATGAAATTCTGTGGGCATGTAACGCACAGCCTCCTTAGAGACATAGGCTATGCTTCGCAATTGGAAAAAGAGGGAAGGGAGGGGGAGAAGTATATTTTCCAAAAAAACAGTGTACTTTATATTTATACATATTAAGAGTGACAATTTATATATATTTAAAATAAAACTTGGTCACTCCTCCTTTTTGTTTTACAACATTTCGAATTCTTCTGCGAATGCTGGCTATACACGCCTTTATCATGTCTTTCAGACTTTTGCCATTACTCCAAATATCTTCAATATTTTCTTTTAAAATTGATGTTGTTGGATTCGGGCGACTGTATACTTTCGATTTAAAATATGTCCAACAATTCAATTGGATTTAGATCTGGAGGATTACCGGGCCAAAGAAGAACTTCGATTTTTTCATCATTTAGGAAATCTATAATGAATTTTGAGGTATGACAAAGTGCTCCATCTTGCATAAATATGTAATTTGATCTTGTATAAATAAATGAATTTAAATATGTATGGTAAAAGGACATCTTATATGTATGACCTTGTACTGATCAGAACGCAAAGTTCCATTCACAAAATATATTGGGCCCGGACCTTCTCCACTAATGCAACTCCATATCCTAATAACTGGGGGGTAGTTTACTGTTCTTTGTATGCAATCCTCATTGTAACGTTCCCCTGGAAGTCTCCGTACGAAATTGAACGCTTCCGTTACCACCTCTAAACGACACTCGTCTCTAAAAATCACCTGTAGGTTTTGAAAATTTAGAGAAATTTTCCGTTTTTACAAACCACAATAAAATAAAAAGTTGCGAATGTATTTTAACCAACTTAAATTTTGCCAATATTCAATTGTAAGGTGTTGATGTTAACTAGCCCATTGTAACCTTCCCAATCTCATTTTTTCTGTTAGCTTCGGCTTCTTTTCTGGTCGTCAACATTTTAAGTTTGCCTCATAAAATCGTCTGCGAAGAGTTATCTTCGAAATACCACCCCCTTGCTCTTTAAGCTGCCTATTTATGATCCGAACGGGTGGTCGCGGTTCTTATAGTGCCATATGCAGAATTTTCCTGTCGGTCCTCTTGGATGTATTCCTATTTCTTTCGCAATTTTTCCGTTTACTTTCTAATCCAGAAGTTGAAAGATTCAGAGTTCGTGCGATCCTATCCACTGTAGATACCTACATTTTTTCCTGAAGGGCGATTTCTCGATTGGATACGTTTTTTGACTTCGTGCTATTATACTACTCTTTTCACTCGCGATGTCTTTAACACGTCCCATTTTTAAATAAATTATAAACACTATATAACTTTTCAACACTCCAGTTTTTAATATCATACTCGTATTAACTAATTTTCAATTTGAAACTTAGTAGAAATTGACGAAAGACTGATAGCTTCCAATATTAATAACAAGTATACGGTTCAAAGTTCGTCTTCACACAAAATTTTCAATAATTTTCCAACAAGAATTACCCTCAAATGAGACACATTGACTCGATTACCTTCATATACTCGTACCTCCCAGCCGTTAAAAGGTAGATTTGGGATTTCACTAATTACCAAAAGATCTTGCATTTAGCACCTGACGACAGTTACAGTTGACAAAGTTTCCTTAGAAAGGGTTTTATTCCGGGAAAACCTCATTTTCTACGGAATTTCTTAAAATAATTGACTGCTTCTAATTTTTTGAACAGATACTGTATATTAATAAATAATATTTCATAATAAACATATTTTGTATGTAATTTTCGTTATTTCTTGTTCTTTCAAACACTTATTACAATTTGCACCAAACACTTAAAAATTTGTAACCCCAATAAAAATTTTTAAATCGTCAAACCACGCCCATTTTTACCAGCCTTTATTTAACTTGCAATGTTTGTATGTATGTATGTTCGGGTCAAATCTTGTAACAAAATTTTAAAGCAGTTATCCTCAACCGATTGAGATGAAATTTTGAATACACGTTTAGTTTGGATGACAATGCATGGTTAGCTAAGTGACGTCATTCTAAATCCAATATGGCGGACGGCATAGATGGCAAACTAGTTTTTTTTTTTTTGTGAACTCCAATGATATGGGTATCAAATGAAAGGGTTGACAAGTAGAATACGATAAAAGCTAGTTTTTAAAAATCTATTTTTAAATTCAAAACTTTTTACCCGTTAAGCCAACTGCATTTTAAAGATGTTTAGTTTTAAAAATACTCAGTTAAAAATTTTTAAACTAACTCTGGTGCAAATGGGTATTGGTGACCCACGAGCTAGTACTTAAAAAAATATGAACAAAATTTGACCCACGTCTCAAAAAGGTTCGCCATCCCTGTTATAGACGTTGGTTGGGGTGCTCGCTTTAGGCCTGGTGCTTTGGGCCCCCTTCCCCTACCAAGGTAAAATTGTTATCCCATTTTTTCTGTATAACGATGATTTTCATGTTGATGACCCATTAGGTTAACATGCAGGGAGTAACTCCTTGTCGGCCTTTTACTACAGCTTCCCTACCCTTCCTGATTACTGTTTTTCAAATTTAAATAACATTTTTGTAGCAATGATTATTAAATCAAGATACGTAAAATGCTTTGGAAATCACTCTTGTATTTATGAGCTTGTACAAGTATTAAAGCGACTAGAAACGAATGGACTTATGATATCCACAAAAGAAGGAGACTTTATGGTGTATTTCGTATTGGGCTTAGTTATTGGTGACAATCTTGGCTAAACTCTGTATTAGGATTTTCAAAATCATTCAGTGCTATTTTTGCCGTTTTTGTAATAATATAATAATAATAAAAGTCAGGCTGCCTATACACCAAAAAAAATTCTGCGCTTCTAAGAAACAAAGAAGACTTTTCATCAAATTTAGAAGCAAATCAGAGTATTGAAACTGGTATAAGTGAAAACTCTCTTTTAAATATTCTTGAGAAAATTTTCACGTAGTTGAAAATTTTTCCGTAGATATGTATAGTGCACGATATTTTTCTTGGATTTTGCAAATATGACTTATGCCAAATTATTAGTTTTTATACTTCTACGGCCAAACTATTCTCTCTAAATACGCTTAATAATCGCAAACAAAACTTTGACTACGGGGAAATAGAATCTGGAAACATTTCCCAACCTTTTAAAAAAGAGCATTTAAACAAAAAAGCTCACGAAATTTGGTGCTTGGTACATTTTCTTCCGCTAATGATAGGGTATCTGATTCCAGAACAAGATGAAGTTCGGGATTTCTTTCTTATACTTTCTCAAATGCTAGGCATCCTTCTTTCCCCCACATTAACAGAAAATTTAATAAAGCAGTTACATAGATCAGTTAATACAGAGGCATAATACTCTCTTTATCCAACTGTTCACTGAAAGCTTGAAACCAAAATTTCATTTAACAACTCATTATACATGTGTTATAAAAGAATCGGGACCTCTTAAATACCTTTGGTTTTTTCGTTTTGAAAGTACATAATACCAGCGACACACCAACCGAAATTTAGAATTTCGAGCATACTCAATTTCACAATACGCTTTGAAATTACAGTCAAATTTATGTCAAAATTTCTTTTTAATAGACTATTTGCCTAAAACCTTTTTATGAAATTCAGAGATGATTTGATTAAGGGGGCATTCGCTTGCAGAATTGAGGAAAAACACACTTTTTTGGGATTTTTTTTAAAAAGGCTACTGTATTTATTGAAAAAATTATTTATAGACATTACTCTATAGGTATTGAAGAAAACCAAAATACTTTTTTTTTTAATTTTTAGTTATGTTTATCGGCGGCAGAAGGCGTCTTGTAAAAGTCCCTTTTTGGCTGGTACACATAATTGTGGTCTTCCTGGACAACATAAAGAAAAAATTCAAAATGGATTCTGTCCTTTAGACATTTTTCTAGAGCTTACACCTAAAAAAAAAAAAAATTTTTTTTTTAATTGTTTTACGACTCTTTTTCTGAAAATTTAAAAAATCTGCCTTTTTTTTTGGGAAAAGTACGTGCATAAAAAAGAACAAGGGGTACTTATATGCATTTTTTTTAGGTATAAGCTCTAGTATTTATGTTAACGAATCGAATGCGTTTTGACTTTTTAAAATCTATCGAGTAGAACTTGAGATATTATGTGTACCAGTTGAAAAAAAGTAGTTTTGAGAAAAACGCGTTTAAAGTTTTTGTGCAATAATTTTTACTTGTAAAACGAAGTACCTTCCGTTACATATATAGCTATAACTCTTGTTTTGTTTTGAATTTCGCAAAATGGTTTTAGGACAGTATTGCTATGATGTTAAGGAACACTCTTGTGTAAAAAAAAAAAAATAGATCTTTTCTCATTTAGAAAGCGAATGCCCCCTTAATTAATGAAATTAAGAACACTCGAAATTCTAAATTTCGGTTGGTGTGTCGCTGGTATAAGCATCAAGAAATGAAAGCGTATGGTAGGAATATTACTTCAAGAATCAATGTACCGTATTCAATATTAGTTAAATTTGGTCTAAAATTTTCTAGCAACTGAACAAAATATATTTAATACAGATTTAGAAGTCGACTACCTAAATTCACATATTTGTGATCTTCTTATCTATAAAATAATCAAATAAAAATTAAGCAGTAAGTTTTTGAAAAAGATATAGGTAATTCACCAGTTGTTAAAAAAGTATATATAAGTTATATAGTTATGAGGGACTAAATTATAGAAACAGATACTTTTTAATTGAAAACAGTAGTATCCGGAAAATTTTTGAAATTGAATCGATGTTTATTAATTAATGAGAAAGTTGATTACTGTGGATTGGGCAAAAAATTACAATTTGTAAATTTTACATAAATGTACGTAAAATTTAAACCTACATAATTTTAAATTTATAGGATTTGATTTTTTATTTTACAACCACAGTTTTATAAAACAGCAAAAGTTGCTAGTTTTACAACTTTGCGGTAGTTAAAAGAAACGAGAGTTCTTAAAATTTACAAATGTATACTTACATTGTTAAATTGATAATTATTTTCACTAATAAAAACAACGTAATATTTTTAGTTTTAACAAATACAATTTTTTGTACATAGTTTTTACAATTTGTTCTTTGGCTCAAAATCAAAGACGGAAATTTTAAATTCTACACCCACAAACTGTGACGGTCGCCTTATCTCCATGACCCAAAAATACATCAATCACCCTGTGTTCACTAATTACGGCCATGTCCACTGACGACCAAATCCAAATTTGGCGGCAATCACCTCCAAGTCATTCAGCGAGTCTAGCGCCAGCTGACTGTGAAAGAGCAAACCACGAAGGATGGCCATGCGGGAAGCACATCCTATCTGACATGACAGGAACACACGTGAGCCGCGAAGAAAAAGTTAAAAGTGAAGAGCGGGTGATCCACCCAATATCCAATCATCCCAAGTTAAAAGTCTAAGTGTTGCGATCCGGAATAAAAATAAATTGGTGAGCATCTGGTAATTGTTAGTAATAATTCCCTCCCGTTTGTAACTGGGCCTTTTATTAGGTAAGGAGCAAGAATTGGTCAGAAAAAAAATCTCCAGCCCAGTCTCCCTTTTTATAATCACCGCGGGGAGCCCGAGTGCTCCAGACCCGCATTACAGCGAGATCAGGCAGCGACGTGGCGGGCAATTAAAGCCATAGGCTTAATTCTGCTGCCAAGCACAACCAGGTCCATCTTATTTGGGTCCCCGGTCACCAGGGAATCGATGGCAATGTGGTCTCTGACGCTTTGGCGAAAGAGGGCGCAAGCTCTCCTCCCCTGGGACCGGAGCCCATCATTAGTGTCAGCTTTACAGAGTTGAAAAACTGGATAACTAGATCCATGGACTCAATACATGGCCAGAGATGGTCCAGTATATCAACCTGTAAATTCACCAAATGGTTCATCAGCCGTCCAGACAGCAATAACGCAAAACTTTTACTTAGCTTAGGTAGGAAAGATTGCAGAACGCTTGTAGGGACGGTCACGGGACATAACACATGCGGCAAGCATCTGAACACCTTAGGGATCATCAGCGACTCAACGTGTCCTTCGTGTGGGGAGGACGAGGACAGTACGGAGCACTTCCTCTGTAACTGCCCGGCGTTCTCCCGTGCGCGCAGGACGACGTTTGGCGCTGATGTAATGAGAATGGAAGACTTCAATTCTCAATCTCTATCTGATGTTCTTAGTTTCGTCAAGATGACTAAAAAATTCGGATAGGGTAGGGGACGAGTGCAATGGACCGTGGTCTGAGCGCTCGAGGCTAAAGCCTCCCCCTTTTTCCTTAAGATTAAGATTATTAAAGCCATAGGCAGTTATAGGCTGGAAAAGCCTCCGCCCCCGCTGCGAAAAAGTTTTCAGCCGTCTTCACCAAATCCAGCGTTACCGGTAGGAAGAAGCCTCCCCTCCCCTACACCCGAGTAACGGGCTCGGGCCACTTTATCATACCTTTGACCGGATTTCCCTTCATTCCAACATTCTAGGTGGGGCACAAAAAAAAAACTCGGATGGGACTTCGCAACCCATCTATTGGGGAGCGCAGATAATTGACCGCCGTGCGGTAAACGACAAGTCCACGAACCCCACCCCATCCGTCGAGCTAGTTCGTGCAGTCTGCCAGGCGCTCCTTGGACTTAGTTGTTGAACACACAAATGTTTTCGGCTTCATGCCTCTCGGTGGACCGTGATTGGTGAAACCTATATTGGGAATTTTTTTGACGTGACAACGTCTTATAATTCGATTGAGCCGGCTGCACGCACGAAAAAACATGACTCATGCGGCGTTACCTCGCTCTGAGGCGTTACCTCGCTCTGAGGCGTTCCATTTAAGGCTTGAAGTGCAAGCGAGAGCGCGGAACGAGCGACAAAGCACAATCACAATCACAGAGCACAATCGGCCTCCGCGTTCGGCAGCGTTCGACATCTGTCTCTCTCCTACTTGAGTGAGCGATGCGTTCGCGTGGACAGCTGCTATACAATAATACATTTACATATTTTCGTCAAGTATGAAGTGCAGTGAAAAGTGAATGTGGTGTCAATTGTTTATAGCAACGATAATTGCGGCTTCTTATGGCGTTGTCACGTTCAACTATCGTCAGTAAACCGACTTTACAGAGAACCGATTTTTTGGTTTTGACCTGTCCTACACATCAGCCGCGATCTCTCACGTATACATAACAAAACAATTGATTCTGTAAACCGGTGCGGTGACCAACAGTTTTAAATTGTGCCGCCTCAGGCTGCCGAACCAGAATTCTTGGTCGAGACTGTCCTCTCAGGACTTGATATGAGAAGCGCAGCTAACTTCATTGGCTTGTGAGATAGTTCACTTTTGTTAAGGTTTGTGCAGAAGTCGGTCACCGCAGAAGGAGGCTTAAGAAGAACAAAGTGTTTAATAAAGAAGACGAAGAAACCAAAGTTAAAGTGTTTTACAACCCAGGTGTGGGGTCTAACCGAAAGCCTAGAAAAAATAAAGTTAGCAGTAATGGATGGAAAGGAGTTGAGCCGAGCAACGCGGAGGGACATTGCTGCGGCCCTTACCTGAGCCGGCATCGTCTTTCCGGGAACGGCTGGAATTGTGCAGTTGCGACGCTTATATCTGCGGCATTTTCCCCTGACGATTTCCGATAAAGATGCCGTTGTCGCTGCGCGGCTGAGTGATTCTGGTAGATTAGCGGTTGATGCTTTTCCTGCCGCCAACGCCACTCATTTTATTTTGGTTTTGACCTGTCCTACACATCAGCCGCGATCTCTCACGTATACATAACAAAACAATTGATTCTAAAAATTATTTCCCTGGGTGTAAAAGAAAAAAACTACTCTTAGCCAAAGAATTACTTCCTTCTTGAGATTCTATTGTGATCGGAGAACGCATGGAACTTGTGAGAAAGGGAAGCGATTTGGTTCTTAAAACTATTGACGTTGTTGAAGATGGAAGGGCTGCTTACATTCTACACACACCATTCTACTAAATTCTTTTTATTTTTTACTGTGAGCTCAATTCGGTCTAAGATAGCTAACAATAAAGTCATATTTTGAATTCATAGTGCGTATGAGATTTTTTTTTTTTTTGTTTTCCCCCATTCCCTAACAAAGGTTATGGGCCCAGATGTTTGGACGCGAAAATGAGTTCTTCGTTATATCAAATTGAAAAACTAGACGAGAACAATTACGATGGGTGGAAAATCCAAATGAGAAGTGTGCTGATTCATTGCGGGTTATGGGCGGTTGCTAACGGGACAACGCTAAAGCCAGAAAAGGCAGAAGATGTACCAGTTTGGGTAGGTAAGGATGAAAAAGCACTAGCGATTTTACTAAGTGTAAAAGTGTCAAATGAAGGCGCGGAATCGGTTTCCATTTTGTGACGGTCGCCTTACTAGCAAAATAGTATTTATCCACCCTCTGAGCCGTAGGGGCTATGTGCAATCAAATAAACCATTTGAATCTGGCGACTAACCAGCTCCTCCCCAGCGAGACTAGCGCCAACTGGCAGTGAAAGTAGAGAAATCGGAATTTGACAGGCGTGAAGCACTTCCTCTTAGGCACGCCCAGTGAACCGAAGTAATCGTGAGTGAAAAATCACTAGATCAGTTTTATCGCCAATTGTATTGGTAAGCATTTTTTTTTGTTGTGCTAAGTATCCCAACCCAAGAGTTCTCCCTACGGCACGAATTTTCCTTTTCCCCATTAGGTGTGGAAAACAATTATAAAGGAGAAAGAGAAGTAGCCCCCCCCACGTGGCGAACACCCACTCCCACGCATCATCTTCCACCTCGGCGGTGAGCTAGAGGACCGCCCGTGCCCCATCTCGAGGAAAACTAGCGAGGGACAGGCAGGTAAGGCTTAGGCGAGCCGCCTCGCTAGTGAAAGTGCCTTGTGCAGCTGTCTTGCCGCAGAAGTTTTTTTTTTGTATCTTCTCGTGGAGGATTTTTTTTTGATTTGGTAGCCGCCAACTTGCGAGCTCCTTGGGGAACGACCGTCTCTTATCTCGCCCTATTAGGGAGCAGTAGAGTCCTGGGTTAAATCACCCCATCTTTCATCTATACCAACTCACCTGTAGGGGAGAGCGGGGCTGAAAGTGCCGGGGGTAAGTTGTGCCGACGCGAATATCTTGAAATAGAAAGAGATAGATTTACGATCGTATTGTGTCGCGTAATGCCTAACAGTCGGGCACACGCGGCTGCCATTTTAATTGTGTCAGCGCCGCGGACCGAGTGGCAGTGCATGTGAGGGTCTTCCAGCGCCAGGTAAGTAAATATTTTCGCTTCGATACTTTTTGGTCGCAAGCTAGCATTTTTCCCGCTTTTAATATGAGAGTTTTAGTAAAATGTTTGTTATTTATCCTAGAGTGTTATGCAGTGTAATCTTAATGCTTTCAGCAGAGTGATTTTTATATATCAGACAAAATATCACACTCTCATAAGCGGGGTAAAATGTGCCGTTCATGTAGTGTTGTTTGTGCCGCGGCACAACCAACCCCTAAGCAACCTTTATTGTTTCAATATTGTTTATGTTTACACGAGCACTTATGAAAGAAAGAAAATACTTTTTGACATGATACTTTATACTGCATTTATTGTGTTAGACAGAATGAGGACATACAAGCGAAAAACGCAAAGGAGAACTACATCTCAGGATCTTTTACAAAGGGCTGCTGATGCAGTCATCAAGGATGGACGTAAATTAAAAACTGTTGCACGAGAACTACAAATATGTCATACAACACTACAACGGTATATAAAAAAAATAAAAAGTCAAATTACTCCTACGGTTGGATACAAACCAAGACGAGTGTTTAATGAAGAACAAGAGACACTACTGTCGAAGTACATCTTAAAAAGCGCTTCTATTTACTTCGGTCATCTACCGGAAGAAGTACGACAACTTGCGTACCAGTGTGCTGTGAAGTTTAATGTACAAAACATCCCACCATCTTGGCATAAAAATGGTACGGCTGGCAAGGATTGGTTGACAAACTTTCTGAAGAGGAACTCTACACTTTCTATAAGAACACCCGAAGCTACCAGTGCAGGACGCGCGAGCTCATTCAACCGACATAACGTGAATCAATTTTTCGAGAAACTTGGCGACTTGATTACAAAGCATAATCTTACTCCTTCACGTATTTGGAATTTGGACGAGACTGGTGTCCAAACTGTGCTGAAACCGAAGAAAATTTTGGCTGAAAAAGGAACAAAACAAGTAGGAGCAATTGTTTCAACAGAGCGTGGAACTTTAGTCACTGTTGAGCTAGCGGTAAGTGCTTTGGGAAACTCGATTCCACCGATGTTTGTATTTCCACGTTTGAAATATAAAGACCTGTTTATCCGCGACGGTCCTCCTGAGTGTATTGGGACTGGTAATCGATCCGGTTGGATGACAACCACAGAGTTCTTAGTGTTTATGGATCACATCATAAAACACACTAAGCTTAGTCCTGAAGAGCCAGTGCTATTACTCCTAGACAATCATTCATCTCACATTGATATTGATGTGATTGAAAAGGCCAAGAGAAATTCTGTTATATGTATTATTATCGTTCCCACCACACTGCACCCACCGTCTGCAACTCCTGGATGTTGGTGTCAATGGCCCTTTTAAAACATACTGCTCTAAAGCTCAAAACAACTGGTTGAGAACTAATCCCGGGAAGATTATGAGCGTTTATGAAATACCAGGTATAGTAAAATACGCTTTCCCGTTGGCAGCAACACCTATCAATATATGAAACGCATTTAAAAAGACTGGCATTTGGCTCTATGATTCAAACGTATTTACAGACGAAGATTATGCTTATACTCTGCCATGACGCCAATAAGCTTGCCCTTGTGGCACTCATTCCTGTGTTAGAGGCTAATTCACTTGGGTTAATCGGCATTAATTCGATTTTAGGACTTAACATTTCACTTACTAGCATAAATGAAAGATCAAACCCTAGAGGGATATCTTCAAACATTTGATTCATCCCATAAGCATCAGCTATGGAACGCATCAAAACATATGGATCTATTCGCTTTTGAATCCAATCAGGCATATCGCCGTCAAGCATTCTTCTAACATGTGCTAAGAATTTTTGTCTGAGCGTATTCTTCATGTTTCTACACATATTTCACCATATCAATTAGACCCAGAACAGCTTCTTGAAACGAGTCCAAGTCGCTGAAATCCAAGCTTTTTATATCTTTCTTCAAAACATAAGGTTCAAGAGAATCGCCGATACGCGATAGTTCAAATAATACGTCTTCTTTCTCAATCAATTCAATGCACAATTCTTTTGGACCATATCCAACGGAAGACTGAAATGAGATTGAAGTCCCTATGTTCTGTCCCCTGGATATAATGCTGAATAAGCTATTTAGTCCAAATAGGATGTCTGTTATGTTCTGCTTTCTTTCGGTTTCGACGGTTTTCGAATCGTTTTGTTCTTCCATCGTAAATCCTACTTATTAAATCAAGTAAATCGAGATTGAAAGAAAAATATAATCTGTAAACAAATTCACGCTCTTTGTTTCTTTCTTTCCCAAGATATCTGTCACTGCATCGTATACTTACATCAATTTATAACTTTATTTATTCACTTATTCACAAATGTCATTCAGCTAACTTAATTCTAACCTAACCCTACGATGCTCAAACTGTACTATGTATGTATTTCACAGCGTAGTCTTTTGTTATCAAACTCGAAGGTTTCAATCATTTGCTTCCTTATTTCTTCACGAGTCAGTAGACGTCAATCATGCGGCTGGTGCGTTTATAGCGTACCGCCCAGGGAGGAAAAGCCCTGTGACATCTAGCCGCTTCAAACTCCCTCTGGGAGTATCCAGCTTCGAGGCTGAAATGTTTGCCATTTTTAGAGCCATTGAATATGCGGTCGAATCAAGAAATGCCACGGTTATTTTCTCGGACTCCCTGTCATCGCTGGACGCTTTGAACAACTCCCGATGCTTCGAACCACTGACCAAAATTTGCCAGACTCTAGTGGCCAATAGCTCCCACATTTGCCTTGCCTGGGTTCCTGCCCACACTGGCTTAGTCGGGAATGAAAATGTGGACCGGCTCGCTAAGAGAATCTTCGCGGCTCATGAGGAACCGGAGGAAGTGCCCATGGCATCTTTCCATTTGCGACTTTGTGTCCAGGCGCTGAAAAGCAATATGAGATCAACATGGGAGGAGGACAGAACCTTCCTCGCCACGCATTGGACTCAAATAGAGGCCCCTTCATACTCTCCCTTCTTACCCATGGGCATTTCTTCTCACAAGGACCCAGGCCTGGTTGCCATCGCTGCCAGGTCAGACTAACTATCAAGCATATTTTCAAGGACTGCCCTTTATCTTCCAGGGCCCATGGTGGCCCACTTCCGCCTTTGGACGTTATTCTGAACCCTGCTCAACCGGATTCCTTCATTACCTTGGCTTCAAAACTAAACGTTATAAATGCGCTGTAAAGGGACACTCCTTTTGTCATCAAGTCGGCTTTTCGAAGGACATCTTTCCACTTTTGTTTTTTCAGGTCACTTGTCAAAACGGATTACCAACGGAACTTTGGACTTTTTCAAGCTCTCGTCGTTGGATTTTCTTGGCTTTCTGTTTTTCAAAGCTCAACGGCTTACTCGCTGCAGGACTTGTTGCTACCTCAGGATATTCTTGGAGAACTCGCTGCCGCCTTTGTGGATTTTTCATCGTAGGACTTTGCTGGACGGGACGTGCTCTCCCCCTGGGCGAGTTGACGGCTTGGTTAGCGGCCTTTCCGGCTGGGTGCCCCCTAGCTGGGTTTGCTCAAGAAGTTTTGCTGCGGGACATTGAGGCCCCTTATTTTTTCATCAGTTCGTCTTGGCCTTGAACTGACTAACTTTGACAATATACTGGACGTAAGAAAAAACTGAAAAACCTTGTTGTGTTTCTTTAAGTTCGAGTTTTTGTTGTTTTGTTTGTTGCAAGTTTTTTGAAGTTTCTCCTTTAGGACTAGGGCACACGCGGCTGCCATTTTAATTGTGTCAGCGCCGCGGACCGAGTGGCAGTGCATGTGAGGGTCTTCCAGCGCCAGGTAAGTAAATATTTTCGCTTCGATACTTTTTGGTCGCAAGCTAGCATTTTTCCCGCTTTTAATATGAGAGTTTTAGTAAAATGTTTGTTATTTATCCTAGAGTGTTATGCAGTGTAATCTTAATGCTTTCAGCAGAGTGATTTTTATATATCAGACAAAATATCACACTCTCATAAGCGGGGTAAAATGTGCCGTTCATGTAGTGTTGTTTGTGCCGCGGCACAACCAACCCCTAAGCAACCTTTATTGTTTCAATATTGTTTATGTTTACACGAGCACTTATGAAAGAAAGAAAATACTTTTTGACATGATACTTTATACTGCATTTATTGTGTTAGACAGAATGAGGACATACAAGCGAAAAACGCAAAGGAGAACTACATCTCAGGATCTTTTACAAAGGGCTGCTGATGCAGTCATCAAGGATGGACGTAAATTAAAAACTGTTGCACGAGAACTACAAATATGTCATACAACACTACAACGGTATATAAAAAAAATAAAAAGTCAAATTACTCCTACGGTTGGATACAAACCAAGACGAGTGTTTAATGAAGAACAAGAGACACTACTGTCGAAGTACATCTTAAAAAGCGCTTCTATTTACTTCGGTCATCTACCGGAAGAAGTACGACAACTTGCGTACCAGTGTGCTGTGAAGTTTAATGTACAAAACATCCCACCATCTTGGCATAAAAATGGTACGGCTGGCAAGGATTGGTTGACAAACTTTCTGAAGAGGAACTCTACACTTTCTATAAGAACACCCGAAACTACCAGTGCAGGACGCGCGAGCTCATTCAACCGACATAACGTGAATCAATTTTTCGAGAAACTTGGCGACTTGATTACAAAGCATAATCTTACTCCTTCACGTATTTGGAATTTGGACGAGACTGGTGTCCAAACTGTGCTGAAACCGAAGAAAATTTTGGCTGAAAAAGGAACAAAACAAGTAGGAGCAATTGTTTCAACAGAGCGTGGAACTTTAGTCACTGTTGAGCTAGCGGTAAGTGCTTTGGGAAACTCGATTCCACCGATGTTTGTATTTCCACGTTTGAAATATAAAGACCTGTTTATCCGCGACGGTCCTCCTGAGTGTATTGGGACTGGTAATCGATCCGGTTGGATGACAACCACAGAGTTCTTAGTGTTTATGGATCACATCATAAAACACACTAAGCTTAGTCCTGAAGAGCCAGTGCTATTACTCCTAGACAATCATTCATCTCACATTGATATTGATGTGATTGAAAAGGCCAAGAGAAATTCTGTTATATGTATTATTATCGTTCCCACCACACTGCACCCACCGTCTGCAACTCCTGGATGTTGGTGTCAATGGCCCTTTTAAAACATACTGCTCTAAAGCTCAAAACAACTGGTTGAGAACTAATCCCGGGAAGATTATGAGCGTTTATGAAATACCAGGTATAGTAAAATACGCTTTCCCGTTGGCAGCAACACCTATCAATATATGAAACGCATTTAAAAAGACTGGCATTTGGCTCTATGATTCAAACGTATTTACAGACGAAGATTATGCTTATACTCTGCCATGACGCCAATAAGCTTGCCCTTGTGGCACTCATTCCTGTGTTAGAGGCTAATTCACTTGGGTTAATCGGCATTAATTCGATTTTAGGACTTAACATTTCACTTACTAGCATAAATGAAAGATCAAACCCTAGAGGGATATCTTCAAACATTTGATTCATCCCATAAGCATCAGCTATGGAACGCATCAAAACATATGGATCTATTCGCTTTTGAATCCAATCAGGCATATCGCCGTCAAGCATTCTTCTAACATGTGCTAAGAATTTTTGTCTGAGCGTATTCTTCATGTTTCTACACATATTTCACCATATCAATTAGACCCAGAACAGCTTCTTGAAACGAGTCCAAGTCGCTGAAATCCAAGCTTTTTATATCTTTCTTCAAAACATAAGGTTCAAGAGAATCGCCGATACGCGATAGTTCAAATAATACGTCTTCTTTCTCAATCAATTCAATGCACAATTCTTTTGGACCATATCCAACGGAAGACTGAAATGAGATTGAAGTCCCTATGTTCTGTCCCCTGGATATAATGCTGAATAAGCTATTTAGTCCAAATAGGATGTCTGTTATGTTCTGCTTTCTTTCGGTTTCGACGGTTTTCGAATCGTTTTGTTCTTCCATCGTAAATCCTACTTATTAAATCAAGTAAATCGAGATTGAAAGAAAAATATAATCTGTAAACAAATTCACGCTCTTTGTTTCTTTCTTTCCCAAGATATCTGTCACTGCATCGTATACTTACATCAATTTATAACTTTATTTATTCACTTATTCACAAATGTCATTCAGCTAACTTAATTCTAACCTAACCCTACGATGCTCAAACTGTACTATGTATGTATTTCACAGCGTAGTCTTTTGTTATCAAACTCGAAGGTTTCAATCATTTGCTTCCTTATTTCTTCACGAGTCAGTAGACGTCAATCATGCGGCTGGTGCGTTTATAGCGTACCGCCCAGGGAGGAAAAGCCCTGTGACATCTAGCCGCTTCAAACTCCCTCTGGGAGTATCCAGCTTCGAGGCTGAAATGTTTGCCATTTTTAGAGCCATTGAATATGCGGTCGAATCAAGAAATGCCACGGTTATTTTCTCGGACTCCCTGTCATCGCTGGACGCTTTGAACAACTCCCGATGCTTCGAACCACTGACCAAAATTTGCCAGACTCTAGTGGCCAATAGCTCCCACATTTGCCTTGCCTGGGTTCCTGCCCACACTGGCTTAGTCGGGAATGAAAATGTGGACCGGCTCGCTAAGAGAATCTTCGCGGCTCATGAGGAACCGGAGGAAGTGCCCATGGCATCTTTCCATTTGCGACTTTGTGTCCAGGCGCTGAAAAGCAATATGAGATCAACATGGGAGGAGGACAGAACCTTCCTCGCCACGCATTGGACTCAAATAGAGGCCCCTTCATACTCTCCCTTCTTACCCATGGGCATTTCTTCTCACAAGGACCCAGGCCTGGTTGCCATCGCTGCCAGGTCAGACTAACTATCAAGCATATTTTCAAGGACTGCCCTTTATCTTCCAGGGCCCATGGTGGCCCACTTCCGCCTTTGGACGTTATTCTGAACCCTGCTCAACCGGATTCCTTCATTACCTTGGCTTCAAAACTAAACGTTATAAATGCGCTGTAAAGGGACACTCCTTTTGTCATCAAGTCGGCTTTTCGAAGGACATCTTTCCACTTTTGTTTTTTCAGGTCACTTGTCGAAACGGATTACCAACGGAACTTTGGACTTTTTCAAGCTCTCGTCGTTGGATTTTCTTGGCTTTCTGTTTTTCAAAGCTCAACGGCTTACTCGCTGCAGGACTTGTTGCTACCTCAGGATATTCTTGGAGAACTCGCTGCCGCCTTTGTGGATTTTTCATCGTAGGACTTTGCTGGACGGGACGTGCTCTCCCCCTGGGCGAGTTGACGGCTTGGTTAGCGGCCTTTCCGGCTGGGTGCCCCCTAGCTGGGTTTGCTCAAGAAGTTTTGCTGCGGGACATTGAGGCCCCTTATTTTTTCATCAGTTCGTCTTGGCCTTGAACTGACTAACTTTGACAATATACTGGACGTAAGAAAAAACTGAAAAACCTTGTTGTGTTTCTTTAAGTTCGAGTTTTTGTTGTTTTGTTTGTTGCAAGTTTTTTGAAGTTTCTCCTTTAGGGCTGACCCTTAGGGGGTCAGTTTATAGCTTTTAGTCATGGTGGCTGGTACGGCCACCGCCAACTCGTTCGCCCTCCTGGACACATGCACGCCGCCAATAAAAAGGCAACGTAAACCCAACAAACGTGCTGCTGATTATATATCTTTGTCGGACGAGCTCTTCCCGGCTCTCCCCAAACATGCAAACAAAGAGGCTAATGTTTCTACGCATCCGAGATTCATTACTATTAAAACCTTAGACGAAAACAAACCTCTCAGGACATACAATCAGTTCAGAATTAGGAAGGCTGTGGATGGAATTTCGCAGCGTTTCACACAGGCAAATTTCCTCAACGATGGCTCGTTGCTCCTCCTGGTTGCTAACAGATCCGTGGCGGAAATCTTCTTAAAAATCAACGCCCTTGATAATATACCTGTAAAATTGGAATTTCACAAGACTCTAAATTCCGTAAAAGGGATGGCGTACTGCCCTGAATTAAAATGTATGAGCCAGGCAGAGATTTTGGAGGGGCTTAGGTCACAGGGCGTGACCGAAGTGGTCCAGATTTCTAGACCTGACCCAAATAATTCTTCTAATAGGATTCCGACAGGACTCCTAATTATCACTTTTGCCGCTTTCAAACTTCCGCACGATATCCAGGGCCCTTGGCAGCGCATTCCCATTAGGGAATACTACCCGTCGCCCATGAGATGTCGACTATGTCAGAAGCTTGGACACACGATGAAATGGTGTAAAGCTACGACGGAAATCTGTGGTACGTGTGGGCTCGAAGGGCCTCATCCCATTGGCGAATGTACTCGACGCTTTTGTGTTAATTGCAATGAGAGCAGTCATGAATCGTTCAGCAAGACGTGCCCGGAATTTGCCAAGCAAAAGGAAATTCTTAAAATAAAAACAATGAGGAAATGCTCTATGTTTGAAGCTAGGAAGGAGTATTTCTCTCTGAGGAAGACCCAGGAGGGTCCGTCCTATGCAGAAGTCTCCGCGAAAATGATTCCAAATGCCCCCCAATCGACGATCTCTTCCTCCAAGTCTTCTGCTACCACTAGCATCCCTAAAGTAGTTGCAAAACCCTCTCCCTCCGGCTTCCAAAAACCTCCCCCATTCGATTTTAAAGTTGATAACTCCATTGATCTCCACTCCAAAAAAACATCCTCCAGTTCAAAAATTCCTCTTAAAAACATTGAAAATAAAAATACAGCTGCCCCTTTGGCTTCGGGGAACCCTTCCCTGGATTTCCCAAGCTCCTCTTCTAAAGAAAAACCCAAAGTTCAAAAACCTCTACAAAACTTAACAAAATCTCCATCAAAAAATTCACCTACAAAAATAAAAGAAAAAGGAATTAACGTTCAACAAAATTTTAACTTATCATCATCCTTCTTGGAATTTACATCTTTATCTTCAGATTCTTCAGACGAAGTATGAACAAATTTTTCCCTCTATATAATTTCTCCCAAATAAATTAGTAAACAAATAAATAAATTATTATGTCTTCTAGTAACAATATTTTTTCCCAGATAAATATCCTCCAATGGAATATCCGAGGGCTGTACAATAATCAAACAAATTTGGAAAACCTAACTAGACATTATAATCTGCAAATTATGGCTTTGCAGGAAACAAATGTGCTGGTAGAGGAACAACCAGAGCGGTTAGGGGATTTCAACTATTTTGGCTTTAATACTGTTAGGGCGTCTAGTAATGCAAAGAGCTCTAGAAAAGAACGTTAAATTTAACAAAAACAAAATACAGTACAAGGTAAACAGTGTCTGTTATTTAGGCCATGTTATATCAGACAAAGGTATTGCCATTGATCCAAGGCGTGTACAAGCAATTAATAATATAAAAGATTGCACAAATAAAAAAGAGCTGCAAAAATGTTTAGGCATGATTAACTATTTACGAAAATTTATCCCAAATTTGTCAGATTTATGTCAGCCATTGCGGGAATTGTTAAAGAAAAATGTTGAGTTTATTTGGCTTTCTAGTCATACCGAATGCTTAAACAAAATCAAGGAGCTGATTAAGCAAGCCCCAACACTTCAAGCATTTGATCCTAAGCAAAGGATTACCCTCCAGACAGATGCATCCAAACATGGGTTGGGATGTTGTCTGATACAGGGTGACAAGCCAGTTAGCTTTGCATCACGCAGCCTGTCCCCACCGGAAATAAATTATGAGCAAATAGAAAAAGAGTCGTTGGGAATCGTCTTTGCTTGCGAAAAATACCATCAATTCATTTATGGTTGTGAAGTTACTGTTGAAACGGATCACAAACCATTACTGGGGATTATAAAAAAAGATATAGCACAAATTCCTTCTCCTCGTCTTCAGCGAATGCGCATCAGACTCCTGAAATACAATTTAAACTTAAAATACATACCAGGCAAATACCTATACATAGCAGATATCTTGTCGCGAAACTTCGATACAAATCAACAAAGTAGCGAGATTGAAGAATTAAATGAACTTGTCCACACTATCAACGTGAGTGAGGAAAAAAAAAAGAATTATATAAAAAAGAAACGGCGTGTGATAGTGTTCTAAAAGAGTTAGTGAGTTTCAGAAGAGGGTTTGCCTGAAAAACGAAATAGGCTAAATGAAAAAATAAAATATTATTGGAAATTTAGAAAAAACCTGGTTTTAGATGAGGGTCTAGTATATCTGAATGAAAGAATAGTAATACCTACAAATTTAACCCTAGAACTACAAACCGGGGTAGATATGTACCCCAGGCAAACTGTGTTAAATGACGTTTTGACCGTTTTTTAGCACTTTAGGCTATTAAAAATCAATTTTTCACCAACTAAACCTTGATCAAATTGAATTTGCTCTTCACCACCCTCTTTGGCATGAAAAAACAAAAACATGCATGTAGTTATGAGACAGATTACTGCTTTCAGAACGATTTTGCGAACAAGAAGCCCGTGGGCTATATATTTACCCCGGTTTGTAGTTTAAAGGTAAAAAAAAATAGGTTTGTAGTTCTAGGGTTAAAGAAAACAATTCTAGAAAATTTGCATCAATCTCATCAGGGCATAGAAAGCACGAAAGGACGAGCTAGAAGTTTAGTGTACTGGCCCAATTTAGATCAAGATATTGAAAATGTAACGGCCAAATGTGAAATCTGTCAAAAATTTAGGGGACCAGGACGGCGAGAACCAATGATCTCGCATAGTACACCTTTGTATCCCTTTGAAAAAATAGCGTTAGACATAATGGATTTGAATAGAAAAAGCTTTCTAATACTTGTAGATTATTATTCCAAATACCCTGAAGTTATCCCATTAACAAGTAAGCCAGCTGTAGAAATAATTAAGAAACTTAAAATAATCTTTGCTAATCATGGAATACCAAAAGAAATAGTTGCCGACAACATGCCATTTTCAGCATACGTGTTTAAACAGTTTACTACTAGGTATGATATTACTTTAACTACTAGTAGTCCCTTGTACCCACAATCTAACGGATTAGCAGAAAGAATGGTACAAACAATTAAAAAACTAATGAGAAAATGTTATGAGAGTAAAAATGAATTTTGGATAGCATTATTAGACTTAAGAAATACCCAGTCGCCAGTTGAATTACTTTGTGGAAGAAAAACCAGATCCACTATACCTGGTCATGTTAAACACTTCGTTTCTCAGGAAAATGAAAACATAAGAAAAAAACAAGAAAAACAAAGATATTACTACAATCGTGGCACACGAGAGAAACCTGAATTTAATGAAAATGATAAAGTATGGGTGTTGAACGGAAGAAACTGGGTACAAGCTGAAATTAAAAACAAACACTCATCACCTCGGTCGTATATAGTCAAACTAGATAATGGTACACTACTGCGCAGAAATTCTAAATTCATAAGAAAGTCAAAATAAGTCTAAATTTAAATTTGCTTTCTCATGACTTGGGAGGAAAAGAAGAGTAGTAAGTGTAGCTAGCATACTTCAATTTGTGGATCAATTAAAACTCTTAGTTTTAAAATTTAAAATAAAGATAGAGAAAAAAAAAAGAGATACTAGAATTGCAATACAGTAAGGAAACTATTAAGAAATGAAGTTATTAAGAAAAACTTAGGAGGAGGTGTGAAATACATACATAGTACAGTTTGAGCATCGTAGGGTTAGGTTAGAATTAAGTTAGCTGAATGACATTTGTGAATAAGTGAATAAAGTTCAGTTCCTGGGTAACTACAGAACGGAGCAGTGGCTTTTCATTTAAAATCCCCTTTCACACACTATGACATTAAAAATGTGGTTAGAGCACCACCCCATGGATTTACATCAACATTAGAATATTGCCAAAATATTGGCAAATTAATTATTAATAATTAGATACAAGAACAATTTTCTAAACATTGTCCAGCATTCAAACAATTTAAATAATTTGGGAGGTGTCTTTATTTTTGAAAATTGATAAAAAATAGAAATAAATGTTGCTCCCTCACAATTACTTGCTCATTGCATCGGCAATAAAGAGAAGAAGCTTCAGGGCAAGTTTCATCCTGGCAGCTTGGTTTTAAGTAACCCTTTAGTAAAAAAATTGAATTTTGGTAGGTGTCTATATTTTTGAAAATTAATAAATAATAGAAATAAATGTTGCTCCCTCACAATTTTTTGTTCATTGCATTAACAATAAACAAGTGATGCTTCCTGCCGAGTTACAGGAAGTTCCTTCGGTTTTAAGGGATTTTCCAATTTATGAAGTTTCATATCCTAATTTTTTTGTGCTGTTAATCATTTTGATATTTTAGCATTTTCACTATGAATAGGCGTACCTAAGTTTTTGCTTTTAAATGTAAAGACAAAGATAATTGAAGAACTAAGCAGTAGTGCAACTGTAACTGCGTTATCTAAACGCTATGGTACAGCTAAATCAACTGTTTCTGCGATAAAAATTAAAAATAAAAAGATTTTAAAAAGTGTATGGTAAATAACGCCTCAGTTCCATCAAAGCGGTGTACGTTAAGAAAAGGAGAGTCGCCTAAAATCGAAAAGGCGCTTTTTAAATGATAAACAATAAAGTCAAGAAATTACACGAACTTTTTAAGGGAAATCAGGGATCATTCAAAGCAAGCGATGGATGAATAAAAAATGTTAAATCAAGGTGGAGAATTCGTTTATTAAAAATAAGTGGGGAAAAATTATCAATCTGCTGTTGTACTAACTAAAAAAAGGTAAAAAAAATGTTTCCCAAAATTGCGGCTGTCTGAAAAAAAGTGAATTTTTTTACCTTTCTTTTGTGACCTTTCCGAATTTTTTAAAAATAGTAAAAATTCAAAATTTCTTATAATCTTTAGTTAGTACGATAGGAGCAATCCTCTAGATTAAACGGTTTTTTTTTTCAGATTACTAGGAGAGTTACAATCGTGACAAACTTCGCCGCGGGTTTTGATTTTTTTTTTAAAACCCCCCACTACATCGGCAAGATTTTGTACTACTTCTTACTTATTTAACACATCCAACATATCCTCTCGAATAAGTGAACACCTTTGGTTTTTTTGTGTTCACTATATCGCGAGTCATACTGTATTGATATTGTAAAAAGTTCAGGGTCATATGTGCTTGCAAGAAAATACAATATAGTATAAGTAACCATCCCATATTTAGCCTGTTTTAACGACGTGAAATGAGATCAGGGCTTTTGGTAAAAAGAAAAGGTACGAAAAATGTTGCGTACCGAATTGTAAAATATCTCTCATAGATGAGATGAATTGCAAACTATTTAGGTTCCCTAAAGCAGAACCTTTAAGGAGCAGATGGTTATCCAATATTGAATTTGCTATTGTTCCTAACAGTACAAATTTATTTGTTTGCGAAAAGCATTTTGAGCTCAAATGCTCGGGTAAACGAAAACGTAAAAGCAATTCTGTTCCAGCCCTTTGTTTGAATGGTGGCAGAAATAATAACATTGCTAATAATATCGATTCCTTCAATAAAAAAAAATAAATAAAATTTGGTTGTATTACTACATGTAACAATAACAATTTTAATGTTAAGATGTTTGGTTTCCCCAAGAAAGACAGTCAATTAGAACAATGGATAGAAGCATACAATTTAGAGAAAACTTTCAATATTAAAAATAAATTCGTTTGTGATGCTCATTTTGAAGAGAATTTTCTGTGGAAAAGTACTTATTAATGGTTATGAGTTTGTTGAACAACATCTTGATGCTAGTTCCGAAGCTTATAAGGATAAAAATATGTCCGACCATAACGAAGAAAATAATTTCGAAAAAGAAGAAATAATAGAGACATGCTGTAAAACTGTCATAAGAGCGCAAAAAATGTTGCTTATTACAGTTCAAAATTAAAACATTCTAAAGATAGGGCACTTGCATTACAAAAACGAAATAAGCTACTAATAAAAAAACTAAAGTCGTACAAAAAGAAAAAATATAATAAAGATGTATTTTATCAAATTGATAACTTGGCTCAAGTCAATGAAAATACAGGAGAATTTTGTAAACATTTTTTTGAAAGATCGAAATTGACTGAATGGAATCAAAAGCAAAGGCATCAAAATCATCAATACAACGTTGGTCTCCTATTAAAAAAACAACACCCGAGTTCTAATAACCCACTTTTGGAAAATTTAAAAAACATGTCTCAGAAAATGGATGAGTTCGAAAAAGAGGCTGTTCTTATATTTGATGAGATTATAAGAAAGGACTTAGTTTACAATGCGTATAATGACGAAATACTTAGAAGGCTTAAGCTATGTTCATACTAGGCAAATATTTGATACTTTTGCCGCAAATAAATTTGACTCAAGTGTGAACGGACGTCAAATAAGGCGAAAATATTTGCGGCATCTTGTTTGATCGTATTTGACGCAAAGGAATTTTTGTCAAATATTTGACTAGTGTGACCATAGTGTAACCACCTCATATCAAATATTTACACATTATTTGCCCAAAATTTTATTTGACAATGCAGAATTTCTGCATTATCAAAGTGGTCAAATAAAATTATTATTTTAATATGATATGGCGAGATATTCGGTCGCGTTTATTTATGTCTGGTGAGTATTGGAATATTTACATATCTATATATAAATAAGCAAAAGCAAAACAGTTCGGAACCATTTTCTACTCTGTTTGTTGGGGGTTGGAGGTGAAAATTGTTAGAGTTGATAACATATAGATGCCTTTTTTGTATACATGATGGTACCGTCAGTCGGAGGGGGCGGTGGGGGTGGAGGGGGTAGGAGAAGGTCCAAGGCCTTCATCCCTAGAGGTAAAAAGTTGTGGTCGAAAAGTTAGGGCGCGGGGGTGGAGGTGAAAATTGTTATATTTGATAACATACACACTGAACGAAATCTTTAAGGTTTAAGATTTATTGTTAAATGTACAAAACAAGATTTTGTCAGTAAGAAGTAATTATTGTTATGCATTTGTTAATTTCGTTCTCAATTTGAAAAATTTTTGGAAATATTAAAAGATGATAAAACGTTTTTTGTACAAAATTTTTTATCAGTTTTTTGTAAATCTGGCAATTAGTCAATATGAATTAATCTTTTTCATTTTTTCTCTGAAAAGCTGTTGTTAAGTTGACGGAAATGTAGTCATATGTAAAAAATCTCAAATTGTTCTATTGTTTGTGTATTGTATTTAAGTGCGCATACTTGTATGCATGTATTATACACATATATGTGTGTGTGCGTGAAATTATGTATGTGAGTCCTTATGACAAATATGACTATTTACATAGAATATATTCAAAAAGCATTTATAAAGGCATCTGCATTTTACCAAATATAACAATTTTCACCTCCACCCCCCGCACCCCAACTTTTCGATCTCCATGTTTTACCTCTGGGGATGAAGCCTTGGACCTTCCTCTACCCCCTCCACCCCCTCCGACCGACGGTCCCATCATCTAGACAGCATTTACCCTTTTTTTGTTTGGTAGCTATTAACTGTTATAGCTGTTATCAATAAAAAAATTTTGTTAACAGAACGTTATTTATTATCAATAAATAAAATAAAATATTCATTGTTTACGTTCATATTGCCAATTTCAAACACATAATAATCTGTGGTCAAACGGTCATGTTTTACTACTGACTGAATTTAATGAATTATTTGGGCCGGTAGGCGACCACTATTTATTATTATTTAGTTAATATTTGTTTTTTGAGAGAAAATGAGTACAAATAAAGCAATCGATGAAATTATGGAATCAATGGAAGATGAAATAGCATCGCATCCAGTACTTCCGGAATAATGGTGCTGATGGTGTTGTAAGGAATTCGAAACACATACTGCAATGATCGGAAAGCTTCACCCGTGGCCAAATAGCGAAGCGTTAATATGAGGCGGTCAGCTGCTGAAATTGGTTTCCGTAATTTTGTATGCTTCTTTTCAATCAAAGGACCGACAAGACTCAACTGCAATACATTTTTCAATTAATATGTATGTATAAATAGGGAGAAAACATATACCAAATGGTCAAAGTCTTGAGATGACATACGAACAAAATTTTTATATAAATTAGGTGATTCCAAACGCAACTCATTCAACAATTTAGCACAACACCCATCAGTTTCACGTCGACGCAACCATTTCCGAACCCAAACATAACGACGACGACGATGGCGAATGGACTTTTTACTATCAATAACTTGGAATGCAGCCGCGCCAAGACAAAGAATTAATAAATTATAATCAATATCTCCATTCATTTTAAATTTAAAAAACCACATTCAGTTCGCGAACAACCAAAACTCAACTGACAATGACAGCAAATAAATTTTCATTTGCCCTGGACTGGGCAAATAAAATTTGGTTGTAACGTTTGACTCAAGTGTGAACGGGTGTCAAATATTTGCCCATGGGTCTCAATAAAATTTGTTTGCCAGTTGTTTGCTAGCAAATAAAATAGTCAAATATTTGACCCAATGTGAACAACGGTCGGAATATCAAATGTGGCAAATAATATTTTGCGCAATATAAGGCAAATAATTGTGTGTCAAATATTTGACTAGTCTGAACCTAGCATTAGTTAACTTTGGCGATAACGACAGAAGCGATTTAATTGGGAAACATATTTGTCTCTTTATTTTACATGCCCTCTTGTCTAATTGGAAGTACATTCTAAGCTACTTTTTATCTGATGAAAAGCGTATAAACGAAGAAAAATTAAAGGATATTTCATTTAAGAACCTTGAAATTGCGAGTGGGTTAGGATTGCGTGTCCGTGCTGTTATAGCTGACAAAGGTTCTAATAATAGGAAAGCATTTAGACTTTTGGCAGCATCTATGGACAAACCGCATTTTACATGGAATGATATAAAATAATTATGAAATTTATGATGCTCCGCATTTACTGAAATCACTCAGAAATACAATCAATTTACGGAATAACTTCCCGGGATATATTAGATATTATGTTTGCAAACGATTATTCAAACATTGTTAAAATGTGTCCAAAATTGACAAAACAACATATTCAGATCACTTGATAAGATGCGTGTTAAATATGCAGTAAAAATATTTAGCCGAATTACTGCGGCTGGAATAAAAAATTGTTTAGACTTAACATATCGTTGGGTCACTATTATAAGGTTCTATGTTACAATTTTATTAATTCTTTAGTTAAGAATGCTACAAGGTTCTACATGTCATTGGCTACTTTTGCAAAAGCAGATCACTAAATAGCAGCCCTTTACCACAAAATATTCAATTTTACGTAGTCCTGTGTTGTTTTTTTACGAAAAGAATTAACGAAGTTCTACATATGTTAAACTTTGCTTACAGAAACATCAACTTGACTATGACCAAAGTTCTACATATGTCAGCTGTCAGTGTCACTGCGATCTCAATTTCGTGGTTTTTGTGACACAATAATTTGTAACATCCCTTCAAATCTTCTATACTAAATAGTAATTTTGTGTAAAATGGATGAGCAGCATAACATTTTAGATTATTCCAGTGATGACTCAGTGAAAGATAAGGATTTCGTGCCTACATGACCTCCTTGTCGTACAGATTCTGACGAATGATTTTCTCTTTAATATATATAAGAGAACCTTATGAATAGAAGCCTCCAATAAGAAAATCATATCCTTACACAAATAGCTTGGTGGCGAAAGCAATCAAATTCATTTCATAAAACGATTGTAGTGCACGTGGTTGTCATCGCACCGGGAAACGAGACTTTGCAATTTTTGCAGCTTTTTCATAAACTCCATGATATATGTGGTGTCATCTTGTTGGCTTGTGAATCACAAACTCTTATAAATTTGGAGAAATTGAAATACAACAAAACACTATTGAAAGATTTACTGATTGAGGAAACAAGTGAATCGTTGTATATTAAAGGTGTAAAAAGTCTATTGGGATTAGTTTGCCATTCTAATTTTGATTTCGAAGGGTACACAATAACTTATTCCCTATCATCTGGAAGGCCCCTATCATTTGGAGGGTTATATACATAAACAATCAAAAAGGCGTCTGGATTTTGAGATTGTATATATTAAAAGGACGGACATAAAAATGATGATCAAGAAGAGAGGATTTGTTTTAGAGAGTGCAACGGCAAACTTTCAAGTTGTGAACAGTTTAGATGAATTCATGGCAGTTGTAGCAATTATACTTCGAAAAGGCATTTTAACATCAAATGCAAGATCGGTTCGTGGAGTTTATCATGATATTCAGAAAACTTAAACTACAACCTTGGACAATAATGGGAATAACTTCAGGAAACTACAAGGAAGGAACAGCTAAAGAATTTATTGGACTCAGGATCAACCATGCAAATTCTACATGCTAATTTCTTATTTACAACAAGAATTGACATAGGACAGTCTAAAAGAGAAAATCTACGATTAAACTTAATCGAAATGAGCTTATTCAATGAAGCTGGAGATAATTGTGGTATCATAAATTTATTCAAAATTAGAAAAAACTTGCTACCAGAAGGAATAGAAGGTTGTCCATTAACTTTAAGCACTTATCTATCACCACAAGAACTTTTGATCTATATGTACCGATACTACCAAACCAACATGAATTTAATACGTGATCAAATAAGTAAAAATACATTCAGACCATACAATGAAAAGGTCTTAGATTATGTTCCTGCATATTTAAAAGGATCAATCTCCAGTGCTGCTAAAAAATGATGCAAACATTTTATAATGGATCACAACATGCAGATTGCAATTCCGTTTTTGTGGTGCTTTGTTAATCAACACCATATGACGAAAGAACCCTATAGATTTCATTACAACAAAAAACACATAATTGACTTCACATTCACCATGGGAGAAGCAATCATCTCTCAAGAAACTGGAGTGCTCAAATGCTTTGGAGTCATATTAAACAAACTACATCACCTCTATAGTATAAGCTCAGTTTTTACCTCTCCGGTTGAAGGATTTAGAATAAGTTCTTACAATCAAAATAGTGAACTGAAACCTATTTCTTGGATAATAAGAAACAAAGACATCATCCCTGAAGGCAAGGAGTACTTGATTTATAAAGACGAAATAAAGATTGGTATTACCAAGGACTCTAAATTTAAAATGGACTCTTTTAAAACTATACATAATGATCCATACAACAACAGCGAACAGAGAGCTTGATGATAGTATAGCTTTGGAAACAGGAAAACTGATGGAGGAGAGAACAAGGAAAAGGAAAATTGAGGAAATTGAACATGATGAAGGTTCTTCAAAAAGGATTAAAGAGTTGACACAGATTTACTTGGGTTCAAGCAGTTCCTGATTTGTTTTTTACTTTATACCACTTTGTTGTTTAATTTACCCGACGTGAATGTGTTAAGCAGTGGGAAATTATCAAAATTTTGCGAATAAATTCTAAAGGTAAAAATCATCAAATGCAACAAAAAATGTTTTATAATTTGTTTTATGTTCAGATTCCAAACATTGAAACAGGGACGTATTCTACATCCCTTAATTCAGCCTGTTCGTTGGAATAAAGGATATAAACCAACAATAGTTGATGCGCAAGATTTTGTGGTTCACGTAAGAACCTTAAATGATCTTATGCCAAAATTAGAAAAATTAAGGCAAGAGTTCGCTTATAGAAAAGAAAATCTTCAACCAAGAATTTTCGTTGTGGGACCGGAAATACAACATATCCAAGAATTTTACGTTTTCTGCGACGGTATTAAATAAAAATGTTGTACGTACATATACCAAATGTCTTCACATCATTATAAAATTGTGTTATGTTTATAAAATTCAATATCTACTCAGAAAGAAGAAAGTTAGTTTGGACATTTTTAGAGCAATACTTTTCCGACGTACATAGAATCTGAAATATTTTCATCTGTTTCAAATCTAGTGAGCAAACTTAATTCAAAGTAACCATATATATATTTAAATATTTATATTAAAAATGTCAAAACTATTTTGCGTTTTGGATGAAAGCCACCACTCGACTTCTAAGAAACTCATAGATCACTTAAAAGTACAACATGGTGTACCAGCAATTTATAAATTTAAATGCAAACAAACAATATAAATACAAACAACAATTCCAGAACATACACGCATTTAAGAAACACATGACAAAACATGAAAATGAAAACATCGTAGTAAATATAAACAGTTAAAATAATTCAGATTGCAAAAATGACACTATTTGTTAAATCCATCTGTTCTCCTAAAATCGACAAATCCTTAGAAAATCTTCTCTCTGAATTTCAAACATTTGACTTATCTTTTATTCTTAAATTACATTCGAATACCACATTCTCCCGGCAAAACATCTTTAAGCTTACCGCGAGCAAATTCCGCACATATTCACCCAGAAAAATTTGCCTTCGTTATTTAATAGTTTTTCCACTATTGCTTTAATATGGCGAAAATGAATAGAAATTCCTATATAATCAATTAGAGAAAGGTTGTTTTAATAGGTTTTCCTATATATCTTCAATAGGACGAAAACTATTACTTTTATTTTAATATGATGCATTATTAAAAATCGGTTGTCTGTAAAGTCGGTTTACTGACGATAGTTGAACGTGACAACGTCATAAGAAGCCGCAATTATCGTTGCTATAAACAATTGACACCACATACACTTTTCACTGCACTTCATACTTGACGAAAATATGTAAATGTATTATTGTATAGCAGCTGTCCACGCGGACGCATCGCTCACTCAAGTAGGAGAGAGACAGATGTCGAACGCTGCCGAACGCGGAGGCCGATTGTGCTCTGTGATTGTGATTGTGCTTTGTCGCTCGTTCCGCGCTCTCGCTTGCACTTCAAGCCTTAAATGGAACGCCTCAGAGCGAGGAAACGCCTCAGAGCGAGGTAACGCCTCAGAGCGAGGTAACGCCTCAGAGCGAGGTAACGCCGCATGAGTCATGTTTTTTCGTGTGTGCAGCCGGCTCAATCGAATTATAAGACGTTGTCACGTCAAAAATATACGCATACATACAAAATATTTTATATGTTGTGCAATTTAAAATAACCCTGCAAGCCAGAGCAACTGAAACTCAAAAAAAAAAAAAAAAAAAAAAAAATTTCATGAAAAAGAGGTGGTTTAAGTAAGTACCACCGCATATAAATCTTAATCTCAGTAGTTTCTTAGGAGTTTCCCGTCAAAACTACCGAATATCTTTTCTTTACATAATATATAAAGAGTGAAACAGCTTTCGTAGTTTCTCGGTAGAATTCCTTCAGAATGACTTGAACGTAGCAGTGGCTCAAACGAATAATCGGACAAGGGTAATACTAAAATAAAACACAAGATATATGGAGAAGTAATAGCACGATTTTTTTGATATGTAGCTCATTTTTCTTCTTATTTCCTGTATTTTCAAAATATATCAACGAATTAAACATTTTTCAATTCATATGATAGAATTCAAACAAATCAGCAAAAGAAATTCATATTTCAAGTCAAACAAATAATCGGACAAAGTAAAACAAATAACAAATTATGAAAATGTATACTAATTTAGTACTTGGTTGCAAATCCTTTTGATTCTATAACGGCTTTAAGTCGATTTGGCATCGATTTGACAAGATTTTGACACAACTGAGGATCAATATTATCCCATTCCTGTTTTAATCCCTCTTTCAACTGATTTAAATTATTAAACGTTTTATTGTACAGCCTCCTTCCAAGTTCTTCCCACAAATGTTCAATGACGTTCAAGTCTGGTGACTGGGCAGGTGTTTGCAATAGTTTGGGGCAGTTATGTATAAGCCAAAGCTTTGCAACCTCCGAAGTATGCTTCGGATCATTATCTTGATAAAAAGCAAAGTTTTGCAAAATGCCTAATTTTTCTGCACTTTGTTTAACATTTGCTTTAAGAATGTTAAGATAAACAAATTTATCCATTTTACCGTCAATAAAATGCAAATTGCCTACTCCCGTACTTGACATGCAGCCCCAAACCATCACAGATCCCCCTCCATGCTTTACCGTAGCCCGAGTATTTTGTTTGTCGAATTCGGTGTTAGGTTTTCGCCATACGTAGGTCCTCCCATCCGATCCATGTAAGTTAAACTTACTCTCATCGGTAAATAAAACCTATTAATAACATGGAATTAAAATAATTAAAAATTTAATCAATTAACAATTCATTTACGGTATTCCAAAACTCGTCATTCTTCAACAAATATTCCTTCGCAAATTTTAGTCGAAGTTTTTTATTCTTTGGGCTGATAAATGGCTTCTTCCTTGAAATTCTCCCATGATAATCGTGTTTTCTTAAAACGTTTCTCACAGTTTCAACACAGACGTCTTTTTCCATGTACTCTTGCACAAAATTTTTCAATTCTTTGGCAGATTTAAAAGGGTTTTCCTGCACTTCTTTTATAATTCGCCGTTCTTCTCGATCATTTAATATTCTTCCTTGGCCTTGTCTGCTCTTATTTTTTATTCTATTTTCATTACAATATCTTTTAATTATGTCATGAACAGTTGAATGACTTTTCCCAACGATTTTTCCTATTTCTCGTACCGTTTTTCCTTCTCCATAAAGTTTTATAATTAACTGCCGGATTTCAAAAGTTGTTTGTTTTCCTTTCGGTGCCATTTCGAATTAAAACTCTTTGCATTTGCAACCAAACATCAACTGAATGCAAACACAGAATTCCTACTTACAGCGAAGGATCTGAATTCATAAAAATTTCTAGGAAAATCCGTTACTCTTGCAAGTGTTGCCTTATTTGTTTAATTTGTCCGATTATTTGTTTGACTTGAAATATGAATTTCGTTTGCTGATTTGTTTGAATTTTATCACATGAATTGAAAAATGTATAATTTGTTGATATATTTTCAAAATACAGGAAATAAGAAGAAAAATGAGCTACATATCAAAAAAATCGTGCTATTACTTCTCCCTATAACTTGTGTTTTATTTTAGTGCTACCCTTGTCCGATTATTCGTTTGAGCCACTGTAGTTCAGCAATGCTATTCTGTAAAATACAATCTCGACGTCGAGTCTCTCACACTCACTTCGATTCCAAACTTACCTCACCTTAATTTGGCATTCTCTAAGCTCATCGACGTGAGAGCGAAGTGAACCTGTGCGTAAAATATCCAGGCGATGTTGCTATAGGAACTTAAGAATAACAACATGCGCATAAAACTTCTACGCAACATACAGGCGATGTTGCTATGGAAACTATTAAGGCAGGCGTGAGTGATTTGAAAAATTTGGAAAAAACGCAGTTTGAAATAAGCACAATCCCTAATCTAATCAGGGTCACCAGGTACTCCAGCAATGCTATTCTGTAAAATACAAATTCGACGTCGAGTCTCTCACACTCACTTCGACTCCGAATTCACCTCACCTTAATTTGGCATTCTCTAAGCTCGTCGACGTGAGAGCGAAGTGAACCTGTGCGTAAAATATCCAGGCGATGTTGCTATAGAAACTTAAGAATAACAACATGCGCATAAAACTTCTACGCAACATACAGGCGATGTTGCTATGGAAACTATTAAGGCAGGCGTGAGTGATTTGAAAAATTTGGAAAAAACGCTGTTTGAAATAAGCACAATATAATGTACCAATATATAATATATGTATGTATACATATTTTATATACAACTAAATTTTTTAAGCGTAAGCGTAAGCGATCGAACCGCCCATCCGTCGACAGCTCAAGTCGACGCTTTGATACATTTCTTAATTCCAACATTCGGATCTGTGAAAACATTTTTCTTAAATATTATTAAATAAAAAAAGTTAAATATTGTTAGGAAGGTATGTATTCATATCATACATGCCTTCCTAACAATTTTTATCGAATATTTCACAATTAGATAAAATCTCACTCAACAAATACTAACTTTTTATTTGACAAGTAAAATCGAGTGTGAGCCCAAGGCAATGATCGAAGTAAACGCGGATTTTCCTTACAGAATACCAAAAATATGTCATTTCATTCATAAAAACGTAAAAATCTCACCAAAGTTAGTGCGGTTCGATGATACACTCAATATTGGGGCGCTAGTGCTGTGTCGTGTACTTAGAGAATTTGAAAGTAATTGTCACCGCGGATTCCGCGTCGAGTAATGCTTACAGAATAGCATTGCAGATCTTCGATTATCCTAGTTTTTATAGTTTTCCCTTTATGTGGCCCTTAAACCCTAACTCTGTACCAAATTTCAGCTCTCTGAGTTTATGGGAAGTACTAGTTCTATTCTGATGATCATGAGTGAGTGAGTGTCATAAATGCGAAACTTTGCTTTCGCTTAACTTTGGAACTTAATGACCTACAGACTTGAAATTTTGGATTTTAAATATATGATTATAGCTTATTGGATGAAATTTCTGCGTTCTGGTCTTATCCAGAGGTTCTCAAATAGGGGCCTGAAAATCCGGCGAAATGGTTCCAGTAAAGGATGGTACGGCAATGTTTGCTTCGCGCTTGACTTGGCGGGGGCACTGCCGTGCCCCCCGATATAATGTACCAATATATAATATATGTATGTATACATATTTTATATACAACTAAATTTTTTAAGCGTAAGCGATCGAACCGCCAATTCGTCGCCAGCTCAAGTCGATACTTTGATAAATTTCTTAATTGCAACATTCGGATCTGTGAAAACATTTTTCTGAAATATTATTAAATAAAAAAAAAAAAATTAATATTGTTAGGAAGGTATGTATTCATATCATACATGCCTTCCTAACAATTTTTATCGAATATTTCACAATTAGATAAAATCTCACTCAACAAATACTAACTTTTTATTTGACAAGTAAAATCGAGTGTGAGCCCAGGGCAATGATCGAAGTAAACGCGGATTTTCCTTACAGAATACCAAAAATATGTCATTTCATTCATAAAAACGTAAAAATCTCACCAAAGCTAGTTCGGTTCGACGATACACTCAATATTGGGGCGCTAGTGCTGTGTCGTGTACTTAGAGAATACGAAAGTAATTGTCAACGCGGATTCCGCGTCGAGGAGTGCTTAGAGAATAGCATTGCAGCAGTCCAGTTCTTTCATGTCAGCAACGTGGCATTTATCGTGAAATTGTGAAAATTTTAAGATAAAACAATTAAAGTGCTCGCAAGCCTGGTGCAAAAAAAGGTTAGTAAACAACAAATGAAAATTTACAATATTAGCCATTTCTTTAATTTTGTAGTTGCATGTATAGTATTACAACATAGAGAAAAAAACTGTTCAAAATCTAATAAGTTTGAAAAAAAGGCATATGAAAGGGATGTACAAAGACAGTTAAAATTATTTTCCACGAGTTCCAGTTCAGGCAGCCAGACTAAAAGGCTTACAGCCCAATTCTCAATTGTGACTTATCACAAGCCATAAAATTATTGTGACTAAAGTTGGGAGATTGCACCTGTGACTCAAACTGTGACTAATCAGCTGTTCTTTATTTTACTACTTCAATTACAGGCAGAGTCACAAATATTTCTCCAAAAGTTTAAAGATTTGTGGAGAGATGTCAAAGTCAATCAGACAGATCAGCTTTTAATTTCGCGGTGGTTGTGCGGTGGTGCTGTCTTTGACCTTGGAGCTGCTGTATGGAAATCTGGTGCTGTGCTGTGGTGCTTTTTCGGTTCCTGGTCGTTTTTTTGCTGTGGGGCACTTGTTTGGCCCTCCCCCCATCTATTCTTCTGGGAGCGTCTGCCTTTTTTCAATTTGGGGCATTGGTTAATTTGGCAACAAAAAGAATAAAACAGCCTAAGGTCAATGCAGAAATGCTTTATGAGAAGTTAATAAAAGTAATCGAGGAAAAAGACAAGAGAGAGCATTCTTTCAAAGAATGGTACAAAGCCAAAAACAAATCGGTGTGGCTTTGCAAAAGGTTGGGGACGGTATTCTGGCCTTAGCGCAAGTACTTGGTCAAAAATAATTGTTTTGTTTTGTAAAACTAATAAATAAATAATAGAATAGGGGCTTTCTAGTAGTCGTTCGCATCGGAACATTTGGACAAAAATGATGACTGAAATGAATTTGCTAAAAAATTAGCAAATTTATTAAGGAATTTTTGTCCAAATATTCCGATGCGAACAACTACTAGAATAGTGTTCTTTGAGTTATATTGCTTGTATAATGAAATAAATGGCAATTTTTATTTTGAGCTTAATCTAAAAAAATACTTGAAATTATTTTTCGTCAAGGAAAAAAGGGTCACTTTTGTCCCGTAAAAATTTATATTCTTTCACCTGCAATCTGATAAATCAAATGAAAAGTTAAATACATAGTTCCAAAAACTAAATATTTTATCTTTTCGTTTCTTTTTCTACCAACAGAAGAATTATTCCTAAAAAAAAAATCGGTTGTCTGTAAAGTCGGTTTACTGACGATAGTTGAACGTGACAACGTCATAAGAAGCCGCAATTATCGTTGCTATAAACAATTGACACCACATTCACTTTTCACTGCACTTCATACTTGACGAAAATATGTAAATGTATTTTTGTATAGCAGCTGTCCACGCGGACGCATCGCTCACTCAAGTAGGAGAGAGACAGATGTCGAACGCTGCCGAACGCGGAGGCCGATTGTGCCTCTTTGTCGCTCGTTCCGCGCTCTCGCTTGCACTTCAAGCCTTAAATGGAACGCCTCAGAGCGAGGTAACGGCGCATGAGTCATGTTTTTTCGTGCGTGCAGCCGGCTCCATCGAATTATAAGACGTTGTCACGTCAATACTAGCAGCTCTTCCATCACTGACGTGATATTGCTAAAGTCACAAATTGTGACCGGAAATAAGTTGTCAAAAATATGACTTTAAAAATCATAACAAATGTCAGTTTATGACTCGACACTACTTTTGTGACTTATGATTGATTTGTGATGTTAGGCTAAATTATAGTGATTCAGCCTCAAACTGTCAGGAAGAGGAAGATTCTGATACAATTTCAGTTGGTTCTGAATCTGATTCTAACGAATTCAGTACTAGCAGTTTTAAAATTAGTCCCGAAAACCTAGAGAATAAAGAATAAGTGCATGGGCAATACGACATCATATCTCCCATAACGCACTAGATGACCTTTTGAAGACGCTTAAAAGTATAGGTTTGAAAAATTTACCTATATCGAGTCGGAGTCTTTTAAAGACAAAAAGGGAAAGAATTCAGAATTCTACCCTTAGATTCAGGTGAATATTTACAGTGGCTCAAAATCAAAATGGAACAAATATACTTTCTAGACTTTAAATAAAAAAAGGTAACAAAAGAATGAAAGTAAAGAAAAGCTTTTATTATATTTTGGGGGTTTCATATGTTAATAATTGAAATATGTAAAAATAAATGCTGTTATTACATAGTATATAGTTGAAAAAAATAAATATATAAAATTTGTCTAAAATTGATGTCAAAGATAAAATGGAACACAGCATTAAAATTATTTTCATTGATGAAGGAACTGGAGCTAACTCAATCACTCTTATAATTTAAAAGATGTGGGGGAATCCCCAGAAAGTGTTTTATCATCACTTGTTACGCACAACATAAATTTAAAAGATAGCGGTAGCAATATGGCACCAAGAGGACCTCAAACGTCAGTTGAGATAAGAAAAGCCATAATTCGGCATTCACAAAACGGTAAAACCGTCCGGGAAATCGCTGAAATTGTTGACCGAGCTCCCACAACAGTATTTAACATAATAAAACGTTATTCTAACACCACAGAATACGAAAATAAATCGAAACCAAGCTGTCGAAAAATTTTCTCGTCGTCGGATGAACGTTGGTTAGTTGGACAGATCAAAGAAAAACCGCATCTAAGCGCTCCGAAACTTGCTGTTGAAGCTGAAAAATATCTTGGGAAGAGAGCTTATCCAGAAACCATACGGATAATTTTGCGGAAGCATCATTTTAACGGTAGGTTTGCAAGGAAAAAGCCTTTAGTCAGCAGGGTTAATCGCAAAAAAAGGTTGGATTTTGCTAAAAAGTACGAAGAAAAGGACTATTCGTTTTGGCAGCAAGTATTGTTTACTGACGAAAGTAAATACAACGTTTTTAGATCAGATGGCAGATCGTATGTATGGAGAAGAGTCAACGAAGAACTCAAAGAAAAAAATCTACGGCCATGCGTTAAACTTAAGCTTTTTCCATGCCTCTTGCCTGAAACGCAGCACCAGGCACAACGTTTTACCGCCCTCGACCTGTCCGGATTGCTTGGAGTTAAAGCCCTACCAAATTTTGAAGTGCATGCAGAAAATCGCCGATTCTCTGTCTGTTGAGCAATCCCTGTTCGCTAATAAGCTTCATCAGGTTTCATCGAGCTGGGGGGTTGTGTCCAAACCATGTCTGAGGATTTGTATGCGATCAATGAGAAGCTTGATAACATATTGAGCTCTATGACGGCTTTAGAATCTAACTCTTCTGCACTGTTGAAAAAGACGCATGAGCTTACTACGAAGGTGTCTCTAATGTCCAGTGCTACTGATGATTTGCATGCTGCATTGGCCGAAGTTGATCTTCCGGCCTCGGTTCTGCCTGTGGTGGAGGATATTCGCAGGAGTGTTGGATATGTCAACAAGGATTTGGGATCATGGAATGCAGCTGTTTCGGCGAACACCGAATTAATAGGCTCTATTGCAGCCAACCTAAACTCCCTTTCAGCGCGTTTTCCTAATACGGGATCCGAGCGCGGCGATGTCTCGTCTTCACCTTTTCCGGAGGAAGTTCATGTTACGGTTGCTTCTCCTTCCTCAATGCTACCACCCTTAGAGGAATCTCAGACTTCAGTTGTAACCCCTCGTGGCGATGGTTCCCCAAGTGCAGCTGACGGACATAATGTTGTCCGTCGCTCCGGTAAGCGTGGTGGTCGCCGCGCCGGTAATGGACGAGCTCCTGGTAAGGCTCAATCGGAGGTCACTGGAACCAATTCTGACCGGCAGACTACATCTGCGTCTACTTCTGCTCCTGCTACCATGCTTACTGCCAATTCGCCGCTCTCCGCTGTCTCAACTTTAAGACCAGCAAAACGTCCTAGATGCGTTTTTATTTCGCGAGTTCATCCGGACACTACGGAGGAGGAGATTGTCCAACATATTTCATCGCATGTCGGCGCACCACAAACAAGTTTTGCTTGCAGAAAGCTTAACAACAGTAACAGCCGCTCTTTTTCTGCTTCTTTCAAAGTTTTTGTCCCTGAGGATTTGTTCGAAGCAGTAATTTCTCCCGATTTATGGCCTTTTAACGCTATCTCTAGGGAATTTATTCCTAAAGGTCATCTTAAATCTTCCTTCTTGCCAAAAAACGCATCCGTGAAGTCTCCGTGTATTACGCCAATGTAACTGGGCTTCGCTCTAAAACATCCCGGCTTTTTGCGAATTCATCAATCTGAGGCTTCGACGTGGTCTGCCTGACCGAAACCTGGCTGTGCGGTAAGATCGGCGATGCGGAGTTGTTTGGTCCCGAATACATAGTTTTTCGTCGCGACCGTCATCTCTCAGTTTCCGACGCCCCTTGTGGGGGAGGTGTTTTATGCGCTGTTCATCGAGACTTGCCCTGTATGTTGGTTGATTTCGTGGATTCCGGAGATTTGGAGCTAATTTGTGTGTCTGTGCAGCTGCAACAGAAGAAGATTTACATCGTTACCGTTTATCTACCTCCTGGCTCTGTTGCCATCACCTTTTCATCCCTGGCGTCTTATATTGAGAACCTTAGCTCCGCTTTGTTGCCGTCAGACGAACTGGTGCTTCTTGGCGATTTTAACTTGCCTACCATTACTTGGAAATCCAATTCAGATGACTTCATGCTACAGCCATCATTTTGCTCGTCACCGCAGTTTGCTGTATCTTTTATCGACGATATTGTCTCGGCTGGGCTATTTCAATCTTGTGGTATATGCAACGAATCTTGCAAATTTCTAGATTTGATCTTCTCATCCGATCCGCATGGGACTCTCTATCTAAATATCGGATAATGGATATTGAATATCAACGTAACAAGGATTTGAAAATATTAAATTAAAGCTGACTTGACAGGCTATCTGGTCCATAGGGTGATCATATCCAAAAAAAATTATCAGAGTCCGTGGACCGAAAGAAAAAATACTAAAAATTTTGAAACATTTTTTTGGGCTCTATTTCTTTGGATTGCGTGAGAACCGTGGCCTTGAAAATTGTTTCACTGAAAGTTCCAAAACTAGAGGGTTGGAGCTTTAAGACGCTTGTTTTATATCCTCGATACGGTCATTTCTAGCTTAGATACAGTCCGTCCAAAATCACTATAAAATTTAGAGTTTTTTTTTTGTTCTCTTAATTGTTTGGAGTAGTGTAATATTTTTCTTTGTTTTGAGCATTGCGTTACTCTTGTTCCTTCTAAGCGATCTACTTTTTTTCAGCCGTGGGTAAATGATACCCTAAAAGGCCTTAAAAATCAAAAGAGTAAAGCTTGGAAGAGATTTTGTTGCTCAAGGAGCGATGCTGACTACGATACCTATTATAATTTGCGCTCTCAATTTATCTCGTGTCAAATTTAATGTTATATTGACTATCTGCTCAGAATGCAGTCTGCCATACGCAGCGAACCTAGGCAGTTCTGGAAGTTTGTGAATTCGAAACGAAAGACTGATGGGTATCCTTCGACTATGAAGCTTGGTGACATTTGTAATGCCCATCCTCTGGACATTGCCAACTGTTTTGGAGATTTCTTCAAACGCGCATTCTGTGATAAACACAGTGATATTATTCCTGACGACTTTTCCCACCTGACGAAGTTCCCGCCGACTTCCCTACAGACTAAAGATCTGGTACTTGACGAAGAGTCCATTTCTTATTACATTTCAAATTTGGCTGACAATTTCTCAATGGGTCCTGATGGTATTCCTACAGTATTCTTCAAACGCTGTAGTTTATCTCTCGTTCCTGTTCTGTGTTATTTATTTAATTTATCCCTATGTAGTGGTGTCTTCCCTAAACAGCGGAAAACCTCGATTATTATTCCTTTACACAAAAAAGATAATAAGTGTAATATTTCTAATTATCGCCCTATTGCAAATTTGCCTGCTGTCGCCAAAATATTTGAAGCTCTTGTTTGCAATGTCTTACATTTTCATTGTAAGCCTTTTCTTCAATCGTTCCAACATGGCTTCATCAAAGGTAAATCAACTACAACTAATTTAATTGATTTCACCAATTTTTGTACTACTGCTATTGAAGTTGGTATGCAAGTCGATTGTATCTTTACCGACTTTACTAAGGCATTTGATAAAATTAATCATAATATTCTTACTTATAAATTATCTAATCTTGGTTTTCCAACTGTTTTTGTTAATTGGATTAATTCTTATTTGTCTGGTCGAACGCAGCGAGTTAAATTTCGCGAAGCTCTTTCTGAGGAAATAAAAAATACTTCTGGTGTCCCTCAAGGCAGCCATCTGGGGCCCTTGCTTTTCATTATTTACATCAATGATGTACATATCTTTGATTTTAAAAAACTCGAGGATTCTATGCTATGCTGACGACGCTAAAATTTTTCGAATTGTATCAAGTGAGATGGACTCTGAACTTTTAAATTCTGGCTTAGACATCTTTTATAAGTGGTGTTCTATTAACTACCTTTATCTTAATATTAGTAAGTGTATTAGTATGTCTTTTTCTCGCAAGAGGGCTGTCCTAAGCTTCGCCTACGCCTTGGACGGTTGTCCTCTTACACGAGTGAACAAGACCGAGGATTTGGGGGTTGTTTTGAATTCGCGCATGTCCTTCGAAGACCTTATTGACGCTATCGTAGCTAAAGCCAATGCCAGCTTGGGATTTGTTAAAAGATGGTCCAAGGAATTTGACGATCCGCATGTTATCAAAATTCTATTTTTTACATTTGTTCGCCCAATACTTGAGTACGCCTGCCCTGTTTGGTCGCCTTTTTACGCGATTCATAATCATCGTATTGAGGCTGTTCAGCGGAGATTTTTGCGTTTTGCCCTTCGTGGTCTTCACTGGGCCAACCCTAATTCCTTACCGTCGTACACCGATAGACTTAAGCTTTTATCACTTCGTTCCCTCGAAGAAAGACGAAATATTTCCAGAACTGTCTTTGCATTTGACTGCATTCAGGGTACGATTGATTCTCCGGAGCTTTTAAATATTTTTAAAATATCTATCCCTTCTCGCTCCTTGAGGAATCATGATTTTCTTTTTATCCCTTATCATAACACCAACTATGGTTTGAACGAGCCTACTTCGTCAATGTCACGCCTCTTTAATTCGCACTTTCATAATATTGACTTCAACCTAACTAAAGGTCAGCTTAAGGGTCAACTTTACTAAGGTTTGTTTAATTACATTTTGTAGTAATCAGTGTATTTGATGAATCTTAAATAAATAAATAAACACGGTGGAGGTTCCGTGCTAGTGGGGTTCTATGTCAGCTGCTGGACCTGGGAATCTTCATATAATTGAGGGGATAATGGACCAGGCGATGTATTTAAATATCCTAAAAACGAATTTAAAAGAAAGTGCTCGAAAATTGGGAATTGAAAATAACTTTTATTTTTATCAGAATAACGATCCTAAGCACAAAGCTTACAATGTAAGAAATTGGCTCCTTTACAACTGTCCCCATGTATTAGAAACACCACCCCAGTCCCCTGATCTAAATGCTATCGAGCATTTATGGAGTTACTTAGAGGAAAAATTAAAAAAACATACTATAACTAATCAAAATGTATTAAAAAGGGTATTGAAGGAAGAATGGAACAACATTGAGCCTTCCTTTTGTAAAAAATTGGTAGAGTCAATGCCAAATCGGCTTAAAGCAGTTAAAAAGCAAAAGGGATTACCAACTAAGTACTAACAAATAAAAAAGAAACGTGCGGGTCTCAGGACCCCCGGTAAGAACGAAGTTCTGCTATAATATATAAATAATAAAAAGGTAAAAACATTTGACATATTTAAGTATTTTTATTTTAAAATTCAACCATGGAAATTATTGGCTTGTGTTAGCTAAAGTAAGATACATATGCCTGCGACTCTATTTTGGGTAAATATCTTGAAAAAACAACATCGATAGTTGTACCAAACTTTGTTGTTGAGTGTTTCGGATTATTATTTATTGACAAATTAAATGTTTCTAACAGACATTTTTTTAGTTTATCAGATCTTGCATCTGCAAAATTAATGTTAAAATCACCAGCCAAAATGAGTGGGACCTTATCATGATCACAACATAATTTTCTGGCGCCCTCTTCACTGTACTCACTTAATTGTCTATGAATTTGAAATATAACGTCTTCAATTTTCTGATTGGGTGAAACATAAATAACAACCATAACTATTTTAAGGCCATTTTCCAGAGTACACACAGCTGAGCATATATCAGGTATACATAGGAAATTCTCGATGTATTTCAAATTATGTTCAGCTGACAGTGTGTGGAAATGAAAAATATTACCTCTCCCTACCTATAATGTTTCAAATCCTGTAACTTTAAAATTTGACAGTCTGCCATCTTGAATTCTTAAATTTTGACAGTTGTTGTGAAATTAGCGACCCCGAAAACCCCCAATTTTCAAGTTTGGTGCAAATCGCGTTAACTTTAAAATTTGACAGTCCGCCACCCTGAATTCGTAAATTCTGACAGTTGTTTTAAAATTAGCGACTCCGAAAATCCGCAATTTCCAAGTTTGGTGCAAATCGCACTAACTGTAAAATTTGACAGTCCGCCATCTCGAATTCGAAAATTCTAACATTTGTTTTGAAATAACCGACCTCGAAAACCCCCCAGTACCAAATTTGGTGCAAATCGCATTAACTTCAAAATTTTCCAGTCCGCCATCCTGAATTCGTAAATTCTGACAGTTGTTTTGAAATAAGCGACCATGAAAAGCCACAAGTAATGAGTTTGGTTCAAATTACATTAACTTTAAAATTTGACAGTCCGTCATCTGAATTCGTAAATTCTTCTACTCGTACAAAATATGCACACGCATATGTTGAATCATATAATAATCCACGTGAATTTTAATACACGTAACACGACTTTTAATCGTCACTATATGAAGCATACTCATGCGTCATGCAAACACAACTATCATAAGTTTCATCAAAGAAAGTATAATAAAGTAAACATGCGCTGCTGCCGCCTGCCAGGGAACTTCGAATTTTCTCTTTTTCTCTCTCTCTCTCTTCACAGTACTAATAGTAGCTCTCGAATAAACCGACTAGACCCCAGATGGCCAAGACCCTAAGGGGAACGACTGGGCTTGCGTAGAGCAAAGCAAGATTGAGGGGAATTTAACGTTACTCTGTCGTTTTCTCTATGTTCACCTGCCTAGTTTTTCAACGCATAGTGCGCCATAAAGAACTTCGTTCTAATAAAGTTTATTAACGTAAGCTTAAAATTAAATTGCAAATTATCGTTCCATTATATCTTTGAAGTTGATTTCGTTGTTTATAAGAATTTTGTTAATTTTAATGTTATAAAATCGCTAACCGAAAATTTAAAAATATGGTTTTTCAATTGTTAACCTATAAACCTTTTGAAATGAAAATTGAACTTTTTCCTGAAACATATGTATAACCCTTTTTTCATCAATTCCATTTTTTCCTTTAACTTGTTCCATTTTGATTTTGAGCCACTGTATATTTTGGTATTCAAAATTATTTTACTTCAAGATCTTTTGATTTTTTATTAAATGGAAATATAATCTTTCTGGATATACGTATAGACGGCTTAAAAATTTTTAAAAGTTCTCGTCGAGTACTTTGGCCCATTTTGGGTGCATTATCAAATTTTCCGTAAAAAACTCCGTTTTTGATAGCATGTTCTTCTGGTTTCAATAAGCCTGAAAATGTAGATGATTTTTTAAAGGATTTAAGTGAAGAAATTAAGCTATTGAAAGGAAATGGGATAAAAGTTGGCAAAGAAGGAATTTTAAAAATGATGTGTATACATTTATTTACCTGTGACACACCTGCTAGAGCTTTTGTGAAAGGTGTGTTCAGTCACATACCGGTGCTAAAAGTTGTCCGAAATGTATGCAAAAGGGGTCTTATTTAAATAAGAGAATGGCTTTTTTACCTTACGTAAGTGAACTGAGAACCAATGAGACATTTAAGGAGAGAAAAGATATATTACATCACCTTTTACCATTTAGAAAAAAAGAAGTTATTTTAGAATCAGCGGGAATAAGTATGGTGTCCCAGTTTCCATTAGACAGTATACACCTATAACCCAGTTGATTTAGGGGTAGTTAAAAAATTTTTGAATTTCATTTAAAAAAAAAAACAAATGTAACAGAAGCTAATAAAAAATTGGCATTTCTCTCAAAACAAACTCCGTCTGAATTTGGAAGAATATGTCGTTCTTTGGACGACATTAAACACTGGAAAGCTACTGAATTTCGAAAATTTTTGAAGTGAAAACTTCTTTAGGCGCGTTGAGCATTTTTTAGATGGGAAAAAACCATCGAACTCTCGACACTGTTACCGACATCATTACTGTAACCGACACAATCGCTGTCGCTGTGCGAAATTGGCTGCGTTTTTTTTTCATTTAATTGTCAAAGTTTACGTGCGCATGTATTCATGATCTAGCAATAGACGCTATCATTAAAAAAATGAATGTGTTAATTTTAACAGAAACTCACATGGGTGACCAAGAAATAATTGACATTCCTAATTTCAACTTTGTTGAAAGTTTCAAAAGACACGAAGTTTCCCATTCGAAATATTCGAGCATATCAGGATTTTCTTCATTTCTGTACGAAACCAGCGCCACCTACGCCGAATACAAAATTATTTTTCAGACAAAAGTTACGTATTTTTTCATGAAGAATCTGAATCTGCAAAAAAATGGGTTGAAAAAAAATATACCCCCACCCACGCCTTCAGGGGTGGGGGTGGGGGTAAGGGTTGGTATAGTTGAATACTTCTGTTAAAAATATTTTACCCCGATTTTTCTTGTTTTCCGTTGCGATGTGTTCTTTCCGGAATATTCGGCCGTTCCGGTACTTTTGTTACACCCTGTATCTCAGAATCCTGGGGTTCTAGGACTTAGCGGCATAGAGACTTTTCATTAGGGAGCTAAAATACACAACATACAGTGAGCGAAATTCATTTATACGCATTTTAAATTTTTGTACATTTTTGATATTTTTTGTTCTGCTATATAAACGAGCATCATGAAAGGGATAAGAATAAATAGTTATGGTCTGACGAATATGTATTTACAGTTATATTGCTTTGCGGCTGTCAGAACATATGAAAAGAGATTTTTTGTGGCTTGGCTACAATTTCGTGCACGTATCTAATGCGAAATTCATTTATACGCATAGGAGTTTTTAAGGATTTTTTGTTTGATTTCGAGGCGTTATGTAGTTGGTTTTGATTATTTCTGTTCAATGTAATTATAATCAATCCTAAAGGTTTGTAATTTTCGTAATTTAAGTGAAATTAGTGATAAATAAGTAATCTACTCCAGAATGGGTAAGGGCAAGGTGTTGACGGTTGAAACAAATGCAAAAATAACCGCTTTCAAGGAGGTAGGGATGTCAAACCGGGAGATTGCCAAGAAAATCCATAATTTGGAAGGAGTCATCCGAAATTTCCTCAAATTGAAGGAAAATTACGGTAAAAACTATTACTGCTTTGGGAACAAGAAATTGATTTTAAGGCAAAAGGGACAAATTAAGGAAAATGCAACCAAAGAAAATCTAAGGGCTTCAAAAATTGTTGACAATTTGAATTTACCAGTTAGTAAATGGCGAGTTCAGCAAATTTTGAAGTCACTGCAACATGTTTTGTACAAGAAACCACAAAAATGTCCATTGCTGAAGCAGCATCATAAAGAGGCTCGTCTAAAATTTGTCCGTGAACACATTCAATGGGTTGAAGAGTGAGGAAGGGTTATTTATTCGGATGAGAAAAAAATTTATCTGGATGGTCCGGACGGGTTTTGTTCCTACTTGCACGATCTAATAAAAAATAACTCTCCCCGAATGAGTAGGTACTCTCAAGGTGGAAGCTTTATCTTCTTATGGAAAACTCCTATTATGCAACCTTACTTCGCGTGTAAATTTAGAAATGTGCACGGAAATCAATTCCTAATTTGGAGGATGTCCTCGGTGACCGGGAGTTCATTTACCAGCAAGATAACGCGTCTATCCATGTTTCTTCTCTTGCCCGGCAGTGGTTTAGGGATAAATGTATCCCTACACTGAGATGGCCTGCCATTAGCCCCGACCTCAACCCTATGGAAAACATGGCAAGGTAGATTTAAGAAGGTGGACGACAATACCACGACATTCCGACCTTGAAAGCAGCAATTTTAAATGCATGGGCTAGGATCAGTTGTACTGATATTGAAAATTAAATAAATTCGATGCCTAATCGGATTTTCGATACAATTGGAAACGGAGGATGTCATACCAAATATTAAAAGAAACTTTGATTCATTAAAACTTTTCTTATTTTTCTTATCTTTAGAAAATTCAAATGTGCGTATAATTGAATTTCGCACCTATTTTTGTTAAAACCAGTTAATTATTTGTTTATTATTATGCGAATAAATAAATATTTTACAAACAAGCTGTACTTTTGGTCCTTACCAATTCCCTTAAATAAATTTTATAAATACTTTCCGTAATTTCCTGAAACCAAAAAAAATTCGGGTGCGCATAAATGAATTTCGCTCACTGTACTGAAAAATCAGCCAATTTGACGGAAACCGGATTTCCATAAGTTCCCTTAAACCTGGAACTAGAAACCTGTTATGCAGTATAGCAACAAGTGCAAGTTTTGGTAATAAAAATATCCAATTTACGTTTAATACAGGGTGTCTCAAAAAAAAGTATATATTTGTTTAGCTGACTGCGAGAACGCATCGAATCTGAGGGGCGCGGGGGGTATGCCAGTAGGTAGCCTGGCTCTTGGGAATTCATTCGATATGGAGCATTTCTCGGGAGCGGACCGCGCACTGTGCGTGCGAGAGTTTCACAAAAACGGTGATTCAGCGACTTTAGCGCGTAGAAGATTCTGCAGTATTCGGGGTATTCGTCACTTAAATGATGCGCCAAGCATTCCTCTCATTCGAAAATGGGTCAAGAAATTTGAAGAGACGGGTTCAACACTAGTAAAACCAAAATGTGGGCGGCCACGGTCATCAAGAATAGCAGAAAACGTGGAGATTGTAAACCAGTCTGTTCGTCAGGATCCGACTCTTTCAATTCGGAAGCGCGCAAGTGCTTTAAATTTGCACAGATCATCAGTACACCGCATTTTACATAAAGATCTAAAACTGCACCCTTACAAAATTCAATTGGTGCAAGAATTAAAACCCCAGGATGACCGTCATAGGCTTGCCTTTGTAAACCAGGCAATTGAGCGCTTCTCAACGTTTAACAACATCTTGTTTTCAGATGAAGCTCATTTTCACCTTAATGGGCATGTAAATAAGCAAAACTGCCGCTACTGGGGTGCAACGAATCCGAAACAAAAGCATGAGAGGTCACTTCATTCACCAAAAGTGACTGTATGGGCTGCGATGTCGGCGCGAGGAATTATTGGCCCTTACTTTTTTGAGGATGCAAGAGGACTTGCGCTTACAGTAAATTCAGAGCGTTATGTGGAAATGTTAGACAATTTCTTGGTGCCAGAACTGCAAAATTTCTCTGGTTATAACCAAAGAACATGGTTCCAGCAGGACGGAGCAACCTCTCACACGTCCAATATGTCTCTGCCAAGAGTACGTGAAATTTTCCCTGGCAAATTGATCTCCAGGAGAGGCGACATAAACTGGCCTCCACGCAGTCCTGATTTAACTCCTATGGACTTTTTCCTGTGGGGTTATCTCAAATCTAAAGTTTATAACAATAAACCGACTTCTCTGGCGCATTTGAAAGAAAATATTCGCTACGAAATCGCAGCCATCCCGGAGTCGACCTGCCGAGCCGTCGTTGGAAATTTTACCGTTCGACTAAATGAATGCCGTGAACGCGAAGGTTTACATTTAGACGATATTATTTTTAAGAAATAAATTCCCAAATACTGTACTTTGATAATTAATAAACATTTTCTTTAAAGACATCTTATTTTTTATTTTATCGACTAACAACATATAAACTTTCTTTTGAGACACCCTGTACTATAAATCTTGCCTATGTAATATGGATCTTTTAGATGTTGACGAAAAAATTATTTCTGACAAAAAGTGGCTTCAATACTACACTAGTCCCGAAGACGTAATTTTAAAAAAGTGGAGGGATACAACTTCTTACTGCATCAGATCATTTACGAAGGATACCAACATCCAAAATATATTTTTGGATTGGCCATTGTATAGTCAGTCTTTTGTACATTTACTGGTAATAGATGATATTTTCAAATCACATTGTATGATTTTTGCTCAGCGCTTGATTTTTTAGGTTGATATTAATTTTTCAACACGCTTTCCAGATAAAGCAGAGCTTTTATTTAAAACTTACACTGAATTTGAGCAGGCTATTGTACCTATGTATAATGAAAACGGAAGTTAAAGATTGTATTATAACAGTAGGGAACTTTTAATGAAGTATACGAATCTTAGCGACGCTGACAAAGGTAAAAAATTCATCTTGGCCTTTTATGATTATAAATTTTCATCTACTTTATATTTTAGCTAGCCGAAGGATTTTGATATTTATCATTCTACATTCCACACTAGTGCCAACTTCGATGGCTTACAAAGTAAATAAAGATACGGGTAAGCGGCTTCAATTAGCGATTCTCGTAACAGCTTTTTGTACCTCGTGGCAACAACAAACGATCTGCATAATAAGGTGACCGAAATTACTAATAATTGTATTAAAACTAAAAGTAACATTTGAACCAATTATATTTGGAGTAGGAGCTAGTTATAGTGAGGTTAAAGAAGTTTACGTTTATTATTTCAAAGTACTTTATAAATTGCCTAACTTCATAAAAGCACTAGATATTTGCTTTAACATTTTACATGTTTTCGACTTCAAATATCCAAAAGAGTGTGAAGTTGTTTGGACATTTATCCAAATTCACATATAATTATATTACGTCCTCGCTCTTCATACATTACCATATTACCAAGATGTAGACGTCCTCGTCTGCTGCATTAATCACACATTTAGAGTATCTAAAAACAAACAACAGCTTCTCGCCTCCACGGCTAGGTGGCATAGCCACTCTACCGCTGCCGGCGAGCCGCTGCCTCAGTTTCGTTTTGTGTGCTGCACGAGTCACACGTTATTGAGTTTCGTTCCCTGGCAAAAAAAAAAAAAAAATGAAAAAAGGAAAGAGAAATAACGAGGACCCGGCAGAGGAACTGCATCATATTATGAAAAAAATTAAAAAGTTGTCTGACCAAGTAGGAGTGATGCAGAACATGGTATTAAAAGCTAAGGCTGACCATGCACCGATTATTCAGGAATCTCAGGAAAACATCAGTCCTAACACAACATATCCTCTTGAGTCACCTATGGACATCTCGCAGGAGGTCAGACTCGAAGAGGACATCCCCGAGTCACAAGACAACGAAGAAGATCCCACCGACCTAGAATGGCAAAACATAGTAAGTCACTTCTCATTTAAATAACTTGGCTAGCTACGCGACATTATCGCGCCCAACGGTTCGATTCTTAGAAGTAGCGGCGTGCTCAGTCGAGTACTGTGACACTGTGTTTGCGCGTGTGGCAAAACAACCTCAACATTCACGCGTCTCTTACTATTCTCACGGCATCGGCTCTAATATTTGTGTATGTGTTCTTAAGCATATTCGATTTTATTGCAAGTAAAAGAGAGTGCTTGTACGAGTGACAAGTCTCCGTTACAATAAATGGCTATGGGCTATCATTTTGGAATATTCGAGTGCTTGTACTTGTGACAAGTCTCTTACAATCCATGAGAATCGTTCTGTACTAAAGTAAATTTCAGAGTGCTTGTGCGAATGACAAGACTCGAGTAAAATTTTGAGATTACTTCTTATAATAGTGATTATATACGTGATAATACTTTATAAATTAATCATATTAATGTTAATATTCTAACAAATTAAAATATTAATCTCAGATTGGCGAAGATCCTTCTTCCCCAAATGGCTTGAAAGTAACAATCAGAGAAGACTTACAAAAAGTTTGGCGATTCTTCTCTCGTGAGGGGATGAAAAAAGAAAGCGAGGAGTCATTAATAGATAAATATGCTTGCGTGGAGGACTTTGTACCTCCGAAGCTCAACCCACAAATCGCTAGTGTCATGAAAGACACAGCTAAAACTCGGGACAAGTACATGGTTGCTATACAAAAGTTAGCCGGACTTGGAGTGTCGATAATTGGATCTCTTATGACAAAGATCTACGATAATAGAAATAACGAAGAAGGTTTTGAGATTAAGGATATTCTGGATCCTCTCAAGGACGCTGGTGACTTATTCTCCTTAGTCATTCATAAACAGTCAAAGAACCGCAAGGCTTTTATCGAACCTGGCCTCTCTAAAGAAAGTATCGCCATACTTAAAGACACATCCATCGACGATTTCTTGTATGGAAAAGAACTGTCAAATAAAATCAAAGAAAACAAGTCTTCCTTCAAAGAGGGCGAAGGGCTAGTAAAGACCCCTCAATTACCTACTAGGACGTTAAACCAGAAGACCCCATACAGTGGACGTCGAGGTGTGGGGTATACGCCTACAAGAGGACGTCCGAGACAACAGCTGTTCTTCAAAAACAATCAGCAATTCGTCAACCACAGATCGCGAGCTCCGCGCGGAAGAGGCAAACCCATGACGACGAGCACAGCAACATCGACGATGAAACATTAACTGTAGGTGGTAGATTAAAGTACTTTAAGAATAATTGGTCGGAAATCACGGATGATAAATTCATTCTTAGCGTTATCAACGGCTACAAAATTCCCTTCGTTAGGGAAATCCCCAAAAAACTTCTGGGTATAAGAAATATTCACTCTAGTAAAGAAGATATAACTCGTTTACAAGATGCCATTACTAAGCTCGTTAAAAAAGGAGCTATTTCAGAATGTACTGAGTCCGAAGGGCAATTTTTATCCCCATATTTTTTAACAAAAAAGTCTGACGGTTCTGACAGGTTTATTCTTAATCTAAAAAATTTGAATAAGTTTATCGCAAAGGCCCATTTTAAGATGGAGGATTTAAGAACCGCTGTTCAGTTAATTTTCCCCAATGATTATATGGGATCGATTGATTTAAAAGATGCCTTTTTTATGATACCCTTGCACGAATCATCAAAGAATTTCGTTAGATTCAAATTTAGGGAAAGAACCTTTGAATTTAATTGCATTCCCTTCGGACTATGTACTGCTCCATATATTTTTACAAAAATTATGAAAGTCGTAATGAGAAAATTAAGAGAGAAGGGTTTCTCCTCCGTGATTTACCTCGACGATATACTATGCATGGATAACTCCTTCGAAGGAGCCTTGCAAAATATGCAAGAGACCAAAGCTTTCCTAGTCTATTTAGGTTTTATAATTAACAATAAGAAATCAGACGAACTCCCATCTCAAGTAGGTAGATACCTAGGATTCATAATTAATACTATCAAATATAGGGGCAACCGGGGTAATTGTGACGCGAAAATGAAAAGTTGAACTTTAAACAGCTGTAGTTTTTATAAACAATAATGAATAATTTTTTCAATCGTGTAAATGCCTTATTTGAACCTTCTTAAACAATAATGTAACGTTGTAATACGAAAATTTATCATGTACGTTTAACAATAACAAGTTTTGTAACTTGACTAAAACGTCACAATTACCCCTATAGTCGGGGGTAAATTGTGACGCCATATGGGGTAATTGTGACTTAGTGAATAATTGTTGTTAAAATATTATAGTAAGGTACAAAATTGAACAAGACAACTAAACAATGTTATAATAACAAAAACTGTACTTTACTTAATGTTTATATTATTATTTATTGACAATTTTCATTAAACTTTGTCTCGGTACATGGTAACGCAAACCTAATTAAAAGTTTTAATCATAATTCGTGAAGAAACAAAGAAATATATTATTATAAATATTTATAATACTGTTTAATATATTTATAATACTCTATATTAAATCAACAGTACATAAATCTTTTAATCACAATCGTTTCATTTTACTTCTTTGGTTTTCTTCCGCGTTTTTTTGGTTCTTTCGCAGATTCATTTTCTTTTTCGAGTTTTTCTTTTTTGATTTTTTTCGTCATCAACTTTTTTTTCTCCATCTCTTTCACGTAGTCTGCCGTTGTTATCATCTCAGCAACGTCTATTCTTCTTCTTGAGGTTTTTGTTTGTTCTGCCGGTTTGATTTTTTCCAAAATCAACTCCTCGATGGTTACGTTGTTACCACGATCGGTGAGTGGTAATTTTGGCACTTGTTCAACAGGTTTCTCGAGTGTTTCAGCACTGCTGTTGTTTGGTTGGATGTTCATAGCTTCCTGGGAGTTCTGTTCACGTGAGGCGCTGGTTGTCGCAGTTGTTGGTTGTTTTGACTGAGACGTTTCTTGTTCTGTGAAATTTAAAGTTGATGTGGTGTTTAGTTGGAAATTCAAATTCAATGAAAATCGTAATATTACCTTGCACAAATGATTTGTATCTTTTGAGTTTTTCAGGGTGATAACTCGACTCCGGTATTGCAGATCTGTTCACTCTCATCGGATGATTCACGTCGAAGATCCCAGTATGTTTGAATCCACTTTTGAGGTTTGCTTCCCAGTTGAATTCAGTCCATGTTTTTCCAAGGATGTTAGAAAAGTGTGTTTTGGACAGTCGTTTTCCGACGTTTTTTTTTGCCCACGAAGATAAATTTTTGTCCCAGTCACTTTTCAAGCTGCGAAACACACAAACATCCAATGGCTGCAAAATATGCGAGGTATGTGGCGGTAATTTCAAAATAGTAACGTTTTTTGAAATTGCCAACTGGATTAGCTCGAAGCTAACGTGAGATAGGTGGCCATCATAAATCACCAAGTTCTTGGGTTCATTGGATATGTGAGGCAACAAAAATGTTTTGAACCAGTGGAAAAACGCTAGCTCAGTCATCCAACCATTTTCCGTGACGTGATAGCTTGTGCCAGGGTATTCTTCTTTACCCATCATGGTGTCCCAAAGTTGCTTTCCTAAAAACATTTATCAAATGAAATTCAATTTGAATTTTAATTAATAATTGTAAGCACTTCGTTACTTACCTTTGTGGAAAATTGACGGTGGTAAAACACGTCCAGCAGCGTTACCACAGGCCAAAACAGTAGTTGTCTCTTTCCCACTTCCTCCAATTTGAACTCTTACAGCCTCTCCTTTTTTTGCGACACGACGCGTTGTACCGCCAGGATCACTGTTGAATCCTGATTCGTCCAAATTCCAGATGCATTGCGGTTTGTTCAGCAAATCGAGTTGTTTCAAAGCACTCGTCAGTTTGTCATAAAAGTCCATAACTATAAAAGGGTCACCAGACTGCCTTGTTCGTGAGCTTTCCATTCGTTCTGGTTTTCGCAAACTCAAGTTATACCGTTTTTTGAAGCTGTTCCACCAATCATCTCCAGGCCTGTTGTTTTTGAATCTTGTTCGGATTTCGTTCTTTGTCACGTAATCTTGAATCAAATCTAAAACTTCAGATTTGCTCATTCCGAATCCCCATTTATTCAAAGCGCTGATACTTTCGACTATTATTTTTTCCACTTCAGGACTTATTTCGGGTTTTCTTCCTTTGTGTGGCGCCAGGCCACCAACAGCTGGTCTCTGGTTCCATCCTTTGATTCTTGAAATTAATGTTGAACGGGGTATTTCGAACTTTGCAGCAGCTTCTGTAAAAGTACATCTTTTGCTGAGGATTTCTTCAACTGCCAATTTTAGTTGGTCCTCCGTCCAACTCACTTTTTTGTTTGTTTTTGGAGTGTAACGCCGTGGCATGATCTAAAAAATAAATTTTTGTTCTTTTTAGTTTTTATGAGCATAGAAACGTACATATTTTTCATTCACCCTACATGATTTTAGCATAAAACGTTTGTTGACTTTTTTCTAACCTCAAAAACACATAGCTTTGAAGTGACGAAAAAACGATGAAAAAAGGTTTAATATAAGACTTTCCAACTCAATATTAGCATTGCCCGGCTGTAAAATGATATTTGTGCTAATTATAATGTATGGCTTATCGTACTTACCTCAAAATTATGAGCTCAAAAATCACTTCACATCGCACCGGCTTGACAAAGCGCACGTTAACATGCGCGCGCTGGTGTCACATTTACCCCACTATGCTGCGTCACATTTCCCCCGCAGTTTGCAAATAGTATGGGGTAAATGTGATTCGCAATTTATAATTAATATTTTGCACTGAAAAATCAGGTAACATCCATTTAATGTTGTTTTGAATATATAAGAACTTAAATATAACAGTGACTTTTTTTTTTGATTAGCTTATTTACGTAAAAAATGACTTTGAAGTATTTACGACAAACTTTCATAACCAAACTTTTTTGTACCTCAGCATTGATTCGTAAAAATATATCACTAAAAAGTTGTTTTTATGTTCAGAACTTTTACGAATCGAGAGATAAAGGATCAATTTTGAACAAACAGTGCAAATAAAAGTTGTTTTGAATGTTTAAGTTACTTAAAAATGACGTGTCACACATTACCCCAATGTCACAATTACCCCGGTTGCCCCTACTATAGAATTGCCGGCCGAAAAAAGACAAAAGCTCTTAAAGTTAATTGAAAATTTTATTGATATCGATTCCTGTTCTATCAGACAATTTGCTATACTTATAGGTAAACTCGTTTCTTGTTGTCCCGCCATTGACTACGCATGGCTTTATACAAAACAATTAGAAAAAGAGAAAACTTTTTTACTGTTTTTTAATGACTTTCGCTACGATAATATGATGAAAATATCCGAGGCCGTTAAAGATGAGTTACGGTGGTGGAAAGCTCATATCCCCAGAGATGTACACCTCATTAAGGACAACAATTTTCAAATGGTAATATACACTGATGCTTCTCTAACGGGCTGGGGAGCAACAGACGGAAAGCGCGAAATTCACGGTTATTGGTCGAACAGGGAACAAAAATTCCATATTAATTATTTAGAATTATTAACAGTAAAAATCGCTCTAACACATCTAGCCTCATCCGTACAAGAGGCGCAGATTTTGTTAAGAATCGACAATACCACCGCGCTTTCATATGTAAATAAGATGGGCGGTACAAGAGTAGATAAACTTAGTCGTCTAGCTAGGGAAATCTGGCAGTGGGCTGAAAATAGACGAATCTTTTTATTTGCGTCTTATATCCCGTCCGAAGAAAACACAATTGCTGATTCATTATCAAGGCTAGATCAGATTGACTCAGAGTGGGAATTAAATGACATTTATTTTTAAAAAATTACGGAAAGGCTGGGAATTCCAGACATCGATTTATTTGCTACTCAAAATAATTGTAAATGCCCTCTTTTCATTACATGGAAACCCCAGAGGGAAGCTTTATACATCGACGCTTTTACAATTAACTGGAAAAAATGGTTCTTCTATGCCTTCCCTCCTTTCGCAATGATCGCAAAAGTTTTATCAAAAATTAAGAAAGAAAAGGCATCAGGCATAATTATCATTCCATATTGGAAGAATCAACCGTGGTTTCCACTATTTAATAAATTATCGGTGGGAGAAACCTTGGTCCTCGGACCTGATGATAATCTTTTACTATCTCCTTGCAGGACCATATGCCACCCAAGGTCAAGAAACCTCGCTTTGATTGCGAGCAGAGTATCAGGAGAGCCTTCCTAGAAAGAAATATCTCCAATCAGGCTGCTGATATCATGTTAGCCTCTTTAAGTAAAGCAACATTTAAACAATATAGTTGTGCCTTTAGGCAATGGTCAGATTTTACTTCCTCTAGAAATCTTAACTTTTATGGTTTATCTACGTGTAATGTTATCGAGTTCTTAACAGAAAGATTTAATGCTGGGGCTTCCTACGGTTCTTTAAATTCTTATCGAAGCGCACTTTCGCTTATATCAAAAGACAAAATAGGAGACCATCCAGATATCACTAGGTTTATGAAAGGCGTTTACAGGCTCAGGCCGGTAACCCCCAAATACGATTTCACATGGGATGTCTCTATCGTACTGGATTTTTTAGAATCTTTTGAAGCCCTTACATTTGAAAATCTCACCTATAAGACTATACTATTATTAGCTTTAAGCACAGCCCAGCGCGCTCAAACTATTTCCTTAATTAAATTAAGCAATATTATTAGCTCTCCTAGCGGCTTAGTAATTAAGATAACTGATCTCATCAAGACTTCTAGAGTGGGAAATGCACAACCCTTATTACAGCTACCAAAACTTATAGATAAGCCCGAAATATGTGTTGTTACTGCGCTATTGAATTATATTGACAAAACTAAAACGCTTAGAAGCGGTATCGAAAATGTATTTATTAGTCTGAATAAACCTTATCGGGCAGTCACAGCCGAGACTATAAGTCGTTGGATTAAAAAAGGTTTAACTTTATGTGGCATTGACACCTCCATTTTTTCAGGCCATTCCACTCGTCATGCCTCTAGCTCTAAAGCAAATGAAAAAGGATTAGATTTAGACACGATAAGACGTACCGCTGGTTGGTCTCAAAGATCAAAAGTATTTGCAAAACATTATAATAGGCTTATAAGACCAGAAGGATTTAATTTTGCTAGAACTATTTTGAACTAAGATAAGTTTTGTACTATTTTTCAAATAAATCTAAAAACATAAATAAAACTTATTGCCTTAAAGGAATTTCACCCTTTCTTTCTCCTTCTCTAAACAACTACATCTTGGTAATATGGTAATGTATGAAGAGCGAGGACGTAATATAATTGAACGATCAAACGAACTTACCAGGTGAAGTTCGATCGTAATTATATGAAGTCCTCGCTCGAATACATTACCACCCTCCCCAAAAAAAAAAAAAAAATTCTCAACGAAATATGCATAGACCCTGCCCTAGGATGGAAAGGGCGAAATATTCTAATACTCTGAAGGACTGAGGCAGCGGCTCGCCGGCAGCGGTAGAGTGGCTATGCCACCTAGCCGTGGAGGCGAGAAGCTGTTGTTTGTTTTTAGATACTCTAAATGTGTGATTAATGCAGCAGACGAGGACGTCTACATCTTGGTAATATGGTAATGTATTCGAGCGAGGACTTCATATAATTACGATCGAACTTCACCTGGTAAGTTCGTTTGATCGTTCAAGAATATTGCAATACTAGAAGAAGCAATAAAAGAAGCTTGGTGAAGTATTCCCCCACGAATTTATACAAATTTATATTCATGAATAAAAAATGGGTTATTTGAAGTAATTAGGAATAATGGTAAAGCTACGCATTATAAAGTAATAAAACTAGTTGACGCAATATTCTTATGTTTAATTTACTTAATTTACTGTGCGAAATTCTACGAAATTTTACTTTTTTCTGCAGTGTACCTAATCAGTTGCTCCGCTTTTATATGCACAATTTTAGATAAATGCATCCAGGTAAACGCTCATAGGCGTGATTATTATAGAAACTGCATTTTATGATTGGGATTTCCATAAGTAATAATACCATTATCGACTTGTTTCGTTATACCTCCCCGGCTGCTAGGAAACTGAAAATATTAGGGTGTACCTAACCAGTTGCTCGCCAGTGTATGTATCATTCAAATTCAGGACAAAATCTGTTAAGACCGAAATTAAACTTTTGAAAAAATTTATATTCTGTATATTCTGTAATATCAATAAACTTTTATATGAACTAATTATGTATATCTTTTTCTTCTTTTATAGCCATAGAATTTCCTGACTAAATATTTATTGTTTATTTTCATATTATAAACAGTCATTTTGTTTCTAACCTTTTAGGTTCTGGAGACCGTTGCACATACAACACATAAAATTCAATTTTAAACTTTATTAATCATAATATTCATTTTTGTTAACATAATTATATAACATTTTAATTGAATTCATGCAATTGACATATTAAGTAAATAAAACAGTTCCTTGTGCCTATACGAATTTGTTGTTGAATTAATTCTATCTAAATATTAAATCGAAGAAATAATTTATTATTGTAATAAAAACATGTTATTTTGCTAGTAACAATTTTCATTAAATTAATGCAATGGATAACATTAAATAAATAAAACAATTTTTGAGCCTATGCTATCAAATCAATGCAATATTTCATTATAGTAATTAAAATATTTTATTATACTAGTAAAGTTTAACATTAAAATAATACAAAAGATGCATTAAATGAATGCAACCAATTCTTGAGCCAAAGTGATTTATTTGTCGAATTAATGCCACCTTATTTTTGAATCAAAGTAATATTTTTATTATTTGATTGAACAAAGGCATTACTTTAATGCTGAACCGACATTGGTTAGAGAAAACCCAAAATTGTTTTCTTAATCAAAACGAGCTACTACCAATAAAAATTTTCATGGGCTCGAATTTATTACCTTTTTTCATTGATATTAATGTAATTTTTCATTGATCGAAGAAGATTTTTCTCTGGGTGTACACATAATATATACTTTTTTTAATTTTGGCTTTTAGCTGCTGAGTTCTGAATTACCAATTCAAATTAAGAATATAAGAGAAAATGCGGTAATCACGAAACAAGTTTTGAAGGCTACCAAGCGAATGCTGGGAGAAAACTTGGAAGACGTACACTGATAAAACAGTTATGTTCTTTAAAATAAATTTATTTATTTGGAGATAATTTTATTCCTACAAGTACCTATACTAGATTTATCTGATAACTCTAATATTACCCTGAAATCAATTGAATTATTTAACTCCAGTCTAGCATTTGTTTGATGCCCATTTATTTTATGCGATTATAAATTGTTTAAGGGAAACGAAAATTCAAACTATATATTGTAAGGAAGTATTCCACTTGTGACAATATTATAACAATTTTATAACAAACTCAATTTAATTCTGTGAGCTTAGTAGCCAATTTACCAGAAAACAATGAGTTTATTCCCCTCAAAGGTTGTAAGCATTTTCTTCGGCATATGTGTTACATTTGAGTCAAACAAAATGTCTTGTCCCTTGACTTAGAAAAAGCTTCAATATAATTAATCATATAGTTCCAATCAAACTAAATTTATTTGTCTGAAATAAGAGTTTGGTGCTACAAATTCGCTGACTTTGTTCCTGTGAATTTCATTGCCTTCATATTGTAGAAATGCCTACACATACCGCGGAAGGGAATGTAAATGCATGCTGCATTTCTCGGAAGCGAATGCGAGGCAGCCGTTACAAAATTATTTTCGCTGCTTGTATTGTATATAACTGTCATTATCACGCAAATTTTTCCGTTTGCGCGACAGAGGCATCATCTTCCCACTTCATTTTGTGTGAAGCAATTGAGGTACATCCTGCTTCTGCACATTCTTGCATCAGAGCATCGCAGCTCTTATAAGCTTTTGCGAACTACACAAGAGAGTGCACGGAACAGATCCAGAGTTGTAGCAAGCATATTTTCGTTTGAGGGTTGCAATCCTTGTGTTGTGCGCATGTGCACGTGACTGTTCTGCTATCTTCGATCGTTTCGCAGTACCGCCATTCATTGGACTCTTTTGCTCGTCCTTGCATGATACGAGGGCTCGTGGCATCATGTCTCACTTAATTTGAACTAACTTGACACGCGGATCTACATAGTGCTGCTGTATCTCTTTAACCCATTAACGCCGAGGTGATCAGAATTTTTAGTAACTTTTCAACGTGTTTATTTCTTATGTTATCGGACCAAAAAAATAATGTAATATCTCTATTCCTACGTGAAATTTGATGCCCTTTCAGAATCTAAGCTCAAAATTTCGATTAGACACCGAGAAAAAAAAATATGGCCGATTAAAACGTGAAAAACGTGAAAATTTTCGAAACAATATTTTTTTCGCATATTCACGTAGGAATAGAGATATTGCATTATTTTTTTGGTCCGATAACATAATAAATAAACACGTTGAAAAGTTAGTAAAAATTCTGATCACCTCGGCGTTAATGGGTTAATTAAAGTACGCGTCGCATCTTAGCCACTTCAAAAAATTGTTTGGAATAACAATATGTATTAAATAACACAGCGGACTGTAAAACGTGAAATGTGCAGTGAAATGAGAAAATTTTTACGGGGAAGCCTGCAGACTTACATTCCGGTTTTTGAGTGTAAGTACAAGTGTATGCATTCATTAAATAATGTGATAACATCATTTTTCAATTACTCATTATATTTATTTTAACCACAATGTGTTAGCATATGACGGTAGGATTTAGTTGAGTTGCATTAGTTTTTTCCAACACTGTATATGCCCACTTTAGGTGATACAGTTTATCTGGTTCAAGGGTTGAAGTTTGGAGACTCTATTAGGATAGATTTAATTATAACTAATTCATATTTCTTCCAGAACAAGAATTGCAATTTATGTACTTCTTTGCAAGATATTACAGATGATATGTTAAAATCTTTAATCCCAAAAATTGGTCATCAATCAATCATTTTTAAAAATAGACTTGAAGACTTGAAACAAAACCAAGTATATTAATATTATAAATTTTATTTCGTGTTATTTATTTCTGCTATTTTTTTAGTCAAATAATATTATGCCTCCTTTTAAAATGAGTAAAGATACCAATGATTGCATCGCATCTAGTTCAGTTCTAGATTATAATATACAAGACACACTCAATATGGAAGTATTCAGTGAGACTGAAGAAAAGAAGAAAAATTTGAATCCTTCATCGAAGACAAATTCTCCACACATATTAAGCCAAGTAGTTTTTACTTTGGATGATTCAATAATAGAGAGTCCAAGAAAGAAAGCAAAAATTGTTCCTGATGTGAAGAATGTTTTACCAGAAACATTTAATCTTGAGGAACTCTTAAAAAAGGATTGCATTGGAAATGCCATCCTGTCTATTTATAACAATATGCAGATCCTCGATGTACGATCACAAAATTATTTAGTCGAAGTAGTTGTTCATTATTTCCTGAATAATGACTTTGGGTGGGTTTTATTTTATATTAACAAAAGAGAATTATAAATTAACTCCATTAATTTCATTTTTCAAAAGGCGTTTAACTAATGAAGCATTCAACGAATTAGCTAACAGAATTGTCGAGATTTTCCCTAATGAAAATAAGCTGGTATATTACACAGCCCCAGTTAAAAAAAGAGATTCCAGAGAAAGAAAATCTGGGGTTTCCAAAGGAAAACTGGTAGATAAATACCGTAATAACTTAGCGTTCCTTCGAAAAGCGAAAGTCCTGCCTTCTCGTTATGACGAAGATAGCAATATAGAATCAGATTTAGATAAAGGTAATATAGCCTCTTTCAGAGTCATATTTGTTAGTTGAATATATTCGGCTTTTTTTTCAGAGCAGTCTTTAAATGCACAAGACAGCCTGACATGGTTGAAAAATAATGTCGGTCCTTGGGAGGATGTGAAATATCATTGGGAACAATCTTTAATTATTCGAAAAGTACATTTCCAGAGAGAATGCACTATAAAGGAAATATTTGAAGAATTTCCAATTTTAAAATCCAGCAAAGGATATTACTTAGTAAGTAAAATAAATTAATTAATATTATTTGGGTATAGTGTATCATTCTGGAAACTAATTAAATCTTTGTACTTCTTTCCAACTCTCGTATCTTTACTCGTTTTTCTATTATTAAAAAAAAACTTTGTCTTTTAGACTGAGTAAAGCTATGTTCACACTAGGCAAATATTTGATACTTTTGCCGCAAATAAATTTGACTCAAGTGTGAACGGACGTGAAAGAAGGCGAAAATATTTGCGGCATCTTGTTTGATCGTATTTGACGCAAAGGAATTTTTGTCAAATATTTGACTAGTGTGACCATAGTGTGACCACCTCATATCAAATATTTGCACATTATTTGCCCAAAATTTTATTTGACAATGCAGAATTTCTGCATTGTCAAAGCGGTCAAATAAAATTATTATTTTAATATGATATTGCGAGATATTCGGTCGCGTTTATTTATGTCTGGTGAGTATTGGAATATTTACATATCTATATATAAATAAGCAAAAGCAAAACAGTTCGGAACCATTTTCTACTATGTTTGTTGGGGGTTGGAGGTGAAAATTGTTATATTTGATAACATATATATGCCTTTCTAAATGCTTTTATGCTTTTTGAATATATTCTACGTAAGGAGCCCCAATATGAATTCATAAGGGCTCGCATACATAATTTCACGCACACACACACACACACACACATATAATATATATATTGTTACCAGATTTACCATCCGAGCGGCTGGCTGGCAAACGGCCCGACTTGCCTCCGCCCACACCTCACACTTCGTGCGATTTTCTTGAGAATTTTGCTCGTCCGCCAAGAACTTCTGAGATCCTCGCAGGCGGACGAGCTCAAAAATGCTGGCGTTTCGATCCAGAACGCCAAGCCGATCTCTTCAGTGTGGCTACGGTTTGACGGTCTTGCCACAGACGCCCGCGATCATGGGGACCGATCGCCAGTCCTTATAACCGTGCTGTTAAAATCCGAAGTGTGAAGTGTAAGCGAAGGAAAATCTTGTAACAATATACATACAAATATGCGCACTAACATATATACATTTGCACCTGCGTGAATTAGTGCATGTATGCTTGTATGCTTGTGCGCGCACCTGTTTATGTGTGTGTACCTGTCTGTATGTGAACAAGCATACATGCACTAATCCATGCATGTGCAAGTGTATTGTATTTAAGTGCGCATACCTGTATGTATGTACATATTGTATAAGTGTGTGTGTGCGTGAAATTATGTATGTGAGTCCTTATGACAAATATGACTCCTTACATAGAATATATTCAAAACGCATTTATAAAGGCATCTGTATGTTACCAAATATAACAATTTTCACCTCCACCCCCCGCGCCTCCACTTTTCGACCCCCACTTTTTACCTCTGGGGATGAAGTCCTTGGACCTTCTCTTACCCCCTCCATCCCCCACCACCGCCCTCCGACCGACGGTCCAATCATTTAGACATTTACCCTTTTTTTGTTTCATGGTAGCTATTTAGGTGGTTCCAAACGTAATTCATTCAGTAATTTAGCACAACACCCATCAGTTTCACGTCGACACAACCATTTCCGAACCCAAACATAACGACGACGACGATGACGAATGGATTTTTCACTTTCAATTACATGGAATGCAGCCGCGCCAAGACAAAGAATCAATAAATTATCTTCAATATCTTTATTCATTTTAAATTTTAAAAAACATCTTCATTTTGCGACAATCAAAACTCAACTGACAATTTCAGTAAATAAATTTCCATTTGCCCCGAACTTGGCAAATAAATTTTGGTGATAATGTTTGACTCAAATGTGAACGGGTGTCAAACATTTGCCCATGGGTCCCAATCAAAATTGTTTGCCAGCAGTTTGCTAGCAAATAAAATGGTCAAATATTTGACCCAATGTGAACAACGGTCAAATATCAAATGTGGCAAATAATATTTTACGCAATATCAGGCAAATAATTGTGTGTCAAATATTTGCCTAGTCTGAACCTAGCATAAGGAATATGTCCTTTCAAATTAAGATTTATGCACTGACACTCGTTCAGTCAAATATGTCTTAAAAGCATTAGAATAAATTTGTCCTCAAATTGGCATTTCAGCCACAAAGAAATAAATTTTAAATGTTGTCTATTATGAAATTTACCTTTTTATATGTGTATGTCATTGGATTAAATGTTTCCTTTATTAACAAAATACAGATTGAAAATGATTTCTCGGCCATCTATCCGGGCAAGGCTGACTTAATTGCAAAAAATTTCGAAGTATTCTTTCAAAAGCTCCTAAACTTTCGGAGAAGCCATATTCACGCTGGTGACAATGTTCTTTTGGATTGCCTACAAAATGCAAATCTTGGAATTGGTAATCGTATTTATCAGTATTATTTTATAATTTTTTAATAATATGTTTTTAGACTCCCAACATTATATTATGATGACACTTATCGCTTCCTTAATGCTCTGTAAAACTCACAACACCAGTAATAAAAAAGGTAAACGGTTTTGGAAACCCACTATTGCTGACAGTAGAGAAGGAATAATTGTACATGTTAAGGTAAGACACTTTTCTTAATAATAAAAATTAATATTTTAACTAATTTCATTACCTCAGACTCCAGAAAATATAGAGGAAGCCGTAGAGCAAAGGCGAAGCAAATTGCAGAAACTTGGACTAACATTGCAACCTCTGATAATTGCTCAGGGACCCTCAACAGTCAAAATTAAAAGTCGCATGTATCTATTGATAACATACTTTATGAAGTGCCAACCCTGTTTAAAGCAATAGACGTGTGTTTTAAAGTATTTCATGTGCTTTGGGTTAAATATCCTGTTGAATCAGAACAGATTTGGTTATTGGTACAAATGTGTATTTCTGACATTAAAACGAAATGGGATAAGTGCATTCCTAACGTTATAGATGTAACAAACAAACTAAACTTTGGAGATTTGTAAGTAACTCTTTTCCTATCTTTGTGACACATTTTTCATAAGCTTAGATTTGCTCATATTTTACTTCTGAATCCATTGGGATCACGAGCTGGAACACATAAGTTAGGATTGAATTGATTCCCAAATTGTCTGCAATTAAAACAATTGGAGTAAAATAAACGGTCACATTCAAGGCAGCACCAAACTGAATACCCTTTGTTTCTAATATTTTAAGCTGATTTATAAGAGCTTGGAAAGTTGCTCTATTGCCATGAACTGATCTATCTGAAGAAAAGAAAAGCGCACCCAAAATATATTTTCTAAACGAGAGCAAAACTCAGGTGGAACACCGGCTATAGAATAAAATATAGCTCCTAGCTTATGTGTTTATTAGTAAAGAAAAATAGTTTGTAGTTATTTTGTAAAATTAATAAAATCAAATCCGAAAAATTGAACGCTTTTCAACCGCCGAATGACCTCATGATTTGAGGTACATACAGTGACTCTCAAAACTGATCACATGGTGGTAGTTTAGGATTTTGCAAGTAGTTCATTAACGGTAACAGATATTGTAAAACTGGTTGCGTAATATTGTAGAGGGCAAAATTGTCTATAGAAATGCTCCGATACATTTTGACATCCGATTGACCATTTTTGTGTTATTTAGGAAATAAAACTGTCGAATTTCACTACTTTTATTGTGGTTAGCGAACATTCTCATTCGCCCAAGGAATCAATGTTGCCAAGACAAAAACGTAAAATTACAACTGACTTTCACCCGACAGACAAGACAAAAAGGATTTTGGTAATTGTTATTTTGTGTGCTATCCCGTTGATTTAAAATATGATTAGTTGTGCAGACTTGTTTTTTGAAGACATCTCCGAAAACGTAAAGATGAGCAGACTCCGAAAAAAATTCGAGATTGCTCTAACCCGTTGCCGCGATCCGATCATCATATTCAAATTTGCGACGTAGATATTGAAATTTCTTCTAAATTTCCACTTTGTTCAGCCGCAGAACTATGTGAATTGGAAGCGAAATTGAAAGAGAGCAAATATTTAGAATCGATGTTGAGAACATCCTATTTTGAATTTTTTCAGATTGAACTAAAATAAATTTATTTTACCTATAGAAGACATACATATTTAGACTAAAAGGAATCTCAACGTTATTACAAGACCTATGTAAACAAATTTTTGACGATCAATGCTTACAAAATTTCAATTGGGACGGGCGCCTGGGAAAAAGAGCATTAAATAAGTTAACTCTTATTGAAATGTTATATGGTATAAGCAAATAATATCCCTTTTCGAATATTTAAATATTAATTTATATTGCAAAATTCATTGCAGATATATATTCAACTCTTGGAAAAAATGAAAAAGAAATAAGGAAAGTGGACGAAATGAGCCACAATAGATAAGCATAAGAAAAGAATATGGAATTAGATTTATGTTTTTAAGTTGCAATATTTATTAATGTTTTACTTTTATATCCACTTTTAAAAATATTGAATTCGATTTGAGTTTTTCTATGTTCCTTTTTAATTTCATCAACAAATTTAGATTATTTTAATACATGTATTTGTGTTTGGAATAAATTTCATTTTATTTATTTTATTTTCTTCATTTTGTTGTGCAGAAATATTTACTCAATATAAATTTACCGGTAAAAATACTAGTAATCTCCTAGTAAGTCTACTAGTAATTTTCAAATAAGACTAGTAGTAATTTGCAACTAAGACTACAAGTATTTTGAAGGTAACTCTACCAGTAATTTTCAGGTAAGTCTACTAGTAATTTGCAAGTAAGACTACTAGTAATTTGGAAGTAAATGTACTGGTAATTTTCTAGTAGTACGATTATAAAATACAAGTAATTTGTTCGTAAATATACTTGGTAATTATCGGACAAATTTACTGCAAAAGAAAGAAACACGGATAGGAGGTATATAACAAGTATATAGGGTAACTTTTTCTCGACGTCCTATCCGTTTTAACACAAAAACTATTGGTAGTACTAATGGATAATTAACTGGTTAATTAGCCTGGTCCTGGTTAATTAACCTGGTCCTGGTTGATTAACCTGGTCCTATTAAACATTAATAACTTTAAACTATTGAAATAACACATTAAATTAATAGACTATCTAATAAAAGAAAAAGGTCTGTGTTGATGCAACGATTGAAAATCGAGCCGGCCGCCCAGAATGTTGATGCAACGATGGAAAATCGAGCCGGCCGGAAACACCATCGACATCGACGGATTCATCACTCAGCACACGCGCCCTGGGACAGCGTTTTTTCTATCGCCGGTCATCAACCACCGAACAGCGACCCAGCAAATTTGGATGGCACGAGGCGCGGGGTCAGCATTTGGGCGATCGATCAGGCGAAAGTCAATTGAGAGCGGCGGCAGTGATCTAGTAAAAGCGTTCGCGACCGGACTTCATATGACCGACCGACATACCTTTTCCTATTATTTCAAAAGGTTTGTGTAGTCTTGAAAATTATATCTTGTGTTTAACGATTGTAAAAAATTATTGTAGAAAGTTATTGAGACTTGTAGATTGTGTTAACTATTGTTAAAGGGTTATTATAATCTTGTAGAATACGTTGTGCAATAAATTTCATTTATTAAGTGTAACAGTACTAGAAAAAAAGAAATAGAAATCGTTCAACCAAATTTTTTATTTATTTATTTATTTCCATTTCATCAACAATCTGATTACTACAAAGTAAGAAGTAATATGCAAGGGTTAATTGCAACGAAGCTGATGTTTGACTCTAGCTTTCGAAAAGTTGAAATCAATTATATTGTAGAAAGAATTAAAGGTGCGTGACATTGACGTAAGAGGTTCAAATATGCCGTAATTGGTACGATGAAATGGAACATGGAAGAAACTCTGATCCCTCAATGAACGCGACGGGACCGAAAAGTTAAACATGGCAACGATCTCTGGTGAATTAATTTTGCCCATCATACAGTCATGAGTAAAGACTACTCGGTGATGCGTGCGGCGTTGTTCCAGAGACTGAAACGGAAGTAGCTTGATGCGGTCTGGATAAGGAGGCAGAATGAGAGGGTTGTTCCACGGAAGACCTCTGAGGGCGAACCTAAGAAAACGTTTCTGTACCGCCTCAATACGTTGAATATGAATTTTGTAAAACGGAGACCACACTGGACTGGCATACTCCAAGATAGGTCTGACAAACGTGCAGTATAAAGACCTGGTAATAAAGGGGTCATCAAATTCCTTAGCCCAGCGCTTGACGAAGCCAATTGACTGAAAAAACGAAGATTTTCAAATTTTTCTGTCTCTTCTGTGGACCAAATAGTCCACAGAAGAGACGAAAAATGGTCTTTTTACAAGATTACTTTAATTAGTTCAATTAAAAGCAATATAATTTAGTACTACCTATTTTTAATTACAATAATGAATTCATTTTTCCTCCAATCATTCAAAAATAACCTCTAAATTTCCATGGAAAATTCTTTTTTCCCAAATTATTTGTGCTTCAATCATCAGTTTAAAATAAATTTTAGAATTAAACAAAGTTATGGATGGGGCTACTCTTGATAGGTGCTTTATTTGCAATTCATCAAAAAATAAAAAAATAAAACAAAAAAGAACCAAAAAAATTGTTTTTTTCTTTTACACTGCCCGAACATTATTTTTGCGTTTGACCCATCTGCGAAAACAGTAAAGTTTAATCTAAATAATGTGATATCACATAACTTTGACCGGGCAAAATTTTAAAGTAATACCAGCAAGCATCATGAATCTTCATTCTGCCTGCAGCTTCTGTCGCGTACGTTTTCGGCATGTGCACTCAGTGAGTTGTGAGTTTTTTAAAGTTTTTTTGATATTTTAACAATTTAAAAAAGCAATAAAATGGAAACAAGAAATTACGTTATATTAAGTGATCCTGAGAACATATTCTCTCAAAGCAGTAAAGTTGCATTTGTAAGTGGTTCGGAGGTACAAAGCTGCTGATCGAAGACAAATTAAAACAAGTGGAGTGCAAAAACTTTGGATTTGATGTAGATATATGCAACAGGTTAAAATGTAAGTAAAGAGAAATGTTTTATTTTAATTTAATTTATTAGAACTAGTCGTCGCCTACTGGTCGAAATTCGACCGTAATTCATTAAATTCAGTCAATCTGTTAGCAATAAAATATGGCTGTTTGACCACAGACTACCATGTGTTTGAAAATGGCAGCATGAAGGTAAAGAATGAATATTTTATTTTATTTATCGATTACTAGGCAACAGCACTTTTGTTTCCTGAAATGTTATCACTAATATTATATATTTTTGGGGTGCTGATTTGAGATCTGAAGTCAGATTTTTTGTATCAGCTTTAGTTTTTGAGAAAAATAGGATTAAATACTACAAAATGCGATATTTTGATCATTTATCAAAAATCATTACAAAATAACGGATTGATCCATAAGCTTATGATTCAAATGATAGCTGAAATCTTAAGCTTCTATATAAAAATAAAAAAAGCTTTGAAGAATTTCGAAATAATCAGTGAATTTTACTTTTTTCCATAAACTGATTTTTTCATACAATTGATGACGAATAAATATCACTGCAAATGTACACTCTTGAGAAACTTGTTCGCCAGGTTATTTAATTAGATGCTACTCCTATTTTTGATTATATTATAAACATATGTGAAAATATATCAAATCACTGAGAAAATAATCAAATCTGGAGACGGTCCTGTATAAATTATTCACCGAAAACAAAAATTAGTTAAATAAATCAAAAATTGTTAATGACAATCTAAATTTACATGATGCAACATAACATTCTGTTTTCGTAAATAAATCAAATATTTTTCAATCGCAGTAACTGATTTATATTTTATTTATCGTTCATGAGAACAACTGTTCATGGCAACCGAATTTTATCTAATCCTTCAACAACTTGCTGATTATCACAGACGAAATTTGGTTCTCTGAACAAAACAATTTGTTATTGAAAGTATTTCTTGCTACAAGCACATAGGGAAGTTATCGTAAAGAATTAATTGCTGCAGCAACAAAATTATTTATTCCCTGTGAAATAATTATTTTATAAAATCAACTAAAGCAACAGTCAAACGAAATTTTATTATCCTAATCACATCGAAGCCTTGGGTCAGTTACCACAAACGAATGAAACAATTCAAGACCTCAAGAGTAGTTGTCACAACCGAAGCGTTGATGTCACAATTAAATGTATTGTTACAATTTTGCCCGCCGAGCTGGCGGACAAAATTGCACAAATTTCCTCCGCTATAATTCTGTTGAGGATACGCACGCTCATCCGCTGAGGCAGACGAGTTTGAAAAAAAAAAAGATCGGCGTTTCGATCTGGGGCACTGATCAGATCTCATCAGTGTGGCTGATGATCAGTGCCCCGAGCCACAGACGCCAAATTGGGCAGATCGAAAGCCGATCCTTATATCCTCTCGGGGGAAACCCCAAGTGTGAATAATAGCGAAGGAAAATTTTGTAACAGTATGTTTGTATTAAAAAATAATCGTTAGATAAACCAGAGTTAACAGGCGTCCTTTGTGTTTTCAGTCAGTTTAGTTCTTTGGTTTGGATCAGTCGCGTGTGTTGTGCTCTGTTTTTGAGTTTTTGGATTAATTAAATTAGATTCTAATTTCTTCATTTGTATTCAGTTAGTTGAAAGTAATTTTTTTAATACTAAATTATTTAATTTAATTATTTTGGACACGACGTTAATATTACAGAATTTTATAAAGGATACAATTTACTTTTCCTTAAAATTGTTCATTCTTCATATATAAGTAAGTGTGAAAATAAATATACAATAGTTTGGGATTATTAAACCTGTTAAGAAACAAACAAAAAACACTGTAAAATTTAGATATGTCAATGAACTGTACTTAGACCTATCAATAAACTGTACTTAGACCTATCTGTTAAGCCTAAAAGGAAACAATAAAAAATAAAAAATAAAAAATTAAATGTTTACTTGCGCCTCATGCCTGATTAATGACATTTGCCTGATTAATGACATTTGTCAAATTTCAAGGAGGTGGCATATGGCAGTACTCATTAAACATTTAGACCACTTAGACCTTCTAGTACTACAATACTGTCTAAAGTCACGGATACAGGCAAGGATAAAAGCCGATGCAGATCCAACGACCAGGCAGATCAAAGTAAGATCTCGATGGGAAATAATCCATCATCAGAATTATAATCTGAAACTACCAGAAAACTAATCTGGCCTAACAAAACTCTACCAGAATATTAATCTGGACACTTTATCAGAAATTTAATCTGAGAATACTTCATACCAGAACACTAATCTTGTACTTAGTCGGGAAACTAATCTGACTCTATTAGTCTTCCGTGCCAGAATACTAATCTGGACTTTAAGTTCAGAAAGTTAATCTGAATCAAAGATAACACTGCCAGAGCTAACGCTGGAATATAAGCTCAGAAAATTAATCTGAACATTACTCTTAATTTGAGACTTAGTCTCAAAATATACTCTAATACTTACTGGTTACTCTTTCTCTAATTCCAGAACTAAATTAAAAGGAGTTATACCACACGAATTACGATCAACACCCTTTTTTGTGAATTAACATTGACATTATAATTTTATCGAAGTTTTGAACTTGAACTGAATTTATATTAACTTTTGTTCTTGAAATTGAATTTTTACCTTAGACTAGTTATTTGTACCTGAATTCTAAATTTCAAGTCTTTCTAAGTTTGTGATAGTTGGCAATAAAAGTGAATTTTTTTGGAAACTTCGCACATTTTATTTCCGGCACCTCATAACTAGTGCAAAGATCGCACACTATCAATAAGCCGTACTTAGAGCTGTCAATAAACTGTACAAAACAATGCATTGTTTTAAATATAAATCCTATATGCATATTATTACGAAATTGTAATGAGTCACAATTGAAATTAGTGTTTGCTTGTATTATCATAATATAAATACATTTCTAAAAAATTCACATTTAATGATTTTTAAAAGTGTATTGAAAATTAAAGGAACATGAATTATGATTTTATTGACAAAATAATGATAATTCAAGCAAACATTAATTTCAGTTGAGATGAAAGAGCTACTTCATTTGCTGCAACCGAATAAGCACTCCAAATTCGATCGATGCAACAAACGATTTCACTGCAGCTACCACATATTGTTTCTGACAACATTTATTGTTAGTTAGTGATAGCAACAACAAATATTTTGCTTGTGGCAAAAAATATTACGTCCCCGCAACCGCAAAAGTAGTCGTCGCAAAAGAGAAAGCCAAGTCACTACAAACGAAACAGATATATTTCAGACCACTGAAATGTATAGTAGGGCAAGTACGAAGTTGTGACAACTGATTATTTCTCTGGGTGTGTAAATTACATAGTTTTATTTACTTAGCAATTCAAATTTAAATTTATACATAGGTACTATACAAGAAGCACATGAATTTGAAAATAGACTCAGCAAAATTAAAAAAGGCACCCAACCACGTGTCGTTGGTGGAAACATGCATGAAGACACTTTTACTGCTTATGTGAGAGGGAAGGGGGCCCAAAGCGGGCACCTTAAGGTTAATTAAGAGAAAAACATGTATAAATACGTAAACGAGAAAAACTGTTATTGCTATTAGATGCTTAATTTAATGTAGTTTAGTAGTCAATGGTTTTCGTATATCTCAAATATATAAAACAGGAACTCAAATACGAAACCCTTTCAAATGCTCGCTTTGCCCGGGGGGGGGGCCTAAACCGGGCATAGGCTTAAGGGTAAAGTGGGCACGCAGCGGGTGCATTATTTTTTATTATTGTTGAAATAACTTCGAGTTCTGACGTCTGTGCAGCGCCACGGGTATGATATACACAACCCTGCATCTGTTTGATTTGTGACACGAGCTCCTTCTTCTGTCTCAGGATTTCATCAAGATCAGACGTTTTTGCTTATTTAAGTTCTCAGTGGAATGATTTTGTTAATAAGGTTTTGTTAAGTTAAAAGACTGAATATAATCTAATATTGTGTTATTGTCACCATACAATAAACTGAAAAACATTTGAAGTGGAGTTATTTTTTTGGTGTTTAACAAAGGAAAATATTAAAGCGTCCAACAGGTTGTGGGCCACGCTTCCTTTCTTTTTTTTGTTTTTTGTGTGCAAATAATTCAGACGAAATTACAGGGTTATGTAAGTAGATGCAATATTTTTTTTCTCAGGTGTTTAAGCACGAATTAGAAGATTAAAAAAAAAATAATAAGAATCAGAATTATACATAAAATATAAAACAATTATATGTACATAGCGTCGGTGCATTTCTTGGAAGCAGATATGCTTAGCGTGGGGTTGATTCTCAGAAGTACAGGCTTGGCGTCAGCACAGTCCTTGAATTTTTTTTGGTATTAATATTCAGTATCAAAAGTAATATAATGAAAGCAGAGAAATTCATACGAATATTTGTTAGAGGAAATGTTATCCGAAAGCACAATTTTATTCGGGTAACAGTTCAGAATTAAATTGAAACTTTTTTATTAAAAAAAAATATAAAAAAAAGAAATGCATGTGTGACGAACAGGCTGTGCATGGGAATTGCACGTGCATGAGCAATTATGTTTTTTTTCTGTGAAGGCTTGGCGTACATGTGTGTGCGATCGCCCCTCTTACGCCATTGAGTTGATTGCAGTGCGTCAATTTAAAGTGGGAGGGAGCACACGTGTAATGTTGAGACTAACGGAACTTGTTGCGTGCTAGAGTGAACTTAACTTGCTGTGCGGTTAAGGGAATGACAGCAATAAATGAAAAAATTGAATATAAATTTAATACAATAAATTGATAAATGAATGTTTGGTTTAAATTCAGAAATGTCAGAAGTAAACAGGGAGGAAGGGAACCCTGAGAGATCAGAAATGGAAAATCAAGAAAGAACTCCACCACAGAACAGTGGTGCTCAAGGTAAAAGTTTCAATGTATTCAGAATATAGGCAATTTTTTTTAGAGAACCCAGATCTGGAATTTTTGTTTTTTTTCTTACATTGAAATAAAATAGGAATTTAGAAGTAAAGATAAAATCCAAACAATTATCAGAATAATTGTCCTATAAATAATTCAGAAAATATATATATATATTATAATAATATCTACGAATATACAAAATTGTGTTTTTCTCAAGACGACATTCCGGAAGGAAATTATACGCCACCAGGGTTACCAATCATGTGTACCATAACACCGAGCGAAAGAAGGTTAAGAAGTGATCTTAATCGAACAATTGATCAGATGGTATCGTCAGCCGAAATAAATAAAAAGGCGGCAGAATCCATGGAAAGAAGTGCAAAGCTCATGGCAGACTCTATAAAATCCTTAACGGATTTGTATAAAATCAGAAGATCAGAGATGAATATGCCCTTATTAAACTCTACTTTTAATAATAATGAAGATAACACAAATTCAGAAGTCACAAATCAAAATCAAAACATAGTTAGTCAAACAAGTAGCATAGGGGAGTTAAGTCAAACGGTCAGAGATCTTAGACGTTCCGTAGATTCTAGTAATAATGCAAATAAGTTTCACATTAAAAGAAATTACAAATTAACTCAGAGTACGTCTTTGAATGTTTGGTTTGATTACTTGTCATCTGAATTACAAACGTATGATTTACTTGATCTCATTAAAGAAAGCACACACACAAATGATCAATATACTTCAGATGAATTAAATAAAAGAAAAATGCTTGTCAGAGACATTATAATTAACCATGTTGATGAGTATTATCACAGGAAAATTATAAACATTAAAGAACCTTTACAAATCATGAAAAAGATTAAAGAATTCAGAAAGGCAGAAGCAAACATTTCAGCTTCTTCTGTCAGGGTTCAACTATACAGTATAAAAATGCCATCTAAAGAAACAATTAATAATTTTTGTGATCGTTTTGAAACTATTGTTAGAGAGTACGAAACATGTGAAGAGATGATACCTCTGACAGAGGAAGAGAAACGATCAGCGTTTTATAAGGCAGTATCAGAAGTATATAATATGTAGTTTAGCTACAATAAACTACGCTAAGAAACAAAACACAAACACTGATATGACAATAGATGATATTAAACAATATATTTTACAGATGGAAGCGGAAAAAAAAAAACAGATGTTCAGAAGGAAAATAAGGCCAAAGTAGCTCTAAGGTCAGAGCATGATAATATAAAATGCTTCAGATGTAACAAATTTGGACATTTGGTGAGAGACTGCCCATTAACACAGTACTCCTTGTGGTACTGTTTTTTTTGTCAGGACCTAAAACACCATAAGGGGGACGATTGTCCAAATAAAGACAATCCCAAAGACGGGTATGTTAAATTTCAGAATGTTAATAATTTTAAGAAAAATAATAATTACACAAATAAACACAACACATTCAAATATAAAAATAATAAAAGTAGAGGCAGAGACATATTCAGAAGTAATAGGGGTCGCGTATTCAAACGAACTGCTGGAATGGAGATACCAAAGCAGAAAATTAAAAACATAAAAGCACGTTTAACAGGTAATAATAATAATTATGATACACAAAAATCAGATTTTAACAGTAACTCAGAAGATGAAATAGTTTTCATAGCAGACTCAGGAGCAACTGAGCACATAATCAACAAAAGTATCTATTTACATAATTTTAAGGGAAGTTGTGGAGAAATAATCAGAAGTGCAAATAAAAATAAGTCAGCAAATATCACTGTAGATGGAAAAGGTGATTTATACTTAAAACATATTTCCGATAAAAATAGAGTTATTAAATTGTCAAATGTACTAGCTGCAGAGGATATATCAGACAATTTAATATCCCTCAGAAGATTTGTAGACATAGGAATAGGAATTTATTTAGATAATCAGTCAATAGTCATTTTTGATAAATCTACAGGATTAGAATATCTAAAGGGCAACTATAAGAAACCTAATTGAGAAATTTCTTTATGGGTAAATAGATCAGAAAACAACAACATAAGTCAGAATGAGAAGTATGATATATATTCATGTATAGCCCGTATAGGTACTTTGGATGAGCTCCTTGAACAATCTCAAGTGGATATTATGGAATTAGACGATGTAAATAATTTAGAAAAAGAAACAAATAAATTATCAGATGATCCAGCTGAGATTGGGAGGGAGAATAGGGAGATAATCCAAAATGACGAACAAGAAAATTCAAATGGGGAAAAACTCGAATTTGATGACAATATGAAGGAATACAAACTTATAAATTTAAATCAGAATTGTGAAAAGGAAATACAGGAAATACTTAATAAAAATTCAGAAAATGAGTTAGATGAGAAAAACAAAAACAAAATAAAAGAGTCAATGCTGTGGCATATCAAATTTGGGCATGTATCACTTAAATACTTGAAGATACTTCAGAAATCGGAAGAAAAATTAAAACATGTGAAATTTGATAATTCCATATCAGACTGTGAAATTTGTATAAAAGCAAAAATGGAAAAATTACCCTTCTCAGAGAACAGACTCAGAGCAACTAGACCTTTAGCTAGAATACATACAGATGTTATGGGACCTATTAAACCTGCTACATTTCCAGGAGGGAATAGGTTTATAATAGTTTTTGTTGATGACTATTCTAGGTTTGCTAAGGCATATGGGATGAAAAATAAAAGCGAAGCGGGAGATTGTTTGGGAAAATTTTTAGTAACTACAAGAAATTTATTAGGTAAAAACGAAAAAGTAAACTTTATTAGAACGGACAATGCTAAAGAATTGGTTGGGGGAAAATTTTCAGAAGTTATGTTAAGAGAAAACATTGAAGAGGACTTTGCTCCTCCTTACACCCCCGAACATAACGGAACTTCAGAAAGATTCAATAAAACTCTACAATGGAGAATCAGAGCTCTAATGTTGGACTCTGGATTGCCTAAGCATATGTGGATGTTAACCTTGGAAGCCTCTATACATATATACAATAGAACTCCACATAGAACAATCAATTTTGAACTACCTATTCAGAAGTTTAATCCAAACTGTAATCCTCATATAGACAAGATCAGACGATTTGGGTGTATAGCTTATGCTAAAATACCATTTCCAAAAACCAAGTTTTCGGAAAGAGCAATCAAAATGATAATGGTTGGTTACACAAAATCTGGATACGTTTTGTGGCATCCAGAGAGCAAAAAGTTTATTGTTTCAAGAAACGTGAGATTCAATGAAAAAACAGTATACAAAGATATATATGTATTGAAATCAGATGAAACAAACAAAACAGCAAGCTCTAAAATTATGAATGACATTAATGACGTAAGTTGGTTAGAAGATTCAGACGACAAAGAGAAAAATGTTAACAGGAAAAACATAGATTCAGAAGAAAAGAAAAGTGACAACTCAGTTAAACCAAAGAGAGGTAGACCTAAAGGAAAAAGAAAGTTAGACGATGTAACTGATCCTAATATTCCTAACAAGAAATGCAAAAATCGAGAGAGAACAGCCAAGACCAACAGACCGACTTGGACACACCTAAGACAAACTCAGACTGAAAAATTAATATATGATACAAGCAAAAGTATTAATGATACCAATACTAACAATGATTCAGAAGGGAAAAGAAATTCAGAAGATGAATTGATTCATGTTTTCTTATCCAAAATAAACAAAGATCCTTCAAGTTATAAAGAGGCAATGCAATCACATGAAAAATCAGAGTGGTCTAAAGCGGTAGAAGAGGAATTAAAATCCATGAAAGACAATAACGTATGGGATTTAGTAAATAGACCCACTGTATCAAACGACGGTAAAAAAGGTACAAATAATTGATTCCAGATGGGTGTTCAAAAGAAAATCAGATGAAAATGGAAAAACAACATATAAGGGAAGACTAGTAATCAGAGGATTTAAGGATACAAAAGAATACGAATTAACAGAAACTTATGCACCAGTTTCTAGATTACCTTTAATTAGAACGGTTTTTGCAATCATAAATAAATACGAACTGGAGGCTTGTCAAATGGATGTTAAGACTGCTTTCTTAAATGGAGTCTTAGAAGAAAGTATTTTTATGGAAATTCCAGAAGGTGTCAATATTGACGAAAACACTAAAAGAAACAAAGTGTGTAAACTCAAAAGAGCTTTGTATGGTTTAAGAATTAGTTCCAAGAGGTGGAACAAAAGACTTTCAGAAGAACTACTTAAAGTAGGATTGGAAAAAGATATTAACGAACCTTGTCTGTTTACCTGGAGAAAGGACGGAAAAATGATAGTGATTCTGGTTTATGTAGATGATGTTATTCTGGCCGGTAATCACTCAAGAAAAATGACTGAAATCAAAACAAAACTGAGTTCAGTATTTCAGATGAAAGACTTAGGAGAACCTCAAACCTTTCTTGGCATGAAAATAATCAGAGATAAGTCAAAGAAATTAATTACAATGTCTCAATCAGATTACATTGAAAAATGTCTTGAGCGTTTTAATATGAAAGAATGTAAATCTCAGAAAACACCAATGGTAACTAGACAAGTTAAAAAGAAAGAAATTAGAGAAGCAGTTGAGAAAAACTCAGATGAAAATAACGTAAGAACAAAAGCACCCTACCGAGAGGCTATTGGTAGTTTATTGTACTTAGCTGGAGTCACACGTCCAGATATCGCTTTTGCGGTCAATTACTTGTCTCGTAAACAAGTGGAACCTTCAGAAGGTGATTGGAAAGAAGTCAAGAGAATTTTCCGATACTTAAAAGGCACTCAGGAAATGTGTTTAACATTCAGAGCCCAAGATGAAAAATTACTTGCTATGACAGATGCTAGTTTCAGAGATTGCGAGGACTCTTCTTCTACGGGAGGTTACGTTATTAAGCTTTTTGGTGATACAATTTCTTGGAGAAGTCACAAGCAGAACTATGTCTCACTGTCAACTTGCCAAGCTGAAACTCTTGCAATGAGTGATGCTTGTCAAGAACTAGTAGCGCTGGATAAGGCCATCAGAGATATGATAGGACAAACCATGTACCCTGTAACAATCAGATGTGATAATGAAGCTGCAATAAAATGTACTCAGATGGATGGAAATCATCGCATGAAAAATTTTGACGATGATTTAAAAACAATTCAAAATAATCTCGTAAACCGAGAAAGAACAGGGAGTAAAAGTCATATGGCTTCTACACATGGTGACTATATTAAAAGTTGCACCTTAGAGGGAAAAGTAAAAGTAGTCTGGATATCTACATCAGAGAATGAAGCTGATATAATGACAAAACCTCTTGCCTCAGAGCCTCACACTTCTTTCAGAAATAAGATTATGAATTTATTAGAAGAAGTACAATAGTGTTGAATAACAAATAAATCAAAACAAAGTTTCAGATGAACACTAAATTTTCTATTTAATTTTTTTTAGATTTGTCAAACGTAAGTAAAGACTAAAGACTTCAGAAGTTGTATATTATCAGATGATATATTGGTCAGAAACACGAAGGGAGGGAGTGTTGAAATAACTTCGAGTTCTGACGTCTGTGCAGCGCCACGGGTATGATATACACAACCCTGCATCTGTTTGATTTGTGACACGAGCTCCTTCTTCTGTCTCAGGATTTCATCAAGATCAGACGTTTTTGCTTATTTAAGTTCTCAGTGGAATGATTTTGTTAATAAGGTTTTGTTAAGTTAAAAGACTGAATATAATCTAATATTGTGTTATTGTCACCATACAATAAACTGAAAAACATTTGAAGTGGAGTTATTTTTTTGGTGTTTAACAAAGGAAAATATTAAAGCGTCCAACAATTATCTTCGTGGAAATAATTGACAAATAATAAGGAATAACTTTACGAAAACACAAGAAAGACATCTGGATAATTGCAGAACATAACATTTTTTAACCCCTTGTAGCCCTTTTTGACAGTTAAAAACCATTTTAGTTGCTCAAACTTCAAAACAAACACTTAAATTCATTTCAAATCCATTACAGCACGGGTATGAACCGTTTTCTGCAACATTATTACACATTTTCTCAAAAATTGGTGATTTTGACTTGATTTATTTGAATTTTATTCATCGTGAAACTGCTAAAGGAGGCTGTATATAAATTTTGAAAATGGATTAAATTAATAATCAACATTTTTTCGTGTTATCTAGTAGATATTTTTGTGTAAATCCACAGATCTGTTCAATGCATTACATAAAAAATTTTTTGTTTTGCAAAATTTTTAGAAGTTTAAACATAGAAAGTAAATTATTATAGCTATCATGCTACCTTTCTTGTACTGTTTTTTATACAATAGTATTACTAAAATTGTGAAAATCTGAAACATACGCGTTTTATTATTTTTGAAAACCTATCAAAACAGCTGATATTTAGACATTTTTAAGAACTTGGGCTACAAGGGGTTAATAGCTACATTCCATTCCATTTAACAGCGGGAGTAGTGGTCATGCTCGCTTTGCCCTTCCCGCTTTGCCTTTTGCGCCATGCTCAATTTCTTATTAAGCCTATATAAATGCTTCTAATATTTTCATGAAAACATGATTAAATCAGAATAAAATAAACATAATAAACTAGGCAAATCTTCATAATAACATAACATACCTACTCACTATTAGACAAAACACAATTTACATATCTGTCTCTTTTTGTATAAAAATGTTGAAATTCGGTTTTTTTTTGTGCACAAGCTGTGTGGTCTAACGGAGGTGGGGATAACGACTGTCACGGACTGGGGCGGGTTGGGGGGTAAGACCAGTGGGGCGTAAACCGCGTTAAGTTTATAGACGTTGGTTTTAAAAGGGGTGCTCGCTTTTGGCCCGGTGCCCGCTTTGGGCTCCTTCCCCTACCAGTTTTTAAACCCCATTGAAACTGTCGATCTTTGTTTTCAAACTTATATTTCCCTGTGTTATCCTCCTGAAAGTGCCAATGTGTGGACGTTTATGGCAAAGTTTGTATTCCAAGTGCATGCGGGTATTGTAAATCTGAATGCTCTGAGAGTAATTCAAAGTGTACACAACGATTTACAGGACTAAAGTAACAAGAATGCAATGGATAATGGTAGTATTATACGTTCAATTTGTAGTGTAAGAGTAGATCTTTCTGTAATAACTGGTCATAGTAAGATCTTTCATTCCAATTCTTTACGGTTCCCTTGCTTATTTCCTGTAATAGAGTATATTCAAACATCCTCAAACTAATCGCCCATATAGAAACGACACATCTAACTAGACTTTCACAGTTGCATTCTCCTCTTGACACACAATTAAATCTACATGCTGGTAATAATAAAACATTGACATTACCCTTGGATTACATGCACAATCTTGAGTGTGTAACGACCCATACACCAGAAAGTTCTCCAGATTTTTTGCTGAAGTCCAGCACGATTTTTTAAAAGACATAAAGTCTTAGAATTATAAGTGAAGTACGGATGCCCCGATCTACTGCTTTAAAAATATTGCAAACATGCTTCGAAACTTATAAGCCGGGCTAAGAATCTATCTTCCGACTGGTCAGTGTGTCGTGCGAATCAAAAACTTTTTTTAAGAAATGTTTATGTAATAGCATTGTATTTATTTCATAAATATAATAATACACTGAGAGAAATTTGTTGATAAAGCAACCGTAAAATTGACGTTTTTCCTTTACAATTTTCGGCCATAGAGAAAAACGTTGTTTTCATAATATGAGTATTATCAATCCCTTCAATCCTATCATTTCAATAATAGTTAACGTAAAATTGCATTAGGGTACTATCATTATAACTATGAAATCAATGTGTTAAACTTTCCTTTTGAATTTACATCCATATCAATTCGATAACTTTTATACCTTCAAGATTATTAAATCATGAACTAAAAACGTCAGATTGATCGTTTTCTCGTTAAAACTTTCAATATAACGTTTTTCCTTGTTAGTATAACAGCGCAGCATATCACTATTTACGTAGAATGCAATTTGATATTTTTCATGCATATAAAAACTCGCAAATTTTATTTTAAATGCTACTGTCACGCTCATAGTTTTTGTTATGGAAATAATAGTTTTGTTCATATAAAATTGAAAGTTTATGCATATAAATTGTAAAAATATACTCTCGTTCTAATATGACGATTGATAGTTTTTATTGATATGAAAATGTCACCATCAATTTGATAAGATAATATTAAACTAACAAAATCACTTTAATTATGATATTTTTAATATCAGTTGAACAGTTTTATTTTCAATTTGATAATATTTTTTTCAAATTAACATTTTTCAGAGATCGACGTTAAGAAAATATCATTTTGATAAGGGTCTTTTTTCTCAGTGTATATACTATTGAGAGTTCAATATCGCGCCTCTCATAAACGTACCTACTACACTCCTTTGCCACTCGCTCTTCTTTGTGCCTGAAACAAAACACTGACGCCATTCTGCAATGCACCTCCGACGCAGTGTAACTTCGTGTACAATTAATAAACAAGTTAGTCTGATATCGTTGTTTTAATTTGCATTTCTCGATTTGCTATCCGTAACAGGTTATGGGCCCAGGTACGCGGAATTGAATTTTAAGAAAGTTGGTATTAAGTTTTAATTGACCAGGAATATACTCCGAAATGCAAAAATTATTTAATCCGGTGCTGGGTTCGAAATTTGCGACCTGCGGATTGGCGGGGATCTAAACCCACCGAGTTATTTCGTTCCGTTCCGCTGCCTTTTTAGGAAGTTGATTTTCTTGTGATATTCCGACTTCACCATGGCTACATTCGAACCCGGGTGCTCCGAAGTTGCGGACCGATCCTCTAGGCCTCAGCTATCCTGACCCATCAACACATCTACGGTTTTACAGTTTATGAGTGTATTTGTTGCAAAATTTCCCTTCACTTATACTTCACACTTCGAATTTCAATCGGGCGGACATAAGGACTGGCAATCGATTGTACCGTTTTTTTTACAAGGCAATATATTGTATTAAAAATAAATGCTAGATAATTTATACTTAATCCGACTTAATGAAAATAAATGCCATCGATATTATGTAGTTTCATAAATGAAAACCACACGGAAAAAAATTTTTCAGAAATAGTCCTATATTTTCCAATGGATTTTGGGATAGTGCATTATTTCGGTAGCATTTGTGAAAAAATACAGGGATTTTAAATAAAATTTAAGGGCCAGCGTAAAATGTTGACATTATTTCCTATACTGTTAATGAGATCTGCTGCTTTTTCAATATATGTTGTGGATTTTATGGCAAACGTTCGTAAATTGGTTGGGAAGATTTTTACTATCCCAACTTTTTTCCCGTGCATAAATATTATACTGTAATGCAAAATATATTACATTTACTTTCAATATTTAACAATAATTAAAACTCAATACAGATTGCATTGTATTTCGGCTGTAAAATTAAGGCAGTATTAAAATTTACTCCAAGATTTTTAACCGCGTAGCCGGAAAAGTTGGTTTTCACGCCGATATTGAGCGCACAGCACATTGCCGCCGCAACTCGTCGCGGCGCGTTCGTTAATTAATAAAAAGCAAAGTGCGCATAATCGCGGAACAATCTAGTGATAAATGAAAATTCTCCGTTTCGACGCATTCGTAGATATATCGTGCGTCGCCTCCATATTATCAAAGCACGGAGTCACGGCCTCCATTCACAAACACCACAAAACGAGCCAAGCGCCATTAATCGAATTATGACAATTTCATTAACTAAAAATTAAAAAGCGCAGAGTTGTTAAAAACGTCAAAAGAGGGGTGATAGTTTCGACGGCATCCTTTCTGCAGTGAAAAAGCAGTAACTCAAAGGTATAAAAATCAGTCAAAAAGACACTCCAGAGACTTAAATATGGAACATATGGAACCCATGCGTCTAGAAATGCTAAACAAAAGCAATTTTGATACGTAGAGAATACACGCCTAAGCCCTTCTCATCAAAAATTATTTATGGGGCTACGTATCGAGAAATAAAGAAGGCAGAGCTGCCAAGAAATCCATCAGCGGAAAAAAAAGTCGCCACCCAACACTGGATCACTCAGGATCTCAAAGCTAGATCCGACATCCTACACGGAAAAAAATTTGGATAGCAAAAATCCCCAACCAATTTACGAACGTTTTTGCCATAAAATCCATAACATTTATTGAAAAAGCAGCAGATCTCTTTAAAAACTACAGGAAATAATGTCATTTTCATTCATTTCATTCATTCATTTCACATTTTAGGCTGGACCTTAAATTTTAGTTAGAATCCCTGTCTTTTTCACAAATATTACCAAAATAATGCACTATCCCAAAATACAGGAATATTGCCAGAAACGACGCGATATTCCCGACAAATTTTTTTCCGGGTATTATCCATAAGCGCGAACGAGTTAAAACACCCGCAGGAATGCGAAACCTCAAAGAAAATTTGGGACAGGATGGAGACAACGCATGCTCCAAAAGAACCAGCTCGAATGGCCACATTCCTCAAGCAAATGCTGCAAAGGAAGATGAACAAAGGGGATGATGTCAGATCAGAGAGCTCGTCGCTCAATTCCTGGATCATTGATGCTTTTCGTATATTATGTATATCCCAATTTTTCTTAAATATAACGAAAAAAATTTCTGAGTGTACGAAGGTAGAAATTTCAAAACATTGACCCAACAAAAACTCGGAATATTAGAAGCTGCTGCTGATGCAGAGGGTTTATCTTATAGCCCTGGCATATATGACTACATGTAAGTCGAACAAAAAAAAAATAAAAAGTTAACGATGTGTTGACGTAGGGGAGAGTTGGATAATACCGCGCGGTTGATAATACCGCGCGGTTGATAATACCGCGCACTAACATAACTACAAATTTTTCTATAGAAGACTATAGATATCTGCGCATCAAATCATGCCCAATGCAACTGAGAAACCGTCCTTTGCGCGGCAGTGGCCCACGATCAATGATGCGAGCAGGACGTGTGTTAAGAACTTTCGCGCGCATTTCTTGTAATTTTTCTGTGACTTACGAATCCAGGTATGTTCTTCTTTTTATAGAATAAATATTATTGTAGTAATTCATTTTGTAGCATAATTTAGTGTTACTTAAAGTAGATATGAATTTATATGGCTAAAATGTAGTTGGTAACTACTGTTGTGTCGACAACACAAAATGGCGTAGTCTGACAATGCCGCGCCCAGGGCGCGGTATTGTCAAACGGGGCGCGGTATTATCAATTGTGCATTGTAATTTTTTTTCTTTTTCAGATGGCTGAAAGTGCACCAAAAAGAAAGAAGGGGGCTTAGGCCCCCCTTCAAATGAAAGCTGCTTTAGAAGCTGTAAACAATGGAAGGAAAATAAAGGAAGTAGCGAGACCATTTATGCTTCCAGAATCTTCAATAAGAGACAGATTAAAGAAAGGAGAGTACTATGACCCTCGACTTGGCCGAAAAGCAACATTTTCAAAAGAAGAAGAAAAGGAGTTAGCTGACCATGTTATTACGTTAGCTAAAACATTTTTTGGAATCACACAGCAACAGCTACGCAAACTGGCTTATGACTTCGCGGCTGCAAAGAATATTAAACACATTTTTTCGAAAGAGAAAGGCTTGGCAGGTAAATGCTGGGTTTATGCGTTCTTAAAAAGAAATCCTGGGATCTCTTTACGACTTCCGGAGCCAACTAGCATGAATAGAGTCTTGGGCTTTAAAAAAACTGAAATTGCATTGTTTTATCGCAATCTAGAAGAAATAACAGAGAAGAATGCTTAACCAGCAAAAAGAATATTTAATGTAGACGAAACAGGCGTTACAACCGTTCACAGGCCTGGAAAAATGTATGCGCCTAAAGGAGTTAAGCAAGTTGGTAAAATTACAAGCGGAGAGCGTGGGCAAACTGTCACAGTTGTCTGTGCCATGAATGCATCAGGATGTTCATAATCATACATCTCACCCATGCTTATATATCCACGCCAAAGGATCAAACCAAGTATTAAAATTGGAGGGCCCATTAGCGCAGTATATGAGTGTTCAAAATCAGGGTCGATCAACGAAGAACTTTTTGAGAAATGGCTTCGTCACTTTGCGAAACATATTAGTGCAACAACTGAAAACCCTACTCTGCTGATTCTCGACAATCACGCAAGTCACTTGTCAGCAATACAGCCGCGAGAATGGGATCCATATGCTGTCTTTGCCTCCACACACTTCCCATAGGATGCAGCCGCTTGATGTAACTTTCTACGGACCCCTAAAGGCAGCGTATCACAGATAGTGTGTGATTTATATATGAAAAACCATCCTTACGAAAAAATTACTCATGACGTTATAGCTTCCATTTTCAATAAAGCCTATTTGAGAGTAGCTTCGATGGACAAAGCAGTAAAAGGTTTCGAAGTGACTGGCATTCATCCCATAAACCCCAATGTGTTCGGTGACGATGACTTTATAAAAGACCCAATTGTTGAGGACTTAACCTCTCGAAATGAAAATTCAAATATAGCAACCGCAGCACTTTCTACACATGTTACAAATGAAACCAAACCTATTGCTAGTTCTTCGCGTAGTAGTATTTTGCAAATATTAAGTCCAGTACCTCAAAAAATTCACACCATCAAAAGACGTTCAAAAAAATAAACCTCCCAGATTTTAACCGCTTCACCCCTAAAAGGACAGCTAGAAGACAAGGAGAGAAAGAGAAGATTAAAAGAGGAAGAAAACAAAAGTAAAGGGAAGCAAGTAAAAGGAAAAGCAAAGGGAAAATCTGTGAAGAGAAAAGTGTTAATTTCAACTAGTTATGAAAACACTGATGACGACATTCCCCTATACCACAATACTGCAGAAAATTATATTTGTGACTTCTGTCAAGATAGATAGATAGATGTTCTTTATGCCTAATAAATGTTGATTGGCCTGTATATAACCTGTTATTAATAACGCACGGTATTATCAAACCGGGGCACGCTATTCTCAAACCAGTTTGATAATGCCGCGCTTTCAAAGATTTTCTTTTACTATCCATATTTTTACATAGGTGCTGTAAAATTTTTAGATTGCATTTAAAGTTGGTCGCTAGGTAAACTCTATTAATAAAAATCAAGCTTGAGTCGATATAATCCGCATCAGTAGAATGTGGTTTTCCGACACCTGTGGTTGTAATTCGTACTACATGTTGTTAAAAATAATAATTAACCACTTAAAAGTAAAAACTGTGATTTTTAGTTGTAGGTACCTACTTTCAACAGGGCACATTCCACCTCCTTTTGGTATGAAATTGAAAGTGTCTTGTGTGTCTGCTAAAATCGACTACAGAAATTATTTTTTGTAGTTTTACAGATGACCTTTTTACGTACGTACACCTGTTCAGTATCATTCATGTTTCGAGCGTAACGGATGGTATGAAGAATTGATTTCCACGGAATATGTTTCAATAATATTGTACTTTACAATCTTGCAGATACCAAGAATCATCATATTTTTTCTTCTAAATTCAGTTCTACCTACTTCTGCAACAATTAAATTAAAAGAGAAAGCACCCTGGAGAATTGAAATCAAGGATGCAGAATGTAATGTATATATTAATTTGTAACATGAAATGTATGTTTGATTTATTATAAGGCTGGCACGGATGCCAGCGAACGCAGCCAATTGCTAAATGAAATGTAACCAACTTCATGGTGTGCCAAGAATGTCAGAACCACAGGCAACGCGCTCGCTCTCTTCCGCCGTAGCCATGATTGAGTAAGGTTCATTCTGTAGTGCTAATAAAGATCTAGAATTTAAACCACAAATATAATACAGAAGACTCCTTTATATTCCATTCTCCAGCTCATAATGACATGTTACGATTAATAGAAGTCCAAAGGAGCAATTACTTTGAATATAAGTTATCTCTTCAACCTGTAATTATAGCGGTAAATATGTAGATATGTAGGTCTTTCTTAAAGTTTAAAAATATTATTACTCGTATCGATACTTGCTTTAAAATATTGTTTGTGTTCAATTTGAAATATCCCAAACCTTGCGAAGAAAACGTGGATTATTACCCAAAATTTTATATGGGTGTTTCTCTATTAATTGGAAACAGGCCCATATAAAACTGTCCCAAGCATATTTTTGTTAAATATGAAGAAAATATATAAATATGTACAATGAAAGGCATTAATAAATATTTGTTTACAAAAAGCTCACACATTGTGAGTTATAGCCTATTTTATGAAAAATCACGACAGAGGGCTGTTCATATGAAAGAAAAATCATATTTACATTGAATATACACAATGACAGACAAAATTGTCCACATGATGGTATTTAAGGTGTTTGCAAAGTAGGTACTCATTAACTGTAACAGATATCGTAAAACTGGTTGCGTAATATTGTAGAGGTTAAAACTGTCTATAGTAAAGCTCCTATATATTTTGACATCCGATTGAGCTTTTTTGAGTTATTTATAAAATAAAACTGTCAAATTTCACTTCTTTTATTTCGCAAATAACTCAAAAAATATCGCAGTTACGGGAAAAATGGTAATAATCAATTTTGTGCAGAATTTAATTTTCTACAAGTTAGGCGAAAATAATTGCCCATGTCAGAATAAAAATTAGCGATTTTTTGCAGAAATAGAACATAAGGTATTAGACTAAAAATTTTAAAAAACAATTTTATCTCGAAAATATAATATAATTTGCAGGTGTCTACTCATTCGGTTTAAAGTATTAAGATTTTGAATGCTTTTTAAATTATCACAACGCAATAATAGATGAAAATATATTCATGGAATACCTACATACATGGCACAAATGGGATCACATCCTCTGAATATTTTAAAAATCAAAATGAAGACATCTCTTAATACTGAAGGTACATTGTTTATTTTGGGAAACTATTAATGATTTAATGATATTTCTGCCGCAGAAATTATGAATTCTGAAAGTGGTATTTTAAAACGGCAAAACTGTTGCATTGGGGAGTCTTTGTTGGCAACTTCAGAGGTATAGAAATGCGTTTCTATAAATTTGAGTTACACATATGAAAATTTAAATAATGCAGGGTTTTAAGGCTTATGTTAAGAATAAAAGTGGTTGATTAAGTGTCTTAAAAAGCAGGGAATAATCCACTATGAATGATGTTTTTAGAAGAAAAATTGTTTCTTTCTTGGCATCATACATTCAGGATTTATTTGATTTTAAACCGTCAAAATCTCAATTGATTGCAGCTGCTTCCGCCTGCGTAGAAGTTTTCCCTTAACTGAAAGTTGAAATCGAAAATGAGCTGGTTTGATTTTACCAGATTCTTATAGTCCTATATATAGTTAGCACAATTTTATTTTCAGGAATTGTGTACAATCTGTACAATCTATCGAGAGCGATGATTATGTTGACTATCAAAAAGTGTGTAATGACTAGAGACCGGATTATATGCATTTGCATATTTGCATATGCATTTCCATATTTAGACCATTTTCAGCGATCATTGCATATTTTATCTAAGATCTAGTGATGATGCATATTTTCGCTATATTTAGGTAGGTACAGTATTTTTCGGTAGGGTAGTTAATAAATGAAATCTTACATTGTTGCCGGCGAAACTACAGATTTATTAACTAGTTACTAGGTAATAGATTAAATCACGGCCTACTGCCGCGATAGGCGACAGCTCACCGAATGAATTTTAAGTTGTCGAGCTTATTTTGTTTTGGTAACATGCTCGCATGTTATAGTTGATGCGCTCATCAGTATAGTTGTTTTATTTATTTGTGCGAATTTATTCTGTGCCGTGCCTCCCAAAAAACAAGTGTCTCTTCTTGGATAACTGACTATCCTGAAACATTTACATACGACGGAAATGTTTTATATTGTCGAATTTGCGAGAAAAATATTTCGTGCACTAAAAAGTTTCAAATAGACCAACATATCAAGTCTTCATATCGCAGGATTGCAGAAGAAAGGCCCACGACAAAAACTTATAACCGCAGCTACTTCTAGCTCCATAGCTACACAAAACAACCGCTTTAGCATGGATTTATGTGAAGCATTGCTTGCAAGTCATATTCCTCTTCACAAACTTAAAAATCCTACCTTCAAAGATTTTCTACGAAAATATTGTTTGAATCAAAATATACCAGACGAATCAACGTTGCGTAAAAAATACATACCAACAATTTACCTACATATTCTGGAAGAAATAAGCAATGAACTCAAAGATAGCATTATTTGGATTTCAGTTGACGAAACAACTGATAGCTGTGGGCGTTACATTGCGAAATTAATTGTTTAAATTGCATTAAAACTGGAACCGTCTCCTTCCTACAAAGAATTATAAAAGGCCAATCATTCTACGATCGCCAGATTTGTGAATGAGGGTATTAAAAAAATATTTCCTGAATCTTCTGCAGATGAAAGAGTATTTATAATTCTCTCAGATGCTGCTCCCTATATGATCAAGGCAGCCAAAGCTCTCCAAATATTTTATCCCAATTTGATTCATGTGACGTGCTTTGCTCACGGACTAGGTACATCGACTTGCTGAAGAAGTACGATCCACGTTTGGCAATGTAAATAAACTGATTTCATCAACGAAAAAAGTATTTCTGAAAGCACCTGCTCGTAATAAGGCCTATAAAGAAAAACTAACAAATGTGCCTTTACCTCCCGAACCAGTAGTAACACGATGGGGAACGTGGATCGAAGCAGTTCTGTTTTACAATGAACATTTCGAGGCCATCAAAGGTATTGTAAATGACTTCGATAGTGCAGAGTCTATGGCAGTTTGTCAATCCAAGGAAGCATTTAACAATTCTAGTATCAAAAAAAACATGGCTGTGATTTGCAGTCATTTTTCCTACATACCTGAAAGCATTAAAAAGCTCGAAACTCAAGGTTTAGCGTTGACTGAATCTATTCAGTTAATGAATAAAATTCGCCAAATGAACTCCGAATTGCCAGAGCTATTCCCGCTTAAACTTAAAGAAAAGTTTGAGAACATTTTGAATAATAACCCAGGCTTTGAACCTTTGTGCCAAATTGACAGTTTTTTTAATGGGAAAGCAGAACTTTTACCAGAAACTATAAGTGCTAACATAACACCCAAATTCAAATATTGCCCAGTTACCTCAGTGGATGTGGAGCGATCCTTTTCCACTTATAAAAATATTTTGAGTGATCGAAGACACAATCTTACTACCCAACATTTGGAACAATACCTGGTTGTTAACATTTACAAGAATAACAAATTGTTAAATAATTGTTAATTTTTTTTTTATCATCGATATCGATAGTTTATGTATAAGTCATTGCTTAATTGTATGCTGATTGAAAATAAATAATCTAAAACTAACTTTTTTTTTATTATTTAACCACTGGACCCGTGCGAAATCTCGCACACATACCTACTTTTGTTCGCATCCATTAAAGACGCCTCTGGTGTTCCTTTTTTATTTAAGCGCAAATTTTAAATAAATAGCGCATTTTAATGCTAAGTAAGTATGTGATGTAAAAAGCAGAAACGAAAACAAATCATTTGATATTTGAATTATTCAGTTTGGTGGAGTATTAGTGGAGAAAAAGGGATCTTGACAGTAGAAATAATATCATATTTTAAACACTTTTCATGCACACTGAGAAAAATAATACAGGTAGATACAACAAAACTGACTTAGTTAATTTTTTAACCAAAAAAGTAGTTTGAACCAACCAGAATTTAGTTGAGTTAACCAAAATGACAAGGTATTTCAACAAAGCCATTTTCCCGGTTATGTTGATTGAACAAAAATAAATTAGTTGATTTTGACTTTTTCTTCCAAGTTACTTATAACCAAACTATTTGTTAATATGATTCATTTTTAGGCAATATAACAAGGAATTTGTTTAAAACCGATCTGTGTAGTCTTAAACAAGTAAACTTGTTTAATACAACCATTAAACTTGATTAAAAGTAGCAACAAGAAATTAATTTCCATGTAACGTAATTCATAAAACTCATTTTACACATCATTTCAACAAAAGGCAATATATGTATAATATATATTATTAAAATTTTGTTATCTTAACAGAATTCTGCAAATAAAAGGTCAAATAAAATAACAACAGTTTTAGTTGTTTTTACTTAAAAATTCATACAGAATGAACAAAAATTTGGTTATTAATTTCATAGCTAAATTGGTTTCGGAATTAACCTAGTCACTCGTATAAATAAACAAAAACTAGGTAATAATAAATGCCTCGTTTTAATACGGTATAAAAAATACATTGGTTGCATTAACCTAGTTACTAGGTTATACTTTTGAATCAACACTGTATCTACTCCTAATAAACAAAAACTTGTTTATCTTAACCTAGCAAATCTTGCAAAACAACAAATGCTTGGTTATTTTAACCTAATAACTAAATACTCCTGACGGACCAAACAAATGCTTGGTTGTTTTAACCTAGTAAATCGTATAAAAGAAACAAGGCTTTAGGTTGCTTAACTATAAGTGACGCTTAATGAAATGATGCATTTCACTTCAATTCGTGAGCGGAGAGTGTGGTGTTGAAAAAAAGTGTTGTGTTATTTTCCAGTTATCGATGGTTAAAAAAAATAAATTAATCGAGAAAAAGAAAAGAGCTGAACAAATGCAAAGTTTAAGCGTTTTCTTAAATTCGAAAAATCTACTTTCCAGTTATTTGATGGAGAAATTGTTTGGTAAGTTGTTAGTTGATTAACTTTTCATTTTACTTGGTATATACTTATACTATTAGTTATTATTAGTGCACAAGATCTCTAGGTCAATTTAAAAATTTTTGATCAGAGATGGAATGGATTGACACCACCTATTTAATGTTGATCGGACTTGTTAGTCGAAAATTTCTATTAGCCTATATTTATTTCCGCGTTGAACGTGTTAAATAAATTATAGAAAATTACCCCAGTACTACACGTTTCTTTTTATATTTTTAGAACACAATTTAAATTTGGAAAAACTAAAATATATTTCAAGAGAAGAAATAAAAACCTTATTTGATGAGCGTCATATTGGCCTTTGCATAAAATTCGAACATCACATTTTAAAATTCCAAGAGGCTTTTGTAAGTATTTATGAAGTTTTGTTTACTGCATTCCTGCTATATATTTAAAAGTTTTAAATTTAGGGTCAGAGAAACTCTTCACTGAATTAGAATTTAAGAATTAATATTGTAAGCTACATACATAAAATGTTAAAGTGTTTTGTTTATAAAAAACATTTAAAAAAAGTTGAAATCTTGATCAGTCTTTGAAAATTTTTCATGGCTATTGTACAAATAGTACCTTTATTTGTTGTGTTACCTCGTGCTCGCAAAAGTTTCAAAATATTTCTTCTTATAAACGGCATTTACTTAAGAAGCATAAATTATATGATGATAGGAACAAAATTGAAGGAAATATTAGCAGCACAATATCAGAAAATGTAATTATTCCTATACAACAAAATCACGATAGTAAAAATACAGCTCGCGAGAATTCTCAATCTAATATCATTAATACTTGTTTCTCTTTGAACAACGATGTGAATTTGGAAGTTAAAGAAAGCAAATCATTAATTGATAACATTTATGAAAATTAATAACAAAATATTAGAAACTCATATAAATGGTTCTTTTGCACTGGATGAAAAACTAAGTAAGGGAACATTGTTAGAACTAGATTTTCACTGAGAGAAAAAGCAGTAGTTAATTCAACCATGTTACATAGTACTGCAACAATTCACTACAAATTGTGAGATTAAACAAGGAAAATATTTTATTTAACCATTTGAATTTAGTTAATTTAACAATTTGTAAACTGTTAAATATGTTTTTCACCCGCGGCTAAATCAGTTGTAAGTTTAAAAACGTTAAAATGTTGCTGAACTACCTTTTTGGGTAAAAAATGGTTAAACAACTATATTAATTGTTATTCCTACCTCCAAATATTAAAAAAAGGGAATAATCAACCATTTTCATTGTAAGCAAACAATTATCTCATAGTTAATTTCCTCAAATTTGTTGCGTCCCTTTTACATGTCGTAACCCGTAGCTAAATCGTACAGTTTTTTTTCTGAAGAACTCCAGAAAACAACAATTTTTCTTGGTAAATCAACAATAAAATTTGGTTAAACTCCGTGCTTGCCATGGTTTACTAGGAAGCTAAAATAACGGTACTGGCTGAGTTTTTTGTTCTAGGCTTTGTTTTGCATGTTTTTTTTTTTTTTTTAAGCATGGATAAAATTTAAGCAGCATCGTCCTGCATCGGGATCGGAATCAGTCAGTGCAATCCAGTTGTTCGGTTAAGATCAGTTCTTCTTTTGGCTGAATATTGTTTGGTGGAATTAATGGAATTAAATTTAATGTGACATTGGAGCCTATTCTGAGATCCGCTTCACATGAAAAAAAATGTTCACATTACTTCCGTATCATGTGAAAGTACCTATTCCGAGATTCACATGAATCGAACAAAAATATTTCACTTGGAACAGGTGAAATTGAAACCATCAAAGTAAACCATTTTTCTGAGCGACGCATAATTTTCAAGTTATTTGAAGATAAAACTGAGTTGACTGATAATTTTGAATTTGTAAGAGTTGTCTAGGTGCCTTCTCACAGAGGATTTGGTGAGAATGAGGTTGCAGATAGATTGGCTGATGAGGCAAGAACTAGTGGGCAACCCCTAAATCACTATTTAACGATCGATGATGCAAATCTAAATGGAAAAAAGAAGGTCGTAGAAGAATGGAATCGTAACTATTTGTCTATCTCTAGGGAAAAGGCTAATTGCATTAATCTTTCCGTATGTGGGGGTTCCGCAATGGTTTAAAGATTCGTCACTTCCGCACAAAGTAATTAGAATAATTAACAGAATCTTTGCGGAACATACATATGATAGAGAAAGACTGTATAAGTGGGGCCTGGTAGATTCAGAAATGTGTGAGGAGTGCTGAGAGTGCAGAACATCTGATCTTAAGATGCTCCAAGTTTGAAAGAGTTAGGTCAATCTATCCGACCTTGATGAAAGCCAGTAATCTAAAGGAGGCTTTAATTCCCATAAATATAGACAAAATATGTAGAAGTACTAGCGGATTTTCTGATGAAGAGAAACATTAAATTGTAATTTTTACGAATCCCCAGACAAAATGGATAAGAAAGATTAATCAAGTACAGAATTTATTATGGCCTGTAATACAGGAGATATTCATTCTCCGACTCTCTTTAGTGTCTTTTTTTTTAACCTGCATAATTATTTTATTTTAATGATTTAAAACTGTTAGTAATTGATAAAAAATAAGGAATTTAGGTAAGTTAAGTGACATTCATCAACTTACATTGTAAAATAACTAATATAATAATAAATAATAATATGTTAATGTTTCTATGAGAATTGATGAGTTATTGGCTCAATACAAAAAGACAAGGATTGATGAAACTGGATCACAGTCTAAGCAGCCCAAAACGTTGAGGAGGGAGGGGGTCAGTTCATTCACTTGGAACAGGGGAAATTGAAATTATCAAAGTACAACCGTCATCGGCTTTATAAACTTTAAAAGACAGAACGTTGATTTTAAACGAAATATTGAATAGTTCAAACGTTTATAATACTTTAAATATTATTATAAATATTAAATATGACGAGCACTGAGCTGTGGTTTACCTCAAGCGATGATAGTGATGGTGACACGGTAGTATCATTGCGAAGGCGGAAAATAAGGGACAAATCAAATCCCTTAGAAATGGAAAGCGAACAGTGAGTGGGTGTTTTGTAGGGTAATTCAAAACTAACTTTAAGCATTTTGTATACAGGTTTCGGGCATATTACAGAATATCGAAGCAACTGTTTATATTTCTTTTGGAAAAGATGGAAGAAAAACTTTCTTCTTCTATTAGTACCACTTCAGTCCCAAACACAATAAAGTTGACGGCTTGTTTACGTTTTTTTGGTGAAGGTGGTTATCAAAAGGGTGTGGGGAATGATTTATACGTTGGACTGGCACAATCAACGTTCTCCAAATGCCTCTCGGAAGTGTTGGAATTTTTCGAAGCGGAAATTTGTGCCAACGAAATTAAATTTCCAAATTCTGAAGAAGAAAAAAATTCCATTAGACTTGCACTTTATCGAAAGACGGGTTTCCCTGGGGTCATAGGTTGCGTTGATGGTACCCACGTAAGGATTTTTCCACCATCACATGACGAACAACATTTGTACTACAACCGAAAGGGCTTTCATAGCTTGAATGTTATGTTGGTAAATTCTGCACAAACTTACAATATTTAGTATACTATACTTATTTTGCATAAGGTTTGTGACCATAATCTCGTAGTAAGATACGTAGATGCAACTCATCCAGGATCATGCCATGATTCATTTGTCTGGAATGGCAGCATTTTGAAAAACCATTTAGAAACAAAATACTTAAGTGGTGAAAGGAATAACTGGATTTTAGGTAAGTAATTAATATGCTTTTACTTACAATTCTCAGTGATAAAGGAAAAAAATGTTTCAAGGAGATGCAGGCTATCCATTGAGACCCTATCTTATCACCCCATACAGGACTTCAGACGACAGAAGGAAGTCAAAATTCAATCAAATTCATAGTGCGACTCGTATGATTGTTGAAAGGACGATTGGTGTGCTTAAAAATTCATTTAGATGTTTAATAAGCGAAAGATCACTGCATTATAAACCGGAAAAGGCCACGAAAATAATCAACGCCGTTTGTGCTTTGCACAACTTGCGGATTAAATTTAATGAGTACTTGGAAGAAAATCCGCAGGAACAAGAGATAGATCAAGAAATGAATGAAAATGAAGGCGAACTTCTTGAAGCTGGAAGAAGAATTCGCGATGAAATCATGAATTCTATTGGATAAATAAAATTGTTTAATAAAAATATATTAAAATACAACCATAAATTAAAAATTCATTTAATTTTATTTCTATAGTTTAGCCAGTTTATATTTTGATAATAAATAATAAAACTATTTAACGAGCACATTGTAGTGCACAATAAACTAATAATTTTTTTGCCTCTTTATCTCAAAACATAACAGAAATAGAAACTGATTGAAATGCCTAATTTTTTTCTATTTCCATCTCTAATTTACGCTTCTTTAATTTAAGTATTTCCATTTCAAAATTGTCCCTATTAATTTGCCTTTTTTCTTCCCGTTCTTTTAGCTCTTTTACAAATTTAAATTTTTTCGCTTTCAAATAAAACGTTTTCCTACTGTATGTTTCAATACTTTTTAGGGAATTGTGAATATTTTCTAATAAATTTGTTTGGTGCTCAAGAAGTTCCTTCCTATTTTTTCGAATACCGCCCTGTCTTTTATTACTTTGGATTTGCGATGGCTGGGTGGAGACCTGCTGTTCAAAACCACAATTTTCTTCAGTTAAATCTTTTTCTGTAGGAGTACGAGAATCGACTTCAAGAGCAGGATCAAGATCTGTACACCCCGGATTATATGCTGCAGGAGACCCTTCTGGCAAAGTACCTTGTCGAGAAAATCCTGGATTGCTTATTAATGAAACTTCAGCTTGTGACGATTCAGATGATCTCTGTACTGCCGGAGGAGGTAATCCAAATACTCTTCCAGATATTTGCGCCACTTTTTGTAAATTAAGTAGCGCAATTGTTCTTTCTTCATATGCGGATAAATTATGCAGCTTGTTTGGACCACCACCTGTTGCGTTAATCTCTTTTTTATTATCTTGCAGTTTTTTTTTTGTGTTCAGTTTGAAATCGTTCCAGACCTACACATAAAAATATTTACCATTTGCATATATATATATATATGTATATGCAATATATTAAACACGCTACTTATTCGTATAACATGGTTACCTTTTGCCACTCAAAATCAGTTCTGGTTGGAGGACCGAGGCTGTTTAAACTTAACGCAATTTCCTTCCATTTTTTTGAATATTTCTCTTTTCCAATAAAATTTTCAGCAAATTTCATGCCTCTTGCTATATTTTCATTGTTCTCCATAAAGTCCAGAAGCGCATCAAATTGTTTCCTATTAGTCAGTTTCCTACATACAAAATCAATATGAACATTTACTGAAAAACGCTAATTTACGCTCAAACAAATATATTTTAAATATAAAATAACGTCACTTACTTTTTTCCTCCCATTTCGTCCGCCGTTGCAGTATCCGAAACTCATAATAATTCTATTCACTTGAAAAAAACATGTGAAAGAATTTTTCACTACACACCGAAAGCATTCACCTCAGACGGCTGCGAGAATAGCAAAAAATATTCAAAAGTTTCACATGAGAAACGGAACAATTGGAACATTCACCTTAGGCGAATGCCAGAATTGCACTTTTGAGATGTGAACCGTTTTTCACGTGAAGCGAATCTCAGAATAGGCCCCATTTTGTTGAAAGAAAACAATAATCATGTGATGTGAGTAAAGTGAGTGAAGTAAAATTGTAGGTGAATTCGAAAGCATTTCGAGGTATTTTACTTAGGCCTACATTTGTGTTCAGCTAGCCTAATACAGCGTGTAAAAAAAGTTCCGTAACGGTCGAATATTTCGCAAAATACGCATCGGATCGAAAAAATAAAAAATGCGTGTGAAATATTTTTTGAAAAGCTACCCAATAACACCAAACATTGACATTTAAGGGTGTTTGTTTGTTAAAAAAAGGGGGTTTTTTCAAGAATCTTTTTTATGACAAATTGTTATTATTTATTTATTTGAAAATTAGCATGTTACAATACAACATTTGAAGAAATTTTTTTTGTGTCAAACATTTTTTTTAATTTTCTTCAAATGTTATATTATGACATGCTAATTTTCAAAATAAATCTATAATAACAATATGTTATAAAAAAATTCTTGAAAAACACCCTTTTTTTCTTATCGAACAAACTTTACCCCCCCCTTAAATGAAATCTATCTTATTGGGAGGGAAAGTCGAGTTTGATGTTATTGAATAGATATTTTTAAAAATACTTGACACGTCTTTTTTTCTGTTTTGACCCGATTTGTTTTTCGTGAAATATTCGACTGTCCCGGATTATTTTTTAAACACTCATAAATTTAATTTTTGGTACCTATTTCCGTTAAGCACTTGATTAAAAAAAATGGATGAATACAATATTGTGCTTCCTACAATTGGAATGCCCGTATCAGGTGACCATTCGGGAGGAGTTCTGAATAATTGTCAGCAACAAATTCGACTGCCTGAAGCTACAGTACCATCACATTCTGTGCAGTTTAATGACCTGTACAACTTATTATTTGATTGGGGACATTGCGACTTATATGAGTATTTCCTGCAAAACGATATTAATATAAATATGCTTAAATGCATGACGGAAAAAGATATCGACCAAATATATGCTGGAAAGAAATTAGGCAGTAAAATGGATTTCCGTCAAAAACTATATGAATGGCGAGATAAAAATGTGACACTATTTACAATTGCTATTAGTTTTCTTCTATTTTACTTTGATAAATCATTGTAGGAAATTCCAAACCCTGATATCATCTTCTCCAAAGATACGATAAGGCAAATTGTGCAGGAAGTGTTGATACAAAAATCATTAATTCGAACAGAATCAGAATCAAGAGTATCGACTGGACCAAATTCTCCGATTTTATGCTCTCAGTCTCATGCATCTTCTCCAACTGGTTCGATAGAATTTTCAAGTTTTGTAAAATGTTTCTAAATTACTTAGTAAACATGTTTGATCATTTTGGTTTTAGAACATTGAAAGCATTATTTCCGCTTGTCCGTCTGGTCATTATATTTTGAAAGATTTTGAACATAATGAAAGCATCGGTGAAACGTCAAGAAACATTTTAGTCGATACAATTATTGCTTGGTTTAACAACGGGAACAGACATATTACCAGAAAAGATTTTGAATTTATAGCAGAAGTAATAGCAAGTCGCTTTAATGACGATAAGGTAAACGTATTTTACAATTTTATATATTCATATTCTTCATGCTATAAATTTTAAAGGAATTATATTATCGAAAGCCGGAAAATAAAAATGATAATCCAAGTGGTATACTCTACAATAAGTATTATAATACAAGGCGACGTCTAAAAAAAATTGGTTTAGTGCCAGCATTAACTCCAACAGGAATAGAAAACGACGCTGAAAACATTCCTACAGAATTTGACCCTCATGAATTAGAAAATGATGAAGGTACATACATGATTCTATTTTTTATCTTAAGATCATTGCATTGTTCATATTATTTCTCAAATTTCTTAGATATTTTGGCTGATTCAGGATGGTTAAAGGTATATAAGGAACCGTGGGAAGATGTCAAACTTCGATGGAAAAGAACCTTCGATTGCAGACGCAAGCAAATTCTAAACGACGAATCGGGAGGAAAAATTTCATCTATTTTGAAAGATTGGCCCCTTTATGCAAATGAACATGGCTTTTCACTAGTGAGTATCAAAAAAGTCTAATAAATACATGCATTACCAGAAAGTTATTTATATTTTAAATGCCTAACCTACATTCTTTCAGATTAATCTCGACTTTGAGGCTTTATATCCTGGCAGGGCAGACAGTTTAGTCCTTAAATGGGACTCGTTTAAAGACACTATTTTATATTTGTTTAATTTAAAAATAAGAGACAAAGATAGCCTCAGTCTTATGCATTCTTTGAATAAAAAGGACTTTTCACAAGGTAAACATTCCTTGAAAATATGTTCTATACTATTGTATATTCTCTTATTTCCTTTTAAAGATCCGGAAGATGTCCTAATTTTTGACTTGCTCCACGCTGTGTTACCTCCTCCAGTTAAACGACTTCGAAGCGCATCCAAAGGTCAGCGCACCATTAAATACACAATAAAAGATTCTCAACAGAGTTTTCTGCTGAAGGTTGACACCGTCAACGATTTTTATCCTTCTCTTGACCGTACGTCACAGCGGCTTCGTCAAGCAGGTCAGTCTTTGCAGCCGTTAATTATTTATGTTAGAAGGGAAAATTATTTTATAGTATATTACGATGGCATTAAATATAAGTTTGCAAACTTAATACCCGCTGTTGACATTTGTTTCAAAACTTTTTTCGCTTTGAATATTCAGTATCCAGAACCCTCAAAATCGGTGTGGTGTTTTATCCAAAAGTTTTTTTTCAATATTGACCTAAAGCACTCGAGAATTCCTACTAACGTTTTAGTTCTTCTTCGTGATATGGTAAATAAGTCAAAATGTTAAATTGCCATTTATGTCAATTACATGATCCATTTAAAGATATTAACATGCTAATCATGCATTACAAATATTTACATAATTATACTTCTAGAGATGATTACAATTGTTTTCAATGTAAACAAACGTATAACTTAAAAAGTTTTAGACGTCATTTTTCGCGTTGCTGCAAAAATGCAACAAATGTCAACAACTGTGAAGGAGGTTTAAGTTCTAGTTCGTGTGAACAAGATATTATCAGTGGAAATTTGTCAAAGTCAGAAGATGTAAATACTGATAACTTTATGCAAAATATTTTACTTAAGGCTTTAGAATTCTTAAGTTCTTTATACGGGAAGCCAAGTTTGCCAAGAAACCTTGCAGAAGAAATATATAAGAATTTTATTTCAATATTATTTTTGCCGTTATTTGAAGATCTTAAAAAGCAATGTAATATTCATTTGACTCAAGAGAAACAGGCACATTTTTTAAGCTTTTTATCCTCTATTCAATGTATTTTTGAAAAATTAGACACATTTTATAAGTTTGTCCATACTCTAAAGGAAAAAAATGTATATGTTGATTACCAAAGTTATATCATTAATAGTCAAATATCAAGTTTAACAGGTTCCAGCTCTTCACTTGCAGTAAACGAAAGCAATGGGATTTTACTTCCGATTAAATTTCAAATTAAAAAATTTTTTGAAGTTAACGGAGTATTTGAAGTAATTTCAGAAAGCCTTGGCAAAATTCAACAATATTCGAATCATTTTATGAATAGCAAACTCTGGAAAAAAAAATTACAGACATTAACTATTAAAAACGATCATATGTATTTGCCATATTTTATTTACTACGACGACTTTGAATCCAGTAATCCGCTAGGCTCACATGTAGGGTCCCACTCCATTGGAGCAGTTTATTACAGTTTTCCGTTTTTACCGCAATGGATGCAATCTAATTTAGAAAATATACACGTTGCTTTAATTTTTTATAGCAAATTCAAAAATTTTGGTGTGAACCATATATTTTATAAACTCATAGAAGTTTTAGTTGATATAGAAATTAATGGCATAGAGATTCAAACTAAGTCAGGACCCATAGTAATTCACTTTATCCTTGGTTTAATTTTAGGGGATAATTTAGGAATAAACTTTATTCTTGGCTTTGTAACAGGGTTCAATTCATTTTATTGTTGTCGTTTCTGTACTTGTAGGAAATCAGAATTTCAAGATTGCATTGTTGACATTCCGGATAAGCATAGAAACATTGAAAATTACAACAAAAGCTTCAGTGAATATCCCTATATAAAAACAAGAATAACCGCTACTGGAATCAGGGAAGAGTCGCTTTTTAATAACATTCCTTCTTTTCATGTTGTGCATAATTACGCTGTGGATGCAATGCATGACTTACTAGAAGGTATATGCCATTATGATATCTGTCAGATACTCATTGCATATATTTCAGTAAAAAGTCTTTTTAATTTAGAAACATTAAATAATAGAGTTCAGTACTTTAACTACGGTTCTATCGAAATAGGGAATATATCACCTCCTGTAACAGTAAATCACTTATATAAAATGAAATTGAATATGTCCGCCACAGAAATGTGGAGTTTTTGTCGACTTCTTCCTCTAATGATTGGCGATCTAATACCACAAAATGATGATCATTGGCAGTTACTAATTCTTTTAAATAAAATATTAGACATTGTCTTAAAATCAAATTTTAGCAATGAAGATATTCAGAACCTATCGACGTTCATTAAGAATCATCACACTTTATATAAGACATTATTTGACTCCTCACTAACACCGAAATTTCACTTCTTAGTGCACTATCCTCATATTATGGCAAATGTAGGGTCATTAAAAAGTATTTGGAGTTTGCGTTATGAATCGAAACATAAAGAACTGAAAAGTTACTGTCAAAATATAACATCTAGAAAAAATCTTCCTGTTTCATTGGGCATAAAATGCTGTTTAAAATTCTCTAATACTTTACTTAAAAATAAAGGCTTTCCATCAGAAATATCTGAATTATCGAAAAACAAGAGTCCCTTGGCAAACATTTGTTTAACTAATCTTTCTCCACATAATAAAGACTTATATGAATACAAATATTATTACGATTATATAAAATTTAGGAATATATTATATAAAAAAAATCAGTATCTAAGTATCAGTGAAGATCCTATTGATGTTGAAGTATACCGCTTAGTAGGCTTTGTCATTGAGAACACAAATATTCTATGTGTTTGTGAAAAAATGCTATTATCTCCATACGAAGAACATTATCAAGCATTTGAAATAATTGGATCAACTAATAATTTTTTTCTTTTGAATATCGAAAAATTTAACGGACCCCCAGTAAATATTTTTGTTACTTCTGCAAATAAAAATTTCTTTAAATTAAAATATTTCTAGAACCTAATATGTCTATGTAACTGAAAAAACATATTGCAAAAATGTAAATATTATTATTTAGAATATATGTAATATATGTACATAATGTATATATATATTTAATAAACAAAATACTATGCAACAAAATAAATATTGTTTTATTACATTTATAGGTAAACGTACAACGATCAGTAGGTGAACTACCATTTTTATTTACAATATATAATTGTGAAACAACCATTTTCGTTATCAACTGAATATTTCTATTCAACTATGCATTATTGTTAAAGTATTATATTTTGTGGTTGTTTACTTTATAGTTAAATTTCTGTTGTTAATTCAACCATAAAAAATGTTACAATACGAAAAAAACAATTAACTACTTCCACGTGGTTATTTTAACTATAATTCGTGATTGACGCTGAATTAAATAAGAAAAATGGTTAATTTTACCAACATTTTTCTCTCAGTGTTCAATTTAAGAAAATGTTTGAAAAAAGTGGCACTCTGGACATTTTTTTACAAAACTCTGAAAAATATGAATCAGAAAATCACATAATTAGAAATTTTTTACAGGGTCAGTTGTGGAAGGATAAACACAAACTATATCCAAACAAAATTTGAATTCCATTTTTTATGTATACAGACGATTTTGAAATTAATAATCCATTAGGATCTCACGCGGGTAGTCAAAGTATAACAGCCATTTATTACACTTTTGTGTCACAAAATTCATCTAAATTAAATTAAATATTTTTAGCAGCAGTTATTAAGGCTAACGACTTTTCTGAATTCGGAAATGACTCATGTATTAAGTTACTAGTTGAAAAGATAAAAAGCTTAGAAGTTGACGGTATTGTTTTAAACTTACCTGAAGGTTCCACAAGAGTTTTTTTTATTTTAGGTCTTTTTCTGGGCCATAATCTTGGACTAAATAAACTACTCGAGTTTAGTAAGTCATTTTCGGCTTTTCATTTTTGTCGATTTTGCACCGAAGACAAAACTTCAACTAAATACCTATCTCTTGAAAACAGTTTTTTATTACGAACTGTTAAAAGCTATGACTCTGACATTAAGTCTGGGAAAGATGTATATAAAGATTATATTTTGAATGAAATTCCATCATTTCATGTTTCAACTAATTTTGCTGTTGATTTAATGTACGATGTGTTTGAGGGAGTCTGTCGATATAATATGACACATATTTTGACATATTTTATAGAAAAAAAGAAATATTTTAGCTTAGAAATTTTAAATTGCTATAAACAAAATTTTTCTTATGGAAAAACAGAAATTGGAAATTTTTCGAAGCCCATAACGGCTAACAATTTAAAAAGTTTTAAGTTCAATATGTCTGCGAGGGAAATGTGGACATTTGTACATTTTTTCTCCTTAATGGTAGGACATTTAGTTCCCGAACCAGATGAAGCGTGGAAATATTTTATAAACTTTATTTAATTAATTGACTTACTACTTCTACCAAGTTTTACTGATGAAATTCTAATCGAATTAGAAAATTGCATAAAATTTCACATTGATCAGTTCGTGCAGTTATTTGATACAACGCTCAAGCCAAAGTATCACCTTCTCATTCATTATCCTCGCATAATCCGATATTCTGGACCACCAAAATGTTTTTGGTCCTTCAGATTTGAATCAAAACATCAAGAATTTAAAACATATGCTCGGGCTATTACCAGCCGCCACAGTATAACCTATACTCTTGCGTTAAAGGCTCAGCTTAAAGTTACCGCTTTAATAACTTCTACTCCACAATACTCATTAAAAGTTCAAGACTGCCATAAAATAGAAAGCGCCTTTCTCGAAAATATTTGCTGTAAAGAAAATGTTCGTCAAAATGAAATGAATTCTTACTCAAAAATAGAATATAAGGGTACTAATTATGAAAAAGGATTTTTTTTGACCCAATCTTTTGAGACCTCAATAGAATTGTTTGAAATTATGGAATTAGGTACATTAAAAAATAATCCCACACAAATCTGTATTGTTTGTGCTAAATTTTCTTTGAAATATAATGACCATTTTGTAGCGTACGAGGTAACCGAAAAGGACAGTTCTTTTCCTGAAATAAAAAGTATTTCAATATTTGATGGGCCACCTATACATACATATAAAGTCAGAAATGGAAAAACCATGATCAGATTGAAACGATATTTTTAGAATTATTTACTTTTCACATAAAAGAAACTTCATATTATATATTATATAATATTATATATGCATATGAAAACTGTCAATACTGGGTATATACCAATACTTTAATTTTGCTTGGAATTATTTTATTTCTATTATTTTATGTATAGGCATAAAGCTCTAAATGTTTAGAATTAAAATCTATAAAATAAGTTACTACAACATACGCCGATGGATTCTCAAAGCACTTTCGAAGCGTCTTTATCAGCATTCAGCAGATATGGACATTACAATGAATTGTTTGAACAATTACTTAAGTCAATCCAGAATCTAGAAACATTGTTATAATTCCCACCGAAAATCATGTTTCATACGATCAGGATAATAACAATAATTTTGAAGTAACAAACCTTCTCAAAAGTTGGAAAATGACAGATGAAGTAATAACAGTGTTTTTTTTTTTTTTTTATATAAATTCTGAGTTGTGTAGCGTAAGCACAGACATTTAGCTTTGCATATTTGCCTTCTCTTCCTTGATCAGAAGAGCGACATTCTTGTAGAGATGGATAAAAAGGTTAAATCTTCTGAAAAGAAGAACCCTTTAGAAACGAAGGAAATGCACAGATGGAAATTTACACTCTATCGAATTGACTCTTTGTCATTGTACATAGGTGTGAAAACATTTGGAAATAGATTTGATGAGAGAATAGTCTACAGCAACTTGTTGTCTAAGGACGAAATCTCAAAACATCGATTTGATAGACTGGTGGAGGTTGGAGGGACTGGTAATATCTTGAATATTATCGACACCGACTTCCACTATGAATTATCTAGTGAAGGAATCATTGGAGCTGGTCGAGGGCACAGCAAATTCGTTTGCGCCCTAAGACCGGCAATGATAAATGAGAAAAAGACCTTTATAGGCCGAACGACACTAACCACGAAGATCGGAGGCGGCGCCGATGGCGACTGGTCAGCGTGGCGGGAGCTTGGACTCTCATGTGAAAAATTTGAATACGAGAAAAAACTTCCAGGTTCTACCTCTTCTTTGTTGGGGAAGGGGGATGACGTGGAGGATAAAATAAAAGAGAAGAATAAAGAAAGAGCAAAAAACAAGAAAGAAAAGAAAGCCTCATCAAAGAAAGATCCACCTAGGAAGGACGCTTCGGCGGCAGATGACCTAGATATAGATCTAAAGGATGTAGACTCGGATGCGATTGGTGGCGTCAGGCCAAGCAAATCCCCTGATGATAAGACATGCTATATTGATCTTGATGAAGAAGAAAGAAAGTACGCCAGTCTGATCTCGAATACTGTGCCGATCAGTTATGACGTTACCTTAGTGCATAAAGAAGAATTCTCATTATTTAAGGGCAAAATGGATGAAAATAAACTATCGTTGATTGAAGTTCAAAGTCTAAGAATAATGGAAGTGGATGATGAGATGATATGTTATGGTTTCAGTGACAGTAAACTGGTGGGAAAGTTCCTTGTCACTGCTGGACAGGTTGGAAAATATAAAGATACATCGATTAAAGTTGCTCATGTTGAGCAGGAGCGGGGGAGTATGTAGAGCTCCGTAGAGCGATCGGTGGTTCATCAGCCACCCTACGTGCGGGTGTCATCAGAATTTCGTACGAAGTGTTTATTTGTAAGTATTTTGTACTGCTAAAGAAAAATGTAAACTAAGTTTTATTATTTTTGTAGCATTGGGTATTGATATAGAATCATTAAAACTTATGAGATTGAGGCATGTTGATGAATATTTCCCAAAGAATTTGGCCGGATTAAAGATAAAATTTGAGCATTATCTTTTTAATTGGCAAAAGGAGAATGTAAAATACTTCACATATTTAAATTTCTTGAAACTACGATTGTACTTTCAGGGTACATATGATTTTGCTACTTGTTCCTGTAAATTACAATCATCTTTTGCGGACAATGAGGCGGGTCCTGAAAGCACTACTGTATTAGCAGAATGTTTGAATTTTGAATTTTGAATATTTTTTTGAAGTGAAACTTCTTTAGCATCGTTGTGATTTGAAAATTCGATGAAACAAAAAAGACGACACCAAAAAGAGACAAACATATCCATAAATAGGATTTAGCCTGTGAGAGAATGAGATAGAATACAAGTATACAGTGTTTCCTACAATCTTCGCGGGCTGCTTTTCAGCCGTTCAAGTTCTTGGTTCTCTGAGTTCTCCAAACACTTAGCTGACTGACTGAAATTCCATGAAAACGGACCGTGTGTGCGGCAAAGAGCTCATAGCCACAGCAAAGCAAACATCGTCGCTGCGCCAGCGCTCACTGCTCGTCGGCTTGCCTGCGCCGTTTCCTATTCTAGGAGTAAGAACATAACAAACAGGTTATGGTCGCGGTTTAGGTGACTGTTCAGCCTAACCTGACAAGCTGACTGAGAAAAACAAAATGATTTGTATTGAGCTAAACCCGATAATCAGCTAAACCCCAAGCTGATTAGCCAGCTGCCGCACTATGCGTTTTCCCACTTTTAAACGAGGTAGAACTGCAACACTCACGGCTTCTCCTTATAAAAATGAACTTAAGACTGAATTAGAAAATACAAAAAGAAGACTATCAAACAAAAGACTAAAACCAAGAAATGTTGTAAGACTGAAACTAAAACAAAGATACTTGAAAAGAACAAAAAATCCAACAATCCTGGTAAAAACAAAACTAGGAAGCCCAAGAAAGAAAGTGAGAAGGACACTGATTCAACAAAAGAGAAAAATGATGACTATTGCTCTTGCATCTACTGTGGGTACTTATACTCACAGTCAACTCAAGGATGGGTAATCTGCAGTGTGTCATTGTTGGGCCCATAAGTCTTGCGCTGGAGTTGATAAAGTAGACGATGAAGCTCATATTTGTGTACACTGCTAGCCTGATTAAAATATGTGCTCGTTATGCCCCGGACATGGGGCAAAATGGGAATTTTGACTTACTCATTATTGTTCCTAATTACCAAATAATTAAGCAATTTAGCCTATAAATCAAGTTGATTATATAAAGTTTAATTACAAATGTTGCTTTCTGAGTTAAAGGAAAATGGGCAAATTTCATACAAAAAAAAAACCAGGACCAACAAAAACAAAACCCATCCCTTATCCCTAATTATCACACATGTTAACCTTACAAATTGTTTATTACTTGTTTGTGTTATAGTTATGGGGGGTAAGAGATATAAGGTACTTTTATCTGCCTTACAACAGTACACTCAGAAAAATAAACGAAGTCAAATCAATCGAATAGCGATGTTGATTGAACGAGGCTGTGGTTTAGTTAAAACAGCTACATTTCTTGTAGAAATAACAAGCTCAACTTCAATTTAAACGATTTTCAGTCAAAATAACTATGCCAAGGAACAATATTTTTACAATGTGCACATTGACTCAGCTGCCCATTTTTAGTTAATTCAACATGGGGAAAAATCATTGAAGCAACTAATTTACCGTTAATTAAACCGCATCTAAAGTTTAACTAATGCAAACATGAGAATGATTTAACCAGCAAATTTCGTTAATTTTGATTAAGCTCATGACCAATAATAGATATCTTATTACATGGATGGCGTGAGATCGAGCGCAGCCCATGACGTTGAGTGGAGGAGAACGTCGTTGTATCGAGTGACTCACTCTCTCTGTGTTGCGCTCGTGTCGAGTAGTGCTGTAAATTGTCTGCACTGTGAAAGTATAAATAAATTCATAATCGCCTAACGCATTGTTTTTAATTCGATCTACCCGACCTCCAACAGGTTATGGGCCCAGGTCGCGAAAGTAAATTCAAGCGGGTTATATAATTAGGGCGAAATTAATTCTGTCGAAAAAGTGAAATCGTGAAAAATCAAAATGGCCACGCTCGGGCTTGCCAGGATAGAAACTCTAAGCAAGTCGAATTATGATACGTGGAAGCTCCACATGGAGGCGCTGTTGACGAAGAACGACGAGTGGGACTACGCGAGCGGGAACAGGACGAAACCGGTGGTCTTTGCAGGCGACGCGGAATCGCTGCAGGCAGCAGCGAAATGGGACAGAAACGACAAAAAGTGTGACGGTCGCGCATCACGTCACCTCGCACGACAAAAACTCGGGGCCTGTCAGTGCAATGCCAAGCACCCGAACTTTGGTGACAGGAACTACTTGGCCGGACTGTCCTCCTGCCTGCAGCTCTCAGCGCCAGCTAGGAGTTAACCTCAACATCTACCAATCCTGGCAGTACTCTCCACATCGGCTCTATCACGAGGCCGCAGGCGACTGAATGCGTCCATTTTGTTGTTCGCCACCGACTGAGAAAGAACCGCGGGTGCCATTTTTAATTTAATTTTAATTTTAATTTGAGTTTGCCTGTACCAGGCGAAGAAACAACAAGGAAACGGCGGAAAATAAAGCGAAAAGCGGGAGCAGGTGCCTTGCTAGTTAAATCATGTGAGTATGGTGAAAAAAAAAACGGGGGAAGGAAAAAGAAATAATTCGTAGTTTCCCAGAACCCCAGGTCTCTTCTGGCATCTGCGTCTTCCCACACCCCTCCCCGCAACCAGTTATACCGGAGGAAAGTGCAGGGAAGCGAAGTTTCGGCCCTATGGGCCCACCATTCCTAGTGCACCCGCGGGATTCATTTCCCGGCCGTTGTGCGACCTCAATCGCCCCGGCGCGGCGTCCAGGAAGGCAAGGGCGTGGCTAAGTACCGCCAGCCCGAAGAAATTATACAAAAACAAAAGGAAGGAAGACGTTACCGGCCCAATCCGTCCCAAGGACGAACGACTGATAGTGTCGCTACGCTGCGTTTATCTCGGAGCGGCTCCAGGGAGCCCGGTCAGCCCCGGTAGTATAGGCTGCTGGTTCCACCCCAACCCCATCTGTGCTCATCATTGCAACCCGAGTTTAGAGCTACATCGAACAAGACCACGTGACGGACTCGACCCCGGATTTATTCTCATCGTCAGCCCTCATTCAGCATTCTCGTCGTCAGCCCTCATTCAGCATTTGGAAGACGGGACCCTCTTCAGTCTCTCGTCGCAGTATTTAGTTATTATAGTTTTATTTTAGTTATCAACGCGTTTTTTAAATATACATTTCTTTTCTCCTATTACTATAGCTAAGAGTCAGTGCGAAAAGGGACGTCGCAACCCTTCCGACAGGAGCGCTGATAATCTACCCGTGGTGCTCAGGTGAGTTTTAGTCCACGAACCCCCCCCATCCGGCGAGCTAGACCGTGCTGAGCCAGGCGCTCCTCGGACTAAGACCCAGGGCATCAACCCCCTTGGCTTCACGCCACCACCCTACGGTTGGCCTCGCTTTGGAGACAGGCATCATCGTCGGCCGTGTGCCGATATCGCTGTCATCGGTGAGGACAATCGAATATATCTGTGTATACGTCCCGTGTTCATAGGTATATTACATTACAAAAGGCAAAATCTGACATAATTTTGTCTATACATAAGTTTTTCGGAGCTCAAAATCGTGAAGGGCTGTGACACTTCACGGGAAGTGTGGGTTAAGCTGGAGGAAATGTACCAGTCGCGCGGACCGGCGCGGAAAGCCACTTTGCTAAAACAGCTGAATGCGTGACGGAGATGATGTCCGCGAACATTTGAGAGCCTTCTTCGATGCAGTCGACAAACTAAGTGAAATGAGTGTTGAAGTAAATGCAGATTTGCTTGCGATATTGTTGTTGTTGTTGTTGTACAGTCTGCCCGTCGCGTTTGAAAATTTCAGGTGCGCCATTGAGTCTCGTGATGACTTCGGGAAAACGGCGAAGTTTCGGAATGCGGCGAAACATTTTGACAGAAGAGACAATAACAAACCGCCTAACTCGCCAATAAAGTGCTACAGATGTCATAAAATGGGACATAAGGCGTCAGAGTGTCGGAAGGACAGCGATGACCGATGTAATCAAGACGCGAGGAACGTCGGCAGTGATTTGCTTTTCGCATCGGCTCCGCGAGTGTAACAGAAAGTGCCTTCGACGCGGGTAGTGCTGGTGGTAATGGTCTCTGGTGTCTGGACAGTGGGTGCTCATCGCATACCTATATGTAGAGATCATGAGAGCTTCGCAAAGATATCGGAATCAAATTACGTACAATTAAATTTGGCGAACAATTCTTCGATCAGGTAAAGGTCCTCCTATGCCTTTTTCCCTCGAAAATTTCATTCCTTGATTGAGCAGAGCCCGCAACTCAGAGGATTCCTAGAAAAATTCAATCCCCTCACGTTTCACAGCAGAACAGACCCCCAAGCCCCTTGCACCGAACAGCGAAGTAAACAAAAGCCCACCGCAGGGGCAGCGCCGCCGCAGCAGCCTTTGGTGCAATCGTACGCACACTCAGTTGCCTTGCTTTTCGGCTCCTTTCTCGGTATTCGCCGTGCGCAGCATCGCATGCCCACAAGAAAAGTATCGCGCGCCGAACAAATGCGATTTCTCCTTCGCCGAACTCGTCGGATGCCATCGCTGTGGAGCTCTCAAAATTTTTGGTCGCGTTTTCCTTATTCGAAGTGGGTTATCTATATTTTTATTTGCCTATGATAGCACTGATACTTTAATAATTTGAAAGATTTCCCAATTTCAAAATATTTAATGTTGAATTTATATGCCTCTGTAAAAATACCTTCATATTCCCTTTTGATATAATTGATTGATATAATTTATATTGTCTTATAACTTTACCATTATAATTATAATCGATTCTATAATAACCATTGCTTAAAAAATAATTTCCTTTTATTAAAAATTTCAATATTTAATTTATAAGATGATGTATTAATATCGTCATATCATGTGATTTCCTTTAATTTAAAGAAAATTTTCTTATTTCAAAAATATCAGCAGTGAGTTTGTAAGCCGTTAGAAAATACTATATATTTCTCCACATAATTGCTTTGATTTAATGAAAAATTAATTATTTCAAAGATGTCAGCACTGATCTTACGACCGCTGCGAAAATATCGTATTATCTTGTCCCGGCTTGAAAGCTTCCTCGAGCACTTCGCTCACTACACCGAAGTGATCCCAACATTAAAACAAAAGCGTTGAACATTCTGTGCGTGTGCTTTAATAATAATTAATTCAGACTATTGGACAAAAGGAATAACTTCTTTAAAATCCGCAATCGCAAGTATATGGTGTGTGATGTGACATATGTATGTAATGTATGTTTGCAAAAATGGACGAGGACCTTTTCATTGAAGCTGAATACAACTTTATTCTCGACGAATCGGTTGAATGCAGTTCTACATCAGAAATTGTCAATATCTTACAGGAGTTAAAATGAGAACAATTTTGCGACATACATATGTAGAAATAAAATTTAGGGATATATCGAGAACATGTAAAACGCACTCAAATGACTTGCCTCTTCACCCCGTAGAGTCCGCGCCCTGCGAATACATCTACGCGCAAGAGAGATGCGCTTTCAGCGGACGGCGTTTTTGACTCAGAAAAGTGGACGACAAAATCAAGACTCCTCGTAAAGCTCTGTCTGCTGATGTAGCATGCCTGTCGTTGCTTCAGGAAAATATGATTTGCACCGCTTGGGACGTCTTAATATTGTACATAGTCTTTGGTCTAAGTATAAAAATTTTGCATTGTAAGATTTGACGACACGTAGTGTAAGTTAAATAAAGGAATTTAAAAATAGTGCAACTTTTTCGTCCTTATTATACAAACCAAATGTCATTTAAATTAAAAGTGTGTTTACTGATAATAATCTTCCTTACACAAAATGCAGTAAATATGTAGTAACAAGTTTAAATGCATTTCCATATTGTTTTTACTTTAAAACGGATCTGTTTCAAATTGAAAAACCTCGGATATCGTATCGTGCCTTTATTTTAAAAGCATGGTAAAGGTTTATAACTTTCAGAACACGGAGTTACAGCAGAGAGTTTAAAGTTTTTAAGGCCCCAACACTTAAGTGAAATTATTTCTAAGAACCTTTACGGCCAGCGCGTTATCTTCGAATATAATTTACTGAACTGGCAGAAGGAACGGGTAAAATTTCTTCGTCTGCATTTATTTAGGAAATCGCTCATGTTTTAAGGGGTTAGTCTACTGTTAAAAAAAAAATTTCGTTTTTTTTTTTCATATTTCGATTGAAAAGTCGATCAAGGATGCCTGTATAAAATTTCAGATCGATCGAACGCTTCGTTTTCATTTTACAGCGCTTAGAGTCCCCCTCCGTTTTATCTCTCCTTTCGGCGCACGAGCGGCTGGGGAGCGCTCGAACATCTGCCGCGTGAAACTGGCATATTACGCAATATATTCTTTTGTAGGCCCCACTTCTATTTCCGGAGTGTAAATATCGTGAAAAATTCAAAATATTGCAGACGTTTAAATTCGAGATAATTCGCGTACAAGAAAACGCAGAGGTTTTAAAGGCAATCAGCATACTCCTTCCGAAGATCCTGATGATACTGTTAGTACTTTTGCTAAAAAATTGAGAAATAGTGCAGACTATGAAATTAATACAGATCCAACTTTATCGTATTGTATTATAAACTTCGGCCTAGTATTTTGTACACTTCAAAGTATTTTAAAGTGCAAATTTTGCGACGGTGACATAACTTTTAAAAAAAGTGCACAAAGAGGACTTGGTTTTAAAATTATTGTTGATTGTTCCTGTTCTCAGCATCAAGTAAATTCTTGCACAATGATTGGTCAAAATTGTAATGCATATGAAATAAACCGACGTATGACTTTTATTTTTCGATGTTTGGGCCTCGATAGATATGGCTTAAACACTTTTTGCGGACTCATGGATTTCGATACCTACTTTAATCGTAAACTTTATTATGATCTGGTTAACGCAGTGAAAGTAGTTTACGAAGTTTGTATTCGGAAAGCTATGCGGGATGAAAAGAACTTAAACGAACAGAAAGGAAACGAGCGCAATAAACTTACAATCTCAGGAGACGGATCATGGGCCAAGCGTGGATTTAGTTCCCTCATTGGATTTATTTCAATAATTGGGAAATATTCTGGTAAAGTTTTAGAAATCGTCGTAAAAAGTTCAATTTGTAAAGCTTGCGACTATATGTGACAAAAAAAAGGCACTATTGAGTACGAATCGTGGTTCGAGGAGCATCAAGATGAATATGGCGTTAACCATACCGGTAGTGCGGGTAAAATGGAAGTAGATGGAATATTAGAAATGTTTCAACGCTCAGAAGAATCGCACGAGGCAAAGTATGCTTTTTATATTGGAGACGGCGACGCTAACACCTTTAAAACTCTGTTAGACGCAAATCCGTATAATGACTTGACTGTAACGAAACTCGAATGCGTCAATCATGTTTCAAAGCGAATGTTCCATCGGTTGACTGAAGCTAAAAAAAATGAAAAACCCAGCAAGAGAAAGCCATTAGAGAACACGAGAAAAAAGAAGCAGAGAAAGCTAAAGTTTATATTAAAACTGTGGTGAAAGATAGAGCAACTAAATCGAGGAAAACTGTGCCAAAATCTCCAATCGTAAAAACTGCTCCTGCACCGCCGGCCAAAAAACTTACCAACAAGGTAATAAAAGATCAATCAATTTATTATGGATTAGCTATCCGGAGATATTCAAATTTGTTAGAAAAAATGAAAAAAGAAGCATTAGCGGGGCTGTACCATAGTAGCTCGACAGACTCTAATCCGCAGCACTTATACTGTCCAGAAGGAGAAGATTCTTGGTGCAAATATCAGCAAGCCCAAGCCAAGAACACTTCATACATCCATCCATTAGCTTTCTTCAGTCAGGAAACTTTTGAAATGTTGAAGCCTATTTATGAAGATTTGACGAATGATGAAGTTTTAAAAAGGTGTTTAGGCTCAAATACGCAAAATAACAATGAATCCCTAAATCAATTAGTTTGGCGTATAGCGCCTAAACACACTTTCAATGGCCTCAAAATAAGTGAAATCGCTGGAATGGTAGCAGTTTGTACCTTTAATGAAGGTTACTTTCCTTTGCTCAAAATTATGGAAACCATGGGTGTAACCACTGGCCAAAACGCACTTAAATTCGTGTCCCAAAACGACAGCGAGAAATTGCTCACCGCCGAACGACGCAACTTCGAGGCATCAAAAGAAGGCCGAATCGCAAAAAAAAAAAATTAGTAGCTGCCCAGACACTAGAGGAATAGGAAGGTACATACTATCAACCAGGATTCGCAGATTGAGCGTAAGTTAAATATTTTTCGATTTTTACACAAAAATTCTGCATTAAAAACTTTAAACGCGTTTTTCTCAAAATACACTTTTTTGGTGCGCTACGTAAAACTGTGAAAAAACTACTGCACCGATTCACTTCAAATTGTTAGCACATACTTATTAAACATTTATCTACCTGTTGAACCTCAAATATATAAAAAAAAATAATTTTTGACGATTTGGCAACTCTTTTTTCAATTAAAAATTTCAATAAAATCGGAACCTAACTTTTCAAACTTGTGTCATATGAAGAAAAAATTAATATTTTGTACATATTAGAGGTTCAACAGGTAGATAAATGTTTAATAAGTATGTGCTAAAAATTTGAAGTGAATCGGTGCAGTAGTTTTTTCACAGTTTTAAGTAGCGCATTTTTTAAATTTTTCTGCCACTGCTGAAGCGCCGGACTATGGCAGCAGCCATTTTGTTTTTAAATATATTATATACATGAAAACTTTAACTTCAAGACTCAATAAAACTTTATGCAAAATTTGGAATAATTATCTTTTGTCGTTTTTTATTTACAACAGCTTAAAATAACGCTCGTTTTTTGCCTCGTAACAGTAGACTAACCCCTTAAGTGGGAATAAATAGGTACCTCTAAAATTAAAAAAAAATAGTTGAAAAATTTCATTTAGCAACAAAGTTAAAAACGGTAAATTTGGGCTCACAGGCGCTGTCTAATTCAATATTTACGCTTTAAACGCCTTTTATACGAGATAATGTTCTTCGATACAGTCTGCACGACATCTCGAAGAGTTTTAAACAGTTCTTAACATTTGTTCTTTTTAATCTTCAGAACTGAATTATTTATAGTCTATTTAGCCATTGTTTTTACATTTCATATTTTTAGGAGCTCTAATATATCATAAAAGAACTAAAGTAACGAAAAATGAGTTTTTGTTTTCGAAATTTCATTTTTTTTTTCTGATAACTCGAAAATTTCATATTTATTAGGAAATAAGCGGGGATTCACATTCGCAGGGTACATCAAAACGTTCAACAAGTCTTTGGGATAACGTAGAAGAGGACGAAGAGGTATTTAAAATACTTTATAAATATTATCAGGTCGATAAATTTCTAGGATTTCAGTTTTCCATTGAGAAAATTCTTCAAAACTCTATAAATGGAAAACATATCTTGCAATTTTACCACAAAAACAATGGTTTAAACTTCAAATACCGAAAACTTATTGCTAGTACAGTAACAAAATATCTGCTTTACCAAAAATTAAAAGCAACTCCGACTACTTTTTAAAAAATTGCTAATAGTATCACTCAGTTTTTTAAAACAGAAAGCAAAGTATGTAAATCTAAAATTTGAAACTTGAATTATTAACATTCCTTTTTTTCAAAGGAAACATATCATATTCACATTCCAAGAAGAAGACCCGGTGGAATTCTTTATGCAAAATATCATAACGCAAAATCTAAATTCAGACTAGACGGTTTAATTGCAAAAAAAAAAAACAAAAAGAAGCAGAGAAACCTCCTTCACTGGAACAAGCTTATTTTCCTAGTAGGAAACAGAATTATTTTTATAAGCTTTTATTTGACTTCCCCTGTTGGTATGTGTGGGACAAACCTTGCAACTCAATTTAAGACGGAGAACTGGTCTCTCCAACCGATCTATCATCCGATTGAGATGAAATTTTGCATACACGTTTAGTTTGGATGACAATGCATGGTTAGCTAAATGACGTCATTCTAAATCCAATATGGCGGACGGGCCAAGATGGCGGAATAGGCTTTTTTTGTGCATACCCATGATGTGGGTATCGAATGAAAGGGTTCGACAAGTAGAATACGGTAAAAGCTTGTTTTTAAAAATATATTTTTAAATTCCTAATTTTTTTTTATATTACTAAAAGTCACTCAATCATCTCTGGTAGTATATTTTAATATTAGTAAACAAAAGCGGCTTTGGAGACTGGTATACTACTAAACACATTTTTAAAATTTCAGCTGAAGACGAAGAAAAAGAGAAAAACTAGTTAAAATATAATGTGGATCCTTATACGATACCATAATAAAAAAATGGAAGGCCTCATATTTATAGAGGGACATTTTTAAAAAAGGCAAATAATTTTGGAGAAATTTTGAACGAGTGGCCTCTGTATAAGCAGTCCTTTAGTTATAAGTTGGTAAGAATCTGTTAGGTTTTTATAGAAAAAAAGCGTTTGTAAGCTCTTCTCGATTCTTTTCGTACGGCAATTAGAAGAGGGCCATTAATCATCTTAAAGCGATTCTATATTTATTTGAAAGACTAACTTTTAATCTTATGTAAACATTCCTTGAAAAGTGCATTTTTGCTTTGTTTTTAATTGACTCAGATAATATGACTTTTTTATTTTGCTTTGTTTGTCACAAGAAATTTGAAAATTTAAATCTACTTTGTATGCATTTAAAACGGGTTTATTCTTTAGAAAACTCTAGTATATATTACTGTGGATTTCCTAATTGTAAATAGTCCTTTACATCTGTTACATATGGTAATGCTATAAATAAATGTGAAGCGCTAAAGTTGGTAGCGCCGAGCCGAGCTCTTGCGACCGCGTTTCTTGAAGTATTCGCTCTCTTCGTGTTCAGCTGCCGAGCCGTACACAACGTGTCCGTAGCGTAAGCTTGAAGTAAAATAAAGGAAGTATCCTGCGGTTACCCTTAGTGTTTTAATTCCGTGTCTCGACGGAACAAATTGGCGACGAGGATAAAAGTGAGCAGAAAATAAACGGACATCCATCTTAATACAAGTCAACAGCCTAAAAAGTTAACTTAACGCAAACGCAAAATGGCGAACGTGATTGTTAATATGGGACAGTTCAACGATGCTGAAGAAGATTGGGAGTCATATAACGAAAGGTTTGAATTGTTCATAATAGCAAACAGTATCCAAGAGGACAAAAAAGTGAGCACATTACTCACATTAATAGGTCCGAAATATTATAAATTATTAAGAAGTTTGTGTGCACCGGAGTTACCAAGCACGAAAACCTACGAAGACATAAAAAAATGCTTCAAGAACATCTCGCGCCATCACCATACTACATCACAGAAAGAGAAAAATTCGATAAAAGAAATCAAAAAGAAGGGGAATCGGTAGCAGAATACATAGTAGCACTAAAGAAAATGGCAGTGCATTGCAAATTCGGCACAAGTTTAAAAGAACGTTTGCGAGACAGATTCATATGCGGAATTCGAAGCAATGAAGTAAGAAAAAAGATTCGATTCAGCCGAGAAGAGGATATCACATTTGATAAGGTGACCGAAATAGCCCTCGGATTCGAACAAATGGAATTGGAACTGAAGAGCAGCGAACATACGAAACAGCAAACTGTGAATTATGTGGAAAAAGCACCAAGGCAGAGCCAGAGACACGCAGCGCAGAACAACAGAGGAAGAGGCAAAGGACATGACAGATCGACGATGGACGGAACGAGCAGCGACCTGGACAGGGCGGTTGGAGACAGCAAACAGGCGACGCCATTACTCTGTTCCTGTTGCGGGCGGCAGAACCATAAATTCCAGAAGTGTCGATACAAAACCTACAAGTGCAGGAAGTGCGGAAAAACGGGGCACCTACAAAAAATGTGCAAACACAAAACCCGACAGCAACCAGTGTACCACCTACAAGAGGCAGACCCGGACCGGATCGACGAAGCGGTGAACTTATTTAATTTACAATTACTTAATTTAACAGAAAATTTAACATGTAAGACAGCAGGTGGAGCACTCGAGGCACAACCATTCAAGGTCAAGCTACTATGTAGTTCAAAATGTTGAATTAAGCATGGAAGTTGATACAGGAGCCGGCATTTCGCTCATCTCACAACAAGTATATCAGGAAAAGTTCAATAAGTTGTGTCTGAATGATTGTGACTTGATGTTAAAATCATATACGGGTGAGTTTATAAAACCATTAGGATATTTAATTGTTAATGTGAAATTAAGAAATGTGGAAGCCATCTGCAAATTATATGTAGTTACTGGAAAAGGACAAAGTTTAATGGGTCGTGACTGGATCGCGAAATTAGGAATCACAATTAATTTAGTATCAGCAGATACGAAACTCAAAAAACTCTTTAATGCATACCCTGGAGTATTTACAGGAAGGTTAGGTACATTACGGGATGAGCCAGTCAAACTCCGCGTGAAGGAAAATACTAAGCCGAAATTTTGTCTACCGCGGTCGTTACCATTTTCTATGATCGATAAAGTGAGTCGTGAAATTGAAAGATTACAAAACGAAGGTATAATTTCTAAAGTTAACTACAGTCAATGGGGCACTCCAATAGTACCAGTATTGAAGCCCAACGGGGATGTAAGAATTTGTGGGGATTATCGCGTTACTTTAAACCCTTACTTAGAGGTAGAAAGAAGTCCTATCCCTAAGATTGAAGAACTATTAGCGGGTATTAAAACGGGAGGAAAATTTAGTGTGTTAGATCTTAGTCAAGCATATCAGCAGTTAACATTGCATGAAGATTCGAAGGAATTGGTGGCAATAAGCACGCATTTAGGCGTCTTTGTGTACAATAGGCTACCGTACGGAATTAGTGCAGCCCCGGGGATATTTCAAAACAGAATTAGTACTAAATTGCGACACATAAAGAATGTAAGGGTCTACTTTGACGAAATTCTTGTTTTTGGAGAAACAGAAGAAGAGCACATGCACACTTTAGAAGAAGTGTGTGAGACCTTAAGTCAATTGGGTTTAACCGTCAGAAAGGAGAAATGTCTGTTTTTTAAGGATAGTATTAACTTCTTAGGGTACACCATAAGTAGAGAGGGAATAAAGCCCAATACGAAAAAGGTAGAGGCTATTCTAAAGGCGCCGGTGCCAAAGAATGTTGGAGAGCTACAAGCGTTCCTAGGGTTGGTGAATTTTTATAGGAGATTTTTACCCAGCTTATCATCTATAGAAGCACCCTAACACAAGATGGAATTTTAATGAATCTTGCGTAAATGCAATCGAAAAAATAAAATTGATGATCACGTCGAATAAAATTCTATGTCTATGTTCTACGACAACCATAAAGAAATAGTTCTCACATGTCATGCATCGTCATATGGAATAGGCGCGGTAATATCGCACATAATTGATAATGTTGAAAAGCCTATTGCATTCGCATCAAGAACTTTAACAAAGGCAGAGAAAAACTACAGTCAAGTAGATAAGGAAGCATTGGCTATTGTGTTTGGGGTGATCAAGTTTCACAATTTTCTATGGGGAAAAAGTTTACCATAAAAACAGATTGCAAAGCTCTGTTAAATATTTTTGGGCCGAAGAAAGGTTTACCAATTATGGCAGCAAGCAGACTGCAAAGGTATGCTCTATTTCTATCGGGATACAGTTTCGACATTAAGTTTGTAAATTCCAACAAAAACGCTGCAGACGGATTGTCGCGAGTTCCTCTATCATCAAAAAAATTGGAGGAAAACCCTAAAAAGGAAATATCGGACTGGGCACTCTAGAATCACACATAGTCATTTCTTCCGGCAAGGCCCCAGGCCTGGGTGCCACTTCTGCCAGGTCAGACTGACTATGGAGCATATTTTTAAGGACTGCCCTTTATCTTCCAGGGCCCATGGTGGCCCACTTCCACCTTTGCACATTATTCTAAATCCGGCTCAACCAGATTCCTTCCTTACTTTGACATCAAGACTAAACATTATAAATTCGCTGTAAAGGGCCACTCCTTTTTGCCATCAAGTCGGCTTTTCGAAGGGCAACATTCCGCTTTTGTTTTTTGTGGCCACTTTTGGAAGTTGATCACCCACGGAACGTTGGACTTCTTCAAGCGCTTGTTTTTGGATTTTCCTGGCATTCTTTTTTGTCGAAGCTCAACGGTTTACTTGCTGGAGGACTTGTTGCTGCCTCACCTTAGGATATTTTTGGAAGACTCGCTGCTGCCTCACCTTAAGTTCTTTGCCGATTTTCATCGTAGGATTTTGCTGGACGGGCCGTGCTCGCCCCCTGGGCGAGTGACGGCTTGGTTAGCGGCCTTTCCGGCTGAGCGTCCCCTAGCTGGGTTGTTTGCTCAATAAGATTTGCTGCGGGACATTGAGGCCCCTTTTCCACCTTGTCCGGAAGAGTGACTTCCGTCTTGGGCTGGAGCTGCCCCACAATTACAATTACCTTATACTGGACTGAAGAAAAGACGGCTTTATTGTGTTTCTTTTCGTTTGAGTTTTTTCTTGTTTCATTCGAGTTGTTTTTCTCGTTTTTGTTCCTGTTCTTTGTTTTTTGCGAATCTGAGTTTCTCCTTTTAGGGCTGACCCTTAGGGGGTCAGTATTGCGCTTTCCACCATGGTGTCTGGTTCGGCCAGCACCAATTTTTTTAGACCCCTCGACACGAGCACGCCGCCACCAAAACGGCAGCGTAAACCAAGTAAAGGGTCTGCGGAGTATGTCTCGTTAACGGACGAGCTTTTCCCGGCTCTCCCCAAACCAGCCATGAAAGAGGCGAATATCCCAACCCACCCCAGATTTATAACAATTAAAACCCTTGATGGGAACAAACCTTTAAGATCGTTTAATCAATGTCGCGTTAGGAAAGCTGTGGACGGAATCTCTCAACGCTTTACCCAAGCAAATTTTTTCAATGACGGGTCTTTGCTCCTTTTGGTTGCAAACAGATCCGTGGTTGAAATGTTCATAAAAATTAAAGAGCTCGACAACATCCCAGTTAAATTGAATACCACAAGACTTTAAACTCTGTCAAAGGTACGGCGTACTGCCCAGAGCTAACGTGTATGAGCCAGGGAGACATTCTGGAGGGCTTTAAGTCACAGGGGGTGACTGAAGTGGTCCAAACTCGTCCTGATCCTAACAATGCTTCTAACAGAATTCCAACAGGACTGCTAATAATAACTTTCGATGCTTTTAAGCTTCCTCGAGATATCCAGGGCCCTTGGCAGCGTATTCTTATTAGGGAGTACTTCCCGTCGCCAATGCGATGTAGGCTATGTCAAAAGCTTGGGCATACCATGGTGCAAAGCAACGGTGGAGATTTGTGGGACGTGTGGTCTCGAAGAGCCCCATCCTATTAGTGAATGCACCCGACGCTTTTGCGTCAATTGCAATGTGAATACCCACGAATCTTTCAGCAAAGCCTGTCCAGAATTTGGTAAACAGAAAGAAATTTTAAAAATTAAGACGACGAGAAGATGCTCAATGTTTGAAGCAAGAAAGGAATATTTCTCCTTTCGATTTTAAAGCCGCCAACCTCATGGAAAACAACTCCATAAAAACATCTACTAATTCAAACTCAAAAATTCCTCTAAAAAACAATTCCCTCTGTTGTTTTGGGGAACCCTTTGTTGGATTTCCCAAGCACTGCTCCTAAAGCAAAACCAAAATCTAAAAAAACCTCTCCAGAAATTACAAAATCTCCTAAAAAAAATATTCCTGAAAAAAAATAAAAGGTAAAGAAATTAACGTCGAAGAAAATTTTAATTCTTCTTCATCCTCTATTGAATTAACTTCTTTATCGTCGTTGCCGTTTTTTTTATCGTACGTAACAAGCCCAACGTAATTATTTTAGATGATACTGTCACAACCGTTAGACGCCATGGTGAAAATTCAATTGCCAGTAATATTTTCAAAGGAATTCTTCTTCCTCTAAAATTCCAGTTCCAGATATTTTTTGAAATTCCTCATGTTTTAGAAGCATTTTTAGAGAATCAGAGAAATCTTATAATGCAAGTAACATTATCAAGCTTTGTTAATGGAGAGCTTGCGAGTAAGAAAGTTTATCATGAAAGTGAACAAATTATTATTCCATATTTTGTATACTTCGATGACTTCGAAGTCAACAATCCAATGGGCTCTCATTCTTCTTCCATTCTTGGAGTCTATTATTCGTTTCCAACTGCCCCTAAATCAATTGCATCAAAACTTAATATTATTTTTGCAGCCGCTTTTTTTCATACGGCCGATGTAAAGCGCCTTGGTTACGGTAAATGTTTTTATGCTCTTGTGCAAGAATTCAAATATCTTGAAGTAACTGGTTTGGTGCAAAACACGTTATATGGTTCCAAAAAAATACATTTCGTTTTGGGGCTGATATTAGGAGATAATTTAGCTCTCAACAGTATTCTTGGATTTTCAAAATCCTTTTCCTCTAATTACTTTTGCCGCTTTTGTCGTTGCACAAAGCAGGAATCACGGTCCGTAACAACTGATTATAATTTACTGAGTCGTAAAATATCGAATTACAGCGCTGATATTAAAGAAGACAGAGGTTTAAAAGAGGAATCTATATTTAATAATTACACATGACATGTACCTTATGATCAAAAATAAACGGGAATTTCTCTAATTTCTGAAAGGCCCACGCTGCACCAATCGGTACAAAATTGTTGCAGTCATATTGGAAGCACACTTTTGCCAGTCTGTCAAAGTTTAACGGCGATCGGATGTTTAGAATTCTGTTAGCGTCTGTTTGAGTGAATCAAAAAGTTGTTCCGCGGCGATTTTTACAATGGATAAAAAATTTTAACATCCGAGCCTGCCTCAAATTTTGTGTTGGAAATGAAATTTCGTGTACCGAATCATTGACAATGTTAAAAAAAGCCTTTGGCGAATCGTGCATGTCGAAAACACAGGCATACGAGTGGTATAAGAGGTTCAAAGACGGTTGTGAATGCCTGGTTGATGATGAACATACTGAATGCCCAACAACGTCAGTTACCGAAGAAAACATCGACTCGGCAAAGCAATCGTGTTAGAAAATCGATGTGTACCAATCCGAAAGCTTGCTGTTTTATTGAGCATCTCATATGGATCGACAGAACACATTTTGACAAATGTTTTGGGCATAAAACGCGTCGCTGTCCGCCTAGTCCCAAAAACACTGAATTTTGTCCAAATTATTTTGGAGTTTTTGGCCAATACATCGACTAATATCATCAGCCAAGCACCATATTGTCCAGACCAGGCCTCGTGAGACCTTTTTCTTTTCCCAAGACTGAAATTGCCATTAAGATGAACGCGCTTTGAGACGATTGATGCCATAATGCTGCGAGAGTTAAAGTCCATACCTTTGCAAGCCTATGAAAAGTGCATGGACAATTGGATTAAGCGTTGGCATCAACACATCGATGGCGATTATTTTGAAGGGGATAATAAAGAAATTTATTTAAAATTAAAATTTTGCATTTTTTTGCCAAATTCCCGTTTATTTTTGATCATAAGGTACGAAGGAGTTTGCGTATATGATATGTGCCACATGATATTAAAGTTGCTTAAAAAAAATATTTTACTTTAGAGACTTTGAATCTTAGGTAACAGAATTTTAAATATGGAGAAGCAGAAATCGGTAATTTATCTCCACCAATCCATCGCAATCATTTAAAAACCTTTTCACTTAAAATGTCTGCAAGGGAAATGCTTACATTTGTTAATTTTTTTCCACTTTTAATTGGCGACAGAGTTCCAGAAAATGACGAAGACTGGATTTTTCTTTTGACTCTTCTTGAAGCTTAAAAGTTTAAAAGCTATACTAGAAATATAAATAGTAGTATAAATTTGCCATTATCTTTAGCGCTTAAGTACAACTTTAATTTCTCGGAGTTTCTCCTTACTTATAATATGAATCAATCAAAACCTTTAAATGCTGGCAGCGCTCTGCATCAATCAAATTTTTGTAAGGAATTTATGCCTCTAATAAATAATCAGCTTATTTCATGCAGTTATAAATGCTACCATAGTATTTATTTTATTTCTGGTACAACTTATAAAAGAAATTTCATTTTATTTGAAGTAGAGCAGACACAGATTTCTGCCTAAAAAATTTGCGAAATTTTATCAGACGACGAATGTACTGATATTTGGTCAATATTAAATATAAGCAAAGTTTGAAGATTTCTTAAACACTTTGACAGTTTTCTTTTGGAGAGTGAAACAAATGAGTTTGTAATTAAAAATCTGAAATCTTTTATGTATCCTCCTACCCATATATATGTACTACCTACTGGAATGAATGTTCTTAAGAAAAAAGTGTTTTTTTAATACGATGTATCTTTGCACATTTTGTAATATAATAAATAAAGCTTAATAACCTACTTGTTATTGTTTATATACTCAAAATATTAAAAGCCTTTGTATGTTTTAAACTTTTAATATTATAAAAACAAGGATTTAGTGATGTCAAATGGACCAGCCTTCTGAAATGGAAATTTTGAAAATATTTGTGTAATAACACAAAAATTCTTGAAATTTCCATGACGGAAAGCTGTATCATTTGGCATCACTAATAAGTCTTCACATTTATAATTTTGAAAGTTAAATCAAAAACGTGGTCTGGTTGTTTTGATTGTCTGAATATGGTAAATTCTACTACCTTTTTTAGTTGTTCTTTTTCAATTGAACAAAGCTTTCTAGTTGTTCTGGTTGCCCATCTCGTGTATTCAACATCGTGGTCTAAGGTTGCTCTAGTTGATTAGGTCGTAAATTTTACAGTATTTTGTTGTTGTTCTGGTTATCTATATCGTACGTTCAACAATTTAATTTAATTAATTTAATTTAATTTACTTGCTTCAGTTGTCTATTTCGTTCAATCTACTACACTTGTCAAATTGGTTTTACTATTTCCGTAGTAAAATTGATTGCCCATTTTACTACTTGTTGCAGTTGAATTAACTACCATAGTAATCAATTTAATGAAAATTGGGGGTAGTTACACCAACGCATTCTGCCAAACTAAATTAAACACGAGTTTTATAGGCTCATAATTAACGTCAAAATTCGTAGAATTTGGTCTATTTTCTAGTTGATTTTACAAGACATTTTTCTGACTGTAGTTAAGAAAACAACATTCATGTGTTTTAACGTTTGTTTAATGCAATTAACCGTCTATATCGACAATTACTGAGTCCATAAGAGCTGCAGACTGTTCTATGCCTGCATGTCTAGCATGACCTAAGTAATATACAGGGTATAACAAAAGTCCCGGAATATTTCGAAAAGAACACATCGCGTCGGAAAACAAAAAAATAGGGGTAAAATATTTTTAAAATAAGTATTCAACGCTACCAACACTTACCCCCCACCCCCACCCCTGAGGGTAGGGTAATTTTTTTTTTCAAATGGGACCACCCATTTTTTTGCAGATTCGAATTCTTCATAAAAAAATACGTAACTTTTGTCTGAAACATTTTTTTCAATTCGGTACAGGAAGTGCGGGGGAGGGTGTGTTGTCTGTCAAAAAAGGTTCCAAAAAGGTCAAATATCTCACGATCTACAACTTGGATCGAAAAAAGAAAAAACACGTCTCAAATATTTTTTGAAAAGCTATGCAATGGTACCAAACTCGACCCCCTCCCCCCAACCAAAGATGTTCGACGAACTCTCGATCCGTTTGTAACAGTGGTTCAGTTAAGACGTGTCGCCATCGACGTAGCACGGAGCAGTTACATATCGCACACCGATTAACACCTCACATTTTCAAATCAGAATCACGCACGTACGGTTTTTTTATTCGAGATTGAGATAATGAAAAGAAAAGAAGGAGCGAGAAAGACAATAGAATATTGCTCGGATAGGTTGGTTTTATAAAAACAAATAAATAATGTAATTACTCGTGACAATTATGTACCTATTTCTTTGTTGGATTGTTAGTGTTAAGAATAGTTTTATTTGTAATTTTTTTTACATTTTTTTTTTCATTTTACCTAATTCCCAGCACTTACAGAAAAAATTAATGTAGATACAGTATCGTGCAAAACAATAGCAACGTCTTATATGTAAAAACAAAAACCTTAAAGAAAGGAAGATTTTTTTAATTTTCACAAACTCTTTTTCTATATTCTGTTAAGCATAATAAAGTTCATTTAATATATATGAAACAATATGTCATTCTTTACAAACACTACTAATTTTTTCCAAGAATCAGTAAACCACTCAAGATGTGGGCATGCAAAACAATAGCAACGCTTGCGTTATTTTAGTTAATATAACTGTACTTCCTAAAATTATTTGCTTTTTTTTGCTTTATACATTCATATGCGCTAAGAATTAGAGAAACTAGTTCAGTTTGCACTAATTCATGGATAAGATTGGACAAATTAAGTGATTTCCAAAAATGGCTCCAAAAAGTACAGTACTGAATTTAAATTAAAATTAGTCCAAGAAGTGCTTGCAGGAAATACACAATATAGTGTTGCAAAGAAATATGAAATTAATAGATCAATTTTAAGTCGATTACTTGCGAAATTCCGAGAAACAGGGCATACGGAGACGGTTCATTCGGGTGGACGTCCAAGGGCAACAACAGAGAGGGAGGATAGAAAAATACTCTCAACATTTAAAAACCACCCGTTTACGTCTGCACCTGAAATCATCCAACAACTTAACTTAAAAGTTCATCCAAGCACTATAAGAAGGCGAGCTATAAAAAATAATTTAAGAAGTTATCGCCCTGCCAAAAAGCCCTTATTAACAGAAAGGCATGTCAAAAGGAGGTATATTATTGTAATTCGTTTTTATAGTATTATTTTTTGAAATACTCGGGTTTTAGGTTAAAATTTGCCTTAGACCATGTAAACTGGCCTATTTCAAAATGGAAAACCGTCTTATTTAGTGACGAGAGCAAATTCAATCTATTTGGCTCAGATGGTGTTCGATTTGTTAGAAGACCTCTAGGAAAAAGAATTGATCGTCGCTATTGTACCCCTACAGTTAAGCATGGGGGTGGAAATGTGATGGTGTGGGGGTGCTTTTCGAACAGTGGAGTTGGTCCTCTGTACCAAATCGATGGAATTATGGATCGTTTCCGCTATACAAATATTCTGGAGACTATTATGTTGCCCCACGCAGAAGAAGAGATGCCACTTCGATGGGTGTTTCAACAGGATAATGATCCGAAACACATATCGAAAGTGGTTCAGGAATGGTTTCAGCAAAATGGAATTCAAGTCATGGATTGGCCGGCCCAATCACCTGATTTGAACCCCATCGAAAATTTGTGGGGGATTCTGAAACAAAAAAGTAGGGGCTGGAGATTTGCTAATAAGGCCTTATTAATAGAAAGCCTTAAATATGAATGGGAGAATATTTCCTCTTGTATAATTAAGAAATTAATTGAGTCCATGCCAAATCGTTGTGCTCAGGTCATCAAAGCAAAAGGATATTTCACAAAATATTAAAAACAAATTGAACGTTGCTCTTGTTTTGCGCGATGCAAAATAAATATTTTACTATTAAAAAAAAAAAAAATTAATTCTCACTCGCTGGACTTCACCTCTTCAAGAAGAACCAAACATGGCTGCATCGCCCCCTTCCGGCCTTGACCCAATTTCAGGATGGTCTGCGGTTTTCCGTACTCGACACCAGGTAGGTCTAAAAACTTCCCTGCAACTCATAAAGTAATTAAATTTGAACAGTGAACTTAAATTGCATTTTTCTTTTCTAGGACAGCGGCGGAAGCAAATACCGCAACATATGTATGTGGGATTGGAAAGTTGAGGCCCCATCCTTGGCAACTAAGCGAACACAACACCGCAATGCGTTCACGACAAAAGCTCACTGTCTCAGCGAGAAGACGGAAGAAGCCTTTTGACAGCGACGAAGATCCTTCTTCTTCAACGAGGTACCGAGGAGAGAGGACGTGTCCCGAGCGACATTGGCGAGCTGAACACAATTTTCCCGCAACGTGCTACCAGCAATTGCCAGCAAGCCCACATGTATATTAATAATACAATTTATTTAGTGCTTTTTGAGTGTTCTTTTTATGTAACATTTTTATTACAAGGTGCAAAATTTTTGGAACATTATTTACGGAAATAGTTTCATATTGGCTTGAATTAAAGCTACTTACAATATTAGTATATTTTAATAATAAAATTGTTGAGGACTTCATATTTCACTTCGATTGTCAGGACTGTACTTTGGCGTGCCATTTCAAGTGATTACTCACTCGCGCAGTAGCTGTTGCGACACAGCGTCGCCCTCGAATCTCTGTTACGAACAATTCAATTAATCAAGTTTTTTGTATTCCGTTGGTGTTTTGTATTTTCTGGCCTTGACCATTTTCCTTTTTCCACCGAGTGTTTGCCCAATATGTTATGGGCCGAGCTATAGTTCAATAGCCCAAGTAACGCGCATTGAAGACCTTAACAGGGACAACTATGATACGTGGAAAATGTTTATGGAGACGTAGCTTGTTTGCAACGACGCCTGGAGGTTCCTGAGCAGTGCATATGTTAAGCCGAAATTCGTGGAAGACCGATCACGAGGAGTTGGAAGCGTGGGAGAACGGCGATGCGAAGGCGCGTTCGGACAATGTTTTATTAATAAGCCCTTCCGAGCTAAAATAAGTGAATGATCCCGGAACGTGTGGCTGAGATTGGAAAGTGTGTACCAATCCAAAGGGCCTGCATGAAAAGCGGTACTTCTGAGACTGAGCTGACTGCATTAATAATGGCCGATGTAAGTGACGTACGCGAGCACCTTCACAATTATTTTGATCGATCGATTAAATGAAATTAGTACAGAAATCGATCGGAATCTGGTCGTGACTCTACTGCTTATTAGCCTGCCTATTGTTTATTTATTCCATTTCTTCAACAATCTGATTAATTCAAAACTAAAAAGCGACAAACTAACCGCAACGAAGCTGATTAAATTATTATTATTGTTGTCAGAAAATATACAACACATCCTCAAAAACCTCATACCGCTTCCAATAATTAAAAAAAAGCATTACCAAACATTCCGGAAGAACCAGCAAATTTAGAATGGAATAATTTAAAACAGTACATAGATAAGAAGTTAAGACACTTAAAGAAGATATTTTCAAACAAATTAAAAGTTCTTCAAGAAGCATGCTTTATGATATTGATAAAAAATACGAGATGTTAAAAACTGAAATATTAACAAACCACGGAAGCAATAACATACAAAATTTGACGGATTTAAGACAGCAAGGGCTAAACGCTGGTTTGCCATTCCAAACTATTAAAGAATACGAGGAATTTTATAAACGTTTAGAAACATCTGAGAATGGAGAAGGGCTGGTAAATATTTCTTTAATTGATAAAAAATTTTCTTCAAATATTTATGTAGGAGTCAGTCGAGTCGCATCAGTAGTATCAGTCGTATCAGTAGTATCAGTCGTATCAGTAGTATCAGAAGTAACAGTCAGCTAAGTCTGATCAGTTTTTTTATCAGAAGGCAGTTGCTACATCAGTCGTGACCAGTTGTACAATCTCATTGCATTAGTTGAATTTATTTAAATATTACCATTGTTTAATCCTTATAATTATTAAAGTGAATTAAATACAAAGTGCCCGGCCTTCTCATTCCTACATTTACTAATTTGTCAAAAACTCAGTGAACTAATTTTAACATAAAGTGCTTGTAAAAATGTGCACGGTAATTCCAGTCCAGCACTAAAAGTAAAAGTGAGTAGTTTTTTCGCTGAAAAAGTGATAAAAACTCTTCCAAATAAACTATTTGCCTGAGGATGTTTTGGCAGACGGCAGGCACAGCTACAGGCAAGGGCTTGTATTTTACACGCGAATTCAGCATTTTCGTTGGATGGTTCGTGGTTGGTTGGTCCGCGTATTGGAGAACGGGCATTAACAACACGTTTTGGAACGAATTTATTGATTTATATCAAGAACGGGAAGAAAATAAACAATTAAGAATTACGAGATTAACAAGATTAGTGGAGAAACTTAAAGAATTTAGCGCTATCGAGCCATGCTGACTGATTTTTTGTTTCCAAAAATTAATCAGCTAAACATCGACGACATTTGGTTCCAACAAGACGGCGCAACTTGCCATACAGCGCGCTTAACCATCAATTAATTGCAAAATCAATTTGGTGACAACTTCATTTCCAGAAGTGGTCCTGTTAACTGGCCCCCTGGAATTGTAGATGACTTACTAAAGCACGAAAAAGTCAGAGAATCTAATTTACCCTTCTCTGGGATGCGGTAGCGCGATATGTAAATAGCATACTTCGAGAGAAGGAAAGAGACCTGGAACGCCTTGAAGTACAACTTGAGCAAGGTTATTGATTCAATATCTCAAATTATGTTTTCAAATGTATAAATTCATTAGGTACATATAACCTGTTGTTGATTTCCTATGTAAAAATGTATTATTTAATATCAACTAAGAAGTTTTGCAGTTAATAACGGTTTTATCGATTATGTTTACTATTCGATATTCTATACTTTATATGATGTAGATTTGACACAGCACACACGCTACAATGAAAGTTGAAAGTCCAGAATATAAAAACGAAAATTTGAAAAATAAGGGCTACGATGAACTTTTGAAATTGTATAAAACGTATGACAGTACAGCCAGCAAGAAAGCTGTGACAAAAAAAAATATCAATCTTTGCGCTACTTCAAAAAGGAACAAAAAAAAGTATGAAATCGAATCGTAGCGGTGCTGGTGCCGATGAAGCTTACGTGTCATCGTTGTGGTATTAAAGATTATTGAAATTCACAGCAGATCAGGAAAAACCAGCAGACAGCATCGACAATTTAGATAAACAAGAGAATATCTTCGCTACTGCAGATGTGGATTTAGAAAACGATATTAGCACCAATATCACAGAAGTGGATGAGATTAATGAAACACAGGAATTGAATTTCTTCTAAAATACTTTTATTTTATATTGAAAAGCAGAATGCTGTCTGTACAAAATATATTATGCTTTACTACTCTTTATCATGTACTACGAGCCCTGCACCACAATAGTTGGTCTAGTCAATGTTCAAAGGCTATTTTGAAAGTCAATTATTTCTAAATTCCATAAAAAGCTAAAGTCAAGAAAACAATATTTATTATCATTAACTCCCAACAATAGTCTTTCGTTTCTCAAAATATAAAAGAAAACAATTTAGTTCAACATTAATAAAAAATTAATAACAATACTTTGTCCCTGGTTCAAAACAGTTGGCCTACTCTGGAACTGCTTCATATTAGTTGGCCTAGCAATGATTTCCGATGAAGAAAAAAGTGCCATGGCTTCTCGATGGCACAGTAGACATGAATATGTCTTATATGGGTCATTCTACGATAAGAGGTAATGTGTACGTCCATCATTATAAAATACTTTTTTTATTCTACGTCTTGTCATTTTATGCAACAAATCGCAGCATCTTAATGTACTTTAGGAATAGCATTATGATTAAATACCCAATTAAAGTTCATTTTCCTGAAATCCCACATTTGAGGCTGAAAAAGTCTCTACCCTGGCCTGTCCCCTTGACGTTTTCAGTTAAACATGTAGACAGTACATACCTTCTTTGTCGCAGTTGCCAAATTAAATTATATTTAGCACGAATTTAAAGAAGTATACTTAAGTATTATAAACGTAAAATACAAAAATATTTGTTTATTTTCAAGAATTTTCGATTTTTAATTTTGTCCCGTTTTTTTGCGTATCTACCCTGGCGAATTTTGGTCCGTTAGTACAAACAGAAATATTAGACTGCCATATTCACAATAGGTTTCAAGGATGCGTATCAACCTGAAGTTGGTAATACTAAACATGCGAGTCGTTGGATTGCTGTAATTTGTTAGTTGTCGCGACGCAACAGTGCGGTGCAGTGGTTTCGCAAGGTAATTGTGTCTCTCCCCTGGCAGGTCGTAAAACTTATAAAATTCACTTAATTTATTTGAATTTTCTGCCTCAGCTCAATAATACTGGGATAGTGGAGGTGTGATATATGTATTATTAACCCAATATTAACTTATGTGAGTTACAAATTTTAAATTTGTCACGAAAACGTCTCTACCCTGCCGTATCTCCCCTGGCAAGATAACAAAATATTTCTATTTACTAAGGATTTTCCTTATACAAAAGGCAGTAAAAGTGTAGTAATAAGTAGTTTAAATGCATTCCCACATTATTTTTGTTTCAAAAGCAGACCATTCTCAAACCGAAAAACTCCGCCGTTTTTTATGTGTGTTCACGGATAAATTCTTTGTTAATGATCCGATTTCAATATTTTTTTTTATTTAATAGAAAATGATAAGTTAAGTACAATGTTTAATAAAAGTTTATGTTATTCATTGTTTTATTACGTCAAAGTCTCTCCTTTGGGCAAAAAAGTCTCTACCCTGCCCGATGTATCTACCCTGGCCTTCTAAAAAGTAAGTAAATATGTATAAAATCACTTGCCCTTAAGTGAATGTGTATATAAAAGGGACTTAAATCGTAATATATGTTTTTAATAAAAAAAAAACCAACTTTTCCCCTTGGCCGCATTCTCTATGGACTCAAAACCTCTTATTGTAGAATGACCCATATAATAAATGAAAAGAAAGATACTGCGATATTGCGACCCGCTCTCTTACAAAATCTTTTCTATCGGATTGGAACCCGTCATCTAGAGCGTAGCAACCCGCCGTGAGAGCCCCCTTTTATTATAAGGATGGAAACTCTTCCCATTTCTAGGAACAGGCAGTGCGTGGCCTGGATACGTGTCATCCGAGGCGCTGATTCCGAGTATTTTATCGAAAAAAAGCAAAACCCACGTCGAAATATTGCATGCATAAAAACAGCCGGCGCGCGCAACTTTTATGGGTTCGTCGAATTTACACAAATCCGTGTCGTCCTGTGCGAAGAGAATTCGCTCATTCTCATTCAATAAGGGCCCCCTCTGTCACTTCCCGCCTTCTTCTATAAACAAACGAAGGGAATGCACAATTTTTGGGCTGAGATGAAACAAGCTTCTTGGTCATAGTAACGATTTTTGTGATATACATTCTTTTAAATAGACCCCAGGGATAAGACATAGGCTGACTTCCAAAACGTCAATAAAACAGGTTGTGATGCAGTTTTACAATCGTCACAATGCAAAACTCAAATTTACGACTGATGCTTTGCATCGATGATGCAGTGTTTCATTTTGACGTTTAAAAACGCTCTTATGATGGCGACTAGCAGTGTTTTGAACAATATTCTTTTAAGTGAAATTATTGATATGCACTGCACTCCAAGTAGAAATTCAAGTATTAAATTAGTGTGGAAAATGCTAAAGAATAGGCAAAGACAGCGTGTTTTAGTTATTTCGAAACAGGACTTAACAAAAATGGGCTTAGGTCAAAAGTGACATTTGTGCATCCCAAAAATATTTGATGCGCGGTTTGCTTCCTCGATGCGTCTCGAATTAATTCATGAGATGTTTTGGAACATACTGCTTCGTCAAAAATTTTACATTTGGCGTTTAGGAACATGATGCTTTCTATCGAGACTGCATTGATGCATTTTGGAAGTCAGCCTATTCATGTCAATAATCAGAAAAAACGGCCACACCTCCACGTCTAGATTCTCTGGACGAATTCGTACCAAAGAAGTTGAAGCTACCCAACCGCTCTGGCTGTTCCTCCACGAGAAGGTTAGTTTCTTGTAAAGCTAGAATTTTGGCATTATATAATGAAATAAGTCTATCTAGATCTGGACGGTTATTGAGAAGGCCTCTGATATTCCATTGTAGAATATTCATGTTATGTCTAGATCTTGGAGCTGTTATATTTGAATTATTAGCCAATCAAGCATTCGGTTATTTGGCCCTCTCTTTCTTTGCTAAGTTGATAGGAAAAATTAATTAAAATTGAAAATTACTCCGATAGGGAGGAAAAGTCCCCCGGAGCGTATTCGCTATCGGAAGTAGAAGTGTTTCTATTATGAGTTATTTTGTTTGTTTTTTTGCTTGTTTTTTTAGTCTTCTTTGTTTTGTTAACCTTTGAGGATGAGCTATCCTCTTGGGCGGAATTATTTGCGATTTGTGTATTTGTTTTGTTTGCAGTTCTTTTTTCTAAAATAGGTTTGTTTTCCGAAGTGCTCGCAGTTTCTATATTTGTTGGTTTCAAATCTGACAGCGGTCCCGATGTGGGCCGTGCCGTTTCTTTATTCGTAGGTTTGTGGGCTGACAGCTGCACCAATGTGGGCCGTGTCGTTTGGTTACTTTTGACTTTGTTGTCATTAGTTGGATTGATTTTTTCCTTATCGTAATCTAGCGAAGCCTGTTTCGGACGCTCAGCCTGGATGGACCGATTGCGGGGAGCAGAATTTTGTCCAGACGTCTGTGCAGGGACCCCAGCTACCACCGAAGCGAAAGACTGTGCCACCTGTTTTTTGCTGGGAATAAAAAGTTTTTCTTGCCTCAAACATTGAGCATTTGTTTTGAGTTTTTATTTTGAGGATTTCTCTATTTTTTAGAAATTCCGGACAACTGCGGCTGAAGGATTCGTGGCCCTCAGCATCACAATTGACGCAGAATTTCCTCTTACAGCCCGACTGCTCGTGCGGCCCGGTAATGCCGCATGTACCACATCGTGGCTCGGCGCTACAATGATTCTTTGTATGACCTAATTTTTGACATAGTGTGCATCTCATGGGAGATGGAAAGTACTCCCGGATCTGGATCCTAGTCCATGGTCCTTGTATGTCTTTTGGCAATTTATACGCATCAAAGCTCAGAATGACCAGCCCGGACGGTACCCTGGTGCCCCCCTCGGCCATACGTGTCATTTGGACCACGTCCGACACGCCTTGGTCTCGAAGGCCTTCAAGTATTTCGGCCTGAGTTAGAGTTCTAAAGTCAGGGGAGAAAGCTGTGCCCTTAACCATGTTTAGACTGGGATGGTATTTAACCTCAACTGGAACGCCCGCTATGGCTTTGTTTTTCATAAAAATCTCCGCAATTCTCGTGTTTTGTACCAATAGCAAGAGCGAGCCGTCCCGAAGGAAACTCGCAGACTCATGCCTGGTTGAGATTGCGTCTACGCCTTTCCGGATCATAAATTGATTGATTGTCCTACTAACTCTGCTGCTCCCCTTCCCCCAGCAGCTGCCCCTGATGTTATTGAAACCAAGAACAGAAATAAAAAACATCTATACAAAAACCTAAAAAAGAACAACAAAAGTCCTATTAATAATCAACAAGGTGTCCCATTAACAGCCGATAAAGGCATTAGTAATAGTAATGTAATTATTAATAACGATCCTAGACCCAACGCAATTTCCATTTCAACCGTTAGTGGTATTAGTAATGCCGCTCCGGAAGTGAACAATTTAAAAGTAGTTCCCTCACGCCACGCGCTGTTCATCTCCAGGTTCACTTCCGACACTAACACCACCGATATTTTAAAATACATTTCAGACCATAATATTTCAACTAGCAACCTCTCTTGTCGTAAAATAAGTAACCCCACTAAGCCGATTGCATCTTTTCTTCTTAATGCGCCAGAATTAATTTATTCCAAACTTCTTGACTCCACTTTTTGGCCATCTGGTGCTTTGATCAAACCTTTTGTTCCCAAGAATCTGACCTCTCTAAGCTCCAAACGCTTACTTGGAACAAATAATGCTCCTGTTATTACGCAATCTTCTAGTGCTCTTGATCTATCAAAAAACTAAATAATTTCCGGACGATTTCCCTGTACTATCAAAATGTCAGGGGTTTAAGAACTAAAAGTAGATCTTTTTACCAATCCACTGTTGCTAGTGACTTTGATATTATTGCTCTCACTGAGACCTGGCTTCATAGCGGTTTTTTTGATGCGGAGCTATTTGACTCCTCGTACCAGGTTTTCCGTAGCGATAGGTATCTCAGCTCTGAGGCCCGCGGGGGTGGTGTTCTTATTGCTTGCAAAAACGAATTGTGTTGCAGCAATATTCCCTTACCTGATTCTTGCGACAACCCTGACGTCGAGGCAATTTGTCTTAAAGTTGCTGATAAAAATCATTCTCTATTTATTTTGTGTTGTTATATTCCCCCCGATAGGCTCAATACAGTTGACGACAGGGGCAACAACCTCTATGACTCTCTTATTCACATTTTGGAATTCGTTTCAAATTTAATGTGTCTCTCTGACGAACTTTTGTTAATAGGTGATTTCAACCTACCCAATGTACAATGGGTATTTAATTCGGATGACGAGTGTTGCTATCCTTCCAACAACCTTAATCCGAAGGAATCTTCTTTTCTCGAATCTCTCTTTTCTTGTGGTCTCCTTCAACTAAGCACAGTTAAAAATGTATTGGGGAGGCAGCTTGATTTACTTTTTTCTTCGGGCAGTGATAATATAATTGTTCAACGCTGCCCTTTAGCCATGTCCACTGTCGATAAGTACCACCCACCCCTCCAGATTGATTTCTGTTTTAACTCTAAAGTTCTCCCTCTGAATGAGGATAGCAACATGATTTATGATTTCAAAAACGGTGATTTCGACGAACTCAACTGCAGGTTGTCTTCTATTGATTTCGGGTCTCTCTTATCTGCAAGTTCAATCGATGACAACGTCGCAAAACTTTACGATTCTCTTCTGTTAAACTTTGACTACTGCGTTCCTGTTAAACGCCGCCGTCTTCCCTGTTCTTCGCCCCCCTGGTTCAATTCAGATTTAAGAAAGCTAAGAAATAAGAAAAATAAATTATGGAAGTTATATCTGCAGTCGAAGGATACTCAGTCATATAACACATTTGTAGAGTGTTATAATGAATTTAACTACCACGCTTCCGTTCTTTATGAGGATTACCTCAATAAAACTAAAAACGATTTATATAGTAATTCGCGCGCGTTTTTCAATTTTGTTAACGCCAAGAGGTGTACTGATGGCTATCCATGTACTATGTCTTACGGGGGTTTTTCGAGCGGAGTTTCGCAATCAATTTGTGACATGTTTGCATCCTTCTTTGAAAAATCCTTTTCCTCTCCTAATTTCCAACCTGATACTAACCAGTTTCATCATCTTAACCTTAATCCAACCCCTTTCGACCTCTCTATTAATATCACTCCTGAAATTGTTCACAGGTTTATTGCCGAACTTCCTACCGACTATTCTTCAGGTCCTGATGGTATTCCCCCTGCGGTTCTTAAACTTTGTGTCAATGTACTTGCCGAACCCTTGTCTATTATCTTTCAGAAATCTCTTAATTCTGGCCAATTTCCTAGTATATGGAAAGACTCTTTCATTATCCCAATCTTTAAGAAAGGATGCCGTAGTGATGTTTCTAATTATCGGCCGATTGCTAAATTGTCCTGTATTCCCAAGCTCTTCGAGTCAATTATTTACTCTGAACTCTCTAAGATTTGTACAAGGCTTATATCCTTAAATCAACATGGTTTTCTTCAAGGTCGTTCTACTTCCACTAACCTCTTAGAGTTCGTTGAGTATACCTTAAATGGATTCAAAACAGGTTTACAAACTGATTGTATTTATACTGATTTCAGCAAAGCTTTTGATAAAATTTCTCACCCCATCATCATTCTTAAGTTGAAAAGTTTGGGTTTCCCTCCTCCCTTTCTTGAATGGGTGCAATCTTACTTGCATGATAGATCCTATCATGTCTCTTTTCGTGGTTCCTTGTCGAGAAGTATTTTGGCTACGTCAGGTGTCCCTCAGGGTAGTCATCTTGGACCTCTCCTGTTTATTCTTGCTATCGATGATATCACTCACCTGTTGAAATCTTGCAATATTCTTATTTATGCTGACGACATGAAGATTTTCCGTCGTATTGAGAATATAAATGACTGCGAGTTGGTTCAAAACGACTTAGATACTTTACAGTCCTGGTGCTTGTACAACAATTTGGAACTTAATATTTCTAAGTGCGAAATTATTTCATTTTATAGACGGCACAACCCCTTTAACTTCGACTACTCCTTGTCTGGCTGTTCTCTTCGTCGTGTTGACATTGCGCGTGACCTTGGCATTCTTCTGGATAGAAAACTTGACTTTGCTGAGCATATTAATTACATGGTTTCCAAGGCTTCCGCTTTGTTAGGATTTGTAAAAAGATGGTCTCGGGAATTTAATAACGTATCTATATACAAGCAGTTATACATTTCTCTAGTTAGGCCTATCCTGGAATACGGTAGTCTTGTTTGGTCACCTTATTATGCAATTCATGCTAATAGAATCGAGTCTGTCCAGAAAAAATTTGTTAGGTTTGCGTTGAGAAACTTGCCTTGGGATAATCCTCATATCCTTCCTCCTTACAAAGACCGCTGTCTGTTGCTTAGCATGCACTCGCTTCAAGAACGTCGTGTTGTGGCGGATGTCACTTTTGTCCACCAGCTGGTTAATGGTATAGTTGTTTCTCCGTCTTTGAGAACCTTACTCATTCCCAGACAGAATCCTCATAACCTTAGAAATGTGCCTTTGTTCCAAATTAGTACATCTCGAACTAACTATGGGTACTTCCAACCCAGTAATCGTATGTGTTTGAATGTTAATATGCATGCCGATTTGTTTAATAATTGTATTAGCAAGCATGTGTTAAAAAAGTCGTTGTTTGATCGATTTGCATGTGACGGTTTGGTGGGTGTTATTACTAACACCGGGCCAAATGATGATCAGTTTCATGCAAGAGATTAATTTTCTCTGAAGCTTGAACTAAGCTGATGGTCCTATGTATGTATAATTCCGTAAGGGCTTTACTTCCCAATTCAGCGCCTGTATTACAATATATTTGGGTTGTAATGCCGCCTCATCCTGTGGGGTTTTTATTGGTGGTAGAAAAGGAAACGGAGTGCCATTTCCCGCGTTCTCGCGTTGTTTCTTTCTCTTTGCAGGACGATCGCATTCGTCCTGGAGGAGGGAAAAAGAATTGGCGCTGGCTTTGCCAGACGCCATCATGTGGGATTTTGCCCCTAGATTCCCGGCTGTTAAAAAGTCCTAGTGTTTAATCTTCGTGAGAGTTTAGTGTGAAAATAACAAATGGTCAAAATAATTAAAACTATCCCTGAGGTGTGTTCTAGCCTAAAAAATTAAATAAGGGTTTCACCTGTGAGGTTTATGTCGTCCAAAGTCTGCCTGTAAAAAGTCAAAAGGTCCGGGAAAATTAAAAATAAATCTTCTTTCTTCTTTTTTCTTTTTCTTCTTCCGCCTCCTACACTTTATTTCTTCCTACAACCAGATTTTCCTTCTTCCCCGGCTACCAATGTTTGAAGGGGCTCCACGCATCCAGCCCTCCGAGCCGCCGGAAGGCGAGATGATCGCCGGAAAAAGCTTCGTCCTCCAGCAGTGAAGTCTCCTCTTTGTGATGGGAAACGGTTTTAAATTCCCTCGATGTGGGAGCACCCACGCCCCCTGAAGGGGATGGGAGCAGCCTCCAGTCGCCGCCCTCCGGTCCGGATGGGGACGCTTACCGGCTTCCCGACGCCACGCCTTTTGAGGTTAGGTCCGGCACTAGCAAAAATCCTCCTCAAATTGGAAAGTTTTCTTTTCGCAAACTACACAATCTTTTTATTTTGAAAATTTGCTTCAACAAAATCCAAATTATTATAATAAATTCGAAAAAAATCCACTTTTCTTCCGCAGCTCTTCCTTCTCCTGCCTTGACAGCTCCGTAAGTTGGGGGATTCGGAAATATACTTCTATACATTACCGCACAACTATTTTTTAATTATAAACAGGCTGTAGACCAATATTACTAAAAAATTAAAAAGTTAGAAACCTGCTGTTTTGATAGCACTGGCGGGTGGCAAGTGGCTAGCCGATCATACCGTAGTAATTTTTCTCTTTCAAGCGTTCCTGTTACTTTCTTTGTATAGCCACAATTGCCGCTGTAACAACGTATCCCTGTCACAACCAGCCCCAGTCTGCCCTACTAGGAGATTTAGAATATTTTGAGTAGCGGAAGGGGGCCCAAAGCGGGCACCTTAAGGTTAAGTAAGAGAAAAACATGTGTAAATACGTAAACGAGAAAAACTTTTATTGCTATTAGATGCTAAATTTAGTGTAGTTTGATAGTCAATGTTTAAATTTTTTGTATATCTCAAAAACTTTTTAACAAAAAAATTAAACCGCCGAAAAAACTGAAAAGCAAAAAATAATAAACTTTTTTTATTTAACCTTAATAACTAAGTCTTTAAACTAATGTAAGTATACCTAAGTATATATTTTTGTAATTATTTTGAGTTTTTATTTAACCTTAATAACTAAGTTCTTAAACTAATGTAAGTATACCCAAGTAATTTTGAGTCGGCGCCAAACAAGCAAATTAATTAATTACGTAAAGCGAGATGCGCGGCGGAGGCGCGGCGTGAGAGCACACGTCGTTGCGAGGGGTCGTGCGGAGAGCGCAATTTTTGGAATGTTAATGTTTATCGCTGGAGATTTCACGTTGCATTTTTAATTTGATTTGGTTATTTCTTTAAATTTAAAGTAATTTAGTGATCTTTGTTCATTGATTATTTGGCGCCGACTCAAAATTACTTAGGTATACTTACATTAGTTTAAGAACTTAGTTATTAAGGTTAAATAAAAACTCAAAATAATTACAAAAATATATACTTAGGTATACTTACATTAGTTTAAAGACTTAGTTATTAAGGTTAAATAAAAAAGGTTTATTATTTTTTGCTTTTCAGTTTTTTCGGCGGTTTAATTTTTTTGTCAAAAAGTTTTTATTTTATAATTTTTTGTGGCTATAATCTATAATTATACACACAAGAGACTGACAGGTCTAAAGCTCATTCATCGTGAGGTTTTTTTTTTGTAATATACAACTTAGCATTAAAATCTGTGAGTGAACAATAAATCACCCCTATTTTCCCGCCCTTAGGGTAGGAATTTGTTTTCAAAATTAATATGAGACCAACTTCTAGGTATACACTATCCAATAAAAAAAGAATTATCAAAATCGGACTACTCTGTAAAATGTTATGCGTGGTCATACATTACAATCAATGAGTGAACAATCACTCATCCTCTGTTTTTCTACCCTTGGGGTTGGAATTTTTTTTTTTCCAAATTTATATGGGACCAACTTCAGGGTATACCCTTTCAAATAAAAAAAGAATTATCAAAATCGGACTACTCTGTACAAAGTTATGTGTGATCATACATAAAAAAAAAACAAACAAAAATATACGCGTCGACTTCAGAACCTTCTCCGTTTTTTTTCGTCGGTTAAAAAATAAAAAACAGGAACTCAAATACGAAACCCTATCAAATGCTCGCTTTGCCCGGGGGGTGGCCTAAAGCGGGCACAGGCTTTTTGCGCTATGCTTACGTTCTTATTAAACTTAACCTATAATTGCTTCTAATATTTTCTGAAAATATGATTAAATCTGAGTAAAATAAACATAATAAACTAGGCAAATCTTAATAATAACATAACTTACTCACTAGTAGACAAAACACAATTTACATGTCTGCCTTTTTTTTGTATAAAAATGACGAAATTCTTTTTTTTTTTGTGCACAAGCTGTACGGTCTAACGGAGGTGGGGATAACGGCTGCCCCGGACTGGGGCGGGTTGGGGGGTAAGGCCAGTGGGGCAAAAACTGCGTAAAGTTTATAGACGTTGGTTTTAAAAGGGGTGCTCGCTTTAGGCCCGGTGCCCGCTTTGGGCCCCCTTCCCCTACGTCTCACACATGCCGCCATCAAGAAGATCAGGAGAACAATTATCAACTGAAGAAGCAGTAAGTCTAGATTGGTGATACTTTGCAGACGGGTCGTAGAAGCCGTTAACGGAAAATTCAAAAGAGATTTTAAAATATTCTAACAGATGTATTTTAACAGAGCTTCAATAAATACATATAATGGTTGATTTCAAAATATCAGCTGCTTTAATCAACTGTTTCCAACGGCTATTCTCATATAATAAGTAATTACTTAGGTCATGCTAGACATGCAGGGATAGAACAGCCTGCAGTTCTTATGGACTCTTTCTTAACTACTGTTATAGGGCAAATATAACTATATACACTATCTCACAGTCGTATTCGTACAAGCACACTTCTTAATTAAATCAATGAAAATAACATACTTGTTACTTAAATTCCTTATTTAGTGTGTTACATATTTTCTCGAAATAGTGAGGAGAGGAATTACTCTATTCCTAGAAAAAAATAAAGAAAAAACCACCAAAAACATATAAGTTGGCCACACTGTGGCTCACATTCGTATTCGTACATAGAACATTTTCGTGGAATAACGGGATTCCATTTATTGCCAAGTATTCAGTCGAGCAATCTTGTGTTGCAGATTCATTTCTCTTATATCAGGTGTCATTTTGTGTTGCTAATTTTATTGTTAAACGCTATGGGCAGAAAGGGGAATGAAACGTCCGAAGAAATTCGAAAATTGTGTGTTTCTTTGTATGAAAGCGGAAAAAGATTAATAGAAATTAGTGACATTGCTGAAAGAAGTCGCTCTATAGTACAATACATTATAAAAAGATATCAAAAGTGCCATTCGGTACAAAAAATCCCAGAAATCTTAACAGAAAAGTGTTAACTGATCGTGATGAGAGAGACATATTAAGAGAAGTTAAAACAAAAATCCAAAAATTAGTGCTCCTAAACTTGCAACGAAATTTTTTTAGCCGAACAGCAAGGAGAAAGCCATTCATAAGTAAAGTCAACTGGGGAAAAAGAGTACAATTCGCAAAGGACAACCTTACTAAGGATTTTAGCTTTTGGAAAAATGTATTATTTACTGACGAATTTAAATTAAATTTAATGTGTTTCAGTCAGATGGGAGACAAAAAGTATGGCGAAAGGTAAACACAAGCCTTAATAAAGAAAATTTAGCACCTACCGTTAAATATGGCGGCGGGTCCGTCATGGTATGGGGGTGGTTTTCTGCAGCTGGAGTGGGGAATCTACAGTTTATTGACGGAATAATGGATGCGACGAAATATGTTAACATTTTAAAAGATAATTTGCAAAATAGTGTAACTAGGTTAGGAATACAAAATAATTTTATATTTTACCAAGATAATGATCCAAAACATAAGGCCCAGAATTCGCGCTTATGGTTACTCTATAATTGTCCCAGAGTTTTAGAAACACCCCCACAATCACCAGATATAAATCCAATAGAAAATTTATGGTCTCATTTGAAAAAACAGCTGCAAAATCATACAATTAGAAATGCTAAACAGTTAAAAGATATTTTAAAAAGAGAATGGGAAAACATACAGCCTGAAGTCACGCGCAAACTAGTAGAATCAATGCCAAATAGGCTCAGAGATGTTTTGAAACAAAAAGGGCTTCCTACAAGGTATTAAATGGCAATAATTTTGATAAATGTACCATGAAATCCACTGAAATTTATTATTTATTTATTTAAAACTGGCAGAGCTAAAATATAATTTTGGCCCTACCCTTAAGGCGCACTCGGGTGCCAGGCCCATATGGCGCATGAAATTTACTTTGTACGAATATGAATGTGAGATGCAATAAGAATGTGTTTTTTAGTTATTTCTTGTATATATCTGTATTGATCTTATGAATTGCCATTTCCATTTTAATTAATTATTTACTTCAGTATGAAAAACATTCTTTGAATTGAATTAAATATTCCAACTATAAGTATGTTATTTTCACTGTTTTATTTAAAAAAGGTGCTTGTACGAATACGACTGTGAGATAGTGTATCGTATATCTTTTATCCCACACACAAATAATTAAAAATATGTAAGGTTAACATGTGTGATAATTAGGGATAGGCTTTGTTTTTGTTGGTGCTGGGTTTTTCTTGTATGAAATTTGCCCATTGTCTTTCGCACACCTAATAACAACAAATTTTATTGTTACCTCGATAAAGTACTATTTCAAAGAGACAATTTGTTTTTGTTATTCTGAATAACTAATCGTGACAAAAATGTCGTACATTTGTCAACGATTATTTGTGAAATTTAAAAAAAAAATCGGAATTTTGTCGTGATGACTGTTTTTCTGTTGACATGTTGACTACAATTTTGCTAGTTTGATCATTTGTTTTTTCATATAGACTTAAGGATTTCGTTCAGAGCATATAAATTATAAAATGGAAGACCTTAAAAAAGCTATGAATGCATTTCAGCGAGGAATGTCGAAGAAAGAAGCTGCAAAAACTTCTACATAAAGTGCCTCGGACAACATTAGCACAGAAAATGCGTGGGGGGAATCCGGAATCCGTTGGACATCCTACTGTTCCAAGTAGGTAAGTCTGTGGAGCAGTTGATTTCAGAAACCCTAGCTGTTGTTGCGAATTTGGGATTCCCTTTGACAAAAGCTGACATTCGAGATGTGGTGAAAATATACCTAGATAAACAAGGTAAGCTCGTCCAGGTCTACAGGGGTCACCCCAGGACCAAATTTCAATAATTCGTTCATCACCAAAAACAACCTGTCTGTCAGAATTGCCTCAAATATCAAGCAGTCCAAGTCGTGAGTCAACCGTAATGATGTTATGACTTTCTTTAATAACGCTGATCTTGCCCTGTATATACACTTGACAGCAAATAAACTGGGTCACCTGCTATTTTGGAACTCTGATTCGATTTTCTCATACGTACGATGGACTGGCCGGCCGAAGCTCGGACTTGAATCCGATAGATAGAACACTTATGGGATGAGCTGAAATGTCGGGTTCGAGCCCGGGTACCTGCTCTAACAAGGCTTCCAGAGCTGCGAATCGCAATTGAAGAGGAGTGGAATGCAATTGCTCAAGATTTCATAGCCATGCTCGTGAGCTCGATGAATACGAGGATGCTGGAAGTTATCCGAGCAAGGGGAGGAAATACTAAATATTGACCAACAACTTTTTTAAATTTTGTCTTTGTTTTTGGCTTTAATTAATACGACTGGAAAACGATTCTTCTTTGTAAAAACCTTAATAAACCCTTAATAAATTGATTAATTCCAATGAGTTTCCATTCATTTTAATCATCATGAAACGCACTTTCTGTAGGTATAACTTTGATAGTTGTAAGTTTTATACTTTTTTGAGAAAATCGATTCAAGAGTTCCAAGGTAGCGGGTGGCCCAGTTTATTTGCTGTCAAGTGTAGTTAAAGGCAAAAATTTTTACAATTATGACGAGACGAATGTTACTGATGACCCTTGTGCTAAGAAAGTCGTAGTTAGGGGAGACCAAGGTGAGTTGTAACAGAGGTGAATTGTAACAAAGCCGATTTCTCGAAAACTATAACTGCTAGCGATATGGCAACGTCGCACATTTGTTTTGTTTTTGACTTGCCATCTTATCTAGTCTACGTCAGCGGCCCATGGGAAGTGGTTTCGTCAATATTACACCTGCGTCGAAAAAATTTTAAAAAGTAAGTTTTTGATAACAACTTTAGCAATCTAACATTATATGTGTATTACGTTTGTGTTTATGTGGCATATATTTTGATACGCAGTGGCTCTTCGAGATTCATATCGTGATATACTTATATCGAGTGTTTGAGGTTAGGGAGCATAATTCTGATCAACTCAAGATTTTTTGCACCGAGGCGATTTGTAACAGCTTTTTAGAACTCACCTCGTTTGTTCTGTCTGGCACATTAACGCATATTCGCTTACTTCTGACTAACTTTGCATGTTTGTTGTTTGAATTGAGTTGTCAATTGTTTCAGAATACCAAATAAATATAAGAGGATTACGGATAGGGGCATGTCAAGCCGAGAAATGTATGAACTCACGTACGAGGAAGTAACTTTAAGAAGACAAAGTCTTTGAAGTGGTCGGGCCTACAACCTCAACTATATATCGTTATACAGATATATGTATACGAAAGAAAAAGCATACCAGGATAGTCTTGCAGAAAAGGCACCGTCTGTTGGTTATGCTATTAAAACAATTTTTGACGAAAGTGAAGAAAAAACACTCTGTGAATATTTGCTGACCTGTGCTGCAACAAATTATGGTTGGACTACAAAGGCGACAAGAATACTGGCATGATATTTGGAATATCGCGCTGAGAAAAATTTGTATGGATTTGCATGGTCCGCTGGACCATAAAATAGTCCTGAAATCTATAATTTTTGCAATATAGTAACAGATTCTATAGTTATAGTTCTGGCATCCCTAAGATAGCTGCGAACATCTTGGACGCAAACCACACCTCCAAAAAATTGCTGAAGTGCACTTACTAATAAAGTTTATTCTTTCGTTAAACGCATTTGCAACTATATTTAAGAATCCCTTGACCATATAAAAGTTACAATTGAGAATATTTCAGGATCATTTAACTATACGAAATTAACGATAGATGTCGCAACTATAATATGGATCTAAACTGGCATTCCTTCTTCGTTGGCACTTCTAAAGAGAGCGACTCTTATGCGTCATTTCTCCTTCCTGTATATGTGCATACAAAAATTATATGGTTGTGAGTAGCTATTTTATAGTTGTGAATAACTATATTATCAATATTATATGGAGCCCGCAACTATATTCCTGGTATATTGCATTAGCGTGTGTCGTCTAATCAGGTCATTGCGTATTTTGATCTTGGTTGAAGCGGATGTGCTGTGCTAAAAGTGAAACTAAAAGTGAAATTGTTATAACTCATTCATTTAACGGTAAGTTCCTTCATTCTGCTCTTAACATAATATGTATTTACTGTAACATAGTTTATTTATTTTAATGCCACGTGGAAACAATATTCTATATAAAATAAAAATTATGTGTTTAAAGGAGAGTAAGTACCTAAACAAATATTTCACCGAAATGTAAATTAGCAAGTCTTCGCTGCAAAAGGACGTAGAACTCAATTTCGTTCATAAAAATATTATTTTCCGAAAAATTAAATTCTGCGGAACTAGCCATAGTCTTTTAAATGGGATATGTTGAAATGTTTTTTGTTATAACTGATAAATTTGATTAATCTTAAAATTAAAAACAAAAAACTTCTTAGTTTAGTTTAATCTAATCCTGCTTTCCATTTCCTCTTGGAAGTTATATTTAATCCACTTTCCGGTTTCCGATTAAGCTGAAATTTTGCATATACACGTTTAGTTTGAATGGCAATGCATGGTTAGTTTAGTTAATTGTTTATAACAATTGATTTTGTTATAAACGATTGGAAAAAAATCTATGCAATGAGTTCGAGTTTTTTCAACAGATAATTGGTTCTGTCATATCGTAAAAGCTTCTTTTAGTTTTTTTTAAACTATAATATTATTATATTTAAATAATACATAGGCAAATCTAAATGTTTGCTTATAGAAAATAAAATCTGTGGCCCTTAAACAGTTGTGAATTTTCCGAAAACTTTGCTAACACTTTGTTTCTTTGTTTTCTTTTTGTTTTTTTTTTTTCAGTGTAAGCTTATTTCTTGCAATGGATAACATATATTTCTTATTAATGAAATATAAAAACTTGAAGAAGAGAATAAAAATTGTATCTAACACCCTAGTTGCTGAAAATTTAATTGAAGCAGCTTCTAAGAATTTCAATATCTCTTCTCCGACGTTCTTTCATAGTGGAGTAAAATTAAATGAAGAAGATTTGGTAGACTTTGTCAAAATATATTCAAAATCCCCTGAATTTACTTTGGAAATTCAAGGTACATACTAGTCGTTATACACAATTTGAACATAATATATGAAAAATTTACTTTTTCCACACGCATGAGGGAAAAGTGCCACTAAAACGCACGCCTTTCCGGTTGTAAAGTGGCTTATTATCCACTAGTGCTTTATTGTGCAACTCGGGCTGTGCGTAGCCGATTTCTTACGCTGGCAGCTAAACAAACTCGCTTCGCTCGTGCGTTTATTGCTGCCAGCGTGCGCAATCGGCTACGCACCGCCCTTGTTGCACAATATAAAGCACTAGTGGATAATAAGCCACTGTCCAACCGGAAAGGCGTGCGTTTTAGTGGCACATTTCCCTCACTAGTGGGGAAAAATAAAATGTGCAATTCGGGCGGGGCGTAGCCGATTGCTTACGCTGGCAGCTAAACACACTCGCTTCGCTCGTGCGTGTACTGCTGCCAGCGTGCGCAAACGGCTACTTTACGCCCTTGTTGCACAATATACTATTACTACTGTAGCCACAATAGAAGACTATCAGCATACTAATGAATTCAATTCAGAAGTTCCATTTTCATTACAAGATTTGAACTCATCTCAGTCAAATGTTATACCTTCCTCTTGGGATTCTAATGCAATACTAATTGGCTTATTCAATGAATTAAAAACTAAAGCGGTACATTTCTGTTCATTTTTACTTTTTCATTATCTAAAATATTAATTATATTTAAGGACTTGGAACAATTTCTGCAAATAAATTGTAAGCAGGCTTGGGATTATTACACTAACACTAAAATTCTCACTAATTCTCATAGAGATAAAATTTCGAAGGCTATAATTGCACAGCTATTGAGCGAAAATCCTTCTAGAAGGTATCAGTTTGTGCAATATACAGCGTGAATTTTTCAGCTATACGTATTCTTCAATAAAGGTGGAATTTGTGACTTCTGTTAAAGATCTCGGTGCGGCTTCTGTTGAAGTACATATTTTGCGAAAATACTTTGCATCAAAAAATTAATTAAATAATTATTCTAGTTCATAATTTGGTTGGAGAGGAGTAAAATCATAGCTATTTTCTTCACTTTTTTCAAATTTTAAAATCTTTGCTATAGGTAACGGTTTAAAAAATGCAATTCAATGAAAAATTTCAAATGCATACTCATATGGTATACATATATGTATGTATGTATATCAGGTCATGAAAGGACGCAGTTCTTTGTATTCGCACCACACTCGGTTAGATAAGTTTCAAAAGACTTCCCGAATTAGGTTATAACTAATTATCTACAAGAAGAATACGTTGAGCTTAAAGTCACACTGGGTACCTTATAAATATACATTGTTTTTTATTATTAAATTACAGCATTTATCGTGAAGAGTTCTTGACCATATCTCAAAATTTATCAAATATTTTTCAATCGGAGATTGCAGATACGTATTATATTCCATCAAAGCAGGGAAAAGGAGCACAAGGAAAGTTGTATGCTCAGTATACTTCCTTCAAAAAAGATGCTGCTCAACGTGGAATAATAAAGCGTAGGTCTCGTTCTGTCTCATATAGTAAAGAAAAGAGGCCAAAATGTGAATCATCACCATCTACAAGCGATACTTTATCAGATACATTAAGTTTAGGTACATATTAAAAATTTTACTTCTTTAAGATATTTATAAGAAAAGCATTTTCTCGATAACAGATGAAAATGATGAGATCACTGATTTTGACCCGGAAGCTAGTATATATTTTCAAGAACTTCAAACTATAGGCTCACCATCAAATTTGTCACTGAAATGGGAAGCTACTTTTCAATTAAGGCAGCAACTGTTATCAACAAAAATTTCAACCGCGGAGTATTTACAAAAATTTCCACCTTTGCGTGAAAAGGAAGGATACAAATTAGTAAGGCTTGGTTATATTTGTAGGAATTTATTTCTTATTTCTTTTTTTATAGCTTTATTCTGATGTGACACAACTGTATGGAAATATACCCATTTTAAATATTCAAAATAATGTATTTCATAAACTCATAAAAAAAGCTGAAGTTAGTCGAAATGAAAGAGTGAAAGAAATCTTATCATTTATTCGGCGTGAAACTGAAGGTAAGACAGCAATTACATATTTAATCTTACTTGGAAGAGCCTACTTTGGTTTAAATTCCTTCAAAAAAATTGAAGTTTTTATCTGCCTTCATATTTAATTCGATTTTAGCTCTGACGTGTTTTGTTTTAACAAAAAAATAAATTTTGGAACAATATTTTACATTTTTAAATTTAATCTTCTTAATTTAGATGATAATAAAAAACCGGCCGTGCTTTTGTTGCTGCCTTACTTAATAACGAACACAAATTTGAAGGGAAAAAAAGGCGAGAAGAATCTTCGAAGACCCACAAAAATCGAAATTCAAGAAACATTTATTCATTACTACAAGGTAAGAAGAAAGTTATCTTTGAATTCAGTGCAATAATTTTCTTTTCTCTCTTTTTAAACTTAATTAGACCTTACAAGAGGCCGATACCAGCGAGAGGAATTTTCTCACAACTTGTCAGCAAGAAAAAAAATCAGTCCAGCCCAAGATTGTTCTGATAGGATCTCCAGTGAATATTGCTTGGGTCATTGTTGCAGATTTAAAATATATAACAAAAACTACAAAGGAAGCCTTGGAGGCGTGTATGGCAATTTACTTAGGTTTGGATATTGAATATCCCCTTGAAAGCAGGAGAATTTGGTATTTCGTTCAACAATATTTCTTTGGATTAAAAAGTACAACAGACGAAGCAGATAGCGAACTTTTAACCCTTGCAAATGACTTATTCTGTACAAGTAATGTAAGTAACCCTGATTAATTACACACTTCAAACTCTGAAGATACATATACATAAATATTCCACATATTTTCTTGGTGTTATATGAATAATTTTTTTCGACTACATATATCTATATTTTATTTACTATGGAAACTTATCTACGTTTTATATGTCATATTACTTTTACTTCAATTAATTGTTACTGTCGCCACTTAAGAATTGTTCATGCGACCTGCACCAGATTTCCTTGTAATTTTTGTACTAGAATTTTTGATAATATTTACTATCATAAAAAGCATTTCAAAACACATAAACCTTTTGAAAATGAATTAAATTGTCAGAACATATTAAATACAGAAAACATAACTGATAGTACGAGTATGAGATATGTTTTCACTGAAAGTGAGAGCGTATTGGAAAATGAAGCTTTGGATTTTCAAAAACATTTCATTAAGTTTTTAATTCCTATTTTTGCCAAATGCCATATACCACGTAAACATTGTGTGGAAGCAATTACAAGATTTTCTAGATTTGTTCAATTTACTTTAAATGAACAAATAAAGCAGGTAGAGCATCCTGAAGGAAGACAGGTACTAGAAGATCTTTCTGATATAATTTCTGATTGTATACCTTCCTCCGAATATAAATTTTTTAAACAACTTAAAAATATGAATTATGCTATTATAGCAACTTCATCTCTAATACATGAAACGAATGAAGAATATATTACCGCCGAAAATACACTAAGTACCAGACGTATTATACATGCAAGCAAAGTTATTCCACTCCATACACTTTTTTCCAAACTTTTTAATGAAACAGATTATCTACAAGATATAGTTAAATATTTAAATTCACTGCAATCTTGTGATCCAGATTACGTTTTCGATTTTTCCCAGTCAAACTTATTTTTCAGAAAATTAGAAAAGGTTGAGAGAAGCGAAAATACATTATACTTGCCAATTTTTATTTATTTTGATGATTTCGAAGTAAATAATCCCTTAGGATCACATGCAAACATTCATAAAATTGGCGCCGTTTATGTGAAAATTCCGTGTCTGCCCAAACAATTGCAATCAAAATTATCGTCAATTTTTTTGGGTATGCTATTCTTTTCAGAGGACAGAAAACAATTTGGAAATAGTCGCATATTTCAAGATTTTATTGATTCAGTTACTAAATTATATACTACGGGAATTGATGTTGATTATGGAAAGTATAACAAAGTTAAGTTAATACCATCGCTAATTCTGGGCGATAATTTGGGTATTAATTCAGCTTTAGGATTCGTGGAATCATTTAGCGCTAACTATTGCTGTCGATTCTGCACAGCTCCTAAAGGTGAAATCAGAACTTCCACAATACTTTTATCGGAGAATATAAATAAACGGATTTATAATGATTGCTGTAGTAGCAATTTTATTGACTGTAGTATTAAAGAAAATTCAATTTGGAATACTTTGCCATTATTTCACGTTACCGAAAACTTTTCGGTAGACCCAATGCATGATTTGCTAGAAGGTGTTTGTCAGAATGACATGTTTTTTTTATTACATTGCTTTATAAATAAATATCAATATTTCACTTTGAATGAATTAAATTTCAGAATTCTAACTTTTAATTATGGTTTTAATAATATAAACAAACCTCCATTGGCCCTTTAAAACATATCTCTAGTATGCGTTTTGAAAGCTTTCACCAAGAGCATAAGAGAACGGCATTTGCAACAAAATGCAAGATAAATATGTTGGAAACAATTGCAAAAAAATACACTTTAAAGTTATCAAATTTTCTTTTAAACTATGAAGAATTTGCAAATTCAATTATAAAGCACGGTACTATTAGGAAAGAAAAACCTGATATCAAAAAAAGATACAAATTTGTATGTAAAGAAGAGTTGCAATCTGTAAGCTTTGTTCATTACGAAAACGTAAAAGTAAAGCCAGGAGTGGTAATCAAAGTAAAAAAAGAATTCGCTGTAATAGACATTATATTGAAATATAAAAACAAATTTTTTTTATGCCTTTCCGAGCTTCATACTGTCTGTTTTAACGCTCACTTTTATGCATACGAAGTAGAAAAGGCTTATAAATATTTCGTTATGCCAATAAATAAGGTCGACTTAAATCTCACAACATATATTAATGTTATATCCGATGGCAGGCAAATGGTTAATTTTAAAAAAAATTATTCAGAAATTTATTAAGTTACATCTACATATTATATACTTATATAAAAAAAATAAATAATATAATAAAATATTTAAAAAGTGTTTTATTTAATAAAATTTTGGGGAGCATAAGTGAAAATCAGCGACAATTTATTTAGGTTGGTGTGACTATAAAATGGTTACTTCGTATGAATTTAGTTAAAGAGGCTAGCATGCATAATTCTGGTCGCAGTAACTATATTTTATAGTCACAGTATGAATTATAGTTGCAGTGATCTATTCTATATGGTCGAAACTTATATATATTTAAGTTGGAGCTTCTATTAATGGGTTCATAGTAAATATACTTTAAGCATATAGCAGCTATAATACTAGTAGCAGCAACCATATTTAGTATTCGTAGTAAACATCATATGGCTTCAAGGGACTATTACTTATGGTTCAAGTATCCATATATTTTAGTCTGATCGGCCATAGTATTGTCAGAGATTTAGTGGAAGGAACTAGATTTAAGGATGTAGGGACTATTATTATAATTATAGCAACTAGATTTTATAGTCCTAATGAACATCATATAGTTCCAACCGCCCATTATGAATAGTTCGAATAGCCTTTTATTGTTAGAGGTGTCTAGAATTTATAGTCCAGGTAACTATAGCATAGAAGCAAAAGCTTTAGATTTCCATCTATACAAATGGTCAAGAAAACCATTGTGATAAGCTTTTTTTCCATATTTGACGAAGTTTCGTTAAGTTATGATATATAGTCCATCGAACTAAACGTATAGTTCTCCCAAAATATAGTCAAGAAATTTCTTTCAGTGCGATGAGACTTGAATAACTAACGTTCAAAAACCTGATAGCATAATAGCGCGACGCGACGTGGAGAAAAGCAGGTCAGTACGATGACATCGGCGGAAAGGGGAACTTTAGTAACGCTGGCTTTGGTTAGAAACGCGATAGGTAACTACATACCACCTACAACCCCTGTTCATCGAATTAGGACCACTACCACAATTTTTATCATTCCTGAGAAATGTTTACCCGTAGCGTAAAAACTCAAAATTCACCATTATTTGGGATTTGTTTGGCAAGTGATTATCTGTGAGTCGAAAGAGTGTTTTGTTTACCTATTTTGAAAAAGCGGAAATAGTAAAAATTTTTGTTAATAGCGGAAAATAGTGGACATTTAAGCAGCGATATGTGACCCCTTAAATTTTCAGATTAATTTTGATTTCATGTTCCCTGACAAAGAAAACTTTATGCAAGTAAAATGGAATACAACGTGTGGCAATTATGTAAGTTCCGGAAATTTAGTCATAACTCGGGAACGCGCAACACTGCGTCCTTCGTCAACATCTGTCTAGAAAGGGATACCCTTCTTTTCAGTTTCAGTCCAAGGCTGAAGTCGAAAGCACGTTTAGTTTGTGTTTTATGCGTACTTTTGTTTTAGTGGCGTCGTGAAAATGAGTGATTCACATTACAGCCGACCCATTCCTCGTTCAATATGCAAGAGATTTTGACGAGAAAAAATATTCCAACGTTGGCGCATCCACCCTATAGCCCCGATATTGCCCCTGCGAGTTTTTTTATACTCCAAGATGAAGTCACACCTCAAGAGAACTCAGCATGGCGGCGTAGAGGTCAAAGAGGCTGTAACCGTAGTGCTGAACGGGTTAACTTCGGAGGATTACCAAGGGTGCTTCGGGTCGTGGGAGCAGCGTTGGAATTGTTGTATAGAGTTAGAGGGAGACTACTGTGAAGGTCGATAATAAAATTTTGCTAGAAACTTTATTTGCTTTTTTTTTTATTGACAAATTTCTTAATTGCCACACCACGTACTTTTAAAGAAATTATAATACGTTATTACCAAGAAAACCTACAAAGTTGTTTAGGAAAAGAGTTGTTGCAGCTGGTCAGGAACACCAAAAACAGCATTAAGAAAATAATTAATTTCATTTTTTAATTTGAGTGATCTATTAACGCAAATTTTATTATATGGCGCAGATTACATCCTTACAACATTACTGAACTATATCCTTCCAACATCAGCGAGATTTAATAATCCTGCGGGCAAGAACCAAAAGAAGGCAACTATACAGGATGGGCCCGACAGCTTCAGTTTAAAACTTTCATCAATCAACGATATAAATAGGAAAGTCGATGAATTAATTAGCAAGTACTATTATAATAATTAAATTATCCAACTATTTATTGTTGTTGAGGGATGTACTTCAGATGAAATTTCCTTTCTGCGTATAGTTTGATAAAACTTTTTATAAGCCCAATTTTTTAATTACCATATCTTTGCACTGAAAAACAAAAACCATAAGCGTTGTGCTCTCACGGACTATGAGCTGAAAAATCTAGCCTTTGAAAATATAATTTCTAAACTTTCCACTTATATCAATTGTTTATACCCACATGTCCCATAATTTCCTTGTAAGTCGACGACTTAATTTTTATGAGTAATTTTCGCGTCGTATAATTCGAACTCCGTGTTATTCGAGGCTTGTCGCATATTTTAACCGTTCTATTCGAGATTTCGTGCAATTCAAGTACCGTGCTATTCGAGGGATGCCTGTACATTTTCATGTACCTTTGAGCTATGGTCTGTAAATATTTTGCAAATATAGGTACCACTTCGTGATTGTTCACATATAAAAAGGATCATATAGTATTATTTTCTTGCATATGTACTGTAGTTTCGGTGTTTAACATTGATTTATTCAAACAATTTATTTTTAAATTGGCTGGCATGTAACGAAAAACTTATTAAACTTGTCGAAAACAGGAGGAAAATAAGGAACTAAATGAATTCTTTCAGCAGTAAATGAGACAACAGACTTTTTTTTGCTACCATATTTTTTTGCCAAATCGGCATACCGAAAAGTTGAAACAAAACGACTTAAGCGGAGAAGAAATATTAAGAAAATTTATAATACAAATAAAGTTTAATTTTAAGTTTTTAGTTAGATTATAAATTAATTAGCCCAATTTCAAAGGATGCAAAAATGGTGGAAGAAGAGCTGCATTCAATACGGAAGCAACTTATAAAACAAAAAAGGACACTGCAACCCATCATTATAATTGCTGGTGAGGCCCTAGGTAAGGAATAGTGTAAGACTTGTAACCTGAATTTTTCCATGATCTCATATGGCTTACTAATTGGCCCACCTTCCTAAAGCTAATACCCTAGACACACAGCAGTCCTTAATAGTCAATTAAGCTTTAAATGGCTATTAAGCGACTGTGTGTCAAGTCACTATTAGCTTAACACCCAAAATATTGACCATAATAGTCAAGCGCTAATAGTCTGAAATTGACCATTATCATGTTCGAATTCGAAAAAGTACTAGATCAAATGATATATTGTAATAGTTTTGACATTTGTCAATAAGACAAATGTCACATTGCCGCCAAGAAAAATTGAGTTTTGGCGGAGATTATTTTTCATTGCGTCGTGTTATCCTTTGTACAAAAGCTAAAGAGACCAACAAACCGTGATTATGGCGAAAAGAAAGCGAATAAATTGGCATGAGAGTGATGAACTCCTCCTTCTGGACTTATTTGAAGAGAAAATTGCCGACCTAAGAAAAAGCCGCCGGAATTCCCATATTTATGCGGAAATGGCAGAAGGGTTGAAAAGCCATACAACGGAGGAAGTGCATACAAAAATAACAAACTTCACGCAAAAGTACAGGTAATTATAACATTAAAAGAATTAAGTGTTATTATAGTAATTTAATGTATACTATATAGGAGCGAAAAAAAAATTATAGGGAAATCAGGAGGATCACCATCGCAGTGGAAATATTATGATCGCGTTCATAAAATTTTGGGACAATTTATTTAAAACAATTTGGATTGTATGGATGAAAGTTTTTTATTTGTAAGTTTATCTAAATTTCATTATTTATTATTTGTTTTTTTTTCAATATGAGTAATTTTTAGAGTGATGACGAAACCATTTCGGGCATCTCTCTGTCCGTACCAGTCCAGTTCCAACCTGACCCACTCGAGGTTCCACCTGAACTGTCTCTGCCTCCGTCTAATGAACCAGCTTCACCTGGACCAACATCAACGCCGTCGACATCTACATCTTCACGACCTAAAAGAAAAAAATTTAATACATTTGCATTCCAGAAGGAAATGTTAGAAATATCAAAAAAAAATCAGGAATCTCAAAATAAACAGCATGATTTCTTAAATGGCATTATGAAAAAAACTGTCGATTTAATGGAAAAAAGCGTTGAAGACAATAAAGAAATTATATCTATTTTAAAAGAAACATCACAAGAACAAATAGAAATGGAAAAAAATATTATGAAATGTTTACAAGATGTAATTTCAAAATACAAGCAGTAAAAGTTTTCCTATAACGAATTGAAGATTTGAGCCCAAAAAAAAAAAATTTTTTTTTCTTTTAAAGAATTTTGTTACATACCATTTTTGAATCTTGAATTGTTAATTTTGAATGAAATAAATAAATATAAATATTACTTAAAGGAATTTTTACTTACTGAAATAACAAGTCAAAGCATTTCGTATGTTCTTTGCATCAGGATCATTTTCTCCATGTGTTGATACATGTTGCGGTTGTCTTCGATATTGGTTATTTTCTCCTGCTTCCACCTCTTCCATCCAACTGTTCTCGACGATATCATTTTCAACTTTTAAGAAGTTGTGTAAGATGCAACAAGCTTTAATTATTGTCGCACTATTTTCTGGTCGGACCTCTAAACCTTTTCCGATTTTCCGGAATCTTGCCTTAAGTTGTCCGAAGGCATTCTCAATCACACGTCGACATTTAGAAAGACGGTAATTAAAACGTTTTTCTTGATGTGATTGTGTAGTACTGTACGGGTAGGGTTTCATAACGTATTTTGATAATCGAAAGGCAGAATCTCCTATTAAAAGAATGGGGACTTTTATATTTTCTATAACTTCATAATTTTCATAAAAAGCACGATTCGTTTCATGAAATTTTTTTAATGATGAGTTCTCAAAAATATACGAATCGTTATTCCTTCCCGGTGCACCAACGTTGATATATGTGAACTCGCATCTGAATTAAGTTAATAATTATAATAATATCATTTATTATAAGCAATATCTGTACCTATAGTTAGCTGCAGCAAACAAAATTATGGAGTACCATCCCTTAAAGTTATAAAAATCAACGGCTTCATCTTTATGTGGGGATATCTTTATATGGCAACCATCTATATATAAATAATTATCATAAGCCACCACCATTTATCAAATTATATTTTATTTATATTTACCTATAGCACCAAAGCATTGGGGAAAACCAAGACGTGTAAAGCCACCAACAATTTCAACTAATTTTTCTGGAGATGGAGGATATGTATTTAAATACTCTGACTGCAGTATGGTGCATACTGCAGAGCAAAATTCAAGCACAATCTCCCCTACGGTAGTTCGGCCTACTGAAAATAGGTTTGCAACAGTCTTATATTCACTGGATGACGCTAGGGCATATAGGGCTATTGCAATCCTTTTTTGTAAGGGAATCGCTTTTCTTTTGTTGGTGTCCTGTCTTTTTAAAAAATATAACTTTTGACATATTATTTCAAAAGACCGCCGACTCATGCGGAAATTTTCTTTGAATGAGGCTTCACTATATGAAGGGACTTCCTCCTCCCAAAAATAACTTTTTCGATCCTATAAATAAATTTATTCAAACTAAAATATCATTTCAGCTCTATATCATTTAAGTTACCAATTTCCAGATTCGTCTCCCAATAGGTTTCGATGTTGTAATGTCTGACAACACGCTATCCGTTGTTATTTTTGTACCCAACTGCAACAATAGGAGGAAATAATATTTTTGTAAATAAATATTACTTTGCAGTTTTTTGATTAAATATATGTTCCTCCTTTGGAGTTGTTTTTTCTTTTTAAGCAGGGTCATTAAAGTTAGCAAAATTTCCACTTTTTTTTCACTCTCCATTATATCACTTGCACTTTTTGACACAGAACTGACATTTAACCATCTGATTTTCTCTAAACGGCGATTGCTGTGTGTACGCACTGCCAATTAGTCCTAATAGTCAATTACTTAATTGGCTATTAAGGACTGCTGTGTGTCTAGGGTAAAAAAGCCGCGAAATTTACTGTTAGATTTTATGTTCTGTTACAATAAATAAAAAAAAAATCAACATCCTTCACAGAATTGTCATTAGCTGTGTTTTTTTCGTTCGGATCAAGATCTGGCTTAACATGATTTACAGCAACAACGCGTGATCCACACTTTTATTCGGATCAGGATCAATGATCCAAAATATATAGTTACAAAATATTCCACCAGAGGCACTTGTGTCAGTTCTTTGTTTTGCGATGTTGGCAGACTGACAGAAGAAAAATCAAATTGAATTAGGAAACTCGGAAAAGGTAATGCGATGGAAAAAATTCTTTACTTTTAGAGTTTATTTATTATTTTTATTTCAGAACTCCAGCAATAAGAAGAAACTGGACGAGCACTGAAACCAAATGTTTTTAATTATGCTACGCGAAAAGAAAACATGAATTCGAACATCCGCGGAAGAAAAAATACGCGATGGAAAACGTATTAGAAGACTTAATTTCCCAGAATGTTTTGGAAAGCTAAATAAATTTTAGGTGAGGAAGATTATGATTTTAATTAATTTTAGCTTCATCCCACTACAGCACAATGCCTGCAGGTGAAATTGAAAAACCTCCTCCGAACTTATAAAAGTGCCAAAGATGGCAATAAGCTAACTGGTACTGCGAGAATCACAATTCCATTTGCCGAGGAATTAGACGAGATCTTTGGCACCCAACCAAATATTTCAAGTGGGCATGTATTGAATTTAAGGGGACAGCCTGTTACAGCTCTGCCAGTGGAGAAAATCCTAACCGTTTCTTCAGAATCATCTTTTCCTCAGTCACCCCCCAATGAAGAGGTCGTGATTAATCCAGTTCCATCGCAAACAAATTATGCAGTTCCATCGCCAACCGTATTCAAATACCTATGTATGTATACAAAATTTCATGACGATCGGTTGAACGATACCTACACGAATGAACCAGATACCAATCGCGCGCCACCTATCTGATCGTATTCGCACTATGTGGTTTACCGAGATTTAGTCAAGATACACATTCTGTGAAAGTTTCAGCTCAATCGGATGAACAGTTTTGGAGTTTTAGTTGTCGCATTACAAACAGACATTCATTTTTATATATATAGATGCCCAAAAATTTTGTACTTTCTTCGGAAATAAATGAAACTGTAAAAAAAGGGGTTCCAAAACTAGATTACAAAAAGAGCAAGGGGGTGATTATGATGCTGGTCGAATACTTAATAAGAAAATTTTTTGAAATTCCTGTCCTATTAGATCAGACTTTGGATAACATGCAAGACCTTATGAATAATGACAAAATTACGAGTTTTATTAATGGTACAGTTTGGAAACACATTGATGCAAGATATAAAGCCGAAAATAAAATCGGCATGCCAATTTTCCTTTATAACGATGATTTCGATCCAGACAATACTTTAGGATCACATTCTGGGCAAAACTCGTTCTCAGTTTATTATCTTAATTTTCCTGCCTTGCTGCAACATTTAACATCGTGTTTGGAAAATATCTTGCCTATTAGATATGTTTATTAAATCCAAATATATATTCAAGAACTTTTTACAGTTTTATTACAGTAAGAAACTCATGGTTTACTCCTTAAAACTTCAAAAGGCGACCGTAGAATATTTTTTATTCTTGGCTTAGTCATAGGCGATAATTCAGGATTAAATAATATTCTAGCGTTCTCAAAATCATTCTCTAGTAATTATTATTGCCGCATATGTCGGTGTCCGAAGTTAGAATGTCAAATTGCAATCAAAGAAAAAGAGGAAAGCTTATACGAACAGTTGAAAATTATAATTCAGATTTATTACTGAATAAATCATTTTTCTTTTAAACACGAATTCAATTCCTTGGACATGACATTAGTGCGGATGGTATACGACCGAACGATCAAAAGGTAGAAACAGTTAAAAACTTTCCACAACGAGAAACGATCCACCAATTACGACAATTCCTAGGTATAACGAGCTACTTTCGAAAATTTATAAAAAATTATGCATTAATTGCAAAATCCCTTTAACGGAATTAACGAAAAAGAATGTCAATTTTGAGTGGACTGACAGTCGACATGACGCCTTCGAAACATTGAAAAACATTCTAACCACGAAACCCTTACTTGCGTTGTACGATTTTAAGAAAACTCATCACCTACACTGTGATGCGAGTTCCATTGGGATCGCAGGCATTCTACTGCAAGAGAATGAAACTAACCAGTTCCGACCTATTGGATATTTTAGTAGACGAACAACACCACACGAAGTTAACTACCATAGCTACGAGCTAAGGACACTAGCGGTGGTGGAATCAGTAGCTAGATTTCGATCTTATTTGTTGGGGAAACGGTTTACTGTTGTTACCGACTGCGCATCACTAGCATCAACTCTAACGAAACGAAATATTATCCCAAGGGTAGCTCGATGGGTCCTATGTTTAATGGAATACACCTTCGACATTGAACATCGAAAAGGAAGGGCGATACAACATGTCGATGCATTGAGTAGACAGCCATACGAGCAACCCCAAGAAAGTGAAATAGCGGATGTTAACGTGTTTTCTATCGAACTTACCAACAACGACTGGATGCTGATAATGCAACTTCAGGACACGAAATTAGCCGACATTGTTAAAGTTCTACAGCGACGTCCAAGTAACGGTGACGACAAGGAAATACATAATTCCTATCAGCTCCACAAAAATCGTCTTTATCGAAAGAACAATGGTATACTTCGATGGGTGGTACCCAGAGCCATTATATGGAGAATCATCAAATCGTGTCATGACGACGTAGGACACTACGGAGTCGAAAGAACTTTGGAACTAATTAAGCGAAATTATTGGTTTCCACGAATGCGCAATAAAGTCAAAGGATACATTGCTTCTTGTGTCGAATGCGCGTACCACAAACGACCGCATGGAAAGCCTGAAGGCGAACTTCATAGCATTCCTAAAATTCCGGTACCGTTTCACACGTTACACATTGACAATCTGGGTCCTTTTCCAAAAACTAAAAGTGGCAAAACGCATATTTTGGGCATAATCGATGCTTTCACTAAATACATTATTCTCGTTGCAGTTCGAAATACATGTACGAAGCCAGTGATACGGACTCTTTTTGAAATCTCAAGGCATTTTGGTTCGTCGGCTCGGATCATAACTGATCGTGGAACGGCGTTTATCGCAAAGACCTTTGAAAACTACTGCGTGGATAACGAAATTCAGCACATTATGACTGCTGCACGAACTCCGAGAGCCAACGGACAAATCGAGGCGGTACAACCGAACTATACTGCAAGCATTGAGTACGATGAGCGAGGATAATACGACCTGGGATATTCATCTATCAGCAATACAGTGGGGACTCAAGAGATCCTCTTGGGAATAGGATCTTACAGGCACTACAAGACGACGATGATACGCGAGAACAGTGCGACTTGACAGAACTTCGCCAAGCAGCCCTGGCCTCAATTGAAAAATCACAACGTCTCTCCAAACAACGCTACGATGAGAAGCGTTCAACACCCCGGAAATATCAGGTTGGAGACATGGTTTTAATTGAGCGACCATCCATATCAACTGGCACGTCACGCAAATTGGACCCCAAATATAAAGGACCATACGTCATCACGGAAGTGCTCAACAACGATAGGTATGTTCTTGAAGACATACCAGACGCTCCAAGAACGCAGCGACGTTTTCACTCCGTCTATGCTTCCGACAACATGAAACCATGGTGTCAAACATGGGACAACCACAACGACCAGGACGACCAGGACAACCAGGATGATCAGAGTTCAGACAGCGACATCGAGGACGATCTGAAGCTCAGGATGGCCGAGCTGTTACGCCTCAAGCGTAGCCTCCACCGTCGTTCACCGCTGTAACAAAACATAAAAAGCAAAGCCAACTTAACACTAAAAAGGGAACGACTTCTTCCTTCTTGCGCTGGAGCTCGCCCTGAGCAGACGTCTTGTTAAAAAGATTCAGTAAAATCATTTTTGGCTAGATCAATCTTTAATTATCCCGACCATCCCGACCATCCTGGTAATATATAGTAAAATTTATTACACTGTAGTTGGATGGTTTATTATTACAAAAGTAGTCGTTCTAATTTCAATTTTCATTAAATCAATAACAAATTTCTCTCAGTAAATTTACCCAAAAATTCGTCGCCCGAAACTGAAGGAACGGTAAATTAAGAGCCAAAAAACTGCGACCGAGCTCGGATGCGCCACCGAAAAATTTTATATTGTATTGTATTAAATGTATAGGATGATCAAGATGCATCCGGAAGATAGGAAGTATCAGCGAATTCTATGGAGATATAATACGTCAAAACAAGTTAAGGAATTCGAGTTAACTACATACTATTGTGACCACAACACAACAATTCTGAAATTTCACTAAAACTGTCATGGCCGTCGGCTGTTCCGATCATGGCAGACATCAGCTGATGTCCTCGCCATATTGGTCGCCGCTATATTTTCGCAGCGCCACCTAGTCACTCAACTCGGAACTCTCTTGCCTCCCAGCACTCTCGGATGGTATAAATACCTAAGCCAAGAGCCGGAAAGACACATTCGCTAACTGGCTTTCCAGTAGTCAACACATTCGAGCACCGGCTTTCCGGTAACACACTTCGACTGGCTTTCCAGCGAAAAAGTAAGACGATTTCTTCTCAATTAGGTTTTCCCAAACACTGCACCAAGGCTTTCCTGGGTGTACATCAGGCTTTCGTGAACTATTTAGGTTTTCCTAAACACTGCACCAAGGCTTACCTAGGTGTATATCAGGCTTTCCTGAACTATTTAGGTTTTCCTAAACACTGCACCAAGGCTGTTCTGAGTGTACATCAGGCTTTCCTGAACTATTTAGGTTTTCCTAAACACTGCTCCAAGGTTTTCCTGAGTGTACATCAGGCTTTCCTGAACTATTTAGGTTTTCCTAAACACTGCACCAAGGTTTTCCTAGGTGTACATTAGGCTTTCCTGAAATATTTAGGTTTTCCTAAACCCTACACAAAGGTTTTCCTAAGTGTACATCCAAATTCCTATTTATTACCGCCAGGATTTCCTGAAGGTCATTAAGTAATTCAAATCCCCTGCGTTAATTTCGTCTGCAGTACTTAACGTGCACCCAGAGACACTAAACGACTGTATCTACACAGTAAAAATTATTCTAGTTAAGTAAAAATGGATTATATCTAGTTAAAATGTTTAACTAGGATTCAATTATGAATTATAATTTTAACTTCATTTTCGATCGAATGTACCATTTCTTCTGTTGCTGCTTTTTCTAACTAACTAGATTTGGAAATTATTTCTACATGATATGTAGTAAAGTTTCTCAAAAAACAAAACTCATTATGTTAAATAGAAATCCAATTCAAACTTATCAAAATGTATTGAACGTGCTAGTTTTATTCTCGAAAATAATATTTAAAAAAAGTGCGAGTGAGTTTACATATGTGTATAAGTTTTAAAGGATTTCAGTAGTTTTTTCTTTCATTTTAGTTAAGCCAACTAGAAATCTAGTTGGAGAATATGTTAAAACCCATACATACCCTGAACATAATATTAAAAAAAGTGCGAGTGATTCTATGTGTATAAGCCTTAATGGATTTTAGTAGTTTTTTACTTCATTTCAGTTATGCCAGCTAGAAATCTAGTTGGAGAATACGTTAAAACCCATACATGCTTAACAAAGCCCTTCGCGACGCAGTTTTTTAATGCGATATTTGCATTAGGACGACGCACGCCGGCAGTGATTCAGTCTATCAGTGGCATTGGACAAGGCTACAGTGAAAAGTGAAATTGTGAGTTTGAGAAACGTGAATTTAAGTGCATATTAGCCAATTTATTGATTTTATGGATAACCTTTTATTGTTTGACTAGGCGGCGAAATGAATGCAGAGGAATTCGAGCAGTTTTTAATACAACACGGGGTTGACGAAATCACTGCAGCTTTACTTAAAGGCTTGTTTATTTTCAATATTTGTTTAAATAGGTTAAAAAATGCTCTGTTTTATTTGTAAAAATTCCGTGGTAGGACATACAAATAACCTTAAGAAACATTTTGTGCTAAAACATAATATTAAATTTTCTAATGGTGATTCACGTGGAGCTTTCGTATGCCAAGAAAATAATTGTAATAACATTTTTTCAAGTTTTAAGGCATTTTTAAGACACATTAAAAAGAAACATGGTGCGATTTATACAAGTAAAAACAATAACGTTTACAATAATGTACTTGAATCTACCTGTTTTGATAGTTATGAATTTGAAGACTTCTCAAATGAGACTATACATTTAAATCGAGAAGATATATTTCGTCTCATTTCAGAAATGTTTATAGAGCTTCGAAGTTATACAAATATTCCTGAAGCTACTATTCTTTTATTTTGGCAAAAATGTTTTGCTACTTCACAGAATATAACTTCTTATTTAAGAAATGAGGTAAGCACTTTCCTTGAAAAAATGTCGTTAAATAATTTTGAAATGGAATTTAACCATGAAGATTTTCTTAACATGTTCGATTTTTCAAAAGCATTTTTGAACGCAAAAACTTTTCGCAAACAAGAATTACTTTTAAAAAATTATTGTCATACTGTGGAAGCTACAGAAATCCCACTTGGGTATAGAATTGAAAACGTTTTAAAAGATACAGTCACTCAGTCCAAATCATTAATGGAAACATTTCACTATGTCTCCGTAAAAGACACTTTAGTTGCTTTAATTCATAACGAATATTTCAGGGAGGTAATTAAACTCGAAAGAAAGAGTCCAAGCACAAATATTATATTATCATATTTAGATTCCGAAGACTGTAAATCAAATCATTTTGTAAATAAATATAAAAACTGTATTCGTATAAATTTGTACTATGACGATTTAGGAGTTGTAAACAGTTTAGGTTCACGTGGTACATTTTATAAGCTAGGTGTTTTTTACTATACTCTTCAAAACAATCACCCAAAGTTGCATTCTAATCTGAATAACATATTTCTCTTAGCGGTTGCTTATACCGAAGATATAAAGAAATATGGTTATGAACTAATTTTACGCCCATTTATTGAGGAAATGAAAGTTTTAGAGACAAATGAAGGTGTACCTATAAGTTTGAATAATAATGAAGTCTTCGTACTTCGCGCTACTCTTATAATATAAATTGCTTATGAGACAATTTAGCTCTTCACGACTTATTGGGTTTCATAAGTCCTAGTGGTAACGTATTCTGTAGACATTGTATGATTGACAGGCCAAACTTCTTGAAAAATTTTCAGGAAAAATTCCCTTTGCGTAATGTTTCTAACCATAATGAACATGTAAATCGGATAAAGGCAGATTCTAGACTTTGCAAAGCTTTTGGTGTTAAAGAAGATTGTCCTTTAAATTTTCTAAGGCTTTTCATTGCACGAAAAATTTCATATCTGATCCTATGCACGACCTCCTAGAGGGTATAGTACCGATGGAAATTAAATTGTTTCTACATTACTTAATAATTGAAAGGAAATATTTAACGGTTGACCGTTTAAACAGTCGAATAAATAACTTTCACTATGGGTACATTGAAAAAAATAATAAGCCTAGCTCAAATTTTACTATACTTATGCATTCTTCAAAATCTAATAAAATTAAGCAAAAAGCTGTACAAAGTTGGCTTTTATTGAGAGCCTTACCATTTATGGTGCACGATATAATTCCCCAATGTGAGGGAGATTATATTCAACTTCTAATATATTTAATAAAAATTCTAGAGATAGTTTTTTGTGAATCTGTTAATCAATATATGATTGCGGAACTTGATGATCTTATAATAATGCACCACAAACTTTTTAAAAAATTATTTCCAAACAAAAGGCTTATAAATAAACATCATTATATAATGCATTACTCTGAGTGTATTCAACAAAAAGGTCCTCTTTCTCTTTTAGCATGTTTACGCTTTGAAAGTAAACATAGTCCGTTAAAGAGACAAATTTTGAACGGCCGTAACTTTAAAAATGTACCTAAAAGTGTTGTTAAGCGACAATTGTTATTACAAAATGTATATATTTCTAAATCAAAATTTCAGATTGAATCTTCTAAAAGTATATCGAGTAAGATTTTACCTCTAAACAAATTTAAAAGTAAAGAGTTCATGATACAATGTTTTCGTGGAAATTATACAGTGGTGGCCAAAATAATAAGAGTGAGTGCCTGAAATTTCAAAATTCATGAATCCTTTCCTTATAACGCATTCTTTTGTGGCATATGAAGTGTACAACTTTTATTTCCTTTTACTGTAAAACGCCTGTTACGCCATTGCTAGTACCGTTACTTTTTTCTGCGAAGGTTTTGTTTGGCGTGGACAAAATAATAAGAGTACTTCGGAAATTTTCAGTTTTTCTGTTATATTTCACTAATTTGGTATAGATAGGATAGGATCAGTGTGTAACATAGTTTTTGAGCATTTTCTCAATAAATTTGATATAAGTTATGGGGCGTGCAAAGCATTGTTCCAAGGAAGAAAAGCGACTAATTCTTCAACTTCGAGATCAAGGCAAAACGTATAAATTTATCGCACAGGCTCTGCATCGTTCTGAATGTGTTATAGCTAGGATATTGAAAGAGCGAAATTTACCCGAAAAACAAGCAGAAAGGAGGGGCCGTCCAAAAAAAACAACAAATTTACTTGATAAACGAATCGTTAGGGAGGTGCTCAAAGATCCTTTTTCGACATCTACATCGATTAAAACAAATTTAAGTTTAGATATCAGTGCTCGAACGATCCGCAGGCGTTTGCAGGACCACAATTTGCATGGTAGAATTGCCAGAAAGGTTCCACTATTAAGCGCTAAAAACATAAAACAGCGAATTGAGTTTGCTACTTCAAACAACGCACCCGACAATCTACGAAATTGGAAAAATATTTTATTCAGTGATGAAACAAAAATAAATTTGTTTGGCTCAGATGGCAGAGTGTATGTCCGAAGAGGTAAGAACCAAGAATTGAATCCTAGAAACACTATAAAGACCGTTAAGCACGGTGGCGGCAATATTAAAATATGGGGTTGTTTCTCATACGCTGGAGTTGGTCCTATATTTTGGATAAAGGACATCATGACCAAAGATTTATATCTCAAAATATTAGAAACGGTGATGCTTCCTTATGCAGAGGACAATATGCCTTTAATATGGACCTTCCAGCAGGATAATGACCCCAAACACACCGCGAAGGTTGTGACTAGGTGGTTCCATCGAAATAATATTACGGTTTTACCTTGGCCCTCTCAATCGCCAGATTTAAATCTGATAGAAAATCTGTGGGAATTTTAAAAAAATAAGGTATCTATTAAAAAAACAGCTAATGCGCAGGTTTTATGGAGGGAAATTGAGAGGGAATGGTATGCTATACCTGTCGAAGTGTGCCAAAAACTCATCGACTCTATGCCAAGGAGGTGTGAAGATGTTTTAAGAAATAAAGGGCATGCAACTAAATATTAAAGCTATCAGGTGATTCTTGCCACCATATATTGGATATTTACCTGATTTTTATTATATTTTTAGGTCATTTTATACCGCACTCTTATTTTTTTGACCAGCAAAGAAAATTACTGATTTATTAATTATGTGAAATTTTTATCATTGTAATTAACTAAATGGAAATTATTTATGTTAAATAAAAGGAATATTATTTATTTAAAGAAAGAATAAAGTTTGTGTAGATTATTTATAAAAATATAACTGTAATATTGAAATATTTCAGAAAAAGCGCTTTACACTTATTTTTTTGGCCACCACTGTATATCTTCTGGGGTAAAGATTAATTCCGTTTATATAAATGAGATTGAATACAGGACAAATTTTGTTATAGAGTTGGGAGAAAAGTTTTTATTGCATGAAACGCCGTTTCCACACTTTGCTTTAATAGAAGAGATTTTCGAAATTAATAACAAAATATATTTTAACTGCAGCTATGTGCTAATTGATGAGTTTGTTGAAAATTTAAATGCCTTTAGAGTAAATAAAAAAGATAATCTTGCTAATATAATAATTTCATGCAAAGAAATAAAAGGCTATCGACCCAACGTAATGTGGCGCATACCAGGAAAAAGTGAAAAATTCATAGCGATAAAATATAGATATGAACAGTAAACACAGTAAACATTGTATGTTTATAATAAATAAACATTATTATTTTTTGTGTATATTTCCGCTTAATGGTTTTGTCAAAGTAAATCTGAAATTTGTTTGCATACTATACCGTATAAGATTTAAATCTGAAAAATTTAATAGTTTAGTTATTATGTATATTAAAACATTGTAAATCAATTAGCTGAAGGTACAGATGAGTCTGTGGCAGCCGATATCACCGAAAATGATTTAACTATGCTTAATGTGAAACTGGGTCCTCGTAAAAAAGTTCTTCGCTTAATGCAAGAATTTAAGACAAACAATTCAAGCAATATAATAGTTTTAGAGGATATCCTATCCCACTGTTCATCAGAAGTCTCTACAGCTTCAACATTAACATTAATCAATTATACACATGTTTTTTATAGGACCGTAACTTAATCGCTGTTTTAGAAGCAAGTCAAGAAGGAAAAAAGATTTGCGAAAAGCTCTTAAAAGAAGAAGATCTCACTGACAAAGACCTTAATATTTTCAACAGAATAATTGTAGAAGACCTAATTACAATTTGCGGACAGTAAGTTTTAACATTTTGCTATTTATTATTCTAAAGTTTAAAATTTCAGTTATCCTAAAAGTACCGATAAAGAAAACTTAGCGAAAGCTACAGTCAGCACATTTAAGCAATTGGGGCAATATACAAATAAGAACATACCAGCACATGTAGGTTTTTTATTTTATTTTATTTATTTTTTTCTTCTTCGTAATAGCATATTTTTTCAGGCTCTCTGGTTTTGTCCAAAAGGTTCCAAAGATGGAACCAGAGCAGCTGGAAAAATCGAGTATCGACTCGAAAATATAAGGCTTAAACTATCACCATAAAAAAAAAAGAACTGTGCACCAGTGCACCGAAAGAAAATTTCCAATGTTTCCGCTGTAAGATTGATATTTTTCAGTTATATTTTTTAGCCGATAAGGAAAATATAACTTATTAATATTGCACCATATCAATCTTTAGAAAAAATGCCGTATTAACATTGAAAAATATTAATTTAACATTGAAAAATATTAAACTAAAATTATCTATTTATTAATTTTTTTTTTCACCCAGTTACCCCTATTCCGATACCCTTTTAGAAACTTGATTTTCCTATATATTCTCCGACTAACTGTGGCTAGATTTGAACTTGGGACCCCCGAGTTCGCGGCATTCTGCTCTAGCTCTGAGCTATCGATGACCTATCAACACATCTACGGTTTTACAGTTTATGAGTAGCGTATTTGTTAGAAGATTTTCCTTCGCTTATACTTCACACTTCGAATTTCAATCGGCGGATATAAGGACTGGCGATCGATTTACATTTTTTAATATTAATTTGGCTTTGAAAATTTCAAAATCAAATTAATATTTTGAAATGATATTTCCGTTGTAACTAAATATCCGAATTTCCATGTTAATATGACATAAAAATGTCAATTTGACATTTTTCCCTTTAAAGTATCATTTTTATTATCAAATTAACAGCAATTGTTGTAAAAATGATATGATATTTTTTTTAATATGAAAATAATGTTAAATTAACATTGCGTTTTTTTCTCAGTGTGAGAAATAAACAAGATTGGCCTGTTCAGAACAATTTTAAAGAAACTGATCTGGAAGAATTAAGATTATTGTTACCTACCGATAAAAACCGACAAACAATTGAAAATTTGATTATGTCAACTTTTGCACAAAGACGCGCACTTATTTTAGAGGCCAAGCCTTTTCAAGAAATTGTTAATTTCTTCCCTCGAATTTTGGACTATAAGGGCGCCATGGTAAATATTTGAAAAAAAGTAGAAAATATTTTTGTGCTGATTTTTAACGCTTAACTTGAAAACGAAATTGGTTCATTTTAGTTGATAAATAAATATATAAATTGCAATATTCCTTTATTAAAGAAGATTTCAGGATGTTTACATAAATAACCCAAACTACATATTTTAGAAGTTTAATTTGTTTTCTGAAATTTTCAGATTGATATTGATTTTTCTAAACTCGAGTCTCATGCTGGAAGCATAGAAAACCTTAGGAAATACGAGTTTGGAATAATTAGGTCATATTCATTGGAAAATTTAATTGAAAATGGTAATCTTCTTATCATTTATAATATTAATAAGCAACGCGCTGAATCCGAATAATTAAAACAACTTTTCTAATTTACAGATGACTTGAAAATAATAGTGTCCTTGCTGAAGAATTTACCAAACAGACAAATTAAACGAAGCTACGCACAGATGGCTACAGATTGTAGAGATTGGGATGAGAAAACCCTTAGCTTGTCTTTAAACGGCCTTATTCATTGGATGAACCTGGAAGATGATGTGCAGAGTTTTGCGAAAGCTGAATCTAATGTTCATCCCTTTATTGTCTGCCGTTCAGAAAAATTATTCCTTTCTGGAAACTACTATATTATAATAGAAGATATTTTAATTGACGCAGGAGAAGATTTAATAAGAGCTTTTGATTTATTATATAAAAGCTACTACGTATTTAATTACAAGTATAATACGAGTTTGACCAAGTTTTTTAACTATTTTGATTGTTTCGTATATGAAGCGAAAAATATTAACCCTTTAGGAGTTGTCTCACGTTATTACAACAAAATTGTAACACTACAAAAACAGAAGTGCAATTCTATATAATGCATTATAAACATTTTTTTTTACCATTGACATTAAGGAAAACTTAATTTCAGTTTTGTGATTAAACACCCTTTTATAAAGAATTATATTTACTTTTATAATTTTATTTTATGGAAATATACGTTTTTTTTATACTTATCAAAATCATACTCTTTTGAATTCCCTCTATTTGAAAAATAACCGAACCGAAAAAATCATAAGCAGATTTTATATTATTTGATTTCTGCAGGCAGAATTCTTTATAATTACATATTTATATCCCTTTTGCTTTGCGTCAAAATATTAATCCAAAATTTATCGGGTCAGAGTTTGTTGTTTTGATGAGTAAATATCATGGCAATTTGTTGCGCTTTTCACAAAATTTTAAATTTTTATATGTGTGACGATTTTGCAAAATTTCCTGCTAAATCCTGATCCGGATCCGATGTAAAAAAAAACAGCTTATATTAGATAAAAACTGAAAGTCGCAGTTAAAATTCAACAAAATTCATTTCTTCTGCACCTGAATTTCAATTGTATATATAATTGGTTCTCATTTTAATTTAATTCTATTCAATTAATGACTACCTGCTTTCCAGTTTCACTTGATGCATTTTTATTAAATGAATTTTAATACTATTAACTGGTTTTCAGTTCAAAATCTATTAAATGAAAATCAGTTAAGTAAACTGCATTGCAGTTATAAATACTAAAACTCATTAAATAATGTTTGACTAGATATCCAGTAAAAAAATTTTAACTAGAGTTTTAAATGGAAAAACCTAGGAGTTCTGATCCAGTTGAATTTTAGCTATATCTAGTTGAAAAAAAATTACAGTGTATATTACTTTCGGATGACTTTGGCATTCAATACCCTGGCTTAAGCGATAAACTCTTTCTGAAATGGCCAGATATTAAAAAAAAGCTGATTAAACTGGCAACCCAAAGAACATGTTGTTATTTATCCACAAAATCAATAGAAAATATTTCCCCAAATACATCACCTCCACATAGCTCCAAAAAGTCATACTGCAATTTACACACTTTATTAAAATCTGATTCCGATATTGGTGGACTTCAACTTCTGACTTATTTTTTGTCCTCAGCTGTATATGGAAAAAAGAGGGAAAACCAAAAACGTGTGAAATTTACAAAAGAGGAAATCTTAAATTATTTTATTCTACATGTGCTGGTAAGTTACGACCCATTATTTTAAATAATAAATTTTAAAATATAATTTTTTAAGGACGCAAATTTATTAAAGGAGGAATTAGACAAGAAAAGAAAGCGTTTGGAAGCCTCAAAACAAACACTGCAGCCTTTAGTAATAGCAGCAGGGCCAAACTTGGAGGACGCCAAATATTTCTATGTGGCCATAGATCATGTAATATATAGCGCCGAAAATATTTTAACAGCTATTGATCTATGTTTTAAGGTATTTATGTCCTTAAACGCCAAATATCCTGATTCTTGTTTAGCTATATGGACGTTTATCCAGCATGAAATTTACGGGATATTCACAGAATATGATGTGAATCTTGTTGCACTTGCAACTTGTAAAGTCAGATTTGAACGCTGTGTAACTGATCACACTTTGCATATTAAAGAGCAATACTTGAAGTCTGAATAATACTCGATTAATCTATTTCTGAATTACTTTTTAAGTTTTTCTACTACTCGAGGTCTGAGTAATACTTGATTAATTTATATGAATTACTTTTAAATTTTTATAACACTCGATTAATTTATTTCCGAATTACTTTTTAAGTTTACATTTTCCGTGTAACATGAAGTGTTTTAAATGTAACAAAGAGTTTAACTCTTATCAAAAATATTTGGAATCTGAACAAAACTTTATTTCGAATTTAATGCAAACAGAATTTTGGGCAAGAAATGTTGCCCATTATGACGAAACTGATGTTGTTCTTCCAATCTTGATTTATTTCGATGAGTTTGAAGTAAATAATCCTTTGGGATCACGTGCAGGATTGCAAAACCGTGGGGCAGTTTACATGTCATTACCCTGTATTCCACCTTCGATGCGTTCGAAATTGAATAATATATTTCTTTTAATGCTTTTCAATAGTTTAGATAGGCGGTCTTATGGAAATATACTATTTCAACCTATTATAGATGAATTAATGTATTTAGAATGTAATGGAATTGAAGTTTCAAATAAAAGAGTTTTCTTTTTGGTTGCGACTTGCGTTGGTGATAACAAAGGTTTAAACTCTCTTTTAGGTCTTTTAGGCAAAATGCACAAAAACGAGTCAAAGAAATCGTGTCAAGAGAAAGAGTCTTTACTTAGAACAGAAAATAATTACATGGAGGACGTGCAAAAGAACAACGTATCACTTACAGGAATACGGTCAGAATGCTTGTTCAATCAACTTAAATTCTTCACTGCATGGGAAAATTGCTCTGTTGATATTATGCACGACATTTTCGAAGGAGTCCTTAATTTAGAAATTGCATTAATTTTAAAACAGTTTATTTTTCAAGACAAGTTCTTTACTTTGGAAATGTTAAACAATAGACTTAATGTTTTTGATATCGGTAGTAATTATAATATGAATAAGCCGCTGGAAATATCTGAAGAGCATTTAAAAAATGTTAAGCTTAGATACTCTGCGTCTGAAACGCTCTGGCTTTCCAGATTTTTGGGAATAATTATTGGGGAGTGGGTCCCGGAAGAAAATATATTTTGGAATGTATTTATTTTGCTAAAGCAAATAACAGACATAATTCTTCTCGACTCAATAACTTCTGAAGACATTTCATGTATTGAATATTTAATTTCTGAACACCACCAACTTTTTATGAATACATTTCACATGCCACATAAACCGAAGCACCATTTTATGACCCATTACCCAAGAATTATGCGTAAAATGAGTCCTTTGAAACAGCTATGGTCTATGCGCTTTGAGTCGAAGCACAGAGAACTCAAAATGATTGTAACTTCTAATACTTCCCGAAAGAATATCTGCCACACAATTGTCGAAAGATTGCTGCTCAGTCAAAGTTATAAAACTAATATCTCTTTTGATAACAGTCTGAAGTTCATTCCTGGAAGAAGGATGGATGAATTTAATGCAGATGTTCAAAAACATATTACATCATTGCAAGCATTATACGCAAATTATGTATTTGTGACCTCAGTGTCATACAATAATGAAATAATAAAAATTGGACAAATTATTCAAGTTGACAGTAACAATGAATACCCTGGATTTGGCTTAATAGAATCTATTTGTTTTTGTTCTCCTCAACGAGCGCTTGCAATAGTGCGTTCATTAAATACGCTCTTCTTTGATGTACATAGGCAGTGCCATAGGATTTCAAACACTAAATTGTTCGAGTGCAAAAGTTTAATTAAGAAGATTAGAAGTAAACTTCTGAGTATCTGCATTCATAAAACGTCAGTGAAAGAGCACGCACGGTGGATTTTATAAAAATCAACAGCAAAACATGTAAGTATTCTTACTTATTTTTGGAGAAAAATATATTTTTTTTGTTTTATTTTGTACGTTGTTGTTGTTGTAAAATGCATGTTAAAAATTATGATCATTATTTTATTATTATACTACTTAATTATTGATTTAGTGCTTACGGTTACGTTTCCTTAATAAGGTCCACTCAATTTCTACCCGGGCCTTATTAAGACTATTGAAACTGATCTTATAATTTTCTTTGCTTTCAGACTAAAATGGGAAAGGCTCGTACTTCTGCTGTGAGAAAGCGAGCAAACTGGACTGCTGAGCAGTTGGAAAATGCTATGAAGTCAATCCGAAGAGGTATTTTGTCACAACATGAGGCTTCTAAAAGGTACAGCATACCAAGACGAACTCTTAGAAATCATCTTAAGAGTGGATCTTTAGAAAGGAAACTTGGTCGTTCATCAATATTTACGCCTGAACAGGAGAACGATCTTGTAAAAAGAATAATTCTCTAAGCGGAAATAGGTATGCCGCTGACTCCTAAAATTTTACGTTTACAGGCTTTCAAGTTTTGTGAGCTAAATAATACACGTAATAGTTTCAATAAAACAACCTTTCTCGCTGGTAAAAAATGGCTTAGACTTTTTCTCAACAGACATCCTGAATTGTCTTGCCGTAAATCTCAAATGATGAATCCGGCCCGAGCACAGAAACTAAATAAAAATATAGTGAACGATCATTTTATAAAGGTAAATCTATTGCTACAAAAATTACAAATCGAAAGCAGACCGCAGTGCATTTACAATATGGATGAAAAAGGTTGCCGTATCTCTTTACATCATCAACAAACTGTCTTAGCATTGAAAGGTACAAAGAGAGTTCACCAAATAGCGAATGAACATGCTGAAAATGTCACAATAGTTGGCTGCGTTAACGCTATAGGGACTGCAATTCCACCCATGATTTTATTTAAGGGGAAAAGGTTTAAGCCAGAATTTAGTGATAACTTACCAACTGGTGCAATAGTAAAGATGACGCCAAAAGGATATATGACTCATGCTACCTTCGTCGAGTTTATAGAACATTTAAGTAAATATAAGACACCCGGCTCTTGCCTTCTTATTTTTGATGGCGCAGCATGCCATTTAAATTACAGCATAGTAGATAAAGCCGACGAAAATGACATAACTCTTTATTGTCTGCCATCTAATACAACTCATGAGCTCCAACCCCTGGAAAAAGCGGTATACCGTTCTTATGAACACTACTGGGATGAAGAGTTACTCAAATTTGTGCGTCTGAATCCAGAAAGAAAACTCAATAAAACGAGTTTCAACATCATTTTTTCCCATGTATGGTCAAAATGCATGACCCACGATAATATTATAAGCGGTTTCCGTGCTACAGGTTTGTACCCTTTCAATCCACACGCTATACCCGAAACAGCATTTGCTCCTTCAGTATTATCTGAATTAAGCTATCCGCCAAGCAATGAAAACGCCGTAGCATCAACCAGTGGCTATATACCACAATTGGGAGAACATAGAAGGACTCATGTTCGAGAACATACCAGCAGTTCAGAATCCGACGCAGAAAATTTGCCACTTTCTGACTTAAAGTATAATATTTTGGAAAGGCAACAAAGAGCAAGAGCCACGACATCTGAAGCCATTCATACAACACATATTGACTCACAGCCTGCAATCGTTAAATCGCCGTTTCAAGAGCTCCTTCCAACACCTAAGAATAAAGTCAACAAGAGCGCACCACGCAAGAAGGCTCTTAATTACAGAGGACAAGAAGTTACGAAGGATTTGTTTAAGTCACAACAAAAAACCTCGTCCATATCTGTTAGTGCTACAAATGCTTCTCATTCTACAGCAGTTACAGGAAGAGGATCATGGTATTGCCATGCTTGTCGAGAAGATAGGATGGAGGATATGAGGCAATGTAAAACTTGTAGTGTTTGGTACCACGAACTCTGTGTTGGTCTCACTGAAGATGACCAGGATTTCGTTTGTCCGGGATGCTGTAATTAGAGTACTTACTTATAAATTTAATTTCTTAACTTGACCTTAGAGTATAAACTAAGTTCCCAACTTGACTTAAATTGACCGTGATAATATTATTTTGTTCAAGGTACAGATCCTTATGTTATATATTATTTAATTTTTCTTTTTTGTGAGGCTCATTAATTTGAATTTTATTAAGTTTTGTGTCAAAATAATTTTGTTAATTTTTTATAAGTCCTGTTGAAGAGTAATTTTCTTTTTTGTTAGTGCTGTTGAATAGTAATTTTGTATTTTGTTACTGCTGTTAGAATTAGAAAGTAAAAACAATAAATAAAAGCGAAACACGCCTGAATTAAATGTTGAAATGTGTCTTTTATTGAAGTTTTTGTCCGTCGGAAACGAATATTACATCCACACGGTCAAAAATTTTGGAGTATAATTTAATCTGTTGCTTGTATTACAGCCATTTTTCAATCAACTTGGAATTAAAATTCAATATTCATCGAATATTACTGAAAAATGCAGAAATTTCTGTATTGAAAAATAATCGAAAATGTATATTAAAATATTGTGTAATCTTTTTGGAGTAATTTTTAATATTATTTAGATTAAAAGTTATTTCTGCTATCTAATTAGATTGAATTTTAAGTTTTATGCCACCATGTGACAGATTGGCCATGCCACGCTACCATAACCTCATTTCATTCAGAGTATCTCTTTAGAACAAGATGCAGGTAGAGCTCGAAGGAAAATTTGTGCGAGTGAAGTTTGGTGATAAACGCGTATTCGCTCGCATTAGAAAGGTGACCGATGGTGATATATTATCAAGTGAAGATATATTTTTGTCGAGTATGTATGGAGTGCTTTATTTAATTTAATGTGTTTTACTAAGCGTTTGTTTTTTTAAGTTTTAGAGGCATTCGACGGTGTTGAATCTACAGAGTTAACCCTTAAAGATCAATCAGGAACCGAGATTATTTTAGAAAATCTGAAAGATATTGTGGCTCAATATGGGAGGTGCGGTTGTTTCTCAATCGAGCTCATTCCTGTACTGCGTAAGTTGAATGTTTCAATTTATTATAACTTTATAGGTAAATTTAAGGTAGCCATATTTTCTATTTTTTTTAGTTTAGAAAATAACTCAATGAGATTAAAACTTAATTCATTATAGATTAAATATTAATCATTTTAGATTAAATATTAAACCAAAATTAATCTCGTTAGACTAAGTTTTTCAATCCAATTGATTAATATTAAATCTTAAGTGGATTTATTAAAACACAAAAAACAATATACAGTTATATAATTGCAAACATACTTCTTTTAGACATTCAGCCTTCAGAAACTACACCTGTTTACAAATGTAACGCTGTAGTTGGTGCCGAGTTAATAATCAATAGTGTGGTAAACTAAAATATGCTTTGTAATAGTTTAGTTCAGTACAGAAGTATTTTCTTAGGCTTTAAAACATTTTATAATTGAAAAATCCGAAAGTGACATTTTCGAAGAATACAAACAAAACGGTACAATAACAGATTCATCGCGCAGGTGCCTCATTAGACTAGCAGCGCAGTTTTTGCGACAACTTTGCGGCAACTATCCAAAAAGGGACGAAAAAATTGCCACTGCGAAAGCTATTATAACCCTTTTTCCAGTTTTTAAAGTAAATCCAAGCAATTTTGATGGCATTGTATGTTTAAGCACTAAAGGAAGAAGAAACTTATTATTAAATATTTTCTAATTCATTAGGATCTTTTTTACAATCCAGTGAAAAACTCGGGCTACTTGGCTTACGCACTCAAAAACATCAACCATAAACGACTGACAATCAATGGAGAGAGTGGAATAAGGTCTAAAAAAGGAAAGCTCAATTGTGGGTCTGATGATAGTGGAAACGAAGACAACGAGAATGATCATTCCTTTGTACTTAGTGCGGATGATATCGCGTTTTTTAAAAATTGTACGGCTCTTGAACAGGAAGATTTGATAAAATCTAAATTGGAAAAGACTTTAAATGTTCGAAAACACATTCTTTCTTCGGCAATCAACGTGTATGAGGGTTATCCGTTTTTTTTCTTCAATCCCAATTTGGTAAGTTTAATATAAAATGTTCGTTAAATGCGAATTACGTTATTTTAAATCTAGGTTCTATTTGAGTTCTCATTGCACTTCCCAGAAAAGTCAACATGTTTAATTAATACTTGGAATAAGTATAAACAACATGTCGAAGATGTTTTGAAAGAAACGATTGGTGAAATAAAAGAAGATTTTGGAGGTAAAGATTCAAGACTATATTTTTTTTATGTTTTAGCAATCAGTACATTCTACCCTCTTCACAACAATTCTTTATACATATCTACTTTATGTCTTTTTTATTATTATTATAGAGTGGAACACGGAAACACTTAAATTCCTATAATTACTAAAGCTGTTGCCACCTCCTGGTAGTGGATCTAAAAGTAAGCAAACAAAAAGGGGTAATTTTAAGGCCACAGTAGAAAAATTCTTGAAATTTGAACAGGTAGGGTTAAAATAGTGTGATTAAATTTGAAGCTTACTTAAATGTTTTCCAGAGCAATACAACAAGATCTTCATATGATATGAGCAACCAACAACCATTTATAATCGCCGTTGGACCAAATAAAACTGCAATATCGCAGTATTTTGTATGCGTCGACAAAAAGATCATCTGTTTACCTTGGGACTTTTCATTTAAGGACTCAGTTGATTTCCTTTTTAAGGTATTTTATATATTTAACATATCTTTTCATCCAGATCTTCAAAATTTTTGGAAGTTTTTTTCAATTTTTGTATATAAGATAAGCTCTGAGCAAGCCTCTACTAGACTTATCGAAATATATTCCAAACTAGAAGCTAAGTTAACTTTGAAATAATGTTTTTTTGTTTTATTTGTCATGCTGAATTTGATAATATTTCTATGACTTTAAGTCACTTGAGATATGTACACTTTTTATGTGACAACAAATCTGTTTTAAAATGTGTGTCAAGTAAAACGTGCAGGCGAGAGTTCTATACTTTTAGTGGACTCAGGAGACACATAAAAAAATGCGTTTCGGATTTCAATTTAAATTCTACAACTCAATTTAATGTTAACTTGGAAACAAATTTAAATTTAAATTTAAATTTGCCTTGTGAAATTATTAATTCCGATTACCAAGGCTCTGAACCAAGGGAGTTTGTTTGCGATTCTTTAATTGAAGAAATTATTTCAGATTTTGCCAATGGTGTAATGCGTATGGGTTTAGCTGAAAGCAATGTTACTAAAATTATTGCTATGGCAAACAATATGGTCGAAAAGGTGAATTCTCAATTTTTATCTATCATTAATTCAGTCCCCATCAATGAAAACAAACATTTTCTTTTGGAATGTGCCCAAAAGTTCAGGTCTTGCTTTTTGACGAATTTTAAGAAATACGGTACTACTTACGAAAGACATAAGGAAATAAGTTTGGAAGAATCATATATTAAGCCTATACAGATAGTTATAGGTGGTAGGTGGGATACAAAGTTTGACAGAAAGACCCAGACTTACAAAGATATCTTCGTTCAATGTTTTTTCCAGTATGTACCTTTATTAAAGACTCTAGAAGCTTTATTTAGAAATGATTCCTTTCAAACAAATTTTTTTTCAAATCAACACCTTTGTACTCAAAATTTTTATAAAAATGTTTGTTGTGGTTCAAACTTTAAATTAAATGATTTATTTAAAAATTGTGCTAATGCCATTCAAATTCAAATTTTTTATGATGATTTTGAAGTTGTGAACCCTCTTGGAAGTAAAACTGGCATCCATAAATTGGGGGCTTTGTATTTCACCGTAAGGAATATATCCCATCAATATAATTCATTGCTTCAAAACATATACCTACTGGCTTTGTTTTTTGTGAATGATTTAAAAAATTAAAACGTAAATTTCAACACAGTTCTACATCCTATTGTAGCAGATTTAAAACATTTAGAGGAGATTGGTCTAACTATAAATGGAAAAATTTTAAAAGGCACCCTCGTAACATTAGCTCATGATAATTTGGGTGGAAATACTGCTCTTGGCTATGTACAATCTTTTCGTGCAAATTATTTTTGTCGATTTTGCACAATGCACCGTGATGAAACTCAATTCACAGTCAAAGAAAATGAATCATTACAAAGAACTGACGCGGATTACAAAGAACTGTTTAATGACGACAAATCGTCAAAATCTACCATTACTGACCTAAACGATTCGAAAGGCATAAAAAACTATTGTATACTAAATGATTTGAAATTCTATTCGATTTTTGATAATGCAAATGTAGATCTAATGCATGACGTTTTGGAGGGTGCAATTCCTTTTATAATGAAGTGGTTCCTGACAATAGTAGTGGAGAAAAATATATTGAAGTCTACGGAAGTTATCGACCGTGTGAACTCATTTAAATATAGGAAAAGTATTCCAAATACTATAGTTTTGAACAAAATTGGGAATAGTTTAGGATTGACAGCTTCGCAAAATCATTGCCTCTTTTTACATTTTCCTTTTATTTTTCTTGATATTCAAAGTAGGATTCCAAAATTATGGCATGGAATTACTTCCCTTTTACAAATAACTAATATAATTTTTTCTGCTACTATTTCATCTGAACATCTTATTGAATTAAAATCTTTAATCGAAACACATCTCAGTTTAATTATCAATGAATATCATCAACCTCTTATACCAAAGCATCACATGCTTACGCATTATCCAACATTTATTGCGAAAAATGGACCCCCTGTTCACACTTGGGCAATGAGGTATGAAGCAAAACATAAATATTTTTCAAAACTTATGACGGCGAGCAACAATTTTAGTAACATATGCAAAACTTTAAGCATAAAGCATCAGCAAATGATGGCTCAAAATTTTAAAGATCTTGAGTTTTCTGAAAAGTTTTTATTTGGCAAATTGAAACCAATTACTGAGATTTCAAGTAACATTTACTTGAACAACGTTGATGTAGTAGACATCTGTAATAATTTCTTCGAAACTACTTGGGTGGAAATAAGCCCTGGTTACCATTATCGAATCGGATCACTCGTTTGCATTAATTTAGAAGAAAATATTCCTACATTTGGCCAAATTTCAAAAATATATTTCAATGGTAAAACTTTATACTTCATTTTAACAAAATACTTGACACACAGTTTTAATCAAATTTTAAATAGTTTCGAAGTAAGCCAAACTTCAATCTCAGCACTAATCAAATACAACTCTTTAACAAACAAACAGAGCTATGAAGTTTATTTTGTGAAAGGAGAAGACTGAATATGTATTTTAATTTATTTTGTATATTTATAATAAGAAATTTTATATTGGACCATATTGCGAGTGTCGTTATTTCTGCGACGAAAAGAGCTTACCCTTTATGGGTAAAAATTCCTTAACAAAGTTAAAAATTCTCATAAAATCATTTCAGTAAACTTTGACTTCTGTTAATTGTTTCGTTCAAAATGGTTAAAATAAGTAGAAGTAGTAGAGTAGTAGAACGTCAAACTATTCGGATGGATTTTTTTAGTCGACTTAGAACTAAAATATTAATTAAAGTCAAAGGTTGCTGAAATGAATTTATGAAAATTGTTAAACTTTATTAAGGAATTTTTACCTACAAAGGGCTTTCTTAAGTTCTTTTCGTCGCAGAAATAACGACACTCGCAATAGGGCCCTATGTTTGACATTATTTTGTGTATTAAAAAATACATACATGTGTTGGTAATAAAATGAATAAAATTATTAAAAATGTTTGAATTTTTCCCTATTTCCTTAAATATTTTCTACAATTCCGAAAAATGTTGTAGGTACATATAAAGCAATACAAAAAGTATTGAAATATTAAGGCCATGGTAGATTGGAGGTAAAGTATAGCTTATATTACTTTTTAATACAATAAGAACAAGTTTAATACAAAATTGAATTTATTTATATCTCAATAAAATATTACAATTCAATATTTTTGTATTAAAACAATACAGTTAGTATTACTTATTAAAGCCATAGTGGATTAGAAGTGAAGTTAAGGTAATATTGCCTTTTAATACAACAAGAGTTTATTTTTAATCTTGTAGTATTAAAAATCATTTAATACTGACGAGATTTTATTTTAATATCTGCAAATATTACAGTTCCAGTTTAATATTTGTAAGATATTAAAATCTAATCTTTTTTTGGTGTGGACTTATATACAATCCAGAAAATATTGGTTTTTAGTCCAACTTTTTCCACAGTGCATATATTCTTTTGTTCTTGAAGTTATTTTTTTGTTGTTGACTTTTGGTAATTTACTTGCAATTAATTTTCATTCGAGTTTAATGGAGGCCTTATTAAGACGTAGGCTTCCCAATAAGGCCCAAGGCTTGTTTTTTTTAATGTTCCAAAAAAACAGTCAATATTTTAAAAGATGCTATTATACTAAGGTATTTTCAAAAGGTTACTTAACAAAGAATTTTTATAATAAATTTAAAGTATTTTTTTTTTTTTTGTTTTCTTTGACTTTTTAAGCAATAACATTAAGGTGGGCCTTATTTGGTTCTCCTACCTTACTAGTAGCAAAACACAGTTTCACTCACTTCACTTCTTACAGAGATTTGTAGCAGCAGAAGTTCCACAGGCAAGTCAGTGATTCGGTAAGTATTATAATGCCGGATTAAAAAAAAATTAAAAATTAAATTAACTTGCATGAAATAGCTTTCGCGTTGTCAAATTACAAGCGAAAATATGGTCCGACGTGATTCTATAAATTAGTTCCTGGTCCTATAAGGTGCTGCAAATATATATTATTTTCATATTTCAGCCGCTATTTCATCAAATGATACTATCTATTTGCATTATTGGTTTATTTAAAAATACTGTACTTACCTATTCTTAAGGAGGACCAACGACCAACCCTTTCTCGCGCACTTTTCATGGATTGCGGATTGCATCACATGAATTTTAGCACATTTATTATGCTACAAACATCATGTAACATATTGTTCTATTCGTTATGATATAAATGAATGAATTTCCCATAGCGAATAAGATAATATGAAATATGCAGTTATGAAATGTTACACCCAAGCTTATACATAAATTTAATAGAATTTGCGTTTTACTATTTGTAGTTTCAGCTAGAGTGAAGAGCAAAACCAGAGCAACAAGAACAATGATGGTACTTGAGGGTCTTGCAAGTGGTTCATGCAGCGCTCATATAGAAAATAACTCCTATAGGCAAATAATAATACGTGTTGCGCTCATAGAAAACACCTCCAAAATCTAAAATATATACAGTGAAGAGCAAAACTGAACCAATGATGGTACTTGAAGGTCTTGCAAGTGGCTCATTAACTGTAACAGATATCGCAAAATTATTGTAGAAGGTAAAATTGTCTATAGAAATCTCATATACATTTTGATGTCCGACTGATCATTTTTGAGTTATTTAGGAAAATAACTTTCAAATTTCACTACTTTTATTCTCGCAAATAACTCAAAATATTTGAAAGTTTCCTTCCTAAATAACTCAAACCTGATCAGTCGGACATAAAAAGGTATATCAGATTTCTATAGTTAAGTTAAGTTTGATAAATTCAAAAAAACTCTTTGTCAATTAAGACAGAAACTAATTAACTAATCAAAACAATTTATTTTTTTGATTTCGGATAATCCAGTACTGAAGAATCGCGGTCACCGCGATGTTTTCGAGGCACCAGCGGAGAACTGCAATAAATCCGTTATTTTTTTAAATTTTCGTGGCAAAAATTTTTTTAAATTTTCTTCAAATGTTGTATTACAACATGCTAGTTTTCAAAATAAATCTATAATAACAATATGTTATAAAAAAATTCTTGAAAAACACCGAGAGATCGGACTATCCATTTCCAGGTCATCTTTCTTTATGGTCAATTACTTTTATTAAATCAAAAAGCAAGAGGAGAAGAAATATTTCCTCAATATGCGTTAGTATTAGATTGTTTAGAATGTACTAAAGAAGTAACTGATGTTCAATTTGACCTACCTCAATCTCCAATGATTACTCCAACAAACATGCCTGAGACATTAGACTCAAAGATCTCAGACTTAAGATTTTGTCAAACTATAGGATCAAGTTATCAAGTAAGATCTCAACTTTCCATTGTTGTAGGAAGAGAAATTGGCAAATCCTTTGATCGATATTATCGGAATACATATGATCGCCCAGTTTCACTTGATGATGAGAGTCCTACCTACTCAAAGATAAATGTAAGTATTAATGATTTTAAATTCACTACTTGGAATAATTTATTATCTGGAATTTTCCAGGGTAGTTCTGAATTGCGAAGATTGACATTACAGCAGGATGTCGTCATCCCCTCTCAGATAAAAAATACTTCATTTGTTGCATTTGCTAACTTGCTTCTATTATCTGGACGCTTACAGTCTTTTTATAAATGGGCTGGAACCAAGGCATCCACTCATTCTAGTCTAAATATTCCTCGTCATATAGCTGAAACAATCTTTCCTTTCATTGTGACCAAATTAATAACTGAGTCTAATGTAATCTATCACGCTATGAAAGATTGGTTCATAAATGACAACCAATTACAATTCATTGAGGTCATGTACTCAATTGCAACCCATCTAGGAAAAAAGAAAAAACTTCATACTCTATTACGGAGCAACATGCAGGCACAATCATTACGACAAGTCATCAGAACAATAAATTCGAGTAATCTATTTAAAACATATATCACTCTACATGATTACTTGCTCAGTTACATCAATTTGGAGAAGCATATATTCTTTAGAAGCATATGAGGAAAATCCAGATATGAAAAACAGAAAAAGTGAAATTGGAATTACCCCAATTAGGATTAGGAAGTTATCTTATCCCATAAGTAATGTTTATAAACTAGTTTGCCAAATCTTAAATTTTTTTTATTGTAACAAGGAGACTTAACAATGAATTTGTACATTATTATTAAGTATGTAAACCATCTTAAGGGGTGAGGGGTGTTGTGAATGCCACGATTCAAATTCAAATAATGCGCCTTAGTAGGCATTGATCTGGTATTGTTTCGGATAGGGCACTACCAACCGCCATCTGAAAAAAGTCCGACACTTTGGATTCAACCGGCACGGTGAGTGGTGACTTTTTGTTTTCGGGTAATAATTTTTGTCTTCTCGTTGTGTTTCGAAGATTCCGCCCTCTAAGTTGGGATTGATTTCCTTGTAGTTTTTACGTTGGCTTAATAAAGAGTTTATGACTGATAAGAATTACTTAATTCTTTTTGTGTGCACGGGGTTATGGTGCCAACGCTGGGTCCCAAGCGGATAAAATATAACAGTTTATTAGCCAAGGAAGTCAAAAACAAAATCACACAAAACATGCCAAGTATTTTTCTGTAATTCTTGATTGTACCCCCGACGTGAGTCGAAAAGAACAGGCTTCGTTAACCATCCAATATGTAAAGGAATCGAATCTACACCCTGATGGAAAAATACATATCGAAGAAAGCTTTATGGCATTTAGTATAGTTAATGATTCCACGGGTGAAGGTCTCTCTCAACTCCTTCTCAATCAAGCAGCAGAGTGCGGGTTAGATATGAATGACTGTCGAGGCCAAGGGTATGATAACGGAGCGAACATGGTTGGGATAAAGAAAGGGGTTAAGACGAACGTTCTCTCAAAATACCCACGAAGTTTTTTTACAGCTTGTGGATGTCACAGCTTGAACTTGGTAGTATCTGACGGGGCTAAAACTTCTGTCAGATCTACATCATTGTTCGGGATAATTCAGAGGTTATATACCATTTTCGCCGGCTCACCTAAAAGATGGTGTATAATTAGTGATCATGTCAAGTCCCTTAAATTGAAAGAAGTTTGCGATACTCGATGGGAGATCAATTCTTTAAAAGCTATAAGGCATCAGTATGGAGAAATAAGAGATGCACTAGTGGAATTAGCGGAAGACACGAATGATTCAACTGCAGCCTCTGAAGCAAACTCGCTTATTCAGCACATGGAGGTCTTTTCGTTACTAGTCATGCTCATAATATGGTACGATGTTCTATTCCAAGTGAACATCGTGAGCAAAATCCTCCAGAATAAGTCTGCAGATTTAGTTTTAGCTACTCAACAGCTCAAAAATTGTGTTGAATTCGTCGATCAATTCCGGAAATGTGGATTGAAGGATGCTATCAGCAAAGCTAAAGAAATAGCTGAGGAATTAGATATTAAAACAGAATTCCCAACTAAACGGCACCGAAGAAAGAAGAGACAATTCGACTATGAAAGTGTGGATAATATTATCAACCTACACCAGAAGAAGACTTTCGGAGAGACGTACTTTATCCTTTAATAGACACTATCTCAGAACCATTAAAGAGTAGATTCACACAGTTCAATGATTTAGATAATGTTTGGGGGTTCTTATATAATCTTCGCAACCTGTCTGAAGACAAAATTCTTAAAAAATATTGTGAAAATCTGCAAAATCATCTGACTGTAGATGGAGTCTCAGATATCAATGGTGGTGATCTGTATGAAGAAATCAAGCAGATAAAATTCATTCTGAATCAGGTTGATGCCAGTGCTCGCAAAAGCAATACGGGGGCTGATGAATCAATCCATCCCATAGAGGTCAATCAAAGTACTCGATATAAAACACGTATTCACCAACCTCTGGATTGCATTGAGAATTCTTCTCGTTATCCCTGTAACTGTTGCTAGTGGTGAGAGGAGCTTTAGTAAGCTCAAATTGATTAAAAATTTTCTAAGATCAACTATGACTGAGGATAGTCTAGATGGACTTGCTATTCTCTCTATAGAGAACGAAACTGCACGTGAAATAGATTTCGATAGTCTTATCACAATTTTTGCAAAATCTAAATCTAGAAAAGTTACATTATAGAATTTTTGTTTACTAGATGTATTATTACTTTCAGTAATTCTTTGTAATTCATTACTTGATTATTAAATATAAAATAAATATAATAATAAATAATAGGGGGAAGTCCCCTAAGCCCGGACGGCTCCTAAAGCCGGACAGCATTTGAATCAGTGCGACGAAGTGTGCCTGTAGTGTATGAGTGTAGGGAATGGGCATGGGTGTGAGTCGTGTGCTGTGTGGAATGGTATGAGTGAGCAGTGTCTCGTGCGCATACGTCAGATGGAAATAAGCAAGCGACGTTGATGGTGCGCTGTCGAGCCGCGGAAGCTAGGGAATAATACAGGTGGCGACGAGGATCGAAAAAAAATAAATAAATAAAGGAGAAAGGAAAAGAAGAAAAAGAAAAAGAAGCTGAAGGTAAGTACATTGTGTGGAAAGGAAAAAAAGTGTTAAAAGGTGAATGAGTGAAGGTTGTGTCGTTAAAACGGGTAGCTCAAGTTCACGCGATTTTGTCGAGGTAACGATAGAATAGTGATTGCAAACGCAGAAATATGTAAATTATTGAACCTTAGGAATGAAACTTCATAGGAAATTATAATAAATATATATGTATGTACATATACGTTTCTCGGTGAACTAAGGGTTTGATGCGTGTGCAACGCACCAAGTAATTCCTGGGATCGGGGTGATTCTTCGAGTCGAGCTGACATCACAAGTCGAAAACCCACCGACTGTCAAGGGCGGCCGGAGTCTGCGGAATTCGCGGAAATGGCCACCGGAAAGTTTTGTTATATAGGTTTTTCCTCCGCGCCGCGTAAAAAAAAAAAAAAAACAAAAAAAAAAAACTAGAGAATATTATTTCCACGTCTGCTTTGCGTTATATATGTGTAGATACAGGCAAAACTGAACAAATTATTTCAGTTACTAGATGAATATTCTAGCAGCGACAGCTGATCATTCAATTGATTATGAATATTAGTTTTTCAGCAGCAACTGCTGATCCATTGAATTGATGTTTTGTAACAAGTTACAAATAGTTTAATTGATATTTTAGCAGCGACAGCTGATCATTCAATTGATATTTTACGAATTAGTTTTGAGCAGCAACTGCTGATCATTGAATTGATGTTTTGTAAAAAGTTAAAAAAAAAAAAAAAAAATAGTTAAATTGGTCTCCTAGCAGCAATTGCTGACTATTAAATTAGTATTCCATAATAAATTGCAAATAGTTCAATTAGTATTTTAGCAGCAATAGCTGAGATTACATCAATGTTTTACAATACATTACTTTGTTAAACATTGATAAATCAAAGGTACTAATTCAAGCTCTAAATTGGATTGATTACAGAACACTCCGAAAGTGAGAGAGAGAGAGAAGGAAAGAAGAAAAACAACATGCAAATGCCGCTGACACTCGAGAGGTTCGATTGTGAAGGCGAGCAGGGCTCTGTAGGGGTAAGATGGGAGCGATGGAAGAGATCGCTCTTCATCTACTTAGAGGCCGCTAACATCGAGAAAAATGAAAAAAAAGGGCTAGTCTCTTGCATTTTGGGGGAACGGAACTTCAAGAAGTCTTCTTTCACATTCCCGGAGCGAACGTCGAACCAGCCGACGGTATCGACAGCGATTCGCTACAGCTATAGAGAAATTGGATGCTTACTTTGCGCCTAAACAAAGTAAAATATATGAGCGGCATGTCTTTCGCCTGCTTAAACAAGAAGAAAATGAAAAATTCGAAAAGTTTTTGGTACGATTAAGACAACAAGCAGACAAATGTAAATTTAAAGACAAGGAAGAATGCATCATAGATCAAATTACCGAAAAATGTTTTTCAAGCAAATTGAGAAAGAAAATCCTCGAAATTGGGGACGACATAAACTTGGATAAAATCGTGGTAGAAGCCAATGCACTAGAAGCTGTTGGTCGGCAAATGGAAGAATTTGGAGAAAATAACAAGCAAGAGGTAAACAAAATTGATGTTAAACAAAAGACAAACGGAACACAGGAAAAGAGAACTGGATGTGGCCGATGTGGCAACTTTAGACACTCATCGTATGACACCAAATGTCCAGCTAGGGAAAAGGTATGTTTAAAATGTGGACTGAAGGGCCATTTCAGGCAATTCTGCAGAACAAGGCAACCATTTAAAAGAGGTAATGGAAAAAAATGAATGAAAACGGGGAAAATAAGAGACCTCGCACAAAGATGAACTCAAGTGAGGTGAACCAGATTTCCGAAGAAGCGGAGTCCTCAAAAGAAAACAATGAGGTGCATTATGTATTCCACATAGACGACAATGAAGAATTCGAGTGTATAATTGGGGGAGTGAAAATCAAGATGTTGGTGGATTCAGGGTGTAAACATAACCTGATCACAGAGGAAACCTGGGAAAAAATGAAACAAAATAAAGTAAGGGTATATAACCAATCGGCAAATCCCGACATGAATTTTATGGCATATGGCAGTAATACACCACTGGCACTCAAAGGTTCATTCCAGACAGGCATACAGATAGCAACAAAATCGGGAACCGCAACATTTTACGTGGTAAAGAATGGTACAAAAAACCTACTAGGGAAGGTAACAGCTATGACTCTAGGAGTACTTAAAATTGGTATTGACGTCAACAATGTAAAAGCGGGACACCTCCCCAAATTCAAGGATATTAAAGTTGAAATACAAATTGACGACTCCGTACCGGCGGTTTCTCAACCTTACAGGTAAAGGAAAATTATTATTCTTTCTGAAAAATAAAGGTTAATTATTATAATTTAAAAGTGGATTCTTGCTGTAAAATTTATAAAATCATGGAAAAGATATTTTTTTTTTATTTGTAAAGAAGATGGAAAATATTTTTTTGTAAATGAAATGAATAAAATAAATTGTATAACCAAATAGTGGATTTTATTATTGTACAGGAGGATTCCCATACCCTTGAAGAGAAAGTGGAGGCAAAACTGCAAAACTTAGTGGAAAGTGACATAATTGAGAGAGTAGAAGGCTCCTCAAAATGGGTATCACCTATAGTTCCAGTACTAAAAGACGATGGAGAAGTACGTGTTTGTATAGATATGCGACGGGCAAATCAAGCAATCATTCGCGAAAACCACCCATTACCTACGATGGACAAATTGCTGCCAAAGGTTAAAATGGCAAATTATTTTTCCAAATTAGACGTCAAGGACGCATTTCACCAAGTTGAGTTACATCCAAATTCGCGGCACATAACAACGTTTATCACCAGCAAGGGGCTGTTTAGATATAAAAGCAAAGAACCTTAATACGATAAGAAGCGCCACTCGCTGCCGAACACATAAAATTTTCTTAGATGGGTGTCCCGACATTGGATGTGAAAGCTCTCAGCTGCGCTCTCTGAAACCCAAAGCTGTGCAGTGTGCTTGCGAGGGAGAATCCTGAGCGCATGCCTTTTGTCCTTATTTGTTTTATCTGTGGGCATGAGCAGACGAAACGAAAAATTAATGGCATGCTGTGTGTAAGGTGACGAGCCCTTTTTGTGCGGATTTTCATCGTGCGCTTTTGGATTGCTGGCTTTTTAATTTTCGAGGTTCGAGTTACTTTGCACCCTGCTGTTGCTGCTTGGGAGCTTGTCTGGAGTTTCACCCCAGGATTGTTTTCCGACTGCCCGTGCTTTCCTTGGACGGACGGTTTGGTGAGTCGGCTTTTCCGGCCGGGAATCCCCTGGCTGGGTTCTTTGAGGAGGAAGATTTGCTGCTGCTGGACTTTGGGGTCCCTTATTTTCGCCCACCCTTGGAACCTGAGACGTTTGCGGACGGCCCTTGATCATCCCCTGGACTGACGACGTCGTGAGCGTGCCTTTCCGGCTTGGAGTTGGCGGAGGAGGCTTTGTTGGCGTGGGGCTTTGAGCCCTTTATGTCATTGGCTTGGCCTGCGAACTGACCCAACTGTACAGGTACTGGACGTGAGGTAACAAAGCTTTGTTGTGTTTCTTTAAGTTTTGAGGCCCTTAGTTTTTTTTTCCTATTTTTGTTGTTTTTTGTTTTTGTTTGTTGCTTTTAGTAGTTTCTCCCCTTAGGGCTGACCCTTAGGGGTCAGTGATCCGGCTGTTTCGTCATGGCGTCTGGCTTGACCAGCACCAACTCGTTTTCCCTTCTGGACACGAACACGCCGCCTGCTAAACGGCAGCGCAAGCCAAATAAAAGAGCCGTAGAATATGTTTCGTTATCGGACGAGACTTTCCCGGCTCTCCCTAAACCGACAAACAGGGAGGCTAATTTATCAGCCCACCCGAGATTTATAACTATCAAGGCAATTGATGAGAACAAACCTTTGAGAAATTATAATCAGTTTCGGGTTAGAAAGGCTGTGGATGGTGTTTCTCAGCGTTTCACACAGGCAAACTTCTTGAGTGACGGCTCATTACTGCTTCTCGTCGCTAACAGGTCCGTGGCTGAGACCTTTTTTAAGATTGGCTCGCTTGATGGCATTCCGGTAAAGATCGAATACCACAAAACCTTGAACTCGGTTAAAGGTACTGCGTACTGCCCCGAGTAAAAGTTCATGAGCCAGGGGGAGATTTTGGAGGGTCTGAGGTCGCAGGGGGTGACGGAGGTAGTCCAGATCTCTCGGCCTGACCCAAATAATGCCGCTAATAGGATTCCAACTGGACTCCTGATCATGACTTTCGATGCTTTTAAGCTCCCGCATGATATTCAGGGCCCGTGGCAACGCATTTTAATTAGAGAATATTTCCCTGCGCCGATGCGATGCAGACTGTGTCAGAGGCTTGGGCACACAATGAAGTGGTGCAAGGCCACGACTGAAATTTGTGGGACGTGTGGACTAGAGGGACCGCACCCTACTAGTGAGTGCACCCGCCGTTTTTGCGTTAATTGTAACGTTGCCTCCCATGAATCTTTCAGTAGATCTTGTCCGGAATTCGCGAAGCAGAAGGAGATTTTGAAAATTAAGACCATAAGAAGATGCTCTGTTTTCGAGGCAAGAAAGGAATACTTCTCGCTCAGAAAGACCCAAGAGGGTCCATCCTATGCGGAAGTTTCCTCAAGGATACTTCCTAATGCCCCTCAGCCAGGAACCCCCTCGGTCAAGTCTCCTGCCACTACTGGTACCCCAAAGGTGACCGCTGAGTCCACCCCCCCTGGGTTTCAAAAACCACCGCCATTCGACTTTAAAGCTAAAAATATGATCAGTAACAACCTTAAAAATAAACCTTCTAACTCAAAAATTCCTTTAAAAAATATTGATAACAATAACACAGCCTCCGCGATGCCTTTGGAGACGCCTTTGGAGAATCCTTCCCTGGATTGCCCAAGCTCCACGCTTAAAGCAAAACCTAAACATCAAAGACCCCCCTTGACTCAACTAAACCACCCTCAAAAAATATATCAAAAAATATAAAAGATATTGAAACTAATACGGAACTAAATTTTGACAATTCGTCTTCATCTATTGAATTTACTTCCCTATCCTCAGATGATGAATAATCAACTTTTTCTTTTTATTTTTATTTAATTTTCTTTTCCAAATTGACCTATATTTTAATATTGAATTAGCTATGCCTACTAGCAATAATGTGTTTTCCCAGATAAATGTACTCCAGTGGAATATTCGGGGTTTATACAACAATTTGACCAATTTGGAGAGCCTAACAAGGCAGTACAATCTGCAGATCATGGCTCTGCAGGAGACTAATGTGCTGATGGAGGAGCAGCCGGAGCGGTTGGGTGATTTTAACTTTTTTGGCCGGAATTCTGTTAGGGCTTCTAGACGGGGGGGGGGGGGGTTGCAATTATGGTGCACTCCTCTCTTCCTGCTAGGGAGCTGGACTTGAGCTTTGGTGATGGCTTGATGGCCTGCGCCGTTTCTGTGGGTTCTTCTGCAAAGTTTACTATTGTTTCCTTATATTTGGAAAACTCCTCTCATATATCCTCTTCTGATCTGCTGGAGCTATCTCGGGCTTTGCCTTCAAATACCATTTTCTGTGGCGATTTCAATGCCCACAATTCTCTATGGGGATCGCCTGTTTCGGACCGCAGGGGGGGGGAGGTGGTTGACTGGATTGAGAGCGCCCATTTGTGCTTTCTCAATTCCGGCGAACCCACCTTCCTTTCTGGGTTCGGGTCTTTCTCCCATATTGATGTGTCCCTGGCGTCCGCAAGTATGGCTCCCAGGATTAATTGGTCCAGACACGACCAGCCGGAGGGGAGTGACCATTTCCCGCTCGTTCTTAGTACAAATTTTCGGTCAGCGTCGAGTGTTCCTATCCCCAAATTCATAGAAAGTAGAGCGGACTGGCTGTCCTTTTCCAATTCGGTCGAGGAGGAGCTGGCTCTTCGACCCCCCTCCCGTAATATTGATAAGGAGGCGGCTCAATTGACGAGGGTCGTCAGAGGGGCCGCGGCGGTGTCTATGCCGTCTAAGATTTCTCCCCCATCATCCCAGCCGGACTGGATGAATGCGGATATTGCCAATAAGATTAGAGTGAAGAACAGAGCGTGGAAGACTTTTCAGAGAGGCCCTTCCACTGCCAACTTGATTAATTATAAGCGGAGCTCGGCCGTGGTAAAGAGAGCTGTAAGGGAGGCCAAGCGCTTGGCCTGGATTAGTTTCACAGGTAGTATCGATCCTGGCCTGAACCTGGCGGATGCTTGGGCGAAGGTTAGACGCATCGCTGGCAACAGGAGCAGTAATCTGATCCCCAATCTAGAGGTTAATTCCGTAACCTACAACGACCCAGGGGATATTGCGAACCAGCTGGCGTTGGCCTGGTCGTCGTATTCTGGCGACTCATCTTTTCGACCCGAACAGGTCTCTCGAAGAGACTCGTGGAGTTTCTCCCCCGCTCCGGTGGTTGAGTTGTCCATTTCCCAGCCGATTTCTTTGACGGATCTTGACTCTGCCCTGACCTCCTGCAAGGGTCTGGCCCCCGGTAGGGACAGGATTTCGTACAGTATGATAAGGCACGCCCCGGAGTCTTTTAAATTGAGATTGTGCGAGCTGTATAATTCAATTTTGATTTCTTGTCGCTTTCCGCACGCCTGGAAGACGGCCGTTTTAATTCCTATCAGGAAGAATAATACTCCGACCGGCGACCACCTGTCGCCCACGGATTTCCGCCCTATCTCGGCTATCTCATGCATGTCGCGACTGCTTGAGAGGATCCTGGCCCGGAGACTAGCGGACGGTATTGAGGATCTCCTTCCTGAGGAGATCCACGGCTTCAGAAGGTTCAGAGGTACTTCCTCTCTCCTTCTGGAGCTAGAAAATAGTTTGATGCTGTCTCTTGGCCGGAGGAGGTGCTCGTACCTTCTCGAGGTTGACCTTGAGAAGGCCTAGGACCGCGTTCGCCGTGACGTTGTTGCAGACCAAATGGCCGCTTGGGGCTTCGATGAGGGGTCCACAAGTTTAATCATGAACTTTCTTTGCCACCGAAGGCTGCAGGTTAGGGCTAATGGGGTCTTCTCGGAGGGGAGAGACTGTAGCAACATTATCCCGCAGGGTTCACCCCTGTCGCCGTCACTTTTTAATATTTATATGGCTGAATTAATCTTTAAACTGAGAGAAACCAATAATTGTAGGACATACTGTTACGCTGACAACATAATACTTACGACGGACCACGACCACCCGACGGATATACTTAGACAGGCGGTGGCCAGGATCGACATTTGGGCCTATGATACTGGAGCTGTTGTCCCCATCCACAAGGCTAAGTGCTTAATTGTTACCAGAACGAGAGGACCCCTGCCGGAGGAGGTGGAAATCGCTGACCATATCATTCCGGTCAGCAGAACCTTGAAAACGCTGGGCGTTTTCCTCAACAGGACCCTCAAATGGTCCCGTCACTGTGCTGAATTGGAGGCGAAATTGAATAAAATTAATAATCTGATCCGGGTTGTCGCCTCGGGTAAGAGAGGTGCTCCTGTCCATGCCGCTTTGAAGATTGCGAAGGTTCTTCTCGAGGGCATTACCAATTTTGCGGTGGTCCTTTATTCTTCGACACCTGTGGTCAACCTTCAGAGGCTGCAGACTGGAATCAATAAAATTCTCCGGACGGCGACTGGTGCTTTGAGATCTACGCCCAGACGGGCCCTCTGGATCGAGAGTGGCTGCGCTCCGTTGGAGGACCGGGCCAATAGGGCTCGATGCAAGCTGATATGCCAGAACTGGCTGGACCCAAGGAGGCCCCATCATCAGACACTGGCAGGTTTGTCTTTGAACGATAGCCAACCCCGCACTACCTCTGCCCTGAAGGTGGCGTTGGGCATTGTTGCTGCCTTGGGGGTTGAGCTTCCTCACCCTCTCCGTTTTCCGGCAGTTGATGGGCCGAACGGCGGAGGTTTTTCACCGCATCTGATCTTTCGGGGTCCTGTAAATAAAAAGAACAGTTCCACTGAGGAACTAATAGCTGCTCACAGGGAGCTCAGGGGCAAGCATAGGGGAAAGGTTTTCATCTACACTGACGGATCGGTCGACGTTGGTCACGCGGCTGGTGCTTTTATGGCGTACCGGGAGGGGAGCGGTGGCCCGGTGGAGTCCTGCCGATTTAAGCTCCCTCCAGATGTCTCTAGTTTCGAGGCTGAAATTTTTTCAATCTACAGGGCTATCATGTATGCTGTCGAGTCGGGAAATGCCACCATCATTTTCTCTGACTCTCTGTCGTCGTTGGATGCTCTGAACAGCCCAGTTTGTCCTGAACCGCTGGTCAGGATATGCCAAATTCTTGTGGCTAATTGCTCCCACATCTGGCTCGCCTGGGTCCCGGCCCACACGGGCATAATCTGGAATGAGAGTGTGGACCGGCTTGCTAAGACTAACTTTGAGGCGCATGAGGAGGCGGAGGAGGTTCCTGTTGCTTCTTTCCACACACGGCGATGCTTTCAGGCTATTAAAGGCAGAATGATTTCTGCATGGAGCAGGGACGGGACTTTTCTTGCGAAACACTGGTCGGGGGTGGAGGCCCCATCGTACGCCCCCAGCCTATCCCGGGCTGAAGGTGTGGCTTTGATGCGTGCTCGGACCGGGCATTCCAGGATAACACATCGCCACTTTTTCCGGCAGGGCCCCAGGCCTGGCTGCCATTTTTGTCAGGTCAGTTTAACGTTGGAGCACGTTTTCGGGGACTGCCCGCTATCATGCAGGGCCTATGGCGGCCCACTTCCACCTTTGAGCGTTACTCTAAATCCTAGTCAACCGGATACCTTTCTTGCTGTCGCGGCAAGGCTAAACCTGATAAATGTTCTGTGAACGGCCTCTCCTATTTGTCTTTTATTCGCCGTCTCATAAGGTGACGTTTCGGCTTTTGTGTTTACAAGCCACTTTGCAGAGGAGTTTGCCGCCATCAAGAAGTGGATTTTCATCGTGCGCTTTTGGATTGCTGGCTTTTTAATTTTCGAGGTTCGAGTTACTTTGCACCCTGCTGTTGCTGCTTGGGAGCTTGTCTGGAGTTTCACCCCAGGATTGTTTTCCGACTGCCCGTGCTTTCCTTGGACGGACGGTTTGGTGAGTCGGCTTTTCCGGCCGGGAATCCCCTGGCTGGGTTCTTTGAGGAGGAAGATTTGCTGCTGCTGGACTTTGGGGTCCCTTATTTTCGCCCACCCTTGGAACCTGAGACGTTTGCGGACGGCCCTTGATCATCCCCTGGACTGACGACGTCGTGAGCGTGCCTTTCCGGCTTGGAGTTGGCGGAGGAGGCTTTGTTGGCGCGGGACATTGAGCCCCTTTTTCGCTGGCTTGGCCTGCGAACTGGCCCGACTGTTCCTTTGGACGGGATTTTTGTCTTTGGAGTTTTATTTGTAATTAATTTCAATCAGTTTATTTCTTCTCCTTTTTATTTGGATATCTAACGCTTATACAGAAGTGCTTAAATCTATGTTTTTGACTTAATACTAGTTACTTAATCATTGCTGCTTTGGCCAGTACCTGAAATTTGAAAGAGATTTTAATTTAGTTTAACAGCACTATTTTTAATGTTATGAGGGATTTGTGTAATGTAACCCTAAGAGAAGTCGTGTACACATTTTGATTTCAATTATTTAATTAGCTGTACTTACCTGTGTTTTTGTATTAATTTGTTGTGATGCGTCATATGGGCTTAGTACCCGAGCACGCTTTAGTCTTAAGGTAGGGTCTCAATTGTATTGGCTCCTTATCATGAAATAAATAAATAAATAAATAAATAAATAAATTTAAACACGAACGCTCTTGCATGAAGTCCCTGCGTGGTTCAGTCGTTTACTATACATGCGAGGCAAAACGGCTGAAAGTCTGGTTGGTGTGAGTATAACGGTTTTTTAACTTATTTACCAAGAAAGACATGATGCAACAGGCAGAGAACTGGAGTGCATGAGTGATATGTGCAGACGCAGTTCAGTTCAGTGCGCGCAGTTCGAAGGCAAGTGTAATAAAGGAAAAACCTCTCGTATACTTATATTTTCCCTTCGAATTACAATAAAATGGATAATACTGTGCTTAGTTCGAATGAAATTGAAAACATTACAGGCGTTTTAATCTTAAATAACGATGACGACGAACAATTGTACAATCTGCTGCAACAATTTAATTTAGAGGAACTATATTGCAGTTTTAAAGGCAAGTTAAAGAAAAGTGTTGATGTGCAAGTGAAAAAGGTTCAATAATTTATTTTATTTTGTAGAATCGGGTGTAACGTTTCGATCATTGCAATATATGAAAAAAGACGACATTCCCAAGGTTATTTCATCTTTTGGACTGCAGATTGAGTTCCGCGAAAAACTTTTTTTATGGAAAAAAAACGAGGTAAGATAAGGGTTTTTTTCTGTTTTTTCTATTAAAAGTATTTGTTTTTTTTTAAGTATTATAGAATTTAAGAATAAACACGTTCAATTTAAAATTGTTCAGTGCTTCGAATTAAAAGTTTTCATTTTTAATTTTAAAATTTAAATTTGATATCAAAAATTAGGATTTTAAAAAGAATGACGAAATAATAGCCTAAAACGTGAAACCCTATGGGTACCAGATTCAGTTACCATTTCGTGTACGTCAATTGGGATGTGCAGATTGTCCTTAAGTCGAATTTAAGTTACATTTACTTATTGTAAATTTTTACTCAAATTACTCTCGAAAATTATAAGTCTATTTCTGCTAACTATAAATCAAAAAGGTGTCTTCAGGTAATTTGTAGGTTAATAATTTTCCAGGTAAAATTGTTTCTAAAAATTTTTTGCCCAAAACATTATGTTCTATTTCTGCAAAAAATCGCTAATTTTTATTCTGACATGGCGAGTGTGCTCGCCTAACTTGTAGAGAATTAAATTCTGCACAAAATTGTTTGTAACAATTTTCCCGTAACTTCGATATTTTTTGATTTATTTGCGAAATAAAAATAGTGAAATTTGACATAATAAATAACTCAAAAATGGTCATTCGGATGTCAAAATATATCGGAGCATTTCTATAGACAATTTTACGCTCTACAATATTACGCAACCAGTTTTACGATACCTTTTACCGTTAATGAACAACTTGCAAAATCCTAAAGTACCATCTTGTGACCAGTTTTGAGACTCACTGTAGAATGATAGTATACATATTATGTTTTCAAATCGAAACGATTTCTGTTAAAACATTTTCACGAATATTTTCATCTTGTCTTATTTAAAATTTATTAATCAAATTCACATTGTATGAGCCTTACCCATATTTAATTTACTGTTTTGTTGTTTAGTTTGGGATCGATGATGAGACCATTTCAGTTCAGGCGAAAGTGAATGATTGGTTAAATACGGATGAGAGCACAAGCTTCGCATCTTCTTCACCAAATTGTTCGCAAAATTTGCGCAAGGTAAGGAAAATGTTTAAATGGCAATGCATTCACAAAAAATCATCTATGTATTTTAAGTCCGTTTCATGCGTTTTAAACCAAACATCTAAGGGCAGAGGCCTAGTGCAATTTTATAAAGAAAATTCATTTTTTACGGACGATGAGCGGAATAAGCTTATTAACATTTTAATAGAGGACGTTATATCGGAAAAGATTAATTTGAAGCCTGTAGATTTCGTCAACATTGTAGAAGAAATTGTTCATCTATTTCCTGAAGAAAAAAAAGTTACTGTAGGTTTTTTTGACTAAAATATATCACTTTTGTGCTTCTAGCAAATAAATTTTTCTAGGAGTACTATTATATTCCTCGAAGACCAAAAAAAAATCCAGGTGGTAAATTGTATTCAAAATATTTCAACTCCAAAACAAATAAAAGGCTACGTTTTAATAATGGTTCCGTTGAATAAATAATAAATAAAGTTTCGGTTTTGGAAAACAATCAGGAATCATTGGCGATAGAATTGGATGATTCAATTTCTACAGCTTTAAAAGTTGCTCTACAAAGGGAAAATAATGATTGGGATAGTATTTGCGACAAATGGCAAAAAACCTTCTCTTTACGTCAAAGTGACTTACGGAGCATGTCTAATAAAACATTTCTTGAGGCTTGGCCAAAATATACTGACTCAAGGGCACCGCAGTTGGTATGCAAAATGAATAGTATTTTCATTGCATGCTTTTTTTTCGTTTTTCTAGAAGATAACATCAAATTGCCATGATATATTCATTTTGAAGTACAAAAATTTGTCTGAGAAATGTTCAATTAAAAATTATAAGTTGCCTATGAATAAAAATCATTGTAATTTGAACACTCTTCTAATAATTTCAAAACTTCAATCTTAAATTAGCTTAAATTCAATCTAAAATTTGCTAGTATGTATTTGGAATAAGCAAAAAACGCAGTTTATGTAATTGTTTGTAATTTTAAATTTTACTGTACATTTTAGATAATTAATTAGAAATCTTGTTCAATACTAAAATTAGTATTTTTTTCTGTTAACAGATAATTATTGATTTCAAACTGTTGCATCCGAACAAAGATCACTTACTGATGAGTAAATGGGAGACTTTTAAAGAAAAAATTAAAACATATTATCAAAAGAATATTAACAACCCCGCTTGCAAAAAACTACTTGAAATTGCAAAAACAACTAAAAACAATAGTAAGTATAGTTTCAAATCCAAATATATTTTTGTTTTTTTTTCGACTCCTACAAATATACCTTTTTCGAAATTTGTTTTCAGATGGTGAAGACTATATTTTGACCCGGTTGTTAAATTCAGTTTTGCCGCCAACAGCTAGATTTAAGGACACGTCTGGAAAGGTAAGAGGAGAGGATGCTAATGAAGGTTTCATTCTCCACTTAACTTCAATTAATGATTACCAGCGGAAAATTGGCGACTTGATCACCAAATATTATTTTAATGGTCTTACGATTCAGCCTCTTTTGATTGTTGAGGGCTCAGACCTAGATAAACCTAAAGCATTCTATATATATTTTGATCAAACGCTGTATAAATGTAACTCATTTGTGGAAAGTTTAGACATATGTTTTAAAACTTATCAAACTTTGTGTTTAACGTATCCTAAAGTTTGCGAATTGCCATGGAATTTCATTCAAAGATTTTTTTATAATATTGTCACTTAGTACGACATAAAGTCGCCAAAACTTACATCATTCCTTAATTTTATGAATTATGATTAGGTTTGCATTGCCTTTTTTGTATAAAAAGAAATAATCTATGAGAATTTAATTTATTTTGAAAATGTATCTATGTTTCAAATGTTTCAAAAATTTCCAGTCGCCAGAAGACCTGATTAAACACTTAAAATGGTATCACTTAATTTCTCAAAATAATGTTATAATGTGTATGCATTGCAAACAACTTCTTACTAATTTTAATACTTTTAAACGGCATTTGAAAAACCATAACAAAACTATAGGGAACCGGGAACATGATGAACAAGTCCCAATCAATCACCTCCATACATATCAGCCCCCCTTGGTAGAAGAAATCAGTTTAGAACGTTTTGAGCCTGTATCAGAGGTTCCTACAAATACGATCACACCAAATATGAACACAAACATCGAACAAATATTAAGAAATTTGGAAACAGAAGCACTTACCCTATCTATAAAATTGTATTCAAAAAGTTCAATGCCGCGTAAAGATGTTGTTAATATTCAAAAATCAATAACGCACTTATTGTCCTCGGTTTCAAACTGCATTAAATTGGTTGTAAGTACAGCAAATGAAGATTTAGAATGTATTTTAAATTTTTGTAAAGATCCATTTCAAAATATTACTTCTGAACACAAAATACTTAAAGTTTTGAAAAAAATGAAATTATATGATTATCCAAAATCTGTTACTATAAACAATGAGGTTTCCGAAAGGATTATTCAGGGAAATCCAACTTTAGCTCCAAGACCTCTTACTATTGAGATAATGCCATTAGAGTTTCAATTTAAATCTGTTTTTGAATTACCTAATGTACTACAAGACACTCTTGAAAATACTTGGCAATTACAAAAAGAAAATGTTATTACCAATTTTGCAAACGCTGAAATTTTCAAATTAAAGAAGCTGAAAATCGGTTCTGAGTACGTAATACCTTATAATATATATTTTGATGATTTCCAAATTAACAACGCGCTTGGCAGTCACACATATTCTATATGTGGATGTTATTATAACTTTCCCACAATGCCGCAATATTTACTTTCTAAACTTGACTTTATTTTTACATCTTGTTTTGTTGCTACGAATCATTTGAAAAAATGCGGAAATGAAATCACATTTTATCACTTCATACAGCAATTGCAAATTTTGGAAGAAGGAATAATTATCCAAACACCGCAAGGTGATGTAAAAGTTTATTTTATAGTAGGATTAATAATTGGGGATAATTTAGGAGTTAATAGCATCCTAGGATTTAGACAATCATTTAATAGCAAAAGATACTGTCGGTCTTGCAGGAGAACAAAGACACAAATGCAAATTGATGTGATAGAAAAATCAGATTTTCTGCGAAACAAAAACAACTACAACGAAGATCTTTCAAAAAATGATTTTAAAGAAACTGGATTAAAAAAAAGTTGTATCTTCAATTCTTTAAAAGCATTCCATGTAACTGAAAATTTTTATTTTGATGTGATGCACGATGTCTTAGAGGGTGTGTGCGTTTATGATGTTTGCAATGTTTTAATGGGTTTAATCAAAGATAATATAATTTCCCTGGATATTATAAATAATAGAAAACAGCTTTTTCAAATTGGTGATACAAATGTCGGTAATTTATCCCAAAAGCTCCAAATGCATAGACTGAAGTCTTGTAATTTAAAAATGACAGCCAGTGAAGTGCTTTGCTTCACAAATTTTTTACCTTTAATAATAGGTGACTTAATTCCAAGAGGAAATAAGCATTGGAACCTTTTCATTTACACATTAAAAATACTAGACATGACATTGAAGTCAAGCTTTACAAATGTTGATTTGAAAGTATTATCCGAAACAATAAAAAAACACCACGAATTATATATTAAACTTTATGGTTTTCTAAAACCAAAGCATCACTTTTTAGTGCACTATCCAAAAGCAATAGCAATGTGTGGCCCTTTAAGGCATGTGTGGTCAATGCGGTTTGAAGCAAAGCACAAGGAAAACAAAATTTATTTTAATAACATAACGTCACGAATCAATCCTGCACACTCAGCTAGCGTAAAATGTGGTTTGGCTTACGCATACTTTTTAATTAGATATAAGCACGGTTTCCCATCATTTTATAATGTTGATAACTTTATTACATTAGATCTAACAAAAGAGAATTATTATTCTAAAATAGATCAAATTGAAGGCTTTAATTACAGTTCTGCCAAAATATCAGAATCTCTACTATATAAAGGAACGCTTTATAAAGCCAAAAATTATTTATCATTTAGGGACGGACTGACAACTGAATTATATAAAGTCAAATGTTTTAGTTTTGAAATGAATGAAGTTTATGTACTTTGTTATCCAATTAAAATTAAAAAGTTCGACATTCATTTTCAATCTTTTGAAATTGAAGGAAGAATTGATAATATAAAATTAAAAAAAATAACATACTTTACTAGTTTGCCTATGAATATTCACCAAATTAATAATGGGAAAACCTACTTAAGAAATAAAAATTATTTGTGAATTAAAACTAATTTTGTGTTCAGTTAAAATCATCAAGTTTAAAACTCAGAACGATTCCACTATCAACGACTTTTGACAACTGTTTTCATAACTATGAATTGAAATTATAGTATAAATTTATTTTCAAAAGAAATTAATCTTTGTGCTCATAACGAATTTCATGTGAAATGACCGATCTTTTAGGTTCAATCCATTTTGATAAAGCTGATTTTTTTATATTTGTTATTATTATTATAGTTTCAAATAAATTTTTATAAAAATTAAATCAACCATGTTTTACTTTTAAATCGAAGATTTATCACTTTCTAATTAAACATGCGATACCTTTGAAACAACAAAGTTTGATTCTTTAATCAATAGTGTCCCGCTTTTGAATAAAAAATGTTTGCTCTTTGGATCAACAATTCTTCTCTTTTGAATCAAACATGGTATATCTTTAAAATACTAATATTTGATATTTGATTCAACAGTGTTTCATTTTTGAATTAAATTTGCACCCTTTTGAGTCATCAATGATTTACTTCTACATTAAAGATATGTTCGCTTTGAATTAAAGATATATTACTTTTTAATTAAGACGGTTTAACATTTAATACAAATATGTATTCTCTTTGAAGCAACAGTTTTTCATTTTAATGAAAAATCAAAAATATTGTTTTTGAATCTAAGATTTTCAATCTTAGCTCTCTTTTATGTTTGAAATTATTTAATTCAAATACGTTTTCACTTGAATTCAATATGTTTTTCTCTCAGTGTAAGAGTTTTGAGCTGGTAAGATTAATTTAAATTTACTCTAAAATAATATTGTTTTATTTTAATTAGGTTAATGAATTTTCGTTTTTTTAGATCGAAAAAGACTTTGATAAAAAATTTCCTGATGTTGGCAATACTTTTATTTTAGAATGGGATAAATTTTTTCAAAATTTATTGAATTTATATGGAACAAAAATTACAGAGCCAGATTCAGTATTGTAGTAAAGCATCCAATTCCTTCCCTTAATCTTTTCCAAATTCCTTTAATTCAAATTTCATCTTTCCCTAATAATCAAGTTTCTGCGCAGCGCTTATTTCGCTTACCTAGCGTCTGCAACGTTTAGTCTCCTCAGATTTCGAGTGAAATCCCGAAACCGCTAAATTCTTCCCATGCACCCATTTTTTCCCGTTCCCACGATCGCTCGTTTAGCGCAAAGTGCGCAAAGTAGTTAGCGGGCAGTTGGAGTCAGGCATTCGAGAGGGCAAGAAGCTTATTCTTAAAAGGTTCTTATTCTTGAAGTTCTGTAAAAACGGAGTTCCGAAATAAATATTGTAAAAAACAGTAATCCGTTGTTTGTGCTATCGGTGTTTGAGACCCCGAAACCCGAAAAATCTTACAGTATACGTACAACTTTTAGAAAAGAAAGACATTAAGCTCCAAGCAGGTAGAAAAATCAACCACAATAATTATTCAATTCGATATGCTAATTTTTTAACTTTCTTAATGCAGATGGTAGAACAGCTATACAATTTCATTTACTTGCGAAACTAATGGCTCCAAAATCTAATAAAACAAGAGAGAAAAAAAAACAGAAATCTTCAAATAATGAACGATTAGGTTTTTGGAAACCAACCATTTCTGAGTCGCGTGAAGGCTTAATTTTAATTCTACACGTAAAGGTATGCTGTAATCGCTGTTGTTCGTCTACTCTTGTTTTTTAATATCTGATTGGTGTATTTAATAATCAGAAATATATATCATATATGATATATCTCTATAAGTTGTCTCTAGTATAACTACAATTTTTATGATTATTTCACAGGTTCCTGGTGACATAGAAAGGTGTATACATTCAAAGAAAGAATCTTTACTCAAAAAAGGACTACATCTGCAGCCGATAGTAATTGCAGTAGGTGAAGATTTAACGAAGATTACCAAATCATATGTAAGATTTGAATCAATCACATATGAATTACCATCGCTTTTAAAAGCTATTGATGTCCTTTTCAAAATATATTTAGTCTTCAATTTAGTTTATCCGTTAGAGTGCGAAAATTTCTGTTACTTAATACAGTGGGGAATTCATAAAATTAAAACTAAATCAGACACACTAATTCCGTTTGTATTCAATACATTAAATAAGCTAAAGACCAGAGAAAAGTAGCAAATTTTTTATCATTATTTCAATATTACTTTATTATTATTTTATATTTTATATTGATTTTCTAATTTGTTTACTATTTTGAAGTGCCGCGTAATTTACTTATCAAAAAATGCATTGCAGTATATGTAAAAAATTTAGTTCTACGGAGAGTTTACAAATATTACGTCACATACAACTCTTTCACTCTTATGATACAGTTTTTCCTTGTATTAATAATTGCGATAGAACATTTGCATCAATATCAACTCTAAAAAAACATAGTACAATAGCTGCAAATGTTTTGGTAACGCAAAATAATGCTCCAATATATACAGAAAATAAGTTTAATTTGACAGAAAATAATATAGATTATAATGATTCTGCAGAACGTTCAGAAAATCAAAGAGATATTTGTGTAACTCTTGATGATAAAAGTATAGAAGTATAATTGTTACAATTTATTTGTTATCTATATAATAAACCATCATTATCTAGATCGATTGTCCAGGACATTGTAGAGAATTTTAATGAGTTAACACATGCTATAACTTCCGTTTTAGAACGAAACTTAAAAGCTTCAATTCCTTCTGATTATCACGATTCTATTACAAATTGTTTAAAAGTTGATTCTTCTAGCATTCTTGACACTGAATACAAACGATACAAATATTTTAAAGATCACAATTTACTTGTAACTCCTATACCTTTTAGAATAGGAGAAATTAAAGATGATAAAAAGATTAATGGCACCGTAGTTTTAACAAATAAACAATGCTTTTCCCAAGTAGTAGGGGAGACTGGGGCTGGTTGTGACATTTTTTAAACAAATTGTCATATCTTTTTGTTACTTAGATTATTTTACGTAATTCGAAGTTTGTTCAATTAAATAACTATTCAAGATTCTAATTTAAGAAGAATTTTAGATTTACGCCTATTAGAAGTGCTATAAACACGCGAATTCTGGAAAAAGAGCCGTGTAACTTTTAGCCCCGTGCCTGGGGCTGGTTGTTACACCACACGGGGTAGGTTGATACAACAAAAAACAAACATAATTTGAGACTTTTTAGTAAGGGCAATCAATATTTTTTTATTTAATTTAGACCTAAAACACAGTCTTTTTATGTTTGCAAGGTGTAAATGTGTACGACTGCTCTGTATGCCTCATCAAATAACAAATTTGGTAGCTTAGGAATTTGATGAAAATTATAAATTTATTTCTTAAACAACAAATTTGGCATACTATTTCTTTTATGCCTTTTATCCTTATGCCTCACAAAAACAAAAAAATTGGTAACTTTTAACCCTCAAAAATAACAAAAAACTTCTTTCCTAAACAAAAACTAAGGCAGATACTACCGACATGTACATGTAACAACCTGCCCCAAAGAAATGTCACTTTTAGCCCCGACACCGAAATTTAGCCTTTCCCTAGACATAGGGGTCCCCTACAAGAAAGGTAACTTTACACAATGTTTGTATGTATGTATGTATGTATGTATGTTCGGGTCAAATCTTGCAACTGAGTTTTAAAGCAGTTATCCTCAACCGGTTGAGAGATTGAGACAATGCATGGCTAGCTAAGTGACGCCATTCTAAATCCAATATGGCGGATGGCCCAAGATGGCGGACTAGTTTTCTTTTTCGCACTCCCATGATATGGGTATCAAAAGAAAGGGTTTGACAAATAGAAAGCGATAAAAGCTTGTTTTTAAAAATATATTTTTAAATTCAAAACTTTTTTATGCTCATCATATGACGCAAGCCCAGTCCAGTCGCAAGCAGCCATTGTGTGGAACAAGGAGATTAATTTTTGTGAGTCAGTTAATTTACAAAGAGTTAAGAAATTTTGTGTCTCAAATTAAAGTGCCAAAAAGTATGTTCACGTGCAATATTTGCAATTGTTCTTATAAAGAATTGAAATTTTACCATAAACATCTTTATGCGCACAAATATAAAATATATGCGCCATTCTATTGTTTGGCAAAGGGTTGCATGCAAACATTTTCTCATTATGGAAATTATTCTAACTACTGGTTCCGTCATCATTAGTTTTAATAAAATAAAATAGATACTTTAATAAAAAAATTAAACGATTTAAAAGATAAATGAAGACAAATGTACCTACGTATGAATTATGTCATTATGAATTATGTTATAGCAATGATTTCAAAAGAAATGTGAAATAATAATGAATAAAACTGAAATAAATTAAATGAAAATTTAAATAAAACGTTTTTTTTTCATTTTTTCAATATTTACTTATATAAACTTTGCTGTTGGAAATTGTAATGGTATGAAAAAAGTTTTGGTAAGGTCTTATGTACATAAGTCAAAAAAAATAAGATAAAATAGACTATAGACAAGAGTGTTTTTTATTAATATCCTCCTTATAAGAAAAGGAATTCGCAATTGTTATTGTTAATTATAGTATAGACTCAAAATAAGTACGTTTTACGTTTAATATTCACTTTACATACAATAAATGTGTCGTTGAAAGACGATAGAACTTAGTACCTATTTAGTGCGAGCTTTCTCTTCTGATGATTTTATTCTGACATCTTACAGAATAAAAAATACGTTTATGTTTATAGTAGTATATTTTATATTAATTTTGGGGCGGAAAAGACCTTACCAAATCTACTTCTTTACATGCGATTACAATTTCTAGCAGTAAAGTTTATAAACAATGTTGGAGTATTTACACAAAAAGAGTGTATTTGTTGGAAAATTTACTTATTTTTCGTCGTAAAATTGCACAATTATTGGTAGAGTTTTACTTCTTTTTTTACGTATTGCTGCACATCTTTAAAGTAAAACCACTTCATTATTGTTGTAAAATTACCGCAGTTTAGATGTGTTCGGTTACAATTAATTTGGTGTGAAATTTTAAGAATACACCCCGATGTAATTTTACTATTATTATGCGAGGAAAAGAGTTGCCTCATATTATAGTAGTAAAATTACAACCAAATTTTTTAGAGTGTAGTAGGTTCGTCTAATTCAATTATTTATTTTGATGGCCATAATATTGCATTAGACCTTCTTGTTGTGACAGATAACTCTATGAAATATACAATGACGTAGGTACGGCAATTTAAAATTAAAAACGAAAACAGGGAAATTTGAAGGAAATAATGAGGTTAGAAATAAAATTAAAAACGAAAACAGGGAAATTTGAAGGAAATAATGAGGTTAGAAACTGTGAGGAAGAAAAATCCTGTTCCGATTATGCATCTGATTCAGATACCTATGTATACGGTAGTATTTCTAATGAGACCAATGAATTTTATCACAAATATTACATATTGATACCGGAGAAGATTGTCTTCAGTTGGCTGTGGAAATTAACGAAAAATACCTTTTTGTATAAAAGTGCCTCGATATTATTGGGCCAAATCTCAATGTCAAAAGTTCTCAAAGTCTTAATTCAAGGGATGATTTAAAAATGTCCATAAGGTTAACTAATCAAGATCGCTTTTATTGCGTCCCGCGAAGGCTCCCCTATGCTCACAAATTCAGTTGCGCAAAATTTTAGATGACTTCTTAAAGAGAGGGATCATCCGTGAGAGCAGTTCTCCTTTCGCTTCATCAATAGTTTTAGTACCTACGTAAAAAGAATGACTAATATCATAGACAAATAAAAATATAGATTACCCACTTCGAACAAGCAAAACGCGACCAAAAATTCTGAGAGCGCTACAGCAAAGATAATGTACTTAACCAAGATGTGACACTCTCTATACTAGCACAAAGCTCTCACCCAAATGCAATTCCGAAAAGGAGATCCAAAAAAAATTTTGCCTTAGTGCAGGCAGTAAAGAACTACTGCCTGCCATCCCTTATGTAAATTCCAATAAGAGCGAACGAGACAAAAATATGCACGGCGCAAAACTTCACCTATGGGGCCTACACTGTAAGCAATAAATGCGAGCGTTTTTTGTACACGCGTTTTTAAACGGCGCAAAAGTTTGCTCAGTATGCATGCATGGTTGTATTAGTGCTCGCCCCTTTCCAATTGTCGGGTATAGGGAAGGCCTGGAATTGAAGAAAAAGGGGAAGAAGCAGGTAGCACACACTTGCCTTAAATACGGAGCGTTTGTTTAAATTTTTTCATTCTGCAGTTTTAAACGGCGCAAAAGTTTGTCGTGTGTTGGTTTGTGCCAGAAGTACGGGGTGGGTTTGAATTTGTACAACTTAACCAAGATAAAATGAGAAAAGAATTTATCTTACAATAATATGAGAGTAAGGATTTATTTCACAATTTATTTATTTTAAAAAGAAAAATCAATGATAAATGATAAATGCAATGTATTTATAGGAAAGTTGTAAAAAATATGAGGCGCCCTGTAGAGTGCTTCAATTCTCGGTCCGTTTCCACCCCATTTCCACCCAAATTTTTATCCCTTTCTTACACGTGACTTTCTTATTACTATCTAATTCTCAAGTTCGTTTGAGTAACGGTACCAAGGTCGAATTTTTAAAAGAAAAAATTTCGCGAGTGTCACATCTTGTTATAGCTAATCTTTGCTCTACAGCGATGCCTCCACATGTGCGATGACATCCGACGAGTTCGGCGAAGGAGAAGTCGCATTTGTTCGGCGCGCGATGCTTTTCTTGTGGGCATGCGATGCTGTGCACGGCCTGCTGCGGCGGCGCTGGCCCTGCGGTGGGCTTGTTTACTTGGCTGCTGTTCTGCGCATGGGGCTTGTGGGTCTGTTCTACGGTGAAGCGCGAGGGGATTGAATTTTTCTAGGAATCCTCGGAGTTGCGGGCTCTGCTCAATCATGGAATGAAATTCCCACGGGCAGAAGGCATACGGAAAGATTCATAAGTTTGAATTATCTAACGAAATTCAGATTTTTTCGTTCGGTGTTTTTCATTGCCTTAAGGAATTATTAAAACAATATTCTTGAGTTGACTTTGATTGTGCATGCTGCATGCACCGGTCCTAATACGTGATGGTGCAAATAGAGAAAAATTGTAGGGCTCGTGCAGATGAGCGTCAATTAACGTTGCGAAACCGACAGCTTTTTATATAAATTTAGTTGTTCATATCTTTTTTACATTTTCCACACCTTATTCGTGTATGCATAAAGATTTCTCTACTTTTCTTTAAACTAACAACTATGTATATGAATTTGTTAACTCTTTCTAATCCATCAAAAATAAATCCTTATCAAATCAAAATTTTGAAAGAATACCTAACATTATTGTTTTAATAATTCCTTAAGGCAATGAAAAACACCGAAAACGAAAAAATCTGAATTTCGTTAGATAATTCAAACTTATGAATCTGTCCGTATGCCTTCTGCCCGTGGGAATTTCATTCCATGATTGAGCAGAGCCCGCAACTCCGAGGATTCCTAGAAAAATTCAATCCCCTCGCGCTTCACGTTAGAACAGACCAACAAGCCCCTTGCGCAGAACAGCAGCGAAGTAAACAAACCCACCGCAAGGCCAGCGCCGCCGCAGCAGGCCGTGCAAGGCATCGCATGCCCACAAGAAAAGTATCGCACGCCGAACAAATGCGACTTCTCCTTCGCCGAACTCGTCGGATGTCATCGCACATGTGGAGGCATCGCTGTGGAGCTCTCAGAATTTTTGGTCGCGTTTTGCTTGTTCGAAATGGGTTATCTATATTTTTATTTGTCTATGGCAGTATAGTACAGTAAATCTGTCGAAAAAACATCGTTTCACGGAAATAGCTACCTGATAGGTGAACCTTGTTTTATTCGATGACAAATGACGTCACTAGGATACCTTATCGATGGGCACGTTCAACTCGTAGCAGTTTTTTGAAAAACTCAAAAAAAAGTCAAAAAAAATTTTGAAATGCGTTTTTCTCGTTTGCTATTGATTTTATAGGAAAATTGTTTAAACAAAAAATGTAGAGGACGTTGCAATCTACATTTTTTGTCATTGGAGCAATGCTGTACAACAAAAAATGCACACAGTAGGTGGCGCCAAAGTCTAAAAAAAAGGGTTTTTCCACTTTTTCGTCCTCTAAATATTATTTTCACGCAAAAACTTAAATGCGAAAGTTGTTCCGTACATTATTATCAACAACTTTTATTTAAACAATTTTTTCATATAACTTACGGTTTTGAAGTTACAGTGCAATATAGCGCTGCGTATACAGCACCGTGCTGTTAACGGTACTTTCATCGGTCCTACTGTGACTTTCTCCAGCGGCTTTGGCGTAGTGAGACTTTGGCGCCACCTACTGTGTGCATTTTTTGTTGTACAGCATTGCTCCAATGACAAAAAATGTAGATTGCAACGTCCTCTACATTTTTTGTTTAAACAATTTTCCTATAAAATCAATAGCAAACGAGAAAAACGCATTTCAAAATTTTTTTTGACTTTTTTTTGAGTTTTTCAAAAAACTGTTACGAGTTGAACGTGCCCATCGATAAGGTATCCTAGGGACGTCATTTGTCATCGAATAAAACAAGGTTCGACAATCAGGTAGCTATTTCCGCACTCGATCGACCGATTTACTGTACTAGTACTTAGAAGCGAACGAAATTATGGAGGAAAGGAAAAAGCGAGCAATTTTTTTAACCTTGTTGACGGAAGGTAGCTACAAGTTGCTGAGGGACCTCTGCCACCCGAAGAAAGTCGAGGAAGCTGAGTATAAAAACATAATAGAAGCATTTGACGGGCACTTTAAGCCGGCCACATCAGTGTTCGTGAAGCGAGAGAAGTTCTACGAGGCCTGCATGCACGACTCGGACTCCATCCAGGAGTGGTGTAGGCGGGTGAGGATGCTGGCTGTAAACTGCAATTTCGGCGAAACGTTGGACATCGTGATGCGAGACAAATTCGTATTGGGGCTCATCCGGGGCTCCATCAGAGATAAGCTATTTACAGTTAAGGAAAGGGACCTCACATTTGCAAAGGCAGTTGAAACTGCCGTTGAACTGGAAGCAGCTCATCAAATTAAATTGAAGAATGAGGGTACCAGCATTAAACAGGAACCAGTGCACAACGTAAAGTCAGGAGCAAAGCAGATGCAGTACAACAAAAACAAGTTATGTATTAGTAATAAGATTCAAAATCACGCTTGTACATGTTGTGGGTATACAAATCATACATTTCAAAATTGGAAATACAAAAAGTATAACTGTAGGAATTGCGGTAAGCAGGGACATCTAAAAAATGTTTCTAAAATGAAACAGAGTCAATCATTTGTCCAGAAGGCAAAAGTTAAGATGTTATCTCATGCTTCCGAGACGGCTGTTCCTGTGAATCGAGCTACGGAAAATTTATTTAAAATGCAAACGTTGAGTAGTAAACTAATACAGATTCATTGCTTGGTTAATGGAAGATCAATGTGCGGGGAGCTAGATAGTGGCGCGGCAATTTCTTGTATAAATGCTAAATATTATAGAGAGAATTTGAATTCTATGGACCTTCAAGAGACGAATTTAGAGTTGATTAGTTATACTGGTGAAAAGGTAAAACCCCTGGGGAAATCTAAGGTTAGAATTGATTACGAAAACAAAACTCGGTTATTAGATGTATTTGTAGTTGAGGGCGGTGGTGATCCGTTGTTGGGTCGCGATTTTATGGAGGCCTTTGATATGCATTTAAAGGTGAACATGTTGAAGGGGGAAATGAAGGTCGCCAACCAATTAGTGGAACGTTTCAAGGGTGTTTTCACTGAAAAATTGGGGAAATTTCAAAAATATAATAAGGCTAACCTTTATTTGAAGGATGATGTGCAGCCAAAATATTTTTCGCCTCGACCGTTGCCTTTTGCCTTGAGAGAAAAAGAGGAAACTCAGATTAAAGTTTTAATGGAGCAGGGTATATTGGTACCAACTAAATTTGCAAACTGGGGTACGCCCATAGTTCCTATATTAAAGGCCGATGGTACCGTGCGGCTATGTGGTGACTATAAGGTTACCGTAAACCCTCAATTAAAAAATGAACGGCATGTTTTGCCGCGCATTGAGGATCTCTTTGAGAAACTATCTGGCAGTACAATATTTTCTAAACTAGATTTGTCAAATGCCTATCAACAGATAGAATTTAGTGAGGCAAGTCAAGAGCTTACCACCATTTCCACACACATGGGTTTATTCAGGTATACAAGATGCCCGTATGTTATTAAAACCTTACCGGCCATATTTCAAAGCACCATGGAAAAGGTGTTGGTAAATATTCCCACAGCGGCGATTTTTTTGGATGATATCCTAGTAGGTGGAAAGGATCTTAACGATCATCTTTCAAAATTGGAATTGGTATTATGGCGGTTGGAGGACGCGGGGTTCACATTGAATGAAGCCAAGTGCACCTTCTTGCAAAGTTCAGTGACATATTTGGGATTCACTCTCTCGGAGGAGGGGTTGAGACCAAACTATGAAAAGATTCGAGCAGTGGCGGAAATGCCGGAGCCTTCTAATGTTAAGGAGTTGCAGGCTTTCTTGGGAAAAGCAAATTATTACAGGAAGTTTGTAAACCAATTTGCTGAGGTCATGGCACCGTTGTATAACTTATTGAAAAAGGAGGTGTCTTGGAAGTGGAATGAAACATGTAGGAGTGCATTCGAAGAGATTAAAAGCTTGCTGGTTTCCTCAGAAGTATTAGTGCATTTCAATTCGGAGTTGCCGGTGGAGTTGGTGGTCGATGCTAGTAGTTGTGGGTTAGGAGCTGTCTTGTATCATGTTTATGGAAACGGCTGTCGCCGGGTTATTGCGTACGCCTCCCGGACCCTGAAGGAGGCGGAAAGGAAATATAGTCAGGTAGATAAGGAGGCTTTAGCTATTGTTTTCGGAGTGCGCTACTTTCATCAATATTTGTATGGAAGGAGTTTTACTCTGCATACCGATTGCAAGCCGTTACTGGCAATATTTGAAAATAAGCGAGGTCTGCCGCAAATGGCAGGGAATCGTTTGCAAAGATATGCTCTTTTCCTGTCTGGTTATGATTTCGAGATTAGGTGTGTTAAAACGAACGATAATGCTGCAGATTTTCTCTCGCGGTTGCCTCTTAACCCATTAACGCCGAGGTGATCAGAATTTTTACTAACTTTTCAACGTGTTTATTTATTATGTTATCGGATCAAAAAAATAATGCAATATCTCTATTCCTACGCGAAATTTGATGCTCTTTCAGAATCTGAGCTCAAAATTTCGATTAAACACCGAGAAAAAAAAATATGGCCGATTAAAACGTGAAAAACGTGAAAATTTTCGAAACAAAATTTTTTTCGCATTTTTTTTCACAATGATACCGCAAAGGTATCAACTTTTTACTATGATCAGAGGTGATCATGGCACTCGAACATTAAGAGGAATTTTTTTCAGAAAATTTCATCGACGCGTTTCGTCAAAACGGCTGCGAGAATCAAAAATCTTAATCTATAGTTTTCTTAAAAACTATAAACTTAAGAAAAAAAATTTATAAGAAGGAAAATGTCTTTAAATTAGTCAAGGAACACTCTCAAATTTTTTCAGAATTTTTGGAGACAATTTTTGATTTTCGAAAATTTCAAAAAATCCATTTTACTATTCAGCCGTTTATTATTATTATTGGACCTGATACTTTTCAAATTGAAGATTACTTCATTTATTTTGATAGTACTCTATACAAGCTAAACTCCTTTCTTGAGTGTGTAGATATCTGTTTTAAAATTTTTCAGACCCTTTCTTTAGAATATCCTAAAGCATGCCAAGGGCCTTGGCTATTCATACAAAAATATATATATGAAATAAATACTGAATTTGATGATAATATTCCAGCCGTAGCTACACAAACTAATTTTTTGAAAGTAATAAACTGATATCAATTCTTATTTTGAAATTCTATTCGATTTTCTGCATTGCAATATCGGTATTAAAAATTAATTTTTTAAATAAGTTACACATAAGTCTACTAAATTTAAAATATCTTTTCAACTTTTTATGAAATTTATAAAAAAATGTTTGTTTGTTTTATGTGTGATGAAAAGTTTCATACAGTAAAGAATCTCATTGAACATTTAAAATATTTTCATTGTATAAATTCCAGTAGTACCTACTATGAAATGTAAACAGCCTCATTGCAATCAAATTTTTTCAACTTTTAAGTCTTTCCGACTACATTTAACTAGGGTCCATAGAGACGATACAAATGGCGAAAATTATTTTGAATCAAATCACTTTTTCGAATCGCTTCAGCATTCTGAGTCTAGTAGTATTAATTCTTTAGTTTCTAATGTGATTCCTTCTTATTCGGAGGAAGTAGTAAATAGTTTTCCAACCTTAAATCATTTAAAAAGCAAAGCACTTAAATTGTCATTATCTTTGTATTCAGAAAACTATATGCCACGGAAGAAGGTTTCGCACATTCAAAGTGCAATGACTGATGTTTTTTCCGTAGTCGCAGATATATTAAAAAAAAATTTAGCAAACAATGTAAGGAATAATGAGGAAATCGAAGGAATCATCAAATTTTGTGAAAATCCCTTTTCCAACATCAAGAGCGAGCATCGCTTTCTAAAGGTACTCCAAGATCTAAATTTATATGAAGCGCCAAAGTCGTACATAATCGGTGATACCATAACTGAAAGAGTATTAAATGGGAATCCAACACTTTCTCAATATCTTAGTAAATTTTATTTAATGGCATTAATATTTCAAATAAAAACTTTTTTCGAATTACCTAACGTATTGAAAGCCACGCTTGAATTTATGGAATTACATAAGAATTGTAATGATATTAGCAATTTCATCTGCGGGGACTTATTCAAGCAAAAAATTTAACTATTACCTTACCAATATGTTATACCATATTTCCTTTATTTTGACGACTATGGAATAAATAATCCACTTGGAAGTCATGCAGCGTCAATATGTGCATCGTATTATATATTTCCGACAGTGCCACAACATATTCTTTCAAAATTAGATTTTACATTTGTGTGTGCATTTATAAAATCCGAATACTTCAAGACTTTAGGATATGAAAAATGCCTATATAATCTTATTGAGGAACTTAAATTTTTAGAAAAAGAAGGTATAGAAATTTCAACAACAGAAGGAACATTTAAAATCCACTTCATTTTAGGGTTAGTTTTAGGCGACAATTTGGGCTTGAATAGCATAATGGGCTTTGTTAAATCTTTCGCGGCAAATAAATTTTGCCGTTTATGTACAGAAAGTAAAGTAAAAACGAGAACTGAATACAAAGAAAACCCTTTACTGCTAAGGACAAAAGAAAATTATGAAGCTGATATGATAATAAAGGATTTTCAGGTAACTGGAATAAAAGAACCTTGCATTTTTAACCAAATTGAGAGTTTTCACCTAACAGATAATTATACGCTTGATATTATGCATGATATATTTGAGGGCGTGTGCTTATACGATATTTGTAATATACTTTTATCTTTGATAAATGATAAAATTTTAACCATTGAAGTCATCAACAGCAGAAAGGGACTTTTCCAATATGGAAAAACTGAGATAGGAAATTTATCTCCGCCTCTTGATTTTCAAAAGCTGAAATCATATAGTATTAAAATGACAGCTAGAGAAATGTGGTGCTTTGTACATTTTCTTCCATTACTATTAGGAGACTTAGTACCTAGAAATAATCGCCCGTGGCAACTTCTGTGCATTTTAATTGAAATAATAGATACCATAATGAAATCGAGTTTTACTATCTCGGATTTGGAAGAACTGCGGAAGTTGATAAGTACCCATCATAAATTGTATGTATCTCTATGTGGACCTACTCTCAAACCAAAACATCATTTTTTAACCCATTATACAACAGTAATAAAAAAAAAGTGGACCAGTTAAATTTCTATGGAGTATGAGATTCGAAGGAAAACATAGAGAAGCTAAGCTTTATTGTAGTTCTATTGCTTCAAGAGTTAATACTCCACATTCTCTGACTATAAAAGCGTCTTTAAGGTTTTCTTCTTTTTTGGTTCAATATGAAGAAGTATTTGGATCTGAATTTACTTATCAAGTATTTAAGCAGTTAGATTTTATTGACATTGAAGGATTCAGTACAACTTCGAATTACCAAAATTTTCAATTCAATACGGTTAAACTTGTTGAAGTTATTAACTATATAAAGGACTAGAATACAAAAAAAACACTTATTTGACGATTGCAAACAATAGTGTTGTTAAAATTATGCGCTTATGATCATGAAATCATTTAGACTTACTTTTATTTCAACATTTCTTTTTGTTATTTCACAGGATTCTGGTGGTAGATTTGTTAAGAAGTCCTTGTATAATTAACATTTTTTTCTTTTAACTTTGTTTAGATTTTCCTTTGATTATACAACTTGTAAAATGCTACTACGATCACTGTTAACTTACGAAAAATCTCTATGACTCCATTTTGTATTGCAAAATAGTAAATTCACATACGTATTTTGCCAAATTTACAATGACTTTTCTCTGAGTGCAGAAACAAAATAATTAAGAACAATTTTCCAATTATTTGTGAGCCCCCTAATCATAAAAACACAAACCTGTTTCCCAAAATTTTTTGACCGCTTGGAACCAAGATCTTCCACCCCATCAATTAAATCCAAGGCTGTGTTGTATCTAAGTTCTTTACGGATACAAATTTCATCGAATATAAGCATAACATCTCTTGCTGAAGGACCAAGTTCATTGCATTTTGTTCGTATGAAGTCCATCGCAGAATTCTCATGACCGGGTTGAAGATTTCTTACAGGAGCCGATCTGTACAATGTTGTGACATGCGGTAAATTGACTTTAAAACAAAGTCGAAAGAACTGGTACATAGATTGTGATCTATAAAAAATATTTTGAGCAATCGATTTCTCATCTTCAGTATACCTTTGCACTGCATTACTTTTAGCAAACATTTTGCACAAAGTCTTCGTATGTTCGCTTATAGGAGATTTTTCAATTTTTTGCTCTATAGTCTCCTTGGCAGTTTTTTTCAATGACTCGTTTTCTTTTACTAATTTATGGTTGATTGTTATGAGCTTTTTGTTTAGTATTTTTAGTTTGTTATAATTCTTTTGCAAGTCGTTAAACTTTTTGCAGTTTATAGAATATTTTTTCCTGTAAAAATTAATTGTTTTAATATGTCTTAAGCAAGAATTACAAAGTTCAGCCATTGATTCATTTGAGGAACTTCTCTTTCGTTTTCTGTGCGGAGATCTCAAAGTGGATAAATCAATATCATTTTCTGAGTTATCCTCGATCTGACGCTCTTCGATGGATAAAAATAATAATGGACGAGCACCTTTTTTTAAATATTTTTGGCCAATAAAATTAGGATCAAAATGCCGCTCACATATAAGAATTTTTTTGTTAAAACATATAACATTTTCTTGAATGTTACATATTCCTGCCCACTCCTTTCTTGAATTCATTTCGGACGGGAACTTAAAAAATTTTAAATGCGGAGACGCTCTCTTGGCATTACCACAAGCACTTATGCAGCACTTTTGCCCAGATATATTTCGATTTCCTTCCATTGAAATTCTTCTTTTCAAAAAAAAAGCAAAAAAGATAACAAAACTCCAAATCCAATGGTATTGAATATTATATATAGATTATAAATTATATTATATATTAGATTATATATTATTATATATATGCTTATTACTAAAAAGAATGAAAACGTGAGGTAAAAAAATATTTCAAATTCAAATATTACTGTTTTTTAAGTCTAAAAGATATTTATTTTTCAATCCAAAAATCTCGACCGCATTCAACTTATTCTCGCAGTGAAATGAGATTTTTAGGGAATCGTGAACAATCTTGAAAACCTCAGGCATGCACCACTGCAGAAATTATGTTAAAAAATATTCTCGGAATTAATATATTCGAGCTACCCCACAGTATGCCCCGCTTCGGTAAAACCGCGTCTTGTTCGCCTTTTCCCTCCCTTCGTCCCTCTCAAGGCTCAATCGTTTCTTCCGCTATTCCCCTTTCATCGCGCCCTGCCGCGCCATTCAACATCCCCAAAAAGTGCACAGCAGACAACAGAGAATGAGAAAATTCAAAATTTGAGAGAGAGCTCCTGTAGGTGTGTCACAAACACATTCATGCGGGCCAGCGCTGGACCCCCGAAGCCCGAAGTGGATTTAAGCCGGAGTGCTACATCTTTATGTTATATAGTCTTTGGTCTGACAGTTTAAAGAAATCCCATTGAGTCTTATGGGGGACGTCGAAAAACTATAGCTCGTATCGAAAAATTATTTTCCCTCAGGCTAACTCTAAGAAGTTTTCCTTGTAATTATTAACACTTTTAATCACCTTTTCGAACAAAGAATATGAAATTTTCGAGTTTAACCAAAACTCAACAGAAAAGTTGGGCGCCGGACCTCAAACAAATGTTCGGCAGGAGAGCGAATTGGCTCCGAACCGAACCGAAAAATAGAAAATTTCCTGTTTTTTCGCCGAAAATTCATTAATATTTTTGGCGTATATCGAGTAAAAGTCCCTATGATTTTAATTTCTTAAGACTATCATGTCCCTAGTATCCAAAAAACCCGATTAAATCCAATTTTTCCAGCATATTTCATCAAGCGTCCATAAGACTAAATGTAAATTTCTCGAACTGTCAGACCACTTACGCACACATGCAAGAGGCCACTTCATGGCTTGTAATATAGAAGGTTTTGGCACGCTGAATAATCGACTCATACCCAATGGGAAATCGAGGCAGCGATTCTCAATGAAGGCATTCCGAAGTATATCCTAAGATAACTTATTGAAGGTATACATTCGATGTATTCCTGATTACTCAATAAGAAGCTAGGAGGAAGGAATACACTTGCGAACGACGTTCACTCTGTGAAGAATTCAAGCTTTTCCCCCTTAACCGCGGTTTTCTAATCTCCCCCATGCCTATGAATTTTTAGCGTCCTATAAGGGCCCTGACGCGATAGTTCTCATTCCGGTGTTGTGAGTGCAGTATTAGTGAAGTTTTATTCTTAATTAATGTTTATTGTGTTATTTTATTAATTTTAGCAATTTATGTTTTATGTGGAGTGTTGAGTTTTTGTTTAAATTTTGTATACTCATATATATCAAATAATACTAAAATCAATGAGAAGATCGTTTTGTTTTTATATTTTCCTAATTTTTTTCCATTTCATATACATATTATGGGCGTGATTCTTCAGAATATAAGGCCTGGATTCTGTTTGTCATCTCAGATTCCGTGACGTGACAGCTTATGACTGAATAACGAAGAAATTTTCATTAAAGTAATAGAACAGTCAATTCAGTCATAAGCTGACACGTCACGGAATCTGAGATGACAAACAGAATCCAGGCCTTATATTCTGAATCACTGAAAAAGGATCACTGAAAAAGGAATTCAAGGGAAACGATTCCGAAGTGCTTCCTTGTGTTGCCTTCTGAATTAATTCTGGGTAATCTAGTGGGAAGGAATATAAAAAGCTTTTGTACTGCTTCGTTCCGCGGACATGCCTATGTTAAAAAGATATGAGAGAGGATACGGCAGGTCAGGCATTCTTGCCTTCCAGAGAAGGCTTCGGAATGCCTAATTGGATGCTTCAATTTCCCATTGGGTAGTCACAGTCCCACGCGCCGGCTCGATTTGTGTGCACCAGCCGCACACGCGAGCAAAAATTCCTTCTACAAGCGCGCGATCATGGTCTCTTGCATGTGCGCATCTATATATCTAAACGAAATCTCCAGCAGTTGCGTTTAAACGTTGGAGCTGTCGAAAATCGCGTCACGTCTTGTAAAAAAGTTTCCGGTTTTTTGATTCGGCTTGGAACCGTGTTTTTTCCCACTGTACGTAGTTTTTATATAAGTGGTCTGCCTTTCGTGTTTTCTGTTGAGTTTGATTTGGCCTCAAACATTTTTTATTCGAAATAGTGATAATTGTGCGCGAAAATCATTTTTGGATTTGCGCAAGTTTGGATGCTGCCAAGCAAGGTGTACCTAATTTAATAAGGTAAGTAGCAAAACCGGCCGGCCGGCATCGGCATTGCCCATAGATAAAACACGCTTCGGGCGTTCCTTCATGTGAACGCTAGATTATGACGTCAGAGGCCGGCGCGATGATGGAGGTGAGGTTCGATTCGTGCGCCTGCCGTTGTGCGAGGCATCAACGAACGACTTGTGCCAAAGCTTTTATGTTAAAAGTCATGAACTGGCCTCTTGAATGTGTGTGGAAGTGGCCTGAAAGTTCGAAAAATTTATACATATATTTAGTTTTATGGAGGCTGAATGAAATCTCCAGGATAAATTGAATTAATCAAAAAAGGCATAAAAGTTTTAGCAAATCAAAGACACAGGGGCTTTTACCATGAACGCCAAAAATATTAGTGAACGCCAAAAATATTAGTGAACTTCTGGCGAAAATTCCGTAATGTTTCATTCTTCGGTTCGGTTCGGACCAAATTTTTTCCCCGCTGCACATTTGTTAGTTGTCCGGCACTCGGATTTTCTGTTGACTTTAATTTCAACTAAATAATTTTATAATCTTTGTTCGAAGAGGTGGTAAAAAGTCTTAAGTATTAAAAGGAAAACTTCTTAGGGTAACTGTGAGTGAAAATCATTTTTGGATACGAGCTATAATTTGAAAGTTCCCGCTAATTTTTTTCCTTTTTTGGGACATCACCGATTTTCATGAAATTTTGCAAGTGGGAAGGAATCTTAGCGGCGGAAATTGCAACTTTTAATTTTGAGTTTGTCAAAATTAAAACTAAATCCTTTCGTTTTAGGGCAAATGGAAAGCTGAGTAAATAAAATATTTTAAGTTGATTAAAATAATTCAATACCTTATAATACAATTTCTTTCAATTTTTTTGGACGATATTTAGTCATAAAACAACGAAATAAAATTTTCAATATTCGAAAAAAAAAATATAAAAAAATGTAATCACTTCGATTAATTTTATTTATTTATTTTTCTGAAACTATACATTCAAAAACGAAAAAATTTATACGCCCTTTTTATTGATATCGGTATTTATTTCTAGTCTATCATTAATTGAAAAGATTTTGCTTCAAAATTTAAAAAATCGATTACTCAATAACGGTTTGGAATAAAAGACTGAAAACTGGTGTCCAAATTTCTTTTAATAAGTACTTAAACATATAAAATGAGCGCAATCGAAGAGGTTTGGGTCGAAAAGCCGTTGATTTGGCATGAAATGCCCCATACCTACATACCCTTTCTTATTACATCTTTGATAAGCTATCAAAAAGCAGTAACAAACTCTTGGCAGAACTTGGATATATTGTTTAATTCACATTTTTTACATTTATCATGTTCTTCTGGACGATGAAATCATCATATTTCCTTTCCTACGCTCTAAATTTTTACGCTATCATTGTGAATCATAAGCTCAATTTTTCTATATTCTTTTAAGATAAAATCGACCTTATGATATTTTGGATTTAGACCAATTTCAAAATAAGCGCAAAAATTATTTAAATTTTCATTTTCCAAGTAACTAATTTTTTACTTTTTCTTCAATAGACAGTTTTAAGTATTTCTGATAACCAAATTAATAAGTAAATACTCCAAAGGGTTGAAGTTGATAAATACCAAACAATAAAGGAAACATTCGCACTCTAACATCCAAAATGGACCATACAGAAAGCGTTGTAAGTTTCCAAGAGGATTAAAAAACGTTCTTATTAAGTTTTTTTACCTCTAGCCTGAGCATGCAAAAAAGCCATCTTTAGAGTTGACAGACACCATATCCTTTTCAGACAGTGTCCTTACAAATATCCCAGCTGGTAAAATAGACATCCTTAAGCAAATTTTAACCGATTGGAATCTTGAATATCTTTATGACAAGTTTGTTGGTAAGTTCTTGACTATTTTGTATAGACAAAATTTATGTATTTTGAGTATACGGAATTTTACTTTTATTTTATAATTATTTTTGGTCACGCATTTAAATTTTTGTTTTGTATACCGACAGCGCGGAAATCACTCGGGACGTGGAAGGAACACTTTTCAGAGTATCTGCTTATCTACTTTTAAATGTCTTTAAAGTGCTCTACGAAGACAAAATTGACACCTTTTTTACTAATATTGTTCTTCTTCGGAACAATATCTTAGAACTAGCCAAGAAGAAGAGTACGAGTGTGCGGGATAAGGATTTCAGACAAAGAGTAGACGAGTATATATTTTTGGCCAATGGTAGATCTAATATTTTCACAAAGACATAAGCTATTATATTCAACATAATGTTTTCCATTTCAGACTCAGATTCCCCGGAAGTATTTAATAAGGCAGCTCTTCTTTTACTGCCATATTTAACGTCCAGCGTACCCTTAAAGGAGAAGCGGAAGGTTACGTGGAAACCATCTAAGTCGGAAGTGAGGGATGCCTTCGTGACTCAAACTTCGTCAGATTCTGAACTTGAGAGCACCATTAAGAGTCGCAAAAAAAAACTTCAAAAATTCGGTAAAACTTTGCAACCTTTCGTTATTTTTGTTGGAGAGAACATCGCGAACATCGCGAACATTTCACATTGCTACATATTCGTAACAGATACTTATTATAGATTGAATACACTATCCTCTGCGGTTGACGTTTGTTTTAAAATCATACATACGACCGGTGCCCGCTATCAAGACGAAGCATTTGTAGTTTGGTTAGATGGTAGTTCAACGTGCTCTGTATGAAATAAAAACAATTCATGATAGGGAATTAGTTACCGTCAACAGTCTGTTAGTTGATCTAGGGATTGACTTGTCAAAATAAAAAAGTTTTTTTTTCAAAATGTTCGCTTGTTTTAAGTGTAAGCGAAAATTCTGCACAGTTAAAGAAATATCATGTCATGTGAGAAATTTCTGTTTAGTAGCCAAAAATGATATGCGAACAGCTCATATTTTTCACATGCAAGATAAAATATTGGTACTGAAAGGATTAATCCTGACCTAAAAAATTTTAATATTGAAAGAAGACGTAGTAGTTTAATAAGATTTGAAAAATTATTTTCCAGCAAAAATGATGAGCAAAAGACATTTAAAACGTCTTATAAATGAAGAGAGGAGGAGGATCGTATAAACTATGAAAATAGCGGGGATCCTATGAACGTTGAAAATATTGAAGCTAGTCAGAATCGCGCAGAAAGTAACTTAGAAGGTGTTCAGACCATAGGTTCGCGTAGCCAAAACGAAGAACCTTTTTTAGATTCAGAAAGTGTTACTTCTGAGGGGAAAACTTTAACGGACAAATTACAATTGTGGTATAACAAGTACAACCCATCGCGGGAATGTTTCGATGCTCTATTAAATATACTAAGAAGCGAACATTTAGTTGCTCCGTCTTCTTCAAAAACAATTTAGGCCAGTCAATCTAACCTCTGAATCGGAAAATAGTGGTGGCATGCTCATTTTTGGATATGTTGTTGGGGACGGTGAGAAATGAAGCTCTACGTTTTTTCCACCCTCAGGGGTGTCGGCGAAGGGGTGAAAATGGGTGAAAAAGGTTTTTTGTTTATAACTTTGAATAAAAAAGTCAGTCTGGGTGGAAACGTTAGAGGGTGATATAATAAATGATTATTCATCTTGTATTAAAGTTTCCACCGGTTTTGTTTATTGCAAAATTGTTTATTAAAAAATACGAAGGCTTCTTCCAAATACACTGGTAAAAATATTCTGGATGACCTTCGTTTGTTTATCGAAGAAGGCGGGAAGTGACAGAGGGGGCCCTTAGTGAATGAGAATGAGGGAATTCTCTTCGCACAGGACGACATGGATTTGTGTAAATTCGACGAACCCATAAAAGTTGCGCGCGCCGGCTGTTTTTATACATGCAATATTTCGACGTGGGTTTTGCTTTTTTTCGATCAAGGCCACGCACTGCCGGTTCCTAGAAATGGGAAGAGTTTCCATCCTTATAATAAAAGGGGGCTCGCTCTCACAGCCGGCGCGCGCAACTTTTATGGGTTCGTCGAATTTACACAAACCCATGTCGTCCTGTGCAAACAGAATTCTCTAATTCTCATTCACTAAGGGCCCCCTCTGTCACTTCCCGCCTTCTTCTATAAACAAACGAAGGTCATCCAGAATATTTTTACCAGTGTATTTGGAAGAAGCCTTCGTATTTTTTAATAAACAATTTTGCAATAAACAAAACCGGTGGAAACTTTAATACAAGATGAATAATCATTTATTATATCACCCTCTAACGTTTCCACCCAGACTGACTTTTTTATTCAAAGTTATAAACAAAAAACCTTTTTCACCCATTTTCACCCCTTCGCCGACACCCCTGAGGGTGGAAAAAACGTAGAGCTTCATTTCTCACCGTCCCCAACAACATATCCAAAAATGAGCATGCCACCACTATTTTCCGATTCAGAGGTTAGATTGACTGGCCTAATTGTAAAACCACAAAAAAGTACAATTATTAGAAGTGTGGACCCGGGAACATATATGCATATAGGGATTAAAAACCAGTTAGAAAAATGGGGAAAATAGTGAATTTTCAAAATTTAAAAATTATCCTCATTGGTGTATATCTTGGAAACAAGAAGCGAAATAATGTGGATACATATTTGCACGATTTCGTTAGCGAAATTCAAAACCTTATGGAAAATGGCATTGAAATGTCAAATCGCATCTGGCGATTTGAAATAAGATGCTTTATTTGTGATGCACCAGCAAGAGCCTTTCTTTGCCAAACGGTAGGCCACAATGCATTTAATGGATGTAATAAATGTATCCAAACCGGTCAAAAAATTAACAACGTTGTGTGTTATAGCGTACAGAGTGCAGCATTGAGAACAGATGATGAATTTTCAAGAAGAGTTCATAAAGAGCATCATCTGCGCTTTGCTAGGGAAAACAGATCTTCTTTGGAAAATATTGGTATTAAAATGGTCACGCAATTTCCTTTGGCGCCTATGCACCTTATTGATTTATGTGTAACTAGACTAACTCGCCCAAGACAAGTACGCATTTTAAGTCATCACATTTGTAAGTAATAATTTTTTTCGCGCGGAGACAAGCACGCATTTGTGTAGTAATGTTAATTAATATGAAAAATTTAATATATAATTTCATAAATATTTAACAAATTTAAACAAATATTGTAATATTATTGGAATTCCTACATTATAATATCTTAGAATTAATGGAACGCGGCCCAGTGTGTTAGTGGAGCCATCTGAAAAGTGAATATAACAGTTCAAATGTCATGGCGGGCCGGAAAAAAGTGACACACCGGGACGTGAAAAATTTTTAAACAAAATTTGTGTAATGTTCGGTTCGGTTCGGTTGTGAAGTGAGTATTGATATCGTAAATGTGCAGTGAGTGAGTGGTTAATCGGATTTTATGTAAATTCTGCAGGTGGAAAGTTATTTTGCGGCGGAAATATTCAACTTTGAACTTTGAATTAAAAGTTGAAAATTTCCGAAACTAAATGCCAGCCCCGCAAAATTTTTTCAGATCTTTCCGTTTAAGGCCAAAGGGAAGGCACCTGCTCAATTTCATTGAAATCCGATGAAAGCCACGGATGTCAAGTTGCTCCCCGGATTTTTATATAAGTTCTCAAACACCAGATAATTATTGCTGCATTCATCCTTTCGTTGGAATAAAAATTACTGGATTTACTGAACAAGATGATAAAATCTATGTCAAAGGAAAACGACTCCAAAATTGCTCAAATTTCTTTACTGCCCCGGTACGCTCAATGGATGATTTAGCCATATTTTTGGCGGATGTATTACCTACTGAAAAGGAAGATCAATTCGAAATATCGTCAATAGAATTTAAGCTTATGTGTTTACCTTACCAGGACAAAATTCTTCTCGTTCCTCTTATCCACACCAAAATATAGGTAAAGTGATACAGATACAGTAGATCTTTAAATAAACGTTTTGCTGCAGAGTAGTGAAAATCCTTACGAAAAGCATATGCTTTAGTTCTTTACTTTTGAGGAATTCAAATAGCAATTAATTATAATACTTTCTGCTTGTAGCATATTTTGTCAGTAGATGCAGATTTTATAGTTTTACAAACGCTTTACATAAATGTATTTTTCCCAATACTTTTATATTTTCTAGTTATAAAATGGAAAATAAAAACGACAACATGGACCCACCTTTTAAAGCTGCGCCTGTTTTTAGGTGCAACGCTACCCTAGGGAGGAGTGTTGAAAGTAAGCATGTAATTTAAAAAAAGTTATAATGCAAAATGACTTATTGTTTATTTACAGGAAAATGCAATTGTCATGAAGACATGTTAAAAGAACTGAGTTTTCTAAAAGGTAAAGTGAACAATCTCATTTGAAAAAGTATATAAAATGTATTTATAGATTCCGTTGAAAACCTCCAAAAAACTACGAGCCCTTTCCTCAACATCCAGGCAGAAAACAATGTCCTCGTTAAGCTCCTAGTTAAGCAAAAGGAAATGTCAAATATATTTCCAATCCAAACGGTACATGAGAATACATATGTAGGGGAGACCGAGGGGTTTTGAAACAGAGGTGATTTGAAACAGTACTAATTTTGCGGAACTTATAACCGTTAGCGAGCTGGCAGTTTCGCAATTTAATTGCATTTTACCGCATGCGGGATCCTCAGTATGCATCCATGCCTTAAGACGCGTGGTTGGGGTGTCCTGTCTCCCACGTCGCAAAAATCGTGAAAAGTAAGTTTTGAACACTTTTTTAAATTATCTATATTTTGATAATGTGTTTGTATTTTGACTTGGGCTATATATGTTTCGAAAGCTCATTACCTAAAGATTGAATTCATAGCGGTGATACAGCTCATTTCTTTGGGTTTTGCTTCTTGGTTTTTGATTGAAAAAAATTGGCAGGATTTTTCTTACTGAGGGGATTTGAAACAGACTGTTTCAACTCACCTCGGTTAGGCTTTGTACGGCTGATTTGCTAATACGGTGAGGTTTATTTGCTTTTTTTTCCCTTATTTTGTTACAGTATGTCTACTGATTATAAAAGAAATACTGATAGAGGTATGGGCTATGGCAAGTTATGATATATTCGAGCTCGCTGCAGAAGAAGTAACATTGCGTCAAAAAAGTCTTCGCGATGCGGCTTCGAGCTATAACCTCAATCATTCGTTACTCTATAGTCTATCAGCCGTATTCATAAAAACTTAAAAAGGACTTATAAAGCCTTTACAATGAAAGTCTCAAAAAACATTATTCATAAATGTCCAATAGCGTTAAAATACTCTTACAACAGCTTTGTAAATTGAGAAAATTTACAGAAGGCTTGCACCTACTTTAATCCTATTGTAAAGTTCTGGTTATGACAATTACGTGAACGACAGGACCAGAACAATAAATTATTATTATATTCAATATGGATTCAATAGAGACAATCGCTCTAATAGGCACTATTGAAGACGCCGGTGGCCGTTCTCGTCAACAAAAAATTTACAGAAAAAGAGTTGATCCGTTTATAGTTTTTGGTGACGACGAGTTTAAAAAAAAATATCGGTTTTCTAAAGAAAGTGCTCGATACATTGTTAATCTTGTGAAGGCAGCGATAAGTCTGGATACAAGAGGCTGTGGAACATCACCTCAAATGCAAGTATTAATTGCATTACGCTGTTGGGGTAGAAGAGAAGTACGTAAATGAAATCAATGAAAATGAATTAATTTATTGAAAAGTTACAAGACTTCAACGGTAAATTGGTCTTTTACAGGTGCAAGACGATGCAGGCGATCTTCACGGTGTCAGTCAGCCAACCGTGAGCAGAATTTGCGCAAGGGTTGCACGTGCTCTTGCTGAACTGGCTGTAACGAAGATAAAAATGCCTGCATCTCTGGCAGAAGAAGAAATAGTCATGAGAAACTTCAGTTCAATCAAAAATTTCCCTGGTGTAATTGGTGCTGTGGATTGCACACATATTAAAATAAAGAAAACTGGTGGCGACCTGGCTCAATATTATATTAACAGGAAAGGATTTTATTCCTTAAATGTCCAGGTATGGTGTCTCCAATGCTGTTTTTTTCATTTTTTTTTTAACACAAATCGTTAAGGTTGTCTGTGATGCGGATCTCAAAATAAGAGATGTTATTGCCAGGTGGAGGGGTAGCACACATGACTGCAGAATTTTCAATGAGTGTGCACTAAAGCAACGGTTTGAGGATGGAGAATTTAGGGGTCGTTTGCTTGGTGACTCCGGATACAAGCTGTTGCCTTATCTTTTTACACCAGTGTTAAGAGTACAAAATGAAAAAGACGAGAGGTACAATGCAGCGCACATTAGGACCCGAAATACCATTGAGAGGTGTTTTGGTGTGTGGAAGCAACGGTTTCGATGTCTTCTCCACGGTATACCTGTTTCCCTGCAAAATGCAAAAACTCTAATTGTAGCCTTAGCTGTTCTTCATAATATAGCCATAGAAATGAATGAAACCATTCCAGGTTAGTATTTTATTTAACAAATCAACATAAATATTATTGCAATTTCAAATATAACAATAATAAAAAAGTATAAATTTTGTATCATATAATACAACTTCAATCATCTTCTTCATTGTTTACCACCGTACCTGCAAAATTAAAAAAAAAAAAATCATTAATTTCAGATGAAGAAGAGATTTCTCCTGTAAGAAATGAGCCGTTAGAAGTTGGCAATCAAGAAGAGGGTAGTGTGCTGAACCAACAACATGAAAGGCGGGCCAATTGCATTCTTAGAAGTTTTATTCAACATTACTTTTAATTTTATTGGTAATAATAAAATAAGCACATACATACCTAATTCTTGATTTTTTCTTTTATAAAATTGCAATTTTTGTCTCAAAACTTCATACTCCAGATCAAGGTTCCTAGCCCGTTTTTTTTCATTACAAACTTGGAGGCTATGAAGAGATTTTTTGCACTCCATGTCAAGTTTTGTAATAGCCTCAATATTTTGGTTTGCAACAGAATTTGATTTCTGTATATGCAATGGTCTCTAAAAAAGGGAGCAAGTAAAACAAACTGATCATATGATTTTTAATGAAAAAATGAATTTGTCATACCTTCCTTCTTTTTGGTGGTTCCTCACTTACGGAGATAGCCTTTGGAAGTAATTCTTCCATGGTTTGAAGGTTTTCTCCTTTTTGCCCTTCACTTTCTAGCACAAGAATCTAAATGTAATGTAAAGAGCTTTAATTTATTGGCTCATTTTCTTAAACATACCTGATTTAAATTATCATTGTTTGATGTACTTTTACATGCGTCTTCATTTTTTTCAATTACCTTAAACAAACATATTCAATATGCTAATTTATTTAATTTCAGGATTAAAATAATAATATTACCGTTTGTATATGATCCGAATCAAATTCGTTGGTATCAATTATAAATTCGTTTGGCAACCAAGAGCTGATATCATCAGCAAGTATTGCTGCGGCTGGTTGCTCCGGACCCCCACCAGTCTTCAAAATTTCCCTTCGCTGAACAGCTTTTGCTTTTTTTGCTGTCATTTTTATTATGCTCCATTGGGTTTTTAACTGAGGTATAGTCCTCTGACTCCCGTTGCACATTGTGTTAAAACTAAAACATAAATGTTTTCATATAACTATTTGTGTGCAAAAGAATTGTATTAAAACCCTTTCAACACCAAGCATAGTGACAACGAAATTTTCTAGTAATTTAACGAAATTTGAATTGAGAAAAGGATTATTTTCTTACCTATCAAGCAAACCAACCCATGCAGCTTTCTTTTCCCGGTTGGTGTTGGTATCAGTATTCTTATTTTCAATAGCTGATACCCGCTCCTTAATTAATTCCTGCAGCAAGAACTAAAAATAACAACAAATTCGCTTATTTTTTAAAAGCAAAAGAAGTTGCATTCCTATCAAGTGGAGGAAAACATACCTTATCTTCATCCAACCAATTACCGCTCCGCTTCCGTTTTAAGGAGCTGCTTTCTGCGTCCACCATTACTAACTTTATTTCACTTCACTGTATCTAATTGAACAAATTTCTCCTCACTGCACAAGAAATTGCCGGCTGTCGACGTTTTGAATTTGAAATATTGACACATTTGTGCAACTTAAGAACGTTCAAACCTACTTTAATTCCATTTTAGTTGTAAGGAGTTTACAGCGCGTTTATGAATAGCTCGTATTTAAAACATTCATTAGTCTTAAAGAGTGTTTTAAGTAACGAACGCTTAAGAGCTATTTTAAGATATTTTTATGAATACGGCTGTATATGTGCATAAGTTCATTAAAAAAAGGCTTATAAAGCTAATCAAACGCCCGACTCCTCCGTCTGTTGGGTACCCAGAGGAGACCGTGTTTTCATTGTCAGAGGAGAAGACACTCTGTGACTACATACACCTCTTAACCTGCGCTGCTGCTAACTTCGGCCTAAAGCACTAAAGAAGCCAGAAGTTTTACCTATAGGTTGGCGCATATAAAAAATGTCCGCCTTCTTGGGTTGATCAGGGAATGGCAGGTGAAGTGTGGGTCCGATCCTTCATGAAACGTCATCCTGTTCTTTCTCTAAGACTACCGCAACCAACAAGCTTGTTCAAGCTACAATCTTTAATCGTTCAAATGTGCAACTTTTTTTAAGAAATTACACCACTTTATATTTTTTGAATTTTTTTGTTTGTTACTTTAATTAATGTTATGTTTTATCGTTAAATACTTTATTTCAATATTATAGTTTTGAATTATATAGTCGTTTCTACTTTACAACCCTTAATACTACCGAAAAATCAACTGTTTCAACTCACCTCGACCTCTGTTTCAACTTACCTCGGTATGAGGGGAGTTGAAACAAAATGACTTGTTATGTTCAAGTCGATTTTTGGCCACAAAATTTACACTTACAATTTCTTTGTTTCGGTCATTTGAAAGTATAAGAATTGAACTATCAATTGGCACTAATTTCGTGAAATTTATGTGTATAGAATTTTGTCTATGAAGCAAAATGTTAAAATTGTTTCAACTCACCTCGGTCTCCCCTACAATTAATATGTTTATTCACCTAACTGTTTTATATTATTTTGAGATATTTTTCAGGTATCTATAATCAAACAGATAATGATCCCTGGAGGAATCAGAAAATATTTTTATAAATTATTTGGGAGAAACATAATTCTAAAATATAATTATGATGGAGTCAAGGATAAATTGCCATTTAAAGAATTAAAATCCCTTAATCATGTTCTTTTCGGTTAGTTCCATAAAAACAAATATGCTTACCATCAAAATAAACTTATTTTTTAATACAGAATGCTTCAAAACGGAGGGGTATACCCATAAGGACTTTGTGTCTGATATAAAAAAAACATTCAAATTGCTGTAAAATCAGCATTTTAAAAAAGAATTCCTTCGCCGCAAACAAATGAAGAAATCTTTACAGAAACCTTTGGAGGAGAAACTCTCGGAGGCGGAACCTGTGGAGAAGGAACCATTTGAGGAACAAGGTTTGACCTACTTATACTTGTATTTATATTTAGTATTTAATAAAATTAATCTTTCAGCATAAAACTACCCATTCATGGTGGACTGGATTTAATTTTAGGTTATACATATAAGATAATGTTTTTGATATAATTTATGTTTTTAACGTTGTTTTTCTTTAAACAAAAATGGAATCTTTTAAGTTAATTTTTGTTATTCGTTAATTTCTTTGAATTCTTTTTAATTTTTAACATGAATACAAAATTAGCCAAAAAGGACAACTTCGGTGTTTTTTTTTTAAATTCCCTATATAAGCATTATGCGAAATCATTTCTGATCTGCATAAAGGAAATTAATTTTATTTGAAGAATTTTTCAACTTAATTACTACTTCATTGTGTAGATATTTTAATTATCAGTTTTACAGCGTTTATTTATCTTTCAATAATTTTTGCTTCGCAGTATTAAAACTATCTATGTAATGAGATATTTAAACTATAAAAATGTTATTTGTAAATAGAATCCTCAAGGGGGTTCACCACTGTGACGGGCAAGACAAAGGCGAATTTTCGCGATTTTCGGAATAATTTTCTTTTCAAGTATTTGATAGAGCAATATTTAGAGAGTATTTATCCGAATATATGTATGTACCCAGATTTTTATTAATATATAATCATCCGAGAAAATGTGTGCACCTTTATGAACCTTGCATATTAATTTAAAAAAATTGCGAATCCATATATTTGGATATATACTGTGTAAATATTCCTCTATCAAATACTTAAAAATTAATGATTATATAGTATTTATTTAAATTGCAATCAAGCAGCCGACACGAACGGACGTGTTTACCGTAAAAATCGTTCAGCGCAAATTCAAGCTAAATAAGCGCTATAGCCAATTAGGAAAAGTGAAAAGTGCAAACGCTAACCAAAGCAAAGTGCAAAGTGCGGTAGAAAGCCCCAGTGGCTGGTTGACCCAATTCGAGTGCATGAACTCCCGTGTGAAAAGTGCTTTGCAATCATTCTAAGTACATGAACTTGTGAGCGCGAAGTCAATAACCCCTTAATTCAAGCAGACTGAACATGCGCCAGATCCAGTGCAAGTGTTGCAAAAAAAAATTCTACGAACCAACAATATAGAAACTGCCTATCAATAAATAAATGTTTCCCTTTAGCTGTAATAAATGTGAACGGCCCTTTGGCTGTGTGGAAGTTGATTTGTGATGTGGGATATGTTCCACAAGCGGTTAGTCAGTTGAGCATCAACGTTGTGACAAGCAGGAATATGTGTAAGATCTTGAACAAATAAAATAAATTAAAATCAGTGGTAGTTTGTTTTCTTAACAAAAACCTTGCACATTACATGGTGTCAGAAGTGCAGGAACCATTGGATTAAAAGTATTTGCCTGAAAGGTTATTCCGGAGACTTCAGCGCCATCAGGACATTTCATATCATCGGGCTGTTAAAATGGCTGCAAATGAACGTGCACCGCCGGAGTTGGATTGCTCTGACTTAGCAAATGAGTGGCCGAACTGGAAGCGTAATTTTATGGTGTACATGATTGCCAGTGGTAAATCGGGTGAGCAAGAAACGATAAAAATTGCTAATTTCATCTGGTTGATTGGTACAAATGGTGCAAATATTTACAATACATTGTTTCCAAATAACGGAGCGTCGGACTCATTGCTCGGTACGGTTAGAGCAGGTGATGCAGTTATACAACGTACATTGGATGAGGTGCTAGAAAAGTTTGATCGACATTGTTTGCCGCAACGAAATGTTGCCATGGAGTCGTACAAATTCAATGTGATTTCACAAAAAGAAGGACAAACATTCGTGGAATTTGAAACGGAATTTAGAACACAGGTGCGTCACTGTGAATTTAGGTGTGAATGTGGAAAATCGTTCGAGGATCGAATGTTGCGTGACAGAATTGTTGTGGGAGTCCATGAGAAAAAATTGCAGTTGAGATTGTTGGACGGTAGTAATGAGCAGTTGGCACAGGTAATTGCTACTTGTAAATCATATGAGGTGGCTAATGCAAACAAGAACATCTTGGATGCGAGGAAATCATCGGTGGACACAATCGGAGCATGCGAGAGCTCTGAACCAGCATCCGTTGCGGCTATTGGTCGTTTCTGTTTCAACTGTGGTCAGCCATGGAAGTTTGGTCACATGGAGGAGTGCAGAGCTAAGAATGTCATCTGTCATTCATGTTCCAAGAAGGGTCACTTCCAAAAAATGTGCCGAAAATCAAAACAACAGACATCAGAAGCAAGACGGGCCACCGGAAAGGAGAGGAATAGTAACATCAAGCAAAATATCGCCGGAGTTGGTTGGAATGATGTGCGAGGTAACCTTGGTGATGAATCTAGTAAATTAAGTGGCTTACTTAGTTCTAAAAAAATCCTTAGGCTAAATTCACTCAGATCGGGGCGCAAGCGTTGGACCAAGAAATATTTGATAGGAAACGAGATCGTAACATTTAAATTGGATACCGGGGCTGATGTCAATTGCATTCCATTAAATTTGATTAAAAAATTAAAAGTTGTACTAGACAATCAAAATAATGATTATCCGGTTTTTGATTATAATGATAAAAAAATAAAAATTTTTGGTACCACTCAACTTAGCTGTGTGGATGTGGATTTGAAATCAAAGCAATTGGCTGAGTTTGTAGTTGTTGGTGACAAATGCGAGCCGGTGCTGGGGTTCGAGACTTGTGAGAAGTTCGGATTGGTTAAGCGTTTGGATGTGAGTAGTATTGTATGCCAAAAAAACAAAGGAATCATTCATGAAAAAAAATAAAGATGTTTTTCGCGGACTTGGAAAATTTCCCGGAACGTTTTCAATTAAGTTAAAGGAAAATTCGGCGCCTGTCCTTCATTATAGGAAACGGGTCCCAAACTCATTAACGGATAAATTAAAATCGGAACTTGAGAGGATGGTGCGGGATGAAATAATTTCACCTGTTGATTACCCAACCGATTGGGTCAATAATTTACAAATAGTTGAAAAACCAAATGGAAGCCTTAGGGTTTGCCTAGATCCAAAGCCACTCAATGAGTGCATTAAACGCGAACATTTTTTGATTCCCACAATTGATGACTTAACGTCGGGATTGGCAAATAAACGAGTTTTTTCGGTTCTTGATTTGAGCAGTGGGTTTTGGCACATGAAATTGGATGAGGCAAGTTCAAATTTAACAACGTTTATGACCCCATTCGGTAGATTTAAATTCAATCGCGTGCCATTCGGCCTTAATTGCGCACCGGAAATGTTTCAGCGGGAAATGATTAAAATCTTTGGAGATATACAAGGGGTCGTTATTTATTTCGATGACATAGTTATTTGCGCGGAAAATGAGGATGAACATGATCTAATCATGAATTTGGTAATGGGTAGAGCTCGGGTTAATAATGTAAAATTTAATCCGGATAAGATTCAGTATCGACGTCGTGAGGTAAGGTTTATGGGAAATATTTTATCGGAAGGAAAGATTAAAGCGGACTTAAAGTATGGCGAGGCAATTTTGAAAATGGAGAAACCAAGAAATAAATCGGACGTCTTGAGATTCTTGGGTCTTCTAAAGTACTTGGCAAGATTTATTCCAAATCTATCAAAACAAACAGCGGAATTACGAGGGTTAACACGAAATAATGTAGAATTTGAATGGACGGAAAAGCACGATGCGGAGTTCAAAGGATTGCTCAATGTCGTAACATCTGAGCCAGTGCTGGCCATCTATGATCCGGGGGTGCCTGTAATAGTACAGACTGATGCATCCAAGGATGGGCTGGGTTGTGTAATCAGTCAAAACGGACATCCGGTAGCGTTCGCTTCACGAACCCTCAGTAAAAGTGAAAAGAAATGGGCACAGATTGAGAAGGAACTTTTGTCTATTGTTTTCGCGTGTCAGAGGTTTCATTTTCTTTTGTATGGTCGGGAGTTCACAGTCGAAACCGACCATAAGCCTCTGGAAGCGCTGGTCAGGAGAGACATTGATGATGTGACAATGCGACTTCAGCGTATGTTCATGTTTCTTCTTAAGTATCCCCATATGAAGGTAATTTATAAACCGGGTAAGGAAATGTTGGTGGCGGATTGTTTGTCAAGAGCACAATTGAAAGAGGTTTCGGAGATCAGGGGACTTTCGGGAGTAATTCATTCAGTAACCAGGTCGGTTTGTTTAACGGAGGAGAATTACAATTTTTATCGGAAAACGCTGGATAATGATAGAGAATATTCACGGATATGTAAGTACGTCAGGGATGGCTGGCCGGGCTTCCATCAACTTGATGACCTGAGTCAACATTTTTATAAAGTAAAATCGGAGTTGCATGTTGAAAACGGATTACTGTTTTTAAATCATAGGTTGGTAATTCCGGTGGCTATGCAACGGAAAATGTCGGTTTGGTTGCATTTGCCTCATTTGGGAATTGAAAAAACACTTGCACGTGCAAGAATGCTGTATTATTGGCCTGGAATGAATGTGCAGATAAGAGATTTGGTTGCTTCATGCAGAATTTGTGAGAGGTTTAGGCGCGAAAATCAAAAGGAGCCTCTAATTAGGGAGGAAATCCCGAAATATCCGTTTCATACAGTGGCAATGGATCTTTTTGAGTACGCAGGTCATGATTACATTGCACTCATTGATGCGTACTCGAATTACCTTATGGCCGTTAACGTTCGGAATAAAACGTCGAAACACATTATAGATGTAATCTGTCAATTGTTTGACAAGCTGGGATACCCGACAATCATTAGATGTGACAATAGTCCATTTGGGTCGGTGGGGTTCAGGCAATTCGCAGCTGAATGTAATATTCAATTCAAGTTTTCAAGTCCAAGATATCCACAGAGCAATGGTTTGGCTGAAAAGGGCGTGGCTATTGCGAAGAATATTCTTAAACGATGTTGTGAGGCAAACGATGGTGATCAATTTCAGTATCGTTTGCTGGAATATAACACAACACCTTTGGCGGGCATGCATATGACTCCATCCGAATTGTTTTTTGGCAGACTTGTAAAAACTAGGTTACCAGTATCAGGTTCGCTTTTGATCAGGAGCAGCGTAGATGAATCCGAAATTCAGAACAAATTAAAAGAAAAAAAGGAAAAACAAAAATATTATTATGATAGGAATGCTAGGTCATTACCGGTATTGAGCGTGGGAGATTTGGTCATTTTTAAGAAAAACTGCAAGGAATGGCATTATGGGAAAGTTGTTGCAACTTTTAACGATCGATCGTATGTTATCAGGGATAGTTTTAACAATCATTTTAGACGTAATCGACGTTTTATTGCTAAGACTAAAAATAATAATTTCGATGCTGATGATTTGTTGTGTGAGGAAAACGTTAGGAGCAGTAAAGGCAATACCTCGGGTGGTTTGAAGGAAATTGATATTGTAACTCCACCTCAAATTAATCACAATGAACACCATGAGAGTGATTCAGTGACGTTGGAGGTTTCAACTAGTAGTAATACAGATAATTGTAATGTGGCTGAACCAGTATTTTCCGTTGAAGTTGAGAATCCTGTGGCCGTCGCTGCCAGTCAGAATATTTCCGGGACATCTGGTTCAGAAGCAGCTAGTTCACGAACATCTAATGTAACACCCGTGGAACCTTTGAGAACTAGAAGTGGTCGTGAGAGTAGAGCTCCAAAGCGTTTTGGTAGAGACTATGGAATTTAAATAGGGTCAAAGAGCAAATAAATTAAAATAAAATTAAGTTAAAAAAAAAAAAAAAAAAAAAGCGTGTAATAAATGTGAACGGCCCTTTGGCTGTGTGGAAGTTGATTTGTGATGTGGGATATGTTCCACAAGCGGTTAGTCAGTTGAGCATCAACGTTGTGACAAGCAGGACTATGTGTAAGATCTTGAACAAATAAAATAAATTAAAATCAGTGGTAGTTTGTTTTCTTAACAAAAACCTTGCACATTACATTAGCAATAATATACAAACTAGCACTGCGCTGAAGACTGCTAAATCCCCAGCAAACGAATCAAATGTAATGTATGAATCAATGTCCTCTGACACAGGCCCCGAAGAAGCCATTTCTCTCATTACTAAATCATCCACTGGAAGACCGATACAAACAGGAATGGAAAGATATATAACTATAACCGAAAAGAGAAAACGCAGCCCTCAGGCAAACAGCACTGAACGCGCTGCCAAAATTACTAAAGAGAATGTAGAAAGCAATGAAAACTACTACTCTATACTTGATAACCAGGCTGCAACAACAAAAAATAAAGAAACTAACGACCCTGTCATTGAATTCAAACCACCACCTATTTATATCAGACAAGCTAGCAATTCTGAGTTAGTTAACGGAATTAAAAAGATAATCGGCGAAGACAACTTTTATATTGTGGACCTCCTACGGGGCAATATTAAAGAAACAAAAGTACAAGCAAAGAAAGAGGTCCATTATACTCAAATTGTTAACTGGCTGGAGAGCCAAAAAATAAAGTTCTACACGTACATACTCAAAAGCGCCAAAGGACTTAGAGTCGTAATTAAAGGAATCGATTCCAATGTGAGCGCAGAAGAAATCATGGAAGATTTAAAAGTACAAGGCTTTGAAGCCAAAACGGTCTACAACATCCTCAATAAATTCAAAATACCGCAGCCTATGTTCAAAGTAGAGCTTACGCCGGAGTCCAGCAAGGCGCCAGAAGGCCAAATCCATCCTATCTACAGCCTCAGGTTTATTCTCAACCGGAAAATCACCGTTGAAGAACCCTACAAAAGATCAGCTTTCGTGCAGTGTGCTAACTGCCAGGAATTCGGGCATACAAGAACCTACTGCAAGCTAACTAACGTCTGTGTTGCATGTGGGGAGCTACACCAAACCAGCTCCTGCACAAAGGACAAAAACAACCCGCAAAGCAAAAAATGCGGTAATTGCAACGGCAACCACACGGCCAACTACAGAGGTTGCCCGGTATATACCGCAATCAACAAATCAAACAGATATGCCAAACAGTCCGCGTCAAAATCCAGAGCCATCCCATCTTCAGCTGCACAAACGGCCACTCAAGATGGGACAACCTATTCAATCCCTGCAACTAACCCAAATCAGCCCAAACAATCAGGTAATAGCTTTACTTTTGCGGAAGCAGTCAAAAACTGCCCACTAAAGGGTAGTAACCCCCCTCAACAAAGTGAAATTCTGCAAATCCTATTATCACTGACAACCAATATCCAGCAACTAACCAATACGATGAACCAAATGCAAACTATGCTAGCCAAACAAACTGAAATACTAGCTAAATTAATTAAGCCATGAGGACATATAACGCTGCTCAATGGAATGCGAACGGTATTACTAACCATAAGAATGAACTAGAACTTTTCCTCAACAATAACAATATTGACATTATGTTAATTGCTGAAACACACCTCACCAGCAAGCACTGCTTCAAAATAAAGGGCTACATATGTTATAACAACAACCATCCGGAAGATAGACCTCAGGGCGGTACGGCTATACTAATAAAAAACTGTCAGCAGAGTCAACGATCAATGTACACCCAGAGAAAAAACTATTGTGAAATTACCTAAACCAGCTTGGGTAAAATATTTTGTATGTAAGTTAAAACTTAGGTAAAAACTGCCCTTGCATTTTGTTTGTTTATACCAGGCTTAGGCTTTCTTAGATTGGGTAAATTATCTAAAATAACTTAGGTATTTTGCCTTAGCAGATTTTATACAAGACTTAGCTTATTTACCTAAGTCATTGTATGATATTTAAAGTTGGATGTATAAAACACTCGCTAATAATTTTGTCTCTGACTTTACCCAAGGACTTAGGCAATTTTTCTTAGAAAAAATGTATGTTTTCTCTATCGCATATGGAACAGATCCCATAAATCGGTTGATTCACCTTAGCGCTTGTGTAAAATATACAAGTCAAGCGGCTCTCTAACACAAAAGTATTTGCCCCTGCTGCGCTAAGTCCGCAAAAGTGTGTATTGTGTGTTTTCAGAGTTATAGTTATAGTAGTGCGTTGTTGAGCAATCTCGTTGCGCCTCGCCGTCATATTGAGTTATTCACTCAGGAGGTTCGGGTCGTGAAAAGTTATATCAGTGTTATTAAAGTTAATAGTGAAATTGGAATATTGTCTTCGCATGTCTACAATCATAGAAAGGTAAGTTTAATTACCTTGCTGCAATAATTGATTATTAACAAAGGTTTTATGTAATAGAGATGCTATGACAAAACATTTTGTAAATTCTCAGACTTTGGTGGAACATCTAAAAATTATTCACGGGTTTAACAAAACAAGTCTCTAAAGACCTTAAAAAGTGTGGTTAATTTTGTCTTCGCATCTTTGAATTCATAAACAGGTTAGTTTAATTATCTTGTTACATTACACAATTAATAATTATAAACGATTGTTCCGTCCAGCGTTTGGAGTACGAATTTTCAAAATTTTCAGACTTAAGTCGGATATTAATATTATTCTGTTTAATTGAAAAAGTCTCTCTCAATCCTTAAAAAGTTTCGTTAATTCTGTTTTCGCTTTGCAATCATTAACAGCTTTTTACATCCATTTATTAACAATTATAAACAATGGTTCTGTGTAGTATTTGTAAAACGAATTTTGAAAATTCTCAGATTTTAGTCGGACATCTAAAAATTATTCACGGGTTTAATAAAACAAGTTCATACGAATGTTGCGAAAATGGCTGTCAGCAATTATTTCAAAATAGTTCCGCTTTTAAAAGGCATTTAATTAAAGTCCATGAGTGTGAAAAAAATTCCGATAAATTAAATCAACAGAGCTTTGCTTGTACCAATATTGGCAATTCTACATCTGCGCCAGTTAATAGAGAAGATATACATTTTAATAATGATAGGGAAGACAGACATGTTAATAACTCGAGAAACGAGGAAATCGATACAAGCACATTAAAGCAACAAATATTTACTAACTTACTTGAATTTATTCTAACCTTGCACAATAACAACAATTTTACTAGAAAAGATGTAGAACATATTGAAACAATAGTGAATGAACTTGTGGTGTTACCAATATTTCAATATTTGAAGATGTTATCAACTAAATTCTGTCGGGAAGATGCTGTTGAAATTGATTTGTTTTCAGGTCTCTATAAAGAGTTTTGCTCATCGGTCAATTCAGAGCACAAATTACTGAAGTATCTGTCCCAAAACGATGCCTATGAGAAACCCAAAGAATTTTTTATAAATAAAGAAATCTCAAATGTTCACCAAAGCGGAGTTTTCGCAATTGCAGAAAAGGTAGATAAAGGTGTAGTAATGCCATTAGAGTTTCAATTTCGTAAGGTATTTGAGAAAGATTTTGTTTTAGCAGAATGCCTTGAGTTTATGGAAAAATGTAATGTCGGAAGTTGTAAATTAAACAATTTTGTGCAAGGTGAGTTATGGCAAGAAAAAAAGAAATTATACGACGGAAAAATACTTATTCCATATTTTTTATACGTAGATGATTTCGAAATTAACAACCCTCTTGGTTCGCACGCAGGAAATCAGTCTATTACTGCTATTTATTATTCGTTCCCTACTTTACCAAATAATTCGAAATTAAATCAGATATACTTGGCTGCCTTATTAAAAGCTGTAGATGTTAAAAATTATGGAAACGACTTGACAATGCACACCTTAATTCAAAAAGTTATCTCTTTAGAAGTTAACGGGATAAATTGCAAACTAAATGGAACTGATACCAATATTCATTTTATATTGGGACTCGTTATCGGTGACAATTTAGGTCTTAACCAATTACTCGAATTTAGTAAATCGTTTTCTGCTAATTTTTATTGTAGGTTTTGTACTGATAACAAAATAACAACATCTACCTTATCAACTGAAAATATGGGTTCCTTGCGAAATATTGAAAATTATAATAAGAGCGTACAAATTTCTGATGTGTCTTTAACCGGAATTTCAAAAAATTCGTTGTTTAATCAAATTCCCTCATTTCACGTTACAACTAATTTCGCTGTAGACATTATGCACGATATTTTTGAAGGAGTTGCTCACTATAATCTTTCACATATTTTGACTTATTGCATAAATAAGCGATTTTTTACAATTGAAAATTTTAACCAAATAAAAAAAAATTTCTCTTACGGAGAAACTGAAATTGGAAACATTTGCAAAGATGTATCAGTGGCTCACCTAAATAAGAAAAAATTTAATACCTCTGCTAGGGAAATGTGGACATTGGTACATCATATTACATTAATAATTGGTCATTTGGTGCCAACCAACGATGAAGTATGGATATTTACTTGTACGTTTATTAAAATAGTTGATTCTCTGCTTTTATCAAGTTTTACAGAAGAAAAATTGCTGGAATTAGAAGAATTAATTAGAAAACATAATGAATTGTACATTAAATTATTTGATGACACTCTTAAACCCAAACATCATCTTCTGCTTCATTATCCTCGAATTATAAGAAAATCGGGACCTCCAAAATTATTTTGGTGTTTTAGGTTCGAAGGGAAACATCGCGAACTAAAAACATACGCCAAAGTAATAACTAGCAGAAAAAACATACTTATTTCACTAGCTACAAAATTTCAACTAAAATTTGCTGTTAACTTAACGAAAGAGAACCTAAAATCAATATCTTGTGAAGAATCCAAAAAATTGGTATTGGAAGACGAGAATTTCGTGATAAACTCTTTAAAAATATCCTCGACCGATTTTTCTTGTTTTTCTCAAATATTATATAAAGGAATTTGCTACAAGGCTGGCTTTTTCTTATCAAAATCTTCGGAGGATACCACTGAGGTATACTGTATTATTAAAGTTATTGTTGTTTTTGAGAGAAATGTTTATATAATGTGTTCACTAGTTCCAACTCATTTCAATCATCATTATTTAGCGTACGAATTATCAACTGTCAATAACGATGATATCTCTATTTTACCAATATCATGTTTCGATGGTCCTCCAGTCTATTTTCATATATTACCTAACTCAAAAACTATGTTAAGACTAAAATGTTATTTTAACAATATGTAAAAATGTAAAAAGCCGTTATCATACCAATGTTTTTTCTATCATTAAGGATCAGTTACTAAACAATTACTAACAGTATCACGTGCAGTTACAAGTACCTAAATGGCAGTCCCACGAATAAATTCAGACACACTTTTCACTGAAAATCCAGACATACTCATTCTGGATAGCAATTATACTATATGTTCACCGGAACAATCAAATATTAATGGATCAGAGACCTTTAAACTATGCACCTCAAATTCAACGCCTTTTAATCTCGCAACTGGAACATTTTTACCGAATACTTTGGCATCTTCATCAGAAAACAATCCACTCTCAGACGCTCCATCCCTAGAATCCCTCTTACGCAATTGGAATCTTTATGATGAACTCTATGAGCTTTTGACTGGTAAGTTAAAATTAGTAATATACTCGTACTTTAAAAGTAGATACAATAGTTTAAAACAGAGAAAACGTTAAAATATGAAAATATTATATAAAAGATATTTTTAAGCTGTCACTTTAACGATTATACAAGAAAAACAATTATAATAATAATTTTTCAACCGGTTTCATTAGAATCCTCGTTTAAGTTATAATATTAAAGTTGAAATAATTTTTAGATTATTTATTCCTCGCAAAGATTATTCAAATCGAAAAAAAGTAAATGATTTTTAATATTTCCTTCGAACAGCTAAAGGAATTACATTGGAAGGACTTAAATATATGAAAGAGCGACATTTAGATGAACTTTTCATGGGAGCAAACTTAAACAGTAAAATTATTTTTGAGTATAAACTTTCTCTTTGGCAAAATGAATATGTAAGTTTTAAAATTTTAACATATTTCCGTAATATTTCAATCATTTTCCTTTAGGGTATACATAATTTAAATTCAGCATCCGACAATGATACTTTACCAATAACCTCCTCTATTGAGTCGTGGATAAATAATGTAAATTCACCATCAGTACATAGCAGAGCCAGTGCGAATTCGCCATCTACAAGCAGCAGGAATTCAGACGACGTAAGTTTTTCTAATTTTTTCTGAAATTTTTCTTTTTGCTAGACACATAATTGTTTATTTTTCTACGTAGATGTCTGTAAAAGATATAATATGTAGAACTGAACAAGGAAAATCAATTTTAAAACGATACCTTGAAGAAGGTTCCCTTTGTCCGGATGCTCGAAGAGAGCTTGTTCATAAAATCATACAATATTACATTGAAAATAACATCTCTCTATCGGTATCAAAATGTAAAAGCCTAGGAGAACAAATTGTAAAAATGTTCCCTAGTGAGCAAATGGTACATTATTATACTTTTGTTACAATAATTCTTTTCCTTTTCTTATAATGAAAACAAATAGTCATATGCTTAAAAACTGAGTATAAGCTCAGTTTCGATTTTTGTTATAGAAAATCCTATGTTTCATCTTATTCAAATTGAGATTGAGCTTTATGTAAAGACTTAAATTGAGCCTTTGCTCAGTTTTTAAGCATATAAGCCATTGGTGCTTCCGACGCTGCTATTATGCATTGTATTGTAGACAACATATTTTATCGGGAGGGGAAAAAACCCACCCAAAGGCAAACTGTGGGACAGGTATCAAGGCAGAAAGCGCGCTTTGCGGAAGCTTCGAACGTTTACAAAACCTCTAAAGACAATACCGAATAATAAAATTGAAGAAATATCTGACCCAGGTTAAACATTTTACTAAATGTGCATTTACGCAAATAACCTTTTAATCTTAGGACTAACTGAAGAAGAACTTCAAGGATTATCCCAAAGTTTAAAGCATTTAAGAAAGTGGGATGAAGTTCTTTTGAACTGGAAACAAACATTAAAATACAGGAGAGAACAGTTGAATTCTAATTTAACTCTACAACAAATTTTTAAAAACTGGCCTCTTTACAAATATTCTCAGGCACCAGAATTAGTAAGTACATATTCTCCATTGTACTTTCTATATTATCCTTCATTTTATTAGTTTAATTAATTACAAAAAGACTTAACAAATATTTTATTATAAATTTTAAACTATTTTTTTTCTATTTTATTACAGATTGAAATTGACTACTGTTATACCCTAGACAGACAGCGCACGTAAATTACTAATTTATACTAATTAGTAATTTAGACGTTGTGTGCCATGGGCTCATTTAGCTAAATCACGAAAATCTTGATAATTAATGATTTGCTAAATGACCAAATTCTCTTCATCATTTATACCTAAATGAGGCAAAATGTGCTAGAGTTTAGCTGTTTTGTACTTCTATACCAATTTTTAACATTACTGTGCGCTTTCCATTGCATAAAACAAGAAGAAGGAAAATATTTGTCAATTTTTGAAACCGGTGAATCAACTAAAAAACCGACATAGTTGAAAAAGAAGTGCCTGGGACGTGGAGCAGGAACTGCTCTTGTTGAATCTGTGGCATAAGGCCATTGAGGACTTCGGAAATCCAGGCGCTATTCTTGGTTGTCACATGGGAAATGTGACAATTGTCAGCTGATCGTTTCTAATTAATTAGTGGCTGTGTGTGTCACCACTTCACTAATTAGTAATTTAGGCTAAATGACTCATTTAGTAAATGATGATTTAGAGCGTTGTCTGTCTAGGGTATTATATTCATCCGGATAAAACATTTTCGTTTATGCGTTGGGAAAAGTTCTGCGAATTAGCATTGCCATTATTTGAGGAAAGGATCAAGGACGCTGCAGCAAAATCCTTGTTGAAAGAAGTACTTAAAAGGAAGGACGAGCTTAACATAGGTATGTTAAATCCTCTTTATACGAGTATGTTTAAACCATTAACATGTTTCAGATAATAAGAACATAATGTTCCTGCAATTGATTCACGCCATTTTGGTGCCGGCATCAAGGATTTCAGCGGGGAAAAGGGTCAAATACACAATTAGAGATTCCCAGGAAGCTTTTACTTTATTGGTCTCACAAAGCAGCCATGTTGCCAATAAAATGGCGGAAAAACGTCTGCAATGTTTAAAATCAAGTTCAACATTACAACCGCTCATAATAGCTACTGGAAATGAGTACGAATATAATAATTTCTACGTTGATATTGACGGAGAGAAGTTCCAATTTCAATCGTATTTAGATGCGGTACAATTTTGTTTTAAGGTCTTTTTTGTCTTAAATTTAAAATTTCCGAACGAATGTGTGGCTGTTTGGATTTTTATTCAAAAATTTCCTTTTTCGATCCAAGAAACGCAAGAAGAATTTTCAATTGTAGGAACTTTTATAGCGGATCTGCAGCGCTTAATCTGTTAACTGATTATGTCGCATATATGCGTCAATTTCAAAAGTTCACTTTTTATTTAATAGCGTTTATGTACGTCATGTTGAACAAGAAAATAAACTTTTGAAATTTACGCATATATGCGACATAATCAGTTATACCATTTTCAAGCAACATTTCACCTTTTCCCACGCAAAAATATCTTTTTCCATTTCAAATTTATATAAACACATTTCAAATGTGTTTTTTTTCTATTTCAAAAGTACTGAATTCCAAAACATTAGTATCGAAATTGAACACAAAAGTGCTCATTATTCCATACGTTGCATTTGGAATAATGAGCACTTTTATTATAAATTTCGATATGTACTAATGTTTTGGAATTCAGTACTTTTGAAATAAAAAAGAGCACTTTTGAAATGTATTTTTATGCATTTGAAATGGAAAAAGATATTTTTGCGTGGGAAAAGGTGAAATGTTGCTTAAAAATGGCATAACAGGTTAAGCGCTAAAGATCCGCTGTAAAAGTTCTAATAATAATAATCAGTTAACGGGTTAATCCATTAAAATGAATTGTGAATTGAATTTGTAATGTAAAACCACAATATTTTCAATAAAAGAAATACAAACATTAACATATTGCATTTTCTTATCTCACAGATTCAAAAATTGTGTAACGCTTTATCATAGTTTAGTTGTTTACATTATATGTACATCCCAACTAACAATATTTCTCTTACAAAGCTCTTCAAGAGTTTTATGAGAATTAAAATAGTTTTTAACTAAGATAATAACTTTAAAAAATTACTCCTTTAATCTTCTTGAAGAGCATTACTATCCAAGAAGTGGCGTATGAAATTAGCCTGATAAAGCATTAATAGCTTTCGTAAAGAGTTCTTCAAATCACTAAGAAGAATTTTTTAAAAGCAGATATAAGTATTAATATCTGTAAAAGTACTTTACGCGAGCTAAATTTCTAATAATAACTTTTAACAAGTGTATTAGAAACCTTTAAAATTACTCTTGATTAAAGCTTACGAAGTTATTTTAAGAATAAATATTTGTAGTGTTTTTCAATAAGTAGATTTACATGAGAAACTTCAAATAAGATTTTCATCTTATATAATATTCTTGTCATTTAGTTATATCTATCTTCTTGTAAAATCTTGTAAGAAGACTTTATGAAAGTTAAAGCAATAATTTGTCTCAAACATGTTTGTATTTTCACATAATCAATAAAATCATAATTTCGATTAGGGATTTCACCAATAGGCAGTGGTGATATTACTGCAAAAAAAATTATACTGATGAAATGTGGTCTGATTTTTCCAAAAAATACTCATCGCCATCAAAATTTTACAAATTAATCAACATGAAATTTTACAAATTAATCAACGTGAAATTTTTATTAAAATTAATTTCCTTAAACAGTTCAAAAATGTGTCTAAAATAATGTTATTGCTAGATAATATTTTCAAAAAAAAAATTTTGTAAACTAAATATTTTATTTTCAAATCTAATTGCTAACGAGTATATTTTCCCTTTTTGAATTTTTTTTCAATGACAACCAAAAATGGCCGGTTGTTGTTGTCTTCTTTAAAGTGTTTTTTAGGATACTTTAATGAATTTTCTCGTATAAACTGCTGTTATTAGTGAAATAAAAGAGCACATTCTTATAAAATAATTTTTTAAGACTATTATAATAAACAATTCTTCTCTTTTACTCTTATTCGACTCTTATAAGAACTTACTGCTATATTATTCTTCTTTAAAAGTATTACCAAACTATCAATTACAAAATATTTGTGGCTAAAGTTATAATAAGCACCTAATAGAAATATATTCTCGACTAAAGTTGTTATAGGACTATTATCAGGACTATTATTAGAAAAAAGTTACTACACGAGTCCTATTACGAATAGTTCTTATATTACACCATAAATTATGTTATGGAAATATATATTCTTGTCTAAGATTGTTTAAAGAGCTTTTTAAATCTTCAGTTTATCGTTAAAGCTGTACTAGTACAAGTTTTGTCATAGTTTGACAGTTGATTTGAGTGAATCGTGATTTTTAAGTCTGGCCTACCTCTTAAATAAAATGTTTAAAATAGTGCAAACTACTGAAAATAACAAACAGTTGCTTTCCATCGTGCCAGAAGGTTGGGAAATAAGTGGAAAATTATACTGGCCACCCACTAAAACGTCAAAACTGGAATTAAGAAACTTAATTCGTACCGGCAACACAAAGCCTTCTAATGACTGGATGATCATGAAGTGCAAGAAAAAACGAGACAATATAGCTTCATATCAGGTGGCTGAGGGTATTTTGTCTGAAATGATCTTCCAAACAGACAGCGATGCACCAACTGCTACTACAATTAATGTAAAAAGGAATTGTAGAGCGCGGACTGCATCAGGGTTAGATTTAAATGCATCCATAGAAAAGATAGAGCAACCGACAGCCAAATCGATGGTAAGTGTGAAAAACAACTATATTTACTTTAATAAAAAAGTGTATAAACATATGTAGAGCATAATACGGAATTACATCGAAAAAGAAGATGTTCGGGACGAATTAAATGAGGAACCGCCGTTCCAAGATGAGCAACTTCACCATCAAATATCATATCCGGAGCAACAAATCTTTTTAGCAGAGGATGATGGTCCCTCCTACATAGATTTATCATCAATACTGCCACCGAGAGATAACTGCGAAAACAGCAAAATTGATGAGTTGTTAAAAATTGTTGGAGATCTTTCCAGATCCGTAGCAAGAATTGAAGCTAAGGTGGACACTTTAGGAAAAATAATTGCTTCTGAGGTAAAAACTTGGATTTATTTAATTTAAGTCTGCTTAATTATTTTCTTTCTAGCCTACCACTCCCAACTTAGGAGCTGCTACTAATATTAATAAACTGGAAAATATTAATAAAATGACTACAACTTCAGATGTAGATGAGTTCGAGAATCACTTATCCTCGCCGGAATATTTTGAAAATATGGTATTTGTGATGAAATGTTAGGAAGTTGCGAACATTTGTAATTTAGTTTTACGTTTTAGAAGAAAACAATTCGAACGATTGTTGGGAGTGCTCCACAAAATGGGACCAGCTTATGCTACATAATTGTGGACAGGCTTTTTGATAGAAAGCTGTTTTTACACTACTCGTGGAGTGGAGGCACTCGCAATTCCGAAAGGCCGAAGAAACGTTTTGCAGATTATAAGAGTATTTTGCGTTTCTTCCTCGAAATTGCCATCGCAAATGATGCGAATTTTTCTGAACGAGACGTAGAGCTATTTTACAAACAAATTTTGAAAAATGCCGGAGCACGATGTAAACCTTCTGTGCGCCAATCGGCGAGAAAAGTACGATGTCATCGTATTGCTGGTACGGAAGATGACGAAAAATCACCTCTCGACGCAGTGGATAAGTAATGTATACTTTAACCAATGAAATATAAAATGAAAGGATTATTAGTGTTTTATTTTCTTTAACCCAAATAAATCGAAAGCTCTTGATTAACGATATTATCACAAATTCCTGTTGAAAAAATTGAAAAAAAAAACAAAGAATTACTGTAACGTGGTCCTAAAATTTGGCGTGCTATTAAAATTGAATGCTTTATATAAAAGAAGTTTATTTGAGTTTTAGTAATATTATTAAAAACAAATCAGGTATATTTCATTGTCAGACTGAATTTAATACATAAGGATATACATAAAGACTTACAATATAATTTTTTAGTTTAGTGTATGAATTAATGGTGTGAATATTGTTGCGGTTTCATTGTAAGTAACAGCTACCATTTTACATTTTATCTCACTCAATTCATATGATACTAACTCTTCATCTAATTCACAATTAGACTTATATATATGCAAATATGATGACCTTATTGGAGTATCAAAAAAATTAGTTATTTCTTTTACATTATGTCCACAAACATAAAGATGACCATTTTGAAGTGATGCATATTTATATTGAAACAACACATTTGCATTTGTTAAACACCATCTATTCCTGACATCGTTATTTAACATGAAATCAGCCGTAATTTCAATTTTTGAATAGTCGATTTTACCGGGTATATCGCTTAAAATTTTATTTTTGAGAAAAGGATACTGCTTTGAATTCTCGTTGCTGTCTTCATGATCCACCAGTTTACTCATTTCAGACAATCTTTTAGCTACCTGTACTAAGGGTCGATTTCCCTGACGTAATAACATTTTTATTTGATACAACATATTCTCGAATGGGTAAGCATGGAAAGTTGACAAACTTCCAAACTTCCGGACATCTTCTACTAAATGAGTTAGATTGTGTACGTTGCTTGTAATATATGCCTCACCATAAATATCCCTATAAATTTCGACATAATATTCCAGCAATTGCTCGGCAATATCAAGATATCTACTTATGTATTGTTGAGAAGAGCAAATTGTAACAGCATAGAAAAGCAATAAAAAATGTTGATAAACGTCACTCGCTAGATGGTCTTTCAGAACAACAATGCTTATATAATACAGAAAGGATCGATATTCTAATCCTTTCCAATGAGACAAACAATCCAGGCCTCTAACTTTTCTATGGATTTCGCTGGGCAATTGACATTTCAAAAGGAAATTTGAAATTTCTTCGATATCCTTTGCTGACCACTTTGCTCTAAATGTTTTAAAGCTTCCATCTCTCCAGCCAAATAAGCACCTATGGAAAATGAAAGCAGTTTAAGTAATGAGTTTGAAACTGATTTTTGGTTAGTCTCGCAGCCAGATCTTTTTTTTTAATGTAATAAAGAGTTCATCGATATTATCAAAAAATATAATAAAATGTCAGAAGTTTATAAGTTTTGTTTACATTGATAGCCTTTATCGAAATAGGTATATTTTATTAAAGACTAATGAAACTTTCCCCGTTTATCAAATTGACTTTTCTACCTTTTCATTACGCCTAGATCTATTAAATGTAAAGCGTCCCCTACAGGAAAGTCTTCAATCATATCAATAGGCAGCTTCTCCAACGGTGTCACATACTTATGATGTGATCCATAAATCTAAAATTTTATACAACAAAGGATTAATTGGTCTGAAATTGATAACGAAGCAATTGATACCTTTTCACGAAAACCTCTGTTGTGTCTTCTTGGACATTGAGCACGTGGAAAAATATTACAATGCGATTCGTATGAATATTCGCCTATTGTTGTGCATTTTTGACATCCATGCTGACTGTTAAAATTTGCTACGCCTTTTATGTATGCTCTTGCAGGAGAGTCGCATATTATAGCTCTTATGGAGACAGTAAACAGATGTCCATTTATAAGTATTCCCTGTGAAATTATTTCTTCCATTTCATTCACAAAAGGTGATATAAAGTCTTCCAGACTACTAGGTTTACCAACGCCGGAATAAATGCCAATAACCATCGGCTTAGAGTTAGGCAATTCAAAAATCTGGCATAAAATCGGCCAAAATTCTTCTCTTGAACTTTTGGCAATAGGTAATCCATCAAAATTTATATTTAAGGAAATTCGCATTGGTTGCTTGGCATTTCGAAAATAATATTGCAAGCAAACCGATAATCCCTGATGCCAGTATTTACCAGAATTGCCAATTGTCATCAACTGAATGTATTGAGGTGTTTCCAGTAAAGTTCTGGGATCTTTCGGTAATGTAAATGGCATATCAGTGTTTAGAATTTTAATTAAATCTTTTAATGCACTCTGTCTTATATTATAACTCAGCGCCCACGTTTTGAAAGCTTTGACGAAATTTGCTCTTATTATGTCGGCTTGATTAAATTCGTCACAATCAGATTCGTGTTCACCATCATCTAACACTACACCCACGGGCAAAGTGTGGCTGACTGAATATGCTCGATTTTCAGGCTGTGTAGCATTTCCGATATTGCTTTCAATAGCTTCGTCATCCTCGCTGTAATCATAATTGCTGTTTTTAACAACAACTACATTTCCGCGTTTAGCAGGGAGTGATTGTTTTTGTACACACAATAAATAGTTCTGTTTGACTGCTCTAGAGAATGCGCCACTTCTTTTTATCTTTCTCCACCTCATTATTCCGGACGAATTCATTCTAATTAAAATTAAAACGCACTTAATCACACAGACGATCATATAACGTTTATCACACTTGATTGAATTGCATGAACTGTCAGATTGTTTTTTAAGTAATTTGCAAAAAGCTAAATAGTTCTTATAAAGTTCTTATTTAAACTTAATATGAAGTCATTAACTTTTAAAACTTTTACACAGGATCTAGACCAGCTTTAATTCGTATAATGATCTTATAAGATTGTAAACCACAGATTCCAAACACTTGTTTTTAAAAAGCTTTAAGTTAAAGTCTTAAAAGAATTTGTTCAGATTTTTCTTATAATAGCCTAACATAAAACCATTATAAGGCAGTAATCAGAATAAGATGTCTTTTGAAAAGTCTATTTTTACTTTTAAGAGTTTCTACCAAGGGTAGATTCTCTACGAATGCCTTTAAAAGTAATATAAGTGCAACTTCTTAAAGAAACAAAATATAAATCCGCTATTAGAAATTAATTTTACGAAAATTTCTTATAAACCTTTTAAACGCAATATTTCTTTCTGAAAAACCTATTAAGAGCTTTAGAAGTCCATTTAAAATTTGTCTAGGAATATACTCTTACAAATTGTTAGTTGGGATATTATGAGTAATGAATTAGTTGTACTTTTTTGGGCTTAATAATATTCTTCAGTGTTTTTGGCGTACTTTTTTCTAATTTGCTCTTTGTGAGGTAATTTTCTTGCATCCATTTCGAAGTTCTTGTTTAAGGTGAGAAAAACTTGAAATATAATGTTTCCTAATTCTTCTTTCATTTCACAAATGTACGGTCGTGTTTATGTCCGGTGATTGTGGGACTGTTGCAGTTGATTCTCACCAACACCCATGCTGTAAAAGTTTATACAGTGAACGAAGTTTACTTTACACACATTAAATAAGTTGTTATTTCTTAATGTTTTGGATCATCATAACAATAATATTCATTGTTGGAGTTATAATTACATATCTAATTTTGTTACTTTCCAGCATATGAATAAAAAACGCGGTTAACATTATAGAGAAAATATAAATTTTAAATAAAGGTATAAGAATTTCTTTATAAAGATTAGTGGAAAAATTGCGCGTATAATCTTTAAAAATTTTAGCAAATTATACAAAATATTTATAAGAATTGGCAGTTCACTAAAATTTCATATAAGATTGTTTTTATATTTTTAGGTAATTTATCGAAGCTTTAAGTTTGTTGACCTAAGATTATTGTATACAATTACCCTAGTAATTTAAGGCAGTTTACCTGAGCTCCCTATATAAAATTGACATAGCTTGTTTAGTTAATTTACCTAAGCTTCCTTCATAAAACTGCCCTAGTTTTGTTAAGACATTTTCCGAAGCTTTTAGTTAGGTTGCCTAAGTTTCTGTATACGACTGCCGCAATGATTTAGGTGATTTGCCGAAAGTTTTAGTAAGATCACATAAGCTTCATGTATGATACTACTGTAGTATTTTTAGGTAATCAACCGAAATGTTTAGGTGAACTACCTAAGCTTCTTGTATAAAATTGCCTAAGTAATTTTAGGTAATTTGTAAAAGTTCTTGGGTGCTTTCCAAATATTTTTTCCCTAAGCTTTGCCCAAGTTTTTTTGGGTGTCTTACCCAAAAACTTGGAAGACTGGAAAATGCAGTAGCAATAGTGCAATTTATACAAGGTTTTTTAATAAATTTACATAAGTTTTTCTTTCAGTGTATCGGCGTCTTCGGTGCTTTGTACAACTTTGTACCCCTGACGTTGCAGTTTCGACATCAATGAAAAAAATATTGAAAAAAAACGTTTTACGTAATGCCATTCTTCATTGTTATTAATGTTCAACATTGTTTATTGCTATTTCTTTAATTTTTCTGTTAAGATTCTCTGTTAAGTATAAAATGGAAATTGCATGCCTTTTCCAACGAATATAGGGGAGACTGGGGCTGGTTGAGACAGGGGTAGGTTGTTACAGCGGCAATGGTGGCTATACAAAGATAGTAACAGGAACGCTTGAAAGAGAAAAATTACCACGGTGTGATCGGCTAGCCACTTGCCACCCGCTAGTTCCGCCAACGCATTTGTGGGAGGAGCCCTGACACGGTGCTATCAAAACCGCATGTTTCTAACTTTTTATTTTTTTAGTAATATTGGTCTACAGCCTTTTTAAAATTAAAAAATAGTTGTGCGGTAATGTATATTTGTGCCTCAATGCTTTCTTTTTGTGTTAAATATATCATAATACAGTTATTTCTACTAGATTTTTTTCTACTTAACCTTAAAGGCTAAATTTTGGGGTCGGGGCTAAAAGTGACATTTCCTCGGGGCAGGTTGTTACATGTACATCTCGGTAGCATCTGCCTTAGGTTTTGTTTAGGAAAGAAGTTTTTTGTTATTTTTGAGGGTTAAAAGTTACCAATTTTTTTGTTTTTGTGAGGCATAAGGATAAAAGGCATAAAATAAATAGTATGCCAAATTTTTTGTTTAAGAAATAAATTTATAATTTTCATCAAATTCCTAAGCTACCAAATTTGTTATTTGATGAGGCATACAGAGCAGTCGTACACCTTTACACCTTGCAAACATAAAAAGACTGTTTTTTAGGTCTAAATTAAATAAAAAAATATTGATTGCCCTTACTAAAAAGTCTCAGATTATGTTTGTTTTTTGTTGTATCAACCTACCCCGTGTGGTGTAACAACCAGCCCCAGGCACGGGGCTAAAAGTTACACGGCTCTTTTTCCAGAATTCGCGTGTTTATAGCACTTCTAATAGGCGTAAATCTAAAATTCTTCTTAAATTAGAATCTTGAATAGTTATTTAATTGAACAAACTTGGAATTACGTAAAATAATCTAACTAACAAAAAGATATGACAATTTGTTTAAAAAATGTCACAACCAGCCCCAGTCTCCCCTAATGATGAATTTCTGAATTGTTATTAATTGTTGTAATTGTTTATTTACTTTTTTAAGTTGCAATTTTAAAACAATCAAGCATACATGCTCAATTGTATCTCACAATTGGTGAAAAGTTTCAAATATATTTGTCCTTTTGAAGAAGATTTATTAACTGAAATCAACGATTTTTTATTATCTGTTAATTAACAAATAAAAAAAAAATGACGAAAAAGTATTAAATTTTATTAATTTTAATGTTCAGAACAACTTTTCCAAGTTGTCTAACACTTTGCATCAATTTCTTTCTTTTTCTATGATCCTGAAATTCTAATTTGTTTAAACAAAAGGGTGACAAAAAAGGTGGAAACTATAATATCTTACTGAGTCTGTTGTAAACAACTTTGTATTAACTTTTCCACCCATCCAGAATATTTTTACCACTGTATTTGGAAGAAACGTTCGTATTTTTTACTAAACAATTTTGCAATAAACAAAACGGGTGGAAACTTTAATACAAGATGAATAATCATTTATTATATCACCCTCTAACGTTTCCACCCAGGCTGCCTTTTTTATTCAAAGTTATAAACAAAAAACCTTTTTCACCCTTTTTCACCCCTTCGCCGACACCCCTGAGAGTGGAAAAAAATTAGAGCTTCATTTCTCACCGTCCCCAACAACATATACAAAAATGAGCACTCCATCACTATTTTCGGATTCAGAGGTTTTATTGACTGGCCTAAAGTTTAATGCAGTGAAAATGGAAAATTTGCAAGGAACTCCATTGGATTTTAACATGTTAAGTGTTTGTGAGTTATTACCCCAGGAAGCTTCGGATTTTGAGAAAGTGATATCCCTTTTGGCTTCGTGGGGACTTCAGTCGCTGACGGTTGATTTTGCAAGTAAGTTAAATTTCTTCCCGCAGGGTAATATTCTGTAATGGCTCTTCATCGCCCTCGTCTTTTGTAGACAAAGGAATTGACCTAGAAGTTTTAAAAAAATTGACTGTGGACGACATAAACAGGCTCATACCGAATGAACAATTTGGTTTGAGGGTCAAATTCCGTGAGAGATTGTTTGAGTGGCGTCGTGAAAACGTTGGTGATATTAATAATTTATTAAAAACAACATCAACAGCATTGCATCAGTATCTCCATCATCCTCACAAAGTGCAGAAAAACGGAAAGAGCTGGTAATTTTAGAAATTTATAAGGAAAATAAACAGTTATTATTCGATGTAAATCGATGTAAAAACATGAACCAAAAAGAAAATGAAAAGAATTGTTTATAAAGTAAAATATATTTTTGACGTCTTATCGTTAGTATTCTGATATGCTAAAAGAATATATAATACATATATAAAACAAATTGTTGGATTTTAAACATTTGGAAATGTATGTAAATATTCAGAATGTCTTCTTTTACAAAAATACAAAAAATTTCACTGCATGAACAAATTTACTTTTAAAAAATTTTGATATTTAATCTTAATTTGCTTTTTAGAATTTCAATCTCGAATGATATTAATAACTTAATTTTTAATATAAACAATAATTTCTCAATTGAAAATTCACTAAATATTCTTATGTGTGATGATTGAATTTCAAAACTATAGTATGTCTAATTTTTTAGAATTTAAAAGAAATACTTACGTCAAATATTTCCGGAAACGGTTTATTAAAGGATTTTGAAAAAAACAAACAATTGTCCAAAGAAAATAGACGATTTATTACTAAAGCTATTTGCGATTATTGGATAAACAGCAAACAACAAGTTTCTTCTTTAGAATTTAAAAGAGCTGCTGATGAAATTTTAAATTTATTTCCTGGAGAAAATAAGGTAAAATGAATTCAATTTATGGAATAGAAATATTCAGCAAAAGGTATTACTGCAGGAAATTTACATTGGCAATAAGAAACAACGTGGATTACTGGCTCAGAAATATTATTCTTTATGCAAAAAATATCAAAACCAAGGGCTTCTTGATACTCGATATAAACTGAAAAGAAAATTGTCTGAACCAAATGCAAGTGAGGCATCTTGGACTGGTAAGTATTTTATTCTAAATAAAATGTCTTATAATAAATTAGTCAAAATTTCTTTTGGCTTAAAAACAATAAGGAACCTGATATCCTAATTTTTGAAAAGTGGGAGTTGACATTTGCCTTACGGCGGAAACATATTCTCGACGCAACAATAAATTTTTTTGATGAATGGCCTCTTCTTAAGCAGCGAATTGGTGCTTCATTGGTAGGTTGTGAATTTTACAATGTTAACAAAATACTCAAATTATATAAAAATGTTACAGATTCAAATGGACTTTGAGCATATGTACCCCGGAAAAAGTATGAATTTATTTTCCAAATGGTCCAAGTTTAGTAACGAAATTGTACCGATCTTTAAGAGGGATATTAAGGATGCCAAATACAAAGTATTACTGGATCTATTGGACAAAAATATAAGCGAAGGTTATAAATAAAGTGATAATATAATGTAATATTAAAAACTCAATTTACAGATACCAGAAACTATATTTTATCTATATTGCTAAGTGGCATTTTGGTACCGAATGTAATAAAATCTGGGATAGGGCAAGAAAAGATTACATGGAAACCAACCATATTGGATTCGCAGAATGCTTTTGCTGTTCATTTGAATGTAAGTATTATCATAGACAAATAAAAATATAGATTACCCACTTCGAACAAGCAAAACGCGACCAAAAATTCTGAGAGCTCCACAGCGATGCCTCCACATGTGCGATGGCATCCGACGAGTTCGGCAAAGGAGAAGTCGCATTAGTTCGGCGCGAGTTACAGTATGCAGCGCATAATTCTTGAACATCTATATAGAACACCGGCGGTGCATTCACCTGTCATCGATCACCCGATCACGTGTTGCAACGCTCAGGTAAAACAGACAGCAGACACGGCGTCAGCGAAATTCTAGCTAGTTCCCGAAATATTGTACCCGTTCAATTACTTTAAGTTGAGGAACCGAGTCAGTCTTGTACGAATTTTTAAGCAATAAAGACATATTTTCCGACCAGAATTCAAGTCTTTAATTTTTTTGATTTCTGATCTGCTACACACCTTAACTCGCGCGATACTTTTCTTGTGGGCATGCGATGCCTTGCACGGCCTGCTGCGGCGGCGCTGGCCTTGCGGTGGGTTTGTTTACTTCGCTGCTGTTCTGCGCAAGGGGCTTTTGGGTCTGTTCTAACGTGAAGCGCGAGGGGATTGAATTTTTCTAGGAATCCTCGGAATTGCGGGCTCTGTTCAATCAAGGAATGAAATTCCCACGGGCAGAAGGCATACGGAAAGATTCATGTTTGAATTATCTAACGAAATTCAGATTTTTTCGTTCGGTGTTTTTCATTGCCTTAAGGAATTATTAAAACAATATTCTTGAGTTGACTTTGATTGTGCATGCTGCATGCACCGGTCCTAATACGTGATGGTGCAAATAGAGAAAAATTGTAGGGCTCGTGCAGATGAGCGTCAATTAACGTTGCGAAACCGACAGCTTTTTATATAAATTTAGTTGTTCATATCATTTTTACATTTTCCACACCTTATTCGTGTATGCATAAAGATTTCTCTACTTTTCTTTAAACTAACAACTGTATGAATTTGTTAACTCTTTCTAATCCATCAAAAATAAATCTTTATCAAATGAAAATTTTGAAGGAATACCTAACATTATTGTTTTAATAATTCCTTAAGCCAATGAAAAACACCGAAAACGAAAAAATCTGAATTTCGTTAGATAATTCAAACTTATGAATCTGTCCGTTTGCCTTCTGCCCGTGGGAATTTCATTCCTTGATTGAGCAGAGCCCGCAACTCCGAGGATTCCTAGAAAAATTCAATCCCCTCGCTCTTCACGGTAGAATAGACCCACAAGCCCCTTGCGAAGGCTTTGATGCAATCGTACGCACACTCAGTTGCCTTGCTTTTCTGCTCCTTTCTCGGTATTCGCCGCCGTGCACAGCATCGCATGCCCACAAGAAAAGTATCGCGCGCCGAACAAATGCGACTTCTCCTTCGCCGAACTCGTCGGATGCCATCGCATATGTGGAGGCATCGCTGTGGAGCTCTCAGAATTTTTGGTCGCGTTTTGCTTGTTCGAAGTGGGTTATCTATATTTTTGTTTGTCTATGGTATTATGCAGGGAAATGTTAAGAACCCAGCTAACCAGATGAAATGCATAGAACAAAGAAATGCATTCGCCGTACATTACAAGTAAGCTATTTGAAAGGTATCAAACAACGACTGCTTACAAGTAGCTTACAAGTGCATTACAAGAAATGCATGGAATTGTTTGAATTCGAGATTCTATATATCTCAGGCAAATGTACCGCTATTTTTCGAAGCGTTTCTCCGTCGTTTACAGTTTTCATCACTTGTGAGTCTGTTTTCATGTGATAAAGTGCGTTTTTCAAGTTACAGTGCGACGAAAAATTAAAAATTTGGAGTACCTGGGAATTATAACGAGGTGAGTAAAATATAAGCTTTACCGGAAAAATATTGCAAATCGAAACAAATAAATTTTTAAGAAGTGTTTATTTTTGATCGGTAATGTAATTACCCCCGCTATCAATAACCTTTTGCCAATAAGGGCCAATTTTCAATCCACCAGATAAATTTTATTCGTCGAATAAAATTGTCCTAATAATCAAAATGTCTTTGATTTCAAATAGTTTATCAGACGGATAAACTAATTCACTCCTTAAACTCATCAGTTAATTTTAACAAAAAGAGTGAAAAATAATTCGTCCTCAGGGCCAAGTTGATTATTTATCTGAAGAATAGTTATCAGCCGATTGAAAAATCGGCCCTTAGTGTGCAAATGTTCAATGCCGGATCGATAAAAATCAATTGGTTTTTGAGCAATTTTTGATATCATCCAAATTTATTCGAATTTTCAAATTTTGTGTACCTATTTAATTCGAGTGGGAAGTATTGTCTCATATAACATACTCCCCCTACATTGCGCCATCGGATTTCCATTTATTCTGGTCAGTACAAAAAAATTTGGAAATTTTGATGATATAAAAAATGCCATCTCCAGACATTTTGCTCAAAAACAGATTGATTTTTATCGATCTGGTTTTGAAAATTTGTACACTATATGGCAAAAGGTTGATGATAACGAGTATTGATTAAAAATAAAAATTTCTTAAATTTAATAGGTGCATAAAAATAACGAAGAATTTTACATGGACAGAAGAAAGAATTCAAAATTGGGTGGTATTAGCAAAAGGCATTTTAGAAGGCTTGCAAAAATGGCGAAAGAAAAACATAAAGGTGGGTACAGACTGAGCAAAAAAATGCGAACGCATGTGTTTGAATCCAGGTTTTTGAGTAATGTGTACGCGTTGCAAACACAAACGCATGTGTTTTATACCCTGTGTTCTGTTTCCATAATGAGGCCAAATGTGGAACGAATTCATTCAATCGCAACCAAATCGCAACAAATCACAACAAATAAATGTGGCAGGTGTGTACGTTCCTGCAATCAAGAACGAACAAATGTGTAGAACTACAAATTTCTGCAAAAAGTAGTGTGTACGTCTCACAAATCTTTAGCAAATGTTGTCAAAAAACCAAACAAGTTTGCGAAATGTGTACGTCCATTCAAATGAAAACGAATGCGTTTGTTACCGTGTGCTTGTGCTTAATCTTGATTGCGAAATTTTTGGATATGAATTCGTCAGTTTTGCGATAGCGTAAACTCAAGTTCTTAGTAAAACTATACTCTGGAATTTATTTAAAAAAATAAGAAAGAGGCAGTAATATATGACGATGCTATTCAACTAGATGGTAAGGAATTAAAAAATGAGCGAGAGTTACTTTTGACTTTTGATGGTTAACCACAACATTAAACCACGAGCATAACTATTTAACTATGGCATAGTTTAATTTTAACCATACTCCTTGAGTATGGTCAGTCTATGGTTAAATGTAAAGAAGAAGAAGAAGTTTTTGAACTCTCAACAGCTTTCTTTGCGTGAGTTTTGGTTTGGTAAGAGATTTTTCAAATAGTAAATGTTAACAAAAAGGGTTTTTTCACAAGGAGATGATGGCGAATTATATGTTAAGATGCCTGTATATGCTACTTCTTCTTCTGCTGGAACATAACCATGACGTAGTTAACTACGGGCGTTCAAAAATACTCTCGTGGTTAAGCATAACCATGTTGTTAAGTGGCTTCGATAAGCATAACTATGGCTTACCACAAGCACAAGGTTAACTATAGTTTAGTTTTTGAACGCGTTCCAGGTACTGGGCTCAGAAAAAAATGTAATGACGCCCCTACACATGTGCTGAGATTTTCCAACTCGATTGGAAAACATGCAAATCCGAGCACATTTGATTGAAAGGACGTCCACACTTACAAAATTTGCTTGGCTTTGCTTGCATATCCACAGCCGCATTTGGAGCACATGTGATTATGAAAGCAAACACTAGCAAACATTAGCGAATGCGCTTGTTTGTTTGACTACACGTCTACATTAAGACAAATCCCTTCGTTTCCTTTTGTGATGGAAACAAAGCAAACGCTTGCAAATGCCTTCGTTCGGTTGGATTGAGACGTCCACACTTTCCCACACTTTCAAAAAAATTCGCTTATGTGCGTTCGGGTTTTTCAATGTTTCTTCAACGTACACACTAGAAAATTTGGATTGCAAGCGTATGTTCGCATGCGTTTGCATTTGTTTGCTCAGTCTGTACCCACCTTAACGAAAGCAGAATTGCTAGGAAAAGGGGCCATAATATGGAATACGTCTTCCGAACTTGAAACAATTGATGTAAAACTTCAGGAACCCAACTACTATGATTCATTTGTAATAAATGCATGCATGCATTCGTTCCCTAATCAATAATATTTACAATTCATTTTTAGAAACGCTGTGTTACAAAATTAATTGGAAAAAACATTAAAAAAAATATTATACACATTATAGCTGATGAAGTGCTCAGCAAATACAATTGGGATGGGATCAAATATAAAAAATCTTTAAAATCTTTAAAAAACTTCACAAAGTGTATATTTGGTAAGTTAAATCAAATCAATCAAATATTAAGCTAATGGAATGTCTATAATTTCAGAGAGTATTTATACAGAAAACTATTCATTTTCTCTTTTTGAGGCAGACATGAGGGCAACAATACGCGCATCACACGGCAGAACTCATCTTCACAAGTTCAGGGCATCTAAGGGCATCTAAGGGTTCTAAATTATATTTTTATTATTATTGTGATAATTTTTGTTGGAAGTAAAAATGGAGATGTTCCAAACTCAGAATTTAAACCCTGTTCGGATATACAAAGCATTCGGGTTATAGTAGGGGCCATTTAAATACTATAATCCGAACGCCTCGTGCATCCGAACAGGATTTAAATATTGCCTTTTAAAATATTGAGCCCTATTATTGAAGACATTCCAATCGAATCAAAAGCAGTTTACAAAAGCCGTTTTTGGGTAAAAATTCTTTAATAATGTTCCTAAATGTTTATAAAATCACTTCGGTAACCTTTGAATTAATTCTTGCGTTCAAAGTGTTAAAATAATTCAATTAGAAAAATCCAATCAAATTGTTTTGACTTTTTGTGCGGAAAAAAAATTAATTTAATTTATGAAAATTTTAGAAAGTTTATTAAGGAAATTTGACCCAAAAGTGGACTTTTGTAAGCTCCTTTCGATTCGATTGGAATGTTGTCAATGAAAGGCCCAATATTTTAAAAAGCATTTTTCTATATAAAAGTAAATTTTTGTAATTGACTGAATATAAGAATACAAAAATTTTATACATTCATTTTTGTAATTAAAATTTAATGTAATGAATTAAAAGAAAAATTGGCGTTTTCCATCAATATGCCATCTGACAAAGGGACGTTGTTTTTTCGATATAAAGGACACGCGTATTGGTTTTTAAGGCTTTCCTGCTGTTTACAAAACGCTTTCTGCAATGTACTATATATATGTCCACTACACTGCGAATCTTAGCATTTTATTTTAATACACTTAAAGTGTTTTATATGACGTCATCCATTTGATTAACATTGTCTCATTTTTAAAACGCTTTCAAGAGTTTTAGAAACGAAACAAATGTTAATCAAATGGATGACGTCATATAAAACACTTTAAGTGTATTAAAATAAAATGCTAAGATTCGCAGTGTAGTGGACATATATATAGTGCATTGCAGAAAGCATTTTGTAAATAGCACTGAAAGCCTTAAAAAACCATAGGCATGTCCTACGATGAAATGCATTGCTTGTAATGGACTAAAAATGCATTTAATAGTGTGATGATAATGATAATTCTATGTCTTTGACATATATTTGTAATGCATTCGGAATATTTTACCACCTTTACTATTACATGCATTTTTGGTCGATTACAAAAAATGCATTTCATCGTAGGACATGCCTATGGTTTTTTAAGGCTTTCAGTGCTATTTACAAAACGCTTTCTGCAATGCATTTCATCCATTTCTGAAATGCTTTTGGAATCGCTTTTGTATGCATTCTTGGTTAACTGGGAATTAGCATATGCGTAGATATATCCAAAATATTCTCACTAATAGTTATAGGACAAATCCGAAATACATTCAATGATTCAAAAGAGGATATAGCTTTGCTCTCAAAAACGTCAGAAATTCCAGCCACTGATCCTTGTCATTGGTGATCTGGATTGCCCTCAAGATTTTTTTATTTATTTTAATACAATTTTCTTTAACGTGAGTAGATTCTTAAAAGCTGTTTCGGTGAATTTCCAATTACACCAAGTTCTTTATCTTGAATATTCAAAAGAATGTATTCAAGCTTGGAATTTCTTTGAAGAATATTTTTATGAGTTACCATTTTACGGTAAAAAATCCAACTCGTTACAAAATTTATTGATGGAACTTCAAAAAAGTTAAGGTCTACAATATTTCTACAATGTTTCAATGCTTTTTATGTAGGTAATTCCACATTTCTTTCAATTAAAACTTACATAGGACATTTACAATTATTTCATCAACTTTCGAAAAGAAGTAATTTTAATTGTGTTCAATGTTCACAATCTTTTCAATCTCTCTATTCCTTCACTCAGAGAAAAAACAACTGTAAAATTGCCCAACATGGTTTGGGTAAAAAATTTTATATGGAGTTAGAAAATTGCACAAAATCCGAAAAAGTTCTTGTTTAAATTGTACCAGGCTAAGGCTTACAAATCTTTATTAATGCACCTAAAAAACCTTGGGTAATTCTCAACACCAAAATATTTAGGAAATTGGCTTGATATTTGTATAATTTTCCCAAAAACCACATGCAATGTTTTTGCTAAAGCCGATTTGCTCTTTTTTCGAAGTTTTTATCTAAATTTTAACAAACTTGGATGTACATTTCACCAAAGTATGATTAATTTGCAAAGGTTATTTGTGTAAAGTTTGTATAAGAGGCTTGGTTACTTTTTAAAACTTTTGTGCGAAATGTCCACTACCAAAATATTGGGCATTTTAATTAAGCTTTGTATTATTTTCCCAAAGTTCTGTGGTGTGCACGGTCCTCTCGTCGATCAGTTAGATGGCGCTGAACCCGGGCCTGTAAACGAGGCTTTAGCAAGAAAACCGCTGTCACGAAACTCCAAAGGAGGACCGGAAAACGTGACAGGCGACCTGCGAGCGGCCATTCTGGTTGTGGCTATCGGCGAGTAAGTTGGAAAGTGCAAAAAAATAAAAAAGTGCGGGATTTAAATAAAGTACACGAGGGCCCCGATAGTTGGGTGACTTTCCTCCCCACGCAAAGTGATTCGGACCAAAAGGTTTAAAGGAAAACAAACAAAAAAAAAGGGAAAATTAAATTCGGGACCCGTTGGTTACTGGGTAAGTACCGGAGCTCCCTGGTCCACCGGGGCTAAAATCCTCTTTACCTTTTTATAAAGAAAAAATTATTTGTAGTGTAGGAGGCCTAGAGGAGCAGGGCGAAGCCTCCCCGGCATCATCCAGCAATTATCCCCAGCCACTAGCCCCACCGGCAGGACAAAAGCCCCAAGGCCAGCGGTCCCCGAAGACAGTGCTCCAGCGGAGGTGTCCCTTGGGCCCTCCCCCTCTTGGCCGGGAGGCTCCGCAAGAGCCCTCTACTTCGAGCGTCCCGATCACAGGAAGCATTTTTGTGCGACAGGCCTCTTCCCCGTCGAGAATCGGCCGGGGCCCCACGAGCCCAACCATTCCTCCGGAACGTTTCCGGGCCTTCGCCGCCGACATTGTACTTCATTCCCAGCATCCAGGAATCCGCAGCTACTGTTAGCAGCCCTCCAAGAATTTTGGAGCCCCGCGTGACGATACTCCCGCGGCGGAAAGGAGCCCCCTTTTTGGGCAGATTACAGGAGCCAGAGCAGTGATCTCGCCGCCTGGCGACCCCATCACGTGCCACCCCCGAGGATAGGAGCAACCGCCCCCCCCCCCCCCACACCAAGTACCACCACAACTCGCTGCAAGTTGCGAGAACGTTCAGCGGTCCCCCTTCCACCAAGTACCACAGCGGAAATCCCCTTAGGAGTTGGAATGTCCAGTAGATTAGTTTAGTGATTTATTGTAGTTACTTGTATCAACGGAGCACCTCCTCATCCGTGCGTCGAGGTTTTTTTTTTTCAATTATTTGGGTCACAGGGCGGCGCTCTCAACAGAGAAAAAAAAAGAATGTTTTTTTTTCCTTCACCTTTAATTCAGCTTCAGCGGCGGACGGATCCAGGCAGATCGATCTACCAGGACACCGTGGATTAAATGGTATGTAAGTTTTGCATCAAATTATATCTTTTTTTTTTTGATTCAATTCTCGGGTTGAGGGACCTTCCCTTCTTTTTTTTGTCGACCGCAACCCTGTCTCTTATCGAATTTCATAACTTGACCGCCAGGTTCAGGAGCTGGTCCGTTCTTTTGGATGTATATGTATATATATTTTTTGTGCTACGCTGATTCGCCCGGGCGAAGCCGAGGCTGTTCGTAGCTAAGTAATACCTTGAATTGCCTTACCTTTATGAAGTCTGAAGAAGTAGCTGAATTAGGAATTACTTACCTTAGTATGTTTCATTAATTATCTTTGTATATGTCATACTTATCTTGGTATCTCTTATTATCTATCTTGTATATCTCATTACTTACCTTGTATTTCTCATACCTATTTTGGTATGTCTCATCACTTACTTTATTTTTATTTCTTAGCTTACCTCTTTTTGCATTGAATTTGGGACTTACCTCTTAAGGATTGTTAGCTAGATAGTTAGGAGAAAGGAAAATAAACATGTATTCTAACTATCTTTTTTTTTGCTGCGGCGGACGGACGACCATCCCCTCCCCTCTCTTTCTTCCCCCTACCTCTCGGCCAGTGGCCTATTTTAGCTACCTCTAAATGGCGCGTATTATTCGAATGGCAGGACTGGGCGGCTCAAGAACCCCCACCCCAAATCGGCGAGCTAGGCCCGAGCAATACCGCAAGACGCGCCTCCCGGAGCCCTACCCAGCCTGCTTCGCGTGAACTACCCGATCTTATATACAACCATTTGAACGTTTTTCATATCTTCCCCCTCTGACGGAGCCCCCAGGCCTATAAATTTTTTTCCTGGGGCGATTAGACAACTATAGCCAGGCCTGCTTCTTAGGAGTACAGTCAGTCGCCTCATGGGACGCGAGGAATTCGGCGGTCGTTGCATATTGTCGGCATCGCCGGACATTAAGAAGTTCACCACCCCGGAGCAGACTTGAGCTAGCCGTCGCCCCGAAAATGGCGCCCTTCCTGGGAACTGCCTCGTCTACGAGGGAAACTTGCAGCATCGGACAACCCATATTCAAGTTCACGTTACAGTTCCTTGTTTGGAAATGGCTTTAGTAATTTGTCTAAATGTTTGGTAAATATTTTAGGGGAAATTGGGGAATTGTGAGTCACACTTTTTCCAAGCTCGATAACTGCCACAAAAATCAAAATTTTTTAAAATTTCATAATGGTTTATGTTACTAGGAAGGAAAACCTAACTTTTAGCTTGAGCAATTTCTTGAAATTATTATCTGCTGAAAAAATCTGAGCGTTGGCAAAAAACATACGTTTTTGAGATTTTTAAAAAAGTTGGGGAATTGTGAGCCACCGTCTAAATTATGTCGAAAATCAAAAATATCGTTGTAAAATGTTTATTGTATGGTGGGAAATTACATAAGAATTAGTTAGAAAAAATATAAAATAGAAGATATTGAAATTATTCGGATTCGCAATTCGGGCATGTGAAATAGGCTCCAGTACTGACGCATTTCAAATGAACAGCTCGATCGCATAAATCGCAGCGAATGGAATTGTTCCGGTTCAATTTCTTCGGCATATCCTCCATACAAAGTATGCAGAAGTCAACATCTTCATCTTCAGAAGAAGAAGCATTTCGTTTCGTTGTTGATTGTGCTCGATATTTTCGCTTTTTTGGAACTGTTGCCTTTCCATCTTCACCTCGACTTCTTTTTTCAAGCTTTTTGCGCTTGGCTTCACTTTTCTCTTTCAATTCGGACACAACTTCAGGCGACGTTAAAATGGTGGTTTTCATTGGCTTGCGACCACGATTAGATTTTTTAGCTGGTGTACCTCGTTTCAGTGGACCAACTTCTCTCAATGTCTTACGAAGAAATGCAGATGATATGGTACCCGATGTGGACGCGGCTTCATGAGTTATCATTTCTGCATGCGCTGCCGTTTCAATATCAGTACCAGGAACTACAGTACGGCGTTGTTCTTCCGAACCGTTGTCGTCGCTATCACTGCGTTGATTTTCTCTGCAAAGTCTTGCAGCAACAAAATCTACTTCAGTGAATACTGTTGCATCGAATGGGTAAATGCCTGTTGATTTGAATCCAGATTTGATGTTCTTTGGCGTGGCGGCCATATCAAGGCATTTCCCAGCGATGAGTGGAATGTGATGCAAATCAAAAACTACACCCACGTTGCTCCTTTTCCAATCATCATGCTGTTGTGTGTAGAAGGTCTTAAATGGACCAAATACAGCGACATCCAATGGTTGCATACGGTGTGTACAATGTGGAGGGAAAGAAAGCATTGTAATTCCGTGCTCGACTGCCTTATCAATTGCTTCAATGGATAAATGAGATGTGTGGTTATCAAGCAACAAGAGTGTTGGTGAACCGGCATTAGCACCTGTGTGCTTAATGAAGAAATCCATATACTTAGTGAATTCAGCCGATGTCATCCAGCCAGAACCATTTGCGATACCAATTGCTCCATGACTGGCATGTGTCATGTAAACATCTTTCATTTTCTTTCTCGGAAAGAGAAAGAAAGGTGGAATTGACTGACCACTCGCGCTCACGGACAACGCCATGGACACATTAGTCCCTCTTTCTGCCGATGTTGACGAGCCAATTCGTTTTATGCCTTTTTGCGCAATGACTTTCACGGCTTTAGTTGGAACAGTCGACAATGAACACTCATCCATATTCCATATGCGATGAGGTTCAAAGGGAGTTTCGATGAGCACAGAACGAAGATTGTTGAAAAATGCATCGACAGCCTCCTTGTTAAAGGACTTTGCACGGTTTTGACTGACTTGCTCCGGCGTTCGTAACGACAAATTCGGATGGCGGTTCATAAATGCGTAATACCAGTCATTGCTTGCTCGAGAATTGTCATTCCACGAAGCAGGATAACTAATTCTAATTTTTTTCGCGTATTGATATGCCAAAGACTTCAGCTCGGCAATACTTAGTCCATAATGAATGTTGCTCGCCTTAAGAACGTATTGCGTCAATATCTTTTCTTGCTTTGCATTGAAGATCGGATTTGCACCCGGTGTATTGTTGGTTTTAAGAAAATCAATCAATGAATCGTCGGTAGCAGTTGAAACATCAATGTTCGCTTCATTGATTTTCTTCACATGGCGCGTCAAAGTGGCACGTGGAATATTCATAGATTTAGCGACAGATCGAATTGAGTTTCCATGGATTTTTATCTGCTTGATCGCTTGCAAAACAACGGAAAAGTTAATTGATAGCTTATGTTTTGCATAATAGCGTGGCATTTTTACTAAAAAAATAAAAACAGGAAAACAGAAAATGAGAAAAAAAAACACTCAACTAATATTCTGTTGGAATTTTGCATAAAAAATTATAAACACTCGCTAAAAAAGCGATATTGACTTGAAAAATGCCAAAAATGTTGTGGCTCACAATTCCCCAAAAAAAGTGACTCACAATTCCCCAAACGTTTAGGTTGATAAGAGAGCCGTGTATGATTCGCTCATTACATGTTTATGCAAAATTCCTTTTAAAAGTTGAAATATCGATGCAATACGATAATTATGAATATATTTACCTGACTCGATTCTGCGAAAATCGTTGTCAGATCAATGCAAACACAAACACTCGGAATAAATATTTGGGAAAATTTTCCAACTGGTGGTCGCAAGGAACGAACGAGTACGTGTGCACGCATCGATTGCTAATGGAAAATGAGTTTGGTCAAAAACAAGACGACGACAGCCATTTGTACGAGTCAGACTTTCCAATTGTGGTGAAATATTGACGTGGCTCACAATTCCCCATGACTCACAATTCCCCAATTTCCCCTACCAAATTTTCGTGTACTTGGGCAAATCTCCTAAAGACACGGCTCGCGCGCCCATTACAAAAAGAGAAGCAGCGTGGGGTTTGGCTGTTGATGAAGGTATTGGCGCCCCGATTTTTGCCGAAATACTTGTATGTATTGCTCAAGTGAGAAGCGCCTGCTCCTAGACGTGCTTAGATAAAATAACCAATATTTCGGTAGATTTCCCTATAATGAGGTAACTGGCATATATTGTATATTTTACACACATCAGTGCTCTCTCAATGGAGCTCTCGCATTAACGGTCCTTTTTTCATGTAGTACACTCAGAGAAAAAGGTATTGTCATATTAAACATAACCGTTGATTAAAACAACAATACCAATATTTGCAACAAAAATGTTTAATACGAACAGAAATTTGTTATATGAACAAAATTCATATTTGAATCAAAAAAAAAATTGAGAAAAAAGTGTAAGTATTTGAATTGACAAAAATATATTTAAATTATGTTTTTCAATAGTCTGCGTTCAAATTGGTTGGCTTCAGTGGAAAAGAGCAACGCAGAAAAGATCCCGTTGTTTTCAAACAAATTTACATCGTTAGCCCTTTGAGGAAAGAACTAAAGGAAATGAAACCAAAAGAAAAGTGCATATGAGAATTGAAATCAAGACGAAATAACTCGAACTATAAAGTTGAGTGTTTGTACTTCTAATCATAGTTAAATAATTATTTCAAAACTCATTCGAACTTATTCGTTTCACTAGAATGAGACAGGCAACCGACTTCATTCATATGTTTTACTATAGAATGTCATCTCCTTTTTAGTCTTTTCCTCAAAGGCCATTCTGAATTTGAGAGAGGCTTGGCTGTCATATTTTACTCGGGACGAGCACGCTTCCTCTTCTAGGCATTCGTTCGAAAGTGCAACTCTAAGCAGGCGCCTTGTGTGTGATCCGTTGTATAAGGTACAAAGTGTGTTTTTGTTGCAAGTGCACGTGGAAGTATATAAACTTAAAATAAATTAAATAAAAATTTTAATCTCACATCTTACACCTCGGGCGAATCGGTAAGTATTATTTACTTTTTTTACATTTAGATACTGTTGAAAATAACTTAACCCATTGCCGCAAACGTCGGCTTTATTAGCCGATTAGTTTTTGGCGATATGTAGGTAATTTACTGAATAATTAATAGAAAAAAGAAACATATTATTTTTTCAGTAATACCTACATATATTGAACAAAAAATGACGCAAAATCGTGGCTAACTGTTTTTTTCCAAAGCTGACGCACAATTTTTTATGGCATAATCAACAATAAAAAAAAATGCGTTTCTGAGCGTAATTTTTGAACTTAAAGTGTGAGGCAACGGGATAATGAAAAAAAATGAAAAAGAAATTAAGCATATACTGCAATATCTTCTTATCACTTGAATTTATGTTTGTGTGTAAAATAACAGTAGTAAGTGACCGACTTAAAAGCGCGAAGTATGAGTACCTATTACAAAATAAAATAAAGGACATATGTCAATTAAAATAAAATAAAATAAAATATAAATAAGGGAGAGCAGGTAGGATTCGTACGGAGGGAGCATTCGTACAGCAGTCATATCTACACTCTTCTATATGGTGACGCGTTTGCATTTATGTGTGTGTCAGGCCCTCTCATGCGCAAAGCCTAACAGCTATGCGCATTGACAATGCCACTGTAAGCTTCGTTGGGACAAGTCGATACGTTTTTTCGCACCGCGTAAGTGATTTTTTGATTCATTTTGAAAACCTTCATTCGTAATAAGTTTTGCTCAAATTGTCAAATTAATTTATAATAGTTTTTGAAGAAGTGCCTTAAATTAATATTTAAACGCTAGTTTTGGGATAACCTCAACAGTTATTTTTGTTTTGAAATTATTTTTTGATTGTTTTGGTTGGGGTACCTTCGTACAGTTCTGAATGGGGAGGATTCGTACTGTACGAATGAACCCCGCGTGAGTTCAGAAAGTTTCTTTAATAAAATTTTATTATAAATTCAGGATGCTTTGAATATATATAAAAAAAGGAACTAGGACGAGAGAGGTAGACGAGGAAGCAGTGAAGTCTGCAATGAGGGAAGTTTTAGATAAAACTTTATCTGTTAGGAAGTCGGCACAAAAGTATGGCATCAAACCGACAACACTTCAAAGTCGCTTAACGTCTTAACGAACTTCCATAAAAAGGCTGCTGCTGAAAAGGAAGGTAACAACACCCCGTCGCGAGTGTTTACTTCCAAGTTCACCTCGAATCAAGTTTTAACTACGGAAGAAGAGACTCTATTGAATGAGTACATCGCGAAATGTTCCAAAATGCATTATGGGTTGACAATCGTACAGGTGCGGAGACTGGCATACGAATATGGAAACGTGAATCAGCTGCAATATCCACCTAGCTGGAATCATAACAAAATGGCAGGAAAAGAATGGCTCGACAGTTATCGTAGGCGTAATGCAAATTTAAGCCTGAGAAAACCTGAAAACACCAGCGCAGCACGTTCTTTTGCATTCAACAAGACGGCCGTAACTGATTTCTATGAAAACCTAGAAAAGCTTTTCAGAAAATATGCATTCCCTGCAGATAGGATTTATAATTTCGATGAGTCAGGGGTGTCCACAGTGCTGAGTACGCCAAAGGTATTGGCGCAAAAAAAACCTAAAACAAATTGGTCAACTTGTTTCGGCAGAAAGGGGTGAACTCGTTACATTCGGAGGAATCATATCAGCTAGAGGTAATACAATACCGCCGCTATTCATCTTTCCCAGGGTACATTTCAAGGATCACTTTATGGAGGGTGCTCCAGCTGGGAAGAGTGGCTGGATAAATTCTAGCATATTTTTGGAAGTCCTGAAACACATCAAAATAAAAACATCCTGCTCTAAAGAGAACCCTATCCTGCTCCTCGTCGACAATCATGAAAGCCATGTGACAATAGAAGCGGTGGACTATGCTCGTGGTAATGGCATTATTTATCTGTCCTTTCCTCCCCACACAACACACCGTCTCCAACCTTTAGATGTGGGAGTATTTGGACCTTTTAAGGCCAAACTAAAGATAGCGTTTAATGATTGGCATGTGAATAACCCGGGGAAAACCCTTAATATATACAATATCCCGAAACTGGTCAAAATTGCTTATTTTGAATCATTTAATTGCAAAAATATTTCAAATGCTTTTGAAAAGACTGGGATATGGCCATTCAACAAATTGAATTTCAGTGACGAAGAATTTGCAGCTGTGCAAGTCTACCATTCCGATTCTATAGCAATCACAGATGACAACATTCAACAAATTATACCTGAAGAAATATGTAACTCTTACTCAACAAGATCTATCATCAAGATTGCCGTCTGCATCACCATCTACATCAGCTGTGGGATTAATAACTCAACAAGATCTACCATCAAGTTTGCCTCCTGCGTCGCCATCTACATCAACTTTGGGATTAATAACTCAACAAGATCTATCATCAAGATTGCCGCCTGCATCGCCATCTACATCAGCTGTGGGGTTAATAACTCCAGAAATTATTCGACTTTACCCTAAAGTGGAGAGGAATGCACCTCAAAAGACGAAGAAAGGAAAACTGCCAGGAAAATCAAGGATATATACAGATACTCCCGAAAAAAATAGGCTGATAGAAATAGAAAGATCGAAAGAGATGAAGAAACAAGAGCAAGAGAGAAAAAAGGCTAAGGAGATGAAACGCGCGTTAAATTTGCTATCAGACACAAATAAAGATACCAAACCAAAGAAACAGAAGAAAACTATAGAAACTGATAGTGAAGATGAGACTGATATAAGTTTAAGAGAAAGTTCTTGTTCTCCCTTCGAAGATATGTCTAAAGGATCTGATATTGAGAACGAAATTCCAGTTATGACGGAAAACATTAAAGAAAAAAGCTTTGTGTTGGTGAAGTTCGAAAAGAAAAAGACTGTTTTACATTATATTGTACAGGTGGTAACAAAATACAACCCCATGGAATATAAAGTTTCATTTCTAAGGAAGAAGCCAGGTATCTGGAAATTTGTTTTTCCTAATACCAAAGATGAAGGAACAGTTCACTTATCAGACGTGGTTTGTGTATTGCCCGCACCAAAATCTGCTTCTACAGCAAGAACAGCTAATATCTTTAGATTTAAAAAAGATCTTACTATGTATAATGTGCAATAGTAGATCCGTTATGTGTGATTATGACATATTACCCTAATTGTTACTTTTTATGTTGATTTTATGATTTAAATTTTAACAAGTTGTTTGAAAACAATATATTGTTTATTATGTTTAAGGTTTAATGTTGTTTTAATTAGAATTCTGAATAAATGTTTAATTTCATATAAATAGCCTTTTCAATTACTGTGTACGGAGGCTCCCCACTATGTACGAATGTACCCTACTCTATGTACGAAGCTACCCCGCGTGTGGGGTGCTTTCGTACGATTCCCATTTTTTGGGAAATTCATCATAGCTTAGCCATGCTACTTTGTAACAACACTGAACTACATTATTATTAAAGCCAGATATGTATAGGTAATTCAGCAGCATTGAAATTATTTTGAAATAGCTATTAGTTTTGTTTTTATATGACTTAGTGTAAAAAGTGTACGAATCCTACCTGCTCTCCCCTAAAGTGTAAATAAAATATAAATAAAACAAGATATACAATAAAATGTAAAATAAAATATAGAATAAAGTAATACAGGTACATACCTTCGAATAACAGAATAAATTGGTCCCGTGTTTCTTGAAACCGTGTTCTTCGAAACTACAAAAAACGGGACTCCGTTTCAAGGGTGAAAATAAAGAAAACTTACGTTTTAAATTATTTTTGTTAAATATAAAACTAAGAATTTTTATTTTTGAATTCATATTGGTAAACACCTCTAAGAAATGTATTACATAATTCAAATTCATTTTCCAATTAGTTTTAAAAAAATGTTTTATCTTAATTTTAAATTTATTATCAAAATAAAGGAAAAATAAAACAAATATTATATTATTATACTTCCGTTATAATTTTGAACAATTTTGCCTTTGATCATACATAACTCTCTAAACAAATGACATATTTGGAAATAATTTTATATCAAATGAAATATATATTTTATTCTTTTTCAAAAGAATTACATAACTAAAATCATGTAGTTTGGGGGAAGGTATTCATGTTTTCGAAACTCGTGTTCTTCAAGGGTTACTTGTATAAAATAAAATTTGAGAGCGCCTTTGGAAGTATATAAAATAAATTATAAAAACATGCAAGTACAGCATTTTGGACTTTTTTTCTTTTTTTTATTGCATATCTTCTTTTATTACATTTTTGTATAACCATTTTTTGTAAGTTAAGTATTGAATGAACCAAATCGATAACTTCGTGAAAAATGATAACAAAATTAAAAAAAAAGCTTTTAAATTCAGAGACTATATTAAACCATTCTTCAAATATATACATACATACATCTAAAGAAATCTATTTGGTTAGAAAAAATAGCACGAATATTAAAAATAAGTATAAAAATATAAAAGGAATTAGATTCAAAATGCTGTACTTGATTTTTTTCCACTCCAAAGATGCTCTCAAATATAGATAGATAGTAAATAGATAGATATAGACAGGCAACTTCCTTATTTTCATCTTATAGGCACCAAGGAGAATTTCCTGACAAAAGTAACTAAATATGTATTTTCAGAAGAGATCCCTTTTGTACATATACATATTACATATTTTTAAAATTGACTTTGAAATGGAGGCAACTCATTTTACGACCACTGAACCAGATAAAATACACAGAGAGAAATAAATTTGAAGAAAGAACAAATTAATTAATTGAAACAGTTTTTAGTAGGGGAGACCGGGTACAAAAGTAACGGCGGGTCGAAAGTAACAAATGCTCTGTAGGTTTATCCAAAAGTCAAAACACCGTTTCGCTGCCATCAGATGATAGCCGGTGGCGCCCTCCTCACTTGCATTCAGTCGACGCGCACGACACGTGCTGTTAGGTTGTGTGAGAGGACGCTAAGCAATTTCACAAGTCAAAAGTAAGTTTTTTGACATTAACTTATTTTATGTTTAAGCAGTATAAAATGGATGGCATTAATCTGAACATTTGCATATTAATTCTAGAGTAGACTGATTGCACAGTGTTTTAATTCATTTTTGTGTAGCGCGTTCCGTTTTAAGGCAATCTTTTATGTTTTAACAAAAATGTGGTAGGGTACAAAAGTAACATTGCGCTATGGGTACACAAGTAACATGTTACTTTTGTCCCCGTATAGTTTAACTTATACGTAATATTTTTATGTGTGTGTTTATTTCAACAGAATGCCGCGACAACGCACCAGAAGCACCGCACGAGGAACTACTGACATGGAGGTGTACCGAAAAGCAGCTGAAGAGCATTTAAAAGATGGTGCAAAAATTAGAGCCCTGGCAAAAAAATATAATGTTTGCCATGTAACATTATATAGATATATAACAAAATTAAAAGCAGGAAATACTAGCGCAGTTGTTGGCTACCGTTGTGTCAACCGAGTTTTTACTATTGACGAGGAAAAAACTCTACAGGAGTATTTAATGGAGTGCTCTGGAATTTATTTTGGGTTATCTCCATCTGAAGTACGTAAACTGTCATACGAATTGGCGGTTAAAAATGGAAAAACATTTCCTGAAAAGTGGCATGACACTCAATTGGCGGGTAAGGAATGGTTCACGGGTTTTTTAAAACGACACCCGAGCCTCTCTTTGAGGTGTCCTCAAGCAACAAGTCTGTCACGGGCCTCCAGTTTTAACGAACATAATGTGAGTAAGTTTTTTGATAACCTTGCTGACGTAATGGATAGGCATAAATTTGAGCCTAAAGATATCTGGAATATGGATGAGACGGAAGTGACCACTGTCCAAAAACCTAGCAAGATTGTAGCTCGAAAAGGAACGAAACAAGTAGGTGCAATAACCTCAGCAGAACGTGGGAGATTAGTTACTGTTGCTGTGGCGATTAATGCTCAAGGAGGACACATACCTCCTTTTTTTGTTTTCCCATTGAAGCGTTTTGAAAATCACATGATACGTGAAGGTCCTGTTGGTTGTGCCGGGGCTGGCAATGGTAGTGGATGGATGCAGGAAGCAGAATTTCTACTGTTTCTGGAACACTTCAAAAAACAAGTCAAGTCAACAGTTGATCAAAAATGCTTGTTACTGCTCGACAACCATGCATCGCATATATCTATCCAATCTCTAAATTTTTGTAAAGAAAACGGAATAGTATTGCTGTCGTTTCCACCCCATTGCACACACAAACTTCAGCCTCTGGATAGAGCAGTATTTGGACCATTCAAGAAAATGGTAAACACAGCTACAGACAACTGGATGCGCAATCATCCTGGTCGAACGATGACAATCCATTATATTCCTGGGATTGTTAAAGAAGCATTTCCTCTTTCTGTCACTGACAGAAATGCAATTGCCGGGTTTACCTGTACCGGTATAAGTCCTTTTAATAGGAATATATTTACTGCTGCTGACTATGCACCATCATCTGTGACTGATCGTCCTTTACAAGTTATAAGTGAAATTCCACCAAATGATCTGTTGACCAGTTGTGATGCAACGCCCTCCACCCAAGTTCATCCGGATACTGCAGTTGATGATCTTCCAACATCGAGTGACCAACGTACAGATAGTAATGATTTGTCAAATAAATCATACAATGATAACATATCACCGTCTGTTCAACATTTACCGGATCCGTTCTCTGCTGACGCTGATTCTCTGTTAACTAACTCAATTTCTGATCAAAGATCTCACTCGCCAGTACCAGGACCTAGCGGGCTACAAAGAGCAAGTTCTTCTAAGTCGTTTAATTTCACACCTACACATCTTAGACCTTTACCACAAGCAGGTCCGAGGACTGTAACAAATAAAGGACGTAAAAAACGTAAGACGGCAATATTGACGGACACGCCGGAAAAAAAAGCAATTGAAGAAGAATACCAACAAAGAAATAAAGCCAAGAAAGCGATTTTACAACCCGATACTGGAAAAGGCAAGAGAAATTTGATATCCACGAAAGGAAAGGGAAAAGGAAAAAAGGCAAAGAAGGCTCCTAGAGGGAAGGAAAATAAATCTGACGACGAAGATTGCTTCTGTCTCGTTTGCTTAGAAACTTTTAGCAATAGTCGACCAAATGAGCAATGGATACAATGCATCGAATGTAAAATGTGGTCACATGCTGAATGCATCAGTGATGATGCAAATTATGTGTGCCATAATTGCGAGTCTGAATAGAAGACTGATAATAATGATTTAAATAATTTCTAACGAGGAGTTAATAATATTGATTTTTTTTTCATAATTTATATCATTTTTGAGAATTTAAAATGAAAATGTTTATTTCTGTTATCAATAAAAAGTTTTCTAATAAATAATTTGTTGATTTAATATGTCATATCATATTCATTCCAAACCCCTTTTTCCTGTTACTTTCGACCCACAACGTGTTACTTTCGACCTGCCAACGTGGTCGAAAGTAACAATTGACGAATTTTTTTAAAGTCTCTCTGATTCATACAAAATACGCACTAATCAGGTAAATCAAGATACTAATGTAAAGAACACGAACGGAATTTATATATGGCTATATTAATTTCTTCAAAATAATAATACCTAACCAGAAATCAAGGTAAAAGTACAAAATGTTACTTTTGTACCCGGTCTCCCCTAAAAATAACAAAATATCATTGAAATTTTTATTATTTGACCGAATTGGGTTGAATGAAACAAAAACCTTAATTGGTTGCTTTGATTAATTTCATTTGTTTGATATTTTCAAAGCAGAAATTATTTTATTCTAACAATATTTTGTGAAAACAACTAAAGATTTGTATATCTAACGAAAAGTTCGCGCGCCGCTGCGCGACGAGTCCCGTTTTCCTTCTCATGCTCGGCCCGGCACGTAAATCCTACAGCACAACAGAGAACGCAGTAAGCTAAAACTGTAAACATTTCTGGGACATGCAGATCTTCAGAGCTGTATGAGGGAGTGTGTTTTGGTGTATGCGTATGGTGTGTTTCTGTTCATTTTCAGTTAAATCCTGGCTCTTGATGTGCGCGAGTTCTGTTCTATTAACATAAAGTGTGTGAATATTTTGGGTAAGTAATCAATAATTTTTTATTTTACGGTGGTTAATTTAGCGTCGGAAGCGTCGAAAAATTGGACTTATGTCGGAAATTTTTTTCAAGGAACTAGGAAAAGTTATTGACAAACGTTTTTTTAGAATGTGTTCAGCATTGCTTAACCTCTTCGGGGACGAGCTTTTTAAAAGTGGACAAAGTGGTTTCAAATTTCAATTAATTACCTGTTTACTTAGTGTTTACCGACAGTTACTTTTCAAACAATCTAGAATGAAAGTTCAAAAAATTATGTTTCGAGAAAAACGCGTTTAAAGTTCTTTACCCTAGATAGAATAAACAAAATTTAGAATTTCGTGCTTCTCAATTTCAGAAAAATCTTATCATGTTTGATTTTTTTTTTTTAATGTATGCAAATATTCCGTCAAACATAGATTTTGAAATTAATTCGACTTTAATTTCCAAGCAATGTAATAATTGTGAACTCAATTTCACGCTCGAAGTTCTAAATTTCGTTTATAGTCTGTCCAGGGTATTACATTGTCATAAAATTACTTCCTATCGACCGCAGGCTCGTATTCAATGATCCTTCTAAGGAGGCATATTTAAGAATGTGTCGAAAAGGTTGAAATATATTAGGTCCTTGAATAAGTTCTCGCTGTTTTTTAGTAAAAGTCAATGTTTTATTTAAAGTATGTGGTTAAGAACATATCACTCAAAGTATTGTTCATTACTTAACACTCCTTCCTCCCATCTTTCTGGTAGCATATGAATTCCATCTCGGAAAAATTACTCGTCTTTTGAGACTATCCAAAAATCGACCTATTTTTTGGTATCTTCATAAGAATAGAAGCGCTGCTTAGCCAGGCCTTGTGCAATCGAATGGAATAAGTGATAGTCGAAAGGAGTAATGTCTAATGAATACAGCGGGGGATGTAGGGCTTCCCAATTAAGTATTTCTAAAAAGGTTTTCACTGATACCGCAACATGCGGACGAGCATTATCATGTGGAAGAATAACTTTTTATGCCTGGAGTAGTAATGGACGAGTTTTTCCTTGAGTGCTCAGCTCAATCTCATTGATTGTGTTTAATAGAGAGCTCCGGTAATGGTTTCGCCCGGTTTGAGCAACTCATAATACACGACAACAAGCTGATCCTACCAAATACACAACATGTCTTCCATGTCAAATTCCCCATTCCTAAACTTTTGGAATCATTCAGGACTACTTGTCTTACTTGAAGCAGTCCCACTATATGCTTCCACAAGCAATCAATGCGCCGCAGCTGAAGATTTTTTAAATTAGAAAGGTGAAATCAAAAGTTCCCGCAAATGACGCTTATTCGACACAAGACTTGACATTTTTAGAATTAAGAAAATAAAACCTCGTTTACACTGTGACGAACTAACATATACTGGAGTTTGAGCTTACTAATAGTACTTCTTTCTAGATGCGTTACCATCTGAAACTACATGCACAAAATCCTGGCAATGCTATCTGTTAGTAAACAGCGAGAACTTATTCAAGGACCTAATATATTTTTAAAAACCCCTCAGAGAGACTATCGAACCTGAGTGCTTATACGATTTTTGATCTAAGATTTTAGTTATTTATACATTTACGAATTTTTTAAACATATACTGTGATAATATGGGAAAACTAATTTTTCAAAATCTTATCTTAAAAGAAAAATTCAAAATTATTCAGACCTATGTATACTTAAATAACAAATTTTCTTCAACTGTGAAAGAATACATTTTATTATTCAATATTATTATTTCAATATTCCTTTTAAGGAAATTTACTATTATAATTATAAAAATTTTGTTGTTTCAGACAATTGATTGTAGTTTTCTACTTTATTCCTTTAAGAATCTATGTGAAGATAGAGAATGTGGAAGAAGGGGGTTCCAATACATTGGAGTTTGATGTAGATCAACTCTACTCCTCTGCTACTGTAGATAGTTTGCTACAGAAAATAAGGGGATAGATTTGGAGTGTTTAAAAGGTAGATAGGCAGATATTGATGAGCTAATCCCACCTAAAAACCTTGGGTTAAAAATAAAGTTTCGTATGAAACTTACGGAATGGAGACAAAAAAATGTTATTATACACATAACAAAATTAAAGTACAGTGAATTTCCGATATGAACAATTTTTGGGATATTCCAGTAATGAATTTTGACAACATTAATTTTTCTTCCTATTTTTATAGGCGTTATTTTTTAGCAAAGTTTTTTTTTATAACATAAATATAAACATACACAACATTTCGATACTAATATTTTACCTACTCTTTTTTCAATACATCATTACCGGAACACCCCTTTAATATAGTTAGATTTTAGTAGTAATAGTTCTATTAGGACTTAGGATTTTTCAATCGTCAGATTTTTATTCGTCCGGTAAAATTGTCCCAAAATCAAAGTTTAACCGGCTGATAACTAATTTAAATCAAAGCGATTTAAATTAGTTATCAGGCTGTTAAACTTATCGGATCCTTTAACCGACAGATAGGGCTATTCTTCGCCAGTTAATGTTGACAAATAGAGTGAAAAATAATTTTTCTTAACGGCCAAGTTCATTTCTTATCTGAAGAATAAATTATCTGACGATTGAAAAATTGGCCCTTAATAGCTTACTCGTATTTCTCAATTTAGCCTTTTGTGGCAAAAAAATTAATTAATTAATTAATTAATATACATACGTCCTATTGTTACGAAGCAACTTGAATAGCTCTTTGTAAATAAATATTGAAATATATATGTATTTTTCGAACTAGGGGTACGGCACACCACTTGCCGAAACACTGTCTCAAAACAGTAGCTTATTTTCTTGGATTACTTCTGACACAGTATCAAGTGAAGCTTTTAATTCGGGAAACGAAAGTGTTTCGTCGAATCAGACACCCGAAAATATTGTAAGTTTTTGAAATACCTTAATTTTTCAAATATCAATTAAATATTAAACATTACTAGAATGTGTTAAAAGTTTTGGAACCAAACATTTTGGGAAAGAATATTTTAGAAGAATATTCAAAGACTTCCCAAATAAGCAAAAAAAATAGAAACGACATCTGCACCTTGTTATCAGAATTTTGGTTAACCAACAATTATAGACGTTTAACACCTAATGCTTACAAAAATGCAGTACAACAAATTTGCAAAATTTTCCCAAATGAAACTGAAGTAAGATTTGTTTTTTTTTTTTTTAACGAAAATTTGCTAATTCTAATCTCCAAATGATCAAACAGGAATCTTATATTAACCTTAACAAAAACGAAGATGGAAAGCTTGTTCAACGTTTCTACAGTTTGAGTCGAAAATATCGCAAAAGGGGTGTTATTGAAAGCAGTTATACATTGAAGAAGAAAAAACATATAGAAGAAAACTCAGGGGAAGATGCACAATGTCCAGAAGGCAAACCAGATGAAGACGCACTAATTGCTTATCAATGGTTGAAAAAAGGTGCCACAATAGGCAAGGATTCGGAAACACTTATAAAAGATAGGTGGATACGCACACATAATTTACGTATGTCTCACATTGCGGAAGGCAAGAACGTATTTAATGAATGGCCACTATTGAAACAAAATATTTCAGTTTCGTTGGTAAGGCAATTTACTACGTGTATTATATCTTTATGTAATAAAAGGTTTAAATTTCAGATATCAGAAGACTTTGAGATACTTCATCCAAATACGGATTTACTTTTGTTCGGAAAATGGGAATCGTGAGAAAAAAATTTTGACTATCTACAAAAGAGACATTGCCGACAACGCATCCAAACAATTATTGGAAAAATTAAACATTGTTTACGATTCAGGTAATATTTTATTGCAAAAATATAGTTTATAAAAACTTAATACTTTCGTAATAGATGTTCGACAATATATTATATTTGCTCTTCTTCCGGCACTTATAATACCGACAATCATCCACGAAAAAGTTGGAGGCAAAAGCTCAGTGTGGAAACCTTCCATTTTAGAAGCACAGTCATGCTTAGCATTACATGTTCAGGTACATTGATTAAATGATTTTATTTTTACAAAAGAAGTTCGAAAGCTTAATATTTTTTCCAGTAATAATAATTTTCGAGCTAAAAATAACAAGTTTCACCTTATAATAATTTCTTCCGGTAAATTTTTTAAGTTATATACAATGTAAGACCTTTTTGCCACAAAAACGTTGATAATTTTTTGTATTATGATAAATATTACATGACGAAAAACAGAAAACATTCATTGACGAGCATCACAACTTGTTCTTTTAGGCTCGAAATGTAAAAGGCTAAGCTAACTTTTTATTTTATCCAGAAAAATATAAAAATATCAATTTGTATTTCTTTGCTTCAAACTAAAATCGAATAAAAGTTTATATTATAATTGTTGTTTGAAAAAACTGAATGAAAGAGGGCATCACACACAGCTATTTGACGTTCTTTATTTTATTCTGTTATGACAATTTCCTTCAGTTTTTTCACTTTAAAAATTGTTAAATATTAGTTATTTTTGGTCACTGTAATATGTGCATCATTTTTCAATATATATACATATATACATATCATATATCATATATTTTAGGTTCAATGCGATATGCTTAATATTATACAAAAGCACAGGGAAGGTCTTATGGCAAAAGGACTAACAAATCAGCCGCTTATTATTGCTATGGGGGATTTAGCCAAAACATTTGAGAAAATATTTGTTGAATTTAATGGTATATTGTACCAGGTGGATAATTTCTTGAAAGCTATTTCATTTACTTTTAAAATTTTTTAGGTTTTCAATTTAGAGTATCCAAAAGTTAGTAAACTACAGTGGATGTTTTTACAGAGCTATATTTATGAATTACCTACCACTGCCAAAAAAAATTAACGCTATTACAGAACTTATTTGCCAGCTTAATTCCCTACCCTAATTATACTATCGCTTTATTCTGTATACCTACTTCAGAAATTTAAATTCAATTTTACTATAGATCAGACTAAAATTTAAAAAAATGTATAAATGCTTTATTTGTAATCAAAATAATTCTGACGTAGACAGTTATATGACTCATTTAAAATTAAGGCATAAATTATCCCTAAGATCCACATTTTTTCAATGTACGGTATGTCCACAGTTCTTCCAAAATATGTACACTTTTCGTAGACATTTAATGAGGAAACATCCAGTCACACAAATAGAAAACGTATACCAGTCGAAACATATTGTTAAGAATAATATTTCCGAAAATCCCTTCCCAGAAAACATAATTTCTCAGAAAGAAAAAATAAAGTGTGTTAATGATTTCTGCCTAGCTGATGAAATAAGAACTTTTGTACTTAAATTATATGGCCACAAAACACTAAATCGAAAACTTGCAGCTGAAATAATTGAAAGTTTTGAACATTTCATAAAAGTATTTGTGAATTTCACTAATGAGTCTACTAATATATATGAATTAAAGGATTTGCTTTCACAACTTATGAATGAATTCACTAGTCTAAAGTCGGAATATAAATTTAAAAAATTTTTAAAAACGGAAAAACTATATCATGAACCGAACGAGTTTCTAATTAATGATTCCATATCTATTAATGATGTTTCGTTTGATAATTCAAAAGGCGTTTTATTTCCTATGAAAGAAAATATTCGAATTTTTCTTGAACATAATAACAATATTTTCAATATGATTGAAAATTCAAATAAAATTAAAAACGAAAGTAAACTTTTCAATATCATCCAAGGAGAAGCATGGAAGGAAAAAATAAAATTATTTCAAAATAAAATTATTATACCTTACATAATGTACCAAGATGACCTTGAAATTAATAATGCACTCGGATCAAAAAATAAAATACACAAAGTTTCGGCAGTATACCTTTCTTTTCCCTTGTTAAAACCGTCAGAGTTGTCAAAGTTAACAAATATATTACCATGTTGCTTACTTAAATCCAAGGATTTATCACACGGTTTAGTTTCAAATTACATGCCTTTGATTTCTGAAATGAGAGATTTAGAAGAAAAAGGTCTAGATATTCGAAGTGGGGAAAAAGATCTTCATATTCATCTTGTACTTGCAGTGGTAACTGGAGACAATTTGGGACTAAACACAATTCTCGGCTTTACTTCCTCATTTTCTGCAAACCATTTTTGTCGGATATGTACAGCACACAAATCAATAATGAAAAAACAAACTTTAGAAGATAAAAATTATCTCCGAACTGAATTGAATTATTTAAAAGCAGTACAGGATATACAAATATCTGCAACTGGAATAAAAGAGGAATGTGTGTTTAGAAATTTAAGCTCATTTAAAATTACTCAACATATAGTTTGTGACCTAATGCATGATTTTTATGAAGGCATTTGTCATATGGAGCTTACAGTTATATTAGACTACTTTATTTTTAAAAAACAATATTTTACTCTCAAACTATTAAATTACCGAAAAAACTTTTTCAATTATGGCCGTCTGGATAACAACAATAAAGTTGTAAACATTGAACAAAAACATATAGACAACCGTAAGCTTAAAATGTCCGCAAGTCAAATGGAATGTTTTATACGTTACTTTCCTCTTTTAATTGGAGATTTAATACCAAAAACGGATGAAGTTTGGAAGTTTTATCTATTACTTGTAAAGTTACTCGAAAAAATTAACTTGCCGTCGTTTAGTGAGTTAGACCTTCAAATTCTTCAAGATTTAATTAAAGAGCACCATTTACAGTACATGTGTTTATTTAAAAAACCATTATCTCCTAAACATCATTTCGTAATACACTACCCTAGTGTTATTCGGAAACTAGGTCCAGTGAAGCAACTGTGGAAAATGCGTTTTGAAGGGAAACATAGGGATCTAAAAAAATATGCAAATGTTTCATGTTCACGGAAAAATATCTTGCTTATTTTGGCAATTAAATTAAATTATGAGTTTTCGTACAAGATTTATTTACGAAAACATAACCAGATTTTACCGGAAATAAATTTTCGTGATTGTGAACAAATAGATTTTACGAAAAATATTATATATTCTTTCATAGACAATTTGTCGGAGGATAACAATTTACAACAGGTTTTCTCTATCAGTGAAATTAATATTTGTAATACAATTTATAAAACAAAAGACATAATTGTTAGTTCTAATCCTGTAAATGAGGAAGAAATTACTTTTGGCGATGTCAGGTACATCCTCTTTGATTCAGTTAGAAAACTATTTTATTTTATATGCGCGGACTTAAAGGTTCAGGATTACGATTGTCATTTCAATAGTTACATTGTACCAACACCTTGTGAAAGCACTGAATTCTTCATTTGTTTGCCGGACTATATACGTTTTCCTCCTTTACATATTATAAGCTTACCAGATAAGAGAAATGCTATTACACTAAAATATCCATTTAAAGGGCACACCTTAAACACTTCTTTGACAACTTTTTAATTAATGAGTTTACTTTGAACGTGGCAAAATATCAAAATGTCATAAGGTCGACTTTACTTTGAAAGAATATAATAAAATCGACCTTATGACATTTTGACTTAAGCCAATTTCAAATTGAACTCCGAACGGCCCATATAATATGTACATCTTTTGCACTATTGTTCAGCAAAGACTAAAAGTATTTATGTGTCGCTTCAGTTATGATCATCTAAAGTCATGTCTTTAATGTTTCAAATATTTAAGGTGACCCTTAAAAAAGGCATGAAATGCATAACATTAGAGTATATGTATTATACATATTTAATGTTAATAATATGTACTTATATTTCACATAATCAAACAAATAAATAAATATAAACATTTTTTTCATGTTTCCTTTCCAATAACCTTTTACTTCCTTTCCAAACATTTTCTAGATCTCGTAAATGCTATTTTTAAATTTTAGTTAAAATCTTTACAACATTAGTTGTATTAACCAAGTATTTGAGCGTTTTATATAAAATGAATTGGGTGAAACCAAAGAAATTTTGACAATTTAATAAATGTGCTAGTATGATTAACGAAAATTTTGGTAAAATTAACAATGTTTTTCTTTGATATTTGTTAGAATTAACAAAAGTTTTGGGCTTACTTTACTATTTCTTTTGATGAAGTGTTTAAATTAATTGGCTTATATAATCACATACTTTGGATGAATTCATTCAATTTTTTGTTCTTTCCATTTTAGTTAAATAAACAAAAATTTTGGTAAAATTAACAAATTTTTTCTTTGATATATTTTTTAAAATTAACAAAAGTTTTGGGCTTACTTTACTATTTCTTTTGATGAAGTGTTTAAATTAATTGGCTTATGTAATCACATACTTTGGATGAATACATTCAATTTTTTGTCCTTTCCATTTTAGTTAAATTAATCAATGTACTTTTGTCAATTTATACAATTGAGGGTATGACCGGATTTCAACAAAAACATTGGATGATTTTTAGTTGATATTAACAAAAGATTTCTCTCTGTGTACCTAATGAGTCGCGAACAGTACTTTATACAGAAAATGAAACGAAACTCATAGAATTGTTAAAATCCTGGAATCTTGAAAACATATTTTCATTATTGAAAAGTAAGGTTCTAAAAAATTTAAAAAATTAAACGCTCCAAAAAATTTATCCATATGTATTTATAGATGCCGGAGTAGGTTTTGATGAATTGAAATATCTGGCCCGAGGGGACATAGATATATTGTTCCCTTCTTTTGAGCTAATAGGCACAAAAGCGAAATTTAGCGAAAATCTCCAAAATTGGAAAAAATCAATTGTAAGTACTTGCTTTTAGTTCGTTTAAAAACTGATTATCTAATACAGGGCGATATATATTTAGATTTTGAATTCTTGTGTTCACCATTATTTTTATTTGATCATAAAGTAAGGGAGGAGTAGAATACTTTTCATACAATTTGTACGTAATTTTTGGTAACTTGAATTTTAATGTATTTTAAATAGTTCGAAGACGACGGAAATACATTAAGCGTTTCATCTTCAGTTGCTTCATGGATTGAAAAAAACCGAAATAGCCCATCTTCATCTACATCTTCTCGTTGTGAAAATTAAGAAAACACTACGGTAAATATTGCATAATTGATAGCCTTATATTTTAGCATCTATACGTATACATATTATATGTTTTTTATTTTATTTTTCCACTTAAACTGCAAAAATGTATACAATAGACTGATGTATTTTAATATAGTGCTGCATTTCAAACTTATTATTATAGTATGTATAAATATTTAAAAATATATTGTTTAAAATAATTTATAAATTTATAGGTAGATATCAAGAGCGCTTTACTTCAATTTCCGAGTGGAAGAGAAACTTTAACATATTTTGAAAAAACTAAGACTTTAACTCCCTCACATCAGCAAATAATTTCAAATTGTGTGATTGACACTGCCTTAACTTTAAAGAACAAGCTGAGCATAACTGATTTCACAAATATTGCAAATCAAATTGTATCATCCTTTCCAGGCGAAAACTCCGTAAATTTCTTTAAAGGGGTACTCTTGTTTTCAACGGAAAAAAGTTGGTGCTTTTTGGATTTTTTTTATATGATAAAGAATGATTTGGTAATTTTTATAGTTTAGTCAGTCTCGAATTTGAGCTTTTGCTCAGTTTTTAAAATATTAGCACTTATTCTAGAAAGATCACAAATTAATAATCGCTAAAGACCAAAAAATCAATTTGTTAGTCCAGAAAACGGAGAAATATCACTATAATATTAAATTTTTACTGAGCTGGTTGCATATATTTTAGGTTACATATTATTCACCACGAACGAAAATTAAGAAATTCCCATCTGGAAAATTACATGATCCGTATTATAATGTGAGGCAGCGCTTGAGAAAACATTCCTCTCTTATTAAAAAAGTAAATATAGGAGGAGAGGAGCAAGATATTTCAGACCAGAATATTCCGGAGGTTGATAAGAGCATTGGAAAATCTCTTCAAACGTGGCTGAAATATAATCAAACCAATAAAGATGACATACTTCATAAATGGAAACGATTATTCTCTTTTCGTCGGCAGCAAATTATTACAACCAATCGTGATGTTAACATTACATCGGTATTAAAAGAATGGCCTTTATATAAAAATGCTGAGTTTGGAATATTTTTGGTAAGACTACAAAACCTTTTTTATAATTGTAATTTTATAATTTTTTATTACACAGATTAATGAAGACTTCAAACATATGTATGCTGGAAAAGAATTACTACTTTTTTCTAAATGGGCGAGCTTCGTTCAAACAATTATCCCCTTTTATAAAGCTAACATTCTGGATAAAGACAGCTTAAGTTTATTGTCGCGGATTGAAGATAATATGACCGAAGGTATATGAAGATTTCTTTTTCAGGACATTTAATTTTAAATTTTAAATTTTAGACAGTCGAGACTGTTTAATTTTAATGCTGTTGAATGCTGTTATCGTCCCTTCAAATCGTATGGCATCTGAGGACAACCGCAAGAAAAGACGAATAACCATCAAAGACGCTGCAGAATGTTTTGTTTTACATATTTCATCTTTAAATAATCTAGAGGTAGCTGTAAACAATATCCGATCAAAGTTTTATTTAGAGAAAAACACTTTACAGCCATTTATTATTGTAGTAGGAGAAAGCTTGACGAACTTAGAATCATTTTATATATACATTGATGGCGCTAAATTAAAGTGCTCTTCTCTTTTAGCTACTTTGGATACATGCTTCAAAGTTTTCCAAGTACTACATTTAGAATATCCTTTTTATTGTTATGGTGCTTGGCTATTTCTACAAAAGTATATTTACGAAGTTGATACGATTTACGACAAGCTCTCTCCCAAAGTATCTGGTATAATAAGTCACTTACAACATTTCTAATAAGTCACTTAGAGCATTTCTAATAAGTCACTTACATTTCTAACATTTTCTAACATTAATGTATTGTAGTTATATCAAGCAAAAGAAATCTGTTTGTAATTGTAGAAGAAATAAGTATCAATAACTTTAATTTTCACTATCAATCTTTTGAAATTGGTAATGCGACTCGTAACATCTCTATAAGAGGAATTCAAGATTTTCAAAGTCCACCATTACACATTTATAATGTTAACTCTAAATGTTTTCTACGAAATAAATCACTGTAACATTTTTATATACATATGTAAATATAAAGCTTGCCAATAAACGGAATTAATTCAGTTTAATATGCTTTTTATTTTTTCTAATGATTGTTTGAAATACGAAATATGTTTCGAGATTTACTGATTTGTTTAATGTTTTACAACTTTTGTTTCACAATATCTAATTATATATTTCAGCAATCCCTGTAATGGCTTCCCGTAAATATATACAGAGAAACGCATTTATCTATACCAAACAAATGTTAATGTTTATAATGCAGAAATAAATATTTGGTTACTGTTAATTAAGCCCATGGATCTCAATTATAAGTATGTTAACTTAACATCGACTATAATTGAGATCTATGAATAATAATAACCAAATATTTATTTCTCCATAATCAACATTAACATTTGTTTGCTATAGATAAACGTGTTTCTCAGTTGATTTAATCAAAAACATTTAAATACAAAATTTTGTTATCCAAAAATAAAATAAGGTTAGATGAACTTTCCGTTTTTTTAAATTCAAAATAAACATTTCAATTCGAAAATAACATTTTCCTTTTAACAACACTTTTTATTTAAATTAAATATGAAATTTGGTTAATCCAAAAATATAATATGTTCAGGTGAACTTTCTGTTTTTTAAATTTAAATTAAACATTTTAATTTAAAAATTAAATTTTTCCTTTTAACAAAACTTTATATTCAAATTAAATATTATATTTTGTTAAATCAAAAATATAAAAGTTTTGAGTTAAACTTTCTGGTTTTTTAATTTGACAATTTTCATTCACAAAAAATATATTTTTTTTAAATCAAACATACTAATTTTCAAATAAAACATATTGGTGTTTGGCGCCGTTTTGAACATGAAAATGTTTGATTTGACCCATGATTTTGTTGTTCTGACCCGTAAATTTCTCTGAGTGTAGGGGCAAACTAACGGTGATAAAACATAATCAAATTGTGACTTGGTTGTGCGAAGTTGTGCTCCGTGAGTTGTGATAAAGTGACTAATATTTCCTTCGCAAAGTGAGTTTATAGTTCTATAAAATTATTAAGGATTTTTTTCAAAACAATTGGAACTAAAATTAATGTGGTCGCATGATTAGGTATTTAATCCTTTTTTTAAATTGTTGAGAAACCTCATTTAATTTGAATTATTTTCTTGTAAATAACTCTTTGAAAATCCTTCTGGTCACAGACGAAGTGTTCCTTCGATTTACCTTCCTTCATTTTAACAAGTTTTTTTTATTTTGTTCCTTTTGTTTTGAAAACATTTTCTTTACATTTTATTTTACTTCAGTCCACACAATTAAATAAAATTATTTTTTGTTAAATTTATAATTAATCAGGTGTGTATTTATATCTGGGCGAGCCGCTACAATTTTGTAATTTTACGTTTTTTTCAGACCCTCTAAACAGATTTTCTACCATGGTAATATGCTTTGTTTGCCAGAGAAATATTCCAAATGCTGATATTTTGGTGAGGCACCTTAAAGTACTGCACGGTTGGGAAAAATACAGCTCCTTTAAGTGCTGTGAAAGTTCTTGTCGACAATCCTTCCAAAATTCTAAAGCATATAAAAAGCATTTAAAACGAGTTCATACAGCAAATGAATTTGATGCAAAAAGAGTTACAAATCATATAACTGATGATGAAATTGTTTTGCCTATAAGAGAAAGCAGCCCCACAATCCCAAAAGAAACATTACCAACTACTATTCCCGGTTGTAATATCGATCTTAAAGATTTATATGTAAAAGTGCTTCAGTTTATATTACTTATACATAATAATAATTTTACGCGAAAAGACGTCACGGAGCTCCAAGCTAATATTAATAATCTTTTAATTTTTCCACTCTTGGAATATTTAAAGTCCTGTGCAATGCAATTTTGTGAAAAAGACGCTTTAGCACTTAACAATATGCTTAATTTATGCAAAAATCCCTATAAACAAATTAATTCCGAACATAAGCTTTTAAAAGAATTAGAAAAAAGAGATCTGTATAAAAAACCTACGGAATTTTTTATAAACAGACAAATATCGAATATTCATATAGGTTGTGTTTCATATATGAACGAAAAAGTTTCCAAAGGTGTGCTCATGCCTTTAGAATTTCAATTTAAAAAAATATTTCAAAAACAATTTATTTTAGAAGGATGTCTTAATAACATACAAAATTTGTGTTTAAATAATTGTGAATTAGAAATTTCTAAAATCACTATATTTATATTAGGAATTTTTACTATTATGTATGTTGCAGAAACACAACACGGTTTAAATTTACATCAAAGAACTGGTAAAATTCTGTTTTACTATTGTCTGGTGTAATATTTTATGTTTTGTTGTAAGAAACCACTCATATGTGTAAATTTCTAATTCAATTTACTTTGTTGGATGTAACTTCTCTAAATAGTTTTTGTAATAGCAGATTTTGTTTGCAATTTTACAATTCCAACTTGAAAATTCACTATTTGCCTAGTTTTTCCATGTTAGTTGAATTATGGGTTACCATTAACTTGTGTAAATTCAGCAATTAAAGCCTTAGCTACAAGAAGTTTTTACTATCCGAAGTGTACTTTTACACATAAATGTTCAAATTTAAATTGTTGGACGTGAATGTACAAATTGACAGTTGATGTTTTACATGTGTTATTGTGATTTCGCCTGTTAGAATAAAGGAACCGCTGACGCTGTGATTGTTTTGTTCATTAGCCTTCGAGTATTCGCCACGGAACATGATAGAAGAAGTTGCTGCAAAAAAACGTGCTGGACTGGAATTTCAAATTACATTTTTTAACCGTGCATCATCAGCCTTGTTGTAAAATTAACTTATAGTTTAAGAATTTGTGAAATGGAAAATGTGACCTTATTCAATTGTGAAATATGTCAGATTAATTTACATAATATTTATTTGTATAATAAACATCAATACCTCCATCGTTTTCAACGAAATTTTACATATCAGTGTAAGGTATCAACTTGTGGAAAAATTCTTTTAAATTATAATTCTTTTGCATCACACTGTTCGCGCAAACACCCTTACAAAGTTGAAGCTGACGAAAGAAAGGTAAAATGTAAGAATATATTCTGTAATTTTGAATGTTCCTCTTGGCAAGCTTTTACCAAGCACATATCTTTGCATTTCGCCACGGGTGAGAACGTAATGTGTCCCGAAGAATCTTGTGGAAAATCGTTTAATATAAAATCATCTTTTTATAGCCATATGTTTCGAAATCATAAATTATCATTTTATAAAAATAAGTACGTGGAAGGAGGAACTAGAAACTTAAAAAACTTTCACGATAATACTGAAGTCCTGAATGAAAACGAAATTAAATGCAAAGACCCCGTAAATATTAACTTTGCCTCTTTTTTTTTAAATCTTAAAACAAAATTCAACCTCCCCGAAAATGCTATACAATTCATAGTAAGAGAATTAAAAGGTATTTTTTCACAAACATCTGATTTAATATATGAAGAATGTCGACAATCCTCAAAAATTACGGGCATCAATCTTTTGGAGAGTTCTTCACTTCATAATGTTCTCGATATAAATAAAGAAATACAGGCTTTGGATTCTTCATATAAGAGAAATGCTTTTTACGGTAAAAATTTTGCCTACGTTTCACCAGTCGAAATAAATCTTGGAAGAGATAATGTTCATGAAAAATGTTCGTATCATTACATACCTATTATAAATAATTTACAGAATTTATTCAAAGAAAGCAGCGTAATAAAACAATTTCTCCTACAAAAGTGTAACACTTCTGACAATAATTATACCGATTACAGATGTGGTAGCGTATATAAAAAAAATCAATTTTTTTCATCTCAAGATCAAAAAATTGAAATAATACTCTTTCAAGATGCATTTGAAATCTGCAACCCTTTGAGTTCCTCTAAAGGTAAACACAATTTGTTGGCTGTTTATTTTGCTATCGGCAACTTACTTCCTTTTAATCGCAATTTACAGCTGGTTTTGTTATGTAAACAAAAATATATCAAGTATTTCGGAATTAACTTAGTCTTTCAAAAACTTGTAGACGATTTGAGTTATTTAGAAAAAGTTGGAATTCAGGTTGATATGAATGGTGAAAAAGTTCAAATTAGAGGTTCTATAATTGCTGTCTGTGGTGACAATTTAGGTAGCCATCAAGTGGGTGGTTTTTGCGAGAATTTTAGCAAATCAAGTTACTTGTGTAGGTATTGTATGCTTTCGAGAGAAGATTTCAATAGAAATGAAATTGTTGTGAGTGAAGGAAGAACACCGGAAAATTACAATAGAGCTCTAAGTGTTATAGAAACAGAATTAGAAAGTTTAGCGGTCGAGGGAATAAAAAAAGATTCGCCTTTTAATAAATTATTATATTTCCACGTTTGCAATCCAGGCTTACCACCGTGTGCAGCGCACGATCTTTTTGAAGGAATAGTCAAAGTCGATTTTTTATTAATTTTAAACCATTTTATGAATAAAAACTCATTTAGTATAGACTTCCTAAATTTGCAGTACAAAGCTGTTGCAAAACAAATTAATAAAAATTTGTCATTGCCGTTCTTACGAAAAGGTATAGGCCATTTACCTGGAACTGCAAACGAAAACTTTTATTTCGTAATCCTTTTTCCTTTAGTAGTTTTTAAGAGAAATATTGATGAAGAGAGTGATGTTTGGTACATGTTTCTTAAATTAATTGAAATATGTCGCTTAGTATGTACACCTATTATTTCATTGTCCCAAATCGACTATTTGTCCTTTCTCATTCAAGAATATATTACTTACCGCACGCGTTGCTTTCCGGAAAAAAAATTTTTGCCTAAACACCATTATCTTTCCCATTATCCTAATTTAATAAAACAATTTGGACCACTGGTTCATTTTTGGACCATGCATTTTGAACATAAGCACCAGTATTTTAAGAATATTGTCAGGAAATCTAAAAATTTTATAAACATTACCAAACTTCTTGCCGATCGTCATCAGCTCTTTCAAGCTTCTTTATTCAATGACCGATTTCCCCCTGAAATATCTTCTGATAAAGTAGAACGCCTTGTTGATGACATGTTCTCTAATTTTCAATCAAATGGCTTTGTATTTCTTGCTCAACGTGTTACTATAAAAGGAAGTGAATATAAAGTAAACGATGGAGTTATTGTAGAAATTAGTGAGCTACAAATAATTAAAATAATTAAAATTGAACATATTTTAATTCAAAATAATTTTAACGATGTTTGTTTTTATGGAAAAATTGGCTTTATGTTTTATAATTATAAAAAAGGTTTATATGAGGTTTACGAAGATTTTAAGAATTACGGTCATGTTTTATATAGTAAATTAGCAATAACATTGTGTTGCAAATTTTATAGAATAGATAAAGAAATGTTGCTTTCCCCATCTTGGTTTATATAGAAATATTACAATACAATAACTTTAACTAAACCGAAGCAGTACCAACATCAGCATCTTAAACATAAGCTTTTAATTGTTTGCAACTATGGAAGAAGAAAACTTTATTTTCAAAATTTGGAATGTGAACCGCACCCAGAAAAGTCTAATTAGATGCGAACCCACAATAAATGGTGTTATTGAAGCTGGTAAAAATTATAATTTTTTAATCTTTAGTTTTCTATTAAAGCTTTTTTTACAGCTCATGCCAAGGGAATGGTAGGCAACAAACTAGTTTTAGAAGCAGATGGAAGCGTCTTAGATGAAGATGAATTTCTATTATTTTTTAAAAACTCTCCTCTAATATTATTGGATAATCATGAAGTGTGGCAGCCTTTTGTAGCCGCATCCACCTCTTCGGCTGTAACAAATTTTATTCCTCTAGAAGATGTCGGTAGAGATCCTGAATATCAATTTTGTCTTAATATCCCGGAAGAACCGAAGCACACTGAAAGTGATATCGATATTTCATCACTTTCAACAACTTTAACCATGACCAGTGGAGCACTTTCTACTGATTCCGAAAATGAGAATGTAATTGCTGCTGCTTGGAAAACCTTCGATAATTTTCAAGTACCTTGGAATAAATTTCCCACAAACATTATAACTTCATGTGAAGCAGGCGACAAACTGGGACCACATATGAAATCCGTTGTCCATATTATAGTAGATGAATTGAGATCTTTCTCTACTTATATACCAATGCTTATTTTTCGTAATGTCGTGAATCAGTTATGTCAAAAATATCCCAAGTCCTTTGCATATGTTGATAATTCCGGCATAATAATGGCTACAAAACATTCTCCCTTAATTACCTCATTGGTACATCGAAATAACTATCTTAACCGACTCAAACTAAAGCCAAATAATCCAAATATACCTCTAAAAAAACGTCGTATCTCCAAAAAATTTGAGGAAACTTGCCATAATTGGAATCCAAGTTCATCAGAAAATGACGAAGTATGTGATGTGGATGTGAAAAAAAACAAGCTAATAAATTATAGCTCGTATAAAACATTTTCATCGGAAGAAATTTGTGAAATAGAGAGGATAATGAATTATTGCTACCCTGAAATAAGACGATTCTTAAACAACTTGCTCCATCCTCCTACAATAAAAGATATAAGAAAAGAGTGGCCTTTCCTTCTCTACAAGGACTTTATCATCAAACATTTCGAAAAACTTACATCAATTGATACGACCAAAGTTTCGAATAAATATGAAAAATCAGTCGAAAGCATTATCCAGTATGGACTGTCAAAAAAGGGAAAGATTATGACGCAAATATATCAAAAAGAAAATAAAAATCCGAATGTTGTGGCATTCAATTTTCTTGCTAAGTATTTTGCTGAGAATGAGGACTATGTCTTTAAAACATACTCTGTAAGTCATAAGCTTTTAAAATAAGTCGATTTATAATAATAATAAATTGTTAATAGATCGGATCTCTCTTCACTGACATTAAACCACCGCACTCAGCACCATGGTTCGCAGTTGTTGGTGAGTAAAAACAAATAGTAATTAATAAAATACAATTGTTATTTCCTTCCTTCAAAGGATCTCTATTAACACATTATTATTACAGACACCGGAACATCGTCGATCTTTTACATTTATGCCGATAATGAACTTGTCAACTCAACGTCCTTGAACTTCAAAGAAGCGCTAATTCAAAGTTATTCTTTATATTTTAATTTAAATATAGAATATCCAAAAGAAATTTCGCAAACGTATGAGTTTATTCAAAGATATTTCTTTGAAAATTACACGGAATTATCTAGGGGGAAAAAAAATAATATTACGGCTATGTCTAAAGTAATTCGTTTAGTTAGTAGCATTAAAGATATGTAATTTTTATGTACAATAACGTAAAATGTACTTACTAAATTTTTGACACGAATTAGCTACACAACATATGTTGAACGTTTGTTACTTCTGTGGCCTGATCATTGAATCCGTTCGAATCAAATCGAAAGGAGCTTACAAAGCCTCTTTTTGGATAAAAATTCCCTAATAATGTTCCTAAATGCTCAATAATTCATTTTAGTTACTTTTGATTTCAGTTTATTTTTTGGCGCATTACGTTAAAATTATTCGATTGGATTTCTCTAATTTCTATAATTTTTAAGCTTCTTTCGATTCGATTTAAACGGATTAATGATCGGGCCCCGAATTTTTTTGTATTTACTGGAATGCATTAAATAATAATACATATAGCTTATACATTTCAACAACTTTCCGTAGGATTACCGCAGGAAATATTAAGTAATAACTTATTTCAGTTTATATTATTGAATATATATTTTGCTTATAATAACTCATTTAATCTAATACTAATACATTACATTAATTCTAATACCACTACTTATGTTTTCTTTAAGTAAAAATAAGATATTCTTTAAAAAAATAAAAAGCACGCTTTGATTTAAAATCCCCTGCAAAACAAAATAAAAAATGATACAATATTAAGGGCCAATTTTCAATCATCAGATAAATTTATTCTTCGGATAGGAATTGAACTTGGCCGTGAAGAAAAATTATTTTTCACCCTATTTGTCAAAATTAACTGGCGAATAATAGTCCTATCTGCCGGTTAAAGGAGCCGACGGATAAAATTTATCTGAGAGGATTGAAAAGTATTTTACCCAATTTTGTGTAAAATCACACTTCGAAGTGGTCGTGTTGAGTCCCTTCGAGTCGAATTGAAAAGTGCTTGAAAAAAGACGACCCTTTTGAATAAAAATTCCGACTATTCTTACAAATTCATTTTAGTTACCTTTAATTTCAATTAGTTTTTCTCCACAAAAGGTCGAATTAATTCGTCAAAAAAATTAATTGAAATCAAAAGTAGATGAAAGGAATTTGTTACAAAGTTAAGAATTTTAGTATGGAATTTCAAATCAAAAGGAGCTTTCACAAGCTCTTTTCTATTCGCTTCGAAGGGATTCAAGAACACGACCACTTCGAAGTGTGATTTTACACAAAATTAGGTAAAATTTTTACATATATTACGGCAAAATTACCATTGACATGCAATTACATTTCACTTCACTGTTTAGTTTTACATTTTGTGATGGAAATGATTTACATAACTATACTGTTTTCCCATCACAATAGGGATAATGTTTACCACATACTTGTAATACTACCATTGGCATGTAATTGCATTCTTCTTCATCGGGTAATTTTACATTTTTCTTGGAATTAATATACCGTAATGGCGGTAATTTCCCAAAACTTTTAAAAAGCATTTAAATCGACGAATGTAAATTTAAACATCGGTGTATTCTTACAGCTTTAATACTAGGCAAAGAATTGCCTATTATTAAAGTAGTAAAAATTTTTTACTGTGTTCTTAAAAATCATTTCTATCAAAATTTTGTATTATTAAACTAATTTTCCTAAAGTTTAAGAAATTCTCGTTGAAAATATAAATTTTTATCGTATTTTTTTACGAAAAATTGTGTTAAAAAGCTATCAACGTAGTTCTCGTACTATTTACAATAGTGCCGGTTTAAATTTAAGATATTTTCATTATTTTAGTACGAAAATCTCGTATATTTCTACTAAAATATTGTAAACGGAAGAGAAAAAGCAGCGTTCTGGAGAATACGAAAAGTTGGTTAAATGTGTTGTAGATTTTACGAAACATTCAGAGAAATATTCGTGAATGGTTCCCCTGTAAAGATTTTGCGACCCCTTTCATGTTCCTTCTAAACACACGTGTTGTAATATAATCGTAAATTTTACGACGCATTTCGTAGAATTTTACAAAACGAACTCTGATTGCAACAACATTTTCGTAGATGTAACAAGAATTTCGTAGAAGTAGCTACATATTAGGTCCGTTAAATAAGAAGTCATAAAAAAAACCTGTGGCGCCACTGGCGCATTGTGACGCACTTGGTTTTGGTTATCGCATCGAACGTTTAAGTAAAAAAGAAGAAGAAAAGTAGCTGTCAGTTGTGCTTGTGATTTGACGCGAAATAAGTTGGTCGCGGCAAGTTGGATCAGGCTCAGGCGCGTGGGTTTCACGAAGTGCAATTTTTTTCTAAACTAAATTGTTTCATTAGTGCAGTCCATGTGCTTTACATTTGATTTGCTTATTGTGTGATTTTTTAAGGTGGAATTATATCAAGGTAAGTGAGCTGTAGTTTTTTCCTTGCTTTTATTAAAAAGTGGAATGAAAAGAGGATAGGGGAATCGAAATCCTCTGCTGTTGGATGGTTTTTTCGTACTTTTTCCTTTTCCAAATTAAAATCGGGTCCCTTCCCAAAGGGCGGTTATGGATAATTTGGGAGCAGCTAGTAAATTAAAGTCAAAGTTTTTAACCAAACGTAGATTTGTCTTTTGATTTAACTGTACCATTGTGACGTTTCCTCGCCTAACGGTCAAGTTTTTTTTTTAATGTGTCGGTGCACGTGCAAATTTGATCAATACCTTTTACTTCCGTGTAAGTGATTAATAGTATACAAAAAAGTCCAATAAGAGGCATCCGAACGTAAGGGGATATCAAAAGGGATGATCTCAACCAGGGTGGCCCGACCTCCCTAACAGAGGGCACATCTTGTAAAATACATTCAGAAGGTCTATTAAGAGGACCCGGTGGTTTAGCACCCGTGAATTTAAGGCATTTTTTGGATTTTTTTTTTTTTTAAAGTGAAGATAATGAAAAACGATGTTGAAACTTTGTAGGTACTTTAAAATACTTAAAAAGTACACCAAAAAAAATTTTAATTATTAAAAAATGGTGCTGAAGATGACCCCTTCAGAAGAATGGGCCTGGTCGGTGGGTGAAATTTCGGCTCTTTCACTTATCCGAAAAATAAAAAACAAAAAAAGTATTAATCTATATGAGTGTAGCTATCGCCGGGACCAGAAAAAAAATTAATAAATTTTTTTGACGAAATAGCGCGTTTTTGAAATTTTTGTTACCGAAAATAGACTATTTTTCATTAGATTTATTCGTAAAAAATAAGAAGCTTTTAAGATAAAAAAAATTTTGGTGGTCCCGGCCATAGCCATTGTTGTACTGAATAAAATATTAAAATTTGAGATGATTCGGGTGAATAGTTTTTTTTGTTTTTTCCCCGCCGTGCAGAAAACAGTAGTTTCGAGATAAATGAGTTTAAAATTTCAAATATGCGTGACGGGCCTACCGCTTGCTGCCTAGAAAAAAGGCTGTAGGATCTGAAATACTATCAATATCAATCATCATCAATTTGACAGTATATTCTTCAAATATTATACTTTCGAAATATCAAAGAAAAAAAATCGATTTTCTGAAAATTCTAGACCACCAGGTTCCCTTAATAATATTAATCTCAGGACCTTTACTATTATTATTATATTATTTTTGTTGATGTACTGAAACTGTAGTAATGTGGGCACGGTACTATTTATGACCTCAGTTTGTTGATTTTTTAGAAATTAAGGTACAGGAAATGGGATTAGGAAAATATCATTTTAATATTGAAAGACAAAATCTTTATTTCTGATTTTTCTTTTTCTTGTAAATAAATATTCCAACATAAGGGAATTCCTTTTTTTTTCAATTCAGCGATTGCAAAAACTGGATTACCGGACACGAAAAACTTAACTCACTGTTTTGGCAAAATAAGGAAAAATGAGTGAAAAAGTGATAGCAAGTGTTAGTCATGAACCTGAATTGGTAAATAATATTGAAAATATTACCACTTTTGAAATTATCAGCGATTCGGACGAATTGTTTAATTTCTTGACTGAATTAAAATGTGAAAACCTTTATCAAAGGCTAAAAGGTTTGGTATAAATGTCAATAAGTATTTCTAAACACTTTACAATTAAAATTTGCATTAGATCACAGCGTTGGCGTAGAATCACTGAAGTTGTTAAACTCGCATCATTTAGATATTTTATTTCCTCCGGAATTGCTGGGAATTCGAATTATATTCGAAAAAAAACTTGTTGACTGGCAAAAAGCCAACGTAAGTTACATTTATTTCATTTGTTTCGATTTTTACAATATATCTTAAATATATGAATATTAATCAATTCCTAGGGATATGGCGAAATAACCCCTTCTGCATCGACTATCTCTAACTCATCGAGTGTAGATCGATGGATACAACAAATCGATAATAAGTCAAATTCGCCGAGTTCGAATACATCTGATAATGTATGAAAGTTTTTTTTATTATTAACATATACGTAGTATTTACTATCGATTCAGTGTAGAAAATGAGCAATTGTGCATTTTGGAAGTAGCGATTGTTTTTGCTGAGCTTTGCAAGGGACCAGACCTTGAGTCTGAAATGGTGTTTTCAGGACTAGGGTTGTTGTTGTTTGGCAGCCATGCAATCTTGAAAATAAGGGGTGATCAGTTTCTTTTTTTTTAATTGTTCTCCGTAATTTATTGTCAGACAAATTAAAAACGGTGTCACTCTTATTTTGAAGAACAACAACCTCAGTTCCGAAAACACTTAAACTCATGACCGATGCTCTAAAAAACTCTAAAAAAAAGATCTATTTACAGAATATGTACTTATGTTGAATCGACTAGACTGGCTAATACATAGTCTGAAAAATAAATTCAATTTTTCTAGTTTTTGGATGTCAAATATTTCCTGGAACACAGCCTGAAAGGACAAAACATAATAACATTTTACAATAACCACGGTCATCTTCATGATCAAAAACGAAGAGAACTTGTTAAGTATATAGTAGATTATCTACTGGAAAAGCAAGTAAAACCGACACCCCGGTATTTTGAGTCAATAGCAGAGGGAATTTTAGAGGTTTTCCCAAAAGAAGAAAAAGTATGCACAAAAAATCAACAATTCAAAATTCATGTGATTTATGATTACTTTTATTTTTAGAAAACATACTATTTACCACAGTTTAGAAAAGCACCAGCAGGGCTCTTATATACAAAATATCATAATAATCTTCAAAAGCTGCGGCGAACAGGTGAGCTTCCACGCAAAAACAAACGTTGCTTAGATGAATCCAGTTACAAAGAAAATATAGAACCGACGAATTTAATTGATGAACCTGTAGAAAATGGAGAGAACTTAATGGCATGGCTTCAAATTAATGAGGAACCATGGGAAGTTGTTAAAGAGAAATGGTCTCTGTCAAAGTACTTTCGTATAAACGATATTAAAAATAAAAATCTGTCCGAAATTCTACAACGTTGGCCTCTTTATCAGCATCCTTCAGGACATAATTTGGTAAGTGTATGAGGAAATTTTTGTACGCAAAAGTTTATATTGTATTGTGATACACTTTTTCCTAACAGATAGAAATAGACTTCAGTGTATTTTCAAAAGAAAATCAATCAACTTTATTTGAGAAATGGAACTCCACATTTGCCAGCAAAGTTTTGAAAATTTTTGAAACAAATATTAAGGAAGAAAGAAGTTTTAAGCTGTTTAAGCAACTTAGGGAAAATTGCAGTATCAACAACGGTTAGTAATTTTTTTTTTTTTTTTTGATATGTTTAGAACAGTTTTTAATTTTTCAGAATCCAGAAGTGCCATAACTTGCTTGCTGCTACATACACTACTCACTCCAACAAATAAAACTTACATTTTTGATTCGGCAACACAAAAACGAAGATTAATCAAATCATTGATAGCTGATTCTGAAAATAGTTTTTTTCTTTTTGTAAAAACCACGAACGACATCAATGTAAAGCTATCAGAATTAACAGAGAAAAAATACAATACCAAGACAACGATTCAACCCCTCATTATAGCCATCGGTTCAGAAGTTACATGCCTTGAGGAATTTATTGTGTATTTGTATCCTATCAAGTACAAGTTTTTGAATTTTCTGGAAGCTCTGGATTGTTGCTTCAAAGTTTATCGTGTTCTAGATCTGTCATACCCCGGTGAGTCTGTTTTAGTCTGGACATTCATACAAAAATATTTCTATGGCATGAATCTATCAAACGATGTTAAAAGTTCAAAACTATCGACGCTTTTGAATGATTTACAACATTTATAAATATCTAATCTACTTTTTTCGTCAAGAACTATATTCTGAAATCTAAAATATAAAAATGAATTGCTTTCTGTGTAATAAGATTTGTCTCGAATTTTTGAATTTAAGAACACATTTGAAATATGATCATAATTTAAAGCCAGATTCTCTATATAAATGCTGTGTTGCACAATGCACACAATCATTCTCTTCGTATAGAGCATTCTCAAAACACTGCAAAAATCATTTTGATGCATCTATAATGAAAACCAATTCAGGCAATTTAAAAAGTCAAGAACATTTTCCTCTAAGTTTAAAACATGCAGAAATTTCAGAACAAATATTAAGTTTTTTTAATAGTGCTAATAGTGAAAGTTCAACGGAAAACGTACAAAACTTATTTGATACCAATACTATTACTCCTCTTTCCAATGAAAATGATATTAACAATTTAAAATTTTTGGAGGATGAATCATTAAAATTTGCTTGCAATAATTTTGCCAAAGAGAACTTTAAACGGAAGGATGTATTCCAAATACAGTCTGAAGTAAGAAGTCATGTTACAAAACCACTAGCGGAAATATTAAGAAAAACTATATTGCCCGGTATAAGTGACAATAAAGTTAGCTTTGAGTTGAAAAGATTGATACATTATTGTGAAAATCCTTTTGCAAATTTAGAAACAGAATACAGGTTTTTGCAACACCTGAAAAGTATTAATATGACCTCCAGTCCCAAAATTATTACAATTCATAATGAGATAGCAGACATAATTTCGCATGGGCAAATCATAATTGGCAATAAGATAACTAAAGGTATTCTAATGCCATTGAAATTTCAAATTGAAAAATTTTTCGAATTGCCCGAAATGTTGCAATCAACTTTACGCAACCAGGAATTTTTGGAATCTTCTCAAGTATACAAAAATTTTGTGAATGGTACACTTTGGAAAACTAAAAAACAAAATTATGCTGGAAAATTTACCATTCCTTATTTTTTGTATCTTGATGATTTGGAAATAAATAATGGTTTAGGATCCCATGCAGACCCAATTACAGCCGTGTATTATTCTTTCCCAACCATTCCTAATCATATTTTATCGAAGTTGGAAAATATCTTCGTTGCAAGTCTTGTCAAAGCCCGAGATGTTAAATCATTAGGCTATGAAAAATGCTTCAGTGCCCTTATTAAAGAAATTAATGACTTAGAAATAGACGGTATTCTTATAAAAACGTCAATAGGTGAACTTCGTGTACATTTTATATTGGGCCTAATTTTAGGTGATAACCTTGCTTTAAATGAGTCATTAGGATTTTCGAAAAGCTTTTCAGCTAGGTACTTTTGCCGCTTTTGTAAAGCTTCAAAAGAAGTAACACATTTCATGGAACGGCAGGATAGCACTTTACTTCGAACGAAAGAAAACTACACTCATGATCTTAATATTAATGATTCGTCTGTAACAGGGGTGCATAATTTCTCAGTTTTTAATAATATTACATCATTCCATGTTGTTGAAAATTTTTCCGCGGACATGATGCATGATTTTTTTGAAGGGATTTGTTCATATAATATGTCGCATATCATATCGTATTTTATTAATATAAAAGCATTTTCTTTAGAAGTTCTCAACTTTCGAAAACACGGATTTAATTACGGTGAAAGTGAAGTTGGGAATTTATCACCAAATATTACAGTATGGAATTTATCACATCATAATTTCAAAATGTCAGCAAGAGAAATGATGACATTCTGTCATTTTTTTCCTCTACTCATTGGGGACCTAATCCCCGAAAATGACAGAGTATGGAAGTTTTTTATTAATTTTCTCAAACTGATTGACCTCTTAGTTTCCCCGATTTTTAAATTAAGTGACATAAATCTCTTAAAAGAACTTATTGAATACCACAATAACAATTACACTCAACTGTTTAAGGATACCTTGAAATCTAAGCATCATTTTCTCGTGCATTATCCCTCTATAATAGAACGTTCAGGTCCAATTAAACATTTATGGACTTTTAGATTCGAATCTAAACATAAAGAAATAAAACGGTATGCGAACTGCATTAATTCGCGTCAAAATATCTGCTTGACCCTTGCATTGAAACTGTGTGGCAAATTTACACACAGAATTTTAAAAAACCATCGTATTTCAAATGTTGTTCAAAATGTTAAACTTGGCGAAAATTTAAATGATAGTCCGTTTATGAATTTAATTTTTCAACATTTTAATTTGTTGAATGACGAAATAACTTTATTTAAGCAAATTGAGTACAAGGGCACACTTTATAAGGAAAATTATATACTTTATAAATTTAATCAACAAACTGAAATATTTAGAATTTTACGTTTTCTGGAATACAAAAATCAGTGGTATGTTCTTTGCAATAAGCTATGTGTTATTAGTTATAATGAACATTTTTTAAGTTATATTGTTAAACCTGAATCAGACATTATTGAAATTCATTCTCTAATAGAGTTCATTCATCCACCACTTCATCTTTATAAGCTTCCGACAGGTCAAACCGTTGTAAGAATTAAACAGTTTTTTTAAATTCACTCAACCTTGTAATACAAATGTTTAATAAAGCTTCTTAAAAGTAAATAAGCTTTTTATTCATCGTGCGCCACGTAAATCACATAGGAATTGGTACAATGAATTTTTGTTACTGGCATTCATTTCGTTCCATTTTATCCACTAACTTTGTATAAAAACTGTCATTAACTGGCATGTGGCCAGTTATTGGGTGGTTAATCTTAAAACAGCAAAAATCAACAATATTGACTGAAATTCTCCAAACATTTGATATTTAAATACCTTTTACAGTTATTGGCCAAAAAGATAAAAGTACAGGCCTTCGAATAAGCGTCCGCAGACGAAAAAATTGAACTCGAAAAAGGCGATACAGAAGTGAGGGAGTGGAAGGGAGGGGGAGCATATATACGAAAAGTGTACAATGCACGTCGTAACATTAAAGAAAATTATCGTAAAGAGCTACGAAAAACATCATAATATGAACGAAACTTTTTGTTAAATTTTAACAAAATGTTCGTTAATTTTTACGATATTGTTTTGTATTATTGACAAAATTATCGTAATCATTCAAATTTACGAAATTTTCGTCAATAATATGAAGGAGTTGTCATACCAAGCGTTTTATAAATCTTTTCGTTCTTTTAACGAAAATATTTCATTGGCTCGAAATCAACGAAAACTTTCGTTAATTTGATCCCTATTTTTTGTTAATTATAAGAAATATTTTTCTGAGTGTAAAGACTCATTATTAAATACTATACCGTCTTTTCATGTAACCAAAAATTTTTGTGTCGATGTAATGCATGACATTTTTGAAGGAATTGCTCATTACAATTTAGCACATATTTTAACGTATTGCATTGACAATAAAATTTTATCACTTCAAGGATTCAATAAAATCAAACAAAATTTTTCTTATGGCGACACTGAAATAGGGAACATATGCAAAGAAATTTCACAAAGTCATTTGCAGAGAAAGAAATTTAACACATCTGCAAGAGAAATGTGGACAATAATTCATTATTTATGCCTCTTATGATTGGGCACTTATTGCCAGCAAATGACGAAGTGTGGAATCTTGCCTGTATATTTATAAAAATAATCGAGTGTCTTCTTCCAAAATTTACTTATACTATACTTGCAGAACTTGAAGATCTTATAAGACAGCATAATTCATTATACATAATATTGTTCAAGGATTCCTTGAAGCCTAAGCACCATTTATTGCTGCATTATCCACGGATAATAAAGTATTCTGGGCCACCGAAACTCTATTGGTGTTTTAGATTCGAAGCAAAACACCGTGAATTTAAAACATATTCAAAAGTCACAAATAGTAGGAAGAATGTCCTCTGGTCTTTAGCGACCAAATATCAATTGAAATTTGCTCATAACTTGCAACAGATAAATGAACACTGTATAATTTATGACATTGGAACCAAAATGGCTATTGAAGATAAAAATTTTATAACTGAAAAACTACAAATTTCCGAAAATGATTTTGAATACACGTCAGAAATCTTTTACAACAGTATTTGTTATAAAAGTGGTCATTATATGACAAGAACTAATTGTGGTGGATCTACTGAAATCTACCGTATTTTAGACGCTGTTATTGTGTCAAAAGTCAAAGTATTCCTTTTTTGTTACAAGGTAACATCAATTTATCAGGATCATTACTTATCATATGAAGTGCTTTCATCCATAAATGATACAAAACTAATTTTACCTATAAATGCCTTTGACGGACCACCTCTTAATGCACAAAAACTGCCAAACGGCAAAGTTATGATAAGACCCAAAATTTATTTTAGTAAAGATATATATAGTACATATTGAAGCACCTACCTATGAATATTGATATCTAGAAAAAAAAACTATTTTCAAAATTTCCAAATTAAATACTTCTAATAATTTATTCGTTTCGTATAGTATAAAAAAAAAAGTACTGAAGGCGACAAAGTATATTGAATAGTAGTGAACATATGGTAAAACGACATTTTAAAGAATAAAATGGAGGGTAGCAAGTAAGGTAGAAAGTTTGTCTAATGGGAGCAGTGGTTTTATTATAACTGATACTGGAAATGTTTTGCGAAATTTATCATCGGTCAGTACCGTCGAAGGAAGTTTACTAACTTGCCGGAGTTATATATCTGTACCGTCTTCACTAATTTCGAATACTTACTCATTATGATGACACCGAAGAAGACAAATTGGCTTCACTTTTACGTAAATGGAATCTTCATGAAGAGCTTTTTATATTTTTGAAATGTAAGTAAAAATATTTTATTGAAATTTCAAGGAGAATACGTTTTTAAGAAATTTTTAAATTTATAGCGAAAGGAATTACTGTAGATGGTTTACTTTACATGAAGGAAAGACACTTGGATGAATTGTTTAGAGGAGAAAATCTCAACACTAAAGTTATTTTGGAGCATAAACTTGCTGCTTGGCAAAGTGATTGTGTAAGACACAAAATTTCTTAATTTCTAAAGAGATTTGAATTTTTTGTTATTTAAGGGAATATATAATTTGCGTCCCCGAGTTGAAGTAAATTCGACATAAATTTCATCGCCTGTTGAATCATGGATAAACAGTTTAAGTTCTCCATCTACAAGTAGCAGGGCTTCTGAAAATGTGAATATACTCATACTTATTAAAATATATATATAAATATAAATAAATATGTACTTAAAATTATAGATTACTGTAATGGATATTTTAAACAAAACCGAACAAGGACGATCACTCTTGAAGTCTTATAGTACACGGAAAAAAATTTCCTTGTGCTTTTTCCTATTTCGCATGGGCAGATGGTAAGTCTAGCCTAGAAAGTTGGCAAATATCAGATTTGTGGTACTCAATACCAAATTTCTTGAGCAAAGCAGCGTTTTAATTTAGTATCCAGAGCTTAATTTTTCAAGCTGATCTGGCAATTTACACAATGCAAATGGTACTGATCCGTATGGGGTATTTGTGCAATGCTGAACGAGAAAGCAGTCACATACATAGGACAGCTGCCACTGCATTTCGTAAATTTACATATTTTATAGCGTGTATACCCAAAACACATGGGCACTTTTGCCATGTGTTTAGTAATTGGGTGGAATCTGTCAGTTTTTTTCAGTCGGCTTGTGATCGCAGGAGAGTGAAGATGTTGTTGTTGTCCATGAGTTTCGGGTCCAAGCATCGAACTTTAAAAAAAAATTGCGAATTCCACGACATCACGAAAAAATATTTGTAAAACTATTTTCGATCGGTATTTGGCTACTGATTATTATAAGAACCAATACTGCAATAAGTTTTCAAAAAATAAAGAATATGGCAAACAAATACAACCAGACATTTCTAGTCAAATGTGGCGATCCCATATGGATGAGTTTCTTTTTTACTCTTGGATCAAATATAATAACATCAAATTTAAAATTGGTACGGTTATTCAAATAAATTATGTTGACGGCTTTCCTACTTACGGTATAATTAAAAATGTTTTCGAATCTAATGAGAAAGAAGTTCATTAAACACACTATATTTTGATAATCATGTCTATGCCCATGTTGTGGAAAAAACAACAATTTATAATATTGTTAAAGATGGTAGTAAAACACTAAATTTATTTTCATTACATAATGTACATAATGTAATTTTTGTTGTGTAAAGGCTGAAACAGAAAAAAAGGTTTAACTTTGAATAGACCGTGCTACAACGCTAGTGATACAATGGCTCTTATGCATAAAAACTGAGTAAATGCCCAATTTTAATTTTTATATAGAAAAATAGCTCAGTCTCAATTTGAGTGAGATAAAACTCGTGTTTTCTATATAAAAATTGAGATTGAACATTTGCTTAGTTTTTATGCATAAGAGGAAATATTTCCCAAACTACTTTTTATTTATGGAAGTTGTCCGTTGGAGCATAGGACAATCAGCGATTTTTATTTGAAGCACTACTTTTTATTTATAGAACTTGTCCGTTGGAGCATAGGACAATCAGCAATTTTTATTTGAAGCACTACATTTTATTTATGGAACTTGTCCGTTAAAGTATAAGAAATGATGCAATAATAATGGCAAAGTGACTTTAAATAATTGTAGCAATTCCAAATTGTTGAATAATTTTGCCATAAAAAAATCGTTGGAATTCCCTTGGACGATGTATATTTTCCAAGGCATAGCAGTTATTTTCCTAATTTTAATGGCACAATATTCACCAATGTTGATATAGCACGTCGTCCCGTGCAACATCACTAGTTAAAAATAAGCCATTTTTTTGGGAACGTATCCTAATGAGGCACGGTATATGGAGCAAAAATTTTTTTCCGTGTAAGAACAGCATACTTACTTCAGCGTATCGCACAAGCATTGTTCATAAAATAATTCAACATTATATTGAAAATGATATTTTTTTGTCTGTTTCTAAAATACGAAATTTATCTGAGCAGATAATCCAAATTTTTCCTACGGAAAATCAGGTAAAATGTTAATTTGCGTACCTTTGTAACAAGTGCTCATAAAATTAATCTTTTTCAGAACACTTATTTCATAGGCAGGGGCAAGAATCCCCCAAAAGGAAAACTATGGGATCGTTATCAAGGGAGAAAAAGGGCATTAAAACATTTATCTTCATTTTCTAAAAATGCAAAACGTTTAAAATATGATACACTCTCTGAAAACAAAAATATGTTAAATGAAGATGAAACTCCGTCCGCTTCAGGTAAAAAAACAACAAATGTTTTATTTCTTACTTAATATTAACTTTTCCTCTTTTCCAGATATATCCTCTGAAGAATTGAATGAAATCTCTCATACTTTGAAACACTTACGTAATTGGGAAGAAGTAATTCCTAAATGGGAACTTACTTTTACTTTTAGACGAAAGATGCTTGTCGACAATCCGCAGAAAACTCTTCAACAAATTCTACTGGACTGGCCATTGTACAAATATGCTAAGGCACCCCAATTGGTATATGTAATTGTAATACTATAATCTGGTAAAAATAATAAATGCTTTTTAATTTTTACAGATTGACATTGATTATAAATATATGTATCCTGAAAATCATTTTTCATATGTTGAATGGGAGAAGTTTTGTAACGAAGCTGTAAATATCTATGAGGAAATGATCAAGGACCAAGGAGCCAAAAATCAGCTTAATATAATAAAATCGAAAAAAGAGTGCCTGAATTCTGGTAAAACATTATCCATAAACCAATTTTTTTAGTAATCCTTTTCTATTCTTAGATAATTTAAACATCTTATACCTTCAACTTCTACATGCTGTATTTGTTCCTTCAACCAAAGTAGTAAACAAAAAAAGGGTTAAATATACAATTAGTGACTCTCAGCAAACATTCACTCTATGTATTTCCCAAAGCAGTGAAATAGATACAATTATGTCTCAAAAACGAGAGCAATGTTCAAAGAACAAAACAACAATACAACCATTGATTATTGTATCAGGTTCTGAGTATAATTATTCCGAATATTTTGTATGCATCGATGATATGAAATATAAATTTTGCACTTATTTAGAAGCACTCATATTTTGTTTTAAAGCATATTTTGTATTTGATTTAAAATACCCAGCTGAATGTGTATTAGTTTGGACTTTTGTTCAGAAATTCTTATTTTCTATCGAAAAAACTATGGACCAGTTTCCTATAGTAGATACTTTCATATCAGATCTAAAGCGCAGGTTATCATAAATCATGATATTATCTTATATCTTTTTGATCGTATTAATATTATATTATTATTGGTCGCATTAAAAATCATGTTTATCCTTACATGGGTACATTTATGTTCAATAATATGTTTCAGTTACATTTTCATGAATTCGAATTCAATACTTATTTATGTATCCCAATCTAATATTTTTATGAATTCAAATTTAATAATATTATAACTCATATACATATAAATATATATAAAAGGGTAATGAATGTTTCTAATCCACACAGCATCATTTTTATTAAACATATTTTACTCCTACCTGAAGGTGTCATAAAATCGACAACTGTACTGCTGTATGTTGAATAAGTTATTCAAGTTTATATAAATAAGCTCTATACAGGGTGACCGGAAATTGCTCGGCTTCCTCTAGGGAGAAGGAACTTTGACTAATTTGGAGCGATTTAACCTATATCGCGTAGGTTAAATCACTTCACATTAGTCATAGTTTTTTCTCCCGAAAGGAACGCAAGCAATTTCCGGGCACCCTACATAATAATGGTTGTTTAGTCTAAATTATTTCAATAACTTCTGTAAAAAGTCCAAAGGATTGTAGACACATATGTACGTGTTAAAACTGAGCATATCAGTTTGCAAATGCTTTTGTTTAAATACTATATTAACTGTTCTTCTTTGGTAAAGTATTTAATTTTTTTTTTCTCAAGCAATTTATATTTGATCAATATTTTCCATAATTTTAACTTGTGCCCAATGAATTGCGAAAATAGATGTTCTTATACTGAATATATTCGCTTTTATATTCAATATAAGAACATGAACTTTTACAATTTATTAGGCAATTTACACAAGTTAAAATTATGGAAAATATTGGTAAAATATACATTGCTTGAGTAAAAAAATTGAATACTACCAAAGCAGAATATTATATTTGAGCCAAATAATGTGGGTGACTTAATTAAAAACTTGGCAAAATTATCTAAGGACTTGTGTACTGAATTACCTAAACGTTTGATAATACATGCATTGTTTGGGTAAAAAAACTTGGGCACTTCATCCAATATATTTTTGTTAATTCATGTATGTAATATAAAATAATTTTTGGCATTTTACTTACGAATTTGGTAAATAAGTTACCGAAGCTTAGGTAAAATTATTCAGTGCTTTGGCAAAAAATGTGTGTAAATTGCAAAAACTACTTAGGTAATTTGACTTAGTTATTTTAGGTTAAAATGAACAAAGGATGATCAAAACTACAAAGTTGGCTTGTATACTTAATTACCTAAGTATTTTTAGATGTCGTGTAAAAGAACTTATTAGGCTCAATATTGCAATGGCTTTTTGGCAGCGTACACTTTGTTTTTTAACGATTTAACACAAGTTTTTCTCTCAGTGTTCAAACGCCACATACTGAAACATGCTAACAATAGTGTGAAAAATATAGTAGAGGCTAAAGATGTTTCTATTGAAATAAATGTTCCTACTGATAAAGAAGTAACACTTACTGCAAATGAAACTGCTTTAAATATCATATCCCACAATGAAAAAAGTGCTCAAAATTTTAAAGAGAATGAATTTCGCAGCTTTAATTTTTCTAATGACAAAAATTGTATCTTTGATTTTGTTTTGAAGCTTTATGCAAATCCATCACTCAGTAGAAAGGTAGCAACAGAGATAGTAAACGATGTTTCGCAAATTATTGATATATTTTCTAATAAAATCGAAAAAGCATTAACACCGGATTCAACAGATTCAATAGATTCAACAGATTCAAGTTTAAAAATAAAAAGTAGGGGAGACTGGGTACGGTTGAAACGCAGGACGGTTGAAACAGTGCTAATATCTCTCGAACCGTGTGTGGTGGGGAGAGGGGTGTCAGGGACGAAAGAAGCGGATGACAAGTCCGAACACAAATCTGAGTGGCGCGTCGCTCACTACGCGTTGTGGTTGTTTATAGGAGGCCCAATTGTTATTTGATAAGCAAAAGTAAATATTTATGTACCAAAACTTTTTGCAATTACTACACTTTTCATTCAAGTGACAGTGTAGAGTGGTATAGTTGTGTTTGAATCAATGCTTTTAGAACATGACAGCATAATTAGCATTTGTGTAAAATTATTTTTGCCATTACTATGAACTGTTTTGTATCAAATGGGGGCTTGGGGACAGTTGAAACATTTTTTGTGGGTACGGTTGAAACAATTTATTTATTTAAATTTCTTGCTTTATTTATTTAAATTTCTTGTTTTATAGATGTCGGGGGTACGTGCAAGAAAGGCTTCGCCTGGCAGGACGATTAAAAAAAAAATTAATAGCATTGTTAATAGAAATATTCTTTAGTTTATATTTTCAAATAATTTCACTATGTGAAGAGCTAAAATTCGGTTTTAAAATAAATCCTGTTAATTTTTATTGTTTTCGATAAGCGCATACCTACTTTATGTGCAGCTGTGAAGTAGTAATATTGCCTAAGACGACTGAAGAATATTTTGTATTATTTGTATGTGTTTCAATTGATTCAAACCACTGTTTCAACCGCCCCTGGTATGGGGACGGTTGAAACAATTTTAGTTTTTTTGTTAAATTTGATTTTATACAATTTACAAAACACCGGGCACTCAAATAATACTGCAAATTGGAAGATGGAAACACGCCCTTGTATTTAACATGTCTCAATCGGTGCTTGGTGCGGTAATAGCGATGCTACGGACAATAAAAGCTAAATTGTTTCAACCGTACCCATTACCATTGCAAATATAAAAACGGAAATTGAAATTCTTGATTCAGAACATAAATTTAAAAATTTTCTAAACAACTATATTTCCCGCCTAAAGAATTCACTATTGATAATTGTCTTACTTTAAAAAATATAAGTAATCCCCTGACCACGGGCGTACTATTTCCTATTAAGGAAAATATAACAAAATTTCTAGAGCTTCCTGGTATTTTCTCTGGCATGCTTGAAAAAGTTGAAAAATTAAAATTAGATCATCTCATAAAAATATAGTTCAGTGTTCAGTATGGAAATCAAAATGTGAAAAATTTGGGCAGAAATTAGTTATTCCCTACATACTTTATCAGGATGACTTTGAAATTAACAACCCTCTTGGATCCAAACGGGGAGTTCACAAAATTTCCGCAATTTATTTAAGCTTTCCTTTGATGGACGAATCCGATTCTTCAAAATTGCATTCTATTTTCCCTTGTTGTTTAGCTAAAAGTTCATCATTGAAATATGATTTATCTGCTAATTATAACCCACTATGCACAGAATTAAAGATCTTAGAAGATGGTATTAAAATAAAGTTTCAAAGTAGCGTATTTACTGTTCATTTAGTTCTTGCTTGCTTAGCTGGAGATAACTTAGGCCTCAACACTAAAATGGGATTTTTAAGGTCGTTCTCAGCCAATAAATTTTGCCGAATATGTTCGAGTCCTAAAGAAATAATGAATCATCAAGTTTTAGAAAACAAAACAATTTTAAGAGAAGAAGAGAGTTATCTTAAAGATGTTTATTTGGGAGAACCATCGAAAACCGGTGTCAGAGAAATGTGTATTTTCAAAAATCTATCCCATTTTAATGTTACAGAATCTGTTAGTGCACGGTTAAAAATATGGAGATAGATTTAAATATCATTATGGTATTAAGAGCATATGTAATACGTGAAATATTAGATTTTAGTAAGAGCAATTTATTAAAAGTGATTTTAAATATTCTTGTATTGCTTTCTAATATTTGTTTGAATTAAATGAATTAAAATAATCCAAAATATTATGATTTAGTACAAACAGTATTAAATTAAAGGTTTAATTTAAGATGGGTTGAAAATTAATACCGCTGTATTTAAATCTAATCACATGTTCCATTACAATTTAACCCAGGAGTATTAAAATGTAATCCTAATGTATTAAACTGCAATACAGCGGTATTAAAATGTAGTAGGTGGAAGTAAAACTTTTGAAGGACTTCCCAGTGGGAAAATTCGAAGTGCTTCGCAGGAAAGCAGGTTCGAAGCGCTTCATCCACATTTCATGATATGCTTCGAAAAAGTGCTTATCAACGAGCGATTTGAAGCAATTTCGAAGCTATCAATAACTCCTGGAATTCGAATGCGTAATAAAAACTGGCGGGATCGTGCAAGTTCGCCAGATATGATATGTAAAACGTTATTCTTTGCATCGCATTGTTAGAGTTGAGTGGCAGTGCAATAAAGGTGATTGGTGATTTTTTATCCTGGAAGTGATTTGTGTAAGTGACTTTTGCAGTGCAGGATTAAGGTAATTTTCTGATTTTTTTTTTCTTAAAATTACTTATTATATCAACTAAATGCTCAAATGCGGTAATTTCAAAGTCACCTTTCGTCCCACCGTCAGGGGTAGTGGTCGCGATCTAATTTTAGCATAAGTATGTTAATAACTCCCTCGAAAATTCCTCCATTCCCTACTATAAACTTCTGCTCAGTTGTTTTTGTTACCCTGCATTATTTCGAAAGATGTTATTACTTAGCTACTTCTTTTTTCGTTTTGTTTACGTCAGGTATCAAGGAGTATCAGGAGTGTTTAACATAGATAAAAAATGAAAGCAGGCGTGAGTAAACGACATTTTCGAAGATTGGTTGCGCATAAATTCAATAAAAGTATTAACAATGAAGTAATGAGTTCTACTTTATGTAATGAGGTTTCAGAACAAATAATTGATGATCAAGTATCGGCTGAAAGTAATACTGTTGAAACAAATTCAAAAGATAACTTAGAAACTGTTGTAAATAATAATAATAATAACCGCCGAAAAAATGATTGCAATTTGATGTCAGATTTAAAAGACTGGTGTATAAGGCATAAAATAACGCGCAGTGCATGCGATAATTTCTTGGAAATTTTAAATGAAAATGGCTTAAACCTTCCAAGATCGATGAAGACTCTTTTGGAAGTAAAAAATAACCAAATAACTCCTATTGCGGTTCATCCTGGGCATTATTTTCACTTCGGCTTGGAAAAAGCCATTAAGTGTATGGTCTTAAATATTGTTAATCAGGAAATTATAGAAATTGACATTGGCATAGACGGTCTGCCACTTTTTAAAAGTTCTGGTACGACATTGTGGCCAATATTAGGAGCATTGTAATAGAACGGCTATGAAGTGAGCCTTAGTTTGAAGAAATGTAAACCCGGCTTTGCTCCTGTCACATTGTAATCCGCCATATTTGTTCGAGACGGGGAGTTAAGCTGCGGTAAGTTTTCCTTTTCTTATTGAAATGTATTTGAATATTGTTTTGTTTTAAAGAATAAACCTCACGTCCTTACACGACAAGCTTTGAGCGTTTAATTCGCCTCCCCCATAGTCGCAGAGCCGCGACAAGCATTATCCAACTGCAATGAAGTTCAACCGTTTCTAATCGGCGCGTATGTTGGCCCGCGAAAGCCGGACAACGTTAATGAATATCTAGCTGAATTTGTTAACGAAATGAAGAGGATAGAAACCGAAAATTTAGTTATTAATGGGAATATTTGTAAATTGAGAATAAGACTTTTTATCTGTGATGCACCTGCCAAATCATTTGTAACTGGAACGGTTGGCCATACATGCTGTGATGGCTGCGGAAAGTGTACACAAAAAGCAAAAAGAATAGATAATATATTAACATACAGCACTTCAGCCGGGACTTTAAGGACAGATACTGATTTTGCTACAAGAAAATATCCAGAACATCATCGCCAATATTTTCGAACAAACCGCCTTGTCCTAGAAGACATATCCATAAAGTTAGTGACACAATTTCCTTTAGATGTGATGCATCTTATAGACTTGGGTGTCATGAAAAAAATGGTTGTAAGCATTTTAAAAGGAAATCACCTAGCAACAAAATTAAATGCTGAAGGCAAGCAATGTATTACTGAAAAGCTTCTCTCATTATCTGCGTATATACCCAAAGAATTTGGACGAAAGCCGAGAAGTTTTGATGATGTTCACAGATGGAAGGCAATTGAATTCCGCCAGCTACTATTATATACTGGTATTGTCGTTTTTAAAGATATCTTAGACGAAGAGTTATATATACATTTTCTCCTGCTTCACACTTCATATAGACTACTATCGACTTCAACCAAATTTCGCAATAATATAGATTGTGTTAAGGAAATGCTGCAGACATTCGTTCATAATTTTCAGTATTTATATGGGTTAAATAAAATAAGCTATAATGTTCATAGTTTACTACATTTGTGTGAAAGCGTCGAAAAATTTGGCAATGTTGACAGTTTTTCGGCTTACAAATTCGAGAATTTTATGCAGATTTTGAAAAAAGACTGCCGTCAGCCTACACGCATATTGCAACAATTGTACAATAGAGCATCCGAAAGATTGACACTAAAGGATAATCGACACAAGAACATTCCTCGCTTAAAAACATTATTAAAAAAGAAATCTACAATTACAGTGTCACCTTTATACAAACGATTATATGTCGATCAGTTTTTTCTTAGCTCAAATAATCCGGATAACTATTGCTATATTAAACCCATGAAACCTTTAAAGATAATTGGATTTTGCAAAGATGTGGATGAAAAAAATTGCGTTATTGGATTTCACTTCAAAATAATTGAAAATTTCTTCTGTGAACCTGTATCTTCTATAGAAGCGCTGGGAATAAGTTATGTTCGCGAACTTAGCAACGAAGAACAAATATTTCCCATTGAAGATATTTTGTGTAAAACAATGAGCTTGCCCTTCAACGATGGGCAACCGGCAATTCATAAAACGTCAAACTTGAAACTCGAGCCTTAGGCTCCATCCACACAGAAAGCAACAATTGAGTAGCTCCTCCGCATGCCGAATGAGCGAACGAGCTGGTGGCCGCCATGTTGCCATTTCCTGGCGAGCTCCCGTCACAGTCGGACGTGCGGCAAAAAAGTAATCGCGCTTTATAAGTGCAAGTGAAATTGTAGTGCCACGTGCACGCCATTTGAGTGCCCCAGGAAATCAGCCACACAGGACAGGGAATAACAGGTGAGTAGCGTGATCCGTTGGCGCACCCCCCCTTTCTCACCCCCCCAATCTCCATCGCAGAAGTCATCCTGCGGTTGTGACGCTACCGGGAGATCCCCGGCGAAATTAAGAAGTAGCGCAGCTTGCGCAGCCGAAGAAGCCCCAGGTCAAGGGAAAAGAGTCGCCCAGGTCGGAGCGGAGGGCCCCGGAAATTCTCCACTCGCTGTACCGGGCCCCCACTTCAATTTTTTTTCTGGAGTATAATTCTCCTCCTTACCTATTGGATCATCTACCGGCAGATTGCCGTGATCACGACACCGCCCCAGCACCCCCAGCTCAGGCACAAGGAGCAGATGAGCCACCCCCCCTGAGCGGTATCAGCTGTCCTTACACAACCAGCCCGTCGTGTCAGCGAAGTCCCATCGAAATTCAGCAAAGTCCAGCGTGAATTCCGCCACCAATTCAGCGAAGTTTCAGCAGCTGCACCCGCACCGGATTTTCTCACCGTGGGAGCCTCATCCCCAGCCCCCGCCGCTTAACGCAGCCGAAATTTCTCCGTGGGAGCATCACCCTCAACTTGCACCGAAGAACTTCACCACCGTTCAACATAGGGACCGTTCCATGACGGTTCAGTGTTCCCTAACCCCATTTCCTCTTTACTTAGTTAAGCATCAACCGCCTCCAGGCGCGAATATTTTTTTTTCTTCTTAATCCGACATTCGGTATAGATATTTAGCCTTCAGCTTTCATAAAGCCTGTATACCTATTGGGTGCTAACAGAGCACATCCCGCTCAGTGCTGAATAGCCACTCCTTTTTGTCTTGGGGACTCGCCCAGTTATCGTGCCCCTCCCACATTCACTTCCTCCGTTTGAAAAAAAGAAAAAAAAGAAAATTTTTTTTTTGTGTTTTACCAGTTCTGCAGGAATCCAGTGGCGATCGATCGGCAGCGGATTCAGCAACGGAAAACCAGGTATGTAAGACTATTACTTGTAGTTCTCTTTATATTGTTCATGGACACCGACGGAAGTGGGTGTGATTTTCTAGAATATTATTTACCTATTCAAGGGTGGGACCTTCAGCGCAGGGATTTGATCTGCCTTCATCCTTCCGCTCTTTCAGAAAGAAAAAGAAATTTATATTTTTTTTTAGTTAATTGAATTTCGCGAGTCGTATCCTTACCGCAAGCCCTACACAATCTTGCAAGACATATCCTCGCCCGTAACCGGTCGGCAAATATTTCTATCCCTAACGGTCAATAAAATAATCGCGAGTCAGGTGATTTGAATTTGCCATACCTACCTTTATTACTTCTATTGGCTACCGTCAAATCGATTTGAGAAAAAAAAACAAGAATACTATTTTTTTTTTAAGGTCTGTGGTCTCTTGGTTTTTTTTCCTTCTTATCTTTAGCGCTTACATTTTGAGTGTTATTCATTTATGTACGAATTAGTAACAAATATATTGTGAATAATGAATTGATTGCGAATATGTGTGTTTAAGTTTGCTGACGACTGACTGACTCCACCCCCTCCTCCCCTCCATAGGTAGGGTTGCCAAGCACTAAGGGGGCTTGGACAATTTGGGTGGGCGTGCTGACGAACAAGGGATTGGTAAGGGGGAATCATTTTTTTTTTCCTAGCCTTGTTCATTTGTCCCCTTCAGACTCTTGGTGAGAGTTCTCCTCTTCGGGTCCCGTCCTACACGGACACCTGGACCATCTAGTAAATTATTCCCTGGCTTTTCGTCAACTCTTTCTTGCCTATCTAGGTGCACGTTGATTCCATGGACGCCGCTCGGAAGGCTCAAGATCCCCGCCCCATACCGACGAGCTAAGCACGTGCCAGCCAGCTAGGTGCGCCTCGAGCCACTTTCCGTGCGTCCGTTAAGATGACCCCGCGTGAAATATAAATTTTTTTTGGTTTGGTTGTTCGTTGGAGTTTGTCTTTTCGGTTGATGGCCCGGCCGACCTGGACCTATGATTGGGCCAGTACACTTCGCGGTCGGGTCGAGAAAATTTCACGTTACAATATTATGTAATCAATATGAATATTTCTAATCCTTCAACTACAGATAAATACTATAAGCGACATGCTCCCAATGAAAAGGAAATTTGAAGGGATTAAATATTCGCCAGTATTTCGTTGCAATGCGACTGTTGGTATGGAAGAAAATCAGAGTAATTATATTTAATAACAACTTAAGTTTTACTTTGTGTTATAACTTTAATTTCTGTAGACCCGGCAGTTGCAGACCAGCAAGCAGAACCACACTTTTGCCAAAAATAGCTAGGTAATTGTTCCTTTAATTAAATTCTATTTAGTCCAGTAATATTGCGTGACTTTCTCAGGCGAGATTAATCAAAATATAGAAATGGAATTTTAAACTATTAAAAATTCCATCGCCGAATTGAAGACAATGATGTGCCAACAGCAAGTTACTTTCGATCGGATCAGCAAAAAAATATTTCCAGACAAAAGCAACGCAGTATTAAATATATTCCCAATTAAAAACTTAAATCAACTAGAAGAGTTGGACAGAAAACTTTTGGACATACCAGAAGAAAGCATTGTAAGTACTGACATACATTCATCTTCTCAAAATATTAACGTTTTCCATTACAGGTATCATACATTAAGGAGTACATAGGACGGTAAAAATTAAGTAAATGTGTTCACACGTTCTTTTCGCAGGAAGTTATTTTACAAATAAATTGGGATGGTCGTCATAAAAAAGTTGCAATAAATAAATATAGCTTTTTTAAGGAGTTTGTCTATCGTGAGTACTTTTATTTTATTTTATTTTATTTTTTCATGATGATACTTTTTCCTTCTCAGTTGCCTTGAAAAACGAGACATTTAGTTACTCTGACTTTGAGGCAGAGATGAAAGCTGGCTTTAGGAAGGCCAAAAATATTTTGTATCGACAGAAATTCGATTTAAAGACTTCTTCTCAAAACTAAATCAACGCATATTTTTACCTATGAGCCTTTTTTGTAGAGTGAAATAATTTCAATTTTTGTTTTTAAATGATAATACCGCAGACACATATTATAATTTAGATTGATCTTATATCTTTACACTAATTGCAATTGTTTCTGTAGTTAATGGACTTATACCACTTAAAAAGACTTTCAGATATATTACTCATGCGGATATAACTTTGAAGATCGTATGAACCCATTTTAAAAAAACGATATTGCAATTTGCGTAAAAGAGATAAGATAAAACAAAATAATAATGTGTCCCTGAAAGAAGAAAATTAGAGTTATAATTGAACTGTACCATTCTAAACATGTTAATTTTGTATGTTCAATTTTTTTTTGTTTTTTGTGTATTGAATAGGTTTTTTTTTACATATTGAATTTGTTTGTTTTTATATATTGAATTTTTTAATGTTGTATTGTTTTTTGTGTATTGAACACGATTTTTTTTACATATTGAATTTGTTTGTTTTTATATATTGAATTTTTTAATGTTGTATTGTTTTTTGTGTATTGAATACGTTTTTTTTTATATTGAATTTGTTTGTTTTTACATACTGAATTAGTCAATTTTATATGTTGAATTGTTTTTTATATTGAAAAGGTTTTTTTTTATACCTACATATGTATATATTGAATTTGTTTCTTACATATTGATTTTGTTAATTTTATTTATTTCTTTATTTATTTATTAAAAAGTTTGTTAATTTTGGATGTTGAATTTTATATATGGAATATAATTTTTTTTTATATGCATTGAATATTTTTTATGAATAGGGAATAAAACATACTTTCATAACACTACATTTCAATTTTCGGTGCTTAAGAATTATAAATATTATGCGATCAAATGCTTCAAATCTGCTGTCAATATAGTGCTTTAAAAGAACTTAAAAGAAGGGCTTAATTCTGCGAACATATATGCGATATGAAGCGCTTCCAATCTGCTTGCAAAAAAGTGATTTCAAAGGAATTAAAATGGAACTCAAAGAAAGTGCTTACTTCTGCAGACATTATATGTTAAAATTTGTATGAAACTGAAGCGCAAACGAAGCACTTTGTGCTTCAGTAGAAGCACTTGCAAAACTCTTTAAAGCGCTTCTTTTCCCACTGGGTTATTACAGATTGTAGTGGCAAGTTGTGATGGAGGTGCTTCATGGTGGTTTTTATATTAAAGTGAGATATTTACCAGAAGACCAAACAAAATTTGTAAAAGTCGAAAAAAAATGTGACGATGGAGATGACTGTTTAACTTTGACAGATGTAATATTATCAAGTAAGTATTATATTGTGATTCTTAAGTTAAAAGTTGTGTGGTTCAACCGAAACCTAAATTTTGACAGCGGGCCCACATTATCTTCTTTTAAAAACGTGATAAGATAGTTTACATAATATAGTGTTGCTAATAAATTAGTTTTATTAATATGCAGTTTTATTGACCGCACTTTCTTTGCTGTGGTCATGATGCGCATTATCGAGAAAAAGAAGCGTAATTTTGGTCTGCGAATTCGTTCCACCTATTCATTTTAGTTTATTACTTAAATAAAATTGCTTATTTATTCCACATTCAGTTATTCCTGAAAACTTGGCAGACGGATTTTTAATAAAAGACAGGGACCAAAGCCGAGAGGCAAGCTTTATGCAAAGTATTATAATAACAAAAAGAAGTTAAGGAAAATATTTTCTGGTCAGAAATTTGCGACCGATAATTCATCTTCATCTATATCGTCACATATAACAGAAGAAAGTTATTTTAACACAGTTTTAAATTACTCGGGTAAATTACTTACACTGCGTTAAGATCAGTAAACTAAGTACATCAGATTTTTTTATTTGATCTTAGATATTAAAACTGAAAATTGCTCCAAGTGGTTGAAGTACGGTGGGAATGATCCTTGGAGTAAAGTAGAGGATTATTGGAAGAAAACAACAATATTAAGAAAACCTTCAACTATTATATTAAGGGAATGGAAACAATATTCGTTTTCGAATGGCCACATACTGGTGAGTTATTAATATTTTTACTTATTCCAAATTTAATAAAATTCATTCGACAGATTGACATAGATTTTGAAGCGTCTTATCCCGGAAAAACTTACAGTCTTTTGGAAAACTGGGCAGACTTCTTAAAAGACATATATCTATTGTTAAAAGAAAGAATTAAAGATCGTCAACTGTTGTCTCTACTTAATGATTTAGATACTTCAAAGTACGAAAGTAAGCTAATTTCTGAATGCTTTTAGTATGTATTATATTTAATGGTTTTTATTTTCCTAGACTATCACGGTTATATTATTACCTTGGCTCTCCATGGATTATTTCCGCCGTCCGCAAGAATCCCAATAAAGGAAAAATTTGGAGCCAATAAAAAAATTTGGAAACCCAGCATCAAGGTTTCACAGGACTCTTTCTTAGTACTGATTAATAATGATAGCAACGTACATTGCATTCTCGAGGGTAAAAAGGAAAGGTATTTAGATTTTGGATTAAAACTCCAACCTTTCATTATCGCAATTGGTCAGTCATATAATCAAATTCATAAGCTATTAGTTATTTACGATAATATATTGTACTCTTTTGATTCTCTCCCTAAAGCTATTGATTGCTGTTTTAAAACCTTCCTAGTTTTTAATTTAGAATACCCCAAGGAGTCGTATATAGTTTGGCTTTTTATACAAAAATATTTTTATGGAATAAGCACAGAATTTGATCAAAAAATATCCGCGTTAACAAGTTTTCTGACCGAAGTAGGTAAATATGTCTAAATGTTTCAAATGTAATAGCACTTTTCAAAATACTGACCAAATAGCAACACATCTTCGATATTTCCATAACTTGAGTGCCTTTGAAACTTACCCTTGTACTTACGAAAACTGCCCACAATCTTTCTCAAATATTTATTCATTTAAAAGGCACATTCAGTCAAAACATATTCCACAAGAACCCAAAATGAAAGAGTCTTCTTTAGAAAAAAATACTGAAGAACTTAACTTTAATTTAACAGATTTCAATAAAGAAACCTCGCCAATTCCTCCTAATAATAATTTGAATATTGATTCTTTTAAGAATAATATTCTTATTTTTACTACCAAGTTATATGGTAAGAATTGCCTTAGTCGAAAGCAAGTCAAAGAAATTCTTGATGATATTTGCATTTGCATTACAAATCCTTTATGCGAAGCATTAGAAACTCATTTTAACTTATGTGCGAATTATGATTCTTTTAAATATATATCACAAGTCTTACAAAAACCTTTTGAAAGTATTGAAACTGAGTACAAAATCATTAAATATTTGGAATCTCTAAATCTTTATATGCCTCCGACAATGTATACCATAGAAGAGAGTGTTAGAGAAAAACACAAACGAGGTGAAATATCTGTTGAATCTGTTAGGTGTGAAGGAGTTCTAATGCCAATAGAATTTCAAATTAGAACTTTTCTTGAGCAGCCGGGTATAATGAAAAATATTTTAAAGTATTCAGAAGAAATACGAAATGATAACAGTCTATCCCATTTTATGAATGGAAAAATATGGAATCAAAAGATAAATAATTTTGAGGACCAAACTGTTATACCACTATATGTATATTATGATTACTTCGAAATTGACAACCCGTTAGGTTCCCATGCTGGTGCGCACACAATCTCGGCTTTCTACTATACATTTGCAAATCTTCCCGGTTATTTCTTGTCCAAAGTAGAAAATATGTTTGTAGCATTGTTATTCGAAACGAAATTTAAAAAATTCGGCTTAAATAATTGTATTCGACTCCTTATTGATGTTTAACAACATTTAGAGTCAGAAGGTTTATTAATAAATACTGAAGATGGCCCTCTCCATATATATTTTAGTCTTGCGCTTATACTGGGCGATAACTTGGGTCTTAATTATATTATGAACTTCTCAGGATCATTCTCTGCGAATTACTTTTGCAGATTTTGCAAAGTACACAAGTTAAAAAGTGAAGCAGATAGTCACGAAATCCATAACTAATTGCGAAATCGCGATAACTATAATAATGATCTACTTTTAGATAATTTCAGTTTAACTGGTATTAAAGGAAGATCAATTTTTAATCAACTAGCGTCTTTTCATGTACCTAACTGAGAATTTTTGTGCAGACTTAATGCATGACTTATTTGAAAGCGTTTGTAGATATGACATGGCCAAAATTTTATGTTATTATATTGATAATGGGGTATTGTCAATTGACATTGTTAATAACCGAAAACAGATGTTTGACTATGGAGAACTAGAAATTGGTAATGCTTCGAAGGCTCTTACAGTACACTCTAAAAAATGTGTGTAAAATTACTGCTTTCAAAGCGGGAAATTTCATAGTATTTTTACATCTAAGTTGGAAAATTATATTTTAAAAGTGTATTTGTACAACATTATGTAAAAATACAACTATAATTTTTAAAGTTAAAATTTTACGTCAAACTATAACATGTTTACCGCTAAGAAACTGTTATTTTTCAACAAAGATGTAAAAATAAATCTTTAAGTTGTAAAATTACGCCTCGCCGTCGTAATTTTACGACTGAAAAACGTAACAATGTGAAATAGCATCTTTGCTATTGTGATTTTACTATTCTTATTATTGTAAAATACATATGCACAATAAGAGTGTGGGTAAGCGCTTTAGCATCATGATCTCATTCTGGACTGTCATAAAGTGAAGACGTGCAAGTGATTCGAATTGAAAGACTTTCTTGCAATAAAAATAAAAGTGGTTGTTGTTAATTCATTTGTGGCCTGCTGCTGGTGAAAACCTTTATTTCTTTTTTATATAATTTAATATGCTTATAATTTAAAAGTTCGAAAAAATGTACAATTGTCCGATGTGCTCCTTTAAAGCAAAAAACTGTGAGGGATACAATCGCCATTTATATGTGCACAGAGACAAACGTGACGCTCAATTTAAATGCATTTTCTCAAACTGTTATAAAATTTTTAGAAAATATAGTGCATTTAAAACGCACCTCTTCAGAAAACATAAAACTATTCATAGCACAGATCAGAACAAGAACGTACATGCCTATAAGTACGACAACAAGTGCATCGTGGAGCTTTCCTGCTTTCCCCTTCTTTTACGTTCTGCTTTAACACAGTTTCAGGAAAACCGAACTGTAATTTGTCCATTTGAAAATTGTGTAAAAAATTTTTCTAATAAAAATGCTTTCAAAAGTCATGTATATAGAAATCATAATGAGAAAATTTGTTTAAGAAATTTAGAAAGAAATGATACCATTTTAACTAACATTAGCTCTATAGGAGAAATTAATAACTCTACTAGTGTTAATATTACATTCAATGAGGATAATATTTCATGTTCTGCAGAATCAGAAGAACAATTCGATAATAAATTTGCTCTTTTATTTACGAAACTTAAAACTTTGTACAACATACTTAGCTCTGCTATTGAGTTTTTAAATGAAGAATTGAAGAATATATTACAATTTAACACAGAAAACTTGGAACAAAAGTTCAAAGATTGTATTAATGACGGAAATTTTAATAATTTGTTGGCGGTTATTAGAAATAACCGATTAGAGAAAGATTTAAAGGAATTATGTACAGATTTTAAACGCAATAAATTCATAAAGCAAAGTCTGTCATACGTAAGTCCAGAAAAAGTAATGTTAGGAGTGGGAGAATATCATAGTGAGTGCTTTTTTTACTATGTTCCGATTTTAAAAACACTGTCAAATTTAATGAAAGATGAGGAATATTTCGGTTTATTCCATCAACAAAAATCCAAAAACAATCAATTTCTCTTTGATTACAATGATGGATCAATTTATAAAAGTAATACTTTTTTTAATGGAAATAGCAATAATTTCGAAATTTTGCTTTTTCAAGATGTATTCGAAACATGTAATCCACTCGGTTCATCCAAAAAAAAAACACAGAATTCTTGGAATTTATATGACAATTGGAAACTTGAATGTAAAATATAGATCCAATATTCATAATATATTCCTTATAGCTCTATGTAAATATAATCATATGAAAGAATTTGGCGTTGAAGCAGTCTTTAAGCCTATTGTAGATGATCTTATAATTCTCGAACAACAAGGGATTACTGTTGAAAATCCTGCTAACAATTCGTCATCCACTTACTATGGTAGTTTAGTTGCCATAACTGGAGATAATTTAGGAAGTCATCAGATCGGTGGATTTTTAGACAATTTTAGTTCATCGGAATATTTTTGCCGATATTGTTATTTTTCAAGAGTTTCCTTAGATCAGTATGACACTCATAGGAAGGAACTTCGCAATGTGGAGAATTATAGGAATGATGTAGCATCTTCTCAAGAAAATGGAGTTCCTACTAGGGGAGTTAAATTTGATTCCCCATTTAACAGACTTGCGTATTATCATGTTTGCAACCCCGGCCTTCCGCCCTGCATTGCTCATGATTTATTCGAAGGAGTAATACCTTTTAATCTTTTTGAAATAGTTAAATATTTAGTCAAAGAAAAAATCATTACTTTGGATTACCTCAACATGAGTTTATGTTTGCTGCGAAATAAATTTAAATTGTCTCTTTCATTTCCGTCTTTTGAAATTAATATGAAAAAGGTGCCCGGTAAAGCCTTTGAAATTTGGAATATCTTAATTTTATTTCCTTTGATTATGATTAAAAAATCCGTTGATCCTAATAATTCTATTTGGCAGTTTCTTTCGGCAATGGTTGAGATGTGTCGATTAGTATGCTCTCCTGAAATTTCTGTCGATCAAACGATTTTGCTTTCGCATTATATTAGCACATATTTTGAATATAGGAAAGAATGTTTTCCAACACTAAAATTGCGTCCAAAGCATCATTACATTAGCCACTATCCAGAGTTAATTAGGCAGTTTGGTCCCCTAAAAAATTTATGGACAATGGGTTTTGAACAAAAACACCAATACTTTAAGAAAATTATAAGATCATCACATAATTTCAAAAATATTTCCTACTCCTTATCCGAAGCACATCAGAAAATGCAAGCAACTCTGCATGGAAACCGTTTCAAACTCAAAATTGATGGTGATAATGCACAAATTCTTTCCAAGAATATGTTTAATGTTACCATTCCAGAAAATTTTATATTTGTTTCAAAGAAAATTAGTTATTTAAATACGACCTATAAGGAAAATGATTATGTTTTATCATCTTGCGATGCAGAAGGCAACTTACAAGTTTTGCATATTAAAGCTATTTTTTTGGACAGTAGATTCGAAAATGCAATATTCTATGGACATTTGGTAAAAATGTGGTATAATTATATTACACTTCTTTATGAAAATGTTGTGGTTGAAAAATCATATTTCACAGTGAATTTGAATGACATATTATTTAAAAAACCAATTAATATTCTTACGTTTGAAGCAAAATTATATTATTCTCCTTGTTTTTCATTATTAAAAAATTTATACTAAATGCAATGTATACCTTCGTATATTTTCTTTAATATAATTTAAGCAACTCTAAGTTCTAACAATATATAATTATAAAATTATTTCGATAGATTAATAAGATATACAATAAGAAAAATGGAAAAACTGGTTTTTCAAGTTTGGTCTTCAGACAGAAAAATTAAAAAGACATTTATGTCTTTTCCGATAATTTCCGATGTGCTTGAAAAGGGTAAGTAACATTTACTTTTACAAGATACTGATTTTTTCTGCACATATTCTTTTCGTGATAAACGACTTTTATAATTGTATTTTAACGTCTGAAGGAGTAGTTACCATCAATAATTAACGATTTCTAAAAGAAAAAAAGAAAGCATATATGTATGCATTACGTGGGTCCGCTTATAAAGAATATGTGCGCTGATGAATAAAAAATATGTTAAGGCCTGCTCTTATTTTCGTACGAAACGAATTTACAATTCCTCAATTTCATACAAAATCTAGTCGACTTTATTATAATTTATCATTATATGTATCGATTTATCTATAGAGTTCAGCAGACTGCAAAAGAGTGAAAAACTTAAATTATTTTGATACCAAAGAAATGTATTTTATGAAAATCAGAACAGGATCCTTGAATATAATAAAGATTTTTGGTAAATATATAAATTAATATGACATTCGTTTAATGTATAGCACAACTGCTTGGCTTCTACGGAAACAGATTGGTGCTCGAGAATAACGGATCTGAAATTTCTGATGATGAGGTCCTAAATCATTTTGCGAAAGAAAAGAATGTTTTTATAGTACTAAATGAAAACGAGGAGTGGATGGAACCTGGAGCTCTAATCAATATTTCATCGTTGCTAAATGACAAAATAGCTTCCGTTGAAAACCTTACAAGTTTAAATAATGATGTAATTGAAATAACACAAACAACACAAGCACATGAATCCGACTTAACATCAACTCTGTCATGGTCAAGTATGGCCCTTTCATCAGCTTCTAACTCTTCCGGTTCAGAGTGTTGGAAACTGTTCGAAGCATTCAATATCCCGTGGGACAAAATGCCATCAGATGTCTCATTTCTACTCGAAAATAAGCAATCGCTGGGAAAAAGAACTAATACACTAGCAAATATTATTGTGGATGAACTTCGGAGATTCTCCTTTTATATTCCAATTTGCATGTTAAGAAGTATTGCACATCAAGTAGCATCTAAATATCCTGACTCAATTGTAGTAAAAGATGAGGAAGGTAATCCCGTCTCAGATACACCTATTACTCTGGTAACCATTATGAAAAATAGAAACAACTTTTTAAATCGGTGCCCAAATAAAAGAAGCTCTATTCTTAGTCCAGAAATACCGCTAAAGGAACGAAGAAGAAGTAATGTATTACAACAAACATGCTCTAATTGGCAGCCCGAAGAAATAGCGCCAGGCACCTCAAAAAATGAAATTGACTATAAACAAAATTGTTTAAAAGAAATGTTTAAAAAGCAAAATATTAACAGCGATGAAAAACTAATTGTTAAACGATTCATGATGGAATGTTTCCCTATTCAAAGATTATTTTTTAATGACAGAAAAAATATTCCATCTGTAACGGACATTAAGGAAAACTGGCCATATATTTTCCATACCGAATATCTGTATGAACATTTTGAAAAGCTAATGAACATAAACATTGAAGATTTAGGAGTCAAGTTTTATGCGGAAAAAAGTAAAATCTTTAGATTTCTTAAAAGTACAAAAAGGCAAGATATATTGAGCATCCTAAAAACCGAAGATGATATGGATATTTTAAAAGGAATATTTACATACTTTAAAGAAGACGAAAAATATTTAATCGGAAAATATGAGGTAAGCTAAATTATATTTCATGAGTAGTACTTAAATTTATGGATTATTGTTTTTTTCTTCCACACAGCTTGGAACAACCCTAAGTAGAATTAAAGAAACAAATCCAACAAATACACCATGGATTGCAATAGTTGGTGAGTAAAAATATTTCAGCACTTTAAGTAACGCCAATGATTTGATGCATATTATTTTTATATTTTTCAGATACTCCTGCCAGCGATGTGGTGACATACATTTTTATTGAAAAACAGTTAGTATTCCAAAAAGAAAGGCTCATTGCGTATTCTTATGTTTTTAATTTACTGTACGACAAAAATATCTGTCAATCCTTAGAGTTTATTGTTCGATATTTTTTAAAACATTATTCCGAATGCATACGTGGCAAAAAAAATCACATTAATAATATAAGTAAAATACTTAACCTTATAGGAAAACTTTCAACGTTTGAAAACTAAAAAGTAATAATATCCAATGTGTACCAACATTCATTTATTTTTTTACTACATAATGGCCTTATGAATGTATGAATGTTTATGTATATGTAAAATTGTTTTAAAACTATTTTCATAAAAATTTGACTCCCCGACTTATTCTGTAACTCGGCATCAATTTTCTTCGATGCAAGTTTACTCTACGCTAGAGCGCCTGTGCTCACGTTCTACGTACACCGAGAAATTAACTCACGTCTTTTTGGTTATTCAGGTGATTGTATATTTTTCAACTTCAGAATATATTTTACTAGCTATATTATTGACGGGATTAAAATTGTGGAACTGCCGCGTATTCTCATATTCGTATAATGTTCTCTCGTTTGTTATAACAGAAGCTTAAACTTATTTTTTGAAAAAATTGCCCGCCCATTAGTATAATATTCTCATGTTTGTTATAACAAGAGAACATTACCTATACGAATGGACGAGCAATGTCTTCAAAAAAAAAAATAAGTTTCAGCTTCTGTTAACAGTCGGATCATGATTCAAATGAAAGCCGATTGGTACAACTTTTTGCAGATGCTAAAACTGTCAAGAATACGCGACAGTTCCACAATTTTAATCCCGTAGATTCAATAATATAGCTAGTAAAATATATTCTGAAGTTGAAAAATATACAATCACCTGAATAACCAAAAAGACGTGAGTTAATTTCTCGGTGTACGTAGAACGTGAGCACAGGCGCTCTAGCGTAGAGTAAACTTGCATCGAAGAAAATTGATGCCGAGTTACAGAATAAGTCGGGGAGTCAAATTTTTTCGCGGAATCTTATAGTTCAAGGTCCGAGGAACATTTTGCGCCTATTTTCCAAAAAATCGAAACATGAGAACATGATTAAAAATTTAATTGTTTATTTAATTATTATAAATAAATAGGTAAATAAACAATTTTACGAAAATTGTTTATATCATTTGAAAATATAAACTCCTAAGAACCTCTCATAAAATGTTCATAACATTTCGTTGGAAGGTGTCCGAGAAATTAATGTTTTCATAAAAAGTAATCAAAATTTTTAAACATCCGTAAAAACAGTAAAAATAGGAATTTTGCAAAATTCTTTGGGCCTATGTTTAGTATTGGTATAGGCCTTCATTTGATCTATGTTTCATAAAAATCGCCGACATAGAGGTTTTTGGGGGTGCTCACTTGACGTGTTTTGTCTCTAGAACAGGAGGATGATCCTTGCAATTTATATCGACGACGGTCTCGTTGCAGCCACGGATGAGCTCGATCATTTCATGGGATACCTAAAGCAGCAGTTTGAAGTAAAGGTGATGGACGCGAATCTTGGTTTGGAAATACGCCAGTTATCCAGTGGATCTATTCATGTCAGTCAGAGTGCATATGCTGAAAAAGTATTACAACGGTTTAACATGGTTGATGCTAAAGCAGTGGCAACTCCAGCAGACAGCAGTTGTGTATCCACAGAGAATGATGGATCAGAGGAATTTCGTTTTCCGTATCGGGAAGCAGTAGGCAGCCTTATGTTTTTAGCTATAGTGTCTCGACCAGACATAGCCTTCGCCTTAAGTGTTGCCAGTCGTCATCTTCAAAATCCTTCTCCTACGGATGTTAAGGCCGTCAAAAGAATCTTGAGATACATAAATGGAACTAGGAAGTTTGGTATTTTGTTTGACCATAACGTTAACTATGATTTAAATATTTTCAGTGATGCCGATTATGCTCGCGACGTTGATTCCAGGCGATCAACTAGTGGTTTTGTTTGTCTTATGGGATCCGCTCCTATTTCATGGTCTTCTCAAAGGCAAAAGTGTGTTGCCTTATCCACAGCCGAGGCTGAGTACGTGGCGGCTTCCTCAGCAGCTCAGGAAATTGTCTGGATCAAGCAACTCGTATCAGAGCTTTTGCCAGGTGTTGCAGTCCGTACTACTCTACACATCGACAATCAAAGTGCCATAAAGATGATCAAGAACCCAGAATACCACAACAGAACAAAACATATCGATATTAGGGTGCATTTCATTAGGGAAAAACTCAATGACAAACTGTTTGAATTATTATATGTACCAACTGCAGAACAAAACGCAGATATTTTCACTAAACCTTTGACAAAGCAAAAATTTCAGAATTTTAGAAACCAAATGAATATTGTAATCTTTAAAGGTTGAATTGTATAAAATTGATTCATTTAATTAAGATTAAGTGGGAGTGTGAAACTGTAATCTGAATTAAATACATACACACATGTGACCTGAACTAAATAAATCAGTCTCGAACTGCACTCCGAATCAACCAGACGTGTTGCTTTTATTTGAGTCTGAAATAACCCTGTCCTGCACACTTTGCAACAATAATAAATGATAATAAAGCGTTTGTTATTGTTTTTGTTATTCATCTTGAACAATTCGACACACATTTTCAAGCTTTTGAAGTTGGTTGCATTTCGGAAACTATTTTCATAAAATCTCTTGATGACTTTACTAGCCCACCAATTCACATATATTTACTTAATAATGGAAAAACATATATCAGAAATAGGACAATTTGAGTTATGTACGGAGAGGACGGGCAGGAATGCGCTTAATTTGGTCGATATATCAAATCACACATTACTCATTTTCGGAGAAAGCTTTTTTTTACTGATATTCTATTTTCATGTGTTTAATGAATTCCATTTTAAAATTATTTTTTTTACTCGACATAAATTTATAAATACCCTATATATTATTAAGTAATACTTATCTACAATTGTTAAATCAATATAAATACAAGTACCTAAGTATATACATATGTATTATAATAATAGGTACCATGTAAAATAAAAATCATTTAAATAAAAAATCTTACAAATTAAAAATTTAAATTTATTGTTTTACTACCTTAACTGTTGCTGCGTTAATTGTAATGCACGTCAGTGATGTGGATTTTAACTTGCAACTTTTAAAATTAAATTCTAATTGGAGTTTTATGTGAAAATTAAAATTGTGACGCAATATAGATTAATATTACAATTTTGCGATCCGCCCCTGAGCAAACAATTTATGCTAATTTCTACATATATTATACATATATCATACGTATTACAAATCCTACCGATTGATTAACCTTTCTTGGGTCACATTTTAACTTTTCAAGTGAAAATCTATATTTATGATACCTAAAATTATTTAGACCTACCTTTCGCTTCTAAATTTCTGTTTGTTATTTTATAGTGCTTTACTTTACCATTTTACAACTAAACATGTTAAAATGTATATGCTCGCTGTTAATTTACAAGAATTGCCATGTAAAATCATTCACCTATGACCATAACGTTATTTAAACTTACCTTTCGTTTCTACATTTCTTTTTGTTATTTTATAGTGCCTTACTGCACCTTTTTACACCTAAACGTGTTAAAATGTATATGCTCGTTATTAATTTATAAATAATGCCATGTAAAATTATGCGCTTATGATCATGAAATCATTTAGACTTACTTTTATTTCAACATTTCTTTTTGTTATTTCACAGGATTCTGGTAGTAGATTTGTTAAGAAGTCCTTGTATAATTAACACTTTTTTCTTTTAACTTTGTTTAGATTTTTCTTTGATTATACAACTTGTAAAATGCTACAACGATCACTGTTAAATTACGAAAAATCTCTATGACTCCACTTTGTATTGCAAAATAGTAAATTCACATACGTATTTTGCCAAATTTACAATGACTTTTCTCTGAGTGTACGAAACCGAGAAAATTATGCTTCAGATGTTGCTTTGCAGGAGGAGAAATTGACAGGAATCCGTGAAAATTGCGTGTTTAATTCAATTCAATCAGTTCATGTTGTTGATAACATTTGCTTTGACATTATGCATGACCTCTTTGAAGGTATTTGCAGATACGATTTATCTAAAATGTTGCTCCATTTTATAACATCTTGCAAATATTTTTCTAATGATGAATTAAATTATCGCAAGCAAATGTTTTGTTACGGTGAAACAGAAATAGGAAACATTTCTCCACCATTGCAGACAAATTTTTTAAAATCTAATACATTTAAAATGACGGCCCGCGAAATGATGACGTTTGTTCACTTTATGCCGTTAATGATTGGCGATTTGATCCCTGAAAATGATAAAGTGTGGCATTTTTTTTAAATTTTACTAAAAGTAATTGATATTCTTATGTTACCAGTTATAACTCAACCATAGATATAAAAAATCTTAATTATCTTAAATCTCAGCATAACGCTCTTTATATTAAGCTTTTTAATGACACGCTTAAGCCGAAGTTCCATTTTCTGCTCCATTATTGTACAGCTATCCGTAATTTCGGTCCCCTTAGAAATGTATGGTGTTGGCGTTTTGAAGCCGCTCACAAGGCATATAAAGAATACGCCAGATCAACTTATTCTCGACTCAATATACAGTTATCTCTCAGTATTAAGGCAAGTTTGAAATTTGCTGCATTATTGTTTTCAGATTCATTTTTTGCAAATGATTTGTTCGTTGAAAATAAAAATAAGTTTTTTTCCAATCTTAGTATTAAGTACGGCTTAAAAGAATGTAATGCTTTATGTACCAGTAAAGCTATATTTAAAGGTTTATTATACAAAAAAAAAAATTTTTTGACCATGTCTCTCAATAATAATAATTTGAAGCTTTTTGAAATAGTAGAGTTAGTGTTAAGTGAATCAGATTTATATATTGTTTGTTGCGAATGGAATATTCTTTATTTTTGTGAACATTTACAATCTTATGTTGTAGGAGGGAAGTTAATTAATTACTGTTTAAAGAATGGTAAATGTTTTGATGGACCCCCAATCCACGTTTATTGTATGAATAGCGGTAAGAAGTGTATTAGAGTTAAGAAATTCTGAGGCATTAAATTTTCGGTATTTATATTATCAGTGCATTTTATTCCCATTTTTCATTGATTGATTGATTGATTGATTGATTGACATGATCTGTAAAATACCTGACTTGCTGGAAAACCTAAAGAGAATTCATTCTTCGTCCTCTAAAAAGAATATATTTTGATCTACCATTAAATTATCCATTCCGATGAACCGGTGAATCCAATGCACTTAAAATCAAAGTCGAAAATTCTGAGCAATGAGTTCAAGTGGATTGAAATGAATCTTTTCAATCTGCTTGAATTCAGTAGTTCTGAACTTTCGATTTTGATTTTACGTTCATCGGTTCATCGTAATGGATAATTTAATAGTTTTCTCCAATAGATCTAAAAGGATAACCCCATTGATTTAATATGGAAAAGCACATTGATTTAATAAAATATCATTTTAATTCAATGTGCTATTCCTTTGCTTTTAATAGGCAGAAGTTTTAGAAATAATGGGCCAAACTGTTGTAGGGGAGACCAGGTATGAAAGTAACACGGGATGAACGTAACAAATGAATTTTTGAACGAATTATGTTGGCTGCATTGATTGTTGATTCACCGATATACGCCATTTTGGATCCCAATTCACCTCAGTTGCGCTCACAGTGCTGTGCTGTCAGGTTGTGGACGTAGCGAGTCAGTACGTCAAAAATACCTCCAAAGTAAGTTTTAACAGTTTTTCTCAACTGCGTTTGTTTTTATTATGGTAGTTTCAATTTTGCATGCCAAGTGTCAGTGAAGTAGCGTAACTATTCATCTCTCTATTTTAGTGTTTGAAATGGTATCTTTCTAAAGCGGTTTTTAGGTTATAGGCATATGATTGTCGTATTCGGGAAATTTTAAATGTAGGGATGAAAGTAACAATCTGTTACTTTCATCCCGTTTATGGTGTGATATCTCAAAGCACATTTTGTTTTTGCGTTTTTTTATATTTCAAAATAATATAAATCCATTTTCTTATTTTAGAATGCCTAATATACATGGCATTTAGCTACTGCAGAAATAATGGATTTGGCTGCAGAAGAAGTACTTCTCAAAAAAGTACCATTTAGAAACGCTGCGAATTCATTTCAGCTGTACCATGTAACTTTATATAGATACGTGCAAAGGAAGAAAAAAAAATGCTTGAAGAAGGTTCAACAAGTCTTCCAAATGTAGGCTACGTATCGAAAAGAAGAGTTTTTACCGACGAAGAAGAAAAAATACTGGCCGAGTATTTACTCCATTGTTCTCAAATTAATTACGGATTAACAACCAAAGAAGTACGAAATCTGGCGTTTCAACTAGCAATTAAATGGGTACAGTGCCTAGAGTGTCAGTTGTGACTTGTGGGCTCATGTAGACTGCACTAATAACGAAATAAGCTATGTGTGCCATAATTGTTTGCCTGATTGAGATCTCATTTTTAAACATTGTTGATTATTTTCGAAGATTATTTGGTTTCCTAGAAATGTTTATTTTTTTATAAGAATTGTGATACTAAGTTGAAACCCAAAAGGCTCATTATAAATAAATATGTTGATTATGAAGTAAATTTATTTTTATTTACAATGTTACAAACATCCCCTTACACTGTTACAACCAACCCGTGGCGTAGGGATGGTTGTAACAAATCCCACTTCAAATATTTAGTCGTTTTTCTCAAATATCTATCTCTAATATAAATTGCATTAGAAGCTGGTGTTAAAAGATAGCTGAAAGACCAATCTATCATGTGTATTAATTAGAATTTCAATATTCAGAAACCTCTGTGAGATATTACGAAAAAATCAAAAATTGTTACGTTCACCCTTGGTCTCCCCTAGTAATATTATTCACACTATTAAATTGATAATCTTATCATATTACTCTAATAGTGGAAATAATTAAAGTAATAGTTTAAACTTAATATTATGTCATTTAAGATGAAACGGAGGATCACATTAAGAATTAATTATACATCACCTTATTTTAACATGAGGAATGTATAGTTCTAATGAGATGACCATCATATTGTTCTAATTATACGGACTATTATTTATTAATGTTATAAATCCTATTGACCAAAATTAATGGGAATAACTATTAAAAAACTATTGATTTTAAGCGATTTTTCTCTGAGTGTATGTACCTTGTCGCGCGAAATTTTTTTAGTTATGAGGTGGTTCGTCCTGGTGGCGAAGTGTGGCCTTTCGGCAAACCCCCCCGGCCCCCACACTCCCGCAACGCTAGCCTGCCAGCTCGCGCAGCCACAAACCACCAGGCGAGGTGCTTTAGCCGGTCCCGGGAGCTATACCCTTTCATAACAAGCGTTCTTAACTTAGTTTTGCTATTTAATCCCTTAGATAGAAGAAAATTTGGTAATCGTTTATTCAATTCTATATTGATGAATTGAAATTCCTACAAGAAGTGGGAATTGCAATTGCCGACAGAAAATACAAATTTGTTGTGTGTTTGCATTGGTGATAAGATAATAAAGGCCTTAATTCCTCACTGATTGCATAGAGATCAGACGAAAACAGCTCTAGAAGAAGATAATACACCTTTACGAAAAATCAATAATTAACAACAAGATTTAAGTGTAAACAACGTTTCTCAAACAGATATACATACAGAATGTGTTTTTAAAAGACTGCTTAATTTTCACCCAACAACAAATTTTTCTATCGACATTATGCACGACCTGTTTGAGGGTGTCCTTAATTATGAAATAAGCTTAATTACAAAAGAATTTTCTTTTGTTGATAACTTCTTCACTTTCGGTGAATTAAATAACCGCATTTTTTATTCAATTACGAAAACTATGATAATATCAACAAACCGCCAGAAATTAAAGCTGAGCATTTAAAATCTAATAAAATTTGATATTCAACATCGGAAGTACATACTATGGTTCTCAAAATTTCTTGGGTGTTATATAATAGGTAATTGGGTTTCTGAGGGGAATGAAAAATGCAACATATTTATCCAGCTTAGGAGAATAGAAATAGTTCTATCGCAATGTGTAGATGGTAATACCATAAAAGATTTCCAAAACTGTATATTTAAACATCACAAATCGTTTTTAAAAGTTTTTAAAATCTCTCTTCGTCCTAGGCACAACTTTCTGACTCATTGTCCGCGAATAATGAGTAAAGTTGGACGTTTGATTAACATGTGTTCCATGAGGTTCGAAGCTAAGCATAAGACTCTTAAAGATATGTATTGCCAAGACAACTTCGTCTAGAAAAAATATATTCCATACGATACCATATGCGAAAGATATTTACTTTCTAATCACATTCAGAATGAAGAATTAAGTTGTAAAAATAGCAAAGAAGTATTCCCTAATTTATCTCCTTATAAAAAAAGCATTTGATAAATACAATTTCGAAGAGGATGTTGGTAAATTTTGCATTTGGGTAGAATTCAATAACAAAAAATTAAAAATTAATTAGCCAATTTATTTACTTATTTATCCAAATCCAAAATGTTGTGCAAATCGGTGCTGCTTGGCAAAATTATACAGTATCGCGGTTTTTGCCTTCATTAACTGGACTAATATTAGATATCTGCAAAATGTTAAAATATAATGTATTAACTAATAAATAATACAAATTATTTATTGCTTACGATATTTCAATGATTTAATAACTTTATACAAGATAATATTCACTAAGATTCACGGTTGACCTTGCATTACAGTGAGTATGGCTGAGCGCTGGGGGCTCTCTCAAAAACGGTTGGGCGTATGAAAAATTGTTTACCACACAATTTGTTGCAAATTTTATGCTCTACAATTTTAATAATAAATGTTAACATTATTGGAGTTATATAAACCGAGATAATCACGAAAAACTGATTTTTGTGATCTTTGATCTTGAATAAGTTACGGCGACACGAGATTTTATGAGACTTTTGAGACAACCTTTAGAACACCAAAATGAAGGTGTATGCGAGTTTACAGCTTATTATCTCTCATTCCGAGGTTGATTATTAAACTGACTGGACTAGCAATTTATATTGGAAATATGTAATGACCCTTCCCAGTTTGCTATGATCAATCATATTTTAACTCGGAGAAACATTTAAGAAGCCAAATATCCTATTTGTATATGACTTCAAATATAGTAAGTTTTTCTATATTTTATAGGATATTTGATTATAATTTAAAGATTGTATAGGAAATGCCACCATATTTTATTGCAGTATGAACTCATATATTCCAAAGCATAGGAAAAAAATCTGTGTTTAAAAGTCCTAAGTCTGTTTCAATAAATCCTATATATTTGGAGAAGTGTCCTATACAATGTGGAGCATACTGTTTAGCAAGAAATAACAAGTCATTTATTTTGCGTTTTATATATATTCGTAGTCGTTGTATCTTTTGTGTTCGAATTGCTTTCATGGATTAACTGTCCATTCTGCCTTCCCCATAACTGAACTGCCATAAAAGAATTTTAGTGCAGCCGTAACACTTTGAGGAAATTTTGAAGAAAAAATACTTTAACTGTACATGCAAGATTTTAATAAAACATTTCGGAAAGGTATCATATGGCAATACCAAAAATCTAACTATTGCATCATCTTAGCACGCGGACAACCCTGACTTAAGGCCCGCGTCCCGAGAATCATTCGACGAATTCTATGGGCGCGGGCCTTCACAGCGCACTTTTCCTCGTCCTCGTGGGCGCAAAAGTTAATGGATTAGTATGAGTTGGTGAAAAAGGAAGAAGAGGCAGCAGTGCGATTCGGGCCATTTCTATCAGTTGGAGCGAATTTGTTGTTTAATGAAGTTGACTTGTCCTGACTGGAATTGTGTTCTTAATAATGGAAACAAAATTATCCGAGTGGGGAATGGAGCAATTTCTTACATATTTTAAAGGTGCCTAAGTACTTTGAATCTTTTTGATTATTGCAGGCAAAACAATGAAACTAAATAATCTAGTCCAGGGCAATAAATTATACGGTTAAAGTGTCCAATCTTACAATAAAAGAAGGAATGGTTATTGAATACATGAATACATAACAGCAAGAAAATGCCTGATTATGGAGTTGTCAAGAAAAGAAGATAGTCAAGTCTTTATAATTTGTGAAAGTAGGTATGCACATCTTGTACTCTGTAAAACACTATAACGCACAACGCATTGAAATTTGTTGTAACAATTTTGTTAAATATAATATAAAATAATGTATGTTTAGTTTAAAATCAATGATTAAAAAGGATAATAAATTTTTTATTGTGTGATATTGCGTATTCTTATAAAGTTCAAAATCATATTTACTCTTTACGAATACCAGATTGGATTGGGTGGATCTCGAAGTCAAAAATATTACATGTAAATTATTGATTCCATCTTATTTTAATACTTTTTTTTCCGTAGTTTTTTTATTATTATACAAGAGTGAACAAGAAAATTTTTAAGTTGGGGCCTATTCGAAATCGTCAGAAAGCAGTTGCATGCGTCAGAGTGCAAAGCATGAACATAAGTCACAGTCCGCCTGGGGAAGATATCAGACAACTTTTGTCTATCAGATATGTTTTGGGCCATAAGGTATCATTTGACAAGGCATTCAGTGTTACCGATGCGAGCGATTTGGGCACATAAGCAACAATTGTGCTTTCGTGCCTTTGTATGTAAGATGCGGTACTAATTGTGCAAATTCCTGTCCTAAGATATTGGTGGAGGATAATGATACTCCTGCCCCTACCCTGCGAATTTTTATCGCTGTCCTGCCTATATAAGATATCTTGAGAAGCGTAGTAAATCAAAGAAGGCGGAGGAGGAGATGAGGTCCGCCAAAGTGGCCTTTGTCAATGACGCAGTGGGCCTGTCTCAATTTCAATCTTCTTCCCTGGGTCAGGGGCTTGTGGATGGTTCCTCATATGCCTCTGTTCTTAGGAGAGGTCATGATGAAAAGGGGAAAGGGTTATGGATTTTTTGGGTGAGACTGAGAGAGTCTTTGGAATATCTCTCTCGTCTTTTCTTTCAAAGATTAAGAAATTTGTTCCAAGTTATTTTGGTTTACAGGAAGATAGGAAGGCTGAAGCCCTATTGAAGTTTTATCTTTCTCTGTTTGCAATATGAATATCCCTCTTGAATTTAAAGCAATAAATGTAAACTCTCTCATCTGTCATGAAAGAAGGCTTTGACTTATAAAAGAATTGGAGTCTACCAACCCGTAAGGGCCTTTTTATCGGAAACATGTCTGTCTTCTAGATTTCGTCCTGTTATTGGAAATTACAACCTGATAAGGAATAACTTTGGTCGTGGCACCGCTTTCGTACAATTTATTGTGGTCTTCTTGTGGTTTCGGCAACCCTAATTGAAATCAGGATCAATGTGAGTAATAGAGAGGTCCCTCTCCTACTAGGTGCTGTTTATGTGCCCTGTTCGGCTTCGGCTAACCTTGTATCTGATTTACATACTCTGCGAGACGTCATTTCAAGCTTTGAATATGTTGTGATTGTTGGTGATTTTAAAGGCAGGCACCCGGCCTGGGGAGATAGGGCCGTTAACTTTAACGGAAGCAGAATCTGTAATTGGTATAGGGAAGAGATGTTGTTTTAAAAAAATAATAACTAAATAAAATAAAAATATCAAAAAAATAATAACTAAATAAAATAGGACGCATTTTATTTGGATGATGATGTATATATATTTGTATATTTTTTTTTCTTTCTGTTCTTGTTAATGACGTGATACGTACGTCAAGGCAATAAAAATTGCAGAAATTATTAAACTGATTTTTTTTTTCATATTTATAAAAATTAAAAGGGATCAGTAGAGTCAGAATTGATGTGTGTGAGTGTGCACCTGAACCATCCTAATGTGCACAAGTTTGCAGCGCGTTGTTATTCGGCGAAGCGAAAGAAAACCGACGACACTTCTAGCTCTATCATCAGAATATCAATTTCTCGCTACATATCCTGCTATGCAAACATGAAATTACCCCTTTTTAAGCTACAACTGAATTTTACACAACTTCTAAGTTTTCAGCAGAAATTGTATTATTAAATTATGAAAATTAGTCTTTTAGTACCCCATATTGCAAATTCTTTTAGATTTAAACGTGCGGACTACAAATGGAAATAATTATAATTTTTAAATTTGCCGCCTTTCGAAGGCGCCTATCTCGCCTAATGCGAAAGCAATAGATAGATATATGCTTCCTATATCTGAACTCTCCTTAGGTGAGAACTGTCAAAAGGGTGCATCATTTGAGACAGCAAATCGAGTAGTCCATTCTATTTCTATATGTCAGTGCATTGAAGTATATTTCCCGCATAAAACGGCTCGGAAGGCTTTGTTCCAATCTTTACGCAGTCATTCGGTGAAACGAGTAAAAGGAGCAAAACAGCATTGCCATTATCGAAGAAGGGATTTTTTGCTAACATGTGTCGCCATGATTGCATTTGCGTTCAAAAGATCAACTGATTAAGTCAGAGGAGACGTGCGTGAATCGAAGTGAGTTGATTAAGTCCCTAAAAGTTTCGATAATAATGGATAGTGGTGCTGATGATATTTACTCGGAAGTAATAATATTAAATACCAACGAGCAAAGCCTCTTTGACTTGTTAGTGCAGTGGGACTTGCAAAGTGTGTTTCCTCAGTTAAAAGGTTTGAGTTAATTAAATTATTATAAGTGGAAAAAAATAACCTTAATTTAGATGCTGGAGTCGGATTTGAGGAACTCAAATTTATTAATTCTAATGATATTGAAAAGATTTTCCCAAATTTCTCACAAATTGGATTGAAAGCGAAATTTCGCGAAAAGCTTGCGGCGTGGCAGAAGGTAACGGTAACTTTTTAATTTAGCTACTCATGTGAGCTTGTTTTGATTATTAATGTTCTCATTTTTTACCATACTTTTCTAAAATATAATTTTGAGGAACCATTGTAAAATTAACGAGATAAAAATGTAATGGCTCACGTGTTACGGTTATAAAGCCTTAAAAATGATAAGCGCATTTTTCTCGAAGCCTGTTTTGCCAAAACGGGCAGCATAATAAGTTAAACAATTTCAATTTCAGGGCGACGACACATTATCGGTATCATCTTCGGTAGCAAATTGGGTGACAAATCTACCTAGTACTTCAACTTCCAGCACATCCCATACGAGTTTAGAATTACCTACCGAAGTAGTGCTTTTTAGAATATATAGTGTTTAAATTTAAATTATTTTAAATTAGGTTCATATCGAAAACATTCTTCAGCAAAGTCTTATAGGAAAACAAGCTCTTTCATACTTTAAAGAAAATCATACATTATCTCCCAATCAACAACAAAACATAACTAATTGTGTAATTGATTTTTTGGCGGCAAGGCGCGATAAACTAACTGTGTCTGATTTAAAAAATATTAGTCTAAAAATTGCTGAAACTAATCACAACTTTGACAAGTACTTATATCTCATCATCTCATAAAGGAAACATATTACGTCCCAAGGAGTCTATCTTGTAAGCATCCTAGTGGTAAACTTCATGATCGTTATTTTAACATAAGGAGCAGAATAAAAAGACAATGCAAAATTCCACGAAAATCCGATGATACGCATCAAGCACTTCAATCTTCCGAAGTTGATGAGACAGTGGGAGAGCAAGATAGATTCTGGCTTCGACACAACGATAAGCCTCTAGAAGAAGTAGTTTTAAAGTGGACTAAAACGTGCACATACAGACGACTTCAACTATTTCAGGCAGAAAATACAAATGTTTTTTTCAAAAACTGGCCCTTATTAAAGCACGCATCTCTTGGATCAAAACTGGTAATTTTTCAAAATAATAATAAACATTGAATTGTAAATAAAGTTTTAATATCTGCTACAGATTAACATCGATTTTGAACATATTTATCCCAAAAAATCTGGATGTTTGACTCAAAATTGGGAGACATTCGTTAACAAAATAGTATGCTTTTTCAAAACAGAAATTCGGGACAAGGAATCCCTCATTCTTCTTAACAACCTCGACCGGGATATAAGTGAAGGTAACAGATTGTTATCATAGTTGTAAGTTTTCAATAATGGCAGGGGCGGCTCTACCTTAGGGGCTAGTGGGGCTTAGCCCCACCATAAATTTCAACAAAATTGTGTTAAAAATTCGTATTTTAAGAAAACGTCTTAAAACGTTACTGCATTTCTCTTGTCAGTACGTTTAAGCGACGTTTTTATCATCGACTGTAATTAACTCGATTTTGCAAGCCACTACAATCAGGAAATATCTCCTCTCTGTTACAGGAGCCAAGTAAAATCTTCATATTTGGCTATATATGTTCTGTGCAATAAGAGAACATCGTATTAGAAAGGGCTAAAGAAAACGAGCCCCATAAGTCAAATTCACTTGGCGAGGGTTGCTAAGAGACAGGCAAGCAACTAGCAAATGTCGCGAAGTTTTTTCTCTTAATAAATTTAATTTCATTTCTCTTCCATCCCATTGCTTTTCCATGCGTTTAGGGCTGAAATAAATTAGCCCTGCTGGGCCAGGCGCTACAGCTGCTTCTCTTACATAAGTTATAATTTCATTTCTCTTTCATCCGTCAAAGCGCAGCGCAGCGGGCTAAAATTTTCTAGCCCCGCGGATGAGAGAGTTTTAAATATGTGTGCTAGCAATGTCCCAACACATGTAACCGATCTGGCGTGCACAGATAGCTGTGAAAGAGGCAGTTTGGGGCTAACGAGAGGGTAGCCCCGAAGGATTTATGAGTCGAACTCATATGCACACAGTGTAAGTCGCGTTGAGTTTGACACCATATGTAGTAAGTTCGCATAAATTCTTAACAGTGTGAGCGAAAAAATTCGCCCTCTTTCATAGTGCATATAGTGTGTATAAAAAGTCCTGGAATGGTTAAAGATCTTGAGAAACACGTATCGGATTGAAAAACAAAAAAATACGTGTTTAATATTTTAAAAAGAGCTATTCAATGATACCAAACTCAAATTTACCCGCACCTACCCGGGAGGTAGGGGTAACTTTAAAATTTTAATTACGAACTTCTATTTTTTATTGCAGATTCGGATTTTGTGATACAAAATAGGAAAATTTTATCTGAAAGACTTTTCCCTATTTAATACAGGGAGTGCCGGGGAGGATGTTGTCCGGTGTAAAAATAATTTCCGAGATGATGATTGAATATCTCGAAATATATGTACATCGTATCGAGAAAAAGAGAAAACATTTTTTTGAAAAGCTATCCAATGACACCAAATTTTACAAGCGGGATAGGGTCGAGTTTCACTAACTTGCTATGTAAAAAATCGTGAAAGTTAAATTTGATACACTTTTCGGTTTCCGATTAAGCTGAAATTTTGCATACACGTTTAGTTTAGATGAGAATGCATGGTTATCTAACTTAATTGTTTATTATAGCAATCAAATTTGTTCTAAATTCTAAACAATTGTAAAAAAATCTATGCAATGAGCTCGAGTTTTTTAAACGGATAATTGTGTCTGTCATATCACAAGTGTCACCTGAGGAAGCGAGTTTTTTATTTTTTTTTTAACTATTTTTTACTCCTTTTATCAATCCCATGTGCATTTCTCGAGATATTTGACATTTCCGGGACTTTTTATCCACACTTTATATTATTCAAAACGCTAAGGAGTGCAGTGTTTTTAAGTATAAGTTTTTGTAAGGGGAATAGGCCTGAAAAGAGTATTGCAAAGGCAATTTTGAAAATTTTTCCTGAAATATGTAAAGCTCCGTTTAGGGAAACCGAATACTTAAATTTTTTACATGTGGTATGTTCCTCTTGGATAGATCGGAAAACTGAATACCTAAGTTCATTAAATTAGTTCGTTTTTTGTAGTACAAAGTTAGCCCCACCAAAGCTAATTGCCACGAGCCGCCACTGAATAATGGTAATTTTTTTCCAAACAGATAGCCGTGACTGCATTACATTGCTTCTTTTGAATGCCGTTATTATTCCTTCATCACGTGAAAGTATCAAAGGTTCTGGAAGAACATACAGGAAAACAACAATAAAAGAGGGAAAGGACTCTCTCGTTTTATTCATCAAACAAATATCAGAGTTTCTACCGGCTCTTGAAGACATAAAGGAACGCTTTTATAATGAAAAGGTAACTTTACAGCCTATTTTGATAGTCGTTGGAAGTGACTTAACCTTACTGACTGAATTTTATGTATACGTTGATGGTGTTAGGTTAAGATTCCGCACATTCTTATCATCTTTAGATACCTGCTTTAAAGCATTTCACATTTTAAACCTAAAATACCCGTCTTATTGTTACGGTGTGTGGCTTTTTATACAAAAGTATTTCTTTGATTTTTGCACAGAGGATGAAAAAGCTGTATCGCAAGTTTCGAGCTTAATTTCATTTTTGAAAAATTCTAAGTAGGTTTATATCTAAGATATCAATATAGTACGAAAATAATTTTATCTTTTTTATCTTTATGTGATGAATAATAACATGTATATATGCAGTTTATGTAACGAACGTTTTCGAGCCGTTTCCGAACTAACGTATCATCTTAAAAATAAACATGAGTTGAATACCTTTGATACGTAGGGGAGAAGTGGCATGAAGGAGCCAGGTTTTGAAAGAGCCACTTGCATTATTTTGGTAGTTTAAGAACTCATTTGGTTGGTAATTTTATTTTTAAGTGGCAATACTGATTTCCCGTCACCCACAAAAATTTGACAGCTCGCCGAAACCAGCGGACGCCGGTACATCGAGTCAAAGTTTTTGGCACTAAAAAGTAAGTATTTTGCTTCATTTAACTTGTTTTTTTGTATTTTATTGTTCACATATATAGCTAAATGGATTGTAGATGGAGTATGTTTATATATTTGGCCTTGCACCTGCGTAAAAACTGAGCTGCAAAAATTTCGATATTGCTCTTATTTTGAAGGTTACACTTTTTTAAAGAATAAGTTATGAAAGAGCCGGGTGAATGGGCCTTAAGAGAGCTGGCTCTTTCATAACCGGCTCTTTCATAACCCTGCATTTGAATGTTGTAAATAAAATACAATAATAGTAGATATGCATTTTTTTCATATATTATTAAATTATTTGCTTCAGATATTGCATTATGGAAAAGACTGGTCCGAAAAAACAAAAAAGACCCGAAAAATCGGTAATTGAAGAAGCAGTCAGTGAAGTTTTGGAGAAAGGTCAGTCCATAAACAAAACTGCACTTGTGTCAAATATATCGAGGGCATACTTAGCTAGAATAGTTAAAAAAGTAAAGGCTTCTGGTGAAACAGCTTATAAACACTGTCCTAATATAGGAAATAAACGTATTTTCACAACAGACCAGGAGAATATGCTTGTGGATTATTTAAAAACTGCTTCTAAAATGTGCTATGGCCTAACAAGACATCAAACTAAGAAGCTGGCATTTGATTATGCAATGGCCAATGATATCAGCCCAGATAAATGGAAGGAAATTGAAACTGCAACTGATGATTGGCTCAAAGGGTTTATGAGGAGACACAAAAATTTAGCTGTGAGAAAACCTGAAAGCACTTCTCTATCCCGTGCAACAAGTTTTAATAAAACTAATGTAAATATGTTTTTTGAGAAACTAAGCACTGTTTTACGCAAATACAATTTTGCTCCCCATATGATTTTTAACGCCGACGAAACAGGCTGCAGCACCGTCACCAATCCTCCTAAAGTCATAGCTGAAAGAGGTTCGAAACAAATTGGGCAAGTTACCTCAGCTGAACGAGGAACATTAGTAACAACTCTGTTCTTTATTAACGCCTAGAGTAAACTACAAAGATATTATGTTAAATAATGGTCCGCCTGGAGCTCTAGGGTTGGCTCAAGCTTCTGGATGGATGACTGAGGACTGCTTTGTTAAAGCGCTTGAACACTTTGTGATGCATATTAGGCCATCAAAGGAGAATCCAGCATTGATATTAATGGATAATCACAGCTCTCATGTGAATCTCAGAGTGGTTGAATTCGCCAGACAAAACTCAATCATTATAGTTACATTCCCACCGCACTGCAGTCATAAACTGCAACCACTCGATGTATCAGTATATGGGCCTTTCAAAACTAGATACCGCATTGTCATGAATGAATGGATGTTATCAAACCCTGGTAAAACGGTGACTATTTATCAAATTGCGCAATTTGTAAAAGAAGCATATATGTCAGCTTTCAGTCCTCAGAATTTAACACAAGGATTTTTGAAAACAGGAATATACCCTTTAAATTCTAATATATTTAATGAGGAGGAATTTTTATCTTCATATGTCACTGATAGACTTGATCCATCACAGTCAAACGATGGTAATGAGTTGAACTTGGACAGATCAACACCTCCGCCTTCTACAAACCCACTTCAAGCTCGCGAAGAAAATGAGGCTGTAACAGACCAGATTATCAGACCATCTCTCCACTTAACCTCTACCCCTACGGTTGCGATTCCAAGTACTTCTGGACAACAAATTATATCACCGGAAATGATAAGACCATTTTCTAAAGCGGGGCCAAGACAAAACACGACACGCAATAATACAAAAAGGTACTCTGCCATAGTAACTGACTCTCCCGAAAAAAAAAAAATTAGAAGAGAAAGAAGGTAAAAAAAAAATTATTATTAAGAAAATGACGACAAAAAAGTCCATAAAAACCCTTAATAGAAAATCAAGAAAAAATCAAGAAAATTCCGTACTGCAAGATTACTCTGATTCGTCTGACTCTATCGTATTGGCTGAAGTAAAAAAAAAGGTTGTTCAAAGTAAAACAAACTCCAAAACAAATAATTGCGTAGTTTGCAGCAAATCATATGAAAACAGTGATCAAGATTGGTTTCAGTGCAAAATTTGTTCTGATTGGGCTCATGAATGCTGTGGCATTAAGGGGAAATTTAATTTCTTTTGCAAGACATGTTTCTAATTTTAAGAAAATTACATTCTATACTCATAAGTTCCTAAAAAGTCTGAATATTAAACTTAAGCAAAAAGATAGTTAAGACTTTGAAAGTCAAAGTGAGCAATATTTTTTTTTAAGTTCTTAAAGATTTAACGATGTGTTTTATGAAAGAAGATATTATTTGTCTATTTTTCGAGATTGTTATTAATAAAAAATAATCCGCCTCTAATATGTTAAGATTATATGTATATGTATAATAAGTATGACTGAATAATATGTTATTATTAAAGCGTTTGTTACAATTACTTAAAATGACTGATAGAATTAAAAATTGATTAAAATTGTCATTAGTTTTTAAAAGGGATTTGTAAGAATTATATTTTTGTTTTTTTCTTAATAATGAAATTATTATTATTTTGCATAATTTTCACAATTGCGCTTTAGAATACAAACTGGCTCTTTCATAACTTTTAGTGGCTCTTTCAATACCGAAATGTTATGAAAGAGCCAAAATACACATTTTTTTAAAATGAATATTTTGTTGATTTTTTTATACTGTTTAAGGCTTTTTCGTATGAAATTACCTAGGTTAATAAATAAATAATAATTGAAGAACAAAAAATCATTATTTCTTTCATGAAAAGTATACTTTTTTACTCCGTTTAGTAAACTGGCTCTTTCATGCCACTTCTCCCCTACAAATGTGCACAATATAAATGCTTGCAAACTTTTTCGAACAGAAAAGCTTTTAAAAAACATTTAACGTTTTCCCATAAGAATGCCTTAACACTTCCGGTTACCGTACCTACCGAAGAAACAAACCCCGAAAATAAAAATTCAAAGTTTGAACAAGACGGAAAAATTAACGAATCTTCTCTCTCACCTAACTCATTTGAGCCTTGTAAAATTTCACCTTGTAAAATTTCAGTCTCCAATATTCTTGATACGGTTGAATGTTAAGAGAAATCCTTAGAAGAGTTACGAAATATCGTTTTAAGCTTTACATCCGAAATTTACTCAAAAAGTAATATAAGCAGAAAAGATGTAGTGCACACTCAAAAGAAAGTGAGTGAAATCATAGGAAACGTTATTTCAACACTCAAAACTTTCAACCTATTAAACGTTGAAAAATGTAATCAGTTTCAAGATGTGTTACAAATTTGCAGCGATCCTTTCAATGAAATTTGTTCTGAATACCGATACACACACTTTCTTTTAAAAAATGACCTTTTTTGTTTTCCTTTAGGGCATACAATTAGTAATGAGATCCGCGAAACAATGCAAACTGGACAGGCAAATTTAAAAGAAGTTGAAGCAAAAGGTTATTTTCTGCCCTTAAAATTTCAAATTCGAAAACTGTTTGAACTTCCAGGACTTTTAGAAAGGACTATTGAAAACATGAATGTGTTGCAGTAAACTAGTAATTGTTTGAATAACTATATTAATGCTGATTTATTTAAACAAAAAAGGGAATGTTTAGGTGCGGATAAAATTATTATTCCATACTTTATTTATGTAGACGATTTCGAGATTAATAATGCTTTAGGCAGTCATGCAACTCAAGATAACATTTGTGGAATATATTACATGTTTCCTACTATACCACAGTATCTTTTGTCAAATCTTAATTATATATTCGCCGCAGGCTTTATTAAAAGTAAATTCATAACAGAACATGGAAAAGATTCCTCTTTTTATTTCCTAATTGAAGAAATTAAGTACTTAGAAGAAATTGGTTTAGAAATAACTGTTTCCGTTGATAAAAAATATCAAGTTCATTTTGTTCTCGGTTTAATCTTGGGAGATAATCTGGGAGTAAAAGATATTTTGGGATTTGGAAAATCATTTAATTCAAGTCAATATTGTCGAATTTGTAACAGAAATAAGGTATTCTTAAAGTTTGATTGCGAGGAATATGAAGAGTCAATAAGAACTCGCGGTCAGTATGAACAAAATTTAACAGAAGATGATTTCAAATCCACTGGAATTAAAGAATTTAGTTTATTTAATTCAATACCTTCTTTTCACGTCACAGAAAATTTTACTGGTGACATTATGCACGATGTTTTCGAAGGTATTTGTCACTACGAGGTATGTCAAGTACTTCTGAAGCTAATGGAACAAAACTTTTTTTCTTTACAAATTCTTAATTATAGGAAAACTATGTTTTCTTACGGGGTGACAGAAGTGGGAAACCTGTCTGGCCCTATACAATTAAGCCGTCTTAAGTCCAATCATTTAAAGATGTCCGCTCGAGAGATGTGGAATTTCATTCACTTTTTGCCTCTTCTTATTGGAGATATGGTTCCTCATGATAACAAGTTCTGGAAGTTAATTTGCTTACTTCTGAATATTGTTGACATTCTCCTTCATGGTAATATAACTGAAAGTCAAATTGAAGCTCTGAAAAATTTAATTAAGGAGCACCACGAACTCTATATAAATTTATTTGGACCCCTGAAACCGAAACACCACTTTTTAATTCACTATCCCACAATATTGAAAAAAAAGTGGACCTTTAAGATACTTATGGTGCTTTCGATTCGAGGCGAAGCACAAAGATTTCAAAACCTATGCTCATGTAATTACTTCGCGCCGTAATATTGCGTACTCCTTGGCTATGAAAGCCTCTTTATCTTTTTCAAACTTTTTATTGAGTTTTGAGAAAAGTACACCTGAACTTCTTTATGACGAAGTACCACCTATAAACCTAAACACATTGTTTGGATATAATAATCTTCCTTTTACCGATTCTTTAAACTATTCTTCTGTAATTAAACTCGACCGCGTTCAATATCGAGGAACGAATTACTGCAAGCATTTATATTTAACCAGTCATAAATTGGGCCAGTTAAGTCTCTACAAAATTTCTTGTTTACTTATAAGTTGTGAAAAGAAATGTTTTATTTTATGCTATGAAATAGAAATTAAAGGCTTTAACAAACATTTTCAAAGTTACGAAGTTGGAAGTAATAAAAATACACTTCACGTTTACCCAATCGAATTTTTTACAAGCTATCCTATTCATGTATATAATATGTCATCCGGAAAAGCTTTTATTAGAAATAAGCCAATATGAATGAATATGAACTTGTTCCACCTATGTATCATACCTTGTATTCATACTTTATATTCTTATAAATAAAAATAACTTTGTTTGAAATGAAAATTTCGCCTTTTATTTTGAATTCTAACGCGTTTATTTTGTTGCGTTCAACTTGACTGTTATTTCGTTGGATCAAAAACCATAGCTTTTATTCCAATCGTCAAAATGCTAACAATTTAAATTGTCATATTGACATTATTGCTGTCGAAGTAACTAAAACTACGTTTAATTTTTTGCACGTTTGAAACAAATGTAGGAGGGTTGTTGCATCAAATGTTTTTACGATTGGCGCATTTTTAAGCGCGAAAATGGTTGATTCAACCTAGTGTTTTGATCATTGGAACAACTTTTTTTTCTCCGTGTGAAGACTACATATGTGTCCTTACTTTTTTATGGTAAAACTATCAATATGTTGTATAATTATAAACTTGCAATATATCAAAGCTCCGATGAATTCTCTAATTATATCTCTGCCCTTTGCAGTGAAGGTAAAAAATTATAACTTATACGTCTTCAAAAGTGTATATATTACAAAACAAAACATTCTTGCTTTGTTTTCAGATGGCATCTACTAATTATTTTAAAATTTGGAGCTCGACACGTCGTATGAAAAAGTTTGTTTCCTGCGAACCAATTTTAGAAAAACTAATAGCTAAAGGTAATTATTTCATTTCGTTAATAGTCAAAGGGGGTAAAACGGAATCTTGAGCCTTGAACCCCTGAAAGATAACTCTTTTAACATAAAATTAATTTCAATTTAAATCATATTGCAAATATGAAACATTGATTTCATAAATGTAATTATTAGGGTTTGAGGACATTGAACAATTCGTTAACGGTTAGATCGTTTGGTAGCCGGAGAGGCTAGCCAGCTAACTAGTTCCCAGGAGGCAGTCGCCGTTGAGTCGCCTTCGAGTCACATTCTAGTCGCCTTCGGAACGCATTATAGCAATCGTTGCCTACACCACTATCTGAGCAAGTGTAATAATTTCGTGAATAAAGAACTCATTACTCGCAATTCTGACTTGTCATTTCGAACCCCCTTCCTGTTTTCGTTGTCGGATCGCGAAAACGCTCGCGATTTTCCATGGTGACCCCGACGTGATTTGCGAGTTGAACACTTCGTCGTCGTGATTAGCTCAGAAGTGGTGCATTTTACAAAATTTCGTTGTCGTTTCACATAAGTGAAAATCCTTGGCCGCAATAGCGCCAAAAACCGCGATTCGTAATTCGGAATCGGAAATTAAGTAATCTAATAAATTAAATCGCAGTTGTCGTCTAACGGGATCCTACGCCCAGGGCCCGTTTCCCACGAAGAAAAGTTGCCTAGCTGAGAGAACTGCACAGTGGCAGGGCGCTCGCACTCAGACTCAGCACCAAACAGCAATCGGACGCACACGCACATCTCGGCCCTTTTAAGTTGCCTGGCTGAGAGCGGTGCACAGTGGCAAGGCGCTCACACCCAGCACCGAGCAGCAATAGGACGCGCCGAGGACTTAATTCGCGTGCAGTCACTCGAGTAAGCTGCTCGTTCAGCGCCAGTGCATTCGGGAAATTCGCAATTGAACCCGCGTAAGTCTAATTAGAGTGCAGCTTCGCGCCGGTTATTAGCCGGAGTTCCCAAGGATCCAGCGGCGGTGCTAACTGCTGCAAATCAAGTGCCGTTCTATACAGAAATAGCGGGCGAGTAGGAATCCGGTGTGCAGCCTAGCAGTGCGGGCTGGTGGTATTGTGCGATTCGTTGGACGGGAGTGAAAACGCGGAGACAGCGTGCAGTGGAACCGAAGAAGAACAGAGCTGTGCGGTACTGCTCCCACAGACAGATACAATTGTTCGGGATTTCGTCAGTGGCGCTCAAACCATTCTCGGCAAGAAGTGATTGTGCGCAAGCTAGTGGTTAAAACCTCCGACAGTGGCTCTCAAGTTCCCGTAATTTATCTTCAGAAAACTTCGGCGCAGTAAGTTAATTCCGTGCGTGATGGCACCTACACTGGCGCAACTAAAGACGAAGCGAGCGTCATCCCGGGGAGCGCTCACGCGAATAAAAACGTTCGTGGAAACAGCTGATAATCCGTTGGTGGAGGAACTCGAGTGCCGGTTATCATTGTGTGAAGCCTATTTTAAACAATTGGTCTCTATCCAGGACCAAATAGACAACTCGGAAGAGGCGACCGAAGGGGATAAAAACATGGGAGGTGAACTGGACGACCTCTACTGTTCCATCAAAGCCAGGCTGTTGGCAGCCATCAGCGAGCGGAAGAGGAGAACTTCCACCCCCCTCTCACCGGACAACACGATCGCCAGTAGCACTCAACTCGTCACGGTGACGCCGTCAGGTTTGCCAAAATTTAAGCTGCCTACCTTCTCTGGTGGCTATGCGGAATATACGAATTTCATAAATTCATTTAAATTAGCGGTAAGTCACTACCCGAATTTAACTAATTTGGAAAAGTTTTTGCATCTTCGGTCGTGCTTGACGGGGGATGCCATTAAAACTATTGCTGCTCTGGAAATCACTGACGCGAATTATAAGGAGGCTTTGGAGCTTTTGGCTAATCGATATGGCAATAAATATATAATCTTTCAAACCCATATCCAGAAACTTTTTGAAGCCCCTACAGCCAGCAAGGGGACAGGGAAGCAACTGACAGACGTCATCGATAATATTAATGTTCATTTGCACGCGCTGCGCTCCCTCGCGAAGGATGAGATTATATTAGACTCCATATTAGTATACATCGCTAAAAAGAAGCTCGACGTGTCCACAACCAACAAGTGGGAAGAATCATTGAATTACAACAGCCTTCCCACGTGGAAAGAGTTTACGGCGTTTATAAACTCTCGGTGCCAATGTTTGACAAGCCAAGAAACTCCGAAGAACTCCAGCTCAGTCACGCCAAACTCAAGAAAGCCCAAATCTTCCTTCGTAGCGGCCAGGCAGAGTTGCCTGAAGTGTAATTCCTCCGACCATTCAATACACAAATGTCAAAATTTTGCGAACATGCCAGTTCTAGAAAGGTTTAAGGAAATTAAAAGGCTTGGACTCTGTGTGAATTGCCTAAGCAAGGGGCATTCAGTAAAACATTGTCGTTCTTCGCGGTGTAGGATATGTGCATCACCTCATCATTCGATGCTACACCGTTTTTCTTCGCAATCTTCGTCGTCGTTCACGCAAAACCAGCCTTCTAACACTCCTCCTTGTCAACCAAGCACATTAAGTCCCGCGCCAGGCAGCAACACATCGCTTCATTCGGCCATGGCAGCATACTCAGACCAGGTCATCTTAGCTACAGCTATGATTTACATTAAGGACAAGTTTGGTAGTTTAGTACCTACTCGGGTGTTACTCGATTCAGCATCACAGTTGAATTTTATATCTGAATCACTAGTCAGCCGACTGCAGCTCAAACGAAATCGGATTGATGCCGAAATAAGTGGAATCGGCGACCTCGTATCAAAAGTTAAATTTGCTACGACCATCAAAGTAAAATCCAGAATTAACGATTTTACTACTCAAGCGGAAGCAATGGTCCTCAGCAAAATAACCGGCGTCCACCCAGAAGCTAACATCGACATTCAAGGTTGGGACATTCCGGAGAACGTAAGTTTGGCAGACCCTCAGTTCAATGTACCTCAGAGAGTCGATCTTCTCTTAGGCGCAGAGATATTTTACCAGCTGCTTGGGGTTGGACAAATTAAATTGGGACCTGAATTGCCGTTGCTCCAGAAAACTATATTTGGCTGGATCGTTGCCGGTAAATTTAAAGCAACTTTCAGTCATAGGGAATTCGGAAGTCTGGTAGTTAACCACTCAGACCAGGAGCTATTGTCAGAGTCCACCCTACAAAAACAGGTCGAAAGGTTCTGGAAAATTGAGGAAGTAGGAGGTGTTGCTCCAGAGTGGTCGGTTGAGCAAAGGAAATGTGAGGAACATTTTAGCAGTACCACGACAAGAGATTCAGATGGACGATTTATTGTGAGACTGCCGTTCAAACAAAACCCACAGGCACTCGGTCGTTCATATGACGCTGCCATACGAAGCTTGTCTCGATTGGAAACTAAATTTGGTCGAAACCCAGCATTAAAGCAACAGTACGTCGACTTCATGCAGGAGTATGAACATTTGCACCACATGGAACTGGCACGTGTCGAAGCGAAATATTTTATTCCCCATAGGTGCGTACTTCGTCCTGATAGCTCGACCACGAAGTTAAGGGTTGGTTTTAACGCTTCTTGTCCCACGGACACCAACATTTCATTAAACGACATATTGATGGTTGGTCCAGTAATTCAGGAAGACTTGTATGCAGTACTCACTCGATTTCGACTTCGAAAGTACACGGTTACCGCGGATATATCCAAAATGTACAGACAAATTCGAATTGCGCATGAGGATCAGGCATACCTGGGAATTCTATGGCGAGAGAACGATCAGGACCCTGTTAAAACATATTTTCTTTCAACAGTCACATACGGTACTTCGTGTGCTCCGTACCAAGCCACTCGATGCCTGAAGGCGCTAGCTGATGAGCACGCGACTACGCATCCAATTGGATCCAAGGCAATCCAGCATGATTTCTACGTTGATGACATGATTAGTGGTGCTGATTCTCTCGAAGAACTGTTTCAACTAAAACATCAAGTTCAAACTATCTTGTCGTCAGCCAAGTTCGAGCTCCGGAAATGGTCGTCAAACAACAAGGAGTTCCTGGAAACAATCCCCACAGATCAGCGCGAAGAGACTCGGAACATTAACGACACCGATGTAGTCAAGACGCTGGGTCTGATATGGAACCCTACAACCGACAAATTCCAATTCAATTGGAGTTCTGGAGATCACCTTTGCCGAAAAATCACCAAACGTACCATCCTTGCCATCGCCTCATCGCTATTCGACCCCTTAGGACTAATTAGTCCCATCATAGTCCTTGCAAAGATGATCCTGCAAGAGCTTTGGAGTTTAAAATTAGCCTGGGACGAAGCGCTTCCGATGGATCTCCACCAGGAATGGGAAAATTACTACGCCCAACTTCAAGATGTCTCAAAAATAGTCGTTCCTCGGCATCTCTACTCTAGCACGCCACAGTGGTGTGAATTACATGGATTTGCAGACGCCTCCATCAAGGCTTATGGTTGCTGTCTCTACTTAAGATGCGTGTCGACAGACGGACACATCCAGGTTCGCTTAATTTCTTCTAAGTCTAGAGTTGCACCGCTCAAGACGCAATCACTCCCGAGACTGGAATTGTGTGCAGCGTTGCTTTTTTCGCAATTAGTACATCGCCTAGTTCCACTCATCAAGCCTGTTGATCGAACCATCTTGTGGACTGACTCAGAAATTGGCTTGTATTGGATATATGGAGAAGCTAATTCGTGGACCACTTTCGTCGCAAATCGTGTTTCGCAAATCCAACAGCTAACCGACACATCCTGGTGGCGCCACGTCGACTCAAAATCCAATCCAGCCGACATTGTGTCGCGAGGCTGCCCCGCAAACGCTCTCAGCTCATCAATTTGGTTCGTTGGTCCCAGTTTCTTGCAAGAACCAGAGGAACGATGGCCTTCAAATTGCAAATTTACAAAAATCATCGATATTCCAGAGAAGCGGAAATGCAGAGTGCTGAAATTGGAACTTCTAAATCCTCAACTCGATCTTGTCGCCTCAAATAAATTCATCAACCAATATGCAAAATTACTGAGAATATTTGCGTGGGCGCTAAGGTTTTGTGGAAACGTCGCAGCTCGGCTTAGAGAAAAGGGTCTCGTTATAAAATTGTCGTCGTCATCTAATTTTTCAAGCAACCTCACGCCAGAGGAAATCAAGGAGTCCCAAAGACGGATCCTGTTTGTCGTACAGGCGCAAGCATTCGGACGTGAGATCAAATCCTTGGCGCAGAACAAGCCAATTGAACGAGATAGTCGGCTAAAGTCACTATGCCCTTTTCTTGACGAAGGCTCGCCAAGATTGTTGCGTGTTGGCGGAAGATTGAAGGATTCCAACCTTCCGGTGGACGTGAAATTCCCTATTCTTCTGCCTAAGGGGCACCCACTGTCGATTTCCTATCTAATTCACCTGCACAAAAAATTATTCCATGCAGGAAGTCAAGCATTGGTCGCTGCTTCTCGGCAAGTAGTCTGGATCATCAATGTTAAGGAAGCAGCAAACCAAGTGGTGAGGAAGTGTGTGCACTGCTTTCACTACCGGCCAAAAACACTTCAGCAGGTAATGGGAAACCTTCCGCCAGAAAGGATATCATATTCGCCTCCCTTCACAAATACAGGCGTAGATTTTTGTGGCCCAATTTGGATCTCATCACGTATTCGAGGCCGACCATTACAGAAAGCGTACATTGCACTGTTCATATGCTTTGCAACCAAGGCTGTACACCTTGAAGTGGTCTCAGACCTTTCCGCCGACTCCTTCATATTGGCTCTGAAAAGATTTATAGCCCGTCGTGGGAAATGTTCCACCTTGTTCTGCGACAATGCAACAAATTTTATTGGTGCACAATCAAAGCTATGCGAGCTGCATCAAACTCTCTTCAACGAAGAAGGAAGGAGGAAAATTTTGCAGACTTGCACTGACGATATGATTGCCTTCCGGTTCATCCCCCCTCGCTCTCCCCATTTCGGCGGCTTATGGGAGAGTACGATTAAATCAGCAAAGCATCATTTATATCGCGCCATGCATAACTCTTCATTTAGCTTCGAAGAGCTGGCCACAGTCACAGCCCAAATTGAAGCCATTCTCAATTCGAGGCCAATATCAGCTTTGTCGGCGGACCCCAACGATCACCAAGCCCTTACACCGGGGCACTTCCTAATCGGAAGGCCGTTATGCGCCCTAGCGGAACCTGATCAAACACAGGAAAATATTTCATCCCTAAAACGATGGGCATTCGTGTGCGCGGTGCAGCAGCATTTTTGGAAGAGGTGGCTTCGTGACTATATCCCGCAGCTACAACAGCGATACAAGTGGAATGCCGCATCACCTGACGTCAAGGTAAACACTTTGGTATTAGTTGCAGATGATCAACAACCCCCGCAAAAATGGATAATGGGACGAATCATCGAGACCCATCCAGGTTCAGATGGGCACACCCGAGTTGTTGACGTCAAAACTCAACACGGCATTTTACGTCGTTCCATCCAGAAACTCGCACCTTTACCGTTCCAGAATTTGAAGACATTAATGTCTTCAAGGCGCCCGGAATGAACAATTCGTTAACGGTTAGATCGTTTGGTAGCCGGAGAGGCTAGCCAGCTAACTAGTTCCCAGGAGGCAGTCGCCGTTGAGTCGCCTTCGAGTCACATTCTAGTCGCCTTCGGAACGCATTATAGCAATCGTTGCCTACACCACTATCTGAGCAAGTGTAATAATTTCGTGAATAAAGAACTCATTACTCGCAAAATCCCAGAATTGGCTCAAGTCTTCTTCTTGCTTTTGCAGGATTTTCTTATTATTTTATTTTTAATCGATTAAGCACAAAAAATCACCCTGGGGAGGCCAATTGTGGAAAATAATTTTGCATATTTTCAATTTTGAGGTAGTGCAAGGAAAATTTAAATTTAAAAATCTCAGAATTGGCTCAAGTCTTCTTCTTTCTTTTGCAGGATATTCTTATTATTTTGTTTTTAATCGATTAAGCACAAAAAATCACCCTGGGGAGGCCAATTGTGGAAAATGGTTTTTGCATTTTTTCAATTTCGAGGTAGTGCAAGGAAAATTTAAATTTGAAAATCTCAGAATTGGCTCAAGTCTTCTTCTTGCTTTGGCAGGATATTCTTATTATTTTGTTTTTAATCGATTAAGCACAAAAAATCACCCCGGGGAGGCCAATTGTGGAAAATGGTTTTTGCATTTTTTCAATTTCGAGGTAGTGCAAGGAAACTTGAAATTTAAAAATCCCAGAATTGGCTCAATTCTTCTTCTTGCTTTTGCAGGATATTCTTATTATTTTATTTTTAATCGATTAAGCACAAAAAATCACCCTGGGGAGGCCAATTGTGGAAAATCATTTTTGCATATTTTCAATTTTGAGGTAGTGCAAGGAAAATTTAAATTTAAAAATCTCAGAATTGGCTCAAGTCTTCTTCTTGCTTTTGCAGGATATTCTTATTATTTTGTTTTTAATCGATTAAGCACAAAAAATCACCCTGGGGAGGCCAATTGTGGAAAATGGATTTTGCATTTTTACAATTTCGAGGTAGTGCAAGGAAACTTGAAATTTAAAAATCTCAGAATTGGCTCAAGTCTTCTTCTTGCTTTTGCAGGATATTCTTATTATTTTGTTTTTAATCGATTAAGCACAAAAAATCACCCTGGGGAGGCCAATTGTGGAAAATGGTTTTTGCATTTTTTCAATTTCGAGGTAGTGCAAGGAAAATTTAAATTTGAAAATCTCAGAATTGGCTCAAGTCTTCTTCTTGCTTTTGCAGGATATTCTTATTATTTTGTTTTTAATCGATTAAGCACAAAAAATCACCCTGGGGAGGCCAATTGTGGAAAATGGTTTTTGCATTTTTTCAATTTCGAGGTAGTGCAAGGAAAATTTAAATTTAAACATCTCAGAATTGACTCAAGTCTTCTTCTTGCTTTTGCAGGATATTCTTATTATTTTATTTTTAATCGATTAAGCACAAAAAATCACCCTGGGGAGGCCAATTGTGGAAAATCATTTTTGCATATTTTCAATTTTGAGGTAGTGCAAGGAAAATTTAAATTTAAAAATCTCAGAATTGACTCAAGTCTTCTTCTTGCTTTTGCAGGATATTCTTATTATTTTGTTTTTAATCGATTAAGCACAAAAAATCACCCTGGGGAGGCCAATTGTGGAAAATGGTTTTTGCATATTTTTAATTTTGAGGTAGTGCAAGGAAAATTTAAATTTAAAAATCTCAGAATTGACTCAAGTCTTCTTCTTGCTTTTGCAGGACATTCTTATTATTTTGTTTTTAATCGATTGAGCACAAAAAATCACCCTGGGGAGGCCAATTGTGGAAAATCATTTTTGCATATTTTCAATTTCGAAGTAGTGCAAGGAAAATTTAAATTTAAAAATCTCAGAATTGACTCAAGTCTTCTTCTTGCTTTTGCAGGATATTCTTATTATTTTGTTTTTAATCGATTAAGCACAAAAAATCACCCTGGGGAGGCCAATTGTGGAAAATGGTTTTTGCATTTTTTCAATTTCGAGGTAGTGCAAGGAAACTTGAAATTTAAAACTCTCAGAATTGGCTCAAGTCTTCTTCTTGCTTTTGCAGGATATTCTTATTATTTTGTTTTTAATCGATTAAGCACAAAAAATCACCCTGGGGAGGCCAATTGTGGAAAATCATTTTTGCATATTTTCAATTTTGAGGTAGTGCAAGGAAACTTGAAATTTAAAAATCTCAGAATTGGCTCGTCTTCTTCTTGCTTTTGCAGGATATTCTTATTATTTTGTTTTTAATCGATTAAGCACAAAAAATCACCCTGGGGAGGCCAATTGTGGAAAATCATTTTTGCATATTTTCAATTTTGAGGTAGTGCAAGGAAAATTTAAATTTAAAACTCTCAGAATTGGCTCAAGTCTTCTTCTTGCTTTTGCAGGATATTCTTATTATTTTATTTTTAATCGATTAAGCACAAAAAATCACCCTGGGGAGGCCAATTATGGAAAATCGTTTTTGCATATTTTCAATTTTGAGGTAGTGCAAGGAAACTTGAAATTTAAAAATCCCAGAATTGGCTCAAGTCTTCTTCTTGCTTTTGCAGGATATTCTTATTATTTTGTTTTTAATCGATTAAGCACAAAAAATCACCCTGGGGAGGCCAATTGTGGAAAATGGATTTTGCATTTTTACAATTTCGAGGTAGTGCAAGGAAACTTGAAATTTAAAAATCTCAGAATTGGCTCAAGTCTTCTTCTTGCTTTTGCAGGATATTCTTATTATTATTTTTTGTTTTTAATAAATTAAGCACAAAAAATCACCCTGGGGAGGCCAATTGTGGAAAATCATTTTTTCAATTTCGAGGTAGTGCAAGGAAACTTGAAATTTAAAAATCTCAGAATTGACTCAAGTCTTCTTCTTGCTTTTGCAGGATATTCTTATTATTTTATTTTTAATCGATTAAGCACAAAAAATCACCCTGGGGAGGCCAATTATGGAAAATCATTTTTGCATTTTTTCAATTTCGAGGTAGTGCAAGGAAACTTGAAATTTAAAAATCTCAGAATTGGCTCAAGTCTTCTTCTTGCTTTTGCAGGATATTCTTATTATTTTATTTTTAATCGATTAAGCACAAAAAATCACCCTGGGGAGGCCAATTATGGAAAATCGTTTTTGCATATTTTCAATTTTGAGGTAGTGCAAGGAAACTTGAAATTTAAAAATCCCAGAATTGGCTCAAGTCTTCTTCTTGCTTTTGCAGGATATTCTTATTATTTTGTTTTTAATCGATTAAGCACAAAAAATCACCCTGGGGAGGCCAATTGTGGAAAATCATTTTTGCATATTTTCAATTTTGAGGTAGTGCAAGGAAAATTAAAATTTAAAAATCTCAGAATTGGCTCAAGTCTTCTTCTTGCTTTTGCAGGATATTCTTATTATTTTGTTTTTAATCGATTAAGCACAAAAAATCACCCTGGGGAGGCCAATTATGGAAAATCATTTTTGCATTTTTTCAATTTCGAGGTAGTGCAAGGAAACTTGAAATTTAAAAATCTCAGAATTGGCTCAAGTCTTCTTCTTGCTTTTGCAGGATATTCTTATTATTTTATTTTTAATCGATTAAGCACAAAAAATCACCCTGGGGAGGCCAATTATGGAAAATCGTTTTTGCATATTTTCAATTTTGAGGTAGTGCAAGGAAACTTGAAATTTAAAAATCCCAGAATTGGCTCAAGTCTTCTTCTTGCTTTTGCAGGATATTCTTATTATTTTGTTTTTAATCGATTAAGCACAAAAAATCACCCTGGGGAGGCCAATTGTGGAAAATGGTTTTTGCATTTTTTCAATTTCGAGGTAGTGCAAGGAAACTTGAAATTTAAAAATCTCAGAATTGGCTCAAGTCTTCTTCTTGCTTTTGCAGGATATTCTTATTATTTTATTTTTAATCGATTAAGCACAAAAAATCACCCTGGGGAGGCCAATTGTGGAAAATCATTTTTGCATTTTTTCAATTTCGAGGTAGTGCAAGGAAACTTGAAATTTAAAAATCTCAGAATTGACTCAAGTCTTCTTCTTGCTTTTGCAGGATATTCTTATTATTTTGTTTTTAATCGATTAAGCACAAAAAATCACCCTGGGGAGGCCAATTATGGAAAATCATTTTTGCATTTTTTCAATTTCGAGGTAGTGCAAGGAAACTTGAAATTTAAAAATCCCAGAATTGGCTCAAGTCTTCTTCTTGCTTTTGCAGGATATTCTTATTATTATTTTTTGTTTTTAATAAATTAAGCACAAAAAATCACCCTGGGGAGGCCAATTGTGGAAAATCATTTTTGCATTTTTTCAATTTCGAGGTAGTGCAAGGAAACTTGAAATTTAAAAATCCCAGAATTGGCTCAAGTCTTCTTCTTGCTTTTGCAGGATATTCTTATTATTATTTTTTGTTTTTAATAAATTAAGCACAAAAAATCACCCTGGGGAGGCCAATTGTGGAAAATCATTTTTGCATTTTTTCAATTTCGAGGTAGTGCAAGGAAACTTGAAATTTAAAAATCTCAGAATTGACTCAAGTCTTCTTCTTGCTTTTGCAGGATATTCTTATTATTTTGTTTTTAATCGATTAAGCACAAAAAATCACCCTGGGGAGGCCAATTATGGAAAATAATTTTTGCATTTTTTCAATTTCGAGGTAGTGCAAGGAAACTTGAAATTTAAAAATCTCAGAATTGACTCAAGTCTTCTTCTTGCTTTTGCAGGATATTCTTATTATTATTTTTTGTTTTTAATAAATTAAGCACAAAAAATCACCCTGGGGAGGCCAATTGTGGAAAATCATTTTTGCATTTTTTCAATTTCGAGGTAGTGCAAGGAAACTTGAAATTTAAAAATCCCAGAATTGGCTCAAGTCTTCTTCTTGCTTTTGCAGGATATTCTTATTATTATTTTTTGTTTTTAATAAATTAAGCACAAAAAATCACCCTGGGGAGGCCAATTGTGGAAAATCATTTTTGCATTTTTTCAATTTCGAGGTAGTGCAAGGAAACTTGAAATTTAAAAATCCCAGAATTGGCTCAAGTCTTCTTCTTGCTTTTGCAGGATATTCTTATTATTATTTTTTGTTTTTAATAAATTAAGCACAATTCTGACTTGTCATTTCGAACCCCCTTCCTGTTTTCGTTGTCGGATCGCGAAAACGCTCGCGATTTTCCAGACATATTGCAAAAAAAAAAAATCGATGTTTGTTACACTTTAGTTCCAGAAATAAGAATCCGTTTTATTTCACCTTTCCTTCTTCATTAACAAATCAATAATTTTGTTAATAATACAATGCCATTAAAAAGTATCTTAAACTACTTTCTTAATTATTTAAGCTCAATCTGTGGGTCTTACTGGCGAGAAACTTGTTCTTGAAGCAGATGGCACGGAAATAGAGGACTCCAATATGCTTGTGCACTGCATTGGCCAAACTCTACTAATTTTTGGACCGGAAGAGGTGTGGACAGCGGATGCTTCTTTTTCTCCAGCTAATAAGGTAACCGAATGGTTGCTAGATGTACCTGCTGAACCCTTAGCAGCAATGCCTTTAAATTTTACATCTGACACCTCTTTGAGTACTACCATGACATGGAGCAGTACTGCTCTATCTTCTGAAGGCCCATATGCCACCGATTCAATAAAATCAACTTTTAAATTTTCAAATTCCTTGGGATAAAATGCCAAGTTATATTACATCCACATTCATAGAAAACAAACGAATTGGTACTCAAATAAATGATTTCGTTCATATTGTCGTGAATGAACTCAGGCAAATTTCATTTTTCATTCCGATGTCAGTATTTAGAAATGTGGCTGGAAAAATTGCGTCCAGATATCCTGATTCTTTTGGTCATACAGATGAAAATGGGAAAATAATAAACTCGAGTCTCATTTACCTGGTAACTAAAATGGTTAATCACAACAACTATCTAAATCGAGCTAAAGAAACCAGTTTGAGCCCTACAATTCCTTTGAAAAAAAAGAAGAATTACAAATATATTACAACAATCATGTCGTAATTGGCAACCAGAAAATCTTCCTGAAACTGAAAATCATTCCACTATAAACCAGAAAAAAGAGTGGTTGAAAAATGTTTTCAGTAAACAACTTACAGAGAAGGAGAAATTTACTGTAGAAGAATATATGAATACTTGCTTTGCAACAATCAGATCTTTCATAAATGACCAAAATATAACTCATTCAATATCAATAATTAAAAATGAGTGGCCATAAGTCTGTGAAAAAGAATTTCTCTACGCTCACTTTAACAAATTAATGGAAAGATCCATCCAAGACTTTTCCATAAATTATGCCGAAAGTCGCGACAAAATACTAAATTTTGGGAAGTCCTTAAAACGAAGAAAAATTATAGAATTTTTCGCAAAAAATTTGTCTGAAGATGAGGATCTTTTGGCAATAAAGTTTATATGCTTATACTTTGACGAGCCTGACCAAAACATTTTAAGAACATTTGAGGTAACTACAACTTCTATTATTTACTTATATTATATATGCTTATGGTTTTATTTTTTATATAACAGATCGGAACATCCCTTTCAAATATTTCACCGACAGTCCCAACTCCTTGGATCGCCGCTGTGGATTTAACCTTGGATTCACTTTCCAAGAACTTTTATCTCTTTATTGATGGAGAGATTCTTAATGCTTGTTCAACATCGGTGATTGATGCTCTGCAACAACTATTTGCGGCTCATTATGTTTTTAATATTAAGTACGATGCTAAAGTTTCGTTGACAATGGAGTTTATGCAACAATATTTTGCAAATGTAAAACATGACGTCTTAAGAGGAGGCAAAAAACACATCAATAGTCTTAACAGAGTTCAATCTTTGATTAACAAACTTCAGTTCTAATTGTTGTTTTTCACAACAAATGCATTTCTTTGTTTTCCAATCTAGGAGAAAATGAATATTTTTTGTTAGGAATCTTATTAATAATTAATTAATAATAATCTTTTTTAGAACAGAATCTGAGAACACTCGGTGTGGAGTAAATCGTTTTTTGTTTTGTTTCACCTGAAATTGGTGCCTTTTATTAGAACATAACTTTGAGTACATTAAGCGAAAAGCGAATTTATTTTGCTTATTATTTGATATGCCTTATTTTCAAATTTTATTGTAATTTTCAGAGTCCATTAAAAACACAAATTCGTAATGTACTTTAAGATACTTTGTCAATTTAACTTTTTAATAAAAACAAAAATAATTTCTAAATTAAATACAACACTTCACTATTATTTAAATATCGTATTGAATATAAAATCTATGAAGAGAAAATAATTTATTTTTAGTATATGCGTATGTACACAAAAATGTTCTAAACTTTTACACGAGAAATAAAATCTAAGTGTAAAATAATATACGTTTACTTCTTATTTAAAACCTTACATACTTCCGCTTTTAATTGTATGTTGCGACAATCGGATTTTAATCCAATCTATAGAAAAACATTATGTGATACATATGAATATTATGCATGTAGGTATTGTCTTTTTTCACACCAAAAACATATTATTTAAAAGTTATTGCAAGTCTCGATCTTTAGAAGAATTGAGAGCCAAAACGCATTTTTAACAATTAAATGTCCAAAGCACAAAAGTGTTTGCATTTCATTCTTAAAAATGCGTTTTGGCTCTCGATTCTTCTAAAGATCGATTCTTGCAATAATTTTTTAACAATACATTTTTGGTATGAAAAACGCTATACATACGTAGGGGAGAAGGTGGTAAGACGGGGTAGCGGGTAAGACGGGGTACCCAGCGAAATTCACAGTTCAAATTGACCAATCACGCTCGTTCTTCCATGGTTCGACGCGCGCTTATCAGTCGCCCGGTGGTTAGTTAGTTAGTGGTTCACAAGTGCACAGTGTCGAAAAAAATTCAATAAAAGTGTTTTACTGCAAATTGTTTATAATATTTTCTTCTGGTTTGACACGTGACTGTGGTTTGTTAAATAACGTTAGCTGGTGAGGTGTTGCTGTGATTGACGCTTAAACTAACCTATAATAAGGTAGGTATTGTGGTTCCTTAAGATTGTTGGCTGTTTTTGTTTTTTTTGTATTTTTTTTATAAAATGGCTCTGCAGGCGAGATGGGGTAACGGGGTAAAAAGATGCTGAACAGAAAAAACTAGAGAAAATAGAAACGAAAAAGAGAAAAGATGAATTAAAAAAACAGAAGAAAAATACTACAAAAGCTCAAAATAAAAAATCAAAGAAGAATAGCCGATCAGCGCAAGAAGAGGAGGACACACCATGTATGTATTGTGAGGAAGTATATTCCGTTTCCATTGAAGGGTGGATATCATGCTCATTATGTGGAAGATGGGCTCATAATAGCTGCGCAGGAATAGATGATGATGATGACGAAGCCACCCATGTCTGCGAGTTCTGCCAGCTCAAATAATCATCTTTCTCTGTGATCATTCTCATCACCCCATCTTACCTCAGGGGGGTACCCCATCTTACCAGCACCATGAGGCAAGACGGGGCAAGACGGGGCAAAACACCTTTTTTGTATTTTAATTTTTTTCTCTTAAATGTGTTACCAAAAGTTCCTAATGACACCAAATATTAGAATAATAATAATTAGTTGTTAATTAAAAAATAAATGTGATTGTTTCACTATGTAATTTTTTATATTGTGAATGCATTTTTTTTACGTTGTGCATGTATTTTTACATATTTATCGTAATTCGATTCAATCAATTAATGTGTTTTTACATATTCTGTGTTATTTTGCTTCATCTACGTATGTGTTTTTACATATCCTACGTATTTTCTTTCATTTGCGTATGTGGAATTTTACATATAGGTGTTACATCATCATTACATGTTTTATTTAAGTTTACATTTCTTATGGCTCCATTCCCCATAAAAATATGTATCGTACGTACCATAGCAGCAAAATTCCGCTATTTAAGTAGGCATTTTGTTGCCTAGCTTAATAGCGGAATTTTCAACAAAAATTGTTTACGGTGTAGGCAAATCTTAATAATAACATAACTTACTCACTAGTAGACAAAACACAATTTACATGTCTGCCTTTTTTTGTATAAAAATGTCGAAATTCGTTTTTTTTTGTGCACAAGCTTTGCGGTCTAACGGAGGTGGGAATAACGACTGCCCCGGACTGGGACGGGTTGGGGGGTAAGGCAAGTGGGGCAAGAACCACGTTAAGTTTATAGACGTTGGTTTTAAAAGGGGTGCTCGCTTTAGGCCCGGTGCCTGCTTTAGGCTCCCTACCCCTATATCCAAAAAACAAACCAACAAAACTTCAAAAACCTTCGTCAAAGTCACCTCAAAACACTTTTCTTCGCAAGCAGAACCAATTATTATCTAGGACCGAATCTAACCACGTCAAATTTATTACATTTCCGATATAGCCAGTTCCTCATCCCGCACTTCTACAAACTTTCGTTGCATTATTTTAAAGACGTCCAAAAGCTCCATTTACACATCAAAGTCATTCACAAGCTCTATTCCAACATATGTATACACCAAAGGTTCAATCAGGAAAAAGTTTAGCCAATACTTAAGCCCAAGCTCAAAGCTGTAATGTTCCAGTGATTTTATGCATAAGCTCCGTCAATTTACCATGTGTTCGAGCATAATAAAAACCCGTTATGTTGGACCTTTCTCTAACTCTCCAGCAGTGGTGAAGCGTGGTAGTGTTCAAGGTGTTCACTGAACACCCGAGCAAATTGACGAATGAAATATGTAGACAAACAATAATCTAATTTTCATATTTGCATTAACGTTAACATTAACAATAAAAAATTATTACTCCATACTTGAAATTCGGAGTATTTAAAATTATATACTGGCTGTTCAAAATAAAAACTGAACATTGATACTCCATACGGAAAAATTAAAGAGTAAAGAGACTTTTTGTCCGGCTCATATGAATATAAAATCTCTGATTGTTCAATTTGAGATTTGAACAGCTTTGTATCATCGCTTCGTATCGCATAAATGCGGATAAGAAAGAGAATTTTAAATTCTGAAGAATTTATTTAATAACACTTCACACTGTCCCAGTCCCAGTAGAAAAAACAGGAGTAAAATACAACGCTCTTAATTTCTTGTGTGCGAAATGATTCAAAGGTGTTCAGATCTCAAGTTGAACATTCGGGGATTTTTACATTCATATGGGCTTGACAGCAAAAGTCTCTTTAATTTTTATTCTTATATGGAGCATAGGCGTTCAGTTTTTAAACTGAACACTTACCAATACAACTGTAAACCGCTGAGCGGTTGAGGTCGAAGGAATCCTTGCGCTTGCTTAGTATTGAATGTATGTAAAGAGAGGAAGAAAAGCTCAGACTCAATGTTTTCCTGTTAATGAGCGATCATCCTTGCCTTGACTTTCAGCTTGATAAGAATTCTAAGTGGATTTGGCTGCGACTCGGCTTTTTTGGAATTTAATATTTTGTCTTGTAGAAATCTATACTGTAGTTATGAAACTTTGTGTTTTTGCAGAAAAGACCTGCATTATTGAAGACATTTTAACAATGTCTTTTTTAAGGTGAATAATTGATGAAAAATCTTATACTGTTAGGAAAGTATTTTAAAGCGTTTAATTGATGCTGAATGGTTTTTCAGAGTACAGGGACTCGCTTTACATGGTCAACGTAAATACAAACAGGCTTAAGTCGATTTTTTTTAACTGCTTAAAATGTTAAAACAGATCGACTTTATTCTATCCGTCTTTACGGTTTCTAGATGTATAAACGCACATACATACATACATATATTCATTTAAACGTCGAACTAAAACTAATATATAGAGTTAAAAATTATTAACTGAACACCCAAGAGCAACTCCTTAGCTTCGCCACTGCTCTCCAGCAATTACTAGAAAAATATTCGAGAGAACCGTATAGTTAACGGTACATAAATCCATCTTAAGCAATCATTGCCCATGTGACTCCAGAATAAGTACATTACTCATAACAACAATAAAACCGATAATAGCCTCAAACACATTAATCAAACTTGACTACATGATCAAAACGATTTGTTGTAAAAACAAACTAATTTTTATTCACTTAACAAAGAAATTGGTGGTGGCGAGACCACCACCAGAGCGAACCTCGGGTACATCCCAGCTCTCTGACGGGTATGGGGGCACTGGTCGATTTACAAAAAATCGGTCGCCACTTCTCATCCTACAAATTCGTCCCTGGTTTGACAAACGACACTCAAGAGGTAAACAACATTCCACGACTGAATGAATTAAAAAATAACGATGCATTAGAGGTTATTTTAAAACCAGAGACTTATATAAACGACAAAACAGAGAAAACATTAGAAATGAAAAGCATAGCATGTCAAATTATAATAGCTAGAACAGAGGAAAATTATCATAATAAAATAATAAATTTAATAGAGCCTAGAAAGATAGAATCTAATTTGTCAGCAACTTCAGTAAGGGAAAAATTATATACAATACAAAAAGCAAAAAATGAAAAAACAGTAGATTTTTGTAAAAGATTTGATGAAATAGTATTAGAATACGAAAATAGTGGACCAGATGTACCACTTACGTCAGAGGAAATAAGGTCAGCATTTTATAAGGCAGTAAAAAATTCAAATCAACAACTTAGAAAAATTCAAGCATATAAAAGTATTAAAAAAAAAACCTTAGCATGAATGAAATGAGAAATTATTTGTTACAGACAGAGAATGACTTTCCAGAGTGTCACACCAGAGTTAACACAGTCAGAGCACCAGAGGCGGTACAGAGGAAGGAATACAAAGCAAAGACTGAAAACCATTGTTACAGATGTAACAGAAAGGACGCCGACCATTGGGTAAGAGACTGCCCTCTGGCAAAAGTTGGGGCGTGGTTCTGTTGCGTTTGTGATGAAGTAAGGAACCACAGGGGTGCGGAATGCCCAAACTTCGTGCAAGACTCGAGTTATGACAATCATAAATATAAGGATAATAAGCTTAAATTAGATAACACAGGTAAAATAATAATAGTAGAGGCAAAGGTACGGTCAGAGGTAGAAATTATAAAAATATAAACAGATTTCCCATATAAAAAGGTGAACAAAAAGGGCACCTCAGTTAACCAAGCAGGTAAGCTTAAGAATATATACAACAATGAATTAAATTTTATAGCGGACTTAGGGGCTACAGAGCATATAATTAATAAGGGTTTATTATTAAAAGATTATATAAAAAGCACAGGGGAAGAAATAAGATGCGCAAATAAAAACAAAAGTGCAAATATTAAAATAGATGGCAGAGGTAATTTAACAACGAAAACACAAGAGGGAAATACAATCAAATTAATAAACGTTATATCAGCATCAAATCTAGCTGACAATTTATTATCACTCAGAAAATTTGCAGATCTAGGATATGGTATATACCTAGATGATAAAAAATTAGAAATTTTCAACAAAGATACAGGGGAGATTTATCTGAAAGGAGAATATCAAAAACCAAATTGGATAATAAATTTAAAAACATGTAGTCACGAAAATGACAAGAAATAACAAACAGAGTTTATTATAATAGCAAATGTGCTAACTACCCAAACAGCACTGGGTTCTGAAAGATATCTGGAAGATATCATTTTCTAGATATCTTCTACACAGTAAAAAATATGTTGAGTTTTACTAATAAAATAGTAGTAAAAATTTACGCTCCTGAGTAGTAATTTTACAAAAACATAGTGAAAATTACAAAAATGTGCGTAAATTGAAAGAAATTCCGAATTTTACTAATTATAATAAGTAAAATTCAAGTACTAAACTAAAAAAAATGCCACACAATGTGTAGCAATTTTACAATTTGTTCTTTAAAAATCCTTTCGTAAAGCTAAAATTTTGTTCTTTACTTTAATATTTGTACATTCAGTAAAGTAAAAGCTCACAGCGCAGAGAGCATTCCCATAAGTGTGAAGCGCGGCTCTCTTGCGACTTGTAGTGTGTGTGTTTTGACTTTTCAGCCGCTCAGCGTAGTGTGGTGTCTGTCCACGCAGGGATATAAAGATGCGGAACGCATATCGTGGCTGTCCCTGCCTGAGAGAGAAACGTGCGTCCTCATTATCACTTCTGTTTTCGGCGGCGTCGGTTCGTTTAGACATCTTGTGATGGCAACTTAAATTGTGTTCTACATGGTGGAAAATTAATTTAAGTGCAAAGTTTGTGAAGTGGGATTATAAAAACATTATATTTAGAGAGAACAGCTTTCGAAACTAACAGTATATTTTAAGATCTATCTGACGGAATGTAAGTTAGCTTAAAAAACGAAAACTAAACTAATAATTTGGACAATAAAAATTATAATAATCACAAGTTAATATACGGTGTTATATTTGACTTTTTGCGTTTTTTTTTTTTTTAATTTCTTTATTGGGAAATTGAACAGTTATAACTGAGCGCAACAAACTTAATTAAAAGATTTGATTTTAGAGGTTTTGTTACTTGAACTAAGCCGGGTGAAAAAATAAGACGAAAGAAGAATAAAAATTAAATTTTAGACGGAATTCAGCCAAAAATCTGTTGTAAATTATTATTCTTAAAATATTAATGCGAAAATCAAACATAATGTGGCGGAAATACTATTTTACAGTCGGAAAAGAGACGATTTTTCGCAATTACTATAGCACTTAGCAAATTTTCAAATATTGGACTTAGGCAATTTTCAACTGCTAGACTTAAAAAACAAGGTAGGACTATGTCAATAAATAATCGTATAATATTGTGTAAGATGCCAATGTGCACATACAGAAGCGCTTTTTTAAAAAACATTATTAAACATACATGCCAAGATCACTTAATAATTGATGAAAAGGTTGTTTGTCCAATTCCGTTTTGTACAAAAGAATTTAAAGGAGTTGCCACTTTTAGAAATCACATATTCCGTAAACATAATCATTATCAAGGCATCCGCACTGAAAGCACTTCTCACGAATCCCTTCATTTGACAAACCAAAATTTATTCAATGAAAACTTTATAAGTTCCCACGAAACGCATAATAACAGTCATACTGAAGAAGTTGAATTCATTAAATCAACAATATCATTTATGTTTCTAAAATTAAGAAGCCAATTCTGTGTTCCTGAGAAAGTAATTCAAGATATTATTAATGAATTTAAGTCGATTCAGCGTGGTAATTTATTGTTAACCAAACATAAAATCGAAGAAATTTGTTCAGTTCACAACATAACCAATAATATAAAACAATAATTTATCAGAGAGATTTCTCGTAATTTTGAAATAATTAGTAATTGTTTTAACAGTTTGGACACATCATATAAAAGAATTAAATCTTTTCATGATAGTTATAGTTTTATTAAGCCAAAAGAAATTTATCTTGGACGGAAAAATGATCACACTCGTTGTACATATCATTACGTTTCGCTTTTAAAGTCCTTGGAAACTTTACTAAGCGACAAGAATATTCACGATTTGTTTATTAATCGTTCTTCACATCAACCGACAAGTATTGAGAATTATACCGATGGTTTCGTTTATAGAAACAATAGATTTTTTGACTCATCTGAAAAAAAAAATTGAATTAATCTTGTACTTAGATTCCTTTGAAGTGTGCAATCCATTGAGTTCTTCCAAAAACAAACATGCACTTCTTGGAGTCTACTACGCTTTAGGCAACCTTCCTGTTCATAACCGATACAAGATAGATAATATTCAATCGATTCTTCTTTGTAAAGAAAAATACGTAAAAGTTTTTGGAATTGAAAAAGTTTTAGAATATCTCTTAATGGAATTAAAAGACCTTGAAACTTCAGGTATTGTTGTCAAATGTGGTGCTTATGATGTTTCAGTTAAAGGTTCAGTAGTGGTCCTTTTGGCTGATAATCTGGGAAGCCACTTAGTTGGTGGTTTTAACCAAAATTTTAGTACTTCCAAATATCTCTGCAGATTTTGCCTCCATACAAGAGAAGATCTTTTAAAAAAGGATATTTTGCCAAAACAGCATAGAACAAATGAAAATTATATCGAAATGCTGTGCAATTTGTGGTTGCTAATCCAGATCAAAAACATTTTGAAGGTGTCAAATTTGAGTCACCCTTTAACAAACTTCCGTATTATAAAATATGCAGTTTTGGACTTCCAGCGTGTCTTGCTCACGATTTATTCGAAGGTATAGTTAAGGAGGACTTCTGGCAAATTATATTAGTATTTATAAATAAACATACCTATTACCAGTTTTTCTTTCCTTAATATGAAATACAAGGCAGTGAGCAAAGCATTAAAGAAGAATTTAAGTTTGCCAGACTTAAACGAGAATCAAAAACGGTTACAGGGAACTGCGTATGAAAATATGCAATATTTAATACTTTTCCCTATTGTGATGTTTTCCGTGGATTTTAACAGGGAAATTAAAGAATGGAAGTTGGTCATTCGTCTGCTCGAAATTTGCCGAATGGCATTATCTGTTAAATTTACTTCCGATCAAATAGATTACTTTTCATATATTATTCAAGATTATTTTGCGATAATGCATTGTTGCTTTCCACTTAAACGGCTATTACCTAAACACCACTACTTAACACATTATCCTCAACTCATTCGAGCCCAGGGACCTCTTTAGCATTTATGGACAATGCAATTCGAACATAAACACCAGTTTTTTAAGAATACAATAAAAAAAAAAAGGAAAAACTGGAAAAATGTAACAAAAATGTTAGCTGAATGCCATCAAATGTATCAATCTTCTCTTTCGAATTCGCGAATACCTCCAGAAATATATATATCATATACAGAGGCCTTGGTACCTGATATGTTTACGAACATCGATACTTCATATTTTAAATTTGTATCTAAGAGCGCAGAAATCAGAGGAGTTAATTACAAAGCAGGCGATTGTGTAATTGTAGCAAAAGATCAATATGAATATATTTATACATTAGAAATATGTAATATTTTTTTTTGCGACAATTTTGTAAATCCAACATTTTATGGAAAACAAATAAAACTATATTATAATTATCTATCGGGCTTATATGAAAGTATTAATGAAGAAAGTCATTACAAAATGGTATCTTTTGAAAAATTACTCGTTCCAGATTGTTTGAATATATATGCAACAAAAAATAAAAAAATTCTGTCTGCCCAATGCTTGTTGTAATTTACTTTATATATGCACTAAATTTCGATATTCCAATGTTGTTTTAATATATTTGAAAATATAAATCTTATTTGAATAATGTGACCGTTAATATATGTATAGGTATACAAATACATTCCTTATACTTCGACTGTACACAATGTTATAATAGAAGGTAAGTCCTATCGATGATTTATAATTAATAGCTGCGTTTTTTTCACATCGGATCTGGATCTGGATCTTTCAGGAAATTTTGTACTGAATTGAAATTTTTGGAACAATTACCCATATCAAATACTTTTTATTTCAAGAAAATAAAATCAAATTGCCTGAATTTATATCCACTTTGCGTCAAAAACTTGATCCAAAAATTTATCTGGTTCAAGATTTGAAGTTTGGTTGGGTAGAAATCATGGCAATTTGATACGCTTTTCACAAATTTTGAAATCTTTTTATACTTGACGGTTTTTAAAATTCCAATTCAATTCAAAATATTCTGCAAGATCCAGATCCAGATCCGATGTGAAAAAAACGCAGCTAATATATAATTAAATCTAAATCTTTATATTCCAGCAAATAAAAAAGGTTTAAGTGGTGAAACCTTGGTTCTTGAGGAAGATGGAAGTCTGGTAGATGAAGACGAATTACTGGTCCATTTCAGCGATAAAGTATTTTTATTGCTGGAACCATATGAAACATGGTCTCCAAACATAGAAAAAGTTCATACGTCGTCAAAGGATGTATCGCTTTCATCAACAGCAGACGATTCACAGCAATATGAACTAGATTTTCTACAAAGTTCTTTAAGCGAATTGCAAACGCAACAACAATATGCAGAGCCATCCACTTCAAGTGAACTACGAGTACTATAAACGATAAGTGATTATTCTGCAAATTCATGTAACACTTCAGCTTCGCATAGTTCAGAACATTCTCTTGCTACTACCTTATCAATGTCTAGTGGAGCTTTTTCAGATGATGGTACTATAGGTAAAATTGAGTTTTTTTCATTTAATTTATTTAGTTATTAAAAGATTCACATTTAGGTAAAATGGAAATGCAAAAATTATTTAATAATTTCGAAATACCGTGGAACAAATTGCCTCGCTGTACTTTGGATATTTGTAAAAGAAATGAAAATCTTCCTCCCTCAATGCTGAGACGAGTAATTCAAACAATTGTAGATGAGATGAGGCATATTTCTAAATATATAACAATTGACGTGTTTAGGGATGTAGCTCACAAACTTATTGAAACATCCTAAAACTTTTGGCTATAAGGACATGGAAGGTAATATGATGTCGCCTTGAAATTCTCCATTAATAATTAGTATGATGCAAAGAAATCATTATTTGAATCGGCCAGAAAAATCACAAGCAAAACACAATATTCCCTTAAAAATGGTACGATTTTCGAAAAATTTCGAACATACTTGCACAAATTGGAATCCAAATGAACATACAAATACAGACGAGGAAGTTACTAAAAACAAGCAAGATATTTTGATGCGATTTAATAAACAAGCAACTTTTAATGAATGAATGAGTTATACGTTGAGCAAAGGAAATTTTTCAACGACCTTACAAAACCACCTAATTTTAGAGCTATAACCGACACTTGGCCTTTACTTTTAAGAAAAGAATTTGTATATGGTCATTTTGAGGGTTTAACAGAAAAGAAAATATTTAATATCGCTTCAACATTTGCGGAAAAGACGCGAAGAATCATTAAATATGCAGAAACTAAAAAGCCAAGAATAATTATCAAAGTGAACAAGACAAGGTCGAGCGACATTCTTGTTGCTCTTGATTTTCTGTGCCACCTTTTTTATAAAAATTTGACATTTTTATGCAAATTTTATGATGTAAGTATAAAGCAAATTTGTCATGAAACCTCACATTTCTTTACGTTACATTAGTTACTCTATATTGTCTTAAGAGGGCAATGAAGCACGAAAATAGGTATAATTTTGGAATATGTAAAGAGTATATATTCAACTACATGTACAAAAAAATGTATCAAAAAAATATACAAAATTCGTTTAGTTATAAACATTTTCGTAGTAGTCCAAAAAAATATTCTCCTTCATTGCCCCAACGATATCATGTTGTAAAATTATCGGAATTTGAAAAATATAATTTTGTTTAGAATCTATATAAATATAGCTATCGTTGTACGTAGCCGTTTTTTAATTTCTTATTTTTTCGCAAAATAGTGGAATTTTAATTTTTTTTTTTTTTAAATTTTGGCTTTTTTTTCCTGACTAAAATAGTATTAAAAAATAGTAATTATAAATTTTTTTAAATCGGTTACGTGCAGACTGCGATTATAAAGCTTTCAAAAAAATAAAAATAAAAAATTCTTTAAAATCGCTCCATTGGTCTTTAAGGAACCGATGGGACAAGGTCAAAAAGAGTCCTTTCGAGAAAATGTATATAACTTAACAAATTTGGTATATTTTTTGATAAAATTTTATTTACATATAGGTAGTTGAATATAAACTCTTTAATAGTTCTTATATCCCATCATTTAAAAATAAATTATACCTGCACAAGAAAATTCGCGAAAATTCACTATTTTTTTGGCCCGTCACTGTGGCGTTCCCCCTTAACATCGTCCGGTATATTTTCGCTTTAATTTTGTGCAATGCAGTTTCGCCTCTGTGCGATTTATTTTTCCTTCTCATATCTTTTCGTTTTATGCATATATGTAATATGTATAATATATGTATGTGAGCGGTTGTTTTTGAAAAAGGTAAAAAGTATATGATTACAACAACTTCTCGTCAGCCCTCATGTGATTTTTCCAAAAAATCATCATACCACTCTCAAAAATACCGACTTATATCCTTATTCGACTCGGGTCATTTCAAATAATCTAGTTTAATCTCGTCTCGTGTTCAATTTAACGGACGTGATGGTTATTATTATTAAATAAATAAAATTTTCATTGTCTTTACCCATTGTTTGTTTTTTGCGGTTGATAAAAAATTTGTCTTTATAGTAAAAATTTGAAACAAATTCATAAATATGTTTTCTATTTTAATTTTTAGATTGGTACTCAACTTTCCGATATAACAGCTCCAACCGATTGTCCTTGGTTTGGCATTTGTGGTAAATTATTTAATTATATTAAATTTTTTCCAACAAGCTAATTTTTCTTATTTTAACATATAGAAACAAGCGATGACCGAAGGATGATTTATGTTTTTATTGAAAGGCAGATGGCAAACTCAACCTCTAAGGACATCCAAGAGGGATTATTGCAGGTGTTTTGTTTTTACTTTATTTTAAACAAAACCTACCCTCAGGAAGTACCTATCACAAACTTTGGATTTTATCCAAAGATATTATTTTGAGATCCACACAGCCATAACAAGAGGGAAGAAGAAAAATACAAATGCTATGTCGAAAGTCTTACGTTTACTAAATACTGTTTCACAACAATAATTTTTTAATATTAAAACTGAAAAGAAGAGTTTAATTTGTATAAAATGATTTGTTGGTTTATGTATATACTTAAATTTAATAAATTTAATATTAAAACGTATAAATCTTTTTTTCTTTCTTAGTGAACCCTTTCAAAATTCAGGTAAATTTCATGCAATTTTCGTATTTTTACTACCAATGGGAGTAATTTTACAAATATGGGTTGAATTCATTTACAAAATTCACTTTAGTAGTTTTACGAATCCGAGCGTAGTTCGTTTACGTTCTGGTTATTAAAATTACAATCAATTCGTAATTTTTTTCGACCAGTTGAAAATTGCTACTATGTGAGTAGTAATTTTGTTGCCTACATTTAAAGTAGTAAAAATTTTTTACTGTGTAGATATCGTTAAAAAGATATCTGGAAGATATCATTTTAAAGATGTTTTTCAGAGCTAGTCGCAATGATATCTGGAAGATATCTAAATGATATCTAATCGCAGAGGTTGTTGCACGCATGCGTAGGAGTGGTACATGCGTGAATCGGGTATATATACATAGAATGTCATTGTTGATACTCCTAACCTAAGAAGTGGTTGAAAACAAATTTTCTCTTCTTCCAATTCTTAAAGTAGGTAAATATATCTTTCAATACATATGTACACATGTGTTTGAAATAGGTAAATCATTGTAATTTTTCTAGCCATGCGAAAAGTTAAGCCGTTTCATGTTTTATCCAAAAGCCAGAGAAATCGGCGGTTGCGAAGATTCCCGGACGATGAATTTGAGATGTCCAGTGTGGAGATTGCTCAAAGTGATATGGTGATACTTGAACCTAGTGAACTTTATAGTGCTCCAGAAACAGTGAAAACAGTGGAAAATTTAAGTATAAAAAAATAAAAAAACAAATTTTATGATTATATAACATGAATTTAAATAAAAAATCCTTATTTCTCAACATATTTCTTATTTCTTTACCATATTACAAAGCCTTATATAATATCTTATATGTATCTGAGGTTAGATATCTATCCGATATCTTTTTGACGATATCTTGTAGAGCTCTAAAAACGGCGCATTAGACATCTAAACGATAAACGATATCTGACAGATATCGTTCAGAATATCTTTTAGATATCTATCTCTGAAACTAGATATCTAAAAGATATCGTTTAGATAACATTTGGCTGATATGGTATTGAAGATTTCATCACTCAATCTCAGACAGATCTCAATCAAAATGAGTCAGAGCTTGGGAGGGAGAAAGAGGATGAAATAAGTACAGCCACAGAAACAGAGTTAAGAGAGTTTAAACTAAAAAAGAAAATATGGGATTTAAATAAAATCACTCCAGAAACAGAATTAGGAAACTTATTAGAAAAACAAAACATAAACAATGCAGAGAGACCAATAATAAAATTGGACGAGGGAATGCTATGGCATGTTAGAATGGGACATGCATCGTTAAATTATTTAAAAGAACTACAGAAACAAAATGAAAAATTTAAGAAAATAAAATTTACCAAGGAAATTAATGATTGCGAAACGTGCATATTAACCAAAATGGAATGCCTTCCATTTTAAACAGAGAGTCAGAGCAACTAGACCTTTACACACAATAAACTTAGATACAATGGGACCAATAAAACCGGTATCATTCCCTGAAGGTAATAATTTTATAATAGTTTTTGTGGATGATTACACGAGATATGCTAGAGCGTATGGCATAAGACAGAAAAGCGAAGCAGGTGACTGTTTAGAGAAATATATAAAGCATGTTAAAAATTTACTTGAAAAACCAGAGAAAATATTTTTTATAAGAGCAGACAATGCTCCAGAGTTTACCGGAGGAAAACTAGCAGAGATAATGGAAAAAGAGGGAATAAGCGGAGACTTTGCTCCACCGTATACACCAGAGTTGAATGGAATGGCAGAAAGATTCAACAAAACCATTCAAAAGAAAATCAGAGCGTGCATGATAGACTCAGGAATACCTAAAACAATGTGGGGTATTGCAACAGAGGCAGCAGTGTACATTTACACCTCACAAAGGAAATAAATTCAGAACCCCTCTATCACTTATAAACTCTAAAATAAGAGATCATACAGAGGATATAAAAAGATTTGGATGTCTGGCATATGTAAAAAATACCAATAGCAGAGAATAAATTTTCGGAAAGAGCAATTAAAGACATCCTAGTTGGATACAAAAATACTGGATTTTTGATGTGGCACCCACAAACAAATAAATTTCTAACATCTCGTAATGTTAGATTCAACGAAAAAATAGTCTATAAAACAGAAAATCAGAGTGAGAAAACAAACATCGAGTTGTAGATAATTTGTTTGAAAATAATAAATGGGAAGTCACACCAACGGATATTACTAGAGAAATACCAAACGAAGAGGAAAAACAAAAAGAAAAAAGAAAGAGAAATTTAACTAAAGAAACAGAGTTTGCACCAAAGAAAATGCCAAAAAGAACAGCAACAAATAATCCAGTCAGAAACCCTAATTTTGTGTATTTATTAGAAAACAAATCCAGAGAAACACAAAACGAAGAATTTACAGATGAAATGGCATACGTTAACTTGGCTATTATAAACAGAGATCCAACAACATATTAAGAAGCAATATCTTCTGATTGCAAAGAGGAATGGAAATTTGCAGTCAGAGAATAATTGCAAGCCATGAAAGAAAACGATGTGGGGGAAATTATTCCAAAACCAGAGGGCAAGATAAATTTGATTGATTTCAGATGGATCTTCAAAACAAAAACAGTAGAAGATCAACAACTCAAATATAAAGCCAGATTGGTTATCAGAGGTTTTAAAGACAAAAATGTGTATGAATTAAGAGAAACATATGCACCAGTATCAAGATCACCCGTGATCAGAGCGGCACTAGCTATAAATAAATATAACTTGGAAGTTGTACAACTAGATGTAAAGACAGCTTTTCTTAATGGAGTTTTGGAGGAGGAAGTATACATGAAAATTCCGGAAGGAATCGATATAAACCATGAAACAAAAGATAAACTGGTATGCAAATTAAAGAAAACTATTTATGGACTAAAGATAAAAAATGGAACCAGAGGTTTACAGAGGTAATAAATAAACTTTGAATGGAAAGAGATATCAACGATCCTTGTTCATTTACTTGGAGAAAAAATGGAGAAATGGCACTACTAGTACTATATGTGGATGACATCATATTGGCTAGTAATAATACAAAGAAATTGGACGAAATTAAAAATAACCTAAGTTATACATTCAAAATGAATATTCTTGGAGAACCCAAAATATTTCTGAAAATAACCAGAGACAGAATCAACAGAGTGTTAACTCTGAATCAAGAGGAATACGCCAATAAAATAATTAAACCAACTCAGACATAAATCCACAAAAGACTCCAATGGTAACTAGACAAGTTAGGAGCAGGAACCAAGAAAGAATGGAAGACAGAGAAGAATTCAAAGACCCTTACAGAGAAGCCATAGGAAGTTTGCTATATCTGGCGGGAACAACCAGACCAGATATTAGTTTTGCAGTAAACTTTCTGGCCAGAAAACAAGTTTCACCAACCAAAGGAGATTGGTCGGATGTAAAGAGAATACTGAGATATCTCAAAGGAACTTCAAACAGAGGACTAACCTACAGAGGCAATGGAGAAGAACTTGAAGCCTTTACAGACGCAAGTTTCAGAGACTGGGACGATTCCACATCCACCGGAGGTTACATAATTAAATTATATGGAGATACTATAGCATGGAGGAGTCATAAACAAAATTATGTGACATTGTCAACATGTCAATCAGAGTACTTGGCAATGAGCGACGCGTGCCAAGAAATAGTGTCATTGGACAAAGCCCTCAGAGATATAACAGGAAAAACATTCTATCCTGTTACGATAAAGTGTGATAACATTTCTGCAGGAAAGAGCACAGAAATGGATGGTTCACATAAAATGAAGAATTTTGATGAAGACATAGAAGACATTCAGAGAAAACTAAAAATTAGAGAAACAGAAGGTAAAAAGAATCACATGGCAAACACACACGGAGATTATGTGAAAAGTTGTGTATTAGAGACAAAATATTGTCAGATTAATAATCAGAGCTAAAATAATAATAATTAAACAAATTTTTCAGGAAATACCAAAAGTGAATGATTTGCCCTAAGAGAGGGAATGTGGAGAAAAGACTTTGAGCCAAAAGAGTTTAACGAACGTAGGACCTAAACTACACACCCCTGCATCTTTATTTTAACAGGCGACAATCCTGAGATACTTTTATTTGTCATTCAAGAATACGCAGTGAAGCGAGACACATCTTGTTTTTTTTTTTTAAATTGAGTTATAGTTATAAAACAGAGTTAATTAAAAGAAAGAGTTTTTGCTAGTGAGTATAATAAAGACTATTTGTTAATTAAATAACTTGAGTTTGGTGTTATTCCCGGAGTCAGTGTGGTGAAATAAGATACAGTGAGCGAAATTTCCATAGTTCCACTGAACATTTTATAATATTTACTTTTGTATACAAATATAGCGAGGTGAATACAATCTAAAAAAATTACGTTGCACTTTTTGAGAGCCAAGAACTGCTAACGGTGTTCTAATTGCGTTCTGTTTAGATAAGAGAGAGAAAATAAGTAATGGTCGCATATATAAAAGCGAAATTTCGATAGTTCCACGCATTGTTTGCTGCAGTCTGCGATGTTTTTATTGCTGAAAAAATTTAAATTTGTTTATATTTTTGTAAATCTGTGAAAGGTAAGTATTTTTTGTTTATTTTAATTATCATATTTACTTTTTGATTGCGGTTTATAGAAAATTTATTTTCGAACATGCCAAGAGGAAAACTATTAACTTATGAAGAAAAACTTAAAATTAAGACTTTCAAAGAGGCTGGCCTATCAAATCGTGAGATAGCACGAAGAATTAATAGGTCTCATCATCTCGTCAATAATTTTGTAAATTTAGGCGAATCTTATGGCAAAAATCATCCTAAAGGTGGAAATAAGAAGCTCACTCAAAAGGAAAAATCACTCATTCTACGTACTGCTTCATCAGGAAATTTAACAGCAGGGCAAATTAAATCAGATTTAAGGTTAACGGTAACCAAACGGGGCGTGTACAACAAATTTTGTCACAGAGTAACCGATACAAGTGGACCAAAATGGCAAAAAAGCCTCCACTGACTCAAAACCATATCGAGTCCAGATTAAAATTTGCGAAAACTCACATGACTTGGGATGAAGAATGGAAGCACGTGATTTTTTCGGACGAAAATAAATTTAATTTGGATGGGCCAGATGGCTTAAAGTACTACTGGCATGATCTTCGGAGATGCACGTTCAATTACTGAACGCATCCCAGAAGGTAGGAGGGGCAGCTCGAAATAACAACAAATCTGTTTGACAGGTGAGCTGTCGGATGAAGGATGGAGTCTTTTGGTAAGTAACGATTAATAATACAAATTTTTCATATTTTCAGGTACCTACCTGTTGGATTTATTTGTGAAAATCGTGTGAATTGTGAGTGAAGTGGTAATTTAAAGTGAAATTGTGCAGGAATTTTCGCCGTAATATGCGAAAATATTGTTTGAAATTTATTTTTTAAAAACTTAAATATCTCGAAATGTTTAGCTTTCCTGGGAAAAGATTTTTGCATATTCGCACGTTTAAGCTTCGGACGAAAGTTCCTGCACAGTATCATATGAATCTGTAGAACTTCACGAGAGCTTGACCTGTTCCGAAATTGGTTTTAAAAATTAAACCATTTTGGAAAAAGCTTGGACCGGAAGACCACCTCTCAATTTAAAACATACAATGTACATAACTTTATGGAAATTGGCGAATAAGTCATGTACCTTTAGGGATCTCAGTGATCGCTTCGATTAAAATTAGACCAAAATTTACATATCTTCTATTTAACATGATTAGATCTACTGAGATGAGACACAAAATATGCAGAGTTGCTTTACCACTTTTAAGTGACTCAGACATGACACTACTTTCTAGATGTCTTAATGAAGCAATGAATCCTGCCACTAAAGCTCATCTCGAACCCATGATTAAAAGAGTAAGTCTTAAAATAATCCAAGTATTTAGACACCTTAAGACAAAGTATGGAGATCTTGTCCATTACATTAAATTCCTTAATCCCGATGAACCAGGTTTGACAATATCTGAATACCCTAATTTATCTACATTGGCTAAAATTATGGGGGATGAAAGATCTGAGTCTTTTAGAAACTATAAGTTTAAAACACCTCCAAATGTAGATTATGATCGACTCAAGACACTCTCAAAGGTCAAGACCAAACTGCCATCCCAAGAAGAATGCTCTACTGAAATAGATAGCGCTCTTTACAAAGAGTGGGGCCTTAAAGAAACAGATAAAATAACTTTTGATGAGACTGTTTCAGACCTTGACAACCTCAAAGCATTGATATCACACTTGACATCAAAATAAATATTAAATATCAAATTAATGGATGTTGCGAGAAGCACTGCAACTGTGTTTATGAAAATATGCAGAATAATTTACAAAATGAAAAAAGATTTCATTAAATGGCTTTCAGGATAACAATATGCAAAAATTATGGAGGAATTCCAGAATTTAAGAAATTCGCCGTTTCCATTTGTAATAGGTTGTGCAGACGGTATGCAGATGCACATTGCTGTGGCTTCACCTATTAATGATAAACAAAGTTATTAAAGAGGAAGGGCTTTCATTCCTCGTTGTTGCAGGTACGTAGCGGAAGGTGGGGTAAGACGGGGTAGCGAGGTAAGATGGGGACCGTAAAAAAACTGATGATACAATGTAGCTACAATGTTCTTCGAACGCCATCTGACGGTATTTAGCAGAAGTTGTTACTGTCACAAATAGTTTGGTCGAAGGTGTACACGTTGTGATTTTGTAAGTATTTTTTTTAATTTTTAGTGGTTAGATCTAATTTTTGACGTATATAAAGTGCGTGACTGTTCCAAATGTATGGTGTACAAGATATGTGTAATATTTTTTTATTGATACTTGTTAATTTTACCATTGTAATCACATTAACTCGTTCCGGTTTGCTTCAATTTATAACCTAAAAAAAAATAAAACAAATAGGGAGTCCAGTTTGGGAAAGATGGGGTACCTACTTGCGGGTAAGACGGGGTAGGTACCCCATGTTACCCCCTTATTTTGTATTTTTTGGATTACGATTTAATAAAAAAATACTGTTATTATTTGGGTAATTTGAATGAATATATATTTATTATAGGTTATGGTTCGAGATTACAAAAGGAAAACTGACAGAGGGGGGTGGAGTGAAGAACAAATGAAATTAGCTATTCAAGAAGTTTTGGATGGAAAAAAAAGGTTATAAATTAGCTAGCAGAGTTTATAATGTCCCTCAAACTACACTCGAGCGCAAAGTTAATCAAGCGAGAAAAAATGAGAATACTGTACAAAATGTCAAGGTTTCCTTGGGTCCATTTTCAACAGTTTTTTCCGACGAAGAAGAACAAATACTTGTCTCTTATTTAAAGGAAATGGAAGGAAGATTGTTTGGTTTATCAACCTCGGAATTGCAGAAATTAGCCTATGAGTTAGCAGTTCGTAATAACAAACAACATAAGTTTAATGAGCAGAAGGAAAAAGCTGGAAAGGACTGGTTGCGTGGATTCCTTAACAGACATCCTGACTTGAGTCTGCGAAAGCCGGAAAATACATCAGCGGCTCGTGCTTCTGGGTTTAATAGAGTGTCCGTTGGCCAATTTTTCGACCTACTGGGAAAAGCGCTTGACGATCACCCTTTTACTACAGATAAAATATATAATTGTGATGAGACTAGTGTTTCAGTAGTACCAAAATCACGATCCAAGGTGATTTCTGCAACTGGGAAAAGCAAGTGGGTGCTTTGACGTCGGCCGAACGAGGCACAACTATAACGACTGAAATTTGTTTCAACGCTGCCGGAACATATGTTCCTCCTATGTTTATATATCCACGAAAACGTATGAAGCCAGAACTGCTCAATAGAGCTCCACCGAATTCATGGGCTGAATGTTCAGATTCTGGGTGGATTACTGCAGAAATTTTCTTAAGATGGTTTCAAAAGTTTCTGAAATTCACAAACGCCTCCAAAAACAATCCAGTCATGCTTATTTTAGATGGCCATGCTTCTCATACCAAAAACTTGCAGCTAATTGATGAAGCACGTGAACATGGAGTGACAATAATATGCTTCCCTCCACATACCACTCACAAATTACAGCCAGCAGATGTGGGCTTAATGCGGCCTTTAAGTATCTTTTATGATCAGGCTATAACAGCATGGTTGAGATCAAATCCTGGGAAAGTAGTGACACAATTTCAAGTTGCTGAACTCTTCGGGCAAGCATTTATTCGCGCAGCTACAATGTCTACTGCAATGAATGCTTTTAAAGCATGTGGGATCTCGTCTTTTAATGCACAAATTTTTACCGACGCTGACTTCGTTGCTGCAGAGGTTACTGACATTGAATTGAACGCTGAAGAGGAACCGGAAGCTGTTCCAACTTCGGCACCATCGACATCAGCAATTTCCCAACATACACTAACAATCACACCGTCAGCTTCTGATCCCAAAACGACCACCTGCACCGCCTTAAATTCTCCAACAGATACACCACCTCAACCAACTTCTGCAAGCTCCTCTTCAGCACAGCAACCAACAGCAAATGATTCTATGGATAATACAACATTCCATCTGGTTAGCCCCAAACAATTAATACCGTATCCACGAATTTCGGAAAAAAGGCCAAGACAAGTTAGAAGAAGAGGAAAAACAGCTATAATTACTGCGTCTCCATATAAAAATTAGAGGACAGGCAAAACAGTAAGAGACCGAAGGTAACAAATAAAAAGAAACTGAAAAAAAAAACAGTTAAAAAATTTAAAAAAACCAAGAAAGCTGATGAAGGATCTGAAGGATCTGACGACGAAGATGATACAGAATGTCTGTACTGCCATGGCTTGTATTCCGAGTCTACTGAAGGATGGGTCACTTGTCAGACTTGCGGTCAGTGGGCGCATTGCGGCTGTGCAGGAGTGGAAGATAACGATGATGAAGCTGTCCATATCTGCCCAGTTTGTGAAGATAACTACAACTGAACATTCTATACCCCATCTTACCCCGTCTTGCCTATGGATGGGATGGGGCAAGATGGGGCAAATTAGTTATTTTTTTAAGTTGATATTTCTATAAGAATTATATTTTTTTGTTTTGACTGAGTAGAATTTGAAGGAAGAAAGACTGATTATTTTTTTAATAAAAGTTCCTAAAATGTGCAATAAAAAACAAAGGGTTTTATTTATGAAATATCTTAAAGTCCCCGTCTTACCCCACCTTCCCCTACATTGTGCATCTTGAAAAAAACTAGTCTTTATACATTTTTTTACTTTTTTGAAGGGTGTTTGTAATGCAAAATGTATATTTATTGATGTATATTATGGACTGCCAGGACGTATGCATGATGCTGCAGTATGGCGCTGTAGTCCGCTATTCAATGCTATAACCAATAAAACCATAATAATACCAGAAGAAGCGCATCTTCTAGGCGATTCAGCATATCCTCTGAATACTTTTCTAATGGTACCTTACAGAGATACCGGATCTTTTACTGATTGCCAATCGAGGTACAATACTATTTTAATTAAAACCAGAGTTTATATAGAACAAGCGTTTGGAATATTAAAAAGCAAGTTGCGGATTTTACATCATTTGGATATTCGAAAATTATCAAATGCAAATGTGGTGGATCCAATGCGTCGCTTCAAAGACGTATGTACACTCTAAATCTTTTTTCTAGGGAAATGTTACTAGAAAGCATCTAGTGTTGAGTTTTTCTAGATTACTAGTGCTTTTTACTAGGAAACAAGTTACTCTGACCGAGTTTCCACTAAAATTTAATTGAAATCTAGAGAAAACAAAATTTCCGCTAGATCTAGCAAAAGCTAGAAATCTATGGGCAACACTGAAATTCTAGTACATTGAACTGCATTTCTGTGCACATTCACTGGAATCCTACTTCTTTAATCCGAAACACATTCGAAACAAGATGCTGCAGCCAATACATGGCCCTCGTAATTCACGAAGAAGCTTAATGTGTTGCTTCTGCCGCTGTGACGCATTGCTGCTAATGTGTTCAGCGTCTGCGTGGCTTGGTAACTTGTCATTTCTGGTGTGATTTTTGAGTGGAAAAGGCGTCGCCGGTTGGATGTGCGGGAAGTGACTTAAAGAAAGAAGTGATTTATACATTATTCGGTAAGTGCATGTGTTAATTAATTTACTTTAGGCTATTGGAGTAAATATATTGTATTTATTAAAATTCTAGCAACAAGATGGATTCCGAGGCATTTGCTCTTTTCCTGCAGGAAAATTTTATAGATACTGAATCCATCACTATATTCAAAGGTGTAGGGGAGACTGGGGCTGGTTGAGACAGGGGTAGGTTGTTACAGCGGCAATGGTGGCTATACAAAGATAGTAACAGGAACGCTTGAAAGAGAAAAATTACCACGGTATGATCGGCTAGCCACTTGCCACCCGCTAGTTCCGCCAACGCATTTGTGTGAGGAGCCCTGGCACGGTGCTATCAAAACCGCATGTTTCTAACTTTTTATTTTTTTAGTAATATTGGTCTACAGCCTTTTTATAATTAAAAAATATTTGTGCGGTAATGTATATTTGTGCCTCAATGCTTTCTTTTTGTGTTAAATATATCATAATACAGTTATTTCTACTAGATTTTTTTCTACTTAACCTTAAAGGCTAAATTTTGGGGTCGGGGCTAAAAGTGAAATTTCTTCGGGGCAGGTTGTTACATGTACATCTCGGTAGTATCTGCCTTAGTTTTTGTTTAGGAAAGAAGTTTTTTGTTATTTTTGAGGGTTAAAAGTTACCAATTTTTTTGTTTTTGTGAGGCATAAGGATAAAAGGCATAAAAGGAATAGTATGCAAAATTTTTTGTTTAAGAAATAAATTTATAATTTTCATCAAATTCCTAAGCTACCAAATTTGTTATTTGATGAGGCATACAGAGCAGTCGTACACATTTACAACTTGCAAACATAAAAAGACTGTGTTTTAGGTCTAAATTAAGTAAAAAAATGTTGATTGCCCTTACTAAAAAGTCTCAGATTATGTTTGTTTTTTGTTGTATCAACCTGGTGTGGTGTGGTGTAACAACCAGCCCCAGGCACGGGGCTAAAAGTTACACGGCTCTTTTTTTCAGAATTCGCGTGTTTATAGCACTTCTAATAGGCGTAACTCTAAAATTCTTCTTAAATTAGAATCTTGAATAGTTATTAAATTGAACAAACTTGGAATTACGTAAAATAATCTAACTAACAAAAAGATATGACAATTTGTTTAAAATATGTCACAACCAGCCCCAGTCTCCCCTACCTATCTAAAGTTTTTTTTTTTTTGCATTTTTAAATTGAGAAAAATATGATATGTTTTTTGTGCAAACAAGTTTTACCTGGGTTTCTTTTCGAACTTAAATCTCATTTTATAAAAAAACATGCTGTAATTTTCCGTAAATCAAATGCAAGTGGTCCGTTTATGTGCCTCGAAAATGAGTGCAATTCAATTTTTTCTTCTTTTATTTCCTTTTCACGTCATGTTATAAAAACACATAACGATCAAAGTACTCACCATAGCGTCTCTCCAAGTCCAACCCCTGTTATAAATACATTTACCGAAATTATTCCCAATGTTAGAAATGAGTTCGATTCAGTGACATTTAATAGTTTAGAAAAATTTATTGATCAAAGTTTTTGCGACTTGCGAAGTAATCCTTCTTTACCGGAAACTGTTATCAGAGATTTTCATCTCATTTGCTCAGATATTACGCAAAAAACAGCAATATACTTAAGAGAAAACTTTCAAAAAATTCTCATTGCAAATAATCTTGACGGGAATCAAATTGACATCATTAATTTAAATAATCAATTTGATGTTCCTAAATTATTCAAATCTTCTTCTACATTTAAAAAACAACTTAATCATTTAAAAAAGAAAAACGCTTTTGTAGAACCTCAAGAGATTCTGTTGGGACACCGAGTTGATAATGTTTTATTAAATACAGACACTATCTCAAAATCTGTAATGGAGTTGTTAAAAATGAACATTTTCTTTCTTTAATTGAAAGTGAACGCGCAGTCAAAGGGAATTTAATATGTTCATATGTTGACTCAAAAGATTTTAGAAATAAACATTTTTTATATACGCCTAAATTTGTATTATGATGATTTGGAAGTTGCAAATCCATTAGGATCAAGAGGAACTTTTTACAAACTTGGAGTATTCTATTTCACAATACAAAATATTCCTCCTATATTCAATTCAAATCTGAGCAACATTTTTTTGCTTCTAGTAGCGTTAACTGAAGATATAAAAAAGTATGGATTTAAACATATTCTACAACCATTTCTCGATGATATGATTTACTTAGAGTCACCTGAGGGAATAAAAATTCCTTTAAGTAATGGTAACACATATACACTTCGCGCTACAATTATAAGTTGCCTAGGTGATAATCTTGCTCTTCACGATCTCTTGGGCTTTAGTAGTCCATCTGCTAATATGTTTTGTCGGCAATGCAAAATAGATCGAGCCAGTTTCCTAAGTAATTTTAAAACTATTTTTCCGAACAGGAATATATCGGATTATACAAATGAACTAAAACTAATCCAACAGGATAAAACATACGTTAAAAACTGTGGCATAAAAGAAAATTGCGTTTTAAATAAAAACAACTTTTTTCATTGTGTTAACAACTTTTGTTTCGATCCTATGCATGATTTGCTTGAGGGAATAGTTCCTATGGAAATAAAGTTATTCCTACATTATTTAATAATAGAAAAAGGCGTTCTTACTGTGAAACTCTTAAATGAAAGGATTAATCTATTTCATTATGGTTTTGCGGAAAGAAAAAATAAACCCAGTCCTAATTTCACTATTCAGATGATTACTTCTAAATGCAATAAATTGAAACAAAAAGCTATTCAAACTTGGCTTTTAGTAAGATCTTTGCCATTTATGCTAAGTGACAAATTAACTGAAGAGGAAAGTAGTTATATTGAGCTTTTAGTGTCTTTAATAAAAATATTAGAGATTGTTTTTTCCGAAAATCTTAATAAAAATATAGTTTGCGAACTTTCGGAAATAATAACATTACATCATAATCTCTTCAAACAAATTTTTCCGAATAAAAAAATGATAAATAAACACCATTAGGTAGTGCATTATACCCAGAGTGCATTTTGAAAAAAGGTCCTTTGAGCTTTATATTCTTGTTTTCGTTTTGAAAGCAAACATAGTGTTTTAAAGCAGCAGATTATTAGAGGTCGCAACTTTAAAAATATTCCAAAGAGTATCGCAAAGAGACAACCTCTTTCGCAAAATTCGTATATTCATTACTCAAAGAATTTAATTAAAAACACTGAATTAGTATCTTACAAATTGGTTCAAATTACTTCACTTTTAAGTGAAAATCATATAACTATGTTCCATCCCCACATTTGCTTTGTCAAAAAGGTAAGTTCTGTGAAATTGCATAATGTTGAATATCGACCAAAACTAGTTATTTCGTTAGAGGAAGATATTTTTAATTTAAATAGTTCATTCCCGACTCTAAGTTTTATCGAAGAAATGCAATTGCAATTGAAAATGATGTGTTCTTTACTTGTTTTCTGCTTAAAATTCTATCCTATAATGAAAGTTTACATGCATTTGAAGCTATAATTGATAGCACAACTTCTAAAGTAATTAGTTCAGATAATATTAAAGATCGCAAACCAAATGTTATATGGCGTGCGAAAGGCAAACCAGGTAAATTTGTTGCAATCAAATATAGGTATTAAGCACAGATAGTAAAATTGTCCTTAAAACTATATATTTTATGAGCAATAAGAGAAAAAGAATTAATATTGTATTAGCACTATGGAATAGATTTAGTAAGGGGAATTATACTTAGTTTAAACTATGTACCAGATCAAGGCGTGGACGAAACTGCTGCTGCTGATATTACCGAGCAAGATTTAATTCTTTTAAACATCAAATTGGGTCCAAGAAAGAAACTTCTGCAATTATTGCAACGTTTTAAATAACTCCATGCGGACTGATGTCATCGAATATCTGATGAGCACCACAGAAGAGCATGGCAGTGATCCGTCGAATAGCATTAGTAGCTCTCTTCAGCTAACTTCCTGTAATAATTTTGATAATTCCAGAACTTTTTCCTCCCATTACAGCATTGTAAGAAATTTAATGTTTTCTACTTATTTTTGAATTAGCTTTACATAAAAATGTTATTTTTGTAGGACAGAAATTTAATTGCAGTTTTGCAGTCTGCAAAGGACGCTAATACGTTGAAAGAAAAATTGTTGGCGAAAGAAGATCTTTCTTCTATGGAACTCAATTTATTCAATCGCATTATGGTCGATGATTTGATAAACGTTTGTGGCTAGTAATAGTTTTTGAAAAATTTTACTTTGCATTGCTTAATTTTATTTGTCTAGCTACCCTCTTACATCAGATAAAGAGAATTTAGCCAAAGCCATTGTTTCCACATTTCCTCATCTGGGTCAATATACTTGTGAAGACATTCCAGCCCATGTTTGTATAGAAAATTTTGGAACAATAAATCAACATATCATCTAGTTCTATTACAGACACTTTGGTTTAATGATAAGGGTTCACATGATGGTAAAACAGCAGCGGGAAGAATAGAATTTCGCTTAGAACACGTACGGCTAAAACTTTCACCAAATAAGAAAAAAAATATCATAAATAAAAGAAAAAAATTGCCAATTGCGAACGAAATTTCTTTAGTTCAAGTAATTATAATATTGTTCATTTTCAATTTTTTTTCCACTAAATTCTCATCTTTCAGACTGATCAAATTAAAAATCTACTTCCAACGGAAGACAATTACCAACAAATAAAGGAGTTCCTGTCTTCTACCTTTGAGATAAGCAGAGCAGAAGTTAATAATTGTAACTTGGATATATTAAATAAATATCGACAGCTTTTCTCTTATAAAGGTCTATTGGTAATTACTTCTTAAATATTATATATTTTTCTCTTAGTTTAATCAGATATTTTTGTTCAGATTAATGCGGAATTTGAAAAAATGGGGTTGCATCGTGGAGGAATTGATGCCTTAAAAAATTTTAACTTTAACATTCGGAAGGAAATACATTTTATAGCTGATCGTGATCTAAAACGTTTAATAACGATATCATTGGATTTAAAAACCAAAGGCTTAAAGAGGACTTACTGCCAAATGGCGAACAGCGAATCGTTATGGAAACAACTGACTTTGCGACAACATTTGAGACCGCTGATTCAGTGGATTGAGGTGAATTGTTTTTAAAACTTCTTTTTTTATTAAATATTTCATACGTGCATTTCTTTCTTAGCCCGAAGATGATGTTGATTCTTTTATAAAAAGGAAAAATGAACATCAACCGTTCTTGCTATGCAAAAGCCGAGAACCTTTTTGTACTGATGGTGATTTTTTCATCATATGGGACGACAACTTCATGGAGTGTGAAAATAACATAATTTCTGCATTCGACACGCTTTTTAAAATTCATTACGTTTTAAATGTTAAGTTTTCTACTCAGCTGAAAAAATTCTATAACTTTTTCGAATGTTATGTATACAAAATTAAAAACATTCCGCCATTAGGAATAATTTCTGCTTATCACAATAATGTAACCACTATTGAGAAATAAAGTTGTCCTACTTTGCTCCTACTTGTGTTAACATTGCTCTCTACTGTAGTAAAATGAAAATTATATCATTTGACTTAATCGAAGATCTTAAGTCCTTTTCATTTATTAGAGCAATATTAACAACTTAGGAGGAAAGTAGGACCACCTTATGACCCCTACTTAATCTTAATTGATCGAATATTTTCTTAAGTTATCTATGTATACAAATAAGTTTACGTTACAGTATTTACAGTAAGGGAATTATTGTTATTTTTTCATAAATGAAAATAAAATGAAATAAATACATTAAACTTTTCGACATTTTTCTATAACTTTATTCTGCAATTATTTCAGCATTAAAAAATATCTTCCAAAAAAACATCGTTGTTCTCGTCTTTGTTAAATAAACTTCTTGTGTGGAACGTGTATTAGAAATATTATATTTACTACGGATCTATATTTAAAAATACTGGTGATAGTCACCACACTCGTATCGAGTAAAATCGAGACGCAACTTTTAATGGCTGATTTTTATATGCAATTCAGCTATTTAAGATTTATTCGATTTCAAAACCAAAAATATTAATCTTCTAGTGAAGAAATCCAGTGAATTTTGGAATAAATCTAGCTAAAAAAAACCAATAGAATTCTGATGGTTAGGTCTAGAAATCCAGTGAATTTAGATAGCATAGTCTAGTAAGGAGAAAATCAATAGAGTTGTAGTGCTTTTAATTGAAATTCTAGTGAATTGTATTTAAAACAAAAACAATAAAACAATTGTTTATGGCTGCAATTCTAGTATATTTTGGTAGAAATCTAGTTAATATAGTCAATAGAATTCCATTATTTTTATTTTCACTAGATTACTTACTGGAAATCCTAGGAAGCCAACTCTAGTTGTATTCTAGTTGATTCTAGTTGGAAAAAGGTTTTGTGTGTATATCTACCTTGTTGTTTCTCGTTATTAACGAAACGATCTAAGTTACCTCTTGACTTTTGTCTCTCGAAGTAGTCGGGAATAAAAGAAGATATAAAAAAGACGTCTCAAAAAATTTAAAACTACATTTAAAAATCAAAGTTTTCAAATAAATACAAAAACATTTAAAGAATTTGAGAAAAGAATTTTATTTGAAATTTGCCAGAGAATTAACTAAATAAAATATTAAAAGGAATCAATTGAATAACAATTAAATTATAGGATCTAACCCTCTCCTATACAAAGTACATAGTACTGACATGCATAGCGCTTCACAATTTGTTGACCGAAGGATTAAACATAACCGAAGAAGAGTATGAAATTGAGATAACCAAAACACGAAATGCAGAACCATCGTTGGAAACATCAGCCTTCAGGGAAGCATGTCTTAAACGAGATATAATTGCAAATTTACTTTCAGCATAACATGCTAAAAATAATGTTATGTATATGTACATTGAATGCTAAAAGCGAAAATAAAACTCATTGTGGACACAAATCATCCTCTTTTTTATTTAATTAAAAAAATCTAAAAAAATAAAAATTTATTATTGAAGTCGAATTTGGTCGACTCCACTAACGAAGATACTAATTTTCTTAGCATGTAGTATTAAAAATGTGTCTTTGCTGGTCCGTTTAACCGAATTCGACTTCCATAATGTTTTTAAAAATATATATAAAAAAGGAAGTTTTTTCACACCTCTTCAATATTGTATGAAATATATATATATGAATATGAGCCATCTATTTTGAAAGTGGGGCAAGGCATTAAACTATAAGCAAAGCCAAAAACGAACTACTCCGCTTTCAAAACAAGTGGCTCATATTATTAATTGTTATATTACTCCAAATATCGCATAAATAGCTCCTTTAGATCTCTAAGGAGTTCCATTTTTTCTTTGTCTGCTTGGAGTTGTTCCTTATGGCGGCGTTCTTCATTTTCTTCCTGAAGCTTAAGAAAATCAAGAATTTCAGTGGAGGATTTATTTGAACTAGTGGTCGCCCTTTGGTCGAAATTCGACCTACTGGGGTTACTACACACAGCCTACTAAGTGTTTGAAATTGGCACTATCTAATATATAAAATTCTCGTGTCACAGTTTTCGTTGCCATACTCCTCCGAAACGGCTTGACCGATTTTGATGAAATTTTTTGTGCTTATCCGGTATCTATGAGAATCGGCCAACATCTATTTTTCATCCCCCTAAATGTTAGGGGTAATCCACCCCTAAATTTTTTTTTTTATTTTTTAGACAAAATTTTTAATTTCTATTTTTTTATGATACAACATACAAAAATACATACAATCCTCAATTTTCACCCTTCTACGATCAACCCTTATTTTTTAATAGCCATTTTAGTAATTTAATCATTTTTCCTCTCCGGTCGAAAACTGATCAATCGTCATTTAATTAGTTATCCCCGCCAGATGTCTACAGGTGTCACTTCTGACACAGTAAACAGCACGGAGTAGGCATGAGAACGAAGCCGGTCTCCTTTTTTTCTCACTCCCTACACAGTTGTCGGCCATCATTATTGTTTATGCATAAAGTGTAGTAGTAACGTTGACAATTATTATTTTGCTATCTCAGTGAGCAATGCCAAGAAAACGCAAAGGGGCTGATTTGAGCCGCAGTACAAGTAAAACTCGAAACTTGCGAAATAGCAGATCCGAAAGAACAGAAGAACAAATCCAGCAACAAAATACTGATGCACGTGTCAGAATGGCGCAATTGCATCAAGAAGAGCCAGAAGATACACGAGCTCCCATATCAGGTACTTCATTGATTATTAATTTGATCATTAATCATTTAACAAAACAATTAAATTATTGAACGTAATAAATTTAAATTACTTTTTATGAACAAATATTACAGGAGCTGAAACAAACAAGAACATTAGCTCAAAGGATTATTATGCGTACCGATTAATGATTAGACGTGGCCTGGACAACGTCATTTTACGATGTCGTGAGCTTTGTCAACAATTCATGGTCGACATGTACGCGAAGATTGAGAGCGAACGACTACGATACTTACGATATAATCAACAAAAGCTGCGCGCGGAAGAGTACATTCATTTGCGAGACGCTATCAACAACAACGCCGACGTCGCCGAAATTGGTAACCATGTCATTTTACCATCATCGTACGTAGGCAGTCCACGTCATATGCAAGAATATATACAGGATGCTCTGACTTTCGTGCGCGAATATGGACGACCATGTTTATTTATCACGTTCACATGTAATCCAAAATGGCCAGAGATTACATCTTTGCTACTGCCTGGCCAAAATGCAATACATCGCCATGACATTACAGCACGTGTGTTCAGACAAAAGTTGAAGTCTTTAATAAGTTTCATTACTAAATCACATGTATTTGGTCCCACACGTTGCTGGATGTATTCGGTTGAGTGGCAAAAGCGAGGATTACCTCATGCACACATTTTGATTTGGTTCATCGACAAAATCCGTCCTGAAGAAATCGATAGTATCATTTCTGCGGAAATTCCAGATCCATCCACTGACCAACTGCTGTTTGAAATTGTTACAACAAACATGATTCATGGTCCATGTGGTACTCTTAATAGTTCATCGCCTTGCATGGCTGATGGAAAATGTACTAAAAATTTCCCTAAAGATTTTACCAATGATACGGTCACAAATGTCGACGGATACCCAATATATCGTCGAAGAAATCCTGAAAATGGCGGACAGTCATTTATTAAAAATATCATCAACACAGACATTGATATTGACAATCGTTGGGTGGTGCCATATTCGCCTCTGCTAAGCAAGACATATAATGCTCATATTAATGTTGAGTTCTGCAGTTCTGTGAAGAGCATCAAATACATTTTCAAGTATGTCCATAAAGGCAGTGATATGGCTGTGTTTAGAGTGGAAAATATTAATGTGAATGCTCCTCCAGTGAATAAAAACGATGAAATAACGCTCTACCAAATTGGTCGGTACATCAGCTCCAATGAAGCTGCTTGGCGTATCTTTGGTTTTCCAATTCATGAACGGGATCCAGCAGTTATTCAGTTAGCCATCCATCTTGAAAACGGTCAGCGTGTATTTTTCACGAACGAGACAGCGATTAATCGTGCAATAAATCCACCTAAAACTACACTCACTGCATTTTTTGAATTGTGTAATCGTGCGGATGATTTTGGTGCCTTTGCACGAACATTACTCTATTCACAAGTACCACGCTATTTCACATGGACTCAAACAAAAACATGGATGCCCCGCAAGCAAGGCTCACCAGTTGCTGCATGTCTCAATTTATTTAAATCAAACGCCTTGGGGCGATTATTTACAGTCAATCCAAGACACACGGAGTACTTTTATCTTCGACTGTTGTTGATTAATGTTACTGGCCCATTATCATTTCAAGATATACGTAAAGTGAATGGGCAACAATATCCAACGTATAAAGATGCATGCCTTGCACTCGGCTTGCTGGAAGACGACAACCAGTGGGAATGCATGCTTGCTGAAGCTGCATTGAACTGTACAGCAATACAAATTCGTCTACTATTCGCTATAGTGTTGACTACATGTTTCCCAGCCCGAGCACAGATATTATGGGAAAATCACAAAGATTCAATGACTGATGATATATTGCATCAACATCGTATACGGTGCCACGATCTAACCATAACATTCAGCGACGAAATGTACAATGAAGCATTGATTGCTATTGAGGATCTTTGCATTGTCATTGCCAACTTACCACTTAGTAATTTCAGTATGAATTCGCCAAATCGAACTGCATCTGATTTAATGAATACTGAAATGAATCGTGAACTGCAGTACAGTACTGTAGAAATGGCAGCGATTGTTGCCCGCAATGTCCCACTAATGAATGAGGAACAAAGAACCATTTATGATCGCATTATGCTCGCAGTTTCAGCTGGACAAGGTGGGTTCTTCTTTTTGGATGCACCGGGTGGAACTGGGAAAACATTCGTTATTTCGCTGATTCTTGCTGAATTACGATCAAATAATGGCATCGCATTGGCCGTTGCATCATCGGGCATTGCAGCAACTTTATTGGATGGAGGTAGAACAGCTCATTCAGTATTTAAGCTGCCACTAAATATTCAGAATAACCCTGACGCAGTATGCAACATTAAGAAACAATCGTCCATGGCCACTGTGCTGAAACGGTGTAAAATTATTATTTGGGATGAATGTACTATGGCACACAAACATTCACTTGAGGCGTTGAACAGGACATTGAAAGATTAAAAAAAAAAAAAAAAAAACTATTTGGCGGAACTCTGTTGGTCCTTTCAGGTGATTTCAGACAAACACTTCCAGTCATTCCACGTTCAACATACGCTGATGAGATCAACGCTTGCTTAAAATCATCTCCATTGTGGCGTAATGTTGAAAAATTACAGCTAAAAATAAATATGCGCGTTCAAATGCTTCAAGATCCATCCGCTGAAACATTTTCAAAACAACTCTTAGATATCGGTGATGGAAAAGTTGCTATAGATGAAACTGGATACGTAAAATTACCGACCGATTTCTGCACAATCGCTGATTCGCAAGATACTCTCATTGAACAAATATTTCCCGATGTACACACACAGTACATAAATCATGAGTGGCTTGCAGAAAGAGCAATTTTAGCGGCAAAAAATGTAGACGTTGACAATTTAAATCTGAAGATACAAATGTTGTTGCCAGGGAACTTGGTATCATATAAATCTATTGATACAGTTTGCGACGACAGCGAAGCAGTAAATTTTCCCACAGAGTTTTTGAACTCACTGGATTTGCCAGGCATGCCACCGCATAATTTACAATTAAAGGTTGGATCTCCAATTATCTTGCTTCGTAATTTGAACCCGCCCCGGCTGTGCAACGGTACGCGATTAATCATTCAAAAATTAATGAAAAACGTGATCGAAGCCAGGATTTTAAATGGCAAGTTCAGAGGTGAAAATATACTCATACCACGGATTCCTATTATACCTACAGATGTGCCAATTCAATTCAAACGTATTCAGTTTCCGATTAGATTGGCATTTGCAATGACTATCAACAAATCCCAAGGTCAAACGATGTCTGTTTGTGGATTAGATTTGAGAACACCATGTTTTTCACACGGACAATTATACGTGGCATGCTCTCGAGTGGGTAAACCATCCAGTTTGTTTGTGTTAGCTAAAGATGGACTAACAAAAAATATTGTTCACGCTATAGCATTAAGAGATTGATATTGTTTAATAGTGTTACTGTCGTAATTGTTTAATTAATGATATATAATTTTAAGGAATAAATTATAATAACTTAAAAATAATGTTTGCCTTTTGTTATTTTTATATTCCCTCATCGTTCACAGCGCTCCATGCTTATTTCACGCATATACCACATTCTTACATACATACAATATACACATTCTAACATACATACATACTTACAATAAGTAAGCTATTTTTTGTCTACACTAGAAATTACTAGGAAATTATTTATATGGCAAAACAACGTTTGCCGGGTAAGCTAGTCAATAATAAAATTACGACAGTTTGACCACAGACTACTATGCGTAACAGTATGAACGTAAATAATGAATTTATTTCATTTAATTTAATGTAGCAGTGGCAGGGGGGAGGGGGTAGAAGTAGTAGTAGTAGTTTAGAACAGAGATGAAAAATTGCAATTTAAATAGGAAAGGACCCCGCACAGATTGTATGGAAATCCGGTTTCCGTCAAATTGGCTGATTTTTCAGTATGTTGTGTATTTTAGCTCCCTAATCAAAAGTCTCTATGGCCGCTAAGTCCTAGAAGCCCAGGATTTTGAGATACAGGGTGTAACAAAAGTTCCGAAACGGTCGAATATTTCGGAAAGAACACATCGCAACGGAAAACAAAAAAATAGGGGTATAATATTTTTAAAAGAAATATTCAATTCTACCAACGCTTACCACCACCCCCACCCCTGAGGGCGGGGGTGGGAGTAACATTTTTTTTCAACCCATTTTTTCTGCAGAAAATACGTGCACCATCTAGATGCGATACGACTTCGGTAAATACGGAATTTAATTCATATGTTGCTTATTGGCTTCAGCATAACAAACAGAGCAATTCAAGTTCTTTGTGTCCATGTACATCCTCTTTATCATCTCCACCTGGAAGTGCAACAAAATGTGATCGCAGTAATTTTGTAAGAACTTGAATTCTTAACAGAAGGAGTTTCATGAAAAAATTATGTAAATATTATATATGTTTAGGATTTAAACACGTCAATTCAAGAGTACCCTGGGGAGAATATATTTTTAGATGTTATACAGAAAATAAGCGCTTAGATCAAACCGATCGAAAAATTTTAACGGAATCCATTGTTAATTGGCATATAATAAATGAAGTAAAATTGACACGACAAGGGTTTGAAAATATTTCTTTAGCAATAGAAAAAACATTTCAAGATGATAAAGTAAGCTATAAGTTTTTTCCGCTATATTATAAGAACATTTATGTACCTTTTGTAGCTAATATATAATATTATAAAAGAACAAGGCAAAACAAAGCCCTTTTGGTCGCCTTTAGCGGAGATTTCGTAGAAACATACTCATATTAATTTAAAAAAAAGTCTTTAGTAAACAGGATTGAAGTAGATCAAGAAATCCAGCCAGGCCCGAGTGCAAAGCCTTTCAAGCCCACTATAAGCACTGAGTCCAAGGCCTTAAAGCTAGAATGTTTAAAGAAGATATGTGCATGCTGTATCATTGCTGCCGATGCATTCAAGATTCCAGTGGATGTCTTCACCAAAAATCTTTCAGCTGGAAATCAAGTGATGCGCGCAGTCCAGGTTTCAATCCAGTTCTTGAGGAAACAGAAAGAACCATCTCCGGAAATGAAAACTAAGTAAGTTATTACATAAACGGAGCTAAGAAAGATGCACCTTTGACCATCAGAGAATTGAATAATAAGATCAAAGATGTCCTCAAACCGCCAGAAAAAAGAAGAGAGCGTCTTGAATTTTTCGGCACTTTGCAGCCTCTTCTCGCTTTATTATGTCTTTTTTCGCTGCGTCTACAGGAACTGAGGATAGGGTTGAATGAAATTACAGTCTCAAAGAAATTGATTGGAGGTAAAATGGTGGTTCAGAAAAAGAAATTAGAGGATATTGCTCTAAATTCATTGTATGCAAACTTATTATCCGGCCTCAACTACCCTCCTGGATTCTCATCGTCTTTAGTCCAGACATTAGGCCCTTTGGTACTACTAAATCAGGTGCGACGCCAGGACCCCAGATATGTGTCTAAATTTGCAGATGCTTTACGAAATTCGTGTTCCCACTTACCATGTATAGGAGACCTCATCAATTACCATATATAATGGCACACAAACCACTGTTCCTGTTTCCATATTTCCATTGTTTGGGAACTTATTAAAACTTGTTGGAAGCAGGCAGTCTCATAAAGCGACGATTCCTATTTCTGTTCTTGTACGTAAAATAGGAATAGATTACGGGAAAGACGACAAGGATGAACCATTTGAAGGTGACATTATACTGACGTACCCAATATTACTGAAAGCTGTCAACAAGATATCGGATATCCCGTTTGATGCTTCTGGACGAAATGCTGCTAGAATTTATCACTTTTTTACTCAATATCAGTGGAAGGTAAATCTGAGAGATTTCAACGCGGCTGAAGCCTCAGAGTTAGTGTACCATGCTATAATGGACTCTGTTTCTACTTCCCACGAGTTGCTTCGTAAACTGACTAAAAAGAAGTGTTTGGCACCTGCGCTCGGATTTTGGAGATAAATTCCAGAAAAAATGGGATAAACCATCCACTGAATTCAGTCCTATAAAGGTCTCATACATCAGCAAGAGGATGTCTGTCTGTCCTTCTAAACTAATAATGAATGATGGGGAGTGATAACTCCATGAGCAATCTGTGTGGAAGTGTTGAACGTTTTATGGGCGCAGAGATGTTGGAAAAAGTTTTGAAACCAGTCATTGGATCATCCGCCTCTTACTCAACTTACGATTCTGTTAAGAACCACATAGAGAAATACATCAAATACTGAGTCGATCTTATTAAAAAGAATGACATGAAGATTGGTTGGTTTAAATTTGCAGATTATATTAGTGCTACTGAAACAGAGAAGCTGGTTCCCGTAAAGGATATTAGATTTATTGACCGCGGTGCTACTGTTTACCATGCTGCAATCCAAGAGGATTAATTTCAAACAAACATCAATTTATTATTGTATTCCATTTCGTTTTTAAATTCTGACATTTCTCATTATTATATTAATAGTAGTAGGAAGCTATCTAAACTAGGGCTTGGAAGAAAGCGTCCAATAGATTCACCTCTTGCAAGTACTTCGTTAAGCAACATTGCACCTTGTGAAGAGAACGCCCAATCATTTTCTACGGAAGGTAAATATACATACATATACCATATGAAAATATAACTTAAACTACTTTTTTATTTTATGTTTACTAGAATAATATCTCTTGGTTGAAAGTTAATAATGACCCCTGGACTGAAATGCAAGCAAAATGGAAAAATACATTTGAAATTCGTAGAAGAGATGTATTAGACAACAGCGGATATATTTTTCTAGCGTTGCCCACTCTGGTAAAGTTTGGTTTTAACAAAAAATCTTACAATAACATAAAGGTCGATTTTATTAAGAAAAAATTAACATTTCAACTTTCAAATGATGCCATTATAAGAGCCAAACATATATTTTCTAGGAGCAGAAGCCCTGCTAATTATGTAAAAACCTATTTAATATAGCAAATACTCCCACAAATGTAGCAAAATTAAATTACAATAATGAAAGGCCTAGATTACCACACGGATAAAAGAAAGTACAACGTAAATAGCATATATCGGTACGTGTGAACAGAGCTACATTTATAGTTAATTTTCATACACAAATTAGCATTAATGCCATTGATTTTATCAGAAATGTCAAACGAATTTAGCACAGATAACTGTTCGTTTGGCCATAATGACAAAAAGATCGAATAACTAAATAAGTTCAAATTTTTGTAACGATGCCTTAACTTTCTTAATTTCCTCACGATTAACCGCCAAAAAAACGTTTTTTTACATCACCATTATTATGGTGACCCATTTGTTATTAATTTACGTTTTATATTTCTCTATTAAATTCGCTGTTCCCTAATTGATCCAGCTTTCACACGTTTCAGCCTCTCGGATTAGTTTATTTCTTCAACTCGCCAAATTTTGCCTTGTTTCCTTATATCTGACATTTACTCCAAGGGTATTGCTGGTAGTATTTTATTATGCCTGTTCACACGTTTCGCTCCCGCGCGAACGTTCGTCACGTCAGTCGTGGGTGAGAGGAAAATAACGTAACGAACATTCGGGGAAGCGACTTGTCTGAACAGGCACATTTTCTAATCCTAAAAATCCTATAAATATTGCGCAGGCCGCTATGCAAATGGTTGAATTGGTGGACAAACATTGGTTTCTCAGTATTAGTCCGTTAATTTTTCCAGTTTTCGCATCATTTCGCAGTTAGCTCTCGTGATGTGCATGTTCGGTTGTTTTAAGTGATTTTGTGCGACGCTGGACGACAATGGACTACATCAAAGAAAAGTTGGCGTTAATGGGTTGCAGCCAGTATTTGGATAAATTTCTTGGTAAGCAAATCAACATAAGGCTTCCTTTTTTACTTTTTAAGTACGGGTCCCTTATAATTAATAATAATTGTGAATTTTTTAATGTCGGCATGCTGTGTTTGTGTCGTGTTTGATGGATGTAAAGAATATCACAAATCATTTGAATGATTTAAGGGCTTACATACCTCTTTGTTCGGCCGTGGTTATTTTTTAATTTGTTTTGGGATAAAACTGAATAACTGAATAAAATAAAAATTTGACTTCTTGGTATTTTAAGGAAAATAAAGTAAATATCAAATTTGTGTGTGTGTGCGTGTGTGTGTGCAAAAATCAAAAATCTTGGACGTTAAGTTCTCCTTTGTAAAAAAAGCGCCTCTCGGTCGGTATGATAAAAGGTTTCCCCGTTGATACATAGACTTGCAAAGTAAAACATTTTTTAAAATTAATGAATTACATGCAGTTGTGATTTTCCAAAAAACCAAATTTTTTTGTTGCGTATTTTAATAGAATGAACTTTTAAGAAAATTGTGACTGCACTATAAAATTTTAAATGGACAAAGGTCAAAGTGCACCGTCGCACCGAATTTCAAACATTATTTTCGCGAAGATACTTTTTTGACGACGGTGGGCACAATACCTCAACAACTGTTTAACCGATTGATTTCAAATTTTGTATAAAATTTCAAAATAATATTCTGTTGTGGGAATTTTTTGATTCTTCTATGCGTTTTTTTTTTAATAAACAAACAAGAATTTATGTTAAAAATTGAAATTTTCTGTTCACTTTGAGTGTTAATATTTATTTCATAGGTACATAACATAGCATACCTCTGTATATAAAAATAAATTATTTTTATGACTTGATTTACATAGTATAGATACCTTACTGAATGTAAACCCTTAAATAATTAGTAATTGTAACCTGTCGAAGCAGATTTTTAATTTCAATTAATTAGAAACAACATGTTAAACTGAAAAATGTTTTTTTTTATAAAATAATTCGGCTTTTAATGGTTTATAAGAATTTATATAAAACCAATTATCGAAAACATCGACAGGTTATAGAAATAACAATAGCGAAAAAAAATCATGCAAAAATATTCTTTTCGTTTTCTCTTCAATTTTTCACATTAATATATTTTAGAAGAAGAATTTGACGAAAATGCATTCGACAAAATTGGCTACGAGATATTAAAAGATATAATACCAAAAGCCGGACCTCGCCAAATGTTTTGGTCAAATTATAAAAAGCTTTACGGTCGAACTGAGGTTTGTACCTAAATTAATTTAAAAAAAAATCGTTTCTTCAAGTCTCCGTGCATTTTGAGATAGATAATAAGATAATAAGCAAACCATTAAAATTAACCATCCATTTTAAATTAAATTTTTTTAACTTTAACAACTAAAATGCTAGGTAGAATGAGAAATCTAATGTTGTTTTGTTTTAAATGATATCATATTTTTTATTTGTAATGGTGCACTGGGACTTTTCTGTTTTCTCCAAATTAAATTTGCTCATATTTTTTCAGTAATAAAATTTTGCATAGGTTTTGCCTACACTGTCAACTGCTTCAACTATCAGTGACGCAGTCTCTGATACTTTTATATATACTGTCACCAACTCACCTGTGCCTAGTAGTATCGACACTCAATGTCCAGAATCAGAAGTTACGCACGAATATAATTTGGAACAGGTAAAACATCTAAACTCTAAACAATATATTCTCTTGTTTGAATCTATATACATATGTAAACGCCGAACGCACCCCAGGTACTACCCAAGCGTTCAGGCAGTTCGAGAGTTCATGCGACAACCCTCACTTCACACCTTCCGTGTTCTCTTCCTTCTTCGCCCAGCACCGACAGCGTCAAGACGTCAACGAGGCAAGATCCCTAAATATTTGTGCAATCGACGAATAAACAGTGTAGAACTTTAATTTTGCTGTTTTAAGTCGACGAAACCTTTTCCCATTTTACACATATATGTATTTTATCTCTTCTATTTTTAATAGAAAAATAACATTTCTGCGCCCTTTGTCGTTCCCATTTTAAATAAACAAAATGAATTAACAGATTATTTAAAATGTGCAAATGGTGAAATCATTTTGAATACATATAAAAAGTACAAAAAATTAACTAACAGGGAACGAGGTTTACTGTCTAATATCGTTATACATAAAGAATATGATACATTCAAAAATTTGGATCAACCATTTAAAATCTCTAAAGATCGATTTTTGGCACTTGTTGACCAAATAATAGAATACTTTCCAAGTGAAAATCGATCGATTTATTTCGTCCCTTATAATTCCGAAACAAAAGTTCACGCGTCGGGGAAATTATGGGAAGTATATAATAGACTAAAAAAGAACTTAAGGACTAGTAGCGCCTCGTCGAGTTCCCAGTATGAAATCGCAGTTCTACCTGAGAAAAAAAAAAGACTTAGAGGGTCAATTAAAATATCTAGAAAGTCATGTAGAACCTGCGCAGACAATTCTCATTTATTGGAAAGAGACATTTGAGTACAGAATTTCAAAAATAAAATTCGAGAAATCAGATCAAAGCATATTTGATTATTTACAACGTTACCCTTCCTTGAATTGCCCAATTGGGTGCCACTTGCTTACAAATGACTTTGAACAGATGTACCCACCTGCGGTCAACAAACTCTTCACAGATTGGGCTTTAATAAATGAGAAAATAATTGAAATATGCACCAAGAAAACAATAAAAGAAATTCAAGAACTTGTCGAGTTTAAATCTGACATTACAGGATTTCTCCTTTTACCTTACCTCTTAATGACCACTGCATATGGACGAAAACGTACAAGTGGATCGCAAAGGGTAAAATTTACAAGAGAAGAAATTACAAATTCCTTTCTTCTATTAGTTCCCGTAAGTGTATATGATATATTTATATATAAAAGTAGAGTAGTGATATGCATATTTGATTTACAGTTTATTTCCAGTGTTCTTTTACAAAATAAAAAAAAAAACATCATCACATTTACTTCAGATAACAATAGAATTATTTTGTATTATTAATAGGATGCTAATTTAGTAGAAGAAAAAATAGCGGAACTGCGCAAAAAACTGGCCGAGCGGAAGTCTACATTACAACCTTTTGTTATATTAGCAGGAGCGTCCATTCGTAAGTATTTATATTTAATGTGTTGATGAATCCATGAATTTATGACTTACTTTTCAGAAGACATAAAATCGTCCTATGTTGTTGTGGAAAACGTTACCTATGCTATCAAAGGGTCTCCAGTAGTAGCAGTCGACATTTGTGTTAAGATTTTCCATAGTCAAAACGCGAAGTATCCAGAACCGTGTGAAGCTATCTGGCTGTTTCTCCAAAAAGCTGTTTACAACATTTCAACAAAGTTCGACAGAAATTTTGTAGCCGTAAGTGAGCTTATTGCAGATGTAAATGGTTAGGTGGTTAAACTACCTCATTTTACGAATATTAGAAAATAGAGACGTATTGGATTTTCAACATCATTGACGTGTTTTTATCGTCAATTTCTTTTCTAATATTCATTAAACTTTGTAGTCTGTCTGGGATATGATAAATACCTATTGAAGTATATTTTTGTTGATTTCGCTTATTGTTAGTCCATTGTCATAAAAATGAATTGCTTTAAGTGTGGCATGACCATGTCCACACCCAAAAGAATGTAATGATGAACGAAAATTTAAAAGTAAAAACTCATATGGCCGCCATATTATTAAACATTTTCAAAAAAATCTCGCAGTAGAGGACACAAACATAGAAGTATGTACGCCAATATCTTCGAATATAAATTCAGTTGGCACTCCAAATATACAAAACCGAATTAAATACGGAAAATTTAAAACTAATTACACAACTATATAACAAGAAACATTTATGCAAAAAAACAGTGCAGGAAGTTCTTAAGATTTTTACAAATTATCTAGACAGTGATACGTTTAAAAAATCACTTAGTTTAGTAGAAAAGTTTTCTCAATCTACCAACGGAGAAGTAACTTTAGCAGTACATAATGCAATACGAGAATCACTAATCAATATATCAACCGAATATAAACGACAATCTCTCTTGAAACAACATTCTCTTCTTACTTCATCTAAATCTGTTATTGTTGGGATGCGGTGTGGCACAAAAAGAAAAGAAAGCACGATAATACTACAAAATAATCCTGTTGAATGTTATATTATTTCTTTGAAGGATATCTTTAAGAAATTTCTTGAGAAACCGTTGGTTTTAGAAACTATTTTAAATTATATGGAAGAAATGAAAACTCCAAGCAGCACAATTACAAATATTATTCAAACCGAATTTTGGAAGCAAAAAGTAAACACTGTCTATAAGAAAGATTGCTTATGTATACCGTACATACTTTATTTAATTCATCGAAATTAACAATCCACTTGGCTCAAGAGCGGGGTTACAAAGCTTAGGTGCCGTTTATATATCCTTACCTTGCATACCTCCCATTTATCGTTCTAAATTAGAAAATATATTTTTACCATTGCTTGTAAATAGTTTAGACAGAAAATCTTTTGGAAACCGCGTATTTCAAACTCTGATTGATGAGATGGTAGATTTAGAAGAAAACGGAATAGTACTTTTAGGGCGGAAATGTCAGGACTGTACTTTGGCGGGCGATGCATGCCCAACCGGGACTAACTTCGGGTGACATCTCTCTCGCCCTGGGACAATCGTGCCGTGCGGTCGATGTCGGAGTTCTGTCCGCTATTATTATTGAATATATCAACCACGTTCTGTTACTCTGGTGTTTTCTTAGTTTTCCTTCCGGATCCTTTTTCTTCCATCAAGTGTTTGCCTAACAGGTTATGGGCCCAGGCACGATGACACAAGTAGCTCGTATTGAAGCCCTTAACAGGGACAATTACGACACTTGGAAGATGTTTATGGAGGCGTTGCTTGTTCGCAACGATGCCTGGAAGTTTGTGAGCGGCGCGTGTGTTAAGCCGGAGTTCGTGGACGGCGTAGAAGCGTGGGAAAGCGGCGACGCGAAGGCGCGCTCGGACATTATTTTGTCGATAAGTCCTTCCGAGTTAAAGCAGGTGAGGGGATGCGGTACATCCCGGGACGTGTGGCTGCGATTAGAGAGTGTATATCAATCGAAAGGGCCTGCACGGAAGGCAGCACTTCTAAGACAGCTGACCACATTAAAAATGGCCGATGGAGGTGACGTGCGCGAGCACCTCCACAAATACTTTGATATCGTCGATCGTTTTGGCCGTTCTCCAATGCACCGACCACCCAACCAAGAACGAACCAAAATCGTGTCATCGCGTCACACATTATGTTGGCCTCATATTCCCTCTCGCTCGTGTTTTGGTCAACCTGGCTAACTTTTTCATGTGTGCGTTTTAACCACATAGTACTAGTCGCCCATTCAGCGGTTGTGTTGTACTAGAATAGCTGTCAGTGAGACAGCTGTCCCACCGGTTGCCAGAAACTCAGTACGCTAATTTTAACATAAAGTGCTTATAAAAATGTGCGCGGTAATTTCAGCCCAGCACTAAAAGTAAAAGTGAGTAGTTTTTTCGCTCAAATAGTGATAACAACTCTTCCAGATAAAATATCTGCCCGAGGATGTTTTCACAGCCGGCAGGCACAACTACAGGCAGAGGCTTGTATTTTACACGCGAATTCAGGCAATTCAGCGTTTTCGATGGTTGGTTCGTGGTTGGTTGGTCGGCGCATTGGAGAACGGGCATTTAAGTGAAATCAGTGTGGAAATCGACCGGGATCTGCTCGCGACGTTGCTGCTGATTAGCCTGTCGGGGCAGTTTGACAATTTTAGATGTGCAATTGAGTCGCGGGATGCATTGCCTTCGCTCGATGTGCTTCGAGTAAAAATTACCGAGGAGGCAGATTCGCGTGTGGGTGTCTCGGGCGGTTCGTCGTCGGGCGTCATGTTTGCGGGAAGGCGATATAAGAAGACTCCTAAAAAGCCTGCAATAGAAGGTGCAAAAGGCAGTGGCGCGTTCAAGTACAAATGCTTCAAGTGCAGAGCAGTGGGACACAAAGCGGTTGATTGCACTAATACAAGAGCAAATCAAGGAACTGAACAAAAAGTGGCACGCACAAGCATGTTCGCAACGGATGTTTTCTTGGCGGGAACTGTCAGTGCAGACAAGTGGTGTTTGGACAGTGGTGCCACTTCCCATTTTTGTTGCGACGTTGGTAGTTTCGGAAAAAATTTAAAAAGTAAAACCGAGGAATTGAAACTCGCTAATAAGGACTCGACGCAGATTAGAGGTGAGGGTACTGTAACACTAAATGCGAGTGTGTGCGGTGAGGACAGGTCGATTTATCTCGAGGGTGTGCAACTAGTACCGGACTTGCGTATGAATTTGATTTCGGTTTCAAAGGCGGCTGATCGCGGGTACAAGGTTGTATTCGATAAAAACAAAGCAGTCATATTGAATAGTGAAGGCAATATAAGCCTAGTCGCGAACAGGCAGAACGATTTGTACGTGGTCGAGCAATCAACGAACGAAGTTGCGGTGGTCGATGACGGGAGTTCCGACGGCGCTTCACAGCCCGAGGAGAACTGGCATCAGAGATTCGGTCATTTAAACGCGAAAGATCTTCGCGAGGCCATTCGTCGCGGCAGAATTAGCGGTGTGAATCCGGGAAACCACGGAGGTGACAATTGTGAAATTTGCCTGGAGAGCAAAATGAATCGAAGTCCATTTCCGGTGAGGTCCAGCAGGTCAACGGAGGTGTTGGATCTTGTGCATGCGGATCTATGCGGTCCCATGAGGGTCTCATCTACTGGCGGAGCAAGGTACATTCTGCAGTTGATTGATGACAGCACAAGATGGGGACAGGTATATCTATTGAAAAACAAATCGGATGTCTTGCAGGTATTTAAAAATTATGTATCTATGATCGAGAATCAAACATCTAAGAAGGTTAAGATGCTTCAATCTGATAACGGTGGGGAATTTGTAAACGCGAACATCGATAATTTCTTGCGGGAACGAGGCATAGTTAGAAGGCTGACTGCACCGTACTCTCCTGAACAAAACGGCATAGCCGAAAGGAGAAACAGAACTATAATCGAGATGGCCAGGTGTTTAATGCTGCAGTCCGGGCTTCCGTCTCATTTCTGGGGAGAGGCTGTTAACACTGCTAACCATATCAGGAATCGATGCCCATCGAGGTCCCTCGGCGGAAGGACTCCGTTTGAGATGCTGTCGGGAGTGGTTCCCGATGTTAGTTACTTCAGAGAGTTTGGAGATCGCGTGTTTTTCCTGAACAATACACCAGGAGCCGGGAAATTTGATTCTCGAGGGATCGCCGGAATTTTCGTGGGATATTCTGACGAGACTAAGGGCTACAGAATTTGGGTTCCGGACAGGCGGTGTACTATCGTGTCAAGGGATGTAAGGTTTTTGAATGCTAAGTCTCACGCGACGGAGGTTTCTGAGGATTTTCGCCCGGAAGTATCTGGCGCTAACGATTCTGGGAGCCAGAATCGGAACTGCATCACGGAATGGGTGTACGAGGAAATGAAGTTGCCAGAGGAGGTCCGTGTTGAGCCTGCGGCGAGTGACATCGAGGGGCCGTCTTCTGAAGTTGCGGATGACACAATGATAAATGAAAGTGTTAAGAGGAGGCCTGGAAGGCCCAAAATGATCAGGACCGGAAAAAGGGGAAGACCTAAAAGATTGTTTCAGAGATCTCCGTTGCCAGAAAGTTCGGAAGGACAAGAATTGCTGATGGCAGAGATTCCAATGAAAAAGGCTATTACGGGACCGGATGCCGATGAGTGGTGGGCGGCAATGGTTGACGAATTGAAATCAATCATAACAAACGACACGTGGCAGCTTGTGGATCGCCCCGATAATGAGATGGTAATCGGTAGTAGAATCGTTTTGCGGAACAAATTCGGAGTCGGTGGTAAATTGGAGAGAAGAAAAGCTCGACTGGTGGCGCAGGGTTTTTCGCAACAACCGGGAATTCATTTCACGGAGACTTTTGCGCCGGTTGCTCGTTTGAGCTCAGTTCGTCTAATTGCTGCATTGGCGGCCAGACATAACATGACTATCAGACAATTCGATGTCGCCACTGCATACCTGAACGGTGATCTACATGAGAGGGTTCTGATGGAACCGCCGAGGCAATTGAAGGAGATTCTGGGTATAATCGTAAAAACAGAAATCAACCCCGAGATAAATGTAAAAGCCAAGAGAATGTTGAGCGATTTGAATCGGGACGATAAAGTATGTCTGCTGAAGAGATCCCTTTATGGTTTGCGACAGGCCGGCAGGGAGTGGCATGCGAAGTTACGCACAGTTATTCTGAATTTTGGAGCTGTGTCTTCAGACGGTGACCCTTGCCTATATTATCTGGGTCAAGGGGAAGACATCATGCTAATTGCTATTTACGTGGACGATGTCCTGGTCGCTTCCAGAGACATGAATCTGATCGAGAGGTTCGGGAAGATGTTGTCCGATCGCTTCAGGGTTCGGGATTTGGGACCTGCTAGTTACTGTTTGGGAATTAGGTTCGACCAGGGTGGCGGACTTGTAACCATGAGTCAACAGATGTATATCGCCGATCTCTTGGAACGATTCGGCATGAGCGATTCAAAACCGGTGAGTACTCCCATGTGCGTTGGATCAAGGTTGAGCAAGGAGTCACGGACCATCAAGATGGATAGAGATGTTCCGTACCGCGAACTTGTCGGGTGCCTGACGTATTTGGCATTAACCACTCGTCCGGATATCGCGTACGCAGCGAGTTGTCTGGGCCAATTCAATCACTCGTACGGTGAGGCGCATTGGGTGGCTGCTAAAAGGGTCCTGAGATATTTAAAGGGAACCATGAACCTGGGTTTGGTGTTCCGGGCCGATGCTGATTCGCTGGTGGGATACGTGGACTCTGACTGGGGTAACTGCCCTGATGATCGACATTCATATTCTGGTTATGTGTTCAAGCTGAGTGGATCCCCGTTGACTTGGGATTCTCGGAAGCAGCGAACGGTGGCATTGTCTTCGACGGAAGCAGAATACATGGGGCTTAGTGAGGCGTCCAAGGAGTCCATTTATCTGTCTGCATTTTTGCGAGAGCTGGGTTTCGACGATTTGGCTGATGTGATGGTTTATAGCGATAACTTTGGGGCGTTGAGGCTCGCGGATAACCCTGTCTACCACGCCAGGAGCAAGCATATAGATGTTCGACATCATTTTGTTCGCGAGGCTCTGGATAGCGGTTTTCTCAGGATTCAACATGTGTCGTCGGATGATAACGTTGCAGATATGTTCACCAAGGGCCTGCCCAGGACAAAGTTGGAGAAATTCATTCATATGTCGGGAGCTGAACGAGTCGATATCGGCGAGTCTGCCGGTGATCAATTTTGTAGAGGTTGTTGTCATCGCATCGAGGGGAAGTGTCAGGACTGTACTTTGGCGGGCGATGCATGCCCAACCGGGACTAACTTCGGGTGACATCTCTCTCGCCCTGGGACAATCGTGCCGTGCGGTCGATGTCGGAGTTCTGTCCGCTATTATTATTGAATATATCAACCACGTTCTGTTACTCTGGTGTTTTCTTAGTTTTCCTTCCGGATCCTTTTTCTTCCATCAAGTGTTTGCCTAACAGGAAATACTTATTTGTTTTAGTTACTTGTGTTGGGGACAATAAAGGACTTAATTCTATTTTAGGATTCACAGAAATCTTTCGGGCCAACTTCTTTTGCAGATTTTGCAAGATGCATAGGAAAAATACTGAAAACACAGTAATTTTAGATCCAGGATTGATAAGAGATGAAAATAATTACCTTATAGATTTAAATATAAATCAGCTTTCACTTACAGGTACACAGAGAAAAATAGTACCACATAAAATCAATAAGTTTGTCACATTGAGGTACTTTACTATGGAAAATGATTAAAACCAGCAAATAATATGATTTTTCCGTAGAGAAGTCTCTACGATTTTATAAAGGAAATCTTTTTAAACATTTGCAGAGATTTTCATATTACTTTTGAATGGTATATCACATTAATTTGAGTCAATAATAAGATAATCTTATTGATTAAATTCGTTAAAAAGTAAAACATGTTAAATATTGTGCCTATGCATTTTTAAAACGCAATAACGACCAAGTTAGATTAAAAAGAAAACTTCATAAAAACAATATGATTTTCTCTTTAAAATTATAATTGTATAAGAGAACCTTATGAATAGGAGTCTCTAATAAGAAAATCATATCCTTACACAAATAGCTTGGTGGCGAGAGCAATCGAATTCATTTCACAACACGATTGCAGTGCACGTGGTTCTGTCATCGCGCCGGGAAGTGAGATTTTGCAACTTGAGCCGACGTTAATGTGTTACAAAATGGAAAATAACCAGAATTTTGCGAATAAAAATATGGATTTGGCGGGGAATAGCTTGTGCGACGATGCGATATTAAATATACCTCCTCTAATTTGGAATGAGGAAGAAATTTTAGAAACGCAATTAATTTTTAGTTCATGGGGTTTGAGTGATTCTGTGCGAACATTATTAAAAATTTATGGAGTGAATTCAATTCAAATTTTGGATAAAATGGAAGCAGAAGATGTGAATAAATTTTTTGATGGTATAGATAGCTCAGGTTACTTTGGTGATCGTGTAAAGTTTAAAGCTGGATTAAGACAGTGGAGAAAAGACAGGGTAAGTAATTTTTTAATTTCTGCGTTTATAATTATATAAAAATATTGAAAAATTCCAACGACAGATCGTCATTACATTTTTTCATAAACGAATTTATTTCATATGTACAATGAATTGATACAGGTGTAGTTTCTTAAAATAAGTGCTCCTCAAAAATCTAAAAGTCGGTTTGAACATTTCATATTTTAGAGTTTTTTTTAGTTTTGTCACCTCTGCATTTTTTTTTTAAGAGTTTATATTCAGAAGAATCTATAAGAATCACATAAATTCGTTAAAAGAGCAGATTTGTGTGATTTAGTTGTTTTATAGTCTATTTTCAAATTATGTTTTCAGAATAATCCTCTATTATGTGACCAAGACACGTTATCACCGGCATCGACTCAAAAAGTCTTAGAATGGTTGGAAAAAATATCGACTGATTTGAGCAATTCTTCGAGAACATCAAGTTTACCTGTATTAGAATCGACACAACCAACTTGCTTTATTCCAAATGGCACCAATGTTTCAAATATCCTGAAAAGTACGGTAAAAGGTCAATTAATATTGACTTTTTACGAAAAGAATGGGTATTTAGACAACAGAAGGCAAAAGGATTTAACGCATTGTATAGTAGAAAGTTTCGTTGGGAAAAAAATTAAAATGTCTTACAAGGATATGAACAATTGGGCTCATGCAATTGTGGACATCTTTCCCACAGAAAAATCTGTAAGTAAAACTACTAAGGGCCCGGTTCTAATTTTCATACGAAACGAATCGAAAAGAACTTAGAAAATTCTTTTTTTATATAAAAATTCAATTCCTATGGTTAAGTAATTCGGTAAAAAAATCCAATTGAATTATTTTGATGTTATATACGGAAAAAATAAATAGAAAGCAAAGACAACTAAAATGAATTTGTGAGAATTTTAGGATGTTTATTAAGGACTTTTTATACAAAAGTGGTTTTGTAAGCTATTTTTCATTTGTTTCGTACGAAAACAGGGCCCATGTCTTTCAATATTATTTCTTATATACATATACTTTTCTTGAAGGAAACTTATTTCTTAGCCCGAAAGCCAGGTAAGAAGAATCCCACAGGGAAATTTTTTTCACGTTGGTGTAACATAGAACACACAATCTATTCTCCAAAAAAGGCAAATTCGGAAGAGAAAAATGACTCAGAGCAGCAGGAACACATATCCAATGGTAAATATAGAAATTAATTAACTTGAATGATACTTCAAAAATGTTTCATTAAACTTGGAAATTCATCATAAATGAGCACAAGCAATATAATTTAAATTGTTTACTACAATTCTTAAAAATTGATGAGTTTTCAAAGAACTAACAATTTTTAGAAATCATGCATTATACTGATGTTTCTGTTTTATAATATTTCAGATGAATTTTGCGCAAAAAAGTCTTGGTTGCAATATAATTGTTCCCCGTGGGAAACTGTTAGAGAGTACTGGAAGGAAACGAGTAAATTGAGAACTCTACAATTGCAATCCGAAACGCAATTATCATTGACTGCGCTTTTAGAGCAATGGCCACGATTTAATGATGTTGAAGGTTACGAGTTGGTAAGTCTCACTGCAATTCTGTTTTATATGTTACTTTCGATATCTACATAAGATGTTTTACATTTAGATTGATATCGATTTCGAAACCCTTCATCCCGGCAAAGGAAATCTTCTTTTTTGTAAATTTGACAACTTTTGTTCCAAAATACTTTTCCATTTTGAAGAAGAAGTAAAGGATAAGGCTTCCAAAGAAATGTTAAAACTTTTATACGAAGACGGTATTTCTAAAGGTAAAAGTCATCAAACACAACAAAAAATATGTTTTATAATTTGTTTTATATTCAGATTCCAAACACTGCATTACGTCCCTGCTTCTACATTCCTTACTTCAGCCTGTACGTTGGAGTAAAGGATATAAACCAACAATAGTTGATGCGCAAGAAGATTTTGTGGTTCACGTAAGAACCTTAAATGATCTTAAGCCAAAACTAGAAAAAGTAAGGCAAGAGTTCGCTGATAGAAAAGAAAATCTTCAGCCAAGAATTCTCGTTGTGGGACCGGAAATACAACATATCAAAGAATTCTACGTTTTCTGCGATGGTATTAAATATAAATGCTGTACGTATACCAAATGTCTTGACATTATTATAAAATTATGTTATGTTTATAAAATTCAATACTCACAAAGAAGCAAGTTAGTTTGGACATTTTTAGAGCAATACTTTTTCGAAGTAGAATCTGAAATATTTTCATCTGTTTCAAATCTAGTGAGCAAGCTAAATTCAAAGTGACTAAAATATATATATATATATATATATATTTATATTAAAAATGTCAAAACTATCTTGCTTTTTGTGTGAAAACCCTACATTACATCCTACATTATCGGAAATCAGAGTATGACATATACAAGTGTAAAGTTTATTTCATTAGATGGACCTCCTATTCATTTTTATATGTTAAATAATGGGCTAAAGGTGATTCGCCAAAAAAATATTGGAATTGAAACAATTGTTTTGCAGTTATATCTACAAATGTACATATTTATTTTATGTATTAAAAAGTGTACTTTTTTGTTTTAATAAATGTTGTTTTTGTAAAATGTTTCAATGTTTTATTTATACGTGCAGCAACACTTGGACATTTAAATAACATTCAATTTAAAATCAGGGAATCTTAAATTTTAATGAGATTCTTTTAATTTCAAAAAGACACTCACATCAAATATGAATAAGACTTCTTTTCAAATCAAGAAGTTTTCCGTTTATTATCTTATAAAATGCCCATATTATTTCAAAAAGAAATCATATTGAAATGCAATAAGATTTCTTCTTAATTGTATGTGACTGCCGCTCAATAAGGTTTTCTCGTTGATTTTGATATGACTTTCTTCTTGGATGAAAACCATAGAGTAATCTTATTACTTTTCTTCTATTTTATGTGGCTGTTTTGGCTCTGTGTATACATGAAATATGTATTTTCAGCCAATTAAAAAGCTTCCAAGTTACAGAACACTTTTCAGTTGATATAATGCACGACTTGCTTGAAGGAGTGTTTAATTTAGAAATTGCATTAACTATATCTCACTTTATTAATAAAAAATTATTTACTTTGAGTGATCTTAATACACGCATTAACGCCTTTGATTTTGGTTTAGATGAACATATAAACAAGCCTCAGGAGATATCAGAAGATCACTTAAGAGCTAAAAAGATAAAGTATTCTGCGGCGGAGACTCTTTGGTTAATGAAATTTCTTGGAGTATTAATTGGTGACTGGATTCCAAAGAATGAACCAGTGTGGTACTTATTTAATCTATTGAAAAATATTTTGGACATAACGTTACTTGAGTCAATATCTGGAAGTGAAATTTGTACAATGGAATATATGTTAAATACCCACCATACTCTTTATTTAGAATTATTTAAAATCTCTCTTAAACCTAAGCATCACTTGATGCTTCACTACCCTATGGTAATGAAACAGATTGGACCTTTGAAACAGTTTTGGTCCATGCGTTTTGAAGGTAAACACAAAATTTTAAAAAATATAGCAAACTCAACAACTTCACGCAAGAATATATGTTATACCATAGCGAATAGACTTTTACTAAGTGAAACGCAAAAAATAAACGAAAATCCATTCCTTTTTCAAACGTCATATGGGAAAAAATTAGTTTACGTTGATCCTATTTTGACAGGAAGTGATTCCAATGAGATTGCTGAATATTACAACTGGGTAGACTATGGCGGCAAAAAATATAAAACAGGTGCTGTGATTTTATTAAGAGAATATGAAAACTATCCTCAATTTGCAATAATCGAATGTGTAAAGGTATATAACAAATGTATATGTTTTGTGGTTTCCATCCTAGAAACGTTGTATTATGATTTTCAAAAGTTATGCCACTGTGTTGAAAGAACATCCAATTTTGAGATAATAGAATTGAATAAATTAACTTATTTCAATACATATGTTTATCTACAATCGAATTTCAAATGTTATGTCGTATAGATTTCATGCACATGCTTGTTTGTAAAAACAAATTATGTAAAAATCTAAGAAGCCACTGCCGCACAGTGGTTGGAAATGGAATTTTGTTTATTTTAATATATTTTGAATAAATAGATTAAAAGTTTCAAATTGCTTCATTTCAAAGTGATATTTTCCATAAAATAAGGGGAAACGAAGTCATATGGAAGAGCTTTTCTTCCCATTGATTTAGTATGTAGACCTACATAAATATGGCTTTGAGGCTTTGTAAAACCTGCACTTAGCGCCATATCTATATTTAGCGATGCTACCAGAAATTCATCGGAGGACCCTAAGTGGATCAATGCTATGCTGACATAAGAAGTATTGAATGAAAATAAGGATGTTATCGATAACTACTTTATATAGTACTTTCATAAAAAAATTATAGAATATTCAGCTTTTGTGAACAGTACTAAGGGCTTTTCATTTTAGCTTTCTACGCCATGTAACATAGGATTTCTTTAAACAAAATATAGAACGTTCAGCTTTTTCAAATTGTGTGAAGAACAATCAAGATGTTGCGTTTATCATTTTTGTATAGTATTTTCTGCAACAAAAGATAGCGCATCTGGCCTCTTTAAAAAATATGGTGCCAGTTACCATATTACTTAAATTGATTCAGCTACCTTACTTATTGTACAACATACTACATATATTTGTGGCGGCGTATGTGATAAAATTTAATTGCAATAAATTCTGCTTCTCAAACTATATTTTGTTGCAATCACGATTTCGCCGATAATTATAGGGGAATGCGATTAAAAACTTGGGCCTTGTGCGCAATCTTTTTTTTCCGTGTGTAAAATCAATGTTCATGGAAACGATGGACGCAGAAAAGTGTACCGAAGAGAGGGAGAACGATTTGCACAGGTTTGTATTGAGGAACGAGTGGCATTTGGGGGAGGTTCATGGGCTGTTTGGGGTGGCATTTCTTTAGAAGGAAAGACTGATCTTGAGTTCATATCCGGGCCTCGTCTGGGCACTCTGACTGCCCAACGATACATCCAGGAGGTGCTGGAACACCATGTTATGCCATACGCTGGTTTTGTAGGCGAAGGTTTTATTCTTATGCAGGACAACGCCCGACCACACACTGCCGCAACAGTTTTCGAGTATTTACACCACGTCGGAATGCCCGTTATGGAATGGCCAGCAAGGAGCCCTGACCTTAATCCTATTGAGCATGCATGGGATGAGCTTAAGGTAGAGGTCAGGGCCAGGACTCGGCCTGCAGAAACCCTCCAGGAACTTAAGGTGGCTATCCAAGAGGAGTGGGAAGGTATATCACAGGAATTCGTCCAAACATTAATAAGGTCTATGAAAAACAGGATGGAAGCTGTAATAAGAGCAAGGGGTGGCAATACAAGCTATTGAATACAGTTTTTTCTTACCAATTTTCCGTTTTATTAATCCTAAACCTTAAAAATTTGCCAATAAAAAACTGAGTAATTTCAACTGTTTTTGTTTTTAAGTCGTAAAATCAATAAAAAACAATTATGTGACATTGACATTATGTCTCATGAAAGGTTACTTTTTTATCCATCAAACAGTATTAAAACTTTTTTCTATTAGTTTTGGTTTTTGAACTATCGTGCTTTAAAAAAAGCATACGGACTGGGTCGATTTTTTTGCACGCAAGTGTATATAGCAAAACGTTTGTTAACATATTTTTTATTATTTTTTATTTGAGCCAAAGTTGTTCTTTGAAAAGGGTTACTTTGGTTCGCAGATGTTTTGGGTAAAAAAAACTAAATAACTAAATTCAATATATATATTTTTTTAAGCCTAAGTTACCCGCATCTACGGTATGTTTTTGGAAAGTTGACTATGTCTATGTTATTATGTATCAATAAAAGTAGTACAGTACCAGACAAAGCTTAAACGCATTTCATCTAAGATCAAATTTAAATCAACCATTTTCATAGTAACAATCTGTGTAAATACAGCAATATTCCATGATTCATTTGACTACGGCATATTAAAAGTAACAATTGTTCAAAAATGGCATTGTACGATTTACCATGAATTACTTGCAATCCCTAGTAAATTTTACAATGATCTCATTGAATTTACTATGAAATCCATAATAGTATCAACCCGTCAAACATAGTAGCATTTATCATTTCCAAGTTGGCTAAAAATCATGTGGTAAAATGACTGATTTTATCCATTAAATAGTTGATTTTTCCCTGGGTGTAGGTTACAGAAAGGCAGTTAAAGTATCTTTACTCCAAAGTAGATATAGAAATGGAAAATTACACAAAAGTGAAATGCAAAACAGGTTTGCTCTACAATATCTACCATATGTTTTGCAAGCATTTATTCAAGATGTAGATGCGACTTTCTGGAAGATGGTTTTGCTTTTAAATCTTATTGTTAATATTGTACTAGCTCCTACACGGAAAAAACAAGTGTGGTAATTTCCCCTACTGTAAATTAGGTGAAATAAAATTGGGTGAAAAGCTTAAAGAAATAGCACAACTCACTAAATAATTAGTTGTTTGAAAAAACTTCATTAGGCGATTTCCCTATTTTTAATTAGGTAATAAAAATTAAAAAATATTAGGCGATTTCACTAAAATTGTGGATATTTCTCCTAATGTAATAGGTAAGAAATATCTTCTAAAACTTTAGGCAAAATAACCAATTGAAATTACCCAAATCTTTTGGCAATGAGACTAAATAAAAAGGCATTTCAACTATAGTTCATCAATTTATAATTTAGGTGAATTTACGTAGGTTTTAGGTGATCTCAATCAAATAACATTAGGTGCTTCGCCTACTTCTTTCGAACTTCCACCTAAATTAAATTGAAATATTTCCCTCCCTTAGAAGAAGTAAACAAAACAACTCTGAAGTGACATAACCATTCTTCTTCTTTTGTTCTTTATTCGAAGAAATTTTTAGTTTTATGGTTGTGTCAAGACTGCTTGAATTGGCCCGAGAATTTGGCAGCATTGCTTCGGAATAACGTTTGCATCATTTATTCGGCCGCGTTCGTGAACGTTGTGCAGTGCAGTGAAACATTGTTTTATCTTGTCCGGGAGGAGTGTGACTTGTAAGTAATTGTGTCTGCGTAGCTTAAATAAGTACCCAGCAAAACAACCGATTCGTAAATTATTTTAGGTGAACATACATAAGTATCTATTCGTGGAAAGCGAAGAATTCGATTTGCATTTTTTCTCCGCTCAGACGGAATAAATAACTGTAATAACTGTAATCAATCACTAAGCAGTCGGTAACAATAATTTTTTAATTAAATAATTGCGTTAAGTGTTAGTGGTTTGCTGAAATGAGAATGTTATATTTTGCCAGGTACAAACCTTTTTTTTATTTTATTTTATTTTATTTTATTTTTTCAAAAGTTATTTGTTATCTCGTTTGTTAAGCTAATTTTCTAAGGCGGGCGTGTCGGCCTAAGGTTCGTTTTCGCCAGCCCTCGATTTCACTACGTAGTTGTAGTTATAGCAGAAAGACATATTACCGCTTTTTTAAAGGAGTTACTCGCGCTTATTGTTTTTAATGGAGGAGACCGCCATTCCCTCAGAAAAGTGCTCTCCAATTTGTTCAATAACAAAATCGCTTCTCATAGAATGGGGTTGCGAGGAACTTACTCTAGATTTTACAAGTAAGTCTACAACGAGTAGTACAATTGGCGACACGTCTTTTATATCCGAAGTTTTTCGATTTGAGAACTGTCCATTAAAAAAAAAAAAAGAACGGAAATGCATTTAAAATACTTATTACTACATGTTTACTGTCTTTTGTATAAGGAACATTTTCAGTCAATAGAAATATTTTGCAAAAGATAAATCTAATTCAAATGGGATTTAATTTGTACGTGGTTTTTGTTGCAAATTTGACGTTATTTTTATGAATATCTCGAAAACAGTGGGAGGTGGATTTTTTTCATTACTTTTCCCTTCTTCCCTACTGCAAATTGCTTTTGAAACCGTTCTCAAATCGAAATGTATTTATTTACTTACGCATTGTTCTTTTTCTTCTTCAATTAAAATTTATACAGGAAAAGGCATAGATGTGAATGTTTTAAAAAATTCGTCTATTGAAGATATTAACAGGCTTATATCAGATGATAAATTTGGATTAAGAATAAAATTTCGAACTCGACTTTTTGAATGGCGCCAACAAAATGTAAATTGCAAATATTGATCCAACATTACAAATTTGCTAAGGATTTTCTTTTAGGGGTATATACCTAAAATTTCTGATACGTTATCTTTAACAAGCACAATCGACAATTGGATTAGTAATATACCAAGTTCACCAACTCCCACATCTATTAAAAGCACCAACAGTTATAAATCATCGAGTGAACCTTTTCTGGTATAATTTTGTTTTTTTATTTATTTATGTATGTAATCTTTAGAAAAAGTATAGCTCAAAAAATTCCCTCTTGCTTTAATTATTTTGTGATAACTAAATAATTTATTTGGGAGAAATTAATTTCATTAAATATACATTACTCCAAACTATTAAGAGAGCAAAACAAAAATTTAAATTTTGTAGTGATTTTTGACGGACTGTATCTAAGCGGGAAATGATCGTATCGAGGATTTAAAAAAAGTGTCTTAAAACTCCAAAACTCTAGTTTTTGGAACTTTTAGCTAAACAATTTTCAAGCCACGGTTTTCACACAATCCAAAGAAATAGAGAAAAAAAATGTCTCAAAATTTTTAGTTGGACGGTTCCTTCGGCCCGATTTATCAAAGTTTTTGAAAAATTAAAGGAACAAGAATTGTGTTCTTAAACATCGTGTATGGTAATCTTCATAAAAATGAAAAAAAATAATTTTTTTTCAACTTTTCTCACAATTATTCATCAATCACTTGGTGAATTAAAAAAAAAAAACGAAAATTAAATAATATCGGAAATAAAAAAAATTCTTTTCAAAAAAAAAAAATTTGTTTTTTTGTGATTTTTTTTTATTTTCGATATTTTTCAACTTTCGATTTTTTTTTAAATTTACAAACGAAGCATATCAGAATATATTAATTAAAAAATTGTATTTGCATTAGTAGGACGAATTAGAAGTATTCGCTTATCACTTTTTTATCAGAATTTAGAACAAAACTTAAATAGTAGCATTCGTGGCAAAAATATAATTGAATGTTACAATAAGGACCAACGCTTAACAAAGCAAGACCGGCAATTTATTCTAAAAACTGTCACGGAATACTGGATTAATTTGGGAAGACAAATTATAGAAGCAGATTATACAGCAGCCGTTTCACAAATTAAGACATTATTTCCAACTGAAAGTGAGGTAATTTTTGATGTGTTGAAAAATTAACTATGAATATAGCTTTCATCACAATTAAAGGAAATATACCTTGGAAATAGAGGACAACGCGGTCAGCTAGCCGAAAAATATTATGGACTTTGCAAAAAGTATCAGAAATCTGGTATTTTGCAAAGCCGGTATAAACTAAAAAGAAAACATTCCTGTTTGTTGGAAGATACAGCTTCAGATATTTTAGGTGAGTAGTGTTATTCAGTTTTTACTAAATGTTTATGGCTTACAATCTATCTACAGTATAGTACCAGAAAATTATAACCACTCTAACAAATTTCAAAATTTGAGCTCTGATTACATATTTCTCGCAAACAATTAAACAGATTAACATTTTCTTGCACAGTTGCAATCTTTTCTCCTTTGTTATCATTGTTTGAAGAATAAGTAATCGTTACGTTACGAACCAATATGCAATATACAAAAGTATGACCCATTCATTTATTCCAGTTTTATCAAATATAAATGTCAATAAACAAATTTTCATGTTTTCAAGAAGTATTATATGGTATACCATTTCACTTAACGCCGAAAGCATAAATAGTTGCATCGAAGAAAGTCGCGGAGATTAGCAAGTGTTACAATAAATAATGGCGAGTATACTAAATAACTAAATACTAGAAATATTAATTTGCAAAATATCTAAATTTACCCTTAATTTCATTTTTATCTTAAACGCGTACAAATATAATAAGGTTTTTTTTCAAAATAAAGTATGGAAGTAAAATGTTGGTGGTTATAATTTTTTGGCACTGTACTGTATTTACACATATAAAAATGAATGTTCGTTTGTATGAACTTTATAGACAGTAAATTACTGAACTAATTGAGTTCACAGTTACAAATTATGTATAAATATTTTTTGATCAGCAGTGCTGAAAATAATTTGTATGTGACATTCAAAGTTTTAAAATTGCATTCCATGATATATGCATTTTACGATGGTTTGCGTTGCTATGGTATTGTTTGTAAATAAACAAAAATGCGTTGCTATGGTACCTATTGTTTGCAAATTAAAAAAATTAACTATCATATTATTTATACCAGCGAAACACCAATCGAATTCAGGCGAATATTATGTAAAAAAGAGATGTTGAGAAAAATTTGACTTTAATTTCAAAGCAATACAATAATATTGTGAAATTGAGTACGCTCGAAATTCTAAATTTCAGTTGGTGTGTCGCTGGTATTACTTTTAATAAATTGTATTTTACTTTATTTTATTTACAAAATATGTATACGATAGTAACGCATGGCGGTTATAATAAATTTTAATGATAGAAACATTTTCACATCTTTTGCAGAAGAAGAATATTCAAATGAAGAAGAAAGTCATTATTTATGGCTTAAAAGCAACGTTTCTCCTGAATCAATCGTTATTGATAAATGGAATGCAACCTTCAATAAACGGCGTAAATCTATCTTAAATTCCTGCAAAACAGACATTTTTTCAGAGTGGCCTATTTTAAGGCAAAAAATTGGAAAAACTTTGGTATGATTTTAATTTTCTTAAAATGTAGTAGTACCATTTTAAAAATAATTCAATTATAGACCGAGCTGGACTTCGATAGGATATTTCCTTTGAAAAATTTGTTACTGTTTTCCAAATGGGAAACATTTGCTAAGAAAATTATCACTGTTTATAAAACTGATGTAAAGGATCTTCAAAACAAAACATTATTATCGTCATTGGATGAAACTACAAACGAAAGTATAACAAAAAATTTCAGTTTATTCTTAATTATTCACAATTATAAAATATTGCAGATTATAAAAACTACGTTTTGACTATTCTTCTAAACGCTGTTCTGATTCCGCAAACAATAAAATTGAAGGGAGCTTCAAAAAGGCAGTGGAAACTCAGTATACTCGATGCCCAACAAGCGTTTGCAGTACATGTTACGGTAAGAATTAAAAATTATATAATGCTTTCAATATTTATATTAATTACGAATTTCTTAGCATCAAAGCTTCATACAGTCAACTTTAAATATTAAAAAACAGGAATATGTCATCAAAGAGACAACAGTACAACCTTCCATAATTGTTGTTGGCCAGGATGTAACTGATTTACAACAATTTTTAGTATATTTTGATGGAACACTTTACAAGTGTGAAAGTTTCCTGAAAGCCCTCTCTGTGTCTTTTCAACTACACCAAGTCTTAAATCTGGAATACGATTGTCAGTGCAAGCAAGTATGGAATTTTATCGAGGAATATTTTTACGAGATCCCACTCACTGGAAAACGGACACCGGCACTTGTCTCTCTACTATCAACTATGACGTGAGCATGTTTTGAAGTACGTATTTCCACATGCACATTGCTATCTACTTCTTGAATATATTGTTACAAGTCTTCCAATCACCCTCGTTAATCTTATATAATTTGCTAATTCTTAATATATCAAAGTACCTTCTATCATGGAAAAAAACGTATATCAATGCTTTCTTTGTCACAAATCTTTTGAAAACGTTAATATCTATATTAACCACTTAAAACTTAGACATAACGTTTCAACTGAGTCTACATTGAAATGTAGCAAATGCCCACAGACGTTTCAATCCATTTACTCTTTTAAGAAGCATATAACTAAACAACATAAAAATAATACTCCTGAGATACCACAGCAAGGTATTTCTTATCCTACCACATCAGATGATCTAATCACCAACGACAAATCTAACCAATCTTATCAATCAAAATTTGTTGAAAAAGTAAATGTCAAAACATTTAGTGAACAAGTCGATTTCAATAATATCGATATATTGGGCTTTGTACTTAATATATACGGAAAAATGTCTATAACTAGAGCAACCGCGTCTGAAATTGTAACTAACGTTAAAGACTTTATTATTGACCCTATAATTGCTTTTCTTGTAAATGAGCTAAATAGAGAAATCACCAATGAAATTAAACAGGACCTAATATCCAAATTACAATATTTTAAAAAACAGTTTGATAATCTTGATTCTGAGTATAAGCTTAAAAAATATATGAAAGAAAAAGATTTGTACACAGAGCCACAGGAATTTATAATTGATGATTCTTTAACCACAGAATACGTTTCAAGTATTCCAACAAAGGGATGCTTATTGCCTTTCAAGGAAAACATTAGAAGATATCTAGAACTTCCAAATATTTTAGATAGCATGCTCATTAAATTAGAGAAGCTAGAAAAGGAAAATGAAATATATAATATATGCCAGGGAACCGTGTGGAAGGAAAAAGTTAAACATTTTTCTGATAAGATTGTACTTCCTTACCTGTTATATCAAGATAACTTTGAGATTAATAATCCATTGGGCTCGAAAAGTGGTGTAAATAAAATTTCAGCTTTCTACCTAACTTTTCCTTTAACGGATTTTGAAAATTCATCAAAACTAGAAAATATTTTTGTAACTTTTCTTACAAAATCATCAAGTTTACGGTTTGGAACTTCTGTAAATTATGGACTTCTTTGCACTGAGTTAAAAAACGTAGAAGAAATCGGTATAAATATTAATTTGGATGGCATTTCCAAAACGGTTCACCTAATTTTAGCAACGGTTACAGGAGATAATTTAGGTTTAAATGGGATCTTAGGATTCACAAAATCTCTTTCAGCGAATTACTTTTGCAGGATTTGCAAATGTCACAAAACCGTGTCACAAACCCAAAGTAGAGAAAATAAATATCTTTTAAGGGATGAATCGAATTATCTCGACGATATATCTGTTTCGAATATTTCCCACACCGGTGTAAAAGAATGTTGTATTTTTAACAAAATTAACTCTTTTAAAGTCACAGATTGTACTACCGTTGATATTATGCATGACCTGTTTGAAGGTATTTGTCATTGTGAACTTAGTTACATTCTTAAATATTTTATAATGGAGAAGCATTATTTCAGTTTAGAAATGCTTAATAACAGAAAATTGACTTTTAATTACAATCATTCTGACTTAAAAAATTTATCAATAGAAATTTCTTTACCTCATATATTGAACAAAAAATTTAAAATGTCTGCAAGCGAGATGCAATGTTTTATGCACTATCTTCCCATATTCATTGGAGACTTTGTCCCAAAAGAGGACCAAGTATGGAAACTCTTATTATCACTTATCAAATTAGTAGAATACAGTTTATCTCCTTCATTCAGTGAAGAAAAGATATGTGAATTTGCAAATATTATACAATGTCATCATGAAATGTACTTACAACTTTTCAATGTACAATTACTACCCAAACATCACTTTATTTTACATTACCCTAACAGCCATAAGAAGGCTAGGACCATTGAAACGTCTGTGGGCTATGCGGCTAGAAGCTAAACATAAGGAACTTAAGAGTTATGCTGGTGTTATTTCTTCTAGAAAAAATATTAACTTAAGCTTATCAATTAAGCTGCAGATAAATTATCATATCAGCTGTATAAAAAGTCTAATAAACCAGAGAAAGTACACAGAAATTCCGATATTATTGTAAATCTAAGCGATCAATTAAATCTTAACAGTTCTACTTCATTGAAAGCTAGTGATTTTGAAAATGTGATTTGCTTAAAAGAATTTTTAATGTGTAACACTTTAATAAAAATTAATGATGTTATTATTACTAAGAATTCAAATGAATTTAGATTTTTTTTAGTACATCATATTATGTGTTGTAAAAATGAATCAATATCTTTTGCTTGCGAGGAGGTACATATAGAGAGTTTTAATTCACATTATCTCTGCTACAATGTACACAGAAGAAAAGACAATCTTTTAGACATAATTGATCCATCCATTATACGATATCCTCCAGTTCATTTAATAAGCCTACCTAATAAAAAACTCGTTATTAAAATCAAACCGCCATTTATATAAGATAAGTTTTTATTGTCTACAACGGTGTTTTGTAAATTACATTAATACATATGTGCAATGCATACAATAGAATGGTCATATATGTAAATAAAAAATGTCTTGAAAAAAAGTTTGTTTTTATTTAATATTCCTTTTTACCTGTTTAGCCAGATTTCTTAATTATTTGATATATGTATGTATGTATAGTGGTATAATGTTTCCATATAATAATATGGATATATAAGAAAATCTTTAAAACTTCTTCTATTTATTTAGTTGAAATGAGATTTTAATTACCTAATCCTGCAAGTACACAACACCAAAATATTTAGTAAATACAGCTAGTAATTTAGGTACCTGGAATAGCAACATTGCTTAATAATTTAGTAAATTTTCCTTTTAAAGTAGGTATTCTACCCAAACTTAATGTCAAAAATTACCTAAACCTTAAGGCACTTTTTCTATTTGTTTAGCTAAAAGAGTGTTTATTTCACCCAATTTTAAAAATGCAAAACACCGAAATATATAGGAAAACCAACTAATTCTTTAGGTACTTAGAATAGTAACATAGCCAAATAAATTAGGCAAATATCTTATTTATATATAGGTATTTCAACTAATTCTTTCCTAGTTAAATAGGTGAATTGTCTACTTTTTTAGATAAATTGCTGTAAACAGTTTCACCTAATTGAAATTAGGTGCCACACCTAATATGATTAGGAGGCTGAAAATCACTCATTTGGTTTAGGTGATTTTCGCTATTACTTTAGGCGAAACTTCTAGTCTTTTCTTTCCGTGTAGAGTCTCTATCTGTTTACTTAGAGCATTTGATACAAGATTATATCTCTTTACTTTTGGAAGAATTTCCTATGCACACTTTAAAGTCCAAGCACCATTACATGCTGCATTACGGAAAATTGACAAGACTGTTCGGACCTCTGATAGGTACATGGACATTGAGATTTCATTCTAAGCATGGTTATTTCAAAAAAATTTTAAAGAACTGTCCAAATTTTAAAAATCCTATTTAACTTCTTGCTAATAAACATCAACTTTTGCAAGCTTATTAAAATTGTGGCAAAGGATGATGCAAACTTTAGTACCCCCCTCCAATAGCTATGTGTTATACATCGTTGGATAGCTCTTTTTGAGCTGAATAGAAGTCACTATGGCGCCTACTTCCAAATCCTTGTATGTTTAGCGTCCAATTCGATGTACCATCCCAGAACAAAGCACATAGACATCCGCCATCATTTTGTACGAGAGGTTGTTGACAACGGACTGATTACCTTGGAGCACATTTCAACCGAGGGAATGTTGGCCGATATTCTAACGAAAGCCTTACCGAATGAATTGCACTGGAGATGCATAGACAGTATTGTTGGACTTGCTATCTTAAGCGAGGATCAACAGCGTGCACCATTTGAATATTGGTGCCGAAATGGCAAGCTGCACACTTCAGTTGCCAACCGAGCAGTTCTTACATTTTTATTTATTTTTATGCCTACATATTGGCTACCTTTATTTTCTTACTTCCTGTTCTTTTGTTGTACGCATTCGACCTACTCTTGTCTAAAATGAATATATTATAGTAAATATACCTACTTACATTGAATTAAAGTAAATCTTCCATTTCAAGAAAATAACTATTGTAGTTATATTTTATATTGTGTGGAGCTACTTGTGCATCGAGAAAGCTTGAGCTGAGGTCCTGCATCGGACAAATTAAAAAATCAAACAACCAACCAACCAAAGACGTGCTGTCGAGCAGATTATAATTAAAGGTATAAAATGTTTTCATATAGTATGTGCAATTTTGAATCGGAAACGACTCAAAATTATAATCGACATTTATATAAGCACCGTGCCAGGAAATTTGGTAAATTTAAGTGCGGTCTAATGTTACCTTCGTATAGAAACCATTGATTGGTTTAGAAACACTCAACCTCCGAAGAAAAACAGAGAAATACTGGAAAAAAATATATAAGTGCAGTGTTTTTTCGTGCAATTTTAAATCATATAATTTGTTCGTGGAACCTGCAGGTGTAAAAAAAAAAAAACGGCCAAGTGCGAGTTAGACTCGCGCACCGAGGGTTCCGTTAAAAAAATATTTTTTTTTGTGATGTAGGTAACTACAAATTTACGGTTTTCGCAATTTTTCCTTTATCTGAGCTATAAGACGTTCCTTCGTACCAAATTTCAAGATTCTGAGTTCACGGGAAGTACCCTGTAGGTTTTGATTCTCTTGCGAGTGTCGAAAATTTGCGGAAATTTGCGGCATAAACGGCTGCATCTTTTGATTGCGTATCTTTTGGTTGCGTTGCGTCCAAGTCGCTATAAAAATAAAAAGAGGAATGAATTAAAAAAAAATATATAACAAACATAAACAACAGCCGACTTAACTTCATGTCCCTATGACAGAAGTCAAACGTCAGGCACTAATTTCGGACAAAGTTAGCGGCATTGCCAGATTTGCCATTGATTGCCCAAAGTCAGCTGAGTTTTCTAAAGATGGCTGACTTCGCTATGCCCCAGCTGCTGGAGTGGACAGTTTTTGGGTATATAAGAGCTCACAACTTTGATCAAAGTGCCAGTTTTTCAGGAACCGGTTAGTACAGAGCTACTACATGCCAGATCAGTGTAGCTTTAAATGCAACTTATCCAGAAAATAACGCCAAGATTTCGCTTTCGGGTTTCAGCTAAAATTAGAAATGTTCCTTCCGATAGACTTCACCTTTGAAGTTTCAGATAGGTTTGAGAAAGAAAAAATTTTCCTAGTTTCTGTTTCACCGTCGGGACTGCACATTTTGTGCGGGGAATTTTGTTGCACGCAATTGTATTACCACAAATATTGTATTTTTGTTTTGCTTGAAGAAATTTGTTTTTAATCAAAGGGGAGATATATTGAATAGTTTTATACTTTATTATTAGAACTTAAACATTTATTGAGTGAATAAATTGAATGATAACTTACACTTTTCTTTAATTCTTAAACCGCTACACATTCCACCATCCAACAGCTGAACAAGAAATACGACACGAATCGTAACCTGTTCAGGTCATCGTTTTTATTTCAGCTCAACATTTTGGCAGGGAACGAACATTCAGAACATTGCGCAAATCATTTAAATTTCGGCAATAAACTACAATGCCTGATAGAAAATTGTTGTAAATGGTTTGTAAATTAACATTTCACTCACTCAGAGAAAAACCACGTTCCTGGATTAAGAAAAAAAAATATTAAATTAAAAATGCCTGTTATTAAGACAAATCGGGGTTGATTTTAACACTTTTCTACTTAAATGAAGTAAAAACAATCTTGTTTTGTTTGTTACTCTGGCGCATGCATGAACTAAGAATATCTGCGGTTAAAGTAAGTATGAAAAAGCGAAGAGAAGCAGTTGTCTCCATATTTGTTCTTTATTTAAGAATGAATCGCTTTAACGACCCTTACGAAAAGAATGGATCGTGTTAAAAACAAACAAGTGGAAACAGAAAGGCGACGTCATTTCGATTGCTAGAATAGCACGTGCAGTCAGTACACTAGTTGAACACGAGTGAAATTGAATTTATGTGATTTAAAATGTTTGAAAACGACTATGAGTGCATTAACAGTGATGGAGTGTATTTAGTGCCTTATCAGACTTCCATTGTTGCCGCTGCCGCTGATCTACCTCAATAGTTTCCAGTTGAAGAAAATGCGCAGAATGAAGAAGAATCAGAAGATGATAAAAAATTAAAGGAAGTGCTGAAAGACTTTAATTTATCTTAAATATTTTCATTTTTATTATATATTTTGGTTTTTTGGGAGCTGGAACGGATTAATGGCATTTCAATTAATTTCAATGGGGAAAATTACTTTGAGATACGAGCAACTTGACATACGAGCAAGGTTACGGAATGAATTAAACTCGTATGTCGAGGTACCTACACGTTCGTATAGTCCTTCTATCGAAGGGTGGTCAACTTCCTCTACTTCCAAAAGTTTGTTGTTGTCTCAAAATCAACAGAAGACAACAGCTCCTGAAGAGTCAGACAAAATATGTAGTAATGAGTCAATATAAGAGCCTGCCGAAGTTGAACTAATTAATTTATCATCTGTAACATCAAGTCGACTTTTTGATGACGTATAATTATATCATGAAATTATAAAACCTTTAAAGTACCGCACCTATTATCTTTTAGCTGTTGACATCATTTCAAACACCAACAGAGTGTGGAACAGTGAATAATTATTTACACTCAACAACAGGAAAAATTATCGAAGGCCTTTTCAATAAATTTGGAAAACTGGAAAAGGCCCAGCGAAACCTGTTGGCGACATTAATTACACAAGGGAACAAGGGTCAGACAACCAGAACAGTAATCATATATTTTTGTTGCACTACCTTCATCTTTCACCCAACAAGTCATCAAAGTCGTGTGACAGGTGTCATATAAGTTTTATTCACAGTTTCATATTTCGCTAGCATTAGCCTCCTGTACACAAATCCTCACAATATATTATGCACAATATTTCGGGTAAACAAGATTTTTTTCTGTTATTACATAAAGTTAAGTTAGTTAGTTACGTTAAGATGTTTTTTACATAAAAATATGGCTAGTCATCAAAGAAGAAAAATGTTGCTACGTGTGCGGATATTACGTAGTTAAAAATCTAAAAAAAAAATTACGGAAGAGATAAAAGCAGCTTACTGCTCCTATTTTGGATTTACGATTGAAGATATTGAGAACTCGTGGATACCTCAAATGTGTTGTATTTCTTGTTTGAAACTTCAACTTCAAATTTAAATAATTAAGACGATCATGATCTCCGAGCCGAAGTAGCTCTAGCTCTGCTCCAGCAACCCAAGTTTCTGTTGAACGGGCATTTAGCGCCCTTTCTACTATGTATTTTAACCAAAATGAGGTCAAAGTGATCGAAAGAAACAATTAATAATATTTTAATTGTAAAACTCAACGACAATGTTTTAAATAAAATATGTATTGACATTTAATTTATAATAAAAACGTATAAAAATTGTTCATTGATTCTTATTTTTGTGTGGTGTGAAATTTGATTCACGAACGATTCTTTTACGAATCAATCGTTAGCGAAAAGTATTTTTCAATTCCCTAAAGATAAATTTCGCTCGCGAACGGAGAATTTTAAAAATAAAACTCATTTTATAAAATTCGGGAGCGAATTCAAAATAAAATTCTTTGGTTATTATTCGCTCACGAGCGAATTTAATTTTTTCAGTTCTCTGAACCCTGGCCAAATATCCTGATTCTTGTTTAGCTATATGGACATTTATCCAGCATGAAATTTACGGGATATTCACAGAATATGATGTGAATCTTGTTGCACTTGCAACTTTAAAGTCAGATTTGAACGCTGTGTAACTGATCACACTTTGCATATTAAAGAGCAATAATTGAAGTCTGAATAATACTCGATTAATTTATTTCTGAATTACTTTTTAAGTTTACATTTTCCGTGTAACATGAAGTGTTTTAAATGTAACAAAGAGTTTAACTCTTGTAAAATTTTCATGAAACATGTCAATCCCTATATACAGTGTTGTGCAAAACCTAAGCAACTTTTGCAATATAGTTATTCAAAGTTGTGTACTTTTATTCTGACAGCATTTAAGAAAAATTAAATTAAATTTTACATTTGTACGAAAAATATTTTGATTTCACATCCACAAATTGTATTTCAGTGGATAAGTAAAATTATAACTTAACGGACGCAGTCAAAGTGGAATGGCGGAAAACGGAGTGACAGATCGGTTGTTTTGCAAGTAATATGGCGGTTTGTTTACGCGATGTCGGTTTATTTTGCGTGCAGTTTTTTTAAAGGTATTTAAGTGATTTTCAAGTGATTTAAGTGAAAACTAGTGTAGTGCAGGGTGCAATAGGTATATATCGGTGAAATTGTGCAGGTAAAAATCAATTATGGAGGCGAAATATTCCACTTGAAATTTCAAAAAATTTCAGAAATTAAAAGTGGAATATACAAAAATATATTCGAATAAATGGCCGAGCGCCACCGAATTATATTTCCTCCTACTGTTTTACGTCGAATAGGAAGTTTCCTGCACAATTTCACCGTAAATACAACGAAACACCTATTCTTCAGTTAGACCCTAAACTTAAATGAAACAATTATAGGTACTTATGTTAAACGTGAAATACAATTGATCTTAATTTTTACGTGAAATTTCTTTTTATATTATCTTTGCCAATAGTTATAAAGTGCAATCATTCATATTTTAGTTCATTTAAAAATTGCTTTGAAATTATTCCAGACAATGAAGTCGATACCTTAATTAGTATTAATAATTTTCAGTACAAACAACCTTGTGAAAGTCTTTATGTTAAAGAAAAAATCGCGAAGAAACACTACCTTTTTCAACTTCCAGGGGTGATTGCGGCCAAGGGGTTGGGGGTAGGGGGTGGTTTTGGACTTTTTGGAAAGGGCTTTAATATAGTGATCTTTTGAGATCGGTTTGGGTTCGCTGCGATGCGTAGAAAAAAAGATAAAAATAGCCATATAAGGCAACATCCTGATTTACGAATCACCCTGTAACTGCCAAACGGTGCGAGATGCCCCCCCACCCATACGATTTTTTGCTTGTCGCGGTCTGACCTTTCACCTCCTGCAGTATTGACCTCTCACCCTGGAACACCCTGTATACAATCCAGAAAAGTGTTAATTTTATTCCAAAATTTTCGACCGTGTACAAAGCTAATGGAAAATTGGACGAATTTACACGAACAAAACTAATAAATTTAATTTACTGGGAATATTTTTAAATATAGCGTTGTACTCAGAACTTCCGAGATAGATCACATTGCAGAACAAATTATAAAAGAATTTCCAAATGAAAACAAGGTAAGGTTTTTCAAATAAATAAGCTTTAAAAATATTATTCACTTATTTGCTAGAGAATATATTTCACACCACGCACAGAAAAATGTCCACCAGGAGGAAAATTTTATTAAACATACAACAATCGTTTGAAATGCCTAAGAAAAAAAGTAATTTTAACCGAGTAAACCTTAATTTCTGACATTAAAAGCTTAATTGTTTACAATAATTTTTTTATCTATTAAAATTTCGAACTTTCTTTTTAACAGCCGTCATGAATCTTTGCAAAGTATCATTTACTTATACGACACTTAAGTATTTTCACTAAAAGCGCGCAAAATTGCCGCATAGGATCGTGTAAAACTTTTCTATAGTTCTTATTATCTTCTTTCAGCTGATGAAATTGAATAACTCAAAATCTTTTTGAAGTACAACCAGGACGATTGGCCAATTTGTACAAAAAAATTGGTGCAGCTATTCCCGTACAGGCAAAATTATTATAAAGAACACCTTAATTTTTCTTTAAAATCCGTAATATCGGATTGGCCGATCTTAAATCACAGCTTGGGTTATACATTGGTACATTACTTATATCCAAATTGCTTTCTTTTTGTGTTAAGTATATTATTTTTATAGATATGTAAAGAGTTTTCACTTCTTTTCGGTGAAGAAAAATCACAGGGACTTTTGAAAAAATGGTCAAATTTTATGCTTAAGTTTCCCACTTTGGAAGACAAGGTTAAAGACAAGTCTGGTCGGCTACTATGGGATTCATTGCTAAATACTTACATTAAATTTTTTCCTTTAAAATTATTTTTACTAATTGATAAATTATTTAGATTCAAGAAATCTCGTTTTGGCTTTACTTCTGCACTGCATATTACAACCTGTCAATTGCAGTGAGAATGACCTTCTACACACTGTCGATTCAAAATCAAAAATGTACCGCGAAATGGGTCTGGACTGCCAGCCATATATGTTAGCCATTGGTGAAACAGTTTTTGATATCAAAACATTTTTTGTAAAAATGGAGAATACGATTTACAAGTTCGATAGCTTTCTGAAAGCACTTGACGTCTGTTTCAAGATTTTCAATATGTTCAATTTAAAGTACATGTTCAGGCATTGCCTTCAAATTTTTGAATTTATTTGAATTAATTTAGTTGCCATGTAAACTTGTCAACATTTATAAGGTTTATGCGAATTAAAGTTCACTAGCTGCGTGTGTGACTTGCCCCGTACTCTTTCGATGGCGAGCCGCAGACCAGGACACACGAAAGCATAGTTTTCTTAATTTTTATTAATCGTTGGACAATTTAATTGGGGTAAAAAGGCTTGCCCCAACAGTACACTTTAGAATGCGAATCAGTTTGGCTTTTTTTCGAAAAGTTCTTTTATGAAATTTCAACTTCAGAAATAAGACTTCCATCATCAGTGGCTAGCCTTTTAATAGACTTATCGTAAATTTACAAGTGACAGGGTTTATTTTATTTTATTGCCAAATTTTATTAGTATTTATTTGCTTAAAATGGGTCCTTATATTTGTTTTACTTGCAAAGGATATTTTCAGGAAGTTATAAAACTAATCACTCATCTTAAGTACAGTAATACCCCGACTTACGCTACCTCGTTTTACGCGGTTTTTCTTTTTGATAATCACGCACATCGGCGTGTTCGGTTTACGATAAGTTCGAACGAGTTCTGTGTGGCATAACAATTCCAATTCCGTAAAACATTACGTAGGGGAGACTGGGGCTGGTTGTGACAGGGGTAGGTTGTTACAACGACAACGGTGACTTTACACAGAAACGCAACAGTAACGCTAGAAAGAGAAAGATGATCATGCCATGATCAAGACATTGAACAAACTCATTCGTTAGACCCAGTTGAATCGGAAAATCAAATGAGGATTTCAAACTTAACAGAAGGCCTCAGTACAGGGGGTTACAAATTTTAGGAAAAATAGATTCCAATGAAGAGCGCATGTCTACTATAAAACGAGAATTAAAAAAGTTACTGGTATGCTACGAGGAAATTTTACGTGAGAAGAAGAAAAACTTAACTCGTCAACCGACATTGTTAGAATATATGAAGCCCTCGACATCAAAATAACTTTGATTTACGTTGTTTTATTCCTACTAATGTAAATTGTTTTAATTATCTAACATTTTATTAAACATGTTTCTTCTAAATTATTGTTTTCTTTAGACTCTGGTCCCGATTACACAAACTTTATACGTATTTATATGCAAGGTTGAACCCGACTTACGCGAATTCGACTTACACGGCTACCTCTTGGTCCCACCTATGGCGTAAGTCCTGGGTATTACTGTATATACATATTTTGTCAACTAATAATAAGTTTATTTGCGCTCAAGAAAATTGTCCTTAAACCTTTACTAATATTAGCTCATTTAAAAAACATTTAAAAATTTATAAGTACCCCTCATTGAATGCACAGAATACAAATGAAATTCCTAAAATATGCAACCCTGAAATGAATACAACTGAAGAAGGAAATAGTCAAAATATTGATACTCAAATTGAGGTAGTGCCATTCGACCTATCGCAGTTTGAGAGTTCTTTTAGAAATTCGTCTTTGATGTTTTTATGTAAACTGCATGATACAACAAATTTATCTCGCAAGTGTGTAATGAAAATTGCCACTGATAGGTATAAATGAATATTTTCTTTGTTTAATTTCTACAATACTTAAAAATATTTCAAATGATCCTTGCCTTTGTAATATAGCAGATATTTTGAAATAACTTTCAGCAATTCTTGGCACACCTTTCGAGAATTATCATACTGAGCATCAATTAATTAAAGCTTTGGAACAAAAAAATTTGATACAGCTTTCCTCACAATTTATAATTAATAATGAAATAGATACTGTAATAATTAATAACGAACCTACCTTAGACGTTAAAGCATACAAAGGAGTCCTCATGCCTATAAAGTTCCAACTTAAGCAATTTTTTGAACTAGGTAGGTACCTCATGTATTTGAGAAAACTATGAAAAATTTAGAATCACTTGAAAATGGAGACAGTATACAAAATTTTGTTAATGGTAATTTGTGGAAAAATGTACGTCAAAAATATCCTAATAAAAACTTAATTCCATATTTCCTCTATATAGACGATTTTGAGGTTAACAATCCATTAGGATCTCATAGGGGAACACATAAAGTTACTTCCATATATTATTCTATTCCTGTGCTGCCCGCAGAGTATCTTTCAAAGCTGGAAAATATTTTCATTGCAATGTTATTTAAATCTGTAGATAACAAAAATTATGGTAACGATAAATCCTCTTATTAAAGAAATTGAAGATTTGCCGAACAATGGCATAAGTATTCAAATAAATGGAATAAATATTCAAATATTCTTTATCTTAGGTCTTATACTTGGTGATAATCTTGGTCTTAATAAGATACTTGCATATACGACATCTTTTAACGCCAACCATAATTGTCGGTTTTGCAGACGTAAGAACGATATATCTAAAGATGTAAATGAATATGAGGAAGATTTACGTAATGAACATAATTTTTTGTTAGATTTAGAAAAAAATGATAGTAAAAATACATATAGAGAACTCTTTAGTGAATAAAATTAACAATTTCCACGTCACGTCCAACTTTGCCGTTGATATAATGAACGACATTTTCGAGGGAATATGCCACTATAACATGTTTAAAATAATTCTATATTTCATAAAAGAGTATTTCCATGAAGCTTTACCCTACTGTGGTAAAAATTCTAAACTAAAACAAAAACCATATCTGGAGTTCTAAATAATCATAACTCTCAAAAATTTGTAAAATAAAAATTTTAGCTCTTTTCCAAAATTATATAAATTAATCAGTTTGTATGTCAACCTCCTTTGTTCTACGTAGCGCCTTCTTTTTTTTAAAGTTAGCTCGCTATTGCGCCATTTTGTGGACAGCTTGTCAGTCTGCACATTACTGTGGCGCGAAGTGCAAGTTTTTGAGATTCCTGTGCAAGTGATTTTAATAATTTCAAGTAAGTATTACTTTTGATTTACTACGCTTTTATCAGTGAGTGTAATAATGTCGCACCCTTTACAAAAAAATACGCAAATAGTTTTACTGCGACGTAAATTATAACCTTAAAATCTTTGTACCTTGTAATAATAAGCTTACTTTAATAATCAACACGGACGAGTTTCAATACTGGATAGAAACTTTAGGTGTCTTTATTTTGATGATAAATATATGTCACACCCGTTACATTTTTTTTTTTTAATTTTATATTAGGTTGTTTGACGTATAATTTGAAATTTATTTGTTGCCAGATATGAAAGCCACCAACAGAATGCAAAAGCATCGAAAAAAACTGAAAGAAAATAAAGAAAATTACGAAACACATTTGCCAAAAGAGAGAGAAAGAGACAAGAAAAGAAGAGATGCCAAGAAGGCTTCAGCGGATGCCGAGAGAAGCGGCGCAAACGTGACCGAGAAAGACAGAGAGCACTGAGATTAAAGAAGAAGAACGAAATACTCCATCTGCCTACCCAGTCGACGTCATCACCTATTGGAACTTATAAGTCAAAAAGATCATTTAAAAAAGCTATAACCCAAATCAAACGCGCGCTGCCTGCTAGTCCGTCTAAAAGAGTGGCAGTTCTAAAAGAAATTGCCATTGAAGTTTTTCCGACAAGTGCTAGACGATTTTTCCAAAGGAAAAAACTTCTGCTAGTCTATCCAAAGAGACCGTAGCTCAGATAGAAGCGTTTTACCAGCGAGATGATATAAGTCGTGCAGCACCTGGCATAAAAGATTATAAATCGGTGAAAGATCCCACAACAGGAGAACGTCAGAGGCTGCAAAAGAGACATTTAGTAATGAGTATCGGCGAATGTTATAGATTATTTAAAGAAGAATATCCGACGCTTAAAGTTGGCAAGACAAAATTTTACGCTGCAAAGCCAAGCCATGTCCGACGAGTAAGTGAAATCCCGCACGAGGAATGCGTATGTGTGTACCATGCCAACTTTAACTTTCTGATTGAAACAGCCAATCATATATTTGCTTCATTCCCTTCTTCTGCTAAAAAACTTCTAGAAGAAGTTTGTTGTAATATAGAAAGTGAAGACTGTATGACAAATAAGTGTACACAGTGTGATAACGTAACTGATATAATGCCTTTGACATTTGATCGTGACGCAATCATATCATGGAACCAGTGGAAAGAACATGAGGGTCGTTTACAAGTTCAATTGGAGACAGGCACCATTGCTGATTTCATAAAATCATTTGAGGCCCAACTAAAAAATTTTAAGACTCACTGGTTTGTGAAAAAAGTTCAGAGCAAACACTTCCGCACATTGGCGACATCCACAGGCCACTGTTTTTACCGGATGTGCTTGGGTACGAGAAGGAGTTATAGAATCTCGATCTTACGCAATCATTAGCGAGGACCTTAGCCACAACAAAGTCTGTGTTTGGGTGTTCATCAAAATGAAGAACTGACAACCTACAAGAAAATCAGGGTAGTTCACATCTTCTCGGATGGCTGCGCAGCACAGTTCAAGAATGGGAATAATTTGTACAATATTTGTACAGCTCCAGAAGATTTCGGAGTAGACATAACTTGGTCATTCTTCCCGACTAGTCACGGAAAAGGTGCCGTTGACGGCATTGGTGCGGTCGTTAAGAGGACGTTGTGGATTTCTATAAAAGCTCGGGAAATCATCCTCAACATTCCACGAGATTGCTATGAACATTTGAAGAAAAAGGGATCAGGAACCGTCAAAATTTTCTACCAGTCCAATGAGGACATTAAAGAACATCAACCATTGTTGGAAATACGACGGAAAGGCGTTAAACCGATCAGAAATCTACATGGAAAGCACTATTTTCAAAAGTCACATGAATCGACAAATTGCATCAAAGGTGGTCGTACTGTTTCTTCCAAAATGGAAGAAACCTGCCTGAAGATCCTACGTCAAGACACTCGTTTGCGTTATTCTGACATCTATACGGATTCCGAAAGTGTTTAGAGTAATTACATATAATTTACAAGCGAATTTTTCAAATTAGGTGGGCAATTGCACAATCGTCAAAAGAAATTATTAATTTTAGACCAAATCTCATGTTAATTTCCTGTGTTTTCTTATCTGGAATGATTTTTAATAAAGCAATGTTGATTATAGAGCGAGAGCCCGCCGCAAAAATTTGCTACGATCGGCCAACAGCATGAAATGTTGTTGAAACGTTAGTACGTACAGTAACCATTCATAAAATATCTTAGTGCCTGGGCAGAGTCTGATCCAAGAAGAGATATATCGTTTCATCTTGTCATTTTTTTGGACCATAACTATACCCATAAGGTAACAGTTTGAAATTATGTTTAAAATGTACTTCAAGGTGAGTAAAAAAAGAATATATACCAGTGCCTTCTTAAAACCTGTGCTAATGTCTTGGCACGACCCTTTTTTCCATTGTTTCTTTGAAGCATTCTTATACCCATCGAGTAACAGCTTAAAATTATAACCAAATTAAAGTTTAGACGTTTCTCTAATAGAAAATAAATAAGTGCCACGTCTCTGCTTGAACTCAACACCTGGCACGAAGCTTCATATGTTTCAGTGCTGTGCTATTACTAGTGTAAGATATATTGGAATTCAGGTATAAATAAATAATTATTGAATAAGCAATTACAAGGATTTCATAATAATATTTTCTATTTATTTTAACATTTTAAAAAGTACAAATTTATAATACTGTCGTCCACAGAAGAAATTCTGAAAGAAGTTATCAGAGTGAAATCTGGCAACGATGTTCCAGCGGCGAATAGATAATAGAGATGCTGACCACCCTTGAGACAAACATTAAGAGTTTCAATTATTAGACCAGTTCTGTTACAGTCCATACGTGTTCTGTTAGAGCGTCTAATAATTTTTAGAGTACCTATTTTTATTATTTTTTCTTTGTGTTTTGTGTGTGGTCGTGGTGAGAATGTAAGAAACTTTGATGAATTTAAATTCGAAAAGGCTAGATGTAATGTCCATGTTTCAGAAGGAAAAAAGACACAAGTATCATGTTGTTGATTTTCCCGCAACAATGACTGCTGCTGGATATCATCCCGATTGTTATGAAAAATTCGTTGTACTAAAAGCAACATTTAGCAAGATTATGAAATAATGTTACAGCGTCTAAGAATAAGTACTATCACGGTAATAGTACCAATAAGTGCAAAGATGATAGTTTTTCTCATGTTGGTGTCCTTTTCTAATGATTGTAAACGAAGCATGTGAAGCGTTCAATGAGTAGAAGTATTGAAAAAGGAAATATAATGTTTTAAATAATAATAATATATTTTTGTGATATCATGGTAACATCCTCGAGAGCCATCAGGACCATCGAGATTCCACTTCTTCTCATCTGAGAACACGATCTTAAAATGATAGATATGTCTATTTGATTCAAGTTTTTTACATTTATTTTTTTACGTATCCGATTCTAATTTGTGTCAACGTTATTCCTTGCGAAGTGTAACCTGGCCTCTGTGTTTGGCATTTAATTTTGTCACTAGTTTTCTTTTTTGGTATTGAATGAACGTTTTAGGATTCTCCAAACGGTAGAACGCAATATTTTAGTATCTACCATTGCTGTAACCTGGTTAAGGGATGTAGACGCAAGATGCGCGTTCAATTCTCCTTTATGCAGATCGTTTCTGAGTGCCATACGAATCTGGATAACTCAAATTATTTTGAACAGCACACAAACTTCTTTTAATTTTTCGCGAAATCTCTCTCAAGCCATAGTTCTCCGCATGAAAAGCATTAATAAACCCCTTTTCTTCGTCACCCACTCACTCACTTTCCCACGTGGCATTTTGAGTAAATTGATAGGATTTGAAAAAATCAATTAAAAATCTATCTCTTAATTATCGCGTTTTTACTATTTTGGCACTTTGTTTGTTTACATAGCGAGAATACTGTTAGCTTAAAACTTCGCATTTTTACTCTGTACTATTTGTACACTTAAATGGAACATTTTAGAAAAGCAGTGGTGTACAAATATTTAGTGCCGCCTCATATTTTTTTAAAAAATATTTGAACTTATAAATATGAAACGGACTATATCTTTTTCTAATATGAGATCTGTCTCAGTAGCATGAATTCAGCATAGAAAAGTCAGAATAATACCATACTAACGCCGAACATTCGTTCCCTAAACTTACCTTTGTGCCGCATACCTGTGAAGAATATCTAAGCATATAACAATAGCATAGGTCTGAAAAATATGAAGCTTCGTGCCAGGTGTTGAGTTCAAGCAGAGACATGGCACTTATTTATTTTCTATTAGAGAAACGTCTAAACTTTAATTTGGTTATAATTTTAAGCTGTTACTCGATGGGTATAAGAATGCTTCTAAAAAACAATGGAAAAAAGGGTCGTGCCAAGACATTAGCACAGGTTTTAAGAAGGCACTGTTATATATTCTTTTTTTACTCTCCTTGAAGTACATTTTAAACATAATTTCAACCTGTTACCTTCTTATGGGTATAGTTATGGTCCAAAAAATAACAAGATGAAACGATATATCTCTTCTTGGTTCAGACTCTGCCCAGCCACTAAGATATTTTATGAATGGTTACTGTACGTACTAACGTTTCAACAACATTTCATGCTGTTGGCCGATCGTAGCAAATTTTTGCGGCGGGCTCTTGGACTATTAGAACATTTTTTATTTTACGATAAAACTTGAAAAACCATACAGTGTCGCACCCGTTACATTTTCAAAAAATTTTTATAAAGTACATTATACATGTTTGTACATTTCGAATAACGTAGTTATTTGAGATAATTATTCAAGTTTTACATAAAAAAATCTTACTGTCCTACTTTCATCGAAAATTTTACAGGTGTTTAACTGAAAATCATCTTGGTCGCATTTGGCGCATCTAAGGTCACGCGATTCATGACGTTGTATAAGTTTTTCATTACAAGTCTCTATACAGATCTTGTTTGAGTTAAATATCTAATTTTTCATACTATTTTTCTTTATAAACGTAATTTGATATATCTGAACAAACACTTTATTATCTTGAAAAAACGCAGTGTCAGTATCGCACCCGTTACAATGGAAATACCCATATTGGACGATGTACATATTTTATATCGCTAACGATATAATTTTATCAGTAAAAGCTTTGCTTCTACAATTACACATCTCCGTGGCAATTTGCAGTGTAAAAACAACCAGAAACGCGAATGACGCCTTTTAATATGTAAAACATATGAAATCAATCACATTTTGTAGCATTTCGCATTGTTTTTCTCTGAGTGTGTCGCTGAAATGGCCATTTGTTAGAAGAAAGTATTAGAGATAACAACATTCCCACAAATTAATTCAATCCCCGGTAATTTAATAAAATGTCATAATTTATACTATACTACATACATAATTTATACTGCTGATAATATGAAAAAAGCTTTAACAAATATCTAGAATGGCATGTGTGAGAAAAGCGTCCCAAGTTTCAGATCAAAAATTTTAATGTGGATGAGGCTCTTTTGACGACAAATTATAGAATTAATAAAACTTTTAGTGCAGAGCAAGAACAAATCTTAAAAGAATATTTTAAATAGTGTGCATTACTATTTTACGGATTGTGTACGAGTGAATGCCGAAGAGTAGCATATCAAATGGCACTTGCAAATAATTTAAAAATGCCGGATTCGTGGCAAAAAAAGGAAATGGGAGACAAATACTGGCTTTAAAATTTTAGGAAGCGAAATCCAGAACTAACTTCGGTTTGGGGTCGCTGCGATGCGTAGAAAAAAAGATAAAAATACAAGAGCGGTTCCCACATAAGGCAACATCGTTATTTACGAATCACGCTGTAACTCCGAAATGGTGCGCGATGCCCCCCCACCCATACAATTTTTTGTTTGTCTCGGTGTGGCCTTTCACCCCCTGCAGTATTGACCTCCCACCTCTGAACACCCTGTATGTTGTTCGGAAATTCGCCTCAACCCAGTGGTTCCTCGTTCTGGTTCCGAAATTAGTTTCCGAATACGGCTATACTGGAGTTAATTCCAGAGCTGATTTCCGCCCATGTTCTCTCATTCCGTAAAGTAAAATCGAAAAGAGCTTTCAAAACTCGAAATACTGAATTAAGTGTTCTAAAATAGTTTTAGAATAATACCTCCAAAACTACAATCGCAAATAAAAAAATCACAGACACATCGAATTACAATTTTCAGATTGTTTTCTTCGCTTTCAGTCAAGTGAATAAACAATTCCTGTCCTGGAAGCTTTTAAATTTTCCGCCTTTTGAAGGCGTTTATCTCGCCTAATGCGAAAAAAATAGACAGATATATGTTTCCTATATCCGAACTCTTCTTAGGTGGGAATTACCAAAAATGTGCACCATTTGTGAGACAGCAAATAGAACGGAACATTTTTATGTCAGTATTACATATTCGTTTACAACTGCGTTTTAGATATCCCTTTCTGCTTTCATCGTTATACACGAAGAAGAAGAAAACCGCATTTTGTGGTGAAATCGCAACCACGTGACACTGTCATATGTGAGGTGAATCTGTTCTCTTGGTTATAACGGGTTATAAATTTGTCCCGATTGAAATTGTAAGACGTTTTTCTGCGCAATAAGTAAACGAGCCCAGGATTAACGCTGATCAAATAAAAGGAAGCAGTTGCCGCGCGTTGACACTGAACTTGCAATTTAAGTTGCTTTTTATTCAAATATTTTACCACCTGCAAAAAAAAAAAAATATAATCGCAGAAGGCGTTAAAAAGGATCAACAATTTTCAAAAATAACGGCGCCAACTTCACAGGGGTTAGATGCTTGGATGCTAAGAAATCCAGGTAAACTAGTTACGATTTATGACATTGGTGATATTGTTGGCAGGGCTTTTTTGAAAGTCATGACTCCACTTAACATAACAAAATCATTTAAAGCATGGGGCATCTTCCTGTTCGATAGAAATTTGTTTGATGATGCTGATTTCTTTCCGTCGTTATTTACTGACCGCCCATGTCCTAATTGTGCACCACACGGCCACATGGAGAACGAGCTACAATACAACCAATACCACCAGCTCAAGATTGTATCGATTTAAATATTCCAGGTCCGTCTACAAAAGATTCAACTCAATCTACAGCTACTATCGGGCTAACTTGCGACGTTCAAGTGACTCTGACGTTACAATATTTGAAGAAGATATTCAATATGTATCAAATTTAGCAGAAGAAGCTTCGGATGCAATGCGACTACCTTCAGACAACCTAGCCATACACATGACAAACACGATTCTCCATCAATCATGCAAGATTCAAATGATGTACCTATCCAATAAACCACTGGAATTAACTTCCGACACGTTCCAGCAACCTTTGTTTGCGCCTCAAGTTGAAAATTGTGATACAATATTCCAAAAATCTTCAACTCTTCACGGAAACTCAAACACTTCAGGCGTATACCGCTACCTACAACATTGACAGAGTTGAATGCCAGTAGAGGTCCGCTAACTTCCGCAGAACCAGCTTCCTCCATTGGTGATAAAAAAAACAGTCACAGTTGTATCTCCCTTTCACTTCAGAGACCCAATTAAGTCAACGTCAAGAAAATCCAAACGGAAACCAGGGAAATTAGGGAGAAGTTTAATCGCAACTGATAGGAAAATATCAAAGAACAAACACAAAGTGATTCTGAAGAGGAAAATGAAGAGCCTGTTGAAGTACCGTATCAAGAGTCTGATGAGGATAACGATTGGCCTGATGAAGAAATCTAAAATAATTTTATTCTTATTACTGAAAATTATTTGAAAAAGCCATTACCTCATATACCACAAGAAGATGAATATGTTTTGGTTGAGTTTAATACAAAGAAATCAAAAATATAGTACGTTGGTAAAGTGCTAGGAAGTCGTAATAGCAAATTAGAATATGTTGCGTAACGATACCGATCGATAGTATTATCGATATTTTGAAATTGTAACGATGGGTACCGTTACGCAACCATAACCCTCCCTCGACAACATTTAAAGTTGCCGTAAACATGACACGGGCGACAGCTCCGGTTTTGTCTCGCCCGTGCAAGAATGCGCTGAACCAGCAGCGTCGCCCGCTGAGTTCGTGGGAAATGCGCGTGAAAGTGCAGCGTGAGAAACGCGCACTCAGCGCGCTTCCCGCAGGCCGCCCGGGAACCTTATGTTCTCGGCAGCTTAGCGAAGTTAGTTGCTGTCGAACTTTAAAACGGTGATTACCGAGGTAAAAGTATTTTAGATTGTGCATTAATTATGCCGGGAGTAAAACTTAAAAGGCGAGCCAGGAGCGGCATCGATCGGGAATAAGGAGTTGGAAAAGTACAAGCAAAGTGTATTCGGGAAGAAACTAATAAATGATTGTTGGAACGTAAACACCGACGTTTTTAGATTGGTACTGGCAAACACTCCTGGCATCCAGAGGAACGTAATACGGAGTACGAAAATATTGTTGTACACAAAAAATATACAACAATTGGCGCAGCCGGTAGGATCAAGGAAGCCCAGCCGAGCCTGTAAGAGCTTGAAAAACCTGGATCCTGCGAACTTTTGGGCTTTGCGAAGCCCCATCGCTCCAGGGTATTCAACTATAGTTGCCTCTGCTCCAGGTGAGCAAGCAATTACCCTAAGGGAGGACAACTTTAGTCGCCGCTGTTCCAGGCGAACAAGCGATCTCCCCGTGAAATCCCCAGTCGTGCAAAAAGGCACCACCGAGGGACTGTAATTATTTAGTGATCGCCCCAGGAAGGAAGTGAATGTCAGGCGAGGACTCACCCGCCTACATCCCAGCTGAGGAGGACAAGACAGCAACTCCAACATCGAGGGAGCACCCCGCCGCCGTTTCAACAGCAGCATCGAGGGCACAACCTCAGCTTCAACATCGAGGGAGCACCCCGAGGCCTCAACAACAGCATCGAGGGAGCAACCCGCCGCATCGGCTACAACATCGAATGGTGCAACCCAGCACCTCGACACCACCCGAAGTAGCAGCACACCAGCCAGGCCTAAGGGTTAGGAGCGGAACGGTGATTTCCCGTTTTTTACCAGTAAGTCTAGAATATCATTTAAAATTTTTGTTAGAAAGGGTGCGAGCGTCAGAAGCCGGATTTACAAATCGGCATTTTGATTTAATCAATAAAAAATTTGAAGAAACTAGCGAGCAGAGAGAAGCTCGCATAGTAAAAGCTAAAAAAAACTCAGAGGAATTCCGAGAGGAAATAAGGAAATTTAAAGAACGCTCGCAGCCTTTCCGCCGTATTAGATAATACGGGTGCTGTAGATTTAAGGTTAAAAAGTGAAAGTGCTAGTGAAGTAGAATCAATAATTCACGGCCTGTCCGGGTGGTCCTTCAAAGTGCAAAAGGTACCTAATCGAGACGAAAAACAGCAACTTACAGCAAAAAGTAGGGCAAGAAAACTATACAATCAATACCTCACTAAATTTGAGTGCTGTATTATGGATGACGAGACGTACTGCGTAGCTGACTTCAATCAAATTCCGGGAAAGGAATATTACGTGGCATCGAAGAGAGGAGAAGTGCAGGAAAAATTTAAACAACGGAAGGCTTCTAAATATCCTAAAAAATATTTGGTTTGGCAAGCCATTTGCTCATGTGGTAAAAAAAGCAAAACTTTTATCACAACGGGAACAATTAATGGCGAAATTTATACCAATGAGTGTTTAAAAAAACGGCTGTATCCATTTTTGTTGTCGCACAGTAAATCCACTTTCTTTTGGCCAGATCTTGCCACCTCGCATTACTGTAAATCAGCAATAGATTTTTATAAAGAAAAAGGAGTCGTCGTAGTTCCAAAAGATGCAAATGCACCAAATTGCCCCGAACTTAGGCCAATTGAAAAATATTGGGCCCACATCAAAAGAAAATTGAAAACATCGAAAGGGCAAGCGGGGGACTTGAAAATTTTTCGTCGCAAGTGGAACGCAGCTGCCAATCAAATAAGCCAAAGTGATGTTCAAACTCTTATGAAGCAAATTAAAAGTAAAGCGCGTTCTTTCTTCCATACTTAGTTATTTTTGATTTATTATGTACATTATATTTCTGTTACATTATTATTAAGTGAATTGTTAAAATAAATTTTTGTTTGTTCATTTCTTTACCTCTTTTTCCTATCAAAGTAAGTGGCCAATTTTTTTCTGACTCATTCTTTATATAAGGTTATCGTTAAGAATTTGATTGTAGTCTAGATAAAGATTTGGTCCTATATAGCTACTAGGTCCCGCTTAGGGAGTAATCCCTACCTATCTTAGCCACAGAAATTATTATAGTTAAGAAGGGATATATAAAATTATCAGGTACGTTGGCGACGGCCAGTGAATTATAAGTATTGATAATGTTACTATGTAAACCTATAGATTCGATCCGATTATTAAATATGTCAAAAGTCAATTAAGTTCCGCGTTTGACTCTCTCTCTCCTATTTCCTCCATTCTACCTTTCAGCCGGTACCGTTAATGTAATTTAAATTTTCAAGGGACCTCCCCATAAAAATTTTGGGCCAAGGGGAGGTCACAGGGTGGTTGGGGCTAGGCCAGGGTGGTTCATTTCATCAGAACCCCCCCCTGAGAGTCAGTCACGGGCAGATGCAGGGGTTCCGCCCACACTGTCCTTTTCCGCCCTTTGCGATTCGTCGCCTCCCGTTTGCGAGAATTTTTTCGTTATCGCCGGTGGCCGTTCCGGCGGCTAAAAGCGGTTTTTTGGCAAACCCCCCACACTACCGCAAACGCTAGCCTGCCAGCTCTCGCGGCCGCATACCGCCGGACGGGGTGCTTTAGCCCGGCCCCGAGTCCACACAGCTATAACAACCTCTATTTTGCTAAATTACTTGAAAAATCCAACGGGGCATAGATTTTGCGAGATGTTTGCACTAACGGTTGGATATTGAATTCCAGGTGGCCGTTATAGCGCATTTCAGTTCGCTAATGCCATAGTATTGCCGCCCATTTTCGTAAATAAGCCTTGCAAGAAGTCCCCACAAATTTTCTATGAGATTTAAGTCGGGACTTCTTGCAGGCGAGTTCAGAGAAGTAATATTTTTGGAGCTCATCCATTCTTTCACCTTCTTTGCAGTATGCATGGCGGCATTATCTTGCTGAAAGGTGAAATCCTTCTGCCTGGTCTACCATCATGCACTCCAACATCTCTTAATAAACATCCACGTTCATTTTACAGGGTAAAAAGGCGAATTTATTAGTACCATTGGCCCTGCATCCTCCCCAAACCATTACGCTGCCTCTACCAACATTTCTTGACATTCTAACTTGCAATATTAAAGTTCTCATTCAAAAATAGAAGTTTTGACCATTCAGTTATCCAACTTGTGTGATTTCTTGCAAAATTTAGGGCTTGCTTGTTTATGCAGTAAGAGCTGGTTTTCTCAAGAATTTTTTGAAAATCATGTTTCATCGTTGTGCAAAATTTGTTGCACATGACACGCAGTGACAGAAAGGCTCAACTCCTTCAAAATTTGTGTTGCATATGAATAATTTTTTTTTGAATTTAAGAAACAATTTGCCTTTTTTCCCATTTTTTGTTGTTGTTTCGATGGGACTTTTTTCCCATAGTTTTCTTTTAGGGTTAAGAAATTTCGTACAACGGCCCGAGAACGATTGATTTTTATCGCAACTTGCTGCAGTGGCATCTACATATCGTGGTATGCGATCATTTTACCCTTTTCTACTCTGTAAGGAGCTTCCCACGAGTCATGATTAAAAAGTAATTATATTCCCAGGATAAAGCATAAATTGAGAACTTCCAATTTACTAATATTTTTAAGAACATACCTTTATTAATTTTAATCTTAACAATTTTTAAAATCCCGTTATATTTCCCTACAATTTCAATAACTTCTTCCACTGTTTTATACACGGAAAAAAATTTTCCTTGTGCTTTTTCCTATTTCGCATGGGCAGATTTTTCATTGGTGAAATTACTACAAACATTGGTAAGTCTAGCCTAGAAAGTTGGCAAATATCAGATTTTTGGTACTCAATACCAAATTTCTTGAGCAAAGCACCGTTTTAATTTAGTATCCACAGCTTTATTTTTCAAGCTGATCTGGCAATTTATACAATGCAAGTGGTACTGATCCGCATGGGTATTTGTGCAATGCTGAACGAGAAAGCACTCATATACATAGGACAGCTGCCACTGCATTTCGTAAATTTACATATTATATAGCGTGTATACCCAAAACACATGGGCACTTTTGCCATGTGTTTAGTAATTGGGTGGAATCTGTCTGTCAGTGTTTTTCAGTCGGCTTGTGATCGCAGGAGAGTGCAGATGTTGTATAAAACATGTGTGAATTTGTGGAAAATAAATTAAAAGAGCTCGGGTTGCAGCAATTTGTTAGCGTGTTTTTAGGTAAGTTAATAGTTTATTTTAGAATTAACCCTTTGCACTCCGTAGGCACCGCTGTCTCGCCACTTTCTATCAGTGCACTAACTTTGTTGCCGCCGCTATGCCGACACTGATTATTCGGTTCTGAGTAAGACTCTAAAATAGTTGCAAAGTGTAGTGGCGCAGTAGCAGCGCCTACAGAGTTAGTGCACGGATAGCAAATGGCGCAATAGCGGCGCCTACGGTGCAAAGGCTTAAATATATGGAAACAAGTTTACAATCGTTTACTTTAAACATATACCTAATTAATTTTTCCACTTCAAATAAATTAGTTTAATTTATTTTTTGTTTGTTTTTGTTAACATGAAATAAAGACGAAGAGTTTGATAAAGAGTCCTTCGAATCCCTCGATTATGAAGCTCTAAAATCTATTATACCGAAGGCAGGACCTCGCCAAATCTTTTGGAACAAGTATAAGAGTCACTATAATTTAGGAGAGGTTAGTAAATTTTTATGCCTATTTTATAAAGTTTCACAAGTTTCTAAAATTGTTCATTTCACGCAGCATAATGAATAAATATGCGTGTTTTTTTTTCATTTTAAATACCACTTCGATAACAAAATTACCCCTAATATACATTTTTCAGTCTACTTCAACTGCAGCAACATTGTCACAGCCATCAACACTAACTCCTAGCATATTCTCCAGTGATTCTAATATTTCTACATCGTATCAAACTTTAAACGAAGTGAGTGTTCATTTATTTGTTTATTATCGATTATTGCTTACATATAAATATACAATATAAATTATATATAAATTGTAGCTTTTAAATACACCGGGTTGCAGTATTTTAAACTTAGATACAAGTTAAACATCAGAGAAAACAGAGCAGTATACTTGCAAAAGCTCCACTTCGTGTGATATTTCACAAGATAGATCTGTTGCTTCATATTTACAATCCGCACAAGGTGTACTAATTAAGAATACTTATGAATCTAAAAAAGTATTAGATAATACTCATAAAAATTTACTAGCTAACCTTGTTATAAATAGAGAGTTTGATCACTGCCAAACAAGTGAATTCAAACTTGATGGAAATCGTTTGAAGACGTTAGCTATGGAAATAGTTCAAATATTTCCAAATGAAAGTGAATTCACCTTTTTTGTTCCATATAACAAAATTTCTAAAAGAAACGCGTCCGGAAAACTTTTTGAAGTATATAATAATTTAAAAAACAAAATTAAGAGCTTCAAACAAATCTATGAATAAAAGTGCGAATAAACCAGAAGAAGTCAGCCTAGATTTACAAGAGAACGAAAAAGTAGCTTTCTTAAAAACAAATTACGAGCCTTTTGATAAGGTTCGAAGATATTGGAAAGAAACTATAAATTTTCGAAAAAAACTTTTCGAAGTGAACGTAGATTTCAAAATATATGATTATTTTAACTATTTCCCAGTTTTACGGGGACCAAAAGGTTGGCATCTTTTGAGCGACGATTTTGATGAATTGCATCCAAACTCAGGAAACATACTTTTTGCTGCTTGGTCAGATCATAATGATAAGATCATAACATTTTGCAAGAATCAAAAGAACAAGAAGGAATTTGCTCATCTACTTACTAACCCAAATATAATTACTGGATTTGTCTTATTGTCTTATTTACTTCCCGTAGCATATAGCCGAAAACGAGGTAGAACAAAGGCAAAGAGAATTAAATATACAAGGCAGGAAATTCAAGATTCGTTCATTTTAGATATTTTGGTAAGAAATCATGTAATATTATTATTGTTTATTTAAAAACTGTTTTTTAATAGGATGTAAACTTAGTTCTGGAGACCTTGCAAAAAACACGCAGAAATTTAAAGGAAGCGAAGTTAACTTTACAACCTACTGTTGTTATAGCCGGCCCAACTTTAGGTATGAGTATTTTTCAATACAATACGCATAGGATATGACAATATCAATGTTTTTCCTTAGATCAAATAAATGCATCATACGTTGCAATAGATGATACGCTGTACACTTTCGATACACCACTCCAAGCAATAGATGTTTGCTTTAAAATATGCAACGCCGTGCATATTGGTTACCCCGAACCTAGTGAAGCTCTCTGGATTTTCTTACAGCAGAAGGTTTATGGAATATATTATGCGGAGTACGACAAGCCTTTTAGTAAGCACTTCACCAGTGTTAACTCTCTGATTTCGCAATTGTAGGTTAAGTTCTAAACTATATCTAAATCTAATCTATAAAAACAATTCTGAATATTATTTTTAATTTTTTATAATGAATTGCTATAAGTGTTCAAACCATTTTAAGGAACCTGTTTCTTATTTTAATCATATTAAACTCTTTCATAAATTTGAATTAATTAGAGAATGCAATATTTGTGTTCCTATCAGGCGATTCTCTAAATTTGTAACATTTCGAAAACATATTCAAAAGCATTTTAAAAGCATTGAACCAGAAGTAGTTAAATCACATGACACAACTTTGATGACATCAATGAATTCAAATCAAAATAAAAATGAATCAAACATCAATGGCCCAGTTTGCCGAAAAAATATTTCAATTGATTTATTAGAACAAACAGACAATTTTCGGGAGTTTGAAAAAGCTTTACAAGATCAAAATAGGAAACTAATTGCGAAATTATATGAAAACGAAAGCATTTGTCGAAAATATATACAATCTGTATTTCATTGCTTCTCCGATTATTTACATAGTGACATTTTTGTTTGCGCTGAAAATTTAATTTACGATCAATTAAAATTAGAATCTGGAACCGATGATATACTATTAAAGTACGACATATTTTTGAGCTAATAAAGTCAAATTTTTTAAAAATGTTAACAGAATATAAAAGGGGAAAATTATTAAGTCAGACAGCTAATGTGTTTTCCAAATCTGTTATTATTGGAGAACGAATTGAGCCTTTTAAAAAGAATAATGAAATAATTTTGAGAACAATATACGTCACTGCACATACAATACCTGTAAAAACCATTTTACTATCCTTATTGGAATCAGAAGGTGTGTTCAGTGAAATTTTGAATTATATATCACTTTTAAGTAGTCAGTCTAACGTTATTTCTAACATAATGCAAACAGACTTCTGGAAACAGAAAGCATCACAATTCGAGAATACTTCCATTGTATTACCTTTATTTGTCAGCTATGACGACTTTGAAACAAATAATAGTCTTGGTTCGAGAGCAGGTTTGCAGAATTTAGGAGCAGTGTTTATTTCGTTCCCATTCATCCCGCCACAGTACAGATCGAAACTGGAAAACATATGTTTAATAATGCTTTTTAACAGCTTAGACAGAAAAACGTTTGGCAACAATATTTTTCAGTCCATTATTGACCAGTTTAAAGAGCTTGAAACTCAGGGTATTCAATTATTCGGTAAAACTATTTTTTTTGTACTTACGCTTTGTATTGGCGATAATAAGGCCTTAAATTCGATGCTTGGATTAACTGAATGTTTCGTAGCAAATCATTTTTGCCGTTTTTGCAAAATGCACAGAAATGAGTGTAAAGTAGTATGTAGAGAAAATTTGTCATTGCTAAGAAATAAATCCAATTATGCGGTTGATATAGAAAGTAACAATCTTTTTGATACAGGAATTCATTCTGAATGTATTTTTAACAAACTTAATAATTTTCATGTTGTTGAGAATTTTTCCGTTGACGTCATGCACGACCTATTTGAAGGTGTTGTGAATTATGAAATAGCTCTTATATTGTCTTATTTTATTAAAACAAAAAAATACTTCAGTTTAAACGATCTTAATTATAGAATTTCTGTTTTCTATTATGGAGAATATGAAAATATTAACAAACCTTCAGAAATTTCTGAGCAACATTTGAAAGTGAAGAAGCTCAAATGTTCTGCTTCAGAAATAATATGTCTTTCGAAATTTTTGGGAATTATAATTGGCGATTGGATACCTGAAGATGATCAAGTTTGGCATGTTTTTCTCGAATTAAAAAAAATAATTGACCTGTTATTACTTAATTCTGTCGACAAGGAGTGTGCTGCTATATTGGATAATTTGGTAGCCACGCATCATGAGTTATATAAAAATGTATTTAATTTGCCCCTTAAACCTAAGCATCACTTCATGACGCATTATGGGAATATAATGAGAAGAGTTGGTCCGCTTATACATCTATGGTCCATGAGATTCGAGTCCAAGCATCGAACTTTAAAAAAAATTGCGAATTCCACGACATCACGAAAAAATATTTGTAAAACTATTTTCGATCGGTACTTGGCTAGTGATTATTATAAGAACCAATACTGCAATAAGTTTTCAAAAAATAAAGAATATGGGAAACAAATACAACCAGACATTTCTAGTCAAATGTTGCGATCCCATATGGATGAGTTTCTTTTTTACTCTTGGATCAAATATAATAACATCAAATTTAAAATTGGTACGGTTATTCAAATAAATTATGTTGACGACTTTCCTACTTACGGTATAATTAAAAATGTTTTCGAATCTAATGAGAAAGAAGTTCATTTTGAGGTCAACTGTTTAAACACACTATATTTTGATTATCATGTCTATGCCCATGTTGTGGAAAAAACAACAATTTATAATATTGTTAAAGATGGTAGTAAAACACTAAATTTATTTTCATTACATAATGTACATAATGTAATTTTTGTTGTGTAAAGGCTGAAGCAGGAAAAAAGGTTTAACTTTGAATAGACCATGCTACAACGCTAGTGACACAATGGCTCTTATGCATAAAAACTGAGCAAATGCCCAATCTTAATTTTTATATAGAAAAATAGCTCAGTCTCAATTTGAGTGAGATAAAACTCGTGTTTTCTATATAAAAATTGAGACTGAGCATTTGCTCAGTTTTTATGCATAAGAGCCATTCTGTTTGTGCTTAAATTGGAGGTACTATGTATTTATGTATATACATTATTGAAATAAGTTTTTGAATAAAAATATATACTATATTTCGGTCTTTCCTTTAATTTAGATTTATACAATTTTTCATGTGGAGAAATTTTCCAAATGAAATGGTATATTAAATTTACCATCATAGGATGGTAGATTTGATATACTATTTCCTTTGGAAATATTTCCCAAACTACTTTTTATTTATGGAAGTTGTCCGTTGGAGCATAGGACAATCAGCAATTTTTATTTGAAGCACTACTTTTTATTTATGGAAGTTGTCCGTTGGAGCATAGGACAATCAGCAATTTTTATTTGAAGCACTACTTTTTATTTATGGAACTTGTCCGTTGGAGCATAGGACAATCAGCAATTTTTATTTGAAGCACTACTTTTTATTTATGGAACTTGTCCGTTGGAGCATAGGACAATCAGCAATTTTTATTTGAAGCACTACTTTTTATTTATGGAAATTGTCCGTTGGAGCATAGGACAATCAGCAATTTTTATTTGAAGCACTACTTTTTATTTATGGAACTTGTCCGTTAAAGTATAGGAAATGATGCAATAAGAATGGCAGAGTGACTTTAAAATAAATGTAGCAATTCCAAATTGTTGACTAATTTTGCCATAAAAAAATCGTTGGAATTCCATTGGACGATGTATATTTTCCAAGGCATAGCAGTTATTTTCCTAATTTTAATGGCACAATATTCACCAATGTTGATATAGCACGTCCTCCCGTGCAACATCACTAGTTAAAAATAACCCATTTTTTTGGGAACGTATCCTAATGGGGCACGGTATATGGAGCAAAAATTTTTTTCCGTGTATGAATTTCGCCTCAAAATGCTCACTTACTCTTTGAAAGAAAAGTTAAATGTGCTGATTTGGAAGAAGAGTACATTTCAAAAAATTCTCTTAACGGTTTATTGACAAGACTCTGATGATTCGAAATGTTACCATCTCATGCAATCATTTCATTTCAAGGCTAAAATATTAACTTCCAAATATGAGAGGGTGAGAGTTTTTAGTGATGTTTTATATGAATTTCGCTCAGTGTAGGTCATTCAAGGTACTTTACTACCCTCGATTTGGCTAGTGGATACCATCAAGTCGATCGTAAAGATCGTCCAAAGACAGCTTTTAGTACAAGCTACGGGCATTACGAATTTAAGCGAATGCCGCGCCGGTTGGGCTCAAAGGAGCCCCTGCAACATTCCAGCGCCTCATGAATTATGTGCTTACAGGCCTACAGGGCCTGGAATGTTTCGTGTATCTGGATGACATCGTCATATATGGGAAAAAGAGGACCATAACTCTAAGCTGCGAAAGGTGTTCAACGGAACGTCGGAAATCTGAAAACAAATTTCATATGCCAAACGAGATAGATGTTTCATTTGTTAAAGAACATGACATAAAATTGATATTATCAAAACCCACTTTTACTGGTGATTTATTTTATTTTATTTTTTTTTCATTATTTTGTGACGTTTGTTTAGCATAGGTTTTATACTATTAATTTTATTTTCTTGAAGAAAAAAGATTATTTTATGCTTAGAGACCAAAAAGGTAATTTACTTAATTTTGTTTTGTGTTCGCAGAAGACTGATACCTAAGAGTTAATTTATGTTTAACCCTCAAGAGAAGCACTGGGTATGGGATACCCCGGGGTGAATTAAAAGTGTTTGTCCCTTTTAAATGGTTAAGTTGAGGGGATGACTTTGAGTGGGGGAAAAAATTGTACTATCCCCACTACAGAACCCCCACCATAGCCATCATGATATGTGAATACTAACAAAAATATTTATAAGCGATCATAACCAATCTATGGGTATACGGTATACGCCACCCAGTGCTGTTGTTGTGTCAGTGTTTTGTCAATTTATCTGATTAACCTTTTTGCAAAAATAGTGGGTTTTTTTCCATCTTGACACAGTTTGCGGTAAATAAATTATAAATATTATATTTTCTACAGTATTTTTATTGAAAAATTTGATTTTTCATTTTTCAAACATTTATTTATAGGTTTCTTTCATTTTCTATTTAGCTTAAAATGAATATTTTGTCGCATTAATAAATTTATAAAGTAAGTTTTGTAATGTAATTTAAGTGTTTATATTAATAAAAAATTAATGACTTCAAGTGGTTAACTATGCATTACTATTTTAAAACCAGTGAACTTTACCAAACTAAATAAATATGTTTTTTCAATCAAAACTAAATTATGTAATAAGTATCTGAAAGTACATTAAGTCCCCTTTTAAATGCCGTTGGAAGAAAGTTTTTATCTATTAACTCCGCCTATAGATATGATGGTTTGAACATTTTAACTTTATTTTTAAATTCTTGCTGTTTTTTTTTTAAATATTAAGAATACTATTATTTTTTAGAACATTCTATAGATATAGTATTTTTCCATGCTGTCTGAGGTTTAAATTAAAAATCGGTTGTCTGTAAAGTCGGTTTACTGAGGATAGTTGAACGTGACAACGTCATAAGAAGCCTTGCACTTCAAGCCTTAAATGGAACGCCTCAGAGCGAGGTAACGCCGCATGAGTCATGTTTTTTCGTGCGTGCAGCCGGCTCAATCGAATTATAAGACGTTGTCACGTCAAAAAAAAATTATTAAATTGGATGATTGAATCAAAAGATATTAATTATCAAAGACATACGGGTATGGCATACCCAGTGCTCCTGAATCGGGAAGCCGCTATAGTGATTCTCTTGAGGGTTAAGTTACCAGTTGATCATTTAATTAATTAATTTTTAGTTTAATTATGGATTGAAAAAAAAAGAGTGGCTCTTAAAGACTGAATATTTTGTGTTTATATGTATGTAATACAGAGTCAAATTATTTGATTTTTAATTTTTAAGACTGAAAAAGTCAATTTTTGTTAAACTTACAAGTTGATTATTTAATTAAATATTGAAAAACAACAGGAGTCAAGTTGTTTCTTCTATATTTTTGAGACAGAAGTAGATAGTTATTAAGTGAAAGCTCCAGTTGATTAATTTTAAAACTAAAATACATAGTAATTATATTTAATCTATCAGTTCCTGTTAACATACGTAGTTATATTAGTAATTAAAGAATGTTAAAAAGCATAAAATTGAATTTTATTTAGTTTATATTATGGACGATTCATTGTGAACATACCTGATTCACTGTGAACTAAGTTCCGGTTCACTGTATCCGACCCCCAGCCCCAGTACACAGTGGCTCATATAATTTTTTTTTAAAAATAAGTGTCCTCTCCTAATATATTATTTTGTTGAACTAAATCCAATATAATGATACAAATATGTTAGTTACATTACATACTAGTCCCCTTTACATCTTCCTAACACTATTACAAATCAAATGCAGGTCGCTGAAAAAAAAGTGATCCACTGTTGCCGCCTCAACCCTATAGGTATAGAAAACTCGGTTGCAGGATTTCCCAAATTGCCCTAGTTGTCTCCTTCACTTAACCCTATTATCACCACGATAGAACCGCAAGGACAAATCCTTAAAACTTCGCCCAGTTGCAAGATACCTACACTAAAAGAAAAACTAGTTGTTATTTCAAAAGTCACGAGCGTTTGACTGCACGTTTACAGAAAATACTGTTTGATTCAAAAACTTTTCATTCAAGTCAATCGGAAAGTGCTCAATTGAAACGATTTTCTAAATATTCGCAATTTTGAAAAAAAAATTTGAATTAAACGTTTAAATTTTTGATTTTTTCAAATACTCCAAAATTTAAAACAAACCTCAATACGTTTGATTCAAATACTTTAACGTTTAATTTGTTCAATCAAACGAAAAGCACATTCAAATTAAAAGTCAGCTCGTTTGATACAAATGCTTGTACGTTTAATTTTTAAGAGTTAGTAATTCAAACGAAAAACACATTTAAATAAAAAACCAGCGCGTTTGAACTGAATGCTTACACGTTTAACTTTTTATAGCCAAAATAAAAACACATTTGAACCAAATGTTCTGCGTATCAATGTGAAGGTGCGGGAATTTTGTTTTCATAATTTTTTAAAAAACAAAAGGGTTTTAACCAAGTGTCATTGTCTGTCACATTTCATTTTTTGGTGGAGGCAAGGCATAGTTTAGTTGTTCTGTGTGCAGTGCATATCAAGCGATCCATCGTTTCCAGGGAGTGAAAGTAATTTTGGATCGTCTATCACGTTGATAATCCAAGTGACGTTGAGCTCTTTAAGGTTCTAGAGTCTTAGAATTTAGGCTCAATTTTCCTAATTCTAAAAGGTTTGTATTCATCATTACATAAAACTTTCTTTTTTCAAAATTAAAACATTTAACAGGTGCTGGTGTCATAATCGGGGCCTTAATATATTTAAAATAGTTTTAAGTGAAAAGTGTATAAGAAAATATGTATTTGTATATAATATATAATATCAAATAAAAATCGTTTTTGGTTTTTTTCTATTTAAAAGTTTTTGCATTCATTTTGAAAGTTTAGAGTGTTTGATTTGAATGCGCTGAACATTTGTGATAAAAGGTTTTCACATTCATTTAAAAAAATTGGCCGAGTTTTATTTGACCGTTTTACATTTGGTTCAAAAATTTTTGGATTCATTTTGAGGATTTAGGGCTTTTAATTTGAACGCGCTGAACATTTGGTTCAAAAGATATTCGAGCTCATTTTTAAAAATTGAATGCGTTTGATTTGAAAGCGCTACATTTAATTTAAAAGTTTTTATGTTCAATTTAAAAATCGGATGTGTTCGATTATTTGAACGTGCGGAATGTTTAACCCAAACGTAAATACCTTTGTTATAAATGCAAAACTAGTTGACGGTCAAGACGTTTGGATTGAACATTCTAAGAGTTTGAAAGCAAACGTTTTTACTATTGGAGCATTTTCGAATGTAAAAACGTTTAATATGACCCGCTTTTTTGTTTGTTCTAAATAGTCCTTTTTTCTCAGTGTAGGTACAGGGTGTCCGGTGGCAGAATTAGGATTTAAAAAAAAAAAAAAAAAGATGTCGCAGTGAACGGGTGAACAACGTTCTTTCGGAATCGAAGCGTATTTCAAAGCTAGTAATTCCTGAGCTGTTGCTCGTCGAAAATTTTGTTCACGGTACAATATCCGACGTTTGAGTGATGCGCCAAGCGATAATTTGATTCGATTGTGGGTGCAGAGGTTCAAGACAACAAATTCAACAGCAAACAATCCACGGCCGGGACCCAGCCGAACGTCGAGGACTGATGCCAACATTGAACTCGTCGCGAACAGTTTGAGCGATAATCCGCGTCAGTCCGTGCGCAAGAGGACAGCTGTTCTAGGGCGATTGTGCACGAAATATTGAAAAAGGACCTCAAACTTCACCCTTTTAAAATTCAAATTGATTACAATTTATGTAAAAGTTTCTGTAAGACAATGTTGCAGCGACTTTGTACAGTGAACACAATATTTTGGAGTGATGAAGCCCATTTTGACCTAAACGGATGTGTAAATAAGCAGAATTGCCGTTATTGGTCACCTAAACAACAGTATCCACATTTAAAACATCAACAGCCACTTCACAGTCCCAAAGTGACGGTTTGGCGTGCATTGTCAAGCAGTGGAATAATCGGACCCTATTTTTTTGAAAATCATCGAGGGCAAGCCATTACGGTGAGTGTTGTTTCTTATCGGCGCATGCTTAACGATTATTTTCTTCCAATAATAAGAGAACATCCTGCCTACATGGTTCCAGCAAGATGGCGCAACGCCTCACACTGCTAGAGAGACCATGCCGCTTCTTCGTGATTTCTTCCCTTCAAAATTGATAAGCCGTTTTGGTGACATCTCCTAGCCACCCAGCTCGCCGGATCTCACCCCCTTGGACTTTTTTCTGTGGGGGTACCTCAAAAGTAAAGTTTATGATACCAACCCAGCGCCCATCTCAGCATTTAAACAAAATATCGTTCGTGAGCTTAATGGCATCCCGATATCAGTTCTTCAGCGAGTAGCGCGGAATACTGAGGCCAGATTCCGAGAGTGTTTCCGACGTGAAGGTCAACATTTGTTAGAAAATAAAATCCGCACTTCTCACCTTTTTAATAGTTATAAAAATAAATCTATATCCTTTGTAGTTTTTGTATTACATATTTAAATTTAAAATCCTAATTCTGCCTCCGGACACCCTGAAGAATTAATTTTTAAAATTAACTAATTGTGTATTTTAAAATTACTTTAGTAATAATAGATTTTATTCTTTTTGCACTTCACAGCTTATTGCTGGAAACATTCACCCAACTCTTCACCGTTACGGTACAAGAGTTTGGGCTCTGTGGATCCTTTTGAACCTAAATTCCTAATGAAATAAAATAATTACACATTTCCTCTAAGCCGCTCAATCAGCGTGAAGCTGGTATTTATTGTTTCACTTTTGAGTTACAAATTGTCGTGACCGATGGCAGGCAATTAGGGCGTTTCCTAAGGTCTAGAAGACAGCTCCCTAGTAGGTCCGATGCAAATTGCAAGAAAGAAATGATTGGTGGAAAGTGGTACTAATAGTGGAAACTGATCGGAATTGAAATCAGCTGAGGAAAATGCAAATACTTCTGAAATTAATATTGTCAGCGAAAAATTTGAAGGGACTTTCGTAGAACTCGAGGAGGAATAGCAAAATCACCATTGCAAAAAAATAATGATTTAGGAGAAAATTCGACATTAACCCATTAACGCCGACGTGACCTCGGCGTTAATGGGTTAAGACCGTTAACTCATCCAAAAAATAAATGTAAGATTGGACAGAATACAGAAAATCTTGATATGATGTTTTTATGAACTGGTTGGCGTCTTAACGCGAAAAGCGTAAACAATTATGGGAATACAATTTCTTAAATAGCCTTATCCCATATATGAAGGAAATGACACCAAAGCAAAATCGGCAGTTTAAAATAAAAATCTACAGTTTAAGTGATGAAATCCTTCTCGAAAATGACCGATTCACGGCATCTGCTACAAGCAACTTTCGTTCAAAATGTTTCCCACCAAGCCAACTCACAAAATATTTACACCTACAATCACAACATATTCGAGTTATTTCCTCTCATTTTCACCATGTTCAGCAGTCAGTAACATTTCTGAAGAGTTTTTAGAACAGCAGGAACCTTTCAGAACCTTTCATTGTAAAACAGCAAAGTACACAAATACAGGGCAATTTTTAACGCAACCCGATAGTTTTTTAATATGTTTACGTACCATGACGTTATTAAAAGGCGCTCTTCTGGTTGAATTGGTAATCGGAAATTTGTTTCTTTTCTTTTTATTTTGTCCTTTATCAAATTTAATAATTCGAAGAAGCTTGTTTTCTACCGGTATTTTCTAATTCTAGTCAGCTTCTAGATGTAGTAGTAGTTGTTTAAAATAAAAAAAAATAAACGACAAATAAAGGAGATATACCATGCCCTTTACTGGTAAGAGATTTGAAATCTCTATTTATCGTACACTGAGAAAAATAACACATTGTTAAATCAAAAAGACAGCCATTTCAATTTAAAAGGTTACAAAAACCTTTGATTTTACTGAGAAAACTTTTGGATTGAGACATTTTTAGTTTATTTTAAAAGTATTCAATATTTTAAAACAACATTTAAAAAACCTTTGAAATGAAAGTATGAAAAACTTTTATTTCAAGAATCTTAAAATCTTATTTTAAAATGTTTTGGGTATTCATTTTAAACAGAAAACAAAAATTTTTAAAATAAAAGTGGCATCTTTTAAAATGAAAATGTAAACTTTTGAATTAACACCAGACGTCAGTAATAATGACAACTTCACACTTTTGATTTAAGATTCGGTAAATGTCAACTCAAGCCATGCGCGCAGTTTTTAGTTCAAATAAGTAAGAAGCGGTAATGTGCGCGGTGGTATATAAGTTTCATTAAAAATTTCAATAGTTCAAAAGTATGTGCAGATTTTTAGATCAATAAGGGTTACAACAAAATGCATTAAAATTAAAATGTATTCAATTTGAAAGCCTTCTTGATCTAAACATCGATTAATTAAAAATTCGTAGTGGAAAGTGAATCAGAGGCTGCAGAAATTAACAGTGAAGTAAATGAAGATTCGGTTTACCTCTTCGATTTTTGTTTAGCAAACGAAAATAATGAAATTAATGTGAATGTTTCTGAACAATCTGAGTCCAATTTATTTTCAACATGGGGTCTCTCTGCGAAAACCTGTGAATTTCTTCGAAATGAAGAAATAACTGTAAAAGTATTGCAACTTATGAAATTGTCTGATATATCCAACCTTTTCGCAAAAGGGAATAATACTTTCGGCCAACAAGTAATTTTTACGTCAAAGTTTAAGGAATGGAGAGATCAGACTGTAATAAAATGTGCTTTGCAATATTGTTATTTTATTAACCGATTTTAGAATAATCTATTGTTGTCTGAAGAATCCTCGACTCTACCCGTCACAAGTTCTGTTTCACGTTTGATAGAATCATTGAGCAGTACAAAAACTCAGTCGACTTTTACATGTCCAACTTGTACGCATTCTTCGTAAGTAACATTATTTCTTAAGTACGGAGTTAGCTTAGCAACAATTTTACTTTGCAGTGATTGTGCTTCTTTATATAGTTTCGGGCAGTTTGAACTGTCAACTTCGGAGGCTTTAAAAGCGCTATTGCTCAAATCTATAAAGGGTCAAATAATTTTACAAGAATATAATGATAATCACAAACTTAGCAACCAAAATCAAAAAGACCTGGTTCATATCATAATTGAGTATTTTGCATCGAATGGAAAAAAGCTTACGTCGAAAGATTTTTCGGATATTGCCAAAACAATTCAAAATACTTTTTCTTCGGAGGACCCAGTAAGTATTCCAAAATCAAATGCATTCCAAATCACAACCAAAACATTTATTATTTTTAGGAATTATATTATAAACCACGGGAAAAACTAAAAAACCCAACTGGAAAGCTGTATGACCGATACAGCAACGTTTGCTACAAAACCAAATTCCTTAAACGACGTGCTGACTCCTCATTTTCAGAAGAGGAGAAAAATCGGTGTCTAGATGCGACCACTGGAAGTGTCGATATTCGTAAGTTGAGTGGGGACTAGTAATATTTCCAAAAGTAAAATTTATATTTTTACAATGTTCCAGATGAAATCAATAATAAAATATTAATTTTGCAAAATGAATTTTTGCCCGAAGATAAACTTTGTGAAATGTGGAAAGAAACGGCAGGCTATAGAGTTGAGAAACTAAAAACATATACTGAAAAAGGAATTTCCAATTTGTTAAAAGAATGGCCTCGGTACGGCGACTCCTACGGTTACAAATTGGTAAATTATTTTCTAGCAGAAATCAAAACATTCTTTACATCTATAAGCTTTTAAGATTGAAATAGACTTCGAACACATGTATCCTGGTACGCATAACAATCTTTTGGACAAATTTGATGATTTTGCTCTAAAAAGTAAAATATTTTTCGAAAATAAAATAAAGGCTAAATCTTCCAAAGAGCTTTATGAAAAACTAAAGCAGGTTCCTTCATTACATAAAGGTAAAGCTTAAATTCAAACTGATTTCATTGTTTTATTTATTTTATTATGTATATAGATTCCAGAGATTATATTATAATTAAGCTATGGTTTGCTGTCCTTCAACCGAAGAGGTTAAACAAGCATGTAAAACCAACAATTAGTGACGGTCAGGAAGATATGGTGTTACATTTGGAGCAAATAAATAACCTCAATGAAAAGCTGGAACAAATAAAACAAAAGTTTTTAAAGGCAAAATCAACCATCCAGCCCAGGATTATTGTCATTGGATTATCCGAATTTACCCTGGAGGAATTCTTCGTATATTTAGATGGGGTAAAGTACAAATTAGCAAGTTTTAAGAAGTGTCTAGATATCATTATTAAATTAACATTTGTTATGAACCTGCTTTACTCAGAAATTAGTGAGCCAGTATGGCTTTTATTGCAAGAGTATTTTTTTGATATAAAATCAAATAACGCTAAAGTTAATAATTTAATAAAACAACTTAAAACGGTAAATATTAACGAATAATTTGATCTTTAAAAATGAACAAAATGGTTGTTTGTTTTTTGTGCAAAGTAAACTTTAGTGAGTCCAATGCACTAGTAGATCATCTTAGATCTGAACATAAAGTTCCCTCAATTTTCCAATACAAATGTATGATTTGCTTTCAAATTTTTCAAAATATATACAAGTATAAAGTACATTCTAAGAAACATGACAATCAATTAGCAGTTCCTCAAACAATTAAATCCATTACTGTTCTTAACGCAGTGGATCATACAAATTCTAATAATAATGAATTTCAAAATCAGAACTATACAAGCTCTTTAGAAAAAGAAGAAAAACATAATAATACAGACGAAAATTTAAACCTGATCAAGAAATCTCTTTTAAGTTTATCATTAGATTTGTTAAGTAAAAATACTGTACCTAGAAAAATTACATTTGAAGTTCTTGATTCAATTTTAAATTCATTTACTAAATCTATAGCCCAAAATTTAAATGAATTTTGCAAGTATATTGGCAATTTAGAAAAGAAAAATGAATTTCAAAAACTTATTAATTTACTACACGATCCCTTTGATGAAATTAAAACGGAATTTAAACTTTTGAAGTACTTGGAGTCTCTCAACCTATACTCATCGCCTAAAACTTTTGTTATAAATGATCATCTCGGTGAAATCATTTTAAACAATATGCCCACTTTAGGACGAAATAAAGTAGAAGGCTGTTATCTTGATATGTCATTTCAAATCAAAAGGTATTTTGAAAACGGAAGTATATTTTGCAAAACGCTGGAAAATATAAGCCTATTACCGACTTCAAATAATCTTAAAAATTTCATTAATGGTAGCATTTGGAAAAGCAAAGAGCACCTCTTTAGAAATAAAGTTGCTATTCCTATACATATTTAAGTTGCTATTCTTATACATATTTATGCCGACGAATTTGAAATTAATAACGCCTTGGGTGCACATTCTGGTAGGCATAGTGTTTTAGGTATATATTATTTCTTTCCAACCATAAATACTTTCCAAATTTCTAAACAATCTAACATATTTGTGGCTGGCTTTATTAAAGCTACAGACTACAAAGAATATAGAAATAAGGCATGTTTTCAGCCACTAATTGCAGAATTACAGAAGTTGGAAAGAGATGGTCTCAATATAGAATGTAATAACACTGAAACATTGGTGTTTTTTCCTTTAGGTCAGATATTAGGTGACAATCTGGGTCTTCATAAAATGCTTGGGTATACAAATAACTTTGGAGTTCAACCAACATGTCGCATATGTCGCAGAAATAAATCTCAAATTCAGACTGACATAAAAGAATATCCCTCTTTTTTAAGAAATAAATTAAACTATGAAACCGATATAACCCAAAATAACTCTTCAATCACGGGCATAAAAGAAAATTCAGTATTTAACGACTTAAGTACATTCCATGTTACTCAAAATGTTTCATGCGATATTATGCATGATCTATTTCTCGGACTCTGTAGGTATAATCTTTCACACGTAGGTACTAAAGCATTTTATTTATACTAAGCATTACTTTAGTCTAGACACTTTTAATTATAGAAAGCAAATGTTTAAATACGATATTTGCGACATTCGAAATATAAGTCCTCCAATCGAGTTACATAATATTAAGAATGGAAACTTTAAACTTACTGCCAGAGAAATGCAATGCCTTTTTCATTATTTTCCCTTGATAATAGGTGAACTTATACCAGATAATGACGAAGTATTTAAATTTATGTTAACCTTTATAAATATCATTGACTTGGTATTACTTCCATCTTTTTCGGAAGAGACACTACAGTTATTAGCGGCATACATAGAAACCCATAATCGAGAATATCAGTTATTATTTCATGATACTTTAAAAATGAAACACCATAATCTTGTTCACTATCCTGAAATTATAAGAAAATGTGGACCTATTAAATATCTCTGGAGTTATCGCTTGGAATCTGAGCATCAATTGCATAAAAAATATGCATACAGTATCACGTCTAGGCTTAATATTCCATTGACTTTGTCAATTAAAGCTTCCTTACAGTTTGCTAAAAATGCGTTACGCAATACATTTTTTTCAGAAGAATTAATAATTATTGATTTAAATTCATATTCCACGGAAAAGAATTATGAATATATTGATCTTAATTTGGGTTTAATAGGTGAAAACTTTACGTTTGCAAATTCAGTTATTTATAAAGGCACTGAATATAAAACACAACAATTTCTAAGTATTAGTAATTTTGAAGTCACAAGGTTATTTGAAGTTTTAAATTTTGCAATAAACGGTGACAAAATTTGCTATGTTATTGTGCAAGAATATGAAATCCATTATTTGCCACACTTTTTAGCTTAGGAAATTGGTATACCAACTTTAAGAACTGTTATTGAGTTAAGTGAATTTGATGGTCCACCTATTGATGTACATTATCTTAATGGTTTAAAAAAAGTAATACGATTAAAGAAATATTTTGTATAATTTTTATTATGGCTGCACTTTACTTGGAGTAAACGTATTCGTGCATTTGAACATGTAAATAAAACAGTTGTGAAAACTAATAATTGTTTTTAGTATTTTATCTGAATGAATGAATGAAGAGAAATCCGATATTATTTTTGCAATGATCGAATTCATCCACAAAATATTTAAAATAATTTTAAAAATAAATAGCAAAATTTGTACATTTTTGAACGATCTATGCAAAAAAACATTTACATACAATGGTACTTTAGGATTTTGCAAGTTGTTCATTAACGGTAAAAGATATCGTAAAACTGGTTGCGTAATATTGTAGAGGGCAAAATTGTCTATATAAATGCTCGGATACATTTTGACATCCGATTGAGTTATTTGTGTAATAAAACTGTCAAGTTTCACTACTTTTATTTCGTAAATAACTCAAAAAATATCGCAGTTACGGGGAGTTACGCAACCAGTTTTACGATATCTGTTACCGTTAATGAACAACTTGCAAAATCCTAAAGTACCATCATATAATCAGTTTTGAGAGTCACTGTATATTATATCAAAAGGTTTTTTTACAAAATACCATCAACAATTTTCTTCGCTTAGGGAAGGAAAATTATGGCATAAAAAAAGAGACCGGGTCGATCTTCCAGATTTTCCGTGAGAACTAAAAGAATGATTTTTAAGGAAATGTCAAAAACATGTATCAGCTTCATCAAAGATTGTCCAATGTTTTGGTTTAGAATTCTGTCATCTTATTCGAAAGTGGGTAAAACAATCAAGAAATCTGGAATATGTTAAAATTCAAACGAAACCAAAATTACATGAACGCCATATTAAAGTAAGACTGCAGTTAGCAGGAAAATATTTGAAAGACAGTTCCGTTGGGAACAGGACGATATCCCCCATTTCAAAATCCCCCAGGGCAAAAATCCTCCATTTTCTTCGCGACATAGTCAAACTTGACAAAATCCCCCCAGATAAAATCCCCATGGCGAAATCCGCAACGACAAAATCCACTAAGACAAAATCCCCCACGACAACATCACCTTTTTTGAATTTGGGGGATTTTGCATTTTCGAATAGCCCACTGCTGTACCAGAACCACAATGAGGACGTGGTGGGCTCGATTACATTTTGTTGATCTTTCTGATACTTTTTTTGTATTTTTTATTTTTTTCCCCCTTTTTAGGTTTTTTTTTTTTTTTAAATTTCTATGGTTTTTTTGTAGTTTTTATACTTTTTTTCCGTTTTTATCCTTTTTCTTAATTTTTTTTGCGTTTGTTTTTTCGTATTTTTTTTCTGTTTTTTCTTGATTCTTTCCCGTTTTTAGTATTAAACCTTTTTTTAAATTTTTTTGGTTCTTTTTTGTTAGTTTTCATGTTTTATTTTTTTTCGTATTTTTTAGGTTTTTTTTACATTAGTTTTACGAATTTTGTTGTTAATGGAAGGAACTGTTTCAAAACAAAAATGGACTTCAATACGAAAAAAGAAGAAAGCAATCGGTCAAACTCCCTCACTGGCACCGAAACATCGGAATGAGCTCCTGGGACTCGGAAACTTTTTAATATACATAGGTATACACTGAAGAGCAAAAGTGATTCAATGTTTGCTAAGAAGGAACGAAAATATCGTTTAACAGAAGGCAATAAATTATTGTAAATTTTTAAATGTGCCATTTATTAACACATTTCCTTATCTTACGAAATAATAAGAAAAACAAATAAACTTATCCATTATTAACATAAAAAAAAACCTTTTAGCTTTTGCTTTAGCATTTTAAGTATTTTTGTATCCTGTGAAATTCAATAAAACACAACATGGCGCAGCCGATATAAATCGAGTGTGTAGCAGAAATACAGGGGAAAGTGGAAAGACTGACACAGCCAGAAAAACGTCCACGTGGTCGACCACCAAAAGTGAGGGTTATAACAGAAAAAGTTGTAATGTAAAGAAGATAGATAAACTAGATCTGCACGGCAATGTAGCAGAAAACTGGAGAAAATTCAAGCTAAATTGGGAAATTTTCATGATCACAACGGAACTTCAAGATAAATTGGATTCAGTGAAAGTCGCCATATTACTCAACATGCTTGGGCCGGATGCTGTTGAATTGTTTCAATCCTTCAATCTTGAGAAGGAAAAAAAATTTTATGCAGATGTCTTGGATGTTTTAGAAAGCTTCTGCAAGCCGAAAAAGAACATTGTGTACAACACGTTTTTATTCCATAGTCGTAACCAACACGTGGGGGAACCATTTGATGCCTTTTATATGGAGATTAAAAGGCTGGTACGGAACTGTGACTTCAAAGCTGTTGAAGAACTGTGCAATCAATGAAAAACTTGTTGAGAAAAACCATGGAAAGTAAGAGTTGCGTTGTTAGAAACAAGGTACGTAAAATATCGCTCACGAATGAAAAAAATATAAAATTCCCTTATTTTTTTCGCTCGCGAACTGAATTTTATTTTTCAACTCGCGAACTTTATTTTTGAGGAGAATTTTATAAATTCCATTCGTTCACGGAGAACGAATGCAATCGCCTAACCTAATACAATTCGTTCGTGAGAGCGAGTTTAAAATGAAGAGAATTCAATTTTTCTCTAGAGAGTGAAAAAGAACCGAAACGAATGATTCTTTTTCATTCTTTGAGTCTAGTTCGTGGTGCATGCGTCGTGCGTTTATATCAGAATCAGGTAAAATTGCAATTATGGGTCGCCGGAAAGTTTTTGAATTGTCTAAATACGTGCTTTATGATGAGATATCTAATTCATCAACGTGTTTGGAGTGTAGAAAAAAATTAAAAGGACAATGTACGGGGAATATAAAAAGACATTATGCTACAGTACATAAACTAAATTTAAATAATTAAGACGATCCTGATCTCGGTCGCTTAGCCGAAGTAGCCAGCAACCCAAGTTTCTGTTGAACGGGCATTTAGCGCCCTTTCTACTATTTTAACCAAAATGAGGTCAAAGTGGTCGAAAGAAACAATTAATAATATTTTAATTGTAAAACTCAACGACAATGTTTTAAACAAAATATGTATTGACATTTAATTTATAATAAAAAAGTATAAAAATTGTTCACTAATTTTTATTTTTGTGTGGTATTGAATTTGATTCACGAACGATTCTTTTACAAATCACTCGTGAGCGAAAAGTATTTTTCAATTCTCTGAAAATAAATTTCGCTCGCGAACGGAGAATTTTAAAAATAAAACTCATTTTATAAAATTCGCGAGCGAATTCAAAATAAAATTCTTTGGTTATTATTCGCTCACGAGCGAATTTAATTTTTTCAGTTCTCCGAACCCTGGTTAGAAATAAGAAATACTCCAATTAAAGATATTGCTCAAACCCCAACAGAACTACTCATGGGCAGACAAACTAGATCCCATATCCCAGGAAAACAAGAGAAATTTCAAGGAAAGATTGATCACGAATGTGAAGGAAAAATTAAGAAAAAGCAAGAACGGTACAAAAACTATTATGATTTGCGAACTCACAGCAAAGACGAATTTGAAGAAAATGAAACAGTTTCCCAGTAGGAAAAGTGAGAATCGATTCCATGTTGCTTCGATGATTTCCTGCAGGAAATTATTCACAATAGGAATAGATGAAAAGTTTATTCTCTTTTCATGCGTAAAGTCAGCGATATAACACAAAGTGGAGTGGGCGCTTGTCTTTTTATAGCGGAGAGTAGGGATCCTCACGCGAGAGAACCTGCGAATCTGTTTTATTCTTTTTCGTTGTTTACAGATTTACAGTTAAAGTGCGTCATTCAGTGAGTGGTTTTGGTTTGATTCGGTGCAGTTTTTACTCGGTTTGTGATTTTATCAAATGCAGTTTATTCAGTTTGTGATTTTATCAAATTTTATCCTGCAGTTGTCCGCAAATACTGTAAGTAATTTATTTTATTAGACTTGCGAAATATTTTTGCAACAATTTCGGCATATTTACAAGTCTAAGGGCCAATTTCTCAATCGTCGAATAAATGTTTTCTTCGGATTAGAAATCAGCTTGGCCTTGACGAAAAACTTATATTTTCCACTATATTTTTCAAAATTATCTGCCGGTCAAAGGAGCCAATAAGTTAATCTGTCTGATAGCTAATTAAATTAAATATTTTTATTTTTTCATAAGTTTTTAATGTGCTCTTAATTTTCAGCATTTTTTGCAAACGAAATAAACAACTTGAAAGCAACCATAGAGAAAAAACACAAGGAATCATTAGAAGCCACGGCCGTTAATACCGCCATGTTGAGAAAAATGTTCCAGCATGAAAATACCGAGACCGAGACCGAGATCTCCAATAGATTTCCTATAACGTGTACTGAAGGGCTACAAAATTTCGAGAAGGAAATAGAAGAAGATGAGGATAGCATTGTAAGTATAAACATAACATATTAATTGCAAAACCTAAAAATAATAATTTATTTTTGTTAGATTTCTACAATCAAAGGTATAGTTCAGCCAGGAGGGTTGAAGAAAAACCTTTCAAGACTATTTGGGATCATGGGATATAACTATCACGGGACGAAAGGGAAACAGGCACTAAAGGATCTTAAAAACACGAACAATGTTTTATTTAGTAAGTATTTTATATTTAATTATACTTTAAAAATTAAAACCGTTTTACTTCCTTAGAATCTCTGTAGAAAGAAGGATATACGGAGTCGGAGTTCTGCCGTGAAGTTCGTGACAGCTTCCGTCTTCACAAAAATCGCCACTTCAAACGTCTAAGCCTGAATAAGCTAAATGCCAAAAATGCAAATTAAATTTGAAAATTTGTCTTGTCTCTTCACGTTATCTCAGGAATGAGTATTTTTTTGTTAATCTTTTTTTTAAATTATAATAAAATGAACTAAATCAATATGAAATTTATTAAATTATATTTAAATATCTGTTTCCCTTCAAATAAGACGTATTCTTTTTATCACCTTTTTAATTCAAAATTTTTTTACAGGAAATATATGGGTCAAAATGATTTATTATTGTTCCAAATTTCAATTTTCTACATCAAACGGTGTCTGAGAAGTACGGTCACATCATGAATTCCACTGCAATCGGATAAAAGAGCTTAAAGAAGCACGTTTTGATTTCAAATTCTTTAATAAACTTCCTAAATTTTTAGCAAATTCATATCAGTAACCTTTGGCTTCAATTAGTTTTCGTTCAAAATGTTCAAATAATTTCGTTATAATCGAATTATTTTGACGTTATTTGTTCGGAAAAACTTACGAAATCAAAGGTAACTAAAATGAATTAGTAAGACTTTTAGGAACTTTATTAAAGAATTTTTATCCAAAAAGGGTTTTTCTAAGTCTCGATTCACTTTCATTGCTGAATATCTCGATGAACAGGTAAGGGAAAGGGTAGACATTAAAGATCCCTCCTGGGACATCGCAATGTTGAATTCATCGAATGTTTCATGCAGAAAGTAAGCTTTATGACCTGCATTCATTGATGAAAGTTTCAATGTGGTATTGCTTCCATTTCCTACTGGGTTGGCACAGGAATGGGAAATTTTGGGAGAAAGTAGAGAAAAAGAAATTAAATGAACCGTCGTATTTGATTGAATTTGAGGATGGAACGACTGTACGAAAAAATTCGTTTACCCTAAGGAAATTAGGATAAAAATAATAATAAAAATAAGTAAATAAAATAAAGTCAAACAATTAAAAAAAAATTTAATTAAATAAATAAATAAAAAAAGAAAGTAACAAATCATGAACTCGGACAACATTGCCAATATATTTGCCACTTTCAGTGTGCATTGCGAAACTTTGCTGGAAAAAAAAGAGGTTGTTTGAATTATTTGAAGTACATATATGGTACATGTATAGGAAATACGAAAATGTCTATGGAGTGAATTTTGTAAAGTATGTACAATGTACATAGTATGGTATGATGTAATAACTGAGAAAAACAATTTCCTTGTAAAATGTCGAATGAAATTTCCATTTTAAATTAATTAAGTAATTTTCGAATTAACTATAAATAATAGTAAGTTCAGTTTGCTTCCTGTGAAATTTGAGGGGGAGATGAAATAGAACTAAAATAGAAAATTTAGAATAAAAGAGATAAGTCAAAATGATGTAAACATAGCCAAAAATGTGAACGGAGTACCTAGGTACAGATGATATAGCAATGCTGTAGGTAGGAGGCGAGCGGCCATAGCAGGCGATCTAGGAATAGTAGTGCAGAGACATCCCGCAGCAGGCCAGTCTATTAAGAAACTAATCATTTAAGATTTTGCTTTAGCATTTTAAGTATTTTTGTATTCTGTGAAATTCAATAAAACACAACAAAGGCTGCGTGGGAAAGGATCCCAAAAAAATATGTTAAAATGCTATTTAAATCCTTAAGATCCAGAATGCTAGAAGTAATTTAAAAGAAGGTCGGCCATACACATTATTAAAATAAAATAATAATTGAAATAATGTGCATTTACTTTCAAAATTATTTTCTTTGTGCTATCCACTTGTCGCACTTTAATTTCAGGTAACTGAGAAAAATTCTGCACCCGATTTCAAAGCATCTAAACAAAGGGTAACGCTACTATTAGAAGGAAACGCCTACGCAAATTGAAAAATTAAACTCTTTGTTTCTACAAGTCTGAAAATCCAAATTGACAAACCAAAGATACCTGTAAAATGGAAATTGAATGCGAAGGCCTGGATGACATCGTCGATATTTGACTCATACATAAAGCATTACTCATTCTCGATAATTCTCCAGCACATTCAGTTGATTTCTGTAAAGAGAATGTAAAAATCATCTTCCTCCCTCCGAACACCACATCTCTTTTGCAACCGATCAAGCTGTGATCGCATCTTTTAAAGCATACTATGTCAGAAGAACATTCAAGCAGCTAGTGGAAAATATAGATATACAATGTATGTCTGTGCAAAACTTTTCGAAGCAGTGCAGTATCTTAAATGCAGTTCAAAATATTGGGCAACAAACAACATGAACATTCCAGATCTAATCAGAAATACGCCCGTTCAATTCAGATCAGATTCGTTCTTAAATTTTATATCTAGAAATAGTCGATGAAAGGGGAATTCCTTAACATCATCTCAAACACTTCGCAACCTTTAGCTAATGAAGAATTATTAAGACTTCCAGAAAAAGAGAAAAATGACCAAATCGAAACCGAAATTGTTTTGGAGATAATACAACAATTAACACTAGATTGTCCGAAGAAGTCATTTTGACTGCTTTTTAATTTTAATTCGTAAAAAAATTATATTTAAAATGATATAATTTCTTAGGATTTTGAGACTTTTTATAAATTCTCAAGTTCCTATCAAATTGTATCATTACAGAATAATAAAGAATATTATTTTATAAGTATTAAAATCAATTTTGACGAATCTCAACAGTACAGTAAAATCTCAATATGATCGAGAACTTAGAAATCAATTATGGTGTTCCAAAGTTAGGAGATACACTTCCTAAAGACCTAAGAAGGAAGTGTATAGGAGCACCAGATAGTTATATTAAACAACTATCTTTTGATACCTTAAACCCCAAAAGAATTCCTAAGATTGACAAGCCAGCTCTAACACTCCTACCAAGTCTACCAAAAATGCCAATGGTTGTGCCATATTTTACGGACATTCAGACCATTGAATATATGTATGTCTCAGATAACAGCGTATCTTGTAACACCAATATTTCAAGAAAATAAGTTGCCTACATTAAAAGCAAGACTATATCATTCTCGCATGGCATCTTTGATATTGACTTTTATGAGCACCAATGTAGAAGCAGAACTCACAATCATTTATGAAAATATGGGAATATCACCTAAATTTACTCAGTATCCATGTTCAACCATGGAAGAAATGTTAACAGAAGTAGGTGGTTATGCTGAAACAAAGAAAATACTTCAGAACTTTGCTATAAATCAAGATATTAACGTGTGCTATGCCTTAATATCGACTCTCATATTATTCCTTGGAAAAAGATTGAATACTCAAGGATACGAAAACTATTTTATGAATAGGTGGAGAGCCTTCTACTCCAAATTAGGTGAATCTATGCCAGAGGCATTAACACCAATAAATATACTGCCTGCTAATTGTGTTGAATGTTACACTGCCTTCTGTGCGGATTTTAACTTGAGAAAACTATACTTTGAAACTTTAGTCAGGTTTTCTACTGAACCTGTCACGTCTCTTCAAAAGTTAGTTAAAATGGTAATTCAATTGTTTGCGTCAATAGACATGAACCATATTGTCATGATTAACTATTATATCCTGAGCAGATACCAAGAAATTTTAAGTCTCCGTTGTTTGAGAGACTCAGAAGCTCTATCCAAAGCTACACAGTTCTTATTAAAGTTAGATGAAGACAAGAGATTATATGTCCGGTTCTACCATGATGAAGTTGAATGCGAACCATTGAACAGAAAGAACTTTGAGTTACTCACAAATGCTACAAATATAATTTTTTTACTAATTGACATTAAAAACAGCCAAAATGAATTCTTTGCGGGCAATCTAGTGTTAAAAATTAAATTAAAACTGTTGTTAAAAATTTTAAATAACATTAATAATTCATTTGTTGACTACATGAAATTTTGTTGATTTATTTTGGGGCACCCTGTAAAGCAATTGAACTTTTTTTATCAATTCAGGGGTAATAACGTCAAGATTTATTTCCCAAAATTTAATTATATCTTTAACAAAACAAAAGTTACAGATTTTTAATAGCCAACAAGTCGTTTTGGCCAACGTGTCCCTGAGAGTCGATCGACACATATTTAGAAACGTATTCTTCAGACGTTGCTCCCTCTGACTATCACTTGTTTCGAACCATGGCACTCGGTTAAATCTCTTTGCGTGTGACTTAAATATATTTACATTTAGATCAAATTTATTTACGAATGAGTTTAATATATTTGTGTTTAGTTTAAACTCATTTATTAAAGGACCAAATTGATTTGCTTTTATGTTAATTCAATGTTTGAATGCTATAATTGAGATAAATAAAAAATCTGGTTAAAAACCATAAATATTGAAATAAAAAAAAAATCGTTTAGTTTATAGTTCCTTGCATCATGGAAATAAGAAACCAATTAACTTCCTCGCCAGGAGTCAAATAAATAACGAATTTTGTCAAGATAGAAAAAGAGCTGATTCAGATTTGCTTGGCAAAAATCCCATTACTTAGTATACGGTAAAGCATTGCTAAAAGTCATTAAGGATTAAATTACGAATAATATTAGTTATTAGAGTGTATATCTGAATAAAACTATAGGTAAAATTTATATTCCAATTAAAATATTTAACTGTACGATCGCTGTTTAATTTGAGAAACAGAACTAGCTTACACATACATATGTAGATCGGAATGCACACTACTTTTGAAAAAAAAAAACTTACCTTTCACTTGGCATCAGTAAATATTAAAGTAATAAATATAATATATAAATAATTTGTAATGACGTTGCTCCAGCAGATATTAAAAGTGAATGTGTGTTGTAAATGTGATGTTCAAAAATAATGTAACTTATTCAGTTCTTTTATCTTATGACTTTTGCGTACGGAAAAGTATTTCATACTGTAAAATGTTATGCAATTTCATACTAAAACGTCACCGCAGAAAAATCTAACAGCGATAACACGATGTGGAAGTTCTTAGAATTTTAAATAAAAAATACTTTAACAATCCCTACTTTAAAATTCTTAAACGTTAAACGAATTAATTTTTAAAAATGTGCTTATTCTATATTTTCATTAAAACTTATTTGATATTAATTTTTTTTTTCCAGAAATTTAGTTTGAACATTTTGCACGGATTATTTTTTAATATGCAGTTCGTTTTACTCATACTTAAAATTGTTTTAAGTTTTAAAACTACTTCTAGTTAAATATTTCTTCTCTATAACTGCACTAGTGTAATTTAATTATAGGTTGATAAACCTCTTAAGATCTAAAATAAAAAATTAAATGACTCACATACTATGCTACTTAATAGTGGTGCAGCCTCTGGGTGTGCATCATGCCTAGCGTTCCTTGTGTATGCGACAGCATCCCCAAACTGCCAGGAGGTGGAAGTCCAATCCCAACACTAAGCGTTGATCCTATAGGTGGACCTAAACTTCCACCAATTGCGGTGGGTGCTATAGGCGCAGGAACTGGTGGTGGTTGTATGGTTGGTTGCACTAAAGCAACAGATCCATGAGTTCGAAAATGAACACTCAAACTGCTCGAAGTTGCAAACACTTTGTGACATTCTGGACACTTAAAGTTTTCCGTATTCCGTTCATTCAAATGAATTTTCTTTTTATGCGCGACCATATCACGATTTCGACTAAACGATTTACCACAAGTATCACAATGGTGGTTCTTTATACCAGTATGAGTTATCATATGCTTCGATAAATCCCCGGAACTATAAAAAGCTTTGCTACAAACAGGACACACTTGATCACGAACACCGGAGTGTATTTTTTGATGTGCTTGAAAATTCCCCAAAGCTGAAAATTGTTTGCTGCATATTTCACATTGAAAAGGCCTTTCGCCAGTGTGAGTACGTATGTGGATTAATAAATTATACTTTTGAGCAAAACGACGAGGACAGTAGGTGCAAACAAAAGGCCGCTCTCCAGTATGAGTCCTGATGAATTATTACATATATTTAACGTTTAAACTTTAAGTAAGTTTCTTACCTTATATGCATTTGAAGCTGTGCAGCACATTTAAACGATTTATTACATTCATAACAGGTCTGTGGAACCTTTGGAACTGGTTTTGGACCTCTCTTTTTCCGTTCTTCAGGAGCTTTTCGTTTATATCGACTTCGTCGCTTACTGGAATTATAAGGTTATAAAAATGTTTAACATTTCCTTAATTTCTAAGCACTTAAGTGCAGACTTGAACAAAAACACAATATAAATTTATACGACGGTATTTAGATCTTTTTACGTAGGTCGCTTTCCTCACGCCGCCCATCTGCAACTCACTTTCCCCAAAACTGAGTCAAACAATGCGGTCTTGCAGTCTTAAACTATGGTTTGTGAATTGTGGACAAACTCAATTGGCACTGTTTGCCCAGGAGAATGTGTGGATGAATTTTGCAACAATACTGTTAATTACTTCTTTAAAATACAAAAGTGTGTTTATTTGCCTGATATTTTCATGCAAGCACTTTTCGATTTAATTTCACTCGGAATATAAATCATTAGTACGTGTGTTGTATTTATAATGCAATATATGTAATTATAAGTTTATCTCTTACCATTTCTTAACTTTTAATTTTTTATCATCATCCTCCTCTATTTTTTTAGGCTCTTCAAATAAGGGAGCATCAGTCATAGTTTCAGCATCACAAAATCTACAATGATATAAATATAAAACAATAGTGGTTGTGTTTATTAACTACGTTATCTTACCCATATCCACGGTCGATCATGCCAAGATATTGTCGTAATCTTAAGTCAGAATTTTCACATTCTTGCTTAAAGTGATAAGCAACACCAAGTCTGTATATGCAATTGTTACATATTACGGCAGGCAATCCATCAGTTTTATATACCTTTTGAAAACAAAATTTACTACATGAATTAAACTAGTATTATTTGGGCGTTTCTAAACTTATATTTATACGTAACGCACTTATTGCCCGGGAAACTTTTTAGTTTTAATAACAAATATATCGAAAACTCTATTCAAATAGGTTAATTATCACTGCATTTATCATTTGTTAAATTAATTTTAATGTTCGGGATCAGTGAACATGAAATCCCAATACTGATACCACTTTGGTTTAGCAACATTTCTTCATCAATTGGGTGCAATAATCAATTAAATTGATTAATCGAATCTTCCTATACACTTTCCCTTTTTGGGGGATTATTTTGGAGTAAGTACATAAATGAAATGTTTTTGTATGTTTTGTGAGGAAATTGTATGACCTCTTTTCGTTACTTTTTTTCCCGCACATCCCATGAATGTGTACTTAAGTAAGCCCTGAAACCATATAAGCTGCGTTTTTTAATGAAGTGGATCCAGGTTTTAGTACGTTTTCTCAACATGAAAACCCGAAAACCCTGGTTTTATCTGGGTTTCTATCGAGGTTACGGGGAAATTTCAAATATTTCCCACTTAAAACACGTTTGCAAGGGATTCCACACTTTTACTTTGAAATGAGGATTTCAACAGTCACCTATGTATATGTGTGTAAATTTCCAGGATTGATTGCAAGAAATTCATTTGTTGGAAGCGTCCAAGCGCATTATTTTACATAAAATGGGTGGAAATTTGAGGTAGAAACAAAGCGAATATTCAAGAATTTAAAGCTAGCTTTCACAGCTGTACATAGATTGAGTTATTTTATTATACTTTCAAAAAGTTATTTCAAGATTCCCTGAGGATTGACATGGAATGGGATGGCCAAAACTGAAATTTTCTCCAGAAGAGAATGTTTTTTTTTGTAACAGAATAAAACCGTTAGTTCCAAGGAAATTGTTGCGCATCGGAAAATTTTAATGGTACAGTCGAGTCGAATAAAGAAACTTACCCGGACTTTGGCGCACATCATCATCATTGTCGAGGGCATCATCGCAAACTCAGTGCTGTAAATAGATGTCAGGGCGCCCTCCTCTAAACACACGCGACAAACTTTGTGGATATTGTAATCCATTGCAAACGACTCGTCGAACTTGCGACCAAACAAATCACCGGTCCGCTTTATTATGATTACGCTGCTGTTGACAGTTTGCCGGGCGCGTTCTTTCCCGAATTACGTATTAGAAAAATGACTTTTTTGGAAAAGATTCCGAATTGGGCTGCATTCGTTTATTTCTATTAAATGTACTCAGGCCGCATATTCTTAATTTAGGTACTCAAGCGAACTTGAATATTTTTACAGACTTTGTGTAAATTAGATATACATTAAGTGCACAACTTGTTATAAGCCGATAAATGGTCTAACAATTCACAAAATTTATCTATGTCTATTTCTTTAAAGCTCCAGAATAAATTGAATTAAATAAGGATCTTTGTTTTAAATAGTTAATACGTGATTGACTTTTAATCCATATAAACCAAAAATATTAATAAATTTCTGGTAAAAGAAAGCACCTTTATCATTTCCAACGTTTTTCTATTTTAGGACGGTACATTTTTAAAATGAAAACACAAAGGAAATGCATTTGAACTATACTATTTTTATTTTTGATGGATTATTCATTTGAATTTTTTTTTAAATTCAGAACAGAACAGTTACCAATTTGATAAAAAGGCTCTGCCCAAGGATTCTGTCCGTGAGGGCGAAGAGCATAATTTAAAAGACAGTGGTGTGAACTACTCGTGTACTTTTTATCCCAATTATCCCAATTATATTTTATGTGTCCATTAAAAACACTGACATAACATAGGAATTGAACTGATGGTCCTATCTAAGAACTCACTTCAAAAATGAGATCAAATTGTAGCCGAAATATAACTATCTCGCTCCTCCGTTGATCCCGCAGGCAGACAACTTAATAGCAATTTATTCTAGTATTCAAATGAATATGGCGCATCGCCGTTAGCAATCCACTGCATAACACTTTTTTCTTCACATTTAATTTATTTGTTTTGAAAAAAAAACGCAAATTAGATAAAAGTAATTGCAACAAAATTAAAATCAGCTGTTGCAATAGTTTACCGATAACCAACAGATAGCTGCGGCCTATATTTTAGATTATGTTCATATATGTACATATGTACAAACGTAAAATATGAAGGTTGGACAGAGATGGCAACAATAATTAATATATCAATCCCTGTTGTTCGTTGAATACCCCGTTGACTATTTTCAGCGACATTTTAATGAAAAAAACTAAAAATTGAGCGAGATATAATAGAAATCAATTCGTAACAATTTAATTACTTGTTGTTTAGCTGCATTTAAACATAATTGTGCGGGATTCTTGAGCATTTTAATTGCCATGATTTGCCTAAAAGGCTTGAGCTTAGGCTAAAAATGATGGTATCGTTTTTCAGACGTGTGTAACAGTCCAAAATTTAAATGTCAGTTACAGAGTACCTGACCAATATAAAAAATATGAAAAAGTACAAACTAAATCGTCATAATACAACCGAATCGTGAAATGTTTGAGGCGAAACGTTTCCTAAAAATATTATCCCGACCATAGGCACTTTATTTCGGTTCTTTCTTCTTTCGGAATGACCGGACCGAAAATAAAACTATGTGAATATATTGGTTCGCGTTGAACTGCTCTACTTGCTTAATAAGTGTTGGGCTAATTTAAACTGTATCTTAAAAATTCCAATCAAAACGTTTCAATTTGGAACAAAATTTTTTCGGTCACAGCGATTTCGGTTCAATATAACCGAAATAATTTTGGTGCAAAAGTATCGTTCTTTTTTATGGAAAATGAACCAGTATAGTTCTTACCGACATAATAACGTTATTTAATGTTATAATGGTTCCCTGGTCAGTGATTAAAAATAATAGTTTTAAACAAAGCGCCTTTTTCACCCACTGCAGAGAACGCAGCGAAAGTACTAGATTAATGGTGAGTCGAGAATAGAGCAAGCTGGGTGAAATAGATGACGTGACATATGTTTAAATAAGACTGGGTACTATAAACAGTTTCTAAAATTAAGTTTTAAGTGGATTTTTGAGATGTTCCATACGCCCGGCTGGCGTGCGAATGAGTTTTAATCGACCGGAGGTGTTCTATGCGGTCACTTCGAGTTAGCAAACCTTCCCGATTCTAGTCTTAAACCCGAAGGGGTCTGTCGAAAATTTCACGGTGAGAAGGCGAACATTCGGCTTGCGGGAGAAATGTCAAAGCTGGCGGAAGGAGTTTCGAGTGCCCCACTGCTGGCGGCCAGTGATGTGAATAATCTTGTGAACAACAACAGCTGCCGCGGCGAATCGATGGCGCACCGCCAGGAGTCGGCGGCTCTCATGAAGCTCAAAACATATCTGCTGGCGCTCCGGCCGTGGTCCCTGTCGGCCAGCCTCGTCCCGACGCTGCTGGGCTCGGCGATCGCGTACCGGTCCAAGTGGTCGGCGGACTTCAACTTCCTCACGTTCCTGCTGACGATCCTCACGGTCGTGACGGTCCACTGCGCCGGGAACGTGGTCAACACCTACTTCGACTTCGTCAAGGGAATCGACAACCGGAAGTCCGACGACCGGACCCTCGTGGATCACATCCTGACCAAGGATGAGGTAAGGCTCCTTTCCAACACCACTAAACTGGGCAGGAAGTAGTTGCTTAGAATAGGCGTTTTTTTTCACCAGTGCGACTGCAGTCGAAAGGTGCACGAGACATTCTTGACCAGGGTTCATCCATCCACTTTTTGCTTGATTCATGTACGTCAAGCACCTCCGAAACCGGTTGAATTAAATATTTTTACGCATTCAGCCGATGTAGAAAATATAAATCTCGTATTTTATTGCTGGGCAAAATCACTTGTTTTGGTCAACCGGTATTTTATTGATATTTTTATTTGTTTTTTTTTTTTTTTTTCAAGAAGGTCTTCTGAGGCTCACGTGAAAAATTTTAACTTTTCCTTTCATTTGAGAAAATATCAAAGGGAGTCGACCTTAAAGATAATTTTATGGTATAATGTAAACTGATTTTCTAATTTCCAACATAAAAATTGGGGCCGTCACAGTTGGTGGTAAATGTTGGAGCAGTGCCAAAGATTTTCATTCGTTAAACAATTCTTTTGATGGTGAGAATAAAATATAGTAGATCTAGATTAAGCAGTTCCGCGCAGGGTTTTTGGTACGTTTTCTCCGCATGCAAATTTGAAAATCCAACTTTTATCCCGGTTTCTATTCACATTGCCACATTCCAAAAAGTGGGAAATGTCTGAAATTTTCCCGTAACGTGGATAGAAAAGCAGACAAAACCTTGGGTTTCAGATTTTCATGCGGAGAAAACGTACTAAAGCCTATACTATATAGTGCTATAAAAAGCAACTTTGCTTTATTCAACTTTAAATTCGGACAAAAAAAAACCGCACATTGTAGGTGTAATTTGATATTTATACTATTGGTTTGAAATTAAGAAATTAAGTACCTACATATGCTTCAGAGTTACAGGAATAAACCTTTAGGCTCTTAGGATATGATTTTCCAACCTAGTTTTAACTACAAAAATAACAAAATTTCCATGCAAACCCTCGTTCCCTATTTTACCCTCTTAAATAATAAATTTACCATAATCTTAAAATACGTCTTTCATAATGTCTAACTTAGAGACGAAATACAAAATTTCATGAATTTATTTTCATAAATTAAGGATTTTCATACAATTTTATATCCCCTATTTTATCCCCTAATATAAGAGAACAATTTTGTAAAATTCTTTCTACTATAAAAAATTTCGTGCAATTAACTTCAGCAGTTTTGGCTCCACTATTGTACGCATTGTAATAGGCACATCGCAGGTGACTTTACATTATTCCAAATACTTATTTGAATCATTTAACTACCTTTTATCTATATATTAATACGTGAAGAGAAAACTTTGTACCCCTTTTTAAGCATATTGGACGGACGGAGGAGTGTGAGATTTGGCATAGTTAAAGTTTATATAGAGAAGAAGTGCAGAAAGCTAATATTTATTTATAATATGTGTTACAAATACAATAAATTAAATTAAATAAATTCATTATTTACGTTCATACTATCAATTTTAAACACATAGTAGTCTGTAGTCAAACTGTCGTAATTTTATTATTGACAGTGCCAATTTCCAACACACATAGTAGGCTGTGTACAGTCGTATTATTCGTAGTAAAGTAACCCCAGTAGGTCGAATTTCGACCAGAGGGCGACCACTAGTTTTTATTATTATATCGCTTGGTTGTTTTTAATAACTGATATTAAATTGTTTTTTTTAACAATAAATAATAAAAATCTTGCATTGATTAACGCGAAGAAAACACAGAAATGATGTTCATATGTATGTCATATTGTGTAAATATGAAATAACTTAACTACAGCGGTCGTCTATCGGATCCTTAAGCTATGAACGATCTTCTCGACAAAACAAATGTATTGTAATGTAAGAATATGACCTCAATGGGTCAAGCCGCACAGAAGTTACACGATGACTAACAGACGCCCCAACTTCTATATGCACATATGTATATATAAAGATTAACATGAATATCGAAGAGAGGGGAAAATAAAACTTATATTATGGGAAATTTACTGCACAAAAAAAACCCGTGTTTATGTTGGTGTTAGGCAGATACATAAAATAATAATTTCATCATACAAAAGGCTTTAACCAATTAAATGAAAGCATGAAAGCATTTTGATCATCTTTATGGCTGTATGAGCCTAGATCCCTTTTGCTTCCCTGCACAGGAGAATAAAAAAACAATGAATAAATAAATAAATACTGAATAAAGATGAAAATTGGTAAATCGATGATTGCTTTAAAATCTCATTATCTTAATTATTTTATAATTATTCTTGAAAAAATTTTTTTTTTCTTGAAAGCATACATACATGAATCCACCCTTAAATGCCATACTTACTAATTTCGATAGGAATCCCTAACAATTGAAAAGAATTGATGTAGTCCTGCTTTCTCTTTTATTTGTTTAAAATTCAATAGCAAGTTCAATATCGGCAACCATAAAAACCTTTACATGCCCGTTTTAATTTGTACTCATTTTAATTCAAATCTTTTGAAGTCAGGAAGTATAAGTCGCCAGTAGTTAGCAAATTTCGAAGCCCTTTGGCCCTTAGTGCCAATTTTCATGGTAATTTTTGAAAGATAAAGTCATTTTTTCGTTTTTTCAATTTTCCGGAATTTTTTCCATTGCAGTATAGCAATTTTTTACCATTTATCATAGACATAACAAAGATTAAGTGAGCCAAACCAGAATTCCGTAGGAAGGTAGTTTTAAGGGGAATCGTTGTTAAACATTTCGCTTTTTTTTTAATTAAATTTGAAAACAACCTCTAAATAATTCCGTGTAAAAAATTACTGCCTTTTTGCAACACTAAAAGGTATTTTTTGCCCAAGTTTCAGCTTCATAGAAATTTGTTTGTCAAAGCAAATAAATAAAAACCGAAAAACCGGTTTTCCGCCATTTTCTCGAAAAATGTTGAGATCAGGGTACAAATAGTTATACAAAAGTTGTAGATCTTTTTATTTCCTACAACCTTTACATTTAACTTTTTTCGATAGGCTAAACTGTGCAAGCCAGAAATCGCGAAAAACTGATTTCAACATCTATCCCCCACCAAATTAAAAATTTGTTTAGTTATTGCTAAAATCAAACTCTTTGATAATAAAAAATATTATTGCTATATTATATTAACTAGTTTTAAATATTATATTGGATTTAAATTTAGCACTTAGTAGGATTTAAGTTTAGCATTTAGTAGGAAATTTTCTCATGTTAATTATGTGTGGAACTAAACTATTTGCAGCATTCATAGTTTTGATATAGGAGTTTGAATTTCTGGGAGTATTAATACTGTTAGATGTAGAGCTAAAATATTGGTCTATGAGACCGAAAAAGCAAGGAAAAAAATGTCCTAATGTATCGAATTTTTATTTATTAAATTCATTAAGTTGAAGTTGTAAATAAACGAATAATAATGCCTATATTTCGTAAACCATTGTATTAATAATGTTCTATTTTCTATTTTCAGGTTGTGTCTCTCGGTGCTATACTTTACATGGCTGGTTGTGTGGGTTTCATCAGTCTTGCAATTCTAAGTCCAGCAAAAATGGAACATTTGGCATTGGTATATTTCGGAGGACTATCATCTAGCTTTTTGTACACGGGCGGTATCGGATTTAAATACATTGCACTTGGCGATGTTTTAATTTTGATTTTATTCGGCCCCCTTTCGGTTCTTTTTGCATTTCTGTCTCAAACGGGCCACGTCGATTGGACAACTATATACTTCGCAATTCCTCTTGCTTTGAACACTGAGGCAATCCTGCACAGCAACAACACTCGGGATGCCGAGCACGACGAAAAAGCGGGAATCGTGACCCTGGCTATTCTAATTGGACGGACAGCGTCTTATGTCCTGTACGCACTCCTGCTGTTCATACCTTACAGTCTGTTTGTAGTGTTCGCCCTAAAATATTCCTTGTGGTTCCTCTTGCCGCTAGTGACACTGCCTCAGGCATTCAAAATAGAAAAGCAGTTTCGCAACGAAGGCACTATGCACGGCGTACCGCGCCAAACTGCAAAATTAAACTTCTTCTTCGGAATCCTCTATGTGGTTGCCTGCTGTTGCACTTCAGCTCTTCCCTCGTTCAGCAGCAGAGGAAATTAAGGATTCACGTGCCTTTTAAGTCTGTTTGCTTTTATTAGCTTATCTTATTTTATGTCACGAAAATTAACCATTGTCACTCGCGAGGACTTAATTACATTTCGGATGAAATATTTATGGCAACCGTGTTGCAAAATTATGATTTATTTAGGTATTAAAGAGTTTCTCACATCATTTAAATGAATAAAGCTTCGAGGACTTGAAAACACGATTAGTGTTATAATTTCTAGCAATAGTGCAATAAAGATTTGAAATCCCCTGGTATCGTAGCTCTGTAGCGTTGAGGAACAAATGGCTTGTTAAGATAAGTTATTTTCTTTGTTGAATATGTACTCAGAAATTGGTGTAGTTAGACCATGATGGGCGACTACGCCAACCGAATTTGACAATAAAATTTTGTTATTCTTGACTCGAATAGTAGCTGAATATAGCTTAATTACATACAGTAAGTTAATCATTAGGTCTACCCATATTTATCACTTATTTACGAGGCAGCATGTACCATATTGTATCAGTACCCTCATTTTAGCCATCTACATTTAACAGGTTCGCATTGAAAGTTCGGACAGGACAGACAGGAAGAAGGGCTTTTTAAATTTTTCTTAAACTGCACTGGTATTCTCGTTTAATAAAGGAGCCCAGTGTTTTTTCTAACTGCATACAGCAGTATTATTATTTATTAAAACGCTGCTTTGCGTTGGTGTCTCCCGGTTTGTGATTTCGTTTACTTGTTTCATAAGTACTATATTTTCACTTAATTATGTATATGTGTTAGCGAACAGAAGAGATCAATTTGTAAGATTTCTACAAATTTTATAACCAAATGTGTACATTTTTACTGAACATGTATAAATATATCGATTGTGTAAGGAAAGCTGAATTGGATTTCTTGTCCTTACCTAATTTCTTGCTTCCTTAATAAATTATTATTATATTTTTTCATTTTCGTCTACCTACAGGAAACCTTTTAAACTGCCGCCCTTCCATTTTAGTTTTAAAAGTTATTTTTCATCCAAATCTATGAAATTTAGTTATGGTCAAAATAACAGCATCAATAAACTCCTTTAACTACTTTCAACGAAATAAAATTTTGTTGTATTATTAACCCGTCCATTATTTCAAAGCAAGGTCGTTGCAGAAAGTGTAAGAAATTTTCATCTTAGTGAACCGCAGTGCTATTTTTGACCGAATGTTTTATAAGATTGTTATTAAAATGTACATTTTTTATTTGATTTTGTCTATAGAATCTGGAAGATTTTTATTGTATATTTTCGGGAAAATTACTTTCACCAACTTCGCACTTTATCTTTACAAAGATCCAAGAAGTGGTGCTAATTTTTTGACCGCAGTTGTATGTATGTATTTTTTAATTTTTGCGTCTACATAAATAGTTCTAACCTCTCGTAGTTAGCATTCCAATATATCGATGGTGCTGCGCAAAAAGAGTGGTTTAAAAATACATTATTTTAAAAATAATAATAAAGTAAATTTTATCTGATTTTTTCATTGTTTGACTTCTTTAAAATTTGTACCTTTAATTGTACGGTCCATATTAAAAATCTTGATTTTGTATAAATATAATAATAACACTACTAGTAATCAAAATCGGCGAAGGCGGAATCGCTAATTTACTCAAATCTGAGCGAATATAGAGGAATGATCCTGCACACAAACTACAGGTTTAAGAATTAGATATATTTAATTTAAATTAATGAAATGATTTTCTTTACATGATATGGAGTCATTTGGGTAGAATTTTTAGGCATCGTTTTAAATCACGTTCGACGGCTTCTTTAAGTAAAATTCAAAATGCTCCAGTATGACTTAGGTGCACAAACATCACTAAATGGAATTATGCAACATGAGTTGTAAACCATTTCAGAATTTTTAACATCGTTCTTGCCGAATAGAAACAAAACGGATACTCTTCGTAGCACATCGCTGTTCTATTCCTGAAGATAAATCCATGATTGTAGGCGCTAACAATTTCCTCGGGAGCAGATTGGTAAGTGAATTCTATAAATGAACGAATATTTTTAGCCTCTGAATTTTCATACTCCGAACCAGACACAATTTGGCAAATAAGCGACTGCAAACATTTGAGAGGATCCTGCTTCAATATCCTCTCCCAGTTTATTTCGTTTCCTGTAAAACTATCCGACTGCAATGCAGATTCTTTGCCTTCCGTTTGTCGTTTTGATCTAAATAGTGCCCTAGCGACTGCTTTAACTGGCTGCCGAATCCTATTATAATCCTGGGCAAGTAAATGTAACATGTAGAGCGCTGCAAGACCCATAACGCCTAAAAGAAGGATCCTAAGTGGAAATGTAAACTTAGTAAAGAATTTAAAAATGCAACACTATGAGCATACCTCCAACCCATTTGTACCACAATTTAAACCTCCTCTTCCAGTACGCGCTTGTTGTAGACTGACTGCAGATGATGAAACAGTCGCCGTAACTGCAGCATTTTACCGGAAATGCATGCAGAACTTTCTTCTCCATTCGATCCAATGTTAAGGCCTTTCGAAGGAATGGGTAAAATTTCAAGTTTTGCTCTCTTTCGTCGTTAAATTTCTTCCGACTGTTGATAAACTAACGTCTTAGGTGCCTCCGAATCCATCCACTTAATCTGCCTCATGGCACTAGTGATACCATTTTTACCTACCCGCCAGACCTCAGCAGCGACTCATTTCCTTAACCGCAGTTTCGGAAAGCGAGCAGCGTCTGCCTGCACCTGTTGCATAATTCCGAGCTCCGTAAAAGAAAGTGAATTTGCTGGTGCATTCGTCGCGGCTTAGATGCAGGTCATTCATTCTCCACTTGTGGCATCTCGTGGCTTAAAGGCACAAAGTGAAACAGTTTGCACGTTTTACTGTGCGGTCGGGTTTTATTTGCATTTAATAAGACGCTATTAAGGATTTTGTAATAATGGAAGCTGGAGTTTCCGACCTAGTTCAAGTTGAGGGTCACTCAACGAGCGGATGTCAGTCGTTAATTGCTGCTCTTGCGGCTATCCTCACCCAGGCAGATAAAATGTAGATCTGCAACGAGAGTAAATTACTACTACCTTTTAAGCATAAAACAAACATTTTAAAATTAGAAAATTATTATTATTATTAACAGCAATTTCCCATCAAAAATGTTTTCGGTTTTATTTGAAGCGTAAAGAAAAATTAATAATAATAAATAACATGGATCTCTTTTTAAATAATGGGTAAGCTGGAGGTCAGTATAAATATGTATATTTTAAAAACATAGTTAAGACTATAGGAAAAGAAAAAAACAATTCAATTTCCTTTTTATTTAAAAAATTGTAGAGATAGTGTGCATATAAATTCAACGTTTTTAAAATCATTGGTTTTTTTTTCCAATACTATTTCAGTAATAAAAGTATGATTGTTTTAATTGTTTACAGATTTTGTTGGTTAAGGGGTTAAAGTTTCATACTGAACCACTTGTAAAAATATAATTTCAAAAATGTGTTAGGAACCGGCACGTCGCTCTACTTGAAAATGAAAATAACTAGCGAAAGCCTGGGAATTCGTCAATAACCTTTCTTTAATATATTTTTAGTATTACCTTCTTATGAATTCAAAAATTCTAATAAAAAAATATCTCATTATTTCAAAATTCCATGCCTTTAAAGTTTCTATTAAATTATAAAACTGATTGCATGCATAACAACTACCTGTGAAATGTAAAATATGATATTAAGAATTTTAAAATTCTTGAATTAATTAATATACAATCTGCTCTTTAAGAAAACATATTTTTTTGTTTTTTAAAAGAAAATATAAATATTAGTTTTAAATTGCAATAGGTCTAACGAGTACGGGTGACTATTGTCGTTATAATTAATCGGGGCCGATTAAAGGTTAATGGAATACTTAAAAATATAAGTAGAAATGGTTACATTTGTTGTTAGAAATGAAAATAATTTATTGATTATAAATATTAGAGATTTTCATCTTAAAATTTCAATTTTCTAATAATATATTTCTTTAAATAGTCAACAGATGGCGTGAAATCGCTTTGAAGAATACGAACCAGAATCGGAAGCAACACAAGCTGTGTAAACCGCCATGCCAACCGTCAACTTAACTGACATATCGCGCGGCTCTGGCAGCACAGGGAACATTTGTCAGACAGAAGAAAGCATTCCCCGCGAGACGAGGGCAAGTGATTCGGCGATTTGAGGAAGTTTGAGAATTGAGACTGCACGTAGCAATTGATTTTATTTAGTGAAATTGGCCCCAACCCTCGCAAAATGGAATCCAGCGTCAGCCTGAACGACTACAAATTGAGCTGTGAGCTGCTCGGGCACAGCATGGACGTGCGGGCCGTAACCGAGGGCCGGGAATGCATCATCTCCGGATCCCGGGACAAAACAGTTAAAATTTGGAAGCACCAAGGGTAAGTAAGCGGTTTTTTGGTTCGTCCCGAACATCCAAATTGACGTTCCTTTTAGCGAACAGTACGTCGAAGCGCGCACGCTAAGCAACCACTCGAACTACGTGACTTCAATTTACTACCTGGAGGAAGAGGGCTGGATTTGCTCCGGGAGCAACGACGCAACCATCTGCGTCTACAGCGAGGATGACCTGGCGCCCTTCGCAGTGCTCAAGGGCCATGGGGACAACGTGTGCGCAATCACAAAGGGATTAGGCCCCAAAACCTTGTTTACTGGAAGTTGGGATAAAACAGGCCGTGTTTGGGCGTTGGACGGGGCTAGTTTTGCCACAGTCGCAGTCCTAAAGGGACACGAGGCTGCAGTGTGGGCCGTAGCCACCCTTCCTGGAGGAAAGTACGTCACTGGATCAGCCGATAAATTAATTTTTGTTTGGAACGCGAAGGGCGAAAAGGAACAGGTTTTGAAGGGCCACACGGACTGTGTTCGTGGTCTGATCGGTCTCGAGGACGGCTCGATTATCAGTTGCGGCAATGATGCATCAATCCGTTACTGGAACCCTATCGGGGAATGTGTCCGAGAGCTCTATGGCCATGGGAATTACATTTATACAATAGCACGAAATATGGCCCTGGGGCCAGACATCCTAGTTTCTGGGAGTGAGGACAGTAGCATTAGACTGTGGAGCCTCAAAAACGGTAGTCTTGGTGATAAACTTGTCCTTCCCGCCCAGTCGGTGTGGTCTGTAGCATGCCTTCGAAACGGAGATATTGTCACTGGAACTAGTGATGGAGTGGTGCGCGTTTTTACACGAGACCCTGCACGAGTTGGGAACTCGCAAATTTCCCAGTCATTCCAGCTAGCTGTTCAGACAAGACTTCTCGAAGCAAATCAATCATTAGGCGGAATTAAACGCACTGAGTAAGTTATTCGAACTAATAGTTAAGTTTAATTCCATGAAAATATAACAAAGATTTTAGCTCTGAAAAACAAGTTCTCTGCGATGCATCGTGCCGGTTTCGCTAAATTTCGATAGTTGTTTCATTAGGACATTTGAGCTCTGAATTTCAGATTTTATTTCTTAACTGCACATGGTAACCTCAAAATTATTTTTAATACACGTCGTAAACTGCCTTCGTGATTCACAATCTGAATGGAAATGTTGGAGATTATAAACAATTTTCTTTTAATCGACATCTGGAGCGCGTTATCGACTAAAAGTTATAGATTCTTTACTCAGAATGCGTAGTTTCGAATAAAAAATAGCGCTAACAATAAGGCGTTATAGGTAAGAATTATGTGTTGCCTATTTTAATCCCTTTCGCTTTTATTGGAATTTACATTTTATATAAGGATGTAAGAAGTTAAGTACAATTGTTTTGCTGCCTTATCTGCTTTATCCATATTTTACAATTTATTTCTCTATAATTATGATATAAAATTTTTGTAGTATGGAATTCCCTGCGTGAGTTTGGCACACATATGACCGTTTTTTTTTTACTTTATCACTTTTATATTTTGATATGAATAGAACGTGATTTCTCGTGCTCAATTATATGATACCTCAATTATATAGTGGAATTAAACATTTTAACACGAGGAATAGGGCTATCCTTGTTTAAGTGCCAATATATTTTTTGCAATTTAGATTACCGGGTCCCGAATCCCTATTGCAACCAGGTAATGAAGGACAAACCAAAATTGTTCGACACCCGGACGGAAAGGTCAATTGCTACCAGTGGTCTAATGGTCAATGGAGTCTCCTCGGTGAAGTTAGTGGTGCCTCGGGAGGCTCTCAGCAAAGTTCTGGTAAAACGCTGTATGAAGGAAAGGTAAATATATTTTAATTTTCCACATAGGTGATGTGAGATGATTCTCCTTTTAGGAATATGATTTTGTCTTCAGCGTAGATATATCTGATAGTGATCCACCAATAAAACTTCCTTATAATCGTGGTGAGGATCCTTGGATAGCGGCACAAAACTTTATTCACAAAAATAATCTGCCTCAGGCATATTTAGATCAAATAGCAAATTTTATAGTCAAGAACTCGGATACACCCGTGATACAGCAAGGAAATAGGTAATTTTACTATTAAATATGTTGTTCGTATTCTGGAAAACAAATTTATCCTGTTTAGTGGTTACCAAGACCCTTTTACTGGAGGGTCTAGATATATACCAGGGTCAAATTCAAACGATTTTGTTAGCACAGGGAATGCAGATCCGTTCACAGGAGGATCCAGCTATACAACTAATAGCAACGAAAAAAATAATTCCGTAGTGCATGGAGGTAAGACTAAATATATGTAGTTTATCAAAGGGGTGACCATTTTTGTTTTAATGTTAGTCCAATTTTATGCATATTCCTCTTGCCTTATATTTGTGTCAATATCACTTGCATTTTATTAGGCTTGTTATCCTAAAAAACAGATATAAACAAATTTGTCTCTGGTTATCAAAATAGTTATCTATATATTAATACGTGAAGGGAAATCTTTGGACCCCTTTTTAAGCAAATTGCACGGACTGAGGAGTTTGAGATTTTGCATGGTTAAAGTTTATATAGAGAAGAAGTGCACAAAGCTAAAATTTATATATAATATGTGTTATAAATACATTAAATAAAATAAAATAAATTCATTATTTACGTTCATATTGTCTATGTCGAACGCATAGTAGTCTGTGGTCAAACTGTCGTAATTTTATTATTGAAAGTGCCAATTTCAAACACATAGTAGGCTGTGTACAGTCGTATTTTTCGTAGTAACCTCGGTAGGTCGAATTTCGACCACAGGGCGACCACTAGTCCAATTAAAACTCCATAAGATCTTCGGGAAAATGGGTAAAAGGATTCTTCGCAGTCGCTTATTTCAAGTCGTTCGATAAAATTTTCAAATCGATCGATCGATTAATAGAGAACATCGGATTAAATTTTCGTTGTGTGTTCATTACGTACTATTACTTACATTACTTCACAATTTTTAGTTATATTCTCTCTCGTTTCTTATAGCTCGAAATAAACACTTCCCATATAGCAGTTATTTAACATTCGATAACTGCGATCCCGGCAAGGTCCTGGAAAAGCTGCGAGACTTCAATGCGAAAGCCGCTGAAAGTGGAAGCAATGCAACAGAACAGCAGCTACAAAACGTGATACTTTTAGCAAAGAAGGTAATTGCTTTATAGTTTAAACTAAACACACCTAAGAATTTTTCCTTTAAGGAACCCGAAATTGATAAGCAAGCTATAGATACTCTAAACCTTCTGCTCAGGTGGCCACAAAGTGAGTTTAAATTAAAATGTTGTACCAGAAAAGGTCTAATGTAACGTTTTTTTTTAAGCAATTTTATTCCCTGTCTTGGACATTGCCAGGCTTGCAGTGCGGAATGAACAGATTTACATAATTTTGAAATTATCGCAGGACTTTGTAGAGACGCTGATGAAAAATTTATCTAGTTCTACAGCGAATCAATTAATGGCCGTCCGCGGGATGGCAAATCTCATGAAACACTCCACAGGAAGACAGGATATTCATTCTAGAGTACAGAAAATTGTGGATACCCTGTTAGATATAAAAAAAGGAAGCCCCAACTTGGAGATAGCAATTGCAACACTATACCTCAGTTTATCAGTAACGCAAATGCAAGCCGCAGATGGAGAATGCTGTCGAATAGTCACCGAGGGAATTCTAGAATTTCTAAAGTGGTGCACAGATTTAGAGGCTACTTACAGAGCTCTACAGGCATTAGGGAATTTAAGTTGTACCCCATTCGGAAGCCTCACAACAGCTCAGATAATTTCTGTCGACTATGTGATGGATAAAATTCGGGAAGCTGCCAACCACCCGGTGAACGGGTTCGAAAAGCTCTCTGAGTGCGCGAATTCACTTCTTCTAAGTTTTTGAAAAACAGCACGAGTTAAATTCTTAACTGATATAATTGTTCTCCTTAAAGGTAAATATACAACAGAATGCTTTCTAAGATACATCTCGACTGTTTTCCTGGCCAGTGGCTTCCTTTCGTTGCCTTATCCTCTCTAGGAGGTTCTGCTTCCACAGCTCCTCGGGTACCCCTTGAGCCCACTCCGGGATTGCTGAACTGGGCAGCGAGACGCTTGCCATTGCTGACATAATCTTAAATTGCAATTCCTTGAAATTTTGCGTTCACATGGTTAGCTAGCTAATTACCTGCTGGGCTCTTGTACTGTCCAGCTGAATTTCTAATTCTTGAGGACGTGGTTGGCTCCAAACTTCTCTTTCTATTTCCACATCCGTGCTGATCACTGAGGGCAAATTTGAGTCTTCCGTAGGCGGTAGTCCCGCCGAGTTGTCCTGGTCGAGATCCTCGCCAATGTCCCCAAGTGGAAGAGGTTCGTACCCTTCATGGGAAAATTCCTCATCTATATCACTGTCGTCGCTCCCGTTGGCTCCGTAATTTGTGATGTGTGTCCCACTAGTTCTTAAGGCATCATCTGAATCGCCTGGAAGCTCTGGAGAACCATTTAGACCCATTTTTAGCTATTGCAGACAAACAACGGTTAACACAGCTGAGAAATGTCACTTGAAAACTTCTGCAGCTGTCAAACATTTCCAATGGAATCCGCACCATTGAAGCTCCTACCCAAGATGTGTCGATTTTTGAAAATGTGGCGGTAATTTTTAAAAGCACCCATCTTAAATAGGGTGCTGTGTTCACATTTTTTAATTTAGAAATTTAAAAATCCTATTACCGCCCGAATTTTAAGGGAGTATCCTAATTTTGGAAAAAACCGATTTTTTCCTTTTAAATGCAGAACAAGTCCACTTGTTGATAACATCACGGATTTCTATGAAACTTTGCAGAAATATTAGAAGTGGCTTAAAACAAACGATATGCAAAAATTTTTCCGCGGAAAGCTATACTTTTCGATAAATTTAACTTTAAAAATCGCGAAATTTCTCTTTCACTTACTCAAAATGTTGGCAAATTTTTCAATTTTTTTCTGTATATTCGTTTGTTTTAGTCAGTTTTAATATTTCTGCAAAGTCTCATCGAAATCCGTGGGGTTATCAACAAGTAAACTTTGTGTTAAACAAGCGGTTGGTTAAATTAAAAAAAAAGCAATTCTCAGCGACGGACGAGAAATATTATGCAGGATGTTTCGTTAAGGTCTGAAAAGGCGTATGCCAATTAATTTTACATGGTCTCCTGATCAACATTTGTTAAAATTTTACATGAATATTAACTTTACTTTTTTAAATAATTCACTAACATCCGAGAAGTAAGCGGATAGTAAACTAAAGCCGAAATCCCGAAATACCTGAGTTAAAACGCTGAAGAAATCTATTGTTTTTTTATTAGCTTAAAAAATTCTACAGTCCTTCCAGAGTAGAACGCAGCAAACCTAACGTCGAAATTCGGACTACTACGAGCCTGGAGTATTTCAACCAAGGTATGATTGATATATTTTCAGAGCTTTAAAGCGAATTTACCACAAATTAATTAATTTTGTTTTGTTGTTGTATAATCTGGACTTCCAACCGATTAAATAAAATTTTAGACATAAAAGAAATTCATAATGATTGTTTTGCATCAGGTATGCCTTCTTAACTTCAGTATTTGGAAAATGATTGAGCCTTGTTTGGAACTGAAAAACCCAGCATAGTCTAGTTGGTTATGATTTGTTTAAAGGAAAATTTAAATAAAACAATTTAGAAATGTGAATTGACTTTAAATTCATCGGTGGTCCTAAACTTTTACGCAGCACTGTATTATATGCTTCATCCCAAAATAACGTGAAGAATGTATACCAGTTTTACCTGGTTCGTTAAAGACATCAGTCGTTGTGGCCGCCAAATGAAAAATTGCTACCCGACAGATATGCGCCGAAGGGCTGAAATCTAAGTTAAGCATTTTGTAAGAGACTATTTCTGTTTTCCTTTTATTGATAAGGGCTAGCGAAGTTTGATATCATCATTTGGGAGAGATTCGCACATTTCAATCTGGGGTTGTAGTGTAGGAGAATTTTTTAGCATGCGTACTGGTCCGATTCCGATTAACTGGGGGCCCCATAGTGGGAGGAAGTTCAATTCGGGGAACTGCCGAAAGCCCAGCGATGTGCTCCTTGCGATGAACCGGGAGGAAGACATGGGGCCTGGGGACCCCGGGACTCGGGAGCCCCGAACGGCAAGCGCCCCATATTTCCTGATAGATAGATAATTCTGAACAGTTGCTGGTCGCCCACTGAGATCTGTTTCCGCTCTCAACACCTCGGAAACCGTTCAATTCGATTTTGTTGGCTCTTCTGGTGCTATGCCACTTGCTTGCCAATTGCTAGCGCTGAAGACGACAAAATTCGAGCTCAGTTTTGTGCTAGCGTTCCGCTCGTTGAGACTTTGTCGGGGCGGCTTTGCTCTAGCTGTGGAATTCCTCCTTCGGTCAGCTTCTGCTTTATGTGATAAGGCAAAATACAAAAATAAATTAAGCGTCTTGAGTGATAACATTGATTCAATTTTCCCGGCTCTGTTCGCCCCCCGGGTAATCGCGATTTAAAGAAATAATTTCGCGAGGTGGGTGCGATGCTTGCGGTTTAACTGCGCCGAGATCCCCGGGCGTTTGATTAAATTTACTCAACTGGTGATGGTTCGATTTGTTGGTGGTTTTTGGTAATTTACATAGCAATTTACCCGAGTACCCGAGTGCTAGTTGAGCGTCATAGAAAGCGGCGCTGCAGTTCTGCAGTCTGCCCATAGTCTAGGTATGTAAAAGTAATTTGATTAAATTTCCTCGAGGGCCTCAAGAACACTTTCCGAGGGTAACCTTTTCTGTCGGGGAGCAGCTCCACTCAGTTAATGAAACCCCGAAAATGGTGCATGTTATAGATACATTTCATTCATAAGCGGAAGGTGAATCTCTCGGATTTCCCATTTCCGAGGAGACTTTTGCCGCAGCTTAAAATCCGAATATTTAACAGTTAATTAAGTTGGACCTGAAACTTGTCCGCATTTTATCCTATTTAGTTGGTGTTTTAGGCCTGCGGGGCGGCATCTGGAGACGGGACAATGCAACCATCCCTAGAAAAAAAAAATACTCAAAAAGAAACGTTCTGGCTGATTGAAGGTGCGGTGCGGAAACGGGGGGAATAACCCCAGGGAGTTAAGGAGTCAGGAGAGTCCGGTCAGTGCCCTATTTAATAGAAGAACTCTCAGATCTTGAGTTCCTTGGATTGGACCTTTTATTTTGCTCTCAACAATAAAGTGCCACTCAATGTTTAGCTCTTTGTAAAAACAACCTGAGTGGGTTTAGTCATAGTGTGTTTTTTTTCCTAAAGAATAGAACATGTAATCGCCCAGGTGAATGGGACAACCTTGCTATTAGAGTGGCCCTCTCCAGAAGTCATCAGAGCAGATTCCCTTCTCAACGAGATTCATAAAGGATTCAAATTTCTTCACACCCGAGCCATATTTGTTGTGCAAAATGCCTAGGAGCGAGCTGTATAAAAATTATCTTATAAAAAATAAAAATTTCAACGAACTTTACCTACGTAAGACAGATAAAATCTCTTGTTCGTTGCGTATGTTATAAAACAGAAAAGAGCTCTTATCGAGAGAAAAAAAAATGCACTTCGCCTAAAGGCACGTTAATATAATAATAATAGTATAAGAAATGGAAGCAAAACTTTGTCCCAGTTTCATTTTATGCAGTTTCGCCGGATAATTAGTGAGCGCCCTGCTGCACATGTTATTCATATGCTTATTCATCAAAACATATTTATTTGGTTGATCGAGATAAAAGCCCATGTTTATAGGAATACTTGGCTCATTCGTTGTCAATTTTGGCGAGATGCCAAGCATCTTCTGGTCGGGCGACTTCTTGAAGCCAACTCATCAACTCACCAGGGTGAGTGGGTGGTTGGATTTCTCAGATTGTTTCGACTGGACGATGCGACACCTTAGAAAAATCTAACACCGTAATTTAATTATAATATTACGCACTTCAACATTGACTTGGTGCTATCATTTTATGTTGTGTCACTTGACCTTTTGCGCTTTTTATTGAGTTTGAGTTCGTCGGCTAGGTAAATATGTGTTTAATCCACTTGAGATAATTAAACGTGCGATGTTGGGGCGACATAATTCTATGCGAAGAAACAGGTATGGATTTAATTGCTTTTTTGTTTTTTGTAGTATGTACTTTGCACTGTAGTATGCTTTTAGTCGATGGACTTTTTGGAAAATTTAATTTCTTTTATCAATTACGTTTCCTACAGAAATAAAATGTTTTCTATTATATATAGAGTTTAAAATGAACAATTTAGAGGATTAATTTAGAGTTTATTCCAATTTCAATAAAAGTTTTGGGTGGCATAAGGCATAAATATAAAATAATTTTGGAAAATCTTTAACTAAGTATATAAATAGAGCATATTCGCCTAGAAAAAGCCTGCTATCAGTTTAATAAGATTCTGATTTTCGACCATTTGACGAATCATTTCTAAAAAATTCTACTTTATATCGTCTAAAATATGGACAAAAACTGATTTATTTCAACTGTAAAAACAAATAAAATTAAATGGACGTGAATTTAATTACCATTTTTTTTAGAAACTTCAGTTTTCAACCGGCTGTTTGAAAACTAAAAGCTTTGTTCATGAAAATTTCTTCTAGTATTTAATAATGTGTGAAAAGTAATTAAATCTATTTAGTGAATTTGAACATTAGGCTCGCCAACTTTACTAGTAAATACATAGGTGAAAAACTGAGATTTTGCTCGAAAACTAGAATTATAGAAAACTGTAATAAATATAGCGTACATCAGAGATAAATTGTAAGTTTATCCCAAAATTATTACAAAAACATAATTTTTAGCTCCCAAAATTAGACAACTCCACTAATTGGTCGCTAGCTGGAGAGGTTCACCAAGTCTCAGTACTCAAAAGTGCTACGTACGATCGTCAAAAATGAAAACCTTGTTTTGAATAAATTGTGGAAATATGCGTAGATTTAAGCCCATCATTCTAAAGGATCTGGTACGAGCGGATGAACAGATCTGATTTCCTTCAAGTATGTAATCGTTAAATCTAAGTTAATTGCTAAATGTTACACCCAAATCCTGGAAAGAGATCTGTTAGTACAGAAATACCTCTCTTACTTTCGTTACAACGTTCAAATTTCAACTTAAAGTAGTTACCCTAGACTCTAGACTCTAGAGCAACGTAACTTATTCCTCATCCATACAAAAATTAGAAAACCTTTGGGTATCATCACGATCACTGTCTGTCCTTTCATCAGCCAAAATTTAAGTCTCTAGAATAAATAATTTTGCTACTGATTTTCATTGTTTATTGGTTATCGATCATCTCATACATTTAAACTAACTGCTCACTGATAAAATTGCTGTTAAGTAAATTAATATTGATCTTTCATTGTATGCAGATAACACGTCATTTATGCAGATAATACTGGTGCTAATTTCGGTAATTTAAGGAATATTGACTTCAAATTAAAAAAATTATATGGGTCAAATCGCGTCAACCGGATCACTTCTCAGTCCAAAATTTGAGAGCACCTACAAAGACGTACAAGTGCTTAAATTTTAGCTTGAGTCATAAGCTTTCAGATCCTACCTGGCCCATTAAAAAATTCAAAATGTCGGAGCCAATATGGCGGCTCCAAAAAGGCGGCTCTAATTAGGAAAAATGAAGTATTATCGACAATACACGACAATAAAAACTCCAATCGAAGTATATAAACTTGACACTACTTATTACATAAGCGCTTTAACTCCCCAGACTAACAGTAACAGTAGTATCAAGTTTATATACTTCGATTGGAGTTTTTATTGTCGTGTATTGTCGATAATACTTCATTTTTCCTAATTAGAGCCGCCTTATTTGAGCCGCCATATTGGCTCCGCCATTTTGAATTTTTTAATGGGCCAGGTAGGATCTGAAAGCTTATGACTCAAGCTAAAATTTAAGCACTTGTACGTCTTTGTAGGTGCTCTCAAATTTTGGGCTGAGAAGTGATCCGGTTGACGCGATTTGACCCATATATATACATATGTATATATTCTTAAAGAGCTTAAGATCAACATTTTGTACATTAACTAAAAATTGTTTTTCTCAAATTCATTCGATGTCTTATTTACTTAAAATACAAATGTGCAGAGAGAAAAAAAAATTCGATTATATACGCTCGTTATTTCCGTTTCCGCCCCATTAATCTCCAAATCAAAATTTGGAACAACATAATTTTTAGACAGATTTTCCTTCAAATAACCCCATTTTTCCACAAAGTCTTCATATTCCGCCAACAAATCAGACATTACGAAATAAGCTAGCTTTTCATTACTGCTCCTAGAGTTTTAAAATTTTCTGAACGAACATTTCTCACAAAAAATTGAGTTACAAATATAGAACCTCATTAAACAGCTCTTCGTTCCTCAAAATCTTGCAGTACTCGTTCATATTTTTTTTTAAAGTTTTTGTTTTCAAACTTTTCTACATCTTATATATTTATATTATTATTTATATATTCATTTTTTTTATTACATGTAAGTTTAATATTGATTTCGTTTTCAACTGAATAGTTTTTAAATTTATTTTGATTGTAATCTTTTTTCAACGGTCGATTGTTCACCGGCAATACAGGGAAACTTCCCGGGGCGCGGTGGACCAGCCCAAGTATACATAATAGTTTTAAAAAAATTTTTCATTCACCCAAAAATCAAAGCAGATCATATTCTTTTTAAAAATAATGAAATCTCATAGAAATTTAAAATATGTTAAAGTTTAAAACCAAGTTTAAATTAGCAACATTCCCTGATGGATATTAAATATCTGAACAAGCTCACTTAAATTCCTCGAAGCTATGCGACTATTGAATTGAATCAAAATCACTTTCAGTTCTTTCGTATAGCATTTATTGTTCAGTTTATTTTTGTTGATTAATATCTTCTGTCATTAGTAACGACAAAAGCCAAATCGGATATAAAGCTACCCTTTTGTATTGTTCCGAACAATATCAATTATATTATTTTGAAACTTATATAAATAGCATATATTGCAAAACGATTAAATCGATTTTATCACTTATTTCGATTACCTTTTGGTTTTTCGTAATTGATGCAACAGAAAATGATGTTTTACGTATGACACTACGTCGGGTTACTCAAAATAAATATGTAAATGGGATCGAGAATGTCGCTGACTTTTATATTTTTCCACACGCGTGAGGGAAAAGTGCCACTAAAACGCACGCCTTTCCGGTTGTAAAGTGGCTTATTATCCACTAGTGCTTTATTGTGCAACTCGGGCGGTGCGTAGCCGATTGCTTACGCTGGCAGCTAAACAAACTCGCTTCGCTCGTGCGTTTATTGCTGCCAGCGTGCGCAGTCGGCTACGCACCGCCCTTGTTGCACAATATAAAGCACGAGTGGATAATAAGCCACTGTCCAACCGGAAAGGCGTGCGTTTTAGTGGCACATTTCCCTCACTAGTGGGGAAAAATAAAATGTGCAATTCGGGCGGGGCGTAGCCGATTGCTTACGCTGGCAGCTAAACACACTCGCTTCGCTCGTGCGTTTATTGCTGCCAGCGTGCGCAAACGGCTACTTTACGCCCTTGTTGCACAATATACTATTTTATATCCAAACATAAAGCAGTTATACCGCAAGGAAGCATAAATAAAAGTTAAGCGGCTTTAAATGCATAATGCATATGTCGCAATGTACCGTGGTCTATAGAGCTATTGATTTTGGCATCAATTGGATTTAATCGTTTCACCTAGTGCAACTTTGTGTAGTTTTCTTTATACCTGTAATACGTAGTTTATAATAATGTGTATGAATATACATGAATAAATTTGCCTTGACATTTAATATAATATAGCACATCTCAGTTCATTGTGTGTGTCAGTTGACTCAGTGTGTTGAAATTATAAATCAAGTTGCAATTATGTACATATTTAATATTTTGATACTATAATAAAAGTAATTAATAAATAAACTTAGCTTTGCAAGATAGCATTCTAAAAAAATAATTTCGTAGTTCAGAAAAAATGCCCATGTCTTCTAAGATTTGGTTAATAACAAGAATAAAAGGACACAGTCGAACTATTATATTCCCTGAGTTCATTTAATATTTGAGAAAATAGTAAAAGAAATCAAAGCAAAGCATTTAAAAAACTTCATGAAGTTTATAAATAGCTGCGTTTTTTTCACCTGGGTTTGTGACCAGGTCAGCGTCAAATGAAAAAAACGACTCAGGTCAAAAACCCGGATTAGCGATTTATTTTTAAGATGTTGGCAGTCCTTCCTATAATAACTCACATTACCATTATCACATTTTTAATTTTCACTTACTTTTTATTAGCCATTATTTCAATAACTCTAATAGATTCAGATTCAGATACATTTATTCACCTTTAAATCAACAATAACTCTAATAAATCAACGTAAACAAAGCAGAAACGTCAGAAATGTCAGAACTGACAACATTTTAAAGACGAAATATGGGGAAAGCGCGTCGGAACAAAACATGATATTTCCATGTATCCAACTTTTCATAAAAGCTCAAAAACTTCTTTGCCTTTGTAAAATTTAAAAAAAATACGAGTGTTCATAAATAACTAAGAATAAAAAAAATAATACACCTTTTTTTTTCATTATTATGTAGTTATTCTTATGTAAAAAATGGAAATATCATGTTTTGGTGTCCGATTTATTGGAAATATCATGATTTGTACCGAACTGCCCTATATAGAAATATGTAAGTTCTCTTTACATGGAAATATCTTATTTTTGCCAACCTGAGATCGGCGTACCAGAAATGTATGAAATTCATCGTGTTTTGTTCCGATGTTGTTTATTGATTTTTTAAAACATGGAAATATTACGATTTGCATCAAACCTCCAACTTTAGAGGCTATTTACTACAGGAATAAACAAAATGTTAACCACAAAAGCTTAAAGGGTTATGTAATTTATGTATGGTATTCTGTCGAATGTAACTTATTTTTTCAAAAGTGGAAATATCATGTTTTGTACCGACACTCCTCAAATAGCACATAAAACGCGTTTATTTATTTTTGTTCTCAGTTGAGTTTTCATTAAGTTTTATTGTATAGGTAGTAAATAATATCAATGCTCAGTGTGTTCATAGATTTGAGTAACCGGCCATTAGTTACTATTTGCTAGCTAAAGTAGCCCTGCAAATTGGTAAACTGATTCGAATATATGACAAAGATCCTAAATTTAAGTGAATAATGTGGAAAACTTTAAAATTTTTGAGTAATCAAAGGTTTTACATTTAAGTTTCTAAAAAAAAAGTCAAATCATCTTAATAATAATTAATATTTAGCTTAAAGTGACGAAATCATTCAAAGGATTTTCTTAAGCATGAAAACGTTTATTGTGACTTTTAAATTTCTTTGTTGTCCTTTCCCTATCCAAATATCTTCTAAGTGTAATAACAAAAATTGCAAAATTTTAGGATGATCGATTATTGATCATTATTGCTTGTAAGACATTGTATCTTTTTATACTTTCACAAACACCCTAATTATTGCGGAGACCCTGAATGTCTTGTTTAAGAAAAATTAATGACTACTTGCTTCTTCTGGTTGCTAACAAAAGGTATCTTTTTGTTGTTGTTTACAAATGTTTACAAACTTGTTTTCTTTTGAAAACTCTCTTTATAAATTGACTTTGACGAATTATCTCTATAAGATCAGGTGTACAAAAATAATTCTATATTTCTCAATTTTGATTTGTTGTTATTATAAAGATGCTGAATTGATGTTTTGTTTATAACAATATCTAAAAATTTTCTTTATAAGGTTTCAAGTACTCTAAAAATTATTAGCAAAAAAACTTTGAGTATACTATAGAGTATAGATTGTTATCAGAAACAGAACGAAGGTCGCCTACATATTCTCCGAACTTATATTACGTGTGGTAGCTATGCTCAAGCAAACAATAAGAAATTGATAGTGAGAACAACAAAGGTTCGTTATCAACTCGAAAAGCCTCCAGTCTTTTGGTTCCGCGCAGATATCAACGGCATCGCACTATCAGCGCAGCTAAACTTTTGCAAACACCCTGACCAGCAGTCGAGGGATATTTTTAGTTTGGTATTTGCTTGAGTTGAGTAAATATTCGCGGTGGTGCGCCTTGGCGGAATATTGCACCAAGTGGAAATCTCACAGCGCGATTGTTGCTGAATAAACGTTTTATTTTATTATCTTTGAAACTTTTACACATGTGAGCTTAATCGCAACGTGTGTGCCGCTGTGGAGAGGAGTCGTAAAACATCTGAAGAGCGGTGAGCCTGTCAGAAAGATTTATGAACCCCAACAGAACAAGGAGGTAGAGTGTCCCGCCAACCAGAAGGAATTCGTACAACGCTCCTTGCTTTGATGAAGCATTTTTCGGAGAAAAGCAATTTATTTAAGACTGTTAAAAGGCAGGAAACGAAAGGCAATTTGTTATTTCTTCCAGCTTATTTGCGATTCTTCACATCACTGTACTTAAATAAAAATAAAAGGGTGTTAACATGCCTAGGATAGACATAAAAAATTATATCCATTGAAAATGTATGGCGGAAGTTATAAATCCAGATTACTGCAGAATGCGGCCAATTGTCATGCTTTCTGTTAAGAATTTGTCTAATTACACATTTTACACCAATATCAATTTGTATTCAGTGCCGGAACGGATTAACAGAAAAGCACAACTAGCACGTGCTTAGGCGTCTTAACGTAGCCAGATTTTTTTTTTTATTTTTGTATAAATTCTAAAATTTAATTAATTAAAATTTAATTAATTGTTAACAGTAATTGAGTTTAAGTTGAAATATAATATAAGGAAAGTACGCTCAGTTCGGCTCTGAAGTTTTCCCATAAATTGTTTTCAATTCACTACGATTTCGGGTGACCAATCATGGATGAAACAAAGTCGACAACTGAGTACTCGATGAAAGTTCTAGAATAGTTTATTTCACGAATGACAATTGAATAAAGTTCTAGAATCCAAAAAATGGCTATAGTATAATAGAAATTGAAATTTATGTATATAAACAAAAAATGCTTTTCTGGTTTGTCTTTTGTCGAATTTGCAGTTTTCAATTAATATTATACATATATGTTTTAATGATGTAATGAAACTTGGCAAAGCTTTTGACCAAGAACTTGAAAATTGTATGCATTATATGCTATTTTTTAATTTTGGCATATATAATCATAATAGATTATAAAACATTCGGTAAAGTTCATTTTTGAATATAGTAAAGTCATTTTTAAATTTCACACATTTGCGGAAAAAATATTCGAATGAGTCCAACTGCAAAATAATCTTCATGCCAAATAATTTAAAATGCAGTTGTTTTGATATTAAAGGAATAAAATGAACAAATGTTGGAAAGACTGAAAATTGGGAACCTGTGAAATTATTTTTAACAAAATGCACCATTTTGTCGCTTGTTATTTTTATCCGTCATGGTATAGTCATTCAAATATCTGAACTGTAAGAATATTACATAAACTTAATCATTATTTGTAATTTTATATCTCTCAAGCTACGTGTCTCCTAAATTTAAGTATTCTAAAAAAGTGGTTGATTTTTAATTATTTTGAAACCTTCAATGTTTTTTGTGAGATAAATTTGGATAAAAAAACGCTTTTTAGAATACGTGAAATATGAATGTTTAGGCAGTTTTGCATCCAATCTGGGCACATTTCCGAATCATTATTTGTAATAATTCACACCTCCATTTCATAATAGTCAAATCAAGACAGAAGCTGATAACATAATAAAATATTTATTTTTATGACAATAAACAACTTCATAGCTCTGATACACTGTCTCCAATTGTGTTAACAGAGACTAAAATTTGGCCACGGTACGAAGCTTACTGCGAGACTAATGAAAGCGGCTACGCAGAACCTTTTCTAATTGTGCAATGGATTTTTCAAGGAATAATAGAAACTTCAAGGTTACGTCTTTTTTGGGTCAGTGTACCTTTCAAGCGTCAATCTATTTCTTACAGGATGAAAAATAACTGCCTTAACTTAGATATTGACAATTATTGCACGATCGATAATACCCTGAATCTAAATTTCTGAAACAACAAAATAAGCAGATGATGCTAGACTAGAGTAAGGCTAGAAATCGAAGAACCTTGGGGCTCCACTTGGTTGTATTATTTAGAACTTAGGAAACCTACTTCTAATGTACCGTGTTATGTAGTTTACTTGATGACTGGATTTTGTGTGTTATTAAGGTCTTCTCGTGTAAACAAGTTGTGCCGGTTGCTTTTATCGATAACACGAATTTTATTCGTTTTCTTAATGACTGTGAATGGCTTAAAGGAATTATTTTCAAACATCTAAAAATATCTAGAGCACGCGATGCCGTTCATTACCGGCCGTAACATCTCAAATTTTGCTTTTCTGCATCATCTTAAGACATAAATCATCGCGACCGCACAAATTTATACTTTGGGATATTAATTCGCCTTGAAGAAACGCCCCACAGTCAGATTCTTCACAAGCCTTGAATGTGTTTTTTTCACTTTTTCACCTGTATGCTCAAAACGGTCGCGTGCTTCTTTGCTAACAGACATTAAATTATCTTTCTTCTTCTGTTGTGTTTTTATTTCAAACCAAGCAAAGTCGTGAATATGTTGACCTCAAATTAAATTCATACGATCAGGCTCATCGGTACTTGCTCACTTTTTCGATATACATAGGTATCTTAAGATTTTTTCTGACAAACGAATTAACAATATCGGAAGATCTCCCCTGAATGGCGGGAATGAATTTCCGGAAAGTTTCTATTTTCTCGTGTCGTCCAACGTCTTCAAGCGCTGACAGTTCTTTTAAGTTTCGTGACAAGGAATATCGCACATTTCATCACCAGGCCTTAACAATGAAATATTGAATTCAACAAAAAGTGAGCATATAGTATGTTAAGGATGAAATGGAAAGATGGTAGATTAAACCTTTTTGGCAGATTTGTCTCCAAACAGAAATGGTTTAAGACGTTATCTCTCCTTTGACTCTGAAAACGAATTATTGTTAAAAGTCGAATGTAATTCCTTATATCAGTAGGTGGATGTGTGGGTATTGATTTGCATGTCGTGCTATAAAAAGCACAAAAGATATCGTTAAATAATTTTAAACTTTACCAAAAACAAGTTGGGCGTAATTATTTTATTGTTTCTTTACCATTTGAATATGTTGTAGGTACCTACAATAAATTGTGAAAAAGGAACCTAAAACCCCAAGCCCTATATTTCTTAGTTCGCGAAATCAGAGTTATACACAATTTAATGTGGATAAAGTTTGAATTCTAAAATTTTAAATCACTTCTTTTGTCAATTGACGTCGAACCAAATGAAATACTTACATGAAATAAAAGATATTAATTTAAATTTATAAATATTTAATAAAAATATGAAAGCATTTCGAAAACTTGTTATTGGCTTCAAAAATAAACTATAAATAAAAATCAATCAACTTGCAAACGTATTTATAATCAGGAGAAAAATAATTTGAGTGAAATCTAGGAAATATGACTTTCGACCTCTATTGCAACCGTGTGGTTACCGAATCAGTGAAAAGAGATATTTTGATGAAGATATTTTAGCAGATTCGAGGTGACGTAAAATCACTGAAATCGACATAAATTTTAAATACAGCGTGGGAAAAGTGTTGAGATTATTTTCACAAATCTTATTCACGTTTGTGTATTATTAAATGCAAATTTGCTCTATTTGGTACATCAACTAAAAAAACCTCAGTTAAAGTTAAAAGACCAAAAAAATTGAGAAATATATGTCATTCAAACATATTAACATATTATAATTTACAACAGCGTTTAATTTACGCTTACTACAAATTCCTGCTAAATTTTACCAAAAAGCCACAAAAATTTGTTGTGGTTTTTGTACTATTCAGCATGCATTCGAGCCACTTAATGTTAATATTTTGCGCCCTGTAGCCTGTGTTATTACATGGTCTGATGAAAATTGCAGTCGCATCTGTTATACAGCCGTGGCAGATTTGAATGCGTGAGACCTCGCGGCGATCTATAAATAAGCAATAAAATTCAGAATTTCAAGCAAAATGTGGTAATAAGAGTAAGTGGGGATGAATCACAAAATCAGTGCACCCACTCTAGTTCTATCAGGTCGCTGTCAATATAATATACTAAATGTTCAATTTGGGAACAGCCCAAGACACCATCCCACTTTTAATAATATACATATGTATATTGCCATAAAATTCTAATCAATCCTCAGTATGATATATGTACATATGTATGTGATTTTGATAAAATCACGTACAATACGATACTGTATGAAAAAAAAAGTTTAGACAAACGGAAGAATATGTGACATTTTATATACTCGTAGAGAATTATTACATCGTCATCGTGTATATCGCCAATCAATGACATTTTAAGCTTTTTAGTAATTTCGGTAGAAAAACATCGCATCTAAACTATGTAATTCTTTAACTCAATAAAATAAGCAGATTTTTAGGCGTCCTGTAAAAAGAATATAAAAATAATTTGCTCCGTAATGTAAGCTAAACGAGGCACGATATATTTTCATATCATAATACCAAGCAAGATAAAGTAAAAGTGATTATATGATGTAACAACCCTAATCAGTATTTACTTAGCATTGCAATCAGTCTTATACTTGCATAAAATAGAGTCACTAAACTGAAAATGAATGTTGAAAATATGATAGTAGTCAAGATGCAAGGCATATGTATTCCGTGTTTTGAAATTTGTATTAAATCTGAAGTAAATATCACCATTCTCTTTGGCAAACTTGTTTATTCTAAAATCGAATATGATTTCCATAGATCAAACGTTTCTGTAGCTTTGTTGTCATATTGATGCAGAAAGGAAATGAGTATATGTAATTAAAATATATCATATTAGAGAAACACATAATCGAGGGTAACATGTTATAGGTCAATAACTTCAATAACTTCTTCACATCTTTTTACAAAAATAAATGGTTCGAACGCAAAACGCGTAGAAATGATTTTCGAGCAGTATAAAATAAAAAAAAATCGTTTTTTTTTTGATGATTTACAGATTAGCACCTGTCAAGAGTTACTCTATCCATAACTTTGTTAAATTTTAAAATTATTCTAAACTGATGATTGAAACAAAAATAATTAAGTTATTTTTGAATGATTGGAGAAAAAATTAATTCAGTATTGTAATTAAAAAAAGTAGTACTTAAATTATATTGCCCTTAATTGAACTAATTAAAGTAATTTTGTATAAAATACTACTTTTTATTTATTTTCTGTGGAATATTTGATCTCTTCTGTGGTCAGGTATACAATTGAAAATCTCCGTTTTTCCGGATGAACGATCTCTTCCTATTTCTGTTTTCTAGTAACCAACACGTCCATTTACAAATTAATAAAACTTGAAAGCGTTTTAAAAACGAGCCAATGTTAATCAAATTGGTGACGTCATATTAAAACACTTTTAGTGAATTAAAATAAAAAACACTAACATATGCAATGTTACGGTTATTGCTTGCCTTTTTTTTTAAATATCACAACCACATACACTCTTCTAGAATACTAGAATTTATTTCCGAATTTTTAAAATATTCTTTTAAAGAAAGCACTGTGAACAAAAAGATTTCTAGTTCCTAGATGTGCGATTTTTTACTCGTGTAAGAGCATTTAAAATGTCTGTTAATAATTGAATAATACAACACCTATTTTTTTAAAGTTTATCCAAAAGTAAACCATGGAATAAATGTTCATTCAATGCCAAAAGTCTCTTTCATGTAACAAGTAAAGTGCGCCGATGCGAATAATTTCACCGTATTTCACGAAACGAATTTCAGCACAATCCACGGCTGGTATATTTTCTCAAGATTTATGTTTTCCTGATTCCATCCATAATCTCTCCTTTATTTCGTTCATTTCCATTTTTATTACGTTCTCGAGCATTCCTTTGAATTATTGAAAACATTAAGTCATTAAAAAAATGCTATAAATCCAGTGTCTGCCATCGTTTCGCAGTCGTATTTGTCTAGAAAGTGCACTTCTGCAGGAGCTATAAAATTAACTCTATAGTTATTATCCTGCCATATCAGTTTAAGACTGTTCCAAAGCGTAATCTATGGAATTGTCTACTGCGGTTCGTACGCCAAGTTTTCGCCTATCGCACCCCGTCAAGGACCAGGTTGGAGCGTGGGTGGAGGCAGTTCGACGAGTAGAGTGTTGGATTTACATTTTTTCCAACTCGACCGCTGATCTGAAGTGCATGCATGCGAGTTGTTAAACAGAATGCGCCCTTTGGACCCTTCCTCCGTCCTGGGGTCCCTTGCACCGAGTCCTCACAAAAATAGGAAAATGTGTCGGGCTCATTTAAATCGCTGTCAAGCATTTTCAGCGCAGATGAATAATGCAGTCGGGCTGGGGGTTTTAGCGTGCAGGTGTTTCGTGCCGGCTGGAATTAGAATTATGTTCAGTAGACTTTAAAACGCCGCCGACCGGCAAACCCAAATATTTATGGACTTGCTAACAATCTAATTTGTTAAGTAAATTCGTAATTAGACAGGGGCCTCTGGAATGCCACTTTCGTGCGCCTTCATTTGCTAATTGTTTTGTAAATCGGCTTCTTGAAGAAGGTGTTACGCACGTTAACTGACTTATGCTTCATGACTTGTAAGCATGAGAACTTCTTTTGCATTTTAATTCAACGCCTTGTGCTGCGTACCTGAAAGTATACGTTATTATTAACGAGGAGGAATAAGCATGGAAGCAAACATCCTAAAAGGATAATTTCCTCTTTCGTCGGAAAATTATTCTCTTTGAACTGCTTTTATGTGGGAACATATATGTATGTATGCATCAAATATATGTCACATAATGAAAGACGGTTGGATAAAAAGATGTGCATATGGCATAACACTTTGAATTCAAAGAATTAAAACCTGCTTTGTGCCTTTGTTACTTATGCTTAACATTAGACATTTCTGCAAGTAACCTTTGTCGTCTGGAGATGTACTACAAGGATCCTTTTCTGAACCTTCGCCTTAATAAATAAGTATTTTATGTACATATCGTGCCTTATACAATTATAATATATAATTTGCGCTTAACTTAATAACAGTCTTATGTTACATATATTAATCTAAAGTATAAAATTTTCTCAAAAACAAAATCAACATAAATGTATGAATGTATCTAATTACGGAATATGTACCCAAATATGGAATACTAAAGAGCTGTGAAAAATAAATTTTAATTTATATGAGACTAATCGTCGCCTACTGGTTGAAATTCGACCGTAAAGGCCGTGACACATAAATAGCAGAAAGCAGCGGCAGAAGCAGAGAACGTTAAGATATATGAAGTCTGTCACATTAAACGCAGCTCAGAAGGCAGCGGCAGAGGCAGCGCTGCTTTTTCGTGCTAATCTCTAAAAATTCTGCTTCTGCATCAGTGCAGGCAACTTGACTGACGTAAATTTTTAAAGAAAGTTGGCCATTCTTAATATCAAAGTTATTTTGATTTCAAACAAACGTAAAATGAATATGAAATCGTATTGAATTAACAACATTTTTATTCACGATTTAAAATTACCGAACATACATATGTAGGTATAACAATCTTCTACGCTATAGAACGTTTTTAAATTGTCAAATTGCTTTTCTCTGCTTTCTGATTTCTGCTTTTAATGTGTCATATCAAGAAAGCAGAGCAGAATTCTGCCGCTGCTCTGCCTCTGCAGCTGCTTTCTGCTTTTAATGTGTCACGGCCTTAATTAATTAAATTCAGTCAATCTGTCAGTAATAAAATATGACTGTTTAACCACAGACTACTATGTGTTTGAAATTGGCAGTATGAACGTAAACAATCAATATTTTATTTTATTTATCAATAATAAATACCGTCAATATCGGCTATAACTATGAAAAATGATCTGAATGTATTCCTGACCGAAAGTACCATCAGAATCAGAAGACGCTCCCATTATTGACCAATATAGACATAAAATTAGTGAGTTAAATTTCGCTAAAATCGCATGTGAACTCATTTTGTGGACTGACGGAAACAAAATTGTATTTTTTGAACCAAAAGGTCGCCAGAAATATGTAAGAAAACTATCTTGTACTGACCATGATACAATTTTTCTTTCGTCAGGATATAAAATATATCGCCTGAATTTTAGTAGAGCACTGCTATTATTTTGACGCGATAATGGTGCTTTCCATAGTAGCGTGCCCGACATTCGTACTCAGTTTTCTGCGTATAAACGTCATTTGTATAACATCAATTATTACTGAAGGAATAATATATGCATAGTTTAAGGTCTATGCTTTAACAAATAAACACAGTGATATGATTTGGTTTTTAAATCCAAAATGCTAATAGTAATCTTTTTTGTGTAACGTGCCCGACATTAAAACAACCAAGGTTTTCAGTAGATAATAATTTATTTTTAATATTTTAGCTCTATTTTCCTAAATCAAATATTATCTTTCTATTCCCTTAAATATTAACATAATAATAAATAAAACAAATAAAAAAAAAACTTCAGAAAAATCAGGCGATAACTGTACACGCCAGTATTTAAGACACGTAACGTGCTCGACATTGCCGTAACGTGCTTGACACGTACGAATTTAAAACTTATAATTAGCAAACTTCTGCTGAAAAACGGATTCTTCGTCATTTAGTTTATGTCTTTTAGCTCTCCAAGACTCTTCATTACACTGCAGGACACGGAACCGTGATATTCGTGACACAGAACTAACTTTTACCCAAGGTGTTTTGGCGGATACTTCAGATATGATTTTAGATTCAGGAATGTAAATTACTTCCGTATTTGGAACTAGTTATCTATTAAAATAAAATCGTTGACTAAGCAGAAAGAAAATCAAAATTGTTGTTACCGAATGAGAACGTCTTTGCAAATTTGAATGGAAAAAATTTATTCCGAACGAGTGGCACAATATGAGAAGATTTCCCAAATCAACTTTTGGACTGAGGAGGGCACAGCAAGCGTTCCGAATGTCGCACACTAACCCCAAAAATTCTGACGAAAAGTTGTGCACTTTCTGGAATGCTCCTAATCACGATTCTCTCAAAACAAATCATGAATGAGTGATCTTGTTCTTAATTTGTTTTAGCTAAATTTTCTTTTTTTAAATTTCATTACATTATAGGAATACTTATTATGAGCAAATAGGAATAACTTCCGACTACTTTCACAAAGAAACACAACTCATGATTATGTGTAATGATGCTGAAGACTGCTATTATTTCGAACGAAAGTACATATACATACATATCTATCTAGGTAAGAATTTAAGCTCTCGTTTAAGCACGTTCTTTTACTTTTTTTTAAATCTTCAAAAATGCTCGAAATACGATTTGTTTTGTGCGGATAAATGTACTTATTTTTAAATTGTCCCTAAATTAAATTGATGATGGAGATGGGGTCAGTTAATTGAATACGTAGGCATAAAATAAAGATAACAGGCATTTCAAAAATCATCGCATTAAAAGTTTTGTAGGTACTCTCCGAGATACATAATGTAGTATTTAACTTTGTAATGTAACGTGCATTTTTGTCTGCAATTTCTTTTTCTAAAGCTTTACTGAATATAATAAATAATGCAACTTATATTCCACAATTAGTTCTAATATATGTATGTACCTACTGGTAAAATATCTTTTTTCCCTTTGTAAATGAGAAACAAAGTAATTATAAATCATAACAACAGAGTATCCTATCTAGTAAGTAACAGACTTCTAATCCGCTTAATTCCTCCAATTGATGATTTACAGTCCCAAAACGTAAATTTATCACGAACAGGCAATTTGCGAAATTAAGCCCTTCCTAGCAAATAATTATCTCGCCGCGTTTACTTATCATTATCCATTCAGGGCGAATGCGAAAACCCCTAGATTTGTCTGCCAACACAGAGTGCATGTTCACAGCTTTGGCAAATCCAACAATTTATGCTCCTGGAAGTAATATGATTATGAACTTGTTTAATATACGCCCACGTCTTGTCGCTAGAAGGATTTTGCCGGATAATATTTTGCGTCTGACCTATTTTAGGTGGTGCAATTTTCTCCGCTAGACAAAAGTGTCTTCTTATTAAATTCAACGAAGGTAGATGGCGGTTGGGGCTCTACGCTTTCTCAATGTCGTCATCCCAAGAGTTGAAGAACCTCATAGCGCCAAAAATATTTAGCACAGGAATTTTTCCAAAAGGAACAAGGAACGAGGCATGCATAATCTCCTTCGTTCAGCGCTCATTACGTAAAGCCGTCATTTAATCCCGCTCCATTATTCGAAAAATTGTATGAGTTCGTGATATAACGAGCCGACGGCTGAGGCGATGGGGCGAATTTAATATCGTTAATGCCAGAGCCACAAGACCTTACCCATATGCCATATGAGAGCTGTGACACTTAAGGAAAGCTTCGCAGAGTTTAGCTTTAAATTTAATAACCATAAACCAAGACGCCAAGACCCGCGCCTTTAGTTGAACTCTTCGCTCTTTTAAAGGCAATTCACATCTGAGATTCGAGTTTCTTAATGTGGTCATATGTAGCAATTCTCGTAATTGGCTACTTCCTTATCAGATTGGCTGAGAAGCTCGCTAAGCACAAGTGGAACCATCGTACTATTTATGAAATCTTTGTCCTGAGCGCCAGACTGCATAATTACTCGTATTTGTATAAAGCATTTATACAGATTGCTCATGCCCAATTGACTTGTTAGTTGTTTAAAAGGATTTAATAACATGCGCTTCAAATATGCTTCGAAGAGCATCGCATTTTTATTGGTTTTTATTCGATTAGGATAAGCTAAAACTTACATAACTTTTAAATATAAAATGTATATATAAATAAAAATAAAAACAACTTTAACTATAATACTTAAAGTGAAATAGAATGAATGGATCAAAAATATCTCGATTTATGCTAAACTAAAAACCGAAATAGGTATAGGTACGATGGAAGTTGTACATCCCCCTTTTTGAAATTGAGGATATTATTTAGTTATTTATAAATTTCATGGAAATGGTCTTAAAGATGGTTCTTAATTAAAAGTGTAATTTATGTAAATAAAAGAGGATAATTATAATATAAACGAAAAATTCACGATATTCATAAGTTGAATTGCATTATGACACAAGCCGCGTCCGATTTTCTACAAGTTCTATTTTAAATTCGCTTTTATTTGTTACTAGCAAATACCCCGCGGCGTGCGTTGCTACGCCTCCAAAAATAAAAAATGTTTAGTGTAACGTGCGTGGATAAACAATATTCTTAGTTTTTCCATTTGGTGAAAAAATTAAAGTTCAAAATTTGACAATCCACCATCTTGAATTCGTAATTTCTGGCAGCCGTATTGAAATCAGCGACCCAAAAAAACCCTAAATACCAACTTTTGTAGAAGTCGTATAAACTTCAAAATTTGATAGTCCGCTATTTTGAATTTGTAAATTCTGACATTCGGGTTGAAATCAGTGAATCCGAAACCCCCCCCCCCAGGCACACATTTTGGTGAAAATCGCATAAAGTTCAAAGTTTCACCGTCCACCATCTTAGAATCGTAACTTCTGAAACTTAACACTAGAACGACGAAAGCGGTCAATTTTACAGCTAGCGAATTTTGAACTATCGTACTATCTACAAAAATTATTTTAGGCGGTTGCAAATTTCTGACTTTTCCTAAATATTAATAAAGAACATTTACACAAAATACTGTCTTTTTATTTTTATTAATTCCAAAGTTATTCATATGTTATACCAAGAACGACGGAAGCGGTAATTTGACCGCTAATGAGTTTTGAACTATCGTACTATCCTTGTGTATAGAGTCTCTATACACAAGGGTACTATCTAGAAAAATGCTTTCAAAGAAAGTTGCAATATTTCTGAATTTTCCTTAATATCAGTAGAGAACATTTACACAAATACATACTGTTTTTTACTTTTATTTATTCCAGTGTTATTCATAGTAATAACTAGAACAGCGGCGGCTGTCATTTTGACTGGTGAAGGAAATTTACCTTGGGCCAGTTGGGAATTACTTTTGTTGTATGTATTTAGTTACTCTAAATGTAAGACAAAAGTTTTATTGTAACAACATATTGTATTATATAAATATAGCCCTTTTACAACCTTTGTAAATCGATTATTTCGCCATCGACACCTGTAATTGCATGAAAATCTTTAGCATATTTACAGCGGTTATTTTCACCGCTGCCGTGCGTCGTTCTAGTGAGAAGTAGTCTAATAGACTCCGTCGTGTAATTTCAATAATACGTGGTAAAACTTTCAGGATGATCGGTTGAACGGTGTAGGAGTCCATTCGTACCAAACACGCAAATGAACTTTCGCTTTTATATACAGATTCCAGATTGCATACAGATTTATTATTTCATTCAAGTTGTGACTGCAAAAATTTGAATTGTCTTGCTTACATCCTCTTCAAACTTTTTTTACATATGTATAGGATTAATTAAGAATAGATATATCTCATTTGTTGCCCAACTTTGTTTCATGTTACTGTAATCATTTTATTTTCGAAACATTTGGAGCAATATTAATTTTAAATAAATTTATTCAACTTGTACATATATGTTTAGTACATAATCTATGCGCATGAAACTGAGTTACGCCAAGGGTAGTAGTGTCATATATATAGTCATGTCGTTTTGCATTTAATTTCAAAACTGTCCAATTCACAGGATGTTATCTGAATGAAAATACTTATCACGATTCACGCGATTGTTCACACGACTGGTGCAAAGCTTAATTGTATACCATTTTATTCAGAAAATATTAAGGTTATCTGATAGGCGGCTCAAGTGCGAAATTTGTTTTATTCCGGTTACTCCTCACAATTTTTGTCGAGAATGAATAGAGGATTTTCATATCATTTTTAGAAGTTTACATGAAAACCATATGCGCTAAGTAAGAGCTTTTCAGACATTCAAGGAAACGAACGTGACGTGACGCGACAGAGAGTCACAATGCTAACGAAGAATTTCATTCAATCACTTTGATACTTTCAGGAGATCCTTTTTGCTGGCTTTAGACAAAGAGCCGAGAGCACTCCCATGACGTGCATGTTAATTAATCCATCAATCACAAACTATCAGAGCTCATAATCCATTTATGCAGCTTGTGCTGCGGTTAAACTGAACTCTGTTCCACGACACGTTGTCAAATGTATGATTAATATATTGTTTACTTCCAGCGATGATTAATGTTATCCTTAAAGTTATGACATCTTAAAAGGTCTGGGGTATTGTGGCCAGCGTCAACTGATTCAAAGCGAACACGCTGACTGTTGACAGATAGGGCATTATAAAATCTTTGCGTTTTTGTATGTTATGTGAAATATGATTTATAACTGAAAAATTTGAAATGTTTGCATTAATGCGGCAAATCGTGTTATGTAAGCCATGATATTAAATTTCAAATTTGGAAGAAAATGTCTTTTACAAATTATGATTTATTAAATCAGAATTTTGTGAGTTTCATTTTTGTATATAGGTATGAGCATTTTTCGGTTAGAAAAAAGAAAAGAGAGAAATTACGACGAAGACGACAATATAAAAATTAGTTATATAAGTGGGCACTAGTTGAGATATAATAACTAATAATATGAATTTTTTTCTTCAAAGGTTATCAATATAAAATTAAAGTTAAGGATATATATGTATATAAATAGTGTGATGCAGTCGAATTACTTCATATTTTTAACTTTTTAGGAAAGCATATTTCAGTTTTAATTATTGTGCATAGGTAAAATGTCCTAGCAATTACCATTTATCAGTGAATAGTGAAATCGGGTGAAGCATGAGGTTTATTACTATTTCTTCCAGTCTTTATTTCCTAATTTATTCCCTAAATTTAAATGTTATTGTTTTAATTATTAATACAAGTCACAGAATATTTTATTTATTTTTTCCTGTTTGATTACTTTATGCAAAAATATTTTTCTTTTAATGAAAAACAATTTCGAACGTGACCTTTATGATTTTCTCCCTTCGTATTTTTACTTAGATTTGTATTTGCCAACTTATGTACAGGCAAAACTATATTCAGAATAAATACTGCATTTTCGCTCTTTGTTTACTTTTCCTTTAGAATGTAGTGATTGATTTTAGGTATTTAAAAGTGTTTAAAGGCAAAAAATGCAAATCATTTAATACGTTAATTGTTTTTAATTTTGAAAGGAAACCACCAGTATATAAATAAAACACTATGAACTTTTGTACAAATGCTGTTTTATTAAACTTAGCCGGTATAAAAAAATATAATTCAAATGGTTCAAACTCAAAAAATAGAACTCTGTGAATATACAATAGTATATCGGTCCGTTTTAGGGAAAAGGCACTGTGCGTGGAACTGCGCTACTAGCTTAGTAAAGTTGCATAATGTGGAGTATTTTTTCACTTGAGTATGGGTACGAGTATCAAGCATAGGTGTTTTGAGATGATTACGAATATCTGATAATTATTGCATTCAGATTTTTTTCGGGGCTAAGTAAAATTACTTGTACCTAATAAGCCCTAAAATACATACGTATACGTAACATATCGGGTGTCTTAGGCACATTTTCCAGATCCGAATTTTATCTTCAAAAATTCAATCAAATGTGTTTACACACGGATCAAGGTCGGGTAGTAAAACATAATAAAGAACAAAATAAAAAGGCATTGTATATCTACAAAATATGGTAATAAACTTCATTTAAATTTTTGTACTCATTATTAAAAATATTTGCAGATTTTCAAAACACATTTTAATGATTATTATTAGAATAGTTTTCAAAACGGTTTGACGAAAAATTTGATTCGAAATCTGCATATTTGAATGGCGATGAATATTTCAGGTCATTCACAAGGGAATATGGAAATGCATTAAAAATCAATGATTGTACTAAAACATGGTGAGATTTATGGCCTATACCTACTGCTTCTTTTTCGTATTTACACAATAACGATATTTAAAAATATTTTTAAACTCATGGAATATTAATAAAAAAAGAAAATACACTACTCAAAAGTAGGTAAATTATTACGTATTAGCAGTAAAAGACAATCGTGGAAACACCGAAATTTTAAGAGAATTTTAAATATTTATCACATAACAGCGAACAATGAGGAAACAATGTACATTTCTAATTAAAAATAAGTATTCTGTTCTGTATTCTGTATGCAAGAAAAAGGAGGAAATATTCCGAAAATCTTGTTAACCATTTCTCAGGGTTTCAACGCCGGATGTGGTCGAGGGTGAAAATTGTGTACCTCGCCTCGCCGTCCACAGATATCATTATTACTATACGCTTGGCTTGAATGACCCTCCGGAAGATCCTTCAAGATCTCGTTCTAAATCGCTGCCATAAATTTACGTGAACTTTATTTAGCGGACACCTCATACGTTACTTTTGAGAAGGGCCAACGATCCCACTTAACTTTATTGGGACATCCCCGCAGCGGAACCTTCCAGAATAACAAAGGTTGGTGATGACGATGAAATATTTGCGTGACCCTTTTATTTCGTGTTTCCTTTCAGGTGTGCTGTTGGATCCCCTTTACACGTCATAAGTAGAGGAAAATGCCACTACGCCTATAAATCCACGACGAGTACCATTTCAGGTGCTCGCCACGGAAATCAATTAAAAACTCCGCAAAGTTTGGCCCCGATAGCAAAACAGTTCTTCACCTTTCCGTCAAAATTCTTTTTTTCAACTTCCTGCCCTGAAAACCGCAACCGTTCCATAAATTCTGCCGACTCACGGAGTAATTTTGCGAGAGCTCGGAAGAAGATAGACAGGCACCATTCATGGGATCTTTTATTTTCTGCCTGAAATAGGGCAAACTCCTGCACCTGGTGCGTATTGAACGGAAGGGCGCCGTGACATGTTACAGCAGCCCTTAATTTTTCATATTTACATCAGTGATACGCTTATGGCTCGATAAATTACTCGCTCCCAACGTGTAACTGTCAAGGCTATAAACTATAGTAAACTTTGCACCAGAATTATTTACGATGTCTACAAAAAACTCAGTCGCAAAAAGTTAGGTATCATTTTTATGGGCACTGAAGCCAAGGTCGTGAATTTGAGGAAATACTTACAAGAGCAAAACTCTTCACTTTTATGTGCATTTTCATGGCCGAAGTGCACTGCAGCAAATAAGCTTAAACCATTGCAGCTCAAGCTCACGAAATTTAAATATATGTAATCACGTTCTTATTACGAAGGTTTAATTTTTTTAAAGAAAAATTGTTTGACGAAAAATCGTTTAGTTTAACATTAAAATTATTTACGCGGATAGTTAAAAAATATGTATAAAAGTTGCAATTTCATATTTTTTTTAATTTTTTTTAAATTCTTGTCTTAACTACTTTGCCAATAGATATTTTATTATTTATGTATATTAAACAAAAGTTAATTAATTATTTAATAGATTCATACATACAGTGTCGTACCACTTCAACACAAAAAATGTATTATTTTCCTTCATTTTATTTAGTGAAGAATAAAGTGACGTTTCCAATGCAGCGTAAGTTCTGCGCCAGCGCGAAAGTATAACCAGAACCTTCTTTTGCGCTGCCCCAAGGCGCAAGCGTCATATATGCATTCCGAAAACATACCTTAGAAGACAATTCAAAGAGCTACAGACCAACCAAAAACTTTTGCTTACAAAAAAACACTTGCAAAAAAGATAAATTTGATGTTATGATCTGCTTTTCTACATAAAATTAAATTTATAGGCTGAAATTTGCTTCAGATAATTTAAACTGGTCCTTAGAAAAATGGAAAACAGTATTGTTCAACGGTGAGTCAAAATTCAATTAGATAAACTAAATCTGAAGGACAATTATAAGAAGACGCAAGGTTAAGCGACTAAATCCAGGATATTGCAAGGGAACAAGCAAGCATGGAAACTGTAGCATAATGTTCTGGACATGTTTTGCGGCCAATAGAGGAAATTAAAGAAGTAATGGAAAATATTTTAGAGACTCCTAATAGAAAATTCCATTTCGATAGGTGTTTCAACATGATAATGACCCAAAACACACGTCGAAGCTGGTAAGTGAGAGTAAGCTTCAAGTTCTTGATTTGCTGGCTCACCAGATTTGAATACTATTGAAAATTTCTTCGGGATCGTCAAACGACGAGTTTCAAGACAGCGTTTTCGAAATAAAACAAAAGTAATGGAAACACTGAAAGAGGAATAGGAAAGCATACCTTAATATACTATTATGAATTTAATAGCGTCTACGCCACGAAGGTGTGCTTAAAATTATTCAAAATAAGGACCACCATACGAAGTAGCTACTATGAAAGGCAACTAAAATCAATTTGTTGCTTTAGTTCTACACACTAACATGTATCGAAGTTCGTTATTTTTTAAATTATTTTAATTATATTGAATTACAAATTTGTTGTGAAGTCAACTATTTGTAATGTTTCATGAAGAAAGAAAAATAGAATATAACTTTCTATTTTTCCTTAAATAAATTGAAGGAAAATACTACATTAAGTTTTTGTACTGAAATGGTTGCTTTTGTTTTGCACAATACTGTAGGTATATCAAAATAACATAAAAGGGACTTATGCCATTTACGACGTCATCAGTAATTCTTATAAGCCAAAGTGTTTCGGAAAATGGAATCGAAAAGAGTGATTTTACGTAAAGCGGATCATGCTTTTATTAGTTTTCATTATGTATTCCTTTGATGTAGAAAAACAAAATGTATCGATAAAATATCTGCTTTTACTGTATTTCTGTTTTAGGGGCGATGCGATGTCACAATTTTAAGAGAAATTTAAAAAACGTATAATATATAAAGCTTAATTTTTTTGGCCAAATAATCCAATACCCCAGTGAGGCAACAAGTTATAATACGTAAGCAATGTTTTGGCATTTGGCTTGTCATCAATTATAGTATGAAAACGAAATTAGCTGTCGGGGGAAATAAAAAACACCCAAAAAGCGGCATGTACTTGCATTACCTACGCAGTCTGCAAAGCTTGATGGATATTGAATTGGACGTTTTACCCACAGAACCACTAACCGCTGAAGAGTAATTTACTGGGCCGTTTTCTGAAATTCTGTTTAGTTGTATACTTATAAGGAACGCAAGAAGTAATTTTCTTAATAGCCCGAATTACCCCCCAAGGACATCGAATCCGATTACAAAGGGTTTTCCCTCAGTGCTTCATTACTTACAACTTACAAGCTCCTGCTTGGCACGTCTATGGTTTGATTTATTAAACGTGATAAGCATCAAATATAACATCTTTTCCAAGAACCATAATTGCAAACGAAATGTATATAAGAAGTGCTTCCCGCGACATCATTAAATTTTCAACCTTCGCAGAATCCGCAGCACGTGCATATTCGATACATTGGACGGGTCTGTTTCTGGCAATTCAATTAACGTTCTGCTAATACATCGCAGGATTAAAGTGCCTAATTTCCCCAATGTCATATTCGAATTCGCCTTAATGAATTAGGACAGCATTCGAACTCAATTAATTACTAAGCGAAGCATTAAATGACGAAGTAATTCGTCCCAATATAACCCAAGCAAATCGAATTTTGCTTTTCCGTCGGTAGTAGAAAATGTCATGCATAGATTTTATGGAATTGGATACGAACAACTACTTCATTTCATTCATACAATATGCAGCTCTAACATGAATTGAACATTAATTGCTTTTTAATTAAAAAGACAGGAATATATTGAGTTTTAGGTCTGTTCATAGATTTTGATGAAGCGTTGTGAAAACGTTCAATTGGAGTGAAAAGTTATAAATACAAAAAGAAAACTATCAGCCGCACTTATTATATTTCCTGTGATACATATTCAATTTTGAAAATTGGAAAATATATAATAAAATAAAATATATGTATAATGATTACACTTCGAAATTAAATGGTTTTGCTTAATGTGTTTGCTTAAAATATTTAATTTGTTTCAATTTAGAGAAATTTATATAAGGATTTTTTATTTAAGTAAAATCAACTCAAATTCAAAGTTCATCACATTAAATGTTAAAATGTATTTTTTAATTGCAGTTTAAAAGAGTGCGGAAAAATTACAATCTTGTACGAGCTCTTTTATTTAACTGCATATGTGTGTATGTTGACTTAAACATAGTCAATTACTAGTCAATTTGGAAGCAGTTCCCGTTATCGGAAGAAGATGAAATTTAGTAGACTTATGTAAATCAATGACAATGCAATATATTATCTTCAATATCGTTCTAAACCCAATATCGCGAACGCCACGATTCGCAAGGTAACAGGTTACATTTTTCGACACAACCGCCTTGACATGGGTATCAAATAAAAGAAAGAAGAAAGAAAAATACGTTGAAGCTGCATGTCGCCATTCTAAATGCTGTGTAGCAGGCACCGCAAGATGGTGGTTTAAATTTTTCTTTAAGATCCCCTTGACATATGGGTATAAAATGAAAAGGTTCGACGAGTAAAAGACGATTAAAGCTTGTTAAACAAAAAAAAAAATAACTAATTAATTTTATTAAAAAATCATTTCCATTTAAAATCAAGGCGCTGTGAATTGCGATTTTATATGCATTAGAATTAGAGATTAATGTATTTATTTTGTTTTATTTGGTATGGCAACATAAATTCAGCGAGAACCATTGAACCAGTTTTCTATAGTATAGTTATTTTTCGACTATTACTGAAACGAGTTAAATAAACTTAGTTGTTACTAGATTATTCTGTTTTATGCTGATAACTAAACTACTAAGCAAATTAGTTGAATGGTTTTACCTAAAAGGCCTATAGCAGTATACATAAATGGGAACATTAAAGAATAGATTTTGAGAATTTTGTATTCAATGTTGATATTTCCTTACTCGACACTTATTCTTTGAACTAAAATTATTTAAAGCCTGTTATAATAACATTAATAAACACAATAAAGGTGGATAAAATTAATTTGCACTTACAGTACAGTGCCAAAAAATGATAACCAACATTTATACTTCCATACTTTATTTTGAACAAACTTTATTACAATAATACGCGTTTAAGATAAAAATGAAATTGAGGGAGAATTCACATATTATGAAAATTAATATTTCTTGTATTAAGTAGATATACTCGCCTTTATTTTTAATAACACTTGCTTATATAATATATATAATACCATGTAACACTTCTTGGAAACATGAGGATTTGTTTAATGATATTTATATTTGATAGAACTGGAATAAAAAAATGGGCGTTATACTTTTGCATATTGCATATTGGTTCGAAACATAACGACTACTTATTCTTCAAACAATGATAACAAAGGAGAAAAGGGAGTCACTCTGCAATGAAATGTTAATCTGTTTAATTGTTTGCGAGAAAAATGTAATCAGAGTTCTAATTTTGAATTTCTAATTTTCTGGCACTATACTGTATATCTTACTTAACTCTATGAAAACATACTCTTATACTTATATGACCTTACTTATTTGGTTGGTTTTTATTTATGAAAATTATAATTCTGTCCATTTCATTTATTTTCTTATAACATTACATACATTGTGCATAAATTTTTAGTTTTATTGTTTGGCATCATATTTTCAGTCTTTTTATTATAGAATGATGAGAAATTGAAAATATGTTGAAAACTTGTTTTTATACAATAAAATAAAGATGTGTTAATGCTAATACTGATTATAAATATAAAGCTATTTGGTTTTAGTATTCAGATAAATGAGTTATTAACTCGATCAGCGGGAACGATATCCTGTGTTCGATCCCCATTCTTGATTTTTGCTTTTTTACAAAACATTTTTTTTCTGTAGTATTATTATGAGCTATACATATTTCATCCATTTTTATTAATTTCTTATCCATGAGTTTGCCTCACATTAAAAACGGGAGGGAAGTGTCCACTTCCAAAATAATATTTATCGGGAATCATAATTTCCTTGAAATCGCCCTTTTACCACCGGAAAAAGAGCAGCAGGCAAATATTACCATGTGAAAGCTACTTCGCGAAGGACAAACATCGCACCCTTCGAATGGAAAATTTTATGTAAATATTCTGAAGGAAGTGAATGAAAAGAAAATTCCGTCTTTGCTGAATTTTACCTCAATTTACATAATCATTTAAGCCGAGTCCTGTACAAATGCAAGCGCTTAACTCAGTCAATGGGGCGAGAAGGATCCTTGGGGTGCTTATGTTCAGGACCTCGACGAGAAATGAAATCATTTTCGGAAGGAGCCGGGACTCCCTTCGCGTATATCTAGTAGCCAAGGGCGGAAACGTAGAAATAGCGTGAGTTGAGTGCTCCGCCCCCGCCCTCATGGTCCAGATAAGGGCTTATCTCGAACAGATGTTATTGGCGCAGTTGGTCTATTTCGTTGCGCTATATCAGTCAATCCGCCAAAATGTTTTGTGTACGAGGCTCACCCGGAGACGTACAAATCCAGGGCCCATTTATCGAGAAATGATTGCGGCTAAGTGGGTTTTTAGCGGGGAAAGGATGACAAACGGAAGCCCAATTTTCCAACATTGTACGAAATTCAATATCCTCGAGAAATTCGACTGAATCATCGAAGTAATTCACCTTTTCCCTCTTACGTATCGATGTCCTTGGGAAGCAGCCCGTGGATCCTGGAGCAAGTCCTTCGTAGAATATTTTGACGGAGGAGCGGGAGCAACCTTTCCCCGGAGCGCCCCATCCGCTTGGACCTTAATTTATGGTCTCCCACCAGACATTTTGCTTTATGTTTGTATTTCGCCGGTTCGACTCTCGTAATGCACCACAAATATTTACGCCACGGTCTAGTATTGATATTAATGGATTTCAGCTGAATTAGACCCTTAAGGATTTGAGGCCCAAAGTGGGACGACGAGAAATATTGAAGGTCCATCAGGAGTTCTATATTAAGAGGAGGTGACGTAAGACCACCCTTTATTGTTCTTTGTTGCGTAGGTCGCAGCGGGAATGCGGACTGAAGGCATTGCGAAGACAACCCCGAAGCTATTGATTCATACTTAACCACCTCTTTTGATATTATTGGCGAGATATCTCATTGGACGTAGCAAAATTAATATTCTGTTGTGAACCTTCCTAAGACCTAATTTATAATTAAGATTAGTTAGGCTTATTTAGGTATTTTAGCGACAAGAATGTTGAAAATGATCTGCCCTTTGGAATACTAAACAGTTGCGAAATTAAATAAAGAAAATACCATAGTTAATAAAAGGCAATTTTAGCGTTAATCGTAGAAATAGCTAACTTCCTGTCTACATATTGTTAAATACATTACATAGTTAAATACAATATCTACATACATTACCTTTAATAAAAACATTATTCTGTCCGACATTCCTTACCTACTTTTTTAAATAACATATTCTGAGATAAAACAAAGATGCTCTATATATGTACATATGCGTAGGTCGATAATTTACAATTAAAATGCATTTAAGTTCAAAAAATTTGACTTCAGGTTTGGTCAAGATAATCGATTTTATGACCAATTCTTCACATTTTGTCAATTTAAAAGGAGGGTTTTTAAGATATCTCAATAAAAAAAGAAGTGAAATGCAGCTTCTAATTAGCTCTATCCATTGAAGTATAAGTGATATCAATCAGATTTTACATTACAAAAATATAGCCTTTTTGAAAATTTCAATAGTAAAATAGTAATATTTTTAAGTATGTAATCAATTAAATGAAAGTATTTTGATCATGTCCATGCTCATAGTATGGAGAATATTACAAAAAAAGGAAACAAATAATAAATTATGCAAACAAGCACATGGCGTTGTTCCTATCTATCGTAACTCGCTTCATGTTTGTGCCCGCAATTTCAAATAAATTACTTAAAGAACTTTAAAAAACAGAAAATTCCAAAATTTATTCAAAAAGGCTGCAGAGTAAATGCACATACCTGCATAATATGATTCAATGACTGGCTTCCTCTATGAAGCTTTCGATTTTATAAAAAGCAGCTTCTGTTAAAATTGAAATATTATTTTTATAGTACCTATATATATTTTATTCAATTTGTAATACCTCATTTTAATACATTATGCATATTCATCCGACTCAATTTTTCGCAGCATTTCCTCTTCAATAGTCTGCAGAAGGATATGGAATTTAAATTTCCTCAGCCTGCAGAAGTTGCCTTAATTCCAATTAGTTACTCAGAGTTTGACAAAATTTCGTTCGCTTTGCTGAGCTTTCATTTACACTTTAATTAAACTTCGGATTAATTCAATCTCATCGTAAGGGATCTTGCTGGCTTAATGTTGTTAAGCGTTTAATTATGCAAATATATCGGACAGTTTTATTTTAATTGTGATTTTATATTTTGAAATCTTCAAAAAAAAAAAAAAGATGTAATTTATATCAATGATGAAATAAAATGTCTGAGGATTGAATAAATATGGTGAACATAAGGTGATCTTTTGTTTGCATTAAAAAGTAAAGTTTCGTTCGTCGTTGTAATTTGTTATAATGAGAGTTTGATTCAATAGACGTGTTCTTTTCACATCGGATCCAGTTCCAGGTTTTGGAGGAAATTTTGGAAATGAATTGAAATTTTAAAAACCGTCACGTATATAAAAATTTTAAAATTTTCGAAAGTCGCATCAAATTGCCATGATTATTACCCATTCAAACTTCAAAGGTTGAACCAGATAATTTTTTAATTTTTTTTTTTTAAATCCAGGCAATTTGATTTTATTTTCGAGAAATAAAAATTGTTTGATATGGTTGCTGCTCATAAAACTCAATTCTATCCGAAATTTCCTTCAAAACCGATCCGATGTGGAAAGAACACGGCTAATATACATTTTCTCTTTCCTACATTAAAATCCACTCAAACAAAAAGTTACGGTTACGTTTCAAAAAATTCTATTATTAAATTTTTAACTGCGGTCAAAATAATTTCATTAATGTCTTACCACACAAAATATACATAAAATATTGGTAATTACCATAAACTTGAAATAAACGAAGCCTTTAATTTGCTTGATTTAATTAATAAAGGTCACATATCAAAAATACATCGATAAAAAATATTCATTTCAACTGTAATTGAGCGAGCAGATCAATATTGTACCACAAGGGATTTTTGCATATTAACATAGCAAAAATCATCAAATAATAAAAAATTCTTATTATTGGCTGTGGCTGAATGGGAGTAAAGCTTCACATGGCGTTTTCCGGTACGGTTTAAGTACAGGACATCTTTGGCTTTGATGTCTTAAATTTTCTACAGATAAAAGAGCTTTGCTGTTATCCTTATGAAAAATCAAAGAAAATTCTGAACATAATTGTAAGAAAAATTCGTAAATGGAATTTTATTTATTTTTGGTTTATTTTATTTACGTCTAAATAAATTAGGGTTTCTTTTCAAATTAGAATTTCAATGGAATTCAAGCGGTTAAAAAGGGTTCAAGAAAAAAAACATGGGAGTTTATTTTTTCTAAAAATTAACTTTTTCTCAAGCAATGCTTGTTTTCGTCTTAACAACCTACACCTTACATTTTTTCGACAATAAAATCATTTGGAAAAATTTAATTATAGGTCTTAATAGGTAGTTGTCCCTTTATGAAGAAAAGAAATGATGATGATTTGTCTGAATAAAAAAAAAGTCCCACTGAGCGACGCATATCTCCGCCATTTTTATTGTTATTTTGTTTCAATATTGGAAATTGTTTATAAGTCTATTATACAGTAGTGGCCAGATAAAAGTTACCACCTTGAAAATTTTGGAAAAATCGATTGCAATCATTTAAACCGCAATTAAATGAAAAGAAAAGAACGCATTATCCTTTTTCATAGTGTTATAATTAAGAAAATACTGTATGCTGTTATAAAAACCGATAATTAACTTTATTCTTGACTAGATATAAAAAAAGTCGATTTTATGCAACTAAATTGCTATTATAAAAAAAGGGAAATATGGAAATATAAAAAAGGAACTAACATTCTTTCTAAAATGTTTATAAACATTCATGATGCTGTCATTGAGCAATATCTTAAGCCTCATTTCAATACTTTATAGGACCTCCATGAGCCTTTATAATGGCTTCGATCCTCCTCGGCATTGAAAGGATGAATGTTTTCCAGTACTCCAAGCTGATGTCGTTGTTCCAAGCTTCAATTACGGCAATTTTGGGTTCCTCTGTTGTATTTGCATGCCTGTTCGACGCGTAAACCTTAAACTTTGCCCAATAGTTCTCTAAAGGATTCAAATCCGGAATGTTTCCTGGCCATTCCAGTGTCATTAATACGGATTGTGATACAAATTCTTTACTTTTACAGAGAAAACGGTGAAAGTTTGTTGTTTTTCTGATTAAATCCAAAACTCATCATAGAGAACAATAAAAAAAATTATAAAAGATCTTTATAGGCGTGATGACATGGTGCAGAATCGTCCTAGAAGTTTGGATCCTAAATGACAGGGAACAGTCTTTTCATCGATCAGGTCGAATGGTCGTGAATCACCTTGATAAAGCTATCCGTGTTCATGGATCCTGTGCGAATTGCAATATCCCCTACAATGAAATAAGAAATGCAACCCCAAACCATAACACTAGGCGAAAATTTCTGCCTGTGCAAAACGCAGTCATCTCGAAAATTTTCATCTTCCCGTCGACGAACGTACCGCAGCCCATCGGATTGGTAGAGGTTGATCTTCAACTCGTCCATGAAGATGACTTTCTTCCAGTCATTTTGAGACCACGATCTATACGCTAAGGCAAAATTTAAACGTACGGTCATCATCCGCGCCGTCAGAGTCGATTTTTTTTGGGGTATTTGTTCAAATAGACCACAGGATTGCAGCCTTCATCGTACAGTTCTCGCACTCAAATTGATATCTGAACTTTCCTGGAACTCTATAGCCAACTCCCAAGACGTTTTGTTTTCAATTCCGAAGGCTTAAATTTTTCAGAACACGATCCTGCCTTAAGCCTGATGTCGATTCTGCAAACCCGTCCTTTTCGTCCTGTTAGTGGATCAATTTCCACGCAACAACCTTTAAACTTTAAGGACTGTAACATGGCTACATCCTACTTTACCGGTAATAATCCTAACTGCTTGTCCTTCCTGGTTTAGTGCACAAATAACACTCTTTTGTTCATTTAAAAGTTGTCTCACAATGTTCACTCCTGGACTTCCGAAACAACAATGCGTTATGGCAAACAAATAACTAATAAGTGAGCTCGGCCTAAGCCATATATGTGTTCCATTAATGTTAAACTGTGGAAGAGTCATAATATTTTAAGAGCGTATGAAGCAAATAAAGAAGTTTTGTGACCGTAACCGTGGATTTCCCAAAATTTTTAAGGTGGTAACTTTTATCTGGCCACTACTGTATGTATACGTAAAATAAAGAATACTTAGTTCATATTTTTAATGGCCGAGTCACAAAAAAAAGTTTATTTTTATGTCTATTTTTTCGAGCGTCATGGTGGTGTACTTAACCCCTTCAAGAGCTGAGCAATATTGAGACCCTTGAAACTTGAAAAAATTTAGTCACTATTTCTGCAGACCGATCAATAATAAAAGTCATTTAAATTAAACACATTATACATTATATAAATATAAGAGACCCATAATATACATATATTGTAAAGTGGAAAAACATGCTTTTAGATGGCATGATATTAATGATATTACATCAACCTACCCCCTATATTTAAATATGATTTAACTGAACAATTAGAGCTAATTATCGCTTTTAAGTTTTATAATATATATATTCAACGAATCGAAAACTACAGATACAGTTCAATTTAAATGTTGTAAATGGCAATTTTTGTGTAAACCAGTGTTGTTTGTCGTCTTGAATAAAATCAGGAACATCTCTTCTCACACTCGCAGTTTTAATTTTAAAATATCTTGTTTCTTTCTTTTTAGTGAATCTAAAATGACTGCAGTCGAATTTTTTGTTTTTAATATATTTTTTTAGTCTTTTGATTAATATTTGCCATCTCTACATTTTACAAATTAGTTAGAAATCAAAGCTGCAATTAACAGTTCCTAAATAAAATCTCGTTGATATTTTGTGGTGAGCATCTTTTAAACAAACGACTATTATTATTTTTTTTTTTTGCTTTTTGTATTGCTAATATGAAAATTTCATTTTATTTTTCAATGTGTCCTTATTTGAAAAATTAAGGCAGGGTTTCGGTTTTCGAAGTTAACAAGAACCGCGTTCCAGTTTCATGTGCTCGTCCCAAACCGTTAAAAACATCTCCATGATTTTAACTCCTACAACCTCTTCGTATTGGAATATGCAAATGCAATAGCTTCGGAAATCGTGTCGGTTGCATAAAGTCACCTTGACAATTTTTCCACGAAATTCCTGGGAAATTCGCCCCCGAAGCGAGTGGCATTAACTCATAAGCAATTCAAATAAATCCATCATCCGGCCTGCAGGGAAATGCATAAATTTACCACTTAATGGGTTCTGTTCGTGGTATTTTCACCTCAAAGTAGTTTTCCTGTTGCAAATGTTTACAACGTCCAAAATGTTTCCTTCGCCCTCCCTAACCTTGCACACTATCGACATGTGAGTTGAGTTCGCTATCGAAGGCCGCGGTTTTACAATTTCAGAGCGCGGCAACGGTTTAAGGGCTCCTTAACCGCGGATAAACCCCCGGTATACGGCAGAAAGGGGCGTCACGAAACTTGAGGGTAGGGTTAATGGTTTTTCATAAGATTAAAATTTTTGCAGGGAATCGATGTCCTGCTGACGTAGTAACACACTCACCTGCGCCTCGCGAAAAGTCGCTTTCCCCCCGCGGCGGCCGATGATAATGGGCCACCAGGTGAATTAAGGGCCTGTCGGGCTGACAGCCATTTTGTAGGCGGGCTGGGCGATAAATTTGTTTGACAGGGAAATTGCATGCCATCGAAGCGTTTCGTGGGAAATTATCTCTCTGCGGGTCCCAGAGACAAGCCAATAAAGGCACCTGCTTTATACCTTAACACCATTTATACGTTCCGCAAAGAAATCCGCTAAATCAAGGCTATGGCCGTCCTAATGATATATGTTTAATTTTGGGGTCAATTCCACCCGCACGTTTCGGATGGTTCAAAATTTATGACCCCGCAATAAATCAAGTTAAATGCAATGGCCCTGGTTAGGTCATTTATCCCCGCTTGCACCTAATTGACTAATCACTTTCTTTTATATATTTAAGGTGGCATCGGCACGGAAGCCCACCGCTAATGAAATTTTAAGTGCCAACTTCGCTGCGGGGTGTGTTTGAAGGACCGAGGTCAGCTATGAACGCGAGCAGTTAGTAATGCGGCAGTGGGCCGAACAAGAAATCTTTAAAATTATAACTTCCTTCTAAAAAGCTGGGGAATTTATATATTTGCAAATTAAGGGCGGATTCGAGGAAGGTTGCAGTCGTGGATACCGTCAGTGAATTAAGCGAACCACCACCCTCACCATCAACTCCCCCTTATCAACGTTTAACAAAGGCCTTACAGACAGATCCACGATGTGCTCACGAGGTAAGCTTAATCTTATTTTAATTCTTTAATTCATTTTATCCCCACGTAACTCGGGCAAGAGGAATTTTCGCTGTTAAAATGTTTTCTTATCTTTAAAAAATTTACAAAAGCTAATTAACTGTGCATTCCCAAAAAATGAGCAAAATGACAATTGTTTAGCAGATAAAAGGTTCAAATAAGCTGAAAATTAAATTAACCGGCTTGAGGGACTGTGAACGGCGGGAAGCCAATTAGCGACCACATGCGACTCCCGAACGATAGAGAGTAGTCAAATTGACCACCGTCGAGTGTCGATATTAAAAATTAAGGGAACCTGTTGAACAGTGGCGTAGCTAGCCCTCAGGGGCCCCGGGGAAATAACAAATTGTTATAATAACAAACAACAATGCGCATTAAAAACCTTAACTCTAGGCCCGAGGATTTTGGGAAGGTTTAGGTATACTAAACCCAGAATCAGTTCGGCGTCTGGTTTTGCTACTTGAAGAAAAAATCAAAAACAATACCAAAAGGAACATTAATGCTTAACTATTATCATAACTAAACTAATTTTTATGATTTCAATATCAGCAACCAACACATGTTACACTTGTTTTCGAAGTGCTTGTTGCGCTAATGTCTTACACGAGTAGAAGTTTTTATATCACTACTTTGCAAACCTTTGTTTGCAATATTATAATAGAGCAATCGCAGCTAAAAAAACATCACTTACGCCAAAGTTTATCTTTCTGTTCTGTTCTGTTTCAATGCTATAGACGCACCCTATTAATGTGTGATTTCGAGAAAAATAGAGATCAAATGGCAAAACAAATTTTGCTCCCAAAATTCACTACGATTTACTATTTTCAGTTTTTAAAGGATTTTTGCTTTGAAAACGATACTTTTATCATTATCAGAGCAAAACAATGAGGGACGGTTTATAAAAATGTTTCATGGCTATAGACGCACCGGATCTCTGTACTGAAATGAAACAATTATAAGGAAAGTAAAGAATATTAATAATTTATTTGACCACCATGGTTTTCGGTTACATCACATAAAAACGATTTTTCATTAAGTCGATGCACGATTGTAGTTGCTATGGCTTCAAAGAAGACCGGGCATTCTCTATAGCCCTTTTCAGCTCCACTACGGTGTAAAATTGGTTTTTTTCCTTGTAGACGCTCCTGATTAGATCCAATGGGTTTAAATCTGGTGAACGGCTGATCATTCATCAGCAGCTCTAAATTATGGTGTGCAAACCATACTCTTGTACATACACTTACAGGTACATTATCCTGTTGGAAAATTACATTTTCTTCAGGAAAATCACGCAGTACGGTAACAGACTGATTTGCGGGAGCGTTTTGATAGTCGATAATTTTCATTCGGCACGATGGAAACGCCAAAAAAAGAGTACCAAACCTGCATACGCCTTAAGTGAATTGCCACCGAAATTTCTTTTTGAAAAATAACGAGGCTCTTTCCGAAGATTCCGCCAATAACCATAGCTTAAATGTTAAAAAGATAGTTTATATGGTTTATTTCAAATTAGTAAATTTCGGTGGCGGTGCACTTATGGTGTATGCAGATATGTATGTATAATTAATAATTTGACCTAGGCAGATGTCCTCAGGCAATTTGTTGATTAATAATAATTAGCTTAATTTTAATCTGACACGAGCAAGTTTCTTTACCTATAACTTGTAGAGAATTGAATTCTTCACAAAATTGATTATAATCATTTTTCCACTAACTTCGATATTTTTCAAGTTATTTGCCGGGATAAAGGTATTGAAATTTGAGAGTTTTATTTCATAAATAAGACATCAGACATCAAAATGTAAATGAGAATTTTTATAGACTAAGTATTTTCTGCTCTAGAATATAACGCAATCGGTTCACGATTACAGTTAATGAACAACTAAATGAATGCACATAACATTAAATGACAATGACAAATATTTAATTTCCTTCAAATTACTTATGAATTTCGCGCAATTTATGCGACTGATTTTATTTAGTTAGTTGTTATCAGATGGTTGAAAAATCAGGGTAAACAACTGCACAAATGTTTTATATCGCTAAATCACTTTATTTTAAAGTAAAATACTCATAACACAAAATGACAGTGACAAATATTTAATTTCTTTTAAATTACTTATGATTTTCGCGTAATTTATACGACTGATTTTATTTAGTCAGTTGTTATCAAGTGATTGAAAAATCACAGTAAATTTATTCAAAAAATAAACAGTTAGATAATTTTATTCAACGGATAGTTGTCATATAGGTACAGTGACAGTCTATCTGGCTATTGATAAATTGGCCATACAAAAAGGAGTCGAGCAATGAAATACAATGTATTAGTAGCTTCCGTATAACACGGTACTTTTATATAACATGGTAAACTTACTTATCATCTACTATATGAGCCGCTCAGTGCACAATTCGATTAACTCCACCAGTCACATAAAAATTGTAACATTACTGACGATCATTTTTTGGCTATTCTTTCTTATTAATTTTATATATGTTAGATGAAAACTACATCTGTATTTATAAGTTCTACAATATCTATTTCAATTTATATTAAAACGGTAATTTAAAAAAAAAGTAGGTATATTTTTTCATCACATTTCTCAATTTTGGTTTTATGGAGTTAATCGATTTGTACAATGAACGCCTCATACAAATTACAAGCATGTACATAATTTGAAATATTTTTAATTTTAAGCAAAAAACGAAGCGTAGAACATTTATTGAAGAAAATGAAAGCTTTTTTAATTATAAAATTATATATGTACATATGTATTAGCATGTTTTTATTAATTTTTATTTATTTTATATATTATATATATTTTTTATTAATAAACTCGAACCCTCCTTTTGTGTTAGTTTTTTGTTTCGTATGACACGAATTCGCATAATACGTCAATTTACCACAGGTACACGACATGCTTGGGACAAAAGGATATAAGGCAAATATTATAAAAAGCAAAATATGGTTCGAGTTTTGTTTAGAAAGTTATATATGTACGTATGTTAAAAATACCTTTGCAAATGGGGTATGTTAAAAGGAAAAACGCTTTTTGATCAAAGTAAATAAGCTGCGAATAAACCATTTCCTTTTAAAAAGGTCTTCTGTTTAGACAAGCATATTAATTCCTTACGGGGAATGTGAGTTATTTGAAATTCTTTTGGTCGCGAACAAATTCCACGTTTCTGACCCTATGGAACGCTATATAATGCTAAAAACCCCATTTCATTCAAAGTCATCTAGTCTTCCTGTTGGGTAATCTCCCGGCTGGGTAATTCCGCCAAGCATAAGCCAATTTAAATTTCAGCCGGGGAATGTTTTGAAAGAAAGCAAACGCGGCCGTGTAATCCGCTAATACTCGAGAGCCAGCGGTGGGGGAAAGTGTGCTATGACTGCAAAATTTCTACTTAATGTCTATGGTTTCGTCTAGAGAATAGCGATTTTTCGTGCAGCCGTATATCTGGGAAATTCCCTTATTGCATTAGTATATCTTTATCAAATCATCTTATGGATAGCTGCCGATGACCCAAAAATCGCAAGGGTGCAAATTTGGTTAGTGTTCAGGAGGCGGGTCAATCGAAAGACCTTCTGCGTGACCCGACCGAAACGGCCTGTTGCTTTGATTGATTCCCCGATTTATGTGCTGATAGGCTTTCCAGGGATCAATTAATTTAGGTAGCACTTTGTGGACTCCTTTCCTCAGCCGTTAGTCGCACCATTTAACTGCGCCATCACCGGCCGGCGACGGCGGAGGGCTTAAGGGCTTCCTTTTGTTAATGGTCGTGTCGCTAGGAAGTGTCCTGATCCGGAAAACTTAATTCAACCCTTTTATGCATGTCAACGAACTCGAAACGATTTTCGTGTTAATATATTCCGAACACGATCTCCAATTCCTGACGGGAGGTAAATAAAATAATTCATGGAATGGGCTCCCGCGCGCCAACCGGTGTAATCGGAGGTGGCGACGTTTTAGTTTTTGGTCGTCTAATGGGCTGCCACAGGGCAGTCAGGTAAGCAGCCAGCCGGTGCACGCGACACGGAAAATTAAAGTGGCCAATGTCAACGCTGTGACGGTCTTTACGTGCATATGGGTCGTAAGGGCGTAACGTAACCAGATTATTTTTGCAACAAATTACCAGATTACATGGATTCAATTATGTGTATAAGATTTCCGTGTTTCCCCTTATGGAACACTAATAGGATTTTTCAGGCAGACGGCACAACAAGAAAATACTTTTCAAGGTTATGAATTCATAAACTTTACTTAATTATACAAGGTCGAAAGTCATTTACACATATATATATATATTTTATGTACAAAAATGTGGTTTGTTTATATTGTAAACTACTTCTGATAGTCATTCGGTTTGTTCCATATAAAAATGGTAATGTTTGCTTGTTCGTTTGTCTCTATATCCAGCAGTTATATGAAATAATTTAACATAACTTCATGTCATTAACGTAAAACTTTTTTTGTTTTAATTTTTAATTGGTACAGCGGAGACCATGGTAAGAGGGTAACTACCCATAAAATTTCCCAAAACAAATTACATTACGAGATCGATAATTCAAATATTACAAATAGCCAACGTGTCCCTATCAGCGCTGTAAATTATGTTAAAGTGGGAGCTCTCACAAATACAAGAACTAAACAAACCTATTTTATTGGAATAAAATTTGTTTTGTTGCCACATCTTGCCATTTCGAGTGATTCCACACGAAAATTTAATGTTGATTACGTTTTATATTTCTTCGGATTTAGTATGGTGAAAAGCTATATATATGGTAAAATTATAATACCTACTAAACCTCATCTCACCTATAAAAGGTACTTCATCTTATCCGGCGTGTGAGGCGTGATATGCAATTTTCAATATTTTAGATATTAGATATTTATATTATATTTCGATAGAGGTGAAAATTGTTATATTTGATAATATATAGATGCCTTCATAAATTTTGGTAAAACTGCAATACATAATTTCACGCAAATATGAATTCGTAAGGACTCTCATACATACTTTCAAGAACACACATACACATATAAAACATATATACAAGTATGCACACTTAAATATATACAATTGCGGTCCCATCATGTAAACATTTACTCATAAGCCTACATATGTAAAGCATATAAGGGGTATTTACTCTTCGGTGTATTTGCTCTTGTATCGTAGCAAATTCTTACATTGTGTTTTAGTTCTTTTGCTTTCATATCTTTTTTGAAAATTGGTAATTTTTGCTTGTTTGACAGTTCTAGAGAAGTGCAGATCGAAGCAGCTCTTTTGTTCACCAATATTAATTGGTTATTTGTCTGAGTAAACCGTCAGGGCCGATATGCTCAAAATCTATTTCAATAATGGACAGAAAGGAAATGGTTCTATTTTTATAGCCTACTTGTATAGAGAATTAAATTCTGCACAAAATTGATTATTACCTTTTTTCCCGTAACTGCGATATTTTTTGAGTTATTTGCGAAATAAAAGTAGTGAAATTTGACAGTTTTATTTCATAAATAACTCAAAAATGGTCAATCGGATGTCAAAATATATCGGAGCATTTCTATACACAAATTTATCCTCTACAATATTACGCAACTACTTTTACGATATCTGTTACAGTTAATGAGTACGTTGCAAAAACCTTAAATACCATCATTGCATCAGTCAGTCACTGTATATAAAACTAATACTTAGCAATCATATTATAAAAATCATCATATTATAATATCTAATCAGTCATTTGTTAATCATTTCAGACCTTTGTCACTCATTGGTACTGTATAAATAGGAATTTCTAATTTTTTAGACAATTTGTACAGATAAATTTTGCACCTGGATGTTCGTGCATCAAGGCATCTGAAGAATGGAAAAATATACAATAACATATTTAATAAAACAGTTCTAAACTAAGCGATATTAGGTCCACGTCAGGGAACAATATTAGGAATTTGCTATTTGTTTTCACATAAATACATATATTTAACAAAAAATACATGTCATAATGTAACGTTTTTTTCCATCGTTTCACATCAGAGGATACATAACATACATACATTCATTTTGACAGAACTTTAGATTCGAAATATAAAAACTAGATGGTGTTATTTAGAAAAAAAGTAACCGATGGGGACGAAATTAAGTTAGGGGACGAAATTTGGCGACTGTATTTAGAAATTTTTAAAAGAATGATTCATAGAGGAATTGTCCCATAAACTGTTTCTTTAACTATTGTGTACGATTTGACATAGTAAATTGTTCTTAGGCAGAAATAACTCGAATTTTGATTGTGGCTTATATACATGAAACGCACTGTATCATCAATAACTGAAACTCCCTGGCAAAGTTTTACAACGAATTAAAACTAATCTCGAACTTACTTATATTTCAAAAGGCTTTTAGTAGTAGTCAATAATATGGAAACCGCAAAATAATTTCCATTCGACGTCGTTGAGCATCCTTTTAACCCTTTTCAAAATGTATTTTGCTATCAAATTCGCTATTGATGTTTCCCGATTAAAGTTCCTTCAAGAGCCAGGAATCCCGGAAATAACTGGAGGGAGAGTACAAAATCGAGCTGAATAGAATGGAAAAGTTATTCAATCAAAGGCAATTTCAAGTTACATTATGTAAATGGTAAAACGAAAAAACAAGAGCACGAACAAGAAATTCAGTGATTCAATTTAAAGGTTTTACTCCCTAAAAAGAGTGTGTTGGAGCATGTGAAATCTGAAAGCAACATAAATTATTTATTGCAGATTTTGACGCTGATATATGAAGTAGCTACGTGCTATGGGTAACTCGACTTCCAAAATACTTAATTTAAACATTAATTTCATGGAAGAAGCCAGCCTAATTCGGTCAGAACAATAAAAGAAATTGGTATGAAAATGAAGAAGATATAGGAATATAGCGGGAAGGAATATGAATTTAAAATAAATTTAACATCTTCTCGTAGTGGCAAAAAGTAACATCTTTTAAGAATTTTGTATCACAAAATTTTAAGTATCTTAATCTTAAATAAGTTAATTGGCCTGTAAAAAGTTTGCTCTTGAAATGACATGAGATTGAATTGCCCTGTTTTTGGGGATGACAGGTAATTAAGAAGTCTAGGAACTTTATTATTTACCGGCATGACATTTAATTCTTAGAATGAAGGATCTCGGCAATATTGTTTTTTAATTTCTCTCATGGCTACCGATTTCATACTTTAACATTGGAATTATTATTAAGGTTTACGAATTAAATGCTGGTATACAGAGCTTTGCGCAAAAACCTACGTACAAAATCTCTTCAAATGTTCAGCAAGTTTTATTGCATATCTTGTGTCTTTAATAATCGAAAAAATGAATTTCAATAAATATTTTGAGATACGTTAAACTGTACTGATTTTTTGTCCACTCAAAGAAGTCCGTTTTGTAGAACTTTGTTTAAATTTCTGTTTGTAACTGGATAACGTCAGTGCATACGCCGGTTCAGTAGTTATAAGAATGTAGTTGTGAAATTAGTTGAGTAGAAAAAAAAAAGATTTTGAAATAAAATAATACGGTTAAAAATTTTGGAGTGAAATCTAATGTTTTTTATATTGTATATATGACTACACCAGAAAAATATTTAAAACTAATAAATTTTAAACAGAGTTGCAAAAGAATGCATTTTTTTAGGAATGCATTCCTTGAAGTCACTGGAAATGATTGCTTTTTTATGTTTGAAATCATTAACTTCATTTCGATACTGGGACTTACAGAAACCAAATCGCATTCATTTTGAAGTCATGAATGGTGCAATCATTTCAACAAAGCAAAAACTTGAAGTCATGAGAATGCAAAATCTTGTGATTTACTCCATTCTTTGAAGTCCCATGTAAGTCATTTCCAGTCAACTGAATTCATTAAGAGTTTTGCGTCGGGACTTAAAAAAGCCCTTTGTCTCACTAAATAAAACAGCTATGATTCAAATATTCGAACCCGGGTCCTCCGAAGTTGCGGACCGATGCTCTAGACCTGAGCTATCATGACCCATCAACACATTTACAGTTTTACAGTTTATGAGTAGCGTATTTGTTAGAAGATTTTTCTTCGCTTATACTTCACACTTCGAATTTCAATCGGGCGGATATAAGGACTGGCAATCGATTTTACCGTTGCTTTTTTTTAAAATTAATATATTGTATTAAAAATAAATACTATCAAATTTATACTTAATCCGACTTAATGAAAGTCAATGCCCATCGATATTAGTTTTATAATTGAATTCCATAAATATTATACTGTAATACAAAATTTATTACATTTACTTTCAATATTTAACACTAATTAAATTAAATACAGATTGTATTACATTTTGGCTGTAATATTAAGGTAGTATTAAAATTTACTCCAAGATTTTTAACCGTGAAGGGTTCTATTTAGCTCTTTTATTTTAAAAACACCATTTCCAAAATATTAAGCTTGGAAATTACCCCTGCCCCTGTCATTTCCAAATTACTGGTAAAACCGAAAGTGCGTACCCCCCAAATTTTTTATTCGGTAAAGACGGAAATAGAGAGAGCACGGTTACAAGAACGCTGCAAAAATATAACGTAACCCTCTCGCGTTTAGACTCGTTGGATTGGTCATATTTAGTACACTTGTCCTGGTCTTAAATGGTTTCTGGAGTTTGATTTCATGGATTTGCGTTGGATTCATATTAATTTAATTCTTATAACTAAAATTACATCACAATTTTTATTTCTGGACGCTTCTAAATCTACTGAGTGAGTAGCGACCGCGATCGACTAAAATTCAAGAAAAATAAGAGAAAGATATTTCTCAAACATAGTTTTTAATTTATGAGGGTTATCGGTTATGTAAGTACTTTATACAGTATAGATAACTATAGAAATCGAGCTGAAAAGATATCAATTTCTATCCGAACACCTTCATATATTCCACGAAAGTAACTTGCTTAAAAAGACGATGACTCACAACTTTTTAAAAATTTATGCCCACACTTTCCCTAATGGACAACATGAGAAGCTGAGAGCCCCTCGAGAGAAGTCTGAAGCGATTAGGGAAAAAATTATGCAACATTCACTTATACTGCTTTCAAAGCTAATTGGGAGCCGTTCATAATTCACTGCTGATTTCCGCACATAAATACGGAAGGTAACGCGCATTTATACCACAGCTAATGCAGAATTCATGCCCGAAAAACCTCTGTAGAAATTATTTTCATACCGGCCCATAAAGATAGACGAACATTTTACGCGACTCAGTAGTCCTTATCTAGGGTTGCCCAAAATGATTTTCTAGGGACCTCTGGCCACCTACTATCTTAGAATTCTTTCGCCCCCAAAACTTTGTCCCTCATGGCAGCACAAATAATGCATGAATGTTTTATCTTTGCAGGTAGCTTTGGGAAGACGTGTTGGTCTTTACAGATTTTGCGGCGATATTGGACGTGGCAATTTCTCCAAAGTAAAGTTAGCGGTTCACCAGCTGACTCGAGGTAAATTTCATTGATATTTATAATTTTACGCTCTAATCCAGATTAAACCACCAATAAAACGAAGAAGACGGATAAAAACGAGATAATTTTGAAGTCGTTTTCTAGCTCATTATTTATTTAAATAGCAATCAGTAATAAAATGTTTTTAAGTAAGTACTTACGCGTATTACGCTCTTTAAAAATAACTTTGGTAAGTAAACAAAGTTTGGGTAAGATCTGTAACCATTTAGAGTTACTTTTTGTTTATTAGTCATTTGACTGTTAATTTCTAATTAATACCACAGGACTCGTAGGTAAACATCCATGAGCATATTGAACTTCGTAGAACAGATATATGTACATATTTATATCCAATATTGATTTCTTTAGAGAACATAGTTTCTTATAGGCTCAACTTTTTTTCACATTTTTACCGTACGCACCGAAAATAGTCATGTTATGCTAGATAATATATTATCATACGTAGATGTAAAACTACTCGCTAAAATTACAAAGCCACCCTAATTTACTGACATTTACATCGTTTCTGCAAAGCTGATTTTGATAAGATGTTATTAATATAATTTTATTTAATACACTACTCCAAACAATTAAGGGAACAAAAAAAAAACTCTAAATTTTGTAGTGATTTTGGACGGACTGTATCTAAGCTAGAAATGATCGAATGAGCGTCTTAAAGCTCCAACCCTCTAGTTTTGGAACTTTCAGTGAAACAATTTTCAAGGCCACGGTTCTCACGCAATCCAAAGAAATAGAGCCCAAAAAAATGTTTCAAAATTTTTAGTATTTTTTCTTTCGGTCCACGGACTCGGATAATTTTTTTTTGATTTGACCACCCTATGGACCAGATAGCCTGTCAAGTCAGCTTTAATTTAATTTTTTCAAATCTTTGTTACGTTGATATTCAATATCCATTATCCGATATTTAGCGAAAAAGGAGACATTTGTATTCAACCATCGATATCTCAGGAACCAATGATCGTACAGGAAATGTAAGCGCAGTTTCGGAAACTGGAATAAATTTCCTAAGAATTTTTTTTGTTCCCTTAATTGTTTGGAGTAGTGCATAATTCTTACGCGTACTTCTCTGCACCTCACGGAGTTATAGATTAAAGCTTGTGTCAAATGTTCAATAAAAGAGATTTGTATAATAGATAATAGTCTAGAGAAAAATCTATGTAGCTCCATAAAAAAATCTCTCCATCTTCGTGTCTTTATTCTTTTAGATTTTAAATTTATATATGTATTTTTATATACATATGAAGTAGAGTATTTTGAACAATATTTTATCTAGTGTTCAACTTTATAACATACTTATAAGCAGTTGCAATTATATTTTGATATATGTATCGATAAGTAAAAATTCATCTACTTTTTCTCTTAGACATGCCCAAGTTTACAATTAATGCAGTTACTAATTTAATTTATATGAATGTACATACTATATACATATGTACAATTAAAGGACAGCTTATCAAAATCGTATTTTTGTCAAAAAGAGCGAATCTTCAGCAAACTGGGATGGCCCTAGAATTATTTTGTAACAACGAGTATAGGTACATGTGTATGTGTATAGACTGATTGCGGAATTGAATTCCTTGTTTTAGAAGCCGATTAAGATTTGAGTCATATTTTAAACTTATGTAAATAAAAACTGGCTGGTACAATGTCTTTTATCGTATCATAAAATAACTATCAAATAATTTCTTTCGAAGAAAATACGCTCGATGAATATCACGCAAGAAGTAAATTACGGAATTATTTTGCACCCTCAGCGAAGAGCTATTATAGAAATGTAATATTGAAACACTTTATCATTTCAATTAGCCAAATTGCTTAATATTCCTTAATTAACCTCTTCTTTGAACTTGATTGTAATCAATGATTGAGACAAATTTACTTTAAAATATAGGACTCCTTTTTCTGACCTTGACCAAATTTTCGTGATATAACAAGTCTGTTTGACCTTAAATTACCTTAAGGTAAGTTTCCAAATTGCAGTAGAGTTTTTTTAGCTAAATAATAAAACGGCGTCAAATTATACCTATAAATAACTTCACCATATTTTGTTAAGACGATTTCGAAATTTTGTCAAAAGGCAATCAACTTGAATTTAGGTTTTATGGAATATAATAAAGAAAAGAAGATAATTACATCGAACCCTTTATTTCCTATACCTTTAATATTAGTTAAAAGAAGGGCTGCTTTTTTTAGACATTAGCAAAAGAGGCAGACTTTTTTTCCCTGCCTTCCGGATTATGTAATTAGAAAATAAGAATCGGGTTTTGCTTCGAGTTTGGGGCTGATTAGAATATAGACATAAGATAATTCCTTTCTTGCTCCTAAAAGAGAAGATACTAAACATGGAGGAAATGGCTGCTAGCTGCTATGCAACTCATAACCATCAACCTAACGCATTTCCGTAATGATGAACTATTGATTGAGATTCGAGATAGGTACTTAACTTAACTTAATTTTAATTAAGCTGGACGAAAACTTTAATACCAGCGACGTTGAATACCTTCTCCTAATTACTTGTATAAACTATTTTCGGTTAGTTACTGCTATGTACAGTAGGTGGCTAGCTCATTATAACCACTTTGATACTTTAACATTTCATATAAATTAGGGTTAATTTTTTCATTGTTTAAGTAGGACTGATATGTATATATGTATGTATATCATTGAAAAGCCCAAAACTCCACTTTAGAATTTAATTGTTATTATTTAAAATGTTTAAAACTTGGTGTGCTCAACATTATTTTTGTTAACAGCAGCAATTCTGGTGGGCATACTTCTGATGCAATTCTCGATGCACATATTTATTTCTTCTGCACCGCTGAAGCCAAGAAATATTAATTTGCAATACAAAATTTGTAAGGAAATACTAGTTTTTCTAATTTCTGCAAAGAATTGTTGATATTTAGTATAATGAATGTCATTGAAATTTATACATTTAAAATTTATACATCACCTTAGGCACTGAAACTCAAATGGCACTGCCGTGTTGTGTTGTGTTTTATTAAATAATCCATACATATGTATGTATATCTATCTAAGGATATATAAGTTTTTAGAAATGACAATTTGAAAATACCACTGGCCTTAACTATAATGGTTTTAAGGCGCCTTAAAATAGCTTACGATTTCTTACGACGCGAGAGCATGAAGTGCCAACTATAATGGCCTTAACCAATTTTTCGTTAACTTTCTGAAACTTTCGGCAAATCTTAAGCGTACAGTCCCGAGGGTACGAATCTTAAGGGATCTTAACAAAAGTGACGTTTGGTAGAATTAAAGTAGCCGTGATTTGATTTAATTTGCTTGAAAAAAAATCCAACTCTTTTGCTGACGACATTTTTATTATTATTTAAAAAAAAACTCCCCCACACTACACACATTAAATTTAACTAACAAGCTGTCCGTCCCGATTTTTTGACACTTTTGTCAAAGGTGTCTTAAGTCAATTATAATTGAGCTTAAGATTTGACAGAAACTTAGCCAATCTTAAGGAAATTAGACGAAAAATCTTAGTGATCTTTAAGGTCATTATATTTAAGGCTACTAGCTGGCTTATAAAGAAATTTTGTAAGTGGTCTAATGAGCTGGCCACCTACTGTATATATGTTGAAATGATATTATAAATTATTTACTTTTGAGATATATTGTATGGTCTCAATATTTGCTATATTCACGTTGGTATAAAACTCATTCAAATTAAATTGAAAAAAGCAGAGGCAAGCAGTAATTAGGGTTCTGTTTTTATATAGTGGTTTATATAGGTAACGAACTTTCGAAAATGTACACTAAAACATTCATTTCTGAAAGGACATTGGTAATCTGCAAACATCCTACAACATTTTTATCTCCCTAGAGACTTCATAATGTACATACATAAATACATATTAAGGTACACACGATAAAGTCAAAAAGATACAGCATCAGATTAAAACATCGACAGGGCTATTACTTTATTGGAGGGAGCCGAACCCATGAATTAGTTAAACCTTCCAGCCACTGATGTTTCGTACCGATACCCTATTACGTTGTTGCCGCAAGGGAGGATACCTTCATCAAATTATTTATCAATTGCATGAACATCCGCACACGAGTTTCGATCCCCCCAATTACGGTCGTTATAACCAATCTCCTAATTTTGTCCTTTTGCGTCGCATGTAACTTTGTAAAAGTAACCAGCGAGCAAGTGGAGCAGAGAATTTCCATTACTTGGAGCAGTAGATTCTGGATTTCATGAAGAAAAATTAAATTTCTATTCAGATTACTTCTGGGGGATGTAAACCTAACTAAAAGGATATCCGAAGAGCACTGCCAAGCACTATATGCTTGAGGTGCTCTCCTGGATGTGCTTAATATAAATGGGAGCCGGATATGGCTGCACGTTTGCCTGCTTTGCCGCTAGTAATTACGTGTGCTCGCTGTACATTCAACATACAACATGGAACATATAACATACTATCTTCATGCACATACTATACATATGTGTCGTGGCGCCTTGGACTGGGAAGGAATTGAATCGACTCCATCTTTTCTTCCAGACAAAGTTGCCATCAAAGTAGTTGACAGGGGGGGCCTGGACGCCCGAGCCCTCCGCATGCTGTCGAGGGAAGTAGCCACCTTGGAATGTGTTCACCACCCAAATATATTGAGGTATGCTGGCTGTCACAGCCCGATCCTTGCACCATGGCCGGAGCCTAAATCCGTATGTGAAATGTCTCTCTTCCTCAGATTATTCGAAGTTGTAGAAACCCTGGGCCGGGTGTATTTGGTGACGGAATGGGTGCGCGGGGGCGAGCTCTACAACCACATCACCCAGGGCGGGCCTCTCAGGGAAGTACACGCGGCCCCACTGTACAAGCAACTGCTTTTAGCTGTTAAGCACATGGTAAGTGGATAATCATTTTTGCTTTCTGCTCGTGCATGCACGGATCTCATTTCGGCTGCTTCCTGTAAGCCCTGACTGATAAAATTGATCTTTTAAATTCTAGCACAGCTTAGGATTTGTCCATCGTGATATAAAAGCTGAAAATGTTCTCCTCGTGTCGGAATCACGGCTGAAGCTCGCCGATTTTGGATTCAGCACGGAACTCATTAATGGTAAGCCGATTAATTCTATTAGAATTGTAGTTCGGACTAGAAGAAAGACAAGTAAGCACATATTTGCGCATTCCCTGTTGGACAAAAACATTTATGAATAAGCTTCAGCTAACTATCAAGGATTACATTTTACAATCTCGCATAATTCATTCACTCATTTACTGTAACGGTGGAACCAGTTTTATTTTAAAAAAAAATTGTGACTTTTTCGAAAAGGTCGGAATCAATTTGATGTATTTTCAAGATCAACAGATTTCAATTCTTGCATCAAAAGAATTTTGTAAACCTTAAGGCTAAGATCTTTTTCTATAAAAGTCTAGAAATCGACAGAATTAGAGACAAAGTTGCATTGCGACCAAAAACATTATCAGCTTTACGAAGTGTGATATTTTGAACATTTCTGTAATAAAGTTCCACTGTTTCATAGCGATTAATTTTTGTTTATCATTCATTTATTTTGACTCCTATTTGATTAAAAATGTCGGTTCACGAAATGAGTCTACATGATTCTTAGCGAACTTTAACCAATTAATTTTATGCCTATGGGTCAATATTGGGACCGTACGCGAGTTTCGTGCTGGCATCTTCTACTAAATATCTGATCGTTCGCTCATGGATAAATTCACACCATTTTTGACGGTTGCAGCTGTAATTTTAATCGGGTTTTTCAAACTTAGAACAATTTTGCCACGATTCTCAGGTTTATTTTTCATTTTAGAGGATTATAAATAATTTGAGCATGCATTAAATTAATTGATTAAATAAACCTTGTACTTCAGTGCATGCCTTTACTGCTTAGGGGAGACCGGGTACAAAAGTAACGGCGGGTCGAAAGTAACAAAGGCTCTGTAGGTCTATCCAATAGTCAAAATACCGCTTCGCTGCCATCAGTTGATGGCCGGTGGCGCCCCCTCTCTTGCATTCAGTAACCGCGCGCGCCACGCGCTGCTAGGTTTTGTGAGAGGACAATAAGTGATTTCACAAGTCAAAACTAAGTTTTTTGACGTTCACTTATTTTATGTTTACTAATACTACTAAGGATGATATTGATCTGAAAATTTGCATATAAATTCTAGATTAGATTTATTGCACAGTGTTTTAATTCATTTTTGTCTAGCACGTTCCGTTTTCAAGTTATCGTCCATGTTTTAACAAAAATGTGGTAGGGTACAAAAGTAACATAGCCCTATGGGTAGACAAGTAACATGTTACTTTTGTCTTCGGATTGATTTACTGATTTCGAGTCTGAATAGAAGACTGATACTGAATAGTGTGATTAGAAAAAATTATTATCATACAATAATTTATGTCATTAATTACTATAAACACAGTTTCTAAGGAGGAGTTAATAATATTGATTTTTTTCGTAAAATATATATTTTTTTAGCATTTAAAATGAAAGTGCTTATTTGTGTTATTAATAAAAAAGGTTTCTAATAAATAATTTGTTGATTTAATATGTAATATCATAATTATTACAAATCATTTTGTCCTGTTACTTTCGACCTGCCAACGTGGTCGAAAGTAACAACGGACGAATTTTTTTAAATTCTCTGTAATTCATACAAAATACACAATAATCAGGCAAATCAAGATACTAATGTAAAGAACATGAACGGAATTTTTATATGGCTATATTAATTTCATCAAAATAATAACACCTAACCAGAAATCAAGGCAAAAGTAAAAAATGTTACTTTTGTACCCGGTCTCCCCTACTTACTAATATAAAACACCAAAAAGTCTTTTAAATGGAAAAACACTTTTTACTAAATTATTAGAGCACTGATATTATTTTGACGCGATAATCTTGATACTCTTTACACAAATCACTAACGAGTGATCTTGTTTTTACTTTGTTTCAGTTAAATTTGCTTTTGGAACAAATATACAAAAGCGTTACTACTCGGATTTCAATTAAATTTAGCAGGTGCCTTCCGTTTGCCCTAAGACGTAGGGCTATAGTTTCCGAAATATTCCACTTTTAATTTTGAGGAAATGTGACTAAAGAGACCATTCACCATTCACCGCAAAATTACTTTATTATTGCAAAATTCCACCTAAATATCTTCAATTTCCCTAAAGACAACTATGCACTTTTCGCGTGCAGACAAGTACGAATTTGTGGTGTATGTCATATTTTTAAAATAATTTACTTTTTACGCGGACATTTTTATTTCAACCGAAATGTCATGCGGATTCGGTAAGAAGATTTTTGTTAACATTTTATTATCATTCTTTTTCAAGGGTTTTCACAATTTAACCATTAGCTTTTCTTTTTTTTATTTCATTACAATATGCTTATTATAACCAAATAGGACAACTTCTGACTACGTGCACATAAACAAACAGTTCACTATCATGTGTGATGATACTGAAGACTGCTACTTCGAATGAGACTGTATGTGATTTATTATCTTACCTTTAATCTTTTTAGACTACGGCTATACCTAATAATGAACAATTTTGAACTTTAGCTTTTACGCTTTGTGAATTAAATTTTTAAATGAAAATTATAACTGATTACGCTGTATTTCAGAGTGGGCGGTCAATTGTAGGGAACAAGCTGCATAAATTTTCAAACTATAATATTATAATACTGCAAACACTATAAGGAGTTTCAACCCATAATAGTGAAAACTGAACCTGTTTGAGTCTCTCAAGTGTTTTTTAGTCTTAACCGAGAAAGTCACACAGATTGCAAATTATGTGGCTGGGCTGGGGCGAGCATCTTTTTCACGACTACATAGCTCGACTTCGCCCTTTCAGACCGACGACCGCCTTTGTTCCCTTGCACATGAATTTTCCCCCGGAAGACTCCATTGAGCAATAAATCACAGTGCTTGCACAACTTCGCCGGCAACAATGCCGCCGCAATTAGATTGCACTTGAGTTGCCGCCCGCGCTCATTCCCTGCTCCAATCGCTCGAAGTGGCTCGTCTGAATGCAATTCGAGTGCGTGTCAAGCGGAGTGCCCTCGAGGTCACGCTTGGACCCGGTTGGCGAGCGGAGCTCTAAAGTCTAAGGTGCCACCTCCTTGTCTTAATGGCTTCAATTGGATTATCCCATATATTGTTGCTTGATTTGCGCGAAATGGCAACTACAATGCTCCGGATCCCGACGGAGGCTCCCACTAAAGGCATGGCCACAGCGCGGCAACGGCGGGCTTCTCATGGTGTCGACAGCGCCCCACGACTTAATGGAGATTTATAGTTTTGAAATTGATATGAATCGTTCATAAGCAGGTTATTCTTTCTTGATTGAACCTAAAGCTAAAGCTGTTCTGTTGAAGTTATCTATTTATTATCTCACTGCACACAAAACCAGTCGTCACTTTATTATGACTTTACGACAACCGAGTTTTAAGGGATTACAAATTAAAAATAAATGTTTAATGCGACGACTTCCTGGACAAGATCTTAATTTTTCCTCATTTGAAATCGTTTTACATTATTATGGGAGATTTAATCAATCAAGAGTTTCTCAAATGTACACTTACAATACTCGTGTTAAAGGAAAAAATAACAATTCAAACAAATCAAATATTGAAATCGATTACATGCAAGCAGGGATCGTAACTGTTATAACTTATATTTAAAAAATTCAGGATTTATTTATTATTTTGAAACTCATATGATTAAAGACAGAATTACCGATTAAAATTCATCAAAAATATTTTGAGTTATTTTTAATTATAATCTTTGTCTACTATTATTTTAAATCTTTTAAAACTGTTATGAAAGACTTTTTTTGTTTTTTTTTTTTAAATAAAAATCTACAATGGACTTTTATTTCCTAAATCAAAATTAACTGTTAAAAAAGACTTTTATTTTATTCTGTCTTGTATAAAGTCTTTTTAAGACTTTTATTTTTTCAGTTTTTTATAAAAGTCTTTGAAGACTTTTATTTTTAAAATATAAAAATAAAAGTCTTTTGTAGAAAAAAAGGTGAAATAACCATCATGATTAGAAAATCACACTATAAAAACAATCTTAATATCATACTTAATTGTTTAATGCTAATGGTATCCTATATTCTTTCCTATATACATAAGTACGTATAATGTAAAGTGGAAAGGTTAATTTATTTAATGTATTGATATATATATATTGATATCGATTTCGTAGCATAATTTATTAATGTCACGATCCACGCATACACTTTGAATTGAGTTAAACCATTTCTACGATGGAAATTACAACAAAAAAAGAAAAAACAAATTGTGGGATTTATGAAGTATTTAATATATGTACATACATACATATAATATATATATACATGCATACATACATATTTTACAGCAACCTTGTCTTCGTTGTTTTTCTTTTTTTCTTTTTTGTTGTCTGAGTTCTAAAATTATATAATTATAAATTTTGAATGAGGAATGTTTTATAAAATACATTACCTATTATGATAAATCATTCAATTTTAAAAATAACAGCATCTTCAAAGTCTCCGAAGATAAATTGTATCTTAAGCGGTCTAAAACTAAAGGCTGAAAAGGATCTTTCAACGCTTACTTGTGTAGCTGGTACAGCTTGCACAATGAAAGCCACCTTTTTTAAATTTGGCATACTATATTTCTTTTCTGACCAAAACTCCAAAAGATCCACGTCAATATCTGCCCTACTATGAAATGTACCAATTTCATTGTTTGCCTGCAGTGTAACTTGCATTTCCGAAAATTATAAGAAAGAAAAAATGGGTAGGAAGCGATGGTGGCAATGTTTGCAAGAATTTTGGTGCAAAACACAGAAGTGTATTTGTGTTAACTTTGAGAAGACATGTAATGAAAATGGACTAAAACTTTTATCAAAATTACGAAAAGTAATTAAGAGAGGAAGAAACACGTCAACGCGACAGATTTTATCTTACATATAAAACAGAACATATATAGGTTACGACAAGGTAAGATAACTTAGAGTTGGCATTAAACAATTAAGTACAATATTATGATTGTTTTTATAGTGTGATTTCCTAATCATGATGGTTATTTCACCTTTTTTTCTACAAAAGACTTTTATTTTTATATTTTAAAAATAAAAGTCTTCAAAGACTTTTATAAAAAACTGAAAAAATAAAAGTCTTAAAAAGACTTTTATACAAGACAGAATAAAATAAAAGTCTTTTTTAACAGTTATTTTTTATTTAAAAAGTAAAAGTGTTTTCATAAAAGTTTTGAACGACTTGAGAAAATAAAGAACAAAAGTAAGTGTCTTTAATGACCTCACGCTTTTTCAATCAATTTTAACTAGTATTTTTGATTGAAAAATATTAAAATGAATAATAATTATTAAGTTTTACTTTTATAATAAAAGTATAAAATTTAAAAGTAACCACGTCATCGTACAGTACTCGTCATGTTGGGTATCATGTATAAATTTCAAGCAGATCAAACAACTCTTACTACTTGATTTTTTGCATCAAAAATATAAAAATAACAGTTATTTACGGTCCCTGCGATGCAAGATTTTAAGGTGCTGAGGAACCTCTCTCCAATGTATGCTAGTTTTTCCGAACATTTTACTAAACATAAATAAACACAAGTTATTTATATTTCAAACCCATAAAAACAATTCTATTTTATATGTTTATAAGTATAGTAAAACGCTGTTTAACTTTAATAATAATTTTTCCTCACAACCAAGTTGGTTTCCATTTTATCAAAATTTTCTTAACCCAACTAAAAAAAACTAAAATTAAAATGTCCTAAAATCTTAAACATATTAATTAAACATTATTCATTAAAAATATTAAAGATATAATGGGAAATTAAAAAAGTAAGGGTGAAATATTAAGTTTTGTCATTTCTTTTATTATGGTATTTTAATGCGAAAAATCGGTACTATCTCGATAAAATTTTGTTCAAATCCATATCGCTTTATACATGAAATATTTGAGCGACTTTAAAGAACCACACTGTTTACTTGTGATTATGCTTTTAAGCACCCACACTTTAGTAAGTAGGTGTATGGTGGAATAGGAACCCCAATGACCTAAACCTTTTTGAAGTATTATACTGAAACTTTAAGTTTTGTGCTACTGAACAATAAAAAATCATTTTAGAACACATGTCGACACCAAATTTTTTCTAAAAGAATTTCTTCAGGATATTATGTGTAAATAATGTATTCGTAAATGAAAATGTCAATCAGTTCCCATTTTGAAGAAAATTAGGGTGCGTTTTTTTAATGAATTGGATAGGTTTTAGTACGTTTTCACCGCTTGAAAATCCAAAAACCCAGGATTTATCGGGGTTTCTATCCATATTGCCAAATTCCAAAAAGTGGGAAATATCTGAAACTTCCCCGTTACCTGGATAGAAACCCAGATAAAACCTGGGTTCTTGGATTTTCATGCGAAGAAAACGTAATAAAACCTATCCAGTTCATTAAAAAAATGCAGCTAATATTGTTCAAATGATAGCCGAAATCTAAACCTACTTTATAAAAATACAAAAGACATTAAAACAATTCGAAATGATTCATGAATTTAATTTTTTTTCTTAAACCAACTACTTTATATAATATGACAAATTATTGCTATGTGGTTGTGGGTAATTTTTTGATTATTTTGAGACGTGATAAATAAAAAAATCTCGAAATAAAACGAGACTCAAGAAAAAAAATTGTTTTTGTAAATTTGGGATTCACGCTCTTGCGTAATTTTTCCCAATTATAATTGGAAAACATTACGCTAGAGCGTAAACCCCTACTATATGAAATAAATTCCTAAAGTGCTTATAGATATTATATTGCTGTGAGGATAGACACCCTTAATATAAAGTAGTTATTTGATTGAATTTTTTGTTAGTAACCGAATACAATAGACTTTTCTAAGCCTTACCGCTTAATTTAATGGTCCTTTTTGTACACAATTTTGCTTACTTTTTTTCGCATTACGAAATAGCGGAGCTTCACAGTTGCAGGTCTTCATTTCAACAATTCTAAAATAAATCACAAAAGTCGCTAAAATCTTATAAAAAGCGTTTAGTTTATTGATAAATATCCTTTTATTATTTACAGGTCACACTCAGAAGCTAGATACATTTTGCGGGTCACCTCCGTATGCAGCGCCGGAATTATTCAGCGATGACCACTACGCTGGGGGTCCGGTGGACGTTTGGGCACTTGGTGTCTTGTTATATTTCATGGTCGTCGGGAACATGCCCTTCCGTGCGCCGACAGTGCCAGCGCTGCGAGTGGCCGTCTTAAAAGGGGACTACAGCATACCTGGCCACTTAAGCCTTCCCTGCATACGATTAATACGTAATTTCCCACCATTATCTTTCTACATCGAAATCGTATTAAATTTCATTAAAATTATTTTATTTCAGAAAGAGTTTTAGTGCACATGCCAGCTCGACGACCTAGCGTCGAAGAAATGTTGTCTAGTCAATGGATTATGAACCCGAATTTGAGTGCTGAGCTGATGCTCCAACAATTAACCACAATTAACAAAACAGCAAAGAAGTCCTTTTGGTTCCGCACTAAGCCAACCAGGAGGATCGGAAGGGCCTACTCTCTCAGGGAACGCTATCTCGAAATTTCAAATAAAGGCCCTTCGCACTTCAACACGAAGAGAAACGATGGTATTCTTGTGGATAATTTTCTACATCCAATTGATCTCACCAACGAACCTTCTATGGCCGAACAACCGTCGACCATATCTCGAAAATCGTTCCTCTGCGGAACATTAAAAAAGAAAATCGGTCCAATGGAGGCCGACAAAGAAAAGGGCGCCATCAATGGGGATTTAAGTTACTCCGGCGAATATGTTCGAAAGGGCGAGCAGCACATGGTTATTGAAGTGCAGCAGTTGAAAAACTACGACGAGGAAAAGGGCCAGTTCATTATGATCCCAACAGACACGGATGAGTTGAGTAAACTAAACCCCCTCGAAGTTGAAGCCCGAGAGCTCCTCGAAAAGCTCGGAGTTACCTCTGAAATGCTACGTGAAGCCATTAAAAACGGCCCAAGAAGTGAACTAATCGGGGCCTACAGGATAATCATAAATCGTTTACAAAAACAGGCTTGGCTGGCTAAAAAACAATCTGAAGCCGCCTTGCAGGAACCACCAAAAGCTACGAAACGTAGCCGCACTTGTACTATTCTCTAAGTCTAGATCTCTAAACTTCGACAATTTTCCAATTCTTTGATATTCTTTTCAAGTATTGCCTCCTATGGAGTCAGAATATTTTGTAAGCCACCCCTAGAATTAGCACACAACTCAGAACTGAAAGCTTTAATCATTTGTAAGTAGGCTTTTGCCGTGAACCGGTCATTTCGATTCTCTTTTGGAGCCGCACATAACTGCTGCAATGTCAGTCTGTGTGGCAGTTAAATTTCCATAATAGATTAAGATACTTTAGCGTTGGCGAATTATGGAAAAGGCATTTTCCCCAACTTGTACCAAATAAGCATTTCATTTTTCATACATACATACATATTTGTTAAAATAAAATCTCTATCTTAATCATAGAGAATAAAAATTTCCTAGTGACACGCCTTGATTGACTTCAATTCCATCAACATGCATTCACATAAGCGTTCAATCACGATATTTTTTCATTTATCATTATTAAAACAAAACAGTTGTCTACGTAGATTTCTGTGAGAGAAATTGTTAATTAAATAAAAGAGATCGGATACATTCATAAAAGTTTTGTAATTATTAGTTCTAAATAGTTCCAAGAAAAAAATAATATAAACTACAAACATACATTTAATACCTATTCGCCTATTCCATTAAGAAACAGAGAATTGTGATAACTACCTTTTGTTTATATTTATGCTGATATGGTTAAAAAATGTTTTGTCAATTTCTATTTGTGAGTTGTACTTTTACATCCTGATTTGCCTATGGAAGATATGTATACGTCGACCCCACTCTTTTTGATACTAAAAAATAATTTTGTAAACGATTTTGTTTTGAATTAATTCTATCCAATATATGTAAGAGGTGGATGAAAGTTTTGCAGTATATTTTTGTTTGAAACTTTCAACAGTCTGGATTTAATTTTTAACAATGATCGCTTATACTCTAGTCTAGAATATTGCACCAAAAATAGGTACACATCTTTTAAAATTAATAGTTTTATGGTTTTACCACATAGAATTAAGCCCCCAAAACGGAGATTGCTAATTTGCCCCAAATTTTCAAATTAAGCGAGTAATTTAGACATTAGTTACTGAATTAAGTAAAACTTAAATATTTATTTCAAATATAGTAAAGCCATCTCCTCTTGCTAGGAAAGCGTGCAAGGGTTTGCAGAGCATGTACTATATGCGTTATCAAAACTTAACCCGCAGATTAAAAAATCTGTTCTTTTGAGAGCTTACAAGGTATTCCAAGCGAGAGTAGATTTTTGGTGGATCCACTATCAAACTATCTTCCCGTCAAGTTGTTGGGGTTCATTTGCGAACTAATTTTGGGTTTTGGTACCTATGACTTTTTAAGCGTTTATTTATGTAATTCAGCTTACCCATTCGACCTTAATGAATTTTGTATGAAGAAAAGGTTTTGATTTAATTTCTGGTCTCAAACAGTTAAAGGGTTTATCCACTAAAATACTGAATCATCCTAACACCTCTTTTTTGATTTACCTTTCCTTCCAAAGGACCCATTAAATTTTTTGGAATTCTCAATATTCGTTTAACCTTACTTCGATCAAGTTAATGCCTATCTTTAAAAGATCTTAAGGATAATTTGGACCACTTGTAAAATTTATTACCTGAAACACCAGAAATTAGCTTTTTTACATGTTTTTTTATTAAAATGTCGACAGTAGCACTTAAGAAATGCGTTTTACTCTTAAACAATTATGTGGTACTTTCTTATTATATTTGCTTACATTGAAATGTATTCAAAGTATAGTGCCTTATTCTGTTAGTCGCTGCGATACAATTTGACTAGCTTTATATAGCTCTTAAGTTTTAAAATTGTGACTGGTCATATCGTATCGAATCGACTATCAAATAAAATAGGCCCTATAAGTTATTACTTTTAGTCTGGAATATCGTTTTATAAAGAGGAATTCAGCATTGTCTTCCAATGTTTCAATAAAAAATATCATAGTTTAAATCGCGAAATATCCTGTTTTTCACCAGTTTTTTTACTTTAAAATATGTGAGATTCTTTAGGTACCTATAACAATAATTTTCGTCCGGGCGAGATCATAATTCCAAAAATTTTTTAAATTTGAAATAAAAGCAATTTTGCATTGACAAGTTGACAACAGCGGTATTCACTCTTCGATATATTTTCATTCAAATAGCAAATTTGTAGTATGTCAGTTGAATACTTGATAGATTTTGAGTTTGAACGATAAGTCCGTTAAATTGTAATTAAAAATCGCTGTAGCCGAAGGCAGAAAATTTTATAAGAGTGTAATATTCAAAAGCTACTAAAGGCTAAAGCATGCCCTATTGTTAACTTTTTACATCTAATATAATATGTGTCACGTGCATTTTGTTTTTGGACATTGTACTCAAGTACAATGTAAGAATTTGCTACAAAACAAGAACAAATACACAGAAGGGTGAATACCCTATCATATTTTTGAAAGTGTGTTAAAACGAAATATCGAAATGGTTTGAATACTTTCCACGCGTACTTTATACAACTATACTAGAGGAGGAATATGTTTACATAGTGTTGCATATTATTTCACATCAGACATAAAACAATTAAATGAATGGATGTACTACTAATTTATTATAGAAATGATAACATACAACTCACATTATTTGATTCTAAGTTCACTTCCTTTTATCAACCACTTCTAAAGTCGCCATAATTCATAATAGCGCCATTGTGATCAGTAGTTCTTACAAAATGTTGTTATGTTTAGGTAGTGGAATTTAAGAAACATCACAACGCGTAGTGGCTGCATTTAAGGCGATAGATTGCGGCCAAAAATCGTGCCCGAATCTAACATTCTGCTATAAAACCCGAAAACTACCACCATAAATGCATCCACTCGCGAATACATCTTTTTTCGCATTAGAATAGAGTTCCGCGATTAATTAAACAATAAGTTTACCTAACTACTTATAGTTATATAATCTTAAAAATGCCAATTAATGAGAAAATTATTGAAATGAAAATATAAATTGGATCTCCTTTGCCTACAAGTTTTTAAGGAGAGTATCTTAAAAAAGAAAGTAAATAAATAAATAATTAAAAAAGATTGAAACTATAAATAATCTAAACAAAAATTTTACTAAATAAAAGTTAAGTAACCCAGGAGTGCAGCAAATTTAAGGGTAACTTGAACTGTATGTGGTACCAAATATTTTAACTTTAAAAATAAAACATATTCGTAGAATTTTAGATGACTATAGACCTCAAATTGATCCATTATATAGCCGAATTCTTTGTTACCGAGTGTTTTGTAAGACAACAAGTTTATTTAACTGTTACTTCTTAGTTAAATCTAAGAGAAAGTAAGCACATGCTCTAAAGAAATAAAGTGATTTAGAATTACTGCAAACTGTATTTTTTTATTTTACCCTATTTGTGATATTAAATCCCTTTGGAGAGTTTAGTACCGAGTATTTAACTACTTTTGGAGACAACGTTTATTACTCAGACAGATCGTTTCAGTAAAAGATGTCGTCCGTCGTCCGGTGTAGTCCGGTAAGTTTGAGAAAATAAGAAAAAATTATATGTGAAGAATTGAATATAAAGTACAATTAATAGTTTTCGTAAGATTCTGCATAAAAGAGATATAATATAAATTTAACCTTAGGAAGTCTACAACTGTAAACAATTGCGAATTATAATAACATATTATTGTTCAATATAAGTAAAGTATATTTTATATTTTATGAACGGACATATATATGTACATACTTCACTTTATTTTCTTCTAAGGGATTTACCTACGAACATACCTTCATACCTACCTACCTTGCGATATCCGTATTTACTCACTCATTTAATTTAGCCGCATCAAGAAAACGGCGAAATCATTAATGTGATCGATATTTCAATTAGGAGCACTATCGCGAACCTAAAACACCTGGTGTTCCGAAATTTTGCACATATTCCACAAAGGACACCGCACCGTATAGAAATTAGCTATCTGTCGATTTGGGTGGAATTTGATCGTTCTTATCTTCCTGGACAAAATTCTTCATGGACGTGAAGATTTTGTTCCCATAAATTGTAAATCTTTGAACTAAAATTTTGCAGAACGTCAGGCTTTTAGTTAAATATGATATTATGACTGAAATAGAACCTTAAACCTTTAACTATGTATGTATATCCATAAGTAAAATATGAAATAACTCTAAATTATTATTAGTATTTCAACTGCTTCAATAAGATACAAAAAATCGTGAAGTGCAATGATATAGAAAAGGAAATCTCGTTGAAAAAATTTCTAAAAATTTATCTATGTACATATGTATTAAAATTTAATTGATTTTTGATTTTTGTTTTTGAATTGATTATGTATGCTATAAAAATATAGAAAGAATGTAATAATAATGTAATAAAAGGAGCCTACATAATCGAGTTACGGTTGGAGGCTCCTCAATTTAATTTAAAAATAAAAAAATAAAAATAGTTATAACAATAATATTATTAATTATTATTGTTTTTACATACATATATCAATTCAGCTTTAATGCAAAACGTGGCGCATCCTTGTCTGCATTATAACTGCACCAAAAATTATCCACTCTTCAATAATAAAAAAGATTTATATAAAATAATGTAGTAGCTATAAGCCGTGTTCTTTTCATATCGAATACAGTTCCAGGTTTTGCAGGAAATTATGGATTGAATTGAATTTTATGAGCAGCAATCATATCGAACAATTTTTATTTCTCAAAAATAAAATAAAATTGCCTGGATTTATAGCCACTTATGCGTCAAAAATTTGATCCAAGAATTTATCTGGTTCAAGCTTTGAAGTTTGAATGGGTAAATATCATGGCAATTTGATTCGACTTTCGAAAATTTTAAAATCTTTATACACGTGACGATTTTGAAAATTTCAATTCAATCCAAAATTTCCCCCAAAACCTGGAACTGGATCCTATTTGAAAAGAACATGGCTATAGTCTCACGGAGCGATTTTTTTTCAAGAATAAAGAAGTTGCAGTATTTTAAACTTTAAATCCACTTTAAAAACAAAATATAAGTGTTTGATAATTTAGAAAAAATTGTACAACCAAAAAATTAAAAAACTGTCTTTTGAGACTATATATGTAGGTATAGAGAAAATACATATCAAGGTTTGAAAAACAAAAAGTTAAATATTGATTTACTGAGTTATGGTGCAGCACTGCCTAAAAACATAGTTTAGAGAAAAATGCATAAACATCGGACACCATCCTGACACTTGCCTGCTTTAAAAAAAAGTGCAACAACAATAGGCTCCATTTTACAGTAAATATCACATAGTTAAAGTCTAAGTGGGATGAAAATTGAAAATGCAATTAAAGGAAAAAATCATAATATCGAGTGAAAGAAAAGATTTATTGTTTTAAATTGACCATCTGAACAAAGTATAAAATATTGAGTTATGGAGTTTAGTTGGGCTCTCTAACTTCGACATGTGCAAGCTCGTCGGGTACACTTGAGCAGACAATCTGGCAACTGTAAGGAAGATTTAGATAATTATCCCTAAAAACTTTGTGTAATTTGTAATTTCTTACCCTTTTCGTGGCAGCTTGGCATTGCAAACACTAAAAATTGCGACCGCTACAAACCAAAAAAATTTTAATTAAATATCACCATAGACAAACAAAAATATAGATAACCCACTTCGAACAAGCAAAACGCGACCAAAAATTCTGAGAGCTCCACAGCGATGCCTCCACATGTGCGATGGCATCCGACGAGTTCGGCGAAGGAGAAGTCGCATTTGTTCGGCGCGCGATGCTTTCCTTGTGGGCATGCGATGCTGTGCACGGCCTGCTGCGGCGGCGCTGGCCCTGCGGTGGGTTTGTTTACTTCGCTGCTGTTCTGCGCAAGGGGCTTGTGGGTCTGTTCTACCGTGAAGCGCGAGGGGATTGAATTTTTCTAGGAATCCTCGGAGTTGCGGGCTCCGCTCCATCAAGGAATGAAATTCCCACGGGCAGAAGGCATAAGGACAGATCATGAGTTTGAATTATCTAACGAAATTCAGATTTCTCGTTCGGTGTTTTTCATTGCCTTAAGGAATTATTAAAACAATAATGTTAGGTATTCTTTCAAAATTTTGATTTGATAAAGATTTATTTTTGATGGATTAGAAAGAGTTAATTAAATTCATATAGTTGTTAGCTTAAAGAAAAGTAGAGAAATCTTTATGCATACACGAATAAGGTGCGAAAAAATGTAAAAAAGATATGAACAACTAAATTTATATAAAAAGCTGTCGGTTTCGCAACGTTAATTGACGCTCATCTGAACGAGCCCTACAATTTTTCTCTACTTGCACCATCACGTATTAGGACCGGTGCATGCAGCATGCACAATCAAAGTCAATATATGAATATTGTTTTAATAATTCCTTAAGGCAATGAAAAACACCGAACGAGAAATCTGAATTTCGTTAGATAATTCAAACTCATGATCTGTCCTTATGCCTTCTGCCCGTGGGAATTTCATTCCTTGATGGAGCGGAGCCCGCAACTCCGAGGATTCCTAGAAAAATTCAATCCCCTCGCGCTTCACGGTAGAACAGACCCACAAGCCCCTTGCGCAGAACAGCAGCGAAGTAAACAAACCCACCGCAGGGCCAGCGCCGCCGCAGCAGGCCGTGCACAGCATCGCATGCCCACAAGGAAAGCATCGCGCACCGAACAAATGCGACTTCTCCTTCGCCGAACTCGTCGGATGCCATCGCACATGTGGAGGCATCGCTGTGGAGCTCTCAGAATTTTTGGTCGCGTTTTGCTTGTTCGAAGTGGGTTATCTATATTTTTATTTGTCTATGATATCACCTATGTATGTAAGACAATTCAAAACTAAATTCGATCGAGAATTTCAATCAATAAAAATATGGATTTTAAGCAAGGTTGCTTTTCAAGTACATGCATACATATATGTATACAAAATAAAAATTAGTTAAATTATAATATTAAAGCTAGACTTACCAACAAGCAGTAATTTTCCAAGGAATTTCATTTTTTAAGAATTGATGAAGTACTTCACACTGAGGAGAAACTCTTTCTGAGATTCTAATGTGATCCCCATAGAGTATTTATTCAAAATTGGTAAGTGCGTGTCGGTAAATGAACCGTCGCGTCGTCAGAAACTCGTTTAAAATAGATAAAGTTAATACTACTTGATGAAGAAACACTTGTGCCGCGGTTATTGAAGAAAAAAACAATTAATTGACTTCAGCTTTCAAATAAGCTTTTCTTTGTAATTGTGAATTTGATACCATTTTATAATTTATATCTATGTAGGTAAGGGTTAACATGTTTACTTTGTATAACGTTTTAATAAACCTTTAATAAAATTTGTCGGTGTTTAGGATGCATCCATATTGATGTGCAATGTACTGCTTTCCATTCAAAATAGTAAATCCTAAGGCTCGATATAATTATAAGTTATAATATAATTCATAAAAAAGTTTCAAACTTCAAATCGTGAAGAAAATTAGTGAAAGTAAAATGGCTGAATTTTTGAAAGCAAACTTTTTGATAATATTTAACTTTTTCTTAATATTTTTGACGTGATAACGTCTTATAAATTGATCGACCCGAGAGTCATTTACGAAAACTGAAGTAACGTAACGTAACGACAAGCCAGTAACGTGAGCAGGATTATGAGGAAATAATCTTATTAGAAATTAAAAAGACAACGTTTCATTTCAATATGAAAATTCATTATAAATTCTAAGGAGTGGGAACTAGAAGAATTTCCTCTTAAATCAACGAAACAATTAGCCTATCCAATAAATTAGAAATTTAATAAGAAACCTATTTGAAATTAAAAATTAAAAAAACTTCTTATTCCTTTCAATAGGATGTTCTTGTTAATTAAACGAAACTTAAACTTAAACTTCATTTAATCCTTTGTTTTAATAAACTTACACAACAAATAAGACATTGTCACGTAAACATCGATCGTTAACCGACTTTACAGACAATCAACTTTTTTTTTTAATGATTTATTATGGCCCATGCGTCATTCTAGTTTATGCGTCTAGTAAGTTAAGCAACCAATACAAATTCAATATTTTTGAATAAATATCCTATGGGAATGACACAAAAAATAGTTTACCCTCAGAATACTTTATGAACTCATGCTCCTTAAAGAAGTAAATGTTTCATTCGATATTATGATATGTTTTCAAACTATGTGTAGTCAACTAACTCACCAAAAAAATTTTATAAAAAAGACATGACAGTTATTTCACCGATTCGCTCCAGCATAAAATATCTTCCATTATGAAACACCTGGGGACACCAAACAATTTTAAACTTGCACCCCTCGAATGCGAGCTCTCCTAGTAGCACGAGCTAATTAAATGAATTTCATTTTCTATTATGATTGTAAAGTCTAACCATTCTGAATCAATTACAACATTGGGTTTTTTATTCTAACTGACGCTAATTGTAAGTTTAAAAAAAAAATTATTTATATAGATATAGTACATGCCCCTTAATCCCATAATAATCTTTTTTCCCAGTAAGGAGCACTAATTACGATTACTTAGAACGCAGATCAGCAGGGAAGTTCATGAAATTATTATTATTTAATAACGGTAGCTGCATATTTGAAACAATAAAGGAGATAAAAATTTGTTAATCTGGGTCTGTTTCGAAAATAAAATTAATTAATATTCGTTTTACTGTATTGTTCCTTATTGTTCAGTGGCTTATGACTAATGCTAGTAACGCACACAGGTAAAAAGTGGAACAATTTCTTTGACCAGTAACGGGCACCTTCAAAATGCTAGCGCGTAGCAGGATGATTGATGTAAAAGAACTTTTACGGAGGCGCGAATTACAATTGATGAACTCATTCCTAGAGATATGATAAGAAATGGTTTTCGAGTTTGTGGTATATGTTCTTTTAATTATTAATTATAACGTAATAAAATACTCCAATTCTCTAAGCACGGATTACAATAAAAAATGTACACATTTGTCCCTACCGATTCTCACTTTATAGCGACTAGTTGAAGTCATAAGTATACTTCTTCAACTAAAAATTTTGTATAAAATTCAAATAAAGGTTATAAGTTTTTAAAAATAATTCTGTTGCCTGCTTTTTCATAAAAAGCGGTTAACAGCATGTCGGGAAATGCTTGTTTATGGTTGCGGTAGCTGAAACTGACTGGATTGTGATTTGGCTGAATTCTGCAACACTTTGGCTGCAGATTGTTTGACAATTGTCATGCGTTAGACGGCAAATATCACAAATATTTAAAAATAAATTAAATTCATGAACTAGTGTTCTGAATTATTTCAAACATTAAATTAAATTAAATATAAAAGTAATTCACGAACTACTATATGAAACGTTATAACAAAAAATACCTCATTGACAATCGGCACTGACAGTTGTCTTTGACATCCAGACGGTTCAAATGCGTTTGATTCTGTCTGGATCACTGACATATAGAAATGGACTACTCGTCCCATACAAAATGCCTATATCGAGATGGTGCACTTTCTCGTTCCCTCTTGCTCACACAATTAACGGATTTTGAGCAGTCAGCTGTAGATTTGAATTGTTGTCAAATGCATTTTGGGGCATTAGTCCATTTTAATAGCATAAACCCATCAAGTAATTACACCAAAAATTATTAAATAGCTCCTTTTGTATCTTAAGTCTCTTTAAAGGAACCCAAACATGAAATTACCCCTTTTTAAGATACAACTGAATTTTACACAATTTCTAAGTTTTCAGCAGAAATTATGTAATTAAATTATGAAAATCAGTCTTTTAGTATCCCATATTGCAAATTCTTTTTATTTTATGTCTGATTTACCGACACAAATTTCACAAAAATCACAAAAACCCTGGGTGGCGTAATGCGGCGAATTATATCGGAATTAATTGCATTTATGTCCTTTTAATGTAACTAAATTTAGTGGGGAATACAGCTAAAACACAAAAGTGCTCTAATTATTACTTTTGAGTTCTTAAAACAGTTGTTTAGCGATATAAACCGCATATCCAGAAGAGAGCATTTCGACGTTTTGCTGAGAATTTTTCAATGAAAATGTCTTATTTCAGAAACTTCTCGCTGCGAAATTATTTGAGATGTGATGCTACTTTTAGGAGAATCAGATTTAAGCGTGCAGGTTACAAGTAAAAATAAATATAATTTTTAAATTTGCCGCCTTTTGAAGCCCCCTATCTCGCCCAATGCGAAAAAAATAGACAGATATATGCCTTCTATATCTGAACTCTCCTTAGGTGAGAACTGTCAAAAGGGTGCACCATTTGAGACAGCAAATCGAGTAGTCCATTTCTATATGTCAGTGGTCTGGATGTTCTTTAAAGAATTTTTCTTAAATCTGAATTTAGCAACACTTGACATTTCAGAAAATCTGAATATAGCAACACTTTGTCTTGAAGAATCTTAAAGACTCTGAATTTAACAACACGCCCATTTTTTCAATTCGATACAGGAAGTGCGGGGGAGGGTGTTTTGTCTGTCAAAAAAGGTTCCGAAAAGGTCGAGTATCTCTCGAACTACACATGGGATCGAAAATAGAAAAAATACGTGTCAAATATTTTTTGAAAAGCTATCCAATGGTATCAAATTCGACCACCCACCGCTGGGGTTGGGGATGAGGCAGAGACCACCTACCGGTGGAATTGGAGGGGGCGAGGAAGTGAGGTGCGGGATCGAATCTGGTACCATTGGATAGCTTTTCAAAAAATATTTGACACGTATTTTTTTTATTTTCGATCCCATGTGTAGTTCGAGAGATATTCGACCTTTTCGGAACCTTTTTTGGCAGACAGCACACCCTCCCCCGCACTTCCTATACCGAATTGAAAAAAATGTTTCAGACAAAAGTTACGTATTTTTGCATGAAGAATCCGAATCTGCAAAAAACATGGGTGGTCCCATTTGAAAAAAAAAGTTATCCCCACCCCCGTCTTAGGGGGTGGGGTGGGGGGTCAGTTTTGGTATGGTCGGATAGAGTTTCGAAAAATATTGGCTACGTGTTTTTTTGTTTTTTTTTTTAGTCGAAACTGTTCGAGATAAATGAGTGGTACGGGTGGTTTGGGACACCCTGTATATATTTGCATAGAAACATACACACACACATAAAAAGGCTTGCGAGATTTGAATATTTGTTCGAGTAAAAAAAATAAGCATGATGATAAGATAAATGATGAGTACTCCGCCTAACGATCGTCGCGCCATCGAGTTGCACGACTTCTTTCGGCTTCATGTAGTTCATCAGTACCACCCCAATCACTGACCTACATATTAAGCCACGCTTTGCATTATATAACTAAATATAGATTAAATAGTATAAGTTCAGTCGGTGTTTCATTTACTGTCCAGCTACACAATAATAAGTTTTATGACTATTTTTCATTTTTTAAGATAAATCTATGAAAATTGGTGTTTGGCTTTTACGTTAGGAATTAAAAAGGGCGTGTGTTGAGATTTTTGAAAATTTATTTATTTTATTTATTATTATTTTTATTATTGTTAAAGGTTTGTATAGCAGTAACGTCATTTATAGTGAAGCATTCTAAAGAGAGCATTAACTTGTAGAAATAGATTTCCTTTTTATGCCCATTTATTTATTAGTCAAAGCCCAAATGCTCTTCTTATAAACTCAAAAGTAATTCCATTTCAGTGGCGAAGCGTGGTAGTGTTCAAGGTGTTCACTGAACACCCGAACAAAAGTGACGAATGAAATATGTAGACAAATAATAATCTAAATTTCATATTAACATTAACATTAAAAATAAAAAGTTATTATTGGAAAAACTCCATAAAAATGTATTTATTTTAAATTCGGAGTATTTAAAATTATATACTGGCTGTTCAAAACGAAAAGTGAACATCGATTCTCCATACGGAAAAGTTAAAGAGTAAAGAGACTTTTTCCGTCCGGCTCATATGAATATAAAATCTCTGAATGTTCAGTTTGAGATTTGAACAGCTTTGTATCATCGCTTCGTATCGCATAAATGCGGAAAAGAAAGAGAAGTTTTAAACTCTGAAGATTTTATTTGATTACTCTTGACACTGTCCCAGTCCCAGTAGAAAAAAACAGGAGTCAAATACAGCGCTCTTAATTTCTTGTGTGCGAAATGATTCAAAGGTGTTCAGATCTCAAGTTGAACATTCGGGGATTTTTACATTCATATGGGCTTGACAGAAAAAGTCTCTTTAATTTTCATTTTTATATGGAGCATAGGCGTTCAGTTTTTAAACTGAACACTTTCAATATAACTATAAACCGTTGAGCGATTGAGGTCGAAGGAATCCTTGCGCTTGCTTACTATTGAATGTATGTAAAGAGAGGGAGAAAAGCTGAGAATTTAACAATTTTAGACTCAATGTTTTCCTGTTAATGAGCGATCATCCTTGCCTTGACTTTCAGCTTGATAAGAATTCTAAGTTGATTTGGCTGCGACTCTGCTTTTTTCAAATTTAATATTTTGTCTTGAAGAAATCTATACTGTAGTCATGGAACTTTCTGTTTTTGCAGAAAAGACCTACATTATTAAAGAAATTTTAACTAATCCTTTTTTAAGGTGAATAATTGATGAAAAATCCTATATTGTCAGGAAAGTATTTTAAAGCGTTTCATTGATGCTGTATGGTTTTTGAGAGTAGGTACAAGGCCTCGCTTTACATGGTCAATGTAAATACAAACAGGCTGAAGTCGATTTGTTTTAACTGCTCAAAATGTTAAAACAAATCGACTTTATTCTATCCGTCTTTACAGTTTCTAGATGTATTATATAAAGGCACATATATTCATTTAAACGTCGAACTAAAACTAATATATTATAGAGTTAAAAAATATTAACTGAACACCCAAGAGCAAATCCTTAGCTTCGCCACTGTTCCATTTAATTTCATTTGTTCATCCCCGGCTCCTTTATTTATATACGTATTCCTTCATGCAAAATATAAAACTTATCCAAGTCTACTTGAAGTCTATAGGTCCAAAGTAGAATTATTATAACGCTAAAAACTCTCTCTAAAGTAGGAATTTAAAGAAAATATAAAAATTCAATTACAGAAAAATATAAGAACTCAACATTCAACTATAAATTGTGTTACAAAGAGACTTATATTGAGAAGTCAGTAGGGCGAATAAGTTCTATTTTATTTAAGGATCATTAATAATCTTTTTAAAAATTTTTACTGTAAATTGATATTTTATTAATGTCAGTTTTAATTCACTACTCCTATGTTCCTTATTTGTCAGTTCCCATATTTCGTTTCTATTATGAAGGCATATGAATTATTTTCTCATAAGTACTAAATCATTGCTTATATTACGTAAGAAAAAAAAGAATAGAGTCTGACAGTGTCTCAATTTTGTTTGATTTATACACGAGGCTAATGAATTTTTCCATTGTTCATATCTTGTACTGCGCAGCTAAAATAAAGAAAACATTTATCCAATTGGCGGAAATTGAAATGTTTCAGACTTAGCAATAAAAAAATGAGCCGAACTTGTTTAATCAGCAGTTAACAAATCGATAAAAAGTCACAAAATTTTTTACAATTCAAACAATTTTATTTGTGCATATAAAGTAAAATCCCTATTCTTCTCATTCGCAACTCCAAAGATTTGATGAACTGTTTGGAAAATGCGACCATGAACGCCTCTTCGCACTTTCTTTTAATTTTTTCGAAATTAGTTTTACTGAACGCACATCTGATCACAGGCGCGGATTAACCATTTTGCCGCCCGTAGGCCATCTTAAATTGCCTATAAAAATTTTATTATTTATTATTTATCTAATTAAATAAAATTATTCATTACACAGCCCCACAAAAAAAAAGTCCTTCCGGGCCCAAAGAAGAGACCACGTTTCCTATATGTTTTTTGGGTTTCTGAATCCGAATCCGGAGTCCGTTTGACCCCTACAGGTCTGGGTTAAGGCACAGATAAATAACACAGATAAATAACTATACAGATGTCGCCTCGGCATAGGAAAACGAGAACGCATTTCTGCTCCTGTCGTTATAAACAAGTTCGGGTGAAAATGTTTCAGCAATATGAATCGAATTTGGGGCCTCTGCACTTGCCCACTTGGTCGAGCGTCAGGACACGAGAGCAGCGAGGTGTTCGTGGGCGCCGACTTGAATGAAAGTGAGGCGTGAGGGAATTTCAATGTTGCAATGGTTCCATCCTATTCTGCGTCAATATACACTGATACAGAAAAAGGGAAAGCGAATGCGCAAGCGGATTATTCACGCATACTAGAAAAATTAGTGAAGCGAGAACGAGGGAAAAATACAATGGTTCGCTTGTATTTGATCAATTCGCAGAACTAGACTTTTTCCTTCTTTGGACTGCGACTTGCGAGATTTTATTGTTGGAGGATTTTAGATTTTCGATATTTATAATTTACTTGGAAATTTGCTTATTTTACAACGAGCACAGCTGGTTTCAAGACTCCACAAAAACAGGCTGAAAATATATAGAAAAGTAAAAAAAGTAGCATCGAAATCTACGTACCGAGGAAGGATTGAACCCGAGCGCCTTGCGTGATAAGCAAGTCTGCTAACCCCGACACTACTCTTCTTCTTCTCGGGCCGTATTAAAAAAGTTGTATATAACTTATGAGCTCGCTCATAGATTCTCTAACTGCTCTAATGTTCCTATATCTATATATTTCCATTTCTTTCGTTCCTTCAGTTCAATTGTGACATAAGTTGCAATAATATCTAGCAACCTACTTGGCTGCGATTTGCTGCGCAGCATACTTGGTTATGAGTCTGGCTACAAACTTGGCTATGAGGACGATTTACTTGGCTATTGGAAATGTTGCTACCGTGCCTCTTTTTTAACATGGCATGCGACATCTGTATAGTTATTTATCTGTGGTTAAGGGCATTTGAAGGTCAAATTTCAAAATAATCGTGAAAAAATCTGAAAAAATTTTATATATATGTATGTTTTTGGGGTCGCTGAGTTCAAATCCAGAGTCTTTCTGACCCTAGTGTATCAGAATCAAGGTCTAACGAAGGTCAAAACCATCAAATCTAATGATTTAATACGTAAGGTCAAAACCATCAAATCTAATGATTTAAAACGTTTAATGAATGAAAGTGAGGCGCAAGGGAATTTCAATGTTGCAATGGTTCCATCGCGATCGCGCTATTTTAATATATGCCACTGATGCAGGAAAAGGAAAAGAAATGCGCACGAAGATTATTCACGCATACGTAGACAAACGTTCGCTTGCACGAGATCAAGAGACATAAGTTTCAATAATACCTAGCAACTTACTTGGCAGCGATTTGCTGCGCAGCATACTTGGTTATGAGTCTGGCTACAAACTTGGCTATGAAGACGATTTACTTGGCTATTGGAAATGTTGCTACCGTGCCTCTTTTTTAACATGGCATGCGACATCTGTATAGTTATTTATCTGTGGTTAAGGGCATTTGAAGGTCAAATTTCAAAATAATCGTGAAAAAATCTGAAAAAATTTTATATATATGTATGTTTTTGGGGTCGCTGAGTTCAAATCCAGAGTCTTTCTGACCCTAGTGTATCAGAATCAAGGTCTAACGAAGGTCAAAACCATCAAATCTAATGATTTAATACGTAAGGTCAAAACCATCAAATCTAATGATTTAAAACGTTTAATGAATGAAAGTGAGGCGCAAGGGAATTTCAATGTTGCAATGGTTCCATCGCGATCGCGCTATTTTAATATATGCCACTGATGCAGGAAAAGGAAAAGAAATGCGCACGAAGATTATTCACGCATACGTAGACAAACGTTCGCTTGCACGAGATCAAGAGACATAAGTTTCAATAATACCTAGCAACTTACTTGGCTGCGATTTGCTGCGCAACATACTTGGTTATGAATCTAGCTACAAACTTGGCTATGAGGACGATTTACTTGGCTATTGGAAATGTTGCTACTGTGCCTCTTTTTTAACATGGCATGCGACATCTGTATAGTTATTTATCTGTGGCACGACTCAACACTCACCCTCACGTGGATCTTCAGGTTATGTTCCATGCGCGTCCTTTGATCCTTGTATTAAATTGGGGCGGCAATATTTAAAATGTTTGTATTTTAAAAATTAATATGAAATTTTAATAATAATTCATTAAAATAATTTAGAATTTTATTTGAAATTTTAGAAAAATTTTTATTTTATGGAATCGAAAAACAAAAATTTTTTTTTTGAGTTTTGCCGCCCCTTCAAATTTGCCGCCCAGGCTTGGGCCTGTTGGGCCTGTGCGTTAATCCGCCCCTGTCTGATCACTTATGTAAGTTTCGCCCTGCGCTTAGCGTGGCTTAGCTGAGTGAGAACTTAAGTGCGCACTGTGGAATCGGGCATAAGATTTGCAGTGAAGGTGCTTAGTTTAGGAGTTATAATTTTATGAAAATTTCTATCGAAAGCTTTACTGAAATCGGTTGCAATAACATCAATTTCTGTACAGTTTTCCATGGCTGAAAGGGAGCCTAACACGAAGATTGTCAAGTTGGTAGATGTAGACCGGCCCTTGAGGAACCCGTGTTGAACTGATGATAAAATGGATTTTGAGTGGAACGGCATAGAGTCATAGATGGGATTTTAAAAGAGTTTGGGAATACAGGGAAGTTTAGCAATAGGACTATAATTTTACAACCCTTCTTGTTGATTGGGGTTTACATATGTATACATAAAAATCTTTCTAAAGCTCGGGGAAAGCACCCTCGGAAAGTGAAAGTTGGAAAAGGGCGGTAATTGGTTGAACTAAGTGAGTAGCGCATTTCTTTAAAATAACTGTGGGTATACCATCAGGGCAGGGGTTGAAATCACCAGCAAGAGCGTTGATTTGAGCGAAAACGAAAAAAGGATCGATTTATGCCTCGTTTTTTTAAATATTCCGCTCCAAAGTGACCTTTTTTTATTAGGTTCGACGTTTGTGTCGGCCAAGATATCACTGTGATCGCAATTTCCCATAAATCTAAAAAAATATAGAATACTAGCACATTCACATATACTGAAATTACTTTTGAAAATAAAACGACTTACTATAGTCGCATAGTTTACGAGATTTAGCCCACCAAGTTATGCTTATTTAGACTCAAACAACTGTTCGACAAAAACCGCGCAAGCGTTTATATGTGTGTCTGCATGCATGCATTTACATACAATATGTACAAATGGACAGTGTTGTGCAAAACCTAAGCAACTTTTGCAATATAGTTATTCAAAGTTGTGTACTTTTACTTTGACAGCATTTAAGAAAAATTAAATTATATTTATTCATACTAGATATCGTGAACAATATGAATACAGTGGACCCGCGGTAATCCGACAAACGTTTTGCAGGGCGGTGTCGGACTATCGAATTTGTCGGATTATAGAGTACTACCACAGACCCCCTATAGTCCGGAATTTTTTTAAAAAGAGTACCTTGTAATCCGGCAAATTACAAATCAAAGTGATAAGATTCTATCTGATATATAATAACTAAACTTATTTGCGTTAGGAGATGATTATGTACAAACAAATGTACTAAAAACGTACAGTCAGTAGTTGACACGAAGTTTTTAATCTTCTCGTACTACTGAAAGATTCATTGCGATTTAAGCGGTCCAAAATATCAGTTTTTCTTTAATTGTCAATGTTTTGTGCTTTCGCTTTTGGGCTTGTGAAGACATTACTAGGTATGCTGTATGCATATGTGATACACAATTAATAAACAGTAAACAATGGACGTACGCTAGGCATGCTATGTAGCAAAATTCAAACTGAGACAACACGCGTCGAGCACCTGCTCAATTATGCATTACATATATGTATGTATGCACATACTAGTAAAGATTTGCCGAAATAAATTTTATGTTCGGTGATAAGCATGTCGGATTACAAGGGGCGCCGGATTAGACAGGGGTCGGACTAACGGGGGTCCACTGTATAACCTTAAATATTAAGTAAAACTTCTTAACAATGCAACAAATAACAAAAACAAAATATTCCCAAAAATTTGCTGTGCAAAACCTAAGCAACTTTTCTAACTCAATGTACGTTCTATTTGTTTTCTGAAGATTAACTGTATTTTTTCTTCTGAATGATGTTCATTAGGGACAGGAAAATATATTTCAGTTAGTTTGTGTCAGTTGAAAAGAGTTGTTAGTGTGCAATTTTGGTAATCATTATACAGCGTTGTAAATACGATAAAAATTTCAAATTAAGGATAATAGCGAATTATAATAACGATGAATCGCAAATATCTATTGCAAGGAAGTACAAAATTAATAAATCAATAACTTCACGATTAATACCGAAGTATAAACTAAGTGAAACTGTTGATAATTTGAATGTTGGTGGACGACCTCGTAAAACATTGGTTCAAACCGATAGACAAATATGCAGTTTAATTAAAAAAAATCCGTTCATTTCCTCAGGAGAAATTGTAGAAACAATAAATTTAAGGATAGGACCCTGCACAGTACGAAGACGAGCTATAGTAAATTATTTAAAAAGCTATTCGTCACTGAAAAAACCTATGCTTACAAAGAAGCATTTACAAAAGAGATTTTTTCATACTAATTTAATTTTTATTGCTTTAAATTCAATTTTCTTTTAATTATCAGATTGAATTTCACTCAAACTCATGTCAACTGGTCCATTAGTAAATGGAAGACTTTTTTGTTTAGTGACGAAAGTAGGTTCAATCTTTTCAATTCTGATGGCAAGTGTAAGCATAGGTTTTTTCAGTGACGATTGCTTTTTAAATCATTTACTATAGCTCGTCTTCGTACTGTGCAGGGTCCTATCCTTAAATTTAATGTTTCTACAATTTCTCCTGAGGAAATGAACGGATTTTTTTTAATTAAACTGCATATTTGTCTATCGGTTTGAACCAATGTTTTACGAGGTCGTCCACCAACATTCAAATTATCAACAGTTTCACTTAGTTTATACTTTGGTATTAATCGTGAAGTTATTGATTTATTAATTTTGTACTTTCTTGCAATAGATATTTGCGATTCATCGTTATTATAATTCGCTATTATCCTTAATTTGAAAATTTTATCGTATTTACAACGCTGTATAATGATTACCAAAATTGCACACTAACAACTCTTTTCAACTGACACAAACTAACTGAAATATATTTTCCTGTCCCTAATGAACATAATTCAGAAGAAAAAATACAGTTAATCTTCAGAAAACAAATAGAACGTACATTAGCCGGCCACACACGGGACGGTTTTTGGCGTACAAGCACGCGTACAAACAAAAGATTGATCGTGTGTGGGCAACTTGGCGTACAAACTTAAAACCGTCCCAAAACCGTCCCAAATATTTCTTGCCTTTGATTTTTCCGTGGTTTTATCTTTTTATCATCTGTCAAGATGAATTGCTCCGATATTAGATTGTGGAGTCGCGATTTCGTCCTTTAAAGTTGTTATATCGCTTTAGGAATGAAAACCATCACCGTATGTGGGCAAAATGGCGTACAAACAAAGTTTGTCATAAAGATTGTCACAAGTTTGTACGCCAAAAACCATCCCGTGTGTGGCCGGCTATTGAGTTAGAAAAGTTGCTTAGGTTTTGCACAGCAAATTTTTGGGAATATTTTGTTTTTGTTATTTGTTGCATTGTTAAGAAGTTTTACTTAATATTTAAGGTTATATTCATATTGTTCACGATATCTAGTATGAATAAATATAATTTGATTTTTCTTAAATGCTGTCAAAATAAAAGTACACAACTTTGAATAACTATGGGCGTTTTTAGAAATGCAGAGTTGCGTAAAACTTGCTTTTGTATAGTGTTCGATAATTCAACCTTCATGTTCACAAATGCAATCTGATCACGCAAGTTTTAGACATCTTTGCAACCAAAATAAGAACCTGACTTCGCTGACTTAAAAGAAGAAGATTGAGAGCTGTCAAATGTTCTAACGGTTTTCTCAAGTAGAGCTAGAGGTGCGAGAGAGAGGACATGTATGAATGCAATTAAAATGGCGGATTTTGTTCAAATATGCAGTTGCGCAGTTGACTTGCGTAGAAGTAAACCGACTGCAAGTTTGACGAAATGCATGCAAGCAACCATGAATTTCTAAAAACACCCTATATTGCAAAAGTTGCTTAGGTTTTGCACAACACTGTATATGCTACGGTAACCTACACAAGTATGTACCGTCTGACTGTTTTATGAAAAAGCACGAAACACATAAGTTTTTTTAAAAAACGTGTAACTTTTATTTGAATTTTACACATTTGTAGGTATTGCATTATTTGTACATTTTACTTTTAGCTAAAAATTCCTTATTGTATGGATGTAGGCATATAATGGACTATAGAAAAAATTTTCGTACAAACAACATATGAGGGGTATAGTTACAAAACCCGCTAAAACAGTTTTCACGAAATTCTGGCAAATAAAAAAAAAAAAAACGTTCAAGAATTAATATTAGGCAGCAGCTAAGAAATTTTTTAACGATATCCACTTATTGAGTATGGCAATGCTCAAAAACTGAGTTTTATTTTAAAAAAAGTAAGCACAACTGAAAAATTACCGAAAACATTTTCATTTTAACGGTTTTTGTTGTGTACATTTTATTTAAGCGGTGCTTGCAACTGCCATTGTTTGTTTTTGCGGGAATTTTACTGACAGATTTTTGTTTTAGCGGGAATTGCAACGGACAGATTTTTAAATAACTATGGATGCTTTCATTCAACCAGTCATGAAAATGTAGTGAAGAGGTATGAGAATGAATTAAATTATAAGGAACACGAAACTTAAGAAAACAATTTAAAGACTTTAATTTTAATTAAAAATTTAATGAAAAATGTAATATTATTTTATACATTATTCCCAGTATCCACAAAACCCGGTTCACACAAAATATTTTCTTCAGTTTCCGGATCGCAGATTTTGCAGCACATCAGACTGTTTTAGAGGTATTTGCAACAAACCGCTACTTTTGTGATCTGATTTGATAGGGTTTTTGTAGGTTTTTTTGACGATTATCTACAAAATATGGTTGGAGAAACGAAGTAGCTTCTTATTCAATCGAAACAATATTTTTGCTCTGAAACCGTTTTAGCAGGTATACTCCTCATATACCATATAATAAAACTGTAACGGGGCCGTGTCTGTACACAAAATATGTTTTTAAATCATAATTGCGATGAAATTAATATCGATATGGAGGCTAAAACAGCAAAATTTAGAATTTCCCTCTGTTTAGGCAAGCATCTTGCCGAAACTACGGGATAGATATAAAAGAAAAGATAAAAATACAAGAGCGGTTCCCATATAAGGCAACATCCTGATTGAAGAATCACCCTGTAACTGCCAAACAATGCGAGATGCCCCCTTCCGCCCATACGACTTTCTGCTTGTCTCGGTCTGACCTTTCACCTCCTGCAATATTTCCCTCCCACCTCCGAACACTCTGTATAGCGACCCCAGTCGAAAACTTTGCAAGTTCTTTTGGTTTCTTTGATTCAATAAAAGCATTCCTCAACTGGCCCAGCGTAAATTCACCAGTCAAAATGACCGTCGCCGATATTCTAGTTATTACTAGACCCATTGCTTCATATTGAACAGAAAATCTCTTTGCTACTTCAAACATTTAATAGCTTTGAATACGTTCTGATCGAGAACACCATCTAACAAAGTTCGAACTATATCATTAAAACATAAAAAACAAAAATAAGAAATAAAACACTTTTTGCATTTTCTTACATTTTTATTACGTTTGAAGTATTTATAATTTGTTAATTATATTTTCAAAGTCATTCATTTTCTTAATTAAGAGTTTCTTATAAGGAGGGAGACCGAACAGATAGGGCGGCCAGAGGGAGTAAACACATAAATAACCTCCAGGTCGCCGTCGCCTCACTATCAGCAAACAGCGGCAGCATCAGCATCAGAATCAGAATCACAAAAGATTGTCACTTAGTTTGGACAGGCGACCTCCGTCCGAAAGCAGTAGACCATAATCTGGAATCGCTTTTAATACTTGCCCTTGGCGTCTAGCCGTCCTATCTGCTCGCGCTCCCGATAAACGTATTAAATTTTCTTTATTTTGTCACTAATATTCACAGAAATGTCAAAGAAAATGACAAAACGATGCACAATATTTTGTTCTTCCCATATGTCCTAAGTATAATTTCATTAAGTTCTCTTGATAGTTGGAAATAACTTGAGAAGGATAAGAGTGGCGGAACAAAAGCAACACAACGTCGGCTGGGAAAGAATAGGCGCTGGTTGTTTCTTTAGAACGTTTAAATTTAGTTACGAATAATAATAATCACAATTCTCTGGAATTAAACTTCCTCTCGCTCCTAACATTTCTTTTATCTACTCTCTACTCCCGTGCTGCCGCGGCAGCCTACGTCAATGACTTCTGCTGTCCGCTCCTAGTTTTGCTCTGCTTTTCTAGAAAGTGTCTAAACGAGTTCAGAGAAAGAGAAACAAGTACAATTCGTGTCAGCAGCACTGTTTGTTTTTGCTTTGTGTTTCTAATGAAAAAGCGGGCGTCCCCCAACTCGGGAAGGACCCTCAAGTGACCGCCTGGGAACCCCCCCAGAAGGGGGACGCGCCGCCAATGAGTACATCTATAGCGGTGACATAAACGCCTCGCTGCCGGCCGCTGTTGCAACATTTGACAATAATTTAAGCAAGCGACCCACCCACACAAAGAAATCCTCAAGTTTTTTTTTTTTGTTTTTTTTTTTTACGTTTACATTAATTACTTGTGTTCTTCCATAGTCGTTACATAGTGTATTCAGCGTAATTATTTTTATTTTACTTATTTGTCCTTAACTACGTCTGCTGGTACTCTAATACCTCTGTTATGTCGGTTAGCCTAGAAAGTCACGACCACGCTTACTTAGACGAGATAAATAAATATTTTTGTATTTTCAGTAATTTTATATTATTTTCAGAGCTATCGTACTGTGTGCTTAGCCTACGGACTTAATTAAATTCGTCTTAATTATGTACACAAATAAAAAAGGTTACAGTCAACTTAGCAGTATACAAAATAAGGGTCCAAATAAATACACATAAGCGCGCTGAATGCTCCTTTTGCAAGTATTTTTTTTTACAATCGGTTTGTCAGTTAGTCTCCTTTGCTTAGGCGTCCTCCGCACAGGACTACCCGAGCAACTCACCACGTTTGTCTAAAATTCTGTAAAAAAAAAGTGTTTTTTTTCTTCCACCTTTACCTAGTTTTGAGATAACTTCGATCTCCCTCTCCGCAAACATTATTCCTTTTGGGAGTCTCCTTTGTCCTCCGCAGACGTTGACAAATTCAGGGTTTCTGGATTGCCGCTCTGTCTCGTCCTCATTGTTGATCTGAGTTCCCTTCGTTTCTCTGGGGGTGGGCACACCTCAGAGCTGTCAATCCCCGACGATCTAGGGCGCTTCAACCGTCCAGATCGTCGCTCCTCAGCTCTCTGCTGTTGTTGTTCCTCTTCCTCCTGTGGCTTTTCACTCACAACCGGCTGAATATCAATGATTGGAGAAGGAGAGGGCTGCTGATGTTGTTGCTGTTGATGTTGTTGCTGTTGTCTTTCTTGAGACTGTTGCTGTGGGGGCGGTTCGACAGGAGTCGGTGGTTTAGATTGTTTCTGGATAACAAGGTCCTCCACCTCAGTGTCGGACGGTGCCTGTTTGTTGCTTCCACTGCTGCTAATTGGCGTATCGGCAGTTGAAATTGTTAATCCAGATTTGCCCTCACTACAACCACTGCTAGTGCTTGCACCGGAACTGATCGGCGGCGCTATTGTAATTGTCGTCTGAGACGGCAAAGATGCAGCAATGCTTGCAGCGGCTACAGGAGTCAAAGTAACTTTGTCCATTGTGGACATATCACCACCACCTCTCAAGCCCTTTTCTCCGCCCAAATTTAAGGGTATAGCTGTTATATCATCTTTAGTAGAGCTACTGGATGTATGACTGTCTGATCTGACCCTCTTCGACTTATGGTCGTCTGTAACTGGGGCAGCTGATGTGGGTATAAGCGAAATACCCGACCCCAGCCCTAAAGTCCTTGTATACAGGTCCATTTGTTGTTTATTAAATTGCTCAAAAGCGTCCTTCATCTCTTGATCCCTACTTCGCTTACTGCTGCTGGCACTTGAAGATGCTGCAGCAGCCATCGCTTGAGCTGCCATTTCTGCTAAGAATGCCTGACTTATATCTGTGGGAAGTGGCAAAGGCATTTGGGAATTCTTCGAACTACTCTTAGTGGATGTTGATGGTAGTTTTCCTTGGGTGAAAGCTTGTATGGCAGCTAAATCTGGTGGTAGAGCACCTCTTGCGAGGCTTTCCATCCATTTCTGGCTTTCTTTTGCAGCCTGCTTCTCCTGAGATTCTTTGGCTAACGCAGAAGCAGAACGTTTATCTACTGGCGCTGCTCCACTCATTAGTCTAGATGCTTGGGCAATGTCCATTCCGGTCATTCTACTGATCGATTCTAGCAGATGTGGATCTGCTGTAGGCATGAGTAAATTGGACAATTGGGAATTCTCAGCAGCTCGACTAGATCCAGAGCCTCTGCCTCTTCCGCTTGAAGATGATTGTTGCGTTGCACTCAAGCTTGAGTTCAGAGCACTCGTCCTAGAGCTTGATGATTTATTTTGTGACTGGCGCGTGCTATTTACGTTCGAAGTAGATGTCGAGCTCCCACTCACGCCCGCTCCGTTGAGGAGGTTGTACTGTTGCGCCAATTGATCATAAGCAGACATCCCAGACGAAAGCGAGTATGGATTCAGACCTCCCAGACCCAGCGGGGGATATAGAAGACTTGGATTTGGGAATAAGAATGGAAAAGCAGAATTATTTGCACTTGAAGAAGATGCACTTGAAGTTGGAATTTTCCCACTCTGTCCACCCTGTGACGATCCTTGCTGTGACGAATCATTGCTTGGTTTTCCTTTTTTGTTGTTGCCCTGAGATCCGCCCGATTTCGTTGAACCACCCAAATTGCCTAATCCTGCTGTGTTTGCAGCCGCCATGAGAGCAGCAAGACTCTGTGCGTCCATTCCAGCAAGATTTCCCAAACCACTTAACCCAGCCAAATTAGCGAATAAATTCATGTTATTCAAATTTCCTAAGCCCGCCATTCCGCCCAGACCAGGCATACCTGCGAATGGCATAAGAAGTGGATTTTTGGGATCAAAAGCGCCTAAACCTGGCAGTCCTGATAAAAGATTTGGATTGAGCCCGGCCAAACTAGCGAACTGCATAGCGTTCGCCTGGTCTATTGCGCTCGGTCGACCCTTCTTTGTTTGCTGTTGCTGACCACCCATTCCGGAGTTTCCGCCGGATCCAGATGACGACCTGCCGTGGCTCTTGCTTGAGGAAGACATACCTGTGTCCATCGGCGGCTTCGGTGAAGGTGCAGACATTGGATTTTGTATGTGCTCAAGCCATTTTGGATCAATTTCGTAAGCAGGATTTTCGCTTAGCCTAACAAAATCAGAAAATGTTATGTTACAAATGCAAAATCTAGAAATTTTTTACTACCATCTTACCATTGAGTTAGTCGTTTAAGTTGAGGAGCTTTATTTCCTGTAAGTCGTTTTCCTGTTTGTTTGTGTATCACAGGCACCGGTTCTTCTCCAGTCAAGTTCTTAGGGCCTAGCGGTGGTGGTTGTGGCGTTGATTGTGGCATTGAGGTCGGTACTGAAATATTACTACTATGCTGTCTCGTTGACCGTCTATAGTCCATGTTCAGTTGTTCATTGAGAGCTGTTTGTTGTTCTGCTAACCACTTGTTTACTTTAGCATCATGAGAGCTAATCCTGGGACTTTAAATAAAATGAAATACAATCAGTTTTGGTCTAATACAATATTTTAAGGATTTGCAATAATTTTTACGTTTTCCCGATTAAATCATTTCAAAGCATCATGACCACTAAATTTTTTTACTAACAATCATGTTTTAAATTTTTGTAAAAATATCGCAGTATCAACATGTTACTTATTTTATATATTAATTTTTTTTTTTTGCTGATTTTAAAAACCCCCATTATATAGGACTTCCTGTATAGTCGTCCCCGTTAGAGAGAGAATTATTAATAAAATAATAATTAGTAAAACATACCTCAGCTCCATTGCCTGCTTCATTTCTGCAAGCATTCCTTCATAAGCCTTCCTTTGTGACGCTGGTAATTGCTGCATCATCTTTTGCTGCTGTTTTAAGAAAGTTTGCGGATCCGTTTGCATTGTTTGTGCCAAGAGAGCATTTAAGCTATCTTTAGATGACCCACTAGAAGTACCTCCCATGGCCATATTTTGCAAGGCTGCGAGGCCAGTAGGAGTAGAACTTGAAGATGAATTCGGACCAGATTTTGGAGTTCCTGATCAAATAAATAATTGATTAATATTTGTTCATTTCAGTCTTAACCCAACTACCTGGGACACTCGTTACAGTTATTGTAAATGGTTTTTGATTATTCTGGTTTGAAGAGGAAGAAGAAGGTACATTAGCTGGAGTTACTGACACACTTGGCGTTATTGGTTGTTTCTTTGACGATGGCAAAGACGGATCTGGGAAAGTTTTTTGTTCTTTCGCTGCAGAAAGTCCTAGAACTATTTCATCCAACTTCTTCCGTTTTTTCTCTTTGCCCACAATCGGTTCTTCAATTGTCTAAATAAAGAAAAGGCATTAAACTAAATGAAATATGTAGTTTAAATTTTAAAATACTTACGCAATTGTTCTTCTTCATCAGCTTTGTAAGAGTATCATCGAGTTTACCTTTGCCTGGTCCGTAGCCCAAGTTCATACTCGAAACTGATTTCTTCGCCATGGAAAAGTCCTGTACCTCACTCAAGTCAATAGGGCTTTTCATCATATCGCTCATATTAACTTTAGGCAGACTGTAGGAAGAACATTAAGAATGGACTCATTTGAAATGAATGAAATGTAAGTACCTCGAAGATAAATCGATTGGCGCCATTGAGCTTGAAGGATTATTTTTTAAAGCAGGTGGTTTACTGAATGGTGTTGAAGTCTGTCTTGTTAGCGGTTGATGTTGATGCGCCGGCGGTGGTTGAAGCTGTAGAGATTGATTACCTCTTCTAGAATCAGCGGAATCATCTTCCCACGTCGACTTTTGTCCTGAGACTGGGGAAACTATTAAGATTTAAAATAGAGTGATACACAACAGAAAACTTACTAGATATTTGAGTACTGTTTAGCAACGCATGCAGTTTAGCTCTTTCAGTCTCTACATCAATTGCAATATGTCTCTTCCTTTTCTTCGAATTATTTGCAGCTGCAGCCATTGGATTCATAGCAGGAGTGCTTGGGGCAGAAAGTTGGGCCTGGAGGTGTTTCGGAACGCCTTGATCGGTAGTTATAGTTATGACATCAGGTGTGTTCGATCTGCGATCCAAAATGTTTGTGGTGTGTGTCACAGTCTCATAGAGAGGGATGTCCAAATCCATTCCTTGACAACCAGTGTAAGCCGAGTAGTTCTTACCAACCGGCCACTGATTCTTTTCTACGCAAGTCACAATATGCGAAATTCGCTTTTCCAGTGCAAAATCCCTGAACCATCGTACGACCATTATATTTTCAATTTTTGGTCGTTCTTTTTCAATTTTCATTTTATTGACTTGTGGCTGAATAACCTCAAGATCTGGAAATCGTGCCTTTAACTCCGCAGCTTGTTTTTTGCATTCTTCTTCAACAGCTTTTTCTTTTTCTTTCATGACCTCGTCATCATCTGGGTCTCCAGAAGATGCAAGATCAAGAAGTTCGGGCTCCTTTTTAACAGCTTCGTCCTCAACCTCCTTTTTTAGGTCTACTGCAGCCTCGTCTGGTGGTTCCTGGGTTTGAATTTTTTCACCCTCCTCAATCGAAGGTTCTGATGCATCAGTTTTTTCTTTGGGTTCTTCTTCGGTTACTTCCTTTTCCTTGTCTTCTTCTTTTGATGTATCAAGATCACTTGTTTCGGAAGTTTCTTTATCTTTGACACTTTCAGATTCTTCTATCGACGCCTTTTCCGATTCTAACTCCTGTTTCTCTTCAGTTGAGGGTGCCAGCTCGTCTTCAGGCTTTTCCGCCTTCACTTCTTCTTTCAATTCTTCTTTAACGACAGTTACATTTTCCACTTCTGGTGGTATTGGCGGTTCAATTTTCACACTTCTCTGAATTTGAGCCTCTAACTCCCTTGCAAATCGCCTTTCTGACTCAGAAAAACTGAAAGTCGGATCATTAAAAATGAAACACTCTGAGCGATAGAGTCCATGTTTTAAAACAGCAGCTATTAGTTCTTTGTCATGTTTTCCAGACTCCCACCAATCAGGTGTATCGAAATTATTCTGACATAATTTCAGACGTTCGTCTAGTAGAGGATGCCGGGATATTTCACGCAGTTTTGATAGAAGTTCTAACCTGTCTAGGACCAACTTTGCATGATCTTCACCTATGTCGTCAATGATCCCTTCGAGGCCTTTTTCGCCTTCAGTCAACTTGACACCCGCCTGCCGCTTGCACATCGCTATGAAGACCTTGTAATAATCACTCAGAGTTTCATCGCTCTTCCGTTCCAATCTCGACATGGTTTTGAATTTGCTCCAGTCTGGCGCGATAACATTCGATTGTTGCAAATCTATCCCATAGCCAGTAAGTACTCTAAGGAACTCATACTCCTCCCGGCGATTCCACTTTTTAGGTATGCTATCCAGTCGAGCTCTTTCACGTTCTTTAGCGGCTTGCTCCATTTTTCCTTGGCGCTCCATTTTCTGGTGAAAATAAGAAATCAATGATGATCGAGAACAACTTATGAAAAGTGGAGAGAAGCGATGATTACACAAATGAAAAAGACCGCCACCTTTCACAATAATTCATACATAGCATGCACGTAAAACAAAATCAAACTTAAATACGAACTATGATAAAAACGAAATGTTCAACAGAAAAAACAAAAAAAAATTTCAATAAGTGTTTGTGCTCTGTACTTCATCAAAGTAGGGAAATATTGAGAAATATTTTAATGAAGTTTAAGAAATAAGTTATGTCCAAAAAGAGTTAATTTGGCATGAAATCTCATATTCTTATTTCATAATTACATTGAATTTTATAGCAAAATATGCTACTTTATAATAAGACTTCAGGAGAACATAAATTGAATACGAATTTGTTAAGTGCGTTTTTACGCATGGTTTATTTGCCGATTCTTTGGTATGTGATTTTTTGAACTTATTTGCCTTTACACTTTAAAAGCTTTGAAGGATATGCTAGCAATTTGCACTCCAAGAACGCTTCATATTTGAATAGATTTGTGGACCCGCTCTTTAACAAAGATTTACTTTTCCAGAAATAATTTAATATGTAAAACAAAAAACACATATACAGTCGACAACTTCCAATGCTCTTATTTTCTCAGAATATAAATATCATATATAAGGTATGAAAGTATCATTAATATAGTAAGAGTCTAAGTATATTCAGAAGAGAAATTTTCTAAACAAAAACGTGTTTATAAGTAGAATTAAATGCAGAACAACATTCATATTATAGGTCAGTATTATTAATATCCAGAACAATTAAAATTATAAAAAATTATTGAATACAATTAATGTTTATATTATAATTATATGACTGTAGTTTACGATTTTATTTGCAAGACTTACGAAAACAAGAAAAAAAATTATAAAATATTAAGATCAAATTAGTAAACTGAACTAAAGAGATGTTTTTAAAATTTTCATGGTTCTCATAATTCAAACCAATTTTCACGAAAATAAAAAAGTTTGAAGTACAAACAAAATCGTTATGTGTCCTTAGCGAAAAATCGATTTGCATATTGCTTTCTTATGTTTCCAATATATCGATCGGGTAAAAATATAGCCGTATTAATTAAAAACACAATTTTTCGCGTTATATTTTGCTCTCGATGTAGCCACAAATTGCTACTAGTGTTATCCAATGCGTAAATTGCACTTATATTTTTATTTAACAATCAATTTTAATTTTTTTATTAATTAGCTAAACAGCACGAAGAGGATTAAAAAACTCCGACACAAAATTTTTATTGCCAAAGTAGTTTTTAGAAAGTAAAAGAATTATTATTAAAAACATAAACGAAAACGGTACACAAGACTGATTTACGAAGAATTGAATATATTTGAAGTATTGCAAGTTTATCGTAATGCTTTTATCGAAAATTGTTTTTATATTCTGTTATGAATTATATAAAAAAAAGTTAACCAAAATTAAGTTTAAAGAGATCACGGTATGATCGATTTAAAGCACTAAAGTAGATTAAAAGTTTTTACCATTCCATTTCGGAATTAGGTTAAAAGGGGTGGCAATATTTTTAGGAATTGTTTTATGATATATTTCAAAAATAATATGAAGAAAACAATAACATTTAATATCGCTCTTCTCATAAATAAATTTTTCTTAATCCCTGGTTAAAATTTTGGTAAAATAAATGATAATTTAATTCCGCAATGCGAAAGCGAATTTAAAATATGTACATATATATATATTGAGTTTAACATGTAAAATACAGTTCCTGCTAGAAATTTGCTTCGCTATCGTACTGCACAATAGGGCCTACATATATTTTTAAAAAGAAAATTTGTATAAACTTTTGAAAAATATATTGTTACTTTAAAATTAATATCAATATTCACGAGGAATGACCAGCATTTGAAAAACCTCATATAGTAAAGTTACACAAACACATTTCATTATGAAAAATAATTGTTCCACTCTTTGAAAGCACGAAAACTCTTTAATTTAATTATTTAAATATATTATTTTAAATATTTTAACTATTTGAGAATAAAACTCAATAAAAATTAAACAAATTTTAATAGTATTGATTTTAAGAAAGGTATATTTTGATTGCATGGCGAGAAGACGAAATGTTCAACAAACAAAAGATCTTATTAGAATAAAAAGTTACTTACAGTACCACAATTACTTTGCATTCGAAATTGTATTAACTTTTAACTCTGTGTAGGTAATGACTATTAATTTGTGTAAAGATGTCTAGTATTTTAAAAATAATAAAACGCAAAGCAAAGTTTCAATTCTTATATAACAGCAAAAATAACGTTCTTGCATTCAACCAAAAATTAAAACAATTTCACCTTAGCTGGAAATATTTATAACTTACATGAAAAGAAATAAGTAGAAGATTAGAAATATTAAAATATCACGCTTCGTTCAGTTTCTTTTCATCAATTTCATAAATATAATTTTGTTCCCATAGCAGCCTAATACAATAGTTTTCACAACTCATAATATTTACATTTTTTAAGACTAAACCTTTCGGGTTGGGCATTATATTTATCAGCGCTCGGAAACCCAGCATTCAAACATTCACGCATCTGTTGAATTGATTTTGCCAATAGCTAAATTATATTATTAATCTTGATAAATTAGACTAAGATATTATAGGCACGTCGCTTTATTTTTGTAATAATTCTATCTTTCAAAAGCTGTAAAAGGCGACATTTAAAATTAACCATTAAAAAGCACTTGAAGAACGGGTGAAATAGGTGAAATGATATTAGGTTTGAACATAAAAGGATTCCAACAAAAAAAGTGTTATGAAATGGTAATATGAATCATTCAAGGAAATAGCATGTTGGCTTCTTAAAACAAAGGTGTTATTATGATATGTTTTTATACTAACCAAATACATGGCCAATTTATTCAAATCCAAATTGGCCAATTGGCTTGCATCAACAGGATTTAAAAGACTTAACATTAATCCAATATCAGCTGCAGTCGGCATTTGGGATGCTTGCGATTGGGCTTGAGAGCTTGATGTTGTCATTTGTCCGCCACAATTAGCTGATGATGTTGATACAACACCACCACCGGCCATATTGGCAACAACTCCAGCGGATGACATTGATGAGACAGCCGATGAGTTTGATGGTGTTGCACCGGCGCCAGGTAAAACATGAACGCCACCAATTGATGATGAGGTTGGTGTTGATACAGATGGCGTTGATACCAACGCTTGTAACTACAGACAACAAAGTAATTCGAAAAAAATGTTTTGCAAAAAACGCATAAAATTTTAAATAATCATCTTTTAAATTTTTTAACAAAAAACAAGACTAAACAAAAACTTAACTGAAAATACTTTATATAATTACGTGCAGAAAACTACGATTTTCGTTCCAATTGTGCACATTTAAGCAACAAAAAATCCCAATTTCACAGCTGATTCTAAACACTGACTAATGAATTTTGACTACTGTGGATTGTACTAAAAACTTAAAAGCTCCAATACAGTTACACTACCCAATTTGGAAAATAAAATAAAAAACATCTCAATTGATACTATCTTCGCGCTCTTCTAGCACGTATTATTTACGCCCAATCAATTCGTTCACAATTACCTTTGCTTTCTGTTGCTGCTTCAACTCTTCCTTTTTGTAATTTCTTTGGTACGAAGTAATTACACGTCTCAGACGAGTATTTAAATCTTGCATGGTTGGCCACGTTGTATCGTCAGATGGCATATTTGTTGGTGGATAACTATTTGCGCTTTCCTCCTCTTCCAACCCTGTAAAAACGGAATATTTGATATAACAGAACGTAATTTCATTCACTGTGCAGCTATAAAAAAGGCAAAGGAATTACTAGTAAAGAACGTTCGATGTGTTATACATTATATTCTACAAAGCAAAAGATTATAAAAAACTGAAACGTCCTGCCACAGGCATTTAAGTTATGTACATTTCTTCGTTTATTCAATTACAAACGCTACAATTTCAATATTTCATAAAGTTAAAAGTTTTCGAATAAATCATCTATGTTTCCCTTGCGGAATAAAATCCCCAAATACAGTGTAACCTTAATATAACGAGCCTCAATATAACGATTTCCTCAATTTAACAAATTCTTCGAAATCCCCTAGAACTCCCATAAGAGCTAAATATACCCTTCCATTACGAATACATTTGTCAAAAACCTGTTTATAACGAATTCTCATCCATTGCATTGCATTGAAATTGAACTACCTACCTACTTTTTACGGATTTCATTGCATTTGATTTTGATTATTTTGTGACAGAAAAGTGTATAAACTTTTTTTAAATAAATAATACAGTGTTTTCATCTATTAGAGGAAATTGTTCGCTATAACAGGGTAAGCAGATGAGTACCTACGTTATGTTGCGGTTAAAAAAAAAAAAATTTTTACTTTGTTAAAACGAATCGTAGAGTAACCTAACCTATATACATATGTATAACAAACCGCATTATAACGAATTATTGTACTTGTTATAACGGATATTTTCTAATTCCCTTCAGTTTTGTTATATCGAGGTTACCCTGTAGTTGTCTTATCTCTATAACTCTAATTTTTGTTTCTCACGAATTCTGAAATCCTCGACAAAAATCGATTCATTAGGTCTGTTTAATGACCAAAAAATAGACCAGAGCAGAACAGAGCAGTTCAGCTCAGAAAAACTGTCAGAGCAAAATAGATAAGAAAGGAGCAGGCTTGCTCATTGAACAACACTTTGAATTTTTCTGAGCTGCTAAATGTCAAATAAAATTTCATTTATTCAAAATTATATGGCACGGACAAAATTTTGTTATTATAGTACTAATAATCAAAGTTTTTATCATCCTAGTAAACCTTTGCTCCAAGTTGATCCTACTAGCAAGTTGGCGCAGGAAATCTTGCTCCAAAGTAATCCAGATTACTTTGGAGCAGGCTCATTGAACACAAGCTAGCTCAGTTTAGAGTAGTTTTGAGTGTCATTGAACACATTTCTTGCTCATTTCTGCACTAGATTAATCTAGAGCAAGTCATTAAACACACCTATTTTAAACTCTATGCTATGGACAGACTAACGCAATTGAACTAGTTCCTGACGTCACGTTCGATATCTAGGAAACAGTTCAATTAGTAGTGTGTCACTTATTCGATTCTGAACTTAGATCATAGAGTACAGGATACGCCATAACGTTTAAAAGCCCTGTATGTGAGTGACACGATTTCTCCTTCCGAAAATACGAAGATGACATTTTTTACTACATTAGAGAGAGCGAAACGGCACTAGAAATGGGAACCAAATGTCATCGGTTATCAGCCTGCTATGGGGCAAATGGGAACATAATGTCATCGGCTATCAGCTGTTATGGGGCTCAAATCAGTTGTGTAGTCTAAAAAATGTGTTTGGAGGGGCTGTAGCTCACGTTTTCGCGCCTTTATACATATGTATATACCCCTACTTTCCACTACATGAATATTTCACCCTGCACTGAAATTAAAACTATTTAAGTGAGCACACTAACACATCAGGAAATTTGGGTCAGCTAAATCGGCTAATGTCGTATCCTCTACTTTACTTCTATTATCTAAGATTCTGAACTATCAGCTATCAGTTCAGCTATTCTATGAGTGCTACGACCTGAAAATAATTTATTTGATTGCAAAAAACTTGCAAATACAAATTGAAGTGATAAGAAGGCAAGTCGAAAACAACAAAAATAATGAAAAAGCCGAAAATTCATGTCTTTGTTTGTTTTGCTGTTCTTATTTTAAGCTATCTCTATAAGGACAAGGAGATAATTGTTTTGATAATTTTAAGTAGATTACTTTTAATATGTATGTAACATAGATATTTGGGATATTACGGAAGTCGAGTTCGCTCAACTTGACTAGCGAAAACACTCATTTTCTTACCATCTTATTGTTAGCTTTAAAAATGTGTCTTCGGTAGTTGAGTAGAGCAAAATTTTTAACTGAAACCTATTTTATTGAGTTATTAATAAGTAAATTACATTGATTGATACTTTTAAGGGGATATTATTAGTATATTGTGCAACAAGGGCGTAAGTACACGCACGAGCGAAGCGAGTGTGTTTAGCTGCCAGCGTAAGCAATCGGCTACGCCCCGCCCGAATTGCACATTTTATTTTTCCCCACTAGTGAGGGAAATGTGCCACTAAAACGCACGCCTTTCCGGTTGGACAGTAGTTTTTTATCCACTCGTGCTTTATATTGTGCAACAAGGACGGTGCGTAGCCGATTGCGCACGCTGGCAGCAATAAACGCACGAGCGAAGCGAGTTTGTTTAACTGCCAGCGTGCGCAATCGGCTACGCACCGCCCGAGTTGCACAATAAAGCACTAGTGGATAATAAGCCACTTTACAACCGGAAAGGCGTGCGTTTTAGTGGCACTTTTCCCTCACGCGTGTGGAAAAATTACTTTAAAAACGAAGTTTTAAAAATTTCAAATGTTTACCAACCGATTCCCACATTCAGTTATAAAATTATTCCAAGAATCTCTTTTTCAGCTTATTTGTAATTGATAACATTCTAAATATTAAAAAAAAAAGAATTAATTAATAACTTATTCTGTTCTGATTCTTGGATTCAATTTTCTATTGACTGTTGTCGCAAGTAATTAAAAAAGCAGACATGTATGGAACATAAATTTTCCATTAGAAAAGAATTGATTCTATAATGTCTTGAAATTAATTTTTTTTTTTTATATGAAAATACATCCAAAAAGCTCAAGGAGAGTTTAAGAGTCTCGCTTCAAATTGTCCACAAAAATGAGTGCAACATAACTCTACATGGTCAGATCGCTGAAGAGGTCAAGATACACGACTTATGAGCTCCAATGAAAAATTTCATTTTGTTTGTTTTGTTGAAAAAACGTTCGTACTCTTGCCAATTTTAAACGTCTGCAAATCTGGCAGGAACCGGCAGTCTATTAGACGAATGTTAAGTTATCTAGGGCTAATTTTCCTTATTTTAGCTGTAATATCTGTAAATAGCAGTGTACTGCTTTCTAAAATCAAAATGGAAACTTTTAAATTAAAAAGCGGCCAAGTGCGAGTCGGACTCGCCCATGAAGGGTTCCACAGCAAAAAAAAAAAATCTTCTGTTTCGTACCAATATAATCCAAACAAATATATATTATTTTACCTGATGAACTCGGCCTGTCTATGTCGCTGTCTTTGATATCAGTTGTTTTTGAATCAGAGTCCTTTGTAGCAGTTCCGTCGTCATCCACATCATCAGCGTCTTCGTGCTTTGAATTAGCATCGTCATCATTGCTAACATAAAAAGAGGAAATAATAAAAGCGTTACTAAATCAGGCTAGATCGAAAGCAGACCGCAGAAACAAAATACATGAAATGTGTTCACAACGAGAGAATCAAATGATGATTAGAATCTTCCAATGACATGCAATACGAATAGTTCATATTAAGAAAAAGCATAATTAAAATAAAACCAATTATTAAAGTTTCTTGAATGAACTCTAAATCTACTCGAGTTATACTTACTAACGTCACAACTTTTTTATTTCATTGGTTTTAGTTGTTTGCACTTACTTAGCATTAATTACAGGCGCATCGTCACCAGGGCCAATATGACTACTGAAACATAGTGTTGGATCGGCGCGTATTTGTCGGTACATTTCACATCCATGTTTGTAAGTTCCCACCAAAAGACTCTTGTCGCAACAGTTTGGATTCCACCATGAGCTTGGCATCTGATCAGGTGTGGTTGGCGGGCGAATGGGGAGCTCGCTACGTAATAATAATAACAACGATGAACCCAATTTTGCACAGAATTTTTTGTGTTTTGTTTTTAATTTTTCAATTTCATCAAAATAAATCTCCTGAATTTCCAAACCAAATAAAATTTCTTACAATTGACTTATTTTTTTCTCTAATTTTTCAAAAATGATTACCGAATCGTTATGTAAATTCTTTGTTTCAAATTATCAAGGAATTAAAAGTGAACGCATTTAAAGGTGTTAAGAGTTCATTACATTAAGCAAAAACTAAGTGTATCAAATTGAAATTAGTTACTACTTCATTGGTAAAATGAAAATTAAGGACTGTTAATTAATAAAAATCTCCCGGAAGTACTTCAACAAACATTGGAAAATACTCAGTTCAGAAAGGGTAAAGTTGGAATTGCGTTTTTAAAAAATCAACGAAAATTAAGTAAGAAAACGGAATCTCTTGTTTTCAGCAAAGCAGAATTCTTTAGTGTATTATTTATTAGCTTAATAAAAAATGTACAAAACAATTTTCTTATTTATTCGTTGCAATTCTGCTTTTGTAAAATAAAACTTTAAAAATAAACATTTCCATGATCGCAAGGAAATTTGTTTTAGGGGATAGTAAACGAGTAATTTTGATTATGCATTAGTTTTACGATTCGGTAAATGATAGATTAATTTTCAAGTAATTTTTCAAAAGTGTAAAAAGAATTCCTTTCGAACCGTCGAACACCCTATTCGCCATATAGCTGTGTTCAGACGCAGAATTTTAAGGACACTAACGTTGTCAAGCGTTTACTGCTATTGTCGTGATTAAAAATTTCTCCGATGTTCACATCCTTTGGTTTACATTATCTTGTTATAAAATTACTCAATAAGCCTAATAAAAAATTTACTGCCCATAAATTAAATTTATTTTAAAAAGTGTTGTACACATTTAAAACTAGTCAACAGCCACTTAATTGATAGATAAAATAAAGTTAGCTAAGTAGTATAAATAAAATACACTGAAGAAACGACATTCAGATGTTATTATATAAAAAATCAATAAAGTTGAATAACATGAAATTTAAAGAAAAATAGCGGAAGTAACTTTTGCATAAAACATGTAAATTGAATAAATTGTATTCGAGAATAAGAATTTGATTAAAAATACTCCATTTACACCGTTACTTTAAATGTATGTATGTAACACATTCACTACCAATTTATATGTAATACACCGACTGCCTTTTAGGCTGCAACATCACATATGTGGCAATTTTATAAGAAGCTGAAAGCTTTGAACTGTGATGGACATTTATCCTACCAAACCTTGGTATAGAACGTGTTAAATTATAAGTTATCGCATGAAAGAAACACTTTAATTAACAATTTTTATTCTTTACGATTTTTCGTTCGGAAATGACGACATCCAATCGAAATGTCAAGAAGTCAAAGAATATGGACCTGACAAAGAATGGGCACTCTATTTTGAGACGCAGTTATCCCCACCACAGCCCATTTTGGGAAAAAGAAAACCAAAAATTTTCCCATTAGTAAGAAAGAGAATCTTTCCCTGTTCGTTCCAAGTCCGAAATCCCATTTAAATTGCCTAATAACGAATAAGGACGGCAACAGTGCCGTACACACAAGGAAACCAAAGTTCACCTATTACGGTGTGCTGTTCATATAGGCACAGGTAGAAATCGAGTGTCTGCCTCACACATTGAAGGATTGAAGGCGTACACAGATTAGGTTTGTTTACGTTTTTTCACCATAGCCATTGTATGGTGAGGAGATCTAGAGCCCGGTTCGCTTTATAGGACAGGGTGGTTCTTTTATATTGAGTTATTAGTTAATATATGATAAATTGTGGCTTATTGGGCCAATTGTTTTTTAGAAATTTAAAAAATAATAATTCTCAAATATAAACTGAATTAACAATTTTATTTTGGCATAAAGGGCCAAGAATAAAACATTTTTCGTTTATACTTTCTCGGCACCTTGTGACACCGTATCAATTCCTCCAAGTTCCAAGCTCCGCCTCCACATTTCCATCTCTCTTCCACCGCCAGGCTAAAGCATGCTATCGACTTCTTTCAAAATTGTGGGGTTGGGTGGAATAACGGTACCAAGGTCACAAAAAGATGAGGAGATAATTGCCGGAGTGCCCAGTCTTTGTAGGCCATAGTCTTTGGTAATGTATACCTTATACATGTCTTGATCTTCAATACTTTATTGCAATTGAAGTTTTTTAATTCTGAAGCTAATTCAGGGGCTGTTTAGTTTCACAAAAATTTCAACATGTATGCAGAATGTTTCAGAAAAACGTGTTCTAACATATAACAATAGATTCTCTAATGTTCACTTATCAACTTTTGTTCCAAAACCCTCTCCCCTAAAAAAAACTTAATCTTTTTTAACTTGAAATTTTTTTGAACTATGTATAAAAACAAAACAGATTCAAATAAAAATTTATGAAAATTCATTTTCTTTCACTTTGAAGGAATTCCTTTTAAAAAAAATTGCACGTCTATATGCGATATATACGTATACATATAAATATATGTATACAGATGATCGCCTCGACCTAGGAAAACGAGATTGAGGCGTAAGGAATGCATTGGTTCCATTACATTCTGTATAAACTTACCACTGATGCAGGAAAAAGGAAAAAGAATGCGCAAGAGGACTATTCACACATACGTAAAGAAAATAGCGAAGTGAAAGATCTTATGGTTCGCTGGTATTTGATCAATCCGCAGAACTTAACTTTTTCCCTTTTTGGACTTTTTTTTTAAATTTTCGATATTTATAATTAGCTTGGAAATTTGCTTATATTACAAGAGGCTATGCAGGTTGAAAAGTATATAGAAAAATAAAACAGTAGTACCGAATGTAGATAGCGAAGAGGGATTGAACCCAAACACCTTGCGTGATAAGCAAATACCCACGACGCCACTATTCTTTTTCTTTCCGAGCGGTATTAGAAAAGATATTAGATAGATTATAAACTCCCTCATATCTTCTGTATATTAATACGTGAAGAGAAAACTTTGTACCCCTTTTTAAGCATATTGCACGGACGGAAGAGTGTGAGATTTGGCATAGTTAAAGTTTATATAGAGAAAAAGTGCAGAAAGCTTAAATTTATGTATAATATGTGTTACAAATTAAATTAAATAAAATCATTATTTACGCTCATACTATCAATTTTAAACAAATAGTAGTCTGTGGTCAAACTGTCGTAATTTTATTATTGACAGTGCCAATTTCAAATACATAGTAGGCTGCGTACAGTCGTATTTTTCGTAGTAACCCCAGTAGGTCGAATTTCGACCAGAGGGCGACCACTAGTGTTCTTTAATTGCTCTAACATTCCTATATCTGTATATTTCCATTTCCTTCGCTCCTTGAAATTAAGTGATATAAATTACAATAATGTCTAGCAACCTACTTGGCTGCAATTTGCTGAGCTTGTTTATGATGAGGGCGATTTACTTGATTATTAACGACTTTTTTAACATTGCATGCAACAACTGTATAATTTTATTACCAGTAATTTTTTGCTAACAATACATAACAAAGTAAGTTCAAATCTGAGGAGCTTTTTTCTTAAGTACATCAACAGTTTAAAAAGTTATAGTCACTGAAGGTCAGAGTTTCATGTTGATTGGTAGGTCTTAATATTTTAATCAGAACTGTATATTCAATAGCTTTACAGATAAACTTCTAATTACATTTGCTCAATGTCATTTCTGATCGATTGTTCACTGTTAAAATTTATTTGAAATTAATGTCAGTTCTCCAATGCAGAACCCAACCAACCACGAACCACCCAAAATCGCGCCATCCCGTTCCTTATTCTTATTTGTGCCATCTTCTTTCTCGCCCGTTTTTCGGTCAACCTGGCTAGTTTTATTCATGTGTTCGTTTTAACCTAGTCATCCATTCAGCATCCATTTTGTACTAGAATAGTGACAGCGCCACAGTTGTCCCACCGGTTGTGAAAACACATTGCACTAATTTTAACATAAAGCATTTGTAAAAATGTGTTTGATAATTCCAGTCCAGCACTAAAAGTAGTTTTTCCGCTCAAAAAGTGGTAAAAACTCTTCCAGATTAAATATCTACCGGAGGATGTTTACACAACCGGTAGGCACAACTACAGACCCGGCTTGTACTTGTACTTCACAGGAGATGCAGCCAATCCACCACTTTGGTTAGTTGGTTCTTGGTTGATTGGTTTGCGCATTGGAGAACGAGCATAACCAGCTTATAAACATATAAAAATTGAGAACAAACTAGGAACTTTTTTAAAGCGTTAGATACATATATAAATACTCCTATAAGATCTTCCTTTCCAATAAATGTTTTAATAAATTATATTGCCAAAAAATATTCCACATAAGTTTACATGCGAAATTCAGAACGAACACTGTCGCGTACTGATGATAATGCACCATAATTAAGATATTTTGTTTTGTATCAACATTTTTAATAATATGTAACTTAGTTGTTTTAGCAGGCCTTAGCAAAAAACAAATTGTTTGAATTTCAAATACAGCAAAATAAGCTTTTACTATGACCTATTGTGATCCCCGCATTATTTTTTTCCATAATATGTATATAGAAAAATGAAAATCAAGCCTGCACTCCCGAAAACAAAAAATTAAATTTATAAGTATCATATACATACACTCAGCCCTCCCATAAGATGATTATTATGATACATTGTTATATTGAAATTGTTTTAATGGGAGACACCACTGTAATTGTTAAAAAAAGAGTTTTTTTTTAATTCACTAAACATATTTATCGTCCTCGTCAAGTCAGAACAATGAATGTAAAAATTGGTAGCTCTTGAGAAATGTACGGCATTAACATTTGTAGCTCTATTAAATGAATTCTACATTATTGACGTAGAATGAAGTGCTGTTTGCACACTGCTTGGATACCTTTGGTTCTAAGACTCACCACACCCAAAAACAGGCAGTTTTCACATTCATGTTTCATGTTTAAGGGAGACGGTATGTAATAAATAAATTAAAAATCGAACAGATGACTAAAGTTACACCCATTATGGGAGCAGTAGTAATTCTCCTCAGGCACTTGAAATTTTTCGATTTTAAAAATTAAACAATGAAAGTTGTAAGTAATTAAGGCTGTAAACAAATTTTCCTATTGAAATGTTTAAAAATTCATACTTTTTGGTCTCTAATAGAAGTAAAAATCATGCAAAAATGAGTTTTTTTTCAACATTCACCATTTTGAAGAGTGCGTTCATTTATTTTAAAATGTTCATTCCTTAAAACAGCCGTGGTAACCCAATAATATATGTATAAAAAAGGACTGCTAGCTATACAGAATTCCTTTATCAAAATGGTACACTTTTTATTCTCTACTGCTCATACTTATTAACGGATTTTGAGCAGAAGCTGTGTTCATTGTTCAAGCGTGAATAATATCTAAAATCGTTTCATATTTTTTGCATTACAGATATATAGAATGCTTTCGACAATTTTCTTCGTTCCTTTATTAAAATTCTTCCTTCAAAATGTTAGCATTGAATTGAATTATTTTATTCCATATAGACAGCTTATCAACACTACCTAATAACTTGTCAATTTATTAAAAAACGTGAATGTGTAAATATTCTCATAAGATTAAACTTACAGAAAGATGTCTATGTGTGAATACATATCTGTGTTAATAGTAGTGGCTGCTGCCTGTTCAAATTCGCGCTAATTTAAATAAAATATCTTCATTAGGTAAAAAAAAACTTTCAAAATTATTATTACATCATTCTTTGTTTATGTATTCAAATTTCAACTAGAAATGTACTTGATTAATTGAAATAAAATAGTACAATAGCAGTAAACACGAAATCAAAGAAAACATGTTCATGGTATAAATTTCCCCAACTGTGTTGCCATACCTTTATAAGCCCGAGTAACTGTGTCTTGGTCTATTATTTTTTAATAATTGCTTTTATGTCTTTCAGTTTGATTTTATTAAATGGCTCTAAAGAAGCACACCCACTATAGTTACGTAAAAAATCACAAAAGAAAATATTTTTTCCAACTACATAAAAATGCTTTCCATATAAAAGAATTTCGATTTTCGGAACAAGATGAGAGAACAACGTTTCGAAAAATTTCAATGACATTTGTTTCCAAAGAAAGAAAATATATACGTCTAAAAATAGCAGAAAATTCACAGACATCAAAATACAATGAATATATCAAATTAAAGCATCTTTGAAGGAGAAAATTATTTAATTTGTTTTGGATTAATGTTTATTAATTTCCCATTTCATAACACCTTGGCAAAGCAAGCAAGTTGAAAACAAGATTTAAATTATTTTTGAATTGCTGTTGAAATATCACTCAGTTATCATTTGAAATTTAATAATTTAATTTAATTTTTTCTTTCGCTTTTAGCTGTTACTGTGTTTGGCAGAAAATATAACTTTATAAATTTACACCGAAGCGGTAAAATATATTCATTTTTTAAGAATACAGATAATACAATATTCGAATTTTGAAATATTCCAAACTGAATTATTTCAAATTTATGTTTTTTCTTCAGAGTCACTGTAATTCATCAGCGTTCCTAGCATAGGCATCCATATAACTCCTTTGCGACTTTATGGTTAAATATATGTATGCTAGCTTGTTATAAGAAAAAAAAAAAAAATCAGCCGCTTTTTCATTCAATATGGAAAGGCACACATGGTGACAAGCGCATACAAACACGTTTTCTTGATTTTTCGTGCATGTTTATCTATTAGCTGCATTTTAATCCGATGTTAAACAGATAAGATAACAAAACTTCGCATCGAATTGAATTTTGAGTGAGCTTTATCTCAATTTCTGTATTGAAAAGGTTAAACAAAGCATTCTTATTTCGAGCTAAGTAATTCGATGAAAAGAGAAATTTATTTGCTCGAGGTCCCATTATTGAATTCATAAACATAATATGTATTTATTATTCAACTCACGTTTAAAGAAAAAAAAACCGAATTGTGTTCAATAAGCTATAATTATTCAGAAAACAGAGATTATGATGTGGTATTTAAAAAAAAAAAATTGAAGATTCCATCAGGCCCTGGCGCTTTATTAAAATTGGCTCTATGTACTGAAATACTTTAGAAGCAAATATTATTCATTACACCAAAACCGATTATTTACCTTACTTAATTACACATATTTTGAATTTTAATGTAGTTAAACAAATATTTCTTTATTACTATGATCCAAATTCGTGCGCCATATTTTACAGTTTTTATTAAAATATAACGATTATTCAACTTTCAGATTTTCCACGTATAAAAATATCAAGTAATTTAAAAATCTACCTCGCTTTGTAAAACTTCAAAAAATATATTTACTTGTATAATCGAATAGATCCAACTTTATGTATGCACAAATTCAAATGTGAATAAGCAACCCATAAATGGCCCCCTAACTGCCATATTAGTGTTTGAATGTTAATGAAATTTGACAATTAGTATTAAGCGAAAAATAGGCAAAAATTATGCATATTTGAATATTTCAACAGCAATTCCCTGCTTAATATATTTGACAGAGTGTATTATTTCAAAAAACACTTAAAAACAGCTATCCATTTGAACTGAGCAAAAAACCTGTGTGAAGTACTTTTAGCATATCAAGATGAGATGGTGTTTTAAATGGAACATGATTTAGAAAGCGATAAAATTTTAGAGAATTTTAGAGAACTCTTGGGTAACACTTCTCTAAAATTTTAGTTCCTAATCGGTTGGAAAGGAAAGAAAAATACTTGAAATTAACCAAAGATATGAACATTATTAAAAACAGTGAAACAATGCGATTTTTCAAGAACTGCTCAAAGTATTTACCTAGCGTTGACGCCTTCGTGGATCTGTTGAACTAGATCACCTATCACCTCGTGCTGAATGTAATATAGCATTCGAACTCTCAAAAGAACTCTGAAAATAAAAGAATACACGTCAGCATTTATCAGTTCTATAAGCAAGCAATGGTCTGGTCCAACACGACTCACTTGTTGGCATGCCGCCCTAAGTGCTTCTTGTATGGACCTTCAAGAAAAGCCTCAGCATCGTATTTTTCTTCTTTACTCCAATGATTTGGGTCCATTATATTTTGTCCTCCCGTCAATTTATCTCGATCCTGTTGCGATTTACTGGTGAGGTCCTTTTGTCCACTTTTTCCGCCATTGCGACCTAGTGAAAATTGTATGTTCGTATCATATGCACAGTTAATAGACGTTGCATAGGTAAACGGGAAAAGAGGTTTTACCTTTGGCATTCCTACCTCGTGGCACTAAATTATGCAGGCCACTATGATCCCGACTAATTTTCTGCACTTCTCCATCCTCCGTTGGTGTGATAAGGTCCCATATGAAATTTTTTATTTTTTCATCTCCCTTATATACTTGAAGACAGTAAAGAAGCTAAAAGAAATACGAGCAACATTGAGCCTACGATCAAAAAACTTCCGCAAACAATGCTAACTACGACACTCTCAGCGATTGAGAATTTTTTTTACTCAGCGAAAACCTAAAGTTTTCTCAATATTAGCATGATAGTCATCATCTAGAAAATAATAAGGTGACTTTTATGTAGTTCAAATCTTACTCACAATTATTCTTGCACAGTCTTCTATATCACTCTCTCGCCATCCCCGCTTGAATTGACCTAGTTCTTGAATTTCACCCCATCGACCCCATCTGAAATACCGAAATTTATTATTTTAATCTTTGAATTATAATATTCTTAAAGGGAACCGTTTGTTAAGATTGAAATAGAGTATTTATTTATTTACTGCATATTTTTTTATTAATAGAATCACTAAAAGGCATTTTCCGGAGAGTTTTCCCACATACTTCTTGCATCTACCTCCACGTGGTCATCCCAGAATATTAGAAATAAATTATGAAGTGAAAAGTTTAATTTTCCCATAGGCAAAGGTACAGACTTTACAATGTTGTTGCATATTTAAAATTTATGTTCTTTATTCCCTTTACAAATATATTTCATTTTCTTATCCACAACTTGTTCTCATTATCACTCAGTTTTGGTTGTGCTTAGGGATAAATTCTAGAAATATACATACTTACATAATAACTATTTAATGAAGACTTTTCTTTTACAAAAGTTATATAATAAAACTATGTATTTAATCCAACGCCCTCGCGTTACTGACAAATTTGTTTATATATTACCGCTCTTTGAATCATAGACTTTCTCCATTTTAATTAAGTTAACTTTTGCTTTCATTTATTTGATAATAATCGAATTTAGTGTCATATTATATTTGTCGAAGTATCACGTCTCTATGGATCCATCCTATTAATTTTCTAAATCAACGTCAGGCATAAAATCAACGAGCTAGAAAACTTCAATGTATGCAGAAAAAAATGAATTCCTAAAGCGCTTCGAGATTGTTCCAGTCATGTTAAATTTCACTCCCTTATCAATTTTTGCACGAAATGGTACACCTGAGGTATGATGCAGCACGAAAAACCTAATTCGAGCTTCGCAGATTTTCTAGCTCCAAGCTATTTCAAATGACAAAAAGGTTTTTTTTCAGTTGACCTATTTTTGGAACGAAAACAAAACATTCAAAAAATGATGCTTCGTACTGAAAAATACATGTATGTAATTTGTTATTCCATCGGTCATTTTGAAAAAGTCATACATAAAATTTTTTGAGAAGGTACAAAAATCTGCAACGGTATATAATGTATCATAATTTAGAATAATTCGCATATAACATATATATCATTAGACCAAAAACTACTCCTCTTAGTCGTTGAATGGATGTTCTTTTCTATTCCTCAAATGAATTCACTAAAATAAAGCATACTTTTCTTATATAAATTAATGAGCGTAATACCTATACATAAATATATATGTATTTTATGAAACTTTTCCCTTACACAAAATTTGTTCTGCTAAATAACTGAATTGAATTAAATTTATAATTTATAACTCCTACCCCTTTCCCAGGCACTGATCCAACTGAGTCCGTTTATAAATTGAAGGCGTTTTGGACACATATACTTAAATAAAAAACACATAATTAAACGCTTTATAAAATAATAAAATTGCTGTTTCTGCCCCGTCTATGGATTACAAATTAACTAGCTGATCGCACTATAGCTGTATTTGTATGAATTGATTAAAATTTGATAAATGTACTCACCCGTATGATAACAATCCTTTTTCAACTTTAAAGCACTCGGATTTAGCCCAAGAGCCGTACTGAATCTCATCTAAGCCAAGCGCTGCTAAAGTATCTCTATCACGGGGAATATAATCATCATGCACATGGGTTCCTTTCCGCCTGGCCAATTTCTCTTTTCTTCTGCGGCTTCTTAAACCTTTTTAAAAGAGATCATTCGATTATAAAGATTAATTAAAAAAGGAAAAAAAAATGTTGCATACCAATGCTATCTTCGTCACTGTTTTCCACGGATGATTCCTCGGACATATCCATTACGCCATCATCGTGACCATATCGCTTAATTTGAGTTCTGCGTCGTGGTTCAGATATAACCAAATCTTCAGTTTCGTCACGCTCGCAGGCATTTGGATCAATGTCAGCTTTTTTCGCCCACTTATTCCAGAAATCGGGATCATCAATTTTAATGTCAGAGCGATTTCCAGAAGCAGCGAAGGACGCTTTTGAAAATGTAGAACCTTTTTCATATTCCATTGTAATAACTTGGGTACGTCGTTTTAAGATAGAGTCGATATCTTCCTCGCAAAATTTGTCGCCTGCATTATCGTCATCCATTACTGCACCATAAGCTCCTTTTTTAAGAAGATCTTCAATTTCTTTCTTAGATAATTGTCGATTGCTGCTATCCTTGCCCTGGCTTGTATTCATGCTTTGGAGGATCGCTTTGTCTAGACCCAATTTAAGGGAAGCTTTATCAAACATTTCTCTCTCGTATGTGTTTCTGCAAAGTAATCGGTAAATTTTTACCATTTTCTGCTGGCCAATTCGATGACAACGAGCCTGAGCTTGTAGATCATTTTGAGGATTCCAATCACTGTCGTAAATAATAACAGTGTCAGCAGCGGTCAAATTAATACCTAAGCCACCTGCCTTGGTGCAGAGCAAAAATACAAACCGATCAGAATCGGGTCTGGAAAAGCGATCAATTGCTGCTTGCCTCAAATTACCCCGGATTCGACCGTCAATTCGCTCAAATGGATACTTTCTGTACATGAGATAATCTTCTAGAATGTCTAAGCAACGGACCATTTGACTAAATATTAGGACACGATGTCCATTTGCCTTAAGTTTTGGTAGCAGTTTGTCAATAAGGACCATTTTTCCGGCAGAGTTAATTAAATTCTTGTAGTAGGCATCTTGATCCTCACCATGAGATATTCTATAATCGTATTGGATTTGATCTTCTGCACCATTGAGCAAATACGGATGTATACAACACTTTCGAAGTTCCATCATAGTATTCATAAGGTTCGGTATATTTGCAGAGGTTGTTCCTTTCTTTAGGAATGAAAAGTTTTGCTCAAGAATACCACGATAATATTTCTTTTGAATATTGGTCAACTCTACCTCTACAATAGTTTCTTCTTTTGGAGCAAGCGATTTCTCTACATCATCCTTTAATCGCCGGAGCATCATGGGCTTTAAAAGAGCTTGCAGTTTCTGCACCTCACTTTCTGTCTTTAGGCTTCCAAATTCTGTAAGGAAGGTTTCCGCACAAGAAAACTGAGTTGGTTCCAAGAAGTTAAGCAAAGAAAATAGCTCATTAACGTTGTTTTGTAGGGGTGTGCCGGACAGAAGAACTCTATGTTCAAGATTTAATTGTCTCAAACCTTCAAGCAGTTTACAATTTCGGTTTTTTAAACGATGTGCTTCGTCAATTACGCAAACTCTCCAGTTGAAATTTCGCAAGTCTTGATAGTCTGTCACAATCATTTCAAATGTTGTGATTAAAACATTAAACTTAGTAAAATCTTTTATGACTTTACCGCTTTCATTTTTGTAATAAAACTCGTATTCTTGCAGCATTTGCTTGCTAGTTACAGAGCCGTGATACACAATGACATTCATATCAGTCCAACTTTCAAATTCACGTTGCCAGTTGGGTATAGTCGATAGTGGAGCTATAACTAGAAAAGGTCCCCGGATACCATATTCCCAGACAGAGTGCACGAAAGTTAAACTCTGAATTGTTTTTCCTAGACCCATCTCATCTGCAAGGATACAGTTATGTCCATTGTACCACGAAAACTTCAACCAATTTAATCCCTCCAACTGGTACGGACGCAGAGTATTATTATTTTTATATACAGGAGTTTCGTCTAGCTTTTTCCAAAGTTCAGCAGATGGCCGTTTCTTGGGCTTCCACTCTGATCTTGGTGGCAGTTTGTTAAACTTGTGACACTGTTCAATTTTAACTTCGTCAACATCTTCCTCCAACTCCCATGTACAATCTTCATAGGGTAAGCTCTTCCATTTCACTAGATAGTGCTTAGATGTTTCTCCAGTTGTAGCATCAACATGCTCTGATACATCGAGCACACGATCCACTTCAACGAAGTCTGGATTAAAAGGTTCCTCTTCAATATTATCAAAGATATTCATCTGCTGTGTTTGCTTCATTTGGAACCTTTTTATCTTGGAAGCTATTCTTCGATCACCCTTGAAGAGTTCCTCTTCAGTGCGCCACTCGCAGTGCAAATAGGAGAAATTACGGTACTTAACAAGGTATTCTTCGACCTCCACGAATACTGGTTGCTTATTTTCGATCTTTTCAACATCGCTACTTGTTTTCTTTTTCAATTCTGCTACTGCTGTCGAATCGACTTCATTCTTCTCAACTTTAACTTCGTTTTCCTTGGGAGTTGGAAGTGGTTCGTCGTCAACTTCCATTTTTTCTACAGTTTCTGCTTCTTCGTCTTTTTCTTTCTCTTCCTCCTTTTCTGCCTCGTTACTTTCACTTTCGGTTTCCTTCTTTTCTTCGACTTCATCGAGATTACTTTCTTTCTTGGTCTCCGGCTCTTCATCATCCTCATGAGTACTTTCAGGTGGCACGACATCTTCAGATGCTTCTTCCTTAACTTCAGAAGGCTGTTGTTCTTCGGGAGTGGTTAATTTTTCTGGTATTTTTTCTTCTGGAGGAGGATCCGGCTTCAATTCTCTTTTTCCAATTCGTACAGCTAAAACATACTGCACCACCATCGAGTCCTCGTCATTTGTATTAACATATACGTAATTAGGTTTATTAGTTTCTTCGACCTTTTCCTTTTCGACGGGTTCCTCAATACTCTCAGCAGATGTTTTCTCCCCATCATTAGTTGCACTATTTTCAGTCTTTTCGACGTCGCTGCTCGTCGCTGAATTAGGCGGTTTCTTTTCCTTCTTAGAAGGTGAAGATGTGATCAAACCAGTTTCGTCGTCCGAAAAACGCAACATAACATCATCAATATATTTCTTCCTTTGTGTGTTTCTGGCCGATCGCCTTTTAGAACTGTCCAATTCAGAATCTGGAGGGGGTGATGGTGGGGGTGTTGAAACCATATCATCAGCCTCTCCATCCGACTCTGGAACAATTCGTCCACGATTTTTCCTTTTTTTGCTAGGCTTACCGAAGGAAGGTCGCTTTTTGCTTGAACTTGATGATTTCTTTTTCTTTTTTGATGAGCTACCTTCGGCAACCGCTTCAGTAGAACCTTCTTGGGATGTTTCATTTTCGTTTTCTTCTTTCTTAGGAAGCTCCTCAGAGGAGGCACCGACCTTATTTGGAATTTTTGAAACGGGAATGTCATCAAAATCAGGATTTTCATCATTAAGGGTGGAGCGGGGCTCCTCAGCTGGGCTGGCTCTGCTTCCCTCCAAAATATCAGCAGTTGGCAACAATGAAGGTGACTCTGTGCCTGGCAACAGAGAAGTGTTTTCAACTATTCCTTCATCTTTTACTTCACTCGTCGTATTAAGAATTGATACGTCGACTGGAGGAGATTCACCCTCCTTGGCATCAGCCTTCTTTCCGCGTTTTTTCTTCGGCTTTTCCGGATCATTGGGATCCTTTGGCTCTTTGGGTTTCTTCTCCTTCTTTTCCTTAGGAACCTTCTCCTTCGGAGATTTATTAGGATCCTTCGGCGCTCTTGGCTTCCTTGGTTTCTTTGGCTTCTTTCCATCAGTTGACGTATCAAGAAGTTCGCTGGAAGAGTTATCCTGCGACAGGTCGCCCAATTCGCTATATTCCATTATACCCACTACAGAGTTGTCGCCTGCTCCCTGTGTCACGCAATCTTCAGACACCGGAAGAGCGGATGTTAAAGCCGGATTAACGTCGGTCGGCTCAGTGTTAACCTCAGTAATTGTCTTGTCCGCCTTCTTCTGTCGAGGCTTTCTCGGCTTAGAAGCGCCTTTGCTTCGACCACGACCCGTTGTACTAGAAACTTGAGGACTTTCTATCATTTGAGCACTGCTGTAGAGCGGACTCTGTAGAATACACTGGGCACCTCCGTTACACTGGTCGTTATTCTCGTGCTGTTGCAGCATATTTAACCTTTCTTGGAGACGTATAATCTTTTCTTGCTGCTCAGGTGAATGCGGCATGCAGTACAGCTCTTGTAACTGCTGCTGTAATGCGGCCCTTTCTTGATGGTGCGAAATTGGTCCTGGAGGATACGGCGCCATGCCGTGAGGAGTCATTATTGTTGGTGGTATGTGAGGAGTTATTCCAGGCATTCCTGGAGCTTGAATTCCAGGATGAACTGGTCCTAATAGCATTTGCTGTTGAGGATCGTATACTTGAGGAGGATTGGGCAGTTGGGTAATTCCAGGTGGAAGTCCATGATGCGGCGGGGGAATCGTATGCATTCCTGGAGCCTGTGCCATAATATTCGGTCCTAATAATGTTGTTTGCGTTGGCATCGATGGAACAGGCTGCAAACTCTGCTGCTGAATTGTCTGCGGTTGCGTTTGCGGAGACAGAGTAGGAGGAGGTGGTTGCGCCTGCGTTTGAGACGCTGGTGGTATTTGATTTGTAACTGATGCCTGTGAAACTTCAAGAGGTATTTTCTCCTCGATCGGTTGAATATCTACAGGCTGAATATGAGATGGCTGCTGTTGTTGCTGTTGCTGCACAGGTGGATGCAATTCCAGCATATCTCTAGTATCCTCTTGAATTTTCTCAGAAACAAAATTGTCACTCGATTGAAGATCTCCTGGCTGACTGGAATTATTTTCTGTCGACGTTGGAGATTGTAACTGTGGAGGCTGCATTTGATGCAACTCAGTCACATCTTGGGAATTTTCGGGACTGTCCAATTCTTCTTGATAACTATCTTTCGGAGCCTCTTCTTTAGCATTATCTTCCTCCAGAGCAGTAGGCTGCAGCGGGAGGGGCGCATGATTTGAATTTTCATAGTCTACATGGGAAGAATTTGTATCTACAGGCACAGTAAACAAACTCTGATTTAGGGGATTGGAATTACTGTCGTGCGCGCTAACCGATGAGGGCTGATTATTTACAATACTATTACTACTATTTGTGTCGTTATTTACTAAGTGAGAGGAATCGTTAGAGTTTGATTCTAGAGTTTTCAGCTGCGGGGACGACGACTCCATTACGTTCAAGAAAGAGTCTATAAGACTTGTGGGCTGTTGTTGAGACTGCTGCTGGGATTGTTGCTGCTGTTGTTGATGATGTTGTTGCTGTTGCTGCTGTTGTTGTTGCTGTTGTTGCTGATGCTGTGATTGCTGTTGTTCTTGCATTGAATTCGAGTTATTCGACTTAACAGGTGACATGAGATGGGTGTCGCTTATGGGGCTATCGCTGTCATGTGAAATCGGCTGCAGAGTATTGCTCGTCTGCAGAGTTGTAAGATGTGGCTGGGGCGGCGTTGATTGACCTGGTGTTGACGTTGGTGGCAAGGCCTGTGAGACTGGCACAGGTTGCGGTTGATGCCCCGTGATATCGCTTATTGAGTGCTGAAGTTGCTCACTGATTTGCGGTGGGGTTATTTGTTGGCTCTGTGGCGGAGGCTGTGGTTGCGGAGGTGGTATTTGAGGAGACTGGTGGCTTAGGGATTGTGCGTATAAATGCTGCTGTGGAGACTGCGCTGTTAGGCTGCTCAAAGCCGAATTGGTTGGTGGTTGCATATTCATCAAAGGTGTCCACTGTTGATGGTGTTGCGGCGACATTGGCATACGCGGGCCCATTGGGGACATCGCATTACTTGTGGGAATAGGCTGCTGTCTATACTGCGGATAATCTAAGCCTCCTCCAGGTCCACTCATTGAATTTTGTGAAGGCATCACCATTTGCTCTAACGCCTGAAGTGTGTTCACTGGACCAGGCGGAACGTTTGATGAACTCTTTGATGGCGGTTGAATCGGCTGCGGCTGCTGTTGAGGAGGCCGCGGGCTTGTCATCCCAGACAGCCCTGAAGAGTGATGAGGCGAAGGTGTGTTTGGAGGATTTGACTGCATTTGTCCTGCTTGGGGTTGCGGTTTCGCAGGGGACATTACAGGTCTTGGTGACATTTGGGGATGCGGGGACATCTGTGGTGGTCTTGGAGACATTTGTGGAGATAGCTGAGGAAAAGGTGCTCGGTACTGAGGACTACTACTTAATTGCGTGGTAGGTTGCGGTTTAGCCGTTGACATATAAGGCGATTGCTGCTGCTGACTCTGGTGCTGAACACTGTAGCCCGAAACGATACTGTGTGGAATTGAGTGTCCCCCCGTTGTTTGATGCTGACTCGTCACAACAGATGGATTTGGATGTAACAGTCCTGAGTGATTCTGCGGCCCTGGACCTGGAGCATGCAAATGTTGAGTGCTCAACATATTCTGAGGTTGTGGAGTCGACGATTGTGTCTGCGATTGTTGCTGGGATACTGTCGGACCACTCTGGATGTTGGGTGGTAGGCCGGGCAATGAGGACTGATTCGTCGAAGGATGCGTGGGTTGTTGAGATGGATGTACAACTTGACTAGGATGTAGGGGTTGTGGTTGCGTTTGGCCCGGCACTGGCATGTGGTTTTGCGACGGTTGTCCAATATGACTCTGTTGAGTTTGTGGTGGGTGGCCTAATTGCGGTGGTTGCTGCTGATTTCCTAAGTGATGTCCGGGCGCTGTTGAACTTGGCACATGTTGCCCATAACTGCAATAGTTTGAAATGTTCACATAATTTTTACATACAGTCCAAATTTGATAGCAAAACCAATTTGTCATCTAAATGTCTTCTATGCATTATTCCTTTTAGAATAATGTCAAACTCGTGTCTTTTTAAGAATTCCAATTTATTTGCAAATAAATAAACAATGAAACCAACATTTATCTGTACAAAATAATTTGAATTCACGTTTTTCGACAATTCAAAATCTTTTTTAAGAGAAAATTTCGTTGTAAAAGACAAGTTATCTAAGAATATTCATAGAGGTTCCACACCCAGCACAATTAAATTACGTTTTGGATCGTTATCTTGAAACATTCATTGCATTTAACATTTCGAAAATGCAATAAGGATTTGCTTACTCTACCTAAATACCGTGACTTTTGAGTTTATCTGAGGATTTTGCTAAGAAAAACACAATCTACAATCATTATATTTTCTCTTCTATACTGCTTTGGACCTGAACTAGTTCCTAGATTTGATAAGACTTGTAGTATAATAAAAAAGTTCGAACACAGAAAAACATAAGAACACAAACAAACACAACATACTCTAAGAAAATACAGAAATCGTGTAAGAATAATTAAATTGTTTAGACATCTCTTAAGAAGAGAAATACTGTGTTATTGCCTCATTAAAAACAGTATTACTATAAAAGTAAAAAAATTCAAAAATGAAACGACATCTTGTATATTTCTATTTTGAACTCGCTTTTTCAAAACTGTTAAAACTTATTCAGTTTTTATCGCATTTCGACACACTTTCAGGCCATTTTAATGGAAAACAAGTAAAAAAGTAAATGCAAGGATCCATGTAGCCAGATTTAAGAAAAATAAAAATTGACCAATAGTGTAATAAGGTCGTTTCGTTCACTCTTCTCGTCATTTATAGTATGAATACAAACGCATTTAAAGTTTGGCTTTTAGATAATCCTAGGTGTAAGCGCTTTATGAGTATGGTATGGTATGGTTTTTGGCATTACTTGTAAAAATCTAAGACATAACCTGTTAAATATAAATTCTTTGTCGTAACTTTAAAATAATACTAAGTAATTTCATTTCCACTTCCAAATAACATAATTATACCTACGTATACACAAATTAGGATAATGAGATAGCTACTATAGTATGTACTATAATACCACAGATAAATAATACAGATGCCCAGTCGAATATGCAAGAAATTTTCAAAGTTGCCGAATTGCCTTTTACTTGGGCACATGCATATAGCTACATTTTATCTCTCAGGAAGCAAATAGGGAAGATAGGAGGACGAATGAAACATTTTGCAGCCTCAGGCATCAATTGGTCGAGAGCCGCAACATCAGCCATATGAATCGAAGCTGAAGCCTCTGCACTTGCCCACTTGGTCGAGCGCCAGGACACGAGAGCAGCGCGGTGTTCGTGGGCGCCGGCTCGAATGAAAGTGAGGCGTAAGGGAATTTCAATGTTGCAATAGTTCCATCCTATTCTGCGTCATTATACACTGATACAAAAAAAGGGAATGAGAATGCGCAAGTGGATTATTCACGCATACTAGAAAAATTAGCGAAGCGACGAGGGAAAAATATACAATGGTTCGCTGGTATTAAACAATACGCAGAACACGACTTTTTCTCTCTTGGACTGCGACTTGCGAGATTTTATTGTTGGAGTATTTCCGATATTTATAATGGACTTGAAATTGCTTATTTTACAAGGAGCACATCTGGGTTTTAAAACTCCACAAAAAAAGGCTGAAAAATATATAGAAAAATAAAACAGTAGCACTGAAATGTTTGTACCGACGAAGGATTGAACCCGGGCACATTGCGTGACAAGCATGTCTGCTATCCCCGACACTATTCTTCTTCTTGGGCCGTATTAAAAAAGTTGTATATAAATTATGAGCTCCCTCATAGATTCTCTAACTGCTTTAACGCTACTATATTTGAATATTTCCTTTTCTTTCGCTCCTACAGGCCAATTGTTGCATAGTTGCTAGAACACGAGCGAGTATTTTTGAAGAAATGGACTGCTTTGTAAATATTAATTCTCAACATTTATTTGCTGCGCAACATTACTTGGCTAGCGAGCCGACAACTTGGCTAGCGAAAATGTTGCATTGGTCCGATTTCTCAACATGATGGCTGGGCATCTGTATTATTTATCTGTGATAATACTTTTTGTAAGGAATGAGAATTTCCGTTGTCCAATAGTTTATGAGCTTGACCATAACATGTTTTTAGGTTGGTAAAGAATAAAAGAACAACATTCTATTAATAGCATGTACAAATTAAAAGCTGTTACATATGTAGACTATTCTGTCATTCCAACAAATTATTGTCAAAAATTAACTATTTTGTGTGTAGTAGAACTAAACTTAAGAGACTTTCTTATGAGGAAAGTAAACTATTCTACACTTACCCAGCTTGATCTAATGTCGCATGACTGTATGCAACATGCTGGGGCGGTCTTCCAGGCTGATGTTGCATACTTGTCGCACCATAAGGCCCATAAGGCTGTGCTGTTGTCTGGGCTTGAGGTGCACCAGGGTACATGGGGTGTGTTGCTGCTTGCGGATAGTGCTGCGGTATTCTCTGCTGCTGTGTTTGCTGTTGATTGAGACCCACATACCCTGGCTGCTGCATCATTCCTCCCATCATTGTTTGTTGAGTTGTAAAAGACAACTTTTGCTGATCTTGCTGCGGATATGCACTTATATGTTGCCTATACCTAGAGAATTAATAAAAATAATGAGAAAAACTATGGTTTCACATTTGGAAGCCTTACCCTGGTTGACTCTGTGCTTGTCTTTGTGGTGAAGGAGTTGTCTGCGGATGTCCATAAGCTCCCATGCCGGGTCCAGGATAAGCCCCAGCTTGGCCAGGCGTTGGACCCCCACCCCATCCACCTAAGTCACCCATTCCCATTCCAGTGTGTTGATCGGTACCCATTGCATAAAGGTTTTCCGCCGCAGGCTGGTACGATGGATATTGTGGTTGCTGTTGTAACGGATGTGGGGGTCTGTGCCTGGGATATCCACCGGGAGGTCCCATGGCTCTTGGAGTAGCCGCAGCTGCAGCGGCAGCATCATATCGGTAGTAAGCATCTCTACATATTCAAATTCATTTAACTTCAAATTGATAAATTTTAAAATGAAATTTTCTTTACCCTTGATGATTTCCGTGGAACATATTTTGTGCATTTCCATCCATCAGAGTTCCAGCTTCTAAAGTTAAACGGTAATTCTTTCTCGCGTCCTCACATTTACTTTGCTCATAAATGTTCATATATCTTGTATGTTGTTCCGCCGAAAGAGGATGTTTTTAAATTTCATGTAAAAAAAATAATTTCTTCACTGAGCTAAATAGTCCTCATTTTTAAATTGAAATCATTGTTCGGCATTTTTAAAACACTGAAAAAACGAGAAGAGCACTTTAGAAAGACCCGAAAATCTGGAGCAAAGAGAATCTGAGTATCATACTGGAATAAAATTTTATAATTAAAATCATATTGCACTTTGTTTCAGATTTTCGGTTCAATAGTATCCGCTTTGAGCCAAGAAAGAAGAGGGAGGCAGTTCCTGGAAAGAAAAGAAACGAGCATTAAAATATTATCATTCTAATGATTATCTAAATTTTATAAATTAACTTTAGTATGTATTAAACTCTGATATATAGATAATAAGAATAATACTGATGCATTTTTTTAAAAGATTTTGGCGCAAGACAAGAAGCCGATTTTAGATTTCTTGTGACATATTTATTACCAGTCCGGTCGAACAAAACCCTAAACTTAGGAGAGGTAACAACATTCCCATTGGTGTATAGTATATTAGTATAATTTGAATTGAATTTTATTCCCATTTGTTCATATTGTTTTAATCACATGATCTTTTTAAAGAAGATCTAAACTTACAAACAAGCCATAAATGATAAAAACTTCTTTTGGAGCTTATCACTATAAATTGTTTGCGAACATTTTGAATTCCTAGGAAAAGCTCAACCATTCAAGTTTTAATTATTTACCATTCGTAAGGAACAACAAATCGTACCATGTTTATAGTTTATGTGTAAATTATGCATATGCCATATCTTACCACAAAATGATGAGTAATAATAGTTCCGAAACCACTAATAACTTCAAGAAATACATTTCAAATCAAAAATCTGATAAATACAAGGAATTCTGCTAATGCCTAATAAAGTTAACCACATCCGCACATTGGCCATTCCATTCTGTCTCACAGTCAACCCATGCCTTGGCTCGCTCAGCAAACAAAGCAATCTAAACTGTTACAACATAACCAAAGTCACAGCATAGATAACGTTTAACTTTTACCGCTCCCAATTAATAATATTATGTATCACTCAGTATGTACCTTCAACAATAAAAATATATTTGAAAAATTTCAAACAAAAATTATAAATAAAATTACTTATGTTATAATGCATTGCTTTTTAAACTCAAGGATTTCGGGTTTCCTTCGATATTCCTTGACTGGATTACTAGTTACCTACAGTAGTGGAAATTCCCATAAAACCACTGATATTTATGCTATTTTCTCAAATAAATGTCGTTACAGCCCCAAATTTTATATTGCATTAGAACAGTAATTGGCTGTTATACACATATGAATAAAAAAAATTTGATTCGGACTTGACTACAAAAAAAAAAATTGGAAAACAAGCAAAATTATTAAAATCAGGTGGAAATTCCCATAAAACCACCTAATGTTTTTAACAAACTATTAACACTAAAAACTTACATTCATACTTATAATAAGAAGTGAGTCCTCCTTTGTCTTTTACAATTCAAACATTTATCATGGCATTGATTTAACTAGATTTTGGAGCTTTTTTAATGAAATTTTAGACCACGCTTTTGTAAAGCGATTTTAAGCCTCTGAACGCTATTGTACGGTCGTCTTTTAGGGTACACATGTCTTGAAAGTATTGACAGAGATTATCCACATCGTTTGAGGCCCGAATTTTTGCAAAATAAGCTTATTGTGTCGATATTTTTGTCCTCCAGTCATTTAAAAATTGTCTTAGAAACTTGTATGCAGCGTTGTCTTGTTGGGAAAGCAAGTCCAAGCCACACAAATCTTCTGCTCGCTGAACCATAACTTCTTCTAAGAGTTGAATACTCATTTCGGAACCCATTTTTTGTGGAACAAATGCAATTTCCATCTTCCAAATGAAAAGAAAGTCGATCCACATCACTACACTTTTTCCACCGAAGGAAGAGTTCATTCTTACTTTTTCATTTTGCCTTTTATCATGCCAAAACATGTTGGCCGAAAGGATAAATGAATTGGGCAATATGTATTGGCACGATTAAAGGCTAAATGAAGAGTTAAGACTGAGCCATACTTGCGTGGAGGAATTGTGATGGTGTGGGTTGGCTTTGCTCCTCATTAAAAGACGAAAATTGCATTTGCTCTACAAAAAATGAGTTCCGAAATGAGTATTCAACTCTTAGAAGAAGTTATGGTTCAGCGAGCAGAAGATTTGTGTGGCTTGGACTTGCTTTCCCAACAAGACAACGCTGCATACAAGTTTCTAAGACAATTTTTAAATGACTGGAGGACAAAAATATCGACACAATAAGCTTATTTTGCAAAAATTCGGGCCTCAAACGATGTGGATAATCTCTGTCAATACTTTCAAGACATGTGTACCCTAAAAGACGACCGTACAATAGCGTTCAGAGGCTTAAAATCGCTTTACAAAAGCGTGGTCTAAAATTTCATTAAAAAAGCTCCAAAATCTAGTTAAATCAATGCCAGGATAAATGTTTGAATTGTAAAAGACAAAGGAGGACTCACTTCTTATTATAAGTATGAATGTAAGTTTTTAGTGTTAATAGTTTGTTAAAAACATTAGGTGGTTTTATGGGAATTTCCACCTGATTTTAATAATTTTGCTTGTTTTCCAATTTTTTTTTTTGTAGTCAAGTCCGAATCAAATTTTTTTTATTCATATGTATATAACAGCCAATTACTGTTCTAATGCAATATAAAATTTGGGACTGTAACGACATTTATTTGAGAAAATAGCATAAATGTCAGTGGTTTTATGGGAATTTCCACTACTGTAGCTAACCGTCTTCAACTTGTATCCTTCCGAAAGTCTTGCTCCTCCCCAAATCACAATACTTCAAGGATTCCGCAAGGAAGTCACCTGAGTCCTCTCCTTTTTATTCTATCTCTCCTTTATATTCTATTTATTAATTATCACACTTGAAAATTCTTATCTATGCTGACGACGCCACAATTTTCATGGCCATTAAAAATCTTAATGTCTGTCTTACTTAATGACCATTTAACCCGGCGTCAGCCAGGTTGGGTCATTATGACCCGTGATATTTTTAAACGCGGGTAATTTTAAAAATAAAAGTGTGACGTTGTCGAGCTTCTCAGTAGCTGCAGTTTAGATCTCGCCCCCTTCGTTTCTTGTGTCTACGCAGTCAGTGTGCGCCTGCACGGGGAGTTGGACGCGGTCAAACAGCAAAAAGGTAAATATGACCCAACCATACATTCGATGAAACCATTTTGTGCCAATCACTTTTTTTTAATTATTTGGTTATTTCGTTTATTTTCTACGCATACACATTACGTTTATTTAATTATTAGGTTAATTTAGGTTATACTTGCATAATGAAACGAGAAAAACGTGAAAGGCAGCGAATTTGAGCGATTTTGGAGGAAAGCGACTCGGAGAGGGTGAAAATTCTTCGGGAAACCTGCTAAATTTCATGGTGTTCAAAATCGATGCAAAATATGTCCTGCGAAAAAAAATAGGAAAACTACCCACACCTGTGATATTTGCAACAAGTTTATCTGCCATGAGCATATAATTTCTTACTGCGGCGGATGTGTCAATTAACATGCTAATAGTGACTAATCCTGAAATTTTGTTTAAGTTTAGCATTTAGTTTCGAAAATATCTCACATTAGACATTCCAAAAAGTATTTGTTTTTTGTTAAAAATTCAATTTTTTTTTGCTTATTAATAAGATTACAGAAGTTATATATTTTGTTATAGATTTTATAGTCTTTTCGTAAATAATTAACAATTTCCTAATATGATACGAATTTTTATTGTTTTTCAGTAAAATATTTTAATTGGGGAATTAGTTTATCTAATTAAATATAAAAATCCTTCAATTTCCTTGAAATGGTAAAAATCAGATAGAGTTGAAAATCTGGGTCATTTTGACCCACCCTACAGTTGTTGTACTTATTTTATACCATACTGACGCCGGGTTAAATAATTTTTTTTATGGTTGTCCTCTTAACTCTTTGCCGTTAAAAATCAAGAAGTGTATTATAATGTCTTATTTTAGGAAAAGAACTGCAATTAATTTTTGTTATTTATTCCATGGAAACGAATGATCTCGACTTAATTCCGTGAATGATTTGGGAGTTACTTTTAATTCTAAATTTAGTTTTTATGACCACATAAATAACATAATTTTTAAAACCAGTTCAATACTGGGCTTCATCAAAAGACGGTCTAAGGAATTCAATGACCCCGTATATTACTAGCCTTTTGTTTATTACGTTTGTCCGTCCTATTCTAGAATACGGTAGTCCTGTCTGGTCACCTTTGTATAAATCTCACTCAGATCGAATCGAATCGGTTCAAAAGCGATTCCTGCGTTTTGCTCTTAGTGGTCTTCCCTCTCCCTTCCACCCTATAGAGAACGCCTGGAATTAATTTGCATGGTAACGCTAGAAGATAGGCGAAAAATTTCAAGAATAATCTTTGGATTCAAGATTTTAACCGGTGAATGTGATACCCCGCAATTATTATCTTTATTTAATATTTCCATGCCTCGTTATGGCCTCAGACATTGCAACTAACTCTGCATTTCTCAGCATCGTACTTACTATGGTTTGCATGAGCCCATAACATCCATCCCGCGATTGTTCAATTCACATTCTGATATTGTAAATAAATAAACCCCCCATTTTTCCCCAAAAAATTATTAAGAAATAAAATTTGGAATGCTTTTTTCTTTATTCGTCTAATTAATAAAATAATGCCACAAATATTTGTTTAATAAAACCTCTGATCTTATAGAATGAGAAAGATACATAAGAATATCAGTATCCTCGCCTGGAATAAGTATTTTAAATTACAGTATAACTCCCGGTTTTCCAGCAATAGCTTTACGTAAAAAAGGAAAATTTTCTGTATGTCTAACTCAATGTTAAGAAAAATAAAAATGTTGACCCCACAATTAAAGTTAAAGTTACACCCATCTGAAGTGACGACATCTTGAACATTCATCATACTTACGTTGAAAAGGTGAAGAAATTTCGCAACGTTTAAGGGGAAAAGCTATACGCTTATGAAATTTCAAATCAACATACAACGTACAGCATTGCCCCCTAAAAATTTGCGAATGATGGCGGCATCTTCTTCTTACTAAAGGCTTAATTCCCATGACAATCAAAACAATTCCATAGATATTTTAAGGGTAAAATGGAATTAATTAAAAATCAATACAAAACCAACAAACACTGTTCAACATCATCTGGCAAGCTCACTGCTCCCAGTGGCTTTTATACATTTATTTCAGTTTCGTTGTTGTCTTTACCTACGGAGTTATTTACCCCTGGCATTACTTAATATGAGACTTGAAATAAAATCAATACACGACAAACGCCGCCCGAAAGCCTTTTTTTTTAACTCCTTCAATTCTCAATTGGGTTGAATTTTCATATATTTCGTCATATTTTTTTGTACACTCAAATTTTTTCGACTTTTGTGCATGCACGTACTTTTTTTTCTTACTTCCTCTTTTACCAGGAATAGAAAAGATTATCCCTTTTCATTCAGCGTTTTTTTTTCGTGGCGAAGCGCACCAAAAGCTTAAAAACTATTGATTTTCCATCCCCTTTGAAATATATAGAAAACACTCTGAATTGCTCTCGTAATTTAGCACTTGGCACATTCCTTATGACACCGCTTGATGGTGTTGTGATATTTCTCGACTTTTTTTCATATTACATATTATATTGTATTATATTACTTGCTTAACCTCGAGCCCCATATTTCGCACTTATCCCCGAGTTCTTAATTCATATATAATAAATAATTTTAATTTAAAAAATAATACTGCTTTATATACAAATTGATTCTATTCTATTGTACTGATCATCACCGCTTTACATACGTCAATTCTTATGTAATATAGTTCAATTCGTTGTAATATAGTTCAATTATTAATATTAATGTGGGATAAGACCGATTTATCATATTGTTTTTTAAGATAATCTTTCTTTATTTATTCAGTTCGCTTAATACGAGCTACTGACTCACCAATGTCGTTTAGAAGCTGCTCATTTTGTTAGAAGGCCGAATGAACGTTTCAAAGAAGACTGCTTTATGAGAACAGTAACACATCTATCAGCAGTTGCATTACTGGAAAAGACCCAGGTCAACTTATTCTGTTACGCGCGGAGCAATACAAACATGTCCTGAAAACAGTCCTTCTTCCTTATAAAGACTCTTTAGCTTTCAGAAGGTCTTCCTACACGTTTATGCAGGACTGCGCAATATCAAGATCTGCTACTAATTTCTTCATTTAATCTTAATATTCTTTCTCTGCCGGACAAATCCCCTTCAATGGAGTCAAAACATTAAAAATTGTTAGGCCTTTCTAAAATGTAAAATATTAGAGAGGCCATAAATAGTCCAAATTTTTCAAAGAAAATATCGATGATTTATGAACCTATATGGAAGAACGATGCTTATAATAATAATTAAGGAAATTATCAAAAGTTTTGTATTACAAATTTGCCAGAAAGGATAAAATAAGTAACTAAAGCTAAGTGTGGAACTACCAAATATTAAATTTAAAAATCTTATGTAAATTAGATAAAGCTGTATAATAAATGTAACGTAAATTTCATATAATTTTTTCTTAATTCCTTAAAGTTCCAAAGAACCTTAAAAATTTAGGGACACTTAAATTATAGCACCTACTAAAGGTATACCTATGTACTATATATAGAGTTTAGGACCACTCTTATTCTTGGGGAGCATTTTCCGAAACATTTTTTATGATGGACAGAGGGGGGAAAAATCAATAGAAGACACTCTGACGATTATTTTAGGTCTGCAATAATTTCCCTCCTGTGTCGAATCTAGAACAAATATGCTTCAGAAAATTTAAAGTTCCTGAACAATTTAAGTGGTCCTCAAAATTTCAAAATTCAATTTTCTCCATTTTAACTGTTTGAAGCACGACGGTATTAAAATTGTTCCACCTTTTTGGCGCGTAAATATGCATCGTGAGATATTTTTTGAAAATATTTGAAATATTTCGACATGTCCGTACAGGTTCATCAGCTGCTGCCAACGAAAGATCTATTGCCATAATTATATTATATTTTTATATTACAGTATTATGCTATTCCTTTCTTAATAAAAATAAACAAACTCTGTTGAAATAAATCTTCTATGCAACGTCTTTTTAATTTCTAAAATTCCGAGCCTCAAAGAGTTAAAAGAGCAAAATAGCACTTTTTTATCCCAAGAAAGCAAAATAGGACATTTTTACCCGGTTCCCGAGGTAAAAAAAACAAGGTTACTTTGATCTCGAAAAACTGGGAGTAAATTCGAACCTTCGGTGGTGGTATGGTAAAGAAATTCTGTACTTACAATTTCTAACCCTTGAAGAACATGATTAATTGGTTTCGTGTTCTTTGAAACCGTTTTGTTCGAGACTACAGAAAAATGGGATTCCGTTTGAAGTGTGAAAATAACGGTTGTTTTTTTAATCACAATAAGTTACAATAAATTATGATCGACGGGTATTTACCTAATATTTCACAAAATAATATAGCGGGTAAAAGTAAACAAGATATTTCAAAGAAATATAGCAACGAAATTTGAATTTCATGCTTACATACATATTCATTTTTAAGTAATGTATATTTATTTCAATTCAAATGGAATGGAATGCCTTTGATCATAACTCTCTATTCTATCAAACAAATGACATGTTTGGAAACAATTTTATATCAAATATTATGTAATATGTAGATGTACATATGTATTTTATTCATTTTCAAAAAAATTATTGGAAAATCGTGCAGTTTAAAACCGTGTAATTCGGGGAAGGGTATCCGTGTTCTTCGAAACTCATGTTCTTCAAGTACCGTGTTCTTCGGGGGTTACCTGTATACATTCCTATAAAAGCATAACAAAACCAAATGATTTCGATAACGGTAAAATTCAACATCAATGATTGAGCAACAGAAACGTAAATTAAAGTAATGTAGTAAAGTAACACTCTATTCGTGAGTATGACACATGAGTTCAAGTGATTGGTAAAAATGTTCCTAGAATGCAATAATTTTTTTGCTGTTTATAAAGCAAGCTCAGTATTGATCTTAAAAAATCATTCATAGTAGAAAAATTAAATTAGCACAACCATTGAATACGGTATCAGATAAGACAATTTCAAAAATAGTTTTCTTATCTTAAAAACCATCAGAAAATATCTATATTTTGGTTGAAGTTACATTTTGTATATTAAGTAACACGTGTAAGAAACATCAGTACCTTCGTCTTCGTTTCATCGGCGGCGGCGTCGTCGTCGTCGTCGTCGTCGTCGTCATCATCAAAAACAAGCAATTAGTTGTGTTGCTGGCTGCTTCTCGAAAGCGGAGTAGCTGCAGTCAGCCGGCCTGCTCTGGTTCCTATTTATACAAGCGGCACACCACCAACCCGCTGGGTATAGCCGTGACCGTAAGCCTTATCATATAAACAGACAGCGCGGCCGGAGCCACACGGCCCACCAGCCATGAGCCAGCAGCCCATACGAAACTTGTTTGGTGTGCATGTGCTCAGCAAGAAAACGACGACGACGGCGGCGGCGGCGGCGGCGGCGGGCGCTGAGAAGCAACGCTTCTTGCTGCCTGCTGACTGGCGCTGCTGCCGCTGCCGCTGCTCGGGCTCGCAGCTCACAGCTGATTCGGCTCGGTCTGTCTTGTCATGAGGAGTATTTTTGTCTGACACGCGACTGGAGTCGGAAACGAACTTCGGATACTACAGAAAATTCAAGAGGACGGACGACCTGCGGTGACTGTGCGAACCTCACGTGAGAATATACTTTGCGTTTTTACGTTTAGATCTTGTCACTATTAAAAACTACGACTTCCGAAAAACGTTTTAATGGGTGGTTAATATTAAGTTTCTGGTTAGTATTCGATTGACACTGAATACTAATTTTTAATTTGATTTGATTTATTGAAAAGTGTTGGAATATGACATTTCAATACTTTGAAATTAGTTGTGAACCCAACTTTATGTTCTATTTAAAGCCGGGATCCCAATGTATCCGCACCGCCAAAGTTTAAATTCGATGGTTGCTTAGAACTTATATGGCAGCTCGGAAAGGTAGTTCCAATGGCACTTACGGATCGGAACGGAAGAGTTGGTTAATTTTCAACTTTTTCTAAATGTAAATAACCTCAAAAACTAATTTAAATTGTGGAAGTTTGTTAATTTCTTAATTTATAGTGCTCCATATGAACGGGTGAAGAAAAAATGGTTGTGAAACATGAATTTAGAACAATTTATTAAGGATATTAGAAAGTATCAAGAATTATATGACAAACAGAATTGTCAAATCCCGGAAGCATTGGAATCAGTCTTCTCAACGGAACGGTGCGGAAATGACAGATCGGCATGGTGCGGAATTGTCCTATTGCATTCCTTAATAAACGGAGAAGTTGAATTCTGATTGCATTTTTAATAAGAAGACTAATAAAAAAGCAGGCATACACAACGACTATTATAAGAAAACATTTGACTTTAAATCACATTAGAAAGTAAACTACAAATAATTAGGTACTCGAGAAATAAACTTAAATTTAAATTAGACAAGGACAAAATTAAATAATATCGAAATGGAAAAATAAATAAAATAATGGAATGAATTTCAAAACGGAAAAATGCACTATTAGTATGAATAAATTAATAATACAATACCAATGCAATAAATAATTAGTAAAACAACTAATAAATTGCTAATAGTTTATGGGTCTTTTTGAATTGTCGCTCGATTTTCGCAGACAATCAACAGCCAAGTTGTTCCAATTTTTTGCAGCTGACATAGAGTAAAGATGTTGTGATTAAAAGCATTTAAATTTTGGAATTAACCCTTTGCACTCCTAAAGCCATCTGTACTGCCTAGGCACTACTCAAGCGTTTTACTCCTACGGCCAGTGGCATTGCCCACAGTTTATCAATAAATTTTAATAATAATGTAAAATTCTACAAAAAATCGTATGAATTTAAAAAATTGCAGAGTTTTTCGTGGCCATTCCATAACTCCGAAATCTAAGAAAAATGGTCTGCCAAATTGCTTGGAGTGCAAAGGGTTAAAATGGTTTTCGCGCTCGAAGACTGCAATGGAGTGACAAATTCACGTAGAAAGGTAGAAGTTTGATCACAGAGAATTTTAAATGAATATACACATTTACGAAACTAAAGATTTTGTTCCAATGACAAGATTATTAAAAAATGGTAAGACTTGGTCAAATTTACTTAGACGGTCGGTAGACAAAACGAACGCAAGCATTACAAAGACATCTTGAGGTTATTTAAAAATAGTAGCATCCATTCAAGAGTCATAGTGCTGAATAGGCCATAATTATGCTGACTACCAGATGCTGAAAGACGTGATGCACGACGTCCGCCACTGCCTAAGGATACCAAAAATCCTGACCGAAAAAACATTGACATGGTCCGATCATGATAAGTATATTAAAACACACCCAGGCTTTTCACTCTTTTAGAAATTGTATTCCGCTTTAAAAAACCTTTGTTTTGAGAGGGTAGATAGATAAGACAATGGGACTAAATGTCTTTATAGGTCTTTTTTTAAAGCAGAAATATAAAGCATATACATATCTGACTACTGAGTAAAATAACAATGGTTAAATCTATAAATTAGACTTTGAAAATTTTTTAGCTCGAAATATATGTAGTTTATTTCAATCAAAAATAATTTAGCGTAACTTAAATGCTTTGTTATTCAAAATATAATGGATTTTCGCCGAGTTTATTACAAAAGAAATGAAATGACTGCTACTTTGTCCAAATTTATTTATTTTACGAATTAGTAGGTACATAGTAGTAGTCAACTTCTTTTAAACTATACATACTATGTATGAACAAAATAACCAATAAATTTATTGAAAAGTAAACAAGAACAGGACAAAATCAATTCTTACCTTATTCAAAGATATGAAATCCACTCTCCACAGAACTATTCCCAATGTAATTTGATTGAAAGAACAGCGATTTGATTAAAATTTTGGATAATGATATAACTAATATTTGTTAAATTAACCCTGCTCCCTTCCACTTCTAGAACGGAAACATCGTTTAAAATTTGGCTTTTCTCTTAAAAAAGTGTAAAACAAATATTTTGGTTAATCATAAAAATTTAATTTTCTTTATCACTGTCTGAACTATCTTTAAGTATGATAATTGCAGACTTAAATTCAGTTCTGGCCCTGATAAATTAAGAATTCTACATTCACCCTATTGGTGTAGTATGAAAATGCTGTTTCCAGGCTGCCTGTGAACATTCGTGGTTTCAATATTTTGTAAACGTGGTAGATAATGACATTTCCCCACAATACATGCAAAACATTTAAAACTATAGGCATTAAAAATATATATTACTTATGTCTTATTTTTTTAATTTCATCTACGTTTCTTTTCTTAAATAGGCCTTCCAGCGGAACTGAAACTATAATGTATAGGTACGAGCGTAAAGTTGAAATGTAGAAAATCTACAAGAAGCTATAACGGCGATTACTGAAACCGTTTATTTTAGAAATAAGACATTTATAGTGGCAAATATTTTCTTAATTAGGGAAGACTATCTCTTACTTTTTTCTTTAAATGTATTACCACGTTGCCCACGAATAAGCTCAAGTCACGCGTTAAAAAAACAATTGTTAGCCCCGAATTGTTATGTTAAGTAGTATTGAAAATGTGCCCCTCCCTCATATTAAAATATTCATGAAGATGTGTGAATTTGTGTGAGTACGAATAAAAGGAGTGAATTATTTAATCCGCCACATAGTGAAGGCCTTATCTACATTAACAATTAATTTTATGACGAATAATTCAAACTGGTAATAATATCGAATGGACAGAAAGGTAACGGAAAGGCTGGAAGCGCTTTCCCATTCAGTCGACAAGTAGGTCGGGATATGCGAAACGAGTGATTATGACTATACCCTTCATATGTGTAAACAACAATCATCGACGAGTTCCCCGAAAGTTATTTCAATTCCAAATCAGTAAAATTTTAGCACTAATTTCGCTCGTAATTCAGCAAACAACACAAATAAAGTCCCAAAGCCCCCGAGAGCGATCGACGAACACAACAGTCGCCGACAGCCAGATAACTCGGCTCGGTTCAGTCGGTATAGACGACTATAGGTGGCGCAAGTGAAGCGGGTATGTCCGCTCGCGCCATGTATTTAGATTCGATTCTAGTATGCTGGTGTCCGCGCCAGGTAAGTTTCTCGGTGTCTGTACTTGCAGCGGCAACAGCACCAGTATTATGTCGAAGAAGGCGAGCCAAGGCAATGCCGCTGCGGAGCGGACCGGACCGGAGCAATGGCGGCGGCGGCGGCAGCGGCGATGGGTAAGTGGTGCAAATTAAAACCAGGCCCAACATTTCCAATTGCACGAATCACACACAAAATCTCTTTTCGCCATGGTCGAGTCGAGATAGGACAACTTAGGTAGACAGACACATTTAGCGCTCTGCAGCCGAAAGCGAGCGAGCCTCCAAAAGCCAGGCAGTGGCAGTGGCACCCAGTTGTAGCGCCTAACAGTGGCCATTAGATATGCGCACACCAAACAACCGAGCCCGATAGTCAATTTATGCAGCACAGACGTACAGTACGACACAAGAGATAAAGGTGACCAAACAATAAAAAATTGAGCAGCTAAGTTAGCGATTCCACAACTAATACAATCATCAATCTCATCCGCATCGCTTTATGGATTTTCTCCATTATTCTTTAATTTCCTCTTAAGGCCAAGCAGTGCTCCCTTTGACTTCGACTTCTGCTCCAACTAAAGCCGTCTCGCTCTTGTACCGACGCTTTCCATTGTTCAAAGGCCTATTTCCATTTCTGCTTCAAGAAATAATTAACATTTTTCGCTGGTGTGGTTAATTTTTGCCGCTGATATCTGTCCTACTTTGCTCATGTACAAATACTTGAACTCGTCCGAGTCTCGCCGATATTTTTCCTCGCCGCGAAAAGCTCTCGTATTTCAAAGTGCAGGGAGCGCGCGTGCATTTCTCATTTCTACAAATAGATATCGCGACTTTATTTTATTTTATTTTTTGTCCACTTAGGCCCCCATTGTCGTTTTCATAATAATTCTGCCAACGTCATTATCCAGCGGCGAGCAGAAAACACTCGCACAAATTGACCGAACTCGAAAGAAATCGTGATTTGTCTCGGCCATTCAAACCGATGGACGTACTCATTCCGTTCCTTATGTCTCGGCCATCATGAAAATCTCGGTGCGCCGCGACGAATGCCTGTCCCCGCAACCCCAGCCTCTTCCCCCCCTTTGGCGAATACTCTACTAATCATTTTGCAATTTCTTCTCTAATTTATTGTCAGTTAAACGTAAAAATGTTGGGCTAAATCGCTGCCACATCGAAGCTACATCACGCGGTTTCAACAGACCCAACGTGTGGCGAAAATGAGCGAAAACAATTACACACCAGTGGAAACTGTACTTTATCTTTTTTAGGCAAGAGTGCTGTTTTGCAATATCGCTTTATTTCTAATTTTTAAGGTTGTTGAACTTCTCGCTCGACAAACTATTTCTTTTCACTTCATTATTGCGTCGTAATTTTCTAGATTTCTTCATGCAAATGCTCCGAGCTTTTCGTTCGCTGTTCCATTTATATTCTGATAATATATTCAATTTTAAAAGCTGTTTCGGTCGCTTTGTTTCCATCAAGCGCATTTTAAGTCATGAGACTCCTTCAATATTCTTACTCCAAAGGTCTTCATTTCCTTCTCGAAATCTTCTACGAAATCCTTTGCATTTCCTTCCCATTCTCCATCCCGCTGGCTGCTTCACTTCAATAAAACATAATATTAAATTCCGGTTTAATGACCCCGCTTTAACAATTTCCTTTACAGTTTACTATAACGGGGGGATTACAAAATGAAGTTACCCAAGATGACGAATTGAAGCATTAAGTGACTATTAAGAAGCATCTAACGAGTGCGATCTTCACATTATGTAACATACAGTCGCATTGAATGTACATAATTTAAAAGGTTATTGTCTTTTTAACCTAAAAAAACTCAGTTTTCACTTAATGACTTAAAGCATAAACTTCGTCCAACTTTTCTTTTGCATGAGACACAACCAATTATAAACACATTCTCTTCTCTTATTTTCTTAATAGTGTACTCTCTTAAATTGCTTACATACAAATATTCAATAGTCATATTATTGTAAAACAAATATCAAAACAATTTTTATATATGAATTAATAAAACAAGTCCTTCTCCTATTAATACAACTATAAAAAGAAACTTTTGAGACTAGTAGAATGCGTAATCTAGCCCTTCCAACATGTTCAAAACCGCCCTTATTTTGCTTTGTTATTTCTATTCAACTACAATTCTAAATTTGACGTCACTTGAACGTCATTCTCTACAACTGATTCTATACATATATATTCTCCATGCACCTTATGTTTCAAATTCGAAAATTCATTTTCACCCCATACAACACTTTTCAACAAGTATACATGTAGAAACGAATCAATTCAACTCAGTATAAATTTAATGATGTTACATTTGTTTTCGTTATCAAGAATTTTCCAAATCCAACTTAGAGAAATAAACTGCAGAACTGCCCCTGCAGATATTTACTGCGATAAAATCCAAAGTAGAAATAAAAGTCTTACTCGGTAATAAACGCAGTAACTAAGTAAATCTTATTAATACTTTAATTTTAAAGTATCATAGTCTTAAAAAATATTTAAGGTAGGTAAATAAAACTGCTTTTATTAATTAGTTTTCTATCCGAAAAGGAATTTTCGAAATCTGCCCGGTAATTTATAAGATAATATCTCTTATAAACAAAGTTGCACATTTCATACTTCTCGTAGGAAGTTGAGCTTCGGAATTGCCCTCCTTTTATCAGTAAGCGGCCTTTAGAGATATTTCCTCCGTGGCAGAAATTCGCTAAGCACAGTAAACAAATCTTTTTTTAAACTGGATGATTTTAGAGATTGCAATTGCAATTTGGCGTGTCTAATAATTCCTTAGGTGGCCCTGCTGCACACATTAGAAAGAATGCTCTATGAATCCCCGATAAGTTCTAAGATTTAACAATATTAAAAAAAAAATAGTTTTAGAATCTATTTCACACATTACGCTCGTTGCTTCTTTTTCTTCTTAATATCATCCCAATAAGCTGCACTTTATCGATAATTTATTTCTCAAACTTCTCTTTGGAAAATTTTTAGAATGCTCCATTTACATTAAGATAACAATATCCCAACAGTTTACAAAATCTTAGCATTTTTGATATTGAATGATATCAAAATTTAATCATACTTAGTCGGTTCTAAATTACAGAAGTATAAATCATTTTTAAGTTAAAAAGAGATTACTAAATTAATATACGGACAAAATATCGGTCAAAACTCTACAAATTTTTAAATTTTCTGGGGATTTTATTTAGAAACGCCGCTATTTTAGCCTATGCCCTATAATATAACTATGTATGTGGCGAATCAACTATGCTTTGCGAGTCAACTATGCTTTTCTTTCTAGTCAAATCAAGTCATAGTGAACTCCTTTGATAAAAATCAGTTTGCCTTAGAAATTCAATTTGATAGGTTTTTGTTCATCTCATTAATAAATTAATAACAAAAATTTAAAAAAATGATTTTCTTTAAAAACAAATCCAAATCGATTTGTACTAACAATTATTTATAGGGGAAACACTATATATCCCCTATAAACAGTTGACCCATTATTTTTGTTTATACTTCAAATATTTTAAGGTACTGAAACAGTTTCAATATAACAATAAATTCAATTCCTTACCTTTGATTTCAATTAACTTTTTCGTTCGAAATGGTTAATACAATAGAAAAATCCAATCAAATTATTGTATTTTTACATTATACATTAAAATTAATGTTCAAGAATTTTATAAACTTTATTAACACATATAACTCAATGTAAAATATGAATCATTATTAACGAATTTATAAAAGTTAATAACATAAATCTTGGTTATAATTTTGGTAATTATTTGTTTTAATACTTATGGTTCTCGATCATTAGCGTGAGTATACTTTTTATTACTAGTCATATTTATTGGCATGTTCTCTCGTGTTAATGTAAACTAGTTTTAATTCAAGTTTGCAACCTAAAAGGGATAAAAAAAAACCTCACTGATCATTATACCTTAACAAATTGCTCAGTTGAAGTTAAAACTTCCTACTTCAACATTAGTATAAAATTACAGCTTTGCACACCGCATGCTGATTATATCTTGGATTGCATTTAAAGAAGAGCTGCGCAGTCACAAATGAAATGTTAAAGGATCAATGGGTGTTCATTAAATCTTCGTTGCATGATGATGGCCCATAAAATCTTTTTCAAAGTTTCGTTTGGTTCAAATGGCAATAAAGAGTTTATCTTTCTGATTTTTGATATAATGTTTGATTGGTAGTTTAAATTACGAATATAGATTCGGATGTAAGACGAATTAGCTGATTCAACGTCAAAATCAATTCACAATTTTCACTTTCACATGCTCAGTAAAACGTCGTTAGTCGCCACGATGAAAGAGGGGCTTAAAATAAAAAGACTAAGATCATCTGCATTAGAATCAATAATGGCGCAACCACAGCGCCTATATTCGATAGGTATCTCTTTTTCCCGAATATTTTCCTTTCATTAAGGGCTCGCTCCAGTTGTTATCTAGGCCGGAAAGTACTGCAATCTGTCACCAGCTTTACATGTGTTAGCAATTCCAATGAACACGACTCTCCAAGCTTGACTTGGCTTGGAATTTTCATTTATCCAAACTTTAAAAATGTCTTTCTCAAAACTATATTTTTCAAATTGGTGTAGCGATTACCCAAAAAGTTCTCTATCGATGAAAATATACACCCTTTTACAAAAATATTATTTGGAACTTGAAACCAAATCTGATCAAAAATTTGATTAAAAAAAAACAAAGGTAAAAATTTACATATACGGATAAAACATTAACTTAAACTTTATATACGGATAAAACCATAAACTTAAACTTTTGAAAAAACATAAGTCGAATATCTATATGAAACCATCATATATAGTTTTTATAATACATATAAAGCATTCAATTAAATCCACTCTATCTTATTTCTTAAAATTCCATCAAGATTTAGGGGACAAAATTAAAAAATGTTTTTTAGGCTCAAAATTATTAGATCAATTATCAGTATGGCTCCAGATTTCGTCGGTTTATATTCCATAAATAGCGTTCTATATCTACCCATTTAATAAATCGTAGGCTAGAATCAAAGACTTATCCAAAATATTCATAAAAACATCTCTTATCGCCTATTTGTACAATTGTATTTAGATTAATACCCACTTAGTAATCAACCATATGGCATTACTTTTTTTACTAACTTATATCATAAATGCTTCCACATTCTAAATAATGAGTTTTATTAATTACGTAACTAACGTATGTACGTACTGCCCTCTTGAAGTACGGTAATGAAATAACAAACCATCTATGGTAAAAAATATGCAGATATTTTATGAAACAACCTTTATAAATAGTATCAGTATTAAATTTGTATAAACAGCAAAATATCGAATCCAGCTTGACGTCGCAATCTGCATCAATTTATCTGACAACAATGTCTGTAAAGAAAATACCTTCAATTTCAAAACAAACATAGTCAGATGTTCAAACCACCCAAGCTTTGTACGGCCATTGTACAAATTTCATGATTTAAAGCAATATCTAAAAAACCTAGAAACTAATCGTAATGTAATTTATAGCTGTCATTTATTTAAATGGTGTAAAAAATCATTACTTTGTTTAAAGTAGAAACACCATTTCCACCAATGAGAATGCAACGCCAGAAAATTGTAATTTCAGATTATCAGTTGGCTCAAAAATGAATTTAACTTTGCTAAAAACGACATTTTCAGCTAGCTTATGTCATTACGGCGAACTTGTCAGCCTACTGTAAAACTAGATAACAAGATAATCAAAATTAAACCATTTGTATGGAAAAAAAAATTAAAAATAAAAACCGCAGATATATTAAACCTTACAAGTCGTTTAATTTAAAGAACTTTTCCGTCAGAAATAAGGCTACCAGCTGACGAACAGTTGATAAAAAAAACGCTGATATTGTGGTTCTGTATTTAGACATACTGCACTTTTAAAAATGCAATAGCAAAAACACACCAATTTTGATCAAAACGTTAAATTGTCATCCGGGAATTATGCAATGTGGAATAGGGGGAAGTACTTTTGTAAATTAAAATATGAAATTCAGTTTACTTTTAGCTAAAACCATACAAAGCTAAAGGATAAGGATAAGTTAAGAGATTCAGTAAGACCTGTTATTCAATGAGGTTCATTAAAACAATCAAGACAATTGCATTAATCATTTAACCAGATCCAGAAGTCTGCATAAAATTGATTTTCGTGAAACTTGTTTAATTGGATTATAATATTTAACACTAAGTATATGTATGTAAGTGGAAATTTTAAAATTCATTGCTTCGAATTTAACAAACGGTTCTTAAATATTGAGGTATTTCGATGTTTAATACTCCCAGAAAACAAATTTTCCTTGACAAATTAATTATTTAGTTATATATTTTTATAACAAATGAACGAAATAATTTCTAACAAATTAGTCTTCTTATTTTTTAAATCGGAATTTAGAAAAGAGATGCCTGATTTTCTAATCAAATAAATAATTTGGGTTTCCAGAAGAAAACTTTTATAAATTCTTATTGTAGCCGGAATGATAAAAGGGAATCACTGTAAACTGATTTATGTTAGATACAATGAAAACTGTGAAACGGTGCAAATAATTTTAGCCAACTTTAGCAGGTGGCCAACTTATAAGGGGATAAATTTTTTTAAGTTCACATTGAATTAAACAACACTTATTTTAGTCTTATTAGCTTCCCATTTGGATGTTGTTGAAATGGATCCTATTTTTTAATTGAAAATTTTGATATAACTATGTATCTCCATTTTCCGAGATCCCTACAGTCAGCATCCATCGTTTTGTGAAAATATGTCTGTGTGTGCGTGTATACGTACGATTCGTACGTAATATTCATGAACTTTTTTTTCGACGACTCCGGACCGATTCCATTTGACGCAAATATGAACACCTGATAAGGTTTGCAAAAAATTTGAATTTGCGCTCAATGGGAAATTAGCAGTGTGGCACATTCGCACTCAGCCTCAAATTGTTTATTATAATATGTGTCATTAAAATTAACAATAATGATAAGCTTATTTCATTGAGTTGGGTATCAAATATAAACAAAATCAAAATTCAAAAATAAAATTCGATGCTTAACAAAAAATAAATGAATAAAACACAAACAGAACCCAGATAAATTAACCCTTTAACTGTTTAAATTTGTTTCGAGAGACTCTTTCTGCCTGCATAATTACTTTGCAGCGAAGACGAGTATACTCGACAAAAATAGAATAAAATTTTTGTGGTGTAAAATTATCTATTATATCTAATTATGACAAAAAATTTTGCCTTTCCTTTTGCTTTTTTACAAAATTTGATTTGGATTCATTTTTAACAAACAAAATTTACTTCATTTCTAAGAAGTGCATATACACTCCACTGGTGGATAAAATAATAGGTGTGAACCCTGGAAATAGTTTCATTAACATATTATCACCCGCCATAATTTCTAAAAAAAACTTCTTCTGGTACCGGGTCAAATAAAAAAATAAAAAAATTTATTTGAAATTTTTTTTAGCTTCAGAAATTTGAATAAAACAACTTTTTATTATCAAAATTATAACTAATTATTATCAAAATTATTACTAATTATAAATTATTATAGCCTGAGAAGCTTTTATAAGCAAGAAATAATTAAGGCTAAGGATAACTATTTAAAGAATCAAATAAAGACCAATTCTAAGGACCAAAGGGCGCTTTGGAAAAGTGTTAAAAAATTTGTGTTGAAACAAAACAATGAAAATCTGATTTCCGAAATTAGTCTAGATGATAAAACTTTTAAAAATACAGATGAAATACCTAATAAATTAAATCGATTTTTTGTAAAAAGTATTTGCGATATTAACAAGAGTATCCCTAATGTGCAATTTACAAGAGTATCCCTAATGTGCCTTTTACAAAAAATAAAATAAAAAACAAATAAATCAAAAAAATTGATTCATTGGTTTTTAATACGAATGCAACTTTTTTTTATCTTCATGACGAGATACTCGAAATTATGAAAAAAAAAAGTGACAGGTGGACAACATATACAGGTATTTTGAAAATATTTCGTACCGGATTTTATTGGTGCCGATTTTCAAATTTTGAATGCGTCGAAAGTTGATGGAAATACTTTCGACCCTGTATCGCTGTAGCATAAGTAGCTCCCGAGATAGTTACTGAAGTTACATAAAATAAATGTCATTCATACTTTTATTAATTTCAAAATCAAACATTTGGCCGTTCCTGCGCAAAAGGGTCATGACGAATATAGAGACGGACACGGACAACCAGGTGATCCAATCAAACAGAACCTTAAAAAATGCCCGTTTTTATTCTTTTCACTCGAATATATCAAAAACCATATTTTATTTATTGAATTGCAGAATAGTTATATGATAAAAATAAGCTTCGAGCCCGCTTTTCAAGTTCAATAATTAAAGAAATGATAATTTCCCCTTTCAGTTTCCCAGAGAATCACAGAATGGCTGGTTGCAATCGCAACAGCTAAAAGAAGCCTTTCTAATTAATACTTATTAAAACTTATCTTAGAACTTCTATGAGACAATTACTGCTATCGGATTTAGAGCTTGGGCAACTAAAATGTTAATCAACAATGTTTATATAATGTATGTATGTACATACAGATATATATAAATTTACTGAAATGACGGCAAAAGAAGTTAATATTTAACAACTAGAATATTTTTTTTATTATAGTGTTATTATTTTCTTTTCTGATAAAGGGAAACTCCAAAAGAGGGGTTTAGATATGCTTCTGACTTGAAATTGTCAAATCTAATAAATGAAACAATTTCATTTCAAGATACAAGAAAGTTCCATGAAAATTGATACTTGGAGATTTTCGGTGTGTTGATTGCTAATCTACGATTAAACTTTGAAAATTCAATATGGCGATGCAATTTCCCTCGAAGTATTATATATGTATTATGTATTATATCTTTCTGGGTTGTTGATTTTGAACTATGTGTGGAAATTTAGACTGAAGCAATTGTCTATGTAGACCGCAAATGACCATGCATATCAAATAAAATAAAAATGCAACTTTTTTATCATTTTACTTCCACTTCCCCTTAAGGTAATCAATGTCGTCATCCTACTTGCAAGGTACAAAGCAAAAGAAAAGTCTCCCACGCAACTGAGCTACTACAAGCACATCTTTTTTAATATACTTGTGTAATTAGCATTTCTACAATAATGTAATAATAATGTCATTCATCTGTTTACCACCTCCAATAACAGAATCTACAATTCGTCCACCCTTTCGCCGAAAAAGTTGGTTGACAGTGGATTTGCCACAATTTTCAACTTCCTGCCAAAAACTAAAACCCCGTGCACCCCACCTACAACTCCCGGGCAAACGCAAACGAATGACAAGGCGAGTGCGAGTGTGAGGCTCGGCCTCGGGTCGGGATTCGGGAAGGCAGCTCACCATCCCTTTCCTCGATGTAAGCAGAAAGTTATTGAATTTTATTCAGAAAATCCCGTGCGATTCTCCACACAGCGAAGAGGAAAGCGCCATCGGAGTTAACGTGACAAAAGCTCTAGCGAACCACCAAAACGGTGCGAGAGGGCATGTCTTGTTTCATTTTCAGCTTTTTATGGAATCGGGAGCGGTGGTAACACGGTAGCAGAATCACCAGCCGCTGGCAGCAGCAACATCAGCAGCAAGCAGCAGCAACCGCAGCAGCAGTGGCCGTCTCAAATCTCAATTTGGGTCCGCACTCCGCAGCATCACACGGCAGCGTGGTTTTATCTTTCGGAGACACATCGACAGAACAAGAACCCCCTGAGGAGCGGCGCGGCGGTGTGTGCACTTTGTGTGAAAATAACAGAACCGCCGCGGTTTGGATCCGGTCGTCGTCGAAGTCGACGACAGCGGCCGCTGGTCGTCTTGCTAGCAAGAATGAAGTTCCGCTGCTGAAAGTAGATCGCATCGACATCACTGAGACGCGAGCCGAGAAGTGTGACCATGTCGAGATTACCACACGATGAACTGTTATTATTTAGAAAAAGCAGTGTACCACACCGCCGCGGACAGGCAGACAACTCAGGCTAGGCCAAACCAGACCAGAAAACCAGACACAACCAGCCCAAACAACAACCCAACGACGTCGAGTGTCGACGACGACGACGGCGACACACAATAAAACAGAGCCACCGCCGCCAAACTGAACGGAGCAAGAACTCAACTCATCAGGCAGCACCGTGCCTTGCCTGTGCCCCGTTCCCGTAGCATAAAGCTGCATACACCCAGAGGAGCACCAGCATAACACCAACACGATGGAACTGATTTAAAAGCATAAAATCCGAACGGAGAACGACACCAGGAGAACTGTTTTTCGAGTGTTCGATAGTGCGCGCATACACCAAAATTAATTAATGATGGATGGATATGGACATATTATCGAGAAACGGCGAAACGGGGTTCGAACCGCAACAACGCGTTCCTACAGTCGCCTCGCGGGAGGAGGGAAGGGACAGAAAAAGTCACCTCACCGTTGCCGTCGTCGTCGCCTCGCCACCGCACCGCAGCCGCGTTCGACTAACAAACATTCACAGAGCAATCAAATAAGAACGAGACACGGCCGCTTTAATTTAATGAAATGAAAAGAAGAGAAAACCGATCGCTTCTTGTCTGCCAGGGGGCGGAGGGCACCTCTCGATGACAATACGATGTAATTTCGATAATTATGGGGAAGAATCTGGAAGCACCGAGAAGAGAGACAAAAAGGGCCAATCTCATTACAGTATTTTTGTTATTGTACATGTACTTGGTACGTAATGAGTTGTGTTAAAAAGACCACTTCCCTCCATGCACCCCCTCAAACTAAAATATTAGGAAAATTCTACACCTGAAGGTGATGCTGGGTTTGTTTACACCCTTGAAAAAATAGGCTCCTTCAGGACTCGAACATGACACGCTAGCGATCCGTGAGAAATATAAAAACTTCGTTATTGTATAGTTTTAAAATCCGCCCGGCAGTAGCCGCAGCTAAAAGTATGGCTTGAAAAAAGCCAAGAACCCGAGACACAAGTTTCCGTGAAATTTGAGGTAAATGACAGAGAACAGTTAACGCACACACCACAGTAATTATTGCATATCATTTACGCTCTTGCACAGAAAATATACCGGCGTTCCCGATTGGCGATATGTGTGGGGACGGAATTAAACCTACACAATTAAACCGATGAATTCCCCACGACCACAGCCGCGCACCGACGGGCCAAGAGTTGGGTAAAATTGTAATAAAAAAAAATAATAAAATAAAAAAGATTTTTTTCCTAATACTCTCCGTTCCGGCCAAAAGTCTCCAAAAACCACAAAAATCCGCACATCGTTTCGAGAAAATCACTGGACGATCGAAAAACGGCTAAAATTGGGCCACAATTTGGCAAAAACGGGCCGTAGTCAAAACGTATGAATTTATAAAATCGCCATCTTATGTTTAATTTACTTGAGCATTCTGTTGTTTTTTTTTTTTATTTCGTCTTTTTCCTCTCATCATTTGAACTGTCTTCGGTATGTCTCCTGTTAATTCTATCCCATTCTCCCTCGTTTATGTACGTTTGTTTTTTTATTTCATTCTTCATCATCTGTCTTCAGATATGTTCAATTTTGATAACTCCGTCTCTGTCTCGGTCGCAAATGAACGAAGCATACATGCACCACTACACTGGCACCCGAGTAAGCACACAGAGCACCAGGGAAAAAAGTTCTCTGAACGAAAAGCAATTTCTGCCCGTCCATTGTTACAAAGTCCCCCAAAAACCGACATTTCGCCAGAAATTCGATTCTCTGCGGCCCTTGGTATGCTTTTTGCTAGAATTTTAGGTGGAAATCGTTTTTCTACTTACATTTCAAGCGGCAGGTCGATGCTCTTCACCGAAATCCTCCTAATTTACATGGGAGGCGATGCCACCAGCTGCTCCCCTTTCTTTTCCTCGACGACGACGGGGCACAAGTGGCCTCATCCGTACGAAAAGCACCGCAAAGAATTGCACGGCGCGTCTCAATTTTATTCAAACGCACTCACAACTACTACGAACGGCCAAAAACACCAGACACACCACCACCGTCCTCTCGTCCTTAAATCGCGATTGTAACTTTTCCTTAATCCTCGAATTCCGCTGGTATATCACTTTTATTTGAAAAATAATAATAATAAACTTCTCGTCCCTGCGCTATCTCGGAAAATTTAATAAACAAATCCCGGAACGCCGCAAGCACTGACCCTCAACGCCGAAACACTGCGCTCCACCACCTCCTCCACGGAGCGAATTTTCCAAAAAGTGAAAAAAATTTTTTGAGGAAAAAATGAAATCTCGCCGAAATCACTGGTAGACCCTCAAAAATTGCATTAAATTCGGTAAAACGGCCCCAGCCTGAACCGAAACCAAAACAATTAATCTCCCCCCGATCGGCCGAAGCTCCAACTTACTTTCTTGGCTTTTTTCGCAGACAAGTCTTGCTCTCGCTGGCGAGTTTAAATGATGAATTTTTCTACCTGGATTTTCGCACTCAAGCTGTGTATTCACTACGGTAAAAATACGCTCCTACTGTAGAAATTCGGTTAAATTAACTAATTACACATGATTTTTCTCTAATTTTGTCTTTAATCTTCCGACTACTGAATTTTTCTCAACAAAACGTACGCACCACATCAAAGCCCTCCATTTTGTTTTTAATCGTGTCCGTGTGTAATCGCGACGATTATGGCTGCGGCGCGGGTACCGAATACAACACTAGCGACATGCCAACACTGGTGTTGGTGGTCGTAAGCATAAAATGCCAAGGGAAGGTGCACAAATTTTTCTTCACATGCCTTTTTTCATATCGCTTCCAGCACGGCCGGTAAGGCAGTTCGATTAGTGCACGGGTGGTTCTTGTCTTCACTTTGCTTGGCACGTTATTGGTTACATTTATTTAAATTATTCGTGTTTAACTGCATTCTTGTGCATCGATTTACAAATTTAAATGAAATGTCTCACCTGCCATCAATTAAAAGGGTATTAAAAGGGTTATTTTTTATATTAATTGATGCATGGAGCTTTTTTAAAGAAGCTATGTTACAGCGGTTCCCGTTAAAAGCTTTTTGTTAATTCCAAACTTTGCATATTTCAAGGGGTATAATTTTTCATGCTTTCGAGCGGCAGAAATATAAAAATCTTTTCTAACCTCTTCATGGACCAATTCTTTGAAGATAGTTTTGATTTTTTCTCTTACTGTTTTGTATCAACTCGACAGATTTTCAATAAGCAAGAAAGAATTGGAAAAGTATACACAAAAAAAAAAAAAAATTAAATCTAAATATTTCACCGTTAAGCACTATTACTAAACAAATAGAAAACTAATATAAAATTTGTAATTTCGAATTAATGGCATTTTATCATTCCTTCTTTCTTCTATTTTGTTTTACATGCTAGAAACTTATTTTTATCGAAACGAAATTTCTAAAATCGGTTACAAATTTTTGGAGAAAGTGCTAAAAAATTTTAATTCTGTGATTTTAATTGAATATTCTTGGATTGTTGTACTTTCGATTAAAGCATAAATAAAATGAAAGCCACCTGCCGAAGTCTTTCTTCATTCGACGATATAGGCACTTTCAGAAGACAACAAATTTAATATTTTTATCTTACTATATAATTTTCATTTCATTTTATATAAAATAAAACGAATTGCAAAAAAATGATTTAATTCACCACATTAGGTTCATTGCTTTTTATCGGCATAAAATAAGAATTCACATAATTTGAAGAAACCATTTCACCCATTAACGATTAAGAATTTACAACAACTGCATTTACCTTAAATTATTTTATTAGTAGTAATAGTTTGAAGAGTGTGCGGTAATATTTTTTTCTATCCCAGTTTTTTCTTTTTAAAAGGTTGACTTTTTATATCATCGTCATCGCTATTTTCACCAATTTTTTCAAAATCGAAATCATCATCTTCATCTTCATCTTGAGTATCGTTTTCACTTTCTTCTGATGATGATAAAATTGTTGGTCCTAAATTTTTCACGAACATTATCGTTTTTCCTAATCGTCGTGACTCTGAAAATGTATAAAAAATATCAAAAACATAAGAACAACTTCAAGATCTATGACACACCTGCTTTGAGATACAGCGATCTACATAAGCTGGAAACTGCACTTTTGCCTTGCTCTTCACTTAAACCGAATATTAGAGCCCTGCAATAAATAACGACAAAAAAGAATGGTTTTGGAATTTTGTGTAAAATGCAAGATGCTCATGAAGGCCGAAAAATTATTACATACAAATTTGCAACATCGTAAGGTCCCCGTAGTTCATATTCATTCGTTGCACCGCTCGAAAAAATTATGTTTTTTGATTTTCCCCTCACGTGGTAGTTGTGTGCGATTTTAATCATGTCTTTCCGAAAAGTGGAGTCAACGATCGCTGGGGCGTATTTTAATTCGAAGCACATCCCCCTTTTGACCGCAACCTGGTAAGTTTTCCTGTTGATGGATAATTTGCCGTCCTCTGGATCACAACACACAATATCGCCGTTAAAACTCGTGCAGCAATGCTGAAAATCAAAAATTTCTCAATTTTTTGCCTTAAAACAACGTGTGGGAGACGTAATCCCCTTTCTGTGCCTAAAATGAAGACCTCGTATCAGACACGTGATGTCTTGTTCTGAACAAAACTGATAAAATCAGACATGGGATTGATGTTAATTGTTAATGAAATGAAACAATAAAATATAATTATAGGGTTAAAGAAATAATTATTTTTAATATGTATGACTATGTTTGAAATGAATTATGTGTTTAAATGCCAAAGCTTTTCTTTTTTTCAGAATGACAAATTTAATGCTTCTTAGTTTTAAGGATTGAACAGTAAAATGTCCGTTAAACGATTGGAGAAAGTTTTTTTAGAGACGATCCATAGGAATGAACGAATTTTTGTGTTGATATTAATTATTATTATTTGTACTCTCGCGTTGGTCCTGGCTGTCAGCTCCTCATAAAAACAATAAGAGTTTTAAGCTTTACGCACCTTTAAAATTTAATATTTCTCAAAAGGAGCTTATTTTCACTACTACTTTTTTACCTAATGAGATATAATTCAAATTCAGTTTCATTACACAAAAATGCATAACAAACAACGGCGTGTTGCTCTTCTATGGGTAAATCTGATTTTATTAAAAAGTAAATGCCTTAGAGGTATTATCTATATATTAATACGTGAAGGGAAATCTTTGGACCCCTTTTTAAGCAAATTGCACGGACTGAGGAGTTTGAGATTTTGCATGGTTAAAGTTTATATAGTGAAGAAGTGCACAAAGCTAAAATTTATATATAATATGTGTTATAAATACATTAAATAAAATAAAATAAATTCATTATTTACGTTCATACTGTCTATGTCGAACGCATAGTAGTCTGTGGTCAAACTGTCGTAATTTTATTATTGAAAGTGCCAATTTCAAACACATTGTAGGCTGTGTACAGTCGTATTTTTCGTAGTAACCTCGGTAGGTCGAATTTCGACCACAGGGCGACCACTAGTGACTATGAAAGTACTAATTTTGGTAGAATTAAGGACTATTTCTCACGGGGAACTACTAGCATTTTCGACTTACTTTTAATATGTTCAGGAATGGAAATTTTTGAGACGTGTCTGATTCTAGGTTTGTCGACTTTTAGAGCATTATTAAAACATCAATTTTACTTACAGTCAAAGCAGCTTCCGTTTTGGGCAGACCAGCAATGAGGTGATATTTCTTTAAATTTGCAGAGTTTGTCTAGAAAGAGCCTAAAGTAGCGAGTGCAATGAAAAGAAGGCCGCAAGTTACCATCGCATGGGAAACAGCTGGATCCGAATAAATTATAGTCACCCTGTGCAGGATCTTCAGACTCCCCTCGAGCTCCTTGGCGAACTCCGCGTCCACGGGGGCCGGGAAGAGGTCGCTTTGCTTCTTGGAGGTGTCCCTGTTCGCGTGGTCGTACGTCTGCTCGATGGCCACGGTCCGGTACCCAACTGTGAACAGAACTTTGTGTCAGGCGCGAAATTTAACAGAACTTAGTTTTATCGTTACGTTCAATGAGTTCATTAAGGATGCCGATCATCTCCTTCTTGTTGCTGTTGTATGGCACGCAAAAATCGTAAAATCCTTTGGTTACTTCCATTTTAAAACCGGCGTGAATCCAACGTAAATAAACAGACTGACAGTTCTCAGCACGTGCGCTTTTGGATGACAATTTGGTACAGTCCCAAGGCAAGCTGATTTAAGCAAATATCACAACCCCTTCTTCTAGTAATGAACCACACCTCGCAGCCTCAACTGAATACGAATCATTCACTTTAAGGACAAACGCGACACCTAGTGAGCATAACACAAATTATATGCCCCGTTGAATGATCTTTAGAAGGGTCAATCTGGTTTTAAAAATTGAAAAAAACAAATATTTGGAAAAAAAGTTTATACTTTTGAATAAATCTTGTTATTGACAAATTCACGAGATGCGGTAGTTGTTCAATTGCTTCAATCTTTGCAAGATATATAAAATAAACAAATACTTGTCAAAGGCTAGTCGGACTCTCGCATTCATGGATCTATACCTACAATGGAAAATTCTAAAAATTATTTATGTAGTAAGTTTTTATTCATGATCAGAAATTATCTCAACTAAGTCATTCCAATTCTTTTTTTAAAGGCAAATTTTTAATACACACGTTTATAAATTATTTACTTTCCCTATTGCTTATTTAGTATTTGTTGCTTAAGTAAGTACAGAGTATGAGTAATATTGTAACTCATAGCTTCTAGTTTTTTGATTCACCTCACCTGATAAAAAAAAAGTGTCCAAAGGCCATGAATTTGATGGCCTTCCAAATTTTAATTTAAGTAAAACTGAAATTTTAGAAAAATGTGCTAGTAAAGCTCTTCCAACGATAGCTCATAATAATAGGAAGAATTAAAAATTGTTTCCCTCTGTTTGCATATTTGACGTCCCTAATGATGATTAAAAATAAAAATAATTTGAGAAATTAAAACTTTCCATGCGCATTTAGAGGTTATTTTTGAATGATTGGAGAAAATATTAATTCATTATTGTAATTAAAAAGAGGTAGTGCTTAAGTTATATTCCTTTTAATTGAACTAAATAAAATCATTTTGTATAAAATAGATACTACTTATTGTATTTCCGTAGAATATTTGATCTCTTCTGTGATCAGAATTTAATGCATTTTATCTGTAAGCATTATATTGTAAAACACCAAAACTAAATGCAATTAAAACAAAAAAAGCGGCTCAAAAAAAACTCAACTGACTTACACATTGAGGTTGTTAATTTCACCTAAAATAAAACGTTTTAACTAGAATATAGGACATAGTCACACATAGCTCTTTGAGATACAACGGCTCACCAGATATAGCGCTTTAAAGAATGAAGAGGACGATATTTTAATTCTAACTTTGATATTTTTCGTCATAGTTTTCTCGCCAATTATTTTCTGATTTCCAGAATTTGCCGAATCTCGACGTAAATTCGAAACCATAACGCATCCGAGGCATAGCCGAAAGCAAAGCTAACCGCTGGCTCGCAGGCGGGTCCTTTCGTGGGTTCGAACTCTGCCGAATGAGGTGCCAACTTTTATGCCTTCTCCCAATGGAGTTACTGTTTTATTCATTTATTTCTACATATTTTTATAGACAAAAAAATAAATACACTAAGGTGAAATTATTTAGTGGCCACTTTTTCTTGCAAAAACTCTACTCAACTTATTTCACAACTCACACTTTGATAACTACTAACTTGCGTACGCACTTTACTTTATCCAGATAAAAAACATTCCCGCGTTAATATAGAAATTTAAACACAATTCTACAAATGGCGCATTTTTTAGTGAATAAAAAATCAATATATGTAGTCTATCCTATCTCAAAATATTTATTGAAATTCATTGTTTTCTGAACCTGTTTTTCGGCGAACGGTGTGGGTCCCTTGTTTTTAAATGAAGGAAATAATGGACCCGCTTTATTTATAAACATATTTTAGAGACGCAAATGCGGAATGGGAAATCCATTTCGATGGGTGTTTCAGCATGATAATCACTCGAAACACATATCGAAGCTGGTAAATAAGAATAGGCTTCATGTTCTTGTTTTGGTGGCTCAATCACCAGATTTGAATCCTGTTGAAAACGTCTTGGGGATCCTTCAACGGCAAGTCTCAAATCAGCGTATCCGGAATAAAATTTAAATTTTTAAAGAAAAATAATGGGAAAGCATATCTTAATCTACTATTATGAATTTAATAGCGTCTATGCCACAAAGGTAATGTGGAGGTTATTTAAAATAAAAACTACTTTACGCAGTACTAGGCAATTTAGTTTTAAACACTTACATGTACCGAATTTCGTTATTTTTTAAATTATTTTCATTATATTGAGTTGCGAATCTGTAATGTTTCATGACAGAAAAAAGTAGGATAAAGCTTTTTATTTTCTATTAAATGAAATGAGGAAAAACTAAATTAAGTGTTTGTACTGGAATGCTTGCAATTGTTCTGCACAACACTGTATTTATATTTTGTCCATGAGTGCATAAGAGATTGTTGAAAAGATTGGATATTTATAGTACGTCAAAAGGGTCGAAATCTAAGAGCCCTAAATAATAAAAAAATGTATATTTTCTAAAAAGTAAAACGCCAAAGTAATTTAATAAGGATAACATAAACTAGTATTAAAGTAGTAGTAAAGAGATTAAGTGAAATTTTTCGTATTTCCCAAAAAAAAAATATGAAGTAATTTTTTGTAAGAAACACTATCTATTCGATTTATGTATCTGAAATTCGCTCACAACGTTCTATATACTATTGACGGTATTACTTGTTAACGGTCCTACATTAACATTTAAATTATCATATTTAAAGAAATCAATTTTATTTTAATATTTATCAGTTTCCTTTTAATATGAAAAATAAATTAGTTTTATGTGTAATATATATAGTACCTACCTATATTTTATAAAAAAAAAAGACCGATTATATTTGACCGGCTCACAATACTGACCATCAAATCTTGTTATTTCAGTTCAGAATAAGTTAACAAACAAAACTTTTAAAAACAAGTTATTTCTGATCTCAGGCTGAACTGAGGTTTGAAGTTTAAAAATAATGGTCAATTTCATTAGAAAGTTAATTTTTTCCTAGGTTTCTTAACTATTATCACACTAGTGGCGTTTAAAAGTCAATCGAGGTCATTGTAATTAACAGATGTTCATGAAAGTCGCACAAGGTCAAAAATTCGTTATTGTAATTAGGAGCCAAGAAAGTTTATTGAAGTCGATTAAATCCTTTTAAATGAGAGATTTATTTTAAGATGTGCCAAAAATCTATTGTGATCCTTTGAGGTAAAAATATGCAAGGAGGTCACAAACGGTAAAAAAAAAAAACTAATATTAGCATTAAATTAAATTTTTTGTCTCCAATGAAATTCTTCTTTTGTAATATGCTCACAAATTTAAACTTTGCCATTTCAAATATTTTGCTTAATCTTGTATTTGGTTCTCCGGTGTGCAGTTTTACTAACCATAAGTAGTAGCCAAAGTTTTAACTAGAATATACATATGTAGGACAGGGTCACGCATAACATAGCTCTTTGAGATCTAATGGTTCACGAGATATAGCGCTTCAAAGAATCCGCCAATTATTTTCTGATTTCCAGAATTTGCCGAATCTCGACGTTAATTCGAAACCATAACGCATCCGAGGCATAGCCGAAAGCAAAGCTAACCGCTGGCTCGCAGGCGGATCCTTTCGTGGGTTCGAACTCTGCCGAATGAGGTGCCAACTTTTATGCCTTCTCCCACTGGAGTTATTGTTTTATTTATTTATTTCTACATCTTTTTATGGACAAAACAATAAATACACAAAGGTGAAATTATTTAGTGGCCACTTTTTCTTGCAAAAACTCTACTTAACTCGACTCACACTGTGATAACTACTGACTTGCGTACGCAAAAATGAATCGAAATATGTACAAAGATATATTGAATGAGGTCCTCTTAAAATTTGGTGATGATATAACATAAGGAGTTTGGATTTTTCAACATGACAACCTTACCGTACCTGTATCTAATGTTACAAGAGAGCACTTGATGGACCATTTTGACTGAACCACAAACAGTCAGAATATAATGGAAATACCCTCGAAGTGTGTTTTTATCAATGGGACACAGTTTGTGAACGTCAAGAGCCTTAAAACGCAATTAATTATGAATGGGGAATACTTGAACGAAATATAATAGTAGGCGTTATAAACTCAATGCTTGGGCGACTTGCCGAAGTTATAATAATCCTAGGATCTCATACGATATATTAATTTTTATAAGAAATGCAATACCGCCTCGATTTGTTAGTTTTTGTAATTAAAGTTGAATTTGGTCCTATATTTATTTCGTTCTAAATTGATTGATTTTGCTCCATTGTCCGTCATTTGTATTTCCTGCGATTTTCTTCATGTTCCCACAATGGTTTGGTGAAAATTGTGGAAAATCCAAGAATTTCTACCTGCTGGAAATAAGGAAAATGACTGTTTACTTCGATTTGCCATTTCACAGAAATGAGTTCTCGTCACCTTCACTACCCAATTTCAAACGAAACGAAATTGTGATAGAAAAATGTCATTACAAGTTAAATATCTTGGGGAGTAATTTTTTTCCCATATTAGTCATTTTTGATCGCAAATGAAGGAGAAATCATAAGAGGGCTAAGGGTTTCAGTGTGAAAAAAAAAGCGATGCGCAATTTTTTGTAGAAAAATAGATAGAGCAAATCGATTGAAACCTTTCGTATATTATTAAGTATGATTTCAACAATGCTCAATAATTATTCTATGTAAAAATATCGACAAACAAGGCGGTAACGGAGCTTTTCCAAGAGAGTCTTTGGCAATAGATGATTTGCGGATTCCACTGTATCTCAGCTGGAAATTATCTGAAGTAAAAAAAAACCATTAAAATTTAGTCAAAGTAGTCAAGTCAAGTATTTTGAAATTGTTGGTGGCAATTTAAAGTAAAAACTGCTATTTTTTACGAAAAATTTCTCCATAAGAAACAACGAAAAGAAAAAAATCGGTTCTTAAAAGTGCAAACCCTTACCCTTACCTACATAGACTACATGTATCATTTTTACGTATTATAAACGTAGTTTTTGGCTGATTTTCATAGTTTATATTAATGAATTGAAAAGTTTTAAAGTAGGTATGTATGGTGTATACATACATAAAATGTTATTTTGCCGAACAAATTATAAATTGCGGCTCTCCCGGGTAGACAAAAATTCTAAAAATTTCTAAGAAGAAACATTTCCCAACTTTACTCATTATGTAGGATCCTACACCCCGCGGGAAATCTTAATAGAAGAATGAACAGGCCTTCAGTAGCAGAGGATGTTGGAGCTGGGCGAGGAGATTTTAAATTTTACTCATTATGTGAATCACTTACATTTTACTGGGTAAATTCGAACCAAGAATCGAGCGATTTAACATAGACGTACGATGTCCCATGCAGTAAATTAATTCAACATCCCTAAGAGTGAAGCCTACACTTAAGCTTAATGTCGCTCATATATCAATACCATGGCTTAGCATAGAATCTACAAAAATTAATGATGATTTCAGTGACCCAGAAAAGCGATGGAGCTGAATATCCAAGCTCTCCCTTACAATGTGAAGTAACTAGAAATATGGTCAAATTTCGCTTTAATTCAGAGAATTTTTCTTCCAGCTTTTATCAACTAATTGTGTTGTTGTCGTTGAAGTCTATAGAGCAATCGATTTCAGCTCCATTGGTCTTATTATTTCTTTGGCTGCTCTTCTGCTCTTTTTCCTGGTGAGTTTTAGCTTTTTCTCGCCTGGTCTTAATTAGAAATTTGTGGCCTGGACAGTCTAAATCTTCATTGTAGCACTTGTCTCTGCAGCATATCCTGCACAACTTGAACTCACACTTAAATCCCTAAAAATTATCTCGTTTTTTTAAAGTACCATAAGGAATAAATGACCCCGAACAAACCAAAGGATTAGTGCAAATTGCACAAGACTCCAGATTACGATCATGTTGCCCTTCGGGCTTACAAGGCCTGCGGTTTTTTCTCCGCAGACGTTTCATCTTCTTCCTAGAAATTTCATTTCCTTCGTCATCGAAATATTGCCGTTTAACTGTTTGGGGATCCTCGGCGATGCGCACCTTTTCCTCAATAATTTTCTTATGCTCCTCGGGAGGGGGACGGATGTACGGCTGGCAGAGCCACGGAGGCAGTGAAAGATTGTAGTCCTAACATAAGTAGATTAGTTTTGTTTTATTGAGTTTGAAATTTTACTTACGTCGGATATTTGCCTTGCGATAGCAAGGTCGACTTCTTCCGGTTGGTAAATCAATTTTCCCTCGTGGAAGGGCTCATACTTGTCCTTGAGGTCGGCGACAACTTTTCGAAACTGAGGCATTTCTCTAGCCACAGCAAGGGCTTCTCTGATGGCATCGTTGGGTTTCAAGTTTAATCTGACAATATGCGAAAATTAGTTGAGGGCTTAATGGCTTGAGAAAGTGCACTTACAGCTGATGGAAAAGTTTAAATAAGTGGCCTCGAATGTACGAGATGGGGCACGGGTAGAGTTCTACAAAATCCAAATATTCGTTCGCCATATCCCAGGTCTTCGGAATAACTCCGTTGAAAATTGCCGGATTATAGAGGTTTCCCTCGGCCGACATGACTCCCTGAACGCCGGTCGCCTCCAGACACCTATGCACGTCCTCCAAGGATAAAATGTTCCCATTGGCAAACATCGGGATTTTGATATTCTGTCTAAGAAGGATTATTAGGATTTAAAGTTAAGCATCGTGCTTCGAGGGAGGTACCTCACTTCGCGGATGTAGCTCCAGTCTGCCAGCCCGGTGAGTGGTCCCTTCTGCTCCCGAGTGCGTCCGTGCACAGTCAGCAGCTGGCACCCGGCAGCCTCCAGCATCTTTACGTATTTTATCGTCTTCGCCCTGTCGCTAAATACCCGCACTTTGCAAGTCACAGGCACAGACAACTTCTCGTGGAGTGTTTTTACTGAAATTTTATTTTTGGTTCTATTAGTAAGAGTTTTTAATAGATAAATATTCAATCTCAAAGCAATATTTCAATACCATTCTACCTACTTAATTAGCTATTTTTCTGTCTATTATGCCATAACGTTGTGCTGTAATGCAGTTGTACATAAAATAGTAGAAACTACTATTTATTTGTTACTTAGATGGATCATTAGATGAGATATCGCTTGGCAGTAAACAAGTCTAGCGCAACAATGTTCTAAGTTATTACAATTTTGCTAAAAGTGTAAGTAACTGGAAATTTATTTAAAGCACTATTTTTAAATAAGGAGATATTTATTTTTTAGCAATGATGTTTATTGATTAAGTAATTAACAAGTGGGAAAATCAAAAACTTTTAATCCCACAATTCGGGCAGCCATTATTCATCTTTGACAAGCAAAGTATCGACAAACCGCTAGTAATTTTATTTGCTCAGTAAATATGATTTATGGTAGGTACTTTGAACCATTTCAAAAGACACGGGATAGTAGAACAAGTACCGCGCAGAAAGAGACCTTTTGAAAACTTTTCTCCTAAAAGATCGTACAATTATCAGGGCTTCAAAAAAGACCCTCGAAAAATTTCTTCTGATATTCACCAAAAAAATGTTTCTACTTTTCGTCAGTCCTATTTTCAAAATTGAGGGCATCCTTGCAAAAGAGAAATATATGGAAATACTGATAAATGTAATGCTGCTGCGGGCTAAAGAGAATTTACATGTAATATGGAAATTCCAGTAAGATAATACTCCAAAGCACATGGCCAAGCTTACAAAATGGTTCTTTCGGGACAGTCCGATAGAGCATCTCTGAGTACATATAAAAAATTTAGTTTCTCAGCAAAATGTGGCGAGTCAGTGTTTTGAAACATTTTTTTATCAAGTTAGCTAACTTTCACCTGATAATTATTTTATTCAATTTATCCGAAAATATTTTCAGTCTTCACTTTTTGTTTTTACATTCAAGATGTCTTTAAAATTTAATTTATAAAAAAAGATTTATACAAAAAAATATAAAAATAATAAAGTTATAAAAAAAGGTGAAATAAAAATAAAATATGGGATCAATTATAATTCCCATAAAGATATTGAAGTAATGATGAATTATTTAATGCAATTAAGAGATCATGGGAAAACATTCCTGTGGAGAGATTTAGGCTTTTAATTTTGGCAATTAGAGGAAGATGAGAAACAATAAATTTCCGAAAAAGACTTGCCACAAAGGTTTAGTTAATTCCCTCTACAAATTTTGAAATAAATATAGTTTTGCCATGATTAGATATATGCATGTATTTTTTCTAATTATTTGTCGAACTTAGTTTTGATAGAAGTATGAATTCATATTCAAAAAGTGTTTAAAATAGTTGTAAAGAGGTGCAATTCAATTCGATTTTATAGATAGATATATGTAATAGATTAGTACTCTAAAACATCCGATTATTTCAATATCCGGATATCCAAAATAATTTCAGCCTCAAAATCCGAAATAATTTTGGATTAAGGGTAGGACATCTTGCCTATTCAGATAATATTCCGACTAGATCTCAGATTTTACCTATATATTCAGATAAATTGGATTACAGATACTAGAACCAGATTTCTTCCTTTATTTCAGTTGTGATTTTACTATTCTTTAATTTCACCTGTTCAGTGGTGAGATTTTGCCGCTTATTTGATCTACTGGGATAAAGTGTAAATATTTTTCGTTAGACAGAAAAAAATATTGAAAAAGCTTGAAGATTGTAACTTCAGATTTGAATCATTTAAATGTACATTTCGATATCCTACATGCTCGAATAGAGACAAAATTGCGGTCGACTGATGTTAATTTAATTTAATTAATTAAATTAATCACGTAAATAATTTTCATTTTAAATTATAATTTAACTATTTTTCTAGCTTGTATTTTGCTTTAAGAGGAGATAAAGTGAGTATAACAACTTATTGGAAAATTGTACCTGAATAAATGTACCTGCTCAGTACTTATTCAGTTCAATTACTTCTGAACTAAACAAGAAAAATTGCCAATCGCACTACATTGTGTGGAATGCGAAGATATTTGTTTTGGATCTTCTATCGTTGCACGATTGCAGGTAATTGAACCAATAAAACGTGCACTCAATATTTAAGTTAATTAAATTCTTTCAGGTACTCACTCCCGTCTTATCGAACTGCTATGGCTTGTACGACAGTCAAGGACGCTGCTCCCAATTTGCCGCAATTATTAAAATGTTGGAAAAACAACGAGTTTTATAAAGAACTCGATTCAAGATTTGAGCATGACTTGGCTCTCAAAACTTGAACTTTTCTCCTCAATGCTTAGCACACGATTGGAGACACCCAGCCCGGTGCAGAAAGGTTCCTTTGAAAAAGGGAACTTCTTCAGCATACACCTTCCTGTCGAAAAGTTAAAGATCCAGAGCAAATTTGTATTCAAGATGGGACAGAATAAATTGCGAAAGTTTTCCTTTTTTCCCTGAATCCGAAGAACTCCCAGGAAATCGTGCAGTGGAGTTTAAGTGGTGGCCTCGGTTGGGCCCTCTTCGAAATGAAACCGAAAAAAAATCAATGAAAGGTTCAATCTCAACGCCATGCCTTAAAAGTGCGAACGAGCAACTTCCTGAAGGCACCCGCGTATTCCGATGGCCGCGAGGAGCACCACTTTAAAGTTTATTAGCGCTCCTCACGGCTCGAGATGACGTTGTTGGGAGACCGGTGGGCGCCAACTAAAGTTCGTTACTCGCAACAAGTACGGGGGTAAATGAATAATAGAATTAGCGCCCCAAATCTCATAAACTGGCTTTGTGGGGATATTCACTTCGAAGATAATTCGGAAAAGGTGAGGGTGGAGATCTCCTTAGCATTATGCAAATCAGGCGCATCATTCAGTTCATTACGAATGGCATTAGTCGCCAGTAATTTCTTGAGTTGGCTAGGAGTGGGACTGACTGGAAAATTATTACAAGAATCTATTGCAAATTAGGTTGATCAAAGGGGGAGAACGCGATATATTATATATGTATGTACATATGTTGTTTTGTCGCCCAAAAGGTTATTTTTAATGAAATTGATATTATTTAGAAAGAACAATTTTAGAAATCATTTATATTTGATCTTTTTAACCAGATTCTCTCCTCCATGTAGAAGGCTAAAAAGAAGCCAATTTTCACGATTATATTTTTCATATAAATTTTATATGTGACATTATTAGAATAGGTGTATAGGTCTTGAATAATAAGTTTTTGAGTGTTTAAAAATACTTTTTATTATTATTATATTATTATTATTTTTTGTTTTAAACAAAATGGCGCCGATGTACTACTATACGTTTTTTTGGAAACAGCATTTTTGAACGCCAATTTCAAGATAGGTATCTCAAAAACTATTTTATTTAGAGTGTTCAATTTTTTCGTACGTTCAATATTACTATAACATTTTGAATATCTACTGAAAAAACATGGAAAAAAAATATATTAAGCTCCAAATTTCTTCTAAAACAACTCCATTTTTAAATTTTTTATATAGTTGATAGGTTCATCTAGAAATTCTACAGCTTATTAAAATTACCGTTTTGTGTAAATGTTCCAGAAAGCATTTCAAGGGAGCTAGACTGCACACCGATTGGACATTATCGCTTCGACATTTTACGAAGCAATGCGTGTATCGGCGCCATTTTGTTGTTAAAAAATAAATAAAAAATATTTTTGACCACTTAGAACATTACTTTACAAGACTTTAATACTTTAAGAATGTTAAAACATAATGATATTTCTATGGAAAAATAAATCAAAATGAAAATTTTCTTTTATTTAAGTTTTCTAGAAAAAATTCTCCCTTAAGAAGACAAGGTAATTTTACATCAGTCGAAAACTACAATTTTTTGCATTACAATATTTTGTAATATAACATAATATTTGAAAAAAATTATATAGGCCAACAAACAATATTTAACCCTTTCGGCCCCATTGGGACATATAAATCCCAACGCATACTCAAATATATGTTTTATTTTTTCAAAATATTTTACCATTTTTAATGTTAAAAACTCATATCCAAAGGGTTAAGGATGTATTTTGGGCCCCTGTTATTGTTAGCGAGTCGCACAAATTTCATTTGAATCAAAAGAAGCTTACAAAAACCCTTTTTGGATAAAAATTTACAAAGTCCCTGAATTTTTAATAAATTCATTTCAGTTACCTTTGATTTCAGTTAATTTTCCCTCACGTAAAATCAAAATAATTCGAATGGATTTTTCTATCGATTAATTTTAACCACAAAAAAATTAATTACAGTCGAAGGTAACTAAAATGATTTCATGAAAATTTTAGTAACTTTATTAAGGAATTTTTATCCAAAAATGGCTTTTGTAAGCTTCTTTCGAATCGAATGATATTAGGCGACTCGCTAACTATAATAGGAGTGTTGATTTTAATTTTTCAGTCGCCAGATATTTGTTACGATCCTTAACATGAATGTTGGTATTATTAATTTTTCGTAATAAATAAATAATAAAAACTTTTAGGCCTTTAATCGTAAGAGTTTATTATGACTTTAAATCGTTATGAGTTAAGTTGAAAAGTTAGTACCACGAGAATAGATTTCTAGTGACAGTTTTCTATTGTAATTTGTAAATTTATCAAGTCTACTAATATTTATGCATTGTGAAAAGTCGAGTATGTTAACAATGTGAATAATAGATATTTTTGTAAATATTATAAATTGTGAATTATTTTCATTTCTCAGAAGAAGATTACTCAGCAACAAAAAGCAGTTTGCTACTGGTGGAAAAAAAATATTTAAAAAAATCCAATTAGGTACAGAAATTTTGTAAGTAAGGAATTAAACAGCTTGGGCCCTTTAAACGTTTCATATAAAGTGATATTTGGCCATAAATTTTTTATTTAAAGTGTGGATTGATCTAAAAGCGAAGCTAAGGAAAATCTATTGCAAAATAAAAAAGAAATTATTAACAGAGGTGGTGGACCTATTGTATACCTTATACTTTATTTATTTGCTTCAGCATTAGTTTGATAAATTACCACTGGAAGTTTCTATTACAAAATAGGAAGAGTCGATTTCTACACGCGATGCGATGACTTTTCTATATAGAATCCAAAAAAGTGGAGTCGATATATTAACATCGACTCCTGCAATAAGGCTCTTAGTGAGAATGGCTACGGGCACCCTATCATGTGCGTGCCCAGCGTCTAATATTAAAGACACACATTATTCTACCCACCTTAAAGACATGTCTACGAATCTAGAAGAGATCTTGAGATAGTCCTAAAAAATCGTCAAAATAAGATTTCACCGTGAGTATGACTCTTATTCTAAATTATTCCCCTAAGCATTTTTCCATTTGTTTTGCTGTCCCAAAACAGCACTGAGCCACGAAATATTTACAAGACCCTCCAGTTCCAGTGCTTCTCTAGGCTCGTAACAAATCATAGTCCTCGTTTGCACGTTTTTTGGTATATACATACGTGAATTTACTTAAGCCCAGTTCGTCAGGCTCAGACATCACCCTTTTTCCTCAAAAATAACAGGGGGTCTTGTAGCTGCGTAAAAAGTTCCCAACTGAATACTCAATAAGCGAATTTGCGAAATTCTCAGGAGGGCAATGAAAGCGCCTGCCACTCATGTGATTCTGAAACCAAAGTATCAAAGCAATCGGAGCTCCTCACCAATATCCGTCAAGAGGTCCCATTCGTCTTGCAAAAAGGCCCCGTAATGTCCCCGCTTTGCAATTGCCTGGGGGCATCCCAAGTTTATGTCGATGGCGTCGCAGTGGTCCTGGGCCAATAAAGCCGCCTCGAGAATGGTGTTTGGATCATTGCCGCAGAACTGAAAAAAATAAATCGAATCTAAAGACAATCGGCTTACATGCGATAGAAGCGAAATGGGAGCATTTTTAACCGTCTTCATGAGGGATAACGCTCCCAAAGGGCCTAGGCAGTTTACCTGTATTATTAATGGTCTATCCTCCGGACAGGTCTGAAGGGCCTCCTTTCTGTACTTCGGATCCTTTGAGAATAAATTGCTATGAAACATTGGCGAGTAGCACAACTGCGAGCCGTGTCGACGGCACAACATTCGCCAGGCTAATTCACTCTGGTCTACCATTGGTGCCACCTGGAATTGAATTTTCATGAAACTTCATTAATTTAGCTCATATTCAGGTGTACATGCAAAGTGTCACTCTTCGTGGCATGGGTTTAATCAGGCCCACTGTTTGAGCACATGCTCCAAGAATAATAAAGCGTGATAGAATCACGCGTTTGCAGATTTCCTAATAAACGAACGTAACTACGGGTTCAAGTAAAGCATGCATTAATCGGATTAAAACTGGGCTGCAGTGAAAAGCACTTTGTTCACGGAGAGATAATTGTGGGATTATTAATGATTAAAGTTGTTTTGTTATTATGAAAGAATGTATGCTTTGCCTTTATTACTCTTCATCTGGGTTGGAACGATTCATGGCAGATTACATCACTTAAAAACAAATTTGCAAAAATATTATACCTCATAACTCATAACCTCATCATGAAAAAACTGATCCCTTTAGTTCAGATTGTTGTTCGTTACTCCGTATATTTGTTGTAATTAATCGAATACCTTTAGGTCCTAGTTTAATGGCTAACTCTAAAACTTTGGCTTAAACAATGCTGTAGGGTAGGTGAGTATTAACGTAGATGGCCAAATGTATGGTGCAGGCATCATAGATTAGAGGTATAACAAAATTTCAAGGATTTAAGTGCTCGTAAAATTTTAAACGCATTTTTCTCGAAACGACTTTTTTCGAACTGGAAGAAAAGATTATTTGAACACTTTCGCATGGATTGATTTGAAATTTTGAGAGTTTTGACAGTGATCTATAGAAGTACGTAGCCGTTTTTCGATTTAATGTAACGCCATTTTTTTTATAAACAATTTACTGTTTATTTTTTGGTCAATTAATTTTTTTTCTTTTTATCACTATTTCTACAAAATTTGATTTAAAAAACAAATTCCTACGTACTTCTATAGCCAATAGTTTATAAAATAATACCTGGTATAATATAAAAACATTTTAGTTTTTTGTTCGAGGTCTTATATACTTTACGAGAAATCCTTTCTACTGTGAAGTATTTTTAAAAAAAGACGATTACAAAGATTGGCTCTGTCGTCGCCATTTTGCATCAAAATGATAATAAACAATTTTTCTTAATTTCAATATGTGTTAAAAAAACCATTTAAGAAGAGAGCCTATTCCTTTTTTCATACTCCCAAAATAAAGTCGTCAAAGTAAGGCCTTTTTGTCGGGCGCTAGAGTGGTGTTAACCCTTAAAGCATAATAAAGCGTATTTTCATACAAAATGTCCCACTCATTGACTCATCATCAGAGCCTATAGGCATAGGGTATTTCCCGGTGACCTACAATCTTGAAATTTAGGACAAAAGGAAAGGAAATCTTTTGGCACAATTCCATGGAATTTTCTTTTTACTTAAATTAAACTGATAACACTTAAGACGTCATAAACTCAATGGTATTTCTATGATTCAAATTTAATAGATTATAAAGTAACATTAAGGTGAGAGTTCAGGGGTTAGTTTACCGAAAATGATCGAAATTAGAAAACTAAATAAGATATCATATGTTACGTGTATAACCAGCATTCTGAGCCGCTCTAAGTAACTTTGGTATCTAAGGAAGATTTCCTAATTTATACTATATATTTTGAATGCTAATTCAGAAAGTTTGAATCATGCATGCAATTAAATTGGTCGTCGGGGAATTAAAACGATAAAATAGTTTCGCTAAGCTTAAAAGTTAAGACAAAATACGTAGTTTAGTGAAACTCACCACATACTTGGGAGAACCCAAAACTTTTGTGAAGAAATCCCATGCTGACAATTTCCCTTTAACTTTAGTAGTTTCCATGATATCTGCAAGAAATAATTGTGCATATTGTAGTCGTTGGCTATAAATTTAAAATAAATTTAAGAAAAGACGACCAATTTTCAATTTTCACGCTTAATTAAATAATTTCCACAACTTTATGCCGCTTCCTTTTGTCGTACTGAAATTGTTTTTCGTCCTTCGGTTACGCGCTCCTCGCGTTCAGAAGGAAGAAAGGAGTTGAGAGTTAAATAGAAACCCTCTGCAGTAATTAGGGCACTCTTAAAGCCCCTGCACAGTCTGAGTGCCAAGAAGTGCTATTTTGTGGGATTAATTCCTCTGTTGGATGGAAACAAAGCCCTTTTAAGCATTTCTGTAAAAAGCGGCGAGAGAAAAATTATAATACATAATAAGGGAGGACTAGTGTAAATTTAATTTGCGGCGCGGCGCGTTCAACCGAGAAATGCTTTCTCCTTGAATTCCTAGGAAAATAGGTTAAAGCAGTTTTTGTGGCGGATAAAACGTGTGATTCTCTGGGCGCATTTTATTGGAGGCTCACTGCCGCTGCAGTTGAATAGTTCCAAAGGCGCTCCGCACAAAGGGGGCTATTCAGGAAGCTTGTTAAGATTGTATGAGGCGGTAAATGATGAGAATTGCTGCTGCGCGCTGCGATAGGCGTTCGTTTTATCCTTGTAAATATGCTTCAATTTGCATATAGAATGAACATTTCGTTGACAAACAGGAAGGAAAACGGCTGTTTCAACCCACAAGTTTATGCCAGGAGTAAGGTAGGGCGCGTCCTAGTTTTTACCAGAAAGTGCATCTTACCACCACTCTTCCTTCTGTATATAATTTGAAGAACATTGAAGATGTTGGCCTTGCCTTGTTTTAAAAAAAAACTATATTCGGGGACCCAAATAACTTCATAACGCTGGAGGTCTAAAGGTCTTCCACGACCATATTATTGGGATTCTATTATTTCCAAGGTTTTTATTTTTGAGAACGATTTCGAAAGCCCTTTGTTGTTGGGAAGAAGGGAAAAATTATTAAATATTAAACCTCATCTTCCATTGTTTTCGAGATATTCATAAATATAGTTTCCAATTTACAACAACAGCTATGTAAAAAATAAATGCCATTTGAATTAGATTTTTCTTTTACAAATAATTTCTATTGACTAAGAATTTTCCTATGGTTTAAATGCACTTCCATATTATGTATTTTAGTTTTTCTCAAATCGAAAAACCTTGGATGTAATAGACGTGCCAAATTATTAAATAATTCTTGACAAATAATTCGTAAATATATTTCCCAGTGGACAAAATACAATTTTGGCCTTTGTGCGAATTTTTACTCCAAAAAAGTGATTTTTTTAAAATTGACGATTTTTTCCAATTTTGGGAATATTAGCTGTATGCTACTAAGCAGAGTTATCCTAGTGATCGTTTGATCTTTGAAGCGCATCAAATTACAACTTGTTTAGCAAAATGTGATAAGTACTTTAGGAGTTATGAAGGAACAGCTGAACATATGGCATTTCCATAATCGAGTAAAAACTTCATACACTCAAAACAAAATGAGCCGTGCCAAGCTAAAAAGTTTTTAGTGTGATTTTTTATGGATAATACATAAAATTTCATGATAAAAAGTACAAATTTTCAATTAAAAGTTGACCATAAAAGAGCCTTTCAATATCATTCCAAAGTCAAATAAATATGTATATATATACATAAATACCACAATTCGTGGTAGGTTTAACTTTATACAGTAAAAATTTAAATATTATAGTCTTTAAATGTTATAAAAAAAGGAAATAATATTATTCCGGCAAATCTATTGTTCATTTCTAATACTAGTAGGTCCGCTCTCCATTATACACTACTATTTTTTAACTTCTTTGCTGCAATTCGATATTTTGTTCTAAAGTGTTTTATATCTGAGAAGTCTCAATGAGTATCAACAGTGTACAATATTAATTATTATTAACACCAGGAAGTAATATCAAATTGTCAAAATATTTTTTAAAAACTAGTAATTGTAGGTACTAGAATGGAGTTTATTTAAAACCAACTCTCAATTTCAAACGTTTTGAAACTTTTTATCAGAAAATTTATTTAAATAAGGTATTTGGGTCAAACGCAAAAATCATGTTCGGGCAGTATAAAAGAAAAAACAATTTTTTTGGTTCTTTTTTGTTTTATTTTTTATTTTTTGATGAATTACAAATAAAGCACCTATCAAGAATAACCCTATCCATACCTTTGTTTAATTCTAAAATTTATTTTAAACTGATGATTGAAGCACAAATAATTTGGGAAAAAAGAATTTTCCACGAAAATTTAGAGGTTATTTTTGAATGATTGGAGGAAAAATGAATTCATTATTGTAATTAAAAATAGGTAGTACTAAGTTATATTGCTTCTAATTGAACTAATTAAAGTAATCTTGTAAAAAGACCATTTTTCGTCTCTTCTGTGGACTATTTGGTCCACAGAAGAGACAGAAAAAATTGAAAATCTCCGTTTTTTTCAGTCAATTTGGTTGAACGATTTCTATTTCTTTTTTTCTAGTAACCAACACGTCCATTTACAAATTAATAAGAAACATAAAAAAAAATCGGTGCTGATTTTAACTTATTATATTTACATCGACTGTTTTGCGTTTGACCCATTTATGATTGAAAATCAAATAAATTAGTCTTCCTTCATCCGTAATTAAATCTTTTCTCGAGGCACAAGTGCATACCCGGAGATATCATTGGAATCGTAAATTGAATCGGAACTTTCCGCTCCGAGGTGTTTGATCAATGCCGCAGTCAACAAGGAGTCCCCCAAAATTCAGGGATTTTCCGGTCGTTATTAAAAAATTCCAATCGCAAATTGGATTATTCGTACGCATGCAAGTCTGGGCCCTTGGTGTTGGCAGTAACCTGGTGAGGGCCTCGCACACGCCGTTAATCAATATTTGCTGGCTGCTCTTCTGGAAGTAATCTTATTACCGCGAACACTAATTCTGTGGGCGGAAGGAAGAATCCTTGTTAAACTCGAGTACAAGCCCTCAAATGGGCTAACTTAACGCGAAAAGAAAGTTACTTTTCCAGATTGATGACTTCAAAGAGGATTGCTGTTGCAGTTTTTCAAGCTTAAGAATCTTAACAGATTCAGTTTACAAAGCGAAGTTCTTTACACCTGCTCAAATTCACTTAAAAAGGGGTCGGAGTTTTTATTCTAATATTTCCTTCGCAGTTCGCTTTAAACTCTTCAAAGCGTTAAAGTTTTAAGCCGAGCTCATATTTTTTAAATACTTAATGAATAAACCATCTTGTTTTTCAGTGAAAAGCAAAAGTTGTGAATTGGCATAAAATATGGAAATTGAAATGAAATTTGAAATTTCGGAATTAAAGGGCTATAGTGTGACACGATCGGAAAATCGAAACATTTCTTTTTCGCTTTTTTCAAAAGTATATATGTACCTACTTTCGAAAATGTCGTGTTAAAATTTAAAGGTCGTATCTCAGATAGCTTGAGAATAGGCGAGAATGGAGAGTAGGCTTCTAAAGAGCAGCACTTTATCATAAAGAAATTGATAGTTAAAACTTTAAACGAATCATCCGATTGACTTAAAAATTGTAAAAGCGTGTTCTACACATGTCTTTCCATGCAAAATTTTTTTGATCAGATGAAAAATATCAATTTGGCATCGGAAAAACCACGGTTTTTTAAGCGATTTTTTTTTTTAACTGTGTACGGGAAAAATCTTCCAGTTTAACAGTGTTTTTTTAAGTTGTTGTTTCAAGCACTCTAGCGGCCGCAATTATAATGTAGCAGTGGAGTAACCTTTTTATTGAGGAGCCTCGGCAGATGGCGCATAAGTCGCTTGCATTCAATTATTTTAGTACCAACATTACAATTCAATCACTCAAGTTTGAAAACATTCGATCTAATATTATTTTTTAAAAAATATTCCCAAACATTCTACTGATTTTAGCTCGGTATAGCTAATTTAAATTTATCAGGATAGCACTTAAGGGGTTAGGTCACTGTAGGATTTAAAAAAAAATCGATTTTTTTTATTGCTTTAAATGGTCTCTTAGGACCTCAACTATGATATCCCAAAAGATTATGGTCCGGAAATATCTGTAAATACTTGTTTTTTAAAGTATAGCACAAGGCCGCCTATATATAACCGCCCTATAAGTTGAAACTTTAAGCCCGTTTATCTCAAAACTGCATTTTATATGTTGGCCGGAAACATAACTCAGGCAATTTTCAACCGATTTACTTGAAATTTTGAATATATCTCGAAAAATGTATTGTCCACAAAAGTACGTAGGATTTTTTTTTATATTGCATAGTTCAATTGTTATAAACAATTATGTGATAATTTTTTAGGCAAATTTTGCATTTTTCACTTTGAAAGTGCGCCATTTGGCCAAAACTTAATGTATTGAAAAAATCCTACGTACTTCTCTAGCTGTTATAGTTTACAATCAGAAAAACAATATTTGCTTATTATAATTCAAAAATTACAGGCGCAGTTTGTCCGGCCGTGAACCCTTACAAAACGAAGACGTCATCGGAAAAACGTTGCACAGCCGCCATTTTGAAATTTATCGATTCAAAAAAAATTTTATGTACAGTCACTAACATATATAATAAATACCTATTGGAATCTCGATTTATTTTGTAGTATTTCCGGAAAAAAAGTCCAAAAAAGGGCTATTTTTTCGACTTCTAGAGTGGCCTAACCCCTTAACTTAAGTTCAAAATAATTTAACCTTTTTGTTTATATTCGCAATCATAATACAATATCTTTAGTATGTAAAATGGCCCCAATTCACTAGCTGTGTAGTTTTCGACAGAACGTTAAAAACAATTCCAATTAGGAGATCCATTCTTTGTTTTATAAAGTAAATTAATTCGATATCCTTATTAAATGAAGCAGTCTCCGACAAGCAGACAGGGCTCTATTGACTTGAGGGTATTCTAATAAAGATAAGCTTTCCTCCTGTCTAGGGAGAGCATAAATTATGCAACATCAGGTATAAAACGCTTTAACACATTGCCAATTTGGGTGGCTTAATTTCTAATAACGCACATCTTATTAAGTCGGTTTTCGTTATCGCCCTCCCGATGGCCTAGCGCTCCGCCCCCACCCCTGGATGTCTCATGAAATTTAATTAATACGTCTGCAAGCGGTCCGGTGCGGTGCGATGCGATGGTCTCACGAGCAGCTGCAGACTGCGGAGCCGGCGTGCCCCACCCACAGAAACCTTCGCCGGCTCTTACTTGCCCGGGGCGTTTACTTTATGGACTGCATTAATAATTAATAATTAATAATTTATACAATAATTAACTCGAGTGGACAGTTGCGGGCGACCGGCTGAGTGGAAAAGGTCAGCCGGCGCGGCGCGGCGCTCCGCCAGGAACGCTCTATTTAATGCGGCTAACGGCCATCGAACAATCATTCCGTGGCCAATTAGACGCCGAGAGTAAAATTTATTAATTGGACGAATAACGGTGAATAATGGAGAGTGTGCCAGTTCATACCGGCCGCGGGTGCTCGGCACCCGGAACGAACCACGGCGTTACTCACATTTATTTCGCCAATAATGGCCAAAGCCGTCGAATTAATTATCTTAATTGTGGCCAAACATGAGGAAAGTATGCGTGTTTGGCTCCTTTTTCATTTTGTAGCCTTTAAGACGCATAATTAAATGAACCGACTAATTGCTTTATCGCATTTTGACGATTTAACCCTCACTCAATTTGTTCTCTGCTAAATTTTACTTTGAAATCGTCTCCCGGACAATTCATCCTATTCTTTCTATGATTGTGATGAAATAAAATCTGCAGCGCAAACACTACGCTCCGAAAAATACGTACATATAATTAAAATAAACGAAATGTAATTGACTAGTTTTTCATATTTTAAAAAACAATTTTTATCAATCGAATGGAATGTTTTTCAAATCAAAGAAAATTGTATACTCATTTTTAGGGTTACGTACCTAAAAAGGATAAAAGGAACCCTTATAGGATCACTTCGTTGTCCATCTGTCTATCAAGACCCATTTCCTCAGGAACGCTTGGAGTTATACCCTCGACAGACGGACACGGACGAATGAACGTTCTCGGAGAATGATCGTTGCTGTGTCGTCTGTCACCAAGAATGAAGTTTGAATGAACGTTCGTATCTTCATTCTCATCCTCATCAATGAAGTTCCGGAAACTTCATTCTCAGAGAATGAGCATGGAAATCCTGGAACAATCAGCTGATTTCCAGTGTCAAATTATAAATTGCAGTTTTTAAATTGTGAAAAACTCTGTGTACTAGCGAAAAACGTTTTAATTTGTGAAAATGAATGTGTGGAAGGACAAAGGAATACAATTTTTAAGTGTTTGGGCAAGCTACATGAGCGAGCTGCGAAAAACGAAGAGAAACGAACGTTTATACATTTCCGACCTGTCAAAAAGGCTCGACTCGAATGAAGTTCGCCGTCTGTCTCACATGCAGCGAATGAAAATCCGAGCGAATGTTCATTCATCGAACGTTCATTCGTCCGTGTCCGTCTGTCGAGGGTATTATCAAGTTGAAATTCATATCAATATTCAGGTCTGGAATTCCTTGGAGCCGTGAAAAAATCGAACTTCTAAGTGAACGCAATCAAAAGGTATGGCTATTATATTTTTTACGGAACCCTCGGTGCGCGAGTCCGACTCGCACTTGGCCGTTTTTTTAAGTATAAAGCTTTCTTGCTTTTAAGACTGATATTTGCTTATTTCAGGGAACATCGAACATTTTAAATAAATAACTGAAAATTTTATACATACATACATATAATGACTTTATTTTCATAGTATGTAGGTATATTATATGTTACCGGCGCTTGAATTGTGTGACTTAAATGTACTATTAATTATTGACTAACGCCACGTAGTTTATCGTTTTCTACTCGTCAAAACTTTTTATTTTGCGGCGGTTTTTAAAATAACATGCACCTATGCTTAAATCTACTTTCCGCACTAAATATTCTCCGAAAAACTCCGAATAGAGGGCGTAGGGCGTTCGAAATTATACGTAAATTGCTATGCACTAACACTTTTTTATCTGTCAGAATTGTAGTGTCCTTGCAAGTACATTAAATGGGAACGGAGAAGATCTGCGATATATGTAGATGAGAAAAATTAAGGTTATTTTTTTGTAATATTTTTACCGCCTTACGATAGATACATTTTGGAGTCAGGTTAGTTAATATTTTTTTAAGAGTTAAAAGTTAAAAGCATAACTCATTTCCGAAAAAAAATGTAGAACAGTTCAATTCGAACATCTTATTAATGCGGAAAAAAGTTAGTGAAAAGTTCAAGTATTATGTGGATTCGAAAACGGCCTAAATATGGCATACCAGCAAACCATATCGCGTTTTAATTTGATCAGTAACGTTATTTAGCAGCGAGAGGGTGAAACTGAAAACGTTTATATCGGAAAATAGTTTTTAAGTAATAGAAACAAAAATATTCAAGGTAGTGTTAATCTAATATGTAATTTAAGCTTAAGCTTAAGAAGTTTATTTATTCATTAGATATTCCACACGCTATTGTAGAAAAACATTTTTTTAATTATCTATTAAGTGTACGAAATTTCAACTCCCTACGTCTAAATGTTTCTGAAAAAACGGCTGTGGTACATGAATGGACAGACACCGAGATGATTCCGTAAGTGTTGCGTTTTGTCCATTTTTATATGGAATACTTAAAATAAAATAAAAGTTTTATTTCCGGCTTTGGTATTAATAACATATTAATTACAGATAAGTGGCAAAACTAATTAAAAGTAAAATTAAAAGGAAAAAAAAAAAGTTTTTTTTACATTTATGATTCACAATTCTAGATGTTATATTTCTCGATTTTTTTTTATTAAAATTAAATCTACCGATTGGGCCGTCAAATTATTTTCTTGGATTGATTTAATTCTAGACTCTAATTCTAGACCCTAAGTCTAACAGTCTTCGTTTTGTAGAGAGGAGAAAATTCTTGGTTTGTAAGACGTCGCCTTATAAAATGTCCACCACCAGATCCAAAGAAATGTATTTTACACTCATACATAAAATGTATATCCTATAGTTCCTTCCCTCCTCTCCGGACCTCTTTTGATATTTTAGTGCGAATTTTTGGAGGTTATATGTAAGTTAAAATCAATTGTCTTCAACATTTTATTGGCGGCGATAAACCGGACAATCTTTCTGTCGATTTATCGGAAAAGCTTTTCGTTTTCTTACTCTGATCCGTTGTGATTTTTGAGGCGTTTGTGGCATTGGTGACACCGAACATACAATTGTTCCTGTAATTTTTCTATATGTTTTATCATCTTTTCATAATTTTCTCTCTACAAGTCGATTCTTTTTGCATAAAACTTATTGAATTATCTGAAGCCGCAATTTTACCTATGTACTTTAATTTCTTTGATTATTTCAAATTTTAGTAATGACCCTGTGTACCCACTTTTTTATTTTCCAACTTTACTGTGATTCAAACAATTAATCATAGTATTCTTTGGCTCTTTTTCCAGTAGTTAACCGTTTTTTGTTGAAATAACTAATTTCAGGGATAAATATTGGCATTGGTTGGTTACGACACTCTTCATGGAATTGATGAAACCTTTTATAAACGTTAATTTGAGGCATTTAACTTTGAAAATTCGAAAATAATAATTGTCGTTGCAAATTGTATAAATGTCTTGTACTAACGAAGTTTCCTCCTTTTCGTTCTAAACTTTTATAAAAAAAACATTGGAATGAATGAATACAGGTAATATGTTTTTCTATTTGTCGGCGGTGACAAGCACGCATTTGCCTTGTGAATTTACAGAAACCAATTGGAAAAATTTTAATTTCATAATTTACGTAACAATTTTTTTTTGCCTAAAAGTTGTTTAAGATTGAAACTGTTTATTTAAAACTATTATATATTTGGTTATATGAAGGTATAGCCTGACGTATACCAGTTTCGCAAATATAGTGAAGTTTTGAATTCTTATTTCCTTGACTAGGTTAATGAAGTTTGAGAGTGCATGCAACCTTGCATGTTTGTTTAAATTTACAAGCTGTCCCCGGGAAACTCTTGCATGCACTAATAATAATAATTATTTAATCTCAACCAACCAAGCCTAGTGTTACATTGAATTCCGGAATTGCTGAAGGGGCAGTGTATAATTAGACATGCGAAAACGACAAAATATCTGGGCGCAAGAGAGGACTAAACAAACAAAACAACTTTCCGTAAAAGATGTTTTTTAATGTCGGGCTAATGAACACTCTAGCGAATCTTCAAGTATTTCCCTAATTGCAAAAAGTCGGGAGCCTACCTTACGTCCGTCGCTCTTGCTGCGGAAGGAAACTCAAGCGGGGCTGAAGATTTTCGTCTTTTTCCTCGTAAAATGGTTTGGAAGAGGCGTTTTATTTGAGTGCTATAATCGAGGTCGATTACCACACTCGACGGAAATCTTTCTCAGTTTTTCGTTAATTGCTCTTGGATGACAGTTCACTGGGGCAACTGGGCCAAAGCAAGGAAGTTTATTGCAGCCGGAGGGCGTAATTTTAATCTTTTTTAGCGGCAGCATGATATGTAGGAAGCGCAGAAAACATAAAAAGATTTTATGTGTTTTATATGTAAGTTAAAAGGTGAATGTCTCCTGCTTGTTGAGAGTTTTATTGGCTTCTCCCTTCTCCTTTTATGAAATAATTGCGAAAAGTATCCTGACAGGTGTCCCAATTATGTAACAATAGGGCATTATGATATTTAGGGTTTCTTGAGCCCTTGTGGAATCATTCAAGCATCCGTCGATCAGTTTTCACGTATATTTCGACATATTTCCATTTTACTTTATTTCCCTTCACACTGAGAAAAGAAATTATATATAGCAAATAAGATTTGTTTATTAGTTAAAAAATTATATGTTAGTTAAAAAATGATATAGTTGATAATGGCGAAATAAATATTTAGTTATTATTAATAAGCCGCATATTTGATGGTTTAATTTGCATCAAACATTCATTTGTTATAATAATAAACAAATAATTTTATTGTATTAGGTGAAAATCACATTTATTCAATATTGTAAAGGATTCCACAAAATAAGTAGGTACACCGAAAGAAAATTTCCAATGTTCTCACGGTAATATTGATATTTATCAGCTACATGTATTTTTCAGCCGATAAGGAAAACTTAATTTATTGATATTGCAATACGCACACTTTTTCCTTTTTTTACATTGAAGAATGTCAAAAGTTGCAATATTATAAATCATCCACAATTTCCAAAACTATAACATTTATTTATGGTTAATAAATACCTCAAATAAATGGCTTGTTTATTTCAAGCGTTCACTGTATAGAATTTAAATACGTAATGTAATAATATTTACTAAATTTCTTAATAAATACAAAATATTCGCGGAAATATTTATAAAAATGTTCAAACAATTTTTTTCAGAAATTCATATATGTACGTATAAAAAATTACAGCCTATTTCCAAAACGAATACAACTAAAATTATTGAGAAAAAAAAAACACTACGCAAGTTTCTTTCTAGCTTTCAGAACAACTATATAAATGATTCTACAACGATCAATGCAACAATTTCTTTTCAGTTTATATTTTTCAACTTTAGTTCTTTCGATATAAAGTCCATAATTAACAAAACAATCTATTTTCACAAATTTGTTTTTTAATTTTTGAAAAGTCGTTTTAAAATTCTATATCTAAGCTTTATACATTCACATTTTATATAACAAACAACACAGTGAAAATGGGCCCAGACGATGCAACTGCATGACAAGGGTCCGAAAAATAGGCCTACGCCATGCAAGTGCAGACCATAAAGGTTAAAAAATGACCTCAGACATTGCAGTTGCATAATTTGGTCTGAAAAAATCGGTCCAAATCTTGAAGTTGCAGACAGACCCATATGGCGACCAAAATTTTTTGAAATTCGACGAATTTATGTACTATGTAAAAGTTTATGCATTTATGGAAATTAGTACATACTAAAAATATTTTGAGGTCACTAATTTCGATTTGGAAATAAGATTGCAGATCTAATTTCGGTTTTTAATTTAAAGTGTTTTTAAATTAAATAAAGAGTTTTTGTTATTTGGTATAAAAATTTAAAAACTAAAAAAGTAAGCCAAAGTGCAAATCCAATCCCAATAACTGAGAATTTAGTGTTTAGGTAGATAATAATAATCAGAAATAGGTTTTCATTTTTTTATGTTCTCCCATAATTCACTTATAATGCAATACAAAATACAAACCCATAATATCTCAAAATACATTAACTAAGCTAACAATAAAAACACATTAGAAGAGCTAAAACTCCTTTAGATGTCGGCCGTGATAAAAAATTGACTTTTGGATAATGGTTCTATCTCTATGTATTACATACTCAATTTTAATAACACTCCTAAACTGGGTTAAGTATATCAAACATAAGCATTTCAGAAATCTTATGATATGATTCACAATACACCGGGTTGATCAGCTACGAAAAATAATAATTTAATTTCAGTTTATTGAAACATTAAGCGCTACATTGATCTATAGCGAAAGGGAATAAAGGGAAACATTTTTGAAGGCTTTCGAATTCCATTTAATAATAGCTAAATCATCCATCCGTTCAGGTTTGTTTCCTGTTCATTTCAGATTTTTAGCAGTGTTATTTGAAATTGGCACCCACTCGAATTACATTGAACGAGTGATTTAACGTGCACTCGCACGAAAGATGGATTAAATTCCGAAATCATTAACGCCTAATCTCCGGTGAAATTTTGAATTTCCGCTCTGCCACTAAGCGTGCTGCTAATTTCCAAGCGTTGAAGCCCTTGGCAGATGTTTTTGAAAACGTTAAATATTCAGATTATGCTTGAATACCTTCCGGGTCACGTAACCGTGAATAGAATTCCAAAAATTTGCAATTAATTAAAGTTTCCGAGATTTAAGGACTTGGCAACTTTTGAAGCGTGCAACCGTTCGTTTCCGCTCAGATTTGCGGCTATTGAACTCAAAAATTGACGGCGAAATTCCTGCGCCCAAAATAATGCATGAAAAACCAACGAGTGGAAGAAAATCTACCGATCGATTCGGGGAAATCAACAAAAATGTAATTCGTGTCGTGCAATGGAAGCAACAGTGGCCTCACCCCGGCGCTAAACAACGTCTATAAATAGGCGCAATTAGGGCGCAAAAAGTGAAGTTATTCACCATAAATAAATGTTTAGTCCCCCATGCACCTAGCTTTCTTTAAATCGAAATAACGACTTCTCGTTTTCGCGGAGTCAGTCAGGGAATGAAATGAAAGATTAAAAAGTTTGGGCTTGACTGACGGCTCCTTTCGAACAATCTCCCGACATGCGATGGCTTCGATTTGGATTCAACTTTAGAGCAGGCCTCCATCGCCGTCTCTGCGGAAAGACCTCTGCTCGTGAATTTCCATGAATTCACTGATTTCTTTGACAATTTTCCAATTTCACGTTCCCCCTAATTGCCCCTATGTTCGGTCCAAAGCACGCCACTGGAGTGCATTTCAAATGTGCATCGTGCCGTGGAGCACCTCCGTTTAAATTCTGATTTGCTCCAGCACCGTCTGGCTCATCACCTTGAGTATGCTGAAACAGAATTAATCACCGCATGATTCAGACTCCGATTTAATTGCATTGCATCCAACTGCTGCTATTATTGACGATTGGCTGAGTTCTGTCGAGGGCGGGTGAAGGCGTTAATTTTTATATGCCAATTTTCAGTTAAATGGCTGAACTATGAAAGTTCCAGATTGGCACGAGAAGAAAGCCTTCCTTTCCATTTTACGGACATTTGAATACAGAAAAGTTTTCTACATGAATTTCTGTTAATTTTAATGGAACTCAACATGCGAAAATTACCGTGAACATTTTCCGGCTTGTTACTTTTCCGGGGGAGCGTAGGAATTTAATTCGAAGTTGCGTACACTTTTCACTGCCAGAGCCATCAAATGTGAAATTATAAATTCGAGAAGAGTTTTTAACATTTAAAATACCTGCAAAGTCTCCAGTAGGAAAAATAGTAACCGCTTACCTTAAGAAGGGATCATACATGTACAATTTCAAGTACTGGTATCAAACATCAGTACCTGAAATTTGAACATTTCAAATACAAGTATGTGTTATTATACATATTTAAGTATTTTAAGTACAGGTACTAGTATTCGTATTAAGGGGGCATTCACTTTCAAAATTAAGATCAAAGACACTTTTTTTTTTAAAAAGGCTATTGTATTTATTAAAAAAATTATTCATAGACATTATTTACAGGTATTGAGGAATACCAAAAAATTCGACTTTTTTCTAGGACATAGACCTAAACAAATTTTTGTTTTTAATTTTTTTTAATTGTTAATGTGAAAAAAAATTGTTGAATGTAAAAAATCTGCCATTTTTTTTTGGGGGGAAAAGTACGTGTATAAAAAACGACGGGTATGCATATGCATTTTAGTAGGTCAATATCCTAGTATTTATGTTAACGAATCGAATGCTTTTTGATTTTTTAATATCTATCAAATAGAACTTGAGATCTGATATGTACGAGCTGAAAAAAACTAATTTTGAGAATAACGCGCTTAAAGTTTTTGTAAAATCATTTTTACTTGTAAATACGCAGGTAACGTTACATATAGTACATATAGCTATAACTTTTGTTTTGTTTTGTTTTGAATTTCTCAAAATGGTTTTAGGACAGTATTTCTATGATATTAAGGGTGAACGCCACTGTGACGGGCCAAAAAATTCTGAATTTTCGCGATTTTTTTTGCGCGCGTATAATTTATTTTTAAAGGATCGGAGGAATATTTAAAGAGTATATATTCAACTATATGTACAAAAAATTACAATTACAAAATATACAAAATTCGTTGAGTTATAAACATTTTCTCGAAACAATTTTTTTCGACCTTGTCCCATCGGTTCCTCAAAGACCAATGGGCCGATTTTAAAGTTTTTTGTTTTGAAAGCTTTATAATTACAGTAGCTATGGTTGTACGTAGCCGATTTTAAAAAGTTTCAAAATTACTATTTTTTAATGGCATTTTACTAATGAAAAAAAGCGAAAATTTGAAAAAAAAAAAAATTAAAAACGCCACCATCTAGCGAAAAAAAAAATTGAAAATCTCTAAGTGCAACCATAGCTATTTTGTTTTTATATAGATTCTACATAACATTTTATTTTTCAATTTCAGATAATTTTTCAATATGAGATCGTGGGACAATGAAGGAGTATTTTTTGTATATTTTGTATTTGTAATTGTACATATAGTTGAATATGTACTCTTTATATATTCCTTTATCCGATTCTTCAAAAATAAATTAAACCTGCCCAAAAAAAGTCGCGAAAATTCACAATTTTTTGGCCCGTCACATTGGCGTTCCCCCTTAAGGAACACTTTTATGTAAAAAAAAATCGATTTCTTTCTCATTTAGAAAGAGAATGTGTCCTTAATAAATCCCATATAAGTACTATAAGTTCAGCTCAAGTATTTCAAGGACACCTCGAGTAACTCAACCCCAGTGCAAGTAGCTCAAGTATAGCTTAATTACCAAATATTAATAGCTGCGTTTTTTTCACAATCGGATCCAGATGAGATTATTTAGGACATATTTAATTTAATTGAATTTTATAAGTCGTCTTCTATATAAAAAGTATAAAATTTGCCAAAAGCACATCCAATTGCCATGATTTTTATTCATCCATAACTTCAAAAATCTAGAACTGAAACAATTTTTGGGGTGGGTATAAATCAAAGTACATAAATTCGATTTTATTTTTACGCAATAAAAATTCTTTAATATGGGTAACGGTTAATAAATTTCAATTCAATGCATTATTTCCTGCTAAATCTGCTCCAGATCCGATTGTGAAAAAACACAAATAATGTAAGGTCATTCAGTGTAACTTCTGTGTCATCTATACACAATTAACAAGTAGTTATAATAAGGTAAAATCTGTTTTTATATCAATACCAATTAAATCGACCGAAAATCAAAATATATCCGGATAATTTGAAAACTCGTTTAAGTTTTTCTTCGTTTGTTTTAAATCCTCAATTACTATAGATAGTTTCGTTTTATTTTGGTAGTACAACTTCAAACGAATTGGTTCACTGTATGTTACATCATCAAACATCAATCAATAAATAAATCAATGTGCGGCACCCAGAGGCTTCTTTGTTTTTTTGTGCAAAATCATAGTTGATATATATATTGGGCCATAATTCAAATAGTTAAAACCGCAATTCACAGATTTCTTCGTTAAAAAGATGCATTCACTTACTGAAAAGTTGTCAAAAACAATTTTGATATAACATTTTTAAATCATATAAAATACATTGTTTACTGGTACATCGCAAATCTTAAGAGAACAGCCAAACGCGAATCGATTCATTGAGGAATCGATAACAGCGATAGGCACCTATAAAATTAGTAGTTTTGAAATTAGTAGGTACTTCAATTTTTGAAAAGGAGAGTCTTAAACATAACATCGGTTTTATATATTGAGGATAAGCACTCATTTTTGGTAAAATTACTATTAGTAAATATTGAAGGGAAATCTTCACTCGATAAACCTTTAGTAAACCGAAAATATTTAGTAAATAGGCATTGTGAAGTGTAAAATATCGATTTGAATGTAGAAAACTAAAAAGTTAGAGTACATTTTAATATCCCTTTTATTCTATTCTAAAAGTTTTTCGTTCTTCCTAATTTCTCATATTTTCTGCCTTATTTGTTTTCTCACGAATGAGTAATGAATCTCGTAATTTCCCTCAATTTTTCTTTTCATAACCAGCATTTGCGTTTCTTTTATATATTTAACTATGCAATTTTCCAACTCTTAATGCCACATTTTTTGTAATCCCATTTTCATCCATTTGCTGTGAGGAAAAGACTTGTTGACTTGTTGCAATTAGATAAAATTTGTTAGGAATATATTTTGCAAAAGTAACATTCTTTGAAACCAACGACACCAGCTCGTTTGACTAATTACTCAAGGGTTACAGAGTGCCTTTCAAGAAAAATGACCGCAATTAGAATGATTTATGTTAACTTTAGCAGACAGAAGCATGCTCGGCTCCGAATAATGTATATTTAAATGTATAGTAGTTGATAGTTTGGACAGCCGCACTTAGACTTTGTAGGGCATGTGCATCTCGAAAGTGCGGCGCGTTTATACACCTACAGCTAGAATATTTGGAGTCCAAGGTCTTGAATTTTCCTCTGTTTACGGGAATGACGCGGTTGCTCCTTCCACGAGCCAAAACTATACTCCCTAGGCCGTCGTTACAAAAACAAAACCCGAAGTTAGCTCCAAAGGGCTCGGAACACCGACCAATTGCCAAGGCCATTCGATGGGCAACAGCTGAAAAATCAATATTCAAGTTTCCTGGACTCGTTAGCCTGGCCTCCACATGAATCACACGCACTCTAAAAATCCTGCCGACCGCGACGTATGGCGAACGCGAATGGTTCTTTGACCCGTTTCGCAATCTCCTAATCGACGTGAACCCGTTGACCTTCACCTAGGTAATCCTTTAATCCGGCTAACACGAGGACCCTCTAGTAAATATAAATTTACCTCCATTCGGTTCGGCTTATGGTGGCGACGCAGAACTGAAGAAATATTTAAATTTTTCTAGAGTTATGCTCAAAATTTAGAATCAATGAGTTTATTTTTTTTTTGGTGCAGCACTCAAGGCAAGTGGTTTTCTACGGGGTCGCAGCAGCTGAGGAAACCTCTCTGGACCATTTTCGGGGCAGAAATGCCTTGCAGATGAAAGCACAGCGAGGAATTTTCCTCCGCCGTATTTGCAGACGTCGAGGTCTTTTAAAGTGGGTTACTGCTTCCCGAGTTAATTTTATAGAAACTTTGCTTTTATTGTTTTCAAGTTAGAAATCAATGAAAGGAATCAGGTGCAGCGAGCAGCCAGTTGGGTTAAGCTAAACTCGTCTGGAACAGAATTTCAGATTTATGTTTTGGCTGAGATTTACATGAGATTAATAGAATTTCTTTGATAATTGGAAAGTTTAACTGCTCTGGGATTATGTAACTTTTCACACATAGACAATACAAACGAATTTGATTAACACATAAATCGAGAGAGATCGAGATATCGAAATGAAATTCGAAATTACTGAGCTTCAATACACATAGTGTAGAATTTTTACATATCATGGTCATCATTTTGAATTTGAATATTCGCAAATTTGAAATCAATTGCTTTAAAATTCAATAATATTTTACTAGATGTTTGAAGCCGGCGTGCAACCCTAATTTATTGCTAGTGGTTTTTTATAAGTATGAGGCATTTATTCGAATTCCATATATTTTGCAACGATTTCAAAAATCTCACGTCAAAAGTATTGAGTATTGTATATACAATATCGATATATGGTTTTGACATATGCGTTGAAAAATGTCCTCATCTTGCCTAAAATTTGTATACAAAAATGGACTACCTTTGCTCAGTAGTTGAGGTCAATTTGGCTTAATTTTGATATTTCGTTTAGTCCAGATACTTTTTTTTTTTTAATTTTTTATGTCTAAAAATTTGTTTAAAGTCGATCCGAAGTTACATGAACTTTAAGTCTATTTAAATTTTAACGTATGTAAATATCTGATCTGTTTCATAGATTTTGCGAAAGTAGCAAATTCGTATATCAAACACCCAACTTTTTGCATGCAAGTTCTACTCGACCGGTTTTTATTTTGATGCTGTATTTCCGATATGGATAGTTTTGCCAATTTTTTTAAAATTTTTTTTTTTAAACTTGTGAAATTACCACAAACAAGAAGTAACGATATTTTTTATCCGATATTTTATTTAAAGTGATTCTTTTTATTCGATACTATTCTTCAGTTCAACATCGATATTCTTGATTCAATACCTTGTCTTTAATTGTAAGAAGTAATGGAGAGTTGCAAAAGTGAAATTTATTTCGTATTTTGTATACTTTAGCTGTAAAAGGCAATTTTAAGCGCATTTTAAATGATTTCAAGATTTTTGGAAAGATTATATGTAATTATCAACAAAGCTTTAAAAAGCTGATTTTTTGATGTAATGATAGCAAATGCAAGCAATCTGTGATGGTATTAGGTAAATATGAGCTACATTGGCTTAATGTGGTTTTAATAACTATACCGCAAAACGTATAAAAAAATCAATATCTTTAACGATAATAGATTTCTTTTCAATGATTCAAGTTCAGAGAAAGTACTTTTCGAAAAAATCTTAAAAACTATATTCTCAATAGAATTTAAAGAATGAAATAACGTCAAGAAAAAAAAATGTTTTTTTTAAGAAAGTTATTGCTTCTCAGAAAGAGGAAAGTGGAACAATATTTAATATTTCTTAGACCTACTTACATATTTGGGAAGTCTTTTGTATAGCTTTCAAGGATCAGACCTACCGTACCTTGTTTACCCGCATTCTTTTAAAAGCAACAATTCAAAAGGGAGCATAAATTATTGAATATACTTCTTTAGTAATTGAGTTGGTTTTGCTCAAATAAATGTTATTAACTCGTATACAACTTGGGTTAGAAATATCCACGTGGTTCTTTTCCATTATAAAATAAGTTTAAGCAATTTTCAGTTAGTGGTTAAAAGGGAAAATTAAAGATTAAAAGACATTTTTAACCATAAAAAGGGTACCAAATTAAATCTTACCGTCTTTTCTTTTGAGCACTTGTTAAATAAAAGATTTTCCGGTAAATTGAATAAATTTTTTGAAGTTTTTTACGAAGAGATACAATATCTAAAAGGTACTGCACGAGGATATTTTAATCAGTAATGAGTCATGATAAAGTAAGGTAGTAATATTCTTGAATTTCATTTTTTAATAGCCCATAGTCTGCACGCTCCTCCATGCTTCAATGTCAAGGAAAATGTTGGAAGTACATGTTTCCAGATGAATTGGTCTATATGCTTGACATTGAATATTCTTTTGAAGCTTTGAGCATAAGATACTATGACAAGGAGAAAAATATTACGCTACACTGTTTTGCATCAGTTACTTCTGTATAGCATTTCAGTCATTTCCATAATATACCTACTCTCAATTTTCTTTCATGGAATTTGTAATATTACGGTCGATAAAGCTAAAAGTGATTTATTCATCATTGAGAAATATCATAAAATGTTTTGAGTGCACGTACTCAGACGAAGCCTGGATCTTGAAGCCGGCTTCATAAAAAATTCATTAAACGAAGGCGGTTTAAAGTATATCCTGCAGAACTGGTACAAGTCCTTCTAATTAATTTTCTGAGTTCTTATTAAAAGATCCAATGATAACGGCCGATATTTCGTCGAAGGAAGTCACGTTTTGCCGGGGGCTCGTTATCTCAGGTGGACTAGCCAGACAGTGAGTGGCTTGAAAAACATTTGAGTTAACCCTGAGTGGTCCAAGATAACCACTCTGTTTTTGTGACTATTATGCAAATAGCGCCACAATAATATCTTACCACACTGGTTGTTGTACGGAGCTGTGCGTATCGGTGGAATTAATTTTAAGGCCGAAAAGCCATGCTTACATCCCGAAGCTTGCCTCTTATTTATTCTATTCTGGAGATCACAGAGGTTCGATGGTGCGTCACGTCCTAGATTTTCATCTCATCGAGGCTGCCTAGTTGATGTATCGGGGGCGTGATACGTGGAAATATGCCTGGTCGCCTTTTCACATTGGGGTGCAGCGAGCACTTCGGAGTCGAAAGTCATCGTTGTTCAAAATTTCATCAGGATAGTCTCCCTTTGATGTAATGTAAATTCGACAAGCTTTTATTGTAAATCACCTCAGCCATGACGTTGGAGCAAGATAAATTTTTACATACACGAACGAACATTTCTTTTGGGTGGGATATGCTCGATTTATCTGATTGAGTTTCATGCTTCTTTGCGGAGTAGAAGTAGAAATATAATTGATTTTAAAATCTAAATAATAAAGCATAATGAATTGTGTAGTATGCGGATCGACAATTTCAAAGGTTGCGCATGTTCAATATGTCCTTCTATAATAATTGTATCTACATAAATACTACACTGTCGGAAATTTGAATTATTTTTCAAAGTCTTGGCAACAAGTTAGGAATAAGGGTCCGTCAAGGATTTCAATTAAATTTTACAGTAGCCTCCCGTTTGGTATAAAACGGAAGAATCTGAAGGAATTTCCACTACAAAGTTCCTTTATGTTTGCAAAAGATGCAGGTGCAGACAAGCACGCATTTGTGCTGTACACTGAAAAAAAAAGCAATACTAACTAAACTTTTATTGAATTTAAGCCTACTAATTGAATTAGTTGTTATTATGTAATTTAAAGTAGCGAAATTAACTAAAATAGTTAAGAAACTAACTAATTTTGTAAAAATTTTTCCCAATGTTTTAGTTGTATCAATGAATTTAATTAGTAGACTAAAAAAGTACCTAGTTAGTTTTCTAATCTTTTTCTTTCATTGTACATGCATATAAAAATTTTAAAATAAATAACTTTTTACGCGGGCATATTTTTTACCATAAATGTCATTTGGATGACAAGAGTTAAGGATATTTTTGCTCACATTTTATTATCGTTCTTTTTAAGGGTTTTCCCCAATTTGACCATGTATGTAAGTGCATAATGAAAGTATGTAGTGTACTGCTTTTTAGGGAAATTGAATAGGTTTAAGTGAAATTCTGCAAAAATTAAGGAATATTGCGGCGGAAATGGCCACTTCCAATTTTAATATTTTCTTAAAAATAAAATTGGAATATTTCGGAAACTAAAGCCGACTGCCAAAAAATTCCCTCAGAACCTTAACTGAAGCCAACTTTTATTTCAAACAATAAAGGTAACCGCATTTTTAAAACTTTTTAACCTTTATTCAGAAAAATGTTTTAACTTACACATTTTTTACAATAAAGGTATCTAACCCACATTAATATTATAAATGCTGATTTTTGAATGAGCCATGAAACTTTAATCGTGAAAGACTGTACATCGTCAACCTTGTGCACAATTCCGTAATGCACTATTGAATTTTAGAACTCCCGAGTAGGGCCATTTTCTTGAACAAAGAAGATCCGGGAACAATGCGCTTCTCTCAATGAATTGCGTCCTTTTTGAGGAGGGCCTTACTCAATGCAGTCAAGCATCACCGAAAAAAGTTTGTCTGCAGCTTAACCGGTCTGCATTATTTGCTGTATTTTTAACTATGCTGATGAGGTACCTTGGATGTGAAGTGTGGCTACGGGTTGGTTAACGAATAGACGAATATTTATGAAGTTTTAAGTGCCACATGCAGATGATTTCATTTCAATAAGCCGGAGTGAAAAATGCTTTCAAAATATGTACATAGGTTTGCAAAATTGTACTATAATCATAAATTTTTAATCATTCATTTTATAAATATGAACTTGGCAAACGAAGTTTAATTTAGCGACTTTAAGGGGGAGCTAAGGTACCTATTTACATTTTTTGTTTTGGCATTTTTTTTTTTTAATTTTTAATTGAATGCATAATATCTTAAGAATGTTGTGTCAAAATTTCAAGTCGATTGAAGCAAAATAGACGAAGTTACGAGTATTTCTATACCTTGCTTATGAACGTTTTATACCAGATTTTTTAGTGTTCAAAACTTTAAAGTGTTTTCCCCACAACTCACGTTTTCAAAGTCGGTGCCCCTCATAACTTCAAAACTACTGCACCGATCCTTTTGAAATTGAAATTGAACACTATTTCTGTACATAATTTACGAGGTAACGCTGGAGAGTTTTTTTTTCAAATTTGTTAATAACTTTTATCTTACAATAACAAATTAGTCGATTTTTTTTCGCAAAAAATCGCGTTTTTCCCTTCAACGTGTTCCAAAAAAGTGAAAAATTAAAATTTCGAAAACCCCCCCCAGCGTTACCTGGGGAAAACTATTATCTAACGAATGAACTTTGATTTTTTGATTTCGGATGATCCAGCAACCAGTTATGAGGGGCACCGCAATTCTACTTTTTTCCGAGACACATCCGAATAATTGCTGCCATTGCCGTGTTTTTTAATATTTCTCCGTGAAAATTTTATACAATATTCTTCAAATGTCATACTTTAATGTACTATTAGTTTTAACAAAGAGATTTTAACTGTGTCGACACAAAAAATTCACAAAAACATGCCTTTTTTCGTACGAATCAACCTTAGCCCCTTAAACACTTTGAATGAGCCATACATGTATAAAGAATTCATGTATGTTCATTATGTAGAAATTGTGTAATATTTTAAGAAATTAAACGCAATTTCTTTCTGCTGTTGATTTACCGGTCGATTGCGGATTTAAGATAATAAATGTTTTCACAATTTCATTAGGCATTAAATCATAATATGCTATAAGCTGCTTGGATTAAATAATTCACCATAATGAAAATATTGCGAATACTCACGGTCTTACAATTTCCATTATTTCATTGCATAAATGTACTTATTCAAGTTTTAATTGTATCCATTAAGCTGCTGAATCGATGTGAGGAGAGACCATTTAACTTTTAAATAGGATCAATGTTGGAATTACTGATTTGTGAAATTTCAGTCGAGGGAATTTTGTTTAGTAGTCTATAGATCCGTGGTGTGTTTTTACGTGCACCACACCAAATTGGAATTTCAAATTAGACTAACCTAAGGCTAAGCGTAAATCACACGGGTTTTTCGCACAAAAGAAATACTACGGATATGTATCCGAGGTTTGTTAATGTAGAATCTGAAATAAGCTAGCCAAAAATTTCAGTAGATTATCTAAAAAGACTACAGTTGTGTGAAAAAGTTTAAGACCGCCTGTGTTCTTTGGAGCTGTTCACTTTAATAACCTCGATTTTGAAAATTACAATTTCGCGACCGTTTTACCTAAACCTTGGACAAGACGTTTTGCGTATGCTAAAACGAATTACCAAAGTTATTTTAGATAATTTACTCAATTTAAGGAAACCTAAGCTTGGTATAAAAAAACCAAATACAAGCGTAATTGTTACCTAAGAATAAACTTTCATATAAAATATTTTTCCCAAATTTGTTTAGGCACCTGCTTAATTTCACGGTGTACATATAACGCACCGAACCGCCCCTGGAATGGAGTGTAATTGGCGTTGATGGATAGATATTGGATTTAGGGAGCCCCTAATTATGCAATTCTACGTACTGATGTGCTTATTTAAGTGAGAATGGGCTTAATCGCCTATAATTAAATTCCGAAGAAATTTAGCAATTTTCTCTATTTAAGTATTGAAAATGAACTACATAATTAAGACGTACTTCCATGATGAATCTCCCGACTGTTCAATATTTTCTCTGAAAAAATTTAGTTAATTATATATTTTTAAAATCGTCCGGGACTTTTGGGACACCCGACGACTGGCGAGACAAAAACTTTAAAGCATATTTTAAAAGATTATATACAGGCTGGCTGGAATCACGAGTTACTATTTTGTTTTTGGACTCTGGCGTCAAAATAAGTGCTACCAACTTCCCCGAAATAGTCTTGAAAGTTGCTTTGATATCCTAGGCAACTAAATACATATTTCAGAGAACCTTGGAAATTCGAACGAGACTCGGCACCATCACACAAAGCGATCGTCACTTCTGAGTCTAAAAAATAAAGTTCCGAAGTTCATTTCTTCTAAACAATAGATTTCCAATACTACGGATGTAAATCCAATGGCTTTTCGATCTGGGCCATGCTGGAGATGAGAGTATATACCAAAAATTATGTGAGTTAGGACGCTTACAATGCAATACTTTGATTCATTAATGGAAAAAAATTCCTCCAACTCGCATTCATGTAACGTGTGAATCTATTTTTGGTCTTTTGTACAAAATTATACACGCAAAAAGAGGATAATATCGAACAATAAACTTATATTTCAAAAATTTAATATATACAGGGTCGTCCTTGAAATATGCAACAAACTAAAATGCCATATTTTTTTTACTTTTTTAGAAATTATATTGAAAATACATGAAAGTGATCGCAAATAACATAAAATTTTAGAATATATTCAGTTCTGTTCAACATGTCCACCTTTGATATGGATTATGGCCTTCAAGCGGTCATTTATGGTTAAACAGAAAAAGCGGTCTGAAGTTGGTTGCAGTTTTCGGGGACCACCCTGTAGTTTGATGTTGGCTTTGAACGAAGTAAAAATCTGTAAAAGTGTATCTTTTATAGTGTTTTAAATTGGTAACACTTCTCACCGACCACCCTGTAGGTTGACTCATTAATAGTATAATAATTGGTATAACTAAACTAATATTCTTTATTGCATGCATCATTCTGAAAATGTGCATTATAATGGCCACTGATGGTGAAAGCCTCAAAAGTAAATTACTCTTTGAAATAATGCTATGATAAAGCAAGCCCTTTACCCTGAACAATTATGTCCGACAGACCATGACACAATTCTGTTAATTATTGGCAGTTCCTGTAGATAACGAATTCTCCAGAGTGGAGCTGGGCATGAAGTTATTTGAATAATCCGGCATTCCGCGTCATTTCTATCCACTATAATGTCCCGCCCTAACCAGTCAAGCATTTTCCCGACCGGCGGTGGTTTGGTGAATTGGTGAGCCGCACCTATAATCCGCCAAAATATCGACCAAAAACCATCGCACGAAATCAACCAGAAATTACATGCAGCTAAACTAGGAGCAATAAATATTGAAAAGATATTGATTTTCTGCATGGTCACTCTGTTTGTCCTAATATGTACTTCGAATCAGCGGACAGAAATATGCATAAACATAGAAATCGCATATACAGGCGATCATAAAATTTAACGGCTGTCCATCGTGCCGAAGGGTTGGACAAGGCGTCTATTCAATTTCGCATTGAGGTCACGCATATTCTTGAAGTGATTCGTTTATAGCAGCAGATGAGGTAACATTTGCACGACATCAGGCATTTTAATTTCGTTCTCGCTAATTGAGTTTTCCGACGAATAAGCGCTTAGGCGGTAATTTAATTTTCCTGGAACTTGTCAAAATAACCTCAATTCGAAACCTAATTTGGTGGCTAATTAACGCGAAATTATATTAGCACCTACCCTAGATAGAGTAAAAATATCTGGAAGGCAAAATAATTTTATGTATAGCTACGAATATAATTTATTCTGCTCCGTGTGACACAGATGTCACCTCTTTTTTAAAGCTTAATTTTTTTCAGGGACTTAATTAATACAATCGATGGGAACTTACTAAACCAAATGTTTTAATACAAAAATTAAAATTAAAAATTTTAAGTAACCCCATTATCATTATCATTATATAATCATTATCAATATTCTTTTTATTTGTATTCTGGTTTCGTCTTATTTACTTAGCGGTCCCCCGACGTGGCGACATTTATCTTAAAAATATTATAGGGGGAAGTCCCCTAAGCCCGGACGGCTCCTAAAGCCGGACAGCATTTGAATCAGTGCGAAGAAGTGCGCCAATTTATTCCTTGTACCGCGGTTAGAAAGTTTCTCCTAAGTGAAGTGTGGGGTGCGGGTGCCAATAGTCAATGCTGCCTCGTTCGTTGTGGAGCGTGATGCAAACTTTGAGGTTAGTAAAAAGTTTGTTCCAAGTAATTTTTTGGGGTCTGTAAACAGTATTTAAAGTATGGGACGATATTCATTGTTATTACTTATTATTGCTATAGGACCAATCTGATATAACTCATGGTTTTTTTTTTGTGATTCATAACACACAATGTGAATGAGAATTTTATTTGTATGTACCTAAGGGTCCCTAAGTTCGGACACTCTCAAAGTCCCCTAATACCGGACAGTTTTACAGCAAGTTTTTTTTATAAGTCATTATTTTTGTGTGTGTTTTTACGTTTCAACATAGGTAAACCCAAATCGAGATGTGAAAATACCTGAAATATTGAAAAAGCCATCGATAAGGTGTGCTGATGTTAAGGAGGGCTAAGTTAGCTACATTTGTAATTTATGCAGGTTGTACAATTAAAGTTTTGTGATTCTATAGAAAATGTTCCTGATTGTGATCAAAGTTTATTAGAATTAAGATTAGTTTTTTTATCAACATTTTAAGTGTAAAGATGAACGAAAAGTTGGCTGTCCGTCATTAGGGGACATTTTTGGAAACGTCTTTTTTCTATGATAATTATTCTTTATTATCTACTACATTTAAAGTAACATTTGAGACTTCTGATATATCTGTGTTGATTACATACATATATAGTTGAGAGTTTATTAAAGTGAAAAAAAACAAATTAAACTATTACACTTTTTTTTCTATTTTATTTATTCCTTAAGTGTCCGGTTCTGGGGGACCTCCCCCTATATCTTCATAAATTGTAGCTAAGAACCATCTCGATCACGTCAGCTTTCAAACAAAAAAAAACCATCATAATCGGTCTATTCTATTAGGAGCTACGATGCCACAGACAGATACACAGACACACAGACACGTCAAACTTATAACACCCCTCTTTTTGCGTCGGGGGTTAAAAATATCGATTTTTACGACTTTTTGTGACTTACCTATGCAATGTTTATCTTTTTTTACAAAATATTTTAATTTTTAAAATAATTTTTCTGCAAACTGGTTTTGAAAGTAAAGTAAAAAGATCACGCCCAAAATTTATTGGAAATAAAATCTTTCTTGAATTCGGATGAAATGTTAGCATTATGTGGGTAAGTTCATATTGTCCAAAATCCAGAAGACAGAAATTGAAAAAAAATTTTCATGTTTTAAAAACATCTAAGAATTGGTTTCCATAGTATAGAATGATTATGCATATGTTATTTCTAATCAGTGCAACAAAAACATATAATTTCATTTCAATCTAATTTTCGTCTACAAACAAATAATTCATAAGGAATATCTTGGTAAAAATCTACGTAATTCTTTCGTAATTACATTTTAATAGAACTTACAGATACCAAAAATTGTTATGTAGGTACTGCTTTTACATTTGCACTCAGTTACTGGGACAAATTTGTTTCCACCTACATACACTTCTTCAAACCATAATGATCCCTCCATTCAAACTGAATCAACTTCAAAATTGAGACGCACTTGTTATTCCAAGTTACCTAATCTAAAATGAAAAAAATAAAATTTCCTCTAATAAATTTCCAGCACCATATTTGAATTTGAAAGGCAATTTGCGAATTGATTTTACTTAATTTTACGACTAATGGGCAGCGTTAAAAATATCAAAGATTGGAAACAGAAACAAATTTCCTCATTATTTCTATAATCTAATTATGTTGCTGTTGCTTGCCTCATCCTCAAAGGTGAATAAAATTTTAACTTAACGATAAATATAAATGCGGGGATATCGCATTATCTTAAAGCATTTGGAACTTTGCTCCAAGATTAAACACAAGGTAAATTCCAAGGATTAGCGATTAAATCTATTTTTAATTAGACACTTATCCAACAAACCTACTGCGCCATTTGCATGTGCTATAGATACTGTTTAATATTCATGAGAGGTAAATCGAGAAATGCACTGGACACGTTTGCAAGCAGAACAAAAGGTTGGCAAGGATTAATGGAAGCATTTCCTACAGGTTTAACAATTACTACTTTCAAGCCGCACTTAGCTACTACTATATTGCATTTTTGAAATTTACGCATATTATTTTATTTTAACATTTAACATTTAAATTTTTGGGTTTTTCGTGTGTTTTTAAGAAAAATAGAGTTTTTTTTTTTAAATACGACATAGTGGGAAAACGAGCCCTTTCTTTAATTTTGATTTATTACTCCTATATTCAACAACTAATTTTTTTCACTTTGTACCTACTGAAAAAGAAATTTATAAATTATTATTTCTTAGAAATATCACTGATAATTTTCCAATTTACGGTGATTAATAACGTGAAGCAACGAAAGATCTTTTGCAGTTAAATCAGCGACCCCGAAAATCATCATTAACAATTTATAAATAATCTATTGAAGTATAAAATTGTGAAGACCACAATCTTGAATTTTTAATTTTCGCAGAGATGATCGATAGGTGGGTCCACGTCAGCCTCTTTCTGTAAAATTTATCAACATCTTTTGAGCCGTTTTCGAAAATGACGCTTTAAAAACCTTTCCTCTTTTATTTATTTATACATTATTACAAGTTACATTAATACATTTTTATTAATTTAGCAAACTATATATTTATCATCAAAATAAAAAATTGATAATATCGAATCATAACCTGTGAAACTAAAGTTTTCGGTCTAAAATTCAAAAGTAATTGAAAGAGGTTTCGTACTCACATACAAGCAAGAACTAAGCTTTTAGAAAAATGTCATAAATCTGTAAATTAAAAATATATGGTGCAAATTATAGCCACAATAAATGAAAGGGTATACATAAAGTGTAGTCACATTTTGTAATATATTACGCACATAAATTACTAGGAGCTTTTAGCTATAAAATAGTTTGAATTTCCATGTAATAGTAATAAAACTGCCTATTAGAATAATGGGTTTGTAATAATCGTTTTAACTTGAAACATGCAACATAAACTGTTTAAAACCGACATATTTATACACAGTTATTCAAAGCGATAAAATCTTTAGTAGGTTTATAATCAATCGAATTTCCATAAAATTTTCAAATGTATGCCTATCGATGACAAAAAGGTTTAATGTCCACTAAAAACCTTGAAGAAACCAATCAGAGGAGAAGTGTATCGACTTTAATCTAGGGCAGAGTGAAATAAATTCTGAGACTGGGCGAAATTTTCGAATAAAAAGCAATAGATGCTTCTAAAATACAGTAATGTCCTGATTTTATGTTATCAGAAAAGCACGCCTCTAGCAAGAATGCAGCAAGTCACCTAATCGGGCTGCTAGCACAATTCTGATGGCCCATAAGAACAGGAATATTTTGACAACTTTGGCAAACATTCAAGATATTTGCACTTTGGGGGTTTTTCTATATTTGCGTCATTTTAAATTTGTGCGGTAATGCAGACAAAATAAATGCTGTGTTATTGCAATCGTTTCATCTTTATTTTCCTTCCAATAGACACAACGATTCGGTAAGATGATTTTTGTTGTTTAAAAGCTAAATTCACTACTTTGTGTTAAAGTAGAAAAAAAGATTTATTTAATTACTTAATGCGGTCTTTCCTTCATTTCGTTCATTAACATATGTAAATATAATGAATATACATACATACATAGTGTGTATGAAAGGTCAAATATTTGGAGATGAAAATATTGAGGATTTTATTTTAATTGACGGCACTGTCAGCAGAATGGGTCATTCAAATTAATTATATTTGTATGAACTCGTAAGAGTCGCTAGAATATGTTTGAAAAGTTTTTGTAACAAAATTTTTGAATTATAAATTGAGTTTGAGTAAAAAAATTTTCTCGACAAAGTAAAATCGGAATTCAAAAAGAAATGTTTCCCAATTAAATTAAACTTACCCCAATTAACTCAGTTTTAAATACATGACTCGACACCTGCAGGGACACGCATGCTTAAATCCAATTCTTCTAAATATAGCATCAAATCTCATATCATTTCGCAGTGAAAACTTTCAGAAATAAAAATTATTTCATTGAAAAATCACAAACAGCGAAATGCTCATTTCTGGAAATGGGGTTTACCATTCCCAAACAACAGTCAAAATTGGTAATTAGAGCTCATTTGGGTTTTTGCTATAATTCTCACCATTACATTATATAAATCGTGAAAACTTGACTGATATTAATTCCATTCAGAAAATCATCGACAAGGTTTGCGCCGACCTCAAACATCTAATAGTATATTGTGCAACAAGGGCGTAAAGTAGCCGTTTGCGCACGCTGGCAGCAATAAATGCACGAGCGAAGCGAGTGTGTTTAGCTGCCAGCGTAAGCAATCGGCTACGCCCCGCCCGAATTGCACATTTTATTTTTCCCCACTAGTGAGGGAAATGTGCCACTAAAACGCACGCCTTTCCGGTTGGACAGTGGCTTATTATCCACTCGTGCTTTATATTGTGCAACAAGGGCGGTGCGTAGCCGACTGCGCACGCTGGCAGCAATAAACGCACGAGCGAAGCGAGTTTGTTTAGCTGCCAGCGTAAGCAATCGGCTACGCACCGCCCGAGTTGCACAATAAAGCACTAGTGGATAATAAGCCACTTTACAACCGGAAAGGCGTGCGTTTTAGTGGCACTTTTCCCTCACGCGTGTGGAAAAAAAATAAATAAGTGGTTATATTGTAAGTAGCAATGGGAAAGTCCATAGCAGGGATGGGATTATTATTATTTTTTGGACTTTTGATATTTTTATTTTTGCCTTTAGAAAACGTTTTAAATCTTTTCAGTCAACAAACAGACGGGAAGAATCTAAAATCATCGGTTAACATCTCGATCTAAAATCAATTAGTTTAGTTATTATAATTTTATAACATAAGTACAAATATTTACTTAGAAGATGTTTAAGTTAAGAGTTTTGATTTATTTATTTTTATTTTGTAGAGTTTTTAATATATGTATGTATGCTTGAATAAGCCTACAAAAAGCAGGATTAGCATAATAAATTTTTTTCTTATACGTTTTTTATTAGAAAAATTTGAATTGCAAAGAGTGTTGTGAATGATTGAAACTATAAAAAGCTCAGAATAAAATCTTTTCTCTCACCTCCCATGGTACAAAAATTCCCACTGCATGAAAGAAAACTGGGAGACCAGGCACAAAAGAAATGATGAATTTCAGAATGACTTCCTAAGGAATAGTATACCTCATAATTTTTGATTAGGGCGGTTTCTACATAAAAATATCCTTTCAAAAATACGAGAGGTGCTAAGAAGCAACTCTCACATAATTTTCAGTTTTTGTCTGCTTTGCTGAACGTTATACTTTGAAAATGCCAGCATAGCAGATTCACATCGCAACGTTAAGTGCATTATGTCGTAATTCCATAAATTATAGGATAAATACGCCACACACAAAAACTACACCCTCAACCTCAAGGTTATCCGTGATCCCAGTAAACAAATTATCTCCAACCAGGACCTGCTGACTATCGTCGAACGGAGCCAAAATGGATGATAGAGGGAATCACGGGAGCACAATTCTACCCTTCATTTTTCTCCTGCAGGATTAATTCCGGCGACCCTCCTTACCGATAGAGCAGGAAATGGCACGTGCTCCCGTAGTATTAGTTTTGAAAATGAGATAAAATTAATCCCACCCGGTTCTAACATCCTCGGTGAAGAATGGAGCAAATTTTCGTTAGGGTGGATAATTGCAGTGTGATTGTTCGTCTAGGGGCTGCGAACTGCCTCTTGGAGCGGAGCTTCCCACATACATGCAACTAAATGCATCTTATGATGTATGCACTTAATTATCTTAATACTTGGGAAAATTAAACATGGTGTTTTCCTTGCAAACGTACAAAATTATATGTATATAATATATGATACACTCTAAAAAATATGTGTAATATTACAGTTTTTTACGATATACATACATACATATGTATATTATGTATGTATATGATAAAATTTTGCATAAAAAGTCAGTAATAATACACAAAATGGTAAACATGGCAATTTTTTAATAAATATGCACGATTTAACTTGTAATATTCAACACTTTTTTAGACATTTTTAAAAATATGTGCATCAAAATGGTAAAATTGACTGCAGAATCTAAGTAAAATTTGATGCTGCTAATTATATTAAAAATTTAGCAGTATATTTTTACTATAATTACAGCAAAAAAACAAAATTTAACTTGTATTAGTAAGTGACATTTTGTAATATTGCAATAGTTAACGATGTAACTCGCGTTTAAATTGTATAAAGTTGGCAATTACTTACTTTTACAAATATCACTATGGCGTTATTTTGTTATTACGTCATTCGAGAAGTGAGTCTCGAAGTGCCAGGAAATGAAATCAAAAGAGCCATTCATATTAATTTTGGGGGTTAAGTTTAACATTCTTAATTAAAGCTTAACCTTATAGAATAATAAATTAGTAAACATTTTGTTCGTAGTATATATAGGGTGAACGATTAACTTAAACAGGTAAACAATGATCTCTCAACATTTGATCTGAATTGATCAGAACTTTCACTGAAATGTTTGCTCTGGGGCTCATCATCATATCATTTCACTTGATTTCGCACAAAGCCTCAAAGTGTATACAAGCAGCCCTCGAATAGCACGGTACTTGAATTGCACGAAGTCTCGAATAGCACGAAGAAGATAGAGATTTGGTTTCGGGTTCATTTTAAAAATGGAAGGGCGGGGGTAATATCATAATTATACTGTTTCAGAAAACTATACATAGTACTTTTATTAGGAGACTGACATGACAAAAAAATGCATACAGAATGAAACAACAATAATGATATGATAATGATATGATTTCTTCTAAACATTTGGGAATATCCAAATGTTTTTGATCTCATTAAATAAAAAATAATACAAATAAGAAATAAAGAAAAATATATACCTATAAAATAGAAAATTCATAATTAATTAACAAATTTATTTGATTTACTTTCTTGTATTCTGCGAAAATTAATTTATTTTTGGGTCCTATTTTTTATTGAAACTGTGAGATTGTATGTTGTTATAGCTCGAATTGGACAATTACGGTTAACTTCAGGTAGAAAAATTTAAAACCTATATTTTTAATTTTTAATCGGGAATTATTTCGAAGTCGGGGAATAACGTATTTAACATTTTTTGTGATTTTTTTCAAACCTCTTTAATGAAATAACTATTTGAATTGAGGGCCTAATGCAAGAATATTATGAACTTTAATTTCGCATTATGGAAAAATGAAATAACAATAATTTGCTTGTCAGTTATCCAATTTTCATGTAGAAACACTCTCTTTGTATATTAATAGATATAAGTATAGATTTAGTTTCTACATGCCCAATACGACTGTTCTGCCTCAGCCCACCGGAGTTAAGGAAAATGTCTGCACTGCAAAGTTACGAACCTCGTCATCCATTCCTTACATATTTCATTTTGAGTGCTAAAATTAGTCCCTGGCCAAGTACATCTTAATTACAGCAGTATTCTTTCCGAATTGCTTTTTTGTGCAGGCTGTTTTACTGTCTAGACTTGTCCCATTAATCTGTGTAAGAAATTTCTGCTTTCATATGTGCATTTTCCACAAGCAGTTTCATCTTTTGCATTTTGTGCTGTGACTTAAGGTATTCGGGTACTTTTTTGTATGTCTGGAAGAAAAACATTGAATTATTTATAGCTGTCTACCAAATGTATCACAAAATGTCACCTACCATGTAAAAAAAGACATTTGAACATGATAAGAGACTACACTTATTTGTAAAGACGCATTTCAGTTTGAGAGAAATAAATATTATATACATATATGTACTTCTAAAACAATACCAATTTTTTTTCGAATCCATTAAGCTAACTAAAAAAGTATTGATTTTCATGAGTCTTCCCAATCGAGCTCTTTTTCAAAAATTATATTTTTTGGTTAGTACAATGGAACCATCAGCCATTTGTTGGTGCGAAGCCCCTGCCCGGAAAATGCGCAAGTTCTGAAACAAATAAATGCAAATGAGCTAACCCTTTAGTTTCAGTTCACTCGATTTTATACTAAATGGATATTTTTATCGCGATATAAAAAAAAATTTAACTTTCGAGATTTTAAAGCTTCTCTGCGGCAGTGCAGGAATCTATAAAAGGAGATAAATTTTAAACAAGTCTTTTAAACCCATAGAGATTTTATGAAAACATAAAGATTTTATTGATTTTATACAATGAAGCCGAAACAGATTGGATACTTCACTGAATGAGAAACTGTGAAAAATGAGAACACTTCCAATAATGTTTCACTATTATAAGTCTATAAAATTTACAACTTGTTTATTTGGGCTTCTTACTTAATAGCTGTGTTCCATTGGGCTGTGTAAAGTACTCCCGAGTACTTTCTCTATGGAACGCTACTTTGATCGTCAGGAGTAAAATATAAATTCAAATTTTGACATTTCATCGTATTATATTAGTTGCTTTGATTGTGCCTTATTTATTAAAATGGAAATATTTATATATAAATATGTTTTGCTGCCTAAACTATTTAAATTTTATTATTTGAATCCTTGTGATAACTCCAGAATAGCTAAAGCTGCAACGAAAAATGAGGAAAAGCTTTCATTTCCATGCAAACCTAGTACAAAAACCACCATCCACCTGGCGGGAAAATGTGGCGTAACTACTCAGAACTTCTGCTCGCCAACTAGAGCTAGAGTAGTTCAGCGTAGCCAGAAGTACTTGGGAGTATTTTACACAGCCCAATGGAACACAGCTAATATAAAAATTGTCAGAGCTGTAACATTATAGTAAACTTATTTAAAGAAACATGTAAAGTAATGTATTAATGTTGATGATAGTTACTAACTAGTTTTACAGTAAACGTTTGTTCCAGTAAATGTCAACCTGATCAATTATATGTAGTATAATATTTTTCTACAATTCTTTTCTAAGGGAATCCAATTCAAACAAAATTGCAGCAATTCTAGCATCTTCAGCTAGAGATATGTAGTATAAACACAACATAAGCTTTTAACATCTAGCAAATGTTGTTCATTTTTCGGTAATTTTAATAACACCTAAATTTCATTAGAAAATAAAGAAACTAAAAACAAAGTAAACAAAAATTAAATATAGAAATTTTGTGAAAGAAATATCGTCTTTTACTTTTGCATTAGAAGGATAGCGGCAAATTTAAACAATTTTAATTTGAAACTTCCTCCGTCATTGATATTCAATTTAAAGCTCAAAAATGCTTGGCCCACAATGTAATTTGCTTGATTTTTATGCGTGAGTTGCCTGATAAGATAAATTCTCAATAATTGATTGGAATTGATTCGACATTTTTTCATTTAGATTCTCAATAAATTAAAACTATCCAATTGGATAGAAGAATTGCCATAATTAAGTTGTCTCAGTTAAGTTATCTGATATAAAGAATATTGGAAGAATTTTATCGCTAATTGCGCGTTAAACATTCCGTGCTTATCCATAGGAATTATTTTGAGTTTGGTTTACGCATTCGATTTATTTGGAAAATTAATAATGATGAATTTTAATTTTTAAAACTAAAGAAGGCATATTCAATATAGGAACTGAAAATTTCAATATTTAGGGAAATGGGTGTAAAAAACGCAAATTACTTTTGGATTTATTGTGCCTTGAAGAAGTACATGTCTTATGTCCCGATGGTTACGGGAAAATATATATTAGTTTATTGTTGCTAAAACTAAAAGATTTGTGCATAATATAAATAACCGTCAGAAAGTAACGTATCTCTCATAGTCGACATTTTTTTAACAAATATTTTTTGAAAAGCTATCCAATGGTATCAAACTCAACCCCCCTCCCCCAACCCCACCGGTAACCGACCCCCCCCCCCCTCCCCCCCCCCCTTTTTCAGTCCCAGCGGTGGGTGGTCGAGTTTGATACCATTGGATAGTTCTTCAAAAAATATTTGACACGTGATTTTACTTTTTTCGATCCCATGTGTGGACCGTGAGATATTTGACCTTTCCGGAACCTTTTTTACACAATACACATCCTCTCCCGCACTCCCTGTACCGAATTGAAAAAAATGATTCCGACAAAAGTTACGTATTTTTGCACGAAGAATCTGAATCTGCAAAAAAAATGGGTGGTCCCGTTTGAAAAAAAAAATTTATCCCCACCCCCGCCCTCAGGGGTGGGGTGAGGGGTGAGAGTTGATACGGTTTAATCCTTTTTTTAAAAATATTTTACCCCTATTTTTTTGTTTTCCGATACGATGCATACTTTCGGAGATATTTGACCGTTCCGGGACTTTTGGGACACGCTGTATACTTTTTACGTATAATAGTTTTTTACCAGCCCAAATTAATTACTAGTATTTTATTCTATAAATTTATAATAACTTTTACCTATTAGAATTATTTTACAATAATATGTAAATATTAAAATTTTTTGCCACGAATTATTATGTATGAAATCAATCAATAAGCTGATGAAATGTCGAATTCAAAATACTCCAGATAACATACCTGATTTTATTAGATTTGATTGCCATTACGGAGGAAGTTTGTAATACTAAATTGCTATTTGCCTCATATGTATATTAACATGTATATGTATTTAAATTGAACATACAAGTACATTTATATAAATTGCGGTGAAAATTCTATCCAAGAACTTGTGGGATGGAATCAATAATCACAGAACTCTCTGAATTGCGAAGTGAATAATTTTCGATGAAAAGGCAATGTAATCTAGAAAATTAAAAAATTTCCTTGTGCTACAACGACAGCTCTAACTTCTCACTAGGAAAATTCTTATAAAAAGCTATAATAATCGATAAAAGGAGGAGTAAGGAACTCTATTCGTCTGCGGCTACTTTGCGCTGCTGGCGCCATGGCGACCTGCTTCCCTCCACCTAAATTGTTTTTGCTTTAGCAATTTGGCTTTGACCTATTTTTTGTAAACTTTTTTGTTTACCCTTAAAACACTGAAAAATGAGACATATTGACCATTGAGGGACAAAGCTGCTTTTATGTGATGACCTCTGGAAGGTTACTTCTGATCTGTAGGTTTCGCATCTTGCAGAGTATTATTTATTGTCAATAAATACTTGGAAGGATTACTCAAAGCCTTTATATCAGTATAAGTGAAAAGATAGATGGTGGCATCATTCTCGGACTGATTTATTGGACTTGAAGGGAATGAAAGGTATTGTATGGGTCACTTTTTATAATTGGAATAGTGCCAACTCGTGACATCCTTCTTAATTTGGCTCTCCAGGAGATTGTAAAGTTGTACATCTGAATTAGAATTATATGATTTTAAATTTTACGAATTAGTTTAACATACTTGTAAAATGCAATTTCTATATTTCTGTCTGTTCGCTTATAACTTAACTTTTGCTGGACAGATTTTGGTTGCGCTTTTTTAATGAAGTTTTAGTACGTTCTCTCCCCATGAAAATCTGAAACCCCAAGTTTAATTTGGGTTTCTATCCAGATTACGGGGAAATTTCACACATTTCTATACGTGAACCAAATTTCAGTGCTATAGTTTTAATAAGCTCTGAATAAAATGACTGACATACGGATGAACTGACAGACGGAAGGATGGATGAACGGGCGGACTGGGTGAAAATAAAAGGTTCCTTATTTTGCTGCAGAACCCTTACAAATGGAACAATTTTATTACCTTTAAACAAAATTAGCAAATGTGTTTGAAACTCTAACTAACTAACTAACTAACAGACTCACGTGAGGTAACTGCACGCATTCTTTTTAAAAAGGCTCTCTAAAATAAAACAACTTTGTTGTTTAAATCAATATAGTTTTTATTCTCCTTTGTTGAACTCTTTTAAACATTAATTAAACATAAAATGAAGCTACGAATAAGTATAATTTCCTTTTTAAATTACTTTTTTCAACAACTTTTTCCGTCTTTTACTCTTACTGTGGGGTAAGTTTTCGCATACTTATGTACATATCTTATCCTTTGAAATAAAATGAATGTCGCATTCCTGCAACGAAATTTGTCAATTTCGGTAGAATACTGAATACTTTATTTCATATAGAAATACAATAAATTATATAGTGCTGACTATACTAATCAGCATCATCTTTAAGAAATTAGACTTAAATTATAAGAAATTGTATGAAAAACAAAATTCTTGAATATTTTTTGTTTAGCGCAGTAAAACTAGCAATTTTCTCATGGCTTGAGTGCTAACTGAATGCAGTTTGTTATGGCTCGCAGTGTACAGCGACATTCGCACAATATCCACTGCGTACACCTACTCGACTCTAATTACATTTTGTAACAAAACTTTTAGTCTTTTTATCTGTGTAATATGAACTCAAGTGCAATTCTACACCGCGAAATTGTTGATAAAATCACCGTAAAATTGACGATTTTACTTTACAAATTTCAGCTGTAGAGAAACACGTTGTTTTAATAACATTGAGTACTATCAATCCAATCTTTAGATACTATCATTTTGATAATAGTTAACGTAAAATTGAAATTAGATATTACATATACATATGTAACTTTCAAATCAATATGATGAATTTTAATTCTAAACTTACATTCATTCATATCATTTTTATACCTCTTATGGGTAAATCTAAATTTCGAAAATGTTAAATTAAAAAATAACCTCATATTATTTTGATAACAAGATTATGAAATCATTAATAATGTCAGATTGCTAGTAAAATTTATCAAAATTTGAGAGTAAACATTTTTAGAATCAATGTGATTTTTAAGAATTGGTTGTGTTGTGATCTTTACACTGTAATTAATAATAAATTTTTGCGGTCGATCGACTACCAAATGCAGCAATCTCTTTTTTAAACTGAATTGGAGAGTTGATTGCAAAAATTGCAGTTCTTGAACATGGGGTAATCGTTTAATCCTTACTTACTCAACAGTTTCTAAAGAATAGTGGTGCAATATTAAATGTTGCGCTTTTGATGTACCAAAAACATCAACAGATCTGCTCGATCGTACTGTAATTTTCAATTGTCGTCTAGAAAAACATATAGACTTATGAAATTTTAGCTCAAGTGGATAACAGCAATTGGATGAAAAATCAATCACATGATTTGATTGTTAGACAGGAGTGAGTCTGCATAAATGCAAAAAAATCACATTTTTAAAGAATTAAGAATTTTACATTTTTTGGAAAATTAAAAATAATGAGTACCACCAAATGATGTTCTTTAACCACAAAGCACATAAAACACTCACAAAAGATTCACAATTGCACGCCTTTCGTGAGATCAAACGCGTGCAGAGGGAGAGACGTGTCTTGTATGTTTTCACGTTACAACTTTCCAAATTATGTTTTTACTTCTTAGTATAAAAGAGCATCATATCATATCACTGTTTATGCGTGGAACGTTAGCAACTTGATATTTAAGTTTTAAATCTCATTTTAAATTCTGCTGTCATTTTAAAAGTTTTTGTTATGGAAATAATAGCTTTTTTATATAGAATTGAAATTTTGTGATATGAAAATGTCACTATCAATTTGATAATATAATGTTAAACCAACAAAATCACGTTTATTAAAATATAAAATATAAAATACTAGTTGAAAAGTTTTTTTATTTATTTCCAGAGATCAACGTTAAGAAAAGTATTTTATTTTTTCATTGAGTTATTAGTCTTGAAGATTATTGAAAGGGAAACTTAAATGACCATAAACGTTATTTCTCCTCTATGTTCTTTCAAAAATCTTCAATATTTTTCGTGATTATTGGTCTAAAACAGCCAGACAGAAAACATTTTCAAAACATCATTCAATCGCTTTTAATTCCTTATACTGCAATACACATAAAGAAGCGAATATAAAAGAATATACTACAACTTTATAATATATTACATAGTACGATTACAATATCTTAATTAACTGCTATTTAGGAAATGTTTCATTATAAAGAAGCTGAGCTGTTACAATTCTTCTAAAGCCATTCCCTCAAAACATTCGTCAAGGTTTAAAATGTGTCTAATAGAAACACAATTCGATTAAACTGTTGTATCTTCGAACCCAAAATTAGAAAGGAAATAAATCGGTTTCCATAGTTCAACAAAACAATCTTCGCAGTGGACACACGGGGGGGAATTTGCTTAATGCGCGTTTCCCGAAGGTTTATTGCATTTCTTAAAGCTATTCATAGGTCACCAGTATTTCCTCTTCAATGTGGAGCGGAAGCTGCCGAGCCTGCCGGCGACGCCCGCGCCGGGAGAGCGGAATGGAAATAGATTACGACAGCAATAGGCATCATTCTCGGAGGTTCGGTTCGAATAAAAGTCCATGAGAAGCCCGCTGGAGCATCCTGAACATTTTCCCTCCAGCTGCGAACATGCCACCGTCTTTGGGGGTGGTTCGGATACCGCCCGAAGGTTTATGGCGTTTCGAAATGGTATCATGTTGGGAATTTTTTATGCATGAACTAGGGGCTTGGGGACGAAGTTAAAAGTGAGAATGGCTTCGAAAGGTGTGGAGTGAGGTGTTGAATGGGAAAAGCTGAACGGAAAATGGAAAATACTTTTGCAAATACTTTTACTTTGGCCAGGCCCAAGAGTAAAACTAACTCCATAAGCCTTAACGCTAACAGGGGTTAACTTTTTTGCGCGGGTCATGCACAATTTCTACAATTTTCCGCATCCTTAAGCAGCGGATAGCCAGGGGGTATCTTAGAGTTTTGTAATAAAGCTAGTTCTTTGATGAAGGTTAATCGACAAATAAGTCAAAGATAACCTCTGTTTTGTTAAATTTTTTAGAATGTTTTTTAGCCTTCATCGTTTCTAGCTTTCAACGGTCTTTCCTGAATTTATTGTAAATTTATGTATCGGATAAGCAGACAATATTTGAATGAAACCATGGACCATCTTGTAGCATTTAGATGAAAAATAAAATAAAAATTGTCAAACTTTATATATTTTGGAATGCAAATTGCCCATTATAAAAAAGCTTTAAAATTTAATAGTCTGCTCGTGAAAATTCCAGAAAATGAGAGAAGAAAATCCCCTATACTTGTAAATTTCATCGAAATCGTTAGAGCCGATTACAGAAATACAAAACCATACCACAAAACCATTCCAATAAATAGTTATGTTATACAATTTTTCCTTCCTGTGCATCGAATATATAATTTTTTTTTTTAAATAATAAAGACGATTGAATTGAATTGAATTTCCTTTGTAAATAAAAAGAACAGTTATTTGTATGATAACATTAGAATTATTGTAGTACATTATTTTATTTTTTATGTAACTACCTTTGTTTATTAAAAAGTCACTAACCTTTTTGGCAAGCTTTAAAAAAAAACTCCTTAAATACTTTTCTTGAATAGAGTCCCAAACATCTTTTGTTCTCTCCCTATGCTATTAAATTGATCAGCCTTCTTTTAGTAATGAACCACATATATTCAATAAAGTTGAAGTCTGGAGACTGAGGTAGCCAATCCAGAATATTAAATATATTTCCATGTAGACATTGCTTGCTTGTGCGCGCTATATGTATAGGATTATTATCGTGTTGAAAAATGATGCTATTTCTGTCAACTGACAAAGTATCGGAGCTCTTCATCGTAGAAGTACTGAGTTTTCCAATGAAGTCGTCTGCTGACATATGATTGGTAATGACGATGTAGTTTACCCAATTTGGTACTCGTCTTGATAATAGGTTGACCAATCCGATCTTGAAGGTTTCCAGAAGGCTTTTTTTATACCCACTGCATTATATCAAAGCCTCTCAAATTTATTTTCATCCCTTTAGCCCTGTGGTCCGAAGTCTAGTTTCGGTGTATTTTAGCGAAATCCAAACGAAGTTTTTTGTGATGTACAGATAATAGGGGTTTCGTTACTTTAGTTCTACCACGTAAACCTTAACGTTTTAGGCAATTCCGATTAGTTTCCACTAAAATTTGCCACATGTGCCCACTTTGTGCAACATCACACGTTATGAAGTCTCCCATGAAAGCAACTTAGACTGACCTCCCACACTCTTGACCCGATCATTATTTTTACTTTTCAGAATTCTAGCAACTGTCCTAAGGCCTACATCGAGTTGTGTCGATATTTGACGACGGGAAACACGACAAATGTTAAATATCCTTCCTCGTCCCCTTTGAAATGTTCCTCATTTTAATGAATATGTAAGATATAACTTAAGCTAGTTTTTAGAAAAATGAGTGATATTTACAAAATTTAATTTCTTCACAACTAGCTTCAATTCTAAACCCATAAAAAAAAATAGTAAAGATATACCTACATAAACAAAAGACATTTTCAACGGACCGGTTTTTTCGTCACTGTATATGTATACAAAAAATATAAAAAATATATTTAAATATTGCTCGTTATTCTAAGTATGGGATGGAAAACCGGGAATTTTATCTTTATAGAAATTTCCACTTATGTTATATATGTATGTAAATATCCTAATATACGTTGTTTTGTGAAAAAGATGTAATTTGTTGTATTTTTTCTATACATACAGAAGATTTAAAAGGAAATAGACTAAAATTCGGATTCAAAATGTATAAAAACGCAAAATTAAATTTTTTATTCGTAGCTAACAATAAGATAAATTTGATTTTCTTTTAGAACATATGGACGTCGTTTTGACTAGCAATAACAGAAACAAAGACGCGTAATAAAACTTAAAAACTGAATATTGTATTGATGTTCCACTAAAAACGAAATGTCTCATAAAAATGATGGTGGTAACTATTATTCAGCACAAAAACAAAGCGATGCCTGCAACAATTTGGTGAACAAAGGCGTCGTAATTCCAATCACACACTTGAGTGGTTTTGATCACCCCGAAAGAGCCCAAGATCCGGAAACTAGAATACACTTTAATTGATTAGAATACCTCAAGGAAGCTCCGTGATGGTGATTACACGCAATTTCCAGAGGGACACGTCTGCCTGCCCCTTCCGAGGCTGTCCAAAAATAGTTAACAAGGACGACACCAATCTAGATATGAACTTGATGGAGGGGCATGCTGATAAAATAGGTCATGAATGTTTTATTACTTACTCATCCTGAGCACCCGATATGAAAATCCGGACACAAGAACCTTCATTTCATACATAAGTTACAGGGTCCATAGGCGTGGGGCAGAAGGTGCTCGTCGAGATTTCACTTAAAGGACCTTCGCCAGCAGGAGTGAATATCTTATCTGCTTATTTGCGATACTTCAAAAGAAGTGTCACGTCCTTTCAGATGATTTATTACTTCCGGAAAATTCAGCCACGGGCGCCTGATTGCACTAGTGGGCTCTTTTTGGTAGCGGAGTGGGACTTGAGCTCTCGAGTGTTTGCCACTTGAATGAAAGCCAAAATAAACCAGTTGCTGGGAATTCTAAGCGATTTTAATATGGAAATAACACTTTAAGGGATTACAAACTTTCCATTTTATTTTCATTTGAATCCATAAACAAAACAAAATTAAAATGCTCATCTGTGAAATACCGAATTTAATTTGCTAATGCCATTTTAAAAACAGAAATTTAATCTACATTTTATGAGATATTTAATTACTTTAAGTCCCAAATAAAAGATTAGTATATGTATGAATACAGTTTAAACTTCCAGGAATTTAATTTCCTATTTAATTCTATAAAAGCTGTGTTTCTTTCAAAACGGATCTGGATCTTTCAGGAAATTTTTGCACTGAATTGAAATTCCCATTGAATTACCCATATCAAACACTTCTTATTTCGCGAAAATAAAATCAAATTACCCGGATTATTATATGGGTGTTTCTACAAAAGTTGGGCAATTTTTGACCTTATTTTCTGTCTATAGTTTTACGTGAAAACTATGTAAATACATAGTATTTTATTATGAAGACATAGTTAACACGTTCGCCACCAGCGCCGCATGTATGCATCGCGTCATTTCTTATCTGGGAGCCCGGTGCCGCAAATATGCGTCAGTTTGAAAAATTGCTTGTTTTGCTAAATTTCAATGTGATAAATATACTGTTAAAAAATCTAATGTCATTTTAAGTCATAAGAAAAAATTGCATGGCCTGTCGTTAAAGATATTCTTCTCAAGCGCCGGTAGCGAACGTGTTAATACATATTGTTATAAGATTTCCCTTCGCTTATACTTCACACTTCGGATTTCAATTCCGCGAATATAAGGACTGGCGATCGGTCCCCACGATCGCAGGCGTCTGTGGCAAGAGCGCCAGTCATTCAGCCACACTGAAGAGATCTGGCTGGCGCTCTGGATCGAAACGCCAGTATTTTTCGAGCTCGTCCGCCTCGGGGGACCTCGGGACGTCCCGCCGGGCGAGCATCATCCTTAACAAAAAGCGCGTAAAGTGTGAAGTGTGGGCGAAGGCAAGTAGCGCCGTTTGCCAGCCAGCCGTTCAGCTGGCTAATTGGTAACAATATAATAAATATGGTTTCCCAGACTGGGCCACTCACTTTTTCAAATAGCTTCCGAGATATCTGCATGTTTTAGAATGTTTTTTAGCCTCTTCTAAATTCGAGGTGTCAATGTCTTTAATACTCTTTCTTTGGCATTTTTCCTTTTTTTCAAATATCTTTTTCTTCATATTCCACTAATTTAATAGGATCATTTTTAACACTCACATGGAACTGACGACACCATATACTGGTAAATTTGAGGTTATAATAATTCAAAGTAATGTTTCTACCAATATTTTCTATTATTAGAGAGCGCTTTGTAGTTAACTTCATTAAGAATATTCAGAACTTAATAAGGACTTGAAGTTTTAACTTCGACGATTAGCGAGAACTTTAAATTTTAAAATTGCACACAGGACTGACGGATAAAAGTGAAGACAGTTTATGATTTTTTTAAAAATTGCTGTTATTCGATTTTATCATGAAATATGTAAAATACATTAATCAATACTTCATAGTTGTAGTGAAATAGTATCTAAGATTTACAATTAATTAGAAATACGTTAACATACAATCACTCAATTATGGGATCGAAAGCTGCAAGAAAAACCAGGCAAACCAGAAACATAAGAAAAATGTTTGAAATCCTCAAATATTCCTGTATTGGATCACTCAAACTCATGGTCCCTATTTTTGCATTAGTAAGAAAAGATTATAACTTACCTGGTTATTTTGTTGCAATGTTTAACTTGCCTGGCATTTTAACTGAAGCCAAGTATTAAAAAAGATAAGTAATAGGCACAGGACTGAACTCGCTGTTTTGCGAGTGTTTTTAAAATCTTCTTAATTTTACCGAAAATTAGCGACCTTAGAAAATTTGATTCATCACCCAAATTTTAGAAATCCAAAGAAAATTTTAAATTATTGGTCCGAGCGGCTAAACATTATTTATATTTAGAGTTAATTAAAATGTTCAAGCTGGAAATAACAGCTTTAATGCATATTCCTGAAAAAAATAATAATGGGAAAATATGATAAACAACAACAAAATTGTTAAAAATGCACAAAATTTATTTTTATAATCTTTGTCCAAAACAAAATAATGTTTTTTTTTCTTACTTCTATAAAAGGAAACTTAATGCAAATCTAGCAACAACGGAACAAAATTGTTCAAGTCTCTTTCGTACAGCTCATGTCCTTAATGTTTGCTTATCCTTAACAGTTCAAAAAAATCTTTAATTTTGCTTTTTTACTCTAATAAATGGACACAACTCAATATTACACAAATTTGTACAAGAGCGTCATAGACAAGTAACAAATCACATATTGCACAAATTTTTTTATTTTTTTATCGCAATTGTGTATTTTTAATGCACCACAAAGTTAGGACATTTTTAAGTCTATATTCCTTTAAGTGTTAAATGAATTCAGTTGTAATTAAGTTTTATGATTGCCAATTCTTCTGCTGCCGCTAAGCGTAGTGTTAATTTTTTTACTTTAATCAAATTTGGCACTGAGTCACCATACAATCTAAATATTATACGATCGCAAGTGAGTAAGATATTTTTAAGTAATTGCGTGCCTTTAAGTATTACGAAATTTTAATTTGGAAGGCCTCAGGAGATGAGAGCAGAAACACCTTTATTTACTTTTCTGGGTTAGGGATTAAATAATCTGGAAGCCATCAACCCCACACAACCTGCAATCTTCAAATGTACCATTTCTTATTAAGGGTTTTGACAATCGTCTATCTTCTTATGATCTGAAATAAATTTTATGTGAAATGACGCGTTCATAGTTAAATAGCTCTATGCATACCAATGCGCAACGTTCTCCACTTTAATTTCAACTCTGTCAGTTCCCTGTTCTGACGCGCCTAATTTTTGTTTCATTTCACAATGCCCTTATTTACAGGCAAAGGGATATTTTCTCATTAAAATCCACTGACAACGAAGGAAGGGCGTTGAAAGCTATGAAATGTATAGCAAACATAACTCGGCCAGTATACGACCCCATTTTGCGTCACACGTTCATACGCACAACATAAAGGATAAAGGGAAGCGAAGGATATTGCTTTTCTGTTTTAACTATGCTTTTGCATTTATGATGTTAAAGGTAAACACTTCGGGGAGTCGACTTTAATGTTGAAACAAAAACGTTGCAGTTTTTAGCTATATTTCTACAGTAACAGAGATTTGCTGTAAACTTTTTATGAGTAAAATGGCCGAATTTACTAATAGGTATGTAAATATATGTATTATTTATAAAACATATATGACAATTCCAGTTTGAATGCTTTCCGTATTGTACTTCAGAGTTTCCCATAATAGAACTAAAATCAACGACCCCGAAAAATCCTACACTGAAAAAGTTAGTCAAAATAACCGAAATCGTAGGTTAAAAAGGTGAAAAACAATAAACAACAACGAAAAATAGTTAATTTCCTGATGAAGAAATCAATTTTTCTGTGATATTGTCGACTAACCGTAGCTGGATTCAAAACTCCTATCATCGGATTAGCGACGATGCCCTTTGAGCGTTTGGACCTCACCTCAATAAAGCAATGTGTGGCTTGGACTGCCTAAGAATAAAATTTGGAATTTACTATTTTTAATAGTTAGTATTGAACGACGTAAATGTTTAAACATTTACAGAGTTTCGGCAATATGTATGGAGCGATCACTTAACAATTTTTTGTTGTTTAAATTGACCAGCTTAATATTTTGAGTGTATTTTTTCATTGTCATCGTAATACATTAAAATTTCAAATTTTACAATTCATAACTTATGATTTGAAAAAAGTCACTAGCTCTTTTATATTGATAAGATGTAATTATAGATTTTTTTATTTATGTTCATACCTATATAAATAATATTATGAAAATTATTCTGCTCCAATAAATATATAGTTTTAAAGATATAACTGGTCGGCATCAAAATAAGAGCAAAACAATGTATATGTGAACTTAATATATTTGACCACGGTGAATCCAAATATGTAGTCATACTACGGTTACATGTCGGATTGAGGACTTGACTTGAGATTGAACTGACAGTTCAATCCGCGGCGCCAGCTTTCCGACTTGAGGACTTGACTTCAAGCTGGCTTGAAAATATATTTGACACTTCATACAAGTTTGCCGCGAAATACGTGATGGAAAGCGCGATTTTTATTATGATTTCCTTTATTCAACACTCATGACCAGGAAATAACACACAACTGACTTGAGACGCGACTGACTAATATCAAAACTCAAGCGCTCAAGCCCCAGTTACATGGTTTTGGTTCAAGTCGATCCGATAAATTTTTCGGATCGACTTGAGTCAAGCCGATTTGAAGTCGATCCGAGGTTACATGACTTTCAAGTCTACTTGAAGCCGGCTTCAAGTCTGCATGTAACCGTAGTACAATTTCTCTAGCACGTAAAATTTCGATGCAATGTTAGCTGATTTCGTTGGGAAATCAATATATTAGACATATTTGAAAAGTTCTTAAAAAATAACGGGTTATCGCACGATTATGAAACATACCTCTAATAAAAGATAAGATCATTAACTATCTACATAAAATCAGTTATTTATAAACTTTCTAAAAATTTGCCCACAGACAGAGTTTTTCATGAACCTTTGCTTAGGCCCTAAGAAAAAAAAACGAACTGTGTACATAGGAGGAGGACTTCCATACAAAAATGTATCTTCTGAACAAATCTTGATAGACAATTCAAATAACTAATATCTTATAAGTGCAGTTAAACATTTAAGTTGTTCTGGAGGTATGTTTCGAGCTTCTACGTAATTCCACTATTTTTTAATAAATTTTCAAAAATAGCCAAAATAAGGATTTTTTCAACAATCCAACAGATAACTTGATTAACTTTACGGCAAGTTAGAGGTGAAGAAAGACAGAAGTAATAACAGAATGGAATATCTTAACATTTCAAGATCATTTCAGCTTGGACGGCGTGATTGTGCGGCAAAAATAATTGTTAAGTTCTTTATTTCCAAGTCATTTAAAAATCAAATCGACTTCAGTCTATAATAGCACCCTCTACCATTGCTCAGTTTTTTAAACTTATTGAACTAGCGTTATTAGTAACAGTAATGGTTGTTTCACTAATTTATAATATCATTTCCATTTTTATTTCCTGTGATAAAAACATTTTGCTCTTTTGGAGTAATTTTAAAAATTCAGGAATCGTGGTGTTGCTCTCCAGGGACCATTTAACATTTAAGCAATGTTCGCCCATATGTTTAAAATATTTTTATTTAAAAGCAATCTCGGACAGAATACGAACACAAAAGTTATAAAATCTCTGTTCATGGGTTACAGGTGATTGCCCATTTTTGGTCCACCATTATGTTCGCAAAGCATGAAATTCACAAAAACTGGAGGAACGTAAACGTAAAACAATGCAATTTCTGTGCATGTTTGTTCAATTAAATATACATATGATGAATTTATTTCATGCAGAAAATTAACGTCCAGCGAAGTATGCTTGCATGCCCAGTTTTCGGTATTGATTTTTTACAGCTTTCTAGTAAAATACTAAGAGAACTGCATTCGAACATGATAACTAAGATCGTAAATTTAAAGAGTAATTCTAGGCCCTAGGGTATTTTTAGTGCTTATATAAATATAGGATAAAAATTATACTAATGGGAAATGTTTCAATACAGCATATAAATATATTAATTTCTTGGAGGCTGCCGGGAAGTTCTTGTATTAACTTTATAAAAAACCATTGTGAGTGAATCAATAAAACTTTGTAAGGCGATATATATTTTAATAATAAAACTTGATAAATTTGCAATTTTGAAGGGAGAGGGACCATTATGACTTCCTATTGCTTATTTTTGTGAAATTTACTTTGCTCAATGAACGACGTTACTTTCAAAGGTTTAAAATAAATATGAATCAATTTAACAAAATGAAGATAATTAAAATGAAGTCTACTCTCATGAGACGATTTATACCAATTAAATTGAAGTAAAAATATTCACGGACGGATTCTTCATTACTATTATATTTCTATTAACAGTATAATAAAATAAAATTGAAGTAATTTGTTCCTGCATTTTGACTTTTTTCTTTTGAATCGAACTTTTAGAATTAGTTGTTTTTTCTTCAATTAGACACGTATCAATGAAAAATCTAAAGAAAATCCATTCAAAACACGAAAGATTTTTTCAACAAGAATCGAACTGTTACGCAATAATCATGCGTGAACTGACAAGGTTAAACAATAAAGAAGTATATTTACAAATAGTAGCGCACCTTGGAAACAAACTATACTTTAAATTGTTCTTTTTAATTTTAAATTTTCAAGCATGGAGACATGGTCCCTTAATATGAAAATTTCAATAACTTTTAACTTATCATGCAGAAATCGGTTCTGGGTAAGTGACGTCTATATACAATAGAACTATAGACGATATATTTTTCTCCACGTTAATAAAATCAAATATAAGAAAATAACTAAAGTTGGAAGAAGTTAATTAACGACAGAATAAAAATTATTTTTGGTGGAATTGAATTGAAATTGACTATTATTGGACTTAATGCGATCGTTCAAGCTTTATAATTTTTTCAAACAATTTATTCGAAATTGTCCTCGTTTAAATAATTTTATCTTCATGTTACACAAAATTTGGATATCATTTTAAAACACGCGACACCAAAGCTAGTCATAGGTGAGGTGATATCTTACTCGTCCTCCAAGCCGTAAACCTCCAAATCGATTTAGCAGAAGAATTGCCACCCCTAAAACCACTTAAGATCAATATTTGTTCTTTTGCAAAATTAACATAGTTTCGCATTAAAAGCTGCAGTAACGCTTATTCGCCGCTAGTAATAATGTTCAGACTTTAAAGTTAAACTTTGCACAAAAAACAGTTCTCAATCAAGATTCTACCTACAACTAATCCGGCGGACGAAAGCCTTACTAAGGAGAACCGTCATCGTCTACCTTCCTTGAAGAACTTTTAGAAGCATTCGAAGTCGTCGCTGTGTAAGAGGTCAGGTCATTTCCGCAAATGTTCGAAACTGCTACAACGCCGGCGGAGCAGGCTGACGAGTGCCTGCAGGGCTGCGGGGACGTCGGATTGGACAGACCTGACTCGTGGATCGGCGACAGTGTTGGCGATCTCGTCCTTAGAAGATTCTTTCGTCGTGGACGGCGATATGATGGATTTGTGAACCGATGCGTTGACAGCGTCGGCGGCTGCGAGAATCCTAGAGTTTCGGCCAGCTCATCTAAATCAGTTGGATTCGGAATTTTTCTTCGTGGCGGAGGCGGCAGAGCAGGCGGCATTGTTAGCTCGCCTGTGTAGAATTCCTCGCGGATGATCGACGTCGGCAGAATCGTTTGCACTGGTGTCATCTGTTGCTGGAGATCATCTCCGGACGATTCATCGCTGCTAACTGGTCGGACCTGGTTCTGTTTGACGGAGCCAACGTTTGCGGCTGTTGAACCGTGGCGACACCTCGGCCGGCGATAACGGCCTATCATTCGCAGCATATGCCGAAATCTTGTTACTGGCCAAGGTCTTATAAGACGAGGGCGTGTCGTCTTAACGACACCACCCTGCGATCCACCCCCTTTAATATAACTCGCTGGTATTTGGGACGGGTTCGTGTGGGACGAACCATTGTGAATCTGGTGATGGTACTGCTGCACTATGCTTGTCGGTTCGTAATTGGCGGGAATCGCAGTTGATATACTTGTTATAATATCGTTCGGCACATCGGGGCTATCGGGCACGTTAGAGCAACAGTTCCATTTTCTGCGCCATCGGTGATGCTTTGTGATGGTCTTCAGGCAGCACCGCTTATCCTGCAAGGACATACTTTCGGATTTGGACGGTGTCTTAATTCGGAACGTACAAAAAGTACATTGTTCACTAATGTGAAGATAAGACCTCGTTGTTGACTCAATTTCTCCAATAATAGGTGGCGACGACAGGGTATTCGCTGCAATCTTATGCTGCTGCTGGAACTGAGAGCAGCAGTGAAAAGTCTTAGACTGGCATTTCTCATCTTTACAGCCTACGTCGTGGCTTGTACGGTCGACTGTTTTGGCCGATGAGGTCTCTTCGAGCATTGAACATAGGTAGTAAGTTTTGCATGATTCTACGGACGCCGTTTGATGGTACTCTCGCGAGTTTTCACAGCAGTGCAAGGTCTGGGGACGGGTGCTACTTTTTCGATCACTGGTAGAACCATCCGACAAATTGTTTAAAATCGAATTCGGATGCTTGAGATTCGAACAGAAATATATCTGACTTGCGGGCTGGTTCTTAGGTGATTTGGACGGATCGTCAGCATTCTGTTCGGCATTGGTGGCATTCGATGCGGCTGAGTTCTGCCGATGGCTCCGGATGTATTCGTAAGTGGTGAGCCCCAAAAATGAGATATAGATATGAAAGAAACACAAATGCAGAAGTAGGCCGGCCGTAATAGCTGCTAGAACGCCAAGAAATCCAATAAACACCAAAAATATCGTATTATGCAAATCAAGACCATTTGTAGCTGTATTCCCCGATATTGTTGCCGCTGTTGTTAATATGATTTCTTCTGTATCGTTCGCTAAAATAGAAATTGTATCTATTGTTGTAAAGTTGTTTCCGTTGACATCATCCTCAAAGGTCTGATTGAACAGCTGGGAGGAGATGGAGCCCTCCTCTGTTTCACGGCCACTAATAGTTGGGTCCACATCGCTGATATTGTGCGCGGCGTACCAGGAGCTTAGCCAGTCGGGGCTTACATGATACAGGACGATTTGTGCTATTGCGGCGGCCAAAATGACCAATGCGGCGACCACTGCGCTAACGACACACATTAGAAATGCAACATAATTTCTACCGCCGATACAATGATTTAGCCACTTGCAGTGGTGGTCGAATTTGCCGACGCATTTGTTGCAAACTGAGCAGTGTTTTGTGCGTGGGCTAGTTGTCCGTATATTGCAAAGGTGACATCGTCCGTTTTCGATGACATGCGAATGTTTGGTACGATCAAATTCAGGAACAATGCGATCGTTTCGATGCAATCGTCTTAGCTCCCGATCAGCAGGATCGATTAAAAGCGCAGCAAGATGAGAAGCAATGTGGACGATATATAATCCAGTGAGTAAGCCAAATAAGGGTTGCTGTAGCTCGACTGAGAAGGACGGTATAAGTACAATAAATGAGGCTATCCCAAATATAATTAGCACAATCCAACCGAACAACTGAAGGGGATGCAACGGCAGCTGGAGTCCATGTATACGTCGACCGCGGCGATGTTCGCTGTCGACAAGATTATCCTGGAAGGATATCCAAGGTACTCGCCGCTTTCTTGAATATTTCTTTTTTTCCTCCTCCTTGGTGTTAATATTGATTATATGTGTCTTATTGTCCTGGTCGTTCCTACCATTTGCCGCCGAAATATGCTCCGGGAGCATGATATACGGGTAAGGATAGCTGCATAAACGAAACGCGAGCGTCGTCCAAACCACATCACATGAAACATTTAGTCCGAACACATTACAGTCCTTCTTTTATTTTGTTGTTCTTGTTTTTTGGTTTTACGCGGTAACGCAGCCAACACCAATCAACAGATTAAACCACATCTGCAAAATTCGAGGCACATTCCTGTTTTCTAGTATCTGACCAGGTGTATTCAGGGGACGCCAAACTTTGGGGAAAACAGTAAACAACGCTCTGATTAACTGTATCACCTGGTTACCGTAAACTACACTGTTAAAAATAGATTCTCGGCCCGGAGTATAGAGTCCTTCACCGCTCTCTCAGAAACCGCCCGCTCTGAGCATGTCTCAAGGTTAGAGCAACTGTTGTCCTCCCGTCGAATCTTCTGCCCCAGCGATTCATCACTACATGAGACCTAGGGCTAACAATTCTAACAATTCAACGGTACTATTGACGGATCCGGAGCACTCAATTCTAAGAATCAAACCCTCCTGGCGGGCGAAAAGCAAACAGTCCTTGCCAGGACACAAGCAATTACGGCTCTATTAAGTGTCACAGTTTACGTCACTTCACCGAGGACAAGAGTCCTCGAAGCAGCACTCCTCACTATTCACGGATTCACCCCTTTCAAGGGCCTGTTTTTTTTCTGCATAGCATAACAATGACGGGGGCGAGCACACAAATCAACACTTGAGGAGGCCTCACGCCTGCTTCGACACGGCGCGGTGGTGGTCTGCCCCGGGCGAGTTCCACTGCACTGGACGTTCTTCGAGTTTTTTGTGATAAAAAAAAAGAATAAAAAAAACGCGTCTATTGTCGCGATGTCGTGATTTTCGCGTTACCACCGCGAGCACAAATAACACCACCGCGAAGGTGTATCGCGATTAGGAAAAGTCATTAAAGGACAACTTAGAAGACACAAGAAGAAGAGAGAGGGAGAGACACTTCCGACCACTCCGGACGAATTTTCCTCTTTCCCAACATTCACGCACGGAGCACCTTCGACAACTGAAATCAGAATTTCCTCCGCTGGCCGGTCAAGTCAACCAGACTCTCCCCGACTGTGCGAATCCCAAGGTGGAGGAAAGGCGAAAGCACACTTTTCCCCCGCATTTTCTCGGGTGGGCGACAATTTTCCACCAACTGAAGCGGAAAGCTCGCGCTCACGAAATGAAATGGAGAGGATATTATCATAGTAAAAGCTCATGCAACACTGCCAGACCGGACAACAATATTTGCGAATAATAAATTTTGAATAAAACTGTGGTTAGGAATACCCGATTTTTTTCAAATATGTAGTTGTGGGCAGGGTTGGATTGGCTATGCAAATTGCACAAGGAAATTTTGGAATACCGGCCCAATTTTAACCCGATTAGATTATCGCTTTTTTCGGCACTTTGTCAGGTTATCGTGGGTCGCTGGAGACCCGAGGCATATTTTAGCAAGTAATTTCAAATAAAAAATTCTAATAAAATTCGTGAGCATTCTTGAATACTTTTACTTTAAAGGCACACTATTGAAATTGTTTAATATTTTCTTTTTTGTCACAAACACACTTACCTCCCAAAAAAAGTAAGCATCGACTTCTCAACAAATTGAGATATTTGAAAAATTCAAATTTCATAATTAAGCTTAAGAATAGTACTTTTACGAAAAAATACGGATTTTGATGACAGTAAAAGAAATGCTTAAGTTAGTGATGCCAAATAGTACACTTCTTCAAAAGAGGTAATTAAGGTTTAAGAAATAAACAAGTATATTTTTATCTTTTATATTAATCAAAAATTATCAAAAACGTTACAAAAGATAATATGTTCAAGTATTAAATTACTGATTCATTACGTGAACAAAGTAGGTACTCTCGAAAGCTCCTCAGATTCACTATGAGTCATACTATAAAAAATACAAAATGAAAGTATGACTCTAAAAAATGCACAATCTTCCGAAAATATTCATAAATTTTATAAAAAATAAAAAACATACCTCGTCACATAAAACGGTTTTACAACACAGTCAAAGTTATCGTGGGTCGCTGGTGACCCGACATGAACTACGTCTACTCACTGCTACGACCAGATCAATATTAAGGGAATGCGGATTAGTGTGGACGACCCTAGCCTTCAAAACTTTTTTTACAGAAGGGATAGATATTTCTTTATCATTTGGATTCTGAGAAATGAAACAATACAAAAATGACTCGGGTCTCCAGGATCTTCAGCGACCCACGATAACCGATAACCGCAATTCTTGCATCGATTACATTCACTCATTATTTCCGGTTCCGCCCCATTAATCTCCAAATCATAATTTGCAACAACATATTTTCCAGACAGATTTTTCTTCAAATAATCCCATTTCTTCACAAAGTATTCATAATCTGCCAAAAAATCAGACGTTACGAAATGAGAGCCCATTTTATTCATTAATGCTCTTAGAGTTTTAAAATTTTCTGAACGAACATTCCTCACAAAAAAAAAAAATAGGTTGCAAATTTTTAATCTCATTAAACAGCTCTTCTTATTCAAAAATCGTTCCCTAAAACCTTCCAGTACTTATTCATATATTTTTTTTTCTATATTTCGTATATCAAATTCCTCTACGGTTTTATTTTTTTACTTTTTTTTCTGATCACATCAGGTAAGTTTAATTGAATATTAATCATTTCAATTTCGTCATCAACTGAATAGTTTTCAAATTTATTTCGATTATAACCTTTTTTCAACGGTCGATTGTTCACCGGCCCACTATTGTGCAATACATGGCAATTTTTATCGTGTGTTCCAACGCTGATTGCCGACACACGATAAAAAAGAAATTTCAAATATGTACTATAAAACGTTCAATAACAATTGATAAAAAAATTGGACGTTCCACAGGACTCTGTCTTAGGTGCTGTTCTATGCTTATTATATGTATATGTATATGTATAATAACTATTAATGTTGATGATACATACCCAGTCGGCAATTTTTAGAGTTTATGAAAATTCATCGATTATTTCCTGAATGATTGCTTACAAAAATTTCGTGCGCTACTAAAGACGCATGCCTACTCGTATATTGAAATTAATGCTCCGGGGTTGCGACAAGCAAAGGAGCTTATTAAAACCATTTTTATATACCAACGCTAACGACTTGAGTAAATCTGATCTCAGACTGTTGGTGGGTTTCTTTTCTGGCCATCATGTGGTTAGACGCCACCATCATAAATTAGGCTCGTCAGTTGAGACAGAATGTCGACTCTGTCTAGAGGACGAGGAAACAACAGCTCACATCTTGTGTGACTGTCCAGCTCTTGCGCGAATTAGAAGCAGGACCTTCGGGAAGGAGTTCTTAAACTCAACTGAGGTCCGTAGTTCTTCTGTGGATGACCTTCTAGCTTTCCTTAGGGTAACAGATTGTCTAGTCCACTAATGGGGCTATGGTACAAAAGACCGTCTGTTCGCAGTGCCCACCATATGGATAACCCCGATATAATAATAGTAACTAGTGGTCGCCCTGTGGCCGAAATTCGACCTACTGGGGTTACTACGAAAAATACGAATGTACACAGCCTACTATGTGTTTGAAATTGGCACTATCAATAATAAAATTACGACAGTTTGACCACAGACTACTATGCGTTTAAAATTGATAGTATGAATGTAAATAATGAATTTATTTAATTTAATTTAATGTATTTGTACCACATCTTATTCATAAATTTTAGCTTTCTGCACTTCTTCTCTATATAAACTTTAACTATGCCAAATCTCACACTCCTCCATCCGCCCAATATGTTTAAAAAGGGGTACAAAGTTTTCTCTTCACGTATTAATATATAGATAATAAAGCATGCCGTATAGAAGAAAAAAGGGTTACCTCCAGATCTCGATGTACTTTTAATCTTCAGTTTGTTTATGGAACGAGATTTGGAAATGCTCCCGCGTTTTGAATGAGTAAAATCTCCAGAAGCAATATTTAGGTACCGTAGATGCGGATTACTTTGGCTACTTTTTTCTTATATTTTTAGATATCGCTCTGATATACATATAGATTGTGTTAGACTACTAGGTGTTATAATGTTTTCATTTTGTTTTTTATGGCAAAAAGTTTGTAAAAATATATTTTTTATTATTTTTAAATTTGAGCCAAAGTTGTCCTTTGAGGAGGGTTACTTTGGCTTGCAGATGGTTTGGGCACAAAACCTATATACTTAGGCAAGTATTGAGCCAATTTAAGTCTTTTGAAATAATAGAAAATAAACAAATGAAGCATCCAACGCAAAAAAACGTTTAATTTTCAAAAAAACATTAAGAAAAACGAACTTTTCTACAGCCCTCTGTTACACAAAAAAGTTTTCTGACCTGAAATACGTAAATATTCACAGCAGGTAAGTTTGAAGCGCAAATGACAGTTTTAACTATGAAAAAATTCGTGCAACCAATTACAAATAGACGTCAGTAAAACCATCTAACATTTCCGACTCGAACTAGATCGTTTAGTGTCATGGCTACGAAGAGGTGGGAAATTCAATATTTTTTTTGTTTTGAGCCAAAGTTACCCCCTAGAGCTAAAGTACCCGCATCTACGGTACTTCAACTTCTAGATTACAATGTAATTACTAAGTATTCTTCACCAATGGCATTGCAATGTTGAGATCATGACAGCAAATGAGTCATTTTTTCATCATGTTCTAACAGTTATTTGACGGCAATTCATGCTGAGTACAGTTTTGAGTTGTTGACGTTTTGTGAAAGGAGATTTTGAAGTGGGAAGTTGTGTCAAAATGTGATAAACTAAATTTTCTAAATATAGTTTCGATACAGTAAGTTCTAATATTATTAAATAGGGTATGTATTCAGAAACCATTAAGTCGTTAAGAAAGAAAAGTACCCAAAAACATAAATCCCTCCTACTTCCCAAACGACCAATTTGACACCGCGTGCTACACAATTTTTTGCTTATCTGCAGTCCCACGATACTACCAAATATTGGTGCAATTTTTTGTAATATTATGTGTTTATAATAAATAAATTATAATTAAATATAACATATTCGAAAATTAAACGTGTTTAGCACAAAAGAATAAATACTTCTCTTTAATTGTTAATTTATATTTGGTTATATACGATTATGTATGTACATACGTCTTAAAATACTTTCTTGCATAAATGGAACATTTCGAAAATACATATAGCGTTCGCATTTATCACAGTAAATTATCAGTAAATTTTTTTCTTGCAGATCGGAATAATTAAACACATAATTTCTCAAGAGAGGATTGAAATACATTTTGGTCGCCTCTTCCACAATGATTTAAACATTTTAACTACGACGGAGTCAACGGAAAGGAGGCCTTTAAGGACTATCGAGTCTTAAATGTTGCTATATTCATTAAGTTTTGTCTATTATTAGAAATTCTCTACGATTTCATTTTGAAGCGGATTTATTGAAAAACAGTATATCAAAGAAACCAGGATGTGCTTTGGACTCTACAAAAACAGATATTTTAAATATTTATGGCTGAAAAGACAAAAACAAATTTAAAATCACGTAAAAATTGTGCATGTTGTTATTATTTTTTACTTATGAATGAATTCTGTAGTATTATCCTTTAAAACAAATGAAACTACAATTACGTTTTTATTGTGAAATTTTTATTTTAATTTATGCATTTGTTTAAAAAATATTGTTATAACTTAATTAAAGAAATTTTGATTACATTTTAAACAAATTAATGTTCATTATTATTTTTTACTAATCGAAATCCATAATCTCGTTTTTACTGGTTATCCGAGTAGTTTTATAAATGAAATGAAGAGTAATTCACATTAAGGGAGATTCTTATAATTTTTATATTTTCAATCTCAGTGAATGCAATTGATATTTTAGAATGAATAGTAGGTATTAGTTTTTCATGCAAAAAAGGGTACAGGTATTAAAAGGTATTAATTTTAATAGTTTCATCCTAAAACATTTAATACATTCCCTAAGGTTGAAAACATATGTATTATATCTCTCTCTAAAATGAACTTCTCCCTTCTTAACTACTGTGTAAACCAGAGAACATTGTAAATACTACCAGTAGAAAAAGTAATCTATATTGGTAAAGGAAAAGGGAACTACCAAGTTAGTTTTTCTCTGGTTGTACAAAGTAATAAGGAAAGCATGAATAAAATCAGCCGCTTGAAAATTCAGATCAGCTACTTCTTTTTGCATTACATTGTAAGCGAGAAGTAGAGGAGTTTACCTCCAATGGCATTTGTGTACAGAACTAATCTAAATTGGTAAAAGAAAATGGAGTGCTCTACAAGTACAAAGCAATGCAGAAATTGTCGATGAAGCAATACTTCCCTTGCCGACTAGGTTAATTTATATATTATGTAGCTGGAACTGATGGGAGACAATGTGAGCAATATAATTAAGTTTTGAGCTAAATCAAATCTATAACTAGTTCGTAGTGAGAAAAAAACTTAAAATTTAGTAAGACCAAGTGTATGTGCATTAATGGTAGGGGTTGGATTCCTTGTATAAGTACCAGTAATGAACAAATTAATTGTGAAATAGAAGTGAAGTGTTTAGGGGTAAATATTGACAATGAACTTTAATGCTCAGGCAGAAGCAGTGTGCAATAAGTATGCTAAAAAAATTGGGGTTTTCAAAGAGAATAAGAGACAATTTCTCAAGAATCTGTGCAATAATACAATTATTTTACCACATGTGGACTATTGTTCTGAGATTTTATACATATTTATACAATACACATTATTAAAATAGGTTGCAAATATTGTAGAATAGAGCAAGCAATGCGGGCTATTTTAAAGTGCGGAAACAGAACACGTAAATACAATATGCTTAAAGACTTCAAATGGTTAAGTATAGAACAACGAATTATGTACGAGTATAACGCTTTAATGGCAGGCTTTAAAATAATTTGGTATGCTTCCCCCGTACTTTCAACGACAGATGCGATATACAACGGACGAGCCCTTTAGGCTAAGAATATCGGTGACTTTAGGCTGCCACTTTACCGGAGACCTTCAACTGTATCCCTTCCCAGCGAATTTACATTATAAGAAATGTAAACCTACTTAAATCAAGCGTTTTGTGCCAAAACGAGTTATTGTAGTCTCCTGTTGTAAAATTTTTGTAATTTGAGTAATAAAAGTTCTATGAATTAATAAAAAGAATATATACATATATATGTACATACAAAAAAGCAACAAGCGATATTTTCACAAAATGTATGAAATTAAGTAGCTCTTGTACATATTACCATATTTGTATGAGAAAACATTTTTATTATTTTTTACCGGCAGGACAAGTGATAGGGCATTTCTATAGCATTTTTTCTATAGATTATAAATGTTCAAACGAAATTTTTAAAATAGCTCCCATTTTTAAGAAAAATAGAATCAAAAAATTCAAAATATTGTATTTTATCAATTTTTAAAAATTAATAATATATAAAGATTTATCATAGAAGCATGTAACACGGCTCAATTGAAAATCTGATTCTAATTCAAAAATATCAAATACCAGTCTTTTTAAACAGTTTGGACATTTATTGAAAACTGAAGGAAATTGAGTATTTTTATTTGTAAATTCATAATCTACCAAAAAAGTCCTATAGAATTGATATGCTATTAGTTCTATCCTAGAAGTAAAACATTTTTATTCATCAGATTCGATCTTTTAATATAAAAACTTCGACTTCAAATTAGTAATGATAAACATTGAGCACTCTAAGATATCAGATCCACAATACAAATAATAAAAAGTAATCCAATTAACGCGAACAATTCGCCGAATGCGTTCTCATCCAAATTTGGCAATGTTGTATCATATTACGAAGATTATATGAACTTCTAGCTACGGATCCAATCTCAAGAGAAACTCCAAAAAGAAAATAAATGGCATCAATCAATTCGTCGCAAAAGGTGCTTAAAACTTTACTAATTCTAACTTCATTATCATTATTCATTAGCAGAACCTGAAAATATCATCATCGTCTTTGGGATGGTTCTAAAGCAAAATAAAATCATTCACCTCCTCAATCAATAAATCAAGTTCGTTTCTCCAAATGCATAAAACCCATTTTATCTTTTTACACAAAGGATGGTATTATTTTTGCATTTTTATTAAACACTACCGGTTTTTCCTCATCTTATCTGAGTTTAAAAATTACTGGATTTTAAAGATTAATACCAGTATCTCTTGACCCTTTTCCTAAGTAGAAAAAGTGGTAAGTACCTATAATAGAGTTTTAACATTTAGACTACATGCACCAACTATCAGGAAAATTCGCCAGTTAAACTCAGTTTATTTATATACGGTATGAATAGTCAAACTTGATTCGCATGAAATTAAAAAACATTTCTTTGTTGTGAAAAAACGACAACGATATTGGAAATACCTCCGCTTATTTCTATTTGTTTTCAAAAAAAAGGATATCAAAGTTTGGGGCTGCGCTGAAGCTATTCATGTGTAGAATATGTGGTTAAAATTTCATAAAAATTTGTTCAGTGGTACCGGAGAAATCACCGGCGCCGGTCGGCGTTGTTTGATAAAAACGCGTTTAACTTTTTTTTTAAATAAAAAATTATGAAAAAATCTTTACTTAACCTAATCAGCGATGTCCGCACCTAACAAAATGCCTTCTGTCTCTACTTTTAGATACATATACCTACTTCCGACAAATGTAAAACAAAAAAATCGATTTCTTGAAAATCCTAAACAAGAATGATATCTTAAGGTTTATTTCTTCAGTCATAGATTAGCCCCGCATTAGTCTATAACAATTTTGAACATAATCATAAAATAAATAACGAAAAAATCATTAGAGGCTGAATCATACTTTCTTAATAAAAAACATGTTTAAAAATTTTTTACATAAGGGAAACAAAAATGTCACTTTTAACAGTGCAGAACAGTCATCATCAAAATGTCTTTTGATCCTTATTGGTAAAAAAAGGTATAGTATTCAGCGGCTAAAATTCATTCTACGTTATATATTATTAACTTCAGACAGAAGCGATGAAATCTATCAAATAAAACAGATGTAACTAATCAGGATAAGAATGTAATAATATTAATAATTAAACAATAGAAGCCCATTGTAATGTATGATTTTTTTTATCAATCAAAGCCAGCTTAGTTCAAAAGATGCATTCAAGATTCAAAAATGGTTGAGGTAAGCGCAAAATTCATTGTTCATTTATTCATTTTTATCGAAGTTTATTGTTTGTATGGATCTCAAGAGTTTAAAGAATTATTTACGAGTTTAAAAGCTTATGTGGATTTAAATGTAAAACAAATAATAAATTCTAGTAATTAATTATTTAAAGAATCATTATAAGTCTATTTTTGTACCGTGACAACTCGTTAATTATTCAAAAGGCCGAATTATAAAATTAGACGGTAGCCACACTCATTAAAGACCTAATATTAGTCTACAAATCGGTTAGTAGCAAGCAGTGAAATTCATTTCATTTCATCATGTCCTGAGGGAGCTTTATTCGAAATGCGCACACAAGCCTTTAAATATCCTTGGAGCCCACATAAACATAAATAATTTAACGTGCAACTAGTCTACACAAGCTATAAACTGTTCTTATGCTGTTCTACCGAAAAATATACTTCTATCAGTTTGAAACAGCAATTCTGAATAGTAGAGCACTGCCCTGAAAAGGAAGAAGCTTGTGTAACTATTTGTTGTGATTGCGTGCCTGTTACGACGTCACGTATGCTCATATAGGGGTGAAATGTTATTATCTTCACGGAAGCCCCTCGTCCCCAAAAGAGCAGCAGGCCGACGTGTGTTTATTTCAAGCAGGCACTGTTGTCTCAATGGAAATCCGTCCAATAACAGAAATATTGACAAAATATAAACAAAGCCCACGAAACTCCCCATGTGGGTGTATTGTTCGGATAGATGAGAGTCAACAAAACGTCTTCATATGAACATAAAAAAAGAAAGCCGCTGACTAAATTGTGCAGTACGAATAATGACCCCATCGCACTGAACGCCTGCCAGAAAGTAACCCTTTCAAAGCCATTTACTTTCAATTAATTAATTTTTTCATCATAGTGAACCAGCACATTTTAACGCTGGAGAACACGTCATTTATAAAAGGAATATAAAAATTAAGCCTTGTGTAAAGGGAGCCATTCCTGAATTTTTTGCAGTATAAAATCTTAATGTGAGGAAAATGACGGAACTACTTTCACTCAAGAAAAAAACTAGTCTAGAAATGCTAGTTTCTACAATACCTCGGCCAGCGCCAGGTATACCAATCAATGCTCTTCCTGGTTGGGCCGATGTCCCACTTTTTAATAAGCTTCCTATGCTGAAGTGTCCAACTGATCAAATTATATTTTCAAAAAACAAAATTGGACAAGAGGTAAGTTTAGATTTCCTACATATATAAATAAATTTTAAATTTCATATTCGTAATAAAAGTTTCCTAACTTTAGAAAAATAACATAATAGGAAGACTTTGAAGTAATGTAGCAATTATACCAAATTAGTAATAATAGTAGATTATGCATCAACCGCAGTAAATGACTTTGAATAATCCCCTATACCGCCCAAGTTGCATATACAGTGAAAACTGTGAAAGTTGGCCACCTACCAACTTATAAAGGGATCAATATTTTCACACTCACATCGAAATAAAAAACACTTGTTTTAGTCTTATTAACTTCCCATTTGAAAGTTATTGAAATGGATCCGATTTTTTTAATTGAAAATGTTGATATATATGTACATATATATATCCATGTTTTGAGGTCCCTTCAGTCAGCATCCATTTCAATATAAAAAAAACAAAATTCAGTGTTTAACAAAAATAAATAAATAAAAAACAAACAGAGCCCAGATAAATTAATGACAATCTCCAAAATCACAAATTAAATTTTTGTATTTTGGAAATACATATTTCGTACCGGATTTGATTGGTATAATTATATGTATATGTATAGGTCTTTCATGGGTGGCCAACTTAACAGGTTTAACTGTACTATTCTTTATCACGAGTGCTACACGGTCTTCGACTTTTCATATACAGTCGAAACCGGATATAACGACATTGAAGGGACCAGATAACTTCGGACGTTATATCCGATAGTTGTTATAAACAATATACACAAGTACATAGTCATATTAATTGTCATATATGTTTAGAATTTTTAAATACATATTTACATATGTAGTATGGTTATGCTTATGAACTTGTTTTCAAATAAAATGTCGAAAAAAGAAACGAATGTGTTTATTCTAAAAAAACTTGCAGTACCTACAGTACAGCTTATAGACTACAATTTCACTATTTGACTCGCCATTTTGTAATCCCCATATAATGTGATTTGACAGGTAATTAAGATTATTAATTTTTTCTGATCAACAATATGACCTCGAAAGTTATATGTATATGTACATAAAATATGCAGATTGTAGATACATTGTTACTTGTAACGCCGAGCTGAATAAAACGATATCTTCTTTGTCATAATGAATCCAATCATTAACACTACACAGAATCAGATATGCATAAACTTGAAAACCCCCTTTTTGTTTTACGCAGTTGTTAAAAAATAGTTATGTGCTAGATATTTATAGTTCTGAGAACTAATAAACCCTTTTATATTTGCAAGCTTGTTGCTCCAAAAAATTCGGAAATGTTCATATATCGATAAATAATAATAATAATATAATATTTTCTTATTTCGCACTTGCAATTTTCAAAGTAATTTCCCACTTTCCAGATAACTAGAATTGTTGGAGCTGCATTTAGAATATATGACCCCTACATGCAGTTACTTCCATCGGCCTACAACTCGTTGGATGATCCACACCTTCGAAAATATTATCAAAAAGAGAGTATCCTTAAGGTACAAAAAATAGTAGAATTAAATACTTACTCATAACTTTTAACATTTACAGCGCTTAAGAGAAATTAAAAAAATTACAGAAAATAACGACGTTTTATGCACGTTAAAGGAGTTTAACAGCTACCGCTCACTACTACAAGAATACCACTTAGGTTTAATTCACAATGAAATTAAAAAAAGGGTATACGAAGTACATAAATTAAAGATGATGTTCTAAACAGTTAATATTAGGAGAGTGAGAAACAGGACCGGGCATTAGTTTTTCATGCCGAACATATTGCCGACAAGGAATGCAACAGATTTGCAAAGCAGCGAAGACGATTTGAAATTCAAGACGTCCTCAAACATAAAGAAGAAGCAGCAAAACGTCGCCAGGAAAAAATAGCTGCCTTGCTCAAAAGGTTGAAAATGTCTGTTGAAAGAATTGAAAAAATAAAAGCATTAAGAAAGAAGATTCTTGCTCAAAAGACGCTTTTATACAATTTAATAATACAACAGCACAAAATTGCAGCTTTTGATTTGGAGCGAAAAAGAATCATTGCCCTTAAGAAACGATATTTTGAGCGGGAGAAACGATTGGCTACATTCCATAAACAGTGGACTATTCGAAAAATAGAAACCGCAAAGCAAAAGGTATATTATATAATTGGCTATTTTCGTAGTTACGGTGAGTTTCTTAGGCTATCCGAAGGTGGGAAATGCAATTAGAATCACGCCACAAGCAACACGAGCGCAATAATAAGCTGCTTAAAGAAGCTGAAGAACGAGCACAGAGAAATATTAAGGTACAACCATTTGATAGGGCAAATTTAGGTAATTTGTGATAAGCAATAGTACTGCTACTGCACCTGAAGATATTTTGTTGGTTCCTGCAAACACGTTCCCGCATAAAGGAGGTGTCAACTCGAGCTATTGAGAAAATTACTATTACATTTAAAAAAAGAAAAACCAGATTCTGCGCCTTTAAAAAAAAGAAAGACAGTTTCCTCGCGATATTACAGCATGTTTTAATGCTAGCGATAATAGGCAACTTTTAGAGAATGTTCCACTATTTAAATATTAGTGATTTGAGATTTTTGATTTTAAAAAACCGCTAGTAACGATGATTTGTGAAATTTAAGTACATTTTTGGATCTGCCATTTTGAATTTACACAATTTGAGCTTAAAATCAGTGATCTAAAAATCCCCCATGTACCTTTTATTGTGGGGTTTTATTGAAATGACATGAAATTATTCCTTTCGTGTACAACATCGCTCGGAATTTACAACCTCGAGTCCAACACCAAAAATCTTGGAAAAAGCTTTTTTTTTTATTGAATGCTATTTGAATTAGAGTATGCATTTGAAAATCAACACCATCATGTGCGAGTAGAAGGGTGTTTTCAAAAATTGATACAAATGGGCAGTCAATTATTCTAACTCTGAAATCAAATCCGCCGCAATTCAAAATTTTAGCCTGTACTAAAATTCGTGGGCAAGCACTGCAGCCGGATGATCTAGCTACGCTTGACTTTAAGGGGTTAGGCCACTGTAGGATTTAAAAAAAAATCGATTTTTTTATTTTATTTTAAATGGTCTCTTAGGACCTCAACTATGATATCCCAAAAAATCATGGCCCGGAAATATCTCTAAAAGTACTTGTTTTTTAAAGTATAGCACAAGGTCGCCTACATAACCGCCCTATAACTTGAAACTTTGCGCGTTTATCTCAAAACTGCATATTTTAAGTTGGCCGGAAACATAACTCAGACAATTTTCAACCGATTTACTTGAAATATTGAGAATATCCTGAAAAATACATTGTCTATGGAAGTACGTAGAATTTTTTTTATATTGCATAGTTAATTTGTTATTAACAATTATCTGATGATTTTTTAGGCAAATTTTTCACTTTTCACTTTGGAAGTTCGCCATTTGGCCAATAATTAATACTAGTGGTCGCCCTGTGGTCGAAATTCGACCTACCGAGGTTACTACGAAAAATACGACTGTACACAGCCTACTATGTGTTTGAAATTGGCACTTTCAATAATAAAATTACGACAGTTTGACCACAGACTACTATGCGTTCGACATAGACAGTATGAACGTAAATAATGAATTTATTTTATTTTATTTAATGTATTTATAACACATATTATATATAAATTTTAGCTTTGTGCACTTCTTCTCTATATAAACTTTAACCATGCAAAATCTCAAACTCCTCAGTCCGTGCAATTTGCTTAAAAAGGGGTCCAAAGATTTCCCTTCACGTATTAATATATAGATATTGAAAAAAAAACTACGTACTTCTATAGCAGTTATAATATATAATCTAAAAAAAATAATTGGCCTATTATAATTCAAAAACTACAGGAGCTGTTTGTCCGGCCGTGGACCCTGAAAAAACGGAGACGTTATCGGAAAAAAGTTGCACAGCCGCCATTTTGAACTAAATCGCTTTAAAAAAATTTTTGTATACAGTCACTGATATCTATAATAAATACTTTTTATTAGAATCTCGATATATTTTGTAGTATTTCTGAAAAAAAAGATCCTAAAAAAGCCTATTTTTTTGGCGTCTAGAGTGGCCTAACCCCTTAAGATGTAAAATGTTGGTACAGAGGATGATATGTTTGATGTTTTCAATCGCACGTTTCAATTATCGAATTTAATAATAAAATCTTAATAATTCAATTTTCGAGAGAATTCAACGTAAATTCGACAAGCTTGTAAATAAATCGTTCGAAAAAGTGGAAAATTTGAAAAGTCGATTGCTATGATCCAACTTATTATCAGCCTGCGGATGCGTAAGGGGATGATTTATTGAAAATACCCAAATTCAACGAGGGTTTCGAGGGATACAAATAAACAAAATGTTCATGTTCGAAACAACTTCGACAAAGAAAATGTCTCAATAAATAGTACAAATAGACAATATTTACTCCAGAGACGTCAACAAAAGCTACAAAAACAATGGCGAAGAATTCAAGAGGCAATTGCAAAGAGAGCCATGCGGCATAAATCTTTAAAATACAAAAAGAAAAAGAAAAAATCACATAAAATTCAATTAACTACTGAAGAGAAAGAAGATTTTAGCGTAAGGAATTAAACGTTTAAAATGAAATAAATTTGTTAAATTGTTTCTACCTCAGAAAGACAAAATTTTGCTAAAATCTTTAAAACGAGAAGTTATTCCCCATGTGGTAAGCGTAGCTCTTGATATTGAGGAAAAACTAAAAAAAATGGAAGAATACCCAGATTGCACAGTTAAGGTGGCAGAATATATCTTGAATGCAGTCATAAAAACTGTACGTATTGATTAAAATAAATATTTTCTCTTTTTATCATCCCTAAATTTTCAGTTTAAAACTGATCTAAGCAAGAATAAGAAAACTATGGACTTGCTTTCACGTCGTATTGCTATTTTATTCCAGAAGTTAAAAACTATCCAAATAATAGTAAGTAAACCATGCTGACATTCAAATGCACTTACAAGATGAGTCCCTGAAACCTATTGTGAGTATCGTTTTTCAATCAACTCGATACGATAGCCAAAATACTAAAGCACGAAAACTTTAGCATTAAGAATTTTTCTTGGTTGTTGAATCAATTGAAAAACGACATTCTCAACAGGCCTTTAATAAATATTTCTTCTGAAATCGTTGGAGATAGGAAGGCGAGTGGCATGATTAAATGTATATGTACATAGATAACATAGGGGAATAATTCGTTTCTATTTAATAACATTGCATGACTTCAAATAACAGCTGCTTTTTGAGATTATATATTATGATGTAAAAAAAATATATAATTTTAAATTAGTAAAAAGTGGTGTACACTTTCATATTTAAAAAGAAAAAAAAATCAATTTTTACCAAAGTTTCTTTCGAAGTTATCCGAAGTCTTCAAAACGAAAATTTAACTTGCAAGGTCTCACTTCTCGAATATGAGGGGGCTGGGTTGTAAGACATTGTCACATAAAAATAGTACCCCTATGTACTCTGATTGGTAGTGAAGTCTACTTTCCCATCTCAAAAAAAAAAAAATCGTCTTATGTATGTTATATAGAAACATTCTGTTGCTTCTGCTGATATTTAAAGTATCAAAAGTGTGCTATTCGCGAATGGAACTCTTCTTCCATATATAAGATAACATATTGGTGACTGATTCTGCCTTAACCTATATATTGCATTATATTTTAATTACAGAAAGTTAATTCAATTTTAAAAGATTCATCAAGAATTTCCAGAGATTCAACATTGGCCAAACATTTTGAAAGAAGTGTGTCGTTTGGAATTTCAACTTCAATAGGTCTTACCTTGCAAAAGATGCAATCTGACATCGAAATAAAACGTGCTCGATCAAGAGACCCAACCCCTGCGGTTAAGTTTTAAGTTAAGAAAAATGCTGAATTATTTTAACATTTTTTTAATTTAGGGCTCATTGGAATCTATAGCACCTGTGGTAATCGCCAGACATTCTGACGAAAGCGATACTACTGAGCCACTTTCTGAACGCAAATCTTTTTTTTCACATTGCACAGACGAAGAAAGAATATTCATAGAACATTTCTATATTAAATTTAGGAGAGCTTTAATTGTGGGAGTTTCGAAAAGAATATTCGATGCTATCCGTTGTTACCGAAATAATCACATCCTAAACCCAAGAAAGGAACTACTAGGTATATACTTACTCTAATTATTAAAGTCTAAAATTTATAAATTTTTAAAATGCAGATATAGACAGACACTATCTTGTAACGTCAATGGCTAAATCCATTTTGAGCTACGCAATCAATGAATATAATTTTGAAAGTAATTTAAAACTTTGCATAAATGCACTATCTGCAGATATTATATATCAACTACAACAAGGGCTTTTAAAGCCTTCTAATGATATCAGATATTTGCGCCCACCGAAATGCAGATGTAGCTTCGGTTGTGCAGGCTTCGCAGGTCCACGCCAGCGCTGAGATGAGATCCAAATGTGATACACGCCGGTGGAATGAGTTAAGACTAATTTTTTAGTTATTATAACTTTTTTTGACGCTCCGCTCCCTGTTTGTATCAGTTTAAAATAAAATAATTGATTAATATAATATAGGCTTATACGGATAAAATTACCCTCTAACTTTAGATGCCAGCATTAAAATTCTAAATTTTGCGTAACTTATTACAATGGTGATCGCAAGCTGCGTTTTTGTTTTCAAAAAAGTAAATATTCAAAATTGAGTCTGAAATTTTTCTCCCCTCGTGTGTATCGTGCACTCGTTTATCATCGTCGTCGTGGTAGCTGCAATTCTCCCTAATGTGCAATTCCTAAATTGGTCGGTAACTTATTTTATTCTATATGATATCAGAGTTCTTATTCAACAGCAGTCAAATCAAATACCTCTGTTCTTTTACTGTTTTTTACCCTCACTCCTTAAAATCTGATTATATTTATGCCTTTACAGTAAAAACACCAGTGTTTTTAATGAAAACGACAATGCTTTCAAGGGGAAGCCGTTTTTTAATATATACATATTCTTTTCCACAATTTTACAATGAAACATTTTTGCCAGAGAGAAAAATAAATTGAACGAACTTAAAGTTTAATATTGTTGATAAGGAAGAAGTATAAAAGTGCCGAAAAGCCAACAAATTCCTTAAATCTATAGAACATACCAAATGGAGCTTTACAATCAAATTGAGCGCACTGAAAAATAATTAATAGCACTATAAAAGCAGACTTTTTTAAACCTTCCCTCGCACAAAATAAAAAAATTAAATGTGGTCAAGGAAAGAAAATGCCACAAAACTGTAATTCGCGTCACACCAACAGCTGACTAAAATGTCACGATTTTGACATCTCTCTATGGAAATGTCAAATAAACCAGAACCATGTGCGTTTCAAATTCCATCTCGTTTCCGTCAATACGATGGTTGCACAGAGCCCTCTTTTGTTCAGAAAATAAACCACGTACTCAGGGGCGGTTAGTTTGAGGGGAAAACAAGCAAAATGTGGATCATTTAAAAAAGTACGTTAATACACAATAGTTTCATGAATTTTATTCTAACAACGATTTGTTTCCGATTGCTTTGAAGGAATGAAAATTGTGGACGACAAGACACGCTTTATATTTTAGATCTTGATAAAATCATTTTTAAATTACATTGAAAGAATATCAAGTCAAGGGAAAATATTTTTTCAAATCCTTAAAAGCAGTAAATCCCATTATGGGGTTATCTCATTTGGAGTTTTTAAAAAATTAATTGATATTTCATTTTATTTATTCTGAATTAGCACTTATTCTCTCCGTTATATCTCCCCTTATTATACAAACTAGGATTATTTTAAAATATTTATGTTTTTCGATTTGTTTCCACCCCTCTGAAAACCAAAAAATAGGGGCTTAAAGTATTCTTTATTCAATAATAATATATAAATAATTCTTTTTCTAACCTGAATTTTTTAATATACCTAGTTCCGGCAATATCCAGATAATTCCTAAATAAAATTGTATTTTTTTTATCTTTTTTCGCATAATTACAACTGCCACAATGAGGTTTACAAGACCTCGCTCAATTTTGCATTGACCCTGCTTCCGATGGAATTTCAAGAGAAATCATTTTTTTTTTAATTTTATTATGAGAGAATAAATTTCAACCATAAATTAATAATAAAAAATCCATTGAACAGTTAAAAAAATGCTGCCTTATAATTTATTTTAGTTTCTCAGCAACCATCGTGCAGTATATGTATCTACATACCATGAGCATGTGCCTGTAAAACGGGCGTATATTTAAAGGACAATGCCAGATTTTGTATGGAGAGTGGCGTCTTTTTTTTTTCGCGCGGCCATCAATCAAACCTTGGTATTTCAGTTCAAAATAAGGTAACAAACAAAACTCTTCAAGACATGTTACTTCTGTTCTCAGTCAGAGCCGAGTTATAAAGGTTTGAAGTTTGAAAATAATGCTCAATTTCATTAGAAAATTAATTATTTTGTAGCTATTTTTTACTTAGGTTTATCAACTACTATCACACTAGTGGCGCTTAAAAGTCAATCGAGGTCACTATAATCTACAAATGTTCATGAAGGTCACACAAAGGTCAAAAATTCATTACTGTAATTTGGAGCCAAGAAAGTTCATTAAAGACGATTAAATCCTTTTTTTAAATGAGAGATTTATTTTAGGATAGGAAAACTCTATTGTGATTCCCAGATAGGAAAATTGAAGAAAGTCATAAACAGTTAACAAAATCACACTAATATTAGCATAAAAATTATTTCATTGTAGCTGGCTTTTTTTGATGATTTTGGTAAATAGACGGTGTACTTTGCAGGATTTCGGTGAACTGTGCCTTTGAAAGCCCAATATAATAGTGAAAAACGTCGACGAAAAACTCGAAAATAACTAAATGTTAAGATCGATGTTAAGGTGCCAATTATAAAATGTGTGCGCCAATACAAATCCAAGCTATGATTGTTATTTTTATATACGGCTATAACAATATATGCATAAATCTACATTTTTGAATCTAGAAATAATTTTTGAGCTTCATAATTATATTTACAATTGACCTTTATGGACGTCCATAGCGTATAGTAGACCTCAATGAACTTTTATATGCCTATAGTGTGATAATAGTTGAGAAACCTAAGTAAAAAATGGCTACAAAATAATTAATTTTCAAATGAAATTGAGCATTATTTTCAAACTTCAAACCTTTATAACTCCGTTCAGACTGAGAATAGAAGTAATTTGTCTTGAAGAGTTTTGTTTGTTACCTTATTCTGAACTGAAATACCAAGGTTTGATTGATGGCCGCACGAAAAAAAAAAGACGCCAATTTCAGGCATTGGCCTTTGCGTGTCTGTTTTGGGCATTTTAATGACTGTTATTCTTCGTTATCGTGCCAAGTAATATAAAATTTGGACCTAGATTTTGGCATTGATTCGAAATATTAAGAATAAAACTTTCGTTATGGCTCGCAATGAACAAACCGAAGCTTAAAGAATGTAAAACGAAATGCATGATTTTCAAAAACGACAATCCTATTAATCTAATCGTTAATAATGAAGCCATTGAGCAGGTCTCGTAAATAAAGTATAAGTACCTAGAAGTGATAGTGCAATTCTGACCCCCAAGTGATATATGTAGGTTAAATCACTCCAAATTAGTCATAGTTTATTCTCCCGAGGGGAATGCCAGCAATTTCCGGTCACCCTGTATAATTACCAAAATGTAAGTGATTGTATAGCTATTTCCTCCACTGTATTTGTTTTATAGTACAAACTCGACTGGACTCAATTTGCATCATATTGGCGTAAAAGGCATAGTGTGACATCAAGTTACGCTTCATCGTAACTCATATTTTCAGTTTTCCTAATTAAATACGCGTTATACAATATGTAGATTAAGGCGCATAACTCGAGACGGATGTACTTTAGAGCTGAGCTTCTATAGTAACTATTGTTTGTATGGAAGTACTCTACACATCTAACAAGGTGGCGTTAGTGTGCCATAAAAAAAAGGCACCATTTTTGAGCATAGCTCTTTGGCATGAAGCAATGTTTTATAGCACATATAAAGGAAAAATTCCGAAACCTTAAATTTTTAGTTACATCACATTTTTTTCTTAATAATTATAAACTTTACCGAACCCTCGGTGTGCGAGTCCGACTCGCACTTGGCCGGTTTTTTAAACTTCGAATTAGTTCCTATTTACATTAAATTTTTACAGTGATTGTTGTGCTCAGGGAACGGCGAATACGGATCAGCATATGTATATAGTTATTTACATATAAATACAATTGTACGAATAAAATATTCGTATTTATTTCCTTCCTGTTGCATTAGCTGGCATATAGACATTAATCAAAAATGACTGAGACGATGGCTCGGTGACTGCAGCGTGCGGGGCTCATCGCCCAGCCGGCGTCGCAGGACGATGCTCTGTGGGTTCGAATTCTGCCGAATGAAGCGAGTCATTTTGGCTCGTTCTGATGGCATTTTTTTTACATTTGTTATTGCTTTTTGCTTTTCGTTCCCAAGCTTTTTTCCTATGCTTGCTCACCAACAAAATAAACTTAAGCCGGAGGATTCAAACTCAACTGACTTACTTAGTGTGTTAATTTTACCTAAAATAAAAAGTTTTAACTAGAATATAGGAACCAAGTTATACATAAAATAACTCTTTATCTTTAAGATATTACAGTTCACGAGATACATATAGCCCTTCAAAGAATTAAGAGGACGATATTTTAATTCTAACTTTAATTTATTCTCTCTACTTTTCCCGCCCGAATTATTTTCCGATTTCCAGAATTTGCCGAATGTCAACGTCAACGTTTAGCATCCGAGGCTTGTATTGTGAAGCTAACCGCTGGATCGCAGGCGGATCCGTTCATCCGGGTTCGAGCTCTGCCGAATGACGTGCCAACTTTTTATGTCTCCGTTCACTGAGGTTACTTTTTTTATTTATTTATTCCTACACACACTTATGAACAAAAAACTAAATTATTCTATTTCTTGCAAAAACTCTACTTAACTAATTTCACAACTCACACTGTAATAACTACTGTACGAGCGTACCCAATGACGTTATCCATATAAACAACATCCCTGCGTTTGATAAAGAAATTTAAACAAACTTATGTATACAAATGTAGTCCAGTCAAAATAGACACACAAAATTCCAAACCTAGACAAAATTCCGACAGAGCTAAAAATTTGCACAGACCTTTGAATAGTTATTGTAAATAAAATGTGAAAAGTCCACATCGATCCAACATGTGCTATAATTTTTATTCAAGATCAAAGGTCATGAAAATCAGTTTTTCGCAAATATTGTTTAAACAAACGTTTAGTTTTATTGTAAAAAAATTTATAATCAAATTTATAGAGCATGCGGTTTTTATTTTCGTCTTCTTTCTCTGACTGCTGGATTCCTACATAGTGCTCTAAAACATCAGCCGGATCTGGTTATTCGTCGTTAATGTCATAAGTATCATCATCAGTTGCATTGGGTGTCGCATTAGAGCATGACTGACCGTTGCAATTGCCACATACTGCAGAACAGAATACACAGTCTTCAGGATCTAGTTTATTACCTGAACTTGATAATAGACTCGGTATAAAATGTTGATAAGCAGCACCAGATGTGGCTGATACCGGTTTATGAATTTTTTAAGAAAGGGAGTATTTAAATTATTCGAAAAGAATTGTGATTTAGTTCAGTGCACTACAGCATTTCAAAGAATTGATTCTACTCCAGATATAATTATCTCAAACGGAATTTGTTTCCTGCTTGCGATGTACGGGGCTCCAAAAAATATAGGTACTACTTCTTTAGACAGCTATAGATTTCCCAGTTTCGTTAAAAGTACACGACACAATAAAGTCGTACAATTATCCTGTCTCCCTCCAACATCTGCTGCTTTCTTCTACACTATTTGTAGAATTACAGATAAAAAAATGATCGAAATACATACTTGGAGAGTGGTATGAAAAACACAATCTAAGGTGATTTTTGGTTTTTAAAAATATTTATAAAAGGTGTCCCGATTGCAAGTTACTGGTTGATGGCACTTAAAATGCATCACGAATGATGGACTATAAGCCTTAAGCTGAGGGTAGTCTCAAAAAATTTACCCTGCACGAACATGCACCCTGTGAAATTTATTTCAATTTTTTATTGTAATAAATAAATCTGAATTTTAAAAGGATTATTTCTACCTATTATTTTAAAAATAATCTTAAATTAATTAGTCAGAGCAGGAGCAGGGCGCTCGTTACGAAGAATTTGCACATACATACATATTTCTTCAATTTTTAACATTATATTTTACTAACTGACAAGTGATAGTAGATAGTTCATACTAATTTTTTTTTTTTTTTATTATTTCTTTAAGGTCGCTGTAGAACTACAATGGTTATTAGCGACCATTTAACGATTTAACATCAGATTTTCTGGTAAATTTCTACTGTTTTAAGGAACGTTATGGTCTGGTTGCAGCTATCGAGGTTGTTCAACATAGTATCCAGGTTATTGGGTAGTTTGGCTGAGGTCCTTTCTCGTTGGTACTGTTCACATTCTAGTAACAGGTGGTGGACGGTGAATCTACAGTTGCATCGAGGACAGGTGTTAGGGTTCGTTCTTTTGATGAGATGAATGTGACTGAAATTGGTATGGCCGATACGTAATCTTGAAATTACACACTGGTCTCGTCTGGGAAGTTTTGGACACTTATCGAAGATGTTGTTGCGTACTCGGTGAAGAGCTGTTGGTGCGAGCTGTTGCCAATACTGATTCCAGGATTGCATGGTTTTAACGTGGATCAGTTTGATTGCTTCTCGGTGCGTTAGCTTAGACAAGGGGTGGATTTCTAAATTTGTTGCTGCCTTGGCAGATTCGTCAGCTTTTTCATTTCCCGGTATTCCTTGGTGTGATGGAATCCAACAGAGTGTGATAAGGTAGTTCGAATTACTTGCTTGATTGAGGATTAGCTGAATTTGTTGGATCAGGGGTTGAGAGCTGAACTTGTTGTTAATGGCCTGTAGGCACGACATAGAGTCCGTATATATTACAAACTTGCCAATCCTGTCCTTACTCATAATATATTTAATAGTATTAAGTATAGCAAAGGCTTCACATGTAAAGATAGAGCTGTAATCTAGTAGGCGGTAGTTTTCGATTGTTTGTTCAGTTGTGGTGATCGCATATCCGCTACACTCATTAATGTTGGATCCGTCTGTGTAGTATTCATCATGGTCTGTATATTTGTGTTTTAGCTCTTGGAATAGTTGTTGGTACATCCTAGGTGTAATTTGTTGTCGGTTGTGCTTAGTTAGAGTCCAATCAATTGAAATGGTTAATCCCGCCCAGGGAGGATTGTGGTTCAGTGATCTGGTTGTTATAGGGGGTAAGGTGAAGTTTAGGCTATCACTGTAGGCTTTTATTCGTACACGGAGTGGTTTTGGCAAGTGTGGTGATGCTGTGAACTGTGGGGTTTTGTAATCTTTGAAAGTATTGTAGTGGGCAGGGTTTTCTGGAGTTGAAGAGATTGTCGCAGCATATTTTAGGCATAATTCTTTCCTTCTTATTTCCAGGGGAGGTTGGCCTACTTCCGCTTCTAGGCTGGTAGTTGGGCTAGTTTTAAAAGCACCCAAAGCTAACCGGCATGCTGTGTTTTGGATGGGATCTAACACTTTAAGGGTTAATAGTTTGGCAGAATTGTATATTATTGCTCCGTAGTCCAGTTTTGATCTTATTATAGCTTTATAAATTGAAATGAGGACACTCATATCCGCACCCCAGTGAATAGATGACAGTGTTTTTAATATTCGAAGCCTGTGATTACATTCAGTTTTTAGGTTTTTTATATGTGGGATCCAAGACATTTTATCATCAAATGTGAGTCCAAGGACTTTCATCTTGCAAACTTGGCTTATTGGCTGGTTGTTTAATATGAGGTTGCAATTCTCATTGTCTTTCTTGTGGCCGCATTTAATTAGCATTATTTCAGACTTGGGTGCAGAGAATCTAAATCCTCTAGTCTCGGCCCAGTTCTGGATAGAGTCCAGGGTTTTTTGTACTGTATTTAGTGTGGTTGCGATATTGCTGCCGCTGCATGTGAATAATAAGTCGTCTACGAAAATGTACTTTTTTTGCGGTGCTTTGATACAGTTAAGCACAGGGTCTATGGTTAAGAGGAACAATATTACACTGAGGACAGATCCCTGGGGTAGGCCATTTTCTAAGGGGGTTTTATCTGATAGAACATTTCCAATTCGTACCCTGATTTTTCGATCTGTCAGGAAATTAGTTATGAAGGCCACGAAATTACCTGAAAATCCTAGGACTTTTAGTTGTTCTATTACTCCTTTAATCCAGACCATTTCGTATGCCTTCTCAATGTCCAACGATACGATTAGAAGGTGGAGGTTTGATACGAGGGTGTCACAAATATCCGCTTCGAGGTTAACCAATAGGTCTGTGGTGGATCTCATATTCCGGGAGCCAAATTGAGATGGAGAGATCAGGTTGTTGTTTTCGAGAATCCATCTTAGGCGTTTAGAGATCATCTTCTCCAATAATTTGCATAAATTGCATGTCAAGGAGATGGGTCTGTAATTGCTTGCTACTGTGTGGTCCTTTAAGGGTTTGGGAATGGCGATTACTATGGCCTCCTTCCACAGATCTGGAAAGCGTTGGTTTGTCCAAATGTAGTTGTATAGTGATAGTAGGTGGTCCACGTAACTAAATTTTTATTTTCCAGACTCGACTGTAAATCTGCAGGATCTTTGATGAAATAATATTTAAAACATTTGATAATAATTAATAATAAATAATTAATTAATTAATTATTCCCACTTTTTAGACTTACTGTTCCCTATTTTTAATATATTTTGAAATGTTGAGGGTGGGTCTCTTGCACCCAAATCAACATACATTATTTATAACTATTATAAAACCATACTTTAAAAACAAATCTTAATGCCACTAGAATAGTAAGATTAAGAGGTTATATACCTAATCACGGAATTAAAATAGAAACGGGTTTTGGTAAATTTTCTTTAATGAAACTATATTATTTATTACTTTTTTTTAAATATACATAAGTTACGAGTTTTGGAAACTGCTACAGCCGTTTCGCCAGGACCCTGTTTTTAAGAAAGTTTGCAGTAACATTTCTGAAAGCTGCAAAAAACTAAAACTTCAATAATAATAATTAGTTTATATAAGAATTCTTCTTTTTTCTAAACTAATTTTTTTAGGTGTTACTTTAAATACTGGTTCCTAATTTTCCGCCTTGTACAGACAATCGAATACTAAATTAAATCAATCTTTAAATATAGCCCAAACGACTATTTTAATATGAATTACTTATACATATTTGATGAAGTATTCAACTGACAAATTATAGAACATAAAAAAAGTTATTATACGTCCGTCGGAATTCGGAATGCACTTGAATGTGTTACCTTTATTATTGTTTTAGGCAATAACACTCACTCAATTAAACAAACAACTAAAATGAATCACCAATCATAAAAAAGAAAGAACGATCAGGTTTGAGTGGAGCACCGAGGATTCTTAATTCTCACCTTAATTTAATAGAATAACTATTGAGTAAACAAGAATCAAAATAATTTTCAAAACTTCTGTATGACCACCATATTATCCCTGATTTTTTTTTAGGTTTTACGCTCGATGCTTTTTATTATATTTGCGATTGTTTGTTGTGTCTATTTAGTAGAACTTTAGAAGTAATGCGTAATAAATGTTCATATTACTCAACATAGTGCTTTTCTCCAAATTTTTAGATTTTTTTAATTGTCTTTAATTTCGCATCATCTGCAAAAAAATCTTTGTATTCGTTTCAAGAATTACATTTTTGTGATAAATAAATCAAAATTGTATCGTATTTTTTTAAATGTCCTAGGTGATTTGATTAATCCTTGATTGGTCACGTGAAGATTGATATTATGATTTTGGTATTTGTACAGGTACAAATAAATATTCGTATTTATTTCCTTTCTGTTGCATTAGCTGGCATATAGACATTAATCAAAAATGACTGAGACGATGGCTCGGTGACTGCAGCGTGCGGGGCTCATCGCCCTGCCGGCGTCGCAGGACGACCCTCTGTGGGTTCGAATTCTGCCGAATGAAGCGAGTCGTTTTGGCTCGTTCTGATGGCATTTTTTTACATTTGTTATTGCTTTTTGCTTTTCGTTCCCAAGCTTTTTTTCCTATGCTTGCTTACCAACAAAATAAACTTAAGCCGGAGGATTCAAACTCAACTGACTTACTTAGGGTGTTAATTTTACCTAAAATAAAAAGTTTTAACTAGAATATAGGAACCAAGTTATACATAAAATAACTCTTTAAGATATTACAGTTCACGAGATACATATAGCCCTTCAAAGAATTAAGAGGACGATATTTTAATTCTAACTTTCATTTATTCTCTCTACTTTTCCCGCCCGAATTATTTTCCGATTTCCAGAATTTGCCGAATGTCAACGTTAATTCGAGGACTTTTAGCATCCGAGGCTTGTATTGTGAAGCTAACCGCTGGATCGCAGGCGGATCCGTTCATCCGGGTTCGAGCTCTGCCGAATGACGTGACAACTTTTTATGTCTCCGCTCCGCTCACATACACTTATGGACAAAAAACTAAATTACATATTTTATTTCTTGCAAAAACTCTACTCAACTAATTTCACAACTCACGCTGTGAAAACTACTTTACGGGCGTACGCAATAATGCTATCCAGATAAAAAACAAACTTATACAATTTTTGAATGGACAAAAAAAAATTAATACAGTCTTATGTACCCTCAAAGTATTTATTGCAGTCAATTTTTTTTTTCTGGACTTTTTTTTTCAGCGAACGGTGAGGGTAATTTAATTTTTTTAAATAAAGGAAATAATAAACCGCTTTATTTACAAAAATACATATTTTGGAGACGCAAATGTTGCCATATGCCGAATGAAAAACATCGCTTCAATGAGTGTTCCAGCATGATAATCACCCGAAGCACACATCGAAGCGGGTAAAAAGAGTTCAAGTTCTTGATTTGCCGGCTCAATCACCAAATTTGAAGCCTATTGACAATCTTTTGGTAATACTTATACGACGGGTCTCAATTCAGCGTTTTCTAAATAAAACAAAACTAATAGAAACACTGCAGAAAAAATGGGAAAGTATACCTTAATATACTAAATAAAAAATTTATAATAAAAGCGTCTATGCCACAAAGGTGTGCTGAAGCTATTTAAATTAAAGTCCATCATGCGAAGTACTGAAGAGGGATCTAAACAGTTGCTTTAGATTTATACGCTAACATGTATCAAAGTTCGTTATTTGTTGTGCATTTGTTGTTGGAAGTCTACTATTTGTAAAATTTCATGAAAGGAGAAAAATAGCATATAGTTTTTTATTCTAAAATTCATAAATAAAAAGAAAAAAGAACTACATTAAGTTTTTGTACTGGAATGGTTGCTATTGTTTTGCACAACACTATTTATTTTTTGTCCATAAGAGTTGGTATAAAAGTCCTGACTATCGGACCAGTTCGGCAATGTCGAGCCAAGATCGCTGAGCTAATTATATGATATTTGACCAGCGCTGGGAAAGCCCTATGCCTTTCGATTTCTTGAGGTGTCCTGAGCCAACTTATGTTCTTTTCCAAAGATACCTCACTTGTTAGGATCCGTTTCCAAATGTAGAAGTTATAGGAACTCAAATTCAAAATTTATCGAAATCTTCGGTAAAAAACGGCAACTTTTTTGCGTTTCTCGGAAATCTTCTATGGAAATTTCCAAATATGATCCAAAAAACGGATTAGCTTTGCCCAGAATAAGCACTTCTTTCCATGAACATTTTTTCCTACCAACTATGGCTGCTATATAATGTTATTTATTATGTAATAATGTTTTACCTTAAGTAAAGGATAATTCCATTTTTATTTTTTCAAAAAATTTATGCATTAAATGAAAAAATAAAAATTAAACTTATTGTTAGCTCAATTGGATAATTAATTAAGATAGGTTTCCTGGTTTGTTTAAAAAAAATTGTTTTTCTTAATTTTGTATAAAATATTTTTGCAGTATTCGTTAACAATTTTTTTGAACTACCCAATTAAAGGCTACATTTAAGTATCTTTTTGAGATAGTTTGCATTGATAATTGAGTAATTATCAAAAAAATATATCTTGATTCAAGGGTTAAAATCAATTCTAGACTAGTGCTTCGCTTGTTGCATTTTAAGGAACCTTTCTCATCATTTCTACTTTTTCTCCTTAATGAAAATAAAAATTTAAAATGAAAAGGCTGTGACTTGCAAAGAGACAGGCGGACAGAACGAAACTATAAAGCTTTCTAAATTTTTGGCTACTAAACCCTAAAAGTTTCCGAATTCTGTCCTCGCTAGATATACATATATTGTCTCTTAAAAGAAGTTACTTATTAGTATTTATTTTTTTAATTCGGCACGAGTGCTACCATTTCGAGAAAAAACAAAGCAACGTGTTCATAAATTGCTACATATCGGTACCGATTTGTAAAAAATCTGGTCGCTTCACCTCTAGGGAAAAGTAAATAATAATAATAATAAAAGTTGAAAATCTCCTAGACATCACGTTCTACTCAGATTTTTAACCAAAACTAGAGTTGTTAAATGTAGTCCCAGAACAAAACATGAAAGTCGACAGGTATAAAAATGGTTGTATTTAATAATTTAAATGTCTTTCTTACATTAAAACAATTTTAAAACCAAGTACATAATATATAAAAAAAATTTCCTCACCTTAACAATGTTGATGAGCTACAAAGATAGCATATTTTCAAAAACAAATAATAAAACTGTGTGCCGTCTTAATTTCTGGAAGATTTTAAGTGATGCACTACGAACTGGCAAATGAAAACAATAAGTATAAAAATGAACGAAAAATGCAAAAGCTTAACAAACATTTATTTACCTACTTATGAATGCTGACTATTTTATTAAAATTTGTGTATTTTTGTAAATATGTAAATAGCCATCAAAAAATTCTCGAAAATACGTTATTCTTGCGCAAATTTATAAAGAGCAAATTAATTACAATTAAACAAGAGGTGGTTTCGTGAAGTGCTCTTCAAGATGCACATTTATTTTTTCGCCAAACTAATTACCAATCAATCGAATTGCACCGATTGCCTAGTTGGGAAATATTTTTTCTCTCTTATTGTACTTAACACTATCTGACTTTCCATTAAATCACTATAAGTTGAATTTAAGGGCTTTAAGATATGACAGCAAATTACTCAAATTTAAGACCTCTTAATAAAACCCAGCTGAAGCTTTATGAATATGAATTTCGGTTATGAATTGTACTGTATCATAACATATTAGAATAAAAGATAAATCAAAAGTACGTATTCCCAGGTCAGAGTTAACTCTATGGACAATGCTTGTTTAAAAACTGCATACATGTAATGTTGAATGATTTCAATTCTGTCTTATAAATGAACTTTTTCGCATTTCATTTAAGATTCGTGCAAGTTCTTCATTTGTTACAGCCTTTGTTCTACACTAAATTTGCAGGACTACAGTTCAAAAACTGATCGAAATTAAGATACCTGGAGAGTGGTATGAAAAACACAATCTTAGGTGATTTTTGTTTTCAAAAATATAAAAGGTGTCCTGAATGCAAGTTGAGGGTAGGTAAATCTCTTTAATAGTTTTAAAAAAATGAGGGCTCGCACGATTTATCTCGCGACTAACATGAACCCTGTGAAGTTTATTTGATTTTTATTATTATAATAAACAAATTCTGAATTTTAAAAGGACTATTTCTACCTATTATTTTAAAAATAATCTAGCATTAATTAGTAAGGGCAGACCGCAAAGGATTTGCACATATCTCTTTAATTCGAATAAAACTTTTTTTTTGTAACTGATGGAACAAATAAAAATAAAGTACATACTAACTTTTGGTTTTAGGATTAAAAGTTGGTAATCTGCACGATCTCCAATTAAAGAATATTTAAAACATCAAATGTTGCACTATTAATTAATTATTCCCACTTTTTAGACCCCTATTTTTGATATATTTTGAAATGTTGAAGGTGGGTTCGAAAAACAAATCTTAATACCGCTAGAAATGTAAGATTAAGAGGTTATACCTAATCACGGAATTAAAAGAGAAACAGATTTTTGTAAATTTTCTTTAACGAAACTACATTATATCTTACTTTTTTTAAAATATTAGTTATGAGTTTTGGAAACTGCTACAGCGGTTTCGCCAGGACCCTGTTTTTAAGAGACTTTGCGGTGACCAACATTTCTGAAAGCTGACAGAAATCAAAATTTCAATAAAGATTATTTTATGTAAGAATTTATCTTTTTTGCTAACTAATTTTAATTTTTTGGGTATTGTTTTAAATACTAATTCCTAATTTTCCGCCTCGCACAAGACAATCGAATACTAAAACAGATCAATAAATCATTATATATAATCCGAAGGACCATTTTAATATGAATTTTATATATGTACATATTTGGTCAAGTATTCCACTGAAAAATTATAGAACATAAACACAGTTATTAACTGTGTTTTTTGGTGATTTTATCCGGATCAGATTTCGCATCACCAGAAAAACACAGCTATTATACGTCCATCGGAATGCACTTGAATGTGTTACCTTTATTAATTTATTTTTGGCGATAACACTCACTCAGTTAATCAAACAACTAAAATGATTCACCAATCATAAAAAAGAAAGAACGATCAAGTTTGAGTGGAGCACTGAGGATTCTTAATTGAGTAAACAAGAATCAAAATAATTTTCCTAAACTTCTGTATAAACATATGATTATCCTTGATTTTTTTCAGATTTTACGCTCGATGCTTTTTATTATATTTTCGATTGTTTTTTATAACTGAGAGGCGTAAGCACAACATATCTATTTAATAGAACCTTAGAAGTAATGCGTAATAAATCGTCATATTACTCAACATAGTGCGTTAGATTTTTTTAATTGTCTTTAATTTTGCATCATCTGCAAAAAAATGTTTGTATTCGTTCCAAAAATCACATGTCTGCGATAAATAAATCAAAATTTATGAGCTTGTGATGGCATTCCGACGAGGAACATGAATTCACAAAAAATTATTCAGTTTGACGAAAGCCAGAAAAAATTGTTTATCGTCTTTGTTTAAATGTCCTAGGTAATTTGATTTATTCCTAATTGGTTACGTGAAGGATTTGATATTATGATTTTGATAGAAAATTGGAAAACTGCTTCACTAGACCAAACAATTTTTTTTTTCAAATCTGTTTGATATCCAATATTCTTTGTAAAATATCAAAAATTATCAATAAAGACGAATTTTATGTTTCATAATAAAAACACGGCAGTACATACTTTAACTTGAATACATAAATATCGCAGCCGCGTTAAAGTCAAAAACCGTGGAAACCTCCATGTATCGGTTTTCAAGAAAATCGTATAAAATTTTGAATTTGAAATACTGCCCTCTCTAATTCGAAAACCCCAATATATTAATTTTCATGAAAAATGTACAAAGTTTAGAATTTGATTGGCCGCTATTTTTACAACAATTGAAACTATAATCAGTTTGAATTAACATTAAGGAATAAATATTTGAAACAGCGGACTTTTACAAAAATTAAATCAAATCATAACATGTTCACAAATATCACCAATGATAGAAAAAAGTACGAAATACGAAAAAAAGGAGATTTTATCTGCTTGTTATTTTATGGCAAAATTACGTATAGATAGAAGAAGCGCGGTTGTTGACCTAACTCGAATGGAAAAGAATATCGAACTGGAATATTGCGTTAGATCAGTATTTTATTGAATTAAACAAATATAGCTGCTTTGCAGATAATTATTGACTCACCGTTATAGTTTTTATTTTTCGAAACGTTTGCACCATAACCATTGGCAGGAAAGCAATTCTGTTTCTATGGTGTTTAATTCTTCTTACAATTCAAAGAAACCGAGAAAACCTTTAGGTATCAGGTTTCAGTCTTAAATAAAACACCTGTATCGAGAAGTGCTGCAAGAACATCGACGCCTAAAATACTTGAGTAAATCAAAACATTTGTACTCTCAAAATGATATATGTGTTTGTTGTGTAAAAATAACATATTTAATCGTCTCGTCAGAGCCTTACCGTAGTACGTAGTCCTACGTAACTAAAATAGAAATAGAAGAATTGCAACAACAAAGAGTATAAATACCAAATAAATAAAACGAGAACATATATACACTACTTTAACTTAAAATGTACAATATATCGCAAGAAATCAGGAATGGAGTTCGACAGAGTTTACACATCATGGCTGAGAAGAGGTGTGTCGTACTTCCTGGCGTTGAAGCCAGTGCATGGAAGCAGCCAGCACATGGGATGACCCCGCCCGAAAACGTCGGCCAAAAGGGCCAGTTTGCGGCGGTTAGGTCGGAACGTGCCCTTCTGCTGCACCGCTTCGACCGCAGTCTCGTCATAAAGAATGGCATGCATTTGATCGATCATTATCGCGAGCACAAACAGCCCAAACAGTGCTGATTCTAGGAGTAAAATTACACTATGAAGCCTGAAAGGAAAGTTGCGGTTTAGGCCTGTAGAACTAGAACTGGTAACAAAGTGGGGCGCTCACATTCTAGCCTGCGAGTCCGCAAGATTTGTGTTGCATTCCTCGCAGGGGTAGATCCAGGAGCCGACGACCAGGGCGATCGAGTATAGCGCCAGAATGCCGACGTAGACCAGGAACTGGAGGAAGTACTTCTGGTTGCGTTCCCCCACACAATTGTTAATCCACGGGCAGTGGTGGTCCATCCGACGAATGCATCTCTTGCAGATCCGGCAATGGTGCGCCCTCGGCGGCCGGTACGTTTCGCATCTGGTGCACACGGTCCACTCCCCGTGGTCGTGTCCATTTTTCTGGCCTGCATGAATATCGGAGAAGTCCAATCGATTCTGCGGCAGAGGGACCGTGCCTGGGTCGGACAAAACGGCCTTCAGGTGGGCCATTGCCAGGAGAAAAACGATTGTATTAAACACTACGACATGCAGGGGGGCCCACAAGCTAGAATATCGGTCAATTAAGTCTTAGATTGGCTCGCAAACGAGTAAATAACAACCTAGTTTGCATTGTTTGCAAAATGATCCATCGCATCACAACATAGTCTGCGTAGACGACAGCCAGGTAAGTGATGATAAGACAAAAAATACCGCATGGATCTCGAATAAATGTCATTATTTCGTGATTTTCGCGGTCTGCGCTACGCTTCCGAGTTAAAAAATTCTACAAATTCGCAAAAAATCAGAGCGACCTAGCAAAATTCGACATTTTGACACCTCCGAAGTGTCGCCACAATTTGACATTTACTCATTGGAAGGTGATTGTTGCTATCGAATTTCGATATCTTGGATTCGTGCTGTTATGTTGCTTGGAAGATTGGAACATGGGAAATAAGGCGGTACTTTCAAAAGGGTTTCGGCGGGGTTTCGGCACATCACTTTTCAAAATTTAGGATAGAATTAATTTAGGATTTATTCTTTAAATGGTTTAATTACAAAATTGAGCATATTATTAGTTCTATAATACCCGGTTTCATAGTGTCGCCCAGTTGAACCTGAGATTTAACTTTAAGCTCTAGCTCAAGTCAACCCTGTTTCATAGTTTGTTTTTTGCTCAGCAGCTCAGCTCAGTGAATTGTTGCAGTACACGTGATTGATTAAGCTTGTCATTTTGCGAGGAAATATGTAATTTTTAAAGATATTTGAATATGGCTGAGAATAAAAGAATATTAAAAAAAGGACATAACAGAATGCTGCCGAGAAAAGAAAATACTTATATAGAACTGGTGGAAAACCACCAAAGTCGCCAAAACCGAAAGAGTTAGAAGTCAGCAAAGTTGGTTAGCAACTCACCACGGCACTTAATCTGTACCTACCTCAGTCGAATAAATTAATATAAAGTAGCGAGCAGTGTGTTCTTTTATACAAACATTACATTATGGAATTCTTCAAAATAGGTGGTCTAATTACAATAAAGGCGTTGTGACCAAACGGTAACACTTGTCCGAAGGTGAATCACGACTCGAATCAAGAGATTCAAAAGCAGAACAGCTGATCCGGTGTCCGGTGTCAACAGTGCGACGAAAGTGTTTGGCTCTGTTCGACTTCATTTGGGTTTCGGGCGATTTTGCGAAATTATGCCTTCGTTTTGCGTGGTTTCCAATTGTGAACATAAATACACGCATTCGGAAAACGTCTCCTTCCACAAGTAAGTGATTATTGTAAAATGCAACAAACCGAAAAGGATGCAACGGGTAGAGATGCCCGATATTTTTCTGTGGTTGTTGATGGTACTTTAGCTTTCATGGAATAAATCCGAGGGGTACAGGGGGTATTTCATTCAAACAAACATTCATTTCAAAATAAAAATTAATAGGGGATTCTATTATTTCCGAGGTTTTTCGATTTGAGAACTGTTTCGAAAGCCCTTTGTATTATCGAAGACGGGAAAAATAATGAAATAATTCCACCTCCCACTGTTTTCGAGGTTTTCATAAAAATAGTGTCCAATTCATACGTACCAATCAAATTCCATTTGAATTAGATTTTCCTTTTACCAAATATTTCTATTGACTGAAGATTTGTGCCTTATACAAAAGGCAATAAGAGTTTAGTAACGGACCAGTTATGAGTGCACCATAAATATGGGACACCACCTCTCTTTAATCTCCCTAAACCTCTGGTTATCATCCTAAACATTCCTCGACCAGCCTCCATCTAATCAAATGTTTTTTAACATATGTGTGACCTGATAAAACTATTAATTTTTCTAATAACACTGCTCATAATCACAGTGTCAAGTCATGGCTTCTCTCCAACTCCCGGATGAACTGCTGGGTGTAGTGCTATGAACCACTTCAAAGGACAAGGGACAGTAGAACAAATACCGCGTAAAAAGAGGACTCGTAAAACTTTTCTCCTAAGAGATCGTACAATCATTAAGCCTTCAAGAACCGTGAGAAGGAGGCTAGTTAAAGCTGGAACTACATGGAAGGGTTTCACAAAAGAAGACATTTTTGAGTCCAAAAATGACTGAAATTCAGGCTTGTAAAAGACTCAAATTTTGACTCAACTCATCGCTCAACTCAAATGCTGAGTCCGCTCAATTATTGAGTCCGCTCAACATTTGAGCGTTAAGCAATCGCTCAAATGTTGAGCGGACTCAATAATTGAGCGGACTCACTGTGAGCGGACTCAAATCTTGAGTGGACTCATCTTTTGATCAGACTCAACTTTTGAGCGGGCTCAACTCTTGAGCGGACTCAACCCTTGAGCGGACTCAACTCTTGAGCGGACTCAACACTTGAGCGGACTCAACTCTTGAGCGGACTCAACTTTTGATCGGACTCAACACTGGAGCGGACTCAAATCTTGATCGGACTCAAATCTTGAGCGGACTCAACCCTTGAGCGGATTGCTTAACGCTCAAATGTTGAGCGGACTCACTATTTGAGTTGAGCGATGAGTTGATATTGACAAATGAGTCCGCTCTTTTACATCCCTGCTGAAATTAACTGACTTTCGTAAGCTAGCCAGTGGAAGTATATCTTGTGACAAGGCAAAGATCAATAGGATGGGACCAGATGGAAGAAGGTTTGTTTGCCGGCCTGCTGCATTCAACCCCAAATATATAAAGCCTGTGGCTAAGCTTATCTATGTATCTGTGACCTTGGTACTGTTATTCTTCCTAACCTCACAATTTTGCTAGAAGTCGATAGCATGCTTAAGCACTGCGGTGGAAGAGAGATAAAAAAATCTGGAGGCGAAGCTGAAAAACTGTTTTTTAATTGGTCCTTTATTCCAAAAGATAATTGTTGGTTCAATATATTATTTGAATATAATTACAAAAACAATTGGCCTTTATGCCACAATTTACCATAAATTAACTAAAAACTCAATCTAAAAGAACCACCCTGTCCTTTAAAGCGAACCGCGATCGCGGGAACGCCTCACCATACAATGACAATAAACTGGAGCGCATAAGAAAACCTATGGTGAAAAAACATTAACAAAACAATCGGTGTACGCCTTTAATGTATGAGGTAGACATTAGATTTCTGGCTGTTCCTATATGAAAACACGATCGGGACGGCACCAATAAAAAAAACAATTGTTGTCGTCCTTATTCTTTATTAAGAAATTTAAACGAAAACTCGGATTTGGAACAATCAGGCAGAGATTCTCTTTCTTACTGGACATTTTTTATTTTATTTTTCTCAAAATGCGCTGTGTAAAAGGATTTTCCATATTCTTTGGTTATAGACTCTATAATAAAATAATTTCAATTTATAACAGGTTCCCGCGTCATTCCAAAGAGCTCCTGTTGAAGTGGATCCAATTCACAGACCGCGGATTCGATTGGAAACCGTCCCGCTGGAGCTCAATTTGCAGCAGACATTTTCTGCCCAGTGACTTTCGTGAATCCACCTCAGCCCGAAAATGCCTAAAAAGGGATGCAATTCCCTCAATCACTATAAATAATTTTGATGGAAGTTTCCTCGATCTGCAAGGTGATGATGAGCCCCGAGGAAAGGTATTCATGAAATTTACCGCATTTAAATAAACCTGTGTAACTATTTTTCATATTTAGTTCAACGAGAATACGAACGAAGAATCCATCGGCTCCAGTTGCAGACTATGTGGGCTCTGCTGCAGCGCTGTTGCCACATTTTCTACTAACTTTGAGATATTCGGTATGATCCAGAAATGTTTTCCTTCTCTAAATATCCAGCAGGATGATAATCTTCCCAAGGATCTTTGTCCGGAATGCCTCCAGCGGCTACATTCTTTTTCTGACTTCATCGATAGTGTTTTAAAAACCCAAAAAGACTACGAGAAAAAATTCTCGATGAAAAGCATAAGCGTTCCCCTTGTCAGCTTCGAGAAGCCCATTAAAATAAAACAGGAGCCTACCACTAAAATTAAGCAAGAAATCTCCGAGGGGCTCCATGATATATCCAATGATGATTTCGACGTAGGCACCGATGAAGATCAGTTTGCGGACCAAAAGTCACAGTTCTCCGAGTTCCCCTTTATCAACCCACAGGAGATAATTAATAATTGTGATATTATGGAGATTATCTCTTTGGACGATGCTTTCATTGATATTCCCGATGATGAGGGAGGAACGGATGAACCCAAATCAGAACCTGAGGAGCCAATCGAAAACGCATTTTACCCTGGGGAGGAGCACAATTATTGTAAGCCAATGGATAATAAGGAGAATTTGGATGAAGGTCCTTACAAAACTGAGAAGTCTGAGGAAGCGGAATCTTTTCAAGCCGAGCCCCCAAAGGCATGCAAAGACATGATTGTCATAAATGAGAGCATAGAAATGCCTATTCCAGCTTTTGACCTCTTTCAATGCAAGGACTGCCCAATGCAATTCCTGACTGAGGGCATTCTGGCAGAGCACAGAAAATTGAACCATTCTTTCAATGAACACCTGTGTGCTCTGTGTAACAAGAGCTTCAAATCTTTCTTCCATTTTCTTAGGCATAAATTAATAAAACATAAAAGAAGGGCGCGAATACGGTCATCATTCGAATCTTATCCATGTCCAATGTGCAAAAAAGCTTGCGCTACAAAATTGGCTCTTAACAACCACAAAAAGTACATTTGCAAGTATCAGCAAGAGAAGAGCTATGCTTGTAAGTATTGCTCGAAAACACTTAAGAAATGGGTTTACTTGAGACAACATGAAAAGGAATGTAGGAGATCGAGGAATCGCATCGATCTTACAGGTAAGATTTCTAATAGTTTCAAAACCCTTAAAAGGTATTCGATAATAATACTGAATGTTCACTTCAACTATCTCTAGAATACAAGCAATTTTGAATATCGATACAAAATTGAACCTAGCTCTAGTTTTTAGGCCGCAGGAGGCCAAAATACAACGTATTACTTAAAATCTTAGTCTTAAACGAAAGTAGACAATTCAGGGATTAAGGGAAAAATATATAAAAAAAAAAATGTCTGAGGAGCAAAAATTTTAAACGCCGACACCCTGAGCTTGGAGGCAGTGTAACAATTAAAGCAATAAACAAAAAATTGAATACGATTACGTTAAGGAAATTTTTCTTTACAAACTTTTATAAACCAATTTTACGGACGAACAATTATTTTCGATATATAAAATCGAGAAAATATAAACTGTTCGAAAAGTATTAGCCTCGTTTTCTCGAAAACTATTTTGAACCTGAACACCTTTATTAAACGCTATATTTTTCCTTCAAATTCTCCTCCGTAGTTGAAATTGAATGGATTCGTTTTTGTCACAAAATTCTTTTTGCTATATTATTCCAGGACCAACAATTTTCTCAAAGCCATTAGAAGCCCTCAGAGAAGTGAATGGATCGTTCCCTTGTAAGCTCTGTGGCCGGATTTACAGATCCCGTCGCAACGTCCTGCAGCATGAGAAGTCGCACAGACCAATAGAGCAATGGAACTATAAATGCGGGGATTGCGAAAAAATGTTTGATTTCTGCCAAGACCTGCGGAGCCACCTCAAGAACAGAGAATGCCGGGCAGCGCCCGTTGGGGCCGACCACGTTTACTTCGTTTGCATCACTTGTGGCAGTCAGTTCAAATCGTTAACGAAACTGAAGTGGCACAACATGATCCACACGGGGGCAAAACCCTTCGTCTGCGAAAGCTGCGGCAAATCATTTAGGTCCTTTAATAATCTCTATCAGCACAAAATCACCCATACGACGGTCAGGCGCCACAAGTGCGACTTGTGCGACAAAACCTTCAAAAGACGGGGCGGTCTCAATCAACACAAGCGGGCCTTCCACTTCAGATTGAGGCCGCACGAATGCCCTGTTTGCAAACACAAATTTGCGCTAAAGGGGGACATGGTCCGGTGCAAACACTCTGCCTTGAAGGATCGAGGCTTAGAGAACTTTTAAACACCAATTCATGCAATAAATATCATGCAAAGTAAGTGTTTTTTTTATTTTTTTATTTCAAATTAATTTATTTAATAAGGTTAAAGTTGTTTGGCAGAATATTTTGCACAATACCAAAAGATCAGCGTTTGAAGTCTTTAATCTTGTTTAATAATTTTTATTTATTTTCGTACCTTCTATGAAAGTTCTTTTTTGAAAATAAATGTTAATTTTTAAAAATTCCCTTGCGAATGAGCTTTATATAAAATAAAATAAATATTTGGCCTTAGGATAAAAATTTGTATGTACCTTGAATTTAGCCGTTTGAGGACACTAAACAAACTAGTTTTATTAGATTGTACTTAATAGAAAAATAAATAAATAAATAAAGTAAAACGCATCAGAAATACATTTAGGTGCTTTCCAGCAGATCAGAACTCAAAATTGCTTTTGGTCAAATTGGAAAGAATAAAACTGATCACCGGGCATCTGATACGAGCTTCTACAGACTAACATTTAAAAGAACAGAAGAATCTAAACGCGGTGGAGATTATCAATTCAAGCATTTAAACATTTTTAAATGTGAAAAGACCCTCTGAAAATTTAATTCCGATTAGAAGCACCTTTCTATGGGATATCCTTGAATTTTTGATCGCGCTTATCTCGGCTTCTAATCTATAAAATTTTAACTTTCTTTTTTCAATCGATACTTTTTAAATTCTAGTATATGTAGTAGAAAATGAATGTATCAATGAAACAAATAAAAAAATATTACTTTTCGATATTTCAAGTAAGAAGCTCAAGAACATTAAAATAATGAAAGGATTAGTACAGCTGACGAACAAAACCACACTAAGGTATTTTTCTGAGTAATAACTCAATTGTCTTTATTTACATTTAAACATCTATTTCCTATTTACACAATTACATTAATAAATCTTGATAGAAAAATAAATTTTAAAGAAACCAAATAGAAACAGCTCTTTGTGGTGAAACAATTGTGGCTCACGTTAGTCATGAGCAGTCCAACTTAGGCTTACAATTTTTTGCTAAACTAAAACATCTTAAATGGCACTAAAATAAAATTGCAACTGTCTTTGATTCGTAACGCGTACCTTCTAACGTAACACCAAAATAAATTGTTATCTTACTCTAAAAGTTAACAATAGTACAGTGCTGTGAAATTCAATTTTGTTGGAATATTGCGGCCCTCTGTTGGAATTGTGCTCGCCTCATGACGCGTTCCTCTTCCGCACGACGTCGCTCTTCTTGTTCTTCTCGAATTTCGTCATGGAACTTGTTCGTTCGCAGCTGCTGTTCAATTTTCGCCTCAAAGAAATTTTTGGCTCCTCCAACACCAACTTCATCTACATTAATTTCTGTTAGCCTTGCTAGTTGACTTAGGCCTGAGTCAGTCTCTAGTTCGCCGGCTTGTGCTTTCCTGTAAATCAGTAAAAATTCCCGGAAGGATATCCTTCCGTCATGATCCTCGTCGACCTCAGCAATCATTGATTTTAGGCCTAAATGAGTCTGTGGTGCTCCAAGCTTCTCCATCATGATTTTTAATTCTGTAATATCGAGGTAGCCGTCTCTTCCCACATCATATCTGAAAAGATGAAGAAAATTTTAATAAGTTTTATGTAGTTATTGATAATGCAACCGAAAATAATTAACAAAATTGTAGACTCGATATTTTGAAGATGCAAATTCTTTATATTTCAATGAGGAGTTAACTGTCTTCATAAATTATAACTAAGGATTTCAAAAATTTCGGCTGAAAAATATTCGGACCCCAATCGTCCGCAGTGAAATGGTTACCACCAGGGCCAGACTGGTTACATTTTAAAAACAACGTGATTTTTTATTTTTTCGATAACGAAACGCTCTTGGTTTATTGACTCAAATTACATTAATACAAACTATTTTAATTGAGTAGTTGTGAATGAGTTTAAAAACAAAACGAATAAACAACCCATTAAAGTAACATAAAAATATGTATGATAATTTGTTGCAGTTTTAAAATTTGGTGTTTTTTTTAGTTTTGGTGGAGGCCCCTGTGCCTTTCCACTGGGCAAAAGCCGACAACAAAATTCGATGCCTCTTCGTTAACGTTGGCTTTTTTAATTTGGCACATGTTTTTATTAATTGTAAAATTATTCTACTCTCAACTCTGGCAGCAATTTTTCGGTATTTTTTCCCCTTTTTCCAAATTATTTAAAATTGGCTATTTCCTCTTCACTAATTTTCTTGCAAAAACAGAAAATAGGTATATGAAATATATTTATCTTCATACCTATATTAACTTAGATAACCTTAGGTCAGAAAGAAATTATAACCATTTTGAAAATCTCATCACAAATATTTCGGTTAAGAGCAGCAATGCTAATTCCTTAGCTTTTTTTAACTCAACTAAAATTGTTCAAATGACGTGGGAATATACCATAATTCAATAGCAAATGCCGATTTTGCTTCTAGTCAGAACATGTGTAGTAAATAAGATTGTCGTTGACTCAAGTTTCTGTTTAATTCAAATATAACGTAAAATTTCCTTCATGGAATATGCAAATGCTTTTATATTTCTTGAAAGAAATTTTAAATTAAACAGAAACTCGAGTCACTGTACAAAGGTACAAGTAAAGGTAATATAAAGCGTGTGAAAACAAGTAACTCAACTTCGACCGCTCTATGATGAATATAAATTTGTGTGCTTTTGTACAACTTATAAAACAAAATTTCAAAAGTTACGCAATGTGAGTATCACTCAGGTAAAAAGTCATATCTTAACCAATCTATCTTGCAAAAAATTACAATAGATTTATGTAAAATTGTATCAAGCGCAGCTACTTTTTACCAAGGAAAATCAATTTTAAAGCGTTAAAAGCATGAAAGGTCTAAATTCGTAGCACAGTTGAGTGAGCCTGGGAATTACTCAATCGAGCGCGTGGTCTTCGGTGCTCTTGGCGATTTCTTTTTCGTTTAGCTCTAACCGCGACTATAACTCATCGATGCATTTCGAACGATTTGCACGATTGCATTGCAATTAAACATTCAATTCGAATTCTCCTCGGCTTTACCCTTGAAATTTGGGCTTTCAATTAGGAAAAAATTATAATTAATCAAAGTACTGCATTCACTTAATGCTAAGCAATTTAATTTAAACACGGAACAACGCGATTTTCCGCAAAATTTTTTACTTGGATGCTATAAAACACCGTGAAGGAGTTCATTACTGCAACGATCAATACGAGTGGGTTTTTGAAGAAGACGCTTCCTACATCATGTACTAATGAGACTCCATCGATTTTCAACTCACGTTGCTGGCAGCAGAGACTGAACTTATTTAAAGCGCAATTTTCGAGAATTATGTTCTAAAAATGGAAGCTCAATTGAAACCTTCAGAAAATCCATCCATAAAGGTTGAAAGTAGAGCGTAATATGCTCCACCACCTTTAGTGTGGGCTCGGGCTGCTTAGCAACTGAATTTGTGTCATAAGCCCCTTTTTGAATATTTAAATATAAATGCGTACTCGGTAGATATTTGATTTAAATTGGTCTATAATTCTTTTATGTTTTTATTTTGGTGGATTCAAAATCTGAAAAGGATGAAACTTTTATCTCATTTTGCTACCTATGCTGAATGTAACTATCGTGACTAGTTTAAAAAGCAGATCAGTAAAATTCAGTTTTTAATACCTCTCACTAACTAAACAAAAGAACTTACATGTAGTTTTTTAATTCCTGAACATTTTTTAATCATATAATTTTAAATCCATTTGTTTAAAGATAATTCAAGTCACGATTATTTCAGTTATCTCTGGGTATATTTAGCCTATAAAGCTTGGCTTAAGTTGGACTGATAAGTTTGGTTCAAACCGACCTAAGCCTAGCTTAAATCTGGTTTAAGCCTGATAATATATCACCTATCCTTTGACCTTTGTGTGTGTACAAAATTTCATTTAAACCAGTTGAGAAGCTTAAAAGTTATGGTTAAATAAAGTGAAAAATAGCTTTATTAATAGTAAGGATAATATTCATTTGTTAACAAACTGTGCTCTATTTGGAATTTGAATTCTGTTATGTAACCCCAAAGTGGATTACACTAATTGTAAGTTAAGTGTTGGACGTGCCCTAAATAGAAATATCCATTGGCTCCTAAAAGTTATCCAATATGCAACAAATAGTTTCACTTCTTTCAATAGGTTCGAAAAGAATTATAAGTGTTGTTGTATTCCGAGAGCATACTGATAAGGCAAACAGCAGTGCGAAAATTACGAAATCTTAAAGTTCGACGTTTATTGTCATGACGATCGCATTAAACCGAAAACCAATGCCAAAGAAATAACTTTCACTGGATATCAGAGGCATAAACTCACATCACAACCATAATTAATTGGACGGCTTTGAGCAAATTAATGTGATAAATTTAAACAGATTTTTTGCACTTCCTGCAACAGAAAAGTTTCTCTACTTTTTGTCTTAATAATCTTTTAAACAGTTTGTCATTCATTTAGCGCGACGCGACGGTAGGACTTCCTTGACATTGACCATGAAAATATTCATTCAATCAATCCATGGGACTATTATATGCTTAATTTGTTTTGGGTTGCGAACATAATGAATTTTGCAGCATTTCGTATATCCGGTTTTTGAGAGTTATGAGTTAAAGAGACTGTCGACGTCTATAAGCATTTATTGAGGGGAAAAGCAGAAATTTACAGTTCGGGTTCGGGCGCACCTTGCCGACAGCCATTTTCTGTGCAAAATATTATAATTTTAAATCTTTTATATTGTAGTGTATATAGTGTTCATGCCAAGTTGTAAACATTTCTTGAAATACATTTCCAAAACATAACATCAAAAAGCGCTCTCGGTAGTGCAAAGCAAAGTATGCGCTTTCGCAAACTTCAATCACGTTTTTCTCAAAATTTTATTTTCCCAATCCAACAGTAATTTATTAATAAAAATAAATTTTACAATCTTTTGACCGATACATACAGAACAGTGAGCGAAATTGCTTTAGTTCCACTTACATTTCTTCTATTATTTTTACTAGTAGCAAACTAACTTCGTCTGTGTTCTTTCCAATGAAATAATATTTACAAAAATTCCTAGTAAAATACCAACAAGTCCACAAATCAAAAAAAATCGAGAAAAAACTGTTCCGTATAAATATAAGTGCGAAATTGCTTTGGTTCCACACAGTTTGTGAGCCTCTTGATCGTACAAAATAACTGCAATGAATATGTTTTGGAGAGTTTTTTATCTTTTGTAGACTTGTAAGGTAATTTACAGTTAAATTATTAAAAACGGCCGCCAACGTTAGTATTTTTTAGAATGCCAAGTGGAGCTCGGTTAAGTGCATAAGATATTGCAGAAATAAACGCATTTAAAGACATGGGGCTGTCTAATCGTGCAATAAGTAAAAAAATTCAGCGTTCTCATCACGTTGTCAATAATTATTTTAAGCTTGATGATAGTCAATATGGAAAAAATCAGTGCAAACGAGGTAATCCACAGATAACTCGGAGACAGCGTTCGGCTTCGTTATGTCTAATTAATGCAGAACACAACCTATAGTTTTCAAAAATATTCGCAAGCCTAAAATTAAGTAAGTCCTAAAACTTTTAGGCCGTCACATTGAAGCTCGTTTAAAATTTGCAAGACAACAAATGGGAACAGAATGGTCATCGATATAAAAGATATTGTCAATATATTATTAAAAGTATATTTTCTAAAATAAAATTGGTTTAGCAACTCCAATACTAAGCACAAAATTTAATTTTCATGTTTTTAGCAGAGTTATTAAAAAATTAAGCTTATTTTTATTTTTATTCAAGAGAAAAAGGAATTCATATGTATTTAAAAAGTGATTTCCCAAAGAAATATTAACCTTTTCAGGGATATTAAGCAGCAGCATGGATAGCATTTTATACTACTTGAAATTAAAAATATTTCAAAGTTCTCTCTAATTATCACAAGGTTTTGTTTTTGTTTACGGAAAAAATATCATAAATCTTTGGTAAATAAATTATCCAATGTATAAAATTTGATCTGTTCTAATAATTGCTTTTTTTTAAAAATATAATTTGTAAAATGTGGTGTTTTATTTTTCTACTAATAGCATTTTACTATCAAATATGTGAATTCAGTTTCGTTTCATGTACTGCAAAAATAATGGCATTACTTGGACTGCTTTCTTTTATAACCCTTCGGATGATTGAAGCTTTTTTGAAATCATTTTGCATTCATTTTTTTTTATTTTTTCACACGTTTGTATTTTTATTTAGAGAAATATTTTTCATATAGATGTATGTTCATGAAAATTCAAATTCAATATGCAAAAAATTCCGAAATACCAAGAACCATGTAGCAATTAAAATCTGAAAGACACAATATAAAATTTCGCTTTTTATTTTTCAAGTTCAGTAAAAAAAAGCGAATGGCTGTTAATTAAAAACGCGCCGCTGTAGATAAAATGTGCAACTGGTGAAATGTATGCAATCCTCACCTGTGCATATTTCGGATCACCGTTCACATGTGCGTTCAGCATTCCTCTAAAGGTATTCATCCGAGCAGGTTTTCAACAAAACCTTTTACGAAGCATTCTGCAAGCGAAGGAAAGCAGCAAAGGTTAGAGCAACCTTAATCCGGTGCACTTTTCCTCTCATTTAACACTCGATGAGGCGTTCGATTGTCTTAATTGCACCGATTATTTGCTAATGATTATTTACCGGATTAAAAAACAACAATCCTATTAGCATAACAATTCTTGTTTTGCGTGCGATTCTTTATTTTTCCTTTTGATTCCATTGTGCTGTGGCACATACTTGCAACATCGCGAGAAATCAAAAGAGATTGCCTTGGCTCAGCGATCACTGAGCCACGAAAGTCTGCAGCGTCAGGTAATTTCAGGTGTCATCGACTTGCAGAAAGAGACCTCAAATCGGCTCGTTGTGAAGGAGTTGATATTTATTGGGAAGAACGAGCGCCCGCAATCCATTTCGGTGCGATTGCGGAAATAGCTATCATATGTTGAAGCGCATGTATGAACATCCATTAGGAAAGTTGCATTGTTCCCACACACGACTTCCGAACTCAGCCGCTACCGGACGCATTCACTTGAATTTTAAACACTAAAACAACAATGGACTCGCTCGCTGGGGACGTGTTTTTTAATTTATACTGTCACCATATGCGTCCTGTCGACCTGTAATCCGAGACTTGTAATCCCTATCCAGGTATGACCTGATTGCCAGCCAAGCTGTATAGAATTCTTTGATATTCTCAGGCATGCGGCTGAAGTGGTTTCTAAATACCGATGATGACGTGAGAATAATAATAATGAATTGCCAGTAATTTGACGGCCTTTAGTGATACTTGAGCTCACTGTGCATTCCTATTTAATGTAGCAGACAATTTGAATTCAAAATTATTTCATTAAAACTAAATGCGGCATAAGCACACAGCCATCCATCGCACACTAATCTGGCAAGATAAAACTGAAGATTTGTATTTATTCAAGAGATTAGTTTTGAATACTTAGGGATTAATATCAGCCTTAAATGGTTGGTTCTACTCATAAGGGAATTTTCCGCGGCTCACTTTATTTTATTATTCATCGAACTATGTAGTCTTTACTCGCGCTCCACTCAGCTACGCCACGCTTACCGTGCGTTTGTTTTGTTTAATTTTATTTTATCATAAACTTTTTCACAGTTCGTCATCTTGAATTCGTAAATTCTAACAGTTGGTTTGAAATCAGCGACTCCAAGTACCAAGTTTGGTGTAAATCGAATGAACTTCAAAATTTGACAGTCCGTCATCTTGAATTGGTAAATTTTGGCAGTTGGGTTGAAATCAGCAAACCCAAAAATCAACTTGTACCAAGTTTGGTGAAAATCGCATAATCTTGGGCAGTCCAAGTTTAAAAATATTAAAATTTTACTCTTGAAATTTTCAAAAAAGGGTATAATTTTGTAAAGAAAATCCCGATTGATATCGTTTATACCTCGATGGATAAACCTAATTAGAAGTTATACATATTTCACTTTTTATTTTGTTGAGACATCTTAAAAATCTCCTTTTAAATTGAAGAAATGTGAAGAATTTATCATAAAATCGATTATCTCAAATCTTGACCAAACCTGAATTCACATTTCTTTAAACCTAAATGCATTTTAATATTCTATTGCTGGCATTTAAAGCATTTTTTGTTTCGTAAATATAACTCTTATGGATTTGTTAGAAGATATAAAAAAAGTGAGGGAAAGTCAATGATGACGGACAGAATAACCTTTTATTAAGTATGAGATGCATTAATTTAGCGAGTAAAACTAAAAATAATTTCCCCAACTTTCAAAACATTTTCAAGTGTTTAAAATTTTAAACCGAAATTATGTCTCTAACGCTTTTCTGCACGGAGCTCATAATTTTGGTATTTTTAGGAAATTATTCTTGAATAATTAATAATAATTGAATTAACAAATAGTTGAAGAAAAATTAAAGTAACATTAATTAAAGAAAATTCTCATAAAATATGATAGCATTCAACTTTGAATTTATAAATTTTGTCATTGAGAATTAATACTAGATTAATTGAAATGTTTACATTGAAAGTAATTCATTTCGGCTCAGTTTTAATTCTAGTGTTCAATCTTAACATTTTTAAGATCCCTTACAACATTACTGCGATTTTTACTTAAAGATTGAGGGGTTGAAAATAGTGATGGGATAATTCTCCGTTTCAGAAACGATGTATTTTGGGCGTACTGTTTACGCAGAAGTTGAACGCGTGAATTCAGTATAAACAATAAACATATTTTCGAGATGAACATGAAACAATGTTCAATGTCTTCTATTTTCACCCCTTCTATTGCCAATTGCCAGCCAAAAAAATAATCCCAGAAACGGTTTGAACACCGCTGAAACTGAAGCACAAATTATAGAGCGTGTGTGTGTGTACGGCCGGATCTACTAAATTTTTTCAACTCGATTGTCTCTTAGAATATTATTCATCGCTCAGAAATTAGGTCGCGAATATTAATTCATTTCTGCGTTTCAATTATTTAACATGGAGATTTGTAATCAATCATAATTCTGTTTGCGAGTAAATTAATAGCATCAAATGAGTGTGTTAATAAACCGAGATAAGGGTAAATTAAGTGAGGCGGAACATCACTTAAATTCTTAAATTGTTTAAGTAAATCGCGCCAGAGCGGCGAGACATTACTTAATATGATTCAATTAGTAGGCAGTGTAGATTACACCGCGACAAGAAGCTTGTTCTCACGTCTGTTAAGATCATAAGGTTCAGTTTGATTTCTTCAACGCATATTACGATTCTTTCAATTAAGGCTTACGGATACTTGAAGACTTGAAATCATTTCTGGTTTTAGGTTTATTTTTTGGGTACCTAACATATCGAGTAGGGTTCTGTATACAGTCTTGTTATTTTAAAAAAATCAACAACGATTATAGTAATGAGCATTATAGCAAATGATTGAATTAAATTTTGTCACGTTAACCGCTTTTTTTCAATCATGGAAAACACTTTGGGTCAATCTGACCCTGAACACAGATTGATCGTATATAATTTTAAATTGACGAATGCGATCAGCTTGAAAAAATTTCAAGATGTACTTGAAACATTAGGTCTGTTACCCATGGGTAAAACTTTTTACCCGAAGCTGTCTGTTTACTCCAAGCAGAGTAAAAATTGACCACTTGACAGCATTTCCCCTCTTACCATTTTTACCAGATTGTACCCAAGCAAAATACTCCGGGTAAAATTGGGTAAAATCACCGACTGCTTGTCAGTTGTCAGCTGTTTTGTCACTGCAGACATTTGTGCTATTTTTGAGTTCACTAAAGCATGCTAAAGTGTGTTTTAAGAGAGATTAAGGCAGATTTTGGGCATTTTTGGGTTTTGTTAAGTTATTGAAAAATATTTAATATAAATTAGAATTTTTCAAAATATGACAGTTTACGCATACAAGCAAGTCTTTTTTTACCACAGACATATATAAAACATGGACCGCTCAATCTCCTGTCTCAAGCGATGGTCAATTTGACAACCGACTGCCACAGAGGGACGAGATGAGACATATAAAAATTTATATGGTGCTGTCTATTTTTATCGCATTGCATGCATGGGCCGATTCCGCAGATTTCTTGAATGCGGAATTGCTGAATGCTGACAAAAATATTTGAATTTAAATATTTGTTGAACAAAAAATTTAAAGAATATGTACTTTAAATGCATTTAATGTAAATAAAAATTATTATTAATGTCATAAATATGCTTTTAAATTTTTGTCCTTGCCAGATTACCAATATTTTCTAACATTTGTGATTAATTAATTTTAAGTTATGAAAACATTAGATTAAATTTGTTTTTGTTCACGAAATTGAATGAACATATTAAGAGCTAGAAATAGATAACAACCATATCTATAAGCTAATAAGCTCAGATAAAAGAAACTAATACCCATGTTCTGCATTCCGAGTGAAATGAAAAGAACTCGTAAAACTCTGTTTCTTTAATAAAATTCTTAAAACTGTAACACATTTATTTCAGTAAACTTTGAAGGCAGAAGCTGCCTTAATAAAGAGGAGGAGGAAAATATCCTTCACTCCTCTGCCAATGCCGCAGATATCGCAGTCTAGGCTCCTCTTTCTATGATGTGCCGGAAATGAGTTCTGTCAGGATTAGAAGCCTGGAAACCTTCATTCGGAAGTCTAGATGGTTTAAGGGTTAACTATGGAGGAACTTGCTCCATGTGGTATCACACTGGGCCTTTTTCTGGTCTAAGTGTGCCCCAACTGGGCACCCACTACTACCTAACCTAACCTAACCTACCTTTGATTTCAATTAATTTTTTCACAAAAACTTCGAACTATTTTGATTGGATTTTTCTATTGAATTATTTTAATTTTAAACGAAACAATTAATTGAAGCTAAAGGTTACTGAAATGAGTTTGCTAAATTCATAAACATCTTATTACGAAAATTCCATTCAAAGGGAGTTTTGTAAGCTCCTTTAGATTTTATTTCACTCGGAATGAGAGAACATGGGCTCTGGAATCAACTCCAGTGTTATTAAAGTAGCTCCTCTGAAAGTAATAATTAAAACAAATTGATCAATTAATATATAATCGTGCTGCCTCGCACTTAAATTTCAATTAAATTGCCTGTAACAAACAAATTCGCATTCATTTGACAATTCTCCAAAAAATTGTCAGAGAAAATCTTTAACGGAAATTCAGCCCGCTGAGAAATATTTGACATTATAGGACGTTAATTTTACGTCATTTCACGAACTGTCACTGCCACAGAGCGAAAGAGAGGGAACAAAAATCGCATCGTCCGCTTCTATGGGAAAACATGTACGTGAGCGGTCCATTATATTATACGTCAGTGGATTTTACCCAATTTTTACTAGAAGTCGTCTGGTAACTTTTGATATTTATCCCCCCTACCATATGAAAGTTTTTACCAGATTTTTACCCAAGAAAATTTTACACAAAGTAACCAGACAGACCTATTGTTTAATCAATTGATATAAATAAAAAGTGATGTTGCAATTATTGACATGCATAATATGTATGTACGTAAAAAATTCACAGAAAACATTTTTATTTTGAAAAAACAGATTTATTGTGATTGTATTTTTTACTTTTTATTTTCTAATATTTATGGCTAAAAATTTAAGTGTATGTATTAATGGGTCAAACGCAAAAATAATGTTCGGGCAGTGTAAAAAAAACAATTTTTTTGGTTCTTTTTTATTTCATTTTTTATTTTTTGATGAATTACAAATAAAGCACCTATCAAGAATAACCCTGTCCATAACTTTGTTTAATTCTAAAATTTATTTTAAACTGATGATTGAAGCACAAATAATTTGGGAAAAAAGAATTTTCCACGGAAATTTAGAGGTTATTTTTGAATGATTGGAGGAAAAATGAATTCATTTTTGTAATTAAAAATAGGTAGTACTAAGTTATATTGCTTTTAATTGAACTAATTAAAGCAATCTTTTAAAAAAACCATTTTTCGTCTCTTCTGTGGACCAAATAGTCCAGAAGAGACAGAAAAAATTGAAAATCTCCGTTTTTTCAGTCAATTTGGTTGAACGATTTTTATTTCTTTTTTTCTAGTAACAAACACGTCCATTTACAAATTAATAAGAAACATAAAAAAAAAATCGGTGCTGATTTTAACTTATTACATTTACATCGACTATTTTGCGTTTTACCCAAATCACTTCAAATTAAAAATGTTTATCCAGAGCATACCGACGTTTGGTACACAGCAGAGTCAGAATGAACTTGCATCGACTTCGAATAATTTCCTACGCGTATACTGCGTGATGGGTTTTGCAAAGGAAGCATCTTAATGTATAGTAAGTATATTAGTAAGTACGCTATAGACTCTCTGGACCCCGTACTTTCAAAGTGCTTTCAAAATATTTACGATCAAACTTGAGGTAAAATTGAGATCAAATTGACCCAGCATATTCTCCAAGAGTTAAAGCACAATATACTATACTGCACACTTGTCATAGAGTTAATTGGGAAGATCTTTAGTCGTATAAAAAACATCAAGGTTTAATAATTTAATTGAAAATAATTTCCGAAATACTACTATAATGTAGTGGAACGTCATTAGAACCAATGAATAAAAATAATTTTGTGTATCACTGTTTTCCCAATTGAATTAAAAGGAAGTCAAGAAATTAGGAAAAGTTCTTTTAAAGAATAAATATACAATATGTAACTAATTTTCCTGGTTTTATATTAGCAGTATGCAAAATTGCGTATTTTTGCCGATTTTGTCATTTGTGATTAGTAACTGAATTTTCAAACATACGCGCCAAATTAGCTTTAATTCTATAAAGGGTACAATTTTTTGGTGAATCAAGTTTTTTAATCGTGGTTTGAAGAACCTCACTCAGAAGTTCACCAATTACCGGTAGAGTTCAAACAATGTGTATTAGTGCTTTTAAATAAGTATGGCCAAATTTGTTTAACCGCGCAAAGCTCAATTTAACGACTGCTATCTTCAATTTTCCAAGTTCTTCAACCAGTAAAGAGTGGGTCATAGGATATTAAATTCTCGTTTTCCTTAATAGCCCCAAGGCTGTTCAGCTTGCATTGAATACGCATGACTAACCGCGTTTATTCCCAGCCACCTGGAATTACAAGTCTGGCCAGGTGTGCTTATATGAGTCAGTTGACCAAACACCCTACAGCTGAAAATTATCGTGGGCTTAATTGACCACTTTGCCTACAACCCGGAAAATTTCAGTTACAAGGTAAGTAGCTTAAGGTGAACAATATTAGCTGCAGGCCGGTGGTATGCGATGCACATGAGTTGCACAAAGTTCCTTGAACTCTCGCATGTTTACATTCAAACATAAACAAATCGCACTCATAGTGTCATTTCCCTTTCGCTGTCTCCGTTTCGATTTTTCAATAAAACCAGTTGGCCGGACTCGATCCCGGCGAGTCTAAAATCTTTTTGTATTTTGATGATTCAGCCACTTTGTCGCCCTCCATCCCGCTTCTTCTCTGCAGTCGCGTGAAGTGTTGATTGCGTTCATAGAAGCGATCTCAGACTCCCAGGCAGTCTCGATTGAATCATACCCTCCCCGGGTTGCATTTATTTTAAATTCGAACGAGACTTGCATGAACCGACCACAATCTCTGACGCATTCATAATTGAATTGCGGGAGACAGTGGTGCTCTGTCCCCACACAATTTCTATCTTCCCTGTATCGCACTTAGTCGCTAAATGTGTTCTGGGAATACAGATAACACTTGAAGAAACCTTAAGAGTTCAGACGGAGTGGTTCCTTAATAACTCTTATCATCGTAGAACAGCCGACCGTACCGCGCTAAACTCGTTGAATAATTTTCACAGATTGGGCGTAAAGTGCCTTCCTAACTCCACCGGATACCGAAGTACCGAGAGGGCTCATATCATTTATAAAGATTTTTTAAGTGGGAACTGCTGCGTTTTAAAGGGTGCAACGAAATAGGGTGCCGGAACACTCCATGAGTAACAATTGTCTGAAGAAATGTGTCAATGGTCTCTTGAGTCTTATTTTCAAAAGGACGTCATACAGGGCTATTTTTAAACTACCAAAAGGGGAACCCACGACCCATACGAACATGGAGGGTCCTTGGGGGTTTTTAGAGCAACAGCCCATTGCAAATTATCGTGAAAAGGGGAATCCCCTTAACACATTACTCTTTAGTCACTCATCCTTATCCCCATAAGCATAAATAAGCAGCATAACAAACTTTAACTGCGACAGGACATGAAAACGTAATTGTGTCACTGCGACATCCCTAGTTTATCCTTTTTATTGAAGAAAAGCGCATTGTTCTGATGAAACCTGCAAAAATGAACAGTACCACGTACAAGAATGCGGAATTTCGCTTAAAAGGGTCAGAGATAGGTCTTGTATGTTTCAAATTAATTTCCCAAAGGTTTTATAGAACCAAGTTTGTGCTAAGACTGCACACGAAGGTTCTATGCAATCCATTTATTTACCCAGCTGCACGTTTTGCTGCTCATCTTAATTGCTTCACGTAGACCTCCAGGGCACTGCCTCTAAACCTAAATATAGCCAGACAGTTTATCTTTGCATGTGAGCAATCTATGTTTGCTGTCTGGTCTCGATCCAAAATCAGATCATTTCCATTAAATATGCAAAACGAAATAGACTTCCGTTCCGTCTGAGTCCAGTAGACGAACGACCCAAAATTTCTTCGATTAAAAATGAAAATTTAAAATGATTAGATTTGAAGTGCAGAGCCTCGACCGGAATACCAGCTGTGCCAAAAATAAGAAAATTCTTCATATCTTCACATGTCTATCAGTTTCTTGCCACATGGGCAGAATTATTTTTTACATACATACAATATTTTTGGAACGCTGAGGATAACTCGAGAAATCGATTCTCTTCATTGCGGAACCTCGTGGTTGATCGATTCCTCGGAAATGCCTTTAAGCACGTGAATTCACAGCAGTACTCAATTTACGATATTATGGGGTTCACTTCATGCAGACTTTCTTGGGTTTTGTTGCAGAGAACGTGGTTTTGTAAAGTAATCGAAAATGACATTGTCAGCATGCTAAGTTTATTGTTTCCAATTTATTTTCTGGAATACGCTGCAAATTCTGGTGAAGTAATAAGCAATAAACACTCGATGAAAAGCCGTCTAAATCTCCACATAATTAAAAATATAAGCTGGTTTTTATGTCGAGTTCGTTGCACTGAATCGATTTTTATTCGTCCTTAAAAGCACTAGAAATCTGCTGCTCAAATTAAGTTACAGTTATAAAAACTAAAATAGTCTTAATCCGAAAAAAAAATTAATGTTACTTTAACGTTCCCGCTTATTATTATTTGAACAATTTTTATTTTTTTTTAAAGTCTAGTATGTTAATAAAACTTGTTTATCAAATCGTATGGTATGGTTTGAAAACTTGTCAACATTATTCTTTTCTTTAGACATATTTTAAGAACGATAATCATTATATGAAAATTTGCAGGATTACTTATTGTCTGCAGCTTTTATAGTATGTAAGAATAGCTTTAGTTTTGCCATTGGGTTTTCAAGAAAAGATTTTCTCCAAAAACAATATACAGTATTGAAGAAATCTAAAGCAAGTGAACACACGAAGGTCCATGCTGGAGGACCCACTGTAGCATGAATAACTTCGGAACGTGTAGTTGGATTTGAGTACGGGTTTTTTTTTCTGAGGAAGGTCACAAGGCAAGAAGGCTTTTTACCCAGAAAAAATTTCTATTTCCCCATTCAAAAAATCAGGCCGAACTAAAATTTTCGGTATAGAAATTCCCATCTTCAGAATTTTGCGCGGCCTCCCACTTGTTTGTTGACGGATTGGGTCGTAAGAGGTGTCGTTGGAAAGCTTGAAGACTCAGCTATCAACCAAAACCTTACGATCTTTCTCAAAGAATTTATAAAGCGTTTTCTAGGTTCATCGATTTGTATAGTTACCCTTGTTCAGACCTTAACGAAACACCCTGTATTGACCTGAAGATGCTTTAGTTTCCAGGCCATTATTACATGTAAGAACTTAAGCTGTTTATCGCTGTGATATATTGAATTTAGTATATTTTTTTTTGTTTTTACATATTATTAAACGATTGTTTTGAATATATTTTATTAGTAAATTAATGAATTATTACTTTTTTCCTTAAAAGCTATCTTCTTGTGTTCAGTTGCTTTAGTTTTTTCCAATACTGTATATGTTTTTTAAAATAGCAAATTTAGCAATAATATAGTCGAATGTATTATGGATTCTAGCACTAAATTGTATGATTTCTATTGGATATACTTCTAAGATTGAATTGGACCAAATAAATTGAATTGAATATATGAAAATTGCATAGTACTTTTGGATTATCAAAATGTTTATAAAAAACTCATTTGTAGCTGTTTAACGTTCAGGAAAAGTAAATTCGATTTAGAAGTAGAAATGTGGGTTCAAAATTTAAAGTTAATAAATTTGTTAACTATACATATATTAATATGTAATTATTTGTATATAATGTATGTCCGGAATATCTAATATTGAATATGGACAACTATAATCGGCAAGGTTAATAAGACAATTAATGATGAGCCATACTTAAAAATCTTAATTATGGTACTTAAGTTAAGACACACTGCATCTATGTGTTGCACATAAAATATCATAGTTGGTTAACTGATCCTTGCACAGATATAATATTGCTTGCGAAAAAGGTAATTAGCCTGTAAACGGTGAGAAATTGCAGCAAATTAAAAGCAGATACTTTTGTATATATATCTACGAGTATGTGCATACCTAGTTTAGTTAATACAGTAAAGAGATCTGCACAGACACCTGATCCGACATTAAGCCATATGCTACAATTATTGCGGAATGTCTGGTTACACCTCACAGCTTGTCTGGAAAACTTCTACTCTCATAGAATGCGAAAGAAAACTGAGCCTCCGCTTACTTAATTCAGTTACGTAAAGTAACAAGAAGTTAGTCGCATGAAATAGAATTTTCTAACTTTTCCAGCAACGCTTGTTGAGCATCATGTTGTTTGCGTAGCTGCGGTAATTGACTGAGGAGAAAAACTTCGCAATTTATTCGGTTTAAAGAGTGGAATTAGTCAGCGAATTTCTTTCCTCCATAACTACTATTATTCACGAACTCCCTGGCTTTTACTTTTGAAACTGACTCGACTGATTTTCATCTAAGCACGTATATCGTCATGAATTGCTAGCATGTGATCGCGACTATAGCCTCGCGCTCACGGCTAGACGACACCTTGAAATTATGCGGCGATATAAATTCTTGCTGCGATGTAGACCGATAAGAGAATAAACAGACAATTAAATTTTAGCCTCTGGCGGTAAATGAATGATAACTTTCAAATTTATGTAAAATGCTGAGTTTTTGAGAAGTATTCAATTATTTGGAATCGCTTGCCGTATCGCTGCCCGGTGACATAACAGGGACATACAAAAAAATATTACTTATTATCCATCAGTGCCAGAAACTCCGTAACTAGACCGGAGCGGGAGAGTTTCACATCCGTGCAGAATCCAACGTTCAATTATAAAATAAAAAATTAAAATGTAATTGGAGTCGAGGAGAAATGAATTGCTTTTTCTCACGAATTTACGGAATTATTTATTTTGGAAATTTCTTGCATTCTTCGAGCCCCTCTAAAGAAGTTAAAAAAAAAAATCCCATTCCAGCAGGTGCATAATGGACGTTATTTTTACGTTCCCGAAAAAGTATATAAAACAAAGATTGATTGAAAAGAGAAGTTTATTTTGTTTGAAGTAGTATGAAGAGGATTTCATTGTATTTTAGTTCTTGAAACTCTGATTGCCTTTTCGTTGAGAAAGTTGTTCAATCCAAATCGAGAAAACAAAGTTGTGTATGTTATATATGTATATATGTAAAAAAAAGGAAAAATAATCAGCAATGGGTTCCAAGTAATAAACAATTTATAAAAAATATACATATAAATATATAGATTTTTGCAGATATGTATGTATAAAATGTACATGTAATAGTGAAATATTTTGAAATTTAAACAATTTTCATTCTATGAATCAATAGCGTAGTTAAAATTCTAAGAATAGTAAAACTTAATGGATACAACTGCATCATCTTATTGATAACAATTATTAAACGTAATTCAAAATCATATCTAATTGAATACTCTTTTGAAATGTATTTACGAGTACAATTCCATTTAAATAATAATAAAAATCATATTGAGTAATATTCTTCCTGATTTTGTTATACTTATACAATATATTATTTACATAACCTTGCAAAAGGCGTTTGCTTCAGCCTTCAGCGATGACATCCATTTTCAATACAAATATATTTCCACCGAAAAATGTCGTTGTTTTGAAGGAAAAAATGTTTTAAATCAGGGCAGTTCGTATGCAATAACTTAAGCCATACGGGACACAATCGCCTAGGTGGCACCATCGTAGTTTTTCCTTGTCGCGCATGAATACAAAGAATGTAATCACTTTTTCGAAAATTTCTTAATAGGAGAATCATAAGTATTTAGATTATTTCGCGTAGACTTAATAAATAATTATAAAATATTTGCTAAATTATAATATTCGTACTTGGAACTTTAACAAATTCATTTCTTCAAATCTTTCCGATACGGCTCCATAAAATAAACAATTATTTTTAATCATCCTATTTTTTATGCGGAGGTGTAATTTAAGTTTAGTATAATATTAACAACTTAACTAAATTCGAACTGTTCGCAACCCTACCTAAAACTATTATACATTTTGGTTTTGCATTTTGCGTGATGATAATGAGCTTTTGTTATTGAGACTTCCTGAATGAATCAATCATAGCGAATATGTCATGGGGAAGGTTAACCACTATGCATAAAAACTCATAAAAGTTTAATTTTGAGTTTTTTGTTGAATAAGCCATGTCAGAAAATGAAAACATTTTCCCGTTTTAGTCTTTTAGTAACCTTTACTTACATTTAATTTTCATTAGAATAAATAATTGCTCATGAAGAATCTTAGATAAGTTTTCTTTTGTAAGACCTGCATACATAATATACATATGTGATCTATATAACTAGTTTTTCCCAGTCCAAAACTGCATGGTTGGAAAAAAAATAAAATTTGATCAAATAATGATATCGTGCGAAAATTTTCAAGTTTAAAACCAAAAAATTACAGCTCTGCAGCTTAGTGAGGGTTAAGTATAATGTCTGTATTCTATTCTAAAATATGACTCATTGATAAAGTGAATGTAAATATATTCCGAGGTTTTGTGTGGTACATAATATTTAACTACATTATCTTTTGTTTAAGATTATTATGAAAAACATTTATGTACGTTATTTGCTACGACGTTGGGAAAAATCAAAGACTCTTAATTTTGAAACGTATTTTAAGAGTTCGTTACAAACATTTAAAATATCTTAAGAAAAAGCTAAAAATATAGTATCGCTTATAACGGCTAAGCGTACGTTTATCATGAAGATATGATTTAGATAAGGAACGAGATAAAATTTAAAGAAAAATAAGAGACCTCATTTCGTGCTGAGTTAGCTCCTCTGATAAAAAGACAATGCCAGCACTATTCGATATCCTTGCAAGCATATCGTGAAAAATTGCAGACGCATACAGACTTCTTATTTGCTGAAATGACTAACGATAGCGTGATAAATAAATTAGTCAGCGAACCTACAGTCACGAATTCCATGAATTAACTTGCTACTTTTTAGTTTATGTAAATTATTTTCTCCCCTGAAATCTTCCGTAAACCAGTCCCATTCACACAAATGTTGACGAGATACTGAAATTTATTTGTTTTTTACTACTATCAAACTCTATAACGGATAGAAGTGGATTTATCGCATACCAGAAGCAGACTAAACCATGAATATTAAAAATTGCTTTATCTAAGGGTTTGTTAAACAATGAAAACATTTCAAATAACATAAGCGAACGTAATTGGGTCAACGTCAGGTTAACGCCCGCTATCGAGGTAAATGTAAAGAATGTGCACTTAAGAAAGACAATTGGACGGTAGCGACGGCGTGATAAGTTAAGTATTTAAGATTGTTCAATTTACAATAATATATTCTTGTTCGCTTCGAATGTACGCAAAGTTCAGTAGTTATTGCGCTACAAAGTTTCATTTTCATTAAAAATCAATTTACTTCAATTGAAAGACACAAAAACAATGCTCATCTTGCTTCAAGGACAAAATGGGTTGTCTGTTTTTTAATTAGTCGGAACTATAAACATCATTAAATCTTTCTTAAAAAAGCTATTAATTAGTGTCTGAAATCAACGAAATTAAATTGGTGTTGTTTAAGTTATACGTACAATTAAATCGTAGCTTTTACAAATTGTTTAAAAGCTAATTACTTCTTACTTGCAAACATGAAAGATTTTTTAATTTATTGGTTTTTGCGATCTATCGAATGCATATATTGTATGTGATTAAAATTGAAATGATATCTCTATCAGCAAAGCTAAAATTCTAATGCTACATAACTCTATCAAGTTGTTAGATTTAGAAACTATTTTTCTGGGTTACACATATCTTAGTTCTTATATAATGTTTAAGAAATTGAATTTAATAACTCAAACTTCAACCACCTAAGAAATTTGATACCAGTTAAAAAAAACGTCATCTCGTAACATATTCAAATTTTGATCGCAAATCATTGAAAACATCAACTTTCATAAGTTAAGGATTCAAGCATGCAACTTAGAAAATTACAACAACCTCTCCAAAAACTTGCAAATGTTTATGAAAATTTTATAAAAAAAAAATTTAAAAAAAAACAATTTTTTTTTTAAAGCTCTGTTCTGATAGTCAAATTTTAGCAAGTTTTCGCATGGTAGACCCCTTAAGAGATTACACCTAGTCCATATTTTTTTAATTATTTAATTTCTTTCGAATGATTTTATATTTCAAAATTAAGTAAAAAAATAAGCATATAAAATGCGCATGTATTTTAACTCTTTGCACTCCAAACAATTTGGCTATATGCAGGTAGTTAAATCCAAGACCATTTTTTTTAGATTTCTCAAATATAGAATGGCTACGAAAAGCTCTTCGCAGTTTGATAAATCATACAATTTCTTTTACACACATTTTTATTAAAACTTAATGATAAATTGTTAACAGTGACACTTGCCGTAGGAGTTAAACGCCTTCAAATACCTGAACATTTTTATGTTTTTGGGTTTTATGCTCTTTTTAAAGTCGTTCTTAATTAACTGACTTCTAAAAAATCGTGTGTGTGTAAGAAAAAGTAGTAGTTAAGTATTAACTATTGGAAACATTTGGACAAGCATTTTGCAAACTTGAACTAACACTGTAATACTATCATTATATGAAATCAATCTATATATATAATCAAATTGTAACAGGCGGATGTCTGTACATTATAGATATTGAAAAGACTAAAATGGGGGGTTTTTATTAGAGCAACAGAAGCCAAAACAACCGTTTTTAGAATTTTTGTCTGTCTGTCCGTCTATGTTTGTACGCGCATCACACAAAAACTACTGCATGGAATTGAATGTAGTTTTCACCGATGTATTGCTAGTGGTCTAACTTAACATATAGGCTCCATTTGGAAAATCCACCCATCCACTAGATGGCGCTACAATACATCAACTTCTATACCGTTCAACCGATTGTCATGAAAATTGGTATATGTAGGTATTTCAACACGGTGAATATGTTAGCGCTATTTATTTTGCTATAGCCCTCCAATAGATGGCCCTGCAGCACATCAACTTCTATACCGTTCAACTGATCGTCTTGAAAAGATAAAGACCTTTGCGAACAGAAGAAAAAAAACACTTATAAATTAAATCCAAGTAGTGTTCTTAATTACGTGACCGCCACTGTACGTCAATTGATTTCAGAGTAAATAATGCCAATAATATAACTTTTGAAGATTCATTTGTTTACATTCCGAAATTCTACAAGGGCTTTTGTGAATCAAATGCATATAACAATTCGTTATCGATAGTATTAAACAAAATACTATTATTGTTGGAGGAAAACTACGTAGAGGGTTATTTATTTTTATTTGAATTCTCATATACCTGGTATATCCATTATTTAGTCAACAAATCCTCAGTTCGGTAGGAACATAACAACCGCAGAGATTATTGCAGTGCATACGATTCAATTCAACTTATTACTAGATAACATTACCACAAATTCTAATATCTCTCGAAGCGGTCGCTGTGGTTTAAGATCAGAAGAATTGTATATTGCAAAACAGATTAAATTCAGACTGGATGGGGCCCCGTGCCGCCGCCCGAGAACGAGTTATTTATCTAGCCAGAAGCCGACCACAATGCTAGCGAAGTGCAAGAAGCTGCAGACGTCACCAGCCGCCCCCACGACCAGAGGCAGCACAGAAGAGTGATTACTTCCCCGCGATAATTGACCTCATCCTGACTCCAATTATCGACGTTTTCCTCTTTACCGATTGAATGCAAGACGCTGCGTGCCGCGGAGTCCAACTCCTCCCGTCTGCAACTCGCCCAGAGGAACCCCTCTGAACAGGTTTTGAATGCAGTGCACCACAAAAACTAATCAGACAACAGGAGGATGCTAGAATCTGGAATCTGGGACCTGGGGCTCGGAGCCTGGGATTGGAGTAACAAAAGGAGCCCTGCACTCTCCTACGGAGGGAATTTGTTTGATCTTTTGCCCCGCGAAGCACCTCCGTCTAAAGCCGGGGCAGGAAAGGTGGCTGATCGGGTCAATTGCTCCGGTAGCCGCGAGCGAGCGGCAATTTAAAACGGCCCCGACCTTGACATTTGGAGGGCAAAAGGTTTAAAAACACTGTCGTAGCCGTCGCCGTCGTCTTCGACTGTTGGCGGCTAAAAAACCGGTTCCGTCGAAGCTGAAATCTTAAATTCATCAAGTGGCACCGGCCAGCGACGGTGAAATGCATCTTCTGCGCCTGCTGCCTACTTCTACAACTTACTTGTTGAAAGTGGCCTGATAGTCCTTAATTTGCTTGCGGCTGAACTCATGGAACTCGGTGTAGACGTTGACCACCTTAAAGTTGTGCTTCACCTGCTCCCCGTTTTCTAGAGCCTCGTTGATCTGTTGGCGACGATTCAGGATGTTGCTCAACTCCGCATCAGCTGACATTTTGGCAAGGATTCCTCTTTTGGGGTCAATCAATACGTGAAAGGACCAAAGTCGTTGGTAAATTCTTTGTCGAACTGTCCAAAACGTTTGACAAGGGAAATTTGAACAATTTTCAGGCCGTTTAAGATTTCGCGTGCTCACCGGCGCGAGGGGGACACAGAGCCGTCCAAAGAACAACGCAATAAGACGCAACTCGACGCAGAACGACACACGGACCGAACGAAAGTCTAACAACAACTGAACCAGCGCCTCCGCCGCTCGGCTGCTATCAGCCCTGGCGCGAGGCAAACCCGTCGAGCGGAGTTGCTCCGTCCGGACGGAAAGTGAATCTTGTGGCTGTGGGGCGCCCCGCCAGTCACCCTGCTTCGAACTGGACTTGCCGGCGCGACTCCGACCACCGGCAACTTGCTGGAACCAGGGAAAGCAACCAGCGGTGCGGTGCTCCTCAAACTGCTCAGTCGACTTCGGGCCAAACTTGGTGGTTTTTGGCTCAATGGCACAGAACATAGAGTAAGTACTTTCAATTAGATTGCAAAATCTAAGTCCAACACGAGGAACAAATACACTCGCCAAAGACAAAATCTAAAAACCAAAGGCAATTATTCAAACAGGACGCCTATGACACAAAATCAAGAAGGTGAAAAATTTGCTTAGGCAGCTCATAAAACGATGAAAGAAAGCACTTTATATTGATAAAATGAAATGCTTCAAATGGTACGTTTAGTATAAGCGCGGCAAAATATCAAAATATTGTATAATGGAAAAATAACTCCTTCCTTCTATTAAAAAATTGGAGTCCGCTAAAGGAGAGTATACTTTCCAACAGGATTAAGCTCCCTGCCACACAGCAAGATCAACAAAATCTTGGTTCGATGCTCATGACATTCCTTTAATGAAATGGTCTTCTAGTAGTGCTGATCTCTCTCCAATAGAATCTCTTTGAGGAAAAATGAAGAATCCATAACACAAGAGGAATGCTAAAATTTAGTGGCAACTATGCTTCGAAGGATAAATGACCTGAATTTTCTATGTATGTTTTGAAATAATTTAAGAGGAGCACTTCCAGAGTTTATAAAATCAAGAATACATTTTATTTAATAAATATGTAGTTATTTGTAAAATATATTCTTAGTTATAAAACAGACTGTTAAAACTTGTTACTAGACCAACTAGTAAAAATGTATTTAAACTACAGTCGTGTGAAAAAGTTTAAGTCCACCTACGTTTTTCATGAAAGTTTTATTTTTTGATCCTCATAATTTCTACAAACCATCAGAGAGGAAAACACTCTTTGGTAGAATTAACTATTGAATGGCCTTTATTATTTTCCCATACATTGATTTTATTTTCGTTAGCAAGAACACAAGAAATTTAAATAATTGCTTCGGGGTATCCGCGTATAACAATAAGACCACATCGTCGTGTTCATAAAAATTGTAACAAAAAAGTTATAGAATTTTCCTCTTGTGCCTCTACATTCGTTAGTTTGCTCTGGATTGACTTCATAGAGTTCAATTCGTTAAATTATTCCGTCCGTATTGATGAAAAATCAACAATTTGTTTGAAAACTTGAGATTTTTTTTAATTAATACTGTTAGCACAATTTTGTTCACTTCTTTTATGATTGAATTACGATTGTTTCGTGTCACTACAAAAGACGCTAGACGTACAGTCTAAGTCATTTGCGCTAAAACCTTTCTGGAAAACCCAACAAGGCTCCGCCATTCTGGATTATTTTGAAATAAAAAAAATATTTTTTTCGATTAAAATCTATAACTGAACAATACAATAAATGTTACTTAAATTGAGTTATTAATTTTATGCAAAAAAAATCTTTAATATTGACAAGGATTTCAAATTCTACATATACAGGGTAGCACCTTAAGTGCGAATGGATAATTTAAAATATTAACTTTTTTATTTTTGAACAAATTCAAAACAGAGTTAAGGAGTATTCTCATTGGGACAAAACAAAAGCTGCATAAGTCCTTACTTTATTTAACATTTATGAGAAAATTCCTTCTAACTTAAGAACCACAAATGAATATTTTTCGTTAAATGCGTAACTATTTAAAATGTTAAAAATGCATTGTAATTTGTCGAGATCATTACTAAAAATTCATAAATTTCACAAAGTCATTGAGCATTTTTTCAATAGACGAAAGCTTTTTGAATAGAAAATTATCTTGACTGTAAGGAAAAATAATTTTTCACTCTATTTATCAAAATGTTTATTTAGTATTAAATTCTAGCTGCTAACCTATTTCCGATCCAAAAACCTCGATTCAAGCACACGGCATAAATATAAAAATTAAATTAAATTAAAAGAATAATTTAAATCATGCCAAGTTAATTAGGTATTGGGGCAAACTTATTAGACAAATAAAATCTTAAGATTGAAAAATTGGCCTTTAACCAAAAAACTACGAAACTTGTTTATATTTTAAACCAGTTTAACAATTTTAAATATTTTAATTTTTCCTATAGAGTTAAGTCAATTGCATTATGTATTTAATTTTTTTTAGACATAACTTTCAAGAAAACAAGTTACCGGCCTTTCTAGGAAAAAAATTGATATTGCCTAAACCATGCTGGCAACTCAATTAGCCTGAATGGCTGTGCTCAGTGGATTAAAAAAAGTGAAGTCTGCGGGTGCCATCTCCTGTTAATTGATGTATAAAGTCATTTCTCCAATTTAATTGTAGGGTGAAAGAAATTAAGGAACCATTTAAATTGCCTGCCATGTAAAATGCGTGTAGAAAAAGTTGAAATAATTCAGAGGAGTTCCTAGAAGTGCTGTGGACGTTCGCGGTGTGGTCTCTAAAGAAATAATTCAAGTACCATTTTGGTCAGCGGTGGTCACGCAGCCATGGATTACTTGAAGCACTTGAAAACGAAATTCACGTGGCCTGAAAAGGAAAATAATTTCTTTGAGGACGGTCAGATTTTTGATAATTTCATGCCAAACAAGAGCCCTTACGAGTACTTCTTCGTTCATGTGAGTAAAAAAAAATACTTCAAAATAACCGTTAGACTGCGAACGCACTGATTTCTACTGCAATGATGAAAACGAGGGTTATTTTAAAAATTACTCGACGTACGCAAAGCACGTTCAATGCTTTTTATATTTCTATGTCATCCAAGGAGAAATTGGAAGTAAATGGGTTTATTTTTATTATTGAATTATCTTAGATAAGCAATTTCACAATTTTATTTTTCATATTATAGCACAATTTATAATCGAAAGATTAATTTTAGGCTTACTACACGTCACTCTTTAGAATAGGATTAATCTAATAGGTTAAAATTCAAAATAAAAGGGAAAAGTTATAAAAAAATTTTAACAAACTAAATTTTAGCTAAAGCCAGTCTTTTTGTATTCTAAGAAAAATCCCCAAAAACAAGTATAAAATTCAGTTTTTCGCATTTATCTTAGAAATTATTAATTGTTGTTTTGTTCTCCTTTGTGCTGCTTTGTGTTTATTTATGCTATTCAAGTTCTAATTTAACTAGGCTAAAAATCGAAAAGTGTGAATGTACTAAATTTGAAAAGTACAAATGCAAAGTGTTAATTATATGGCGAAAAAAACAAAATCCTTTGGAATAGGCTTCTATATCTCTTTGTTTGAATTTCATATTTTTCTCAGATACTACACATGCTACCGACTTGAAATTTGGAGGTCGATAATTCTAAAACTTTTTTCATAATAAAAAACAATACTTGTTTTTTCTTTCGAAGGTCAAAATAGAAGGTCGGGCACCTCTTGCATTTAGCCTTTTTTCGTTATGAAACTGATACAATAGCAAATTTTACGTTGAAAAGTAAATTCTAAAGCTACATTAGAGTCAAGGTATTTATCTAATTGTAAGATATTAATATAAGTAAATTGAAAAGAAGTGTCACTAACTATTTCAGAGGTGAAAAATTGCGTTTTTTATACAGCGGTTATCTTGATTATATTCGATCTAACAGAGTAACCAAAAACTTATCTGGGAATAATAACGCTAGTGTGGTGATATATTGTTATAATACATATTACTGCCTTTTCATTAATCCTTCTTTATTCATCATTGCAATTTAAGATTCGCCGCTTGGAAGAAATTATTTCGCAATCTGATATATTATTTGTATAAACATTATAGTTTTCCCCACGCGTGAGGGAAAAGTGCCACTAAAACGCACGCCTTTCCGGTTGTAAAGTGGCTTATTATCCACTAGTGCTTTAATCTACAACTTGGGCGGTGCGTAGCCGATTGCGCATAATAAGCCACTGTCCAACTGGAAAGGCGTGCGTTTTAGCAAAGAATATGGAACTACCTTACAAAGAATGTTCACTCTATTTTTGCGGCGCAGTTATCCCCACCACAGCCCATTTTGGGAAAAATAAAACAAAAAATTTTCCCATTAGTAAGACAGAGAATCTTTCCCTGTTTGTTCCAAATCCGAATTCCCATTTAAATTGCCTAGTAAAGAATAAGGACGGCAACAATCAAAATCGCCGCACACACAATGAAACCAGAGTTCACCTATTACGGTGCGGGCTTGTTTAACATTGCTTTTTCTGGCACTGTGTTGGTGCCGGTCCGGCCGTGCTTTTCATATAGGAACTGTCAGAAATCGAATGGCTGACTCACACATTGAAGGCGTACACAGATAAGTTTTGTTTACGTTTTTTCACCATAGGTTTTCTTATGCGGGCTTGTTTTGCACGAGAAGCAAATGCCATTATATGGTGAGGCGAGCTAGAGCGTAATTCGCTTTACAGGACAGGGTGGTTCTTTTATATTGAGATTTTAGTTAATGTATGATAAATTGTGGCATATTGGGCCAATTGTTCTTTTAGATATCTAAAAAAATTATGCTTAAACATATATTGAATTAACAATAAATTGTGGCATAAAGGGTCAATTATAAAACAGTTTTTCGTTCATATTTTCTCGGCACCCTGTAAGACTGTATTAATTCCTTCAAGTTCCAAGCTCCGCCTTCACATTTTTCATCTCTCTTCCACCGCAGTGCTTAAGCATGCTATCGACTTCTGCCAAAATTGTGGGGTTGGGTGAAATAACGGTACCAAGGTCACAAAAAGATAAGGAGATAATTGCCGGAGTGAACAGTCTTTGTAGGCTCTATAGTCTTTGGTTTTAGTGACACATTTCCCCCACTAGTGGGGAAAAATAAAATGTGCAATTCGGGCGGGGCGTGGCCGATTGCTTACGCTGGCAGTTAAACACACTCGCTTCGTGCGTTTATTGCTGCCAGCGTGCGCAAACGGCTACTTTCTGCCCTTGTTGCACAATATATTAAAAAACTCGTTTGTTTTCCGCGCACCAGGTACTGGTTCGCGCACCGCGCTAGATACGATGAAATTTAACACTTAGCCGACCGCACAAATTTGCCTACATCCAGGCACAATTCCAGCGCGAGTGATTTTCTCAAATATAGACAACAATTAAGCACTTATAAGTATTTAACGCAATAAAGTAATGATAAAATTATTAAAATACAAAAAACATATTTCAGTACTGCATTGCATTACACTGTTAAACGGGAAGATTTCCCCGATCGATCGTGCACTGGCATTTTACAAAACGGGGAGATCTCCCCCCTCTCGGCTAAGTGTTGACTTAAGGGACCCATACATGAGGCGAGCCGTGGTGCGCTTCACTACAAACGAGCGCACTTGGTTGTCGAACTTCACTTACTTTCTTGATTTACTTCCTTCTATAATTTCATTTTCCTAAAAAGTGATGTGCGATGGCTCGTGTTCGCACCAGCCTACACATAAACAGCCAGGTTGTGTCAGGTTTGCAAAAATATTAAACTCGTTTGAAAACCGCGCACCAGACTCTGGCCTGGACTATAATGGCCTTAAGGCGGCTTAAGATTCTTCGTTTAATTTCTTTACGCTTGATAAATTTTCTGCAAAATCTTAAGCTCAATTGAACTTATTAAGATTGGTTAAGATTTTACAGAAAATTAATCAATCCTAAAGGAATTAAACGAAGAATCTTAAGCCGCCTTAAGGCCATTATAGTCCAGGCTTCTGGTTCGCGCACCATACTACACACGTTGAAACTTACGTCGCACCGCACCTATGTTCGCCGAGCGGTGCGACCGTGTATGGGCTCCTTTACATCACACCGCACCTAGGTTCGACGAGCGGTGCTATCGTGTATGGGGGCCTTTAGGCCATTCGGTGTTGATTACAATTAACGCAAATTTAAACCATCGTTTTGCGAATAGTTTTTAAAAATTGTGTAAAAGACGTTTTTACGATTTTATTGATGGTTTATTTCAGTGTGATTAAGTTATAATAGCCGCTAATTGGCGAAATGAAGTGCTCGGTGTTGGGTTCTCTAAACAACACAAAACTTACGCGAACGAGATAGTTTCTTAGGCAAGTGGAGTGATGGAAATTAAACATATTATATTTAATGAAATCTTATTACGAGGAGTTAAATTAACTTCAGCAAATTGGATAAATCATCATATTTTGGCTTTGTTTACATACCGCAGGGTAGCATATCACGTTAATGATGGCGCGCAAAGTGAACATCCGAAGGGGCGTAGAATTTATTCCAAGCACTTTGATATACTTTTATAAATTTGAGCTTATATTTTCCACGAAATTTTTTCATCTGCCGTCTTTATTTTTCAATTATTCCATTCTATTTCAGCACATTCATCTTTACAAATTTTCTTTTAAATATGCCCCTCTAATTATTTCTACATATTAACGCCTGTGTTGACTAATCACTACTAAAACAGTGAATTCGAAAACATCTAGAAAAAGTGTACGCTTAATTCTGCCTTACTTACAGCCTTTCCGTGTTTCACCAGATAGACATATGGCATCACTTTTGCTGCTTCGTTTTTCCTCAATTTGGAATAGTAAAGAAAAACTTATTCCAGGAACAGAAAAGAATCAGAACTGTTTTAAGGGGTTAGGCCACTCTAGAGGCTGAGAAAATAGGCTTTTTTAGAATTTTGTTTTCAGAAATACTACAAAATAAATTGAGATTCCAATAGAGAGTATTTATTATAGGTATCAGTGACTGTATACAAAAATTTTTTTTGAAGCGATTTATTTCAAAATGGCGGCTGTGCAACGTTTTTCCGATGACGTCTCCGTTTTTTCATGGTCCACGGCCGGACAAACAGCTCCAGTAGTTTTTGAATTATAACTGCTATAGAAGTACGTAGGTTTTTTCCATATATTAATTTTTGACCAATGTTGAGCTATACTTTAAAAAACAAGTACTTAGAGATATTTCCGGGCCATAATCTTTTGGGATATCATAGTTAAGGTCCTAAGAGACCATTTAAAACAATAAAAAAAAAAATTGATTTTTTTTAAATCCTACAGTGGCCTAACCCCTTAAAGCAAAATAAGCTGATGAAAAAGTGATTCTTACCATCAGGCACATATTATTGGTCAATTCTATGGCCAATGAAAACTATAGTTTAATTAATATTAATTTACATGATTTGACACAGTGTAAAATTCGGGGATTCCCCCTAATTCAATAAAAACGCGCGTCTTGTGTTAATTGTTCTCAAGGATGGTTTGTGTCTCTGATTTTTTTCTGTTTCTTTGCATCTCATCATTGCCACACCCAATTTATTAGTCAGCTGATTGTCAAAAATGCGGCCATTTTACGAATGAGGACAGGAAAGGGGTAAACAAAGAGCTTGACAACTGATAGGCAACGTCACACTCTTGTGTGTAGACTAGAATTAATCAGCTAAATCGGGCACAATAATCGCTTTATGGTGATTTACTATCAGTGCATTCGCAAGTAGAATAAGTGCGCGCCTTTAGATCGGGAAAATTCTAAAATGATGGTAAGATTGGGGATGGGAGCCGCCAAACTTGAGCATCTTCCGTGCGGGAAGTTGCTAATTAAGGGGCGTTTGTCCTCCCGCATTTTGGAATTTTGATTAGTCAGCGAATAGCCGATTATTTGTTATCGCTACAGGACGGAACAGACGACAACGGAAGCATAGAGCAGGAAGCGAGCCAAACTGCACAGACGCCAACGACTGAGGCGTCGGCAGCGGAGACTCCCTCACAGCCAGCGACTGCAACAGCGGCGAGCACCCCCGTGCCCCTGGCGGACAACTGCCTGCTGGTGGACATTTCCGACGCCCTCAGCGAAAAGGACAAGGTCAAGTTCACCGTCCACACGAGGACAACGCTCCCCGGGTACGCCAAGCAGGACATGTACGTGATGCGCCAGCACGAGGAGTTCATTTGGCTGCACGACCGCTTCGAGGAGAACGAGGAGTACGCGGGATATATTGTAAGAAAACGACCCGTAAATTTGAGACTCCGCTAAGCCCCCACACTCCACTTGCAGATTCCTCCCTGTCCTCCCAGACCCGACTTCGATGCCTCCCGGGAGAAGCTTCAGAGACTTGGCGAGGGGGAGGGTAACATGACCAAAGAAGAGTTCAAGAAAATGAAGCTGGAGCTAGAAGCGTATGGCCGCAATTTCTATTTAGTCCTGAAATTTTAACCTTAACTTTCAGGGAGTACCTTGCAACATTTAAGAAGACTGTTGCTATGCACGAAGTATTCCTATCACGCCTTGCCTCTCATCCCGTTTTCCGAAACGATCAGCATCTTAAAGTGTTCCTTGAGTACGATCAGGATCTCTGTGCTAAACCGCGAAAGAAAATGGACATATTTGGCGGACTTGTAAAAAGCCTGGGGAAAACAACTGACGAGTTGTACCTGGGTGCAACAGTTCGTGATGTTAATGATTTCTTTGAAAATGAATTGCAGTTTCTTACCGAGTACCATGGACACCTCAAGGAAGCAGCAGCACGAACGGAAAAAATGACGCATAAACATAAAGACGTCGCCGATTGCCACGTTAAAGTTTCCAACTGCTTAATGCAATTGTCAACTGCAGAAAAGGGCAATATGGAGAAATTCCTAGCAAAAACTGCTGAGATTTTCGAAAAAATTAAGGTAAGACATTGTAGCATTTAATCTTTATAATAGTGTGTTTTAATATAAACCATTAGCTTAATCAACATTTTGAGTGTAGCTTACAGACTTGTATAGCTCTTATCTAAAATTGACTTTCAATCGACCTTTTTATCATCTTTTCAAAATAAAATTGTTGCGCCATATGGGCTCTGGTCCCCAGTATGTGTTTTAGATATAAGGCTAGGTTAAGCCCTGGTTTTATATAATGAATAAGTAAATAAATAGAGCCATGAGCCGCAAATCACTGACAAGTAGGTATAACGAGTAATTATTAGCGGGGCAGGAAGACGATTTCGCTCCGGAGAACCAATTTTTCATTAGAAACTAATACTTTTTTAATTATATAAAGTAAAATTTTCTAAGATTAATAAGAGGTAAAAAATCCATATGTGGGAAATGGTTGAATGTCAACTTAACACTTTGTTGACCGGTCACGAATATTGCAAAAACTTTCTCCATCACGTTTAAAAAATTATATTCGGTGAAATTTGGAAACTTTCAGGGAAAAATTGTCGGTCAACTATATGTTAAAAGGCTTTTTTATTAATTCTAAACAATATAAAAACCATTTTTTGTCTGTTTTCGCAGAATATGGAAGCCCGCGTTGCTAGTGATCAGGATCTAAAATTAGGTGATACTCTGCGTTATTACCAGAGGGACAGCTATGCCGCAAAGTCCTTACTTATCAGGCGTTTAAGGTGCTTGGCAGCCTACGAAGGTGCCAATAGGAACTTAGAAAAAGCTCGCGCCAAAAACAAGGACGTTCATGCGGTGAGTAGACATGGTAGCAATGGTTTGAAGTGTTTGCTGTGTTGCATGCCCAGATTTAATCATTCTAAGAAATTTTCTTGGAATTGTCTCACCCCTTGTGTTAGCACTAAAGTTATTCATGTTTAAAATGTGTTTCTGTCTTAATAATGCAGCCGCTGGAAGTGCAAGAGGTATAATTGATTCTTCATCACACCCACACTTCATTTTACTATTTTTTACACAAACATTTCTTCTGCATCTTAAACTATTTCTAATATTTTTATTCTTGTTTCCGAAGGCTGAAAACGCACAAGCCGAAGCGTGTGAAAAATTCGAAAAGATGTCTGCGTGTGGTAAGGAGGAACTCGTTGGCTTCCGTAGCCGACGAGTAGCAGCTTTTAAAAAATCGTATGATTTAAACTAACTAACAAAAACGTCCGATACTGAAATTTTTCTCTTTCAGTTTAACCGAATTAGCTGAACTAGAAATCAAGCACGCGAAGGCTCAGTATGAATTTCTTCGCCAATCTATCATTGCTCTACAAGAGATCGTCTGAAATTGTTTCTCATCGGTTGCTCCAAAGAATATCCCCCGCAGCCCCCGAAGGAGAATTCAATGTCTTTTGTAAATCTTGAAATGTAAAGTGAAACTCGAATAGTGTTTTATAGCATCTAGAAAACGGAAAATCGTTTCTTTCACACCATTTTTGGAAGGACTCTGACGTAGAGACGGTGTCCGCTGTACTACAGCTAATTAAATTTTGTTCACTTTCGCGCATTTATTGTTAAAAAAAAATCTGATATCGAAATAATTCCACTGCTTCAAGTGGAATAAATGAATTATTATTATTGTTTAGTCATTCGTTGTAATATTTTTATAGAAAGTAATGATCGTTTTACTTTTCATGGCTCTGAGTTTTGTGAGTACTATGTTAATCCAGAGAGGTAATTGATTCATGTGCATTCCTTTAGTGTTTACGTTCTCTGAATTGATGCTTACTTGTTGCCTCTGAACGAATAATTATGTAATTATATTATATCGGATATATTTTTGATTATATATCTTTCTTTCCTTACAATTTATAGAAGTATATATACGTTACTGGGATCAGCTCTTTTTTAATAAATTGCAAATTGTATAACCACTCTTTCATTTTATTTTTAATACCGGATGTATGCATAAAATGCTGCTCGTCAGCAATACATACATAATTGAAGTCACATGAGGCACACCAAACAATTTTAAAAAATGAACTAGTTTCTCAAAAATGAGTCTTGTTTGTATTTATAAATACGTAAGGTTATAAGGCCGGACTCTAAAAGTTTATGATTTCAAAATTTAACTATCGATAGAAGTACTCATGACTTTCAATAAATACAGTATCGAATAAAAAGCAGCGACCGAAAATAATGATTATTTCTGAAATTTAAAACAAAAGAATCATAAGCTTTATACCAAGCTAAAATCAAGTATTTCATTTTTGTAGCCTTACTGAGATTCAATAATATTTAAAACAAAAAGTGTAATTTCTTCGGCTGAGTAAGACTGTGAGGTAAATTTTTCGACCGTGCGATAAGAATTATACAAATACTTAATCGATCATATGAAATTAACCAAAGAACAAATAAAAATTACTTGTTTACTATTATCGAGTAATCAAAATATAAAAATTACTTACCCATCGTTATTTTATAATTTAACATTTTTTTCAAAGTGCCTCACACTTCCCCATATAACACTACAAACTTTTTTCATCTAAATTTTTTGTCCGTTGAGTGCTCTTATCCGAGTTACAAACCAATTTATAACAGTTGTACAACTGTCATTGGTTATGTGCATAACGTCAACTTGTCCAAGTTTTTCTCAGGTCCTCCAGCGTTTAATCGTAAAGTTTATTGCGAAATATGTTTTCCCTGGCATTTAGTTCTTGTTGCAAACAACTTAGAAATCTTCCTTAAACCCTGAAGAATATTTTCAATGATGAAAATTGCCTAGAACACGCTTTTGTAAAGCCAAAACAAGTTTCTGCGATAGGACAACAGATAGAAATGGAAATTACTACTCCTGAGAAAATAAATCCAGGTAAGCAAGCATAAGTAAGCATTTTAGGAGTGAAAACTAAATGATTTTCGCATCAGGCATACACCATGAGGGGGACTTTCCGTACACCTACCACAGGGTCAGCACCTATGACCCGAATATGTGCTCAGCGGCACGATTTTCCCCGCCGTACACCAACCACCAGAACGACATTGTCGACAGCGCCTACGAGAACGTGATCCTGGTGCCCTGCAGCAGCACCAGCCACATTAAAAGCGTCCACGAGACGGCGGTCATCTCAACGGCCGACGTCCAAGCCCGCTACAATTCAGGCCGCTCGACTTCGGAGTATGACCGGGGCGAAATAGAGCCCGCCTCGACTTTGTTCACAGAGCAACGAGGGCCCGAAACACCAGTGAAATGCACTAAATTGAATGCGCGTCTAATACCTGTCGAGGGGGCTCCGCATGGGGACGAAAGGTATGACCATCAGCTCCAAGGAGACATTATGCAGCACCCGGAACACAACGAACAGTCAACCGCTCACATAATTTTACATCGGTCCCCAAACGGGCATGTCTACCAGAACTTCTACGTGAACCAGGACTTACAGGAAACCGCTATGGTGGAGCTCGTCCACATCAGCGGCGAGCAGGTGCAGCCCTACGAAGCGGAGTATCTACCGGCAAAAAACCCTCACAATCTCCCGCCCGTGGAATACAACTATCACCCGAAGCTGAATAGCAACGGGGACCTAATGGATCATTTAACAGACACCGCCTTTGTGCATCTGGAGTCCGCAATGATACCCGTCCAAGAGCCGGAATTCTTGGACGAGCCTTACTCACAAGTTACGGATAATCAGCCTACAAACTTAAACCTGCACGTCAAAGACCAGCAACGGATTTTGCTCGAAAGCACCATGTCACCTCTGCGTAAGTCTTTATGTCATACAAATCAATAATAGATTAGTACAAATTGTTATTGAAATACTTTCAATTAGAAAAATTGTGGCTGCCAACTTGAAGATAGTATCACTTTGAATATAAAGCCTAAGAAAACCCGAAATTACTCTTAACGCAGTAAAATCCGACTAGTGCTACTTTCTAATGTACAAACCTCTCAAAAAGTCCTTTTTACCGTCGCCATCTTTTAAAGTAACACCCAAAATTTAGAGATAACACGTAATGTAAACAAATTATTCACCAATTTTATAAAATTCTATCGTTCTTTCGGAGCACAATTTTGTATCGCATTTTGAAATTCAAATCCTGCAACGAGTCGGGGAATTTTAACAAAGTATGAGTTGTACGTGCTTTCAGGGCTCTAAACCCATTTCCAAAAAATTTTGGATTTTGGTGTCGTATAAACTGGTAGGCAGTTCCAATCTCTGAGATTTCAATCGATCAAAATTAAATTTTAGGGATACTTTAGCAATATGGTAAACTTCTTGTAGGACCAAAAATAGTCAGATTATAATAAGTAATTTTTCAACATTGTGTAACTTGTTCTAAATGGGAAGTTTTGTTCAAACGGGGAATCTACAATACTTCACCAAAAAAGGAGAACAACTTTTTTTAATTGGAAACCACTCTCATTATTGATTCGCAAACCATTTCTTTATGAATCAAAAACAAAAGCTCAATACATATTTCATACATTTCATACTATTCTTGCTTTAAGTTGCCGCTGTAAATGATATAACTCAGAGAGATGCGGAGTTGCAGTCATACCTTAACCAGAGCCTAAGCAAGCATGATGAGGCAAATGTTGGTTTCGCGAATAGCGAAGAATTGGAAAAGGCCGAAATTAATAATGAAACGAATTTTTGTGGAAGGCAAAAACGAAAAGAAGTTTATTCCCCGGAAACTGATGTGCGGAGAGAGGATGATTGCCGTAAGAACGCTAAACCTCTTTGTTAGCTTGATAATTTATTAGATTTTTTTTCAGTTTTAGTTTGTGATAAACCAGTGGAAACAAGGGCGCGTGCCAGCCTTCCAACTAGTTATTTGTACTTCGGACGATCTGCAGATATAAGTGATGGTAAGCAATTTATTTTTCTTTTAAGCGTTTATTTAATAAATAAGTAAGTTAATTGAAATATTAGAAAAATCGTTGTGATACTAAACCTGTCAGGGAGGCCTGGCCTAATGCCGCTCACGGTTTTTTTTACTTACAAAATCTATATGTATGTATATCCGAGTTAGGAGAATTTCATTTCAATAAAAATAATTTTCGAGTCCCAAACACCATTATCATTTCTTTTTAACATCTAAAACTGAAGTTTAAATAATCTACAATTTCTATATTTATAAGTGGAACAAGTTTACACTGGGTGATCCGGAAAATTTTGCGTGACATTATGCAGAAAAACGAGTAGAGCCTAAAAATGCAAAAATATGCAAAAATTTTCCCGAGGAAAGTAGTACTTTTTGAAAATTTTTTTTAATTTTTAATTTTTAAAATTTTCAAAACGTCACTTGGACCTGACTCAAATTTTTGCAAATTGGTCCACTTTTATCTCTACAATTTCATCACTCATCTCATCACTGTTCGAAGATCGCTAGCACAAATAAAATAACTACACATCACATTTCTTATCGTTTTTTCACATTTATTTTACTCACTCCCGACATCCACGACGCCATCACGCAACAAAGGAAACAAATCCGCTCCACCATCTCAGCACCACTTTTCTATTTTGCTAAAGGGAAATATTCACAGGTATTTTGTAAAAGGAAATATTCACAGGTATTTTGTAAAAGGAAAATTTTCCGTCAGTAGGCATTTTTTATAAGGAAAATCTTCCGTCAGTATAGGCATTTTGTATAAGGAAAATCTTCCGTCAGTAGGCATTTTGTAAAAGGGAAATCTTCCGTCAGTAGGCATTTTGTAAAAGGAAAATCTTCCGTCAGTAGGCATTTTGTATAAGGGAAATCTTCCGTCAGTAGGCAAAAACGATAAGAAATGTGATGTGTAGTGATTTTATTTGTGCCAGCGATCTTCGAACAGTGATGAGTGATGAAATTGGGCAGATACAAGTGGAAAAATTTGGGCTAGATTTGGGTTAGATCCAAGTGGCAATAAAGTTAATTATCTCGTAAAGTATTATTTTCCGCGGAAAATTTTTGCATATTCTTTCCATTTAAGGTCATATTTACCTTCCTGCTCAATTTCATCCAAATCGGTGCGTGTCACCCAGTGTAAACCTAAGGGAAAAAGAACACCATTCAAAAACTGATCTACCTTTTTTTCGGAGAAATATTGCTTTAAATAAAGTAGTTTAGAAAACTAAAAAACACGTTATTTTTCGACGTGTGAAATGACATTTACAAAATTAAAATGGGTGACAGTTCTAGGGAAAGCTCTCATGAACTCGAACATTTTGTTTCAAGTTAATGGTAATTTCTGATCTCTGAAAAGGCTGTAAAAATAAAAAAACAATTAATTGAGCATTGCTTTGCATGATAACAACATGTACAACACATGTAGCTTGATTAAAGTGAGTTATGAAAAACAGATAGAAAAATACGTTTAAGAGAATTTAGAATTAATATATTAGCAAAGCCAATATAAAGAAATTATGTATATCTATTAACATTTGAAAATTACAAATATTCTGCATCTCAGTTAACTATATAATTAAGTGAAGTAAAACAACTACAATTACTTTCTGAAATACAAGATCTTGAAAAACTCAGTACATACAGGATCCAACGTATTTCTTTTCATTTTTGCTAATATTAACAAATTTTTGTACCCTCTCTTTGGAGCCATACATCTGACTTTCAGTTGAATAGTTTGTTAGTTTTACCGGAGTAGTGTAAAGATTAGGGAAAGCAATATTTTCATAATGAAAGTCGATTTTCGATTCCGGTAGGGTGTAATTGGATTGAGTCTCACTAGTCAATCCTTTGTGAGGGACATGCTTTGTTCCCCTTTGATACTCTTTTCTCACAGGACAATCTTGCGCGGGATATTTTTGGCAAAGTGTTTCTTCTTTCATAATGAAATTTTCAGGCAATTCCCTCTTTAAACCACCTTTCAGCTTTTTAAATCCAAGCCAGTTCCAAAGGGTTAAAGCATCATTTTTACTCAGAGTTTGATCAGGTTGTGGTTCCGTATATGTTAGCATATTCGTTGTCGCTAACAGATCAAGATATTTTGATGCACTTGGCAATGCAGCGTTTATATCAACCTTTGATTTTTTCACCCGTGGAGGACACATCCAATTTAGTATCAAACTTTCTTCAGGCAATTCTTTCGGTGTGTATTCTGTGGCATAAATAGACTCATTACACTTCACTGGTCTGTGAGCTGCATTCAGAAAATTTTCATCATAATTCTTTATGTAATGTACTGTTTCCAAGTTGAGTCGAGGATTTTTGTCGATGGGCTCTTTAAACTTAATTATATGCCTAATTAATTCAATATGGTACTCAAATAAAGCATAAATCAAACCTTATTGGGGTGTCCCAATTGCTGCGTAGTTTTAAAGTCATACGCCATTTCTTTTCGTCCCAAAGTATTACAAACATAGTTATGGGATTTACTACGCTCATTTGAAAAGTGAACTGGATCGGGAATATAACGATGTCCGAAATAAGACGAAGTGCGAAAGTCGTCTTTCGCTACAAGAGGTGCCTTGTAATCTATACAAGCGAGTTGATTTGTTGAACCCATTTTTTACCGAAATAATGCTGATTTTGCTTTACTCGTTGACATTCAATAAGGTTTCTAAGATTCTAAAACGCCTAGGTTACAAGTAGGATTTTATTTGGGTCAACAAAACAACACTCTTAAAATCGAAGATAGCATTCACATTCACATCACACCAATAATTTATTGAAGTTACCGTCCAAAATAAAATATTTATTCTAGTTTTTTGTCTATTTTTATTTAATGTTCTGAAGGTAATTTTTAGCTTTAAGAAGCTCGCATAGAAAAGAAATTAATGTACCCTGTATCTTCTATTAACACACAAATCTACAAATTTTAAGCCAAATCCAATTTTAGTGATTGTACAGAATTCATTATGTTAAATTAATCAAAAATATTATAAATATGTTATACCATCTTGGAGGAAAAAAACATGAACTGTGAACCCCTTTTCCATTTGAACGCTAACAATGTTTATATATAATTATTATAAGACTTAAAAATAAGAAAATAACTATTTTAATATTTCCTTTCAGCGGCTTGTGTATTCGCCAAAAAAGAGTTGCCTCTACGAACAAAATTTGGCCCGTTCGAAGGTGAAATCCAGTTTACTTCAGAAGAAATGCTAGACGTATTAAGGATTCAAACTATGCGATCTTATCCTGTTCTACTCCTAGGAAAAGCAAAAATTTTAGATGTAACGAATGAAAGTAAGGGAATAATTCTCTCAGAAATAATTTATAACAGATTAATAACGCTCTCCTTTAGACAATTCCAACTGGATGCGATTTGTCCGATTGGCTAGTACATTTAGCGAGCAAAACTTAGTACTTCTCGAGGAATCAGGGAAATTGTATTTTAAATGTTGCCGACCTATCAAACCGAAAGAAGAGCTCAAAGTTGGATACAGCACACAATACGCTGATCAATATGGGCTAAGAATTTTAATACCGACCGAAAAAGAATCAGAAGATATATTTAATCGAGAAAATCCGTGGCCTTGTTATGAGTGTGATTTAAGGTTTCCAACATCTAGTGATATGCAGAATCATTTGAGTGTTCATGAAATTGAAGAAGACGCTGAATTTGAGCACAAAGAAAAACTTAAAGCAAGGAAAAAGAAGAAACCCTTTAAACGATTAGTCGAAGTTCGAAAAAATTCTAGTCGGTGCTGCTACTGCATGAAAGTCTTCATGACTAGCACTAGTTTAAAAAAGCATATGGCTCAGCATTTGGTAGAGAAGAGGTCTAGTAAACATTCGTCTAGAAATGTTAACACCGATAATAACTATAGTTTTAAATGTAATATTTGCTATAAAAAATTTAAATCTGACAAAAAATTAAAGGTGTGTGTTTGTTTGTTGCATTTGTTTGAAAATTCAGTAATTATTTTACTTCTAGAATCATAAAATACTTCACATTAAGAATGAGCTTAAATTGTATACCTGCCCTCACTGCAACTTAAACCATCCAACATCAGCTGCACTAGCAGTGCATGTAAAAACGCATTCAAACCGTAATTTCAAATGTGTTTTTTGCCCCGAAACATTCAAACATGTGAACACCTTCAAGTTACATGTCACAGTCCATGCGGTAAACGGTACTTACACGTGTCACCTATGCAAAAAGGTAAGTAGAAACGTAATATTTATGATATTACCTAGAAATATTTAATTATGTATGCCTGCATAGAAATACCGGGAGTACAACTTGGTGAGGAAGCACATTAAAGTCTTTCATCCGGCAGTTAAATTTTCATGCAACGAATGTGGCCGTCAATTTATTAACATGAATTTCTTGCGTCGTCACAAAGTTTGCCATTCAGAAAAACGAGAGTTCTTATGTTCCGAGTGCGGAAAGCAATTTAAACGCAAAGATAAACTCAGAGAACATATATTAAGAGTTCACACTGGAAACAAGAAGAAGCCTAAAAGAAAAATAAGTTGTGAGGATAGAGAAAGTAACGATATATCAAAGTACCTGGATTTCAGTCCAGTGAAAGAGAATCGAGTTTCACAACCTAAAGATCCTCCGAATGATTTTGAAAATTTCACTTATAAATGCCATGAGTGCATGGTGGGATTTAAAAGACGGGGAATGCTAGTAAATCATTTAGCAAAGCGTCATCCGAATGTGCACATAGACACAATTCCAGAGCTGAATCTTCCGATTATAAAACCGCAATCGCTCTTTTATTGCCAATATTGTTCCAAGGTTTACAAGAGTAATGGTAAGAGGAAAGTTCACATTTTAAAAAATCATCCCGGGCAAGAGCCTCCGCCTTCAGTCAGGAATCACCCTGAACCAGCTTTAATTAATGTTAAAAAAGTAGGGAATGTAAAAACAGAACCACAACGGTGCCAGTGGTGCTATAAGCAATATGCAACCAGAAATCGTCTTCTATCGCATTACCGAAAAGAGCATCCTGGCAAACAAGTCGTCGAGAGCAGCAAACAATATTATGTTCCTGAAGAACCCATGGACATTTATCGCCCTCCAAATTCGCCAGAAAATAAGTTGTTAAAACTCTCTTCAGCTGCTCTTGAACTGTCCTCGCTAGAAGATCGCAAATTTTTCGATTTTTTGAATGAAAGGTCCAATGATCACAGCTCTATAACTTCGAACTGCCCCCTTGATGACACTGTGAGTACCTTCCCAAAGGTAGATGTTAATTTTAAAGTAGTTGATGGTGAGTTTTCGGAGAGTTCATCGAATAATGAATTAAATAGACTTCCGCAGTTATTTGAAGAGTCAATCACATGTATTTAAAGACATAGATCACTGAAAAATTAGATATATAAAATAGAATGAAAATGTCTAAAAGATCTTATTCGTTACTATTAAAGTTTGTTTTTTCGAGCTTAAGTGAGTTTTTATAATTTTATCGGAGGCTTTAGTGGGTGCACTCAAAGAAAAAAATAAGAGTTTTTACATTTATTTAATTACATTCTTTACATTCTTTCTTCATTTTGCGTGAAAAAAAGTCACATATAAAAAGCCTTCGTTTTTGATATGGTATAGAGGTAGACACTTAGCCTTTAATATTAACTTTGACATTCGACTTAAATTACTTTTAAAACAGATGTCCTTAAATGCATTAAAATTATAAAAATTTAATTAATAATTGATCTGATTTTAATTATTCAGACTTTTGTCATTAAGAGGGGTTTGCTCAGTAGATTCAACCTTTTCTAGATTGCTCATTTCTTTTACCTCATCCTGTTTATTCCAACTCTGTTCCTCACCGGATCCCATGATCATATATGCGACAATTTCAATACAAAACAGAGCCACTGTTACGAAGAAAATTACTTTCCAAGCATCTATCGTTTGCTGAAATGATATACAATTAATTAAGCATTTGATCTCAGAGACGTATTTCTTAAATTAGCACGTACATTTCCTTTCGTTATGAATCCTACGAAAATGGGAACGATGATTCCTGGCAGGGTAGCAATTGTGTTTGTGAGGGCAACCAAAGTACCAGCGTAGTTAGGCGCGATGTCGATGTGATTCGAAAGGTATCCGCAGAACATGCCGCCCATGGCAACGATGCCCAACGACATGACGGCGACAGCGGCGGTATGGCGACATCCGATGAAACACAGGATGAGCAGACAAATGGCTGGCACTAGAGATGCAATCAAGGTAGCAGTTTTCCGAGCAGTAGTTGTAGTTATTTTTCCTACATAGGAAAAAGTAGTCAAATACATACATATATGTGTTTAAACGGTGGACGTTGGCGTTGCTAAATTTAGATGAAAAGGTGGGTAATTTTCAATCTTATGTAATTTTTAATTCGTTATAAACAAAGACTATGGAACCTATTTTACAAAGACTTTTCACTCCGACAATTATACAAGTCAATACCAAATTTCATCTTAAAGAATTTGGAAATTATTGCTATAGGATATTTTCCAGATATTACGAATTCATAAATGATAATACTCAATCAGCTCCCATTTTCGAGAAAAAACAGGGTTAAAAAATATAAAATACTATTATATATTTTCATCATTTATAAAAATCATTACAAAATAACGTATTGAACCAGAAGCATATAATTTTGTTTAAATCATAGGTGAAACCTTAAGCTACTATATAACAAATACATTACAGGCCTTAAAACATTTCGAAGTGATCTCTGAATCTAACTATTATTTTTTGCACATGGGATGAGTATTAGTCGAACAAGATTATAAATGGGGTCGCTCTGTTCCACCTCATATCTCTAGTTGCGCCACTAAGTTCATAATCATCACTTACCTTTGGTTTTTAATGTATCCAGCAACTTGCTCAGGAGAATACTGCCAACTAGCATAGGGTAGTAAGGTCTTGCACTCGCCCATGCATTATCAGATACGTTGAATTTCAGGACTTGCTTCATGTAGAAAGGTATTTCTATAAGGAACATATACCAGCCCCAATTACCGCACACATGGGCTACGAGGATAGCCCAGAACGGAAGTGAAGTGAAAACCTTCCTCCAGGGAATGGGCAACTTTTTCTTCTCCCCATGAGCGCCAGTGTTCCTTCCTGTTCCGAGTTGAGACGTGATCATCTCCCTTTCTTCCTCACTTATCCATTTTTGCTTGTTTGGTGAGTCTTCAACGAGCACAACCCAAAGAATCATCCAAATTATGCTTAAGCCCCCCATTATGTAAAACACGGACTCCCAGCCAAATGAGCTAGCAAAAACTCCAGCTAGAAGGATCGACTTTGCAGTGCCAAAGCATGTCCCGGCGTACACTATCGTCGACATGACGCTTCTTTCGTTCGGTGGAGCCCAGGCCGCGAGCATAACGTGCATCGCCGGGAAGGTCGCGCCTCCGCCGATTCCTTCTAAGACGCGCAGAATAATCAAGCCGACGTAGTGCAGCTCCGTGAGGCAGGGGGTCAACAGGGTGCAGATCACATTTATACCAACCGAGAAGAACATCACCCATTTCGCGGAATAGAGCTCAGCTATTCGGGCTCCGGGCATCTGCGATACAAAGTAGCCCCAGAAGTAGCAGCTGAGGAGGGTTCCTTGAAGTGGTTCACTCCATGTAAAAGGCCCGTCCTATAAAAAAATAAGAAATAGTTTAGCATGGAATGCTTCATCTTAAATTCTATACTAGTAATTCAAAAAATTAAACAAATTATTTGATCATCTAAAAGACATACTCACTAATTCAAAATTAATGAGCCTCACTTTTAAAACAGGGGCTAGAAGCGAATGAATCTAGTTTTTTTCAAACAATTCAACTTCAAGAGGTGAATAGTACACTCTTTCAAGTAGTCCTAAAATACTCGTATTTGGTACATATGTATTTAAAACTTAAAAAAAGAATTCTTAAATGAGGGGGATATTCAAGACATCTATTATTATATATATAAAAATGGACGTGTGTGTGCCTATATTTCACTCTGCAGCCAAAACTACACATCACAGATGAAAAGTGTTTGTGTGGGGTAGTAACCCCAAGCTTCCCATCGTGCACTATGGTGGTTGCGAGTCGATAGCTATAAGGGTGTAAAAGATATGGGGGTTGAAAAAAGTTAACTTCAAAAATGTGTGACTCTAATTGAGCCGTTGAGAATGATAGTGGCGTAGAAGAGAAATTTCTCGAAAGTTCGATTACTTTCTGGAACTATCTAAAAGATTTGAGAAATTACTCGAAAGTTCGACAACTTTCTGGAACTCTCTAGAAGCTTTGAGAAATTCCTCGAAAGTTTGATAATTTTCGGGAACTAACTAGAAGATTCGAGAAATTTCTCGAAAGTTCGATAACTTTCTGGAACTTTCTAGAAGATTCGAGAAATTTCTCGAAAGTTCGATAACTTTCTGGAACTTTCTAGAAGATTCGAGAAATTTCTCGAAAGTTCGACAACTTTCTGGAACTATCTAGAAGATTTGAGTTTCTCGAAAGTTCGACAACTTTCTGGAACTCTCTAGAAGATTTAAGAAATTTCTCGAAAGTTCGATAACTTTCTGAAAGATTTTAGAAGATTTTAGATTTTTCTCGAAAGTCCGATAACTTTCTGGAACTATCTAAAATATTTGAGAAATTTCTTTAAAGTTCAATAACTTTCTGGAACTGACTAGAAGATTCGAGAAATTTCTCAAAAGTTCGATAACTTTCTTTAAAAATGATTCCAATTGGTCTAGAACGTACTGAATTTTTCTATAAATTTCAGAATGATCTGGAAAGTTCTAAAAGATATTTAAATGTTAATTATTTAAAAAAAGAATACTAATCGGCCTCTAGAATGTTCTGGATTGTTCAACAAATTTCGAGACTTAAATATGATTCGAATCGGTCTAGAATGTTTTGGATTGTTCTGGAAATTTCGAAAACATTGTGAAAAATTCTAAAATATATTTAAATGTTTTAAATCAGTAAAATATGATTCTAATTGGTTTAGAACGTACTTCAAAATTCTAAAATATATTTAAAAGTAGTTAATCACACTAAAATTATCGGAACAATACAAAACATTCTAGTACGATTAGAATTAGTTTCAAGTGATTTACGACATTTAAATATATTTAAGAGCTTTTTAAAACGTTTTCCAAATTTTTTGAAAATTAAGTGGGTAGTGAGGATGGCTTCTGAAACTATATAAGACGAAATGTGATGCACATGCTTCAGTTTATAAGAAGTGTGGGACGAAAGACAATTTATAAAATTCATTTTTAAAAAAACGTGTCCTTTATTGTACTACCAAAAAATAACCCAGCAAAGCGGGTGTTTCCAGCTAGTATACAATACTAGCAAATGCCAGCGTTTTCGTTTTTTTTACACCTTGGGTTACATTATTGGAGTTTTAGTAAGGACCTTCAATTTTTTTGAAAATATAATATAACCTATGTCACCTGGGGATAGCGTAGCTGAAGAAAGTGAAAGAATTTTTGAAATCGGTTCAGTAGTTTCGGAGCGTATTCAATGCAAACAAACAAACAAACAATCAAATCTTTTCTCTTTATAATATTGGTATATATAAATTACTAGCTGAGTAACTCGGTTTCACCTGGTGTATCATAAATACTACTTAGTTATCAAAATACTTTAAAAATACTCAATATTCAAATTATAAAGTTCAGGAGTGTTGCTAAAATAAATAAATAAGGGTATTCATTTTTGTTCGCTATTTCATCGTTGCCTTATTGAAAACATTAAAGCTGCAAACATTATGTTGATTCTATTCGTTATAGAAATTATAGTCTGCCTATATGTTTCGTTCAATAAATTATTGGGTATTAAATAAAACATTCTATCCATGAATCGTATCTGGATTTTCAAAATTTTAAACCTGATTCACGATCAGCATCTCCAAAAATCCTAAATACCAATATTCATGGCCATCCATTGAAATTTACAATTTTTGGCCGTCATCTTAAGTCCGCCATTTTGAAACTCTTAATTTTATGTTCATAAAAATAATCTATATGTTAGGTGGAAAGATGTAGTACCTTCAGAGAAAAAAAAAATACAAATACAAATTTTCGTGAATATTACAATTTTTGGCCGCCATTCGCGAATTTCGCCATAGCGTCCGCTATTTTGAAATTCGCGAATATAAAGTAGACTATATGTTAGACCGGAATATGTAGTGTCTTCACTTCAAAATTGAAAAAGATCGCACCAAGCGTTTTGACGTGATTGATCAACAAACAAACGAACTTTCGATATTATACTTATGTAAATATACATATATGTACATAGGTATATAGAGATATACATATTTTTGGCATATACTCATCTTAATACAAAACGCGATAAAATGTTAAATTGAATTTAATCAAAGATGATTTGAATTTGATGTGGAATAACAATTAATTTTTAAATGACTATTATTTTTCAAGAAATACAAATATGTATGAAGTATTTTTAAAATTGGCATATTTTTCCACTTTTAGAACGAATTCATCGACAATAGGTAGCAATAAATAAAATCCGTATATGAAAAAATAAGGAAAAGAAACAATTTCTCAAATTTCGTTAATTCAGAGTTGGTGCTAGAGGCTATCTTATCCTATCGCATTACAAAATATATCTACATAAAATCCCAAAGGAGCGGACATTCTTTTTTGGTATCAATAATAAGCACGGATTAAATTGAGAAAGGTCATCCAATTTTGTCGAAGGCACACAAGAGTATTAACATTTAGGATTAATCTAGATCAAACTCTAAGCCGATTACAGATCTACAGAGTATTCCTTTCGGATGTAGAAATGCAATTAAGGCTCTTCTTGAAAAACTTTGACCTTATTAAGAATGCTTTAATTCTTATTAATAGCAAAAAACCGAATTCATGTTTAATTAGTCTCTGAATGATTACATATACTAAGATGTACGCTTCAACTTGTTGCGCACTTCCACTTCAATAAATGTTTCGAAAAGTCGGAGCCTTCAATTGGTATCTTCAATCTTAATTGTGTGAGGTGACAATTTCATCAAACATTTATTGCTGCAAAATTTAAATTGAATGAAATCTCTTTTAAATTACCTCGACTTCTTCTGAAGATTTGCCTGCGCTCTCGCATATTTCTTCTGTCGAATGATTTGTGGACACATTTATGTCAGAGTGCTCCAGGCCGGCGAGAGCTGTGTGATTTATCATGGCAATCATAGCCACACTTAAATTCACTTTCAATCCGTATACAATGGCCATTCCGATAGATCCAAGCACCGCCAAAATATACCGCGCAGGAATGCATTCTAAATGGAAGTCAAAAAATAAATTTATTTAAAGAACCTAGCTTCTTTTTAAAATATTTAAAATTATATGTTGCCAACCGAAGATTACCTATCAAAAAAATAATAATAATACAATACATATTACATAAAAATAAATATATTCACATTTCAAGTTTATACCATACATTCATAAATCATATAGGTACGAAGTTAACTTTTAATGGTTTTAGTTAATTTTTAATGAGCTAACGCTAACATATGCAAAAAAAATAGAAGTTTGTCGAAAATTAAGTAAAATACTTGATGCGATATCCATTTTGCTGTTTAATTTTTAGGTATAAAACTACCCCCAAAATGAACTCAACTTTTCTGAAAACATCTGAGACAATATCCACCATGCTGTTGTCGCCGTATAATTTTAAAAATACATAACAAACTTATGAATTCGAAAAATAAATTAATTAAAAGAATTTATTTAACTAAATAATTTTGCTCTTATTGAACTGAAATGCGGAAAAAAATAACGTATTGATTTCTAGACCCAATAGATTCTCTTCTCACGAAGCATTGTACATTAGGATTTTAAAAAGTTTTGATTTCATATTTAAATAAGATAATAGGGTATCCTGTTTAGGATTGAAATAACTCTTTGTTATTAATAAGCTCAAATACGGCTTTTGTACTAGGACTCAGGTAAGGTATTATTTATTGTGCCAAATTTCATTAGAGTGAATACAACCAAAAATAAGTGTTCCCTACATAAATGTTTCCAGCTCTTTTTAACACCTTATGAATTTCAAAAAATCCCTTACTTAGCGAGCACTGAAAAGCAAAGAGAAAACATACGTGCCAAATTTCAAGTTTCTAAGCTTTATAGTTCTGGCGTTCTGCGGATTTCGTGATGAGTTCGTAAGTGATATTTGGCCTTTATACACAAAGTGGTACGGAAAAACGTATTCCAACATTCACCAATCGAGTCTCAAAAGTGTCGTAAGCAACATTTGATCCGACACCTTTTCTCCCTCTAAAATCTAAATCACTCCTTAACCGTTCCGTTTTATAATTTGAAATATATTTGCATTAACCTTACTTAACCGTCTTTAACTCCTCCCTCTGAGGCTTCTTACATAATTCCACATAACTCAATTCTTTTAGGTACTCTTACTACTGTGAAAACTAGGCAATTCAGAATTAAAATGCCTTTATTATCTTTCAAATAAAACTTTCAAGTTCATATGTAAAATCGTTTAAAAATTATTAAAATTAATGTATAGGACTGTAATTCCCCAGTTATTCAGTAGTCAAATATGTATATATTTGTATTTCAGTGCGCAATTAGCGTGTTTTTCCGTATCATCCTGTATATGTTGTAGATTAGGTATCTATATAAATTATAAAACCGAGAACTTAGAATACTTTTGATTTTTGAAGCAAATTTTCGTTCGTACAGCTTCTTAAATGAAATTAGCCAATAATTCTTAAGTCTGTATTTAAAAAACACAATTTACTGAACAGAAATCCTATCGTGAAATCTCTTTTGCATATTGCATCCGAAATAAAAGTTCAAGTTTATGTTGTGCACAAATGTTTCCCGGAGACTCAGCATTTAACGTGAATTCTCTAAAAATAAACATCTCTCCGATAAAGATGCTGAGGATTCCCATCAGGTTGTCATATCGAAAATTTCATAGATTTCATATCTACATACTCTTTTAAGGCAGATGCTTATAATTGGGACTTATGTTGGAACATTTAAACTCTCTTAGATAAACATTTGGCACATTTTTTGCATTTAGATAAGAATTAGGTGTATAACCGCCGCGAAATAAACTCCCTTTCATACTTTGGATTTTCCGAAAAATTAACAGGTGACTTTCATTCGACCTTCCGGCAAAAAGGTAGGACAACTGTTGCTTGGGGGAATTGATTTTAAGGTTGCAACGGAAAATAGGATGTGAAATTGCAAAGATGAATTAATGCTTTACGAAATTTTCGTTAATTACGCGAAATTCAACTAAACCAACAGTGACTCAGTACGACTTACTTCCAAGTATGCTGCCTCTGGCGAGTGGTATATCGCCCATTCTGATGCAATTTACTTTTACAATTAAATCTCTTCACAAAATCACCTTCTTAAGAACTTCTTACTCTGCACTTATTTATTAGAATAATGTTTCTTAATAAATTACAACACTTCATTCAACCCGGCAGCTGGAGACGCGAAACGCTTGTGAACGCGGCGGCGGGGACTCGGGCCAACCTGACCCTGGGATTGTGCAGCACGCATGCCGTCGCTGCGGCCCACTCGCGATGGATCGGCGGTCGGCACGCTCTTCGGAATTGAATTGCGGCCGACGCGTACTTTAGCACGTGCGTCTCGTCGGGTTCTCTTCGCCTTTCCTCACTTTCCTGGGAGAAAGCTCTGCGGGTTTCACGGCCCACCCAAAAGCCATCGTCGTTACAAAGATACAACAGCGTGCCGTGATTGAATTGCTCTTAATGTTTTTAATCTTTCATAAATTTTAACGCCTTTTTTTGAAATTTCATTTCATTTTCCTCATACATATTACATTCTGTTGCACTGTTGTATGGTGTACAGTATCTGGTCATTGAATTAGAAACACCACTCATAATTGCGGAATTTCCTAATGTGCCTGCATTTTTATTACCAAAACAAGTTTTATGACCCTCTTTTTCAGGAATCTGTAATCTCGGGGTAGTTTCTAAGAATTTTAACCACTCGGAAAATTTAGTGGTTACTAAATTAACCGGTACTAATTACAAATGTTTTATTCAACCCTTTTTCGCCTCATTTCGTATTTGGATGAGCAAGAGTGAAGTTATCAAGTATTTTTTGGGAAGGTTGTTTTTTTTGAAAAGTGTTTTGGATTAAAATTGTAAGTATGAGTTGCACTTATTTGTAAAATAAAAATAATGAAAAATAAATTTAATATTGTTTTTCTTTTCATTTTGATTTTGAAAGTAAGCTGAGGAACGCGTTTTTACAATGGGGCGTAAAAAAGATATAGCAGACACGAAAAGGAGTGCTATTGTGGCTTTATTAAAAACTAAACAGTTCACCTATAGGGAAATTGCTACAAAAAAAAATGTATCTGCAGCTACCGTGCATAGGGAGGCCATAAAACTCAGTAACAGTGGGTCTCCTAGAAGGAATCGACGTCATAACTGTCGTCGAATTCGAAAAACAACAGCAAGGGATGATAGGAAAATCCGTAATATGGCCTTACAACATCGTAGAGCACCCGCTAAAATAATAGTAGACCACCTCAAGGACGAAGGAATCAACATATCCGAGAAAACATTTCGATGACGGATGTACGAACAAAATTTAAAAAGTAGGCGTCCGGCAAAAAAGCCGAAACTAACAGTGAAAATGAAGCAACGACGATTTACTTGGGCTCAAATGCACCGTCACTTTACCGTCGATGATTGGAATAAGGTAGTTTAAATTCCAGAGTTATTCAATATTAAGTCTTTCAAGTTTTTGCAATATTTAAAAATATGCTCACAAACCAAAAATTTCAGGTCATCTTTAGTGACGAGTGCCGCTTAGAGGCAGTGACAGAAATGTTTCAATATGTGAGGAGAAAGCCAGGAGAACGGTACAACGAGGATTGCATACTCAGAACTGTTAAACACCCCCCGCTGTAATGGTATGGGGGTGTATCAGTGCGGACGGATCTGGGCCCTTACATTTTGTCGAAGGAACATTACGACAAGAACAGTATAAACGTATACTATCGGACGTTTTTTTGCCTTATTTAAACTCCCTACCCTACGTACGATCACATTATACGTTTATGCAAGATGGGGCACCTTGCCATTCCTCAAAATTAATAACCAATTTCTTAATGGAGGAAAATATCGATGTTTTACCATGGCCCGGCAATTCCCGGATCAAAATCCAATTGAGAATTGCTGGGCATATCTAAAATCCAAGGTATACAATATGCCAAATCCAACGGTTGCTATTTTAAAGCAAAATATTGAAAATATTTGGTACAATAACGAAGATTTCAAAAACATGATTTCTTCATGTATAGAAAGCATGCCATCGCGCATAAAGAGTTTAATTAAAGAAAAAGGAGGATCAACACGATATTAAAAACTTTGTATGAAATATTGTTACCAATAAATGTATAAGCGGAATATAATAAATTTTTGTTAAAAAAACTAAATTTTAATAGCTTATATTTACTTAAAATGCAACAATTTCCCATAATTCGTTGATGTTTCTAATTCAATGACCAGATACTGTAGAACTACAAAAACAAGCACTTTTTGTAAATAAAAAAATTACTATTTAATACTATATATTTTTGCAATTATTAACATTTATTGTCTATACTCTATGCCTATGCCAGGTGGTTCATTTAACCCGGGATTTTTTATTATTTTTCCCTTGTTCCCTAACTACTACGATGCTTTCGAAACCGTTCTCAAATCGAAAAATCTCGGAAATAACGAAATATGTAATAAAATTCCCCTTGTAGGTATGTTTATCTCGAAAAATAGGAATTGTACGAAAAATTTGTTCCAGACAAAAAGTTAATATTTCTAAAGAAGGAATCTTTCTATCCTAAAGGCTAAAATCAGTCCTCCCTCGCCCCGCTCACAGGAGGCACCTTTGAAATTTAGAGAAAAATTCGAAATATACGAAACTTTTATCAGTAACATTTTTTTGCAGATCGAAAAAAGAGAAAGAACATGTCAAATATTTTTTTGACCACCCACCGCTGGATTAGGAATATTTTCAAATCTTAAATGAAATCTGTCTTATTGGATGGAGGGAGGCGTGGAGTCGAGTTTGGTACCATTGAATAGCTTTTTAAAAAATATTTGATACGTGCTTTTTCTTTTTTCGATCTGATGTGTAATAATTCACGAAATATTCGACCGTTCTGAAACCTTTTTTTACACACAATACATCCTCCCCCGCACTCCCTGTAACACATTGAAAAAAAATGTTTCAGATAAAAATTTCGTATTTTCTCCCGTAAAATCGTAATCCGCAATAAAAAAATTGGGGTTCCTATTTGAAATTTAAAATTTGATCTCTTCCCCACCCGCAGGAGAACGGGGAGGGCTGATTTTAGGGCAGGTATAAATATATATATATATTTTTTTTTTTTTTTTGTCTAGACAAGTTTTTTGTATGTTGCGTTTTGTTCGAGATATATACAAAATTCCAGTTTAAAAGAACCACCCGGTATATTGAAGAGTTCAAATTAATTTTTTAGTGTTATTATATGGAAGTTTAAGTAAGTTATTAAAAAAGTTGGAAGGTATGTGGCTCCGAAAATTCTTTCTTTACAGCATGCACTCTGGCATCTCGTAGAATTATCTAAAGAAATACATATATAATATATATTTTTTTGTAAAGTATATGAATGCAAATTGTAGATATATCTGAAATATTATTTATTTCATTATAAAAAATTTAAAAATCCTGATTTGAAAAACAAATCCGTTTTTTACATGAACTTTGCACGTTGTTTTTGTTTACACCAGGCTACACCAGGCTACCCCCTTAAAAAAGAGAAGTTATAACAATTTTTTTTTTAAAGGAATAGAAAATTTATTTTAAATTAAAGGCGAAAATTTTTTGTCGTAAAGACGATTAATTTAAATAATATATTTTTAACAATTTGTAAAGGGAGAAAACTTGATTTGTTTTAAAAAAGTATATGATATTTAGGGACAAATTTAGATTTTTACCGCCCTAATGTTAAACCAGTAAACCAGAGTATATGGCTTTGAATTAGCTGTAAAGCCAATTCTTTCTTCAACAAAATAACGGGGGTAGTCCATCTCTGATAATAGCTGCGTTCTTTTCATCGAGTTCTGGGTCGAGTTCAGGCATTTTACATGCAAATACAACAACAACTCCTAACCCACATATTGCCACCACTGACATATAGAAATGGACTACTCGTCCCATACAAAATGCCTATATCGAGATGGTGCACTTTCTCGTTCCCTCTTGCTCACACAATTAACGGATTTTGAGCAGTCAGCTGTAGATTTGAATTGTTGTCAAATGCATTTTGGGGCATTAGACCATTTTAATAGCATAAACCCATCAAGTAATTACACCAAAAATTATTAAATAGCTCCTTTTGTATCTTAAGTCTCTTTAAAGGAACCCAAACATGAAATTACCCCTTTTTAAGATACAACTGAATTTTACACAATTTCTAAGTTTTCAGCAGAAATTATGTAATTAAATTATGAAAATCAGTCTTTTAGTATCCCATATTGCAAATTCTTTTTATTTTATGTCTGATTTACCGACACAAATTTCACAAAAATCACAAAAACCCTGGGTGGCGTAATGCGGCGAACTATATCGGAATTAATTGCATTTATGTCCTTTTAATGTAACTAAATTTAGTGGGGAATACAGCTAAAACACAAAAGTGCTCTAATTATTACTTTTGAGTTCTTAAAACAGTTGTTTAGCGATATAAACCGCATATCCAGAAGAGAGCATTTCGACGTTTTGCTGAGAATTTTTCAATGAAAATGTCTTATTTCAGAAACTTCTCGCTGCGAAATTATTTGAGATGTGATGCTACTTTTAGGAGAATCAGATTTAAGCGTGCAGGTTACAAGTAAAAATAAATATAATTTTTAAATTTGCCGCCTTTTGAAGCCCCCTATCTCGCCCAATGCGAAAAAAATAGACAGATATATGCCTTCTATATCTGAACTCTCCTTAGGTGAGAACTGTCAAAAGGGTGCACCATTTGAGACAGCAAATCGAGTAGTCCATTTCTATATGTCAGTGATTGCCACCACAAGTTGCCATAAACGCGTTCTTTGACATTTTTGACAGCCACTTTCTGGCGCCGCGTGGAACAATCTGGCGCCGTGTGGCGCCAGATTTTGCCATGAAAGCGTTCGTTGACAATTTGACAACCACTTTCTGGCGCCGTGCGGCGCCAGATTTTACCCCGAGATTTATGATCGGGCTGGCTCGGGCAAATTTAACGGCTGGTCGCTTTTGAATTTAAATTTGAACTGAATTGAACATTTATTGATTTATCAGACAAATTTTCAAATAAATTATGAAGTATGAATGAAAAATGCTCATCAACTATGAAAATAATTGTAAAACTTGATAATTAGTATTAAATAAATGCAGTAAATTATAAAAATAAATCTCGGTTATGAATTTTCACCTAAGATTAAAATGAGAAGAGACGCTTTGCTTTTTTCGTGAATTCTATTATTATTATTCTCCAACTCACTTGGCGCAGAATTGCAACAAAACTGACAATTCTACTCTTCTTCTTCTTTTTCGCCCTGCTTTGCCCCGTAATAACGAATTTGCGTTCGTTGAGACACCAAAATCCGTGGCGCCAGGTTTTGACACACGGCGCCACACGGAGCCCCGAGTTTTATTTTGACAGTTCTCGGGGTGCCGTGTGGGCCCGTGTGGCGCCGTATGGCAAAACCTGGCGCCACGGGTTTTTTTTAACGGTTTTGTCAAAGAACAGACCTTATGTTTCACTCGGTGTTCTCTGCAAAAAGGCAGAATTGTGAAATGTTATTTATATGAAAATCAGGCAGGTATACCAACTTTTAAATCACAGCGAATCGCTAACCCGGATCGTTCTTTTCACATAACCCAGAACCAGAACTGGAACCCGATGAAAAGAACGCAGCTATTAATACCCAAAGGCCGTTTACGTAACGGTTTTTTTTACCCGACCGGGTTAAGTGTTAAATTTGCGTAACTAAACTAATATCTGAATATTTTATTCCTTCATTCCTTCGTTCAACTAATTTTGCGAGACTATTATTAGAAACAAAATGTTCAAAATGCGGAAAGTTAACGTTTTAATATTTGAATACCTTTTTTTAAATTTTATGTTGCGAATGTCTTTCATAACAAGAACAAGATTTCAATGCTTAATGTCATTTTAGTGGAAAATATTCCAAGTTGCGAGATGCTCTACCCGAGGAGTTTACTAATTCTTCAAAAGAGATGGAAAGCCAAAAAAATACACTGGGTATGTGCAGAATAAGCGCAGAGATCACTATTATTTGTAGCAATAGTATTTAAGGGTTTCAGTCTTAATATCTCATAATATTGATCGCCGGCTTATATCAAAGTGCAAAGCAAAAGCCGAAGGCATCATTTGACCACACTGCACGCACGTTATTTTTTGTCCATCCATGTTCGTCAAGCGACGGCATTTAGCAAGATCCTTCTATTAAAAGGCCGTTTGCATATATGACCACCTTGATTCCTTCTCTATCAAAACGGCAGAATTTTATTAATTACCAGCAACCAGAGCCGGGGCTAACTAGAATTTAGCATTATTAACCTAATTACTCGGCAAACATATCTTTGACCCAATGCTTTTGCAAATGGTTTAAATACAATTACCGGTCTCGACACGTTTTCGAGATATAAAAAGAGATAATACTTGCCAAGATATTAACTGTCTGCAGTACAACATTCATTTCTGCTCGATTAATCCGCATTTTGCAAAAGGAAAATAGTTAATAGTTATTTTATAAAAGGGAAATATTACCACCCTGCGTGGGGTGGTTTTCATAAAAGTGAGACTTGTAATGGAAATTTTCAGTGATGCAAAGTATTAATTTTTTTATATATATATATATCCCGAAAACGGGTCGGGGTAGATAATTGTTTTTAAATGGGAAAATTAAAGGATAGTATTAAGAAAATTTAGCGCAGTAAAATGTTTCGAAACCCATTTGGCCAGGCCAGAAAAATAAGATTATCCCCTTTTACTCCCTCGGAGAGAAGGGTTGCTTCGATTGTTTCTTTGAAGTGGAAAATACATCAAGCTATTACCTTCTTTCCTTTCGCATTCCAACATTTCTACCTCAGGATAGTTTGGCAATATCATCCATATTTCGCCGTGGCGATTTTTCATCCAAATGTTTGCAGGAGACGAACGTGTACCCTCTACGTAAGTAGACCTACTAGGTCTAGTTATGCGTGCTGTGGTGTAGAAAAATGCGCATTTTCCAGAAAACTATCCAAAATTTTTCGCCTGTTTGTGGCATAATTTGCCGGAATACTAATAATAATATTACTATTAATCACTGTTTTTCATTTTCGTTCTGAAGGCAAAACTACAAAAAAAGCAGTTTGTCAAGGACAAAGCATTAGACAATTTTGATGAATTTTATGGGTCAGTATATGGGAATCAGTGGAAGAGCATACGAGCAGCATTACTTACCGAGCATAAGTACATAGCCATGGTGAACAACTTTGGGGATAAGGAGAAAATTTCAAATGCTTTGGAATTAGACGGTAGAAATTAACCATAAAAAAAACTAATAAACTTTATTTTTATTTTATTACAAGGTGCTATAAACGTAAGCTCATTGGTAAATTTGTCAAGAGAAAAGCTTTTTGAGGAAGATGGCGGTAGTACTTTAGCAGAAAACAATGTATACAAACTTGATCAGGACATGAAACTTATTACCCAAACGCAACAAAGTCGAGAAATATCAGCGCTATACCCTCCAAACGTTGAAATCACAAATGATGCTAGTCATCTTAATAACGTTACAAAATCTGAAGAAACCCCTGTGGAAAAGGTACATGATTTTACTAAAAAATCTCTAGAGAAAGCTCTAGAAGAAGACGTTGAACTGGACGAACGACGCCTTATAGATGCAGAATATGGGACTGGTGGATTACATGAATACATCCCTGCTACAAAGATAAAGGGTCTAGAGGATTGGGTACCAGAGTCAAACTATTATAAATATTACTCGACAAGCTGTGATTTTCCTCTCTCCATAGAGCTTGAGAAGAAATTCACTTTTCCTGAAAACTTGCACTTGTACACCTATGAGAAGGGTAACTGCTCAGAATTTATGCCTCCCAAGAAATGCTTAACTGGGGCTCTTTCTCATTTCTTAATGGATGGTGCTTCAATACTACCTCCTTTACTCCTTGATATCCAGTTCGGAGACAGGGTCCTAGACGCTTGTGCAGCACCCGGTGGAAAGAGCCTCTTAATGTTACAAACCTTGCTTCCTGAAATTTTGGTGTCCAACGACTGCCAGGAAAGTAGGGTAAATCGCATCAAACGGATTATGGAGCAATATTTCTTAGATTACGACAAAAAATGGAGGAGCAAACGCAGCTTTATAATAGAATCAGACGCTAGGGTTATCGAAGAATATAATATGTACGATAAAATATTAGTAGATGTACCTTGTACGACCGATAGGCATTCCGTGATGGAAAATGACAACAATATCTTCAAAAATACTCGAGTAAAAGAGAGATTACGTATACCTGAACTGCAATCGGCGATTTTAACAAATTGTTTGCGATTACTTAAGCCTGGAGGTAGTCTGGTGTACTCAACGTGCAGTCTGAGCCCCATTCAAAATGACGGAGTTGTTCACATGTCGCTGCAGAAGGTATTCAATGATTACGGAATAACGACAACAATAAAAGATTTAAGCTTTATATCCAAATACTTTGGAACAATTTTCAAGTTTCAAAACTCCAAAAGTTTGAAGTATGGACAATTGGTGCTGCCTTTTCTTCCCGCTAACTTTGGTCCAATGTATTACTGTAAAATAGTTAGGAACAAATAATAAGCCAAATAGAATAAATGTATTTTATTAGTTAAACTTTCATCTTCTTTTTCTTTGGTTTCGGGTTGATCGGCGCTGGATTCTTGAACACAGTACTGAAAACAAATTTTTTTATGAGCTCAAATTACTTTATGTATGCATGCATTAGAGATACTTACTGACATGTTGTGCAAATTGGACTGAACTTACAAAAAACTGCAAAAGTTAAAAAAAGAATTTGTTTCAAACACACCCCACATAGGAAGAAATATGATCTACACTGTATAGCATACGACATATCGGTAGCAGATATTTTTGTAGAAATGACGAAAAAAAGACGCAAATCTGTCCACGAATTACGATTACACTAGCATCCCAATTAGCTACATACTCATTGTTAAGTCAATATTCCAGTATTTCTGCATTGAGAGTTAAGTGTGTTAAGTTTATTTTTGTAAACCTAGACTAACACGATATAAATTTGCATAGCGAAAAAACAGACAAACCGAAAAAAAATTTTAAAAGAATTTATACCTTTTTGGAAAATATTTTCCACTTTCTAGTAAGAATTTCTTCAAAATCGGTTTAGCAGTCCCCGAGTTAGTCGAACAGATAACATAGACATGCCACAATTTTAAAGACAATTGTTTGGATTTTTGTATCATAGCTTGTAAAAATACAGTATCTTTAAATCAAAGACTGGAAATCGACCGCATCTCAAATCACAATTTTTAAAAAGTTTTAAAGCTACTTTTGATTATTACGGCAGTGAATTTATTTCATAGAGCTTAAGAGCAGGTGCGGTGCCTAGTTTTCTATTTAATGTTTTTTCAAAAGGTGGTTTCTGATAATAATCTGCCACCGATAGCATGTTATGTCGTCGTATATGTTACTGATTTATAATTTGTTACTATACTCACTGGAAAGGCAAACCGAACACACGTATCCAATATCAATGAGTTCCCTGTGGCAAAAACAAGCAGCGCGGTAGTCAACTTTGGTCGCTGGTGGCAAGACCAATTTGCTCCTAGTCTGAGGATCGGGCAAAAACACCCAAAGCAGATACTGCAGCAGGCCGTCCAACTGAGGGAGCCTCAAGTATTGGCCACCAGTTATATCACAGCCCTGCTGCAGCAAACTAAGCGACTTATCGAGGGCGCAAACATCGATCACAATATTCTGCTTCTGGGCGGTGAAGAACACGTTCATGTAGGTCATGTATTGGGAGGCGCACTCATTGCTGCCAGTTACAACCAGAATTCGAGCAATAAGAGGCACTCCCGGCTGCTTATTGCGCTGCATCTAAAAACATTGATCAGTTAAATTTAAAGATTCTTATCATACGAAATGAGACAACTAACCCTCGCTATGTAACAGAGCGCCATGGACATGCTTCCCGCAAGCAGAGATTCGGAGGGTGATGCGATTTTAGGCGCATTGTTTATTATTTGTGCCAATCTCTGCTTTATTGTCTTCTCTACGAGAGTAAACATTTCGTACTGACCATCTATTTGGCGGATCTCAAGAGGCTTCCCTGCCATCGGGTACAGAAATTCCCTAGATGGTACGACTTGAAAATAAATTTATCGTGTATTTTTGATACTTACGTTGCATGATGATGACATGCTATTACAGCAAGCTTATTTTGCGATTTCTGCATTAAATGAGCATTTCCAAATGCCACGATTGAGTCTAAACATTGAGTTAAGTGATGTGAATTTTGGCGGATAATCCTCTGAGAAGGATTTGTATCTAAAACTATTACAAGCAAGCTAATACTTCGGTCACCTTAAACATAATATGTTTGCAATTAGTTTAAATACTAAAATTAAACAATATCGTACTTACTTTCACTCATTTTTGAAAAGAAATTAAAAAGAGTTCCACGAATTAAATTGTTTACACACAAACTTCTTCTTGTTATATGTCAAGTTCGGGAAAATGACCGCCAATTTCAGCAATTTTTTTTGTGATATAACAGTTTACATTTTAAATCTCGGATATGGCCATACCGGAATTGAATCGAAAAGTTGAGAAATACAAAATTTAAATGTTGGTTAAAATGTTAAAAAAGCGTTTTTAGGAATTGATTATAAAAAGAAAACTTTAGCATAATAAAGTTTGCAAAACATTCGTTAATATTAAAGATAATTGTTTCAGAGTGCATTTTGATACACAAATTTTAAAAACGTTTCTCTTCGAGAACTAAGACCTCCAATAATTATTTGATGTAGCATTAATAATAATCAATTTATAAGTCCGAAAAGATAAAACATTGGGAGAATAGAAATCGTAGTTATTCGATTGACTTAAAATTTAATCCAGCTTCTTATGTAAATTATCTACTAAATACACGAGATTTTTACGATCGATAAAAAATTACGATTTGTATAATGTCCCATTTTGTTTTAAAAATTAATTGTGTAATAAATTCTCAAAATGCTTATATTGATCCTTGGAGGAACGAACGAACATGGAGTGGAAACGAGCCGAAAAAAGTGAAGCCATTTCAAAGATGTGTGAGTAGAAACACTCACACATAGACATCACTCACAAGTAACACTACCCAAGTGTCACTCACCGATTGGAACCAAAATTTGCACATCGGTAAAACACAAAAAAATATTGAACCCGTGTTTTTTTATTTTGGCAGAATATGCTTTCTAGGGGTAAAAAGCACCCCCGATAAGGGTAAAAATCGATGGATTGGATCCAACGTGGACGGCTTATGAAATTCAACAGTATTTACAATTATAAAAACTTTGTTTTTTTTACATGAACACTTATTTAAGAAGACAGTTACGAAGTTCCAGAGCCCAGAATCTACCCTAACTCTTGTTTACAGGGACAAAACTCGCATAAATATCTAAAAATCACTTTTTAACTATTAAATTCTCGTATTGTTCAAAAAAGGCTGTAATAATTTATTGGAATTCGTAAATCAGTGTTCATGCAAAAAAACAAGAATTCTTATAATAGTAAATACTGTTGAATTTCATAAGCTGTCCACGCTGGAAACTTCATATCCATCGACTTTTACCCTTATCGGGGGTGCTTTCTACCCCTAGAAAGCGTATTCTGCCAAAATAAAAAAACACGGGTTCAATATTTTTTTGTGTTTTACCGATGTGCAAATTTTGGTTCCAATCGGTGAGTGACACTTGGGTAGTGTTACTTGTCAGTACAGGCGTAAAATTTTGCTGGCATTGCAAAGGGGCAGGTGATTTAATCTGTTGGAACCACCTCTCCTGCAAATGGACATCGCCTGGGAACATAAAACCCAATAAAAAGAAAGTATTAAGTAAAGTAATATTTCTATCAATCAATCTTGATTACGCATTATCCCCCCATAAAAATCTATATGGCGACGACTCTGGCTCCATTTCCACATATCTGACAATTCTTCTGGAGGGAAAATCACTTCAGTTAAGAATGATATTTTCGCACATTTGATAATTTATACGCAACTTTATGACACGAAATCACTAAATATAGTTTTCTTAAGTACCTTACACGGTTGTTCCACTCCATGTTCGTTCGTTCCTCCATGTATTGATCGCTTCGTCAGTTGTCACAAAAAAATCCTCTAATTCAAGGTTCAAACAGATACTACCTTTTAAAGATATTAAACAAATATTTGTTTCATTAGATACCCCCTTCTCATTGGATTGCATTTTTTTTTAAATTATTTCATAATATCTTTGACCTCCCATCCCATTAAAGTTCCTAATTATCCAAATTATTTATAAATTATAACAAGTTTTAACTATGCCAAGCTAGAAATGACGAATATACTCTCCAAAAACGGTTAACTGGTTAAAATTTTCTTATTCGGCGTCCCTCAGCACTTCTTCAAACCGGAGAAAATCAAACGTTTTACGGAGGTAAAACTTATAATAAACGCTTAATTACTTTAAGTTTCACTTAATTTGTTTGTGAAAGCAAAATATAAGTAATACATTAACCATGAGAATTTACCAAGTTACAGCCTGTTAATGTTATGTTACCCATTTTATACAATGTTATCCGAGAAATCACTTATTGAAACAAGCATACCGCTCCAAATTTATTTTATTTAGCAGGAAAATAGGGAAAGGTTTAGTGGAAACCGCTAAATAAAATTTTGCAGCATACAGTTTTATAGTTCACGTAACGATAAATCAATCCCTCGTGTTTCCATCTAGTGGTGTTAAGGATTGCACAAAAGCATCAAACGAAAATCATTAAACCGATGCATTGCCTATTTTGAACCCTTAAATTCCTTAGCTAAAGTCCAAGCAAGATAAAAATATGTAGCTCTGAAAAACGATCCCATTTTTTAACATACGTATGTTTAAAAAAAAAAAGAAACACGAAGGTAAAATAAAAAAAATGTGTTAAGGGTAATTTTTGTCAGTTCAATTCGTATGAACGACAAAAGAGATTGTTAATAAGTATTTGGGAAATTCTGTTCGAATGATTATCCGCACGCAAATTATTCACGCATTTATAATTTTCCTACGATATCTCAAATAAAAAATTAATAAAAACTTACTTTATCATAGGTTATAAGTATTAGGGTCAAACTTTTTTCACTTCACATTAAAAAGGCTCCGCAAAAAAATAATCAAAATGATTCATAAAATTCATAAATTCACTACTTATAGCGTAGACGATAAGACCGATCCAGAAATATTTTAAAATAAGACTATACAGAGAATAATATTGAAGCAGTAGATAAAGTACAAAGCAGCAGCTAAAAGAATCTCAAGGCAAGCTGATACACAAAAGAAAAAGTGCAGGAAGAATTATCCTATGTTATGGCAGTTGATAAGACTATTCTACATCAACAGAGAAATAGAGTACTGATAAGCAAACTCATAGTGAAAGTGCAACTATTCTTTATTTAATTTGTTGTCACAGTACATATATAAGTAAAAATATTTGATTTTTCTTAGATTAATATTATCAGCCGTTGCAAATAAATTTTTCGCACAACCACTATGGCAACACTGAGACTCACAGAGAAGATTGCCGGATATAAATTGCAATAAAAATTTATTTAAAAAAAATCACATCATTCTCAGCTTAAATCTAAATTACCTAAAATACTAATTGATGCTGTTCCCACGCATGAGGAAAAAGTCTGTCCTCCTTATTATCATCTTCGAACGATACCCAGGTATTTTGCAAATATTTTCTTGCATCTTTTGCGTATATGTCTGATGTTATTTCTGGGGCAAGATCTATTAGAAGTTCCCGCAAGGAGTCATCCTTTGGAATTTTTTCCTCTAGCTTTTTCTCGTTGGACCGATTTCGAATCTCTTCCTTATACATTTTTCGCTCTACAGCGTTCCGCCAATTTTGATAAGCATTTTCGAAAGATCTTGCCACTGTTAACGTTACATCGTGAGCTATTCTGCGTTTTGGACAGTAAAAAACAAAACAGGAGAGATTCTCTTCCTTGGTGTTATCATCCGATCCGATGAAAGCAAAAACATGATCATGTGCAGCATCCGCGGAGCAATATGATATTTTATATATTGAGACTTTTAGAAGCACATCGCCTGTGGCATTGTCGATCACTTCGATTCCTTTTGGGGACACGTTCAATTTCACCCGCTGACTTTTCCGCCGAATGCCCTTCGACGAAGAAATTACTGATTTAATTGCTTCGGCAGTTGCATTCTGCGAGCGTTCCGCTGTTATTGGGGTACTTCCTAAATATTTCAGATTGAAGGTGCTCACATCCGCCTCATCTCCGTTTTCAGGCTCATTAGTTTCGGATAGATCCTTAAGACTAGTTGCTAGCGCCCATTCTTCACTCAACTCTGTAAATAAAGAGAAATTGTTTGTTATTTTCACAAAAATTATATTTTGTTACAAGGTTCACTGAACGGGGGACTTAATTATGTGATTTCGTTGTTTAACGTCTGTCTCATTATCTGTTCAATTTTAGACTCATGGATACAATTATCTCCGGTAATTGCAATGAACTTGGTAATTTTGAACTGTCCACGATAACAAAATATTGACCTTTTTTAAAATGAACCACTCCTAAAGACCTTAGCTTGATACGAAATCACAATTGAAGTCACCCAATGAATGAATCTGAGATTATGTATATTTAGCTAGGAGAAGAAAATAATATTCACTTTTGTGCTTGTTGTTTATTTTCCACTTTTTAAAGAACGCCATTATGAGAAGATTTAACTAAGAATACCACAGGACTTATTTTCAATTGCACCAAAGTCTTATAACTCTTCAAAGAATTACTCTACTCTCTTCAAGATCAAGAACTTTAAAGTTGCGTCTTAACGGCTCAGATGTCCGGCACTGTTTGACTAGAGATTTACTCGAAAGTGACCATTTCGATTTGGTTCAGGTCTTGAGCTTGCTATCTGGAAGTCTCAGAAAACTGGATCCCCGAAGGTGGGGACACTTGTTGGGAGAAGATGGTTTTTTCTTTTCCTTTTTTTTAATACATTACTATGACGTTCTGATGACGAATTGCGTGTATTCCAGCGATTTTCACATATATTGCCTTGATGATAAGGCGTACGCTATGGACGAAAAAAAAGTACAAAAAAAAAGAAATAATAACAGCAAGACCCATAATGTGGCGCTCGGAAATCCACTTTGATTAGAGGTCATTGTGCGATATTTTATGGAAAAACTTAACACGAAGGAAGACAACTTTTATAAGGAATTAGGGCAAATATTCAAAGGCAAAGGTGCAATTTAGTTATAATCGGATTATGGCTATAAAAGTTACAATTTGTTACACATTTTCCTTTTTAGATCTCTTTACACTCTCGCGGGACATGGAAAGTTGTGTCTGCCCCGACTTTAAAGCTTTCTCTTATAAATAAAAGATTAAGAGGGATTACTTAAATGCGATTTGTAAGTAAGGATGCATTAAACCTTCAATCAAACATTTACAAGCAATACGAATTTTTTGCGAATTACTTCAATTTTGATGATGCAAGGGAGTTAGCATATTATAGCATAACTCTTTGAAATACTACGGGTTATTTGCTATTCATATCAACATTAATTCCGCAATTAGTACAGAACGTAATTTACTAACTGATATGATTTTAAGCACAAAACTTAAATTCGCGTTAAATGATCACCACTTCCTAATTGATTGCATCAGAGTATTTTAGAGGAATCTTACATCAAGGTTGCTTCTTTCCTAGTTTAGAACAAAATAAATAAAAATAAAGTGAAACATTTCCCTAATACGCAAAACTCGAATATATAGATACATAACTAAATTTATTAATATTACGTTAAAACTTAATTATGTATGCATATAGAAAAATAGCCACTTTTTTTAATTGCCTAAGTTACATAAATTTCGATTTTATAATTTTAACTTAAGTTAGATTTATGTAATAGTACATTAAATTATAATATAATAAAATGTGCTTACTTATAGAAAGATACAGCAATTTAGGTTTATATAGATTTTAGTTTTCACTGAATTTACATTTAGACATGACAAGACTGTTGATTGAGGGGTGTAGAATAATATTGGTATAAAAGGGGAAATTAAATAGTCTAATATTTACATACATAAATTATGCGATCACATACTATCAAATTCAGTTTTGCAAACCCAAGATTATAAAACCATTTCAATGTTGTGATTTATATTACCGACGTTATGGAGTAGTTCCCACATTTATTTTTGCCTTATTATAATATTAAATATATACGCTTACATGTATAGACTAAGGCAGATAAAATCTATACTTGACTACTACTTTTGGAAATGAAATGTTGTATGTAATATGCACATCTACGGATAGAAAGGAGATTTTAAACGATATTTACTTTAGCCATCTCTGCAGCAGATAGTTCTTTTTCTTAACCTATTGAGTGCAGTTCGAGCATATCAAGAAAACTATAATTTTGTTTTGTTTATTAAACCATTAATAGAAATCTTGTTTCATAAAAAAAAAAGAAGTCATTCGTAACACCTGCGCAGAACGTTTGCTAGATTGTTTTTAAAGTTGTATAGGTTTTTTAACATTTTGGGGTGATGTTCCTGTTTTAAACCATAGCTCGAATTTTAAGGATTAAGTCTTCGATTCGCATATTTGACTTCTTGTGATTGGGGGATCGAATCGAAAGTGAATCTAAACCGGATTGAATTGACATTTGAACTGACATCAAAAGTCTTACATAATTCCAAAAATGGACCGACATCCGAAAAGATTAACTTAAAATGCTTGAGGTAGTTTTATTTATTTATTACAAAACAATTTAAACCACAGACGCAACTACGAAAAAAATAGAACAATGAAAATGAAGTACAGATTTATCAAAAATCAAGGAAATTAAAACTAAATATTACTCTTGTATGTATTATATTGAGAGTCTTCCGTCCTTCTTCGTTATTTTGTTTTTGTTTTTAAAGAAAATAATTTTTACTGACAAAAATATCGGACAAAAATTATTATAATTTAGTCACAACACGTTCAGCGGCAAATTTCAGTTCGATTACTCGATCCGCGTTTGTAGCTGTTATTTTAATTCAATCCAGCGAACAAGATTGGATCCACTCGATCCGATTTTAATCCAATCTGTGTATAAATGGGATTAAATCCGAATGTAATCTGGATTCTATTCTGCATGTATGCGTAGTAATAGCGAGTCGCACTTACGTTTTTTTTTAGCAGTTATTTACTGCATATACATAGATATACATAATGTACATCAGAGTTCAATCATCAATGAATCTCAAAATAAACAAATTTTGGAAATAATTCAGATTCAAACGGAAATATTAATGCTGACAAACCAGCATTAATCTCACTATTCTTCTAAAAGACATGCATTTATCATTCAGATGCAGGCACGGTTACACATAATTCATTCATTATATGTATATCCAAAAATATTTGGATAACAAATTTTTAAAGTAGATATTTTTAAGTTAACGTTTTATGAAAAACAAATCTATTTCTGCTATCAAAGACACGTAAAAGCTTATTACGAATCAATAAATTGTATAACTCCGACGATCACCGCGGAGAACTTTGCTACTGCGAAGGGGCGAAAAATGAAAATGCTGGGAAGAATTAACAAACCATTTGAATACAAAATATTAAATTTAATATGCGCCCGTGTTATTACTTTGAAATTTATTTAAATTTGGTGTTCCTTAGTCCTAATATTTTGAAAAACAAATAAATATTGTCAATTTTAAAAAATAATACTTACCGGTCAATTTGAAAATGGAACTTGTTTGTTGCAAAAGACAGCAACAAATCTGAATTTTATCAGAATTAAGTGTGCATGAATATAATATTATATACATATGTACCTATATATATCAGCATTTGCAGGTGATCTGAGAACTTAAAGTAAGACTGTCCTTAAAAACGGGAAATAAATATTTGGGACTCGATTTTGCCAATTCCGATTTTGATGTGGAGAAAATATATTTAAATTGCTTCAATAAACCAACAGCTCTTCATCGAAACATCACCGGGGCTACCCAACGTTTTATTGTCTTATTCAAACTATTTTTGAACACCTTTACAAAGGCGGTCAAAAGATATTTTCTACTTAAAAAGATAATTTTGAATTATTTCTACAATCTATCGACTGTTGTAGTTGCTTTTTTATCTTCTTTTATAATTTTAGGATATAAAGGGCCTAACCTGCAAAAACGTACGAAAATTGGACCTTCAAAATCGAGGTAGTTAATAAAAATGTATACAATGTTTATAGCATATTTTTATTACTATTAGATAGATTGTGGAGAAGTTTTATGTGGGTTTAATAAATTTTAATCAACTATATACTTCACGACGAAAAACAAAAAGAAATCACAACTTGTTACGATGGAAGTTCTGGAGGCATGGTTTTACGAATACATAATGAATCTGCGAATGAAATTCAGAGATCTAATTTGTTTAGTGAACCTCCCTCCCGGAACAAAAACAAAACAAATTAGCAACCGATTAAAGTTAAAAAAAAATTATAATTTTTTACATTTTAATGTTAACTTTTGAAATCATTGTTTTGCAATAAAAAGGTAGTTTTTACTGTTTTTTAGAACTATTAGATTCATACTATATATGTAGATAGTGTTATAAAATTGTCATAAAAATATGAAGATCATTTGAATAGTTTTAGAATTTGGTTTCTGACCTATGTTGAAAATCTGTTTCGGAAAAAATGCATTTTTTTAAGTTAAGTACGACATTCATCGAAGTCGACGCAAACTTCATATGCATTTTAATTTTAATATGTATGTATTTCTTCAAACCCAACAACGCTTTTGCACCCTTATTTTATAAATCAGCATATGGCTAATTAAATATGTTGTGAAATAATTTTATTTTTTATGTGTATACATATCAATAAGTGGAACATTATTAACTGCTTTTTGACATTATAACTTATTCCAAGATGAATGTCTGTAAAATTCACAACCTAAAAAAAAGAAAATTTCCCGGTGGCACCATACTTGGGCTTTTCTAAAGTGCAGCTGAATTGACCCGAGATCAGATATTTACGGTATTTTACACAAAGAAAGTTGTTTACAATCGAAAGTAATTGTGTATTAAAATTAGAGATTATTCCGAAGTCATTGCGATTCGACTGCTCTGATAAACGATTTCAATTATTGAGAATCGCACTAGCTATTGAAAACAATATTTGGTTATTAGGTAGTTTAAACAACAGAAATTCTAAGAACTAAGAAGTGCGACTCGGGACTTTTCCAACCAATTGGAGGCGAAGAATTTTCACTTTTTTAAGCATGCAAAGGGGCGTGCACCAAATTGCAACTTCGTAAGCCCATGTTCCATTTCCATGCATAATTAGAGCTGATAGTTGAGACTGCAATTAAATTTTTTGCTCTAAAAATAATTTCCTTGCAAGCGCTAGTGCATAATGATCCACGCCTTCAAGGCATATTTATATTTACTTGCCTCAAAAAGAGTCGCAATTTGTGCACATTAGATCGAGTGATTGAACGGCGTCACATCTTATTACGAAAACTGGGTTACTCCGTTTTAGCAGTATCTCAGACGTCGGCGCACCAACCTTATCAATTTCCTCAATTTGCCGTAATGAGTCTGCTGCTAAAAATCCAAACTCGCAATTTGTTAAGGAAAGTTTTTCCTTAAAGTTAAGCGGAGAATTTGTTTATATAATTCGATTCAACTTCCAGATCGTAGTTTGCTCTTTCCGCGATCAGCTCTGTAAGTCTCGTGTCGCGGTAAAATCACGCGAATGGCCTCTTTCGGAGCTCAACTGATCCGTAAATGATTTTCTACATGCGTCTAATGCCCCGCGTATTTCTGATAAGAGAACGCATTTAATGAAGATTCCATGAGGCGTGTGGAACGTTAATCACAAAAATTTTACGCACGATCGCTGAAAATCAATTGGAGACCATTACTCATGTTAACTGTTAAGGGCGGTCTAACTGGGTGCCATATGATGTGCATCAGATTGCATCATCTTCACCGCAATTTCACCTTTTTTTGCGCTACAAAACTTTTATATCTACTGATCGGCGCAGACAGGTTTATTTCATCAGCCATTCATCTATGCTATCTCAGGTGCCTCTGCAAGAATTTTCTTGGCGCTCTTTTACAAGTGCACGACTGCTGCACCTTTGAGAAGCTCAAATCTCAGCAGCTAAGAGGATTTTTTTTTCTGGAGTAATGACCAATAATCGGTGGTCAATTATCCTCCAATATAGCAGCTAGGTACCTGCCGCGGTACGGTGCACCTCACGCACCAAGATGAATGTGTCTTGCTGTTGAAGCACACATTATCAGCAAAAGCTACTATACTCAAAGCCGGTAACTGGAGTCAGGAAGGTGGTGCACAAAATAAGAGAAAAACCCCAGAATTATTGGCAGTGCACTGTTCATTGCAATTATACCCACCGCACTGGTTGGTTATCTCCACCAGAACAACGCAAGGTTCATTCGAAAGGTAAAAATTTTGTGGCTTTGCATAACGTTTTGTCGCCTTGGATATGCTTTAAAATGCAATTTTATACTTATTCGAGCCTTATTCCTTAAGTAACAACAATTTGCAGCCTCTGTAATTTTCTGTACATAACTAATACACTGAGCGAAATTCATATAAAACATCACTAAAAACTCTCACCCTCTCATATTTGGAAGTTAATATTTTAGCCTTGAAATGAAATGATTGCATGAGATGGTAACATTTCGAATCATCAGAGTCTTGTCAATAAACCGTTAAGAGAATTTTTTGAAATGTACTCTTCTTCTTCCAAATCAGCACATTTAACTTTTCTTTCAAAGAATAAGTGAGCATTTTGAGGCGAAATTCATATAAAACAGTGGAAGAAGTTATTGAAATTGTAGGGAAATATAACGGGATTTTAAAAATTGTTAAGATTAAAATTAATAAAGGAATGTTCTTAAAAATATTAGTAAATTGGAAGTTCTCAATTTATGCTTTATCCTGGGAATATAATTACTTTTTAATCATGACTCGTGGGAAGGTCATTACAGAGTAGAAAAGGGTAAAATTATCGCATACCACGATATGGATATGCCACTGCAGCAAGTTGCGATAAAAATCAATCGTTCTCGGGCCGTTGTACGAAATTTCTTAACCCTAAAAGAAAACTACGGGAAAAAAGTCCCATCGAAACAACAACAAAAATTGGAAAAAGGCAAATTGTTTCTTAAATTCAAAAAAAATTATTCATATGCAACACAAATTGTGAAGGAGTTGAGCCTTTCTGTCACTGCGTGTCATGTGCAGCAAATTCTGCACAACGATGAAACATGATTTTCAAAAAATTCTTGAGAAAACCAGCTCTTACTGAAGTGCATAAACAAGCAAGCCCTAAATTTTGCAAGAAATCACACAAGTTGGATAACTGAATGGTCAAAACTTCTATTTTTGGATGAGAAGTTTAATATTGCAAGTTAGAATGTCAAGAAATATTGGTAGAGGCAGCGTAATGGTTTGGGGAGGATGCAGTGCTATGCTACTAATAAATTCGCCTTTTTACCCTGTAAAATGAACGTGGATGTTTATTAAGAGATGTTGGAGTGCATGATGGTAGACCAGGCAGAAGAACTGTGAAGCAAGGATTTCACCTTTCAGCAAGATAATGCCACCATGCATACTGCAAGGAAGGTGAAAGAATGGATGAGCTCCAAAAATATTACTTCTCTGAACTCGCCTGCACGAAGTCCCGACTTAAATCTCATAGAAAATTTGTGGGGACTTCTTGCAAGGCTTATTTACGAAAATGGGCGGCAATACTATAGCATTAGCGAATTGAAATGCGCCATAACGGCCACCTGGAATTCAATATCCAACCGTTAGTGCAAACATCTCGCAAAATCTATGCCCCGTTGGATTTTTCAAGTAATTTAGCAAAATAGAGGTGCTACCCGTTATTGAAAAGTCCCTAACATATTTTTTTTTAAATAAAAGTGCATTTTATTCTATTTTTATATAAAGTGTTTTATATGAATTTCGCTCTGTTCACTAAATGGTTTATGGTTTTCTTATATAAATATCTATTCTTAGTTTTTAAATAAAATATTTAGGGTAAAAATGAAAGACTTAATATAATTATATCAAATACACAGCTTTTCGATCACTTTACTACAATGTTTTTTTAAAATTTTAGATATATAAGTGGTGTTTTATATGAATTTCGCTCAGTGTACCTTCGACTTTGCCAAAGAGCCTAAAATGTATTAACTTTAAGGATCAATAACGAACCTAAATTATGATATTATCGAAAACAATATTATGAAAAGTGAAAAAAGGTTCTTAGTATCAACAACAAAATCATATACATAACTAGCGATAAATAATATCAATCAAACTTGACCTCGAATGCAATATTTCCCATAACTGATAATTATAGCTTATACTAACTTGATGACCCAGATTTAATAATCGTGTTATACTTGTTCTTGCATTTTAAAATAAACGCATAGTTTTTTAAGACAAGCGTGTCAATCCGTGGAATTTAATAAAGTTTATATAATAAAATTTTGATGATTTGATGATTTTAATCATAATCAACATAAATCCCATTTACATGGTCGAACTTTTGTCGTATGAGACTAGAAAACTAGGGATGAGAGGGCTTGCTCAGGTCAGAACAAAATATTTAGAATCAACGATACAAAATTCCAAATCCAATCGAAGTTACCACCCACAAGAGCGGCATGCGGGTCAAACGCAAAACAGTAAGTGTAAATAATATAAGTTAAAATCAGCTACGATTTTTTTATGTATTTTATTAATTTGTAAATGGAAGTGTTGGTTAATAGAAAAATAGAAATAGAGATCGTTCACCCAAATTGATTGAAAAAGCGGAAATTTTCAATTGTACTACAGAAGAGATCAAATATTCCACAGAAAATAGGGGCTGTCCTTAAATTACGTAACGCTAAATTTGATGATTTTCGATACCCCCCTCCCCCCTGTAACGGAACCGTAACGGGAAGCTAAACCCCCCTGAAAAATTACGTAACGCTGCAACTAACCCCCCCTCCCCCTTCAAGTTTCTGAATATCGAGAAAATAAAATTATTTTTTTTTTTATTATTTTAAAATCCTTTTTTACGGTATAAATAGATTTAACAACGCCGAATAGTTTTTATAATAAAAGATTAATTTGAAACAATGGAATTCCAGGAATCTCTACAAAATGTTAGTTTGTTTCAATTTGTTAAACGCTTTTATTTTTTCGTTTTTCGAAGAATGGATTAGAGAAACGTTCGATTCTTAGAATATCCGTAAGTAATATAATTAAAAATCAAAACGGAGATTTCAATTCTAAAAACTCGGTTGAAAATTTTGATTGTCCAATGAATTAGAATCTCAAAACTTGCGTTACATAACTCTGATAGTGACCCCCCCAACGCTTAGTAACGCTGCTCCAGACCCAGAATTTAACAAAGTTATGGGGTAACTAGGTGCTTTATCTGTAATTCATCAAAAAAAAAAATATATATATATTTTTTATTTTACGCTGTCCGAACATTATTTCTACGTGTTTCACGTTTGACCCCTTCGAGTGTGCGAAGTGGTGGAACACATAAGATATGTGTTTCTTGATATTACTAGTACTCGAGATATTTTATATAAACTAGAAAGAGTTTGAAACTTGAGATGTTTTTAATAAAACTATTTTTTTTAATTGAAAATTGCCGTTTCCTTCACATCTAATTAAAACCCTTGTAGAGGTTTGATTCCTCTATATTTATAACTTTAATTAAATATTCATTACTTAAATTCATAATCTTTTATTAATATAGATTATTTTAACTTTACTTTGAATTATAATTTTTATTTAATTTTTATTTTTGATAAAGACGTCTTTAGTTGAGAAGAACGAAAATTATTTGGATAAGGGATATATGCGAGTAAAGCGTATTGTTGATGAAATGATGTAAATGGTTGTTTGTAATGCCGATTTGCGGCTCTTGATATCAACCGATAATAATGCAAAAAGGATGCATGATCGTGATCAAATTGCATGATCCTGATCAAATTGAATCCTTTTTGCTCTATTTACATTACTTACGTAAGGTACTTTGCGTGCAACAGTCCATTTTTACCACATTCATTCGAACGTCTGCGGACTGTTCTTACGGATGGTGTAGTTGTATGTTCAGAGTGCAGTTTTGATCAAATTTTTATTGCTGACATTAACGGTTCGTTGTTGGATAGGGCTACAATACGTTTATTCGTTCTTATGCTTGTTACTCGGGGTCGGCCTGATCTTTTTCCCTCTTCCACATATTAGGCCAGTCAATCTAAACTCTGAATCGGAAAATAGTGGTGGAATGCTCATTTTTGGATATGTTGTTGGGGACGGTGAGAAATGAAGCTCTACGTTTTTTCCACCCTCAGGGGTGTCGGCGAAGGGGTGAAAATGGGTGAAAAAGGTTTTTTGTTTATAACTTTGAATAAAAAAGTCAGCCTGAGTGGAAACGTTAGAGGGTGATATAATAAATGATTATTCATCTTGTATTAAAATTTCCACCGGTTTTGTTTATTGCAAAATTGTTTATTAAAAAATACGAACGTTTCTTCCAAATACACTGGTAAAAATATTCTGGATGACCTTCGTTTGTTTATAGAAGAAGGCAGGAAGTGACAGAGGGGGCCCTTCGTGAATGAGAATGAAAGAATTCTGTTCGCACAGGACGACATGGATTTGTGTAAATTCGACGAACCCATAAAAGTTGCGCGCGCCGGCTGTTTTTATAAATGCAATATTTCGACGTGGGTTTTGCTTTTTTTCGATCAAGGCCACGCACTGCCGGTTCCTAGAAATGGGAAGAGTTTCCATCCTTATAATAAAAGGGGGCTCTCACAGCCGGCGCGCGCAACTTTTATGGGTTCGAATTTACACAAATCCATGTCGTCCTGTGCGAACAGAATTCTTTCATTCTCATTCACGAAGGGCCCCCTCTGTCACTTCCTGCCTTCTTCTATAAACAAACGAAGGTCATCCAGAATATTTTTACCAGTGTATTTGGAAGAAACGTTCGTATTTTTTAATAAACAATTTTGCAATAAACAAAACCGGTGGAAATTTTAATACAAGATGAATAATCATTTATTATATCACCCTCTAACGTTTCCACCCAGGCTGACTTTTTTATTCAAAGTTATAAACAAAAAACCTTTTTCACCCATTTTCACCCCTTCGCCGACACCCCTGAGGGTGGAAAAAACGTAGAGCTTCATTTCTCACCGTCCCCAACAACATATCCAAAAATGAGCATTCCACCACTATTTTCCGATTCAGAGGTTAGATTGACTGGCCTATATCCACTTTTTTTAACGTTTTTACTACTTTCCCTATTGCTTCTCGGCTCTTGTTAAAAAGACGACCAATTTCAGCGTAATTTTTGCCTTCTTGATTTAATTTGATTATAACCCTGCGTTCTTCTTGAGTCAGATGCTTAAATTTACCCATTTTTCTGAAAAAATAATAATTTATACAAAAGAATAATTTTTCAAATAACAATCATAAATATTTTGCGGAATTTCTCGCTGTCACTTTTTCAAATAGTTTAATTTCTTTTTATTTATTTTATTGTTGAAAAATTGAAGTACTTTAGAATTTGTAACAAGAACTTAAAAGTCAACTGCGAGCTGTAACGAACAAATTAGGACTAATAATACTCTCGTCAACTTACTTTTGTCCCAATGTTTCAGTGAATCATCACATAAAAACGATTGTACAGATAACGGATTTTGCTTGACGAACATAACTACAACTGAATTTTTGTCTCCTTGAATGCGTCTCTAGACAAGCACGTGAGTCAATAAATAACTGTTCGTTAGACGTTTGTTTTTTAAAATTATATATGTAATCATTGCGTGTCAATTTACTTTTGATCGCCACTGTACGTATGAATTTGAATAGTCCGAAAGGTGCAAATTGCTATTTTTGAAATATCTTCCGGCTCTGCAGGTGGTGGTACCTATGCTTTTGTTAAATCTGAAGATGAAAATATTTTACAACCTTGTAGATGGCAAGCAAAATCATGGATTAATGGTATTGGATATCTATCTGGGATTGTTACTGCGTTGAAACGTCGATAGTTTCCACAAGGTCTTCATTCGCCATTTTGTTTGGGTGCCATATGTAATGGTGATGGTGTTTTATTATATTCTTTTATTTTGATTTGGATTTTAATTTTTGTTATTTTAGTTATTCGAATGACGAAATTTGTTAAACATCTTCCTCCAAATTGATTAGCAAAGCCGCCCGTCCTCTTTCAATTTTTAAGCTGTCTTGATTTTTTTTTAATAAATGTCCTGAATTGCTAGATTGTACAGTACCTGGTGGCACAGTGAGTCGGCCACACCGTCAATAGTTGTCTCATAGACTTTTTTAGTAAATGTTGCCCATGTTATTTATTTTCTTAACTGTTTTTTTTTAAGTTTCATGCAAATATTGAGAAATGATAAGCAATCAATATCTCCAATTATATTGATAGCATGAACAATTGATAGATAGCCCCAATTATAGTTTTTCATAACTGAATCAATTTATAAAAAATCACAATAATGTAATAATTTGTTCTTTTCCGGGTTTCTATAAAGATCTAACTAAATTCTTATCTTTACTTAAATTTTATCTCTCATGTTTTCTCTTTAAAAGTAAGTTCGTTTAACCACGTTTCTGGTTCTGTTGGTTGACTCCCACTTGGCATAAAAAGTCATCGAATTTATAAAGTGCTTGATTCAAGTTAGTAAAGTTGCCAATACCAATTCATTTAATGTAAATAACTTAAAGTTTCCGCATATAACCGGGTTTATTTCGTTGCAATCAAACCTAAAAACATCGAAATCGTATTATCTACAAAATCCTCCATGGGCTCAAGTTCGTAAGATTGATCGTTTGCAAGAGATCATCAAACTTCGCAATAGATCCCAAATGATCTTTAATTCCACTTTACAATTGATTTAGACACTATGTATCGAATGTAAATCTCATAAACTCATATATTCTGAAACTGCAAAGTTTTCGAATCCAAATAAATATTCTGGAATATCTCAAAAACTTCTTTACCAAAATTTTAAGAAAATGAAAACAATAAAAAGAGGAACATATCACTTGATTAGAAAAATAATGGGAATAGTGTTGTTTTAGAAACCATGACAAAAATACAAAATTAGTCAAAATCTACAATGTATAAATTACTTTATTGTTGTAAATACATTTGAATGCATAATATGAAACTGTCTTTTATATACCGTTTTTTCCTATTAATGAGCTAAAATTAATCATATATTTTTCATAGTATGAAATTATACGAGCAATAAATCTAAAGAAACACCCTTCAGTGTATCTGCACAAAGCATCTCTTAAAATAATTTCTACAAAATGCCCATAGGTAGCTATGGTTCTTATGTTTGATTTTAATCGCTAGCGGTTTTTTTTAATTTCCTGTTAATAACGTTCTTTCTGACCCACCTTAGTCATACTAAAGTTATTTATTTATATGTAGAGAAATTGCACTATTTTTGTAGTTTTAGTTATAAAATTTGTTATCTAATCAAAAGCAAATCATATGCTACACCTGCAATGGAATTAAAAACAAATTATAAATAAAAATGCTCTGCAGCTTATTTAGCACAAGTAACACATATTTTCACATTTGAACGTGTTTATGATTTAATTAACAAAACTTTCTTCGAATTACAAAAACAACAAGAATATTAAAAATGTGACGTCAGGTGACAAAATATTTGTTAAATATTGGTACATGTATTTAACCAATTCATCAATTCCCTTAGTTGGTTGAGGTTTTTAGTGAGAACTAATCAATTCGAATTCGCAGGGAGTAAATAATGGTGGAAATAAAAAGAAATACCAAATTTGCATTGATCTTCGTAAAATAAATATAATAAGAATCATCCATTTTGAGAGTTCATTCTCCTTTCAAAAAATTGCAAAAAATGGTGCTAGAATCTACAGCCATTAATTACGTTAAATATACAAAAGATGATTTTCATGCTACGAAATTCAACCGTTTTATAAAACATCTCATTTAGCCATGGGCTAACTCTCATGCCGTTTTCTTTTTAAAAACTTTAGTCTGATTTTTTCTTACATTCATTAAGACTAACTGAATGAACCTGATGGGAGCCATATAAATACAAAACGCTGAGTTGAGTGAGTATGAAACCACCATGCAGTAAACGGGTTCATAAAGACCAAATTACATATATTAAAACTTCAACTTAAAAAAAAAACAAAATTAATGCATTTCTTGTACAAATATGAGCCCCACCGTGGTGATTCAACAAAATCAATTTTTACTACTATTATAACTTGTTGTTATTTTCTAAGGATACCATTATGTCCCCCAAATTTTAGCAGGGGCTCATACAACGGCCGTAAGCCTTAACATTTTAGAAATATATTTTGTGCGTTGAAACAATTACTCCAAAACCTGCCATTCCTTATTATGAAATCCTAAGAGATACTTCCAGTCTGGCTAGTTTCGATCTTATATACCCGCGAATAAGAAAATTCCGAAATAGAAAATACACGCATAGTGTTTAAAAACAATTTTTTTAAGAAATAGAAGCTAAAGAATGCATTTTGAAAAACGAAATAAATTAACATAAATAATATTTACTCCAATCTGTTTCCCCACATTACATTTTTAATAATTTGCTGCTTTTGTATTTAATGATGTATATTATACATTGTATAACCACAAAACAATATAAATACTATATGCTTCCTAAATTTAAAATAATTTTGTTAAATTATTTCCAAACATGAAGCAAGACACAAAAAATTTCGTTAATATGTAAGTCACCTTATGTACTTTGTACATACATATCTACCTACGTCATTTTATGCAGTTTGAATCGTTGAAAGTGTATATAGTAGCATTTCAGAGAGCCTAAATTAGAGAAAATTGGATTGGCAGTAAATGCTTAGTTGCTTTACCTAACCAAAGATCTTAAGCATCTGGATACCCTGGACATTTTCCTGCAGATGCCAAGTAAATAGGGCTTTTAAGCAAAGAACAGTTAAATAATAAGAAGTGGCACTTTCTATACTATCTCAAAATTTTAACCCATATGCAATTCTTAAAGCAGCAAAGAGCTACTGCTTACTATATATTATGTAAATTGCAATAACAGGGAAAGAGATAAAAATAGGCAACACAAAATTCTTACCTACAGCACTTATAGTGTAAGGTATAATGCATAAGATTGTTTTAATATGCACTTTTAAAGGAACTCTGATGTGGAGCTAATTGCTAATGCTCTCACCTTTCATGTTAAGGTACATACATATATGTATGTAAATTCTGAACCGAAGAGGAAGGTAGATACGGATACATTTGCTTGCACTTTTTCACTATGCACTTTAAAAGTGTTCTGAGTTAATTGTGTTCCTATTTTTATCCTTCTCTTACACATGACTTCCTCATTACTATCTAATTCTCAAGTTCGTTTGGCTAGTGGTGGAAAGTGGAAAAAAGATAATGGAAAGCGTCACGAGTTTCACTTCTTATTATAATAGATATTCCTTGCTAGGCCTAGTCTAAACTAGATTACATTAAGAACTTATCAGTTGATATAAATTTCGTGCATACGGCTGAACGCCGTTGGACTGTGACTGCTCAATCAAGCTCGATTGAATTTTGACTTTGTTGAAATTGCGGATCCGGTACTACTTTCTAATGATCGAAATTGAATCTCAAATTTAATTATGAAGTCATTATTTCAGTCAAATTGAGAATTCAACCGAAGTTTTCCGATAAGTTCTCATTGTACTTTAACCCTTTTCAATAGAATTTATAATTTTTACGAACTCATTAAAACAAATTCACGTAACAATGAATGTCGTATTTGTTGCGGTAATGAAATAAAAAAAATTTTTTTTTCTACATACCCTTCGAATGGCACCATCTCTAGTGATGTCTGTAATGAAGTGACACGCGCCTGAAGGTGAATGATTAATTATTTAATGTGCCTTGATTGTAAGGATGTCCGATACGTACGTGTTTGTATATATTGCGCAAGTGTATTTATTGTATATGTTCCCATACACGTATAAATATATAAATAATTTGAATATCATTACAGGAAATTATCGTTTAAGATTAGTTCAGTATTTTTACTGCTACTGTGCGCAAAGTAATTTCTCATAAATTTGTTAAGACTTTAGCATTTATATAAGTATGAAAACAAATCACATGGATATCTCTTTCTAGTTATTACTCCGAAGGGATAGATTTACTTCTTCTTTTTAACTTTCGATGTTTCCACTAACGATCAGGCTGATGTTTCATTTGTTTCCATCCATCCCTCACTATCGTCCTCGCTTTCGGATTCCTCTGATTCTGAAAGTTCAATAGCAACTCTTCGTGCTAAGATAGAAGCAACATCATGAAGTGCTGTTGTTCGTTCGATCTCTTTTTGCTCGGATTTTTCAACTTTTCGTAACGTTATTCCTGCGAAGACGATAATAGTTAATAATATATACATCATTATTTAAAAATGTGAACTTTTTTATACATACCGTCCCTTATAGCCTTCATTAAATCAGTTCGAGAATCATGGAATGGCGGAAGTAGTTTCTTTGGTGCTACTATATGACCGGTTCCAGCCATTAGAACACCATTCGCTGGTGGACCCTGCAAATTTACTGTGTTCGACGGAATATCACCATTCGCCAATACTTTTTGGAGATTTCCAATTTGATTAATCTGCTGCTGAGATTGGTGCTGTTGAGATTCTAATGGCGGAGGTGGTGGAGGTGGCGGTGGTGCTGCATTTGGTGGTGATGATTTCGGAGAAAGCTGCAGTAAAAGTAAAAAATAAGCACATAATTAAAATACAAAAGAATATTATACGAAAAACACGGCCCACTCTTAAAAAATATGGCGGCATGACCGTCTATTGGCTTGATAAATACATATTAAGCTTCTTTTTAACCCTTTGGAATTATTGGACGGAATTATTTTCTAAAAGATATTTTCTAGAAGACCCATGTTGCACGGAAGATTTATCTATTTTTATATTAAACAATGTTTGTTTATTTTTAATAAGAAAGGAATAACATAATATGAAAACATAAAAAATAATAATAATTATGGCAATAAAAACTTCCCCTTGCACAAGCTGATGAACTTGTATGTACTGACATGTCGAAATATATCGAGGTGATTCAAAAAATACCCCACCATGCATATGTACGCGACAAAAAGGTGGAACAATTTTAATACTGCCGCGCCTCAAAAAGAGTCGCTGAGTTTTTTTAATGAACTATACAGGTTTTAGTACGTTTCCTTACTATACAAATCTCACAAAATACCCAGATTTTATCTGGGAATGTGGCAATGTGGATAGAAACCTAGATAAAATCTGGGTTCTCAGATTTGCATGGAGGCAAAATATACTAAAACCTATACTGTTCATTACCTGCATTTCTTTAAAGAACTGCATAGGTTTTAGCACGTTTTCTTCGCATGAAAATCCGAAAACCCAGGTTTTATCTGGGTTTCTATTCAGGTTGCGGGGAAATTTCAGGCATTTCCCAATTTTTGGAATGCGACAATGTAAATAGAAACCTAGATACAACCCGGGTTTTCGAATTTGCATCAGAAGAAAATGTACTAAAACTTATATACACATATGTAGTTCATTAAAAAAATGCAGCTATTAAAAAACGTGGCTTATAATAAATATAGGAAATTTATTATTTTAGAAATGCGAAAAAATTTATTTCTTTCTGTTTTGTAACCAAAGTTGTTGGCAAAATAATAAACTAACGGAAAAGGTACAAAATAAGACCCAAACTGAAGATTACATGGAAGCTCTTTAATTCTAAAGCTGTGAAATACTTCTTTCAGAAATAAGGTAGCAGCGCTGTTTCCAATATTAAAAGAAACTTTTGCAAAAATTAAAAATAGCACATATATATTAACGAAGTATGCAAAGCGTATTTAAAATAATTCCAAATTGTTTTAGACACAGTGATATATAACTTTTACGTATTTCTTAACGCTAACTCATAAAAATGAGTCAATAGCCTTGAAATTTATATTTCCAATTTATCGGTACAAATCGTGTAATTAGTTTCAGCAATATACCCCATGATGTGCAAATATACATATACTTTGATTATCAACTCTAAGACTTCACTACTTTTACTTATTATGCGATTACATTTACATTTATAAGTATACAATACATTCCGACTTTTCAAGATTTATAGACAAATAATAGTTTGATATTCGAAGATGTAGATGATTAATATGATAATTAAAAAGTTTGTAAGTAAGAAAACATAAAAATAAAGTAAAATTTTTATCTTAGAGAACCATTTTCTGGAAGAGTTTTAGGTGGTCAGATGGCCTCCTTATAAAACTAAGCAAGGATTTTTGGAAGGGTAATCCTATTATGGAGCCGTCATTTGATTTGTAACGTCTGATGCTCCGAGATGAAATGATTTTGAGAAACGTAACAATTATTTCGATGCCGTCTTTGATTTTCATGGAATACGCCACGGTCTTTAATTTTTCGAAGTATTACATATGAAATTGAATTATATTGCAGTTTTCGTTATTGAAAAATTTTTATACTTTGGTAAAAATCATTTATAAAATCTTTTAAAAAGATCAAGATGACATACTTGAATATAGCCGATAACAAAAATTACTTTTAAGTGTGAAAGTTAGATGCTTACCTGTTCTGGAATTGGAGGTGGTGGTGGCAAATCATTCATAGCATTAAGCTGTGACATTTGCATGTTGATGCTGTTTAGATTGTTGATTTGGCTACTCAACTGAGCCATTACCAGCGCATTTGCATCTTGTACACTACTACTTGGAGCCAATTGCGGCGATCCTGCTCGGGAAGTACTGTGGCTGCGAGCTAATAACTTTGCAGCAATATTTCCACCATTCATAGGTGGGGGCGGAGGCGAAGTCATTCCATCGGGTATTGGTGGTGGAGGTGGTAAATTATCTCGTCCAGTAGAAAGACTCCTTCCACGAGTAGGTGTATTGGCATTCGATGTGTTCGGAGTAGCTCCGCCGCTGCCACTAGATGGCGGTGCCGGCGGTGGTTGAGACGGTCTAGGCTTAGTCCTTGAAGGAGTTCCAGGAGCGTATAAACTCTCCGACGACATAGGGCCTTGTCCGCCGGACTGCATATACAAAGCTTGAGAGTTGTAAACAGCTTCATCGTACAACTGCTGCTGTTGCTGTTGCAATTGTTGTTGAGGTGTGGAATGTACCCCTTGATAATTTGACGAATTTGGATAGTGGCCAGCAGTTTGCGGTGTAACAGGACCATAACCATCTACCGATTCAGCTGGGTAGCTTCTTCGTAATTCTATTGAATTTGGACGAGGAGGTCTATTATCATATACTCCCATACCTTGAAAGACAAAGCCAAAATTAGAAAAGAACACATACACCGTATACAACGTGCGATATACGAAAAATTCTAATAGGGCTGGATATGTGAGAATTTAATTGCTGAAGAAACGTGTTCTGAGGAAGGAGATAAAAACATGCTTCTAAAACAAATCAATTACCAAAACAATTAATACGCTTAACATTTTCAATTTTGTTAAACTGGGCCAATAGCGACATTTTAGCACATCTGAACGAAATTTATTATATGAAATGAAAAAACAAGGATCGAAGAAATAATTGAATTTGAATTTTGAAAATGACGCTATTACTGAAATCGTATTCATATCTATTGTGTACGTGTAACAAATTTGACCTCTATCTAAGAGCATTCACAAACATCTTTGTGTGTCAATCTGACCTGAAATCATTACTGCTGTTAGCATTGCAACATTGTGATTTGTTTCCAAATGTGAGAGCATATTATATGGCCTTACGTGATCTGAAATAATGAATCGATAATCACATTATGGACAAAGTTACAGACGGTTCTTTCTTTTAATATTTTAGGGAAAGATACACATTCAGATGAATTACGTCGCATAAGCAGGGACAAGGAAAACTTTCATTTTTTTTATTTTCATACCTACAAGAAAGTATGTTACACAACGCATTATTATTTTGATCTTTCCAAGAGTTCCTTCTTCGCGAACGCTCCAAATTATTATAACCTTTAACGGAATAATATGATCTTTAATTTTAAAAACGGACAACACCCACTTTAAGATTTATAAGAAAATAAAATAACTTAATGCATATCGACACTGATAAATTTTAAGCGAGTGAAACCTAAATCTTGAAGAAAAATATTAAAATAAAAATTGTTGTACCGAACGAAACTGACCGGCAAATAACTTCCTTGCCATTTAAAGTAAACATTTTGAAAATTTGAATTGACGTTTGCCTGTAATATTTTTTTTAACTGATGCAAGCAAATTTTTTAATTAATCATCCAATATAGTTATTTTGCATGTAATATAAAATATGCAACCCAGTTACTCTTTTTGTGATACATTTGCACCAGCCGCCAGAGCTTTCTAACTCGTAATAAATGAATATAAAACAAATTTTTCTGTGTAGGAATGCAAGGTTCCATCGTTTAGATATATGTAGCTAGTGTAGAATGCAGTTGTTTTTGTTTAAAATTTATTTCAGTTTAAAACTACGACGGACATCACTTAGAAGTTAGAAGCCAAGCTTAGAAATTAACATAGATGTGGTCGAACTTCCAAACATCAGAGATTCAGAACATCAATTGGTTTAATAGTGTTTCTGCAAATAAGTGTTTGGCCCCTAAGAGGGACATCCTGAAAATGCGGATCCATTTCCAAAAAAAAAAAATTATTTTTTTTTGGTTGCACATACATATTTTTTTCCGTTTTGTATTCGTTTTCTTTTTAATCCTATTTTTTATTTAGTTGGAAAAAATTATTGAAACAATACTTTCTTAATGGAGAATACTGAAAAACAAAACATCTTTCCGTGGCGATTTTTTACCACGAAATATTGTCCAATATCTAGTGAAAATGCTTAACAAAATGAAGTACTATAATTTTTGGAGTGACAGTTGTGTAATTTCTCAAAACGACTTTTTCAATTTCAGTTGGTAGAGATGCGGATGTTCGGACCGCGTTATCTGAAACCTTTTAGGTTTCTATGTATGCTACATACCAAAGCAATAAAAGAATAGCATAAGAACAAATACTCTTGTTATTCTCTCTGAATAAATCGATGTTAATATTTCTAAGACTAGTGCTGAATTGATACATATAAGCAAATTTCAAAAACAAATGAGTGAATGTGATGAATGATCGAAATACTGTTCATTTATTTTTATTCCCCGGGTGAAATATTGCTATTTAAATTTCAAAAATTGCAAATTAAAGGAGTTTACCGAGATCCCTATAGGAAATGGCCTGTCGGAGGATAAATGCCATCTTGTGGTAGATTGAACTACTAGGACTTGAAATATAGGATGATGGAAACATGGTTAAAATTAGGTCTCAAGTTCAATAACAACCTATGTACTTATGACTTCTCTAATCAAAACAGGATGATTAAAAGTAAAAAAAGTTATAAATGTTACATTGATGGTTTTAGATCGACCATCATGTAAGTTGTTTGTTATTGTTATTCGTGTAATTTCTCCATAATTCGTAATAAATGCGCCCATCTCTGACAGGCCAAACTCGGTAAATTCCTTTGGAGGCCAAGTAAAAAGCAATATATACTGGAGCGAGTTCGCTGTTTTGAAGAAGCGCCGTGGCCGTGGATAGACGTTCTTGCTCAAGCTCAAAAAGTGTTGAGTTTAATTTTAATAATAAAATTCGTTGTAGATAATCGACTGTTAGTTTAAATCAAAATCCCACATGAGTTCGATGGCATAATTTTACACAACTTTCAGCAAATACTGTGCAATATTTCAGGACAGTTTTATACAAAATATCATATTTTAGAATATCCCTGGACCTTGCATGAATTTCGAAATTTTGTAGGACTGCTGGCTGCTATCATTATTTTTAAAATATAAATAAAGTGCCGTTACTTCTAAAAGCATTTTGAGTTCATTTCTAGGTAAGAGTGAGTTCATAAGAGCACAAAAGCAGCAAAATTCCCAACATATGACGAAGATCTTTGTCATTCTTATTACGAATTTCTCTGGTTGATTAATACGTTCTTTCAAAAGCTGTAGGGAAAAGGCTGTAAGGACCATAGTATTTTTCTCTAATTCTATTCCTAGGTCTATGTTACAGCAGTATATATAAAAAATTAAGTATATAATAAGAAAATTGTACTCACTTCCATATCCTGACTCCTCGGTCATAACAGAATTAGGTGTTCTGTAAATAACATTATTTGGCATCAGAGTTTCTCCATGACCTATGGCTATTTGTCGTTGCTTTTCTCGTGTATTGTGAGGTGTTCGAACTCTCTTCTTATGTCCTCTAGCTCCACCTCCACCTCCACTTCCATCCGTTCTAGGCCGATGCATTTTCTTACCCCTGTCGTGCATCACACGCTCGGTATCTTTCAGCATCTCTTGTCTCCATAACTCGAAAAAGTAATTCGGATCGGTATAGAATTTTAGACCATCTTTTCCATCGTCTCGATATACATTTAGCTTATCAAGAGGTGGCGGCTTATCGCACTGGGTATATGTTTCTAACATTGGTGCAGGCATAGTTGCACGTGAAAAGATTTGCTGATCAAACACTTTCGCAGATTTGAAAGCCTTCTTCAGTTGTATATCAGTCAACGGAACTTCTTCCACAGTGCTATCAAGTTGAGTAACTTTAATTGCTAAGCGATCAATTCGAGCTTGAAGGGAATTGGCCCGATCAGCTATGCTGCCGACGTCTCGAGCTAATTCGCCAAAAATGTCTTCGGCATGTTTAGAGAGCGACGACAATTGCCTAATTATATTGGTTAAGGTTGTGTTGGTCACCGTTTCTAACTCAGTGGGCTGTAGATCGTCTCTTTGATAGACTGACCGCGCCACATGGACTGGCTCTATCGATCTCTTCGGCAGAGGCATCTTGAATCAACCTTATCAGTTGTTACTTCTTGCCAGCTTTTAAAATTAATTTTAAATTAATTTTTCATCACAGTGACACTGCGACATCCTAAAAAGACAAAAATTCTAATTATTTAAGTGAAAAACAAATTATGTACAATAAAAGATCTACTACTTAATGTTTTTGTGTTAATTGAAGACTCTTATTCACCTACACTAAGACGAAGTTCATTTATCGATAATGGCGAAATAAATATTTTGTTATGGTTAAAAAGCTTCAAAGATTTACGTATGATTTTAGCAATTAGCTACGCTTATTCTTATCATAGTTATACATATACGGGCTTATTTATAATAAGAAAATATTTATTTTGCCATTATTAAAGAAAAAGTTTTGTGAGCTACATATGTATAAATAAACTACACATAAGCCGTTCACATACCAAATCAATTAAAGAACATATCTTAATAATTTTGAACAACATTTGCCCACAACGAGCGCTTGGGGTAGGGCGCGCCCAGCCTAAAAATTTAAGAAGATATTTTGATAATGACGATATCTGAATAGATAACAATATTTTTAGTATCGGTAGATTTTATACCTTATGAATAAACATTCTATTGACCGAAATTATGCGAACATTTAAAAAGTGTGTTTTTCGCAAAATGAGAGCTTAAATATTTGCGAATTCAAATCCACGCACGTGGCTAACGCAGGTACTATCTCCACTTGATATCTTTGATATCGTGCCCATACCAAAATAAAATAATTTTAACAACAATTGAAAACATTGTTTTAAAGGAATTATGAAGTTTTAGTTTTTTTCTCGTTAACTTCTCAATTTCAAAATACAGACAAATGAAGGTAGGACTCGCGCCCTGAAAGTTCAGTATCATTATAAAGGGTGTAGGATTAGAAATTAATGATTTTCTGATTTATTCTTTTAATTGTGCTATGAGATTTTACTTCGTTGTCCAATTTAAAGATTCTACGTCAACGGGAAGTACCTTATAGATTTTGATTTATCAATCAGTGAGAAGCATAGTTGGAAGTCTTATAGGTAAAAAGTAGCATTTTATAAAATACGTACATATATGTACATTGTTCAATATAAAAGAAAAGCTACAATTTACAAATTGAATGATGGCGATATTAAACATAGAAAATAAAAGTAGCTTTTATTATTTTTGAAATACTTCAATGATCACATAACATTCGTTATTTTAGCAAAAAGAGTAATACGTTAACATGTAGTTTACGCTGCTAAATACCTATTTAAATTCAATATTGCACAAAATAAATAATATGGAAAATGCAAGGGCCACGCATATGGTGATCGACTATTTCCGCTAACTGAATTCTCCCACACATAATAAAGTGATCTTTCTAATTATTTTAACCAACCATTATTTCTAACAGTGACACAATTTTTCTACCACCATTGCATTTCAGGTTTGCATCATGGCACCAAAGACGACCAACGCGACGATATGCTATTTTTGGCACAAGCTATCATTTCATTTAAAATGTAATAAAAAGTTTAATTTCAAGATACTTTTGTGTTTCCATTTAATATATATATGCGCTAGTATTAGTATTTGATTTATTAAATCTATTTAGGAACAAAAATTTCTACAAATTATACTGAATTGTCTTTCAGATCATCTCTCGTGCTTCCGTCAAAGCTTGCTGTAGAATTCAACGCCTCATTTATATCAAGGCAAAAATTAAGCCGCCTCTCAAAGAGTTGACACCTACCTACCCCAACAATACGCTTAACTGTTTAAACACGGCTTAAATATAGCAATGCCCTGAGATTGGTGCCTCTGCAGAGATGATGCCACGAAAGTGATGAAACGACTCTTAAGGCCGTCGCACGAAGTCAAGTCGGTTGGTTCTCCGAAGTATCTCTTTTCAGTCAAAAAAAACTGAAGATGTGCAAAAGGCAAATGGAGACATGAAACCACACACTTCGTATAGAGTTCAACCGACACAGTTGATGACCTGCATTAGGCGCACAAATCTCACACATTTTTATTTATCTCCGCGCCTGTGAAGCAGTGTTCTGAAATTAAATGATAAAGATAAGCACTTCCTCATCATCTGTTATATTACAACTCGTTGACCGGCTCATGACTCACTTAGAAAAATATTAATATGGCCAAGCCATCGCAAATTGGCGATAATGCAGCCGTTAAAGTCCGCATTTATCTCAAAATATACTCCATAAAATTCGTAACACATTATGAAAACTGATTCCCAAGTAAAACAACATCAGTTAAATGCTAATCACTAAATTAATTGGTGAGACAACCAGCACAACCGTTTTATAAAAATTCAACTGTCATGGGAATTTTGTAATTTGAACGCTGCAAATTTTTAACTCCATCGAACTTTAAAAAGTAGCAGAGTTTAAAAATTAGCTGTTCAGTTGCAATGCCGTGCATATAATCAGAAACACTTTATCCGCAAACATTTTCTTACCTGACCATACAATTCTTTATCATTTAGGACCTCAACTATGATATCCCAAAAGATTAAGGCTCGGAAATATCTCTAAGTGTTTTTTAAAGTATAGCACAAGGCCGCCTATATAACCGCCCTATAACTTAAAACTTTAAGCCCGTTTATATCAAAACTGCATTTTTTTAAAATGGCCGGAAACATAACTCAGAAAATTTTCAACCGGTTTACTTGAAATATTGAATATATCCTGAAAAATACATTGTCAAGGGAAGCACGCAGGGTTTTTTTTTATATTGCATGGTTCATTTGTTATTAACAATTATCTGATGATTTTTTAGGCAAATTTTTCAATTTCCACTTTGGAAGTGGGCAATTTGGCCAAAAATTAATACATATATTGAAAAAAACCTACGTACTTCTACAGCAGTTATAATATAAAGCCAAAAAAAAAATAATTGGCCTATTATACTTCAAAAACTAAAGCAGCTGTTTGTCCGGCCGTGGACCCTGAAAAACGGACGTCATCGGAAAAACCTTGCACAGCCGCCATTTTGAAATTAATCGCAAAAAAAGTTTTGTAGACAGTCACTTATATGTATATTAAATACTCTTTATTGGAATCTCGATTTATTTTGTAGTATTTCTGAAAAAAAATACTACAAAAGCCTAATTTTTCGGCCTCTATAGCGGCCCAACCCCTTAAAGAGTATGGTCCTCCGTCTTGTTCTTCTAATTTCCAATTCTACAAAACTTCGATTACGTTCTAAGTAATACGCTCCATTTAAAAACACTTAGCACTTTTCATTTCGCCTACAAAATGGGTAAAAATATCCGATATCTTACTCAAACCCGTACACATATCGTTGAGAAGTGGAAAGATGTAAGATACTAGCTGGATACCAGTGCTTCAAAATCATGTAAACTTAAATAGTTCCAAAATACCGGTATTTAAACTTTTCTAGGTTTTCAAATCAATAATTTTGTAAGTAAGCTTGAGGACATCCCAACAGCCCTTTTTTTAAATCGCCAAAAAGCCATATGTCTATATTTTGAATGAAAATCTAGAGCTTATATTAAAATCAAGTACCTTCTCACAAAAAAACAAATATATGGAGATAGGTGTGAAAGAATAATAATATGCTCCGCAATATTTTAGACAAAATCCCACAACAGAAAATGTTAAATGTAAACCACAGCCTCGACAACAACAGCAATGGAAGATAAGTTGATGATTTGTATACCTACTTAACAAAATTAACAACAACAGTAAAATTAAAAAGTTTTTTTCAAGAGAACGAGGAAATACGAGAAGCTGGTTTTTGTGAGAGTGATAATGGTTATCTGCTTTGAATCCTTGACGAAATAGATGTTCACATGAATTGTGCTTTCAAGGCAATATATTCGAATTTCAAAATTTTGTTCATGGTACAGCATATCCCTAGCAATAATAAAATGTAAGTTTAAGGAACATTCCTTGTACGAAGTATGTATGACCACTCTAGTACAACAGTTGTGTAAATAGAAGTTTAATTTTGAATTAAATTATGTTGAAGGAGATTGGTTTTGAATCTATCTCTATCAGATAATAAGGTGGAAAATTTTGATACGATCTATTTTCAAAAATTAATTACATATATTTTCTTCCATTCCAACCTCGGAGAAAATCCTATGTATTTTAGCTAGGCAGTCAATGTTTTTAAAAAATACTCCTAACGTTTTATAAACTTACTAGTGGTCGCCCTGTGGTCGAAATTCGACCTACTGGGGTTACTACGAAATAAAATGTACACAGCCTACTATATGTGTTGGAAATTGGCACTGTCAATAATAAAATTACGACAGTTTGACCACAGACTACTATGCGTTTGACATAGACAGTATGAACGTAAATAATGAATTTATTTAATTTTATTTTATTTTATTTAATGTATTTGTAACTCATATTATATATAAATGTTAGCTTTCTGCACTTCTTCTCTATATAAACTTTAACTATGCCAAATCTCACATTCCTCCGTCCGTCCAATATGCTTAAAAAGGGGTACAAAGTTTTCTCTTCATGTATTAATATATAGATGATATATAAATAATATGTACTAATTACATATAATTATTACTTTAGTAAAAGCTATATTCCTTATAAAGCGAGAAAGAACAGTTAGTAAAACAAAGAGAACTCGAAATAATCAGACATTTGACAATAAATTTAAATTATGTAAGTGCAAACGAGTAGACTTATATTTTTAAACGCTCTTATTTAACTTGAGTTGTTAAGCGTCAAATCTTGCAACGAAGAATTCTCATACTTTTATTTTACCAAAAGCTTTGCAGTTCATCTTCGATGACAATACATTGTTGATATGTTTTTGGAGGAAAAGCGTTAATTTTCAAAATAAATCTATAATAACAATATATAAAAAAATTCTTGAAAAACACCCTTTTTCTCTTATCGAACAAACCTTACCCCCCTTACATATATAAAACTAGCTTACCTGCTCTCGGCGTTGCCCGTGCTGTTTATTATTTGACTTTTAAGGCAAATTTTTCAACATTCAGTAGGGTCGCGCTAGTTTGGTATGTTATAGCGAATCAAATTCTATGCAGGTTTTTATTGAATCTTAGTCAAAAATGAATTCCAGATATGAAAAACGTAGATCAAACCACTGAGTGTAGTAGCAATATGCCAGAAAAAGGAAAGCACAGATCAATCCTCTGGGTGCAGTAGTCAAATTATATGTAGAAGAAAAGTCCAAATGAAAGCTACGTCAAACTACTGGATGCAACAAATTATCGAGTGGTCAAACTACCGCGACCGTACTATACTGATAAATTTATTCTTCAGATAAAAAATCAATTTGGCTGTGAGGAAAATTTATTTTTCACTCTATTTGTCGAAAATTAACTGACGACTAACAAGCAACGAGCGAATAAACATTAGGCATTAAGCTAAGGTGAAGAAATAGTGTGTGTATCAGCATAAAAATTATACTAAGTATGTATTTTTCCGCAGCACAGAGGCTGTGTATATTTAGCTCATACATGACAAAATCGGTTAAAAGGCTGCATTTAATATTATATTATTAAATTATTTTACAAAGAGGGCGACCTATGCGCACTACGAGCTACCGACACCTAGGCCTCCCCAAAGTGGTCAAGAGCTAGTTGGGAATGAAACCATCGCCTCTTACCACTAAGAAACTCTTTTGCATTATATTATTAAGGATACGTTTAATGGGTTATACCTGTTTGGAGCCCAAAAAAAGGTTTTTTCAATGATTTTTCATGAATACGTTTTGGAATAAAAGTACAAAATCAAAATACAGTGGTGGACAAATAAATAGAGCCACCGCACTCTATTGCCTTTTTCACCATACCTTACGACATTAACTAATCTAACGGTGCATTTTATTGCTGTCAGTTGGTTGTGTACATTCTCTTCTCATTAGAATTGATGCGTTTATTGTAAATATATTGTCGTAAAAGTATGTTCAGAAAAAACTGAAAAGTTAATATTTTACTTGAACAAATAAATAGAGCCTCTTTGCAAGTCGGTTGCAATTTTTGATTTATACGATTTTTTTTTTCATTATTTTCGGTAAGTATAAGTGATAATTCTCGAAGAAATAATCCCGCTAATGTACAAAATTAACAACAATAGAGTACATAAAAACATGGAAAGAGGCAAACATTTCACACCAAGTTAGCGGGAATTGATCGTAGGAGACAAAACACGTCAAGTGAGCACCCCCAAAAACCTCTATGTCGGCGATTTTTATGAAACATAGATCAAATGAATGCCTATACCAATACTAAACATAGCCCCAAAGAATTTTGCAAAATTCCTATTTTTACTGTTTTTACGGATGTTTAAAAATTTTGATTACTTTTTATGAAAACATTAATTTCTCGGACACCTTTCAACGAAATGTTATGAAAATTTTATGAGAGGTTCTCAGGAGTTTATATTTTCAAATGATATACACAATTTTCGTAAAATTGTTTATTTACCTAATTATTTATAATAATTAAATAAACAATTAAATTTTTAATCATGTTCTCATGTTTCGATTTTTTGGAAAATAGGCGCAAAATGTTCCTCGGACCTTGAACTATAAGATTCCGCGAAAAAATTTGACTCCCCGACTTATTCTGTAACTCGGCATCAATTTTCTTCGATGCAAGTTTACTCTACGCTAGAGCGCCTGAGCTCACGTTCTACGTACACCGAGAAATCAACTCACGTCTTTTTGGTTATTCAGGTGATTGTATATTTTTCAACTTCGGAATATATTTTACTAGCTATATTATTGAATCTACGGGATTAAAATTGTGGAACTGTAGCGTATTCTTGACAGTTTTAGCATCTGCAAAAAGTTGTACCAATCGGCTTTCATTTGAATCATGATCCGACTGTTAACAGAAGCTGAAACTTATTTTTTTGAAAAAATTGCTCGTCCATTCGTATAATGTTCTCTTGTTATAACACTAAAGTTCGTTAATAGCTACCAAACAAAAAAAGAAAAAAGAAAATCGGTTAACAAACAGAGGATAAAATGGTTCCGAATGTTTTATCTTTGCCTATTTATACATAACAGTGCCGGGCAAAACTATTCACATGATGGTATTTAAGGTTTTTGCAACGTACTCATTAACTGTAACAGATATCGTAAAACCGGTTGCGTAATATTGTAGAGGGTAAAATTGTCTATAGGAATGCTCCTATATATTTTGACATCCGATTGACCATTTTTGAGTTATTTATGAAATAAAACTGTCAAATTTCACTACATTTATTCGGCAAATAACTCAAAAAATATCGCAGTTACGGGAAAAAATGGTAATAATCAATTTTGTGCGGAATTTAATTATCTACAAGTTAGGCGAGGACACTTGCCCGTATCAGAATAAAAATTTGCGATTTTTTGCAGAAAAACAATTTTATCTCGACAATTATAAGCCTAATTCTGCCAACTATAGATCTGATGTAAACAGGTGTCCTGAGGTAATTTGTGGATTTTTAAATTCCGCACAAAATTAATTATTACCATGAGTTATTTACGGAATAAAAGAAGTGAAATTTGACAGTTTTATTTCATAAATAACTCAAAAATTGTCAATCGGATGTCAAAATATATAGAAGCAATACTATAGACAATTTTACCTTCTACAATATTGCGCAACCAGTTTTACGATATCTGTTACAGTTAATGAGTACGTTGCAAAAACGTTAAATACCATCATGTGAACAGTTTTGCCCGTCACTGTATATAAATAAATCGTTTCTATCAATCGTTACAATCCTATGATCTTCACTAGATAATTGAGTGAAAAAACTAACTATAATAAAAATTTTAAGGCATTCGGAGGAAAACTGAGTTCTGCTGCTTGCAAATTTTCAAAACACGGTTTCCAGATAAACGTATTTGAACTTCGAAAATGCTATGACTTTGCATAAGAGTAGCACCAGAAAATCAGTTCTGAAAAAATTTTTGAGCTATATTCATAAAAAGGCGTCATTGTTTTTATCAATTTTGAGATTTTTTAGCTTAATTTAATGCAATAAAAAGAAAATTTAAAAAACATTTCAAACAGCTATAACCCCTTAAGAACTACATTACAAATATGTATGTACAAAAAATGCATAAAAGAAAATTACACTATCTAAAAAATGATGGCATAAAGTCGAACTGACAAAAAGAAGTTTTGTCACACAAAATAAAACATAAAAAAATAATACCTGGAACTAAAAAAATGTTCTGTTTTCTTAGTTTATCAGCAACCTTTTATAATCGCAATCATGCCCCACTTATCTTATTAATGATTATGAATGTCGTCCAAACCTCATAATTTGAGGAGTCTGAATTCCATACCTAAATACTTTTTAAAGGGGAACGCTTGCAGGTGACGCATTAGGGAATGTAATCAATCGAATGAAGCTTCAATCATTTCTGTGGCATTCTAAATGATGTCACCGCTGAATGTAAGAATTAACAATTACCTAAGCAACATAGAAATTTCATTTGAAAGTTATGCCTCAATCTTAAGACGTGAACGTGAATTCGATACTCAAAAATATTACAAATGCGAATTTTAACATATAAAGCTCCTTATACTTCTGAACTATAAAATTGAAAAACGCATATATTTCATTTTATTTTGAATTAAAAGATTCCATACAAATGCAGAAAAATATTATAATTTTGCATCAGAAACCATTCACTTAGACTTGGCACTACTCTAGGAGAAGCTGTCTCAAGGGCAGCCAAGATAAGTGAATAATAATAAAAATCTTTATAAAATGAAGCTAAGTCGCGTGGTCATTTCAGCAACAAGTGGATAAATACCGTTGTCAAGTTTGCAAGTACATATTAAAATAAATGTCTTGAAAATTCGCGTTCAAGAGCATGCTGCGAAAAATGTGAATAAAAAATCACGAAAGCAGCTGCATTTCGAGTTGCAAGACTGCTGGGCAATTGGAAGAATTTAACATTTTTTGTACGAAAACTAAATGACTCGTTTCAGAGTGTAATTTGTAAACACTAATAATATAATTGCACGGAAGAGGAACCTATGTATTTCTAGCAGTGCTCAAGACAATAATAATACAATGTAAGAAACAATTAGAGGGTATTTTGTTAATAGAGGATGAAAAATATGTAGAAATATTTTTGGAATCTTTCTTTAAAAAAAGTAAAATTAAACTACTGGAATTATGGAGAATACTTTGAAAAACAAATTATTTCCTCAATTTCGTAGTTTTATGACTTTAAAGATTTGTGAGTTCTGGCCGAAAGCTTGCGGGAGCGGTCTAATCGGTTATGATATGACGTCTTTTAATAAAATAAAAGAACAATTTTTCCAAAACACTTAATACCTACATATGTATAGTAATAACATTTATATCATGCATCGCTTTCAGACCTAATAACTAATAATAGGCCACCTGTCATTGCTATTATTGTCCTAAACGAATGTTTTATAGGTATAGTGCCTAATATTTTATGTTTGTTTGGTTTTTAAAAAATTTTGTCTCCACCGTATTGATCGTTAAAGGTAGGTATAAGCCCATTTCGCCTGGATTTATTTTAAGAAACTCAACATTCCTGAAATATATGTAATATCCGCAATTAGCATAGACATCAAAGCTATTCGTATCACTCCCTGTTTTGCCTCCCCAATTACCATAAGGATATGTGCACTCATCATATTTAACTGGCCTAGGTGAACGAACTAGGACAATGAAAATCTCTGAGAAGCGCACAACAGGCTCACACAATTCTCCTTGAAACGCCCAGACAGTCGTATTATAAAACCCCCCCGCAAACTTTTCATGTTTTCTTGTGGCTTCATTTAAGAGGTCTCTTAGAAAAATTCGGTTTACCAGATAGCAAAGTGACACCGCCTGCAAATTTGAATCGGCATGAGCTCTTCGCTGAGAGAGGGATATCAAATTATCTAGAGCACAAGTTTACCCGACCAACTGAGTTATTGATTTAACATTTATAGCAGGTAGTCGCCCGAGGGCTGCACCAACGGATGAGTTTTCATTTTAGAACAACTCGACGACAGCCTGTGAACATTGTTGCAATTAACCAACCTATGGATTTTTGTTTACGCGTACGAGGCCAACCGCAAGCGGTGTAGCATATTCAATTTCACCTTCACCCTTTGACAATTGATCTAGATGCAACAGTTTACGCAAATTAACAGGGTAAGGGATTTTCGGCGAGATTGATTAAAAATTGATTTTTTTGTACATTTCATACACCAGCGGCGTGCTATCGACGAGATAAAATCGAGAAAGGTCAGTTTGTTTAGATAAAAGGCAGGTTTAAAGTTGACGAACATGATTCAGTAGAAGGCAGAGCTTACGGCAGGCGGCAGCGCAGGAAATTGATAACGAGCTCCTTAAGCCAGTTAAAAGATAAAGAGTTTTCTTCAATTTTATCGACTGGCTGCAGGCAAAGAATAGCCCCAATAGGAGCTAGCCGCGGTGTGCTCACTCTTACGTGGAAAAAAACAAACAGATCTTCACAGCGTGTTTTCGCGCAGGACGCTAAATAGAAGGTTTTAATTGTATTTTATAGAGCGTAAATTACCATTATTTCTGAAGCAAGAAATTCCAATTCACCGCAAGAAGTTGGTCAGCCAGCATCCGCAGTAGATTGTCATTGACATTTTCTCACACACTCGTAAAGTGCCAGACCGAGATTTTCCACAAATACGACTTTTCCCTTGACTTTCACTTGCGTCCGGCTGTTGTGGCTAGTCGGCTATGATAATTTTTAGGCTTGAGTAATCCATTAATTCAAATTTATGAAATATCTTGAGAAAACTCCACGAAAAAAGGCGTGTTAGCAAGGGTGCGGACGTAATAATTCCGAGCCCTTCTCGCTCGCACTCACAGGACAGAACCACGGGAAAGCAAGACACTGCATCGATGTTACCTCCACTCAACTGGCACAATTTATTGAACGTTCCTCCCCCGGGCCGAATTATTAATTTGAAATTGTTCTTATCCGAGTTAAACACTTTTCACAAGCTTAAAAATCGTTTTAAAGACTTTATGCTCCTATTTATATGATAATTAAACGGTTTCTTTTTGCAATTTCTCCACTGAAGACGGGCCACAGACACAACGCGAGGGCGAATCCCAATTCGCTCTTCGAAGACTGTTCATTATTCGAGTTCGCCTAAGGCCAGTTGGGAGACATTTCGAAAAAAATATTCACAATCGATCATTCTAATAAACAGCAAAATCGAACTGTCTGTATTTAAATGCAACATTTACAAAAAAAAAACATCGAAACGGTAACATGATATTCTTTAGAATGACTTAATTTTATCTATTTTAAATGCTTTCCTTTGGTGGAAAAAACTTGTGTATTCATTCAATGCATGTGGCAATTTCGAATTTTTCACTTTATTCATTTAGGCAGTACCAATTATTAAAGACATTTCCAGTTTGGAAGTTTCTTCACCGCTACCGCTGTCAAAAGTGTCGGTGTCAGAAAATTGAGGTGTCAAATTCTTGGTTTATTAAATTTTGGTAAGTTCGCTTTAAATAACGAATATGGGATTAAAATAATTGAAATAAAACTTCAGGCAAAGTTAAAACAACAAAATGGCAAGCATTGCAAACAAGAGTTCGGCACTTCTGCAGAGTGAGTTACGAAAAACTTTGGAAGGGAAGTGAACACGCGCATTATGTAATTTTCCATCTTTTTTATTTCAAAGATATGCTGACACAGGCTCGTCCGAAATTAGATGTATTCTTGAAATACGCAAAAGTCGAGCTCACTCCACCAACTCCTAGGGATATTCCAGCTATCCGGGACGGTTTCAGCCGCATAATTAAAGGAGCCCGCACGGGAGCTTGGAAGAATGTTTCTGTCAGGGAAGGCTGGCTGAACACTTTGGTGACTATTGAGGTCCTCTGTTGGTTCTATGTCGGCGAGTGCATCGGCAAACGCCATTTGGTTGGCTACAACGTATAATTACAAATAATATTCCAGTGGAATTCGCATATAGGAAATATACCGTAAAAGTCTAAATTTGTTTCTTTTTAAAGTATGCGAGTAATCGCCCTATTATGCGAACCTTTAAACTTTAAGACCATGAAAGCATTAAATTAAATCTATCTTTATACCTTTCCCCTTCCCCAAAGATAATTTAAAATTACAGATAAATTATTAGCAGTGTTCCGGATCTAAATAAGAATAATGCATCTGTTCTTCAGGACCAGGACGGATAAAAGATGAAATTTTGGTAGCATTAGCTCTTTCCTATAATCTTTAAAGATTCTCAAGGTCATTCGAAGGTATTAACCAAAGACTATAACTATAAAGTTATAAAGTCTTTGTATTAACACTTTCTAAAACCAAAAATATGCAACTGAGCTTAACATAAGTAATAAATTAATCGCAATGAAATAACTTCACGAGTTTTACAGTTAACCCTCAAGAGATCATTATCGAATCCGCAGAAGTTGTTTGGGTATCAAATTGATACCCCTCATTAAAGGTCTACCTTTATACTAAACCTAACAAATAAATATCCCGAATATTGTTATATCAATCAAACAATTACGCACAAAAAATTAAATTTGGATACAAATTTTATTCACCTTGAAGGCTCATGTGTAGCGTTTTAAGTAAAAAAGCGTAATATGCCACAATCAGTTATAATTGGTCAACCAAATAATCATTGGATTTACAGATTCTTATATGAAAATATATTTTTTTTTCTAGTAATGGTTATTGAGCGTCCAAACAATATTAATGTTACTATATTAATTGAAATCGTAATATGCCATTAAATAAATTTTAAAACGGCTGGACTCTAAGCGCGCTAATTTTAAGCAGTTACCAATTCTCTTAAACGTAGCATCCAATCTCAAATAATTTGTCAGTGAAAAGTTGAGCCATTTGTCTAGACAGCTATGATCGTTCGCCGGATTACTAATGCGCCTGTCTGCCTGAGTGCCCCTTTCTATTTCCACCACCGTGAGTTTTCTTTACCTATTGTTACTGTGCGGGCTGAGCTGCTAGGTGTAAGCGGGGCGGTGGGGAAACACAATTTTAATGTAATTTTAAATTTAAACGTTAATTTGAATTCAAACTTAAATCTAATCAAAATTAACCAACCTTCTTCATTATAATTACCTTATCTTGATTTAATCTAACTTCATCCTGATCAGTTAGTTTTATTTTAGTTTAGTTTAGTCATTGCAATAGTTGGAAATGTTTAGCTGCGCACTCATGTCTTTGGATTGTTGAATTGTATCAGAAATAAATAAATAAATAAAATAAAAAAACATTTTCATTGAGAAATTCCTTGACAAGCGCATAATGCTCATTTCTGTAAATGGCACTGACATATAGAAATGGACTACTCGTCCCATACAAAATGCCTATATCGAGATGGTGCACTTTCTCGTTCCCTCTTGCTCACACCATTAACGGATTTTGAGCAGTCAGCTGTGGATTCGAATTGTTGTCAAATGCATTTTTGGGGCATTAGTCCATATTAATTGCATAAATCCATCAAGTAATTACACTAAAAATTATTAAATAACTCCTTTTGTATCTTAAGTCCCTTTAAAGGAATGAAAACATGAAATTACCCCTTTTTAAGATATAGTTGAATTTTACACAATTTCTAAGTTTTTTGCAGAAATTATGTAATTAAATTATGAAAATCAGTCTTTTAGTATCCCATAAGGCAAATTCTTTTCATTTTATGTCTCATTTACCGGCAAAACTGGCAGAAAAACCACAAAAAAACTGGGCGGCGTAATGCGGCGAATAATTTGGGAATTAATTGCATTTATGTCCTTTTAATGTAACTAAATTAAGTGGAGATTACAGCAAAAACACAAAAGTGCTCTAATTATTACTTTTGAGTTCTTAAAACAAACGTTTAGCGATATAAACCGCATATCCAGAAGAGAGCATTTCAACGTTTTGCTGAGGATTTTTCAATGAAAAATGTCTTATTCCAGAAACTTATTGCTGCGAAATTATTTGAAATTTAATGCTACATTTAGGGGAATTAGATTTAAGCGTGCAGGCTACAAATAATAATAATTATAATTTTAAAATTTACCGCCTTTTGAAGGCGCCTATCTCGCCTAATGGGAAAGAAATAGACAGATATATGCTTCCTATAGCTGAACTCTCCTTAGGTGAGAACTGTCAAAAGGGTGCACCATTTGAGACAGCAAATCGAGTAGTCCATTTCTATATGTCAGTGGTAAATGGAAAAAAAAAAACAGAGGAATTATGAACAATAACTTTGGTTAAATTTGGGAAAAATATAATAGATGGACTAGGAACAGTTAATATAGTGAGCAATGGTAAAATATCTCAATATTTCCATCTTGAATAGCATACAGCATACAGCACCTAGGCCAGGGTTGGACTGGCTATACAAATTCCACCGGGAAGTTTTGGAATACCGGCCCATTTTCTCTAACAAAAAAAAGTGCAATGCTTAGGAGAAATCACATCTTTATTAACATTACTATATAAATTATTAAATTTTTAGAAAATTAAGGACTACCCTTACATTATCAACTACAATTAACATTTCTTTGTTTCCGTTCATAGAATATTCGCATTGAACTTGTGTCAATGACAACATCAGCACAACTTTTATCATTTTAAAGACGTTTTTGTAAGCCTGTTTATATTCATGCAATAGTTAAAGCAACATACTAATCAATTACATTTACTCATTATTTCTGGTTCCGCCCCATTAATTTCCAAATTATAATTTGCAACAACATATTTTTTATTTTAGAAAAATTTTTCTTCAATTAATTCATAATTCATTTCTCCACAATGTCTTCATATTCATTGCAAATATTGAACATCATTAAACAGCTCTTCGTTCCTTAAAGTCGTTCTTAAAGTTTCTTTTTCAAACTTTTCTATATTCCGATTATCAATTTCCTCTACGGTTTTATTTGTTTACTTTTTTTCTGATTACAGGTTAGTTTAATTTTACATAAACATATTATATATTGTTCATTTCAATTTCGTCATCAGCTGAATAGTTTTCAAAGTTTTTTTTATATTGTAATCATTTTTCAACGGTCGATTGTTCACCGGGCCCGTATCGCGCAATACGACCGGCCTATCGGGAACAGGAAACCTCCAGGCGTCCCGGTGGGCCAGTCCAAGCCTGCACCCGAAGAAGATGATATAACGTAATCAACTCTGCATAAAAATCATCTGAACTGAACCACTTGGTATTTCAAGACTTATCCAGACCTTTCTAGAAGTAAAATACAGTATAGTGCCAGAAAATTATAACCACTCTAACAAATTTCAAAATTTGAACTCTGATTACATTTTTCTCGCCAACAATCAAACAGATTAACATTTCCTTGCCGAGTTGCAATCTTTCCTCCTCTGTTATCATTGTTTGAAGAATAAGTAATCGTTACGTTACGAACCAATATGCAATATGCAAAAGTATTCCCCCATTTGTTTATTCCAGTTCTATCAAATATAAATATCAATAAACAAATTTTCATGTTTCCAAGAAGTATTACATGGTATACCGTTTCACTTAACGCCGAAAGCATAAATAGTTGCATCGAAGAAAATCGCGGAGATTAACAAGTGTTATTAAAAATAATGGCGAGTATACTAAATACTAGAAATATTAAATTGCAAAATATGTGAATTTAACCTTAATTTAATGTTTATCTTAAACGTGTACGAATATAATAAAGTTTTTTTCAAAATAAAGTATGGAAGTATAAATGTTGGTGGTTATAATTTTTTGGCACTATACTGTACATTCTAGGATTGGTTTTACTGAAAATCGATTGATTTAACAAAATTTCGTTCATTTGTAAATATGCCGCAATAAAATAAAACTCGTTCTACAAGAGCTTTGTTGATTTGATCCGGCCGGAATAAAGAGCGCATTAATTCGATTTCTAGCTTAACTAAAACTCTCATGTAAACGAACCAACTACCTGATAAGACCTTTCCAAGCAGTTCCAGTACCCTGGATGTTGGAATATTGTCAGATGTGTTTGTTTTGTGTTTGTTCACCTCGCTTCGCTACTCGTGTTCGCATCCGCGCTTTAAAAAAATTTAGTTTGTGTAGAGTTTACATGCGGCTCACTACGTCGGAAATTCAAATTTTGTATTCGCCGAAACTTGATCCTCGCTTAGTAGATCTGCTTTAACTCGGCTTTCACAAGTGCCATCATCGCATTTTCGCACTCACAGCCATTTATTTTTTGCAGTGTACAGTTCAAAACAAAAGAAAAGAACAACTATTTCGGCCCTGTCCTGCCTAAGCAGCAGAGCAGGCCATTTTCCTTTTTTTATTTAACAGTACTTTTTTGGTTCTGCTTTTGCAAAAGTGTGCAGTTTCCAGTGAGAAGGCGTCGAGTTAGCGCGAAGTAGCGTCTTTCCGTATTATTGTGTATTGATACAGTTGTTTATCGGTTGAATTTGAAAGGTCAGCGTTATTCTTTTTTTTTAAATAACCATTTTTAAAGGCACTTGATCACTTAATTGAAGATATTTTCTATAGGTAAGAAATGGACAGTGGTCAGCAAGGACGGGGACAGGGACGAGGACGTTCACAACGTGGTGCCGGGAGAGCTACAGCCCAAAACGTTCGTCAAGGTGCTCGAAAGCCTGGAGAAAGTCTTGGTCAAGCGCAACAGGTAAATTCAGTATTAAACACTTTGAATTCAAACAATTGAGCATTAAATATGGTATTCAGCCGCCCCAATCGGCATGGGGCAAGCCACAAGGTCAAACCCCTGGGCCCTCGATGCAACAGCATCAGGGTCAAACCTCTTGGCCGCAGCCAGGTAGTTCAAGTGGGCCTCGTCCCACTGGACCCCCACCATTTTTAGGACGGGGCGCGAAAAATCAAGCACAGCAAGAAATCCAACAGCAGCCACAGGAAAAACCAAGGCAAGAAGTTTTAAGAGAGGCTTCGAGGGGTATGTATACCTAAATAGTTTATAAATATTGAAATTTCCTAACTCTTAAAAACAATAGCTCCTGCTGCGGCTGGAGATGCTGCCCGCGGTGCTATACGAGGCAAACGTGTTATCAACGAAATTATAAAGAGCAAGCCGGCAGAGTTATTGACCAAAAAAGGCAAGAGTGGAATGCAAGTTGGTATTCAAGCTAATTATTTCCGCTGCTTGAAGAAGCCAGAATGGTCTATTTATCAATATCGTGTCGACTTTTCGCCAGATATAGATATGTTCCGTATAAGAAAAGCCCTTATCAGAGAGCATAAAGACCATTTCGGTGGTTATCTTTTTGATGGTAGCATGCTTTTCGCTACAAAAAAATTGACACAGGAAAAGCTTGAGTTAACTTCGAAAGACCGTAATGAGGAGTTTGTCAAAATAACAGTTAAATATGTAGCCCAGATCATGATGACGGATGGCCAATCTGTCCAAGTATTGAATTTGATTTTGCGTGGTGCTATGGATGGACTTAAGCTTCAACTTGTTGGAAGAAACTTTTTCGATGCAGCTGCTAAGGTATATTGAATTCAATCTTCCATAGTTTTATTTATTCTACATCTTATGTGAAGAATAGCTTTATAGTTTGCCCTAAATTGGAAGGATCTGAGGAATTTTGCGGCGGTCGGATATAGTTTCCAAAATATTCCACTTTTAATTTTAACAAAATATTAAAATTAGAAGTGGTCATCCAACGCAAAATTCCTTTATTTTGTACAATTCCACTTAAATGCGATCAATATCCCTAAAGAACACTACTCTTCATTTTAATATTTTGTGAAAATTAATAATTGAATATTTCGGAAATTACAATCGAAAACACTGTGTGATATTCCACACCAATCATCTTAATCTTAAGTTTTAATAGTATATTGTGCAACAAGAGCGTAAAGTAGCCAATTGCGCAAGAGTTGCACATTCTATTTTTCCCTCAAACAAATTTTTATACAACGTATCAACTGGATCAGATAAAGCCATAATTAGTAAAGAAATAACTCTTAATTATATTAGAGACCTTTTGTAGTTTTTCCTTTATTGTACTTATCAAATTTCTTCACCAAGTCCTCTGTTCTAATTGACGACGCACCCCCCGTACGGTGTATTTTCACATTATGAAATTGAAATTTAAAAGACCTTATTTCTTTGCTAATCGTTTTTTATCGGTTATAAAGAAGTGGTTCAAAATATCGTTATAATATTTTAAGTTATATCTTTTAACCCGTTTTCAAGATAATAATGTCAATTTAATGCGTTTTAAATTACTGAGAAAGTTAAATGTAAGTAGATAAGAACATACATTGTTTTTGGCAATATTAGGTGCAATTCTAGTGATTGATGCAAGGGATTGTTTCTAAAATGGCAGAAGATAAATTAATAAGATTAAGCTTCAGTGTCATTTTTTACTTAGAGATGGATAAAACTTTATCTTAAACGTAACACTCCTTATCTCGAGATATCACAATGGGCCTACTTTGGTCTAAGTGCCTTAACTAACAGCCAATCCAACCTATTTCGAGAACTAAGAATATTCCTTTTTTTATTTCTTCGGGCTCTGATAACCGTTTGCACTACGGCCAAATTCCGTCCAGTTTTTAAAAGAATAGTGATTAAGAAGTGAAGATACTTTCTTGTTTAGACTGTTTCTAAGAATTGTTTAGATTGTTTCTAAGAATTTGTAAACACATGTGGTGAAAAGGTTCGAGAGGTAGCAGCTTATGCTTATTTTTTTTATTATTTTTTTTTTTTGCTGTCTTTATTTCGTTGGATTAGGAAGGCCTCCGACTGCGTATTGTGTTAACATCTATTCTTAAGATTTGTAACCTTAGACAAATAAATTTGTAGCCTGAGTCCCAGATGTAAAAGATGTGAACAATTGTTTTTATCTTAAGGTCTTTTCTAAATTTTTAGTTCGCTAGTTCGCTAAATCACGCAGTCGGGTATTTTTGGTTTTTTAATTTACTTCTTTTTTTTTATTATGTTTTAAGTTTGTAGTTTAATTTTATTTAATTATTTTATTAGATTTCCATCCCCAACTTCAGAGTCGAGCTCTGGCCTGGTTACACAACATCGATCAGACAACATGAGCAAGACATTTTACTGTGTGCTGAAATTACACACAAGGTTATGCGAAATGAAAGAGTTTATGATATTTTGCAAAAATGTATCCAAGAATCACGGAACTATCAAGATGCATTCCGTCAAAAAGTAATTGGTAAGTACATATAATTTGAGTTTTGTGAATTGTTATCAGAACGATAACAAGTAAATTATTCAGGACGTTGTAATATTTCATGCTAAGTTTTTAGTATTCTATTTTTATCTTAGGGATATTGCAAGCATATAAAACAGAAACAAGATATTAGCTTAATTTTACTTTCTTTTCAGGTATGGTTGTGTTGACAGATTATAACAATAAAACATACAGAGTCGACGATATTGATTTTGAGCAAAATCCTAGCTCAACTTTTCCAACGCGGGACGGTAATATTACTTACCAAAATTATTATACAAAGGTAAATTTGTGGCACTATTTGATAATTTCTTATAATTATTCTTATAATTATTTATTTATTTAATTATCATATTAAATTGCAAATAATTGAGTCACTATTTTTGGAAGTGGTATTAGTCCACTTTTTGAAAAATTCATAAAAGAACTATCTGCACAACGAGATTTAATTAGAGAAGTTGTTAAAATAATATATTAAAAAAAGTGGACTTATACAACTTTCAAAAACTACTGGCTCAATTATCTCTTCTTAAATCAGAAATATAATCTGAGAATCACTGATCCTAAACAACCTCTCCTGGTCTCGAGATCAAGGGAACGTGATCTTCGAGCTGGTCAATCAGAATTTATTATGCTTATTCCGGAACTCTGCCGTGCGACTGGTGTGTCTGAAGAGATGCGTAATAATTTTCAGTAAGTACACTATTTTTGGAGCGGAACATTTCACATTCTCAATTTATATTGTTTTAACTATTATAAAACTTATTGCTTTCTTATTATTTTTTAGGGCCTGTCCGAATCCAAGTCTTCGTCTTCGTCTCGTTATGACAGTTCATGACGTCACACCGAGCTAAGCTCTGTCCGAATTCATGACTATGCTGTGAGCTTAGCTACGTAGTATAACAGTTTAGATTACTTTGCTTGATTAGCGAGTCAGGGCCTGGGTTGACTTCGTGAGACAGAATGAGAAAAATTGTAGGAGCATTCCTTGAATACTGTCGAATTGTGCATTTTTTGTTTACTTTGATTAATTTAAAATATCAAATATCGAGCTAAGCAAACGAATTCGAACGGGTTAGCTTTGTCTTCGTCTTAATTGGAATACTAGATCAGCTTGTTTGTTGACGTCATAAACTGTAATAACGAGACGAAGACGAAGACTTGAATTCGGACAGGCCCTTAATATCGATGATACGGAAATAACATGCAATTTTTATTTAATTTAATTTTTAACCTCGTATGTACCTTTCTAAAAAAGCGTTTAATTTCGATGCGATATGGTATATTGGATTTTCCAACAATAATTGGATCCAGTCTGTTTGCTGCACTTATTTTGTATAATTTCATGCATCTTAGATGTTTACCTTTTTCATAGCCACACGGTGAACTAAGGGTTGTTTTTATAACAAATAACTAATTTCGCTTGGTAACTGAACATTAATCAGTTAATATTAAAGCTAAAGTTGACACTTACACTTCAAAGACCAATACCCATACAAATCCGCAATAACCAATAATATTTATTTAACTTTGCTCTATCGGTAGCTTTAATGCTCCTAAAAATACCAAAGATATTCGTCTTAATAGAAGGATTGAATAGGCAGCTAATCTTACTGCATAAATTGTAAAAATTTCCTACTTATAGAACCATGAAAGCTTTGTCGGAGCATACTCGTCTTAGCCCTAGTGCACGTATTGAACGTCTTAAGGCTTTTAATAGACGTTTATATGCTACCAAACCAAGCATGGAGCACTTACAGGCTTGGAATCTTAATTTAGACAAGAATCTCATCGAATTTTCAGGGCGGATTCTGAATCCCGAACCTATTATATTTGGAGGTAATAAGAGGTAAAGCTTTCTATTTATAAAAGATAGTATGTATTAAACAATTAAATTTATGTAATTTAGAGTATCAGCAGGAGAACAAGCGGACTGGACTAGAGAATTCCGTAATAACTCTATGTTCAATGCCATGGAATTGATTCGTTGGTTTGTAGTGGTACCAACAAGAAACCAAACTGAAACGGCTGAGTTTGTCAAATGCATCAAGAGAGCTGCTGGTGGAATGCGAATGAATATTGCAGAGCCCAGAGTGTATTATATTAAAATCTTAAATATATTCAATTAATATCATATTACTTTTAAGTATTACTTTGGGAGATGATCGAAATAATAGCTACGTTACAGCTCTCGAAAAATGTTGTGCTTCTGACCCACAACTTATAATGGCAATTGTGCCAAACAACAACGCCGAGAGGTAATTGCATTTAGCCCTAATATAAGTTTTTAATTAAACATGTTTATCTTCATTTTACAGATACAGTTGCATTAAAAAGAAAACTTGTGTTGATAGAGCAGTACCATCTCAAGTAATCGTCCAGAGGACCATTGCACCTCGTCAGGGAAAACCGCCTAGTGGACTTATGTCGGTGGCAACTAAAGTTGCCATACAAATGAACTGCAAACTGGCTGGTGCGCCTTGGATGGTTGAGCTTCCAATATCAGGATTAATGACTGTTGGATTTGACGTCTGCCACAGTGCTCGAGACCCATCTAGATCCTATGGAGCTTTAGTTGCTACAATGGATATGAAAAAGTGCACTCGATTTTTCAGTTCAATTTCCGTACACACTAAGGGGCAAGAATTATCTAATGAAATATCGACTAACATGATCAAAGCTTTGAGGCAATTTCGTGAGGACCATGGCACTTTACCAGCTCGTATTTGTTTTTTCCGTGATGGAGTAGGTGAAGGCCAATTACACCAAGTTTTTGAAACTGAGGTCGCTAATTTGAAAAAACGTCTCGATGAAATTTATGCTCAAGCTAATGTACAAGGAGGCTGCAAATTAGCCTTCATTATTGTGTCGAAAGGTATAAATACGCGTTATTTTACAAACGGTCAAAATCCTCCTCCAGGAACTGTTGTTGACGACGTTATTACTTTACCCGAGCGATACGATTTCTTCTTGGTATCTCAGTCAGTTCGCCAGGGCACCGTATCACCAACTAGTTACAATATTATTCATGATAATATGGGTCTCGATGCAGATAAGTTGCAAATGTTAACTTACAAAATGTGTCACATGTATTATAATTGGTCAGGAACTACACGAGTTCCTGCTTTATGCCAGTACGCACATAAGTTAGCGTACCTAGTAGCACAGTATCTCCATCAGAGTCCTTCTGCACTCTTGGAAAAGCAGTTGTACTTCTTGTAAGAAGTTTGTTTTTTCATTACGTAAAGACAATGCATTTACTTTACTTTACTTTATAAAAAAAAAAAAATGAATTTGAATTTCATTTTTAGTTTATGTAAAATCATAAACATATTTTTCTTATTTACTATGACGATTTTGAATCCACCTGAAAGGTGCTGATAAATGAATTTACTATGATTCTATTCAGGAATTTCCAGCAGAGTTGATTTTCAGTTATGAATATACTGCCGTTTGTTTTACCTTTTTACATTTATTTGTTCATATAAAAACGAGTTTATATTTGAAGTATTTTTATATTATAACCCTGAATAAAATTTATTACATTTTTAAAGTTTTCTTTGATTTTTTTTTTTACTATTGTAACGCTAGAGAGAGCACATTAATATAGATTGCAGCTTGTCCGTTCCTTACATTGCCCGAGTTATCTATTTATTTGATATGATAGTTCGCTGATGTTTTTTTTTTGATTTATTATTGATCTACTGACATGAAGTATAACGCGTATATAAATATGAAATGGTGTAAGTATGTATGCATCGAGGTGAAGAGTATACGTATATTATATCCTCTGTGGTGCAAATCTCATTCCGATCGGTTGAAACGTTAAGGGCAAATTAACAAACAGACTCCCTTTCACATTTATAATATGTTACATATAAGTATTTGATCTTTCGAAAACTAGAGGTACGTATAGTATTTAGAAATGTAAAGTACATTAATATACATGATTGAAAGGGTACATTTTCTGTACCCCAAACCAAAGCTATGTATGAACATTTTCCCAATTTCCTTCGTTCATTTTTCTTACGCACATTGCAAGGAAATTTCGCCCCTATTGGTGAATCTGATTATGATTATAAAAAAAATATTCGAAGCGAAAGTGAAATTCATTCACCTGAACACAAAAAATCAAACACTTTTCAGGGTCAAGTATATTGATTCAAATAGGGCCCAGTTAGTTGTTTAAGGAACAATTTCAAATTTGTTTAGAAGTGTTTTTCGTCAGTTAACCCTTTATTACCACAGACTAAAGACTAATCAGAAGTCCCATCTAGAACAAAAAATCGTTCTATGAAAGAAACATTTCTCAATACGACAAAATGGAGGCAGATTATATAGGTTCACATGCATTATGTACCTACTTCATATTTATGTCTTCTTTTAGCTAAGTTTTCGTATTCAATTATCTGCGAATTGGCAAAATTTGTAAAACGGAAATTAAAAATATCCAAAAGAAATCCAGAAATAATCTTCTTGGACTTCTTCTGGATATTTTTAAAAATTCTGTGAAAAGGCAATTTGTAAAAGTAAAAGGTTTCTATAAAAAAATTATAATGTTAACATTTTATTGTAGTTTTGGTGATGTTTTTACTGTAAAAAAGTACCGTACTTCTAAAAGATTGCCCTCCTGTTATCTACCTTCAAATGTTCCTCCTTACAGCTTTGGCCTTCAATAAATGATATTTTTTAAATATTTTATAACAATATTTTGAATCATGTGACTTAATGAATGAAAAAATTTCCCAATAGATTTTTAACTTTGATTCAGTCATGTTCATATACTTAATTCCACATCGAGCTATCAATAGTGTAATAAAAGATTAAGACCCAAATTCCAGTGAAAAATGTTTCCCTTAGCTCGCTACATTCCCTAACACTCAAACTAACGTATAGCTACATAAGGCGCTGTCGTTGAGTATATGCCCTTGTTCATCAGTTCCTCTGCAGTGGGATTTGATTTATTAAAAATCTGTAGACTGAAAGAGGGACCACATTTTTGTCCTAGATGGGACTTCTGATTAGTCTTAATTCTGTGCCTTTACGCTCGTCGTTCTGTAGCGACAATACAAATAATTTTTATTTCATAGCAAAGGATAAAACCAAGCCGTTGGTTTAAATAGAAAGTTCTCTATGTATGTACCTATTTTCCTACAGAGAGGACATCATTTGAGAAAAAAGCTTGTTACATCCATGTTAAAGTTAACAATTTTTAGATTAGATTTATTATTCGAAGGCTAGAAGGCAATCAGTTTGGTCTACTGCATTAGATCCGTAATTTTGAATGCTAAGCTTGACCTAAGTCTGATTCGATTAAGCTATTCACTTTCTATAACGTATTATAACATATGAGAAACGTTCGAATCGAATCGAAAGGAGTTTACAAATGCCTTTTTGAATAAAATTTCTTTCATAATGTTCCTAAAATGTTGATAACATTTCAGTAAACTTTGACTTTAATTAAATTTTGCGTTCCAAGTGTTATAATAGTTCGATTAGAAAAATTCAACGGAATTACTTTGACTTTATGTGCGGAAAAATTAATTAAAGTCAAAAGTAAGTAAAATAAATTTTTGAAAATTTTAGAAGTTTTATTCAGGAATTTTTATCCAAAAATGCGTGTAAATGAGGCTCAAAACTAGGTAATTGAATTATTTATCCTTGTCGCTTGCGTAGTTCTATGAATAATGATATGAAAAAAAAATAAAAAAAATTAATATAAAAATTCTTAAGCTTTTTTCGTCTTTTATTTCTTTCTTTCTTTTTTCTTTATTTACCCTTTGTTAAATTGATAACAAATTCAATTCTATCATTAACACAAGTACAAACGTCGCTAATTTTTTAATGGTTATTGTATTCTGCGAGTAATATGTTTATAATAAAATCACTGTTTACAGTAGATTACTTACAAATATTATAGTACTGTCTCTAAAGGTTTTAAATCTTTTTTAATATTTCTTTTCCAGTGTGTTATTGAAAAATTTTGTTGGAAATTAGAAAGAGATTAAAAGGCGTTAAATGTAACAATAGTTTATTAGTCAATTTTTCAATTACAGACGAGACCAAAAAGTTACAATTACGTAAGAAAAATTTCAATTTTGTTACAAAATCTCTTATTTTCTAGGTAACAAAATAAAATTATAAAACGATCTTAGGAGGGAGTATGCCAGCGTTTCACTTCTATTAATTTGGAAATACGCAGTCATTAAATTATGATTGTAAATTTTCTACCTATATCTCGAAAAATAAACGTTGATATTTGAATCTTTACACATTTTTTGGTTCAACTGTTCAGTCTTTAAATATAACAAAAATTGTGATTAATTCAAATAAAGTTTTCAATATAAAAGTATTTAAATAAGAAAGACATGTTTTCTACATAATGTAGATTTTAAAGACAAATGCTTAAAGTTCAGAACATAGACAGAAGCACTTTAATTAATTTCAGGGTACTTTTGCTCATAAACAGGGTTAATATAAATTTTAGGGCTCTATTTTCGTTGTCACTTGAATAGGGGCCTTAGTGGCGTACATGCACCAAACATTTTAATGTTATTCAAGTATTAAATCAATTACTATTGCAATCCCTAACGACTTACAAGAAGTATAGTTAGAATAGTGTAGGAATAACGACGTAATTTTGAAATATATGTATACAATTTGAGATGAAACCCTCTTAACTTCTTTTCACACCTGTACTGATGTTTCTAATACTAAAATGCGTATCTAATGTCTATGTTCTAATGTTTAAAGAGCAGGAATTAAAAAAAAATTCTCGCACATAAATAATAATAAATATAAGAACATAGAAAACATAAGAAAAATTTTCTATAAATTATTAATGCTGCTTTCCTAACATTGTCCAGCCATTTTCGATAAATGGCGGCCAAGTGAAATGACAGGTAGTCTGGCAATACCACAATGTTTTGCTGGCTGAAGATGAGAAGGCTTCCATTTTGCGCTCTTAAGCTGAATCGTCATTTTTTGTAGTAATTAGAAACCGCCGATAAAAGATTTAAAGCGGTGAAGAAGTGTGACATTGAGCGCAGTTGTTTTAAATGACCTAAATCCTTAAAATTCCTGTCGACCCGGGAAGGTTATTTTGTTTATGTTAATTTGTGTAGGAGTGTAGGTAAGGTTAGGCTTGGTGGGAATAAACAGTTTATCAAATTGTGGCGGACATTGAAAGCCATCGGAGTAACAGTGTTATTTGAGCTTCTAACATGGAGGAAGAGGATTTAGGAAAGGCACGCGGAGTCGGCCGGCCAAGCATCGAGAAAGTTCGTCAGGGCGGAAGGAGGCCCGGCGAAGAGCTACCTGAACAACCTGTAAGTACGGAAGTCGAGCTTTCCCTGCTTGTACTAAATATTTAACTTAACATTGACTTTCACTCAGTATTAACGTTTAATTTCACTTTTAGCAAGAAAAAAAACCCAAAACACATTCTTCGCATGAGTCCACTCCCGAGGAAAGGGGCTCAAGGGGCTCCCACAGTTCAAGAAGCTCGTCTCATTCAAATGAAGGTCAGTTAAAAGGGTCACCTACCGAAGCCGGACCTTCCAGAGAACCAGGCCCGTCCAGGGAGCCCTCTTCTTCAGACGCTAGGCGAAGAGACTCATCAGGTAAGTTTTTCTAAATTAAGGCCCTATTCTTGTGGTCACACAGTTTACAAAAGCAACTTTTGAATTGAAATTTCTTAATAAACTTCCTAAATTTTTAGTAAATTTAAAAATTATTATTTTATATTAAATTACTAGTTAGTTTATATATAACAATTTATGTTGATATATTTGTAGCTCACGCAGGGGGGGGAGACGCTCGCAGAGGAGATGCTCGCGGAAAGTTTGATGTGCGCAGTCGTTACGAGATTGTGCAATCACGACCGAAAAATCTCAAAAGCAAAAAAGGCAACTCGGGACGGGAAGTCACTCTTCTGGCAAACTACTTTCGCCTTCTCACAAAACCATCATGGAAAATTTATCAGTACCGCGTGGATTTCACACCAGAGCTTGAAGTCTTGCGTATGAAACGCGGAGCCCTTAACCAGCACAAGGCTATCCTTGGTGGATACTTGTTCGATGGAACCAAAATTTTTACAACTACAAAACTACGAGATGATAAGATTGAATTAGAGTCGACCAGTCCTACAACAGGTGAGATTTGTAAAATCACCATTAAGTTGGTTGGTCTAATTACCATGAGCGAGTGGCAGTCGTTGCAAGTTCTGAATATAATTCTGCGGCGTGCTATGGAGGGACTTAAACTCCAGCTTGTGGGAAGAAATTTCTTTGACCCTAAAGCAAAGGTACTATAACCATAAGCATTTTACTTGCATTTTATAAAAATGACTATAACCTTTAAGATTGATATACGTGAACATCGCCTTCAACTTTGGCCTGGGTACACTACTTCTATAAGGCAACATGAACAGGATATTATGTTATGCGCTGAGATAGCTCATAAAGTTATGCGAACTGAAACTCTTTGGGACATACTTAACAGATGTATTAATGAGAGTCGCCATGATTATCAAGACCTTTTCAAAAGGATGGTTCTAGGTAAGTACAGTTTGGCTTCCTAATCCAAGAACAGAAAAGCATATAGAACACATAAAGCAGATAATGCTATATGTTTTGAGCGGTACACAACAAATATGACAAATTTGTGCCGGAAACGCTTATCGATCCCAATTTTGAGAGACTGTCTAATTTCTGTGGTTTTTCTGGATTTCAAAATGTTTTCCGAAGCATTTTATGGTGGTAACAGCAGGAAAATTATCTAACTTATCAATGAATTTGTGGTATACATACATACACTGGCGAGCAACTGGTTAGGTACACCCTAATATTTTCATCTTCCTAGAAGCCGGGGAGGTATAACGAAACAAGTCGATAATGGTTTTATTACTTATGGAAATCCCAATCATAAAATGCAGTTTCTAGAATAATCACGCCTATGAGCGTTTACCTGGATGCATTTATCTAAATTTGTTCAGAGTTTTGAGAACTTATTAATTCATTTTTATCCAAAAAAGGGTTTTCTAAACTTTTGATTTGAATACAATGGAGTTCATGATAGGGGTGTAAATCTTCTTAAATAATAATTGCGAAATATTAAATTCCGAATTCAGATAATTCAGATGTTCGAAATTAGTAATATTTTCGTTTTTGTTTCAATCAAGGCACTTTATCTGGTCAACTACATGTGCATTCGCTCAGTTAAGTAATTTAGTATTTTAAATGTAAATAATATTTGGAAGCAAACGAATTGGGCGCTTAGTTGCTACATTTCGATAATCTCATATCCCACCCACTAAAAAACTTATTCCGAGTAAGTTATTGATTATTTTAACCCGGATACAAAATATTATTTTATACTGCTCCCAATTCTGCGAATTTTTGTTTGGACAGGTTTTAGGGCAGGTCAACGAATAAAAATTGAATCAGAAGGCCATGGCTTCGTCGGATAAAATTGTCCCAAAAATCAAAGTGGCTTTGGTTTAAATTAGCTATCAGACGGTTAAAGGACATCATCCGACTTTCATACATTTTTGGTCCAAATATGAAAGCGCCGGCCAAGAAAAAGAAATGCTATATTCTATTAGAACTTGTCCATCTGAGCATTTATCATTATGACACCAAAGTTGTAGGACCATTGTCCTTGGTTTTATATGAGTTTCAAAAATCTGCCTTTTCATACATTTTCAATTAAATAATCTTAGAAAAGTAAATGATATCTAATTTTTTTACACCTTTTAGTGCTTTTTTAACATCATTTTGCATTTTTGCATCTATTGTGCCTTAGAATATTCCTAAACCCGTTTTTACATTGAGGTTGTTGTTAAGAAATAAAAGAAAAAAATATCATTATCGTTCAATTCCAGAAAAAAATAAGTTCTGCCTTAACGATCACGTGGTATTTTAGCTAGAAAATCCCCAAAAAGTGATTTTCTATGTCAAGAATCGGTATACGTTAGAACCATTGCTGCTATTAATGTTCAAAACGTCATGTTACGGCAAAACATTACTTGTTAAAATAGCAACATTGCGTTGAAAATGCATGAAAAGGCAGATTTTTCAAATGTTAATTAAACCAAGGGCAATGTTCCTACAGCTTTGGTGTCATAATAATAAATGCTCAGATGGACAAGTTCTAACAGGATATAACATTTTTTTTTGTCGGCACTTTCTCGTGTGGACCAAAATGGATGATGTCCTTTATCGGCTCCTTTAACCGGCAGATAGGACTATTATTTGCCAGTTAACTTTGACAAATAAAGTGAAAAATAATTTTTTTTTCACGGCCAAGTTGATTTCCTATCCGAGGAAAAAAATCAGACGATTGAAAAATTGGCCCTGAATCGTTTAGGCTTTAACGCAACACCCTCTATACATATGTATATATTCAAAACATATAGGAAACAATTGTATCAATAATAAGATCGAATCCAACAAATAACGTATAATTTGTTATTTCAGGGACGACTGTTCTCACTGACTACAATAATAAAACATATCGTGTCGATGATGTAGATTTTAATTCAGACTGTAGAAAAACCTTCCAGCTCAAAAACGAAACAATATCTTTTCTCGAGTATTATAAAAAGGCAAGTTAATGAAAAGAAAATTTATTTCAATATTTGAAAGAACTTTTTTTTTTAGAAATATGATATTCGTATTCGTGATCCAGCTCAACCTTTGCTAATATCAATAGCGAAAGATCGTCAAATTCGAGCGGGTCAGAGTGAACTTTGTGTCCTTATTCCAGAGCTTTGCAGGGCAACGGGGTTGAATGACTCAATGCGGACAAACTTTCAGTAAATTTTAAGCAATATTTGTAGTGTCTTACATCATTACCGTTTTGCTTTCCTTTATTAGGTTAATGAGAGCAATGGCTGAACACACAAGGATGAACCCCCCGAAACGTATTGAACGTTTAAGAGCTTTTAATAGAAGACTGGCTTCAACTGACAAAAGTACAGAAATTTTAAACGAATGGAATATGAATTTGGATTCTCATTTGGTGCAATTCCGCGGAAGAGTTTTGAAACCAGAGAACATAGTATTTGCAAGAGGGAAAAAGTAGTGTAACAATTAACGAAAATTCTCAATTATAATTTGCCTTTTACTTTTACAGAGTTCCTGCAGGAGATCAAGCCGACTGGCAAAGACATTTCCGCGACAGTGCAATGTTTACTGTCGCCGAATTGAAGCGATGGGCAGTTATATTACCCAATAAAAATCAGCGCGAAGCCAGGGATTTCATAGAATGCCTTATTCAAGCTGCCAGAGGCATGGGCATGACAATCAGACATCCTCAAATGTAATTGACTGCGAGTAGAATAACAAATTGCATTTCTTCAACTTACCTATTTTTTAGGGTTCCACTTTACGATGATCGAACTCATTCCTACATGTCGGCAATTGAGAGCAGTTGTAAATTGGACCCCGAGATGGTCATGTGTATAGTTCCAAATAATAATGCTGAAAGGTAATTGTTTTAAACATCTTATTTTTTTATGTTATTTTAAAGGACTCTATTTTTTAAGGTATGGTAGCATAAAAAAAAAGACTTGTGTGGAAAGAGCAATACCTTCGCAAGTTATGATTGCGAAAACAGTCACTCCTAAGGGAGGAAATCCACGATCTCTTATGTCGGTGGCTACTAAGGTCGCCATTCAAATGAACTGTAAGTTAGGTTCAGCAGCGTGGATGATCGAACTTCCACTTTCTGGCTTAATGACGATAGGTTACGATTTGTGTCGAAGCACAAAAGATAGAAAAAAGGCATTCGGAGCTCTAGTCGCAACAATGGATATGAAAATAAAAGCGAAATACTTTAGTACCGTTGCTCCTTGCCATGCTAGCGATCAACTATCTAACGAAATGTCTGTAAGCATTACAAAGGCTTTACAAGAATACAGACATCAACATGGAACTCTACCAAATAGAATTTTATTATTCCGAGACGGCGTCGGAGATGGACAGGTTGGTCAGGTTGTCGCACATGAGGTTAATACGCTGGTGGATAGACTTAAATCGATTTATAAGAGTGCTAAAATTGAATCTGGACCGCGCTTTGCTTTCGTGATTGTTTCAAAGCAGGTCAACACAAGATTGTTCTCAGAGAGGGGCCAAAATCCTGAACCAGGAACTATAGCAGATGATGTAATTACACTTCCAGAGAGGTACGACTTTTATTTGGTGTCTCAGTCGGTTAGACAAGGTACCGTCTCACCAACGAGTTACAATGTCGTTTATGACAGTATGGGGCTGGAGCCCGATCGAATGCAAATCCTATCGTACAAAATGACCCACCTGTACTACAATTGGTCTGGCACTACTCGAGTACCTGCCGTTTGCCAATATGCCAAGAAATTAGCTACTCTTGTTGCACAAAATATTCACCAGCCACCGTCAAATGCCCTTGAAAGACAACTGTATTTCTTGTAAATATTCCTTTTTTCCTAGATTTAGAGAAGTCATTTTTTTATTCAAAATAATTGAAGTTTGTTCATTTTATAATTTTGAATTCATTTCTCATTACATTTATTGATAATAAAAGGTTGAAAGAACCAATACTGCCGATTACATTTATTACTGTGTTCGAGCGCTGCGAAATCAGTGTTATAATTTTTAAGAATATGAAATTCATTTCATTATGAATAAAACATTTCCGGCAATTTATGGCTTTTATTGCGAATGTTTCGATTCTTAGGATATGAAAATATAGCTGAAACTTTTAAGTTATGAAGTTGCTTAAAAGACTTGGAAAATATTGAGGATAAATATTTGGAAATGGGATCAAGAATCCGTTATTGCTTATAAGATCGCTTAAAAATTAGGGGAGAGTGGGGTTACCACGGACAGCGGGTAATTACGGATAGTAACGTTTTGGTGTTTCTTTACATCACGAAGTTATTTCATAAAGTCGTTCGATTGTGATTGATTTCGGGCAAAACATTAATTTCAGGTATTTTTATTACCAAAGCATTACATTTACAGAACTTGAAGACTGAAATGAATAGATTTTAAAAACTAACAAACTACAGTGAGGGCACGGCACGGTCGCTGGGCAGACTACAGAAGGATAAGAAGTAAATAAGCGTATTCAGGCTTTGTTTTGTTGTATATCTTATTGCATCGTTACACTAATTGTAAGTGCAAAATTTTCATTTTTATAGTTGCTCCTATGGCAATCGATTTTGTTGCATCTTATACAACGATACAATAGCAAATGCAAGGGTGCAAGGCCTATTTGCACCAAAGCGTAAATACCCATAATATAAAAACAGTGTGATACGAAGAAAATGCAAGTTTAAAGTCAACTCTGTACGAATGGAAGGGACCAGACAAAAATATGAGAAACAATCAAAAATTTAGTAATGGCAGAAATAGGGGATTTTGCCAAACTCCCATACGAATGGAAAGAATCAATTGTTATTCCCATTGAAAAAGTGAAAAACATGTTGCCAATGCAGGAAAGTTATTAGAGCGTTTCGTTGGGAAACAATTACAATAGCATGTGGAAGAAAACGATATAATTGAGTTGCAAAAGAGTTTTTGAGACAAATATTCTTGTGAAACTGCTTTAGTCTGTTAAGTGAATGGAAGAGAGCCTTTGATAAGAAGGAGATTGTAATTGCTCTATTTTTGGACTACAAACGAGCCTTTGAGTCGTTAGACCGTCAAGTGTTTGTGTTACTGAAGAAAATTCGAAGTAATGGCGTCAAAGGAAAGGAATGTGACTAGTTCAAGTGATTATTATTATTATTGTTTTGTTAGGGGAAGGGAAACAGCCTCAAGAGCTCAGACAAAACTAGTCAATTGCACTCGTCCCTACTCTATTCGAATTTCAAGTGTCCTCGCATTTCCGCCTATTGTCGATGATTTTTATGTATGGTCGTCCGACTTTGTACTTGTAGGAGATGTAAGGTGCTCCTATATGCGGCAAGATATCCGTGTCCGGAAGGCTGGTGCCTAGTCCAGCAAGCTCATCCGTTTTTTCCTTATCTTGGATTTTGCTATGGCCAGTTACCCAAATTAGTTTGATAGTTACCCTCTCTGCTAACTGGTTTAGCAGAGAACGGCAGTCGGCTACGACCTGCGAAGAGGTGCAGACATTAGCAAGTGATCTATTTGCAGCTGGGCTTTTAATAACCTTGTGGTAGCATCTAAAACGGCCACAACCTCTGCTTGAAAAACACTGTAGTTGTCGGGCAGGCGGAAGGATATTTCGATGTCTAGGTACATATCCGGAATAGATTCCGGCACCGACCCTATTTTCTATTCTAGATCCATCGGTATATATTTGTACCGGGTTTAATTGTCGGGGGGACCCTATCTCCAGTCCTGTCTGGCGGGAATGAGGGGATTAAACTGGCAGATGTACCGAAAATTTTAAAATGTCCTTGGATTTATCGTGTTAAGCCTTGCGGCCGCGGAAGTTGCAATTTGTTTGCTGTAGATCTCCGTAGATAGGAGGTGGAGAATAGCGCCTAAGTTGGAGTTGTTCTAAAGCCGCGTCCACACCAAAGAAACATTGTGAAAGAATTTTTCTACAAAAGAAATGTTTTTCAAAGTTTCTAAAAATGTTTAATAAATGTTTCGAATATATTTGAAAAACGTTTTCGACACATTTGAAGAACTATTCTACAAGAAATGAGAAAACAATTTGTTTCCGATTTGTTGCAGTGTTCAGTTTAAAATAATAATAAAATGTCTTCCTGATCACACGGCATTATTTTCTGCCTGTTACGTGGTAATGAACGTTTCTGCAAGGAAGATTAAAAAGAAAAGACTTAATTTGCAAAGAAAGTTTTTACAATGTAGAAGTGCTCTTAGCGGCTTTAGAAATTTTATGCGAATTTCTTCTAATGATTTTGAGCACCTAGTAGTAGTAGTAGTAATTCACTGACAAATATGCACTAAAACTATGGTTCAATTGATTGCAACACAATTCAAACATTCATTGTTTCCCAGCTCAAATGGAAAACACTGAGAAATGTTTTTGAAACGTTTTTGGGACATTTTAAAATATTTAAAAAATGTATCGGATACAATTTGTTTCAAAATTGTTTATGTTCTAATAAATGTTTCTTTGGTGTGGACGTGGCTTTAGAGCACCAGTTCTTAGCAGGGTGGTTGTTCTGTAAACCTTTTCTAAAGCCGATTGCATGCCTTCAAGGCCGACCATCATACTAGCACTCCGTTGATAGAATGGATCTAATTACGGTCACAAAAAGAAAGAGCCTTTTTGCTGACGATACACTATTGCGTATAAAGGGAAAAGACGCAATGGGACCGAAGTGTAAAATGATTGACGATCTGAATGAGTAAGTTTTTGAAGAAAAACAAGCTAAAATTAAATGTAAGTAAAACCAAAGCAATTATTTTCTACACCAATGCCGAGGTTAATCCTAAAGTAGATAGTACAGTTATACAGTGAACGAAATTAAGTATCTTGGTGTAACTATTGATAAGCATTTAAAGCTTAAGCAACATGTAAATAATATTTGCTCAAATATAACGAAGAAAATAGGTTTCTGGATGAACCAACTGCCAAATTGTAGCTAGTATTAATGCATTTATTGAATGAATTCGAAGATTGTAAAAGTTTGTTTACAAACTAATAAATAAAATTAAAATGTCTGCGGACCGACTTTTCCATCGGCTGATTATTTTTCAATTATTTTGATCTCCATTTGTCAAAATTAACTCACGAATATCTATCTGTTGATTTAAAGAGCAAATAAATTTATTCGTCTGTTAGCTATTTTAAATCAAGGACAAATTGATTATTGGGACAATTTTATTCGACGATTGAAAAATTGGTTCCTCAGCAAATACATTTTGAATCGTGCTGCTGCAACATTTTCAGTATTCAATATTATGCACTTTCACAAAGTTTCGAGGGCCGCTCTTTGGAGTTAGGTTATTCATACAATAAACAGCTGATCTTATCCAATATCTGTTTTATTAAAATTAGATATCATCCTTTACAACAGTTGTTTTCTCGGAGACATAAAGACCGTCCAAGAACTTACGGATATCCTTGTTTTTCACCGTTGTAGACTGTTGGATGAGCGCAGCTGATCCTGAAACAGCTTCAATGTCGTTACCCTCAACAATAAGTTCGTCTTTCTGTGCTGTTGAATTGACGACTGTAACTCCTGGTGACATCTTCACTCGGCGGATGTACTTCTCTCCCAAGAAGTTACGGATTTCAATAACTGAGTTGTTCTCAGAAGTGACACAGTTAATGGGGAAATGAGCGTATACAGCACGCATCTTGTACTGGAATCCCTTGGTTACACCTGATATTTACATTAAAATAAGCATTTATTGGAAGCAACAGAAAAGATTATATTACCTTTAATCATATTTTCTATGTGACTGCAAACTGTGCGAACAGCAGCCAGTTCCTTCTTGGTACCGAACCATTTTTCTACCTTCAGGATTCGGGGATTAATCAAGTAGATGTCCAGAGCCAAGTGCTTGAAACTTCGCTTTAGCGTACCACGGGGACCTGTGATGGTCACAATCCGCGATTTCACGCTCGCTTTAATATCTTTAGGGATCTTAACGCACTGATTTGAGTTGATCGTCCTCATTTTGCCACTGAAATTTAAAACAGGGAAACATTACTGAAAGTCCTTTGATTGATAAAGTTTCAAGGAAGAGAGATTTTAGAGTGCAATTTGAACGTAAACATTTCGGCCGACCGATTTGTCACTTTGAAAGCGTCTGGTATTTTGACCACAAATATTTATGTGGATTTAGATTATTTGAACTTTTATCAGTCGGCGCATTGCAAAATGCATACATTGCAAATTATAAATTCGAGGATGATTGGAAATTATTAATTGACAGCGAATTCACTCCACTTACATGTTACGGCACCGACCGGAAAGAGACTTGACATCGAAGAAGGATCACGAAATGCCAACAACGGCATTGCCATGCTTAAATTCGAAATTTTTGGGTAGGGTTCTTATTTTTCACGCATTATACAAGGAAAAATTGAGAAATATATTAGTTAAGGACGATAATATGGTTTATTTATTCTGAAAAATATGTTTTGCGGGTTAAAGGTGACAATAATATCATAATTACATTCAATTCTTACTACTTAAAATAAATTTAAGTATCATTTTACTCCCAATAAATTTATATAAATATTTAAATATGCGAAAACCTTTAATAACTACGGAACTGTTAACGTAGAATGCTAAACTGCATTATCATTTTTCGCCAAAAGAGTTGAATATTTCGAATTTTCGAATTTGATTTTGTTTTCCTGAAAGTGATTGGTATGCCTGTTATATTGACATCAAAACAAATGACATATAAGTTGACAACAATTGTGATCCGTAAATTTTTATCTGCATTTTTCCAGTAAAAACCGTATTGAGTTCGGTTTATTTAGTGCCGCAACAAATTAAACTGGTGAAATGGATAATCCAGATCGAACAGATTCTGTTAATCGAGACGAATTAATACTGCAGCAACAACGTCAAATTGAAAAAGAGGTTAGAATGTCCATTAGGGTCGTGCGGAAATAACGCTGACCAGTTTGTTTGTTTCAGATTAGTGATACTATACCTTTTATAAGTGAGCTGCAAACCGTCGAAACATTGGACAAAGAGTACACAGACGATGATATTTACGCATCGAAGGTACGAGACTTATGTGCTAAGTACAAATCAATTCGCCGGACTCGGCCCGATGGGAACTGCTTTTTTCGTGCATTTGCCTATGCTTACCTCGAATATTTGATAAGCAATCAAGAAGACTACAATACTTTTAAGGATCTTGCCCAGAAATCTAAAGACAAACTAGTCGAAATAGGATTCCCTCAATTCACACTTGAGGATTTTCATGAAACCGTGAGACATTGACACATAACCATCGGCTTTTATTAATTTTTAAAAAATTTCAGTTTATGGAAGTAATTCAAAAGGTAAGCCCGACTGAAACCAACTCCAAAGTGGAGCTTCATAAGCTCTTTAACGAACAAGGCTACTCCGATTATGTGGTGGTATACCTGAGACTCATTACATCCGGTCAGTTGCAAGAGGGTGCTGAATTTTATCAAAATTTTATCGAAGGCAACTGTACAATTGAAGAATTTCGCCACCAGGAGGTCGAACCAATGTACAAGGAGTCCGACCACATTCACATAATTGCCCTATGCACTGCCCTTAACGTAGGAGTTCGGGTGGAGTACATGGACCGTGGAGAGGGTGGGAAAGTCAAAGCGCATGACTTCCCCGAAGGAGTCGGACCAAAAGTATTCCTTCTTTATAGACCAGGACACTATGATATTCTTTATCCAAATTAGATTTTTAGTAACGAATGCTGATTTAGAAACCCTAAGTTTCCTTCCATGTTCTTTTTGTATAAATGAATTAACCTAATAAAATATACCGACAATTGTGACCATTGGCTTTGAATAACAGTCATTTATATCAGTGTGGATAAAAATCAAACCGCATTCAAAAATCTGAACATCTCTAAAACTATTTAAGTAATATTAACTTTTCCTCCCATTATCAAAGCGATTTAATCTGTGCATAGTTAATACTTAGTTAAATACCCTTTCGGCGAGAATTTGTCTGTATTTTAGTGTAAAAATTTAGCGGAAAAAATTATTGCAGTAACGCGACGACTAAAAACAAGCGTGAATATAAAATACTATAAGTAAATATTATTTATGACTTAAGTCATGGTACATGGAACTTGTACACTCATTAAGAGTATTAAGGGTTAATCGAAAAAAATTTAAAATGTTAGAAAAGTTAGCTTCGCAAAAAATAATTAACGTTAATTTATCCAAACCAAGGCTTCTTTGAAAGTTCATACCTTTTAGTTTATGAATAAGAAGTTTCAAAATTTGTAGCATCCCCTACTGCTCTGCAATTCCGAAAAGGATCCAAAACAAATATCGCTTTGGATAAGGCAGCAAGGAACTACTGTCTGCCATTCCTTATGTAAATCCTAATAAGAGCGAATGAGATCAAAATAGGCAGCCACAAAATGCTCATCTACAGCGCTCACACCGTAAAGAATAATGCGATTTTTTTTCAAGCGTTTTTAAAGGCGCAAATATGCTCACGAACACTTCTTGCAAAATCATCAAATCGTTTGGGTAACTGTACCAAGGTCGAATTTAGAAAAGGAAATACGTATGAGTATGATCTTGTTATTAGATCATCTTTGCTCACAATCGCTCACATCGCTACCTCGCCCAAAATCTTTACGTTTTATTGTTTTATGGTTCACTTAAACTTCACAGCCCTCCTTAATCTAACCATTCGTGCGCCATATGGCCATGGGCCAAAAGGACCGGTCTTGCACCCCAATGTCTAATCTCCATAGAAAACCAGACTAATCCAAAACTAAAAAACTATATTGGCTTGCTGGTACATCAAGTCTGTGCACGTTATCACCAATGTAGTAGTTGTGAAATCAGCTCTTGTATTTCTTCTAAAAATGCGCTGAATTGCGTATGGCAACTCAAAATGGTTTACAACCGAGGAAAAAGCTAGCGCTGGTGGCCAAAATTAGTGAGATAGGTGACGAGATTGCAATGCGAATGAAAAAGCTGCAGGATATTTTGGTTGAGTTGATTTCTACGGAGATTATGCATAAGCTTCTATCAAAAACACATTTTTTTAATTTTTAACACACAATAGAGGGATGATACAAATTTGTAAGCTTCTGATTGATCAACTAGAAGCACGGCACGGCACAAGGCTGTTCAAAAGTTTTGAATTACAACTTAATACTTTTGATGAGTGTATTTGCAGAATATGTAAGATACTAAACATTACAATAGTTGTTTCTGTCACTGCGTATATTTTCTACAGTTATAAAATTAATTCAATTCTACGAATCCGACAAAAACTCAACAATGAGAAATATTTGTTTTAGAAAGCGTATTAAATTAAAAGACCAAAATTAAAAGAAAGCACATCTTGAACGTAAATTACCCAGAATTATCTGTCAGCTTTGTTTTTTTCAACTGCTGGGCTGGGCTGCAAATAAATCGAAAAATATTTTTGTCGGCTTTTCTAAATTATAACAAGAAAAGATACCTCTATGAATTACGTGCTTTATTAGTCCTTCAAATGTCACAACGCATAAAAATGAAACTCTGGAAAATGTTTAGTTTTACATCAATAGTTGTTCGGGCTTACAAACTCGTATATTCCATAAGAAGTTAGTAAATACCACTATTGCTTTTAATTGGATACATATCTGCTTAGAGTGAGAATTTTCAAATGAGAAAACAAAAATATATATAGAGTCAGATTTGCATTGTGTTCCTGAGTCTGTGTATCTTATTCAAGTCCTCTCGTGGCTGCCTTGAAGTTTAGTAAAACACAATTCAAAATTTTTCTAGATAGATTTTATGTGGGTGCTATGCACGTTTGGCTGCCGCGCAAAAAACACCGAGTAACATTCTGTGTATGTGGATATAATGTAATGCATAAAAATGTATATAAAGTGCAAACAGCGCCTGCGCAAAATGAGAACGCAATTGAACTGCTTAAATTATTCTAGTGAACGCCTAACAACAAGACAGAAATAATAGCGACGTTGGCGATTAACTGTTTATTAAATAAATTAAAACTATTTACATTTAGTTTCTTTTATTTTAAATATATCGAGAGGAGTTATATAAAGTTCCTTCCAACTAAATAGTAAGTAATATAGAGGAAACTAGGAAACTATTAGTATCAGTAGAGTATCGTAGTCTAATTTAAATGGAATCCCTTTTCTTTCGTTGCAGTCAAGAGGCGCTCTTTCATGATATCCTCTGTAGGGTAGTCTGGTAGCTTGAGATAGTGTACGCAGGTGTTAACCGAAGGGTAGCTGCCTTCACCAGCATCAACCTTCCGCACGACTGTAAGGCGGGGATGCAAATTAGCCAGACCTCCTGGAGGTAAACTGCTGCAGCCTGTCGTGAATTGAAGAAAAGCTTTGCGCTCCGCCCCACTCATGCTCATTAAAACATTCACGAAGCGTAGAAAACCGGGACTGAAAAAAGAGAAAAATTTTAAATTTTTCACTAAATCAAGTAGATTGAGAAGCATACCTGTCTTTCGAATATCCTAACTTCGGCTCTGTGTAATTAATAAGGTCTTCACGGGTCCACTGAGGATGCTGTTCGCCACAAATCATCATTCTTGCCTCCTCTGGACTGAACGCAGCTAGTTTATTAAGTGGAAACACCTGGCAAAATCCACGATGGAATGCCTCCAATTGCTTGGCTATGCCATTTTGCAGGCAGAAATTAAGCTGTAAATCACAGTAGTCCTCCAGATTGTGGATAGTAACATCAATCGAAGCTCCATTCGGCACTAGTTCAGCATATGAATATCCGTACACGTTAGAACTTGGGAGATATGTAAAGGAAAGAGCTAAATCTTCTAGGCAAACTTCCCCAGATTTAGTAATGACTTTCAAGCTCTCAATTTGCTCCAATTTTTCGTCAGCTGTTAGAGAATCATTTTGCTCAATATTCTGTTTTTTAGCAACAACGTCCTGAAGTTCCTTTAAAAATTCTGCCCGAATGGGATCTATTTCCGCTAAATTTTCCTGAGATAGAACTCCATCATACCAACAGGCCTCTGGAAATTCATTACCGAGAAGTTTGGAACAAGAATCAGCCAATTCGGACTCCTCTGAGATCAAGCTGGACATCATGAGATCATCACATGTTTTTATGGTCTGTATATTTTTTGTTTTCGATAGTACTTTATTATGACAAAGTAGTTGAAGGAAAGAGTTGGACAATGGTAAATCTACTAAGCGACCATCTTGTAGTACTTTCGCAATGAAAACGCCTAAGAACCAAAAATATTTAGATACCCGTTCAGATAAATCAGAGTTTTGCGGTAGTGGAGCTGGAAATAGGCCTGATGGTCGTCTAACGTAGAAGCCGACAGGTTTTCCTCCTTCACCCAGATCAATGATCTCTCCACCGACTAAGTCGTTTTCATCTTCATACAGCCACATTCCTAAATCAGAGCGTTGCAATTCGGCTGCTACAAGGGCGTAGAATTCAAGAGTTGGTCCTAAGCCAGTTCCTTCTTCTCCGACAAATTCAACTTCCAAAACCGATTTTCTATTGCAGTGGATGCGCATAACTTGCATCGCCCATTCCAGAAGATTTTCACTCCTTGGAACTTTGACACGTTCGTGTTTCAAGCGGCCTACTCGGAACTCGTGTTGGTCGTCTCGCCTCGGGCTTAGCCCTGGCATCCGCTGTCTCTCGAGGGTCACATCGCGCTGCGATTGAAGCCACACAATTGACCGTGACGCCCCGAAAGCAGTGCAGTTAAAGTACAACTGTCTGGTCTCGAAGGGGAATAAGAAAGGACAAGTTTGGTTGAGATCTTCGCACCAATTAGGCAAGCTATTGCTTGACAAAACCAGGGGATCTTGAATTTGCTGCTGTAGCTTATTGGTGATCTTTTTGCTCATGAAAATATCCGAATTTAGAACGGTAGAGGTCTCTTCTAATTCCACAATATTTTCATCTTCTCGTTGTTTTTGCTTTTGATTGAGGGCATTCAATTGACTCAAAAGTTGTAGAACATCATCTACACTACAATTGATATTTTCTGATGTCATGAAACCAGTTCGCATCGGCGAATTTGGAGACAGCGTTGAAGCGCCGCTTTTGACCGATACCACAGGGGTGTTGGGTCCATCACCACTGCTACTTTCATTTTGAAGGGCTTCCTTGTAAATAATTGTGTAGGTAGGCTCCCATATTTTGCGGAATTTATCCTGTTTGCTTAATTGAGTTGCTTGCATTAGCTCCTGGACTGCCCGGAAAATAGTCCATTCTGGATTTTTCAGTTCAACTTCGACATCGGCTACTCCGCCTATTCCGGGGCCACGTAAAGTAAGTGAAAGGGCTGGTTGGCTGATTTGAACGTATTCAGACGACTTAGCAACATCGGACTCAGAACCAGGGGATGGTATTTCTAAGTCGGAAGTTTGATTGACATTTGTACGTCCTGGACGTGGATCAAAAGCTGGTATTAGTGCAGAAAACTGTCTCTTTAGTACAAATTCATCGTCCCACGACTTTCGTTTTCCAACAGCAGCCAGACGGTTTTCTAGAGTCTCATCATCCATGAAAGTTAACAAATTTCTTGAGACCATGACTTGGAGAAGTGTATTCTGTGAAAGTAGTTTATATTATTTCAATAGAATTTAAATGAACATAGGGTCGGATATTAAACAATTTCATCAAGTTCATGCTTAGTGTCTGTAGTTATGTCTAATTGCTCAGAGTTGTCGATCAATTATGGTATTTATTTATCTATACCAATATTATAAAGAGAAAAGATTTGATTGTTTGTTTGTTTGTTTGCATTGAATAGGCTCCGAAACTACTGAACCGACTTCAAAAATTCTTTCACTGTTGGGAAGCTAAACTATCCCCGGGTAACATAGGCTATATTATGTTTTCAAAAAAATTAGAGGTCCCTACTAAAGCTCCAATAATGTAACCAAAGGTGTAAAACATCACCTAAAAAAACATTTGACGCTGATGGTTTTATTAACACTAGAACTAACGCGCTGCAGTCAAATTGACTGCGGTGTGAGTCTTTCCTAACATTTTTACCTTCAATCGGAAGGTAAAAAGATTAGTAAAGACTCACAACGCTGTCATGCGGTAGATTTACTGTTAACCTTGTGTATAGAGTATATAGTGGTCGCAAGTTCGACTTGTTAACTTCTCGCTAGGTGGCTCTAGCTGTTTCGTTTTGAAAATAACGAAACTAATTTTTGTTTTTAAACAAAATCTTAGTAAGAAAAAATGATATGCGAATGAGAAGGATTAGTTACTTAAATAATTATGGCATGTAAATAATTGCTAGATTTTCTTTGAAAACAAAAATTAGTTTCATTATTTTCAAAATGATACAGCTAGAGCCACCTAGCGAGCAGTTAACAAGTCGAACTTACGACCACTATATACTCTATACACAAGGGTGTTAATTAGTTCTTTATTTTATACATGCACCCATTTAAACCTAATATCTCGGCTATAAAAATTCTTTGCTATCAATATTTACGAAATAATATATTATGTAGTTACATAAGGTCTGTTCTTTGACATGCCACGAAGACCCAGCAAGGCAGTGTCGCGCCGTCTGGCACCAGAAGTTGCCATAAACGCGTTCTTTGTCATTTTTGACACCCACTTTCTGGCGCCAGATTTTGCCATGAAAGCGTTTTGACAATTTGACAGCCGCTTTCTGGCGCCGTGTGATGCCAGATTTTACCCTGAGATTTATGCTCGGGTTGGTTCAGGAAAATTTAACGGCTGGCGGATTTTGAATTTATGTGCGAACTGAATTGAAAATCTATTGATTTATCAGAGAAATTCAGAAATAAATTATAAAACATGAAAAAAAATGCTCACCAAGTATGAAAATGATGTAAAACAACAGCTAGGTAACAAGTTTTTACTGAATACACCACAGCAAATTGTGCACACAACTGACCAGATTTGCGTTCTTTGAGATACCTAAACCCCGGGTGCTGTGTGGTTCAACGCAAACCGCATCCGTATTTAAGGCAAGTGTGTGCTACCTACCTGACTTTCACCAAAGACTATAGAGCCTACAAAGACTGTTCACTCCGGCAATTATCTCCTTATCTTTTTGTGACCTTGGTACCGTTATTCCACCCAACCCCACAATTTTGGCAAAAGTCGATAGCATGCTTAAGCACTGTGGTGGAAGAGAGATGAAAAATGTGAAGGCGGAGCTTGGAACTTTGAGGAATTGATACAGTCTTACAGGGTGCCGAGAAAATATGAACGAAAAACTGTTTTATAATTGACCCTTTATGCCACAATTTATTGTTAATTCAATATATGTTTGAGCATAATTTTCTTGGATATCTAAAAAAACAATTGGCCCAATATGCCACAATTTATCATACATTAACTAAAAACCCAATATAAAAGAACCACTCTGTCCTGTAAAGCGAATCACGTTCTATCTCGCCTCACCATACAATGGCATTTGCTTCCCGTGCAAAACAAGCCCGCATAAGAAAACCTATGGTGAAAAAACGTAAACAAAACTAATCTGAGTACGCCTTCAATGTGTGAGTCAGCCATTCGTTTTCTGACAGTTCCTATATGAAACGCACGGCGGGGTCGGCACCAACACAGTGCCAGAAAAAGCAATGATAAACAAGCCCGCACCGTAATAGGTGAACTCTGGCTTCATTGTGTGTGCGGCGATTTTGATTGTTGCCGTCCTTATTCTTTACTAGGCAATTAAAATGGGAATTTGGACTTGGAACAAACAGGGAAAGATTCTCTTTCTTACTAATGGGAAAATTTTTTGTTTTATTTTTCCCAAAATGGGCTGTGGTGGGGATAACTGCGCGATAGAGTGAACATTCTTTGTAAGGTAGTTCCATATTCTTTGCTTTCACCTTCTTTAATTCCAGGCAATCCCTATAGCTGGAACATTGGAAGGGGCGTGCACTGATACCAAGCACGCACGCAAACAACCCGTTCAAGGCGCGTTTAAAAACGCGTGTAAAAAACGCTCACAATATTGTTTACAGTGTGAGCCGTGGGTGAGCATTTTGGGGCTGCTTATTTTTGTCTCGTTCGCTCTTATTGGAATTTACATATGGCAGGCAGTAGTTCTTCACTGCCTGCACTAAGGCAAAATTTTTCTTGATCCCATTTTTGGAATTGCATTTGGATTAGAGTTTTGCGTTTGTATTATGAGTGTCACATCTTATTATTTGATCATCTTTGGTTTTGGATAACCTGAAGTGGAGCTGTGTACCGGATGAACTTTGAGCAAAGCGTCAAATTGGTAACTTTGATAATACACTCGGATTTGACTTTAACTTTAAGTGAACACTCAAATTTGGGTGTAGTGGAAATTAAACTCGGTTTTGACTTTAAAGTAGTGTGTAAAAATTGCAAGATATGGTTTAAATCCCGGACTTGACACTATATATAGAACTACCTACCAATACTAAACTGCGTTTAAAGGCACTAACTCAATTATAAAAACCAAGCCAATATAAAGTGTGAATGTGACATTGTCATTCGAATTCCCTAATAGAACGCTGTAATAAACTGTGTTTGATGGCACTAGCTCGGCCCCAAGATAAAATATTTTTCTAGTTGGAGTTTGGTTAAACAATCTTAGATCATTGATCAATGTGGCCCAAGGTGCCGTGACCATAAAGTTCACCCTTTGGTGACGCCCTTGTGGCAAAATAATAAAAACAATCAACAACGAAGTAAGTTCTTAGCCAGTACCAGCAGTCCAGTTCCTATATGTCAGTGTTTGGTGAACAAAAAATATATTTAAATTACTTACGCCAACTTCTTCATATTCATCTTCATTTTCTTCATCGTCGTTGTCTTCATCCATATCCTCGTCATCTTCAAGATCACCAAGTAATGTCGGCGCCCTGCAGCTTTCCAAGAAATCTTCTAAAGAAACTTGTTCACTATCACTGGATGTTGATGTTAAACTCATTGTCAACGTGGGGTTAATTGATGAAGGAGCTTGATTGCCTCCGGATGTTGTAGTTGGTACGCCACTTGCTGGAGAAGAATTGTTTCCTAAAAAAATATTAATTTTCTTATAACCTCTTTTTTTAACACATTTCTATTATTAAGTTTACCTGCATTATTTGATGACAAGCTGGGATAGCTCTGGGCGGTGCTTAACAATCCTGAATGGAAATTACTAGAAAGAGCTAATTTCACTAAACTAGTAACAGAGTTTGGTCCGCGAGGAAAGAAGCCAGTTCCAGAATTTTGGTTGCCGCGCTCATTGCTGTTCGAATTATTTATAGACTGATTGTTCTGGAAATTGTTTCCTTGCGAGGTTCGTCGTCTAGCCATTGCGGCAAAAGTCTCTAGCAATCCAGTGGGTGTAGTAGTTTCTGGCTGGCTTGTGCTCTCTGAAGCAGCTGTTGTAGTCAAATTGGGAACGCTGACGCTCATTTGATTGCAGACCGACACAGCGGTGTTAGACGTATTCTGCCCACTGGGAACGGTGCTCTGTTGATTCATATTTCCTCCTGAATTGACGTTATCCTGCTGGTTTTGTTGCGTTTGTGTGTTCTTTGTATTTTCTTTTGCGGAGCATTCATCATTAGCCATTTGCAAGTGTTTTTCTGCCAAATGTTTCTTGTAATGATAACCTGCATCTTCTCCAGTTTTTGTTCCAACACTTGCAGCTCCTCCTTGATGGGGTTGATCTTGAGTTTTGGGCAGTGCTATTTTCACAGCAGGCGCAAGCAGATTAGATGATGGTATTGATAAAATATCTGAAGAAAGTATATTGTTCGTGTTGTTGCGGATCATATCAACACCTTCCCGAACTTTGTCGATCACTTCCATAGCTTCTGATGAAAATTGAGAAACTCGAGATCCTGAACCTCTAAGGTTTACCAGCAAGCTTTTGCTAATGCTATTCACGGAATTACTAGCATTCATTTTATTATTTGCTTCAATGTTAGTAGTTTTGGTGTCTTCTGGGTAGCTTTGTTGACGCATCAAGTGGCTAGTTCCGCCAGAACTAGTGCTCTTCACATTGTCAGTTAAAGCTAAATTTTCTGCAATAGTTGCGAGATCAGAAACATTCGTATTAATACCTTGCATTGAATTGTTTATAGCTGATAAGTCAGTATGATTTTCACGTTCGCGCAACGTGTTAGCTACGACCGAACCATCTTTGGTTTCTCCAGTCGAGCCTACAATATCGGATTTTGCCGATGATAGGACATTTTCAGCAATAGCTTCTACCGCTTGTTTCCATGCCAAATTATCAGCAGAAGCAGCTTGCTCTGATGCAGCTACTGAATTCCGATTAAGCTCGGTAGCTTCGGGTAGCGATGGGGTTGAACTGGACTTACGACTAGTTAAAACATTACTTTTCTCTAATTTCTTTGTGCTAGAGAGTGGGGCAACTGAGTTTCCACCCTCTAATACAGATAAATTATCACAATTTGCTAATTTTAAATCATATTTGCCTTCGGCACCCATACGGTAGGAATTTCGAACACCATGATCCCATTTTACATCGATCCAACCATTGTGAATTTCACCAGTTACTGTACCTTCCCCACCATTTCCATCCTGATCGTCCCAGCGCCAATCAACACCTCGCACCACTCGAGCTCCTGTAGTGATATGCTTCAATTGTGCCCTTATTTGCCGGCGTTCCCTTCGTATTTTAGCTTCAGCTTCTTTTGCCCCCTTACCCATTTCCTCGCAAACAGATACCACACGTCCATAAATTTCAAATCCACTAAGACTCAAGTAGTGAGTTTGTCCAGAAGCATTCCTGCCATTTTGTTGAATGCGAATGTGGCGGTAGCCTTGCGTCTCTTCGGTACAAATTATGGGCCATGTGCTGGTGCTACCTGGTTCGGCTAAACTTTTATCATCAGTATGCGTCATCAAGGTTGTCCAATTGACGCCATCCTTGGAGGCCTGCAGCATCCAATTCCGAAGAGCGCTACGTCCATATCCTCGAGCGTGTCTCAAGGTGTAGGCGCTTGGTATGATAAATACCCCTAAGTCTACGGCAAACCATGCTTTTTTATTATCTCTGGTGTGGCAATTAACGCTTACGCTATCGCGCGACAAAATATCTTCCAGTTTTCCATAGGGAAGTTGTTTGCCCTCAGAGCTTGTAATTTGAACAAGCCCATATTGTGCTGGATTAACCCACTCGGTGGTTTTCCCATTGGTCCCAATAAAATAAATCAAACCATTCTCATCGAAGTCGTATTGATGTTTAAAGATCATTCCAGATTTTGATTCTCTTAGCTTTTTCAAGTAAAGAAAACTGCCACGGTCCATGTCATACCATTGCTTTGCAACCATTTTTAGCAGATACTTGGCAAGTTGCCCAACAGTAGCTAGTGGCTCCATTTTTAGTGTGCGGCCTGTTCGATCAAATAGTGTACTTTCACAAGCTGCCCTTTCTAGGCGGAAACGAAGTCTCTTTGTTAACACTTGAAGGCCATATCCTGCCCCGGGGGCATCATACATATAAATGGGTAGCTTTTCGGTGCTTTCTAGCACAGAAACAAGTTTCTGTACCAAAATCCCTGCAGTGTTCTTATAGTCAGTATTTTCGTTATTTCTCTTGTTGCTTATTATGCATCGCTTAAAAATCGATATTCTTTGCTTCTGTAGCTTACTAATTTTGCTTCTTGACAAACCGTCGTCCCAATAGTTCTTCGAGAGTACAGCAACTAATGCTTGAACTAGTCCAGAACTGTGCATTTCGTAGGCACTTACTACACCATCTTCATGTAGCAAATGTGATAATTCATTCAGTGCATTGCGAAGATTTTCTTGCCATTTCGTGTTGTTTGGAGATGCGCTTTGCTCTTCAAGGGCCATTTCAATTTGTTTAACGATCTTCGAGAGCTTTGCGACTGCTCCTCTCGGAACTGCCTGTGCCGCTTTGAAATATCTAAAAACAGAAAATTTTCAAAATAGTATTGCTACTGTTTTGTGAAACTTATTACTATATTCTATTTATTTTTATATGAAGCGGCATCGTCTTTGTGCAATTATATTTTTATTGAAAATTTTATATTTTGACGTCATGAACATCCCCATAAAAATATTATTACGATCTGAAAACAGGCTCCGAATTTTCGAGGAAATACATTTAATTGTGACCGTCAAATCTATATTTAGGATATCATTTTTTGAGGAAATTGATTATTTGTTGGTAAGAAATACTATTAGATTCATTTAAATTATAAAATTATTGTGTAAACTTCATATATTATTACTTTTAAGAAACTACAGAGATCAGGAAACATTTAAAAATAGACTTTTCATTATCTTATTTTTCACGTTGACCGCTACAATTACTGCTATGGAAATTTTATTGGGAATTTAATAATAAATAAAAACGAACCGAAAGCTTTAGATAAATTTGGCAATTTCCTAATGTAATGTAAAATCCGATGTCTTCAAAAAGTGAGGAATAAATATCAATATTAATATGTACAATATTTACCTGTTGTACAAATCCCTTGCAAGGTTCTTAACTTGGTTCTTTTGTACTTCAGTTTTAGTTTTGATTTTCTTTTTCTTCCCAGCAGACCACCCAGTAGCGAAGTCTGGTCCTAGAGTTGTTTCAGCAGTGAAAGTGTGCTTAGTTCCACGATTGCTTTCAAATATAAATCCAGCCAAATCGTCTTGCAGAATGGTTACTTGATGACCTTCTGTGTTATGTATGTGAAGCTGATTTTCTTTCTGGCTCTGCAAGACCCAATTTCCCACAACAAGACGAACAGGTCCAATAATGCTTAGAATGGGTTGTGTAGGTGTACCTTGACGTACGTCAGCCCGGGCTCTTTGCAGTTTCTCCAAAAATTCGCCCCTATTCTCTGTAAAGTTAAGTAAATACGAAATATTATTATCCTCTTCCTTAAACTGCTTACTTTAGGAATTGCAACACCTCAATAATACAAATTACCGTTTTAAACTTTAACATTCTCTAAATAGTAGTGGAAGGTTGAACAAAATATTACTTTATTAAATTAAAACTAATATAAATTGTTTCAATTGATTTAATATGAAACAAAAGTGAAATTATTTTTATATTCAATTACAAAAGCAAAGAAGCTGTACAAATTTACTAAGCAAAAAACTCTAGTCTTTAATATTAAAGAGGAATAACGGTTAAAGTAAATAGTTAAGTAAACAACAATATGAAGAAACTTTCTCACCTTCACTAGATACAGATTCCATGCCTCGTCCCTTTCCTATGAACAGAAAATTGGAAAGAAAACACACAAAAATGTGTTCATGAAAGAAGATTAATTTAAAATGAAATTATTTTTATAATTTTAATAAAATTAAGTCAATTAAGATAAGATTCCAAAGAAAAAGGAAATAATTGATTATAATGAGTCGCTTTGGGTTATGTACAAAACAAGTGCTCTGCCTAGTTGAACGAACTTATTAATTTGTGTTTTTAAAATGTTAATATGATGCAAGAACCATTCAATTTGGTCGTTATACATGAACAAATAAACATATTGCATCGCGGAAAAGGATTTATGTATATTATCTGAAGTGTATTCAGAGGTCTTCAAACTAAAATTCAAAAGGAATACATTTTGTAAGATTCTATGGAGTATTTTAACAAAACTTCTCCAAGTGAAAGAAGCTAAATCTTATTTCTGTGCTGCAATTCAAACTAATTGAAATATAGACGAGTGTCCGTCAAGCCATAGAGTCGATTAGTATGTGCTGGTAAAATTAATTAGGAGTGGGGTAATCACGGACAGCGAGTAATTGCGGACATTAACGTTTTGGTGTTTATATAATGAAATTATTTCATAAAGTCGTTCGATTGTACTTGATTTCTTGCAAAATATTAATTTCAGGTATTTTTATTACCAAAACATTACTAATTTTTCGGCAAATTTACATTATATGATTTTTATTCAGTCAGTCTTATAATTATCCGAAGAATTATTTTAACCTGTTACTAGTATTATTTGAATCACACATCTCTGTGATCTGTGTGTGTTCGTAATTACCCCACACTCCCCTAAACAATACTGCGTATAAGTTAATGACGCATTTCACAAGAGCTGGTTAACATTTAAACATTTTTTTTACTTAAATATACAATTTAGCTACTTTATACTAGGAACCAAATTCTTAAAAGTTTTTTCAAATAATAATGCAAGTTGACATTTATTGGGTTTAGTAATTTTTGCTATGTGCCTTTGTTGCGGCGAAAATTGTTGCGCAAAAATTTTGCACATTTTACTGCTCACTCCCTTCTGAAATTATTTATTGCACGCCATAGTTGTTATAAAATTATGCATTTATTTGCCTTAATTTTATAAATCATTTATCAATTTATTACATTGAAAAAAAAGCACACAAACCTATGTATGTATGTATATCTTTCTATAAGCCAACATTTAGTCAACATCATCAAAATTACGTGATATCGTCAACAATATAATGAAATAATTTAATAGTGAAATTGTTTTTAATATCGTGCAAAATAAATATAATGATTTCATAATATTAATGATACTAAATTGAAAATTTACCAAACCGGAAAGCAAAATGAGCAGCAAGCAGAACTAGGAAAGAGACGATGTCCTACATTAGCAGTTTAAAAAAAAAGAGAAACGAAAACCAATAGACTATGCCTATTATTAAAGATCGGCATTATTAATACAATCCCACCTGAGAAAGTAGAGGATAAAAGGAATATATTTTACTAACCAGAACTATCATTTCCATTTTCAGGACTTCCACTTGAATACATAGTAGCTAGTTTTCCATCGAGTATAAATCGGAACCAACCATTCGATCCATTCGATAATTCAAGCGCAGCCGAGTCAGACCAAACATACAGGCAATCACGCCCACGACAAATGCTCCACTCTCGCCAATGATAGGCTTTGCCTGGCAAAATTTCTTTTGCGTCTTCTAAAACTTCATCAGAAGCTGTAAATATAATAAGGATTTTAAACGTTTTTAGTTGTTTTGTTTTTAATAAAAATTGATTTAATTTAAGTGCTATAATGAACACTATATGTGGAGACTTATAATGTAATATTTTTATTGCATTAAATCAAGGTTTTACACGCAGAATGAAAATCTTCGAAGTAACTTTAAAAAGGTGTTATCTAATTACCGGATGTATAATGGAACAACAAAATTTCAAAATTTCCTTCATTACATTCAGTTTTTATATCAAAACATAGTGAAAAAGAAATAGACAAAAGTATATTTCACTTACTTTTCATAACGCCTTTGCTATTAGTAGCAGTGGACGTTGACGCTGCTGGCTCTTCACTAGCTGTTATGGACGGCTGAGATTTACTACTACTACTATCAAGATTCAGCTCATTGTCGTTTCCCATTAATGCTTGAACTTTCGAGAAAACACCCAAACGTGCAAATTGATCTAAAAACTCCTCCTGAGTTTTTGACATTAGCTCTTCAATTATTGTCAGTACCACCAAATGACCATCTTCATCGTCCTGAGAAAATTATTAAAAATCCATAAGTTGGTATATGCTTGATTATAAAAAAGGTACATTGAATATTCGATTTAGCTCATGCATTGTTAGTTATATCAAAAAAAGATAAAATATTGACAGTTTTTCTTTCCAAAATTATCAGTCGTTGTTTATTAATTTCTACCGAAAAGTAAACTGTGTTCTCAAGCGTGTTGTTAATTTGAAATTAAAAACACATTCTGCCAATTAAAAACAAAGGATTTGCATAATTTCATTAGTGTCTAGCTATTCTATTACTGAAAGCTCGTGTCATCATTCGTATTAATTTTAATTAAATTTAAACGTGCATGTAGCTAAAGCAATGAAAATAACTCATCGAGATCAAATTTGAAAGTTATGTCAAACATCTAATCCGACTGAAAGAATTTCGCACAAATTTTACATCTTTTTAAGAACATACATTTCAATAAGAAGAGTATATTTTATTATTTAAGACTCAACATTAAACACTGAATTCAACTAATAAAAATTATTTGGCATTATAAGGAAAACTGATTGAGATACAAATATTTCGAACCGTCTTTTATTAAAGAAATTCAGACTGCCACTTCTATAAACACAATTAAATATTCAAAAGTATTAATGTGTAAGGGTATAATTAAAATTAAACCACCTCAATCAAATACATATCTACTTAAACTAATTAGTAAGAAATGCAACAAACCATTTAGTTAGATTGTGAACAAATACATTCATATAAAATATTCGATTTTACCCCCGCCATTTTAAATTTTGGTGGTGGTAAAATATATCGTTGGGCTATTAGGGAACGCTGCTGTTTTATTGATTGAACTAATGCACCGCTTTTTGGTAGTTGCTTGGCAGTGGTGGTAGAAGAACTAGTAGTAGTTATTGTGGTGGGAATGGAGATGGAGGCAGATTGTTGTAGGCTAGCCGCGTTTGATGGCCAACTGTAACTAATCTATTTTTCATTACTTAGAATGATTTTGTCAATTTTTATCTTAATTTGATACAGTTACATACACCGAATTATATCCAATGGTCTCTATAATTTTAGAAAAATTAAATAACTGATCAAATCTTACCTCATTATCTAGGACACTTGCTACAACTTCAACCAAAAGGGTCCCCAAATTCTGGTCTCCAACTGGTGATAATTGGGGTTCACATAAAGCTTTCAGTACCGTTGGCTGGGCATACTGAACCATTTTTTTAATGAGGCCTAAACTTGCTCGCCGAACACTACCTAGCATTGTTCCTTGAAATGTTCTACAAAAAACCGGGAGAAAAAATTTCAAGTATACGGGGGCCATTTCCGGATCTCCTCTAGGCTCATTTGTGTCATCTGAATCAGACTTCAAATCACTACGACCTGCTGACATCCACTCTCCTGGAGATTGCAAGATAGCTGCAACTTCACGATGACCTTCATCAATTCGTTCTCGAGCTTTATCCAGGGGAGTTTTTCCATCTTCATCTCGAAGATCGGGATAAGCGCCATGTTTGAGAAGTACCTTTGCTATTCCAGGTCTACCAAAACACGCCGCATAATGGAGAGAAGAACTTCGTTGACCTTTATTAACATCAGCTCCTTTTTCGCATAAATATTCAACCATTTCTAGAGTGCCAAAAGCAGACGCCCAATTTAACAGAGTTTGGCCTACGTCATCCATGCAGTTAACATCTATTCCTCCAGACTCTATAGCTTCTGTTAAGGCCTCTGTGTCTTTGCTACGAATGCAGTCAATTAGTTGGCGGTGCGTTCGCTCGGCGTTCGAATCCGCACGCCTTACTCGAGGAGCCAATTGTCCCTGTGTTCCTGGACCAACGCGACTCAATGCTTGTCTACCTTCGAACAACAGGAGAAGCAACAGATCTGCAAGCCTCATACAGTCTAGAATGCATCTTTCATCTCCTTTAAGTGCCCGCTCCATAGCGTCTGGTAAATTCGAGCGCAAAAGATCATGAGTTATTGATGGAGATCCTCTGCACAAAGTTGAAAGCAGTGAAATAGTTGTTGAAATAGATTGTGAGGATCGATTAGCTTCCGTTGGTTGTGTTTTAGTGGTTACAGCATTTAAGCTCTCATTGTGCGGTGCAGATGAAGACGAACTACCTTGTTGTGTACTGCCAGCCGCGTTTCCCAATCTCTTCAACAATTCGGAAACTAATCCATATTCAGCTAATGGAGCTGGATCCACACCCTTTCTAGTAAATCGATCAGCAACTGATGCAAAACACTTTAGAGCTCCATCTGCTACTAATGGATCTTCATGTTGGAGTAATGTACTTAGACTTTCTACGCAATTCTGAATGCAAGGACTATTGGGCTCAACTTTTGTGCATAGCCTAGAGACCACAGCCATGGCTGAATGTAATGTATCTTTATGAACTTGTGACCCGCAATCTCGAATGAACGACAAAACACAGTTGAGGCCACCACCCTCGAAGACTGCTCCAGCTTCTCTGGTGCAAATTAATTCTAAAACTTTGATGCACTGTTCAGCAAGGTCGCGGCTAGTGCGGCTAGACAAATCAGCAACGACAAGGCGATTGCAAATTGCCTTAATAGCTCCATCGATGGCAACAATGCGACGTGTGCACTCAGCTGATACATCTAAATAATAGGTGATGGCACGAGCAGTTACCTCGAGTACATTTTCAGGCGCTAATTCATCAAGGAATATTTTGCAAAGAGCCGGCAGAAAAGTTCTTGGTGGACAACTATTGATTGCAAAAGTCAAGTTTTAGTGGAATAAATCTGTGGCATAAATTTAGTGGAAATTTACCTTTCGAAGCACCTGTCAACATTATCGGACATAAGAAGTAACATACATAGTTGCTCAAGAGCTATTAGCTGCATGTCGCGCTCGTCGCCCTGCCCCATCGATAGCCATTCCAGAAGCGTTTCTGGATCAACATCTCCCATCTGTAAAACAAGAAAGAAATATATGTTATTTAAAATTCTTGTAAAGTACTGAATTATTACTCAAACTCAATAAATATGTTTATAAAGCTAGGTTAAATATATTTTCAGACAACCATATTGATTTAAATTTGGTTCGTTCATCCAAAATATTATGTGTTCATTAAACCCATCAAGACAGGAAATTTTCTTTCCAAATTCTAAAATGGGAAAATCGGGAAAGCTTTTGGCTATGGTCCGAAAATTTATTTTCACTTTTTTCCACAGAATATCTTTGTTAGCGCGTGCGTTCCCACATATGCGGAAAAAATATATTTTATAAATTTAAGTTATTCTGTTTCCTTGAACACGCGACGTCCCGAATTTAAAACGAACATACAAAATAAATATTTTGCCAAAAAATATTTCATATGATCAAACGTGCTGACGTTTTTTCAGATTACAAGCCACATTTTATTTATTTGGCGCTGGACACACTTCTCGACATTCTTAACTTTTGCTAATTCAGACGGATATTTTTTTCTTTGTGATGATAAAATTTGATTGCCTTAAACTTGTAAATGCGCATATGTGCAATTTTAAATAAATTAGAATTCAATTATCATATTGACAATTATTACTATAAATATTATTACGACCTATTTTTTTAATACTCGAAAGCGCAGTTTTTAAATCTAGAGTTACGATAACACCGGAAAAATATGTCTTTCTATATTTATTTTATGAATGAGGTTATGATACATATAATAGTTCAGTTATTATAAAAATATTTATTTCCTTTTAACCAGAGTCACAATAACTTCCACAATGTTGTTTTAAAAACAAGTATTTACGCCCATTTAATGCTTAACTTTTTTAACAGCTTACAAAAATAAATAAATATTGGAAACTGTTACCTCGGAAGCTTACTTACTTTAATACTACATACCAACGAAAGTTTATATGAAGTTTCTGGTAAAATTCCGAAATGATTCTTAACACGTCCTATATAATATTTTAACGATTCAGTTGAATATGTTTCTACTTTTACTCTCACTTTTAATCCATTCTGGGATATATTGTATGAAGATGCAAATCAAAAGCAGTAATGAACTCGAAGCAAAAAGAATCAAAACCTATTAATTACGACAAGAAGCAAATAATTCTGAAAAGATTTCTTGGTAAATAACATGTCCTGATTTAAAATTAAATTCCCTAATAAATTTAGTTAATCATTCATGGTGCTTCCATTGAAAGCTAAACAGCCCGCAGTTCTGTGGCAGTGTGCTTTTTTTTAATCGTCACTTATTGAGAGAACATGTGCAGATTGAATGTTTCGGTCAGCTGCGAAGACATGGTATAAAAATAACAGGAAAAACACGAATGTGATCAAATTTGTTCGTAGGCGTAAAGTTAAACGTACGCAGCAAGCTCATGACGAACCATTTAATCTCGTGGGAAAACTGCGCATAAGCGTTAAAACAAATGTTCACCTACCCAATTTGCTAATTGGGTTGTGATCTGTAATGAACTACATTTTAAAAGCTTCTAAACGATGCTTATTATTATTATCAGCCTCATTACACGTGTTATTGCTTCTGAATTGAACGTTTTTAATGTACAGATTTCAATGTAAATAAAAGACCTGTTTACATTCGAAAAGGAATAATATTTAGCCGCGTTTATTACTTGTAAGCAATAAAATATTCAACAAATTAAAAAAAAAATTCCTTGAGGCTATGTTCGTTTTAAGCTAATGCATATAAATGTATCTACAAATTTTAATGTCTACAAACCGGTCGTTCTCTAAATATTAATAAAGCCTAATTTTGGACTTACGTCTTGCAATGGAATAAAACCCAATTAGAATATCTAATTTTATAGAATCACCAATTAAAAAGTTTTATTAAATTTATTTATTAATTTACTATAGAAGTTTGCATTGCAGATTATATTTATTTTGCTAGACTTGTTTTGGTATTAACTTAGCACGTGTTTGCTAGTCAAGGTCACATGATAAAGAATGTGCCAATAAATGTTTGCTTGACCCTATATCAAAAAGCTTTTACTAAAGAAATGGTTCTCACAAAAATAAACATTTTTTCTTTGTACATTCGAAAAAAGATATATCATTTGTGAGCAATCACCGGTTGTCTAGAAAATAAATCGTTCGCTTTAAATTATGCAATGGGCAATTATAATTTATATCTAGAAATAAATTTAAAAAGATGCATTTCATCGTGGTAAATAAGAACACGAGAAACATTCAGTTATTAATAAATCTGTACTATAAACACGAAGGTTTTTTACAGCACAGAAATATTATTCAAACTAAGGTTTCGCCCTCAAATTATTTTTATATCTTATTGATATAGAAACCTCTTACCAACAAACGATATCAATGTCAAAGTCAACAGCACGAGAATCTAGATCGATTTTATAGTAACAACCCATTGGCATGCGAGCCCATTACATAAAAATTGCCACCTGGGATTAACATGTGAGTGCACTAGACGATTTTGTTACTGTACGAATATTATTGAGAATAAAATCGATGTTGATAAATAAAAAATATTCTGCTTGGATTTTCGATTTTCCCACATGCAATTGAAGCACGACAGCGGTTGAGTAACAAAGAGAACGTGTTTTCTATTTTTCTTTTTCAAATGGGAAATTATGATGTAAATGCAATCCTCTCACGAAGCCTTCCGCAAAGAAATTGATTAGACATGTAATGCTTGCACAGAGACAGTGCACTGGGCGTTGTTAATAAATATAATAAAATCAGAGGCAAGTTATTTGGATCCTCACATCATCCATTGCCATTCATTTACAAGGTACGGCTCGGACGGCTGAAAGGCCAACGGCAGCTAAAATTCACACCATACTGCGGTTAACTATCTTTTGAAATTTTTTTACGAACACTCAAAAACTTTCATTTCACTGCTAAAAACTTGCACAAAGCGTTAAAAATTTGTTGTAATTGTAGTTCGTAAATAGGTTTAAAATAATAATATTTTTCTTTGGCGCACTTCGTCACAGTGAACAATGAAACTGAAATCCGTTGGCAAATTTCACTTTAGGCGAATCGACAAAATCACCAACAGAAGGTAAAAATAGCAAGCAGAGAGGAAGAGAACTTCGCTGAAGCTTTCCTTGGTTCGCTAGTTGGCTTACCGAGTGCATGATTTTATATCGTTTTCCGAGAAATTTCATATTTGTTACCCTACTATTGAGCAAGAATACTGCTTTACTTGCAAGAAGTTGTGTTTAAAAGTTGTTTAATCAATGTCAATTTCTGCATGCGAATATTGACAAAACTACTTTAAACTGAGTTTTTAAAATAGATCTTACATCCAGTAAATGCAATAAAAATATGTTTCACCGTTTATTATTGCTTAACTCATTAACGTCGAACTACTTATGTGTATTTCGACACACAAAAAAGGATGTTTTTGCAACCTACAAAAAAAAATGGGATCTGTTCTTTCGAATTCCAGTATTATTTTTAAAGTATCACCCTTTCTAAGGAGTGAAAAAGGATTTAAAGTTAAAAAATAGCATGAAATTAAAACATCGTTGCTTAAAAACGGTGCAGTCTCATTTCTTTTGATGTAACGTAAAATCAACAAGAACCTCTGGGTGAAACCTCAAAAGGAAAAAAACTGAACCCTTATAGGATCACTTTGTTGTCTGTCAAGACCCCTTTTTTCAGGAACGCGGGTATGTATCAAGTTGAAATTAACATCAAATACTTATGTTTGCGGTCTCTTGAAGCTGTAAAAAAATCAAGCTTCTAAATCAACGCAATCCAAAGATATGGCCATTTGAGCCTTATCTTTTAATACTTCGCAGGGGAATCAAAACCTATAGGGTAATTCCCATAGACCTAGAATCATGAAATTTGTCAAGAAGGAAGGTTTTACAGCACAAGTAAAAGAAAAAATTCGAAAATCGTTAATTTGTTGTTCCATCACAAAAAAAAAATTTTTTTTACGGAACTCTCGGTGCGCGAGTCCGACTCGCACTTGGCCGGTTTTTTCTGTATTTTATGTATGTGTTTATAGCCCCGTTGAAAAAAAATATCACCAAAATTCTTCTTTCTGAGGAGTTGTCTCATCAAATCTATAATGTAATTTGTAACTGTGTTTAATAAATTTAAAAAAATTTAACCAAATAGAAAAACTGCCACAAATCTTAAAATCTTTCTTCTCAAATTTTTGAATAGATCCGACACTTTATATTGCGTCGACGAAATTTCTAAATAACAGACAAATTAATTTGGACCCATATGGCGTTTCGAGAAAAATTCACTTAAGATTTTATGTTATAGTAATTTCTGCACTTTCAGATTGTAATTAAAACAAGAAGAAAGAAATATTCTTTTACTTATAATCAATTCAATTCAATCTAATTATATTTTTCTTTGTCCGCTTAATTTATCTGGAGGTAATTATAATTGCCTACACCGAAGTCTGCCTCCGCATATTTTGTGCCTATGCGCTCATCGGTCTCCACCAAAATCGCTATTGCAGTTTTCGTGCAGCGCAGAAAAACACAAATGTGAGCATACGAACTGATTTCCTCAGAAATAACTCTCGCAACGTTAAAGTTCTCCGCGCACATCAAAATCCTATTTTTCATTAAAAATGGAAAACTTCTATTGTATTTGATTAATTAACTTCATTGTCGTGTGAATAGGGATTTGTTGAGATGATATACCAACAGTGTAAAGAAAAGATACTCCAGCATATTGTGATTACAACATTTACATAACATTTATACACATAAATATTGTGATACGAAAGTGACTGCTCTTTGTTAGCCAATACTAAAACATCAAATATAACAAAAATGTGAGGCTAGTTAGAACAACATTTAAAGAAAAACGTAGATGTATATGAGAAATTCAAAAAATAATATTCTAAATGGAAGATAATTTTCAGATATGTATTTATCTGACTCAAACACATTAAGAAAAATACACTTTGGAGAATGAAGGACTTGATTTTCAAGCATTAGCTTTGGAATTTTATAAAATTAAATTTTTCCTAGTTGATACAATATAAATCGATTTGAAGTAATTTAACACGAACGAGGTCGGGAACAACGGATAGTTCCAATTCCATCCTTGGGAATAAAATATGAAAAGAATTCACCGTAAAGTGCAAAAATTCTTTTTTGTAACTAATGAACTTCTTTATAGCTCACGGTTAGAACCGCATAATTTCGTTTTCTCAATAATTCATAAAAAAACAATCGATTTCGTCCCACGTTCCCTGAAAATATTTCTACCGTATTTTTTATACACTAAACTAGAATAAAACGTTATCTTCTTAAGAGGTTAGTCTACTGTTACGAGGCAAAAAACGAGCGTTATTTTAAGCTGTTGTAAATAAAAAACGACAAAAGATAATTATTCCAAATTTTGTATATAGTTTTATTGAGTCTTGAAGTTAAAGTTTTCACGTATATAATATATTTAAAAACAAAATGGCGGCTGCCATAGTCCGGCGCTTCAGCAGTGGCAGAAAAATGTAATAAATGCGTTACGTAAAACTGTGAAAAAACTACTGCACCGATTCACTTCAAATTTTTAGCACATACTTATTAAACATTTATCTACCTGTTGAACCTCTAATATGTACAAAAAATTAATTTTTTCTTCATGTGACACAAGTTTGAAAAGTTATAATAGGTTCCGATTTTAGTGAAATTTTTAATTGAAGAAAGAGTTGCCAAATCGTCAAAAATTAATTAAACATGACATGCTTTTGTTGCTAATCGCATTACAAATATATAACTCATTTAAAATACTGTGATTGAGCATGGAAAATTGATTTTATCCGTAAACGCAAGCGCAAGCATAGTCCATGTATTTTTTCAGTAATTAGGTCCTGCGTTATGACAAAGAAGTTCTTGTACAGTCATAAGATGATTTTTAAGAACTGGTGTCGTTGTTACTTCACTTTCACTTTTGTGGAAATGAGTTGGATGAAATCAACTAGAACATTTATTGTAATCGGTCTAATAAGCAACAGTGCTGAGCCAAATTATAAGCAAATTCGTTAAGTAGCTTCAAGATAACTGAATGATGAAACTATGAAGCGAAATAAATGCGTTTCTATATTTTCATTTTTATGAAAAACTGTAATGTACATATAATTATTTTTACACTAGAAAATAATCGATTCGATGAACTATGATATGGTGTTATTAAATTTCATCCGTTATTAACAAAATTTGAACAATGAGCAAATAAAGTATCAAACGGACAAGACGTATCTTTTGATATGTTCTTTACGGCACGAAGGAAATATTAAAATAATTTACGTGTTTAGGTTAGTTATCAGTCATTTAGCACAACCTTTCAACTTATCACTATTACCTGTGCTATTACTGCAATTCGATAATAAAATCCATTCGAAATTCTTACTCAATTTTAACGATACTTCTTCGAGGCGTATCGACGATAGCACGACCTACATGTTCAAATACTTTTATTACACATTTATAAACTGTCTAAATATTTTGTAAACACCAAAGTTGGGCTTTCAGAAGTGCTAATTTCAGTTTAATTTTTACTATCAAAACCGTTAAATAAACGATAAGAAATACCTGGTAGTCGATGTTTCCTTGACAATGCACATCGACCCTACAAACGATACCCGGCACATTTGACTCAATTTATTGATTTAACTTCTTGGCATTTTCACGGTACCTACACCAATGTGAATAAAATTTACCTATTTCGTTATGAGGTGAAGAGAATGATAAAAAGCCTTGTACTAGACGGTACTAATCTTAAAATCTAAGGACTGATAGGATAGACAAAACAATGTTTAAATATTCAGTGGTTATAGCACAAGTTGCCCATAACTTGGCAATGAAATCAATTTTCATTCATATTACATAATTGTAGAAGAAAAACAAATGTCTTTAATTAACGGCCTCAACTTACCTTGAGATTGTGTTCTAAGAGCCCTGCGTTAAAATTTGCGTGTAATAACACAAATTACGCTTGGAGATATTTGAGTGGTAATTCTGAAAACAAAGTAAAAGAGCTATTATTAATGGTATTGTAAATAGATAACTAAAAAGCACTTCGATAAAGAATAGTATAGGTATAATATACTCTAAGCGAAATAAATTTAAATTTCTTAATAAAAAGTGCCTATACTTATAAGAAGCAATAATTTTCACAATAACTAACAAAATGAAAAGTTCAATTTTATAAACGATTGTTATTAATTACAGAAAAAATCATTTGGTATGTAGACTTTAAGGCTGTATAAAATATTGAATAGAATCGCCGGCCAACATTTCTTAAGATTCGAATTGAAGTTTAAGTCCCGACTGCAAACTGGGCGATTCAAAAGACTTAAATTCCGCTCAGCAAAACATCGATTTGTAAATCTGATTGGCTGCATTATTGTGTTGGAAAGTCACTTCATTTTACATGTAATCTATCGGAAATAATTATTAACACTATTGGTGGTTTTGCACAATGGCTAAAAGCTGCTGAAATGATAACTTTTTGAAAATTTCGATATATGTAGCACGGACAAATTTTTCTGGTACAAATCGTGCTAATGAAGACTAAATCTATTGGGACCGTCTAAATTGAACATCTTTTTATCTGAAAATATGACGAGTTCTCACTTGTTCCCCATTTCCATGTTCTTTTGCAAATTGCATCCATTAAAAAGAAGTTTTCTGCATGTTTTTTTACATTATGTGTACAAATGAAGATAAAATTTGTTAGACACGTCGTTTCGTCACAGGTAGTTCCAGAGTAGCGTTGATTTGAGCAGCACTTACAGATGATGCTTCTCTGACATAGTTTTTACTTGAACCTTTTACTCAGCAGAAAGTTGTTTGTTCTCCTTTTTGTTGTAGTTTTTTCCATAATTGCTATACTAAGTTTTAAGTTATTCCATATTAGCTTTTCAAACCAGAAAATTCAAAAAGCACTTTGTCGGTTCAAAAGGCGTACAAAGTTCCTTAAACGTAGCAATTTTCTCCTTTTATTCCGGTATGAAACATGTTTGCCTTGGCAACGTTGTTAAAATGTTCTAAAAAAGTTCTATTTTGTTGCAATTCCTCCTCATAAAACTAGTTAGTTAACAACTCTTTCATGTAAATTGTTGAATAATGAATCATTATTTTAAACTAAGATATTAAATTATCCTAAAATTTCGCTGTGCGGCTAAATTAACATCACACATTGCATTACGCAAATAATTCTTTTAATTCTTAAAAAGCAAAGAAAATTACTTAATATGCTTAATCCTCCGCAAAATATTTTTATTTTTGTCAACATATCTGTAAAGCTGTCATTTACAAGGAAAATGTAATGCGGCTCGGTCATTAGAACAATAGTGCAAGCAAGTAGTAAAAAGCTAATGCCGTTGAATTAATTTTCCCGGAAATAGTTGTAAATAAGAAGGTGAGACGCATTATCAAGTTTCTAAAGCAAAAGTATAATTAGGAAGCAATTTTTGGTTACTCTGCATAACCTTGAAAATCTGTAGTTTTTGAGATTTTGAAGAAAAACGTTTTTTTCTTTTTTTTAAGAAAATGTGGCCTATTATAAAAGAAGCTTATTTTATCAGTAATCTGTATCAAAAATGGTCATTCAAAATCTCAACGATTTTCAAGGTCATCCAAAGTTACTGAAGCTTATCCTTTTGTGTTTTGGAAATATGCTAGTGGATTCCATTATTTTTATCTTCAACGGCTTTCGAGAAAATTCCAATGAATGCTAATATTCACATTATATGTATATGTGCAACAAAAATGTTACATAGCTATGAATAAATTTTTAAAAATATTTCCATCGCAAATAGAGTAATTGTGTCGTCATAAAGACGCATTAAAATTCAAGGAATACTATTATTCAAAGATAATGTATACACAACTAGTAATTGTGAAAACTATTACATCAGCCGATAGATAAAATCATAAATTTAATAATTTTGCATTTGTTGTCAGAATCTTACCTAAATAAAGGCATCATCTTATGAATCTCCCACCATTTACAGAAACTATGTACTTAACTCAAAGCTCTTACAAAAAGGTAAACAAAAGAAAAGCTCAGCACTGCTCCAATTATTTTCTTTGAAGATATGAGGCATTACTTAATTGTAAGGTGAACGCAAATACACAACTCAAGAAAGAGGGAAGAAATGTTTTAGCTCTAAGCCAACTGCGCCAACAACATAATTGCACAACTTTAATACAATTAATGGAAATTGATTTGCGCATAGAATAGAACGGACCGATACAAATTTGAAGGGAAATGAAGCTAACAATATATTTTCGTTTGCAGCTTGCGGCCTATTTGAATCACTTCAGAAAAACAGATGTAATTAAACATTTTTGTAATCGACAGTTTAATTTGTTTTCTCTTATTCAATTGCAACATTAATGGGGATTTTTGCCCACGTATTACCTGTGTAAAATCCTAGATAGAAGCATTAATCAAATTACAATGGGATCAAAATATATATTGATTTTAAAATACATATCTTGTTAGAAAAACGTATTTATTTTTTTCTTTAAATTCACTTAATGCAGATTAAAATAAGCATAAACATCAAGGCCTGATGTTTGCCATGATTTCATGTTTTCTAACATTTTTAAAATATATTTTAGGCGACCCATGGTTTCTTTAATATTTTACAAATGTAGTATAAATGCCTAATGGTTTCAATGTTATTAAAAATTCTGTTCTATCTTCCTGATTGTTTCCTCTTGTTTAATATTCCACAAAGATCTACTTTCTACTCGCTATTAATTTTTCGTGACTTATTAACGACTTAATCATATAATTTAGTCTTTAATATGGGGATGATGAGGACTTAAGATCTTCCCACACCTATGTTTTGCGATTATCGTTTTAATTCAGAGAGCTTGTCATAAATTGCAATTGCACAATTTTTTTAGGTTATATACACATATGTATGTATATAAAGAATTTAAATGCTTTTATACTCATACGTAATAAATAATTTTGCTGCTTTCTATTCTTACTACTAACATCTCTCTATTTTCACAAACGAATTTATCATCGAATTTTACCGATTCCAAATAATATTAAAATCTTATATTCTTTTACTACTGACTAAGCCTGTTGGGTTATTTGGACAATAAGCAGATCCTTTCTTAATATTCTGTACTTCATTTTATTAAATGCTTTTATTCTTCCCTTAAAATTACGACACTAAAAATTGACATTTCTTCTTGCATATTCATCATTAAAAAATAGCAATATGGAATATATGTATATACATAATTAATACATATTTAAATTTTTAAAGATCTTGCATATATTAATTTTTGGGGCTAAAGAAAATATATATATATTTTTTAGGAGAACTATGAAGAGAGCGTTCTGACTTGAAAATGATGAGGATAAAAATAAGTTTTACTATTCTCAGAACACATAATCTCTTCGACTTAACCAGGATTTTCTCAAAATATTTAAGGAACCATCTGAAGTACATAGGAAACGTCCAGCTAAATTTGACAAATAACAATGAGTTTGGACTGAATCTTATGGCCACAACTTAGTCACAGAATTCATTATAATATATATAAAAATGTAGTTAATCAGTTTAGATTTGATGGCAAAAACAAAAATATACATACATAAATATTTAGGTGAAAAAGACATTGTGTCGTGTCGACGTAAATAAAAAAAACAAAATTGATACCAATTTTACGGCGGTAATTAAAAAGAAGAAGAATATTAATGCTTTTGTGTGAGTTTTTACCAAATTCTAAAGGTAAAAATTCGTTTTTTTTTTTTTTAATAATATTAAACGTAATAAAAATAATAGCAAAAAGGAAATTAATAGATACTATCGCTGAGATCTCTTTAATACGATTTAAGCATTTACAAAATTCCTTTTAAGCTCCGATGCTTATTTTGATGGTTACACAACACAGTCAATTGAGATCTAAGTTCTTAACCCTTGATAAGTAACTCAACCTTTCGAGTGCAAGAATTCGTCAATTAAAACCCCAATTTTGGAATTTTATTTGTATTAAATTTAGTTTTATAAAAATAAAAATTTAATTGTTAACATCAATTTTTCCGTCTGTCCTACCTATAAAGGCTCTAACTTTTGAACCGTAATAGGTACAGGTTTGAAATTTTCACAGGTTATGTGTAGTTTGCCGGATAGCACCTATAGAACATTATTCAGTTATCATGACGCCTTATGGTTACAATATAAGTTACATAAGGTTTTTTTTTTGGTAAATAAACATCACTTTCACATATCTATATATTGTGTAGTGGTGCGGAACCCTCCGTGCGCGAATTCGACTCGCACTTGGCCGATTTTTATTAATTGATTCAAAACAAATTGCAAATAATTTCATGTGTTTTATTTTAACGGCATGGTTCCTAAATTGATTGAAGATCCTTACGCAGTCCAATATTGTATTAGAGTGGTGGATGGACTGGACTGCAGTAGTAAATCGGGGCCAGATAGCCCCAAAAAATATTTCTGATACGAAAAGGTTTCCTTTTTAAATAAAAGATAAATCGACTCCAAAGCATTTAATCAATCTTTCGCATCCTATATCTATCATTTGCCCATAGCAATATTAAGCAGAGTTGAATCAATTTATCAAAAGTATGCAATTCTTATTAAACAATTTCATCACAGTCTCAACTGTTGTTCACATTTTGCTTGGTTTTTGAAGTATGCATAATGATATGAGTAATCATCTGAAATTTAAATATTTGCGGACTATTGACCTAGTCGTGTTGAAAGAATATTTTGCCAGTATTTGTCACCACGGCCTCGTTATCACACTTTTGTCATTCTTTATCTTATCAGTAGCATTGACTGGCTGCGCATCTCCTTTCCGTAAATAAAATAACGAAGCCACTTCTCCACAAAAATATCCCAAAATTATAAAAAGTGAACCTGCTGTGGGCTTCACGGTTCACGAAAATTATTTTATTTTTCAAAGAGTCAACGAACTTTTGATGGTGCACTCGCTCACGGGATGTCGTTTTTATCGAAATTTTGTAGATATCAAACGAATTTTACACCTGTCCATTCTACAACAGCTTTCCAGAAGACAATGCCTGTCGTCCACAAATACAGGGTGTCGCGGAAAATTACTAGTCCCCCTTTTGACTCAGGAGTGCCCTTGGAGAAATGAGCGGAAGCACTTTTTATGTAAGGAAATTGTTGGTGAAAAGGACATTTTACCCAGACGACCTTGAAAGTGAGCAAGGGTTGGTAAGTTCCCAAAAGCCCTGCAAGGAATTCATGGTCATGGGGAAGCACGGAAGAGCCCCTCCATGGGTAGAAACGGTCGCCTTTATATTTCAACTTTCCAGAAGAATAGGTTAATAAAATGTTTCACTTGCCAATCATTATCAGAAATGGTCTCTCCCTGAAAAGGGAAATGGGGGTAATTAAAATTGCAGCCACCAGAACTTTCGTTTTGTAAATTTACAAATTTTCAGCACAATTGCCCGATCGCGAAGAAATGCGGCGCACAAAACTAAATTTCAACTTAATCACAGGTCAAATTTTCACACAAAGGAAAAAAGTTTTCCGAATAACATGGGTGCTCGCCTCGCACCTCTGGCAGAAACGACAGCCATCGCCGATTTCTTCAATGTAATTTTTTTTACCTTCGGCCAATTACATATCCATTTATCTATTTATTCCAGCAACTCTGAATGAAATGTTCCTTTTAAACAAATAAAATCTCAGTTCTCGGTGATTTCTTGCACTTTTTTCTGCACAAAACACTCTAGCAAAATCATCAAAACGTTGCACAGGCAGCCGACACGAAATAAATTTTCCAATGCACTGAACATAAAATTTGAGTCCGTTCATTTTGCGGAGCGACATACGGATGTCGTTCGTTAAGCTCGTTCAGCTGTCCAGCCATGTGCTCAAAAAGCCTCACCAGTGATGGCGAATACTTTTGTTTCTTTTTTTAATTAAAATTATTTTTAACCAAATTATTGCACAAATTAAAAATGGTGAGAATTTGTGTTTTTATTACCGGGGGCTTTTGACTAAACTATAAAGAACTAAAAGGGGAATTTTATTGCTTTTAGTGTACATTAATTAAATTATCCTTGGTTTGATGTTTCAACGACGAAGTTTCGTTAAAGATATTAAAAAGAAATTTTGAAGTTCATCCACACAATATTTGGATGTTATTCTATTATTAAACACATTGTTATCATAATAATCCAATAAATTACAAGAAGTTGAAGTACGATTGTAGATTAACGACAATGAAATTATTTTGAAATACACCTATGATGCTCATAGTAAAATTTAGAGAGAGTTAAAAAACCGTGCAAAAAATAATAAATAATAATAATAAGCTTATTACTTACATACATAACATTACTATTCGTTTAGTTTTTATGTTTTACATATGTAGTTGTGCCGGTATCTTGCAAAAATTTGATTTTTTTAATTAAATATAAAATTATTTCAGAAATTGTGTTAGAATAAATTTGCATGAATACAACTGATACAACTATACAAATAAAGCTGATAATCACTGTAAAATAAATAAAATTATATTGTTTTAAAGAAGGTCAGTTATACAATGCAGTTATAAATTTTAAGTGGAAAATAAATTTATGTACGTATGTAAATATCAAAATGGGTTCAATAATATGCTCGCCAATGGGGTCAATAATAAAATTTTTAAAATTGAAATTAACATTATTACTATTTGTATCTTAAACACATTTAAAAACTATTAATTTATTACTTCAAGCTTGAAATCAAAAAAATAATTTTTGGTCTTATTTGCTCACATATTCAATAAAAAATGACGATTTCAGTACTAATACGCAGTCAGTTAAAATCACAAAATTTATTGTTTAAATATTTTTAAATTAATCTACATTGTTGTATATGTATAATAATAAGAATTATAGCGATGGTATTGAGGTCCTTTATAATTCTGCCTCGACTGATGAACGTCCTGTTTAAAATAAGTAAGATTTTGTGATACAATGCTAGTAGGCCTCCATTGTGTTTCTAATTGATTGATTATTTTCACGCAAAATAATTGAAAGAATTTATTAATTTATTTAAAGAGTTGTAATGAATATTGAAGAATTTCGCGGAAGTCTAGATTTGATGGCCTATTCTGGCATCACTCTAGGCCTCGAGACTGCATTTTTAATAGAAAACTCTCTCTGTATTTTGCAGAACGAGAACAAGTTCAAGAACGTATTTTTCTGGGGAGTAATTAAAGGAAATGAAAAGGATTATTACGTGGCTTTTGGCTACGCAAATGATTGCTTCACCCAGAGGAAATTCTTTTATAGCCTCAACTGTTACCATTGGGTGATGCTACCTGCGCCTAAGTTGGACCTCTACGAAGCTTGTGTTTTGTGCACTGAGAGATTCTCCGGAGACCCAAGCGTGGTGACTTCTGTTAAATTGGTAATGTTGAAAACAAAACATTCTGCAAAAAATCATTTGGTAACGACTTTAATGCCCCTAGGACCCAAAATTTTCAATTGACGAATATCAGATTATTATGGCTACTGAGCCCGTCATTCAAAAATTAACCGAGGAAGATCGATTATCTTGTTTAGTCTATGTTATAACTGAAGAGGCCGCCTTGGTACCACGGGGCGGTTTATATAAAATGGTTGACGGGAATGTATTTTTCAATCCCACTTTCCATGGATTAGATGATCTAGAGGCTATCGAGCTAAAAAATTATCAACTTTATCGGGAGCCGCGCAATAAATTCAACTACAACTTACTTAAAAGAAATGATTATAATTATCCCATTGATTTCTTGGATACCATAGATGATATTATACCTGAAGAGTATGCATTCGTTTTAGATTTCGAAAAATGCGGAAGTCTTGTATTAATAAAATCAAAAATTTGGCCAGGTATGACTTTTTTCCACAAAATTAATACAAATAATCACGGTTTCATTTACTACGGATGTGGCAGAAAAAATTTTGACTTGCTATTTGGGATTTAATAAAAAAAGTTAATAAAATGTCCGAATTTTTATTAAGGATGAAAATATGGACTTGAACATTAAAGTATCGGAAGTACAACTTCTTAATATTGCTTCTTATTGTCGAATACATGAGGAATGGCACTCCACGCGATTGATCTAATATTTTAAAAAGATCCTCTTAATCAAATGTGGACGATAGAAACACTAAAAAGAAATAACTTTGAATGTCGAACAGTAATGTTATATATTTCAAACATATTAAAATGTTGGGAAATAGGGAGGTTTTTTGATTCGAGAATGATTTTGAAAGCATTTTGTTATATAGGGAAGAAGGGAAAAATAATGAAAAAAATTCACCTCCCATTTTTTTCGACATATTTATAAAAATAATGTCAAATTTACAACAACAACCACGGAATTTTCCTTATACAAAAGACAGTAATATGTAGTAATAAGTAGTTTAAATACATTTCCGTATAATATTTGTTTTAAAAATGGACCATTCTTTAAATCGAAAACCTCGGATAGACGTGCCCGTATGAAATTATCTAATACAAGTCTAATTTGCAATTAAATGGAGTTTAGTTAATTTTTCACCAATGTTTTCCGTGACCTCAAAGAAATGTTATGAAATATTTTCCTAATTATACGTTAAAGATTACGTTAATTGACTGGATTGGTTTTCATCAGACTATTTTGAGCCTAAAAGGAACGTTAAACCGTTTTTTGCTTAGCACCGTACCAAAAAAGTGTCTGTTCCACTAATGAACGAACGGAGTCACTTTCTCCTCAGCTCTGCATTATCATTATTTAACTGACACTTTATTCCAGAAATCAAATTTGTTTGTATTGAAGTTTGGTGGCGCGAATGTTCTCTGGTCTCATTAATTCCAATTACTTTCAATTTTTTATATTCGGAGATTTACCAGCAAATATTTAAGTATGTCCGAACAAATTGTGGAATTACAAGCGGTAGAGGAAGAGCCCAGTGTGACGATGGTTGATATTTTGGAGCTACAAAAAGAACTCGAAGAGGAGTCAGCTGCTGTTTTGGGGGGTTCCGACGAAAAATGTTGCACTTACTCCAAGGTAAGCCGCTTGTTTTTGCAAAGAATTGGTAATATTTGCTATTTTAACTGTGCTATTAGGGTTACATAAAACGACAGGCGCTATATTCCTGTTTGACTTGCTGCCCAGATGCCCGGAATGATGTCCGGAAAAGTGCTGGCATTTGTCTGGCTTGCAGCTATCAATGCCACGAAAATCATGAGCTTGTCGAATTATACACAAAGCGAAAATTTAGATGTGATTGCCCAACGATTCGTAATTCTGGGAAAAAGTGCAGTTTCGCAGAAGAAACAGAAAAACATGAGAATACTGCAAACATTTACAACCAAAATTTTTCCGGACTTTATTGCGTCTGCAAAAGGCCTTATCCTGATCCCGATGATTCTGTGCAGGATGTGATGGTGCAGTGCGTAATTTGCGAGGATTGGTATCACACTCGGCACCTCGAAGCCGTAATTCCAAAGTCGGACTCCTATTCTGAGCTTACTTGCGGAATGTGCATGCAGGCGTACAGCTTCCTCCAGGACTACACGGGACTCGCTGTAAACAAAATGGAAGGAACCAGTGAATCGGTCGATGTTTCAGTCCTGGAGGAGGACGATAAGCTAAAATCCGAACTGGACAAGAGTATTTCTGATATTATGAACATTAGCCAGTCCGCCTCAGATACATCTGTGAATGAGAATGAAGCGGAGCCTTCAAGTAAGAAAGCGAAATTAGACGAAAGCGTGGAGACTTGCAGGAGACCGACGGGTCCAAATGGATATAAGAAAGGTAATCTATCCAATGTAAAATGTGTTTGAATTTTTCCTAATGAGCAGTTTTTTTCAGGTGCTATATTTTGGCCCGATAATTGGCGCGAAAGTTTGTGCAAGTGCTCTAAGTGTATCCGAATGTACAATCTCATCAATGTTGCATTTCTACTTGATCCCGAGGATACTGTGCTACATTACGAGCAGGATGGTTTGAAAAAAGTACGGGAGTCTGAGTATGAATGCGGAGTAAGAGCTCTATCTACAATGGATCGAGTAAAACAAATTGATGCTATCACCGAGTATAATAAAATGAAGGATAAGTTGATGGAATATCTCCATTCATTTGCGGTTAACAAAAAGGTCGTCACTCAGGAAGACATCAACACGTTTTTCCAAAGAATGAAGAATGAAAAGAACGCCGATTTAGGAATTCCATACTTTTGTCGCTAATATATGTTTCCAATTTACCTGGCTTTATTTAAATCGCATGTGATTTTCCTGTATTTCATTGAGAGCGAAATAAATTTGCTTCTCTATTTCTAGAAAATTTACTATTCCCTTGATACTAACTAATAAGCTATTTGTTTGTTTGTTTATCCTACAAACTTTGAAATTAGATGTTCTAATAAAAAGAAATCGCCTGCTTAAGGCCCGAATGGAATAGAATTCGTATGCGTTACGTTGCTATGCTTAAAAAATAATAATACCTACGGTGGAAACTGCGATGATAATTGGCTACCTACGGTGCAAATAATTTTAGGCAACTTTAGCCGGTGGTCAATTTATATGGGGATCAATTGTTTTATTTATTTTAGTCTTATTAATTTCCCATTTTTGAAATTTTTCTAATTGAAAATGTTGATATCTCCACGTTCTGAAGTCCCTACAGTCAGCATATCCGTCGTTTAAAAAGATGTTTGTGTGTACGTGTATACGTACATATGTACCTTCGTGAACTTTTTTCGGCTTGCATATCTCGTGAACATATAATTTTAAAAAAATTAATTAATTATTCCCCGCGGACAATGAATCTATTAACCCATGTTAAAAGGGGGATAGGGGAATATTGATTATATGAGAATGAGAATTAACATATATTTAATAGGATGTTGTATCATTTACACATTTTAATAGAATATGATTTATTTGAATTCACAGAACATAGGTATTAGGTAGAATTATTTTGTGTCTTGGGAAGGAAAAAAGAAGTATCTTTTTGCTGTGTGGCCTCCTCTTGCAACTGTGTCCTCGAAGCTTTGCAGGGAGCCATCAGCTCTTCCAGCTCACTTCGGACAACAAAGTATCAAATCGGGAACCTGTAAGATAGCACTCTCCAAGTTTTCTTTTCGAGCTAAAACCTCATTTACGAATTTCCAATTCGGTTTCTTCTCAGACTCATCAGGAACTGTAGGGTCGTCAGGATCTGCAACCTCGTCTGGAACGGCAAATTCCACAAGTTCCTCGACGCAGAGCCCTAAATACTATATGCATAGTCAGGGATTTCATGGAGTAAACTTGGGTAATTATAAAGGTTCTGTGTATTTACAAACAGAGTTTGTCACCAAAAATAATAGCGGATATCAAGGCCGAGCGGCGCGTATAACGCGGAGGGGTCTACAATCGTGTGACCGCGGATAACGAGGACCGACTGTATATTAAAATAACAATAATGATAAACTTATTTCATTGAGTTGGGTATCAAAATTCAAACATAAACAAAATCAAATCTCAAATATAAAATTCAATGTTTACGAAATATACATAAATATAAAACAAACAGCACAGGTAAATGAAAATGTGAGCACAAATCATTTTTTTTCATACATATGCATGCTCAAAACAAAACTTACAGTTTATGAACATGTACAGTAGCGGACAAAATTCAGGAAACATATTTTGCTGTACAAATTGCAACGCCGTATTTCTTGTTTTTTTCGGAGAATAAAAACGACAATTTTCCATATGTACCAACTAGGCTCCGCCCTACTTATATGCAACATTTGCTCACTGTTATCAAAAAGAGATAACAAAAAACCGTTAAAAACTTAAATATTACCCGTTTTGTGAACGACAATAATCTGGAAGTAGTGGCTTAAATCATCTGCGAATAAGTTAAAAGTGGTACAAGTATGGTTCTGAGAGTGCAAACAGCTGATAATATTGCAGAATTAATTGTTCGATTACTTAATCAGGATAAAATTACATTAAAAGAAATTGCTGGAAAAGTTCATATGAGTAAAGGAGGAGTATTGAAGGTTTATCGTCGGATAAAGAATCCGTCTATATCCAAACATCTAGGGAGGCCTAGCAAAACTAATAAAAGGCAAATAAAATATTTCCGTAATTTTTTCATAAGATTAAAGATTAATTTATCCTCATAGAACTGTTACCAGAATTTCTATGACAACAAAAAAGGACCGAAAACTAACTGCTACTGATGTAATGGCTGCGTCTGGAGTTAATAGCGTGAGCGTGCAGACAGTTCGTCGTCGACTGGCAAAATATGGACTTCATGGAAGAGTTTCTGCAAAAAAACCGCATGTTCCGAAAGTAAACATTAAAAAAAGACTGGCGTTTTCAAAAGAGCATTTAAACTGATCACTCGAAGATTGGAAAAACGTACTCTGGACGGATGAATCCAAGTTAAATTTAGTGCAGAGTGATGGTATCCATTATATCAGATGGCCAGTGAATACCGGATTCAATCCCAGATACACTATCGGCACCATTAAAGATGGGGCGATAAATATAATGGTTTGGGGATCCTTCAATCATTCGAATATTGGTCCACTGCACCGAATTGTTGGGTCCATGGATCAAATAAAGTATAGATCCAATAATGCAAGATGTAATGCTGCCGTTTGCTAGAGAAAACATGTCAGAATTCTGGATACTATAGCAATATAACAAGCCAAAGCATATGGCAAGGTCTATTAAATGCTGGTTCGCGAAAAATGATGTTCCAGTAATGAAGTGGCCGTTGCAATCTCCGGACCTTAATCCTATTGTACACTTGTGGGAAGATATAAAAAGACGTTTAAAAGGAAAGCGCTCCCGGAACGGCGAAGAATTGCTGACCGCTGTTAGTCAAGAGTGGAATCCTATACAAATTACAATATTACAAAATTAGTGGAGTCAATGCCTCGCAGATGTGAAGCTGCCACTAAAACAAAAGGTGCAGTTACAAAATATTAACCCTGTAGTTCTACGATGAAATGTATTTGACAAGTTTTTGTGTCAATAAAAACTTTTACTTAAAGTTGAAATAGTTTAAAAACAAATGTTTCCAGAATATTGTCGCTTGTAAAAGTGCTTAAATTTCCTTGTTTGTTTCTGACTTCTTAATTTAATCATGTAACCAAGCAAACATTGTTTGTTTATAATAAAGACGACTTGCATTATTGAATACAATGTTTTTCCGCTGTTGACCATTCTTAAAAAAGTCGGAATCGTAATGTTTGTTATGATGATAGAAATGTTTCCAGATTTTTGTCCGCTACTGTATGTGCGTACATAATAAAAAAAAAAACATCCTTATGAGTGTTTCGCAAGTTAAGTAATTTATAAGCGGTGAAGTAAAAGAAGCAAACTTCCGGCCAAATTCCAAGATAGACAGGTGGACAACATACCCCAGGTATTTTGGGAATATTTTGTACCGGATTTTATTGGTGCCAATATATAAAGGTAAATTTTCGCGGGTGGCCAACTTGACAGGCTTTACTGTACATGCTTTCTTATGGGGCTGCACCCATTTATTACCGTTGAATTGCATATTTCTTATAAGAATTCATGTAGGTACATGATTCAGCTGTAAAAGGAACTGAGATAAATCATTTGTTTTGTACTTCGATCTAAGGAGTGGCAGCATGTAATTTGTTTCGAAATAAATCGAAAGGACTAAAAGGCCAGCGCGAATTCGAAGCCTGAACTGTGTTTTAAATAACCTTAACATTTTAACATGATTTTCCTAATTATTTAACCAATGAATTCTAATAGTTTACATAACTTTCATACCATTTTCATTATGGTGACGAACCTCCTCAAAAGACGTTTTTGTATAATTTTTTGCAATTTTTAAAATTTTGTTTATTATTTTTTTGGTGTTTTGGTGGAGGCCTCTGTGTTATAGCAGTTGTTGCACATGCTTAAATCCGGCCCTGATGATAAAAGTTGCTTGCGTTTTAGGAGGACAAATACACCCCTTTATGGAAAAAAACATAAAGTGGGCGCGAATTTTTAATTTTTTACCCTAAAGTCGAATCAAGTTACACAGTTCTGCCCCGGAAAACACCAATTGTTTCGTTTTGGAGAGTTATGTTCATGTTTTGGAACAGTAATGCTTCTTATTTATGGACATTAAACAGAAATAGAGCATTTTATTAAAAAATACAATTTTTCTCTAGAGATTGATGCTGATATGAATGAGGACTGTGAGGGAAGAGGCTGTCTTTACAGGTTTCGCAACCTGGGGCAATCACCCTATTGCTTAAGCCCTTGTTAGCTCTACTCTATGCCTAATATTGCACAGGGGTGAAGAAATACTGCACAGAACTTGTAGATCACCTTTGATGCTATTTAAATCGAGCGCGAAAAAAATAACTGAGATGTGTACATACGCTCCATATCTCGGTTCGAAGTGTAAATAATTGTACTTAGCAAAGTCTAGTTCATTTTACATCATCCGAGATTAAATTTGTATATATGTATATATATATATGTAGTTAATTTGATTTTATACCATTACACGAGGAAGTTTCCATAAAACGTTGAAATTTCTATAACCTTTCGTACATACGTGCGAGAGACTGCATAAATCATAAGGGGAAGGGAAAACTCGATATTCTTGCGAAGTGCTCAGCCGCAGAACCAACCCCGTCCTGCTTGTAAAACTTGATTAACCAACTCAATCGAGTTTCGGATTTTTAAAAGGAACTTTTTCATGGTCAGCTTATCTTTGTTTCACAGCGGAAGTGGGGCGAAGTTCACAGGTCCCCAAATGTTGATTTAATGCAAACGACAAAAGTATGTTTGTGCAATTTCAAGTACCATAGCAGCTTTTAGTTGCTAAGATAACATACATATGACTGACATTTCTTGGAATCCTATGGAGGAATCTGGTGAGCGTACACATAGACTTAACGAATTCGGATAGTGCTGGAATAGGAACTTATAGAACCGTAAGGAGTTGACCGAAACTGACGAATTTAAGTAAGAAAAATACAATGTAAGTTTATATTTCATATTATTATGGTCTATTATTACTTTCTTAATGAAGCAGAAAGATGAGGCCTCATCAAAAGAGATATCTGACATGTGTAATACATGTCAAGATTTTTGTAACTATCTTTTGTGTTTTAATGTACGGTAATTTCTGAATTTTCAGAAACCAGTCTAAAGAACCCACTGTCGAAGTGAAATGAATGGTGAAAAAAAGCATTGTGTTTCTGGTGCAGATTGTGTTTAATCACATTATAAAATTACTCTCGAATGTCAAGCCACAGTAGAATGGATATCTGATTTGTTAAAACTTGAAAACGAGTTGGATGGACACCAGCTAGATACAAAAAACTACACCACACCGAGACACCGAGTAACTTCTGTGGAAAAGGGAAGAATGGCCCGGGAGGAAATGCCCAAAATTTGAAGGTAACATTCTTCTATGTGTATGTTAAACTACAATACAATGAAATATATGCTAGGTGGTGCTCGCAAATTTATCCGCGTAATAAAAAGTTGAGTCTTTTGTATGAATTTAGATACCTGTTGATGTCAGTTATCCTGCTACTTTATTTCCTTTTTATGTCGCTATTCTTCTTTACACTTTTCACCATTTCTATTGGGAATATCTTCGCGTTTAACTCTCATTGTGGATATTGAATCGCTTTTGAGTTGTTTTTTTATGAGCTAAACTATATAAAAATGTTTTTCATACATTGCAAAATTAGAAATTCACTTAAAGAAGAGAAGTTATTATTTTTTCTAAAAGGTATTTTCAGAAACAATCGCTCAGCAAAGTTAAAAGGGGAAAAAAGCTTGACTAAATTTGATAAAATTCACGTTATTATATCAAAATCAGATCAGCTAAGTGTTGCAAACAGTTTTATTTATTTATTTAATACCGTTGCCCTGACTCTATAAAAAGTAATTAAATATAAAATACATTCCAATAAGTAAAAGGTTCAGTAATCTAGGACATAGTCAAGCAGATAAAATTTTTTACATTATGAATACTACAATTAAAATCGAACAAATGGGAAAATTTATTATAAGAAAGCATTAATCCATAATTGAAGGGTTGTATGTCTGGTGTTAGCATCAAAAAATCGAAAGTCAATATTTTTTCGAAAATACGGTCTAAGTGCCAAAAGCCAAATAATATCTAAATGGATCAAGTACCTGTTTCTTTTCAAAGTCTACTTTTTGAGCGGTTAGTTGATTAAATTACGCGGATGCTACGTTACCGAGTTATCAAAACATTCAGAGCAGAGAAATTTTATAAAGGCGCTTAGCCCATTTTCAATATTACTTCATAAGGAACTTAGCCCATTTTCAATATCATCTCATAAGGCATTTTTCGTTTTTTTGTTTATTATATATCTTTAAATAAAAAAATTGGTCTTTAGACCCTTTAGACTTACAACCCTTCAATTGGTTCGAAGAGGTTCGTTATGTAAGAAATAAGAGAGAGAGAGAAACAAATTTGCATTGTTAGTTTGTTAAAAACGAAAATTTAATTCAGTTAAGTTTTAAATATAATAAGGAAGGCATTTACATAATATAATATTTATACTTGCAGATGTTGTTTTCCAAAAGATTAATACTTATACAAACCTACAAGCAACGATTGCTCATACTTTTGGTTTCTGTAGCTAGTACTGTTCTCCTTCTAAATTGGACTTCTTCTTCTGTTGAGTCAGAAAAATGTTTTGCCGACATAGACAGCGCTGGAGCCCCGAAACTGGAAGACATTTTATTAAGTGTAAAAAAACCCACACCCGGAAAAAGTATATTTTTTCACGAGACATCTTGTGCTCGTGCTTCTGGAGTTCATCTCAGTGCTAGAGAAGCTTGTGCTGTTGAATCTGCTGCGTTGATGAACCCGAATCTGGACGTTTTCGTATTATTTGCAGCTCCTAGAGTTTTTTCAAATACCACAACTACGCCGATAATTGATGCCCTTCACTCTTATTCTAATATTTATTTAAGAAATGTTAATTTGTGGACGTATGCAGCTGGCAGCCCTATCTATGAGTGGTTAAAAGATGGAAAATTATTCGAATCGAAATACGTAATATCGCATACCTCAGATTTCTTAAGATATTTAACTTTATGGAAATGGGGTGGTACTTATCTAGATCTAGATGTAATTGTAAAAACAAATCTTGAATCTCTAAAAAGCAATTTCGCTGGTGCTGAATCTGAGAAATTTGTAGCTGCGGGTGTTTTGAATTTCGATAATTATGGATTTGGCCATCAAGTCGCGGAGCTTTGCTTGAGGCATTTCCAAATAAATTTTGATGGTGATGAATGGGGAAACAATGGCCCAGGAGTAATTACAAAGGTGCTCCAAGAAATTTGTAAAACAAAATCGACAAAACTTATGAGTAAAGAGCGTTGTTTTGGATTCCAGATATTTCCTAAAGAAAAATTCTATGCTATTCGATGGTGGAACTGGAATCACTTTTTTGAAAAGAAATATTTTCAGTCAGCAATCTCACAAACAAATGAATCTGCAATTGTGCACGTTTGGAATAAACACAGTAAAAATAAGGTTATTAATGTTGGAGCTCCTGTTGCGTATGGGAAATTGGCTGAGAAATTTTGTCCAAAAGTGTACCGATCATGTGGCGAATACTTTTAACGTAGTTGTAAACTTCATATCATGACCAAAACGAAAGAGTTTTATTCCTATTAAGTTACCCTTTAAAGTCAATGTAAACGAACCTAGTTAGTGTTATCTTAGCCATATCCCAAAATAGGTACATATCATTTAACTCATATCAGATTAATTTGAATGATAAACAAGGACCATTTGTTGTCACATTTTCCCCAGATTTATTAAATCTAGAAGTTAAAAGAGTGAGAATTATAGCAATTTGCGTGGTAGATTTCAATAAGTTTTTAATTTAAGATGATACTCTTGATCAGTGGCGGATTTACCAGGAAGCAAAGGAAGCAATTGCTTGGGGCCCCGCTTGGACAGGGGCCCCAAAAATTGAAAAATTTTGAAAACATTCGGAAATTTGAAAAAAAAATAGAAAATGCAAAATGAAAAAATCCATGTAAACAATATCGACTATTCATTATAAATCACATGTAAATCACTAAATCCTGTCTCTGACCAGGGTTTCGGTCATAAACCCTGAAAATTAATTCCAAAAATTTTACCAGAGGCGCTGTCCCCATATTTCGTCTTTAAAATGTTGTCAGTTCTGACAATTCTGAATTTTCTGCTTTGTTTACGTTGATTTATTAGATTTCTTGGTGATTTAGAGGTGAATAAATGTATCTGAATCTGAACCTTCAATTCAACAATTTGCGACTGAGAAAAGTAGAAAAAAGTTGTAATTTAGTTAGTAAATTATAAGTAAACTGAATAATATATTGATTTTGCAAAATTAACTGGTTATTTATTATTTTAAAAAAATGAGTGGAGGGGGGGGGGGGGGGGTAATGTTGGAATGAGGGCCCCAAAAACCTGAGGTTGCTTGGGGCCCCGTCATAGGTAAATCCGGCACTGCTTGATGTGTGCTCAATTAAAATAAAATTTTAAAAATTATTTGTTGTTATTCGTAAGGTATAGATTCCATGAATTTTCTGAAAAATGGGAAATAATAAAAATCCACATATTTGTGGTAACATTCCGCTTTCAACCATCACAGTATTTTTATAATGAAACATTAATAAGCTGTAATTTTTAATCTTATGTTAAAAGAAATGATGTTTTTTAATATATATAAAGAATAAAAAAATATATAACATTCGTTATTTATTTTATTTTTAAATCCTCGAAAAATAATGACTAGTCTTTATGTATTAAAGATTCATTTAATTTTTTGCTGTATAAGTTGTAGAAAAGGATACATTCATAAAGTTAAAAGACTAAATATCTTGTATTAATCAGTAGCTTAGGCCCGAATCTCAGCCTATCTCGCTACTTAAAAGTAACACCACCATCATTATGCAGTGAAGCTAAATATTGAAATGATTTTTGTATTCCCATTAAAGAGCCGAAAAAGTCTGCGACTTTTCTAAGTTGACTGGGGAGAATTTGAAACCGATATCGAAAATAATATGTACATATTCTTGAATTGTTTACCACTCATAGATAACAACCTCTTTAAGGAAGAAATAGATGAGTGGATTAAGAAATTTAAAGAAATTGTTAATAATGTAAAAAACAGCTATGTCAGGTAATACCAATAATGTCTAAAACTCATCTCGCAATTTAGACAGTTGCTTAGAATCATTCAAACTTTATTACGGCAACTTTTATGTAGAAAAATACCCCACCCATAACTCGCTCTCGTGTGAAAAGTTGAAAGATCCTTCCATTATTTTGGAAACTTAAAAAATCTTATAAAATGCCCTCAAACAGAGCAGAATAACTTCTAATAGCAACTAATCTTGTAGCCCTGACAACACTTCAAACTTTGTCATACCAAAGACCATATAAATTAGTCATACCAAAGACCATATATAATATATAGTTTATATGGTCTTTGGTCATACTAAAATGTCCCCAAAGCAATTCTACCTCTTACTATCATTATCCATCACTGCCTAAAAGTATTTATTTCTCAAAAAATTAGAAGATAACAAATTTAATCCAATTTCTAAGAACAAACAATCCTATCAAATCTCCAAATTTAAACTAATTCATATACACATGTACTTTCTAACATTGGTAATCTTAGGAAGAATCATTGCTGATGAATTTGACTTTTGACCATTAATTTGGGACTTATCTAACTACATTAAAATTTCATAGTGATAACAAAAAAACATAATTTTAAATTAGGGAACTCTCCATTGCTATCGTGACTGTAAAAATACATAGCCAATTTGTAGAGGCGGGTGACACCTAGAGTTGAAAGGCTAATTTGACTGAGGTCAACAATTAATACAAAGTACCAGATAAATCTGGTTTATATTACAGGAGAAGACTGATGAAATGGAGGATTCTTAGGGCAAATTTTTCAATCACTAGATAAATTTTATTCGTAGAATAAAATTGCCTCAATAATCAAATTGGCTTTGATTTCGAATAGTTATCAGACGGATAAACTTATACGCTCCCTTAAAGCGGCATATAGGATTGTTATTCATCAGTGAATTTTGACAAATAGAGTGAAAAATAATTTTTCCTTAGGACCCAAGTTGATTTTTCTGACGAATAAAGTTATCAGCCGATTGAAAAATCGGCCCATAGAATTTCAAAATGATATAATGAATGCTATAAATGTTCGCCATTAATATTATTATTAATAATAATTAATTAATTAATATTATATATAAGTTAAAGATACAGATTGAGACCTACACATAAAAAAAATAGTCATTCTCTTTCAATAAAAAGCACTGACCCTTTACACTATTTACAATATTATATAAGACGTAAATATGTAAATTATATATCTAGGCTTTAGTAGCCCGACCATAAAGAAAAATAAGGGGTCAAACTGAACAAAACAAATAACAGCAATTTAGTCGAATCGAAAGCCAAGACACTAAAATGCCTTACATTTCAGACTTAAAAATGTGTCTTCGGTTTCGATTCGACTGAAAAACGATATTCGCAATAGGCTCCTTAATTGGCTGATAAGGAATTTTTGGGGTTGGAGATTACAAATTTCGCAAAATCGGAATTATTGGAAGTTTCGAAAAGGGTAATTTTCACAGTCAAAGAGTTAAATTTTCAAAATCGTGATTAAGGGATTTTCGGTGTCGAAAATCATGAATTTCGCAAAATTCGTGTTGAACTTGAAGAGATATCCAAGGTAAAAAAGATCGCGAATTTAGCAAAATCTGACCGATCCGAATCGACTTTGGCGAGATAGCCAAGGTAATAGGGTCGCATTTTTTAAATAAGGCTAAATGATAGTGTTTCGGAGGTTTTGGGGGTCCCTGATTATGATCTCGACAAAATCCAACCGATACGAGTTGATCTTGACTAGATACCTAAGCTTAAAGGGTCCAATTTTCGAACAACAATAAGGAAAGTCAAATTTTAGTGACTAAGTGGTTGAATAGCCCACCCTAAATAAGTGTTGGTAAAGTGATTTTGAACCCAAAAAACTTTTATTCATTAAAATATTACATTTTTTGTTAATTTTTTTTTCAAAAATTTGACCTTTTGACCTTGGATATCTAGTCAAGATCAGCCTGTATCGGTTGGGATGGTCGTATCTCGTCAAGATAAAATCGGATCAGTCACATTTTCGTGATCTTCGACCGCGAAAACCCCTTAATCATCATAATTTTTTTAATTATGAAAATTTGATCTTTTACTGTGAAAATGACTTTTCCGCACGGCACACCTTTTCTGATTTTGCGAAATTCGTGAATTCCGATCCCAAAAACTCCGTATCCACCATTAAACTTGTTATTTGTTGGCGGGTTGAAACATTTTATTGCCTGGATTATCAAGGAAGACGATTATATTACTGATTTTATTGTTAAGTGAGGTTTAATAGAAGATTTGTTTAATGGAGAACAACGTTGGTGTTCTTTGTTTGTTAGACGGAAATTCATTAATAATCTATCTTTTTTCAAAAATGATTGATAAGATTTTTTTAAATATTCAGAAAACGCGTAAGCAGCAAAGGCTTTCACAACTGGATGGGATTAATAAAACAAATTGAAGAAATTTTTTTTTACAAATTGTGTATTTCTAAAAGTTTATAAAACACATAACAAAAGTGTGCTATTTTCTCTCATCTGTAAGAATATGTGTTTAAAAGAATACACTGTGTTCATATGATTCTTGTATAAATAAGGCAATTTCTTGTACTTTAGTTATAGAATTTTGTTCCTTATATTGCATATATTCTGTTTAAAAGTCATTTATAAAAATACCAAAAAGTCAAATTGTATTGTAAATGCCACCAACAGTTACTTTAGAAATCTCTTATGGAATAAGAATGTCTTCTAACTCTAGGTAATAAAATATGGGCATGCTCTACCATTTAAATGTTTGTCGCAAGTAATTTTTATAAGCTCAATATTTAATTATGAAGCGAATAATAATTCAAGCCAGTAGTTTACTTAACACTGACTTTCAAGTCGGGTGGTCGATTTTTGCGTTGTCGTTTCTGTTTCACCATTAGTTTGACCATGGGAAATATTTGTGATCACTGACTTAATGACCACTGAACTTGTATTGGTTTCGGTAGTTTTGCTGTAAATTATTAAGATATCAAAGAATTACTCATCAAATTTTTTTTTAATTTTATTTCATTACCCGAGAGGAGACAAATCTTTTAAGTTCGGCATGTTGAAATCTGTGATGTCTTTCATATTAACTGTAGTCAAAGTATTGTTCGTTTGCGTACTTAACACCGAGAGACGTCCTATGATTGTCAGGTAAAACGTATAAATTTTTACGTACTAAAGATGTTAGAATAATGGCACTTACCAACTGTTTCTTCTGTCGTGGTAGAACAAAGGGTAGTTGTTGTACTATTCAAATGATCTCGAACCGAATCAACTGTGATGTCCCCAGTGGAACTTGTAATTGTTTCATTTGCTCTATTTGGGGACACTTGCAATCCGTTGGTGAGGCTTCCACTACCGGAGACCTTTGAGTCAATATTGACTTCTAAGAATTGTTCAGAATCTTTCACAGCGTTAACATTATCAGTTGAAATTGCTTCAACAGTTTCTTGCTCATTTCCACTCGCTGTATCAGTTTCCCGTTCTGTAAGAGGCTCTAAATCGATAGCTCCAGAAGAAGTAACAATTTTCGATGTTGAAAGTGAAATGCGCTGTAGTTCGGACGAGGACATCATATAAATCGCCTCTCCGAAATTGGTGAAGCAAAGTGACGAAATTCCACTACAATATAAGTATATTAGAATGTAATAAATATAAGCAAAAGAATTCAGTACTTTATGTCCTCTCTTTTTACAGCTGCCGCGTTAAGCTGTCTTTTAAGTTCAGGAATTGACAAAACAAGAATGTCTCCCAAATTAGTTAAGCAAAGTAAACCAATTTCATTATGAATATGACCATCATTGGTACTGTCGTCGCCACTTGTGTTGGCTAGTTCGTTCGTTAGTCCTTCCATACTTTTGTTCTTCTGAGGACTGCAACCATAATGCTGTAGAAGTTCTGGCGAAATCCGGCAAGAGAATATTGCAAAGGCCAGTCTGCGGACTCGAGCACCTTCATGTGCTGTAAGCTTATACTTTGTGACAGGTTTCAATTGTGGCAGTGAAAATACTTTGAATTGTTCCTCTGATGCAATCAAAACGCGATGCGGAGCAGTGCCTGAACCAGTAAAATCGAGAGGAATACCAGTACTATCAAATATTGATATTCCAACTACAGGTGCCCTGTGTTTTAATTGTATTTCTTTTGCAAGTTGCGCAGTTATTGGCTTTTTCGGAGCTTGATCGTCATTTTGTTCTCTATTTGCAGGAATATGTAAGAGAAAAACAGACACGCAGCTGGAGTTCGTTGCTGACCATAATGTAGGGGAAGTTGAATGGACTTAAAAAATACAAGCGGGTTAACGATAATGCTAACATTATGATTTGAGAGCTTACTATTCGTTATGTAAGTTTTTGCAAAAAGTAGACATCTGACCATCGATCCCATGCCATCGTCAACAGGTCTGGCTTCAACTTGTCTCTCCACAGGGCGTGTCTCCAGCTGAATAAGAAATATTCAATATCTTCTTCTATTTTGTAAATATATATGCTACCACAAAATAGCCCAATTTATAAAAGGTTATAAACGACAATCATTGATCATCGCTTATATTTAAATACGAGATTCAGTGATGATTAATGATTGTCACCTTCTATGTAAAAAACCGGCAAAGTGCGAGTCGGACTCGCGCACCGAGGGTTCCGTAAAAAATACTTTTGTTTTTGTAATGTAACTAAAAATTTAAGGTTTTCGGAATTTTTCCTTTATATGTGCTATAAAACATTGCTTCATGCCAAATTTCAAGATTCTAGGTCGACTGGAAGTACCCTTTAGGTTTTGATTCCCTTGCGAATAGTTGCGAGTTTGAAAATATGCGGCTTAAATTGCTGTTTCTTTTGATTGCGTTGACATAGAAGATTGATTTTGTTACAGCTTAAAGGTATTATAGACCTGAATATTTGATATGAATTTCAATTTAATACCTCTACGCGTTCATGAGGAAAGGGGTAGTAAGTTTAAAATTATTAAAAATATTTTTATTATATGATGTAACTAAAAATTTACGGTTTTCGCAATTTTTCCTTTATCTGTGCTATAAGACCAAATTTCCAAATTTCAAGATTCTGAGTTCACGGGAAGTACCCTGTAGGTTTTGATTCCCTTGCGAGTGTCGAAAATTTGCGGCATAAACGGCTTTATCTTTTGATTGCGTGGGCTTAGAAGTTTGATTTTTTCACAGCTCCAAGGGACAGCAGACCTGAGTATTTGATATAAATTCCAGCTTGATACCTCCACGCGTTCCTGAGAAAAAGTGTCTTGACAGACAGACGGACGGACGGACAACAAAGTGATTCTATAAGGGTTCCGTTTTTTTCTTTCGAGGTACGGAACCCTAAAAAGGGTCATTATTCTACTTTTAACCTCAATTTTTGTAACGTAACGCTTGTCTGAATTTAAAAAAATCGTAATTCGTTTCCTCATGGAAAATAATGTGAGAACTGGAAACAAATCCAGTTCTAGGACAAAAGAGGCCTCCGCTTCTAAGTCTTAGCATCTTGTTTAAGTTTATTGGACATTTGTTTCTAATGTGATATCAAATCCAAACAATGTTTGGAAACGCTAGGAAAGTAAGATCTTTGTTTGCAAATTAAATTAAATTATCAATTGAAAAAGGCCAATTGTTAACATCAGTAGAGATTCGAATGGTCATATTATACATATATAAATGATTGAAGAGCTTCGGAATTTTTTAAAGCGAGTTCATTTTTTACTAATTATTGTTTAGTTTTGCTTACGTCTAGGTTTTGACAAAGCTTGTGTAAACTCCTATACATGGATATACTTTATTATAGAAAAACTTACAGTAGTTGCTTGTGTAGCATTGGACGGATTGCTTCTTGTTGATCTTCCTTTCCGCAATCGTCTGAATGATTCTCGTAAAGTTTTCTTGAAAGATTTTCTTCGCGAAAGTTGTTCTCCAGCTCCTGTTAAATCTAAAAATATTAAATTTTAAATAAGATACTGAATAAAATTACTTAAAATCAATTACCATTTGGATTCAATGTGCATTTATGAAAGACTGGTTGGTGATTTTGATAATCAAACAATACTAAGCCGTGAGCAGTTCCTGCAGAAAGTAAATTCCAAGAGCTCTGTAGTGCCAGACAAGTAATAGCTGCTGGAGGAAGAATTTGCAATACTCCCGTAATATGAATACTTAAATCCTCATCGAATGTTTTCTCGTTGTCTATGAGGTGCTGTCGTACTTTCAATTGATCGTGTCCCTTCCAAACAAAACCGTCACGATCACTTACAATATTCATTGTTGTCATTTTAAAGGAAGCGCCTCTTTCTGGTTGATTAAAGCTGGCCATAATAATATGGCCAGCGGTTCCAGCAACAACCAAATTTCCAGTTTTTGGACAAAGTGCTATCTTTTTTATAGCCAAACGGGGATCATCTGAATATGGATCAAAAATTCCTGCTTTACGGAACGGTGGTTCTGAATCCTCAAATTGCTCTTGATTTTCAATTGGATGATCATCCATATCTCCATCCCTTGAATTATATTGTAGCGTTTTACGCACTATTTAAAAAAAAATTACAATTGTGCTTACCCAAACAAGTTAGCTGTTTTGAAATGATGTATCGGCTTTAAAATTACTCCTGTGCAATCCCAAAATTTAACTGAACCATCTTCGTGGCCAGTTAACAAAATTTCATGATCCTTACGGGATTCGTTTTCATTTTCTTCTGTCAAATATCCTCCTGAAATGGGCCAATCTATTTCGCTAAATTCTGCCTCTTGTTCTAAGCCTGCCCGTAAAATTTTTTCATAGACTTCGTCTGTAACTTGTGACGCTAGGTAATTGCATGTGATGGCTGAAGCATGAATTGAATGTAAATATGGGGTTTTTAAAACAGGTAATGAAGCATCAGTTAAATCATAGGCACAAAGTTCTTCTTCGAGAAGCACAATCAAAACTTCAACTTGGTCCGGATCAGACTGTTTGAACGTTACGAAGAAGTCGATCACTTTTGAAGTGAAATCAAGACATACTTTCGTGTCAGAGCTATGCACTGACACGCAGTTGTGATCGCCGTACGCAGATCTTGGCATTCCTCCAGAGAATATTACAACATCCCTAAATCTGTAAGGTTAAATATAAATAAAAATTTCTTCATAATAAATGGGAAACACTTACCCTCTCTTACCCTTGACCAAACCATTGATGCTTTTGCAAGGATCAGGGCCATACGGAACATAGTTTTGATCTTTTGGCGTAATAGAACTGTCCACCACCCATGTAGCGAACGAACCGTCTGCATGATACCAAGTAAATTCGGATCCATTTGCATTAACAAATAAACCAACACTTTGTCCATGGCCAGGAGCAATATATGAACGAATAACTTTATTGATTTCAAGATCCCAGAGAACACAAAGTCCTCTATTGTACGCAATCAGTAAGTGGTTCCATGCATTGGGTAGTTGTTTTATTGATTCAATTGCACCTGGGTTAAGTTTGTACGAGGAAGGCACTTGTTCAAGAACAACGTCATGGTATATAACGGGCTCTTTGACTGTAAACGTTTTAAGATCAAACTGATAAACATTTCCACCTTCGGTCCCAATCCAGACAACATCTTTTGACAGTGAGCAGCAAAGAGATGAAACCTTTTTTAATTTACCGTCGAATGGCAGAGATTTTATTGGGACCAACATTGATCCTGCTGGTTCCCATAACACGAGCTGGTTACCAGTGGTCAAGGACAATATGCGCCCAGTCCCCTTGACCCACTCTAATATTTGAACAGTGCATTCTGCTGTATTTCCGCTTGCTGAAGTATGTTGTCCATAAAACTCAACGCCAGGGCGGCCAAAAACCTTGATATTAATCATGTAAAAATTAATCATGTTTTCCAACTAAATGTTTTAATAAAAGGTACCTTAATTGCGCCAGAATGTGTACCAACAGCAAACAAACTCATCTGAGGATCGTAGGATATGGCGGATGGTTTGTGTGGGAACCCATGTTGAACTGTCTATTGAAAAATTAGGGTAAGTAAAATATTTCCAAAATGCTTATCAATAATTGGCAAAATCTAAAGCAAAATTAACTGCCCGCGGTATTCCAGGGATTAAATATTTTTTTGAGCGTGAGTTCTTATGAAGAAGGTGCAAACAAATGATTGAAATGGCAAGACTTAGAAAAATAAAGATGGGACATACTGCATTTTTCATCCGACTCCAGTCCAATCAATTTTCATGAAAAAATATGATTTTGGTTCTAAGATAGCCTTCATAGAATATACCATATATTTAAAATTTTAACCATCTTATAAAAGAGATTATCATTTGTATGCATATTTTTTAAGGGTTCGTACCTCAAAAGGAAAAACGGAATTCTTATAAGATTACTCTTGCATTCTTTCGTCTATGTATCAAAAACGTTTTTCCCGGTAGATAAAGGCTTAATCAAATATTCTAATCCGAACCTTGTCTAACCTGAAGAAGTGCTACTTGGGGAGCTCTTATTTTCTTAGATGGTAAAAAGTTTTGTAGTTACAGCCCAAGCGCTATTAATACATGATTCCAAATAAATCTGCTGTTTTTCTCGCCGTTCAACATTGTATGTTGGTTTCCGCGTGGTTGAAATATTATGGTAAATACATTTATCGCATTCAATAGTACGTCTTATTAGAGGCTTCCAATTGAGAATTAAACCATTAATGCAGCAATTTTTCTTGTTAAAATAGTAAATTTTGAATATTATAATTCAAAATTTCGTTTTTATTTCACAAAAGCGGCTCTAAGTAATACAATTTATTGTTATTACATAAGTGTACATCAATTAAACTGTTTACCAATTTATTTTCATGTAATAAATAATTAATCATTTAAACACCTAAATCTGTAATTCCTTTGTGAATTTGGCCTTACATCAATTGAAACAAAAATTATTTGAACCTCTGCCAGTTCATATACCAAACGGTTTACTATCAATGGCCAGTAATGCGCTTATTAGCATATTTATATTGGTTTCAACTTGTTCTATTTATTCATCAGAGATCCCACGTAACACAATCGTAGGTAATATATAGGTAATCCCACATAGCGCAATTGTAGGTAATATTTAGGTAATAAAAGCCGTAAATATAAACAAGTGTATTTACAAGCAAATTCAAAATATGGAGCAATCCATTAGACTAAACTCAGTATGCTCACAAATATTTCCGTGGCAAAAGAGATAACAATGTATAACTAATCTAAACTTGAATCATCCGGCTTAAATATTGTTATCAACATTTGTATCGCCGATAAGATTCGCAGGAAACGTTTAATAGCAGGCAGATAAAAGAAAACGCCTCATTCCTATAAACAGAAAGTGATAGAACGGTATGGCTCTACAGCAATTTACCACATTACGTACAGTTTTTGGTAACATATCAAGGTGTGGTAGCTGTTAAGTCTCAAACCGTTTTTATTTTTTTCATTGACAGCATTATCACTAAATGATATTTTATGTGGAGATAGAAAAAGAAGATAAAACCCTTTTCATATGAGGTAATAAATAACCAAGGTGAAATTACGCCATCGTTATTAATAAATGTGTACCTGGCTCTGCCTTTTCACTTTCCCTAAATATGATTTCTGTTAAAAATTTCACTGATTTACTTTCATTCGTAAGCAAAATATTGTATTGTCAAGGAAACTGAAAAGCCAATTTACAAATTATTTTTGTTCCTTTGATTGAATTAATGTTTTGCAAATATTATATTCTATAAACAAAAATAATTGGCATATTAACTAAGTTTGCCTCTTATTAAAATCGGTTTCATACAACTCTTTAGCTATTAACTTCGGTCTTATTTTTTTAATAGTTGTAGAACTGAAATAAAAAAAAAATAAAAATATTTTGTAACAAATCAAAACATTCCTAATTTTCGAAGCCAAGTTGTAATGGCAACAAAAATATTGAATGTTTTTCCTTAAATATAAGTATGTTTTGTAAGAAGTTGAGCTACATTGTGTATCACATTTCATTTAAACTTAGATCAACAAAATCACAATGGGCCTACCTTGGCCTGAGTGTGCCTTTTGAAGCCACTTGTACCTAGCTCAACAAAAATGGAATCCTTCTGATGAGACTTCCTTTTCTATATTCTTTTCATATGTTACAACAATATAAGTTCTAAAATGTTATCCGAAATGACATGAATTATTGAACAAATATAAATCATAATAATTCAAAAGGTGAAATCAGGAGAGGATAATAGTGATTTGAGTGATTTCAAGAGTTTTCTGTCAAAGTTTAACACTTTAAGACACACGATTTCAAAGATATAAGAATCCATATTGTACAGCATTTTTTTGTCAAAAAGAAGACTTTCGATAAGATTTTAATTGAAATGAGTAATTTGTACTTAAAAAATATCCCACCATGCATAAAAGACTAAGCAAAGGTGGAACTGTTTTTAACAATTCTTAGCCCCAACGAATTAAAGGTAATCTCTATCGCCTGGTGTGAAAAAATATAATGTTTGATTGAACCTGAACTCGTAAGTGCAAAAGTGCCGATTTGAAATGATTTTCTTTAGTATTTTACAAGAAAATTCTTCAACCTATTATCCTTTCTTATTAAACGCTCCAACATGATCGTAGTTTTGTGATATTAAAATGGCGTTAGACTAGACCTAATTGGATTCTGACAGGCTGTAAGAATATTCACTTAAACAATAATTATATATTTTCTTAATTATTTTTCTTTGAAGCTTAGTTAGCGAAGTTCAACTAATACAATAAAAAATATTATTTGGTTTTTATATAAAATACTTTTGAGTTATGCTGTCGATCAGACGACACTCGGTCAACATGCAGCACCTTACTGCGACTTGCATAACAAAGCGCAGACACATACATATTTTATTATTATAAAAACCTGTAACGTTAAGTTCAACAAATAAGAATTTTTTGAAGCTTCGGTACAAAATATATCATTTTTGTTGTGATCTCTTATTTTTAAACCATACAGGTTCATTTACTTTTTAATCTTATCACAAAAACCGTGACAGTTTGGATTTGAAGAACTTTCGTAAAAACACTGTGCTAATCAAGAAAACATCTGTATACTTAAGATAAAGTCTCGCATAGACTTGATAGTTGCTTGAATGGCGCAGCATTGCCTCGCAACTGACTAGAGCTCGACAAATACAATACAAACAATAATAGCCTAATTTTCTAGGTAGACCTATACTTTATTAGATATATTTATAAAATTGCTTAGTTTATTTACCTTTCTATAAGCGAACAGCTCCTTTTGTAATCTTTGCCTTTCGGCAGATGGTTGGTGGGTCTTTCCCCGTATAAACTTTAACATGCTTACGACTTATTCGGAAGTTAACGGAAAAGGCAAATAATCGTCAATATCTAGAAGAAAAAATAAAATACATCATTAAAATGAATTCCATATTTAATAAAAAAAATTACAATAAATAATCAAACAAATAATCAATTCTAATATTAGCGTTTTATTAACAGAATTAAATAGTTTCAGAAATCAATGCAAAGTTATAAACATTTAAGGAGAAGATCGTTTAATGTATCAAGTTAAGTTGTTTACTTTTACGTGTTATCTTAATTCGTAAACAATAACAATTTTCCAACAGCAGACAATTAACAGCGATAAACCTAAATCATTATGTGAGCATATTTACAATTAACAATATGAAACTTAACTTTTAGTATAAAAGAGTTAAAGTACTGAGTGATCCACTTATGATTATTTCCAATTGGCAATTATATACACACAATTCTATTTTATTTTAATGCTTTTACACTAAAGATCCTTTAAGAATCTAAGGGTACCTATCTGTAATTTATTTAAACAAAAAATGTATAGATAAGTGTATCAGTGTGGTTTTTCTGCTCTTTGTATTGTTTGCATTTTACCTGAATTTGATTTAGTGATTCAAGTTATTTTGCACCATAACATAATTTCTTATACCACCTTTAAGACAAAAAACCGAATAAACAAATCTGCTTTCATGTCATAGACACATTTAACAGATTCTGCCATTTGTTCTGTAATAAAACTGAATGACCAAAACCTTCCCTAGGGAATTAGGCATTAATATGAACAAATTGCTTGCTTGTGTGCAAATTTACATATTTTCTGGGATTTTATTTTGTTTTAGACTGGTCGCAAACACATTATCAACGTCGCTACATTCGAGTAGAAAAAAATGTAACTACTCTTTAATTTTCCCAAGATTTCCTTCAACCTACCTTACCCTAAAAACTCTCTCGCGCAACGCTAAAACTATTCAACTAATTTTTATTACAAACTAGTTGTGTCACGGTGCGCTTTGCTGCCCCACAGCAGAAATTTAATCAGTGTTTATTGTACATTTCTTTGCGTTTTTATTATAAAAAAGAAAAGAATACATATAGATGTGAAGTTTTTATTCTAATGCTCGCAAATACACAATGTTTCTCGTTCTTCCATCCGGTGCGTAAATGAATAAATAACATGGTTTTCCTATTCTGGAGCACGCAACATATAATTGTCCATGTGAAAAGCAAAAATATTCATTGTCCTCAAATACTTACTTATACCAATTTTCGTGACAATGAGTTGAACGATACGCGAATGAACCCGATACCACTCGTTCGTCACCTATTGGACCGCATTCGCACTATGTGGTTTACCGAGTTTGGTGGAAATCGCATAAACTTTTAAATTTGACAGCTCGCCATCTTAAATTCGAAAAATTCTGACAGTCGGGTTGAAATAAGCGACCCCAAAAACCCCCAAGAACCAGGTATGGTGGAAATAGCATGAGCTTTTACATTTGACAGTCCGTCATCTTGAATTTGTAAATTCTGAGAGTGTTGAAGGCAGCGACCCCGAAAACCCCTAAGTATCAATTTGAATGAAAATTGCACAATCTTTTAAATTTAAAAGTCGGCCTCTGTGCAGGTAGAGAATATTCATTTTCAGGATATTCTCTATCTGCGTGCCAAATTTCTTTTAAAACTCATGACTCGTTTGGCGTAATTGAATGTCAAACATCCAAACGCACAGGTTGTAGCAAAATGGATAACGTGAAAATATTCACCGTGTTAAGATACCTACGTATACAAATTTTCATGACGATGGCTGGAACGGTACAGAGGTTGATGTTCTGCAGCGCCATCTAGTGGCGAGTTATAGCAAAACGGATAGCTAGAAAATATTCACCGTGTTCAAATATCTACGTTACAAATTTTCATGTCGTATTACAAACAGACATTCATTTTTATATATATAGATTTATAACAGCATGTACTTAAAAAAAAGATCCAGGTACTTTTTTATTGCAAACAATTTGTTTAAATGGCTTTCTTTCGGCAAAGCTTTTTAAGCCAAGAACCGTTTTCTAGGAGGAGTTTTTAGCGAGGGCGGAAAGAATCGGTACGACAGAGCACTTTCTCGTCCCCTATTCCATATTTGTTGAAGGTGAGAAGATATTTCTTTTTTTAGAAATTGTTATATTGAAAAGTGCTTCGTCTGCCCTCCCCCTTGCTTAAAAAATTAAAATGCTCAATGTTGGGTCCCCTAAAAAATATTTTCTCTTCGAAACAATCGCAAAAGTGTCTTAAGGATTTTGATATTTTTAATAGTTTCAAAAATAATCACGGTATGAACTAACTTTTGGGACACCCTATACCGATGAAAAGATCTTTCAAACTAGAGTATTTGTTACTAAAACTTATCTTTATTTATTAGTCAATTCGGAGTTATGGCTTCTCAAATATGAATAATTGCAAGACAGAGTTTCAATATAATAATTCATTACTAAGTATTGGGAAATAGCCTCAGCTTCCATATATTTCAGCTCTTTAATAAAATCAGTAGGTCAATCTGTTTTTGGAGCCAGGGTTTTTTCTCAGAGAATATCACTGCTAAAAATTTATAGTTATTGACTAAACTTTTTTTTATTATCGCGGTAGAATAGGGTGAACAAATTTCTTTAAACTTTTTTCAATTTCATTTTCAATCCCAGGACGGTTATAGAAATTTCAATAATTAAAAAAAAAAAAATGAAATAACGTCATTTAGTGGTTATATACTTGATTACGAATTAAGAAAAGTAACTATGACTATAAGATCGAATTTTGAAAACAGAAGAAAAAATCAAGCTTTCTTATAAATCAGAAATAAAACTTCCAGGTCATTGACTTCTTTAGCTACCTTTTAAAGATAAGGCTAAACGCTAATTCGTTGGGTTCCTTGGCAGGAGGATGAGAAATCTGAGGGCATATCTTCAGTTCTAATACAAATTTAAATGACTATAATCCTATAATTTCTTGAGTGTACTTTTTGGAGCAATAATTTCTTAGTACAAATTGGGATATTCAACACTTCGCCTACGCATATTTCCTCTGGACTGGATAATGTTACCCATCTTCTAGTGCGGACTCTCGACCAAGCCGGGCAAACGAAGCATAAAAATTTTGTCTTTTCAATTAAACAATTTACAAATTTTTAAATTGGTAAGTCTCGGAAACGAAAATTCCCCCCAGAATGAATCATCGGTGCGGACGGCAGCTCAGGAGTTTTCGCTTCTCCGCTAAGCAGGTATAAAATTTGTGGTCTTTGTCCTTGAGATTACATTTTTATCAGAGCAGACCCTCAACAGGTGTAAATAGGCTCACTTGGCTATCTCCAAACCGGCTATTTGCGAACTCGACGACTGCAGAATACGCACAGAAAGGAATGTAGACCAAAGAAAGAGGATGAACACAGCTGGGTACAGTTCCCGCTTGCAGCCGCACCCAATTTTGCTCTTCCACGAGCATCTCAGCGGCATTATTTAATTAAATACCGAAAATTTCATGGAGCTTCTTTCACAAAAACTTACAAAATGCTCTTTTCTCACGGGGCAAATTAAAATATTCTTAAAAATACGAACAAGTTCGCGTCGCCTTGACGATATCTGGCTTCACTCTTTGCGAAAATTCTTTCTAACCCACTAAACTTTGCAAAAACTTCAATGGAAATCAGCGAACAGTGCTTAACACAAAATAACAACCTAGAAGACTTTTCTAAACACCTTTTTAATTATAAAACGATCAAGTAAACTCTGCAAAAAGAACTTTGTAAATTTTCTGACGTTCAACAACACAACACCCCACCAGCTCACCGTAACTCATTCCTTACTGGAAATGAAAACTAAACAAAATGTCTGCGACCGTACGAAATCTGTGCAAACGGAACAAAACAAGAATTTAAAAGAAACCAATGGTGCAGTACTGCCAGGTACGCCCTTCCTCCAGTTCTCGTGATTCAATTTACGTTCCACACATGTTGTGCGCTTTTAGAAGGCGGCAAACTTAAAAAACGTTCGTTATCAATTTTATCCTTCATTAATTGGTTTAAGATGATTTGGAGTTCTTTAATTTTTAAATGATTGATTTTTGTAGTAGTGCTAAAAAATTAGGCAGTTTTCCGGCAGATGAAGGGGAAATTGTAGATTTTTTTATCACTATACAGATAGAAGATTCTAATTTCTTTGCTCGAATTTGTTTTTATTTTGCAATTCTGATAAAAAAAAAGACTGTTGCAAATGATTACTACAGAATTATAAATTAAACAGTTAAAATCCATTGAACACCTTAAATTATTTAATTAAATAATTCTTCTAACAAGTGGAAAAGTAAAGAATATAAAAACACAAGCATTAAACGAGCGACACCGTCCTTTGTGGCTGAATCCAGGAGAGTAATGTACGGTGCTGGCCCGTAAACCTTGATTTCAAAAGTATGTAACTTGTACTTAAGAAGTCTCGATTGGACAAACAAAATAAATATAATAATAACAAAAAACAATTCTGTACAGCCAATATAAAATAAAATTTAAAAGCTAAAGAACATCTTTACTCCTTGCAGCATTATTGAAGATCTAAACATAGAATTTGATTCCAATTTTCAAATTTTCGTGTACTGCTTTACTTATGCCACCAAAGTATTTTTAAAAAACTAGTTTGTGCAGTCAGACAAATGATTTTCCGAAAAAGGAATATGTATGTACTTACAATGAAGGGAATATCTACGAAACCATAATTTCAATTTTAATAAAAACTTTCGTCAGTTCAATATGATGAACATTATATACACTTTTCCTAGAATAGGCCAACATCTTCGGATAATTTCATCATGTATTCTTTTAATGACAAACAAATTTTCAAAGATGACGTCATTCATCGGTGCATGGTTTTACTTTAAATATTTGTAATATAAACGAGAACTAACTTAAACAGCCATGGGCGGCCTTGTAGGATAAAGCAATGTTTTAATTTTGATTCATTTTATTAAAGCTTGCAATAAATATGACGTGTTCCGCTATAGTACATAGTATGCTTAGTGGAGAAGGAAAATGTGAAGGCTAATAAACTTAAATTATGCTAAGATCCGGTACGAATTGCATCGTAATTGTTTTGCTATGAGAGAGAACATTTGTCCTTATTTTCAGAAATGTTCGCTCCACCCACTCTAATCGGAGGGTTCTGGTTTCTGCGATTTCGCTCTGCAGATTCGTCTAGTTCCATTATTGATAAAGCAAGTGCTTTGGCTAAGGCCTCGTCTTCGCTCTACAAATAACGAGATTTTTAGCTTATATTTAAGTCGATGATTGCACAAATATTCCTTACCATATTTCCTTGAATAGTCTGCACTTTGCTGTTAGCCGTTGCAGTTGAGATTGCGTTAACTTCTGAACGATTTTGATTAGTACTGCTAGCCCTGAAAAGTAATGTTTTTTAATCTAGAGATATGACTGATTACAATGAAACCCACGTAATCAAATTTCTTTGTGCCTCTCGAGTTCCCTGGCAGGAGTGATCGGTGCAGTGACGGTGCTTAAGGCAAAAGTTCATCTTACAGATGGAGCACTGAAATGGGACTAATTCCTTCCTTTTGCAATTCTTGTAGGAACAGGCGTTCGTGAATATCTTCCTCTGCTGCGACTTGCAGAACTGGTCCATGTGCTCGCCCACGGTCCTGTCGGGCGGCACTCCCCTGGGCGTTGGGACGGGCTCCTCGCAAAGAGGACACACGGGCACTTGGACATCATTTTTGTAGGCAGCGCCGCAGGAGTGCTGCAGGTAGCTGAAGTGCTCCGAACAAAATATCTCCTTGCATGCATCGCATTTCATTGGGAGAAAGTCTGAAAGCGGACAGAGTTAGTTGAATTGCTTTTTACTACATTAATCAACTTAATATTACCTACCTAATTTGTTGCATGTTGCTTTCGAGCAATGCTTGCCAAGGTGAGGGAATTCCATTTTCTAATTACAGCGGGAATGTCTTCTAGAATGATCAACAACACTGACTGGTCAATTTTGCTGTCAGCTCACTACTTAAATGTCAATAATATTCACCTCGGCCTTGTTCACCTCGAAAAGCTGTGGTGTGAAAATACGCCTTCAAGAATGAAATCTACAGGAAAAGACTTTGGAAAAGACCGTATGCACCAATGTGAAATTATTTTCGTAATTTTAACGGCAATTATCTCCCCACACGGTTTTTTAACTTTACAATTGGTAGAGGATCGGATTAGCTTATTTTATTATCTTTGAAAATGTCCAAAATGTATTGTGGTGTCATCGTTGACAACAAATTAAGCAGCTAACTGCGTTCGACATCAATTCAAAGCTCTATTGCGGTGCGGTTGCCCTGTATACAATACACGGCGTGGAAAAATAAAATTCGAATCAAAATTTCAGGAAGATGTAATATAGAGATGGCATTTAGTATTATCGTTCGATTTTATTAATAATAAGCTTGCTTTCGAAAAAAATTGGTTAAATTGTTTTGTATTGAGGTCATTCTCCACATAATGTATTGCTATTTACAAAATTATTTGTTTATTTTCCTCAGTAATAGTAATAATATAAATAAATTGCGTGTACTATGAAGGCCTTTAGAGAACTTCAGCGGGACGAGAGAAAAACCCACAAGTTGAGTTTGACGTGCTGTCCTGGGTCGTATGGAGCAGTCTTTTTGCTGGCACTAGTTTGGCCCCAAATTCCACCCACTGAATCGCGGAGGAGCTGGCTGTTTTTACATCATAGTCACTGGTCAATGTGGCTCAAGTTGCCGTGACCATAAAGTCACCCCAGGGTGACGCCCAATGGGCAAAGCAAATAACAACAACAACAACATGAAGGCCTTTAGTAAATTTATGGTTTGTGGCAACATTTTGAAATTTGTAATAATAATACCTTTTTCAACAATGAATTGTTAATTTTTTATCTAATTAAAATGGAATATTATTCCTTTTACTTTGTTTTTGTCGCAAAATTTATTATGGAACTACATATTAGTATTGCGTTCGACGTGTATACTCGTCATCACTTGATTTTAACTACGCACGCCGCGAGGGACTTTTAACAATAAATTCAACAGTTAGTTGGTTAAAATTCGTCAGTTACGTGGCTTCAGCTTTTGGTCTAGTCTACGAACCAGGGGCTTAACACCAAAGATAATCTATTTAATAATAAGATGTAACAACCGCAAAGCTCTAACCCATCATATGCAATTCCAAAAACGGGATCGAGAAAAACTGCTCTTTAATAAGGCAGCAAAGAACTACTGTATAACATTCCTTATGTAAATTACAATAAGAGCGAGCGAGACAAAAATAGGCAGCCCCAAAGGCAGTTAGCACACACAGGCTTTAAATACGAATGCGCTTGTTCTCATTTTTTCATTGTAGTGCATTTTTAAAGGCGCCGCAAAACTTGTTGAGTGTGCGTGGCTAAAGAATATGGACTTATAAAGAATGTTCACTCTATTTTTGCGACGCAGTTATCCCCACCACAGCCCATTTTGGGAAAGATAACACAAAAAATTTACCCATTAGAAAGAAAGAGAATCTTTCCCTGCTTATTCCAAGTTCGAATTCCCATTTAAATTGCCTAAAAAAGAATAAGGACGGCAACAGTCCGAATCGCCGCACACACAATGAAACTAGAGTTCACCTATTACGGTGCAGGCTTGTTTAGCATTGCTTTTTCTGGCACTGTGTTGGTGCCGGCCCGGCCGTGCGGGACAGGTAGAAATCGAGTGCCTGCCTCACACATTGAAGGCGTACACAGATAAGGTTTGTTTACGTTTTTTCACCACAGGTTTTCTTATGCGGGCTTGTTTAGCATGGGAAGCAAATGCTATTGTAGAGCTAGAGAGCGATTCGCTTGACAGGACAGGGTGGTTCTTATATATTGAGTTTTTAGTTAATGTATGATAAATTGTGGCATATTGGTCCAATTGTTTTTTTAGATATCTAAAAAAAATTATGCTCAAACATATATTGAATTAACAATTAATTGTGGCATAAAGGGCCAATTATAATACAGTTTTTCGTTTATATTTTCTCGGCACCCTGTGACGCCGTATCCAAGTATCCGTATCCAAGTTCCAAGCCCCGCCTCCACATTTTTCGTCTCTCTTCCACCGCAGTGCTTAAGCATGCTATCGACTTCTGCCAAAATTGTGGGGTTGGGTGGAATAACGGTATCAAGTTCACAAAAAGACAAGGATATAATTGACGGAGTGAACAGTCTTTGTAGGCTCTATAGTCTTTGGCGTGGCTTCAGAATTTTTATCTCTTTCTTATACATGGTTTGGTTTCCTTATCTTCCTTCTAGTTCTTGCAAAATCTTCAAATTCGTTTCGGTAACTGTACCAAGGTCGAATTTATGTAGAAAAGGAAAGTCATAAGTGTCACATCTACAGTACATATCACACTTTGAAGAGGAAACTAACTGGAACGGAACTACCATATACGTGTGCTGTATGTGAATGAGGCAAAAATTGTGTTTGACAGCTAACAAAATTCTGTAGGTTGTTTGTAGGTTGACTGTCAAGTTAATAAAAAAATAATTTTTTTGAACGCGAAAAAGTTCATTTACTTAAAAACTACGGAAAATTGCAGGGCTGATGGTTTGGCGGGTGAGGCCAGGATTGATGGGGAGGTCCTTTCGTTTGGGCTGACTGTTGAAGATGCGATGCTGAATATCAAAGATAGGCTGTGGAAGCGGTGGAAGGATGAGGTTGCCGAGGTGAGTCGGGGCAAGGGAAGATTTTTTGCGTCGGTGCACCCTGGGGTGGGGACTAAACCGTGGTTTATTAATACGAATCTAAAAAGTGGTACGGTGCGCAAAATAAATAGGATAATCACTGGTCACACCTACTCCAGAAGACACCTGGCTCGTTGGGGTTGCGTTGAGGATGACGGCTGCGAGATGTGCGGGGTGTGTGAAGATGAAGAGCACATCATTGTGCATTGCCCCAAATACAAATTGGTAAGAGATGGATGTCCAAGGTTGAGTGAGAGCACCTCCCTTGCGGAGTTCCTGGCCCCATTCTCCGAGGGGGTATTTGAGGAGCTTGCCAGATTTTTAATTGGATCCGGAGTGGATTTGTGAAACGCCTTAGCTGTCTTGGGTTCCAGGTCTTGTGACCGTCTGAATCTCTGCCTGCGGAGTCTATATGGTAGGTTGTTTTTGGCCATTGTTTGCATTATTATCCAATTAGCTTAGCGGTCACACGGAACTTTGTAATTGTTTCCTTTTCACATATCTTTGTTAACCGGGCTCACTTGCTTTTTACATTACTAACTGAATTTATGAATAATTTACGCATTACTATTTCTTTTATGCTCGTTGTGCCTTGTTTTCGCGTCACTTATCTCACTATGATGTCTCTTATTCTAATGCTGTCACGAATAAGCTGAGGCTGTGCACAACCGAGGTGAGAGAACTTACGAAGCCGACTGCTGGGTGGACTGCTGCTGAAAGAGGCGTTTGCTGGCACTTGCTTGGCCCCCAAGAATAACAACTACACCAAAGGATAGAGGACCACTATGTTACGTTGCTGAGTCACTGGTCAATATGGCCCAAGAGCCGTGACCATAAAGTCACCTTATGGTGACGCCCTTAGGGGCAGAACAAAACAACAACAACAACTAAAAACTACGGGTTTTTGCTTCAAGTTAGGTACATGGTAGTTAAGATAAGGTGTATAACAATTATAATTGGCTTTTATTTAGGAAAATCAGTGCGGAAAAGAGCGTAAATCGGCAATGAAGTGTGTAGTGCCGAGTTGTCGAAATATAATGCGTTGCCGTCCGCCCGGCATATCGTTTCAAACGTAGGATTAGAGTTTATATAACTACAAGGTCTCTTTCATTGAAATATTCCCTTATTCGTATTAGAAAAAACGATTTTTCTTCTAAGTAAAATATTTTTGGCTGCCATTTTGTTTGTTTGTAGGTTGGATCAGTGCCGTAGTTCAACCTACACAGGAATTTTTGGGGGCAAACTGAAAACTTTCAAGTCTGAAAAAATTTTATACTACTGCTATGGCTTTTTGTTTCAGTATTAGTTTGCACTGACACATCTTAAGAAATTGCCTCAAAAATTTCTCGTGTGTTCCGTTCCAGTTAGTTTCCTCTTCAAAGATATCACAGTACCAACGATATTTGCAATCACTTCAAAAACAGCAATTTTAACTCATCAAGATAAGTTGCAGTTTTTTTTCCTAAGTGATTAATGGACTCAGATTCGCCGGAGATCCTCGAGCTTCTCACATACACCCGTCTACTGGAAATTATAAAGTCATCAACGAATTAAGTACTATAGGAGATAGCTAGAATCGTGAATAAACACTTCGTTGATAGCTCCTACTATATATATCTTTTTCGTATAGTATTACATATCATAGATACATACATATTACATATCTTGTACTTAGTTTAACCAAATTTGTTGTTCTTAGTATTATTTTTCGAAATACGAACCGTACCGTACGCATAGTTGTATAAAGCAGATTGGCGTTAAATATGTAAAATCAATCAATGCAAACTGAATTTCTGTTTAATTTTGCCGATAGAACTTGTGAGTCCTCTATAAAAAGAAAAAAATGATTTGAAAAATAAACAAATTTTCTGTATTCTTGACTTAATACGTTAATGATTTAAAAACAATTTTACTTCATTTGATACAAAAGTGTAGAAAAATAATAATAAAAAATCGTTTTCTTTCGCTTTTTGAATGAGAAAATGTCCTTAAAGTTGTTTACAGACGTAGCAGAATGATGAGTAATATGGCGCGATTAGGAAAATATTATTAAATAAAGCTTAAATATTTGAAAATTATTTAATTGCAGTCGACATATTCAATTAGAAGATCTTTGAATATGTTTTTAAATAGTCACTTATATTACATTTGGTACAATAGCTGTGTTTTTTTGATGAAGTAATCTCAAATTTCGCATTGAATTGAATTGTTTAAGCTGTAACCTATAGCAAAGTTTTTCAAATTTGCAAAAAATCCATCAAATTGCAATGTTTTTTGTCTATCCAATATTCAAGTATTCAATAGAAAAAATTATTGATTCTAGTTTTTGACATAAATTGGATATAAATCAATGTAATTTGATGCTCTGTGCACAAAATTTAAAAGTTTTGCTAGGAGTCACTACATATTTGCAAATTTCAATTCAATACTAAATTTGCTGTGAAATCTGATCTGGATCAGATCACCAAAAAACACAGCTAATAAAAAATTATCTATGTAGCTGCCCACAGGACGGGGTCTTATCGCCATTTCTATGGTCTTTGGAAGTCTTAATTAAACTATTTGAGCTTGGTTATGAGGCTGTTGGCTACGCGGACGACCTAGCAATCATAGTCGCTGTAAAATTCGACTCAACTGTTACCAACATGATGAGGTACACACTTAAAGTAGTCACTGACTGTTGTGTTAATGAGAACTCACTATCAATCCTCCTAAGGCTGCCCTTGTACCCTTTACTAAAAGGAGATATCAAGATCCAATTTACTTTCAAGGCACGGTCGTTGAGTACTCGGATGATATTTCGGAGTTACACTCGATAAACGAACGACTAAATTGGAATGCCCATCAGAACAAAACCTAAAATAAGGCTACAAGAGCCTTGTGGGCTTGCAGGGAACTCTTTGATAGGACCTGGGGTCTCAACCCAAAGATTTTTTTTCTGTACAAGGTAGAATTAATTCTAGCTTGCTTGTTTCGTGCACTCAGGAACTTTAGCCTATATGGCGCTTTCTTTGCATATTGCTTTGTCTTTATCTGATTTTTTGTTTTTATATATTTATTTAATTGATTGTTCTTCTTATTACTTTTTTTTTTACCAGGGCATTTCATGTGGAAATCGAACCCACGTTGATCTTCTGCTTGTACAACAATGTTTTTAAACCTACATCACTTATGCCGCTCTTGTATGGTGGCCTAAAATTCGGCAGTAGTCAGGAAATTGCAAAACGCAATAAGCTGCAACGACTTGGTTGTCTTTCCATAACTGGAGCTATGCGGACCAGTCTCACAGTTGCCATAGAAGCAATAGTACGACTTGCTCCCTGCACATTTTCATTCCGAAAACAGCTGCTGTTAGTGCTCTTAAAGTACAGGTTACATCTAACATGCCCCTGGCTGACAAAGGTCACATGAGCATCTTAAAGCACATTCCAGATATTAAGGTTTGTTTTAAATCGGATTATATGACCTAGCTAGTAGGATATTTAAGACCTTTACTCCTGAACATGCGCGATTCGCGAGGGTCCCAATCCAGATACGAAAAGCTTTAATTGGTGCACTGATGGCTCGAAATCGGCATGACACTGGAGCACGTGTCTATCCACCCAATTCTATGGTCTCGATTGAAATGGGCAAGCGACCCAGCGTTTTACCTGCCGAAGTCCAATGCCATCGAAACTTGTGCCCAACTGAACCTTAATAAAGGTCTTAAAGGGGCGACCATTAACATCCTCTATGATAGCCAAGCGACAAACAGGGCGCTCTCTTCGTGGAGCTTTCGTTCAAGATTGTTTTGACTATCTCCAACGCTTGACTTGGCTGCCTCTAACAGAGTCACGCTCGTTTGGGTACCGGGGCACTGTGGCGTTGGGGGAAATTAGGTCGCTGATGAATTGGGCACAGAGGACTCATCTACTAGGTACTAAGGCCCTGAACTCTATTATTCTCCAGCCAAAATTGTGGTGGACCGGCTCTTGCACGGATGAGAAGTAGAACCTTCGGTAAGGAGTTCTTAAACTCGGCTGAGGTCCGTAATTCTTATGTGGGTGATCTTCTGGCTTTTCTTAGGGGAACGAATCGTCTACTCCACTAATGAGACTTTGGCATAAAAGATCGTCTGGTTAGCCCCCGCAGTAATAATAATATTAATAAATAATAATAGCTGCTCGAAGTGTAGTATGTAATTAATTACACAAATGTACTGCGAATGTATGTACATTTCAAAAATATAATTACAATGATCTGTGCGTACGAAAGGCGGACACAGCTAGTCTATAGAATATTTTTATATTTTATGAAAGTGTATAATTTTTGTAGAGTAATTTACGTAATAAGAAAGATTAAGTTAAGGATTTTTTGTGTGCTGTATGCACCAACGCGATCCTCGCTATCATTTTACTATTTAAAAATATCTCAACTCTTGGGAAAAAAGCCCCTGCAGACCCAACGCATAGCGTTTCCTTTTTGTTATCTTGTCTTTTAGTTGTTTTTATCAAAAGCAAAATTTATAGTTTGCATAGTCTGTTTCATCTTGGGAAACCACTATGAGACAAGCGTCAGAATCTTTTTATTAGTATGATTCTTGTTCCGAATTTAATTACTGCTAAATAAAGCATTAGAACAAGAAAATTTTCAGGAATAACGTGGGTATGTAATTTTGCTACTCATCGAAATAGAGTATAAAATATACTACGATCTGCATCAAAGGTCAATTAAATTGAGAATTGTATGAGCGAGAAATCTGATTAAGACATAGTTCGCATCAGATGATAGTGTCCAAGCTGCTCGCGTTGATCCAGACAGTCCGTTTCGGACGTCTGGTCAATTAGTTGTTTTTCGTTCTGAGCTGCAGACGTGATAAGGCGTTCAGCGAGACGTCAGTATATCTTAGAAGTGTACGAAGATTGACCCATGACCGTCTTATCAGATCACAGAGAAACTCGTTGAGGAAATAGTGCTCAGATGCCAGCGGAATAAGTTTGTTAAGTAGTGAAACGGAATTTGGCAAAAGGTGAAAATGAAGCTGCTGTGGCTCCTTTTATGCATACATGTTGGAAGAATTGCAAGCAATAATGGTACTTAATATATTTACTTGGTAACAAGAAAAATTTTTTAATAATAATTGTGAAAAAAAAATCAAAGTTGAAGATGGAGATCACAATGTGGAAGTGAGTGAAAACCGACTTGCGGCGCAATTATTTGCTGTGCTCGATCATTACAAACAGGAAGATCCAGTGGGTGTTCCCGGAGCAGAAATTCCAGATCCAATGCCTGTGCCAGACATCCGGAAATCACTTGGAATTGGGACTCTCTACATGAAACACACAAAAGTACATGGCCTTTCGAAATTTAGAATTAAGCACGTTAAAACAGATCTTAAGGAATTAAAGGTAAGGAAATTAAATTAATAAAAGTATGGTGCTCTATCGAAAAATTTCTTTAAAGGTAAATGCAGGTGTACAATTGGACATAATGACTGTCTTGGGCAGATATGTGTTCAGTTCATTTTCTTCTACAGAGGGGCCATTCACAGTTGTTTTAAAAGATGTCTTTGTAACGGGCAATGCTTCATTAGGCGTAGAAAGAGACGGCCGGCTGCGAACTCAAGACATAAACATGGATATAACTTTTTCAGATATGTCCATGGATTTCCAAAACTCTGGCTTATTAGGAAGTATTTTTCAGGGATTTGTAAATTCGGCTCCTACACTATTTTTTGATACAACAAAACCATTTATACTGGCAGAAGCATACACGAAACTTAGAAAAGAAATTGATATGAATATAGAAAAAGGACTTGGTAATCAACGGTTCCCAAATTCGGTAGCGCCTTTGGATATGGCAATTGCCGAAGCAAGGAAAAAGGTGAGGGCTAGTGGCTATGATCCGTACATGCTGCCTGACTACAACAGGACTGCAGGCATTTTTTCAATGGAAATGTCCAATACATATGTTTTGGGAATGTCTTCATTTTATCGAATTGGAAATACAACTATCAACATGGAGAACAACGTAGTTTCGGTGAAGGTGCAGATTGGTACCCAAAAATTAGCTGGATTTACCCAATGGAGTATTGGATTTGGAAAGGGGATGATTAGCCGATCTGGTCATGCTCAGTTTACTGTTGAACATATCAAAGCGACAGTTGAAGTTAGCCAGCCATTAGATGTTAGAAAACGAGCAATTATCACCAATCTGCAAATTGATTTGGGTAATATACAGGTCAGATGTGATGGTGCTGGAACACTTGATTACGTTGTTGAATTTTTAATCAATATTTTACCGAATGTACTCCGGTATCAAATTATGGACGCTGTTGAAGGACCTATAAAAGTGAGATTACAAGAAAAACTTGATCAAATCGACATTGAAAGGGCTATTAAAGAAAATTGGAGTACGATAGAGAATATGGGAGCAGACATGAAATTTGATTTTAAATTTTAATTTAAACTAGTCTGTCTTTCTTAATGTAGGCATTAATATGAATTGTAAGACTTGAATAAAAAGAATATTTTTTTTCCAAGGAATTTTGGTTATAAGTTTATTATTGTATCAAATACTTTTTGTTTGTGTAATTAAATTACCTCCTCTCCCTCTACCTTTGGAACTGCTTCAGTGGAATCTGGTTTCTTTTCTTCACTTCCCTTTTTAGAAGAGCTCACACTTTCATTAGATATTGTACTCGTCTTTCGTATAGCCGGCCCCGTGCTATCTGTTAAAATACTCGCACTAGATATCAAGACAGAAACCTGTTCCGCAGATGGGCAGCTAGCGATTATCATATCTTCCTGTGTATAGCCGTTAGTTGTAAGAATCTGTTCCACTTTCACAAAAGCGCTAATTATATTATTCTGTTAAAGAAATATTTTTACATACATTTCGCAGATATAACTTAAACTTACTCTGATTGGTCTAAAAATAATGAACTCTGTATCTCTATTGCTCAAGTAAAGTTGCATTGACCGTTGTAAGCCGGATAATTTACTTTTTATTAGTCGTTGAGACTCTTGGATGTAACCACTAACTTGCTGTGGACTTGCCCAAGGACTCTGGCGCAGTGAGTAATTAATTTTATTATTCGATTGTGTTTTATCTGTAGATTCACTTCCTGATAGCAAAGCCTGCGCTCTTTTCAAAAAGCCTAATATGTGTGAGACTAACATATTTACAGCATCTTTAATGAATTGTTCACAAGCCAGTTTTAATTGACGATCGACTTCTTTTCTAGAGTCTAGTAAATGCTCCTTGACTTGTGGGGTACCTTCAAGCAGAAATTCCAGTAAAGCATTATTTGAACCAAGAGAAAATAGTTGCTTTCGTTTCTGAAGCAAACCAAATGCAGCAGTTTTCACTTTACTAAAGTCAAGCGATGTTTCTTTAATTGTAAAATCAACTCGAAATGGCGCTATTTGCTCTCGTAGTATGAGTAAATGTTTAATTTCGAAGAGTTCACCGTCAATGGGAGACTTTAATTAAAATAAAGAAATAAGTCATTTATTATAGATTAAAAATAAGTATACCTTTGTAGTCGATATTTTTGCTGCAGCCTGAGTAATACTTTGAATGCAATATTTAAGCGCTTCTTGAGATAAACCTTGGAAAATTGGTCTATCCACACATCTATATAAACGTGATAGACAAACTAAAGTTCGTCGCACTGTGGGATACCACATACCATGGAGATCAGCAGGGGAATCTAAGTGGTATTAAATTTGTTTAGGGTGAATTATATTTCTTGTTTAGTATGTTTTATACTTAGAAAACGATTTCTGCCGCTCATGTCGTGTGCTTCTGGATCAGGTAAAGCGCTTGAAGAAGAGGATATCATTGAACTCCTCGAATCTGATCTCCGAAGAGAGGGTTCTTGCAATGAATATGCAATACTCTATGAAATAAATGTTTTGTGTCATCAGTTTGGTTTTGTAAAATGATATTTATTTAAGCAGAGTTCAAAACTCACTTCTGGGAGCAATTACATTTCACTTTGATGTTGAATAAATTTGAGTACACAACAACCAAACAAAGAAAACGACAATTGGACAAATCTATAGAAAATAGTTAGGAATAAACAGTCTCGTCAATTATTTCGATTTCCTACCAAATGCTTCAAAAAGCGATTTCGAACTCTGTTTTGAAGTAGTAATTTGTAATTTTTTTTATTAACTTACTTCCATCATTTCAAGTTTTTCAGGGTACGCCAAGTCGCCTGGAGATGGGTTGTAGTTTAAGATATCCGACTGTAGGTATAAGTGTGCTCGAAATACTAAACGCTCTTGGACATCTTGAAGTAGTTGAAATGCTTCTTTACCAAATGACTCCAAAGAATCGGCTATTGGGTGAAAAATGAAATTAAATGCATTATTATTGAATATCTGGTCTTACGACTTTGTTGTACGTGTTCCTCAAGCATTTCGGACCGTAAAATGCTACATATTTCCGCCAGCGTTTCTAAATGATTTATGTGGATTATATAAGGTCTTAAGTTATCATAGAGAATGGTGCAAAGTCCGGCTAAGTAAGAACTATAAAATTAGATATGTATTATAAAATTGTTGAACACTATTTATTTACATACTTTAATTCTTCAGTAGGTAGAGAGAAGAACTGATAGAAGAGTCTATGTTCGTCCTGGCATACATGAACGAGAAAAGCACAAGCACTACGGACCAAAGTGCAATGATCCCCTTTGTTTTGACCTCTTAAATCTCTGATGGCTCCTTCAACTGCTGGACTCATTATTTTCGCCCTTTCCGATAAATAGCACTGATGAATTTCTATAAGCAACTGCTTATACTCAGGACTCTTATCGATGCGTTCTTCAATTATAGAAGAGACCATCTTTACTTTTACTGCAGATAAAGAAAACTTTCCGTAATACAAAGCAAAAGCAGTGTCCGGATTGTATTTCTCATCTAATAAAATAGCCAATATTAAAACTGAGTTCATTTTACTTTTACTATAGGTTTTACCACCATCTTTAGGCGTTCTCATCTGTTCGGTAGCCTGCAGAATTACGTTAGAAACGTAATTCCGCATAAGTAGGACAGCTTTGGCCAAGCACTGCTTATATTTTATAGTAAAGAGAGCTGCTTCCTTAAAAGTTGACTGAAAGTGCATAAATATAGTTCTCATTAGTAGGTAAGGCAAATTCAAGGATTATTAAGCTTATATACAATTTTTCATATTCGATTAGAGTCTCTATTTATTACTACTAATATTTCCTTGGACAAATATACTTCTTAAGTTTTTACTACAGGATAATTGGCATGTTAAAAATAAATATATTTTACAGTATATACCAGATTGGTGTTTTATTTTGCTTTTTTTCTGTCCGATGGCCAATGCTTTAGCTTTGTGGATTAATTTTTGTGTTATTTTTTCTAGAATACTCCTGATTTCTGATAGTGGGCTGGCTTTGCAGGTGAGAGTGGAACCTTAATATTATTTTATAAACAATAGACTCTCAGTAAGCTCGTGATGGGTTTTTGGCTACAATTCTCGCTTTTATGCAGCAGGCTTACCTTAGCTAGTAATTAATAATTTAAAATAAACATAAAAAACTTTTTGAAAAACATTATTTGTTAATAAAACGAACTAAAAAGTTAAAAGTACTCGTCAATATGAATCAAACGAGCCCAAACTCGATGGGGTTGTGTTTTTATTGCGGAATTCTTATGGTCACCTACCATCTTCAGCATCAGATCACCTCCATGTCATTAAATATTGCATTGTCACGCGATATACATATGCATGTAAAATTTCAGCTCAATCGGAAACCGGGAAGTGGGTAAAATTTTACTTGCAAGATTTCATTACAGACACCGGGACAGGTGAAACTAAATAAAAGCTTGTGAAAAAAGGGGATTTTTAAACAAGATTAAAAAATAATAAAAAAAAAATTAAATTAAAATAAAACTAAAACTATAAGCCCGGGTGGTGGTAGTGCTTACTGGTCACTGGCCTATAAGGGAATACGCAGCCAAGCTGGGAATTCCCTTTAACAGCCACTGTCGAAATGCAAGGATCAGCAGGAGAAGGAAACTCTTTCCCATTTAGTGTGCAACTGTCCCGCTCTAGCTGGGCCTAGATATCGGGCGCTGGGCGAGTATTTCCTTTGCAACGTCAATGCTTTATCCGCCTCAAGGATCGGAGAGCTCTATTTTTGAACTCCACTGGTTGGTTGCGATTCTTAGCGACCCCACTCACTCGTTTTTAGTTACTTTTAAGGGATTTCTTTTTGTGGTATCAAAACGGCGCGCCATAGCGCTATTTGGATCCGCTCAGCCGGCTGGGTCGTCACTTTAACCAACCAACCAACCAAAACTATAAGCATTGATGCGTTCTCATATGAATATATGTATAAAAGTAACAACCGAACATCGACTTACTCCGGGAAATAAATTAAATTACGATAATAGGAAATTCCGCTCTGAATAAAATAGTTCAGAAAGTTTAAAATGACAAAGCATATCTTAAGATATGTTGTTACCTTTTCTTTTAAGTAGTCGAGGCACTCATCAACTTTATTTAAGCAATCCTTGAAACCGTCGCTAGTCACCGACAACGTTGGGCTGAGAAAGCGTTGCGAGAGTTGCTCCACTTGGTTGAAAAACATCAGCCTCCGTCTTATTTCATCGCTTATTTTATTCAAGTGAGTCTGCTCCTGAATTAGTTTCTCGCTAGCTATATTCAGGGAGCTGGTTTTATTTGCCACAAAGTGAAATTCATCATTTAAGTCGTTGATTTTTGCTAAAGACACTGCAATTTGTGTGAGAAGTTTTTCACACTCTACAGTTCGAAATTGAAGTTCTTGAAGATATTCCGAATATAATTCGTCAGGTTGTTCGTGGATCTCGAGATCGATTTTATCAAACCAAAGCAGAAAATCATGAGTGGTGGCTATTTTGCCGTGTCTCTTCATTTCTTCAAAGGAGTTTGATTTTCCTTCGGGAACCTTTTGCTCTTTGACTGTGTTACTCTCAGTGCATAGATTATCAGACTACAAAATTAGAAGTTTAGTTTCCAAAGAATTATGAAATTAAATTCCGTCCGCAAAAAGCTTACCTCTTTGCGGTCGCTCATTAAATACGATAATTTGTCGATAACACTTTGTTGTGTGCTAGAAAGCGCTGCTAAAGGAGCATTTTTCACCTCCCACTGAAGCAATTTGTTTTGAATTTTCCGCAGGTTTGCATTTTCGTTTCGCATTGAAGCAACGTCGTCCATTTTTCTGGATTCTTATTTGAAATAAACACACTAAAACGATCACAATTAAATAGATGAACAGGGATAACAATCAATGAAATATTCGTTAAGATGAAAAGTGCCCTGGAAGGTGTAAAATCAGCGAAATCTGCTTAAAACAGGCGAAAACATACACGTCGCATTTTCTTCCCAGTTGTCAGGTATTCGGTTGAACAGCTGTTTGGTGTTTTTATTTTGCTGTCAAATCAGAAGGATTGCCATATTTCAAGGTGTGCAGGTTTTTCTTGCAGTTAGGCATAAAAGTTCAATTTTAGTTCCTATGCCCAACCCTGCACATTTGAGGCATTTTTGTCTGATATTTGTTTAGGATATTTGGGAAATATTTTACTTTTATTTTTTATAAGGTTTTTTGTAAGGCGTTAGCAATTAAAACAACATAAAATACTTTTTTTTAACTATTAGAAACTATGTAAATATAAAATAAATTGCGAATCGGAAAAATAGTTCTTAATTTTAAAAATCAAATTAAAATTAATAAAACTGTTATATTTTTAAGGCACTTTAAGAATTTTTAAACTGTTGTCAAAAGTGATTTTTAAACCGTGGCAACCCTAAGTATAATTTGACGGATAATTCGTTGGCTGATAGATGGGAAGTCCAAATTCACAGATTTGTGGAGTTTCGGGCGTTAAAAAAGCGGACGGGAGCAGCTTTGTGCGATAACGCCCAGTTTAGAAATTTTTGCTATCTAATTTTGTTGTATACAAACTTTGAGGCGCCTGTGTGACTCCAACAAAGAAAAAGGAAAGCGATCTGTGTTTGTTTATTATGGCCCCACAGCCTGTGGTGACCGGTTTGTCCCCAAAAGAAGGACCTCCAGGCACTCGGGTGACCATCCGAGGGGAGTTCCTGGGCACTCGAGCTTCTGATTTAGTTGGTGAGGACAATGAAACTATTTCAAACAGCCAATTTTTAACAAAAAACACCTTTAAAGGTCTAACAATTTGCGGGTGTGACTGTCTTCTTTCTGCTGAATGGAAATCACCTAATAAAATAATTGCGAGGACCGGGGCTGCGAAGGGAAAAGGTGACATAATTGTGACTACCATAAGCGGTGGTGTGGGAACATCCACCGTGCAGTTTCGCGCTTACCATGAAACCATAGGGCCTTTGAAGGAATCCGCTGTTTGGGTGGAGGAGTCCCCTCTGCAGGCTTTGTCATGGGGCCGACGGTCCATGGCACCTTCAGGCTACACTCAGGAGGATCCTTTAGGATTATCAATTGAAGGCAACGAGAAAAAGTTTCCGGAAGATTTGCGGGACATGTTTCCCGATTGCAGCGGAGACTTATCCCAGGAGAATTTCTCGCCCGGCTGGTTCCTTCTAGAAAATCATCACGCAACCTCTTTTGAAGATCTGAAAGCAGGTCTCGCGTATTTGAAGCGAAAAGTCGAAAGCCAGAAGGAAGGACAACTTTCGTTTCTGAAGTCGAACGCTGGCTCGGTTATCGAGCAGCTCGACACGCTGATGACCATTAGATCAAAATTCGAAGATGATGTAAAGTTGTATGGCGATGAGCCCCTAAAAGTTCTAGAAGAGGCTATTCAAAGTAACTCTTTAATAAGTTTTTGTTAGAGTGTTTTGAAAAATTATCATTTTTAGGGTCCATAACTGAATCACAAAACATCTTTAATGTGGTGCTCCAGAGAAGGGAAAAGGCAGATACCACGAGGGCTGCTCTCTTCGCTTTGTCAAGACAAAAGTATATAAAATATATTTTAAATTTTTTTCTGGATAATGAGACAGATCGTGTGATTTTTTTATTGTTGCGAATAGCTTATTTATTTCCTAGGAATGTTTGTCTGAGTTTAGATGTGAAAGAAAAGCGAATTTGTCTCTTCCTCCAAAACAAGGCTTCTGAAATGCATGCGAAAATTCAATTTATAATTTCATAATAATTTTCAAATTTAATTTAAAATAGCGAAACATTGTCCTTTCTAAAAGACTACAATTTTTAATTTATTAACTCTTTTAGGCACACGATTTCAAAGTTAAAAAAAAAAACCTGTTAAGTTAGTTAAGTTAGCTCTATTTCATAAATTTCAATGTATGATTTTGTATCTCTTATAAAATTTCATCAAAAAAGAAGATTCTTTGTGTAGTTGAATAATTTCTAGGATCCTATTATTAACATTTACAAAACAAAAACTATTTCAGATTCCTCTTCTGTTTGCCAAATTCTGTCGACAGAAGTGCTGCAGCAGGAGATTATGATATTGTTGTTAATGACTATTTGCGCGCTAAAAATCTTTTTGGAAAAACTGAAATTCCGGTAAGATTTAATTTAATTCAGTGTCTCTTTCATGGTTAATTAATATATTTTTGTAGATATTTCGAAAAGTTTTGGACGAAGTAGATGAGCGAATTATGAATGTTCGAAAGGAGCTTTACGATAAAATTACAAAAATGCCACAAAGCGTAGAAAAGCAGAGAAAACTAATTAAAACACTTATAAATCTTGAAGTAAGAAAATTGTAAAAGTGAGCAAACTTCGACTTATTTAGTTAATTTTTAGATTCAACAAGCCGGCACATCTGTTGCTGAAAAACTTAAAATTGCTGATCCTGCTTGGGATGTAATAGCCGCCAGGGCTAAATATTTGGAGCAAAGCTTTAAGCTAATTTTTGAACAGTATTCAACAAAAGAAGCAGGACAAGAAAGTAATTATTATTATTTTTTTAATCTTGGGGAAAAGAGTTCTCAAAAACTTTAGCGCTTAGTAATTTTTATCAAGCAAATGCATTGTTTTGTTTATAGAAGCAAAATCCAGGGATACCGGTCAGCCACCAATCCGAGTTCTGTTTTGCGAAGAAATTTGCGAAGTCGCTTCGAGTCAGTTACCCGACTTGTGGCGACTAGGACAATCTTATTTTAATGGGGAGTTGAGAAAAGCCAGTGATCAACAGCCAGGAGACTTTAAGGTAAACTACGAATTCCGAAAGGAAATATTTATAAAAGATTTTACTTTTAAAGAGGATTATACTGAACGGAATAGAAAAATTCTGTTTATATCTCAGAGCAGCGATCTTAGTGTCTGCAGATCAAAGAGCTATGAGACACATTTCTAATATATCATGGCCCATTAGCTTATCGGCATTGCAGCAATTTTATACGTGGGTTCCACAATGCTTGCGATATGTGCGGGTTTCCTATTCAAATTTAATAAGACTCGACCTCCCGGGAGAAGCTCTTGATATCATACAGAAATTGATCGATGAGTTACGGCTGTTTTGCTTTTCTATCATATTTAAAAGATCAAATGAAAAAGTAAAAAAACTTGGTGAAAAGGAGCACTGGATTCCAGGTGTAGAAGAATATCCCGGTGCAACATTGCTACCATCCTTTTTAGAAGAAATAATTGCGGAAACATTAGAAGAAGGACAGAATACGTGCATGAATCCGGAAATAAGAGAAGGCAATTTGTTAGAACCACACTCTGAAGGTCAAAGGGAAGTTTCACAGAGACTACAAGAAATGTTAGCCAATTTCTGTAACGTTATTGAGACCTTGGCATTTTCAACTTCCGAGGATGTCGGTAATGCTCCGACCATATCCCAATTGATTGGTTTTCCAAACACCGAAGCAATGGGAGACACCAGAAACTGGGCAACAACATCGGAGCAAAAAATGTTGTGCTGTTTAGCCAACTGCGCTTATTGCAACAAAATATTCTTCCCGCACATAGGCACTGTGTTTGTAAAGTATGCTTTTAATATTACATTTAAAAACTGATCTCTTACTTGAAGATTACAGGTTTGGATACCCACTGCCTAAGCTGGCTATAGAAAGCGGTCGCTCAGCGATAAATCAACTGTTTACGAATTTATTAGAAGCTTATGTGGAGCACAAAGGAGATCCTCTTGTGGGAACAATTGAGCCTTCCATGTACATAGCCCAATTTCAATGGGATAAGGTCAAAGAAATTGGCAAATTGAGGCCATATGCCCATGAATGCTGCGACAATTTAGTTGGCGTTTACTCAGAAATATTCACAATTTCTCCATCGTTACTGAGAACAATTTTGGAGCCAATCGTGCAAACAGTGGCTGAGGAGCTTGCAAGGCTCATGAGTTGCGTACAAAAATTCAATGACGAAGGAGCAATCCAGGCAAACGTTGATATTCGATTAATTAGAGACGCTTTAAAGGTTTATAGCAATGAAACAGCTAAGTATGATTAGAATTTTATCCTTTATATTCTTTTATAGAATGCATAATTTTTTAGATCATTCTTTGCGGAAGCTTTGGATGCAATTACTCCTCTTAACAGAGATCAACTAAAGAAAGTTGAAAATATCCTTGTTAATATTAAGAGAAGTATGCGGTTGCAACTTCTTTGTTTTACTGTTCCAAATCCGGCATAAGTCTGCAGTTTAATTAAGATTAACGTATTCGAATTATAAGAAGTACACAATTTAAAATACATGTTTATCCTCTAATTGAAATTTGTTTTATCAAAGTGGTTTCGAAAGGCAGGGAAAACTGAAAACTTGATATGTTAGAGATGGGAAAAATTAACAAAAAGTTGAAATAATTTATTACTTTTACTAGTAGTTTGTTTGATTATTATTTTCTAGCAAGGTAAATTAATCGATGACTGTGTATCAATTTAATTGTGATGCAATTAATGCGATTCGATTGATTGCCATTTTTACTATAAGTTGCTTTGACGGGGAGCCCGTGACATAAGAGGAATTGAACAGTTTTTACTTTGCTTAAGTAATAAGCGTGCTTAGTCATTATTTATTTTGGATCTTGCAATATAAGAGTCAATAAAAGGGGGTCTTCAAGCTTGAAAATATATATTTTCGAGTGTTGTTTTTTTAAACGCAGACCAGATATAAGAAATCAAGGCAAATTTAATTCATATGTGAAAACCATGCTCTTAATTTTACGTTTTACGCATCTGCCATCCCATTCCGATACTTTTCATCTGATATTTTTTATTCGACGCTGCACATGAGTACGGTATATCAATACTTTTGATACAATACCTTCTCCCTACAAATATACATCTAGCAACTTTTTCCTCTATCAGCTTGATGACCCTGGGGCAATTGGATTATTTTTAGGTCTCTGCTATTTTACTTTATGTAAAAGCATTTATTAAAATATTTGGCCGTAAAAAACACCCGAAAGAGAGAAATTCTGTCTGGACATGCTGCTTTCTCGCACGCAGTTTAACGCTTTGATCAAAAAGTTCATGCCAGCTCCCTTCGCTGGCTCAAAGTCGAATTACAGAGTTCTTAATTTAGAACTAAAGGTAGATTTCTTCCAATAGCTTTGGTTGGCTGTCGCAAGGCAAAATCAGAGAGATGCTGGTGTGAGGAATCCTCATTTACAATAATTAATTGCTCGCAATTAACTAGTTGCAATCCAACCTGCTCTAAGTAACAGGTAAATAAAATGTTTACCTCTGATTTTTAAGGTTTGAAAAATTATTGCTAATGATTATTTAATCAAACGAGTTTTAAATAATAGAATGAATCTAAAAAGTTTTTATAATGGTTGAAGTATGTAACCATCCAAGTACATATTTGGGTTTGAATTTAATTTTTATTATTTTAATGTTGAACTGTAAAATAGTCAAATAGTTATATATATTACTAGCTGAGTAACCCGGTTTCACCCGGTGTATCATAAACACTACTTAGTTAAATACTTAAAAAATGCTCAATATTCAGATAATAAAGTTTAGTAGTACTAAAATCTTTGGATGTGATCCATCCAAAACGCATTTTGTACCACTGTCAATATCAGAAGGGCTCATAATCTATTGTATACTTATACATATATTCCCATTGTGTTAAATAAATGAATTAGGGTATTAATTTATGTTCGCTATTTCATCGTTGCCTTATTGAAAACATTAAGAGTGCAAATCTTACGTTGATTGTCTATTCCTTATAAAAAAAATAGTTTGCCTATATGTTTTGTTACACTTGTGAACATTTAATAAATTATTGGGCCATAGTGGGTCCGTCATTTTGAATTTCGATAGTCTGATAATAGATTCGAGTTTAGTAGCCTCAAAGTACTCTTGATATTAATTTTCACTTAAATTCGTTGAAATTCGGAAATTCTGGTTGTCATATTTGATACACCATCTTGAATTTTTACATTTCGAAAGTATGTATGTATATTCGCAATCAGGACCCCCAAAAATCCCCAGATACCAATTTTAATCGGAATTCCTTGAAATTTACAATTTTTGGCCATCATCTTAGGCCCGCCATTTTGAATCCCGTGAATAAAAAGTATCCTATGTCTTAGGTCGCAATATATAGTGCCTTCACTTCAAACATGAAAATGATTGGACCAAGCGTTAAGGCGTGATTGAGGAACAAACATAGTGGGTCCGCCATTTTGAATTTCCAAATTTTGTTAGTAGAATAGAAATTAGCGACCTCAAGATTCCTATAGTACCAATTTACAATTAAATTCGTTGAAGTTCGAAAATTATTAGTCGCCATATTGGATCCGCCATCTTGAATTTCCCAATTTCGAGCGTAGATTCTCAATCAGGAGCTCCGAAAACACCCAAATACAAATTTTCACGTCAATTTCTTGATATTTAAAATTTTGGCCGCCATCTTGGATCCGCCATTTTGAAATCCGCGAATAAAAAGTAGCCTATATGTTAGCCCAGAATATGTAGTGTCTTCACTCAAAAAATGAAAATGATCGGACCGAGCGTTTAGGCGTGATTGAGCAACAAACAAACAAACAAACGAACAAACAAACCAGCTTTCGATTTTATATATATGTATATAGGGATGTATATATAGTTTAAAAATAAGCCAAGTTTTCCAATTTCAAAGATTTTTATTTTTACACTTTCTTGTTTTATGTCTTATTATTAAAAGGTATCTCAAATTGGGTATATAGAAAAGAAAAGCATTTTCGCCAACATTTTGGTTTTTGTACAATTGTCTAAAACATCTCTTATTTTCTTCTACAGTGTAAAATTTGGATACGAGAAACCGAAAACCCTAATTGACTGATGTCTGCCGTGCGTAAAATATAAAACAGAAAATTTCAGGGGAACTACAGGGACAAATAAATGCCATTGCTTATGTACACCAGTGGGAATAATTACACTTGATCTAAATGCCAAAAAGAGGGGATTCTAAATTACCATAAAATACCTCCTTATAACTATTACGCCGTTGCAAAAAAACGGTATTGTAAGGTTTTTCTGGGGATGAGATGGAAGAATGTCTTACGGACATAATGCTTGGTGAATTAGGGAGACGACCTACATTTTAAATGGTAAAACTTGAAAGTATTCTTGCGGTGGGATTTACACGCTCAGTGTATTACTGGAATTTGTTTCGGTCGCAATGTCCACCAGCGAGCAGGGTGGCTGTGCCGATGCCGTGGAATATTGACTCGAAATGATTTCCTCTTCGCTGAATATTTGCGCGGGGAAGGGATTCGAAGATGTAACTATGATCGGGGAAAGGGTTATTGTGGGCATAGGCGAGAGTGATATTGTAGATTGCTGCGCGGAGATCGCATTGGAATGTCCTGCGGCTCGTAGCAAATTCGGCGATGAGATTGTGGCAGATTCCTGCTGCTGCATTATAATTTTCGGTAGTGTTGTACTTATTTCGGGTATATGGTGATGGTGACTGTTAGTCCTTGCATGACTGTTCAGTTGCGCATGAGTAAGCTGTTCCCGTAAGCTGGATCCGTTGTGAGGCGATGTAAAGACATTCACAACTGTAAAATAAAAGTATTATAAATACTTTTTTGTACAATCAAATTTATAACAATAATAAGTATGAAATGAATGGAATATTCAGATGAGAAAAAAAAATTGATTTACGTATTTAAAATTTTTTAAATTTAAATTGACAATAATTTGGTATGCCTTTTACAATGTTCAATGTCTTGGAATTTTGAAAAACAAATTAGCTGAATTTTTTCCGCTTTGAAAATGCTACCTGCCTCTTTCCCTTCTTCCATTCCGAATTTCACTCTATCTGAACCAAATAAAATGGAAAATTCCTTTACAAAGAATGTTCACTCTAATTTTAAGGCTCAGTTATGCCAATCACTGTCAATTTTCAGAAAACAAAAAATTTGCCCATTAGTAAGAAGAATATTGGTCTGTTTGTTCCAAATCCGAGTTCTCATTTAAATTGTCTAATAAAGAAAGAAGACGGAAACAGTAAGGAATGCGGCAAACACAAAGAAACAAGAGTTCACCTATACCAAAGAATATGGAACTACCTTACAAAGAATAGGCACTCTATTTTTGCGGCGCAGTTATCCCCACCACAGCTCATTTTGGGAAAAAGAAAACAAAAAAATTTCCCATTAGTAAGAAAGAGAATCTTTTTGTTCCAAGTCCAAATTCCCATTTAAATTGCCTAGTTAAGAATAAGGACGGCAACAATCAAAATCGCCGCACACACAATGCAGCCAGAGTTCACCTATTACGGTGCGGGCTTGTTTAGCATGGCTTTTTCTGGCACTGTGTTGGTGCCGGCCCGGCCGTGCTTTTCATATAGGAACTGTCAGAAATCGAATGGCTGACTCACACATTCAAGGCGTACACAGATTAGATTTGTTTAAGTTTTTTTCACCACAGGTTTTCTTATGCGGGCTTGTTTTGCACGGGGAACAAATGCCATTGTATGGTGAGGCGAGCTAGAGCGTGGTTCGCTGTACAGGACAGTGTGATTCTTTTATATTGAGTTTTTAGTTAATGTATGATAAATTGTGGCTTATTGGGCCATTTGTTTTTCTAGATTTCCAAAAAAATTATGCGCAAATATAAATTGAATTAACAATTTTATTTCTGCATAAGGGACGAATAATAAGACAGTTTTTCGTTTATATTTTCTCGGCATCCTGTGACACCGTATCAATTCCTTTAAGTTCCAAGTTCCGCCTCCCCATTTTTCATCTCTCTTGCACCGCAGCGCTTAAGCATGCTATCGACTTCTGTCAGAATTGTGGGGTTGGGTGGAATAACGGTACCAAGGTCACAAAAAGATAAGGAGATAATTGCCGGAGTGCCCAATCTTTGTAGGCTCTATAGGCTTTGCCTATACCACGCGTTTCAGCTCCAGATCCAGAGCAAAATAATTGCTTTTTGTGGCACTGTGTTGGTGTTGTCCCGATAGTGCTTTTCATATAGGAACAAGCAGAATTTAAATGCCTGCCTCACACATTGAAGGCTCACACAGATTGGTTTGTTTTGTTGTTTTCATTATGTTTTCTGTAATACGCTCTAGCTCAACACAGGAAGAAAATGCGATTGCATGGTGAGGCGCTCGCTATATGGAATCGGTTTACTTTAAAGGAAAGGGTAGTTCTTTCTTATTGAGTTTTTATTGACGTGACAACGTCTTATAATTCGATTGAGCCGGCTGCACGCACGAAAAAACATGACTCATGCGGCGTTACCTCGCTCTGAGGCGTTCCATTTAAGACTTGAAGTGCAAGCGAGAGCGCGGAACGAGCGACAAAGCACAATCACAGAGCACAATCGGCCTCCGCGTTCGGCAGCGTTCGACATCTGTCTCTCTCCTACTTGAGTGAGCGATGCGTCCGCGTGGACAGCTGCTATACAATAATACATTTACATATTTTCGTCAAGTATGAAGTGCAGTGAAAAGTGAATGTGGTGTCAATTGTTTATAGCAACGATAATTGCGGCTTCTTATGACGTTGTCACGTTCAACTATCGTCAGTAAACCGACTTTACAGACAACCGATTTTTTTTTAATTTATGATAAATTGTGGCATATTGGGCCGGCCAATTGTTTTTATGATGTCTAAAAAAAATATGCTCAAATATAAATTAAATTAACAATTCTATTCTGGCATAAAGGACCAATTATGGTATGAAAGTTTTTAGTTCATATTTTCCCGGCACTTTGCAACACTGTACCAAATTCTAAACTCCGCCTCACCATTTTTTCTCTCTCTTCAACCATACTGCTTGATCATTCTATCAGCTTCTAGCAAAATTGTGGGGTCGCGAGGAATAAATGTACCAAGGTACAAAAAAAATAAGGAGACAATTGCCGGAGTGAACAGTCTTTGTAACATAGGTTCCATAGTCTTTGCAAACAAAATCATTGGCTGATACAATGCACGCGACGCTCCTTTTTTTCTGGACTACCAATAGGAAGACAACAAAATTTAAAATGAATGCGCTAAAATTAATCAAAGTAATACATATCGTCTTTTTGGCTTTAAAAGCTTATCAGGGTTTCAAAAACAAGCTTAAATTCAATGATAGAAAACAATAACAACTTTTGATTTGAACAGTTGAAACTTCCCGTTTTTATAACTTCCTACAACAAAACAGAAACCAGAACATGGAATGGAGTTGCCGCGCCGTAAAGTTCCAAAATTCGCAGAACGGCGGCGCGCAGCGGCGCAGTAAAACCGTTACTCATACATTGTATCAGGGCAACCTGATGGTTTTCGTCTAATTAAAGTCAGACCCAAAACTTGCAATCGAATGCGAGGGGTTGTGTCGAAATTGTATGGCATATTTTTAATCATACAACCGTTGCAAAAGATTTCATTATTTTGAAAATCCCTTTCGCAAGGGAGCTTGAAATGTAGAAATGATTTGGAAATATTCTTGTTGCACGAAAATCGAACGTAAATCGTACCGTGTGGATGCAATGCAATCGTTGAATCGATATCGTAACAACACAAGTTGGTGCAACAATAATCGTATCACGTATTTCCCGCTTAAGGCCTGTGTGTGCTACCTGCCTCTTTCAATTCAGTTCAATTCAAAGCACGCATGCATACATACGAACGGTCCCACCTTTTAAAATGCATGTAAAAAAATTTTAAACATTATCCGTTATGCTGTATTTTTGTCTCGTTCGCTCTTATTGGAATTTATATAAGGAATAACAAACAGTAGTTTCTTCCTTATCTAAAGGGAAATGTTTTCGATCCGGAATTGCATATGGATAGAGAAGTTGTGAATTTAACAAGCTAGATGATGAAGAGTATTTTTATAATTTGCGAAATTAATTCATTAATAAGACCGCGCATTTTTGGTTCAATAAAATTGTTTTAACAAATGTATGTAACTATCAAAATGTAAGGCATTTATAAAAAATTTGTTTAATATGTACGCTCTAACAAGTGTTTCATTTTCATCTTTCTTAAATTTGTATCTTTCTCTTACACTTATTTACTACTATGTATCTAATATTTACAAAATCAGCAAATTGGTTCGCTTAACATTAACAGCGCTAATGTGTTGGTTCTAAGTATAAAGCTTCTTGTGTTGTTTTCAGTGATTCGGGAAACTCTAATGTGAAACTTTTAACTGTTAAAATTGTAAATGCTTAAGTTTAGGTCAAGATTGAAGGACCAAGTGTGGTTTAAGCCAAATTAAGCTTAGATTGCATTTTCTACTCGTTTTATGATTATAGTGAATATTTACCTTGAAAATTCCCTTCGTGCGCACTTATCAGCAAAGGCTCTTTACCGATGCTTTCTAGGGCAACAGATTGCTTAATTTGCTGTTTCACCAAATTATCCTGTTGAGTTTTGATTGGGGCTAGGCTCGACGATAAATCGTTTATAGGGATTTCCAAGCAGCTGCTTCCAACAGTGCCCGACAGATTTGTACTCTCCTCAGGAACTTGTATTTCATAACAAGCTAGTTCAGGTATGACTGGTCGGATTTTCCCACCATCAGGTCTATGCGGATTTCGACACCCGCGGCATTTGCAGTCTATGCAGGATTTTGAGTCAACGTAACACGGACACCTTTGGCCGCAGCACGTTAACTTTCCTGGTGTTGCAGTAGCGTTCCCACAACGGCATCCTCGTCGTTTTGCGACTGGTTTAGGCCGCTGGATTTGTTGAATTTTCTGTAATTAAAATTTAAGATTGTGTTTAGTCTATTAAAGGTAAGTGAATTTATTACCCTAGTACTGAGATCGTCCTCAGCTTCTGTTTTTCGCTTAATTGTTATTTTATTGCCACTTCCGGCGTAGAGTACCGAGTACATCGCGGAACCATTTGAAACAGTTTTAATAGGAGGCGGCTGAGTTGCCGCCTTCGGTTCGATTGTTCCCGTTGTGATAAAATTGCTGATTTGGTGTTTCGCTAAACAAGAACTATTAATTGTCCCGGGAGGAGGATTGTTAAACACGCAAGGCAAAATCGATAATGCACTTTTAGTTAAGCCCGAATTCGATTTAAAATTGTCCTGGAATCTGGCGCCCTCCTCGATAAACTCAACAAGGCTCGCACTGGGTGAACTCATTCCGTTGGTCACAAGACCTTCAACCTTCGATTGCTTGCAAATTATGCTGTAAATAGGTGTTGTCATAATATGCTCGCACAGGCTTTTGTAGCACTGGAGCAGGATCCGGAGCTGGACATTCTCCTCGTACTTCTCATAGTCCTTGCAACAGTTGCACGTCGGCTTCAAGTTCTTTCGGCCGCGGATGCAAACTTTACAGACGTGGTGCTGGCACTGGGCATCAACTGGTGTGTAGGGCTCCGCCAGGAGCTGCCCGCATACCGTGCATGAGAGCGATTGCCGCAGATATGGGACCAGACGAAAGAGGTCCGTCCAGTTTTGGTCGGAACTGATGTCGCTTTGAAAGACGAGGCGAGATGTAGAGACGTACAGGCTAATAGCATTCATTTTCGAGAAACACTGCGCTCTAAACGACTCCTCCGAGCATCGGAATTTCCTTCGGATCGTGAATTTAAGCTTTGCCTTCAGTGTCTCATTAACGATTTTGCAGGATTCTGGACCGCGATGTTCTTTCCTTTAGCATCCGTGCAGGGACTCACTCATAATTTGGAACGCTCACTATCCAGTTGTTTACAAATGTATCATATTTCTTTAAACTAGCATCCAATTTAGTTTACTGACATCAAATGCCATGGACAAGTATCACTTTGAACTTCTTTGGAACTTCTAAAAATACGACTTCATTTGCAACACGAACTGTTTTCGAGAAGAGCGAGACGTTGCCTTCTTGCAGCCACCATAATTAAGATGTAAAACGACTGCAAGGGTCCCAAAATAACTAAGCAACTTACAAACTAACCGAACGAGGACCAAAACAACGTAGTTCCGCGGTTTTTGACATTTCGCTTTGTTGACATTCGCTCGGTGCAACACTCAAAATTGAAAGAACTTTTTTAGCTAACGTCGAGAATTCGAGTCTCGGTTTGAGTCTAGGGAGCGACAGTGTTACAACTTCCGGACCGGCGCAGATGAAAACTACTTGCAACGTTTTTTTGGGTGTGATTGGAGGCCGATGTCGTTGTTAAGCATTTGAATTTAGTTTTAATTAATAAATTGATTAATTACAAAGGGCCAGGACTCTAATGAGGTGATCACATACACCTTTCAAACTGCCAAAATAATTAAAAGATGGTAAGTAGTCGTCATGAACAAACTTTAAAAAAATTTTCTAATTAGAAAATCCATCCCGATTAGGTGAATGGGACTTATTTTAAATCTTCAAAATCAATTACTGCAGTTTTGAGCCAGCGAGTTGATTGTAAAATTATAAAAAATGGCAAGCATGATAAATTTTATTAACAAATAATATTTTTTTGGAAATATCTAGTCACCAGAAAGGAAGATTTTCTGGTACCTAATTCTATGTTGGTAAGAACCGTTCACAAAAAATTTAGTGGTGGTAAAATCTAAAAATTGAAGAGTGACTTTTTCAATATTAGGGTTCCGTACCTCAAAAGGAAAAAAGGAACTTTTATAGTATCACTCTGCTCCTTCTGTCAAGACCCTTTTTCTCAGGAACACGTTTAGGTATCAAGTTGAAATTAATATCAAATACTCAGGTCTGTAATCCCTTGGAGTTGTGAAAAAATCACACTTCTAAGTCAACGCAATCAAAAGTTGCGGACGTTTATGCCGCTTATGTTGACACTCGCAAGGGAATCAAAATCTATAGGGTACTTCCCGTTGACCTAGAATCATGAAATTTGCCAATAGGCCTTTGAATCCATCTACGAGATCTACCCATCTGCATATACTAGACCCGTACAGAGTCCTTTAGGAAAACAATTCTCTAAAACTAAATTTCTGTGTTAAAATTTGCACTGAGTTGCATATCAGAATAAAAAAAAGCAAAATTACTTCAGAAAAATTATTCACAAAATCTCAGAGAAAAACGTTTAGTATAACTTCGACGGACAGTATTTAGAATGGTGACTCACTTTTACGACTCAACACTCAAAATCCTGGCCTTGATTTGCTATGAGAACTTTTTTGTTTTAACGACTTTATGTGGTTCTAGATGATATAGTTTGAGAAAGTCGTTAAAAAAACCTGCACTTTTCAGGTGCAAAAATATGGCTAAATATTTTATGCGAGAAAGTCTTTCTAGCTCCTTTCGGTCTATCTCAGTCGGTAGATTTATATTTTGTTTGCTTCTTATTTTAAACATGATGTGATGTTTTTGTTTACTTCTTATTTTAAACATGATATACATATTTGTTTCTTTTTTCTCGTTTAGTGTGAGTATATTTCCTTGCAACCACTAATTGAGTTATAATTTGTTTTCGACGATTTTTAAATTCTGTAGTCCTCGGTTCGCTTCTGAAATTCGTCGCGATAAATATTTGAGTTTCAGCTTCATTGCACTCTTCAGATTCGAGAAGATGTTAACGCAAAATTTGAGTTTTCAAGCCAAGCTTCTTCGCAACATTGAGTCAACTCAATTATGAAATGAGTGTTGAGTTGCATGATTGAGCTTTTTTACACCCTCTGCCTAGCTCAAGGTGAAGAAGAAGAATTCAAGCTGACATTTGGATTGTAGGGTCGAGTCTCATTTTCGAATCGTGCAATTTTTAAGAAGGTATTCAGATTCAGCATTTTTGGATAACATTTTTAGAAAGAGGTAATTCATAGCGAGTCAATTTAGGCGACCATTCAACTTAACATTAAACCAAATCGGTGCGTAAGTAATTTAGAGTGAGTAATTCTGCTTTTTAAAATTTACCACAAGAGTGACCATAATATTATATGGAGTGAAAACAACTGATTCCGGCGAATGGAGCATCTTTACAGGTAAGTTTTGTTTTATACATATTTAACTCTCGATTAGTGAGGTATCTTTTTGTAGCAGTGGCGTGCGATGAGTTGAAAAGAACAAATTTGTATGCATAAATTGTTTTATCAACTGTTAAGACACAATATGAATAAAAAATAAAAACATTGAGCATTGTATATTTGTCACATTTATTAAAATATTTATCAACCGTCTTTAATGTTAAAGGCTTTCTTTGGCATTTGACTTTCGCGATTTATGCTTTCGAGAAATAATGAATTTAAGAATTATTTTTATTACAAATTAAGTACTAATTATAGGACTACCTACCTAGCATTTTTTGTGTGTTATGACTTGAGTTTTAGGGTTGGTAGGTTTGGTTTCCGTTACTATCCCACGATAGTACAGCTGAGCGGCTTATTTGCCCCTAGCAGAGTGACCCAAACTGACTAAGCTTCATTAGGTCCGTCCCAAGATTATTTTTACCAAATTCAGATGTAAAATTGGAGGGCCAACAACCTAGAGCCTCATAGTCCATTAAAAGAAACACACAGTTCTCCTTGCTGCCTTAGTTGTCTTTGGTTCCGTAAATTTAAGCTGTTTTGCTGGTTTTCGAGGTCAAGTTGCAGTTCTCCTTGTATCAACTTTAGATTTTTTTGGCTTCATGACTCCTGCTTATGACTATGAATGAGGACTCTGCAGGATGGACATTTAGACACACAAAACCTTAAAAAAACTTTGTAGTTAAAATATTTCAAATACTAAAATAATAATCAGGCAGTGAGCTTACTGGATGACATGAAGTATTATGAGCACAGAAAATTATTTACTATCTAAGACAGAAAATTGACCAAATCATTAAACTTTTCTTTGCTGTAGGGGTTAAGACCTCCTTAAGGGGGACCACTAGTGTGACCGCCTGAAAAAAAGGTGTTTTTTTGGAAATTTTTTTAAAGAAAACTACTGCATGAAATGTTTCAATCTTTTGGTCATATATTCGTGGATGTATAATGAATACATGATAATATGTGTAGACCAAAAAATTAAAAATTCAGCGAGTTATTAGCAATCTCCCAAGGCTCAAAGTTCCTCCACTGCTGCAGTGATAGCGACCTTCAAAGTGCTGGAAATAAAAAAAAACAAAAAGTTTATTAAACTAGAAGGTATTTCCCGTACCATGAACCTCCAGTTTTCCGATCGAATAAAAAATGTAATTTTGGCAGGCCAAAAATCATAAAATTTTCGCGTGAAATTTGAAATTTAAAACTCCGCCATTTTCAACTTTCAATTTTTTTTTCAGCCGTGGTTCATGGTACGGGAAATACCTTCTAGTTTAATAAACTTTTTGGTTTTTTTTATTTCCGGAACTGTGAAGGTCGCTATCACTGCAGCAGTGGAGGAACTTTTTTTTTTTGAGCCTTGGGAGATTGCTAATAACTCGCTGAATTTTTAATTTTTTGGTCTACACATTTTATCATGTATTCATTATACATCCACGAATATATGACCAAAAGATTGAAACATTTCATGCAGTAGTTTTCTTTAAAAAAATTTCCAAAAAAACACCTTTTTTTCAGGCGGTCACACTAGTGGTCCCCCTTAAAGTCAGCAGCGCTGGTGATAGAGGGGTATTTTTCTTTTACGCTGTTAAATTTTGTACATGTTGCAATAACAGGACTTTCATCCTCTAATAATAATAAAAGGGGCCAGCTCACTCCCTTTAAACCGCGGTCTTTTACCTATCTCAGGGAAGATACTCGCAAAGAAGAGACCCTTAGATTGTGATTTTGTTTCAAAATTTTTTTTCCGTTGACCAAATAATTTATGTTTTATGTTCAAAATTGTATATTCCTGAGTAGTGGGTTAGGAGTGGTTCACTGTTTCTAGCCTTCTCAGCTAAATCGTTCGCTCTCTCGTTTTCATAGATCCCCTAGGGCCTAGAACGTAAGTTTTAAGCATTTCAATGAAATTTGTTACACATAGGGGTCTGCTGGGTTGATCCAAGTTTATGTCATGTCGGCTTGAGCTAAACTTATACCGACTTAAGCATACAAATGTAGTGGACAAAACTAACGATGTAACACGCATTTGTGGCTGAGTTTCGAATTTTAATTTAATTTAAAAAAAGTTTAATTTTTTTAAAACTTTCGCGAGCGTGCATGCTGTACTCTGTAGTACCTTTTCATTTCTATGGTGACGTAATATGATATGCATTTTATAACATTCAAATTTTTAATGTATAATACATTGCCGGTATTCTACAGAGTGTTTTTTAAACTGAGCAATTGGATAAAACGTGACTAAAAATTTTGATATCACGATTAGTTTAAAAGATCTGTCGTTTTTTTGCAGCAAAATGTTTAATGTATACGAATGTGCTAAATCGATCTATATTATATATGCATACTCGTCACACATATACATTTAGTTGAAATAATAGTTATAGATCAACTAATAATTAGTTTTTGCTCGTTTCTGCAGCATTTAAAATTCATATGAAATTATATAAATGAGATGTCAATAGATTCGTCTTAATCGCGAGAGTAACATATGTATGTATGTAGTAGGTATGTAGGAAGTTTCAAGAAATCAATCGCAGGCATACATGTAGTCATTCTATTGTTACCATCTTTTTATAGTTTCCGTAGTTTTTTGATTTTTTTTTCCAGTGATAATTCTTCACAGAATTAGAAATTAATGATTTTCAGATGTTTTCCTAGCTTTCGATGATAAGTGAGTCAGTCTGTTTTCCGTTAGTACCAAAAGGCCCATTGAAAGCTCGATACCTACATATAGATGCTTCTGAGAAAAAGGATCTTGGCAGACAGACGGATAGACAACAAGATGATCTTTTAAGGGTTTCATTTTTTCATTTAGAGATACGGTCCTTTAGAAATGAAATTGTTGTATTGAAAAAAAAAAGTCTTTTGGTATTGGTAGAGTACCTTACCACATTGAAATAATTGACTAACAATTATGAGAATTCCTGTTTAAATTTTGAATTTCATTATATTAATTTTAATGACAGTTATTAAACATTTTATTGGGTTTTGTGTAGTAATTTTGAAAGAAAACGTTGCCGGATAAATAACATTATATTAATTGCTTTTTAGAAAGTCAAAGTCAATTTTTCAATTATGAAAAAGAGTTGAGATGTTGAAATGATCTTCTTCATTTGGATACTTTTGTAGTTTTGCATATAATGAGGTAGGATCTCTAAATTAAAGAATAATTTTATTCCGAAAACTCTATTTTTAAATAAATTATATACGTATAATTTTAAAATGTTGAAAACCTGTAATCAAATAAGAAGAAAGAAAGAGTTGGTTTTTCTGAACAGTTTTTTTAGCAATAAAAAATATCATATATACTTATTATTCGTGCAATACTTTTCTTTTCACAACATGTTTTTGAATAGGTACAATATTTTTCATATTCGTTATTTTAAAGGAATTATATTTTCATTTTCTTTTGTATTATACTTGGTACATAGCGCCACATTGCATCATTTCCAAATAGGATCGTCGCCGACGAAGAAGCGACGACAAAATCGCCTGCCAACTTAAAATGTTCAATGGTAAAACATCGTTCCGACGTTGCTGTGTGGCGTTTAGTTGAAGATTTGTTCTCGTCGAATGTTGTTCTCGGGCCGAGGATCAGTGAAGATACTATTTCCTAACTGAAAAAAACTATCTGCCTCAAAGACAAGCATATTTGCAAAAGGTGAGCCTTACGATTTCAAATCAGTTCATTGCGATTTTTGGTAAAATTTAATTTTTTCAATTGTAATCGTTAATTAAAAAGATGTTTCCGATAAACAGAAAATTATATAAGCATTTCAAAATTTGATAGTTCAGTAAATCTATTGTATATTGTGTCAACAAACAGTTTCGGTATCGAATAAATCGATAGTTTCTTTATTAACTGGATAATTTTCCAGTAGAAAAAAGAAACTCTTTCAAGTTTCTTCGGGTTTTTTTCGAATTCCGGCACGGTTTTAGCAGTTCGACGTGAGTTCATTTCTATTTTTGAATGCTTACGGGTGCCGTGTATGTGTGGAGTGAATAGGCTTTTCTAAAATGAAACGTGGCATGATGTTTCTGAAGTGGAGATTGTGGGGTGAAAAGTTCAATTGATTCAAGTAAAAGTCGTACGTCTTTCACTAGGTGTATGCAGCTGGAATTTTTAAGAATGGATACGTGTCCATCTTATCGGAAATACTTGAGTTACTAAGTCATTTTCATTGAGAACACATGGAAAACGTGCTACTCATCATCTCAATTTTTCAAATCATTTCCAGTCGTATGCAGTGAAATGTTGGAGACAAGTGCAGCCTAAACGCTGCCAAAATGTTATTTTTGGAAATTTCTCCTAAATTTAAAAATTGCGAGCTCGTTTCGGCTTTGCACGCATTGAAGCGAACTCATGATTCGTTCGAATTATCCAGACTGCTTTGATAGCTTTTTATTTTGTCAAAATCACGTCGATTTTATTTAGGACGGGACGTTTTATGAAATGTTGAAATGGTTCAGATATATTAATCCTTGTAGAATATTAAAATTGGTTTTATTTTCTGAACTGTATCTGTGCAACAATATTTCTAAATATATTTTATTTATAGTAATTTCTTAATATTTTTTTTTTTCAGCTTCGTCCGGCAATGCTAAACGATTTTTGGTGTGATAGAAAGTAAATCAAAAATGTCCGGGCAGTCGCCAAATCAACCGCCAACGCGTGGCGGGTGGAATCGCGCTCCACAATCACCAATTTTATATCGACCTCCATCGCCGTGGGCACCTTCGCCGCCGCCGATAATATCGGGTCCGCGAAGACTAATCGATGGTTCACCGGTCGGGGGTCAAATGACTGGACCCCCAATGAGTCCTTCTGTGAATTCTCTGCCTCGTTCACAACCAATGTCACCATTACACATTAGTGGTGGTACGGGTCTTCGTGGTACTCGCGGTGTAAATGTTACACAGCCGCGACCAAAATGGCCTGCACAAAGCCCAGGAGGGATTCCACCGCCGCATACAATTGCCTCGCAATCTCCTTTGACCCTAGGAGGAGTTAGTGGACCGAGGCTATATCGTCCAAAACATACATATAGCCCTGGACCAACTAGTTCATTTCAATTATCTCCAACACCATCACCAATTGTTTGCCAATTGCCACCGGAGTATATATATAATGGCGCCCAATTTGAACAACCAACGATACATAGCGATTATGTTGGGGTTCCATTAGAGCCCCCACAGCCGAAATCTTATATTATATACGACGACGAAATTGAACAGGGACCTTCGACAGCGGAGATTATAGCAAATCAGTCACAGGATTACATCGACGAAAAATTGGCCGAATATCAAATGACGATTTTGCAGCTACAGGGTAAGTAGTCATATTTATCTAACATTTAAAATATGAATATTATAGACAAACTAGAATGACCGTACATATAAAACTAAGTAGATTTTCAGCGGAATAATTTTATAAGATGGTTTATTATGTTATATGCAACTTTCATATTCAAAACTGTTAAATATGAAGCCTGTTTTGTCTTTATGCGTTTTTTCAGTCGATGGTTGAAAAACCGATGTAAAATATGAGAGAACAAGAGGTTTGGACACAAGCAGAGATGGAATCTTCAATCTTAAAATTTGCGCTTTAATTCTCTATCCTACTGAGTTATCGTAGTACATTGCCGATGCCTTCGAATAATTCTGAGTTCTGATAGGATTCCTAACATATTAGTATCCGATAAATCAAGAATCTCTGAGCTTTATTGTTTCCTGTAAAAAATAAAGAGAAGGAAAAGAATTACTTTCTTCTGAAATATTTAAAAGTGACATGGAATTGAAATCATACAATTTGGGCATATTTCTTAATCGATTTTGACCAAACTTGGCCTATACGTTATATTTCGGCTAAGTTCGAAAATGGGAGGAATCGTTCAAGAGGGTGGGGATATAAGAGCTACGTAAGATATATAAAAATGGTTTCGATCCTAAATCTTTCATATTTTTTAACCGCTATTGACCAAACTTAACATACAAATTGACAACATGTAGTTGTGTTACAAAATGGTGGTGGTGATCAGTCAAAGGGTTGATGATCTACATCAGTTTCTTTTGTAACCGCGATAGCTGCCTTATTTCTAAATGGATTTTAATCCAAATTTGCGTATGGGTTTGGGGAAGGAGGAGGGGGACTTTAAATTGGCTACATGTTTTAATTTTTTTCTTGTAGACCATATATGTATTTCTTAATCGATTTTGATTAAACTTGGCTCAAATATTCTCCATGATATCTTAGCTATGCTCGCAAATAGAGTGAATCGTTCAAAGAGGTGGGGAGTTCAGCATTACATTCCCTTAAGTAAAAATAATTTTTACCACATTGAAATCTACCTCCTGCTTTTGGCTGCCGCCAAAAGGTCTTTTTATATTTTTTTTCCATGTATTAATAAAGGTGGTTGGGATTATAGGATTAAGAGGCAGCTCGAAAAAAAAAACTGAAAAATATGTTAAAATATTCAAAAGTATACTTCTAATCCATAGAAGTGGCCGCAGTCAACTGAATGAAAAGATTAAAAATGTGTGTTTAGAACGACTTTTTGTTAAAAAATGTCCTTCTTTTTATGAAACATTTAAAACATCTTGGTTGTTATTTGCTATCTCGTTGACTTCACACCATTTCACACTAAATGTAAGATGATATGATTCAATTAGGTACGCAATTGCATAGCCCGTGTGGCTGGAAAATAATATCTACACTGTCAATCTTGCTGTTAACAATATAAAGGAATTTTCGAATTGTGCAAAATTCGACTCCAATGAATAATTACGCTTTTATCTGCACAAAAATTGAACTGAACTTGTGTTGTCATTTGATAATACATTATGATTATTAAGAAGTATGTGATGTGAATAAATTGCTGATAATTACAAAATGAATTGCATTTTACTTAGAGAGGGATCATTGTATGTAATTAAATTACACTCTTTTCGATGACAATATTATAGCACCATACCATCAGTTTGTTTTAGTTATTCTGACAAACAAAAAACGAAATTTAAAATTGACATTTCTTAATTTTGCGTTGTGAAATTTGACTTTATTTTTGTTCGTTCCTGGTCAGACATCATCAGTGCTTTTTGCCTTTGAGTCAAACAATTCGTTTTCTCTACTTGCAACGTCCATCTTTAACTTTAAATTCATTTTTTCACATTTTTGTCATTCAAATAATTTTATAGTATTCGGTGTCGTATATAGGAGGACCTGATTTTCTACGGTAAAAGATGAGCTGTAAAGATTTTTAAAATGTTGACCTCTTATAATCTATAGTATATAATAATTACTTAGTAATTTTTCTCTTATTTTGAAAACAATTTGTTCGATTTTAATACTCATATTTTTCTAAGCTTTAATGAACATGCACCACTTATCGATGTGTCGTATCTTTGCCTTTTAAAATGATAATGAGGTAAATATTAATCTTTGAAGCAAATTAAGCCGTTTCCACGTAAAATTAAGTTAGTTTATCTAGACAATTTTTAAGTGCTTATATGTTTAGGAAAAACAAAATGTATTAGTGTTTTTTCAAATACATGGCATGTATGTCGCGTTCTGATGTTTGATTCCTAATCTTTTCGCCTGAAATTCAACTTTATTCATTTGTTGATAAAGATTGTTTTAAAATATCGTTAATTCGCTTCGTTTTTTTTTCTCATCTCCTATCTTCTACAGAAAAGTAAGACTGTTGAATAGCTGGTTTTATAATTGGATTCATTTAACTATAATAATACAATCTTTTTGCAAAACCATAAAGTGCTTTCAGAAAACTCACCATAGGTATCGGTCGCTTGATATATATGCATATGAAGCCAGCACGAATGCGGGGCTAAAATGAATCTTGTCTAAAAATAGTATGCGCTTCTTTAGCTTTACCTAAATAGAAATTATCGCTGCAGTATTTTTAGAGTATCGCAGTTTGTTCGGATGATGAGATACCCTTTTTTAATAAGAATTTCGTTTGAGCAATTTGCGGCTATTAGTCATAAGCAATAATAGCCCAAAAGCTTTATAAAGTACTTTGTTACTAAATGCATATTATTATCATATTCATCTATGATTGTTGCTCATTTAGAGCAGAGCATTTCGGTGTTGCGGCTATATAAATTAAATGAATTTAGAATAATAAATTGTTACATTATTATCACAATTAATTATTAAAAAAAAAAAAAACAAATAATTACTAATTGTGTTTTGTACGAGTCACTTTTTAGTATTTTCTGCTTCGTTTTTATGTCGTCTATCTTCCTATTTTTTCACTTGTCAGTCGTCAATCGTCACTCTTGAATTGGTGCAATGATTTTAAGAAAACTTACGAAGTGCGATCTATTTTAAAATCGCGCCAACTTTGGGATTTGAGACTGTTTCTTAAATTAATATAGTGTTAAGCATTTTTCGTGCTACTGTATTTTCAAGTTTTAAATAAACGTATTAAAAAAGTTATCCATTATAATAACTTCCAATTAAGCACTTATAAATTAGAAAAAAACTTAATTCCTTTCAAATAGTAGTTCGTTAGGCATTGCATTGTTCTTAGAAAAACGCTTGATGTATACACTGAGCGAAATTCATATAAAACACCACTTATATATCTAAAATTAAAAAAAAAAAATTGTAGTAAAGTGATCGAAAAGCTTTGTATTTTATATAATTATATTAAGTCTTTCATTTTTACCCTAAATATTTTATTTAAAAACCAAGAATAGATATTTATATAAAAAAACCATAAACCATTTAGAGAACAGAGCGAAATTCATATAAAACACTTTATATAAAAATAGAATAAAAAGCACTTTTATTTAAAAAAATATATGTTAGGGACTTTTCAATAACGGGTAGCACCTCTATTTTGCTAAATTACTTGAAAAATCCAACGGGGCATAGGTTTTGCGAGATGTTTGCACTAACGGTTGGATATTGAATTCCAGGTGGTCGTTATGGCGCATTTCAATTCGCTAATGCTATAGTATTGCCGCCCATTTTCGTAAATAAGCCTTGCAAGAAGTCCCCACAAATTTTCTATGAGATTGAAGTCGGGACTTCTTGCAGGCGAGTTCAGAGAAGTAATATTTTTGGAGCTCATCCATTCTTTCACCTTCCTTGCAGTATGCATGGTCAGTGGCGGATTTACCAGGAAGCAAAGGAAGCAATTGCTTGGGGCCCCGCTTGGACAGGGGCCCCAAAAATAGAAAAATTTTGAAAACACATTCGGAAATTTGAAAAAAAAATAGAAAATGCAAAATGAAAAAATCCATGTAAACAATATCGATTATTCATTAGCTGCGTTTTTTTCACCAGGGTTTGTGACCAGATCAGCGGTTTTACATGTAGATCACTAAATCCTGTCTCTGACCAGGGTTTCGGTCATAAACCCAGAAAATTAGTTCCAAAAATTCTACAAGAGGCGCTGTCCTCATATTTCGTCTTTAAAATGTTGCCAGTTCTGACAATTCTGACTTTTCTGCTTTGTTTACGTTGATTTATTACAGTTATTGGTGATTAGAGGTGAATAAATGTATCTGAATCTGAATCGATTAGAGTTATTGAAATAATGACTAATAAAAAGTAAGTAAAAGTTAAAGATGTGATAATGGTAATGTGAATTATTATAGGAAGGTATGCCAACATCTTAAAAACAAATCGCTAATCCGGGTTTTTGACCTGAGTCATTGTTTTCATCTGACGCTGATCTGGTCTGGTAGAAAAAAGTTGCAATTTAGTTAGTAAATTATAAGTAAACTGAATAATATATTGATTTTGGAAAATTAACTGGTTATTTATTATTTTAAAAAAATTGGGGAGGGGGGGGGGGGGGGGGGGTTAATTTTGGAATGAGGGCCCAAAAAACCTGAGGTTGCTTGGGGCCCCGTCATAGGTAAATCCGGCACTGTGCATGGTGGCATTATCTTGCTGAAAGGTGAAATCCTTGCTTCACAGTTCTTCTGCCTGGTCTACCATCATGCACTCCAACATCTCTTAATAAACATCCACGTTCATTTTACAGGGTAAAAAGGCGAATTTATTAGTACCATTGGCATTGCATCCTCCCCAAACCATTACGCTGCCTCTACCAATATTTCTTGACATTCTAACTTGCAATATTAAACTTCTCATCCAAAAATAGAAGTTTTGACCATTCAGTTATCCAACTTGTGTGATTTCTTGCAAAATTTAGGGCTTGCTTGTTTATGCACTTCAGTAAGAGCTGGTTTTCTCAAGAATTTTTTGAAAATCATGTTTCATCGTTGTGCAGAATTTGCTGCACATGACACGCAGTGACAGAAAGGCTCAACTCCTTCACAATTTGTGTTGCATATGAATAATTTTTTTTGAATTTAAGAAACAATTTGCCTTTTTCCCATTTTTTGTTGTTGTTTCGATGGGACTTTTTTCCCGTAGTTTTCTTTTAGGGTTAAGAAATTTCGTACAACGGCCCGAGAACGATTGATTTTTATCGCAACTTGCTGCAGTGGCATATCCATATGTGGTATGCGATCATTTTACCCTTTTCTACTCTGTAAGGACTTTCCCACGAGTCATGATTAAAAAGTAATTATATTCCCAGGATAAAGCATAAATTGAGAACTTCCAATTTACTAATATTTTTAAGAACATACCTTTATTAATTTTAATCTTAACAATTTTTAAAATCCCGTTATATTTCCCTACAATTTCAATAACTTCTTCCACTGTTTTATATGAATTTCGTCTCAAAATGTTCACTTACTCTTTGAAAGAAAAGTTAAATGTGCTGATTTGAAAGAAGAAGAGTACAATTCAAAAAATTCTCTTAACGGTTTATTGACAAGACTCTGATGATTCGAAATGTTACCATCTCATGCAATCATTTCATTTCTAGGCTAAAATATTAACTTCCAAATATGAGAGGTTGAGAGTTTTTAGTGATGTTTTATATGAATTTCGCTCAGTGTATGTATTTTCTGCTACCTAATCAATTTTTGAAATAAACAAAATCTTAAATGGAAAAGGAATGGGCAATTGTTTGGAGCGGTTACGCATGCTTATTGCACTTTAAGGAGGTGTAAAAAATACGTATTAAAAATGTAACCAAACTACATTGGTGCTATATGAAAGAAAGAAATATCCCACGGTGTTGCACTTTAAGGCTTCCGGATCTTTTAATCATGATTAAGTGATGATATGATAACAGGAATTAATCGCACTTGATGTTTATGCTTCAACATATTTATATCAATCTACTGATTTTATATATCGCCATGTCGCGTCATAGCAGATAAATTGACTTTTCTTGTCGCTCAATTTAAACAATGACAGAGGCATGAGTTTTAGTTAACAGTTTTTTGAAACCTGAAGAACCTCTGGTTTGACCAATTTAATTTCTATTTTAATAAGTAAGAAGCAATGTAAAAAACAAAAAATTATAAAACAAAATATTATTTGATTGACTAAAAGACATGTTCAACTAACTAAAAATTGGCGGCTAATTTTGCAATAGGCTCCCAGAAGTAAATTAAAATAATTACGCAGAAAGGGGTTATGCGGTTCTAAATATTGAAAAACCTATTGGCATATTTCAAAATTTGAACATCTTAAGAATGTGCCGTTAAAAATTATTATATAATCGAGAAATTCAAAATAGTTTTTGTTCTACAAAATTTAGGGGAAAAAGTTCGTATGCATATTTTGTAGTTATATACATTAAATACGTTTATTTTCTTCTTAGTAAAATGTATTACTTAGGAATTACGTTCCTCTGATTAACAAAATTGTTGTTTACCTCAAAAATTAAAAATTCGATCAAGTGCTACTAGCTTGCATATTGAAGGTCCGCAATATTGGACTTAAAAAGTGTTTTAATAAACGATCTTAGAAAACCCCAAGTATCTATTTTCACGAAAATCTTGCTTTCAATAGTGTAAATGAGAGCAATTAAATTCATTGTTGTACGAAATAATTATTTCTTTATGGGGCAATATTTAGGCTATTAGAGTTAAATTATAATATCTCGAAGTTGGAAAATTAAAATTACAAAAATTTGTCTTTAAATAAGATAGGTCGAGGTGATGCCACAACTAGTTCCTCATCTGAAAAGAGCGTGCAAATCGTTTCGTTTTGTCTATTATAGCTGAATGGTACATGGAATATTTCTTAATAAATTTTGTGCGTCATTTAACTATAATAAGCGAAACGAAGTGATTCGATTTGTATCTCTTGAGAAAAATTCAGTTTACGTGGTTTTACTGCACAAGTTAGAATAAGTTAAATTAACCAACATGCGACAATATTAAAAATTGATTAGATCATATTAAATTTACTGGATCAATATTTCTCGGCTTCATTTAAAGTTGTTGTTCCTGAGAAAACTTATCTCAAAATATATTTCTAAATGTTTACCCTTCTGGCGCCGAATTATAATACCACCAGCGGAATGAGAAAACGCATCAGCGAATGTTCTCTCTTGCTTGGCGAATACAACGCGATTTCGTTTCAAGGCGAATGATTTGTTTGTTGCTGATTTTGATGTCGTTTTACTAGTGAGATTTGGCGTTATGAAGGAATTTTGGATAGCGAGCTTTTGTACCTGGATATTTTTCTTGGTGGCTAAAATTCTTTATTTCTTAGCAGATATTGGGGCCGTGACCTCCTAGATTAGCCTGTTATTTTTTTGACAAACATTAGAACACTTTTTACTTATTGCATTCATTCATTATATATTAACGGGTAAATGTTTATTCTGATTTTGTTTATCATAATAATTTCAGCACGAAAAACCAATTTTTCGCGTCTCAATGATTGCTTTATTGAAAACGATTCACCTCTTTTGCTCATTGAACATGATATTGATGTAGAGGGCCTCAATTTCATTTTATGGTAATTTGTATTTTTAGCAATATGCTTCTTACAAAGAATTTTAATTTCCAAGTGAATGGTAACGTCTTACAACTGCAAGAGTTTTATTAGAATGACTTTTAGAGATGATATATATACATTTTTGTAACATCTGTCATTTGGATTCGTCACATTCAAATATTAAATTAAGTTTTAGGATATAAATGTTTTATAACAACGCATATTAAGAAATTAAAATTATTTCATACATTTTATGGATTCTAAATTTTTGGGGTTTCATATTCCGAATGAGTGCTTCCACCCCCTAACATCTCCAAAAATAATCTTTATGTTTTTTAAATTTTGTGAAATAGCGTGTATAATAGGTATTTACAGCTATTTTTGGAAAATGGTATTTTTCTGGAACTCTTTAGATCAAATTTCAAAAATGCCATTTATACTTTAAACAATATGGAATGCATGTATGAATGTAAGCACGTCGCTTCGAATGTCCTCCTCTATAGTTAAGTAAAATGCAATTAAGTTGCGGCGTTGGTACTAAGTACCGCTCTTTTAAAATTTTATTAGATTATCACATAAAATAAATAAGTATTTACGTACTTGGTTATTGCTTCGAGTTAAATAATATTTATATATTAAGTATAGGATGTATGTATATCTGTTTAATTTTTGGTACAATTTATAAAACCTGTGGCCAAAAATATTGCTAGATAGATATCGGGTACCCCCGGACACAATTTTGATTTTTACATTTCGCAATATTATTTTGGTAATTCACATCTCAGCCTGCTACTGAACGACACATTCGACCAGCTAAACAATTTTATTAAAGCATTTGTCGCAGCTTTTAGACGCATCTAAAAAATGCTTAGTAAAGTGGGCACGAAAGACCAAAAGATTTGAAATTTTAACATTTTTATGATATGTATAAAAAATATTTAGAGGAAAACCAGAAAAGCAAAGGAGCTAAGAGAAAGTAAAAGAATAATGAGAAAAAACCAAAGTACCTAAGTTTTATATTTATGTTTTAAAAAATTGATGTTCCTTGGTTTGTTTTAAGAGTCCAATAGAGACTGAAATTATGTTTATTTGATTTCTATTTTTATTTTATTTATTCCCTATACAAAATATGTCCGCTCCTGTGTGCACCTACTGTAAATAATTAATCTAGATCATAATATCCATTTAAACCTTTAAAAGTGTCCTTGTGTTTATGGATCCAAATTGCCCAACGTGTGCTTCATAGAAATCTGACTGATTTGGAAATTTATTCCTTAATTATAATAGAACGATGAGGGTTTTTATGCAAATTTCGTTATTTTTGTAGTTAAAACCGTGAAAATTAGTATTAAGTCTTTTGGTTAGAAATTACAAATTACATGTTTCAGCGTTTTCATAGGCTAAAATGAAAGTTTGTATGATTAAGGATAGATTCCTAAGACCCTGAAACATAGTTACTTAACTTCAAACCAATAGTATAAATATCAAATTACACATCTGTATGTTTTAAAATGACAGACTTCCATACAAACATTTATCCTCCATTTGTCCATGTGGACAAAGTTGCGGGGAGAAAGCTAGTGTAGCTATAAAATGTGTTAAATTAATAAATAATGAATAAAATTGCATTGGGGTGATTTGACCCATAAACACGTTGTATATTAGTTTTTTTCCAACACAGGAATAGGGTTAAAAGACTTATAAATATATATTTGTTTCATGCTAAAATGGCTAAACAATTTTCTTATTCTCTATATGGTTTCGAGTTAAATATACTAAAAATATCTTGTAAGTTAACATGACATAATTTAAGTTGAAAAACCGCCGGGATGAATTTAATCAATGTGATTAAAAAGGTTTAACTTTATATTTTGACCCCTTGAGTGTTAATGTCGGGCTTTGCCCATCAAGATTTTCTGTACTAAATTTGAATTATGTATATAAATATCCATATATGAATACAAAAGCGAAAGTTTATTTGTGTGTTTGGTACGAATGGACCCTTACACCGTTCAACCGATCATCCTGAAAGTTTTACCACGTATATACATATTGTATTATTGAAATTACATGGAGTGCACTAGGAAACTTTTTTTAACTGTCAGAAGTTATGATTTTAAGATAGCGGACTGTCAAATTTTAAAGTTTATGCGACTATCACTAAACTTGGTACTTGGGGTTTTTCGGGTTTACAAATTTCAACCCGACTGTCAGAATTTACAAATTCTAGATGGAGGACTATCAAAAGTTTATACGATTTCTACCAAACTTGGTATTTGGGGGTTTTTAAGGTAGCTGATTTCAATTCGGCTGCCAGAAGTTAAGGATTCAAGATGGTGCACCGTCAAATTTTGAAGTTTGAGCGATTTCCACCAATTTTGGTGCTTGGAGGTTTTCGGGGTCGCTGATTTCAACCCGACTGTCAGAATTTACAAATAAGAGATGAATGTTCATTTTTTCTCCAAATGGGAAAACATAAAATATTGTTTATCCACACACGTTACAATAATTATGTAAAATTCATTTCTATATTCAAACGATCAATCTATCTACTAAAAGTAATTAATTTTTATTTGTCGAGGCGTGTATTCGCTAGTATTAAATAAAAACAAAAATATGTAAGATTTAATTTTATGATCATTCCACGTAAAGAATTCAGCACACATGGTATTCTTCGAGATTTAATCGTTAGGCAAAAGGGCTTAAGAGTTCTGTAACTTTATCCAAATATGTATGTAGTTGTTTTTTTAAAGATTGTTAGATTTTATTGGTATCTAACTGGTAACTAACTACTAACGATTTTTAAAAAATCAGATATACAAAGCGATTTCGAATTATTTTCCTTACCATGTAGTCAAATTCCTTCAGCATATGCTCTGCATATTTTTAAACCAAGTTTTACCTAACTGTACATTCCCGAAAGTTCGCTCAGATTGAATATAATTTTACACTATATCCTGCTATAGACTTATCTATATAACTGGGAAGAGAAGTTGCAAAGGCGAACGCTGGAAGTTAAAACAGGTATAAGCTGATCCATTGCTAAGGTTTCTAAGAGAAACGATATAAAGTTTTCGAAAGAGAGAGTGCGATTCAAAGAAACCTTCGTTCTAGTAAAAAGCTGCAATTGACTTAGTATTCCTGGATATGGTCGCTTTTAATGTTAGTCGCTGTCTGTAACATGTAGATATATCATATAACAATAAAAAAATGTTATGTTTGACCTTTAATAAGTTTATCACTGGAAAATATATAAACAAATGTTGCATATTGTGTTTAGTAAGACGCGAATAGAGGGTTCCAGTTTTTGGGGAGCTTACTGAAAAATATAAGAAGAAGAAGAAAAAGTTAGAAGCTTGAGGTGAGCTTATACGGGAGCCCCATCTAAAACAGTTTGAGCTTAGTTCGCCATTCGACAGTATCATACCGGCTTTCTACTTAATCGGGACGCTGATGTTGCGCGTAAAAAACATATATAGTGCTTGCAGAGCATAGAGAGGGTAACATATCTCGAGAAGTGGTTTAGGAGAGTGTTTTGCATTTTTTTGTTGTTGTGTAACAACTTAGAATCAATTTGGGAGGTGCGAGTTTTTAGCATATTACATGGTTCGTAATTAGTGATTTCATATAATTACGGGCGCTATTAAGTGTTAACAATGGGATCTTATGTGTTAATAAATAGGTGAACTAGTGAACGATAAGCTAAAATTGCAATATGGATAAGAATCAAAGTGATGAACCGTCTTCAGCGAGTCACGAGTCGGAGCTGGTGTCGCCTATATCCGAGGAATATAGTGACCTAGAACAAGAGGCGAGTGAAAGCTCCGCTCCAAAAATTTTACGTAATAAAGTTTCATATTATGAGAAGGTATGGTCATCAGGAGCGAAAGAATATCCTCCTGGGGAAGACAGCCAGAGTCCTTTTAAAATCGACGTAATTGCGCTTGAAAAACGATTGCAGGAACAAAAAGCACGTCGTCAGCATGAGCAGGGTGATGGTCCTAAAATTGAATTTGTTAAATTACGTTCAACCCCACAGCATTCACCTGGGTATGCATCGACGGCGGGACAATCAGGTTTTCCGAGTGTGAACTTGAGACACTCATCCGGTTTTGTTGAGCCAAAAAGTGATGATTCCTTCGAGGAAACTGTTGAACGTGTTGTCGAAGAAGGCCAAATCAGTGGTCATGCACGTTTAATAAAATTTGAAAAAGTCACTGTTCGAAAATCCCTCCGTGAGGTCACTACTTCTGGGGGTGTTAGCAAAATTATGTTAACTGACGAATGCACAATCAGTCCTGTAAAAGATAAAACAGATTCAGAATATGTGTTTAAGACGACACATTTATCGGGGGATAGTCCCTCCTCATCAAAACAAGTTATCAATATAAAAAAACTGGTCTCACCTCCTGGAATTTGCCTTCATACCGATACTGAAGCAACAATTGAACCAGGAGCTCATGCCGTCACAAAAAAATCGGTTACTATGGTTGGTGGCGGTGTTCCTCCTGGAAATTTTGTTACCTGTAGCAACAGAAATCGGCAAACGCACTGGAATCAAAAAGGAGTAGACTCTACTACGAGTCCTGTTGGAAGCAATTCTTCAGTTAGTTTGTGCGATATTACCGGTGCGGAAGGTGTTGAAGATTCGGCGAATTCTGAATGGTACAACGAATACCGGACCCAATCTTTTCACAGTATGACTGCTAAGCAGTTTATGCGAAGCAACTCTCAATACGACAGTCACATCCGAGAAATACGAGGTAAATTTAAATATTAGTTACAAATTTTCGGTGCTTCTATCTTTGGGAGATTGTTGTCTTCACACTACCTTTCATCAACTTTTCAATTTATATAAAGTGCTGACTTGATCGACTCGTATAGTATAAAATGTTCTCTGTATTGATTTTTCGGCGTCTTAAGTAATTCTTCTATTAATGTCCTATTGTTAGCCTTACCAAGGGCGTTCGACTGTCATGGGTGTGGGATTATTAGCTTATGATAGTCGTTTTCCCCAGCTGACGCTGCTAAGCGAAAATTTAGTGAAGTTTTTCGGTTTTAAATTCCAAATTCAAGATAATCTATAATATTAATAATCTTAATTTTTTTCCACATTATGGCGAGCATATAAAGATAATGATTCAGCAATTGTTAATATATCTTTTTAAACGATAACCTTTCGGTGCTCCAATTAGCAAGAAAAAAATACAAAGATTTAAAATTATATAGCCCTGCATTTTATTTTCTGCAATAAAATTGTTCCATATAATTTGCAAAAAAAATTCCTTTAGTCGTGTGATGAATAGGTATTTATCGAATAAACAAAACAACTTTGACTATTGGGGTGTTACTAAGGTGCATAACTTTATGCAAAGGAATTACTAAGACTGTTTAGTCGATTGCTATCATTATCGAATATTTAACAAAACAAACTCAAAGTTGTCTGAACAATTAAATGAATGTGTTGGAATTTTATCATTTATAGAGAACCATGAAATAACGACAAAACCAGTTGTAGCAAAGGGTGACGTAACACTTTGCTGCGGTTGATTGAAAAGAGTCGCAGTTAAATTAAGTTAGTGTACCAATGGTAGCTTGAATGGAAAGTAGCTGCCCATTTACTGGCGCCGGTTAGAAGCTACCTTCGGCTGGCATTGGCATAAAAATCCATTGCCTGTGGCTTTTTTAACATGAAGCGCAATAATATTATGATTCTGGCTACTTTTGTAGTTTATTGTTAGGTCATTCTACCATAGTTAGTCATTTTATTTAAACCTGAATTCCACCATCTGCTTTGCATATTAATTTTTGCTTATTAATTATATTTACAGAGGAGCAAGAACGTGTCCAGAAAAAGACCTTTGTCAATTGGATTAACTCATATCTATCTAAGGTAAGTACAAAATACTAAAAGTACAGGGCGTATAAGACGAATATATGTATATTAAACAAACTATTGCCAACATTTAGTTTATTTTTTTTTTCATAAAGGCATTCTGAAAAATATCGGTTGTTTACCACTAGTAGCGAAAGGTAAACTTTAAAAGAAATATTTAAATTGGAATGATATAAAAATTTTGATAATCTAAACAAAAATCCTGGCATCAATTGATACTTATGACTTTTTATGGATTTTGATTAAACTTTATAGATTATTTCCCCGTACTTCCCGGGATATTAATTGAAAATTTTTAAAAGTAATAGTTCTCTACGAAATTTAACACTACTTCCATTTACTATTTTATTAGACATGCATTCTTTTACTGTTAAAAAGTTGAAAAAATGTACTTATTTTCCTTTAATTTGTTATTTTCAATTATTCTGGAAGGATTTTTTAGAATAATCTTTAATTTAAGGTATTTACAGAATTGTGAGCAAAAAATACGAATTTTCGAATATCTTGGGAAGTACAATCTAACATATGTACCATCATCATTTTTTACCCCAAACTCAATCTGCCCAAAATTCGGTGAGAGTTTACTGTAGTTATTTGGTATGTTAAAAGAATAAAATTGTGGCAGTAGAGAATTATTTTTCCAAAAAGTTATTATAACCCTATAAAAAAAATTGTTTGTCATAAAACATTTTCAGCCAATATTTAAAATCTCCACAAAATTTCAAGTGAATAAGATGAAATTGGTTAGAGTTATACCAGTATATAGAAATCGAATTGAAACAGATTTTCAAGAAAAATCACGGTAATAGTTTTAAAGTTTCAGTTTTTGTAAAAAGAAAACTATACTCTTTAATGCATAAGGTAGTAAAGATTTTTTAATTCGGTTTTTAATATAATTTGTGCCATTTGGCTTAAAAAATTCACTTTCAGGTTAGTCTTCAAAATACTTGCATAATTCTGAGATATTTAAAACAAAATGTGGATTTCTGTTTTTGGGCGATTTTCACTGTAAAGTCTCTCTATTGATGGGCGGATAGCCAAGTTTATGATGCACTTTTGGCATTTTAATTTTTCCGCAACCTGATCTCATCAATATGCAAGCTAGCGAATTAACCATGTATGCCAAGAGCAAAACAACGAAATTTTGAAACTGCAAAAACACTTTTGACCACCTCGCTAAAAAGAATTAGGAAATGCGACAGGTAGCCAAAAAAGAAGTTGTTATTGCATCTGGTGGGTACGTGTTAATTTTTAAGCTTACAACTTGCTTATTAGCAGTGAATTTTCAGTCCGCTGTTTTTTCCCCTATTTTGCTTTAAAAAAAACTCATAGTCTTGGAACTTTTGATGTTCGGAGCTTCAATGGAAACAAAAATATTAAATGTTATTAATTTTTAACAACCGTATCTATAATAGACAACATACAGTAGATGCATTTTAAAAATTGATTTTTTTGGGATTCCTTCACTAATTTCGACAGGTAATTCGAATAACAGAAAGTAATTTCAAGTTCATGGGCGTTTCGGTTTCTACGTAAGCAAATAATTACGTTTTGCAACAAATGTCAATTAAAACCATTTTTGAAGTTATTAAATATTATCACGCGTTCAAGAAGTATTACTGATTGAATCATGTGATAATTATATTGATGATTACAATTTCTGAAAAGGCGGTATGTATTAAGAAACGATTTTCTTTTTACTTCTTGATAAGCATTACGAAACTCAATAATATACTGCGCAAAATAGGAAAATAGGATACTACCCACGAGTGGTTAAATTCGCCAAGTAAAGAAATAAACAAATAATTTAGTCGATGCTAATGCAATCGTTTTCTTTAAAGTGTCTTAAATTTTCCATTTTCATAGTAAATTCGTACTTTATAGGAAGAATAAATTCTCCGTATATGAGTTTCTATTTATTGATTAATATTCATTTTAACCACGTGATATGATCAAATTACCAAGCGATTTTCTTTACTCCAAAAGTGAGTTTCTTTGCCGGATGTTTTGCAAGCGTTAAACTGAATCATAAAGTAAAAGGATTTTTGCTGTATTAAGTATTTTTGGGGCAAGTCATCTCACCATTTTATTGACTTTCTTAAAGCTACATTTGTATAGAGCTTTTCATGCTTTTGCACGTGATTCAGCTATAAACAGGCGATGCGATGATATCGAATCGTCAATCTCGATTTTGTTTCTGCTTTCAATTTTAATGGAATCGATTAGCGAAAAAGCAGATGCAGGAAATTTGAAATTGTATGGTGAGCTTTAACCGGTTTAAAAAATCATAACCATCATCTCCAGACAACTTTTTGACACTCAACTTTGGTTCCAAAAATTTACAACCAGTTTTGATAAAATATCGTATCCATGTACATATATTTGCAATATTAAAGTCATGGTTAAAACAAATTAATGTAGGTACGTCGACTTGATGTACATATGTATACCTTCGGACAGGCCTTTTAAATTCATAACCATACAAGAGTTGTGTTCAAGTAATCTGAAAAAAATCATGAATGTATTATTCATTAATTACTTGCATTGAAAATAATTACGATCACTTAAACAAAATGTCAGTAGAACGATTTTTTTATTTAAAAACCCTCAAATTAGCCGATAGTTCATCAATACCAAATGTGTTCATAAATACGTAAATTACATTCAACTTACTACGGAACCCTAATTTACATGCACTTGGCGATACGCTTGACCTAGTTTTTGTTAAATGTTTGGATTTGGAGACTGTTGCTCGAAAACGAGAAGTCATTTATAAATTCTTTGTTTTTTTAGGATTATTCAATGCAATCGCGAAATGTTAGCTTACGATTTCATAGCAGTGTCAAGTTCTTGTTTGACCATACCTCCAGAGTAAAGAAAACTCGCAATTATATTATTAATTATATTATTAATAAATGCATAGTTAAAGAATAATCATAATTTGAACTAGCTTAGTATGTATATTAGCCGTGTTCTTTTCACATCGGATCCAGTTCCGGGTTTTGCAGGAAATTTTGGATTGAATTGAAATTTTAAAAAGCATCACGGATATAAAGATTTTAAAATTTACGAAAGTCGCATCAAATTGCCATGATATTTACCTATTCAAACTTCAAAGCTTGAACCAAATAAATTTTTGGATCAAATTTTTGACGCATAAGTGGGTATAAATCCAGGCAATTTAATTTTTTTTTTCAAGAAATAAATTGATTTTTAACCCCTTACCACATGGTGGCTCATATATGAACCAAACTATATTAATTTAAATATTTTTAAGTTTCAAACTGATTTTCTTATTTTATGCATACTGTGTCAAATTTGTACTATACGAGCACAGATAAATAATAATAATAATAATAAATAATTATTTATCTGTGATACGAGTTTCATTTTATGTATAATATACATACATATATAAGCAAGTTGTGTGAACTATATCGTTCATCAAAGTCAACGAATGGGTACGTACCGGCGCAGAGCGAGTTTGTGAAATTCGAAATTTTGTAAAAAATATATAAATCTCAGTGTTAGCGCGTACAAATAAATATTCCAGGAAAGGAAATAATCTAAATATTGGTTCTAAGGTAAATTTTTTTTGTTTTCACAAGTAATAATTATTTATGAGTGGTTGTAACTGAATGGATCCAGTTGTAACTGAATGGATCCAAAGAGGAAAAGTGTAAAATTTTCTAAAATTATTCAATAAAAAGAAAAATCCTGAAACACGTGTCCATTTATATAGTCACTATCACATATATTTTTTTCATGAATAAATAAAAAATCATGTAGTAAGGGGTTAAACCTTTTTTGTGTGCTGTAGTCGTAGACCATCAAAATGTTTTTAAGTAAAAGAGCTTGCTTTGCTTAAACATTGTGTTGTCCTCTCTTAACCGTATTTAACTCGTCAACAATCGTATGAGCTACATTTTGAGCTAGAGAGTTTAAGTTACCATCTAGCGTTTCAAGAGGATCAATTCTAGGTTTTACACCTTTTATATTATGCTATATTAACGACTTACTAGAAAAATTAATTGCAATTAGGCGATTTCAGCATTTTCCGAATAATTAATTATCAAATAGACTGTAATATCTTGCAGCTCAATTTGATCGCTCTTTAATCCTAATTTATGGTAACTGCATAAAAGTAAAGAAATGTTTTAAATTGACATTAACGTTTAAAACGACTCCTGTTGGTGGATCTGGATGCATAGTTACCCTTATCAAAAGTTTTTATAGCCACTCTTTACCAAATACCTACTGCGAAAATTTATGCGGATCAGGGTTTAAAGTTTGGAATATCATGGTAATTTGATACGCTTTTCGCAAATTTTAGAATCTTGGTGTATGCAGGTGATGGTTAAAACTCAATTCAATGGAAAATTTGCTATTTAATCTGATCCAGCAAATAGATATTGATGATATTTGTAGAGGATCTTAAGGGCGCCATTCACGCTCATAGAACTTAATTAAAGAGCACTAATTCTTGATCTCTCAATCAAGATTGCATGTGAATGGAAAATTCAAATTTAAATGGAACCCTTTATACAGATTAGCAGGTTGGTTATCCACAACAAATTAATTGTAACAATTTTTCGAAGTATTCTCGAATGCTACTGAGTGGTTTGGTCACCTTATCACAAAGTGGATGAAGTGGAGAGGATATTCACTCGCAGTCTTTTGAGTAAATTGAATAAACCATGTCGTACGCTCTTTACCCACGCAGACTTCTTTCATTACTTTAACCCCTCTTCCCTTATGCACAGAAGACCATCAAGCTAAAGTCTGCGATGCGATCTTTATCGAATAAATAATCGATTATTGCAAACATCTCTGTCCAGTTAATAAGTGTTTTCAAAGAAATCATGATAAAATTTATATTGATAATCCTAACCCGTCCTAGATAATGCCTATAGTTCAATAAATCCGGCGTACAAAAAAGGTCAACTGTGCAACGAATTTAAAAATTTCTACAAAATAATACCATTTGTCTTATTTGTATGACCAAAGGTAATAAGGTCACTGAAGCAAATGTCACTTCCTAAAAGATTTACTCACTGTAGAGGAGATCTAGCGTTTACATGATTTTAATTGTTGGAAACAACAGAAAATAAAAATAGTACGAAGTAGGCAATAAAGTGGCTGACAAAAATGTTAGAAAAAAAAAACCTCTTTATAACGAATTTTCATTCATTGCAGAATATAACAGAAAGTATTATTTATCTCTATTTAACAAATTTTGTTAACTTACAACCATTACATAAAGTATCCTATCAATTATTCACACTCAATTTCACAATACATAATTCATGTCTCGACAGGCTCAAAATTTGTTTTCATTAAAATCTGTTTTAATTTATTGGTGGAAATCATTCGCTATAACAGGGTAAGCATATGAGTACTACATAATGTTGAGGTTAATAAACAAATTTGTTTACCTTGTTAAAACGAATCGCAGAGCAAGCTAACCTCTATATAAAAAACCTTATTGTAACAAATTACTTGTTATAACGAATATTTTCTAATTCCCTTCAGTTTTGTTATATCGAGGTTACACTATTAAAAATATATTTTCACCCTTATTTCTAAGATGGCAGCCAAATGGGTGCACCACTGACTCCGAAAACCCAAACTTAAACTCCTGTTGGAGCCTTGCATTTAACAAAAAAATAAAATAGCATCCTACTCAAAATGCACGGTTAAATGCCCAATTTACTGGACTAATATACATAAACATAAGTATCATATCATATACATATATATGTATAGATTTTATTCATAATTACTAATTTCTTTATCGTATTTGTAGAGAGCTCATGCATAATTGCAATATTTTTTCTTATTGTATGTAAAACTTACAAATAATAAATAAATACATAAATGCATGAAGATAAAATAAAATAGAGTTTTTGAAAGTTATATTCATTTTAAAAAGCCTCGAGTAAATTTATCGAGTTAATACGTATAGCATTTTTACAAACAATGTCATTGCAAGGCGTACCTGAAAATTCGAAAAAATATTTAAAAGTTATTGAGCGCCTTTGACTTTGGAATAAATTTGCTTGATATCGTCATAATTTAAAATGACTTGTTATTGGCTTACTAACCTTGAAGTAGTACATTACGTCATTTCGCCGCTCTGGCGATGATAACTGACCAACTCACACGAAAGAAATTCATAGTTTCGGTGCCGGTCACCCAGCCGGCGCCGATCTTGGCGACTAAAAGCCAGCCGATTTTGCGCTGTCGAGAAGCTCGGAGAGAAGTAAACAGAATGAACGCGATGAATGAAGCAGCCGCGATCGGAGCTTTAAATTACGGAAATGATCGACTCATGTAATTCTGTTTTCTGAAGGCACCTTTCACTCGGGATGTGAACAGCCTTCCGCTGGAGGAATGAGCTACTTTAAGGTTGCAACGGTCGCTAAAATCGAATCGAGCGATTAGCTTCTATGCTAGTAAAGCTAAAAATAGACGTTGCTTCACCAGAATTAAGTGAAAGTTTGCGCTTGCCGCTAGCCGCTTAAGTAATGCGAAAATTTTGTTTTTGCACGTGACGCCGGCCGGGACGCTCATTAGAGCTTGCCAAAGATTATTTTCATGCTAGAAATTGAAAATATATTGTGCTAGGGCATGCCGCATGCTTCGGCGGACATTTTCTAATTTATCAACGAAATAAATTATGCGACGTTAAAATAACACGAATATATTTTAAAGAAGATTTTATACAAAATTTCATGTCACAGGTGATTGAACTTGACTTTAGAAAATCTTATGCAGGCGTAAATAGCGTAAAATTTTAATTGAACTAATTAAAAATTTGTTACACAATATTTTAAAAATCATCAATCGTAAAATTTTATATAGAAGCAAAATTCGTGCGCAACAATAAACTGTATGTATAAACATTGAGTGAATAATTTCCTTTTGTAAGAGACGACCTTAGAGACACAAAATAAACAAATTGCTTTACGCGCAATCATACTCTAAATAACATCAGAGATGTTTACGATAACATTTATCGCTGTGTTAGATAAAGACGGCATCTTAACAAGTTTTCTTCAAAAGATACGTTTAAAAGATAAGTGCTTCAAGCTTGGAAGGTAATAACTGAATTTTATTAACTTCTACGAAATACCAAATTTTATTTTTTATAACACGTTCAATGAAATTATCAGTATTTTTTCTCACAAAAAATTTTAAATTTTGGAGATGTTTCGCTTTATTCTGGCTTGGCGATACGTAAATTCTATTTCGAAAATAGATTGCGATATTTTAGAGCTAATAGATGACTTCATGTTAAGAAAAAAGTTCTAGGCCAATGGTACAAAATCCTTTCCGACAGATTCGAAGTAGACTGTTGAGTACAAAAATAAATGGCCTTTTAGATTAGTTTACTTTTGGTTGGGAAATTTTAAAAAGATGTTTAAAATCCTGTTGTTGAGTTCCCGAAAACTGTTACTCTATACCGGTAGTAATAATATAAAATATCCTAAGAGTCAAGGCCATTAGGCGTTAGAAATAATTTCAGTTTTGAATGAATATTTTAGAATATTACCTTTGCGGTGCAAGTTTTTCCAAGCTTGAATGATATTCGTTTTTTTGTTAATATCTTATTTTGTATCTTTGGAAATAGAAAATAAAGACGTGACATATATTTTTATTTTATTAAGAGCAGTGCTGAAAATGTTAGTCTGGACACTAATGACCGAATTTAAGTAAAGTTAAATTAGTGAGGAAATCACATCTCTTTTTCCAAAACAATTTTTTATTCTTTAAGAAAAACTAAAATTTTTAAAAATCATTGAAGAGCGGATATTCGGGAATATTTTTTGAACCAAACTCTTTCATAAACTATGTACAATTTTAAATACTCTGAGTATGAAACTAGACTTCATACTACTATCAAAATTAATTTGGACAATTAATTAGAAACAATATTATCTACTTATGAACAAACTATATTTATTTAGAAACTTTTGCAAATAACGAGTTAAACCTTTTTGAGTTATCCTTTTTCATTGCCAAAATTAGATGCCTAAATTTCTCCACAGGCATGTTTTCTCCTGCCGTCTTAATTAATTAATTAATTAATATTTTTTTGTAATGTTTTGTTGAGAAACTGCATTTTTTACATCTACCCAAAAATGCTCTCTCGGATTCAGTTCCGAATTATATGAAGGCCATTCACGAACATAACACAAAAAAATTATCCCGAAGAAATTATTTTATAAGCTTGAACGTGTGTTTTGAATTAATTATTATCTTGCTGCAATTTCCAAATTACAGCTAAATTCACTTCAGGCCGCGGCATTATTATGTTTTTCAATATTTGTTCTACTGTCCTGTGTCTTTTGGAATGGTTCACAGCGCCATAAACTATTTTTATTGAGCAATGAAAATTGCTTGCGATTTGCCGATATGCTATCTATACCTACTTGTCACAAATGGCCACCTGAATTGTGGGATTACAACTTGTTGTTTTTTTCCATTTTTTAATTATTTAAATCACAGCTTAAACAATAAAAATCACTGTTTAGAAATAAAGATATCCTTATTTAAAAATTAGTACTTTAAATAAATTTTCTATAACTAACACTTGTATAACACTAAATTAATTTAAATTTTGCAGAACACAAGTGTTTGTATTCTATTTAATTGTCACAACAAAATTGCAACAGCTTAGAACCTTATTGCGCTAGACCTGTTTGCTGCTTTGCGATATCTCATCAAATGATCCATCTGAGTAACAAATAATAGTAGCTTTTACTGCAACTGCATTACAGTTTAGAACAAAGATTAAAAGGAAGCGAAGCAGAGGTTGTTACCACACCAACTGTTTTTTAATTATTTGGCGACGACTGTAATTATTTCTTATATATACTCGTAATAACTAATGAAAAAATTTGACAGAGTTGTTTTACACAGCATCTCTAGCTAACATAGATTTTTCCCTACTATAGATAATAGAATTTTTCAGATTGGACTTAACTGTTGCTGTTGGTCGAAAATACTTTTTGTTTAAATTTAATGAAATCTAGTCGAATTTCTTCTATAACAAACTCGTGTATTTATTTCTATTAAAATTGTCCGTTATATGGAAAATTCGTTTTACAGAAAAATTAAATAAAGAGGTGAAACTTCTTATATGATGACCAGAAACACAAATAAACAAAATCACAATTGCCAATGTTAAATTATAATAATATGATTCGAATATATATGTATTTCCAATTTTTGCTTTTATGAATTAGATTGAGCAAAATAAACAAATTACTAGCAATTTAATTTTATGAATATAGGAAACAAAGTTCTCCGATGTGGAGAATATTTTAAGCCAGATATATGTATGTAGATGTACGTTATAAAGAGACAGAATCATAATAATTTTATAAATTTTTATATTTATGTTATGTCCGCCGTGGAGTTATAAAATTGCTAATGGAGAAAGAATTATCTAAATCGGTTGAATAGTTTCCGAGAAATAAACACAAACTTTTTTATTACTGATGATGATGATATAGATTATAGGAGGAGTACTCACGGAGTTATCTTAATGGTTGAATTGACTATCCATGGATTACTCAGGTAAAAGTCCAAAATTTCATGCTATTTAATTATGTCTATTTATTTAGCCTTAAAAATATGTCTTTGAAAAACGACACTTGCAATAGGATTTCCTAAATTCCGTTAAATAAGCTCTTAATTGGTCTCTACCATACCTGATAATATTAATAATGTATGGTATACTAAAATAATATCTTGTATTTAGGATATTATTTCTTATACTATTATGGTTCTCATGAATTTTTGTATTCACATCTTGAAATGCTCTTGTTGACTTGAGCATTTAAATTATTTACTTAAATTTTTAATGTTTTAATAATAATTGTTTTTTCGTTACAGCGCATACCGCCTCTTCGGATAGACGATCTCATATACGATTTACGTGATGGCACAAAATTATTGGCTTTGTTGGAAGTTTTGTCGGGAGAAAAATTACCCGTTGAGAAAGGTCGAGTACTACGACGACCGCATTTTTTAAGCAACGCAAATACTGCCTTACAATTCTTGGCTAGCAAGAAAATTAAACTGGTCAACATCAATCCTGCAGATCTGGTGGATGGGAGACCACCAGTTGTCCTTGGATTGATTTGGACAATTATCCTCTATTTCCAGGTGAGTAAAATAACTAGATTTCTTCGATGTTTTATTTATTCGCCGGTTTTTGTATTCACATTATGGCTTTTTAATAATAGTCTTTGCACCCAATGCAAATTAGTAAGAAAAGGCTCTGTAATAAAAATTTTGTAATTTCCCTCACAAGCTTCATATAAGAAGGAGAGGAGTAGTTAGTTTCATATTTCGTGCACCGGTAAGTTTGTAGAGACATATTTCCTCAGACAGAGGACGATTTGTTATGATCTTTTTAAACATATTGCGAGAACTAAAAATGTAGTTTAAATAAATTAGTTTAAAGATACTTATATTTAAGTTCGTTTGATTTTTATTGAGAGCGTAGTCTGTCTGAGGTACATAAGCAGTAGAAACATTAATTTTGGAGTTTTCACATTATGTAGGAGCTTCATGCCTTCTTATTGAGATGTTAATTCTCTGATTGATAATACGATTGATTTTTTCCAGATTGAGGAAAACAGTAAAGCACTGCGGTATTTGGATCAGGGCTTAAGTGGGTCAATGAGCTCTTTAGATAGTATTACACCAACGATGGCAAGTGTAAGCGACGCTAAGGCAGAGAAATGGAAGCAAGGTGCCAGAAAAACGCTGCTTCAATGGGTTACTAATGCTTTACCAAAGTAAGACAAGAAAATTACAATGAGATTATTTTTATATAATTAACTTTTGATGTTTTAATTATTAGGGACGCAGGCATTGAAGTTCGTGATTTCGGAACTAGTTGGAGAGACGGTGTCGCATTCCTAGCCCTGATTGATGCAATTAAGGCAAACCTAATAAATTTGGCAGAGCTTAGAAAAACTACCAATCGAGCCCGCTTAGAAACTGCTTTTGACGTTGCAGAGGCTAAGCTTGGTATTGCTAAACTTCTTGATGCGGAGGACGTCGATGTCGACAAGCCAGATGAGAAGAGTATAATGACTTATGTTGCGCAGTTTTTGCACAAGTATCCCGAGCCAAAGGTAATTTGAATGTTGAAATTAAAATTCATGTATTAAACAAAATTTTTAAGGGAACCGGATATGATGGAATTGCCAGTGTTCAAGAGGAATATGAAGAACTCAGACAGTGGTTAATTGAAAAGACGACTTACTATCAACCGATGGCGAATAACAACAGTTTCCCCAGAGATTTTGCTGAGTATTTGATGGCACGAGCTGATGCTGATATGAGATTACCACTTTACAATAAAATAAAGAATTTAGTTGACTCCCAGGCCAGTTTCATGCAATTATCTCGACAGTCGTGGGAGGAAATAGAAAAGTTGTGGCGTCGTTTGCAGTATCAATTATTGCTTTGGTTATGGCTTCTTGACTCAGAATTACCAGGAGATTTTGGTACAGTTGGAAAATGGCTTGCACAAGCTGAAAAATTGTTAATTGATGATGATATTCCTACTACAATGAATGAAGAAACAGCTTCAATTATTAGCAGAAAATTGGAAGAGCATAAAACATTCTTTGCTGATCTTCCAAGAATTACAGAAATATTTGAAAATGCTAAAAGATCTCCGTTGGCTAAAAAAATACCTTTGGAACAATTAAAAACTATGGAACGTCGATTATATGAAGTCGGACCTAATGCAGCCGAACGTCGAATTCGGTTGAAATTCCTCGAACATAAATGTTGCCTTATTGCCTTTTTGAATTTAGTGGAGAATAAGTTGCGAGGATGGACCGGAAAATATAGCTATCAAGACAAGGTGCAACAACTTTTAGAACAGTATAAAAGTTTTGTATCTCGCAATAAAATATTCCAAGAATTTAGTAAAGCACTTGACGACATGCAGCAGGTAGTTGAAGAATATAAACGAGACGGGAACATTTCCAAAAAGGAATCCCTTGAAATCGACAAGTTCATGAAAGAAACTGAAGAAAGATGGAAAAGGGTATCAATGGAACTGCGATGCTGCCTTAATAGTCTCGAAGAAGTGCTTGCTTGTTGGAAAGTGTGGAACTCATCTTCAGTAGAATTCGAGGAGTGGCTAAATCTTGCTGAGAAAAAAGCAGCATGCTCTGAGGATGAGCGTTTGGAGTTTTTCCAAAATATCAGCATATGGAAAGAAAAATACCATCGTATGACGGACTCAGTTAATTATTTAATTGCTTCATGTGAAGACAGAGTGTCCGCTGATCTAAGGGAAAAGCAAACGAATTTGTCTTCCAGATGGGAACGACTCTTTTCGAATACAAAGCAATACATGCATGCTGGAGATATTATTCGTTCTCGCGAAGAATTCAAGCAAGGAATGGAGCGTCTTAGCACTTGGTTACGTAATGCTGAGCGTGTTTTGAATAAACAACCTCTAGGTACTGCAGAACATATTAAATGTTATGGGGAAGAGCTTCAAAAGTTGGCCGGAGAAATTGATGAAATAGAGGACTTATTTAAGAATATAAGCAAAACCTTCCAAGGCCTTATTCAAGATCTTTCACGTGATGAAGTTGAGAAGATGATGGCCATATTAAAGAAAGAAAAAGAGTCACTTGTTCGTGTACGGGCTCAAATTCCAGTCAAGTTGCATTTGTTCCATCAACTTCTAATTCAGCAAGAATCATTAGAAGCTGGTATATTAGAGATACACCAATGGCTAGATGAGGCCGAAAGTCTCTTGGGAACTCTTTCGTTAAGTGGAAGCAAGGAGAATATTAACGAGCAGCTTAACAAACATAAGACATATTTCTCTAGAACACTTTACTATAGATCTATGCTCGATAGCAAGAATAAAGTATTCCAGAGTCTATTAAAAACTGCAGCCACAGAAAAGAGCATTGATACAAGTGATTCTTCTCAAAAAATGCAACAACTCAACGACAGATTTACGTATGTTACGCAGCATGCCCAACAGTGGGATCAACGATTGCAAGAAGCAGCTCGGTGCTGGCATAACTTCAAGGAAAGCGAGCGCATTGTTAACGAATGGCTTCTGCAGGCGGAAACTCTTCTTCAAGAACGCCATATTGATTCCAAAAATGCAGTGGATACCCAAAAGGTATTCTTTGAGCATGCGAACGACAGATGGATGACCGATTTGGTGCAAACTGCTCAAGAGTTACTGAAATGCCTACCACAGGATGAACAAAAACCGATTATAAATAGTGTGGAAAAACTTCAGGGTAGGTGGCGAGACGTTTTATCGCAGGCTCCATTGCATCTAATTAAATTGGAGTTCCGCATAGAAGAGACAAACTTTTACCAGCATATGAAAGAAGTTAACAAGGAACTCCATTTGGAGCAACAAGCCTTTGATAGGAATGAGGATGTAGATTCTATTTTAAGCAGAAATCAAAGTTACTTCAAAACTCAGGGAACCGAAACTAAGATTGAAAAGTGCCTTGAAAATATGAAACGAATTAGTACAATGTACAGTCAACATCGACCGAATGATAATTTATTGCCTGAGGCGTGCAAAAGCGCTGAGGAAAATTGGATACGAACACTTGAAAGAATTGAAGACATGAGAAGAACCCTACAACAGATTCCGGCACAATGGGATCATTATCACCAAAAATTCAAGGAAATGGTCGACTGGATGGATATGGTAGATAAATCGTTAAAAAATATTGTTAACGAAGTGAATAGCATGGAGGAATTCGAGAAGGAACGCGTGGTATTCCAGGTAAATAAATAAAGATAATTTTTGCATTAAATGCTTATAATTCTAACTTAATTACATGCAGCTTAGGGAACTTGTGGTAATAATATGTTCAGTATTTTCCAGTTTATATTTTAAGTTTATGTTAAACTATATGGTTAAAAATTTTGGGATAAATTATAATGATCCACTGATTTTCATTTTAAGTGTAGCCAAATATTAAAAATCGTTCATTAAAGTAATTAGAATTATATTTAAATTAATTTCGTAAAAACAAAGATATAACAAAGGACACAAATTTGATACCATATTGACTTATAACGTCAACATTTGATGTCGTTTGATATTACAAAATGTTTGCGATATATACATACGAAAACATACTCTTCCTGGACATCAATTTCACAATGACGTACGCCGTTCATTAGAAACTTTCTTAAAATTTGCTTGTTTTTGATGAACATTACCCAAAGGTCCATAAAATGATATAGTAGAAGGATGCCCATGAACAACTTATTTTCCGAACAAACCTTGATAGACCTTACAAATATTAAGTTTAACAATCAAAAAATCAGTATTATTTAAAATACATTGCATACCATACCAAGTTTTGTAAAAGTTTAAAATGTAATTAATTTTTGGGTTGTAAAATATCCCAAAATTTTCAACGTGTAAGAGATGTAACAATGAACAGATTTATTAAATCAATTATTACTGGAGTACATGCGTAATGCAATTTTAGATATCAATTTTGATATGAGGATTTCTTTTGCGAAGTTAAATAAGTTTTGAATAGTTTTTGTAGGTCAGATACTCATTGGAGGCTTAAATCTTATAAAGAAAATAACAAATAGCTTTCTGCAATAGTAGAATGTTGGTTTAATTTTCTTATTTTTTTGTGTTTGCTGTTCGACATTTTGACATGAGGAAACGATAAGGATTGAACTTTATGCCTTTCAAGCCTTATTTTCGAGCTCTATATACATATACTATTTGTACCATCATATAGCATCAATAGAAAGTGTCTTTTCTACTCGTTTTTGATGCATAGAGTCACAGCGCCATTGTTTTTGCGGTTCTGTTTTGATCAGCATGTATTCCAGTATTATGGCCCCTATTATGGTTAGCGAGTCGCCAAGTCACATTCGAGTCGAAAAGAGCTTAAAAAAGCCCTTTTTGGATAAAAATTCCTTAATAAAGTTTCTAAAATTATCATAAAATCATTTCAGTAGCCTTTGACTTCAATTAAGTTTTTCGTTCAAAGTGGTTGAAATTACTCAATAGAAAAATCCATTCGCATTATTTTGACGTTATGTGAGGAAAAATTCACTGAAGTCAAGGGTAACTGAAATGAATTTATTAAAAATTTAGGAACTTTGTTAGGAAATCTTATCCAAAAAAGGCTTTTTTAAGCTCTTTTCGACTCGAATGTGAATAATAATATTAACCTTACAATACAAGTTTAACTGAGACAAAGTAAATATCCATTTATTTTTTTTTAATAGAAAATATGCCAAGAAGCCGACAACAAGCGAGAGGATATGAAATGGCTTGTTCGTACCTTGGATTCATTATTATCTTATACCACAGAAGATGAACGATCAGCCGAACAAAAGAAACTAGAAGGTCTAATTTCCAGATATAAGAATTTAATACCAACTATTGAAATCACAATGGTAAAAACTGAAGTGTTCTCAAAATGCTATACATATCGAAGGGAGGTGCATGAAGTCGTCTGCTTGTTGAATAAGGTAAAGGAGCAGACTATAAATACCCCAGCACCTGATAGTTTGGAGAAGGTCAACAAAATGATTCAGGAACAACAGTATGCCATAAATCAACTTGACCACCAGAGAACGCATATCATGTCAATGCTTCAACGTGGCCGTGATTTAAGCAAAGATGTGCACGCTCCATCGTTTGTTGGCGCTGAAGTGAAAAATCTTGAAACTGGATGGAATGAAGCATACACCGAAACTGTTGATAAACTGAAGAGTTTGAAGGGCACTCAAACCGTGTGGAATGAGTTTGTAGAACAAAAAACAGAGATTATGAATTTGCTTCACAGCGCTGAAACTGAATTAAGAGCTCTAACTCCACTTCAAACAGATCCTAAGAATGTCAGTCAAGATTTGTATGCAAAACGTGAGTTGAATGCAAATCTTCAACAGGCATCTCGTCATCTTATTCCAAGATTGCATGAACTGTGCAGGGAATTGTCACCTCATGCCGCCCCTGTAAAACGTCCTATTTTAGAGAAGGAAGTAGTCGAAGTCGAAAAGATGTTCTTCAACACAATGGAGCACGTCAAAGATCGTGTAGGATATTTAGAAGACTATAGTGCAAAGTGGAACACCTACAAAGCTAGGTTGGCTGAACTTCAAGAGTGGGCAAATAGAGTAGCACCCAAGTTAATTGAGGCGTTACAATCGGAAGATCTAACACCTGAAGAGCGCGTTGTAAAAACTAACAATCTAAGAGGAGTTCTTTCTGAAAAAATGAAACAACTTGATAATCTTGGTGCAGATGCCGCTGAGTTAGCGCCAAAAGAAGGAAATATCGCTGAGGCAAAGCGGCTCAAAGGCGAAATTTATAAGTTGCAAGAAGTGTTGAGTGCAGTCAACAGGAACGTAGAACATCAAGCTCAGGTAGTCCATGAGGATCTTGTTAATTGGCAAAAATATCAAGCAGGTATCCAAGAAATCAAACCACGCATAGAACAAAGTGAGATGAAGGTTAATGCAATTATGGCAAAACCTGCAACACTGCAAGAGACTGTGCAATTGCAACAGCAAGCGAAACTCTTTGAGAATCAGTGTCAGGAGCAATTAGATAAATTGCAAGGAATATCAACAATAAGTCACCAAATGCTCTGCAAAACGAATGCACCCGATGAACTTGATGCAATGCATTCTCGGTGGGCTGCAGTCCACGATAATGCTAAGCAAATTACTAACAAGTTTGATAAGCTTGTGTCTAATTGGCAATGCTTTGATGCAGATGCAACAAAATTGGAGACTTGGATCGAAAATGGAGGGAAGATCATAAGTAAACGGCCGTCCCTGATAAACACTCCTCATGTGGATAAACTGGAGAAGGAGCTGGTTAAACTAAAATCATTCAATAATGAAATTTCCGAACAGCAAGCTAAAATTGTCTCATTGGGACAAGTGTCTGACCATATTGCCATGAGTTTGTCACCAGAAGGTGCAGCTGTTCTGAGAGATCGCGTGAATGCTATGAAGGCGCAATTATCGTCTTTATCGGAACAAACGCGGGGCAAGATCAATGAAATATCCGATGCAATCATGGCTAGGCAAGATTTTAATGCGAAGATCGCAAATTTCTCTAATTGGATGGACCATTTGCAAGGACAAATTGCTCAAGTCGAGGAAATAAATCCAGAGAGAGTTGAGCCAAGCTTACATCTCATCCATTCTTTCCTGCAGGAACATTCAGATAAAAAGCCCAATTTCGGTGTTATCTACGATGAGGTGAAACAACTTTCTTTGAGCGCAGCTCCTGATGAAGCAAATGCATTGAATGAATCGTACACTTCATTAGTTTCCCATTTCCAAGACCTTGAAAAGAATATGCAACAGAAAAAATCCGCTCTTGAAAGTTGGAATGAGTTACTGGGATGGAAGAACGAAACTGAAAATCATTTAAATCACTTGCGCACCAAATTAGAAAAATCTGATAAACCAGATTCAGGCGAATTGGCCGTAATTATTGAAGAAATTGATGATATATCTAAAAGTCTCGTATTCTGGAAAGGTGAGGCGAGAAAGATTGATGATTATCCAGCAGTACATCTTCGGGATTCTTTAACAAGAAGACCACTTAGTGCAGTTCAAATGGTGAACGACCTTGAAAGTAAACTTGACAATCTTAAGATTCGATCACAAAATCAAAAAGTTATTGCCGAGCAGATGGTTGAAAGAAAGACAAAGTTCCAAGAATTGGAAAGGGAATTTGCTCAAGGTTTAAATGATGACAAGATAAAACTTGAGCAAGTTCTTCGTCTCAAACCAAATGCCCAAAACATAAATCAGATAATTGCCGATCTTGAAGCTCTAAATCAAGCAATTCAAAACAAGGCAGACCTAAAAGATAAGATTCACGATGAAGGTGCTATGTTAATGAAGGAGGACATTGGTAGTATGCCGATTATTCAAGACTCTTTGCTTGTGATCGACAAGTGTTGGGACAACCTGCGAGAGGAAATAGCTGACAGGCTCTACAAGTACAATTTAATTAGTCAAGCCCTGAAAGACTTCGCTGAAGTTAAAGACAGATTTGATAAGGAATTGGCTAAAGCGCAGGGAATACACAAAACCATACCCGTTCAACCGAAAGACGAAGTGGAGTTGCATCAAGCTTCGGAGAAAACAAAGAAAGCTGTTGAACAAACAAGGAAGTGCAAGACAGTCCTGGATGATTTGGATCGGAAAGGTACGTTAAAAAAATTCATAGATTATTTGATCTAAAGTCCTGTCCTAAAAATTATAAAAATTTACTCTTATTTAACCCTTTTGGTCCTGAACTCACTTTTTACAAGCTTTTATTTACGTTCACCTGTCCCGGTGTCTGTAATGGAATCTTGCAAGTTAAATTTGACCAACTTCCCGGTTTCCGATTGAGCTGAAATTTTGCATGCAAATGTATATCGCGTGACAATGCAATATTATGATGACATGGAGCATAAAAGCTTGTTTTTAAAAAAGTTTTTTTTTTGCATATTGCTTGTTACGTTTAGATTCCTTTTGGAACCCTGTATTTAAAAAATAATGTGGCTGCACTGAAATGATTGTAAAGTTGTCATCATTATAGCCATTTCAGACATAGGAATATTTTAATCAAAACTCTAGTCGAAATTTTGTGAAAGCGCAGCGCTTTTATTATTTATTATGAAGTTTTTGAAATTTTCCATACGATGCGATAGAAATTTTTGGTATACATAGTTCAATTGAAAATCAAAATAAAAATTCTTAAAACGGAGGTATTAAAAGTTTTTGCCTAAAATAGCAAATTTCAAAAAGCCACTTTTGGCTATGCTCAACCAGCCCTTGTCTTATTTTGTTGCGAGTACAAAAAGTTTAGTATGTTTAGAAAATATCAGCAGTAGTTTTAGTATAAAATTTTAAAATGTGGAATTCCTACAAAATTTAATAGCTTACTTAGGGCCAATTTTTCAATCGGCTGATAACTTGGTCCTGAGGAAAAATTATGTTTCACTTAACTTATGAATAACAATCCTATATGCCGGTTTAAGGGGCGAATAAGTTTATCCGTCTGATAACTATTTGAAATCAAAGCCAATTTGATTATTGGGATAATTTTATTTGTTGAATAAAATTTATCAGGTGATTGAAAAATTGGTCCTTAGTCGAGCTATGGCCATTTTACATTTGAAATCATTTTTATATTATTTATATGTTTCACTTGATTAATTTCAGTTTGTTTTACATTGGGTTTTTTAATTACATATATTTTAAAGGTTTATAAAATTGATTAAAAATAAATAAAACAAAATGAGTTACTTCCTGTTAAGAAATATAACAATTTCCCTTACTTAATAATAGTTATGTTATTGAAATATGCTATTGCGTATGAAATATCATGGTCATATTTTTAATAATTTTTTTATTTTTTCCAGGAAATGGTGTTCTTAAATTGTTTGAATCCATCGGAGAAGCGAGCCCTGAGACCATAAAAGCTGAGTTAGAGGACAGCAAAGTAAAATGGCAAGAGTTGTTTGAGAAAACATCAAAGAACGTCCATCTATTTGAGACGGAAGCTGTAATTTGGAACCAAATTGAGGAGGCAAAACGGGAACTTTTGCCGTGGTTATCCGAAACCAATCAATCTCTCTGCGATTCCGCTGATAATACTATCGAAATTGAGTTTGGACCTATAAGGCTGAATAAATATCGAGCAGAACTACCTTCTTATTTGGCCTTAAAAAATAGCATTGAAGAAAAGACAAAGGAGTTGGTAAAAATAAACAATAATGAACCTATACCTGCTTTAAGTGCCCTGAATCAACTTTTGGCTGAGCAATTTGCCGAAGTTGAACATAATGCGCAGCGTTTAGATTCAGTCGCTCAATCGTTTAATGATCAAGAAAATGAATTGCGCAAGAAAATAAAGACAGCTGGAGAGGCAGTGAGCAAACTCCGAGAGTCGCTAATTAAATGTGACGATATGTCGGGCGATAATAACAAAATTATCGAACGACTTAACCAATGCCGAGCCTTAAAAGCAGAGCTAGACAACGTAGGAGACGACATCGACAACCTTCGTATTCGCGTAGATGAAATGAAGGCTGTTTACCCTACCTTCGGAGACTCCATTATCCCTAAGGAACTGAACAATGTTCAAAAGAGATTTGAAGGTGTTCATTCGCATGCGAAAAAGATTGAAGGAACCCTTTTGCAGTTCTTAAGAAAGTTCCATGACGACAAAGTGGGCATGCTGAAACGTCTCATAGCCACTCAAAAGGAAAAGGTGATGTGGTGCGTTCCTGAGTCCTCTAGCGACAAATACAATTTGGATGTGAAGAGATCGACCCTTCAAGAGGTGCAAAAGAGCATAGCTGAATGTGAAAATCGACAAGATGATATCCTAAAATCCCTGCAGATGCTGCAAGCCATTGAATCTCCTCAAAATGTAGCCGCACAAAAAGCCGAAGTCGAAACACTTAATGCGAATTTGAATGAGCTTCGTGCAAATTTCGATGAAATTAAAGGAATTTTGGAAGAAAATGCAGATTTGTGGAATCAATATGAAACTGCTAACGAAGAAATGTCCGCATGGTTAAGGGATGTTGAAGGCAAAGTCAAAGTTGAGACTGGCAATCAAATGGATTTATCTCAAGCTCCTAAAAAACTAAATGAGTTGCAGGCACTTCAAAAAGATATTGAAAACCATAAGCCTATTGTAAACAAATTGGAACAAACATCTCAACTTTTAATAGAGAAAAATCCTGAAGCTAGAATAGGACAATTTGTTACTCATTTAATTCAAAGATATCATACCATGTCAAAGAGTCTAGCTGCATATATCGACAAAATGCGAAACGCTCAAAAAATAAACCAGAACTTCGAGCAAGCTGTGAAAGATTGTGCTGAGTGGTTATCGGACGCTAAGATTGAATTTAACGAACTTGCAAGAATGGGATCTCCTGGATCATCATCTGCCACTGCACAACAATTAAAAGTTATTAAAGATTACATTAAAACTTTTGAAAATGGTCAAATACTTTTAAACAATGTGGTGGATATTGGAGAAGAACTTTACCCAGTTATAACCCCCGAAAATCGAGAAAAAATTCGAGCTGACTTACGAAAATTACGCGAGCAATTCGATTATCTTCGAGATGAAGCAAATGCGCTTCTTCAACAAACTGAAGCGGTTTTGATTCAAAAGACTTCAATTGAAGAAAGTTACACTCAAGTATCTCAATGGTTGACTGAATCAAAAACGAAAGTTGCAAGTGATTTTGAATTATATCCAACTTTGGCTGCAAAGAAAGCCGCTTTACAGAAGTTTAAGACACAATTACAGGAAATAAATTTGCACAAAAATGCCCTCAAACAACTACAAGACAAGGCATCGAATCTTGCCGATGATGAATCCGAACGAAAAGCGGAGGAATCTATTCAAGAATATAATCAGCTTGCAGTTAAAGTTACAGAACGACTTAATGCTTGCCAAAATTTTGTTATAAATCATGAAGCTTATGATCAAATTTTGGAAAAAGCACAGGATTGGTTAAATACCATCAAATCTGAAGCTATAGACATACTTAATGATATAACTTTTGAGAAAGATGGAGCCGAAGAAAAGCTGATTGTAGTGGAAAATCTTATTCAGCAAAAACCTGAGGGCAACTCTATTTTCGAAGCTTGCAAAAGTCAGCTCGATCTTGTGCTAAAACAAACTCACCCAAGTGGTCATCCAGCGCTGATTAAAAGTTTTGAAGAACCAAAACGAGCCTGGGATGATTTCATGGCTCTCTGTGAAGATTCGTTTGTTAAACTAAAACAGCTTTGCAGCAAATGGGAGGAATTCGAGAATATAATCGATGGTATCGATTTGTGGATGAAAAATATCGAAAGTGTTGTTAAAGATCAGAGTTTAAAGAGCACGGTAGAAGCAAAACAAGCCCATTTGAAAAAATTGCGGGAAATGCTTAAAGAGATTGATGATCGCACACCCGCCATAAATGATTTAATGGAACAAGGCCGTGAAATTGAAGGTGAAACTGATTTAAATTTGAAGTTGTCGCGTATCAACACTCGATTCCAAACAATGAAAAATACGTGCAAGGAAGCAATATCTAAGTATGAGGGTTACTTAAAAGACCACAAAGCATTTAACAAGAACTATGACGAATTTAAGAAGGCTTTAGAAGAATCAATAAAAGAGCTGAAAAAGAACAATGAAATCGTTGGCGATCTATCAATATTGCAAGATCGACAAAGAAGGATCAGAGAAATGTCTGATCAACGAATCAATGACTCTACAGCCTTTGAGGAACTTATCGATCAGGGCGAAAAACTTTATAGTCATACAAGTCCGGATGGTCGAGAAATAATTCGTCAGCAGTTGCGAAACCTTCGCACGATGTGGGACAATTACACAGACGATCTTAATTCTGCCACTCAAAAACTAGATCATTGCCTCCTTCAGTTTGGCGAATTTACAGCCGCTCAAGAACAATTAACAAAGTGGCTGCGAGATGTGGAAAAAGCAATGCAAAGTCACACAGAACTGAAAACAACTCTGCAAGAAAAGAGGGCACAGTTGCAAAATCACAAGTTAATGCATCAAGAAATCATGGCGCATAATGCACTTGTTGACAATGTGTGCGACAAAGCTCAATCATTAGTTGATCAGACGAAAGATACATCATTAAATGTTTATTTGCAATCAATTAAAAAACTCTTCCAAAACATCGTCCGTAAATCTGAGGAGTTGCAAGGAAATTTGGAAAATTGCGTGCAGTCTCACAGTGATCTTAATAATGTTATTGCGTCTTCTAAAGCATGGATTTCTTCTGAAAAAGAAAAATTGCTGGATTGTGATGATACGTATGGTGAAAAATCAGACATCAAACGTAAGATTGCAATTTTAGATCAACTATCAGAGAACAAACCACACGGTGATAAACTGTTAGATGATATTCGGCAACAGTTTAATTTGGTCAAACAGAGTACTTCCCCGAAAGGTATAGAGGTTTTAGAGAAAGAAATATCTGAGATTGAAACAACATTTAAAAGCCACTTTAATGACATTGAAGGAATTCAAGGCAAGCAAAAAGATGTTCTCAATCAATGGGACACTTTCGAAAAATCACTGGATGAACTTACAAAGTGGTGTCGCTCTGCAGAAAGTGTTTTCCGTGAGCAGCAACTTCAGTCGTCCCTTGAAAATAAAATATCACAATTGGAAAAATACAAAGCGCAACGAGAAAAAATTTTACAGAAAGAAAAGGAAATAGACGCCTTTGCAGACAGTGCGCATTCATTAATAAATAATTGCGGGGCGGATCGTTTAAAGAACCTCACATCTCAAATTACTAACCGATATCAACTTCTGCAAGTAATGAGTAAGGAAGTGGTTAATCGTTGGCAGAATATGGTTGAAGATCATCAAAATTATACAGATAAATTGAAAGAAATTGATTTATGGCTTCAATCCGTGGAGAAGAACTTAGAAATGGCAGGAAAGGAAGAGCCTATTAGCAGCACGAATATACTGCAATTGCTCTTATCTGAGAAAGAACAAGCTGAACATCTATTTTCTTCTTTGAATACACTTGGAGAAAAGGTACTACCAGAAACTTCTACCCAAGGTAGAGAGAAAATAAGACAAGAACTCCGCGATATCCGAGATCGTTGGGACAAGCTTAATGATGGTATTAAAAATTTACAAAAACGACAAGAGGCCCAATCTATTCAGTGGTCAAGCTATCAAGATATTCTCAAGCAAACTCTTGCCTGGTTGGAATCGGTTGAGAAGCTTCTACAAAACGAATGTCCAAGCACTTGGACGTCCGCTCAAGAAATTCGATCCAAACTGTTCAAATACAAGGGAACTATGCAGGATATCAACTCCCATAAACGAGGTATTGAGGCTGTTAACGAAAAGGCTAACACTTTCCTCGAAAGCAGTGGTTCCGACAGTATTGATGCGGTACAAAAGACCTTATCAGATATCAATACAAGATATGAAAAAGTTTCGGACGTGTGCAATAAACTTCTTTCACAACTAGAAGAGGCCTTCGAAGTTTATCAACAATTCAGCGAATTGCAAAAATCACAACAAGATTACCAGAAAAATTTATGGGATCGACTTACGGCTTATTCGGATTATTCTGGAAATAAAATGGCACTTCAAGCACGATTAATGAAAATTATTGAAATTCAAGACACACTTCCAGAAGGAAAAGTGAAACTGCAGCTACTGTCGGAGCATGTTGAAAAACATGCAAATGCAATTCCGGCCAGATCGAAAGAGGCAATGTCTCGGGATTTAGATAATCTGTATGCCGATTTTGAAAAATTCGCAGCCTCAATGAGTGATGTAAAGAGTAATTTGGAGAATAGACTTCAACAGTGGAGCGACTACGAGGTTAACTTGGACAGACTAATTGAACGTCTAGGTGAAGCGGAGAATAGTCTTAGGAATTATTGCCCGAAAGCGACCTTAGAGGAAAAGTTAGAACAGTTTAACAAATTCCAGGTGAGTTGGTGACAAGTTATACTACAAGAAATAACACGTTATACTATAAGAAATTACAAGTTATATTACAAAATAAATACCTACTGCGGCAAAAGGAGATAAATCCAAAAACTTTAGTGTTAGATAGGTTTATTTTCACTTTCTTGCACCATAATTTTAATAAAATAAGACGATTGTTTTACCACCAACTTAAAAGGCACAGATTTCATTCAGTCGAAAAAATCGTCCATAATTGGTGCGTTTCTTTATTTATTTGATCTGAATTTAATTTGAGAGCAAGTTTTGCATTGAATTAAATTTTATTAACTGCTACTTGTAGCCAGAAAGATGGATCAAATTAACATGATTTGTATTTATTTACATATATATTTCGAACCCCTTAACTGAAATAATTATCGGATTTATTTTCAGGAAAAGTAGATATTATTGAAGAAAATTGTATGTTCTTTTGGGAAAATTCGTTTGTAATACTTGTCGAATTCAAAACAGTGGATGTTTCTGAAAAATGAGAATATTACTTTGATTATATTTATAGTTTTGAAGTTTTGTCGGTGAATAATTAAAGGAAAATAAATTGTATTTAAATTTAAAATGTTAATTCAAAAAAATATAAATAAATAAATAATTTAAATGATCTCAGTAAAAGGATTCCTTATGTTGACACTTTGTTAAAGCTGGACCTTTCTAACATTATACCATAGTAAACCGTTTCTACTCATATTTGATGGACTTTAATTAAACATAAGGAAATTTCTCAAAATTTTAGAAAATATTATTTGGTAACATTTGATGATATTTGTTCGCTATTGATAGTTCCTTAAAAATAAAACTAAGTGAAATAAGCTAAAACTCCAAAAGTTGAGTCTAGTTTCAGTTTTCTTCCTCCAATTGGAGATTTTTTAAAATCTTTTTTTTTTTATATTATCTGTATTTACTAGCAAAGAGAAGAAATGGTTCTATTCCAGTAGCACAAAATTCTAATACGATATTAAGGCAGCAGTTAGTGAAGTATCATTTTACTAAGAAACATATTTTTGTCAATTGCAGAGCCTTTCACAAAGTTTGCGTCAAAATGAAGTGGAGTTTGAAAAGATGAAGGATGATACCTCAGAGCTTATACAAAGCAGCGGTGAGACTCGCATCGCTGTAAATGTACAACAAGTGACTTCAAGATTCCAATCAATCCAAACTACGGCAAAGGAAATTCTCAAAAAGTGTGAACAGGCTGTTCATGACCACCAAATGTTTAATGAGAAATACAAGCAATGTTCTGAATGGGTAACTAGCGCCAAAATTAAGTACAATAAATCAAGCGATTTATCTGGCGTTGGTTCGCGGGAAGATCTTATCAAAAAACAGATAGCTATTCAAGAACTTCAAGGAGAACATGCAAATGCTACCCTTTTGCTTAATACTGCTATGGAATTGGGTGAGAAGTGCTATCCAACAACATCTTCTGAAGGTCGTGAAATGATACGAGCTCAACTGCAAGAATTAGAGCTAGCCTTTGAGCAACTATTCGATAATATTATGAGTACATCTCGACAAATTCAAGGAAAAGTTGCTAAGTGGTCTGGTTTTGATGACATTGTTGATAAGCTGCAAACTTGGTTGAATGGAGTTGAAAAACAACTCTCCCCGGAAATAGAATTGAAAACAACATTGGACGAAAAACGGGCAAAACTGCAGGTTTATCGTGACATCTTAAATGATATGAATAACCATCAAGTAGAACTCGGCAATCTTCAGGAAATAGCTAATAATTTACCAGAGGAGACAGAACATGTTAAGCAAAAGTTAGCAGCTTTGACGGACCATTTTACAACTTTGCATAAACGGGCTCAATCGTTCGTAGAGCGGTATGAAGGCATTGTTAGCGATCATCAATTGTATTGCAAGGCCGTAATGGATACTCAGGAGTTCATCGATGCCACAAATAATACAGTGAATCTTTGGGGCGATTTGGATTTGGAGAGGGTATCTTTACACACAAACTTAGATCGTTTGAAAAATTTACAATCTACTTTGGCTGACGAATTCCCAAGAGTTGCACAAGTACAAGGATTGGGCGAGAAAGTAATTCCTGGTACTTCTGAAATTGGACAGAAAAATATCCAAGCTCAAATTGATAGCACACAACAAGAATGGGAAGGTCTTTTATCGGCCATAAAAAGCACAATCGAATCTATTGAAAGTCGACTTTTGCAATGGACTGAGTTCGAAAAACTGCGGGATCAATGCTTGGATTGGATTCGGGGAACTGATAACAGGCTTCATGCAATTGACTTGAAAGCATTTTTACCTGAGAAAAAGAATCAACTTGAGACGCTCAAGGAGATGCAAGGAGAGGTACGGGCAAAGGAACTCGAGATTGATAATGTTTCCGAGAAAGGTCAACAGTTGCACAAAGGACCTACTGGTCATAGGGTTTCTCAAGTCAATGAGCTGGTTTTGAAATACCAGCAGGTTTCACACAAAGTGAAGGAGTTCAACAATCGGTGGCAGCAGTATGTTTCGAGCCATCAAGACTTCGATAGTCAAGTGGCTGAAATTACTCATTGGATGAAGGGAATTCAAGATAAACTCGCTTACTGCTCAGATTTAGGTGCGCTTTCACAAAAGGACTTGGAAGGCAAACTTAACGCCATTCAAGAAGTCATTTTACTTAAAGACGAAGGTGCAATGAAAATCCAGGCATTAGTAGAGTTAGCACAAATTGTTTTGGCAAACACAGCTCCAGCTGGTCATGAATCAATAAATAAAGCTATTGCTAAAATTCAAGAAGATTGGTCAACTATAGCTCTAAAAATGATTGACGTAAAGGCTAACCTTGACGATTCAATTAATCAATGGAGCGGTTTCTTGGAGCAAGTTCAAAATGTAAAGAAAACCGTCGATTGGCTAGAAAATATTCTTAAAGATCTTTCCGAGTTCCAAACGACCATGTCTGAGAAACGTGCACAATTAGATCGCATCAAAGGAGTTGAGGAGAAGGTCCGAATGGAAAAGATTGATGTTGATGCTTTGAAAGCACAAGCAGTTGAGATGTTGGCTAGTGGACAACAAAGCCAAGCTGCTTATCAAGCGCAAAACACTCTTGATAAATTTGATGAACTGGCCGATAAAACGAACAAACTTCTCGCCGATCGGGAAGAACAGTACCGTGATCATCGTTTATACAAGGAGGGCTACGACGATCTTGTCAGTTGGATCAGTCGGGCAAGAGAAAAGTTCCCATCCCTTAGACAGAGCAGTTTGAGTGATAAATTAGCTATCGAAAATGCTGTTGCAGCTACTGAAGCTCTTTTGAACAAACAGGCACAAGGAGAACTGCTGGTTGAGCATTTGGTACACACAGGTGAGTTTATTATATAAATTTTGTCATGAACTTTAAATTACACCGGTCAACAAATATAATTTTTCTTTTTTTTCCCATTTAAATGACACGTTATTTCTAGTTATTTCTATAGGATTTTGTCCGTAGATTACAAATTCGTAAATTAAAATGCTCAATCAGCTCCTGTTTGCGAGAAAAATAGATTCAAAACATTCAAAAGACCATATTTTGGCCATTTTAAAAAAAATAATTGAAAAATAAAAGGTTAATTGTTGTTAACATTGCCTGAGTCCTAATTTATGAATATCAAGTATGTACAACTTATGTCTATAGCCTTTGTTAAACACTTGGCGAATGAGTTTTTCAAGAGTGTGCACTTGCAGTTTTCTTTATTCGTTATCCATTGCATGAAATAATCAGTTTATGGAAAAAAGTAAAACTCATTGATTATTTCAAAATTTTTCAAAGCTTTGTATTTTTATGTAATAAATAGCTTAAGATTTCTGCTATCATTTGCGTAACATTATAAGCTTCTGGATCAATCCGTTATTTTTCATAAATGGTCAAAATATCGAATTATGTAGCATTTAATCCTATTTTTCTCGAAAACGGAAGCTGATTGGGCATTTTCATTAACGAACCTACGATCAGTTGATCAGTATTATCAAAGTTATTAGAATTACTAAACGAATTGGACAAACAACTTAACGTGCAAATATGTATGTAGTTTATATATAATTTTTTCTAACAAGGAAGTCTTATAATTTCTCTTTGTTGATTACTTTGAAATTTAGTATACAGTAGATTGGTGACCAAAAACAGATGATGAGATTTTGGAAAAATATGTTTCCCATAGAGAGAAAAGTGTTCTAAAAATTTGTTTGCCTACCAGTGGTTCTTAACTTTTTCATTATGATGGACCACTAAATACAATCTTGCCATAGATCACCAAGTATTTGGTGGTATATTTATATTGTTAGTATTATAATAGTTTCATAACAAAAAGATCAGTTAGTAGATAAAAAATTTAATATTTATTTAAAAATTCATAGGAAAGTAACATTTTTAATGAGATTTTTTTGACTGCGTGTTGTTTGCCAACTACCGAATTCGTGGTTCTTCTTTTTGAATGTCGTTGGACATGCCGATATTCGCAATGAGGCCCTTTACTTTTTAAATATTTTTCTTAAAAGAATATCATACAAAGTTCTTAACTCGTTTTTATACTACATCTACATACATTTTAAGTTAATTCCTATAAAATACTTACGTGTAGATTAGATTACTAAAATTCACAAACCACTTTTTTAGCATACTACTATTTGCTAATTTTTGGCTTCCATAAAAACTTTTCATCGGAATATGAATTTAAACAGGGATCTAATTGATAAAATTTTTTGTGTATAGGTGAAGTTGTTTTGGCGAGTACCTCGCCACAGGGTCAAGAAATAATTCGCAATGATATTCGTGCTCTGCGGGATAGTTTCGAAAGCCTTTTCAGAGAAATTATTCAGCAGAAAGAGCAATTAGAAGTGACCCTGTTGCAATGGCGTGACTACAAGGAGGAGTACGAGCGGCTTTTGGAATGGTTACAGCAAATTGATATCATGGTAAAAAGCCACAAATTAAACTTGTATCCAGATATTAAAGAAAAACAGAAGCAAGTGAACGACATGCATGACATCATGAAAAAACTCGAGAAGGGTAATGATGACATTGATAAATTTAATCAGTCTGCTTCGGGGCTGCTTGCATCCCACCTTGATACTTATGTGACCAACCAGCTACGTCACTTAAATTCTATGTATCAGGTCCAATTAAATTTGGCCAAAGATGTCCTGAAAAAGGTCGAAGGTAATCTTGAACAGCACAAGGAATATGAACGCAATCTACAAGATGCCCACAAATGGATTGAAAATGCAAAGGACGTTATAAGGCAATGCAGTGAGGCGTCAGGAGCAAGCTCCAGGGAATTCCTTCAAGCAAATCTAGATAAAATACAAGATTTGATAAGAAAGCGTGAAGATGGCCAGAGCTTAGTACACACAACTATAAATAATGGAGAAAAAGTTCTTAGAACGACAAGATCAGACGGTCGCGATGTTATAAATGTCCAAATGAAAGAATTGCAAACTGACTGGGATCGACTTATTAAGAAAATGTCAACGGCTAAAGTCCATTTAGAAACTAGTCTTCTGCAATGGGCTGACTACAGCTCCAGTTTCTCTCAGCTGCAGCAATGGATCTCTGAAAGGGAAGCAAAATTGCAGCAAGTAGGTGAGCAGAAATTGGTGAAATCACAGAAAGGTCAGCCAGGTTTGAGTGTTGGACTTAGTGAACGAAAAGCTAATCTGAGGCAAATAAATAATATTGTCCAAGACATTGTATCTTTTGAGCCAATGATTCAGTCTGTTACATCTAAAGCCTCTGACCTAAGGCAAGGTGCTCCTGCAACAGAAATATCAGCGAAATACGAAACTTTGAACAAACAAGCTAAAGACCTCTATGAAAAACAGAAAAATACTATAGACCAGCATCAGGCTCTGATTGAGGCAGGCAATGAGTTTGCACAGTGGTTGAGAAATGCTAAGGAACGTCTCAGTAAATGTGCTGAACCAACTGGCGATAAGGACATTTTAGCTAGCAAGACACATCAATTGACAATTCTCGAGAGCGAAATTCCTGCTGGTCAAAGTAAATTAGATAAGGCCTTACATCAAGGTGAAATAGCGTGCAGAAATGCAGGTCCAGACGATCGAGAAATCATTGAAGAAGAAGTCGCTTTGCTTCAGGAAGAATTCGATTCGTACGTCGAAGCTCTCAAAAATGCTAAAGGTTATCTGGAGGTTGGAATTGTTAAATGGACTGATTATCAAGATCAATATACAGATGCACTAGAATGGTTAAATAACACAGAAGCTCTGGTTCAATCATACAACAAACTTCAAGAAAATTTAGCGCAGAAGAAAAATGTACTTGAGGAATTCCAAGGACATTTGCAGACATTATTCGATTGGCAAAAGGAGTTGGATCATTTGAATGTTAAGGCTCAAATTTTGCTAGAAACTTGCGCTGATACAAGAATAAGTAACGCAATTACCCAGCTTACTACCAAATATAATGCTTTGCTAACATTGGCTAAGGAGGTAATGCGCCGTTTAGAATTACACTATCAAGAACATCAACAACACCACACCCTGTATGAAGAGTGTCAGTCTTGGATCGAAAAGACCAGGGAAAGATTGAACGATTGTCAAACTATTCCAAGTACTCTAAACGAAGTACAAATTAAATTGAACACTATAAAGAATTTGCGACAAGGTTTCGAACAAGGCCAGAACAAGCTTCGTTACTTACTTGAACTGAAAGAAAAAGTAATAATGAACACTGAATTGAGTGGTGCTGCTAAAATACATGAAGATACAGAAGCACTTAAACAAGACTACGAAAAACTTCTTGTTGACATCAATGAAGTTAAGCAGAAATTGCTGAATAGAGCTGCTCAACTGGAAGAGATCTACAAAATTTATAAAGTTCTTATGGAATGGCTTCAAGAAATCGAAATGAATGTTCGTCCAGGTGACGAATTATTAAACGATTTAAGTGAAAAGAGAACAGCACTTGAGAAGTTCAGAGTAATCCAACGTGATATCAACGGCCATAGTGATATTATTGAAAAGATCAAAAATCGCCTTCGTGATGATGAAAATTTAGATAAGAACGATTTCGTCGAAGGACTCAATAAGTTTGAGAACTTACAAGAAATTGTTGGAAAACATATTGAAAATTTGGAGAATCAAGTCAACAATCACGAAAAATACAAGGAGGCGTTGAGCGAAGCCCAGGACTGGGTTCGTAAGACGAAAATTGATATTGAGCAATGTTCAGATTCACATGGTGAAAAGGACAATGTCACTGATAAACTAAATAAGTTGAGAGAAATTGAAGAATCTATGCCGGAAGGTATGTCACTCTTAGATGGCGTAGAACAATTCAGCCAAAACGTTATCGCAACTAGCGGAAGCGAGGGACAAGATTTGATCTCTCAAGAAATCAGGCAATTAAAGTATGATTGGGAGAGCTTACAAGCGGCTTTAAGGGACGCTCGAAATAACCTTGAATCCTGTATATCGTCTTGGGCCGACTTTTTGAATAAATACAATAAAATCAATAAGTGGATTGAAGATATGAACAAGAGGATTCGAGACGCCAGCGAGACAGAATCAAAGAGTTCCGATGATTTGGTGCAGGCAAGGGTAAGAATATTTTAAAACTTAGTTGTTCATTATCCTTATATTATTATTATTTTTTTTTTATTTCGAAAAACAGAGATTATTAGAAGAAGTTCAAGGCGAAAATGATGCTGTTGAAGATCTTAACGAGGTCTGCGAGATCCTAATGGAACATAGTGCTTGTTCCAGGGTTAGGGACCAAACTGTCGCAACTCAAGCTAACTACACTAAATTATTAACAGCTGCTCAAGGTTTGTAGTTTTGGTTTATAATTTTGAAGTAATTTTCATTAGTTTCTTACTACTAGGTCTTGTAGCGAAGACAGAAAAGAGCCTATCAGACCACACAGAATTCTTGAATTACAAGACGGAGATGAGCAATTGGATTCAAAAAGCCAACAGTGTATTGGAAGAGTGTCCTGGAAGTGGAGACTTCAAGGCAATTACTACACAACTCGAAACTGCTAATGTAAGTATAGTGAAATTTTTTAGATAATTAGTTTAGTCTGTGTTTAATCAAATAAATTTTACAATTCCTGTAGTCATTAAGTAGTCGATTACCTGAAGGGCAGCAGCTTTTTGAAATTGTTAAAGACTCTTACACGAAAGCTACTAATGTGATTCCTGAAGATAAGCAACAACAGCTTCGTGATCATATGAATCAACTCCGAGATGATTGGGATAATCTTAATATTTCTGTTAAGAAAACTGTAGAAAATCTTAAACAAAATCAGAATAGATGGTCTGACTTTGATGTCAACAAACAACGCATGGAAAAATGGTTGAAAGACACACAGGATGCACTAAACGTAATTCCAGATAGTAAAGGTGAACTCAGTGAAATGAAAACGTTGTTAGAAAGATACAAAGGAATTCTTGGTGACATCGAACAAAAAGGTAAAGACTTGAAGGCGCTATATGATGAAGCTAACAATCTTGGTGCTGAAAGTGATGAAATTCATCGCATGGAGAGCCAATGGGATAAACTGAAAAACGATTGTGAATACAAAATTAAATCAGTTGGAGATGAGATATGCGATTATAATGGATATCATCAGTGTATGCAAGATGTTGAAAAATGGTTGCTTCAAATATCTTTCCAACTAATGGCTCATAATTCACTTTTCATTTCGAATCGAGATCAAACTTTAGAGCAAATTAAACAGCATGAAGCATTACTTGATGAAATACAGAAATATCAGTCGAATGTAGATGATTTAAATTCGAAGGGCCAAAACCAAATAGAGCGATATCAAGCAAAAACTCCAAGCATAAAGGACACTATTGAGACACAATTGAAAAATATTCAAGATAGCTATAATTCTCTTCTGCATACATCTGTCCAAATTAAGAACAGGCTCCATGAATCCTTAGCTAAATTCCAGGAATATGAAGATACTTTAGTTAGCATTATGAGGAATTTAGAAGAAACTGAACCACTCATTCAATCGGAGCTAGACACTCCAGCCATGAATTTGGAGACAGCTCAGAAACAATTGTCATTTGCACATGTAAGTATAGAAATTTTAAATTTTGTTGAAGTTTTTGTTTAACCCTTTCTCTTTTCTCAGAATATACATAATAAACTTCAGGGAGAAAAGACACGTTTAGCCCTCGCAGTTCAAGCTTGCGAAGCCGCCACTGCATCAATTAGCAGACCCAGTTCGCCCCTTGAAACCGCAATGCAACCCATTCCTGAGCGAGAATTAATCGTTCGAGCTAAATTAGAAGACCTCATTGACCAGGTAATAAAAGTTATAAGTGTCCTTTTGTTGCTTTTTGCGCATTTATTTTTTTACTTTATAATTTGTAATTATTTTGGAATCTTAAAAAAGAAGTGCATTTTTTGCCATTATTTATTGATAGTCATTAATCGAATATACGTATCATAGTTCGATAGGGAACATTAGTTTATATATGTACATAGTAAAATAGTTAACAGAATTTTTAAATTTAAAAATAAATTAAACTTTTTTTTTCAAATTCAGCAATCTGTTGTTTAAATCTATGTACTCTTTTTATACATATTTCTATATTTGATCAATGGTGTCTTGAAAACAAATTGAAGCCACTACTTCAGGGCATGCACATATTATACAAAAAATGTTTCCTGTGATTCCATATACGTTATAAAATCAAATATATTTACATAAATTGTTTTCATAAATAAAAACAAGATAAATCTTAAATATTTGCTTTCCATATTTACAGGTGCAATCCCATTTGGATGGCTTAAGCGCTACAGTTCACGAGCTTGAACAACAGCAAAAACAGAGAGCTGAGCTCCAAGATTGGATTAAAAAACAACAAGGCAGCGTTTCCGATTGGGAGTCAAGACCTTGCAAATTACGTCCAGAGGCTGCTAAGCAGGAATTAGTAGCAATGAATGATCTTCTCAATGTAATTGGAGACAAGCGTTCGCAGCTAATGACTGATATGACAGGATCATGTAAGTTTCTATTATTTGAGCACTGTATTTTTGTAATATTAGTCTACGATTTTAATTATTCCCTTTTTTTCTCTGCAAATATAAAATTTTTGCCCTTAAATTTCTCTTGTGGCATCGACGGTGTTCCTTCCTTCCGTCTTATTCTCTCTATGTGGTGTATTTAGTCTACTAAGGGGATATGTTTCTTCCTCAATTTTTTTTGGTAATCGTCTACTATTGTATTAAGTCTAGTAATAATGTGGTCTTTTGATATAAGTATGTATATGCTTAAAAAAATTATCATAGCTGGCTGTGAGACTTTTTTAAAGCAATTTAATGCTGTATAAGCTATTCTTGAACCAACAAGTTTTTTCCACGAATATTTTTTAACCATCTTTGGCATTTTCGATCGTATAGCACAATATTATAGAACTCATAAAATATACAGTGGTTAAAATGCTTTTGATCGTCTGTCTTGTTGTCAGTAAATTTGAAATTTGTTAAAGGCAAAAGTGTAGTAGCCCAATATGGCGACCACAGAAAATGCGATTTTTTCGAAATGTTGGGTTAGCGTAAAATAAAAAAGATCGCGAGATAAGTTGCCGAAAGTTTGATATAATAGTGAAAAAGATTTGACTAAACTTCAAAAATTTATAAAATGTGTTTAAGTCATATATTTTAGATTCTCATGGAACTACTTCTTAAAGTCATGATACAAAAACGACGTTCATTATTACCTCTTTACAAAAAATGAAAAATACGACAATGAAAACTACATACAATGGCGCTCAAAACATTTGCAATTTAAAGCATAATTTTCTTCGGTTTATAACCATAATAAGAAAATCGGATGCATTTTCTTAGTCTTTATTATACATAGTTTGAAAATTAAACTGTTGCAGATTTAGTAGTTTGCAAGTTTAAGTGATGACCAGTAGAGAATTTTCATTTTAGTTGCAAATGTTTTGAGTGTCACTGTATCTATACAAATTCAAAATCCTCATTTTTCCCTTTTATTCATCTTATAGCTTTTTTATTATTTATAGAATCGTGCACAAAGAACTTGTTCTGCAATATTTAGAGAAATTATTAATATTTTTAGGGTTTTTCAAAGCTCTTGTCTCTTGTTCTACTTCGATGATGCTCAATATTTGGAGCAATCAAAAATAATTCTGGCTAATCTCTAAAAATCTAATTTACTTCGAAAATATAGGGATGACTTCCTATAAAGTCATCATTATTTTATAGAATATGTTCTTAAAAATCTCTTCGTTAAGAGGAAGCTTATAAGTTCTAATTTAAATTGTTTCAAACTTTATATTCTTATGTCGGGCTATTTTAAAGCAATAAATCATTTTAGTTGCAGATGACGATACAACGGATTTGGAAGATCAATTGAATCAATTAGAGTCGGAGTTAATGGATGCCATTGCTAAAAAGCAGAGTGGTCAAAACATTATTGATGGCTATCGTCAATCTGTTCAAGATATTCAATCTTGGTTCGACAGCTTGATTAAACGCATGGATGTTCTTGATAAAGGCAGTGGTTTAAATTGCGCCCAAAAATTAGCTGCTATATTGGAGATTAAGGGTGAATTTGAAGATCAGGGCCCGAAGAAGATGAATGATCTCAAACAGAAGGCGGCTAATGTTACAGAAATTATTAGTAACTTAGACGGACAACAGGTAGAGGAACAAATGAAGTCGATTGAGCGCCGATACAATGATTTGGAGAAACGTATTGAACGTAAGGCTCAGCTCTTAGAAGTTACTAATAAAGGTTTGGAAACTGCTAAAAATGAAATTGATCAAATACAAAACTGGGTGAAGCAGAAGATTGATGAAATACAAGCACCACCTTCAATAGGATACGAAGCGAAATCTGCCGAAGCGCGTCAGTTGCAAATGAAAGGCTTGCAGAAAGATGCTGATGCTAAACAATCGTTATCAGAAACCTTGGAAAAGCGCATTGCTAATATGCAGCATGAACTTGAACCAGTCGAATACTCTCAATTGGAATCGGCGTTGAGAAATTTGGGCACCGATTTAAAGCATCTATTTGGACTTCTAAAAACTGAAATGGACAAGGCTCAAGAAGCGGCTAAGACAAGAAAACAATTTGAGATTGATTTGGATAAAACTAAGACTTGGATAAAGAACAAGCTTGCAGAAGTTCGTAAATCGACTGGCTTCCAACCACTTACTTCTGCTGGTGTCGCAAAGGAAATTCAACTCAATAAGAAGCATGAAGATGACATTAAACATTTCCAAGAGAATGTTCTCAACGATGTAATGCGCCAAGCAAGTAACATCCTCAGGGAGTGTCCACAAAACGAGGGCAAAAATCTGCAGAAATTGCTAGACGACATTAATTCGGACTACAATACCCTAAAAGAAGAAAACGCTAATAAACTAGAAAGCTTAGCTGAACTTTTGCAAAATCGTAAGAATTTCGAAGAAAATATAAACAAATTAAATGATTGGCTTAACGAAGTGGAAATTATTATATCTGGTGAACTGCGAACAGTAAATCTTCCAATAATGGAGGAACAGTTGGCCAAATATAAAAGTTTGGAAGGAACAACCAAGGAAATGGGATCTCTGTTGGGAGAAATAGTTGAGCAAGGTAAGGCCATTGCTCCCCAGATCAGTAATGCAGATAAGTTTAAATCAAACGAGGAAATCAAAAACTTAAAAGAGAAATATGCCAAGTTATGCCAAAATATCAACGATCGCTGTAAAATATTGGAAGATCACATTAATAAGTATAAAGATGCAAAGAGAAGGTTGGCTGAATGTATTCAATTTTTGAACAGCGTCCAACAACGCTTACGTGAGCTCAATAAACCAATCGGAAGTAAAATTGAAGATGTCCGCGAACTATTGGGAGCTTACGAGCAAATTTTGGATGAATTAAAAGAAAGCAAATCGAAAATGGGAGACCTTCAAGCCGAATACTTGCCGGAACTGCAGACTATCCTCGGCCAACAGAATGACATGATTAAGCTGATCGAAGATCAATTAGCACATCTAAAGCAATTGTTGCTTCTTCGGGAGCAATTTATTGCTCTAATAAACGAAATAATTGCGTTCATAATGAAGTACACTGACGTTATTAATGAGATCGAACAATCTCCGGATTCTCTAGAAAGTAAAATTAAACAGTACGATGATGTCATCGTTAAGATTCAAGAATGTGAAGCTCTTCTCGCGTCAGCTAGTGATAAGGGGCAGAAAATAGCATCAGAAGGCACAGCAGCAGATAGGAACAGTATCACCGAACAGCTGCAATCACTAAAGAATCAACTGCAAAACCTCAGAAAAGCTGTTGAGGCACAGAAGCAAAAACATCAAATTGCTTTAGATCATCATAAAAAATTGGGCAATGACTTAAACGAAATTTTGGATTGGTTGCATCAAAATGAAACATTAGCCAAATCTCGACCACTTCTTGACAGGGACCCAGATTCAGTAGAACGCGAAATTCAAAAGCACTTTGTTTTAGCGAAAGACATCCAAAAGCACTTAGATGATATTGAAAAATTAATTGAAAAGAGTCAATCGGAAGTTGGATTACCAAGTTCCCTTTTAGAGATAATTTCAGAGGGAAAATCTCTTCTCAGTAGCCTTCCAAACGAACTGGCCGATCGTGAAAAATATTTATCGTCTAACAAGCAATCACGATTAGATTACATGAATCTAGTTGCTAAGTTCAATGCATGGGTCCATGAAGCAGAGATTCGTCTTCAAAATTGTCAACATGGAATTGACTACGAAAATGTTCAGAAAAATATTGAGGAACATAAATTATTCTTCAATAATGATATGCCCATTAAAACACTTGTCCATTCAGACATTTTGGAAGCTGCAAACAAAATAAGGCCATCTCTGAACAACCTAGAACAAGAAGAGCTATCTAGAGAGTTACAACAGCATCAGCAAATTCTGAAGAATATTTTAAATTCTGCAAAGAGTCAACAAAGTTTATTAGAAAAGGAAGCAAACAACTGGAAAGAATATTGTGAAAATTGTGAAAAAGTGAAATTGTTTATCGAAAAAGCCGAATTTAGTGATGAGCCAATAACAAAACTAGCTGGTCTACGCTCAAATATTCAGAAGATCAACCTAGCATTGAAGAATATCCAAGTGAGTACACATTATTTATTATAATTCCTAAAATATCTTCTATTAAGTCCACTGGAATTTAATTTAGTAAACAGAAAAAGATAGAGGGGAAAATTATTTGACGTCAGTAATCAGTAATATCAACACGAAACTATCAGGGTAGTCTATTTTTGTTTACAACTTTTTTCTAACTTACAATTTTCGATCCATTTGTGTTTTTTGCTCGTATGGACAGTAAGCATCTCTCACCGTTTGGCAGTTACAGGGTGATTCGTAAATCACGATGTTGAATTATATGGGAACCGTTCTTGTATTTTTATCTTTTTTTCTACGCAACGCAGCGACCCCAAACCGATCTTCTCTTTCCAAAAAGCTCAAAACCGCCCCCCTATCCCCAACCCCTTGGCCACAATCACCCCTGGAAGTTGAAAAAATTAATTTTTTTCACGATTTTTCACCTTTCGCCCCACTTTTTTCAAAAAGTCACAAAAGTTACCTATCTAATTACCTTTCCAAAAAGGTGCAACATGGCCAGGTAGAAAGGGGTTACAAAAGTCCTGAAATTAAAATATCCTCACAGGTACCTACCTAATTACTTTATTGCTCCATAATGGAAAAAGTCGTTAAGTAAACAATTTTTATGACAGCAAGGTCGGAAATGTTTGTTTATGAAACACAGGAAATACATTTTTATTATTTTAGCAAAACAGTCATAAAATAATAAATGTAATCTCGTTAAATGGCGTTATTAGTTTATGATATCCAGTATTGACTCCTAAGTATCCTGACGCTCCGTTTCTAATATTTACCTCTTATGAATTATGGTATAAAAATGGATAAGTTTGAAAGGACATTGACCGCAGTTGAAGAAGCAATCGATAAGATATAATATTTCTGCAAGTTTGCCAACTGAGTCGCTAGCCAACAAAATTGCATGATCGGTCCCTCGCTGCAATATATAGGGACGTACATACTTAGACTTTTAACATTCATCTTTTTAGAATAAATGCTCTTCCGCCGAGGCAGACGATCCCAAAAAGTGGTCGGCGTTTCAATCCGGGCACTAGCCAGAAAAAATTTCAAGTGTGAATTACAACGAAAAGAAATTTTGTAACAATATTAGAGAAATTAATATTAGCGAACTAGTGATCACAATGTAGTTCATCAAAAGCATTGCGAGTTAGAGATATCCTATGGCTATGATTTAGAGCTAATTTGCGTTCAGATTAGGGATGAAATGGATATCCGGTAACTTTTCGGTATTCGGCCTATCCGGCCGGATACTACGACAGTTTATAAAATCAACTGCAATACATAAATATTTGTAAGGTAAAATAACACCACAAAGGCTTGGCTTATATTGTATGTGCGTCGTCACAGTATGCGAGTATTTGCCACATTATTTTTTATCAAGAATAATTATTTTTGACTTAAAAAAAAAACATTTTTTCCAGAAATTAGAGTCTTGTAGAAACTTTGATTAACAAATAATTAATTTAACTTTTTATTAAAAAATAAAAGGAAATATTTTGGACGATATAAGTATTTTACTTTAAGTCTCTTTAAGAAGGGGTCTTTCTGGTTCAAATTTTCGAAAAATCTTTGTTTTTTAAAACATTGTTTTTTAATAGAAAGAATAAAAATATCGTTTTGAAAATGTGTAGGTATGTTTATTAAACATTAAATATTACAAATTTTTTCTATATTTTTAATTTTTTTTATTTCGGCATACTGAGTTAAAAAAACGTTTTTTTAGGTGGTGTGCAATATTTAACAAGAACTACTCAACCGGTTGCTGTGATTTTTTAATATGTTATTGTACACATGTATGGCTATCGCATGAACTATTTCGAACTATTTTTCGAAAACACAAATTTTCGAAGGTGGAAAATCGGGTTAAAATCGGAAATTTTTTTACTAATCAAAACGATACTAGTTCACGCGATAGCTACATATGTGTACAATAACATATTAAAAAATCACAGGCAATCGGTTAAGTAGTTTTTCTTAAATCGTGCACACCACCCAAAACACGTGTTTTTAAAACAATTCAGTACCTATACCGAAAACAATTTTTAAAAATATAAAAAAAAATTTTGTAATATATGTATAATGTTTAATAAACATATCTACACATTTGCAAAACGATATCTTTATTCTTTCTATTAAAAAATAATGTTTTAAAAAAAAATTCGAAACTTTAACCAGAAAGACTCCTTAATTTTCTTACCATTGGGAACTTATCTGACATTCTTTTTAGTGACAAATCAAGAATCAAGATAATTTCTAAATATGTATTATAGACACCGTTTATTTTAAATTTAGAAACAAAATTAGTATGTACTTAAAATTAACAAACGATAAATTATGGTGAATACAGACTAAATTCTCTACATTTGCAGGAAACAAGTGATTTATTTTATTTTCTTAAATAAGCCCAGCTTCGGAGAAAAGTCTTTCGCTATAAAGCGGCGTTACCGCAATTTGTGCGCTGGCGTGAAAGTAGAACCAGAACCTACCTTTGCGCTGGCGCAAGGCGCAAACGTGAAATTAAGAGGGAGATAAAAATACGAATCTGTCTTGTGAAGAATGGAGATAGCAAACAGCGTGAATTTCTGCGCTGCATTAGAAACGCCGCTTAAAGGCTGCTGCAAGGAGCTGAAAAATACAATTTGGCAAACTTGAATACTGTTTCCGAATAGCTTATCACCAAATCATGACGGCAATCGATTCGTATTTCAAGTAATAGTCAATCTTGCTTGTAAAAGCGTTTTTTTTTATCATCACACTGACCATAACTATTTATAATAAAATATTGTAAAATATTCGATTGTTTTTTGACCGATGATATTTTTCAGTTGACTTTTTACCAACCAATAAATTTAAATCAAGTAATCGAACGCACCAACGAATGGGAATAAAATTAAGTAAACAATTGTCTTTTGCTTCATTCACGATGGCACCCGATTTAAATCAACAAATCAAATCTTGCCGGTATCCGGCAAACACGACTATGATTTTCATCTCTAGTTGAAATGCAGGCTCCTAAGATGTAGTAGCTACACTATATGTAATTCAGCTTTTTTAGATCGTTGACTTCGGTCGAAACGAAGTTTTGCTGCAGGATGCTCTTCATTCTAAGCAAATACTACAAATGAATTATTTGAATAAAAAATCATCGAAGAGTGAATACCCCTGTAGTTTGATTGCGGCATTGGCGTTTAAGGTAACGTTTGACTTCCAGCGCAATTTTACTTGATATGGCTGTGTCGTATTGCTTTGCAATTGCAATTTCCATAGTTTTTTCTATGGTAATCAATTACTTGCTATTTGCATCGATGTAATAATGGCAAATACTAAATATAAATACACATAGCTATTAAATCAAGGACAAGATGCAATAGATCCGAAAATCATTAATTTTTAATTCTATATGGAATTTTCTTTTTATGTACCTAAGTCAAAATGATAGACTTGTTTAATTTATTTGCTTAATGCTAAAAGGGCATAAATAAATTCCTACCCTATCTTAACCTAAGCTCTTTCGGGAACCAGGCCTATATGGCACATCCTAATCATAATTTAATCTAAATTAATAAGCTACGAAAGTATACCGCTAAATTTCAATTTATCTATATTATTCCATATGTCAATACCATTTTCATCCCAATATTTATTTATATTTATTTATATATTGTTATCAGCAACTGGGACTTTATGCACAATCTTCCACAAATTTTGTAATTTATAAATTATTCAGAAATACAAATTTCGTTACTATTTCTCATTTTAGTAGGATTTGGAATTGAATTACTCAATTCCTATATATCCATTAAAATTTTCAAGTAGCAATGCTTAATTGTCATCCCACATCGATATTTTTGAAAACATACATCAGTTGAGCGTACTTTGATAATATTTGCAAATATGCCTTTAAAAAAATTTATTTTTATGTTCATGGGTCAAACGCAACACAGTCCATACAAATAGAATAAGCTAAAATCAGCTCCGATTATTTTTATGTTTTTTATTAATTTACTAGCTGAGTAACCCGGTTTCACCCGGTGTATCATAAACCCTATTTAGTTTAAATACTTAAAAAATGCTCAGTATTCAGATAATAAACTTTAGTAGTACTAAAATCTTTGGATGTGATTCACCCAAAACGCATTTTGTACCACGGTCCATATCAGAAGGGCTCATAATCTATTGTATACTTACATATATATTCCCGTTGTTAAGTGTTAAATAAACGATTAAGGGTATTAAATTTTGTTCGCTATTTCATCGTTGCCGTATTGAAAACATTAAAGCTGCAAATCTTACGTTGATTGCCTATTCCTTATAAAAATTATAGTTTGCCTATACAGGGTGACCGGAAATTGCTGGCATTCCTCTCGGGAGAAGAAACTATGACTAAGTTGGAGTGATTTAACCTATATCACTTGAGGGTCGAACTGCACCATTTTCGAGAAAATCTACTTATTGTACACTGCTTCACTCCTACATTTTTAAATTAAAATAAATAACCAACAATGTTTTCGTCGAAAATTATATCTTTTTGGATAGCTGAGGATACTGAGATGTAATTACAAATTTACAATGCTTTCTACGACAAGTTCCATAAATTTTTTTATGATAATGACACTTCTGTGAAGAATTTTTATTTTATATTTTTTGTTTTTATTGTAACACAATATAAAATCTAACAGGAAATTTTGTGATTTTTAGCTTTAGGAAGGTTGGCCAAATAGTAAGGTATGAGATCACGGAAAAATTCAGGCCAAAAAGTGAGAATATTCGGATTTTTGTAAAAAGAAATACGAAGTAGATTTTCTCGAAAATGGTACATTTCCGACCCCCAAGTGATATAGGTTAAATCACTCCAAATTAGTCAGTTTATTCTCCCGAGAGGAATGCCAGCAATTTCCGGTCACCCTGTATGTTTTGTTACACTTGTGAATATTTAATAAATTATTGGTTGATATTGGGTCCGACATTTTGAATTTCGAAATTCTGATAATAGATTCGAATTTAGTAGCCTCAAAGTATCCTTGATATTAATTTTCACTTAAATTCGTTAAAATTCGGAAATTTTGGTTGTCATATTTGATCCACCATCTTGAATTATTAAGTTTCAAAAGTATATTCGGAATCAGGACCTTCAAAAATCCGTAGACACCACTTTTCGTGGCAATCCCTTGAAATTTACAATTTTCATCCGCCATTTTGGGCGCGCCATTCTGGGTCCCGTGAGTATAAAGTAGTCTATGACTTAGATAAGAATATGTAATGTCTTCATTAAAAAAACGAAAATAATCGGTGATTGAGCAACAAACATATTAGCTCGACCATTTTGAACTTCCAAATTTTGTTAGCAGATTCGAAGTTAGTGCTACAGATTTTCTTCTGCACTAATTGGCATGAAAATTCTTTTGATTCCTAAAAAATCAGTCACCTCATTAGGTCCGCCATTTTGAATTTCTAAATTCTGATAATTGATTCGAATTTAATGCCCTCAAAGTACCCTTGGTACAAATTTTCACTTAAACTCCTTGAATTTAGAAATTTTGGGTTGCCATATTTGATCCGCCATTTTGAATTTTTAAATTTCGAAAGTATGCATATTCGCAATCAGGACCTTCAAAAATCTCCAGATACTAATTTTCATCGGAATTCCTTGAAATTTACAATTTTTGGCCACCATCTTGGGCCCGCCATTTTGAATCCCGTGAATAAAAAGTAGCCTATGTCTTAGGTCGCAATATGTAGTGCCTTCACTTCAAACATGGAAATGATTGGACCAAGCGTTAAGGTGTGATTGAGCAACAAACATAGTGGGCCCGCCATTTTTAATTTCCAAATTTTGTTAGTAAATTAGAAATTTGCGGCCTCAAGATTCCTATAGTACTAATTTTAAATTCGTTGAAGTTCGAAAATTATTAGTCGCCATATTGGATCCGCCATCTTGAATTTCCAAATTTAGAGCGTAGATTCGCAATTAGGAGCTCCGAAAACCCCCAAATGCAAATTTTCACGGCAATCTCTTGATATTTAAAATTGTTGGCCGCCATCTTGGATCCGCCATTTTGGAATCCGCGATTAAAAAGTAGCCTATATGTTAGGCCGGAATATGTAGTATCTTCACTCAAAAAATGAAAATGATCGGACCGAGCGTTTAGGCGTGATTGAGCAACAAACAAACAAACAAACAAACAAACAAACGAACTTTCGATTTTATATATATATAGGGATATAGGGATAAATGGACGTGCTGGTTACTAGAAAAATAGAAATAAAGATCATTCATCTAAATTGACTGAAAAAAACAGAGATTTTCAATTGAACCTGACCACAGAAGAGGTCAAATATTCCACAGAAAGTGCAAAAAGTAGTATTTTATACAAAATTACTTTAATTAGTTCAATTAAAAGCAAGATAACTTAATTACAATAATGAATTAATTTTTTCTCCAATCAAACAAGTAACCTCTAAATGTTCACGGAAGATTCTTTTTCTCAAATTATTTTTGTTCCAATCATCAGTTTAGTAATTTTAGAATTTAACAAAGTTATGGATAGGGTAACTCTTGAAAAAAAAAATTTTTTTTTCTCTGCCCGAACATAATTTCTACGTGTTTTGCGTTATGCGTTATGCAAAAATATGCATTTGTTCCGCTCTCTGATATTCTATTGTTTTAATAAGTTCTTCTAAGTTAAAATTAAATCTACGGGTTTTTATGGATCTAGGAGATCAGAGAGAATGGGAAAACTCTCATCGCAAATAGATATGTACATATATGTATGCAGATAGCCTTATACATTATAAGCTTAAATTTTTTTATGTTTAAAATTTAGTAGATAATTATAAATTAACTACTTGTTGATCTTCACGATAATAAATATAAAAGTATGGAACTCTCAAGGTACGAGTTCTACTAGCACTTGTCTTTTTTTTTAAATACTCATTCAAAAAGGGACCGAAAAATAACGTCGTACATTGAAACAAATAAGTTTTTAACAAATTTTTATTTTTAATCAATGATGCAATCATCCTCGTTATCAACAACTTTTTGCCATCTCAAGTGCAAATTTGCAATGTCGGATCGATAAATTAAAAATTAAAAAAAATTAATTGGTTTTTGAGTAAAATATCTGGAGATGGTATATATTTTTGATATCATGTAAAATTGTCAAAATTTTCAAATTCTTTGTAATGAATTGGGGTGGGATCGGCTTTCCATTTATTCCGATCGCTACAACACTTTTTGTGACAAAAAATTTGACAATTTGGATGATATTAAAATTACATCTCCAGATATTTTGCTCAAAACCTAATTGATTTTTATTGATCCGGCTCTGAAAATTTGTGCACTAGATGGCAAAAGGTTGTTTATAATGAGGAAAATTGGGCGCTTGATTGTGTATAACTGTATAAGGATGAGATCAATTAGTAAATGGTTTTAGTTAGAAACTCAGAAGAACACACTAAATCACATAATAGTCAGCTATTTTATGCGCCCACGATTTTATAACCATATAAAATTATTGAACAAATAAATCTAAATTGTGTATGCATTTACTAAAACATTTTTTCTTATGTTTTGTAACATGTATGTAGGTAGATTGGTATACCAGATTATGGCACGATATACATAGTGCAAAATGGTTCAAAAGTTATTTTATACCGTAAAGTGCAAATTAATAACGAATATAAAACGTTTTACTTAACATTTTTTTTTATTTATTTTTTTTTTCAGTTTTGCTCTCCACTGTAGCATTGAATAATAAAAAATCGTTAATAATACATTTGTATACTTATTAGTTTGTAAAATGAGATAATATTTATCATTGTTTAAATTCATCATTCCGGATGATATCTTTTAAAGTTTAACCCTTAAATGCATGATTTTTTCTTTCGCACTTTAAAAAACCTAAATGGATGGGAAAATTTGCACAGATTATGGGAAATTGAAAGAAAAAAATCAAAATGTTGAAAAGATACTTACATATATTTATAAAAAAAACATTCTGATGTAGATCTACATCCTTATGCTATAGGAAGCTATTACTGATAAGAAGGCTCTACTAGAGAGGAAACTATTGTGTGTGAAAGTCCGTAAAGAAGTTATTTCGTGCATTTAGACACAGAGGTACCTTTGCAATGTGGAATTTTGCGCCGCAATCTATTGGTAAAGATAATGGATAATTTGTCTTGCATTGTTATAGAAGTCTTCTTCGTCGCCATCCTCGGCTTCCGGTCTGTCCTCAGAAATATTTCCTTCTACTAAAGTTGTCAGTAAGTCCTCTATATCCTTCTCTCGTAGCCCAGACATTTTGCAATAATAAAATGTATTATAAGTTCAAAATATGTATATCGCCAAAAGATAATTAACTTTATTTTTAACAATAAAAGTAATCAAATCCCTAAATTTATATGAGCTGAATAATAAAATTATGCTTATAATTATAAAATAATGTTAGTAAATCAAAATTTTATAACCGGAACAGTACTTAAAATTGGTACCGATTTTGAATGGTGATGTATTTCTACATCAATCATACTTATAAAGACATTTTTTTCGCACCCGCGAAATAGAAGAATTGAAAAAAAAATGGGCGAAACGTTAAGAAAATAACAATTATAAAAAAAGTAATTGTCATAACTTTATGAACGCATTCAGGAAATAAAAAAATATATTTGAAGTATATTGAAAAAAGTTATCAATACTTTTCCAATGAGAAAGGAGCTACAAAAACATACTATGCATATCTTTATCACTATGCATTTAAGGGTTAACACGTTGATGACGGCGCTGCCCAGATTCAGTCTTGTGTGAACCACTGGTGGTACACGCCGGCGTTAATGTGTTGAGTACTCATTAAAAACAAAGCGGATGGGCGAACTATTTTGCGTCGGAGTAGTAAAAACAGTGTTATTTCAAAGTCGTAGTATGTATTACATAATTTTTTTGGAGTGGACAATAATAATTCGGCCCATATACAGAATTGAGATGAAAACAAAGAGAAATAGAAATGCGGCTCATTGTAAAGATAATAATTAAATGTGTGCAACTCATATGTCTTGAGATGTAAGAGTTGCGTAGAAACCTCAACTTGATAATTTGGGTTAATGATAATAAGGATGGCAACGGCATCCGAAACTGATTTCCGATTTTAAATGAAGATTTCTTGAACGCAAAGAAGCAGGTTTCGAGCGGCCGCCGTTTGTTTCTTTCTTACTTTTTTCGAATTACGCCGAGTTCAACATTCAGCTCAAGTACAGTTGAACACTTGAGGAGCTTTTCGAGGTTTTTCTGCAGCCGGCACGGAATAAATAAACAAATGGAACAGCTTCACGCGCTTTTATACGGTCCGAGGGGCATGACATCATCGGCGAATTTTACTAAAACCTGTTTTCATGAGAGGAGCTTTTCGGTGACATACAAATATGAGTTCCGTTCAAGGGATTTGGAAGGGGGTCTCGTTCTCTTCGGGTGTGGGAAAGAGATTGTTTTTCTCTTGAAACTGAAGCTTTTTGGGAGTGAAATTCGTTTTACTGGTTTTACACACGCCTTGAAGCCGCCCCCCTGCCGCGCCCCCTCGGACTGGAAGAAAACAGTGTCAAGAAGCCGGTATTATGAAAGCTCTTACCGGCTTCGGCCTGGAAATGTCCAGTTCCAGTGGTTAAGGTTTTTTTAGAACTTTCACCAGGTTTCTGGTGGGGGAGGGGAGGGTCTTGCAAAAGTTCAACTTGCAACGGTTTTAAGAGCGAATTTTGGGGGAAAAGAAGCCGCGATTGGAAAGTGGATTTGAAGCCTACGTCAACTTCCAGGCCAGACCTCTCTGGTCTGGAGAAGTGTGGCTCATTCGAAAAGCACTTTCAGAGCGATTCGCCGTGTGCACGGAGCTAGATAAAGCACCAGAGACAGGAAATAAGTGGACATTTAGTAGAAGTGGTTTTTTTATAAAAAATAATTATTGCGGAATTAAATTTCCTAACGCGAGCCAAGAGACGATATTAAACTATATTTTTGAATTGAATTTAAAAAAAAAAAACATTTTTTCATTTCATTTGCGCTCCAGGCCCAGAACGCCGACATCGATTTGGTGAATAAGCAGTCGCAGGTGATTATCCGTCAGGCGGATTCGCGAAATCGCGAAAATATTGAACAGGAAAATTTATCATTAAACGAGGCCTGGTCAAACTTGATCGGAAATTTAGAAAGTCGACGAGAATCCCTTTCAGCAGTGGCAGAACGTTGGGAGGAATTTGAGGAGAAACTCCATAGTTTAGAAAAATCTGTCGGACGTCTTGAGGAAAAATCCCGACATGTTGATTCAATCGTAAAATCTAGACGGCACTTGGAAGAAACGAAGAATGCTATCCAGGTGAGTACTGAATAAAATAAATTTAATTTAATTAGCGTATTAAAAGGCGAAATTAATTAACTCGTGTGACCATTTCTCGCGACGATCGCTTAAAAAATATGCTTCTGGTGGCTGGTGGTGCTGCTGCTACCGCTGCTGTCGGTGCCGAATTCAAAATAAGGCGATTGTGTCATCCACTGACCTTGCCTGGTGACTTCACGAAGCTCTTTATTGCTTCTTTAATACGAATCGCTTTATCTTGCAAAAATAGTTGTTTATCGGCAACCAGAATTTAGATAAAATATTAAGAAGCAGAAAATGCGCCCTCCTGCATGACAGCATTCCTTCAACCCAAATATGCAATGCAATGTATTTTTATTTATTTATTTTTTTTGTTATTAATTAATCTTCCGCTTATTCCGCAGGAAATACTCGCTGAAGCTCAAGAACTTAAATCATCATATAAAGAGATCGAGGCGCTCTCAAAATCAATCGTCACATTCCTTGGGGAAATACACAAACCCTCGGCGGAGGCCATACGGGCCAAAGTGGATCAGCTAGCTGACCAATACGAAAAGTAAGTAACTCTTTAAACATCTTAATCTTAATTTTTCAGTATGAAACATACATCCGCGCTACCACCTCCAGTAATATTGTGTTAAATTATTAACTGCTTCCCGAGATCCACCGTTTATTATTTTCCATTCTGTTTGGATCGTAATGCGATATAATTCTTGCCTCTGCCAGCGAACTCATTCATTATTTTTGAATTTGCTTGAAGGTCAGGAAGTAAAGGTGTTATCCCATTGACGGCCCAAAGAATAGGAAATTTAAAACGACTTTTCTTAGTTACTTCTTGCATAGAAAGGTGCATCGAGCGTGTAGGATACTGCTTACGTGTTTTCATAAGCTAGCACAAATTACGTACAGACGAAAATATTTAGTGTTTGTACAACTGGCCAAATAAAGTCTCATGTCTTTTTCTAGCTACAATGTTTTTTTTTGGTTGAGAAATTAATCTTTGGTTTTTCAAAACCAAAAATTATATGAATTACTAAACAAAAGTACATAGTTTAATTAACACTTTGTTGACCGATCACGAGTTAATTCGTGTTTTCATGCCCAAACCTTGTTGACCGGTAACGAGTTAACTCGTGTTTGCACTTGCATTATCTGTTTCAATTTATGAAACCCAGGGCGATATAGAATATTGCAAAACTTTCTCCATCGTATTTACAAAATAATATCCGCTGACATGAGAATGCTTCTAAGAAAAATTGCCGGTCAACAATGTGTTAAAAACATGCGAATTGAAATGGCACATGTACTTTTCATATTAGAAGGAAACTGGCTAATTTTATAATATCAAACAAAAATTTCAATTTTTAATAGTCTTACCGGTAGAAATTTAAAAATACCTACAAATGTCAGAAAATAAAATGAACAACGTAGGATTTTTAACTAATAACATTTTTATCTTTGACCGTCAGATTAATAAAACTTTATTAATCTCATTTTGGCCGAAAAGCAATTCTTTTAATGTTCTGCGCAGTAAGCTTCAAAGTTTATTCTAATTTGCTGTATTGCAACTTATCTTAAAACAAAATTAGTATACAAAATATGATTCATTATTTAAATCTTTTCATTGTTATAATCTATGCCCAGGAAAACACTAACGCATATACTTGCTAAACGAGAGCAAGCTTTAACTCTAGGATTTAGGAAATTTAAACAAATGATTCTCCTTTATTCTAAACAGAAATAAAAGCGAATTCTGGAAATAGATTTAAAATATCAAAAAATATAAATTAATAAATTGAATTATATCAACCTCTGAGTCAGATATTCTAGGCTAGTTTGATTTTTGTTAGTTTCAAGTTTCCATTAAAAACCGCAAGAAACTCACAGTTTTGTTCTCGTAACTATGTAGAACAATAGCGTTTCTTTTCAGGTTTTTATACGTTCAGAAAAAACAAGTATAAAAACATGGATTTGAAACGAATTCTTTTAACAGTTTCATATAGACTGAAAATAAAACTGCATTTCTTCGGAAATCTTTAAAGTACGATTCGATAGTAAAATGTGTTGATCAAAACTAATTACATGTGAAATTTTTTATTAATAATTCTAAATAAACAAGGCACTAAAAATTCAATTACATCATTGCAAAAAAAAAAAAAAAATTGGTTGTACAATTCCGAAATTAGTGCGACAGTGGTTTAGTCATTATATTCGTTCATTAGCTATATATAAATATTAATTTCCTCATCAAAGTGGGATTAAAATCGAGTGTGTTTTGGCTATCTTGATAAAAAAAAAAAATGAGGAAAGAATAAAACCATATTTGAAAAACTCTTTAATGTTTAATGAAACTACCAACGATTTTAGAAACTTTAAACTAGAATAAAAATGTACTTTGATAATATAATGTAAATAAATAACACACTCATGAAAACTTGTTCACCATGTATGTAATTTAAAATTCCCATTTTGCGATCATCTACCAAACTATGGTAGTCTATACTAGTATTTTATTTAGCTTGAAGTTTTATCTTTGATCAGTAGTTGTGATTGAAGTAGTACAATGGTTGTAATATGCAACAAATGTACCGTAAAGTGTTACAATTTGGTCCCAGTAAAATAATTATTGGCATCTTACGTTTGGTGATGTATAACTAGCTTTAACTTGGCTATAATAAAAAAAATTTGCTGGCACAGGTTAAGTAATAACAAGTTATGCATGAGTAGACAAAGGTAGCACAAATTTGCCTCATTTTAATCTATTCTATTAAACATGTTACGTCTTCCTGTCGTTCAAGCAGGTCAAGTTAAGAGTTTCCATTTACCGAGGTAAAATAACGAATATTGTATAGGTTTTGATAGCATTCCAACTATATTATATCTTCTTTCGCTTAATTTTGGAATGCGTAAAAGAATTTATGAGATTCTTTTATTTTGTGTTGGATAGTTTAGGTTTCTTGAAGGGTACAATGATGTGTATGAAAAGCCAGTTTGAAATCGAGGTGAAAACTTGTCTAACATGAATTCCAATTACATAAATTCATCGATTCTCAGGCTGGATTTTGTACTGACTTCAAGCAACGGGGGAATTCGAAAGAGTAAAATTATTTCTTAATTTCTCTATTCAACAACATTTAATACCTAAATTTACACTGAACAAATGATTTATTAGCTGTGTTTTTTTCACAACGGATCCGGCTCTGGGTTTAGTAGAAAATTTTGCATTGAATTGAATTAAAAAAACAGCCAACTATATAAAGATTTTAAGTTTTGCGAAAAACGCATCAAATTGCTATGATACTTGCCCATTCAAACTTCAAACCTTAAACCAGATAAATTTTTCGATTACATTTTGGACGAAAAGTAGGTATAAATTCAGGCAACTCGATTGTATTTTCACGAAATAAAATAATGTTCGATATGGGTTACTATTCATAAATTTCAATTTAATACAAAATTTCTTAATAAACCCAGAGCTGTGAAAAAAACACAGCTATTGTTGCAATAAGAAAATTGGTAAACTAAATAATAACAAAACATGAAAATAAATTGTAATGAATTAAATGAAATTCTAAATCCTTTGGGAATATGATATATGGGGCACAAGACTTTCATGAGTATCGGTTGTAATCTTCATTTCACTTCAATTTGTATGAAGTAATCGGTTAACTGAAAAATATAAAATTCAGTATTAATTTTGATATAAAACTTAAGCTGTATATGTTATCAAGAGATTTTCAATTAATATTTGTTTTTGAAGATTAAGGGGTAGTGCCAATCCAGTAACTCATCAAAAAAATGTTTTAATATTTTTCGTCCATGCGTACCTCTACAGATAATACAATTTTAAAGTTACAGTTTATATTTCATGTGAACCGACTAAGATCTGTTGAAGTTAATTGTCTGACCAGTTTAAAGAATTTAGTTTCGAGATAAACGCGTTTAAAGTTTTATGTCATATTATTTTATTAAAATTACTGATGAAATTAGTATAATAGATCTTGTCATACCTTTATAGCTTATTGCACGTGATTTCTGACATCCTTTTGGAAAATTCTAGTGTGGCCTTACCTCTTAAGTATTGTTTTAGGCCGGTAGTTATTGCATTTGAAAGAGTGACAATTTTATTCCAAGTTTATTACGACTTATGTTTAGGTGTGTAAAATATATTCGATCTTATTTGATCCAGCTGATAACTTTTTGAGAAGTTTTATCTTTTCTCTTTTTATTCCACCTCAAAGTCTCGTGAGTTTAAGAAATTTCAAAATAAGATGTTCGTCCTGAATCTTTGGGGAATTGGGGTAATCGCTTAAAAAATTTATTGCTAATTAGAGCGGACATTATTACGTAGGTGTGTTGGCCATGTTATAATTGCCATTAAAATTTATTTTAAACAATTGGATCTAATAAAGTTGTGTAAAAGGAAAATTGTTATTTAAATTCAAGATTCCAGCGCTGAGTAAGATCTGTCTTGGATTTATCACATGTATGCAAAACTAAGTCTCTCTACTTTCGCTTTTCATTAGTAAGAGCCGCGTCTCGGCCACCTTGCCTAGAACAAAGCTCAAGTTGAAGCGCCATTCGAATTATTTGGTAATGCTGCGGCGAGCGACATTCCGGCCGCGTGAGTATTTTTGGGTAGATGACATACGGGGCCTGCTCAAGAGCGAAGCAACTAGCGATTTTTTCAATGCAAAATCGTCGTCGCTTGAGAGCTTTTCGCGCCTTCGTGCCAGATACCTATTAACCCAAAAGCTATATATATAATTAGATTAGATTGAAAAATGAGAGACTGAGCGACTTTTGTCGATGATTGAGCTTTTCGATTAATCGTTGTTTTTGGGAATAAAAAAATTGGATAGAGGAAGTTATGACACTTTTCGGCATTCTCTATAAGATCACCGCTCAATTTGAATATAATCGGTGGAAAATATTAACGAAAAAAAAAATAGAAAAAATGGTCGATTCTGAGACGATTTTTAAAATGTTAGTCAAATGAAAGGAAAATCGACTAAAATATATGCTAAGATGAGAAACGATAGGCTGTTTCTTGATGATTTCGTCGAGTGTGACTTCTATTTTTAGAAAGATTTTGCGAAAGTTTTTCTTTACTATACAAAATCAAAGTCCGTGAGACCTGTGTTTGTGGTCGTATGTGAGATAATCATTAAGGCAGTGGGTTGCGGTTGCTTGAACTAAGTTAGAATCAGAACGTATTGTACCGCGTACGAGACTGGATGGCTGGAGAGTAGAAGTTATAATTTGAGGAACCGATAAATCAGTTACAGAAAAACTGGATAATAAAAAGAGTGCAGTGTTTCATAAAAACTCAGAATCATACTCTCTTTACAAAAGAAGAAGGAGAAAAGGGAAAAGGATACGAAAAAAGACATAAGAAGGTCCTTAAAGGGTTAAAATTTCATTTAAACCCAGCCGTGAACGGTTAAACCTATAATTTAAAAGAAGGAACAAATTTATTCAGTAGTCTGTTGTTAAAAGGTTTGTGCGATTTTTACTTTGATATATTTTGTTAATTTTCTGCCATGAAGATATTCTTGCGTGCTTAAGGGGGATAATTCATACTTTTGAGCCATTGATTAATTCATGGAAGTGTTTTGCAAATAACATTGATTTTGGCATATTCGTACGTGGTACAAAACGGTTATTGATATTTTCTTGAATGTTCGGTTTGCAACAATAAATGCAAATTTTATCATTACTACAAAAACAAAAAATTTACAACGAGAATATTGCGTAAAATTCAAGGTTTTTTACACAGTTGCACTTTTGAGTTTTACTTGTATACCGGATGCGATCATCGAGAGAAATAGAATTTTATTTCAAACCTAAAAATTTTTTAAATCTGTCGATGACCGGGGAGTAAACACATTAAGTCGTCAGTTGCTAAATTCGTAAACATTCACTGTAATTATTTCAAAATTTGAATCATAGAATTGTTTTCATAATATTTGTCTTGGCAATAATTCATTCATTAAAGCTTTTCGGTACCGGAAGAATTCGGATAACATTGAATTTTTATACAAGATTCCTCTTTTTAAATTAAACCGATTTGTCTCTTTCTTAGCATCTAGGGAGTTGTCCTTGACGCCTTCCACTTTATTGTGTCTTCTCTGTTCTATTTCCACACGCATCCACAAAATTTTGGAGCGCTAATAATTGCGGTGAGAGCTTTTTTCAAAGTTTATTCGGGAAAGAGCCGACGATATAATTTCGTGAAGATTTTCGTAAATATATTTAAATTTAGGGCTGCTGTTTTTAGACGAAGCGCAATACTTCTGCGTAAAGTCAGACTGTACGGAGGTTAAAGCAGCATTTCTCTAATAATTTATAATTTTTTTCTGTTTTTCATTTTACAGACTAATTACATCGTTGCATGCGAAGGACACTAAAGCGGCAAAGGACTTAGAGGATATTGAAGAAATATTTAGAAAAATTTCTGACTTGCAAGACAGATTTAACACGCTCTCAGAAGAATTAAGTGAGATACACGTGTTTGACGTGAATCAAAAGGAGGTTGAAGATAAGCTCGCGAAATCGCGAAACAGTATCAGTGCAAATATTGGAGAAAGTGCAGCTTTAATTAAAAGTACACAGGATAAGTACTTAAAGCAGCAAAATCTCATACCATCAGATATATCACAAGAATTAACATCTTTGGAACTGCTATCGGAAAGATTGCAAGGAGCTATGGACACGAAGGATAAAGAATTTAAACGTGCTAGAACTGTTCGCACGGAATATTTGAATGGTGTGGAAGAAGTGCGGACATGGCTACAAAATGCTGAAATTAAAATATTGGACCGTTCTCTTGAACCTCTTAAATTGCGGGAAGTATTGTATAAGTACAGCCAGGAATTAGGAGGAATCTATGAAAAATTAGGTGAAGTAAACGCCAACGGCAATATAATAGTAGAAAATAGCCGTAACAATGAAGAAAAGGAGCTGGTTAAAAACACCGTCGATCAGCTCACTCAGCAGTTAGACCAATTACGCTCGCTGCTAGATGAAAAGAAACAACAAGTTGGTGATAGTCTAGATGCATGGACAAGATTCATGAATCTGTACCAAATTGTTTTGGCTTGGGTAGCCGGAAAGAAAGTTTTCCTTGAGGAATCATTAAGACTGACCACTTTGCAACAAGCTCGCCAGAGGCTTAACGAATATGCAATTGCTGTGAAAAGTGTAAAACCCATTACAAAACATTTAAGTGAAATGGACAAGGAATTAGAACTTATTGCTCAAGTTACCACTGTAGGTGACTTAAAAGACAAACTACAGGAAGTAGAAACAGCTAAAATTGAAGTTGAAGCTTTATTGGTCCAGAGGGTAAGTTACAAAAAAAGGCCGCTGTTGTAATCAGTATACAAATATTTTGGAAACATTTTCATTTTTTAATTTCAGAACGCATTACTTCAAGAAACCGTTGAAGAATGGGATCAATGCGAAAAGAAAATAAAGGATATTCGATCTTGGATAGAAAAGACAAGAAGTTTCCTCGAATCTCCACAGCACAAAAAGAAGTCATTGCGTGACCAATTAGGCTTTTGTGAAAAAACGGTTGCTGACATAAATGTTCAAAAAACGAAACTTTCGCTGTCGATAGAAAAATTAGAGGTAAGACTGGAAAACATTGGTTATGGTTATCTGAGTAGAAGCGAAATTGTGGGATTTCTTATACATGGTAATTCATTTTTAAATGCAGGTTCACTTTAAAGCTGGAATTGGTGGTGATCCTCGATTGGCTGAGAACGTTGATGATCTCTTAAAGGTTTTGGACGAACTTAATGTTGTTGTTACGACTAAAGTAACCAACCTGGAAGAGACATTGTCTCAGATAGATTTGTACCAACAGCAGATGCAATCTTTGAGGCAAAAAATTGTTCAGGAGGAACAACAACTTCGTATATTGATGGCACCTTCCTATTTGCCTCAAGATCGAGAAAAGGCAATGGTCGATCAGCAGGTATGTTTTCCTTCTTTTTTACTAGTTTTTTTTATGTAAAAGATATTTAAATAGACGCAAACAGATATTTAATTCTATAGTTAGGACAGATCGTGATCCTCAGTGGTGTTATTGATCGATTTTCTTTTAATATTAACAAAGTAAAGTCAATCGCGAGTCATACTGATAGTCCCGTGTTTCTTTGTACAAACACATTTTCATTAATTTTTATACCACGTGGTTGTAACAACACTTGAACTTTTCTTTAACGCGTAAAGACCACGTGCTTTTATACAGAACACATTTTTATTTTTGGTTACATTCCAATGCACCAGCATTCGGTTGGTATTGCGATCCATTATGATGTCACTCGAAGATTTATTTTTAGATCACTTTCAATGCTGTCTCTGAAGTGATTCATTGAAATTTTATTTTTATATGAAGAGCGCTGCTTGCAGAGAAACATGTTCCATTTTATATTACTCGCTTACATTTATCTTTGGTTTTTATGTGATCAATGCACGCGCTGAAATATTTGGGCAATTAATTTTTTGTACGTAATTAAATATCGATCAATATCATCAAGATTTACACAAACTTCAACAGCTAGGAAGTGTAGAAAATGGGAGTATTGTCACTTTAACAGTGTTCTCATTACCATTAGCCACAAGTTAATATCATCAAAGCAAATGCTTATTTGAAGTAGATAGTTTGGTTTATTGACAGTAACTTACATTTAACAATTAAACAGTAAATAGTAAATGGTGTCTTCTTTATTCACATATGCGACATTGTTCACTTAGCAAGTATTAGTAATTTAATATTTTGATTCATTTGTATGATACTTTCACTACATGGGATTTATTATTTTTTCTTTTCTGGTGTTTTGTTTTCTTCTGTTCTCTATAATACTGAAAATACGAAACATTGCTGCTGAAATGTATCTCTTCATCACACTATTTTTCTGCACGCGTTCGTCCCATTCCTTTCCTCTAATTATGCGCAACATTTATCTGCTTTTTGCTTACTCCCGGAAAATTTATGCAAACAACCTTGTGCTTGACTCCCATAATTATTAACAAACGGTTATATACTTATAATATATAAAATGCCTTCTTCTGGTTATGGGTGCTTTATACTTTACTTGTTAATTTCTGGGATATTTTGAAATTGAAATTAAACAGTCGTGTCGGGAACGAATTAAGATACTCCACTCCAAGATCACGGCCCGCAACGAGCGTATAAAACTTCTCATATACCGCGGAACACCAGATGATCAAGCATTAGATACTTAGTTTAGGATTATGATTTTATATTTTCAGTTAATTGAATCAAAATTCATTCACATACATATCCAAAAAAAACTTACAGTTTTCTATTGTGAAAGATAGAAGAAATTATTAACTTTTTTGGAACAGGATAAATAACACTTACCAGGTAGCTCCCAACCTGCCGGTGTACTTTATCGAACCTTTTCGGTTTTTTGAGTAGGATAGCGGAGAACTATAGGATCTGTAAATAATGTTATAAACAGAATAATTAATAATAATCGATATCAAAATAAACAAAGTTTTGTCTTCTTAAATAACATTTTGGCAAATCCCATTCCCATGATAGGCGCTGCGCTCATCAATTGAAGAAAAACAGCAAAAGTACGACCAGATTGCTGCCTTGTCTTATACTTTGGATCCACTTTCGGTTGTGGCAGCATCCTCCAGTGTATCAATGTACCTAAAGCCATCAAAGCTGGGCTTAACTTACGCCGAGGTGCTGTCTGGGCGTTCGAGTCCAGTGAGTTATGGCGTTGTAACAAAGATAGAAACGCAACAACCCCAACAGGGCGTGGTGCAGCTGGTATCCCAAGAAAACATAATCCATCGGCCACAACCGCAAGTGCAGCCACATCCAAAGCAACCCGAAATTGCGATGACTTCAGCAATACACAAACCAGACAGAGTAAAAGATATCCGATTGAAACAGGAACATCCAAAAGAGGCTTTGGTAGAAATTGATGAAGATTTGAGCAGTCAAAAAGTGCAAAGTCCCATTACGAGCGTTGCCCCAAGCAAGGATATTGAAGAAATAACATTCAAAGTGGTAGAACCTCAGATTGAATCTATTGACGATAAATCTATTGATAACAGTGAAACAGACAACAAAGGTAATAATGAAAGAAATAAACTTGTTGTACAAAAACGGGAGCCACGAGAACGAGGTCGTTCACCTCGAAGAAGGCAGCCAAAAGCTAGTGCAGCCGAAAAGCCAAATGTGCCCTCTACAGTGGGATACGTTCAACCGGTTAAATATCAAGAACAGATCCCCATCGCAGCTCCCCGAACAACACTTTCTCTTCCCCATGAGACAAGGTCGCGTTCGAAGAGCCCTATTTGGTGCCCAGGCTCGACAACATACGCCGAAGTTCTGCGTGGAGCTGAAATTGCTGCCGGACAGCTACAGGCTATAGTCCATGACGTAAGACCAGCTCATGAAACTGCAATCATTGGCACCGCGCATCCGCATAATCCAGAATTGTACCCACCTACTCCAAATGCAACAGTGGGCTCTCAAGTAAATGTGCAACAGCCAACTGATATCAAAGAGCCTTATCCGAAATATGAGGAAGCAATACCTGAATGGAATTATTCTGAACAACCAACTAATTTCTATGTTCAGGCTCCATATATTCAACCACAACATCAGCAGGGTCATGCTTCGTTCACATATCCAACTCAAAATATTACACAATATCAAAGCTATCATTATATTCCACAACCTACAACAGGTTATTATCAGCCTCAACAACAAGGATTAGATGGTGTCTATCATTATCCCACCACTTCTCAGGATTTTATTTATTCTGAACAAAATCCATCATTCTATCAGCAGGTTGCTGCTATTCCAGTTGAGATTCCTCACATGGTCCCGGCAGAAAATCCAATGCCAGTGCAATTAACATATTCAGAAGCAGAAAGACACACAGAAAGTGCGAAACGACCGTTGCAGTCCAGTGAAATTATCAAAATAGATAATAATGTGTCCCAACCTAAACAACAAAAATTGGAACTTCAAGAAGCGAAACCTAGACGTGGGCTACTTGAGCAAAACAAAGAAAAAGTTCCTTCACCTGTGCAAGAAATAAATATTGAAGAAAAAATAAGTACCATAGCGAAAGAACCAAGTAATGTTCCAGATGTAAGTGTAAGCACCGAAAACGATCAGAGCAAACCAAAAGGATTTTCCTACGCTCAGATACTGTTTAAAGGATTAGAAAATATTTCTTTCCAGCCATCCAGTAAACCTCCGATGCAAACAGTACAGATAAGCGAAAAACAACAACCAAGAAAAGTTAAAGAAACCACATATTTTGTGGAGCCAGATAAAAATGTTTTGAAACCACAAACGAATCGATCGTATTCGAAGTCTCCTTCTCGTGACTCTATAGAAGTCAGTAGAAAGGAAGGCGTACCGAAGAAGCATCGACAAGAAAAAGACGACCGAAGTTGTAGACCAAAAGACATTAGGGAATCGCCTAATATCTCGGAAGTTTCTACAAGAACTGCATCAAGTTCACAAGATTCATTTGTATCAAAGGAAAAACCTAAAACAAAGAAAACGAAAACTAAAAAAAGTAAAACCATTGAACCAAGTGAAATCGAGAGTCCTTCAATTATTGGGGAAATCCCCATAAGTTCTTTTATAGAAACGCCCACGACTGACGTCATAGAAGAAAAGGCAAGTGAAGGTGAAAATTTGAACGAAAATGCTAAGTCAAAATTACAGAAAAAGAAAAAGAATAAACAAAAGAAAAAGAACAATGACGATATTGAAAACATTGACGTAGAGGACAAAAAGTCAAAACCTCAAGATATTGTCCTTAATGTAGAAGATAAAAAACAATTGCTTAAAGAAGAGACCACAAGTGGAATCCAACAAGATAAACCAAAAGAGGCAGATGAGATAAGTATAGCTGTAGTGAAAAAGAAATCAAAACTAGGAAAGAAGAAATCAAATGAAAGCATTGAGGCTGAAAAGCTCGAAAAACCAAGTATCATTGAGACCACAAAAATGCTAATTATGACAGAAAGTAAAGTAGACCACATCCCAGACGACAAGCAAAATAAAGGAAAGATTAATCCATCGATCGTCGAAAAAGAAATCTATTTAGAGAAAGACCAAGGGCAACCTACACCACAAGTCGATTTAGAAAAACCAGAATCATCTGTTTTTAAAATCCCAAGTGATAAACCAATGCCGAAAACAGATGTAGCCGTTTGTTCAATAAAAGTTGAACCTGAAGGAAAGGAAAAATCAGAATCTGATAAGATATTAATTGAAACTCAGAAAATTATAAAATCTACCCCAACGTTTGTTGCCGATGCTCCGAAGACAAGTGAAACAATTACTACCACTACTGAGACAACTTTGATTCTGGAACCCTCTCAAGGCGGTCATGACAAATCTGGAGAAAAAGTTGAGGAACATTTACTAGTAAGTTCGGTAAAAGTTGAACCTGATAGAAAGGACAAGAAAAAATCTGAACCAGTAATAATTGAGTCACAAGGTATAACCACTATTCCTAAAAAAACTGAGACAACAATGACTTTTGAAATTTCTCAGATCAAAACTGATCAATCTCCGATGAAATCAGATGAAAGTTTAGATTCTACCCCTGTAAAAGTCGAACCTGAAAGAAAAATAAAGAAAAAATCTGATCTAGTAACAATTGAGGCACAAGAAATTATAACAACTATTCCTCAAAAAACTGAGACAATGGTGAGTTTTGAAATCTCCCAAATAAAAACTGATCCATCTCAGCTGAAGTCAGATGAAAATTTAGTTTCTACCCCTGTAAAAGTTGAATCTGAAGTAACAGACAAAATTCAAGAAATTTCAAAAACTGTTCCAAAAAGTCAAACAACTGTGACTCTGGAACGCTCGACTAAAGAGAGTGAAAAGACACCAATTGATCAAATAATTGAAACTCAAGAAATTATTAAAACAATTCCTTCTCAAAGTGAGAAAACTCAAGAAACTATAAAAGCAATTTCTCCCCAAAGTGAGGTAACTTTGATTATGGAACAATCAAAACCTGATTTAAAATCAGACAAATCGCTTGAAGATAATCCAATAAAACCTGAATCGGAAGGAACCGATAAAACACAAGCTGATACAATATTAATTGAAACTCAGGAAGTTACGAAAACAACTCCGAAATATATAGCGGATGCTGCCATTGATATTACCAAAATGAGCAGTGAGATTCAAGCTCATTTAAGCCAGAGTAATATTAAAAGAGATTTTGGGGAAAGCGACTTAATAAATATATATGAAAAAACATTAAAAATCGGACAAAATCTAAAAGAGGAAGAATACCAGTTTGTGGAAAATCAAATTCACAATATAACAGTTACAGGTAGAACGCAAAAAATTGCAATGATAACACATGAAGAAATTTGTCGAAAGCCATTGATACAAATCAAAATGGAGTTCCCGGAAGTTAGTCTCAGAGTTACGGAACGTATTAAGAAGGGTGCCGAAAAGATTCAAATGCATGACTCAACTGATTCTGCAGTGATATCTATACTATCAGAAAAAATAAATGACCAGGTGAAGCAAGATATTCTTAAGACTGATAATGTAATAGTTGAGGAGGTGGCAAATATCGTTACTTCTGAAACATCTGAGCCATTAAAGCAAATGGAAGAATTTAAAGAAAACTTGGAAGAGCCTAAACCTGAACTAGCTGATATTAAAATATCGAAATCTGATCTTACCAAACACGTTGATCAAATTTCTGAGGGTACAAAACCTTTGGATCAGAGCGCAAAGCCTCTCGATAGTTTTGATGTACAATTAATTAAGGATGTTAAACAAGAAAAAATCTCGACCGAACATGACTCAAAGAAAATTCAAGACGTAGATATTCTTAAAACTGAACCTCAACCAGAAGAGTTAACGGCGCAGGAATGTGAATTTTTGCTAGCTATTAAGAAAAAAACAAAGCAAAAAGTACGGCCAGCGATTCCGAAGGCGTTCAAAGACGCCTCAGAAACAAGGGAAGCACCAATTCAAGACGAATGGGCACTTACAAATGTAGTTGAAACTATAACAACCGCAGTAAAGGATCTAAAAACAGGAGAAGTTATCAAATCTACCACTATACCGGGGCAATTATCGAAAATTTCATCGAATGTAGCGCCAGCATTAACTTTAAAGACCACACAAGAAGATCAAGTGGACAATTTAAGTACCACTGCTCAGCCCTTAAGTACTAACCAAGCCTTAGATAGTTCTGTTGAAACTAAACAATTGAGGGTTCGTGACGACTCTGTTCCTATTAGTGTGATACATGAGAAGTCTTCATATCATGATATTTGTGCATTGATTGATGCCGAGCGTAAATATTATGAGCAAAAGCAAAGTGATATCAAATTGGATACAACCGAACAAGAAGAAGAGCAAATACTTAAGCCTACTAAACAATTAGATTCAAGTGTTGATCTTACTCAAAATAAGCTTGAACTCACGGAGAACCTTTCCCACTTACCAAATTTAACAAATATAACAACTGACAAATTAATCCCAGACCGCAATATTCCCACCTCTGCACCTAATAGTAGTTTATTAACAAGTTGTGAACCAGCACCGACTAAGCCAGGCAATGCAACTACAGAGGCGTCCAGCCTACCACCCACCTTTAATTACTCCTGTTATGAGATACCAGCATACGATCTTTCGTTAATGAGCCAAGCAGAAAGGAATTATTATTTATTCCTAAATTCCCCGATCATCGAACCCACCATAATTGAGAAGATGTCTGATGAGCCCACAACTATCAGGGAAGACGAAGTAGAATCTAAAGGTGAAAAATTGGATGGAGATGTGCAAGAAGAAGGTAAGAGTAATATCGTTCCACAGTTAAAGGAAAATTTGGTTGAATTGCAATTTGTGCAAGACAAAAAGCAGGAAATAATCAAATTAAAAGAAGATACAGATAAGAGTAGCTCGGTGGACATAAAAATATCGGTAACTGAAGGTAAGCTAGACGATCAGCTTTCTGTTTTAGATGTAAGACCACTTGAAGAAGCAATTGATAAACAAGCGAAAGAAGCTCAAATACCCGAAAAGGTCACTGAGCCAACACCACTAAAAGTAGATTTAGATAAGAAAAAATCAGTGTATGCCGGACTTCCTATCGATGAATCATCCTCGACATGGATGGACGTTTTAGATGAGCCTATGACTTTATCCGATGATGAACCCGAAATTGATGTCAAACCTATTTCTGATCAAACAGAACCCCAGATTCAAATAAGTGCTAACACTGTTGAACCACAAAAATTAGCAATTAAATTTGAAGGTGCTTCTGATCAGATTAATCTCCCTACTAAGATTGTGGAAATACAACAGAAATCGCCACAACCTACTGTTGTTGAAAAGGTTATTCAGACGCTGGAACCAATCCATAAAAAGGCGATAGATACACAACAGAAAATTGTGGAGTTCTTCACTGTTGAGAAAAATTTGGAAGCTCCTAAAGAACCAGTTAAACCCCAGGAAGTAATTAATACACCGAAGCCTGCATATGCGGGTTTACCTGTCGATGAAACATCTTTAGACTGGATGAACGTTCTTGATGAACCAATAGTTTTATCAGACGATGAACCCGAAATCACCAAACCTATCGTCGATCAAAAACAACCCTTGACTCAAATTAGTACTACAATCGTTGAAACACAAAAGAAAACATCTGAAAAACAAGAAACTCCTGATCATATAGTGAAATCAGAACCACAAGAAAACTTGAAAGAACTTATAGGATCTGTTGTTTCCGAAATGTTTATGAAGCCACAAGAACCAATTTCCAGAAAAGCAATAGATATAAAACAAACGATTACTGATTTTATTACCGCTGAAAAAACTGTACCTGATGAAGAAGGAGTGGGTGCAACAAGTACTGTAAATCAACCAGAGTTAATATTCCAAATTAGTACCAAAACCGCTGAGGACCAAGAATCAAGACCCGAAGTAAAAGAAAGTCCTCTTCAGACTTTAGAATTAGTTCATGAAAAGGAAGAAAAATCAACAACAATAGAACCCATTGTTGTTGAAAAAGTTAAACAAGTACCAGAACCAACACCTGAAAAACCAAAAGATGAATTATTGAAATCGGCAGAACCAACTACTGTTGAGAAAAAACAACTTGATGAGCCTCCGAAGTTTGCCCAAGTACAAACAGAACCCCAACAAGTAGCAGATGTACCAAAGACTGTGTACGCTGGTCTTCCTGTCGACGAAACATCTTTAGACTGGATGAACGTTCTTGAAGAGCCTATGACATTTTCTGATGATGAACCGGAGGTCAGTGAAAAACTAGCCGTGGAACAAATAAAACCTGAACCCGAAACTGTTGTAGTGCATAAAGTAAATGAGGAAATTAAAGATATTGTTCAGACAGTGGAATTGGTTGCAGAAAAAGAAGATAAGCAACCAATACAATCTGCTAAAGCTGAGGAAGTTATTCCGGTAAAGGAAATACCAGCGACAAAAGATATAAAGCAAAAGGTTGTAGATTTCATTGCCACTGAGAAAACCGCCGAGGACCAAGTATCAAGACCGGAAGTAAAAGAAAGTCCTGTTCAGACTTTAGAATTAGTTCATGAAAAGGAAGAAAAATCTTTGGAACCCATTGTTGTTGAAAAAGTTAAACAAGTACTAGAACCAACGCCTGAAAAACCAAAAGATGAACTATTAAAATCGGCAGAACCAACTACTGTTGAGAAAAAACAACTTGATGAGCCTCCGAAGTTTGCCCAAGTACAAACAGAACCCCAACAAGTAGCAGATGTACCAAAGACTGTGTACGCTGGTCTTCCTGTCGACGAAACATCTTTAGACTGGATGAATGTTCTTGATGAACCAATAGTTTTATCAGACGATGAACCCGAAATCACCAAACCTATCGTCGATCAAAAACAACCCTTCACTCAAATTAGTACTACAATCTTGGAAACACAAAAAATAACATCTGAAAAACAAGAAACTCCTGATCATATAGTGAAATCAGAACCAGAAGAAAACTTGAAAGAACTTATAGGATCTGTTGTTTCTGAAATGTTTATGAAGCCACAAGAACCAATATCCAGAAAAGCAATAGATATAAAACAAACGATTACTGATTTTTTTACCGCTGAGAAAACTGTACCTGATGAAGAAGTCGGTACAATAAGTACTGTAAATCAACCAGAGTTAATATTCCAAATTAGTACCAAAACCGCTGAGGACCAAGAATCAAGACCCGAAGTAAAAGAAAGTCCTCTTCAGACTTTAGAATTAGTTCATGAAAAGGAAGAAAAATCAACAACAATAGAACCCATTGTTGTTGAGGAAGTTAGACAAGTACCAGAACCAACACCTGAAAAACCAAAAGATGAATTATTGAAATCGGCAGAGCCAACTACTGTTGAGAAAAAACAACTTGATGAGCCTCCGAAGTTTGTCCAGGTACAAACAGAATCCCAACAAGTAGCAGATGTACCAAAGACTGTGTACGCTGGTCTTCCTGTCGACGAAACATCTTTAGACTGGATGAATGTTCTTGAAGAGCCTATGGCATTCTCTGATGATGAACCGGAGGTTAGTGAAAAACTAACCGTGGAACAAATAAAACCCGAACCCGAAACTCTTGTAGTGCATAAAGTAATTGAGGAAATTAAAGATATTGTTCAGACAGTGGTTGCAGAAAAAGAAGATAAGCAACCAATACAACCTGCTAAAGTTGAGGAAGTTATTCCGGTAAAGGAAATACCAGCGACAAAAGATATAAAGCAAAAGGTTGTGGATTTCATTGCCACTGAGAAAACACTATCTGAATTTGTGGAACCTCCGAAAGAACATATAAAACCATTAGAATTTGTAGATACACCAAAACCGGCATATGCTGGTCTTCCTTTGGATGAATCATCTTTAGATTGGATGAACGTTCTTGATGAGCCTATAACTTTATCAGATGATGAACCTGACACCAGTCCTAGACCAATTGCAGATCAACCAGAACTTTTGATTCAAATAAAAACCGAAACAATTGAGGTACAGGCTTTAGAGCCCGGACGAGAAAAAGAAGAAAAATTGCCGCAACTTACTGTTGTCGAAGAAACTAAACAAAAAGCAATTCCTGCGGTCCCAGAAAAGCATGAAGATAATAAACCGGAGATTAATAAAAGTAAAGTCGTGGACCAGAAATTAACAGTTGAAACTAAAACTACGCCTGATCAAGTTAATTTGTCTAGTCAGATGGTGGAACCAGTTTCAAAAATACAAGAACCAACGAAATCAATTGTTATCGAAGATATTGTTCTAACAAAAGAACCAGTACTTGAAAAGGCAAAGGATATACAAGAGATGGTCTCGCAATTCATTATTGCTGAGAAGAATGTATCCGATAAACCGGTGGAACTTCCAAAAGTATTAGTAAAACCAGAGGAAGTTCAACAACAGCCTATAATTGAAACTAGTTCTAAAACAGTCGAGATTCAACAATTGCCATTTGTTGTTGAACAAGTTATTCAAACAATAGAAACATCGCCTGAAAAAACAGAAGATGAAAAGCAGAACCTCGCAGAACAAAAGCCATCAGAGCATGCAGAACAGAAACTTACGAAGAAGAAATCTGCAGAGAAGAAGAAGAAACATGCCGAGAAGAAACCTGCCGAACAGAAACCTGGCGAACAGAAACCTGCTGAACAGAAGCCTGAGCAGAAAAGTGAAGATCAAGAGCGTACAGAGCAAAAACCTGTACAGCAGAAGCGTGAAGAGCATAAGGTTGAAGAGCAGAAACCCGCAGAACACAAGCTTGAGCAACAAAAACCCACGGATAAGCCTGCAAAGAAAAAATCTACAGAGAAGAAATTAGTAGAACCAAAACTTGCGGAGAAGCCCATAGAACTTACTGAGCAGAAACCTGTAGAGAGTGCAGAGCAGAAACTTGTTGAACACAAGTTGGTACAGCAGATTTCTGTAGAGAAGCCTTCAGAATCAATAGGCACAAAAACACAATTATATGACAAACAAATAACTGAAGTACCCAAGCCTGCATACGTCGGTCTTCCTATTGACGAAACATCTTCCGACTGGATGAACGTTCTCGAAGAGCCAATGACTCTATCAGATGATGAACCCGAGATTGATGAAAAACCTGTTGCCACTCAAACGCAATCCAAAACTGTTGAAATACATAAGTTAACAATTGAAGCTAAGGGTGTAAATGATCCAGTTAATTTGTCTATACAAACTGTAGAACTAGTTCAAGAAAAAGAAGAGAAACCTCCTCAAGTTAATCTTGGGGAAAAGATTCTTCAGACACTAGAGCCGATCCGAGAAAAGGCAAAAGATATGCAGCAAATGGTAACAGATTTCATTACTGCTGAGAAAAAGATCGAACTTGTAAAACCCCTAGTAGAAAGAAATGAACCAAAGCCTGCATATGCTGGTCTTCCTGTCGATGAAACATCTTTGGATTGGATGAACGTTCTTGATGAACCAATGACCTTATCCGAAAGAAGTGCAAAACCTATTTTTGTTGAAACTCAGCCTTTAATTCAAGTCAATACTAAAATCATTGAGACACAAAAAGTAACATTTGAAGGTGTTCCTGAGAAATTAAACTTACCTTCTCAGGCAGTGGGGCTTAAACTTGAAGAAAAGGAAGAAAAGCCTATGCAAGGTATTGGTGCTGAAAATGTTACTCAAATAATACAACAACCTTGTAAAACAAAGCAAGATGACGAGCCGAAGCCTGTAGAGCAAAAATCCGCAGAGCAGAAAGTTCCAAAACGAAAATCTGAAAAGAAGAAGCCTACAGAGACGAAGTCTATAGAGAAGCCTGTAGAACAGAAGACTGCAAAGAAGAAGCCTGCAGAAGAAAAGCCTCTAGATCAGAGTCCAACAGAGCAAAAGCCTGCAGAGCAGAAACTTGAAGAAAGGAAGCCATCAGAAAGGGAGCCTACAGAGAAGAAGCCTGCAGAGAAGAAGCCTGCAGAGAAGAAGCCTGCAGACAAAAAGCCTGCAGACAAAAAGACTGAAGAGTATAGACTTGTTGAGAAGGAATCTGTAGAGAAGAAGCCTGCAGAAGAAAAGACTGAAGAGCAGAAGCCTACAGAGAAGAAGCCTGTAGAAAGGAAGTCTACACACAAGAAATCTGCAGAGAAGAAAACTGAAGACAAAAAACCAACAGAGGAAAAACCAATAATCGTAGAAACATCAATACCTGACGATTCTGAAGAATATGTCAAAACACAGAAGATGCCTGTTGCACCAAAGCCTGCATTCGTTGGTCTTCCTGTTGATGAAACATCTTTAGACTGGATGAACGTGCTTGATGAACCAATGATTTTATCAGATGATGAACCAGAGGTCAGTGCAAAACTGACTGTCGACCAACCAGAACCCTTAGTCAGCAAAGATACTGAAAAAGTTAAAGACAAAGTCGTTAAAGTTGTGTCAATTGAAACAACTCAAACACTTGAGCCTATACTTTTACCCATTCAGAAAAATAAAGATGAGCCTAGTTCTGTTTCCACCGATGATCAACACAGTATTAAAGAAGAAATAATCGATGAAGAACCAGACCTCAGTAGCAGTGAAGTTTCCATCGAAGTTGTTTCTATTTCTACGACTAAAGTGAGAACTGCAGGAGATAAGCCAATGGGAGATAAAACGGATCTGGCAGAAATTAAAGACAAGGAAACTGAAGAAATGCCAATAATTCAGTCAACAGTTTTGATGAAATTCCCTAAACAAGATTATAAGGACCAAACGCTTCAATTCATATCTTCAGAAAGAGGTACTAGTCCATTATCAGTTTCTCCGACATTCAAAGAAGTAACCGAACAAACTTCAGAGCAAAAAATACATAAACCAGTGGTTGAAGCAAGAGATCAGCAACAAGGTGAGGCTTTAAATAAAGATATTACATTCCACACTACCCCGAAAGAAAAGAAGGTAGAATTTGAGATAGTGCAAGATGTAGTGAAGCCTTCAAAACAAGACGTTGATGGAGAAAAATTGGTTATAGACACCTGGTCTAGTGTTTTGGAAGACGTTCCTTCTGATTTGAGTAAAAAAGAAATACAAAAACCAAAAGATAAGAAACCTATTGTCATTTCAAAGTTATCAGCAGATGCTCCCGAATTTCGTCCTTCAAGTCGTTTGGTACATGAAAATATACCTGAAATTTTAGAAGTAACTGAAAATAAAAATGTTACGATACAGATTAAACAGGAAGGTCCAATTCAATCGCTACCAAGTCAAAGTGAAGCAGTTACTAAAAAGGCACAGCCAACAGAACCTTTAGTACGGTTTGAAGAAAAGGAATCTAAACAATTACCTCAGCGTAGGAAGGAGAGTCCTGTTGTAGAAACCATTTCGGTGCAGGAAAATGTTGTCCAACTCCCACCTACGCCTGTCAGTGTTTGGAATATTGGAAAAGGTGATAAAACGTATGCTGAGGTGTTGTTTGGAGAGCGCGGAGAAATTGAAGCTCACGCGCAACCAATAGAAATTCAAAGACCTCAGCCTAAAAAGGTAAAGACTGTAAAACCGGAGAAGGATACTGAAAAACCGTTTAAACATGAAGAAGCTGTTGTAAAATTAGAAGAATTCGTTCCGAAAACAGAGGAAATTTCTAAACCCATTGAAGACGTGGCTGAAAAACCAAAAGAGAAGCAACCAACTAAAAAGAGTTCAAAGAAGCAAACTGAGGGAAAACCAAAACCATCGAAGAAAGACGTTATGGTTAAATCTGATGTGGAAGAGGTACCAAAAGTTGAAGTCAAAGAAGATGTTGTGGAAGATATCTCTGAAAAAGAAGTTGCACAAGAAGTTATTCCAATCGAAAAAGCGAAAGACGAACAAGTGGAAGAAACTAAACCAAAGTCGGATGGATTTTCATGGGCGGCCTTAGTTCGCAAGCCAGGTGAATGGATCGATGATATTTTGACAAGAAAACCGAAAACTGAGAAAAAAGATAGCTTACCTGAAGCGGAAAAACAAATCAAGGGTCCCAAGGTCAAGGAAATTAAGGAGCCATTAAAACCAGAATCAAAGGATAAGAAAAAGAAGAAATCTAAGAAAGAAAAGAAAGAAAATATTGACGTCTTTGATTCTGAAAGGGAACCAAAAGAACTGACCGAAAAGGAAACCGTAGACATTCCATTAACTAAGGAGAATATTCAAGAAACCAAGTCCGAATCTACTGAAAAGATAAGTGATCCATTCGAAATCACAGTTTCTTCAGAAGAATCAGAATCGGTTTATACAAGTGTATCTGATCCAGCAAAACCCTCTTGGGCCGAGATAGCTAGTCAAATAGACTCCTGGCAAGATTTACCTCCAAAGCAGCCAGAACCTCAACCTATTCTCAGAGTTGCCGATTCAGAAAAACAACTATTGAAGAAGGCAAAGAAAGCAGATAAACAAAAGAAGCAGATTAGGTTCAAGGATATTGAAAAAACGAGTCCAGAAAAAGAAATTGTAACTGAAAAACCTTCAATTTCATCAATTTCAGAAAAGCGTGTTACTATCGAAATAAAACAAGATCTACCTACTCAGGAGAAACAAATGTCTTGGGCTTCAATTGTGGAAACAACAGATCTGCCTGTTTCCCAAGAAACGCAGATATCTAGTACTGCAACTATAGATCTATCTCCGCCTGATCGCATTGAAGATAAACCAGAAATTAGTCAACCTATACAAACAGTGCCGAAGACCGAATCTAAAGAATTAAAGAAGAAACCAAAAGAAAAGAAAGTTCAGAAAGTGAAGCCTCTTCAAGAAACATCTGGCTTAGAGCAAAAAATCCAAAGCGAAAATCTGCCGATCGAGCAAAAGTCTGAACAACCCATTGCTCTTTCATGGGCTTCAATCATCTCGCAGTCTACTACTGAAGAGCCAGTCGGTACTGAGGAGGAAAAAGATAAAATCCAATCGACCTCACTGAAAGTTTCCAGAAAAGATAGTTTTGAAGATAATACACTAGATGATTTGTCTTGGGCTAGCTTTACAGAGAAACCGAAATTATCTTGGTCAGATCAGATTGCAATTGAAGACACTGACGACATTGAAGTAAATAAAAAGACTTACGAATTGCCAGCAACTCAATTTTTACCTGAAGAGTTCGTAAGCGAAGAAGTAATTGAAATCGAACTTCCGGATAATTCAAGTAACATTTCAACTATTATAGAGAGTGTTACGAGCAAGTTAGATTCACAAGAACCTGCAATTCCCAAATTAAGGGAAATTAAACCAGAAACTGGATTTGGATTAGATTCTCACCAAAAGCCAACTAGTATCTGTCTTGAGTTTATTAATCGAGAAATCGAAGCAGGAAGTAATACTGGGTTGCAGCAAGGAACACTTCCTGATGTTCCAAAGGAGATTACTACGGCTACAATAAAATCTGAAGTTAAACAGAGAGATATTGATACTATCTCCCAAGAACCATCTAAAAAAGTTAAAGAACCAGAAAGTTCTGTCGAAGTTTCTGCAGAAAAAGAAAAGAAGATTGATCAAATTCTTGAATCTAAAGTGATGCAAGCTGACAAACCGGTGGGATCTGCGGAAGTTCCTACAGAAAAAGAAACTAAGATTGAAAAGATACTTGAACCTAAAGTAGTGCAAGTTGACAAACCAATCCGTTCTGTGGAACTTCCTACAGAAAAAGAAAAGCAAATTGAGCAAATTTGTGAACCTAAAGTAGTCCAAGTCGAAAAACCGGTTAGTTCTGTGGAAGGTCTCGAGGGAACTGAGAAGAAGGAGAAGGAGCTTCGTGATTCTAAAGGTGCAAAGAAAAAGAAATTTGAAGATAAGAAGAAAAAGCCAACAGAAGATAAACAACTTTTAGCAAAAGAACCTCTTGTAGATGTAAAGCATGTCGAGCAGGCTGTTCAGTATCCAACTATTTGGACGACGGAAACTTATGCTGCTGTTCTGAAAGGTGTTGCAGATAATCGGAAAGAAGATGTTCAAGTAAAACGAATTTCTCCACCTCGAAAAGAGGTAACCTTAGAAAAACCAAGTAAAACAACTGAAAAGTTCCTTGAAAATGAGAAGGCTACAAGTCAATTACCAGTAGAAAAACATGAACAACAACAAGTTTCTGAACCTCAACATATTGAAGAGATCCATAGGGAAGAAATGGTAATTGAAAGCAAACCAATACCGCTTATTTCGATTGATCAAAGCGATGATTCAATTGCCGTGGAAAGTCCAGCCTTTATTGAACATCTATCTAAAAAAGAAAAGCGCAATCGTAGAAGGTCCAGATCACGATCAAGGTCAGCTCAAGATAGAGATAAAAAGAGTACCGTGCCAGATTCTTCTTTGAGAGAAGAAGACGAAAAGACGAAGAAGAAGTCTAAGAAGAATAAGGACAAAAAGGTTAAAAGCACAGAACTTACAGTAGAAGGAGTTAACATAGATATGCCTTCAAAAGAAGACACTTCACCAGATTCTGAACAAACCCGTGAAGCTAAAGAAGAGCAAAAAGAAAATGTTGTGCAGGTTCCTCAATCAGAAGAAATTCCAAAGCAGAAATCTTGGGCAGAGCTTACTATGGAAGACATTTCACCAATTGCTGAAAAAGAATCAACCTATGAGGAAGATAATAAATCCATTGATTTCGTTAAAATAGATCAACCTAAGAGTTGGGCAGATCTAACAATGGAAGAAGAGGATTGGTCTTTAGAATGGGAGGAAACCCCACCAACTAAAGAAATTTCTGTTGAAAAGGTCTTAGACACATCTCCAAAAGAAGAATTGAGAGATTCTACCGTGGTACAACCAGAACAAAGCAAATTAAGTGGTATGTCTTGGGCTTCTGTTGTTGGGCAATATATTCCAGATCAAAATACTCGCACAGAAAAGGAAGATACGGGCTCTACTGATACTCGGCAATCGCGGCGACAACAAAGACCGATAATAACTGTGCAGGAAGTCGAGGCACCTGAACCAATTGCGCAAGCTGACCCAGAAGGTTTCTTTGAGTACCTGACCAAGAAGTCTAAGCAACTGCGAAGAAGATCGCGGTCAAGATCGCAACAGCCAGAACCAGATGTAAAAGAGTCACCGCAAAAAATTGAAGTTGAAGAAAAGCCGGGTCCCAAAAAGAAGCAAAAGAAACCAAAACAAGCAAAGGTTAAAACTGATGATGGAAAACATTTGAAAGAAAAAGAAGAATCAGTACCAGTGCCCGACACAATGCATAAAGAGTCAGAAGAGGTATCAGAAACTGCTGATTATACAGATTCTGTGACAGAAACTGTCGAAGAAGATATGCGGCCTACAAAGCAAGAACAAACCCCAGTTGATACTGAAACTAAATCAAAGAAAAAGAAGAAGAAGAAAAATGTACAACAACTTGAAGATACTAACAAAAAACCAAGTAAAGGTATTGAAATTGCCACTGATTTAGTAGTAAAACCTCAACTTTCGCACGAGGAAGAGAAGAGTACTTCTAAAAAAGAAGATACCACACTAGTGGAAGTTGATGCTTTGGAAAAATTAACTGAAGCCGTAGGTCAAATAGCTCAAGTTTTGGTTAAAACACAGGATGATTTAATTTCAAAAGATAAAATTCCTTCCAGGGATGCAACCACGGTTGATACTAAACCAGGAGAAGATCAAGTTGAGGTGTCAGAACACTTAATTGTTTGGAGCAATATCGATAAATCCAGCGTTATACCTTCTGTTGAAAATGCTACCATGCAAGTTGGTCAAGTTGCCATTAACGAGCAATCTAAGCCTAAAGAGTCGGTTTCAATTAAGAAAGAAAAATCTGTCGAGATGGGTGAAGTTGCCATTAGTGAAGAAGTACCTGTTGATTTGTACCAAGTCACAATCAAGGAGCAAGTTGAGCCGACAGCACCGGTTCCAACTGTACAAGAAAAACCTGATGATTTGGTACAAATTATTGTCAGTGAAGAAAAACCAGCTGAGGTAGTACATGTTACTTTCAAGGAGCAACTCGAACCTAAGCAGCTTCCTTTGACCGAAGAAGAAAAACCTTTGGAGGTAGGACATGTTGTTAGTGAAGAAAAGCCTGTTGAGATTGTTGAGCAAATTATAAAGGAATCTGTTCCAATCAAAAAAGAAAAGGCTATGGAAGTTACTATCAAGGAGCAATTTATACCTCAGGAACCGACTATAATCAAAGAAGCTAAGCCTGATGAGTTAGATCAATCAGTTAAAGATAAGCCTGCTGAGATCCTGCAAATTACACTTAAGGAGCAGCCCGAAGCTAAGCAACCAATTCTAACTGAGAAAGAAGCGTCTTTGACGGTTGAAAATATCGTTATCAGTGAACAACAACCGGCTCAGGTGACGCAAGTTATAGGCCAAGCTACTTTCATTGAAGAAAAGCCTGTTGAAGTGTTCAAAGTTATTGATAAAGAGGAACCTAAACCTAAAGAATTAGTTTCTACTAAGGAGGAAAACATTGTTGAGGTCTTCCCAGTTACTACCAAGGACCAACATGAATCTAAACAACAAGCTCCAGCAAAAGAGGAAAAATCCTTTGAAGTTGCGGAAGTTTTTATCAGCGAAGAAAAACCTGCTGAGATTATACATATCTCCTTTAAGGAACAAACTGATCAAAAACAACCAACTCCTATAAAGCAAAAAGAGCCTATGAAGCAAGATCAACTCACCAAGCCTGAAACTGAAGAAGGTCAAATTGAAGTGTCAGAGCATTTAATTGTTTGGAGTAATGTAGATAAGTCCAGCGTAATACCCGCAGTTGCAAATACTTCCAAGCAAATAAGCCAACAAACAAAAACTAAGGAACTAGCTCCACCCGAGAAAGAAAAGCCTGTGGAGGTAGCCCAGGTTACTATTACTGCAGAAAAACCTGTTGAAGCTTCTATCAAAGAGCAACTAGAACCTAAGGCACCAACTCCAGTTAAGGAAGAAGAGCCTGCTGAGATATTCCAAGTTACTATCAAAGAGACGCTTACACCTAAAGAAACGACTCCAACTAAGAAAGAAAAGTCAGAGATAGTTAGCCAATTTGTTACTACTGAAGAAACGCCTGTTGAAGAAACCACTGTAAAGGAATCTGTTTCAGCTAAAAAAGAGAAGCCTGTGGAGGTATCCCAGGTTGTTATTACTGCAGAAAAACCTGTTGAAGCAGTACAAACTTCTATCAAAGAGCAACCAGAACCTAAGGCACCAACTCCAGTTAAGGAAGAAGAACCTGCTGAGATATTCCAAGTTACTATCAAAGAGACGCTTACACCTAAAGAAACGACTCCAACTAAGAAAGAAAAGTCAGAGATAGTTAGCCAATTTGTTACCACTGAAGAAGCGCCTGTTGAAGTTGTTGAAGAAACCATTGTAAAGGAATCTGTTCCAGTTAAAAAAGAAAAGGCTGTGGAAGTGATTCCAGTTGCTATCACGGAACAACCTACACCTAAAGAAATACCTGAGGTAATAAGCCAATTTGTTGTCAGTGAAGAAAAGCCTGTTGAGCCAGATACACAGAAAAAGCCGGCTCCAACCAAGGAAGAAAAATCTGAGGTAGTCAGTAAATTGGTTACTAGTGAAGAAAGCCCCGTTGGGGTCCTTCAACTTACTACCAAGGTGCAGCCAGAAGCAACTACAACGGCTCCAACCAAGGAAACAAAATCTGTTGAGATTGTTCAAGTTACTATCAAGGAAAAAACTCAGCAATTAGTTCCATCAGAGGAAGAAGTGCCTGCGAAGGTACTACCAGTTCTAGATGTCGAATATGAAAATATTGAAGATGATTTTGTAATTGTTGATCCGCAAGAAATTGCTAATATCAATCATCAGATATTCCTTTCAAATCTTCAAATGGATTCAAATATTTGGCTGAACCAGCGTGACTACTGCGATACTGAAAGAAAATGGGTTCTCTCTAAGTTAATTCCAGTAGAAGTTAGTCAAACTGCAGAAATTTATGATGAAGTATTAGATAAAGAAGAAAAAGTTTGTGAAGAAATTCCGGATAAACATACACTTGAATTACAAGAACAGCAATTGCCTGAATATGTTTCAAGAACATTGGAAAGTTGTCTGAATGAAGAATTTATAGATGGGTCATATTGGGTTAATCGTCACGATTATATCGAGGCAGAAAAACGATATTATCTCTATCTTACATCACTTGCAGTTCAACAAGACGTTGAGAAAACTGAAAATATCGAGTGGGATTTCGATGATAAAGATGATTATGATCCTGGCACCGGTTCGGGTGGAAAAACATCTCCTACTATTTTGCCAGAAAATAAAAGTGATAATAATTATTTATCATGTGGCTCACAGTACATGGCAGCAGATTTGCCTGGTGGTCTTGGGCATTGGCGAGATCAAAGTACTTACCTCGCTGAAGCTACTAACGAAACCGATGATCGCGACATAAATTCCCCGCAATATGTTAACAATTCCTTAAATATCCCTCCAGTGTTGGTATCCACTCCTTCCTCTAGCACGAACATAGCACAGTCAGCAGCAGCAACAACGACGACACAGCCTACTGAAGCTAAGCGCACCGAAGGTCTCAACAAGCAGAAGGTGATAAGCCTTAATTCTTTATTGTTTGTGTGTTTTATAATCGTGTCAGCATATTTATCCTTGTTGTTTTTCAAAAACTAACACAATATTTATACCTAATGTCCTTGTCCACTAAAGCAACTAAAACTTTTTCTTATGCGTAACAAATTCACCTTTCAATTAAATTACTTTCAATTGATGATCTGCTGCTGTCTCGCCTTGAGACGGAAATACATTGAACTAGCCGAAAATAGAGTAAAGCATTTTATAAAATTGCATTCGAGTATCTGATTGCAGAGCAGTTCTTAAGAAAGGGCCGCTTAGCATCGATTCGTTTCGGTTAGTTTGCTTTTACGAATAAATTCATTGTTTTGAAAGTAATATTGTGATTTTCATCTCTAAATTCATTATTGGCTATTTCAATGATTATATTGCATGCTTTGGAAGATTTCGTTATTTCTTTATCTTTTTATGCTTTACCATTTATTCGGAAATGTGCCCGTGAGATTGTTCTACAAAAATTGTTCGCAGTTCTTTTCATAACTTTGGCTGTTCACTTATATATTTTTTTTAATTGTTTTCAATTGTTAATATAATGATTTTGTTAATAATACCATATAGGAAATGTTGTCGCAAGAAATTGATGACTTGCTTCAAGCGCTTACCGTTGCTGAGGAAGGCATTGGCAATTTGCCAAAGGGCAGTCTTGAAAATATGCTTCAAGGTCTTAAGGTAAGATATTATTTTGAATATATTTCTTGCTGTTATGGTCATTCACTAACTAGCACTGCAATTTCATTCAGGACTTTTCTCAAAATTTAAATTTCCTCCCTATACTCGACCTGATAGCGATAGTTGTAAGACACAAAGGAGTCTTATTTTAATGCAAACATAAAAACAATTATTTATTATTTATTAGTGTGTATTGCATATATTGCATTATTAAAATAACTTTAATACTTTTATGATTTGTTTAAAATAAGACTGTGCTATGCGTATGCCTCAAACAACTAGAGTTCAGTGAAATACTAAGTTTTCATAATTTTACAGCTTATAGTGGAGAACCTTAGATTGCATAAGAAAGAAGTTGATCGTCTAATGGATGTCAAAAGAAGTCTTCCCGTGGATGTCGCAACTGAAAGATTGCTGCAAGGTCTAGACGACCGTGTAGAATTCCTATTGCTACGCGCCGGACAAGGTGTTGGAATGGTAGAGGTTCGTACAAAACATTTAATAAATGTATACTACTGGAATTCGTTTATAATATTCATCAGGCAGTGTGGTCTATAATATAAAATGATCACTTTGAAAAATTTACCAAATATTGGTAAAAATCTAAATATTAAAAGTGATGTGTGGAATTGCGCGAAAAATATTTATTATTTGAAAAACCTTGTATGACCGAATATATATTTTTTTCAGTTTAACTCTTGTATTTAATAAAATTGGAGAACATTTATACATTATGTAGTCATTCAACCTGGTATATGTGACCGATCGATAAATACATATAAAGTTACCACTTCGAAAGATGGATCGCAACTTTTTGTAATTTTTTGTAATTGAGTTGGAGAAGACGTCGAGTCAAATCCATTTAAAACCTTTCCAGTGTGCGGCAGATTCATTGAAAACTCGACAATTCCTATGATGTGAATTTGAGGGATCATATACACTTTGAACGCTTGAAAATACGACCGGATTTTAAAAAATCAAATCTTTTTAATTAAGGCTTTGTGCAATATAGTTTCATATTTTTGTGATAGGTGAATATCCTATACTATGATTTTGAATAGAAAAAAAATCGGTGTCATAAAAGAAATATCGTTTTTTAAAATAGCCCCAATTTTCAAGCTCTCAAAGTCTATAGGATGAAAAATTGGCATTCAAAGACATAATGAAAAATTGGCGCATATTTCAAATTTAATTCAACTACAGTTGCTTTATTTTATTGGATATTAAGGTTCTTATATTTTTTCTTAAAGAGCTTTTTAAACAAGACACAGAGTGCTTAATATAAATTGATCAAGTTCAATGACCACATATTATAAGATTTTGTTTTTCAAACATATTATGAATTCATTATTATATGTTATTATCTCAATTTCTCTCCTGGTTTTTATCGTAAAATTTGTATGTATTAATTCACTAAACTGTTATTTAATTTTTGTTTTCATATGAAAAATAATATTTTACAAATGCAAATTAAGGACAAATATGTTAATATCATATGGTTCAAAAAGTAGTTCAAATACAGTTTCAAGTAAAAATTAAATGATTATGTTGTAACTTACAGAGTGCAATAATTGCCCAAAGAAATCGTCAACTGGAAATCGAAAGCTATCAAACCCACTTGAGCGAAATGGAACTTTGGCTAAATACAACAATTGGACAATTAAAAACTTTTGAGGAATTACAACAAAATGAAAAAGAACTGAATGCACAACTTGTTCTTAGTCATGAATTACTGGAGAGTATGAAGGAAAAGGAAAAATCCCTGACGGAACTATTAGCGAAAACTAAATCCCTTGAACAATATCCCGACGTAAAGGACTTGGCAGTTTCTTTATCAGCCCATCTTATTGCAGTCATTGAATTATTCCGAATTCAGTCTCTGGCAATACGCGATCGAATACCCGTAATAGAAACAATGATTGCCAATTATAAAGATACTAAAATAGATGAAAAGACTGTAACGATTCAACAAGAGGCAGAACCGCATAGTGTTGCGTCTACAATTGATTCAAGTTCTATGCCAGAAGAAGAAGCGGGTGAACCCCGGATTGTCGCTGAAGCAACTCAAACAAGTTGGAGTCTTACAGCTCCTGTAGAAGTAAAGAAGCCAGATGTAGTGGAAGTAGAGGCTCAGACAAGCTTCCCTCTGCACGAAGCTCCACCTGAAGTTGAGGCTGTTGATATGTCCGTTCAAACACTAAAGGAACGGAAACCAACAGAAAACATATCAGTTGTACAAAAAGTGCAGCTCGGAGCCGAAACAATACAAATCGACCGAAGTCTTAATATCGATGATCCTGAAAAGGACAAAGATGTTTTCGTAGAAGCCAGATATCATCACCTTCCTCGCGAAGATGTTTCAAGGGCAACGGAACTTGTTCTCAAAAATATTCCAGAGTCTTTTGAAACCACGTTTATTGAACCAGACCAATCTACTACCGAAGTTATGGTGGATCCTGATGGAACAAAGCGTATTATTGTGAAAAAAGTATCTCGAACACGTCATGAAATTGTTCACAAAACAATTACAGAATTGCCACCAAAAACTATAATTGTGACTAAAGAAGGCCATGAAGCAATAAAGCCTGGAACTTCAGAGCCAAAGGCGATAGTAACCAGTGAAAGTAAATACGAAGTAACTGAGTTACCACCAGAAAGGATTGTTATGCAGGAAATTAAAGAAACGACTCCTCCGCGTCAAGTTGTAACTGGTTTTACAGATATTGAGTCTGGTATTAGTACAACTGTACAACAAGTTAGTCGAAAAATAATAAGGAAAATAAGAAAGATCATCAAACGAGTGGTTATAATCGATGGTAAAGAACATGTAACAGAAGAAGTGGTTGAAGAACCAGAAGAGGTCGAAGTCATTGAAGAAGAACTACCGCCAAAAGTTAACGTAAACATAATCCGAATGATAAACGGAAAAGTAGTTTCAGAAGAAGAATATGCTCGGATAATGCAGCAGGCAGAGGGGCCAGAACTCCAAATAGAGGAGGTAGAGTCTACGATAAGTAAACCTATTTCTGAAGAAATGAGAATAACCTCAGAAATTGTGGCCAAACCTGCGATTGAAGAACTTAAGGTGAAGGAAGGTGTTGAAGAAACACAGCAACAGGTATTACAATTTGTCACAGCACCAGTAGAGTTGACGTTTGATAAAGCACCTGAAGTAGATGTAATCGATACCGCTTCTACTAATGTTACAGAAATAGCTCTAAAAGAAAGGCCAAGCATACAAGATGAAGATCGCGTAGTTGAGAGAGCCCCTGAGAAAACAACAACTGAGGTTACATTGAGCGATGTTTCTGATATTTGGCCGATTGAGCACCATCTTCAGCCTACAGTAATTGAATTTTCTGACCATCAAGAAAAACTAGAAGCCATTGTCACGGAACCATGCGATGAACTTCCAAAAGAAGAACAAAAAGTTATTGAACAAGTGCAAGCCATATGGCCAGAGAGTGAACTTACAGGTAATGGTATTAATTTAGTTTCTTATCAATTCGACCAACCCAAAGAACAAAAAGCAGAGATCGTATCTGAGGAAATCGCAGAAAAACCTATACAACCGAAAGAAGATACATCAATTGTACCTACAACTGCAATCAGTGAAAAATTGGAAGAAAAACCAATTGCTGCTCCAAGTTCAGTTCCAACAGAACTTGTGAAACCAGAAGTTTTGCAGCCAGATCAAACTAAACGGCCAGATATTGAGAAGAAAGATCCGATTGAACAAAAATTAGACATTGATAAGCCACTTGGTATTCAAACTGTAACTCAACTTTTTATTGAAAGTGAATCAAAGCCGCAAATGAAAGTAATTACAGTAACCGCTCCCACAAAAGACCACAGCGCTGAGAGTGTTCTCACAGTTAAGATGCAAACGTCTGAAGAAAGTAAGGTCAATGTAAATATTATAGAAGAAGGTCAACCCAAGGATGTCATCGAGAGTACCCCTGGTACTGATGTTGAGGTAGAAGACATTTCACAGCATCGGAAAAGGAAAAAACGAAAAGATAGTGAAATACCAGAACGCATTGAAATTGAATCAAAACCTGAAGAAATTGAAGCTCTCTCTGCACCTGAATCGCTTGAAAGTGTTCAATCTGAGACACCGACATTAAAGGAGGAAACTAGTGCAAGCGAAATACCTTTGGATGTTTCGTCAGCTCATTTGACTGTTTCAGATGAAAGACCTACGGAAGGAACTGGCTATGAAGGTGAAGATAGGACCTCAGGCACTGATAAGGATCAGGCTAAAAAGAGTAGAAAGAGGAAGAAGAAGCAACCAATTAAGTTCAAAGAAGATGATGAGTCTCATGTTCCAGTTTCATCGGAAGAATCAAGAGATCGCGATTCTACCGATATTAGCATTGATGACCCGGATAAAATTCATGAAGAAAAAGTAGAAGAACTTAGCCTTGAAGGTACCTACTCAAGTATATCCGTGGAAGAGCCTGTGAAAATAATTGAAGAAGCTCTACTTTCACCTGATTCTGATTCCCCAAGGCCAGTAGCAACGGAACTCGTAATACCGAAAGAGGTCCTTGAAGTGGCTTACGTAGAAGATGAAGAACAACAAACAACTCCTCGTTCTGAATCGCCCGTAGAAGAAATTCCTGTAATACAAACCGAGCAACGCTCTATGCAAACATCGCCAGAACATCATCCTATAGCAGATATGTCGCAGCAAACTAGCATAGAAATAGTGCCTGAGGTTCTCGAAGAAGAGGTCCAAACAATCATCGATCAAGCAAATATTGAAGTACAAACTACTCCTAGAGAAGAACAAATTGACGAATCAAAACCAGAGCCAGTAGAAGTAGTGTCCGAAGAAATTCAAACTGATGAAATTGTTATACCAAGTATGGAACAAGGAACTCAAGAAGCACCCGAAACCGAAGAGATTTCAAGTCAAGCTGTTGTTGTGACTATGGAAAAAGAGTTACAAACTTCTCCTACGGGTTCTCCAAGTAAAAAACCAGAAGAAATTGTTTCTTCAGGAGATGTGGCTGTTCCTGTATTACAAGATGTCATCAGTGAAATTATCAAGGATTTACCAGCTGAACCTGAAAAGAAAATTTCAACTGAAGATAAACAGTCTTCCACTGAAGCAGTGATAACAGCCGATTCACAAGCGCAAACATCGCCTCGTACTACTATTGAAGAGGACTCTTCAATTTCTACTTCAACTTCAATCGAACCGTATGACATTGAAATTCAGGCAGTATTAACTCTTCCAACTACAGAGAAAGATCCAAGCCAAGAGCCTTTAGTATTTGAATATACAAAGACGGTTGAATTGCCTCCTGTTGAAAAAGACAAAAAAGGCGTTAAACCGAAGAAGGAAAGGCAATTGCCGGATGTTAATGTTAGCGTTGAAATCGATAGATCACTTTTACCTGGTTCTAAAATTACAGCCACACAAGACTTTTTGGAATCGGAAGCTAAACATTCTGCTGCAAGTCTTCCGAAGGCAAAAGAAAGCGCTTCAGAGCCCGTAGAATACACTATAACAAAAACTACAATTCTCGAGCCATGTCCTGCAGAAAGAACACCTGGTCCTAATATTATTGGAATTGAGCAGGACAAAACGATCATATCTATGAAGCCACCAAAGTCGCGACCAACATCGTCAGTTATGATAGAGGAAGTTGTGTCACCAACGGAGATCTTTGATACACCTTTGACTCCAGGACCCGAAAAAGACCAGGTCTATGTGACTGAAAGTGTGTGGCCTGCAGTTTTCCAAGCTTCTGCAGCCAAACCCTCTACACAAGAACCCATCGAAGTTGGATCAATTCCTCACTTCCCGAGTCACAAAGCTGCGGTGTGGGTTCAAGCAAATAATGCAATTGGTGGACGCATGCAGCATTTGGCAAATATCAAAAAACCAAAATCCCTTAGCAATGTTCTGCATCTAGCCACTCTGAGCGAAGAAGTTACTGAAGAACCTTTAGAGAACAGAATTCAAGCGGTTTCGAACAATCTGCATGAACTGGAAGGAGCAATTCAGCACCGAGACGGTGAAGTTATTCAAAGTACGGTTCTCGTAATTCTTGAGAAAGTATCGATTTGGGTCAAAACTATTGAATATCGCGTTTACTTGATACGCCAGCAATCTAGCGATGGTCCTAGTGAAGAAAAAATTAATAATTATGACCAATTGCAAAAAGAGATTTCAATTATAAAAGAAAACGTTGAAAATCTTGAGAAGGGTGTTCAAAAAGCTGATTCTGTAATCGGTCCGGATGATCTCAAGCAAATGCAGAGCTGCGTTAAAACTTTGAAAGAACATCTAAATGCAGTCGAAGGTGTTACCGCTGAAAGTGCGGATCAAGATGAAAATGACTTGAAGAGGTGGAATGAATTCTTGATTCAGGTGGAGAAGAATATTGTGTTTTTGAATGATTTACAAGATCGATATGAAGAAATATTAACCCAAGATGGCACTATTGAAAATAAGCTGGGTAACTTAGATCATCTAGAACAAGAAAATCGCGATCAAATGTTTGAATTATCGAAAATAATGAGCTTAGCTAGAACATTTTTGAGAGATTTTCCAGGGAAAAAGATACCAGATGATATCTATTCTGCCCATGAGGCAAGTAAAAATCTTGAGAATAGCATCATCCTAGAAAGAGACCGTCTACTACAACTGCAATCCTTAGGTGAAGAATACGAACAAATGCTAAAGGACTTTGCAAATATAAGCCTTTTAGCTGATAAGTTAGTTGATGGTCCGATTGTGTCCAGTTCGTTGGAAAAATTACATGAAGAAATGCAGAAACATCGCAAATTCTTTGTTAATCTAAGCCACTGTCGTGCCATTCTGGAATCGCTTGAAGATAATATCGATCAAGAGACGAAAGAAAAGCACGCAGACCTGCACAAAGATTTGTACCACCGCGCTACGCACATCTTGGAGAAAGCAGCTGAACGAGCTCAAAGATTAGCCCTTGCTGCATCTAGATGGACTGTTTTGGAGAAAGGAATGAAGGATGAATGCCAATGGCTTCAGGTGGCTCAGCAAAGGGTCCCTGACCTCTCTAGCGTCACTTCAGCTGATTACGATCAATATATCGCCCTTTACCAATCCCTAAATGCAGACATTACTCATCACTATGCGAAAATGTTGCAATTTTCGAATATTGCAAATAGATTGCAAGAACTTGTGGATGCACCAAACTTGGTTGAGGAGACCAACGATCGATTGATTCTCCTTCTTAAGCTCCGCGAAGAAGTTGCAGGGTATTTACATCGCCTGCTCTTGTTCCGTGAAACTTGGAGTCAATACGAACAGATGACTGATAAATTAGAGTTTTGGATTAAAGAAGCAGAACATGAATTACAACAAATTAAAATCCCACAAGATCCAAGGGAACAACCAATTGAACATATGCGCCAATTTTGGGAAGTAAAAGCACAATTTGAAATGCACAACAATATTCGAACTGATGCTGGAGGTGCATTCCAAAAATCTCTTCAAATAATTCCTCTTGCTGATGAAATGTTACAGCGACAATTTCATGCCCAGTTAGAGGATCGTTGGATGACGGTGGCGAGAAAAATAAATGGTATTCAAAATGAGATCATAAACAGTATTTCCTCCCAAGATGTTCCAGTTGGTGAAAAATTGATATTACTTCAACGTGAATTGGAAGAAATACACCAAGCAATAACAAGTACCAGAGGAGTAATTAAGAACGAGGACGAGCTCAGCTTGTATATTCAGAGAATTCAAGTTTTGAGCAGTCGTGTGGGAATCATTGGCAATGAGCTTGGTAAAATTGGTCTTCAGAGCTCATTAGAGCCGGAAAAGATCGGTGAACTCTTCAATCTATCACACAAGATTTCACAATATATCACCGAAGAGCTGGAGGGAGCAAATCTCCTAAAGGAGCGCCTTATTGCAATTCAGGAAGGAATCAACTCCGTACGCAAGACCCAGGGAAAATTAGCAATTATTTTAGATGATTGTGAATCAACTGAAAAAATGGGAAGTGCTGCTGTCGAAAAGGCACTTTTAGATTGCCAAGAAGTAACTGAAGAATTAATAACACAATGGCAAGAAATTATGCAAATTCGGCAGCTTTTACACACCTTACCTATGAGGCTAAGAATTTCGGTTTCGCCAGTTAAACTTGAAAGAGACATTTCTCAACTTCAAGATGAGCACGCTTTCTTGGAAACTCGCTGTAGCAATATCACAGGACTGTTGAGGAATAGATTGGCGTTGTGGAAGAGATACGAAAGGCAGTTGGAACTGGTCCATGAATCAGTTCAGGAGACCGAATTTATGATGGAACTACTCAAAGTACATGGACAAGTGGACTATGACCGCCTGAAGAAAGCCACTGAAAGACTTGAGGTAAGTTTGTTATAATTTTAAAATTAATAATCTTAATTGAAGGGTCCATTGTTATCAGCTAATGTGTTCGTTTTGTACGAAGTGCATAGAATATTAAAACAAAAATTTGATTTATCGGTTAGGTCTGTAATCTTCTATAAATATTCGTTCTGCTGAAGGAACAAACTCTGAGAAGGAAAAAGTTGCTTCTCATGATTTCGGTGCTAAAGAGTCTTTTGTTAGTGGGAATAATTGATTTTCCGGGGCTGCCCCACTTCAGCGAAACAAACGTCGAATATGGACTATGGCTATCGATATATACGCTCCTGAGTGGAAGGGCAATTACTTTCACGAGCAAATTCCTTCATAGTGGCTCTAGAAATTCCTAAACTTACTCTTCCGTTCCAGTGCAATGGCTGTTTTGCTAAATATTGTTGATGTTTAGTAGGGAATTGAGGTCAGAATTAAAATTAGCACAGATCTCTCGTACCATCTTCGCGCGGCCAGAGCAAATTTCATTCGCACTTCCCCTTTATTCGCCAGGATGTAATTAGAAGTTTAGTTCTAGTTCAGCCTGTGCAAAATGCAGGCGAAGATAATTGCATCGTCCGACTCATGAGTGTATTTCTGTTTATCTGAGGTGTTTATTGTGTAAGTTGATAACGTTTTCTTAAGGGATTTATTTTTATTTTTATTACTCACAAAAACGAAAATGGGATGGGATTTATGATTTACATGTTTATGATTGTATTTTCAGGGATTATCCGATGATCTTCAAAGTCGTGAGTCACTGCTTGAGGAGCTGAAACTTTCTGCTAGGCCTCTCATTGAGACGTGTGATGGCACAGTGGTTGAGCAGATAGAAGCAGCTGTTCAAGAAGTATTAACAGTCTGGAATGAAACTTGTGATAATCTTCATAGTCTTTGCGATAAATATCAACGTGCTGTCCAACTCTGGGAACAATATCGCCAAGCCTCTGACGCTGTTAAACAGTGGACTGATGAACAAATGGAAAGTTTGGATTCCTTGAGTCAGCCCTCGGATGCGGTGGAGAGTTTAAAGGTAAGCAAAACGTTATTTATTTTTCTTGTTATTAAATTTATCATCAGGTTGAATATCAAAACGGGTGGATAAATCGAACTATTTTTAAACAGTGTTGCATCTTCTAGTATTTGAAGTAAAGTGGTATGGACAGAAAAGTATAATTTTAGAATGAACTGGACAATGCAATCGCTTGATTGCTGCGCCGATAAATATAGAGCGAACTGCAGACTCGTTGGAAGGAAAGATTCTGTGCATTTAGATAATTCTTGGCACGGCTTTAACAGGAATACATTAATGAAAAAGGCAAATAAAAGCACATGTGAATAGTTTTGTTTTAGTTCAATAACATCAATAAAATCCATTCAGTTCTGAGAATAGACTTGTTGAAACTAATTGTATTTCCTATAAAATCAAATGCCTTTACGTGACCAAAATAAAATTATATCCGTATGTTTTATTTAGTGAAAAAGTGATTTGTTTTGTTTGAGATTTGTTTCTTCCATAGGAACGATTAATTTATTTTTCGTGTTAAGTGCTTCTGTTAAAAACTGCAGTTTTCTATTTTGCAATTAAAAACTCAATATGTTTGATCTAATATGACGACAAGGAAATATTAGATTTTTTTTCAAAGTAACGTACACTGCAAATCAATGTGAAACTTTATTAATTTATTCTTTAAAAGTATGTTTTCGTTTTTTAAAAAAAAAACCTAAATTTTCTATGGAAAAATGCCAGTTGAATAAACAATACCAGTTGAATAAAAATTGACTATTACGGGTATATTATTAATAATATGTCTACAAGCTTAATGAAAAAAAATGTTTAGGAAAACGTGTTCTCAATTTTCCATGATCATAAAAATATATATAAATGTGCGAAATATACGTCGGCTAAAATTTCGACGTCGAAATCCAATGCCTAGTTTATATATAATAAATAGCCAAATATTTACTATAATTTGTTCCGGAGTTTATTTCCAACGTAATTATAATTTTTTTAGAATTTGAATATTTACGTTGCAATTAATAATGGGAGTTACTAATTGCATTATCGATTCTATAATGAAAAATTTCTTAAGATTTGATTTATTTTTCATTCTTTGAGTGGGTGGGTGAGTTATAAGATTTAGGGTTAAAAATATGTTGCAATTGCTTTTTGAAAATAGTTCAGATCATATTTTAAAACGATTAAATTCCATCCATTTTTAGGTGCATTTTTTTGTTTATTTATTAACCGGTTTTTTTTTCTCAATTATAGATGTCAGAAGAATGTTTGGCAAAACAAAGCCAGCGTTTGTCTGAGTTGCGAGATATTGTTAGCCAAATAGCCACAGACGTTGGCCTCGATGCATCGAACTTACTTCAAAGTGAATTGGATGCCTTAGGACGACGTTTGCAGGATATTAGGGAATCTATAACAACTTTAGCAAATGTTGCCGAATGCCAAGCTATGGAGACGCAAGAAAGAAATGAAAATATCAATCAGGCGCGCGCCTACATTACCAATGTTCAACAGGTAATAATATGTCTTTCTTTAATTAAATAGTAAACTTAATATATGCATATTGCGTTGTTATAAGTTATAACTTAATTTGTAAATTTTAGGATGTTCTACGAGTTCCAACCAACCCTGCTGAAAGTGAAAATCAACTAATTGCATTGAGATCCCACCTTTTGACTCTATCAAAAACTGAGGAGCAGCTTAAAGAACTGCACGAGAAGAGCATTCAATCGGAAATAAAGGAGGAAACTTCTGTAATCGAAGTTCTTAAACTCTGGCAAAAGATTTTCCGTGAAACATTCCAAGAATACCATCGACTATCGTCCCGCCTAATTCGGGGACAAAGCAGCTCTGAGGCTGTTAAACTTTGGCATCAATACCTGCAACACGTTCAATCATTCTTATGCAGTTCTATGCCAGGAGACTATTCAAGTCTGAAGGAGTATCAACAGCTCTGTGAAGTGCACCAAAACCTCCTAACCAATCAGCAATCAGTTTTATCTCTGTATATTGATCAAGAAAATCCAGTTGATCCTGCTTTGACGGAACAATTGAAATTCTTGACAAATTTACATAATGAGACATTGTCCAGGATTATGGATCGTAACAGTGAGATTGAGACAAGATTGTCGGCATGGAACATTTATAGACTTGATTATGCTAATATACTTGAATGGCTGAAAGAATTCGAAAGAGAAAAATCACGTCTCCAACTTCGGTACATTCATGTTAAGAGGGTTCCGAAATTGAAGCAAAGGATAGAGGCACTTTTAGACAAAATCCCAATTGGAGAAAATATGTGTGCCTTATTAAAAGTACAGCAAAATAGCTTATCTGAATTCTGCGAAGATGCTCTAACTACATCAATTCGAATGGAGTGCGCATCTGCTAGCCAGCGAATTTCAAATCTTAAAGCAGCACTTGAGACTTGGAGGGATTTCCTTTTGCGCATACTTCAACTGTCTCAGTCGTACGATGCAAAAGTTAAATTTGTGCAAAAAGAATTCAGCCAAATTCAACATATCATTGATGATACGTCTGCGAACATGCCTAGCAATACAAATTCCATCCAAGATCGTTTGGGCGTCTTGCGAAATCAAAGGATTAAGCTATCTGGAATTACATCTGAGCTGGAAAATTTGAACGTTATTCAAGAAGAACTGAAGGAGTGCATCAGTCCGTTTGATATGAAATCTATAAGACAAATGGTGTGGATCTTATGGCAACAACATACCGATCTAGATGTCCAACTTTCAAATTTGTTGAGGACGATAGAAGAGCGACTATCATTACATTCTGTTTTCCTCACAAGATTTGAAAAAATCACACACTGGATGAATGAATTGGAGCAGAAGATCATTAAAGAGAGTGACATCATGACTACTCAGGACCCACATACCGCAGTTAAACAACTAGAACAAGAAATTTTGTCTGAAATGGCTTTACGCGAGAAAGAAAGGGAATGGCTTCTGTCTCATGGAAGGGAGTTGCTATCACTTTACGATAATAAGACTGAACACGCAGAAAGTATTCGAGCAGATATCCAGTTTAGGATCGATAATCTAATCGACAATTGGGAAAGACTGAGATATTTGTGCAAGCAAAGATCAAATAAAATTCACGATATGAAAATGACCATAATCCGACTGGAAGAACGAATAGCTGAAATAAGACAATGGCTCTGTGAGATGGAGGTTCAACTTAAAAAGCCTTTCGTTATAGAAGATATTAAGCCCGAGGCAATTGAGAACGCCTTGAAAGAAAATGATAAACTTCAACGTGAAATAGAAAAAGAGAGCAGCAACGTTGGAGAAGTATTAAACCTTTGTGAGATGCTTCTTAACGATGCTGATGCCTGGAAGATTCATTTTAATATGACAAATGTTCAAACGAGCACAATATATTTGGAAAATAAATGGAAGGATGTGTGCAGTATTGCCGCTGATCGTAAAAGAAAAATTCTTGCACTATGGGCCTTCTTGCAGGAATTACACAAAATTACTATCGAGCAAGAAGGCTGGGTTTCGCAGCAAGAGGCTGAATTAGAAATTCTTGAGAGGGATCTAAGACAACTATCAAAAGAAGATGTAGAAAAACGTCTTCATGCAGTTGAACTGAGGATAGAAGAAATTCAATCACGAAATTCTACCCTTAAAATTTTTGAACAGACCTATGCGAAACTCGTTACAAGCCATGAAATTGACCAGGACAATTTGCAAAAACTTACTGCCAGATCAAAAACTTTGCTCTCTAGATGGCGAAAGTTAATGCCCAGGGCGTACGATATTGTTGAAGTATTAAACAAGGACATGAAGATTTACAGAGATTTCCTAAACCATCATGAAAAAGTGATCATGGGTCTTACTCAGGTTGATGCCGAACTTACTCAGATTCAACATTTGACTGCTCCAGACGGTAAGGGTAGTCCAAAGCAAGATTTGCAAAAAATTGAATTCCTTGAAAGGGAACTTAATCAAATCGAGTCAGTCGTTCGAAGAGCAGATGAACTTGGAAGCGATGTTAGCCGTCGGTTAAAGGCTGATAGTGCTGCAAACATATTGCTTCTAACTGAGGAATACACCAAACTTTGGGCTGAAATTCAATATAGAATCAGTACAGTAAAGAAAGAAGTATTGGCACGAATTTCATCTTCCAAGAAAGAAGTAGACGAGAGCGTCCAGGTTGAGACACTCAGATTTGAACAGGACAGTGCCGTTCAAGTAAATACTCTTCGAAAGTTGCCACGGATGACTTCGATAACAGCTAAAGATGCCTACATTCTGGAACTTTCCACAGCGATTTCAGAATGCCAAACGAATTTAGATGAACTTCAGAAGACAATAAGCGACAAATCTAAGAGGCCCAGTCCACAAAAAATATCAAAATTACTTGCAAGCTGCCAATCATCAGTGGAATTAATGAAACATTTAAGCACTCTGCTTGTGACGGAATGTGCAGCTACAAACGAAGAGGCACAGGTCGATATTGTAACCGAACTGATCTCACGATTTGATACTCTTCAGATGGAATGGAAATCTCGAATGCAACAGGATCAAGATGCCAGGTACGTTTTCTTTTTTTTTGTTATAATTTTGAGTTCATTTTGCATGTTTTTATTTGATTTACCTTAAAATATAATGCACGGGAACGCGAGTTCGTAGTTTTTTTTTTTCTTATAATGCAAATATTGGCTATGGTTTCCCATAATCTGCTTTTACCTAAAATTTTCTTCTAATTACGCTCATACAGGTCTAGCGTTTCCGCCGCTTACAATTTCGTGTGTCCACAGTGAGTAATTTTTTTTAAAAACATCTAACTACATATCTAACCCCGTTGGATCAAAAATAACTAACTTTAACTATTCAATGCACAATTTTACAATCGCATTGACTGCTAAAAATTTTGGATGTAGTACAAGAAAAATTTGAATGGTATTGATGCATAAGTAATGAAACTAATAATGCTTGAAAAATATCTGCTCATTGTAACCAACATTTTGCATACTACATCGATTAAGGAAATATCCGGTTCGACAGTCAAGTTTTTCGATTATTTAAAGAACAAAATAGGTAAACTTATATTATTAAAGTAATTTATTTTTCAATCTCTAAAATCTAACAGTTGATAAAACTTTTGATTTTGGAAGATTTAAAGTATAGGTCTCTCTAAAAGAGGAAACATTATTATTTTTGACTTGTAAATAATTTACTTAAAACGCTAAACCGTTTGCTCTGTTTTGCCATGAACTTTTGCACATTGTTAATACAATCTTTTAAATTTTGTCTATTTAATCGTATTTATTAGGCATAGAGTGAAGTTTTAATAAGTTGTCGAAAAAATGGTAACTAATGTAAATTTCTGCAATATAAATTTTCACATTAATTTTTTCTTAAACATTCATTATCATCATCAAAATTGATATGTAATTTTTAATGATTTTATCTTTCGTAATTTTCTTTGCTGTCCAAAATAAAATTTACATGTAAAATTTTGTTCACTTTGGATATTTGGGAACGAAGTTTAAATAATTTTCTGCCAAACGTCTGAGAGGTTCAGGGTTCATTGGGGATGACAAATAAATTTTGAGAATCGATTAATTTATTATGAATAAGTTAGTGTTGAATGTTTAGTCAATTGAAAGTTTTTATAAGGACATTATATATATTGCAGTAGGTTGACAAAAGGCTGTTATTTTATATTATAATTATAACTTACAAATTTATAGGTATATTTTTGTAATGTATTTTTCATAATTTGTTTTTTTTTTTCTTAATATTTAAATCCAATTTTTGAAAATTTCAGGTAGTCATGACCCCTTAAACAATTTTCTTTAACTTAATGTATGTATGTGTTTTTGAGGTTTTTGAAGATTTCTGTATACTTTACTTTTTACTTTAGAATTTTATACTAAACTAGGTACATTATTCAGCATACGTGAAATGTACAAATATTAGAGATTGTATATGTAATATAATTTGCCATTTGAAAATACGGGAACTATTACAAGATTAACGATGCTATAATCTAAGCTGCTGGGGAACGGAAAAATAATTAATAATTAAGGGTTTTGGAACTCATACGCGGCTTAGGATTTTGAAAATATATTTCTTCGAACTATTAATTTTTTTCCCACGGATCATTTTGTGTTCATCTTAAACCTTTACTTATGGATCAATACTAAAATTATAAAAAGGATCGAATAAGTACATGTACTTTTCGTTCTTTAAATAGAATTCCAAACTCAGATTATTGCAAATGAGTAATATTTAATTCAATTACAGCGAGGCTGGCAGATTGACTTGTCCACTTTGTACGCAACGCAATTGGCAGCAAATTGACAACGATCTCTGGCGTCTTGAGCAATGGTTGCAATTTGCCGAAGGTACCCAGAAATCACAAACATCTCCGCCAAGTAACATAGAACAATTGGAGGATATTGTTCAGGACCATCGCGAATTTCTGCTAGATTTAGAAAGTCATAAAAGCATAATTGCCTCTCTGAATGTTGTAGGCGACCATCTGGCCACGCACACTCTTGATACAGAAAAAGCAAAACAGTTGCGCGACCGGCTTGAGAGGGACAACGAAAGATGGAGCAAAGTCTGCATCAATGCCACCAAGTGGCAAGGCCTGCTCCAGACTGCCCTGATGGGAAATAAGGAGTTCCACCAAATAATTGATGAGCTCTGCAACTGGCTGCAAGAGACCGAAAGGAACATCAAATCTTCAGAGCCAGTCGATTTGACTGAGGAGAGGAGTATGCTCGAGGCCAAGTTCCGAAAGTTCAAGGAGTTGAGGGCTGAGCTAGAAAGATGCGAGCCCAGAGTTTGTAGCTTACAGGAAGCAGCTGATCAACTTCTCAGGAGCGCTGATACAAGCGAAGGCTCAATTAACACTTACTCAAGGTGAGTTGCATGGTCAAATTTTGGGGCGAACGTCATAATATATGCAATTTAGTCATAGTGCCCTCATCAGCTTACCTTATAATGCAGAATTATGGACTTTTCAAATCATTCACTAGAAATTGCATGAAATTCTGCTAAGCCTATGTACCTTCGTACGTTTAAGTGATGCAAGAATTTAAGTTCCTGCATGCGGTCGATTCACCCATTTTCTAATTTTTATTCAAACTAATTTATAATTTAATCACATCCCATATATTATCTCGGCCGCCCATTTAACCTCATCCCAGCTTTGGTTTCAATGCGGGTATCAACACATTATAATTTAAGAACCCTTTCCAGGCTAACTGATCTTCGGCTGCGACTGCAGTCACTCCGAAGGCTTTCAGGGATTTATATCGTTAAATTGGGAGCTGTTCTCGGTTACGAGGGCGACAATTTGGGAGTATCTCTGCATATGCTTTCGAGTGAGGTAAGTCAGCTTAGTACTTATTTAATTTTGTAGCATTGAGTAAAAGTAATACGCACATAAGAGCAACACTTTTTCGTTCATTTTCTTTATTTTTAAATTTTTCTTTTTGTGCAGCTTCTGGAACAATCCGAAATAAGGACGCAGCCTTCCGCTCAGGCCTCAACACATTCCATTGAATATGCAAAGTAAATATCACATTTGGATTATAATTTTTGTTTCTTATTTCTTTAATATAATTAATTTGCATTTAACCCGTGTGTGATCGGTATTCTGTTGAGTAGTAAGAATTCACCGCACAGTAGAGTGGAAGCAGAATTGTTTAATTGATGAATTTAGAAGCGAATATTTTGAAATACATATAATTATTTACAGATGCTTACGTTCTCTTGACCTATTATTGCTTGCAAGTTTTAGAAAGTGGAATTTTATTGATTTTTGGCTCATTCAGAGCAAAAGCGAAAATAGATACTAAATTGAAAATTAAGTATCTGCAGTTCCCTATAGAAATTTATACGTTTTGAAATTTGAAAAATAGAATATTTAAAAGCAACAAAAGTTCCCACTCTAGTTGAAACTTCAGTTTGCTCGCAACAATCTTAAATTTCGAGAAAAACTACATTAAATCGATATTTACACCCTACGACTTTAAATTTTGAACTAAATATTGTTCACATTTACAATTTTTTACTGTTTTTCTTGCCAAATATTTAGCTTTTAAAGAAATGTGCAAATTAAATAAAAAAAAAATATTTGAAGACCTTCTGTTAAATTAAAATAGATCCTTTTTTGGTTTTGCTAGAAAAAATCCTCTTGGTATGGACTTCTAAAACTTGGTCGATTTTGTAAATTAATCATATTAGTGAGGTCTTCTACATTGTTTTTCAGCAATACTGCAAGGAAATTCTCGCCAATTGAATTCGATTTTCTATGATACCCTACTTAAAATTCTTATGAAGATTTAAAATTAATATATGTACATATTTAGATATGTATATCAAGTAAAATTATTTTTTTTTAGCTACTGAAGTAAAAAGTATTTTGGTTTTCAAGTTAAACCTGTCACTGAAATATGTTCAATTCAATGGTACATTTTATGTAATGTGTAAAAAAACGAAAGCTTAAGACTTTAGCTACTAAAAAGGTTTTAAAAAATTACATTTAATACTATTTGAGCGGCAATATTCTACTTAGGGTCAAGAGGACATGTTTATTTCTTCCTTGTTTTCGTATTTAATAAAATTTTTCTAATAATATCGTTTTTTTCAGCCTCAGCGAGGTACCAGAGGAGGAAATCAATACCACCGTTCTTGCTCGAGGCTATCGATTTTTGGGCCGAGTAGTGCGTGCATCGCTGCCTATTCAAGCTCTCATGTTATTACTTTTGGGTGTTGCCACACTTGTCCCCCACGGTGAAGACTACACCTGCATGTTCTCCAACACATTTGCGCGTAGTTTAGAGCCCATGCTCAGCTACCCCAACGGACCACCACCCATTTAAAACCTGTGAAATTATATAGATAAATATGCGGTCGTACTTTTCTGGAAAGTCAAATAGTTCTTGTGAACAATTGTGGCGAGAAACCGTCATGTTTTGTACATTAATTTTTAAGGTGATATTTAGGATATTTACTCCTAGTGATGATATATTTACCAATCATAAAATCACTATATCTTTAAAATGTTGTCTCTAATTGGAAAGAATTTGAATCAATCGGTATTCCAGCTTTTACGAAAGTCGATTAATCTCTGGGGAAGGATAGAAGCAAACTCTCGATGAAACTTGTGTGCTTGGAGTTATGTGCAAATTTGCATAAAAAGAAAAAAAAAGAAATAAAAATGATGATTAAACAAATATAACATTTAGTTTTCCGCGTTGCATTTAGTTTTTATTATTTAAAGCTTCGATCATACGAGCACCTCACGCGCAATTTTGATGATTAAAAACAAAAATTTGAAACGCACAAGTTCCTAAACGCAAATGAGGATTTATTTTATTAATTTTCTAAGACTTCCTTTTTGTCAAAGAGATGCATCCCTGCGACGAACTCAAGAAAAACATAAGCTTCCTTTAAAAGAGAGTCTCGTCTTTATGGCTAACCTTGGGAAACGAAACATAATTTTTTATGGTTTTTCACGTTAGCCACAGGGTGTGCCCACTTGCCATGGAAATAACCACTTCGTTCAGATTCATTTGCCTTTGATACTATCTATGTCCTACTGTTGGTGCTAACTAGATGGATTGATTCAAATTGTTTAGTTGTTTAGTTAAGAAGTAAATATTTTATAACGTCCATTTTGTTGGTGACATCAGTCGCAACTTTCCGTTGTTAAATAAAATGAAAAATCAAATTAGCAATTTTTATTAACAGTTTGGGAAGTCCTGTTTCTTTGTGATTATTTTACTGTTAAATGATTAATATTTAGACTTCACATTTTATGTTAACTTCGCAATTATATAAAATATTAAAGCGTCTAGACATGTTAAAAACGCTTAGTTCACACATTATCTTTTGTAATTTTAATTTGCAATAAATATTAAAATAAATTTCAATTTTTTATTATCTGAAACCTTTAAAACATCAGAACTGTTGCAAATCAATCCAATATTTCTTTAATACAGGGGCCCGATTGTTGAATCTTGCAGACAAAAGTTTCTTAATAATATTGCTAAAATGTTCATAAACTAATTTCAGTAATCTGAGGTTGCGAGGTTGCTGAAATGAGTTCCTGAGAATTTTAGCGGCTTTGTTAAGGAATTTTTATGTGCTAGTAGCCTAGATTTTTTCAGACTTTTCCGAAATTGCGTTCCGGGTCATAGTAGTCCAAGAGCCCGCCGCAAAAATTTGCTACGATCGGCCAACAGCATGAAATGTTGTTGAAACGTTAGTACGTACAGTAACCATTCATAAAATATCTTAGTGCCTGGGCAGAGTCTGAACCAAGAAGAGATATATCGTTTCATCTTGTCATTTTTTTGGACCATAACTATACCCATAAGGTAACAGGTTGAAATTATGTTTACAATGTACTTCAAGGTGAGTAAAAAAAGAATATATACCAGTGCCTTCTTAAAACCTGTGCTAATGTCTTGGCACGGCCCTTTTTTCCATTGTTTTTTTGAAGCATTCTTATACCCATCGAGTAACAGCTTAAAATTATAACCAAATTAAAGTTTAGACGTTCCTCTAATAGAAAATAAATAAGTGCCACGTCTCTGCTTGAACTCAACACCTGGCACGAAGCTTCATATGTTTCAGACCTATGCTATTGTTATATGCTTAGATATTCTTCACAGGTATGCGGCACAAAGGTAAGTTTAGGGAACGAATGTTCGGCGTTAGTATGGTATTATTCTGACTTTTCTATGCTGAATTCATGCTACTGAGACAGATCTCATATCAGAAAAAGATATAGTCCGTTTCATATTTATAAAGTCAAATATTTTTTAAAAAAATATGAGGCGGCACTAAATATTTGTACACCACTGCTTTTCTAAAATGTTCCATGTAAGTGTACAAATAGTACAGAGTAAAAATGCGAAGTTTTAAGCTAACAGTATTCTCGCAATGTAAACAAACAAAGTTTGTTCTTGTTAAACATTTGTAATTATAGTGCCAAAATAGTAAAAACGCGACAATTAAGAGATAGATTTTTAATTGATTTTTTCAAATCCTATCAATTTACTCAAAATGCCACGTGGGAAAGTGAGTGAGTGAGTGACGAAGAAAAGGGGTTTATTAATGCTTTTCATGCGGAGAACTATGGCTTGAGAGAGATTTCGCGAAAAATTAAAAGAAGTTTGTGTGCTGTTCAAAATAATTTGAGTTATCCAGATTCGTATGGCACTCAGAAACGATCTGCATAAAGGAGAATTGTACGAACCGCAGAAAGGAGAATTGTACGCGCATCTTGCAATGCGTCTACATCCCTTAACCAGCTTACAGCAATGGTAGATAATAAAATATTGCGTTCTACCGTTTGGAGAATCCTAAAACGTTCATTCAATACCAAAAAAGAAAACTAGTGACAAAATTGAATGCCAAACACAGAGGCCAGGTTACACTTCGTAAGGAATAACGTTGACACAAATTAGAATCGGGTACGTAAAAAAATAAATGTAAAAAACTTGAATCAAATAGACATATCTATCATTTTAAGATCGTGTTCTCAGATGAGAAGAAGTGGAATCTCGATGGTCCTGATGGCTCTCGAGGATGTTACCATGATATCACAAAAATATATTATTATTATTTAAAACATTATATTTCCTTTTTCAATACTTCTACTCAATGAACGCTTCACATGCTTCGTTTACAATCATTAGAAAAGGACACCAACATGAGAAAAACTATCATCTTTGCACTTATTGGTACTATTACCGTGATAGTACTTACTCTTAGACGCTGTAACATTATTTCATAATCTTGCTAAATGTTGCTTTTAGTACAACGAGTTTTTCATAACAATCGGGATGATATCCAGCAGCAGTCATTGTTGCGGGAAAATCAACATCATGATACTTGTGTTTTTTTTCCTTCTGAAACATGGACATTACATCTAGCCTTTTCGAATTTAACTTCATCAAAGTTTCTTACATTTTCACCACGACCACACACAAAACACAAAGAAAAAATAGTTTGTTTGTTTTTGAGTTACTACACTTCCGTGTAGTGCACCTTAAGGTGACTTATTTGGTCCTAGGCACTAGGCCACATTAACCATGATCCTCCTCCGTAAGAAAATTAAAAAATGGCCAGAGAGGCCAATGACCAAATTATCAGAAAAAGCCGTCAATCCCGATCAAAACTCCAATCTATACAGCAAAAGACCACCACTCTTTTCTGGATCACAAGTATTGCCGGCACAATCAAAGTCTGTTTCACATTCAAAATTTATAGGTTATGTCAAAGTCAAATCTCTCATTAATCATTTTACACTTAAAAGACTTGAGCCACTGGAAATCCTTTTAAAGGTAGACCATTCTTCGGTAAGACTGCAATCGCTGTCGCTGTCTGAAGTTGGTTGCATTTCAAAATGTTTTCACGTGCAGACAAACACGCATTTGTGGAATAGATTTAAAACAAACACCTTTTTCGTGCTAAGACAAGCAACAATTTGTGGAGTATGTAAAAATCTTCAGTCAATAGGCAATTTGTAAAAGGAAAATTTTCAGTCAGAAGGCAGTTTGTAAGAATTGCCGCCAACTTCATGTCAGCCTGCGACAGCGATTGCAGTTGACCCCATTCTTCCCATAAACTCGCAATCACGCAGTCCCAACTTTCAGAATTAAACACTTGTAGAGACAAATCCGAGTTTTATTAAGTCCAATCCAAATTCAGTAGAGTCACAATAATGGATTCATAAAGAACACCCAAAGTTCACACAACACGACGCTCCAAATTCAGCTCAATCCAGCCAGCAAAGCACGACAAAAACTCAGCGGCACCACACCCGAGCCACAAACCAAAAAACCCCCAAAGCGAAGCCCCACAAAGACTCAAAAGCCATGTTCACCACCAATATGTTCGTTCAAAATCTAAATTTCCCGTCAAGAATAATCTCCAAATTATAAATTTATTTTCTCAGAGAGATGATTGTCATATTTAAAAGCACAAATACTCGAAATCACCATAATTTCACGTCAAGGAAATATCACATCATTTTAAAATCCAAAAGATAGTCCACGTGATCAACACTCTAAATGACCCGTTATCCAAAGGACCGTTATGATACACCGTTAAATGAAGCCTCAAATAAAAAATCACACGGTTGCAAAACACCTCCAAATAAAGCATTTCCTAATCCAATACTGTAATAGCACATGTTACACGATTATTCTTCACTCAGAATTTAAGACAACACCATATTGAAAGTCGAATTCCTCAGATCCCACCGAAATGGTCCACATTAATACCGTTTATCACCGCTAGAAACTGTTCATGTACAATAGCACGAAATTGCTAAGAACAAACTCCATATCACACATGGATTAACTTCACTCGATATTCCATTAAGGAAAGAAATCACAATAACATTGAAAAACAAATTAATTAAATTAATAAACGAAATTTAGTAAATCAAACTATTCACAGAAATTGGTGGTGGCTAGACCACCACCAGAAGAGCGAGCTCCCAAATCGTCTAATCACCTTGAAGGGTATGGCGGAACTGCAAAGAAAAAATAATAAAAATAGGTACTCTAAAAATTATTAGATGATCTAACAGAACACGTATGCACTGTAACAGGACTGCCGACTGGTCTAATAATTGAAACGCTTAATGTTTGTCTCAAGGGTGGTCAGCACAGACATATATAAAACATGGACCGCTCAATCTCCTGTCTCAAGCGATGGCCAATTTGACAACCTACTGCCACAGAGGGACGAGATGAGACATATAAAAATTTATATGGTGCTGTCTATTTTTATCGCATTGCATGCATGGGCCGATTCCGCAGATTTCTTGAATGCGGGATTGCTGAATGCTGACAAAAATATTTGAATTTAAATATTTGTTGAACAAAAAATTTAAAGAATATGTACTTTAAATGCATTTAATGTAAATAAAAATCATTATTGATGTCATAAATATGCTTTTAAATTTTTGTCCTTACCAGATTACCAATATTTTCTAACATTTGTGATTAATTAATTTTAAGTTATGAAAACATTAGATTAAATTTGTTTTTGTTCACGAAATTGAATGAACATATTAAGAGCTAGAAATAGATAACAACCATATCTATAAGCTAATAAACTCAGATAAAAGAAACTAATACCCATGTTCTGCATTCCGAGTGAAATGAAAAGAACTCGTAAAACTCCGTTTCTTTAATAATTTTCTTAAAACTGTAACACATTTATTTCAGTAAACTTTGAAGGCAGAAGCTGCCTTAATAAAGAGGAGGAGGAAAATATCCTTCACTCTTCTGCCAATGCCGCAGATATCGCAGTCTAGGCTCCTCTTTCTATGTTGTGCCGGAAATGAGTTCTGTCAGGATTAGAAGCCTGGAAACCTTCATTCGGAACTCTAGATGGTTCAAGGGTTAACTATGGAGGAACTTGCTCCATGTGGTATCACACTGGGCCTTTTTCTGGCCTAAGTGTGCCCCAACTGGGCACCCACTACTACCTAACCTAACCTACCCTGCCTTTGATTTCAATTAATTTTTCCACAAAAACTTCGAACTATTTCGATTGGATTTTTCTATTGAATTATTTTAATTTTAAACGAAACAATTAATTGAAGCTAAAGGTTACTGAATTTAGTTTGTTAAATTCATAAACATCTTATTACGAAAATTCCATTCAAAGGGAGTTTTGTAAGCTCCTTTCATAAACATCTTATTACGAAAATTTCATTCAAAGGGAGTTTTGTAAGCTCCTTTAGATTTTGTTTCACTCGGAATGAGAGAACATGGGCTCTGGAATCAACTCCAGTGTTATTAAAGTAGCTCCTCTGAAAGTAATAATTAAAACAAATTGATTAATTAATATATAATCGTGCTGCCTCGCACTTAAATTTCAATTAAATTGCCTGCAATAAACAAATTCGCATTCATTTGACAATTCTCCAGAGAATTGTCAGAGAAAATCTTTAACGGAAATTCAGCCCGCTGAGAAATATTTGACATTATAGGACGTTAATTTTACGTCATTTCACGAACTGTCACTGCCACAGAGCGAAAGAGAGGGAACAAAAATCGCATCGTCCGCTTCTATGGGAAAACGTGTACGTGAGCGGTCCATTATATTATACGTCAGTGGTGGTCAGCATCTCTATTATCTATTCACCGCTGGAACATCGTTGCCAGATTTCACTCTGATAACTTCTTTCAGAATTTCTTCTGTGGCCGACAGTATTATAAATTTGCACTTTTTAAAATGTTAAAATAAATAGAAAATATTCTTATGAAATCCTTGTAATTGCTTATTCAATAATTATTTATTTATACCTGAATTCCAATATATCTTACACTAGTAATAGCACAGCACTGAAACATATGAAGCATCGTGCCAGGTGTTGAGTTCAAGCAGAGACGTGGCACTTATTTATTTTCTATTAGAGAAAGGTCTAAACTTTAATTTGGTTATAATTTTAAGCTGTTACTCGATGGGTATAAGAATGCTTCAAAAAAACAATGGAAAAAAGGGCCGTGCCAAGACATTAGCACAGGTTTTAAGAAGGCACTGGTATATATTCTTTTTTTACTCACCTTGAAGTACATTGTAAACATAATTTCAACCTGTTACCTTATGGGTATAGTTATGGTCCAAAAAAATGACAAGATGAAACGATATATCTCTTCTTGGTTCAGACTCTGCCCAGGCACTAAGATATTTTATGAATGGTTACTGTACGTACTAACGTTTCAACAACATTTCATGCTGTTGGCCGATCGTAGCAAATTTTTGCGGCGGGCTCTCGCTCTATAGCTGGGCCGACGCAAACCTAATCGAAAATAGCCACTTTGGAATCGCATATTTGACACACGGAGCATACTTTTGAAAAACGAAAAAAAACAATGATTTTAAATCCCCTTTTCGACGAAACCCCTGCGCACGGTGGGTTAACTAAAGATTTTTTTCATCCCCACTTATGCGCTCTAGTCTTAATGGTGGGTAAATTTCAAAATAGGTGTGTTTAATGACTTGCTCTAGATTAATCTAGAGCAGAAATGAGCAAAAAATGTGTTCAATGACTCTCAAAGCTGCTCTAAACTGAGCTAGCTTTTGTTCAACGAGTCTGCTCCAAAGTAATCTGGATTACTTTGGAGCAAGATTTCCTGCGCCAACTTGGTAGTAGGATCAACTTGGAGCAAAAGAAAAATTTGTCAAACTGACAAAGTAACAAGTGGGAATATTTAAATAAAGTAATTTATTTTTACTATTTTTATAAGCAAAGGATTACTAGGATGATAAAAACTTCGATTATTAGTGCTATAGTACCAAATTTTTGTCCGCGCCATATAATTTTGAACAAATAAAACTTTATTTGATATTTAGCAACTCAGAAAAATTCAAAGTGCTGTTCAATGAGCAAGCTTGCTCCTTTCTGATCTATTTTTGATCTGACAGTTTTTCTGAGCTGAACTGCTCTGTTTTGCTCTGGTCTATTTTCTGGTCATTAAACAGACCTATATTGTATCAAAACCATCTCGATGCACAATTTAGCTTCAGGGACTACTGCGCTGAATTGTCTATCGATACGTTTTCGACGCATTTTGGAATTTACCCAGTCTCTGAATGAAATTACATACTTTGATATACGGGCGGACAGACGGACGAATATGTCGAAACTATAAGCACAGCTATAAGGGTTCTTTGTTTTGCTACGAAATTCTAAAAGGACTTTGTTAAAATCTGAAAGAATAAAAAAATAAGAGATTAATTTGGTATGAAAAGACCTTTATTTAAATTGTAAAATAAATCTTATTAACTTTAACGTTCAAAATTAAAAATTATGACAAACCATAAAAAAAACCATTTATGTCGACAAACTTAATAACATCGCAGTGCCGCGTTTTATCCAAAAATCAGATGTTTCAGTTCCGACTTTAAGATCGACGGCGATGACAAAAGACACTGATCTTTCCGGATAGTAATAGGATGGACATTGGTACAGTCCTCTTGTCCTCTTTTTGAGGTTTTCAACTGGTTTAAAATGAATAACTGGCATAGGGGTGACCAATTCCATTGGTTGTGGTTCCTGCAGGCATTGTCCCTTTCGGTTCCACCCGGCACCCTCTAGGAAAAAGCCTCGAATGAAGACACCACTCTCCCGAATCATCCTAGACACAGCGGCCTCATCTTCGCTGAAGACATTGAATTCCCAAGTCAGTTCATCAATTGGCGTCTTCGTTTGTCTGGCTGATGTTTGTAATACAGCAGTAAGAAATCCGGTTGGGAAAGTGTACGCTGATAGCCAGAAAAGGGTAGGTGGTCTCAATGTCTTAGCCCAGAGAGCGAAATGCTCAATTCGCAGAACTAAATCCCGAGCCCACGAACCGAGTGGTTTCAATGAACGATAAGCTAAAAGTAAAATACATGAAACAATTATTTTGGTTCTTATGCTGTGTGCGAAGAGTGACTAAATGCCGACTAAAATAAACTTTTGGCATTTATGTCCAATTTCATAGTACGAACTTAAGTTCTGATCGTCACTTAAGTTCCCGTTTAATCATTATTCGGTATCATAGTGCGGGTTTAAGTGTAAATTACGGCTTAAGTGGTCGCTATACTTAAGTCGCCAAAATTGGGCACTTAAGTCTCACTAAGATACCTATATTTTTTGACATATCGTATGGAAAGTAAACAAGTTGTTTTTGAAAATGGGTATTTTTCTTTTAAAAATGAACACTGATGACAGCGGGCCCTATCATGAGAAACATTAGAAACCAATCGAAAGGAGCTTAAAAAGACCCTTTGTGGATAAAAATTCCTAAAACTGCTAAAATGTTCATAAATCTATTTTAGTTACTTTTAAATTTAATTATTTTTTCCGCACATAACCTCAAATTAATTGGATTGGACTTTTCTAATCCAATTACAATGATTTACAACGAAATCCTCCTTCAAATAAAAATATGGATATGAAAGTATAAATGTGCTGAACCTATGTACATTGTACATATATCTGAAATTGAAAATTTTCCAGCACATCACGTTTTCGAGAAATATTGGGTTGAAATGTGAAAAAAGTCATATATTAGACATATGTATGTATTTGAAAACCGAAAATACTTAAGTCGTAACTTAAGCTTCGCTCCGCGATTAGATGAGTAAGAACTTAAGCGCGCATTGTGAAATCGGGCATAAATGCCAAAAATTTAGTTTAGTAGGCATTTAGTCATTGGCCCCTATTCCCGTATCCGTTCGAATCGGATCGAAAAGAGCTTACAAAAGCCCTCTTTAGACAAGAATTCTTTAATAAAGTCGCTAAAATTCTAATAAATTCATTTCAGCAGCCTTTGATTTAAATTAATTTTCCGCACATAAGGTCAAAATAATTCCACTGAATTTTTCTGTCGGATTATTTTAACCACTTTGAAAGAAAAAATTAATTGAAATCAGAGGTTACTGAAATGAATTTATCAGTATTTTAGCGACTTTATTAAAGAATTCTTGTCTAAAAAGGGCTTTTGTAAGCTCTTTTCGATCCGATTCGAACGGATACGGGAATAGGGGCCATTATTCGCACATAGCATTAGAAGGACCTACTTTTTAGCCAAGCGCCCGGCACCTTGCCCTCGTCGACAGCGTTGAAAACGTCCTCCAACTCGGCACTCATTACGACGAGTCCCTTGATGCCCCTCTGAAGATCTCGTAGCCCAATGCGAATAACGTACAGCAGCCGGTTGTACCGCTCGATCTCCTGAAGCAGAACGACGTCCAAGGGACTCTTGACCGGCCCAATGAGCTTAGAAGTAGCTTCATAACTAATTTCGTCAGGAACCTTCGTTTCTATTTCTTGAGCGAGTTGAAGCACCCTGCTTTCTTTTGTTTCGCCACTCCCGGACTGCGTCTGGACCTTCATCGAGAGCAGGGTCTCGAACATGTACCGAGTTTCCGTAATCAATGAGGCAATGTCCGCGTTCGGATGCTGTCCAAATGCTTCGGGCTTGTCAAAGTTGGGCAGTAGCTGGATGTAGTCCTGGTAGACCTGGATACTACCGTCCTTCGGGATGTAATACGTCGTCAGCGAAGACAATCTGTAATACTTGGAATTTGAAATACAAGTTATATGCAATGGCCCCGGTCCCATTGATCATGATCCAAAACGTAATAAAGTCCATCTTGTAATACCTGTCTTTTTTGGTCAGGGATAAAAACCTTATGAAGACAAACCATAAAAAATTAAGGCGTTTTATGAGTTTCAAAACCATAATTTTCGTAAAATTAGAACTTTGGCGCCAATCTAAATTATGTAGTTTCTACTTAGTTTTCGAATTGCTGAATGAATAGGAATAGTCTAGTTAATTCTGTTAAGAGATTTTTATTGTATTTTGCATTGCACCATATTGGTCAACAAACTTGAATGATTTTCTTGTTTTCATAAATTAGTATTCATAAGTAAAAATTTTCGAGAAAAGAGTTAAAAATAACAAAATATCATATTTTGGACATTTTGAAAAATAATTACAAAATAAAAGTTTATAGTCCTTTTTACACATCTTGGCGAACAAGATCTTTATGCATGACAATCGTTTTATGGAAAAAAAAGTGAGATTAATCGAATATGTACTTTGGTAGGCACATATGTAGGTACTATTTGTTGCTAGTGAGTTTTCACGTATTATACAATATACATAATAATTATACCCAATTTTTTAGCCATCGAAACTGAACTTTAATAGTAAGATCCATTCGGAAAAGATATAAATAAGTATTTATAAAGGTCGGACACACAATTAAAAATTTTAGTATTACTATTCTTATCCTTAAGAACGTACCTAGTAGGGCTAAAAATTTACATCGATTTTCTAAAATTAATTTTATCAAATCGCGAAATGCAGTCGGAGGCTACAAATGTTTGTTTTCAATTGTAAATTGGTAGCCTCCGACAGTATGTCGTGATTTTATAGCATGTATTTTAGAAATTCGATGTAAATTTTTAACCCTACTATTTTTAATTTTTGTGTCTGAGCTTTATAAATACTTGTTTATATTTTCTCAGTGCATTTCTTTACAAGAGTTGGGTTTTTTGATATTTTTAATTTACTATTTTTTTCAAAAATGGAATCTGAATCAGCATTGCCATTTACGAATTCATTATCTACATAAGTCAAAATTTTATAGAAATAATCTGCCAATTTTTCGGAAAAAATTGTTGTTAAACAGTTTTACTTAATATACATATATTATTTCCTAGAATTTAGCACTTTTTAACCCTTAACTGTAGTTGTGGATCCAGTGGACCCATGTTCAATCTTTGAACGCGTGTAAAAAACATGGTGTGTGCCCCAGCGCCTCCTGCTCCTATAAGTACCTTCCGTCAGTCAGCCGATTGATCATTTTAATACTTCAATTGTTAATGTTTTAATATTAAGTTTAATAAAAAAAATGTGTAAATTTGAAATTTACCCACGACTATAGAAGTGTGACTATTTTTCACCACTACAGTCAAGGGTTAAAGGTCATTTCGTCTTCGAACCATGATCAATGAGGAACCCTTCCGATGTCGGACTCCAACCTGTATTGAGGTGTGTTAAGTGCAGCATCGCAGAAAAATTGATTTATGTAGGTGGTGAGGAGTCTTCTGTCCCAGTCGTCGGTGACGTGGCCCCCATAGTTGACCCCTGCCACGAGGTACTTGAGGGCGCCCCAAGGCGTTTCTTCGTATTCGGCCAAGTACAATTTGAGCAGAATGTCCGAGACCTCGAAATCGGAGTCATTGAAGCTGTAAACAATGTTCCAGCCGAGTTGCTGGAACTTCTTTCTCTCAATAAGGACCGTGTGGAAGAAGCAGAGTGCGAAAAGGAGTTTCTTATACTTGGGACAGTCGGTGCATCCTTCAAACTCGTCCTCGTTGACGGTGTTGTAGAGCCGCTTCATATTTGCTTTAATACCTCTAGGAGGTTCGGTGGTCATCTTGATCGAAGATTGAAGAATAGATATTGGAAAATCTGGATGTGGACTGGAGCTCAGCCACAGGCGAAATTTTTTGTGAATTTTCCCAGTTTGAATAGTTTCAATAATTTTATCTAGTTTGGGCATCCAACTGAGGGATAAATGGCAATTGGCGAGAAATACCCAATGGCCAACCTTCACCCCGGAAAGCAACAATTTTGTAGCAATTGGAGCTTGTCCTTGACCTAAACTTAGTGAATCAAGTTTGCTAGACATTTTCGATTGTTCGGCTAACGCTAGAAGTGCGGATGTAGGATCAACGCCAGGAGAAAGTACAAATATTAGAGGAGTTTGCGCTATAGACTCATCTAGAACTGCTTTCAAATCCAGGACCGGAGGCTCGACAAATCGTTGACCCAGAAAATTGACTATGTAAGTTGATAAGCAGAACGACATGCGATCAGGTCGAAGGCACCGAACAACTAGCATCTTTTGGAAATCATTCAACATGTCCTTCCAGTCGCCCACTAAAGGCAACGTCTCCGGCATTGTGGTGGCGTACCATTCTGAAATGTATTTTTATTAATGACTTTCTAAAATTCAAAATTAAAGTAATGGTCAAAAAGATAAGCTATCTGGCTATATATGAACTATGGTATTCGACTTAATTAATTAAGCCAAGTTTAAGACGACTTGAGTTACGCTTAGTTCAGCTTGAGTTCGGTTTAAACCAGTAACGAGAGTCGAGTCACTTTTCGACTCAGTTCACTTTTATTGTCACCTCACATTTTCTTTGGTATTCCCACTATCACATGATGTGAAATGATTATATCGAAAGTAAAGAAATATAATTGCTATAAATTGTGTTTTCATTTATGAATAGAATGCATCAATTCATAAGCATGAGAAGTTTTTTCGACTAGGTAATTTTAAATGAAAGTAAGTAACGTGACTGTCTGACTGTGGGGTAGGGTTTCAGGTTTGAAATTTTGTGCACATACACGTTGATTAACTTACGTATGTATCCACGTACATAAAATGTATTAGGTCCTTGAATAAGTTCTCGCTGTTTTTTAGTAAAACTCAATGTTTTATTTAAAGTATATGGTAAAAAACATATCACTCAAAGTATTGTTCATTGCTTAACACTCCTTTCTCCCATCTTTCTGGTAGCATATGAATTCCATCTCGGAAAAATTACTCGTCTTTTGAGACTATCCAAAAATCGGCCTATTTTTTGGTATCTTCATAAGAATAGAAGCGCTGCTTAGCCAGGCCAAGTGCAATCGAATGGAATGAGTGATAGTCGAAAGGAGTAATGTCTAATGAATACAGCGGGGGATGTAGGACTTCCCAATTAAGTATTTCTAAAAAGGTTTTCACTGATACTGCAACATGCGGACGAGCATTATCATGTGGAAGAATAACTTTTTATGCCTGGAGTAGTAATGGAATTCCTTGAGTGCTCAGCTCAATCTCATTGATTGTGTTTAATAGAGAGCTCCGGTAATGGTTTCGCCCGGTTTGAGCAACTCATAATACACGACAACAAGCTGATCCTACCAAATACACAACATGTCTTCCATGTCAAATTTCCCATTCCTAAACTTTTGGAATCATTCAGGACAACTTGTCTTACTTGAAGCAGTCCCACTATATGCTTCCACAAGCAATCAGTGCGCCGCAGCTGAAGATTTTCCGTTCCCGTAAATGACGCTTATTCGACACAAGACTTGACATTTTTAGAATTAAGAAAATAAAACCTCGTTTACACTGTGACGAACTAACATTGTACTGGAGTTTGAGCTTACTAATAGTACTTTTTTCTAGATACGTTACCATCTGAAATTACATGCACAAAATCCTGGCAATGCTATCTGTTAGTAAACAGCGAGAACTTATTCAAGGACCTAATACATATTTTAGCTTGAGACAAGCTTATTCGGATTGAGTTAAACCTTAAATTTGTTTTAAAGAACCCAAAGAAAATACCTTGCCATGACCGAGGATGCTGTTCGAAGGAGTCGACTATTCCATGAAATCCAGGCACTTTGTCTAATTCCGTAATGTTGTCCCAAACGTTTTCACTAATCCAAGCTTGAGTAAGAGGATTAATTTTTTTTAATATCAAAAGTAAAACTAAATTCATTACCTGGCCAAGGGTTAGGAACTTGACCCTGTCGATCCAGGACAATTCCTCCTTTAAGTAGAAAGTCGTACTCATCTAAGTTGAGCTTGCCGGCCATTTCTAAAATCTTAGAGCACATATGCGTAGAAAAAAGGAGTTTGTGCTTCTCGAAGAGGCCGCGGCACGTGGTTTTGTAGAGGGCGTACGTGTGGTAGTCATTTACATTTATAATTCTTTCGGTAAGGATCGGGTGCTTAGGGCTTTTTTCAATGGACTGTATGAAAAGAAGGATGTACGCGTTCAGCGAAAACTGGTACATAGGGTCGATTTTGCTCATGTCCATGAGTACAAAGAACAGAGTTGACGCACGTTCTGCACTGGGCTGGAACGCCTGCCGAGCAGTGTCTATTTCAATCTCGGTTATTTCTGCCGTACTCAGCGACTCTTTTACAGCAACCGACGCCTTTCGCGACATTTGCAGCGTCGAAAAGAGTTCGTCGTCTTCCAGGAGCGATCCTCTGGTCTCGTTGAGGAGACGTAAGATTTCATTATCTAAATCGATTAATATTCTACGATTTTTAGCTATCGTAAGCACTAAAGAGTCCTTTTGTTCTTCCAATGCTGGCTTCTCTTTTCGGACAATAATCGCCAACAATTGTGCTTCGAGTCCACTGTGTTTTACAGCAAAATTAACAAGAGTCGTCTTGGACGATATTTCAGGAGGATAATGAGGATTACTTAATTTAGTTGTTATATACAATTTGAAAGAATCATTATAAGTTATGAATTTATCATTAAACTTAATCAATTTTTGCCCAGCTTGAATCACAAAGGTTTTCCTCAAAATTGGATTTATGGCGGGATCCAACGCCTCAGGCACGTTTTGTAAAAGAATCGGTATTCCATGTTGCAGGGCTTTCTCCAGTGTTTTAAGATAATCGGGCAGACCAAAATCGATTATTTTCAAATCTTTTTTCTCTAAGTTTCGAATCCATGCATGCGCTTGCATCTGGGGATCAATAATCAGCGGCCAACGGCGTCCGGTTGTTACAATGACCCCATTTTCAGTACTAAAATCATCTGATGGTAAACCCTGAATTCTCCACTCGCGTATAGTTACAGGATCGCAAAGGAATTTAGTTATTTGCAGGTCATCGGTGCAAGGAATTTGCTTTTCAGCGACCAATTTTTGCCAGCCTGTCTGAAGGTATTCTCGGTACATAGTATCAAATGGACCTGCATACGAGATAAAAGCTGTAGCTATTAAACAGTCACCAGGAAGATTCATGAACTGAATATCGAGCTGAGCAACAGTTTCCCGCCATCTATCCTTTTCACCAGCAAGACTTTCCACCAAAATAATTGCGCGTTCAAGTTGAATTCTACAAAAATATAAGAAAAAATGTATAAATTTGAAAAAATTACGACACATATGCAATAATTAATCTTTATAAATAAACGATTTTTACGAAATAGTTAAATAACAAACAAACAATGAAATATCATATTTTTTAGAAAGTTTAAAAAATCTCTATACAGAGTGTACAGTGGTGTTCATATACATACATAAATAGCACAGTCATGGTTGTTTATATAAGGAAGACAATTTTGTAGTATATTTCTTTGAAACATAAGACATTTATTTTATTTTAAAATTTAACGAAACCCAAACTATGTATTCATGGAAGGATAAATCAACAAAAACAACATTCCGCAGATTTATAGAAAATTTATCTGAAATTCAGGAAATTTTAGTGTTCACATAAATAGCACATTCATAATAATATGAGTTGTTTTCTTTAAAAAACTACTTACACATTAGTATTTTGTAGGATATCTCTTTTCTTTTATTACAGCAGTAAATTTAGACCTCATACATTTGATTAAATTTTGACAAATAACGGGAGTTATATTATACCATTCTCTTTTAAGGGTCTCCCATAAAAAATTCAAATAAGGTGGTCTTTCGTCCCGAATCTTGTCTCGTAATTAATATTAATGACAAAAATGTTATGGTAATCCTAATCCTACGGTTAGTGATCGGTAAGGTACAGTCGCCAAATCCAGAAACAAAGTTAATGAGCTTGTTATTATTTTTAAGAATAAAGGAATACTGGACCTAATGTTTGACGTTTTATTTATTACTTTACCTGTAATAATTTTTTTTCTACAATTTTTTTACCAAAAGGGAACGATATTTGGCGAACTTACCTTATATTCTGACGAATATATGATAAATCCTTATTTTGTTCTTTTTGTGAAAATTAGTATTACACCGTATAACTCAAATAGCGTGTAAATTGAGGGAACGTCACAATTTTATTTTTTTTTTTGTGTAACTCGAAAATCGTGCAACATAAGTACCGTGTATATCAAGGGATACTTGTATGTACAAAAAGAGATTTTTGTAAGCAAATTGAGCTATGGTAGTCACTCTGCTTTTAGAGGATCAAATGGGGCGTGTAGCGTGCGTTGGTGCTTTGATACTCCAACCAACTGAGCTATCTTGGCCGGTTACCGATGCCTTCGAGAAATTCTGACTGATACCATTTGATTCTAGCTTAATACCTTAGTTTGTTGGCCCTTTCCTGCAATTCTTCCTGCTCTTTTGTTTTAAGTTCAAAATCCCTCTTAAGCTGGTCCAATTTGTCCTGCAATTCCTGGAGTTTCCTTCGAGCCTCTTCTAACATAAGTTGTTTCATTTTGAGTGAGGCTAGAGCTTCTTCTAGTTTAGCTTTTTTTGGAGCCACAATCCTAATAAACAAGAAGATTGGTAAAATTTAGATCTAACTTGCTTAGTTAGCCATACCTCCAAACTTTAGCGTAGTTTTCTATTGCCCTTATCCACATCATGAGGGACTTGCAGGCAAAAGACACGATGCCTACTTTTTCAGGCTCCAGCTCAGTGTCTTGTGTGTAGGTGGCAATCCTTTTCAGTGTTTTGTCCGAGATGTGGTCTTTGTCGAAATTTCGAAGATCGTTTAAAAAGTTTTGTTCGCCTAAGACTCTCTTCGATGTTTCCCAGTTAGGCGTTTGGCCGAGCAAAATCATCACTGCTTCCATAACTTTTTCGACTTTGACCGGAGGTCTTCCGTACGACTTGACCTCAGAAATGTCCTTTTTACTAAGAGCATCCAGCGCCCTCGTTGCTGCATCCAAAGCAGGCATGACGACGTCGAGCTCCGCTTGCGCTTGATCTGCCATTACTTTGCATTCGATTTCTTCGAGGGCAATTATTTTACTTTTGGCTTCCACCGACACCCTCTGCTCGTCGGTTTCTTTCGTCCGTGCTTGGATTTCTACCAAAAATACCTCGCACTCGACTAAGAGTTCTGCGACTTTTTCTTGAATAAGTTTAAGCTCTTCAGACATAGCCGACACCTTTTCTTGGGTTTCTTGAATTTTGGATAAGCCATTGCGTAGTCTATTGGAAATTCCGAGGACCTCCTCTCTTTTCCTCGCTAACATCCTGTAAAAAGGGAATTTAAGATAATCACATTATCTACATAACTGATATACGATTAATATACGAACTCATGTCATAGTGTCTTAAATCGCTTGAAAGCTGGCCAGAAATCAAGTCTGGTGCTTCTTTCTAAGCTGTGTGATTTCCCAGCATGTGGTTATTTCGATTATGCCCAAATAATGTTTAAATTTTATAAAAGCTAAAGCATGACGACGTCACCAGAACAGCTGCCACAAACTATCATAAATGCATTTTTGAAGCTCATTTTCTAAACTTCTTATAAAAAAAATAATGAAGTGAGCTATTCTGAAAACCGTCATATAATAAGTTTCAAAAACATATGACGGGATTAATACATTTGGCCAGTTTTTTGGAGATTTAAAACACTATACCCCTGTGTTGGAAATTATTGTTTATTAAGATTAATTTTAATTTTAAGCAGATGATAAGATATAGATATAAAGTTTACATTCGAAAATGCATCAAAATCGCCTCGATGCACAATTCAGCTTCACTTACGCTGAATTGTGCTTGTGCATCGATGCGGTTGACATGCGTTTTTTAATTTACCTAAGATAGTATTGTTTATATTTTACATTTCGACCGTTTTCAAATTTGTATGTAATAGAAAAATCCAATCGAAATATTTTAAAGTTTTAGTTTTAGGGCCTTTATTGGGAATATCGTTATTTCTGCGACGAAAAAAGGGTTTCGAAAGTCTTTCTTCGATAAAAAAATTCTTAATAAAATTCCTAGAATTCCCACAAATCCATTTCAGTAACCTTTGACTTCAATTAATTTTTTTCGTTCAAAGTGGATAAAATAAGACGATTAGAAAAATCAAATTGAATTATTTTGACGTTCAGTCGACTTATTTTTTGTCTGAACCACTTTGAAGTCAAACGTTATTGAAATTTTGTGAGAATTCTAGAAATTTTAAAGGAATCTTTATCCCAAAAGAGCTTTCGTAACTTTTTTTCTATTCGTAAGATCGACGATACTCGCAATATGGTCCTTAGTGTGTAGAAAGGTTAATTTATATTACTATAAGGCCGAAGCTTACACACTTAAGTACGTATGAATTTGGAAAATATATGTAGTTTATAACTGAGCAATTGCATCGGTTTTTATTTTCGTTCGATATTATTGATGAACAAAAATTTAACTTAATTGTTTTAGTTAAAACTTATTAGCCGGCCACACACGGGGTGGTTTTTGGCGTACAAACTTGTGACAATCTTTATGACAAACTTTGTTTGTACGCCATTTTGCCCACAAACGGTGATGGTTTTCATTCCTAAAGCGATATAACAAATTTAAAGAGCGAAATCCTGACTCCACAATCTAATATCGGAGCAATTCATTTTGACAGATGAAAAAAAAATAAAACCATGGAAAAATTAAAGGCGAGAAATATTTAGGACGGTTTTGGGACGGTTTTAAGTTTGTACGCCAAGTTGCCCACACACGATCAATCTTTTGTTTGTACGCGTGCTTGTACGCCAAAAACCGTCCCGTGTGTGGCCGGCTATTAATACGATAAACTCGAATACAAAACCAGTTTTTATTTTAGTCTGGATATAAATTGTTTTCAAATTAGGTAGAAAAATATTTTTTATTCGTGTTCCATACTAGTTCAAAAAATGAGCGAAACTTCTACCAATTTCTTAAATTTGACAATTGCCAATATTGAGTGTATTAGGTGTATAAATATAGAGGGAACAATCGAACGTTAAATAAAAGCTACAAAGGATGCCTTTAGGTTGGGTTTGTAATTTGTTAAAGATTAAATCATTTAGCCATGCTGTTAAAGACACCCATTCATTTTTACTTATGCCATCATAACACCTATGAAGTGGTGATGATATCATAGGTGTTATTATGGCATAAGTAAAAATATAATATAAATGGAAAAAGACAATTTAGTGTATACTTAAACGTAAGGACTAAGTCGAGAAAGAAATGTAAGTGAAAACGTACTCCTGATATCCTGCGACTAGCTCCAAATAATTGATTGAAGTGACATAATTATGCCTTTTCATTTCAAGCAGCATAGTGTTGGACATTTCAATCACAGAAGTATGTATGACTGAGAAAGCGAACGCGACAGCTTCTTGCAACTTGTCTTCCGTGGATTGCACGAGACTGTCACGGTGCACCTCGCCTTCAGTTCCTGGCAAAGGGACGTAAAGTTTGGTGTTGCTTAAGAATTTAATGGCCACCTCAAGCAGGGCAGACTGAGGCCACAGAAGGAACCAATTGGTGGTGGTGTTGTTAATCAAAGCCGGGTACTGTCGAAGGTATCGCCGGAAAGCCTCACCAATAGGGCTGAAGCACAGCGCAATATGCAAATTTTCCCGCATTGTATTCATGAAGAATATATACATGGCCTCTGTTGTTAGCAAAACGCCATGCTTCTTCGCTGGCTTTTCCAACGGTGTCTTCAACTCTTCAAATTCTTCCGCTTTGAACAAATTTATTTCGCCTGTGCTTAGCATGTTATTCATTATTTCCAAAAAGGTCTCCTCGGCTACCTGCTCGCCCGAAAATATGAAACAAGTTGGTCTAGCTTTAACTCCAGTTTGTTTGTAAAGATTTTTCAAATCTTCACGAAATTCGTTAGTTTTGTATTTTCTGGTAACTTCTATTTGAAAAATGCCCAATTCGCTAATATAAGCTGCAAGTTTAGTTAAAATTTGTCGTCCAGACCCTCCAATTCCAATGTTTAACATATGGCCACGTGGCTGGGATATAACTCTAACTATACGAATTATGTGCTCAACTGCATCCTTAAAGAATACTAAATCCATCCGAGCATTGCCGGGAGAGTTATTGTAGTCCTCCAACATGATCATCATATATTTTCTGAGGTCACTTAAGCTTGTAAAGTCTTCGTAGTAGGCACCTATGAAATCGCCAAACAATGGATAATCCTTACTTGGACAAAGAGTGTGGAAAGTCGTTTCAAAATATTGTCCAAGAGTTTCATTGATTTGGTTTCTGAACCAGTCCAAATCACCTTGATCTACCAGCCGATCGCTGAATACCCTTGCGCTCTCATGTACCCATAGTCTTAAAAATAATGACTTTTTATTGTGATATTCTTTATGAGATCGCAGTAGCCCTTGAAAAACACGAGAAATATCTCTCAAATTAAAAAGATAGTGCGTTTTCGCTGGGGTGGGTAACATTTTTTTGCTAACATTTTGGTAGAGATGTATGGATGCAGCCGTTATGTTTTTATATAACACTTTAACTTCCTCATCAAAGTCCGCCGTTTTCTGTTTTAACATAGTCCCATATATCCTCTTTATCGTGCTTTCACTGGGGAAAGTCATGTTTATCATGAAAAATCTGCTTGTGGTACGAGGCGAAATGACCTGCCGACCACCGCCGGGAGGACCCATCGCAACCATTAAAAGGCATTGCATAACGTAGATGCGTTGTTGATTTTTTCTGTTGTACCAAAATTTGTAATCTATCCACTGTCGCACGAGCTCCAGCGGTGGTTGAGACCCGTATTCATCTTTGGTCGGCATGTTGAAGTCGTCCATGAAGCAAATCATAGTTTTGCCCCCTATAGGAACGAAGATCTCCTTTGTTCGTTTTTCAGTTTTATTTTCAATAGACTCTTGCAAACCTGCAGCTGTTGTCTGAAATATAGAAATACTTTTTAGTTAGACTACTATACAAAGCAAAACATGAAAAAAGGTCGATAAAATGTTTCACCCATATTTAAAATGTCGGTTAATGAAGGAATTTTTTCAAATTATTTGTATTTATAAAACGATTGTTTTCATAAAATCTAATATGGAGTTTCTTCTTATCTGATGAGGATGACCAATTAAAGTAAGTCGGAGAATGATTCTTTTTAGGAACCACAACCCCTACAAAGAGTTTTCGGACGACAAGTTAATTATAAACAAATCTTTTATTAGTTATAGTACGATCAGTTCGAATGTAGTGCTTTTGTATGCTTATGGACAATAAAATAAACACAGTGTTATGCAAAAAATATTATAGTATACATTCAAATTACAAAAACTAAATGTATTTTTTTACTTATTTTGTGCATTTTTCAAAACAAAATCATTTTAATATGAAGAAAAAAGTGTTATGAAGTGGACTGTATCTATTGGGGTTGCATTATTTTCATTCGAATACCAGAATAAAGTGCAATTAAGTTGCCTGCCTCGGGTTTCTGCGCGGGAGCGAGATAGTTAGATTTCGGCCAAATTTTGATCTCGTTTTTGAGTTGAGTTTTTAGCAAGGTACGTAAAATATCGCACACGAATGAAAAAAATATAAAATTCCCTTATTTTTTTCGCTCGCGAACTGAATTTTATTTGTCAACTCACGAACTTTATTTTTGAGGAGAATGTTATAAATTCCATTCGTTCAGGGAGAGCGAATGCAATCGCCTAAACAATTCGTTCGTGAAAGCGAGTTTAAATGAAGCAAATTTCAATTTTTCTCTAGAGAGTGAAAAAGAGCCGAAATGAATGATTCTTTTTCATTCTTTGAGTAAAGTTCGTAGTGCATGCGTCGTGCGTTTAAATCAGAATCGGGTAAAAGTTGCAATTATGGGTCACCGGAAAGTGTTTGGATTATCTAAATACGTAATTTATGATAAGATATCTAATTCATCAACGTGCTTAGAGTGTAGAAAAATATTAAAAGGACCATGTACGGGGAATTTAAAAAGGCATTATGCTGCAGTACATAAAATATAAATTTAAATAATTAAAACGATCCTGATCTCGGTCGCTTAGCCGAAGTAGCTCTAGCTGTTCCAGCAACCCAAGTTTCTGTCGAACGGGCATTTAGCGCCCTTTCTACTATTTTAACCAAAATGAGGTCAAAGTTGTCGAAAGAAACAATTAATAATATTTTAGTTGTAAAACTCAACGACAATGTTTTAAATAAAATATGTATTGACATTTAATTTATAATAAAAAAAGTATAAAATTTGTTCATTGATTTTTATTTTTGTGTGGTATTAAATTTGATTCACGAACGATTCTTTTACAAATCACTCGTGAGTGAAAAGTATTTTTCAATTCCCTAAAAATAAATTTCGCTCGCGAACGGAGATTTTAAAAATAAAACTCATTTTATAAAATTCGCGAGCGAATTCAAAATAAAATTCTTTGGTTATTATTCGCTCGCGAGCGAATTTAATTTTTTCAGTTCTCCGAACCCTGGTTTTAATTAGCCAGGGCGTCGCCACGCCAACAATCAGTTTCACCCGCGGCTATAGATGTTTCACATCAAAAGCTATATCCTATTTTTCTCTTTTTATGAAACACTAAGTTTTGCCTGCGACTACGCTCGAGCAGGAAACCCTCTTAATACCTTTGGGAATTAATATTGTCTCTCCATAAAACGATTGAACCCCCGATTCATCCCTTTTGAGTTTTAATTTTATGTCATGTCGCCATCTTAGATTTCAAAATTTTGTAATCAACATCCCAAAAAACCTCAATAATGGCACACATATCGATCTTTAATAGCTTATTTATCCCATTTCACCTCTAATAGACTGATTTTCGAAAAATAGCGATGTACGTACTTGCTAATATTGTATCTCCGTACAAACTTTGAACCCTCACTTTACCGCTTTAGGAGTTAAATTTCGAAATATCCTTCTTTATTCCTCCTTACATTATAAAGGGAACTCAGTGAGTGAGTCAGAATTTTTTGTATAGTATAGGCCAGGTGACCCGGTTCTGGCCATTTTAAGAGTTTTTCACCCACTCATGCGTTTGGTGATTCATCTTTTTAGTTATCTCGGACTTCATGTTCATCTCAAGTCATCCAAAATATATTAATCTTACTCTATAGAACCTTGTAATTACAAAACTCGCAATAGATGTTTTTAAAAAAAAAAAACAAAAGTCAGAAGTGGTGTTAGAGCCACTTTTGGCCACATTTTACCCATGGCTGCTATCATCTCAGTGATGATCGCTGACAACTCTATTAGTGTTGCCACAATTCGTGATTGTAACTCACGTGCTATAGACTTGTTTAGTTATCTGTACCTTGTTAGCATCGCTTTTAAAGTTGAAAATGGCCAAAACTGGATCAGTGGCCAGAACCGGGTCACCTACCCTATATAGAATAGAAATAGTTGACTCCGCAACAAATTCACAAATCTGTTTAATTAAAATAATTTGAAAAAATAACGAACTTTGGTATATTGTTACTGTGTCAAACTAAAGTAACCTTTTAGTTGCTTCCCTCAGCACACCTTCGTTGCATATATGCTATTAAATTCATAATAGTATATTAATGTATGCTTTCCTATTCTTTTTTCAATGTTTCCATTAGTTTTGTCGTATTTCGCTAACGCCGATTAGAGATTCGCTATTTAAGATCCTGAAGAGATTTCCAATAGGATTCAAGTCTGGTGATGGAGCCAGCAAATCAAGAACTTGAATCTCACTCTCATTTACCAGCTTCGACGTATGTTTCGGATCATTATCATGCTGAACCACCCATCGAAAGGATATTTTCCATTCGGCATATGACAACATTTGCGTCTCCAAATAATGTTTATAAACATATAAACAAAGAGGTCCATTATTTCCTTTATTTAAAAAAAAGTTAGCCGAAAAACAGGGGCAGAATAAATGAATTTCAATAAATATTTTAAGATACTTTACACTGTATTTATTTTTTTGTCCACTCAAAAATGCACCATTTCTAGCATTTTTTAAAAATTTCTGTATGTACAGTGTAAGTTGTGAAGTTAATTGAGTAGAGTTTTTGCAAGAAAAAATGGCTACTAAATAATTTCACCTTAGTGTTTTTATATTTTGCCCATAAGTGTATGCATATATGCATATATAATTTGAAATGTATACGCTTTTTGTATATTTAGCTTTTCTTATTAAAATTTTTTCGTAATACTCTCCCTTCATTGCATATTATGTAAAATAAAAAGCAAACAAATAATCAAGATAAATATATAAATATACCTGGGCGGAGATATTAATAGAAAGAATTGAATATTTTTGCTTATTAACGCTTTCAGTAACGCTGACTGCAGTCGAAGTTTTTCCAGTGCCCACATCTCCAACTAGCATGACGGGATTCTTCGCGTCTAACAACTTCGACACTAAATAGTTGTACCTCACTGTGTCAACGGTGGGAACAATAATTTTGTAGAATGGTGCACTAAAAAATAGTTTAAATAATAAAATATAGATGAAAACAAAATTTATTCATACTCGTTGTCGTATCTCCAAGCGTCTGACAACTTATCTTCCCAAGGGATGAATGCTTTCTGGTTGGGATCAACAAAGTAGTCGTAGACTGTATCTTTAATAGGAAACACGCCTTCAAGCTCCCTTATGTACGCATCAATTCTAAGTCGCCCTTGTTCGGTAACAGTGGCACAAACTGACCATACAAGACAGAATAAAAACCAAAGTTTGGCCATTACTTCCAACACCTCGATATTGGCTGGATTAATTCCGTTCTCCTTAGTTGCAAGACACTCCAAGAGTCTGCATAGCGACATTACCAAATTTAGCTCATTAGTTGCAACAGTTTCCTTGCATCTGTCCTTTTTGAATTCCAAAAGTTTATCCATATAACGTTGAAAGAATTCATCTAAAAGCGCAGCGTACTCTTTTGGTTTTTGTAATTCGAGCCATGATTTAACATACGGCCTCCACCCCCAGTCTTTGTAGTCATTGTAAACCATGCCGCATCGTGAAACTGTTGCAGGTGAGGCGACTGCTAAATCCCCAACTTCGAAAAGGAGTGAGACCTGGCGAGGCATCGTTATCCGTTCGCTGTTCACTAGAGTTAGGACCTTATTGTCGTCCATTACCGAGTTCATGTTTTCAATCCAGACAGCGTCAACTGGACCGTCGAAAAGCATCCATTTTAGGCTGGGTGTTTCCTCCGAGCAAATAGTTCTCATAATGGCGCTTAGAACCCCGTCCAACCACTCACCAGTGGACAAATTGTATTCGCCATAAAGTTCGGCAAGGTTCAACGACTTCGGATTGACGGGGTAAACAGCGACACTCTCCCAGCCTGGAATTCCTCTTGCTTTCATCCGACCATGAGCCCCTTGCAAAGATTTCCAAGTCACGGATTTTGCAGTGCAAGTGTCACCGATTATCATGACAGAGTGACGCGAGTTCTTGGTCTCATACAGCTCTATAATTTTATTAACCGCGCTGTATATGACCTGCTTGTTTTCAGCCTTAAGCTCATCCTTGATGGCTTTTTTGAAGTCGCTGTAGTCAATTTCCGGAACGCTTACTCCCGGAAAGATGTCTGCCATTATAGCGTTGAACAGCGGCAAATCGTTCGAAGTGAGACGCGCCACATTCATGTCCTTCATGGCCAAATAGACCACCTCTTCCTCGTTGACGCCCTGCAGCTGCCGCCTTTTAATACCCGCGTACCTCAACAAGGCCGCCATTGACCGAAGACCGAAATCGTAATGGTATTGTTTCGAGAGCTGTTGCTTCGCTAATTCGTACAGAGTGTAAACCTTTCTAGCCAAATTCTTTGTATTCTGAAAGCCATCACTAAAAAGAATATTTTCGGCTATAATTGCTGTGTCAGGTACTATCATCGCTATAGATCGAAACATTGATTTCAAGTTATCCGGCAGTTCTGTTCGGCCAGCGTATCCTGGATTCATGGTTATGAACAATCCTACTGTGGGTTTTAAGCTTATCATTTGACCTTCAAACATAAACCTGGTCATTTTTTGCGATAGAGCCGATAAAATCGATAGAATTTGTTGCGCAACCACCGAAAGTACTTCAATGTTTATCCTGTTGAACTCATCAAAACAACCCCAACATCCTGACTGGGCTAATCCCGAAAAATTTTTACCAATGCTTTTATAGTCCAGACCTTCTGAACAATTCGTCACTATCACCCAAATTCCAAGGGCCTTGCCTAAATCCTTTACACTTTCAGTTTTTCCTGTTCCTGCTGGTCCTTTGGGACTTCCGCCACGGAATAAATGTAACGCTGTCGTCAATGTGATAAAACACCTAAAGGGCAAAAGAAGTTAGTAGTGTATATATTTTTTAGATAATAATTTGTATTTAATTCCAGAAAGTATGGAATTCCGATTTTTTTAAATTCTAATAACTATTATAACCGCCCTCATTTTTAGGGAGAAAAAGTGTTATAGAATTAACTTTAAAATATTTGTTAATATTGTATATAACAATTTGCAGTTTTGAGGGGACGAGGGGGGAAGTTCCCATGTGACATAAAAGCATATTTCAGATTTATATACTTTAAAACTTATGCCAATACCACTACTGTAATATTTTGTAATAAGTTTGGCTTCTATCGTGATTTGTCGGTCGGCGGCACGCTTGCTCATACCATACGATAGTGACACCTTCACTGATTAATAAATTTGTTAAAATTATTATTATCCATATTTTTTTTTGATAAACCAAAATGGGATGATATCCTACGCAACCCATTTCCATGGAACCGTCATTTGAAAAAACAAAATCCATTTTTCAATTTTTTTTAATTGCTTGTTATTTATTCAATAAAAATTATCAATAATAAAATTATTATTTATTTAAAGTACAAAAACGTCCTAAAAATACCTCTATTTTACATGCAGAATTATAGGAATACCCCCATCATTAATGTAAAAGGAGGGTAAACAATTAACTTTACACTTTTTCAAAAAAGAAAAGAAGCCTGATCTGATGGAATTTAAATTGATAGAGCCAATCTTGGGATCTAATTGGATCTCACAAAAGTAAGATTGATACACATCTTTAAAGTACTATTGGGATTTAATTTAGTGGAACTGGTCAAATGCGAATGAAACAAGACAACGAAACCAATTATGTACCATTTATCCTAAATTGTTACAATATTCTTTATCAGTAGACAAAATTTAAAATTCTGTGGTCCAAGACTTTGTAAATTAAAATGGAATCGTTTCGTTTTAAAAAGTATATTAAGAAGTTTGAACTTACCTATCAGTGAGTGGAGTGATAACCAGCCTTCCCGAATTGCCTGTATATTCGTACAAATATGTATGTTCTGTATTTGTTTGCTTAATTATGCAAATTTCGGTCTCACGGCTCCAATAAAACCTAAGTTGTGAAAACCATTCGAAGTGGCTAACGTCTTTACAATTCACTTTATACATTCTTTCAATAACGTCGCGTCCATGAATTTCAACAGTTATTAAAGTGTTCACCTTCAGGCGCAGTTGCCTATTTAAATCTCTTCTACTCATTTCCGATAACTTTGCTAAAACCTTACTTTGTTTCCTCTTCAACTTTTTCAGGGGTTTCTTAGAATCGACTAATTTGCAATGAACAAGACTTCTCGTACAATCTGTAGTCCATTGAATCAAGGAGCTAGTGAGACAGAGTTGTCCTGGCCACTTTCCAATCCACTTGTCTCGCTCCGAAAGAAACTTCTTCAGAGCTGCGCGACTTAATCTCAATTTATCCTTTAAGACGGCGATCATTGCAAGCAAAATATCATTGAGCCACAATTCCGCTGGACCATTTAAAACTTGCGACTTTAGAAATTCAACGTATTCTTCGTCTTCTGAAAACATTCCCACAGCTTCCCATCGTAGCGTGTTTTTAACAGTCACTTTCTTTAATTGTAACTTGTAAAGATTATCAAACAGCTTCTTCAAATGCGGCTGCACAAGGTCAGGTCGTTTTGCGTTGCCAAGGATCTCTAATAAATCATCGTTTGATATAAAATAGAACCGCGGAAACAATTGGCGTTTCGTCTCCAAATAAACCTCTAAGGCACGCTGTATTTGCTCCAGCTTGGAGTCCAATTCTAACAACTTGTTTAATAAAAATGGCGCAGGCCTTAAATGAACAGCTCTTAGGGCTGTTTCCGCATTAAACATTTTGGTTGATATTATCTTCCACTGCCTGGTAATATCTACGAATTTTGCATGTTCATGTGGTAGCTGCTTCTTAATGTCTTCACCTGCAAAAATATTTTCCAGGTATAACCACTGCCGCTGGACAACAAGCGCCTGTTCTAAAGTCTCGTTCACATACGACAAAGTTTTCTCCCAGAAGTCAACCTCTTTTGCAAAAGGTTCAACAAATCTTGTCGATTTCATAGAGGAGATTTGCGTTGCGTGTTCTTCTAACATTTGGAAGCAGTCATCAACATTCTTTATGCGGTAAACACCATCTTTGTAAAAAACAATTTCAAAGAACATGGTTTTCCATATTTCTTGAATAGCGACTAGGCCATTCTCTATTTGTAACTCCATAGTGGCCGCATTCGATATGTCTTGAATATCTTCTGAATATGCTTGAAAATCCATAGCTATGATTGCTCCCAGATTAAAATCTTTCGAATTTTGATCGAAATCAACGTTCATTACGTTGCGAACTCTGTCCCAATGTCTTGCGCGCATCGATGGATTTTTTAAGGCTGTTATCAGTGGTAACGTTCTTCGGAAGTCATCAACTTGTTTCCTTGTAGTTTCTAAAATTTCCCAGTTCTTCTCTTTAAACTGTTTGCAGAGACGATTCAAATGTTTGTATAAGTTAAAAGCTGTGTCTTCCATCTCATCAATTTGAATTTTCCAAAAGTTTCCTTGTCTAAATTTAGTCCATGCGGTTTCCCATTCAGCAACAAATCCCCATATCTCTTCCCAAACTTCCAAATCTTTAATTAATTTACGAAGTTCATAATTTTCCGGTTGATTTATGTGGAATACATGCAAATTTTCCTGGAGGTCAGCTTCAATCTTGAGGAGTTGATCAATCCTTTTACGAACATCGGCAAGATACGCTAAAGCAACTTTAGGGGGACTAGGAATAAAAAGGAAAAGGAATTAAGGTAATTATTAAAGGAAATAAAAAGGATTGTTTACGTTGCTGAAGTGGTAGGAATGTTGACAGCGAAATCTTCAATTAAATTCTTAACATTTTGCTTAAATGTCTCAGCTTGCTTTAGAAGTTTCAATTTGAAGTCTTCTTTTGTATTGCCCAACATTTCATCGGCTTCTATTAATTTCTTTAAATAATTTTGCCATTCCTGGTCTAAATTTTGTCTCATTTCAGCAACGGGCTCAGGTACTGATACTTCGTATTTATCTAGTACTTTAAACAAATCATAAATTTTCGGAAATTCCGCTTGTTTAAGTGGAGCTTCATCCACCAACTTTTCATAAAATTTAATGGCTTTTTTCATGGCTCCTATAGATCGAGGAATAGTCATGACCAGATCTATATTGTTCCTCATATACTTGTAAACATCTACGTATATCAAGTTTTACTAAATATCATAAAAATGTAAATTTTAACTACCATACCTGATATTCTTTCACTCGCTTTCTTCCTTAATAAGACTATGTATCGATTTTGCCAATCATCAATGTGACGTAAAATTGTCGACTTTAGACGACTGGCGTTTATCACAACAAAATGTACTGTACTTATTGTTTCTTGAACAGACACATTGTTTGCAATATCCGAATATTTTTCTATATTTTCATCAAAAACAGCTGCTGGTGTATCTCCTTCATATTTTCTCATGAACTTGTCCTTATCTATTTCCCATACTGACTTGTACGCCATCCAACGTTGTAAGTATGTTTTGATTTTATATTCGTTGAAAACGACGTCTTCATTTATTTGCGTCTGAAGTTTAATGCAATCTGGATCTTCACCCACTATTTCATTAAATGGTTTCAATTGCTCATCACCCGTTACAGTCAAATGTATCGTTTTCCAAATTCTGGGAAATATATCTAAAGTTTCAATAATTGTTGGCAAAAGGCTAGACATGGTTGCGGCAATATCAGATAAATTGGGTTCGAAAATAATCTGGAATGAAATTATCATATTAGTGCATTAATAGTTAACGATATATGTATGCTTATAAAAACAATTTTTTTTTTCAGTAAAATTCCCCTCTAGATTTAGGATAATTTAAAATAATTTGTATAAAATATATATACGCAAATCTTATACGTATTCAATAAAATTAGAAAAGATAGTAAATTATATAAGTTTTCAGTGGATTAATTCTTAATGGTCAAAGACGATAAAGACTCAACATAAAATTTCATTGCTGCAAATCTAATGTCGAGTTTTTAAATTGAAGAATTAAAGATTTTTATTTTTCCATCCCAGTAAGTGATTATCTGAGATAAAATTTTTGGAAAATAAATGAGGAGGGTCAATAAGGCGGATCTTGACCACCTATGATGGTTTAAAATGCATGAAATTCATTAATTATACCCATTCAAACAGTATTAAGTCAATTTTAGTCTTAACACATACGTTCCACCCACCGTCACCCCATTAAAATTAAACCTTCTTTTTTTAGTTATTATGGGGTTACACAAGATAGTCTAGAGGCAGGAAAAATTTGACAAAAGTGGGCTATAGCGAGGAACATAACCATGTTTCGATAAAAGGACCAAAAGATTTATAATCCACGCACTAAAAAAAAATTTCAATGATAAAATCTTGTTGTAAATATATGGGAATGGCATCGGAGAGAGGAAAGTGTAGGAAAAATTTAAACAACAGAAGGCCTCTAAATATCCCAGAAAATATTTAATTTGGCAAGCCATTTGCTCATATGGTAAAAAGGCCAAAGATTTTAACAGAACAGGAAAAATTAGCGGCGAAATTTATACAAAGAAATTTTTACAAAAATGGCTGTATCCATTTTTAATATCGCACAGTACATCCACATTCTTTTGGAACGATCTTGCTTTTTATATAAGAAAAAGGAGTCGTCGTAGTTGCAAAAGATGCAGATTAGAATTTAGGCCAATTGAAAAACATTGGACCACATTATAGGGGAAATAAGTGTAAATGACTCAAGAAATTTTTTCATTCCATAAATTGTTAGTGAAGCTATTCAAAAATATGTTCCCAAAGTTTCAAATAAAAATTTAAATTCGTCCTGATGTTATGAGCGGTTAAATGAGCGTTCCTCGTTGAATTTATGTACACTCTCTATCTCAAAAATGTTTAACCAATCATTTTAAGAAATTGATAGTTTCTTTACATAATCATGCTCTATAATCTATATGAACCTAAATTTGGAGTAATTATTATTTTTTTATTGCAAAAAAATTATAAAAAAATGGCAAATAATTATGCTCTTTTGTAACACCTCTAAAAAATGCAATTTTAAAATTTGTTGGGTGATGTCAGGTTCATATAGAAGAAAAACATGCCCCACAATATTATTCCTTGCTAGATTTTAATGTAAATATACTACAAATTAAAAATAGGTTTAAAAATAATTAATTATTTCGCATGCTTCTCTACATTTTATGATTTTTATAGTATATATTTGTATGATTATATTCTATTGTACAGCCAGGGCGGTTGTCTATTGGCTAAATAAATAAATAAATTAATTAATTAAATTTGAAATCCTATTGATTTTAGATGAAATCTGTGGCCTCCAGAATGTACACAAACAAGGCATTTTCGAAAATTCATCGCTTTGAAGCAAAATTCTATCTACAATGTGCACCAACATAGTAAGTTTTTCTTGAATGGTGAATTTACGAACAAGGTGATAAAAATTGATTTAAATGGTTTACACAATGATGAATTTTCGAAAACACCCACAGCTACGACTGATGGTGACCTTCGATGGGTGGCAGTTAATACCTTCCACATTCTCCGAGGAGTCCGAGGAAAAACTTTAAAAAAACTAGAATTTATATTTGAATATACATACATATATGTATGAAATGTTCTCGAAGTTTCAATAAATTATATACTATATAGTAATAATACATTCCTTTCGTGCCAGAAAAATGTATGCAAATCAGTAAAAACAACGTAGCCCTAAAACTATTCCTTATCATGTGCAAACTGTTATGAAGCAGATTAATTGTAAAGTGCGATCATTTTTCCATAATTAGTTATTACGTTTATTTTATTTCTGTTACATTAATATGAAGAGAATTGTTAAAATGATTTTTTTCTTTTCGTTTCTTTAAATTTTTTTTTGTATCAAAGTAAGTGGCAAAATTTTTCTGACTTATTTTTTATTAAAGACTACCTCTATAAAATACCTTCTTATCCTTTATGTCTACTTCCAAAATCAAAATTGGTGAGGGATCCAAACCGCCGTCGCCGTGTACTGCTTCATACATAACTTGCAACGAATTTCTTGAGCTGACTAAGAGCGATGTTTCGACCATTCGATCAAATTTTAAGATATACTGCGTCCACTCGTTAGTCATCTAGACAATAAAATTTTGGTAACACACTTCAAAAACAATTACGTCTCTAATTCACTTACATTTTCTATATGCTGCTCGAATCCATCGTAGACGGCCGCTATCAAATTCAAAATAATTTTATATTGCTTATATTTGGATTGGGTTGCGGATCGATTGTAAGCATTCATTTTTTCCACAAATACCTTTAGACTCACATCAGAAGTTGCATTAAATTGTAAAAGTGGAGAATCGCAGATTTGTTCACATATTTTTGAAATATTTATATTAGCGCGTTTATAAACGGTTACGATTTCTTGCAAATCGCCTGTATGTTTGACACAGTCTGCCAAGTACGCTTCGCTTAATTCACCTCCCCAGGTAAGTTTGAATACACCTGGACTAATTTTTCTATCGCATGATTGTATGAGAGCCCTAAACAATTTCCTCTCATCAACACTTAGGGTAGCGATTATTTTGTTGTAATCTAAACAAACTGTGACAACGTTTTCATAAGTCAGTTTAATACTTCTGTATTTTGAGTAAATTTGCTGTACGTTTCCAGGAACAACGAAACCAAGCAATTCGAAGTTCTTAGCCTCTTCGCAAATGCTCAAGAGACTGCGATCAATGTTGCACTCTATGAGCCCTTGATATTTCCTACTGCGGACAATAAGGGTTCTATTGAGTCTGCTCATTAAATCAGATCCGAACGATGCCATCCAATCTGCAAAGCATTTATGGATATTCTTTTCCAAATCATTGCTCGTATTTTTGTATTCTTGCAGAGCAGTAATAGATGCTGATACTTTCGGAAGCCATTCCGCTTGTTCCAGTAGATCCTTCAACCAAGTGATTCTATCTAGATTGATTCTCATCGTAAATGCTTGTTCAGAAAATACTGGAAACCAAGCCATTTGCATTTTTGAGAATTCCATAATCCTTTCATTAACATCCTCCAGCTCTTTACTGAACATCTTCCAAATCTGCGATGTTTTTTGAATGTAGACATTGCGAAGTGATTTTCTATATGAGAAGTAACTTATAGTGGCTAAAGCTTCGATGCCTTCTTCAAGATTAACTACGGTATTAAATAGATTCACAATTAACCGTTGTAATGATTCTTCGATCGATTGGACCATATGACGATAATTTGCCACGTCGTCGTACCTAACGAAGCAGCGAAAATTTAGTAACCATTATAAAGGCAATAAAATTTTTTGTAGACTCCATTTCAAAATATGATTACACTTTTTAACACGTTACATCCCACGTGTACCGAAAACGGTACAAAAAAAAGCTCTCTCTCAGCAAGTGCATTTTTACGGGTAAGTCTCTCACAAAAGCTTTCTTGAAATTTCTGGCAGGGAACGTGTTAAAGAAGATACATATGTATATTGAAATATTCTTGAAAATAATCGTTATTTAAATTTAAATAATTTCCTTTAAGAAATATGTAAACGTACTTATCTTAAGGTTTTGACACAATTTAAGTGTTTTGGAATATCCTACAAACTATGACGGAATAATGTGATTTTTAACAATTTTAATGTTAAATTTCTCAGCAACCGAAGATTTTTTTTATACATTTGTCACTTTTGATCGTAAATGAATATTTTTACGATATTTCGTCAAAATTCGTGCGAAGACCAAACTCAACTCGTCCTTTAGTGAAGAAAGGAATACGCTGGAAGAACTGAACAACCTTATCTGTTGTTTTCAATTTGTCACTCGAATTGGATCGAAAATGAAATGAATTTTAAATTTAGGCGCGGCCGCAAGAAATTTTGAAAGTATGCTAGCGAGTAGCTCTACAAAATTTATACTAAATTTATATTTCCGTATAGTCCTTGAAGGTACATAGGTAAACGCTTACTCAAATTACTCTTAGCAAAACTATCGCAAGTTACTTGGTCGTGTAAATCCGGCTTAAAATAAAATTGAAATCAAGCTTTGGTAATGCCAATGAAGTTGTTTATTCAGTTTGATATTTCCGAATTGATACTTTGGCTAGATTTTTTATCATTTACCCGTACCACAAGATTTAATACTTTCGGCGTGATGCCTGAGTCTTGAAATTTAACTCAGCCCCAAACTACTTTTGCTATATAATTTCTACAAACTGCACAACCCACAACCCATTTAACTTGATCGAACCAAATTTAGTAAATGGCTTTCAAAGAAAATTACTTACATGTGATGATAAATTGATATTTTGAAATGGAGTGAATATATGTGCCTTACCATTGGCTACTGTGCACGTCCAGTAAAATATCTTTTGATACAGATTTTATTTGATGCAATCCTTCAATGAACTGTTTGTCTAAAGTTTCAATAGATTTCTTAAAAACCGCGCCACGTTGTCCTCCAAACAAGGGCTTACGAATAGTTTCCGTTTCGTCTATCCTCCCGAATACAATTATAGATTCGCAAATGTCCAGTAAATCATTAAGGCGCTCAACAAATGAGTCTACATGGTTGAAAATTGTAGCGAAATCAAGATCCCAACCAACTCCATCTTTTCCTTGCATATTATGGGAAATCGTTTCATAAATTTTCTTATAAGCCAAGCAACAGTCAATAGACATGTCACTCATTTTTATACCATATCTCGGATGGCCGTCGAGGACATAGCCAATGTTTACTTGCTTTCTACAGTACATAATTATCTGGTTGCTCAGGGCACGAAATAGGCTCGTTATGCTCTCTTTTGTGTTGAAATATGTCGAATTCAACCAAATATACCTGAATATATGAATGATTTTAGGGAGCTGGATAACAATACCCGCCGGACTGTCTGTTTGATCCAATTCTTTACATGGATCTACCACCAATTTTAAATATTTTATATTACATTTTGCTTCCTCCATTTCTTTGAGGCACTCAATTGTAAGTTCCTCTATTTGTTTGATATAAACTGATTGAGCTTTGCGGAGCACTTTTATTATTTTTAAAATGTCTTCACTTTGCAATTGGACATATAGACCTTGAAGTACTTCATCTAAAGAAGATGTTTAGATTAAGAAATTATAATGTAATATAAAAAAAAAATTTTGAAATTACATCTATACAGCCAAAATTCGTATTCGTCGACAGGAGTGACCAGTTCATAGGGAACCAGCTGAGTTTTGTCTCCTAATCCAAGACGGATTTGACTGGCCCAGCTAATGGCCACAGATTCCAGGTTCTTCATTAGCTCTCGATCTTTAGTTACATCATCATGATTAAGTAAGTTACCGGTGTTAGGTACGTATAACACTATCATTCCTCCTAATTTATAATGTAATCCTGTCAAGTAGCCTACAAACTTATTCAGAGCATTTTGAACACGCGTCTTCACATTTTCAGTCCAGTTGTCGTATTGGAAAAAAATGGGAACATACATTTTCTCCAAAATGTGTAACATTGTCCCTTCCACATCTTCATGGATTGTCCCAAAACAAACTTTATCATGAAAGTCATCGACCGAAAAGATTTGCAATGGATCCCTGAAGAAATAAGTGAGGTCATAGACTGGTATAAGCGGAAAGGTCAAGGAGGCTTTGAGCTGGACACCATCGTAAAATATAGTCAAAATCAACTCGTCCACATGTAGAAGCCACTGCCGAATCACACCGAGGGATTCTTCGGACCAATCCCGGTGGTCGATAGCGTACAGAATGGTCATTCGCTGGATGAAGTTCACCAGGGTGTCCAGCTCCTCATCCGTGTACGTCGGCAGAGGGACTTCAGGTTCTGCTGGCGCGAGCTCCTTCTTTTTTAATCCTTTTCCTGGAAAACAGGTTTCTTTACTTACTTAAAATTTTCTTCACAAAATAATATACCTTCATCTTCAGATGTCGAGGTGCTGCTCAAGTAGCTGATGACCTCTTCCGTGGCAGTTTCTTCCTCAGCCATTCTGGACAGAAACGCCTTTTTCGCTATTCAAATTACAGAACGGCAATGAGGCTGCCGTCCTGAATAAAATCCTGAATTTTTATTAGTGAAAACAAAAACCCCCAGAAAAGCTTGCTAAGCAACGACGTTACTTAGAAACATTTCTTGAATGAACTTGTTTATGGCAACAAAATAAATTGAAATTTTATTGAATTTTTGGCAATGTTCATTAATAAAAATTATTTTTAACATCTAATAATGTTTTAAATAACAAGTTGAGTTGAAGAAAAAATTGAACTTATGAAGTTCATTGGGTCTAACCAATATCGTAGCCAAATGAATAGCTAAATATTTTTACAAAGTGGAATGTTCAATATATTTTCTAGACTCTATCTATCTAGACTCTAGACAAATGTCGACCATATTTTGTGTGTGCGCAGAAAATATTCTAGAATCATGCTTTTTACCCGACTGACTCAGAAGGAGGGTAATGTTTTTCGTGTGTATGTATGTATGTATGTATGTATGTTTGTATGTCCGTTTTCTACAGAATGGGCAAAATATGAACCAGGAAAGACTAAATTAATATGATTAATCTTATCTTCTGTATGTTCTGTATCTTTAGGATAAGAATAAAGACTTTATTTTTTGTTATTATTATTTTCTTGGCAATCGTATACTTTTGATACATGTTATACCTATTTGATCCAGTGTGTACTATATGATGACTCATTTACTGCGTTTATACGACAGTCCTAAATCAGGACTAGCCACGGGGTTGTACGCCAAAATCTGGGCTACTCGTATAAACCGCACAAAGTGGCCAGGAAATTTGCATTTGTGTACTGTTTATAGTCGACCACACGGACCACACACGGGACGGTTTTTGGCATGTACAAGCACGCGTACAAACATATAAGATTGATCGTGTGTCGACAACTTGACGTACAAACTAAAAACCGTCCCAAAACAGTCCCAAATATTTTCCGCCTTTGATTTTTCCATAATTTTACTTTGCTTATTATTTGTGAAGTCGAATTACTCTAAATTTATATTAGAGAGTCGCGATTTCTTTCTTGAATTTAAATGTCTAGAAATGAAAACCAACACAATTTGTGGGTAAAATGGAATGCAAACAGAGTTTGTCATAAAGATTGTCACAAGTTTGTACGCCAAAAACCGTCGTCGTGTGTGGGCGGGCCTATTAAGAGTGTATTTTAAGAAATACGGGCTTGTTGCAGGCGCGATGCAGACGAGATGTAGGCGTGGTTGTTCGATAACCATGCCTGTTGCGGGCTTAAAAATGAAAAATGATTGGGTGTACATCGGGTGCGTTGCAGACGTGCTAAAGGACTCGATTTTTTTACTCAGGAGATGGGACCATTTTTTTGTAAATTCATAATTAGCCGGCCACACACGGGATGGTTTTTGGCGTACAAACTTGTGACAATCTTTATGACAAACTTTGTTTGTACGCCATTTTGCCCACATACGGTGATGGTTTTCATTCCTAAAGCGATATAACAACTTTAAAGGACGAAATCGCGACTCCACAATCTAATATCGGAGCAATTCATCTTGACAGATGATAAAAAGATAAAACCACGGAAAAATCAAAGGCAAGAAATATTTGGGACGGTTTTAAGTTTGTACGCCAAGTTGCCCACACACGATCAATCTTTTGTTTGTACGCGTGCTTGTACGCCAAAAACCGTCCCGTGTGTGGCCGGCTATTTGCAGGAAAAAATCGAATAGAAATGATATCGCACTTGTTCAGGGTAAAAATTTTATATTATGATTCTAGGAGTATTTGAAAAGCAAGTCATCACATTTTGAATTTTTATCAGCCTTGTCAGCCTCAAAGTATTGTGTCTAGGTTGAATTTTTTATCAAACTTAAGTGCTTTTATGTGCCGACGAAATGTTTAGATGCCAAAGAGTGTGGGGAAAAGAAGAACGAACTGTTTGTCAGTCACCACTTTGGCGCTTATCGTACTCCAAATAGTGGCCGGAGTTGCTGCAGTAATAACAGTCGAAATTTACAAACATTCCCTGTTCAAGTACCTCGGAAAAACTGAAAGAGGCGAAATCGATGTGATGCTACTTTTCATAGACCTTTTCGGCGTACAGTTGATTATTTATTACTCATGCGGTTGTCTGTTAGTTAGAAAATGCAATCAAGATCCTACCGCACCAAACGTCGCAACCATGCTTTGCATATGGCATTTGTTCATAATCGTCGCAATTTTAAGTGGCTTGATATTGTCTTACGTTCTAATTCAAAAGGAAGAACTCCTGGAAGAATCTGCTGAATTGGCTCTCCTAAGAGGAATTGAAGTTTACTACACAGATCCTGAGTGGAGACTCACTTGGGACGATCTTCAATATCACGGCCAATGTTGTGGTGTTCAAAATTATAAGGATTGGGAATCTTCAGCTTGGATTGAAGAAACCTCTAAAAAGGACCAAGAAACGTCTGTTTTACTAACAACTAAACATTAATACCTCCCAGTCACCGATTTTCTTTAAAAACGTTGAAATATTGGCTTTAAAATATATGAGGAACTACTATACTAGTAGTATAAATCCTAATTTTGAAAACGAGGACTGAGACCTAATTCAAGAAGTTGTTTACATGATCTAATAAGATAAAAAGTAATCTGCATATATTTCTGGGCCAATAATTTTAAGAAAGAAAGTAACAACATGTTACAATATTATTTTATAGAATATCGTTGAGCTTAATCAGCCCTATTGGAGTTCTACATTTTCAATAACATCAGGTATTTCAAAAATTCCTTTATACTTATTTTAATTTAATTAATTATGCATTCATATGCACACATATATTATTACCAAAATTTATGTGAAAATTAGTATAAACACATTTTTGATACAAATGGTAGACCATGATATGAAAATGAACATAATAGGACAACGATATTGTATGAAAATATGATCATAAATTCACAAAGAGATATCCGTGTCCCCAAAACTATATTTTGAAAAGAAAATCAGTAATTTGGAGTTCTTCATTTTGCTCATAAAAACCAACATATTTCTCAAAATTCAAAATTTTCAGCCCTTGTGATACCGAACTAATTTCGTTGGTACCATTCAGTTGCTGTAAAGCCGGTCAAGAAAACGAATGCATTGAAAATTATGTTCCATATAAAACGAGAGGGATTTGGGGGCAGTTTCCTTCCATAAAAATGGATGCTTTAAACAAAAACGGCTGTCTTTCAACTTTTCAATCAAATTTGCAAGTTTTAATCATGACAATATTCTGCATATGTGTCGCCGTTTTATTCTTTGAGGCAAATTGATAACTTATATTTTATCATACTTCTATAAATACTCTTCTTAGGTGATCATTTTAATTTTGATGAGAATAAGTTTTGTTAGAGCCCAAAAAAACCTTGGTGATTCGGAATGCCAAACTACAATTGTTGTAGTAAGTAAATTTGTTGATGAACCGTCCCCAAAATTCATTATTTATATTTTCATAGAAATGTCCACATGGTTATCAATGTGACATTACACCAGATAGTGACTTTGAAGAAGGTGATTCAGAAGATCAACTACATCGAAAAGGATGTTCATGCAAAGACCGAAGGAAGGTTTGTTTTGAAAACGATGATGAAATGTCCCCACTGCTTTTACATTAACTATAAGTACAACAAATATTTTTGAAATATTTTCTTTTATTTTACGTTGCATAAAGAAATGTATATTTTTACAGCATCGTTGTATGCTTTTTGCGATTAATAAAATTGTACTTCAAATTAACAATATTTCGTTCATTTATAAATAGGTATGTGTATGTATACACTGAAATAATTTATATATTATCTAGTAATTTTCCTAGACCTTTTTATATTTTTTCTCTTTAACACTAAAACTACAAATTGATCAAAGAGACTGGTGACTGTTATCTTTCGGCACCACATTGTTTTCCCTTTCTTGCTCCCGAGATCAGATATTGTACTATACCTAGTAACTACTAATGCCTATACACTTAATATTGCATGTAACCAGCGGGAATAGTTGTTTAAAAAAGTTCTAATTTAATTTAAATAACATACAAACTGAGCTTCGTATAACGTTGTTGTTATATTTTTTTGGTGATCTTGGATGATTTTGAATTTTATAAATAATATGATATTTTAAACTGGAAAATAGGCTTTCGGGTCAATTTGTGGAGGGTGGACTATACGTATAATACATATGAAGGAAAGTCCCGTGGGAGGAAAATGCCCTCAAAACAATCAAGATTCCTCCACCAAAATTTCGTTTTGCAAAAGAATGAATAGCGTTGAATGCATTAGCGTTTTAGAAATCAAACTACTACTGTTTTTAGTTGTGTATCAAAAAGAAGATATGACTTTTCAGCAAAACAATGCTGCGGGCCACATAATCAGGGCGCAAAATCGTGGTTTCAATGACGTTTTGGACTGGCCTTGTTGCTCGTGAGACCAAAATCCTATAGATAATCTATTGGACATACCGGTGCGGCGAGTTTACGCAAAATACAATAATGTTGACGCTCTCCGAACAGCACGGCAAAGGAGCCTGATCTAAAACGTAATTTCAACTTACCGTCCGTCTTATACTAATTAACTAAAAATACTTCTAGTAGTGTTAAAAAATTGAAACATAAAAGTGGTGATATACAGTTTTGAAAAGCACTATAGTAGTATATATGTACTTACTTTAAAACATTATAATTTTTGAAAATAGGAACCAATTTGAAACTTTCGTTTGAACCTCGCACATTTTCGACTTGTCTTAACTATGGGAATTTTTTTCACTATGAAAATAAATTTTTAAATCTGTAAGATCTTAATTTTTATGCGACCACGGCTTTATTCTGAACGGTTTTTTTTCAGAACACTAACATAAATTCCCTTAGTCTAGAAGACAAATTCAGGCTATGGTTTCAGACAAGAATATTTTCTTATTTCATACTTTTTAGTTCGTTTTTTCCATAGGGGGGGTTTTAGTTTTTTTAACTTTAATTTTATTTCAATTAGTTAATGTAACACGTAGAAGTTTTATGAAAAAAGAAAAATTATTTTAGTTATGATATATTTTACATCCATTTTATTTAGGTTGCAATGCATATGTATGGTTTGTAATACCTATAATTATTTAGCTTATAGGTGCCGTATAGAATTTAAATTCAAAATCTTTGGTCTCTGCGAAAAACGTTGTGTACCTACAAGATGAGTGTTAAACGGCGTAACAATATTTAAAAAAAATGAATGCTTATTTTATGTAGTTTAAAACATTGTATGTATAACCATTCTCTGATTTTATTAAATGCTTGAAGTTTTTCTGAATGTAATTATTGAATTGAAAACATTTTAAAATAGGAAAAATTATATTTTAATAAATAATTTCAAACCTCCACACGAAGGGAAATTCATTTATATTATTGGAATTCACCTAACATGTTTTGAGAATTCCAATTTATGTTCTTTCCTGCCGGCGAAATTAATTTATTCCATTTTAAATGACCACTATTGTAAATTTGCATTCATAAAATAGAAAACTGCAATGTATCGAAATGCGTCCGCCGTCGAGTGCCAAAAAGAACAACTCCGAGTAAACCAGTGGAATCGTAAATGAAAAGCAAAGAGCAAAGCGCGGTTAATAAAAAAGGTAATGACTTTTCTTGCAAGCAAACATATTTATAGGTATATAAATTTGTACTTTAGTTGAAAAGAGTCCATATAAGCAAAATCACAATGCGTACTCTAAGTTATTAATTCTAACTGAAAACGGCCGTAAAACCGAGAGCCTATGAGCCTCAGGTACGTCAGGTACGTCAGGTATCATGGCGCATTAATCAATGCCATTGTTAGACAAAGGGCAGTCCGCCTTAAATAAAATGCCAATTTTGAATAGCCTTCAGTTGTTTAATGGGGCGCTATAATAACGAAATAGAAATTGCGTCTTCTTTCTAACAAGGAATTTATTTAGTTGAGTTTTTATTACAAAAGTACTTAAAGTTACTTACAATCGATGGTTGGAAACAGGCAATAAAAGGTATTCCTCCAGGCCACGGTCCGAAGGGAGGATAGATAAAAACGCTTTTGTACATTAGCCACTTCCTGTTTGTTTATAAACCCAAACTAACATGTATGTACGAGTATAATACTGGGCAATTCTCGTTTTCTTGACTAGTTTCTGGCAACTTTTCGAGCACCTTTCTACCTTAGAAGTTTAAAACTTTGCTGACCGCAATCAAGTTGTGATAAGTACACTATATATTTTTTTTTCTTCCCGCATCTTTCTTCAGCATCGGGCCAAAGTCTTATTTAGTCAAACCACGAATGGGGAATCATTCGCTTCGTCTGTGATCTGGGGCACCTCCCCAAACGCACGCTGTACTCCCCGAACTGGCAAGTGGGCTCCCTGCACCGGCCGTCCAGAATGCATCTGCAAATATAAGAATGAAAAATTTATTCTCAGTCGTCTGCTTTCCCATGTTCAGTTGGTAATTGCTACGAAACAATTTAGTTTTCTATTTCAGTTCAGTTCAATCATGATACAAATTAAGGATAGCTTTGTGCTCTTTAAAAGGTCGTGTTTCGGACAAATAACCTTTAGCCAGTCGCGCGTTAAAAGTAGCCCCTAGGAAAGTGCACAATGCAGTCGAACTTTTGCTCGATGAACTTGTTCCCGGAGGAAAAGTTTTCAACAGCAGTGGATTTTGAGGATTCGAGTAAAATTTTCGATAGGAGAGCCAGTTTTCGCAATTTAACTTGCATAACTTCTTGAAAGAACCGAAAATGTGCATACCTGAACTTTCTTTTGTACGTGCCCCTGCAATCACAATTGATGCATGCAATTATGTACAAGTTATTCTACAGCAGTAAACCAATTTTTTTTGTGCAGCTATTGTTAATTTGGTCGAACAATTACATAAAAAAATATAAAACATTCACCTGTACAAGATAAGATTTTGATGTGAAATATTTTTCAAATTATAATGAACAAGCACCAGGAAAAATATATCGAAATCGACATAGTGAGAATTTTATGTTGTTTGTTACTTAAGGGGACTTTTACTTTCTAAATTTTCAAAAAATCGATTTTTTTTTACGCAAAAACATTCCTTAGTATCATAGAAATACTGTCCTAAAATTTTATTAAGAAATTTGAAATAGAAAGGAAGTTATAGCTATATTTATAACGGTACCTACGCGGTAATAATACGCGATAATAATACCTACTTTAAACGCGTTTTTCTCGAAATCACATTTTTCAAATTTGGGAGACGTTTTTTTTCAAAATCTACTAAACCAATCTCAGTAAACCAATTTTTTTTGATACTTTATATATACGACTACTATATAAACCTCTAAAAAGTTTAAAAAACCACCCCACCTTTTTAGTACAGGGGTAAATTCACCCCCAAAACAGGCGTTTTTTCGAAATTTTTATAAAATCGCGTATAAAAGCCATAAAAATATAAAAAAATTAACTTTTTAAAGGTTTATTTATTATAGTTTTAAGTCTCACGAATTGAATCCCGCTGGAATTTTAAAAAAATTTGCTACAGGAAGGCAGGAAAGTGTCTGCCAAATTAAAATGCACCTTTTGGAAGACGCCCTCTGCAGTGGTGAAAACCACTAAAAGTGCCAAAAAAATTTTTTTTTGTATACCTCAAAACCTTTTCAACAATGTATAAACAAAATTATAACCACAAGTATAATAGTTTTTTTTGTTAAATATTTTAAAATTGTCTTTTTTTTCCAATTTAGAAAGTAAAAGTCCCCTTAATCACGCCTAAACATCTTCATCGATATTTTTCACTTTTTGCTCGAAAATAGTAAACAATCCTTTTTAACAAATATGTACAATATAGACTATTTTTGAATTTAATAACAATAAAAAAAGGCAATTGAAAAAGTTAACCTTAAACCGCTAACGTTTGTCTGTCAATGCTAAAAAACCCAGATTGAACAGTCACAGGATGTAACTAAGAATTTTAGTGATATACAGGGTGACCCAATTTAATTGACGGATGCAAATATCTCCTAAAATACGTCAGCTACAGAAAAATTGTTCAGACAAAAATTGCGTCAACGGGGGGGTAATTCATCTGTTAAAATGACTTCTACATACAGATCAGTTTTCAAGGTCATTTGTGGGTTAAGGTCATGTTTTTTAATGAGAATCCCTATTTTTTTGGATTCAAAAAGGTCAGAAAGTTTGAAGTTGAAAATGACTATTTAATACTTTTTTGTGAATTTGTGAAGATTAAAAAATTTATATTATAAATGATATTACACAATTTATTATTAATATGACCCGAGGAGGTCAAGCCAAGTTTAAATTATCAAAATGTCTTATTATGTCTCCAGGAGGTCAAGCCAAGTCTAAATGACTAAGATGTCTTATTATTGTCTCAAGCTTCTTTACTATTCTAAGCACCGCCAAATATTTATTAAACATGCAAATAATATCAATATGAATCAACAGAATCTGCGTACATTTTAGTCATTAAACACGTTCACGCCGGCGCGGCGGCGGCGCTTACCACCGGTGACTCGTACAAGATTGACTCATGGGCTGCGAGTACCTACCACCGATGACTCCCATTTGATTATGCTATCATGTGGTGCGTAACACTAAAAATTTAGATCGTTAAGTAACTACATAGAAAAAATTGCCATAAAGTTGAAAATTAAAATAATGAAAAAATGCGAAGGGCTTTAAGTGTAGCTGCCCATGGGAGACAAACATGAATTGCAGCGCCGGCGTGAACGTGTTAACATAATTCTGTAAATATTTCACTATAAGATTCGATGTCTAAATATATTGATATTGCGATTTGTTAATATTTTTGATTTGGATTTACCAGATTATATGAAAATATTATTCAATAAAACATTTCCGTGGCCACTAGTAAAGATTGAAGTAAAAATACTGAAAATTAACCTAAAAACCAGACAAAAATCTTATCCTTATACATACTACAGCACTTATTTATTTTCTTCTTATTAATTTATTCTTATGTTTAGTATTGACTAGTAAACATAATGGATACAAAAGAATGGGATACAAAGAGTCTGTGAAAGTCTGTCTCTACAGATGAATTATTTTATTTAGCTATCGAATCTTATCCTGAAATATTTACAGATTTATATCATTATATATGTATAACAAAAAATTCTGAGCTACATTTGATATCTGTTCACTCTGGGTTTTTTTACATACTTTGTGAGCATTGTCGTTTCTGTATTTTTATTTTTAACTTGAAAACTTTTGGTACCTGACAAACTATAAATACTAAAGTATATTTTTTGAAATTTTTTCAATAGCATTGAATTTGTGAAAGTAGCATTTATGCCTCAAAGTCGTCTCATCTGAAGATATACTCTTCTATTTAAGTAGATAATATAAAAAAATGGATGAAAGAATGCTTTCGTTTGAGATCGGAGAACGTAAATGGGTTAAACGAACTGATGGGAATTGTCAAGATAAAGGAAGAAAAGGTTTAATTCTCAACTATTTTCGTAATAATGGCACATTTAAACTTTTGAAATACTTTTGTGAACCCAACAGCAATTTTCTTACTCTGCTTGCATCCTTCGAAAATGCTTAAAGGTCTTATACAAGTATGCAAACTTCAACTTTAAACAGACTTCTTTGCCTCATTTCCACCCTTCGTTGGTAAAATGTACTTTCATATATATTGTATATGGCTTAAAGTTTAAAGAATTGAATTTTCTGGCAAGAAAATAAGCTGCTTACCCAAAAATAAATAAGATTAAGGCGGTTATGATAGAAATTTTAAAATCCCCAAGGGATAATCTTAATTTTCAATCTAAATTGGGCTCCTTTTTCCTTCTCCATTTTCTTGAAAATCACGGGCCAAACTCCAAGATTGCACCTGCACCTTGTGAATTTTTAACTTGCAGCTTCGTCCCGTGTATCTTTCTATTATTCTATTTTGAGGAAATATTCTGCAATTTTGTATTAATAAAACGGCTCTAACTTTATACTGCTCACAATTTCAGTTTTCTAAGTCATGTGATACAAAATTAAAAACGACTGCAAACAACAACTGCTAGATTTTTAATTTCCAATTTCTGAGATACTGAAGTCAAATAAATTTTAGGTGTTTTTGGAATAGTCTATTCAATTTTTTTATTTTATCAGTTCTTCATTTTTTTTCAACTTTCTCTAACCTGACTCGTTTTCTATTATAAATAAGTATGTATTTTAATCGATTTGCTTTTTCACTTTGCAAGATTTTGAAATTTTGAAAATTAATTTTTAAAAAGTCGTTAAAAACTTTCTTTTAATTTTCAGTATTTACATATAGAAAAAGATTTTTTTTGAACATATCAATTTTTGTTCTCGCGTAAAAAAGTCTTTAACAAAAATAATATAACAGACATTGAGTTCCATTTCGTTTTAAAGATCGACTTGTGTCTTTTTGAAAAATTTTGTTCAATTGAAAAAAGGATTTTTTTTTTTTGAAACTATTAATAACCAAAGATTTTATTTAAAAAACTAATAAATATAGAGGTCCTGACTTCGAAATCCCTTTAAAAAAAGTAATAAATTTAGAGATAGTTTTTGAAATTCCTCACAAATTAGGTAAGTATGTTGAGTGAAAAACCCGGTAACAATTTATCAAAAATTAATATTTGTTAATTAAAATATTCTAAAAAAAAAAAAAGTTTACTACTAACTAACTAACTACCAACCTGCGATCCTCAACAGAGAAGCCTTCAAGGCCGCGTTTCAGTCGAAGGCAGTCATGATTTTCTGAGAGACAGTCGCATCGACAGTCGGTTGAGGTTTGAAAATAATTTTCATCCGATTCTTTATCAACAATTTTTCCCTCAAAAACCGTGAAATCCCTTACACATTCGCAGGACGGTCTGTTTCTGGTACTATTAATATTTTCTGTGGTGCTATCAACGACTGTCGCGACATTGCCGAGGCGAGTCCGGTCCAAGCAATGGCACTCTGTGTGATTAATAAAGGACACCTTCTCCACGACTGCGTCCTTGCTGCCAAAGGGAATCACCTAAAAGAAAACCCTAATCAATAAATTCCGTAAAATAATATAAAAATTAAAAGCATGAAGAGCAAGATGAACGATAGGCGATTTTTGCGAAAACCAGCCAAAATCTCCAAAAGTTAAAAACGAGGCAAAATCTTGAGAATTAAAATCTAAAAAATCACATTATTCAAAAACAAAATTATTTAAAATTTCCAAAAACCCGTTGATTTCATTTTAGGCGAATCGGTCGAAATCTCCAAAAGATCAAAATCTACGCACTGCAAATCTTAGTGTTTTATTTTAATACATTAAAAGTGTTTTAATATGACGTCACCCATTTGATTAACATTGTCTCGTTTTTAAAACACTTGAAAGCAAAGAGACAATTTTAACCAAATGGGGGACGTCATATTAGAACACTTTTAGTGTATTAAAATAAAACACTTTTAGTGTATTAAAATAAAACACTAAGATTTCCAGTTAATACAAGGCAAAAGTTGCGTTTTTTTCACAATCGGATCCGGATCAGATTAGTCAGTAAACTTTTCAATGAATTGAATTTTATATATAGCCCAGTCAAATCGTACATAAAAACAGGCTAAAATTGCAAAGCATGATGTAGTTCTAATTTTTTGATATATTGTTAGGACCAGTTAGAGTAGTGTAAACCCAAATTTGCAGCTTCGAAAAACCTGTGCTTCCTGCGTAATACGTGAAAATCTTCACGGACATCAAAGGACTGTGGTTGGGCTTAAATTGTTGTAAATTTAATGTACTTTAAAAATGGTAATAACACTTAATATCAACAAATGCACAGTTTATGAGTTATCAGGCAACTGAAAAAAAAGCTGCAGATTTTCACGTATTACGCAGGAAGCACAGGTTTTTCGAAGCTGCAAATTTCAGTTTACACTACTCTAACTGGTCCTACCAATATATCAAAAAATTAGAACTACATCACGCTTTGCAATTTTAATGTCTAATTTGACTGGGCTAATAAGTCATCTCCTATATAACAATTTTGAAATTCTCGAAAAGCTTATCAACTTGCTATGATTTTTATTCATTAGAATTTCAAATTTTTAACTGAATAAATTTTTGGATTAACTTTTTGACATAAAGTGAATGTAAACCAAAGCAATTCCGTTTTATTTTCACGAATAGAAATTGTTGTTATGGGTAACTGTTCATAAATTTAAATTCAATGCAAAATATCCTGCTAAATCTAATCTAGATTCAATTGTAAAAAAAAACGAAGTTAGAATACCAAAATTGAGGCTACATAAAAGTCAAGAAAATGTTATATAGAAGAGTTCGATTTTATCCTTTAGGTATTTCAAGTTGCAGATTTCGAATTTTTGAGATTTTATTTGGAGTTTGTGAAATTTGGAGATTTTAATTTGAAGAATTTAATTTGGAGATTTCGTACCGAATCCGATTTTTGCTCTATCGGATGGAAGGCAAATATTTTATGCTAAAACTATTTAATTTATGAAATTGGATACTCACATAGAAGAAGAGTTCTACCTGCTCTGTCTTTTTGGCGACGCAGGTTTGGATGTCCGAGTGGCAGCAGCCGGTGTCGTCGCCGCAGCGGTGCAGCAGGGTGCAGTGCGGCACGTAGCGCTTCGACGCGTCGCTCATTTGAATGATTTTCGGCCGTGGCTGCTTGCACATGGCTTCTAGGTGAATCCTGGTGATGTGGGACGCGACTTTCTGGGCTGCAGGACGAAAAATAAATGGCAATCATCAAAACACATCTAATTCTCTATTTGATTAATTTTAACATCGTTCGCTCCCCTTTGACCTATAACCCAGACCCAGATGAAAAAATAATCTGAAAATTGAATTTTAGACCGAATTCAATCACAGATAAAACATACTAAACTAAGACTGAACTATTATATATTTTTTAACTGCTAGACTTAATTTTTTTTACTACTAAAAAATGTTTAAGTCCAGGAGGGTAATCCATATCATTTAAAATATGTCGAATATAGAAATAAATTTATTTATAATCCCAGCAGTACCTACATTAAAATATCGCATTCAAGCGCGGGACCGTGAACTGCTAACATTTATATTTTTATTAGGCCTGACTATTCAATTTAATCCAAAAACCTTTGAAATTGATATCATTAATGAGATTTCCTATACATATATTTGTTTTATTTATTATTTTGAATTTTATATTATTGACTGAAATAAATTCTCTATGATCATTTTCATGAAAAGTGGAATGCACTAATGATTCACTTTATCATCAATATTATTAATCAACATATTGAGTGAGATATTAATGGTTTATTTTTTACATCTTTTATATTCCCTTTTTTATGTGCAATTAATAAACTCAGTGATATTTTATCAAGACTATTTTCAGTGCAAATTCAGGTTTCTCTTTGCTTCAGCTTCAGGACAGGATAATTTGGCAAAATTTGCACCTTAATTAAATCAACTAATGTGGTGATAATAATATGATTATGGTTATAAAGGTAAAACAAATTAATTTATTGTAATTTTTTAAATTCTTAATTGCTAGCGTGATACCTGTGTTACGGTAATTACCAGATAAAATTTCAATGTGAAATAAAAAAATTATAAAAAGAAAATTTTCAATTAGTACTAAAAACTGAATAAAATTTAATGATTTCGGCTCAACTTAAACATATATGTACATATGTAGATATTTATTATTTTATTTTGATCCATTTTTTTAAAAGGATGACTCATTGAGATTTATTCTAAAAACCAAGTATTTTGCGACCCTATTGAAATAATTACAACAAAATTGTAAAATTTGTGGTACCCGTTATATTCGCTAAATGTGCAAATTGTCCTCATCAACTTTTCACAATTTTATGCATACCTTACTAATTAAAAATTGAGATTTATTACCATTTTTATGCATTTATTGTCGATTTTAAAATCTACAGTGTGCACAGTATAGCAACCTGAAATAAAGAACCACTTTGACAATAGGTCTATTCATATTGATGTATATTAATGAATTTTCATACACATATGATCAAAGTAATTTGTTCTTTTAAACCCTAATTATTATAAATGCAAGAACCGATTAGATATTTTATTTTAAACTCTTCATAAATTCCAGTATTTGTGGTTCTTCATACATAGATCAGATTAGATAAAAATATTTTGTTTTTTTTTCTGTTGTTTTTATACAGTGATCCTATAACTTTTTTGATCTATGTATAAATAAACATTTCTTGGATCTATGGATAAAAATGTTTAAAATTACTTATTTTTTATTATTTGGTTCGTTTTATACAGTGATTTGCTACTTTTGTGGATCTATTAATTTATTTTTTGTTATGTATTCATTTATTATTTATTTATGTACATTCTACGGAGGTTCAAGAAAAGTCTCTCTCAAAGTCATAATTTTAATTAATGTTGGTAAGGCAATTTTCAATTAATACTTCATATTTTTACATTCCCTGTTTTGGTACTACTTTCGCTGCATTTAATTGAGAAAGGCAGCTCAATAAGAGTTTTATATTGAGAATTGAGTCAAAGTTCCAACTATGGGAATAAATCACGATAAATGCTGGAAAGGCCTGCGATTAATTCAATTCGTCTGACCGAGGGTTAGGTACACTTGCTCCTCGTTCAGCCAGGAGCACGTTTATAATCTTGTCATACTCTGGTACTTCGAATGTTCACTTTATTAACGACTTGTTTAAAGCTGATTGTGAGCTCTAAAAGCAAGTAATCTACTTGGAAAATTTATGTGCATATTTCACTTTGACCATGCGGCTCCGAGAAGAGTTTCTGATCTTAACATTCAACAATTTTTCTTACTTTCTCTCATAATCTTATGATAATAATGTGTGTGGTCTGTCGTGAATTCCGTAAAATTTGATATAGTGCCTAAATCTGCCCAACCTGCCCGATAAACCGGCATCACTGCATAATATATCATATATCTACGCGTATAAACATAAACATAAACGTAGGTTGGCGAAGGCCCATTTTAAGGCCAAGAGCTCTCTTTGCGGTAAGCGGAGAGCTCCAAGGCACAGGAGCGGTGTTTCAAGGGTTCTTTCAAAATTTGATAACTGGAATGAAAGCGATCCCAAGAAAGTTGCCTCGTACCTGAACCTGTGCGGTTCCGCAATTACTTGAGGCGCAGTTTTTGTTCGTGAGCGCAGGTATTTGACAACCTGCTCCTTACCTGTAATTGTATTCAATTTGAGCTGGCAAATTGCTTCTCATTTGCAATTGTTGGGCGAAAATGTACAAAAAAGGAACTCTACAAGACGCTCGTTCCGGGGATCGGTTCGAGCGCGAGATGAAGAAAATCATGATCGCTGAAACAATATGTAATTTCTTCACGCAAGACTACAAATCTCGAATTGTTTGTTTGCACTGGAAAGTGGTTATTAATGCCAAGATTCTTCTATTGTATTATTTTGGGCAAGGCAGAGGAATAACCGTGGGTGGTAAGGTAAGGCATCCACTATCTTTTCTTGAGATTCCAAACCGACTTATTTGCAAGACTGCAGAAAACCTGACAATTTCGTAGTTTGTTACCGCCATTTTAGCAATTGTATTTGGAATAAAGTTAGAAAAAATGGAACGATGCGATTCTTTCGTATTTAATGCCATAAATGTCTGTTTAGTATGTTAATGCAGATGATAATTTTTGGAAGAAACATAAAATGGATGCGTGTGGCGAACAAATCACTTATGAAGATGTCGTATTAAATTGAACAAAAGATTAAAAGTTATGAATGAACTGCCTGAAGCTCTTTAGGAATAAAATCTTTCATATGTAGTTAGAACAATATAATAAATAATAGACATTTTTTTTCACTGAGAATCGGATAAAATTTCCCGATTTATTTTTCAAAAGCAATTATACTGCACGAATTCCCATTATTAATTAAATAATATGAAACATCCATTAAAGTAAGTAATTTCTTTATAGTAAAAATAAATACAATTAAAAGTATCTTTCGTCTGCGAAATTCCTATAATTGAACTTTATGTTATAGTATTTAAATACTTCAGAAGTTTGACGAAAAGTAAATTTTTATATATTTTTTTAATATAGCATTTTACCACCTTTTTAATCTATAATTTGAAAAATCCTCGAATTTATAAACTTTTTAAACAAAATTTTTATGAAATTCACTCCAACATTTCAAAATCTCGGCTTTCAGGTGAGACACCAAAGAAAATTCTCGACCCCAAATATTCTCCATCAGATTTAAATTCGGACTACGTGATGGCCACTTCATCATGAATATCTCTTTCATGTAACAATCGTCTAGTTTCAGTAAAAGAATGCACAGCGGCGTTATCCTGTTGAAAAATCAAATCTTTTTCCCTATTTATTCTTTTAACAGAGCTGTGTATATATAACAGAGTTCCTTAGGTTGGGAGCAAGGCGTAAAGGTTTCTGTATTAAATAAAGGCACCCCACATTAAACTTTCACCACCAAAATTTCTACTTAGATGAAGCGAATCATGTGGCTTTTAACACTAGGCGCGCATTTTTATGTTGCTGTTGCAGCTGAGGCGATTTGGAACCTTTGGTATTATCTTTTGGTTATTCCCGTAATCCATAACTCTTGTCTTTTATAATTAAATTTCGCACTACACAGTCTGAACGTCCAATTCTCCTAGCAATTTCTCTTATACCTATAGGCCAGTTTCCTTAAAGGCACGGATTCCGACGCGTTCGTTGTTGTTGAGCAGTTTTCCACGGAGCATTTCAAGAAATCTTAAGGAATAACAATAAATACATACGTAGAATCACAAGCTACAATGAAAAATGAATATAAAACTTGCATGAACTGTTTCCTAAAAAGTTACAATATTACTCTGGGTTTAACTAGTAACACTACAAAAAGAACTGCGTTTACAGAAATTGCACACTCTAAGCTCCATTGTAAAAGACTGATCTATTGCATTCACGCATTGATTGCTATTTGGAATTGTTCAATTACTTTTATGAATAGTTATAACTTTAACAGTTATGACTGTAAAGAACTGTTACTGCTCTATTCCAATGAATTGTACATTTCACATTTCACATTAAAATCAAACGTGCGTTTATAGAAATTGCGCTCACCTAATGAAAGAAAATATTTTAAACAGGGAGGCACAATATAATTATTGTTAAGATAAATCCGATTTGTCTCTCCTCTAAACAAATATTAGCACCTACATATGTTGGATCATATAATTATACATTATACAGATTATTTTTTAATGACACATATTCGTGAGTAAAAACTTTTAGTCCACATTTTTTCCACTTTTCCTTATTATCTCTCATAAATATGTTACTGAACATCCCAAGTATTTAAGATATATACATACATATATTTATTATTAAAGATTTATTTAGAATCTTACCTTCAGACATATGTCGTCTTCTAGAAGTTTCAACAGCTTCAGCTGTTCCATAATTGCGCCATTTTTCCTCGGTTAGACTCGCAGATTTCTCATCGAGTTGATTAGTGGGATCATCATCCAAATAATCCTGCAATTACAAATTAAGTAAATACAAGACGCCGACATGAGGCGATTGATCTCGGGAATACCCGCATGCTCCAATAGCCAATTAATCAGAATAAAGATATGGGGTCAATTAATGAGCGATAAGAAATAATTAGTTCCCATGAAACAGATCCACTGCAACGCGATTGCATCGTGAATGAAAAATGAATTTGAATTAGGCTATTATGTCATTTGAGCGACATAAAAGCTTCGTGTGCGCATGTTGGAGCGAGTTATTAATAGCTAAATATTTATATTTAGGAAAATGGATCTTTTATTTAGGATCATATTCTTGAAGAAGAGAAGTAGAAGTTCAACTTTCTCTTGTAATTTGCCAGGTAAAATACTGCAAATATTTAAAGTAAAGCCAAATACAAATACTATCGCTATAACAAACTCATTATTTATGATGACATTTAGTTAATAATATATTTAACGCTTTGCAATATTTTGCAACAAAGTTTCGGAAATATTTATGTACCTACAAGAGCATTTTTGCGCGATTACCATTTCAATAAACATTTTCGTTTTAGTTTAATCTTTTTAACTTTACCGACGAGCTTTATCTCATATCAAGCAATTTATTTTCTGCTCCAATTTTCTAAGAATGGTGTAATGTACCTAATCTTCCCATAGGCTAAAGAGCAATAAGTCAGGTCACTAAATATTTACTTTGGATTTAATAATTAATAATTAACATATTTGAGTTGTTGTTATTGTTATTGAATTTATCATAGGTCTCCAAATCTGACTCTAATTTTGGTAGTAGAGTGGCGTTACTCTATCGATTCTATTCCTTTCCCTTTTCAAAGTTTTTGACAGAAACTTTTCATAAAATTAGAAACAAAATCTTAAAAGACGAAATTTAACTCGACAATGAGATTGATCTTTGATTGATCTGATTAAATTTGATATTCATAATATTAAGTTTAATGCCAACTATCTGAAATTAATCTTATAAATTGTCGAGATTGATACAAGTCATTTTATGTATAACATATTAATTTCTTCCAAAATAATTTCGAAGAAGCCTTTTGTTTTGAGTTTTTGATTTAATTAATTTAAACAATTCTTCCATTTTAACTTTTAATTATATACTCACAACTTCACAGCAAATATTCTCTCAGCTTCTTTTTACTTCTAAATTTTGAAGAAACTTTTTATTAATTTTTGGCCTATTAAATTACGTTATTTCAGCCACATGCAAGTGCACTAAAGTTAAAAAAATTAGGTTCACAAATTAAAACTAAATGAAATTATAATTAAATGTAATATTTTTAGAAATTGTGTTGGAAGCTGGAGCTGGAGCTCGGAGACACAGATTTGCTCTCAAGTTAAGTTAAAAACTGGTCATTTATATTGCTGCGGAATTCCAAAAAAATAACGATGTTATGTATTCTTTTAAAAAATATCATAGGTAATATGTATCATATTAATTTATGCTGCGAAACCCGTCTATATAAACAATTCGAATGGGTGATCCCATTTGAGGAGTGTCGGCTCAAAAGGGGCTACATATTTCCACCATATGAACAATCAAAGTTGTCTTTTAATCATACCATTGCTAATCTAAAATATTTTTCGTCCTTAAAAAAATACCCTATTGAAATGTTCAGAGTATTTTCAGATTATCCAAATTATGAAAAAAATGCAGTCAAATCAAAAATATTTACCGGAACAGTTTTTGACATATTTCATTGTAACCATTTTGATATTCTTGCATATCATATAATCATTAGTGATATGATAGCCCCAAGTATCCTTTTAAATTAATTTAGAACTAAATTTTTACTTTCAACCGTTTTCGAGATATTTAAAAATTAATTCAATGATAAAACAAACATATCCACAACATTTCATCCAAATAAAAAGTGGTCGATTCCAACATTGTGTAAATTTAAAACAGAATCACCCACATATTGTATGATACTTCTTTTATAATAGCAGAAGTGCAGCATCTCCACAAAAAATGATGGGGAAGGTAAAGATTTGGTAGGTTAAACTATAATACAATTCCATCAAATCTATAGTTTCTCCATATGCTTGAAAAAATCTTCAATTAGCTGAACATAACATTATGTTCTTTCCATATTTCCACCTTTCCTTGCAAACTAAGACGCATTTATGTTAAAAATTAATATAAAAATTAATTAATAGCAAAAAGTCATGCTTCTAGGATACCAAACGATGAGAGCTAGCGAATTATTTATCTAACTGCCCTTTAATTATTTTGCCACTCAAATAATAATTGAACAGGTATTTATTTAATCTACTACTTATCGCTATAGGATTAAATAGCTAATCAAAGTTTATATTTCTCAGCTATGTTTTATGTACCGCAATTAATTAAATTAAATTTTAAATACCTAAATTTTTTCACAAGAATTTATTACCTTAATATGATCAAAATTTATTAATATAACTCTGAAAAATTCTTAGTATAATGACTCAAAGTAAATATGTAGATAATTTAGGTATAAGATCTCTTGAAATGTTTTTACTTTCACTGTGATTTTTAATTAAAGCGTATTTCTCAAAGGTGACTAATTAAACGGGATTGCTAAAACTTTGTAAATTACATGGCCACTTTAACACCGCTCCAAAATGCCATAAAAAAAAATTATTTGGTTAAACTTGCAGCGGAAATCTGTGAACTGGAAGCGTATTCAGTGCAAAAGCGTATTCAAAAGCCATTAAGGTGTGTAAATTAAAAATTCTGCTCGGCACATCTCATTTTCCATTAAACGGTAGGAACGGTGAGCCTGAGCCTAGAACCAAGTGAAGTTTTGTGCAAATAATAAAAAAAGGATATAGTGCTTAGAGAGCGACACTAAAGGGGATCCGGGGGTTAGGGCGGGCTCCGGAACGGCAGAAGGCAACTTTCAATTATTTCCCTGTTAATTAAAATAAGTACATCGCAAAATGCCATCGCGTTTAGGTTTCTGGATCAGAGACCGGGCACAATTTAATAACGCTAAGTGGCACAGAGCGAACTACTTAAGAAAATTAGTGCTCTGCAGGTACAGGTATCCAAATATACGAAGATGTCTGAAAAGGTAAGAAAAAAAAAAGGATAACTCACAAAGGTGTAGTCATCAATCAAAGCAGCAGAAGCGGGGTCATGTTTAACGTCTGCACTTCCTGATCTTGCAGCTGTCCTCCTGTGCCAGCCGGCGGCAGCGGCAGCGACTTCGGCGGCAGCGTTTTCCTCGTCAGAGTCCGGGATGATGTCACTCCCCCCGGCAGGTGCGGAGTCGCCTCTATCGTCATAATAATAATAATAATCCTCGTCTTTCAGGGTCTCGGGGCCGTCCTTTTCTTTGCCACTTAATTCCTTAGCTGTCTTAGGCAGTGACTCAGCGGGTCGCAATGCTGCCGACGGACGCGCCAGATAATCGCTCTTACTTTTAGCGCGACTAAACCCCCCGCCGAACCCTTGATTCAACCGAGGAGCGTCGTGATCAATTAAAGGAAGCGAAGTTGTATGCAGATATTCTCGGCCCCAAGGTAAAGGTGTAATTGACGATTCTTTAAGTTTCCTGTTTATTGAGTCGTAAATTTCTTGATGCATCAGAGATGTCTTTGCCCTTAGCAATCCACTCCGACCGCTCGAATGTGACCAAAATTGCTTTTTAATATATTTTTCAGGAGTGTGACGATGTCGCAACCGATTCGACCAACCTATGTGATGGCGGGTATCATCTTGAAATGAGTTCACCGGCTGTTTTACATGAACGACTATCAGAAGTGCTGATATGATTACGAAAAATTCCCTCTGAACACATGTCATAGTCTGCCGCCTTCTCGTAATTTTTAGCAGAACTCAAAAATTTTGTAAGTATTGCATTACACAGCCCGAAATAAAAAAATTATATCTAAACTTTATATCTTGATAAAGTTCAAACAATTCAAGACGTCGGCCCACATTTGAGTAAATGAGGTACAACAACCCGACGTTAAGAGTTGATTAAAAAATAACATATTTGATGGTATAACACTCAGTATTAAAAAAGAAAATTTCACTTTAATGTAATCCAACACTTTTATAAAGTCAACGTTATTCACTGACCTACTAAACAAACTAATTGGTTAGATATTAACACTTTAATAACACTTCCAACTATGACACCTTTCTCTACGAATCATTGCGCGCCGCACAAAGTCACCTGAGACTATAATAAATGCGAGGTATAGGTATGAAGAAAAAAAATTTGAAAAATCTGAATTCTTAATCAAGACAACCGGAAAGTCGAGACAGACAGCGGATTGTCGGTTTTCCAATCTGGCGCCTTTAGGCGCAGCATATACTGGAAATTGCTAATTTTGTTTTTTTTTTTTTCTTCAACTCAATTTACTTAAATAGATCGTGCGTGCGCTCCGCAGACTGATTCTAACAATCTGTTTCCGACCCGTGTTTGGAATAGTACACACTTTCGATTCGGATTCGGAGTCGGACTCAGACTAAGATTCGGACGTGAGCAACTACACTTCTTAGTCAACTGAAAACTCTCCGTCTTAAGGAGGTCTATGTACAGGCGGGAATATATCGCGATCGCGGAAGAGCTTTCGTCTTGTACGAACCAAAGGCAAAATTTCAACTGAAAACCCAAACGTCTGATCTTGTCGTGATCGCCACATACATAAAGCAGCTGAGTAAGAAATAAAAATAAGAAAAGATGAAAAGTTTCGAAGCCAATGGTGCACCCAGAAGGAACGGCACAGCTGGCAAGATCTCGCAACTGCACTTACTCAGATTCTTTAATTTAGTTCAGTTCATATGCAACATGATGATGCCTCCGGGGCGCAGTGATCTCGCGCATTCCAGATGAGGGGTGAATTGTTTATTTTTCTGGTATGATCCCTAGTTACAATACCCGTCTGCTTTATATTTTTGTCTTTACACCTTCCTTTCATTTTGAATTTAGAAGTAGAGTTCAGAGGGTTTCCGAGGTGAGGTGATTCGCCTTTTGCTCTTGAAAATATTCCCAACGATCACCTCGGTCGCCTTTCCTTTATAATCTAAAAAGAAAACCGAGGAGCTTCGTCGGAGAAGAGAAGTGGATAAAACCGGGTGCTTGCGCCAACGTCTGCGGCTTTAACTGTACATACGCGTCTTATCTCCCTCGTCTGGGTCGGGTATCCATTTCACTACTTAATGGTTTGTCAAAAGAATTTTATGATTGTCACAAATGTTTTCCGACCGTTTGCCAAAGGGTGGAACATGTGCCACTGATACATCCGTCTTTCTGTCGTTAATTAACACTTTATTGAGTAACAAGTGGATCAAGCGTCAAGATCGGTTTTAGTTCTAGCCAAGACAAATGTTGTTTCTTATTCGACGCGTCTAAACAGCAGGAGTAGACGAGAAAATAGATTTATCCTCATTTCATTCATTCAGGACGGGAAGGGTAGCTGCGTGCGCACTTGGCACAGGAAAGTTAGTTTTATGAGGACTTGAATTAGCTGTTGCGTGTGTCGCCTATCGTCAGAATTGCATTCAACTTATATTGAACTGCTTCGTGTTGACATCTGCTTCTATTTGTGAAGACTACTTTTTCATCTTTCTAAGTTGGCGAGCAGCTTCTAAGGGGCATCTATGTTATCCTTTTTAACTAGGACTTAAAACTCATTTTATAGCCCACCCATGAGCGATACGGCCCAGTGGTAAAGTTACGCAGGCAAAACTAATATTTTTTTATGTATCAATACTTACGTAACCCAACCCTATTTTAATCAATATTTTATTTTTTTTGCCTTACACCTTTAAAATTTATTAGTATATATGTTAAGAAACTAATTATCGTAAAATATTAACTCGACAGCTCAATTTTTAAACTTATCTCAAGACCAAATTTGGTGCGTATCCGTTCAATTACTACTAAGAAGTAGAAAAGAAGATTAAATTTAAATGAATACATCTATGTATATAAATACATACATAATGTAACGTTTTTACTCAAATTTAGACGATTTGCTTAATGATAATATACCTATAAATAAAAATTAATGATTTTCTTATTCCTTTTGAATTTCAGATATCTAAAGAATTTGCTCATGAGATACCATCAAAAATTCAATGAAGTTACGTAATAATGTAATATAAAATATTTTCACAATAATTAATTGATAAAACATTTAAATTGGATTTAATGCAATATTAAACACTATTTTGCTCAGAGCATATCTATTTTAAATAATGTAATACTATTAAATTTTCACAAAATTTTACATGTACCTACCATTTTTAATTTTTATTTACACAAACAAATAAGAATATTTAATTTACAGAAGTAAAGTAAATAAATTTATTAAAATTTACGCTTCAATTATACAAGGATTTTATTTATAAAACGAATAACTTTTGCTATTGCTGCAATAAATGGGACACCATACAAATCTTTTTGCAACTGATCCGTTTTTTTGGTTTAAAGAGTAGTTTACTCTCCTAAAAACTCCTGTAAATATATGATGATCGGTATTTTTTGAGCATGACAAAACAAAAGACACGAAAAACTTTAAACGCGTTTTTCTCGAAACCTTGTTTTTAAAACCGATCAGATCGATTTGAAATTTTAAGGAATTATTCCAAATTTTGTTGACAAATGTTCTATTTTTTTCTAGATCGATATTTTACTAAAATCCTACTTTCACAGTTCAAGTGATTTACTTTAGAGTCATTTCTTTTTGCTCTAGATCCAGCCACTTTCATGGAATCCTGCACACAAGTTTTCATTAAAAAAAATTGTTTTACGGAAATGCCTGAATGCCGTCATTTTTAAAACATAAGGGACAAAACAAACTTTGTTTCCTTACTTCAAAAGGTGTATAATAAAGGCTTTAAAGGAAATTTTCAGTGGATTTATTTATTTATTCATACAAGTTTATCAAAGTTATCTTAAAATAGACCCAAACAACTGTAATTCTTCCTTAATATTTATAATAAAAATTTAGTTCATATCACTTATCACTTATCAGCAAGATGATATAATATCACATATGAAGAGACTGCTTACATTTTATAGTGCATCATAATTAAGTTTCGTATGTGTAGGTTATTGCAGATTATTTTCGTTTTTCCTTTTATCATTTTTTTTATAAATATGATAAAATAAGAAATCGATGCATACTCTTAATCCGCTGCCGTAGTGTTTCTCCTTCACGATTTTATCGATGTTATCAAAGTCTCGAACAAGCACTTTTAACGATGATGTCCACTGCTCCGTCCTAACCAGACCGAGACCCTTGAGATTAATTAATGCCTATCCTGCAGTACTTGATGATCTCGATTATATCTTTAGGTGGTCCGTCCCCAATCACTTGGAATTGAACTTAATACGAAGAAATACAACACAACGTTTTTTTGTCTCAAGCGAGATCAAATTCTATTTACACAGTAGGTGGCATAAATTGTATTATTATTAAATAATAATAATAAAAAGTAATAACATCTTAAGAAAAGATTCCTTGGAAAAATATTGATGATATTTGCAATCGTAAGAAAACAAATTTAAAAATTTTCTTAAAACTAAGCATGTGTGATGTCTACTTTAAGCTATGTTATAAAAATTAATCCAAGCGTAATTTGTATATTTTTTCAGATTATTTATTTATTTATCGATATTTATTTTTAATAGTTTTGTGCAAAAACTAGCTTGATTAAATCGCTAAGTTTGTGTCAAAACACGCAAAACTAGTATTTTACATATGTGCAAAATAAATAAATTCAATTTCTACATATTTGTAAGATTGTACTGTTTTTCTCAAATTTATTTTTCTATCGGATTTTGAGTTATAAATTTATTTTAACACAAAAAAAAAGGAAACTGAAAATTTGGAAAAGTAATAATTTTCTGTCTCGATTTTTTTTTCCACGAACATTGTTAAAAATTCTACATATTAATCACTGACAAAAGGATTTTTACCCTTAATACGTTTATTTCAATTGTTGACAACTTTTAGAATAAAAGAATATAAACTCATTTCTTAATGTATTCCACTTCTATTGATAATTCATAACATTACAAATATCTTATGAGAGTTATGGGAATTTATAGCATCATCGTTTTATTACCACAAATTAGTTCTAAAATATTTAAGGCAATTCTCAAAGAACCCCAGCAACTGCGAGATTGAAAGGAATGCGATTGTTTGGGTTCAGTTCACTAACCAATGTATGATAAAACTCGATTTAATAGACGACAGCCAGACGGAAAAATCCCCGACCGCAGCAATAAAAACATGTCTAACTCGGTGATCATACAAATTGATTCAGCACCCCCGTTTTATATTAACTGCGCGAAATTCTGCGGAACCGTAAAATAAATTGTCTATTGTGCCAGCTGAATAAGTTGCGGGCAAATCGTTTGGCAGTTTGTCAACGAGTCCCGCATGCGCGCCGCAAATGATCTTTTGGCTTAGTTTTCGATAATTCTCCTATAAGTTTTCTAAAAATAATCAAATGCTCATTTTACTTGATGCGGGGTTACCGAGCTAAAGTGTTTCCCCTGAATTTGAATAATCAAAACAGGAAATTTGTTTACTTATAAAGTGAATCAGTTCAAATCAAGTTGAAATGATTCGTTGTTGTTATAATCAGAAAATCAGAGTTAAAAAAAAATATATATATTCAGCTGGAAATTTTTCGTCGATATAAGATCAGCTATTTATCTCAAGAAACGTTTTCTAGCTGATCATCAACAAACAAACTGTCTGCATTCCTCGCTCCTTTTGTCGGCTCGCTGGCTGCTTCTTTCAATTAAAGTAACAAGATCAATTCCAGATGCGAGTGAAAATTCATTACCAGCATCAACAGAGGCCGGCAGGTCGACGGAGCCGGCAAGAAAGCCAGTTTCTATGAAGAAATGAATTATGTATGATAAGTGATTTCTAATATAAGTATGACAAAATAATTTAAAGTAGTTCCTCCACTATGCGCTTGTTAAAATTTTAAAATGCAAATATCCACTGCAGGAATTCCAAGAAAACTCAAAAGAATTTTCCATTGCAAGCAAACAAGGAACGTGTGAGACGTGAGTTCCATCAGACTATACATAATAAAAAAAACCGATTTTTCCGCAAACTCATCCACTTATTTACTTATCTCGCATAATGGCTCTAATTACATGCTTCTTATGTGGAAGGAGCCGGCTTACAGGTAGCAGCTGCTTCCACACATTATTTACACTTCTGATTACCAAAAAATATCCGGAGGTGATAGGAACCTCATATCTGAACAGCGCCGAATTGGAAAGAAGAAATCGTGTTTACTTAAGCCGCTTAGATGAATTAGCCCTGTCTCGCAGCGTCTTCTTCATTTACTGCTCCAAAAAAAATTTGGTCGAATCACTCTGAAGAGCAAACTAATCTGAACATTTCAATCTATTTGAATTAGAACTTCTGGTGTCTGTTACATTTGACTTTAAGCAATTTGTAAAAAAAAGATCTATCGCATTTTCAACATTTACTTAACCCGTCGAGAACGCGTTTCAAAATATTTCCATTTCTCCTCAATAAATGGAAATATTAAAATTCAACAAGAGAAATATACAAATAAATTAAATTTATGGTATATTTTTGGATAGTTATAAAATTTAGGAATTCAGAATCATATTACACATACCTGAAACTTAATGTCTTCATTTCTTTAGTTCAAGCATCAAAATTCAATATCAACATATTTAGAGTCAAACGAGTTCTCACGTGTAAAAGTGATAAATATTTTAACGGAAAAAGAGATCAAATATAAGATTTACAATAACAATAACTGTCATAATCTTATCTATGGGTTAAGGATTGTATAAAAATATCTTTGGATAGTTCTTAGCATTAACAGGTTTGTGTTTGGGTGGTTAAGTTGCGATCGTGGCATGTGTGAAATTTAAAACACGTGATGTAATGCGATCACTTGAAAGAAGATTTAAATATTTAATCTTTTTTAATTCCATTTCATCAAAAGCGTGTGAAAAATTTTGGACGCCTACGTATGTAAATGTTTTATCAAAGTTTAGAATGTTATGCCTGGTCAAAATTTCAAGTTGAAATTCGAAAAACGTTCACCGCTGATACGATCACGCTACAGAGTTAGTGACCTGATATAAAGCCGACAGTAATAAAATCAAATTTCTAAATTTATGGAATTTCGACTTTATTGGTCTTTTACAAAGGATATAAAGCTAACTCTGAAAAAAAACTGCTCCTCATTATTTCCTTTGAATGTACGGAAAATATTTTAAAAGTACGCATTTTTAGTCTTAATTATTTGTGTAATAATTTAAAACACGAATACGCGGTGGTCTTAAGGACACAGTTAATTTCTGTTGCAAAAAGGAAATAAAGGAATAAAGCAATATATGTATGTACATAGGCATTTTTCCATTCGACCTTATTTTCGAGTACTATTTTAGCGTATACATATAAATTGTTGAACTATTTCAATTTTTTTCTTAAGTAAAATTTAAATTCAATTTAATTTTAAATAAGTTTCTTTAAAATGGCCTCATCTATTGTTAATGGATCGTAGAATATGCAAAATTATTAACAGTTTTACCTGTTGTTGATTAATTGAAATTACTAAAGGTAAAATGCTAGTATCAATATCAATCTAAGAAGTTTTGTATTAGTCGAAAAATTTTCCTATCCAGAATAAAAATTATGTACATAGATACTGAAATCCAACACTCGAATTATTAATATTTCAAACTTTAAATATGTTTAACATTTTGATTGTAATGACCAATTAAAGAGAACTAATTTGTTGATAGTTGTATGTATCTCGTAAACTATTGGGTTCTAAGAAATTATCGCAATTAAAACCATATAAAATAGTGACGAAAATTTAAGCAATTGTATAATTTTGTACGTTCGTCGTGACCAAAAGTCATAAATAATGCATTATATCGTATATGCTTATTAAATAAATACTGTTTCAAATTCTAAAAATGGAATTTAGTATTTGTTGTTTTCTTAAAAGAACGATTTTTTCAAAAAGAACCACTACTAAGGTCTCATAATAATAAATGCTCATTTGGTTTTAAAACACCTTATCTTGAAAATGATTAAAAATATAGTTTAACACTTTCAGATTGAATATTTAAGGAAATCCTTTGAGGGTTGTAAAGAATCACACAAGAAAAAAAAATTTAAAGACTTAACTTTTCAAGGCAATATAATATGTAGAAATCAAATTATATTAATAAAAGTTACTTCAAATAATACATATGTATGTCAATTATATTTTTCGCATATTACATAAAAAACATAAGTAATTCGTCTAGCTGCAACACCCTGTAATGGCTATATGTATGTACGTTAAGTTATGATAATCGATATACCACATTAGCAACATAGACAATATAAATAAATATAGAAAAACACTTCCTTTATTTTTTGAAATATTTCGTTTTATTGAATGAAATCTTAACTGTTAAGTTATGAGTAGAATGTACAAAATTACTGATTTTAACATATAAATTATGACTTTATATCGCTAAGTTTATTGCTCCATAATGCCTACTACGCCCTACTTTACACAACAATAAATATTATAATATATTTTGTTCTTAAATGGTCATTTTCATCATTAAATTGCTCTAAAGATTTAACTAATACATATTAAGATTATTATCAAAAAATGAATTTTTATATGCCATTGTCAATATTGTTATGATTTTTTTTCGAAAATTATTTAAACAGGAAAACTTAACAGTACGGTATCTCTTAACTATTTATCACTTTGGTTTTTGATCGCAAAATAAAGTGCTTGCGAACGCCTCCACTTCTTTTTGAATGGTTTACCTCCAATTCAAACATTCGAGTCTTAACCTGGATATTTATCAACCTTTTCTTCAACTTATATTGTAAAACAAATTACTTTAATAAATAAGTACATTAAAGTCGCTTGTTAGACATTACTTGGGTACTCTGGCAGATATCTGAAAGAATCTCTTCCCGAGCCATTCACGGAACAGCAAATAATATAAATTGCACAAAGAAGCTACACTCAGCTATCTGGTTGATATGAGGGCCTCCTTTGTACAATTTATACCTTTGAACTTATTTTTTGTTTTTATTTCTATATATCTCTTGTAGTCCCATTCACTGATAGGCACTGAAGTAAATCTTTAGCTACACAACTGATGTAAAACTACTTAGACAGAAATTATATAAAATGCATTCCCCGTAGCATAACAGGCAGCCGTAATCTCCTATAAATGCAATAAATTTCGTGGGGAAAATATTCATTCAGCAAATGCTGTTAACTATATTTTAATTTCATAAACGCTCATATGTAATTCTATCAGACACATTCATAAATTGTTGAAATGCAAAAGCCCTTCTATGTGTTAACTGAAAGAATTAAAGTGACTAGAATAGCAAAAAAAAAAGATGGGCGTAGCTTCTTAACTGATCAGAATCAACGCTGCAAACTAGGAATGACTTTAAAATATAAAGTACCAAATAATTGACTGCAACAAGAAAGGGGCAATAAACAATTGACCTAAAAGTTCTTTGCAAACGCACTCGCTCGGCGTTCCATTTGCGCGCGCAGCTTCTTTCTGTACATATTCTAAATCTGACTAAAAATTTCCTTGATTATGATTTTATGCTGGTCAAATACTATAGCAACGTAGTGTTAACAACAACACAATTTTAAGTCTTCAACAAATGTTAACTTATCCTGTCCGACTCAGCGGAAGCTCATCGAATAGGACAATTTGTCGTCTCTCCTCGGGCAGCGTCCCTGCCTCTTCACGTAGGTGCCGTACTCACAGGTGGGTAATTTGCATCTGCCGTCGCTTATGCACCTGAAATGGGGGAGAGGAATAATTGGACGCGTTGCTAAACTTCCATGTTCCGTGCCGATCACTAATTTGCATAAATATCTCGAAAAAACAGCAGATTAACTTACTTTCTGTCGACAACCGAAAAGTGCTCCATGCCCCTCTTGAGCCAGTCGCAGCCGCTGTTGCCGGAGGAGCAGTCGCAGCGACAAAACCCATCTTCTTGCAAGACCTTCTCGAACAGCCGCGGACAGTTGCAGTTCAAAATCGTCGCTTTCTTCAGCAAAGCCGGCTCCCGGTAATTCGGACGCTTGCTCCTATTCACGCAGTGGCACTCGGTGTGGTTCACAAACGTGAGCCGCTCAATTGTGCCGTGCTTCGATTTTATCGACTTCACCTATTGGAAGAAATACCAAAAAGACTTCTTTTTATAACCTGGATACAATAAAGATATCCTACAAAGTACTTAGTAAGCAACTTGTTTTCTTTATGGTTCGATATCAGAACTTTATGAACCACTCTCCAAATGCTAGTTACAATTTACAATATCAATTTAACCTCTTTATGTTTTGTAAGGTGTTATTATTAAATTAAAAAAAAATGGGCGTTTAATCCTAATCCGGTCATTTTTCGTATTGTACTGTACCTCATAACTTACGAAAAATCTGTCAGTTTAATTTGTGTACAATTTCTACTAAAAAAAATATACCTGAGAAATGTGTTCATCTTTTTTTGCAATTCACCCATCATATTTAAAAGTAAAACCGGTCGAATACGAGTCTGACTTAATTAGGTTTTAGCATCGGGTTGGACATGAAATCCAGAAAAGTAAAATCCAGAATCAAAAAATTCTTTATATTATATTTTATATTTTTAATTTATTTCACAAATTTTTGTATTTGTTTTCTGTTACTGCTGGATTTTGGCGCATCTTAATTTTTTTCCAATGACTATAAATTAGTCGATAGTTTCATTAATTTAAGAAAATTCACATATTAAAAATATACATAGAATAGATACTTATCTGAGAAAGTGTAATTCAGAACAAAAACAATATAAATTTCAAGTTAATAATAAATTTAATAAATCTTAGTTCAATTACTTATAAAAATAAATTTCAAATTTAATAAGCAACGAAGCAAACCAAGTATTATAAAAGAAAACTAAATTTATTTGTCCCGATTTTCTGCAAATTGTAGCATAATTTCGGTGTAAATTGTGTGAATAGTTATCTGAAACTGATGTTTCCGCCTTAACTTAACTTAGTAAAAGTATGCAAAAATCCTTGAAATGAAAGTTTCTAAGGAAAATGTCTTTTTACTTACCCAACGGTGACAAACACTTTAGCAGTCAATTAAAAACAAAATTATGGGCTTGCATTCATTGCAAACCAGTGCGCATTTTGATATTTTCCTATCTTATCATATTTTTTGTCGAGATTTGTCTATATTAATTAATATTAAGTATTTCTAATTCTAATTGACTTTTACCAGATCGAGGTTTTTGTTCGTTGAGACTTTCAAGTCGAGATTTTGTAACTTTCGATCGGGTTGGATAGGATATCGAATTTTTAAAAGACCGACTACAAAAGCATTGTCTACTGAAATCTCGCCTTTTTCAGTCTCGAATAATCAAAGTCTCGATAAATCAAATTTCAACCATACAAAAGCACGAAAAATAAGTAAAAATAATATTTTCAGATTCGACCGGCATGGCATTTCCCGAGATATTTAACTTTATAATTTCGAAAAGATAAATTTAACGATCTTTCCACCTTCTTATTGTTAATAATTCTACATTTTTGGAATCACGAATATGAGAAAAATATCTTTTGGACTTAACAACGATGACAATATACCCTAGTTGTAACCATTTAATTTAAAAAAAATAAAGTTGGTTGATTCCTTAATCTCTTCTTGTGTAAGTATAGTATATGCACCTTAATTCCACATTTCTTATAGTGGAGTTAGTTAATTTAAAAAATCGTCAAATACATTCATCTTATTTCACTAGATAGGTATGGCAAAAGGACAAAGAATACTTACGAAAAAATAAAGATCGACATTTTCTGTACTTTTTGGCACACAAGTTTGTGTGTCGGTTGTGCAACATCCGGTGTCATCGCCGCACCGATGAAGGATCGTGCAGTGCGGAACGTAAACCTTTGATGGATCTTTCTGGATTTTTTCCACTCGCGGCTTCGGCGTTCTGCACGTCGCCTCAATGTAAATCTTTGAAGCATGCGCATTCGCAAGAACTAAAAATTATAATAGCACTAATCAATCTCGTTGGCATTTTAGGGTTCAGATGAGAAATACCTCTGTGCTGTTTCTGGTTCGTGATGAGGGAATTTCGTGACTGCTTAACCGCATCATGAGTTCCAAGCATTTCAAATTTGTGCCGTGTCAAAGTGCCAGGAACATAAGATCTGGAATAAATGTCCTCAACGTCCTGAAAAAAAAGATAAAACGAATAGTGGTGTAATAGATTCGGTAGAGCGAACAGACAATTTTAGAAAATTCATAGCATAACAACATAAGTGTGGAATCGACACACATGTTCCGTTAGGTGCATACAGCGCGATCAATTAACAGCGGGGGTAAAATCAGGTAATTTGCTTGTAACTTTGTAACCGATGCAGCTAGCGGCCGGCTCATCGCACGAAAGCGTTCCACTAAATTTGTGCTGTTAATTGATTGCCAGCTATCGTGCCGGAAGCATTTTTATGCAGGGCGCACTAATGAGAGAAAGTCTGGTTCGCCTCAGAGCCCCTCCCGACGCCGCCGCTGACAGGTGGAAGGACAGGGCTCCTACTTTATTGATGCGTTCGAAGATAACCCCGGAAGAGATGCACTTTTTTGTTTATGCGGGATAATTTTTAACAAAATTTGGGAAATGTTAGTTCACCAATTTATTATGCTCTGGTTGGTTGATTGATTTAAGTGGCAATACTAACAACCTGGTCAGAATTCAATTAGAACTAGTAAGACGCATCATTTTGATACCATACACCGAACCGAGTAAAAAATTAGCTGTAAATTTAACAAAACCGCCTTGTTTCACTTTTGGGATATACCATTGTGATTCGTAAGACATTTCATTCACATTTGACCAATTTTGATATATGTAGTTAAGTCATTATAAGTCGTTTAATAGTGCAAATTGTCTTAAAGCATAACTAAGGATTTATTTTGTTATCCTCTTTAAAAAACTGTAATACCATTGACACACTAGAACGCTAAACCAGGGTTATTTCTCATTTCTCGGTTATCTCTACTCTAAACGAGTTCCAAAAGTCGTTTATCCTAAACGAGTTTTCCGAAGTCGTTTAGGAAGATAAACGAGTTCAATTGACAGTTGACCAGATGACAATACACGATTTTGAAATAAGAAAGTTGTAAATACATATCTGTTGAAGGTACCAAATTAATATTTAAAAAAGGAACTCAAAGGTAAATTGATAATCCATTTTCAATTTGCAAATTTAATTTCACACATCGCGGAATTTGACATTACAGTCCAAATCGAGTTTTCAGTATGTCACCCACATAGAAAATTTTTAAACCAAGTTATCTTAATCGTGGTTTAGCATTCTAGTGTGTCAAAGGTATAACAGTCAATATTTTCAGGTAAAATTGAATGTTTAAATGAGTGTGACTATTGGGACCCTAAATTACCCCATCTTTGAACCTTTGCTCATTCATCGTAGAATTTTAACCAAATTACTATAATTTTTTATTTTATTTTTTATATTGTAATTGAATAATAAACATATAAGTCTTTCCATAGACGCATAAATATGTACATACATATATGTATGTATATAGGTGTGGGACGAGTGCGAAGACAGTGAAAATATATAGTGAAGAACAACGTTTAATAATTAATTAATTAATTAATTAATAATGTTAAGAACATAATACGGACTAATATTATGTATTATTACATAGCAATTGTGATTATAACGATTAACTACTATGTAGATCTAAACTTAATATTATTTTAGAATTAAATCTTACAGTTAAAGAATTAGTCCACATATTATATAAATACTTTTTTTTTTTAATATTAATAGCATTATTTGCGTGCACTTTTACAACTGTGACTGGTTGGACAAATTTTAGAAATGTACATAATAAAAATGCAATATGGGGATGTAAATCGTTAAAAATACGTGATCTTTTAGAAAACTCCCATGCCAAATAAATCGCATTTTTAGGTTTGGATACAACTTTTTTGTTTTTATTATGTTTTATTTATGACTAGTGGGACATGCGACATTCATCAGCAAATTTTAGAATTTTATAACTTCTATGGAAGAAAACGATCATTCGTCATATTTTTATGTACTGTTCTCATGGATTTGTAAAGTATGGACATTTAACTACAGGTTATTGTTAAAATAAATATAATAAGAGTAAATTAAAAATGTATGGGCTTCACATCTTTTGCCTGGAATGACCGTTTTCTATTAAAAAAAAAGGTAGTTTAACCAAAATTAGATTTTGCCAACCAAAACGACAAGACAAAGCCCTAAAGACAGATTGTTTGCCATAACGAAAATGAGTTGGTTTATTTTAACTTGATTTTTTAAGTTGATGACATTAAGGATTCTGGTGAAATTTACCTAGACAGGCTCTAGTAAATTAATTAAATTATTTCTCAGTAAATTTATCTGAATATATCAGAACATTATTTGATTAAAACCGCATTTCTACCGTCATAATTTAATAGTTTATAGCTGCAATTCTTTTGAAGTCGAACTGAAATTCTATTGATGTTCGCATACTGTCACCATGTCCTAGTTTTATACCACTAGAATTCTGGGAGATTGCACAACTTTCTCGGGTGCATATTTGACTAACTTGATATTCAATAGTTTGCCTTCCAGTTTGATATCTTAAAAAGGTGAGGTGATGTTTTGAAACGCTGAGATTGAAAAAATGTGGTATGTACTTTGTATACAGTGACGTTTACATGGGTACATTAAATTGGACAAATAAGTGTGAACATTCATTATCACACAGATATGATGGTGAATATTTATAGTTAACCCACATATTTCTTGTGAAATTTACTGAATTTCTAGCAAAACTAATCAGAAGTTTGGAAGAATTCCTTGATTTCAGATGACCTTTACTGGTAAAGCAGGCAAAATATCACTACATTAGATTGACACCCAGAAAGGTCCATGAAAATAATCACAGTGTGTATGCCCAGAGAAAATAAACTGAATAAATCAACGCGAACAATTAAGAGACGTTTCTCTAAGACTTTGTTGGTTTAAATCGATCTCCAAGAAGCTTAAAAGGCCAATAGAACAATAATGGTAAAGACCACGAGACTTGAGGAACAATTGCGAGAGCAACGACTTGCACAATTCAAATCCCCTCAGAACCCGTGATTAAAGCTGGGTTTAATTGTTGCAAGCAACCTCAATTAAGGTACTTAAAAATGCTTCAAGAAAAATGATTTAAGAAATGCGAGGCACTAAATGGTTGTGTAATATTTGTTGTGCTGCATGCTAAATGTTTACATCTTGCCAATAAGAAGAAAAAATATAGCACATTATGCTTTTTGCGAACAGATGTAGCATTTTTGCTCAAGTAAAATGTGCCTACTCCACCTAGTACCTATAGGGAATAACTTTTATGGAATTTTTAATTTATGTGTTTTCTTTAACTAGCAGTTACATGATGATTTAGTGAAAAAACGCCCAAGTGCTACAATGACTAATTATAATTGCAATTTTTAATGTAGTTTTCAACATTTTATAACTCCTTTTAAGCAATAAATATTTAATATAGATGGCAAACAACCGACAGAAGTAACGAAATACGAAATTAATAGTTAATAAAACAAAAACAATAAAATTCTTTTCACTTAAAAAGAAACGCTCAATTATGTATATAATTTTTATGATTCGATACCTCAAACAGGAAAAACGAAGTCATTATGGGCAAATCAATTATACTCGTATGTCCGTCTGTTTCAATCGTTTTTCTCAGAGGATAGAAAGTTAGAGCATATATGTACGTGTATTTGCTATTATTGCATTATGGGAGGATACTAAAACTGAAAACCTTACCTTTGTTAATTGCTTACTCGTGATGGAAATTATAGTTTACCCAAACCTTTCGCCACACATCTAATGTTTTTTAATGTTAATTAATATTTCTTCATGATATTACTTGAAATCGTGAAAATGTTAGTCGCAATATTGAATTTACATAAATTTTTATTAAAATTTGATTATTTTAAAATCCAAATTTTTTTATCGTCATATTGGGCGCGCTATTTTGAATTTCTAAATTAGGAAAGTATGTAAATTAGAAATTCAGTTCCTCAAAACAGTCTGGTTGAATCCAACCCCATATTCATAAAAAAAAAACATTTGGAAAGTTGCAAAAAAAAACAGAATGCAAAACCCGGAGATAGTCACGTCACTGTAACACATCTTGTTGATTATTCAAAAACTTAAAACAAATTTTTCAGTGCCTTTCATAGAACACTGCTTTAGCCGATATAACTAAAAGCTGTATAAAAGGTATAAAATCGACAGTTGAATTATTTTTTACTTAATCTTAGAGATGTATATATTATCGCGAACCTTGTTCAAAACCTCGGCTAAGAAAACTTAGATTCCCCTAGATTTGATGTAATTTAATGTTGATTTATTTGTGGGTGAAACACAAAACAGTGTAAATAAAATAAGTTAAAATCAGCTCCGATTTGTTTTTATGTTTTTTATTAATTTGCAAATGGTTACTAAAAAATAAAAATAGAGATCGTTCACCCATATTTACTGAAAAAACGGATTTTTTCAATTGTACCTGATCGCAGAAGAGATAAAATATTCTGCAGAAAATACAAAAAGTAGTATTTGATATAAAATTATTTTAATTTGTTGAATTAAAAGCAATATAACGTAAGCACTGCTCTTTTTAATTACAATAATGAATTAATTAGTTTTGAGTTTGACCCTTATAGCATTTTCGAATTTATTTTTAATATTTCACTTAAGCCTCAAGACCATACCTGAAATGTACGGAAACATTTTAGGAATTTATCCGATTTCTACTAAAGGTTATAAATATTGAACAAATTCAAACAAAATCCCAATTGACATAGAAGTGAACATGTATTGAATAATATTTCTTATTTAGTTGAAATGAAACCAACTTATTTTGGAAATCCTGGATGCCAATTTATGAATTTAACTCTCACAAAAGGTAAATATGTATAATATATAAATACAGGCATAAATATTGTAATTTGTTTCAAATAACATTTCATGTTTAATTGAATGTAATTAAACAAAAATTTGATAATTTGTCTCATAACTAAAACAAAGTCAAAACAACTCAAAACGTGCTCTGTGTATACTTACAAAGAAATACATAGGCTATAAATATTTGTATTCACAAGCAATTAAATTATTGTAATCCAAAACACGAGTGCAAATATTTGCGAAAACCAATTATGTGTAGGAATACAAAGCATAGATTTACAAAATTATAAAGCCTGTTTGCTGATGACTTAAACTTTCAAAGATTTGTTTATCTTCCAGGGCTGCAGAATAAAAGGTTGAGATAACGCCTCTTAATGGTTACTTGGCTCGCTCGGTGGGGCTCGATTCCGTGACACCTAGGTAAAACATAGCTACTTACATACATAGTACTTTTCATGCTGCTTATTACACTCGATTCACGAAGGTGTGCGCTTGTAATTATGCATAAATTAAAAAGCCCGCCAAGGTGCGCAAAATGAGTTAAGAAAACATTAAGATTTGCTAACTTTTTTTATGCTGTTTGCAAAGTTAAAAATAAAGTCTTATGGAAAAAGTTATATTTGCCACTCCTGTAGAGATCCCTCAAATATTTGTATTTTTTTTACATCTAACTTAAATTCGCCTTCAGCTACTCACATTTCTTGGGAATTTCCAGAGCATATTTTAGGGATTGAATTTAAAAGCGTGGAATTATAGGTCAACATGTAAAACATTATGATAAGTGGAAGATATTCAGCTGGGGTAAGCATAAATGAAAGTGTTCAACTTTTTCTTTCATTTGCACCGGCTGACAACAATTTTAAGAGACGATACGAATCTAAGAATTACGAGCGAGCGTGAAACTAAAAGCTGGAAGCGAATATGCAAATGAAGACGTTTACAACACTCACCGAACTATGATAAATGTTGGACACCGGACACATTAATGATGTCATCAACTAGCTGGGCTGATAAGTTGTGCAACAAGTCTTGGGGAGCAGAGGCTAAATATAGTCGGGAACTACTGACACAGTCAATGATCAGTCGCACAGCACAAGTTAGTTGTGATTGGACCCACTTCTCTAAAAATATATCCATAATCAGCAAAATAATATTCTGTCTGGCCTCCTCCTAAGAAGCATCTTTAGTATTTGGTGGATCGGTTCCGCAACGAAGATATTATTACTTAATTAGCTCTTTATTAGCTTGCAAATGAACCTTGTAATTTTAAAAAGCTCTAAAACCTGTTCGAATGTACAATTTCATTTTAAGCTGTTAATGATCATCTGGCGTGAGTCTCTAATTGTAATTTTTCTTCATAATTTTTTTCAAATAATATTTTTATGTTAAGAGCCCTCAGGGCTATTTGAACACCTCAACGAATCACTTCCGCATTTGCCATAGTTAATTTATTCTATTTCGAGAAGGCGTTCTCTCCGATTAGACCTTTACAAAGATTGAGTCAGATTTATTTGCATAAATATTGTATTTCTCCATTCAAAATTCCCTTATAAAGCCGACTATAATTGATTTCAACATCTATACTTCCTTTCAAAGATTTACCTATTTTTCAGCCCATTTGCACATGACTGATGAAAAAATTTCTGTTAGTGAACATCGTTTGATTGGAGATGAAACCAACCCAGAATTTTCCGCTAAACGGCGGTAGAGTTTTACCTTTTCTTAAGCCGCTTTCAGCTGAATGTCTTGCCCTCTGAAAACTTTTACATCCATATTTATGAGGAGCGTCCTAGTGCCGGTTTCCTGGCAATTGTTCTGTCGCCACAACTTGATTTATTTGCTGAGACACTATCCTCAGCTAAAGCGTGTGCCATTAAAGGTTACGCGAGCAGCAGCTTCTTAATTTTTTGCTCGAATGAACATAACAAAAATGAAATGAATGCGTATATTAATTTTGAGACAATTAACAAGCTCAGCAGAATGAGCATAATTTAAGTTAGCGCATAATTGTTGCGTTGGATCGGCGTAACCAAGCAGGCCAGGGTGGGCTTGGCTCCTCAGAATGCTGTTTGCCTCTCAATGATAAAAAATATATTTGTTTCGTCTGGCCGATGTCCGTCTGGCTCCAAATCTGTTTAAACGCCATTCAATTGTGACTGGGGGCACATTAGACTCCAGAATAGCGTAAGATTGCTTAATGTTTTTGATATGTACATATGGGGTAATTACTACTTTAGAGTAATTAAATTACCTTTTTAATTAAAACCCCCTGACACACATAAAGATAAACCTTTGGTAAAAATTTACTTAGTTTTTACCATGTACAATTTCGCAAATTATTTGACGCTTTGACAGCATTAACGTTTGAAGTGACTAATTTGGTAAGTTAATTGCTTTTTATTAAAGGGGTATTTGAAATTACCCAGCAATATTTGGGGGTGTATTCAAATACCTCGAAATTACTCGCTTGTTTTCCTGCGTATTTTCAAAATATCCGGGATATTCAAGTAGCACATATGGACTAAAAAAGGGGTAATTTAAATACCTGGTTAAGTTTACCCTATGTGTATCAAAGGTATAAGGGAAAATTGCTGAAATTTTTAGGGTAATTTAAACTACACAAAATAATATGCGTCCCCTGAATCTGTTTTCGTTGAGGCACATGTCTTTAATGGATACGAGCAAAACTAAGTGTGCGAAATTTCGCACGGGTCCACTGGTAACAAATTAAAACTACAAATTGATACTTTCTTAGAAGATCAAGTTATATTCTTCTTATTTTTGGACTCTTCAAAGTTAAATTTAAGTGTAAATTACACGTAGGAAATAAGATATGAACTGCTAAACAACAATTTCTTGGTATATAGAAAATCAGTTGGTTTACATACAAGCAGATATCACAAATATATTTCTTTATTTTACTTTTCCATGTCAGCAAATACCCAACCTTTACATTTTATACACAGGATCATGGTACAATTAAGGAATTCTTCACAGATACGACTTGTAACGAGATGTTCAAAGTTTCAAACCAAAATTGCAGATATAACCTTGAATTGTTATTGATAATTATCATCTTTATTGACTTTTGGCAGGGTAATTAATGCAGAACAATCTTCTTATAACTTATATCCAATTGTCGCAAGACAAAAGAAGCTAAATTATTAAATAATCTATATCTGTATTAATAATTTTAGTCTTTCTTAACTTGTTTCAATACATTTATTTCAATTTCATAGATTTCTTTTAAATATATGTAGATCCAAAACCGTTAACGTCTTCGAGCGAAACTCTTGGGTTTATAAAACGTTGGTGTAAGAATCTTGGTCTAAAACACTATAAATACTAATACTCATATATACTTCTTCTTCATATTACCTGTGCTTTTTTTCAATTCCTTTCCGGTTCTAGGTTTAGCAGGAAATTCTGAATTAAAATTAATAAAAAGTTACCTACATACATATATCGAACACTTTTTACATTTCGCGAAAATAAAATCAAGTTTCCTGTATTTATATTAACTTTGCGTTAAAAATTTAATCCAATTTATCTGGTTTAGGGCCAATTTTTAATTTTTCAATCACCAGATAAAATGCGTCGAATAAAATTGTCCCAATAATCAAATTGGCTTTGATTTCAAATAGTTATCAGACGGATAAACTTATTCGCTCCTTAAACCTCCAGATAGAATTATTATTCATCAGTTAATTCTGACAAATAGAATGAAAAGTAATTTTTCCTCAGGACCAAGTTTATTTTTTATCTGAAGAATAAGGTTAAGCCGATTGAATAATCGATCCTTAAAATTTGAAATTTGAATGGGTAAATATCATGACATTGATGAATTTTTCAAAAATTTTAAAATCTTGATATAAGGGATTTAAAATTCAATGCAAAATTTGCTATGTAACCTGAATCAGATAGAAAAATGAAAAAACGCAGCTATTATATTATTCAGCGAATTTGTTTGCCTTATTTTAGAAAAGGCTTCCGTAGTATGAAAGTCTCATTATAATGTGCAAATTCAACGCATCTAAGCAGGTTCGTGAAATGATCTTCCTTAATCTTGCTCCTTATGAAGACAGATTAAAACTTGTTGGTTTGAAGACGCTCTCTAAACGAAAAGAAGCTGGAGGTGTTATATATTTATGCATAATATCGTTACTGGTGCCATCCTCCATAATCTTATCAATCTTTTCAAGTCACGCCCTAATTACAGAACCAATTACGGCTTTTTCCTTTGAAGTATGATAGTCTTTGTTTTACTATAAGAAAAGTTAATTTTAAAGGCTCGATTATTTAATACTTAATGCACGTACTTATATTCTTATTTTCTTCGAACTGATAACTCGTTATTATCTATCCATCAAAATTAACGTACTTAATAATCACATTATAAATAATTTATTTTAATGCCTTCTACTTTTTTCCACTAAAAATTGACAATATATTTCAAATCTATATCTGAAAACTACAATTTTATGCCTTTTCACATCAATCTTGTTTTAAGCCCCATATAGTGCCTATTTTTATTATAACTTTAGAAAATTAAAACGTTTTATAGCCCGCTATATTTTATGCGTCAGTTTTTATTTCTGTTTAACAAACTCATTAATTTTCTCTGCTATACTTATAGGATTTATTTATTTAATTAATTTATATTAGTATAATGATAATATCTTATACGAGTGTAAGTTCATTCATTTTTAATATTATTCAGAATATTTCATCCTACATTACTTCAAAAAAAAATGAATGCGGGATAAAAATAAATAAATTCAGAATGTGTATTCTGGGAAATGTTATTAATATTTAGTTCTCTGCAGGCTGTAATTCTTTCAATGTGAAATTCATTTCATTTCCCTTACATTAAAAATTGATGTAAGGTTGACCTTTCTGCAGAATAGTCTCCTTGTAACTTAAGAGAATTGGAATTTGTTAAAGAAGAAATAAACTTACTTAATGTAATTTTATGAATTTCTCTTTCTTAATCAATGTTTTTATTGCAAAATATTCTATTTAGTAATAATAATTATATCCTGACATTATTTAATTTTAAGAATCATTTTTTTAATAAATTAACTTAGCGTATAAAAATAATGTTAGGGATATACCTTCTCGGTTGTTTTCAAAATTTAGTGATAAACTCTACTGAAATCCAAAACATTAAAGCAGAAATATCAGACCCAATTTCAAATATCGTCATCCTTGTTTGCAAAACTTTAAATCATCAATGTTCAAAATGTCTAAATAGTCTAAATCATGAAACACAATAATGTAATTATTAAAAAACGTTGAATTCGGTGGAATTCACCAAATTTTTGAATTCAAAGTTTTATTTACGGTCGATAATTGATAAATAGAGCGAATTTCGGTGTGTGCATATCAAATGCTAAAGGCAAAGTCTCATGGATGACCCGGCTTCATTCAAATAAAACCCCAGTGAGTGCATATGGATGCTTGGGGCGTGCTTTTAATTTAAAAGAGATTTTGCTTTCTGTTTCGTTTTTTAGGCTTGAGCCAGCCTAACAATTGCCAGTGTTCCGGCAGCCTCAGCCTATTTTATCTTACTTGAATCGAACGTCAACAGCTGCTTCTGGTTATGCACAGCGGTCAAGTACTATAATATCGGAATATCGCCGAGGCAATTCATCGAGGTCAACTATTTGCCGGGTCAGAACGTTCCTCCGTGGCTAAATCTCGAGAATATCCAATTAAAATAGCAAAGAAGTGGTTGAACCCCCGGCAATAGATGGCTGCAATTTCGCGATGAGGATGATGATGATGCTTATCCAATCCTTCTTTGAGTTTGCATCCCAGGGCGTTTTAATTGCATCTAGTGCAGACGCGTCCACCGGCAGCAATGAACTTATATTAATCTGATTTTAATTAGTGAAGTGCATTTTATCGCCTTTAAAAGTACATCCTACGCAAGGATGTGTTCCTTCGAGCATCATTTCTGGGTAAAAGTTGTGAAAATGTTTGACTTATAAATAAACCCAGTATTTTTCCCCCTAGAGGTTTTATCTAGACCACTTCAAAGTTGGCATTGGCTTTCTGTAATAAAGTTTTCAGCAACAAACTACTAAAAAGTTTTGAAATCATAGCCAAGTAAGGTTATATTCTCTTAATTACATCTCCGAAATGCATTTCTTATTTATATTTATATAATTTTGCACATAATGTATAGTTTTACTCGTTTAATGAAGAGGGTACCTATCACTTAACTTACGGGTCACTCGTTTTTCTTGAAGTTTTGTAGATTTCTCATCTACAATGTTAATGTACCTTACCGCCAAGTAGAAAAGTGCTCTAATTAAATATACGTCTAAAGCAGGAAATTCACTTGGTTATATTATGCTTAAACTTTAGATATTTACAAATTTCTATATCTACGAGTACCATATACAGTGCTATTCACTGTAAATCTGAGTGTTTTAATTCTAAACGTCTTATCATTTTATATTCTAAAACGTTAAAGTATTTTATTTAACTAACCATCTATCTGTTATCTACTAGTTTCAATTATACATTTATCCAAATGACAAATTTTTAACTAATACCAGCGACATACCAATCGAAATTTAGAATTTCGAGTGTTCTCAATTTCAGAAATATATCATATTACCTCTGAATTTCTTAAAAAAGTTTCAAGCAAATATTCTGTAAAAACGAAATTTTGACAAAAATTTGACTTTAATTTCAAAGCAATACTATAATTTTGTGAAATTGAGTACGCTCGAAATTCTAAATTTCAGTTGGTGTGACGCTGGTATAAGGTCATAATAATGTGCGTATTCACGTCAGAAATGTTTAGAACATAGTTTCAAAATTTTTGATCGGTAGTGCTGAAAATAATTTGTGTGTGACATTCAAATTTTTAAAATTACATTCCAAAACATTTATTTTATGATGCTTTATATGAAATAACTGACACTTTATGAGTTGCTATGGTATTGATTGTAAATTTTAAAAAAATGCGCTGCTATATGGTATTGTTGGTGAAAAGAAATTAAAATTTAATTTATTGTTTGTTACTCATAAAATGTTTACATTTCCCCAAAAATCTCGAGATTTTTTGAGATTCATATGACAATCTACTGGATTTCCCATACATTTTGGGATTTCGAGAAAATCTCATTCAAAATCTCAAAAATTCATTGTGACATCCCCAAAAAGTTTATTCAGCGCTATTAAAATATGAAAGTTGGAACATCAAATGAAATCACTCTACCATGATGTAATACTATGTATTATAATATTATCTACTTTCAACAAATTAAATTTTAATTTATTTTATTAACAAATAATACAATTCCAGCGAATTTAAAACGCTTGACACGTCTTAAAGTAAAATACTTCAGATGCTTTCAAAATAAAATACAAGATGTTTGAAAATAAAATAAATTAAATATTTTAATATTTAAAACTCTCAAAAATATTTTTAAGTAAAACGATTAGTTGTTTTGAATTAAAAAACTGCAATGTTGTGGTATTGAATTGTGATTCTTTTCAGACAAATCTACAAATCCTACATTTGGACAATAAATATTTTACATTATGGAGATTCAATATATAATTTCTCATTACTTCTTTAAGTGCTTCAGGTTTAAGATAAATTAAGCCTGATAAATTATATTTACAATTATATTTATATTAAAATCATTAATCAGAGTTTTTGAGGATTTAAATATTTTAGGGATATGCGATCGACAAAGTTAATATTCAACCTACATATTTGTCGATATTTCAACTGTTCTCACGATTCGTGTCCGAAAATTTACAGTTTACTGAATATTTGGTTTAATATACATATCTATATTTTGAGCTGATATGAAAGATAAAACTAAAACCTGAAATTGCGTAAATCGCCTAGTAACCGTCAGTTCGCCACTTTGTTCATATTTGTTCCTGGTGGAAAATTCACCCGTTTTACAATTCCTTTGGGGTATGCATATGCTTCACAATTTCAAACAAAATTCCCTTAAACTGAATTTACATGATTTAGTTTCATAGAACTATTTGTTTTGTTATTTTAATGAAACTCAAAAGTTCTCAGTTCATTCTAGATCCTGTTCGAAAGCAAATTAAAATATATTAAGGCCTACCATATTTTAACAATGCTGTTGTAATAAGCAATTTCGAAAACAATGAAAATTATACAGATCTATAACCGGATTTTCTGTTTTTAATGTTTTTTTTTTTTTGCTTTACGTTCAAATAATTATCTAACGTAATGGCACCAAATACCGGCGGGCTACCTAATCCGGCCACTTGGTTTTTTAATAAATATCTATGCGAAAACTAAATATAAATTCATTTTTACTAGTAAAATATATAAATTATAATAACTACTATACTTGTAATTATAATACTTAAAAAAAGTAAAATTATTTATTGTTGAGCAGACAAAAATTATTAATGTAGTCGAAAGTCAGATTTTGCTTAAATAGATCGATGAAAACCTAAGAATCGATTCTTTAAAAATGAGAAATTTTCTGTATAATCTCAATAATTAATCATGATTTTCGTAATTATTTTGGACTTATATATTCTTTAGTAATATTATAATCTCAAAGATTATTGCAGTTATCACTTTTTGGGTCAGAAAAATTGAAAAATATTGTGGCCGGAATTAGGAGCAGTAAAATCTACAACGGGTCGGCGGACCAGAGAATATGCTCCTAATTCCGGCCAGGCAGATGGATGACTATAAACTTAGTCTGAGACGAAACATAGATTTGTTTTATTACTCACTTATTGGTACGCATATGGAAATTTGCAGAAACCGAAATTTATCCACCAGAAATTCTTTATTGTTTGGTAATACCTCCTAAATAGAGCAATATTTTTTCCCATTGCTTTAATTATTTTCTGCAGACAAACCAAGGAGAAAGAGACAAAACGTCCTTCTGTGAAATAATTATTAATTTATCAATTAAATTCAATTCAATGGAATGAGCAAGGAGCTTTTGGCCTTTGAACCGATGAGGCAATTATTCGGTGCTGCTGAAAGTATTTAAATCTGGAAAGCCGCTACATGCTTTTTAATCTTCTTTAGCAAGTTACACTGTCAGCTAAGTAATCAAGAAATATTTTAAAATGAAAAAAGTTTCAGTTTTTATTCTTATCGCGATCTGCATATCTGTTTGCCTTTTTTGCATTTTTGAATTTTTCAAACTGTTGCCTTTTTTGCATTTTTGAATTTTTCAAACTGTTATACTGTATGTGCTTGAACTTCTAACAGATAATCCAGGGACGTGTATGTCTTGCTGCAAGTGGTACTATGAATGCATCAACGGAAAATAAACTGTGACTTTGTAAAATTTTTAATATTGTTTGCTCTTTACGTGCAGTATTTACAAATAAAATAATGTTTTTGACCACGTCTAATCCCTTAAATATATACTCGTACATTGCACAAGAAGCTAAATGGATTTTAAAGCTTAATTTGGTTATCGTGCTTGCTTTAAATCAAAATAAGTACTTTGTTTTATATGTTTAATAAAAATTTGGAAAAAAAAGGTACAAAAAATTAACTACACAAATTGAAATACATAATTATTTCTTAGTATGATATTTCTCGAAGTAATAAGGCACTTACAAAGCAAAATTATACTTATATACGGATTAATTTCTTAAACCTCTTGAACAACAATTTCCTAATTACATTTGTTCTTAAAGAATTAAATGGAATATTATCAGCAAAATGTGTATTCTAAAATTGTTTTTTAATCACAATCATGCCCACGGTAAAACTTTATTTCCCAATTAATGAAACAAGTAAATAAAAAAGGCTTCTGATCGTTTAAATAATTGAAGTGGTGTTCTAAAGAATGTATATAAATCTGGTGAACCATTATAGTCTTTAATCTTCTGCGGAAAGTTATAATTTTCTACAGCGCTATTAAAAAAATATTTCAAAATGAAAATTAACTTTGTTATATTGTATTTCTTATCGAATCCTCTTTCGCTGTCCGCTTTGCTAGTACATCTTTAAGCCTTCCAGATCTAAATAAAAAAAAGCCAATTTCTGATTTTATAAAATATCTTTTTTTATGTAGTTGTGAAGTTTAGAGTTGAGAAAATGGCACATGTGGAGATTATGTGAACATATCATTTCTTTATCAAAATTGCTGCAAATATAATAATATTTTGCATGTAAAAACGCGGAAAGGAAAGACACTGTGACTTTTTAAAATAATGACTAACAAGATTGTATAATAATACAAATAAAGGTTAAAAACTAATTTGAGTTATCATACATAAATGCAAGAAATATATTCCTGTTACTGACTTTTTATCTTTGTGTGTGACGGCCGGTCACTACATTTTTAAATTTATTAAATCTCTAAGTTTTAAGATGGTCCCTTTTTTTAGTTACCCTTTTATTTGTTACTCATATCAAGGGAGTTGTGAAGCATAAAATAACACTGGAGTTGTGAAGCATAAAATAACACAGCGAAATCTTCCTTCAAATAAAAATATCATGAATATGAAGGTTTTAATGTGCTGAATCTGTGAAAATGAAAATTTTCCAGTACATCACGATTTCAAGAAAAATTGTGTTGAAAAGTTAAAAATATATAAAATATATAAATTATATTGAAAACTTTTTCAAAAATAACGTGCTATCGCTCAATTGTGAAACATACATCTAATAAAAGATTAGATCCTTAACCATCCATATAAAATCAGTTATTTATAAACTTTTTTAAATCCTTACAGAATGAATTTTTCATGAGCCTTCGCTTAGGTCCTACGATATAAATAAACTTTGGGCATAGGAGGTGCCATGCAAATCTTATCTTCTGAACAAATCTTGATAGACCTTTCAAATAACTGACATTTTAGAAGTGAAGTTAAACATTTAAGTTGTTTTTCGATGTATATTTCGAGCTTCTACGTCATTCCATTATTTTTTAATACATTTTCAAAAATGGCCAAAATAAAGTTTTTTTCACTATTCATACTATTTATTATTACTCAAAAACCTGATGTGCTGGAACATTTTCATTTTCGGATTCGTAATCCACCGAAAAATTCCTATCAAGTCCTTCAAGGACAGAAAAAAACAAAAAACATGACATTTTCATCTATCCTTACTTATATTTACGTATTATAAATTCGAAAGTATAACTGTAACTCTGTGTGTCGCGCAATCACGCCTAAACTACTGAAGCGATTTAAATGAAATTTGGTACAGAGATAGTCTAGAGCCTGAGAAAGGATATAGGCTACTTTTTATTCGCAGCTTTCAAAATGGCGGATCCAATATGGTGGCCAAAAATTGTAAATATCAAGAGATTGCTGTGAAAAATTTGTATTTGGGGGTTTTCGGAGCTCCTGATTGCGAATCTACGCTCGAAATTTGGAAATTCAAGATGGCGAATCCAATATGGCGACTAAAAATTTTCGAACTTCAACGAATTTTATTGAAAATTGGTACTATAGGAATCTTGACGCCACTCATTTCGAATATACTAACAAAATTTGGAAATTCAAAATGGCGGGCCCACCATGTTTGTTACTCAATCACGCCTTAAAGCTTGGTCCAATCATTTTCTTTTTTGAAGTGAAGGTACTACATATCGCGACCTAAGACATAGGCTACTTTTTATTCACGGGATTCAAAATGGCGAGCCCAAGATGGCGGCCAAAAATTGTAAATTTCAAGAAATTCCGATGAAAATTGGTATCTGGGGATTTTTGAAGGTCCTGATTGCGAATATACATACCTACTTTAGAAATTTAGAAATTCAAGATGGCGAATCAAAAGTTTCAAGTGAAAATTTGTACCAAAGGTACTTTGAGGACACTAAATTCGAATCTATTATCAGAATTTAGAAATTCAAAATGGCGGACCCAATATGGCGACTGATTTTTTGGGAATTAAAAGAATTTGCATGTCAATTAGTGCAGAGCAAAATCGGTGCCACTAATTTCGAACCTGCTAACAAAATTTGGAAATTCAAAATGGCCGAGCTAATATCTTTGTTACTCAATCACGCCTGAACGTGATTTTTTTTCATTTTTATAATGAAGACATTACACATTCCTACCTAAGACATAGACTGCTTTGTATTCACGGCACCCAGAATAGCGTGCCTAGGATGGCGGACGAAAATTGCCTATAAAATCTTATAGACTAAGAGGTGGTCAGTAGTAACATAGGCTACGTTTTTGTAATTGTTTACTATTGTTCTGAACGCCAAAGATATGTTTATGGTGACTCAAACAAACATCACTTATCCGATTGAGATGAAATTCTATGAACATGTATCGCACAACCTCCGCCGGGCAAGTTGCGCTTAACCTTCAACAGTGTGATTTTATTAAAGATTACTTTTTTTAGGGATAGTTGTGCCCGGGCAACGCCGTTTGCGGGCCAGCTAGTTTTACATAAATATGTACAATTTCAAAACTTTAGTTAACTAAGAAGTAAAAAAAAATACTTTTCAATTTTTAAATATATTAAGACCGTGTGCCAATTCGCCACTTCGGCCGACCTGCGTCTATGCGCAACATTTAATTTTCACTGGAAAATAGGTTAGTTTATTTAATTTTACATCCTACTGAAAAGGAAAAATGAAATGCTTTTTCAATATTCAGATTTGCGAAAACGAATTATAATAGAACTTCGAACCATTATATGTATATCCCACACCAATTTGCCTTGAGAATGATGAATTGGCACTTACCCTAAAATAATATTAAAAGTGAGAATTTTAGAAGGCCCAGAATTAAAAGAAAATTAAATCTATCTTGAAAAAATCAGAAGTATAAAATTACGAATCACGATACTAGCTCATATGTTTTGTAGTTTTTTTTATGGGTTTTCAAAGATGACCCAAATATATCTTTTGTATTCTTTAAAAGAAATTTTGTCGAAAACGCCATGTGATGTAATGGGATATTTTCAGTTTCGGATTTATTCAAAAAGGTCGGTTGATGAAACTCATCGTTTCTTTACCCGCAGAAAAAAGACAGCAGACTAGTTTAATCCGACTGTGATTTGATTATGTCTTGAGGTACTTTTTTATCATTAAAAAAAAATAGTCCACCAATGGTAATCAATTGCCGAACTTCTTATTATTGTTGTCTTTTCTTATTGATTTATGTATTGTCCAACTGATTAAAAGAAATGAGAAAATAAAAGATAAATTTTTTGTCTAACAAGCCCCTATTCATAGTAAATGGAATCCCTTATAAGTAAATTGATCCGAAAATACTCGTGTTAATATGCGTTTTTACCACGGCGGCGTTCGGCTCGTTAGCCTCTCATGACGGTTGTGCCAATTAAGTTCATTATTAGGTTTAATAATTTCAGGAGGGATTGCAGCCTCAAAGCAGATTAACTTCGGGTTTTTATGCAGTCCTTCCATTAACAAATGCCTCGTGGCGAACAAATAAATTGGGGAAGTGAAAAAGATTTGCCAGCTGGTAATCGAATTAACATCAATGGGGTAAACCCATGTCAGAAACCACTCGACAGGCCTCGGCCTCTTCTAGCCACTTGAGGGCACCGATATTTGCGCTTTTATATCTTCGAGCTCAAAATTAAATTCATTAGCTGAAAGAAAGGCTGAGAAATTTCAAAAACACTTGACTCTTTTGGCACTTTACGATTTTAAGGTTTCTACATTAGATTTGTTCGACGTTATGAAGTTGTAATTGCTCTTAAGAAAAGTTGTATGAAGTACACCTGGCAACCGTACACCATTTTAGATTTAATGACCAACAGGTAATAAAATCATTTTACTTTACACGCATTCCAATTAAACGAAGGAGTTAGTTCAACTAACTATTACTACGCTTACCTGTAACGGCGATAAAATAGGTAAAACGTAAATATAAATTAAACTGCTGCCAGAGTCAATTAACCTGAAAATCGTTCTAAAAACTGATTTGAACACTTTTAAGGATATGTTTAGTATATTAGCAAATTAAAGGTATCCGCAAAGCTAGATGACCGGAAATTTTTCGAAGTCAAAGTCTAATTATACTCGCCTATTAATAAAATTCTTAATCTTTAAGAGATGGCGCTTATTTGATATTTAAATACAATGTATTTTTCAATTCACAAGAAGAAATGTTACAGTTTCTTTTGCAACATTACATTTAGCTTAGATTTTTGCTTTCTATAATCAGATAAACCTACACTATTTGGATTCTTATGTCCGATTTCACAGTGCGCCCTTAAGTTCTCACTTAGCTAAGCGCACGGCAAAACTTAAGTGACGACTTAAGTATTTTCGGTTTCACAGTCCTATTTTATTTCACGCTTAGCTAAGTGAGAACTTAAGTATTTTACGCTTTTATGTAGGACACTGTGCTTGTTTCAGGAGAGGCCCTCTCATGAGAAACGAATTATTTTGACGCTATTAATTAAAGTCACAGGTAACTAAAATGAATTTATGAAAATTTGACAAGTTTTATAAAAAATATATTTTAAGATATGGAATCTTTTAATGCGTGTAACTCGAACAATGACTTCATAACATTCTTTATCAATTAAATCTTTTGTATCAGTATTCCTTTTTTAAGTAAAAATACCAATTTTTAAAAACAACTTGTTTATTTGTTCAATTTTCCACACGAAATGTCAAAAAATTTCTCTAAGCGAGACTTAAGTGGCCAATTTTGGCGACTTAAGTATAGCGACCACTTAAGTCGTAATGTACGCTTAAGTTCGCACTGTGAAACCGAAAAATGATTAAACGGGAACTTAAGTGACGATCAGAACTTAAGTTGGCACTGTGAAATCGGGCATTAATGTACATATGTATGCAAGTACAGAGTCTACTATTTTTAATATCAAATTTAAAATACAAATTTTTCTCACCTGTTTTCATACTGTTTTTATTGATTAACATATGTCATTTTCGTGCTATCTAGCTACAATTCAATAGGAAATAGCTTTTAATCAATGTTAAAAACATTCATTGTTCACGGTGTTATTATTAGTAAAAAATGGCACAGTGTTTTTCGTTCCATCTGTCTACATATCGACGAGTTTGATGACTTTTGGTAAAAAGCTAATGTGCAGGTACATCCTAAAATAAGGTAAACGAAACATTTCTAAAAATAAAATTGAATATTCTTCAAAAACATTGTCTCCAACCAAAAATATCTAAATGAACAAATTTAAAATATTGAAATTGAAATTAGAGCAGACGTCTTCTTGTTACATCACTTTTCAATAAAACATTTATGAGCCGGCGCACCAGCCGTAAAAGTTGTTGTAACATAAGGAAGGGAACGTTGGCTACATTTCAAGAATGTTTAAATCATAGACTGTAGCGATTTTATTACCCATTATGAGGATTGCCTTTTTGATTTACAATTAGTTTTCACTATTAATTCACAACAAATGGTCATTACTACACTTTAAATCGCCATTCTAAGATTTTGCAGATTCATAAATTTTAATTAATTAATTTTTTTGTTCGTAGCCTATTCATTACAGCTTTACATATGTTGGATCCGCCAAAAGAGTGAGCTGATCTTGATTGGTTTCTGGTCCTAATGATATTCTCTAAAAACTGAGTGTAAAATCACACTAATGTTAAGAGTAATTTTACATTTTTTCCTGTAAAATTTATCACGATCGAAAAAGTACATATATTTGGGATAATTCTACAAAACATGTAGTATAAAATTGCATTATTTTTTAGGTTTTTCGTATGAATGTATGAAATTACGTCAAACTAATTTCTCTCATATAAATCAAATTCCAGTCATTTTGTTAGTTAAGACGTGCCGCCGAAAATATTTTATTTTGAACTAATTACTTACTTATGTATATTGTTAGTAGGTGCACGTTTTTCTATTTAAGTTATTTAGCAAATATGTAGAAGTTGAGTATGTGTTGCGGATATCCAAAAGAATCAAAAATTTCTTGTATTTAAAAATGAAAATTTTTTAAATATCTATCTTAATTTTATCTATGTAATTCTTTTGTCGAATTAGACTAATGTAAAAAATTGTGTTTTGAAAAACTATTGAAAATATTTAATTGTGAATTATTCAAGCTGCTACTAATTTGTCGTCATTATATCCAAACATTTACGTTTAAGCAATACATCTTGGAGATATTTAATAAGCAGAAAGGAAAATTATTACACATATTTTGTTTAGTTCTAATTTACTGCTTGTATGAAACCTTAATAAATAAGCCTATAAAACTTCAAAGAAATCCATTTCTTCGTTTATGACAAAAACTTCCAAAAATAATTTTCAAACGTTCCTGTCTGGTTTGGCGTCCTCAATTTAAGCAAAGACGTTTCCTTTATTTGTCGCAGTTTAACTCATTGTTAGTATGCAAGACGCTAGTCTGAGAATTTGCATGTGTAAAACGCTCCTAAAGACTTAAACTTAGGTTGGCTTTAAATCGAAGTGAAAGTATTGAAGCTATTTTGTTTTTTCGAACAAGACAGCGCCGTTGTTCATACAAGTGGAGCAATTAAATCATAGTTTGCCCGGCGCCCGGTTAATGTTCTTGGCCGCCCTGTTTGGTCACCTGCCCTCAACTCGATGAATATCTGCAGGGCGTTGGCACGAACAATTAAACTCATAAATCACAGAACGACAATTAAAATGACTTGCAAGCGGCAGTAGGAATTGTTCGGACTGAAGTTGTAAAGGGGAAAAACGAACAACTTATCCAAAGATTGTTCTATAAATTTTTGGCCTAAGTGACACTCAACGAGTGCCCGATAAAACGTAAGTTATTATTCATTTTTATCGTTTACTTTTCATAGTAATAAATAAGTAAAGTGCATGCGGCTCTAACTCTCTTAGTTTTAAAGATAAAAAGACTTAAGATTTTTAAGGTCTTATTAAAAATCCTGCAAGCTTATAGACACCATGTCCTTTAAATATGGTTTGAAAAATCACACTTAGGTAAGTGACTTGTTTCCGCTTAATATTTCATTCACTTTACATTTTTGCCAATAACTATTTGATAAATTTAATACTTGCTGGAATTGTCATCGTTGTTTACTTTCACAAAGCAATTTGTGCAAAAAAGTTCGAAGGGTATTGGCCCTGTGTAGATTGATTGAATTTTTTTGTGCAATTAAAAAGCAATAGTTAGAATAGCATCCCTCGAGACACACGATACTTGAGTTGCACAATTATCGAATTACACGAAGAGAAATTGCGAAGTTTTCTCAAGCTACTCGCTATTTGAGTAATACGGTTCATACCAATTTTCGTAAAAAGGACAAAATAATAAGAATTTATCCTATATTCGACAATGCCAGATATCTGCTGTATCCTGATCTTGAAGACTGAAAATATACAGGTCACTTACCCTAGGGTTACTATAATATTTTCGTTATGCATGCATACCTGCATATGTATGTATGGTATGGAACTATTAATTATGTACATTAATTCGCCATGCCAAATGTGATGTATGCTAACGTAATTTTTGCGTATAGGCAACAATTAGAATACATATATCATATATTAATAATAAATGCTGACCATGAGAACAATAGGACGTTCTAAAATGTCATTATATTATATTATATTTTCATTAATTTTGTTTTCTTTCAATTATTTTTTAAACATTCATGATCAATAAATAACATGTCAGTTTTATTGTATTTAAACTTTATGTACTCCAAAATAATTCCTTAAAAAACCTCTATTTCGATACAGGTACATGTTCAAAATCAGCAACGAAGAAATTACTAATTTTCTAAATTTAATACCTAATTGCATTTAATTTTTTGCATGTGACAAATTTTGATAGTAGATCTGAGATAAAAATATCTGAGTATCCTTTTGTATTCATTTTTATTAAAATCATTATGCTTTTAAGAAATTTTAGTCCCTATTTTGTGAAAATTACTAGTCTCGAAAACGTTCTTGTATTCATCTTTTTTAAATCCCTTGGGTATGAAAATTTTTGGTCTTCATTTCGCACTCATCATCTTAAATTTTCAGACTTTCATAATAGATTCGTGATCAGTGTGGTCAAAAATCTCCCAGTACCAATTTTCATGAAAAGCACTTGAAGTTTTAAGCTCAAAACCTCGCAGTATAGCCCGAAAATCTGACGTGATGGGAATTTCTGCACCTAATCTAGTTTTTATCATCATTCTGTGATAATTATATGATTGTTGTAACTAACACTTGCGGGTAAAAACCATATTAAGTTTTTAGTTTTTATTCTTAACTCCAATTTTAAAACTTTAATTGACGCCATTTTACTGAGTTACCAACAATTTATTATCACACCATCAAATGCCTTTATTTAAATACATTGACTAAAAAATAGTCACAAGCACAAAAAAGCATAAATCAAGTATTATGGCATGTTGTTGTTTGTTACAATAGAGACTCAGTAACTGCAACACTCGCTAATTGCAGATCATCAGTTTTTGCACTATTACAAAAATTTGCATTAAGCTCTCTATAATTGCAACAACCGACAGTTTACTCCCTCTATAATTTTTCAACTTTCGAAGTTATCTAGATGCACATGTATTCATACCACTTTTTATATCAATTTATGACCATGTTTTTGTATTTACACACCTCACTGCAATTTTGCATTCATTTTGCATTGAACATTTTACTACCCTGACGATTCTTTATATACAATATACACTGAATTAAATGCACCATTGTGGCATCTTTTAAAAACAAATTCTCATGGGAAATTTTCTGAGATATTGATATTGAAATCTGGCTTGTAGGAATATGGAAATAAATATTTTACAACATGAAGAATAAATATCTGAAACGAAATGCGATGATGCAGAAATTTTCACCAAAAGTTGCAACCGAATTAAAAAAAAATTTATTAAGAGCCGTAATATTTGCATACAATGACCTGAAAAAAACACCGATGTATCTACGGAAGACTAAATGGCTTTAAAAAAATTAAAAGAGTCGGCACTGGTTTTTGTATTTGTAACTTGTATAAAAAATAATGGTTGCAACGTTAATTAAGAAAATAAAAGTTGATTCCAATAATAATAATCCATCAATTTTTGAGAAAAACAGTGCTTAAAAGTAAAATAAGCCATAATTGTGGGATTTTTGACGGTATATTATAGAAGCTACATATGCTCAAACTATTGAAAATAAATATTGAAATTTGGTTTCCACTCCCAAAAATTTACAACAAATTTTTATTTTAGTGTGTTGGTATTATAATAGGTATAGTAGTTATATTTATTTAATTAAATAGAAGAAAATTAATTATTAATATAAAATTAAATTAAATTAATTAAATAAATAAGTATAATAATAAATAATATTTATAATAATAAATTAATTAAATTAATTATTAATCTTGAATTAAAAATGAATTTAGAGCTCTATAATTAAGAATTTTTGACGATTTTATAGCACTTCGAAAGGAGGGAGGGACTTCAAAGTTAGGTGAGGTATCTTGATAGAAAAAAATAAATTCTTTCTTTAGTTCTATACGGATATACCATTTGTATAATTATATTTTATGTATTTTTCTTAATTTAAAAATATATTTTTTATTTGATGGAGTATATCTTAGGGATGTCAGAACTATAACTATATGTTCTTTTACTATTTATATTGCAAATTATTTATATCATTACCATTTTTGTTGCCCTCAAATCCATAAAATGTTTTCTTAGTGTAGGCCAATCCACGAATCTTTATTTAATTAAGCAAATTTCGATCTCTAAGAAAAGCTCTTGGGAAAATCGTGTATTGCCAAAGTGGCTGTATTTAATAGCGAAAATATATTTGAAATTACTTAGTTATAAGATGAAGAAGAAATTGAAGATGACTGCCTATCAATATTGCAATCCTACCTAGATGAAATTCCTTTCGAAGAAGCATATATTTCAGCTGACGACACTTTTTACTTACTAAGAAGATTACATACATCGATCCCCAACCTAAAATACCAAAATTCACGTAACACCTAATAAATAAAATATGTATATTAATTTAAATTAAGACGGCGATATTAATAAACAATATATTTGTAAGTTAATGAAAATGCATAAAATAATAATATTGTTTAAATGGTTTGTCGACAGAAATGAAGCACCAATGATTTTTTTTTTATCGAGATTCCTCACTTACTTTTGATGTTCCTCCCTTCGAAGTGCTATAAATCCCTTAGAAGATATTTTCTCAAAAAATTAATAGAAAAATTCATTTTCAAAATTTTATTAATTTTTGCTTATCACTTATTAATTACAGCAGTTACAAAAAACTTTATTAATAAAAGTTGTAGATAATATTATTATCTACGGAAAAGCTTTGTAGAAAAATTTTGTGGAAGTGATAATTTTCAAGATATATTAAAAAAATATTTCCAACCTCATTAATAAACAAAAATAAAATAGCATAGGTACTACCCAAAATGCACGGCTGAATTCTCAAAACAGAAGAAATATTCATAAACGCTTTTAAAAGTTCGCTAGAGTAGAGACTGAGAAATTAAAATTAAACAAAATTTCATAGCTTTTTATATTTTTTAAATAAGTCAAATGATAACTTGAACCTAAAAAATCTAGCACAACAGTATTAATTGCATATCTAATTGCAACAAATCCAGTAATTACAACTAGTTCGATTTATTAATTGCATTAAATCGAGTCTCAACTGTAAATATGCATAAAAGCTCAAATGTTTAAGACTTGCATAAGTAGGTACTGCACCTATGTAAGTAATTAACAAATTCTCTGTTTTCAATGTTCTAACCTTCTCGACCCGTGGGAGTATTACCGATTAAATAAAAAGCAAACGTGTTGCTAGAAGTGTTGTTTATTGTTTCTCGGTCGGTACACTTTCTGCTTGGGTTCCTTCTTAATGAAACTACCCTGACACGAAGTCAAGGTGGGTTGATAGGAATACCTATGCCACACCCAGAATCAAATCTGCTCGAGCATTTCTTATGCTTAAATTGCATCAGACCACTATGCTGCTGCATTGCTCACGCATCGGGCTGGTCACACGAGAATAATATTTCGACATTTCTCTGGCACCGTGTCAATTGCACTTTTCCACTTGTTTCTAATATGCTAATTGTGACTCCGAATGCTCTGACTCATAACCGCCGATACGCTAGCATCAGGTTAGCCGCTGGCACTGGGCGCGCAATTAACGTTACGATTCCGCGGGATGCGCAAATAAAGGTCTCAGTTTTCAATTTTATATACGGGTCCATGTGGGTGACATAATTCGTGTGGGGTGAAACCGCACTTTGACTATTCCTAAAATATTTTCGCACGGTTATGCTATAATTCGTATACAAACTTTCGCTTTTTCTTGATCAGCTTTTCTCTGGAAAACTAAGTCATAATTTTTCATCTTGCGGCGACTATCGCATGTGTGCCTGCGGTCGTCGGAAGTGAACAGGTCCAGAACTTCTCGTCTAAGACATCTGGCCGGATTATCTTGATTTACATCCCCATGTCTGAGATCAGAATGGATTGAGCAACGATTTGCCCTCGACTCGACGAAATTCGGGCGGCTGTCGTCATCGATAATGTTTGCTCAAAAGGCCGAGCACATAAACGACAAAAGCTGATAACTCGTCAGAACATTCGTCATCTGCTCCGGGGTAAAACATGTTTGACAACATGTTTCGCAACATCAGTCTATTTCAATTCAATTGGCCGCCTCGGGGACCTGTGTTAATTGAATATAATTTCTTTTTTCTTTTACGCGCCTTATCGAACTCAGACAAATCGAGCGCGAAACTACTAGCAGAAGAAGCCTTCTTACTCTTGAGTCTTGAGATGCTTTAAGAAGTTGTTAAGTTAATATTGGGACAGTGAAATTCCCCGTCCTCCAATTAATTCATTTGTGGGCAATAAAAATTGAAAGACATGGTGTTCGACCTGATTCGCCCAGAAATTCCGTCTGCCAGGGCATAATATGCCTTCTAACTTTTGAACAATTTCTTTAGGACTCGGAAAATATGCAATTAGTTACTTCGCTGAGCATATTCTCGTTAAAGTGTTCTTTATTGGCCTAAATGAATTGAATTATGACCCCTCGATCTCGATACGAAGTAGCTTAACAAATTCACTAATCTCATGGGAATTTCAGTTTTGCCGAATACGTGAGCAAGATGAAGGTTCTTCTTAGTAATCGAGTGTTTCATCGACCTAAATATAAATTATATTTTTCCCTTTTTTTTGAATAGCAACATGAATTGGTTATTCTGCCCAAAAGGCTAACAAATTAAAAGGATGATTCATAAGATTCAAATTTGGTCAGTTGCAAAGCTATAATTTATAAATTTATTTAAAGATTTCGCGGTCTGGATATTCCAAAAACCCTTATGAGTTAATTGGGGATAGTTCGCATCATATTGAAAGCAGACAGCGTTATTTCAGATTAACGAAAATATCGACAGACACATTACTCGCAAACGGGCATGATGCCAAAATTTTTCATAGTTGCAAACAATTTTTAGAGAAAGTTTTAGGATAAAATGCTTTTATTTTACAATTTAATTGAATGAATGCCGTGTAGACAACGATTGTTTGTACATTTTTCATTTCATGTTATTTCATTTATGCGCATATTTAGAGGAAAACATTGCATTCTAGTGTCGCTATTATTAGATATACATATGTACATGTACATAGTTTTATTATATTTTTTATTATATTTACGTTTTAAATCGGATATATCATAAAATAATGTATATAGGTAATAATATTTTAGCGAATTAATTTAAGGAAGTTTTCAAAAAAAACACATAGCAACGTCAAGAAATCATATTAAATTAAATTAATGAAGCGCATTTCAGAGTCGAAAGATAAAGAAAATGTCGCAAGTTTAATTCCTTTAATCACCTCTCAGCTCTTCTTCTATGATGAGTTTAAAACTGTGGGAATGAAAATTGATGAGATTATTATTTATTTTATAAAACAGACAATTCCGTGGGTGGACTAAAAGCTGCAATCTTACAACGATTAATGAAGGCATTTTCAATAAAGTTATGTAAAATTGTCTGAACAAACGAATTCATTGAATGATTTTAATTCAGCCTGTATCAGGGAGAAATGTTCACGTTCAAGCATTGAAATAAATTTAGACTTTGTAAACACAAAAAAGGAGAAAGAAACACAAAGGAAACATTGCCCCAGATAATTTATTTATAATGAAAAGATCCCACTATCTCGAAACTTAAAAATGCATTTTTCTCGAAATGGTTTTACCACGGTCGTCTCTCTTCGCAAGTTCTGTCTGAAACTGAAACAAAGAGCAGTAGATATTCCTTTCATTTCTCAAGGTTCGGGACTTGAAATTTTCTTCCTGTTTATTTTATGAAATATAATATAAAATCATCGTTTTGAAAAGTGTTTTAAATGTCGTTGAAGAATGGAGACATTTTTGGGCGACTTATTGATGACTGAATGCGGTAATTTTTAAAGGTTCAAAACTCAATTAGTTACATAATCTAGTACTTTTATCCAATATAGTCAAACAGATACGATTTTCATATATTTTTACGTTTATAAAATTAAAATTTAAATACTTATTTAAAGATCATAAAGTCCACCCTTATTATGATTTTTTAATGTCTTACACTTTCCTTTCACTCACTTAACAAATATTAAATAGGTAGAAGAAGTGGTTTACTACTCAATCCAAACCTTGTCTTCTATTCATTGCTAATAAATTTATGTAAAATAGGTAACAATTAATAAGAACTTACCTCAAAGGTGCACGATTACGTTTAAGACGTATTACCTTGTCTTTTACTCTTTTCGAGATAATCGGTCATAAAATAGTAAGAAAATCTAAAATTATTGAAAATTTGCATTAATCACCGTCACTTCGATTAGCGAGCATTTGGCGTTCTCAGTAATGTTCTTATGAAACCGTCCGGTCATTAAAATATTTCGTTATTTAAACGACTTGGCATTGAATCGAATATGGAAGCACAATCCGGTACAAATGTTTGAAATGATTTTTTAAAATTTTAAGAGTAAACCTAATAAAAGCTTAAGTAAAAATCCAGTGAATTTAATGCGATTCCTTTCGAAAAGACGATTTTCATGAGAGTGTAATATTTTATTCAGTATTTGTGTTTATGGCTCTGTTTATGACTTGTTCCGATTTTTTATTCTTAAGGTTCCAGCTCTCCTCAGCAATTTTACGTGAAGGAAAATATTCATAATATGCTCATTTCGAAAGAAAATGACTTAAACAAATTGTGTTTACTTATGTAACTATTAAAAATTAATGTCTTTGACATCAAAAAAGTTATTTGGGCCAAATTTTACAGTCTAATTTTAATAAGAAATGCTTTTAGTTGCTGCATTGTCGATAAATATAATAATACGAAATAAAAAAGAAATTCTCTATCTACCTCTGAGAGCAATGTAGGTAACATACATATTTCTGATTTGAAAACTTTTCACTAGAATTAGAATCTACATATTTGTAATTTAGAAGTACCATTTTGTTTTTTAAATATCTGAAATACTCATCAGTTGCCTCAGGGAAGAAATTTAGTTCGATAATCTTAACTAATAGAGTCTTCAAAGCAAGGTTATTTTTCAAATCCACCCACCTAAGAAAAAAATTGTTCTACGACCTATAAAAACTGTTTGTGAAGAAATACTTGAATGCAATGCATTGCATTATTTTTTTACGTTTTTCAAAAAGAAATATTTACATTTGTAATGCAAATATCTCCTAGAGTAGATATGCTTGAGCTTGGATGTTGATACATGTTCTATTGCCACATGGGAATTGGCGCCAGTCGAGCTTGTAGTTTCCTCCACGCTTTATAGCTGAACTAGAACTTTTGACAGAGACTGATCGACCTACATAGAAAACATTTCAGAATGAAAAACTGAGGCGCTAGCAGGTTACAAAATTCAAGTTTACTTGAATTTGAAGATAACCGGCCGGGGATCGGTATGATTTAGTACCAGCAAAAAGAAGCTAATACATGATAAAAAGATTTACTTGTGTGTTACGCGCCTTTAATGTTTCTTGTGAATGATTTATTAATAATAGAATAAATAACACCAAGTCAGGGACTTCAAACTTTGTTATAAAGATCAGGAATACGTGTACGAAAAGTTGTAGTTATATTGGTTTAGGTTTTACAGCACTTTGATTTTGAGCTATACTTACATTACTATTATTTATCTTCTGGCATTATAAAGGCGAGTTATTTTTTCTTTGCAATGATCTAGTGTGCCTAAACATAAACTTTAAAGAGGATTCTAAACTTTCATTTTCAGCTACGAATCACAGTTAAATTATTTCAATGTAATGTTACATTATGTTATTGTACTTAAAGAAGTTACATATGTACATATATACATATATAGTTATAAGCAATAAAATAGGTACTAAAGGGTCCGTTTGATTTCCCTTAGTTAGGTAGTTAGTTTTTGAAAAAAAAAAATCGGTTGTCTGTAAAGTCGGTTTACTGACGATAGTTGAACGTGACAACGTCATAAGAAGCCGCAATTATCGTTGCTATAAACAATTGACACCACATTCACTTTTCACTGCACTTCATACTTGACGAAAATATGTAAATGTATTATTGTATAGCAGCTGTCCACGCGGACGCATCGCTCACTCAAGTAGGAGAGAGACAGATGTCGAACGCTTCCGAACGCGGAGGCCGATTGTGCTCTGTGATTGTGATTGTGTGATTGTGCTTTGTCGCTCGTCCCGCGCTCTCGCTTGCACTTCAAGCCTTAAATGGAACGCTTCAGAGCGAGGTAACGCCTCAGAGCGAGGTAACGCCGCATGAGTCATGTTTTTTCGTGCGTGCAGCCGGCTCAATCGAATTATAAGACGTTGTCACTTCAAAAAAGTTTAAACCTTGTGATGTAAGTAGATATCGCATTTGTACAATTTCTGTAAATTCGAGTAGGTCACCGATTTCTGTGGAACTTCTGTGATAAAGTGGTGAGACGCCTTCTTTTGAGTAATACGCAAAATATCGCTGCTACTTTTCAACGTTTTATAGTTAAATATTTTTGAAAAAATACAGGGGATTTTTACATATACATACCTAAACGAATAATAGCAGTATTCTTTTCAATTTCCCATATCTGGCTCAGGTTAGATAGCAAATTTTTCAATGAATTTAATTTTCAAAACCGTCCCGTAGGTATCTATCAAGATTTTATATTTTGAAAAAAATTCAATATGCCTTGATACATTGTATTTAACCATTAAAAAACCTTGAACGAGATACATTTTTGGATTGAGTGTTTCAAAATGGGTATAGTCTAGGCAATTTTATTTTATTTTCACGAAATAAAAAATGTTTGATATGGGTAGGTAATCATTCATAAATTTCAATTCAATGGAAAATTTTCAACTAAACTGTGATTGTGCTAAAATTGTTCTTTACTCGAATTACTCGAAAAAGCAACAACTTTTGACTAGAAGCAAGATTCGCACCTGCAACCTTCGAATTGGCGCTTTGCTGCTCTATCCAACTGAACTATCCAAATTTACTAGGCGCCGATACCTTTCGAGCAAATTCACAACTTCTGATGAGAAGTGCGATAGACCGATCCCATGATTATGATTAATGAGATTGAAATATTGCTGATTTTATTGTTTAAATAAAACTTATTGTTCATCAAGTTACTTTTTTACATGAGCGCAGCACTTACTACAAATACACTTCGTGGCATCAATTTCACCAGAAGAAGAATAAATAAGTAATAACAAGATATAAATAAAGGTCAGAACAGGCGCACGCTCTTGAAAACCTTATATGTTTATGGGTCATTTAAAAACCTCCAATGGCAATCTATTATTATTATTTAAATATTGTCTTTTAGAGAAGATTTCGTTTGAAATACTACCTATTGCAAAATATGTGATAAAAAGATTTCGGAAAATGAATGATGCGAAAATTCGTTTTAGAGTTCGTATACACTTCGAAAATAAATTTTATTTGGACATGATAGAAATACGTTATTAACCGATTTTGACCAAACTCCACCTATACGTTTATCCTGCCAATATTTCGACTAAGTTAGTAAATGGGAGGAATCGGTCAAGAGGATTGGGAATATACATAGAGGCTATGTAATTTATATAAAAATGGTTTAGATTCCAAATCCTTCATATTTCTTAACCGCTATTGACCAAATTTTTATGCTAAGTAGATCGGACAAAGAGGTGAGGAGCTACATCATTTTGTAAAAGTGATTTTGGTGCCACGATAGCTGTCGTATTTCTAAATGGATTTTGTTTCAACTTTGCGTATGCATTTATTGGTCTGATATCTAAGGCTTATTAAAAAATTGCGGGGTTTGGGGAAGGGAGAGTGGGACTTTCACTTCGTTATCAATTTTAATTAATTTTCTTGTAGACCGTATATTTCTTAATCGGTTTTGATTAAACTTGTCTAAAATGTTCTCCATGGCAATATCTCAGCTATATTCACAAATGAGGTGAATCGGTCAAGGGATTGAGGAATTCAGTATTAGATTCCCTTAAGTAAAAATAAATGTTACCACATTGAAATCTATCTTCTAATCTTCCTTCTGACTGTTGCAGAAAAATCTTTTTTTTAACTTATATCTTCCCATAAACGTAACCTTATGACTGTGATGATGTTTACTAACGGAATTACATTCGGATATTTCTGTATTTTACAAATTATTGATATATTCGCAGTAAGTTAAGTTATATTAGTACATGTTCTGTGTATAAAAATAAATAAAAATAAAAAAACTTATCGAAATTGAGAAATGTTAATTACAACAAAAATTAACAAACTAAATTACATTTCTCTGCGTCAGCTCAAATTGAAATGTGCCAGTCCTTTGAGACTCCCTGTCTAACCAAATATTAATCACTTTATTTTTAAATTAGCATTTTCAGTTACACCTCTTCCCTTTCAGTAAAATGCGAAATGTGTTTTTGACGATTTGATCTTCATAGCTCATGCAATTCAGCTATAAATAGCAATTCGAACCTCATGAATTTCGAAAATTGCGCTCGATGACGAACTATCAAGAGTCATTGATATTTGCGACCAATGGGAGCGAGCTCATAAGCCCACAAAAAACCAGCAATTCATTTAAAATTCACAACAAACATTGCGGTGACTAAGTCGCGGGGGAAAAGCCTAGACGGCTATCAGCTGCAACTGCTCAAGGAATTATTATCTCTGGAGCGCACTATTGCTGCTAAAGCTCATCCGACTTATCTGAGAAGATTGGCTAGCCTACTAGCCTAGCCGATTCCGATGAGGTAGCTCTGAATTATATCAATTCAAGATTCTAGCCAAACAGAGAAAATAAACAGAGGCAGCCTGGCCGGAGTCCGGCGGCACGGCGGCAGCAAGCGCAAACAACAATTGAAGGAGAGCAGGCGACCAAACAGACAATCTAGAGATCTTTGGTCCATGTGGAAAGACAATAAAAATTCTTGGAGACACCCGGTTTTACAAGCAGAACAGATCAGCCGGGTTATCTATCGCTATCTAGGACAGAAAATTTACTTACGATATTCCCAGTCCGACGCTTTAAAAGGCCTTCTCCTCTGTCTGTGATCTTGTTCCGTGGATCGTCGTAGACGTCGACATCTTCATCTTCATAGCTGCTGTAATCACTATCTTCGGAGCCCTCGTCTTCGCTGTAATAGTCATCTACGCCCCCAGCGGATAGATCCTCTAAAGATTTTGATTCTTTGCGTTTAGCACTTCCGTATAAACCTTTCTGCGCAATCTGTTCAACGTCTTCTCTATGAAGATTCAGGCTTTGGTGCATTTTCCGACGTCCTGCGGTTAGTCTGCGGCCTTGCATCTCTCTAGACTTTGGTCCACTAGTCGCTAGATAGCTGCTCTTCGTTCTGGTTGTGTCATGCAATCCGTCGTGGTAAGAGTACCGTGACTGCAGTACGCTAGTAAGGTTAGCACCATTCGTCTTAGTCTTAGTCTTTATTCCCGGAGGTGCAACAGTCGTCTGGGGCAGGGACTGGGACCCCAGGGACGGGAAGACGCGCTGCTCCCACGCTTGATGGTGCTGATTGTGATGCCTCAGATGGTGCTTCCTTGGTGGCGCCGATGCTGCCACCGCCGCCGCCGCCGGGGTAGTCGACTGCACAAATATTGTCTCTCCACCAGTTGTATGATGTCTTAGCCTAACTTGACTAGCATTCCGCAGAACCTGAGATGTTTTAAAGTCATTTACCGCCTGCTCTATCCTATGACTATAGTGTTGCTGGTGGCGAAACATATGACCCTCCGTCCTACCGCTTCCATAGCCTAAGAATAAGCCCAACACTATCATAAAACGAACAGTGATCCCGCGGTTAGACATTATATATATATTTCCACAAATTTTTGTATTGGTTAGAAATGAGAATTTTTTAAAAATATCTTTTAAGATATTTCGCAAATTTCACTTCAGCACACCCGCCGTCCTACACTCGATCGCACACTGCCCTCAGACACCAAATAATTTCTTAAAGCACTAGCACTTCTATTTCATTGCACAACATATCTTCATCTTCCTCCTCGATTTCGGGAGGCATCATCGCCGGGGCAAACACTAGCACAGAAAAGATCTTTTATGCTAAAATAACGAATTGACGGTTTCATCAGACTCCTGAATTTGATGTGGTGTCACTTGGGGTCTTTCAAGAATTAATTGCACAAGGCGGTCACTCACTCCGGTTAACACCTCTTAGAAATTCCATACGCCGTTCACCTGAATCAAAGGCGAATTAACCGCGTCACTTGACCGCACCAGACCCAGCTCGAGACTTCTCTAAACAAGAACAAGGTAGCGACTGATGCAGGCGGAGGAGCCGTCGCCGTATGGTGAATTGGTGAGACCAAGAGCCGAGTCGAGGCGATTTAACAGATTGCGTCCCAGCGATTTGTTTCTGGCAACCGAGCAGACGACGAACAACGTGTGCCCCAACTGCGACTGCCGCGGCAGCCCGGCGCTCCGCAGTGCCACGCTCTGAGGCCGAACATTGTTTAGCAGCACGCAGCCCTTTTGCGCCTGTCCCGACTCCCGGCTGGTCCCGGCTCACCGGGCCCTTGGCTCGCGGTTCGCACCCGGTGCAACCAGCGCTCCGCAGCTACTTTTTGTGCAATCTCAATTAAATAAAGACGAAATTCCTGCCGAACAGTGCGCTTCAACAAGTCCATGCCGTAACACAAAATTTGGTCAGCTCTCCTTAATTCACCTCCATCTAACTATCCAAAGCAGCAAAAATGATCTTTAATATAAAACCTAAATTTTTATCATTACACTATTTTGCAAACTTGCAAATTCATCAAAGAATCTTCTAATTTAATTTATATAATAAAATATCCACATAATATTTAGATACATATAGTTTTCTTGCCCAAACACGAAAATCATATTTAAAATTATAAACAAACTGGATCTTGAAATAAATGGTAATAAAAACAGACTAAGGATAAAATAGCGAATAAACGTATAAAAGTTTGTCGTTCCATAAGATATACCGACATGTAATTTGCAGATTGGATATAGGTAATGTTTTTCCAAAAAAAGTTGTTATAAAATGTTAAACGCGATTTTCTCAAAAAACACATTTTTCGATTCGGTGTAATAAACCCACGGATAGAACGATCGATAGAAAATTTGTTGATGCAAAACACCGCCATTTTGTTATTTTTTAACGAAAATTTGTCCAAAATGTCATTTTGTAATGATTTTCATACCAGTTAAAAATATGTGTTTTGTTTTTTCCAGACGTTCCAGTGAGCCAAAATCACGCACACAGTAAATTTTGTTTTTGTTTTGTTATTTTCAAAAATCTGTAGCCGCAAATAACAGCCTAAAAAATCCAAAGAAAATGTTTCTATACTTTATAGTTCTAAAAAAATAGTATGTACATACAAATATATCTCTTTATTTTCTTTAATATCATAAAAAAAATAAAATTTCAAAATTTGAACCTGTTACGTCCCCTTATTACAAACTTTCATGCCCTATTTTTGTCTCGTAGTGCATTATTTTCCAAAAACGCTGAAACACGTAATTTTTAATTTCTAACGAAAAAGTTAAATACTAATTTTCATGGTTTTCACTACAAAATTGCGAAATTTGCATACAAACCCTGATCCCTTAACCCTGTACCCTCTTAACGAATAAATTTCCAAAAATCTTTAAATACGTCTTTCTTTATTTTTAACTTATAAAGGCCACATACCAAATGAAGGATCTTCATACAATTCTATATCTCCTATTTTACCCCCTTATAGGAGAATTTTATGTAATGTAAGTATGTAGTCTATAGCAGAATGTGTAATTAAAATTAAGGTGATTATTCAATGTTTGGGAAAAGGTTGTTCTGTAAAAAAACCCAATAGCAGAAGAATATCGTAAAATCCTTTCTTAGTGCTTAGGTGCTTACAAATTGCAAATTTCATGTAATTAGCTTCAGCAGTTTTGGCTCGACCATTGTATGCATTGTAATAAGCACATCGCAATGCGAGTTTACATTTTTCAAGATATTTATTTAAATCATTTATCTTTTATTTTGATTATAATTGTTGGAACATGACCTCAATCGGTTGAGTCGTTGAGAAGTTACACCATAACTAACGGACAAGAGCTTAACTCAGAAGAATTTTATACTAAAAATGAGTTAGAGAACCGGAAAGTCACGCTTAAATCATAGTGTATTAGAGTAAATACATACTTACTTTTACTGAATTCTAATTATATAATTTATTACTTACTATAGTAAACAAATATCTCACAAATAGTTAACTTACTTTTGAGGTTATTGATCTATTATTTGAAATAAAAGTAAATAAAGAAAAAGAAAAATTCAATAGTACAGTATTCCTATAAATAACAGTATAGTATAATATAACAAAGTACCAATGTTTTTGATAGTTATAGAAAAGTTCAATGTCAGTGATTGAGCAATCGCACTAGGCCCGTTTTTTTTTAATTTGGCCAGTCTTATCCAAGCATCATAATAATATTTATTTCAGTAAATTTCACAAATAAATCGAAGTAAGGTAAATGATAAAAAATAACTTATAATTAAAATCATTATTTCTTTTATAAATTCTTAGCAATTTTTGAATATAATTCAATTTATTTTATCAAAAACAAAAAGTAAAACAAAACTAAAAATTTGCTTCGTGTTGTCTCTTTTGGAAAAACATTGTCGTGCAGTTTTCGACGAAATAAATTTTAAAACACAAATCAGCTCGAAACTGTGTAAAATTACATTTCTAATGAGACTTTTACTTTTTAATCTATAGTTTCCATTATGTATCTAAAAAGTAAATTATTGTTAATGTCTTTTGAGATGCACAAACAAAAGAAATAAATTTAAAAAAGTGAAGTCTCATTAGCAATGCATTTAAATAAATAATAAGAGTATTTATCTTTCATTTTGGAAAAGAGAACTGCAACCTAAATAAACAACTAAGCTAAGTTAATCCATTAGAACTGTCAAATTGGTCATTATAAACTTAATACTAAAGATGATCGTTACTAATCAACTTCAAACAAATACTAACGAACTAACAAACAGACAACATTTTTATACACCTTTGTTTGGTTTTTAAGAATACCTATGTATATACAATATACTTACTTACATACATATAATATACACATATATATTATAATATGTATGATGTAGAATAACCTCAAAATACTACACGCGTTGAAAGAAATTCTTAATATAAGAGTATCAAAAGTAAAAGTAGTATGAGCTAAAAACAGAAAGTAAACAGATTTTATTTTCTATAGATACCTATGTATGTATTATATTCATCTGGTATAAAACTTTTGTTTTTACTTAAATGCACTTAACGCATATTTTTTTTATGTAGGTCAAAAGAGGGTCAGCGGTGACCTGCTTTGTCTAGGACGGAAAAACACCTGCCTGCTCACGAAGCGTGTTTTCGCATCCGACCTGCCTAATACTAATTTAAGTCTCAGCCATCCAAAGCACCGCGGATCCCTCCACTCCCCCGCATTTGCATCATAAGAGGCCAGAGCCAGATAAGATTAAAATTGGATGGATGGATGGAGTAATGTTGCGGTAGGCCTTAATACCTCTACTTAGTGGGCGGACTTTTATTATGACATCAGCATACTTCCGACTTGTTGTTTTCACACAGGAAATTCTTCAAAATTAACACATAGCACGTCTGCACTCTTCAATTTCGACAGTGCCGCCATAAAATTTATGAGACTTTTAAATTTAACCGAGCATCTTATTGAGACATTGCGATTGCCGTGAGGAATTTGGCTGATCCATTTATTCGTAAAGTGCATTTGAACAGGAAGTAAGTTAAAGTACTGATAAACCATTTCTTATGACTACAATCTTTGAGCAAGCAAAAGCAATTATTCAATGCTTTGCTGAGAAGTAAATCGGAAGTCTTTGCTACGGATAAAGTTCACTAAACTACATACTATATAAAACTGAGCTAGTGTGTCCAAGTTGTCTAAATAATTAATATATCTTTAGTCCGCCACTTTCCCAATTCATACAGTGACAAAAATACGTCCTATTTAAATCAATTATACATACGCACGTAAAATTAAATTGAATTATATATGTATGTATTAAATAAACTATTTGGAACACAATCCGCAAATGTTCCTCAAATGAATATTAATGAAACCAATTTCCTAATACTTTAAAGGACATTTTGAGAATAGCCTCAAGAGTTGAATTTATTATTATTTTAAAATTAATCTCTTAATGGCAATATTGATCAAAATCATAAACAAAACTTACTGTAAGGTTTTTTTCATATCTTAATGGAATTTTTCTCAGTTTACATAAATCGAAATTGCATATTTTTAACCAAAAGCAGACAAAAGGTGATAACGTGACCTAGTGAAAAGATAGTTGTATGTAGATAAGATAAAATAGTTTAATTGGTAATAACAATGTTTTAATAATATGTTTCCGAAATACTAAGAACCTTGGAAAAACTCACAGGTAACACAAAACAATAAATCGTAACGCTAATTGAAGATCCTGGAATGGATCCGTTTTTTCAATTCCACTTCCAGTTTTTTCATAATATGTATGTAGTAACAGTTGTAAATTGCTCAAGAAATAAATATATCAAATGTTTAATAATTAGTAATTCTGTACCAGAATTGGAAGAACCGAACACTTATGGATTTAATGTTTGTTTTTTACGTCAGTTTCCTCAGAAACCATATAACGCAGAGAACTAAATTTTCATAAAGCTATATTAATACATATTAACCCAAAAATGCACACAAAATATTTATAAGATCTAAATGTCCATAATGCTAATTTGTATGTATATGTATTTTAAGAAGTGGTATAAAGGAAGTCTCAAATATTTTATTGTTCTTAACTTCGTTCGAGGTACTATTGTAAATGGAACTCATGGACATTACAAAAACATAACATTCATTTATACATATATCAAAAATGTTATAGAACGAATTTTCAAAAACACTTGAAGCGGTAGAAAACCCCCTTATATTAAATTTGATCAAATTGGGCCAAAAAGGACTAAAGCTTGAATGGCACCTTTTTAATTTTGAAAAAAAAAATTTAAAAGAAAAATAATTTTTTATATCAATTAATAGTGAGTAGATATAATTTAACAGCCTCGAACTACCGACCTTTTAAAGATCAAAAACGTTGTTTCTGTTAATTTCACGGTCTTGTATCAGCGTACTTTATAATGTTACAATTTACTCAAGGTCAATCTTAATCCTTTTCTAAACAAAAACATAGTGTGGATATAACTCCTTGAAAACTATTTATAAAACTTGGGTTGAGTTTAATTTATAGTTCTTGGCTCAATTAATTTACACACCCTAAAATTAAATCTGGCTTCCTCTTTAGTTTTACCATAAATTAATATGTCTCAAAAATAAATTAATGTTTCTGGCAGATCGCCAAAGCACTTTGAGTTTAATTTTTGATGCGAAACTTAATCCGGATGACATTTTTTACAATTTATAAGACTACATTAATATACATATCGTAAGTATTTATTATAGGTATGTAAATACAAGCAAAAAAATTAGTACTCCTATCATCAAAGATCACCTGTCACAATTTATGCTTCAGGTGAGATCAATTACCGTAAAATTACTCCAACTAATTTAGTCGAGCACCAAAATTTTGAATAAGTATCTATGTTTTTCAAATATGTAATTTTCTTCCGTATGGGTATTATTAAATATGCATATACATACATATAAGAAAAACTATTATAATATAAAGCAGAATAAACTAGATCGTCACAAAAGGTTTATTAAAAAAAAAATAAAGTTTGGCAATGGTTGTAATCTTTTTATTGTATTATTCCCAATAAAAAGTAAATTAACTCTGTGTTTATTTAAATGAAAATTTTTGACTACGCACAACTTTTAGTAGGTACATACATACATTACTCTACAATTATGTTAACTTTCTTTGACTAGCTACAATGCGCTTTAAAAGAAAATTATATCACTCATTTTCCTCATTGGTCCAATCGAAGAATCATGATAGATGTAATAATATAAATTAATTAATTATATATGTATGTACGGTGAAATTAATTTACACTTCATGCTTCACGAATACCGTCTGCGTTATATTTATTCAATCGAGTGTTGGATATTTTGTTCGAATAGATAAGTGATGCGTCACGTTGAACATACAAGTTCTATTCATTTACTATTTTTTTAAATTAATTGGAACACAAATAGTTATACGAATGGTGTCTATTACCTTTTTGTTCAGTTATTTTACTACACCATACACCTGTTCTAAAAAACAATAGAAAAGGAATGGCGTCCATAGAATAAATATCATTTTCTCGTTTTATTTCACTCCAAGTTTTTACTGAGCACAAAAAGATAGATAAAATTGCGAAAATAGTAATAAACTATGCCATAAAATGAAGACATTGACATTTGAGCCAATATAACTTCAGCCATAAATCATAAATATCGTAGAGTGCAAGTACAAAGTAGACCACCTCCAGGCTGCACAATTAACTTTTCCTTTCGATCCCCTCTATTAACCTTTTAGCCTTGTGTAGTTTACGCATTACTAATCGAGACTTCAGCTAAACACCTTGCAAAATTTTGCAGATAAGCATCAAGCAATAATTCTGCAAATACACTGTATTTATACCGGAGGTGAATAAACATCTTAAAATGAGTCATGTAACCGACAGAGCCTTCTTGTTACTTTTATTTTCAGCTATTTCCGTTAGATTAAGAAAGAAACGTTCAGGTTGATCTCAAGAAGCAGCAAACATCTTTAGAAAACAACCACCCTTCACTTTCGTAGTAAAAATTCCCCACGACCTGTTCAAACATTTGTTTAAGACAAACGCCGTAACCTTGATGACCGCTGGTTTAACCACAGCACGTAAATTTACAGAGCCCACGGCCTGTCTTAATGTTTGATGAGACTTTCTTGATGGTTGCTAGATTAGTAGACTTACTTTAAGTACAAAACATAAATAAGTAAATAGAGCTTGGTACTATAACAAGGATAATGAGCCAGACTTGAGAGGTACCGGATGTCTAGAGTTTGGACCCTCATCGGAGAAACGATTCTCACGACTGAAAAAGAATGGGATGTTGTATGACGTTATCGTATTCAGATCGTTTCATTTAATTACAATATTTGTCAATCCAAGAGAAAATTGAGTTGTTACATGCTTTTGTCAAGCAGATAGCACTTACTAATATGGAGTTAACATTCGAGTTGGCTACTGCTTCCTTGCGCACCACAAAGGAGCGCAAACGATCTACGATTTCCGGGTCGCCGTACATGGCTAAATGAATATGACACATTGTGTCTGCAAAACTTAAGATTACAGCACTTTTGTCATCGGTGTTCTCGCTAAAGGTCTATTGCTCAATTCAGTTGCCACGAAAACAACTTAAATAAGTTGCACACGATGTCGTTTCACCGTGCAACGAATCGGATTCAATTTGAGGGCTAAAGATATGCAATGGGAATAGTCCGCGAAAAAACAGACGTTCTGCGATAAGAATTTCAATTGTGCTTCAGTCGAGTTAGGGCGTTGTTACCAACTAAGGCATATTACCTTCACCTTTTCTTGGCAGAGGTATCTGTTAATGTCTAGCAAAGGTCTGAGGCTTCTTCGCCTACCTCTTATACCATCGCTAAGAATGTTAGAACAAGTAGCACAGCACGAACCTCTCTTATTGATGGGTGGTAATTTAGGCTCTTGTAGTCACTTTTGTTCCTCGTCCTCTCGATGTGATCAGAATCAATTAATCATCTTAACGTTTATTCTCTACCTGCACTGCGTTTTTTACAAATGCACTTGCTATCTGTGGGTTTTTGATGAATTTCGACTTTCTTGGGGCCGTTACCTTCAGAAGTTTAAGAAACAATTAGGAAATTTGGGAAAAACGGTTCTCTGTCAAATTCAATTTAGCTAATTATCGTTATTGTGAAGTTTTATCTTGCTGCGGTTACTCATAAAACAGTACGAACATTTGAAAATCTTTAACGTTTCATGTTCTAATTTTGAAAAACAATGCATACAACGAAAAGTCTAAAAGTGAACCCGATCAAAATAAACTGTTTCCATCAAATGGCATAAAGATCGCAAGTCCTAATGAATTAGAGCTGAGCTCTATTTTTCATCTAAAATAGATACGTTTTTCAGTTTACAAAACAGTAACCATATCGCTGTAATTTCGGAGCTAAAATCTTGTGCTTTCGTTGACTAGGCTATAAACAAGCAAATTTAAGGTTTTCGATCTAATTTTACTTGTAGAGGCAACCACAAATAAAATCCGGATGCTGCATGACATTAGTTAGCAAAAGACAATGGGTAAAATTAATAACATTTTTAAAATAATTTTTCCTTAAATTCAGTAGAAGCAAAAAATAACCTTCAAATCTATCAACGTGACTAACTAATATAAAAAATCGGAAGCTTGGATGTGTATTCCTCAATCACGCCTTAAAATGTTAATTTATGTTACGTTTTTTGTTCACAGTTTCTGCATATTCCAATTTAAATTAATATAAAGCTATATATTTTTAATCCAGATAAAGTGTAGAATTTTCAGAAATTAGATGTGTTCTTTTCATTCGGATCCAGTTCTGGGTTTTACAGGAAATTTTGGATTGAATAAATTGAAATTTTAAAAAGCATTACGTATATAAAGATTTTAAAATTTGCGAAAGTCGCATCAAATTGCTATGATATTTACCTATTCAAACTTCAAAGCTTGAACCAGATAAATTTTTGGATCAAAGTTTTGACGCATAAGTGGGTATAAATCCCGGCAGTTTGATTTTATTTTCGAGAAATAAAAATTGTTTGATATGGTTGCTGCTCATAGAATTTAATTCAATCGAAAATTTCCTTCAAAACCCGGAACTGAATCCGATGTGAAAAGAACACGGCTATTAAACGCTTCGCACGACAATTTATATTTGAGGATTTTTAGGTCACCGATTTGAAAAAAAAAATGGTATGGGGGTGAAGCCCTGTAGCCTCGCAGTCACTGCAATTAAGTCGGTCTATTGGGATTTATTAAGGTGATACTTTAACGAACAAAATTATGCGAAGCTTTCTGATGTAACTAGTATGAAACATTTGACACTAAAATGCATATACCTACTTATGTATTAAAAATATTACTAAAAAAACAGAAATATCGGAAACACTAAAATAAAATAATATAATAAAATAATGTTCATTTTGGACTTCTCAGTCTCAGTAAAATCCTACATCCATCTTTAGATTAGTTGGCGCGTAATTTTGATTCACATTATTGGTTACCGGTAGTCTGGTAACGACTTTAAATTTGTTTTATTTAATTCAATTTGTTAATATAGTCTGAAAGTGAAAATCCAATTAATTTAAAAAAAAATTGAGTATTTTAGCCTTCTAAATGCATTGAATTTTCACAAAAAATAAAATAAACTTTATCTAAAAAACTAATATTAGAAAGAAAGGAGCTGTTATCTACCCTCATGAGGAAATGAAACCCTAAATATTATTTATCAACCATGAACATGATTTTTCAACCTTGGACATTAAAGCAAGGTAAATTTACTCCAAAACGAAGTTCAAGTTTGATACAGAATTCATCGGTAACAAGCTCTAATTGGATACAAAGTAAGATTTCTTGGAAATCAACTCACAGTACTCTACCCCCAACATTAATTCTATTCAGAAAATCATCAACAATCAGTTTGGTTTTTAGGGCCGACTTCAAACATGTAATAAAATCTAAGAATGGTTACATTTATTGTAAGTAGGTAGCATTAATTAAGGAGATTTATAGGGTACTTTCAGTAACCTTAAAACGCACTAACACGCAAAAATTTAATATGAAGAAAAAAAAATTATGAATATTTAGAAAACAATTCAAATGCTGAATGATGAAGGATATTCTACTTAGTAGGCAAATATGCAAAAAAATTAATAGAAGTGCAGGGCAGTGAACAATCTTCCAAATTATCGCAAAAATTGCAAAAGGAAACAAAAAGGATTAATAAAGGCACGGCAAGAAAAGAACCAGAGAGGCGGAGGATCTTGGAAATCACTTCGAATTCATCTTTTACTACCAGCCAAGGAGGCTGCGTTCCAGGAGCGTAAGTGCTCGTATCCTTGATTTCTGGGAATCACATGGGCTGGCCGAACGTTTGGAGGCAAGTAAGTCATTTCTTCTTTATGAAAAGCATTTTACGATAGACGAACTCGATGAATACGCATTACATACATATTTGTATTTTGACGGTCTAAGAAAAGCAGAAAATGTTTTGTATGATTATAATAGGAAAAACATTTGTTTTTAGGCCGACAATAATTTATTACTACAAATCTGTTCCAGGAAAATGAAGATAAACAGGTCTACGCAACTCCGGAAGCACATTTACCTAAACTAGAACGAAAAGCTAAAAGGACGATTGCGACATTTAACAATTGTAGAACAATATATTTCAATTATTTTTCTGTTTTGAAGCTTTGTTTTTAAAATGCTGACATAAATTATTTTTTCAATTTAGAGTTAAATGGGTTATTTATAATGTTTTGTCAACTTTCAATGTCTCAACTTGTGTTAATAATTTTATTTAATTAGGTAATTAAGGTTGTAATTTAATTATTATTACAAAGCAAGTGTTTCTTTTTAATTCGTTAAATGTTTGATATGCAAACAAAAAAATGACTTATGATCATCGGCGTAACATAACGACATAATTTGCATGCAATGCAATTCGATTTTTCATTTACGTAAATGGTGACTCTGCAACGTATACTCTTGGCCAGAACAGGCTTTTGCCGCCAGTTTCCAGTATCTTATACTTACCGGAACTGTGTCCTCCCCTTTGGGTCAGTGTGTCCCTCAGAGGTTAATTAATTCTAACACTCTGCCGCTATCCTAGCAATTTCCAATAATTCATTTGTGCAGGAATTGTCTGCTTCTCACATGGTTTAAAATCCATCCAAAATCAATGAAATGGTCTTTACATTCCAGAATTGAACATAAAAATTGTTAATTCGTTTACAAAAAAGAAAATGAATTGTTCAATTAAATTTTACGTAGAATTGAAAATGCGAGGTGGTTGGCTTTGAAAGTGTACCGTAGGAGTTATTAACCCCAGGATCCTAGAAAAAATACAGTCCAATCTACTTATTGAACCAATATAACTAGTTACTCGTTCAGAAGTTGAGCTCATTTTCATATTGAATAAAATTATTGCTCAGTCAGATATGTAGATTCACTCTGTATATGCAAATAAGTGAAATTACTCAATAGTGGACATATACTTATGTATGTATGTATACCATACTTTTATATTTATCATACTTTCATACTTGCAGCTACACATCACCCTGTACTTACTTTATATCAGCTGTAGACTTGCCATGTTGTCTTTTATTTTTTATATTAAAGCAGTCCGAAAATCCTTAAATTACTATTTTCTCAATGCAAAATTAACAAAAAAGATTAAAGAGAGTCATTTTCTCCAACCTGCAAATGAGAGAATTTAAATTGCTGGCAACAAGCCAAGTAGGTAACGAATTTTTAGCATTTCAATTTCTTCTTAGCTTGATCTCATCAGTATGATGGGCCAGTGAGGCAAACATGGCTAACGTAGAGGCTAGGCCAAAATAGCAATTCCATGGCAAGAGGCTAAAATTAGCAAAATAGTTCCCATTAGGTCTTTAATACAAAACGCATATTTCATTTCCTTTTATTTTATTAAACTTATTTCGAATCTAAAGTTTATCCTTCTTCATATATTCCTTATAAATTTCTAACAAATCAGAGCTCGTCCTGGGCCGGATAATCTTCATAGCTGCTTCAAAATGTCTCTGCTCCACTAATTCAGATTCAAAATTTTCTTCTAGTGCTTTGATAGCTGCTTCACTGCAAACCGCTTCTATCTCAGCTCCAGAGTAGCCCTCTGTTCTTTTGGCCAAATCATCTATATTTATTTCATCAGCTAGAGGTACTGTGCGCAGTTTAATATTCAAAATTGATAGTCGCGTGCTCAAATCAGGAAGACCAACGTAGACAACTCTGTCTATTCGTCCTGGTCGGAGTAAAGCCTTATCTATCATATCTGGTCGATTTGTCGCGGCGATTATAAGGACGTTGTTAAGTGTATTTACTCCATCCATTTCAGTCAGCATCTGGGCGAGAACTCGTTCTTTAACAGAAGAGCCACTGTCCGAAGATCTCTCTCCACTAATGGCATCTATTTCGTCAAAAAATATAATAGAAGGTGCTACTTGTCGAGCTTTCCTGAAGACTTCTCGCACAGCTCTTTCAGATTCTCCCACCCACATAGAAAACAGCTCAGGTCCTTTTATCGACAAGAAATTTACACGACTTTCAGTCGCTAACGCTTTCGCGATCATTGTCTTCGAACATCCTGGAGGACCAAACATTAGAATTCCGCGAGGTGGCCTAATTCCAAGTTTTTCGAATTTTTCAGAATAAAGAAGAGGCCACTCAATCGCTTGTCTCAACTTCAACTTAAGCTCATCTTGACCTCCAATGTCTTCCCACTTTACCTTGGGATTTTCTATAAGAACCTCGCGCATAGCACTCGGCTTCACTTGACTGAGTGCGAAGTTCATGTCGGCGATCTCAATCGCATCTCTTCCATTTTTCACTGAATTTACACCAGCTTTATAGACTAAGTTGGACAAATCAGAGCCCACGTAGCCATGGGTAACATGAGCGACATCTGATATTTCCTCTTGAGACAGACTGTGAGTGATTTTGCATAAATATTTCAATAAAATATCTTTTCTACTACTTGGATTCGGAGCTCCAACTTCAATTTCAGCATCAAAACGCCCACATCTTCTTGCGACTGGATTAAGGTTTTCTATGTTACCTACAGTTCCAATCACAAAGATTCGAGAAGCTTCTTTCTTATGACTGAAACTGTCTAACAAATTCAAGAAATTGGATGCAGCTCTCTTTACCATTTCGTTATTTTCATTCCTCGGACAAATATTGTCGAGATCTTCGACTATAATAAGAGTTGGTTTCGGATAATTCTTGAAAGCAGTTTCAAACGTTTTTTGTAGATTTTTCTCGGTTTCCCCCAAAAATTTGCTAAAAATTTCATTGGTGTTAATCCAAACTACTTCGGCCTTAGTATTGTTGGCTAAGGCCTCACAAAGCATGGTTTTTCCACAGCCAGTTGGACCGAACAGTAATATCCCCCGGGAGATTTTGATCCCCATTGAAATTTCTCGGAAGCCCAAAGCAAAATCCATAGCTTCTTCTATTGTTTCTAACACATTCTGAAGTCCTCCAATATCGCTTTTACTTATTCCAGTACCTCCGATTGAATCTTTTACATCTACATCGCGCTGAATGTTAACTTCCGTTTCCATTGATATCACGAAAAATTGCTTCCTCCTTGAATCATAAAGGCTTAATTTTTCAAGTTCTTCCTCGAGCAAATTCTCGAAATTAACACTCGATACGAAGCTTTTGAAAATAACGCCTATACTTTTATTGTAAAAGTCACAAGTAAAGAAATTTCCTTCGCAAAAAATTCTTCCAATTAGATGTGATTTCACTATGTGCGTGAAATCTTTGCAAGTCTGTGAATCAGTTAAAATATCCTCCACTTTCTGCAAACTTAAGACAACTTCCTTTGCCGGATACACTTTAGATGGAATTTTTTCTATACGCAGCTGCAAGCCTTTGAAATTCTCCCATGCGTTTTTATAATCTGCAACAAGAAAATAGTGAATCTACATAGTTCATTTATTCATATTTATTGGCATCATAAAATATTCAAAATGCATATAAAGTGGGTTCAGCATTTAATTTATTCTTACCTAATTTCTAATTTGTTTATGATTTAAATCAATTAAAATAAGCGATCAAGTGCGAGTTAAACTTGCTTGTTTTTAGAACGAAACGGGAATAGTACTGTTTTTTCATATTCTCGCAATATCTTCTTAAATACGCTATTTAAAATTATGTACAAAAAAATGTATGTTCTTTATCATAGCCATTTTAAATTACATTCCGCAATATATACATTATACATATATATAAAATAAAAAAAAAATCGAGTACTCATTTTACCTCCTCATTAATTCTTTTATGAATTTTTAAAAGTGGTAACTATTGCAAAATACATGGGTTACTAAAATATATTACTGTGTGACAATAGAAATATAAACTATGTAGTTGACTCACATTTCTTTGTACGAAACCCTAAAAATGAAAACAAACCGTTCAAGTTTTTTAACAATAAAACAACCGATAATATTTTAAAAATTGTTTGCTGAAAGTCATATTTTTTCCTTTAAAGACAAGCAACAGTAAATAGTCAAAAAAACAGGAGGAGAATGATATATGAATGATAATTTACCTGATGAAAAAAAAACATAAAAGAAGAAATACCTATTAGTCTAATAAAATATAAAAAAGCTCAGCAAATACTCAAAACAATCATTTTATCGCCGATGGTATGTTAAGTGTTAATAACAATAATGACCGTTACGGTAAACAAATACATATATCTTACAATTTTGTTAATTAGATGTCGGTAAAAAATTAGAGCTGAAATTGAGCTGAAATTGAGCTGAAATTGAGCTGAAATTGAGCGGAAATGGTGAAATAAACTTTAAGCGCTAAAATAAAAAGGTAATGAAAAAGAAATAAGTTATGACAACAATATGAGAATAAGCTGAAACTCTTGCGATATTAAAAAAAAAACCGTCCAAGTGCGAGTCGGACTCGCGCACCGAGGGCTTCGTAAGTTTTTTTTTTTTGTAATGGAACAAAAATTAACGATTTTCGGATTTTTTCCTTTACTTGTGCTGTAAGACCTTCCTTCTTGCCAAAGTTCATATAGGTTTTGATTCCCCTGCGAAGTGTTAGAAAATAAGGCTCAAGGCCGTATCTTTGTTACGTAACCGCTGAATAAAAAATTAAAAGCACCATTAGCTAAAAATGACATGTAAAAGAGAGAAAGAGAGAGGTGTAGAATGTCACTTGCCGTTTAAAGATTTACCATGTTCAATTTAATAATATGCATTTCACAAAAATTAACTTAGAACAAAATTTAGCAAATTTTGAGTAAACTTCTGCCTTATAATGTGATGATGTTATTGTGTTATTTTCAGAAATAAAGATTACATATATACGTCGCTTTCTTTCATAAGATATATAAAATAAAATTAATTTTCAAAAAGCGTTAGAAAATTCAATAACTGACCGGAAGGAGAAACATTTGTAGTGTTTGCTCACCTTCGTTAGAAACGAAAACAGTTGTAAGGAACTGGTTAGCAGCTGGCCAAACTAAACGAACGAGAGGGGCGACTTCGGGACGCTCGGGACAGCTGATGACAACGCGCTCGGAAACGACAAAACCGCACAATTTCATAGCCGGTTCGCTGATAAAAATTAAATTGCTCAACTGGCTCGGCGGGATCACTTTAGTTTCTTCGCTTTCTGGCTTTGGCTGCAGATGCGTCGTAAACAAACATTTGCTGTGCACGAACGACAGACGAAACGCCTCACTGGGATTTATCGGACAGTTCTTTTCATGCGACTCTTGGTCCTGAGCCGTGATCACAGCAGAGCACTTTTCACAATTATACCAGAGCACTGCGGCTTTCTTCGAGGACGACTTCGGAGGCATTTTGCCTATTTTTCAACAACAACAAGCAAGAAAAATGCAGAAATCACAAAAACACGCCGCCAGGCGCCAACTGTCACGAGAGAGACTTTCGTTAAATTTTGAGTTGACGTAACCACGGACGACGCGAGGTAAACAAAAGTGGTTCAGAAATTAATGTAGTCATGGATTGGGCGGAGGACCTTAAATTATCCTTAAAAAAAGTAATTCCGGAATGTGCTGAGTGAAATATTTACACATTAAGCGTTTGAACTTTGCAGAGCGCTATGAAGAAATCCCGTCGGGCCGAAACTTCTTCAAGCAGCCCGCAGCAAAGTCTGCAAGAGTCGCTCGATTTGGACCTGGACCTCAGCATCGAAGGCACGGAAGACACATCTTCGAAGCTCCCTCCAAAGAGGCACATCTCCGGCGGTTGGGCAGACAGTGGGAATAAATCAGCACAGTAAGTCGTGTTTTATATTTAAAAAAATTACGCTTAAGTGCATTTCATTTTAGATTCAAGGGAAGGCCACGGACTATGTTCGGCGAGTAAGAAAGTACACAGGAGATTTAATCAAAATAAATTACAAACGCGTTTTTTCAGTGAGCAATTCAGCGCACAGTCAAAATCTACGGAGAGTACTATAGACGATATACCCATAATCCCAGATTTGGACGATATTCAGGACGAATTCATAATGAATGAAATTGTGGAACCACCCTCGTAAGACAACTGTTTTAAAGCAGTGCACTCGGCTTAACAGATGCACGCACATTGTAAACAGGGCTTTCGAACAAAAATTCAAATTAGAGGGTGTTTCACCTTTAAAGAAGTCATGTGCATCCATTAAACCGTCTGCAGTTTATTTATAGTAAAATTACATAAGTTTTTTCCTGCAGGGTTTCGGCAAACCGTGTAGTTACATTTAAAGAACTCAACTCCGATCTACTCAAGCAGAACGCATTTTCTTCTTTCGAAGATGTTGACTTGAGTATTCTAACAAAATTCTTACAATCTCAGATGGCACTAGAAGAACCAGATGAAAGTTGGGAATGGGAAAAAATCTTCACAGAAGTTACAGCTGAAATTCATTCACAAAAACCACAAAATCAACAAGCAGAAGAAATTTTACCTCTTACTTTATCGTAAAATCAAAATATCTCTAAGTGTAATACTGCAGAATCAATAAAACGATTTAAAGAGAAAAATTTGAAATTAATTTATTATATAAATTCTAAGAAACTAATCATTTTCATATCGAATATCCTCATTTTCCACAAGGATACTAGCAGTACCCTGAACCCGTGCATGTTTCGGAACGAGGCCATCTTCATCGACCACTTCCAAAATATCACAAATAAGAGGAGACTCGACAACCAAAATGTATTGACACGTTTTTGGTTCGAGTAAGTACATCGACACTGTAGCAGGACTTGGGGCATTTTCTAGGCATTTCAGTTTAACTTCGGTTTGCCTTTTCTCCCCCGTTTTGTCGCATACTGTGCCGCCCTGATAAAAGTGAGAAATTTCGCTCCGAACCTCTTTTGCCTTTGGTCTTTTATCAGGATTCTTGGTAAGCCACTCCTTGTGCAAAGACTCCTCAAATAATCCCAGGAGCAGGGAAACTTCTCCATTATGGTCCTTGTGCACTTGGCGGACGTGCTTTCCGTAACAGAATTCATATTTCCACCAGCCAGATCCCTGTAAAGTTTAAGTAGCCGATGAATAGAAATGGTTTTGAAAAGAATAATCTAGAATTAGAGATACCTACTCAATATAAAAATACAAAAGTAAAAATTCCCGTCCATTCAATGATTAATTAAAACATAGCTCCAATCTTAAGAACTTAAACTTTGAAATTTTAAATTATATATCCTTATATCAGAACGGAAAAATCTTTACAAAATCCGTCCCCATTTAAAATTGTTCCTAATAGTTAAAATCAAGTTGTACAAAATCATTAGTTTTTCTTCCTTTTTTAAGATATTGAGCCTAAAACGGACTAATACCGATTCAAATAAATTTGAATTTTTGATTTAAGCGTTTTTCGACCTACCCAAAACTCAGTTATAGTATAAACAATATTTTTATTAAAGTGGTGCTTTGGCCAAAGACTTTCTTTTTAAAGCACTATTCAAAGAAAGAAATGTCAGTATATTGGGGAAAGCAAGAATTATTTCAAATCAATTTCTTTCAGGTGAAAATTAGATAGTTTGGACCTACAAACATAAAATAAAATATGGAAAGGTTAAGTTAAATAACACTTATCAAGAAGGATATTTTTTCAAAATTAAAACTTTAAAGACTTACAATTGTTGTTTTTGGAGAAAAGAAGTTTAGAAAAATCTTACCCCTTTCAAGCAGTTCTTTCCAGCAAGGAACTCATTTACAGGCGTAGTATCTTTGACGGTTCCACTTGTAGAAATCTTCGGCGCAGGGACCTCAGGTACTTCAGTCAAAGACTCTGCTACATCCAGACTAGCCAACTGCTCGCCCAGCTCAGCGTGTATAATATCCATGCGAACTGTTCCGTCCTGGAGGGTAAAAATCGTGTTATTCAAAATAACATTGCAACAGCCGCAGCTAGAAGGACCTGAGGGTGGATAGTGCGCAAACTTTAAAAGTTATGTGCTCTCCGCTCTTCAAGTTGCCCTTCCAAACAAGCAAAAGGAAAAATAAAACATAAAAAAACAAAAACAAACCTTAGGATCTACTTTTAGGATAGCTATGCTCTCCTTCGGCTTGTAAACCTATCAAATGTAAACAATCAGACAAGCATATTTTTGCGTAAATTGTAGGATTTCCTTATGTTCATGTAGTTAACAAATAAGGTGCAATTAAACCTGAACAAAACATGCACACAAGAAAATCCCTGAAAAAAAGGCCTCACAACATAAGAGGACAGGAATTAATTTTTACCGGACTCGTTTTGTATCGAAGCTTCAAACTGTCGATTTCGCTTTGCAGCCAGCTCAGCGGTTTTTCGGGAGCCCCACCCAGAGGGGAGCAACTTATGACGCTCTCCGTTGAGTCGTCGGGCACAAATCCTGGATGCATGCAAAGTGCTGAGGTAAGAATGATCGCTTCATAGTTGCACGTTGAGACTTCTTTCAGGGAATAGATTTCATTTTTTCCGTGCGGATAGCAAACGTATCGCAGCCTAGTTACTCGTGGCTCATTGTTTATGTCGCATAGTGTGCCATCGGACATTTCCATTTCCAGATAAGGGTACTTAACGTTGTCGATTTTAGTTGTCGGAAACTTGCGGCCCTTCTCCTGGCCCTCCTTCAGCTGTTTGCTCAACTTTTCCATCTTGACTTCATCCCACTTCCCTAGGAAGTACTCCTGGACTTTTATGCTTTTGCCTAAGAGGTGATTCTCTGAAATACTACATAAGTATGCACAAATGCCCGAAATTTAATTACCATCTCGCTCCTCGTGGTACTGCTTGACGTGGTAGCCGTGGCAGACTTCGTATGCCCAGTAGGCCTCTATGCGGTAGGAGCAGCTCGATGATGAAAAAATTGGAGAGATGAAGTGCAAAGGGGCTGAAATAATAAAATTTTAATAATTTAGAAATTAAGTCAGTGCAACCGCCAGTTTACATAAGCCAGTCTCGATCGACTTCTCGCTTTCCGACTTGCTTAGGGTCTGAGGGATCCTGCAGGTGTATTTCTCGTCTTCGTGCGTCGTTACCACCATCGATTCATATTTCTCCTCCTCCTAAGAAATCACTAAATAAACAACACCTCACCAAATTTCAGGTTGCTTACGAAAGCCATGTCAATGGAGCCGGGCCAATCGATTTTGTAGAGCACCGTATCGTCGAATCCTTTCGACTCATAGTTTAAGGAAAACGCCGATGCGAAGAAACAAACGAAACCGACAAGTGCGTGTACTTGGGAACCCATCGCGAAAGAACAATCGCCTAATTTTAGTTTAAAAACATTTGTTTTCAGCTGATTGGCTGTGCGAATCCTTCACAACTGTGTTGGCCTTTTTCATTTGACATTTGTTTTGGATGTCAACAGTTATCTTCGTTTTTTGGCATACTCTGCACGCTTGATATTTTTAAAACGTGGAGAAATTGCGAGATACTGACAACACTGGTGTTAAGATTGAATTTCATGCAATATGAAAGCGGAAGTCGAATTTTTCAAAAGTATTTTTCTATTAAGATTCAATTTAACACAAGGTGATAATTTTAGGTTAATATTTCTCTAGTCTAGAAGGATTAGAGACATCAAATAAAACTTACTCGAGGCACTTAAACAGCGTGACAACGTTTCTATGGAACGACTTGGTTTAATTTTTAAGTTTAGGAAAGTACATGAACCAATTAACGTACTTTTAAAGCACCATCTGATTAATCAATGTAATGTAATACATACAATTTATCGAAACTGGGCTTACTTAACTAATTGGAGAAACAGAAAATAATCCACCTACATATATAAAAATAATTTTTGTACTTGTACATATTAAACACATTTAATAAATAATATTAACTAAACTGCGGCCCAGAAAGATGAAAATTTAATGTTTTATGCGTGTTTGAAAAAAGGTTTCAATCTTAACTATTCTTTTTTGGTAGCTTTATAGAATAAAACATGATCTTTAAAAAATGATATATCCTCAATTGTTAATTCATAAAGATATGTACATTTTTAAAACGAATCGTCAATTAGCTCTTGAGTTATCATACACACAAATTGAAAAAATGCCATTTTGAGAAAAACGCGTTCAAAGTTAACTATCGATTTCAGGACATAGTATATTCTTGAAATGCTTTACTGATGAATTCTGAAAAGCAAAAATTAAATGTTTTGAACTCCCTAATGTGATTCCTTCCCCACACACCTAATTAAGGAGTCGGTTTGGATGTTACTAAAATTTATAGACGTGATATGACTCAATAGTTCAAACAAATTATCCGCAAAATATGTGATTCAAAACTTTATTAATTTTGTCCCCGTCTTTGACTGAGTGAGCCTCTTTTTTTAAAAAGAATTCTAAAAAAAATAATACCTAATTTTGTTGCCCACATATGGAGCATTTTTTATCAACAACCATATTTATTTATGTTTTTATTTATTCTACGCCGAGTGACAATTTTATAAAAAATAAATAAATATATTAAGGGTTTGTTCACACCACCATTGGCAAAAACTTTTTTTTTGACTCGGCCATTAAGAATATCAATTATACGTATATATATAATAAATTTATTAACAATTTCCAATATTGAAAAAAAAACAATAAAAATGGCGGAAATATGAATCTACTGAACCGATTTGGCTGAAATTAGCGCCACTTATTTTTTATAATATTACCTAAAGCGTGACGTAGGATTTTTCGATGGGATTTCGTATTCAAAAGTTATACATTTTTTAAACTCAAAATTTTGATTGAAATTTTTTTTTTCCCTTCGTCACGTGTTAGCTAACCTTCTGAAAAAGCAAAAATTTTTTGTTGTTGTCAGACAATGCTGGACTGAGAAATCGTGTACACCGTCAGCAAGAATTTTAAAAAGAGGGTCCCACTGAGCGACTCATATCCCCGCCATTTTTATTGATATTTTTTTTCAATATTGGAAATTGTTTATAAATCTATTATATGTATACGTAAAATAAAGAATAATTCATATTTTTAATGGCCGAATAAGAAAAAAAGTTTATTTTTATGCCTATTTTTTCGAGCGTCAGGGTGGTGTAATCCCTTAATATGTATATGTACATACATAAATAAAATAATGTGCGTAACGACTCCATATCAAATTGAGTACAATGGAGCGCTTTGAACGTCTTGACTTTCTGTTAATATCTGAAATACTTATCACATACATATGTACAATATGTACATAAAAGTTGATTTTTTAAATTTAGTCAGCCTTTAATTACTTGAACACAGCTCTAAAGAAATCGACTGTTATCAAACATAATTTTAATATAATAATCTTTATTACTTATTAAATCTGTCTTACAAAAACACATCGAATTTACTTTTCTGATTGCTTTCTGATTAGTTTACAATGGTTTTCTTCAGGTGTTGCTCTGAGGAGTTGAAGTAGTTTTCTTGGAGTTTTTTTGTTTTGTTTTTAAATCACAGTACTCAATAATTAGCAATGGCAAACTACTTAGTCTGGTTTGAAGTAAATCAATAGAACACGCCAATGCTTTTTGTTTTCCCGCCTCGGGGGTCATCATGGGTGATTGCCACAGCTCGTCGCTCTTATTACTATTGCTAAAAAAAATGTCGCGGGTTTATGGTGTGTGCAAAGCTCCGACATGCTATTGTCCGGCAGAAACTACAGACCATCAGTCTCTCTTTCCGCCTAAAAACATGGGAGGTGTGCTCGACGGCGGCAATTGCTTTTAATTGAATTACCTCACAATCAGATTGTGTTAAGAAGTCGTTAAATCTGATGCGACTGAGTACAATTTACTCGTTATAGTACGCAGTTCCATACGAAAACGAAAACAGAAAGGTTGCGTTGAGAGCGATATGCAGCAATTAGCAAACTGTTGGACATTTAAAATATCTCGGTAAAGCGCTCTTCTATACTTGGACTTCCTGCAAGCGAGTTAAGTCCAACCAGTTTGCTAAATTGGCTCAACTTTCTTTGTGAAATGTGATCGATCAGTGTGGTGTTTTTTGGTGATCGCGATTTCCGGAACATAAGGCAATTTTCGCACGCCATTGAATTACTTAATCGGATAATCTCCTTAAGTAGACAGCGGTGTTTGGCTCCAACTTATGTTAGATGAGAATGAATGCGAAAAGTTCTTAAGTATATAAACAGCATCTGAGAATCAGGGCTCTAAGTGCTGTTTTTCCGCCGTTAGAGTGTGTCGATCACTAGCGAATCTAGCTATCGGCCGGAATAGCTTTCAGATTTGGAATAAGATCGCGTGAAGTAAATTGTGATAGGAGTAACCTTTAGTCAGCGAAATGATCTTCACGACTGTTTTTGCTCTTCGTGCAATAATGGGATTAGTGCTTTTCATCAGCTCCATACAAGCAGATGACTTGCAGAATCCCAAGCTTTGGCTGACTATCACAGCACGCACAAGACTTCTGCAAGTGTCTTGGATCAACGCTCGGCCAAACGTGGACGACACTATTTTGATAACAAACCAAGAGCCAGGCAAATTCGAAAAGATTAGACTTAGAGGGAACGTAAATTCACAAGGTCAACTATCTGTTGTACCTTTGAATGACGATACCTCCAATTACTGGATTTGCAATGGTGGAAGTGTTACGATCGTTGGCACGATTAGACCTACAAAAACAGCACAATGGCTGACAACTTCTATTCCTTTCGATTTTAATTTATCCAAGAATATCTCAACTCATACGAAGTGCTATGGATTCTGGGCCAGCTACTTGGACTCTTCAGGGAATATCTTAACTACAAACTGCATTAGAGCTTTCCCCACTTGGATGAATGACATGAAATCAGCGATCGGCGGATTTAGATTCAGAGATCTGTTTATACCCGGCACCCATGATTCAGGGTCGTACCGACCCGGCTTTGATCCAATGAAAAACGAAACTCTTGTTACCAAGTATGCGTTAACACAAGACGAAGACATCTACGGACAACTTATGCACGGGGTCAGATACTTAGATATTCGAGTTGGCTTCTATCGCGGTTCTAGCGAGAGATTCTGGGTGAATCATGGTTTCACACGGCAACGACCACTGCGGGAAGTGCTAGAGCAAATTGTTCAATTCGTTTCGGAAACAAATGAAATCGTCATAGTCGACTTCCAAGAATTTCCTGTTGGTATGTTTTTGTTTTCAATGCTTAATTGAGTTTAAAATAACAATCAAATAAATTTAATCGAGCAGGTTTTGGAAAAGCGCTTGATATTCATCGCTTGCTTGTTAAGTTCATTCACACTTACCTGGCCGATGTCCTCGTGAGTCCGGCCTTAACTTGGCAAAGTACTTTGCGAGATATTTGGCATAGTCGCGGCAATGTTATTGTTTCCTACGACAATGGTGCAGTAGTATCAGAATTTTCAGATATGCTATTCAGATCAGTTGAACAAAGATGGGGAAATATACAAAAGCTAAAAGAACTTGAGAAGTTCTTGCGCAGAATGAGTGCCTACGATCCAATGTATGTTTGTCTTGCTATTCATTTCTATAAAACGAAAAGTGTAAAATTTACAATATTTTTCAGGCGTCTTTCCAGTCGCCCTGTGGCGGATATGGCTGAGTTAACACCGCTGCCCTGGGGGATCATCCTCGACAGGTACAATGGTCTACGAAAACTTGCCGATGATGTTAACGAGCACATCACCACTTTGTACCAAAATGAACTTGGGCAGACAGCAAATATTGTTGCTGTTGACTTCATCAGGGGCACAAGCATTGTGGAAGTTGCACTTGAATGGAATTTAAAAAAAGTTGTTTTAAGATAGATATTTCATCAGCTTCTGCTGTGAAATTATATAGTTTTAATTCAATTTTGTAGAACTGCTTTCTTGAACTGCCTGTTTTATAACTTGTTATTCTGTAATTTAAAAGACAATATTTAATTTACTATTAGTGGTACAAGAATCAGATATTTTCAATTTCAACGAACCGTCCATTCTTTTTAATTTGTAACCATTTGACTGAAAAGGTATTTGTAGTACGTGGAATCCATTCGAGAAACAATACAATATACATTAAATACATATATGGGTACAATTTATAACTTTAAGATATTTAGTACACCACTGATAGTAAGAAATTAAAATATCCACCCATAATTTTCTCATTTATAAGATAAAATCTATGAAAAGGTCACATTTCAAAATTCAAATTTACTTAGAAATATTAAATTTGAATTTGGTTAACATGCATTTAAAGAAATTTTTAGAGCGAGGTGGAAAAACAAGTCCAATAATCAAAAAAGAATCAAAATACTGATAAATAAGGTTAAAGAACTTGCGAAACATAATTCAGTATGGAGAGGTTCTTGAACAGTGAATCATCATTTCTTGTAAAATCTATAAATAGCAAGTGTGGGGCAATGTAGCTGCGGGTTTTTAACATTATGTAATCCATTTATGGTCGCTTTTTTTTTATAGAAAATGCCCCAAACCCTCCAGAAAATAAAATGCAGACAATACTGCCCTTTTAAAAACGTCGGGTTTACTTTGTATTACCACTGACGATTAAGTTCTAGTTGCAGTTTGCAGAGTGCAACACGAACTTTTTTATTTGGCACATCAACGCATTCCATGGTAAAAAGTCAAGGTATAGGATTTATTTTCGAAAACAACTTAAGTGGTACGTATGAACGAGTATATGGTAAGCCATATTGCTTTATTGCAATGGTATTAAACAAAGTACACTCGCGGGATTAATAAAAGTCAATTATTTGGAAAAAGTATTTATAAGTATTTAATTATTGTCTCTTTCTTAAAATGCCAAAATTACTAAAAACTCACCACAGACTCATTTATTTTGAACTAGAAAAAAAAATATACATATATATACTGTATGTATGTATATATGAATGCCACAATATTTATGCAAAAATTGTTCGTTTTTACATTTATTTTAAAAACCCCTGAACTCAAATAAATATGATATGTAATTCATAACAAAAATATAATAGTTACCGAGTCTACGACTATAGATTCCGACACTATAAATTATCAATTTACTTCTTTAAGAGATGCACCTTACTGCTTTAAAAATCCCCTACAAACCCGAAAAACTTATTTAATTAAATTTCGTGATCCAAATGTCCGAACACATTGTTTGAAAGAACGGACTGGTACACTGATCTAAAAATGAATAAATAAAGATTTCTAACTTTTATACTGATCTTAACCATACTATGTAGTTTGGTAGTCCGGCTACAGTACCAATTGTCTGTTTTTCTGTTCCAAAAACAGTGAACAACAAAATGCCTATTAGTTCAAGCGAATTTTGTTTTAAGACAATTATATTATTTGCTTTTGTATAGGTACTCGGCGACGCTCATCGACGATTTAAGCATCTACGATATAATGTGGTACATACAATATGGTATGATATGGAACTGATCAATGTATTATCGATTCTCAACTAAGCGATTCTACTCAGGTTTTCCACATTGATTTGTAAAACAAAACGGCTTAGTTTTGGTAAAGGCACATTGAAATAACCGATTTGGCACTGGTAAAATATGTGCATCAAAACATTGTTGTGCGACGCACGTATAAAGAGTGGTGGAATCAATGGCAAATTACCGACAAAGATGAATTTATTATAGTAATTATGTATATTTTCTTAGATTTATTATTATTATTGTTTGGCAGAATACTGAATTTAAAATTAAAACTTAGTAAGGTGCGTATTAACTTCTGAGGCACACGATTTCAAAGATAAAAAAGTCCATGTTACACAAGATATTTTTGTTACTAAAAAAAGACAAAAAGTTCAATAAGATATTAAATTGTCAATAATTCATATTTTCCAAGGTAGGTTAAAATCTCACCGTGCATAAAAAGCTAGGCAAGAGGCGGAACTGTCGGATGAATCCACACCCAAAGAGTTAAACTTGACACCGACTTTAACTTAATTTAAAAAAAAAACAAAAATGAATTATTAAATAATATAAAATTTATTTCTGAAAAATCTCATAGATTAAAGATGCGACTATACATATATACCATGTAACATTCACAAAAAATTTTAGATGTTTTTAAAATGTTGGAGCCTGACACTTTCTTTTAAGAAAAAAATTAGAGAGCAACAACAGCAATCGAACACAAATAACCCTCATTGGAAGACAAATCATTAAATTTATATATAAGAATATCCAGTAAAATTTATTTATACGATTATATTTACTAGTATTGATGTCATACAGAATCACAATTATAAAATTTGGAAAAAAACCAAAGCGCAAGGACTTCTATTATATTAATAGACTAATTTTTATTTTATTTTATTTTTTATTTTATTTAAGTAATTCATCCGACAGTAACACAGACTGAAGTCCACTTACGTACTACCGTATTATTTACATTTACATGATACTTATATATTATATACTTATGAAGAAGAGAGTAAAAGTAAAATGAAAAAAGAAAAATAGCCAGGCTACGACTAGAGGCTGCATAACTATTATGAAATATTCAAATTCGGTAAAAAATATAAAAATATAAATGGGCTTGCAAAGTTCGAGGAGCCAGATAAGTAAATATTCAAAAACTGTGTGACTTAAAACTAAAAACTGTAGTAAATTACAAAAAAAGGAAAAAAGAAAAATATATGAGGGGTGAAAAATTGCAAAATTGCGAAGAAGCAGAGAGACGTATATACATATAACTAATGTGTAATTTCAGCGAGTGTTGTATTTCTAACTAAACATTTAAAATTGTAGAGGCTCGCACTGCGAAACAGGTCGATATGATTAAAGTTTTCATTGTGGAGTTTTTGAATCCTGTAGGAAGGAGATTTGATTCTGAGAATTGTTCTTGCAACCGGGAGTTTAAAACTAGTACAATCGATTCTAGAAGGTCGAGATGGTACGTTAAAGTTTATGTCAGAAAGAAGTAATGGGCAATCAATATAACCATTTAAAATTTTGAAAAGAAATACTTCATCAATACGAGATCTCCGAGTATGGAGAGATGACATGGAAAGTCTGGCCAGTCTGCTTTCGTAATCAAGATCGAGATGAAAGAGTTTGAACATTAGGTGTTTTGAAAATTTCCTGAGCACTGATTCAATCTGGTTAATATATGTGGAGTAAAAAGGATTCCATACGCGACTAGCATACTCTAACAAGCTTCTCACAAGGCTATTAAAAATTATGATGTGGGCATCGACTGTCTTAAATGACTTACAGGTCCTTATAATAAAGCCAAGGGCTTTAAAGGCTTTTTTTACTATAAAACTAATATGCGAGGCAAATAGTAACTTTTCATCGAAGATGACTCCTAGGTCCTTAATTTCCTTCACTTGCTCCAGCGCGACGCCATTTATATTATAATCATAGTGTATTGCTATCCTTCTACGCGTAAACGAGATGAACTTACATTTTTTAACGTTTAGATCTAGACAATTATCTTCACACCATGAGATGATTTTATCTATGTCGTCTTGTAGGCGAGAACAATCGAGAGGACAGCGGATCACTCGAAATATCTTAGTATCATCAGCGTATTGCAAGCATTTTGATGATAAATTAGTAGTGAGATCATTAATGTATATAAGGAAGATCAGAGGACCCAGAATTGTGCCTTGAGGTACACCTGATGTTTGGGAGATAGGTTCGGATGAGAATCCGTTAATAGTTACTATTTGACGTCGATTATAAAGGTAAGAAGAAAACCACTTTACAGTATTTATATTAAAGCCGAGAGATGACATTTTGTTTAATATCCTATTATGTAAAATCTTGTCGAACGCTTTCGAAAAGTCAGTAAATATACAATCAACTTGGTTACCCTCATCCAAGGCAGTGGCAATTGTATCTGTAAAAACGGTTAGATTCGTGGTGGTTGAACGGCCTGGAAGGAAGCCATGCTGATTGAGGTTAATTAAAGGCTTAACTTGTGGAAGGAGTTGATTGTATACAATTTTCTCGAAGACTAATGCTAAACTGTTAGAAATAGCGACGGGTCTATAATTGGAGATTTCTTTAGGGTCACCCGCTTTAAGTATAGGAGTTATATGGGAAAGTTTAAATTTAGTAGGATAGACCCCGTGCTTAATGGATAAGTTAAAAAGACTACATATCGGACGTGATAGCGTAGAGCTACATTTTTTGAAAAAAATGTTTGGTAATCTATCAGGGCCCGCATTTTTATTTAAATCCAATCCAATTTAATGGAGGATATACCCATAGACCCAAAATATTTTTTATGACTAAACTATCTTGATATTTCCTTATTAGCTCTACTAAAAAAGAGAACAAGTCGGGTTTATTTAAATAATTTATTCACATAAAAATTAACAAAGTAAAAATGCCTTATACAGTATTTTGCAAAAAACTCCATTTATAAAATAAGCGGAATGTTTGAGTTACATTGTGTTCAAAAAGCGTAAATTCTTCCCTATCTTCGATAGATGTTTCGAGTCTGATTTAAGCGTGCTCACTTCCCTCAATGAATACTGTGTTAAACATCACTTGGCAGAATTTTTCAATAGCCTTCGAAAGCCTGCCAGTAATTTTTGGTCGATTTGTCCACTTAATGCACAATAAGTAGACTGGAATTCCAGCTAGAGTAATACCCACTCCGATTACAAGATTTAGAGGTTGTTTAAAACTGGGTATTAGGACGAGAACAACACAGCAAATAATAAAAATAATTGGTAATGCTATGTTAACTCTAATTGGTCGCGGAAGATCTGGTCTTGTGCGTCGCAGCCATAAAAGGCCGGCTATGCTGGCAGCAACCGAAAGCCATAGAATCTGACTAAAATAGTTAATCAGGAGATAGACGTCGGCTGTGAGTAGCATCACAAGTGAGATGAGACACTGAAATGGTTTCAAGTTAAAGTTATTAACCCCCAAATAGAACGAAGTCTTACCGAGACTATGAGAGAAGGAATAGGCGTCTGCCGTTTTACATGAAAAAGAGTAAAGAAAGTCGGCAAATGTCCTTCTTGGGCGCCTGTTGCAAATAGTCTCGCTGAAGTAAAAATGACCCCATTCACACCGCCAAAAGTGCTTAGGGCGACAAATACTGGTACACACCATGCGAGGGGTCCAAACATGCGGTTCCCGAAAGTCACGGCCACTGCTAACGAGCTCAACATCTCACTCCTTGAGACAACTGCAAAGTAGGCCAAGTTAACGAGGACGTATATCCCCGTCACGAGTGGCATCGCAATCCAAATTGCCCGAGGAAGGTTCCTGAAAAGAAAGAAATTTATAAGAAATACGATTCATTGGATACTTCGTCCCTGGAGCCACGCCATTTGCTTAATCAAAGCACTTATCATCGTCCAAGGCATTGAATTACGACGAAACCCACCCCCGCATGGACGGTAGAGTTCTAGCAACAAGTGAAATTTTATTTGTTCGTTTAGCTCTCCACCGAAGAGTCATTCCCCTGCACCTCGTCTTTCACCCTTAGCAAAAGTAGGATAAGAAAGACGACTGACGGGAACATTAGAAAAGAAGATGAGGGTAGTAATGTGGGCGAAAGGAATCGAATATAAAAGCCATTTTGTAGTGAGATAAGGAATTTGATGTGCTTCTCATTGACCCTTTAGCCACTTCGAGGTCTCCTTGAGCGCTACTACATTATACGAGTACATAAGTTTAACTTACTTGTAGGGATCCTGCAGCTCTTCAGTGACGAAATTTAAATAGTTCCACCCGCCAAATGCAAAGAGACCTGAGTAAAATGCAAATCCAATATTCGATAGGTCATAGGATCCGTCCCACATATTATCGAAATTGCTCAAATTTCCTGCACCCATTGAATACAATCCTGCTAAAATTATTAGCACCAAAGCAATTAGTTTCGCTGCAGTAAAGACATCTTGAATTTTCATCGACCATTTTACTGACATACAATTAATACCAGTTAAAAAACCTGAAATTAAACAAATATTTTTGTGGTTTTAAAAAAAAGTCTATGTTTATGGTACTTTTTTCAATCTCTCTGCAAACAACAAGCCACGCCTAATGCGTTTTACTCCCACTTAAAACCAAATCAACCGTTTTTTGAATAATGGCAACAATTTTATTACATCATCAAATCAAGTTGGATTTTAATAAATAAAGCACCATTAAAAAATTAGTTAAATCTAAATAAAAACTGAATTAGAAAAAACCCGACTACCTTTCCGTGCTCATTAATCACCCTCAGGTAAATAAAATTCGGTAACGCAACGCAGGTAGTTTTGCAACTATAAAAGGGTATATGCACACTTATATTTCCAAGACGTGCAAAGTTTTTGTTTAGTCAAGTGGGGTGCCAGCTAAACTAAAAGTTGAAATTCTCAAAGACGACCATTCATAATCTGCTCAACAAATTTCGGGAATCTTGTAGAGTGCAGAGTAAGTCCGAACTAAAACATCTGGTTCGATAAACCAAAAATTAGCTAGAGAAGTGGTAGCCAACGTCAAACGGCATCCCAACCTATAATTGAGAGATATGACCGATAAGGTTTGAAAATAATCTGCTATGGTCCGTCGAATAAAAACAAGAGAAGGCCTTAGAAGGTTCCATGTTCAGAACACCCCGGAAAGAACATCAGAAAAGAACCAAGTTGCAAAATCCAGGAGTTGGATTTTGTATGAAATTTTTCTAACGAAATTTTACTACTGAATTATGGATGATACAACTTACGTCAAAGCGGTCTTCAACCACACATATCCCAATTTTAAGAATCGCCAATGCAACAAAGTTCCCGTTGAATATTAAGTTTGGCGATCAATATGAACGTATGGTCAGAAATCATCACCTTTTCATTTCAACAGGCACAATCAATATGGATGTAAGTATTATATTATATCTCTAAGAGTGTATTCAGGAGCATCTTCTTCCATTTTTTAGACAGCATGAAAGATAATCTTTCTTTTGACCGGATTTAGCAACTTGCCACTACAGCAAGAAATCGGGAGACTTCTACAATGCAAAATCCATACCATTGGTACAAAAAGACGCAAATTCTCCAAATTTTACAGAACTGAGGCCAATCGAAACAATGGGGTAATATTAAAAGAACGAAGAAGCACACTTCTAACATAGACACAATTTTACAGTTTGTAGTAATTATGGAATGTCGTTGTAAATATGTAATGTAGAAGATTAAATAATAAATTAATCAATATTATTTGATATAAAAATAGGGTTTCCTGGTTGCTTTCTTTATTCATAGGTGGGCGGTTTTTTATCTGAATCACTCTTTACATATCATAAAACTAAATTATATATTTTTAATGCTCCACACTTCTAAGAAAACAGAAAACCTAAAAAATCACCACGGTGTGTGTTGGCCGTAGAATTTTGAAGTAGTTATTCTGAATATTAGCCAAAATATAAACTTTTATACAACTTTAATTTCCAAATTAAGAAATGCAATAATAGGTATAACGTTGTCTTGTTTTTTAAATTCTTATTTTTATTTATTATTTTCAACCCCATCATGAGGGATATAAAATGAAAGTTATACAGAAATTCCAAAGATATTCAGTTCATTTATTTATTAAATCCTTTACTGATTGAGATTTCCAAAAGGATATTAAAAATCGGATCTCACCCGTACATTTTTTAAAACAGTAACAATAAAACTTTGAAAGATATTCTCCCAGTTTGTGGAAACCAGCCGCAACGTATTGCAATAATAGTTTAGCTGGCACTTACCTTTTTTTTAATCATCCTATTTGAATTTATTAATAAGATCATCTTATTTAAGTGTACTAATAAAATACTGAAGGATTATTGGACTTAAAAAAACAATGCTTACAATTTAGCCTTCAAATCAGTGATTGGTATACATTTTTGGATCATCTTATGATTTTGCCAAATATTCTTAAATTTGAAGATTTTGGATGAGAGTAAACAGTTCAATAATCGAGTTTAAAATCGTTCTTAAAGAGTTTAGTCACAAGTATTGAAATCAAGCGCATAAACAATATTCCTACATACTAATTATATTTATGCAAAAAACTAAATATTGCCTTAAGTAACCTTATACCTGTACTGTGATCATAGGTTTTAGTTTTACTTACTTTTGATTAGTAAAATAAACTAAACCTTATACCTAAGTATACTTCACGAACATTTTGAATGGATCACGTGCTCAAGACTGATGGAGGAAAATAAATTTTCTCATATATTAATCAACAAAGTTCTGATTCACGAGTGCGGGAGGTAGTGCAATCCGACCCTCTGCGATCAGAACCAATTGTTGACATGAGGTCTGTGTTGAATCATTAGATAACTCGAAACATGGCATCAATCTACGAATTCAATTTTCATACCTTACCTGCAGACACTTCGAGTGGGAAAATAAGTTTAGTTTTGATTCTGAATAAGTTCTGATTTATCATACTAATAAGCTAAAAAGTATGAAAATAGAAGTTGTTAAAATGCGCTACCGTACGATAGTGCATCAAGTCGAGCATAAGCATTGATTCCAACCTTGTAATTCTAATTTAGACAAAGCAGGCCGTAAAAACGTTAATTTAATCTTAATCTCGCTTTATTATGTTCTTTTGTACATTTATACTTTATTTATACTTGAAAATTGTAGAAATTTAAATACCAGAGTGGAATCATGAGACTTTGAAATTCGAGAAAAGTGTATCAAATTGCCATGATATTTAGCCAAACAAACTTAAAACCTTGAACCAGATAAAGTTTTTGATCGAAAGTTGGTATGTTAGGTTAGGTTAGGTTTCGCGAAAGAAAAATTGATATGGGCATTAATTCATAAATTTCAATTCAGAGTAAAATTTCCTGCTAAGCCTAGAACCGGAAGCTATTTGAATATATATACATATATAAGCAATAATTGAACAATATAATCAATAAATTGAAAATATTATTTTAGGTGCGAAGAAAAAGTCCCCATCTTAAAACGAGTTGAACAAAAATTAATTCCCCGGTTAACATAAAGAATCCTTTAATTTATTAGTAGCCTTATGCCGAAAAAACAAAACATGAGCACTGCCGTTCAAATAATAATAATAATATAATTTCACATATAATAAATTAACAATATAACAATATTTATTACAATAAAACACTTCAATATCACGAAATGTAAATTATACTCATTAAATAATTAAAAATAGGAAATAATATGGGATACCAAAAATAGTCTGCCACAGCGACATCGGACTAATAATAAAATATTAATGAGCCCGAAAACACAACCATTTTGAGGAAAATACCTTTATTTTTAATTTTATGCATAAACTGCACAACAGCTTTTCTTTTAGTGAGTTCAGTCTTTCTTATTTTAAATATTTTTATGAGTTTCTTAACACTGCAAAGGAAAGAAAGTCCAAGATTAATAAGACATATTTTTTATGATAAAAAGTGAGCTACCTAATTGTTTCGCTTAAATAAATATCTCAGATTTTTATGATCATGTGGCAACTTGCAAACACTTGAAAATAAAATTAGTTATTTCACATAATTATTTTGAAACAAAAATTAAACATCATTTTTGCTAGTAATCAAAAGCATTTAACCATTCTTGTTCTGTTAGTTGGATTTCAAAATTATTTTTGCTTAGAATGTATCTCATCTTAATTTGTGTCAAACTTTATCTTGTAGGATTTCCGTCATTCCTAAATTGGTATTCTCACAATCAGTTCAATTCAGTTACGACGCATCAAATTCTACAAACAAAGTTTGGGCTTCATAAGGAATAAATCCTAAATGTAGTCGTCGTAAAAGATATATCGGGAAATTGCCTGCGCCACTGCATTGAATATGGCTAAATAAAACTAAATTAGTCAACCGTGACTTCATTTCACGCGGAAGGGTTTCTGTAGGAAAGAATTTAATCAGCTCATTGTTGCTGCTATCGATTTCGTTTGCGTATAATTACATTTATTAGAATAGCGTTACGTTCTGGTTTTATGAAATATTAGCTGTGTTTTTTGATGATCTGATCCGGTTCAGATTTCACAGCATATTTTGTATTGAATTGGAATTTGCAAATTGTGACTCCTAGCAAAACTTTTTGGTTTTGTGAAAATAGCATCAAATTGCATTAATCAATGTCCAATTCACGTCAAAAACTAGATCCAATAATTTTTTCAGTTCAAGACTTGAAGTTTGGATATATAGGATTCAATTCAATGTAAAATTTGAGATCCAGATCAGATCATCAAAAAAGCACAGTTATTGTGAATAATTAAATTTAGGAAAAAAGGGATGTTATTTCCCTTATTATTTTCCGGTTTAAAAAATAAAACTACCTCAAGGATATTATAATTCCTATTTCAAACTTACTATGGAATAAAGTGAGAAGCGTTAAGAAGGCTACAGGGACCACCAAATAAAAAGGGACATGTAAGAGATTCATTGATGTGATTATCTACTGTTGTATTTCAAATAAATATTAAAGTATTTATTTTACATATATTAATTGCTACAGCTTGCTATCGTTTGCTAGGAAATGTTATGAAATCATAGTCTTTTTGTGAGGTGGTAGCCACATCTCCCATTTTTGCACATCGGAATAAAGTAACTGAAGTATTTCAACTGTGTCTTCAGAATTATTTTTAATATTTTTCAATTCCAACGATTAGTAAAAGATTTGAGACTAAACGATTTTAGTGGAACAAGACACATTCGAAATTAACACTAGCTTTTCAGAAACAAGCTGTAGAGAAAAAATACACTTCCTTTAAGATTAATAGTTTCGAAAAACATTTCGTAATTATTTTAAAGCTCGTTATTTTTTGATTTTAAAAAGCCAAGACAAAGGTTCAAATGTAAAACAATTCTTGGTTACCAATTCGATAAAAAAGCGAAAGCTTGGATCTTTATGGCGAAGCAAATATGCAAACGTTAAAGAACAGACACTTAATTTGATACCGGCGCAAAAATAAAGAAAGAAATTGTTTTTATTACATTTTTATTTTAGTAAATATTTATCTTTCGACCAATTTTGCATTTTTCCTCGGAATGGGCTAGAATTGAAGTTTCAGCTCAATTGATACAATATTTGTTATATGTTAAAGTAATATAAATCAAGTTTTCATTTTTTAAATATTCTCTTTGTTTTTGCGATTTTACGAATTATACTACAAAAGGTGAGAAAAATGCAAAAATAACATTAAGTATATAACAAGTTAATTTAGAAAAACAAAACAACAGATGTTGTTTTCCGTTTATATCTATAAACTATTACTTGTCTGCAAAACATTAGCACCTATTACTTTTTAATATTTCTAACTACCTGTTAATTGACAACAACATTTGGTACAATGATAAAATTAATACGCGATTATGTTAATCTATCTCTACTATCTAATTAAAAATTAATTAATTTTGCATGTGTATGTGTTTTGCACACAAGTGCAATATATTTTATTTTTGACAAACTCATAAATTATTGTATCATTGTCCACTTTCTTTGGGTGAATTATTTTCCACACAGTCAAATCATTTTTTGTTTTCACTCTTACCATACTTAAGAACAAACCAAACCACGAATGGTTTTAGGATAAGATTTTTTTTTATAAGGAATGAGAATAATAATTTTGCCGTAGGTCCTCGATTTACGCGATTAATTCGGTCCAGCAATTTCTGCGCAAGTTAAAAACTCGCGTATGTCGAATAGTGTCTACATAAGCGACACCGTTGAAAAGTTATTACATACCTAATACGATTTGCTTTCTGCATAATACATAGTAGATCTGTACATTGAGCTCTGATCTCGATCACATCAGATCCAAGTAGGTTATTATGAATAGTTTTCAAATAATTAGCAAATCAAATTAGGTCAACAAAAATTAGAAGTTTCAACGTCAAAAGTGAAATTGCGAGAAGAAATTTGAAATTATTGAAGTAAATTATTGTAACAATTCAAGTAAATAAATTACTATATATATTAGAACAAATTATTTGGCTGTGCCTGGAGAATATTTCGTAGTCACTTGACTACTTCCACCAGGTGAAACTAATTGAACCGTTTCTGCCTAAGGTAACTTTATTTTATTTGCATACAGTTTTTACTTTGCTACTTGAAATTTTTTTAAAAAAGAAAATCTTTCTAAAACACTTCAAATCGCAATCAAAAATCGAGCGTCGAATTATTTCGTTTCTATGAATCTGTGGTATCAAAACGGTGCGCCTAGCGCTACTTGGACACATTCTGGGGATGGGTTACCACTCAAAACAACCAACCATGAATCCGAAAACATATTGTTTTGTTACTAATTAATGATATTATACAAAATATGAAAGCCGAAAAATGTAAACATACTATGCTTATTTTTCTCGATGTCGTTTTAGGAATCACATATGAGGAGTGTCTCATTCAGGGTTTTTTTTTACTGATTCCTCTTCTAACCTAAAGGCTGGGATACAATGGACGCGCTTTTGTTGCGCCGCGTCGGGAAATGATGAGGGAAACAAAAAACGCATTGCCTGATACTTCATATTACTGGAATGTTAATAGGGCAACAAATTTTAAAATGAATGCGCTAATCAAAGGAATACATATCGGCTATTTAGTTTTAAAAGCACAACAGGGTTTCAACAATAAGCTTAAATTCAATGATAGAAAATTAAAAACTACTTTTGATTTGAAATGATAGTTCTCGTTTTCATATCTTCTCTAAAACCAAATAAAAACCATCATAACGGGGAATGGAATTATTATGCCGTAAATTGTAAAATGTCTCGTCATTTTTGATTGTTTATTACTTTGTTTTTTAATAATAATAATGAAAACAAATAATTGCAGCAAACATAATTATCGCCTTTATAAATAATACATATTATTATTATTAAAAAAACGAATCACCTGAACATATAAAAAATGACCGCTAAACGATTTTATCTGCTTTTGTGAAGTTTGAACAGAAACTCCTCTTATTGATTAGAATTAGAACTTTGAGGTAGTATCTTCTTTGATCCGAATTTACCGTCTTACTGGGTTTATGTCACCCTCGCTGGTTGGGGTTTACTTTAACGAACCATTTTGCCAAGACTTTTCATAGCATGGAAAAGAAAAAATTCTGCTCCAAACAAACGCAAAACAGGGTGACTTTGCAGGGGGAAATTTGGTTTGCGGCTAATTCTTGATCGCTGCAACTTTGTAAAAGTTGTAAAATCCGTTGTTCTGACTTCTGAAGTCGTAAAAATTATGTTTGGAATCGAAACTTGGCGAGTTCTACGGTCATACTCAATAATCGCGCAACACGTCTAATACGATACGCAGAATCCATGTTGTAATATGTAAATATCATGCATGTAATGATGATGATCTTTTTTGCAATGCAACATAGATTAATTTTATATTACGATGTCATTGGCGGTAAGTGATATCAGCTACTGTTTACATTGTCCGTATAGTTAATGCAGTTTTATGCATGATAGCATAACTGAATAAAAAGTTATTAAATAAGATCTTAATTAATACGCACATAATTTCATGCACATACGCATACTAAGGGGGCTTTTCCATCAAAAAGTTGCAAAAAATCGATTCGATATTCTTTTAATACAATACTTCAAAATTACTGTGCAATTTCTTAAGGAAATTTTATAAACCATTCTCAAAAATGTAAACATATTTATTCATAGTCATGGCGATGATGATTGTCTTGAAACGACTTTTTGTAACATGGTCACAATATTAAAAATTTTAATTCTTAACCGATTTCAACTGGTTTTGAAGCACATTTAAATATTGGCCAATCGCGCTTACTAGAATAAATAATTTTTGGTGATTTTTAAAATTATTTATCAACAAAAAAACATATTATTTCATAAATTATTTATCAACAAAAAAAACTTATTATTTCAACTTATTGAACTTACTATAAAATACGTTTTTCAACACAGAACTTTTTGTGATCAAATCTAAACTAACAATGAAAACGAAACATAGAAAATTAATTGTACATGATGCAATATGCAGTCACATGTTACTCTCGGTATGATATGGAAAATTTTCTTTCGTTACGCCTTTCGTTTCTTACTTGGTAATGGGTTACTATTTCCCATTAAAAATGCATGAAAATATGTGTTACCACTGCAATCGCGGTTACTTCCATTCCATTCCATTAGTATGGAGAGGAGTCATTCGGGCAAGGCGTTCCGACTTGTTATTCTGATTAATTTTAAAAACTTCTTCTGAAAAAGAATCTGGTTCTAGAAAGAGGAGAGTAATCTTATAATTTAAATTAATTTTACTGAAGAATTTAATATTATTTAAGTTCTACTCTAGTCTAACTGAGTCTAGTTTCCGATTAAAAACACGGACAGGGATTTTTAGCCGAGCTAGGCAAATCGCAGCGTTGTCGAGGCGACGGCGAGACAGTGAAACCGAGGCAAATCGAAACGATAATAATCATAAAAACATTCTCGGCGAGAGTGTGGTGGTGGTAATAAAATTAAGAGTCCTTTCCTTCTAAATCATTTTTCCTTTACTGCTGCTGGTCGGGACTGCAACAAAAATGCTGCAAGTAATTTAGGTGAGAATTGTAAAACGGTTGAAAAAGTAATAAAATTAACGTTGATCAACTGTAGTCCCTAGATCCATTAAAATTGGCACTTAAGCTTATAACGATTTTGCGGATAAATGGCTCTTCGATTGCATATAATGATCATCAATGTTTACTACGAACTTACTTTCCATTTCCAAACCACCAGAGCTCGAATAAATTAAGTGAATTTTTTTTACAATTAAAAGACCATTAATTAGCTATGAGCAGCAAATCATTAGGATTGACTTGTTTATTGCGTTTGCGTCTTATGGAACAATATTTATAACCATTGCTATTCCGCATGCCAGCATATTCTAATTTAGAGTAATTGTTTAAAATTAATTGGGAAATACTTACATAAGCACACAGCCGCCAACAGTTTCACGGCGAGGTCAGGTGGGGAGCAATCCTCGAAAAATGGTTTTGCTGCGTACTGAGCAAAGGTTAACGCAACAATTGTCTACAGAAAAACGAAAAAATTAAAAACGAAGAAAAAAACAATTAGTTAGCGACAAGCATAGCGGCAATTAACAAAGTATGGTGCAATTAACACGACAAATTTAGACCAGAGAGAGACTTTTCAAGATATGAACGACAAATTGGATTACTCCTCCAATTCGTTTTTTTACTTTAAATGCCGTTCAAATTAACTTCTTAAAGACGGCACTTATAAACGACGAGGAATAAAAGAAAAAATAATCTTCTTTTAGCTTTCGTTCCACATTAAATTTTATCTTTTATCAAAAAAATGTTGACCTCATACGCAACTGAAATACCAGTCATCGGTAAAGCATTCTAGTTTTGATTATGTTTTATTTTTTAATTCATCACAAATTTTTCTCATTCCATTAGACTAGATTATCCATAGAGATATGTTCTATGTGATTTTCTGTATTGCCTTACTATTTTTTGCCCACTTGGTGCACAAGACCGGACAGTTTAAACAAGTCAAACAGTTCTACGATTTTCAAAGGTCAACGTTTTGCCCCAGTTCGATTTACTTGGTATAATATTTAAAAAAAAAATTAAAGCGGTGCATATTAATGACTGCATCTATCATATCGCATTATAATAATCTTCTGCATTATAATTTTTCTGTTTAGTATATTTTAGCTACTGTACTTTAATTTATTATACTTTGTACAATTTATTACCCACGCTTAAATTAATTATGAAGCCTTACGATTTTAACGAATTTTCTTATCACCGAACGAATCTGTAAACTGAAAAGCCGAGCTAGAGGAAGTGTTAAAAATGCCGTAAAGTCTTTACAACAATTATAAATTAGAATTAAATAAACTAATAAAGTCTATAAGGCATCCAGTAATCCGATAACGAAATAACATTTATCGACAAAATAAAAGTGGATAAAGAAGGATAATTAATACTTTTTATTACCCTGTAATTTACAAAATATTGATATGCAGGTAGTTTGAATATTATTATATAGACATTTTTCTCTTTTACCATATTCTATCATAGAATTTTATGAAATTTTATTGTTCACTTTCAACCAAAATTTTCTCGCGCGTACCAAAACAACCAGCTGCTTAATCGCAGCGATCACGTTGATGTCGTAAAATTCTCTGTATCGAAATAAAATTCTTAGTTCTTCTTTTCATAAATAAATAATAATTTAAAGCACATTTGTGCACTTCTAAAATAATTTGCATGCAGACAAGTACGCATTCATGCTTTAAAATAATAGATAAAATTGTTTGAAGCTAAAACTGTGTACCTGTACATACATAAGTCCGAGGTAATTTGTACACAAACAAGCACGCGCACTGGGTTCTAATTAATAAATGCATTAAATTAAAACAAAATTTTAGGCTTTTTAAATAACTTATGGGCAGACAAGCACGTAATTGTCGCCACAGTAAATGCAAAAGAAATTAAAATGATAACGCCCGTTTTTGAGGATTGAAACTTTCAGATCCAAAATTACGTCCTTTTTATATTAGGTACATTTTATCGAAATCTAACAAAAATATATGTATATACATACATATGTATACACCCCTAATTTCAAATTCTGTATTTGATCTTGAAAATTAAAAGTGGTGAATTTAAAATATACATAGAAGGGTTTTTTTACATACTAGACTAAATTCTCCCAATATTGATCAATTTTATCTGAATAATAACAAATGTGCATATTACCGACTTAATATTCAAAATAATAAATTGATTTAAAGAATTAATGTGTAGATAGTTTGAAAGACAATTGCACAAAGACAAGCAAGCATTCGTATTTTTAATTAAAAATACAATATCCGCATATTCACAGCGCACCTGCATCATGTATTCATAACAATTTCTTTTTTCTAAAGATTGAAAGAATTGTTTTCTCCTATTACAAAGTTATTTCGTGCAAGACAAATCTTCAAAAAGATTTCCTGCAATATTTTTATATCTTCGATAATTTTCTAAGTCATATAATAGGGAAGCTGGTAGAACAAAATTCGATTTGTTTGGTTGTGTAACGCGGGTGAAATCTATCTAGTTGGAGTTTCGCGTAAATATTTACATATGCATGTAATACTTTGAAGACAGTAAAAATGATACTGCAGACATTTTAAATCTCGAAATTCGTTTATCTTGAATTAAAATGAATATTCCTACAAGTTTTTGAAATCCAGGATGTAACTGGATTATCAACTTACATAAACGAAAAACGAGAACGGTTTCGAAAACACTTTATAGTAGAGAATAAGGTAAAAATAATGAAAAAAACCCATTTCCCATTGTTTTCCAGCTAAACATAAAAATAATGTCCAATTTACAACAACAACTAATCTAAGTTTGTACAAATCAAATGCCATTTGAATTAAATTTCCCTTTTACTAAATATTTCTATTGATTGCAGATTTTTCTTATACAAAAGTCAGTAAATATGTAGTAGTTATGGAAATGCATTTAAAATAGTTATATTATATTAATTGTTTTAAGTACACGGATCATTCCCAAATCGAAAACCCTCGGATATAATACATAACATAGACGTGCCCAAAAATTGAACTTGCCTTAAAAAAATTAGAATCCTTGAAAAGTTATTACTAACAAAATAACATTCTAAGATTTTACTAGATGTTAAAATTTGGCGCGAAAATTTAACTTCGACAATCAGTTTGTTTCATCTTACCTGAGTAGTTGGTCGAATAATCAAGAGTGCGACCCAAAGTCGCAAAAAAGCAACAAGTGGTCCAAAGGCGACGAAAAGGTAAGCGTAATCGCCTCCAGATCGCGTAATGCAAGTGCCGAGTTCCGCGTAGCACAGGGCCCCAATCGTCGAGAGTATTCCGCATGCCGTCCAAATGACCAGAGACGTTCCCACCGACCTTAAAACCGAAAGATGAGAAATTCAGCGGGACGATTGCCATCGGGTCACCGCCCATAAATCGGCACATGTCAGCTACTTACTCAGTGTAGAAAAAGACGCCGGTTGGCGATATAAAAATCCCTGATCCAATTATGGTCCCAACGATGATCGCGACGCCGTTTATCAGGGTTATTTTCCGCTTAAGTACGATTTTGCTGGTGTCACGATCTTCACCTTCATGTCGAGGTGCGTCCGGCGCGAAGCCGTTACCTTGCCTGCCGACGCACTCACTAACCATCGAATTTGCACTCATCTGCACAATTCCAAGAAGAGTCCCGGCCCGGGTAAATTCGTTGAGTCGAGCAGGGTCACTTTTTCATTGCCACCAAACAGCTCGCAGGTAAATTTGCAAGTTAAATCGCACGGCGGAGGACAAGTCGCTTGTTAAATAAGCTAAATGCACAAACTTCGTCACTGAAACCCGGTCACACTTTTACTTTACTCACGTGTAAAACACTAATTTGAGGAGGTCACTCGGAGGAGCACGGCACACGACTCCGGCCATTTATCGACTGAGTTCACCCAACTCCAGGCGACTCCGAAGTCCGACTCCAAATCCGAGATCTGAGCTTTCGTGACCACCGGAGGGATGAGTGGAATGAGTTCTTTAAGTTTGGTTTCACCACGAAATCGCTCCTGTTGCCATTTCACTCGAAAGCAAAGCAGACTTCCAGCCAGGTCTATCGGCGTTTCACTCGCCCTCAGTCTTGTGGTCTTACATACCTCTGCCGTGGAAATGCAGCTGCAACTGCACCTTTCGTTCCGATTGCACTACAAATTCTGCACTCATATGCTAATTTGCAGTGGCTACCTTCGTTGGAAATAGAATCAAGGTAGGCCGAATTCAGAAATGCTCTCCCACTATTGCGTCAGCAGTCAGCACACCGGGGAAACCCCCTCGTGAAGTCCAGAATAAGCTTTTTACAGTCTACCCAGAGTTGCCAGTAATTCCAGCAAAATGATTTTCCTAAAAGTGTAATCAAAGCAAGTTTTACCTTTCTTTCTGCGACTTTACCCGTGTGGATCTTGAAATAAAAATAATAATAATAAATATAAATTACTAGCTTTTGCCCGACACTTCGCTCGCGGAGAAAACCTTTTTAATTCTCTCGGGAATTAATTATATTGTCTTTCCATAAAATCTTTGAACCCCCGATTAACCCCTATAGAGTTTTCATTTCATGCCATGTCACCACCTTGGATTTCAAAATTGATGCAATTTTCGTAATTAACGTTCCAAAAAATCTCCATTAACACCCATACCGATTTTTTGGTTTACTTTCCACATTTCACAATCTAAGGGGTCAATTTTCGATAAAACGCGAAATACGTATTTGCTTATTTGTTTTTAGAAGTACTCCTACGAAGTTTCGAGTCGAAATGTCTTTTCTCCATACAAACTTGGGGTTGAATTTCGAAATATACTTTCTTATTCTTACATGTATTGAAACCGTTATGCAATACGTTCATTACCATCGATACTTTTAAGGCTACACCATCGATTACGTACCTATATAGTAATGTCTCTGCATTACGAAGTTTGTAATATACATTATATGATGGTATTGAAGAATTTATATAATCACTTATTTAATAGATTATGATATATATTATATAAAATTATGTAATACATTTCTTGATAATCCAGTATTTCATCGAGGAAAGGTAACTAGTAATGGAATGGAAGAATAAAACAATAGATGACTCAATTTTGTATAAAATTTTATTAATTAATAATAATTCAGTTCAGTCCAATAAAACAGTAAAGAATTCAGAAAAATAAGTGATACATTTAATTATTCTTAAAAATAAATAACAGGTGATCAATTAATTTATAAATCAAAACAACATAGTCAAAAATTGAATTTAATAAAACTAAAACATTAATAAAGAAAAAGTAAGAACTCCACCCATATTACTCATTTCAAATATCGGAGTAGGACATGAGTAAAAGAATTTCATAATTGCCGCTACAGGCTGTTCAGTTTAAATTTAACTGGAAAAATTGCCTTCTACATTACTATGTAATGCATTATGGAATTGATTGATGATGGTACAAGGACTACGTAGTTCATTATGATATTCACCAACTACGAAATTTTCTGCTGGTGGTCAGCTTAGCCTAACACTTCTTTGCAAAGTACCTACGTATTTGGGGTAAACACCGTCTAAGAAGGGATATGGGGTTTTTATCTTCTAGGGGGATGAAATGGGGGATGGACTTTTGTATGGGAGTCCGTAATTTTAACAATTAAAGACCTGTTATTTAGACTATTTGTTTCAATTTAAGTATGACATGTTTTAGGGTTTTAGGGAAATCAACCCTTGAAGCGCCCACCAATTTTCATGGATTTAACTTAAAAATTAGAGTTATTCATACACACTTATATCTCCTATTCTTTTATAAAATTCGTTCGTAATAGGCTTAAGTCTCAAAAGAAACATACCGCCCAAATTTCATGTAATTAGTCCACTATGAACATTATCGCACCAAGCGTTTAGGCGTAATTGAATAGCAGACCAACCAACATAGTTACAAACTCTCGCTAGAGATAGGGATAGTGATTGGGATTCAAAATCAGTGACTCTTCACTACTAAATTTCACTCAAATCCATCAAATCCCAATATTTGTGTTCGCCTAATTGGATCCACCGTCAATTTGAATATCCAAATTTTGATAGCAGATTTGCAGTTAGTTTCGACGATTGACTTTTTTGTGTATTAATTACCATTAAAATACTTTCAATTTTGAATCATCGTTTTCAGATGCGGATGCTAATTACATTTCATAAGGAGTGTGATAGTGATGATTTAGGACTAGTAAAAGCCTAAGGGAAAAAGGATGCAAAAATTCTATATGTAGGTAATACCTGTACCCTTTGTTTAGAAAACCGCCATGCGACCTGCAATAATTGGAGTCATGAAGAATGTGCTGGATGTAAAAGAGGCATTTTTATTTGTTACTTTTGTATAAAATAAATAATTAAGTACGTCGGCTAATATGGACTGCCTGGTCCATTATATACACACCTTTTCCCTTTCTTTTGAGTACCTTTTTTGCATTTTCTTCAGTTTATTTTATATTCTGAAGGTTGTTTCTTTCTTAAGTTATTCAGAACGAAGAATAATTGTTTTTCTTAAAAGTCCGAATAAATATGTACATAGTTACAAAAGTGTTTTATTTGATGTATTTTGAGTTTCATTTCATAAAAAGATGGATTCCACATTCACCCCCTTACTTTAAATTAAAAAAAAAGATTTTTTTCCCTTTAGAAAAACATTCTCTTGAAATGTTCAGAGAATTTTTAATATTGATTGATCGTATGTATATACAGATGTGGCCAAATTATTATCACCTCTTAAATTAGCATGTCGTTTACGAAGGTTACCTCAACTACGAAGAAATACTGCAATAACAATGTCATATTCTTGGAAATATCCTTTTCCTGGAGCAATTATTACCTGAATAGCCTTTTCGGGAAACCAACAGTTTAGTTTTTATTGTTTTACTAATTAGTTTGAGTTACAAATTGCTTTAATTTTATGGTAACTGTGGAGTATTTAAGGATGAGTAGGTACCTAGCTGATGATATTTAGTCGCATTTGTGACTTCGAATAGTGAACGTGATAGCAGTGTTTTTGAAATTTATAAAATTTAATATGGGTAAAGCAAAGGATGTCAGTGCAGTGACCGAAACGAAAATTTCGACGTTTTTGGAAATTGGACAATATTCTCCAACTTTTGGATTCATAAAGCTATGTTTTCATACAATTTTACTAAAAATGTCTATAGGTGATAATAATTTGGCCACATCTGTATATTATATAAACAATTCAATCCTCCACCCAAGACTCCTCCTCCACATTGCGATGCATAGCCTATGTCATTCAGGAGATTAAGGGCAACATACCCGTAAAACTTCATTTCACTATGATAAGTACTTTTTGCTTGACTCACCATAAGCATATCACTGGCGTTCAGAATTTTGCGAATTGTACCAATAGCAAACAATTAAAACACGTCAGTTCAGACAACCTGACTATCCTAGACTGGCCAGGAAATTCACCAGATCTCAATCCTATTGAGAATCTATGGGCCATTGCAAAAAATGAACTATACGATAAAAACAAAAATTTTGTAGAAGTAGAAATTTAGACGAGACAATTAATGATAAATGAAAATATCTAATTGACTCCATGCCGAAAAGAATCCGGGCGAAAGGGACATATTTCATACAAAATATTACGAAGGGGACATATTTCATATAAAATATTACAGTCGGAGACTAGTTTTATTTGTAATAAATTTTATGTATTTACGCAAAAACTCTCTTGTTCACATTAATTCGCACAATACTGTATGTACATTAATAGTACATACATTATATATCCATAAAAATATTAAATTCTAGGAATGAGCAGGGAAAGCTTCTGAATTTTGAAATTTCGAAAGTAGGATCGCAATCAGGATCTCCAAAGACCGCTAAATACTAATTTTCAAGACAATCCCTTGAAGTTTTCACATTTTTACTGCAATCTTGGGTAGTATCTTATATACTAAGTTGGAATATGTAGTGTCTTCCTCTTCACTCTAAAAATTAAAATAATCGGACAAAGCTTTCAAGCTGATTGAGCAACACATAAACAACCAAACAAACAAAACTTTCAATTGTATATATGTATACACATTTATGTATAGGAATTATCGAACTATAACCACGACATATACATATGTATGTCTAGTTTAAGAAACTATCATATTTATTAAAAACACAGTGGAATATACATATTATTACTCAATTAAAGTTGATTTTATTGTATTGTAAGTACAATGTTACGGTGGTAACTGCGAACGATATTTGCGGATTATTAAATTTATCCACGATATGTTAAAAGGATATAAAATTATACTTTTAAAGTAGTTAAAAAGCAACTAAGGCTGGCATTTAGCAGTTTCGGATATATCATCAGGTGGGGGTCCGTCATTAGGTGGGGACTCTGTCGTTCCGGATATATCATTACAGGGGATTTCGGTCGTTACGGATATTTCATTAGGAGTTTCTGTCTTGCCGGATATATCACAAGGTGGGGTTGGTGCGGACTCATTGTTGTTTTCGCAGGATGAGTAGATCGTATTTTTTATCTTACTGACACCATCAACAACTCTAGTAGCTACGTTGTATATTGTATTGCTTGTTTGCTGCACAAAGTCACTAAATCCTCCACAAATTGCTTCGCCAATCTCGCCAAATGTTTTCAAAAATGAGGAGGTGGCTTTTTGAGAAAGCAGCAGAATTACTAAAACCGTCAAAGAAAATTTCATTCTGAAACTAAGTTTATTCGAAAGAGGAAAGAACTGAAGCTTAACTGCGAGAATTTCTTTTTTATATATGTAATTTGCCCTATATAACTTCTTTCACATAATATGTTATATACAATTTACAATTATGTAATATGCATTTAATAGGCATAAATAATGGTAACACTCGTTCGTGTTTACTGATAAGAGGCTCACGGCAATTACTTTCCATTAGACGAAATTCTTGGAACAAACTGAATAATAGATGCCAATTTTTATAGTGAGAATTGTGCGCTCAATATCTTACATTTTTACACATGATTTTATTTTGAAGTCAATTACAAATATAAAAGATAACAAAAAAGTTAATAAAAAAATGTATACATATTATATATATATATATATGTATATGTATATACATATATGTATGTTACGGGTAATTTTATTAATAGTGACCAAGAGCTTCGGTCTATTTGATAAAATTACTTTGACCGGCCCATATTAATAATGTCCGGAGGCCCGTGGTCCCTTTAAAAAATCAAGGTTTAAGATACCTTGAATATATCACTTGGACCGGGCAGTATGAATACTTCCCTACTTCTAGCCGGGCATTATTATTATACAACTATTGTAGCTATGATCTTAGGAATTATTTAAAGTCATAATATGAAATTATTTTCATGAAAAACTTCAACTTGAAATTCTCTACTCCTTCGTGATTTTGTGCCAAATAGTGTAACTTTCTGCACCATAGAACACTCCGCTAATAAAAAAGGATAGGTGCAAATTGTATTGTTAATTAATAAAAAAAAACAGAGTTTGGTCATTTAGGATATGTAGTAAAAGAAACATCGTTATATACATTATATTTATATCCACCACGTTTTAATTTATCCATAACATTTCATATTCGATCACGATCGAGGTACGGTGATCGTGCTCTATTTTCCCATTTTCAATATATCATATAAAGATTATATAAAAAATATTTTGCAATTTTTGAATTTTTAGGGCGTTAAATTGAAAAATCTTTTGAATCAAGTATACTTATTTTAATAAAAAAAATAAAAAAAAAAACATTCTACAACTACATACATACTTACATATGACCTTAAATTTCGGAGGAGGTTCACTACTTGTTTGGGGCTGTTTCTGTGGCGTGAAATTGGGAAAACTGCGTCGTACCTATTCACAGAATTATGTGTGCCAACAGTTATGTATGTACGCATACTTGAAGAAAGTCTCGTTGTTGTCCAGTTTTGAGAAGTTTGGATATGAGACAGGGGACTTCGAGTTTATACAACATAAGGACCCTAAGCATATGGTTCGTGTCACAAAAATCTAGCTAGAAAACAATGCGATAAAAACGATGAAATTGCCTGCTCAGTCACCTGATCTGAATCCAATAGAGAATCTTCCAGCTATAACTGAAAAAGACTAATTACAAATTACATTACGCAAAAGGAAATCCCAAAAACCGGTGATGAGCTCTGGGTGAAAGTTCAAAGGGCGTGGAAGGAAATCAGCTCCAAAACATTGGCTAAATTAACGGCCAGTATGCCTAAACGAATACAAGCAGTTATTAAAGCCAAAAGAGGAGACACTATATTTTTAAAAAAAAAATTTTATAATACTAAATGTTGAAATGTATCTGCTAGTCGATAAACTGTTCATTTGTAGAATTTCAGACTATAGTATATATATTTTTTCTTCTTCTTTTATATTCGAGTCTCTGAATTGTTATTACTCCTCTAAAATATATTCAAAATCAAAAAGTGAATCATCTTCTTTTATTTTAAAATAATAACTTATATCACTTTTTGGAGAAAGTACGTGAACAGTTTTTCGAGTAGCTGTAAGTTCTAATTATTGAATAATTTCCAAGATGAATACTTTTGACTGCAATAATTAGATACTGAAACTGGAGTATAACAATTGTGGTTTTACCAAACCTGATTTTTCCTGATTTCTTCGAGTTTTTTTGACTTAATACAAAACTGCACTTATAAAAACAGCATTGATGACTATTTCATTTAAAAGGGCTCGCTATTGCTTTTTTAGCATTTACGTTTTACTCCGGTTAAGATTTTCTTTAATTGGACTTATTAAGTAGGGAGAGTGAAATCTAAATTTTTTTAACAAACGTTCCAGACATTTTCAAAATGTTTAAACCAATTAAACTTAAACGCATATTATTTGCTTTCAAATTATTTAATGATAAAAGAATCAATCAAGTGGGTATCGTACCACGCGGAAAATAGGGACCTGAAATTATTATAGAATCATATTTTCAACGTAAATATGAAGATGTGTTTTTGGTATTATTTATTTTGATTTTATATATGCATTATTAATATAAAATTTATATCTTTGTTCAAAATAACACAGGTATGTATGTATGTATATTTTCAAATAATTGACAAAAGTAATTAATATTGCTTGAATATGGCGTAAAATCACCTTAATACATGCTGAGGCGATTCATCGCGAATGCGGGATGTCTGCACCTTCGAAACTAGCTGCCTAACTATTAAGGTTTATTTAACACTCTGCTTCAAGTAGTTATCAGCGACCTCAGCCCATATCTCATCTATTTTCAAGTAATTATCTTTCCAGAGTGATGCTAGAAGTTCCCAACCATTCTTTTGTGTTACCAAAAGATATTCATTCTCAGGATCCAAAGAATGGCTGTAGGCACCCAAAACGAGGCTCTGGCAAAGTCGACCAGCAACACATTCCTTCAAGATTTTCACCTCATTTTCGGGTATGTGTCTGACGGACGAATACCCGGCGATGACCAAACCGCCAGTGGCCAAATCTTTCGACTGCAACATCATGTAAGCCATCGCAATGGCTAACTCAAAGACCAAAGGCGAGTAATTTGTGTCGCCGAAATCCAATACCCCGGAAACTCTGAACTCCTTTCCGTCCTTCAGTTCGGCGACGAGGATGTTCTGCTCGTTGAAGTCCCCATGAATTATCGATTTTTCAAGGGTTTCCACGTTCGGCAGGACTTTCGATTCAAACACTTCTATTATTTGTTCAACCATTTCCTTGCGGTCGATGTCTTGAAGAACGTAAAGAAACTCTTTTAGCTTTGGGACGGAAGATAGCATCCAAAGGGATTTGTGTGAATTGTATGCATCGTGTTGAAATTTCTTTATAGAGGAACAAAGAAAAAGAACAAAGTAATTAAATTGCACAGATATCGACCGGCGACTGTTTAAATTAAACTTAGAAAGGAAAAGTTCTACGTAATTCAAAGAAGCTCTACAAGACAAAACACCTCGAAGGTTGTCTATCAGCTCTTTCAGCTAAATACCTTTCTTTAAGTTTATTGAAAATTGGATTTTACAATTGTAAACAGGTAACAAGCATATCAATAACCACTTGCGTCATTCAAGAATAAATATAAATTATCGATCTACAAGCCAAATCAATTAGCTTACCTTAAGAGCAACATCAAGCTTCGCTACAAATTCTCCAACTTGATAGAAAAGAAAATTATTTTTTGGTACATTACAAAAAATCTTGCCAGGAATGAACTCCAATAGTCGGACGACGTGTTTCGAACCATTAATAGTTTCTAGTGAATAATAATTTCCATAAACATTCTTCACGGGGTTCGGACATGTAATATTTTGGTTACCTGAAATTAAGGTACAATTTATAAAATATATGGAACAGTTAAAATACTTTAAGCTTATTGTACGTAGAAATAACATCAACTGTGTCTGAGCATCAATAAAAGACAATTTTTTCGAATCAAGGGCATTCAGAATCTTCAATATGTACCCATGAGGCCAGCAATTGGTTATCAACGGGTTCTTGATATTTCTAAATTAGAAATTAGAAAATTTATGTTATATCACATGATCTTGTATTTTCTTTAATAAATATTCTAGACATTTTCAAATATACCTATCCTCTTTAATAATGTAGTTTCTATCATCGTAAGAAATCAATTCCTGGACCTCTCTCGTTGTAATCCCATAAAGGCGTTGAACTAATTTCTCAGCATCTTCAATTGTAGTTTCAGGTTTAATCTTAGCTCCGGGTTTTAGGATATCTCCATTCTCAGCATTCAGTTCACTCTCATTATGATCATCTTTAGATATTTCAATCATCTCCATGCCTCCAAAAAATTTTAGAATTCTCTTTGAAAAGACAAAAATGCAAAACTATAATTATCTGATTCTCTAAAGAAACGACCGGTGCCCGTTCTCGGGCACTGCGCGATGATAACTGATTAGATATCGGATCCGAAAGAGGGTTCAGCTACAACTTCGGGGTATATTTTGTGTTTACTTTTAAAATTGTCGCATCACTACACTCACGGGATGATCTACTTCTTGAAATTCTAAGTACATTATTTTCTGGATCTTCTGATAACTAGCCAAAAATGATTCAGTACACACGCACACCTCCTCGTTCTCAATTATTAATCGCGTTCCTGGGCGGCATTCTGATTTCTTATCTCTCCTTGTCTCAGCCCCGAGATAATTTAGCTGTTTATTTCCGAAGACTATCTGGGGGGTTGGAGAAATTAAGTGACTAATGCGGCACTTAGGACTTGGCTACTTATTAGACCCTAACCACTCTTTAGTGAGTTCTGCTGGGATCGCAACAGATTCAATCTACGCTCGAGGGAGCCTCTGGCAACAAATCTTTCGGATGGGCAATCATTGCTCAATAGGTTTTCTCGTCAACAAGTACTTTAAAGGAAAATAAAATAATAATGCTGCTTAGATTACATACTTATACATATTATACTCAAATAATCCGCGATAAAAACATCTTGAAATCTAAAAAGCTTTAATCGATAAATTGGACTGTTGATATGATTCTACCCGCCTATTTAACATTGAAAATAAAATATATTTTCTAAGCTGCGTGTAATTTCTCGGCGTCGGCGCTCCGGCGACTTTTTGCCCGTTGGTTTATCGTCTCAAGATTTCACACCTTCAGGTGTTAACGAACATCGATATAAGCAAATATTAAGGGGGCACATAAAGAAAGTTAGTTCTTAACGGTTTTTGGGAATGTTGTCTTGCCGATTTTTTAAGACCTTGCGATATAAAAACATGTGTAACAATGTTAATAGAATTTGCAATTTTACTAAATTCCTTTACCGTCTAATTTTATCTATTCAAAATAAGGGCTATCAAATCCCCAATTGTAGTTTTCTTAGTTTATATATACATAATGTAAAAATGAAGTTAACGAACAACTGAAGACATTAATAATTTAAGGTAGGAGATATTCCAGTCATCTTGTTCGAAATTTATTTAGTTTTTATTTTTGATGTATTACCATAAGAAAGATGAGAATTAAACAATCTTAAATTAATTACCACTATTAATGTGATTGTCTATTTTGAATTAAAGCTAAACTAAACAAGTTAAATAAAAGAAATCCTTTACTCGAACAAAATTGCTTAAGAAACATTATTTTCTAAGAATGGTTAATGTAAAATAAACAAAATATTGTGTTACATTACAGAGTTTATTATTTTCATAACTTGATAACGTTTTCAATAAAAATAAAAAATAAAGAGAAATTTTAAATGAATATTATGATTTTAATTCAGCAATTGCCTTTCTTAAGCTGAATTGAGAAATTTTTTGATGAAACATTTTTTCGAATTTTTATAGATAACGCCGTTTTAATTGAAAATAGGGTTTTACATATGTATCTTGTTTCCACTCTGGCCAGTTATGTTATAATAGATAACATTTTATTTATTTTAGTGGTAGGTACTCCACTGTGAATATGTAAAAAGAAGGATATCAAGTTAAAAATCGAATAGATGACCAAGCTGTAGCCGTTTAATTTTTTCAATCGCATTTTCCTCGAAACGATTTTTCTTGATCTTATTATGATAGTCATAACTTTGTTTTAAACAAAAATGTATGTGATATTGTAAGTTCAAGAAGCCTTACCGCATCTCATCTCAAAACAACTTTTTTCAAGTACAAAATTACTTACCTTATTTATTTTGTAATCATAAGATAATAAAATTATTTTCAGCTATTACAAAATCATTGTCTTAAAACCATACATAGCGAGAGCAGTTAAAAGTTAATTTCGTGATAAAACACCTATGTATATAAAGAAAAGAGGACCAAAAATATAATTTAAATGAAATTTGGGAATTTATTTACTGTAGTTTAAAATTAGTTGGTACAGTTTTTTAAATCACACTGTAACTTGTAACATTCTTCACTTCATTTTAAAGGCTCAGTTTTAGTCTTATTCAGTACTACGCGAAGAACCACTATTATATTACATATACTTTAAGCCAAAAATGTGTAGAAAAGTTGGAACAAATTAAAAATAGCTTAAAGTTTTGGGATTATTGGGATTTATTTTTCGATTTAAAATTCCAGTTGAAAGGCGGAAGCTAAATAATTTAATTTCGTTACTGCCCATTAATTTTTCGACTATTCTCAAGATTTATTACATGCGATAAAATTTGGAGAGGAATATGCAAAGATACCGTCCTTGTATTGAAACCGCTTAATCCAACCGAGCTTTTGGACTATCCAGATGAAAAAAATACACACATATTATTAAATTCAAATGTATGGTCAATTCAAACATGCATCGAAATCGCATCGACGTATATGTAAAGCCCTGGATTAATTTTAAAATGAATATCAAATTTTCCTTTGATCTGAAAAGAAAAACTGGCCAAAGCATACGATTTTGTCTCGACTAAAGCGGAAATAAGTTTTTTTTGGCTGAATTGTGTTTAAAATTTGTATAGGAATCCTACATATACTATTTAGCTATTTAATCGTTTCGATTAAATTCCAAACAAGTTTTACTAACCCGTGAATATGAACAAAAATTATGTTTCTAATGTTCACTTTATTAATATCGACATGAATTGCTTTTTAATTTTGTAATTATTTGGACCGGAAAGGGTTTAGGGAAAGGAACGATTGTCTTTCAGAATAATTTGGTGTCTATTGTTCCAAGTAAGGAAATGAAAAGAGCTTAGCCCCTATTTAATGATTTAAAAACCGCTTAAAAAAAAACTATTGCAGAAATATTAACTGTCATGTATGTTAGATTTGGATTACTAAAAAATGTTTTATTCTAGATAATGTTTAGATAAAGCTACCATATTTAATTGATCTTATTTACATTAGTTAGTCTTCGAGTCGACGATTTTTTGAGAAAAACTCTCACTTATTTTAATTTACCGACATTGTCTGTCCTTACACTAGTAATATATAATATATATACATAGATATTCTTTGATTATTGTAAGCATCAATTAGGCGAATTATTGCAGAAATTCTTTTTATCCGAATTGGTGTTTAAAATTGATAAAGGATATGCGACTACATAAACAGTTTGTTGAAATCAAGACTCTAGTCTAACAAAGTATCTATGAGTTTTTCTGAATAACTAAAAATGGAGGCTATAGAGTATAATGAATGAACCTTTATTCAGTCATATGGAGGCGGATTTATTAAAGATTTTATGATACAGAATAGAACATGGCTTAGGATTCGCTGCGAAGAACGATAATAAATAAATTAAAGGCCCTACGTTTTCGATAAAATAAAAGCAAAAGGACTCTACTGTGACTGATTCATTTATTCTTAAACGCAATGTAAATGCCAGTCGGCCTCGAATACATAAGGTAAAGGATTTTAGACGGTGATGGAATAGTTTAAATAAAATTAATTTGGTATACTTTAAAGGCAAACAAAAATTATCACTTTTCGTTCTAACGCTACGTATAAAAATAAATTGTTTCGCTTTGAACTTCATTAAAAGTATTTCCAACAAATGTGAATGTCGCCCTTCTATTGCTCTCAGCTCTAGAAGTTCTGAATGATGATCGATGAAATTCGGTGGCCCTAGTGCTTCGCGGACCGCTTGCACTGCCTCCTGCTGATGTTCGAAACACTCTGAGAGTGCTGTCGTCTTCTTTTCTTCAAGAATACTATGTTGCTGTAAGATGGGAGTTCTGTGGCTTCAGACGATGTTGTTCGAGGTACTTGCAGGACGCAGCTGTTGAACTCCCTCGCGATTAAGTGAGGAATTCCATCGCCGAATGCCTGCACTGGGAGCTCATCGGTTATCTGGATGAATTTAATGGAATCGGCCGATGGAAAGAATGACTTGATCTCCTGCTCGTTCTGGGAATCTGGGACCTCCACTTTGCAATGTCTTCGCTTCAACCGCTCAATTGTTCGCTGCTCTCTAATCCTTTGGACGTCCCACTTCTTTCGTCGTTTTTCGTCCAGCTCAAGTTTGGCGTGCCTTTTGAGGAAGACATCGTCAGATAGGTTCTCTGTCCCCTCTATACTGTAAAGGCCGGTGAACTCTTTTATGGTCCATTTAGGGATCTCCAAGTTCGGCTCCTCTGCACAAAGAGCCTCCGCCTCCTCTTTGTTCGTTTCCTCATCAATTTTCTGATCCTCCCACTCTCTGGTGGCGTATAAATCACTGGTCGTCAATGTTCCGTACTTCTTCCTCTTTCGTGACCTTTCAGTCCCCATCTGGGACTGATCCTGATCCCCAGAGCCGCAGCTGAAGCTGTCTTCTGTATCGTTATGCATCTGAGAATCGCCCTTAATTGCTAGATCTTTCGCCGAAATTCCGGCATCATGCTGCATAGGGGTCTGGTGCAGCATCAGCTCATCTTTTAAAGATACCTGGTCCTGCTTGTGGACCCTCTGTAGGATTATTTTACTGATGAATTTTCCGTTGCTTTCGCCGATGATGCTCTCACTGCCCAAATGTGTGTCATCGCAAATTTTGTACTTGCTTTCCTCGTTCGAGGAGCTGGTGACCGGCGAGGGAGGCTTCTCACCGTCTGGGGTTGTTGGTTCTGCTTCGGCCGGCAAGGAGACCGGTTCGCTCCTCAGCTCTACTTCGTGGGAATTTGGACTCGGCTCGGGGCTCTTTGTGTACTTCATCTGGATCCGCCGCTCGAACTTTTCGATGCGGCTTTTGAGGGCCTCATTCTCCTCCTTGAGGCTCGACAGCAACTTGTCCTTAGCCATCAGCTGATCGCTCTGCTCCTGGATGAGGTCCAAGTGAAGCAGGAGCATTGCTTTGAGCTGTTTGTTCTCTTTGAGGAGCGCCAGAATGTCTGTGGCCCCCGCGTTGGCTCGAATGTACCCGCTGTCGTTCGGGTGACAGTACACGTGGTCCAGATTGTATTTATTTTTGCAGTTCGAGTCCATTTTATGTTATCTTGATGGACGTCCAGACGATTCTTTATGTTTATTGGTAAATCTTACCACATAAACAAATTCATCTGGCAATCAGAAATTTGACAGGCCGACGTGTGGTGAAATCACTAATCAGGTAAATTCACCACGAAAACGATGATGCGAAAGATCTTTTATATCCCGGCCTGCATTAAGCTGGCGAAGAAAACACTGACGATCACCGGATTCACGTTCGTCCAATTCTTCCGTACACGAGAACAATTCTTGAGATTTCCTCCAGCCAACAGAATAGTTAATTTTCTGGAAAAAGCGCTTGTCAACAAGCACACACGGCCTTTTGACACTTCGAAAAAACTCACACACTGAAGACCTGTCCAACCAACGGCGCAAATTTTCCCTTTTCTTGCGAATGTTGCCAGCAATGCGTGGAAATGTAGCCGCACCGGATGTTCTATTTTCGCCTATTCCGCCCGTATAACAATTTCAATTGTCACTTGTTCGACAGTTTTCGCGGGTAGCTCGTTGTTTTAAATTAGTGAAGTTAAATCAAAACAGCCGTGCAATGTCGGTTTTTGGCGATGCAACTGACGATATATTAGGAGCCGATTTAAATGAGGCAATAATAAACGACGATTTGCCGAGCGACACGGAAGAAGGTCGAGAAGCTGGCGATGATGAGGAAAAGGCACCGATTAAAGTGGAACCGAAAAGGCGAGCGACTCGCAACCCTCGACCGCGACTCACAGTGGAAACTCTTACTGGCAAACGAGGCCTTCACACGGTCGAGGACTACTTCAAAGACATAAAGTTCGCGGGGAAAGGACACGAAAAAAAGGACCTCAACGAAGTGATGCGACGGCTGCAGCACTGGGCCCACCGGATGTACCCGAATTACAATTTCGACGACGTCCTGGCGAACATCGAACGGCTGGGAAAAAAGAAGCAACTCCACGTCCACATGAGCCGCTACCGACAGGGCCTGCTTGAAGGAGAGTTGCTCCAGCGGCACTCCGATGACGAGGGGAACCAGAATGAGGCACCAAATGACGAGCCCCTCGACGAGTTCGACGCACTCCTCGGGGAACAAATCGCACTGTCGAAATTGGCGCCCCGGACACCGGCTCATCAGACCTCCTTTTCCACTAGTTCCATTAACACGCCAAAGTTCACTGGGGTGGATCCAACAGCGTCAACACCTCTTCCTCCTCATAGTATCATCCAGCAGGAAGAACCGGATGAGGCCCCAACCCCAGCCCCAGCTCCGCAAAGAACCGAGAGCAAACTTACAGCAGAACAAATGGCCAAAATCGCCGAGAACCGCAGACTGGCACAGGAGCGATTCAAAGCAAGAAGGGAGGCGCAAAACAAAAATCCTGAACTGATGGATTTCTAAAACGAGTTTACTTTTATGTATATAATTTCTGTCCAATAAACCTAAGAATTCAACTAGCACTCTACTTTCATTAGACCAACAATTACTAATTGCTACTGCACTTCGATTTAAATGAAATTTCCTTGGAACTATTCCGATACAAAAAACTAATCATCCAAATCACACCGAAATCAGATTAATTCCTTTCCAGCCTTTTTTCAATGTGAAAAATGTCTTACAGGGTACAGGGAAAGAACAAGGTAAGTCACATTTACTTGAAAATGATATAATCAAAGTTAGAAATTTAAAGACTTGTAATTCAGTCGTAAAGGACAATCCAAGCAAACGTTTAGGAGATTTTCAACGACTAAAAGTATTCAAACAAATATCTTTAATAAAATAACGAAATAATGTACATATTCAAGTCAAAAAAAAAAAAGGCACGAGAAAAACGGTTCAAGTTCTATATAATGCGGAAAGAAGTATATGCTTTATCTCGTATATTTGAAGAATGAGGTAATCCTTCGAAAAAGTTCTGGGCCACATTACGGAAGTAATTTTTAAAATCTGTAAATCATAAGTCCGGCAGGAATATGAAGTAAAATTCTAGCAGTAGGTCGATGAAAATTCCTGATTTTATAAATCTAGTATATATACCAAACAGGCATAAAAGAACGCATTTCGAGGAGGAGCATTATTTTTCTAGAAATAATAGCAAATAGACAATTTTGTCTAGGTGGAGCAAACAAAATATGAGTCTCTTTGATTTTATGAAAGTTTCTGCCGTCCAAGGATTTACATTGTTTTTTTTTTTCATAAAAAAATGTGGACTTGTGTTGACGTGTTCTTAACATTTACACTATTTTTGCGTGCTAATTTTAATATATATTTTTTTAATATTATATTTAAATGATATTATTGCTTATAATTAAAGTAATTTGTTCTATCTGCACCCTTTATTTAGTTGTAAAATCTTCATAAATGTGATTGTTCATAAGGAAACTTTACTGACTTGAAACTTGAGTTTCATACAATTTTTATAAACATTTCAATTCGTAACATTTACCAGTTACCCCTGTATAGGATCGCTGATGTAATTAAAATAATTTGCTGTTAAAGTTTTGAATATTTCTATTTAATAGATTTAATTAGCTTCTCAACTATCCAGGTCATCAGTACCTCTATAGACAATGTAAAATAAACTCACTAATCTTCATCCGTTGCGCCGCCTATAAAATGTGCGGGCTCTGTTGGCCGGTATTTGTTGTGGTTATATTTAAAAAAAACTTCCGCCTAATCCGCATTAAAAAGAATTAACATAGTCAAGAATTAATTGAGTATCTTTCACTGAGGGTATCCGCACAGTCTTCGGAGAGTTCACGTACTCCTCGTAGATCTTCAAGCTCTTTTCGCTAACTACTGGAGGACGCACGCTCTCGTAGCTATCGCCACCGAAGTCGCTGAGTGGTGTCAGTATGATGCCTCCGGTTAATTTATTGTTCTTTCGACCAGACTCCAATGGCTTAGAAGATAATTTCCCAATATGCACGTATTTTTTATACATATTCAAGCTTGGCTTGGAGGGTGGTACTATTTTACAGCCATAAATAGTCTCCATATTAGGTAATAACGTCTCAAAGGAGAAGGGCTTGTATTTTGCAACCTCTTGCTGCTTGCCCTTCCTGCTATCACTCATGGAATTAAACTCGTCTTCTGAGGAAGATCCCTCATCCATGCTGGAGCTAAAACCAAAGCGATATTATTTTTACCTAAATATTTATCTAAAATTCCGTGCTTACCTTGTAGACCCCGTTGTAGAGCTTGTGGAACTTTGGCCAGTTAAAGAAGGATTTTTATTGCTCGGCCGTCCCTCCCTCCTGCGTCCAGGCTGAAAAGGGCTAAAGTTTGTCCTGAACGTGGGCATAAAGTTGCGTGCCATCTGGCTGATTTGGTAGGCAATGTGCTCTTCGAAGGAGGTCAGCTTAAAGGACATGTGGTAGTTCGAGTAGGAGTCAATCATCTCCATGTCCTTCGAGTGCACACTGAACAGCTCTTTGACGACCTTATGCAAGGCACTACAGGAGAATGGAAGGCTTGCCCTAACAATTGGACGAACCCAGTCCGTTAGCGGCTTTAGGTTTCCTGCCACCAACGAGGGCGTATAGTTGTGCATATAGTAGTCAGTTTGCAGTTCCCAGATTGCTGGATTTTCTGATGAAAAGAAATGAAATCGTTAATAAAAAGTTTTAAAATGAAGATAATGGCGAAGTGGTTATAAATCAGTGACTAAAAACCATAGCCACTGTAAAAATCACGACTAAAATCTCTTATTTTACAAACATAATTTCTAACTATAGCAAATTTTTGCATATAAAGAATCTTTGAAATTAACGAATTACTATCGACGGTGACGAGCATATATTTGTCTTTAGAATAACAAAATGAACGATAAAATTTTCTTCATTTTTAGCACTCGTGTAGAATGTCCGGAGGTAACATTTTAATTTAGGGTTTTTTTTTATAATTGTCACCAAAAAATTTTCGTTTATATTGTAAATAAACGTCTGTAAAAATAAATTAAATTACTAAGTTTGTGCAAAAATCGTAATAGCCGAATGTTTTGTTTGTTTTTAAAAGAGATTTTCTTTTCTTAATTCGATCAAATTTTGTGCCTAAAAATAAGAATTAAAATTCAATCAATAAAAGATATGGTATTGTGTTTTCGCGTTTTTAACTCTTTTTATGCTCAAGATGAGCAGAAAAAAGAGCCAACGACACGCGGTGTTCCCAGGCGGTCCCCCATCCAAGTACTATCCGCGCCCAATGCTGCTTAACTTCGGTGATCAGACGAGAACCGGTGTGCTCAGCATGGTATGGTCGTTGCCGACGGAGTCCGTTGCGTTGAAAATGAAATTGCAACTAAAATCTATTTTTAGAAAAAATAATGTGTGACCATTTTATTGCGACCAAAGCCTAGCGAACATTTGGATGAAAAATCATCACGGCGAAAGATGTAAATGCCAAACTATTCTGAGGTAGAAATTTTAGGCGAGAAGACTAAAATTGTTCCTTCTTTGGTTAGCGAAACCGAACGAGAGGTGAAATTATACCAAACTTTTCACTTATTTTGAATGTGGAAGGAAAGAAGTTAAGAGCTGTGATGTATTATTCATTTCGAAGATGTATCACCAGAAAGAAACGGCGGCAATTTGCTCTAACGCAATTTCTTTGTATCGCAAGGAAGACTCGCAATCGTTTCGTTCAAGTTCGAGGTAACAGTTTCTCCCGACGGAAGTTAGAATGTGATATCATTCAGGTTATAAGAAAGGGAATCTTTTTTTCGCCATGTTTACTATATAATAATAATCTATAATACTTAAGATGTGATACTCTCTATACCACAGCAAAGCTCTAACCTAACCCATATGCGATTCCAAGAACGGGATCTGTCCCTTTAGATAAGGCAAAAAAGAACTTTACTCAAAGAATACGGAAAATTCTTTACAAAGTTTACAAAGGATGTTCACTCGGTTTGATCCAAATCTGAATTCTCATTTAAATTGCCTAATAAAGAAAAGAGACGGCAAGTGTATACCGATTGGTTTGTCTACGTTTTTTCACCATAGGTTTTCTTATGCGCTCCAGTTTAGTGGCATTGCATGGAGAGGCGTTCTAGCCTTTTAAAATTGAGTTTTTACTTAATATATGATAAATTGTGGCATATTGGGCTAATTGTTTTTTTAATGTCTAAAAAAAGTAATGCTCACATATGTATTGAAGTAGCAATTTTATTGCGGCATAAAGGACCTACAATATTATAAAACAGTTTTTCGTTCATGTTTCCTCGGCACCCTGTAACACTGTATCAGTTCCTCCAAGTTCCAAGCTCCGCCTCCACATTTTTCATCTCTCTTCCAACGCAGTGCTTAAGCATGCTATCGACTTCTAGCAAAATTGAGGGGTTGCGAGGAATAACGGTAAGAACAAGGTCAAAAATAAGTAAGGAGATAATTGCCAGAGCGAACAGTCCTTTTAACATATAGGTTCCATACCCTTTGGTAATAGGTGAACTCTTGCTTCGTTGTTTTTGCTTGATTTTTCACTGTTGCCGTCCTTATTCTTTATTAGGCAATTTCAATGAGTATTCGGATTTGGAACTATCAGGCAGAGATTCTCTTTCTTATAATACTAATGTCAAGCCCGCCCACCCCATCCTTTTCTCGCCACGCACGCACACAGCCAACTTCAGACGCCTTTTTAAAACTGAAAATGAAAAAATGTAAAAAACGCATCTGTATTTAAGGCAAGTGTGTGCTACCTGCCTCTTCCCCTTCTTCAGTTCCAGGTCTTGCCTATACCTGGAACACTGGAAGGGGCGGGCACTAATACCAAGAGGTAAGAGGTAAGTCAAGAGGCTAAATAAATTATAATTAATTTTTACGACCTTCAATATGTTAATTTTTGTATGATATAGTATAGTTGGAGCAAGGTATTTAAGATAAAATAATTCATGTTTAGGAACAGTAAGTAGATAGTGTAAAAGTTTCAATAGTAAAATGTAAAAGATTCTATGAGAAAGATCATGGAGTAGGAATTTTGAAGCGAAAATACATTCGTACAAAACTACATTTATGAATATCAAAATACCTTTCGGCGGCAGCCAGATGGAATAGGTAGTTTTTAATGGACTCAAATTCGATTAAAATTTATATTTATAAGTAATAAACACTTCTTCATAGAGTAATTGATGCGTGAATTCTACCCAAATTTGGCTAACAAATTAATTTAGAAAAGAGCCAGACCAAAGGTTTTCAAAAGTTCATAATTAAATTACACTTCGTGTAAGCCCAGATAAACGCAGTATCATAATTATTAGCAATATTAAGATTTAAAAAATGGTTTCTTTAAACTGTGTGAACTTACGTTTTTGAGTGTCCTTGCTTGGAATGTAATAGCCCAAGAAGAGATTTATGCTGTGCTGCTTTTCGGTGTCGCTGAAGGTGTTACTGTAATACCTGCTCAAAGTTTGCATGATATCATTCCCCTGTGATGCCCAGGCAGCAGTTTTTCGGTACGTCTTAATTCTGTGAACCAACTGCGAGCCCCCATACTGCAGAGCTAAAGTATCTCCGTGATCCTCATACAAATTTTCAAGCATAGTCACGCAATCCGAATCAAACTCAAGCTTTGGGGGATTGATGAAGCCCAGCTTGTGAAGTTGATGAGCTAAAACGCATTTCCCGATGGCAAACTGAGCCGTGTTTGTCCTGTCCAGACAATCAACGCAGTTTACGCGAACAATCCCAGTCTGGAAGCTGACCTCATTGCCGTCCTTGAAGAACATTCCGGTCTGTTGGACTACACTTTGCGCTATATCTGCTAGGGCTTCCATGACATTGGCCCCAGCTCTGCTCTTCCTTGCCATGTCGAAGTGAACGTACTTTATGCGATGCTGCGGCGGCAGGAATTGGTTCAAGTACTTCACGCTTTCGAGCATCTCCTTGCTGAGGATGCTTTCGTGCTTCCGCTTCTCCCTTTTCTTGACTAAATTTAGGATGATAATTGGTGCACCGTGGTGAAAGAATAAACGCTCAAAATGCTTGGCCGTTGTTTCCGCGAAGGGGTCCGATAGATCTAAGGTAATTGCGGGTTTTGCCCTGATTTTACTTACATCCTGCGACCAGTGTGAAGGAATTGAGCCCCTCATTTGCGTGAAGCTGCAAATCCTGTGGCCGTCCATCACAATCTGCTCAGTTTCAACTTCATTAGCCACATCCCCCATGAAATTAGCGCCCCTTTTTAAAAAACGAGTTCCAGCAAATCTTGTACTTCTTCTTGCAATTAAGCAAACGTAAACGGGGCGCCCGAATATGCTTATGTTTGACTGGCTAATAAACCCGTGAGTGATTTCCAGCAACCAATCCTTTAGCATGATATTTCGCATTGGTTTAAGAAGAAAAGCATTCCATATGAACCTCCCCCGGGGACTGCTCCTAAAAGCGTAATTCACCACCTCCTCGCTATTATTTCCCATTTTCTCCCAGTCGGGCAGAGGCTCATCATTTTCAATGTCCACGTCGGGTCCCACGAACCGCGGGGCTGACATGTTATACTGCAGAGTCCTAGTTAAATCGTAACTGTAGCTGAAGTAGAAGTTGCTGTTCAAATCGATATTTGAAAACATTTTCAGGTAGCGCTGCTCGAACGGATGGGGTACTTTCGAGGAGCTCTCGTTCACTCGGACCATCACGGTGTCTTTGATCGTGTAAATCAGGTGCATTCCCACAAATGCGCATCGCGTCCTCTTCGTCACGAGCAACAAATAGTAGCCCTCGAGGAACTTTACAAACCCAATAACTCCGTAGGCGCTGATTGACTTTGCCGAGCCCAAGGAGCCCACGAAACGTCGAATTTCCTTCGCGGAGATTTCATTTGGGTCCTCCTCAATTTTGAGCTCATCTGTGGCGGTGCGGTCAATCGTAAGGATGCGGAATCGCGTCTCTCTGTTGTTGCTTCCAACTAAATAGAGCTTCTGCCGAGGGAAAGCCGTTGAAATTAGCAAACTCCAATTTTACTGTGTTAGAGGAGCTACTGATGGAGAAATCAAATTTACTTACAGTCTTCGTCTCGTATAGAGCCACTTTCTGGATGGAACTGATAATCGGATGAAACTCCACATTTTTACTTTTGTTATTCATTAGGAACCAAATTATTTCACTTTATTTTAAGAATTACAACTGCCTGAAAGAAGACCCGCTTGGCAATTGCAGTTGGAGCGTTTACAAAACAAACACCCCCAGAAATTGACATTTGCAGATTTGCTGTTTGTTTACTTCGGGTCTTCTTCGGGAGGAACTTCGGTGTTTCGGTTCCGCTCGGGTTATTTTGGAAGAGCAAATGGAAACGAAACGGAAATGGAGCACCTTAGCAGCTCTTATTTTTTTAAATGTTATCGCATTAAGACGTTGTAGCCTGCAGAGAATAAAAAAGTCATCTTTTCTCTAGGAATTATCAGAAAATATATCTGTAGTACCTAAAATAGTATTTCCGGTCATTTTTCGAAGGAAATAAAACTCAATATTTTCAAATAAAGTGAAAATCTGAGAAAAACTAAAATTAATATAAATTGTTTAATATGTTGTTTTTTGGGAGACCGTGCCCGAAGGAACGGAAGCACTTTCTTTTTTTTGTTTTTCATTATTTTTAATTTCCCGACGGTCCTGGCAGTGGATTATTCGCAATGGCAAAGTGGGGCAGTGCCCCCGTTGTCTCAGAGTTCAGGTGATCTGCTAAATCCTTAAGCTACTTCCTTGAGAAATAATAGTTCAGGATATTATTAAAAGAATTATAAATTTTATTAATTATCATGTATATAGGTACATATTTCAGTTTCAATTAAGAAATTTTTCTCTTTTAAATCAATCATACCAAAGTTTGTTCTTCGGGAATTCCCCAACTCGCTGAGAGAAATAAAATATTACGATATTACGAAACAGAATTACAAGTAATGTACCTAGAAGTAAGCTAAATCTGTGTTTACCTTCTTTTTTTGGGTTTATCTAATAAGGCTGTGCAGTTGGTTTATATCTTAAATGTATGTACATTCTCAATGTTAGTTATGTAAAGCATATAAAGGAGAGACGCCAATAGGGATCCTTGTAATGCTGTTCACTGTTTTGACCTTGATAATTAATGTACCTCTAATAAATACCTAGCTGCTCCAACAATTCCAATAGCAGTTTATGATTTAAAGTGACCGGTATTTTTCATGACCAGAGCATACACAAAGTCCCGAAATTCTAAGATTACATACATCGCACTTTGCATTAGTGAATTTATGAATGATTTAGAAGCAGGAGAAGCAGAAAATTGTGATGTTTTCAATGGTGAGATTTCGCTCAAAATATCTCTTTAGGTTGGGTTTCTTTTTAGAGGCCTTACGCCTGTACGACCTACTTCCAATGGCGAAATTAGTTTTTTTAAATTGGTGCATGCATATCTTCTGAGTTTGCTATTGCATAGTCATTAATGTTACCAAGAGCAATTTAATCAATTTAAGTTCTTGACTACTATCACTACCAAACGTGTTTATCTCCATATAAACAAATGTTTTTTTTATTAGAAAAACAACTCAGTAAGAAAAAGTTCTTATTTTAAAATAAAGAATAAGTATCAAAAAAACTTCCAAAACACAATTTGTTTTTTAAGGATTTTCATCAGAGTTAAGACTACTAAATTCGAATATCAGCCCACTGATTACCGGTGTTGTCGGGGTTCCTTTAATCTTCCTGGAGAGAAGCTCTGGGGACTAAAACGAGGGAGCGAATGGGTAGAATTGATAAAACTACAGATTTTTTATAAAACGCTTAATACTTGAAAAGTAGTTATGGTACAAATACAGCCTTTTTCCCTTGTTTACTCGTCGAAGGGCGACGGATTTGGGTCCTGCGGTGGAGCGCCGAAAGCGGCGCCGACATCTCCGCTGTTCATCCGGCTCAAGAATTGCTTCAGCAGCCGCTGATTCAGCCTGTCGGTTTGGGTCAGCTCTCGGACGACCGGCTGCTCATCGTTGGTGTTCATGTCCGCTTCCCCCGACGGCGTAATTGTTTTATTTTGCGAGATGTGGTCTTCAACCCCAGGCATTTTTAATTTTTAGTTTTCTGACAGATTTATTAAATTCTTTTTGACAATTTTCAAGAAACGTGTTGCCATACAAAATTCAGGATGGTATAACAGTTTTAAAATTTTTTTTTGTAAATTTTAGTTCATTTTCGATAGTTAATTGTAAATATTTATTAGTTTTCTAAGTTGATTAATTCAATTAAAAGATTGAGACAAAAAAAGATTCAAAACTAATTATTTTTATAATATAAAATATAAAATATAAATATATGTATGTGGCCTTACAAATTGAGCTACAAATTTTTATAAAAGTGCTCCATCCACACAGCAGTGCAATTTAATTTGCAGTCCCGTTGACTCCTTCCTCTGTCAAGCCGTAGTGCACTGCACGACGAAGTAATTTGGAAATTTGTTTAATTTGGCAGTTAATTGTAAGGGACGATGGGAGATACTAAATTGTACGATTTGTTGGGCGTAAGCAAAAGTGCTACAGACGCAGAAATAAAGAAGGTGAGAAATTTTTCAACTATTTCCATGCGAAGTTTACCTTCGCCCAGTGGTCGGTATTTAAATAGTCTGTGATTTTCACTCAGTCCCTTCAAAGATAAGGGATAAATACCGCCGCGAGATTACTTTAAGTTTAATAATTCGCTGGAATTACATAAGACAAAGGGATTTCGCAGTTTTCCCTAGCTAAAAATGCAAAATGGCGTTGTGGGACGTCAATTCGAAAGGAAATTCGCGAACTCGGGTGTCAAGCGTGGGCTTGTGTCATGTTTTTGCAGCATACCTCTTTATTTTTTCGCAGAATTATCGTAAATTGGCCAAGGAGTTCCATCCCGACAAGAATCCCGAGGAAGGTGAACGTTTCAAGGAGATCTCGTTTGCGTACGAAGTTCTCTCGGATCCCGAGAAGCGGCAGGTCTACGACAGATATGGGATAAACGGACTGCAGGAAGGAGCTGATGACGGGGGGGCGGACCTCTTCACAACATTTTTCGGGGGGTTCGGCAGGCGACGGGATGCTGGCATACCAGACATCCAGATGCGGATCAATGTAACCCTGGAAGATGTTTACAACGGAAACAAGGTGGTTCCCGTCGAATTCACCAGGACTCAGATTTGCGGCACTTGCGAAGGCAGAGGAGGAGTGGAGGGCTGCACTCTAAAATGCACGCTTTGCGACGGAAAAGGATCGCAGCCGATATTCCAGTACAGGACCATGCATGTCATTGAGCAGGTAAGCAACAATATTTCATACTTTTGCTATCCAAAAGTTTGCCGCACACTTTTGGTATTTTCAAACTTCGATATTCATAATCAAGCATACAAAATCTGTCACACGCAAAATTTAATCTCGGCATTTATCATCAAGCCAGTTGATGTTGCGCGATCTAAGCAATTAATATAAAAATTATACTCAACAGATAGCTTTCATTTTATCTTATCTTGTTTGATGCCGTTCACATCAAACATCCTTTTATAATAAGAAAACAATTAATGAGCAACGATCATGAGAAATCAGCTATAATAATAATTCCATCAAAAATTAACACTTAAAATTAGAAGCGTAAATAACTATTTTCGCTTTGTAATTTAGTGGATTACAAATCGACTGATGAAAGTATTTCATCTTGTCATGCTTTCGAAAAAAAAAACCTGAAAATTAAGAAAAAACTACTCCTATGAAAGTTTATAAGCGGACCGAACCGGTTTTGCTTGCATATTCTTTGAACGCTAAATAAAAGGTCTCCAAATATCTACTTTTTCTATGAAATGTAAATTGGTAAAATTATCTTTATTTATTTTTTCTACAAAAGGTAAACGATTTTTTGAGTCTTTATATTTTCAATTAGGTGAAAACTTATAAAGAGATTTTTTATTTGTTTCCAACAAAAAGTCATAAATAAATAAATAAACTTTTCAAGGCGGAAGACATTTCTAGGGTGAGGTATGCAAATTTCATCTTCTTTCAATATTGCAAAAATTTACATTCAAGTCTACGAGAAATTACCAAAAAAAAAAAAAAAATAAATAAAAGATATTTTTATCAACTTCAAATAAACGATACAAATACATTTAGTTTGGTTATGTAAATATTTTAAAACGTTTGTCGAAAATCGATAAAGAGCTTCGCGAGAATTATATAGATATACTTCATTAATTTGCCCGACTACATTTCTCTTTATGAAGTAGTGTAGTGGTAGTATGATGGTCTTTGGGAATAGGGTAACAATATTGATTCCGAAATTTTGAATTTCAGTGGGAGTAGTCAATTGTATTAGAGGAAATAACAAAAAAATCCGGCTGCTTCAAAATAAGAAGATGAAGTGAAGGTGAAAGAGAACATTCCTCTGCCTTTTTGTTTTGTCTGAAGGGAGCAATTGGAAGGTTATAGAAAATATCGTGAACACTCTGAAATTCATGCCAAAAATTTATAAATTTTATTTATTTTTATTATATAGAAGAAAAAGCAGACGTGGATGTGGGTAAAGAACATAACATAATAATGATATCACATAACCTGTGACCTCCGCGTTATTAAGACAAATCGATTGACACCTCAGTTGTTAAAATGACTAGTTTGGAAGATATGTGCGGACAATTACATTATCCTCTTTTTTGGCTTCGCCACTGTCAGGTAAAAACAGGTAAAAATATAAATTTTCAAATATTGTCTACAATGTCGATTTTTCTCTATTTATGGGTCTACCTCATTACCCGTTGTTTTATCTTACTATTAAGGCCGTTCTACCCTATCATATTCACAAACGTGAGTTCGCTAAAACTTTGGAATATGTATGACTTGTGTAGTATGTAACGCTAATCTAATCGACCGCATATGCATTGGATGATGGCCGATTACGGCCGATGATGAAATAGATCTTCGTTCTATTTTGCTGTGAGTGACAAACAGGCAGTGCATTCTTGACAGTGAAATTTTTGAAGGCCTTTTCATCTTCAACTCTTAATTCCTTCAGAACTTTCTGCAGCATCTCTGCCAGAATCTCTTTGAAGAAGCCATTTTCGAAACCATAATCTTTTTCGTTTCAATTTATCATTTTGCGTTTTAAAATAGTGGCAGCAACTATTAAAGTAGCTGCTGCAACTATTTTAAGGTTGTTATAACCCATTTTTATAATAAACACTAGTCACGAAAATATCTGACACCTTTATTTCTTCACTTCAGAACTCAAAATGCGATTATATCATGGAGTAAGGTGTAGACGTCCTGCGACTGTACTCACATGATTTTGCTTTCAACGTGGTACATATGAGTCGCATTTATTCCAAAGTTTTAGCGAACTCACCTTTTGTGAATATGATAGTGTAGAACGGCTTTTATATGTATTATGTGGGATGAGAAGTCCTGGATTTTCCACCATCCCAGTTTACATCCACATGTATACATATTAATCGATTTAAAACAATCTATGTCTATGCGAAAGTAAAAAGTGAAGCCCATTTTTGCTTAGTGTAGAAACAATATTTATCCCACAAATATTTTCTTACTTCGATAACTATTAAATATGTTCACTAGAAAAAAGTTCGTTCTCAATAGATTTTAAATATTTCTATATTATATATTTTTTTCAAGCTGCAAAGATATTAAAAATCTATTGAGACTATAAAGGAAAAAAAGTACTAACGGAAGGGTAAAGCATTTTATACCTGAGAAACCCCCTAAATGTTATAACAATATTGCAGAGTCGGCACTTAGGTTATGTTAAAGGTTTACATACACCTAGAAAGTTGAAAATTTTGCACGTTTTTAAAAAATCATATTTTTTATATCAAGGCATTTCGTATTGTGGTTTTATATTTGAATAAAGGGTCTAATACCTTTACTGTGCTTTTGCATATTCCTATTGATGACGTCATCAATTATTTAACCAGAGTTTGATGCGATAATCGAAATTCCCCAACAACGACTGAATCAATTCACATGAAATTTTAGTTACAAACAAAAAATTAAAATATCAAGTACTATGTAGACGTATCAGCTTTTTGAAATTCGCTCCAGTGGTTCTCTTTTCAATCTTTAACACGTTGAGCCCCGCGTCGATCCCAGGGGACCGACACTGAACTTTTCGTTTGGACAGCGTCGGTCACACGAACCGAAACTATCAAAGTTAAAAAATAAATGTGGTAATTTCAATCAAATATGTATATTAAAAATTTTAAACAAAAATATGGTTTGTTTTTGCATGTACATATTACCACGTTGTGACGACTTTTTTAGTCTTTCTGGCTCTTTTCATTTGCTCGCTTGCCGCGGGCTGAATGGAATGCACAGCAATATCGGCGCGGGGCTCAACGTGTTAATGCACATTTTCATTATTTATAGAAGAAGATCAAACCCCTGATTCAATAAAAAATGTCTTGAATGAAAAATAATTGTAGCCTGAGGCCTTTCTGTTTCGTAGATTTTTTGATCTCCAACTTTTTCCAGCAAGGAAATAAATTAAGGAGATGTATTGATAAAAATTAAGATATCAAAGATTCTGGTATGGTTTGGATTGAAAATTTAGAATGAATTAGCTTTAGTGAAGGTCCAAACATATACCTAAATTATATATTGTAAAATTTAAAAGCGCCATATAATGGCGGTCCATCTTTCACTTTTTCCCCAACAAAGCATTGCTAAAGTGGAGTTGACGTTTTTTGCGAAGTACATTATATTCAAGTTTTACATTATTGTCGCTTGCAGGTGAATCGCCCCTGTCCGGCATGCAGTGGACGAGGTCTGCTGATCAAAGAGAAGGACCTCTGTCAGGAGTGCAAGGGCGGACGAATTTTCGAGCAGAAACATTCGGTGGATGTTCACATAGACAAAGGCATGCATCACATGCAAAAGATTCGCTTTTCTTCAGAGGGTAATCAGAACGTGAACGGGGAAAGGGGCGACTTGGTCGTGATACTTATTCAGGAGGACCACGACCTGTTCGAGCGTCGAGGAGTTGATCTTATTATAAGAAACGTAGAAATTAGCCTAACGCAAGCACTTTGCGGGGTAGAGTACATTTTTAAACATTTGGATGGCCGTGATATAGTGATAAAGAGCACACCAGGACAAGTGATAAAGCCAGGAGACGTAAAAGGCGTTCCTGGAGAAGGAATGCCTTACTATAAGAATCCCACTGAGAAGGGAGTTTTATATATTGATTTTAATGTTAAATTTCCTTTGAACAACTTCGCAACTCCAGAGCAAATGCAAAAATTAGAGACGCTCCTTCCGCCTCGCACACCTTTCATCATGCCGACAGGTCCTCAAGTTGAAGAGGTTGACCTTTCTGATTTTGAGCCGCGATCTTCGAACTACAATGGCAACTTCTACGATTCCGATTTTGATGATGAATTCCGCGGCGGAAATGCAACCAGGGTGCAGTGTCATACTCAATAAATTTGACAACTACAAAACGGCAATTGAGTTTATTTTTCCTCTGCTCCTGAAATGTTTTTGTACTGCAAAGCTGACACACGTGATTCTCCTAGGTATTTAAGACGCACTCAGTCTAGACGTACAGAGGAGCAACTCTAGCGCTCAAAACGAACGTCGAAACGTTTCAGACTTAATTGTGATGTAAATTTTTTCATTGTCGCGATTCCGAAACTACTCAGCAAAATCTGAGTAGTTTATATTTACATAGTAGTAGTTTTACTCATGTAAAGTATATCAGGTGTTACTAAATTCACTTGTATAGCACTCTACCCTATGTACTTAAATATGTCTATAAAAACAAAACTACGCACGGATCCAGCTCTACGGAACACCTAAGTATTTTCTCTTGTTTTCGTGGATTTTGAACGACAATTTCTGTAACTCGATAGAATAAGTAATTTATATATTTTCGGTCATAATTTTAATTTTATTTTTTTTCTGGGTTGGATGGTGCGCTAGAGAGGCAAAACGATCTAAATATAGAATAAAAAAGTAGTTTAGTTTTTATTTTCATACCCTATTAAGATTATCCATTGAATGTGCCTTTCCAAAAAAACAGGGTTCAGTCGGACCACCGCGTTGTAGTCCGACAGTTCATTTAGGTTTATGCTGCATTGTTTATGTGCATTAATATGACCTAATTATATTTTGAATTGCTGTAAAACGAGTATCGTCGTAAAACGTGAAGAGCTATGATCCCCAATAACGTTTTTTAACTTTGTAATACATTTTTAAAGGAAAATATACGCCCTTTGGATAAATAAATATAGAGACAAAGCAACGAATGGGAATGAATTTCTTTTTGTTCTTTCATCAGTGCGGTAGAAGCACTGGCTCGATATATGCAACTGAAAAGGGGATTCATGATTTGCCTGCGAACAAGCGACAAGTTTTTAATCTCGAAAAAATATGAGCAGAGTTCATCGGAAAGGGGATTTGAGTCTTTATGTTACAGTTAGATCTTTTAATGGGTGCTTACAGTCCAGGAATAACAGGCATTCAACATAACAGACAGCAAATTTGTTTTAGCTAATTCGATTAATTTTTTGTTCGAAGAGTTCATATTACACTATACACACACATTTTCATCAAACATAGATCGCAACCGTCTTGTAAATGCCATTTCTGATTTCATTTGTTGATACGATGTTTCTTTTCCTTTTCAAAATTACATATTTATATAAATAAAAAAAAAACATATTTGAACTATTAATAGCAAGTTACTAACGAAAACTTTCTTATCTTCATTCGAATGTTAATATAAAACAATCAATTTTAGGTGATTTAACATATCTCAATCTAGGGCCTGATTTCAAGGAAAAATATTTTTAATTAAGTTTAATAATTTCTAAGTGACTATTTGGGAGCCTAACCAAAAGCATTTATCAAAGTGAAAAATAGGCAAAAAATTGTTTTTCCGGTATAAAAGTTTAATAATGTTTAATAGCACTTTTTCATGAAAAATTATAATAAGTCATCGTCAAAGATTAAAAAAAAAATGTATTTTTTTAAATTTATAAAACAAAATTATTGGGTGAAATTAAATGAAATTGTTAGGGGTTGTAAATAAACATTTTAGGATTTTAAGTAACAAAATATATAAAAAAAAATCGGACTTTTGGAAAAATTTTTATGGGAAAATATGCACTAAGAAATGCATATGTACAACATGAGTTGAAGAAGTAACACACATTACTTGGGGAGTAATGTTTCATAAAACTCTATCATTTTCATCCCTCATTGAATGACAATTATACCAAATGCTTTTGTTGATTTGGTCTCATAAGGGATACCTCAATAGATTTCATAAAAACTTGCAAACGCTCTATTCATCAGTTCGGTCAATATTGGAATATTTGTAATCAATATTCATGTTTAAGGTCTGTGCAAAAATTATTACCATGTAGGAAGTTTTCATAATTTCGATATGCCACTTTATAAATAACAGATAGCTAGATTGCTCTTAAGTATTCAGTATCTAAAGTTGAGACGTGAAATCAGTTGTGCTTTATTCACGAAAGGTGCTCTAATGTCATAATGGGCCCTAATCTTCTAATTTCAGAAATAGCCACTAATGGTGTGGAGTGAAGCTTGGAACAGATTGAATTTGGAGTCTCCACACGGATTTTGATAAAACTTTGTAGGAGAGTTAATTTGGAGTTAAAAGTGGAAAATATGCAGAATAAAACTTCCCGAGTTATTTAACTTTGAAACTTCGGAAATTGACATTTTGCCTCCAATTTTTTACATAATTCTTAGAAAATTTCGTTGCATACATAGTGGTTAACATTAGCAGAATGTTTTTAATTTTTCGAATTTCAAACATTTATCTCGATTTTAGTTCTCTATATGTATATGCAATAAACATGCGAGAAAAAATTATTCTTCTACATAAACGTGAACTTGTTCAAAAAAACGATCAAAGCAGCATTTTCTTGGGAATTAAATTTGTGAAAAAAAGTCGTTGAATTTCGTAAAATACGAGTAATAACTTTTATAATATGTGTCCTGCACGATCTTTGGGGTGATATTTTTTTATTAGCACCTACGGTTTTTATTTCAGTGAATTATCACACAGGTCAATACTAAAATTTTTTTCAAAGAATTTGTAATTTCTATTCAATTTCTTCCGTAAACTACAAATTCGTAAATGAAAATGCTCAATCAGCTCAAGAAAAAATGAGTTTAAAAATACAAGAAAAATAGAGTTAAAAAATACAAAAGACGATATTTTGACCACTTATGTAAAATCATTATAAAGTAACGGATTGAGCCAAGAGTTTATAACGTTATTTAAACGATAGCTGAAATCTTAAGCTATTATATAAAAATACTAAAGACCTGAAAATACTTTGAAATGATCCATCAATTTGATTTTTTTCAATAAACCAATTATGTACTTCATACATATTGTATAATAAATGGCGAATAGTGCAAAGACATGAATAATTTGTTCGACAAGATGTTTAAAAAGGCATATTGTGATAGGTGGCATTCGATTTTCATAGATTAGGGTTTAGCCTTTCTTTTAAGCTAATTGTAAGTTACAAGATTTTATGATGAGCCTTTATTTTTTAATGATGATTCAAAAATTGTTAAATTATGGTCTTCAAAATCTATATTATTGCTAGCAACACTACAAAAGCAAACTTTAAGGAGGTTGTGGGTATTTTGTCATTAGTTTGGTACGTGATAAATAATAAAATCATGAAATAAGACGAGTCTCACTAACACGCCAGTCTGGAGCTAAGCCAGCAAAAGTAATAATGACTAAATTAATTTTATAAATTTTGAATGCATGTACTTACAATATACCTACCTCTTTGAAAAGAGGTCTTCATCTAAATAATTATAGGTATAATTCTAAAATTTATATCTTAAATTTGCCTTTGACCACCAGCAAGCATACATACTACAGTTACAGATAGCATTTTTTGAAAAGTGATAAGAATAGAATGCCCATTGATTTTAAAAATGATTAGTAACATAGCTTAATTATTATGAACAATTATGTATAAACAATAATTCAGCTCGCAAATGATTTTTCGTATATTTATATATTAGCTTAAGGAGCAAGCTATCATTTATTTATTTTCAAAATATAGCTTTTGCCAACCACGCTACGCCTTTCTGCATAAATGGAGTTATTGCATTATAATGAATGTTTTAAGTGTGGACCCTTCCTCTGAATGTAATGGCTGATTTAATTGTAACAGGAAGTATGTATTGAATGGGATTGTAAATGAGAAAATAATTATATAATAAGTTCTTCATGATGTAATGAGATAGAAGCTTTTGCCTGAGCAAGTAGACGAGTTTGGGTGTGAATTTAGCTTTTAGAAGAAAAATTAAAGAATCTTATCACAGCGTGCAGTAGGTATGTCTTTTGTTCAATTATCTTAAATATTTTCCCGTGAATGCTCTCATTCGAATTGGTAATTCGGTTTCTGTGACTGCTCAAACCGAAGATGATTCAAACAAAGAAACAAAGGGAATATCGCTGATATTCTTCCAATATGTTTATCAAATGGGTCATGCTTTGAGTAGTGGTTGCAGTACCCAGATGCCGATAAATCCAGCACCCGAGGCGAGCCAAAGTTTCGGCTGGAGCGTGACGTGACGTGACTGCCTGAAAGGTGTAGTCCGTCATCCGATGACCTCTGTTATCACTCAGCAAACACTCGACGTTGGCGATCGCATGCAGCGCCGAAGAGGTCTCCGAGAGCGCGGCGCGGCGTGCCGATCGTGTTCGTTAAAAAGAAAACTACTTGCAAGTGCTTCGCTTCTGCGTCTTATCTTCACTTGGCACTGCACTCGAAGGTCTCTTATCAGGTGCGCCGTTTCCTTCCCAACTCTTTGTGCTTTTCATGGAATTCCCATTTTCTATTTTTGCATGGGCTTCTCTATCTGAACGATCTTTATATCTCAATCGCAAGATTTTACAAAGCGAAAAATATGGATCGTGATCGTTCTTTGGTTAACATTTTGAAAAGATCAATTTGCTCATCTTGCTTTGAATTCTTTGAGCGCAGAGTTGCGGGAATGTAATAAAATACAGAATAGAACATAGGCAGGTTGTTGGTGAGTGCTGTGTGCGCGCGGTATTCACTCAATAGATTTTCCAAAAGCCAAATCTCCACGTCAGGCTTTGAGCTATTTTTATCATCACATTTGGCTAGCTCTGGTTAGCACGGCTAGCGTACAGTGCGCCGTGGTTGGATCATTTTTCCGCCAAGGTGACCAGGTGTTCGCGAACCATTCGTAGTAGCAGAGGACTCTGCCATAAATCCCATAGTGGAAATCGTCTTTTTTCAATTAGCGCAACAAATTGCCTAAAAATGGGGAAAATCGAGAAAACTGGCAACAACAATTCCCGGGGAGCTGCGCTGGAAGGCCGAGGCCAGCAAGCGACGAATCCATTAGATGACTCGTTAAGCTTTGAAAACTAATCAAAGTGGCGAGACCAGCCAAGTGCTTGGAGAAAAGTCACGTTGCACTTATCTCCTCAGAGTCAAAAGTTTATACTTTAACTTGCCTTCCGCGAAAAATAGCTTCAACATATTTGTCACTGTTTTGGCGACCTTTCGGGCTTCCCATTGCCCGTGCGATTTGTGCCAGCGGCGCGCCTCGGCCAACTGAAAACTCAACGGACACATATATCTGTCCGTCTATTTGCCTCTATTGCCTCCACAGCCTCTACGCTAAAAATTTCTATAAGCTTTTCAAATAACGTAGATAAGGAGCCAAGTAGAAATATATTTTGCCAGCCAGCAGCTTCCTCTTCGGGTATTTTGTGGTGTGCTTGGTCAATTGATCAAACCACTGGAGCTATAACTTTTGCTGGTGCAAAGCAGACCTTTCGGGGTTGAGTTGGCCACTGTTGCGCAACACGCCAAGATAATTCTACCGTGGCTAGCAAAACAAGGCAATAATTCCTGGGAAAACTTAATCAACTCATTCAACTTATGTCACTGTTTCTTTGTTAGTGATAATAGCCAATGTTGAATTTGCTGCGACGACTCGACAAACCACCCTGGAATAAATTCTTGGTTTGCTTTGGAGAACCAACATTTTCCGAATGCATAATTGCGGTTTCTATCGAGCTGTGAAGTTATTTCGCTTGTTGCGTCTAGCCTCGCTGGACCAAACTGATTAATATATGTAATTAACATGACTTTTACAAGGCCAGGACTCAAAGAAAAACAAATAAATTAGAACAATTTGACTAACATAAATCTTATAATTAAATTACAAAATTACAATTTTTTATTGGAAACCTACAGTCATTTAGTTAGCAGTTTTATGGGTAATTCAAAAATTCGGATTGGAAATGATTTTTTTTAACAGGAGGCTTAACTTTGCTTGATGATTTTAAAATGAAAATCACTTTTATAATAATCGAAGAAATATTTAATGGAGACCGAAGAGTATGACTTATGATGTAGAAGACTCAAGTTCGAACTTCAAACCTAACAGAACGAATGAAAACCAATGAATATGACACGAAATTTTTGTAGCAGTGTATGGTCTTTTCAAATCGAAGTGAAAATTTTTTTTATTATATTTAGCTCAAAAGAATTTTTAAGCTAAAATTTTGTTTTTCATTGTAAAAATATGTGTGGAAAATATTTTTAAAGAATCATTAACCAATGATAATATTTTTATTTTCTGACGATCACCAGATAGAAAAAATAGTTTCCTGAGAATAAGCCAATTCAATTTGTTTCCGTGCATGACTAAGAATTTGTTTATTGAATCAACTTAAATTTAGCCATATAATTTGAAATTTTTTATTTAAAAGAAGTGAAAAAAAGCGAAGAAATTTATTCTATGCATAGTTATTGCAATCAAAGTATAATTTTCCGATGGAATGCAACACGTATCATTAGGTAATCGCGATCAAAACTACTAGATTTTATACTTGTAAGTAAATGTAAACAAACTTAAGAATGCGCATTAATTTATAATTTCTTCTATGTATACAAGAGGCGATTAACATTTTTTTATAAGTACTTTTTTTTTTAAACTCACACTTTGTTAAATTATATTAAAAAACTCGGTTTTATAATTCAGATCGGTCATGGATCACGTGATCTACGTTAATCTGGTAGAAAAGAATTTAAAGAATCTAGCAATACAAATAAACAAAACGCTGTTTTTATAATAATTACATATTTTCTGTTTTGTACGTTTTTACATAGTGCTAAATAACAATAATAGTTTTGCAAGCGTTTTATAAAACAATGCCAGCTATTCAGTAATTATTTTCAGATTTTAAAACCCATCAAAATATGAACTTTAAGTTTTCTTCAAAAAAGTTGCCATTAGTTAATCCATAAAGAGTTTTGACAGTGCGCAACTGGTTTTGGTTTACTTTGGTTTAATAGTGTAATAATTAGAGGCAGTGAATATTCGTAAATACATATCTATATTGGCTTCGACGAATCTTAGATCATTATTATAAAGAAAATATTTTATTTATATGCTAAAGTACTCCAAAAATCCTGACCATACCAATACCATAAGGAAATGGCTTTATGAAAAATTGTTGAGTAAAGAAAGAAATTATCTGATTAAAAAAGGAAACTGGGGAATTACAAAGTTTTCGTGAATACTTATTATTAAGCTAGAGGGTTTTGATTCATACATATACTCGTATGTAGATTTAACCATTGTACTCTTAAAAATTGTTTGGAACTGAGATTTTATATACCTTTTACAATATTGTCTATGTCAGAAGGTTTAAAAAATTAAACAAATTCAGGAGAATTTTCATGGCTATTGTTTCATGAAATACTAACATCTAAATACTATAATACAATTCCGATACGAGTTAAAATCGATATATTAAGGTTTTTAAGTTGTCCATTATGCATTTACAATATGACTGGCAAACTTTTATCATCTAACATCTACATATCGGCATAATAAAATTCATTAATAGGTAGAAAGTAAAAAGTAAATAGCAATTAATTAACAATTAAAAATCTTCTGTTCCAAAGTTATTTTGAAGTAAGTGCATTCTTAAATAAAACTAAAATTTTTTTTTTATTAGTGTATGTAATTAAAGTATAGATGCTAATTCAATTGAACGATTTTAGGCGTTGTGATTTAATATCTCTCATACTCTTGAATAATCTGGCGATTCATCAGACTCCATCGCTTCCTAGACTGTTTTCGAAAAGAGGGTCTTTGTGATGTTATTAGGCCAGCAGCTGCTTTTCTATTCACGCTTATTTAGAAATAGGTTACTAGTGGCTGCTGTAACGCCAATTCGCGCGCGGAAATGGATCGCGCGCAGGCAAAATGTGACACATTTGCGATAATTCCATGCGCGCGTATCTCGCCGCGCCGATCCCGGTTCCCTGCACTTGCGTCTGGCTCCTCTTGCAATTTAGTTCATTTTTGCTCGAAGCAACTACTTGGTAAGAACTTATTAAGGAAATTGCTGGGGCTTCGTGCTGAAGAGCAAAGAAACTAGTGAGATTGTGTACATACAGGTGAAAATGAGGCGATGTTGGGACAGATGTTTGTGAAGCACCGAGCGCATGATGTTGGTTTGGTTTTGAGGCCGTTGTAATATCAACTCTGAGAGCAAAACATAGCCAAATTGCAAGCCTTCATCAAAATTATACACGGAAAAAACTTTGGATAGCAAAAATCCCCAATCAATTTGCGAACGTTTTCGCCATAAAATCAACAACATATATTGAAAAGGCAGTAGTCCCCTTTAAAAGTAATAATAAAAGGAAATAATGTCAACATTTTACGCTGATCCTTGAATTTAGTTAGAATTTCTGTGTTTTTCACAAATATTACCAAAATAATGCACTGTCCCAAAATCCATCGGAAAATACAGGGATGCCAGAAACGACGCGATATTCCCGACAAATTTTTTTCCGTGTACCCTTAATTACTTGAAGCGAGCTCTTTTTGTCTTAAAAGCACAAATTTTTAAAAATATATCATACAAATAGCACATCTCTAAGTGATAAACCTCTCTATCTTCGTTAAAAATATTCGTGATGAGATCCAATAAGTATCAAAATAAAAATAATTGGCTTAATAAGTTAAAATAAGCAACAAAAAATAAATAAATAAATATATAAAAATAAATAAATAAAATAAATAAATATAAAATTATTTCCGAGATATTTAAGAAATCCAAGCCCTTTTACATTCGATCTTTAAAATATCAGTCTTATCAGATTTTGTGTATAATTTTTACTCGTGGTATAAACTGTTTTGGGCCTCTTAATTTTAACAAACATTTTTGACTAAATTTTACCAAGCAACTGTTCTAAGATACGAACAGGTAAACAGCACGAACGCTCTGAGCTCCTAATATTTCAGATATTCAATAGCAAGATTACGATGAAATCACGCGATTGTGTGCTTTTATCTCCCAAAAGGCACGTAAGACAACAAAACCATATGAATGAGCTCGACTTTTTCATTTATCTTATTCTTATTAAACTTTGAAAATAAAATGCGATAGTATTTAACTGAAATTTATGCATTTAATGTAAAGGTACAAGATATGTAGGTTTTTATATTCTTCCACGATGTTCAAGACAATGTTGGATTCGTTGTGAAACCTTGGATAACCGAAAACTAGTTCCTTAAATTTTCGGTTCACAACAAAGTTTCAAGAAAGTAAATCAATATTTAAGCTTGAAGAACCCCATTTTTAATAAAACAAAAAAATCGGGATTGCTTACAAAAGCATTTATTTCAATTATTTTGCATTCACCATCGAGCAATTAATTATTATCTCTCCTAAGGTTATTGGACTGCGACTTAAGGGGTAATGCTACTTTATGATCACGAAATTGTCGGTAATTTTCTCGAATTTATTTACGAAAAATAACTTAAGTTATTAAAGAACACATGCTTGTACGTGTATTAAGGTACTTAATAATATGGTTCAATATTTAGTGAAGAATGTAAGATGTTTTCAAAATGTTAATTAGAAAAAATGGCGTTGATTTGTAATTTTTTGAACAAATCTATCAAAAATCGGCTGACGAATCATTTAGAATCAATCAATTAAAGAAATATTTTTAAATAATTATTATTAGTCTTAATTACTCAATTCAATTAAGTTTAAGCCTGGTTTAGGATAGGTTTGCGTCCTCTTGGACCAGACTTAACCCAAACTTAGAGTAGGTACATAGACTTGAGAAATATTCAGTCCAAGCTTGATGGATGTTCTTGAAAACCAGCAGTTTTTGTAATTTTTTGACTTATTGACCTGTTTCTTTGGAAAAACTAATTTATTTTCTTTGAATGTTTGAAAGATGGGAATTTTATTATCGCATTAATTTGTATTCATATTAATTTGTATTTTCTATTAAAATTTTAATATTACTAACCGATTATTAAGAACAATTTAATTAGTCGCGAGCAAAATGTGTTAAATCACAGCCATTAGTGCGAATATTCTTCAATCCATTTTTCAGATAAAATTTGTTTTTGCTAATAATAAAACTGAAAAAGTTTGTTTTCCTTCAATGTGTTTACAAAAAAATTATATTTATTTAGCCTATTAACATGACAGTAAGTAATCAATTGGTTGACCAATTTGAAATTTAATTTAACAATTGATGAACTTATTACAGCTCTACACACTAACTTATTTTGTTCAGACTTTGAAATAATTAATAACCAAATTAAAAAGAAGGAAATTGGTTATTTTATGAAAACGACCTGTTTAGCTTTATATAAAAAAAAAACAGCAAGTCCAGAGACTTGGTTTTTTTTAAGAAAATTGAATCCTTCTTACTACATAGATAACAAGTTTTTACATTTGACTCTTTGACTATAAGGGAATAACTAAACTTTTTGATAAAACCATGTTAATAGCTAAATATGTAGAATGGTTGATTACTTAACAGTGGTATAAAGGAGTAAAGTCACACCAATAAACTGCCGGCTTTTATCATTTTTCGCACGGGAACTCTAAATAATAATAAAAGAAAGTTTTATAATAGACTATCCCAAATCACCAAATTCTTTGTGACTGAACTATACGTTTTTAATGCCTGCGTGGAGATCTACAGTTGGCCAATCATTTATTAATGATTGGAGTGATTTACTATTACGTCATAAATTATAAATCTGTCAACCGATTTCAAAGAAAATTTCGCAGATACTCGTACCGGTATTGCCGTTGATAATAGTTCTTTTCTTTTCATTGATACCAGTGAGAAATAATTTCTTTTGTAAAAATTAATAACTGAATTAATAGAGCATGACATAGCACAGTTGGTTCGATGAATTTGATTTTGTAAAATATTTGTTTTTTTAAGATTGTTAGTACTAGTGTTAAGCGAGGAGAAGCATGCGGGACAATTAGTTTCAAAAATATGTAATTTAATTCATAAATATAAAATAAGTTGTTGGAAATCTCACGTCGATTACCTACTCCACAGTAATTTTTTAAGGCGAAAAGAGATATTTTTGTGTTATATGTACATATGTATAGTGATATGACTAATAAGGAAAGAATCATACAAAGACTTCAAATCATAAAGGCCTGATAAGTCCTTAGACCTAGCACCTAATAAAATCTAAAACAGATTTACTATTGCTGCGATTAGAGAATTTATACGAAATTCAAAATCAAGTAAGCAGTAGAACAAACAAACAAACAAGTTCATTTTTGCACGTTTTATATAATGTTAGTAATGATGTTTTATAGAAATTAAATGTCTAACCACGTGAAATAATACAATTAATATTTATATGGCATATTTATGAAAATGAATTTTGCAAATATGTTATCAGAAATTTTAAATTCAAGATGGCTGGCCGGTTATTTTAAATACAGGTGTTCCTAAAGTTAAACGATTAATTGGTTCCGTTTAACTCGAAATCGTGTAAGTTTGAAACTCAGATTTGCTACAAAATGAGAGATTGCGTACCATGTAACTGAAAGCCGTGCAACTTGAAACTAGAAATTCATATAAAAATAGATTTTTCGTTCCTGGTATAAAAACAATGTTTTTAACATTAAATCTTAAATTTTTGAAAGTTTTGTAAAAAAATATTAATATGTACTTATAAACAATGCTTGAATTCTATAGATCAGGAGAACTTCGCTGTTCTAAACAAAAATTACTACGTAAATATTCTATCCCCCTGAATGCATCGAAACTGAAGGAATTCTTTTGGAGTGTACAAGTTTTAATTAAAATAAACTGGTATGTTATTTATTGCTCATTAATGATTAAAAATTAATTGAAAAGAAAAAAATTAATAAATATAATAATAACATTTTAACAATGTCATTATGGTCGGCATGATAACTTATTTATCTATTTATTATTAATATACATACATATGTATTCCAATTACTGCCTGCGCAAAGAAATTACGTTGGTATTCATCACACTTGACATGGCGAATTAACGTAATTTATGTATTAATTCATTAATTATGTACTATGTATATATCGAAGATGTTATGTTAATCCTACGGTTAGGGACCTGAATATTTTCATTTTTCAAGAGCAGGAAGCAAAAGGATTCTGCAGACATTGGTGAATATATGATAAATCCTCATTTATTTTGCTCTTTTCATGAAGATTGGTATGAGACCGTGTAACATCAAATAGCTCGTAACTTGAGAGGACGTAACTTGAAAATCCTGCAACTCAAGTACTGTGTATCTCGAGGGATACCTGTATAATAATATTTTTTTGTGAAAATGGGTATTTGGTGGTTTTTGGGGTCATTGAGTGTAAATATGATGTCAGAATTTTGAAATTGCCGGAAATTTTAAACACGATAGTTATTTGGGTGGGAGGCTTGTATATAAAAAAAAACCAAAAATATTACAACAAATGTTGGAACTGGAACCTATCTTCTTCTAATACACGAACAGGTAAACAGTACAAAAGTTCTGCGCACCTTGCTTCATTTTCAATCGTAGCGAGATTACGATGAAATCGCGCGATTTTGTGTTTGTTATCTTTGAAAAGGCACGTAAGACAAGACCATGGGCGTGAGCTTGCCAACTTAATTCCTCTTACTCTTCTTCAAGATTTACGGAAGAAATTATGCGATATTAGAGGGCTTTTTTAGGAAAGGAAGCAGTGGCTTCCAAAATGGCCAATTAGTAGGAAGTGGCCTTAGCCACACCACACCTGGCCGCGCGATTCCTGGGCTTGTGCGCTCCGAAGAGGTGTAATGTGGGGCGCCGCAGGGCCAGAGGAGAGTACCTCTGTGAATTTTAGTAAAAATATATATTAAAATACATACATATATATTTTGCTTGATATGGCTCTAAATCGTAAGGCAAGTGTGTCACTCTGAGTTGGAGCTTCGGTGGCAAAATATGTGAAAAGCGAAAGATCCACGGGTGAGGGACCATCTTTATCTCGTGCACGGAGGAGTTCTCGTCGTCGGTTGCCGCGCCGCGCCAGCCAGCAGCAGCGCCGTCCGCCGTCGTCGTCGCCGCCACCGCAGCCGCTCCAATAAATTTAGCTTTTTCTGTTTTTCTCTGCTGGGGCTGGGGCTGGGGCTGGCTGGGGCTTCGCTGCCGCTGCCGTCGCCGTTGCTGCTTCTGCTGCTGCTGCTGAGGCCCAGAGCGGCCCGGTGATGTCTGCCGTGCCGCCCGTGCTGTAATGCTGTGCTTTGCACTAAAAGAGCCTGAGCGCCTGGTTCTGGTGTTGGTATGGTTTGGTTTTGGTATTTTCAGTGAATCAATTCCTCAAGCAGTCAGTCATCTGAGAGTCGTCAATGAGTGGAGAGGAAGAGCTGTGGACGGAGACCAAGAAGTAAAATATACGCCAGAGGACGAACAAAAGTTTGTTCTTTTAGCTAAGGGGGAGGAATTCATTCCATTCCCGGTATCTATCAACCTCATTATTTATAAATACCGAAAAAGTGGTGTGTGTCATTGGACAGAAAAGATACTATATTAAAAAAAAAATTTTTTTTTTGGCGCATTTACTGAACGTGTATAAAATCTAGATAAATTTGTCGCGCCGTGTAAAAATCATAAAAATATTTAGCAACATATGATGACCTCAAAGTGTGGTATGAGGGTTGAGTAGGAAATTGATAATTAAACGTGAGCTCCGTGTGCCCTTTTCTGGGACTGTTGGCGCGAGCCTGAAGAGGGCGACACCAACTCACCAAAGTACTTTTGTTATCGCGGTGAATCACAAACCCCAGCCTATGTGAAGTGCATTTTGGGGCTGCAGTGGACCGGACGGCCGCGCCGCCGGAGCGCCTGATTTTTGTGCAGTTCACGTAACAAGTGGAAACTTTAAGTGTGGGAGCAAAGTGCGCACTGCGAAGAAGGAAAATCGGGCAGTGCTTTTGCCAATTGGTCGGAATTCTTTCAATTCCAAAGTGGGGCCTCTGGTCGGTCTCTAGGGTGCCTCTTTAGTCGCTTCGCCCGCACCGAAGAAGAGGGCCCCGTCCGGAGCTTGCTGGGGCGCGATTGCAAAAGAATTTATTCTTTTTTTTTCTTACTTACAAAAAAAAAAGAAGAAAGAAGAAGAACAGACCACACCAACGAGACGACGAGACCATTTCGATCTGCGCAAACTCGCCATGCTCAAACGTTGGTTGGGGGTTCTCTGGTGAAGTTAAAATAATTTCACGGCGGAGTTAAGTCGGTGTGTGAAGAAAGAAAAAAAAAATAAATAATAAAATCTACTTCGAAGCCCGTCTCCCGTCCGTCGTACCGTCGCGCGGTGCAGAGTGCGGAGTTTTTGTTATAAGAGCGTGTGTACTCTGATTATAAATTGCGTTGGTGAGTGTGTTGAAAAAGAATTTTTTTACCCTCTGCGGACGGTATCGCTGTGGTTGTTATCAGCTTCCTCGCAGAGTTTCCGAGCTCAAAAAGTTATTTATTTTTTTTATTTGATTACATACATAACACACATGTTGGAAATGTTTATCCGTATGTGAAAATGAAAAGTTACATGTCTGCCTCTGCAATTCGAACATCAAAAATAGCCAACGCTGCTTGAACCAGGCCCCGCGAGCGCAAGAAGACTTTTTTAAAAGTCTCAAGACGCTGACTAGAGTGGATTCGTGGATTCTTGTGGATGTTCTTAAAGATTGCAAACTCTTGACAAACTGCGCGCGCGGGACACAAACAGATGTTAGTGCATTAGTCGATGATGTGTGGTTTTAAGCATCACCAGCTCGATCGGTACTCACCTTGATTGGGTAATAATTTACCTGTATATTTTTTTAAAGACTATAAACTTATTTTGATACGTAAGCCGGCTGAAAATGAAAGTATTATCATCGTTTACTTTTACGTCCTACACAGTACTTGCACTATCCGCCAAAATTTGAGAAAATTACACGCGTGTCCATATTTTGCTCCTGTGCTAGTGCGTCAACTTCTTGAAGAAGACTCCGAGGACACGGGCCTAAGAAAGAAAAGAAACTTAAGAAGAGGTATTCTGCGGGAGTTCTCTCTTCTTCGCGCTATCTCTGGCGCATCATCGTCCAACTTAAATATCCATCGGTTTCGCTTTCTGGTGCTGCGTGCTTCTGCTGACCGACATTCGCCGTCGTCGACTCGATTGTTACGTCGTGTGAACTGGAGTCTGCGTGAATAACAAGTAGTTAACGAGTAGGTGGAGTTCGCGGAAAGTAAGAAAAAAAAAATCAAAAGTTATAGTGGCCCCGATCGCCTTAAGCACTTATTAAAGAAAGAGAATTTAAATATTGTAAACAAGATCGTCTCTCAGTTTTTTTTAAATAAATTAACTCCCTGGCTGTGCGAGAAGAGTGGCGGACGCCCCTCAATCATGTTAAATTCTTACAAAATCCCCAGCAGAAGACGTCGTCCGCAGCTTCTTATATCATCAAATATCTTGGAATTGCGCTCGATCGCGGGAGGTAAGTCGTGTGAGTTTTGTACGCCTATTGGTGGATTGTTTCATTTTATTTCTGTTTTTCTTTTATATTGTATTTTTTCTTTCGTTGTAATATACGTGCTCTTGGGGCTCCACTAGAATCTGCTCCTCCAACTTGATTTGCTTGCTTCGACTCAGTTTTGTCGAAGACTCTGAAGCTCCCCTCAAAAAGTAGTTGGGGGGACCGTCGTCGCGCAACTGTGACGTCGGCTTCTACGACAGCAGCCAACTCTCGCGGCTGTCGGCGGTGGCGGCTGCAATAATTAACTTTGCTAGATTTTCTTGTTTTTACACGTAACTATGTTTGACCTTGAACTTGATATATTCCAGGTATGGGTGGATGATAGCTGCATTTTTTCTGCTGATGTATGATATTTCATCAGTAAGGTGTAGCTCCCGCTAGCGCTTCGCTGTTCGTGCAGCCGCCACACGCTTCTTGCGGATTGCACGAGCGATGAGGTTTCCGCTGGTCGAGGAGAATCGTCAAGATTGGGTTTTTTCTCTGGGGCGAATGTTGGTCACCAGATTGCGATCCGACCTTGGGCATCTCTCGCAGTAATATTTGAAATTGAACTTGGGCTTGTGGTGATGATAACAATTAGCCGAGCCGAGTGTGAACCGATTGAAGTAGGCGCAGCAAAACAGCGAAGGAGCTGCCGTTCACGACTGCTTCTTTTGCTGCAAGTAGGCTGCATTACATCAGAGCTGTAAAGTATTAATTCGTACCTAATTACACCATTACTTGAAATTTTAATTAGGAATGAATGTTATCAGTTGATGTAATTTTCATTCCAAATAATAAATTATGGAATTATTATTTCTTGTATTTTATATGTATGTAATTGAAAAGTAATTGAAGAGGAATTAAATTGGAATTATGAATCGATTTTAATTCTTTATGTAGTTAGGGCAGTTCGGAAGTAGAGGTTCTGGCTTTCTAATAAACCTTTATGTGTTGATGACATGGTTAGTTGTTCTTCCACCATATCTACTGGATATTATTTGAAAACAAAAAAATTACTAAATATCATGCAATTTATAAACAATTGAGAAATTTAATTTATTTTATAACTATGTTCATTACTGTCTGATAACTGATTGATTGTACAAATCTCTTTATATGACCCACCAGGTGAATCACCAGCTAATCGGGTCAAATTTTGTATTACCCACACGGTCAGGCACTGCTCTCAAGAATGTGTTAATATTGTTTTTTTCCACCCAATATATACTATATACTATGCTATATACTATCACGTCATGTTTTTGCTAAAATTAGGTTTAAAATCTCATTATATTATAATTATTGAAAGTTCAAATTTTATATTTTCCAATCGTATTTTTCTTAAAGCTTGATTGATGGAAATTTTTTTTTATAAACTCATAATCTACACAATAAATATTTAACCCTTTTGCATCGACCAAATTTTTGCGTTGTGATGATAATTATTAATACCTACCTATTATTGAAAACTTCATTGGTAACGAAAAGTTAAGATAATAAACTAAACTTTTCAATTAGTTAACTTCGATTGAGTTCATTGGTACAATAATTAAAGAAAATATAATGTACATAGAAGGAACAATTTATGTTCGATAAGAAAAGTATGAACATCAACAGGTGTCCATGAGCGACATTTCTCATATAGATATATACTTATCTGTATACGGAAACGAAATTGACGCTTAAACATTGCATATACATAATGTAGGTATGTATTTCTATAAAAACAAAAATTTGTTTTTATTTAACCATTTTAGCAGAATCAGTGTTTATCTCAATACACATCTTTTTGTTGGACGTTGATTTTAATAAATCGTACTTTTTCCTTTTCAAAATGTTAATAACTTCAGGATACATTCCAATAGTTGATTTTACTAATTGCTATTAGGTTAGAGGAAATAGTCCAACAAATTGTGAGCAAAATGAAATATAAAAGGAAACAAACATAACAGAAATGTGTACATACTTGTTTATTGTTATTATTGTTATTTTCAGGTAGAAAAGACAAATATATTAATTTTAAACACCTTATACCTACCTAGTCCCAAATAAATTAATTTACATGGACTGTGAGGACTTATAGCTCCACAATTCAATTCTTAGAATGGTTATAACATTACCTTTTGAAAGACAATTTTCAAAATTTAGTGTAATTAACCCAGCAATTTATCTATCTGATTGCTTTTTAATTAAAGGTTCTTAAGTTTTATATCGATATCTGGTAATGAAGAAAATTCACTTATATAAAAAAAAACATTCGAAGCTATTCGTTTTGCAAAAAATAACCTACCAAGATTCATTAAGAGAAAAATATATAAATATTTAAATAAGTATCATGACGTCAGTATTGAAAAAGGAATATTTAAGAAAAAGTTTGCAATGTGACACTTATTAATCAATTTTTCTATCGAACTCAAGAAGTAGAGTTACATTACATTCAGATTTCAGATGCGCCATTTGTAGTTAAGATTAAAAATAGCTTACAAGTTACGTTGCAAAAAGAACTATCATCAGGTCGAAGATCAATCAAATCCAGGTAGACGTTTAGAAGTCATTAAATTAAATTTTGGAGTTTATATCTGAAGAAGAAATATTTTCTGCAATATCACGTGACCCTTGCGTTGCGATGCAATGGTCGGGAAAATCTATTTTTTTACCTTATATTCTTACTCACTCCATGGCTCCATGCCCAGCTTCCGCTAGTGCATTTTCAGAGCGCTTCCTAGAAATCTTAGAAAGCTTTTGCGTCTTGTCGACTGCATGCTTCTGTAACAGCCTCCTTCCCTCTTCGCTTAGTGTTCCTGATTTCTATGAAATAAGGCATTTCTTTAAGGCGAAACATCGCATTCTGATGAGCAAACAAAAGCGCGCCTGCAGAACCCAAGGTACGAACTCCATGGCCACCTCTAGCACACAGTCCCAGTTAGTGTAAGCCGACTCGAACTGCCTATTTTCTATCGGTCCTCAGATGCGATGCGATGTTAAAGGCCATCGCTATATTTGGCCGGACGAATCGACAAATAAAGAGAGTCGCACTTGGTTGGACGGTTGGACGATCGTCTTGAGACTTGTTTTCGCTCTAAAGGTAGTTGTAGAATCAGAAAATTATGCTGCAAAAAATTTGCATAATCTCGAAAAAGACAGAAGCCCGTGTCTTGAAGATTTTCCATGAATCATGTTCTTGTTATGTAACGAGATTTCATGGTCACTGAATAATGACACAGAGAGTACTCGAAACTAGTAATAAGCGCACAAAGATTTCCAAGCACTCTCGATCACATGGTCATCTCTGGCTGCTGTTCGCGCTGAGGACGGCCGAAGATCGCCGCCGTCGCGCCGCCGCGCCGTCGTCGTCGGTATAAAAAGCTCCGCGAAAAGCATCTCATCGCGGAATGGAAGATTTTAAAAACAACCAAAGAGGGCGAAATAAAAAAAAGAACCTCCACCAGGCCAGACCAGACCTCGTCTTGATCGCCGGATTCCCTAGGTTCATTCCGTAGATCAAGAACATGGAACATGCGAACCGATCTCGTCGAGGTTGTCTTAATTTTCGAGAAGCTCCGGAAAGAGAAGATGAAGAAGCACCAGCGATCGTGCGGATCAAAAATTTTCGAAACACATCGAGCGCACGGTAGCCTTGCTGGTTTGCGAAGAAATATCGGTCGCCGTTGGAGTGATTCTGGGTGCCATTGTTTGTCACCTTGTGTGTCTCCTGGGTTTTTGGGTGTCTTACCATTGCAGGCTGTTTACTGTCTGGCTCGAAGAAAAACGTCTTTCAAGACGATCTTAAAAGTTCGGGCGAGGCCTCGGCGAAACAATAAGCGATCTGTACGGATATTACACTTTCTGGAATTTTGATTGTGCAAGCCTGAATTGATGTCACCCTGGCTTTGCGTCAGAGAGAAACTTGGATTGTGGGCGGATGTACGAGCTTCGAATGCCCTTCTTCTGTGTTCCTTAGGATCAAAAGATAAAGTGGACAAACATAAGAATGTCTTTTAAACATTTCTTTAATAAAACCGAGAGTGCAGGGTCGGTTCCACTCTACTCTTTCACAATAAAGGTATGATATTTTAGTCTTATTCTTATATTTCTTTAGGAAGTGAAGCTGGAAATTATCAATTATTAGGTATTGCCCACTACTTTATTCGCCTGGTCACAATATTAGAGACAGATATGTTTTTCTTTTAAATTATTTTAATAATTATCAGTTTATTTAATTTTTCTGAATCATAAAACCATTACTGAGAAATAGCCTGATGATTCAGTCCTAAATACACGAATTGAGTCTCTTGATTTCAAACTTCAGGCATGTCATCGATCAGACATACCATATGCTTAGAGACAAAAACTTCTAAAACTATTATTTTGGTCTCAGTATCGTTTCTATTATGTCTAGGTCACGATTACTATTTAAAAAATAATATCATTTTGGTCTTGTTAAGATTTTATTACATGTAAAAGTGAAATTTTAGAAATATCTAGTATGCTTCTAACTTTTGGACATTGAGAAATTTTTATAAAATATATCCATTATACCCGAACAAATTAATTCGTATGATCTAAATTTATGAATAATTTGATTTTTTTTTTCGTTTTGAGTAACATTATATTTACTTATTTACCAACAATCAATAATTGACTAATTATTGTTATGAAGGTATTATTTAAACACATTTTGTTTACCTTTTTTTTTAAATATTCGATAAAACAAAGTTGACTTACAAAAAAACATTTAATTAAACAAGAATATCTACGCCAGCAGTCAATTTCGCTGAGGGAGGAAAATTATTAATTTTTTTATGTAACTATATTGTGTACAAATGATTTTATAAGATATGTAAGTTTCTCCAGCAAATCATTTTTCGTTTGTTAAAATTATAGAATATCAAGGTACAAATGAACATGTCACAAAAATTTGTTGTTAACATGAACAAATTCTATAGAGGTAGAATTTTTAACATTCTGCATTTTCCTTCCCAAGGACTTTTCCTGTTAAGGAGAATTCCACATCAGAGGAATTTCAATTTAATTTGAAAATATGTAGGTCAAAGCCAGATTAAAGAAGAAAAATTAATGAAATTTATCACGCCACTTAAGAAATATTAAGGTTGATGTTTAAAAAAATTGAAATTAATACAGGATTAGGGAAAGGGGAAATTGCCATGATTCTGATTGGTAATGGTGTAAGCTCACATTTTTAACTTTTATAATTTTAACATCATCTTCGTTTAAATCTTAATGAATAAGATAGCGGCTCGTAGGCTTATTTTATTTTAAACCTTTAAAAGTCAAGTTAGATAATTATATTATCTATTGTATTGCATTTGCTATTGATCATGAATATTCTTGATCTTAAACATCAAAGTAATGTATGTGAGACGTTTTCTTAAAAAGATAAATTGATATTGAAGAAAAGTTGTAGACATGTGTTGTGTAGTGATAGATGAAAATTGCAAATTGTTAGCGTAAAATAGATAGAGTTTGATATAAAAAATGGAGAAGTTATAGTTATATGTATTATATAATTTTATCATTTCCTGGCGTATTCGGTTTTCTTGAACGAATATGCAGTTAATGTTTGTTCTTTTTGGTATACCTAATTATAAAAGTAAATTGGAAGCTAACCTTCAAAACATTTTAACCTACTATCTTGGCAAAATTAGCATTCATAGCTAATACACCTGAATTATGAATAAACAAGATCTTTCACCGCTGAAGTTGAAAGTGGGACATCGAAGAATCTGTTCATAGACAGAAGTTTATTCTAAAACGTATATTGTTCATGTTTTTTAATTTAGTTAATATCTTACTTTGTAATATACATAGTAGTATAGTATTAAAAGGGCAAGTATATTTCATAAGATGATGCTCGAGTTTTTTTTTTCTTTTTGTTTTAAAATAAGCTCAGTAAAATGAATCGTGACCATTTAAGTAGTACCAATTCTTCTTGTCGTTAATCAAGAAGAGTTGTCTCTGTTAATGTCGCAGCTCCCATAAAAATGCGAAAAGCGAGGACTGCAAGGACAAATTCAGAGGCAGCAATTTTACTCCAAAACCGGTCAAGGTGTATTTCACGGTCGGCTTCAAGCCGCAACTCCACCGACATCAACTTGATGCACAATTTACCTTCATCAGTGTCAGGTGGAATTCTTGCCAACCCGTTTGTAACGATGTTTACTACTGGAATAGTAAAGATTGAGCTGTTCGCGCAGCTCAAGACTGTCCCTCGGTCGTCGTCGTTGTCGTTGTCGAGCCCCAGCGGCAGCCTGCGATGCAAGTGCAAGTCGGTTTGGGGCGTCATGACTTCACGAGTGCACTTCCAAAAGAGAAAAATTTGAATCTAGTCAATAACGTGCACTTGCAAAGCCGACTGACTTGCTTGGATTATGGCCTGCGAGTGCGAATGCAGTGGCCTTTGATGCAGCTAGCAGCTCGGCTAAACCTGCTGCAGGTAGAATGCAAAAATTCAATCGGTCATGGTAATTGGGTCTCACATTGCATGCGCCGATTATAAAACGCAGTCAGAAATTGAAGTCAATGTCAGTTCACTTCTTCTCTAAATGGTCACGAATGCGGTCGGTTTTTTGCTGCAATGGCAATTCAAAGGCAATGCCTTGTAAGTCTTAACTGAATGAGTGCACTCCGCGGCTCCTTAAATCTTAAGCGCCGAATTTAAGTCAGCTTAACTAGAAGGTTATTTAGTAATGTCTTAAGATGACTAGTTACAGATTAGAACCATCAGATATGCCTAAAAATTATGTTATGAACTAAACGTAATTCAATCATCAAAACTCTTTTAAAGTAATGTATAACATGTATGGATATGTTGTAAACTAAATAGATGACGTCATCTGTTAAGTTTATTGGGTTGTAAATTTAGTAAAAGATAAATTTTTCTTTCGTATAGATTGAAAATTTGTTTTTTATATATTAGCTCAGTTGTATACAATTTTCAATTAGCACCCTCGATATTAATTTTATTAAATTTGATATTGAAGATTTTCTTTTATTTTTCGGTTCACATACATACAACATCCCCCTTTTTAAACATGAAAAAGTTGAGTTCTTATTACTCTATCCTGTCTGTCCGTCAAAACTCCTTTTCTCGAATGTCTGGATATATAAAGACGAAATTAATATGAAGTACTAAGATCTATGAATATAACTAAAATTGAAAGCCTTATAGTCCTGAAGAAATTCATTTGACTCGTTCAAATTTAACAGATAATTAAAATTATATATCTTATTTCTTACAAGTACAAGATTGTGTTCAGAATATATGTACTATATTAACTATGCAGAAAATACAAGATTTTGTTCTTATCAAGCATTTTTTTTACCTTTGCTAAGTAGCTTGAACAACTCAATATTCGGCATTAAAAAGCTATGAGCGAAAAGAACGTAAACTTTTAAAAAATCTTCGATAAGGACTAAATTCTTTTGTTTTATCAAGAAATAACCTAAAGAGTTCAATGGCTTTTCGATTAATTTTCGTGCAGCAAAATTCACCACTGTCACTAAGCGGGCCTACACACAATCAATTTATTATTGACCAGATAATCATTGAAAAACTTTACCTCTTTCATTCTGGAAAAATAAACTTCAACAAAGCAGATACAGTCATTGAATGTTTATATTGTTAATTCAAATTTTGAAGCGTAAATAACGGTAAAGTAAAGTTAGTTAAAAATTAGTATAAAAGAGAGTTGTTTTGCAGTTGAAATGAATAATAACTATTTATTCAAAAATTATAACTCGATGTTATATCTCTATCAATATCAATGGTTTAAAATGTAGTTTTCCCCTCAAACAGATGAAAGCTGTATTACCTTCTGTTTAAGGGTGCAAAGTCTAAATAATCCCGCGGCTTAGTCCGGCGGCGCACGTGCATTGATTTTTTCAAAGACACCCAAAAATTAGTATGCACCCTGAAGGTATTAAGCATGCGCACGACAAGGAGTTCTTTGGCTGATGGATATTCCGATTTCCGATAGCCTGCCTATTCAAAACTAGTTGACCACACTTGGGCAGAGTGCCCGAGTCGCGCAACCGCAACTATGGCACTTCCGGGGGTTAAAGTTGATAAAAGTTTTGAATAAAAGATTTTCTTGTAACGCCAGCTGTAGACAAGCGCCGCGGTTAGTTGGCTTATAATAAACGTTTGGCGATGCTCCAACAGAAAATAACCTTTCTGGCATGTGGTGGTGTTTGCCGCGGCCGTAGACTGGACGCTCTTCAGAATTTAAAATCATGATCGCTGTAGAAGCCATTGAAGGTTAGACATCTTCGCAACAAGATCCCTCGTTCGAAGCTTTCGTTGCTTTTTTTTCTCAGGTGAGGTAAGTCACTTAAGACGAATTGGACACCCCAAGGATCACTGGGGAGTTTCAATTTGAGTTAATTTTTGGAGGGTATATTAGTTTATAAAGCAACATTACTTAATAATAGTAAGTATAATGAAATTCGTGATCATAATATGGGCATTTCTCCACTAATTGGAATGTTGAAACAGTCCCCTGGTAAGCATTTTGTTATAGTTTAACTGATAAAATTATAATATATATTTTCTTAAATAATTACTTAGCGAGTATATTATCATGTCTGCCTCTTCAATTTGAATAGATTGAAAATGATTTTATGCTAGAGAACTTTCTACGTAAAAATAACAGTCCCCTGTCATTTGTAAAGTCAAAATATTAATTGTGAGATTAGATATTAACGTAATGTCGTTTTTGTTATAGTATTATTTTTGTAACTCCATTAAATCTGACTTTAGAGATATTACTTCAATTAATATAAGTGTTCTGTAGAATTAAGGGGGTAGAACTATGTAGTTAGGATTTTTAAAAAATCGATTTTTTTTTTGCATTTTCTGAAAGTAGAATATTTCAAAAGTATTTTCTGATACTCGTAATTTCAGACAAATCGGACCCTTATTTACGGAGATATATAACTTTGAGCAGAGCAGTCGAGATGTGCACACGTGTATATTTGAAATAGTTGCAATTTCTTGAGTGCGTTTTCTCGAAACCATGTTTTCGAAGTCGGTGATCACTGTAAATTGAGAACGGCTTTGCCGATCGCTTTGAAATTTTTCTCACTTATCCTATACATAATTGTCCTCAAAGGTTTTTTTTTTGGACGATAAGTTTTTTTTATAGCCGAAAATGTGAGTGAAATTTGAGTCGAATACAGAATTTTCACTTTCAATATCCGCCATTTTGTGAAAGTTCAAAATTTCTCAAATTCCTTCGTTCAGATTAAGCTTTACTTATGTCATTAACTAATGATTCCTTTTGTTTTTTTTTTTATTTCCGATGATCCAGTGACGAGCAGCAGTAATCACCGCAAAATACTTTTTTTTACCCCTCCCAGATCTGCTGTATTCCACTTATTTTTAAATATTTTTCAATAAAAAAATTTTTAATATTATCTCTAAATATATATCTTTCATTTGGGAAGACGTTTGTTATTAATTATTTTAATGCTTTGCCAAAAAAAAATCCTAAAAAAGAGCTGTTCTGGGTCTTCCCAACTAGCTCTACCCCTTAAGAAAATTATTTATAATTTGTTTTATTTGTTCAGTTATTGTTCATTGTTGATTTATTCATTCGTACAAATATTACAAAAGTAATAAATAAAAACAAAGACTTTGATTGCTTATATGGAAATATGATTTTTATTTCATATAAACAGTCCCCTGTCGTGATTTTTCATAAAATATGCTATAACTCACAAATTAAGAGGATAATGGGTCTTATGCATAAAAACTGAGCAAATACTCAATCTCAATGTTTATATAGAAAACCCGAGTTTTATCTCACCCAAATTGAGAATGAGCTCCAGTTTTCTATAGAAAAATTAAGATTGAGCATTTTCTCAGTTTTTATGCATAAGAGCCAATGTGTGAGCTTTTTGTAAACAAATATTTTATTTATTAATGCCTTTCATTATATTTATATATTTTCTTAATATTTAACAAAAATATGCTTGGGACAGTTTTATATGGGCCAGTTTCCAATTAGTACAGAAAGAAACGCCCATATAATATTTGTAGGCATTGGTGGGGAGTGTAAAGTTGAATGAATAATATTACTGCATACATAATTTATTCCTAAAACGTTTAGTCAATTATAATTATTATTATTTTATGTACATTTAATACTACAGATATAGTGGTAAGTCTGATCATAATCTGGTTTTTCCTAAATAAATAATTTTTGCATAAATTTAGTATATAGCTTAAAGCAGTTAATTCAAGCTTGGATAAACTTAGTATATGAGTAAATTTTTCGCCTATGCCAATATTAAGGATTGCCAGCATAAACTACATACGTAATCATGCAGGCTTATAGCCTAATACTATGAAACGTGACATCACATACTCGTTGATATATCAATTTTGTTTTTATTGTTTGTTACTAACGGGGAGATATTATTGAGCTTATTTGATAGAAGAAAATATTGCTTTTAGATTAGTTGCGGAATTATTGAAAACAGATAAATATTCCATACCTTCAAAAAAATAAGGCAGCATAATGTCCGACAATTTGCTAAAAGTATTCATGATCATACATTAATTTACTAGTAATAAATACATATTAGTGTAAGAAATACTAAAAAATTGAAAACAGTTGTAAATAAGGAATATTTATTTTGAGAAGATGGGCAAAAGGGCAAAGGAGCCATTTATAAACCCCTCTTCATTAAAGACAAAGGCAAAAGCATGGCAAGACATTTTTTGATTTAATTACTATGCAGTAAAAACTAATCTAACTTTGCACCCATAAAACTTATTTCTATGAAAACTTATTTGCCTTACTTGACAATATGTAATACATTCTATAAAATATTATAATTTTCAGTCATTAATGTTGTATATCTTTTAATTTCGCTTTTCCTTTTAATATAATTCCCCCTTTTTTATATAATTATGTTCAAGTAACTATTAAACTCATTTAAATTTAAAATGTGAATTTTCTCGAAGTGGAATGGAATTTGTTTCCTTATTCATTCGCGTCCAGTATTTTATTCTCTACTCTATTTCCTCTTCGCATTAAACTTAAATTCTTTAAATCCGAATATTGTATCATATGTGTTGAAGAATTGCTTTTTTAGCTTTATGACTTCATTTAATATCTTTTTTTCTGATTTTCTTTGAATATGATACATTTCATTTCTCGTAGCGCTATTGAAGTTGAAAAACTTTTACATCGCATGCCAAATCTTCTTATACTTGAAGAACGGAAGATTGATAGTGTGTTTATTATTGAAATGTTACGAAGGCTGAACGTTAATTTAATATTGTAAACCAGAGGTAAAATCCGTTCAATAGAAGTTAAGGCTTAAGAAAACTCAATTTATTACCTTTAAAGGAACTTACTGAACAATTTAATATAGTATTTGCTTTTATGCAAGTTTTTCTGAAAAGAAATTTGCAAGGAATGTGACAATTTTGCCAACAAGTCTGGCTTCTCAATTTCTGAGTTTAAGAAAGCAGCGAAAAAGGCCAAAAGGGTCTTAATAATAAGAATTAATTAAAGACCCGGATTATTTCAAATATGCGTTTTGATGTCGTATTAATCTAGCTTATGGGGTTTCAACTGATCAAAAATAAAATGATAGGGATACTTTAGCTACTATTAAACTTCTTGCAGGACGAACAGGAACAGCAGTCAGAATTCAGAATATCATCTCGCACCGTTGCAATAAAGTAGGTAATTAGGTACCTGTGAGGATATTTTAATTTCAGGACTTTTGCAACCCCTTTCCACCTGGGCATGTTGCACCTTTTTGGAAAGGTAATTAGATAGGTAACTTAAAAAAATAAGAAGTAGGTATGTTAATAACGTGAATTTCGGAGAAAGGTGGGGCGAAAGGTGAAAAATCGTCAAAAAAAATTAATTTTTTCAACTTCCTGGGGTGATTGTGGCCAAGGGGGTGGGGATAGGGGGGCAGTTTTGAACTTTTTGGAAAGGGCTTCAAAATAGTTATTTTTTGAGATCGGTTTGGGGTCGCTGCGATGCATAGAAGAGAGGATAAAAATACAAGAGCGGTTCCCATATATGTATGTATAAGGCAACATCCTGATTTACGAATCACCCTGTAACTGCCAAACGGTGCAAGATTCCCCCCCACCCATACGATTTTTTGCTTGTCTCGGTCACCCCCTGCAGTACAGACCTCCCACCTCTGAACACCCTGTATAATTCAGGTTAGATAGAAAATCTTGCATTGAATTGAGTTTTAGAAGCTCTCCCGTACATACGTATATTAGAATTTTAAAAATTGTGAAAATTGCATAAAATTGGCGTGATACAATCCATACAAACTTGAAACCTTGAACCAGATGAATTTTTGGAGTAGTTTTATATCAGACTCATCCTTTTTTTTCCCCATCCAGGATAATATTCATAGTTTAAAAATGAAAAAAAGCGACGTCAACGTTACCTGCCCATTGCAGCTTTAAAAATAAGGTGGCTCTATCTTTACCGGGATTGTGTCATTCAAATCTCCCGCATTAAAGCAATTGTTTAATTTTTTTTAATCATAAGGTGACGTGAGTCAAGTTTATCGTCACAACCAATTTTTATGATGAAATAGGAAATTGTTGGTCAAGCACGGGGAAAACGTTTTGATTTCATAGAGTCCATAAAATAAAATTCGGTGAAGGCGCTCAGAGCCATTCCTTGATTCGCCTATCACCAGTGTATGGAAAATTGAGTGGAAAATGCGTTGGCTCTATCAGTAGTGGTATCAGCTTTGATAGACATTATTTTGAAGGGGATAAAGTAGATTTGCCATAGAATTTGAAAATATGTGTTTTATTAATCAATTGCCGGTGCTTTTTGATCATAGGTTGTGTACTTACGTATGTAGATCCGAGAAACGTCTGTCGACTGCAGCAAGAATGGCAGCGATCGGAATAGAGCCGGAAAGACACATCATCAGCAGCATTGCTCAGAAGATGTCTTATGTAACAACCATTAATCTAAGGTCGCAATAGTATTTTCGTTGGGAGTTAACTAATCATTTAGCATAAGCTGAGCGACGATCCGGACTCGGACCCAGCTGGGACCACAGACCGTAGCCCCTGGGCGGCCATTGTGTCGGATCGCGGCGCACCAACACCAGCGATCGCAGCATCATCGCGGGGAACAGAAACAGAAGCAGCAGAAAACAGAGTAAAGTGGCTGCTTGTCCTCTAAGTGTACCACGTCGGACCGCGTGAGCTTTAGCTTTAGCCGTCAAACGAAGTCGTCGAAGAGGTCGGCGCGCGGAGACCTATCTAACCTGGCTCGAATAAACAAGCACCTCCTGCGTCTTGCGTCTTGCGTCTGGCGGCGGGCGTTCGGATCCGCTGCTGGCGGAAAAAACGGGCAGCGCCAAGTGCGCACAGAAAAGCTTCTATGCAGTAAATGGGTTAACGATTGCGCCTTAGATTTTCCATTCCGTAGAAGTTCTACGGAAACTGATGAGTTTTCTCAGCTCTCCGCCTCGCTGGCTTGTTATCAGATCGCCGACGAGGAGACCCTGAACGGCCATTAAATGCAGCCGCTGCGCTAATGCTGCTGCTGCGCTAGAGCTCTGAGATATGCCGCTGCTTTTCTTATTCTAATTACATAATCAAGAAAACGAACAATTTTTGTGTAATTAAACCATCTCATGGCGGGACGTTGCCGCTGTTGTTGCATGCAGTGCACCACCGCCAAGGTCAGTCCGAGTGACATCATCTTAATTACAAATTACCTGGCCGCTTGCAGCTTTTCACAAATCACGGTGCATCTCGCGGTGTGCACAACATGAATTTGAAAATTTCTCTTACGTGATCCGCCGCCATTTAAGACGTTGTCCAGAGGATGATGATGATATTTGTCGGGGATGGAATTCGTGTCAAGACTGCGCACCGAGATCATGTGCTTGCTCCGCCTTTTGTTTGCCTTCTACATATTTTGACCACTTTTCCTTTTTTTTTTGAATATATTTTTTCGCGATCCTCGAATGGAACTCACCACGGACTGCGACTTTGACTGTAAGACGCGTGATGGTCCTCTCAGAGTAAAATTGACGCATTCGAGTGATAGAAATGTCTAATGAAAGATTCCCTCCACGTACGTCTTTATCATTTAATAATTGACTGCAGCTATCGCTTTGCATTCCATGCGCAATCGAACAATTGAAAGAAGTTCGATCGGAAAATGGGGCTTTGTCTGAATGCAACTGGAAGGTGTTATGGTTGATTGGGTTATTTTGGGGTTTTAAATGACCATTAAACCATACCAAACTCCAAAGGCATTTTAAGGACTTTCAGCTATAAATTAATAAAACTCTTTCATTAATAAAAATACGTTGAACAAACGTTTATATGTACATATAAAGTGAACCTACAACACAAAAGCAAAATTTACATTATAGGATAAAAATGGAATATATGCCTCATTTTTTTAAATAAATTAACATATGTATTTTTCGAAATATTAATATAATCCAAAAGAAATATATTTACCTACGTTATACAACTTTATTGCCTACACTATACTGAAAAATAAATAGAAAATCAATATAAAATATTTACCATTAACTGCGGTGCGGTAATGATTCAAACCCACATTTGTCAATTTCAGACATGGTTTCGAAGCACGTGTTAGGGCGTATGTTGTGTAGATTTTCTCCATATTTGAAAAATATGTCGATTTGCTTGACTTAAATTAGGATAAAATCGGAACCAAAAAAAACACAGAAATGAAACTTCACACAATGACAACTAAAGAATTTGTAAATGTAATTAATAGGATAGGTACGTAATTCATATTTATAATACCTTATTTATTTCTGTATGAGCCATGAGTTTGTTAATCCACCCTCGTAGATATGCGAAATAGATGACTGAATGATTATATTGCAGTGAGAATATTTTTATCCTTAGAAATTAAAATAATAATTCGTTATTCGATTGTATTCCCATGAATAGCACAAATACAAAAGAATTTTCTAAAAAATCAACCCTACAACTAAATTCAAAGTTAACTTTCTTCCACATATGTACATACTATTAAAATTAATTGTCAACCTTATCTTTTCCGTGTTTGGTCCAGTTCCCACAGTGTTCTCATTGGTATAATATAATGTAATAATAATATCCTATGTTTATAAGTTTGACATTTTCTTTTATTTTTGTGCATGTTATTATGTTTCTGTTTGACCATAAGCCACGGCACCTTGATTGACGACATGATCAGCCGCCTTTAAAATTCAAACCGCAGCGCTAACGAACTTTTAAGTACATTGGAGACCTCGGTAGCTTAGTTGGTAGTGAACTTGTACTACGATTGAAAACCATTTCAAGAAGGCTCGAGTCCCACCTTAGCCCTGAGCCAGCGCGTTTCTCAGAAAAGTTTGTGGCGATCATTAAGTGACAGGCATGACTCTGCTTAGTCACCTCACCTCCTAACTTTATTATAATAATGGGTATTTCGTACAGCATTTCGTTTATCATAAAAAAACAACAAATTAATATACATATACATATTATAAAACTAAAAACCCGTGCAGTTATTTTTGGATCTACATATTTTTATGTTATCATTTCAATAATAGAATAATAAATTTTCTGAAAACAATGATTTGAAAAAATCTAATATGTAAATACGTAGGTTATAAAAGGGTCACATTATCTGATTAAAATTAAACGAAGGAATAATGTTTATGATAATTTCTAAAAAGCGCGATTTGCAATAATAAATTTGCAAGATGTTTTACTCACTATCAACATATTTATTTATGTAAATAAAATCAAAATTGTTTTCTATCTGTCTGCCACGTTTTCAGAGTACTTATTTTGAAAGAAATCCAAAACTTGTATTTCATTACAGAGCTAAACCCTTCCAATAGATGTGTAGTATTAGGATATTTTAAAATGAGGGATTTAAATTGGTTAATCAAAATTTCTGATATTTCTAGAGAGATTTAATTTGATTATAAATTAATAAATGTTAAATAAATGTTAAATTAAAAATTTTTTTTTTTTCGAGTTTATTGTTAATATCTTAAAAATGCACATATAATTTTAAGGCAATTAACAAGGTAATTATACAAAATTTGTTTGATATCTGTTGCTTTTCGTTTGATTCATTTCTAGTATTATTTTAACATTTTTCTATTTGTGATATTCTTAAAGGGCATTGCTTGCATATTTAAAGTTCAGAAAGAACATAATAGTTGTTTTTTGCAATTTAGACATGAGTTATTAAGCATGAATCCTCAATAATGTTTTCACTGTTGTTTATTGTTTTAGAAAAGAAAAACATGGGCACCTCTATTATTTACTTAAGATTAACTTAATTGATAATATTAGGTATGACTCGACTCGAATGCGGTCTTCTTGGTCAACTTAATATCGAACTTTAAAACATCGAATTTCACCATTAGTAATAAAACATACAAACGTAGTAAAATAAATACAAAGTAAAAAAATAGTAAACACCACCAGTGACTCGCAAAATTTTTGTGGTATTAGGGGTATTAATGAATTTAGAGAAAAAAATATTAATGTTTTAATTATATCTATTTTTTTAAATTCTTAATTGAGAAATTACTTGCCAGAATTACTTGTTATTGAAATTTTAATTGGCTTAGGAATTCTACGAACATTGAGTAAATTTTGGGACCTCTTTGAAACCATAATCTTTGGCGGAAACCAATATGTTTTTATATCCTGATACAATTACAAATAACTTCAGGTATAAAAGTTCAAAAATCGCATCTTTGATTTCAAACCAGAAAATATTTGTGGGTTATTTTATATTTTTATGCCGCACAAGGGAATTCAATTATTTAATGCAGTTCAATATTAATTTCGTTCTTTTATAACATTAAGAAAATTATTTAGCCTGAATTGTTGCGCTTGTTTGACATATTATAGGGTCTCAAATTCTTACAGGTTTTTATTATATCTTAGCCAAAATGAATTAATATTACAGAAAAAGAAAAACACATATTATTATTATAGAGAGGAAATCTAAATGAAAGCTACTTCAAACTACTGTATGCAACAAATTATCGAGTGGTCAAACTACTGCGACTGTACTGTATTTAATACAAGCTTAATGTAATCACTAGGCGGTAATTCTTCGTTAATTAATAGTATAATCTAGATTTTGCACGCAAACAACCCTGTAACTAAGATCTGTTGCGTAAGCGCTCATGGCTGGCTTCTTTCACAAGTGTCCACAGAGGCGGGCAGCATTTGCTAAGCGCAAGCCTCGAATTGCTCATCAAGTGCAAAAGATAAGGACGAGCTTGACTACCACCGCCGTCGCCGTCGCGCAGTTAAAATTTCTGGGACCCTCACCGCAGAGATCATAAGAAGCAATCGCATTTCGTGGCGGCCAGCAGTGATTGCTGAATGCTTATCTCTCTGGGTCAAGATAAGATTTCTAGTCGACGTGATTAAAGTCCCTCCGATTGGAACTTGTCGCCGAATTTAAGAGACAACATTTATGACGAAATATGCGAGCTTTTGTGAAACAGAAAGGAGTCGAATAGTAAAATTTGGTAAATAAATTTAAGCGCTAAAGACCCTGTGTCTAATCAAACCTTGGTCAAAAGAAGCCCAAAGAAGGAATGTTTCCTCAAGAAGTGCCGAGGGAATTCCAATTGTAGTACACATGGTGCCGTTATGGTCTTGCTTAAGACGTTCCCTGCTACCACTTGGCCAGAACAAGAATTTCACTTTCGTTGACCTCTTCTCGTCTCCTCTTTTCACAATGTTCTTAAGACGTCTTCGTGGCGTGGCCATAATCAAGATTCCAGCAGCGTTGTTGCTTATGTCGGCTAGTTCGTGTTCGGAATCATTTGCGGGGCCCAGGAACTCCGGCTAGATGTAGAACTAGCGTATTCTAGATTCGCATGACAGTAGCGTCACTTTCGACTGGAAGCGGCCCTTTACAGAGCCAAAGAAGCCAAGTCATCTTGCGATATGCGCTGCAGCGCAGCGGGCCCATTGTTATTAATCCGGAAAGAACTAGCCGAAGAAAGCGTGTGTCTGCGTCTACCATAAATCCGCGGTGGCCAGTCTTCACGCCGTGTCTCCTCTTCCAGCAGCTTCTTTTGCTCGATTGTAAATTGAGAAAGGGCATTAGCCCCGTTTTTCCTCTCGAATGTATTCACAGACGGGAATTAAATTAAGAACGAATGATGATAACGCTCCCGCGTCGTATGTTGGACCGCATGCTTGAATGAATTTAATCAGGTTCGTTTCAGGGAAAGTTTAATGATTTAACCTGATTCTATAGGCGAGATCTCCGGGTCTAACGTAGCTTTTAGCCTTCCAGTTCTTTTGTCGAAACTCTGCTGACATTTTCGCAGACTTTTTATATTATAAATGTCAGTGGCAGCGGCGGCGCATAAATGATCATCGAAGTCGCTCTGCGCATAAATTTTAAATTCCAAGGAGAGGAGCCTCCAACGCACAGCCTTGCGAACCGAAAAGAAGCGGAATTCGAGAAAGCGCACCGGAGGCACCGCAAAGGTCTCTGCAAGGTAAATGTCAACCAGCTCGCAGCCAATAGATTTTGCGGCCGCCAGTTCGACCAGGTGCTTGGAGATCGCGCTGCGCATGCTCTGCTCGCTTTGGCACCGGCTAAGGTCCCATCGCCAATCAGACGGTTTATTGGGCAAAAAGCGGAAGGGTCGTCACTCGTCAGTCTTTGTTTTTGTCTACGAATGACCTTCCTTTGAGTGATACCGTTATCAGTGGTCAAATAAACTGCTCGGCGGACACCAATCGTTTTTGAATTCTCGAATTCTTTTGGGACATTATTTATAAATTTTGCATTGCTTTGTTCAATTTTACAAAATAACTATAGTTGGGTTTAAACGTTTAACCTAGTGTATATACATAATATAAGTAATGGCATGAAAAAAATATCGATGCATTCGATACTCTTCTATTTAATACTTTTTGTCATATGAATACTATGATAGCGATATTTTTTTCTCGATACTTTTACTCATATCAGAAGGGACGGTTTAGGGTAAGAAAAGTACTTAAGGTTTCATGATTAATAAAGCTTCGTTGTTTCGTACGTAGGAAAATAATACCTTATTAATCGATCCTTTGATTTATCATTCTTCTTATAAACTCCATTCACCTCGGCTTCTTCAGAAAAAAAAGATAACACAAAATTCAATAATGAAAATTTTTGTGAATATTACTCAGAACCTGATATACTCCATAGAATCGCACATTGCAGCTACTTCAGAATTTAAAGATTGAAATACCTATACCTACCAGATCTAGAAAATGCTAATCAAAATTTTCTTGCGTTCATGAATGATATCAAAGAGACGGAAATCAACAAGTATATTTATTTAAATAAATGGATTAGAATGTCGCACATACAATATATAAACTCTCTACTCTAATATCATTTGCGCTATGTCATGTTATTATATTTAGTTGTTCGTTTAGGATACATTTATATGTATATTGTTATGTAAAATCGTGGACTAATTTGTTAAATTACCACAGGAATTATACAAATTAACTTTGATATTTTTTTAAGTCAGACTATGTACTAGCTATACAATAAAGAAAATTCCATTGAAATCGGTTCAACCGATCACATAATCCACGATCAAACACACAAAAAATCGAAAAGATATCCCCAACGAAAATGTTTAAAAAAAAAATCAATTTTCAAACTCAGCTCCTTTATAGCTTTTTTATATGTACGGAGTAGATTATAATAGAAGCATATTTTATAAGCATTAATATACATATTAAAGTTTCAGCCAGAATGAAAATAAAAATTGTATGGGCAGTAAAAAAAATTGGAAGAAGTAAAATAATTTTGAAAGGAGTATTTCAATAAGTACTGGAATGCGTCAAAATTCAATTGGGCAGTAGCACGTAAGCAGTTTTTAAATCATATTAATAATTTTTCAGTTCTAAAACCAAAATAAGTGCTACAAAATATAATTAGAATTAGTAAATTTTTCTGTGGAATCACCCGAGTGGGTAAGATAGTAAGTAGAATCTAGTTTTTGTCTGCTTACCTACCTGATATTGACCGTTCGTGTGATTCTATACTAAAATTTGTAAAACTGTTTGTAAATATTATTAAAAAAATGAATTCTTACTTTAATTTTGTACTTGTCGAACTAAGAAAATAAGCAGCTTGTAACAGTAATACCTTATTTCATCATCAAGCTTCGAACTCAAAATAGCAAAACTTAGATTAAAAAGTGTGAAAAAATTGGAGTACCCGCATTGGACCGGTTTTTATGTTGATGATGTATTCCCAGATTATTAATTTTGAAAGTGAGTAGGTGCTTTAACAATTAAGTAAAACGTGTAATTAGCAAATTTATAACTGAGATATAATCAAATTATTTTGAATTTGCCTCCCTGTGAGCTCTACGGATACAAATTTTTGCTTGTTTTGACATGATTCCATTTGTTGTTATTTATGCTTCTATTTTTATTTCCTTTTGCTGCCATAAATATTCAAATTTCTTCAATTGAATACTAACTATATTTAAGGTCATTTTAACATTGGAAACCGGTATACATCCATAAAAGATTTGCGATATTTTGAAAATTCTTTTATTCATTTAAGGCGTGGATTGGAACCATATAGAAGGAGGATGATTTTGCCTAAAACTTTTAATATTTCAAATTGTCTTTTACATTTAATTAGTTAGTGTAATTTAATTAAATAAATTATATAAGCGAGGGACCTTTTCTATATCCCCTAGGACAGTTTATTGCCCCGCATGGCAAACATTCAATTTAAAACTTATGTCGCCCAAGAAGTGGTGAGTCGAAGAGGATTGGCCTTGTCGTTCGTCAAGCATCATTTGCTGTAAACGGCCATAATTTGCCGAGGACAGATATTAGCTCTTCTCGGGGGCCGCACGAACGCTCAAGAAGTTGAGATGCATTACCATTGAGGCCAATATTTAAAGTTCCACATCAGCTGGTTTCTTTCTATTGCTTCCGCCTCTGGAGCACTTAATTAGTATCTGTATGTGCGTATGATCTCAGTAAAGATTGAGTACCCATACGAGAGCAAGAGGTTTCATTTGTGCAAATGGAAATTTGTTTTCCTCTGTAGGTGGTATGTTCGTTGCATATGCTGCTAGTTAGTATGCATTTCTGGAAATAAGTCATTACTTTTATAAGGTAACCCCGTCGTTTATCTTCAAACATTTTAAGTTTTTCAATATCAGAATATTTATTCATACTAGTGGTCGCCCTATGGTCGAAATTCGACCTACTGGGGTTACTATGAAAAATATGAAAGTACACAGCCTACTATGTGTTTGAAATTGGCACTATCAATAATAAAATTACGACAGTTTTTTAACAGACTACTATGGGTTTGACATAGACAGTATGAACGTAAATAAGAAATTTATTTATTTAAATTTAATGTATTTGTAACACATATTATATATAAATTTTAGCTTTCTGCACTTCTTCTCTACATAAACTTTAACTTATGCCAAATTTCACACTCCTCCTTCCGTCCAATATTCTTAAAAAGGGGTACAACGTTTTCGCTTCACGTATTAATATATAGATTTATTAATCTTAAGTAGGTAAAGTTATCAAATTCGATTTATTTGAAATATCAGAGTTCTTTCACTGCGTTGTCTAAAATTATACGTACGTATATGTGTTCGCATTAGTTTTCAAATACATATTACAATATAATCCATTCAATTATACATATTTCAAAATTTCCCGAATTTTTTCCACATGTTAAACTTTCAAGCCTGTTTGTTAGACCAGGTTACTTTTCTTTGCTGCAGTTAAAATGGTATAAAGCCTTCGATCACAAATCTTAGGATTTTTTCATATGCTTATATATATGTAGATAGTCTTTATGGTTGTTAATTTTATTTTATTTTAAAAATTTATTATTATTTTTCACATAGGAACACGTACGATTTGAAAAGAAATATATAGACTCACAAAATAGGTTTAAAATGACCATATAATCACGTTAAAAACAAAATAAAATTTTACTGTCATATCATATATGTATTTGTGTGTGGGGATAATCCAAAGAGTAAGTATTCTTAGAAGGTTCCATACAATTTTTGGATACGAAAGCCCCGTTGAGTGTTAATTTTATTGCCCATACTAGACAATAATCATGTAGTAAGAGAATCTTATTTCTTGGTAGGATTTATCAAAAAATGGTTCCGCGAGCGCTCCAATATTGTTGGATATAAAAACTAATTTAAGTAATAAAAATATTTTCGCCAAGGAAGGTTTTTTACGACAAATAGTACTGTTCTGCATGTCTTATTGTGCTTCTCTCGCTAAGAGGATAATGGTGTTTTCGATAGAACCTTTTTCAAAAAAAATTTTTAGATTGAAAAATGAAAATATCGTTACATTGGACATTTTTGAAAATTTATTAAAAAATATTAGGATTAGGATGAATCTTAAAAAACATGAAAGTAAAGCTTAAGTATTTAACTGCACTTTTAACATATCAGTTAATTGAAAAGTCTATCAAAATTTGTTCGAAAGGTAAATTTTTGCGTGGGAGTTCGTCTGCTATGTCCCCCAGTTGATTTATTGTAGATATAACTGATTTTATATAATGTAGATAGTTTAATTCAAAACACAATCGAATTTTACTAAACAGGATATAAGTAAGTTAGTGTGTGTCTTACAAAGGAATGAAATTAAAAATTTAGCTAGTGAGTGGGTTGCGGGAGCATCTAGGTTTTTCAGATATTCAGACATTTAAGAAGTTTTGAAAAATGATTGAAATATACCTTTTATTTATATCTCAACCACATTTTCTTGAAATCGATTGTTTTTTATGCAAATTTATGTCAAATTAAATTCATTAGTCTAACGAAGGCGTAAATTTACAATATAAATAAGTATGTATGATGTGAGCATGAACGAATTTGCCCTGAAAATATAAGATTTATTTATAAAATTAAAAAGTGGGATGATATTTAGCGATTGTACCTACCTTATTCGAGTATTCTAATTAAATTTAAACTCCATACTATCATCCGTTTCGCTAAAGTTTTGATTTTACATTTTGTTTTGTACAACTGTTCAAGAGATGAATTTTCCTTTAAAGCGAACGATTATAATAATTTAAGGAAATGACCTTTATTAAAAACCGATCGACCGTAAACGAAGATTTATGCGGTACTGATATAAAAAAGGATGCCTTAAAGGAATCTTTATTTTTGTGTTCGAAACTCTCTTCCCTTCTTTAATATTATATAAATACAGGTCACTTTCATGTATTTTCGTTTTGTACGTTGTATGTGATTACTTAGCAGAACCAAATTATGTAGTCACATACACGTGCAGCCATGCTGTTTGGACTAAGTCGGTGGTTCATTATAAATTTATAAATGGAATCAACACTAAATTTAACTATTACGTTACTTATTAAATTAGTGGACGTAGGCATGGCTTTTGATTAATTATTTTAGATTTAAATGGTTCATGGTATTATATAGGAAAATTGAAATGGTAAATATAAGTGAAATGGGCTCTTTGAGGCTGGTTTTCTTCATTGATGGTCCGAATGCGTCGTCCGCAGCATATCTGCATGCGGTCCATAGAACGGAGGAGGCCCAGATTTTTATCTTCTTTCCTCATAATAGGCGTAGATTGCATGTGCAAATCTTGTCCTTTCTGAGTCCCGCCCGCCGCCGTTGTCGACGTCGACGTCGCTGTCGTCGTGGTCGTCGTGGTCGTCGCCGCCGCCTGGTAACTAAGGTGGGCTGCTCGAGGAGATCTGCACTTCAGTCATCCACCTTGGGAGATAGTTGATTATCGGGACCATGGTGAATCAGAATTTTCTCGTGCCAGAGCACAGGAAGAGTCGATGCCATGATACTTGGTCTATTTTTGTACCGTCTCATAAATACCATTGTGAAGTCGCCTGTTAGATTGAGTTCTTTGGCGTGTTTCAAGAAAAGTATCTGCTCCGCTGCTGGCCTCTATTGTGGTGCGCGGTGTGGTTGTGTAAAAAACAAAGAAGTAAAAGTGTTGCTCGGCGTCATCGTCGTCATCATCCACAAGGAGTGCGAGCTCCTCGGGTTTGATGTACGTTGGACGGGGGCGCTTTTTGGGTTGGTGGAGAGCCCGAAGAATCGGAGCCCCCCGAGGTGGCTCGCTGGCTGACTACTGCGCGTGTCTCTCTCTTCTTTGGGGCTCCGTGCTACTTCAAAGAATGGCATATTTCCTCATTTGCTGATTTAACCAAATTAGTGAAAGTCAGACTGGTGAAGTTTATTCTCTCCCCGCAGCCATCCGGCCTTTCAGTTTGGGGGATGTTGAAAAAAGTTTTTCAACTGTTGGCGGTTGTTCGGTACCCGCGACGCTAGCGCTCTTTATAAGACGTCGACAACGACGACGACAAAGACGACGACCGCCGTGCCGTTGCCGCTGCCGCCGCCGTCGTCGGCCTTGTCGCGCCCGCCTGGTTAAAATCTTGTTTCTTTATTCGCGCCGCCACCGTTTTCCTCATATACGTGTCCGTTTTTGTTCTTCGACTGCAAAGTGATTTTGACACATTTAACCAAATTGGCAGCCATCCAGAGCTAAATGTTTTCCCTGGGGAGCACGACTACGACTCGTTTCTGCGGGAAAGGTGAGTGTGGCAATAAAACGTGTGTCGCTCTTCTGCCATTGGACTTCCGCAGTGCTCGAGCGACAAAGTCGAGTTTCTTAATGTTAAATCCACTTGTAAGACCACTGATGACGACAGTGGCGGCGATTATCCGCGGCCCCCGACGTCCTTTGTTCGCCTCTTCCTAGCCCCCAGAGTGGGATTTAGCTCATCCTGGACTATTCCCATCCGTCCAAGTCAATTCTCCTTTCAGTCCAGGACGCGACTCAACCCTTTTCCGAGGTGCATAAGAACACCCGCCCTTCCACCGCGGCTAGAATGCTAGAAAACGATGGCGCCCGATGACCTCGACTCATGGTCAAGCGCTGCCGTAGGATGTGAAAAACAAAAAAAAAGGCATATGGCATATGTGTCATAGGTGCACGCGGGCCGTCACAATCGGCCGCACGTCTTCTGGCCAATTCCACTTCGAAAGGTGTAAGTCCAACGTGATAATGCTGCAAATTGAGCGGCTCCATTGCGGAGTCGCTGCCTGAAATATTTGAACGCGTTCAGATAAGCTCGCGGCGATAATTGCGGCAAATGTGCCCAAAACTGCAATTAGACACGTTCCGGATTTACATTACAACGGCGAACTGGCGTGCTTCGTGTCAACCAGCTGCCCCTCACGTTTCACGATATGAAAGTGGTTCTTTGAAATTTTATTTATCTACCAATTTTTCAGATTTCTAGAATTCCACCCACCCATTCTTAGGACCTCAGTTAGCTCAAATAACTCAATGTCAGTAAAAATTTTGGGATCCAATCAACATGTTGAAATACGTATCAACTATTAAATCCGTGCGGTATAAAACCGATGAATTTTTCTTTAAAAAAATAGAACCACCTCTAAAGGTCAGAAGCCCTAAAAAATGCATAAAATAATATTCACTTTGGCATTTCCCTTGTTACTCAATATAAAACTGACGGTCGATGATATTTTCAGTGAAACTTATATCAGTCAAATTTTTTAGGGCTTTTGACCTTTTGAAGACGTTTCTATTTTTTAAAGATAGTTTGTATTTCGCACCTTTTATAATCCATCAAATCTTAACCAAATTTATATGGGAGGTATACAAGAATAATAAAAATTATTTACAAAATGGTGGAAATATTGCGTAGCATACATAGAAAAAAGCCGAACTTAAAAACCCCCTGATTTTTTCGGTCGGTTAAAAAAAATAGCGTTTTAATTTAAATTGCTTAATATAAAGTCAACACTTACAAGAAGGTACCACAGTCTAACAGCTTAAATATACTACTTAGGGAAATGTTTCTTAGTTTTGTAAAAACATATCACATCATTATTATTAAAAATATATAATAGTATGGAAGTTGAGCTTCTTGATATACAATTATTTGAAATTATAAAATAATACTGTTGACAAATTTTATTGTATTATTTTTTATTATTTTTTATTTTATTTAAAATAACAAACCAATAGTTTCAAAAGTATCATGACAAGATAGTAATGGCATGGCGCCTCTAGTGACATAAATTTTCACTTAAATACATATAGCAGTGCGACATTTGTTCAGAATTTGTTGTATATACTTAGTATAAATTATAAGCAAGCTTACTTTGGTTCTTGTAAGTTCAATAGTTTTTGAAATACAACCAGAATAGAAATCATTTAAAATTTACTCTCTTTAATAAATTTCGAAAATAGTGAAATAATAAACTTAAATTTTTTTTTGTGTAGTGAAATGTCTTCTTTTACGAACAAACGCCAAAAAAGCTTTACTTCTGAACTGCTCTTTGGTGATAAACAGATTAAACAAACTTTAATTTCTTTATCAATCACAATAATTAAATTTATAAAAATTGCTGACCGTTCACTTTTAACATGTGACCGTATTCCTGGAAAAGATAAAATCAAAAAAAAAAAAAAATATTGTCTTAGAAGCTACGTTGTCTTATTTTGAGAAATGATAGTTTAAGAACTGCTTTAAAAATTAAAACTGAATAGGAACAAATGTTACACATATTCATTTTACAGTTCCGGTTTTTTAGAAATGTCCTCTCTTATTCCGCCTTTAGTTTTATTAAAAATTAAAATTGTCTATTTTAAAGTCAAATAAAACATGTTACATTACGGATCTCGGTTTGATCTGATCGAATTTCATAATTTAATGAATTAGAAAATATCTAAAAATATGTAAAGAACCAGAAAATAGAAAATATGTTTAAGATATCTAATTTTACGTAAGAGTCATCAGCCAATGGATCACGCAATTGTCCGCAATTGAGCGATTTAAGCTAAAACTACATTACAATTATTTCACAATTTAGCAGAAAATTAAAGCAGGGACGGTTCAAAATTATATCAAAATAAGAGCGAAAGAATAGGTTCATAAACTTTTTAAGTATAACTAATAACTTAGTTTCGTTTATTGTAGTTGAATTGCATGTAATTATTCTTATAAGAAATTTTGCATGCCATTTAACTTAAACAGACGAAACAAAACAATTCGTTTCATTTCTCATAATAAGCCGTGAACTTAAAAATTATACATTAGCAGGATTGAAACAAACTCAAATATTACACTGAGTTAAAAAGTAGAGTGAAATTTGTATGCAATGTTTTTATAGTAAGAAGTTTTAAATATGATTATAAGTTGATTTTGGATCATCAAGTATGTATTTTATACACATTTGAAATTGTTATGAGGATAAATTGAACTAAATTAGCACCTTTAATAAATCTCATTTAAATTACTTTAATCATATTTCATTTTAGAGCACTTACTTCTCCTTCTGTACATATATCAAACTAAATTATAAAATATACATTTTAGTCAGTTCAGTTTCTCTAGATCGTTTAGAAATTCATGTATGCAAATAATAAACGTTTTTCAAAGAAAAAAAATACTACAAATGTTTGAATTTTGTGTTTTGCTTTTTGGATCCATGTATGATACATATAACATTTTTTTTTTGAATATTTGCAAAATATGGCAGGGCGATTAAGCAAAATTGCATTTGTTACTTTCACATTAAATACAACAACAACAAAATAATAATAATAATCTATATATTAATACGTGAAAGGAAAACTTTGTACCCCTTTTTAAGCGTATTGGACGGACGGTGGAGTGTGAGATTTGGCATAGTTAAAGTTTATATAGAGGAGAAGTGCAGAAAGCTAAAATTTATATATAATATGTGTTACAAATACATTAAATTAAATTAAATAAATTCATTTTTACGTTCATACTGTCTATGTCAAACGCATAGTAGTCTGTGGTCAAACTGTCGTAATTTTATTATTTCAAATACATAGCACCCCAGTAGGTCGAATTTCGACTACAGGGCGACCACTAGTTACAATAAAAAGGTAAAGATTATACAGATCTCAAATTTCGCATTGAATTGGATTTTATAAAGTGATCCCCAAAGATCCCCAAAGCTAATAGACGCATTCAGGGAAGTTCATGGTTTGTTCAAATTGTTCACTTAATCATTATTTATTGCTCGTGTTATTATTATTCATAATTTAGCATTTAAAGGCCTGACTTGAGTTCGACAAAAATTGTAAGTTGCTTAAAGCCATGAAACCGAATGGGAGAAAGTAGATTTTATGTCACGTAGCATAGATGTGCCGAATTGTTCAAGAACGAGGGACACCACATGCATTATTAAAGAAATTTCAATACTGTCCTATTGTTTTGTACATGAGTTTTTCGGACTTCACTATATGAATTTTTCAATTAACAAGTAACTAGCAAAGGTTTGACTTTATATCTTAAAACTTCGCTAAAGAATAAATAAATAAAAATAATAATTCAAAATGGTAAGATCAATGGCTGTAGATTTAAAAGAAATATTTGACGGTTGCATAAAATATTAAAAAAAAAAATCAACTCCCCACTCTAGTTCAAAGATTCAAAAATCATTCGAGTGCATCCAAATTTTTGTTCCATCCCGTATATTCGATTGGATTTAGCTCTAAATGTCCAACTAAAAGTCCACTTTTTTAACATATCATTTTAGCAATTCTTCTCTAATTAAATCTTATCGTACAGACAGCCTTCATTTGAATTTTTTTTAAAAGTAGGCTTATACTACTTTCAAAAATAACGACTCAAATATTGTTTTTTACGAACAGTCGTTTTCAGACTACTTTTCGAGTTCTGCTCAGATCAGAAGTTAGTGGGAGTAGGACCAGACGGCAATGCACCTGCGTGCAGTTCGTCTGAGGAAGATTGTTCCACGACACGCAATTTAGCGCTTTCTGTCCGTCCTAATTTACTATGCGTGGGGGGAAGTGCAAAACAAAGCTAAAAGCATAAAGTCGTAATTAATAGATGCGCGCATTCTGTCCTGGACTGGACGCTCAAGAATGCATTTATTGTTTGCAGTTTTGAAGCGCGCTAGCCACGGCTCGACAGGTACAGACCACAGCGCAGCAGCGTTAAATTAAGAATTCTTGGGCGGCTAGTTGCAGTATAAGAAAAAAAGAAAATATATATATGTATGGGGAAAAATAAAAAAATATTTCAGCAAAAACGAACTCGATGAAAATGACTTTGTCGACTGAGATGACTCGAAGGCTATCTGAGCGATTGATCTCAAAGCCAATCGCACTGCGCTGCAATTTCCAAGTCAATTAGAAAATCTGGAGATGCAGCCGGTGCAGTTTAGTTGCGCTCTGTGGACGTGAGGCTTTGACGAAATAATTTTGCTATGAGGCTTGCATCAAAAGCGCGCCCGTCGGCGGTCAGTGAGGCCGGCCCGGTGCCCAAGGTTGGGCTTAGCGCTCCGTTCTTTCTGGGCGCTGCTGCATGCAACTTCTACTTCTACTCGATCATCTAAAAATTTATTGGGAATTACGCGTGATTTTCCGCGCAGTTGAGCTGCAACAACGTCCGGCGGCGGCCGATGCGGTGCGGGGGAATCGGGTGCCCTCCCCGGGCGTCCCCGCGAGCTTTTGGCCGCACATTGAGCCTGCAGATAAGATGGAGATGGTCGCGGTACGGTGCAAATTTTCTTTAAGGTTGCCGTGCGAAGCCCGCGCTCGAAGCCGCTCCGCCCCGCTTTTGAGTGGCCCCAGAAGCAAAAATTAAGTGCCCGATAGCGGCAATGGTCCCAATAAGACCGCGCGGCCATTGAGCTAAAACGGGCCGAGGTCGAGCTGGAAGAATACACCCGTCTAGCTTTGCGCGCCGCTGCTTTTATAGATACCGCGCCGCGCGTCGCCGTGGCGATCGCGGTGACGTATCCCTCTTCTGACGTCGCGATTCTTCAATAAATTTTTTATTTGCGCTTGATCAATGTCAGGTACGGCCGTAGTTTGTGCCAACGGGCTTTTTTTCAGTTTCAATAGCACAGGTGCTCGTGACTCACGGTCGCATTTTCTCGTTGGCAAGGGAGGCAACTTTTCGATTAACAATGGTCCCTAGAGGCTAGAGCTTCACTCGAAAAGATAGCGAAATTCCTTCTTCTATTTGGAATTCCTCCCAGTATTTTGCCTATTTTAAGAAAATTCTAAGATAACACATATTACGTAATTGATTACGTAATTATTATTTACTGAATTTAAATCTTTCCGCATAAAGAATTCAAAAACAAAGCCCTTTCTAGTACCTATTAAAACTATAACTTCTTATTTCTATTCCCCCATAATTTCTAAGTCATCAAACACGCTTCTTCTTAAACATGATGTCGAATCAAAAGTATTAAAAGTATTATCAAATTAAAAATACAGGTACAAAAAGTACCCATACTGCGCTCATGGTAATGGTGGCTAATGGTGCTAATTTACCCATTTGTGAATTGTGCTAATATATTTTCTTGTACGACGAACAGACGGATAATAAAGCACTGTAAGTTCGTACATTTAAATAGGAAGACACACCAAAAATTGTATAATTTTTAATTATTATGTTAATCAGTAATGTTCACTTTGGACTTGGTGGAAATTGATTTTTAAAAAAACGGCGTTAATTTGAACTTTTTTTTCTTGTTTTCTCGAAAAATATTTACCGAAAATCATTTATAAAATCTATAAAAATCAAGTTATCAAAAAAATCCTACGACGTTCTCTAGATTTTGGAATATATTTTAAGAAACTTTTTGGTTTTTTGTTGCAGATTAAAAATTGTGACCTGTAGCGGTACGCCCATGTTGAAAGTACGAAATTTTTTGTTTTCCTTGCTGTGCCGCCATTTTGTATCGTAAAATTAAAATAAAATATGTATTTTGTAGTTAAAGACTAGTACTTTCATATGCATAAAACCCCATATCTCTATCTATTTCCTATCGTTCGTTATATGTTTTCCAAAATCACGTAAAATTAAGTGAACACAATATGATATTACCCCTTAATATATAAGATTAATCAAATTCAATTGCGTTTTCTTATGCTTCAATTTTATCTGCTGTGGTTCATTTCGACCACCTTTTTGCTATTACATATTTATCATTAATTAGTAATTAATCTCATTGGGTTGCAAAGGATTTTGTTAAGAATTTTTAAACAAATTGGAAAAAACATTTTAAACAGAAAAGGAAATTGCAATTTATAACATTAAAAAAGACAAAACACTGAAATAAATATAAGGCGTTTAACTCTTATAATTGGCTTTTTCCAACTCAGTATATCTCTCTTTCTCTTTATATACTCGTAATTCGGTACTGCAATTATTTTATTTTTGGAATCTTTTCACTATGTGCACCAAAGGCTATTCCTGTTTAAACGTCCATAACCATCAGCAGCTTCACCAAATTCGTGGTAAAGAGTTTTACTGTGGATTCTAAGAAAGTACTTAGTTTAGTAAACTTTTGCGGTCTAGTTTGGAATATTTAAAAACGCTTTTGCGAAAACAGCAGATGAAATTCCAATAAAAGTATTGCGTGCCACAATAATACAAGACTATAACCGAAGTGTTTTCGGGGTTTGTTGAAGTCGAATGTAATTTTAGTAGATGTCTATGTCTAAATTTTAATAGGTATAAAAAGTACATACTTTGCTTTTATAACATTTGGGTCCAAACTTATGGCTACACCATCATGTGTGTTGTAGTACAGTGCAACCGCTAGTGCTCTTCGACTTGCATTTGACTGATTTTTTTTTATTTTATCAGTTCCGAGTTACGAACTTCAACTACAAGAAATGTCGTTTCCTCCGATTGAGTATAAAGGTCAATTTTAAAAGTGGTAAAGCACACATCTACAGGTGAGCATATGTATTCACTTTTCTCACCTGTAATTTTCTGCTTTTTACTAGTTTACCCATCATTTAGGAAGTAAGTTTTTACGATTTTCTCGATTCTCGAAAATGCCTGGAATTTATACCGAGGGCAGATTCAGATTTACAATTTACCCATTCGTAACTTAATCATTCACCTGTCCCCCGGAACACCCAAAGAAGTTTCCTCACTTTGTGGCGGGCGAGTTGCTGCATTGGACCACAGGCCGCACCAAGTCTTAAAGACTCTGGAGTCGGTGTGTTCGAAAAGCGGCGATGTTTGCACTCGAAGGGCTTCAGCCCCGTCCGGAATGGGGCGCAGGGCCCCACTCAGCCCCACGCGGCCCACCGCCACTACGCCATGCACAGGCAGAAGGTCATGCAGACAGTTCGAGGCGAGTCGCATGGAGTCGCATGGATTGGCTGGTGGCGGGTTGTTTGGTGGTAAAAGCGGCATTAACGTGTCATCGCTGTTCTATTTTGGTCCGGGGCGAGCGGGGGCGGAAGGAGCTCCTTTGGATGTTCAAGGCGAACAATATTCGATGACTGCCCCCGCCCCGGGCCGCCCCGCCCCGCCCCGGCCCGTGCATGTGTGCTCCTGCGGGCGAACGTGGACGTGTCGTGCACACTTCTTTTGGTCCACCGATGCTGCGTCCCCCGGCTTTGTCCCGGGATGAGCGGCGGAGGAGCTACAGTTGGGGCGCACAAAGCTTCCACGTGCTCATACCTTCCATTTTGCATGCAAATTTCTCTGCACAAGCGAAATTTTGTTGCAGATGAAGTTTTTGACCTCTTTGAAGGTGCTAAACAATGTATGGCAATCACTAACGATTTTGTTTTTTACCTGGAAAGAGCTTCCCATCTATAACTCCTGATTAAATAGGAATAAAAGGAATCAAGTCGATTTCCGACTTTCAAATCTCTGATCAAGAGCTAAACTATCTTAATTAGGGTCACTAACTGCGGCTGTATTAAGGAACTTGAATAGTATACTTCATTTTTTCACCATTGTTCTAATAAGGAATACCTCAATCAATTTTGATGAAATTTACTTATATTGTAAAGCTGGTTCCTCTTATACCCCAATGGACTTTTTCAATGAACTTCAATTTTACAGAAAATAAGAAATATAATTAAATTATATAGAGTATGTATAGCTAAAATTCTGATGGATTCGACTCCAAAAGCTAAGAATCCGTAGACCAGCGCAGCGGTAGGGCACTCGCTTATAGTACAGCATTTCTTTCTCTATTCATGTTTTTTTTTATTCATTATTATATAAAAGTTATGTGAACTCCACGATGATCTTTCGTGATGATGTCATTATTCTCTATAGCAATGCCTGACAATATTTAATAGTAGTAGTTATTTCACCTTCCATATATTGAAATAAGGATCTTACTAAATTTTATAATGCACTCAAGTTCTGAGGTTCATAAGTTATTGACACCGAAGAATCTCTGCCTGCGGAGTAGAGTAAGTTTTTTGCTGTAAACAGCCAACCTAATGAAAACCAGGGGTATATTATAGACGTTTTTTCCATAAATTAATTTAGCATTTTTAACGAAAAAGGGCTTCTTGCTTTCTCTCTTTTCCAGAGTCTTAAATAGATAAAAAATCATCCAACACGTTTGTAAGCCAAACTCATTTTAAATTAATTCCAAGTCTTAAAATTCGTTTTTTTTTATGTTACTTCATAGTAGCAAGTGCGTTTCATGGCACTGGATTGGCCTCAAAACAAAAATTAAAATTATAAATATTTGGAGTTGGATTTACATACAACAAAGCAACAAAAAAAAGTATTTCTATTCCATAGACACTTCATCACTTGAGTTGCGATATATTCTTTATTTTTTTCTGCTAGTCTTAGACTTTAAGGCGAATCAAATTTACAATATTATATAATCTCATCAGAATAGATTGAGAACAGTGTATTTCCCTTGTAAGTATTAAATAGAAATAGAATATATGTATTTTCGTTCGTTTTCGTTTTCAGTATACACTTGACAATTCTAGCTTTTAACTATTTCGCAGATGGTGGTATAAATCCGTTATTTAATCAATTTTTAAGAATAGCATAAAGTTTATTGAAAATATTATAAATTCTGAGTTAAGAAGTAGATTCTGTTTTCATTTTGCAAATTAATTTTTTTTTTACAAAAAGCTGGTGAAGAGCTAGGCTCATCAAGCTTAGTTCATATTTTCGTATGTAGGTCAAGGCCATCTCAAATTTGGCTCTAACCTAGTTAAATTTTACCATAGCTCAAGTCTTGCTAAGTAAATCCAAGCTTCTTCGTTGAAATCTATTTCAAGGCTGACTTTAGGTTAATTTAAGTCCTTCAACATCACGATTTCTAAAGGGTGTTCTTCTGTTGGGAACAAGATTTTTTCTATACATTCATCAAAATTAACTCTTTTACTCAAAAAGAGGGTTTGAAATGTGAAGAAAAATCAGAACGTTTCAATATAAGGAATTTCAATCAAAATAAATACGTAAAATTGGAAATTCCAAACAGCGGATATTATAATTGAACTTGGTTTGTATATCATTATTAAACTAATTGATAAAAAGGTTATTTCTGATATTTCAGTTCTATAATCCTATAACATAAGTAAAATTATGTACATAACAAAGTCTAATTCACGGGTCAATTTGAGCGGTAAAAGTAGTATGTACAATATTAAATCTGTAATTGGTATCAAAATTTGTTTGTTTAATTTAAGAATTATTAATTTTTCTATTGGGATTGCACAATTTATTTGAAATTGTCTGCTGGCGGTGGCTCAGTGGAGTCGTTAATAGTTAAGTTTAATTTAGCTCCGACTTTCTTTGTTCTTCTTTTATATTTTCAAGAAATTATACTTACCATTATGTATTTATTATGTGCAATATAAGTTAAATTAGTACAAAGTTAGTTCTTCTATTTTTTTTATGCAATTTAAAAATGCTCAACAACATGATTAATTGAAAAGTCTCATCCTAGCAACCGTCAAACGTGTTGTTGCTTGCTTGAAAATAATCGTAGGAGTTTTTGTTTGCGCGGTTCAAACTTTTTCGTGCAAAGTGCACTATTTATTGGGGTTGTCAGAAATAGCACTTTATACTCCAGGGAAGAATCTTCAACCGAGCAGCACTGTAAAATGCGATCAGCAGCCTGCACTCGCCTCGTAATATTACAATCGGGCTTGACAGGAATCGCAGTTTGCCATCTGCAAGTCCTTCAAAATTCATTTGTTTCGATTGGAGCATTCAAGCTCCACTAGACCTCAAGAGCACAGCTTAGAAGTCTTACAAGCTCTTACAAATTTATCTATTATATGTATATCGTCGCCTTGACTTAAACGGCATAATTCTTTGCAGATCAACAACTCGTTAGTCACTAAAGAAAGAAAAAAGTTGAAGAAAATCCAACGAACATGGATGTTCCATCGATGGTGCAACGTTCTGGTGATACCCTGATCGTGCGCAGTGTGGTGAGCGGTGACCAGATTTACCTGGATCAAGAAACTGGGAAAGTGATTAAATCAAAGTCTGCGTCTCGACCCGATCGATTCCAATCTGGAATGGGCCTAGAAGGTTTACAAGGCGAAATGGGAGACGACATGGAAAACCAGGTCGGACCAAAAGACGAGGGACTTCCACAATGCAAGATAAAACGAAATTACTCTTGCAACTCATGCACCTTTTTCACACAAAATCCCAGGTACTTTCTAACACATTTGAGAGACGTGCACGGCGAAAAAATTGTGATTAATGAGTGCAAATTATGCCTCTATGCTTCCCGGCACTACCAGAAATTAGTAAGACACATGAAAATGGTACATGGCTCAACAGAGGGGATCGAAGATCATGCGCAGGCCCGCAAAAGGCAGATTGGCCGAGAAGGACGAAAGCGAAAGATCGAAGATACTGTAAGCAACATTAGTCCCGCCCACAAAGCTAATCTTCTATCGCCTCCAAAGTACGACGACATTACAGCGGATGATGCGCCGCAAAACAGACTCCTCAAGTGCAGTCTTTGCGAGTACACGACGCTTTACAGAGCCCAACTGGTGGAGCATGAGCAGGACGAGCACTGCAAGACTAAATTTTTCAGATGCGAAAAGTGCACTTATGTGACACACATTAAAGCCAGGTTTAGTAAACATGTCAAGTACCATTCCATGCCGATGATAAAATGTGTAACCTGTGATTTTCGAACACCTTACAAATGGAACCTTGATCGGCACATGAAGAACCACGGCGGGACAGGACCTTTTAAGTGTGCCGCTTGCAATTTTACAGCTGATATTAAGCAGAGCTTAACCGTTCACGAGATGAATCACCATGTACCACCGGTGGGTCACGCAGCAGGCATGAGCCTAAATCGCAGAAGGAACAAGGTTGGTGGCACCGATTTAGTTGACGACTACATCAGCGAGATCGGGGATTTGGAGGTGGAAGTTGAGGACTCGTTGAACAATAACAACAATATTGAGGACTTTGAGGAGTCCATGTCCAAGAGGTATAAATACGAAGAAGACGATCAACCAACTGATTTGTCTCAGAAGTCCAATAACGAAGTTGGTGGCCAAACAAATAAGAAGGTAATGCGCCCTGTACCTAATTTAATTCCTATTCAAGCTGCAGCAACAGGAAATGCTTTGAATTTGTCGAAGAATTTTGTTATGAAACTTCAAAAAGAATTTCCTGCTGAAAAGGCATATTTCTCAGAGTTGGCCTCATTTTTATTTGCGGAAAATAAACTCTCTGAATTAGCAACGTCTAGCAGAACTGAAGTTCCACAATTATCACCGGTTTCAAGTAGTTCTACTACCAGTAAAAAGAAGAATTCAAATTTCTTCGATAAGTTAAAGGAGACGTTAGCTATAGACGCTGCTCGTAGCGAGAATTTGAATTGTCCTTGTGGACACACTTCGAAATGCCTCTCAGAATCAATTTTACACCGAAATAGCTGCAACAAGGCAGATGCTGAGGATAAGAGATCGAGTTCCTCACCGATTAATTTATCGGTCAATAGTACTTCGACAAGGTGCCAATTCTGCAGACATAGATGCAAGTCGAGTGCTGACCTGGCTAGCCATGTCCGAAACTGTGCAGATGCGGTTAACTGCCCGAACGATTCTTACGACTCCCTTTCGGACATCAATGATAAGCAGGAGGGCGACACGTACGAATCGAATGGCGACAGTCTCAACAAACACCCCATGGAGAATAGAATTTTTGTGTGGAACAAACTGCCCATGGTTAAGGCAGAAGGTTTTGGACGGGACGAAGATGGTGACCACATCGACGGGGACGATGAGAAAAAGCAAATTGCCTTGAACTGCGGCGAAAACGGATACTACGGCGTGGAGACTGCTCCTGGCTATGGCGAGGTAAGTTCACTGTTATAGCCTTTGTTAAACGACTTTGAAACTAACCGCCCTAGGTTACCAAAAAGATGACATCAGAAGATGAGGCGGCGAACTCCTCCCTGAAGAAGGTGTATAAGTGTCCCCACTGCTCCTTCTGGGCTTCCACCGCTTCCCGCTTCCATGTGCACATTGTGGGGCATCTTAACAAAAAGCCCTTCGAGTGCTCCTTCTGCGCATACCGCTCAAATTGGCGATGGGACATCACAAAACATATTCGGCTGAAGACGATCAGGGACCCCAACCATAAAATGGCCCGAGTGCTTATGAACGACGAGACTGGGAGGCGAAACTACACCAAGTACAACAAGTATATCACCCTTATGAAGGTCACGGAGGAGGACGGGGATCCAAAACTTATGAAATCCGGAGAGATGACCCCTCATCAAGAGGCGTCTTTAGCCTTCATAAATAGTAGTAACAGTCTACAGAAAATGAAGTCCGGTGACGAGACTATGGATGAAATCCAGCAGAATGATATCGCAGCGGCTTCGGCGGCCGGGGTCATGGGAATGGATCCAACTCGGCTGATGAGGCTGCCATTCTTCAAGCAGGCCATGGGTCTGGCTCTGCAGACGGAACAAGAATGTACAAAAAGAAGTCCACCGCCTCTGCTGAAGCCGGCGGAGGACTTGGTGGCACAAAACACTGATTTTAAGTTGGACGGATCAGAGAAGAAGACGCTTTTCAGATGCAGAAAATGCAACTACAAGTAAGTAACTTTGTTACTTTTAATGCATTTTTTTGGTATAAATATCTTTTAATAACTTCCCCTTAAAATCTTACACTATCACATTTTTTTATCGTTTCTGTATATTACATTATTGCTTAAGAAGTTTTAAAGTGTTTTTCGTATTTTTTTTAAAAGATTTTTATTTTACAGTACAAATAATATCTCGTTTCCAAATTTTTTTATACATCGGAATTAACATCTTAAATTGGTAAAAAAATGGTTAGTTTTGTCAAAATACCGGTGTCAAACTTGTCTTCGCGCAGGTGATTTCTCGACAACGGATGATCCGATTAACTTGAAATTTTAACTACTGACTTCAGATATGTATGTTGCTATAGAGTCAGCAGTTAAAATTTCAAGTCAATTGGTGCAGTAAATTTTTCAAAATCACCAAATAAAGTTTCAATGGTCCTATTTACATAAATTTTCCAAAAAGCTTTTCAATTTAATAAAATTTCAACGGATTTTCAAATCAAATGCACTGTACCTATATAGTTTTTTCTGTATTGTAATTTAAACTTCTAGAATTAGTTCCGACCATTAATTACAATTTCCATCATCCTTTCAAATTGATTCGTTCTGTAATTTTTATAACTTAAGTGAAATAGTGTTTTTAAAATGTTTCCATTGTTGTACATTTTAGGAACGCCAGCCACGACATGGTGCTATCTCACGTGAAGGGGCACTACCAAGACGCCGGGATCAACTTAGCGCAGAAGTCGAATCTGTCCGCGGCGATTCCCGTCGCAGTCAATTCAAACCTCTGCATGAACAATGTGTTAGCCGCAATGTGCCTTACTCAGCAGCAATTGTCGCTGGGTGAAAAGGGGGCCAAGCAGCAGCAGCAGCACCCGCTGCTTTCTGGCTCCCTCGGTCAGCCCCCAGTGCAGCCGACGGTCTCTGCTCCCCAATCTGCGCACAATGCTCCCGGTTTGCCAAACAACCCCCACAACTTGGGGGGTGCTCCTAAGCCCAGTGAGCATGGTGAGACGGATGAGGCAAGTTCTGGGGTAGTAACTACTTCTGGTACTGGTGTGACCGGATGGCGAAGCCCAGCGCCCTATCGGTGTGGTCATTGCCATCAGGTTTCAAATTGGAAGCATGTCATCCAGGTATTTTACTAACAAGTTTCATATTCATTACTTTGAGGTTACCCTGCTTTTGGGTCTGGCCCCCCCGCTGGCCGCACTCAAGGGCAGGAGTCCCACCCTGTGCGTACTGAACATTTGTCCATGGTAAATACCTTTATTTTTGAGCCTAGCTTTGCTCTCTTGTTCGGGTTTGGTGCTTCATTATTTTGTGTTGGGATCTCACAGGTTCATGAGTCTCTCTTGGCTAAATCACATTTAGTAGAGTTTTTCGGATTTGTTTTTACAATGGTTTTTAATTTCAACATTTCGAATATAATAGTTACTAAATGTTTTTCTAGCCTTCATTGCCTGAAACGAGCGTAGAGGCTTTATCAGGGGTAGACTAATTATCCTTGACGAGCTCGCTGCGTACTGGTCACGGCTTTTTATTGTATAAAGGGTACCCTTAAGTAATGTTGTTTGTATGATAATTATAAAAATTGCATGTCAACTAAAGCAACCATTGCCATCATTCTCAGTGATTTGATCCCTATCGGGCGGAAAAATGTTAAATCCTGTTTTTCAAAATTCAAATTTTAAATTGCAAAAAATTTAATTAATTTTTTTTTAACAACATGTACAATGTACAATACATTGAAGATATTAAAAAATTATAATTTAGTAGGGCAAGGTCAACTGAGAATGAAGGATGGGATGGAGTAAAAGGAGAGAAATTATTTTTATTTTATTTTTCAAAAAATAGTTTAAATAAAATTGTTCAGTTCATAGGAGTTTTTGGTTGATTTAAAGAGCGATTCTCACACTTGGACAGAATATAATTAGCAGTTACTATTTCAAGCTCGCCTAGGTTCTAAGGTTACTGAAAGATTAAAAGCAATTCTGTTGAATAGCAACTCAAGCTTCATTATGGGACACCTTTTTTAGGTCAGATCTGTAAAAATGTGGGACTGAATAGTATGAGTATCAGGCAATCTAACATTTTGAGTACGTATACAAATATTAGTTACAAGTAACTCAGATTTTTTGCAGCTAAGTAAAAGTATTTTGGTACTCGTACTTAGCCCCAAAGTACCTTAGTATTCGTACTCGGCCCCAAAGTATCGAATAACTTAGACTTGTATTTACCTACCTAGTCGTTTTTGGTACTAAAGGAAGACAATGTTAAATAAATGCAAGGCTTAATTAGGAATTTTATTATACAATTTTTAAGCATATTTAACTGGCACAAATGAACATTTGGCTTCAACAGAACTAATTTTTTAAAAGTACACTGAAAGAGCCTGCCTTGGTGCGTTCACTAAGTTTGCCAATGAAAATATAAGTAAGTATAAAATTAATCGTTTAATTTAGATTTTTAAGATAATTATCAAATGTAATTGCTTTGATATAATTTTTTTTCATAAAAATTACGAAATTTTCGATCTAGTGATTTTTTTAAACGAAAATGGGAGCCATAATTGTTATTTGCGATTCTTACTTAAATTATAGATATTTCTACGCCATACACTAGTTCAGATTTTTCTTTTCTTTACATGGTTCATAATAATATTCTGATGATCTTGAACTTAGCGTACCTACATTAGTGATAGGGATAACGATATTGCATTTGATATGTTTAACAAATATTTGTTTTTGAAAAGATTGTCGGTGAAGGTTAATACACAATTAACTTCATCGGCACCTGTAGACTGTAGAAAGGTTATTTTATTGACAGGCTTAGTGAATGGCATCAAGTAGACGCGCTTTTTCAGACGATACTTCAAAAAAATTAGTTGTTTTAAAGCCAAAGCCCACTTCGGCCAGTTGGGGTTGAGTACGAGTACCAAAATCCTTTGGGGCTGAGTACGTACATACTTTTACTCAGCCCCGAAAAAATTTAAGTAATCACACTTATAATGCATGATTATTTAATACTCATACTCGTGAACTCGAACTCAAGTACTAAAGTATTCAGTATTTTATAGCTGTGGTTTAGGTGATGTTAGAACATTTCGAGTTTTTATTCATATTTAGTACCAAAAATAAAAATTATGTTTAAACAAAAATAAATTTTTCATCACACACTTGTGTTATCAAAGGGAATGCGAATAAACTCAAATAAATGTAACTGGATCCAAGTGAATGAAAGATAATTCACAAATTCTTTAATGAATACATAATAAAGCATTCGATACAAACGTAGTTCAACTAATATATTCCGCACGAAAACCTTGAAAATTATATTCTTTAACAAATGGTCAAAATAAAACAAAATATTTGAATTTAAGATTTAAATAGGTAAAATGTAGAATCTAAACAGTAGCAATTCTTAAAACCAAACCGCAGAAATATTCGGCGAAAAACCACATTACTTAAGGGTACGTAATGAAAGGGGCGAAAATTCTTCTAATGTCGCTTATAAATATCATGAATTCATCCAGGAGATGGGATATAACACATTTCTCTCAATCCACCCAGAGTCATAGGCTGAAACTAACGATTCTTTTCTTACAGCGGCACTGTCGGCTGAAGCATAACAGCGACATCCGGATCGAGACCGTTGACCGGAACAGCAATAAGAACTCGCCGGTCTATCATCCGCTGGTCACTCCAGCGGGTGGTGGGCCGCCCAACGTACTTATAAATGCCAACAACGCCTCACAGGGTGCTAAAACTAGTGCAGGCAGCCAGGACGGCCTGGCCAGTAATGTTAGTACAAAACCATATGCCTCAAACTTTAGCTACGACCAAGGCGGCGACCAAAAGGGCGTTGTTTCCCTAGGGACCAGAAACGATCTAGAACCAGTTGATAAGATGAAGCAGCGCCGCCAACAATGCCCTTCGTGTCCATTTGTGTCTGAGAGTAAATCTCAAATGAATTATCACGTCTCTTTACATAAGACCAAGCCAGAAATTTTCGAGTGCCAGACGTGCGGATTTACCACGTCGAAAAAACAGCAATTTATCCAACATAAAAAGGTTGAGCATGATGAGGAGCAAATGGAAGATCAAGCTATAGATTTGCGATCGAATAATTTAGTAGCTGACAGGGTGATCTACTTCTGCCACAAGTGTCCAGGACGCTTTTTCAGCACCAAAGATCTCAGCGCCCATGTAAATTTGCATGGGGCGAATCATTCGTTCGTCTGTAAGGTTTGCACCTACTCAACTCGTCAGGAGCATGATCTTCGTCTGCATTTGATCTTACACACCGACACATATCAAGAGAAGACAGAGCGACTCTGTTTGAAGTTCGCTGTAAGTCCGGGCCATCCTCGTCCCTCCTTGAAGCGCGAACCACACGGATCCTGGGTGGTCGGAAGAGCTAGCGACCAACAGAGCGACTTGGAGGACTCGATCCAGAAGAACATCATCCTTGTGGAGGATGGTGGCAATCACCAAGTACCTGCAGGTAAATCTTTGCTAAAGGCCCAGCTCGAAAATGGCGAAACTCCAATTGTCGAGGGAACGTTGGAGCGGTGCTCCGATTGTCCATTCGAAACCCATGTTTATGACGAGTACAAAAAGCACATTCAGTGCCATGAGTGTGTGTCCAATTGCGTGGAGAAGTTGCGGTGTTTCGCCTGCGACTTTTCAACGTCTGACGAGGAGGTCCTCAAGGAGCACAGGAAGCTACATGTGATGCCCATTGCTAAAGCGAAATTGGTCGATTTCTACACAAATTACAAGAGTCTGGAGCTGAATTTGGTGAATGCAGCCAACCATGGTAGCAACCAACTTGAAAACGTGTACAAAAGTGAAAGCGAAAAATCGGACGAAAGCGGGGACCTATCCTCATCATCTGGGCACCGAGTCATTCTGGACGCGGCGACCGGCGAAATAATCGGCGAGCGCAGCTCCTCTTAGTCAAATATTGTTGTTTTGTTTGTTCTTTAGTCTATTTAGCAAGTAATTGAGTCAATCGTATTATGCATTGCGCACTTGGAATAGTGGGGCCATATTTAACGTAGGCTAGGGTAGGACTAGTACTAATTGAAGCACCAAATTACACTTTAGGTACAATAGGCTAGGCGTTCGTTTGGGATTATTTAGCTACTAACAGGAGGTAACGGTCGTTTTTGCAGATTGTAGGTCTGATTGTGTTCGTCGCCACATTTTCGAACCGCCTCTGAATTTTTGCTTATACGGCCTTAGTAAAAAAAAAATAAATATAAAAAGGTCAATTCCATTCGAAACTGTGGCAGCGCATGAATCAGTTTCCACGCCCCATTTTGGGACTGTAAGCGGGCGGTGGAGTCTTTGGAGTTACCACGGGAAGCCTTAGGGTTTTGGTGTAAGGAGTTCCTAGCGCAGTTGCAGGCCATTACCGACGCTGTCGAGAGCGATTCTATTTAGCCATAATTGTTATTTTTCTGTTATTAACCTCCTAGCGGAGTAGGGAGCGCCAAGCGGCTCAGCCATCGATTCCCACTAATTTGTTTCTTTAGTTAGTTTCTTTTATTTTTTGTTAAACCTAGAGCGGTAGTCGCATGTGCGTTTTATAATATTTACACAGATAGGCCCGCGGGCTAGCCGTCAGTAGGGAATATTTTACCAAAGCATAAAATGCCAAATATTTGTAATCCTACGAGTAAGAGAACCAATAAATTCTAAGGAATACAAACTCATCTTTTTTTGTAGGATTACATAAGTGCTCAACTACGCCCATCTTAAAAATTTCACTTAACATATTTCCTTCGCTGTTGTAAGCTCGGTGTTTTTTAAATAAAACCTTGGTTTTTGGATCAGAACATTTATTTTCAGAATATGTTAATTTAAAAAAAATACACGTCAGGAAGATTCGTTGAGAATTCCTACCATTTCTGAAGAGGTAAGATCATTTAGGCATTCTAATTATTGGAACTTATTTAGATTTAATTATTATTATATTTATTATAATAAAAGTTCTTAATCTTTTAATAGATTCGCTTCAGTTACCTCTGAATTCAATTAAATTTTTCGTTCGAAATGGTTAAAATTATTTTTTAGAAAAATACACTCGAGTTATATTGATGTTATGTGCGGAAAAATTAATCATTCAAAGGTACCTAATTAAAATGAATTGAGAATATTAGGAACTTTTGTAAAACAGGGCTTTTGTAAGATATTTTCGATTCAAAAAGATTCATGAATAAGGCCCCCAAGATTTTGCTTCGGTGACGACAAACTTACTCGTTATCTCCATATTGCGAACTTGTAACTTTTTCCATAAATTAATTGAATAAGCAATAACGAACAAAAATTCGTAGCGAACACTCAGTTTAAAATATATTGATCTTGCAATCTGGAAAAAATTTACATGCATCATAGTCCTCAAACCTCAAAAATATCATCAGTTCAAAATTTTAGTTTACAAATCAACGAAATTTGTGAGCAAGGTTGCATTTTCTATCCGACCGGGCGGAAATTTAGAATATATGCATGTATTTATTTATTTTCGGTATAGTGTATGCAAGAGGACAAAACTGGCGCTTTAGTTTTAAAAGAGTCTATTTGGTAAGGAAATTCTGCCCGCTGAATTATTTTTCTCATGACATTGAAAATTGTAACTATGTTGGGAGCCGTTGGTTTAAATATTCGCCCAGTTGCTTAGTAAAGGAGTCTAACTAAATTTTAGGATAAGATAACTTGATTGCAAGGTAAGTAATGTTTTTTAATATATTTTTATTTTTACTCAAACGGAAGATTTTCTAATTACTTATAACATATTCTTAGTATAAGATAGACAAACAACTCTCAATATTAATGAACGACATGCCGAGAGGCGAGGGAGATCAGACGAACGGTTTGTAATAAAATTACTTCTTCCATCTTTCTCTACATAAACCGTGTTTTTAAGAACACATTTCCCTAGTATTATGTGTATGGAAAGGATAATTTATGAATACACCTCAAAAAATTGTAACTTGTAATACTTATGAATTTGTTAATTTGTGCCTATTTCGTGAAATGCAGCCTCTTCAGCAATTAAAAGAAAGTCGCTAAATTTCGCCAAACATTAAGAGGAAAGCCTTGTGTAGAAGTTCCAAAAAATCGATTTTCTTCATTTTAAACTGATCTATACTATTATATTTACTATTGAAAATTGAATTGAGTACAAAGGGTTAAAAAGTTAAACATTATTTTTTCAGAAGTGTTTAATTTTTTTGTAGATTTTTTGTAGAAGTTCTAAAAATATATGTGCAAAGTTTCACCAAGACATCTCTTTAAAAATATTACATTTTTTAAAAAAATTCAAAATTTGGACTAGTCACGTTATTATCGAAATCATCTTTCTTTGATTTGGGCACAATTAAAAATGATAATAATTGATCGGATCATTAGAAATGAATAAAGCTATGTAAAATGGAAAAGAAAACGAAGGTTTTTTTTATCCTGTACTGATTTTCATTGTTCAACGTAGAAAAAGCGCGCTTCCGAAAATTATAAGTTCCCCAAGAAATAGCTCTAAAAATGTACAATCTTCGCGCACAGCCAAACTAGATATGTATAATAATATTAATAATGAAAATTACTCAATATACGAATGAAAAGAATTGAGGCAAGTAAAATAACTATAACGAACATTTTTGAAATCTCTTAATTTGCTCACAAATAAATGTAAATTTGTTGATTACTTCAAGATACGAAAGGAAGTGGTTGCAAGGTCATCTATTCATATCAAATTAAACTGAAGTTTGAAAACAGTCACATTTTAGATTTATTTTACTAACTTGAAAACATTTTTAGAAAAATTCAAATTTTTACTGTACTGTTATTGAATTTCAGAATTTTTTGTTCATATCTTAACTTTCGGTAGATGTTTTCAACCTCCAAAATTCTCTATTGATTTAGGCGAAAAGGGTAGCTAATGTTATTTCGAATATTTAAAAAAATTAACCTTTTCTCCAGACGGTTGAGTCGTTCTTCTAAAATAAATGGGGGCAAGTGCCGCTGCTGGATGTTTACGTGAAATCTTTTGTGATCATGCGGCTGGAAGACACGTGAATTGTGAAGTCGAAACGCAATTTTGTAGTTCCAACACTTTTATTGAAATAAGGACCTAAGGAAAGGTAAAAACTGAGAGAAATAAAACGTAATTCAATGATAGAAATGCCCGCCGATGTGGTTATGCGTCATTCTCGTCGTCCGAGTACCAGGCCAGTCGCTCCTCATAGAATTTGATTACAATTTGGGGGCAATTCGTGTTCGCTTCTCGCGCCGGGACGAGCTCCGCCTGGTCCGTGCCTTTCCACTGCATGAGGAACATCAGTTCGCCGGATGCGTCCGATGCTCCGAGAATTTTGACTGGTTCGAGGCCTCTTGCAAATCCATTTTCGGCCTCTGACTTCAATTTGTCGGCTGGTAAATCCTTTTCTGTTCCTTCCTCGGTTTCACTTTTTGAGTTGCGTCGACGTTTATCCCCAGAGTCCTCATCTGAATCAAGTCTTTTTCGTTTAGCCGAGCTTTTACCTTTATCATCATTTTTTCGCTTTTGGGTTTTGGAAGCCGACGAGGATGGCTTCTTGGTGTCCGGCTGGGCGTCGTCCACCTTTCAATAAAGAGAATCTTACTAAGCACCTTACGCTTGGCCCTACTTACTTCTTTCTTCTCGTTTTTGGCGCGCTCTGCTTCGAAGGCAGCTATCAAGTCGCCGCAGTCTAGGTGCTCCTCTGGCTCCCAGGTGTTCTCTTTGTCGCTGTAACCCTTCCACTTGAGGAGATACTCCACCTGAAATCAGAGCCACCCCGCGCTCATGTAACAGTGCCTAAGCAGTTTCACTTTGAGGTTATGTGCTCACCTTTCCCTTCCTGACCCTCCTGTTCACAATCTTCTCGACGGCGTACTCCTCCTCCTCCTCCTCCTCTTCGGACCCAGAAGAATCGTCCTCCTTCTTCTTGCTCTTCTTAAGTTCATCCTTTTTTGGGTCGTCCGCCTTTTTGGTTTTCATTGTCGCGTAAATGAGGTGAGGTCTGTTTCCTGCAGAAAATGTTCGCGGTTTGAGTGACCGAAAACGACGCCGAGTTGTTTGTGTTGCCAAAATTTCGTGTAAAACTACCTGCTCAATTTGACCGGTCAGAACTTAAGGGTGAAATGCGTTTCCCTCGTAAAATTAATGCAACTAACTTTGATCCCGCTGGCGAATACTTTCCGGTAAATTCAAAGTATTTCAAGCTACGCACAAATCCCTGCGCATCACAACACTGCTCCTGCACGGCTTTTGTAAAGTTCGGTTTCTGGGCTCACGTCCAACCTTCGTGCCTGTCAGTGGAGACCCGCGGAGAGATTTGCATGCCGGCCGCGTTCGGAAATTTGCGAGCCCGTGCGCGGTTTTCCTCATTTCTGTTATCAAACTGCAGAAACTTTGCACAGGATCGCAATTCAATAAATTTTTAAGGCACACGCATATGTTTTAAGCGTTTTCAATAAAATAATTTTGTATTTCCGCTGACGCAGTCGACCGCTAAAACAGTTGGTGCAGGTTGCTGTCTCTGCTAAATGCAAAAGTGCAACACAGTCTGGGCCACAATAAACACCTAGAGCCGGAGACTGCAGTAAATTCATAAGGCTTTCCATCTCAACGCAGGGTAAACTGTTCTGTTAAAAAACTTCTGGCTCTGCAGTTTCAATTTAAGGCGAGATTTACTTCGAGATTTTTAAAAAGGTAAATCAATTTCTTTTATTACTAACTTATTATTCCATATCTTCGTATAAAATAAACACATTTTTACAGGCGATTTGATGAGAGAAATAAATAAATTATGACACATAAATCAACAGCCAGCAAATTTTAGTTTCTTTTGTATGAATTTAATTTTAGATGTTATTTATTTCGTTTTCTCATTTTTGATTAACAAATAATTACACTCGAAAATATATATAACGCGCAAATAAAAAATGGAATCAATTAAAGAATCAATATTTTTAGAGGCATTTATAATATGTATATTAAACTGGAGAAAGACCTATAACAGATATTTGATGACTGTGCAAAACTCCTCTTTGCCTAGTAATGAGCAGTTCAATTTGTAATTAAAAACACAAAATTTGTAATTAAAAACTTGTAATCTTTATTTGAATGTTATAAATTAAATTTATACTTAATGGTTGGCCCGCGTAACATGAATTCACACAGTAATTAATTAATCCGTATTTTTGTAAATAATTTAATACTTTTCAGAATATGGCATTTACCTTATTATACGATATCCCTTTATTTACCAACCAGTAATATTCTTCATAATTGTTGGTAGCTTCAACCTGAAAAATCAATGTAAATACTTTTGGAAGTTGCTGCAGACGAAAGTCGAAGGAACTATCTTGTGTAATTATATTATCATTAATTTTACTCTTCTATCTATGTTTATAAAAGAAGGAAAAGAGTCTCCGCATTTTATCGGGCTTACAGCTTTGAATTCGTTCGTAAAACAGATATAAATTAATTTCTCCTCAAAAAAGAGTATAAATTAATTAATAAACATCTCCTTTTGTAATAAATATTTTAAATTCATATGTACTTACCGTCGGTTAATAATATTAATTTCACTCAATAAAAAACCCTATTCCTTAACAAACCTCGAAAGAAATAACAATTTATTACGAATATTCACTTTCATTTTATCCTTCCTTCAAAGTGAAAACTTTAATATAGCTGGAATTTAAATTAAATTTATATCATGGAAATAATTTCCAATTGTCCACTTTCCGTCAAAAACTTAAGCTGTGTTTATTTCACATTGGATCCGGTTCGAGGTTTTGCAGGAAATTTTGCACTGAATTGAAATTTATGAAAAGTTACAGTTATGTACATATCAAACAATTTTTTTTTAGCGAAAATAAAATCATATAGCCTGATACCCACTTTGCGACAAAAACTTAATCCAAAAATTTTTATGTTTCAAGATTTGAAGTTCGGATGGGTTTTACGCAAATTTTAAAATTTTTATATACGTAACGATTTTTAAAATATTAATTCATTTTGCATTGAATATATTTAAAATTTTGATGGGTAAATTATCATTCAGATTTGATCAATTTTTCTCAGATTTTAAAATCTTGATTTACATGGGGGTTTTTAAAATTCAATTCAAAATGAAAAATTTCCCATCTAACGTGAAGCGGATATGTAGGAAAATGAAAAAATACGGATTATGTAACGTAAAAAATTATTATTTTACTATTGAAAGTTTTATGAAAGTTTGGTAGTCTTGAATCTAGAATAAATTTAGCGGCCGTCTTATTCGACGGGATGTAGCTTTCTTATGTTATCGTGTTGAATCTTATTTTTATCGTTGTTTAACATTTACTGCTCTGGGACTACTTAACCCGCGGCATTTCTCTCAAATTTCCTTCACATAGAAATAATTAAATTACTGTCTTACTCTAAATGAGCCGATTACTCGGTGTTCTAATCTTTTTAATGAAGCCTTTGGATGAGATCAGTTGACTTATCAGTAAGTAGAATGAACTTTCAGGATTCAATCATATTTTAATCTTGCATAATTTCTACTAACTTTCTTTCATTATTTTTTCGCATTCATTTACAATTATGTATAGTGCCTAACATTTTTCATTATTCTTTTAGACGTAGTTTTTGTACTTATTTTTGTAATTATATTTATTTTATTTTTATTTTGTTATTGTTACTAATATTAATTGTGCTTTGTTGGAATTATTTGTAGGCTCATTATAATTCTCGGAGAAGATTTCTGAATTTTATTTTTCTAATTATATTTTATTTTTTATTAACACTAGATTGCCCAAAGAAGTCATTTTGATGCTTTTTAATTTCAACTAGTAAAAAAATTATATTTATAATGATACAATTTCGTAAGATTTTGAGACTTTTTATAAAAAGAAGAAGAAATTGTATCATTATAATTATAGTTATATTATAATTTTTTTACTAATTAAAACTAAAAAGCAACCAAAATGCTTTCTTTGCGGGTAATCTAGTGTTAATTATGCGTTGCTTGTTATTTATAGGCAAATCAATAAATAAATAAATAAGTTTATGTGCCCTTTTGGTTGTAGATTGTTTAATAAAATATTTGATTTACATACCTTACATTGTGCTCATCGGGCAGATTTATTTAGATTTACTAGCTAAAGTGCTTTTTTATTCGTTGCGCCGCGTCGGCGCGAAATTAGAATTGTTTTACGCGGCACATGGCGAAACATTAATTTCTTGTTTTGGTTTAGGTTACATGCGCTGTAATTTAAACGCTATGCTATACATGCGCTGTAATTTAAGCGCTATGTTATGCGAGGGGAGGATGCTCTGTACTGTAGTTTTGCTTTCTGGCGGTTTTAGCATTTGAAAACTATTTGTAAAAGCGGTTAGATACAAGTGCAGAATATCCGACTTTAATGTTGAATGTTTTTCTTTGTTGTTGGTTTTTTTCTTGGTGTGCTCATAAAAAATGTTTTAATTTTTATAGTAATGAACATTTTTGCAAATTTTTTCGATTATTTGTTGAATATCTTTTAGTTTTTACAACTGCAGTGTATTCTAGGTGTACATTTTCTACTAAAGTATCAAATATTTGCTATGTTATGGGGGCCGAGTCCAAGTGATTTGCTGCTATAATTTTGTCAAACTCTTAAAATTTTTTTCCATATTTGGGAAGTATATTATATATTATATATCACATCAAAGTTTCTGGATTGGGTTACGATAGTTAAATTTTAAAACAAACAATTGATCGATCTCTACATAAACACTTTGTACTAGGCGAGAAGTCTGCTTTAAGCGATTAGCGCATTTGCACTGAACTGGAAAATTTTCATTGGCATCCTCCGCAAAACGAATCGACCCATGTTAATATCATTCGAATGTTCTTATTTATACATATAATAACTTCTACTTTTCACTAATTTTCTGAGAAAAGAGAGGAACTACTACATATAAAAAATCAAATGATCCTTTGCTATGGTTTTTAAAAAATGTGCTTATAATTTTTGGCGACGGCGGTGGTCGACGATCGCGTTGAAGCACACAAACGGTGCGATACGAATGTTGTAGCGACCGTTGGCCCGATTTGCTGTCGCATGCGATGATTGTATCGTGTATGCGCATGAAATTCGCGGTTGGACCGATATCGCACAGTCGCAAGGTCTGGACACGACACTTGCGATCGCATGCGACGGCTTGTATGTAAATTGTATGGTGAGTTTTCCATCATACAATCGTTGCAAAAGATTTCGTTATTTTGTAAATTCTTTTCGCGTCCAGGCTCGGAGCATAGAAATTATTTCGATAAATTCTTGTTACGCGAAAATCGCATTAGAGCACCTAATTTCAAAGTCATAAATAGTGAAATGGGTTTGGGTGTTAGTTTGAATTCGAGTTTGAGTGGATTTAATCATTCATTTTCGAAAAGATTTGGCCAAGTTTTGGGTAGTGGTGTAATTAGACAATAACGCATTGATAAACTGATTGGTTAGACAGATGCGTGTCTAATTATAAGATGGGCGTGGGAGTGATTCAGTCACATTAAAGGAACCCTGAAGTCGATCAACCGAAAAATCTTTTGGATGTATGGTGTGTCGCTGCCTAGGGATGTTTTTTATTTTATTTTATTTTATTTTATTTTTTTTTTTTCGAATTTTCCCAGAGGTAAGGCGCCGAACTCGTCTTGCAGCGGATGTCTTTTTGTCTGCATCCGTAGCTTCTATGTAGTTCTAGCTTGTGAAGTCCATTAGCTGATCCGGTGGAATTTTCGGCATGTTGCTCCTCGCATTCATCTTGCCGGGATGTCTTGCTAGTGCCATTATCGCTTTGCACTAAAAGTGATGGAGAGTAATTATAGTCAAGAAAGTGTCTCTTCTTCGGAATATATTTATATTTTTTGGTTATTTTTCACTCGCCGCCAGCTAAAGTGATTCGGAAAATTCGCGTTAACGATGTTCGGTGACCCATCATTCGCCAACATTGTCTCCCGCACTAAACTCCCGATAATTTTTACGCATTCTTTCCTTTTATTTTTACTGAAAATGTAGGAAAAATAGAAGAGGATTTTTTTTGTTGTTTCCTCTATTAGAACAGGAGTGTTGACATGGTTTGCTGAACAATACCATTGGCATTCTAAGTAAGCTCCTATGGATGATTTAGTTGAGCACTGGTCTTCATTAGGCACGGTTCACTTAGATAGCACTATTCGCTAATAGTTAGAAACTCGAGAATCAGATTAAGAAGGTACGCTAAAAGTGTCCTGTTCGTGGGAGAATATTTTTTTATATTGAAATTGGTGCACCAAATATTTTCGCAAGATATGTGCAACTCCAATTTGGATGAATGGACTGATAAATTTGATCATCGCTAAGTGCGCGTAGTGAAAAAGTCTGGCAGTTTTTCAAAATTCACTATGCTTAGATTGCGAGTGCTTAGTTCCTCCTGCGCTGCTTAGCGACGAGCACTAATTGCAATTTCTCTGAATATTTCCAGTATTTCGTTGATAGAGATTAGACAAACAAGTGTGCCAAGATGAATGAAGTACAGAGCTTAATGACAACTTTCCTCATCCTCATGCTACTCCTGGTTGCACTTTGGGCCCTGCATGCAGCCTTCACGTAAAGGATCTGCAACTATAAAAGAAAGTTTTATGTAAGTATATATTTTCGGTATAAAAAATTCATGTATATAATATAATGGATAACACAAAAAACAACCCTTGTAAGGACTGCCCTGTGGATTTAATAAAAATGGTCGTTATATTTTTGAACTCTTGCCGGATAGTTTTGGTTTTTTTCGGTTTTATAATTTAAACTTTAAGGATCGTTTTCAGTGTCATTAACATTTTCGCGATTTTCAAGTTATTTTTAGATTTCCGTTCCTTATGACAAATTTTACAAATGTATCTATTTAAAATGCCTGCGAGAAAATTTGTCCGTCCTAGTATTATTACTTTTAAATTGCTTGGCCTAGATACATAAAATTTGGCACATAGAATAACTATTTTATAACATGTGCATAGCTATGTATCCGGACGAATTTCCAAAATGGCGGATTTTATTCTATTATTTTTTTTAATTGAGTAATATAACATATAAAATTCTTTTGCGGACTATTATTCCAAAGTTTATATTTTTTAAATGTGTTTAATAAAAACCTCAATTTAATATATTTGCTTCCCTGTCCTATCCTCTTCATGTTGAAGCAAAATTCAGAAAAAAATTAAAAAATACTACAATGCTAAAAAAAATTATTTTTGTTATATTCTAGCTGCTAGAATCTAGCATGTCTGGGTACAACATTTTGACCGTTTATTCTTTTTTTTTTTATTAAAACTTGTCTTGTCTGCAGCTGTATGGCGCTCATAATCAATCATTTGGATACGAAAGGACTTAATCTTTGTCTCAGGCATGTTTAAAGTAGAAAGATAATTTTAACCAGAACAGACCGAGGTATGTCCCGGCTCGACATGATATATCGATACGCAAAAATTTTTGCTCAAGCTCAATGCCCGGGTTCGCTAAACTGAAGGTAAAAAATCCCATTCGGACGACCTGGATATATTTTTTCGGATTGTTGCGTGGTGGCATTTTGTCGGATGCAACAGAAAAGCTGCAGCCATGAACGATTTATAAATGGGGCGCACTTGGCGCATGCCTCCCCAGAGCACCCGCACAGACCTTCGAAATCTGATTGACGTTGAACCAATATCTTCTGGATCGAAGCGGGAGGAAACATTTTGGAAACAGATGCATCTCTGTTGCTCGACTTTCGAATATGCTGGGCGTATTTTTGAATTTCGATCGCACACACACCCGCGTATATGCTTCATCGATCGTATTCAAGAAAGCCTAGGGAAAAAGTTGAATACTCCGAAAATTTCATTTTTTTATATGTTGAGATAGGAATATTTTTTTGGAATCAAAATGATTTCATCTTTCCATCGCCCAGTTATAATTAAGCTCCCGATTCGATCGGACCCAAAAGAATAGAATCAAAAATACACGGTTTTGTTCGGGTGTTTTACGCTGATAAAGTAAGCAGCCAAAATTTTAGTGAAAACAATAAGATTATATTGGGCGTAAAGAAAAAGAGTGATTTTTTGACCAAATTTTTATAGATAAAAATCATCTCAAAATGAATGAAGCAAAGAGTCTGATGACCACTTTTCTGATTCTGGCGTTCCTGCTGATGGTCCTCTACGCGTTCTACGCATCTTTTGCGTAATACAGCGGAATTCCTTTTTTGTTTTAAGGTAAACGATATTAATTTTTTACTATTTTTGAAATTTTGTTGATTACAAATAGTATTACTTCATTAAAAGAGTAAACATAGTGAAACCATTTAAATTTGCGATCACTAAAATAAATTTTAATAACATATGCTGCGCGCTCTATTTGTATTTTTAGATATTCTCAAGTAGTTCGGCACACCGTCGAACTCTTCAAAATTCAAATTCAGTGAATTTATATTACACAATACAGGATGCGGTCATGTTATGGGGGCTATAAACTATTCGATTTAAAGATTTAAACAGCAGTAGTGCATGTGGTTTTTAGGCGCATACATAAGACTCGATTTTAATCAATACATAAACAGTCGGCAAAATGTCTTGTTTTCTAAAACAGAACCACTTTAGCACATTTGGAGTCGATGTGCGTCATTTTTTTTGTATCTGGCATATGTTCTTTTAGTTTGCTTAAAAATTATCTATAATTGAAATCCTAGATGCAAAAATGAACGAAAATAAAGTAACTTTAATTTAAATTTTCCGAAATATAATCGAAAATAGCTGCAGTAAATTGATGCAAGGTCTTTAGGTTTTATACATATAGTCGTACAAACTGTTCTTATATTTAAGAGTGCGATATTTTTTTATATTGCATTATTTCTTTTGGTTTGAAATTTTTCTGTGTACAACATCCCATAAAGAGAACATTTATAATCTAAGCAAAATGTAATGAGTGGGTGGTACAAAAATAACGAAACAAAAATTGAATAAACAAGAGCAAGAAGTCAGTAGAAAAACCTGGAAATTTCACAAGGTCACGGGAGCTCTTCATTTTATTCGATTGCGAAAGTACGCAAAAAAATGGGAATTACTTGTTGGTTGCTGTCTCAAAAATTCCGATGTGAGACATTTTTTCCCAATTTTTCATTTTCTAAAAAAGAACTCTTTGTTCAAGAAATAAAGTGTCCAAAGTCGTTGACATTAATTTTTATGTCCAATCAGTTCATTGGACAAGGTTAGCCAGTGACCACTGTTCAATGTTCTGACGGAATTTCAAAATATCATGTGAACTTTGGGGCTAATTTTCCGGCTATGTTCGAATTTAAATGATCGTGGCTCATGTACTTGATATTTGACGCATTGCCATAATTCTTGAGACGGTGGTCCATCGGAAGATCTCAAGATGAGAAGATACGGATTTATTACAAGTTTGATTGTATAATGACTACCACCTACAACTTTTCCGGACTACTTACTCCCGGATATTTTTAGGAAAAAGCGATAATTTCCCTGGTTTCAAGCGGTGTCCATCACGCTTCATCCCCTTGCGGCAATAACCGACCGCTCTGGGATCTGTTTGCGTTGATTTTTTTAGATATTTTTTGTCATTTTTTTACTGAAATAACTTGTTGCCAGACCTGCCGGGCGCTTATTTTTGGACCGAAAACACCTAGAAAAAAACGATCAGAACCGAAATAAATAAGTTCAACAAAATATATTTTTCCCACCGGAAGATTTCATATTAAAATTAAAATGTGACTAGCAAAGTTAGGCATGTCTCGAGTGTTTTAGTTCACTTGACTCATGGAAAATTCTGGAGAATGTCGACATATCTTTAGCACGAATTACCTGCGGGCGAGCAATCTTCATTCGGCTTATTTTCCGTGGAGTTTGAGTAGTTGCAGATCAACGGCAGCCAGGCCTCCGTATCTAAATATATATTTTAGGAACACTTCTCTTGTATTTTCAGATGACGTAAGTGTGGAGAACAACACTTCAGCGGCTGACCCACCTGCCTCCTGCCAGCGAAAATAAAAAAATAAATAAATATGTGATCTTACTACGCGGCGCCGCCCCAGGCAGAATGAGCCCCTTTTCGAAGGCCCTCCAGCAGTCAGAACTTCCAGCGGTCCGCCAATTTCCGAGCTTACGTCATACTTCTCACGTTGGGTTAATTTAGATTTAGCTCTTCGAGTAGATTTAATGCCATATTTTAACTTTGTATAACTTCTCTTCATACTGTCCGGACAAATCTTCAGAAATATTCCAGATAGTGACCTTATTTATTTTTTTTTGTCTAAAGAACTGACCACCGCACCCGGGTGTATCTCTGAAGATGGACCAAAAATGCGCAAAAGTCTTAATTTACTTTGTTTTTTAGTTAACAGGTGTAATTAGTCAAAATTTGGATAACAAAAAATGTACAGTCTTTAGATGATCGTCGGTTATTCTTTGTAACTCGTTTCATTTTAACTCTAATAACAATTGTAAGGGCCTCCTTACATCAGCTAGCGTAGAACATTCATTCTTGCAATGTTGGAGAAAGCTCTCTTTTAAGTTTAAAATATATTTCTTGTAAAATACCAGTACTTCAACCATACTCTAAATAAAGAATTTTTTAGAATCTGTCGCTTTGGCTTTGTATTTTTCTAGTCCTTCTTCATCTTTCATATTATAAAAATATTCGCATTTCAATATTTTATTATTATTATTTATTAGCCTTAATTTATTTATGAAATATTTAATGGAAAATTATTACACTAACTTAATTATAATTACACTTCTAATACAAGCATTTCAACGATATGCAAAACAAAATCAAATCCAACGGCAACAAATATCAGGACCAAGTTTTTAAAATAACGAACAATTTTTTCTAAATTGAAATGTAACCATATACATTTCAATAACAACATTTCAAAGTAAAAAGCAACTATATCCATTCCAAAAACAACAAATTCAAATTCAATAACAACCAATTTACTTTGTTAATAAACATTAAACACATAGTTTAAGTATTTTTAGCAATAAGCGAAAGGTTGTTATTGAATTTGGTTTGTATTATTTTTATAATTAGATTTCGAACTAGACGGTCGTTTTTGGAATCTATATGGTTGAATTTGATTTTGTTGTCGTTGAATTTGATTTGTTTTTTATTATTAATTTTATTGGTTGAAGCGTAAGTGTGTTCACGCAATTGGAAACCCTTCAGACTCTCTTTTATCTTGTGGTGCATCTAACTTTATCGCACTGTTTGTATCGTGACAACTAGAGATTTTTAATAATGCATTTTTTCACAAAATTTTCTTATAGAATTTTCAACAAAATAACTGAATTCAAGGCTGAAGTGACATGAAATGGAATTAAACAATACTTTTAGGACTACATTAATTGAAGCTTTAATTGTGAATCAACTTGCATTTAATTGAATTAAATTCCATTAGATTTTTTTTAACTAAAAACAGCATAACAAATTTCACTATTATTATAAATTATGATAACTACACATTACCACTTTTAATAAGACAAATATGCTCACGTAGCTGTTTATCAAAAATTCAAAAGCTATATTGTTTCATAAGTAAAAAAATGGATGTGAAAAGACTATTCTAGCTATTATGTAACTTGCATATTTGTAAATATAAGTATGTATGTAATGCAATTTCGAATTTTTGGTTAGCTTCTTAACGAATAGAAAAATGTATTACTTTTGTAAAAGCACATGTAAAAGAAATGTATTCTTTACTTAATAATTTTTTGAGGAATCGCAATTCATTTTACATTCAAGGTGTCATTCTGGGCTGGGTTGTCTGAGACCTATCCACTTTTACAACTAAAAATATTGAAATCGTAATCGAAGTTTAAAAATATTCGAATTTTGATGAAAATTAACGATGTTTACAATTCACATCATAATGCTGTAAGCTAATTAACTCAAAAGAGTAAGCATCATAAGTAGAGAAGAAGAGTTTCAATGATTCAAATACAAGTTTTAGAATTTTTTGACTGTTGTATTCGAATGTTTCGTCAGTGTTAATTTTATTTTACGTTATATTAAAAAAACAAAATATCAATGCTATGTCGAAGTCGACTCTATTTTTGAGCTGAGTCATGATAAATTTTGCTTTTGAGTTAGGCTCGAGCACTCACTTTACATTTTACAAATACTAGTCGCTGTTTTTTTTGTTGATGTTTGATTATGATTATCATTTTAGCGTATTGTCAAATAACTTTCACGTGAGTTCTTGTTTACCCTATAATTTAATCTTAATTTTTTGTCTATTCAAAAATTTTTAAATATTTCATTAGCTACTAAATTACTACTAGCCGTATTGTTTTCAACTTTAAGAAAATTTTTCTATCTTAAAGCATCGCTTAGTCATGTAAACTTATGATATCAGAAATTATTCAATATATTCTTGAGTTGTATATTTTCAAAGAATCGCTTAAACATTTGCTGGTGAAATGAAAATAACCGTAGTGGTATTTCAATTATTTTGCTTTTCTTTATAAACTTGTTATTTCAACATGTCAATTATAAAAATATTCTTTCAAAAGTACATACTTTATGTTGATGGTATTATAAAATTAATCGATAGACCAAAATAATCACAAGTTGTTATAATTTTAAAATATTTTTGGGGCATTTTAATTGAAAGATAAATTGCTGACTGACTGACTGATAATTTTATAATATATTTAAAATTTACTTCGGGTTCAGAATTTCGGGTAGTTGAGCAAAAGAATTTACAAACAAATTTAAACAATTTGTCTACATTGCTAGTTTTATGTTCGGGAAAAATTATACACACATATTTCTTACTTTTTATTTAAATATTCTCATAATCTTGCAATATATTTTGTAAGAGAACATAACAAATGGTTTTTACTTATTTCATGATTAGATATCATTAATGAATAACTTTTCATTAAATTATTTAATTTTTTTGTCTGTCAGTTTGCATACGAATAAAAGACGCAAGTTTTCAAAAGACCACACATTTCTGCGTACTTATTAAAAAAACTATTTTTGGTTTGTTTTGAATTTGGCAGAAATTTAAACATTTAGCTAATGTAGTTTACTTAATTAGTATAACGACATCAAATTGGGCGTATTTTATTTTACGTATTGCCAAGACATAAATAAGTATATCGACAGAAGGCGGCAGTAAAAAACTGTCTCTTGGTCACAATATATTAAAAATAGATCAAATGGTCCTAATATAGACTAAGCTTTTCTAAGTTTAAAATAATTTTCTGTTTTTAGGCCAAGTTTGTTTATTGTATGCAAGATGTTTTTCCACACGCGTGAGGGAAAAGTGCCACTTAAACGCACGCCTTTCCGGTTGTAAAGTGGCTTATTATCCACTAGTGCTTTATTGTGCAACTCGGGCGGTGCGTAGCCGATTGCGCACGCTGGCAGTTAAACAAACTCGCTTCGCTCGTGCGTTTATTGCTGCCAGCGTGCGCAATCGGCTACGCACCGCCCTTGTTGCACAATATAAAGCACGAGTGGATAATAAGCCACTGTCCAACCGGAAAGGCGTGCGTTTTAGTAGCACATTTCCCTCACTAGTGGGGAAAAATAAAATGTGCAATTCGGGCGGGGCGTAGCCAATTGCTTACGCTGGCAGCTAAACACACTCGCTTCGCTCGTGCGTGTACTGCTGCCAGCGTGCGCAAACGGCTACTTTACGCCCTTGTTGCACAATATACTATTAAACTATGTAGTTAGGCTATTAAAGTACAGCAGGAGTCATTATCTTTATAAACGTCGAATTATCTTTAACACTAATTTTAAAAATTTTTAAACTTGATTGGTAATTCCGTTCAAATACAGCGCAATGATTTTCTTTCTTAAGTAGGCAATCCGAAAATATTGTTTTCTGAAAATTGAAGGTTGATTTAAAAAAAAATCTATTACGAAAAGCTGATTTTGGTTTCGACTATGTGAAACTCTAATATGAGACTTAATTATACTTACTGTACGATGGGTTTGAGTATTATAAACATATATTATCTTACTTTATGCTTTCTATGATGCACGCCTCGCTACTATAATAGAAATAATAAAAAAATATATGCATACAATATAATAAATATAAAAATAAGCAAAATAAAAATATTTGTTACTTACTTGCATGGTGTAAAATCATCAAATATGCTGTACATTTAAACTGGTTTTTGTGCCACTTTGAAGCTATAGTTACGCTTTTCATTATTGAATTTATTCAATATATATTATATAATTTCAGATCGTTAATTTAGCGTTTTCGTCTACTGTGCGCCGTTTGTATTAAAATAAAATTAACAGCTTTTGACATTAAATAAGGAAAATTGGAGTCGGACTCGTCATATGGGTACGGATCCCGGGTGCACCTTTAGTGTAGGGTAACAAATTGTATTTTTACCCTGTAGGATATAATTAAATAAGTTTTTAACATACAACTAATTATTTATTTAAATGTTTTAAAAGTTAGAAGAAAAAATTACATTTATTATAAAAATAACTTTATTCATAGTTATAATACTTAACACAACAGTCAAACTTCACTTACACAACACACAAAATAAAATAAATCTCACGCCTCTCAACAAAAAAGAGTAAAGATTAAAAATTGATATAATTAAATTATGAAATTAAAACTAATCAGGATGATATCACATTTGTTTAATTTTTTGTGGATTTTCCTTTAGGTACGATCGCCTCATATCTCTGGTCATCTTGAAGGCAGCTAATGACCGCAGCCAGACGGGGATTAATTTAATTGTTGCGTACTGCGTGTAATTTGAAGAAAGTTACTACATTTAAAACTACGCAATTGCCAGTTATTTTACAAACCTGGAGCGCATGCGTCCAGTAGCCAGTCGTTGTGTTCGTCTTTCCCAAAGTGAAGACGAGAGATCTTGCGTAGGATTTAACGTCTGGGATGAGGAATCCTCCTTGCATCACTTTGCTCGAATACTCGTTCATCTTGGTGATCACGTACATCGGTGTCACGAGCTGGACAGCAATGTTGAACCCGGCTAATTCGTGCTGAAGGGCAAATGTGAGGCTTTTCATGTAGACCTAAGATGATCAAGTGGGTTTTTACATTTTAGATAAAAATCTTTCTAGTTAGTTTCTAGCATCGGACTGACCTTGCTTGCGGCGTACACTGCCATGTAAGGAATTGGTTGCAGTTCGCTGCCTGAAGATATGTTCACAATCGCGCCCTTTCCATTCTTCTTGAAGTGCTCGATCATCAGGTGGCACATCATTGTCGAGGCGCCGACGTTGATGTTGATGATGTCCCAAATTAGATTCTTCGGCACTTTGCTCAGCTCGTCTGGGTAGTCGTACATGCGGCCGACGTTGTTTACTGAAAGCAGCAAACAAGTTAATGTTGGCGGCCAACTCTTGAGCAACAAAATCAATTGGGTTCGATTAATCAGAGCGGCATCTTGCGAGCCGAGCATCACTGATTAAGCTGCAAGACGCCTGCACGTGAAGGTTATGTGCCCAATAAAAGCAGCCGCTCGCGGCGCAGCAACGGACCTTTCTTTCGGTTTTGCAGTCAATGCCGTGCACCGGGAGGCAATTAGTCCGCTTGTCTAACTGCGAGCCATGTAACTGACTTTTTGCTGCGCGATATGCTGCCATTAGACCGCGGCGAACATTTCGAAAGATCCGATTGTCCAACATATTTCATGCTCGGCAAAGTGGCCTTGGGCTGAGGTACTTTCTGCAATGACGGGTGCCATTGACCCAGTGGCGCGGGGTGGATTTTGCAAGCACTTCAAATATTTTGTTGTCATTTTCATAATTTTTATTGACCGGTTATAAAAGTTTTAAATGAGGCAAACAACATTTGAATACAAAATAAGTACAAGAATGTATGACTTGTATACACAATTCCCAAAATTTTGTGAAATGGCTATACACATTTAGTACGCTTAAAAATTGGCACGTTTTTCAAAAATTATTTTGGCGTCTAAATAATTTAAGAAAAGTACAAGAAAAATATGGTCATCGATGCAGTGACATCCAGAGACTGTTTTTTTTTTTATATTCAGAAGTAAAGTATAGATATTTCTTTTTTAATCTATTAATTAAAAAAGTTATGATTTAAGAGGACACACACTTTCTCGGTCGGAATAAAAAAAACATTTTTTGGTTCCGTAATTTTTCTGATCTAATCTTATACTGCAAAAAATAAAATAGTAAACTCAATAACGCTAGGTAGTTGGCCGATAGTATCTTCAGGTGAATAAATAACACTTAAGCTTAATTCCTAAAAATTGAAATAATGGCCCCTATTGCCGAATCCGTTCAAATCGGATCGAAAAGACCTTATAAAAGCTCATTTTGGACAAAAGTTCCTTAATAAAGTGATAAAATTCTCATAATAAAATTCGTAATGTCAGTAACTTTTGGCTTCAAATAATTTTTTTTTCAAAGTGGTTAAAATAATCCGATATTTCGTTATGTGCGGAAAAAAAATTTAAGTCAAAGGCAACTAAAATGAATTTGTGAGAAGTTTAACAATTTTAAAGGGGAGTTTTGTCCAAAAAGGGCTTTTGTAAGTTCCTTTCGATCCGATTCGATTGGATTCGGCAATAGAGCCCAATAAAATTATTTTTGTTGAGCTAACTACGCGGCGTAATTGCACCTAACGGTGTAAGCATACGAATATATATATACTATATAAATTGAACAAATGAAGAATTCAAATGAATTAAATTGATCGTTACATTGGATTAAAAATTTGTTAACAATTGTTTGTAGGTTAGAATTCAAATAAATGGAGCAAAAAGCATATTTGACGCGATAAAAAAAAGGAATTAAAAAAAAATCGCACCTTAGCACTTACATCAAAGAAATTATTAGATATATAAAGAAATATATTTTATTCAATAGAAAAAATATTTATTTTATTTAAAAAACAAAAAAACATTAAAACAATACTGTTGACTGAAATATCACATTTATAAAACCAAAGTATGAGCTTAATGACACTGAAATCGTACTAAATCGGAGTTAAAATTGTCTTAAAAATAATTGCTCTATTCTGCATTGAATTGAAACATATACAATATTTTGATATTATTTTCTGTATAATAATTCCAAGTTTCTTGTATTTTATTGCATATTATTATTTAAGGACGAGATCGACGCTAGGGTTTTTCTAAGCATAAATTGGGCACATACGAGTGAAAAGAATTTATTTTTAAAGTTATTCTTAAATTACAATAATTGTTTGGAATAAACTCTTACTTCGGCGCAAGAAATGAATATCCACTTGAAATAAAATGATTACTACATCAATTGAAATGTTTTTGTTTTTTTAAATATGTAATAATGTATATTTCCTGTTCAAATGATAATGACTTTCAATCAACGAATATATAAATTTGTGTCAAACTTAGAATAATTCTTTCAACTTAATATATAGGTACACACATACATATACATATAGTTAAATGATTCTAGCAAAAACGCCGCGAGAACTGATTCTTCGTTTCGCCGTACTTACATATATCTGCCGGTTAGTTGAAAAGAACATGTCTAGTTTACTTTCAATTTAACGAATTGTTTTTGCAGTGTATTTTAAATCTTCAAATACAAAAAGCAACTTTAATATAATTTTGTTTTTTATAGGGCCCATGCATAACTATAATTACTATTCTTATTTTATTTGAGAAACAATTCACAAAATAGTGGATCTCTAAAGTTGGTTGTGTCAGAACTATCAAGTTTTTTCATAAAAAAAGTGTTAAAAATTAAGAGGAAAAGTTATCAATCTTATTTATTCTAGTCTATATTGGGCCCACTGTTGCGTAGAAGAATATATTAAAATTTGAAGCATTCTAGGTGCATATAAAGTATTATATTTAAGAATCTGCGTTTTCGTTACTAATTTAATTAAAGTGGCACCGCACCATAAGAACTAAGTAAGTATTTTAATTCAAAATAATCATAATTTTTCAAGTTTTGTTTAAAAAAATCATACAACAAGCTATTTAAAAAACGACTCGGTACTAAACTGGGGGTATATACCTTTACTTCTACTATTACTATGTGGAAGAATCGAAAAAATTAATTTATATAATTTAAATCATGAAGTACTGATTATTTAAAACTGATTTTATTTAAATTACTGCTAATCATTAGAACTGAGTTTTATGTTTTTCGATCAAAAATCAAAATCAAACTTGAGTTATATATTTTTCGATCAAAAATAATGATGATCGTTTTCACTCAAAAATAAATCATTTGTTTAAACTTTTTTTTTCATATGACATGCGACAAGATGTCATGTGTGAAACGTTATACGACATATATTATGTAAATATATATTTTGGGGGTTTTCGGGATCGCTGATTTCAGCCCCGCTGTCAGAATGGCTTAAGTCAAGAATACGGAAACCTCACGGATTTCAGTGAAACTTTGCAGAAACATTCCTATGGGTTTAGAAGAGACGAATGTGCAAAAATCGGAAAACTATGGTTTCCCTTTAAAGTAAAATGTCTCGGAAACTATAGTTTTCCGACAAAAAGTTTTTACATATTGGCCGCTTCTAAACCCATACAAATGTTGCTACTGGGGGATGCAATTAGAATATTTTTGATTGATTTTGATTTTCCTCCACCTGTTTTGCCAAAGGTTAAAGGTGTCTTTGATTGATATTACCTCATTTACATAATTATTGCGTTTTTTTAAGTTGATCTATCCAGCGAGACATGCCATGCTTGATGAGGTAATCGAACTGCTAAATATGTACATATATGTATATGCATTTAGATATCTTCAATAAACAGTAACTTTTTTGACATCTGAAGGACAGCCGTTTTCAAAATAAACAATGGTTATTTTTAGACCAAAAATATTATTAAACCTGCCGATGTTTCAATTCTATGACGTAGTTACGTTATAGAGACCGGAAGTTTTGCGGATTAACTTAGAAACTTATTTACATTTATATTAGCTATTCTAGAATTTCAATTAATTAAGAAACACTAGTCACCAGGTTGTGTTTCCATGAATGGTTTTTATTTGATGTATTATTTCTACTGTCAACATCTCTTTTTCTCCTCAAATACTTAACTAAACTCAATAAACAAAACATCAAATGATGCCTTTTTGTTTCCGTTTCTGATATCGCATACTCACTTATTGTTAGCATTGAAATGCGCTATTTGTTTAAAATTTGCGATTCAATAAAAAAAAATAACTCTAGAGGGCAACGTCTTTATTGGATACGAACAAAAGTATGTGTTTGCGATATTTCGCACGGGTCCACTGGTTCTAATTTACTCTAATAAGAAATTAAATTTATAAATTAATGAACTTAATTGATCAAAACTCAAATAAAAATCCTACATTCAATTCACATCTCTTCCATTATATTGTATGATTAGTTATCTCAGCAAAAGCGATTTGTGATAGCGTAACGAGTCTGGTAAAAGTTAAACATTGTCTAAGGGCATCTTAATTAAAATCTCTGCTTCTTAGAGCATTACCATAATATTTTTCGAGTTTATGTAACGTACTTTACGATTAGCTGGAAACAAAAATCTAGATTATTTTGTCTTACCTAAAATTCCAACAGGAATTCCCGCAATTTCACTTTCTATATGTTTGTAGATTTCCAGTCCATGACTGAAGTCAGCTACGACCCACTTAGTTTTGACCTTGAATTGTGATTCTGGTGTAATAATAATAATTAACATAAGCAGATAAAAACATCTTGCAAGACAACTCACCAATTTCATTTGCTGTTTTCACTAATTTCTCCTGTGACCGCGAAATGAGCACTACGTTGATGCCTTTTCGCGCCAGTTCTAAGGCGTATTCTTTGCCTATCCCATCAGTGGATCCCGTCACAACTGCAAAAGGTGAAAAAGATAAAAATTAATTAAACTTTCATTCATTCTCGCTTCCATCACGTGAGATAATTCTTAAAATTCCTGGCTGGGGGCACACAGTGTCAAATGGGTTGCGATGCGATTCACGTGAATGAATAATTCATGAGTGTAAGCGACTCGCTTTATTTGCATTTATCTCGGTTAGGCAAAGGTCAATCCGCCTAATTCGCGTGAGTCGATTACATCACTTAGTCGATGTTTAATAAATCAATAGGGCCCCGAGTGGCTTAAAAAACCAGGAGGGCTTTTTTACGACTTTGAAATAAAGTTATGCTAATTTGATGAACAGAGTTTGTTAACATTGCCGAATCGAAATGCAGTCTAACTTCAATTTCAGCGGAGGCCAGTAAGTGCATTAGGCGGACGCCTCCGATTTTCGGCGCCTTGAAATGCTGGTTTCAAATATTTTCAATGAAGTCTTCACCTTTGGCATTGAATGAGTTCGTTACGCCACCATATATTAAGGCGTAGAACGTGTTTGAATTTATTGTGGAAAGTGTATCGTGTTGACATTCTTGTTTCAGCTGATTCTTCTCTTAAAAATTGAATGTTAAGATAAGAATTAGACTAGGCCTTGCTCAGAAGTTTAGAACCTGAAAAAACCGGCTTTTTATTGAGAAAGCTAACTTTTATTGACGAAAAGATTCTTGACCTTTCGGACCCGCAAAGGTTCTAAATTTGAATTGCTATTTTTATCATCTTACATATAAAGAATATGAATTGTATCCAAAAATGTAACAAATAGTAAAAGAAAATTTGATTGTTACATTTCACACATAATATGTACTTAAAAGTAAGGTCGGTTAAAAAGGAAAAACAGGTCGTCAACAGAAGAAAAAAATATTAAAACCAACCAACAGTCAAGTTTTTCGTGATTTCAACATAAATAAACAGTTTAATTTTAGAACCTTACATCTGGAATAAGGGATAAATTTATTCTTGTAATTTGTAAATTGGAAATTTGGAAAGAGTTTAGAATACATATTTCGGCCGGTTTTAATTTTATAACCTTGCTTCAAGTTAATAAAGTTGTTATTTATGTACATAACAATTAAGTGTTTGATGAAGCACTTCAATTTTACACTATTGAATTTTATTCACTTCTAAAAACGAATCAAATCTACGTTCTATATTTATTTTTTTATTTTAAGCACAATTGTTTTTCTTTTTGGATATTACTTTTTCGTTGAATATAATTTGTATATCCATAATCCATATAATAATACTCCAAAATTAACTGACAGAAAACTACTACATAGTTTGACATTGCAAATCTTATTGTTAGTGTTTTAAAAACGTACCATTTAAAAAAACACATATGCACATATGTATATGTATATAATAGAAGATAATTTTAACCAAAATTACTTAAAAATAATAATAAATGATAATTTGTACAGAGACACTAACGATTCCATAATATTTTACTTTATAAGTGTTTTGTTATTAGGTGCTTAAAGAATTGATGTATTTTATTTGTAAAAAAATGTTTTATTATAAAACATGATCATATATGTAAGTAGGTACGTATTAGAAAATAAAACAAAAACAAACAAAAAGAGTGTTATTTTCATTAAACATTAACAATGCATCACATTATAACATTATGACGTTGGAAATTATTACCCTGTGTTTTGTTTCAAAACCTTCAAATTAGTTAAACATTTGATGTGTTTCAACTTTCATGATGAAACATCAGTGCGTTTCGATATAAAACACTCAGAAAACACTATGATTTGCAGTAGTTAAATCACATTTTGTACGTTTTTTTTTCAAAATTTAGTAAACTTCCAATCCAAGCTTTATTATCGTATCTTTTATAATTTCCAAAGGTAATTATTAGCTATACACATATGATACAATATTTTTAATAGAGGCGAAGTCAAATAAAAATTATATTATTCAATAATCTGAAATAATTAATAGAGTAATCGAAAGAGTTAAGGTTTTGTAATTCAAAACACATGCACTCAAAGGCTAATAAATGTATATAATATAATATTTCATTCAGATAACAAATTATAGAAATTATTTTATTATATGTTTCGGTATTAGGAAACTTGCGGACGAACTATCATTACGATCTATTGATGTGCATGATGCTAAATATATCTTTGATAGATATGAATTTCATTTTCAATTGTATAGTTCGGTATCATTAAAAATTCTTAAAAATTACTTATATCATTTAATTCAAGTACGAAAAAAAAATTAGTTTAATTAAAGTTAATAAGAGGTTTATGAAGCTGAGACTATTTTCAATAATGATGTTTTTTGCTGATTCAACGCAAGATTTTTTGTCGAGATATTTATCGGTAGACAAAAAACGTTAACAGTGAAGCTCGTAACTCTTGCGCTCCACGAACGTTCCATGCGATTGGTTTCTTTAATTATGACATTTGTGTTAAAATAGTTTAAAAAAAATGGGATGTTTTTGTTTTTTATACGTTAAATTTAAGAGGTGATTTATAACCGTAGTCCATTTCATTGTGAGCTACATATTCATAGGGTGATTCAAAAGTGTATCTTTTAATTAAAGTAAAAAAAACTCCAAAATTGTTCAAAACCTCAAAATCTAAGTTTTTAAAGTTGAGTTTTCTTTCGCTCTCTTATTTTTACAAAAGGGGAAACATTTATTCACTTTTTCTGATGTAATGACGTAAAGTTTCTTTGAACAGAATTTTAAGGTTGTTATTTTTATCTGTAAAGTAAACGGGCTTGTTCTCTTGTAGAATTTGTAATTAGAAACGCTTAAAGAATTGTAAAGCAGTAAAACGTGTCCGCAAAATTCTATAGGAAGATACTCAATGGAATATGAACAGAGGTCAAGACACTTACTAGTTTTAAGTAAATATGCTAAGCAGGAAATTATTAATGTCGTCGTTTCGAGTTGAGAAATAATATTTGGGCTTGAGTGCAATTTGCTGAAACCCACAGAGTAAACAATGATGTCTAGTGTTATATTCAAAAGTTTTATGTGATTGGAATAAAAAGATTTGCTTAACATATGTATATACGTGTAAAATATAAATTGAAGGTTTCAGGATAATTTCGTGGGGAATTATTTAAGGGGTGATATCTGTTTGTTATTTTTATTAAGTTTAATTTTTTATTGGCTTGAATTACGATAAAATATCTCAAAATTGATAATCAATAACGTCTAGTCTATGTATAAATATAACTCATCGGTCCAGCGCAGATTCATCCGTTTCGCCCTCCGTGACCTTCCATGGGCTGATCACCTCAATCTCCCGCCCTATGAAAACCGCCTGAAACTAATCGACCTTGAACCTTTAGCCCTTCGTCGTGATTTCGCCGATATTGTCTTTGTCTACCAGATCCTTGCTGGTTCCATTGACTGCCCCAATCTCCTTCAACGCATCTCCCTTAACACTAACCTCCGCAACGTCAGATCCTTCCCCACCTTTCACATCGACTGTCATCGAACCAACTATGGCCACTTCGAACCCTTGTCCAGAATGCTACGGAAGGTTAACAACTCTCCCGTCTTTGATTTTCACCTTGATGAAGCCACCCTTAAGCGTAGCCTACACTTGCTAAATCCCTCCCCTCCCTAATCTAGTCATAATTTTAGTTTATTTAGTTTTAGTCTTAATTTAAGAGATAGACTTAAGGTAGCTTGTATTAAGGGAAATAAATAAATAACTCAGATTTTTTCTCAGAACTGATTTTCTGTAAAACAAAAAAATAGTAAATTTCGTCCGTCGTCCATTTTTGAATCTCTTGATTATAATGTAGATTCGCTTATAACTTATCAATCGACGTTAAATATACCTCAAATTTGAAGTAAAGATGTCATTAGATACTACGAAGAAGCCGTTGTTGACTATATAATATATGTTTACTCGACGTGTTCGATATAGCCACTGATATCGCAATCATCACATTTAACGACGGTTTATCAAGCCTAGTTTTTGTATATGATGTTCTTTGGTTGACTGTTGGGCGAAATTTATACGATTTTTGGATTAAGACCACCAATCGCTTCATCTCCGACGCGATGTCGTAAAATATTCTTGACGCGCGATGTCGTTAAATATTCTTGATTTGGAGCATATTTATATGATTTCGCAAGTTATAGCGTTTTCAAATTTCAAATGCGTTTTTCTAGAAACCGTGTTTTGAAAATCAGCAAGCAGAACTCAAACAAACAGTTTTCATACGATTGACTTAAAATTTTTACTGTAGCTTCTTCATTCAATTATCTAATACACGATAATAACGATTGAATGAAATGATTTATTTTTAAAAATCAATGGTCTTTTTTTTCGTCAAAAACACAATTTTTTTTTTGAATACACGCTATTTCGCGAAAAAAAAAATCCTAAAATGAAGATCCCGGGTACTTCACTTGCCAAACTTATGAATATTTTTTTTATCATTCCTAGTGGTAATGGAGACGACTTAACTACTTGCCGCGGAGAGCCTTTCAACAATCTTGTTTTATATTTCCCGGCTTCCAGCCGCTATTTTGTATAAAAAAGTAAATTTTTTATTCCCGAAGATGTAATCGATACATACGAGTATATTGAAAACCCCTTTTTTGGGCTCCAAACATGTACATATAAAGACAAATTTTTGCTTAATTTTCAATAAATAGACCTAGACCTACATACATATAGTGCATCTGACAATGCAGAAAATAACAACTGAACAAAAAAATTAATTTTGTTTTTTATTTTAATGAATGAATGAAAAACATAAACATGTTTTTCTTGGTGTTTTAAGTATTTACATTATAAAAACAATATTACAAAAGCAAAATGTCGCCGCAAAAGCAGAAAAATAGCACGATTTTTTACCTAAATGAATGAACAATAACTAAAAAATACACAAAAACTCTCCAGATACTGTAGGTTTGACCTCATCTGGAATCGAATTCTTTATTCATCTCTGAGCTCGCAATTAAACAAATTATTCACCTGACGAAACTTTCACAGTTGCCAATAAAAATTTTCTTGCAACGGCGGCGGCGCTCGAATGCGAAATGCTTTTGTGTTGTGCAGCAGCGCGGAGGGGCACCGAACCGTGGATCGTTTTGTGTACTTTCGGTGCAATGCAATTAGCCGGGCGTCAAGACTTTGTCTAAAATAGCAAAAGATTTTCGTCTTCTTTCTTTGGTTGAAATTATGAGAAGAAAATAATAAATAAGTAAAAGAAGTCTTCTGCATGGCGTTAATTGTATAATAATAGAGGTTTTCTTGTGATTGTCTGATGGAACCTTGTCATAGAAAGATATCTTGAGAAATACAGCTTGATTCATTCAATGGAAGCAAAAGATCTTTAATTTAAAAGGAATGTATATGTGACGAATATGCGTTTTAATTTTTTGATAGTGGTGCACGTCGAGTGCAGAAGACGTGCAAAGAAACGATTACATAATTTTAAATTTTAAGTTAAAAAACAACTTTCACGTAAGACCAACTTACTTTAAAAACCGATGGTCTGGGTACCTACATGGATGAATAGCAGAAAATATATAACAATCGGAAATTACAGGTAATGGATGTTCGCTTCATTTATTCATGTTGAAAAGATGCCTCTTAATTGCTCCCAGCAACCTTTTCGCCTCGTGAATACTGCTGCTTGACGTTTAGGCGAAAGTGGAAAAAAGGTATATAAAGGTTTATGAGCCACAAGCAACACTGTAGGCGACTTTACCACTTTCGTCACGTTTGATGAAATAAAATGTGGCAACTCGAAAAATGCAGATATCTAGATTTCTAAAATTATTTTACGAATTTGATCATATTCATGACTTCCTGTACAATGCAATTTTTAACAGCGAAGGTATCGGCTTCTACTTGAAAGGCCATTGATCTTATAGCGAGCGCGAAACTAGCTGTGGTCGCGTGTAGCAGCTGCAAGACTTATCCGAAGAAAGACTGCAAGTTGGAAACCAGCTCGATAGTGGATTGCGCAACTTTACTCGCGCCAGGTGAGCCGCTTGCTAGAGTTATTAGCCGTTTCATTCATGCTTGGCCTTTCTGCGAGGACCGCTTCTGCCGCTGCGCTGGTGAAATCAGGTTAAAGAAGTTATTTGCGGCTTAGGTGAGTTTCAGTTAAAGTCGGAGAATGTACATTACACACATTATATAATTACTTAAGAGTACAGTGTTTGTTTAATTTTGACCGTGCATACATATGTAATATACGAGAAAAAAGATATTATTTAAAATTAATTTGCATTACCACAACTTTTTCATTCCCAAATACGATTTCGTTAAATCAACATTTTAAGCGGCAATTTTAAAAGTTAGAACTAATTAGTGGTGAATTAAGAGATTGCAAATATTAGTTTAAGTGGTCATACATAGGGACACGAAAAAAATATCGATATTTTTCGATATTGACTATTTTGTATTTGATACCGATACATTTACTGAGTATTCTTGAAGCAGGTATCGAATAAACTTAAACCCAATTACCTATATATACGAGGGGAAGTCAAAAATTCGCGGAATGGAGGGGTTGTAAATAGAAAAAAAATAAAAAATGGTTTTTCCTTTTAAATATAATTCCTCATAAGCTCAATACATGTTTTAGATCTAGAAATTTATTTCTAAATACCATCAAAGAAATATTTTTTGTTTTTGCTTTCAAAATGGGCCGAAATATTCTCTTTGACTTCATTGTCGTTGGAATTTTTTTTTCTCTTAGCTCTCTTTTCAAATTTGAAAACAAATAAAAATCACTAGGAGCCAAGTCTGGACTATAGGGTGGGTGAACTAAAGATTGGAACCCTTGTTTGTGTAGACCAGCCATCGCAACTCTGCTCTTGTGAACGGGCACTTCTGCGGCGGCGTGAGCATTCTGGGCACAAATCTTGCACTGACTTTAAACATGACAAGATGATCGTGTAGAATTCTCAAAATGGTGGTATCTGATAAACCAACTAGTGCAGATAACTGTTTCTTGTTCAGACCAGCATCTTCTAATACTAATTTTTCGACTTTTTCGATGATGTTTGAAGAGGTGGCCTCGATCGGCCGTTCAGATCGTGGATCGCCATCAATGGACTTTTGACCATGTTTAAAAAGACTATGCCACTTGTAAATCATGGTTTAACCAGGGCACTGATCACCATAAACGACTTCCATCTCACTCATTATAGTCTGAGCAGATTTTCCTTACTTTGTCAAGAACTTTATCCCAGCGCGAAGTTCAGTTTTTCCTATAGTTGTGGACGTGGTTATGTTCCGAAAAGACTTATTTGAAGGGCGATAACTTTTAAACGAATAATGTCATAGACTTGAAATTTCGCTTATATTGAGTCCCTAATTAGCGAGGTGTACGGTGAGAATTTTTAACCCTGTCCCTTCCCCTTCATTCCGCGGACTTTTTGACCTCCCCTCGTACATATGTACATTGAAACTTATGTTCTGCAATTTTTAACACAATTAAACCCATAAATATTACATTAATTAAGCTCTGTTACTAAACAGGCAACGACGTGCAATGTACGGCTACTGAACTTATTAACTGCTTTTTGCACAAACGAGTCCGGATCAGATATGTAAGTTAGTAAATTTGTCATTGAATTGATTGATTCATCCAAATGTCAAATCGTGAACGCAAAGTGGGTATAAGTCAAAGTACATACATAATTCGATTTCATTTTCACAAAATAAATTGCAATCAAGTCAGTATAATAATAATAAATATACTATTTTTTAGTAAGTGTTAACTTATTATTAATAAAATGCATTGACTCGGGCAAAGAGGTTGGAGTTTTTGTTTTTTTTTCAAATTCGTTGAAACATGTCATTCCTGCTAACATCAATCATAAAATTTCATTTTTAAAACTGAGAATTAAATTGAAAGTCTACTCGAACCGCACCGTTTTTCTTTTGATGACGAATTTCCGAATTATTTAGTCATATTATTGTTTGAATTCCACTTTCGCGGGTTTCGAAATGTTGGAGGTGTGTGATTCATATATGTATGTAGAATAGATATATCAAAACATAAGTAAAACATAGTAAAACGAAGCGTCTAGATCTTTTATTGTAAACATCGTCCGATATTGTAATGGATTTTGTAATTAAAATAATCACTACGCAGTTAACGCGTTTTTTTAAAATCACATTTTCACAACCAGTGATCACAACATTCAAAAACTATTGTATAAGTATAAACCAACTTTTTATTAATATTTTTTTTTTTCACAACATAATTATGCAGACTTTATGCGTTCCGAAATGATATAATAATATATGTACATATATAGCCATAAATTCCTATTTCTACATAATGTATTCAAATTCCAATATTTAATATTAGATCAATATAATAATAATTCAACTAATTATGTAAATAATCATTTAAAATTCGACAACCCGACTTTAAAAGTAAAATGACGTAATTTGTTTTATTAAAAGCTTATGCTACAAGAAAACTATCTGTTTTTTGACAAATTATTGCCTGTTTTGTTATAACTATAGCATTAATATACGCACATACAAATGACAGCTGATTCTACAACTTAAAAAAAGACAGCGAAAAATATGAAACTGGATTTTCAACTCCTTCGTTCGTTTATTACCCTGAAAAAAACAAACTTCAAAACTTTCCGCACGCATTCACAAATCTCAAAGTGATGTAATTTTATTTATTATTCGAAAAGTTCATAAACTCAATATAAATTTATTAAAAGAATATTGAGATATGTAACAAAAAATTTCGTAGTATAAACATACATATAATAAAAACATTGACACCGTTTGAATCTATTGTGCAACTGGTTTGACTAGAACAATAACATTATGCAGAGAGTGTCAAATTTTTAATACGTAAGCAGATAATAAAAAAATATTCCACACCTAGTTGAAATTAACGAGGAAGTTTGCCCCTTGTTCTTGTTTAAACCATTATTTTACACATAACATTAAAAGATTATTTGTTTTTATTGATATATAAAATTTAACGGAAATCATAACGAAAGTTAACATAATACTATAAATAAAATCTAAAAATAGTCCAACTAGTAATATTTTATTATGGAAGTCTGCAATTTTTAGATGATGGAGAGTATTTTTAGTCTTATTACGGCCATAAATATAAATTAGTTTTTACGAAAAATAAAGCTAAAAGTAATATATTTAGTCGCATTGTGGAAATTAGGAGAGTGGCAGAAGCTTCTACATTTAATTTTGATTTTTAACCGAATTAGAAATAAACAGGATATAATATTTATATATAAAAGACTTGCAGGTAAGTGCTTTTTTATACCTGCTCCTAACTCCGTACATAAATTTAGAACGGGTGAACTCATGGGTTAGGTTCCTTGAAGGATATTATCGTTTTCGATTAAAACGTGCTGAAAGTGAGAAATTCGTATTTCGATCAAAACGATATTGTAGTAAAATTTTAAGGTCTTCGAGTAAGCGAGCAAGTTTTCGTTCAATATGGAATAATTTTTAAATATTTGTATCTGTAAAGTGTAAATCAAAACGACGTTTTTAAACTGTTTATACGTAAGAAAAGTCTGGATGGTACAGTGAAACGAAAATTATAAATTGTCTGCAAGGTGTATATGTATAAATTGCTCTGTGGTGTTTATTAGGGTTGCTGATTTCAAATCTGTTTCTCATAAAAATGGCATCATAGTGATGGCTTCTAACACAACCTTTAAAAAACGAAAAACATAACGATTCATTACATACATAACACCCTAAGGTTGTACTATGAACTGTATGTATGTATGTAAATATGTTCGAAATCGGCGAGTGTCAACCTTCGAAAGTAGGAAAATTTGATTGTCGTGTTACTTATCAATTAATGAATGGCGGATTCTAATAAAATAATATCGCTTTATAAATTGTCATTTTTAAAACACAGAATCATCTACAGGTATAATTTTCGATAACATTCATCCACACGTGAGATCAATCGTTTCGCTATTTACAAATCAATGAAAAAAAGAAAGCTTAATACATTTGTGATCGCATACTATAAGGCTTACAAAGCCAAATTTAGGGAAAATTGTTAATATGTAGTTTTAATAAAATTGTATTTTACAGCAATATTTTATATACTCATATAAAAAGGTTTAAGCAATTATTTAATTTTACAAATTAATTAATATTAAGTATTGACAAATAATTCTGTTTTACGACTTTTGAAAAATGGCTGAATTGAAAGATCTGAAAAACCTAGAACCATACAATTCTTGACAAAACAAAAACCAAATATTCATCACCATTTAAATGCATATACATACGTACTTCTCGGATAAAAGTCAGATTTCGCCTATGCAAATTAGAAAATTGTTTGGGTGACGGGGCCATGAAAATATTTAAATTTTAACCAGTTTTATGTTTCTTGCCCGATCATGGCCACGTTATTTATTATGACTATCGAAGAAGAGTTGTCTGGAACTTTGTCTAATAGTAGTGCAAAATAAATGCATACTCGTTGGCGTATTTTCGCATGTTATTGTCTAGCATATTTTAATGTCGTTTGAACTCAAATATTCGATAAGCCCTGTATGTAACAACAGCAATATCTTTCTTTAGTTAGTAAAAAATCTGTCTCCTAAGTTAATTCTTCATCTAATAATATTAGTATACTTTTTCATATTTTTTTTTCCTTTTTTTATTTACAAAATATCTTCAAGTTACATTACAACAGTATTAAAAAGAAAAGGAATTTTTGAAAAACTTATCAAAGATTAAATATTTCGTTTTTTAGTGTTTTACTATATTATTTATAGTCTTTGTAGAAGAAGTCCTTGAAAGCATTTTTGAAAGTTATCGGCATTTAAAGCCGAGCGTGCAGCGGTGAAAGAATTGTCGCAGCTGTTCAAATGCTAAAGTTATTTTTTCAAATGGCGTTTTTTTCAGACGATCCCTCAATTATAGGTGAAGGGTTTAACCGATTTATTTTGTAAAAACGCATTTCATTCATTTTTGCTTTTAAAACTTCAAATACAACAATTAAAAAAAAAACATTTTGTAGATTGTCTGTATCTATTCTTTCCGAGATATTTTACTTTTAATAATTTTCTGCGTATTCCTATAAAATTCTGATGGAAATTGCGAAAAATCTTGAAAAAAGTGTAAATAATTATGCAAAAACAAATTAATCAAAAGGAAGGTTTTCATTTCACAGATTTATGATTTAATAAGACAATCCGTGTTTATCTCTGTTGATGTTATATGACTTTAATTCGTTTGTTTTAAAAGTTTATACTAAAAGTTTTTAAAAAAAAGGTAGGAATGTGTTTAATTTAGGTAACAGCATTGTGACGGCTTCAACCAGCATTTTTTCTTTGCATTTTCTGAAAATACATACTTTTTAAAATATGTGCATACATTTTAATGTCCTAATTCGTTAAAATGACAAAGCTGTGGCTTTTTTAGTGAGCACAGTCGTACATTTAACTTTCAATTGCGTTTTTCTTGAAATGACTATGACAGGAATCATAGCCTTAGCTACGATTTTTTGATTTTCTATTTTAGTTAACGAACATTTTTCTATTCGCAGTGGCAGGTTTTGCGTAATCCTTTTTTATTATTAAAAAATTAATAGAATTTGAGCTTCTCAAACTGAAGTAAAAATAATGAAAAAATAATATTTTTTTTAACCCTTGTAGTTTTGTGAAGAAATATTTTTTGAAAAACAAAAAACCGTTACGAAAACTCTATTTATGTAGAAACAGAACATTTTTGATTTTTTACAGACCAACCATTCCTGCAGAAATCATCAAAAACGCTTTTTATTACTTGCAATTATTGCTTAAAATATGTTAAATATAAATTTTTTAATACATTATAATAATGCAAAAAGCCCTTTTTTTATACTTGTTTCAAAATTTTTCTATTAAAATAGGAGTTTCTATTTAAAAGCCGAAATACGCGTATCGGAAAATAAAAAGTTTTGAAACAAGTATCTAAAAAAAGGGCGTTTTATTTTATAAAATATGTTTCATATAACTCCTACGGTTTGGTCAGTGAATAAAACATAAGATAATATTTTTTTTCAATTATCTCGTATAATGGTTAAAATTATAAAAACCTATAAGATTCATGCAAACATTATTAGAATAACCCTTAAGAGTTTTACGGAATATGTAAAAACTTTCGACGAAAAAATCCCTTTTGCGAAATTTTAATGTTCAATATCTTCTAAATAAATATTTAAATATTCAACAGGTTCGACCTAAATGAGTGCTTCGTTTCCCTTGTTAACATAAAAAAGTATTTTTAAAGACAGAGTTAAAAAAACAAAAACAAAAAAAATCAATCAACTGCACAAAGTTGCAGCCATTCATATAAATGAAGTAAAACATTTTCAGCTAAACCTTGACCGATAAGGATGAGGTTGATAAAAATGTACGACCTGAATTTGTATTTTTAAAGACACATATATTAAAAAAATTATCAGTACTATCCAAAGTTCCCAACTAATTGCTCGTTATCAACATGATTTGTAGAAAATATCTCCGAAACATTATCATCAGTTATTACTTATTACACATGCAAAATAAAAATTCCCTTACTTGCCCAAGTTCCAAACTTTTCTGAAAGCGGCACGTTTGCTTGAGGCAGGAAGAACGGCTCGAGGAGGGCCTTGCAAATCATCACGGGGGACTTCAAATTCTCAATCAAATAGAGCACAATCGCGTAAATTCCGACACAAATTAGAAAATACATTATCCAATCCAGCGAATTCATGTGCATGAAAAATGCCATTTCGACTTCGATTACCGGGTGAACAACTATCGGAGAGACAAATTCAAGACGTTTTCGGAGTTGTAATTTAGTCGCGTACTTCTTCGCCGAAAGCTCCAATCGCACTGATAACGCTGCTGTCGACGACCGCCGCCTTTCAACCGCTCGGCGGCGAGTTTCAATTAAAATTGATATAAAATGGGCAAAGGGGGACAGTACCCGTCTGCGGCGGGTTAATGTCGATTTCGCTCGGCTCAGCCAAACTTCGAGCTCAATGAAATTCCATGTTGCGGCGCGTGAACCTTCGTGAAAACCCCCACTGCGGCAAGTCTCTCACTGAACACTCGCGGATGGTACTCGACAATTGTTATGCTTATGAAATATGTCGACTTACATAGCACTTCTTCGGTTAAACAGCATTTCTCCGCTTTTTTACTTTTCCAATCAAAGTAGACTTCCGACCGCCTTCACCTACTCTTCGGGAAGGACCACACATTTAATTATGCAACAAAAAACCTTCTTTTATATTTCCTTAACTTTTTATGAAATTATGTATGAAAAATTCAACAAGGCACAGCGACGGTCAATGACTACAAAGCCGCGAATAGCCTCTGAAATTTCTCTTGTCCTTCTTAACAACTTCCTTAAAGTTTTGTTTTACTTGTGGAAGTACAGCGCGACCAATTTTCCTAAAGCACCAGTGATTTTAACCAGAAAACCACCTCGAGGTGAAAAATCACAGCTTTTCCCTTTAGCAGCGATACTGTTAAAGCTTTTACACCAAATTTAATAGTCTTTGCTAAATAATTGGGAGCTTTTTTATGAAGCTTTCGTATAAAAATACATTAACGACAATAACTAAAGAAAAGTTTTGTTTTGCACAAATTCGAACAAATTTACAGATTTTCCTAAAATTAGAAAGTATCATCGCAATAAACAAAAAATTAAAATTTGAGAAGGTATGATATAAAAATTGAAACATTTCTACAAGGTACGTTGCGTGAAGTGACGTAACGACGAGCCGTAACGTAACGACGAGCCACTAACATGAGAAGGTGCGCGCGCAGCACTTGAGAGACACTCGTTCGATCGGTGTCTGCCTTGTGTCTCTCTTTCACTCGAGCGTTTCTGACTCGCTCGACCGGTGTCTACGTTGTCACGTAAACTTCGATCGTAAACCGACTTTACAGACAACCAATTTTTTTTAGTAAATTAAGAAAACTGAATGTGGTATTTCCACAGGGTCTACAGAAAAGTAGTATATCTCTGTAGGTACTATGTAATCACATTATTATTGTATAACAGCATATTTAGACAAAATACATGAGTATGTAGTTTACAGCTACTGAATGTTAGAAAAATCAAATATCCTCTTTTGAACAGGAATCTTGATAATGTTCCGTTTTACTCTATAAATATCCCTTTTTGTATTGTACATCTTCATAAATATCCTCTGAATTTGTATCGTTACATTTGTAAATATCCCCTTTTGAAACGAACACGCTATTTTAGATCCAATTAACTGTAATTTATAACTTTTTTTTCAGGTTAAGTTTACGAGATTGTGTGTTTTAGCATAGAGAACAAGATCCCATACTCAGCTGAAAAAAAGAAAAAAAATGGAAATATCCCCTTCTGTAAAGACACTCCTCATTTGTTCACATTTTAAAATGTTTAATTTATTTATCTTAAAATAATTGATTATAATATTTTATAAATTTCGCGCCAATTCACACTCGACTCGATTGGGTACCTATAATCCTGAGGAGCCCGTAAGTAACAAAACACTTCCTAATTTTTTTAATAATATTATATGAAGTAATCACTTTATCATCAAAAACCTTTAGAAATTTCGTTTACTTTAATTAGAATCGCATGCTTTTTTAGTCAGAAATTTGACTTTCCTTCCCAAACATATAAGAAAATGTATATCTCATGCGTCGGTTTTTCGAGATTTTTGGTTGAAAATGGTTAACCAAATTTCTGTTTACCATAAAGCAGAAACATTAAAATATAAAATTAATTTCCATAAATATTGTGGCATATTTCCTTAGATCATAGAGTAGAGGATATGCCACAACGTGTAAAAGCCCTGTACGTGAGCGACAAGATTTCTCCTCCCGAAAATACGAAGGGGAAATTTTTTACTACATTAGAGAGAGCGAAACGGCACTAAAAATGGGAACCAAATGTCATCGGCTATTAGCCTGCTATGGGATAAATGGGAACAAAATTTCATCGGGTATCAGCTGTTATGGGGCTCAAATCAGTTGTGTAGTCTAAAAAATGTTTTTGGAGGGGCTATAGCTCACTTTTTCGCGCCTTTATATATGCCCCTACTTTCCACTACATGAATATGTCAGCCTGCACTGAAATTACAACTACTTAAGTGAACACGTTAACACATCAGGAAATTTGGGTCAGCTAAATCGGCTAATGTCGTATCCTCTACATCTATTATCTAAGCATATTTCCTAAAATCATTGTTGGAAATCGTATTTTCAAAATATTGTTCTATATACACGAACGAAAGCAAATACAATTGAATACAATGACATTAAAAGGAAACGACAGTCAAGTCACACTAGGGGAATTTATATAAAGCAGCATAAACTAAATAGTTTGTTATTGTTATACCTAACAAATAATTATGAGTTCGACGTACCTTAAATTAAGGGGGTGACCTAGTCAGTTGGGACGAAAACATCGATTTTTAGAATTTTATTTCTACTTTTAGTATATATCTTTTGAAAAAAAAGGTTATCTAATGTATATTTCAAATGTTGTCTATGAAATCCAACTTCGTTACCAACATTACGAAAAATCTTCGTCTATGAAGCTCAAATGAATCATGCGCGTCAAAATAATCGAACTAATTTATTTAAAAATACTCCAGTAAGCGATATTTTAAAATAAACGAAATCGTTATAAATAACGGATTAAAATTCATAAACATTTATATAAAAACCAAAGTAACAATTACGTCAAATATAAAATAAAATACATAAGTATGTATTATAGATAAGAATAATTGGTATAATTTCATTTCAGTCATTTGTTTTAAGAAAACCAAAGACAGCCTTGACGAAATGAATGGATAATAGTATAATAGTTATAGTTATCTAATTTTGTATTAATAAAGATGTTTGGTTTTTTCTAAAGACAGCTTCGGGGGAACAGTGCAAATGTTTAATATCATAGCATTAGATAATATGATTATATTTGTGGTATTCACGCTTTGGTGTAAATAGGCTATGCATTTGCTATAGAATCTTTGTATGAGGTGCCAACAAATCGGTTGCTATAAAATAAACTATGAAAATTTAAAATTTGATTACATCTACTGTTTCAGAAAATGACAGCATATAACTCTTAAGGAGGGGCTAAGGTATTTAAATTTTTTTTTGGCATGTTTTTTTTTACATTTTTAATTGAATGCATAATATCTTAAGAATATTGTGTCAACATTTCAAGTCGATTGAAGCAAAATTGACGAAGTTACGAGTATTTCTATACCATGCTTATGAACGTTTTATACCAGATTTTTTGGTGTTCAAAACTTTAAAGCGTTTTCCCCACAACTCACGTTTTCAAAGTCGGTGCCCCTCATAACTTCAAAACTACTGCACCGATCCTTTTGAAATTGTGAACACTATTTCTGTACATAATTTACGAGGTAACGCTGGAGAGTTTTTTTCGAATTTGTTAATAATTTTTATTTTACAATAACAAATTAGTCGATTTTTTTCGCAAAAATTCGCGTTTTTCCCTTCAAAGTGTTCCAAAAAAGTGAAAAATTAAAATTTCGAAAAACCCCCCCAGCGTTACCTGGGGAAAACTATTATCTAACGAATGAACTTTGATTTTTTGATTTCGGATGATGCAGCACCCAGTTATGAGGGGCACCGCAATTCTACTTTTATCCGAGACACGTCCGAATAATTGCTGTCATTGCCGTGTTTTTTAATATTTCTTCATGAAAATTTTATACAACATTCTTCAAATGTCATACTTTAATGTACTATTAGTTTTAACAAAGAGATTTTAACTGTGTCGTCACAAAAAATTCACAAAAACATGCCTTTTTTCGTACGAATTAACCTTAGCCCCCCCTTAAATGCAAAATCTGACGTCGAAATAAAAATGACCATTCATACAGAAAATTTTATAATCTAAAATATTACGTATAACCATTTTTACAATATCTGCTACAGTTAGTAACTAAGTACATATGTTAATTTGAAAAAAACCTTGAGCATAATCATTGATTCACTTTACTGTAGGTATATGAGAAGGATATAAAAAATTTGAAATATTTCATTTCAACAAAAAGCTTAAAAAAACACAATTAAATGGGGTTATTGGTTTACTTTTTAAAAACAATGCAATTAGCCACAGTTTTCCAAACAAATCGATTTTTTAAAGCTGTAACCGTACCCTCAACCATTGCCTTGCGATTTATTTTCAAAGAAGCATGCGTGTGCAGAATATTTAATTTTATGTGATTTATTGCAAGAATTTTTTACTGTCATAATCATAATATCATTAGTAATATGATATATCATTGTTTGTATATTCCAACATTGAACGAACAGTGTTTTGAGGGTACAAAAGTCTTTTAAGTCGACTAAGTTATGCCTAATGGAAACTGAGAGAATCGATTGGTTTTTCATTAGAAATTACGCCTAAGTCTGTAACTTCTGTTACTTTTGTCATAAGTCTTATTTTTTAATCATAAACGATGATTTTTTATATACATTTTTTGTGTCAAATATCATTTTTGGTTAGTTGTCGACCATTGAATATATAAGCGTACGGCTGGCAGCAAAAATTCAACTCCCACTTCACGTGATGGACGAAATATTTTTATGTGCAGGAAGTATTCAAACTTTGTATCGTTTTGCGCTGGAGATATTTATAAATTTACATCGATGCACAATGAAAAAGACAAAGTGGAGAAGATTCGGCAAAGACACCAGAATAAGGCAAAGGCCGTACGGGAGCGCCCGAGTGATCGTCTACACCTGTTGTGATATGTCTTCTGCATAAGTAGTTCCTAGGGGACGTTGAGAAGACTCGGGCCCCGTCTGCAAGTTATTCAAAGCGCATTTCGGCGCCCCGTTCCCCATTTCTGCACGCCTCAGCCGGTGATATTTTAAAATTGTGAAAACCGTTGCGCTTCTCTTAGTGGCGCGGCAGCCAGAATCGAAGACGTTCCCTTCCTTCTTGAAGACGGCCGGGTGCTCCGGAGGGAATCAGAAGAAGAGCTCCAAGTAACTAACTTTCCAATTCAGTATGGAGTTAGTTGATGCAGTGATAATAATCGTTAAAACCCGAGCAGGTATGAGCTGCCCGGTGAAATTGGGTCGAGGCATGCAACAGTGCTTGCAAGTAAATTAGATAAAAATGCAGTTGCGAGATTTGCGACTTATCGCGCGGCTGACACTATTTAATCGCACTAGAAACGCTAGAAACCGCCTGATTTGAATTCGCGAGGCGTCAGATGAAAATGCAATTGACCAACCGGGCATTCCCATGAATTCTAATGTCTGCTCCTTCCAGCCAGTGAAATTCCCACTGTCCAACAGAGCCAAAGTGTAGCGGGATGTAATCGTGAATCAGAGCGCGCAATAACGACACCGCCAAAGGGTTAATAGTTCAAAGATATGATTCCCAAGTACGACATAAAATACCTGCTATTAAAAGAGATAAAAAGATGCGGAGGTAGATGGTCATAGGCGGCCCCACTTCCCTACACTCAATTGTTTACCAACTTTTGGGAGCAATATCTCACCGGGAACGACTCGTTACAGCCGCGTCCGTCCCAAACTTGAACCATCGCAAAATGACAAATGTTATTGCTTGCCATATGCAGGAGGGGCATAGGACCGATGCCCTTTTACCCAACTATGGAAAAACCCTTTTTCTGCTCTAGCCGCTGTTTCTGTTTTCATTTGATTTCATCGATGCTCTTACGAAATTTACGAGCTTTACCATTAAAACTCTGCGAGAAAGAAGGAAAAATTTCGACTTGGCAAACCGACTGCAGAATATGTTTTTGTCGTAAGGACTCCGAGGGTTATCCGGGCACTTGAACCCCCCGCTTTAGATACCATGAGGAGCAAAACAAGTCATCCTCAATCAACTAGCCTGGAGCCCTGGCGCTTTGGCGAATTGTTATGGCGCAGGCATTTGCATGCCGCTTCAGTAAAATGTGCATGCCAGAACGTTACGACAGACAGCAGATTTCTGCTCGAATTGCAAGACGCTATGAATAGCAATAGCGCAATTAGCACTGGACTTAGTCTAGATAGTGTTCGAATTTGCATTTTCTAATCCCGAACTTAACGCCTCTGTCCCCTGGCCGAATACATTGCATATGTGGCGGACTTTGGGCCACAGGAGCTTTTCGGTGATGAAGAAAAAGATGCCACAGCAGAGCCCTCCTCTGGACCTCTCGAACAAAAACGTGGCAAGTTATCGAGTTTCCGGGTCATTAAGCTGACTTCGGAAGGAGCAGAAGGTCGGTCGGGCGGTGGCTTCACTTATGATTGCTACATTGGCTTTAGGTTATCCTGGCTAAAAAAACCTATCATAAATGGAGTGCATCGGTCGCATCGGTCTGAACTGAATGCAAGTTAAGATACCTCCTTGAAGCCTCCTTCTTCTCCAAGTCGAACTAGAAAATTTTCAGGGACCAACAAAAACGCAGGCAATGAAAAGTAAGTTGTCGCCAAGATGCCCCTGCACTGTGCTAAAGTCGCGCATATATTTACCGGGATACGACCAGCCCAATCCTTCCGGTCCACAAGGAAGGACACTTTTTATACCATCGTTGCCGTTTTGGGCTCCACACTCGACTCTTAGCTGACAAATTTTTACATCCTCCGAGGTACTGCTTATCGAGACATCCTAAGATATTCAGTCGTCGCTACACGTTCAAAGTCGAGATCTATCTGGAAGAAGGAAGGACCGGCTTTTGCAAGGACCAAGGACTCCCCAGCGTTATTATTTTGGCTGCCGCAGAGCAAACGGAGTTAAAGTGATTTTCCACTTCACAACCTTTTTGTTTATGCGCAACAAAGCCGACCCGGGGGTGAGGGGATGTCGGGGCGAGTCCTTCGCCCCCGACAGACACATATATGTATTTTACGCATTTATACCGCAGTGATTTATAATTCGAAGATTTTTCGAGATAAATAGCTCTAACATGTGTCCGCGACCCGCCGCCGGATACTTGGCTCGTGTATCCCCAGGTCTGTCCTGGAAATAAAATGAAAAGAATAAATAAAATTCATGCGGAAATGGAAGATAACCCGAGAGACTCGTTTGTCGAATTTCCTGTAATGGAGGAGGTGGCTGTTCGCAAAGAAAATATTTCTTAAATTGTTTGGCAGCACAAAATACATACATATGTAGAAGAATACAATACGATTTCTGACTTTAACACTTGACTCGTTACATAGTATTTTCAGTAAGTAAAATACTAAAGTAATGTTCTAATCACTGAAATAGGCTATTACTTTAATAATATGAGTGTTTCTCCACTAATTGGAAGATTGATATCCCAAGTAAATTTTATGTATTTGGAGTTACTAACTGCGTTTTTTTTTTTCATTCTGCTATCTGGTTCAGATTAGATAGTAATTTTGCATTGACTGAACTGAAATCAAATTGCGATTTAAGTTAAGCCACGGATCATCATCATAAATCTACATAGATGTTGTGTAGTGTAGATTTTGACTGTGTTTTTTAATTAAATTTGAAGGTTAGTGTTCAAAAAGGTCTACGTCTGTTCTGTTCATTGGCTCTATGCATACCTAACAGTTGAAACGATTGATCAACATTTTTAAAACATTCTTATCCTCATTCTACTCCCTGGTCTTAAAAAATAATTTTAATTTTTAAATTACAACTTTTGTTTACATTACAAACAGTTTATTCATTTTAAACAATTTGAGTGTGGAATATTTACCTTTGTAAAGAAAATTTGAAAGCATGTAGGGGAAAGTAGTCATCAATGGATGAGTGAATCATTAATATAACTATGGTGACATCTAAATATTTTCTAAAAACAAATCTAAAAGTAAGTGGCTTAATTATACGCGTCTCGTATGCAAGTCCTCCCCTGACTACGCTCATGACTATGAATTTTAATGTTTTGGAAAAATAAAAACGTGAGTACAATTTTTTGCATAATTCCATAAGCGTTTAGCTAACGTAATAGATCTTTGTTTAATTTGCTTATTACGCAATATTATAACGGTAACATAGTGATTCTAAGTTAAAATATATGGTTAGAATATTACTTTGAATTTAAAATGACAGTTTACTCATTGGATAATATCATTCGTGGTAAACAATGGATCATGATTTAGTATTCACTATACATACCTTAGATAATACAAGTAGAGGATATGACATTAGCCGATTTAGCTGACCCAAATTTCCTAATGTGTTAGTGTGTTTCAGTGCAGGCTGAAATTATCATGTTGGGGAACAAAGGGGCATATATAAAGGCGCGAAAAAGTGAACTATGGCCTCTCCTAAGACTACGCAACTGATTTTAGGCCCATAACAGCTGATAGCCAATGACATTAAGTTCCCATTTGCCCCATAGCAGACTGATAGCCGATGACATTTGGTTCCCATTTTCTAGTGCCCTTTTGCTCTCTCTAACGTGGTAAAAATTTCCCCTTCGCATTTTCGGAAGAAGAAATTTGGTCGCTCACGTACATGGCTTTTACACGTTATGACGTATCCTCTACTCTATTATCTAAGCTACATACATATAATATAGGCCAAATCTAGAAAAAATATTAGTGGTTTGCAAATTAATCCTGTAATCATACATATGTAGCTTTTTTTTCTACAGAATGGGCAGAAAGATTAATCAAGAAATAAAAGTTAGACAAACACACGGAAAATAAAAGAATAAATGAAGTTGATTAATTTTCTCTTCTGTACGTCCTGTATGTTAAGTTTGTTTTGTTTTGATACACGGTATACCGATTTCTATTTGACACAGTGTATACCATTACCTGTTTTTTTTTACAACGGATCTGGCTCTGGGTTTATTAGGAAATTGAATGCCTGGATTTATACCTATTTTGCGTCAACAAATGTATCGCAATTTATCTGGTTCAAGTTTTGAAGTTTGAATGGGTGGGTATCATGGCAATTTAATGCGTTTTTCGCCAAACCTAAAATCCTTATATAGAGTTGATTGTTTTTTTAATTCAATTCAATGTAAACCCAGAGCTAGATCTGTTGTGAAAAAAAACACAGCTATTGTGTACCATGCCTTATCCACAGTGGATCAAATTAACTTTTTTTCTAAACAAAAATTATAGGTGCATCTTCTTGAAGACTTCCTAGCACTTCATCAACAACAACAACAACAACAAATCGACAATAATTTTGTGATTTTAAATATTGGTCCACTGTTGACTATTTTATCGTAGATTAAGTGTTTTGGCTTTCTCAGAGGTATAAGTAAGCGTCATTGCTCATTGTTTTGTATAGACCGTGTCCAATGTTTGAATTATACATTGTTTTGTTTTATGTATAAATATAATACAGATTTTTAAACAGGAAAGAGAAGTTGTCGTAGGAGCTCTTGGAACAAAGGAATAATAATTCAAAAATTGCACAAAATGGGCTCATGAAAGTCGCCTTGACTATCCACATCCTTTTGTTGCGCCAGAAATAAATAACCCTAAATATGGGATTCTGTCGCAATAAGACTGCTAGTCAACTCTGTAAATATTTCGTTATTGAGGTTCATAGAACGAGGAAGCGATGATCCTCGAGGCATTGGTTCCATGAAAAGGAAACATTAAAATGACATATGTCTGCTGTATGCCTCCGAATTGCCTGGTTACAATGTTTGCTTTTAAGAAAAACAAAGAGACTATAGAAAAATCGGCAATTGCGAACTGTGGAATTAACTGGTGGGATGATGCCAACGCAATATTCGAGCCGAAACGAAACAACTCTTTTAATGACCCATGAAAATTAAGTGCCCCACTGAGGATTGCTTGTGGGTGCTTTCCGGGGTACGTGTCTGTTTCACGAAAACCGCGGCAATAATTTGGCAACACTTAGGAGGCATCTGCATGCAGAGCGACGTTTTTGCATCTTAAACGATGGCATTGAGGACCGGGGGATATAATTTTCCGGGGCCAGAGTGCGCCACAATTTTGGCGTCTATTATAACAGGGATAGAAGCAGTAATGGCTGTAATACTAATCCAAATCTGCAATTAAGGAAAAATCTAGCGCCCTCCCGCACAGATAGAGGAATTGGCCTAACACCCCGCCTTTTCTTGATTATCCAAATCCCTGCTAAGTGTGATATATGCTCTTTTGGCACCAGATCCTGGTTACGAACACACAGACTCTTGCGATTAGCGACCGCCGTGACTTACATTTTCCACTAAAGAGCAGAAAAGCAAAAATCTGATCTGGGAAAATCGTCCTTTTCGTATTTTATGGCCACCAGCAGCCTGCACACGAAGGATTATCGAGTTCCTGACGTCTCGGCCCGGGACCCAGGTTCGGAGGGCGCAACCTCAATCCATAAATACATTCAACTCGTATATTTAATTTTTAAGGGATGAATGAATATTTTTGGCCGTCCCACGCCTCCAACTGAGCATCTCAGGGCCTTGTCGTATAGATTGTCTGAGGCTGCGAACGTATCCTTGGCTACGACTAGAATCACAGATTGCCATTTCTATCGCGGAGCCTTCTTTTAGGACAGCCTGGAATGGGAATGTAGCCATTTTAGGGTAATTTATGCATTTGAGCATTTGTCAAAAACCAAAGGAGGGGACCTCGACGGCGCGCTGGGTGTCTTTTGATCGGTTGCCAAACAGTGTAATTAACTTAAAATGGGTCCGTTGCATAATTCGATCATAAATTCATGGCTTTGGGTGCACCGACGTTGCAAAATATATATAATAAAAATGTCTTCGAATATCTACGACCAATCTAAGTCAAGGTGGCAATAAATTGTTTATCCTTGAAATCAATGCAATTCGAAAATTTCCATTCCATTTTTAAGATTTCGATATCACTGCGTTACAAATAAAAAAAATTAAGTATTTACTTCAATTTTTCCTGTTTATTTAGTGATAGACATTGCTTAACAAGAACAAATGTATATGCATATGCCCTTTTTTTCTATCAAGTACTATTTTTTGGGTACGGTAACTCTCAATTATTAGTAAAAAAACGTCCAGTAACAAATTGCTTTATTTAATTACCTATTCAATAACTCAGGTAAAACCGACAAAAAACTTAGTATCAATATATTTGCACACATTAAAATATGAAATACAATATGTATATTGCAAAAGGTATATATTGTACACAAAAAATGAGTATACTTCATTACTCAGTACTCGAGTACTCAAATACTCAAGTAATTGAGTTCAGAAGTGCTCGAGTAGTAATACCCCTAAAATAAACCTATTTTGTCAATAACAATAACGTACTCTAATGAAGACAAAATGAGGGTCATTTAAAAAAAGTTATTGGTGTGTACCTCTAAAACAAGACGTGATAGAAACAAAAGACATCCACTGACTACATACTATAATAGCAATAAGTTTTTCAGGTACCGAAATCGTGTCACGCAGTGCATTTTATTACAGACACCGAAAAACAGAGCGGCCTGAAATGAAAGCGGTTTTTAAATATAATAATATTTGAAAAACTTAAGAAATTTATAAAATTCAAAACTTGTTCTTTAATTTGAACAACGCTTTCTTTTACAAAAAAATAAAATAAAATAAAATAAATTATGCTACCTGATACTTTTTGAGAGGAACATACTACGAAATTGAAGTTCTAATATAACTAACTCCAGTTTCTAAATTGCTAGAGATACTTTAATGATGGTTGTTTATTATTTTTATAGAGTTTAAAGTTACAAAATATTTTGTAGAATGCTAAAGAGCTTACAAGATGAATATCAATATAAGCAGAGGATGTAAAAAACCAGAAATATTTTAAGATATTTTTAAAAATGTTAGTATTTTTAGCCGACTGCGGCCAGCAAATTAAAAAAGTTTAAAACACGACTGCGTGATGATTGCGTGAAATATTTCACATACTTCTAGGAATCAGAATACAAGTTCATCTACGATTGCAACTTTGCCTACAGTTTCTACTTTGCCTACGGTTACAATAATTATTTTTTTGTTAAGAATCACGAAGTAAACAGATTTTCCTAACATACATACATACGTATCATAATTTGTAAAACATACATATCATAGTTGAGTAAAACCAAAACCCAAAAGCAATTGGGGATTTAGAAAAATCCTCTAATTTTTTTCTATCAAAATACATGAATACCTGTCCAGGAATTTAATGCAGAAAGTAAAATTATTGGGATTGCTGTAAGCAGGTTTCAGTTATAGAATTATCAGGAAAAGTTGTTACATAAGAGTTGAGCCACTTGCTCTAAATGTGATGCTTTATTTTGAAATTTCAAGGGATGGTGGATCTAAACTGGCAATCCCTAAAAGTTAAAAGCTTGATTTTCGAATAGGTTACATGTTTGTTTTGAGAGTTGATATAATTGATAACTAAAAGTACATACATATTCTATTTTAAAAATAACTTCAACCAGAGTTTGCATTGGTGATGATAAGAAGTTAATTAATTAGTTTTGCTAATAGACTGCAGTAGGTGGCCAGCTCATTTCATTATACAACTTGCTAAATTTCGTTGTAAGCCAGTTAGTGGGATTTTTAAAGTATTATTCCTAAAGAAATTATATATCGTTAGATAGATATAAGTATGGACTATTTAATAAAGCACTCTGCTTGTGTCATTTGAGTTTCAGTGTTTGGTATGTGTAAATTTCAATAATCTTCATTATTCATAATATCAACAACTTTTTACAGAAATTAAGCAAATTATTACTTCCTTACAAATTTTGTATTGCAAATTATTAGAAGGCTTCAAAAGTTCAGAAGAAATAAATATGTGCATCGAGAATTGCATTACAAGGAAGTCCAACAGAATAGCTTCCGTTAACAAAAATAATGGTGGGCACACCAAACAAATAATAATAATTGTAAGAAAAATACTTGTAATATTGAAATAACGTTTAGTACGAACAAATTACATATTTGATAAAGACAAATTTCTTTTATGTTTCCTACTGAAAATGTGCAATATATCATTGGGTTCGTTTTTTATGCAAAGTCTTGATGGATATGCATTAAAGCTAGACAATTTAAACGATCTTTTGTCATCCTGCTGCGAAGATATGTTTTTAGTTGACGTAAGGTGGAGAAAGATCGGTCGGCAGTGCTAATAGTCACAGTAAACGTGCATAACAATTGACACAGAGTTCTAATATCTGGCAGCACCGTTGTTTTTTTGTAAGCATCTGCTGCAGATTTTGGGATATTTTCTTTCATTTTTAGGGTTCCGTACCTCGAAAGGAAAAAACGGAACCCTTATAGGATCACTTTGTTGTCCGTCCGTCCGTCCGTCTGTCTGTCAAGACCCTTTTTCTCAGGAACGCGTGGAGGTATCAAGCTGGAATTTATATCAAACACTCTACTGTCCCTTGGAGCTGTGAAAAAATCAAACTTCTAAGCCAACGCAATCAAAAGATACAGCTGTTTATGCCGCAAATTTCCGCAAATTTTCGACACTCGCAAGGGAATCAAAATCTACAGGGTACTTCCCGTGAACTCAGAATCTTGAAATTTGGTACGAAGAAATGTCTTATAGCACGGATATAGGAAAAATTGCGAAAACCGTAAATTTTTAGTTACATCATATAATAAAAATATTTTTAATAATTTTAAACTTACTACCCCTTTCCTCATGAACGCGTAGAGGTATTAAATTGAAATTCATATCAAATACTCAGGTCTATAATACCTTTAAGCTGTAACAAAATCAAACTTCTATGTCAACGCAATCAAAAGAAACAGCAATTTAAGCCGCATATTTTCAAACTCGCAACTACTTGCAAGAGAATCAAAACCTAAAGGGTTCTTCCAGTCGACCTAGGATCTTGAAATTTGGCATGAAGCAATGTTTTATACATATTTATACATATAAAGGAAAAATTCCGAAAACCTTAAATTTTACAGATGAGAGAGGGAACCTACATTACATTTCATTTATTAAATAATCTAGATGAGTCTAAATATTGAATCTGTTTGTTTGACGGCCGGTAATTCTGCGGACTATAATTTTTGGGCCAATTTCGTTTACAAAGGTCTCAGTCATAGCGAAAAGTTTTCTAAATCCTTCCGAGCTGGTTCCGTCTGGGAAGACACGTGCCCCTTTAAATCCACCTATGTTTATTAACCCAAAATACACACGGAAAAAAATTTGTCGGGAATATCGCGTCGTTTCTGGCAATATCCCTGTATTTTCCGATGGATTTTGGGACAGTGCATTATTTTGGTAATATTTGTGAAAAAAACAGGGATATTAACAAAAATTTAAGGACCAGCGTAAAATGTTGACATTTTTTCCTGTAACTTTTAAGGAGATCTGTTGCTTTTTCAATATATGTTGTGGATTTTATGGCGAAAATGTTCGTTAATTGTTTGGGGATTTTTGCTATCCACATTTTTTTCCGTGCACCTAGAGTCCAGAGCCTGTGCATTTTCAAAATGTTTTCAAGATATTTACGATCAAATTCGAGATAAAGATCAAACTGACCCAGTGTGTTCATTAAGTTAATGATAAAATTAATCATTAAAATAGTTTTCTGAATACGGTGCATCCTGCAGGAAAGAAAGAAAATTTTATTCTGAAGTAATGGATTCCCGCGTAGAAACACTGTCAAGATGCGTAACTACAAAATGATCATCAAAGGTCTAGAGACGACATGGAATAGGATAAAGAGGATTTATTTCGGATGACACGCAGATGTGAAGTCACGGAACTTCAGCGTAGACAATCCTTCTGGGATGCTTTGGACTTACATATACGATTCTTAAAAGTAACTACTCTGAGCTTTTTCATCTTTATCAGGAAGAGCACTGAGTTTTAATTTTATTTACTAATTTAAATGTTAGTATGAATTTTGTCAAGATGGGGTTATAATTGAAGACGCTACAAACGAACAACAACTGACTACCTGAAGGCCCTAGACCTTTTGACGGTTGAGGTGTATACATGAACTTGGTGCTGTTTTGTACCTGTATAAGTAAACAAAGTTCCCAATATCAGAAACCATCCTTTTTACCACTTGTACGTACACAGCTAGTGGACGATTTTGGACAAAGTTATTTGTCCCATCTCATTTAGCAATAAACCACTCAAATTGTTAGGAGCATCCTCTGCAGTCAAGTGGGACCACTTAAACACCAACATGGGCCGGGCAATGTATGTGGTCACCGTATATCATAATCATTACACAAAGCAAATGCGATATCTAGTCCAGAAAGAGCCGTAATTCAAAAGCGAGGAGCTGCGCTCTATAGAAAAAGCATTATACATGGATGGGATCTTCGGAAGGAAGCACGTGGAGCAAATAACCACGAAACATGCGCTCGCTGTAATAAAGGTGGGAGGCCGGTTGGTGGGTAGGGCGAGGACGAGGACACACTGGCGTGGATATGCTATATAGTATTTCCGGCAACATTACCGCGTCCTGTGGCCTGTGAGCGCCCTCTGGACGTGTACAGTCAATACAAGACTGAAAATTCAAAAGACGGACGTGCCGCGGCAAAGACAAACAGAAGAAATTAAGTTTTTGGTAAAAAGGATAAAAATCACAAGTCACGTTGTCTTCAGCTTTTGGGCATTCCATTTGCGACTCGCCGCTTTTATTTCGGAGACAGCACTAGCTGCGGTGGAGCGTGGAGGACCGCCCTCGAAAAATTTTGTTGTAAAATACCATTGTTGGAAAACAAATTTGTCGTAAGCTTTGGGGGGTTCCTTAGGGAGCATAGGCGACTTGGCGAATAGGGAGCTTGGCTAACTCGATGCAGTTATAGGGACCAACGTGCTTTTTGGCGCGCTTTTACGTAATGTTGCGCTGCCATCTCGATGGCACACTATGCAAATGTAGAAAAATGGGGGACTGGCTCCACATGTGTGTGCATCCGGGGAGCCGCGTCCACACTGCAACTGGCGCGTTTTATTTGCGGATGCAAGCTCCGACGACTGCTCCGTCGTGCAACCATGTGCAAATATGAAAAGCTACCACAGGCTCAAGCTTTCTTTTACGCTGCGAGCGAGAGGAGCCCCAACAAATTTAAACTTGCACAAGTGCTCACCACCAGCACAAACAATCGGGGGCCACCAGTTTGGGGCCGATCAGGTCTTGGAGATGAGCCAGTTGTTTGCAAATTGTTTGCCAGTGCAGTGTTGTGCCGCTTCTGGCACGGGCAACGTGCGCCACAATCGTGCCTTCGGGCACGGTTGAGACGCATCCAAAAAATCCGTTCCCTACACTTAAGCAGCGACGACACATCGTACGGAAATCTTGGCCATCGCCATGGGGTCTGAGTATTTTGGCTTCCTGCTGACTGGCACCGGATTTTCTTTATGGGCGAGTCACAGCCAATTTGGACATCGGCTGAGGAAAGAAAATAGAAGATTCTTGAAAGACAGAAAAAAAGAGGGCGATAAGAAGGAACCATCAAATTTTTGGTAACCAGCTGCGTCCCCACAAGTCCGTCACGATCAACAGCACCGCTCCATTTATATCATTATCGCGGCCAGGAGGAGAGATAAGCTCTGTCGTGTCCGAAGTCCAAAAGCCGGGGATAGAACGAATCCTGGCAGTTATCAGAAGGACAGTGACCCTCAACAGCCCGCGACAACTATTCGCCTTTCAACCCCAGCTGAAGCCGGAACAGGGCGATATTTGCGCGTTCGTTATCCGCCGCAATATATATCTAAAATAAATATTCGCAGTTATAACGTAATATAAATAGTACCGTTACTTAAAACTAGTGCTCAAGTAGTTTACCGTTTAGTGCTAAGCTATGGTTTGAACAGAGATTAACAGTTTAGTGAAATAACCGATTTAAGCAACTTACCATTACTAAAGATAGTAGTCGCCGACCGTATTCGCATAAGCATCTAGAATCTAGACACTCTGGGTGGAGAGCCGCCGGAGGAAGTTAAATATTAGCTGATAGCATCTTTAACCATAAATAATAATTAACCGACGTAGAACTATTTCGAGCAATTAGAGGATAACGCACAGTTCTGTTTCACTCAACATTAGAAGAAATTAGACCTCTGCAGCACTTCAGAATCTCCAGGTAAGTTCGTTCCAGATAAAAATCATCCTTTTCAGAAAGTTCCTTGCTAGCGAAGTCTTTCGTTTTCTTAGTCCTTATGAAGAGATGATGACGCTTTATGAAATTTGTTTTCGATTTGTTACTAATGCAAAATCCTTTTTGCTTGTTTCTGCGGGTATTCTAAAAAGAAAAGCACTTTTATTTTTTTCTAATTTTGCCCTACGGTTTGAAAAACTTTGTATGATAAATGTATTTAAATCTAAAACTAGAAATCTCCTACGGTATGATAAAGGTATCTAAACCTAAAACTAGAAATCTCGAAACGAAAATTAATGTCCACTGAGCTAAAGATGAGTTTTTGCAAATTCCTATTTCGTTTCACAATTTTAAGTACAACAAAATAATTGGAAGAAGTGAAAATGTGATTGAAAATACGAGTTATTTTCGTATATATAAGTACGTCCATGAACATCAACAACGTCCAAAAAATTCCTGCATAACTTTTCCTTTTACATTATTAAAATGAAACAAAATTCATACGAAAGTGAAAGTTTACAAATTCCCAATTTCATTAGTAATTTACTACGAAGTATAACATCGAAAAATTTGAAATTTGAAAGCCCTTATTTTACAAAAAATATTAAAACATACTTGAACCATTTTGATGTAAAATTACATTTCATATGAACACGAAAATTAGGGAGGGGTGTTTAATATAAAATGGTATAAAATTATTAAGACAACGAAATAGTTTTGGGCAAAGAAACATAAGAACAACAGCTTTTAATCTGAGGCACGATTGATTTACTATTTTTTTTTAAATTACAGCAGTTCACAAAAACAAAAATCTGTTTCAGGAAAACAGTTGATTCAAAATAATAATAATAGTTTTTACTTTAAATTTATTAGAATAGTTTTATTGCCTAGTGGAGCAAGTGAAATTTAAGATACTATATTTAAGGTGAAACCTTCAACAACATATGGAGTAGTATAAACCCCAATGATTCCCAGTAATTCGCATTTGCCAAAAGGTTTCTTCTATCTCTGGTTTTTTTATGGGTTGTCTTTCAAAGTCAAAGAACTTAATTTTAAAAAAATGTGTAAATTTTTTTAAAGAATTATATCATTAATGTTATTTTACTAATTTACAAAGTGTCATTTTCAAGCTTAAACGCACTTTATCATATCATTTATCTATATAAAAGACACTTCATGGTTTCATATATATACAATATATCCTGGACAAGCCCTTTGCTGACCTTCAATTGCTGTATTTCCCTGAATAGAAATGATAATAAAACTATTAAAGAAATTGATATGGTTTTTAAACATTAAAATATACTATGGGCCATGCACGTCAAATTCAGTACAGAAAATCTTGACAGACGCGGCCCGTCATTCCACTTAAAATGTTAACTTAATTCAACGAATTTCGACACTATTCAAAATTCCATGGATTCAAACTCAACTCAAGCCAGCATTAAACTTGTTTCAAAACCTGGTCGAATTTAAAACAATGGAATATTTTCTGCAGATCTTTGCAGTTTATAAAAACTCATTTTTAAAACTCTAAAGTGATCCTTAATTTTCTTCATTTCTAGAGTCATGATAATAAAATTGATAGTTTTCTCAAAATGATCGATAATAGCAAGATGTATCATGCGCCACATGAGTAGATTTCCTCAATAATAAAAGTAGTGCGTTAATAGGAATGATGGAGATATGAATTAAAAATTTAGATACACTATATAAAACGCATATATAAAATAAACACGCTTCTCATATAAATCTATTATATGTATATGAAAATAATTAAGAAAGTAATTAAAATAGACACGCCATAGTCTTTGGTATAGTCATCAGTCTAAAAAACAAAAAGGCTCATAGCTCCTACTGTTTCTGAGATATCCAGATGTTTGAAAAAGCACTTCTTTGGAGAGCTTCTACTAGTCTATTAAAAAAATTCTACATGTAGTTTTTTACATTCCGAAGAATATACCTTCAAAACATACATATATGTATTAATTTTGTATGTCGCAATATATGTATGTACCTACTGTACATATTGAGAAAATTTAAACGAGTTAAATTAGTTATCAACATACGAATTCAAAATATCTAAAACCTGACTTCTTTTTACGTGTTTTAATTCAGGTTGATATAGAGTTTTAATTCAGCACACAGTTAAACCATTAACTAACTTGAAAAATTGGATTTTTTGAATTTTCGAAAATCAATAATTGTCTCCAAAAATTCTGAAAAAATTTGAGAGTGTTCCTTGACTAATTTAAAGACATTTTTCTTCTTAAAAATTGTTTTCTACAGTTTATAGTTTTTAAGAAAACGATAGATTAAGATTTTTAATTCTCGCCGCCATTTTGAACAAACGCGTCGATGAAATTTTCTGAAAAAAATTCCTCTTAATGTTCGAGTGCCATGATCACCTCTGATCATAGTAATAATAATAATATATACCTTTGCGGTATCATTGTGAAAAAAAATGCGAAAAAAATTTTGTTTCGAAAATTTTTACGTTTTTCACGTTTTAATCGGCCATATTTTTTTTTTCTCGGTGTCTAATCGAAATTTTGAGCTCAGATTCTGAAAGAGCATCAAATTTCGCGTAGGAATAGAGATATTGCATTATTTTTTTGGTCCGATAACATAATAAATAAACACGTTGAAAAGTTAGTAAAAATTCTGATCACCTCGGCGTTAATGGGTTAATTTGAAACTTACGTAGCTTCACAGACAATCTAATACATATTTTGAAACCCGTCTTCTCTGTCCTCACATTCACCCCTATTGCTAAGTTCTTCGGCATCGGTAAGTAAACTTCAAGTCAATATAGAAAATTTGTTTCTTTATTTTGGGCTGTATTAAATATTTCACTGAATGTGATTGAACTCATTAATATCAAAGTGGTAATTTACAAGTACTATAGAATTCTATAAAGAGCCCTTTTCTAATTTTCGTATTCGTGCGAAATGCATTTCTGCATGAAAGTGATTTAAGTGTTTTAAGGGTACGGAGAGTGAAAAAATTTCCGCTCGTTCACGAGTGAATCAAATTCGTGTGAATTGAATTTTTAAATCACTCATGAATTTTATTTTTCAGTTCATGAACTTATCAAGTTTAACTCAGAAGCGATTCAAAAAATTTGAGAGTTGAAAATTTAATTCACTCGCGAGCCGAGTCGAAAAGAACTGTTCGTGAAGAAAATAAAAAACAAAACGAGATATGGTCGGTGGAAAAATGTAAATTTAATTAATTTATTTTTAGCATTTAAATCTAGTACAAAGTTTGCTAATGCAATTTGAACCAATTTTCCGAGTTCTTGATTTTTATGGTGACAATTTCTCCAATACTCTAGTATATTTGTATCAAAAGGAACCCTTTCATTGTAACATAAATTTTCTAGGTTTTGTTTCAAGCTCCTCTCTGTCGAAATATTGGCCGTTGAACAGTTAGCTCCCATTAATGAATGCAGTTTTTCTTGTAGTCTGCAAAATGGACCATCACATGTGGTGGTGACCAAAGTGAAATTAGTGGACTCTTGGCCACTCAAATTCTCTTCAAGCAGTGTTCCTGTTAATCTTTTCATGACAGCATTTGTATTTAGTAAATGGCGCTAAAAATAATGAAGTATTAGTTTAAAATTGACGTACATTAAAACAATACTTACTGTGGCTATATGCTTTTGCGTCTCATTCAAAAATGGTGTGTTTATTTATCGAAATTTTTTTTATTAACTAATTTGTAGTGTCTTTTAATATTTGCTGTTCTAAGTCCTTAATACTTTATCACCAACTAGGCACACAGAAGTATCACTTACTTGTCTATATAGCACATATTTCGAAGAATTGAAATCCTTATGTCGTCCTATTTTCTTGGTAATTCAGGTACGTTTACCTCTGCACAGTACAAAGAGCGGAAAACAAATGATTCTTTTCGGCTCTTATTCACTCCAAGACTCATAACTGCAGAGAGCCATAAATTCCGCTCGCTCCCGAGTGATTTAAAATGAAAAGGAGAATTTAGCTCTCGCTCTGAACTGAATCAAACAGTTGAAAACTCTGAACTGAATTTTTGGCTCTGAAGTTTAAGGTGATTTTGTTCACTCGGGAACCGAAAAATGTGAGCGAACTAAAAATTTTTCGTTCGTGAGTGAAAAAATTCTGTACCCTTTTGAAGAACGCTGGTTTCTAAATTTATAAATTTGCGCTCCCGTATATGTAGTTAGAATTTTATTAATAGGTATAGAATGGTAGAAAAATGTTACCATCATACGAAGTAGGTTTCGAAAAAAAATAAAAACAGGGGCAAAAATGTTGAATTCAAACAAAATCGAATTGGGTTTCAGTACTTAAAATTATACACGAAAAATTAAATAATTAGTTGAGGAATAGTACACAGATGTAAATACATATTTGATATGAAATTGAATCTAGAAAAATCGGATACTAAAGTAAACATTTTAAATAGAAAAAGCAAAAGCGATTTCTGTCCAGATTTTTATTATACTATGTCTTTAGAATGACATGTACATACTATATGTTAATATTAAAAAGATAATCTCAAAAATTGTTTTTGATATATGTATGTAAATAAAAGTAAAGTACCAATGATTTTTCCTATTTAAAAGACAAGTCTTCATTTCGGTATATAGTATACGAATTCACGTAATGTTAGATAAACATGTTTTAATGGAATTAATCATGAATTTTAATAGATATACATTAGGTATATGTATTCCAAAAATGCTTCTAAATTTCAAAAAGCGATAATTTTCCGTCGCGATTTTATACATGTTTTCCGATAAAGATTTAGAGAGAAAGTTGCTGGAAATTGTTGTATGAGACAAAATAATTTTGCAAGAATTCTCAAAATAAATTAATTTTCCAATTCTTCGATCTGTCGCATCAGATAACAAATGCGTGCTTGTCCCTCTTTATAAGTCGAATCACTTTTTACTTTTCTTAATTTTCGGAATTTTGATGTTAAATATTTAGGGAAGTTAAAGCGATTTTTGAGTCCAAATAAACCTTTCTATGATACAATGTTTCCTAAAAATCCATGAGGTGATTTCAAACTTAATCCCCCAATTTTCTACTTCTGCAGGACGATTCTTTGATAACAGAAGATTAAAAATCTATTTCAATAAAAACTATATGCATAGATCTTAAAAAAATGTCTTATATAGTATATTTTGATATAAACAAAATAAAAAATCTAATTTTACGATATTAAGAAAAAGTAGTTTCATTTAGTTACTAATCGCCACTTCGGAGAAGTGAGAAATTTCTAGGCGACTTTGAGGAAGTGGAACGCTCCTAAGCCGATTTTCGTTTAATTTCTCATCCTCTTAGAAGAATCACCAGGGAAGCAGGACCGGTCAGCATCGATAGCTTCGCCCTAAAGCCCTGCAGCTGCGATTTCTTTTATTGTTGTTCCTTAAATAACAGCCATAAATAAAGGGGCGCCGCCCGGGCAGCCGATTTTGCCGGCGATCTCTCCTAATTTTTACACTTCTTGACTAAATGCGAGGACGGGAAGCTACAACAGGACCAAACGGTCCAGAAATTTGTAAAATTCTTCAGCACTTTTTTGCACTCCCTCAGAGTGCGAATATATTTTATATTGTCGTCGAAGGGGTGCAAATGCCGAAATGTGCAAACCCCGGGTCGTCCTTGCTCCCACAGCCCACCCGAACTTCCACCCGGCAGTTTGCTGTTTTGTAAGCTAGGAATCTGGGACTTTTGGGTCTTTCGGGACTTTCGGGACTTCCCGGCCTCTGGCGAAATGGCCCTTTCCCGGGCGAAAGACAGTTCTCTATGAAATTAAAAGCAGTTAAGGAAAAGAGGGTGGACAGCACTTAATCTTCCACAGAAAATGTAATTGCAGCTCAGCGGGGCTTCGGGGTTCAATCGTGACCCCTCAGTCAATTTCTATCCTTTTGCGCGGAACATCTTTCACCATTGACCGGTCATTAGAGCCCTTTCGAACCTTCATCTTTTCTTTCTCTTATTTTACAAAAGTTATTTGAGTAATTTTCCATCGGTTGGCATTTCTCAAAGGCGTCCACCTCAGAGGGCGGAATTATGTAAATAAATTTTCGCATTAAGTCCAAAGAAGGATTCGCTTTGTCTCCGAGAATTTCTGCCCACTCGAGTAATAATTTTGTGACAATTTTTGTGCTTTGGACATTTTGGAATTGTAAATATTCGGACTAGCGAAAAATAATTGCATCCCATTACCGGTACTAAACAAAGGATGAGTCAAAGAAACCACAGCGACAAGGAGCTCTGCACGTTTGCAGACTGCTTGCTTTTCCAGTTCTGAATATAAGCGATAATAGCACTTGGCAGTCCTTTGCTTCTTTAGGTGTAAAAAATTTCAAGAAATTATTTTCAAATAATTATGGTCCCATGCACAAAGCTTTAAAATAACTTTTTATGCGATTTTTTTGGCCAATTTTTATACTTTTTACATAGTGTAAAGCCTTTAGAACTAACAGACGAAATTTAAATTTTCTTTTTGGTGGAAACTTTCCATAGTAGGTATCCGAAGATATTATTAACAACTGTAGGATAAGAAATCAATTTAGCAATTTTGACCAAGTAGAACAATTTTTTCGAAGCCACAAGTTAGTTATGGGGTAGGGATTCATATTAGTACAACGGGTGGAGAATTCGAATTTATTGACAGCACAATAATTTCCACAAATATCAAAACATAAACCTTTTACAGAATCATCTTTTATCGTCAAAATTTTCAGGACAAGCACGCTTGTAGGGAAGTATCTACATCCTTGAGCACATGCTGACATCTATTGAAACCCAAGAATCTTATTTTAAAGAATATGATATCCACGTTTAGTATGCATTCCAAATGATCCAGAATTATCTCTCATAGGGAAGTTTTTGGCATCCGTCACAAAGAATGACTGTAAAAATTTAGTGGATAAAAATAAAATATGCAACCACTCAAAAAAGAAACATCACATCGTAGTAAAATCCTCTCGTTCAAATTCATTTTCATAATGTTAATGTTTTCAATTTTTAAAATTTTTCTTTCTAATTTATTTCCGAATATTTCATTTAATACATCTTAAACTGGATGTGTATTAAGTTTGATAAATGAAAAAGTTATTAAGGTTAAGTAGAAATATTTTTCTTAAATGTTACTTTGTAAATAAATGTACCACTTTAAAAATGAAGTGTTTGCTTCATATATGTATGTAGGTCAGTTTTCGGGCCATATTTTAATATTTTCGCGCAAGATAGAATATTCAATACTATTGTATTACGATTTGTTTTTTTTAATGACTTTCTAATCAAAGTTGTTATTCTCGACTCGATTGTAAATCCAATATTACGTAAACTAAACTTACACCAGTCCCTCGATTTGCACGGTACTCGAATTACACGATTTCGCTTTTACACGGTTTTTAAATCACAAAAAACAAAATTTTTTGTTGTCTTATTCTGATAGTTTTGCATTATGCCATTTATCAGTATCATATTAATGAACGTACTCTTTTAAAAGCTCGTTCAAAGTTACCAAATGCACCCTTTTCCAAAACTTCAATCGAAAAAGAAGAAACCAAAGTAATTTTTTCTGATTGAATTCTAATAACAGGTGAATAAAGGCAGTTTGTTAATTTTAAAAATTTATTTCGTAATATTGCTTTAACTTTATTAGAGAAAAGAAAACCCGAGGAAAGGAAAACAATGTTTGAATCCTTCTATTGTTTTTATTTGTACAGAATATTGTCATTTTTATTACGTTGTTTATTGTTTTTAATTGAAAGGAATATTGTTAATTAATGTTTACGTTTTGAAATTGAATGAACCAATCCCCTTTTTATTCTTCAATCCTTATCTCATTTACACGATTATAATGAACACTAGACTATTCTTTGTCTTCTTTAGTTCGATTTACAGGGTTTTCAGGTTAATTGAACATATCCCTCTACTTTTTATGAACTCTGTGTCTCGTTTTACACGGTTTCGTTTTGCACGATTTTTACAAGAACGTATCTACCGTGTAAATCGAGGGACGAGTGTACTTTACGGATTGCATCGGATATTTTTAAAATATAGGTACATACCCTACCTATGTTGATTGTTAGGTACGTACATATATGTAAGTAGGCATGGTTTTGTGTTGTCTTATTTAAAACATGAAGGTCAATATATTTTAATTTAAGAATTGTATTTAACAATTTGAATCTGAAGCAAAAAATACTTTGATTTTCGTTTTTTAGTAAAAAACCAAAAAACTTAAATTAAAGCGAAAGCATTTTAATTTCAAAGTTGAATAATCATATTTATGTATCAATTAAATGTTTGAATTGGTGTATTTTTGATTTTAAAAGTTTCCTTTTTAAGATAAATAAAGTGTAAACTGCATATTTAGATAAGCTAAAAACTACATTTTTTAAATAAATAAAAAAAACTGAAAACCACATTTTGAAAATAAAATAATAAAAGTATAAAATAGAATGGTAATTTATATTCTAAACAAAACCAAAAGCGGTGAAAAAACTTAAATCCTATACCGAAATAGGGTGCTTTTTCTTAAGACGAACTTTTTTTTCCGGCTTTTAGGCATGTAATGTACTTAATCAGTAAATGAAAAACTCTTGTTACTCCTATAGGATATAAGCAGAATATTCTAGCGAATCGAGATTGCTTGAAAGATGCAAGCCGTATAAGCTATCGTAATTAGCTACGCCGTATTTTAATTTTAACTATACTATAATCTGGGCAGCGCTGTCCTCAGCGTATTAAGATAAATATAAAATTTTAAATGGGAAATGATTAACATGCCTATTGGTAAAAACCAAATATATTTTTATGTCCTTAAGAGTTTTACGCACAAAATTGCAAATTTGAGTAAAATTGTGTGGAAATATTGAGCAGATTTATGAATTATGACACTTAAGTACAACTACTGGTAATATTTGATAAGAATGCAAAAGCCATTTTAAATAAAAATTGGTTTGTTTTCAAAAGGACCAAATGAAACCAATTCTACTTATGACTTACCTTCTTTAAAATTGTAAATACGAATTATAAGGAACCAAACTTTTAAGCTGCCAAACTCGATAAATACACCCCTGGCAAAAAAAAAGCTGAGCAAATAAATTTTCAATTTTTTACAGACAACATGTTTTCTTCAGAAAGTGCTAATGTTTATACCAAAAATTCTTACAATACACATTTAATTGTTATGTCCTCAAGATAAATCAGGCAAATTTAGGTTTCTATACTTGGAATTAGCCTACCTGGGCTCAGGGTAATAAAACAATCTGTAAAATATTGCTGAGAGACTTTTTACATTCGTTTGAAAATCCATTAAAAACCAATCAAATTAACAAAGGAACTAATAAAACTAGTTATTAGGCTTAAGATAATTACTAATTAATTTATTTTACAGTAGTAATTAATACATAAACATTAGATCTTATAATAGTAATACACTCTTGTTTGCCTTAGTATCGCGTAGAACCTCCTTTTGCTTTTATGACCTCGGAAATTCGTCGAGGCATGGAATCATAAACTGTTGACAATAAATCCTGGTCGACGTCATTGTACCACACCTCCTCGAGTACAATTTTCAGTTCCGCTATTGTTTTTGGCTTTTAGTCCGCAACTTTTTTCCCCATTATCTCCCAAACGTTTTCGATCAAATTCAATTCGGGGCTATTAGATGGCCAAGGAAGTGACTTTATGCCCAAAGTTTCTTTAAAATCAGTTATCTTTATGGAATGAATATTAAATTTAGTCATTATTGTAATCATAATGCTATTGAAAACGTACCATTTTTGCCCGATGACAAGGTGCAGAATCATATTGATAAACTGGTTCATCAACATTTTCAGATAATTCGCCCTCGTTGATTATTTCTTTATATTTCGTAGCATTCACTGAGTGATACATATGTATATTTACATATATGCTGTGTCCAACGAAAGACCTTTGAATGAGCAAAAAATTAAAAATAATTTGTTTAACGTTGGGAAAAACATTATTTGACATATTGTTTATTTTAGTCAGGCGATGCGCAATAATAAAATTATGTTCTATTCAAAGCGCAAGTCGTCTATTTATAATTGCACTGTGATACATTATTTCAACTACATATTTAGAAGCGAATTTACTGCACTTTTTGATACATATGTTATTACTCCAAAACGAAAGATATAAAATGTAAAAAGGGGCATAACTTACACCCATTCCTTATGCCAGACCCTAGTTAAGAAAATAATCGTGGTAGGGAGCCGACTAGAAAGCGTCTATCCCAAGACAAATGTCCTGCGAGCCTGGAGCCCTATAAATATGGCTGAGGCCACAATTTTTGTTCGCCACTGACATCTGGTTTGATTTATTCCAGTAAGGAAATCATCTCCTCCGGCCTGAAGCCGGGCTGCTGTAGACTTTACAGTTGAGCGGGCATAATCACACAAAGCGTCCGAGTTGTTTACAAGGATAAAAGAGGCGTCGGGCTGCGATGCCATGGGGAGACTTAAAGAAAAACGAGTTCCTTACCGACTCCAAATAGGATAGGTTAGTTCTTGGCAAGTCCAACTGAATAAGGGAGAGGCACAAGGCGGCTAGGCGGCCAAAAATTCAGCCGGGGACTCGTCGCACTTTAGCCGTCCGCGGCTGACACATTGAGCGCCTTCCTCGGGCGGGAGCCAATAAAAGTCAGGAGCACGCTTACTGGCCGTCACTGGGCAGTGACCAGCCAAAATATTTTATGAATGCGCCGCGATAAGCCAACAACACCGAGAAGCACCGGGTGTCTCCAGTGACCAGTGCCAAGAAGATTTCGAGGGTATGCATCATCAAAGCAGATTCGTCGGGAGCCAACAAATTTCAAAGTAATTGGCGACGGTTCAGACTGTAAGGCGCTAGTTTTCCTGGCCGACTCGGCAGCCTCTCTGTTATTCTTCTTTCGGCCAAAATGCATGGAACAATTCAACCGTCTTTGCTCGCAGGTCGTAGGAAAGACGCCTTCCTTGAGACGTTCCTCGGGTGTTACGTCACGACGGTGCAGCTAGCTCCACCTCTGACGTTTCAGGCATATTTTTTCATTTGGCCGCCGGTCGAGTAGACACCGCTGCCAAGTGGAACTTTTTTGGCGACGGATCTCCAAAGAATTCCCCGTTCCAACTTGGCAGATTGACGAGTAAACAAACGCAGCGCAGCGGAGCTCTGTCTACCGAAAGGCGGTCTTCCAAACTATATGGTTTTTAAGTTAGACGATCTACCTGACCCTGACTTTACCAATTATAAATGGAGTTTAGAGCGCAAATTTTGGTATATAATCACATTAGACAATCATTGGTTTTTCGTTCTTGGTGTCCGCGACCAATTCCCGGTTTTTGAGCGGACCTTTGGAACAAAAATAACCGCCAGAACGCAAACAGCTAGAGCAATTTTAGACTCTGCCCAGGCTGTCTATTTTGGTTATTTGCGTTTTTACACTATCACATAAGGCGGGGGTTTTATTTTTGAACGCAATTTGGGATCTTTCGTTGCATAATGCTTTCATGTCTTATTGGAAAGAAGAGCGCTCCCAATGCATCTCGACACGGTCGCGCAGCCCAACACCAAAAAGCACAGGTTTCCATCCGTCGCTTTCTTTATGTACTAAAAATAAAACTGCTTCATCACGTAGCGCAACAAAACATTCTGTCGACTCTGGCTGGCCAGCGAAAATACGGCGCCGCAATAATCGGAAAACAACTTTTACGTTGCGAACTTGGTCTGTTCTTCTTGAGAACTATGAGTCGACACCGATTAATTCAGTAAAATTCTTTCAAGCTTCTTCAATCGATCGATTGAAGATGGTTTATTAAGACAACATTATTTATCTTACCATTGAGAGTAGGTTAACTAAAACAACTCTATTACCTACTCGAAGAATTTCTCTTCAAATCAAAACGAAGAACTCTATTCTTAGCAGCTTAAAAAAACTTTTCGAAAGACTAGTCTATGACTACTTATGCAGGTTTCTTCGGTGTCTGCAGTTTTACATTGCGAAACTTTCTAGACTACCATCATTTCGTATTTTGCATTCGACACGACTAGTTAAGAACACATTATCAAGCCTGAACTGGCAATTAGCGTTTTAACTAGGCATTTTGAATGCAGTAACAACACTCAAAATAGGGTTCATAAAATGAGTCCATGGTTGCCTTTCTGCATCACTCTTCAGTGACCTAACTTTAAGTAGAGAAGATGACCAGAAAAACTACAGATTTAGATTTTATTCATACACGAACATCAAGTTCGTCCAAAGTTCGGTCAGCTCGAGCTTTATTTTATTACAAGTACATATGTATGTAGGCATTACAACTTAAAAATGAAACCGACCTCATACATCTTTCAACCGATAACCAAACATAGACTTGCTGAAAGTTTTTGTTCCTTGCGATGTCCCACAAGTATTCGTTTCAAGCCTTTTTCTGATTTTGTTGAAATTGAAATTATACCTATGATACTCTTATGCCCGATTTCACAGTGCGCACTTAAGTTCTCACTCAGCTAAGCGCAGGGCGAAACTTAAGTGAGGACTTAAGTATTTTATTCTTTTATGTATATTTTAAGGTATGGAATTTTTGATGTGTGTAATTCGAACAATAACTTCATAATATTCGTCATCACTTAAATCAATTACATCTCCCTTATCAGTACTCATTTTTAAAATAAAAATATCAATTTTTAAAAACACCTTATTTATTTTTGGAGTTTTCCACACGAAATGTCAAAAATATCTCTAAGTGAGACTTAAGTGGCCAATTTTGGCGACTTAAGTATAGCGACCACTTAAGTCATAATGCACACTTAAGCTCGCACTATGAAACCGCAAAATGATAAAACTGGAACTTAAGTGACGATCACAACTTAAGCTCGCACTGTGAAATCGGGTCTTAGGGTAAACTTTACTGGATATTTAAAATACCCAGTTTTTAGAATATATTATACTTTAATGGGTATTTAAATTACCAAATTATAAGTATACTCCCAAAATTGTTGGCTAATCTCAATTACCCCTTTAATTAAAAAGCAACACTCTATTGACTTGATATTTCTTGTATACCTTGAAATCGAAAATCACTTATTATATAGTAGCCCTTTATATTAAACTTGTGGGTAATGTTTGTGTTAAGTTAAATAAAATAGACGCAGACTGTAAACTATAGTTATCAATAATTTACAGAGAAAAGTTGCAGGAAGGAAATAGTTTTGAACCAAGAGTTAAATGTGTTCGAACCGGAGGAGGTTTGAAGTGTAAATATGTACATAATCGTAGAACTACAAGTTTGTAAAACTAAAAAAAAGGAGAATATCAAACTATATGATTCAGTTGTTATCAACTTACCTTTATATTATATTTCCATCTTCATTAGCTAGCATTGGTTTTTTATAAATTGTAGCCGTAGGTCTGATAGAAATAACTTAAAGCCTAAAAGAAAAAGAAAAAAAAGTTCATAACTCAAAAAAGCAGATTTAATTAATATACTTAAGATTAGATTTTACAAAATTTAAAGGAAATCAAAACTGCAATTCAAATCATCATCATCATCATCAAATTCTTAATTTTTGGTTTTACCTGCGTATTGTGTTTTTGAAATCTTATTTAAAATATTTTACATATAACTGCAAGATGATGAAATCTGATTACCTAGAAGTAGACGAGGTGAAGATACTTCAAACGAGTTATCGTAGACTGCAATTTAGAAATGAGGGGATTAGAAACGACTTCGGAGTGAAGCTATTAATCACATATTCCGGCTTAGTCGTCATTAATTCTAGCCGCGCAACCGTCAATGAGACCAATAGGCCTATTCTTATAAAGTTGGCTGAGCAATTTTCGCATACAAATGAATTTTGATGACACTAATAACGTCGTGAAGCTGTTTACAAAATTAGCTGAAAAACAACCGTATTCTTATAAAATAACGTACAAAACAGAATGACTTTCCTTTATTCTAACTTGTTGCAGTTTATATATTTTAAATTTAAAACTTTGCAATCAATTTATTTTAGTTCTTGCTTAACATCTTTTTGTTGATTAGTTTTCGACTTTATAGATTTCTTATAAACTTTTTTGACTCGCATAATGAATAAAGGAATATAAACAAATGAGTTAAAATACCTATTTTATATTTTGCAAAAATTTTATAAAAGACTAGCTTAAATCCGCCGTTTTGAAAATCAGAATTCAGATAATCAACGTTCTAAAAAATTCTGTTCACCCAGTTTCCAGTTTCAATATTCCATAATAATACTTTATATTATGCCGCTCGAAGGAAAGATTTTTGAGCTGTACATATCTGCTAGGCCCTAAAATCACAGATTTGATTGAGCAGTTTAACAGCCTTATTGGGCATACTTAAGCTTACCAAGCTTTATACCTTAGAACACCATATCTCTGAAATTGTTTTTTCTATTATATGCTTGTCGATTTTTTGGCACTATTTTCCTCACTTGATATAAATACTTATGTATTAATTTTTAATTGTTCCTTGGAAAACCGCGATTTCTTCTTTATAGAACTAATGAGTACGTAAGTCACGTTTTTAATAATATTAAAGGAAAAAGAAGCTTGGCTTAAGCCGTTTTGTATATTAGAAATCCTGGACCGGAAATTCATTTACTCACGTTGTTGGGAAGGTTAAATAAAAAGAATCAAGAATGTGTTACCTTTTTTGCAAATTTGGGGGATGAGAGAAATTAACTACTCAAATTCGCAAATTCAATTCAATTACAATTATTTGTTGACAACGAGAACAATGGTAGGAAATGTACCCGAAATCTATTTATCCTTAACTATTTAACAGTTACTTGAGAAATCTTTTGAGAGGATCTTCTTCGAATTATTTTTAAACTTTCCACAGATATTTTATAATAATGAGATAAAGGAATTGAAGAGATTAGATGAAAATAACTGAATTGTTGTCATTTCTTCGATTGATGGACGAGGTTTGGCATTGTGTTCAACAAGGAAAGGAGCCTATTAATGCAGGCGTGGTTGTTCAACAACCGTGCCTGTTGCAAACTTAAAAATGGAAAATGTTTGGGAGTACAATGTACAATACATACATCTGGGGGCTTTGCAGACGTGCTAAAAAATTAGATATTTTTACTCGGGAGTTTCTTACGGGCATTTGATATTTAAAATTTTTTGTAAGACTCAAGTTGTGGATTAATAACTGTGTTCTTTTCGTCTATCCAGAACAACAGGAGATTTTGCATTGATTTTAAATTTATCATATGAATTTCCTACAGTATAGATTTAAAACCCTAAAAATAGCATCAAGTTGCACTGATTTGTTTCCACTTTGAAGTAAAAAATTAATCTGTTAAATGTTCAGTTCAAATTTTGGAGTTTTGCATTACATATTAAAATCATGGCAATTTTATTGTATATTAACTGTGTTTTTTTGGTGATTTTATTCGGATCAGATTTCGCTGAAAATTTTTTATTGAATTGAAATTTGCAAATAGTGACTCCTAGCAAAACTTTTTAATTTTGCGAAGAAAAACATCAAATTGCATTGACTTAAATATGTACAATTTACGTCAAAAACTAGATTCAGTAAATTTTTTAATTCAAAACTTGAAGTTTAGATGGGCAAAAATCATTGCAATTTGATGAATTATTTGCAAATTTAAAAAACTTTGCTGTAGGTTACAGCTTAAACAATTCAATTCAATACGAAATTTGAGATTCAGATCAGATCACCAAAAAAACACAGCTATTGATGCAAATTCCAAATCCTTATTCGGAGAAATGTTAATAAGTTTCCGTTCAATATAAAATCGCAATCGCCTTTTGTTCTGGATAGACGAAAAGAACGTAGCTAATAATGACAAATTACAAATATATCAAACTACTGCAATTATTCTCTTAATCGGTTTTACAAGTTGTTTTGCTAATTATGACTAAAAATTTATCACTGGCTAATTTTTGCACACCCTACAAATTGACTTTTTATTGACTGTATTTGAAACACTGGTTTCATAGCTTCTTTTTCGCTGTCCATAATGTAAATTAATTAAAACATTAAAATTTGGTCAATTTCATTATCAATGAGTAAAGACTACTTAATTGGAAATGTATTGCATTAATGATGTAACATAGACTTATAAAAATTATACTGAACATCTTGGGTGTGCATCAATTTATTGATTCTAGGCAAAATCTTTTCCTTTATTATTATCGATTGATTCCACTATGTACCATAACGTTTTTTACATATGTATTATTAAAGAAAAATAGTAAAATATTAATAAATTTCATTTTCTAGGAACTAAGATGCGAAATTCAGAATCTTCAAGGACAACCTCCAACCGCTTGCTGGGACTGACCACCCCTTCAGCGGAGATGCATCGGGTCGAGATCGAGGATATGACTTCATGCGCAAAAGTCATCGGGAGCTCTCAACGCGATGCACACAGACCTTTCGCAGCCCGATGGGTTTTCAGACCCGCAGGTTGACCCTCGACCAGTCAACTTCCGCCCTGTAAACCCACCGCCTGCTTGAAAGGGTTTTCGCCGCCTTTCTTCCAGGAGAGTCGCAGGCTCCTCATCGCACAACCCCCGAGCCACGAGCCCTTGACCAGAGGCTCCTGGAGGGGTTTGTTTGATGCCGGACCGCCTCTTTCGTTTCCTTTATTTTTTTATTTTTTTATTTTTTTTGGTTCTCCCTTAATTGTACATCGGAAGTGCGCTCTGTACATAAATATAAGCTTTCAATTGCAAACTTGGATAAATCTTGTACGTTTAAATGATTTGATCAATAAAGTAGTGCTACAGGTTAATCGTGTGTTTTCAACTAATTTTTTTCACCCACAACAAATGCTACGAATACTTGGCTTTTTGTTCATATGCTACAAGAGACGACGCGTTCCCGGCGAGGAGTTTTTCTCAAAACAGTCCAGCACTATACGACTGACTAACGATTTAGAGATTTGAAGATAGACAAGAAAAAACTGAGGTAGTTCAACTAGACGGGAAAAATACGTGTTCGTATGTAGATTTGTATGGTGCCACGTTTACGGACAAAAAGAATTTAAACAGTTTGGGTACGAACTAAGAAACTTAGCAAGAACATGATTTCATGCAAAATTAACTCCGAAGGAAAATGGGAAAGTAAACGATTAAGTTAAGCAGTAAGCGTACTCAAAGTGTTGTATTTTACTTATGCATGCTAGCAGCATTCGTTCATTTACTGGCGTTACTCTGTCAGGTTAATGGCATACAGTTTCCAAAGACAAAAAGTAAATGTGCATTTGAGACAAATTTGAAGCGGCATAAAACACTTTGAGCAAATCGTTTACCAGATCTCATTCTATTACTGCAGATTGTGTTGTGATTTACGAACTCGAATGAATGCTATCACATCACGTTATTAATAAAAATATAAAACGCGAAACATGATTTTTTTCTTTTATTTTTCACGAGCAGTCACAATAACACGTGAAAACAAGGGACAAGAGAGCGACTATCATGAATAACCTGTTTTTTAAATACATAAATCTTGATCTACACTTATGGACAAAATGATAAATACTCTACGGTGAAATTATTTAGTTGCCACTTTTTCTTGCAAGAACTGTACCCAACTATTATCACAATTCACACCATGATTACTACTGAATGATCTATACTCACTCTGCCTTTATCCAAACACAAAACATCCCTGCGTTGATGTAGAAATTTAAATAAAATTCTACAAATGGTGCATTTTTGAGTGGGCAAAAAAAAAAAAAAATTAAATACAGGCTTGTGTATTTCAAAATATTTATTAAAATTCATTATTTTTTTTTTTATCTATTTTTCGGCGAACGAAATAAATAAAGGAAACAATGGACTGTTTTATGTATTTACAAATATATTATGGAGAAGCAAATGTTAATATGCCAAATAGAAAATGCCGCTTCGATGAGTGTTTCAGCATAATAATGACCCGAAACACACATCGAACCTAAGCTGCTAAATGAGAATGGGCTTCAATTTCTTTATTTGCCGACTCAATTACTAGATCTGTATCCTATTGAAAATCTCTTAGAGAACCTTAAACGGCGAGTCTTAATAAAATTCAGCATAACCGAAATAAAACAGAACTAATAGAAATACTGAAAAAAAGAATGGTAAAACATACCTCAATCTACTAGCTATGCCACAAGTGTGTGCTGAGGTTATTCAAAATAAGGACTACCACACGCAGTACTAGGGAGGCAATCAAAAATTTGCTTTAGTTTTACACACTAATATGTACCGCAGTTCGTTATTTTTTAAAATTATTTTAAATAAATTGAGTTGTGAATTTGTTGCGAACTATTTATAATGTTTCCTGAAAGGAAAAAATAGGATATAGCTTTTTATTCTCCACTAAATAAAATAAGGGAAAAACTAGATAAAGATAAAATAAGTGTATGTAATTTTAGATGAAATTTTACAGATATAAAGACAGAGTTTTTATATGTAGACTCTCCACTGTTCATACATAAATCAATTTGTTAATCCATAAATTGTAAGAGAACAGAATTTAATAATAAATGAATAATGAAGAATAAATGAGTAGAGGCCATTAAAAACAATAAATTTGTATATAAAAATTTTTTTATTTAGACCAATTTAACTATGCAACTCATTAACAAGATTTCAATATAATCCATTCATTATAAACTTCTGCTGAAGTTCTTCATTAAAAATTAAATCAAAACTCATTCATCACTTCAATTATTTGCGTACTTTTTGCTGTTTCTTTTAAATACATAACACCATTGTATATTTCCCAGCGCAAACTTTAAGGGTTTTAAATGAATTTTCAACATGCAGATACAATATTTTTAATTGCCGTTATGTAATGATAACTATAAAATTCAGTAAAAAAATAGACTTTTCACAGAATAAAAACAAAACAACTTATCTGAAAACACCTGAATCCATCAGGGGACTGGCAATATATTTTGGTTTAAAGTTACATAACAAGCTAGCTGCGTTAAGTGCGGTAATAATCGTCTTATGTAAGTACAAATTAAATTGCTTTAAATTCATCAATTGAATTTCTTATCTGAGAAGTAAGCATAACAAGGTTTGTTTTTTTCTAATTTTAGCTTTCCCTTGCTTATTTTGAGTGTTTCAATCAGGTAGATAACAAACAACTCGACATATTTTTATTAGATGAAGCTTATTCGATGGGCAAACAAAAGTAAAAAGCATGTCAGTGAAAATCAGATGTTATGATAAATTATAGAAGTTAAAAAAGAAAAAGAACCGAATGCTTTAGATAGGAGAATCAATAGGAAGCTATGATATCAAAAAAGCCGTATAAAAGGATATGTATTTCGGTCATTCAAAGGTACGTATTATCTTCCACTTTCCAAAATTTTTATTACAAAATATATAAAAATACAAAAATTAAGTAGACGTCATGAGACCACTATAACCCCAACAAACAACGCTTCTATAAAATCTAGGAATTAATAATTACAAAGAGAGTCCAAACTGATAACTAAGTCATATAGTACATATATCACAAATATTTTTGCTAATAGGCACAATTTACGGCCGTCATCCAAAATCAAAACCTAAAACATCCTCTAGACCGTAGTCGAAGAGCTGAAAGTCGAGTTCATACACTTTGTACAATTTTCGAACAATACCAAGAGGAATTGGGTCGAAATATTTTTTAAGGTAACTAGAGGTACCAGCAGTCCGGTGGCCGGTGGGGAACGTGACACCATCAGCACCCACCAAGTGCAGGGCCAGGGAGGAGTCATCAAGGAGTGTCTCATATTTTCCTGAGCATAGATTGAAAATTAACAAAACTACAAAATCATAAAACTACTTACCGATCACATTGTACTTGATAGCGCAAGGATGACACAGCTTCGAGGCTGGCTCCCAGTGCTCATTGAAGGACTGATTCGATTGGTAACTTTGGCTAATATTCGGTGTCAGTAGATACTGGATGAACTCCGTAAAAGAGACATCGTGTCCATTCACCAACGACTCGTTCGTTGGGTTCGCACGGAAATTTTTCACGATGGTTTTGCCGATCCTCTTCTGGAAGTACTTGGCACTCTCAGTCGATCCTTCCAATTTATTGCGGTAAGCGGAGAGAAGCCTCTCGAATGGATGTCGGACTAATAAAAACTTTGTATATTCTGTAAGTATCTGCACGCGCTCCTCTTGAGAAAACGTGTTGAGTTTTTCGAACCTATTGTAGACAATAATAATTTAACTTATTATAATATTTTAAATTATCTAGATTAATACCACTTAATACTATAAATTATCTATTTTATTATTATTAGGTTAGGGGGCTACCGATATGGTAGGCACTGCGACTAGACGGTCTTTTGTACGATAAATATAATATAAATTATCTAGATGAGCAAAACATTTTAACAGTCAAATGGTAAATGTTTTTCTTAGCTATATATCAGTTTTTATTTTATGCGTTGGGGAGGTAGGAAGATTGACTATAAAAATCACTTAAAAGCCAGTATCTAATGGGAAATGAAAATATGCTTTTATTAACTAGTGTGAATTAAAATTAGTTAGCGTTTACTTGATTTTTAATATACATTCGTTTCGTAGTCTGCTATAAGTTGCTAAATAATATACGAACATCAATAATTATATATATATAGAAGACCTACTTGAATTTCAGCATGTCTATGCGCTTTGCAGCTAAATTATGACATATATTAAATATACAAATTAACATAATTAATTTTTTTCTTTTTTTTATTCTTGGTATCACTTAATTACTGCCGAGATAAAATAAATAAATATTCTTATAATAGCTGCGTTCTTTCCATATCTCCAGAACAATGGGAAAGTTTATATTGAACTGAAGTTTATTGATTCTTCCTCAGAATAAGAATTATCAATTTGCATCAACAATGCATCAAATTTCCATGATTTTTAATCATGCAAAACTTCAAATCTTGAATTGAACCATTTTAGATTACTTTTTGACTTAAAGTCGTTGACTTAAAAGTCGTTACAATTTGACGTTTTTTTTTAGAAAAGTTTAAATTTGTCCTATAGGTTATTCATTATAAATTTCAAATCTAAACAAAATATGCTTTTATTGTAGATAGACGAAAAAAACACAGCTAATGAAACAAAAAATTAAACCATTTTTACCCAAAATTTGATTCTGACGAGACTAATTTAAAAAGAATATAGTGGGATAAGCTAAAATAATTGTTCTGAAAATACTCCGTCTACTCCTTTGAAACATTTTTTAATTAACAGTAGGAAATAAATTTCCTTTTCAGGCATTATTCTTAACAAAAAATATAAGGGTAAATTGCAGGAAATATCAATTAATTTATTAAATGGTTTTATCACTTTTGTATTTTAAGCGCCGCCCCGAATGTTATGCACCTCTCTTGGCATCTGCTAGGCCGCTAGGGGAATACCCGGGCACTCAACTTCAAGTTCAAATGAACACCGGGCTAACCTTTAGGGCTGTTTATTTATTTAATTCCACGTACTGTTTTATGTCATAGACTCACTGCGCTGGTAGCTGTTAGTAAACACTGTTCGTTATTTGTGTTTACCATGGTCCGCAGCTTGTTGATCTCTCCTGGATTTATTTTTCTTAGGGTCGCTGGGACCTTATATAAGGATCCCTGTTCATCAGGAAAGGGACAAGCCCACGCATTTTTACTGCAACGCCGATTTCCCTCAACACGTACAGATGCATAATTGCATTTTTTTTAAACAAATTATTCGCGTTATATAAGTGGCAAATTATGAAGAATTGTAATTTATTAGCGCATGAAGTGTGTTAGAAATACCCTTTTGTTTGATATGCATTTCTAAAAAGTACTTCACCCTATCAGTTTATTGTACATTTTAGCATATTTAATTGGACTCTTTTTTAATGTTTGTTTAAAGCAATACACACACGTAAAGCGCAGCGGTACGAATTTTGTATATAACGCGAATAATTTTTCACTGTCGACTTCAAACGCGTAGTTATTTTTTCGTAGCGCGTTTTTTTTCCACGTTGTCTCGCGTTTTTGTGGACAGGAGTATTTTATTTGCTACATTCTCGATGCTTACATTCGCGTTAGATGAAGACAGCGAAAACACTTGATTTATATTGAAAGCAAAGTTGAAATTCAATCGCTTTACTGCGTAAACGCGAATGAGTTTTTAACTATTCTCTCTTCTCTCGTGCTACGTTCATCATTCAAATTGTACATAAATCATATTTTGCTCGCGTCATGCTTGCCTTTAAGCTTGAGCATTAAAATATCGTTTGGTTAGACCGATGTTTCGCACAAATAATGTAATTTTAAAATTTGATTAGAATTATTAATTGACATTGTTTTGGTTAACTTGTACTAAAATTTCTAGTGTATATTTTTTCAAATGTTTTTAACTGCAAAGTTGTACACAAGAGAGTTAAATGAAAACAATTATAAAAATTAGCTCCCACAAATATATTGTTACAAGATTTGCCTTCGGCTAGGATCCATATTTAGAATTTGTAGCAAATGGATATAGGCACTGACATTCGGTTCGTATGATCATGGTATCTGTGGCAGGAACACCAAGCCGTAGCTATAGTAAGAGATCGACTTCGTGTTCCGGATCAAAACACCAACAATAATTATTAAACAAATTTTTAAACGCGTCCCATATTGGGAACGCAGAGGCAAGTCGGGCCATCTGCCAGCAGCTCAGCAGCAAAATTGCACTCAAAAACAAATGTTTGGAATACTGACTCTAAAAAGGTCTTTTGTGCGGATCTATTAAGAATTCAATTTTGTTCATTAGGCTTCACTTTTTGAAAATACATTATAACAAATTTCAGTTAAGAAAAGTAGTGGATTTGTAAAACCTATACATATAAAAAATACGACTGAAAAGTTGGATAATATTTTTACTTCCCTAAATAAACACTGGTAAGTAATGAGTTAATTGACTCGTTTTCTTACATAAGGAACAAATAAAGAAATTGAGTAAAAAAGTCTGCTACCGTATAAATTTGTGGGATTGTAAAATAACTCTTTTTTGTTTTTATTAAATTAACCGACAAAACTTTCTCTGCAATTTTATTTAATTACTTACATTGAAGGTGAATGAGCCAGCGATGCAGGGATCTGCAGAGGATCAGTACCATTTTGCCACTTTCCTGTTAAAATCATAAGTATTCGCTTCCAGTTTGTGCACGCGACCTGTAATATCAATTCATTTCAATTCTGAGCTGACTTTTAATTGCCTGGGAAATTGAGATGCTAATCAACCCGATTTTATAACTGGAACTTCAAGTAATTTCTTATCGCGGCCCGCAGAAACGCGGAAGACTACTTGAGCTACTTAACACTCCAGCGAAATATAGAAGGCATTATTAAATCAGCAAGGCTCTTGCGGTTTTGTAAAAAGCGATAAGCTAAGGCAAGTGTATAAAATTTAATGCGATTGAAATGTACGAACCTTTGGAACGTAGCAGTAAAGTAGCTTGTGTTTCCTATCTACAATCAGGTGCTCGAGCTGCTCGTCATTTAAATCCTTTACTGTCTTGCTAGTGTACCCCATGAGCTCACACATTTTTTGCAAGAATTCCTGCCGTTGCAGATTGATGGTTTGCGTCAGCTCCAGGCCATGTGGTGCGATTTTGACGATATTGTTGTTGCCGTCTTCGAAGCACGTGCCCTCTAAGAGCAGCAGGGCTATTACACTTAGAAGATAAACTCCGCGAATTGTGCCATATTGTAACTTATCCATTTCTTAGGTACCGGTCGTTAGCAGCTGGACATCGGTGTGGTGTGTCTAGCGCTTCCCTCGCAATCGGCGGACTTTCGATCTCTTCACAAATCTGAGAGATGATTTGTTCGCTATTCCATAGTGCGAAAGTGACTGGCTATCGTCAAACAGAGGCTGCTTTTCGTGGCTTAGTAAGTACGTACGCCAGATGTAGCGCCATGAAATTTTCGCGCTGAACTTCCCCGAGGAGGCTGCGGTATCCTTGGTGTCCCTGTGCTGCTGGAGCTCAAAAGTGCGCCTAACTGCCTTCTTTAAGTCGGAGACTGTCGTTTCGGGGCCAGGTATCTGAAAGACTGCTGTTTAGAGGAGTTGTGGGCTTTGTGGGGCCTACTCACGATAACCTTAAGCGTCGGTAGCCTCTCCCTCTCAACATGCACCGTAATCGCCTGACCGTTTAGCAGTGCGACCTAGAGAAATCATGAAACAAGTTATTCTCTTTCCGCGAAGAAGAGCCGCCCGCCGCAAGCAGCACGTGTCGCGTCAGCAGCCCACCCGACCCAGTTAGCGGAGTCGCGCTAAGCTTACTTTGCTGTTCGGAGCGCTTTTGGTGGCTGCTGACCGCGAGCAGGCGCGAATTATGCGAATTCTTCACTTTCTCACCTACTTATTATGTAAATTTGAATTCTTGAAAGTATACCTGAGCTTCGACTTCCTCTACTGAGACGTCGGCGGGGATGTCCCGGAGAAGTGGGTCTCCACTGAACAGTTCACCTAAAGCCTTCTCGGTGGCTTTGCACAGGGCGGCGTGATCCTTTAACGTTTCCTCACATTCATTAATCCAATCTTGACCATAAGAGGATGGCCCTTCGCCCTCGGGAACTGGAAGAATTTTTTCCTCTTGCCTGTGACTGTGAACTGCCCCCGATCCCACAATACTCATGCTAGCTGCACTCTAACGCGCGTTGCGTAAGGCTAAGAATTCAACTTCAGCAAAATTTGCGAACTTTGGATCAACGCACGCATCGTTTCCTCCCGCGGGCTCCGCAATTCCCCCCACTTTACAGGGTTACATTCGCGTCTATTAACAGCAATTAAATAAACACCGGCGGATGGGGAGCGGCAGTTCGCAGTCCGGTTGAATTACTCCACGTGCCTAATGCACCTGGAGACGCAGTTTGCGGACCTTCGCGAGTATTAAAAGTCAATCAATTGTAAACAAAAACAGGAAAGCAACGTAAACAAAAACCAAATTCTGCGACAGCAAATGCAACTGTAAAAAAAAGTCACACTTGTAAGCAATTCAGCACCTGTCGAGTCTCGATTCGCTGAATAAATCAGCTGATTTCTTAACTTTCGCATCAGGCAATCCGCAGGGTTGCGATAAAAATTCACTGCTCCAGAGTTCAACTGTCAAACCGAATTGTTTTGGTCCTGGTTCCTCGCACTGCAGAAAACGATGGATTTGCGCCCCAAAGTGATCCAGCTGTACAAAAACGTATCGCAAGTGAATAAATTGAAAAGCATGAAGAATACACGGAAGATTTTTCCAGCTAATTTACCTGAGCAGAGAATACCCGCACCAGCCTGAGCAGCTCCGGAAGAAGATTCACGACGCGTTCATGAGAAACGCGAACGAGACGGACTCCAAGAGGATAAAGGGGCTCCTGGCCTACGGGAGGTACTTCGCCAAGGAGCTGGAGGCCCTCTACGCCCTCAAGAAGTATCGAGCGATGAAGAACAGGTACTACGACAAGTAGGAGCGGTCGATTTATTAGAGTTCCTCAATTTTGTAGACTTTGTTATTCACTTCTGGTCATTGTTTAAGAAATAAGCCTCTTTTTAGCAAAACCGCTCTTTTATTTAACTTATTTTTAACATTTGAAGTCCACGTAATCTACCACAAGCCAGTGAAATACGCTTGTTAGTATCAACAACATTATTCTCCTAAAAATTATTTTTTTTAAATTTCCTCTCTTGATAGCAACCTGTTAACGACGAAGATTTCAATTTTTCAAAATTAAGGTTTTTTCTATGGGAATATTAAATCACTTTAATGCATATCGGTGGGTATTCATATCCGACGTTTTTCGGTTTGAGAACGGTTTCGAAAGCACTTTGTGTAGGCAAAGAGGGAAAAATATTTAAAAAACTCAACCTCTCATTGTCTAAAAATATTTAAAATAAAAATGGTATCCCATTTACAACAACATATAACAATTGAATGAAGATTTTTCTTTTACAAAATATTTATAATTGACTGAGAATTTTCTAAAATGCAGTAATTATGTAAGTAGTTTAAATTTATTTCCATATTATTATTTTTTCAACGTACTGTTCTCAAATCGAAAAACCTCGGATATATCTAATAGAAAATCTTCAAAATACTGGTTTTTTCGCAGTGTAATTCCGCAGATCATATGTCGAAATTCAAATTCTAGCGCGTAAAATGTGTAACATAAATGTGAAACGGCAGCAAAATCATTTTATTGTTTGCATCCCTTATTGTTATCATATTTACAATTAACACATAAGGCCCTGTTCTAACATTCGTACGAAACGAATAGAAAAGAGCTTACAAAAGCCCCTTTTTTTGTATAAAAATTCCATAATAGAAGTCATAAATTTTAAAAATTTAATTTCAGTAACCTTTGAATTCAATTAATTTTGCATTCAAAAAGGTTAAAGTAATTCGGTAGAAAAAATCCAATCGAATTACTTTGACGTTATATGCGGAAAAACTAATAGAAATCAAAGGCAACTACAATGAATTTGAAAAATTTTGGGAACCTTATTAAGGAATTTTTATCCAAAAAAGGCTTTTGTAAGCTCTATTCGATTCGTTTCGTACGAAAATCAGAACAGGGCCCTTAGAGTACTTATTGTACCACTATTGTTAGTTGTTTCCCATCCACTTTTTATCTAAGTTATCTCTTCATATGAAAGTTAGCTTAGACCTCCTGGCGGTAAGCAGGCTTGAAATGGTTCTTCCTTTAACGATTTTTTTTTCAAAATGAAAATTGCGGAAAAATCTCATATTTTATCAATCTTTGGTACACAATTTTGTTGTTTTTATTCTCAAATTGTTGTGTTTTTTAATAGTGTTAAAAATCTGGTAAATAAGATACGAATTTTAATAAAGATTGGGTAAATATTTGAAGTCTTGTTTGGATATGTATAATTTCAAAGGTTTAGTACCCGCGGGTAAAAACTTTTAGAGAACACGCAAAGCTAATGTGATCTCAATCCTAAAATATATTTTTATTATTCACAATTAGACCTCTGAAATGTAATTTCTTATTTTTAAAAACAAATTTAACTAAATTCGATCACGATTTTTCATAGATAAATAATAAATTTTAAAGTAAAATACATACATATTTGTAAATACGAAAATTCTATAGGTATTCAAAAGAGATGACAGAAGTGAGATTTCCAACGTACATAAGTCTTGTAGCAAAATTGTTTCACCGCGTAAGTTTCATTGCAAACCATTGTTGGGTTCTTTTCTCTTTTCAGCATGTCTGGACTTGATAAGATCAAAGACTTGGTTGAGTAACTTACGTTTATGATAACTAACAATGTTTCCCTCCTTTTTGTTTCACTGTTCTTCAACTAAGAAAAACAATTTATCAAAAACAATTAAAGTTTATTTACATACATATATAGTATTTAAATTTAGGACAAACAAAAAAATCATTAATTATGTTAACACTACCATTTCTGATCATTGAATCAATCCAAGTTCTTCTTTTTCTTGTATTATTATCTTTGGTATACCTACTAGCATATAAATTATCAACCAAAGTTAATTAATTTAATCAGGTGGCTCGGCAAAGTTAAGACTTCTTTCTTTGTTTTTTTTTTTTTTTTTTTATAATATCGCATAGATAATTACATCAATTTTCACTATGTGTTTTGTATCCCTGTCATGTTGAACATTTATAGATTATTAATGAACTTTTTACAAAAAATCTCTAGATGATTTAGTATTTCACAAAACATTGTCCAAATAATTTTGAAAGAAGCGAAATATCAACTGATCTAAATAATACAATTCCAAAATGGTGGGGTCCAAAACACTTAACGAAAGCTGCTTGTAATTATTTACCTGATATCATTTTCTTTTCTTTTCCTCTTCATGCAGTGAAACAAAAACCTTCCAAACACTTCTTCCATTACAATTATCTCTTAACGATTTCCAAGAATTTATATATAGATAATTAGGGATTTTCGAGTTAGCTGATTTTCAAATCAATTTTGGAAATTCAGCATGGCAGATTTAATATGGCAAACGAAAGATCCCAGCTATGAGAGATTTCTATGAAAATGTGCATGCAAGGATTTTCGAGATTGCTGATTGGGAATTTGCTTTTAAAGTTTGAAATTAGGGCTTTTAAAATCCGTAATTACAGAAGCTCATATATTATATAATATTTAAATTGTATACTTGAAATCAGCGAATTTAAAAATCTCTAATTATTTATTTTCGTAGATATTGTCTTCGGCAATCAAGAAAATGTGATTTATGTGATAAGAAAAGAAAAATATCGATATCGACTTGATTCGATTGTTTATGTAATATAGTTAACATAACAAAAATGTACACGATTTATCCCACAAAATTCTGCTAGTGTGCAAAATTTTTACAAAATTGTTGGTTGGTTCACTGAATTACTCAAAATTGGACGATTTTTCATTAAGCTCGAAGTGATGAATGGTGCTGTTTTGATTTTTGAATAAAAGGCATGGAAACCACAACGGAAATGATTTATTTACAATTTTCTTTATTTCATTCTCGTTACAATATAGCTTCACTTATCTATGTTTTGTAAATAGAATAATCTTTCTCGAAATCAACTGTCTTACTACATTAAAACTATTCAGAGTACGAAGAGTGTCCTGTCTTTGTGGTTTCGAAGCCTATCTTACATTTCGGGTTTTACTGCGATTCCTCCTATGTTTCGAGATTAGCTAGTCGGCTAAATAAACACAAGTGGGTAGGTCGGGAATGTTATTTTATAATATATTTGAGGATTACCGAACAATCAACTCCTGTCCTACACACGTCATTGCTTCGTTCGCGGGTGGGGAATTATTTTATTCGCTGTTACATTTTATGTCTGTTACCGGAAATGCTACGCAAACTAAGGATTTTATGTACATCGGATGATTAGGGAAATTAAAGTGCAAAATTATATAATATGTATGTAAAATGCTGGCTCGAGCAGCAGGGTTTTTCGATTAAAATCTCCGACATTATGTCGCCCTATGCTATAGTCATCTACCTGGCTATCTTATCAAACTTAAACAATACACAAACGCGCTTTGATCTCTAGATCGAGTGATATGAAATGCTTTGTCGTTTACAATCTACCTTGTTCCTCTAAGTATATCTATGGCAATAAATTTAGTATCTTTGGTCTTTAGCTCTTTAGTATTGAGTCCTTTACTAGATACATTAGCAAAATGCTGAATGAAATCTGATTATGGTGCATGCTCACAAAAGGCCCTAGCTAGTCGAAGAAAGGGTCTTGCAGCTGTGCAGGCTTTTTTAAAACAAAATATATTATTAGCAACAACTCAATAATAAGCAGGTTAGCGTTTAGAAAATTTAAATTTTGAGTGATTATTTGAAACGGAAGCCGACTGAGTGCTCAACGAGCAAGTGCAGGGCAAGTGCAGAGGTCTGAGGGGGGATTGGAGCCAATCAAACACTCAACAGAACGGAAGACGGAATAACGAAAAAAGTCAACCGAAGGCCGTCTCTCATCGCCGCGGATTTACAAGTTCAATTTGAAGCGTGCAAAATTGTCGGCTACCTCACATCATACATTGCAAGTAACTGCTGTTTATACAAGGAAAACACCTAATAAATTCATATATCATATATAACTATTATTGTTCTTAATATTCGCTTACTTCAGTAATATTTATGCAATTCGTAATAGTAAACACACGAAAACCAGAGGCTTGGTGGTGGATATTAGTAAAGTGAAATTCCACTCATTGTCAGTTTAACGTTCATCGTCTGTAGTCCTGGCTCGATCGAGGTGTGGTAGGTATCCTCGCCACCAAATGAAACTCACCTCTCATCTCTGACGCGTCTTTTATTGGATTATCAATATTTTCATTCTTATATGCTCCTTATGTTTAGTTATGTTTACGTGTTTCATGGGTTTACTCTTTATGGCTTAGTTGCTTACTCTTATTGAGAGGGAAATAAATTCTTATCAACAATAACAAATGATCAAACGATTTTTACATATATTTTACATAACAGTTTATGCGCCTACGGTATATTGGAAATTTTCTGTCTCAAAATTCATTAAGAATTCTTTAAATATTAACGAAGTAGTAGAGTAGATTGAATAGCTGGAATGCTCCTAGGATGCGCTCCGTCCCAACACTGTTCGGATTCGTTATGGTTGCTTGGGCGTTCCTTTCTGGGACTGTACCTAAAATAAATTACAGGGTGAGTGAGAAGCACAGGGACTGCATTTTATGTGTTTTGTCTGCTTGTCTCCAAGAGTGTTGATCGATTTGGGGTGCTGTCTTCGGCTACTTGCAAGATGTTTGTATTTCGTTTAATTGCACAGTGTCTTTGCATTTTCCCAACCCACTGGTGTTAAAGGAGATTCAAAAAGTGTGCCTTTCTTTGCAATAAATTGATTAAGAAATAATTCAGCTCAGATTTTTATGATCGGTGTGCTGAGATCACTAGACCAGGCAAAATGCAGTGGTTTAAAACCGATGTTGCAAAAACATCCTTTAGTTTACATCACAGTTTTATCAAAACATTTTTAAAATGGGCTAACAAGGTTGTTTACACGAGGATTTAGCAGATTGAAATCTGTTTCTAGGCAATTTCGTTTATATGTACAGATATTATAAAATACCAAAGAAGTTTAAGTAAATCTCAAATCATACTTTTTTTCATTGAATTTTAATATTAGTCATTATACTAGTTGCGTTTTTTCACAATCGAATCCAGATCAGATTAGTTAGGAAATTTTTCAAAAGGATAATGGGCCCATGTTCGGAATTACGTCGTCATAAAAGTGATCTCAATATAACAATTTTTTATTAGGTATACTTCCGCACATAACGTCGAAATAATTCGATTGGATTTTTCTAGAAAACATTATTTGAAGTCAAAGGTTATTGAAATGAATTTGTGAAAGTTTTAGCAACTTAATTAAGGAATTTTTACGCAAAACGGGCTCATGAAGTAAAATATGATCATCAATTGGTTAAATTAAGACACAGATTCTGAATGAATTCGATAGTTTCAGAGAAAGTACATATATTAATTAGAAAGTAATTAATAATATCGCTATGTTCTAACGAGTATATGAATATTAAAACTAAAACTTCAAATTCTTAAACGATAGGAGACGTGTTTAAAAAATATTTGAAACATTTTTATAAGTATTTAAGTTTGGGTAAAGGGTTGTGAACTGGGTTTTCATCTCTTGACTGTGAGTTCGGGTTAAAAGCCCTATTGATATAAAAAAACTTAACCAATATTGACCATTCCAAGTCTCTTTTTCAATCGATTTTGTTGTAAACTGCAAGGATAGCATTAATCTGTATTTCAACCTGGTCTAATTATCCAAAATAGTTTTGTATGAAAAGATGGTAAAAGTGAATCTTGAATCCTTGAATGAATGCATCTTACAAACAAGTGTAGAAAGATCGTTTTTATTAAACTGATCTTTCAAATATAACAAACGTGTGCGAACACAAGCGTTTGTTAAAATTTTTAATAATACCTGTTGCATAATTTAAAGGGTGTATAAAAAGTGGCAAATATTTCTCTCGTCTTGAGAAATAAATCCTAGAAAATGGGCAAGTGCAGTTGTTTGCTAGAAAAAAAAATTTGGCCACTACGAAAACGGGGAAGATACCTGGCTTATTTAATCCTTCTTATCACCGTCCTCCGGATCCTTGAGCGTGTGCCACTGGGCGATGGGTCTTCTGGGTGACGCCAACATGTCCGACCAATGTCTAAGTTCGGTTCCAGATGCGTTGTAGCCTAAAATTACTCGTCCAATTGGCTCAGATGTACCGATGCGGTCATAGTCCACGACGGTGACGACTAGTTGGATTTTCTACGATTTTATGGTTAGTAAGTTTGTGCGGGTTATGAGTTGGGAAGCGCTCAACTAAGGTATTCGACTCAAAAAAATAAAATAAATATATATAATATATATATATATATACCACATAAAGTGAACCATTAACAGAAAATAATAAAGTGACCGAACTACTGGCTATTTATCTAATAACTATTTGTGGACGGTGTGGGTGGTGGATGAACATTTGCATGCAATTTAACTTTTGCTGGGCAATGAAAAGGGACTGTGGCGAGATGTGGGTGGCTCGTGTAACGATCAGTGAGCACCGATTGGTGAGTTTGGTGAAAATATTTAAATGTGACAATGATATATTTTATTATTATTATTATTTTTTTTTTTGTGGAGACAGCTGTAAATACTGGTAGACGAAAATGTATAATATTCAATCCTATTGATTTGCTGTTAAGTTATGTAGGTGTTGTAATTAGGACCAGGAGGGGGCGGGCTGAAGGCCAAGGCATTTTTGGGGCAAGGAGAGAGGTGGTCACGTAGTTGGCCTGCTTGGTTGATTGTTTGAATCCGGTGTTGTTGCATCTCAGAACGACGTGTTTCTGTTAGCGGTGTATTATCCAAATCAGAAGACAGTGTCAAAAGAATGAACCCAGGGGTTTGACGCTTTGAACGTTGACACCGCCGTGGAAGGTCTCAAATGTTTTATTATTATTATTATATATTTGAATTGGTTTGTAATGTCACAGGTCGTGCTAGTTACACGTGCGCCCCGTGGAAGTTAATAAGAGTGGTCTACAAGGTGGAAGAAGTCATCTCAAACAGCGGTTCGACTCCGAGGTAGGAATAGTCGCCAATATGGCAAATGCCTCAGTATCGAATTCGCTTCCTTTGATATGACTGCTTCATTAAATACAGGTGTCGGTTGCACTTGGCATTGGTCGTATGAAATCAAACTCAAAAAAATCGGTACAAAATGAAAGGCAGCTGAATCGAGGGTGGACTGGTATAAAATTACTGCTCAACTTGCGTTTGTGGAGCTGCAACACTCTACGGCATTCATAATATTCGAAAAGTGTTGTGTTCAGTGAGTTTTTGTGACTATAGGTTACAGACGCTGGAGCGGGCAAGTCTTGCTCAGTCTTTATTATTATTATTTTTTTCTAAATGGGCATTGCCAGAATATCTTGCAGTTTCCTTTAGGTTTAATTAAAACGGCTCAACAATTAAATAAATAAGCAAAAATTATCAAACTAAACACTGACACAATTATCCTACTTTGAAAGCAACATGTAATACTGGTTGGCTTTATGTTTTGGTTGTCTTTCCTTCTATTTGTATTTATGTACATTTGAGTAGCTAGGTGCAAGTTATTCTAGAGGTATCATTCATTCAGTTTGCTATTGGGACTGGTACAGAAAAAGAAGATAAATTAAATTTACCGCCTCGCAGTTTTGCGGATTTTTTAACATAAAATCATTTGTTGGGACTCTAAATAGGATGGGATTTTTTTGTTCAGGAATTAGACTGAACGGATCCGTTTAGAGTCACATTTTTTCCCCAAAACTGCGAGACGCTCGGAAACCGTCTTAACCAAAACATAAGTCTAAAAATAATGAAAAGCGGTCCAACTAAAACAAAAAAATAATAACCGCACGCAGCCCGCGGCTGAGGCCACGGACGCAAGGCTCTCAAAACTCAGGAAGTTACTTCAAATCATTGCTTAGTTAACACAACACAGAGAACGTTATAACTTTTGGATTGCTTTGCTGTTTCTTCTTTAAACAAAAGGTGGGCTATATAGGATAGTATAATACATTCTCGCATACTTGTATTTGTTCAAATGGAACTTCGAATGAGAACGACTCATTGTAGTAGGGGTTGAGGGTGCATTTTTTGATACTTGTCTTCTTCTTTTTCAAACGTTTTCCATTTTGCATGATTGCAATTTTCACGTATGGATCTACAAAAGAGAGAATAAAATGAAAATAACTTTCCACTGTTTAAAACATTATCAAAATTTTGTTAAATTTTCTACACTTTTGGTTGTTTGTAAAAGCCTAGAAGCGCTCCTGACGACCTCTGTTGGCAGCACGGGCTTGAGCGTGCGAAATGGCTGGAGAGACGTGGAAATGCGAAATGTTATGTGAGAAGAAGCACTTTAAGGGTCGTGCTGCCAACAGAGGACCTCAGCGGTTAAAGTTGTCTTGATGAGGTGCGAGTGATCGGCTCAAAAACAACGATCCTAATTTAATCCGGCAAGGGCTTCAAACAGTCCCTTGAGCACCCATCTAGCCGGAGCAATCGGTTCTGGATCTGTTATTTTTGAGCCATTTGGTGATGGCATTTTACCAGACAATCCGCCAACGTCCATCTTCTTTAGGTTCTTCGCTTCCAGAATTACGACAGTCAACTTTCCAGCAGTCGGCACGTATCGCAGAGAGAAGCAGATGTCGCCCAACTTGTTGTCCTGTTGCCATTGTTGAGATAAAAGAAAAAAATATTAATTAGTAAATTAATTAGTAGCGGAATGCTGGCGGTATAGGTTCTAAACTTAGCTTCACTTAATAATTACTTAAGTACACAACAATAATAATAATTAGCCATATTTTAGGCCATGTCGTTAAACGTTGGTATGGGAACATTTTGGGATATTCGTTATTTATATACAAAAACGATAGATTCGCTAATGTATGAAACGGAAAAATAGAAACTAAGGGATCTTAGGAGGAACGATGCGGGTAGACATCAGAAATAAAAATATACATAAGAAGAAATAAAACGGCTGCATTCCCACTAAACGCACTCATTCTATATCTTAGCTTCGTATGCGAGGTCTTTTCCTATTTGACCATTAAGAATGCTTTCTACTCTGGTATTTGTCTTAAAATCCTATTCTGAAGATTTTATATTTAAAAACTCACAACTTCTCATTCATACAAAGGAAGTCGTTAAGTTAAAATAAATGGATTTTAATAATAAAAAAAAAAAATAAAAAAATATTCAAATTTTCATAACCTATCATAAATATTAATACATATTAAAATTTCAAAAATTGTGAAGGCTTCATCTTAAATAGGCTGCAAGAATTACGATATTTTTATCTACTCAAGTATATATAGAAAATTAATGACCACCTTGAACACAAGGTCTACTATATCTATGAAATATAAATTGTTTCGCTTTTTAAATAAAAAGTTTGTTGGTTGTTCATTATAAAACCAAACTGTTTTCTTGGTCTTTTTCAAGTTGATTCAATACCTCCAACTCTAAAAAAGTGTTTTAATCTTTAAATCGAAACTGTTTCAAGTTTAAATGATGAGTTTTCATCAAAATGAGATTGATTTTAATTCGCATCACATTTCAAAATGTGAGATTTCTCTGAGTGTATGTATAAACAGTTTCAAAACAAAAAATCCAATACAGTGCAATGGATGTAATACATATGTATATCGATTTTATCGAAAATGGCGCATTTCCGGCCCCCAAGTGATATAGGTTAAATCACTCCAATTTGGCCATAGTTTCTTCTCCCGAGAGGAATGCCAGCATTTTCCGGTCACCCTGTATATACAGGGTGTCCTAGGCAACCTGTACCAGCGAAGATCTGTGGTCTGGGGACACCAATACCTATCGATTGGACACATGTATGTTCCGCGATTTTTTGTAGTTTTCAAGATATGAATTTTTTGTTTGTTTTATTTTTAGTTTTTTTTTTTTAATTTTGGACGGTTTTAGCTATAACTTTTGCTGTGAAGTGATCCTTTCAGATTTTCTTTGTTAGTACTATGGCTAGTATGTGTGTTCGTCTTTAAAAACACTAAACACCAAAATTCTAACTACTAGTAGCTCAGATTTTGGTCACAAAATTAAAATTTCTGTTTGAGAGAAATTTTTACTTGTTTTCAACTTGAAAAAAAAAGTTACTTAACCCTGACTGAATAACTTCCTGATAATTTTAAAGGGTTTCTTAGCTCTCAAAATAACACAAAAAAGTTGCGAAAACGGAGTTTAAAGTTGATACAGTCGAAAATAGTATTTATTTCATGCATTTGAAAGGATTTTTCTCACATTTTTCCGATTAATATGGTAAATAATTATGAACGATGTAAAACAACGTATTTACATAAAATTTTACTCGCAAGTACAACTTTTATTTAAAGCCCGAGACCCATCTCATTTTTTACCTAAATTGTGCACAGTAAATTTGCATGGGATGTAAAGTACTGGTGATATTCGAATCAAATTTGATAAAAAAAGGACGATTTTTCCGATTCAAAATCCTACCAGATTTCTTTGTAACATAAACGATATTCTAACTTAGAGCCTAACGTTTGGACTAATTTATAAATATATTCCATTATATTTTAGGAAGCTGAGTTGTAAATTTTAAATTTCGTGAAGAAACATTTAAAATGATGCCTTCGTTTTAAAATGAAGTAACTCAAATTGTTTGATGTACATTATTTTATTTATTTGATGAAAATATTTCTAAGAAAAGTTGGGTTTAAATTTTGCTCTTCTAGGGCTATTTACTCCACCTTGGCTATGCCCAGTGTTTCGAATCTCTTCGAGTATCTGAAACTTGCCTAAATTATCCAAGGTCACCAAGGTTTACCACGACTTTTTAGACTACTAGTGCCAAATCAGATCCTATAATTTCATATTTGCTTGGCATCGGTGATTTAAAATATTTAAATACAAATAGGTCCTAATATGTATCAACATTTGTATACTCGTATTTCGGTTTGAATTATCAAACATTACAATTACGCAAAATCTTGCTGGCAGTAGTGGTCAATTTTAAAATATGTTCTTATATAAACTTTCGTTTATTTTATATGACTTTTAAGCTTACTAGATATCATCGTAATTCTTCTATATAACATTTACACAATCAACTTTTAATTAAGGCTTCCTGTTTTTTCATACTTGCGATCTTTTGGAAAAAAAAATTTGTTTTTCGGAAAAGCTGGCCAAAAACACTTTGTTCTACAATTTATGATTGCTTACAAACAAAATAAGTAATTTAGTATTTTATTGAGCTGTTCGTTGAAAATTTCGGACGTTGTTTACTATAAAGTTGAAGGTTTTAACCAAGTTTTATAGTTAGAAATTTTTTAGTCATCTCAAAAGTCTTCATGCCCTATTAATATTTCATTTTTCTAAGAGTTATATTTTTATATCATAATAACTATGTATTTTAAAAGTTTTACTTAATTTATAGGTACATACATATTTTATTCAAAAGTAAAATTTTGGACAGATATATTCAAATTAAAGTCTTTTTTATAATAGGTTGGGATAATTGAATATCGGTAGTAATAGTTAAAAAATTTCATTAAAACACAGATGCAAAAATGTGGATTGAAGACAATGCAATAATGGGGATTGAAAACGATGCAAAAATGGGAATATTTAAAGATTTTAACAATCATATGCAACGAAGATTGAGGTACCCGGGTACGGACACAGGGGTTGAAACCAATAAGACATAGTTCAAATAATTTGAAGTAAAGTTCCGAAAAGGATAAATTTTATAGCAGAGGCATTGCTGAAGAAGGTGATTCGGCTGTTTGAGGTGCGTGTTAGTGGGAACAGCAGAATAAAGTAAGAGTTAGCGTCGGTAAACAAGTTGTTAAAGCAACCATTACTTTTGATCATCTAATAGAGCTACATAATATTGCGTTTTGTAAACATTTAGAAATAATATAAAAATAAAAATAAAATAAAAATAAATTGAACAGAAATTCAGATTACCCAATTGTTAGTTTTGAACGAATGGACACTTTAGAGCTTTGCGGGCTTAAACTAGGGAACAGTCGTAAGATTTTACTCAGCATGAAACCAATGATTCTTCCTCACAAAAATAATTGCAAAAACTAAATTTTAGGTGGAACACAAAACATAGATTGGGGGAGTGGAGTGGGAAGCATTTAAAGCTAATTTTACAGACTTTGCGTCATTATTATTATTATTACTTTTTTTTTTTTTAATTTGCATATCTGCCAGTGGCGCTTGGGGAGCATTACAATGGTTTCTCTGCTTCTACGGAACAATACGGGAGGTTATGGCAACGTCCACTTTAGATAATTTTACGACAAGAACTTTCAGCTATTTCTTTACTACTAGTCACTGTTTACTCTGGATTTATAGTAAAATAAAAAAAATATAGACAAAAGAATAAAAGTACTTTAAGCTAGTTGGGGCTCTATAGTTCAAATTCTCTTTACTTTTACATCTCAAAATTAAAAATAGGCGGCAACGAAACATGTCAGTAACAAAGACTAAGTCTTCTCAATGTTGCTGCATTTGTATAAAGGTTGGGGACTGCTTCTTGTTTCCGAAGCATAAACAATTTTAAATTTTCAATACACGTTTGTAAACAAATGTTTAAATGGATCAAAAAATTCAATAGTAGTTAACTACATATATGTGTTTAATTTTGTCAACTGTTTAAATTTAGACTTAATTGGTGTATGTAGAAGTTTGGACTGACTGCAGAGTGATGGGTGCATGGAGAGGTACAAATGCAACAATATTAAGAAAATCTGTCGAGGCAATATAAAAATACATTTGGCGATAAATCTAAGGTTAGGAAATACGCAATGTTACCATTATACATGTTCAGCACAACCGCTCGACATGGTTGTTAAGAACAAAGGAAAATAGATAAAATAACGAAAAATCGCAGCAGGTACACCCAGCTCAAACTAGCTCCGAAATCATTTCAATCCTATAAGGTTTCCCATCGACATTTGATTTTTACATAATTCTAATCTTGCATCTAGCCAAAACACGTTCTAGCTAGATTAGGCTTCTACAAAAATTTGTTTTTATTTTTATGCTGTGTAGAGCTCGGTTTAGAATATCGTGTGCCCGTCCCTGTGGTATTTTTTGTAGAGTGTAAAACGAGCAAATGCTCGATATAATAAAAATCGAAAATAAAACTATTGAACGGAAATTGGCTGAAATTAGATATAGATGGCAACAGTGGACGAATGATGATGAGTTGGTGTGTCGAAATCATAAGTGGTGTGTGGTCTGTTTCTTAGGCCTGTTCATCGTGGCGGAAGTCGTGATTGTTATCATTATTATTTTTATTTTCAAAGAACCAATGAAGCGCTTCTCCTGTCTGCACTCTCTATAAATCGAAAAAAATAATAATAATTGTCTAATAAAATGCTTGTAAATATTCTTAGGATATATCAAGAAAACGCAATTGCATTCAAATGTGTTACGGATGTGTGAGCATGAATGTTAAAGTCGTTAAGCGCGACAAATGGAAAAAATCGAAAATCTAAGTAACTTTGGGGGATCATGGGCTGGCCAATGCAGATTTTATTTTTTATTTTTTTATATATATATGTTTTTCTGCTGTATGTCCATTTCAGATACGGTATAATTTTGAAACTCCCAAAGCTTTCAAAGATTGGTTCTTTAGTGGCTAACTGTGTTGAATACTTATGTGTGATGTTGTCAGCAAACTTCAACAAAGATAGAAAAATACATACGGCTTTGTTGATCAAAAATTAATTTCAAACTAAATTCTTGGATGAGGAGCAATGCCACTATTACGAACTAAGGTAGTTAAACTATTTTTCCCGTTTTACCTTATAATAGCCCATTTTTAATGGTATTGTTCCTCGGTCCAAATTTAGACAAAAAGTATGTAAAAGAAGTAAAACTCATTAAATTCTGCTGCAAGTGTACTGAGGAAATAAAACAAAACGAAACAAGTCTTATTGGAAAATTGTACCAAAAGTCCTGAACGTTCTAACTGTTAGTCTAACTACTCAATGAAGTAAGAATTAAGAGAAACAGAGTTAAATGTTAAATTGAGTATGAAAAAATAGGAGTTAAGAAAATTTGAAAAAATTAAAAGAATGTTACATGTGTATTCTGGGTGTCGACCAAATGGTCACATCCATTTAATGTTGGACTCTTGGTCCGTAAGGTTTGCTTTTGTACTTCTGTATTTTGTTGTTCGTATCGGACGGTCCGTATTTTGCATTATACAATTATATTGTGAAAGAGAAATTTGATATTTGAAAAAATGATAAAATTGAACATAATAAAATATGATAAGTCCAAAGAAAGGGCTTTAAATAAATAAACGTAAATAAATGAAAGGTGAGCTCTTAGAAAATAAGGACGAAATCACTGATGAGTAAAAACTTATTGATGCAGAAATCAAATATTCATGATATTTCGCAGCTAATTACATCATAAATAGCTTGGAAGCTCTAAAAAGTCCAGTTTCGTCATGCTACATACCATCAGCTCAGCGCAATTAAATAGCCAAAACCAAAGTCAATTGTAAGAAACTAAGCTAACAGCAATACTGGCGATGTACCAAAAGCAAGATTAAAACTACTAAAGGTAACTGGCAGTCATTTACAGTGTTATGCTAAGGCTAGTCGGTCACGACGGTCAAGTCCTAGTTGACATGCTGCTGGCAGGCTCGACCGGCGCTATTATGCAAAATAGCAGCTCTCCCGGTGACTGTCTTAAGAAGTGCTTCCAAGAAAACTTAAGATTGTCGTTGAAAGCAATCCTTAACTTAAGTCACCGCGCCGTGGAGAGCAGTCCACTTCGCGCTTACGCACGAGTTTGACAAGACCTCAGAAAGCGTTGTTCACATATGCGCACAGTATGTACAGTAGTTAGTAAAATTACCAAACACCAAATATAGTAAAAAATGTTTAAAAAATACTTACGTGAATGATTTGGTTCGATTGATTGCAATTTTTGATTTGATTTGATTATTGAAGCGAAGCATGCAAATTTTAATATTTTAATTGTTTTGAAATTTTATTGTTTTATGAAATTTTGTTATTTTATTGTTGAAGACACAACCATTCACAGGCGTAAGCACAGCAGAGAAAATATGAGGAAAAAGAGAAAATAATTTACGTCAATAAATGTTCACTCTTCGCTTTCGTTTTTTTTTTTTTTTTATTATTTAAAGAATTTTTGTGGCGTCAAATAAAACTTTATCTGATTTTTCCCTATATGGGGCTGATGGGTTGTGTTGAGCTGTGTTCCATGTGGAGCGCTATTTTTATCCCCTGATTTGGTGGGGTTTAGTTCGAAAAATTCTATTTAGTACTGCTTCTGGTTTTGAGCATATAATGGGAATGAAAAGGCACCAAATCAAGGGACGACAGCTAGAAAAAATTAAAATTTTATGGGTTATCGGCACGAGTGTATTCGATCTGTATGTGGTGCACATGTAAAAAGAGTATGAAAAGATAGTCAGTCGAATAAGAGTGACAGTAACTGCACGACAAACCCAACAACCTGGCTTATCTCTTTAGAAATGTAATGTAGGGATGTGGTAAACCGACAAAATGGTCAATTTTAATAAAACTTTCATTTCGAATCGTAAATTAACGAATATTATTAAAAAAAAAAAAAAAACAGTATATCCTAATCCTTTTGGGGAAGTCTCAGATGACAAACCGATGATATAGTATAGGGAATAATTTATACACGTTCTTAGGCAATGAAATAATCAAATTTGTTGTATTAGAAGCTGCTCTCATTTTCAAAAGAGACTAAAGTTTCGAAGGGAAAATACTTTGATGAAAAGGTATATTTGATTGTTTTAAATGCCTAGGTAAAAGTTCAAAAAAGTGAATTTATGTCAATTAAGCGGAAAACATTAGACTGAAAAGAACAAAAATATTTAAGTTATTATAAAATCCCTTCTATGCAATATAAAAAATTAATCACTATTTTACATAATGCTGTATTTAATTTTCTTTTCGTAATGTTAATAAGACGTTATGATAAAAATATAGCCAAAAAATAAGTTGTGCAAACTGCGATATTGTGCTTTACATATTACGTATATAAATATAAAAATGTTTAACTTTTAATCACTAAGCTAAAGACCTTCTGTTGTTGGTAAAATTGTCGTAATTGATGGGAGATTTTTCGATTTTTTTAAAAGTTGATTTTCTAAATATATTTTGTATACCTATTAAGTAAATAAAGCGAAAAGTATTTACAAAAAATGTGGCAAAGTTATTTTATTTTACACGATAATAGCACTAACTAATAATTTCTTTATATACATTAAATTAAATATTGCGAACCCTGAGATCCTTTTCAGACTGAAATGTTGTTTTTCATGAACTTTGTGATCTTTTTAATTAAAGAATTCTAAAACCTCCATCCGAATCTTCTGAATGATTTTGAATTAATTTTAAAAGTTAGTTTAGAAAGGCTGACATTTTTCCGATATGTTTTTATGCTTTTATACAAAACTTCCTACAAAGAATTTGAAATGGAATTCATTACGTGGGAAGGTCAAGATATTTATTCCCATAAAGGTCAATGATGCTTTATTCGGATTTTTAATTTTTCAGTTGATTAAGTTTCGATCCACTTTCTATTAGCTTTTATCTCAACGTAAAAACATAATATTTGATGTTTGCTCATGAGAAGACGAACGACGTAATTTTGTAATATTTTTAGACATTTTTGTCTAAAATACTTGAAATAAACTAATTGGAACGAATACATAATTTGATGTGTTTAATATATATAATTTAGAAAAAAGATACTTCTTCCATATAATAGACTCTATTCAATAGTTGAGTCTTTAGTAATATACTATAATTATAACCAAATTTATGAAGTAGTGATGAACGAACTTCACTTAGCACTCAATTTTTAATTACAAGTATTCAACAGTTTAAATCAGAAGATTAATGATAATTGTTTGAGTAATGACAATGATTTTCGAACAATTTGCTAATTTTACCTTTAAACTTTAATTGCTGTGACTTCGTCGCTTTAACCACATACCCTTATCATTTCTAAAGATATTTGAAATCTTTTCTGTGGGTGGTGTGTTGTGTAATGTGTCGATGTATCGTGAGAAATTCGAATAATTACCTGAGCGGGCAAATGGAAAGATTCAAAATAGTTTGCACAAAAATGTTAATAAAACACATTCCGGTAAAATATAAGTATATATATCGAAAATGCTTGGCAAAAAATTTGTTTTTTAAATTCAATTATTGTTAAGTTCTGGAATTGGAGTTGGTGCGAATGAACAGAACTTTATTAAATATATGTGAAACAAAACGTTTTTCCAAAACAAATGATCAGCTGATACGAGTACGGTGGTGTTTATTGTGGCCGCGCGTGGTCGTGTGGTTAACCAGGGAGAGAAAAAGTCTAACGAGTTATTCGTCTTTTGCATTGAGTACTCTAACATTAACAAGGTTTAGCCTTTTGAACTGGGTGTTATTTCCCTTTCAATCATCCGCTTTAACTTGTTTCGTATCGGTAACAATTATCGTTAGAAATTAGTACTAGTTAAGGTAAAGTTATATGTATATTAGAACCGAGTAGTTATGCTAGGAGAGCTCCATAATTAAGAGGTGATACTGTACCTGGCCACCTTCGCCTTCGACGCTTTGCAGCTCACGCCATTCCTCTATTGTTTGCGCTAAGTCAACCGTGCACAGAGGCACCTTGACCTCTCCTATCTGGTCGTGCTTTGAAAATCTATCGAAGTCAAAGATGGCAAAGACAAGGGTCTTGTTCATGGCATCGGCATAAGGCAAGTTCTGGGTGAAGTGAAGACGATCTTGCTTAGTAAATGCCCTTTTAGGTTCAACGACCGGTCCACGCTAGTATTCATGAGCGTGAAGTACTATCGTGGGTCGGTCCTTGGACCTTCCATACCTTAAACGTGAATGTCTCGTTAAAGACTGGACTTAGCGTCTTACGGTGCACTTTTGTCTCAAATTTCTTTTTTTTATCTGGGAGCAAATATACTTTAACGTAGGGATCGGATGTGCCACCCATGTCCAACGCGGGAAGTTCTTCAGCTTGAATAACAGTCACTGACAAGCTGTTTGAATTGAAGTCATATTCCAGCTAAAAATGTCAATTATACCTTAAATGAATCGTACAAAATTTTTAAAAATAATTTACCTTGTACTGGAGTTTTCCCAACTTTTGTTCACTCTGTTTACTTTCGCCCTCGTCTTGTTCCTCTGCATTCTCAGTCAATTCTTCCATATCAGGCTGGACCTGTTTGGTAACGTATTTTGATAAGGAGTCACACAAATGGAACGAGCTCACCTTTTCTTTATAAGCTGAACCTAGCAGCTGCACTGACTTCAAGTCGACGCCCTTCATTCCCTTTTTCCCGTCTTTGGAGCGTCGTTTGCGGCAGCACCTTCTTATGCAGAAGAAACATACTCCAAGAATTACCAGACAAACTGCAATTATAATGGCTACAAGGCCCCACGGCGGTATGCCCAACTTCAGCGCAACATCTTCCGTAGTCTCCATCGCCTGAACCCCAAGTTTGGCTATTTCACCTTTGGTTGGGGCTGGTGTGGTTTCAACGCTAGAAGCTGTTTTATATTCATTAAAAAATAATTCTATGCTCGATAAAGTTGAAGATACCTTCTGTCGTCGAAGAAGAATGATGAATTTGAGCAGGTGCGGTTGGGGTTGTCGATGGCATCATTGTTGTAGTTTCAGCATTTCCTGGTGTTACATTTTCTTCAACCGGCTCGCTCTGCTGCGGTGATTCACGCTTCCACAGTCTCACGTTAGGCGCCATTTTCTTTAAAGAGTGAAACAAAAATTATTTAAATAATTCATAGTGTATAAAGAAATAGTATTTGTTTATGCAATGTTGGAAAAAATTAAAACAATTCAACACATGAAGGTCAATGGTACTGACCCGCTGTAGCATGAATAACTTTGGAACGCGTGGTTGGATTTGAGTAGGTACGGTTTTTTTTTCTGAGGAAGGCCATAAGACAGGGAAGCTGTTTCTCAGAAAAAATTTCGATCTGCCCCTATAAAAAATCGGGCCGAAGGCAAATTTTGGGTATTGATACTGCAATTTTTAAAGTTTATCGCAGGCTCTCGTTTTTTTATTGAGCTTTCCAACACTATGAACCAAAATCTTAGGATGTCTCTCAAAAAATTTAAAAAGCGTTTTATGGATTCACCCCCTCCAAATTTTTATTACCTACGTGTAAAAATTTGAACTGTTTATCACTGTGATATGTTGAATTTAATAATATTATTTTTAGGGTTTCGTACCTCAGAAGAAAACAAAATGGAACCCTTAAAAGATCACTTTGTTGTCCGTCCGTCTGTCTGTCTATCAAGACCCTTTTTCTCAGGAACGCGTGGAGGTATTAATTATATCTGCGGTCCTTGAAGGTGTAAACAAATCAAGCTTCCAAGTCAACGCAATCCAAAGATACGGCCATTTGAGCCTTTTTTTCTAACACTTTGCGGGGGCATCAAAATCTATAGGGTACTTCCTATAGACCTAGAATCATGAAATTTGGCAAGAAGGAAGGTCTTACAGCACAAGTAAAGGAAAAAATCAGAAAATCGTTAATTTGTTGTTCCATCACAAAAAAAAATAATAATTACGGAACCCTTGGTGCGCGAATCCAACTCGCACTTGGCCGGTTTTTTTTTCGTTATATAGAAGCACAGATAGGATCTTATCGGTGATAGAAGGATGTTAGAAGATTATTTTGAATATATTTTATTTTAAAGTAAAGCATGTACTTTTTGGTTTTTTTTTTAAAACTACCTTTATTTGTTGAGTTGCTTTAGTTTTTTCCAATACTGTATGTATTGGATTGGCAACTAATAGTAATTGCGGTTTTTTAGTGTGAAGTAAAACTCATAACAAGGCCAAGACATCTTATGTGATTTTCAATTGTTGTGTGCGATACATTTAACCTTTTTGCAATCTCTGGCACAGTTATATTATTATGGCTTTCATTTGGTCATCATAAATTTCAAAAATTCGACCAGAACGTTGATCATTTTTAAGTGAAAAATCTCCAGAACGAAATGTTTTAAACCAGTTCTGGCACGTGCGTTTTGTTAAACAATCACCACCATAAACTTTACATTTCATATATCTCTTTGTGAGCCTTAGCCGCTTTCTTGCCTTTATGAAAATAAAAAAGTAAAATGTGTCGAAAATGCTTATTTTGTACTCCATGTTAAAATTGGCTGTAAACTGATAGTTGAAAACAAAATTACACGGAGTTTGTTTCTATAGTAACGTAAAAGTGTCAACAACCAAACTCCAAAAGAAAAAAATCTAACATTAACAGAAGAATAACGAAACAGACATAACGCAATCTATGGGTGCAAACCATAATTACTTTGTTGCCAACCCAATAAGAGGTAATCTTATAAACTATACTCAGATTCTTTTACCAATAGAAAGCTTATAATCCCACGGTTGTTATACATAGCATATCAATTTACACTAATTAAAACTTTTGTATTAAAGAACACTACTTTTTGGTGTCAGAAATCGTCAGACATATCAATCAACTATAACGCCTCTGTTCTTATTTTCGTTCGAAACCGAATTCGTATAATAATGACATCTTTCTATTTTTCTACATCAAAAATTTTTTAACAGCTATGAGTATGATATGCCTATGTATGTCATGGTTTATGCTAAATCTCCTACAGAATCGAAAATTTATATATATAGAATATATACAATATTTTTACGATTTTTTTTTTACAATATATATACAGCCTTGGCCAAAAGTATTAGGCACCCTAGTTTTTTCCATGTATCTTACAAAATAATTCCAAGAAACATTTATATTGTTTGTCAATATGTTCCTACCGATCATTAATGGTAATTAAGGTAATGAACCCTTTCCTAGAAGGACCATAAAACATCTGGTTGGGAAAACTTATAAATTTGAGATTTTTTAAGAAAACTTCAGTTTGCAATTATTGCTCGTAGTGCAAGCAAGTGTTTAAATTTTGTTGCTCTTTTAACGGATTTGGCTACTATAATTATGAAAATGCCTAAAAGAAGGAAATTAAGTGAGCCAGAACAGTTGCGAATTTTGTTTTTACATGAACAAGGCAAGTCTCAAGTTGAGATTGCTAAAACTGTGAAATTTTCTTGTTGTGCAGTGCAAAGTGCAATTAAACGTTTTCTGGACATAGGATCACACAAAGACAGAAAAAGAACGGGTAGAAAAAAAGTAAGTTCGGAACGTGATGGCTGAAATTTGATTCGAGAGTTTCTCAAAAATCGCAAAAGAACGTCTTCAGAGCTTGCTACTAGTCTGCCTCATCAGATTGGTAGGCCGATTAGCCCTAGAACTACAAGAAGAAGACTTGGAGAAGCAGGACTGAAAGGTTGCAAGGCTAGGAAGAAGCTTTGGCTTTCAGAAAAAAATAAAACAGCGCGTCTGGAATGGGCTTTAAAACACCAAAGTTGGACGGAAGCCGATTGAGAAAACGTAATATTGTCCGATGAATCTAACTTCGAGGTAAGCTTTATTTGGTTAATTTCAATTATTTATAACGGTTGAATTATGCCCAGTCCGTTTGTGAAAGCATTTTATGGATATTGAAAATAGTGCTAAAATTTATTAATTTTCCAGGTCTTTGGCACCCCTGGTGTCACGTTTGTGAGGAGGAGAATAGGTGAAGCTTACCGTCCCGAATGCGTCGTGTCCACGGTCAAACATGGAGGGGGCAGTGTAATGATTTGCGGTTGTATGGCGTCCGTTGGAGCGGATGAAATGGTTATTTGTGAAGGATGCATGAACAGTAAAAAATATATTGTCGTGTTGGAAGAGGTTCTACACCCATCATTTATGAAGATTTACGGTGACACCAATGCGGACAACATAAAATTCCAACAAGATAACGCGCCATATCACACATCTGCAACCAGTATGCGATATTTAAAAAAAAACAATGTTGATCTTTTGGCGTGGCCTGCACAGTCACCAGATCTCAATCCAATTGAGTATCTTTGGTGTATACTGAAGCGGAAGATACGGGAGCACAACATCACATCAAAAACAGGGCTGAAACAAATCATCCATCAAGAGTGGAAAAAAATTTCTCCTGAAGAGTGCTTGAAGCTTGCACGGACAATTTCTAAAAGAATAGCTGCTGTGATTAAAGCTAAGGGCGGACCGACTAAATATTAATAATAAGAATAAAGGACAATAAGTCAAACCTAACTATAGTTTAATTTCCCCTTATCTGCGCAAATGAACCGTGTGGTACGATTTTCATGGGGTGCCTAATACTTTTGGCCAAGGCTGTATATATACATATATTATATGTATTGTATGTATAAGTGTCGGTTGTTTTAGATTTTTATAAAATTGGGAATGTGAAAAAAAGCTTGAAAAGTTTTTCAGGAGTCTCATGATTTTCGACTAAAAACTCATTTTATTTTAATTCTGTCTACCATTTTGAAAAAAATTAACATTTTCAGAACTTTGTAAGATCTGTAAATGATTTTGTAGGTTTAGTTCAATATACCACTTTATATTTTTCAGTTGTTTTTTGACAAAGCTCTAGCATAATTAATGATAAAGATAAGTTTTTATTTTCGCTATTTTATGAAACGAAGTAAGGTGTTCTTCAAGTACTGTCCAGAATGTGGGATTCGAAAAATTACATAGTACAAAGAACCAACAAATATGTGAGGGATACGAAGATATTTCCAATTAAGATGAGTTTAATTTGGTTTCTTGAGTGGGCAGGGTAACCATGACAACATTAAACCTACAGCCTTTTTTTCCGTAAATAATTATTATTTTCCTTATTACTAAACACTTGAACCTACATATAAATCTCCTCAGGATAATAAATGTTAGGTACTTTTAGATGATGTCAAAAGCACGTGCGCCTTCAAATCGCTTCCATCCAAGACGACTACACCCTCTAAAATCGTATACCCAGAATTATGACGCACTATGAATCTTCTCTTTTTTTCCGATTGAAGGATTGAAAATCTAGACTACTTTATGGCTAGTCGCATTTTGATATAATTTGACAACATTCAAAAACGGTACCCAAATTCTAGACAATAATAATAAATTATATATCGACAGGACTAGTTATAATTAATGTGACAAATAATAAGTTTTTTTTTAACTAATACTTATATTTAATTTGTTGAGACAACAGGGCATTTTCAAAACACGATTTGTCATCTAATCAGGAAAGTCGCGTAAAAAAAACCATTTCAAAGATTAAAGCCCAGACGGATTCGCCAGACTTGACAATAGAGCCAATGATTGATTGGTCGCCATCAACTCTTATGAAATGATGGGTATCAGGTCATTAATTAGTCAATGATATTTGTTTTCAATAACAATTTCAAAAGTCAAATTATTCAATTATCGATGTTGTTGTTAATTTGTAAACAGATCAGAGCAAAGTAATAACTATGGGAAACTTTCTTTTGTGTATTTTTTATTCTTTCTTGTAATATGTTAATTCATTATTTAAATAAGAAAATAAAATCTAATTGGTGCCATTATAAGTCCAGTACCGTTGTCCATTCTCATAAGTGACCACGATTGGGCCCTAGTTATTATCTAGACATGTCACACGAACGACTAGGGTACAATAGGTGATCAATTTGATTTTACTAATCAAATAATCAAGATATTTTCCTTTTAATTACTCACTAATTAATCGATTATTTTAATAAATATCGAATGAATACTTTGAATTTTTGTAAGCAGGTAATGCTCGTAAATTGTGTGACTTTTTTATTTATGTTTTATGGTCTCACGTGGAATAACAATTTATAACAGTTTCTTTCGAGATTATGATTATACGAGTACTCCACTGATGATTAATCACATGTTATCTTAATCGATTATTTTTTCCGATTTACTTACAGTAGAATTATAACATCGCAGCTTTTTAAATTACGAGAGTGTGACATCCAATTTAATGCAAACAATTTAGGTTTATAGACCCTAGTCTGTTTACGTGGCATTTGGACCAAATTTCATAGTAAAACTCCTTTTTTTACGAATATTATTTACTATGATGATTTACAAATTCGTGGCTGAAGTCATAAAATCTGTACCGACTTGCACGAAAATTGGGCTGCCTCAATGCTGGCTACGAATAAATATTACTCAAGAACAACATTACAGTATAACACAAAAAGCTGTCGTGTTTATTCTTAAAATAAAACCATTTTGATTTAAATCAATAAATTAACTATCCTTTACGAGAAAAGGAATTTTAATTTCCTGGGTTAATAAGTTAATTTAAACGCTTTGTTTTTTGCTTTTAATGCAGCACTTTTTGGGTTTACTTCATCTTGATGGTTCACTAGTCCATTTATTAAAAAAGTCGTAACACTTTACAAATAACTACAGGATACAATAAAAAAATTTGATAGCATAATTTAACAGCAGGTCTTTAATTTATAAGTCCTAAATCGATATAAAAATATAGCTTTTTTTTATTATTAATTTTTTATAACAATATTGAAAAATCTTAGCAGATTATTTAAAATTACTTTCAAATAATCAATCCAAAACTTGTGGGCGAAATCAATAAAGTTTTAAAATGATTTATAGCATATGAAAATGAAGCAAATATTGACGATTTTTAAAAAAAGTGGTCAAGAGCATGACAAACCATGCTCAGTGAAGGGTTTCGTATCTACATACAAATACAGAGACTTTCACACACACAAACATGCACATGTAAAGTTTTTGCGATTTTATCCGAACAGTTGTTGAAGTCCAAATAAGCATAACTTGATTGGCTTATCTCGTAAAATGTTTGACTTTATTAAATCATATTATTTTTAAAACTAATTTCAGTTTGTTTACTAGTATTTTAGATTTTTTGTAGATTTTTTCGAAATTAAGTTCGGGGTGATGTCTTGGCCGACACAAACTAAATCGAAAATGGCCACTTTGGATTCGAATATTTAAAGAACGCGGCATAATTTTGAATAATGGTTTAAGAAAACCCATAATGATTTTAAATTCCCTTTTCAATGACACAACATTTGATAAGGCAAGTAAACAGGTTTTTTCCTATCTTTTTTTTAAATTTTAACATATACATATCTTTGTAGCGATGATGAAAATGATTTTGACATATGTACGGACTGACGGACATGCAGAAACTGTAAGGTCTCCTTATTTTGCTACGAAACGCTAATTAAATTAAAATGATAATCGTTTTTATGCAAAAAGAAATAAATAAGTAATTTTAATCAAGGTGCAACTTTATGAATCGGAATTCTTTGGTATATAATTCTTTACAATCTCGCTAATTATTCAAAACATGACTATACAAAAATTTCTTAATCGATAAACGTTTGCCTATTTTCAAGGAAAAATATCAAATTGATTATCTTAATTTGAAATGAAGCTTTAGAGGGACTTGAACAACTCCGTGTTTAGCCAAAAAGTCTTTAACAGAAGAGGAACGAATTAAAGTTGAGCTTAAAATTTCCTGGTAGAAAATCTACATATTTTCTATACCATGCTAAATTAGAACAAGCACATCTTAAATCTGTTGTACTTTTATATTCTTCTAGATTCTTTAAACTCTGTTTCATTTGTTAGACATACGTACTTATATTATGTAGATGAAATATACTTTAATCCACGATGACCTACCAATACATTGAGATCTGCTTTGCTTAAATGGAACTATTATGTATTATATATTTGGACACTTGGAAAAAAGTGTATATTTTGCGACCTAGAGCAAAAATAACTTCACCTTACAAGTAAAGGTCTATTCGAATTTCGAATTTTGGCATTATTTTTGAGCTATCCTTCATAAGGGATTAGAAAAGTGTGTCATGTTGAAAAATAGTCAAAATAAAAAAATCGTTCTCTGGATACAAGATGTAGCTAAGTAAGTGGCATGGATTTCGGCCTGGGAAAACACTTGGCCCTTTGCCCATTGCAATTGAGGCTGGAATGGAAAAATATCTCCGTAACACTTATACATTTTAACGTTGTGCGTAGGCTGCCCTCATTTAAATAAAAGGGTAGTGAAAAAAGTGGTTCAAGCAGTTTGAGACAGGAAAAAAAATTATCAATTATTAAAATTGTAGAAGAAAAAGGCACGTCGACCTTGAAAGTGATTGATTTAAAGTTTACACTTAGGTTTTCAACCTTTCAAGTATTTTATTTTTGGCATTTAAACGATAGCTATTAAAAAACTCAGAATATTTAGTAAGGTCATCTTTTTAAAACATTGGCCCGTTTTAAAGTTATATGATATACACGTTCACGTTGTATTATATTTGAAGTGTTATTGATGGGTATTTCAGGCAAGCAACTTTCGAAAAGAAAGACCTACCATTTAGCAATTCATAACTGCTATTGAATTTTAGGACACCATAACTAACAAAAAAAAAATTAATTGGCATATTAGCAAATTTGGGTTGATGTTGTATTCTTCACGTTGGCTTACTTAACATTATTTGAGTATTCCAATTTAACCGTTTATTGAGAATAATACTCTTAGTTAATTAATATAATAATAATACTCTTAGTTAATTAATTCTTTTAATTTATATGAAAACTTTGTTGGATATGGAGACACACTTCAGAAAATGTCGCTCCAATTAAATTTGAATAATTTTACGTAGTAAACCACTCGTTCAATATTCTTATTAAATTAAATTTTAATAAAAATCTTATTAAAAAGTCCAATTTAGAATTACTTAATTAAAACTACTTATTTGATTAAGAGGACTTAACAGAGCTTTTAAGATCCATTTGAATTTGCTCACTATTGTGCTTTGTGAGTTATTTCATCTCGTGAATTCCGGGCTGTGGTAAAATAGCATAGTAAAAGAAGTTAGTGCTACCATACGAAGTGGGTCGTTTTGTCTATTATAAAGATTTCTAGTTCTTAAATTTTACATGGTTTCCGGATAAATCCCACATACACACGTATTTCAATAAAAAAAGATTTATGAGGAACTGGGCAATAATTTCAAGATATAAAGAATAAATGCAGCTTTAAGGAAGTACAACAATGTTGCGTTTATAAAAAATTCAACGATTCAGCGTTTATAAAAAATTCAACAGCTTTTCAAGGAATCTCGTAGCTCAACTCATTCCTTCAACAAGATTATTTCGCATTCAAATCGCGTTAGTATCGGGGCATGGAGGTGTGTTACCCGTGAAAGAGCGGTGAAATCAATTACTTTCTGAATTGCGTCCTTAATAAATTTCTCTCGGCATCGGAGTGAAACGAAATGCCCTTCTCGCCAAAGAAAATCAATGGCGACAAAATTCTAGCATTTTTCTCATTCACTTCACTGCAAGTCGTTTTGAACAGCAGCCAAAGGTCAAGAAGAAGAAGAAGAAGATAAGGAAGGTGGGTCTTTTTGGAAGTGGGTCCATGGCCCATATGTCCATGTCCTTTCGAAATTATTAAATAGATGGGACTCCCAAAAGTCTGATAAGAATTTTATCGTTTAAGTCTCGGATTGCGGTCACTAGAGCCATGTCTTTTGAAAACAATCGCCTTTAGAAGGACGTTTAACAAAAGAGTTGGTTATCGCCACAAAAGGGCCCTGATATACCAGAACCGGCAAATTTTCTACAATAGTTGTTCGCTGTTTATTTTTGGTATGTTCACAAATTTCTTGTGAATCGATTACGATAAGAAAGTTTTTGCAGATTTTGTGTATTTTGGTGGGATGCAAATCACCTCACATTCTTTTGGTTTTTCTCAGACTTTTGCTTTATAATGGTTTAAAAAGTTTTGGGGTGAAAAGCTCCAGGTGAAATGCGTTACCAGCGTGGTTTGAGTGGCTTGCGGCATATAAACTCCAAGAAACCCCAAGAAGTTGGGGAGACTTTTATATAAACGTAAAGTGGACTCCACGTAGGTTGGTTAGCTGGAAAATAAGTCGTAGCATACTTATGCGGCATATCGATTAATAATACCCTTTCTTTTCCCCCCCGGAAGATTACACAATATAGTAAAAATTTTTGGCGTCTGTCTGATAAAGAATAGTCTGTGTCAGCGCCATGGAACTTGAGGATATTGTAACCATAAGGAAAGTATGAGGGCTCAAACCACTTAGGGGTTAAGAAGACGAAAAGATAGGGCCAAGTGCGTCAGTAAACATGTCAATCTGAAGCTAGATATTCCTCAGAGTGCGCAGAAATCGTTTTTGTCGTCCGCCTGCTCCCCATGGCCGAGTTGGAGCTTTTGGGGCCCACAATTGCGCAGGGAGGAGCACCAGATCAGCTGAAGGAGGCAAGAATGAACTAAAGCTGGCAAATTTTGGTGAATCGAAAAAAAAAAAATATATAGCATCGTTTTGGTGCAACCGCGGCACGTAGGCTGGATACCGGGCCCCATGGGAACTCCCTGGCTCATTTGCAAAATCTGCGTGAGCTTTATTTTGATCCTTACCTGCACGCACGCATATAAAGACAGCGAGAGCACTTAATGATTCCGATTGATTTATCGAGCACCCACTAGAAGACCTTCCCGTCCCTTCGGTCACCTTTTGCAGTTTCCACCCACATTTTCATACAATATATGTATTTTATTCTTTTTTTTTTTGCAGCGGAAAGGTTCGCCGCCTCTGTCGATTCAAGGAGATGCTCAACATGCAGAAAATGTTTCCTCCATTTTAAGGCGATATTGATTTAATAGTGGGATGGAAGGGTTCAAATCAAATACAAGATTTCAACCCCACACAATCCACGAGTATTTTCATTAATTAGTAACTAATACTCATTTTGCGATCTTACCTTAACAGAACGCAATAACGAAGTTACGTGAGTCCAATGTTCGGAGACCTTGGAAAAGACCAATCCTTTCCTCAGTCAAGCTCTTGAGACATCTTTTGTTTTGTAAAATTTAATTTAAATCGCTTTCCCGCACATATAAACACAATTGAACACTATCCTCTGTCTGCACTTAAATTTTTGATGCGCACTTATCGAAAGAAAACTGCTATTTGATCAGGAAAACTCACAATTTTCACACTCTCCGCGTACGAATCGCACTGTACGAAGGCAAAATTTCAGCTATAGGAAAATCGATTCTACGGAACTTGAGGAAAAAGTCCAAATCATGCGCTCTTAAGTCGCCGCACATACTTTAAAGCTTTTAAGGAGAAATTAGCCGAGTTTTATATTAATGATTTTGAAAAAAATTATGGAAATTATCTAATAAAGCCAAAACGATTGTTGTTCGTTTCTATTTTTGAAATTGAATTCCATATAAATTTGTTAAAATCAATCTTGAATACTCACTCATTTTGTAAAATTATATTTATATAGTTTTTATCAATAGGTTCAGTTCTTTAATCTCTAAAATACTGTAACAAACATGATTTTTCAAATTCAAAAATAAAGTTGTCAAAAATGTAATTTCGCTCGAATTCTATAAAATGATTTAACCCGTTTATAATTGAAAATAATGTATTTATAGTATTGAATATACAATTTTCAATTTAAGCGAAAGTTCTTTCAGAAAATTTTCGATTTCGACGCCACTGGTTTCGATGTCTATAGTTGTATGTAAGAAAGTATTGATTCATGGACATCTACTTTCATTTTTCGACGAACTTAAAGCTTTGAAACTTTCGGTATGGTTTTTAGCTTCGCAAATTTATATTTTCGAAAGTTTAGAATAAGTCCGGGTGGTTTTCGCAATTTTAAATTACCATAATTGGGCATTATTGGTATAATCCGTATTTCGCTCCTGTTGCAGTTGCCCGATAGGACAAATAACAGAAAACTTTCTTATTTTTCATAGTCCAATGAATATTACATACTCGTATATATCCTCAAGAAGAAAGGTTAAAGTTTTATTGGGCTTACAAAGGAACGTCGATTTTTGATTCATATTAAGATTTGTTCTGATACTCGTATATTGAATGCAAATCATAAGATACAACAGTACCATGCAACTTTGAAGCATATTGTACACACAGACCACATTAAAATATACCTATGTTCTACATTAACACAATCCAAAGTTTTTTGTACAATCCTCGAAGCATTTTGTGGATTTTCTAAGGATCTTCGCTAAGGGTGTGGGTAAACCACAGAGTTCGTAACGAATTAAAATTTATACTTATATAATAAATATAATATACTGCTTTCAGAATTACAGGACTTCAAAGTCATATAAAAACAATTGTTAATTAAAATTAATTAAAATCTCTGCTCCCTCAAATCGATTTGTTTAGGTACTCATTGAGCAAAAAATTTCCAGACTTTTTCTACCATTTAATATGACTTTATAGGCTAATTAAATTGGAAATGAGACTCCCATGTGCGCCAGCTTTGTAATTAAAATAAACATTTCTCCTTACAGGAGTATCTTTTTTATGTTATAATTGAACATTTAAGATCATAAGAAAAATCTATTATAATCATAGCAAGAGAATTGAATAAAAGAATGATTGTTGATGAACGTAATTCTTTATTCAAATATAATTTTTCTTAAATTTACTACAAATCTATACAATGAAGCATCTATTATATAAGTATTACAATCAAGATTTCATTACAATTCATAGTTTTCAAAGAGCTCATGAAAATTTATTAAATTATGTTGGAAGTTACACAAATTATCCCAAATCGCACAGAAATAATTAGTTTACTACGACGTCAGCTGGTAATTTTTTCAAGATGTAATAAATCGAATTGAAATACCGTTATTTGGTAATTTTCGATTTTAACTTAAATTTTAACTACAAATACCAGATAATATTTTTTGAATATAAACGGTTGAAAAATGTTTTAAATTGTGCGTGGTAAATACTCTTCTATAAGTCCTCTATATTCTAACTTCAAAGTTGAAATAAAAAAACCGAAAGGCGTAGGTAGTCAAGGTCCGCGCCGTAGATTTTCCGTGAAAACGTCGGGACAAAATTATAACGTGCTCCGGCTATCACTGTACTTAATGAGTGAAAAGACGTTTTCACGTCAAAATACCAAGTCCAAAACTTTATAAAATCCTAAGTCGGAAGAACGGTACTTTCCCCACACTTCTTATTCTAAACCCAAAACTAGATAAAGTTCTAAAACTAAAATGCAGAATGGCGTAAAATTTCGAAGTTCAATAACGCGGTAGAAATTCTAAGTCTCAGAACAACGTAAACATTTTAAGGTAAAAAATCGGGACCAGGTAAAGATTAAAAATTACAGACAAGATTTGTTCTTTTCTAATGCCGATATATGTATGTATGTGTCAATTGATTTTTAGATGCAAATTTTTTAAAAACTATTGTTTTGGTGCGCACAGATCACACTTTTCGGAATTGTAGGTAGATCGTAGCCTTTAAATTATTTAAAGGCCATTAATACATAGGTTTTAAAGCATGCTGTTTGTTCAGCGGAGCTATTTGAAACTAAATTAAATTAAAATATACTTACATTTGTATAACTTATATAAATTCAAAAACAAGAAGAAAAATCAAAATTATTTCTATATATGTATGTATATGTATATAAAATCGGAAGTTTGTTTGTTTGTTTGTTGCTCAATCACTCCTAAGAGCTTGGTCTAATCATTTTCATTTTTAGAGTGAAGACACTACATATTGCGACCTACGGCATAGTCTACTTTTTATTCACGGGACTCAAAATGGCGGACCCAATAATGCGACCACGAATTTAAGTGAAATTTCGTACTACGGTACCACTGATTTTAATCCCTATATATGTAGATACATATGCATCAACGTGAAAGTTGTTTTGTTTGTTGCTCAATCACGTCGAAACAGTTTCTTTGATATTTTTTATTATTGGTCTGAAGGTAGGTAGGTACTACATCTTTCAACTGAACATATAGATTATTGTTATGGACATAAAATTAAGACTTTCAATCCGCCATTTAGGATGACGAGCAGAAATTGTAAATTTCAATGGGTTGGCATTTGGAGTTTTTGGAGATGATGATTGTGAATCTGATTTTAAAATTTAGAAATTAATACAGCAGACTCAATATGGCGATAAAATTTTCTATTATTCATGATTCACATTAGGATGCTTGATTTAATACCCAATAATTTATTGAACATTTATGTACCTACATATGTAACGATACGTTTAAGCAGACGGTAATTACTATAACGAATGAATGAAAAATGAATATCCTTATTTATTTATTGAATTTAGCTAACAATGGTAACATATATGTAAGTATAGAACATATTATGAGCCCTTCTGATATAAACCGTGGTTGTAAAATGAATTTTGGATGTACCACATCCAAGCAGTTTAGTAACACTACTAAACTTCATAATCTGAATATTGAACATTTTTGAAGTACCTAAATTTAATGTCAAAGTAGTATATGCGGGAGGCTTGCACCATGGCGGGTGCGGGAGATATGCTCAGTGGTTCATCTCCCTCTATAGTGTTTGTATGAGGATATTTGGAGTTTTATTTTCTATATGTAGAAATTTAAAACTTTTTGATTAAATTTAAAAACAATTCGGAAACCTTAATACGCGAGTCATATTTGTAATTTGATTTTTTTTTAATGTTTAATTTTATTTTCTCTCACAGGTTAATTGCATGAAAATTGCCTTTTCGATACAAGCCTTCTGAAACAACACGCAAAAGAAAAAAACATTACATCACAGAATTAGAAAACGCTATACGTGAGGTAAAGAAAGGTGCATCTTTAAGAAAAACATCTATTAAGTATGGAATCGATAGAAGTACACTAAGACGTTATAAGTTGAACGAACAAAAATTACAAATTTTGAAGAAAAAAACAGTCAGTATAAAGAGTCACAAATATTTACTGTTTCTGAAGAAAAACTCCTGGTTGAATATTTACTATCAATACATAACTGTGTTTCTTTATAATTTAATTCCATTTTGTGATGTTTTGTTTAATATATCTGTGATTTAAGCTGCAAAATGTTTTTATTTTCCCCTTTAAAAAGCAATGTTCAACTCTCCCCAGACCCCGGTTCAAGTGTCCCTAAGGGTGGGGAGAGTTGACACTTATCCCATTTTTCATTCAAATATATTGTTACAAAATTTTCCCTCGCTATAATTCACACTTGAAATTTTAATCAAGTGAATATGAGGATCGGCGTTCAATCCGCACGATCGTGGCGTATGTGGCAGAAGCACTGGCCAACGGCCACACTGACGAGATCTGGCTAGTGCTTCGGATTGAAACGCCGACACTTTTTTCGGACTCGTCTGCTTCGGCGGACGAGCTATTTATTCTCAACAGGAGTTATAGCGAGGGAAGACCGTGCAATTTTGTCCGCCAGCCGCTCGGCGGGCAAAATTGTAACAATATATAACATATTTCAGTACTATAATATCGAAAAAGTAATTATGAATAAGTAAATCTAAATAAATAAGCTACTGTTTTGTTTATTATTATAATTGAATCACTAAGCCTCATTTATAAACTGAGAGAAAAACTTTAATAACTTTAACTATTTTGTGTAGTTATAATTGCTATTTGCTAAAAAAATTGAAAAATAGTAATATCAATTCACATTTCAGTTAATTTTAACTAACAATTTTTACAATTTACTATTCTTATAAGCTCGACTATTTAGAATAGCCATATGTACAATTCCTAGAATTGTCAAGTCAACTATTTTAAAATAATAAATTTTAATTTGACAAAAAAAAATTGTTTATACACCGCGTCATAAAAATCTGAAAATTCTTAACAAATTCGTTGGTCAAATTAACTATTACAAATAGTCAATCCTTTAGCCACACATCGCTTTATTAACGTTGAATAACTCAAAACCCATTGGTGTTCGGTGGCTCGAGGGTAGAGCTACGCGCGTACCAATTCAGAGTTCCTGGGTTCGAATCGTGAAGAAGAAGTCAACTTTCTAAAAAGGCATCGGAATGGCGTGGTTCGGTTGAGTATAGCAGCCAAGCTGCCAAGGTTCAAATCTAGCTCCGGTCGGCAATATCGGAAAAAATCAACTTTTTCTCGTTGTCAGCAGATTAACTATTTTTCACACTGAAGAATTTTAAATTTTACTAATAGTTGTAGTTGACTTAATTAATTCAAATAGTTGTTTCAACTTTCTTCATAGTAAATATAACGTTTTTGAATTTATAAAAATTATTAAACAATAATTGGCTGAAAATCATTGCTGTAAATAGTTAATTTTGTATTCGTTTATAGTAAAATCAACTATATTTTTCTTTCGGTGTAAGAAAATACGGTACTTTAAACCAAAGCGGTTCAGCTCTCCCGGACTTCCCCTACACTCACAGAAAAAACAATCAATCTTACCGAAAAAACACTTAGCACACGTCAAACTACAATAATCAGGCAGTACAACAGTAATAACATACATTACGTACCTCTATAAACATGGCCGCAATCTCAAAACTACATAAATTAATAAAATTTACTCGGCCGTAACAAAAACACCTTTCCGAACCTGAGACTCTGAGAGCCAAACAAACCGGCCATTGTAAGAAATGGCGGCGTGCTAGTTCTTGGCCTACTGCGCTCTACCAATGACCGTCTTGACGTTTCATTAGCGCGAAATTTAAGTTGAGTTTTAAAACGTGGTTCAACTCTACCCTACTCTTCCCTACTTATTTAACTAAGTAGTATATGTATTTATGATATGCCGGGTTTCTCAGATAGTATGCCATAAGCAGGAGTCCATTTGGAAGCGAAATTACACTTTTGCAAAAGCTGGGATACGTTTTGTATATTGAATTTGAATAACATTTTTACTATGCTCATAAGCTCATAAGAGATACCACGTAAAGATTCTATGCACAATATATACATACCAACATACCATTTTGACAGCTTTTTTACAATAGAACTGAACTGAAATAAAAAAAATAATAATAAAAAGGGGAGAAAGAGTCGATTTAAACGCCGGAAGTAATAAAAAAATGGAGAACCAGACAGGCGAAATTGTGTACAATTTGCTAAAAAAAATGGCAAGAGATGTTAATTTAAATAGAGAAAACGGTACGAAAAATTCTACTTGAAGACTTGAACTTAAAAGCTTTTAAGAAAACACCTGTGCACCTCGCGGAGGCAGTGAAAATTGAAAGAAAATTAAAGAAAGAAAAAATGCATCCGAGTAATATTCCATCGGGTTCGTCGTCCTTCCTTGCTTCTTGTAAGACAGTTTTTTCCTGATGGAAAAGGAAAACATATTAAATGAACCTATTCCCCCTATTTTCCATAATGTTTTGCTTTAATAGAATGAATACTTTATCTGGTTTGAAAATACCTTTTATGATTCTTTCATTTGCAGGATGCTTCAAAAGTTATGGTCCAAATAGAGCAATGGGAGGGAAAATTATTATAAAAAAGGTATGGTTAAATGTATAGGGACGGTTCTCTTGCTTTAGTATTTTATTTTTTGATAAGGAACGCCTTTGTTTCTATAGTATAAGAAAAAAAGAAGGGGCAGGAAGGGAAATGAAGGCAAAGGAAAGGGATTGCTATAAAAAGGGTTGTTTAATTTAAATTATAAATACTTAGCAAAATGAGTTACAACACTTCGAATTTCTGAAAAATTAAATAAGTTTAAGTGGCGCATTTCGTAATTGCATTAAAATTTTCAAATAACTGAAGTGATCTTAATTTAATTTATAGGCTTTAAAGACTATTATAAATATGGTTTAATTTGTTTTGCAAGCAGGTTTAATCTAAATCAATGAATGTAATATTGTTTATTAATTAGATGGTGTTCAATGAGGAAATTGATTTAGTATCAACGAACAATTCCAAAGTAATTTTGTTTTTTAGGGCTTCTGACTTTTTACAGATGGCTCTAATTCCTTTTATTATTTATTTATTTATATTATGGCGTTCTAGGTACGACAAAGGTGATATCTAACATTCCCTTAGAAGTTGTAATTTGACCCTTGTACAAGAATTTTGATTTTAGGTATAGGAAAATAATACTGGGATTTCAAAAACGAGCTCAATAAATCGGTCATCACATGGTCAATAGCTATATGCACAGTGTTGTGCAAAACAATAGCAACCATGCCAGTACAACAACTTAATGTAGTTTTTCTCTTCATTATATTTAGTGGGAAATAAAAAGCTATATCTTATTTTTATCCTTTCATTAAACATTATAAATATGTAGTTGACTACGCAAGAAATTTATAATACAATTTAATTAAAATAAATTAAAAACTAACGAACTTCGGCACATGTTAGTGTTAAAAACGAAAGCAACGTTTTAGTTGCCTCTCCACAGTACTTCGTATGGTAGTTCTTTTTTTGAATAACCTCAGCACACCTTCGTGGCATAAACGTCATTAAATTCATAATAATATATTATATATATATTAAAACTAAAAATTGTTTCTGAGTAAAAATTAAAAAGTTTTAAAAATGCGGTAAACTTTATTGGTTTAAAACCAAAAAAACTAAAACTAAAAAAATAATCCGAATTTCCGACAGTGCAAGAACTTGAACCCCATTCTCATACTAGCTTCGATGCCTGTTTCGAGTCATTACCATGCTGAAACACGCATCGAAATAGCATTTCCCGCAACATTTGCGTCTCCAAAATATTTTCAATGAAACGATCCATTATTTCAAAAAACCGGCTTAGGTAATTTAGAAAACAATTTAAAGAGCTCCATCAGACTAACCTAAAAGTTTTGCCTAAAAAACAAAAAATTCCGAAAAGCAGTTTTCATGTAATGATCTGATTTTTTATATGAAATTGGCTTCAGACCATTTAAAATGGTCCTTAGAAAGGTGGGAAAAAAGTACTATTTAGTGATAAATCAAAATTGAATTAAAAAAACTCAGACTGCATATAATAAATGTACGATATTGCAAGGCAACAAGCACGGTTGGATGAGGTAACATGATATGTATGTAGATTGCACTTTGTTATTCGGCGAATAGTGTTGGTTTTGAAGACGCAAATGTTCTTTATTTGCCGGTTATTCCAAGCTGAAGGGAGAAAAATAGGATATACCTTGCTTTTTATTTTCCACTAAATAAAATGAAGGTAAAACTAAATTAAGTTTTTGTACTGAAACGGTTGCTATTGTTTTGCGCAACACCGTATATATGTAGGTTTAATTCTGAATAGTATATTAAAGGTCCTTTTTCACTTTACGGAGTTTGGAATGCCTATTAGATTAGTGAAACGCTTCGTAAAGACAAATTTATGTACATAAAATAACATAAATCGAGAAGTTATTTGTATGACCCTTTAGGGTCACCCACAGTTTGTTTCATTTATTTTCAACCAAAACAATTGGTTCTGACTTAACTTACCTTTCTATTTTCTATGGAATGGCCGACCGATTGGAATTGGAAGAGTGAAAAAGGATAACGTCTTTTAGTATAAGTATATTTTGTAAATGGTACAGAAAAGTAATGAATGGATATTGAAAAGAATGTTCAATATTTGTTGTATAAAATGTTGTTGTTGACAACTGGAAGTTCCCCAGAATATAGCTGCCCTGGTCCCGCTGAACCTTTAAACCTAAAGTGCCTAGTAGCACAAATCAGGGCTCCGCCAGAATCGAAAGGAAGAAAAAAAAAAGTAAAAAAAAGGGGCACGGGAGCAATCTCTTATGCCTGACAGATTACTCCCAGTGCAAGTAAGCTTTTGGGGCCCGAGCCCCCCGACTTGAGGTTGAAGGAAGGAAGCGCCCGTTCAGGAAAGTATTGATTTACCCAGGGATTTATGAGTCGTGCGGTAAATTTGTTTGTGCGGGTTATATAAGCCTACCGCACTCGTAGGGAATTATTACCATATGAAGTTGTAACGCTACATTTCATAGAATAACTTTGCGCGTCTACGGCAACCTGAGCCGCAATAGGGCAGAGCCCTACCGAACGGAAGCCTGGGGAAGGAAGCAATGAAAAAAAAAAGAAAAAAAAATAGAAGAAAAAAAAACTGAAAATAACGTACTTCCACCGCAGGAGATTACTCAAACCCCCGGCCCTTTCATAGTACCTGTAAACCGAACATAATACGAGAACGACTTGCAGTATTAGGCCCCGGCTACATGCGCTGAAAGCAGCCCTTATGAACCGTGAATAAAGGGTCGATGGATGAAAAAGAAACGAGGTGAGAGCACTCAATAAAGGTCCATTGGCAGCCACCCGATCCCGCCGGAGCAGTTTGAATTATACCATCATCCGGGGCCCGTCCATTAGTCGGGAAAGCAAGCGTGACGATTATTTAAAAGATCAAAAAACGCACCCTACGATCCTCCCCTAGGGGGGTTCGGAAAGATTGGGACCTCTACGACGCCCTCGCCGAAGACGTTCAGACGCATGCAACATTGCTATATTACATAACTCCTGGTCGACTACGCGGCGAATTTATAGAAGACGAGTCCTTTCGATAAATCTCAATCCCTCGAAAAGAATGACTTCGCTGCCGATAAATCTTTTCCCGATTTCATAAAAACAGAGAAAATCTGGGCCATAATTCTGTTTGCTGATATAAAAGCGGACGTGGGCGATGCCTCCTCCGTGCAGAGCGGTGGTCGGGACCGGGACTGGGACCCGGGACCCGGGACCCGGGACAGGGGCAGAACAGGACCAGAACCAGTGTTGGCCAGCAACAAGTGATCAACAGTTGTTCCTGGTTTACGCTTTTCCCATGTGGTGGTGCTGCTAGGAAATTGCCGCCATATGAATTGTAACTGAATTCCAGGGCTGGGGAGCAAAACACTGGAGCGAATCGGACCGTGCTCGCTCCTCCGGGCGCGCTGGGGGTTGAGGGACACCCGGAGGAGGTGCCCCACTGCAGGGCGGAAGGGTCGTTGCAGCGTGTTTTACAAGCACCTTCCACCACGACTGACACCACCTGATAATGATTTCAATGCAATTTAGTTTAATACCCGGTTCTGCATTCCCCCGGGGCCCCACTCTGCCCTTTCGAGGCTCGCACACCTTATCCACATACCCTTCATACTATATACCATACACTCTAAAAAAATGTGTAATATTCCATAGTTTTTTTTGACATACCTACAATGTGGTAAAATTGTTCAGTAAAAATATATATTCCGCATAAAAATGTTAGTAATAATACACAAAGTTGTAAAATTTGCAATATCCTAGTAAAAATTGCACGATTTAACTTGCAATATTCACATTTTTTACAGCTGATTTGTAAAAATACATCAAAGTGGTTGGAAGGAAGTGGAATTTTGTAACATTGCAACAATTATTGATGTAACTCGCTTTTAAATTTTATACAGCTGACCACGTTTATCGTACGAAACTTGCCAAGCATTTGTAATTTAATTGATGTCACCGTGGCGTTATTTTGTTATTGCATCATTTTAGAAATCAATTTTGAAGTGCCAGCAAACGAATGCAAAATAACTTTCATATGAAGGGTTGAAGTAAAGAACAAGGTAAGTCACATTTACTTAAAATTGAGTTAAATAAAGTTAAAAATTTAAAAGAGAAAGATTGGTAAGATTGACCAAAATGCTTGATAAAAAAAACGCCAACCAATAAAGTAAGGTAATTTCAACCACGAGAAATAGTTAATCTAACCACAAGAAATAGTTAAACTCCTGACGACGAGAAAATTTTGATTTCCTCCTGTGATATTCCGACTAACCGCGGTTGCGGATTCGAACCTGCGATCTGGCGGCTTTCGCAGCTCTGCCATCTGAGGTACTCCCCCATGCATGCCGATGACTTTTGAAAGTTGATTTTTCTGTGATATTCCGATTAACCGTTGCTGGATTCGAACCTGGAATCTCCGAATTGGCATTTTGCGCGCAGCTCCACCAATGAGCTTTCCATGCCAATGCATTTTGAGCAATTTAACCTTAATAAATCGATGTGTTGCTTTGCGATTGACTACTTACATTTAATAGTTAATATTTACCAACGAAATTGTTACAAATTTACAGATTTGTATGGCGTTGTATTTTAACAATTTTTCTGGCTCAAATCGACCAACTTAATTATATCCTATACGTGTAATGCGGAAAGAAGTTTAATCCTTATCTCCGATAATTCAAAAATGAGGTAATTCTTCGAAAAAGTTCTGCACTACATCCACTAGATATTTAAAGCCTGTAAATTTTTAGTAATCCGGCAATAGTATAATATAAAGTAAAATTCTAGCAGTAGATCGATGTTAGTTCTTGAATAAAGTACAACATATAATCTAGTATATGTATATTCAAAACAATCATGAAAAAACGCAATCCGAGGAGGCGTGAAAAAAAACAAAATATGAATCTTTTTGATTTTATGAAAGTTTCGGCCGTTCACGGACTTACATTGTTGTTTTATAAAAATATTTGGACTTAGGATGTTCTTAGCATTTACTATTTTTAATTGATAATTTTTATAATTTTGAAATGGATTTTTGAGGGTTTTTATTGCTCATAATTAATTAAATAAATTCGTTTCATTTTTTCAATGGCATCTTTATCTTGATTTGGAAAAAAAATGTGACTTACTTTGTTCTTTACCTGTACCGTTCATATAATTTTTGGGGTTAATTTTAATATTCTTAATTAAAGCCTATTCTTAGAGAATCATAAATTAGTGATAATGTTGTTCGAGTTGTGTATATATCAGTGAAAATATAGTTCAATATTTATTTGTATGTGTAAAACATATAGGGAAGGTGCAACGTTAAACGTAAGCAAATTTTGTGCCAACGTTGTTTTACTCGATTAATTTTTAGAGTGTGCCATGCACATGTATGTACAGTCCGTATAGGTATATTTTGGTAAAATGCAGGTAACAGGTACAGGTGCAGGACAAAGCAAGACGTGTCGACAAACAACAAACAGATTATGCTCCATCCGAAATTGACTGACTGCCGCTAACTGTTTACATAGGTAGTTATAAGGACTACGGATGGCTCTTCGGGGTAAGCGACGATTCAGTTCTGCACACGCATTGTTTTCCCCGACTCCCTCGGACAAATTCATTCCAATTTTATGGGATTTGTCAGCCGAGATTATTATCCACTATGTCGTGATTTATAGGTTGGGCCCGTTCCAGGCCTGTTCGGGGTTTCAACAACTGACTTCCCTCGCTCCTCAGGGATCTCGTGGCTATTGGACGCAGGGCCTCTGAGACAATCATTGCGGCCCGGGTTAAGGATTCTCATGGTAGCCCTTGTCCTTCATTCGTTTAGCCCTTAATTTTAAGGATTCCATACGAAAATGGAAAAAAATTGAGCCTTTATGGGATGGACACCAGTTTCTGGTAACTCCAAACTACGACAAGGTTAACAACCCTCTAGGGTTAAACTTTAATACTGGTTTGAGATTACAGCTGAAATGTAATGGAAAGTGATGGTAATATATTATTTAATTAAATATGATTGATATATTTTGAGATATTACGCATAATTTACGACATTATTTAAAAATGTTAAACCATATTTATATTTCCTTGTCAAATTATTAATTAAAGCTGCCACTAAAAGCAGTCGAAATTGAAAATAAATATATGTTAAATACTAGCTTTCTCCCTTAATCATTTTAATCATACAAACTTTCATGCGCCATTTTAACCTTTTAGGGCTTGATTTTCTAAAAATGCTGAATTTTTAATTCCTAATCAAAAGGTTAAATACTAATTTTCAAGGTTTAAATTACAAAAATAACGAAATTTCCATACAAAACTTTATCCCTTATTTTACCCTTTTAAGAAATAAATTTCCAAAAATCTTGAAATACGTCTTTCTTCATTTCTTACTTAAGGGCCAAATTTCATAGATTAAGTTTCATAAATGAAGGATTTATATCCCCTATTTTATCCACTTACAGAGAAGCGAATTTCGTAAAATCCTTTCTTAGTGAGTGAGTGCATACGTTACAAAAGAAACCTACTGCCAAAACATGAGATTACCTTCAGCAGTTTCGGCTCGACCATTGTAATAGGCACATCACAGTGTTAGTTTACATTATTCAGGATATTTATTTAAATGATTTACCTTTTATTTTTTAATTAAATTCTTTTTTTTAACAATAAATAATGAAAATGTTGAGTTGATTAACGCAATAACACAGAAATGATGGTCATATGTCATAGTGTGTAAATATACTACAGTGCCACCTATCCGATCCTAGCATAGTTTATAGCACAAAACAAATATATTATGGGAATATGACCTCAATCGGTCTATTCGTTTTTTCGCACCAACGAATATATACATCCATTAAATATCTTTATATATATTTTGCAAATAGTATAATATTTTCGAAACTTATGTAATTCTAAATGAATACAACTGTATTATTATTATTATTAGTATTTTGTTGGAATTTCTTTTTAATACCTTAATGCTACATTAACTTCTGTGCAACACGGTTAATTCGTTTTGTGTAATTGAAAAGCTTTTTGTTCGAAAGCGTGTTATTCGATACTAATGATTCATACAATTTTGGAGATTACTTTTCATCCCCCTTATGCCAGAGCCATTAATGTGAACATTTTCTGTTTTGGATTTATTAATTAATATAATGAGGCTTTTTGAATAACAATTTAAAGCAGAACTGCGAGTACGCGACAGTATGGAATCAACGTTGAAATTTTAGCAAATTGATCAACCTAAAACGCAACACGAGAAAGCATTTACACATTAACATTTAAAATGTTAAAGCGAGTTTGATGTCAAGCAATAGCTTTTCAAAAACAATTGAAAATATGTTTTTTATTTTTTTCGTCTGATGTATATTTCACGATATATTCAACCGTTCCGGAATTTTTTTTAAATGCTGCATATCTTTTTATTTAGAACACTTCGAAAACGTTTTCTTTAGAGAAAAACCAGAAAAATAACTCTAGGTTTATTTTCTCTTAAAAAACTGTAATGATATTAAAATATGGAACTATAATTGCACTCTTAATCATAAGAACATCTATTCCACTAGCTGGATTGGGCATTGGAGCATCTATCCGTTTGTAGTAGGACTTCAAAAAATGTATTTCATACTTTGCTTAATTGTGATTTATAAAAAAATTTAAGTTATTACTCAAAACTCATCACTTAATGCTAAAATACTACAAAATTAAAAAGTGCGGCACTTATCCGTACTTTTCCCTATATCCCGCTCTTGCATAAACCGTCTTATTATTTTTTAAATAGATTACGACCAGTATACATATAAATAATCAAATTAAAGTAATATTTATAACCTATATATCGTTATTATATCGTTTTTGATTTCTACCTAAAAGTGGTACTTATTAATTTTGTAGGCAATTTTATTCCTCATATATTTCGTTCAAACTTCCGATAAATCGCCGTGAATGATGGTTGCTAAACGAATGTCCGATGTTTTTCCCTAAGGTCCAGAAAAATCAATAGAAATAAATTTGGGTTGCATCATTACAAATAATTTGGAGTCTGAATATAAATTGATCTGTGTGATAGCATAACCGGGAATCGATTCAAGAACCGAAAATGGAACCGTAATCGAAATTCATTTTGTGCTGTTGACATAGGTTCCGTTTCTGTTTTGATTTCACAAATCATTTTTGACATGCCCATAAATAAAATAATCATAAGGGTTTAAATCACCTCAGTAAAATATATTTTATTGTTTTTTAGTATTAACTCCTTTGGTTTCACACCATTTCACCTGTATTTTTTTTGTTTAAAATTTGTTTGAAGTTGTTTAAATGTTGAGAACGTTCTGCATCTGATAGTTGAAGGGCATGGGGAATATTTTGTATATAGTTGCGTCATTGTTAGAGAATTGGTGGACTAGATAATTGGAATTCAGGTGGGTATCGAACCATCATATCTTTGTCGGGACAACTCCGCATGCAGCATACACGTTGATTGCCCAATATCTGTCACGCCCAGGTGCCGTGCTAATTGCGATGTGATTGCCACCCACCGGCCACCCACGCATCCGAGGCCGCGGGCTTCGTGAGAATAAAAACAAATAAAATTTGTTGGGCCACATCACATCACGAGTAAGTGCTCCCCCGCTCCAGGTCGACAAAAATAAATATATGGGGCCGATGGTTGATGGGCTATCCGAATCCGACCTGTTGTTTACTCGTTTGATTTATTGTCGGCGGCCGAAGACCTCGAGCTCGAGCAGAGGAAACCTGGAGGAACGACGGGATGATCTATTGAATACCGCCTTCGTTTGACATCACTAGGTAAGGCTGAAATAACAGATTCTGGGAAAAGGCCGGAAAAACCCCGGAACGTATAAAGTATGTGCCAACTTATACATAGGGCTGCTCCAGAAGTGGTCCAGCATGCCAGAATCAGATCTATTAACAGAGCAATGTAAAAATTCCGCTTGAGGAGGTTTAGTTTTTGACACACACAGTCCCTTATTATTTACCTACATCATGGGACAGAATTGATTGACAAAATTTCAGAAGAGTGTACAGTGTACTCTGGTACCATATACCAAACCTTGAGCAGAATTCAGGTTTGTGCTCGGATTTTTAATGCTGTGACAACGATGTCAAGCAAATCCAGAAAGAAAATCCCCAATAATGGAAGGGGTTTATGGATAAAATTGGAAAAAGTAGGTACATTTACATCACTAATCAATTGTGGTACCTTTTTTCTATATGCAATGCTGCTAATGCTAATTCCGGATTCGAACCTTTTGCTCGAATTGGCCAGGGATGTGAGTTTAATCGTAATCTAGGTCAAATCAATTTCGACCTAAATCACGAAAATTTTCTTTGTATATACCCGACCAAGAAGGGACGAAGGGCAGGCACATCGACTATTAATGCATTCATTTGCTATACTACTTAGGCTGGTCCCTTTGAAAAGGACACACGAGATTTCGTCTTTTGGGTTATTTTCGAAACACCTGAATTAACTTAGAAATTCTTTAGGGCGCATATAAAGCCAAGAAAATCATAGGGCGGAAGTGGACCTAGATTTTCTATATACATATATGTACATACATATATTCATGCACACAATATATGTTACGTACAAGTAAACTAATTTATCAAAAAATAAGGGCTATACGTTTTTAAAGCAGGGACCGTACCAGGTCTGAATTTTCTGGAAAGAAAAGCTCTACGTGTTACTCTCTGCCGATATTTATAATTTGGAACAAGAGAAAAACGACTATACTGCTTGATTTATTATTCTGCCTTATTATTTTTACTATCCAAAAATATGAAGTTTTAAAGCTTAATACCTACAAAATTTTTCCCGTAAAAATAAAAAGTCGCGTGTGTTCTCTTCGAGCCAAAACAACAAAGTTTTGAAATTTGTAACAAATTTATCAAGTTGTACACTTCATATAAAATCCTTTTCAAAAACCAATATAAAAAATTAAAAGTTTTCTAAAAAAACATGAAATTGATAAGACTTATTTTCAAGAAGTAGTAAAAAATTTACGCCGTGTGTCCGTTTGGCTTCACTTGTACTTTCCCGCTTTGACCTACAACGTATGTGACGAATAAATGAAACACACAACTTGTTATTTTTGATTCGAAAATATTAAAAGTCAAGCTACATAGCTTTTATTCTAGCCACTAAAACATATTAAGCCTCCGAGCTCGTGTTCTTTGCTTCAAATTAAAGGTTAAAAATAACAGTTTGGATATTCGTTTTTTCTTTAAAACTAAATGTTGAAGAGCTTAACAAGAATCAAAAGAAGGTATCACATCAACAACATCGTATAACAATTTAATGTATTATATTTTATTCTACTGTGACAATTTGCTACAGATTTTGTAGTTTAAAAATTGAAAAATACCAGTTAATTCCGGTCACTGTAAAATATATAGTTGTCCAAAATCGTGTAAGTTTATGCCACCTAATCCCTATAATCGTTTTAAAATTTTTATTTGCTTATGCAAACCTAGCAATAATCTAATGTAGTTCAATGAATTTTGAATTTTAACACTAAATTATGATTTCTATTGTACCTATACTTGTAAGATTGAGTTGGAATAAACACGGAAAAAAATTTGTCAGGAATATCGCGTCGTTTCTGGCAATATCCCTGTATTTTTCGATGGATTTTGGGATAGTGCATTATTTTGGTAATATTTGTTAAAAAAAACAGGGATATTAACTAAAATTTAAGGACCAGCGTAAAATGTTGACATTATTTCCTGTAGTTTTTAAAGAAATCTGCTGCTTTTTCAATAAATGTTGTGGATTTTATGGCGAAAACGTTCGTAAATTGGTTGGGGATTTTTGCTATCCAAATTTTTTTCCGTGAATAATAATAATGTTTTATTTCCTAAACTTCGGTTAAAGTCTAACCTATATAATAAGTGCATGAATTATTTCCACCAAGTTTAGGTAAGTAAATATTTTTTAAGGATGCAAATAAATAAGAATAATGTGTAGAAAAATGTCGTTGTGTTTGCTCTATTTGAGTATTTAATTATTTAATTGTTTTCTGATTTAAATAAAAATTATCCTTATTGGATATTTCATTTTGCTTTTGTAATTAAAAACAAAAAGTGCTTCAGAATCTTTTTGTATGTTATATGAGTTTCGCATGACGTGCTTCATTTAATTCGAAGTTTCTGTGGAACCAATTAACCGCATGAAACGAAGGATTAATGCATATTATTTTATTTAAATTTTTGAAATATTTTATAAATGAATAAAATGGCATGAATCGATTTCTGGGTAAATCAACTGGAAAAGAAGGGAAATAAATCTTTATTAAATTAAACATTTTTTTAAGGGAAATCTTCAGTTGTTTGATAGAAAAAAATATTCTCATAAAACTTTTGATTTGTATTTATTTAATAGGCTAAAAAATATAAGGTGCTTAATATTTCGTTTCAAAATGTAAATATGTATGAAATTTAAAATATTATATACATATTTCAATTTAAAAATGTAACTCAAGTTTTTAGATAAAGGAATTTCCTATAGAATTAACCCATTCGGATTAATAAATAAAGAAATAGTGGACATTTGAAAAAAATTATATATAGTCAAGTTTTTTTGTGTGTGGAAACTGGTTGAATAATATAATAATAATAGGAAAATATGAACGATTTTTAGTAACTTTCAAGCATTTTTATATCTTTGAAATTGATCCCATGGATAGGTATTTCAAGGTTTTGTACCTTGTATCCAAAAATTATGTTTTCAGGAAAATGCTACTATTTTTTAAACTTTGTTTCTAAACGAGTTATTACGTTTATGTAAAAAAGTAATGTTTCTGATATAAATTATATGGGAAATCAAACTCTTTTTGCGTCGTTCACAGGTTTAATATAGGAGTGTATTGGCAGGATTAGTTTTAGATCTAGAATCGGTCTTGGGACCGAAAAAAAAACAGAAACAAAAGAAAAACACCCTACATACAGTTCCGTTCGAAATAATAGCAGTTTTCAGTATCATCACTAATGTCCATAAATTTATTTGTGTAAGGTCGGTCGGGAGTTGTTTCTATTTGGTAAAAAAAGCAAATTTAGCTGAAATAAAATAAGAACAAGATTTCTCGTTCATGATTTGTGTTAAGAGTATCAAGTTTACCGCGTCAGAATAATAGCAGTGTTCTATTAAAATTTAGTATTTTTTCTTATCTTTTTTTTTTACTAGCAAGTAGAAGTGTTTTTTCAACATTTTACAAATGTTTACAATTTCATACATTCTAATTATTTCAGTAAAATATGCCGAAGCTCAGCCCCAAGTTTCGTTGGCTCCCCAAGGCAAACCACATGATTTTTAGTGAACTTTAATAGATTAATTTAATGTGTATGGGTCAATAAAATGGCTGGCAATCTAGTTTCTACTAAACGTTTTCTCATGGTAACCCGTTTTTTCGGACATTCCGTTTCCTCTCGCGATTTTTAGATTCTCTCTTCATTTCAGAAATAATTTTAGCAGAACATTTAATTACATTGTTCACTTCTTGAGCCTGCTTTCACTCCATGGATCGACCTATTTTGCTGAAATAATTTGAATGTATGAAATTGTAAATATTTGTAAGTAACCAAATAGACCAAAATTCATGGTTATGTGCAATGATTCTGATGACTGATATAATTTCAAACGGAGTTGTAAGTATATGTATGAACTCTTGCAATGCCTTTTAGCAATTTATAGTGTGGCGAGTCATCAAGGATGCATCGAAGCAACCCAATTAAAACCTAATTTTAAAAAAAATCAGTTTTTCCTAGGTTTTTCTATCATCATGTAGCTTTTGTTTAATATCAAAATAATAATAAAATTTAATAAAAAAATAATAATTTATTTAAATTTAAATTAAAACAATATATATAATAAACAATAATAATTTATGGAGGAAACCTACCCCCATAACTGGTGACCCCAAGAAAGAGCACGAAATCCAATTCCCAGCCAGAAAGTTAAACGGCTAAAACCACAAAGGAAGCAAATACTCAACAGATTTCTAGAAGTCAACAAACGCAAGTTCTTAAAAGCAGAGTTCTGTTCTTCTGCAGCAACAAATTCAAATGCGACAAGGCGTGGCACAAATAATAAATTCAGGTGGATCGTCATCACAAGGCATTCAACAACAAATTTTAGCCATCAACCGCAACAGTAACAAACCATTCAAAGGCACATTCATCAGCAACAACAAACATTACTATAACATCAACAAAGTTTGCATCAAATACATTTACAGCAGCAACAACAACATCTTCAACAACAGCAATTACAACCACAAATGCAACAGCAACAGCAGATACAGCAACATGCTTCCCAACAAATACAACAAAAGCAAGTTTCTCGTCAACATTCAACAATCAACAACTTTTCAACAAGATAACAACAATCAACAAACAATCAATTTTTCATCAACATAACATCAACTCACTCACAACCACCTCTTTCCCACTATGTACCGTTACCATACGGTAACTGGGGGGAGGCTATTGTGGCGAGTCATCAAGGATGCATCGAAGCAACCCAATTAAAACCTAATTTTAAAAAAAATCAGTTTTTCCTAGGTTTTTCTATCATCATGTAGCTTTTGTTTAATATCAAAATAATAATAAAATTTAATAAAAAAATAATAATTTATTTAAATTTAAATTAAAACAATATATATAATAAACAATAATAATTTATGGAGGAAACCTACCCCCATAATAGTATACATATTTATTAAATTTATATATAGTTTATTAAATGTTTTAAGTAGGTATCACACAAGAAAACATAATATGGCGCATTAAACATTGCTTAAATAGAATTCTATGTAGATTCTAGAGCATGTTTTTCTCTTTACAGTTATTTATTAACTTGGGTTTCGAAGCATAGAAAAATAAAATTTGTCTTCATCATTTGACTATGGAAAGTTCCTTAATGACTTTTCAGCGAAAACCAGGAAATAGTCAAAATTATCCCAATTTCCTGGTAGTCCTGATTATGTAGCTGTTTGCACGAAATCTTAAGGTAGTTCTAATTAATTAAACAATAATTTGGCATCACCTGAGTTTGCTTGCCATTTAAACCCCACTCCGGAAAACTCGCTTAAGTGGAGCACTTTTCCGACCGTTTAAACTCCGGGTTCGACCGACCGACGGAGCCACCTATCTTTTCGCAACAGATGCAGAGAGGTGCCTCTGGGAGCATCCCGGAGATCAAACAGTTCTTGTTACAGCGGAGATAGCCAACTTAGATTCAAATTTAGCCCGGTGTGGCTGTGGCCGGGACGGGGCCCCAGCCGTCGGGCACCCGGGCACCCGGGCTCCCTCACCTGGGTACTGGATCAGAACTTACAACTTCATCAAATTGCACCGGGTGAATTCCACATGAGATACTTCGGGATGTCCAGCGACGGCCACGGTGGCCACTGCCCGGAGTCTGGCGGTGATAACACTCAACACTTTCGAGTAAGTTTGTCCGAAGAGTTTTTTAGCGCTGTTTTACTACTCGTTCCCGGTCGGCTGGTATCAAAAAGTTTTTCATAGTTTTTCCGGAGCACTTACAAGGGACCGGAGGGTTTTGTTTTCCGTGTGTACTTTTGGTACTTTTGTTAGCTGAGAGCCTTTTTTACAGTACGACGGACCAACTGTTCCCAGTCGTCCTTACCCTTAATCGCTAAAGCATGGACTCACGGGGACGCCAGGATACTCCGGTCTCTGGCTACGAAATTTTATGACTCCATTCTTTCTGGCGGGCTCCATTTTATTTCCCTTTTTCGTATCTCACATCACTTTGGTAGCTCGTGCTGGCTGGAGACGTGCAGAAAGTAAGGAAATCCTCGGAGAATATGAGTCTACTTTCCGCTGACCGCATGTGTGCAGTAACGTTTTATTCGCCGAGATGTGAGTGAACGACGACGGAATATGTCATATTGATGGCATATTTTATGCAGGACATCGCCTGCGGTGGCGACAACTCTCCCGGAGCTTTTGTGCTACCGTGCGAGCCAAGCGTCCCCCCACAAACTCCGTCTGCGGAGTCTCAAACTACGATGATATGACGGAGTTTGGGGCGAAGCACGCCCGTAAAACACTTGTAAACTAAAGTTTACGGGCTTCATAATGGCGTCACGGCCAACTTAGCAATTTGCGTTTACTTGAGAGTTATTACACTCGGCCCTAGCCGGAACTACTTTGTCTCAGAAAAAGTTTTGATTGCCTTTACAGTCACACAGAAGGAATTCCGCGAAAGTTTGCCCTTTATTTTTCAATATTCCACCAAGACCATTCGCGATTTGTGGCTTCTTTTGGGGGATTGTAGAACAAAACTTTCTAAATCGTTTTCTTCCTTTGACTCCCGAACTTGGATCAAGTCCTTCATAATTTCGTTTACATTTTCTCAGAAAGACACTGATTTTCTTTTTCTTTATTTGTGTACGCAATTTGAAATTTGGCTGATATAATTTTTAAAAACAGGTTGATTTATTTCTTCATTTAATCCATACATACCTATGTACATACATATACACGAGTTTAAAAATACATGCGATTCTAGTGAAGAAGCTTTGTTAGTAAAATTATTAGGGAAGGAGCAAAATGGTCCAAAAACAATTTTGGTACTTTGAATATACTTGGTATAATTTTCATGAAACTGCCAGAATAATAAAATCTACAAATATAAAATTTAGCACGTGTAGCTTTGATAAAAAAAGAGCTCTTCTCCAATTGATTCTTTGTGAAGATAGATTACAAAATTGGTGAAAGTAATTTTTTCCACATAATATATTAGAAAGGGTATTTTTGAGATATACCTATATATTAATTAATATTTTATGGAAAGCAATTTCACATTTTTCAAAGCTTTGCCAGCCGTTTAAAGCAGGAAGGTTTATATACGTAAAAAATTACGAAATATTATCAGCCTAAATGTATTATTTTTGTATATTTAAATTATTATCTTAGATATAGCTCTGAATTACTTTTTTATATGTGCGTACCTAGCTACCCTATCGGTTAAAACTAAGGAAATTTACTAGAACTTCAAAAATTGATTCTTACATTTTTTTTTCATCAATGTACGTGAGAGCCTATGTAGTAAACAAAACATTATCTGAAATTAATGGAACTTGTGAAAAATAAAATCTCCTCTGTGATTTTCTTATTACTTCAGTGTTTATTCTTCCATTACATTAGCTAAACAATTTCTATGCGCGCAGTTTATATTGGAAATAACATTTCATTATTTAAATATCTTATTATTTAAAAATCGCAAAAAACAAATACTGTAAGACCTTTAAATTTATAATAATAATGGATTCACACACAAAGATTTTTGTAAATAGATAGTCGTATTATAAATAATTTTAAATCTAGTAGAGCGGTTGACACTCTACATTCTGGCGGCAGACCAAGAAAAACTATAATTTGAGATGACGGTAGAATAGTCGGGGAAATGAAACTACATAGATCCAACGATATCAGTTTGAGGTATTAACAACAGCTTAAACTTAAATTTAAGCTTGCGCACTGTTCAAATAAGATCACGTGAGGCTGGATTAAAAATTTACACAGCCTTAAGATAATCTTACATTTCAGAAATAAATATAAAAGTTGGAATTAAATTATCCCAACAACTTAACCTAAAATGTTCCACACAAAGCTGGAAAATGGTTTTGTTTTCTGATGAGTCAAAATTTAATTATAAGGCTCGGATGGAATGCGTCGAGTTCGGAGACCAAGGAATAAGCGGTTAGATCCAAAATATTTCCATGTGGTACAGTTAAATATATGGAGGAGGCAATATAATGGTTTGAGCTTGAGGGTGTTTTTCGAGTTAAAGAATAGAACCAATCCAGCAAATAAACGGAATAATGGATCGTTACCAATATAGAAATATATTTTAAGCCTTGTTATGTTTCCACACGATGAATTGAATATGCTCTTAATGTGGCAATTTCAGCATGACAAAATCTAAAACATACCTCCACAAATGTGTGGGATTGGGTAGAAAGAAAAAAGTTGAAGTGGTCGAGTGGCCAGCGCAGTCGCCGGACCTTAACCCAATCGAAAACCTTTGGGAGTTCGTCAACAAAAGGGTTAATAGGGAAAAAGATAGGTACCAAATACCTAAACTAACAATCGATAATTTATTTGATTCTATGAACAGGAGATGCGTTACACTAATTAATAACAGAGGTGATGCTATTGATTATATTAATTTGCGTAATATACTGAATTCAAAGACTCGCTTCGCTCGTGCGTGTATTGCTGCCAGCGTGCGCAATTGGCTGCTTTACGCCCTTGTTGAACAATATACTATTAACTCCTGAAAGATTTTTACGGCAATGGACAATTAGAATAAGTATTGAAGTTAAATGGTTTTTATTCAAACAATCCGAAATTAAGTACTTCTTAGAACATTAACAACAGAAAAATTGATCTTTGGTAATAATATGCGAGTTTTTTATTTTATTATTTAGGGAGAATAAATTAAGTTTAATATCTCCTTACAGGTTTTGATGAAATGTTGTAAAATCGACGCAATTTTCTGCAACAAAGTTTTAGCGGAATTTCCAGAAAATCCTTAAATTAAGAGGTTTTCATTCCTTCCTGTTGATAATTCTACATGAATTCTGGAAATAAGCAAATTGAGAGAAATCTTTATTTTAATTTGTCATTTCAAAAAACAAATACATCTTTGTCGCCGTCGATAAGTTGAATAAGGTATTTTCCTGATTTCTGAGAAATATTTTACAACAAAAAAATGGAACTTATTTAATTAATTTTCGACGAAACTTTGTGGAAGTATGCTGAGAATCCCATGAAAAATTAAAAGTTAAATATTTCGGTAAGTAGAAACGAGCTACACAATATGTTTTGCATATTCGTTACTCTCACATGAACGTTCTTACAACTTTCATCACAATTCGTGAGGAGACTTTAAACTCAATTTGTTCCCTTAGTCGTAATTAGTGTCCCCGAAAATGCATTGTAAATGTATGTAAGTTTTCAATGAAACTTTAGTTTTCAGTAGAGTGCAGCAGAATATTTACTCCAGTGGAATAATGATATGATAGACATGCAGAATCGAAATGATTATACAATACAACGATAAATGTACACATTAATTAAGAGATCGATGTTCTTTTCCTAAGGTCTTTAAATTTGCAATATTTATCCACAAATAATCTGGATATTGGTTAAATATCTTAAAATAGACTTGTAGACTTCAACCAATTTCGATTGCGTTGGTGCAAACTTGGTGAACTTTTTCGGGTGAGTGAATTGCGAACATTGCAGGGAAATGTGAGTCTCATATTCGTTTTCCGTTCGAATTCGACTTTTATTAAATATTCAAAGTTTAACGAAATTCGTCGTTTGCTCCATAATCTGGTAAAGTTTTCATTGTGACAATAGACCGATCGTAAAACTATTTGTCAAATTAGAATATGAACTGGATAGCGCACCGGTCATAAACGTATAACAAAACTAAGACAACTAAATTCAGCAGAAGCAACTTGGTGTCCATAACTAAAATTATGACCAATAATCTTATAACGATACCATAACCAAAACTCCTTTGATGAATTCTATAAGGTCTGTCGCAAGTTTATGACTGTTTTATGGGTATACTGCATAGCTTCGTTAAAACTTAGAGAGTATTATGCAATAATTGAATAATTTAAGGTAATTATACCTAAAAGCACTAATTGGCATTGTCTTCCGCAGTATATTAACATTAGCTAGCATATTTTAAAGAGCTCGTTATTTTTGAGTTTTTGTGTTTAATATAATGTGCTTAAATTAATAAAGATATTAAAATCGCAACAAATTTTTGACTATGTTAGCATCCATTTCCTAAGATAGAAACCAAGCGAGTAAAAAATATTGGTTTTTAAATCCCTACAAATTTTTGAGGACACTGTGCTAACTTATTTAACTTGACTTATAAATTATGTGTTATAACTTGCCGTCTGGGATTACGAAAATCGAATGACATATTTTAAATTAACGTAATTAATGAGTCCACGGAGAAATCGTATACTTATAATAAAATTGATTGGAGCATTAGCTGTAACTGTCGACACAATTGCGTTAAATAGAGCAATTTATTTGATCCGAAATACCGCCAAATGTAAATTTGTAACGTCTTTAGTAATTCCGTTTTCAATTAACGTTTAAAGCCCCAGCTTTACAGAGATGAGGAAAAATATTAGAAAAGCGCTGTAGATTGAATAAGTAATTCCACAGTTAATTAATATTCATGTTATGGTTGAACTTGTTCTGGGTAAAATGCTATAAAATCATTAATGGTATGGTAATTTTATATCGCCATAAAGTGGGATACAACGACTTTGCTAAAGTGCTAAAATTACTTTCTATGAAACAGCATGTTTAATTTTATATATAAGTACATAAAATGAATTGAAATAATGTTAAAACGCAAAATAAGTCATACGTACTAAGTAGTAGACCACAAATGATAGTAATTAAAATATTTCCTCAAACGAGATCTAAGTTAATCGTACACCAAACGCCTTAATACTGAGAAAATTTTTTATGGATTTGCTGGCAATAAAATGGAATTGATATCTACAATGTTTGCACTATAGTAGAAGACTCTATTGTTATAATAAGATAGGTGAAGGAGTATAGTTTTGTAGTCTTAGCATCCGTAAGATAGTACGAGAATATAGTTCACCGAACTATTGATCTAATGTACAAATAAATGAAAGGTACAGCATTTTTCCTTTTTAATTTTATTATATTTATTTAATTTAGTTCTCTTCAGGAGATATTTTTTTAAAGTGGTGAAAAACAAGGTAGATATAAGGGTAAGGTATAATGCTGAAATTAAATTCGCTAAATTAATTTAAAAACAATGATTTTAAAAATGCACATAAGGTACATACATACATATGTATATGTATCATGTACATATGTATGTACTTTGATCGCTGTGCATTCTATTATAGACAAAACAATATACATATTATTAATGGTAAGGCGATATGCATTAACAAAATATTCCAAAACGACATTAATTTGGTATTTTTATAGAGTATCAATTCAATTAATCGCCAGCTCAGTACAAACAACTCACATTATGAGTAGGTACTGACCACTGAGTACAGTTTGAAAATAAAGAAAAAATATATGTGATTAAAGTACTTAGTTTATAATAATAACAACAACATTTTATTTACTTTGAACAAAAATTAAAAGCGGAAAAATGAGACAAAAATGTATTCAGAGCTTGGAACTTTAAAATTAATATTGCAGAAATGCTTTGTTAAATATATTCACACATAGCGCATGTACAAAATAATACCTAGTAACAAAATAAAAGTCAACAGGAGAAGAGCAGTATTATTTTATATTTTGATTTCGAAATTTTAACGAATACACTCCGTATATTGCACAATTCAATGTAATTAATAATAATAAAAACAACATTTTTATTTTTCTTCAAATAAGTTTTTGTTTTTCTCTGTAAATATTAAATGAATCAGTCATTGCAAAAACCTCATAAGTCACACAATTAGAATTTTTCAGGAATCAGTAAATCATTCAGAACTAAACTAGCTTTAAAGGACTTTTATGCGTTAAATATAGTGCTTGAGTTTTAAAAGATTGAAATAGAGAATAATCTTTATAGTTTAATAATATTAATATTGAAAAAAAAGAGAAAAACTGTTCTTGACTTACGATGTTTTAGCAAGAAACAGAGTTAGTGGTATATAATTTGAACAAAGCAGTTTAATCATATTTTTAATCAATATTATTAGGAATTGCACTTAAGTATTATGTTATTAACATGTTACATGGCTACATTTTCATATTTTACTATTATTATGTCACATAATTATACTCTCCATCATTCTTATCTGGAATGTCTTCAATATTTGCAGTTGGCCGGGTATTTAAGTATGCATGTTTCGATAAAATCTTCCAGATGCTATTCTGAATTCGCTTTATATCATCATTTCACTTAGGTCACTGACTTACATATGTTGTTTTAGCAATAAACGCAAATTACGCGGTATTTTTTGAAGAGGAAGGGATGTACTGACGAAAGTAATTTTTAACCAGAACACGCATCTACCTTTAAGGAAGCGTTTACAGCAAAAAAAGTAGGGGTAAGTCGGGTATTGTTGGAAGTTCGGGTAATGTTGGAAATCACTATATAAAGGGTTTACAATAATTTAAGGTTGGTACTATGTCGGTTTTCATGTGTTTGATGACCAAAAACTATACTCTATGGCAGTTCAACTTTAGTTTGAGCATTATTCACCTCGTGAGGAATGTTTATAAAAATCGCTGCTCCACACTAAAAGAAAAAATAGTTGTTATATCAAAAGTTACGAGCGTTTGACTGCACGTTTACAGAAAATACTGTTTGATTCAAAAACTTTTCATTTAAGTCAATCGGAAAGTGCTCAATTGAAACGATTTTCTAAATATTCGCAATTTTGAAAAAAAAATTTGAATTAAACGTTTAAATTTTTGATTTTTTCAAATACTCCAAAATTTAAAACAAACCTCAATACGTTTGATTCAAATACTTTAACGTTTAATTTTTTCAATCAAACGAAAAGCATATTCAAATTAAAAGTCAGCTCGTTTGATACAAATGCTTATACGTTTAATTTTTAAGAGATAGTAATTCAAACGAAAAACACATTTAAATAAAAAACCAGCGCGTTTGAACTGAATGCTTACACGTTTAACTTTTTATAGCCAAAATAAAAACACATTTGAACCAAATGTTCTGCGTATGAATGTGAAGGTGTGGGAATTTTGTTTTCATAATTTTTTAAAAAACAAAAGGGTTTTAACCAAGTGTCACTGTCCGTCACATTTCATTTTTTGGTGGAGGCAAGGCATAGTTTAGTTGTTCTGTGTGCAGTGCATATCAAGCGATCCATCGTTTCCAGGGAGTGAAAGTAATTTTCGATAGTCTATCACGTTGACAATCCAAGGGCCGTTGAGCTCTTTAAGGTTCTAGAGTCTTAGAATTTAGGCTCAATTTTCGTAATTCTAAAAGGTTTGTATTCATCATTACATAAAACTTTCTTTTTTCAAAATTAAATCATTTAACAGGTGCTGGTATCATAATCGGGGCCTTAAAATATTTAAGATAGTTTTAAGTGAAAACTGTATAAATAATATGTATTTGTATATAATATATAATATCAAATAAAAATCGTTTTTGGTTTTTCTCTATTTAAAAGTTCTTGCATTCATTTTGAATTTTGGAGTGTTTGATTTGAATGCGCTGAACATTTGTGATAAAAGGTTTTCACATTCATTTAAAAAAATTGGCCGAGTTTTATTTCACTGTTTTACATTTGATTCAAAAATTTTTGGATTCATTTTGAGGATTTAGGGCTTTTAATTTGAACGCGCTGAACATTTGGTTCAAAAGATATTCGAGCTCATTTTCAAAAATTGAATGCGTTTGATTTGAATGCGCTACATTTAATTTAAAAGTTTTTATGCTCAATTTAAAAATCGGATGTGTTCGATTATTTGAACGTGCGGAATGTTTAACCCAAACGTAAATACCTTTGTTATAAATGCAAAACTAGTTGACGGTCAAGACGTTTGGATTGAACATTCTAAGAGTTTGAAAGCAAACGTTTTTACTATTGGAGCATTTTCGAATGTAAAAACGTTTGATATGACCCGCTTTTTTGTTTGTTCTAAATAGCACTTTTTTCTCAGTGCACAAAATTTCATTTTCTCGGGATTCAAAGACTTAAAACTAAATGGTTTTTAGAACAAAATAAAAGGTAATTTGATGAAAAGTCTTCGTTAGGATGTCCTCTGTTAGGGTGAAAAAGGATTTTATGATGTTCCAAAAATTGTGGTTAAACCACGTGTTTGTTTAAAAAAAGTGGTATGTCGGGTAATGTTGGAAACTTTCTCCGAATCAACCGAAACATACAATGGAGTTATTTTTAGCCTTTTTATTTACTAAAATGCATTATTTATTAATGAAATTCATTAAGAATTTTTATTATAATTATTTAAATTATTATTTTGTAGTTTCCAATCAATATGCCGCAGTATTATAAAAAAAAGAGCAATGATGATGATAATCATTTTATTTCTGTAAATATTGGCTCTTATGCATAAAAACTGAGCAAATGCTCAATCTTAATTTTTATATAGAAAACTGGAGCTCAATCTCAATTTGAGTGAGATAAAACTCGGGTTTTCTATATAAAAATGGAGATTGAGTATTTGCTCAGTTTTTATGCATAAGGGCCATTGTTTATAACAATCTCCTGAATGATTGTTTATGTAAATAAACGAATAATGCTTTTGTATTATTGTTCTCTGTAAAGTTAAACCTACTGTGTAAGCAGTTTCCAATATTACCCGACACGTTTTGAAATGGCAGATTTTACACTTTTTTTTAAAACGGCTGTTATTGTTTAAAAAAATAATGTTTTTACTGATTTGACCTTACATAATGAAAGTTAATATACCAAACTAGAGGATAAAACGTTAATAGAGGAAAAAAAATATTTATTTAGGATTTATGAGGCTTTAAAAAAGTTATTCCAACAATACCCGACTTACCCCTATGTTTAAAATAAAAATGACTTATGATATTGTTGCAATTAGCGATTCAAATGCAATAAGCACAAAAATTAATATATTTTTAAATTTAAGTACAAAAATAAAACTTTTGTACTTTAAGGTAATTTGTTTAAAACTTACAGTGATTTTTAAAATGGACTCGATTTTTAACTCATCTCGCGGCATGGACTGAATTAAACATAATCCCTCTTTCTTCTTCCAGTGGTTTACATAGAGTAGTGGTCATTGAAATATAGCCCCAACATAGGTTTCCTGCATCAATTTTAGAACAATCCGTAATCATTGTCATATTAACTAAGCAGTAAGTTTAGAACAAGACAATATGACTGTTTCCGTTGAAGTGCATTTCCGTTCTTTAGCGGGAGCTCGTTTTCCGCAAGTTCGTCAGCTTCGCCTAATCACATTAATAAAGCGAACATACTCATTATAATATCTAGTATTTTTATTTGAGGCGGTCAGCGGTTTTTTATTTGTAACATCAGGCAGCAGCGAATATTATTAAAAATTATCAAATCTAGAGTAATATATAGTAATATATGTCATATTTCGGTCGCTAAATACAATTCTTTGGAAGAAAGAATAAAAATTTTAACTTTACGAAAAGAAGGAAAATCTCAATGTAAAATTGTTAGAATTGTCAGCTGTTCGAAGAAAATTGTTGAAAAGGCATTGAAAACAAATAAGGTTAAATTAAATATCGACATAAGTGAACGTTTACAGAAAACATCAGGAGCACTTATATGGAGGAGTCGTCAGAAAAGTTGTCTAACAATAATATTAAAAGCAGTTTAAAATTTGCATCTGAACTGGGATGGTCTTGAGGGCGTAAAAAATTGAGGAAAATTGAGGAATTCCTTATTCGGAGGCCTTTTAACGTAATTCCGACTATCACATCCAAATAAATATCCTTTCATCCATCCACAAGATAATTTTAAGCCAACGATTACGGTGAGTTGTTGATTGTTGTCATTATTTTCTAAAGTGCACGACGTTAAAGCTAAAAATCGGGCAAATAGAGGCACAATTCTGTATAAGAGTCATTTATTTTGAAAGTGGGCATGCCCATTTGTCAAAAAAGTTACATTTTATTAGTTCTTCGTTTTACCTTCGTGGTTGGCTTTTTTTCGAATTATTAAATCCTGAAGATACAGTACAGTGCCAAAAAAAATTATAACCACCAACATTTGTACTTCCATACTTTATTTTGAAATAAACTTTATTATATTCGTACGCGTTTAAGATACACATTAAATTAAGGGTAAATTCACATATTTTGCAAATTAATATTTCTATTATTTAGTATTATTAACCATATTTTTAATAACACTTGTTAATCTCCGCGATTTTCTTCGATGCAACTATTTATGCTTTCGGAGTTAAGTGAAATGGTATACCATTAATACTTCTTGGAAACATGAAAATTTGTTTATTGATATTTATATTTGATAGAACTGGAATAAATGAATGGGGGAATACTTTTGCATATTGCATATTGGTTCGTAACGTAACGATTACTTATTCTTTCAACAATGATAACAAAGGAGGAAAGATTGCAACTCTGCAACGAAATGTTAATCTGTTTGATTGTTTGCGAGAAAAATGTAATCAGAGTTCAAATTTCGAAATTGGTTAGAGTGGTTATAATTTTCTGGCACTATACTGTAACTCCTAATGTAGAAGAGCGCAAAAACGTGTAAGCTTTTATTAGAAAACCCAATCTTAAAACTACTTCAAAGATTTCAAAGACAAACATTTTTTTAGCAACAGGACAAATGATAGGTGATAGGTAACCGAAAGTTAATTATATTCCGGATTCCGTTTTTGTGAAAAGTAGAGTCAAAATGTATAAAATATCGTACTTCATCTATTTTTGAAAATAATTAAAAAAAAATGTTTTTCATTGATCCTTCTAACATGGTTCAATTGGAAGCCTGAATATTAATATAAAAATATGAAATACCAGAAATGTCTATAGATATTTTTGAAGAATTTGGGGAACAAGTTTTTCGTAGGCGAGCGCTTGCTATAATATTTATTCACCTTTTTATTTCTATTTTCAAAAGTATTAATAATACCAACATTCACCACGCTGGGCTACATTGTAACAATTTCCCAGGTTTAGTTCAAAATATGCTAAGCACGTGTGGGGTTAATTTAATTAGTAAAGCAAAATGAAATCCCTTCTTTACCTAAATTAAAGCAGGCATCTATAATTTATAAAGTTTTCGAATAATCTGGCATTTAATTTGAAATTTTCATATTGTTCTATTGTGGTCAGATTGCTAGATTTACATCTTTATATGTGTGAAAGGTTCAGGAAGAATAGCCGACGGGGCACATACCACTTCCGGTGCTAATGCGGGCCGGGCTCAAATTACTTGGTTCAAAAAACCCACGTAAACCCTCGCTGCGCTCATCAGGGCGGGCATCAAGCGGCTCCTAATGGAGTAATTAAGCACATGAAACCTTTTATTCTCATTTCCATCGCCGCTGAAGCTCCCCGGCTCATCATATGCTCCGTCCCGCGCTAAATGGCTATTTATTTTTATAACGAAATTCTTGCCACCGCTTAGCCCTCCATTACCCTTGACCCAGATTTGTTCGCCCCCGCAGGGATCCTTGGAGCAGAATGCAAAATCCGAGTCATCGCAAGAATCGCAGGAATCGCACTGAATTTACTTCACGAGCAAATTTGTTTTCCTTGAGGAGTTGAATTTACGCGGACCCGGAGGAAAGACGCCAGAGGCACTTCTCAGCCCTAATCGTGACCGGAGGACGGGGGAGCGTTTGGATTTTCTGCAAATGGATTTCTTATGAAAATCGCGCCAAAGCCACCTAAGTTGCCGGCAATCGCAATAAAAGGAAATTATCCCATGCAATGGATCAACTCAGCCGGCTCCCGCTTCATCTTTACTTAATTTGACTTGATCTGATTTTATTGCGTTCCATTTCATTTGAAGAGCTTTGCCAAGAACGAGGTTCCATGTCTTTTTATCCTTCCTTTATTTGGCCGTAAAAGACATAAATTCGGGCGCTATCGGTGAAAAATAGTCCGCGCTCCGCTGAATGAATGACGGGGCTCCGGGCCGAAATGGGCTCGCAGGACCCCCATATCTTTCACGGCAACACGTTGAGCAACACTTTTCCAAAACGTGAAAATTTGCCGGTTCGATTTTCCCGTGGCCTGTAATCCCTCATAGCGCGGCGCCTTTTACAGCCCTCGGCTAAATCTCCACTTTTATTGCAAAACCTTCGGAACGGCGGCGCCAATCGAGTCGCAGGTCCCTCATAAACAGGGGGGCCCCGGTGGGGCTCCCCAGAGCCAGTAAAAGTTACAGTGGTAGTGTAAGGCGTAATTGAATTGCCTTCCTAGGAGCCGACCGAGAAGAATCGGCATTAAGGCGGCGGAATATTCATTATTATTGCACCCTTTTTGGCGAGCCCTCCGCCCACGACGAGCATCCTCAAAAATTCCACCGTTCCCAGAGTAAACACATTTTAATCAATTTTCGACTATAAGCCCACCAGTCGCAGTGATCGCAGGCCTCATTTGAAACGGGGCGCAATTTGAGCAGAATCAAATCGATTTAGGACGGGCTGTTCGCGAGAACGGCGCCCTCGGGAAAACATCGATATTTGTCGATTTGAGGAGACGGCATCATCAGCTCTCAACGTCCCATTTGAATTGAAGGACAATTCAGATTCACTTTCGTTTCCTCGAACCCTCTGCCGCGTCCTTTAAATTTATTGTTTTGCAAACGCGCAGCACTTTTAAGATATACAAACCTATTCAAATTTATCTTAGAGGCCGTTGGTGTGGTGTCTCGTCTGCTTAAAGTAGATAGATATTAATCACTTGACTAATAAATGACTAATATTAAATATAGACGACAAGCTATCAGCATTGTAATTCAATATTTCAGCAAAGGCCTTGATTTTTCGGAGCGGATCAAGGAATTTGGCAGCCCGAAGCACAGAAATTTCGGGCATTGACTTTTAGAAAAGGTACAAATTAATAAATATTAACTCTAATTAAAAAATTAAAAAATATTAATTCTACTACTACTGTTCTGCAAAATGTTTCCATTGAATATCTAACAGATTAATTGTATAGAACTTTTTCTTCAGATTATGAAATATGTATACCACGTCACGATTTCAAGAAACATTTGAACAATTTTTAAAAGATAAAGAATTATGGAATGAACTTGAAATATACATAACTCAAATAAATGTTTAAATTCTTAATTTATATACATATGTATGCATATATATATATCTTAAAATTAGCTTATGGACTGATCATACATATATTTTGACAGTTGATACAGATAGTATCGTTTGTGAAAAAAAATTGTTTGATTCGGGCAGTTTACAGAAAAAAAATATTTTTAAAAATTCATTGAATATCCAGTATAGCCCAGACAAAAAACTGTATTTATTAATTATTACCAATATAATAATTATTTGAATAATTTACTTTCTGAAACTGTAATGATTACAATGTTTATCCGTAGTTTAGAAGTTTCATAGGATATACATTATAAATTGATGGGTAAACTGTACATATATTACATTACCATTGTATCATTACAGTTTCAGAACGTAAATTATCCAAATTGTCCAAAAATTATTGTTTGGTAATAATTAATAAGTACAATTTGTCGCTTAATGCCTAGGCTATACAGGGATATTCAATGAATTTTTACAAAATATTTTTTTTCGTGTAGTTTTTGCTTGGTGCCTTACTAAATATGGAAAATCGAAAGCAGCATTTTCGGCATATTTTACTTTTTCAATATAAAAAAGTTGATTGTCTGTAAAGTCGGTTTACGATCGATGTTTACGTGACAACGTATTATTTGTTGTGTAAGTTTATTAAAAAACAATGGTTATGGGGTTATTTTCAATATTTTCCGCCATTTCGAACTTAACAAGTCACACTAAGCACTTTTTAATGAAATCCGAACAATAAAATAATGAGAAATTTAAATAAGCCACTCATTACGACTGCGCTCCACCTCACTTTACAGCACATTTTGCGCATTTAACTGAAAAAGTTTAAACATGCATTTCTTAAGAGGGGATCTTACAATTTTCGTTTAATTAACAACAACATCCTATTGAAAGGAATAAGAAGTCTTTTTAATTTCAAATAGGTTCCTTATTAAATTTCTAATTTATTGGATAGGCTAATTGTTTCGTTGATGTAAGAGGAAATTCTTCTAGTTCCCACTCCTTAGAATTTATAATGAATTTTCATATTGAATTTTTAATTTCTAATAAGATTTCCTATTGTCTTTTTAATTTCTAATAAGATTTCTTCATAAGAACGCGGAGGCCGATTGTGCCTCTTTGTCGCTCGTTCCGCGCTCTCGCTTGCACTTCAAGCCTTAAATGGAACGCCTCAGAGCGAAGTAACGCCGCATGAGTCATGTTTTTTCGTGCGTGCAGCCGGCTCCATCGAATTATAAGACGTTGTCACGTCAAAAAAGTAAAAGTGCTGTTCAAACAAGGAAAAAATTATTCGAACGCCAATGCCAAAACTCGTCTCAAAAATATCGTTCCGGCAATTTTAATGTTGAAGATGCACCATGTTCTGGAAGCCTATACTTGAAGCTGATAAACAAAATAAAGGCATTACTTGATGCAAACCGCTGAAAAACTAACTCGTGAGATCGCTGAAAGATTAAGTTAAGATCGAATTCGACCGTTCATGGTCACGTGGCTCTTACGAAGCGAATCATCACTGGAGACGAGAAATGGATTTTCTACAGCAATGTTATACGCAAGAGATCATAGAGTAGAAAACATAAACCGGCTAAAAGAATTTCGAAAGCCAATATTCATAAAAGAATGTAATCCTGTCTGTTTGGTAGGATTTCAAGAGAATCTTTTTTTTAGCTTCCACCGAACAATTCTACGATTAATACTAAACTGGTTAAATTGAATGATTCACTCTCAAACAGAAAAGGTCAGAATTGATGAATAGAAAACGTGTAGTGCTCCAACATGACAATGCGAAACCTTACACAAGTTTGGTAACACGCTCAAAGTTTTAAAAGCTTGGATGAGATCTACTGGCACCTTCGGATTATTAATTTTTTCGATCTCAACAAAAATTTTATAAACGACAAAACCTTTACTTCAAATGAGGACATCAAAAATTAATTGGATCAGTTTTTTTCCAGCAAAGATCAGAAGTTTTATGAGCGTGGATCTACTATTAGAAAGATGGCAAAAGGTAATAGACCAAAATGGAGAATATATAATTCAATCAAATATGTATACCTACATTGTAAGAAATTCGCCTATCATATTCAGCAAAAAGAAAAATAATTAAATTAATTTCCAGACAACCTAGTATATGTACATATAAATGCAGCTAAATACTTAAGCTTTATTTTGATATATTATTCAAAATTTTACGCCATTCTATTCTACTCTCTTTCTAGTGAAGTTAAAATGCAGAACTCTAATTGCACGAGTTTAACTCGCACTTGCCCGGCTTACTTTTATTTTTTAAATGCTTATTTTTATGATTCTATCAACAATGTAACTTCTGCGATGGTTTGCATAACTAATCAAAATGTAAATTTATACTTTAAATGCTGTTGTGGTATTAAAGCCAATATTTGGCTCTAACTGATTAAACTTTTATCCATGTTAGAAACTGCTTTAAATCCCTTCATCATCGTCGAGTAATTAGTTGACAACTTCGAAAAAGGGTCTGAATATATTCAATTAATTACCACGCGGCAACCAGGATTAGTTAGGTACCCGAATTATTTTATAAACATTTTGAGGTGGATGCTTATCTAAACAAAATCTTTAGAGTTGTGGTGAGTGAGCCTTTTAAATATTTTAGCTTAATCCTTTCGGAACAAACGTGTTTCGATTTGTCGGATAATATTCTTTTCATAAATTTTTGAGTTGCGGCCTCCTCAATGAAAAAAATATTCGTTCATAAAAAGAGAACAAAATAATGTTTTGTTCATGACTATCTTGAATTAGATAATTTGGTTACAAGTGAATATGTATATTGTTATGTAAAGAATTCCTTACTCTTACAAAATTAGTTTGCAATAGAATTATCATAAATTAAAAATTTTAAGAAAACACATAAAATTGAAGAAGGAAATTATTGACACTTGCACAAACTGTAACAGACTTCAAACTATTAAGAAAAATTACCAATGAACACAAATTTTAAGGCTTTTGATGATTAAAACCCATGCGGAAGATAACTAAGAATTATTTTAAGAGGTTTATGCAATACTTAGACAACATTTAAGGTACGAAAAACTTAAATTAATTTTTTAATATACATAAAATATACAAATAAATCACATTATATATTTTATTAAATCATTAAAATTTATTTAGTAAAATAAAAAAGAATTTCTTACAGGGATAATGTCTCTGTAAACAGTGCTGTTATACTTCTCTGTTAATCTGACACTAAACTTAGCCTTTATATTCGCAATCTAATATGTACTCATATAATAGATGCACAAATTAAAACATAAAATAACTGACTTATTTTACAAAATATTTTTCTGTTATAAAAAGATTATGAATCTTACTATTTACGTCTCATTTTTTAGAAATAAAAGAGGAAATTTGATTTATGTGTAGAAATATAGGTTTATAAGAAAATTGTCAAAAAATTCTTTATTTAATTAACCACATTTAATTTTACATCTAATTAAATTTTACTTCAAATCATAACTTCAAAAGACTTTACACATGAATTTGAAATTTTAACTTTTGTAGCAGAACTTAATGTTGATTTAAAATTTAGCATATGATCTTATGGTTGCAACAAGCACAGGACGATTTGAATACAAGATTTGTCTGCATGATAATGTTAACAGTGCACATGTTAATGTCGTTGGAACATGAAAGTTTTTTAAATTTATGAGGGATCATAATAATTTGGCCCTGCCTGTCCTTATATTCTAGCTGGGGTTGATTACCCCCAACTCCTTTATATATAGTAGATACATATATGTACATATATGGATATGTATTCACTATCAAGCCACAATTCATGCAAATCCCACTATTGCAGTGTAGCCAGTCCCTCGTCCTCCTCTTGCTTCCGAAGGGTCTTGACAATTTTCACTTAAAAGAGAGATTTATTCCAAATGCGGAAAGGGAGGCAATTTATGGCTACGGACAACTCGAAGAAAACTATCAGCCGAATTCGAAGTGATTTATGGCCGATGTAATCGCCACTTATCATCGTCCGACATGTGCACAATATTTGGGAGGACAAATCGATTTCAATCTGAAATTAAATTGCAAATTTATGTGAGAGCTTCTTAAGATATATTCCGTCAGTTATAAATCCATTGTGGAGTGGCCCCGGATGGCACCGCTTTTGGGAATTCTATTTCTCGCCATGTATCCGATAATTTACGCCGACAAAAGTGAGACATACATTTCATTCGGAGGGCATTGCGACCGTCCCCTATATGAAACTGCCCATGAGTTTTATTCGGATTTTGGCCAAGGTTTGGATACTTTTTGTGGACCCCTGCCAAGGACCCTTTGCATTGAAAATTTCAATTATGTATACCATTTGATTAAATCAGACATTGTTATGCTAGTAAAATTGTTGTTTGCACTATTAGATAGCATTGATTAAATTTGGAATCTAAAGAAACTGTGCTGGTCTATCCCATATTAGCCCAGTCAAATCGTACATAAAAACAGGCTAAAATTGCAAAACGTGATGTAGTTCTAATTTTTTGATATATTGTTAGGACCAGTTAGAGTAGTGTAAACCCAAATTTGCAGCTTCGAAAAACCTGTGCTTCCTGCGTAATACGTGAAAATCTGCAGCTCTTTTATCAGTTGCCTTATAACTCATAAACTGTGCATTTGTTGATATTAGATGTTATTACCATTTTTAAAGTACATTAAATTTGCAACAATTTAAGCCCAACTACAGTTCAGTGCTTTCAATGGTTTTCGAGATATGGCCAATTTTGTTCTTCCAAAACTCAATATTTTAATTTTTCTCTCATATCGGTGTAACTGTTCAACCTATGAGAAAAGCTATGGAAAATGCATTGCAGTAAATCCATCTGATGATGATTTTGCGAGAAGCTGAATCTGCTATTCCTGAGTCTCTTAAACTGTTGCGTAAAACCATCGTACTGAAACACAAATGCCAATATCTCGATGGTTGGAAGAAGAAATGTGCTTCGATAGCTCATGCAATAATTTTTACCGTCAGACCTAGCTCATTCCTCTCCTCACTCAAGACGAGTTTTGGTACCTACCTGTACAGGAAAGTTGGGTCAAAACATCTTATAAACCTCTACGCAGCATTGGGATTTTCTTGCAGTTACAGTGATTTTTTGCAAGAACAAAAATGACCATACCTCAAGAACCATTGAAGGCAAAGGACTGTGGTTGGGCTTAAATTGTTGTAAATTTAATGTACTTTAAAAATGGTAATAACATTTAATATCAACAAATGCACAGTTTATGAGTTATGAGGCAACTGAAAAAAAAACTGCAGATTTTCACGTATTACGCAGGAAGCACAGGTTTTTCGAAGCTGCAAATTTGGGTTTACACTATTCTAACTGGTCCTAACAATATATCAAAAAATTAGAACTACATCACGCTTTGCAATTTTAATGTCTAATTTGACTGGGCTATATGGTAAAAAGTAAACAATTTAGATTCTGTCAAAATATTAGTTCCAATCATAGAGAAATTATACTTTCACCTTGAAATACATACGTATCTATTACATATGATTTTTGTTGGCACACTAGGAGAATATAAGATGCTCTAGTCTAGGCTCTAGGCACTAAAATACTTGATTAATAAATTTATTAGATATATATGTTATGTATAGATTATTGGGAAAATAATAAGGTTATAATTTTTTTAATTTTTAATTCAATATAAATAAAGTTTAGCTTGACACTCTTGAGATGTAATATTTCCTAGTTGCGAAAATTAGAATAATTTTTGCAAGAATCAGTTTGAAACTCATTTTCAAAATAATCAATTGAATCCATTTCTGTTTCCTAAGATTGAGGACCGAAGTAGAAAAATCGAAAGGAAAGAGTTGATGTAAAAGAAAGGTTCTTCTTGGTCGCTTCCAAATCAATTGAATTTTACGCAAATGTTAACTAATTTATTATTTGCTTAGATATGTGGAGGAGGAGTCGATCCAGAACGGTATATAGTTTTGAACGCATTTTTTTCACAAATGGACTTAAGTTAAAAATGAAAAAATCAAGCAATAGTTAAATAACTAGCGTATGCGATCCTGATGTGCTCAATGTTCATGGTTTTTTTTTCAAAAATTTCTGAGTGTTACTTTTGCAGAATAGGCGGGGGACAATAATTTCCGAGTTGTTTTTTTTTTTGAAAGAGTATTTAAAAAAAGTGTCAATAAGTAACCTAGTCAACTTAGAATTCGTGGATGTAGATCTCAATTAAAACAAGCAATATACAAAAAAAACTTTTTTTAAAACAAGCTTTTGATGCTCCATGTCATCATAATATTAATGAATAAATCTTCATTATTATATTTACATTCAGAGAAAACTCATTTGAAAACAAAAACATATAAAAATTGTAATAATTTAGCAATTTTCCACTTTAAGAAAATTAATTCATTATCTATATATTAATACGTGAAGGGAAATCTTTGGACCCCTTTTTAAGCAAATTGCACGGACTGAGGAGTTTGAGATTTTGCATGGTTAAAGTTTATATAGAGAAGAAGTGCACAAAGCTAAAATTTATATATAATATGTGTTATAAATACATTAAATAAAATAAAATAAATTCATTATTTACGTTCATATTGTCTATGTCGAACGCATAGTAGTCTGTGGTCAAACTGTCGTAATTTTATTATTGAAAGTGCCAATTTCAAACACATAGTAGGCTGTGTACAGTCGTATTTTTCGTAGTAACCTCGGTAGGTCGAATTTCGACCACAGGGCGACCACTAGTCTATATATTAATACGTGAAGGGAAAACTTTGTACCCCTTTTTAAGCATATTGCGCGGACGGATGAGTGTGAGATTTGGCATAGTTAAAATTTATATGGAGAAGAAGTGCAGAAAGCTAAAATTTATATATAATATGTGTTACAAATACATTTAATTAAATAAAATAAATTCATTTTATACGTTCATACTGTCTATGTCAAACACATAGTAGTCTGTGGTCAAACTTTCGTAATTTTATTATTGACAGTACCATTTTAAAAACATAATAGACTGCGTATATTCGTATTTTTCGTAGTAACCCCAGTAGGTCGAATTTCAACCACATTGCGACCACTAGTTTAGTTAATTTTACCAAGGCAACCATTGTACACCCAAGCAAGAAATGTTTAAAAGCAGAATAAATAATTTCTTTAGCTAAGCAAATAGTGCGCTTAATATAAACTTGTTTAAATGAACTAATGATAAAATTGTACTCAAAAAAAAAAGAGAAATTGTTGTTTCTATCTGAGTGTAGATACAGTAACGAACAAAATTGAACTAAATGGTACTTAAGGGTTTTCCAAGTTGCTCATTAACTGTAATATATAGTAAAAGTCGTTGCGTAATATTAGGTGAACTATATAGTATAACTTTAGTACGTTTTCTCCCCATGCAAATATGAAAACCCAGGTTTCATTTAGGTTCCTGCACAGATAAAACCTGGGTTTTCAAATTTGCATGTGGAGAAAACGTAAGTACTAAAACCTACACGGAAAAAAATTTGTCGGGAATATCACGTCGTTTCTGGCAATATCCCTGTATTTTCCGATGGATTTTGGGACAGTGCATTATTTTGGTAATATTTGTTAAAAAAACAGGGATATTAAATAAAATTTAAGGACCAGCGTAAAATATTGACATTATTTCCTGTAACTTTTAGGAAGATCTGTTGCTTTTTCAATATATGTTAATGTTGTGGATTTTATGGCGAAAACGTTCGTAAATTGGTTGGGGATTTTTGCTATCCAAATTTTTTTCCGTGTATATAGTTTATTAAAAAACAGCTATTGTAGAGGGTAAAATTGTCTATAGAAATATTTTTATATATTTTGATGTCCGATTGACAATTTTTAAGTTATTTGTGAAATAAAACTGCCAAATAACCCTACTTTAATTCTCGTAAATAACTAAAAAAATATCGAAGTTACGGGAAAAATGGTTATAATTAATTCTGTGCAGAATTTAATTCTCTACATCTATAAATTAGGTGAGGATTGAGGATGCAAGTCCATTTCAGATTAAAAGCGATTTTTGTTTCAGAAATAGAACATAATGTAGTGGGAAAAAATATTGAAAAACAATTATAACTCGAAAATAATTAATTGATTTCTGCTAACTACATATTAATCTGATGTAGACAGGTGTCCTCAGGCAATTTGTAGATTAATAAAATTTTCGATTGATTATACAGTTAATGAGGAACTTGCAAATAATTTTATATTATCGCCAAATATATACATATGTACATACATATATTGTTAGTTGTTGACCTTATTGTACTCATTGTTTTATTGTACCTTGAAATAAAACATAATTACTATTATTACTATGTACATATTACGCGATGCACCGATGTCAAAATACATTACTACGTAACCACACTATATAAGTAATTCGACACACATGTAGGTACTTAGTCAGTTTTTTTTTTTTTTTTAAATTTTTACGGAAAATGTTTTTCTGATTATACCTTCTTGCGAAAAATAAATAATAAATATTGTATTATTATTGTGCCTTGCTTTCAAGGCAGGATTAAAATGCGAGAAAAAAGATTGAGGGATTAGGGTTTATAATAGGATATGACGATTTGAGTAATTAGGTCTGTGGGTAATTTTACCCTCCGACGCGTGATCCAAAATGAGTTAAAATTAAAGCCAGCTTCTTTCCGGGTCGTGGGCGGCGGGCTGAGGTGCCGGGGATAATCACCTCGATGTAGGTTCGCAGCACGGCCGCATACACAAAATGGTCGCAGTCAAATTTGCGGAGGGAGCCATGTCGTCCCCCCGTTCGCCACGGCCCGCCTCAAGGCCCGGGCCTAAGCTATCCCGGTCATGGGGCCGATGCATTAGGCCAGTGCCGCTGCACTCGCACACTTAATAAATAAGGATAGTCGTTAGGGTGGTAATAGAGACTTTGACAAACTCGGCCCACATGTGCCGGTCGAAGTGTACAAATGGAAAAGGACATAAAGTGGAAATCACCCGAATTTCAGAGCGTAATCGAGCTCCATTGAACGTGATTTCTGGGCAATTTATGCGGTTCGAAATGGGAGCCATTATCCCTTCGCATTTGCGGATTTCGCTAAAGTCGCGGATGTGCCGCTATTATGATACGTAACCGCACTGACCGCACACTTCCATTTAGTGTACTGACTGTAAGGCTCCATAAATAATGCAACAGAAGGGATTGCATTCCTGTTTATCTAATTTGTATGCTGATGTTCATATTGTCGCCGGCGAGCCGAGCATATGCGCGCCCGAGATATTCACGACCTCCCAGGCTGCATAATACGCCCTCCCATTTGGATGGAAATGTTCGGCTTTTGACAAAAATGAATTTTTCGGTCCGAGGTCAGTGTGACCCCCGCCTCATCCGCATCTACCCTTAACATTTAATTGTTCTGTTCGAGGGTGTGCAAAACTAACTATTTAATTTGATTGCTGCGCTGATACGTCCGCTCGCGCAGAAATTATGGTGCTAGAGCGGGCTTTTTATAGCTTTGTTAAGGATTGTAGTAAATTTTTAATTTTAATGGTCTAGAATTCGAGAGCTATAGTCCATCCGGGTGTAGGGACTGTTCGGAATGAGTCCATGAAACCCAACTGTTGCTAAGCGCGAATCTTACGATATTTAACGACTGCTAATGCGAAATCCCAAGAAAATGAGGTGATTTTTAACCGTAGAAAAAGCGGTTCGCCCAACATCCTTCAAAGCTTGTGCATTTTGGAAGGTATGTCTTTAAGTCGCCGTAAAGTGGTGGTTTTAACCCAACTCCTAGAAACTCATCTGGTGTACCGAAGTGCTTAATGGATGTATCTTATTTACCCTGCTGATAGAGTACATTTTACCAAGGTGTTTCCATCGGAAAAAAAAGGTGAGTTGGTTTTAATGTTCTCCTAACGGCGGCGTTCCAAATAAAAATGCCCTATAAAAACGAACAGTATGGCCTTCAACGCTACCACACCTTTTGCGTCCATTTTTCCCTCTTTGGCAGCAACCCGATGCCTCCAGCTCTCAGCTCTCAGCCCTCAGCCCTCAGCCCTCTCGACATTGTTATCCGAAGTGCAAGTTTTATTACTTGAGCAATACTGTTCAAAATATGTACGCAGATCCTGGCGACGTCGGGGGCAAACTGCGGCAATATGTGAAAGGGTCACCCTATTCAGCCGTTCCGCCCTTTTCTTCTACCGTTTGCAGTGGACGGACAGAAAATACGTTCAGGTGGCTGCGTTCGAAATTGATTTCTTTATCCGTTGACAGTAAATTCCATCGGACATTTATGAAATGTGAAATAAAGCAATTTCGATTTATGTGGATATGTATATATGTTTGGGACTCTACGTATTTTGCTCACCATTTTGCGATATCGAAATACCTTGCTCCTTTGGTCTTCCCTTTCTTTTGATCTAGAAAGATTATCTCATATTTGCGGTATTGATTCCGGTTGCTAAGCAGGAGCAGCCCTTTGTTTTGTAACTTTAAAAGTACATTCTTCCTTTCTATCAACTTATTTCAAAGTTTCGAATGAAAGGGTATACTCTCTGGGAGTCTTTAGAAAATCTCATTCAATTTTTGATAGATATTAGTTTGATTAAATTTATTAATTTGCTTTCTTGCAATCTCAGCTATATTTAAAAAGGTATGCACTTTAATTAGGAAAGGAATAAAAAATAACACGAAAAAAAGTGTTCACAGCTACATATATACGATCAACTTTAAATTAAATTGAAGTTGATTTAACTTTCAAGTTCGATAATATATGAATTGACGTTCGTTGAAACAACTTTATATGAAGCGAAAAGAAATTTGATTTTTTACTACATACATATATATAAAACCCACAAACCAAAAAACTTAAATTGAAGCAAAAATATTTTAATTACAAAAGCCAAATCGTTTAATTTTGAAGGTAAATTATATTTAAATCGACACTGAGAGAAAAACTTTAATAACTTTAACTATTTTGTGTAGTTATAATTGCTATTTGCTAAAAAAATTGATAAATAGTAATATCAATTTACATTTCATTTAAAACTAACAATTTTTACAATTTACTATTCTTATAAGCTCGACTATTTAGAATAGCCATATGTACAATTCCTAGAATTGTCAAGTCAACTATTTTAAAATAATAATGGGTTCGAATCGTGGGAACAGAAGTCGACTTTCTAAAAAGGCATCGGAATGGCGTGGTTCGGTTGAGTACAGTAGCCAAGCTGCCAAGGTTCAAATCTCTAGCTCCGGTCGGCAATATCGGAAAAAACCATCTTTTTCTCGTTGTCAGCAGATTAACTATTTTTCTCACTGAAGAATTTTAAATTTTACTAATAGTTGTAGTTGACTTAATTAATTCAAATAGTTGTTTCCACTTTCTTCATAGTAAATATAACGTTTTTGAATTTATAAAATTTATTAAACAATAATTGGCTGAAAATCATTGCTGTAAATAGTTAATTTTGTATTCGTTTATAGTAAAATCAACTATATTTTTCTTTCGGTGTAATATTCGTTTTTTACTATATTATAGTAAAAACGTTTTAATGTTGAGATTTTTTCTTCAATTCTTTAATTGTTTTTCTCCAAACGTAGATTCGAATTTCTTAATTGATTGTGACCAAATTTAACATATACGATTATCCACGAAAACCTCGGCTAGGTTCGTAAATGAGCGCAATCGGTCAAGGCGGTGGCGATATAGGGACTACGTAAGTTACCTATATAAAAATAGTTTGGACCCCAAATCTTTCACATTTCTTAACCGCTATTGACCAAACTTAACATACACATTGACAACATGTGGTTCCAAGTCGTGTTGCAAAAAGGTTGGGATCGGTTAAAGGGGAGAGGAGCTATACCAGTTTAAGTGCTTTTGTCATCGCGACAGCTGCCGTATTTCTAAATGGATTTTGATCCAACTTTGCACATGCAATTATTGGCTCGATATCTAGGTCATGTTAAACATTTGTGGGGTTTGGGGAAGCGGGAGGTGGATTTTCACATCGCTGTATATTTAAATTTATTTCTATAGACACTGTATGTTTCTTAATATATTTTCATTAAACTTAGCTAACATCTTCTCCATGGTAATATACATATTCGCTATGTTCGCAAATGGGGTGAATTGGTTAAGGAGGTAGGGAAACCAGTATTACATTTTCATATGCAAAAATCGTTTAGACTCGATATTTCTCGTGTTCTTTCATTGCTGTCGATCAAAGTTGACCTATACACGTACAAGGGGCAGGTACGGACTGCTACCAGACGGGTCCCCGGGTGGCGGATAGGGGAATTCCCTCCAGAAATGGAGGGGAGCTGCGAATACCTGCTTCGGCGGGGAATAAGCAGTCCCGGACCATTCCGATGGTTACTGTCGTGTAGGGGCACTGAATCCATCGGTGTCTCTATACAATCGGAGTTCTCGTCCGAACATGGCAGAGAGACGGCCGTGTGTTTCTCCTGCACGGACGATGCAGCGAGCCGGGGAGGGGGTGCATCTGGAGGTTGAGGTGAACGTCTGCCTGCGGGATTCGGGATCCAACACGCCTCTTTGGTGCACTCGTAACCTCGAGGAGCTGTGGCCCTAGGGAGTAGCACACCCTAGGTCTAGGGAGAAAACCCCGCTCTGATCCTTAGGTGCAGGGGGGTGCTCCTCGGAAAGCCTACGGAACCCTCGGAGGCAGGTCACTGGTGATTCGGGGCCTGTTCGAAGAGGGGAAAGGACGGTGGGAAGAGGAGGGCCTTCCTATAAGTACGGGGGCTGCGGGAGGCGTAATGCTGGCGGTTGCCTCGGCTGTGGTCCGAGAACGCGAACCCGTACTCGAATATATTTTAAATTTGTTCCATGGCAACTAATTTAAAATCGTGTGGGGAGTTAGGGGGGGTTGATGAGGGGAGCGGCAGTACTCCTGCCAATCCCTTCGCGAGGAGGTCGCGAGTGTTCCGCTCGCCGGTGCTGCACACACCGGTGGAGCGGACGCGCCCGCGTGATTTGTCCAGGGATTCGACAGCGGCTGAGTCAGCCCCGGACGCGCGGGCGGTCTCGCGCTCGCGAGAGTCTTCGGTGGACTCGTCAGCAGCCGGACCACCGGCAGTCGAGACGGCACGGGCGACGCGGACCACGCCAAGTCTCGAAGACAGAATTGCCGCGATGGAGGACCGAATGGAGAAGGGGTTCTCCAAAATGAGAGGACTCATCAGGGAGATGTTGGCTGCTCTCAAAAAGCAGCCTAATATTTCCAAGGTCGTCAAGGACGGCCTCCCAGCATTGGAGGAGGCCCTTGACGACTTGGAAGAGTCTAGGAGGGCATGCGCGGGGGTCCGCCGCTGCCTCCCCAAGGGGAAACCTGAGATGAGGACATGCTCCACGCAGACTGTCCCGTCTGCGGCAGTGAGCGCGGAGGCTGCGTCTCGGGCGGATAGGCGCCCCTCTTTGAAGATACCACCGGCGAAGTCCTGTGGTACGCAAACTGCCCCGGCTGTGGCAGCAAGCGTGCAGGCTTCGCCGGCGGCGGGGAAGAGGGGGGCCTCCAGCCCTCCCCTCCCTCTGGAGGAGGACGCGAGGAAAAGACGGAAGGAGGAGCTTACCCTGTCCTGGACCGAAGTGGTCAGGAAGGGTAAGGGGTCTAAGGAGGGTGACAACGGAAAAGGGGAGAAGAAATCCGGCACGAAGGGAACACAGGATGAGAAGAAAGGGAAGAAAGGGAAAAGGAAAAAGAAACAGGGGGCAGCGAACGCTGTGGCTCCAACCCCGGCCCCGCCCCCGACTCCAGCTCCCAGCCGACCAGCAGGAACTACCAGGAAAGCCAAGCCGGAGGCCATCCTGCTCAAGCCCGCAGCGGGGAAGAGCTTTGCGGAGGTGCTTAGCACTGTCCGCAAGGCGGTCAACCCCGAAAGCTGCGGGGTACAGGTCAAGGCTGTCCGGCAAACCCGGGCCGGCGAGGTGCTGCTCGAACTCGGGCAGTGCACCGCGCAGACCCGGTCGGCCTTCTCCGAAGCCTTAAGGGACGCAGCCGGGTCAGCAGGCATCGTCAAGCAGCTGGTGCCCAGAACCACCCTGGAGATCAGGGAACTTGACGCATGCACAGCCAAGGAGGAGGTTCTCGATGCCCTCAGGCAGGTTCTGGGGGATTACGAGGGCCACCTCCGAGTCGTGCTGACCCGGCCTAACGATCATGGTCAATGTTTGGCCATTGTCGAGGCGGAGGAGAAGGCTGCAGCGAAATTGCTGCAGGCTGCCCGCATTAAGGTTGGCTGGGTCGTTTGTAGGATCCGCAGGAGGGTGGTCGTGTCCAGGTGTTTTAAATGCCTGGGCTACGGCCATCTTAGCCACGCCTGCAAAGGCCCGGACCGGAGCAAGTGCTGCTTTAAATGTGGGGGGCCAGGCCACAAGTCGGCGGCGTGCATCGGGTCCCCGGCGTGCTTCCTCTGCCCAGAGGTGGCGGGGAATGCCGGGGCTCGGCGCCACGTCGCGGGGTCGGGCGAGTGCGGGGCCTTCCGAAAGGCCCTCGCTGAGTGTAAGAATGTCTGATGGTGATTGTCCTTCAATGTAATGTTAATAGGAGCAGGACGGCTCATGATCTGTTGGCTCAGATCCGTCTCGAGAAAAACGCTGACATCGTTTTAGTCAGTGAACAGTACCGAGACGGGTCTGAGCCGACATGGTACCGTGATACCCTTGGCACGGCGGCAATCTGGGTCCCGGACCTGCGGCGTTTCGACGTCGCGGACCATGGCGCGGGCGATGGCTTCGTTTGGGTGAAGAGCAGGGACGTTACATACGTCAGCTGCTACTTCACTCCAAACGAGCCAATAGCGGACTTCCAGGCCAAGTTGGATGGTCTGGAGGACGCGGTCCGCGGCATGGATGGGGAGCTGGTGGTGGCTGGAGACTTCAACGCGAAAGCCTTAGAGTGGGGGGAGCCAACACCCGACTCTCGGGGTGGACGTGTCCTGGACTTTGCGTCCAGGACTGGGCTGGTCGTTTTAAACACCGGCTCGACGTCCACCTTCCGGCGTCCTGGCTATAGAGAGACAATCATTGATGTCTCCCTTGCGACGGAAAGTCTGGCTGCACGTGTGCAGGACTGGCGGGTGATCGAGGACTATACAGCCAGCGATCACCAATACATCACGTTCCGCGTGCGTGATGTAGCGCCAGTGCGGGCCCGGCATTCGCGGGGCCCGCCCAGATGGGATGTCGCCAGGATGGACGCCGAGAGGCTGTCTCTAGCCATCGAACGCGGCCGGCGAACCATGGAGGGGATACCAGAGGGTTTGGCACCTCTCGAGCAGGCTGTACGGGCGGTGGACTCCACGATGAGTCTCATCCACCGGGCCTGCCGGGAGGCCGTGCCAAGGAGGAAGAGTTACGGGAGGGGGCGCCGTCCTGCGTACTGGTGGACGGACGAAATCGCGGAACTGAGGCGGACATGTCGTCTCAGGCGGTTGGCCCAAAGAGCCGACCGACGCGATGCCGACGCAGCCCGTAGATCTGCCGATTATAGGGAATCCAAGAAGAACCTTCGGAGGGCCATTCAAAGGAGTAAGCGCCGATGCTGGCAGCGGTTGGGTGAGGATCTCAATGAAGATCCTTGGGGACTGGGGTATAGGATCGTTCTCCGCAAGTTGGGGGCGTTCTCGCAGAGCGCTCCCCTCGACGCGGAGACGGTCCGCTCCATTGTGGATGCCCTTTTCCCCACCCATCCGCTGGTGCCAAATTTCGCGGCCCGCGAGGTACTCGACCCTCCCCCATTTACAATGGAGGAGTTAATGAGTGCCTCGCAAAGCCTTCAAAACAAGAAGGCACTAGGGCCCGACGGACTTCCAGCAGAGGTGCTGAAGGCGTTGACGGCGAGCCATCCAGGGCTCTTGCTGGATATGTATAATGCCTGCCTGAAGGCGGGAGTATTTCCCTCCCGCTGGAAGGCGGCCAGGCTTGTACTTATCAGCATGGGCAAGGGACCAGCAGGGTCCCCCGGGTCGTACAGACCGCTGTGTATGCTCGACACAGCCGGCAAGCTCCTGGAGAAGCTCCTGAAGCCTCGCCTCCAAGCAGCCGTTGAAGCTGCTGGAGACCTTTCCGAGAGGCAGTATGGCTTTCGGAAAGGGAGGTCGACGGTACATGCTATCCAGGAGGTAGTCGACGCGGCCCGGGCCACCGAATGCGGGAATCACTATTCTCGCCCGGTGTGCCTGCTGGTCACTCTGGATGTGCGCAACGCCTTCAACTCGGTGAGGTGGGGGGACGCGCTTAATGCGCTAGAGCGCGACTTCAGGGTCCCTCAATATCTATTGCAGATGATGAGGGATTACCTGAAGGACCGCACCCTCACCTTCGAAACGGAGAATGGCCCGGAGACGAGGGTTCTCTCGGCAGGGGCGGCCCAGGGCTCCATACTGGGACCCGACATATGGAATTACACATATGACGGGATCCTGCGTATGGAGATGCCTGAAGGGTCTTTCCTGGTTGGGTATGCCGATGACATCGCGGCGGTCATCACCGCCAGAGATGTCGCCAAGGCTCAAATGAGGCTCAACCAGGTGATGCGTCGGGTAGGTTCCTGGCTACGCGACCACGGGTTGGAGTTGGCGTTGGCTAAGACCGAGATCGTCCTTCTTACCAAGAAGCGCATCCCCTTGTTGTTGGAGATGCGGGTAGGAGACATGTCGGTTCAGACGCGGCCCGCGATCAAATACCTGGGGGTGAGTCTCGACTGCAGGCTCACCTTCTGGGAGGAGATCAAGGGCCGGGCCGATAAGGCGGCTGCGGTGACAGCGGCGCTGAGCAGGGTCATGGCCAACACTGTTGGACCCAGGCCCTGCAAAAGGCGTCTGCTGCTCCGCACCGCTGAGGCCATAATGCTCTACGGAGCAGAAGTCTGGGCCGGCTCGATGCGGTGGGAGAAGTATCGGAAGCGCATCCTTGCGGTGCAACGCCGTGCTGCCCTCCGCATCGCGTGCTCCTATCGTACGGTCTCGGAGCCGGCGGTTTTTGTGGTCGCGGGGGTCATACCTGTTGACCTCTTAGCCAGGGAACGACAGTTCGTCCACCGGGAGAAATCCGTGTTGGGGAGGGAAACAGCGAGGGTGGCCCGAGCCAGGACCATTGAGTCCTGGCAAGCGCGCTGGGATGGGGAGGCGCGAGGCAGGTGGACAGCCCGGTTGATTCCGCGGCTGGACACCTGGCTCGACCGCCAGCATGGTGAGGTAGATTATTACCTCACACAAATGCTGACGGGGCACGGGCACTTCCGGTCCTTCCTCTATAACATGGGGAAGGTACCGAGCCCGTGCTGCGCCTATTGCGATTCCCCATCCGACTCCGCTCTCCACACATTCTTTGAATGTGATCGGTGGGGGGCGGAGAGGGCCGAGTTAGTAAATGTGGTAGGCAGCATAACCCCAGACAACTTAGTCGGGGTTATGCTGCAGTGTGACGATTTCTGGCGGAGGGTTGCCTCGTTTGTGAGAGGGATCCTCCGCCAGAAGGAAAGAGACAACAACAGGGGTCCCTAAGGGGTCTTTGTTGGCTTCATTGGTGTTAAGTTATTTAACTTATTGGCGTGTTTGTCTGTTTGGTGTCTGCCGACAAAAACAGGTGCTCCCTCGGGTGCTCCTGTTGGCCCTTTGTGTTAACTTATTTCACTGGTGTGTGGTTTTATTATTTATTTACTTGTGCCAGAGTGGTGTTTGCGGACAAAAACGGGGGCTTTCTAGGGAGCCCCTGTTGGCTGTGTGAATGGAGACGGATGTCTGCGTGGTGTGTGTGTTGGCTGGCGAGGCATTGCCTTCCTCGGGGGGAGTGCCTTCGCCAGCAGTGTGGAAGGGGGGCTGACAACAGCGGGTGCTCTCTCAGGGGCACCTGCTGGCTGGCTGAATTAGGGGGTGCCGACAAAGGCAGGGGTCCCTGATGGCCCCTGCTGGCTGGGTGAATGGGATGGATGTATCCATGAGTTGGTGTGTGCCTGCGACTGTGGGCGAGTTGACAGGGCTCCACCCCGAAGTAATGTCTAATAAGACGGTTCCGGGGTGGGGTTCCTGGAGGGGGGAGCGGGGTTTTAGCCGGTAGGCCTGGCCTTGGCCAGGGAGTCCGGCACAGGGGCGGCTTCGGCCTCCCTAGTGCGTAACGGCATTTCCCCGCTTCCCTACAAAAAAAAAAAAAAAAAAAAAAAAAAAAAAAAAATACACGTACAAGGAGTGAGGACAGGGTTTACAGTTTTTAATTTGAAAATTTTGAAATCTACCTCTTATTTTTGGCTGTCGCAAAAGGGTCATTTTTAGCTTCATTTTTAATCGAGATACATAATGTTATTTTCTCTAGAGACTGACCAAAGTTTTTTTTTTATTTTTTTGGTTAGACAATTTTTTTATAAACTACTAAACATAAGTTTTTTATTCAAAAATTGTATAGGGACTAAAGTTCGAAACAGCGTAAGTTTTTATTTAAAAAAAAACCTACATCAGACGATAACTACTACATTATTTTGCAGAATTATTTTTTATTTCTGTATAGACTGGATCATTTTGACAAAATTCTTACGCCGAAAAGGCATGGCTTTTATCACTAGTCTATTTGACCCCATAAAAAATGATGTTAATATTGAAAATGAAATTTTTTATACATACATTATACATATTTCTTTTATAATAATTTAAAGCTTAATAAAAGAGAAGTATTAAAAATTTTAGTTGCGTAATAAACGAATCTGAAATTTTTTTAGATTCGACATCAAAATATAATATTAAAATTTTGATGGCGAATTCCAAATCGGCCCCCAACCACCACAAATACACATTTTAGGTAATCCTCTGAGATTTGGATTTTGCGGTCGTCAAAAGCATAACAATTTGGTGGCAGACGAAAATGTTTTTTTAATTAAAAGTTATATTTATAATGTTCAGTTATTATTAGTGGTATTAAATTCGGTTTTTGTCGGTCTTGTTTTAAGGTAACATGTGACCATTGAGCGTGCACACCAACAGTGGAATTTATTGCACATATATTAGATTTTATAGAGTTTTTGCATAACCGAGTTTTTTTTCTGTAACAGTATGTAATAAAATTTCATATTCGTGATATGGCGTCAGACCTATTTGCATATGCATATGCGCCAGAATATCTAATTCAAATGTTGGTATGCAACGAAGAATGTCCTTATTTTCCTGGAGTGTGAAAGCTTGAAATTTAGAATTTGTGGGTGGGTGCATGAGCTCAGTACGCCAAATTGCCCAAATAGTTTAATAACCAACTTATTTAAATTGAATAGTTGACACCTCCTATGACTGCCTCTCGGAATCGCTTTATTTGAATTAAGCCAGGGACTCGATTTCAGGGATTTTTGGTAGCATCCTCCTCGCCAGAGACATGGAAAATGGAAGCTCACAGCTAGATAACACCTCGTACCATCTGCACTAACAGTGGCAGAAAAAAAAAGGAGAAGAAATTGCCCCAGAACCCTCGTAACTCCGGTCTTAAAATTTTAAAGGACCACAACTCCGCCCGCACTTTATCTTCGCTTTAACGTGCAAAAGTTGGGAAATGTGTTTTGAACGGAATATATACCCGGGCCCGATTGCCCCGGAGCCGGGCCGGACGCAAGTAGAATTTTCATCAAGGAACTACGTTACAAAATTAGGAGTAGTAAATTCGCAGGATTAATGACTGCGATAGTATTCAAGTTGTGCATGCGAATCGTAAAAATCTCCGATCGGACGCTACGTCCTCTACGGCGGCGTCGGTCGGCGGCGGTCGGCGGCTGAAGGGACTTGTTAGTGGTCGGCGGGGGTCACGACGGAAGATGCCGGTCTTCCAGAAGAAAACTCTAATGCGACACGTAGCAAAAGTTTCCCTCCGTATATCCACCGGATTATAAAAACCATCGATATACAAAGTTTGGTTCTTCAAACTTTTTCCATATCTACTTAATAGCCGGCAGTGAGTGGGTCCGTCGAAGGAGCCGCAGGCAAATAAAAGGGCGGAACGCCGGTCGATGTGTGGAAAAGGCTTCTCGAATTTAAGTTTATTTTATACAACAGCCATCCGAAGCGACAGTGTGTAATGCCTAACAATCTTACAAATCGGATAGAAGTTGGCTCGTCCCAACTTCAAACATCTTGATTTTCTGCAACTGCACACACATTTCGTTGGGGCAACAAAATATTTTTCCAGTTTTAGTTGAATAGGCGCTGCCGGGTACCGGGGACCGGGGACCCACTAAACCCGTGTTCCCCGGATCCTGCGGCTAGAAAGAAGGTCGTCAACAAAAGAAGTGCTTGTTTATACTATTTCTGCGGAGAAGTTTCAGAATGGGCCCCGGCTGCCTGCACACCGCCACTGTTGTTCCCCGGTACCCAGGAGCCTCGCAAAACTCAGCGAACAGTGTCTTGAGCTATATTTGTTGGCTTTCTCTGGAATATATGATTAGTTTTGTGGCCCTTTCATACATTCTTTAAGCGCACTTAACCGGGGCTTACCACCATAAATAGCAGGCCAAGTGCACTCAAGCACAGTGCCATTTTCTTCGAGTACAATAATGAAGTAAATTGCTGTTGACACAGATATCAACGATGAACGGGGGACCCGCGACTCATTTGGACGCAGTGTGTTCCAGGGCCCGCAAATTGCGATCCTTGTAATCCAAATTGCATTTAAGACGAAACAGTTCGCGACGACGCGCTAAGGGGGGGTGCAACCTGTCGCGTAATAATGCATGTCTTCTTCTAACTCCGTCGTCGCTGCTTTGTTTATGCAACGAACCCGAGAGTATTTCTGTTGCACTTTGCTGTAATCTGGGGGCAAATGGGTTCCGCCGGGTCCCTTGGCAGCCCATCTTTGTCGCGAAAGGGTTCGCTACCAAAGCAGTTTCGCTGCAATCTTAATTAACTTACTTAGCGTAGTTTAGTTACTTCACTATTTCGACGAGCTCTCAATGCTTTGCGGTGATAAATTCGCATGGTTTCTTCCAAGTGATATATTGGGGCACTTTCTAGAGCTGCTGAAGGTGTTAGCAGGTTTCACCTTGGCTAGAAATTGCATAGAATCTATAGCTTTCATTTGGTGGATTGATAGGGAGAAAATAATCATTCGCTGCCTTCTAGAGTCAGATCAGGATTGGACAAATAAATCTCTACTATCAAATCAAATGTACAATCAGAGAAGGTTTTGGGTTTTAAATTGTTCAATTATTTCGTTTTATTTATTTTATTTGATAAACAATTGCAACCGTTTCACTACAAAAACTTAAAGGGACTTAGCACCTTCAAATTTAAAAAAAAAAAATCGATTTTTGTTTTTGATAGAATACATATGTTAGAATGAGCCTTTAAAAACATGATAAGGAAGAAATATTGTATGGTCCTGGCACCGCAGATTAAATTTCGGTAAGGTTTATTACAAAAAATATTGAATTTTAACTTTAAATGCGATTTTCTCGAAACAGCGTTCTTCAAGTTGGCGTGCATGATTAAAAAAAATATATTTATCCAATCGTTCTGAAATTTTAACACGTTAATCTACACATGTTACTGCTGAGAATGAACTACGGATGAAAAAATCGGCATTAAATTTTTGGAGTTATAACCGATGTTTGGGGGAAAAAAAACGATTTTCGAAAAAATGCCGCCATTTTGTTATTTTTTAACCTAATTTGTTTCTTGTAGTTCATTCCAAAGCCGCTTTGATGCTGATTAAAACCCCGTTTTTTTTTTTTTTTGACTTTTTTGAGGTCAGTTATTGTGCACGCCACGCCGTTCTTTTTTTTTTTTTAAAGTTGTAGCAGACGACAGTGGGCCACAAACAATTTTTAAAAAATGTTTTCGTGTAGTTTGAGTCAAACAAATTATATGTACATAGTTTCATTAAGATATGTCTTTTTGTTCAATTAAAAATTAACCTTTGAAAAAAAACAAATTTTTTTTAATTTGAAGCTGCTAAATCCCTTTAATGTAGTTTTTTCCTACATTTTATTTAAGATACCTATATCCAATTTTTTCCTGTAGTGTTTCATACAAATAGTTGACTTCGCAAGAAATTTACAATTCAATTGAATTAAAAAATTTTAAAAAATAACGTAGGTACTTTATTACCTACTCTTTAAAACTAAAGCAACTTTTCGGTTGTCTCCCAAGTACTTCGTGTGGTTATCTTTACGTATATATTTTGAATAACCTCAGCACAACTTCGTGGTATAGACGCTATTAAACTCAGAATAGTAGATTAAGGTATGTTTTCCCATTCAAATTTGGTGATTGAGCCGGCAAATCAAAAACTTGTATCCCAATCTTATTTACTAACTTCGATGTATGTTTCGGGTAATTAACGTGTTAAAACACTCACCGAAGTAGAATTTCCTATTCGGCATATGGCAAAATTTACGCTTCTAATATTTTTTGTCAATAAAATGGTCCATCATTTCCTTTATTAAAAAAAAAAAGACCAATACCATTCGCCAAAAAACAGGTTCAGACCATCATGCAACCTCTTCCATGCTTGCTTATTCCTTTGAAATATCGTGGATTTAATTGCGATTTTTTTGTCAGGAAAAGTTTTGGTTGGTCTGTAGCTCTTTGAATTGTTTTCTAAAGTACATGACAGCAAGATGTTGTGGACCTGTTTTACTTCGAGCGGTATGGGTCCGTTTTTTTAAATAAAGGAGCATTTCAAAAATATTATAAGGGTACCTACGATTTTGCTAATACTTGCCTTCAAAAAATATCAAACGAAAGACAGGAAACGAATTAAAATAAATTTTGCATTAGTTAAAAAGCAAATAAAATCGCATGTAAAACGTACGAGAAGTGCATTTGAACATAAATTTCTTAGCTAACAGCGTTCTACTCCTTGTAAGCAAAAAACAAACCAAACACGGAATGAACACGAATTAAACCAAAAAATGCAGACACATTAGCAGCAGAGAGCAGGGGTAAAAGTAGAGGAGTAATATTTTGCTATGGTTTTGCGGTGGTGTTGTTATTCGTGTGCTATACTTTGGTAATATTTTCTGCTGTTAATGTTTCTTCTGTAATCATACGAAGAAAGGCAGTGCTGCAAAAGTTACCGCAACTTCAGTCTGCGGATGAAATTGCAGCTTTGTTTCAGAGATTTGTGTTTGCTAAAATTCTGGAGAAAGAGAATTTAATGTTAAGAAATTAATAATTTCAACACTTTTTAATTCAAATTCATGCAGAAAATATGCACTAAATTCATTTTTTCATTCATTCATCTTCAAGTAATTCTTATGTTATACTTTTGTACACACGGAGAAAAAAGTTGGGATAGTAAAAATCTTCCCAATCAATTTACGAACGTTTGCCATAAAATCCACAACATATATTGAAAAAGCAGCAGATCTCCAGTATAGTATAGGAAATAATGTCAACATTTTACGCTGGCCCTTAAATTTTAGTTAAAATCCCTGTATTTTTTCACAAATGCTACAGAAATAATGCACTATCCCAAAATCCGTCGGAAAATACAGGGGTATTTCTGAAAAATTTTTTTCCGTGCATGGCTTGGCAATTGTAAAATTTATACAAATATCAATATATCAAATATAATCATACTTCTTCTAAATATATTATTACAAAATTGTCCTTCGCTATAATTCACACTTGCAATTCCAAACAAGTGGATATAAAGATTGGCTTTTGTTCCACGCGATCGTGGCGTCTGTGGCAAGAGCGCCAGAAATTCAGTCACACTGAAGAAATCTGGTTGGCGCTCTGGACCGAATCCCCGATCATTTTTGGGCTCGTCTGCCTCGGCGGACAAGCGTTTTCATCCTTAAAAAACATGGGTTATAGCGGAGGAAAAGCAATTTGGTATTGTAATAATATATATCAATTTTTTGTTTTCTAACATTTCATTGCGGAATCGTGCACATTGGCGTATCAGAATTTTCAAAATGGCCTCAATGAGTCTGCACAAAAATCCTATAATAAATTATATAAACAATTTTTCTTGTACTTGAAGTTTTAAAGTATTATAAGAATATATCTATAAGTTGCGGCCTCAAAACATTTGTTTCTTTTATATACAGTCCTATAAAAATCACAGCAATTTTCGACCGAGAAAATGAAATGCATTAGCATTAAAGGGTTTTCTACTTCAAATTTTGAAAAAATGAAAAAAAAATGTTTGACTTTTCTTAAGAGCATATGCTATCAAAAACATGTTTTTAGTATGTTTAGAGTGATATTTTATTTTAAAAATTATATGTTAAATTATAAAGCTAGATACTGTGAGGCCAAAATATACATTCTTTGGAAAACTCGTCGCAACGACTTAAAAAACATCTGTTTGACCGATTGCTCGGATTTTTTAATATGTTGTCGTACACATTATTGGCTATCGTATGAAACAGGAAAAAAAAGATCAGAAATAAATATTCCGGTTTTCAGTTAATTTTTTAACTTGAAAATTCGGGTTTTTTTAAGTTAATAACCATACAAACCCATCCAAAAAGTAAAAAAAAATGCTTTTATACTCTTGAAAGGTTAGTAAATAAATGTACCTGCAAAATTTTAAAATATTATTTGTGTAGGTGTACTTTCTTGTAAAAAAAATATGTAAGTATTTTTGAAAATTTGAAAGGAAGAAGATCATTTATATTCTGAAATTATTTTCGCTTAGCACAGAAACTGCTAGTCCCGTCTTTCCTCAAGCATTGCGACCCACAAAACAATTTCTAGTAAGACAAAGGACTGAAAAATAATTAAAATAATTTACTATAGAGTTCGCTTAACTAAATTTCACTAGACAAATTTCTTAGTGTATTATGCTGTAATGATGATAATTATTTCAATATTTAGCTTACATTTGAAGATACGTATATTCCTTGAAAATTGTAAGAACCCCTTCCATCTCCTTCTACATACTTTCCCCTAATTTTAATTTGAAAAAAATGTTTACTTTCAGCGATTTTCTTGAGAAATACCACCAATCGTACAAATTATAGCAGGTACGTTAAGAATCAAAGTCGTAGGTATGTTAAATAAAAATCGTTAAACTCCATCCCCGCGCTGTGGTCCCTTCTAATTGGTTGCTACAGTGACATATTCAGGAAGTTTGTGCGGAAAATTGAAAGTATGTATTATCTGCGGAGGTTCGCATCATTAAAAGTAAACTTTCTGCTGAGCTACCAAACCGATTACCTACCCGTCCTCAGGTTTTCGTAACCTACAATTCAATTCGGTGGGGGTTTTTCGTTCGGAAAGCGAAGCGCGACGGACCCTTGTTCGCTCCACAGGCCCCCCGAAGGCGAAATGCTTATAATTTCAATTCCGCGCTTTTAATAACAACTCGTCTCCGCGTAATGCTGAGATCTCATCTTTTACTTGAATTGCCGAAACACGGGGCCCCGGGGCGAGTGGACGTTTTTCAGCGGCTTCATCCCAATAACGACTCATTTCCGGGCGGTCTTAATATTTCAGCCCCTTATCTGGGCGCTGGGGCTGCCGTGGCCGAGCTGGAGCTGGCGCTGGCGCTCCACTTTAATCAAAACTTAATTTACTAAAAACGAAGACGCCTGCGACCCTCTATTACGCGGCAAACGGCGAAATTAAAGGCACTTCGCAACCACCCTGGAGATGTTTCTCATATTGTTGCGTGAACATCACTCAGAGGATTCAGTCCGATGGAATTTTTATTCAAATTTTTTAGAAAAATGACTCCGCAAAACATCAAACGGGATTTTTAGAGGAGCCTCCGCGGCGCCCCACCCGGCCCCACTCCCCCACTCGGGGCCACCCGGTTGGCAGCTATTAAGCGGGAAACGACGAAGCGGGGTTTTATGAAGACATTGCCTGCATGGGACGGATCTAATCTATGTTACTGAAAAAGCGAAAAAGCCATAATGGGCCCGGGCGGCGGGTGGTGGCCGGCGGGCGCGGCGAAGAAACAAACAACGCAGCAGCCGTAAAACAAATAAATTGTTACGCAACGTGGTTCGGTTCCACCCAGTGCACCGCGACCCGGACCCGGACCCGGACCACGGCCCGGACCACCCTGTGCCCGCCAACTCTTTTTCTGCTGAGTGGCTTGTGCCCCACCCCGGCAATTTCCAGAAATGATTTTTAAACATTTTTCTCCTGAGCTGTTTTTGGCGGCATTTTGATTTACTGGAAATTAAATCCGGGGGGACCTTTCGCTGGCAGGGTCCCACGCCCGGGAGTATGTGCTTCTTCCTGGCAGCCCCTTCTCTTTGCCCTGGCATCCTACACCAAGGGTCACAATGATAAGACACTCCCTTTTGTTCGATTCAATAATTGATGAAATAATAATAAATAGGCCAATGATAATGAATTGTAAGATTTTGTGTTGTGCTTTATTTAAATTAATTTCTTTAATACAATCATTATACATAGGCACTTGCGAAAAAACATATGTATGTAAATATTTAGTTTACACATTTAATAACGCCGGTCAACAAAAACATTTTTTTCGAAAATTGGTATAGGGGTAAAAAGTAGAAAGAAAAAAAACATATTTTGGCCATTTGCGAAAAATCATTACAAAAAAACCCAGAAATAGTAGAAATCTTAAACATAAAAAATCATTAAAACATTTTCAAACCTTCCCAGGCTTTTTTCCACAAATCGATAGTACTCAAAAGTTACCTATGCAGCTTCTTTGATGAACGTTTATTTTTTAATGATTTTACAAAACTGGCCAAAATACGATGTTTACTCGGATTTATTTATTTATTTTTTGGAATAATTTCATAAGTTTGTTTATAGGGAACATATTTTCAACTAATATTTCAAAAATTGTCATACGGTATGTTATGCTTTTTTATTTTTTTGTGTTTAAATATAAATGAAATATATTGATAGGAGGATTAAAATTGAAATAATTAGTTAAATAAAACAAATTTTTTAATATACCACGTTTTTAAAACGGACTAAAAACTAGAAAATAATTTTCCCTGGGCCCTTCTAAATTTTTGATGGTGATTTTTTAGTGGCTTTGGAGATATTTGTAAGACTTGAAGAGAAAAACGTGGGGCGCAGGATTATCTACTTCTATTATCTACTGCCTGCGCCCCACGTTTTTTTCTTCAAGTCTTACAAATATCTCCAAAGCCACTAAAAAATCACCATCAAAAATTTAGAAGGGCCCAGGTCCGTTTTAAAAACGTGGTATATTAAAAAAAATTTTTTATTTAACTTATTATTTTCTGCTTTTTAGTCTTATGCCATCTTGAATTCGTAAATTCTAACAGTTGATTTGAAATAAGCGAGCCCGAAACCCCGGTAGTACCAAGTTTGGTGCAAATCGCATTAACTTTAAAATTTGACAGTCCGCCATCTTGAATTCGTAAATTCTGACAGTAGATTTGAAATAAGCAACCCCGCAAATTCCAAAATTCAAAGTTTGGTGCAAATCGCATTAACTTCAAAATTTGACAGTCCGCCATTTTGAATTCGAAAAATTCTGACAGTTGATTTATAGCTAATAATGCATTGTCATCCACATCTGAGCTATGGTTAAAATTTCAAGTCTCTAGCTGATCGGGAAGTTAGTTTAAACTCGCTTGCAAAGTTTGACCCGGACAGACAGACAGACAGACATGACGGAAACCGAACTAATAAAAACGTTATAAAATTGTGTATATTAACTATTTTAGAAATTTCAGTATTTTATAAATATTTTTGAAATTTTCAGAGGAGTTTCCGATTGATTGAATGCACATTCTGTAATAAAAATCAGCTAACACATTTTACCAGAATTTGGTTTTTTGAAATTATTCATTTCAACCATTTTGACTTCTTTGAAGAATCAGATTTTCATCTTAAATTGAAATTCGAAAAATCGTCAAAAGTTCGTTTTTTGATAGTTTTCAAATATGTTTTTCTCAAACTTGTAGACGCGTTTGTGGCGTATTCCCTAATCGATTTTAACCAAACTTTGCCCATATATTTATCCTGTCAATATTTCACTAAAGTTCGTAAATGAGAGGAATATGTCGAGCGGTGTGGATATAGGAGCTACGTAACTTTTATAAAAATAGTTTGGACCCCAAATCTTTCGTATTTCTTCACCGCTGCTGATCAAACTTAACATACACAATGGCAACAGTTCTAAGTCGTTTTACAAAATATTAGTGATCGGTCAAAGGGGTGAGAGGCTACATTAGATTCTAAAAGTGATCTTGTGTGTTATTGATAGTCGTATGGAGTATTTCTAAATATCTATCATAGCAATATTTCCGCTATGTTCGCAAATGAGGTGAATCGGTCAAGATAGTAGGGAATTCAGCATTACATTCCCTTAATTAAAACACATTTTTACAACATTGAAATCTACCTCTTTATTCTGGTTGCCGCCGAAAGGTTTTATTTTTCAAATTGTGTTTTCCTGTATTTGTTTTTCGAATATGCGACGCGAATTTACCATCATGATGAATTAAACATTTCGAAAATAATATAAAGTTTAAAATTAAATTTGCTTTATTTCAAATCGCGATTTGTTTTTAAATAATAGTTTTTAAAGAGTTTTATTATATAAGATACGTATATTTCTTTCGTTTTCTTTTAGTTCATACATAGAAAAATAAACACTTTAAATTTTTTTATTTTAGTAATTAAAGGCTCTGCATTTCTTTACTTGATGTTTTAATTTAAAATATATTCAAACTATGTATTTTTACCAATATTTTAAACATATTTTTAACTCAGAGGAAGAATATAATATAAAATGTGGTAATTTCATTTGTTATTTTTACGTATATCTATTTTATCATAAAGTGTCTCACAATTTCGTCGTTGGGTGTAAATAGGTTTGTCGTCGCGGCCCGAGGGACTGAAGGGGTGTCGTGCTTTATTCGTGAGACGCGACTCCGCAGAGGGCTGCAGTAGGTTTTCCGAAAAACTAAGATTCATACGGGGGGAGTTAGGCTGCGCTCGTTTTGCTCTGGACTTGTGGTTGGAATGAAGCAGCCATCCTTAGTTTCCTAATAAAAATACGAGCTGGGGAAGTACATCCTTTCTTAAACGTGCCCAGGATCACGTGGCCGGCGATCAAGGGTAAAACCACGAAAAGTCCTTGGGGGGACGGGAATTTATGGTGACAAAATGTGTGATTTATTGAAATGAAAATTCGTCGCATGTACCCACTTCGGGCGTGCGGCGACCCAGCGCCAGCGCCGCCGCCGGGAACAATGGGAGCGTTAAGCTGCCAGACAAAGGAGCAACAGGAACTTGTCGGAACCTATTTAGCCGACAGGAGCGGGGCGCGGCTCGGGCTCATTAACCGCAGCTGTAGGACAGCTATTTACGGGGCTCGGAGGCGCCCAAAGTCGATTGCTAGAAACCCATTTTCTTGGCTCCTCGCTGGCTGCCAATGACACAGATGAAAACCCAATTAACCGCTCCGGCACTAGACCTGCTCGGAATTACATTTTCAATTTACAATCAGCCCATTCTCCTGTATCTCCTTCATTTCCTGGCGCACATTGTATCTAGCACTCTGATAAATTAGTCCTCTCAGCGGTGGAAGCTGGGCCCGGATAAAATATGGCTTTAAATAGATCTGGCTGGATCCAACATTTCATCCGGCATTGTGTGTGCGGCCCTGCCCGGCGCAGCCCCAACGGAACGGCTTCAGCCCCACTAGCTACGAAAGGACGTGGGTCGTGGGCAGTGGCCGTCTGCCCGGGGCCCGGGGACCGGGCTCTCGAGTCCCGGGCTCCCGAACTCCCGAACTCCCGGACTCCCGGACTCCCGGACTCCCGAGTCCCGACCGGCAGTTTGAGATTGCCTTGATTTCCATCTGCACAACTACCTGGCCTCTAAATGCATGTCGGGCACATCTCGATAAAATTGAATTTAATTTAGCAGCGCCGATAACACCCGGGCATTTGTCATGTTTTGAAATGTATATCGGTCCGGTAATAAATTTATCCGATTTTACGATTGATTTCGTTTTATTGGCTTAATCAAGGTGGCTCCTGGCCAAGGAGGGCGGCCACAAGAGTTATGGCTGCGGCCATTCCGTCGAGCCAAATTTATAATTTTGAATTGATTTTAATTAAGGCGAGGCATTGACGTAACTTAGCTAGGGTCAGGTTGGTCCTAGCCTAGCTCCCTTTTCGTTCCCCAAATCATTAAAACAATTTAAAATATCATCAGTTCATAAAATTTCATCAGGAATAAACACATTATTTACCTATGTATTTAATATACACATATACAATTTTCAATACATTTTTCACTTTCGTTTATAATTCAATAAGATTGGTATTGTTAGGATTTGTGTCTTTATAGGGTAAATTACGGATAGATGCCTCAAGTATCAAAAGTAATAATTTTTGACGAATACATAGCTTAATTCGTTTTAACCCAAATAGACCACTATCCTGTACGAAAAGGATAGTTGCCCTTAGAGGCATCTATCTTTTGGCATGTCCTTTCGTCCCGGAACTTTTTGAAGGGTAACTCCTATAGCCGCGTATACAACACTTTACAACAGGGGTCAAAACCAAAGTAACGAAAATTAGTTGGTTGGAACTTCTGTGAACTCAGTAGGTCCGACTGTATTTGGCAGTCGGTGTTGTTCTCGGCCTGTGATGCCAGCTCGATCTCAGGAATGTCCTCGCGTCAGATTCTGACGTCAGAGTTTCCGTCCAAAAGCTGACCGAAAAAATATATTTGTAACAAAATATCTCTTTCTTATAATTCATACTTGAAATTTTCATCAAGTGAATTACTGTGTTTCCATGCAGAGTTAACTCAGGATTAGCCCGAGTTACAGTCCCATGGAAACCAGGGTTGAGTTAAGTTTCGTTAAATCCAGCTAAACTAAACGAAAGGGGTCGGATTTAGCTGAGTTATGCAAATGTATTGGTAGATTATTTGCTTTTGTGTTAATAATGGCATTCAGCTTTTATACACTTTATATTATAGCATAATTTTCATTGCTAGATCCATTTTTAAACACAAATATTTAAATAAATTTAAATGTGATGCAAATACACCAAAGCAAGAGCTGTCAAACTAACCCAGGTACATGGAAACCCGCAGGGTGAACCTCAGTGCATTAAAACTCAACGAAAACTCAACCCAAACTCAACCTTGTTCATGGAAACACAGTAAATATGAGAACTGGCGTTCCGTCCGCTGGATCGTGGCGTATGTGGCAGGGACATTGGCCATTCAGCCACATTGATGAAATCTCGCTAGTGTCCTGGATCGAAACGCCGACCACATTTTGGGATCGTCTGCCTCGACGGACTAGCGTTAATTCTCAACAAGATACATGTATCAGTCCGCCCTCATATGTAATTGTCAAGGCCCGGATCCACCAAACGAACAAACAGCTCGCGAGCATGTTTTGAGCAAATGTTGATTTGGTGTATACGTGCTCGCGTACATTTGACAGACATTGGACGAACACCAAAACACATTTCTGACGATCAAATTGCTTGCGAGCGCAGCATGTCTCCACCAAACATGCAAAACACCGAACAAGCAAATGTTCGCTTATTTGCTTTTATGTTCGCAATTGTCCACTGGTTCTTCTATTGTTGATATAGTTAATTCAGTCGCTTCAAAGGCGAACGATCATAGGGTGAGTTAAAAAATGAATCGGGAGGACAAAATTACGAAGATGAGATGCTGAATTCTGGGATAAATGATCCGTGCAAAAAATGCATGTGCGGAAATGCAAACCACGAGGGTTTGTATAAAGTTGCAGTTCCGCTGCCGGAAGCCTTGCTATTTTTAATTTTGTTTACCTCCCGCCTATATTGCCCCTGAAGTACCCCCCATTTCTTCTCTGCTTCGACGCCCGGCAGATCCAATAAATTTCCAATTTCGATGAAAGCATCCTTCTTTTTATTTGGATTTTTATAATCAGTCGATGTCACATCCCAAATTAACGGGTAAGTCCCAATTTGTTTAACTAAACTTATAACTTTATCATTTGTCCACTGCATTTTGCACCAACAATGATGATACAGAATTGACTGCTCTGAACGATGTTCGCCTGCTTGTGGCAAAATTGCCCGCGTGCAGAAGTTCGATCGCAAGCAAAGCAAAACATGTTCGCGACGGTATCCAGAGAAATGTTCGCGGACTCGGTGCTCGCGGGCTGCATTTTTCTGGTGGATACGCGTCCACGAACATGCAGCGAGCATTCAATGATCGCGAGCAAACATTGCACGGGAACATTTATTTTTGCGTGTTTGGTGTAGCCAAAGGGCAAAACTTTGCTCCCAAGCAGCTTGCGAGCTGCACGTTTGGTGGATCCGGGCCTTCAGGAATGGCGATTGTGCAATTTTACCAGTCATCCGCTTAGCGGACAAAATTGTAACAATATTATTATTTCTTTTGCCGAACTAATTATGTGCTCAAGAATTACGAAGTATCTTATTTTCTATAAAGTTTCACCTTTGTAGGCAACTCCGAGACACACGTGATTTTATACACCTGAAACAACCGTCCCCTACCTGTAATGAATTTAAAACAAAAGCTTCAAATAAAAGTTTCGTAATTTCTTTCCGTATAATCCGAATTTGCAATTAAAAATGGCGGCTTCCATTTAAAATTTCTAGCCCACCCTTTAGGCATTTATCCGTTTACTAGGATTCTAAAAAATATATTTTACATACGCTTTGCTTGATTATGATTTATAAAAGTAAGTTATTACTATTTGTCACTGACTGAGCTATATTTTATATAAACTCTTCACATATTTAATTCCTAACAACTTCTCTAAAATATACTAAAAAATTAAAAAGTGGGGCATCTACTCGTACTTTACCCTACAAATCGAAGTCGTTACACATTCTTTTTCACTCTTTTCTGGCAGTTATAATTTTCATTTATTTTTATTTATTTAACGTACCTGCTTTCTTCAACCCTGTTTTGTTTCAGCATTTTTTAGGTCGATTTTAGAATTAGATTCTTCCCAACTTTTATCACTCAATCGGAGAGAGTTGCCTGCAAATCATTTTATTACTCATAAACTAAATATCGTAAATTCTGAAAAAAATATTTTGTTTGCTTATACCTTTCTACGGAAATTAAATTCTAAAATTGTTTTTTGTACGAGATAAACATTTCAGAACTGAAGAGGTTAATTGAAAGTATAAACCTTAAGGTATTAAATAAAAATTTTTAATTAACTTTTTTTTTTGCAAATCTACTATCTTCATAGAACAAAAAGTGTATTAATATCACTTCTGGCACACAAACCCGGTTAAAAATCACAGAATTTTAGGTTTGTGTTAGGTCTATTTTCAATATATACATTTGTTTGGTTCTACATATACTAGTTTATGATTTTATGAGAGAAGTCGTGGAAAGTTATTGTTTTAATTTTATATGCAAAATCAAAACGCAGACTCCTAAGCTGAATTTTTGGTACGAGCTATAGGCGTAGGTATATCAATATTCTATTAAAAGCTTACATAAAAACAAACATGTATAAAGTTTTTATTAGATTGTACAAAATTTGTTAATATACTGTATGTAGAAGATAATTAATGAAAATGAAATGAATTGAATATGATAAAAATATTCAAGGAAATTAATTAACATTTATATAAACAGCTAGCCTAGCCTAATATTTGAATTATATCTTCTTAAATAAATTACATACAAATTTAAAATGTTATAATTGTATCATTTGTGGTTATGTAGCACAAACAAATATTGTTTTAAATGTTTTTATTTATGGATTGATGTATTGTAAACATATATTGTGTTTTATTGGCTGTTCAAAAAAAAAAAAAAAAGCGAACGCACAAATTTCATTTATATGTACACTCTAAGAAATTTTTATTTTAATTTTACTACAACAATATGAAACACCTGTTTCCCTAATATAATAATAGTAAACTTAAATTGCGTTGTATTCTTAAAATTTCACACCAAAATAATTGTAATAGAACACAAACTGCCGTAATTTTATAACATTAAGTTTAGTTTAGTTTAGTTAGTATTTTAGTTTAAATTTGTGAAGACATTTAACGCCCCAAAGTTATATATAAATACATATAATAAAATATATAAATTACATTTATTTTTTACAGTGTAGGTATTTAATTCAAATACAGTACTTTTCCAAACTATCAGACTTAATGTAAAATTACTAAATAATTTAGTGGCTAATTAGTTTGCGCCCACAAAATACCTGAGCACAACAAATAGAATTTTGTTTTTGTATTTTAGTCTATTAAGAACTAAAATTTTTAAACAGTTTTATGGTGTGGACCTCTAGGCTTCAGTCTAGATAACCTATCCGTTAATACGCCACTGATTAGATTAAGAGGAGAAAACCTATTAGGTGATAAAAACAAAAAAAAATATTACAAATATTACAAAATATTAAATTTTCAATATTTTCAGTTGAAAGTATATTCCTAGAAAATAAAATGTGTGTTAAAAATGTGGAAAATATATGTAATATTATATATATTTGAAAGTAATAATAAAATGATCACAAAGTTTAGACAGTTTCTAATTACATACTCATAAATCTCTTGGGTTTTCCCCCCTTAAGGCTTAAGTAAGTAAGTTTTATTACTTATTATTATTTCTATAAAAAGCTTTATATTCTATAAAAAATGTGACAAGTATATTGTCCCATTATTTTAATAGCTAACGTATCAGCGCCATGCACAAACGCAAAGAGACCTCTCTCCGAAGACAAAAATTCTTTAGTTAAAGCCTATGAGTAAGAAGCACTTTTCCAACTAGGCCAAAGAGCTGACGGCGGAAGGATGGCTCAGGGCAAACCGGGCCCAAGTGAGGAAGCCGTGTGAGGGCGCACTGTCGTGCTTATATTTTAGTGCAGCGCTCGCTAATTTCAATTATATGCGAGGTCGCCTGCAAAAGTTGCACTCGGAGGTATGGAGATCGCGACGGGCGGCACCCAGAGCCGGGTCTTTGAGCAGTTAACCCCCAGCGGCCCTGGGTGGGTGGGAACCTGACGTCCTCGTCCTCGTCGTCGACGTCGTAGTCCTAGTTGTAGTCGTCGCCGTGGCCCCAAAAGTGTGGCGCGGCTACTTTGCAAGAACATCAGCGCGACGAAATAGCTTGAGAACTCGCATCCGCCCTGCACCGCACGTTTGCATGGTTTCGCAAGGAGGTCGGGGCTCGAGATATTGTCGATATAATGAACCAGCTTCGGTTGGGATTATAACGTAATTCGCGATAGGGAAGGCCGCGCGGGGGTGGCGGTGCGGCCCGGTGCATTGTTAAAGGAACTCCTCCGCAAGAAGAATCCTTTGAGGTACGGCGCAGAAGAGCCCCGGGTTATTTTGAGAAACTGCCGCAGCATTATCCCACATTCTTCGGGGGGAAGATAATGTAGGCCTCTGGCGGGCGTATTTTGAGGAAACAACCTCGCCGCGCCGCGTCGTGCCGTGCCGCGCCGAACAGGTAACGAGCCCACTCGCGCGCCGCACAGAGCGCACCCGAACACGCTCGCATGCATAATTTAGCGAGGCGCACTCGTTGCAAAGAAACTAGCGGAAAACTTGTCTTTGAGGCGCGCCTATTAGCGTTATAATCTGGCTCTGGGAAGGGGCTCCCCGGTCCTCGAGGAGGCGCTTGGGGCCCCGGGGAGCGCGAAACACGTACAATGGGCGCAGAGTCCTATTAATTGCTTTCGCGCGGCAGCCAGCGCAGCGGAGGCGTTGGGCGCCCCGAGGGAGCGTAAGCAGAGGCGATGCGGAAAAGCCCACTTTTTGGATCCGCACCGAGGCCACCCCTGCACCCACGCAGGTCGGTTCGTTAACATCATCTCTGGGATTCAATTTACGTCAAGTAAATGTTTTTAATTTACATTCAAGGACGATCAATTTTGCTCCGCTGCACGTAAACCGAGCGTCTTCCCGGGGAATTATATGTTTTGCATAAAAAAAGAGCCTTAACCTGGAACGGGTGCTGCCGCGTGAATCGGGCGAGGGTCTTCCACTCTCGTTAGGACTCAGTCACTAACAGGGTTACCACTTCATGGCAACAGGGTGAATTCACCACTATTTTAAACAAACATTTTGCATCTTACCAAATATTTACATATAAATTTAAGGTGGAATACAGCTATGAACAGCCGTAAAATCGTTAAATTTTACAACTTTGGTTTTCTTACTTAACCTCTTCAGGGATGAATGCTTTAACGAAAAAAAAGTGAAATTCATAGAGTATTACGTAAAGATTCAAGCTTTTCCTTGACTCACAATATTATCTCCAAAAAGAGTATGTGATATTTTATGGAATTTTTAAAAATATTCAAAATACGATGGTTTTTTAAACTCTTCAAAACCATTTTTCTCAAAAACTGTACGTGTTGAGACATTCACATTTACGAATTCAAAATGAAGCATACGTAAATGTGTAAATTTTTCACTCATCAAAATTTTAAATGAAGCCAAAAAAATTAAACGGATGCAATAATAAATACTAGTGGTCGCCCTGTGGTCGAAATTCGACCTACTGGGGTTACTACGAAAAATACGAATGTACACAGCCTACTATATGTGTTGGAAATCGGCATTTATTGAATTTAATGTATTAGTAACACATATAATGTTAAAATTTTATAAACTTTAACTATGCCAAATCTCACACTCCTCCGTCTGTCCGATATGCTTAAAAAGGGGTACAAAGTTTTCCTTTCACGTATTAATATGTAGATTAGCTCAGCGGTGGGTGTAGATCGCCAAATGAAACTTTGATCTTGTTTCTCAAAACCATTTTAAAAATCAGTGAGTATAGAATATCTCGGAAACTTTCTTTCAAATTTTGCAGGCATTTGCTACATACCAAAAAAATTGTGCCTACACCCACGAAGCAATCATAAGACTAAAATGAATACATATGAAATATAAATATGAAAATTAATAACTGCCGAGGAATTGAATTTATTAAGCCTTCAAAATTTCTGCATTCATAACTAATCGCGAGATTTTTGATGTTCTCAAAATATCTTGCATTTTGAAAACGTACTTCGATAGTATTTTAAACAGGCACCTTCAGGTTCCTCAAGAACTCTTTGGTACAACTCGATGAGTGTACGGCAGCATTGTCATGTTGGAAATTTAATTTATTAATGGTACGATTTAAAAAAAAACATCGTCCAGAAAGTCTATAACGGGTCTGGTTCTGGATTTACTAGGATATTTTGCATTGAATTGAAATTTATGAATAGTTACCCATATCGAACTTTATTTTATTTCGTGAACGTGAATCGAATTGCCTGGATTTATACCTACTTTTTGTGTCAAAAATGAAATCCAAAACTTAAAATCTTTGTATAATTGATTGTTTTTTTAATTCAATTCAATGCAAAATTAGCTTTATGTAGTACTGTATAAATTATTATTCGTTCGTTAATTTTCCTGTAATTTTCTTTCAAATCTAAATAATGCACTATGACCGTTTTACTTCTATTCCAAAGCAATTTATCACCTATTTCCTTCTGTAATTCCGTTACTACGGCATTATAATTTACATTTATACTTATTTAATTGACTACCTACATATAATTTATCATAATTTAAATAACATTTGTTTTTATTGTTGCACCATTTTTAATATTGAAATACAAATAACAAAAGCGTTCAATATTTAAAATATTGCCAAAATAATAAATAGGTACCGCAAGTATTCTAATTCAAAAATTAAGACAAATACAAATACTATTGATCATACGCAGTCCAAAAATGTAGGTACATTTCGTGCGGAGAGTATTGATGTGAAGTGCCGGTATATTGAAAAGTTTCCTGGGTTTCATACATTTTCTAAAAAGTTAACATAGTCGTTACTTTTATCAAATATTTCTGGAAAAGCTGGACATTTATCTGAACAGAGTTGAATAATTTTAAGTAAGAGTATATGTAGTAATAAAAAGGTAATTTTCTGAAGAAAATGAACTTTTTTTTCTAAAAGTTTTATATTTTTCAATAGCAGTCCTACAAGCTTTCAATTGAGTTTTTAACCGTCCTTAACCGCTTTTCAGCGAACGCTCGCTTTATATAATCATTTTCATTTACATAAAAGTACTTACTAAAAGGGAGAAAACTATTTTTAAAAATCTACCTATTCACGAGGAAATCTACGACTTTTTTAGCGTTCAAACTATGGCTGTACTTTCATTCAGTGATGGCAACCCTACGGGTTAATCCAACCTGAAGAATATGCAGCCCCGCAATTTGCATGAAGCTTCAGAGAGATTCGAAATTTACATTCTTAAAGATGCACCCTGCTCTCGGAAGCACCCTAAGTGGGGGTTAATTTGCGGAAAATTTAAAATCAGCGCGTTAATTAGATTTCTGCGTGTGTTGGTGCGAAAACTGCACTGAATAGGATTATTAAAATCTGTGCGGCACAAACGGGCGAGGGCCCTGCACAAAGACCTTTCAGCAGCGCCGTGAACGCAGCCGGCCCCGGTCATTCAGACGAGGAGCCCCCGGGCCGCTGCATCCGCTGGGGAGCTGAATAAAGTGAGGGCAGGTAAAATTTATGCCCTCCATTGGCCAGATTCGTCATCGCTTAACGAGTCAACTTAAGGACTTTTCGCTGGGACTGAATGGGGCTGCAAATGGCTGTCGCATTGGGGAGTAACGAGCAACTTTCTGCTCGTGCACGGACTGCAATCATCTGGGGCAACACGCACGCAAAAGTTTGAATTATGCAGGGGGCCCCACCGCCGACTGCAGCTCCTGGCGGCGCGGCGCTGCTGCAATCGAAGAAATTCAATGAATGAAAAAGTAGTTAGCATTTCGCTGCCAGTCTGTTCTCCGCAGAAAGTTGGCCGTCCGGAGCCCCTAGGAACAGACTCGAATTCGACTTTCGAATGGAATTTTGCCATGGGCGACGACAGACCCCCGCGCCCTTTCAATTTACACATTAAGGATGGAGTCACATTTCAATTCCTTCGTAATGTCCGAATAATGAGCTCTTAAATTACGGGGGCCTAGGGCCGGACTCATTTTGTAATCATTTGCGCCAATAAATTCTGGCACAGTTGGGCGTAAGCGCTGCTGCTGGATGTCCGTCGGGACATTCCTCTCGCCCCGAATGCCCTTCTATCACAGCTGCTAAAGGCTGATATATGGCCGAATTAAATTTATATAAAATGCAGTCGTCCGCTGAGAAGGAGGTCTTCGTTATTGGTAATTATTTCAAACGATTTAACCACCCACCCATCCGTACTCCTTAACTGCCCTCTACCTAATTTTTTATTAGATTTCAACGACTGATATTTTTCTAAGTATCTTCCCCGTCCTGATATTGTTATGTTGCCATCATAAAACCTGTTAATGTTTCTCTGAAAGAAAGTTTTAGGATTTGGAGGGACCCTTACTACAAAACTCTCGAAAAAGGTGATTCTTTTATTTATTTGTTTACAAAATATCGGGAAGGAAAAGGAAAATTGGCCACGTTGCGACAGTGAATTGAACCCTACAATAAATGTATGGAAATTAATTCCCGGTCAAATTGGCTGAAATTTTAGCATGCTATAGTTTATTCCATTCGGATCAAAAGTCCCTAGGGACGGAAAGTTTAAAATCAATAGATTCGCAGTTACAGAGTTTGGAATCATTTAGGAAATCGATCAAATAAAAAGATATATTTTTGTGTACTTTATAAACTTAGCTATTCTTACTAGAACATGATTCTTCGACAAATATACCAACAAATTTTTATTGCTTTTTAAACTACTGAATAATATAATTTTGACCTTATTGTGATATTGATTTATAATATATTAGTACTATTAACATCACTGTGAAGAAGATACTCTAACATTTACTTCTTTGGAACCACAAAACGGAGATATGATCGCCGTTCTTCTGCTATTTCTTCATGCTTTCTCAGGATGTGACACATAAACATACGTAGAGTGAAGTTCATCACGTCTCTGCAGAAAAATCACAAACTCGTTTCAGAGTTTTCTTTATATTGTTTAAAATAGTGGACTAGTTCATGCTCAGTGTCATCCATTAACGCAATAAAGAAGATCAGTACTTGGACAGCTTGTGGTATAAGAAATTTAGAAGATCTGTAAATAAACAAAACTTTAATTTAGTTTCACTTCACTTCACTTACAAAAGATGCTGCACGGGTACTCACATATCGAATGTATCATGATCCAAACATGGCTTGGCCGATATATAACTATCTAGAGGAATGGGCGTGGAACACGATGAATTAAACGAAGGACTTCCAACATTAAAATTCTAAATAACCTTTCATAAAACAGTCCTTGTGGACATTAATATGTATATTTTTGAATGTGTATTTTGATAACTCTACATTTGTATGTATATACATTTGTATCTATTTGTGTATTTAATAAATGTCTAGATGTTTTGTATACTTACAGGTTAATCCTTGTTTTGATCCGTTCGCAGCGTCCTAACTCCTCTCCAACTAAAAGTCATTTAAGAACTGAGTCAGACTGAGCTGAGCTGTCAGACCGAACCCAAAGAGTGTCATTTCGTGGAGCTCTATCAAATGAGATTCATAATTCCTCTGGTGTACCCCAAGGAAGCCATCTTGGCCCACTTCTATTTATAATTTATGTTAACGACTTACCTACGTGCTTGAGTCATTCCAAAATTCTTTGTTATGCTGACGACGCCAAGATATTTCGTGTTGTAACATCTGTACAAGACTGTGAGCTTTTAAACTCTGACTTAAGGCCCGCGCCCATAGAGTCCGGAATTTGTGCGGAATTTGCTCGACTCCGGTAAGCTTAAAGCTATTGACGTCCGGAAACCAGAGGTATCGCCCATAGAATCCGGAATTTCTGCGGCAAGCTTTATCTCTCAAGGGCAAATTATGATAAAAAAAACAAACAAGAAGCAAATTTTATTGAAAAGAAAACGATGGATGTTTGATTTTATTGCAGGGAAGGCTCCGCTTTTAGGTGCGACCCATTTTATCAGGTCATTGACAGGTCTGCTAGCGAAGGCCCAAACCTTTTAAGCAAACCACGCAAATTAAAATGCTCAAAAATCCGCACAATTATGTTTAAACACAACTAAATAACAAATAATTAAATTGCCACGAACCGATTTCTGTTATATCTCGGGACCAGCAGTCCAGTGTTTAATTTTTCAAAATGTTTGCAAAACTTGGAAACTCTCGCTGATGAAGCTTTGATGCTTTCCTTGCCGCATGTAGTACGGATCAAAAGTTAAGAAATGTTCAACTTTTCAATTCGGCCGCGACTGCGGCAGCGCGTTTCTATGGGTGCACCCCCATAAGAAAGCATGTAGTTCAACTTACGTTTTCCGCAGTCGGACGAATTCCGGACTCTATGGGCGCGGGCCTTTAGACTCCTTTTCTCGATGGTGTTCTATTAATTGCCTTCCCCTTAATATAAGTAAATGTACGTATTTGTCTTTTTCACGTAAAAGGGTACCCTTCAGTTTTGACTACACCATAAATCATCACTCATTGACCAAACTCGACAAGACTAAGGATCTGGGTGTATGGTTAAATAGTCGCTTCAGTTTTGATGACCACATTGACGATATATTGTTAATAGGGCAAACTCAACTTTAGGTTTTATTAAGAGATGGTCAAAGGAGTTTAATGATCCCTATATCACTCGTCTCTTGTTCTGCACCTTTGTCAGACCAATACTCGAGTATGCTTGTTGCGTTTGTTCTCCTTTTTACACTTCCCAAATCAGTCGGGTGGAGGCAGTTCAGCGTAGATTCTTGCGCTTTGCTCTTCGAGGACTTCCTTGGAGCGATCCACATATTTTGCCCCCATATTCCGATCGCCTTAAATTAATTAACCTCGACTCTTTGGAATTTAGACGCAATATCTTTAAAACTGTGTTTGTTATGGATTGTCTACAGGGCCGTATTGATTCTTCAAGCTTGCTCTCCTCTTTCGATATATCGGTTCCTAATCGCACCTTGAGAAAACAGTGCTTCTTCTTTATACCTCAACATAGAACGAATTACGGGTACAACGAGCCAGTCTCATCAATGTCTCGATGTTTCAATAAAAATTGTAAAACCTTAGATTTTAACTTATCTAAATATGCTATTAAGTCATCACTTACTAAGTAGTTAGTTTTGCATTTTTCTTATTTTACACAATAGCATTTGTATATTTTATATTTATACTAGCTGGAAACACCTGCTTCGCTGGGTTATTTTTTGATAGTACAATATAGAACACGTTTTTTTTAATGAATTTTATAAATTATCTTTCGTCGCACACTTCTTATAAACTGAAGCATGTGCATCACATTTCGTCTTATATAGTCTCAGAAGCCATCCTCACTACCCACTTAATTTTCAAAAAATTTGGAAAACGTTTAAAAAAGCTCTAAAATATATTTAAATGTCGTAAATAACTTGAAACTAATTCTAGTCGTTCTAGAATGTTTTGGATTGTTCCGATAATTTTAGTGTGATTTACTACTTTTAAATATATTTTAGAATTTTGCAGTACGTTCTAAACCAATTAGAATCATTATTCAATGATTTAAAACATTTAAATATATTTTAGAATTTTTCATAATGTTTTCGAAATTTCCGGAACAATCCAAAACATTCTAGACCGATTCGAATCATTTTTAAGTCTTGAAATTTGTTGAACAATCCAGAACATTCTAGAGGCCGATTAGTATTCTTTTTTTAAATAATTCACATTTAAATATCTTTTAGAACTTTCCAGATCATTCTGAAATTTATAGAAAAATTCAGTACGTTCTAGACCAATTGGAATCATTTTTAAAGAAAGTTATCGAACTTTTGAGAAATTTCTCGAGTCTTCTAGAAAGTTCCAGAAAGTTGTCGAGCTTTCGAGAAATTTCTCGAATCTTCTAGAAAGTTCCAGAAAGTTATCGAACTTTCGAGAAATTTCTCGAATCTTCTAGTTAGTTCCCGAAAATTATCAAACTTTCGGGGAATTTCTCAAAGCTTCTAGAGAATTCCAGAAAGTTATCGAACTTTCGAGTAATTTCTCAAATCTTTTAGATAGTTCCAGAAAGTAATCGAACTTTCGAGAAATTTCTCTTCTACGCCACTATGATTCTCAACGGCTCAATTAGAGTCACACATTTTCGAAGTTAACTTTTTTCAACCCCCATATCTTTTACACCCTTATAGCTATCGACTCGCAACCACCATAGTGCACGATGGGAAGCTTGGGGTTACTACCCCACACAAACACTTTTCATTTGTGATTTGTAGTTTTGGCTGCAGAGTGAAATATAGGCACACACACGTCCATTTTTATATATATAATAGATAGTCATTTGTAAGAAATCAGCCTTTGATGAATTTGTAAATAAATAAAGAAAACTGTTTGAAATAAAATGACCCACAAAAAACATGTGTTTTTTTTAATAAAATAAGTGGAAAAAAAGTTATAGCCTTTAAATTATATTTTTCTTGAACACTGTAGTGTATTTTTAATTATAAGGTTTTCATTTTCAATTTTACGGTACGAAGAATTTAGACAAAGATTGCAGAGAATTCAATTATTTGCAGGAAAAGTCTAGGAAATTTATTTGTGAGACTTACGATTCCCAATATCGTAGAAAAACTTTTTACACCCCCCTTTTTTCAAGAAGGCGGTCTTATGGGTGGGGCTTTCAACCCCGAAAACCAAATTTTATACTAACACTGATTTCCTCTACACATAAAAAATAATTCTTGTCCTACCCGAAATGCAAGGTTCGGGCAACATTTTGTAACATTTCAATGGACTAAAATCTATTTAATGAAATATTCACTCGGTTTATGCAAAAATGGTACAAATTTTTATGACAAACTTTGGTTACGGATGTGATTTTTCAAAAATGTAAAATATACCGTATTTTGTAGGTACTTTTTATATATATAAATATTATTTTAGATTTAACTCCAAAGAAATCAAGACTTTACATTTACACCAACTTATTGAAAAAATGGAGCACGAAAAGTACATATTATACTAAAATTCCCTAATTTTTTTATTTGATTTGATTAGTAATTCTTTTAGGGTCTAGGTCTTCATGGCTTGCCTATTTACTGACTAAAATAATTTTATATGTTAAATTTCAACAAACTGCAATTTTGATAGAGGATTAAATTCATTGCAGGTTTAATATTTTTATCAACGACGGCTCAAGGCAGATGCACTCGTTAGTGAAGGCTTATTGCCTTATTATAAGATTTATGATTGTTGAAAAGGTGACAACTTTTAAAGAATCTACTAGATGGATGTTACTCTTAATCTAAACGACCACTACACATCATATATACATACAACATAAAGTCTCACATAAATTCATAAATTTGCATTCAGGCATTTCCCTTCAGCAGGATAAGAAAGCCTTCTTTTGGTACCTTCTTTTCAGTTTTTCAGTTCATATTCCTTTCATACATACGAATTCACAAAGTGAAGGGGTTCTTTGTAAGTTGTCAGGAAGGATCTAATTATTTTCTTAAATCTTATTCTCTTAAGCTCTTTGAGTTTCATGGCGTGTCTTGAATAGGCATATACAACTTTTTAAAGTAAAGAAAATATGAGAGATTTACAAAATTTTATAAAAAGAACTCAGGTAATGTGAGAAAATTTGGCATTTTTACGTAGGTCTTCAAGCAATTTCTACGGTTTCAGGCGTTTTAGCGCCAAAAGGCTTGAATTTTAACCCTTTAATTATAAAAATATTAAATTTCGTCGGAAATACAAAAGCAATTGAGTGTTATTCTTCTATGATGTTGATAAATTACTGTTTTCGTGTTTCGCTGATTTGTTTGATCTGGGGTTAAAAGTACTCAGCAGCCTTCAAAGTCCTCGAATTTAATGTAAAATAAATCCTTTTCACGGATTATACTTAATTAAATTAAATATTTTACAGCTGTAAGCCAAATGAAAGAGAACATTGCAGAATCTTGATTTAAATTAAACACGTACATATTAATAATTAGGATTTATACGAAGAAACAAATTATTTTTACGAAATTGTGTGAAAGTATTTTGAAGAACAAACTTTCAATTTTCTAATAATATTACGGACATTATTGTGCGATCAATAAAAGTGTTACTTTTACTTTTTCAGCTAATAACTCGTTAAAAAGAAATTGAACAGAAACGAAAAAGAAAACATTTTGAAGGGCAATGGCCAAGCTTTCAAGTTATACTCCCAATATAATTAATCGACATTTCTTTTTGCCCTCCGAAACTCTTCAAAAGTTAAATAAAATTAAGGTATATTTTTCTAACTTTCCTAAAGTTAATCATGGAACAGTGGGAGACGATAAAATTCTTAGCTCTTGATTCGAGATCTAGAAATTGTAAGCTTATTCCCTTAAATTCAATCATCAACTTTATCAATTTTTTAGATTATTCCTTACATTTTTTTAAGAGTTTAAGAGGAGAGTACTTAAATAAAATTAAATAATTCGAATTTAGTCAATAGGCAAAGAAGTTATCCATGTTAAATACTTTTTGTTTTTGTTTTTTTGTACTCTTGACATATTTATTATAGGAAATTCACTAATCAACCGATAAAAGAAAGAAGCAAATGGACACAAATTTTATTTAAATAATTTATTATTTAATTTAACGAACGCGTCTGTCAGTTTATTTTTTTAATAAAACATTTTAAAATGGCATATTCTTTTATTAAAATAAACCAATTATTTTTTACAAACAAGGGATGATATTACATTTACAATTAACATGGTGCAATTTATAACCACTACATTATTTATTCAAAAGAATTTCATATGATTTTAAATTATTATACATATGCTCTTTCTATGTAAATATTAAAGTGCAGTCATTTTGAAATAAAATACATGTATGTATGTACATATATTATTTTTTCTAGGTGTTATAATTACGGGAAATTGTTGCTTCTACGTAAGTAAAACCAAACTGAGTAGTATTTAATTAATTATTTAATTAAACACATTGCCTACGGCCGCGCAATTTTTAATCTGAACATCGGGATTTATCATTTTCCGCGGAAATTGTATTAAAATAGGTTTGTATAATCTTTTTTCATTCTTTAATGAACATTAATACGCGGTTAGGGATGGTCGAATAAAACTTTGATTATGTAATTTGTTGCACTAGTTTTTTAGTTTAAACTGTATTCAACTAGGTGCCGGTGTTGTTTTGATAATTTTGACTTATTAAACGAAAAATAAAATTTGTATCAAAACACCTTCACTCACGCATACAAACGGTAATTTAATATTTCCTCCATTTTCTTATTTATTAAAAATAGCGCAAAGTATTTTGCCTTATTAGGAAAATGTAATAGTTAACAATGAAGTTGTACGATTATACTGTATAGGTATATTTTCCTGAGGCAGTGTATGCCTATGAAAATACAGTAAAGGAACGGACATAAACTGCTGAAAGTGAAGTATCTCACCAATACCGATCTAACGTTACTACTACATAGAAAATTGATCAGTGCAGTTGCAAAAAGTGAATAAAAATGAAAAGGCGTTGTTGGCGTACTTGATTTAATAAATATTTGGGTGCCCATTTATATCAGTATTTAAAAATATTTAGCGACTCCTCTGTGTCAGGGCGCATCGAAATTGCGCATAATTGTCGTGGGCTGACATTTACCAAAATATTGAAAATTTAACAATTTAACATTAAATGATATAACATGTTTAATTCATGAAGTAAAATAAAAGCCATAGCTGTCTTTCAATCACGTCGGCAAAAGGATTTCAAATTCTCGCTTACTAGTGAAAAGAAATTCCTTAATTTTGTCGACGTCTCTTCTTTCGGCAATAATTCTTCACACGGTGCACTGTCTTCCACCAACCAATATTCTACGCACTATTTTTTACCACACTTGACCTTCGGTTTTTGCACTTTTAATTCAAAAGATTAGTTAGAAAGGTTGCGATCCCTTCAAATCGCAAATTTTTTGAGTTGCCAAAGCATCTTCTTCTTACTCAAGGCTCAATTCCCCTGAAATTTTCCCCGCCAGAGATACTTCATTCACACAGACATACACGTACAGGGAATAGCCGTTCCTTTACTGTATATTCAAAGTTGTATGCGGGTATGCTACGCTCCTTAAATCTCGTTTTTAATTTTCTTTTAGTCTTTTCAATATAAATCGTTTCACAATCGTTACAATTTATTTAAAATGTTTCATGTTTTTGAAAAGTTTCTATATTCCAATTTGTTATTTTTTATTCAAACTTTTATTTATTAATACGCTTTTATTAGCTTCACCTGTAACTAACTAACTAACTATGTAAAAAAAATTTGGAAGTTAAATTTGACTCATTTGCCGGTTTCCGATTATCTAAGCTGAAGTATTGCATACACGATTAGTTTGGATGACAATGCATGGTTAATTGTTTATTGAATTTGTTAGAAAAAGAATCTATGCAATGAATTCGAGTTTTTTCAACAGATAATTGTTTCTGTCATATCGCAAGCGTCACCTCAGGAAGCGTGTTTTTCAGTTTTTTTTAAACTATAATATTATTTTTATTTACATACACATAATTTTACCTGTTCATGGGTTGTGAAACCTTGCAAATTGGTTTTGACCCACTTCCTTATGTCTGATTGAGCTGAAATTTTGCATACATATGTAAATCCGATGACAATGCAATATTAAGATACTATTGAACTCGTCTGATAATAGAGACTGAGGTGGTTACAGGAATTTTACAATAAAATAACGTAAGCCTCCTGAATTTAAGCTCGTTTGATTCGGTCATAGGTTGTTTTCAGGGTTTGCTGACTAATTAATTGAATAGGCAATTTCGAAAAGGGCACATGTCTGAAAATGTAAAATGTTCAGGAAATGAAAAAAACTAATTATTTTCTAAACTAGTGCAAAATTTATAAAATGTATTTCTGAGTTACATTTTGGGGTCAATTAGCAATCGGAAATTATAAAAATTTTTGATGTTTATCTTATTATAAACTATATTTTAGATATTTTAATTTTCTGAGATGTGCCCTTTTCGAAATTCACGATATTGAATTCACATAATTTAAAGAAAAAACCATATAAATTTGGGAAAAATTTGATTTTAGGTATTCAAAATGAAACATAGTAAGTACTTAAATTAAAGATAAAATTAAAAGACTTTTTTCAATAGTCTTCTTCTGGAGCATCTCTTTCGTTTGTAGTTGGCCATTGCAGTATTTCGTCATAAAATTCTGTAAATTCTACGGGTTCATTGTTTCACTTTTGCAATATCTGCAATTTTTAATTTATTAATATATGTAGGTACTTTGCCATTATAAGCTTGATATTCTCGGCTTGGTAAATTACTGCAAGTGCTTTTTACTCTAGAAAGAACGAAAATTTCCTCAGAGATCTATCTATATAATTTTTTGGGATTACTTCACCAGGTTTTTTAGAATCAAAGGCAAACTTTATTTTTAGCTGCATTTATGACCCTGGATATTTCTTACTCCTCTTTTCCATTTTTTTTGAATATCATTGTCAGAATCAGAACTCATTGTGGAAGCGTAAAATTACGTCTTTACCTTGCTTCAGACAGCGCAATGACACATTAATGACCCAATATGATTATTGTTTTAAATCACAATAACAAAAAAGCCAGTAGTATTATGTAAGTTAACGGTCTTATGTTACATTAAATTCGAAAAGGGCACATCTCTTAAGAGTTGTGACCTTTTCGAAATTATTTCTGTACACGCCATGACGTCAACAGAAAAAATACTATAAATGTTTCCTTTTCTAATATAATAGGTAGAGGGAAGTATTTAGAATCCATTGATTTGAAAAAACGTATTTGTGAAAAAATGCGAGATGTGCCCTTTTCGAAATCGCATATTCAATTAATTATTAAAGCAAATACGAAAACTTATTTTTAAGAAGCAATCATAGAGTGGAGAGAAATACTTCTATGTTGTGATTATATCAAAAAGGAAAAGTTGCAATAAAACTAGTTTTGAACTAAAATTGAAATCAATACTCTAGTCAAGAAAATTAAATTTGAGGAGATACTCGAGTACCTCCTTGAGTAAGTTATTAGTTATTACACTTTAGTATATATGAGTCCTGCAGAAATATTGATTTAAGAAAAATTAAGAATGCAAGTTAATTAATTACCATAAGGTTTCAATAGGTATACACTGAGAGAAAAATACATACATATATTGAAATCAAGTAAAAACGTATTTAAAGTAAATATTTTCAAATATAAAAGAGAACCAACATCGAAAATGCTAGATTCAGAAAAGAATACATTTTAATATTTTTAATTAAGTGATAAATTTTCGATTCAAAATGAATGCATCGTTCACTTAAAAGTAAAGCCATGCATACTGATTTTAAATCGTCACTGTATAAACACTCACTTTAAAAATAAAAATGTTTACTTTCGGATGAAATACGTTAAGAGGATTAAAATCAAATCCTCATTAGTGTTACACGGAATGTGTTTGCATCAGGTATCCTTCAAAACGGGCAGAAATTTGGAGTAAAATGAATAACGAATGCTTGCTTTGGGACTTAAGAGAATATTCACGCACTTGAATATTCCCAAATTTTAATGATCGAATACTTCATTATTTGAGTTTTTAAGTAGGTAATCATAACTTGGTATGTTCATTTTCTGATATTTTTGCCCAAAAATGCTTTATGTTCTGTTATAAGGTTATAACATTCAATGAAAACTCGATCTCGCCAAAATTAATAAATATAAATGCGCATATCTAAGATTGAAGGCTTAATGACAATTTGGTACTACATTATCATCATTTTATACCTAATTTTGTAGAAAAATAAAGTTACTTACAGCTATATTTTAAGCTAATACAGTACGTTAGCTATATTAGATCTCCAAGTTATGAAAATATAATACGCAATTAATATATTTTTTAAATAAAAAAAAAATTCTTTTACTGAAATTTATTAAAAGACTTTTTGTTTTTTGAGATAAAATACTTTATAACTTCATAATTGTTCCTTAATTAATACCAAGAAAAGACTACCCGTTTACCGCACCCTAACTTTGTCTGGAGTTCTTTTCAGAGAGCGGAAGGGTTGACAAAGTTAAGAAAGTGAGAGAGAGTCGTAAATACCATACCCAGCCATAAAACATCTAAATGATAGACGATACTTTAGAAAACAAGCTTTACAAAATGTCTACGCCCATAAACTAAAGAAAAGTGTTTATTTTGATCTACGGATACAATGGAAAAGTAAAGTTGAATTGTTAAATCGAAGGCCGAAAGGCTCTTGTCTTTTGAAAATAGGCAAATATCTTTCCTCTTATCGTTTGGATATTGCTAGGATAGGCATTTTGTTCCTTGGTAACGACATCCACTTAAATTTTGAAGAGTTCGCGTTCTCCGCAAATCTGATCGAAATTTTAAAGTACAATCTACATTTAAAAAAAAAAAGCAAGAGTAACCCCAGCGATAGAAGAAATAACGAATCGGTTGTACAGTACAGCGGCATGCCACCGTTGAGACTTTAAGGAGCCCTCCTTGAAGAAGTTATCGTCTCTGCGTTCAACTTGCACCGGCATCCGCCTCGCGAAAGGAGCATGGAAATAAATCGGATCACGGCACGAAAAACGATTAAGGAATTTGCTGAATTCCATTCTTTGTGAACAGACGGGAGAGGGTATGGGCGATGAACAAAATCGCGAACAATTTCGTTCTGCTTCGAGAGAACAAAAAACAAAAATCCCTCTGAGGAAAATATTAATTAATTTGAACTGATTGGCTTCAGGGCCCTTGTTAATTTGACAGGGATGGGGCGGGGGAGTTGGTCCAACACTTCCTCCCGAGATGTAGGAGGGCGCAGAGCCGAAGCAACGAGCCCCAAGTACCTCTCCTCCGAAGAGTTCTCGTTGTAGGTCAATGCCCCGGCTCCTTTGGGCCCTTTGTGCAATCCGAATTGCTAAATCCTTAAAAGGGTAGCACTTGGGCAAAGGCGAGCTTATGGCTCTGATGCGGAAACGATAAGGGCCTTAGACTTAGACTTAGAGTTAGACGTTGCATGCTAAGACCCGGCAGTTAGTGCGTTAAAGCCAGTCATTTTCTCATTAGGCGGGCGTTGCATGCGTTACGTTTGCAAATTTCTTAGCCGCCTCAAAGGATGTAGGCTGGCTCCTTCGACCGGTGTTTAACAATTAAGCAAGGAGTCAGACGTGCCAACTTAAGCAGCACAAGTTCAGCGGTGCGAGTGCACAGCGGCGGCAACAAGTCGAAGTGCGGAAGGCTCCCGGGTCCTCCAGATCTGGCCTACTTCTTGCGTGAGCCTGCTTAAGTGAAGTGACAAGAATTGTGCCAGCCGCAGACAATGCGCGCCTCGGCGCATTCATAATCAGCGCCCCGACGCCGACGCCCCGCTCTGAGGGCGCGAGAAAGTGAAACTGCGGTGGGTAAACATTGCACGTGTGGAGTGCGGTGCATGCATTAATAATGGACCGTTATTCCGGAATCGATATGTACTTAAAAATGCGAAATAGTGCGGCTGAAGTGTCGCACTGAGGCGCGTCTTTGCAGCGCTGCGAAACTGCGGAAAAGACAGCGTCAGGGGACTCCGGCGCGATAAGTGTGATTAAAGTCGAGCACCCGCTCTTATCAAATCTGAGTGGTGGCAACGACCTTAGAATCAGTCACTCACGGGTGAAATGACACACCCATTAAGCAAAAATGTAATTAAGGGCTGTGGAGGTAAATAAATGAAAATTATGTAAGCGCGTTTACCCCCTTTAATTAAACAATTGATTTACTGTCATAATCATTAGACTTTGTCCCTTCTGTTAAAATTGTCTATCAAAATCATTTTTTTTAGAACATAAGCCCCATTACCCCGTGAGCAGTGACAGCGCTAATCAAACGTGGACATCGGCAACATCAGCTTTGCTTTCTTTTACCCACAATGCACGGTCACAGTCGAATGAAGATGCAAATGATAATTCACTCGGACTTTAATTCATGCTATGCATGATACATGGGCATGCTGCGAACTTTATTTGTGACGATGAAATTTCGTTCTCGTATTTGCTTAAAATACAAACAGTGGAGTTGATTCATATCTTTAATAGTTCTATATTTTTGAATTTCTTCATTTTCCTTACACTCCTCCATTACTTTTCTTTCCACTCAAAAATGCACCGCTTGTAGAATTTTGTTTAAATTTCTATATTAACGCAGGGATGTTTTGTGTTGGTATGACGTCAGTATGTTCAATAAGTTATAACAGTGTGAGTTGTGAAATTAGGTGATTAGAGTTTTTGCAAGAGAACGTGGCCATCAATAATTTTACCTTATTATACCTAGTTTTTTGTCCATAAATGTATGTACATACATATACGCCAATATGATCTTGCAAAGTAACCTATAGTTGAAAAATTGAAGTTCTTTTCTATTTAGCCTACTATAGGTATTCTTTATTTTTTGTATTACGATGCTCGGTAGGTAGTTATTAATTGGATTCATTCTGTAGGCTTCACTTCACTGTAAAGTTTTTTGTAAATAAATAAATAAATAAATTTTATAAGTAGCCCTAAGCATCCTCTTTAATATGAATTCAGAACCAGATTTTAGTCTTGAACCGTCTTCAACACATTTAGTTTAATTCATAATCCTGTAATTAAGTTTTCCTAAAAAACCAGATTGACTAATTTGCAAGTAAATCTCGCATTTGCCTCAAATTTCTTATTTTTTGTTTCTTCACTATTTACAGTCTGTATATTCATGTCCTTATAGTGTCGACAAACTACAACTTAAACCAGTTAAGTTAAATCAGTTCTGCTTAATCCACATAACATACACTAGAGTAGGTAAAACCGATTGCTGATTGCAAATAATTAAAATATTAAATGAATACTTGAGTGTGGGTTTTGATTTATTAACCAAACAAGTGTAAGAAAAAAAATTTATTTTAAGATAAAAGTATTAGAATTTTTCGTTGCAAGATTTGACGCTAAATAAAACAAGTTAAATAAAAACGTTTAATATAATCTAATTAAGATAGTAAAATACTTATATATTTAGGCTCGAAACTTGCAAAAATTGAAATAACTAATTAAATCCATTTGTTTTTGTAGTAAAATTGCAACGTTGAAACAGTTTTTGCTATCATTGGCCCTGACTGCATGCATTATGCGTCTGAGTCTGCTGAGTTAATATTAATTATGACCTAAATATAACATCAAAGTGTATATGAATAAAACCATCATGATATTAATTACAATTCGCCCTGCCATGTTTTATAACGCGCTCATTCATTCACATGAGATTAAATTTATTGTTCTTGGTGTCTTCACGATAAATCGAATGCATCGTATTGATTTTATGGCATTTGAAACGACCTATATTTATTATCAGTAATTTTTTCGAAGTACTAGTTCCGCTAATATCATTAACATTCAATTCAGAGTTCCTCTTGAAACGCATTCACTTATTAGTGGAAAATTGTTGCATGGTCTGCACTCTCAGATAAATTGCGCGGATGCTTTCTCTAATTGCAAACCGAGTGGGAAAATTATAGTGCGCTTCTCTTATTCAGGGTCACCTATAATTTTCACTTTCGTTTTGTAATCACGAATGGAAGAAAGCTTACACATTGTTTGGAATGCATTTACACATCAATATTAATCCGTCTCCACACGAACAGGTTTTCCTAATCCTTAGTAATGAATGTTGTGGCACATTAGGAAAATTACTAATTCTAAGTAAGAGGCTTCCGCGGGGGTGTGGATGGATATTTATTTAGTAATTGATTTCCACAGGGGAGGACATGATATGTTTAATATGTAATTAAAGACAGTAATGATTTCACTAATAGTAGCTCATAAGTAAAATTCACTTCATAAATAGCATCAAATGTTTTGCTCATTAGTGCATTTTGAGATTTCTACAACAACAATCTAAAAATTGAGTAAACATTTACACTGAAATTAATATTAATGTTGATGATTTTTACAGGAGGCTATCATTACGGGTAAATAAAAAAACGTATGAATGTTATTAGGTTATATAAGAACCAAAATAAGAATAAGAAATCATCGATTATTATTATTGGATACAAAGCACTCAAGGATAGGTGAACACCTCTCATGTATGTACTGTACATACATATGTACTTTTTTAATTATAAATTATAAATATCTCGAATCTCATTGTCATCCATTTCAGTTGGAAACTTCTAAAAAATCAACAACGAAATATCAAATATTTTTGATCCCTTCACCACTTTCTACTGATTTCTTAGTAAGATACCAGACTTAGTTATGGTAACATTTTATTTCATATTTTCCGCAATAAAATTCCAAAAATGTTTTGCAAGAAATCGAACCGCGGCCCAAAATAGGTTAAGGGCAATTTCACGTTTTTTCCTGTGGAATAATTTATTACGATCGTAAAAATATACATTTTTGGTGTAATTCAGGGATATTATAATAAATCAATTTAATTGGTGTAAACGTGCGCTTGAAAATATATAAAATAACGGCAAATTGATATAAATCTGCGACCGAAATTCTCTCATTTAAACTCCATTCCAGCAAAGTCCTTTCGTGAAGGTATTTTGCAGACATGCTTTCGAAGATATTTTAACGAATTACATCTATAATTAATCTTTTTTTAAATAAAAGCTTATTTCATATCTGAATATAGGCATTATTTCAAACTAGGCTTTGTTTGTTTTGAAGGATTGTGACGAAATCTTTGACTTCAATTCGTATGTGACATTTGGTTATAAGGAAATGGAGACGTTGGAAACACGCTTCGAAATTTTTTATTTGAAATAAAATAAGAAATAATTATTTCAAAGGGAATGTTAATGTATATTATTCAGTTTTAACATCAATTTATTAAGTCCTATTTGAAATAACTATTTCAAATAAAATGATATTTACTGAGCTGTGAGAATTTAAATAACTATATGAAATAAAATGTAAAACTACTGAAAATTGACTGAAAAGTGTTTTAGCAGTTAAAAATTAGATCGATTTTATGAATTTTATCGGATGACCATTTTTACGAGCTTATTTTATTTGCTGTATGTAAATAAAGATGATTCATAAATTGATCTAATTTATAACTGATAGTGTATTTTTCATTACAAACCTTTCTCAATCAAATTTTATATCGTTTGTATTTACAACGTTATTAATTCAAAGAAGTAATTTACTTCAAATAAAGGACACGAGATTTTATCAGTAAATAATTTTTTTCTATTATTTGAAACAAATTATTGTTTCATTCAATTTTTGTTTCATTTTTAAACAAGCATATGTATATTTGAAATAATTAGGTTAATTCATATTGAAGGAAAGGATTTGAAATAATGAGATTAATTCACTTTCAAATGAAATTGTTATTTCAAATAACAAATTAATTCAATTTACTCATCAGACTTGATAGTTGGAATTATTATTAAATGAATTAAAGGTATAGATTGTTTACGGAGAATTGTTTAATTGAACTCCGATTGTAGGTACTTATTTGAGTACTATTTCGAAAATTTAGTTCATGGAGTTCGGAATTTCACACATGCACTGTTGGCGTGTCGTGCACACTATAAGAATTTTCGACCGAGTGATTTATTTTAATTATTTTTCAGCAATTTTGCCTGAAAATACCGGAAGGGTATTTCATTAAAACTTTTACCCTAATAATTTACTAGCTTCTAACTGCATTTCTAGTGGATTGGATAATCTGGAAGTTGTTTTGTAAGTCCCAATATTTACGAGTATTGAAATTTCGTTTAACTAAATTGAAATTTTGGTGATATCCGTACACGATCGCATGTTCTAGTTGTGTACCAAGGATTTCTAGGAAATTGCATTATTTTATAGACGCATGTTTATCTAATTTCGTATTCATAGTTGGTCATTAAAGTTCGATCTCTTGTAAAACAGAGATTTTGATGTTACTCTTTGCCCAATAGTCTGTATGTTTGTTACGTAAAAACGTAATGCTACAATTATCGCCACACAATTTAATTAATTAATTAAATTTAATTAATTTCCTGTAATATATCTTTCACTAAATCAATAGCAGTGTTCATTGTATGAATGTCGCTGTGCATCGCAAGCTGTAACCAACTGCATTCAGTTCGCACTCGCAAGCCATAAGATAAACGCTGTGTCAATTGATAGTTTTACCGCGTAAAACAAAAAATATCCCAGAATTTTGTTTTTCGTACATTTCCTTATACTTTTTGTGTAGTTTCTCAAACATGGCGCTTAGTAGGTATAGCCGTCACTATGATTTATTGTATTTCTTGGTCAACTAAAATATTCAATATTCTACGGGAATTTACAGATTTCGTAGCAGGTACGCGATGCTTGTTTGGATTTTACATTCAATTTATTTTAAAGGATTAGCTAAGTGCACGGACACTTATCGCATAGTTAGGGTAAAAGTCCGCATTTGCCTTATTGTTTAAAGAAGTGATTTAAAAAACGAATTTTTCATAGAAGTTTGATTTTAGGTTGGGCTAATGTTTTTAAGAATCTAACAACAGAGAATAAAGACTATTTTGATTGAAACAACAAAGCAGTTTTATTTTGGAAGGCTGTTTTAAAAAATTGCGTACAGTTTCCTACGTGACTCTACTAAGTAATTAGGTACATACTATTTTATTCACCCATACTATTTTACAAATTTAATATAAATCAAAGCTTTTCCCTTTCAACCAGATTTTAACAGGAGATATTTCAGTATGTTTTCCTACATAGATTTCCAATTCAAATGAACAAAGCAAAGCAAAGTAAACAGGCAAAAACTTTCCTGTTTCTCTAGTTATATGTATTTCTATCCACTAAACTAATATATGTAGAAATTACAAAAGAATTCGCTTGTCACTAAATATTTTACTGCACATCTAAGAAACCTATTCCAGTTAAGATTCACTAACTACATTCCAATGATATGCTTAAGCTCATTTGTCCTCTAAAATAAGTGAAGGAGTTATTATGTCTAAAAATTAATATCTGCCATATCAAAGAATATGGAGAATCCTTTTATAAATAATGTTCACTTTATTTTTAAGGCGGAGTTATCCTCACCAACCACTGCCAATTTTCAGAAAAATAAAACAAAACATTTGCCCATTAGTAACAAAGCCTGTTGCCTGCTTGTTCTAAATCCGAATTTTCATTTAAATTGACTGATAAAGAAAAGACACAGCAGCAGTGAGAAATGCGGCAGACACAATGAATCAATTGCAACTGCGTATTGAGTAATCCAGTTCAGGTTTGGTAGGAACAATACGTTTTGAGTAAAGTGATGTGTTTTGATTGAGTCGTTGTTTTTGAAAGTGGTGTTGGTTTTTTATAAAATTTACATTAAGATTTAGCTAGTGAAGTTTTTGAAACAATATGATAAAAAAGCGGCCAAGTGCGACTCGGACTCGCCCATGAAGGGTTCCGTAGCAGCAAGTAACATAATATAAAAGTTCTTGTAGTTCGTTGTAACTTTGATCGATGTTTTAATAATAGTAATAGGCATCTATTACAGATTTATTATTAGAAAATAATGGTTCACGGTTTATGCATAAGGTTTATGTTTATGAAATTAAATGTTTTTTTTTTGTTTTTATATTTGAGTTCATTGAATGAAAGGTAAATTGCGGTTTACGATTTATGACGTATTAAAAAAAACTACTTACTAGATATCGTTCAAACCAATTTTCGGTGGAAGTTTGCATGGTAATGTACATCATATATTTTTTTTAGTTTTATCATTCTCTTATTTTAGAAGTTACAGGGGAGGACACAAACTATTCAGTTTAGAAAAAATTGTATTAGAAACCTCAATATCATTTTTGAAGACCTATCCATAGATACCCCACACGTATGGGTTTGATGGAAAAAATTTTTGAGTTTCAGTTCTAAGTATGGGGGACCCCCAAAATTTATTTTTATATATTTATTGTATCGGGATTGCAGCGAATGTTCAATCGTGCAATTTTGTCAACTAGCGGGCAAAATTGTAACAATATATTGAATTAACACTTCTATTTTGGCATAAAGGACTAATTATAAAACACTTTTTCGTTCATATTCCTGTAACACTGTACCAATTTATTCAAATTCCAAGCTCCGTCTCGACATTTTTTCTCTTTTGTTCAACCACAGTGCTTGAGCATTCTATCGACTTCTAGTATAATTGTGAGGTTGGGAGAAAAAACGGTACCAAGTTCGAAAATAGATAGTTTCATAGTCTTTGGCTATATCTAAATTTAGCTATATCATTAACTTATACATTAAATTTCCGCCATCTGTGTTAAATTTGAACAAAAATTGAGTTTTCCATAGACAATTATGCAATTTTACTTACCTACCGCTACCATTGTAGAAGATATTGTTATAATTTTGTCTACCAAGGCTAATAAAATTGCACTATTACCCTTCGCTGTAATCCCGATATAGGGTCAAATGTTGAGTATAAAATGTTCGTCCGTCGAGGCAGACGAGCCGAAAAGTGGTCGGCGTTTCGATTCAGAGCGCCCAGATCTTTTCAGTGTGGCTAAATTGTCAGTGCTCTTGCCACAAACGCCACGATCGTGCGGATTGAAAGTGGGGCCCCTACATTTGATTTAAATTTCAAGTGTGAATTACAGCGAAGGGAAATTTTGTAACAATATTATTATCCTTCCTCAAAAGGACAAATAACAATGCATAACACATTTTGGAGTGTAGTTTATCTGGAAATAGTTTGGTTTTCTTAGAAAGGGAGGAGAAAAAGGGTGTTTTAGTGAAAAATACCTGGATTTAATGCTTTTCATTTATTTAACAAAACAAGTGAAAATCGAAACATACATTTTCCACTGCCGCACAACCAACGTAGTCGTGGAGACGGGTGATATGCTCTGGTAGTTGGGCGCCCGGGACCCTCCCGGAGTCGCCTGATGTAGTCCAGGGGATAAATGTGGTACAAATGCAATTCGAGGATCGATACGAAGTCTTAGTCCTTAACTTACGCGAACTGGTTTCCTATAGTCGAAGTACTCTCTAACAGCTAGTATGCACTCGAGAACGTGTCTGACTGGAATTTTTAAAAAATTTAACCGCTACAACCCGTGGCACCTGCTTCAGGTGGGAGGAACGTCCCCTTCGAATGACGTAGTAACCGAGATGTGGAAAGGGGCTTAGTCTTGAGTTAGCTCTGGAAGAACTCCGGCTGCGAGTCGTTGAGTCTTTTCAGCATCGCGTTCCGGTGGAGCCAGTACGGCGGGGGGTCCGGAGGCTGCCCCGGCAGAATTGACTTGTTCTTCAGCATCGTCTTCGGGTTCGGGTGGTCCAGGACCAAACTGCTCCCGGTGATGGCCGCGTTGAAGATCACGGGGTCGGCGAACTGCGCCGAGTGGCCCAGGGCGCCCCGCAGAGGAGCCTCCTTCTTCCGGATCGACTCGCAGGTCTCCTTCATCTTGCAGAGCTGCTCCTGGAGGTTGCGATACTCCTCCAGGAACCGCTCCAGCTGGGCGGCGTGGTAGTCGTACGCGCTGACGGTCGACGTCGACGGGACCAGCGCACTCCTGCTCGTCAGCGACGAAAAGTCGAGGAGTGGCGTCGCCGCGGAACTGAACGCCCTCTGGGACTCCCGGACGGGTGACGAGGGAAGACTCGGGTTCCGGCGGTGCGCCTTGCTCCCGGCGGATACCAAATTCAGGAAGCTGTTCGATCGCTGCCCCTGCTGCCCCCTGGCCATCGTGTGGTGCGCGAACGGGTAGTTGGAGCAGGACTCCACCGAGTACCGCCGATTCGAGAACTCCGAAAAGGTGGAGTCCCCCAGGGTGCTGCTCCCGTACTTGCTGGAGCTCTCCGGGAGCAGCGGGGACTGGCTGTCCGAGGTCGCCTTGCAGTACTTCCCGGAGGTCCTAAATTTGCGCGGCAGCGTGCAGAAAGCGCTTGATGTCGTCACGTTGTTGTGGGTCGAGGTGTCGCCAAAAACGGACACCTCGAGGAGGTCCGGGTACTTCCTCTCGTGCTCGTACAGTTCGCTTTCGGCCGGCTGCGGGGTGCAGAACTGGTTCGGCATCACTTCCGCGGAGATGTTCGCGAAGGACTTCCCCGAGCTGTGCTCGTTGATGGCCAGGGCAGCCTGCTTTTTACTTAGGGCCTGATTTGCTCTCGACTTGGACGAGTGCGCGGACGAAGTGCTCTGCCTGTTTCCTGACCCAACCTGGCTGGAAATGGAACTTGAGTTGGAATCCGTGTTGGAACTGGAAAAAAACATAATATTATAAATTATTAAAACACCTTCTTATTCTTCCTCAAGGAATATTAAATACGACAAGGATCGTTATTAAATTTTTAATGCTTTTATTTTATCCTCTTTATTTATAATAAATAAAATTTAGAATACGAAGACCTTCATTTTGGATCTGCCAATTTTGAGGTTTAATGTGGCATCAAATTTTAAAATCAGTGATATCGATTTTCTAAGGGCCTAACCGAATCCAAGCTTTCGTCTTCGTCTTTTTATAATAGTTTACAACAAGCTGATCTACGAGTAGTGTTCCCATAAAGACCAAGACAAGCAAACCTGTTCGAATTCGTTTGTTTAACTCGATATTTGATATTTTAAATCAATCAACGTAAACCAAAAATGCAAAACTCTACAGTATTCAAGGAATACTCCTACAATTTTTCTTATTCCGTCTCATGAAGTCAATCTCATCAAGTTAAGCAATCTAAACTGTTATATTGTACTACGTAACTAAGCTTACAGCATAGACATGAATTCGAACAGCGCTTGGCTCGGTGCGTTGTTACCAACTGTTATAACAAAACGAAGATTGGATTCGGACTATCTAAGTCTACTAATAATAAATGTAATCAGACTGTAATAAAAGTTATCATTACAAGTCCACCGTTTTGATACATTTTAAATTTTAAAATTTTGTCATACATATGTACATCTCTATGTAACTACACAGTAAAATGTTATTCTAATTACAGTATACATATTTACTAGTGTATGTCTTGTAAAATTGTGTTTACGTTTTTCTTCAAAATTTTAACTACACGAGGGACGAAAACAATATCGTACTAACCTTCTAGTACTTAATTTATTGGAATTTACACTGTAGCTAGAATTATAGCCATGCACAAAATGTTTGGTATCATAATGACCCGAAAATGTCATATGTAAGTGTGTCCGTCTTCTAATAACCGAGACAACTAAATTAACTTAATCTAACTCGACATTATTTACATTATTAAAAAAGAAATATTTTTGATAAGGTATTATTATTTCCAGTAAATTAAGCCATAAATCCCGGAACTTTTACTAGCACTCAATTATTTAGGTTCAATAAATTTCTAGAAAGATTAGTATGTAGATATTATATTTTTTGTTAGAATTTCAGCAATGTTCTTCTAGTAAAAATTTACCCTAGTCTAGTTTGTTTAACAGAGGTCGTAACATGCTGAGTTGTTATTTTAAAATTCATTCTTCAATTACTAAATCAAGCGATTTGCATTTCTCTGATTTATTTATTTATCAGCAGGTACGTACCTAAAACCATCTGATGTTTAGTAAAAAGAATGCCTAATAAATTTAATTAACTCTAAAAGCATTTTTTATTATATATTTACTATTATGAAAATAAATTGAGGGAAACTTAACATTATAGATTCTGGAAATGACCGATACTGGGTCACCATAATTAAATGGTTGATGTTACCTTTTAGGAGTTATTTATAGTTACACTCTGTTGGTTTTAAGTTATGATTTATAAAACATAAACTTTAATCGAATTTAACACATTACCTAGGAAGTATAGTGACGTAGTCCGAAGTGGAAATCGGTATATTTTAGTATTGACCAGTAGCTAAAGTACCTATTTTTTACCTATGTATTCTTATAAGCGCTTGTTTTGTTCAATTGAAATAAATAGATCAACTCAAAAGGAGATATTTTTATTTAATTTCTGTACTTGCAAAATTCAATTTTCAAAAAAACAGGATAGATCTTACTTGTAATTGAAATTTTTTAAAAATGAAAAGATACTATGTTTTATTAAAAACATTACACATAATACCAAAACAAACAAAAGTCGATTCTTTGATACTAACCTTATGTCTATTAACCTTGGAATGTGAAGATCGGTTTCATCTCCCTTCCCTTGTCGAGATCCTTGCGGACTCTTCAAAGAATTCCCTTTCCACCGCAAATTGTTTTCTTTTCTGTGAAAGTTGACAATATTGTTTTCATTGTTGTCCTCGCAACCGGTTCCGTCGTCGTCTGTGGGGACATTTCGATAGTCGCCATTCTTTTTCGTAGGATTGACTATGGCGATTCCGCTTTCCGGATGCGGCCGAATGTACCCGTTTTCCTCATTTCTGAACGGTCGCACCTCCGGTTTTCTATTCATCTCGATCTTTTCGTAACTATCACTTCTAGCGGGGGCACTCCACCGGCCTATTTTCCTCTTTTTCCTCAGTGAGCAGAAGCAAATTGCCCCAAACGAGGAGCCTATCACAAAAAGTACGGCGACTAGGACACAAATGAGTATGACTTTAGCACCCAAAGGGGCTTCAGGAGGTTTTCTAGAAACGGCTAATGTGACGCTAGCCTCGACTCGTCCCGCCTTATTCTCGGCCAAGCAGGTGTAAATACCTGCGTCTTGGACATCGGCCATCAGAATCGTCAAGTTGCTGGCGTTTTTAAGGAGATTCACCATGTACATTTTGCGACCTTGACTTGCAGGTTGGACAGTCTCACCGGTGAGGTTTGCGATTATTCTGTTTTTGACCATCCACCGCACATGCGGCTCAGGAACTCCTTCGATTAAGCAACTCATAGTCACGTTTTTGCCCTCGACGCCGTGAGCGCGGGAGTCTGGGGCCATGATTTGTGGGACGCATGCAAAATCGTCTAAGTCTATTTTGTCCCAGGTTTTTCCGCTTAATCTTTGCGGTGATTTACAAGACGGTGGTATCCCATAAGGGATATTCTCCTTAAGCATCCATGCGCGAAGCGGACGCAAGTTGCAGGAACAGTTCCACGGATTGCGAGCTAACTCCAATCCGTGCAGATTAGTCAGTCGGGTGAGGGTTTCGGGCCGGACTTCGACCAGTTTGTTGCCATCTAATTTTAGCCATTCTAGGGAAGACTCTAGGCCAGCGAACGCGCTGGGCTCAACCGAAGATATTTTGCAGTCGGACAGTTCGACTCTGACGAGCTGGGGCACTCTGATGAATGCGTCATTTCCGATCCGCTGGATGGGATTTCCGCTCAGTTTGACCTCCCTCAGCTCGGGCACGGAATCGAACGTGTGGGATGGCACCATAGTGAGGATATTGTAGCTTAAGTCTAACTCTACCAAATTGTTGAGTTTTCTGAACGCGTACCGCTCGATCACCTTCAGTCTGCACTTCGACAAGAAGACCTTCTGGAGATTAACGAGACTGGCGCTGGCGAACGCGTCGTGGGGTATGTTGCTGATGTCGTTCCCGGTCAGGTCCAGGACCTGGGTTCCGCCGTCCAGTCGGGCCGGGATGCTCGACAGGTTCGCATTAAGGCACAGCACGGACTCCTTTCCGCTCTTCCACTTGCATTCACAGAGGCGGGGGCACTCGCCCATCAGTCCATTAAGCGAGCACAGAACCACGAAGAACACCGTTGACACTGTCGGCAGCCTGCGGACTAGCAGAATAGTTGGGGCCATGGCACATTAGGCGGGTTCTCCACATTTGGTCGACGCCGCCGCCTGGAACATGCCATAACTCCCGGTGGAAAGTGCACGGCCCCAGCAGCTCACACCATTCCGTCGCCAGGCCTGGAAGAAAAAGCAGAGTCACTCAGTGTAGCTTTGTTACTAGCTATTTTTCATGGCCCCACAAAATAGAAATTTCAGATTTAAATGAGGATGGGTAATGGCCATTAAACAAAATCACAAAATAACCGAAAATAGTTCCGGTTTTTTACATCTACCCAGTGAATTCCTCTTTTTTTAGTTACTTAAACAAAATGGAACCTGAAAGAATCCCAAACAACGCATTTCTTTACACCGAAAAAAAAACGTCGTATGAAAACCATATTTTTTTCATATTAATTTTACATTTCAATAATTTTGGATTTAATAAGAAAATTATGAATTTGCTGCTTATTCCTATCAATACAATAATTTTCGTATGATTTCTATACGAAAATGAGAATTTTAATAAGAAAAATTTAAATTTAATAAGTACAAGAAATTTATTGTCTTATCAAAAAAAATTATCAAATATTTTCTTATTGTTTTGAAAAGAATACATTATGAAAGATATATGCTAACCATATCAATTTAAAATTACAATAAGAAAATTATCAACTTATTGTAAAATGTATTAATCTAATACGATAAAATGTCAATGTAATATGATGACATATAAACTTTATAATATCCGTATCACCCTACAAGTTATTTTGAAAGTGTCATCACGCGTCATCGCCACAGGCACATTTTAGCGGGTGCAATGGATGAAAGCGAAAACGAGGTATTATTATCAAGTGAAATGTGTGACGACAACAATTTGCAAAACATTATAGTGATGACAAATAGTGAAAACAGTGAGGAAGACATAGAAATGCTACAACTTTTGCTAACATGGAAGCTGCAGGATCTATATACAACATTCATTCATGCAAAATTTTGTGTTGTATATGAGTATACTCGTAATAACGCAAATTTTTTAATTTTTTTTAACGAATATATTCGTCATAAACAGTTAACAGGTTAATTTCATGTAATACCTACTTTTCTTTAAGATATACGAAGATGTATAATTTTTATATTAAATACAAAGAAAATAAAAATAATAACCGGACTTTTATTAATTAAAAACCTACTAATGTATATATACATGTTTTTGTTGATAGCAATGCAGATTAAAATGATACTGTTTTTCATATAAGATAGTATCAATGTAATATGGATTGTTATCAACATAGCTACAATTCTATAAGAATATTTTATAATACCAATACGTTTTCTTATAAAAACAATATGCTCTTATATTGTTTTTCATATAAGATAATATCAATGTAATATGGTTTGTTATCAAAACCATATGCTCTAAAAACGTGATATTTCTTCGTATCACTTTCATATTTCAACCGTATTGGATAGATTTTGTATCGGAATCTTATTAATTTTACAGCGGAAATTTCAGCATTTTTCTTTCAGTGTAGAAGATGCCCAAGTCGAAATTCATCCCCTTTGTAGGAGGCAAAAATGGTTAAGTAGGCGTACAAATTAACTCATACTATGCTCCTAAAAATGATACAAATTTCCCTTTTTTAGACTGTAAGTGCCAAGTGGGAAAAAATTGGCTCCTAATTTACAAATTCTACTTTCTGCGATATTGAGGGAAGTATCCGGTTGAAAATAGCGGCTAAATAATATGTAGATTTGAAGTAAGATTGGTAATTACATTAATTGCAGAATAAAATTAAAAATTTGTTTCAACTGGCCGGTGATTGCATACGAAGATATGTATATATGTAAGCCGTTGAGAATCATAGTGGCGTAAGTCAAGTTTTAATAGTTAATATGGTATTTAACAAGGCGGAGGAGTAAGTAAGTGATGTAATTTTAATCTTAATTCAGTTAAAATTGTTGACTTACGCCACTATGATTCTCAACGGCTCATTTGTACCGAACAGATAACCATAGCAGACCGAAAATTTTATTCGAAGCTTACGCCACACCTATGATATCTATGTATGTATATATGTAAATATGCCTTAAAATTATATATGTGTAGAATAAGCTAACACAACATCTATATTAAGCCCAACAATTCTAAAAGTTAGCTCGAAACACTACACACCTATAATAATAATAAGTCTAAAATCTTTCAAAATTCATAAAACGGGGGAATTTGGGTTTATTCTAAAGTGATTTTTTGAACACTTCGTATGGGCAATTAAATGAATCCACTGAAAATGTGTTTTATAGACTTTATTATACACATTTGAACTAAGAAAAAAAATGTTGTGTTGTACTTTAGGTTTGAAAAATGGCGACATTCAGGTATTTCCGTAAAACACCTTTTTTAATAAAAAGTTGAGTGCAGGATTCCATAAACACGGCTAGACCTAGAGCAAAAAATAAAAAATGACTTTAAAGTACGTTTTACTTGAACTATTAAAGTACGTAGGATTTCAGCGAAATATCAATCCAGAAAAACAAATACGTTTTTAAACAAAATTTTCCATTTCTTGGGGGAAAAATTTGCACACTAACTTGTTAATAACTATTTGATTTTTTTTTTCAAATTGTGCAAAACGGCTACATATTTCCGTGAATAACGTAATAACTCCTGGAATAACTCCTTTGATCGGTTAAAAATTGGCTGAGAAACCTTAAATGCAAAATTTGAAAACTTGGTTTCAAGAAAAACGCGTTTAAAATTGTTCATGTATTTTTTTCTTATATCTAATGAAAAATTTTCAATTCACCTTTAGCTCAGATTCTAAATGTTCATGTAGATAATGTTTGCTGAATTTTTTAGATGTGTTTTCTAGGGTTGAGAAAACCATACCCTGCACTAAACAATTTGGGCTCTTGTAAAAAATTCTAATCATTTAATAATTTATAACTGCAACTCTATTGAAATTCGCTAGATAATCTGGCAGCCGTTTTGCAGATCTTAATATTTAGTGAAATTTCCATGAACTTAATTCTACTTTGAAATTCTTACAAAATCAAAATTGTTTTCTGTTTTATTTATATTCTGAAAATATACACTTTAATATAAAGAATCTTCCCTATTTTCAATTATAAAAACTTTGTATAAATATATATCTCATTTTTCATTTTTTACTTATGGTATATAATTATATTGCTTTCTAAGTGGTTGTTTTTTCTTTAAATATAGTATATTATATTCGTTCATGCGTCAAATTGACGCGTGTCCGTAGAGATAGGTATATAAGAATAATGTCCGTAAACCCAATGTTAAAAAATTCGAATTAATTTTAGATTCTACAAACCAAATGGTCAGCAACTAACACATCAAGCTTGGTCTACTTTTAACTTCAAACGCGATTATCTCAGAACGAAATAATTTTAATTTGTAAAGTACCTACATAACATTGTGCACGTAAATATCGCCACACAATTTAATAAATTAATTTCTGTAATTTGTATGTCTTTACAAAATGTAAATATTGTTTTATATTATCGTTAATGCTCTTTATTTAACCACAACAATTTGTAAATTTATTTTAAAGTTCTCTCTCCTTATTACATATTTTAAATTCTAAGAAATTCACTCAAGTCTTTACTGCAGATGAAGTGTTGCAATTGACAATTTTAGTTGGCTTTATCTAATAAGAGAATAAAAGGTTCGGCCAGCACTTAGTTTAAGTTGCAACAATATCAGATGTACGACATAATTTACTTCTGGCGAAATACAAACCAGAAAAGTAAATTTTCCTAGATTTCAGAAGAATTTTACTGGTAAAACAAGTAAAAGCTTCCCTGTCTTTCTACTGTATTTACCCGAAAATCAATGAAGTAAAATAGAAATGCAGAAAGTAATTAAAATAGTACTCCTGGGATTCGCTGTTTACTCGACTTCGAACTTTATATCTAGCAAACCTATTCTAGTTGTGTTACCTAGTTTGACGCAATAGGTACTATACCCACTTCAACATTCACATGCACACAAAACGTGACAACAAAGTTGGAGTTAAAGTTTTTGAGGCTCATAGAAGAAGTCAATTTGATTTAAAAGGAATGAACGTCCGTTAAAATAGGTCTCAAATTTCGATTGCGCGGACAATTCGGTCAGCCAGTCATTCGAAAACGCTAGACTATTTAATAATGGTGTAGATTTTGACTATTACATACATTATATATTTCATGAAGTACACAACAAAACATAAATGTTAAGCGTCTTTAAGTGAAAAAAAAATGTATTCAGTTAAATATTTTACTAAAGAACAAATGAACATTTCGCTTAAAATAATAAGGAAAACTCTTAACATAACTCAAAACATCACTCAACTTAACATATCATACATTTTAAAGAATGTGAGTCACACGTTCCTAAATATACTTCACGCGCTTTTCTTAAGTTTTTTTTTTTGCTGAGTAACCGAATAGCCGACTAAATTTCTCTAACTGAAGGATATGATATTGGAAATAAATTGTCCTCAAAAATATAAAGAAAACTTAAAATAAAGGCTTTCAATGTTGTTTCTCTTAATTTAATAGAGCAACGCACTTTCGTCTTTGTTTTATTAACTACCTACTGAAGAAATAACATTATATGTATATAATTAAAGACAATATAACATTTTAATTCGATAAGCAACGATTAAAATTAGGAACTTATAATTATTTTAACTAGCTAATCAGACGTTGGAATCAGGAGCTTATAATTACTAAAATTACTTAAACTGGATAATCAGCATTTAGACCGCATTTACACTGTCATGGGCACGAATCAATTTAATTCGCGTGAAGTCACAACTTATGGAAGGAACGAGCGAGATGCAGGGGGCGAGGAATTCATGAGCCAAATAGTTTCTGAGGCTGCTTGATGGATGTTCGTGAGCGAAAATTGAATCGGGGAGGTTCAGAGAAATTTGTAAACAATGTTCATGTCATTTCGCATTTGGGCTGAGCCCGAACGTCAGTGAGGAACATCGAAAAAATTTCGATTTACACGATTTTTTAATTTTATTAATTTACGTGTGCATTGCATATTATCTTTTTTCAGTGATACGCATTTAAATTGATTTCATTTTGACTCATTATCTTGTTAGCATCATTATTGAGCTAAAAGAAAAAATTTATGTTGCGAAAAAGACAAACATCATTGTAACAGAATTAATTATCAATATTTGCATATTTATTTTCAAATGTTTGTACCTACACATGCTATTAGTGTATGCATTTAATCATTAATGTGACACCATCCAGTGAAAAGTAAATTCGAAAGCGCAAACTTTTTCTTTACTAAAATATAAAACCTTGCAAAGGAACTTCTAGAATTACATGCTGTTTGTTTTTTTTAAAAATAATTTTGCTTTTCGTTACCATTTTCGTACATTAAAATGTAAACAGTGAGAAATGTCTAAGCATGCATTCGCCTTCGTCTTTGAAGGAAAGAGCTTCTTTTAGCTTCGAAGTTGACACACAACTAAATAAGTAATAAGTATCTACTTGCTCAATGCAAATAAAATTTATGTTCCCTGATTTGTAATTGATTTCAAGTTTTTTAGTTTTATTGCAATTCAATATTCATTATTAATAAACATGTTTATTGACATTATTTATTTTTGGGCGCTATTTTGTGATCAATTTCAATCAAATCTAATAGAGTTTGGTTCAAGAGACTATACCGAATTCTTCTTTTTACTATACAAAGATATTTTTTCTATTAGAAACTCAGGCAAAAAAATTACAAAAATATTATTTTCTTTTTCTTTTCGCATTTAGTAACATGCAGCCAATTTTAATAGACAAAAGCAAAAAATGTAAGATAGATTTCATTAAACTTTCGATAAAAGGCCCTTTAAATACACAAATTAAATTCACATAATAATTTCTGAGATGCACAGATTTTGTTTTATAATGTTGGGCTAGAGCTCATAAATATAGACTCACAGGTAGAAAAATTTTGTTTGTAAAAAATGTTAAGTTGAACAATTACAGAGATATGTATTTGAGTAGGAAAGACCGGAACTAAATATTAAAAAGTTAAGTAATTATTTAAAGGCGGAAAGTACTTAAGATACCATGATCACCAAATTTATTTGGCTGATAATTAAATTCAGTAAAATAAATCCCGGTTATATGAAGGAAATTGGAATATTGTTTTCAACGTTTGCTTTTGGTGTATTTTGATTATAAAGGTTTAATCTTTAGAATACTTTGTGCAAAGAACGAAATTACTTTTAGAAACAATCTATATCCGACTACTATGTAAAATAAATACATAAATAAGTAAAAACAATAATATTAAGAATAACCAAAACAATAGGTAGTTATACCGATACAGATAAATAAAATATTTGATTTTTTTAATTTCGGATATGAATCATTTACCAGAATTTTGAATGATCATTATATTTATTTAATATTTTTTAATAAAAATGTGTAAACAAACATTCAAAGTATGTGAAATAGTATAAGTATCCTTCTAGAAATCTTATAATAATTATTTAAACAAAAACAACAAAATTGTAAAGAATTGGAACATTCCTTAAACGTTTCATCAAAATTCATGAGCAGACTCAAACTTAGTTTATAAAGCTAGTCACAGAATTATGTTTTTTTATGTTAATTAACTATTTTAGGGGAAAGTTCGAAAAAAGTGTTTAAAAATCCAAGTCATTATTTAGCCGTCGCGCTTTCGTTTTTAAATCTTCATAGATTTTAGAATTGTCAAAACTTTTTTAAAATTGTTGTGCGGAAATTATTCATAAAAAGAGAAGAAATTAGTACCTACTTTTTAAATCAAAAATGAATTTTAAAAATGTTCGAAATTTTGCACGAATAAAAACCATGGCAATTTCGTGTACCTACTTTTCCAAAAATTGTAGCTCGTCAACTGCTTAAGGTAAAATTTAATATAAAATTTTCTACTGTTTAAATACATTATGTACATGTATGGAAAAACACGGCTCACACCTTTTCATATAAATTTAAATTCACCAGCGAGACTGCACGAACATTCATTTTAATTACTATTTACAAAAATTACGTTCAAGTGTGCGTAATTATTTTATTCTTGAAATGTTCCAGCTACACGTTGGGAAATTATGTTTTGCTAAAAAGAGCATTGCATAAACATTTACACTTACTTTTATTAAACGTCTACAAAAGACGCCAGCTCCCCCCGATGAGGGACCTCCGCGCTGGGCAAAGTCTGCACGCCCGCCGAGGGTGGCGCCGAGTTCATTAATCAAACGCCGCCGGGACGATTTAAATGGTATTAGGGCGACTTTTCGGGACGGACAAGTCAATCATCTCCACAAAAACATCGCCAGTCACGAGTCACGAATACGCCGCCGCGGGCGACGTCGTGCAAATATTGTCGCTGTCATGTCCCCGCGCCCGCCCCTCCCCGCCCCGCCCCCCAGACCGACACTTTTCCAAGAAACCTCGGCCTCGCGCTTTCCCACGCCACCCACGCCCGCCTCTTTTTCTATCACGGCGCATTCCGCGAGTCGCGAGATGGATTATGTTTTAAGGATTTAATTTGTGTACACGGAGCGGGGGGCCCCACCGGCCGCCACTGGGCGCGCAACGAGAAAAAAGCGAGGGGCCACCGGAGCACATTAGTCAGGCACGGGCGGCGCAAGGAGGGCACCCGTGAAAAGGGGCACAGTTGCAGCATGTGCGGGGGTGGCGGCGCAGTAAATTGTGAAGTTGTGGCCGAGAATATTTCATACTAATGTCCCCCTGGCGTTGTTATAACTCAACATATCTTGCCCTGGTTCGGGCCCCGTTTTGAGTTATGGGCCGTTCGCACGAAACTTAACCCTATCACGAGAGCTCACTGGGCTAGGCGGACACTTAAAGTTCATAAATAAAGAAAACATGACGCAGTCATAAATAGCCCCTGCCTTCCGAGGGCCCTTCAAAAGGCCCCGGCGAACGAGCGGAACGACGAAAGTTTCCAGGTGCCGCCACCTGCGAGCAGCGCCGTTAATTGAGACTTCTTGGCGGAGGTGAAAGACTACCGGCCTTTTCTAAGTAGAACAGGAAAACTCAAACTTTCATATCCTTGAAAAGTTTGAGACGATGGCCTCAGGTGATCACGAGCGCTGCACACGGCCCACCACCGTCGCGGCTCTTTTCGATTTATAGGCGTTTCATCGGCGTTATTTTAAATATTCATGAGACAAACTTACTTAGGAAAAAAAAACTTTGTTAAAACTACTAGTTTTCAGGTTATTTCAACAATTTTTTATATTGATTTTTACCTAACATAATTTCTGGTAACGTTCATCAAAAAATTTAAGTTAAAATAGTATTTTTAAAATAACTATGTTTGTCAAATAACTATGTTGTCAAATTAATTATTTAAATCTACAATTGAGAAGTGTTTGTTCAAAAGAAGCCATTTGATCAAGCGCAAACACGAGTAAAATAAAAAACAAAAAATTTGTTTTTTGGTTTTTTGGATGAATTACAGATAAAGCACCTCTTAAGAGTTACCTTATCCATAACTTTGTTAAATTCTAAAATTATTCTTAATTGATGATTGAAACAAAAATAATTTGAGAAATAAGAATTTTCCCTGATGGACATTTAGAAGTTATTTTTGAATGATTGGGGAAAAAATTAATTCATTATTGTAATTAAAAAGAGGTCGTGTTTAGTAATATTGCTTTCAATTGAGCTAATGAAAGTAATTTTGTTTAAAATACTGCTTTTTGTATTTTCTGTGGAATATTTGATCTCTTCTGTGATGGTTAGGTATATACAATTGAAAATCTCCGTTTTTTCAATCAATTTAGGTGAATGATCTCTATTTATATTTTTTTAGTAACCAACAGGTCTATTTATAAATTAATAAAAACATCATTAAAATTTGAGCTCATTTTAACTTATTTTATTTACATTGACTGTTTTTTGTTTGACCCATTTACACTTTTGTTCCTTTAACCTTTTTTTTTACTAATGCCACTTCTAATCTAAGATCGTACATAAATCTTACCTTTGATCAAAAATACCTAGCGTCTTACTAATATTATTATTGTCCCCTATTGGCTTTGAATAATTTTTCGTCAAAAATTAGGAGATTTAGAGAAATTTCATATCGAAGAAGAAGGTTTGATTTCTGAACGTTTTTATGTGTGTCAACTGATACTAAATTTTAATTTTATTTATGTACAACATATCCCAAACCTAATTGATATAAATACTAATCAAAAGGGCGCTGTTTACATGGAAATTCCAAAATGTCTGATTATTGAAAAAAAAACACCCCTGAAAATATAAATAGTGACCACTAAACGTTTTTTGTCGGTTTTTCTAAAGCTTGCTTATGGTGGTATGACTTATTTTGAACAGACATGCATAAATTAGAAGCTACTTAGTTTTCTTGTTATTTAAACAGGAATTCATTGTGGTTTTCACAATTTATTTTCTTATTTAAACAAGATTTCCATTCAAATCCAAAATATAAGGGCAAACAATTTAACAACGTTTCCAAGATAAAATATTTAGTATTTGTCATGTTAATTATACAAAACTTGGGTTTGTTTCAATAATATACATATTATTTTGACGTGGTACTGTTTAACACAAACCGTTCGACATCTTCAAATTAAACGGAAATCAAGAACTACGCAATTAACCACAATGACTTGTTAAATTTACAAGGGAAATGTTTTTCAATGTATGCACAATAACCTATGGACATACATTATGAAAGTTTCTTTTATTAGTTATAGAGTTCACGAAAAGAGCAAACAAGTTTTGAATATTTGGGTAAGAAAATAGACAATTAATTTTCGGGGGTCTGGATTTACCCGACATAAAAATTCTTATGCAAACAAAACAAGAAATTATGGTAGCTAAATTATTAGTATTAGGTAAATAATTACATTCATTTCATAAAAATAATAACTATTGCAGCCTATCTCAATGAGTATAATATCTAAATTTATGTTAGACGTTTCAGATATCAAAAATGCCTCCATCCAAATATTTACATTTATACAAGGATGAATAAATAAGTAAGTACCTACTCGTGTTTGAACACAGTTCAGGGAAATTGGCAATATCAAAATTTCAAATTGATTTATAGTTATAGGTTACATAGTTTTGATTTGACATCGATTTGTATTATACGTGTTCGGTGTTTTTCGATATAATGGAAAAAGAGATATATCGATCCAAAATTCGCTTTTTGTTTTTGGATGGGAAAACGTGCGAAGAAATAAAAGCGAAGTTGGATGCTGTCTATGGGGACCCTTCACCATCTATGACAACTGTGACATATTGGTTCAACGAATTTAAGCGTGGCTGTACTTCTTGCTTTTGATGAAGAGCGTGGTTACTGAGAAAAATGTTGAAAAAGTCCACGAAATGATTCTCGCCGATTCCCGCACACGTGTCTTATGGAACGACAATCACCATATTTTACATGATAAATTTAGAATGAGATGGCTGTCGGCCCGATGGGTCCCGCAATTGAATAACAAGTGGATAAGGCAATGTTTGGACCTCTTTAAGCAAAATCCGAAGAACTTTTTGCTGCTGATGAAATCTGGCTCTGTCACTATTCACCAGAGACCAAGCAGCACTCAAGACAATGAACTTTTTAAGGCGAATTTGCTCCGAAGAAGGTAAATACAGTCCCATCGGCAGGAAAGGTCATGGCCAGGATTTTTGGAGAAAGAAAGCACAATCACGTGTCAGTACAACAGTGAATTATTGTACAAACATGACCATCTGGCAAAGAAAAAAGTGTTTTTCCATCACGACAACGCATCAGCCCGCACATCCGGAATTGTCCAACAAAAAAATCAGATTAAACGAGAAGGTCATTGCCGAGGCTAAAACTTAGTTTGATAAATTGCATTTTTTGGAGGGCTTACAGAAATGGCTGGGTCGCTGGGAAAAATATATCGTCAAAAGGAGATTATGTTAAAAAATTAATGTGAAAAACTTACTTCTTCACTCCTAACACATATACTTATTAATATTATTAATCCGTTATAATCACTGGGGGTCCAGGAAACCTCAAGGAAAGTATAGGGCTCCGTAGCTCAGAACGTATATTTTAAATTTGCTTTTGTGCTACCATCTGTTGTTACCAAATGACACCCTTGTAGAGATTTAACGGTCAAACGGTTCGACATAATTTCAGTTAGCCTATGGATATTGATTTGAACAAAAAATTTTATTTTTTGGGGTCCAAAATACCCCGTTCAATTTTTAGGTTTGAAAAGTAAGCAATAATTTAATTTTTTTAATGAAATAATCGTGATACAGTAGTGTAGCTTAGAGTAGTGATACTAAAACAGCTACATATGAGCAATTTTTTTTAGTATAAACAAAATATTCCAATTTTTTATATTCTTATTTATTGTGCTTCTTATATTTTCCAGTGGTTATTAATAAAATTGTATTTTTCAAAATAATAAAGAGTTTCTATATCCTATATAAACTTATTCTCAAAAATGTGTCACTTCAATCTGTAGAATACCTAAATATACCTACTTTTGACAGTACTAGTAATAACACTTATTTTTTACGAAAGTACCCTACGTGAGTAACATATCTCTAAATTTTCAAACAAAAAAAAAATTTTTTTTGCGTATAATTAAAACTAAAGTTTAAAAAAAAAATAACTAGAAGAGACTTTTAAATATGTTTTCAGTTTAATTGTTGCTACAAAATTTTATAAAATGAGTGAATGAATGTGACTGTTGTGTAATTTAGAGGGGTTAAAATTAAAACGCATCTTATGAACATGATATTTGCCGTATTTGATCAAACTTTGCCTGTACACACATATGTACATATATATATTGACCCAATATCTCGGCTAAGTTCGTAAATTTGCTGTTTTTAAGTCTCATTTTACTGGATTATTGTATAAGATTACTTAAATGATAATCAATTTATATTTTAGTTCTTAGAGGTGTTTCAAAAAAAGTTTTCATTTTAGTGTGATATTTTCCAAAATTTGTAAAAAAAAATTTTTTTTTTCAAAAATTAGTTTTGGTATCAAGATTTAAATATGTATATGTAAAAGTTCCATAAGTAGAAGTAGATATTCGAGTTATTATTCGTGTTATACATTTGAAGCGAAATAAGAGTATTCGGCGGCAAAGCAATCTACATACATTGTAAATAACGTAAGCATATAACGATTGATATGGTTTTACTTATTCAAAAGGCAGCGGAAAGGCATTTCAGTAAAATCTTCACATGAAATGATTATTTTATTTAACCCCTATTAGCCCCTTGTGACAGTTCTGTTACAAACCATTTTAGTGCTCACAAAATTCAAAACAAACACTTAAATCCATTTTAAACTCTTTACAGTGCAGGTACGAACCGTTCTCTGCAACTTTATTACACATTTTCTTAAAAATTTGTGATTTTGACTTAATTTATTTGAATTTTATTCACCGTGAAACTGCTAAAGAAGGCTGTGTATAAATTGTGAAAATGGAATAAATTAAAAATCAATATTTCTTCATGTTATCTAGTACATATTTTTATGTAAACCCACAGATCTATTCAATGTTTTAAATAAAATCTTTGTAGTTTCGCAAAAATTTTTAGAAGTTTTCGCATAGAAAGTTAATTATTTATTATAGCTATCATGCTACCTTTCTCTTTCTTGTACTGTTTCTTATAGTATTTATTACTAAAATTTTGAAAATCTAAATCATACGTGTTTTATTATTTTTGGAAACCTATCGAAACCGCTGATATTTAGAAATTTTTAGAACTTGGGGTACAAGGAGTTCAAAAAATTTGTATTTAGCTCCCTATATGAATTTTAAAAGTTTAGATAAAACTTTGTGAAAAGATTAAATTTATTTGCGTTTGAGGTAAAAATATTTGTGAAAAGGTTAAATATATTTGCCTTTGGTTAAATCTACAGGTGAATGGTTTTACTATTTTTGTGAAGTGGTTAGATCCATTTGCTCATGGATTAAATATATTTGCGTTTAGATCAAATGTATTTGCGAATGTATTAAATATATTTGTGTTTAGTTTCATATCATTTGCGAATGTGCGTCAATTTGCGAATGCTATAATACTGTATTTAAGGTTTTTTAGAAACTAATTCCTAAACTTTACTCTGTTTTCACTCATGGTCATATTAGGAAAACCCCTTAATTTCATTATGTATTATACATTTGTATTTATGTTTTAGAAGAAACGGAAAAATCACGCCCTTTGCTTCTTTAACAAAAGATGAGTCATATGTATAGCCGAAAAATGTGATCTCACAAAACGAATGATGAGTTTGGGTTCACATTCTTTGCCAAAACTCGGGACCATCCCGGTCGTTTTTTTGTCGGGGCTATCCCAGCTCCAGAAAATCCCAGCGGCTTCGAGTCACACCTTCCCGGCTAATTCAATCCCCAGTCAGCCCGAATTACAATAGCCGCATGCGTCACGTCGGTTTAATAAAATTTTCTGCTCGGGATGGGAAGTGCTTCTGCCGGGCAAAGATTCCGGGGTCCACCCGGGTCCTGCGGAGCAGAAGGGAAAGTGCAAAGCTCCAGAAGGCCTCGGCTCTTAATGGTGGCAAGTTTTATGTAAATCGGATCACTTCTGGGAAACCGATTTTATCCTCAATATGACTGCGACATTGTCAATCCCGAAGACTATGAAAAGCATTCGTACCTGGGCCGGGGCGCAGGGTCCCTGGTCCGGTCAATTCCACTGCAGGAGGACAGACAGGCGGTGAGTCGGAGAATCGCACAGACGAAATACGGAATGGATTCTTCACTTTAGCAGGACCCTCATCAAAAAACGAGTTCCGGAAACCTATTCCAATTTTATGGATAAGGATGGAATTTGATTGACAGCGGACAGCGGGGGAGCCGCCCCCCCAGTCCCTTGCGGATTGGCACAGCCTCGAGCTGGAAGTCAGTCAGCCCCAGGCCGCCATTGCTCAGCTAATAATAAGGATTAACCCAATTCAGATTTCGGCTATGAACGGAGACATTCTAGATATCGATAAATCACGTCCACTACAACGGGGAATTTTATAAGGCGGGGTCTGTGCGGAATTATTGACGAACTCGAGCGGAGTGGTTGATGCGCCCTTACCTTTAGGCTCTACCTTCCTTGTAACAACCCGTGCCAGAGTCCTGATTTTGCTTGGACTTGGGGTGAAGAACCCGGTTTCAACTCCCCTTCAGGTAAATTTTAATTTCTCATTACCATTAAAAGTCCTGTCGTGGATGCTTTGTGCTACTTGAAATGAAAACTTCTTAATTAGCACTAATTATCATATTTGAAAAACACCAAGTTTACTTGAAAACTAAGACGGCGGTTAGTGACACTGATTAACAAGGTTATTGTCACTATTTTGATAGCATATTTTAAGTAGATTGTACGGAATTGAAAACGGTACTTACTGTAAAGACAATTAAAAAATAAAGCAAACTACATTTTAAAAGTGCTAAATAACTAAAATAAAACTTAATTCTTAACTTACCTACTTGGACCAAGTATTTGATGAGTAGATTTAACTCAGAATCACAAATCTTTTCACAAGATATTTTATCTTTGGTGGAAAAAGTCAAAGGTATATTTGTTTAAATGTAAATTATCTTCCTGTTTTATGGAAGTAGTTTATGTAGTTTCACAGTTTTAATTTTAATTTTTAATTTCTTTACTTGTCTTTTTACTAGAAACTTAACGTTCTAGAAAAGTTAAGTTTCCAGATTGCCATTTTAAAAATTATTAAAATAAAACTTAAACAAATTACATACATTGTCCTTATAATGTGGCTCAAATGAAAGCGTGAACTTTAAGGCTATTATATTAAACGTATTTATATTATTTTAAAGTGAAAATCAGTGTTACTTTTTACGGCTTTCTCAAAAACGATATTTTATACTTTAAAACCATATTTTTCTCAATAGCATGACCTAAGTGAAACTATTTACCTACTTCATTCGATATCTTCGGAAAAAGAGACTCAAAATTAAATTTATGAATTATTATAAATTCCATCCCAGCATTGCTCGAAGATTATTCTACTAATGCAATTCATATGTTATATATAAATATAGTATTTACATAATTGTCATAATGAAATTATTTATTGTTATCATATCTTTGACTGATGGATACTTTTCTAAAAGTCATTGTTTAAAATATCTATTAATTTCGCGAAATGATGCGGATAAATGTACCAAGTATCAGAAGTAATACTATCTCAATAGCTAGATTATGCTGATTGGGGCATGTAACCCCTGCTTTAGTGTCTATGTATACGTTTATAATTGGATTTAATTTATTTTACGCTTTGCTTAGTTCTGATTTATAAAAAAATTTAAGTTATTACTATTTGTCATTGATTGAACTATAGCTATACTACATATGTAAAATTCATCACTCAGATCGTAACCACGTCGCTAAAATTATACAAAATTAAAAATTGTAGTACCAATTCGTACCTTAATCTACTGTAGCGACATCATCAGGCAAAATACCTTAAATACTACCTTGATTTTTTTACAACTTTAACTTGTTCATTTTTATATTGAAATAGGTGAAGAAAGGCTATCGAGATAGGCGTTGTTTGCGACATTAAAAATTATTCGTTTTTAAAAGAAAAATTAATACGCATAGAACATAAAAAAAATCAATACAAATTTCAATTGAAAATAATTTTATTAAAAAAAAGTGGTGTCAAAAATAAATATCGACATTCAAAATTAAAGAAATAAAAATAAAAATATGGAATACTAATCTTTCCATTCTTTTTACCTTCCATACTGCAATAGGTATTTTAATTTTTCTTTCTGCACTCTAATATACCTATTTAGAGATTTGTTCTGCTCCTAGTCTCCAAATACAGATAGAAAAGTCATTGCAAATTTGGCAATAACATACATATATGAATTTTCTATTTTGCAATACAAAATGGAATCATAATGATTTTCCATAATTCAAATATAATAACCTCCTTACAAATCTACTACATACTAAAATCTATATCGAAAATAAATTATTACTTAAAAAAAAGGGCAGGTATAAAATAAAGTGAACATACACAATTTCCCCATACAAAACGTCTTAACCTTTAGTATTATAGAATTAGTAAAATAAAAACCCTGAATGACTATTAGGTGGAAATAGCAGATACTCCTCAATTGATGTTGAGCGAAACTAATGCTGATTAAAATCTCAGTATACATATAATTTTTGCTAATTTTCACCGCTTGCCGCGCTTATTCTCAAAGGAAACTTCGCGTATCCCTGGAGCTGCGGTATGATGAATGGCACATAATCCTAGGTGTTTAATGTAAAATCTTGGAAAATGCGAAGATCTGTTTGAGAATGAATGATATTTTACGCTATGTGTAGTTGGCAGAAGTATAAACACCCGCTCCTCAAAATTTGTAAGAAAAACATAAGCTATATGCTGTAATTCAGAGCTCATAAATAGCACAGCGACCTGCAGCAGCGTCTAGTGTTTGTCGACGTTTATCTGACACCTATAATAAATCTTCTACATACAAAGTGAAGAAAATCTGCGGGAATGTGCAAAAAATATGAAAACAGGACGGCGCCACATGTCTCACAGATCAAAGCAACCTTGAAAACCTTTAAAATTGATTCGGTGCTGAAAAGCTAAGCGCTCTCTAAAGGTGAAGACACACGGGACACACAAAAAGGATGAGCGACGTGTGCGAGTACCGATGAGACCTTTCCAAACCTTCCGAAACCTTAAAGGAATCAGAAGAAATTCCATTGCGATGGCATCTACACCTCAGAGAGATGTTGAACCGAGTTGGCTCCAGAGCTGTCGAGTGTTGGCCGTCTACCCTTCCATAATTTATAAGCACACGTGCCCGGCACGAGGGAGGCGTCCTTGTCCTTTTTTGAGTCCCAGTCCAGGATCCCTTTCGTTACGCCGCTTTTATGAATGCATAAAGACCGGTGGAGTGGACAGAGGAAATTCTGCAGGCATATAATCATATTGCACCGGGTGGCCGGGCAACTGGGCGGGTCCTTGGACACATCTGAGAAAAATTCCTAAGTTCCGAAAGGCGAGTAAAATTATTCAGAAAAATTAGGTGAGAACGAGGGGAATGGCCGGGAGCTAAAAAAAGGGACACTCAAACGAATTCGAAAGGTACTCAAGTGAAGGAGTCCCGCTTGACAGCTCCGGGTAGCACGTCCTGCAGATAAAAATAGAAGAAAAAAAATTTCACAAATGGGACAATCCCCCACAAATGAAGTTGACGCTAGAGGATTTCCTTAAAATTCAAACAACTTCCCAAATCCCACCATGTTGCACCCAATTCTATGTAGGATCGCACATACACACCCTGTATTAGTATAGTACGTCCCCTAGGGTTTCTTTATCCATTTGTCTCCGCCGGAATGGATTCAGTTATATATACTAAGTCGGAAAAAATCAGGACAAGTTGATTTATTCCCACGAAAAGAATATAAAAACAAAACAATAAAATGGAACGTCCCGAATGAGCAGAGCATCCCGGGGGCGGAGTCCCTGCCCGCGCCCGGATATGTCACCTTAATCAGAGGGCCACCTTTGCCCGGCGATCCGGGATTCTTAGGTCCTTTTACGTAACGAACGGATCCGATGGCGATGGCGTGTTCACGGACGTCCAAGGTGTAGGACACGGCGCGACGGCGACGGCGACGGCGACGGCAGCGGCGGCAGGACAATTGCGAACCGGTCGCCGGGAAAAATCACCCCAGAGACTGGGACCCGGTCCCCGGACCCTGGGTTCGGGACCGGGACCGGGCAGCCACCGTGTCCCACACGTCCGACGGAGCTTTTTCGTCCTTGCCACGACAAATTGAATGTTAAGCTCTTAAGCCTGACGTAGTACGGATAAACACATTGTTGACACAAGATTTGAGCTGGAAAGTGCCGATGAATTTTTCTTCTTGTCCAGCGGGTCGTTTGCGGCGGGTTCGCTGCTCGGGAACAGCGCCGTCAGCCGCCAGCCGCCAGCCGCTAGCCGCCTTCGCCCGAGGGAACGGCGGCACTTTATGCACCACTGCTCCCGTCCAGACGGGCGATTTTAATTTCCGAATCGGTCGATGCATACGCTTTCGGTTTCGGACTAACATGATCTAGAAATCTAGAATGGTGTCGGTGGATTCCACTTCTGAGGAGCGCACTCGATGTGGCTTACCCCAGACTATTTCACGAAATAGCCCAATATACGCCAATCCCGTCGATTCCTCAGGGAAAAAAACTACGCCAATATATCAAAAAGTAACTTACAAGCAAAGATTCCCAAACCAAAATCTCCGATTTCGATGAAACTTGGCAAAAAAGTTACCCTCAATAAGAAATTTAATAAACCGTTTTCAAACTTTTTTATCATGTATTATATTTTGTGTGTTATAATAATTATATCTAAATATTTCAATATTGTGAATATGATTTTCTTGAAGAAGGATAGCTATAAATTATACACTTCTTTTGGAGTTAATCGCTATAAATCCTTTGCAAGACTACTGAATTTCTAGAAAAACAATACATAGAACTTAATTTTATTTGGGAACAAGGGAATTAGAAAGATGGATGAAAATTTGTAAATAAGATCCAAATATCGACATTGCCGTTTTCTTAAGATAACTCAAAAACTAAATAGGTTCTTTTCAGAAAGTTAAGTTATTATATGTATTTCATTGGTAAAGGACAGAAACCGAAAATAGCTGTTATTTTTCAATTTTTAAATTAAAAGCTGAAAGAAATTTTCATAATAGAATAAAATAGGGAAGACGGGGACAAGATGAGAAACTTAAGATAAAACTCGTCATACAAAAAACACTAAATTCCATTAGAAAATCTTTTACTCATATAGGTACATATGTTCTTCTTTTATAATTCGAACTTGTTTCGGACTAAATCATATAAATTTTTGAGAAATAATTATGATTCATATATTTGTTGGGTTTGCCAACTCCCAAATGTGACTGATTTATATGATTTTATATTAAAAAGTGGTTAGTGATATATCGTGAGTAATTTCATGATTGACAATATACATAGTTACATATAATCAGTGATTTATTAGCAAAAATTAGTGTATTATGAATTAGTGTTTTGTTTTTAATAAAATATCAGTTATTTCACTAATACGTGTTAATAATATCATCCCATTATGCCTAGTTTTGAGAGAAACCAAGCATTTTTAATCTAAAACATAAAAGTGCCAAAAATCGAGTGTGAGACCAAAGATTTATGTAGCTACAACGGGCTTATGACATAAATAATACAATTGCTTGGTTACTCAGCTCTGTGCACATCGATATTAAGCACAATAAACTCATAAAAATTAAAGAAAATTCAATTTTTAACTGCTGCGAAGCCACAACAGATAACGACAGACCCATGTGAGGTGACTGAAGTTCACGTGAATGGCGCTGCTTTCAGACTCGTCTTGCCCTCACATCAAAATGTTGTACGCGATTCCTTTTTTCGAGTTCTGTTAAGTTCTTCAGTATTAACAGATTTTATTGAAAAACTATAATTATAAACCGATTTTAATTCGAAGACAAAATAATAATTTATTTAAAACCTCATTGGCTTTTTATAAAATTACTACGATTCAAATTCTTCTAGTTTTGATTGAAATTTATGAATTATCCTAAACTATTTTTTCAACTACAATTACAATTGTCCATAACGGAATTAATAACTTAGCAGCGGAAAAATAGAATATTTTGATCGTTGATTTTTTAAAATTTATTTTTTCTATTAAAAAGCAAACCCTTTTCGTAATGAAAAAACAATTATAATCTCGACTCTCGAGGAATTGTGAATTTTTAATCTAGGTTCTATTACTGTCTTATTTTTCACTCTTCTCGATATAATCAGTATATTCAATATTTACGTAAAATCGCAAAATTAGGTAGTACTTATTTTTTAAAAGGTTTGAAACATCTTTGCAATCTTTTATATGAAAGATATATAACTTATATGAAAGGTGTATTACCTACTTATCTTATCACTTAAAAATGAATCACTGTAAGTGTCAATTACAATATATCGTAAAATCTAACTAACTAACTTCAAACTTTAAATGAGAACCCAATACTTTTAGTAGGTACTTATTGAGTGTCCCAGCCTCAGTTAAATATAAATGCATATACAATACATATATCAGGCTCCCTTTCTTCTTAAACCCCTTAGGGGCAACCGAAAATAGCTTAGGGCATTAGTTTCATTAGCCATACTATCATGAATTTCATAAATTTGAAAATTACATGGAATTATCGACCCCGAAATAATTTAAGATTCTAGCAGAAAACACCGTCCTTTGTATTCAGTTGATATTGTTCATCATAATAAACATTTTCCATTTGATTTCGTTAGAAAAGATCGTTTTTTTCATGTAGAACAATTAAATTCACGCTTTACATCAGAGTAGATGAACAAATTTTTGTTTCATAGATAAATTCATTGTTTCCCGTCGATAATTCTAAAAATTTATTTTTTTTGTGTAGCTCAATTTCATAGAGTTAAAATTAATGTATACATTACACTTTCTATTTTAAAATGGAAGAGTAAAATAAAACGGAAAAAGTATTGATAATTCTCGACACTTGCACTCTACTAATCTAGTTTGTGGGAATTAATTGAAATATTTAGAACCTTCCCAGAGTATTATACCAAATATTCAATGGGCTAAAAATAATGGAAAACGTGTTGATCCCTTTCGAGTAGGGATTTATTTTGGAAAGGGTGTGACTTACAAGAAAACCATCTGAACCCTCAGATTTTTTTCTTTTAATATGCTGTTCTCCATCAAAATTTAAGAAACACTTGAATAGTTTTTTGTATTTTGGCGAATAAACGTTTCAAAGTGGTAAAATCACCCACCAAAGTTCATATCTTAATAGAGCAGTGTTTGCGTTTCAGATATGTACGGCAGAGATATTTGAATGATTCAAACTGCAAAATAATATTCATGCTGAACAAAAGGTATACAAAAGTAACAGAAGCTGTTGTTGGGTATAGAGCAAAATTTTATTTAGAAATAAGATTTTGTGTCAAAGGAATAACTGAAGCATTTTTCTTTCACATATCTTAACACTTCTAAATTTATATGTATATCTGGAAACTAAAAGCCTTGGGGTAGTCTTATAACACTATTTTTCCTTTATTCATTTGAACGCTTCCAAGAGTCTTATTTTCATTTAAAATGTTAAGATGTGAAAAAGGAAAATGTTCGGTTGTTTCTGCGACGCATTGTGGAAAGTTTTATACCTATGGACGGTTTTACCTGTGGAAACCATTGATAACTTAAATATAAAAACCAAGACGCAACGAATTGAAAGTATCCGTTAAAAAAGACAGCAAGTCAGTGTTGCCACATATCAAAATACTTAACAGATACGTTCAATTCGTTGCGTTCTGGTTTTTATTTTTTAAGTTACCAACGGTGTCCACAGGTAAAACCGTCCATAGGTATAAAACTTTCCCCTAATAATTTTATTTCTATACAACGAACAATGTTATTTTCTGATACTGAAAAAACATTTTTCTTTTGTAAATTTCAGTGCAGTTTTTTAAAGTTCTTCGTAAACAAATTTTCTGTATATATAATTGTGTTTGATTATTAATTTTATATTTTTATTTTTAGCTATGTACATTTTATACCAATTTTGCAAATTTTATGTTGCAAATATCGAACTTGTTAGTCATGTTTATTAAAACTGATAAGTGCATTATGTATTTAGTTCAACCGATAGGTATCGTCGCATGCATGTGTATGAAAAAATATTAGCTTATGTCGATAATGGGAAATGGTTTAAGATCGATTCGAAAGATTTTTAGCCATGGGTTTAGTTTGAAGTCGCATAGTATCTACTCGTCAAAGTCTTTCATTTGATACTCATATCGAGGAGGTTGTGAAGAAAAAAGGAGTCCGCCATATTGGGCTGTTCGCATATTATTCTACTCGTTACACCTTTTCATTTGATACCCATACACTGAGAAAAGAGTTTGTTTGCAGCAAACAAATTCATGTTTGAATATGGCGAAATAAATATGTATTTGGTTACTGGAAATAAGCCACATTTATCTCAATTATAAGCGCTGTCGAGTTAAATACGCCTATGATTATGATAAAAGGAGCTTGTTTTAAATAACGAAATATTTATTTCGCCATATTTAAACATGAATTTGTTTACTGCAAACAAACTCTTTTCTCAGTGTATCAAGGGTTTGTGAAGAAGAAAAAAAAAGCACGAAGCACGCTCGTTGTAATTCGAAACGCTCGTTGTAGCCCGAAAACAACAACCAAGAGTCAGACGCGTGGTTATATTGAAGCTGCAGTACCCAAACAAATCACAATTTTTCAGATATTGATCGCTAAGCCGAATCATAAAATGGCTATGAATTAAAAAAGAGAGAAATTGGTTAAAAACTAATAATCATTAGATACTGTATATGTATTTTGTAGAAGATTATATAGCGACAATTTTCATTAAATATGTTATTTTGAAATTTTCCCTATTTTCAAGGATTTTACAATGCTCGAAGATCATAGAAGGCAAAAATCAGTTTTAGTTCGAAAATTTCTTTTATTTTTCATTGTTATTATACTTACATTTATTTAAATATTTTCAAAATGACAACCGATTGTGTATCCGACGACTCCGGACGGAAAAGTAAAATTTTGTTCTACACAAAATGGAACATCTAAAATATTATTATTTATTGGACTATGTATTATTATATTGTATATTAAAAGCGTTTATCCACCCAAACTAAAAATGCGTTCGTCTTAGATTTGCCTAAAACATATAATAATATATGTAATAAAATAAAAAGGAGAAAAATTGGGATTATTTTATGGAATTTTTAAAAGTATTTAAATTAGTCGCTAGTTGACCTCTAATTTCAGTTTCGTATGAAATTAATTAAGTAATTGATTATATTAATTGAAATTGAAATTTACTTTTACTAGGGAAGGTATTATACAATGAAGCATGGTGTAATTAAAACCGATGCCTGCAGTTTCATTTTGATAAAATGATATTAGATAAATGTAGAAGTGATGGCAAATTCTGTGCATTATACATTTTTAATTATTTCCGATCTATAATCAAGTTTATTCATTTCAAAATATTTGTAGTACATATATCCCAAAAATTTTTTAATCAGTTTAGAGATGGTTTATTTAAAATTGATACAAATAGGACTTGGTTTCTCCTCGTGAATATAATAAAAAAAACAAATAAACCTGAATGAATGAAAAGCGCTGCCTTTTCATCTAGTCCAGTGAGACTTTGTGCATGGTACGCTGCTTTCGCCCGTTTGATCGGTTTTAATTTCCGAATCGGTTGATGCATGCTTTCGGTTTCGGAGCAACATGATCGGGAGTGGCGTGGGCTTAAGCCACTTCTAAGGAGCAAACTGGTTGCGGTTTACCTCGAACCGTTTCATGCAATAACCCAAAATGCTAAAGCCTCGGGCAACTGGGCCACTGAGTGCGATTAAAATTTTGCTCTGAAATTGGACCCGAACGTCCCTCGACTGATCGGTTTATAGGTGTAGGTGGGCCCGAGTTAGGGAAGATGGGGGCAATCATGCATTTGGAGCTCTCGCATCGATTCAAACCCCTGCTGGGGGAATGATGGAGAATTTTATAACTTCAAATTGGTGCCGGTAATGAATTAAAATGGAAAATGAATTTTATGTAATTTGCAGCAATCAGGCCATTAGAATGCAGTTCGCTTTTGGGGCTGGAGTTATTTGCGGGTCATGCCATCGGGACATTTCGGGGATGGGCGGCGGCATATCAAAGGGAATTTCGAGCCTTTCGCACCATGTGCCGCGCATTTATATGCCTCTTTATAGTCAAATGAAGCTCTGCACAGAATTCAATTATAAGGCCCCCAACGCACGCAAAGTCTTCACCCACTTCGGTCGCCCTAATTTTGTTACACAGGCCCTAATCAGATGCGGCCAGGGTGGGGCTTTCCGGCTAATAATTGAAATGTGGCTCTGTGCAGAGCGATCCCAATTTTGGGGCGCCTCGCTGCAAAGGTAAGCTTCTGCAGGAGTTTCTGCAGCTGCGAGTGCAGTGGACGGTGCAGCGCGCTAGAGAAAAGGCTGACTTCCACCCCCGCGAGGCAATCTCCGCGCCCCCGTATTGCACACCGCGCAGCTGAGGAGCATAGCGCACGGATTATGATCTGTGCATTTTTCATCCCACCTCCTGTAGATGTGCCCCAGCCCTCAGGTTGAGGATGCGGCCTTTGTCTGCATTCTGGGAGGAGGAAAAACTAAGGCCCGCGCGACCGGGTTCTGGGGGAGCGCTAGCTAAAATTGAATTAAACAGGAGCCGGCGGCAGCAAAAAAATGAGGAATAAAAATAAAAAAATCTATATAGGTATAAAGCGGGAGCCCTGTGGGACGCTACAATTTGTGTGCGGTTTACTTTTCAAAACGAATTGACATTACAGCAACTTGAGAGGATGAACAAATGATTTGTTTGGAAAGCACCGGGAGAATTCGTAATCGGATTGGGGCCGGATTCGACGTGCGCCTTGGAAACACCTGAACTCTTTTGCCCTCTGCGGAGGTATCCTCCTTGCTTTTTGCGCTCTCCCCGAACGTGATTTGGTTTAACGAACTTAAGAGATTTCTTTCTGCGAACATCTCCCCGAAAAATATATGTTTTTGTTTATTCAGCTCCGGAGCACCTGGGTATCTCGGCTCGTTATAAAAACGTCCAGCTAAGCTGACTTTGTTCAAATGTAGGGGTCCAATGGGGGCACAGGGTGCTCCCCCGTCCCAATGTATGTCATTAATCGCCAATAGGTCCCGGCCGGGACAACGACGACGAAGCTACCGGGTGACTTTTTCGATAGCTCGCCACACCGCACTTTTTACTTTTTACATTTTTGCTGTGGCTCATACTTTGCAGTGGCTTTTTTTGTCCAACTTTCTGGTGGGCAATTTAACTTTTATTTATGCACATTTATTTTGCAATGCCGATGTGCTAGGAATGTTTAAAACAAGCCGCGCATCCCGCGACCACCATCATCGCCGCCGCCGGGGTCAATGACCTGTTCACCCGGTGCACAATTCTCTGCCACAAATTTTGAGATGCAAAATCGCGGTTTAATAGGACGAAAGCGTGGATGTGCCTTGGCACCACCGATTATTCAAAATTCAATCATTTCGCAATCACCCTGCCACACCACACCAATGCACTGGAGCCATTTTTGAATAATTAAAAAAGTTTTCCAGCTCGAGGACGAAGGAGAGTTGATGCTTTTCAATTATGATCGCAATTTAGCTAATTAAATTCACACCAGGCCCAGCTGCAGACCCATGCCCGTACCTAGCGCTAGATGAATTAAATTCACATGGGAAGTTTTTGCAGGAACTTCCCTCTGGACACTTATTCAGGGCTTATTAAGGCGCTGGCTATCGCACACCTTTCGAAATCCCCTGATCCCCCTGCCCTTGCGAAGGGAGCAGGAAATAGCACAATACTTAATTATAGCAGCGGCAAATCAGCCGATCAAACTTCTTAACCCCTTAAGGACCTTCGTTTTTCAGTGAGAGGGTGCTTAGCAGTTTTCTTGGGATTAAAGGACTCAAGCAAGAGATCAGCAGTTTTTGCTGAAAAATAATTCATCCAGAAAACGATGCGAATTAAGGAAGCTTGGGTAAAGTTGAAGTTGAGTTTTTACCCCTTTCGGAAAGGTATTACAAGAAATATCGCTGTGCCAAGAGCCTGAATAGTCGGGCTCACTACCAGAGATTGGTCCAGCCATCATCAGCTTCACAAATTTTGTGTAAAATGGTCTGTTAAAGAAAGTTTTCAACAAACTTGTCGCAGCTTCGACATGAATGCTGAAAGGATAAGTACACATTAAAAAGCACATAACAAAAGGAAAGATAAACAAACCTAAATCCCGACTTCCCCAGTCAATTTAACAATGACAATAACAAAGAGCTGTCATTTGGCAACAACAATTTATCTCTATTGCAAACAAAGCGACATCTGCATTTCAGAAAAAGCAGTTCGTCAATTTTTGAATTCGGTCGCAGCAGTCCTTGCCGACTGGAGATTTTTGAATTTGATCGCAGTTATCCTTGCGATATCGCCCAAAAACTTAGTATAAAAGGGGGCGCAAAACAGGAGATTTTCATTCTGATTCCGATAGTCTTCGGTATAGGTTTTCACCATATCGACCGCTGTTTGAGTTAAGAATCTGGGCAGGTTTCAACCGCCAGGTAGGTTTCAACCACCAAATTGCAAGATATGACTTGTAGGTTTACACCACAAGTATAACATATTTTGACCATATTGAATTCCGGTTCCAGGGATGTTCGGGTGCAGGTATCCACCGCATGTTAGCATTTTTGGAATTAGAGTCTAGGCAGGTTTTCACCGCTACACATACACACATTGACAATCTTTTTTAGGTTTTAACCAAAGAATATTGTTAGTGATACACTGTTTAGGGATTTCAGACATTGACAATATTTACCCAATTTAAAGGCAGATTTGAATATTTCTTAAAATATTGTTCTCTTTTCAGATAATAGAAAGAAGAAATTAGTTTTATTTGTTTTTACTGTCTTTTGATTTTTTGAATTATATAATTGTTTAGTTTTTTATTAGAGTGAACTGTGTATTATTTCTGTTCTTATATAATTTTTATATTAAGTACAATAAATATATGTTTATAACGTAAACAAGTGTGTTTTAACACCGTAGATCCTAGATCCAACCCTTATCAGTACATTTGTACATTGAAAATCATATTACAGCTGTAAAAGGCTGTAATATCTGTGATACAGACAAGACGCTGTAACATATTGGTCCTTCGAGCCGGATATATCTGCGGTGAAACACGCTTGTTGAAAAACATACACCTTGAGGTACAATTTCAGTTTGAACCTAAAGTAAATTTCAACCTAACAAAATGTTGGTTACAATAAAAACACAGTTCTCTTTAAAATCTTCGCTTGAAAAAGCTCTAATAAACTATTCAAAGACAGGCGATAAAAGAAAAACGCCTAAATATTTGTCAGGTCGTATAGAACAAATTTCCAAGTTCTGGCTACAATTCCAAGAAAATCATCTTGCTATAGAAACAGCAGATGAACAAACAGACGAAAAAATTATAGAATTGGTTGAAGAATACAATCAAAACCAAGTCTATGACGAGTTCGAAAAATCATATTTTGAATTCCTTGGAGAACTTGAAGAACTCCTCGACGAGAAAAAGTTCAAAGGAAATTCGGTCGAAATAGCCAAAACCCTAAACAAACTTCAGCCAGAAGGAAAGGTTGAAGTTAAACTGCCACGTATAGACCTTCCGAAATTCAATGGAAATTACAAGACATGGAGATCATTCCATGATATGTTCAGCTCACTCATTCACAAAGATAACCGAATTTCAGATGTGCAAAAATTGCACTATCTTAAGTCGTGTCTAAGCGGTGAAGCTGAACGTATAATTAAACAATTCGATATGATAGAATCCAATTATACTGCCGCATGGCAAACGCTGATTGACCGCTACAACAACGAACGAGTTTTGATAACGGCTCAATTGAAAGAACTTTTCAGCCAAATCCCAATCAGAGGAGAATCACAAAGCGCTTTAAAGGATCTTTTAGACAACACTAAAGAATGTCTTCATGAGCTTAAAGCTTTAGACATTAATACGTCGGACTGGGACCCGATAATAATCTTTCTTTTGGTACAGCGGCTACCTCAAGAAACACATAGGCTGTGGGAACAAACAATCTCCAATCAAAGAGATATGCCCAAGCTGAAACAACTTTTCGAATTTCTTGAATCAAGGTTTCGAACACTAGAAGCCATACTTGATTCAAAGAACCAGGTTTCTTTCAACAAACCAAGAAAGACAACCAACTATCATATCGATGAACGAACAAATTGCGTCATATGCAAAGCAAACCATCATCTCAAGACATGTAAAAGGTTTGAAGCATTACATCCAAATGCTAAAAGGGACATTATACGAAAACACAAAATCTGTGTACAATGTCTGGAGAAACACGATTCTAGAAACTGCCGAGTAGCGAACCATTGTGCGCTCTGCAAGGAATCACACGCATTAACGAAATGCGAGAAATTTAAACAATTGTCCAAAACGGACAAAGATCAGCTTGTAGCAAAGAACAATTTATGCTATAACTGTTTAAGAAAACATGCCCGAATAGCATGTCCGAGCTATAATACATGTTTTAAATGTGATAAGCGGCATCATACATTGTTGCATAACGAATCAACAATCAATGAGAGGAAACATATCGGGAAACCATCCACTGCTTTATCACAACAAGAACCTAAATCCAACTGCCATTTCAACAGAAATCAGACGCAAGCATTACTGGCAACGGCATTGGTAACTATTAAGAGCAACAAGGGGATATCCTTGACACTTCGTGCTCTTATAGATCTGGGCTCCCAAAGTTCATTCATAACAGAAGCCGCATTTCAAGCGTTAAGAATGAAAGGAGACCCCACATACTTACAGATTGCAGGCCTTGGATCAACAAGGCTAGCAACATCAAGAAAGGAGGTTTCATTCGCGTTACATTCAAATACATCAGAGTTTGAATTACCCATGAAAGCATACGTTATTAAAAAAATAACTAACGTAGTTCCTCCAAAACATCTGTCGATAAAACATCTTAAATACATTAATGATTTACAATTGGCAGACCCAGAATATTTCAAACCAGGACATATTGATTTATTACTGGGAGTAAATGTGTACTCGAGAATAGTTCGAGATGGCGTCCTCCGTGGTCAAAACAGAACGCCAACAGCACAAAATACAGAATTAGGATGGATCCTCTTTGGAGAAATACCATCAGTTGAGAATAACGAAAACAATGCTAGTTTTTCAGCTTTCATTAATGAAAGCCCAACACTGGAAACGCTGAATAAGCAAATACAAAAATTCTGGGAGTGTGAAGAAATAACTGGAAGACGTTATTCACAGCAAGAGGAAGAATGTGAAAAGTTTTATACAAAAACAGTAACTCGTTTGCCTACAGGAGAGTATCAAGTACGCTTACCCTTCAAAAACAACAGTACTCCAAAACTAGGAGATTCGAAGAAACAAGCATTGTCAAGGTTCCTTCAGCTAGAGAGAAGGCTGCACCGGAAACAGGACCTTTACAGAGAATATTCGGACTGCATAAACGATTACAAGCAACAAGGACACATGATTCCAATACCACATGAAGAAAGTTCATGTGGTTACGATTGTTATTACATGCCGCACCACGCAGTAATAAAAGAAAGTACAACTACTAAACTCCGAGTAGTGTTTGATGCTTCGGCTAAGTCGGGCAATGGGATGAGTTTAAACGAACAGATGATGAACGGCCCTACCATACAGCCCAAGTTGTTTTCAATACTATTGAGTTGGCGCAAGCATAAATATGCTATGACCGCTGATATACAAAAAATGTATAGGATGATCAAGATGCATCCGGAGGATAGGAAGTATCAACGAATTCTATGGAGAGATAATACGTCAACACAAGTTAAGGAATTCGAATTAACTACAGTAACGTTTGGAACAACTTCTGCTCCATATCTCGCCATTCGTACGCTTCATCAACTGGCTCAAGACGAGAAAGCTACCTATCCTCAAGCCTCAAAAGCAGTATTACAAGACTTTTACGTAGACGACGTATTGACAGGCGCTGATACTATTCAGCAAGCAAAGGAGCTTCAGGCTGAATTACGCTCATTGTTGGAATCAGGAGGTTTCTGCTTGCGCAAATGGGCAGCAAACAACGACAGCCTTCTGAAACACGTTCCAGAGATTGATAGAGAGGTTCAGCTTCCATTGAAGTTATATGAAGACAAGCAAATCAAAGCACTTGGAATTTGCTGGCATCCAGCTTTGGACTATTTTTCATACGCAATAGATCCAAACGAATTTAACAAACCACCTATCTCAAAACGAAATATACTTTCGGAGATCGCAAAGCTCTACGATCCTCTAGGTTGGTTAGCACCATCAGTAATTATTGCAAAAATTATAATGCAAAGTTTGTGGTTGTGTAACGTTTCATGGGATGATCCAATACCGATAGAGCTCGGTAACGAATGGAAACGATTTAAGAACGAATTATTACAGTTCAATAACATCAAAATACCGCGATGGATACATACAAGTTCCTCGCAGATTAATTGCCAATTACATGCCTTCGCTGATGCATCAACAAAAGCATTTGCAGCAACGGTTTACATCAGAATAATTGATGAGAATCATAATATACATGTAAGGTTGTTGACAGCCAAGACAAGGATAGCCCCAATAAAACCAGTATCGTTGCCTCGACTGGAGCTGTGCGCTGCTGTACTGTTAAGTCGGCTTGTTGAGCAGGTCAAAGTTGATATGGATTTAAAAAACATACATTGCTATTGCTGGAGTGATTCCAAAATTGTTTTGTCTTGGTTGAATAAGCCTCCTCATACCTGGCAGGTATTTGTAGCAAATCGGGTTGGTGAAATTCAATCCAATAACGATGGAAGATCATGGAGTTACGTCACATCAAAAGACAATCCCGCAGACTTGGCAACTCGTGGTGTCGCTCCGAGTAATTTGGTGAACTGTTCAAACTGGTGGAATGGACCAGAATGGCTACGAGAAGACAAAGAAGGCTGGCATGATGCTCCGGTAAAGGATATTGAAACAATAGTGGAGACACGGGCAATAAAAAGCAAGGTCTTCACGACGAGCCATGATGATGTCTTATTAACAGGATTTTCATCATTTGAAAGGTTAATACGAATCACAGCATATTGCCTAAGATTCATAAAGAACTGCAAAAATAAAATGACACGAGTCACAGGAAAATTGACTGTCACAGAATTAACTGCAGCAACAACTAAAATAATTCGTGGTGTACAACAAAAGACGTTTCATGAAGAAATCACGCGTTTGAAATCACGACAAGTGACTGCTAAATCTAGCACACTTCGTAAGCTATCTCCATTTATAGATGATCAGGGAATCTTACGAGTTGGAGGAAGGCTCGCCAACTCAATGCTTCCATTTAAGAGCAAACATCCTATCATATTGCCTAAAGGGGAACATTTAACAGATCTACTCATCGAATACTTCCATAAACTTTCGTTACATGGTGGACCACAATTAGTATTGAGCACTATGAGACTACATGGTTATTGGATAATTAATGGCATGCACGCTATTAAAAGTAAAATACACAAATGTGTAAAATGCATTCGGCATATGAACAAACCTTTGATACAATTTATGGGAGAGCTCCCAGCTGAACGAGTAACTCAAGCTCGACCATTTCAACATGTTGGCTTGGACTACGCTGGCCCCATAAATTTAAAAATGTCGAAACATAGAGGATCAAAGGAATATAAGGGATACATTTGCGTATTCATTTGCATGGCTGTTAAGGCCATACATCTGGAAGTAGTATCAGATCTCACCACTGATGCCTTCTTGGCCGCCTTTAAGCGTTTCACGGCGAGAAGGGGCCTGTGCACTAAAATTTTCTCGGACAACGGAACAACATTCGTAGGTGCAAACAAACAGCTTCAAACAAATATACGGGAAGCAGTCGAGTTTGTCGCAGAAAAGACAAAGTTGGATGGAATAGAATGGCATTTCAATCCACCATATGCCCCACATATGGGAGGATTATGGGAGGCAGCTGTAAAACGAACAAAATTCCATCTAAAAAGAATCTTGGAAGGCACTTCACTTACATTTGAAGAATTGAATACCCTTCTAACACAAATTGAGGCTTGTGTTAATTCAAGACCTCTTACTAGCATATATGGAGATCCAACAAGTTTAGAACCATTAACTCCGGGTCATTTTTTGATAGGCACAGCCCTATTATCTCCTCCAGAACCTGCAATGAATGATCAAGAACCATCTTTAACTAACAGATGGAAACACATTCAGCAATTGCGACAAGGGTTCTGGAAAAGATGGAGCAATGAGTATCTCATCGAATTGCAAAAACGACAAAGATGGAACTCATTTAAGCCGAACTTGGAAATGGGGCAGGTTGTAATTTTAAGGGATGATAAACTTCCACCCCAAAACTGGCAGTTGGGTCGTATTCAAAAAGTTCATCCTGGTAGCGATGGAAAAATTCGAGTGGTTACCATAGCAACCAAACATAGTAACACACAAAGACCAATTAATAAAATAATTCCTTTATTCTCAGAACCAGAGCAGGAGATGAAGCACGCGCTGCATAGTATGGGAAGTAACGACGTTGGAACCCCAACGCCGCCACCTGGAGCTCTACCGTCTACACCGGGACGGAAGATTACTTGGGTTGCGAGGAAGGAGATGAAGGACCAGAAGGAGAGTCCGACCGGATCAGCAAAGAGGAGGAAAGTCTGCGACAAGGAGCCCGCGTTCTGTCCGGTGAGACAGCGAACGCGGCCTCGAATATGGACGGGAAGGACGAAGGAAGAGCCTCCAGTTCCGGTTTCGGGATCCAGCTCTACTTCTTTGATGGCGGCAACATCAACTTCTTCGGCGGCTGCGGCGGCTTCTCTGACTGAGTTGCCCGGGTCAGCGGCTTCTCGAACTGAGCGACCGGCTGCGGATGCGGTTGAGGATGCGCATCCTGTTCGGCATGCTATTGTAGCTGGTCTGTCGTTGCTGGATGATGCACCTCAAGGGACCATGAAGAGAAGGCACGAGAGTGATGTCCAATCGCTCGCGCTCTATCCGGCGCCACGCGGAACATCGAGGCATGTTGAGCTTCCAAGACCAGGGGCAGCTAAGGAGGGGACGCCTAATAAGGTCTATGACCTAACCACAACGGAGGGTGTCCGGTTTCAGGTGTCGCAGCAGGACCTGCAGCAGATCCCTTACCAGGCAATAAGGGAGTCAAGGAGGAAGCGACACACGGTCTTCTTGGCAGAGGGAGCCAAAGTGAGGATGACCATCAAAGGGTCTAAAGTAGTTTGGTTTAATTACTCCCGAGAATAGTAAGTATATCATTGTTGAGGGGGGAGAATGTCGCAGCTTCGACATGAATGCTGAAAGGATAAGTACACATTAAAAAGCACATAACAAAAGGAAAGATAAACAAACCTAAATCCCGACTTCCCCAGTCAATTTAACAATGACAATAACAAAGAGCTGTCATTTGGCAACAACAATTTATCTCTATTGCAAACAAAGCGACATCTGCATTTCAGAAAAAGCAGTTCGTCAATTTTTGAATTCGGTCGCAGCAGTCCTTGCCGACTGGAGATTTTTGAATTTGATCGCAGTTATCCTTGCGATATCGCCCAAAAACTTAGTATAAAAGGGGGCGCAAAACAGGAGATTTTCATTCTGATTCCGATAGTCTTCGGTATAGGTTTTCACCATATCGACCGCTGTTTGAGTTAAGAATCTGGGCAGGTTTCAACCGCCAGGTAGGTTTCAACCACCAAATTGCAAGATATGACTTGTAGGTTTACACCACAAGTATAACATATTTTGACCATATTGAATTCCGGTTCCAGGGATGTTCGGGTGCAGGTATCCACCGCATGTTAGCATTTTTGGAATTAGAGTCTAGGCAGGTTTTCACCGCTACACATACACACATTGACAATCTTTTTTAGGTTTTAACCAAAGAATATTGTTAGTGATACACTGTTTAGGGATTTCAGACATTGACAATATTTACCCAATTTAAAGGCAGATTTGAATATTTCTTAAAATATTGTTCTCTTTTCAGATAATAGAAAGAAGAAATTAGTTTTATTTGTTTTTACTGTCTTTTGATTTTTTGAATTATATAATTGTTTAGTTTTTTATTAGAGTGAACTGTGTATTATTTCTGTTCTTATATAATTTTTATATTAAGTACAATAAATATATGTTTATAACGTAAACAAGTGTGTTTTAACACCGTAGATCCTAGATCCAACCCTTATCAGTACATTTGTACATTGAAAATCATATTACAGCTGTAAAAGGCTGTAATATCTGTGATACAGACAAGACGCTGTAACAAACTATTCACAAAAATATATCTAAATTAGAACTTCAGACTCTTCAAAGTTTTCTCCTAAAAACAAGGAACTCAACATACAACTATTATACAATTAGGAACTTTATAGTTTATAAAACTAACAATAACAAGAAAACATTATTTTGTTGCTGTGAAAATTTATAATAGTAAGTATTTGATACTGCTGTTTCTCCTGCTAAAATTTCAAGTTATCATGTGGCGGGATGAATGGATTCAGGTCTTTTGCGCTGTCTAGGCTTGAGAACCTGCGCTGTATTTATAGATTTAATTTATATTCTTGTAATAAAGTTTGCATTTATAGAAGTTTATTGGAAGATTATAGGGAATATTCTATAAATATTAAATGGGTAAAAATTTTGGAGTGAAATCTAATATTTTTTGTATTGTATATATGACTACACCAGAAAAATATTAAAAACTAATAAATTGTAAATATTAAAACGAGGGATTTAATAATTCTGACATTAGAACTAAGTACATAAAACAATTAAATTTTAAGAAAGTTGATATTAAATTTTAATTAATCAGGAGTAGGTATACCTCGAAATGCAAAAATGATTTAATTATAGAATTCTAAAAATGTCTTCAAATGGTTTTAAAGATACCTACCACTTATTTCCTAACCAACATTTTTAGATAATGGTAACCTAGCCAATTTCAAATCAGCAAAACCCTGACGGCAACAACTAAACATGTAAAAGGAAACTCCGTCGAATTAGATGACGGCAGGCATAGCGCTCCAATGACAAACGCTCTGTCGAACTATCGTCAGCGGGTGGAGTGAAGGCAGTCGGGGAGTCCCCTGGCGGAGTATGCTTCAAGAAACTTAGCAAAATATCTCCCACAACAATTTCAGATTTGGCTTGAATTTCTCGATAATCTCCCTTATCTGGGCTCGGTCCCCCGTACGACAGACTCCGGCGAGATCGGCGGCTGCAACGTCGCGGTAATCCCGCCAAAAGCCGGAGCAATATCGTTGCCGGAACGCGACATGTTCCCAGGACAGAGAGTCTGAAGCCTGACAGTAATCTACTGAAATTACATTATAACTCGAAGCGATGATAAAACGTCGTGAAAGGCAGGCCCCCATCCATTGAATTTCTCCCTTAAAATTCGTCCTGACAACTCCTGACGGCGCGGTACAGATTTCGCCGAAGAATGTGCGTAATTGAGCTTTCATTCGAGCAATTATCGTCGTAATGTGCTTTTCTAGGGACACATTAATGTAATACAACAAAATTAATATAAGCGGAGTGCGACTGAGGCGCGCGCCTCCATCCACCCGAGCGCCCCCTGGCTGCCGTTGGTAGCGTCGCTTCAGACCCCAAATGAATTATCTCGATTATTGTACTCGTAATTAAATTTTACGGTTGAGTGATAAGTTCCTCCTTGGGATGTTACTTGGCCCCGGACCCGGCCCCGGCGGTGCCCCGGTGCCCCGGTGCCCCGGCGTCCCGACGTCGGATCAAGCTGATGGTTCCCCTCGTTAGGGAAGATTCATAGCCTGCGAGGGCATAAATAGAGAAATTACTCTCGATAATTCGGAATAAAAATCCAGGGCACGTTCGATTTAAAGCAGCATTGGAGCTAAGAGCCCTCAGCCCCCGCCCCCCGCTGCACATCGAGGCAGAATAAGTTTCAAAAATGGGGGAGGGCAAATGACTTGGTTTTATTTAAATTCCGGGGCTGTGCTCAGCCGCAACATAAAAGCAGTTAACCCTCCCGGGCCGGGCTAAGCGAAGTGCTAAATTGCGAGCGCTCCTTTGTATTCTGGACTAATGAAATCCACCAGGTGAAATAAGAAGTGGAGCAGAGCGCAGATCCCCCCAACGCCCCGCAGCCGCCCCGGACTACGTTTCTTTTACTATCTCGAGGTATTTGGGACTCGCTTCGAATAAAGAACGTGCGATTTTACCTGATCGAGCGTGGCGGCAGCGGCGGCGACGGCGCCAGCGGAGGCGGCATACCTCCTCAGAGTGATGGGCCCCATTACGCAGCCCTTTCAAATTTTATGTGAATTCACTTCATCTGGTGCAAAATTCACCTTTTGCTCAGTTCCCTTCACATATGCGATCTACGTGAGCTTTAGATCAAGCGGTTAGCAATACCGCTCCCCGGATCCGGGGCGGAACGATGCACTAAAGTTTCTTCCTGCCCGGGTCTCACCTGAGGAGGAGCACCCACGGGTAATCGCACCCACACTCCATCCGCGCTCTTCCGGAATCGCGTCCCACAGCCCCACGGAAATTGAGGAACTAGAACTAGACGCTCGCTCCAGCGTTATTCACGGCAGCACTGACGAGGATGAAATTAGAGAAACTTTGCAAAATAATTTGACTTTTTACAGCCGAACTTGGTTGCTTCTCGCAGCAAGCAGCATTCGCTATATAAGTAAAGTGGGGCCCCAAATCGCGGAGGGGGACGACTCCCATGGACCTGAAATGTTTGCTTTTCAGGTCACATCACACGTACGTGAGGAGTTAAATCTTGATTTTGTTAACACCCTGCCAATTTATAGACATGGAGCGCAACTCATGGCTAGAAACAATTTTCAAATTTATAACTTAAAGCAATTACCGCCAAAATTTCTGGGCATCCCGCCAACACAGACCAATTAGCTCCCCATCCCCCCACTGGCTCGTGCTGGCGTCGAATCTGTGGTCCACTTTGATCGGAAAATAATTAATTTCGGCCCCATCAAACTAAGCCACTAGAGAAGTCCTTCACTTCGGATCCCAAGTGCCGGCCGGGGCCTGTTCGTAGTTTAAACCAGTTGGGTAAGACTCCGGCGAGGATCTGCTCAAGAGTTCTCGGGATTTGAGGCAGTAGTCCTCATTAAGAAAACTATTTTCAATGATGGTAGTGGTTTTCCATTTACCGGCGATTACAGGTGTGTTCCGAGCCTCTTGTTCTCTGAAAAACTCTTCAAAATCCTTTCTGGATAGATTTTAATAGCCTGCTAAAAACGTGTCCACTTTAACAGACAGTTTTACAGCAATTCCTGAAGGTAATGGAACGATGGTTGACCAAGTTCCGGAAGCAATCTTTTCTCCTCAGCTCTTGTCGTGGTACCCTCGTAATGCCTCATTGAGGAAGGGATGAAGAACGAAAAGAATTTAACTCTGACGTAATTTTTATTTAAATTTTTTATTTTCGTCTTCTCGTTTTAAGGTTCAGTAAATCTAAAAGTGGAAAACGAAAACTAATTTTGTTCCCATCTCTCTGTCATAGACTTTTAAATTTTTAAACTACAAATTACAAATATATCTGAAATTTGGCGCAATGCGCACAAACATAGATCCGAAATAATATTTAAAGTTGTAAAATTGTTTTTCTTTAAGATTTATAAAATATTGTGTTTTAAATAAACATTTATTATTTTTTCTTTTTGAATATACCAAAAATAATACAAAGATATAACTTATTTTATGTTACGAATATTTTAAATGTTAACAATTCTAAAATTTGATGAATAAGTTCTGAAGTTTCATTCATGAAAATGGACTTTTAGGAATGTTCTTTAGCTTAACTTATTATTTATTTATTATTTTTTCCAAATCTTTTAAATATAGATATAAACTATTTTTACTAAAATGGTTTTGAGATATGACGATCTATTGATTTCAAATTGGTAGAGTAGAAAAAATAATATAGGTGAGCAATATCAATCTTGGTCTTGGTTTTGCAGAAAATTCAAAACCAAGACTCGAATTGCAAGACAAAGGCAAAAAACAAAACTCTCACATGGCTTAAAAAGGAACAAAAATGCTAAACAGGCCTTTAAACTTTTCAAAATAATATCATACACAATGAAAAATGAAAATTCTAACTTTTCTACTTCTAGCAACCACATCTTGCATTTGAATGACATCATTTAAGGACAAACAAAATGAACAATTAAAATAATATCGGCTAGTTTCATTGTTTGACGATCTTCTACATTCAACATAAATTTTAGAAGCGTATTTAATAAAAAAAAACACTATTTTAATACTAGTCAATCCCGTTGCTCGCTACGTTTGCCTTGCGTTTGTCTTATTCAATCTTATCTAGTCATAGACATTAAAATTTAACAGTCCGCCAACTTCAATTCGTAAGTTCTAAAAGTCGGATTGAAATCAGCGACCCATAAAATCCCCAAGTACCAAGATTGGTGGAAATCTCATAAACTTTAAAATTTTACAGTCCAAGGTAAAAAATATAAAAAAAGCAATAATTTTGTAGTAAAAAAGCCCAAAGTCTTGGTCTTATTCTTGCTTTGCTCACCACTGCAAAAGAAATAATTTTTAGTACATAGTTAAAAAAAATTGAATTTTATAACAACCATTATTGTAAAAAAGTAAAGACTTCGCATGTGAAAGTGTGAAAAACGATCAGAACATTAAATTCTAAAGGAAAAAATTAAAAAAACTCTGAAAAATTTGTTTTAATTTTGCATATGTGTATCGGTCGATTATAAAAACAAAAATCATCGAAAGGTATCGGCACGGGTAGAGCAGCGAAGCCCAATTCGAACATATTAATTTCGGTCAAAGTCGATCATTTTGTTCTTTTACAAAGAAAAATTAACTTCTGTGGAGTGTAATTTCAAATGTTCAGTGTTGGCAATTAGTTGGCAACACTAAACATTGAAAAAATGTTTAACTTAACCTTATTTTTCATTTTTTTTTCATTTCATTTCATTTAATTTACATATTTAATTATTTCAGGATTTACATTATGTATACAGAGTAAGAAGGATTGAATTCAGTGCTAGAATTAATAATTCATTCAGCTGTATTATTATACTTAACCTTATTAAACTCGCTATTTTCAAGTTCTTCATTTTAAAGATGAATGCGAAATCCATTAAGGTATCACTGAAGTTTTAAATTATATTTTTCTGAATATTTCAGGAGACAACATTGTTTATAATATATGTATAATATTTTAACATGATCGTGCCTATTAACGAATCTTTAATATGAATGCTAACCGGTATGCATTAATTCTAGGAGACAATAAATATTAGCGTTTCCAAACAGAACATACCTACATACACTTGCGGAATTTTGGATTTTAATTTTAACTAATTGCGATTTGGGTTTTTCACAAATGCATAGATTAGCTTTTTAGTTTTCTTACAACTGACGGTTAAGACAATAAAATTCCTAGCAATGTATATATTAAAATAAAATAAACGATTTTAAAACCATATATCGATTCTCATTTAGATTTCCCACCTTTTTTCCATATTAGGTATGTAAATTAAAATAGCACTGCACTTTAGACGGTGTATGTTAAGAGAATTTAATGAATGAATTCAATTATTTCTTCAGTTCTCGTAGCACTTATATCGATTTCTATTTTAAATAGGGTATTCTGAGTGACGTTATTCGATTCGGTGAGAAAACTGTTTCTAATGGTTCTAAAAAAGTTTTACTTTAAACTCTATATAATCATTTGCTAGTGCTGCTCGAAAAAATTAAAACTCCCTCCGTGGTAGAAGCCGAACTTGCAGAAGCGGAAATTAAGAGTTAGTGTAAAGAAAAAAACATCCAGAAAGTTAGCCGAAATTATAACTTTTGGCAACTGTGCAAACCCATAATGAAAAATTACCTAACACAAAAATTCTGCATATCACTTTGCAGGTTTACTTAAGAAGATAAATCCATCCCTAATAAGAAATTTTATCTAACAAGGCATTTCTGTATTCATTTATTATTTTCATTTTCGTTTTATGTTCCTACCTGCCATTCATAAACTAAATAAAATTGGGAACAGAAATAGATTTTTCGTCCTGAAAAACATCTGAAATAATTCAGGATTTGGTTGTGTTCCATTATTTTCGGTTATTGTCCATTTATATTTTTATTCCTTCTATCAGATTTAATGTCTCTTAACGTATGAAATCAGTAGTGGATTTCCTATTTCCTATTCCTCTCCAAATAAAAAGTAATACCAGAAATGGTTTTATTTGCCTCGATAAATATCTTAAATGATATACGGCTTGCTTGTGCTTTTGATACATACACTGAGAAAAAAGACCCTTATCAAAATGATATTTTCTTAACGTCGATCTCTGAAAAATGTTAATTTGAAAAAAATATTATCAAATTGAAAATAAAACTGTTCAACTGATATTAAAAATATCATAATTAAAGTGATTTTGTTAGTTTAATATTATCTTATCAAATTGATGGTGACATTTTCATATCAATAAAAACTATCAATCGTCATATTAGAACGAAAGTATATTTTTACAATTTATATGCATAAACTTTCAATTTTATATGAAAAAAACTATTATTTCCATAATAAAAACTATGAGCATGACAGTAGCATTTAAAATAAAATTTGCGAGTTTTTATATGCATGAAAAATATCAAATTGCTAACATTCTACGTAAATAGTGATATGCTGCCCTGTTATACTAACAAGGAAAAACGTTATATTGAAAGTTTTAACGAGAAAACGATCAATCTGACGTTTTTAGTTCATGATTTAATAATCTTGAAGGTATAAAAGTTATCGAATTGATATGGATGTAAGTTCAAAAGGAAAGTTTAACACATTGATTTCATAGTTATATTGATAGTACCCTAATGCAATTTTACGTTAACTATTATTGAAATGATAGGAATGAAGGGATTGATAATACTCATGTTATCAAAACAACGTTTTTCTCTATGGCTGAAAATTGTAAAGGAAAAACGTCAATTTTACGGTTGTTTTATCAACAAATTTCTCTCAGTGATGTCTGCCAAAATTATCAAAACAATGGGTTATTTTAAGAGACTTGGCAATTTCTAGTTAATGTATGCCTTTGTTTTACATTTACTAGGAAATTCAATGAGTTTCCCGGATATAAATATGTGCTTTAAATTGACTTTTACCTACTCTAGTTTTTCTACAAAGAAGGCTAGGTATATCTTTATGCCACCTTATATTTTTCTTCGATTAACGGAAAAAAGTAGCGATATAATTAAAGAAAAGAATTGTCTATCTAGAAGAGTTTTTAGTTTTTTGTTGAAAGTGCATTTAATCAAGATGTTTGTTGTTTGACAAACGAAAATTTGTACCAGAAATTCTTCACTCTGTACGTCATTTTCGGTTATAATGACCGTTGAACCAAGATGTAATTTAAAGTGGAATTAAGCACACTACTAATATTCCGATGTAAAATAGTTCATATACTCGCTTTTGGAATAAGCACTTGTAAAAAACAATAATATATTGTCTTTTGTAAGATAATGAAGAACCAAATATTGTATTCTATTTAAAGCTCATTATATTTTACAATTGTTTTTTAAAGATTACTATAAAGATGAATACGTTTTTCTTTGTATATTTATAATTATTAATTATTTATTTATATATTAATCTTATTATAATAATATCTGTCTCTTCATTATCCCAGAAAAGAAAATATTTTGTTTCTTCTTTATATGTTTAATTTCTCTAAAAAAACACTACACTATGCACTTTTCGCGCGCTGATAAGCATATGCATTTGTGGCGTATATCATATTTTTAAAATAAATATATCATATTTATAAAATAATTAATTAATTAATAATTAATTTTTTAAAACACAAATATCATTTGGATGACAAGAGGTAAAGAGATTTTTGCTTATATTTTAGTATCGTTCTTTTTCAGGTGTTTTCACAATTTAACCATATAAGTGCATAGTGAAAATATGTAGCACAACACTACACTACTTTGAACAGGTTTAAGTGGAATTTTGCGATGGAAATGGTAACTTATAATGTTAATATTTTGTCAAAATTGAAATTGCAATATTTCGGAAACTAAAGCCGACCACAAGAAATGCCTTCAGATCTTTCCATTTTAGGCCAAACAAAAGGCTTTTGCAAAATTTTGTTAAAATTCGTGAAGTACTTAAGCCTATGTTTCATGATGAAATAGTTGTTATTGGAGAATTTGAAAACGTTTTTAATTATTTTGAAAGAATGGCCTCGATTTTGATTTAGTTGTGCGTAATTTTGTTTTATTTTGTCCTGATCTTTATTTGGTTGTCGTTGAATTTGATTTGGTGTATAAATGCTAAAAGTATACCTAAGTGAGTTTCACAATATACACAGAAATACGTTACGTATTGTGGTAAAATAATTCAACCTCTTACAGAACAATGAACCCGCCAGAATGATAGAGTGAAATTTTTTTACTAAATTATACCTAATTAGAGCTTTGTGACAACTCAAAATGAGTTTGACGGAAAAGGAGCATTTTTAAGATTTTAAATTATCCTCATGCTTCTAAAGATTGTTCTGTGGCAACAAAAAACCTGTCCAACATTTGCCGACAAGTGCCAGCCACTGAGCTGAAATGTTCCTCCCATTTACCCGGAGGAGCGTCCTTATCCAGCCCCTTCCCCGCGACAATTTGAGAAGGACTTCTTCCGCTCGTTCAGAAATTTTTTGATATCAACTGGCGATGGGGCGCCAACGACACCGGGCCTTGCAGTGACGGACGTGTGCTGGATGCAAAAAGTGGGTTCTATTGCAGCGCCAGGACTCAGGAGGACTAATAGAAGTGATGAAATTCCTTCGCAATTATGGCGAATCTACTCGAGAAAATCACCGGACTGCGAATTATATAATAAAGAGGATCCGGGAGCCCGGAGCGGCCACCTATACGTTTCGAGTTTCGCACGGGTCTGGATCCTAGATGTTGCCCGTGGATATGGCAAACTATAATTGGTATCAGGTTTTCAGCATCTGGAGTGGATCAAATAAAGTTGTCAAGGGTGTTGCTCTGTTGCACTCGCTTGATGCGAGTGCTCTACTCTCTGTAATTGGATCGCAAAATTTAGTTTCGTTCAACGTCCAGCTAGAGTGAGCAGATTGGCTTAGAATCCAACAAAAAATACTCACTCAACTCGACGTATCTATACATAGTATAAAAACCCGAAATACGCAAATAGTCGAGCTGGTCCGCAAAAGTTGCTCCAACTGGAAATATACAAAAATTTCTGTTCAACATTTTCCAAGCTGAAAATAGTTTTCCATCAATTCCCAGTTAATTTTGCGCTCGCCAAATAGAGATTTCGGAACAAAAGCTGCTCCGTCGAGTGCATTAATTAAAAGAAAACACGATTCCCTCCCAAGGAGGGCGAGTGGCTAGCGCCCACGTGTCCAACCACCCAGCCCTATTTTTTCCCTTATATTTTTCGTCAACTCCTCGCCGGCTCACATCCCCGCCGCAGACGTCGAAAGAAATAAATTCTGAGGACGTGTGGCTTTTGTTCAGCAGCGGAAATGTTGCTGCCAGCAATTTGATGCGCGCCCACAACGACGAGATCGCACTGCAGATAGTTAGGCAGCAGCAGCAAAAAGGGTTTGACCGCGATCTGTTTTTGTTTGTTTTCCAAGGGTTTTCGCTTGACACTGCATTCATCCCCCTGTTACTGCTCCAGTTTATCACTAAATCGCGGTATTACGTTTGAAACTTCTATTGCGACCCTCCCGTCGCCGGTTTTCTTGCCTCTTACTTTGAGTTCGTCGAAAGAATTAAAAATAAGATATAAACATTATTTTAAAAAAAATGTTGATCTTAAGTTTAAGGACAATTTATTTCAATTTATTTTTTCTGATAGCTGCACCTAAACTGCACATAGAATAGAAAACATGGACGTATAACAGGGTATAGGAACTCTTATAAGTAATATGAAGAAACTACAATTTAATTGTTGCAATGACGATCTTTTTTCTGTTTTGATAAAATATAAAAGTTATCAGATGATTTTTGAAATTCCGGATCAAGAATATATGTATATCAGCTGACTTTAACTCTTTCCATTTGAGAGTAAAATTTATAAGATGAAATAATTGAAATCAAAAAAGTTCAGTGCACTGAATTTCGAACCAGACGCGAAAATTACAGAAACTTCAATTCCTGATCTAATGAAATAAAAATCATTTGATATTATTAAATTCAGTACAATAAAAATAAATAAAATGTAGTCTCGAAATAATTTTGTACTGGTAGTTCTTTAACTAATTTTTTGCAGTAAAAACGTTTCTTCTTGTCAACAAAATTGAAGTCGTAGTAGGTTAAAATTTAGCCGTTTAGCAAAAGAAGAAGAAGCATTAGCAAACTCGAAAATTTACTAAATGGAAACGTAGGTACTAGTACTAGAATTAGCCAGCATTTAGCCGGTTTGGCACACAGCCTAAATTAGAAATGGAATAAGTTTTAACAGCTATTTTGAAGTCGTCAATTTGAATTTGTAAATTTCGAATGTACATTCGCAATCACAATAACCGAAAACCCCAAAATATGAATTTTCATGGCAGTCTCTTAAAGTTGGTTTTTTTTTTCGCCTTCTTCGAATCGTCATTTTGTATTTGATCAGAATAATAAATTGGAATACATGTACATACCTACGTATATTAGATGCCATTAGTTAACAAGTTAATTAAAATTAACAAAAAGAAGTATCGAACCAAGAGTTTAGGTGTACCTAATTAAGTAACAAATCTAATGACACCTTATTTATCAAAAACCGGCTAAGGCAATAAGGCTTACAAAGAAATTTAAAATCAGGCATATTTAAAATCGAAAAAGGTTACCTTTATTTTTTGCGGTCATTTATCATTAAACTTAAAATATTTAATTGAATAATAATTTGAATAAATCTTGGGAGAAGTGACAATTTAGAGTAGGTACCCTTTGGTCAACGCCATTTATAATTTACTTCATTATAATTATAATTTAATTGTTTTGTAACAAACATTCTTATGAATGAAGATTATTTGTTTATACAGAAAGTACTTAGTGAACACTCAAAATCTTATTTCTAGCTAAATGATGCTAGATTGTATCTGTTCGCTACAAAATAAGTTATACTGAATGAATTTCTTTTCAAATTTCATTGAAAACTATAGAGAAAACAAAATATCGCTAAATTTAGCGAAAATTGCTAGAAATCTAATAGCAACACCGAAATTTTAGTGCACTTAATTGCCCGTCTGCGAAAAATCGTTGGAATCGGCTCATGGTATAAAACTTATAAATTCAATGAATTTAAACACTAGTTATAGGAGAGCAATAATATAATTCTAGTGATTTTAATCGAAATATCTGTGAATTCTAGTTGTAAAAAAATATATATCATTTATATCTGCAATTCTAATATATTTAGGTAGAATTCTAGTTAAAATAAACGATTTTTGGTATCTTTATTTTCACAAGATTATTTACCGGAAATCCTAGGAAGCCAACTCTATTTGCATTCTAGTTGGAAAAAAGTTTTGTGTGAATGCACCCTGGTTCTTATCAATAATATAATTAGTATACTTATGGACGTGTACTGTTTCTGCTTGTTTTGAGTTTTTATTTAAAAAAAAATTTAAACCAACGAACGGCCAATTAGCTCAGATCAATCGGAGTGCATTCACCTGTCTGAGCCGGTGAAGTTCTGCCGAAAGTATGCTAACGACAATTGGATTTAATTTAAGCGACAGTAAGCCACCGATCCGCGCCAACGGCCGTCGCGTCGGCAAGGAGCGCACGTCAGACGGCAAATCTGATTAAATTGAAAGCCACGGCGAGGCAAACACACGATTTTTGAAATGCGACTCGTCTAAGCGGGTTCGGGGAATCGGGTTACCTGCCGGCTGCCAGACACGGGCATTGATTCACAGCTCCATTTGCGGTCGACGCTGCCGGGTTTCGCCCGAGTAAAACCCAAATCCTGATGGACATTCGGCCCATGTTGGACTTTCGAGACATTCGTTCACATGACACTGAACCCGGAGGATTTGCGGATTGCGGAACTGCGGGAGCGCTAGTAAGCCTTGCATTTGCCGGAGATGTTCAAAGTCGATCCGGCGATTCACTGCGGGAAATTGCAGGACTTGCTGGCCTGTAAGCTAATTCGCGGGTTAAATCAAAAAGTTTTTGTCTTTTTTTTTCTGTTTTTGAAAACGGAGAACTGCGGCGTAGGGACGTCAAGCGCTGATTGCCAGCAGCTGGTAGTCGGCAACTTTTTCAAGCTGGTCCGGCTCATTGAAAAGGCTAAAAATTGTTGGAGCGCCGCTTTTATATATGGGTCGTCTGTAAAATTTAATTGACTGAAGATAACTCAGCAAAATATTTGGCCCACCGTCTGGGCCGGCTTGAAATGAAATGTTTAATGAACAGCAAACGCTTAATGGGCGCGCTTTGCGGCCGCTCGGGCAGTAGATGTAAATGGGCTGACGACTCGCACGTTTAGGGTACAGGGGCCCGAGTTGGTGGGTTTAATGGAAGGCAAAAGTTCCAATTTATTTCTTCTTGTGCCCAATCCGAGCCGGATGGATGTCTATTCTGCGGTTGGCAAACACCCACCGCATACAACAGCCGCCGACTCCCATTCGACGGGTGTTCACTCCCTTGGAACCCTTTTTCCTCTTGGGTAAATTTTTCAACACCAATTTGGGCTTGTCATATGGTTAAGCAAACACTTCACAATATGCCGCCCGGCTGGGGTTATTACCGCCGAAATCACATCATCTTGCTCCGCTGGCTCGGGGGAGGACTGGCACTTGTTAAATTGGGTAAAATAAATAATTTTGGAAATCAGAGCGCTTTTGCTGTGTCCTGAAAGGCAAATTCCACCGTGTTCCGGGAGGCATGAATATATCGCCCATGTCGCCTCTGCCACCCACGACCGCAGAGAAAAGGGGCCAACTGAGACAACATCCTCGAACTCCCGCCACTAAGCAGCTGGTTCCTTAAACCAAGAAACTTTTTGAACGTTGAAGGATATAATGTACATACAAAACAAAATAATTTAATAATACTTTTTAGGTTTAAATATGTACTTAATTTGAATTATTTTCTCTTCTCTGCCTCCAAATATATTGTATGTACCAATACCACAGACTGTAATAAAATGTTTGGAATAAGATTTCCTAATTCTACAAAATGTAAAATATTAAATGAAATTAGTGAAAAAACGATAATAATTTTAAAAGAACTAGAGTAGGTACCTACTTTTAAAAAACATGCGAGCAAAATTCATTTAAACGCACCTGCCATTTTGAACATTTTGTGAAAGACTCAAACCAGAAATAAATCAAATGTGCCAATGATGAACAAACGTTAATATATAAAACTGAACTAACAATATTGAACAAAACTATAAGTAATTTAAAAATAAAAAACAAAATTAATTTAAACCCAGGGAAATAAAATAAGCAAGTTCTAATACAAAAGGGAAGAATTCCAAAAAAATTTGTAATTCATGTTTTACTTGTATTTAGTGTGTTGACCTTGATTTCGAATTATTTTGAAAATTCTTTGAGGCATTGATGAAATCAAACTTTTTAGCAAGTCGTCTTCAATGCTTTCCCAACACTTCAAGATTTCTGCCTCTAAGTCACTAATATTATTAAATTGTCATCCGTTGGCGTAAATTTTCCTCACCATTACACCCCATAGATTCTCTATGGGGTTAAGGTCAGGGCTACGTGCAAGCCACCTAAATAAATTAATTTGACATCGCTAAAACCACTCAAGAGAATTTTTAGATACGTAGATTGCTGTGTTGTCTTGTTGAAATATTACGTCTCGATCGCCAACAATATCCTGCAAATGTGGAAGAGTCGTTTCTCATGATAGGATTCCTGCCGAAACAAATACAGTGCCCTACATAAAAAAACAAAATGCTTAAGTTCTCACTTAGCTAAGCGTGAAATAAAAAACGACTGTGAAACCGAAAAATACTTAAGTCGTCACTTAAGTTTCGCCCTGCGCTTAGCTGAGTGAGAACTTAAGTGCGCACTGTGAAATCGGGCATTATAGTTTTAAGGGGTTAGTCTACTGTTACGAGGCAAAAAACGAGCGTTATTTTAAGCTGTTGTAAATAAAAAACGACAAAAGATAATTATTCCAAATGTTGTATATAGTTTTATTGAGTCTTGAAGTTAATGTTTTCATGTATATAATATATTTAAAAACAAAATGGCGGCTGCCATAATCAGTGGCGGATTTACCAGGAAGCAAAGGAAGCAATTGCTTGGGGCCCCGCTTGGACAGGGGCCCCAAAAATTGAAAAATTGTGAAAACACATTCTGAAATTTGAAAAAAAAAATAGAAAATGCAAAATGAAAAAATCCATGTAAACAATATCGACTATTCATTGTAAATCACATGTAAATCACTAAATCCTGTCTCTGACCAGGGTTTCGGTCATAAACCCTGAAAATTAATTCCAAAAATTTTACCAGAGGCGCTGTCCCCATATTTCGTCTTTAAAATGTTGTCAGTTCTGACAATTCTGACTTTTCTGCTTTGTTTACGTTGATTTATTAGATTTATTGGTGATTTAGAGGTGAATAAATGTATCTGAATCTGAACCTTCAATTCAACAATTTGCGACTGAGAAAAGTAGAAAAAAGTTGTAATTTAGTTAGTAAATTATAAGTAAACTGAATAATATATTGATTTTGCAAAATTAACTGGTTATTTATTATTTTAAAAAAATGAGTGGGGGGGGGGGGGGGGGGGAGGTAATGTTGGAATGAGGGCCCCAAAAACCTGAGGTTGCTTGGGGCCCCGTCATAGGTAAATCCGGCACTGGCCATAATCCGGCGCTTCAGCAGTGGCAGAAAAATGTAAAAAATGCGCTACGTAAAACTGTGAAAAAACTACTGCACCGATTCACTTCTAATTTTTAGCACATACTTATTAAACATTTATCTACCTGTTGAACCTCTAATATGTACAAAAAATTAATTTTTTCTTCATGTGACACAAGTTTGAAAAGTTAGGTTCCGATTTTAGTGAAATTTTTAATAGAAAAAAGAGTTGCCAAATCGTCAAAAATTAATTTTTTGTATATATTTGAGGTTCAACAGGTAGATAAATGTTTAATAAGTATGTGCTAAAAATTAGAAGTGAATCGGTGCAGTAGTTTTTTCACAGTTTTACGTAGCGCATTTTTTACATTTTTCTGCCACTGCTGAAGCGCCGGAATATGGCAGCCACCATTTTGTTTTTAAATATATTATATACATGAAAACTTTTAACTTCAAGACTCAATAAAACTATATACAACATTTGGAATAATTACCTTTTGTCGTTTTTTATTTACAACAGCTTAAAATAACGCTCGTTTTTTGCCTCGTAACAGTAGACTAACCCCTTAAGTCATAAATGTTTCACTTACAGCTAAGTGAAAAATGAAATACCTAAGTGAAACAAAAATTGTCACACATACTGACTTTTAATAACGTGAATTGTCCAGGGCTTGAATGGATATTTACTGACAGCTTTGCGGTAAGACGACGCGCGAACGCCCCGTTACTTGTGTCAATGGAGGGTCCTTCGAAAAGAACGATTAGGGTGAAAGGGCGGATTTCCTCGTGGTGAAACGACTGCCAGCGGTGGCTCCTGAAGAGCAAATCCAGGTAGAGTTTCACGGTGCATTGCAGGGAATCGCAGGCGGCACTCGGGACAGATGCGCTTCCGAGACGTGAAGTGGCACAGTTCGATAGACAGGCCACCTGTACACGGCGCCGCAAATGTCGTCCCTGCTCCGGAGAGTGCCATGGGACACAAATGCCATTATCACTGCCACGAACAAGGACTAAGGAGCTCCGCCGGCAAAGGCACATGTTCGCCTTTGTGACGTGCAGTTGATGATAGCGTTACGTTTGCAGTTGAACATGCAACGGAAGACGTACGGTGTGTCGAGGTGTCACGTAAGGTTGCATAGGTTTAATTTAGAAAGCACTCCGTCTCGTGTCGACCTGTGCACTAGGGTTTAACGGCTGAACCTTCGCAGGGAGTAATAACTCTTGGGCTAGGTCCTTTAATTACGACAACAAACCATCGAATGTGGCGACTCGTCACGCCCAGGGTTTACGAGCATTCACTCAAATTGATAGAGTTCTACTTGACCGGAGATTTCAGCTTTGAGCCAAAATGTTGGATGGACATATTCGGATTTTGTTGTCGGCTGAATTAAATCAACTATTATTGCATGATCTCCTGTAGCCTGTAGGAAGTACTTAATTGACAATTAAATGATTCTATTATAGAGTTCAAACAAAGACAACTCTATCATGAAAGCATTTATAATTAATATAAATTTATAATTAATGAACGCAAAAAACGTAAATTTAATGAAGCATTTCAGTTTAGTAATCAAATCATGATTGGTTGTAAATATTTTATACATATACCGTAGATGCGGGTTACTTTAGCTCTAAGGGGTAACTTTGGCTCAAAACAAAAAAAAATTGAATATCCCACCTCTTCTAAATGATCTAATTCGAGTCGGAATGTTAGATGGTTTTACTGACGTCTATTTGTAATTGGTTACACGAATTTTTTCATAGTTAAAACTGTCATTTGCGCTTCAAACTTACCTGCTGTGAATATTTACGTATTTCAGGTCAGAAAACTTTCTTGTGTAACAAAGGGCTGTAGAAAAGTTAGTTTTTGTTAATGTTTTGTTGAAAATTAAACGTTTTTTTGCGCCGGATGCTTCATTTGTTTATTGTCTATTATTTCAAAGGACTTAAATTGACTCAATACTTGCTTAAGTATATAGGTTTTGTGCCCAAACCATCTGCAAGTCAAAGTAACCCTCAGCAAAGGACAACTTTAATATTAGATAATGTTGCAAAGATTATGTATGTGATTTAAATTTTATAAAAATCGGTTTGAAAAACATTATATCCAGAAAAACGCAGAAGAAAAGAAAATTAATCGAGAAATGCAAGGAATATGTATTCGCTGCCGTGCTCATTGCAACTGGCTGTAATTCCGGTAATAATTAAAAGTTTGATATTTGTAAACGCTTAAAATGTTCTGAATAGTATTAGAAAAAAATCTAGGTGAACATTAATTTTTTTTATTTTTTAAAAAAATCAAGGGTGTAACCCCTTGAAGTCGCAATATATGTTTTCGTTATTACAAAATTGTTAAAATTGTTATCTATTTTTATTATTGTTACAAGATTTCTCTTCGCTTATACTTCACACTTCGGATTTCAATTTCGCGAATATAAGGACTGGCGATCGGTCCCCACGATCGCAGGCGTCTGTGGCAAGAGCGCCAGTCATTCAGCCACACTGAAGAGATCTGGCTGGCGCTCTGGATCGAAACGCCAGTATTTTTGGAGCTCGTCCGCCTCGGGGGACCTCGGGACGTCTCGGCGGGCGAGCATCATCCTTAACGAAAAGCGCGTAAAGTGTGAAGTGTGGGCGAAGGCAAGTCGCGCCGTTTGCCAGCCAGCCGCTCGGCTGACAAATTGGTAACAATATGTTCATACTTATATGTATAGATTTTAATTTACATTCAGTTTTTATAGGCAAGACAAATATTTGCCTATTAATTTCCTCCCATATAAGGCAATCATAAAATAGAAAAACAAAATGCTAACATAAAATAAATACTCTTATACAGTCATGGGCAAATAATTAGAAGAACTTGGTAAGGTGGCACTCTTTGCTTCGCTTCCTTTTATTACTTTTTCAAATAAAATAATAATATAGTTATAGTAGAGGCTACTATTTATTTGTTACTGTTGTTGTTGTTAAGATGGATCATTTGATGAGATATAGCCTTGCAGTAGGTAAACTAATCTAGCGCAACAAGGTTTTAAGTTATTGCAATTTTGGAAGGACAACTAAATAGAAACACTTGTGTTCTGTGAGATTAAAATTAATTTAATTAAACTAAAATGTCAGTTATTTATTCAAAGTACTATTTTTAAACAAAAAGATTTTCATTTCGAAGCACTGCTTTTATTGTTTAATAAATTAACAACAAATCGAAAAAACAAAAAGTTGTAATCCCACTATTCGGGCTGTGAAGTCTAGTATCATACTCAAAAAATTAAAGTTAAAAAAAACTAGAACTCGACCACGGAAACAACAAACTGAAAAGTATGAAACAAGAAAATATTCTTGTCTGAAACCATATCCTGAATTTGTCTTCTATAGACTAAGGGAATATGTAGTGTTCTGAAAAACTATTTAGTAATTCGCCGTCTTAAAAGACAATTGACTGAATTCAAATCAACACATAGGTATGATGATGTTCAGAATATAACCGTGGTCGCATGCAGTAAATACCTAATAACGTATTTTTGAGTGCCTACCCACACAAATACAGTGGCGCTCAAAACATTTGCAACTTAAAGCATAATTTTCGGTTTATAACAAAACGCTGTAAGGTTATTAGAAAATCGGATGCAGTTTCTTAGTCTTTATTATATAATACATAAATTTGAAAAATAAACTTTTGCAGATTTACATAGTAGTTTGCAAGTTTAAGTGATGCCCGAGTAGAAAATTTTAATTTTATGCAAATGTTTTGAGCGTAGCGTCACTGTATGTTATTCTTACGGCGGCATGCACACACTCGATACATTTTTATTGTTAAAGCTTTGCTATTAAAAAATTTTATTAGAATGGTTTTTTGCAAGGTGTGAAGTGAATCGTAAGGATAAACTCTACCTTTTTTTTGTAATAAGGGTGTTTCTAATTAGTTGTCCATATTTCTATATTTAATTAATACTCATAAAAATTAAAACGCATACCAAAGTAAATAAAAAGTCAAAAACTCTTAAGATGTTGTCTGTGGTATTAAAATTAATTTTGGACTATGGATATAGAATTATATATAGTCCACGGATTTTAGTAAAGTACCCCAACTGGGTAAATTACCAAACCTGATAATTTGAGAAGTGTTTAACTAAATATTATAGTACTTAAGTACACCGGGTGAAAGCGGGTTACCCCAGCAAGGAAATTATTAAAATATGCTTCTTTTCCCAAGTGGGCACTTACAAGACTCTGATTGAACATGACCTTTCCTTTAACTCTTTGAATATTCAAACTTAAATAAAGACAATTTCCAGGTATAACAGAAGAGTTAAGTGTTTTTACTTTTCCATTATTTACGCGCCTTGTTGCCGCAGACCGTCTTTAAAGAGGTGTAACTTGCGAACAAATCGCGATTGTTGTTCCTCAAATGGGCGAATGTTGGGGCCGGAAAGGGTTTTATGGGGGGCTCGACCGCGCCTCTGCCTCCGTCGTCGTCTCGCATCGGAAGTGGGTGATTTTCCGAGACCACAAAGACTAGTTGTGGGCAGGGTGGGTGCTCACGGGTGCCTAATCGCAGGCCCACTTTAAACGAGGACAGCTTTGTCAAATGGGATAAGCTCGAACTCGAAAACTGCCACATCGAGTAAATTACTCTTGAAAGATTAAAGCGTTCGACAAAGTTGTGCTGGTGTGGTTTTCTGCAGATTACTGGGGCACTGTGTGTGTCGCCACTTGAGCCTCCGTTAATAACGCACACAATCCACTCTTTCATCATTCAAGGCGATATTGATTTTTTCGCCGTTTATTTAAAGCCCATCGCGCCAGAATCCGACTTTGGAACGCTGGGATATTTTCGGGACGATATCCCGGGCGAACCTCAGCAGATTTAATCTGGTGCAGTTCGGACATTTTGCGTCGTTTAATTCAATTCCCTACCTGGCGGGATTCGCCCACGGGTCCTGTGAGGCCTTTTACTTCGATGCTTTGCCTTAATTTCGAGTGGAAGTGTCGTTAACGCAATTAAATCAAGACTCTTCGTTGACCTGGAATTCAGTTTTCTCAGAGGTAGTGCTCTTTAACGAAAAAAAAAGAAGTATTGAAGGCCGGGAAGAAGGATCTTCACTTCTGTGCTCCGTCCACCTTAATGCCATTCAGTTTTCAGATGGAAGAAGGTACGCGGAGGCAGCAACGCGGGCTTTTTTTTCATCGCACGGAACTGGGTTGAGATATTTCCCATTGTTGAAGTTACTTTTCTTCTCGAGTTTTCGTGGCGGAGATAACAAGACATCGCGCGGAAGGATCCAAGAAGACACAAAATTGAGGACAACAGTTTCTTCGGGCCGAGCTCACTCAAGTAGGCACAATAATTAACTCCCGCTGTTAAACGCGGACACAAAAAAAAAATCCTCATTATGCACTTCCGCGCTTTAATTGCACTTTGATTCTTGACAAATGGCGCGCCGATCGCTAAAAGAGTTGCAAACGAATTTGTCGCGCGTTTCTTAACGCAATTATTCGAGGCAAATGCCTTTACAAAAGCAACGAGAGCTAATTAATTATTTGTGAATAGCCCAGGAGACGACATACTAGAAAATTGGCAACCATTGAGAATTGAAAGGCAAAGCACGAAGGCTTAGTGCAGCACACGACGTCATAGGGAGCTTACAATAAAAGGATCTCAAGTCTATTGCCAATTAATATTTAAGTAGCTCCTTCAAAACATCTCATACATTGCGTTATTTCGGTAACATTGAGGTACAAGTAATATGAAAATAATTGTGAGGACACATTTCTTAACATTTTGATCCCCTCGAAATCTCTCAGTGTACCTTCAGATAGTATATAACATATTATCTGATTCTTGTTATTATGAAATACTTGTAGAATAAGCATAATTTGAGTACCTACTTATGACAACGATAAGTAAATAGTTCTTACAACCTTAGATTTCCAGCAGCTTTGAAGAGATTTTGATGAAATATCGCAGGATCCGATCAGGAATATAAAGAAATCTTATTGTAAAATGGCTCATAAAAATTTCATACAGCAATTTTTATGAAGCTTTCCTACAAAAAAAAAGTTTCTGAATCAACCAAGCGTGTCAAAATAATTAACAAAACATGGAAACGATTCTTAAATGTATCTACTAAATTATTGGTATAGTAGTTTTAGGTATATTAAAACATTTTTAAGGAGGAAAATCTCCAAAACAGTCTACGGAAGATGCGAAAACAGATTTGGTTAGAAATAAAAACTATGTATGAAAATTCTTTAAGTAGTACCTACCTAACCTAACCTAATATACCTAATATTTAATTAGGACCAAAATGTTCAGCTCTAATGAATTTCATTACATTTTTAATATCTATTATTTGTGTTCTTATAGCAAATATCTAGAATTAGTCTATTGTTGGTTGCGTCATAAAGTAATTTTGTGGAACAGTACCAAAGAGAGTCCACTACTATTTTCAGAATTTTGATGTGACTCAAATAGCCGAATTTAAAATGAATATAGAATTTAATGTTTCATAAAGTTTTATCGAAAATTTTAGTTAAAGAAACGATGAAGTATGGTGGTACAAATTCTGAAAGATTACGTAAGATCATTTTTGCTAAAATAGGATAACCAAGCTTTTCACCCTGTCTTCGAACACGACAATGATCCGAAACATACCCCCAGAATTACGGCGGAGTGGCTTCAAATTTTTTGATAGGGTTAAAGTATTAGACTGGGCACCCCAATCCCCCGAAACCCCATCGAACACCTTTGGAGTGTACTAAATCAAAGAAAATCGAGCTGGGGTAATACAGCGAAAACCGCAGATAAGGTTTGCAGTCGACTACAAATTGAGTGGGAAAAAATATCCCCTGAAATTTGCCAGAATTTAGTGCACAGTACGCCAGAACGAATCAGTCCTGTTTTATCTGCGGAAGGAGGGCATACCAGATATTAATTAAGTTTAAATTTGAATAAATTAAAACTCACAAAATTAATCGAAGTTGTCTTCCTGAAGAATATATTATCCAGTAAATCACGTTATTTAGTAAGCCAATTAAAAAAGTATATGAAACCGTAAGTATCCGAGATGGCAGATTAAATCCCAAATGGTTTTAGAAAACTTGCTAAATATATAAATAGTGGAATACTCTATAAATAGTTTTTGCCTCAATTCACTACTATGTAGCACTAATTGAATTCACTCCACTTATGTCTTGTCTCTATTAACGAGGTAACTTCATTAAAGTTTAATACAAACAATATTTTCTCATCTTTAAATGCCAACATCCAACTGGTAACAAGGCCATTAAATAAGTTCATGTTATACGCCCACAACCTTTTCAGGGAGCTGACATAATGAACTTTGACCTTTTTGTCAATATTTATGGTAAATAAAATACAAAGTTAAACATTTCAAAAAATTGTTTTGTGGAAATTATTACCCAATCTTTTACGAAAAAGGACAAGGGTATGTCTAGAGAAATGCAATTAATGATATTTAATAACGTCTAGTTTCACTCGAAGCATATAAACAAGTTTATTCATAAGTTCATAGTTTTAAACTTCGGTGTTACTGTAGCTGTGTTCTTTAAAACTTTGTGACAGACTTTCTAGGAAAGTAATTAAAGTTTACTCAGATACAAGTTGAAAGAAACTGCATTATCTACATAAATATTTCATTATTAAAAGCTTAGTAAGTAAGTAAGTAAGTAAGTAAGTAAGTAAGTAAGTGCTGTCTCACTTGATTTTAAGTAGGTATTTGTTGCTCAATACAATTACTTGTTAGGAAAACTACTAAAAGCTTCCTGGAAAAGAATTTCCCAAATTCTTCTTTACTTCTTACGTAAAAGGCGAAAAAGGTCAGATATTTGCTGTAAAACGTGAAGTAAATGCTATTTACTTGCTCTTATTCAATCGGTTCCCTAATTCACGATCAAAGCAAATACTTAAAATGACTTGTTCTGCATCACCTCCTGCTGAATCAGAAGTCAATAAATAAAGGTTGGGAAAAAGCAAAGCTATTTCGCACATGGCCTTCGAGCGTACCTCCGACGTTAAATGGTTTCGAAGCTATTAGCATTACTCCCGAACAAATGAAGAAAAATAAATATAAGTGAAAAGGGACCATTTCAAGCCATCAGAACTTTTCCTTGCCCCTGGAGCGATTGCGAACTTTTCTCAAAGGTCTTGGTTTGCATGCCTCGGAGCAACCGGAGCAACCGGAGCAACCGGAGCCACCGGAGCACCACCGGAGCACCCTTCACCAGGAAGTGATATAAATATCTGAGCAAGTGTGCAGCCCCGTGTCGGGCGGGACCAGCAGAAAGTTTTTCATGCCATTTGCTCTCTAATTAGTTAACGTAATTAGCTCTAATCGAGTACTGCCTCTAATGACGCCTGAACATGCCGACGAGCCCGCCGCCGCGGCGCACTGATATATGAAAGCGATCAATTACGTGCCGATGCGTCCCAATCAATCTAGACACTAATAAATCAGGAGGTGGCACACACCCGCATCTTCTGGGAGTGTTTCTTGAATCCTGAGGTACCTTCAACGGCTATTCTGCGGCAGAAAATTACACCCCCTCTGTTGTTGGGATCTCATAGCAAAATAAGGACAAACTCACTCAAGACTTCGCAATCTTAAGATGGCACTCATTTGTCCTCCGTAAATGCTCCTCGAGTGCGGTCATCATTTAGCTTAACGAACTTTAAATTTCATTTGAAGTTTTGCGTTCGACCATGTCGTTTCCTGGAGGGACTAAAGGGGGTCCTGCAAATGACCCCCCTCTGCAAGGGCTGCTGTGTCCGGCCAGGAATGGGACTGGAGGGAGTTACCAAACCAACTGAATCGGTTCAACGAAGGAGCAATGAATACCATGGAAATGACCATCTTAGAGGAAAGCGTGCCCGGTGTTACAGGAGATATTCAAGGAGTGAATGCATTTCGGAAAGGATTTAAAGTGCCGCTCAGGTAAGGCGGACAAGGGACTTGTGAAGCCATTCAGAGCAGAAAATGTTAGAAACGGACAGCCATTCTTTCGAAAGGACTCGACAATAATTTTTAATGCCACCCATTGGAATGGTGCTGCACTTCCTGTTACTCTTATAGAAAATTTCCTCAACTGTGGTGGACAAACCTCTTAAAGACGTCGATAGTGTTTTCACAATTCGGTCACATACGAAAAGAATTGTCGAGCAGAAATTTTTAAGCCAATTGTTAACACTGGACTAGTTTAGGTCCTAGAGCGCTGTATTCATTTGGCATCACTAAAGCTACACAACACAGTAAAAAAGCATAGCACTACATAAGGAGTAAACACGATTGTTACATAAAAATAATGTGTTTTTACGAAATTTTCATATAAAAAATGTAATTTTTTTTTCTCTTCAAGTAAAGTTTCACTATAAAGATTCATTACTACAGTGAATTATTGATTTTTATTAGGTTCTGGAGAAATATTCCCTTGGATTTATTTAAAAATTTACCTTTTATACATATAGTAAGTACAAAATATATTTAAGTACATCTGTGTAATATTTCATATTTTGTGTGCACTGTAACACTAAAACTGACGTCATCAGAACAATTTTATTTGCGATAATTCGACTCCACTTCGCACATATTTGAACACCAGTGATCCTCCCTCCTCGCTTGCGGATCTTGTTTACGCGTGTGCACTTGCTTACTTAATTATAGCTTGGGTTTCTACGTTTTATTAATACACAGTTTTAATAATTTGTATGAGAACAATGAAATAAATATTTGTATTGTCAACATACAAAAATTGGTTTTCATTAAATATACACACAATTTAACAAAGAAATATAAAATATATTATCAACAAATATAATATGTATTATGTATATTATATTTTCTATGAAATTTCCCCGGCTATCGGTATTATATATGTACATATTATGTACATCATATTGGACCTGTGGGTTGGTGGCTTGCCTTGGCAGCTCTGTGCTCTTACCTACCGACCTACGCCAATTCCGATGCCTTTTTAGAAAGTTGATCGTCCTATGAGATATCCCTGACCCTGGGTAGATTCGAACTTGGGAACTCTGGAGTGGCGAGCTTGCTGCCTAGCCCTGAGCCATCCTGAGCCATGAACACATGCACGGTTTTAAAGTTAATAAGTAACCGCGTCGCTTTCCCTTTTTTCTGTGTAATCTGTCTATTGTTCAAGATTTCCCTTAGCTTATACTTCACACTTCTTTCAATCGGGCAAATTCAAATTATTTATATAAATTAGATATTTTACCTAAACTGAGAGTAAATTCTCCAAAACTTTTATCTGACAAAAGATATAAAATAAAAGTACCTAAAAGTGCGGAGTTATCACCAATTAACTCAAGTCAATTCATCTAAATTTGTAGAGATTTTACCTAATTTACCTAATTATTTATCGGAATAGACGATTTTGCGAATTTCGTTTTTTCCTATGTCGGTGTTTATTCTAAAATTTAGATGAACTTACTATAACACTGCGTAAATGTATGTAGGCACCTAAATAAACTGATTTAGGTAGTTCATCTAATCACGAATGTTTGTTTGCCGAGAAATAGTGGCAAATTTAACTAATTTGTCGGAAATTTAACTAAACACTATTCACCTAACTGACGTTAGGCAATTCCTCTAAAATATTTGGTTCAGTGTATTATGTGTCAAAATATAAATTAGTATATCTGTGTATACATGCATATCCATTAATATAATGGAATTATTTACACAAAAATACTCATTTTATACTTGAATACCTAAAACTAATAACATTTGCCTATATTTTATGAAATCAATATTTTCCTAATTTTTATGGAATCAATATTTGCCCAATTTTTATGGATCATGGATGGATATTTGTAATTTTGCGTTTACCTAATACATATTATTAAAATTTAAATGTTTATGGTGGCCCAAACTGTTGCCACAAATTTTAGGGAAATATTTTTTACTGTAAACTGCCAATTATAGTATAACCTACATTATATGTACATATATGTATGTATTATAACCACCAAAATTAACGAAAAGAAATGCAGAAACAAAAGCAGATCTATGTTTCATAAGAAATTAAATAATTGCAAAAGCGCGTAGAATATATGTGTATATTTTAAAATTTTACATTAACATGCAGTCCTACAAAATTCATCAAACCATAAATTCCCCTATTATAAATTAACTTGAATCTAGTTATGTTTTATTTACATATATTCTAGATTAAATGTTCTAAGTTGTATTATAATAAAATCAAATTACTACCAAAAAATCCACACCAATTTTGGCTACGTTTAAATTGAAGTGAAATATCAAAACTTCTTTCTCAATACAATACATTTTCGAAGAGTTTAAATCTGAATTTTTCGAAATACTAGCCCTTTAAAGAAACATTTAAATGTATTTTGATAAACTTCAAGAAGATACATATCATGATTTTAATCTGATGATATACAAAAACTTATATATTAAAAGTTTTATGTAGGATCAACATATACATGTTTTTCAAAAAACTTCAATATTTTAATTTAGATATTAATGCTGATATATCATTTGAAAATACATTTTGTTTTTAAGTGTAAACACGAAAACAGGCAGGCAACAAAATCCTACCATAAAGTAATTGTTTTGTTCAAATATAGATAGTTCATTCCAACGCTAATGCCGGATTTTACAGTGCGCACTTAAGTTCTCACTTAGGTAAGCGCAGGGCGAAACTTAAGTGACGACTTAAATATTTTCGGTTTGACAGTCGTTTTTTTAATTCACGCTTAGCTGAGCGAGAATTTAAGCATTGTGCTCTTTTATGTAGAACACTGTATTTGTTTCAGCAGAGACCCTATCTTAAGAAACGAATTATTTTGACATTATGTGTGGAATAATTAAGTAAAATCAAAGGTAAATAAAATGAATTCATAAAAATTCTAGAAGTTTTATTAAAGAATTTTTATTCAAAAGGGCTTTTTTAAGCTCCTATCGATTCGATTCACATGATAGGGCCCATATTACCAGTACCTATTCACTTTTAAAAGAAAAATACCAATTTTCAAAAAAAACTTGTTTACTTGTTGAATTTTCCATATGAAATGCCAAAAAATATCTATTATATCTATATCTAAAACACTCAAATTCTTTGAAAAAAAAAATTTGTTTTTTAATTTTTTCATAATAAATATATTAAAAATGGCGGAATTAATATAGGCATATAAAAAAAAGCTTTGTCAACGGTGTGGTTCTTATTGAAGATATGCCTGAAACACAAAAACCAGGAAAATTTAGATTCAGTGTGCCAGTGGCTATTGTATACTAGAATTATTAATTTTTATGCAAAAATAACAAAATGGCGGCTACTTAAACAAAAATGTTCGAAAAACGTTCTTTTTTTTTCATGATTTTTCAATTTAAAAAAAATGGAAAACATTAAAATTTTGACATAATTCTAGTATATATGATACCCATGCATGTGATAAAGGTGTGGTAAAAATTTCAGAGCGATCGGTCAAACCGTTACGGGGCAAACTACAACACTGTATACAAAAAAGGGGTTTTGAGAAAAATGCGTTTAAAGTTTGTATACTCAATAGTACGCCGAAGACTGCGCTCAAATAAAATCGGAAAAAAATATAGTTATGCTGCTCCTATCTTTATGAAATTTTAATGTGATATTTCTGAAGAGATTTACTTTCGAAATTCATAATCAACAAAAAAATCGATTTTTTTAAATTGGTAAACTAGGATGAATGAATTTTGGCGACTTAAGTATAGCGACGACTTAAGTCGTAATTGATACTTAAACTCGCAATGTGAAACCGAAAAATGATTAAATAACCGGGAACTTAAGTGACAATTAGAACTTAAACTCGCACTGTGAAATCGGACATAACAGTTTCATACTATACTTTGATAACCTAATTAAGTTCTGATCTGATCCCAAATTACTGAGTCGCACTTAAATGAAACCTGCAATAATACAAACCGGATATGAGCCTCATTCTAAAGCCTTAATAATTTTCATCCCAACTTAATTTTCTGCACGGTGGTGCTCCAATATTTTCCTCAAAAACTGTTAATCGACCTGAATCCCCTTAAGCAGCGGATTGTGGAGGGGCGCTCTGCAGCTGACTGCAAAAGATCAAAAACTTTTTTATGCTATTCACTGTTGGCTTCCGCCCATCATATCCTCATAAGATTACCGCCCCCGCCCCCGCCCCCGCACGTCACCTCCTCCCACTCCCACCCAGGAACGTTCTCTTTTAATTTAAAGTTCGCGGGGAGCTGTGCATGCAAACATCTTTTGGAATTTTCCCCGCAGGATGACAAGCAATTTATGCGGTGCATGTTACATGTTATCCCTGCAACTGATAATCTCGCAGAAGGACATTCGAGAAGAATTTCTTGAGGAAATATTGCCGAGGAATGTGAAGTTTCTGGAATGAGGCGGGGGTTGCAGATGACCCGGATTTATTACTATAGTCTGGGAAACTCGGTTTTAGCATTACCGCTTCTCGCTTTCAAAATCCTCTGAATTCTCTCTCCCTCTGCAAAATATTTATGATAGTGTATTCAGGAAAACTATCTCGATAGTTTTGCCACTTTTTATATAAATAATTAATTGGGTGACTTGCCGATTCAAACCCAGATGGGATTAACATATAAGGTTACTTTTCCATCCAACTTTAGTGTTCGAGAAATGGCCTTAACATTTACATCGTATACTCTTCAACAAACCGATTTTCAAATAAGTTTTTGCAGCACCTTTCCGCTTTTATGCATTACGTAAAGTACTTTCTAGCTCCTTGAAGAAATTTCTTTAAAAAAATATAGTTTTAAAAAATAGTATGAGTCTTATTATGGTTATGCATAAATATAAACAACTCTATTAATAATATTTTTTACAGCTGAGATTATACTTTAAAAGAAATGGCACATGGTATTAACATTAAACAACTGCTTTCATTTCAACTGATTGAAATAATATTCGAAAATTGCCACAAGCCATTAGAATAGATATTTTAGCCTCTTTAATTGTATCTAATGAAGGGATTTAAATTGCTAAATTTTAATGAAACTTCAAAGTGAAATATATTTAATCCGTATATTATAGTCATTCAGTATAGTATTATTGTAAATTCTCTAATAAATTTTCAATTTTTTATGATGACCCGATGAATGCTCTAAAGTAAAAATAAAGAACCACAAAGCCTAAATATCAGTTAACGAAATTTAAAATAATAAGTTTCAATTTAAGACTTCATTAACAGTTGATATTTTTAAAATTATGAATTTTATTAAGGCTTGGAAAGCATGAAAAAAAAAAATGAAAAACCAATTCGAAGAGTAAGTGATCCATTTTACAGGCCAAAGCGACTTTTTCTCCTTTTTCTAAAATTTTCAAGCACAAAAATCTTTATAATTTTGCAATAAATTAAAATTTAATAGGTAGATACATTATTATGTTCAGAAACAGTTATACAATTTCATCACCTTTGTTCACGTTTTGGTAACATATTATTATTACTTTTCTTCAGTGCCTGCTGCATATTTAGATCTTAAAGAACCTTAGCTCGTATTTTTTAAGAGAATTGAGTTAAGGATGATTTGCTCTAAATAAAACTTAAAACTCATAATACTCAATTGAAATAATCAGAATAAGCTTTTAATTTTTAAAAACTAAACATTTTCAAATATAATTAATGGAAAATCGTATCTCACCTAGAACATTTTCGTTTGCCAACTCAAACATTTTCGAAATGTTTGAAATTCTTCATTGTTACTTTTATTATTATTATTTTTAATTTTTAAGAGAAGTCGAAATCAACCAATAAACTTGTAAGACATATTTAAGCCGCCATCTTCAATATATGAGCTTCCATATTAGATTTAACTATAGTCAATTTTCATGAAAATCGCAGTTTTAAGTTCAGTAGGTACCTCAGAAACACTGTATTTTGAAAACAAAAATGTAGCTTATGTTTAAAGTGTGTTTGGGCAAAATACTACAAAAATTTAACCAGTGGTTTGAGAGTTATTGAAGGACAAAGACTCGTTAATAGCCTTTGTCTTAAAGTCAAGCATTATTTATCATCTACCAGACAGCGAAAATTGAAATTGAAATTGCCATACAAAATGCATAAAAAACTGTATCTTTAATAACACACTATCGCAGGAGCCAAGTTTCTAGTTAGATACATATTTCTTTAGTATTATAATATACCTAATTATGCATCAAAGATATTTTCATCAAAATTTTTGAATTAATGTATGTTCGTCAAACTTAACTCCAATAATTGCATCATCCTGAAAATTGATTCCTCAATCAATCTAGCAAAATACCTATACAATTTTGGAGTCCTTATACTTAAATCTAAAATTGAATCCAATGAAGGAAACTGTGCGAAATCAAGATCGAAAGTGTTGGATGTATCAAATTACAGCATTTAACATGGCTTAATCCAATTTTCTATTTTGAACCAAAATTTGAAGAGGAGGTGTGAAATGTTTGATATTTAATTTTGATTATGTTGTAGATATGCGAGGGGCACAAACACGAGGTGGAGGGTCTGCAGGTGGAACCAAGAGCTCAGGTAATTGCCAGGACCATTGTGGTTGCATGTTGTTCCTAGGGTCCTTAATCTTTCATCAGAACACGATGCCTACGAATCTAGAACCAGCTAGATTTATTGAATGCTCCCTGCACCACGTATGTAGGTACCGAATTCAGGTTGGCAAGGAAGTTCCCGGGGGGAAATGGGGTGCAAGGGGGGCCGACCAAAATGCATTCGGCGCTCCGTTTTCGACCGCACCATTCGAAAATCGGGCTTCTGAAAAACAGAGCAAACATCCGAAGTAAATGCAATGGGGCTGCAGTCTACCCCCCATCCACATTTGGAGCTAAAATAGCCCGCGAGTCGATTTGGCCAAAAACCACAAAACTCGGGCAAAGGAGGGCCGTGGTGCAGCACCGCCGTGCCGACACCAAAACCACCTCCACCTGAAATCCCCCGCGTACTTTGCAGCCCATTCGCCAGTAATTTGCAGGTGTGCGCTCGCGTCTTCGGAGATTAATAAATCATGATGCCCGGAGGCTGGGCGCCCAAAAGTTCGCCTCCCCCGCAACCGTATCTCTTTATTCCCGGCAATGCAGGCGGCCTTCGGGTCTACGCAAAATAAATAAATTCCAATACTCACCTGCCCTAAGCAATCCTCAGTTCGTAGGTCTGGTTTTGCTGGCGGCAACGACGAGGTTCTTTCGCTCTCGTGTATCCCGCGCCTTGCATACACTCTGGGAACGGCGTTGCCGGCGGCGAATAATCCCTGCTTTAAATTATGATCCGATTTGTAATCCAATTTGACTCGAGTTCCCAAAAAAATATATATGTATGTATATATGTATAAAAAAAAATAAAAAAATGGAAAAAAAAATCCCGCTCTCGTATTATATCCTGTTGTGTTAGGAGGAAGCACACACCACTACAACCTCACCGACTTTTATTATCGGGCATCACATTCATTTCAATTTATCTCTCAGCACTGGCAGAAAATTAAAGATCTTGTTAAAGTTGATTGCGCTTAACTCTGGATGTACACAAAACACTGACACCAATTCCTTCGCAAACTAAAGGCATCGCAGCCCCACTTTGAATTATATTGAGGGCCCCATTCGGCCAGCGGCAATCCGCACCGCAATCGAGGACCGCACCGTCTCTGGTGGAGCACCAGCCACACGGGATGCCCTAGGAGAAATCTCTGCTCCTCGAGGAGGATATTTTTGAGACTTCGGTTAAATCTCCGAGTTTTGGGCCACTGAACCCAGGGGGGAAAACTGGAAAACTCCTCAGCAGATGCCCTCGACACGATCCTAAGAAAACTGAACGCGACAACCTCGGTGAGGCATGGAAATTCAAACGCTTTTTAACGTTTCACGTAGCTTTTCCAGGAGCACTGGGGCGCAGTCTCAGGAGCCCCACTTGGGGAACTAAAACCCGGATTCTAGTGCATCAACCCATGGAACCCTATACCGTCGAGTCGCCGGAACCCACACTTCCCTCATGGGCGCCCAAAACGAGCCGCGCTCCTCAAATTATTTCATTGGCCAGCTGCTGTCGAAATAATTAACTTTTAATGGCACTAGTAAACCCCAAACACGCCGTGCAACCCTAGCCCCAGCCGAGCCCCCGGAGCACCCCCGATGAGAGCACCCTACGAGGCAAATTTTATTTTCATTAACTCTCGGCCGCGTTTCAAGCGGCACGAACTCATGGTTTACGCCTCGTTCCAGACCGGCGGCGACGGCGACGGCGGCGTCGGCGGCACCGGGGAATTTCATTTTTACGCCGAGATTATTCCGCTAAACACAACCAAATTAGATTTCGGCTCGCTGGGGGCGGGTGCATGAAGCTAAACCAACTTTGAACCACTTTTTCTAGGAGTGCGGTCGTTTCAGGGGCTTAATTTACCATTAAACCGCTGTGTAGCTAGTCTTTAATCCGGCTAACCCGCCGGGAACGGATATCGTCACATAAGCTGCATCTCCTGCATTTGAATTAGAGTCCCACCCCCGGAACCCCCGGGCTTGCATAAACAATAAACCACTAAAGCCACAACTGAAATCAAAAGCACGTCCCGAGAAACAAAAGTTTTCATTGAATTATACCAGGGTCCAGGATTAGGCTCCGAGGTCCTCGCTGAAAATCTGAAAACGAATTCAACTGGTGGAGGAGGGCGCCGATTTGTGATATTCTGCGCTAACCTAAAGCCTCCTAATCGAAAGTAAGCTGCGGATAAACCAAATTCAACCAGCCCTTAGCCTTAGGCCAGTATACAACGAGAACGTTCCGAAGAAATGTATAGAGGATGAAAATTTCTTCATTGAATGTTATAAATTTTAACTCTAAAGTTAATCTACATTTCTTTTTAGGATTAAATCTAGTCGATTAACTAAATAGCAGATAGAGTTGTTGAGTTTGTTTTTATTTTATTTTATGTACATATACTGGGAAGAATTTTAGTAGAAAGTTTATTTTTAGAATATCTTCGTGCAAAAAATATTCGATTTCATCGGATTTCCATGAATCACTCTAAAGAATAAGCGTAAATGCTACAAATTTAATTAACAAAAGCCAGTGTAAAATCCTTGTAAAATTGCACCACGGGTTGAATTTTAGTACTTTAATCTGTAATTTCTTGTGGAATCATGCACCATTTGTCTCGATTTCACATAAAAATCGGTCTAAATAAAAAATAATCTAAAAATGTGGTAATTTTAAATTATTTAGCATACATATGCCTTGGTAAGTAAGGCACATCAACTATAAATTTTCACTTCAAATGCAATCAATTATGTTTTTATAATCTGCCATCAGACTGATAGTCATTTACAAAATACTTTAAAAAACACACCTTTTGTTAATAATAGGATACTTTGCCTTAACTTTGGGGCGGAAAAAGGCTTCATGCAAATTCCTTCTTTATATGCGATTACAGTAGCGTATCTAAGATTTTGAAATGGGGGGGCCAAAATTTTTCCGGATTTCCAAATTTGAGGAGATATGCGAAGAGGGAAAGTTTTGCGCTTGAATAAAAATATAACGTAGCGTAGGCGGTCGAAGAGCAATTGGCTAAGATAGTCGAAAAATAACTGGCTACATTTCTATAGAAAATCTGAATTCAAACATATAGTTTATCAACGTTTCAACATTTTATTCCAATATTTCATACTCCATGAATAACTTGACATATAAAAAATACTCATACAATTTTTATACGTAAAATTCCATAGCTATGAGTAACAATAGAAAAAAATAACATTTCTTTCCTCCTAATAAATTAACAGCTTTCACAGAGAAAAATATAAACTATCGTTTAAATTTAAGTAAACTATAGCTTTTTGCTAGTACAAGATTATTCTCGTATTTTTCAATGGGGCGGGAGATTTGATTGAAGTCATGATTGGGGACTTGGTGAAATTTGGCCTTTGGGGGGTCTGAAAAACTCTCGGGTGTGCTTACTTAGAAAGATTCTTGACTGTCGTGACTGTGATAAACTTTCCTCTTATAAACTTATAAAAAATTCGGGTTTCAGGACTTGGAAAAATCTTGCCTCGTCGTACTCTGATGAATTTCGCTTCGGGTGGACATAGAAAATTTTCGTTTGTGTGGAATCAGAAAAATTTCACACCACAAGAATTCTTCAGTAGACAATATTGTGCCAGTTAGGAATTAAGTTTATTATTATTTGACAGGCAAGAATCTCTATGAGCGAGCACAGCCGAGACATTTTCAGAGTCTCGAGAGCAAAATTTCACCAAGTCTCCAATCATGATTTCAAATTCCCCGCCTCGTTGACTGGAATTGCAAAAAAAATCTTATAAAATTTCGAAACGATGAATTCTTTCCAGAAATATTTTGAGTATACTCCCAAGATGTGACTATTCACACCTCTGTACTCTTTCACTCTCGGGAGCTGTCAGCTAGTATTTGGCCTAAGAAAAGGGAGAGGAGTATTTTTAAGCCGAGGGGGCCTGGCCCCCCGGGCCCCCCTTTAGATATGCCACTGTGCGATTACAATTTCTAGTAGCAAAGTTTACAAACAATGTTAAAATCTTTACACAAGAAGAGTGTAGGTACCCATTTGGTTGGAAAATTTACTTATTGTTTGCCGTAAAATAGCGAAATTATTGGTGGAGTTTTTCCTCTGCTTTAAGTATTAATACAAAATTTTAAAGTAAAACTTCTACATTACTGTTGTAAAATTACGGCGGTTTAGATGTGTTCCATTATAATTATTTTGGTGTTAAATTTAGAACCGCGATGGTGCGATGTCATTTTACCTTTATTATATGACGAAAATAGTTGCCTCATTTTATATTGGTAAACTTACAACAAAATTTTTTATGCGATGATTATTATTATAAGCGTTGTTAATTTAAAGGTTAAAATTTGTAATTTAAGACGCTTGTTGTCAATACCAATAATATTTATTTAGGAATGTTCAGGATTTTTTTTTAAAGAAACAATAATAGATACCTACATAGTTTGTTTTTTTCGCATGCTTAATTAAAACTAAAAATTTGTTTCTCTGTGTTTCAAAGATTTTAAATATTACAAATATTGTGGTAACCTTTTGAAAAGAAAATGTAGGTTTTTTCTTAATTTTTTTTTTAAATCAGGGTAAATAATTATTGTTATAAATGCAATTTTCATTTTTGTGGTCCCAGCGGAAAAAGATGAAAAAAATTATTTTAAATGGGGTATTGGTACAAACGTTAATTAGGACACTTCAGAGAATCAATTGCCAAGAATTAATGCTCATTTATTAAAGTTCCTGTACACCAGGCTGAAAAACATGTATGGATTAATCTGACACTCGACATCAAAAATTCTTTCAAGGACTTATTCTATATATCTTAAAACCAACAATAAAATTGATGTTTTGGTCCGAACAAAAAAGAACACAGCCTTAAGATTTGTTAAGAGGGCTTCTACTGTTAAAACGTTCAAGAAAAACGTGTTTGAAGTTCAAAAAATATATACTACAAAAATAAGAAATCGAATCGGCCAATCTAATATCATACTCTGAATCCTCCGTGAGTTGAAAACCTCTTCGACGATTATTTTGTGATTTTTTCGAGTTTTCCTGGTAATCTTTTAAGTCGGGCATCTTCTTGTTAAGAACAGTCGGCTTTGGTAATATTTTTAGTAAAGTCAATCAGTGTTTGTTTTCTTGCCTCACTTGCTTCAAATACTTATAAATTCGAATGTAATTGAAGTTTTTTGATTGCGATTAACTGTGTGTTCTTAAAAGGAAATAAATAAATGTTATATGAAATATTAATTAAAGTATTGCTTTACACGATAAATGGATTTTCTAAATCTCACCTACCTACTCATACCTACATATATCACATACGAAACTCATTAAATCACAGCAAACTGAATTATCTAAGTTGTTTGTAATTATATTTAGTTTATCGATATTATCGGTAATTTCCACACAAATTCGACGTGCTTCATGCCTGAAATAGAATCTCCTCTTTCGTTTTCAGTTCTTTGAACTAGAATTGTTACATATAGGCAACAAATTTTAATAAATGTAGTACTTAGTTTCGACATCAGCATTTCCAATGTAATTACAAATAATCTAATATAAAAAACGATTTTTGAATTTAATTTTTTTTATAAAAGTGTATCTTTTGTTCTATTAAAATTTGTTATTGTTTTAGTATAGTTCGCAGTGAAAAGTGGAGGAATGCCAGCGAAAAGCCGGATTAGAATTAGTAGAAAACCATAATTACCTACAGAAAAAGTTATGATTTTTTGATAGTAACACAGTTTCTCATCAAAACTTCTTATGTTTTCTTTTTTTCAAACTAACAAAGGTTTGTAAATAACTTCGAAATTGCCTGAACTTTTCTTGGAAAGAAAAGAATTTGTATGGTATGTATAAATATATTACACATGACATTTTTGCGGAAAAGGTAAAGAGCTTGAAGAATTGAAGTAGCATAATACCTTGGACACACTATCCGTCATAATGACGGCAACCATCATAATAGCAAATATTAAAATGACGGTGTGACACACTATACTTTAGCATAGTAAGCGTACTTTTGGATGAAAAATTTGCCTGTGTCGTCCCCCATCCAAGTACTATTCGCGTACTTTTCTGCTTAACTTCGGTGTTCAGACGAAGGGTTTTCCCTATCGTGACCAAAATTTGTATGAAAATTTTTTAAAAAACTTGTTCGCTGTTCGCGCCCAGATGGCGCTGAACCGTGATTTACGCAAAATGACGGTATTTTGCCGTCCTTTGGAGCCGTCATATGAGGCATCATAAAGACGGTTTTTTGGCGTCATAATGATAGCTACCGTCATAATGGCGGGTAGTGTGTCCAAGGTATAATTTTTTATTTATTTCACTTTTAATGCGGATCAGGTGCTTTTAATATATTTTTAATTAAAACCTTTTAATTTTAAGAATTTTCAGAGCATAGCTCGCAGTTTACTTCGTTCCTTTAAGCACTTACTTATTAGTGTCGTGCGAGTTGGGTGAAAGTTTTCCAGTATTCCGGCTTTATTTTGTGAGCAAAGTTTTAAATTCATTAAGGAAAGTTTAGCACTACTACATACATACATACATATATCATATTGTACACATTTTAAAAATAATGTTTTCAAGACCTTTGATTTAAAAATATTTAAATTTGACATTGACTTCCTACTCCATTTAAAATATTAAAGATTTAAAAGTACAACAATTATCTTATCTTATCAGACAGCTTTGCTTCATTTTCAAAACGAGCTTAGAAGTTAAAAATAACACAAGCCAACAATAAATCCGATTGTTTGTTTCATATGTAGGAAGAGTTTTTCTTCAATCTATCTTGAGTCCTTTCATAAATTGAAAAAAGTAAGGTAATATAAAATTGTGTCTGACACGAAAAGTTTATTGGCATTTTATATTAATAAAAAAGGAATGAAGGAGAGAGAGCTTCATAAAAATATCATATAACATCATCGGCCTGTGCGATTTATAAATAAACTTGAATGGGTACTTCAATGAATCTCGTATAATTTATAGCAGATAAACTTATGTAAAGTCAAAATTTTTATTTTTAATTACGGTCCTTCATGTCATGACGCTTTTGATGGACAATAGTTGTATTAGTATTGTTATTGTTGTATTAGTTATTGAAAAAACCAAATACTTTACAAATTTAGGGGAATTAAGGAACAACAACGATTTAATGAGAAAATTAACTGCATTATTATCAAGAAATTTTAAGTAATTAAAATAATATTTGGAAGAAAATAAAATAACAGCCAACTGATGTACATCGTTCAGAACAAAAAATATCGTTTAATAAAAAAGCGAAATAGTGGTTTTTCTGCTTTTCACAAAAATTGCGCCGCACAAGAGACTAAAATTAAATCTATTAAAAAAGCAAGTATATTTTTTAAATTCCCTTAAAAGGACTGACTGACTGCCGATGTTTTGAGTACGTTAAATTATTGAACTAGAAAAATATTTTTAAAAATATTTTTAAAATTTAAATTATGTACGTTGGTTCTGTACACTTTATATGAAGTATCCGAAAATATTTTGAAAATAAAAAAGCTACATATATAAACTTAAAAGTTTAAAAAATATAAACAGCTAGGTACTTAATTGTGAAGTTTTTTTATTCGAATTGATTAATTTAAACAATGATATATCTTCTCATTTTGCAGCCTTACAGAAATAAAGAAGAGTACAAAAATAGATGGATTAAACCATTTGAAGAACAGCGGGTCAACCAGAGACTCATAAACAACATAGATAATATGACATGTTAAAATTATTATTATTAATGTAGTAAATAAATACAAAAATACTTTAGAGCAAACATTAGCTGTAATTATAATAGTATTTAGAAAACTTGTGTAAGGGTTTTCGAAGCCCCAGATTACAAATCTGCTGTCAGATTTTTCAAATTCAAAATGACATCCAATATGGCGACAATATGTATGTATTTTTCAAAGATTTAAAATTTTTCTGGTTTCTATTGAGTTTTCGAAATTACTTATTACGAATTCGATGTGAAATTTTTGAAGTGGGCAAAAGTGATATGCGATACATATCGGCGATTCATTTTTATTAATATAGATTATTGAAAATATCAAATAATCTTAATTTTAATATGTAATTCTTATTAGAAGAATAACGTATATATACTCTTTTAGTTACCACAACAGTCTTTAATATTAAATATATTTAGAAGTAATCTAAACATAAAAGTATGAAAACATTATCCTTGAGCAAGTGTTAAAAACTAAGGGTACGTGCAGAACGCACATAGATCATCGATGAGTGTGGACCATAGAACTGAATATGACCAGCGCATCATCGCCCAACGCATTATATGAAGCGCGCTTATTCTTTCTGCATCTATGCTCTGCAGCGCGCTGTTATTTTTAATATCTCTGAAGAGAGATCTTTAGCGCGCTGTCTTTCAGCTAACAGAAAGAATAAGCGCTCTTCATATAATACGTTGAGCGATGATGCGCTGGTCATATTCAGTTCTATGGTCCACACTCATCGATGATCTATGTGCGTTCTGCACGTACCCTAAGGGTGCGTGCACAACGCACATAGATCATAGCTGAGAGCATTTGCGCGCATCATCGCTCTCAAAACTCTCAAAGGCTTTTAAATGGAAGTGTGCACAACGCACATCGCATCATCGCCTACATCTATGCTTTGCAGCGCGCTGTTATTTTTAATATCTCTGAAGAGAGATCTTTAGCGCGCTGTCCTTTGAGAATTTCTGTTTTTGTTTGGGAAAAAAGATAATTTTCCCATTGTTTCTGCAATTTTGGGGTAATTGCAGTCAATATATAATTAAAAGTACCTAAGTTCACCGAAGAAATTCCAAAAACTTGTCTGGGTAATTTTTAACTTTTTTAAATAAATTATATTTGGACATTAAGTTTCCTTCTTTACTGGATACCTTCTAAATCGTCGACGTCGATTCAATAAATGCCTTTTCAAAGCACTATTTTGCATTAAAAATAATTCCTCTTCACAACTAACAGCAAGAATAAGCGCGCTTCATATAATGCGTTGTGCACACCCTGCGATGAAGCGCTGCTAAGATTCAGCTCGCTGATCCACCCTCATCGATGATCGATGTGTCGTTGTGCACGTACCCTAAGAGATCTTATCATCGAAATTTTCTGACTAAATGTGCTCTTTAAGCGAATATTTGGCTCCCAAGCTCCGATTAACTGAAAATCTGAAGTCCAATTCAACTGGTCGAGAGGAGGAGCGCCGATTTGCGATATTCTGTGCAAACTTAATGCCTCCTAATCGAAACTAAGCTGCGGATAAGTAGCAAATTTAAGCAGCCCTTAGGCCACTACCGCGCTGAGCTCATTCCAGAACCGCACCGTGCCGCGCGGAGGATAAAAGTCCCCCAGCTCACATTCGCCGCTGGAGAGGTTTCAGAATGGGCACAGCACATCGTGAGTCCGTGCTCCGGCGTGCCGTGACGTACGATTCCCATTCCCCAGTTAATTTCTATTCATTTTTTACGAAATTCATTTGTAAACGGGCAGAAAAATGCTTCGTCATTTCTGCAATGGACAAAAAGCTGAGAACAATTTATTGCTCGAGTTTTTCACAAGCAGGATAAGTTAGCCGGAGTTCTTCCTGCCTTCGCCAAGTCTCGCCGTTGCATGCCGCCCGGGCGCCGCGACGCTACAACGATGGCCACGGCACGGGAACGGGAACGGCGGCACGGCGCTCAAATATAGTTGGGCTTAATTAATTTGTGCCATGGACTCCTTTGAACACTGCACCACGTTTTTTACAGCAGTAAGTGGATGCAGGAAGCCCGCCCGGGCGGCGCTCCTTCCTTCCTTTATTCCATGTTTTACTTTGTTGCGGCACTCGAGAGCACGGGGCCACTGATTCGCAAGGAGTTTAATTTCGCAATCAGCACAACAACACCCCTGGTCCCGACTATCCCCCGGGGCTGCACGGCTCATTGGACTTACCTGGGTCCGGGCGGCTACTTCCGGATGCTCGCCCCACGCCCGGCCCGCGGTGCATTTCGTCCCTGCCGCCGCGCCGGGACGGGGGTGGATGCACCTCGAATGCACCGGCAGCGCGGCCAATTGTCCTAAGACGGAGCTGTTGAATTAGGACGCGGTCGACTTTCGAAGTAAGTCATTAAACACTTGTTCCTGCCGGCGGCGCACCGAATTCGCTGCCGCGCAAACAATGCTCTTCCGTCTTGACTATCGCTTACGGCTACGCTCCGGGGCAAGTGCACGAGTTCTTTCCAGAAACGTTGACAATGAAAGCAATAAGGAGGAACGTTTTCGAAAAGAAAGCAAGTGCAAGTAATTGCGTCGGTTTTTCTTAAAGACGATGTCTTACGTAAGCAGGTTAAACCACGTCGTCTAGATTGCAGCCACCTTTAAGGGGTAATATCACCTTGTGTTCTCTAAATTTTATGTGATTTTCTGAGACGTCTCACGGATGATTGGAACAAGATAGAGATATGAGGTTTTGGGCATATGAAAGTACTGGTCTTTAACTACAAAACATATGTTTTATTTTAATTTTACGATACAAAATAACGGCACAGCAAGGGAAACAAAAATTTCGGACTTTCGACATGGGCGTACCGCTACAGGTCACAATTTTTGATCTGGAACAAAAAACTAAAAAGTTTCTTAAAATATAGTTCAAAATCTAGTGAATGTCGTAGGATTTTTTCGAAACATTGTTTTTTAAGAAAATGGCGTTAATTTGAAATTTATTTTCTTGTTTTCTCGAGCAACATTTACCGAAAATCGCTAATAAAATCTATAAAAATCAAGTTATCAAAAAAATCCTACGACATTCACTAGATTTTGGACTATATTTTAAGAAACTTTTTTGTTTTTTGTTCCAGATTAAAAATTGTGACCTGTAGCGGTACGCCCATGTCGAAAATCCGAAATTTTTTGTTTTCCTTGCTGTGCCGTTATTTTGTATCGTAAAATTAAAATAAAACATATGTTTTGTAGTTAAAGACCAGTACTTTCATATGCCCAAAACCTCATATCTCTATCGTCCGTGAGATGTCTCAGAAAATAACGTAAAATTTAGAGCACACAAGGTGATATTACCCCTTAAGTACTATGTTACATTGAGAACCTGCAGCTTGCATACGATTATGACCGAACTATCTTAAAATATGCGCCATATGGGCTGCGTCTCCGAGTGCGCTTTGCAATTCAGGGCTTAGATTAAGTCTATGTCATAGAAATAAGACATAAGGAAGTGCTGAAACGTTCATATATAGTGTACGTGTGCGTACCATTTTTTGGGGGTGCTCTAAGGGTGCTCAGTTGAGCGAGACAGAACTTGAGCAAGCGAGACAAAATGAGGAAAAGCTGTAGAAATATTTCTGAATACTGCCGAATTATGCATTTTTAGATTACTTTGATTCATTTCGGAGGGCTCGTGCAAAAAGACAGCGTTAAATTTAAATTTTAGAGGGGTAAATGCACCAAACATTTTAATGTTATTTTAATATTAAATAAATTACTATTGTAATCCCGAGTGAATTACAATAAGTCTGATCAGAAGAGTGTAAGAATAACGACGTAATTTTGAAATACATAGAAGTTGCGGTGAGGCCCTCTTAAAATAACTCTCTTTTTACGCCTGTACTGATGTTTCTAATACTAAAATGTGAAAACTCACACATAAGGGATTCTGGTACGCTTGACAAGTCTAACCGCACTTCCTTATGTCTTATTTCTATGGTCTATGTTCTGGAATAAAAAATAAATAAATAAATAAATATGTACCACCTTAAAATAATACAATTGGAAGCTGGAAACCTAAAAATTCATGATTTCAATCTTATGAGTTGAAAAGGGAATAAAATATGTTACATTCTTAGAACTCTTGCGATTTCATTGTTATCGATCGGTACTGCTGTTGACACCAAAACGGGTGCATTTGTTGAAAATATAGTATTTTCTTGATCAGAAATTACTTTTACGCGGATAACATTTTCTTTAAAACGTATATTTTTTCACACACAGACAAGCACGCACGTATTTATGGAGTTAGATCATATTTTTTTAAAAAATTTCCAAAAATGTTCCACGTTGACCCGTAAACTCGTATCACCCGTTAATGGTGCCAATAGACACTTCCTATACCAATACCTATACAAATAGTGGACCCGTACGAAACACAAACACATACTTTTGTTCGTATCCACTAAAGACGTTGGCCTCTGGTGTTATTTTTTTTGATATTCAGACACAAATTTGAAACAAATAGCGCATTTTAATGCTGAGTGAGTATGCGGAAACGAAAACGCATCATTTGGTGTTGGGTTTATTAAGTTTGGTGAAGTATTAGTAGAGAAAAAGGGATACTGACAGCAGAAATAATATAATATATACATATATATTAATATATGCATATTGTGTTGTTTTTTTGTAGTGATAGAATTTACAATAGGGATAAACAGTCAAAGCAGCCATCAGATGTGAAAGTTAGATAGCCAGTTTTACTCATTCCACACATGAACAATTTTGTGTAAAGATCTTGACCCACATCCATACAAAATTTAGCTGATAATTGAACTAATTGAGCTCTAAAAAAGTTGGAAGAAGAATTGCGTTTATGTTAGTGATGAGGCTCATTTTTTGCTGAATGTGAACAAGCAAAATTTTGTAGTGAATCATTAGTGTAGTTTAACAAATGGCAAAAAATAAACTTTGAAATAAAACGAATTTTTTGAATAAAATTAATCATTATATACTTACTTTTTATTTTTAAAGTTCTCACCCACTTAAAAGAACACCCTATATATGTATGTGGGAATTGTTTGAAATAGCAACGATTTTTACCAGAAAAAAGTAATATGTATCTATAAGATAAAGCAAAGTATGTATATACAGATTCGCATTAGAATAAAAACGTATTATTCTAAAAATATCATTAACATTAAGTATAGTACACATTAATTGTTTTTTATAAAACTATCATTTTTAACACATCTTTATGGAAAGCTTAACAACCGAAACTGTCCAAGGAGCAAAGAGAATTAATTAAAGTTAAATTAAACCTCCAATTGAAACTATTTCTAAGCCAGGCATGAAACAAACTCTGCACCTTTAAATATGCAACACATTATTTACATAAAACATATTATAAACATTCATAATTAATTTATGACATTTGGTTTGCCAATTTTAACTCCTCCTGAAAACCTGAATCTACTAAGCTACTGTTTCAGAAGAATTCAAAGAATAAATAAGTTTTTCCACAAATAAATTCGCTGAACCTACCTATGACTGATTACCTGATTCAAAAGTTCCTTTAAAATATAAGAATAAATTTCTTTTCTTTTAATATAAATTTTTGAGACTACATAACATATGTATAACATCTAATTATATGCCCATATAAATTAAGCTTCATATGTACAAAAACGAAAATATTTGAAAATGCTTTTAAGTAGACGTACCAAAGTTATATATTTCAGTATTTAATGTTAGTAAGCGAACGTAAATAAGCAATCCTTTGCAAATAGTAACTGCCAAAGGCGGACGAATGTTCGCTCGTTTTAAGTGTTGTGTTGTGTTAGTGTTGAGTCCACAAAGAATGCATTCAGCCGCTGCTGATGTTCCGATTCGATTAACAAAGCTTGCGGAACGATGGCTACTCATTTGCATACACATTCAAAATGCTTGTGCAGAACACAGGTATTGTTTGTTTTCTAAAATGATAAACTATAATCCATTCCATACGATGTAAAAGGCCTAAAGCGAACGAATCTACTTCTTCTATTTAGAAAAACAATTTACGAGTACTCCGATATGATCGTTGGTAGCATCAAACTTCGTTCACGTTCATTCGCTCAAATTGTAGGTACGTGGAATTTTTAACCTCTTCATGTCCTTGGCTATGTGGACGTTTAGTTTTTTATTATTATTTATTATTTATTTTATTATATTAGTATAGATTAACAAACGTACACATATGTGTATAGAAATCGTTCGAGGTGGTGTTTTTACTTAAATACAATCGTGATTATAATACAATTTAACATTTCGTGTAAGCGTATGCAGTAATGACAACTCAGACATTAAAGATTTGTGAAATATTATCTGGTAAGGAAAATGAAAGTGACCTATTCAGACCGTTTAAAATATCGGATGGATGTTCGGATTTTAATGAAAGAGTTCAATATCGATGATTAAATCCCAGTTGATACGCATAGATATGAAGCAACATGAACGTTCTACAGTTTGGTATGCTACATAGGTTAACACATTTGCCGAAAATCCACCATCTTTTATACATCCTCGTGGCATAAAAATAGCTGGCGAAACACCATACTTATATTTCATCCAAATAATATTTACCATCAACCTTTTTAAACATATAGTACAAGAAACTATTCAACACGTCATTTATTGCGGAAAGAACTTATTCAACATAAATGTTACCGAAATGGATAATTCTATGCGATTAACATTATAATGACATATATAAAATTATAATTATAGATTACATTGGTCTTTAGGTGCTTCACTTCGACTTCCTATTGTTGCTGAAACAATGTCTCTAAATCGTTTTAAAGAAATGAAGCGATACCTCCACTATAAAAACAAGAAAAAACTACCAAATTGTTGTGAAGATATTTTTATACAAATACGTCCACTGTTGGATATGCTATAAGAAACTTTGGAAATGCCTCGACACCGACAGAATTTCAGGCAATTGATGAAATGATCATACCTTTTAAAGGCAAACACATAGGTAAAGACTAAAACAAATCCAAACAGAAGAAATGGGGTTTCAAAGTCTGGGTTAAAGCCTTCCAAGATGCATAAGTTTCGAAATTTGAGATAAAAGAAAACTTTTCAACTATTAGCACACAGAATGTTTTCATTGGGGATACAGGTGAAGATACAGATGGAAGTTAAGAGAACGGAAACCATAAGCTATTTTATAAGGTAGTTTTTCAAAAATATCGTTCACAAGATTTCTTTTTGCGTTGTTGTGGAACCTGAAGAAAATGTACAAGGATGGGAGCGTAAAAAAAAGAAATATAATAATATCAATAACAAGACCTTTTGCTGTAAAAGAGTATAATAAATTCATGGGGATGTAGATATGCATAGCACAGCACACTATTCTCACTCTACAAAAAGGCGAAAATTTTACCACAGAATTGCTTTTAAATTTTTTAATTCACGGATTCTTTTCAATCAACAAAATATTCAAATGTCTCTTCTAAAGTTTCACACTTCAATAGCTACCACAATGATAAAAATAGGCGAGCAAGCCAAAAAACAAATTAGACCTATGTATTTAAAGTTCTGTATGTGAACAATCACCTAACAAATCCAAAAGATAAACTAAAGTTGATCCTGAAATCAGCCTGGACAGACACTATCCTAATAAAAGGAAATAAAATCATTTTACTCATAAATAACCATAAAGCGGCCACAAATGCGAATATTATTTTCTTTTGTGAATTTTTATTGTTTTCCCTATTTTTTGAATGAATCGTAAAAAACAAAATTAAGTCATTTTTTTCTCATCATAAAAAAATCGTCTCTGAAGAGGTTAAAACTATACATAAAATTCATTTCTTTAAAACAAAATAAATTTTGCAATCCCTTCATTGCTGGTCTCTTAATTTTTTTTATAGGTATTTATATTTCATTTATTTAAGTTTGAATTCATTTGTATATCAAAATAGGAATTCTCATTTTAGTGCTAGAAGTACATTCTCCATTGATCTATGATGGTTCTTAAAAATTTATTTGGTAATAGTACTAAGTAGGTATTACAAGTAATTTGTAATCAGGTGTATGTGATATTTCATCATATTTTAATCAAATTAATTTGAAGTATACAGAAAGAGAAATAGATATTCAGTTAAGAATAACAAAATAATATCAATGCTCTTAAACTGCAGCGAAACAATTTTAGGCCAAAGGATAGGGTAAACCATTCCACGTTTAGAAAAAAAATAATCATAAAATTGTAATATTCTAAAATCTTTTCACTAAATTGCTAAATAAATTGTAGGATAGGTTACTTTGCAATAAATGCATACAAAATAAATCTTTAATATTCCTATCGATCTAAATTATACTCCACACAAAATGCAGCAATCCACGTAATTCTTAATTATTCGGTTCAAATTGGTGTAAAACAACACGAAATGCGCCGATTGTTCTGATGGGATTTATTATCTCACTGACATTCGCTTGACCTACCAATTATGTAGTGGGTTTGTGGGTTACGCGAACTAAAATAGCGTATTTAGTATAAATCAATTAGGAAATGAAATGCGGCTTGATGCGAAAATGAAACGAGATATTACATATACAGGTAACTCGATACCACGGTAGTTTCATAACGCGGTTTCAATATAATGCGGTTTACAAACTGTGAGAAATTCTTGGTTAGCACAAACTTTTACAAAACTGATACTATACAACGTTCAATTTTACCTCGAAAAATGCGAAAATTGGGAAATAATTTGATAGCAGTCTAAATAGTTGGTTGACAAATTTTCTAGCACAATACGTTAAATTAAATCAGTCTCATATCTGATTTTTTTAAAGGGAAAGCACGGGAAAGTCCACGTTTAACAATTAGGGCTTTATAGTCATCATTATGATCAAAATAAAAAAAATTAATTTTAAGCATTGTTTTAAAATTTAGATATATTATAAAAATATAACGATAATTACTAAAAGTGATTTATTTTTAATTAACTACTATAATAAAAGTTCGATCCGAATTATTTGTTTTCAATCAACTATGACAAATTGATTAACAATAATAAATCAAAAATAGAAATAATTTTATAATTTAAATTTTATAAATTAGTTTTCCTTATTCTTCCACATAGTAATAGAAGACGTAAAATAATATGCAGTCAGTTGAGTGCCGAGAATTTTGTTATTTATTTTGTAAACGAAATATGAAAAATAAGATTTATTTTCGGTCCCTGATGTGAAGTCTCCCTACGAAATTTTTTAATTTAAAAATTACGTAAATAATCAATTCAACTCATTTTTATAATAAATCCGACGCCATTTTGAATAAAAGAAGTGAATTCATAAATATTTTCTTCGGTTGATAGTATCTTTTGAATTTTAAGGTTCAAGTACAAATTCATATTTTCGAAAAAATGCGTGTAAAATTTTAGCGCGACCGTTAAACCACATTTTGAGTTATTATTTTAAATACTTTTTGAGTGTGAAACTAGACTTCCTACTACTATCAAAACTTAGTTGGACAATAATCTTCTTCTTATTGCTGATATTACATGCCTACATCTCTGCAAAGGAATGTTTTCTCATGTCGTCTTAATTGTATTAAATAATTCATCATTATTTTTAATATTTTGTTGAGAAACTGCATTTTTTACATCTACCTGCTATATCGGATTCAGATCCGGACTGTATGAGGGCCACTCATGAACGTCAATAAAATTGTCTCGAAAGAATTATTTTGTAAGCTTGGCCGTGTGCTTTGGATTATTATCTTGCTGGAATTTCCAAATTACAGTTAAATTCTCTTCAGCCCGTGACGGCATTACGTTTGTTAGTATGTCCTTTCTATTTCTATATTTCTCTTTCGTCAAAATGTTCTAAATTTTGAAAATCGGACCGAGGAAAAGCAGTCTCGCACAAAAGTTGAGAGTCCTCCATGTTTAACCACAGGCGTTATATACCTGGGATTGAATGCAGCATAGAATACATAGGTCAACGAACATCATCTTCTATCTGGTCCTATCCTATTGATCTTTGCCTCGTAACTTTACAAGATATTATATCCACTGGCTGGCTTATGATGATGATTCCTTGCACATTCCAGTTTTTTTTGCGATTATTACTACAAACACCTTTTTTGTGAAACCTTACCATGTAGTCCCAGCCCGACTTTCCTCCTTCTAACGATTCTTGACAACACCGTTTGTACATTTACCGACACACGTTTTTGGTGAATATCAGCAGAAGTTTTTCAATGATCTTTTTTGAAGCCCTGATGATTGTACGATCTCTTATGAGAGAAGTTTTACAAGACCTTTTTCTACGTGTTACTTGTTCTACTGTCCTGTGTCTTTTGAAATTGTTCACAGCATTATACATATATACCATTTTTGTCGGAACAATCAAAATTGCTTGCGGCTTGCCGATACGTTATTATTTATGAATATGGCCGCCCGAATTATGAGATTACAATTTTTTCTTTTTTCCATTTGATAATCATTTAATCAATAAAAATCACTATTTAAAAATGAAGATCTCCTTATTTAAGAATAGTACTCTAAAGATTTTCCAACAACAACAACTAACACTTTTAGAGCATTGAATTAATTTTAATTTCACAGAAAAAAAAGTGTTTCTAAATATTAGTTGTCCTGCCATAATTTTAATAACTAAGAATCTTGTTGCGTTAGACTTGTTTGCTCCAAGGCGATATTTCATCGAATGTTGCATCTGATTGTGAGTCAGTGAATAGTAGCTTCTACTACAACCACATTACAATTTAATTTAAAAAAATAATAAAAGGAAGCGAAGCAAAGAGTGTTACCATACCAAGTGTTACTAATTATTTGTCCAAGTCATTTTTGACCCCAAAATTAAAGCTTCTACAACGTTAAAATCCATCAGTAGATGTCAAGTTCAATTTCCTCCGGCTCCAAAATATATTTTAATATTGTCAGGAAACTATCCGGACCGTCATCCTAAAATAAATGATCCATTATTTAAAATCCGCGACATTGAATCCATAAATACACCTATCAAATTCAATGTCCATTCGAAAACCCTAGACAGAAGGCACATTAATCGGGTTAAGCGCGATTAACTGCTTGTTACTTTATTGTGCGTACCTACGCCTCCGGCTACGCCAGCCATTCATAAAATTAGAATGGATACTCATGGCTCCTATATTTTTGCATAATGCCAGTGCGATTTTCCTTCACCCAGTAAAGGGCAGCCGCCACTCAGCTGTGCCTGGACCTCCAAAATGTAAATTGGGGCCCGGGTTTCTTCGGTATTTGGAGCGCCTGCACCACACACACACACGCGGGCCTGCCAGGGCCAGTTGCTCTGCTTAGACATTCTCATTATTTTAATTAATTTGTGCCAATTCCAGCCGGAGGCCCTTTTGCCCGCGAACGAGTTCATCGCAGGGCCGCTCGTCCGTTTATTCAAATTCACGAGCCCTGAATAATTGTCGCCCTGGGCGCGGGGCTCACGGGGGCTGCTGTTTGCACCGAGGGATGCAATAGAGCCGCACTCCGGGTGAATGAATCTATTTAGTCGTGGCCGGGATCTGTGAAAAACGCGTCCTCTGGGGGTCCCCGAGGCGCTTAAGACCGGCCGCGGCGGGAGGGCGATCCAGTTAAATGACAAATTTATGAGCCGCACCAGGAAGATGGTCAATTCGATTCAGCAAAAAGTCCATAAATAAATCATGCACGGGAACATTGATTGACACGACTCAAATTTTGTGGTCTAATTGGTGTAATGAATATTCAGCTCGTCATCATCGCAGCAAGGATTGACGTACGCCGTGTCCTGCTCGTTGCTCGGAGCATTCCCCGAGCAGTTCCAGGGCGCCGCCCGCTGCCGGGACGGAACCCTCGCCCGGGTACCTCGCATGCGGCATGCAAATTTCGTTGATTTTGCACTGTGTGAACCGGGCGAGGAAAGGATTTGCATGCGGCTGTGATCATAATTGAGTTTAATATGTGAATTTTAAAACTCCATCGCTATGTTAACTCACATCTTTAGCAGGGGATAATAAAGAGGCGGTTAATGCTCAATTGCTGCACGATTCATATGGTAATCCTCTCCGCGCACGTGATGACCTTAATTACCTCTCCGGGACCCGGGCCTTGATCCTCTTTCGGCGTCTGCAGCGCCGCTCGACGAGTCAAGGCTCCGCTCTGCAGGCCAGGGATGCTGGATGCTGGGTCCCGGACCCGGCTGCATCCTCGCAGGGGCTCCTCGTCCTCGCTAAGGAGCCCATCTGAATTCATCTGACGGAATAAATTCATAAGCGGCCGGCAAGGAAAACGCACTCGTCCAATCGCTTTATTGATCCTGGTTCATCCCTCGCCAGTTGCTTGCCTTAAAGACTAAAGTTGCTCCTCTGCTGCAGGCACGGGCAACTCCAGGCAGCAGACTCGCGACCAGGTGCAGGGTTCTTTAAGGAGTCACGTTTAATTAGGAAGAAAAAATGTTGCTTATAAAGGGATTTGCATTTCCAAAATTATAATAAACTTTTACAAAAGACGATTATTTACACTAATAGAATTTATGTGACATACAAAAACCGAAATAAAAATCAACATGTATAGTACACAAAATATAATTTTACAACTCAGTGTAATGAGTTGCAATATGTAGGATTTATAAGAGAATGTAAATATTCACCAGGTGATTTTCTTTCAGTATTTGTAAAAATAATAAATAATAAAGGAATTAGCAAAAGAGTAAAATTACACAGCAAGAGAGTAAAAGTAATTCATTCGCATGGTGAAATGATAAATTGGAATGCAACTGCTAACTGTATTTATGTATTGTAAATATTAATCCTATATAAGAAAAATTAACTACTTCTTTATGGAACATTTATATAAATGGAAAAATACATAAGCAAAATCAGCAGCTCGGAGTGTTTCATACATTTTAAGATTAAAATTACAATTATTTTTATAATAAAACTAAATGAAAATTTTACAAAATTAAAGCAGGGAAAGAAAGACAAGAAGAATCTTTCCCTATATCTATGTATGTCATATATGTCTTCGAATAACGCAATAACAAACTAACGTCATAGTGACATTAGTAAAATTACAGATGCTTGGTAATTTTCGTACGATGAACATTGTCAACTGTACAGAATATAAAAGTGAGTTATATCATCGATCCAATTGTTCCAGTATTACAAAATGCCACTTCCTAAAACAAGTTGAAGTTTTGTTCTTGCTGTAAATATTGTGAAAAATACACTGATATAATTATCAGCATCAACTTTTAATATGATTATGCACTCAATTTTACCACTTTTATGTATTTTTATAAAACGTCTGTAGAAAGTGTTGAATATTGCAAGTTAAATCACGCATATTTAGTAGAAAATTGCGAATTTACAAGTTTATGTTCTATTACTAACCATTTTAAGCGAAATAAAGTTGTACATTACTACATACATATATAATTATAATTGTAAATTTACTACATATATGTACATATGTATGTATATTGCAAAAAAATTTTGAAGTTATCACACATATTTTTTAGAATGTAGAAGGAATACGAGATTCGCAGTAAAAAATAGTTATAATAATATTTTGATTTTTACTTACATGTTCATACATACTTACCTAATAATATAGAAAATGTATGTTGAAACTTACAAAAACGCTTTCAAGTGTTTTAAAAACGAGACAATATTAATCAAATGGATGGTGTCATATTAAAAAAATTAAATGTTAAGATTTGCAGTGTATAAAATTAAAGTATCACATATTTGACTATCGCATCACGACTTTAATTCGTACGGATAAACCAAAAGCATATAATTCTTCTGGATGTTTATTTTCAATGCACATGGTGCAATGAAAAGGGCCAAGGTCACACAAGTATTTAAAAAAATATATAAATCAAATTACTGGGACAATTCTCTGCGCAACAGGAAAGAAATAATTTTAAAGTTATGACGTGAGAAGTCAAGATATTTACGAGCGCAGCATATTTTGCTGCATAGTAGTTGAACCATGTAAAATGCAACATTTTAGAATATTAATGGTCGTTTTTAATTTAAGACTAGGTTTCGACCAATTTAAGAACTTACATACTTTTATCAAGAACTCATTATTGCTAGGATATTTTTCCCTTCATTTTTTAGCGCGACGAAATAGTTAGCAAAATCGCTTTTGAATGCGACTAATAAAAACGTATATTTTAGATTTCTGAAACTATATATTATTTCAAAATTAATTTTGTTAAATACTTCTTGGAACTGCTTACGAAGTGACACATTCGAAAATAAAATAGTTAACTATTTTACAACTATTTTTTAGATTTCAAAAATAACTCAACTTAGAAAAATAGTAAAATAGCTGACTGAACTACGATTTGTAGTTAGTTATAAATATCCATATTTTAACTAATATCTCATAGTAAATTCACGTAGTACTTTTTATTTTTCTAAAGTAATGTTAAGAGATAAGCATACACTTGACTTGGTAGGTATATTTATCTAATATTTATGAAAAAATTGTTTAACTGTTTTATAAGTATAGATTTTCTTTCTCTATAGAGTAGAATTAATACTAATTTGGCTTTTTTTTTTGCGCTCTCGGAAATTCTGAACTAATCCCGGGTGGTGCTTGTGTACGTTTTTTTTTATTTTCAATAAAGGTTTTCGTATGGGAATCAAACCCAGAAGCCCGGATGTCGTACTCTCATCCAAACTGCTCAGCGAACTATGCCACCCAAGGCCTCTAGACTCGTTACTGGCGAAATTAATGCTCTCATTGAACTTCTTGTTCTTATGTCGTTCTTAGAACCAAAATTGAAACGAGAAAATGGAATTGAATTGTTTCGCTTTAAAATCACCTGCTAGTTTTCGTGTTAAATGTATTTTGTGGCGCCACAAAAACGCGTCGCATCCATTGTAACCCAGCTTTTACATTTATGCTTAAAGGCTTACAGGTTGTGTTTTTAAACTCTTAAAATGTCTTATATGCTCGTATAAAAAGCAAACAGAATCATAATTATCAATTAACCTTCCTTTAACCATTAGATAAACGTGATTGTTCTCTACAAAATGGAAATTGGTTTATCCTAATAGAGGTCTTCGTACAAACATGAAAGAAATAGTCCGGATTGAATTGAAGCCCCCTTTAAGAGTTGATTAATAAATAGCTTTCTGCACTGCTCGATGCACAGTGCCGATTTAATGAAACCCAATCGCGACAACTCACTAATTTGGACTCGCATTAGCGGCTGAAAGAGCCTCTCATTAGCCCCAATCAAATGAGCCTCACCCACTTGGAGGTGTCGCCGTCGAAGCCCGTCAATTCGACTACGGGGCGATGTTTCAGGTAATTTCGGGGAACCGCGAGGTAATTTCGTATTCGTCACTTGTCAGCGAAATCTGGCTGAAACGAGCTGCAATTACCACACCACGAACTTAGGGCGTTCTCCGCGAGCACATTGTCTCATTAGCAGCGGGGCAAACAATCGGGATGAGTCTGAGTCGCGATCTCGTCCCTGGAGAGCTATTTGCAACTATTATTCTTAATTAATGTCGAATAATCTTAATAGCGCAGCGGGTGCTCCTATAAATCCCTCCTCGAGACCTTTATCTCGCGCGGCGCAAAGTTTCCAACTTTCCGAAAGGAACTTTTCGTCCCGGGCAAGTTGGAGCCGCAATGGAGCAGAGAGCCCCCAGAAGCCCTAGAAGAACCCTTTCGGGTGCAATCTTTCCAACTTCTCCAATGTATCATAAAATCAATTACCAACTAGTTGGCATTTTTCAGTCAGCCGACGGTGGTGTTTGCAATCCCTAAAAGGATTCACCCGCGACTGGATCGGGGCCCGCCGCGCGCGTTCGGCAGCCGTAACAAATGGTCCGGGGAAACTCCTTTTGGACAGCACTTAATATAAGTTCGCTCCTTTCGCAAGGCAGACGTGAACGGCTTTGTGGCGCGCTGAAAGGAGCACATCAACCCGGTCCGGCCTGTGACAGATTGATCTATAACCCTTTTCAGAGCTCACGTTGTGACACAGATCCGGGTAATGTATTACGCCCGGCTAAGGGTTTAAAGCCACCCGGCCAGGGCGGCGCGGCGTGCTTTACCCGGGCGGCACGTTGCCGGGGAGGTGTGCAATACTCTCCGGCAGCAGCCACTTCCTACGGTGATGGATTCTAAAAATATTTCAAAACAATTTTAGGCAGGTCCGCGGCTGAGGTTGAGCTTAAAGAATCCTGCCCTTTGCCTTATTACAGGAAAATCCCCGAGCCAGCCGCTTTAAAGCAAACAGACGAGCTGAGGATGAGCTCTGGATCAATAATACGATTGGAAGAGTGCGTTCTCCTTTCAAGAAAATGTCGACTTTTGTTCATTTCAGAAATGTTTACCTCTAGTAATCTCTGTTCCCATTAAAAGAAAGTTCAACAAAAATGACACGCACGTTGGTCAGATTTTTTCAGTTTCGTCATAAAGAGGCACTATTAAGGTACACTTTTGTACCGAAAAGTGGCCCGGAGTTTCATGGCGACGTTAAATTTATTCTTTAATTGCTTACATAACAATTTGGGAGTTCCGATTCAAAAGGGTTCAAACGAATCTTTTTGATAAACTTAGTTCTCCTTTCATAAATTATACGGCAACTCCCCTCTTCAGAATATTCGAAATTTAATAAAGAAAGTTTGTTTTAATTTTCAAGCTGCATTTTAGAGCTCATGTGGCATTACGTTGAAATAATTCATCGAAACCAATTCAGCTAAAGTTTCAGAATTTTGATTCTTTCAACTCTAATATGGAATTAAATTTTTTTCACCATATTTGCTGTGCAGTGACGTATTTTAAAAAAATGTAAAATAAAAGAAAGTAGTTTTTAGTTCTTCTTAAACAATAAAACGATTCAGTTGCTCTACTGAATTTAAAAGATTAAATTATCTTGTTAAAACTTATATATATTATACAAATAAATTATATTAATTCAAAACTTAAATATTAAGATCAAATAAATAGAAATAAAAATAAAATATGGGATCTAAAAGAAGAGCTGTAAAGGACGATCCCATATCTTTTAGGTAATTCATAAGTTACACATAGATTAAAAGAAATGAAGTTTATAAAATTGGAATTTGAATTAGTAATTTAGTGTGTTTTTACATAAATAAGATATATTTAAAAAACTTTTAAAAACTTAAAAAAACTTACAGCCACAGCAGTTACTGTTTGTATGCAAAGGTATTTCTTTTGTAAACTTTTTCATGAAGTGGCTATTATGAATAAGACTATTACAAAACAAATTAGATATATGTATAAACAATCAAAAATGGAAATAAAATCTTTTCAGATATTGGCACTGAAGTAAAAATAACTCCTTCTGATCAATATTTACACCATAAAGTTGATGAATATTAATAAATTAAACGCAGAGTTCAATTCCAATGAGCCACAATAGCACCTTTTGTTTAAAACAGTACCAAAAATGCTAATACCTATACATATATCTAAGATAAGAATTTAAGCACTTTTAACTCTAGGCTAGAGAGCATCAAATTACATATAACACAATGTTTTAAACAAAGTAATTTAAAAAAATATACTATATTGATAACTTTTTATATCGAAAAAATAATGGAGCCAATCGAAAATTATGAAAAAACCTCTCTTTATAAAGTGGTCATAAACAATTGTATTTTGAGAGATGTGATTGACTTTAATCCTAATCCGACCACTATGTATTTTTTTCCCGGTATATACCTTGAAGCCAATTTTTAATTTTATTCTACCTGGCCTAGATTCGGTTTGAATTTTAATGGGTTAATAAAAAAAACAATCTTCAGTATTCAGTAGATAGATATCTTGTACAAGAAAAAATATTCTAATAGCACCAACATAATAGACATTGAGTATAAGAGAAATATCATTCATAAAATGTAAACTATCAATTTCTAAATGAAAATTCCCCATTTTTTAATAGTCAGACGTATATTTTATTTACTTTCCCAAAAATAATCTGAGAAGTAACAAAAAATGCATTTTTTTAATAAAATTAATTAAAATTGGAAGAAAACCAACATTTTTTAAAAAAGGTTTCTTTAGCGTACATAAAATAGTTTTATATTTCCCTAATTTTCTACCGAAACACCTGGTACAAATAGTACGCTGAAAGAAAAAGATTAGAAAAACTAACTACTTTTTTAGCCTCCTAATTAAATAAGTTGAAAGAACTAAAACAGTGGGAAAAAACATTTACAAAATTAGTTAGTTTCCCAACTATTTTAATTTATTCCACTACTTTAAATTACATATAACAACTAATTAAATTAGTAAGCTGAAAATCAATAATTTTTTTTTTTCAGTGTAGGTACCCTGCAAAAAATACTTAATTAAAATCAAAATAGTCAATCAATTGGTAAAATAATGGTGCCATGAATAATGAGCTTTAACGCATCGTACAATATAGGAAGAAATGTTTATTTTTGTCAAATAGGATAAATAATAAATAAACTGTACAATTTTAGTTTTATTTGGAGTTAATATAGGGAGAATGTGGTGAAAAACTTCCGAGTAAATTCATACATACATATTCCTAAAAACTAATTTAAAATCAAAGCTAACTTAATTATTGGAACGATTTTATTAAATAAATAAAGGGCTATAATCATTTTAGGCATGTTCACCTTTACATACGATATGGAGGACGTTAAAATAAACAAATTTTAACTGTTGAAACTTTGACTGCTAATTAACTACACGCAGGTCAAGGAAATGTTTCTTTTTATTCAAATTGTTTCGTAGATTTTTGCTTGAATTTTGAGTGTTTTGTATTCCGTCTATATGTGAAATATAAATTTTATAGCATTTTAAAAAGAAGTATTCATTATACACAAGTATATATAAAATATGGGTTTTATAATTGTTTTCGTAGATTATGATTCTTAGCCAGCTTCTTTTTATCATAGAAGTTTATAGCTTCGCCGCAATAAGCTCTAACTCTACATACATAAATATAAACACCAGCTCATACGTTTTTGTCGTCTTTGGATATTTTCTAATTAACTAAATTGAAGAAAGTCGTCTACGAACTACCATTGTAGGTATATTAAGTTGAGATATTAAGCCAAGTAATAAATTACCCATTTCATCCTTTTGAAGGCTTTTTGAAATTTTAAGGACGGTTTAAAAAGATATTTTTTTCCAGCATAAATGAAATAATTTCGTGGGTGGTTGAGGCATCTTTGCGTATTTTAAAATGCCTTTTTGCCAAATTCATTGCTTCTTGAATGCGACAGCACTAAAAGTTAGCACTAAAAAGGGGAAATGTACCATTTGGTCGAATTATGTTGGCCTACTAAGGAAAATTCTTCCCGCTAATTGTTCACGCTGCAGGCAATTCTAGCTTCTTGAATTTTACTTTTATTGGCAGTTGGAAGCCCGAGGCGATTTCGTTCGCCCATCTGCGGGTTTTCGGCGGTCAAATAGGCCTAGCCCTTTGTTCCCCAGCCCTAATGCATCCTGACTTTGCGTCACGACGGCGGAGAAGTGACCACCAACTCGGGTCGTAAGCATTAATAGGATACCGCGGGTCTGAACGCTGCCGACCCTCATCATGGAAGTTTTTAATTAGGAAAGGGTATCCCGAGCGCTTCTTCTTCTCGAGAAATCACCCCGGTGTGGTAGAAAATAAACCCTTATGGGGCCTCTCTGAACTTAATTTGACACATTTTTTCTGCCACTCGACCTTCATGAAGAAGCTAAAAAGTTAATAGACGGCTCTGACATAAAGCGAACATAAAGTGAAATGCAGGGGAACCGAATTGATTTCCCCACCCCCCACCAGCACCCTTGTTTGACAATCACCAAAACCATCGACGAACGCGCTTTTAATTTGCCAAACGTCGAGCGGCGGTGGCGGAGAGGGGCGGAGGCACTAGTAGGATCCTCCCAGGGCCCATCGCCTTTAATTACCCCTCACAGCTTTTGGCTGCTATTGACTGTCTCGATTGTGGAGCTATGCATAATCTCCGGTGACAGGTGTGTTTACCGTTAGCCTAGGCTTCGGCAGCGGTGTAACCATCCCGGCGATGGGGGGCTCCGGCGACTGCGAACAACCATAAACAGCCAATTGTGGTTAATTTGTCGAAATAATTACGTTCGATTAAACTCGTAATTAATAAACAGCTTGACCTCAATGAAACTGAATTACATATTTGAGGGATTTGCAGTTGGCTGCATGTGGGGGCCGCACGGTCGACTCTGTGCAAATATGTGCGGCCGGCGACACTCCCCCGCCCCCCTACGACCCTATTTTGTGGATTACCGTTACATCTGTTGAGGTGTTGCACCACTTAAAGCCCGCCACCGTTAAGAATCCGCCCACCCGTTATAGCTAAACGGCAGCGGTTTCAAAGAAATGTTTTTGTTTCATCAGACTTTCGTACATTTTTGTACGTCCGCTATTAATTATAAAACAGCTGAACCATTTTTTACGGTCTTCAGGTTACTTCATTCGCTTCGAGAATATGACAGTCGCTAAATACCGAATTTTATATTTTTTTAATCTTATACAAATTGTTTATTTTCATTAAGTTGGGCATTTTGTTTAAACCACCTCAAAGGAAGGCATGTGTATTCATTTCACCGTAATTATGTAAGTTGGAGCGGAGCATTTAAATTGCACCACAAGCTCCCAGAATCAAAAATTTCCAAGGCAAAATATTTTTATTTAATTATACAACATTTTTACAACAAACAAAAAAGCAGAATTTTTATTTACAATAATTCCGAAAAATAACAGTTTTATAATGTCCAAAAATTGCTGTTCCGAAAATGAGACATTTGAAGACTTTGAAATATTTATTAATTGAGTTAGACCGCAATATTCATTTTCTTTATTTTTATCTTATGTTCTGTACATGAAATATAAGACTTCTTTGAATTAATAACATTGTAAATCATAAGTTAAATTAAAGGTGTCGATATATAATATATAAATTAGATTATCTTTATTTATTTCAAGTAAATAAATCGATCTCTTGTTAATGATAATATATAATATATAGGTACTTACTTTCCACCAACAATTATTTTCAGTCAAATTTGATATCATATTTGTATTCACAAAATTATTAATTCAAATTCAATTGAAGTTATTATTTCAAATCTTCTTTCAAATAACGATTTTATCTTAAAGTTTCACTAAACTAATTTATCACTTTAATTAATATTATTTTGAACAAATTCATTTAGAATATTTATTCAAATTTATAAAAAGTACCCATGTAAAGTAGGCTACTAATTTCCGGCCACTTACCCGTTTTAATAAAAATAATATGGTGTTAAATTACCTTACCCCACAAAAGTTTTTGCAGTAAGTTTTAAGCAGATTAATTCTAGTATTAATATTTTACTAGTTTTCTCAAGAAAGCAAAAAATATTTGCAATGATTCTAGTATCTTCAACTGGAGGTAATATACAACAAAGCAAAGGCTTTTAATAGCCAAGCAATTTCGCTGATTTTCCAGTAATTTTAAAATATATAACTGTCTAGAATTAGTACCTATAATATTTCACTAGAAAATAAAGAAATTTTGATAAAATGAGCAAAACAGACATATGGAAATTATGTAATGGTAATAACATCTTTTTGCACTTCTTTAAACAATTTTATTATCTTTAAACTTCTTCTGACATTGACGGCATTCAATTTAAAGCTGAAATATTCTTGGACGATGATTTAGTTTGCTTCATATACTTTTGGGTAATTTGCATGGACAAATCAGACATAAAATAAAATCAGAAATTTCTCAACTAGATTTCTAAGAGTACCTACATACATGCATATATTTACACTAGACGAATTAAATATAATACATTTTGTTTTTGAATTGTAAGAATAACAACTTTATAAAAATCCCCACCAATTTTCAAAGAATACGAAATATAATGGATAAGAGCGCACCTTGTGCCAGTTCCCAGCTATTTCATGTATGCAATACCACCTCATAAGATTTATTTTTAAAATGAAAAACCCTTCAACCAAATAAGTTGAAATTTGAAATATGCATTGTACCTACTTACTCAGAATGTCTGATGTCGGCTAAAATATGCACCCAAAAAACAAAAAACACTTATTTAAAACTACATGATATTTGCATGCGGCCAATATCTCGAGCTAACTGTGGATAACAAGAAGCTAAATAAATAAAAATATTCAAAATACCTTCCTCACTAATTAAATAAGTAGCATAATAATTAAAATAAATGTTGATTCCTGCGGTTGGATACTATATACACAGGAATGTATCATATGTTTAGTGGTCTTCAACTGCAAGCAAGAACGCAATTATTTGCAATTATATTCCATTGACCTTCGAAATGTTCCCGGAAAATCCGTTGTGAATTTTTGCGATAGTTCAATTAGCAAACTCTTATGGAGGACACAATTTTTCCATAAAAACTTGTTCACTCTTTTTATACTAATATCAATCGGAACAATTTAATATTTTTCCATCATTCAGCAGAATGATACAAAATCGTTCCACCTGAACCATTCGCTGGGGCGCGTTTATATTCATTGTCAGTTCATCAGTTTTTAGTGTGGTTAAAAATAGCTGGTACAAATTTAAAACTACACGAATGTTTGGTGAATTTCGGAGAATTAATAATATGCAAATAATGATAGTTAATAATATGCAAATAATGATAGTTAATTATATGTATTAAAATACATATATAAATAAATATACTATTGTCTATTTCTATATATAGTAATAGGCCCATGAAAATTTTGCCAATATTTGAAAGTTTTCACGTCACTACATTTGTAGTGATTGAAGCGTCATTGTACAGAGCTTCTGGCTACAAAGTTTTCGCCTTCGCATCCATATAATCCTTCTTTCTTCTTAATCAGCGTAAAATGTAACTTTCCATATAATGTTATCTTATTATGCTTCATCCTGCTAAAAGTTTTTATTCACAAAATTAAAATATGAAAATTTACTTTCCTTCATATTAATGATATATTATTTTATGGTTCATTTCATAAAAACGGAAAACAAAATATTTATGATATTCCGCTGTGGAATCGATTACCTACTTTGTGGACAGCTTTTCAACTCAACCCATGTACATAAATTAAATATTTTTTTTATACTACCGACGTGGAATATTAAAGCATAATGCGAGCATTAACTTCTTTAATAGCTTTTAAGACGTTTTATGAAAATTCTGAAACATTTCAGCAATATTTACTGGCGTTCGAGAATATTAATCAACTAGTTAAATTTGCTGAAAGTTCACTTTAAAGAATTCATTCCAGATAAAAATGCCCAAAAATAAGTACGTATTAAAATATTAGTTAATTAATATAATTTAATTTTTATCATCAAATTAATTAGTATAACGAATACTTTTTGTTTGTTGTTGTTGTTTAGTTTTATTATAAGCTATATTTATATGTATACGTATAAAAGGACCAATATATTCTGATTAAGTATTGAAGTCACTCGTCCATTCATTAAGAAACTGATGAAGTTCTCTAAAAGGTTCATAACCAAAAGGGAAAATCCAAATAACATGCGTAAAATTCAATTGTTTCCGCAACAAGGTCTTACGAAAATGTCTTTTTTTTGCGTAGTTATTTTAAATTTTAGTTCCTTTGTTCGTTTAACTTTTATTCAGGAATTCGGGAATGAAAGAAAAAGTAGATACTGAAAAAATTGCTTTTGCAATATAAAATCCTTTAATATGTATAATGTTTGATATAATAATGAGGCTTTCAAAGGTTCATTTACCTTTCAACTATGTAATTTATTTTAAAATCGCCATAAACGCCTCAGTGCATTCTTGTAATTTTAACCCTGTAAAGGGAAAACTTAATTCGAGTCAAGAGCTCGATTGCGTTTAGATAAAATCTAAAACAAATGTGAGCATAAACAAGACGAAATGAATTCCGAATCGTCATGTTATTTGACACGCAAATGTAAAATAATGTAAATATCTAAGACATTTCACCTAAAAGCGTTTAGCCATTAGAATTACTGCTTTTAAATTGAAGTCTTGAGTTAAAGTATTTTAAAGATTTCAACAAAATTGAGCACCATTATGCAAATTAAAAAAAACGTTTAAATTGAAAAAAATTTCTTATTCTATTTAGGGCGACAACTTATTTTAATAAAAAGAATTTACTAAATTGTACAGTGTAAAATTACATCCTTTGGGAGGCAACTTTTTTACACTGTTTGTGAGTAAAATATCATTAATCAATCATTTTTCAACAAAATTGCTGTTTTTCATTTTACGAAATTTATTATCGAATTTAACAGCTAACAAGAATCAATGATGAAAAGACTAGTTCTAATATTTACAGAAATATTTATTAACAATTATTACTTTTTTTGCTTTAAGGGGTCACGTCTAGTTGGAAATTTAAAAAAAAAATCGATTTTTGGTTTTTAACATTTTCCGAAAGCGTCGTATTTAGTGTATGTCTCTTGAAAATGTCAAAACGATCGCAATAAAATAAATGCTTCTGTGTAAATTGAAAAAAAACTTTTATTGTGTAAATGGTCAAGCTAATCTTTAAACGCGTTTTTCTCGAAATTATGTTTTCAAAATCGGGGACCACGACAACTCGAAAACGGTTGCACCGATTGAGTACAAAGCAACCTTACGAAAATAGACGCGGTCCTTGACAATTTGTTTTTGCATTTTTTGGTTAAGAATTAGCGAATTTTCTATGGAAACCCGTAGTTTCGAATTTGAAGAACTGCCATTTTATCAAAGAACTGGCATGTCGAGGACAAGATAATTTAATACTGAATACAAATAATCTTGATTTCTTTTTTATTTCAAATAATGCAGGGAAAGATATATATACTTTCAAACAAAAGAACATTCTCCTGAAAATCTATTCTAATGACTTAGAAAAAAATCCCTTTTTATTCATTTCAACTTAGCATGACATCTTAAAATGAAATGTAAAAATCTACTTTGAAATCCATGTGACGTGTAAAATTGCATCCTTTGTAAGTCAACGTTCACATTACCCGAACATTTTGAAAACCCCAAATCCATGTTTTGTTGGTGGCAGTTAAATTATTTTATAAAATTTAAAAATTTGAAATCTACGATTATAGGAAGTTCTAATTCATCTTTCCCTAGGATATAGATTCATCAGATTTTGAAAAATTTAATTTTTTGACACTTTTATAAAGTAAAATACTTAACTTACTTCACAGAAACAGATTTCTACATGATTTACTAAATCTGTTCCAGTACATCATCAATATAGGAATTATAAATTTAACACATTCAACCCGGCGCATTGTTTCGAAGTCTCTATGATCGGCGTACACGAGATGATAAGTTGCTTTCATCTGACCGGGCGCTGTGGACCACCAGTGGCTCACGCCGCGCCGCCGGATGAATGCAATGCCCGCAGACCACCGGTGGTCCACGCCAGGTTGAACGTGTTAACATTTTAAATTATTAAATTATTTTGGAAAAACTGTTATACGTAATAGAACTAATTTTTTTTAGAGTGCAGCCTATTGCAGTTATTGCAAAGGTAAACGCATTTTTAACCTTTTAAATCCGTAACTACAGCGCACCTATTGCGATGGAGTCCGACGGAGTGGTTTAAATAATTCCGAAAATCATTGGGATCCCCAGTCTCGAGGGAGTTCTTCAATCATCAGAATGTAGGAGACCTCATCAATGACTCAGATAGGACGACCAAATGTCCTGGACACGAATGGGAGCAGCTCCATCCTTGGACCAGATCAAGCACTGCAGCCACATGGCACATTAATGAGCCTCCGCTCGGACGGATGTAAGTAATCTCCGGCAATCGTCAGCCATCATTTGTCCATATTTGATGAAAGCGACTACTTTGCACCAGGGGTCCCAGATCCATCGCTCCTCCTTTATTATCCTAGTTATGCTAAAAAAGCAATGAGGTTCTTGGGTTTATTATAAACATTTATCTCTTTAAGTTACCTGCGAACGTGTACCACGAGGACGAGGACGAGGACGAAGACGAAAACGAGGACGGGTTCGGGGCACATGTTGCCTTCCCGTCGAAATCAGAGGCTCCGGCTGAGGCTGAGGCTTCAACTCCGAACGGCAGCGAGGGGCAAGTGCTCCAGACTGAGCCCCAGTCCCGGTCCCGGAGCGCCCGTGTGGACGGGTGGCCGGGTAGCCGGGTGGCCGGGTGCCCTGGTGCCGGGTGTACTGTATCACTGTGTAAAATGAGTAACCGACGTATCGGCATCGGCACGTTTGTGTAGCTGTGCACTTGATACACGTCCGTGCAGACCCACAGAGCTGCTGTGCTCAAGAAAATCCCAAAGGAGTCTTAAAAATCCATTAAACGGCAATTTGTAATAAGGACACGTTCCTGGTATATCATGAAAACTATTATGTCGTATCACAAGTGGCTTTTGAACCGGGTAATTTGTAAAACAAAATGTCGGGATTTTGGCGATGGGTCGACGGTCCTCGCTGCAAGGTAATAGGAAAAACGTCGCCATATTTTATGAACCTAATAGAGTCACTCCGATGCCGGGGGGTGCTATTTGGATGGTATCGGCAGGACGTGGGAGCGGGCAAGATAAAATCTATGACGCACACATTTCTGGCCTGTGAAAAGGTTACTGAATGCTAAACAGGATATAAATCCTCCCAGCCTGATGAACGAGCGCAGCCCTAATCCCCATCCACCTTCTAGGCTCTTAGCTCCCGGGCGCTAAAACTTAATTATGACTTAATGAACAGCTCCCATGGCACGTCTAATTTATGAACTGGCACATCTCGGGCACCTTCGCCCCACTTAGCTGCCAATTATCAAACGATAAGCATCACTGCGTTTTTCCAACCTCGGATGCAACTTTTTTCCTTACAAGCAGAGCTCCTCCTCGGCGGGATCAAGCAAACAGCTGCAGTGATGTGGAGCAAACCTACACATAAACCTCAAACTCTAGAGTTAGAGGTGTTAAGATATTCAAGCTAGTTTGGTTTATTAAGCAACCATCTGAAAGCTTTTAGAAATTTCAAGTCTTTTTAACTGAACTTGTTTATTTTGGAAGTATCCAAATAAAAATCTAAAATCAACGAGTAGAGCACGTTATTAATGCAAGATAACTCACACCTAGATAAGAGGGTCGCTTTTAGTCGAGAACGACAACCCTACCAAATTTTCAATGGCTGATTAACATTTTGGAGGCCGTAAGCATGGCGATAAAATTTTAGAAAGCTTCCAGCTTCTTGAACTACTGCCCAAACGCCAAATAGTACGGCTACCATGGATTTTTAGTATAAGTAGTAATGAATAACACACGGTTAAAAATCTTGGAGTTAATTTTAATACTACCTTAATATTACAGCCGAAATGCAATACAATCTGTATTTAATTTTAATTGTTGTTAAATATTGAAAGTAAATGTAATAAATTTTGTATAACACAGTATAATATTTATGGTATACAATTATAAAACTAATATCGATGGGCATTGACTTTCATTAAGTCGGATTAAGTATAAATTCTCTAGTATTTATTTTTAATACAATATATTACTTTTTAAAAAAAATGGTAAAATCGATTGCCAGTCCTTATATCCGCCCGATTGAAATTCGAAGGGAGAAGTGTAAGCGAAGGAAAATCTTCTAACAAATACGCTGCTCTTAAACTGTAAAACCGTAGATATGTTGATGGGTCATAATAGCTCAGGCCTAGAGCATCGGTCCGCAAATTCGGAGGACCCGGGTTCGAATGTATCCACGGTTGAAGTCGGAAAATCAACTTTCTAAAAAGGCATCGGAACGAAATGAAGTAACTCGGTAGGTTTTAGAGCCCCGCGAAACCGCAGGTCGCAGGTTTCGAAACCAACAACCAGATTAAATAATTTTTGCATTTCGGGGTATAAGTAGGGGAGACCGGGTACGAAAGTAACGGCCGGCGGGTCGAAAGTAACAAAGGCTCTGTAGGTCTATCCAATAGTCAAAATACCGCTTCGCTGCCATCAGGTGATGGCCGGTGGCGCCCCCCTCTCTTGCATTCAGTAGCCGCGCGCGCCACGCGCTGTTAGGTTTTGTGAGAGGACAATAAGTGATTTCACAAGTGAAAAGTAAGTTTTTTGACGTACACTTATTTTATGTTTACGTAGTATTAAAAGGATGATATTAATCTGAAAATTTGCATATAAATTCTAGATTAGATTTATTGCACAGTGTTTTAATTCATTTTTGTCTAGCACGTTCCGTTTTCAGGTTATCGTCCATGTTTTAACAAAAATGTGGTAGGGTACAAAAGTAACATGGCCCTATGGGTAGACAAGTAACATGTTACTTTTGTCTTCGGATTGATTTACTGATTGCGAGTCTGAATAGAAGACTGGTACTGAATAGTGTGATTAGAAAAAATTATTATCATACAATAATTTATGTCATTAATTACTAAACACAGTTTCTAAGGAAGACTTAATAATATTGATTTTTTCTTCGTAAAATATATATTTTTTTAGCATTTAAAATGAAAATGCTTATTTGTGTTATTAATTATAATTTGTTGATTTAATATGTTATATCATAATTATTACAAATCATTTTGTCCTGTTACTTTCGACCTGCCATCTGCCAACGTGGTAGAAAGTAACAAGTGACGAATTTTTTTAAAGTCTCTGTGATTCATACAAAATACACAATAATCAAGCAAATCAATATACTAATGTAAAGAACATGAACGGAATTTTTATATGGCTATATTAATTTCATCAAAATAATAACACCTAACCAGAAATCAAGGTAAAAGTAAAAAATGTTACTTCTGTACCCGATCTCCCCTACTCCTGATCAATTAAAACTTAATATCAACTTTCCTAAAATTTAATTTTTTTATGTACTTAGTTCTAATGTCAGCATTATTAAGTCCCTCATTTTAATATTTGCAATTTATTAGTTTTTAATATTTTTCTGGTGTGGGTGTGGAAGAAAATAACTCAAATAGTTAATACTACCATGATAACTTTTACTCCTGACCTAAAAGATAAATGTCACCCAATAACTTTTATTCCTGATCTAAAAAAAATAAAAATTATCTCACAACTTTTGTTCCTAATCTAAATAAAAAAAATAATTTGATAACTTTTATTATTGATTTAAAAAAATAAAAATCACATCATAACTTTTATTCGGACTTAAAAAAGTTAAAATCACTTGACGTCATTTATTCTTGATTAAAAAAATAAAATAAAAATCATGTGATATAACTTTTATTGTTGACCTATAAAAATAATAGTCATCTGATAACTTTATTCCTGATCTGACAATTGAAATTTATTTAATAGCTGTTATTATGTTCTAATTAAAAAAAAAAATTAAAAATATCGGACAACTTTCAATTATTTTAAATTAAAATTATACAAAGTACGTTTGCAATGAATCATGTTATATGTATGTCTCGATTTGTTTGAAAAATCCGACCGCTCCTTCTAAATGATGTTTCAGTACGAAATTTAAATAACTCTTACAATCGGTCTCTGGTATTATCTTTTAGATATCAATAAAGAAAGAAAAATAAAAGAAGAACAATTTCCTTGTTAGTTATAGAAAGAAATATTCAAGCGATATTAAATCAAGTGGTATTCCAATCTTCAACCTCTAATAGTCAACCGTCAAAAGTAAATGGTACACCTAACTCATTCAAAAGTTATAGACTTTTCTTCCACCTACTGACCTTTGTTCACTGAGATAATCCATCTCTCGCCAAACGGAGGTACCTTGAGGATTTAGCGACTGGGATAACTGGGACGTGAAGTGATTTGCTGCCGGCACGAATCAGAAAGTTTCTTGGTTTGAAGCCCCCTGCCCCGATGCGGGAATCATCCGGCCAGTCCGGCAATTGCCCAATTTAAAATGTACCGCAATCAATTCGCCGCTGGCAGAGTCGGATCCTGTTTTACATTAAATTAAATCCGCCCTACACTCACTACTAAATTGCTTGATTCAATTCCCTCGATGAAAAATAAGCAGAGGTCTGGAAAATCCCGAAATCCCCTTTCATTCGCTGAATGGCTGGAACGGATCCGTCCTGGTGCCTATCCCCGCGGGGGGTCGAAATCGACCTCCTCATCCGTGCGATGGCAGCGCCGCGCACGGCAAGATTAGAGGAATATAATCAGAGCCTAGATATGGTTTCTGCGTATAAATCTTCAATTACGCAGATCGTTAGGTTCTTATTCAGCACGCGAATAATTAACGACGCAGGATGAGGACGTGGGCATAACTCATTCAGAGGTAGACAGATAGATAAAGCGCCAACGGATTCGCACAGTCGTCCCGGACGCGCTCGCAAGACGCGACGGGCACGGACCCGGCAGCAGCCACGCCGCTGCCATCGGTTACTGCAATGACTGAAGGCTTTACATGATTGATTATAATTTGATCTGTCGCAATCAATTCGAGTTGAAATTAATTCAACAGCCACAGATACAACCCTGGGGATTAGCGTCATTAGGCGGGCGCTGAGTGCTGCTGCTGCTGCTCCGGAGTCCTGCTGTCCTGATGCGAGCGGATTTCTGTCTTCCCTTCCGCTCAACGGACGGAACCCTTCGCGGGCATACTTCAAGGCCAACATTATCGAAAGTGCAATGATGTCCTAGGCGGAATTGGCGGAAATAAGATTTTTTTCTAAAGAAACTCGATTCTCTAGCCTCTAGCTAGCCGCTCATGCTAGGAGTGCTTGCGACGTGATATGCGATGCACCACTTGCTAAAATTGAGATGAAGATAGACTTCCTCTTTAAAGAAGCACGTTTCCCAGGAAAGAGTTTCGGCAGTCAAGGCACATATCTTTTCAAAAAATTAAACTCGATTTTCTCGAGCAAAGTTTTGAAAAAAAACGACTTGCCCAGGATCAAAAAAATCGGTAGGTAATAAATTTTCCAATTTACAGCTGATTTTCTAACATCCAAAATCGGTTTTTTAGAAAAATATCCGCCATTTTGTTATTTTTTTATGGAAAAAGTTCCTTCTGGCTCATGTCATGGCTGCTTCAACACTAAATAATTAATAATTAACCTTGTTTTAGATGATCCAATTGACCTCATTTGTTGACGTTTTTTTTTTAAATTGTAATAACCATAAACACCAAAACAAAGATTCCAAAAAAAAACATTGTTTATACTCTTTTTTTTTATACTTGCATAGTTTTAAAATGATATTCCTACATATATTCTTTCTATAAAAAACAAAAAGGTTTTTAAAAAATAAATTTCTCCAAATTTGCAAGATAGAACACCCCTTCTCTGTTTTTCAAAACATATGTCTGTCTAATATATTTTAACGCGCATCACTCAAAAACTATTAAATTTAGTAAGTTTCGTGAATCCGATTTAAACAGATAATGTTACACTTACCTTCCAATTTTTTTTCAAAAGCAATATTATAAAAATCGAAGGAGAAGAGGAGAAAAACGACAGTTTTTCAAAATTGATATACGTCACTCTGGATATAGTTATTAGTAACTAAACAATTAGAAATTTAGTCTATAAGTCCATCTTTGTATATAATTTCTCGTTGTTTCTTAAGGTATCCTTCAACAGGACACTGGTCTAAATAACTGCGGGCAGTGGAACAGATCTCATTTTCCCATAAGGCAATTTAAATGCATAAATTACCCAAATTCAACTTGATGCATAACGATGCCAAAATTCATACTGATGCGACGACTGTTAGAGACTCGCCCGATTCAGACGAATTCAATGTTTTACCACGGCCATCTCAATGGCCGAACTAGAATCCAATTGAGCATGCACGTGAATAGATTTCAAAGAAACATTCAACAAGATTTGTCAGCAGATGTGTCCACAAGGGATTAATGTGATTTAATTCAAGAGTATTAGAGACAAATGCCATATGATTTAATTGACAATTTAATTCTTTCAATGTCTAGGAAGTGTCGTGCTATTTTATCTGCTTGCAGGATAGTCTTTAAAAGATCTAATATGATGATTTAAACAAACGTTCAAATGGTAAGTGGTCAATATACTAATATTATAGAAGCTATTAATATTTTTTTGAAAATACTAATAATAATGAATAATAGAATTTCGTCAGTTACTTACAATGGAAAGTAATCCGCAATCAATATTTTTTATCTACGTTCTCTCAAAACATACAAAATAAATATACCCTCAAAAATGCATTGACACAAAACAGCAGACACAGCAAAACATTTGTTTTTCACTTTAGATAGCATTCTTCTATAAGTACTAGTAATAAACTAATATAAAACAAAAATGCATGAGCAATATAGTTTATAACTCTTTGTACAGATGTTAAAACATCTATATATAGTATAAAACTTAAATTTATTGAGAAATGATTAAACTTGATCTAAACAATTTCCGCAAAAAATAAAATGTATTATTTAAAATAATAATAAGTTTGAAAGTCTAGGTAATTTTATTCTGTTTAGAAACATTTATTGCTAAAAACAAGATTAGTAAATATGAAAATGTAAAATAATAAAATTGACAAAATATTTTTTCTCAATGAAGAAACCTTATAATTTCTCGAAATTTTTAAACAAAAAAAATGTTAATTTTGAAAATAGGAAATAACAGCTATGTACTACCTACGTCTAAGGTTAAGGATTTTGATACAAGAAAAGTTCTTTCGGTTGTATTTCACTTCAACAAATTCATTCATTCAAATAATATTATTATTAATTTGTAATACCCAATCAATTTTGAAAACTTTTGCAGTGACAATTCTTGTTTCTATAACTGTTAGGAAGTGAGGCGTTTATTTTGAAAGTGGTTGAAAAATTACTTTTGATAAAACTACTTAAATATTCTCGTCTTAAAAGCAATCCATAAAATTAAGAAGAATTAAGAATTATTGAATCAGATTGAAATAAGAAAATTGGAAAGAAGAAAGTTTAGTGAAGTAACCAAACTTTTTTGGTACAGTCAGCATATTTCGACTATATTATTTATTGTTGTCTCAACCAGTGTCACCGTGTTGTTTCAATAAAATTTACAGTGAATAAAAAGATTGTTTTATATTTTTTTTAATATACTTTGCTGGTCATGCTTTAGTAATCTTGTTAGGTGCAAATCAAAAAGAAAGTTAGTTAAATGTTGTTTGAACAAAAAAATTATAAGGATGTAAAAAAATCCGTACTTTTCACTTCCTGGAAGTTATTGAAGAAAATTCCTTGTGTATTTTAATTAAAGTTCTTTTTTAAAGGGATAACTTTTTCAGCATGTTTACTTAATCCATCGCAGGCAGGTACCTTAAAACTGACATATACAAAGAACTGGCTTTGAAAGAACTTTAGGGTTGTTGGTTTGGGTGGGTTTACAGCAGCTAATCCACTCTTTGGTGTATTTTCGATGTCTAAGCCCCAACACCGAAGGGCTTTTCCCATATTCTGAACTGCCTCTGCGTGGGCCCCGCAAATTTGCATCAGGCTCATAAATGACTTTGGGCAAGCCCCTGCAGCAGTGCACTCGAAAAATGCAAACGAACTTCAACTTCATAATAAATGAGCGCAGGCATCCCACACGCTGCAGTCAAAGTGGTTATAAATGCACACGCACAGCCTCGTTCGGGAAGTTCGCCCCAACAAAGCGGAAGCGGAGCGCTTCTAATTAAGCGGGGCTCTGAATTAATCCGCATTTGCACTCAAATTTGTTAATAAGAACCTACGGTGAGGAGGCGGCGCGGGATGCTCTCAGGCACGAGATGAGGTAGATGCAGCGCGGAGATAAACAAGGACATCTGCTCCAGGTGATAAGCGACTTCACACATTCAATTTCAAATAAAGAAGGTACTGCGGAGTCGACAGGAGCCCCTCTCCCAGGGCTAAAAACACCCGCTAACGACTTTCTCATTATATTCAATAAGGTGCAGCCTAGATCGGCAAATTTTAAAATATTAGGGATATTCAGTCTTCATTTATTATGGTCTTGTATATCATCACTGAAAGAAAAAGATTGGTAAAATTGACCATATTGCTTGGTTAACCCCTTTCGGATGAGAATGGCACGATCGATACACCGCTCTTTAGCGGCTCATAACTTCTACTATTTGCGTCTGAAAAATTAAACGGGAACATATTTTTCTTTCTGATAGTGTATATAATATTTCTCCAAAAACTTGTTAATTATAGAAAAAAGTAGCTTAAAGCAAAAAAAAACATGTGTTTTTCGCACTTCTTTTTTTTTTTTAAATCGAATTATCAAGGGGTTTCCCATTTGCAATGACCCTAGTACCCCACTAAGCGATGGAATAAATGTTTGAACTTTAATAATATGTGGGTTGGAGATCGATTTCACTCCTTAATATATTCAAAATGGCGCCTAAACTGCAAAATTTTCGCGAAAACATTCATGAATTTTTTACTGAAAAATGATGCACTTTTACGAAAATTTTTTAAGAATAAAAAGTTCTTAAAATCACTCAACATATGCACTTGAATGTTTTGATAATATTTTGAGGAAATTTTTTTGATTTTGGAAATAGTCAATTTTTGCAAAATTGAAAAATTGCTCCCAAAATTCTGAAAAAAATCCAGTGCATTCTTTGGCTAATTATAAAACTTATAATACTCCACGCTTTTTCGCATTAGTGCATTATCTTCAAAAAAGAGTTTGCCGATAGAAAGGAAAAAAATGTAAAATTCTATTAAATTGTTTTTTTAAATAGATGATTATTATTTGAGGAGTGTCTGTCCAAAAGAAGTAACATATTTAGATCATAAGCAAATTTTACAAAAACCGATAAAAACGTTTAATGTACAGGTCTTTTTTTCAATTACATTATTTAGGAAGGCATTCATTATTATTATTAACAATCAGAAGAATTAACAATCAAAAAAGGAAAACTGTTTTATAAAACCAACTTTTGCGTTTTTAAAAAAACACATCTTGATTCCAAAAATGAAATAAAACGGCCACCGTTTTGAAGTTGTGACACCTGGCTGCGACATACATAGCATATACATATCTATATGTTTTATCTCCAATCAAAACTACAGAGCAATTAATTTATTTTTAATTTATTGGTTTTTTGTTCTTTTTAATATTATTTGCAATTTTTTATCAGAAAGATTAATTCATGTTCTTCTTGACAAATTGATAAATCAAAACTGAACTACAGTCGGAGGATATAAATTTTTGTTCTCAATTGTAAATTGGTAGCCCCCGACAGTGCGTCACGATTTCATAGCATGAAATTCAGAAAGTCTACATAAATTGTTAACCTTACCAGATATGTCCTTTCTGAAGGATAAGAATAGTAATAGTAAAATCTTTAATCTGTTGTTGTCTGAGCTTTGTACATAAATACATAAATTGTTTGTATATTTTTAATTCCTTTTCTACAAACAGTCGATTTTTTTTTAATTAACTTACTTTTTAATATCTTATTTCAAATAACGAAATCAAATAAAAAAATGCCTGAACATAATTTTTAAGAATTATTTACACGTTCGGACGTGAATGCAATTCCGCCCATGTAACCCAATATTATCATTGATTGCTAGAGCATTCACATCCCCGAAGATTTTAAGGGGTTAGGCCACTGTAGGATTTTAAAAAAATCGATTTTTTTTTATTGCTTTAAATGGTCTCTTAGGACCTCAACTATGATATCCCAAAAGATTATGGCCCGGAAATATCTCTAAGTACTTGTTTTTTAAAGTATAGCACAAGCCCACCTATATAACCGCCTTATAACTTGAAACTTTAAGCCCGTTTATCTCAAAACTGCATTTTGTAAGTTGGCCGGAAACATAACTCAGGCAATTTTCAACCGATTTACTTGAAATTTTGAATATATCTCGAAAAATGTATTGTCCACAAAATTACGTAGGATTTTTTTTTTTTATATTGCATAGTTCATTTGTTATTAACAATTATGTGATGATTTTTTAGGCAAATTTTGCATTTTTCACTTTGAAAGTGCGCCATTTGGCCAAAACTTAATATATTGAAAAAATCCTACGTCCTTCTCTAGCTGTTATAGTTTACAATCAGAAAAACAATATTTGCTTATTATAATTCAAAAATTACAGGCGCAGTTTGTCCGGCCGTGAACCCTTACAAAACGAAGACGTCATCGGAAAAACGTTGCACAGCCACCATTTTGAAATTAATCGCTTCAAAAAAATTTTTATGTACAGTCACTAATATATATAATAAATACCCTCTATTGGAATTTCGATTTATTTTGTAGTATTTCTGGAAAAAAATTCCAAAAAAGGGCTATTTTTTCGACTTCTAGAGTGGCCTAACCCCTTAATAGAAAACGTTTTTGTACCAAGTTTTGTGCATTCATATGATGCGTGAATGACGCAAGGCGTTATATGCCCTTTATGTGCCTCACAGGGTCCACACGAGGAGCCTCGTAGGAGCCTTAACTACACCCCTCAAAAATTCTAGTCGGGATGACTTGGAAGTAAAAACTACTTACTACCGATTTTTGTTGTATGTTATTTATGTATATTTTACACTTTTTTAGGAGTTGACTTTTTTTTCTTATTTTTGGAGCTGAGCAAAGGTTTGGCGGGTAGGGCGATCTTAAGTTGCGCCATCGCTCCAGGGCAGCAAACATTATTGAAAGTGCAATGTCCTGGTCAGGGCGGCGAAGCGGAGGAACAGGTGACATTTCCTCTTCCGCAGTCGTCGGCCGGGCCGGGCCCGGTCGGAGCCGAACTATGGGAAGTTTCTGTGAATTCTCGAGGCCCCGACGAAATTACGGGCTCTAATGAATGCCACCGAAATGCGCCCACAATGAATACATTACTAGCTAATAAAAGCCCGACAAAAGTTTTGCACTCGAGGGAAAAGTTTGTGTACTCCTCTAGACGCTTCTAGCAGGGACTGTTCCCGGTTCCTGGGACAAGCTGGGTGCCCTACCCGGGGACGTGTGGGCGGGTTTGCCCCTTGCTACGCTATTGAACGACGTCGGCGACAGCGGCCCTAATAAGTTTTGGGGCCTCATTATTACCGAGGTAATTCCTCTCGGGACTATAATGCAAATTTAAAATAATTAAGAGTACTTAGACATTGTTTTCTTGGCGCAACAAAGCGCAGCTCGACCGGCCGCGCCCTGCCCGCCGCCGCCGTCGCCGCCGCCCGGGGCACTTGCGCGCCGGGGCCCGGAGCCCGACACTTTCTTACAATTTATGTCACATTACTTCTGCTCATTTGTTCTGGCGCTCGGGCGGAGTGCGCTGAAGTGGCTGCCGCTGCATGTGCCGCTGCCGTCGCCATTCGGCGTGGCTTATCGCTCCTTGCAATTTGCTGTGCAGCGCGCGACCCCCCGGCGGCGCCGTGGTCCCCCCAACGCGCGCGTTTTCTGGAACTTGTGCATTTGTTTGCCCTGTGCCAACGTGCGGGGGTGTGCCTGGTTCCAGGCCGCAGGAATAAGCTGTTTGAACTCCGAGTGGCTTGCTTGCTCATCTCTCGGGGCGCGGGTGCTCCGCTCCCTGATACAAGATGGTTTGGTTTGGTTTCGAGTAAAATGTTACATCCGCAGGAGCCCCACAGCCCCGCGGCTCCTCCGGGCACAGCATCCAGCCCGCCATCCTTCACGCCACCGTCCCCGACGGCCGGAAACATTGAATTAAGTGAACTTAACTAATTTAACTTGAGCTTTAAGCAGAGATAACGCGAATTTCGCGAGCCATGAATCCATGATTTATGCTCCTCCCTGCGGGTATTTTCTGTCTGTGCCTGCGTTCCGGGATGCGGCATAATCTCTGCTTCGGCATCTCTCGAGCCAAAGTGGGGTCTGGAGGCATCGTCAAGTCTTATTTTTGTCGGTTGCGCCAGCGTCTCGTGGCATTGGGGAGCATAAATATGGACTAGGATTCCTCGAATTGCGGTGGGGCCCTCAACTGAGAATCCGCTTAATTCCGGCTCCTCGCGATTCTAACACGACCGACTTTGGAGCTCAGCTGCTTGCGATCGCCCCGTGAATAAAAATAAAAAAAAAATAAAAGGACGATGATACAGCTCTGTTTGAATTTGCTCACGGGTCGTTTCACTTAATGAGCCTTTTTAGGGTAGAATTTGAAATTTTAGCGCTCTAAGCTATACGATTCATATCGCCTTTTTTTGTGAACTACATACTCTGTTGAAAATTTATAAAACCACTCGGAGAATGGATGTTTTTTCTATTTCTCTACAAAATAATAATCTCCTATAACATGAGAGATAGATTTCTAGAAAATCCAGTGTTATGTAAAACCGTGTTATTAGAGACAGAGCCAGTACAAAATAAGAGGGGATACATTCCAAAAACTTATACTACACTCTAAATACCTATTTTTGATTATATCCTAACAAATTTTTATAGGATTGACATCGCTAGCAATTCTATTAAAAGATTTTATACTTTAATCTACTGGAAGTATAATACGTAAAGACAAAAATATATTTTTCTAGTAATTAAAAGGAAAGTCCAATTGAGATTTCCGAGATTATATGACAAGAAAAATCTCGGGAGTTGATAGTGGCATTTCATAATAAAAGACTGTTTGCAATGAAATTAAAAAAGGAACTAAACTAAAAATCTCTTCTGTGATACAAACGAAAATGAGATTTAGGGAACGAAGAAGGTAATAAGGCTTAAAATGTCAATATGGGGTTTATAGCTCATAACAGATTTTTTACGGCTGACCAAGAGCAGAGCTGCTTTATTTATGTTCCAGATATAAAAAAACACTAATTGAAATACACATATTTTGCATTACATATCTTGTTGTTTGTTGCAATTGACCCTGTTACAACCGTCTCGTTTCTTATATAAAAATTCTTATATAAAATGACTACATTGAGGCTTTTATGGCCACTGATTTCAAATTCAATTCTTAAAAAAAAATATATTCAAAGTGCTTCATCCAAAATTGAAGTCTCGTAATACTAAGCAGTGAAATCTTATAAAAAGAAATTAACGCTTGCTGATTGCAAATTCAGTTCCTAATTTTGTAAATTCAAATTTTAAAGCAGTAGGTATACCAAATCGTACGTACAGTGTTGGGCAAAACAATAGCAACCATATCATTACAAACACTTAATGTAGTTTTTTCCTTCATATTATTTAGTGCAAAATAATAAGATATGTATATGCTATTTTTCTCCTTTCATGAAACATTACGAACTTCGGTAGGTGCATGTTAGTGCGCAAAACTAAGTAAGTATAGTAGTTCTTATTTTGAGTTAGCTAAGCACAACTTCGTGGCATAGACGCTATTAATTTCATAATAGTAGATTAAGGTATGACTTCCCATTCTTTTTTCAGTGCTTCCATTAGTTTTGCTTTATTTCGCAAATGCTGACTTGAGACTCGCCGTTTAAGAATCCTGAAGAGATTTTCAAAACCGGTGATTGAGCCGGCCAATCAAGAACTTGAAATTCTCATTTACCAGTTTCGATGTGTGCTTCGGGTCATTATCATGTTAAAACCACCCATCGAAGTAGATATTTCTATTATAAATACGGCAAAATTTACGTATCCAAAATATTTTTTTGAATGAAACAGTCTATTATTTCCTTCATTTAATAAAAATTCATTTTACCACAACGATTTTTTAGAAAGAGATTAGAATAATAGTTTCTCATGCAAATGTTTTTCGAATTCTACATCATTTATGAAAAAATATCGGAAAATGAATTTTCTCCGCCATTTTAGTGTAGGCACTCTGTAGCGGGATTGTTCTGAAAATGTTATTGTTAGGGAGTGATAACAAAATGTGAATGTGAGCGTGATAGTGCACGTTCGTTTTTTCAAGTCATCTTAAATCCTTCAAGGACCAAGATCCACCCGGAGGCAACGAAGTGAAAGTAGGGCGGGTCACGGGCGATTGAGGGGCCATCATTTAGGTAATACATTCAGGCTCCCTGCGGGCGAAGGGCAACCATTAAACCCAGACCACCGTCCGAAGGTCCTTTTTTTCCGAAACAAGTGATATATTCGCCGCGATATGAACACTTTAGCATCTGCATATTAAAATACTACACGCTGGCCTGCCCTAGCGTTGGCGCGTTGGCTTCTCGGCGCGGCAAGAGAAGACCTTTTTAAAATTCCATTTATTATCAGGGAGCCCCGAAGCTCCTATAGTCCGAAAAACATTCTCCTTAAGATTTTTAGCACTTTATCCCCAGCGGCGGCACTAGCGACTCTCTACATCGCTCGCAGCCCCATAATTTTACCTTTTAAATATAACGACGTGTTTATCCGCGGAATGACAACTTTTGTTATCCTTCGTGGGCACCCTGTGTGCAGTTATTAACGTGGCGGAAAGCAGTCTCGCACTTGGTAGACACCCTGTTTGAGGTTTTCGTTTACAAAGGAATATTGCATTTTCGAAAAATACGAGCTAGGGGGCAGGCAGGTTTGCGGGGTTTGCGGGGCTTGTGGGCAGGTGCGGGCTGGGCGTTAACATAAAGCACCTGGCGACACTGCTCTAAGGAAATGGAGAAAATTCCGCGAGGTGGATATAATCAGCGAAAGTTGAGAGTGATACAGGTGTTTCACGCCGTAAATGTGCGTCGTTAAATCCCCGGCCACGTAATGTGAATAAGTCAGCCGGGACGGGGGCCATTATTTACGCCCAGGGCGCGGGTGGGTGTGGAGCCTAGGCAATTCGGTAATATTCTTGGAACGTTTGTCAACGATGACGATGGGCGATGGCGTCGCCTAGATTTTGCAATAAAACTCCTTCGAGCGAACGACAGGCGACATTCGCTTGTCTTCGCAGCCTCCGATGAGAATATTCGTTGCCTGGGAATCTCTCCCCGGGAACGACGTCAAGGCGAAACGAACAAACCCGCAGAACTATTTCCGTTTTACTTTGTTTCGAAGCTTGGGTTCTTGTTGCAAGGACCAAATGTGCTTCCCGGACTGGGGTCCGCCCCATGTCGTCTGTGATAAAAACCATATTTCGAGCTAAAGTTGTCTGGCGGTTTTATAAATTGTCCTTCGGAGCAGATCCGGGACCCCACCCGGTTTGTGGGAAAACTTCATGTATTTACAACGCCCGACGCCCGCGCCGCCACCGCCGCCTCCCCAGCACTTGTATTTTTCTTCCTGAGCCCGGCCATTTGATTCATCCTCGGAAGGACCGGAGCCGCATGCGAGTGCTGACCGCCGTAGAATAACATTTTCCCATCAGATGAAGAGTTAGATAAATAGTTGGATAGATGGTATCTGCCCGAGTTGGACATGACACTTGCAAAATGAAGTGCTACACTTACACAGGCGGACGGGGGGCGCACCGTCTAGCCGCCACCGAGCCCGCCAGCGCCACAAGCCCCTCCGGCCCCTCCGTCAACCCCACCACCCCACCAGACCGGGGTCCTGGCCTGCTAAAAGCCTTTAAGTGATTAGTGTGTGAATATAAAACGGCTTTTCGTCCCTAATCCTGATAAGAATGACCATGTTAGGGAGATTACTGCGACAGCAATGAATTCGGAACGGGTGGCAAATGGCGCTCTCACTTGCAATCCCAGACAATAGGTTATAATTGATGGCGGTCCAGAAATTCATTAACCACCCGCCGTTGAGGGGATGACTTAATTGCAGGCGGCTTTTATCAGCGCCGTAAAGCAGTATGCCCGTCAAGTTGACCGGCCTGGGCGCATCGTGGACACCCCTGGAACAGGGGTGGGTACACAAGGAGAGGGGAGGATGTAAGTCTGGATTAATCGTCGACATGCTCCGGGCTAAATTAACATTTCTGGGCTAATTTGGCAGAAATGCAATAAGTGGAATCCGCTTTATCTACAATATAACTTGGCAATATAATGGCAACATAGCTTCACAAAGATTTTTTTTCCCAGGGACCACATACCATCAGGAATTTCGTGTCCAAGGCCCTAAAGAATTATGTATAGTCGTATCTTCTAGGACAACGATTTATATGATGGCATAACTAAAGAAAGAATAAAATGTTTGGTAGGTAGTCACGAATACAAGGAGAAGTGAGAATTGTCCCTCTACGGAGGCTCGACCAAACTCCTTAATTTCGCCTAATTTAAAGTCATCATGATCATCAATAAACTGTTAACAAAAATTACAGCAATCAACGGACCTTAAAAATTGGGCCCCTTTTCTTTTGAAAAGAATAGAAATAGCAACTATTGGAATGGCTACAAATCGTAGCCATTTTGAAAAACCCTTGACTAAAAACTCTTATTCTACAAACCTAGTGACTATTGATCAGTGGAAATTGCTTAATATAGCCACTGTAGCTATCAGAACTCTAAAAACCTTTCAAAAACTAATGATAAATCTATTTATTTCGAAGGCTTTTGCTATTTCCTATAATTAGAGGAAAATTATTTTGTTTTTAAAGTGTCGTGAATTTCCAATTATAATTTTAAAAAATTGTATATTAAGGTTTAATCCCAGCAAGAATTCTAAAGACCGCCAAAAAACAAAATCTGGCATAGATCAAGTTTAAGATCTTAATACTGATTTTGACAAAACTTTGTAGTAGTGTTCATCTGAAATCAAAAATGGCAAATATACCAAAAACACTTTGTTGCTCACTTGTGCTTCCCGAGATATTTATTTAATTTTAAATTTTAAAAACTGAAATTTTTGTCACCATGATTTTTTGTATGTACTTATTTCCCCAACGTTTCTTTGCAAATTGTATAAATACCTTAAATTAAGAAAATAGCACCTTTTTATTCTACAAAATTCTTCAAGAATCTTTGATATCAGCGACTTAAAGGAAAATACATATCTTTATCGACGGTGATGAATACGCATTTGTCTTATAAAATGACAAATCGAAGCAAAGTAAAATGTTCCTTATTTTCGACTCTTGTCGAACTTTTTTATAGAAAAAATTTTGGAAACATGAAAATCTTGCAACGGAAAGTTATCACTTTTCAGAATTTTAAAATAAAATATGTACATACTGTGGCGATTAACAACACTACGGAAACTAATTTTAAACGATTTCAAATAAATTCAGGTTTACCTAAAGTACTTTTAGGAAATGAGAATAATATATATTTAAATCATAGTATTTTAGATAAAAAATCCACTTACCTTAAAAAAAGGAACTTATTTTCTTGGAATCGAGTAGTTTTTTGAGAGAAAAAAGAATAATAATAGTGACTCGATAATTATTAGTAAGCCATACACTAAGAGTTTTTTCCACGCGCCAATTTCCGCGCCACGCAATCTGCCAGTTTTATGCAATCGTGTGTGGTCAACTTCACAAGCCATTTTTTTTTTACACTCCACTAGACACTCAATTTTATAGTTTTCCTTTTGATCTATACACACACGAAAAAAATCAAAAAGTGGCGTGTAATTTGGAGTGTGATATTTGTCGTATCAAGTATTTACGAAAATGGCAGAAAGACTAAATAATTCTAAGGAGTTTATTATAAATTTCATAGAGATTTATAAAAAGTACCCGGCTTTGTGGAAAATCAAATCAAATTAATACAAAAATCGTAATCTAAAAAATAGGGGCTACGATGAACTCTTAAATTTCTACAAAACATTACACTCAAGCGGATAGAGACAGTATATTTTATGAAATATAAATTTTGTTGTTGTTGTTGTTTTTCCAAAGGACTTTAATTGCCACGCAATTCGAAAAATTAACTTTTATAATGTGCGGACAAAGAGCTTTTTCAAACACGCAACGCAAAGTGGCAGTTTTTTTAACGCGCAAACCGACAGTTTTTTCGAAAGAAAAAACTCTTAGTGTATGGCTTACTATTGTAAAAAGATGAACACAAATGATTTAATAAAAATATTAAAAACCGAAAAAGAGAACGCAGTCTACATAAATTATAAATAAAATAATAAAATTTATATTTCTGCGGCCTTTTCGAATTGTAAAAACAAAAAGTAAGTCAACCAGGCAATTTCCAGACTTTTCCCAACGGTGTTGTTTACAAAAGGATTTTCCTGCTGCCAAAATAATTATCGCCCAGGATTTATATTTTTGTCTTGTGGGGGGGACAAGACTCTATAGTCTCAACAATACAAATCTCAGGAAATTTGAAAAAAAAAACAAAATTTAAATTTTCAAATTACTGTATTTTCGCAAAAAATATGGTTACACTAGTCACTTTTGACAGTGAAATTAGTGGAATATGAGATCGGACAAAAGTAACAATCGTAGTGGCTAAGCGAAAATAGCCATAGTAATGGTAATTCTGGATCCACTCCATTGTAATTAATTATTAGTGGTTTTCACTGCCATTGCACGTTGAAATTAAAATGTTTTACATACATACATATGTATGGCACAATGGCTCACAAATCACTATTAATCAGAAAGACTTTTCTCTAAGATAAGTAACTTACACAAAAATTGCTCCCCAGTAGAGAAGCCTGCAACCGCTCCTGCGTATGGAAGCATATACATTTAACCCTTAATGGTAGAAGGGAATATAGATTTTTTAAATTTCCTTCACCAAGGATATGTGAGACGAAACGAATAAACACATTTCATCCTCACATTCCCTAGCATAAAAATGCAATAGCACAACAGAAATTCTGATAAAATGTAATTTGCAATACCTCTGCAAGGATGGGGCGGATTTAGTTCATATCTCAGGCAGACATATGAATCTCATATCAAAGATCTTATCATTTCCATTCAAAACATTTTATACTACGGCGTCACCTGAGATACAATATACTCGTACATACATATACATATATACATTTAGTGTGAATTTTTGCACACATATGTATTTATATTATTTTCGAAATATGAAGCCTGTGTATTATTTCTCTTTTCTTTTATTTATTATATCAATACTGGAAACCGTTAATACTTACTGATTATAAGATATTATTATATATAATAAAGTTGTTATTAAACCCAGTCTAGTTCTATACTGTAATATTTCAGTAGTAATTAAATCAACGCTTAAAGAATAATTTTTGTATTTTTAGAAAACTAATGTAATTCAAATATGTATGATCAAATGATTGATAATATAGCATAGAAACACTAAATTCGTTTCGGAGGTTGATTTATATATATACCTAAAAGTGTGAATGATATGAATGAAAAATAAAAGAGGTTATAATTTTAATTGATTTTTGATTTCATTATATGCATCATACATATGTAGATGAGATATAATATCATCATCTTTTGCTCATCGTAAAGCGTATCCTCAGATTTAATTTTATTTACACAACAGCCCAATAATTTCAGGTATAAGATTCCTAAATCTTCCCAGAAAATCCCGGTGTGCTTGATGTTTGTATACACCTATATCCTTGTTATAGTGTTTTTAAAGGCGTTTTGCAAATAAATCAAACACAAAATACATTTTGATGGGATGCGAAAAACAAAATTTATTCGCTCAACATTTTAACGTCTGATATAGGTACAGTATTTTATATTTTAAGTGAAATTATGTAAATAACACTCAGTTTAGATTCAGCTCCGGTCTCCAGTTTCTGTAGCAGATATTAATGAAAAAATTCTCAGATTGCAATTCGAAAAGTATGAACGTAATATGTATAGCTACCGTTTATAATGTAATTTAATATTTTATTTTTTATTTTCGTATTATGTGGCGTCCTACATCCTATAACTACAATTTTTGATTTCATTAATTTTCTCTAATTTAAACTACTTAAAGCTTGTCACCTTATTTAGAAAAGTAGGTCAAGAGGATTTCTATTGAAGAGAAGAGGCTTTGGAAAAAAGAAGATAGGTTTCGATAGGCAAATTTTAATCACAGTATCATGCGTTCAATAAAAGCATTTGAAAATGCTGAGCATCTCGCCTCCTCAAGGACGACTTTTTCCCATTTTAATTTTGCCTCATACGTTTACAAGAAAATATATGATTTTCTAATTTCCGCAGTTTCAGAAAATGGAAATGGTTCTTCTGTAGGTACTATAAATTCGTAAAATTTAACATCGCTATTGAAGCCCTTTACTAGTAACATTAGTACCTTTCCCAATGCTGCGGAAATTCATTCATCACTGAGGATTATGTAAACTACCTCCACGTGTGAAAGTGCATTAATATCAATGTGTAACATCACTTACATTGTGTTAATACATTCGAAACAATGTGTTAAGCTTGTTCCATACATCCAATTAAAACACGATTCTTTTTTTCGTGATTACAAAACGAAAGTGAAAATTATGTGTTGTGCAAAACAATAGCAAATATGTCACAACAAAACAAATTTTTTCCTCCATATTATTTATAGTCCAGTCAATTTGGCATTTAACCATATGCATTTTAGGTAGAATGCTATTTTACTTTTGTATTTTGTGGGAGGGGTAAACAGGAGTTTGGCCGTCATCTTAGAAATAAGGATGAAAATATTTTTCTAATAGATATATCTCGAAAACTATAACCTCCACAACAATTTTGTAAAGCGCTCGTCCGTAGATAATTATATTATCTACGACTTTTATTAATAAATTTTTTTTGTAACTTCTTACACTTTATAAGTTATAAGTAAACATTAATGAAAATGTTGGAGATGAATTACTATTTTTATTTAATTTTAATTAATTTTTTGAGCTGTTTTATAGAACAGTTCGCAACAAATGATTTAGCCTAATAATTTTTTATATTTTGATTCATTTTAAGAATTTTTTTGGTGCTTCGAAGGGGTGAACATAAAAGGCAAGTAATCTATCTGTATAGAAAACATTCATTGTTGCTTCATTTCTACCAACATACCATTTATATAATTAGATATATTCTATGTATTATTTTGAACTTACAAATACATTTTTTATTAATAATACCATCTTGTTTTTATTTTACTTAGGGCCAATTTTTCAATCGTCAGATAAATTTATCCCTCGGATAGGAAATCAACTTGGCCGTGAAAAAAAATATTTTTCACTCTATTTGTCAAAGTAAACTGGCGAATAATAGTCCTATCTGCCGGTTAAAGGAGCCGATAAATTTAACCGTCTGATAGCTAATTTAAATCAAAGCCGCTTTGATTTTTGGGACAATTTTATCCGAGGAATAAATTTATCTGACGATTGAAAAATTGGCCCTTAACATGTTTTTTAGAGTCCAAAATGGTCCATTATACCCATTATTTAAAAAAAAAAAAAGGACTTACACTATTCGCCGAAAAACAGGTCCAGACCATCATGTTACTTCTTCCAAGCTTGCTTGTTGCTTTGCTCATCTCATCTCAACAAAAATGGCCGTATCTTGAAAACCATTGAAGGCACAGGACTGTGGTTGGGCTTAAATTGTTGCAAATTTAATGTACTTTAAAACTGGTAATAACATTTAATATCAACAAATGCACAGTTTATGAGTTATAAGGCAACTGATAAAAAAATCTGCATATTTTCACGTATTACGCAGGAAGCACAGGTTTTTCGAAGCTGCAAATTTGGGTTTACACTATCTCTAACTGGTCCTAACAATATGTATATCAAAAAATTAGAACTAGATCTCGCTTTGCAATTTTAACCCGTTTTTATGTACGATTTGACTGGGCTAGCACCAGTTTAAATAGCCTGAAGGCTGGAGCAGATTTCAGACAATAAATTTAATTTCATTGGATCTCTTTTGCGGCGAACGGTGTTGGTCTTTTTTTTTTTTTTTAAATATTGCGAGGAATGCTACATCGATAATGACCCGAAACGCACATCCAATCAGGTAAATTAGAATGGGATTCAAGTTCTTGAATCAATCACCAGATTCGAATCCCCTATTGAAAATCTCTTCAGGATCCTTAAACGTCGAGTCTCAAGTCAGCGTTTGCGAAATAAAGCAAAACTAATGGAAACACTGAAAAACAGAATGGGAAAGCATAACTCAATCTACTATTATGAAATTAATAGCGTCTATGCCACGAAAGTGTGTTGAGGTTATTCAAAATAAAGACCAACATACGAAGTACTAGAGAAGCACCTAAAAGGTTGCTTTAGTTTTACACACTAACATGTATCGAATTTCTTTATTGTTTTTAAATTATTTTAATATAATCAAATTGTAAAGTTGCAGTGTCAACTATTTGTAATGTTTCTTAAGAGGAGAAAAATAGGACATAGCTACATTAAATTACATTTGGACTACTAAAATAGTTGCTATGTAGCTATAATTAAAATGAGAGAAAAATACTATGCTTTTTCCAATTATTTTGTGCGCAGTTTGTCTGAGTGTCCAAGAACGAGAAGAATAAAAATTTCATTTTATAAGAGAAAAAAACGTGTTGAGACTGAAGAAAACTGAAAATATACGTTTTTACTTAAAACTAATTAATGTTGGACATGGACACCCTTCTAAAAACGTCACTGAAGAAGTTGGTGCTTTTGTATATATTTTGTAATAAGGACTATAATATATAAATGTATATGTAGATATTTAAGCGTTGATAGTTTCCAAGAATTCTTGAAACTTTCCTTGTAATTTGCGTTTACGTTTCTTAAAGTAGCCGCCTGGCTGTCGTGTTTCCATGGGGAGCATTTTCTATTCACCGGCTTCGGAAATAAGCGGTGAGCCGCAGAACCCTGCCTTAATGATCGGGGCTAATCGACTCGCTCCTATGGGGGCTCACTCCTGATTGGAGTGACTATTATGCGGCAAATTGGCATGGTCCTCTCCTCGTCGAAGTGATTACGTAAGTTAGGAATGCGGTGGACAAATTCGACCTCGCCCTTCTGCCGGGGGAATCCAGACACACCCTTCGAACGCGAGGACAAGGGATAAACCGCGACGTAAATCCAATCGTCGGCTTATGCCGCCTTTTTGATACCGCAGGGCGGTTAATTGATTTCGGCTCTGCGTTAACAGCGAAATTCGGTGGTAATTCGCCCCCTGCCCCGGTGGCATGTCAAGGAACAATTCTCTAAAGGCAGGGTCACAATCGGGTGGTGTCCAGTGCCCCAAAAAAATCGCTCATCTCCCACCATGGCATATGGGGCCGCCCGACTTGACTAATGCTCGCGCTGCGGATCGATGCGACAAATTCCAGCTCTTATTAATGGGGACGTGAAAAATGGCACTCCTTGCAGCCCCTGGACGCTTTTTCCTCCGGCCGATTCAAGACAATGCGGTTATTATTTATGGCGGCATGCCCCTGTCCAGTGTCACCTCAATGCGCCCCCTGTGCTCGCGTTCCTTGTCGAGGAGGATTTATTTTATAACTGTAAATGCCACACTGCAGCAGGCCCTGGAGGATTTTAAACACCCCCGCCACTGTCTTGGCAGACTATCACTGGGTGAATCTTTGTGCGCTTCATTATCACTTCGGATAGTGCCGCTGTATGGAGCCGGTGGCTCTTCGCTGCCAAGAATTCGCTCAAGTGATCATAAAATACCCGGAATGTCTCGAACAGACGACAATGCATTTTTCTAGTTATGGCGGCAACTGGCACAGTCATACAAATTCTCCGGCGCAAAGAATTCGTAAATCCTCCCGCTTTTTACAACCTCATTCTACAGATATTTATTCGGTGTTGGACCGGCTGCAATGAGAGCTTCCCACCCCGACGCGACGCCCAGCCGCTTGAGATAATTAAAATAATACTCGAGGGCTGCTGAGCGACGAGACGCGAATTTAACTTTTTCGGATCTTACTTCCGCTAAATTTAAAAGGCACCAGTCCAAATGAGTGTGCTGCTGAACTCGGAACTACCAATCTTTTTACCATTTCAGAAAGCACAAGACCGGCCCACACACCTAGCCGCGCGCTCCTCGCAATAAACTTCTTCGAGGGCTGTAATTTAGTGAAGACTGTTCGTATGGTCCTGGATTTAATCATTCCCTGCGTTCCTCCCTTGTACTTTGTATTTATCATTAGACACTTGTAAGTAGAAAGACAGCAATGTAATAAAGTTTTATTTTCGTTCAATTTTAAAAAACATATTACATACCCAAAACACGTATGTAGGACACATTTATGTAGAATAGACTACAATCGCGAAGTAAGAACCACCCCAATATAATACATACATAGAGCCCTATTCTTACATTTTTCCGAATCGGATCGAAATGAATTTACAAAAGCACCTTTTGAATTGAAATTCCTTAAAAAACTTCCTACATTTTTAGTAAACTCTTTTCAGTTAGCTTTGACATAAATTAATTTTGTCGTTCAAAGTGGTTAAAATAGTCTAATACAATAATTCCCTCCACTATATTAACCAGTTTTGAATGACAAAATTAATTGAAGTCATAGGTACCTAATTCAAATGAATTTATGAAACCCTTAGTTATTTTATTAAAAAAATTTTTGTCTAAAAAAGGCATAGACATGTAAATACAGGGAGTGCCATGATCAGTGGTCCTAGTAGCCTTTTGAACGGCATATGATTTATAAAATAAAATTTACCAATTTTTAAGTTGTTGCAATTTTCGAAAATTTGTGATAGATACAAATGGTTTTTATAGTTAACCATAAACATTTTTAGGGTTCCTAGCCAAATGGCAAAAAACGGAACCCTTATGGATTCGTCATGTCTGTCTGTCTGTCTGTCTGTCTGTCTGTCCGTCCGTATGTCACAGCCAATTTTTTCCGAAACTATAAAAACTATACTGTTGAAACTTGGTAAGTAGATGTATTCTGTGAACCGCATTAAGATTTTCACACAAAAATAGGAAAAAAAATTTTGGGGGTCCCCCATACTTAGAACTGAAACTCAAAAGTTTTCTTTTTCATCAAATCCATACGTGTGGGGTACCTATCAAAAATGATATTGAGGTTTCAAATATCATTTGTTTCTAAACTGAATAGTTTGCGCGAGAGACACTTCCAAAGTGGTAAAATGTGTGCCCCCCCCCCTGTAACTTCTAAAATAAGAGAATGATAAAACTAAAAAAAAATATATGATGTACATTACCATGCAAACTTCCACCGAAAATTGGTTTGAACGAGATATAGTAAGTAGTTTTTTTTTAATACGTCATAAATCGTAAACCGCAATTTACCTTTCGTTCAATCAACTAAAAATGAAAAAAAAAAAAACATTTAATTTCATAAACATAAACCATCATTTAGGTACCTAATTATAATGTTTACTTATCAAAAACTTAATTAAAAAAAATACACTATTATTAAAACATCGATCAAAGTTACAACGAACTACAAGAACTTTTATATTATGTTACTTTCTGATACGGAACCCTTCATGGGCGAGTCCAACTCGCACTTGGCCGCTTTTTTAAATCATACGAAAATCAAAATATGTAGATACACTTACGAACAAAAAAATTAATAAATGCAGTATTGTGCGAAACAATAGATAGGTATACAATTCCATTACAAAAACTCAATGTGGTTTTTCCTCATTTTAAGATGTGGAGAAGAATAGAATAGGCTGACAAATCAAAAAAGAATTCAATAGGCTGACAAATCAAAAGCCCATTCTCATTTACCAGTTTCGATGTGTGCTTGAGTCATTATTGTGCTGAAACACCTATCGAAGCGGCGTTTCCCATTTGGCATATGGCAACACTTGTGTCTCCAAAATACGTTTGTACAAAATGCACCATGCATGCACTAAAAAAGAAAAAATTGGTCAATTTAAACAAAAAAAAATTGTTAAATGATCGCGACGCCATACATATTGCCGAATCTCTATAAAGCTTTAAACATTTTCGTTGTTCAATAATAACTATTAAAAATAGTCAATTCCAAATGTTATTCTTAAGTAGGTAGTCCACGCAACACAGCTATAGTTGGTAGAGCTGCGAAGCGCCAATTCGAAGATCGTAGATTCGAATCCAGCTACGATTAGTGTACAATATCACAGAAAAATTAACATTTTCATCAGGAGATTAACTATTTTTCATTGTTAAAAAAAACCAATTTTATTGTTTGGCACCTTTTTAACCTACGGTTTTGGTTATTTTGACCAATCAGTAGTTATCTCAGTGTGAGTAATGAAATAAGTTGAATAGAGTTTGTGCAAAAAAAAAGTGGCCACTAATTAATCTCCACATTAGTATATTTATTTTATTGTCCATAATTGTATTACCTACCTGCTCGCTCGTTTTCATAAACACTTTTTACGAAACTATAAGAAATGATAATAGAACCTAAATTTCTGTGTTATAACGAACCGAAACTAAAACCTACTTTACTCTATCTGATCACTATCACTAATCATCATATCTAAAAAATATCGATTCATATGGTATAAACTCACCCATATCTCTCATATTACTCGACATTTGAGTAATCATATTACTTTTTGAAAACTGTTCTTAAATTGATTTGGGAAGTCAGGAGTTTGAAATCGTCTATGCATTTACTAAGTGAATAAAGCGGTAATAAAAGTTTTTTGTTAAAAAATTATTGAAGAAATATGATGGAAATGAAGCTAAATATTTATTTTGAATAATTATATTTTATGAAAATATGCATAAATGATAGCGATTTGTGAATTAATACAGATGGAAAGGAATTAGGAAAATATATTGCTGTGGGAGCAAAACTCATATTTATACGACTAAAAAAATAAATATTAATATGTAGTAATAAACAATTCAATCAAACTGAAACAGTTTGTCAAATATGTATATGTAAACAAGGAAAACAGTAATGCTATGATATGAGCGCGATTTTTTAAAACTCAAATTATTGTCATTATTATATGTCTAAAGCATATGATTTATCAGATAATGTAAAGTAGGCTTAAAGCTCTCGAAAGAAAATTGAAATGTGTTTTAATTATGTTTTCTAATTTCATGGGATTTCTTATTTTCATATCTAAGCCAAGATAGATTCAGAAGATTGAAATCCTAGACAAATTAGTATTTCAGAAGTAGGGTTGAGTCAAATGTAAAGTGGTGCTCACAATAGTCGACAATGCCAGATATTTTGGAAAAATAAACGGCAACTCTAAGCGAGAGGCCCCAATTGCTCGTAGTCGCGCCATTTCCGAGCCCCGAGCCCGAGGCTGAGTTCCAATTTTTTTCCCTTTTTTAAATTGTTCCGCAAATTTCTACACAACCAATTTGGAGCGCTGCGGAGGGTGAAAGTTACGATCCCGAATGGCTCGACGACCGCTAAAATCCACCCGGTTTATGCAGCCCCTGAATAATTCCGCAAAACTCGGGCTCCTCTAGTGGCGCGGTGTCCCAGGTGAGATGCACGGGGCGCTCCGCAATTTATTTGCCCCGAACTCCTCAAAAGATAGGAAGTAGTTTTGGTTAATTTGAGCGAGGGCGCTTCTCGCGCTTGAATGCTCCGGAGGCGACACGGGAAGTTTGAAATTAGGTGACCTGGATGACGAGAGCCTGCTGCAGCGGGCCTCTGTAAATTGTTGTCATTTACATAAACTACTCCTGCCAGTGGATGGGCTCGTCCTGGCAATTCTTCCCGTCATTAAGACTTCCCCGAGTACGTGATATTTACCATAAAATTTACACCCTTTAACCACTTCTTACGTGGATTTAGCCCCATTCTGAAGACTCTTCAGTCAAAGCGAACAAAAGCGCCCGTGTGACGGGGTCGGGGCCCGGGTGCAAGACGGAACTAACGCACAAATCTACGGCCCGAGCCGGAGCCGGGGCCCGAGGCCAAGCCGCCGTCCCCGTTTTCCTTTCTTAGTTTTTTCCCGGCTGCGCTGACAATTGTTGCCCCGGCGGAGTTACAGCCCTTGGTCCTACCCGCAGCATCCGCGCTCCCGTCCGCCGCGGCCCTTCTCGGGGGCCCCACCGGGGCTCAAAGGTCGTAGGCGCACGATCCCGTTTAATTGTGCATAAGAGAAATATGGCACGACTGCAGCCAGGCGTGAATTAAAGCCCAAGTTGTGCCGCGCGACTTTTAGACTTAATTTGTGCATTTTGTAATCACCATCTTTTCGGGCGACCTCCGTGAAAACTGGCGCTTTTGCGGTGCCCTCACCCCTCACGGCCGCGGTTCTTTTAGCCCGGGAATTTTCGTTAAAAGCCTGCGGCGACCGAACCGAAGAAACCAAGTAATTTGCAACGACGTCTATTAAAAGTAAGACGTACATATATTAATAGGAGAATGAGAAATCTTACAACCCTGAGAAGTCTAAACATCTTCAAGGGTCTCCAACTTTGAATTTTTACTAATATTTATTGAAATAACTTAACTAAGACTGGAATCTGTGAAGGTGTTTGTCAATAGGCTTAAGTAGGCTTTAGAGTAGAGCGGCTAAATTTGGGAGGTCGCAAATTGTACAATAATTATATCTATAAAAAAAAACTTAAATTAAAATTAAAACTCCCGGAACGAAAAAGGAAGTCTTTAAAAAACGGAAAGTAATTATTTTCTACTTTTTCTGGCGCGACTATTTCGTTCGGATATTTTTTTGTTGAAGTATACATTTATCGTTTTTGGATGCATTATTTGATTTCCTATTGTTTTTGTGCCGGTTGTGCCAGATTACCGAAGTCGTTGCTTGGAAACTTAGGTATAGAAAAGTATAGGTGAAATAAATTTGAAAATACACCCTTTTTTACGTTAAAGGGCAATCTCAAAACGATCGGAAAATATACTGAATCCGTGAACAAGAAATGAAAATGTATAGACGGAAGTCAATCAAAAATATATTTCTTCAATTTTTCTTCTCTCTCTTTTCTTTTCACTGAATATGAACGCTTTCCAACAGCCATATAAGAAATAAATTTGGTAAATATAAGTAATAAAATTGGCAAATTCTTTAGTCCGTTTTCAATTTTATTTGTTCTTCCGGCTGGAATTAGAAATTGTTTAATAGCGAAAAGAATTAATTTTATGTCTAATAGTTGATATCTGAGAAATGTACGGGTATAAGTACCATAACAAAAGTATTTTACGTCAAATGTTTGAAAGACTTCCGACTGATTTTCGTTACATGGCAGTTTCTTACTGAGTCCAATATTTAAAAAATTTCTAAGTGGTTATAATAGCGAAAAAATTCTAAGTTTCCCTCTATTTTAAGTATCCTTTCCTGGCTCATTGCCTAAGAATTAAAAAAACAAAACAAATCCTTTACTGCACGAAAGATGATAGTGTATATGTTGCTTAGGTACTTTTATTATAAATTGAAATTATGCTCGTACCTTTTAATTGATAGCAAATTAAAATCATTGCTCAGAAACAATTTAATAACATCTATAAATAACTTATATTTTGTATTGTTTAGGATTTCTGTTTAGAGCATAAGGTAAGTACGATATACGGACTTTTTTTTTCCGATGCGATGTGTTCTTTCCGAAATATTCGACCCGTCCGGTACTTTTTGAACACGCTGTATATTCACTTTAAAAATAAATAATTAAATTAAAATAAAACAAATATACCATACAACAGACATGATTTTTTGTCGTTTTTATAGATAATGATACGGAACCCTTCGTGCGCGAGTCCGACTAGCACTTGGCCGGTTTTTTAATTTTTTTCCTTTTGAGGTACGGAACGGTATGGAACTCCATACCATCAAACAATTATTTAAGCTCCATACTGTAAAAAAATGTATGAGTTAAATGTATGTGTTATTTTTGAAAATGGTATATAAGTCCACTTTTTGAAAGATTCACCCCTCATCTACACGATAAGATTTAATTAGAAAACTTTTTAAAATTCTTGTTAAATACTTATACTATTTTCAAAAATAACAGCTCATATTGCGCCGCCTCTAAGTACAAAATCTTGAATTGGACTTTTCACACTTTGTTTGTGATGTCAAAATAAATAAATTGACTAGATTACATACATAAGTAGATAAGCTATGAGAGTTCTGGCGCAAAATCCCATGTATTTTTAAAGGGGGGTCAAAATTCACAAAATGGTATCAAAAAGCTCGTCGTCTACGTCTACGAGCAGTTTTAAGGCCGAAAGCTCTCTCTTGTTTGTATCGGGGTTCGGGTCTTTGCTATTTTGCGTCAGCCATCTACCGGATTAAGCTCAAATTGTCTAGAATGTGCGTGTTTGGAGTGTGTATGTGGTTATCCGGATTCGGATCTTTGCTATTTTTGCTGTCCGCCATCTACCAGATTAAGCTCAAGTTTCGTGTGCTTGGAGTGCATGTGGTGATCGGGTTTGGGACTTTGCTATTTTTGCGGCTCACCATGTACCGGATTTACCTCAAGTTTTTTAGAATGCGTGCGAGACACCGAAAGCTTTACCTTATCCTTTGCCAGTTGGACGCGAACGTGGATGCCTGATCATCATAAATCGCAGGGTACTTGAACGTGGACACTTGAATGTGTCACCCAAGTATAATTTACGTAATTTTGCGGGTACGCATGTGGCTTTTTTTTTTAGTCATGTGGTCTGTAATTTGATCCCTTTAAGGACACGTTTTAAATTAGACTAGGAATTTGGGGACCTGAAGGATCATGTCTGAACATGTTTCAAGTACACATGTGGCTTTTTTTTTTTTTAATCATGTGGTCTGTAATTTGATCCTTTTAAGGACGTTTTAAATTAGACTAGGAATTTGCGGATATGCAGGATCATGTCTGAACATGTTTCAAATACACATGTGGCTTTGTTTATGCTGAGGGGTTCTTATTTCCAGGAATTGATTCTCAATTTAACGTGGGTTTATTTTTTGCTGTTTTATTTTACTTAGGAAACAATTTTCCTCCACATTTGAGATCCCCGCGCGGGAGTATAAATAGCACTTTCGGAAAAATATTACCCATTTAGTGTCAGTCGTTTGTGAGCAACACACCCTCAACAATTTATTCTATCTTCAGAATATTTTAACTTAAAGTTTGCGAAAGTTATTTATTTAAATTTAATCATCTTGTGAAGTAATAAGCGTGTCAGAGACCAAAGGACAAAAAACAGTGAAGAAGCAGAAAATCAGTGTTGTAAAAGTTAACAGTGCAGTTCAATTATATTGTTTGAAATGGCTCAAGTAAGCAATTTAGTGCAAAGTGCTAAGCTAGCATTCGCAAATGCTCAAAACAATCATAGCTTAATTGACGCGGGTGTGAAAGAGTGCTCGAACAATTTAAGAGTGCTTCGGCAATATTTAAAAAGAGCAAAAACTGTAGGTGAAAAACAAAATTTCACCAATGGTATAAACCTTGTCCAAGGCTATCGTACCCAGCTAAAACAGCTGAAATTAAGGGCAAGTTCTAGCCAATATGCTAACCGCGCCAATTGGACCTCAACCAGAGTTCGGTGGGAAGACGTACAATCGGCTTTTTGCGATCGGTAAGTAAAAACTTAAAAATATTGTTAAATAGGATAACTAATTTCGAGTAAACCAAGGATTGTAAGATTAACTTGGTGCCTGCTTCCTAGCTGCACTACTTGCAATCCCGAGGAGTCCTGCTCTAGTAGCTTTCTCCTCTAGGAGTTCTGCCTAAAGGCTGGCTCCGAAATTTCTCCCTTTGGATCAACACTTAAGCGACCGTGAATCTAATACACATCACAATATGTTTAAGTCGCATTATTATTTCTTTGTTTCTTTTCATTTATAGTATGAGGACCGGGGTTATTATCAACTTGACTCATAAGGAGCCAAAGGAGTTCCTGAGCGATTGTGTGGGACTTTTCCGTCGGCGTATCAATAACGCCCTGAAGAAAGAAACTGCTCTTAAAGTTAATGCAGCTTTTTGTGGGGAGTTTAAAGTTGTGAGAGGTGATGAGGAAGTGTTCGAGTTCAAGTACATGAACACGAAGAATGCTCCCATCTACCAAAACACGGATGTTAATGATTGGTTCAAACATAATGTTGAGGAACGAATAATGAGTAAACTGGAAGAGTTCCAGGAAAGAGATAGCGGTTGGGCTTTGTCAGCCATTATAAACTTAGCAATAAACATCAATAAGTTCACACCGCAGCTGGGATCGTCATATATTCAGCTACCACGAGAAATTGAAAATAAAAAAGCCTGCATCAATGTTAAAAATGAGGACGATGCTTGTTTCGCCTGGGCAGTGCTTTCTGCTTTACATCCAGTTCAAAAAGATCCCCAGCGTGTGACGAACTACCGCCAATATTTCACAGAATTAAAACTAGATGGAGTTACGTTCCCAGTGACCATGAAACAGATTCCTCGATTTGAGAAGCAGAACGGTCTTTCCATTAACGTATACATTCTGCAGAAAGCTGGAAAAGAAAATTATATAGTTCTGCCGACATATTTAACTAAAGAAAAGAAAGAGCAGCACGTGAACCTTCTGATGGTTCAAAATGTTTATTATGATGAGGATGCTGAGGAGGAGGAAAAAGAAGATGATGAGCCCATCCGATACCACTACGTTTGGATAAAGAACCTCTCCAGACTCCTGTCATCCCAGCTGTCGAAGCATAATGGGGAAAAGTACTTTTGCGACCGCTGCCTCCATTATTTTGGATCGGAGGAGAAATTGGATCGCCATGTAGCTGACTGTACGAAGATCAACAACGCCAAAATCCGGCTACCAACGGAGGACCAGAAGGAACTTAGATTTAATAATTTTAGGAATAAGGTAGAAGCTCCATTCGTTATTTACGCGGACATAGAATGTTTACTAGTTGAAAATAGTGATAGAAATAAGTACCAAGTTCATGTACCGTGTAGTTTAGGATTTTATGTGAAGTGTGCTTATGACCCCACGTTATCGATCTTTAAATTATATCGTGGTGAGGACTGTGTCGAGTGGTTTGTGCGTGAGTTGAAGCAGTTTGCGGAGAATTTGGAATACGTTTTTCTTCACCCTCTGCCTATGGATCAGATGACTGCTGAGGAAGTGGCATTTTTTGAGGCAGCCAGACTCTGTCATATATGCGAGAAACCATTTACATCAGGTGATAAAAAGGTGCGCGATCACTGCCACCTAACAGGTAAGTACAGAGGTCCAGCACATGAGGGGTGTAATATTAATTTTCAGGATAGTCACACCATCCCAATAATTTTTCATAACTTAAGCGGCTACGATTCTCATTTTATAATTAAAAATATAGCTTCCGATCTTCAAGGCCGCATTGATCTCCTTCCCATTAACAAAGAACGGTATATTTCTTTTACTAAACATTTAGATGAATACCCCATTAAATTCCGATTCATTGATTCGTTTAAATTCATGGCAAGCAGTCTCGACACCCTTTCCTCATACTTAACTTCTTTCCCTATTTTAAAATCCCAATTCCCAAATATAACAGAGTCCCAGTTTAAGTTACTAACACGTAAAGGAGTATACCCGTATGATTATTTTACTTGCATGTCAAAATTTTTAGAAACCAAACTTCCTGGTATTCCCCAATTTTACAATAAGTTAAACGATACTAATATTAGTCAAGAAGATTATGCACATGCCGTTAATGTTTGGAATGAATTCAGCATTCAAAATCTGGGTGAATATTCAGATTTATATTTAAAGACAGATGTCTTACTCTTGGCGGATGTTTTTGAACAATTCCGTGCAAGTTGTTGTAAAACATATGGATTAGATCCAGGCCACTATTATACGCTTCCAGGGTATACGTGGGACGCAATGCTCAAGCATACTAGCGTTACCCTGGAGCTATTAACTGATATTGATATGCTCTTATTTACAGAGCGAGGCATTCGAGGCGGCCTTAGCCAATGCTCTAAAAGATATTCAAAGGCCAATAATAAATACATGCCCGACTATGATCCCTCTCTACCTTCAAAATTTCTCGTATATAATGATATTAATAACCAGTACGGTTGGGCAATGTCCCAACTCCTACCCCACAGTGGCTTCAAGTGGGTAGAAAATGCATCATCTTTTAAGGTTGAAGATGTGGCCGATGATTCACCCACAGGCTACATTCTTGAAGTGGATCTAGAGTATCCTCAGGACATTCATGATTTTCATAAAGATCTCCCTTATTGCCCCGAACATAGAGTGTCACCTGGATCAAAACAAACAAAACTTTTGGCTACACTGCACGATAAAACAAAATACGTTATTCATTATCGCAGTTTAAAACAAGCCATCCTTCACGGATTAAAGTTAAAGAAAGTTCACCGGGTTCTCGAATTTAATCAATCTGCATGGCTTAAGTCCTACATTGATCTAAATACCAGACTTCGAGCATTGGCTAAAAATGATTTTGAGAAAAATCTCTTTAAGCTTATGAATAATGCTGTTTTCGGAAAGACTATGGAGAACGTCCGGAAACATAGCATTGTTAAGCTGGTGACAAAGTGGCTGGGGCGATATGGAGCCGAAGCACTCATTTCTAAGCCCGAATTCAAGGCTTCGACAATTTTCAACGAGAACCTGGTAGCCATCGAGTTAAATAAGACAGAAATTTATTTTAATAAGCCTATATATGTAGGCATGTGCATTCTCGACTTAGCTAAAACCACCATATACAATTTCCATTATGATTATATGCTTCCTCAATTTAGATCTAACTGCACAGTTTGTTATACAGACACGGATTCACTCATTTATGAAGTGACCTGTCCTGACTTGTACCAAATTATTAAACGTGACTGCTATACTCATTTCGACACAAGTGACTATCCACAAAATAATATCTGGAACATCCCTCTTGTAAACAAAAAAGTGTTGGGCCTCATGAAGGATGAAAACAACGGCCGCATAATGACAGAGTTTGTTGGCCTGAGATCAAAAATGTATGCGGTCCGGGTAGAGGGTCAAGATAAGACGAAAAAATCTAAAGGTGTCAAAAGAAACATAGTAAAAAATAGAATCACATTTAACGATTATATTGAATGTTTAAACAGTAATAGTGAAAAAATAGTCCGGCAAAATTTAATTCAATCTAACAAGCATGAAGTTTCTTCCATCACCCAGCTGAAAATCGCGCTAAGTCCTCACGATGATAAAAGGTATTTAGTACCAAATACGAATGAAACGTTACCGTGGGGTCATTACAGTATAATGGAAATAGATTAATATAGTTATATAAGAAAATATTGTAAATTAGATTAAGATATATACAAAATAAAAGAATTTTTATAACGTTTTAAAAAACTGTTTTATTTAAAAAATCCTTTATTTGAAATACATTTTTCAGAGCACATCGGCCTTGGTGAATGATGCAAGATGGTACATTTGTTTCCAAAGTTGATAGTTTTGGGCAGCCCTCCTCTTCTACATTATATATAGATGAACCATTTCCAAGTATTTGTTGAACCCAGCTTTTTTTCTCAGCCCCCTTTACATAAATTATTTTATCCTGAGGTAGTGAATGATGGGCGATAGCATATAATTTATGGTATGGGATGTAACCATCGCCCCATTTGAATCCATGGAAATTATGCCGGAGCCATTCAACATGCTTTTTTTCTGTTCGAGTTAGCTCCTTATAAGGAAATGGTGGTTGGAATATGTAGTGTTGGACTTGATTTTCACCATTTAAAATTGCCAATTCTTTAAAAATAAATTCAGTGTTTTCTAGCTTGTATCCTTGAACATCGATGACAATAATTGATGACATTCTAGGCAAGTTTTCGAGCTTCACCGGTTAAAGGAATATATTCCACGATTCGATCATGCAGTAGTAAACAGTAAGCTGTTGTGTTGGCTGGGATGTTTTCACTCGTCTTGAATTCCAATCTTATATCCACTGGCCCAGATTTAACTGCCTCTTTTTGACGCGAACAGTCAATAACTGAGATCGGTGCGTTATTTATAAACTCTTCCCTTGAAAGGAGTGGCTGCAACTGACGTCCATAGTAAGAAGTTTGAAATTTTATATACATGTTATATAGGAGAGCATATTGATTCCTATCAAACTTCAAGTTCAAGTCATCATATGGGTATGATTCAGAATTCAGATGTACTTTAACATCTGTCAGCTTGCAATGGTCAAACTTGCTAGCATCCTTTGTTTTATCATTTTTGCGATTTGTTTGGAGAGCTAGGATGATGTATCGGGGCTTTTCCATTTGCGATGTTGTTTTAACAGACCAAGTGTGATGAGTTGCCGCTGGTAGTGCCGGATACTCGTATATATCCCAACTCCTGAATGATATTTTTATCTCGCGACCACTTTCAATGACCTTTAACAAGGCTAATTTTTCATGGTCAGCAACATTAACATGGGGAACACGCCACTGAAGTTTAAATATTGAAATGTTTACAGCATCTGTTGGTGATATTACTGCATCTTCATCCGTTCTGCTCCGTATTAATATTAGTTCATGTTTAGCGTTTGTGATAATTTTCTTATAATCTTCACCAAAACCTAGAAGTAACTTTAATGGTACACAGAAATTGAAAAATCCCTTTGCAGGTGCAATCGATTCTTCGGGTGACCAGCCAGCATTTAGTAACATTTGGCTCTCGTGTTTATTCAGCGATATATAATTTTTCAGTGTCGTAGCAATTCCAAGATTTCTCGTTCTATCAATTTCTATACCGTTGATCTCATATCGAACTTCTTCAAAGAGAAAGGCCATAGCATTGTTTGCGAGCTTTGCAGTATTTGACACAGCTCCTGTTGTATTAGTTAGCGTTCCTTCAATGTAGATAAAGCTTTCAGATGGTAAGATATATAGATCTTGGTGTTGTACTGAAATACGGATTTCATCGCTGTTTTTAAATGATGTGAGGAATGGTGAATAGGTGTGGTAGTCAATTTTTGTTATGCTATTATCATAACTTATGCCGCCAGTAATGTCCAAGATGTTGTTATACATTTTTCAAAATTAATCCTAACGAGTGAAGATATTGCTTATTATCAGCTCTCAGTTCACGTCCTGTTCGCTTTAAGTCTGTTGACGGACTAATAACTTTGTTTGTACTACCACTATTTATATAATTATTACTGCTGTTGTTATAGATTAGCATTCTGTGGCTTTAAATGCAATCTGGCAGTTATTGTTTCACCTCGAAAATTTATTAAATCCCCGTCCTGATCAACGAGTTTCAGTGTGAGCGAACTTATCCGTTTGACGTTCACATGTAAATAGATGACATATTTAGGAACCTCCACTATTTTATACCCTGGCCCCACATTTGGAGAAAATTCATGGAGCATATGCACTTGATTGTTATTGATGAATGAACCCGAAATAATGTTGCATTCAATTCGTATGGTGTTTACTTTAATAATATTAACGGGTAGCTCAGATGTGTGCAGTACATTGGGTTCCAATACTCGCTCCCCAAATCCCAACAATGGAGCGATGGATCTTTTCTTATTAAAATACACCACTTTATTAGCTCTAACCTCACTCTTTAAAGTATTATTATTAGCCTTTATTGAGATTTCTCCACCCTCGCTGCTTTTACTCAAACTTTGCTGAATAAAAGATTCTATATTATCAATCTCATAAGATCCGACTGGTATTTCAATAACTGTACTTCCTATATGTATTAGATTGTTGTCCTCATCAATATTAGGAATGGAATTGTATGTTTGAAAATCAATTAATCCACAAACGTAATCTCCAGGCAACTCCAATGGAGGGAAGTATTCGGCAGTAAGTACCGATGAATTGCCAGTAAGGGAGAGTGTTATCGACATGGTTATTGAAAATGAAATGACTCTGTTTGCGCTTAAACATCTTTATTTATACATTTTTCTCTTACAATGATGGAATCTGATCGTTGAGAAAATTTAAACACAAGTGTCCACATATAACTGAATCAAAATTTTGATGGGGTGTATAGTTATATGTTACAGCATCACCCAAATAATTAACAACTTCTTGTGGTGGTTGCAGGTTTCCAAAACTATCAAAGTAGTTGATGAAATTTCCCTTCTTCTTGTATGCTACCCAATGTGTTCCAGGTCCTGCTGAAACATCTAAATTAATAATTCCACACTCATTTTTCCATGGCTTTCTAGGTAATCGATCTCGCATAAATATTCCTCTAAAGTGTGGTATGTCCTTCGCATATTTATACAGATCGAGTTCATTGAGTGCTCTCTTGGGTAGCGATCTTAGTAGTTTTTTGGCTGGGGGCTAAGAAAAAGCCCCAGTCCTTTCCTATATGGCTTGAGGAATAACCCATGACCAGCTTTACCCAACGCTATAGCTTCCATTGTTTCATTATGACGCTTGCCTTCTTCCAGCTGCCGCCGAGCGTTGCTTGCAGCATTTACCGCTTTAGCTATCCCAGCTGCACCTCCTGATAATGCTCCAATGGCTGAAAGACCAGCAAAGAGAGGAATGAGGAATGGTAAAACACCGCCAACTTTAGGCACGGGAATCACTCTTGGTGTTGTGATAAGTTTTTTCCTTCTTTTTATGACGTCTTTTGCTGCACTCAGCGCTATTTTTATTGATTCCAACAAGTCTTTGGGTTTCTTCAATTTTAATACTTTACGAGCATTGCGTACTGCTCCGCGGAATGATGGACATAAACCGCTCTTCTTCTTATTATTCTGAGTTGTACTAGTTTGAATTTTCGCTTTAGCACCCATTCCAAACTTAATTTTAGCCTTCATCGCGTTTGTTACCAGTAAAGCGTTAGCACGTTCTCCAAATGAGGCGTCCTTTGATGTTACACGCTGCCAAGCTTTTTCTGCTAGAATACGGTCAGCAATGTGGCGGTCATTTGTCTCACGATACTTTGAATATGCTATATCATGCGCTTTACAGGCTGCATCTAGCGGATTAATACCAGGATCACCGCGAGCTAGTCTTTTAGATAGCTTTGTTCCTGGGCCACAGTACTGATAACCAGGTAAATGTAGTTCAAATGGTAATTTATTAAGCGCAGAATTTAATAGTCCTTCTCCCACGATGACCTTTTGTCGAATGATGGGGTTTTCGCTGTGATCAATCATCTTATATACGTTTCCGATAAGACTGACGAAAATTTATAAAAGCAGCTGTATTTATAGGGAATCGGTTAGTATCAATCATGAAGTTTATCAAGCAACAGGAGTGTCTCCCAATTAGAAATGCCGATGTTAATATTACTACAAGTATAAAGAGGAAGAAGCATGGGGTGCTGTTGCCAAACAGCATAAGAGGAATTATTGTTGGGCCATCCAACTGCGGAAAGACAAATGTTATGTTAAGTTTACTGGTGCATCCTAACGGACTCCGCTTTGAAAATATATACATTTACTCAAAGTCGCTGAGTCAACCGAAGTATGAATATCTGAGAAAAGTTGTGAGCCGCATATCTGGGTTGGGTTATTATACTTTCTCAAACAACTGCGATGTCATATCTCCAGATGAAGCAAAGGAAAATTCAATTTTTATCTTTGACGATGTGGCTTGTGATAAACAGAATAATATTAGAGCATACTTTTGCATGGGTCGTCATAAAGCAATTGATAGCTTTTACCTCTGTCAAACATATACTCGTATACCAAAGCATCTGATTCGAGATAACGCAAACTTGCTCATCTTATTTAAACAAGATGACTTGAATCTGAAGCATATTTACAATGACCATGTGAATACTGATATGACATTTGAAAAGTTCCGAAAAGCGTGTGGAAAGTGTTGGGGGGACAAATATGGGTTCTTAGTAATTGATAAGGATAGTCCTCTGGATAACGGTCGATATCGAAAAGGATTTGATGCCTTCATGAGTCTATAAAAGAAAGAGCAATTCAATTATCATCATCAGTCGGTTGAAGACCTCATATCGATATAGTTATATGTTCAATAGCTCTGTACCAGTCTGTATAGCTGTATAAAAACAGGCTGTTCAAAAACAGGCTGTTCAAAACAGGCTGTTCAAAAACAGGCTGTTAAAAAACAGGCTGTTCAAAAACAGGCTGTTCAAAAACAGGCTGTTCAAAAACAGGCTGTTCAAAAACAGGCTGTTCAAAACAGGCTGTTCAAAACAGGCTGTTCAAAAACAGGCTGTTCAAAAACAGGCTGTTCAAAAACAGGCTGTTCAAAAACAGGCTGTTTAAAAACAGGCTGTATAGCTGTATAACTGTCTGTATAGTTGACTACCTGTATATCTCTAAACTAAAGAGTAAAATGGATGAAAAGCTGATAAAAGATATTATAAAGACGAGCAATGCTATACGAAAGAAATATAAAGCGCTCAAAACTGGTAAAATCGAAGCCGAAACTCAATTGGAGGAAACCTTTAAGCCAATCACCAACACACTTAAAGAGCTTACATCATCAGTTAAGCTTGAACCCAAAGCAGAAAATACGTTAGAGCCTAAACAAGAGCACAGCTCAAGAAATGACGAAACATATACTCCCCCAGCACGAAAATATTTAAAGATGAAATCTACTAGTACCCCTCTATCGGCATTAGAGGATGATGATGATGATGATACTGAGAATGATGAGTTTGCCACACCAATACATTCATCGACATTTAAAGAACAGAGTTCACCCAACCAGATATTGAATAAATATAAAGAATTAGTTAGCCACAATAGTGAGAAAATTGATAAAACTTATGGTGTGCATTATAGCAGCACTGATGGATGGAAAATTGGTAATTCAACATTGAAAGTAGAGGATGCAAATTTTGTTATTGGCGATAGACCATACAAGATAACCACAGGCTTATCTGAATTGATTTTTATGAAACGTCCCACTGGCTACAATAAAGAAGACTTGGACAATTATCAGACAATTTTAAATGATACATGCACGCACCGACGTGATTTTAATGAGAATAAGCAAATAAGAGGAACAAAAACCTATAAATATCGAAACATAATAAAGAAGTTGATTCACACTCCTAAACCACACAGAGGGATGGGAATAATGAGGATTCCAAAGGAAAACATTGAATATGTCTATTGGAATGATCCAAATGAATTGGTGGACCGACTTCGTGTACTAATAGCATCAAAACAAGCTGGAAATAACAGCCATGATAATGAAATAGTAGCAATTATTGAGGAGCTGCGGGAAGCTGATATAATTGAATAAATATCTACACATATAAGATTATATCTTATTTCGAAAATGAGCGTTGACAAATTTGGTCGATCAATAAGAAGTAACAAGCTTCAACGGGGTCCTCCTGGGCCCCCCGGCCCTCCTGGTCCTCCTGGAAAACCTGGTGCTGCTGGTGAACAAGGTTCAATTGGACCTGCAGGAATTGGATTTCTTTTAAACCCGAATGGAAACTATGATTTGGCATTCAAGCGCATCACAAACCTTGAAGAGCCTGAGACAAATGCTGACGCTACAACTAAAAACTATGTTGATACACAAATAAGAAAGCAGCATGATGAATTACATAAAAATATTCAAGAAGCTGTAAAAAATCTAACTTTATACCTTAACGGCGAAATTGAAAAGATTGAGAATTATTTGTTCTCTAGCATACTTAATAAGGAGCATCAGAATCAAGAGGACGGTGTTTACCAATAAAGCTTAGTGCTACAATTAATCTGTTTCATTTATCTATAATATGAGTAAGAGAGATGTTGTCGAGGAGCTCCATAAGCCTGCTCGTCGATATTTTAAAAGACGGCGAGTCATCATAAAAGGTTTAGATGATTTATGGCAGGCGGATTTAGTAGAAATGGATGCATATAAACACGTGAACAAAGGGTATCGTTACTTGCTTACTATAATTGATACCTTTTCCAAGTATGCATGGGCTGTTCCAATTAAAAGAAAGACTGGTGTCGAAGTAACCGGAGCAATGGAAGCTATATTCAGAGAGGGACGTATACCCAAAAACTTGCAAACTGACGATGGGAAGGAATTTTACAACACAAACTTTCAACAGCTGATGAAGAAACATAACATAAATCATTACTCAACCTATACATCTCTCAAAGCATCAATAGTCGAACGATTCAATCGAACTTTAAAGAACATGATGTGGAAAGAATTTAGCATGAATGGATCTTATAAATGGCTTCAAATTATAAAGGAACTATTGACTCAATATAATACGAAAAAGCATCGAACAATCCAAATGCGCCCTTGCGATGTTAATGAATCCAATGAAAAGCAGCTTCTTACTACAGTGTATAATCATTTGAAGATTGCCGTCTTGCCTAGATATAAAGTAGGCGACTCTGTTCGTATTAGTAAATATAAACATGTATTCGAAAAAGGCTATACACCAAACTGGACTACTGAAGTTTTCAAGATTGCTAAAATTCAAATGACTAATCCAGTCACATATATACTTGAGGACTACCAAGGAAACCCAATCAAAGGAGGATTTTACGAAATGGAATTGCTGAAAGTCAAGCATCCACAAGTTTATCTTGTTGAAAAAATTTTAAGACGCACAGGTGATAAAGTTTATGTTAAATGGCTGGGATTTTCATCGAAACATAACTCGTGGATAAATGCAAGCGATGTATTATAATTAATAGAAATAAAAAGACATTTTAAAATATAAACTGGTGTTTTATTTTCCACATTCATTCTTGTTTTATATATTTTGTTACGATGTTTTTGGTCCAATATTGGTTCCAGTATTTTAAAAACTTTAGGTTAATTTGGCAGATGAAAGCGCTGTAAAAATAGCAAAGTTCCGAACCCGATCACAACATATACTCCAAGCACACACCTTCTAGAAAAACTTGAGCTTAATCTGGTAGATGGCGGACAGCAAAAATAGCAAAGATCCGAACCCGGATAACCACATACACACTCCAAGCACGCACATTCTAGACAATTTGAGCTTAATCCGGTAGATGGCTGACGCAAAATAGCAAAGACCCGAACCCCGATACACACAAGATAGAGCTTTCGGCCTTAAAACTGCTCGTAGACGTAGACGACGAGCTTTTTGATACCATTTTGTGAATTTTGACCCCCCTTTAAAAATACATGGGATTTTGCGCCAGAACTCTCATAGCTTATCTACTTACATACGGTGATAAATAGCTTACTTTGAAAAGCTGTTAGAATGTATTGAATAAGTAAACGTCCAAATGCCAATCATTTCAGTTTTGCATCAAAATTCTTCCTGACTCTTCGTGAGGCATGCAGATCGCGGGAAAGATCGCTGGTGTAGGACAGACTACCTTCCCCGGGATCCGGGATCCATAAATCAGTTCTCAATAAAAGTAAAAGTTTCGCAGCGCATTATCTCGACGCTTGCTCGTTTATTCGAAACTCGAAATTTAAAAAGACATATTCCTTCCCTTTTGAATGTCGTTGAATCGACCCGCGGGATCCAAAGTGGAGGAGGACACGCTGCAGTTCCCAGCAGACCCGCACCGTCATGCATAACTTAGAGTTTTGGAAGGCTCGGGGCTCCCGAGTCGAGGTGGCGGCCGCTTAGAGAGCGCCAAGTTTGGAGCACAAAGGTAGGAAGGCCCATTGTCGCCGAGGAGTCCCAAAACTCGAAACAAGTCACAGAGATCCCTCTTAAGCTCCTGGCCCCATAAATAAGTCAAGAGCCTCCGGAATAGTTGACTGTGGCAGCTTCTGCTTATCCTGGTGCATATTCACTTTCACAACATATTTGACTGCCCGGGGTCGGAGATGGGTGCATTCACCTGCTGGTGGAGCTGGAGGAGGACGGGGCCGGGTCCTGACGTCGTCGGGCACATGGAAGAACACCCGGGGACACAATGGTGCAGGGGGTCTCCCTTCAGTCGTATTCAAATCGAATTTCTTTCTTCGACAGTTTATGTCTTATTTGAATGGCCGGGGCGGACCCTAAACAGCTGGGCCGGTATGGGGCCACCAGAAATGAGAGCCCATAAATTTTTTAATATACATCGACAGTGGCTATAGAGTGGGGGGCTGTAGCACTGCGTTGCCGACTCGGGAAAGTCGCTATTTTCGCTAACAGAGCCTCTTAAGCTGCCACGTTCAATTTCTATTGTTCCCTGTGACGCAAACTACGTGGACTGGTTTTTTTTTCTGCAGACTCAGGACGCGCGGCGAAGAAGTTAAGAGTAATAGCGTGCGCTGAGTGCGAACACGGGACACTTACGGGTCCTAGTCCCGAGTCCTGGAGTACTGGAGTTGTACCCTTTACCCAGGACCAATATCCGAATGCAGGCGATATCCGAGGCAGTAAAACATATAACAGTTCGAGTCAACCGCTCCCCAGGGCTAGATCGAGGACTCGATGGAAACTATTTGAGCGGTTCGGTTCGGTGTATCGCAAATCGATTTCCGACTTATTCCAGAATGCCATGGACTGGGGATGCGATTCGAGCAGGAAACGGCTCCGGCGAGAAGTGATAAGGTGGGAAAGCAAGCGATGGAAACCGGAGGGGGTCCCGGGGATCTAGAGCTGCTTATGCATACTAAGAATTTCCTAGCGAATCAATTACTCGTGCGTTGCTCGCAGTTCATCTCTCCTTGGGATTCCCGAGCAGACTTGTTATCCTCGGATGTGTTTACGGGAGCTAATTTTGTTTGCCATCCCCCCCGGCTGCCCCATCCCTCGAACAGAGCCCTTTTGCGGCATACTAAGCATTATTTTCGCCCCAATGGTAATCGATAGGGAGCCGATATCCATAAACAGCGGCACTGGGATTGATTCATCTCATCCTTTGTGGAGGTTTTGTTTACAAGGAGCCGGCGCGCGTCCCTTTGTGCCACTGCTAAGCAAAGTGTTTACAAAATGGGGCCCAATCCGGCGGTGGATGCTCGACGGCTGCCGCAGCTGGAAAATGAAGTGATCCTTGATCGGGAGAGACAATAGCCCGCGGCGGATGGGTTTATTAGCGACAACAAAAGTAACTAAGTCAAGTTGTAGTGGCTGTGCCGCTCTCAGCGCGATTGCGATCCCACTGGAGCATTCTGGAGCCCCCCAGTAATTGCCCATTGTTCGGAGGCAATTAAATCGGGCTCGTCGCGAACGCCCCAAATAGGGATCGCTCGCCCTCAACACCAGTCGCCCGAAATTGCTGAAGCTGCTCAAGAAATTGCTCGAGCGCCGTCGTCTTTGTTATTTATTCAATAAGTTCGCCTCCGCCTAGGAATTTATTTATATATTTTTTTCCCCCTATAAGTGCCGAGTGGAAGTGCTGATTTTCGTTAAAAGGAATTCTGAAGCACCTGAGCTCCTCGCCCCGGGCGCTGGTAATCGGAATTTCTCGTGAGCGCTTTGCATCCGGAGCTTCAGTCTCAAGTGAGCTAATAAACGTTGCTAAGGCCGGGGCCCACCGGCCCTTGTTGGGGGCGTTTGCTCAAGGAACCTTCCAACATGGTTGAGTGCCGTTATGATTCTCAAACTCTATGATTGGTTTGCAGTCTCCAGAGGAGCGTTACGGCAACATGCAGGCCCTGGACCAGATCTGATCAACTATGAGATAATTGGGAGCAAATATGGGAGTGATGGATGCGTGAACTTCGGACAATTCGGTCTTCGAAGTTGTTGTTAGAATTATTAAAGAATTCATAAATAAAGAATACACATATGAATTTAATCCAAATAGGCAAGCTCGTATACCACCTAAAGCCAGAGCAAAAAAAATACGTAGAACCTTAAGGGTTCATTCTGATTTAGATATATGTAATTATAAAAATTGATATAAATTTATTTATCTTAATATATAGGTACACTCTCGAAATGCATTAAACAATTTGTTTATTTGTTTTAAACATTTCAATACACAAAAATAACAAGCAAATGTAACTGCTCGAAAAGTAGATTATGTCGCTGAAGGCGTTGATATCTCGTTAATGGCTCATTAAAAACGAAAATATCAAAAATATTTAGATCAGATTACTTGTGGCTCTCGTGCATTTTAGGAATATTAATATTTATTGATAAATAATAACATGGAGGTGATTTAAAACATAAAAGACCAAAAAAGGGTTTTTTCACTGTTTTTGGCAAAAAAAAATAGTAAGAATTAAATTTTAATACGGTTCCAGAATTCGAAGAAGCTGTTTGAGAAAAACGCGTTTCAAGTTTTTTTTTTTAATGAAAAATTCTGAAAATCCTTACTTTAACTTATTCAGCGATGTTCGCACCTTGCAAAATACCTTCTGTATATTTCTTTAGATACATACATACACTTCCGAAAAATGTAAAAAAAAAAATCGATTTTTTGAAAATTATAAACCAAATTTATACTATGGCAGTCGCTGTGCTGTAACTTTTGCGTGCGCTAATTTGATTTAAAAAAATATAAAAAGTATATCCAATCAATTTCTAATTTCAATTCAGAATTTAATCAACTACATATATTCAATTACCTAACTGAAGAACTAAATTAAATTTTTGTAGATTTTTTTATTTGATACCACGGCGATTATTAGGCTAGCTAAATGATCTAAAAACATCTTTAGCGACATTTTTTCATACTTTGACATTTGTAATCAAAAGGTCGTAGTACTAATTGTTTTGCATTGTTTTCGTTAGGCCCCTACAGTCTCATATTAGGCTCCTGGAAGCAAGTTTTAGAAAAATCCAATCTTCAAAAAGGAACTGCAAATATCTTCCTTTTGTGGAACAGTATAATTATTATATTGTTCACCAATTTTATAATAAAAAAATGTTCACTTAATAGTTAGAAGGTACAATATTTTCCTCGAATCTTAGGCTTATCCCATTTATGTAACTAACAACGTTCTCAAAAACGACTCTAACTATGTACTTTAATGAATTTTACAGAATAGAGGCTTTGGCTAGGTTTCATTGGAAAAATTCGGAATTCACATTTTAAATTAAAGCTTAAATACATAGTAGGTGGTGGATAGAACGCTTGAGATTTCTTCGGTGGTAGGTTTTTAGTACAGCTATATCTATTTTTTATGCTTACGTATCTTATAAAACTTTTTCAGATTATGGTTTTACACTACTGCCCAAAATTGGTTTTCGTTTGATGAGATGTCGACTCCAATGAAAGTTTACATAATCAAAAGCAAACAAAATTTGACATACATATGTATAATTGCCGAGATCATCTGACATAAGGTTTTAAAAAAAAAAAACTTTATTTTTTAATTGAGCCGTTCATTGCACAAATCGATAAAACAAAAAATTTAAAAATGCGATGAAAACATGTAATTTTTTCTTTAAAATTATCTTTATATAAATTATAATATAAATTGAAATAGATATTATAGAATTTATAAATACAGATGTAGTTTTCATCTCACATACCATATATAAACTTAATAAGAATAGCCAAAAAATCGTCAGTAATGTTACAATTATGTGACTGGTGGAGTTAATCGATTTGTGCGCTGAGCGAATCAATTATTAATTTCGATTTTTACTCAAAATCAATTATTATGAACTTGGAGGATCCACCTTAGTGTTGTTGCGTTCATCCGAGGTAACATTTTCGGGTAATTTCAAACTTAATCATATAAACTAGTGGTCGCCCTGTGGTCGAAATTCGACCTACCGAGGTTACTACGAAAAATACGACTGTACACAGCCTACTATGTGTTTGAAATTGGCACTTTCAATAATAAAATTACGACAGTTTGACCACAGACTACTATGCGTTCGACATAGACAGTATGAACGTAAATAATGAATTTATTTTATTTTATTTAATGTATTTATAACACATATTATATATAAATTTTAGCTTTGTGCACTTCTTCTCTATATAAACTTTAACCATGCAAAATCTCAAACTCCTCAGTCCGTGCAATTTGCTTAAAAAGGGGTCCAAAGATTTCCCTTCACGTATTAATATATAGATATTAGTTTTTTATAGCCTATGCATGACCAGATTTTGTGACCTCGAAATGACACAAAAATATGTAACACCACACCATCCATACATTTATTTTTTATTTTAAACTCCCGAGGTTACCTATACTGTTTAGTCTTTAGAAACGCTATAAAAGAAAAATTAGAAAATATTTTAAAGAACCTATACGAAAACACTAGGATATTTTTATTTTATTTTTATAACTTATAAGATTTCAAGCGAATCGATTCTGACATATTTTTTAAATAACTGATGACGTCATCAATATGGAAGCACCCAAACCTATTTTTTTATGCAAAAGGATAGTAATGATATTGGATTTTAATTCAAGTATAAAACCGCAATTCACAGTCATGATTAAAAAGATTTTATAAAAATGTGCAAATTTTCCAACTTTCTTGATGTACATAAGTCCCTTAAAGGGCGAAAAAGTCGATTTTATCTTTAAAAGGTCCGTTTTTGGTATGAAGCTCGTAAAACAGAGAATTGAAAGCTTTATGGAAAAGGATATGGAAGAGATAAAATGTATACGAGAATATTATGCCTTTAATATTCCCTTCTTTCATGTCTAAGAAGTTATTGATTTGTTGACAAAACAACTCCAAATAAAACCCCTCCTTGAGGCGAAATAAAAATGTTTCTTAATCACTGATTCTATTGCAAAAAGTTCGATCTGTTGGGTCCAGTCGAAATCTCGATTCCGGAAACTTATGTCGTATGGGCGATTAATATAGTTTTTTTTTTCTGCCATGATAGAATCCAATCACATAAAACTGACTCCAAGGACTGAATGGGGAAGCGCTTTTAGAAATTACTTCGTTTCCATGACAGCAGGGGGCGCGACGAGCAGAGGGTGCACTATAGTCTTTATATGCATTTATTTCCGAGCTAAATTAATAGGCAGGAATATCCCTTACATCTGCTGATGATTGTGCTGGGTGGCGGATGTAGGTTTATAATGCCCGCTCTCGCGATATTGTCCCCGCAGCGCGCCCATACACGCCGTCACTATTCAAGGCAAGAAATGCCTTTTTGTTGTCCAAATGAATGAGTTCATTTGCATCCGAGCGGCAGTTAATTTGCGCGTGCTGCTCGCCACGGGTTACCTTTTCACGGGAGAAAAACCGGCGACTGGAGAAAATATTATATTTTGGTGGAAATGAAACCCGCTCCAGCTCCAGCTCCGGCTCCGGCTCCGGCTCTGGGCGTCGTCGTACGACAGTCCATTCCGGGATGACTTTAATTGTTAGAGCGCCCGTGCAGTCTTCAAAAGCCCTAAAAGGCTCGCTGGCAGCAAACAAAGTTGAAGAAAGATAAAAGACGCCAGCTAAGTGCAGCTCAGCGCGAAAAATGGGAAAAGTGGGAAAACATCAAGTCATGTAGGGGAGCCGAACGTTCGCTCTTGATGTATAGCTCGGGGGGAGACTCCGAATCGCATTTATCTTATTTGTCCCATAATTCATCACTTAATATCAAAACAACATCTGTTTGCGTAGGAGGCCGCCTCCCGAACGACCTTTGTCACCGCCGCCGCCCCGGCAGCCCCGGCAGCCCCGCCACCGTCAGCGGCGACCCCCGGGCTCGGCCCCCCGGTCGATTTTTACCCAGCGGTGCCGTGTTATCGGACAATAATGGGGCCCTGGTTGTTCGAGGCAGTAAATCAATTCTCGAGCGATCACATGCAAAAGCGGCGGGCTCCTCCCGTGCAGGGTTTCATTAAAAGTTCAATTAAGTGTTTACACGAGCGAGCTGAGGAGCAACACCTTCGCCCGTGTGCCCGTGTCTGGGCCGGGGCTGTTGCTTTCCAATTTCCTCCTCGCCGGCTTAATTGGGCAAGTTCGGGACTCTCCGGGACCGGGAGGAACTTTCCGGAGGCGACGCCCGGGCGGCTGCGATGCGACATACGGCCGCATCAATGCAAATTGAATCCCTAGCAGAAAGTTGCCGAATGAAAACAAAATTCCACCGCACTTCTTGTAAAGGACCGGGCGGGGCCCCACCAGCCTCCGGGCGGACGTGGGATAAAGTTCGGTTTGGATTTTAGACTCTTGAGAACTACAAACTTTGAAAACCAATTTGACTACCCGGCCGGAGTTGTTGCATCCTCCGCCTGTTGTCGTCGCCTCAGCCTTAGTCCCATCCCCGCCACAGGGTGCTTAGTTTGCCACTGATATGATCCTCAAACTAGTCGAACCCACAGGCATAACTCACCCTACGTTTTCTAATTCACTTCATACATTGGTTTCGTAAAGCGAAAATATTAACTTCTAACTATTTGAAAATTTGTTTAAGTTTATAGTCAACTTCTGTAAACAATCCTCTGCTCTGAAATTCTAAATTTTTAACTTAAAAAAATCAAGATCAGTGAACTTGAAAATACATATGTACATAACTATTGATTTACCCCTGGTCAGTCATAATTCTTCAGAAATCAATTTTTTTTTTAATTTCCAATAAAGTACGTGACGCACATAAGACTGAATCCTAACAGTGCCCATCTTTTAGATTTCGTAATAAATGGATTTGGCAATTCCACAAAGATGCATTACGCTTCAATAGGTACCTAAAAAAGTAAAATATGTGCCCATGCTTGGCTTCATTTTGGGTAAACTTATCATCAGACTCTTTAGATTTTGTGCTTTGATTGTTTCACTATACTTATATTATGTATTAATATATAGAAAATGTAGTCGCCGAACGGCTGGCGAAAATGGAAAAAATGGTCGGCGTTTGGATATTAGTCAGTGCTCCTGCCACAGACGCCACGATCGTGCGAATCGAAAGCCGGTCCCTTATATCCACTTGATTAAAATAACAAGTGTGAATTTTAACAAAGAAAAATTGTGTAGCAATATGTAGATACATATCTCCTTTTATACTCTATCCACTTAATATTAAGTCCTTTCGGTTACAGTTCCTTAATAAGGCCCCTTTATTTTTACACGGGCTTTATTGTCTAAATTAAGACTATTGAGTCGCTGAATTTCGCTTAAAGTCAAATGAACAAATTTTACCCAGGCAGAGATATTATGCATAGGTACTATCCATGTACCGCATAATATTTTCTATTATATCTTCTACACAAGGTTAAAGTTTATGCTGTATTTTATGGAAAAGAGTTGCATATTGCTAATCATTCAAAAAACAAATGCAACTGTCGCCATTACAAATGCATTAAAATTATTTATATTTGGTCGAGTTAAAAGCATTATTCAAATTTAGAAAAATCTAAGTAATATATGTCTTTGAAAACTAACGATCCGTAAATTTGTATATGATATCAACAATTGCAAATATTTTCTTTTTCGTATTTCGTATTCCCGTATTTTTATTTGCAAATTGATTGTAAAAAAAATAAACCCTCAATCTTTATATACATATGTATGTAGGATAACCGAAAACTCACAAGTTAATAATAAATCGAGATGACTCATAAGAAACTTAGCGAATGTCAAATGTTAACATAAAAACACAATAATAATAATATACTAACATGAATTTCAAAAATTTTAAAACGGAGCAAAATGAGTAGGTACCTATCTTTTATAATTCTGAAAAGTAGTAATTAATATTTCTTGAAATTGCACCATTTTATCAAGGGCAATGTAAGCAAAACAATTAATTTGAAAGTCCAATGTCGGGTACGGTTTCAATCGTGGGAAATATGTTTAACGAAAGTTTAACGAAAAATATCATGTTATGACATATCAATTACGGGTACGTACATCAGTTAAGTTATGATCGCACCACTTAAGTGACGTAATTTAGGTAAGTTAAGTTATGTCGATTATGATTGGGCCTTTAATGTCCGATTTCACAGTGCGCACTTAAGTCCTCACTTAGCTAAGCGCACAGCGAAACTTAAGTGACGACTTAAGTATTTTCGGTTTCACAGCCCTATTTTATTTCACGCTTAGCTAAGTAAGAACTTAAGTATTTTACTCATTTATGTAGGACACTGTGTTGGTTTCAGGAGAGTTCCTCTCATAAAAAACGAATTATTTTGACGTTATTAATTAAAGTATAGCGACCACTTAAGTTTGCACTGTGAAACCGAAAAATGACTAAACGGGAACTTAAGTGACGATCAGTACTTAAGTTCGCACTGTGAAATCGGGCATTATTCTCGAAAATATCAAAAATTCTTAAACGGCTTATAAAAATGGTTCAGACTGAACTGTTGCGAGAATTATAAAATATGTATAAAACAAAACGTCTTATGTCTGTAAAAAAAAAACGTAAATCTGTGTGAGGTTAAAACAAAAGAAAAAATTCGACATCGTTCACTATATTGTAAAAACCTAGAGTGCCGAAAAGTTAATTCCAACACTGATTTAAATAAGTAGTTACGTTTTAACAAAATTATTTTTCTGTGTATACATAAGTGTAGAATACTCAGAAGCATACTGAGGGACGAATTTCTCTAGTCCCCAATTTTTACTTTATCCCTAACCATTTTGAGTGAATCGAAAATGTAATCGGACCTTCAACATGCATATGAACAACCCTCCCACCCACATCCGCTAGATGCTTAATCGTCTCCATCTTCTTTAGATTCCTAAAAACATTTTCATTTCACTTCAATTGCTATTAATTTTTTGCCCCAGGAGCTATTCGATTCGCGTCAGAAGGGCGATCGTTCAATTTAGAAAGGGCCCGCCGCGCCGCGCCGCCCAGCCAGACAGAGGCAAGACAACCCTTTTGCTTGCAATTTTCCCTGTCACGTCGAGGGACTTTTCTACCTCTAAAATCGGTGCCACATATCCATTTGGGCTCGTACGGTTTCAACCGATGCAAAATTCGCTGGATTTCATGGCCGACATTCAGCCAATTTCATAAATATCGTTGTGCATTGGCCGGGTCCCCTTTCAGACGCAGTAATCAAATGATGGCCGCCCCATCCAATTACGCCGCTTAAAATCTTAATGGTCAGATTAAAGCGACGTTAAAAATTTAATTACTCGGGCACTGTGCTAATTTATTTTTAATTTAAATTTTCATGAACCTGAGACCGCCTCCATTAAGGATTCGTGTGGAACCAAAAATTGCCCTGTTAGTCTGGCGACCGTGTTATTTCATGGTTATAATTTTTAATTTAATTTCCATGTGCCTGTGATAGATTGGCGCACGACGGGGTCGCATGTGACAGAACAGACCCGGATCCAGTTCAATCCGAGCGAGTGAGCCGCTCCTCGGTGACCGGGATGAACCCGGCTAGATAATTGCTCTTCAATTAAACTACGAAAAATAGATGGACGAGTTGGCGCGGAGGCGGCCTTTTGGCGAATTGATTCGCCAATTAATTCCTAAAGATGATTTTGCTGTTCGGCGAGGAATAATCACTGAGTTGCAGCTGGAATTTAATTAAGCGGGATGCGGATTCGCGCGAATCCTTTATTTTGTGCGATTTTTCAAAAATCCCAGCTTCAATTTAACTAAAGGGACTATTTATTTAAAGTGGACGCACAACTCACCAGATTAATCATAATTATCCCATCAGCAATCCAGAGCGGAAAAGAGTGGGGCTCAGCTGCAGACTGGCAGAAGACACCCCCATTCGCACATCCTCCCCCGCGGCCCTCGGCAAACGGACTTCGAGGCAGGAACCAGGCAAACACGATAACCACAATGGGGAGCAGCATCCCCAAGGAGCCTGAATTTTTTATATCGCTTTCATCTGCTCAATGGCGGCAGCGGACCACGCTCGTATTGGAACCTGGAACCCGTTCGTAATAAAAAATCACTGAACAGTCCATTAAGAAATTTTTTACCTGAAAGAGCACAGGGTGGGGCGGAAGCAGGGTGGTTCCGAGGAGGAAGCCCCAGTTCTTTTGCTGCCGCACAACAGGAGCGATCTGTACGTTTTCTTTGCAACATACAACAGCATTAGGGCCAGAAAAGGGCGTCGTAAAGGAGTGCCAGAGCTTCCTGTTGAAAACCTCTTCAGACATTGCTCATCTGCGGGATTTTCTGCTGACTGATCCCGGATAATTTAGTCATCGGATCACTGCGGCTGATACTGGCGGTATTTATTGCAGAAATTACTACGCTACGAAAAATAAACGATTTCGTGAGTATTGCAATTTCTTTTAGAACGCTCCGAATCATCCTGTACGTTCGGGTTTTGGGCAAACCAATGAAAATGCATGTCTTTGAAGTTGAAGATATTCGCATGATTGTGTCCTTTGCACATTACCACCGGAACTTTTTTTAGTGGGTTTGTACCTTCACTCGAAAATCCTTTGAAATGTGCACTAAAAAATGTTGGTAGAATTTTATTCCTTTTTTGGCAGGAAATTGAATACCTTCCATAATGGCAACAGAATTAAAAACGTACATAAATATCTATTTGAATGACAATATCTGCAAAAACAAAGCTGTAGGCCAAAAAGTAACGCCCAAACGAATACGGATGACGGACCAACTCAATACTGTCCCAATAAGCCAAAGTTAACCTTATCAAAAATCGTTTGGTTGGATATTTTTTATTCTCTTCTTTTGCAGTATGAGTGTCGTGTTCTCATAAAAAATAAGCTGAACTAACTAACTGTCAGAAAAATTGGCACATGTAGTCTAGATTGTAATAAGATATTACACCTGCAACTTTTTTTGTAAGGGAAAAAATTTTGCATGTTTCGGAACTATTGGTAAGTAAGAGTTGGTTTTACAATGTACAAACTACTATAATACTACGAAATTCATTAAATTTAAATTTAATTGAAGTTTATTAATTATTTAATTATTTATAAATTGAACGATAAACCCTATAGTAGGTATTCTTTTCAGTTTTTAAAAGATTCTTATAGTAGATTTAATTTGAAAACACTTAGTATTCAAATTGGAGTTTTCTTGATATTAAGATGTAATTTTCACGTAAAATTTTGAAAAATCATCTTCTTCTTTTCCTTTCATTTCGAAAGTATTAGGAATTCTTGAAGAAGGTCAGAAGGTGCCATTATAATCTTATTCACAAATTCCTATTATTTTAGCTTCTACAATCTTTTATACGTCGAGCAGTGGTGCAGTCTACCAACTAAAAGCTAGGCATTAAAAACTTCAGATGTGTTTTTCTCGAAACGCCTTTTTTTCTAATGGCGGAGCAGATAAAAGTAAAAACTATTCAACCGATTTCTTTTCAATTTTGACACCCTATTAAGTATATTGTTAGCTATCGTCCCTAGTGAATTCATTCAGATATGTTGAAAATTTCATATATTTTTCATTGAAAAAATCTTTGAAAACTAAGTTTATTTCACAAATAAATGAAGAAATTTAAATTTACTATGGATGAGGAGTACGTTCATACTGATTAAGAATCGCTTTGAAATTATTGTTTTAGATAATTCTATGACTGAAACCACCGCCGTCAGGTGACCATGACGCGGCAGGAGCGCTGCGTATTACAAAATAAAAAATTTTTTCTGTACTATTTGAGTGTATAAATAAACGTATAATTTCTTTCATAATTTATTATTATCACCAAGAAAATAATTTCGGAAAAAAGGGTTTTTATCCTGTCTGCGCATAAGACCAACCTCTTAAAGGTATTCGAATTACAATCCTAAAAACACCTTTATAGTTATGCTGCATATTCGAATCGAATTTGTTCATGTGTAATTTGTAAATTAAATGTATATATTATCCCAAAAAAAATATCATTACATCATTTTATCTACAAATCCAGATATATGAACTATAAAAAAAATAATAATTACAATTTTATACAAAACCGAAAACCTAATTTTTCAGTCATGCGAGAAAGTAAGCATGATATTGGCATATCATTTATTTTTCAATTTTATATCGGGAAATATTATTCAGGGTAATATAAATAACCGCAATTAAAATGCAAATAAAAATAATGAAAAGTGCACTTATGATTAATTACTTTTCCAATGAATTTTTAATAATATTAACGTCAAACATATTTTTATTGTTTTGATTTTAGTATCATCCCCTAACCCCATTCCCAGTTCACCGGGGATTGTGGGAGCCCCTAGGCAAATGTTAGCGTTAAAAATTAAATCAAAGAGTTTATATTTGCATAATGATAAATGTACATATGTATAATTTTTTATATTAAGGCCGGTTTCGAATTCCCACCCACTTGCACTAAAATCTATTTTCCGCACTAAATATTCTCCGAAAAACTCCGAAAAGTGCATAGGGCGTTCGAATTAGTTTTAGATTTCTATGCACTAACCCTATTTTATCTGTCAAAATCGTAGTGTCCTCGCGAGTACACTAAAAATGGACTTCTTCGATATTGTATACGCTATTTATAACAATTACTGCCACAATTTAACCGCTGAAAGGGAAATAATCGCCAATATTGTGGTAAGGAAGAAAATTCGCCGATTTTCTAACGATTTAAACTTATCTTTAGTTGAAAAAAAGGGAATAGCCTCTATACGATCCTGAATTTATATCCATTTTAAACAGGAGCGAAAATTCATGCAGAAGACCTATTCGTGTGTCGTACAGAAGTTTTAGGCAGTTAGCAGCGTATATTGGAACCAAAAGACATGGTTGGAGTGTACAATTTGCTTTCGCCGCCTTCTTTTCAGCCGTCACAATTCTTTCCGAACAAAGTGTAGAGCAACTCAATTCGAACACACTATTAGGGCGGAAAAAAGTGTCAAGTGCAAGTGCAGTCCGAATAATAAGTGAGAAGTGCAAGTGCGTGGGAATTCGAAACCGGCCTAAATATTCCTGGATCCAAAACATGTCCGTCGTGGAGACAGCGTTTAAATTAATAGAGGGTGTTTCTGTCGCTTGCAGGTGTCCTTAAGATTGCCTGAAAAAACCAAAATTTGGTCAACAAAACCACGGCAAAGGGCACGGAACTCTGTTTCGGTTTCTTAAAAAACAAAAATTAATTTCCCTTCGTGCAGCTCCATCACATCACCTCTGGCATGCACTTTTCGGGCGATAAATCACCTTCTTGCAGGCGGCTCCCTTAACTGCTAGTGGAAACACTTTCGCCAGGTGTCACGCGAGGGCTGGGGATTCCCCCAAGATTGAAATACGACCGCCTGGTCCCGGTCAAGTGGACACCGCCGCGGGGCAGTTGTCTTCCGGTGGAGCAGCTCCCCGGGCAATTAGCGTCCCGGCAGCGCAGGAGGCCCCGGCTATTTGCATGTATTGATTTGTTTATGCAAATCCGCCGTCTCGGCACCTGAGACTCGCGTAGCGAAGCAATCGACCTTTGAATGGTAATGGACGACTGCCGCGAGCCACGAACGCCGCGCCGCGTGCCCGCGGAAGCAGCGCTGCCGGTTATTCGACAAAGTAGGTGCCGAAGTGAAAAAGGAACTCCGCCCTTCCCGCTGGCAGCTGTCCCAAGGCACAAGGCACGTTACGCCAAGTGTTGTTACGTTAGCGAATCTTAAGACCGTCATTTTAATCTCTTTTCTTCCGCTGCCTAATAACAATAATAATAATAACCCAGGTCAACGACATTCTTTTTCGTAGTTGGATTCCATTCGATTATATCACGTTTGAAAAGGTTTGACCTAATAAAACCCTTCTAACTAGAGTAAAACTAAACTTTCAATATGCACTTAGTTTTTAGGTTTAAAGTAGGGTTTTAAAAATCCAAATTGTGGTGGAATAACTATTAAAAATGTCCAATATATGTAATTGAACCGATCAAAGAAAGTGTTTTCGAAATACTTTTATTTCTAAATCTCCATACAAAATTGGGCCTATTCTAATAATGTTAACCACTGGATATTTTCACTTAGCCAATACGATTGTCACTTTTGTCCAATTTCGTATTCCGGTAATGAAAATGGCTATCGTAGCCACTCCCGCCAATGGTTACGTAGCTACTCCCGAAACGCAACTATTAATTTATAAGTCAAAAAAGATACTTACATTTACATCGTTTATTGCATAGATTTTTGAAAGTTTCTTTTAGAATGAAGAGGTGGAATTGTTATATTTTAAGGTATTTATAAGATACAATTTCCAAGAAAGGAGACAAAATGTCTGGCTGTATTAAACAATTTCCACTGATCAAAGTCACTGGGTTTGTATAATTAGAGTTTATAGTCAAGCGATTTTCACAGTGGCTATGATTTTTACCCACTGATTTACAACTACTTCTGCTGTGGCTATTTCTGAAATTAGTAGAATAGGGCCCAATATGTATCTATGTATGTATATACATATATGTTTTTAAGAAAGTAATTTTACAAAAAATCTTTAAAATAAAACAATTCCATTATAATAAGACAATGTGACTAGAGCCCAAATTCTTAAACAGTTCTAGGAGTAACAATTTTTATTAAATAGTAAAACTTCTTCGTAGATTCACGAATTCACGCCCAAATCTACCACGTTTAATAAATACACATACAGTATAGTATATTTTTTCATCCAAATTAAATTTTCTTCTTCTTATAAAGTTGTATTTGAGATACAGAAAAGTCGCAGAATTGAGTAAATGTGTAACAAACTTTTACTTTTTTATTTTCATGATTAACAAACCTTTTCACCTCTTCATTCCTTCTGTTTGTAAAGAAGTTAAGCATCCTAAAAAATAAAAATATGAAAGTACCACAAAACTCATACCAACGGAAATGCAAAGACTTTCAGTAAGAATTTAAATTTAAATTCCATCTTAAAATCTCACGGGAAATTAAAACTAATTTCCATATTTTCTCGTTATCCTGCGGTTAAAACTTTGATAAACTACCAGAACAATTTCTAATAGAACAGAACAGTGAATTAAACCCGAGTTGAAATTAATTAATTTTGCTTTTATAGTTAAGGTAATAAATAACTATAATGGTCCTTAACTTTAGATTATAAAAACAGTTGTTCATTTCAAATCTGCTGCATAACTAATTAGAATCTAAAATTTATTATTTCTATAAGATCTAAAATCAAAGCAAAGGCAATTTGCATATATGTATGTATGTATGTAGGTACCTTTAAAAATATATTTCCAACATACAAAATATAAAGGACAATTTGGCCTTGAAAATTTATTTTTATGATTTTCTTAAGTAAGCAGTCTTTAACTGAATTCTAAGTCCGGTTGACAACAGAGAAAACATCATTATGATTAATGATTCTCGTTACAAAATACGCAGTATGCGGTCTCGACCTTGGGAAATTTATGCTACTAATTCATATACACAATATTTACTCTCAGCTTGTTTAAAATCGTGACTTCTTATACAGTAAATTTATTTGCTTGTTTTACTTTGTACAAGGAATGCAAATTTAAAATCTATTTTCAATGACAGAGTTTGTATTCAATATTCAATCAATATTACTTTTCTATTTAAATAATAGTTTTTAGTCGAGGAAATCATTTCAAAGAGTTGAATGATCATATACCAAAAAAAAAAAAAAAATCTACCGTATAATTGAAGATTTAAAAAAATACGAATTTATTGTTGAATTTACTTACAGTGCAGTGTCCGCTACAGTTTTGCCGGATTAAAAATTGTCTAACATGAAAATTTTTCCAAAAAGAAGCTCTAAGAGCAATGTAGCTTTTTTTCTCTTGCTATTCAGAGAATATGCAGTTTATTATTCTGTTTAAACCAGGCTTAATCCAAGCCTAGATCAAATTAAGTTAAGCTTAGTCCAATTTAAAGCAAACTAGATTCTGTTTGAGCCATGCTTAGATCGAGCCTGAGGTAATCATTATGGTACATAGATTTAATCTATGGGTTGTATTTTACTCAGGGCGTCTTAAATTATAGCCCTTCCCGATCCAGTGTTTTCCATAGACTAACTATGAAACTCTGCACTGAAGGGTGGTATGTTTAATAAATAAGTAGCTAATATACCCATTTATGTTGAATTATTCAACAACAGGATATTCCCGATTTGCCTTCCCTAAGCCAAAAGCTGGGCACCGCCCATGGTTTAATCCATAATTTTTAAAACACTTAAACGATTTAAGGATAACCTTTATCTTATGTACCTAAGTGAGTCAGACTCAAGGTCGTGCTCAGAAAATGCAAAATTGTTTTTCAGAAAACAATAAGAGTTTTTCAAATGTGCTTTATATTCGACAGTTATTTAGGTATACCTATAATATGATTTACAAGTATACACGTTTTTTACATAGCTATGAATGGATATTAAAGATACTCCAAACGTCCTAAATTCAATTCGGGGAATTTTCAAGTTCAATAATAAGAAGAATAAAGAATTAGGAGAAATTGTATGAATATTCTGTAAAGTTACAGAAGCTATAAATCCAACAACAAGATAACAAGAACAAATACAATAAGTATGATATACAGACATTCATCATATAATATTATAATAAGGTCTTATAAGATATGCAGTCGACAAATTCTTAGTATAATGTAATTTTCATGAAATGTTGTACTTAATTCCAAGTTTCATGGAGTGGGAACAGAGCAGAGCAGCGACGCGAAGCCTCCTAGCACTGAGAAAAAAATGAGTGTTTATTACAAATTTTTTTGTTAGTAAAAACTGTAATATGTACATATGTAGTTGCAACAATTACTGCAGCTGGTTTTAATAAATAGAATATTATAAAATGAAAAAAAATAGTATATCAAAATAATTCAGAAGAGTTTACTTTACTATGGACAAAACAAAAATAAAAATAGTATTAGTTACGTTTTTAGTAATATAACTTTTCAAATGTAGTATCTACCTATACAATAACTCCTAGTCATCAGTTAAAATAACAAATAAGTTTTATTCTTTTACTATTTTTCAAAATGAAATGAAATATGTAATATCATGCAATATGTGGTTTATTTAAAAAATGCCCCTCGATTGGCAGAGTTGACTGAGAGGTTTGGCTGAGAGTATATGGAATGGAGGTATAATGCCGTAGTTGTGTTTGATTCCCACATGAAAACCCTGGTTGAAACTAACAATTAAAACACACAGAAAAGTCCACATGAGCTTAGTACTCGAGTTCGCGAAAAAGGAAGCAAGATTAGAATTAATTCTGACCTGCAAAAAGTAATAAATAAATCCATTTTTATAAAAATAAATAAATATTTTGTTCCTATGTATTAATAAATGGTATGTAAATATACTATAAGATATTAGTTAAAATATCGAACTTTATAAAGCTGCAAAGTTCATCGAGCTATCAAATTTTACTATTTTTCTGAGTTCTGATTCCATTTTAAGGGGGAACTACAGTTGTTGGAGTCTATTTTAAAGCGGACAAATATGGACAAATAAATAACCCCACTGGAAAATTGTTTTAAAGGCTCTATTATACATCTTTTGAAGTACATAATAAAAAGACATTTTTGTTTTGCCCATTATGTATGAAAAATGGCGACATTCAGGTATTTCCATAAAACACTTTTTTGATAAAAAGTTGCGTGCAGGACTCCATGAAAATGGCTAGACCTAAAGCAAAAAATAATAAATGACTTTAAAGTACATCACTTGAACTGTGAAAGTATGTAGGATTTTAGCGTTTTTGAACAAAATTTTCATTTTTTGGATAAAAATTTTGCACTAAATGAATAATAACTAATTGTTTTTCAAATTTTGCAAAACGGTTACGTACTTCCATGGACAATGCAATTTGGAATAAATTCTTAAAATTTCAAGTCCATCGAATGAAAATTGGCTGAGAAATCTTTCACACAAGTTTTGAAAACATGGTCTCGAGAAAAACGCGTGCATGCACAAAAAAAGCCGATATAGCTAACACTATTCAGTTACATAACTATGTCTATTACATTTGTAGAATAGTATGTAAACTACTTTTGAAGTCAAAAAAGAATTTTTGAACTCTTAACAACTGTAATTCCCCTAACACAATACTCTTTTGTTAACTTGGCCTGTAACTAACATTGAAAGCAATTCTTGCAACTCTTTTTTCACCCATTTTTAACTGTGGTATCTATCTGAACATTTGTAAACTTATTCAATTCTGGTGACAATATAATAATATGGTGCTAGTTTTTAACTTCTTGGTACACTAGTCATAAAAGCATATTCTTTTAGTTTTGTTAAAGTATAGGTACTATAATTTTTTGAAATATGAAGTATTGTTAAAAGCAATCTTTTTTTTTTCTTGCATATATGTACTTATTTGTTACATTAAAGTGAAAGCAAGATTCTGTTGATGTTAATAAAACTTTTATTTTTAATAGCACTCTTATCGAAATATGTAATCATTTATGATTTTAGTCAGTTTAAAAGTAACGAGTTCAACGCCAGGTGCAGACAACAAACTGCCTGATATTAAGTCTTCTTTTAACTTTTAACTACCTGTGGATTTTGAAGTTATGAACTTCCATCTTCTTCTCGTCTTTGTAAATAATATTTAATTTATTTTTCTTTAAATTAGTTTTATTACAAAGAAATTATAAGTTGTAATTTTTAAACAATTTTCTAAGGAAAATCTTGTTTCTTAATGAAAATAAAATCAAAGGTTACTTTTTAGGGTTCCGTACCTCGAAAGGAAAAAACGGAACCCTTATAGGATTACTTTGTTGTCCGTCCGTCCGTCCGTCCGTCCGTCCGTCCGTCCGTCCGTCCGTCCGTCCGTCCGTCCGTCCGTCCGTCCGTCCGTCTGTCTGTCTGTCTGTCAAGACCCTTTTTCTCAGGAATGCGTGGAGGTATCAAGCTGGAATTTATATCAAATACATACTCAGGTCTACTGTTCCTTGGAGCTGTGAAAAAACCAAACTTCTAAGCCAACGCAATCAAAAGATACAGCCGTTTATGCCGCAAATTTCCGCAAATTTTCGACACTCGCAAGGGAATCAAAACCTACAGGGTACTTCCCGTGAACTCAGAATCTTGAAATTTGGTACGAAGCAACGTCTTATAGCACAGATAAAGGAAAAATTGCGAAAACCGTAAATTTTTAGTTACATCATATAATAAAAATATTTTTAATAATTTTAAACTTACTACTCCTTTCCTCATGAACGCGTAGAGGTATTAATTTGAAATTCATATCAAATACTCAGGTCTATGATACCTGTAAGCTGTAACAAAATCAAACTTCTATGTCAACGCAATCCAAAGAAATAGCAATTTAAGCCACATATTTTCAAACTCGCAACTACCTACTCGCAAGACAGAATCTTGAAATTTGGCATGAAGCAATGTTTTATAGCACATATAAAGGAAAAATTCCGAAAACCTTAAATTTTTAGTTACATTACAAAAAAACAATTTATTTTGTACGGAACCCTCGGTGCGCGAGTCCGACTCGCACTTGGCCGGTTTTTTTATGCTCATAAAACTTAACCAGTAGTTTTGGTTTACTTGATTTATTAAATTCAATTATTGCATTTTTAAATAAGAAATCTTTCTGCCCAAAGACTTACATATACCTACTGCCACATACCTACTAAAACTAGTGCAAATAATATTGATTGTGATAAAAATTTTATTAGTGCCTTTATTATTGAGCAGATTCAATTGAAGGAAGGACACCAAAATTTCATTGAATGGCAGGAGTCTGCTCTGCAGGAGAGGCCTGGACAAAGGACCGCTGGGCCCCTAAATAGCCTGTCACAAGTTCCGCCCACAGAGCGGGTCTTTGAGGCCGAAACACAACTTCCGTGCGCTGAGGTATGTCAAGTGAAATCGCCCTTGGCCAAAAAGGACGTGGTTCCTATTTATAGGAAACATATACTTCCGCACTGTGGGCCACGGAAATAACTTAATTTGCTTATGCCGGTCTCTAAGAAAACGCTTCATCTCTGGGCGACCTCGGGAATGTCCTCAAAGCAGCAACGGAGCCCGTGTGCATTGATGTGACGGATCACGTACCCCAGGGGCGGAAATTACACTTCCACATTGTTTGTTGTATCTAAAGGAGCGCCCGGTGAAGCGTTCAATCTGCCAGGAGCTCTCGGAAATTACCATGAAGTCGCGCGTCCCAAAAGTTAACTCAGCGCGCGGCCAGCAGAGCCCTGTCTAGTTCCCGAGTAGGACCTCTGGGATCCTTCACCTGGAGAAGGGAAGCTTTTTCGTGGGGAAATTGGGGAAAAATCAGACCACGGGGCGCATATTCCTATTATTGCGGAACTCCTGTAGTCCAGGGAGTCAGAAGTGGGATTATTTTTTTAGGAATCTTTCCTGTAAGGACACCACGGCTTTTCAGCATTTCCTAACTTCCGGTTGCCTTAGATGTCAGAATTGCTGCTGAAACCCAGGACTGGGAGTTGCAGCAATTCCTCCAAATTCATGTCAAAGGATGCAATCTGCCATAGTACAATTCACTGAAACGCGGGAAAGACAGAGTTTGACCAATGCCTCTCCCGACGTGACGCAGTTGGCTAACCGCAGCCTAATTTCATATAAAAGGGCGCTCGAAAGTCCTCTGAAATTACTCCGTGGTTACAGTGCATGTACGTGGCGGCATTGAGCATCCTGAAAAATTTTCAATTTTACGTTCTCGCTTCCCAACATTAAAATCCTTCCATTTTTAGGATAAAAGTGGAGATATTCGCGCAACTTGAATTTGCCTCCACAGTCTGCATGGAACAAGATTTTTTTCCACTCACACATAGCCTTCTACTTCCACTCAAGTCGTGGTGTGCTTGCATAAAAATTACACTAGTCTCACTTAAATTAGATTTACATGTTATTATGGTAAGTACATACTCAGTTCGAAGTTCTATTACTATTAATAATAAAAAAAATAATTGAAGCTTTCTTCTTTACCCCGTCTTTTCTTTAAGGGGATAGCTTGGTGTAAATTTAAAAAAAAAACTGCATTGCAATTATTGACGTTTATTTTTTGCATATTGAAAAGCTCAAATTAACTTTTTAGTGTTATTATATGAAAGTTTAAGTTATTAAAAAAATAGGAAGATGTCTCCGAAAATTCTTTCTTCACGACGTGCATATCGTAGAATTACCTAAAAAATATTATATCATATTTCATATTTCAAAAAATTTGTTTTGAAAAAAAAAACGCGTTTAAAGATTCCGTACGAGGCATTTTAATACTCGGGTCGGTGCGCTTGTACATGCATACTGATCGAGCTCATTTCGGCTCGCATAAATAGGAATTCATAATTAGGGCTTTGGGACATATTTCAGAGCTAATGTACTATCGATTCAAGCAAAATAAAATCGATTTTTTGAAGCCGCTATACCAGGCTACCTCCTTAAGTTTTAAGGATTCGTATCTGAAAAAGTAGCCTATGGTCTATTCGTCTATCTAATCATCGTGCGCATAGTACCAAAGATGACTAACATGCATATTTGCACATAGCTAGAATTTAAAACATAGGTACATACTTATGAGAATTTTATGTTTTCGCGTAACCAATTTAAGACTACGTCAATTTAATGATAGTGATTACTTTTCTTAAACAGACGCATAAGAAAACTTGTGAATTCAAAACATCTCGAAAAGTACCATTCTTTAAGACTAAATACGAACGCATTTTATATTTTATGTAATATACCTACTTGCTATAGGGCAGGTGACCCGGTTCCCGGTTTTTCACCCACTCATGCGTTTGGTGATTGATCTTTTTAGTTATTTCGGACTTCATGTTCATCTCAAGTCATCCAAAATATATTAATCTTACCATATAGAACCTTGTAATTACAAAACTCGCAATAGATGTTTTTTAAAAAAAAAAAAACAAAAGTCAGAAATGGTGTTAGAGCCACTTTTGGCCACATTTTACCCTTGGCTGCTATCATCTCAGTGATGATCGCCAACTCTATTAGTGCTGCCACAATTCGTGATTGTAACTCACATACTATAGACTTGTTTAGTTATCTGTACCTTGTTAGCATCGCTTTTAAAGTTGAAAATGGCCAAAACTGGAGCAGTGGCCAGAACCGGGTCACCTACCCTACATGTTGATAAGAACAAATATTAAGCGAAATATTTTTTCGAAAGCATTAACATTTCAAATGACCCATACATATACATACATAATTCCATCACTCCATGTGGTCATTTCAGATAAGTTACACTGTTCCAACCTGTTACATGTTACTTTAAAAAATAATATTTTTTAGCAATTTCAAAAGGAACAATTTATTAGATCAAAATCTGAGAGGGAAACGATTTTAATCCAATAGTCTGGATGAATTTATTTCAAATTTTTCGCGACCAAATTTCGACAAAAACAGTTCAATATAGGAGAGATTTCCAATACCAAACCACTTGAAATTTAATTTGCCTCTGCTCGAAGAACAGCGCCGTTTTTCATGCATGTAATGAAAGTTTGACATGATTTTAAACCAATATAATTAAATTTTTGAAGTGGTACGATTGGTCTCCAGATCTAAATTCTCTGACAAATATTTGAGGATTTTAGTTCAAAGAGTTTATGTTGACCATCGCCAATTCGACATAACGATAGAGAAAAGGAATTATTTGAAGATATAAACAAAAGAACATTGATATTATTTCATTACAAATAAGCCAAAAACAAACTTATATTATTAATTGGAATTGCAACTAAAACAAAAAATGTTTAATTAATATTTTTGTAGCAAATTCGAATAAATTCGAATTCGAATCGAATAAAACGATGTTTGGTAAAGCAAGGGAAGAGTGGTATGAAAGAGCCATATTTTGGAAGTCACCTTTATTTATTCGAATTTTTGGATTAGTGACCTCTTCACAGCATTGCAAATATTTTTTAGTAAATAAATGGAATGGCACTGATGCATTAAAAAACAGGAATCTAAGTTGATTTTTTTAAGAGCATTGTTTTCGATGTTACTGTGGTTCTAAAAAATAGATACTATGCAAAGGTAATGTAGAAATTTCAGATTTTAGCAAAAATATTCAAAAAACCATCGGCTAGACGTATGTATTTAATAATGCGGATAGTTTTGCATTCCCAATAGTGTTTATATATCAGATATGCGAATCCTGAAATTAATATCGATTAATCTAATAGCAGTTGCGGGAAATTAAATATTAATTACCAATACGTAAAATCCAGAAAAATAAACTGCAGAAGTTCGAAATACATACGCAAAAGTGTCGAAAATGGGCCAATGTTCTCCCTGAATTAATTATATTTATAAGTACTTAATATTAGGAATTGCATTTTAACCGTCTTAAAAAGGGAAGGCATATATAAATAATTCTGAACCGTACCATTTTTTTTTACCTTAGTACTGAAATAAAATTATAAAATGTAGTTTTATTTCGAACAATAAAAAAGTACAAATTAATTCGTAATCATTATGTATCTTATATATGTATGTATAAGAACAACTGAAAAATAGAATTTTTCATAATTGCTATCGAGCGATCGAAAAATAAAAAATAATTGATAATCGTTTTCTAATGATCGAAAATTAAAAATTAAATCATAATTTATTTTCCAATTTATAATTTTTATTTGGCCGAAAAAAGAATTAAATCTTTTATACAAAGTATTATATAATGTAATTAAGACTGCAAATGTAATAATTGATTTTTAATTACATTTAATTACAATTACTTTACAGGTTAAAACATGCCGTGCATGAATTTACTTCAGTCTTAAGTGGGTAATTTCCATGACAGAAAGTATCTCTAAATTCTATAGATAGAGAGATATTAAAAACATCTCTTTTCCAAGTAGAATTACAAATTTGTAACAGAGTGTGTTATGTCTATGTGTAGAATTAATTGCTATTGTTATTTTGGAAAATTTAAAGCTAAGGTCGCTAAAATCCGCGGATTTCGTTGGGTGGAGCCACTACTTAAGATGTTTCTTTTTTGTAACACTGAATTTAATCGTCATACAAAAGGACTAAAAGGAATTTGTCTTTTTTAATTGCGACTTGGAGAGAAATCTTGGTGCCGTTTTTAATTTGCGCGGTATTTTCGCCGCAAATCCGATTTGTGTTATGTATAGACGTTTCCCGCACATAGTTTCCTCCCCAAAGGAATTTGTCGGATCGCGGCGAGAGTTCCACCAGCCCGATTGATAAATTACATCAGCGGAGGAGCGTGGAGCAATGCCCCGAGAGGGAGCCCCTTAAGTGTTTACATTTGCGACAACTGGGATCCAAATGGAGGAGCGGAGCACCAAAGTTGGGTTTTATTTCCGTGCGTGGGCTCGCCGCCCCGATTTCCGCCAGATGCTGCACTCGAAGGATACCCAGGAATATGAAATGATGGCACATTAACCACTGTCGAGAAAGCGAGGCAATTTCAGCCCCATATGCGCAAGGTGTTGGCAGCGCGGCCCTTAGCCCCCCGGGGGCGCGGAGACGGCCCGCAGGCTCCCGGAATCAGATGTCAACAACTGTTGAAGGGGGGCCGGGGCATTTCGGGGAAATTGTTCCGTCGGCGCGCATTAAGCTAACGCAACACTAATGTACTCCCGGAAAATTGTAATGCCGTCGTTTGAGGATGTTAGGCGCAATCTGCTCGAGTCCTGCGGGAGATCCAAGCAGCCGCAGGATTCCGCGACGACACTTGCAGCGATAAAAGTCGTCGTCGTCTTTCGATTGCATCACGCCCGGCTGGCCCGGATTTCTCCCAGCGTCGCGGGGCTTGAGGCGACAAATCCCGGATCCGGCGCCGCGACTGTCCTTCCGCCGCCGACGCCACAGCGCAGGCACCTGCTCAATAAAAGGACGATAATTGCAATTTAATGAAAACTTAGTCGCTAAAACGGAAGTGAGGTGCCGGTGGTTTCACATGGCGAAGTTCGTTCGCCTGCGGGCGTCCTCCTTCAACTCTTCCCTGAAAAGTGGGACGATGTCTGAACCTGCGGTAAGCCGAGCGAAAACGGAAAATTGAAAGTTTTTCAGAATTCTCAATCGTTAGTGTATTTAATTATGAACCTGGATGTGTGCATCTAACCTGAACGTTTACTTATTAACCATCCCGAGAAATTACCACAATTATTTTATTAATTTTAAGGGGTTATATGTATGTCAACCCGACCCAGTAAGCCGATTTATCGAGTTATAAGTATACTTGAAATAAAACCTACTTGCCGCAAAAATAAACCTGATAATTTTTATATGATAACAAATAATACAGTGAAAGTCGCTTATAACGACAAATTTTTCAAAATTGGAGTCGAAAAGTACTCCACGTCGCGAAATGTCAATCATTCCAGCAAACGAAAATAAGCACTCAACTGATGCTGAGGAAGATAAGGGTACTCCTTGTACTTTAGAAATATTTTTGTAATGGTCTAATATTGAGTTAACATTTCAATTTTGAGAAACTTTTACTGTTGAAAACTAATAATAATTTAACTGACAAAAATACGTCATAAATGTATTTTTACCAAGATAAAGGCCCGTTTTAACCCCCGATGAAAAACGATGATTTCAATCACTAAAGTTCTTAAGGGCTCACATACCCCTGGGCGCCCTCAAAACCTAGTCAGTTTGGAAAAATTATTATAAAGGTTATATAGTAAAAATTAAATCTTTTATGCATTATTCTTTAGGAACTTTTGGCCCCAAGTGGACATTATTACAAAGTTTTATCAAAATCCGTAAGGAAACCACAACTCAATGCTGATTTTTGGTACAGAGCTTTTGAGATTAATGTATGAAATGTTTGTTATTTCCTTTTAAATGCGTTCATTGCAGGGTTTAATTTTCCAAGCACTCAATCTATCATGCATTTAAATTCGCAGCTGAAAAATCTGGAATATAAATATTTTCATACAAATATTGGTTTACAATATTTACTGTAAGCAGAAAAAAGTGGCACAAGATCTTCTGATTATTCCCTTTCACTTTCATCAAACGAAAAATTGGTATAGATATACGATAATTTTGGTCGTCTCATTTCTAATAAAGGAGGGTTATATTTAGTCAGATTATGCCAGTAGTAATTAGAGACCAAAATTCTTTTCATCCAAAAAAAGGACTTGCTCAACTCTTCAACCCATTGAATGTCCTCAGGGGAAAATTGTAGACAAGCCTCTTTATGATGCTGCTTCAGCAATGAGCGTTTTTGCGACTTTTTGCACTGCACTTAATTTTTTTTGGTTGCCTTTTCCTTAATTTGTCCTGGTTATCAAAAGTCAACTTTTTATTCCCTAAGCATTGATAGTTTTTGCTAGAATTTTCCTTCAATTTGAGGAAATTCCAGATGACTCCTTCCGAACGATTAATTCTCCTTACAATCTCTCGGTTTGACATCCATACCTCTTTGAAAGCGGTTATTTTTTACCTTTCTTCAATCGTTAAAGATTATATCTTGCCCATTTTTAAGTAAAATACGTAATTATCACTAATTTCAACAAAATTAAGAAAATTATAAATTGTTTCATGTTGAATTAAATTAATATAATCAACTCTATGCACGTATGTATGTATGTATGTAAAAGTAAAGTTTATATTTATGTCTTAAAAACTTTAATATATAGTACATTATTACTCATTTTTAATTAATGTAATTAACGAACATCCTTTATTTTAAGAGTAAAATACTGACTGAAATTTTGTTTATTTAATTTTAATTTTAATTTCAAATTTATTTGTCGCCAGGACTACCCAGCTACTCCTATGTATCTACATACTAATGTAAATAACCGTTTTTATTATAACCAAATTCTCACCTCAGTTTGGCTATGTAATTAATTATTAAAAAAAGTAATCTTAATCTTATATGTAAGTAAGATTAATTGAGAAAATGAAATAGTATGTTATGACATCGTTTCATTCAAAAGATATTTCCAAAGTAAGATGTCATGTCATTTTTCAATTTCAAGAAATCTTCCGATGTTTCTTTCAATACATAAATTCGATTGAATGTCTTCTAAGATTTCAAAAAACAAAGTCAAAACCGCAATATAGTGCTGCAATCATATAGGAAAGTATCCTTGCAGAGACCACAATATGGTTTGAAGTTTCCTCCTTGAATAGCCGGCTTTCAAGAGAGTCGTACATTAAGGTATAAAGGACTCAATCATAAAAGCGTCTGATTTTCTGCAGTGTTAGTAGAGCACAATATTTCAGCGAGAAAACCGAACCAAAGCGGGTAGTCGCTGTCTAGTTATCTAGTTATAAATCGGTTCTCTAGGGCTTTCTTGCCCACCTTCTTTTTCATTACCAATAAAAAAAACTGAAATATGCTTAGAAAAGTTCGATATTAAGAAATATAAAAGTTTTCTTACATTTCTTAAAAAGCGTTACTCAGAGGTACGTTGCTATCGTGCGATTGCTTTGAAATGTCTGATAATCGAAAAGATACGTTGCCGTGGTTGTATGTAGCGGCTTCTATCAAATGAATTCTGAAAATTTGCAGAACTCATCGATAACTTTGTCCTTTATCAAAGCGGCGTCTTCAGTCCCCCCACCCGCACCCGCAGCTTTAATTTCAAGTCAATTGAGAAACCTGTGAATCTCCTTAATAATAAAGAACTCCCTGAGATATGCTGGTTCTCTAACCAAGTTGCGAGTTCTTCAGAAAATCTTTACCGCAAAAACCGGGCCATCCGAACTCTGGGAGGTTTGCGTTAAGTCCTGAATTCCCATTAACCCAGTGGGCCATGGTCCTTTGGGTCGCCGGAATTGGCCCGGGGGAGACGGGATCAGGCCAACTCCGGGTGCGAGTAATTACGAAAACAAATTTCGGTCATTAAGTTTTTAACAAACCGTGCACTTCTCGTGCAGTTGAATCGAGCAGCCCCAGCCGAGCGTCTTTCGGGCACCTCATTCTGCAAACTTGCTCCTCAAATGCGAAACTCTTCAAACTCATTCGCTCCTATCACTTGAGTCGGGATGCCACAAGGATGAGCCCCGATCTGCACTGGTGGGCGGAGCAAAAAGTTTATTTAAACTTTTTCAATTGACGTTTTTGCCTTGCGTCCGCCTCCGCCCCCCCGGTTTTGTGCAGCCCCAAATCTCCCCAGCGAAAATTCTGAGCGAGGTCGGCGCCAAGGGTTTTCCGGGCTCTTTTCGAAAGAAAAAAGTGCGTCTGTGGCAATCGAAGGAATCAGAAAATAATTTCAGGGCACTCACCCATTCCTTAGCCTTTGGTGTAGTTACCTTCGATATAAAAACGTTTTAAAACTCTCGAGTTTCTTATGTATGAGTGGGCAAAATTCATATAAAACATCATCAACTTATCTTTCACACGTAAAAGTAATTATTTCAGCTTTCAAAGCAATCGCTTGTATAAGTCATGTTAATTAATCATAAGCAAATTGAACTAACAGTTACTAAAAACCGCTCGTGTACGCAGAGGGCTGCAAATTATACTCGTGTCTGTATGTGGCCCATACCTTACAAATATGCGCAAAATATCTATACAATTGAATCGATTGAATATCTCAAAAGAATTTAGCACACCTACTCGAAATCATTGAATCGATAGACCCGACTAGATTTGAAGAACAGGAAACTTACATTTCATTTTTAACTTTTTACGAAAGGAACAGAGGTTGTATCTTCTCTGACGATATTCATCAATATGAATTTACAAATACAATAACCTTTTTCATTTCTTTAATTTGTTTAAATAGCCAATTTTCTAACTCTAGAAAAGATCCAAATGTCATGGCGTTGAACTTAAAGTGCTATTTATTTAAAATTCTTTGTTTGAGGAAACATATCCTTTTGAGTTTTCTTTTAAATTTGAACGTTTATGAGCTAAATTTAAATTTGATAAGAAGAAAACTTTATATTATTTCTTATCATCAGAAGATTGATAACGGCAAAAATCTCTCCAAGGCGTAGGTACTTCATTTTCACAAGAAAGTTTAAGAATATCGATTAACTAATGATTAATCGGATGATCATCTGATACCCATCATCCCTTTGAATTAATCGATTATTTTCCTTTAAAATTATAATTTCGGAGAATTAAACGTGTTGTCTTTTATTTAATTAAATATATTACATTATTCGGTATTAGTCAACACAAAAAGCAAACGTCAACGAATTTGTCTGCTTGATGCACATCAATCTCTTTACTAGATAAGTAAAGCTCGATCAACCAAATATCAAATTGTAATACGATTACTGCAAATAGATAATTCAAATAAAGTATTAATCGATTATTACAACCTTTTTAGCATTTCTATTAACAAACAACCGTTGTCGTTTTCGCTTCCAATGCTTAAAGCATTCAATAGATTATATATTTAATCACTAACTTCCCAAACAGCAACCAATGCGCCAACATTATTTCTTGAATATATGTAGCAAAATGTCTTCTAAGTGCCACCCAAATGAATTTCCAGTTCCATAAACCCCATTAAAAAAATTAATTTGTTTGTTCACTTTATTTGTAAAGCTAAATAAAGATTCTCGCGAATTACAATAGTCTTAACAAAACTACAATTCGCTTAAAAATAAATACAGTTCAAAGTAACAAGATCATGGGAATGTGCTAGTGTGAAGAAATGTAAGGTATCACCCTATGCGGCATGAAGCGCCCTTGATATCTTAAAACCTGATTGTAACAACGTCCTAGCGACTACGAAAAGTAACCTATAGAGATGTTGATAGAGTAACCTTGGAATAGAGAAATTGGTGAATTTTTGTCATTTATAATAGAACGCACATGCGAACGCATTCACATAGCGTAATGAGTTCAAAAGATGCGAAACGGCGCTGTGAGAGCCTAATAACTCCCTGAAGAAACTTCGAAATGGTGCAAATTGAGTGAACGGACGAAATAAGCTTACAGCTAGGAAAACAAAACAAAGTAGTTCCTATAAGTCCCAACTTATTAACAAAAGAAAAAGCAGAAACTGTGTGCTTGATTTTCGACAAAAACAACTGAGATATGTGCATTGTTGCTTGGATGCAGAAGAAATCCCACAGCAAGACTCTCCAAAAAAAAATAGAAACGGTAAAGACGTACACAAAAATAGATACATTTAAATAACATAAAAGATATAAACAAATCTTAATGTACATGAGGAATTCTGCGATCCATGTGGATTCATTTTGTTCGTTTAAACCCCCAGGCATCCTGGACGGTCTTAAAAATATAGTTCAAAGGCACAACTACTTACGGGAGGGTACATACTGCGGGAAGTTTTTGAAGAAAAGCATTTTTAACCCGAACTTTGCGGATTTGCTAACCTACGAATATAAAATATGTTTGGTTTTTAAAGCAAATAAACTACGGCGAAATAAATTTGTCGCGACCTGAAAGGCACAAAACTATTCGACAAGAGAGCCGCTAGAGCGCGCTAGTTCGACTCGGTCCTCTCGTTCTTAATTATTTAGTTTGTAAATCGTTTGGACTATAATGCAACTTTGTGTGAAATGACCTGCCACTAGCTAATACTCTATAGGGTTGGGATCCCGGGGTTTCCGCGAGTATTTCAAACCTAGGGTGTCACTAATTTCGTCGATTACATTCAAAGCGTTGTCCAGCTGCTCCTTTGTGTGTGCGGCAGAGAGACAGAAGCGAATTCGTCCCTCCATAATCGGAGTAGCCGGAAATCCGACACCAACAACGGCAATATGTCGCGTAGTAAGGGTCCGTACAACAGCACTGAAATAAAAATAGTTAATATCCGTATGTGTCCAATTTCTAATATATGTACTACGAAAACAAATATGTACTAATATATTGTATATAAAAGAAAAAAATGATTCTATGTAGTGTACACTTGGAAAACAACTCTCAACATTTTTATTTACGTCATTGCGATTTTCCCACAGCCGTTACCTATTGTTTTCCATAGAATCAATTTTTTGCATTATTTTGCATGTACAGAGGACTTACCCGATTTTAGAAAAGAGATAAACTAAAAGTGGGACAACTGGCGAATCTTCGTGTCCATAAGTGATGACCCCAATTTGGGCTAATCTCTTCCTGAAGTATCTGGTATTACGAGCAAGTTGATCTATTCTTCGACGACCTTCGTTGGTCCCGTCCAGGCCCATTATGATTTTCATTGAAGTTAGAATCTGCTGCGCCACGGGAGGTGACATTGTGCTTGCGTAGCAGTGTGCATGGCTATTTGCTCGCAAGAAATTTATTAATTTCTGTAAAAATAAAAAGCATTCAAGTAAATTTGTTAACAAAATAATATCAAACTTGTACCCACCTTTGACCCAGCAATATAACCTCCTGCGCTTCCAAAGCTTTTCGTAAAGGTTCCCATGAGGATGTCGACGTCTCTAGGATCTACACCATAATAATCCACAACGCCCCTTCCGTTCGGTCCCATAGCACCAATACTGTGCGCTTCGTCAAGATAAAGATAAGCTTTGTACTTTTTCTTAAGAGCTATTATCTCAGGTAATCTCGCTACTGATCCTTCCATGCTAAATACGCCTTCCATGATAATCATTATTTTGCGCCATGGTTTTCCTGTCTTTGGCTGGCCGTAAACTACAGCATCTCGTAAAACTTTCTCAAGATTCGCAGGATTATTGTGTTTAAACACTTTAACTGTGGCGCCAGACAGGCGGAGTCCCAGAATTATAGATGCATGATTCTTCTCATCGCTGAGTACTAAGCATCCAGGGGAAAGTAACGAAGGTAAATTAAGTGCGTTGGTTGCGAAACCCATTCCAAATACAATAGCGTCTTCAGTCCCTACAAACTTCGCTGTCAGGGCTTCAAGCTCAACATGCATTGGCATGGTGCCCAATTCTCGCCGTGGACTGCATAGTGCCAGGCCGTACTTTTCAATAGCTTTCTGAGAGTCTTCAGCGCATGGACCCTCGGCTTCTGCGAAACCAAGGTAATTGTAGGACCCAAGATTTAGGCACTTTGTTGTCGTGCCAGTAAATTCGAATGTCCATCCGTAGTCCCGCGTTATCCGATCCTTCAGAGTCACTTCAGCTCCTGGTACACTACAAATTGGCCTATTCCAGCAGTCTCTGACTCGTCTGTATACATACCGGAGATAAAATCGCTCGAAGCTATCATATAATGGAACGTAACCCTGGAAGGTAACCAATGATGATAATAAGCACTATAGATGGTTCATTCAGCGAACTGAGGGCCTACTTAGTCTCTCATGAGGCATAATTGCGAGTTAGAACTTGGTTCGATCGACGATCTCGTAGTAGGAAGCCTAAGATGTAAATTACAAAATGTAAACTTATGAAATGCTTACGTTTATCCGATCACGTTCCTGCTCGCTTCTTATCGGACTAGAAGCTTTAAAATGCAAAAGAGCGAGCACAAATATTGTGGCAAGCAAAATAAATGTTATTGAAGTATTAAAGAATGAGGAATGCCAATGACTTTTTCATTGTATTGCGTATTTCTCAGACATTAATAAATAGAGCTCAAGCATACTCAATAATTGATCAAATATTTTTTCTTTTTTTGCGGTTCGCACAAATAAAATCAAAAATAAGCAACTTGATTTTTAACATTTTATTCCACAACAAATTGGTTAACGATGAAATTATAATAATTTCTTAAAACATACCATTTTCAAAAGCGGAATAATTTAGAAGTACCTAGTAATAGTAGCTTTTTAGGACGATTTGAAAAAATATTGAGAAAACTCCCAAATCACAAGCACTAAAAACTTATGTACATATTTTAATATTTAAGACAGTTGAACATATATATGTAAACCGTTCATCTTTAGGAGTTAGTGTTTTTATAAAAATGTTGAAACATACAAGTCGATTGACAAGGCAAATTCAAAGTGGCCAGTTTTTCTCAACACCCTGAATTTTACAAAATTTCGAAATAATTCATAATTAAATTCTTTTCCTGACTTTATGTATTAGAAAATGTTGGGTCAGCAATTAGTTAATCTTTTTTCTTTTGTTTTGGTCAGACGATCAAATAACGCTGAATTGATTATTATAATTATAATCTACCCAGAACCTACTCATACCGGAAACTTTGAAATAATAACAAAAAGGCGGAATGTGAGTGACCTACAAAGGGATGACCTAAAATAAAGCCAAAGGTTACAAATACCGAAGTAGCCATATTTCTTTTCAGGGAGGAAAATAAAGCCAAATTTCACAAAAATTGTTAAATAACCTTACCTAAAATCGAAATATATGTGAATATTAGAAAAACCAATTGTAATTGAAAATGCCGCCAAATGGAAAAATTCTTAAAAAAAACTTTATTTCCTTTTTACGGTGGAAATAAACCATTCAAATTGGTGTTTTATATTAATGCGTGTAGACAAAGCAAATAACGCCGATGAAGGGAAATAGAGTCGAAATATCAAAAATTAAGTATGTAGGCTTTAATTATCTCCCTGAAAGACAATAAAGTAACGTCAGCTTTATTACTTTTAGTTTTACTTCATGCATTCTAAAGTCATAACAATTTCAAGTGATAAGCACCGCAAAGTATCAGTTTCAGTTGCAGTCACTCGGAGCACCCCTGAAAACCAGGGTTAGGATGTACGGACTATCTAAAATTATACAATCCCATGACTCTTGTTTTTGGTGAAGCTTAACACTTCTCTTAGAAACCTGATCGATGAAATAATTAAAAATGATCAATACGCAGTACTCCAGCAAACATGGCGAAGCGAAAAACATTCGCCGGATGATATCACCTTATCGCATTCCTAACTTTCACCGGGGGAAACTTTACCCCGAAGGCGGTATATGTTGCGATACGAAGATGCGTTAGAGCATTTCTTCCTGGTGATTTATCTTCGAAGTGAAAAACGTATTAAAACTATTACCTTCTTCCCCTCCGCATTCAAAATAAGCGAAAAGTTCTTTATGATTTCACTTCTTGTTTACCTTCGCTAACCAAAAAAGACATTTTTGTAGCCTTTTCGCCTACATTTCTAACTCAGGATAGTACTGCAATATTATCCATATTTCGCAGTGAAGATTTTTCATCCAAATATTTGCTGAGCCTAATCAAGAAATCATACCACCAAAAAACCAAGGGTCGTGTGGCCCAGCAAGAACGTGGAGGAACCCTTTGGGGTTAAATTTTTTAAATAGCGAATTTGCAATAATCTGGAAATCTAGAACGGCCCTCAGACCGCTGAAGAATGTTTCATTAGTGTCACTATAATTACCTCTCTGTGCTCCTCCTTCGCAACTTTTGGAGTGAAGAATAATTGGTTGATGTAGCCCAATATCATGAGTAGGTAGAATCCCAGATATGTAAGGCAGGCAGTGTGAAGAGGCACTTCCTCGAACGATTCTTTCCGCCGTGAATGGCCTGCATTGGAGTAAAATCCATTTGCGGTGGCTGCATATGCCTGAAAAGTTAAATCATTTTAGCAATTAAAAAAAAAATAATTCGTTCGACCCCGAGTCAATTCAACATTCTGACATTTCTTGAGAAGTGTCAAAAAGGGTGACGGGCGTGACCCAATTTTACCTTTGCGACCAACTTTGAAAGCGGAAAATTTCTTATTTACAACTTACCGTTTTACCATTTTCCTGTCGATATGCCTTATAACCATTTATATGTTTCTTAATATGAGAAACATCACTGTCTATAGCCGATAATGAGATATTTTTTATATGAAAACTTTGTTCAGCCTCTCCATCGACACCCGCAAGATTCCCCATTCTGTCAGCCATTGGACCTGCAATATCAAGACATGCATGATAATGCAGTTCTCTAAAAGTTCTTCGGGCAGTTCCTGTAGGTCAGAAACCGTTACAATTTGTTATCTAGATTAAAGTTTTAGCAGTTTTTCAGGGAAAAAGAATTTTGGTTAAAGGAAGTAGGTTTAAAAGTTTTTAGTTCTTGGAAGCGCGCTTGTGGTAAAATGCAAAAGAATCGGAAAATGAGCCATTCGCCGGTTGGAGTTATTCCATCCGGAGGGTACTTGAAGTCTCTGGTGGCGCTGAATAAAAGCCGCTGGAGCGAGTGCTGAATTGCACCCCTTCGATGCGACCGGCAATTTCCCCGCTTTAGAGCGAGAGGTGCGGAGCGAGTTCGTCTCGTCGTCTGCGCCTGCCTCCGGGCGGGGAGCAGCATCTCGCCCGCTCTCGCCGCGGTCTCTCGCTCGGCAGCTGTCGCCGGATGAATCACTCGCTCCGCCGTGCAGTGCATCTCGACCCGCGCCCCGTCCTTGTTTTCCCCTGGCTCCTGAGTCACTCCTTCACTCAGCTCAAACTCGATTTGTCAGTCGTTCCGTCGATACAAGTAGTCCAGGTGAACTGCAGTACCGATACGTTCGATTTCTGTGACGAATTTTCCTGTTTTTTTAGTTAATTTGCAGTGAACAAGTGAAGCTCGGAACCGGGACGTAATTCGCGTGAACAAATTCAATTTGAAATGGATTTTGATCTTAACGAGCAGAAGGCCGCACCCATGGATAAAAAAATCCTTGCTGGAGGCGATTTAGATTTTAAGCGAGATGACCACTCCCCGGCCAAATTGGTGGATCTTGCAGAAAATACAGAAAAATTACAAAAGAAATTATCAGAATCTGGAGAAGATTTCGAGCATGTCGAACACGAGCCCCTGCTCAGTTTTGATAAGCCAATTCAAGAAAAGGATAATAAAATTGACAGTGCCCATCTCATGGATGACTTTGTCGGCTCCATGAAGTCGCAGTACGACAGCCTCAAAACCGACCTTGGAAATGATTTTGCCCAATTTGGCACAGCAGTGAAGGAGACCGGGTCCAATGTCGTCTCAGGGATTGAATCCAAAATTGACGAGAAAATCAACCAAACAAAAGATTTTATGGCAGCTGAGAGGGGCTTTATTGATGCACCAAAGCCAAAAGAGCCCCAACAGCCGAAACAGCAGCAGCAGCAGCCACAGCAGCCACCACCACCACCACCGGAAAAGAAGCCAAATGCACCTGAACTGTTTGAAGATTTCGAAATTGAGTCGAATTTCACAACAGCTGTTAATAAACTGATCAAAGAGGACAACGAAAAGTTCATATCATCCGAAGATCTCTTGAGTGACTTCAAGGATGAACGCACAAGGACCCCTGAGCCGGCTAAGCCTCAGCAGAAAAGTGAGCTTCTCATTAATTTCCCAACACAGCCTGCTAAGGAAGAAATTAAACCAAAGGAGGAAGAAAAGGTGATCAAGCCAGCCCCGGTTCCGCCGAAGGCGGCTGAACCAAAGGCGCCCACACCTCCAGCAGAAAAGAAGCCCACTCTCCCAGACAGCTTACAGTCACAGAAGCCAATGATTTCTGCTGAAGAGATGTTCTGCCGGTACGGATTAGGTAAGTCTAGTGACTAGCGCATTCCTAAAGTAAGACGTAGATGGGGCTCAGATTTCGGACTTTAGTTTGATCAGTTTTGTACCGTCATTTGGAATTGTACATCCGACACTATTTCTGTAAACTTCATACTTGAAAAACTTTATATTCTCAAAATTTACAAAGAGACTCGAAACAAATTTTGTTTTCTTCTAGTTTTTCAAATTTTGAAATGTTTAATTGATTAAATTAGTCCTCAAATACTCGTATCTGCTTTACACCTCTCCTATCTTAATTTCAAAATGCGAAGTTAGTCTTTATTATCTGTTAATTCCGTTTGTCAATTTTTAGGCATGTTGAAACACTTTGCTAAGAAAATTCATGCTTCTTAAAAGATCCAATTCTCAGCTTAGATCGGTAATATATTAAGTTCAAGTTCCACGAAAAATAGCAAAGTGAAAGTTGTTTTGAGTTAAGAGACTAATAGGATGACTACGAAAAAAAAAACAATCAGAATTTAGAAAATTTTGAGTCATTTTGCGTTGCGGGTGGTACAACCTTGGTGTTCCAAAATAATTTCCAGTTTTGTAATATTTCGTATTTGTAAAAACTGAGTTACCCAGCGAGTCGATCGGTTGATTGGGGCTACAGCGGAAAGCACGCACGAAAGCACACTCGCGGTTAAGTCATCGTTGAATCCATTCCTCGTACTTGGCCGGGTGACTCAGTTGACCATGCCGGAGGAGCACTTGCTGGGGTGTTCGAGACGCAAATTATATTGCCGGCGAGGCGGTGCGAACCAACCGAGCCTCGAATCTAATTAAGACGCAATTTAATTAACGGGGCACTAAGTTTACCTTGTTGGGCCGCGTGTTCCGCCTGTTCTCACTCGCACCAACTCTAAATAGCACTGAAGCGGCAATCGCAGGCCCATAGGGAGTATTGCCGATGATTGCGCGCTGGCCGATAAGATTACTATTGATTCGTGAGGCCTCCGTAACTGAAAAACTGAAAAAGATTGCACTTGGCGGAAACTAGTTTGCCGTGAATATTATGTAATGAGAATTCCTCCAGCTGGCTTTTTTATCTTGCCGGCATGAATCACGTTCGACAAGGTGCCGCCGTATTTTCTTTGCTCGATAAGATACCGGAAAGGGCGAAGGGATCCCCTAGGTGTTCTGTCCTTGAAATTTCCCTCTATAAACAAAAATCAGACAGAACAAGAGCCTTTTATTTTCATTTTCATTAAATTTTCTTTTGTTTCTTAATTTGCATAATTTTCCATAAGAGTTGGGCCATCCTGAGAAGTGGCGCATCTGGAATTGTGGCCCCCCAGTGCGCATGGCCCAACTCCATGCCTGGTTGACACTAGAAACCACCGCAGCAGCGATTCCTCCTAGAATCGATAATCTCTGGGCTCCTTACTCGCCTGCCTGAAGAATCGAAGGAAAACTGATTTTATGATTTAACTCTGTGCCTCTAGGGCGGTGGTAATTTTTAATCGCGTTCAAGGATAGATAGACGTAGACGTTATAAAAGTGCATTAAAGTGATTAAATATATTGTAAAAATTCGAACGAAATCGAGGCAACGGGGCCAAAATGGTGGCGGACGGCGAATTCAATCAGAATGGAGCTTTCAAAGTTCGGCCCTTCCTATGTACTTTGCTTGATCAATGTAAGAGAAAAACTAAAATGTTTTTTTTTGTTAAGTATTGCGCTACTATTAATTATTTCTAGTATAAATAATTGCTTAAAAAAATCCCACTAATTTTCTGCTTATACTAACATTGCTTGCTGCTAACATCGCCCTTTGGTCTCCTTTCAGATGCCTGGTTTAAGCCGGAGCGCTTGCACCCCCAAGGTAAGTGCGACTAAAACCAGTCTATAGGGCTAATGCGATGTACCTTCCCCCTTAAATGTTTTGCTTATTTAAGTTTGGAAAAAGGCAAAGTAGTGCTCGAAACGTTTTTCATCAATTCACTTACTGTGAGAAAAATCGAAATCAATATGTTATTGTTAAAAAAAAATGAAATGAAATGAATAATAAAGTTTCTTCAAACTAGGCCAACAATTGTGAACAATTGCAATAAAATACGAAATATGAGTCAGATAATATATAACCTCAATTCCGTTCAACTTTTGTGAATTTTGTGAAAACAGAAGCTAAAGATGTGTACCTATTATACGCTTCACGAACCATTTAACGAAAAGGAACAATTAATTGGCACTAATTTAAAACAATGGAATCCTTTCCACATTTTCTCAAGAAGTTCTCCCAGATGCACATTCAAAGTGCACTTGATAATTCTCGTTGAGGACTTCTATATGTATGTAGCATAGTGTTAATTTCCTTAAGGATTCCGAACAAACTCATTAAAAGCTGAAAAGTTAGCATTTTTCATTTTTGTAAAAAAGAAAAATTTTATATAGGTAGTAAGACGGAATGCAAATGACATCACTTCCCTCTATTTTTGCGCTCTTTATCTATATTTTTTTTTATCTCTTTTTAATCTCAACCAGAATATTATGGAGATTTTACTCTACCACAGTGCTCCAGAGAATTGGGGACGGCTATGACAATTTGCCCTACACTATGTATGCTTGGGAGCCTCAAAGCTCGAATCGAGATAGTCATTCATTATATATAAATTAAAAAAATAAAAATGAGTCATGAGAGTTCCGCCCGATTATACGGAAGTACTGTAGTAAGATAATCTGCGCGTGAAAGTATTAATTTAATATTAATATCGCATATGTACGTTACCAATCGGTACTTAATTTTTATTATTTGAATATACATATATCAAAAAATAAAATATTTCAACTTAAAATATCTAGCACTAAATGAAAAGAAACGTTTTTAGAGCGAATTTTGCATATTTATACCAATGGGATATCAAATTTATTTAAATTTATAAGTTGTAGAATACAAATATATAAATATTAATAAGTACTTATTATCAAAGAAATGTTTTGAAGTATCTACTAATGCCCATAATGAAAACGCTGAAGTATTATCGAGGATTAGCTCTAGTACCTCTTATAAATTAGAACCTCCTCGAGTATAACCAAGTTAATGGGAGGGCAACCCATGTTTTAGTTTCCGGTAAATAACTATTGTAATAAAATTTGTAAGAAATATGAGCAGCAACCGTCCGGCGAAAGTATATTCCGCTAAAAAAAAGAGTAACTATGTACCATGAAGTTGATTATCGGCAATTCCGTGACATCGATTATCGGCAATTGTATAGGTATTCATATAATTTTTTAACTTAAAGTATCGTTTTTTGTTGTAAAGATTCGATAAGAGTAATTGAAAGTAATAACACATATTCTAGGTGACTCTACCGAAGAATTAGTGCAGCTGTAACCAATATGGAAAACATAGATTTTGGGTTTCGAGTCATTTAAAAAATGTAATGGAAACAATACTTTAGATTTGCAATTCAAGAATATTCTTCACAATTCTTTTTTGAGAATATTAACCAGCAGGTAGTTGGTGTAGCGAATATTTAACATTTTTTTTTCTCAAAACTGTTTTTCAATGCGGTCAGCACGATAAACAGAAAATTAGTCAAGATTTTTTTTTTACATTTGTTTCTTTAAAATCGTCAGAAATGAATTTTCTATAATTGGTGGAACGAAATTTGTGAGGAAAAAGTTGTTAATGTCAGAATTAATCATGACGGCCATGAGGGGAGACGTCTTCAACAGCTCTCAATTGTTATACTAATTTGTTATAAAAATCTCAATTAAATAGTTAATTGACTAATTAATAATATTTAACTTTAAATAAGAAAGCACTATAAATCTTTCATTTCCAACTTAATAAACATATCCATTGTAACATTACATCGAAGCAGAGGTTCTCATGAGCTTACCTGCTTCGTGCTTCCACACCAATGACCCTGATTTTGCCTGAACAGGGGAGAAGTGCATGATAATTTCAAAGTATGACATCATAGCACAGCGTCTTAATTTGAAGTAAATCAGACAAACATGACTCAGTTCAGTTGCTTGGTTTCGAGAATAGGGAAACGAATCATAAAAGTAAGTTACATGGGATCCCGAATTTAGTTGTGACTAATGTGAAGATTTTAATAGTCAAATGATTTAAAGTGGTAGATATCTTAATTTCGAACTTGTACCTTTTTTATTAATTCTTTTTCAGTTGCATATTAAAAAGAATCAGTTTTTGTTAATATTATTGTAATTTAGTGAGCACAGTTTTACTGCTGAGAATGTGTCATGCCATACATCAGAGTGAATTTGAAAAAGTAATAAATTAACCATTAATACTGTAACAACATTCACAGTGTTTTTATTATTTCTTGTTGTACTTGTTCTTATTGTTTGGATGATCGTCATTATTGTTTATTTTAATCTATGCTGTTTACAATTATTTTTATGAAGAATAAATTATCCGGATTTTTAGTTAGTACTTTGAAAAGATATAGCTCATATTTAGGAATGCTACTCACAATCAGACGAATGAACTGCGATCAGCGAAAATTACTAAAGATATTAGGTGAAAAAATATTTATGTATAAGGGTCAAACGCAAAAATAATGTTCGGGCAGTGTAAAAGAAAAAACAATTTTTTTTGTTCTTTTTTGTTTTATTTTTTATTTTTTGATGAATTACAAATAAAGCACCTATCAAGAGTAACCCTATCCATAACTTTGTTTAATTCTAAAATTTATTTTAAACTGATGATTGAAGCACAAATAATTTGGGAAAAAAGAATTTTCCACGGAAATTTAGAGGTTATTTTTGAATGATTGGAGGAAAAATGAATTCATTATTGTAATTAAAAATAGGTAGTACTTAAGTTATATTGCTTTTAATTGAACTAATTAAAGTAATCTTGTATAAAGACCATTTTTCGTCCACAGAAGAGTCAGACAAAATTGAAAATCTCCGTTTTTTCAGTCAATTTGGGTGAACGATTTCTATTCCTTTTTTTCTAGTAACCAACACGTCCATTTACAAATGAATAAGAAACATAAAAAAAATCGGTGCTGATTTTAACTTATTATATTTACATCGACTGTTTTGCGTTTGATCCATAAATACAAATCGATAATTGAATGGAGTGTGAGTTGTTAATGGATTTTGTAATTATACTTTTCAACCTCCACGGTTTTAGGATAAGCAATTTCTTTTTGTTTGATCACACACAGTCCAAACATTTCTAAAATTAGCGATTTTAAATCTAAATAGTAAAATTATCAAGAGTCAAAATTAACATTTTGTAGAATAAATTTTAGAAAAGTTAAGTCTAAAGCTGTGGGAACAGACAAATAAAAAAAACTTTTCAAATGCTAATAGCAATTTTGCAATATCTACCAATTAAAAACAAGCGGAGGCTCATAACTTTAAACCTAATATTTGACATATACCGGGTGTTCCATTTAACCTGACATATCAAAATAACTCGAAAAACACGCATTATACAAAAAACTTGTCTAGACAAAAAACCAATATCTCCATGGAGGACATCTGCCTGTCCTAAAAGCAGCCCTCTCCCCCTCCCCTTGTGGATGGGGAACGATAAGCTTTTAAATTTCAAATGGAAACCGGCATGTTTTTTTGCTGATTCTGATTCTACGGGGAAAAATACGATACTTTTATCTGAAACATTTTTTTCAATTCGGTACAGGGAACGCGGTGGAGGGTGTGTTGTCTGTCAAAAAAGGTTGAATATCTCTCGAACTACACATGGGATAGAAAATAGAAAAAATACGTGTCAAATATTTTTTGAAAAGCTATCCAATGGTACCAGATACGATCCCCTTCTCCCTTCCTCGCCCCCCTCCAATTCCACCGGTAGGTGGTTTCTGCCTCCTCCCCAACCCTAGCGGTAGGTGGTCGAGTTTGATACCATTGGGTAGGTTTTCAAAAAAAATTTGACACGTATTTTTTTCTTTTTTCGATCCCATGTGTAGTTCGCGAGATATTCGACCTTTTCGAAACCTTTTTTGACAGACAACACACCTTCCCCCGCGTTCCCTGTACCGAAATGAAAAAAATTTTTCAGATAAAAGTTTCGTATTTTTCCCCTTAGAATCCGAATCCGCAATAAAAAATTGCGGTTCCCATTTGAAATTAAAAAGTTTATCCCTCCCCACCCACATGGGGAGGGGGGAGAGGACTGATTTTAGGACAGGCAGATGGAGATATTGATTTTTTTTTAAGACAAGTTTTTTGTATAATGCGTGTTATTCGAGTTATTTTAATATGTAAGGTTAAATGAAACACCCGGTATAAAGAAGTATTATACTACTAACTAACATACATATTTCTACGCTTTATAAAAACCATTGTCACTCTCCATTGTCCATTGATTTTGCTCAGCTCCCTTTTTATGTATATCTATTTATTTTTATACAATTACACCACTGTTAAAAAAGTGAATAATTATCATTATAATATTCATGCATTGTTGATATTACTATGTAATATTTCAAGATCGATTTGGATAAAATTGTACAAATGGAATTTGTTATTTATTTTCCAGCACGTTACACAAGTAAAACAAGTTTTCGTTTTCGCAAGGCTTATGTGTTAAAAATAGACAGAAATGTTGATATAAACGCAGATAAGTTATCTCAATCCCACATTTTACTCTGCAAAACATGAGTTGGAGGCATATTTGCCGACAGAAATTCTACTTTCCCTTATATGGCTTAAAGATTTTTCCTTTATACTTGTTTTGCCATTACTGATTTTAATTATTATTTTCTTGAAAATGTGGTCTCAAATAAAAGGTCCAAGATTTTGGGGATTTGGAAAAAAAAATTTTTCGGAACTTTGTGTCCTGGTGGTAGAGAGATATTACTAAACAAATTCTCTACGTACTTATTCTAAAAAAAATCATAGAAATTAATTAAATAAATTTATATTAATTAAAATGCATATACCAAAGAGTAACTGCCTCTATTGACGCGTCTGTCCTTATATATATCATATTAAGAATCATATGGAGATCGTTGATATTAATGCGCATTAAAATTAGTTTCATTTACAAATTGAGCTTTAAGTCCGTGTAAAACAGCGACCGGGCCGGGCCGGTGTTCTGGAAAAGTTATAATTTAGAATGATTTTTCATTTCATCAGCTTAACGAGATACGCTCCCAATGTTTGGACTATAATTGAACGACCGAAACCGAAGCATTTTTCATTTATAAAAGTCCTCCCACATTGGTATTTTTTTCCGAAATCTAATTCTGGCTAAAAGCCAAGATACTGTCGACTCAAAATCTATAAGAGCCTGCGTTAGGAATCATTTTTAAGTATGCGTTTTTCCAATGTTTCTCCAGGAAGCGTCTGTTTTTAATTAGGTTGTAAATTTAATTAAGATTGTTTATTTGGGTCTAGTGCTGGCAATGTTGGCTGAAAACGACTACGAGTTCTCTCGATCAGTTCCACTGCTCTTATTATCGAATAGCCGAAAATTTCGAGAGGTTGCTAAAAAAATCTGCCAATTCTGTGAGCCACTTAAGAGATATATCTAAGAAGAATTGGAAATAATCACCAACACAGTGGTCGCTCAGCTAAATTTAGATCAGGTGACTTGCTAACGACCCCGGACCGATCGTGGATCGAGGAATTCCAAGCTCCAGTCGCCGCCGGTAAGGACGGCCACGGTCGTCCGGCAAAATAAATAGAGCATTTTTTTAGATGCGGGAGAAAGTAGTTGCATTAGTTGACCCTAGTTAGAGCACCCTCTGGTCCGGACGGTGCCTGAGCGGATCCTCCATTGTGCTCGTTAATTGCCTCACTTTACTTAAGCTCTGCATGCCGAGGGCTAGCTAGAGGCTAGCGTTGATCTCACATTTGCTAGATTCTATTTAGTGTGCAATTAGTAGTGTATGTTCGAATGAGACTGGTGGCCACTCTCATTGAGCAGCTCGAAGTACCATTTTCACGTTTATTAGTAGTCCCAGCTTTTTTAGTCTAGAGCCGAATTTTAAGAACGCCGGGTACAGAGCTTCCTAGTTACTATCAAAGGTGGCAAGCAGTTCTAGCCAGAAAAGATAAAAGTCTGAACGAGCCGATTGCGACGCGTATCGTATCAACCCCCGACTGCCTTTGATAAGCGCGAACATCGGAAAATGTTTGCTGTCTAGCCGAGTGCAGTTGGACTTTATGTAATTCTGGAGTCGCAGTAAAGTGCTCAGTAGTCTTACCTCTAGCAGCGATTCGTTGGCTGTTGCCAAAGTGCAGAACTTAGACACGTGATCAGTATTTTTTTTCTTAGTTAAAATCTTGCAAAATGTCTCTTACGTTGGACGATCTCAAGGCGGTGCTCAACATAAAGTTGAACAAAGAGGAGCGTAAGTGTGCCTCTGGCGTGCATGTAAATTTTTTAAATTTTAAGGTCAAGGGGCGGTGTGTGTCTCGATTGTTGTGAGTATCTGGCAGCACTCCGTTGCGAAATGAGAGGATCCCTTCAATCTTGCTCTAAGAATATCTTCAGTAATCCCAAGAACTGACGGCATTTTTTTATATGCATACCTCAATATTTGCTCAAATCTTTTTAAAAGTCGCGCTTCAGAGATTGCGATGAAAAATTTAATGTTGATCTAGTCGTCTAGATTGTTTGATCCAGACAGCATTCGATTTCATGAAATTCTAGCAAGCTGCCTTGTATTTTAATTATCTTCAGAAGTCGTTGTTATTTTTAAGGCACTTGCTATTCCGTTTTCTAGCCCTTGGCTTAGTTACATAAATAAATCCTATCTGAATATTAATATGGACTTCAAACTGCATGTACCTCTGTCTGGCGATAACATCAGAATGGACAGCAAGACAATTTTGATAAAAATTTTCCTTAACGAACTTGGCAAGATCTTTTCAGCAAACAGTCTGTGAGTCAGTCGCATATCGGTTTGACTTTGTACAGGACAATAAAGTTAATGACTTGCCCTTACTGCGATTGTTTTTATTTTTTATTTTTTTTTATTTACGATTTCTTCACTTTCACAGAAATTACTTTGGAGAGCTTTTTGCATACGCCAGTTTATGTGCCAATTTCTTAAAGTATTCTTTGACTTTTCGTAGTATCTTCGTTTAAATCAATCATGCTGCGGTCATTCTTATTTTAGCAAATAGAATATACCACCGGCAGATACTTCATGCTCTCTGAGTCGTGCTACGTGCAATATTGACTGACGGGGCGGGCTCTTTGAGCTTTTCCTTCTCATTAAAGAAGTTTGCAATAGAAAGTCAACTTAATTTTATTGAGAAATTTGAAATAGTTTAGTGTCTCCTTTGCCCCTTCTGTATGTGTTACATTTTATATAGTAATTTTTAATTCACGTACAACCGCATATAAATCGTTATCTTCGTTGGCGTCAGTACTTCATTTGAAAAGTTGCCTTATAATGTTTTATCTTGATCTCATAACTTTCAATTAATTAGATTTGTTACATGATAAAGATAAAATAAATACATTGATATAACAAAGTTAATATGTCGGATTTTAGTAACCGAAATTCCTATACTTACATATAAGCGCTTATATTCGAAAAATATCTTATTATTCGAAAATGCAACTATAAATCTTAAAGGTATAGTTGAGTTTACCTAGAACATTATACCATAAACATTAAACAATATATATAATAAATTTCTTATTTGTAAAACCTATTTGTTATATTTTAATTGTACTAAATTTAACTACTACCGGTTTCTTTTATTCTTACATTTAATTAATTGTATTATTTTAAAGGTAACGTTGCTGGATTTTAAAATTGAACTAGAGGCATATAAATTTTTCGAACTAAATTTCGCACTATACCAATTATAATATTTGTATTTCTAAAAAAAAACCTTTTCACGTTTTTCTGGAATCAATATGTTAGTTGATATTGATATGTGTAATAATAGCTGCGTTTTTTCCACAACGGGTCTGGTTCTAGGTTTATTAGGAAATTTTTCATTGAATTGAAAATGAATAGTTACCCATATCGAACGTTATTTTATTTCGTGAACATATAATCGAATTGACTGGATTTATACCTACTTTGCGTCAAAAATGTAATCCAAAAATTTATCTGGTTCAAGGTTTGAAGTTTGAATGGGCAAGTATCAAAGCAATTTGATGCGTTTTTCGCAAAACTTAAAATCTTTATATAATTGACTGTTTTTTTAATTCAATTCAATGCAAAATTTCCTAGTAAACCCAGAACCAGATCCGTTGTGAAAAAAACGCAGCTAATGTTGCATCTGAAAAACCGATCTCTGATAAGATCTAAAAACCCAAGATTAATCCTTACACAATGGTTTCAGCCTAATTTAATCTTGTCAAAGGATAAAGACCTTTTAATCATCTAGTAGTAGAAATATTAGCATTTTCACAAAAACAGAAGTACGTGTAAACATTAAAAACTGTAATATAATGGGCAAGCGATAGAGGAACGAACGCCCTTAACTGTGCGTGTCGTGTCGTGTGTCTAAATAGAACATCAATAAGAAAAGGTCTATACGACGTGTCCAATAACCATTGGTTTATGTTTATTTTCGAATTTTAGAGGTCAATCTTTCAGGCTTTATATTTTTAGTATTTTCAATATTCGTTGTAAGTCGAAAATTCAGGAACAATTTTGAAATTTTCGTAGAATACGCTTATTTCTAGAGTAAAATACGTTAATAAATAACTTGTTCAACATCCAATAACTTCACTTTTAATTTTATTTTGGTTTTGGCTTAATAAGCAACCGCCTGGCCAGTATAATTGAAACAAAATTAACGGAGATTTGAAACTGGGGACATTTAAAACAGAACGAAATCTACAAGGTACGAGTTGTACTCGCACTTGTCCATCTTTTCTAAAGCTATCTGTGCATCAATGTTTTTTATTTTCGAAAATACGTTTATAATGCATTTCAAATACATTTACATTTACAATTGATAGTTTTGGGGTAAAGAAAATAAATTTCTACCTTACCGTTCTTATCCCCATACGAGCATTAAGTAAAGGACTTAAATTACGTAATTTTCATAAAGTCCTTAACATAAACCTGAAGAGTTTGTTTCCATGCCAAAATACCCTTTTTGTCAGTTTCTATAGATAAACATTTTAAATTATGTAGTGCCGAAAAACATTATTCAAATAAGGGACTTACCGTTGAGTATGTATTATTGGTGAAAGTTTATTTAAGACTAATATACTTTAAATTTGCTTACATTTATATTCACTTTAATGGCTTGACCCTGTTTTGCACAGAATTATTTATGGAATATATGTATGTATGTATGTATTTTGAGAGAAAATTGTTTTGAATTATTGGAGAGATGCCCGGGTCTTCTGGCAATTAAAAGCATAAATTGGAAACTGGGGAATTACGAAAGGCTAATCAGAATCATAAAAGAATCACTTAAAGTGGCTCGAATCAGAATAGGCCTTAAAAATTGAAGTACATATTTAATAATGATTCCCTCCCGACAGTAGTGTCCTTCCATTACGGCGGCAATCCATTAAATTTTATTTACCCCAGGCTCTATTAAATCTTTCGGGATTTTTGGGACAGGGATGATGAAGTGGGCATGTTAAAATTCAATAAAATTATTGAAATTTGTAAAATGCGGTTAGAGTTTCGATCGATTTTAAATACGGAATATGGAAATAATCAAAATGAATATTTTATATAAATGTAAGCCGTGCGAATTTATGCTTTAATTTACTTATATTTAAGAAAGAATTTGAGAGGTCATCTTGTTGAAATGAATTTCACAGCGGGGTAATTGAGTTCGTTAAAAATAAATGTTGAAATTCTAGGACTAGAACTAGATCAGGAAGAAAAACTTCTCCAGCGCTTTTAATTTAAAAATAATTGTCTTTCTGTCTAAAATTTGAATATCATATTCACAAGTATCCGTCAACTATCGATTTAAATATTACCTAAAAATTCAAGACATTTTGCATAGTGAGCAAAAGGGGATTGAAATATTAAATGATATTAAGCCACTTTTGCATTTAATAAGACTGCTGAATAAATCCCGAGTGTTCGAGGACTAATTGTAAGTTTCTTCAAACGACTGTGAAAACTGGATTTCCAAACACGAGGAACTTTTAAGACGTTATGCAAATTGTAGAGAATGATTTTTTCCGAACTTTAAAACACGCAACCAAGTATGCTAATTGAGGAGGGCTTGTGAAAAAGAACCTTACAGTTGATTTCTTATTTCGTTTTATGAGTAATGTTATCAACCCTCATTATATGAAGATTTTATTTTAAAGCCTATTTATATTCTCCGGAGATAATAGACACAACTGATGAAGTTAAAGATATTTAAGAAATATACAGACATATTTACCAATTTTCTTTCTATCAAAACTGCCTATTTCATTCTAAATAAAACAATAATGCTAAGTAAATGCTGCGATTAGTATAAATGATTACATAAGGATTTTTGAGAATACAAAAATGAGGCCTTTTGTTTCTAAATTTTACTGAAATCTCTCAAAAACCAGTGCAAAGGAAATTTTGAAGTCGGCGATTTAAAAATCTGGTTGATTGTATCATCACACACATAACACAGCGGAATTCAATTCTGTTCAGAATGTAAACAATGTCAATTTTGTCACTTTTGAGAAAAGTGGCGCCTGCTGTCGTTTCTAAAATAACAATTACTTAATTTTAATTAAATTTTTACGACCCGAACATAATTGAATTCTGGTGGGGTCTTTGATACGGGTGATTACTGATTATTATTCCTAATTTGTCGTCAGACTGACCAACGAAAGGAACTATTTTATAAATTGATTACAAGTTGATCAAAATACATTTAATTTCACTAAAGTCCATTGCTGTACTTACTAACTTAGTTACTTCATCCACCGAAGTTAATTATATTGGCGTTTCGTAAATACTTCATTATCTTTCCTACGTAACTTAAAATATGAAAATTAATATTTGTAGATATTATGATTAATTCGATAAGCTTTTTTCTCCGCAATATTTTTTCTATTGGCCTTCAAAAAAATCGCCTTTATTTAGTTCAGATTATTGGCTACGTTATTTACGAAATTCCATAGGATTTCATTTCGAGAATTCTTATCTTGGTTTGGCCACGAACACTTGATAAGTTCAAGGTTAATTCTAAATTTCAAATTCGTTCCTCAATTTTTGTTATGCTAATTTTCAATCCATGGATCTGTAGGCGTAGCACGTACTTTCTCCAAACATGATCGCTGTTTCGAACCAAGTTCTCGATCTATCATTAATCGAATCGAAGCTCTTGATCGCTTCAAGCCGTGTTCACTTGATTGTCTTGAAAGCTTCGTTACTAAAAATTCAATGTGGGTTCCAACGGAGTTGCAACGTAACCTGGAACGGTGTTCCACGATCATTTTATTGTAAGCGTGTTTGATTTTGATAAAAGCTCAGCAATTTTACTGCTCAACCTTCACTCTGTTTGGTAACTTGTTCAGGCCTTACTGAATCGACTTAGCGACTGAGTAACTCAGTTTTGATCTCATTCTTTCCTCCTTAGCTCGCTGGGTGAGGTGATCGTTTACTTCGATTATTACATGTGCAGCGTGCATTGTAACTTTGGTGATCGTGGTCGCAATTTTGTCTAGAAGAAGTTAGTTTCATTCAAAAGTTCGAAAGAATTCTGTTATCGGTCTAGTCTAGCAATGGCAGGCGGAAGGAAGTCCAATGCTCGCCAGGCGAATGGCAACACGGTGCAATTGCCGGAGAGAGGTCCAGGTAATGGAAAAATTGTGTCGTGTCGGATCGGGAGATGTAGCAATTAACGCCAGCGTGTCACTGGCAACAAGTGTTAAAAATTCTCGGAGCCGGCCACGCAGCATGAGCTGTCCTTCCCTGAATCTGAGGTCCGGGACTTCAGATTTGCTAGTTCTGTCCTTTTTGGTGATTATTTTTTGCTGTCGCCAGTGAAATTGGGCGAGCTAGATAATGCTAATAATTAGGTTTTTCGAAAAATGCATAGAAATTTGGTGATAGCGCTGCTTGGGGTTTAATGTTGATTCAGCAGAAATATTCACGAAGCCACGCATCAGTTAGAAACAAAATTAATTCGATCAACGATCAAGAGATATTTTATTCCAGAGGATGTTATACTCCTTCTAAATCTTCGGATTTACAACTGGTTTTCCAGATACAAGCGCATTGATGATGCATCTACATCTAGAAACAATAAAAACCCGAAAAATCTTAAAATTCCACGATCAGTCCGCACGCACAAAGGCGACTGTGTATCTTCGGTTCGTTCGCGCTATCTTGGCGCGTTTTATTTTGGGAAGACCCACGCGTTTAGCAGTTTATCTGAGAGAATCTTTTAATGAGACATCGAGCGGTCGCCGCTGCCGTCTTATTAATTTTTACACAGCAACAACCTTCAGTCCTTCCGAATTAACAGCGGACGTTATTTCTTAGGTGCACTCGAGACCACTCATTTTTCTAGGAAAAAAGTAAGATTTTTGGGGTATATTTACCTTAGTGGTAGTGTTGACGCTGAATGCATTTACAACTCCTCGGCGATGCATTTGAATGACCAGTCGGTGCAGAGGTCCAAAAATAATCCGATTGCATAAGAGTGTGTGTTGTGCGCCTGTGTACGACTGGTTCTAATCTGTTTCAACATGTAGGAAAAGCCACTGCCCTGAATGGAGGCTATTTAATAATTAAAAAACATAAAAATACTTCATGTTCCACCCAAATGTTAAATCTTACCTATGTATTTTTTATTTTGCAGTGGAGTCACTAATTTACTGGCGAGATGTTAAGAAGTCTGGCATCGTTTTCGGCACTGGACTTGTCGTCCTGTTGGCTATTTCCTGCTTTTCAGTGATCAGTGTTTTCGCTTACCTGTCCCTTTTGGCTCTGGGTGGCACAATTGCTTTCAGAATCTACAAAACTGTGCTGGGAGCTCTGCAAAAGACATCAGAAGGTCATCCATTCAAGTAAGTTGTTAGAATTATTCAATCTGATTTATCTGATTTTGAATCTTCAACAGGGAGTACCTGGAGCTCGACCTCACTGTGTCACAAGAAAAGGCCCAACAACTAGTCACCGTTGCTGTTGCCCATCTGAACGGTTTTGTATCCGAACTTAGGCGGTTATTCCTAGTTGAGGATCTTGTTGACTCACTTAAATTCGGTGTTATTCTCTGGGTTTTGACGTACATTGGATCTTGGTTCAATGGAATGACTCTTGTAATTTTGGGTAAGACTAGAGAGATTTTTTCAACATATTTGTATAATATTTCACTTCATATTCCCTTTCAGCATTTGTTGCTCTGTTCACTCTCCCGAAGGTGTATGAGAACAACAAGCAATCGATCGACACGTACCTTGATCTTGTCCGAAGTAAATTTTTGGAAATAACTGACAAGTAAGTCCACTTATCCTCTTTTTTATAAATTATATAATTTTTTAACATCCTTTCCCATCTATCTTTACAGAGTAAAAGCAGCTGTTCCTATCGGCAAAAAGCCAGAGACAGATAAGGACAAGTAAAAATCATAGGACTTAGAGCTTTTTAAATTTTAATTTTTTACAAATAATTGTTCGAAATTTCAAATCATCTATAAATCCAAGGAAACAAATGAAACCACTTTGAAACAAACGATATCAGTTTTATTTATTGAGAGGACTCAAAATCTTAAATAGGACACAAATTATTGAGTGTTTGAGGGAGAAGACATAGAACAAAACAAAAAAATAAGAATAAATAAAGTCACGAACTCCTAGTTAGCGTCGTTAATCCTCCTCCTCTTAATTTAATGCAACATTATTATAACTATCGCTTAGTTGAGAATATTATTGTATTTATTTTGTAATACATAGAGAAACACCAAGAGTCCGAAGTTTTCTTCTGTGTTTAAAACATTTCGCCTGCTCTTGTTGATTATTTGTTATTTAAGGAAATGTTATCATTTGTTGTATTAGCTTGCCTCAATTCCCAAGATATTGCAGGCCTTTCCAATTTGATGGATTGGTGCCCGCACTTTCCCGGACGAAATTTCTCAAGGGATCAGACGGTTTACAAAAACTTACCTTGACTCGAAAAGAGTAGCTGTGGATTGTTGTTATAACTTTATTTATTTTGTTTATTTCCTTTTTTTTGTCTTTTCGTCTGGGAACAAATTGCTGCTAATTAATCGTGTACATAATTATTGTCGATCTATAAATCAGTGTAAGATCAAAAAGATTCAACCAGGGCAATGCATGGAAATAAAAGTTGTTTCAAGAAGACTCTTTTAATTTATTAAAATTCTTAATTCCACAGGAAATCAGCTGTCTGATATAAGGAAAACATTATAAACTTTATGTATGTACATTTACCAAGTAGAAAAGAAAGTGTTTTTAATATTTAAGACCAAAATGAAATGCCCTTTCTAGATAGCTCTAAAGCATTTGTTTGAATGTTGGAGTAGTATTAAGACGAATATCATAGCTGAAAGTGAGTAAGTCTAAAGTTCACTTGATGTAAAGAATTTTATTTTTTCTAAAATCTATAAGTTGCAAATTGTTTGTGGTCACGGTAATTCTTATAAAGCTTAAGTTTATTCAGTAGAAACGTTTCAAAATTGCAATTATGCTATTTACACTTTTCATTTTGGAAGTAAAAGTAGCACTTATTTGATAATTTACTGCTTGATGACGTCCATTTAATTGAGTAAAGATGAAATTGGCTGATTTTGTTATTCAGCGTCTATATAACTTGCTAGCCAACTATGTACTGATTTATCTTAGTTTCACACAAACAAATCCAAATGATACTACACCCTTGTGCTAGTGTTTATTGTATGGTGTTAGTATTAAGGTTCGTTTGAAAAACAGCCAAAGTCGCAGCCATTCAAATTTTACACAAAAGAAAGTTATAATAGCTGAATAACATTACAATTTAAATTTAATTAAAATTAAACTTTTTTAGTATTTATGCTATCACAGTTAAATGAGAATTGTTTATATCATAGCAAGATATAAGAATTAACACGTGCATGTAAGAATTAAGAAATACATGCGCACAGCTAAGCTAATTCAGCTAAGGAATTATGTACTTCAATTAAGTTTTTCCGAAAATAATCTTTAACCTTTCATTCATTTCATTTTATTATACCATACAATAGAAGATGAAAGTTTTGATTTTTTTCGAGTGCATAGAATGAAGCAAAACATCAGTACACTCGAACAGATTTGATGAAGAAATTAGGTTTTAGCAGTTAGTAAAAGGGGACAAATAACGAAATATTCGGTCACTTTGCAATGATAAATTCAAGAAGATTTTTATCGCAAAAAGTCTATAGACTTAGCTCGAAATAAATTACAATTTGAACTCTATGCAATTTGCTGTTCAATTTGGCTTAATAAGAACGAGATCTTAATTGAACATTTTTGCAGTCAATTCCTAAATTCAGTGATTGCTTTTCTTAAGTTTAATTCTTGAATAAAAAATACAATCCTCCCCGAATAGGTTAACTAAAAATCTTTGATTTGAGAATTTATTTCCTGCTGAACAGATTATGGAGAAAAGTTTAATTTTTACCGAATGAATATGTTATGAATTTTAGAATACTGTTTCTTTAGCCGGCTCGGCTATTTAGAAATTACTCCTTAAGCTGAAATGAATAAACTACTGCACAAACTGGAAACAATTTACAATCAGCGTTCCCGGCTAAAAGTTGAATCAGGAATTCAACCGTTGGCAATATTGAATGATTCGATAAATTGGCTCCATTGAAAATGGTTTTGTTCTACAGAGGGTAATCAAAAGTTGTGTAACATAATTTAAACATAAAAATAAATTTCATCCTAATGGTCCTAGTGATCTCTTACATTGAACTTAAAATGTTTTCAGATAGAATTAATTCCCTAATTCAGCTAGGATAACCAGAATAAAGACCTGCTTTTCCATTGAATTGGTACAAATACCAAAAATTGAAAAACGTTTCACGCTTTAAACAAAAGAAATTGTTAAAAAAAGAAAAATTTAATTTTGTTAAAGAGCCCGTGACTATTATAAAGTTTATTTTGCTAGCTTTAATGCGATGCACTGTTATGTTTTTTGTATATTTTAAGATTCATAATTGTAATATACCATGCTTGTTAAGGAAAAATTAATAATTCACCAGATAGTTTTACGTAACGTCAGGCGCTTTTCGGTGAGCTTCTCTTAAGAATTTTATCGGTTTTTAACTCAACATCTAGCTTAGATAAGTGTTCGCATTAAATTGGAAGTAAATTTTTGCATTGGTTTTCTACGAATGTATTTTTGACTGGAAATTTGTTAAACATAATATAAATGACAAACTTTTCGCTTTAATGATATTTTATTTCTGACATCCTTTTTCCAACTTTATATACATCAGTGAATCAAAATATTTATACAGAATGCCCCAAAAACTAATGTTCAAATAGACGACGGACCAACACAAAGCCAAACTTACATTAAGTAAAAATTTTCTAGTTTTCGAGATAATGGCTGATATTTCTAATAAACATACTGAGCTCAAATTACCAATTTTCTTAAAAGTTCGGGTATTTAATCTAGATTTTTAAAAAGTACTGTATCTACCACTTTTTTTTACATAGATACATACCTCAAGATATGCAAAAATCGATTTTTTGAGAATGTCGAATGAGGATGTCTTTAACTACCTAGATACTCGTGTATCTGAAAGAAAAATTATTCGAGAACTTGTGCAAGAAAGTCATTGAGTGTTTGTATTTAAGGGGACTTAGCACCTTCAAATTTTCAAAAAATTGTTTTTTTCAAAGGTTAATTTTGAATTGAATAAAAAGACATATCTTAATGAAACTATGTACATATACTTAATTGTTTTCAAACTACACGAAAACATTTTTTAAATATTTTTTGTGGCCCACTGTCGTCTGCTACAAATTTATTAAAAAAACATCAAAAAACCGCGGCGTGCATGATAACTGCCCTCAGAGAAGTCCGAAAAAAAACAAAAAAACGGGGTTTTAATCAGCATCAAAGCGGCCTTGGAATGAACTAAAAGAAAAAAAATTTGGTTGGAAAATAACAAAATGGCGGCGTTTTTTCGAAAATCGATCTATTTTTTCCCCGAAAATCGGTTATAACTCAAAAAATTTAATGCCGATTTTTTCATCCGTAGTTCATTCTGAGCAGTAAAATGTGTAGATTAACGTGTTAACATTTCAGAACGATTAAATAAATACTTTTTTCTTAATCATGTACGCCAACTTTGAACACATTGTTTCGAGTAAATTGCGTTTTAAGTTAAAATTCAATATTTTTTTTGTAATAAATCTTACCAAAATGTAATCTGCGATGCCTGGACCATACAATATACCTACCTTTTTTTGTTTTCAAAAGGTTCATTCTAACAAATTTTATCAAAAAACAAAGATGGATTTTTGAAAATTTGAAGGTGCTAAGTCCCCTTAATTTCTGTGGCATGCATTGTTTGTTCCTAATTGTTGGGTCTTTTGGAGGTTTTGTTAGCTCAGAGGGGTTCAAAAACGATAGGTTCTAAAGAGTGCTCCGAGCAAAACCGAAACCAACCTCATTCTTGTGGTTTATCCTGGAATATATTTTTTACTCATCGAAACCAATTAATCTAAAATTGCATTCTTCAAAATCAAATGCTCCCTTACATTCTCGGATAATTTTTTTCCCAAGTAGGAACTCGGGCACTCAAAACTTTACGTAAACTGGGATTTTTGAACTTTATACATAAATAATTGAGTAACTAATTGAGCTCAGAAATAATCAAATAGCAATTATCCTAATGTGTACTTTTGTTTTAATTTTAATATAGTCTACTGAAATACCTAAAATGAAAATTTAATTATTTTTATATCTCAAAAGATTGACGTTGTTACTTGTAAACCTTTTGAAGATGCTTTTCATTTTCTGCAGAAAATAAACACTGAATTTGTGAGGGACAATGGAATTCTTTAACTTGCTAATTATGTTCGCAAAAATTAAATCGCATTTTAAATACGAAAAAGTAACGATTGTTTCTAGTTCCTCGATTATCTCACAGATGGACGACACCTTTGAAATGACAAGTGATGACCTTCCCACAAGGTGACCGAAATCAGCCGGAGAGTCTGCATCCAGTTTCTCGCGGTTGTTCTGTTGTGGAGCAGCTCCAGTTTCTTGGTGCAGTGGAGTGAAGTCTTCCAGTCGAAGTATCTCGCTTGATCTGAGAAGTTCTGCGATTGCCAAGAATCCAGTGATAAGGAGGAGCCGAAGTGAAAGTATTTCTTTAGATACGTTGCCCGGTGTCTTTGTTAGTAGCAGTGCAGAGGACCGCAGCTAGAAGATGTCGAAGCCCCAGTCGGACATAGAAAAAAGGAAGCAGATCAGCGTCCGGGGCATAGCCCAAGTGGAGAGTGTCGCCGAGGTGAAGACGACGTTCAACCGCCACCTGCACTACACCCTCGTCAAGGACCGGAATGTGGCCACCCACAGGGACTACTATTTCGCCCTGGCCCACTGCGTCAAGGACCACTTGGTCTCGCGGTGGATCCGGACGCAGCAGTATTACTACGAGAAGGACCCCAAGGTGAGTACCGAGCCTCCCGAAGACGGCCCTGCCCTTATATCGGTCGAGCCGAGAGTGACCCGGCCCCAGTTGTTTTCGTTATATTTTTTTGCTATTTTTGAACGCACGGCGGGCGTGCCTCCTCGTTCATTCGCCTGAATCTGCTCTTCAGAGCGAGGACGGGGGTGCCAAGGTCATTAAAGGTTATCCTTCTACCAGTGGTGCACTATTGTCACCAGCCAGCTGAGAGTCGACCGGCGTCGGGATGCATTTATTTTAGAATAGTGTGCTCCCTCGGCCAGAAGCCCATAGTAAGCCCCACTCATAGCAAGCCTTTCACAAGTCTCAAAGACGCGCAGGTCATAGAACTGATAAAGCTCAGCCGCTAGCATATGACTTAGGAATGACCACTAGAACTCGTCTAGTGCTAGTCGCATGTAACTAGCAATTTGAGAGGCTGTTCGCCTTGTTACAAATTCACCTTTCAACCGACTTGATGGAAACTAATTGGCCGGCCTAGTTGCTGGCGTAACAAATAACGCCCTTTTACCCCAGGCTTGATAACCACAACTTTCAAATCTCTACTAAAGGAGTTTTTTTTTCAGATTTCAATGGTATTAGAACTCCTACTTAATTCTTCAATTGACTTAGGGATGGTTTAGGTTTTATAATAAGGCAAAAGCAGAACTGGAGACATTCTATCCCAAAATTATAACACAGCTATGTGTACCTGGTATTCCAAATGTAAATGCAATTTATCATTTATAGTTTTTACAAAAGAGCCTTTAACAAATTTGCATCGTAACATTCATTAAGCTGAAGGCATTTTCGAAAGTTAATCCCTCTCTTTTTTACGAAAGTGAATACCTGCTTAAACAATATTGAATCTTATATAAAATTTAAAACTGTCATAACATTTGATAAGTTTCTCTAAGAAAATGCTTCAAACATATATTTCTTATCTTTAAATTGATAAACGAAGTACCTAAGTGATTTGGATGGGAAGGAAGGTTTACTATTTATGTTTTATGTTATTTATTCATTTCAAGAACTTAAATAGTTTGCTAAAATCTCCAGTATTTGCGTTGCACCTATTTTTAATAGTAATCAATTTTCATTGTGTTTCTTTTGAAATCGTCTACTCACCCCAAGATAGATGAATAAGTTATATTTATAAGTCAATCAAATTATTGTTTTCCTTTATAATTAGTTGTAATTAATAGTCTACAGTGATGAAAGAAATCATAGGTACAAGTGAAAAATAAACTAACAAATCTATATAATAGGCGATACCTCTAACTTTTGAATACTATACTTATGTAATATTATGTTCTTCAGTTAGTACTATTATTAATTACAACTTACTCATACGTATTTGTTGTTCAAACTTAAAATTTAAAGTAAAATATAAAATAACTTCGAATAATGTGAAAAAAAACGTAATTTTATTAATTTTAAAATATTATATGAATGTATTTGAAATATTTAGAGTTCTCTATTTGTATAGGATTTTTGCGTAATAATCTAGTAGAATTAGCCTTCTAAAAAAGTTCACCGAAGAAATGTTGAAAATTACCCTTAATTTAGACTGTGGGTTTTCTTTAGGTGGTGAAGAGGATAAATTGTGGTTTTATGTGACTATCTCAAAAACTGTCATCGTCTTTCCAAAAAATGTTATTACAGTACATACTATTTTAAAAATATATTATTAAAAGTGCTTAGATAAAAATAAACGAGGTTTATATTCCTGAGATTAATTAATCTACCGTTTAATTGTTACAGCGCGTCTACTACTTGTCTCTAGAGTATTACATGGGTCGTTCTCTTCAAAATACGATGATTAACCTCGGCATCCAGGGCGCCTGCGATGAAGCCATGTATCAGCTCGGTTTGGACATTGAGGAGCTCGAGGAGCTGGAGGAAGACGCCGGTCTTGGAAACGGCGGTCTCGGTCGTTTGGCGGCCTGTTTCCTGGACTCTATGGCAACTGTAGGACTTGCCGCCTATGGTTATGGAATTCGTTATGAATACGGCATCTTCGCCCAGAAGATCAAGAACGGTGAGCAGGTTGAAGAACCTGACGATTGGTTGCGGTATGGAAATCCTTGGGAGAAGGCCCGTCCGGAGTTCATGTTGCCCATCAACTTCTACGGCAGGGTGATTGACACGCCCGATGGCAAAAAGTGGGTAGACGCGCAAACTGTCTTCGCCATGCCTTACGATAATCCTATTCCTGGATACAACAACAACGTGGTTAACACATTGAGGCTCTGGTCCGCCAAGAGTCCTGTTGACTTCAACTTAAAATTCTGTAAGTGTATTTTAGAAGAGCACCTTCTGTGGTTGGTGATCTTCATCAATTTCCATTTATACAGGGATCCTATTGCGAAAGTCGAGTTCGCTCGGCTCGACCAGCGAAGACACATTTTCAAAGCTAATGTGTTAAGAAAATATAAGTCCTCGCAAGTCGAATCTACTTCCGTAATAGGTTATTTCAATTGATCCATATAGTTAATTGGTAAGATAACATGCTAAAGTTATAGATAACACACATGGAGGAATTCTAGGATACGGCCTACAAGTCAAATTTCAAGGTATTCCAATATCTGCTTAATTTTTTAATGAGTTAGGCACTTTAGAGGAGGAAATGTAAAGCAAACTTTATGGATGATTTTTAACGAAACTATAAATATAACGACGAGATAAAAACGTCATTATTATATAATTCTTGATCAATGTTTGGGAGAGCTCTCAAAAACAATATGACGTCTTCCTAGCATTTTCCTAATGGTGCCTTTTTTTCAGTACTCTGGGGCAAAATTTCTATTTAGAATGAAAACAGCTAGAGCTAAATTCCAAAGAGGCCTAACCCCGTAAATATAAAACTGCACTTTGAAAAGTTTGGACACCTCTAATTTAAACAATAATTTTTACTGATAAATTAAGGCTATTCTAATTTTGTTAACAATCTTAAAATCCATAAACGAAAAACTCTTGTTCCTTGTTCCTTGAACTCTGTATATGGAGTTTTGCAGACTAAATGTTTGCTCCCATTTAATTCGTACTTACTATCTTAAAAGTAAGTCATAAGAAGAATTGTTTGTTCCAGTTCTTTTCCTCTATTAAATTTATTACCATTATTTAGCCTATGTGGAATTTGCTTTTTATACATACATACATATAAGTCCAAATGATAACATTTATGACGTGACAAACATAATTTTTTCTACGATTCACATTTAATAGATAATTCAACTCACACTTGTCCATGCTTTTATTTGGAAGAACTAGATTGATCTTGAAATGGGTCATAAGTTTAATATTACTTGCTACATACTTTATTACAATTTTTAAGAGAAAACTTTGTGGATCTATTGAAAAAATCATCCTGTATATGAATCCTAATAGTAATTGGCGACTATCGTCTTACACAGAACGAACTCAACATTTTAGCTCCGTTTAACTTCTTTTATTTTTTCCAGTTAACGATGGTGACTACATTCAGGCTGTCCTCGATCGCAATCTCGCAGAGAACATATCTCGTGTACTCTACCCGAACGATAACTTCTTCGAGGGCAAGGAGCTTCGACTTAAGCAAGAGTATTTTATGGTTGCTGCCACTTTACAAGACATAATTAGGCGATACAAATCCTCGAAGTTTGGCTGTCGTCAAGCCGTTCGAACTGATTTTAAACTGTTCCCCGAAAAGGTTGCCATACAGCTAAACGACACTCATCCGTCCTTGGCAATCCCTGAACTTATGAGGATCCTAATAGACACTGAAAAACTTCCGTGGGAAGAGGCGTGGGATATCACCGTTCGCACCTGCGCCTACACCAATCACACCGTTCTTCCAGAGGCTTTAGAACGCTGGCCTGTTTCTATGCTGGAGTCGATTTTGCCTCGTCATTTGCAAATCATTTACCACATTAATTTTCTACATTTAGAAGAGGTTAAGAAAAAATTCCCAGGAGATCTTGACCGTATGCGGCGAATGTCCTTGGTCGAGGAGGAAGGTGAAAAGCGAATTAATATGGCTCACTTATCCATTGTGGGATCTCATGCCGTTAATGGTGTTGCTGCCATTCACTCAGAGATTATTAAGAAGGAGATTTTCAAAGATTTCTTCGAGATGACTCCCGAAAAGTTCCAGAACAAAACAAATGGTATCACACCCCGCCGCTGGTTGCTTCTGTGCAATCCAGGATTGTCTGATCTTATTTGTGAGAAAATAGGGGAGGAGTGGCCTGTTCATTTGGAACAGTTGGTTGCTCTGAAAAAGTGGGCAAAAGATCCCAACTTCCAGAGATCAATTGCCAAAGTCAAGCAAGAGAACAAACTCAAACTAGCCCAGATTCTGGAGAAAGACTATGGCATCAAAGTGAATCCAGCTTCGATGTTTGATATTCAAGTCAAGCGAATCCATGAGTACAAACGACAGCTTCTCAACTGTATGCACATAATTACAATGTACAATCGCATCAAGAAAGATCCCACCGCCAATTTAACACCCAGGACGGTTATGATCGGAGGAAAGGCGGCTCCTGGTTATTACATGGCGAAACAGATCATCAAACTGATCTGCGCTGTCGCCAATGTGGTCAACAATGATCCTATTGTCGGAGACAAATTGAAAGTAATCTTCCTTGAAAACTACCGCGTCACTCTAGCTGAAAAGATCATGCCAGCTGCTGACCTCTCCGAGCAGATCTCTACTGCAGGAACTGAAGCCTCCGGCACTGGCAATATGAAGTTCATGCTCAACGGAGCCCTAACCATTGGTACACTGGACGGCGCCAACGTCGAGATGGCTGAGGAAATGGGCAACGAGAACATATTCATCTTCGGTATGACTGTGGACGAAGTCGAGGCGCTCAAGAAGAAGGGCTACAACGCCTATGATTACTACAACAGCAATGCAGATATTAAGCAATGTGTGGATCAAATCCAAGGAGGCTTCTTCAGCCCTGGAAATCCAAACGAGTTCAAGCATATCGCAGATGTTTTGCTGAAGCATGATCGCTTCTATTTGTTGGCCGACTATGAGGCTTATATTAAGGCACAGGATTTGGTTTCAAAAACTTATCAGGTAAGATTCCTTGACCATAACTAATTTAATTTTTAGGTATATTATTTGAATTTTTAAGCTATGATTACGTATATGATCGTTCTACCTACATAATTACGAACTTATATAATATTGGTTCAACTGAAAAGAAAGAAAAAATTTCAAAGGAGAAATTGAACTTTGAAGTCAATTCTAAAGACTAGTTTTCGTTTCCTCATTATGAGAATTTATGACAGAGAACTCATGTGCCGCTGATGAAATTAACTTAGCTATACGGATCGAAGCACTTCTTACTTTTTGAAACTCGTTTGTTTTGGTAGAATTCCAAAGGAAAGAAAATGCAATAACAAACTTACAAAGAATAAAAAATTAAATAGTCGCGGTGTGTAAAAAATATAATCTTCATGATAATAATAATAAATTAAAAAATGCAAATTTCTCAGAGCTTTCAGGTGGATCGCTTCTTCACCTTCTTATAAGGTTATATTTTTATCATTCAATCATTTAAGAACAAATATAGGAAAGAAAATAAATGTTTAATAAAGTGACTACTAGCTTTTGCGCGTAATAAACTATCCAGACATTTTATAATTAAAAAATGGAAAAAATTGATAAAAATGGAATTTGTCGCAAAAATGTTATGAAAGCTCAACAATCGGCTTTCATAGCTCCACGGGTTAACTACTTAGGCCATAACTAAAAGATTCAAGTTCGATTCTTACTAAAAATTCCAAATAAGTATTTTGTAGGTAGAGTGTAGAATGTAGATGAATTAAACCATCTGAGAAAACGATTTCTATCTGTGTAAACGCCCGGTTATTCTGGAAAAACCCATAGAAAAATCACCAGAAAAAATTGGAAAACAAGTACTTTTGTGCTTCCAAGAAATTCTTTCCATCTAAACATTTGCGATTTACCTTTCTTTTGTAAACAAACATCTGCAGTCGGTCCTAAGATAAAACAAGATTGTTATAAACAGTACGAGCCCCTGCAACTTTTTTTTTTAAATTTTTCATATAGGTAGGTACAGTCAAAATTAAAAAAAATATATTTCACTTTACGGCTGAAAACCACCCAGGAGAATACGAACTGGTTTTAGATCGATATGTTTTATACGTTTTTTTAATATACAGGGAGGAAAAAGAGAATACAAAAATGTACAGAGATAAAATAACTGTCATAAAAAACAAAGTTTTCGAAAGTAAATCCCCGACATCTCATCAAATCCGTCCGCAAATTTTGAGTTGAATTAATTTGAATAAAAAGAATATCAATTTATCACTTTAGCATACATTTAACGAAATCTGAATGTTTATCTGTTAAATTTTGCAAAGCTTTTGCTATTTTTGGCATTTCCCTTTGTGCCAAAATACGAAAAACAGAAAAATTATTGAGAAATGTTGCTATAAATAAATTTAAAATAAAGCTTTGAAGTGTAAAATCTATATACCCTTTCAAAAAAATATTAAAATTATTTATATCCGCCTAAACAAATATAGGTCGACTATTTTCATACGGTTCAAATTTCAATTACAAAATATATATTTTTTTAAAAATTGAAAGCAGAAAATCTGCTGAAATTTATTAAAAAAGGTAAATTTCGCTTTTTAAATAGTTTAAGTCCCTCAGCGCTTTTAAGATTCGATTTATTCTGTCATCTTCGAAAAGGATAATTCTTACAATTTTTTCGATTTACAAAAAACAATTGCGCCGTAAAATCTTGAATTCAACGTAAAGTAATATATGTACATACATTTATCCCAAGAAATTGATACTGCCGGTAATGGCGTTAATTTGGAGTTGTAAAAACTAAGTTAAATAGTATGAATCTTGATTATAATGTAAACCTTAAGATAAGGTTATACATATATTGTATGTACATAATATTTATTAGGTAACTGACTTCAAATGTCTGTTATTTGAATCTTTACAAAAATTGAAATCATGGATTGTTCTGGGTCGCTGATATTGATTACGAATTCACACTCACGATTTCAGAAAACCAAAATAGCACTTTGCATCTATTATTTGGAATTTTACCTAGAATCTTAGCAATGAATTTGAGAAATCTATTTTCATAAACGTACAAATTATTTCAAATTTTTCGTCCACCACCATGGATCTACCATTTAAAAAGTCAAGATATATTCCAAGTAATAATTTTGTAAGCATCACTAGAAAATGAATTAATTATTAAATTAATTAAATATCTAAGAGATGTTTCCCAGTCAGAGGCTTCGGGTTTTTGCATTATTAAATACTTCGGTGCGTTATTTTATATAAAAATATCCCTACTTTTTGCATCACTCATAAATAAACTTTCCTAGCTCAACTCTAAATAATTTTTTTAATTGCAGAACCAATCGAAATGGCTTGAGATGGCCATCCACAACATTGCATCCAGCGGAAAATTCTCAAGTGACCGCACAATTGCAGAGTACGCTCGTGAAATTTGGGGCGTGGAGCCGCGATGGGAGAAGCTCCCTGCTCCCCATGAGCCAACCAACTAAATCACCAAAGCACCCACCCACCGTTCAGCATGGCCCCAAATCCTGAAAACAGCATGCTGAAAATCCGGTGCCACATTCGGGGCAAATCGGGGCCCTTTGGCGTCTCCCAGTTAACTCTAAAAGGAAATCTCAGGAGAAGCTTAAGTCACAAAAAACTAATGTTGCTTGTTTTAGTGTGTTTTTTTAAAAAGAAAATGATAAGTTATTCATTTGTTACGAGGCCACCTTTATCAGTTGTTATTAAATAAATCCGGAAAACTGACCCGCTTGATCTTCTTAATGGCGGGTATAAATAGAGAAGGGGCATCGATCGCTTAAAGTTTCGTTTATTACAACATTCATTCAACATGAATTAAATACATACAATAGAATAAATTAGTGGCTTAAATCAAGTCGCCTAATCCTAGAGGATTACAAGGAGGGTAGGGGCAGGGATAAAACTGCTTACAATCTGAGGGGTATATTTAGCGGCGTATCTCATGTACAATGTACGTTACATAAAATGAACACAATTAAAGTTCACACTGAAGCTCAGTATACATCCAATTGGGGTTGGTTTGCAGCAACGTTGCACGTCTGCTAAGGCACTTATGGCTTCGGCTCATCGTTTTCGTTTCGGGCGGTCACATCGTTCGGTTGCTCCTCACCGTTTAAATTTTAGTTTGCCTATCTATTTTTCGGGTCCTTTTTTCTTTTAAATACTGACTTACACCTTACACGTAATTTCTAGGGCTTTTTTATTTTTTATTCATTTTTTTTTTTAAGTTAAATCCGTGGCGCACAATGCGCCCCCTGTATCACCTTCACCCTCAGTTTTGGGGCAGATTAGGGGCAGGTAGGATCCATGTCATCTTTGGGTACAGCACTACTCCTTGCTTTTCGACTTGTCGTTTAATTGCTAGACACTTAGTACACATACAGAGTTTGGTGAAGGCTCGCTTACATAACGTTAATGGGATTGCTTCCGCCATGGGCAGACACAAAGTAACCAGGGTCACCGAACCGGTCATACATCTAAAAACAGAAAAATAAAATGAAAATGAAAAAAAATAGTCCAAACATCGTCCGAGTAGATATAGACTTTATTTTTCATTATTGACTAAATAACAACAAAATCGGACAGTAGATGTTTTGCTTTTCTTTTACAACAAAATACAATAACACTAGCGTAGGGCAGTTAATCTGGCCGTCGGGCTCTACTAAAACATAGAGCCAGTCGAAGCCGCAATATCTCTCTTTTTAAACACCAAGTACACCTCAACCTGATTTACGCGACTTGAAGGCTCACCTGAGGGGGATCGTCGTAGTCAAAGTCACTGTCGTCGTCGCTTTCGGGAGGAGTAAGAAGTTCAACTCCGCGTCGTTCGAGATGCACTTGCATCTGTTGGTTTTCTGCTATCACAGCCAACTGATAGGCAGTCAGGCCGGCGTACGTGGCTGCCTCCAGGTTAACTTTTTGGCATTCTTCAAGGAGGAAATTCGCCAGCACTTCGTTAAATGTTTCGATGGCGATATGCAGTGGTGTGCGGCCTGATTTGCCCTCCTAAACGAAAATAAATTTCATTTTTTAGATATACAATCAGTGAAGAATTTTTCTTCAAAACTTACCCTAGCGTTTATATCAGCACCCAACCACATCAAGTGTCGTAGGATATCGATGTGGCTTCCTTGAGCTGCCAAGTGGACACAACGTTCTCCTGCAAAAAAATATAAAAATTACAATTAGATAAGTTTAACTAAATCAAAAATAAATATTAGTACTATTGAAATCGTTGACATCGGTAAGATAATAAATAAGACATTTGGGTTTTTCAAAGTAAAGTTGTAGTAAAAATATATTGCACTCAAAAGAGCCGGTTATTTCCCAAAATGACTTCATTTCGCCACATTAGGCGTGCTTTCACCAAATTCAATTATTAGATCCCACTCGACATTGAGTGGGTTTTAGTGCAAATGTACCGAACGCACTATGAGCAAAATTAACTAGGCGAAAATAAAAGGTGTTGTGGTAAAAATTTGCAATATATGGTGTGATTTTATTGAGGGTTTTTCAACGAGATAGGCCAAACCTGAAAGACCCACTAATGAGTGAACGCTTACAAATGCACGCGCGAGTGAGTCAATCGGGAAAATCATTTGAGTAACTAAATAGAAACAAAACAATGATTATTGCTTTTTGCGACATCTTTAGCATTCTCAATGCGACAAAGCATTGTTAAAAGAATATTGGAAAACCTTCCTGATAATCACTGCAGGTATTAATGCTCTCGTTTCTGTCTGGTTATTTATTTAGCTTATCGATATCTCATGTATTTTCCCAAAGATATCTAAAACATAGATAAACAATTCTCTACTCCTTTGCACCAACAAGATGTAAATAAGTTCTTCAAATACAAACCTTCTTTTTAGACATTTCAATATCCAAAGGTAGAACTGCTCTATTTAAAGTTCATTTAAATACAAGCGATCCGAATTTCATTAAGAAGAAACTCTCAAAAAATAGCTAAGATCCGATATCTCAGATTAAAAAGAACCTTCGACAGACGAAAATGTTCTATAAACTTATTACTTAGGAGCAGTTTAAAAATACCTGTGCACCTGTGCTAGCAATTAAATTTGAAGAATCCCATATCTGCTTTATTCATGATGAACTTCGAGAATATTAATTTAATTTTCTTTAGAATTGCATATCATTATTACTTAATTATGAATAGCTTCAGCCACTCGAATTTATGTTTTACTTTTTTAGCAAAGGTTTAAAGCATCTTCAACTAACTAATTTTGATTTGACGTTCGAGATGTTTTTGCTTACCCTAAATATATTTTTTCTGTTTTCTGTGGGAAATTCCGAAAACAGCTCTGGCGCCAGTGACTCGCCAACAGCGTTTAATGATCCTAAAAGATCCCACAGGTAAACCTACACAAAATTCCATATACCTTTTACCTTTCCCAAACATGATCATAAAAACTTTAAGAAAGAATTCATTTCTGGAAGTTATCGCAATGCTTTAGGCACAAAAAACTGGAAATTTTCAAACAAGTGCAAAAGATCGTAATGTAATTGAAGGTCAATAATCGAGAAAACCAGAAATGATCATAACTCAGATTGAGAACAAAAAAATCAATCATAATTATCTTGTATTGTTGGGGAGACTCCGCTTGCCACAATAAATATATGAATGTCTGAGAAAAAAAAAACCAAAACCATTAAATATTTTGAATTATGCAGGAAAAAATAAGATTTATATTATATATTAATATAAACTATAACTTTCTCGCTGTTTTAAACGATCTGCCCAGAATCTCCTAAAATTATGCAAATCTAAAAACTGATGTGATTTGAATACATAAAAAAGTGAAAAAAATCTAATTGTATTTTTAATTTTTGCAAAAAAATTTTGCATACAAAAATTTTAAAATCCCGCAAACTCAAAAAAGAAACGGAGCTACGTGCAGTTCCCAGCGCGTGTTATGTTTTTACGGCTGCATGAAATATACCCGGGGTACGGAACTTCCAGAAAACCTGATTTACCTGTTGAAATTAATAACGGGCATGAATATCTTAAGAGCATCATCCTGAAGATTAATGGGGAAAAAAAAACTAGATCTCCAGCACCTACCTCAGATTGGTGCGAATTCCCAGAATGAGTAATCGTCTTCACGAGTGGGAAAGCCCACATTGACCTTATTTTTATTGTTTTACCCTTTCCGAAAAGGAAAGGGTCATAAAAACTGAACTGCACAAATATTCGCACAAAATAAGGAAGTGCCATTAGAAGATTTGAAATTTTTCTTTGGAATTATGTGTAATGTTAATTTATTGTTTCAATATTAAGGTAAGGATTTGTCTATAGTATTTGGAGTACTTGTTGTTGTTTGAAAATCGGAAGAAGTTCTCTCAACCGATCATTGACCATGTCTTTTATAAAATAGGAAAAAGAATGAAAATTGAATCTACTTCCAGGCCACTTTGATATCTCTGACTGGGCAAAACCCGGAGAACAATGGGAAGAGATATTTCGAAATCAAGGCCCAAGAAAATTTGTTTTGTTGAAAAGAAAAGAGGCGTGATCTTATCTGATGCTTCTTACTCTCGATCTATCTTTATGTTGTCTCTTTTTGCAATTTCTTGGGGTTGTTATCCGATAATTGGATTTTAGACAAATCCCCAATGGGAATGCCCGCAATTATGCCCCAGTTATGCCCGGCTTTGTTTTGATCTCAAGATCTACATATCTCATTGATCGCTTTTGATCATCGACCGGCGAAGGCTTGCTCGGTCACTGTCTTTCTGGCAAAAAGTTACACGCGCCGGCAATTGTTTTGTTTTTCGCATTGTGTTCAATTTCTCTTTTTACGAGAACCAGTCACAGGTAATTTTGTGTGAAATTTTTTACGGCGATTTGTGACCGTGGGGAATTTTTTTTTACCTAACCACAATACCCGAGAGCTTTCTCCGCGCTCTCGCCAAGTTGTTCGCGAAAAGCCAATGGCCGACATTTTCAGCCTCCGCTGTATTTTTATTATTATATAGCGATTGGTGCGGTGCATGTACATGGATCAGGCCCCAATACAGTCTCACTTTTGGGGCTTATAGGCCGCTTTATCACAGATACGCAAACAGAGACACAAAAATATTCAGAAAAACCCAAGAAATTCCCACATTATCACCGATAGCACCGAAGATGGGAGCAGAGGGTTCGGGTGGGCTTTTCAAATTTCGCCAGCGTTACGTTGCTGGTTCCAACGACCAAAAAACGATCACTCACCGATCTTGGTGGGTATGATGGATTTAGTGGGTCCGGTAGGAGCGAGTAGTGACATAAGTCGCTTTCCCAAAGGCCACATAATTTTAATAGATTCTAGTACGGAGAAAACAACCAAATCGATCACATGCTTCAAAGATAATAGGTGTAATGAATGACTCAGGTGCAAGATCATCTCAAGTACCTGGAAGCAATTTGGGGATCATTGAAAAATGACTACAATTATACCATTAAAACCGCGGAATTCCCTATAAAATGGATATCCCAGTTTTTCGGGAATTCTCAAGTTCTTCCGATAAAAGAAAGCCTTGCAACGGTGCAATACTGCTACTACACATCTTTGCCATTCACACTAAATAGTCATCGTCTTAGTCGTAGTGTGTAATTCCATTGGAGAAAATTTTCTCGGCCAACAAACAGCCGTCGAGACTGCCTACAGACACCACGACAGACAGGCGACGTAGAAGAAAATCGGCGGCGAGAAAAGAAAACTCGTGCGACTTTTCAGGTGTTCGTCCGCATGGCTATAGTTGACTGTTGCGCAAAACTTTTGGCTGAGGGAAAAAAATTCGCGAAAATTACTGCGATACCGCCGCCATGTGTACATACTTTACTACGGCAAACAACATTGATAGACATTTGTTTCTTGCCTCTTTTCTTTTCGTTTTTTATATAATTCAGTGGAAATCCCAGGCCGCATGCGTTGTTTGCTCAAACAATAGAGCCGTATATCGCTTCTCGCATGGTTGCAAGGTGAAGATTTTGCTTTCCAAATGGTTTCACTCAAGAAGCAATTGCTGATCTTGATATGCTGGACAATTGCAGCTCCCGATTTGGCCAGCGGAAACCTCTGAGCGTTGGAAGATCGTATCGTTCTGGTGCTGGATCTTTATTAAGATTTTACATCATCGGAATTCCCAGATCGTTGCAAATACCTTCAGTGAATGACAGCATGTCTAAACCGGGCCCTGTCTCTACTATTGGCACGACAGCAGCCGCGGCAGACAGCCAGATCAGACCAGCTTTTGATATCGTTCTTCGACAGGAGAGGATGAGTATCGGCTGCATTCTAAACGACCAACCGAAAACCTGAATTAATCTGTTCGTCTGGCGGATCTAGCTATGAGTAAACAAACTGATCATGATCGTAGTGGCGCTCATATCTTATCTAGATGGGATGTTGACTGGTTGGTTGCTCGCTATCTTCACTAGCGATTTGCCTACGATCGAGAGTAAAATTATGCAACGAAGCTTCATAGCACAGAGTTAACAATGAATGCAATCATTCGCTGACAATTCATGTGCTATTGACCTTTGTTTCCGAAAGAATTGGAATTGCTGAAGATCTCGTCACTGGGAATTCCAGCCAGAAGCCGTACAGAGCTTGGTCTCATACATGCGTCAGTGCCTTCTACGGCACTAGTCAGCAATAGAACGACAAAAAACAAGTTCTTCCTCACACTGCGCCATAATTGCTTATATGTAATTATATCGAAATATTTATTACCTTTCAAAATTGTGCATCAGGCGAGGAAATTTAGTCGCACCTGAGTGAGCATTTAATCAAGTCACCTTGCATTTTCAAGGCGCATCCGTTCATTTGTACCGTTTCTGTAATAACAATTGTTTACCGCCTATTTTATTTGATTCTAGAAAATCAAGAATGTTTAAACAAATTCGCAGAACATCAAAAGGAAATTCCTCTGATGCTGTAGAACATAGGAAGTGCCATTTTATTGCGCATAAAACAAGATCATTTTTATTCGCATTTTTGTATAAATTGTCCCTATCAGCGATTTTTGTTATTTCCTCAATTTGTTCGATTGAAGCATATAAATCGATTGACTCAATAGGTTGTGATGAGCGGGCCTTTTGATTTTGCGCAGTTGATTGTCCGACAAAGTCTGTTATTTGCGCAATTGATTAGTTCAGCTGGTCACCGACTATTAAGTAAGTAAACCAAATTGCTTGGCATGCGAAGTCTCACACAAAAACAAAATATCTGAGATATTAATTTAAAATTATTACCAGTTTATTCATGCATGAAAGTTGTTAATAATTTTGACCCCTAGAAGAATTCTGATATTTTCAAATAAAATCATTCTGACACAAAATAATCATTTAGTTATAATCATATTTAATGCTTACGTAATTATAAATGGTTTCCTAAATATTATATACTACTCTACATTAGACCTCTAAAAAGAAAGGACCCCGCACAATCTCTATGGAAAATGGGTTTCGGCCAATTTTTTTGAAACTTTGCAAATTGATAGCTCCCAATACGCTGATCAAAAGTCTCAAGGGGCGCGAAACCCGATAACCCTCCCAACCCCCCCAAAATCACCCCCAAAGGTCAGTGGGATACATTTGGTGGATAATTGGTTAATTGCCTCAGCGAAGTATTTAATGCTGTAGTCGAACTTAAAGCCACCCACACACCCATTAGGTTCAAGCCTGACATGCCCCAAACATTCAACTCCTCCCCCCACTCACCCCGTCTCCATTTTCACCCCCTATCAAAGCCTGCCATGTGACTTTTCTCTGTTTACGGATTGTGAGACCGTTTGATCGTGAATTCCATCCCATGTGTGTGTGTGTGTTATTAGGAAATATTCATAAACTAACTAATAAACACCTCAAGATGTCTTTAGGAAAATGTTGTCGCTGGCGTAATTAATCTTCAACTATCCTAAAAAGGACTGTTGGGAAAAAGTTGTCTCTGGCGCGATTGTTCTCCAAATATCTCAAAAAGGAGTATTGAAAAATATGCCGCTGACACAAGTCAGATTTAGAGCAGGCAATATTTTATTATCACGAATTGCTGGATGAGGACGCCTAAATGGAAATACACTCCGTTCGGGATGTTCGTCATCATGCTCGTCATCTACAATATATAGCTTACCCACCAACTTTCCTTCTTCAATGTATAGACAATGCAAGAGATAATTAGTAATAAACACACCCGAGCGACAAGAGGATTCACAAAAGTCTAGCCCCCCAGAGTGTTAAAACATCGTCACAAAATCAACTCATACGCACAAAAACAAGTACAAATGGAATGGAATTCTCAATCAGACATTTTCGCAACCCGTACGCAGAAAAAAGTCATATGGCAGGCTTTGGTACGGGGTAGGGTTGGGGGGTGGAGGGTTCAATTGTTGGGGTAAAAGGGGGTTGGCTAGTGATCGTTTAGGCGGCTGTGGGATGGAATTCATGATCAAACGATCTCACAACCCGTAAACAGAGAAAAGTCACATGGCAGGCTTTGATAGGTGGTGAAAATGGAGACGGGGTGAGTGGGGGGAGGAGTTGAATGTTTGGGGCATGTCAGGCTTGAACCTAATGGGTGTGTGGGTGGCTTTAAGTTCGACTACAGCATTAAATACTTCGCTGAGGCAATTAACCAATTATCCACCAAATGTATCCCACTGACCTTTGGGGGTGATTTTGGGGGGGTTGGGAGGGTTATCGGGTTTCGCGCCCCTTGAGACTTTTGATCAGCGTATTGGGAGCTATCAATTTGCAAAGTTTCAAAAAAATTGGCCGAAACCCATTTTCCATAGAGATTGTGCGGGGTCCTTTCTTCAGAATTTCAACGCTTTGTGTTCTCAGAGCCCATTGAAATGTTTATTCGACTCTACAACCAAAATATTTTTAATTTTAAAATACAAGATACTTTATTTAAGTTAACATCGTAATAGACAGATGTTTTAAACTTGTGGTTATAAAGTTATTATGCAATAGCACACACTCCAAGATATCTAACACATTTTATTGCAAAATACTCTCTAATCTTTGAAATTAAAAAAGAAATTGTTTGCTAACTTATTTAAGAAATTGACGGTTTTTCCCAAGACGTAAATTTTAGAACCGTCAAAGAATTATCTTTTGTTGCTGACTTAACTGAGTTACCTTATCGCTTTACTAATTTTATATAATTGAAAAAATTAACTATGGTGTATCAATGGTTCGTAAAAATTATCAGTTTTACTATAATAGTAAACTCAACAATTATTTTTGCACTATGACATTTATTTTGTATAATTTTATGCAGAAATTGTAAAATTTGATATCGTAATTAATTAATGTCATGTCTGCTTCGAACTCTTTCGGTCGCAGCAATTATTGTATCTTATTCTAATTTACTTTTTAAGTGAGTTGTGGGTGGGATCAATAATTCTATCAAATTTTTATCTGAAAATTGTTCCACAACAATTTTTACGAAGAAATTCTTAAAACTTACGCACATTTTTATAGTGCAATAAAGAGATAAGGTTATACAATTTAGGCTGTAATAAATTATAACTTTCTATTTTAACGGGAAACCCCTAACATTAGAAAGTTATTAATCAATTGAACAAGACTTTCTTAAGATCAAAGTGAGGTTTATTATAATTAAATAGCCTTAGAAGGGCCAGTAAACATTCCCTGCAAATTTCCAATTTTCTTCTAAGCCATTTCGATAATGCTTTTCCAATTCTTTCTCCTATTACTTCTCAGAAAATAGCTTGATGCTAAAACAACTTCTGAAGTAATAAGTAAAATAACCTTCATTAGAGAATGCAGTATCGGGAGAATTGCAGCAATAATTTCAAACTGATTAGAAGAATAAATTCTTTGCAGTAATATGGAATATAAGCAAAAAATTATTCTGAGATTAATTAGGGAAATCCAACAGACAAAATGGATTCCAAGGAAGATGATTAATTTAAAATCATCAGATTCGTGGAATGGGCTCATTAAATTATAAATAAATTGGAAATTTGAAGATTGTAAAGATTGAAAAAGCCTGAATGAATATTGTGCTAAGCAAATTTCCAGTGTAGCTATACATAAACCCTTTTTATATTTTCACCTTTCCAAAAATTTTATTTTTTAATAATAATAATACGCAAAAAGTTTAATCCTTCTCTTTTCCAAAGAGGAGACATTGTACGATCAAACTATTTCCTCTTTTTCTGGGAACCTGGAGAGATCCGGGAGGTAGCATTCCTTACAAATTGCTGAATAATATACTCAAGCACCCGCGGTCAAATCCGTGGTTAACTAAATACTTCAAACATATTCTCAATGTCAAGAAAATAGAAAAAAATTCTTCAGGGGATACACCTAGCAAGCACGTTCAGAGAATTGAACTTTTGTTTTATATATCTTTAATGTGAGATGAATCCTAAAAAGTTCAGGTATTTGAATTCTCCTGTAATCTTTATATAGCCCTACCTACCTACGTATCCCGAACGTTTTCAAATTTAACGGCTTAATTATTCCAGAAGCAAGTAACAAAGTTCATTATTTTTGTAAAGAACAAATAAATCCGATTTTTCTAATCGTCTACTAAAATAAAAGTATCACATTAATTAGAAAACACGAAGAAATTTTTTATGTTATAAATGAGAAAACGATGATAGATCAAGCTATTAACAATAAAATCAACTTTTATCGGCCTTAAAGTGGAAGTGATTCAGAACGCTCTTCGCATTTATAATAAGATACCATAACTCTTCCAAAAGAAGGTACAAGTTGCCAGCACTTTTGGTAAAGAAATTTCTAACATATCCAATACGACACACTTAATTAGCATTTTGTTTACAATCTATTTTTTACAACTTCCTACGCAAAAATAACGAATGATCAAATTTTCTTTTACAATGTTCTTTTACAACGTCGACAAACACTTATATCATTATACAAGTATTTTCCTACGTCAATTATATATATTTTTTTTTCAATGGGACTGTGTCAAATTACAATGTCAATTACGTGATCTCGAAAATTAGCAAAATTATCATCAATGAATGGATACTGAACCTTACAACCATTTATTGGAATTTATAATTAACTCCACATTAAAAACTCTTACATAAAAGAAGCAGTTTCACCGCAGGAAAGGTAACTAAGTCTGAAACTAAACTGGTTTATGCACATAAGTTATCTACGATATATTTCGATTAGTAGCTATCCACGCGCGGTTTACAAAATTGTAAAGCTTTCTGCCCACAAGTAACCTTAAATTGCATAGGAGTTTTTTTTCTATAAAATTTTGCGTCCGGCAGTCTTACTTATTAATTAAATCTTGTAATATAATGCATTGAATTTTTAGGAAGATATTTTCGATCTCTAATAGCTTCAGAATATTTTGACCCTGAACAATACTTTTGCCTCTGTGGAAATTCCGTTTATTGAGGCACTAGCCATAGAAAGAATGGAAATTTTTGGCTAACCGGAAAATTGAATTAGGAAATTTCCGTGCGTCAAATACTATGAGTATTATTAATATGTTACCTCAAAGAAAACCTTGGTGGATTTTCCTCACGGGAAATTTTATACGAGATCTATATTCCCTTAATATTTTTAGAAGGTTTGCACGACAAACAGCATATTATTAGACTATAACCTGACAACCTAAGTGACTGATAAAAAACAGGTTACACAACTACATGAATATTTGCTGATTCATTGCTCCCAGCGACTGCATGTTATCTTATATTAAATGGTAACAGGGTCAAAAGGTCATGCATGATAAGGTAAAATTCTTATTTTCCTATTAAAGAACCACACAGCGCAACTTTTCATGTGGAATTCGTGTCATTTTCAGATTAACATACAATATGCGCAATTCGCTTAATAAAAAATGCTGATAGAAGAAAAGGACTTCAAGTCTACTTATATTGGTGTTAATTGAATGGATGCTTTTTTATCAATAGTCACTTGATAATAATGTTTAATAATAGCAATACTTCATCTTTTCCTTCATTCATTACTTTATATGCGATGTTGCGATATGCGATTTAACTCTATGTTATTCTCGCATTCTAGGTTTGATATTTAAATGAGTTCATGATAAAATTATTTTTAATACACTAGTTCAAAAAAATTTGAATTCAGTTTTACTGCTAAAACCTTACCTAATATTTAAAATTAAAGAAACGAATAAACTTGTTTGGCCACCCTTCGGTCGTTAATTTAAAAATTTAATTATATTATTGATTATTTAAAATTTGTTTAACTAACGGATTTAGGGCTACGAATTAAGATCAAGTATGCTTATTCTGCAATATTTAGTTAAGGAAAATGACGAAGATTTTATTATTAATTCGTTAATTTAGCACCTGTTGACCCATTGTGCAATGAGAATTTATCACATAACTAGGAAGTACGCAACACCTAAAAAAGCGATAACATATCATATTTATATTAAATCTGAGTTATCAATATTTTAATTACCAAAATGTAACATTATCTGAGCTATTCAAGTTTTTATTTTTAAAATTATTTCAAATTAGTCATGAATACACATACACAAAGACGTTCTAACTTATTTTTACTCGTTAAAAGATCCAGAATTTTTTTTAATTTACCTTTTACATTTGTAAAGGAGTCTTGCAGCTGAAGAAAGGTTAATATTTGGTGCTTTTGACAGAGCTATAGAAATTTTCTTTTCTTTACCAAAGACATCTGAACGTGCTTATAGAAATTAAATTTGCATAAAGCTTAATTGGCACGCAATTTAAAGTCAACCTCATCTTCACAAATATTAAGTTATCTGCAATCGTTTTTCTTTTTCGTTTTACCAACTGGCTGTGTTTTTATTTGTCCAATCATAGAATGTGAGCTGTATTTAACGAAGCTCTTTTAATGAGATAATACTTCTCGATTCGTTCACCGTCTTTATTTATTGGTCAATAAAGACAACTCTTGTTACTACACAAACTTAAGGGCATGTTATCACAAATACCAAATAAGTGAACAAAAAAAATTCCTTTTAAAATCTTGTCTTAAGGATTGCTTACTTACTATGTTACGCTCACGGCTCTTACATTTTTTGAGTCGTTTTTCATAAAAGTAAATGGAAAATTTTAAATTGGAACTTGGACAACTTTTTATAAATTGATAAATTGTGCTCTCTCTTTGCTTAAAATAAATAAAATGCGCTTTCACATTATTCAAAAAATTACATATTAATTTTTATAATAAAATGAAGCTTTTCGTTTGTCCTTGGACAGTCACATTGAAACTGTTAGAACTAGAACTTATGCTAATTTAAGCTTTTCTACTATTCACGTATCAGTACACGAAAAAAGTGAACTTTAAATACAAACCAAAGTGCCTTGTTTTGTTGGTTGACCATTAAGTAAATTCAAGTCTATCCAGTACTTATTACCTTGAGAACATTCGAATAGTTTAAAACTGGATTTACCCCAATTGTCAAGGATTTTAGAGTACTGGTTGTGAAAGATCACTTAGATCTGAAGATCAGTCTTAAAAGAACTAAATATTACGACATGGTGCTCGAAAAGATATCTACTATCAGATGCCGACTGAGCACTTAATTTGTCGTCTATCGTAGATGCGCTTTATCATTTGAATGGTAGTCGACGCCAAGATTATCACGAATTATCTGGGTTCCACTTTGATGCTCTCTTTACTCGTAATAGGCAAAAGGGGTATTGTTCAGGCGTAGATGGTTTCTGCATTTAGGTCTGAGTATTAAAATCTAGCATTTTCTTACGCAGTGGCAAAATTAATTTACAGATCTAATGCAATTATAGGAAGGCAATAAATTCTGCGGATATATACATATCTTGTGTACTTGACGAAGCTGAAAAACACTAAAACTTTCAAAAAAATCTGGTTTTTTTCAGTAGATTGCCTATCATTTAGCTGGAGGGGCTCTACCAACCAGGCGGATTAGATACAACTGAGGAAACCGTCACGATTTAATTTCAACCAAATATCCCCATTGCCTCGAATACAAAGATAGAACTGAAAATTGTCTGGAATGCTTTTCACTTATAGAAAATAAATAAATATAGCAGATGTCGGCCCAAAATTACTGGCACAGACAATTTTAATGTTTGGATCGTGTAAGATCACAAAGACCAGAGTTCGATCGCACTGTCCGCGCGAATTGGCGGTCTAAGTTGTGTCTGTTGCTATAGACATGTCTTCAGCGGCTAGTCGCGTTCCGCTGCTCTAATTTGGGAAATTCTTTGATTTAAAAATAACGGTCTGCTTTTGTTAATTTCTTTTACAGACCAGACGGCCAGATTGCCAAACAGTTCCGTTCTATTCTTGAACTCTGAACATCTTTATGAAGTGAACGTCGAGACGGGCGGGGAGCCTCCGATGAATGTAATCATCTACATCTGTTTGCTTATTTCAGATGCGTGTGCAGGCTCCAAACGAGGCAATAAGCAGCGATCAGGCCAGCTGAGTGTGACTTAAATTTATCTGTTTGAATAATTGTTTTGCGATGTGGACGCGAAAGTTCTCTTCCTACTTCCTGCATGGCATGAAATAGCGCTCCTCGCAAAAGGCAAATCAGCCAAGCGAATTCCCGAGGCCTTCGGCTTCATCCAAAGTAAAAGCAAAGTACGCGATGGGGCGCACACAGCTGAAATACGCGCGTATAGAAAGCGGCTGTATTCGTTATAAAGCAGCTTTCAGCATACTCACGGCTCTGGGAAAAACCCAAAAAAATCATTTCTTGACGACGACTGGCTGTGTGCGCGGCAACGATTTTCATGTGCCCCACGGGCACCCGTCCGCTATGTGTTGGTTTGTTTGGATCAAACTAGTTAAACTTCTTTGACGTTGGGGGCCCCAAGATTCCAGAGTTGCTAACAAAACGATTTTGCCAGGCGAGGGGCACTCACTGAGCGCTGATGGTGCCCGCTCGACCATCCAATTCAAGATGTTTATGTCACGCGGAACGGAGTGCAAAGGCTGCGCGCCTGTGTATGGTTTTGGGGGGGGGCCCCCATTCCCATAGAATATGTAAACATAAAAATCGCATCCAAGTTGGTGCCCATTATTTTTAGAAATCTCAAAATGAACATGCGCGCCTGAAAATAGTAACGCAATTCTCTCTCCAATAAATAGAGGAATGGATGGACGGAAATAGCCTCGGGCAAGAAGTTCGCATGTTTTGCATTCGCCGCAAGACGGCTGCCGCGAATGAGGAATTTCTTTACTCACCGGAGATATTTTTAAAGAAAATTTGAATGCAAATAAAGAATAATTGCGGATATGCACTTACCATCGTAATTTCTTTGTTCCAAGTCAGGTGGCAGCTCGGCGCACCGCACATAGGAGGATTCGTCCCATTTTGTGATGTTCAGTCGCTTCGCCTCCTGGATTTCGGCAGCGCTTATTGGAACTGTAAGCGCCTTGAAGCACTCCAGGTCACCTGAGGTGCATGCAAGGTGCAGGGGAGTGTTTCCATTCCTGTCTCTGATGGTTGCCTGTGGGATAAACCTGAATTATTACTACTCAAATTCGCATACAAGAAGCGCCTACCTCTGCGCCAGCAACCAGAAGGACTCTAACGAGTTTTGCCTGACCAGTGAGGACGGCGAGGTGAAGAGCACACTGCGCCTCGTCGTTTTGGATGTCTAACAAGCAGGGATGCGGCGCTAGTCGGATGAGGGCTAGCACCACCTCGACGTAACCTGTTATACAAGCCAAGTGCAGCTGCCTGAAAACCCAAGCGATTACTCTGGATAATTGGAGCTGGACCAGTTGCTACTTACGTGTCCCCGTCGTCGTTTTGCTGGTAGTAAACCTCCCAGGGGTTTGTAGTCTTTGCCTTTTGTGGCTGTGTTTTTCCGCTGATGTTCTGCTCTGCTGATTTCTTCCCGGTGGACTTCTCCGAGCCCAGGTTGTTGATGGGCTGGTTCGAATTCTTGAGGCTCAAGTTGCAGAACCATTCCGTAAGCCCTGACTCGACTCCCCTGTCCAGAAGCATGTGGGTATTTTCCTTTTTCGGTTCCTTGTCCTCCTCGATGTCTTCCAGCAGGCCCGAGTCAACGTATTCTCTCTCAGCCTCCTTTGCGTAACTGGCAGCGATCTGCCCGTGGGAGTCGTCGATTTTGTTATCCGGCTTCTGCTCAAAGTCTCCAGGTTCGCCCTCGAAGGACAACTGCGGCCCGGACAAGAAGCCCGAATCAACACCACCCGACTGAAGCTCCACTTCACCCTTTTCGCCCAGAGTGTCGGTTTGTTTTTTCAACAAGTTTTTCTCACCCTTAGCTACGGAAACATCCTTCCTAGTTGCGTTCGGTCCCGATTTCGGATTCCACATTTTTCCGACCAAAAAAAAATCACCGCTTCTAAATTTCGCACTTCTTTTCACTTAATTTATTCTTCTTTTCCTCTATTATTTCACTGCACTGCACTACCACCTTCCTCGTTCGAATTCTCGACCATACTAATCTCCCGCTCTGTCGTGTAAGTGGGTAAGGTAGGGTGTTTTGTTTCGCCTTTTCCCTTCCACGCGCTGATCGCTGTGGAGGGGTTTTTGGTATGGCAATGATGTCACCACTTTGATGAAATGCAACCGCTTCAAACCGATTATTTTCTGCGGTCTTCACGAAAAAACCCACTTTTGATTACAATCATCAAGGTATTGTTTTTATCCAAAAACTTACAATTAATCAGATGTTAGAAAGTTGGGAATTCTACAAAAAAAAAAAAAAAAAAAACGGTATCACAAAATTTACAATCGAAGTTGCGGATTTCCCCAAAAAGAAGAAGCTAACACCAAAATGTCATATGCCCATCGCTGACATAACCTAAACCCCTTCGCGTAAGATTTTTCGTGATTTTGGGGTTGAAAACGGGTAGAAAATGTTAAACTCTTGCAGATTAACACAGTTAGTAGCCGCGTTTAGGAAATTTAGCACAAATCCTGCTCCCGTTCAGAGTGTTTTCAAAACCCCACGGCAAGTATGGATAGAAAATTTCAACACTCCAGAGGAGAAAAAACTCGGCCTTCTGGAATTGCATCCAGAAATTTTTGGAGCACAGCCTCGTATAGACGTGATCTACGACAACGTCGAATGGCAAAACAAATACCGCTATGTCAGTTTTGCAACAACAAAAACGAGGGCTGAAGTTAGAGGAGGCGGAAGGAAGCCCTGGCCCCAAAAAGGTCTTGGAAGAGCCCGGCACGGTTCAATTAGATCTCCTCTTTTCAAGGGCGGTGGTGTAGCCCATGGACCACGCTCGCCTAAAAGCCACTTCTTTATGCTGCCCTTCTACACCAGAGTGCTCGGGCTCACATCAACCCTTTCTGTTAAGCTGGCTCAAGACGATTTGCACATCGTGGATGCGTTGAACGCACCAACGGGAGACTCCAACTTCATCAAAGACCTCATTAAGGAGCGGGGATGGGGCCCATCAGTGCTAATAATTGACGTGTATGTTATGCACCCGCTTTGCTTAGCAAGAAAATCAAATTCCTTTTTTACAGGGACGATATTTTTCCCGAGAATGTGTGTCTAGCTACCGAGGCGATCAGCTACGTGAACCTCATGCCCGTCTACGGATTAAACGTCTACTCAATGCTGAAACACGACACCCTAGTCCTCACAGAGCAGGCTGCGAAGGCTATAGAAGAAAAACTGTTGTATCAATTAAACAGATCGGACGCATATTCCGCAGGGTTAAAATTCAAACTAAATCAAGTGTGAATGAAGCAGATTTATTAAAACTAGTGCTAAGCTCCCAATAGCTTTTGTCTAATATCCCAACGTAGTTCCGTTCGGTCGTTCTCTCCCGGCAAATTGTCTTTGAACCTCTTCCACTGCTCGCTATAAAATTGATAAAGTTGCACGGGATCGCAGGTTTTACTTCCTGTGCTAGAACCCGCCGCTGACCTTGGCCGTATCCCTGGAAGGGAGTGAAATTAAATATTTTAACAATTACTTTCGGCTCGCAACTTACACATTTTTGATTTCTTCTCGGTTAGATTTATGGGCATTTTAGTATTTTCCTTTTTGCTCTCCTTTGTCGACGGTGCAGTCTCCTCTTTGGAGACCGCCTTTTTGGTAGATTTGTTCGAAGTCGATTTTTTAGGAGTGACCTTCCCAGAGTCCTTCATTCTGGAACATCGATTTTCGACCGACTTACTGGCTTTCGTCTTCGCCCTGTAGCTGATTGTTGATGCTTTGTGAAGCGTTTCGAACCTCTTGTCCACCGCATCTTCATTAGATTGCTTCAGGACCCCCAGGCGCTCCTCGTACTTGATCAATTTCCTCAGATCTGGAAATAAGCAGACCGTTAGTACTTAAAACAAGAAAGCCCGGGAAATACCTTGCAAAAATTCCTTTAGCTGCTCAGCCGTTATTTTGCGGTAACCCATTTCATTTAAGTGCATTAACACTTCCCGCGCGTCCAAAGAAAGAGGCATTTTGTCGCTAATTTCCGTCCTTTCTGGCCAGTGTCCACCGTCCTTGCAACTGCAAGCGGAATGACATTTCTTAAATTCGGTTACATTCCCATTCGAGTTCGCCACAGTGGATTACATTTTGACCTATTTGAAGTTAGCAGCAATTTGATAATTTGATAAATTCGAGCGCGGAATTTAAAAGTAAATTATCTAACATAATTGTATAAACATAAGCTGGTAGTCTAAAAAACATTGTTTATTTAAATGTCCGGGCGATGTAATTTAAATTTTACCTTTTTCACACTTAAGCTTATTCTGTAATTTGCTTAGGTCTATTGTTTTATGAAGAATAAAATTGCCCCTTTAATGCCTTTGTTATCCTTTTTGAAATTGAATTGTTGAGGTTCAAAAAATGAAATTTTTTTGCTTAACCAGTTTGGTTGGTTGGTTGTTTACTACAGTTTACTATCCGAAAAATGTTATAGATATAGTTATATAACTGAATAGCACCTGCGTTCGTTTTTCTCGAAACCATGTTTTCAAAACTTGTGTTCAAGACTTCTCACAATTTTCAATCGATTAACTTTTTAAATCCAAATTGCATTGTCCATAGAAGTAAGTAGTAATTTATATATTTCTCTCTTTCGACTATATTGGAATATGCCAGTGTTATGTGGTGCTTTACATCTACAACTTAGATTAATAGAATAGAAGCAGTGCAAAGGAATTTGACTAGATTCTTATATTTCAAATGCAATATTTTGAGAAATATTATGCTACAAATCGCGTCGTCTTTTATATGGTCATTATCAACTCTTGAGGAGTTCAAGGATTTATTGTGCAATGATATATGTAATATGCCCAGAGTTTGCTTACTTTATAGATCTATGCACCTGAAAGACCACTTTGTTAGAGAGGGCTGCTGCTGGCTCCTTATCATAGAACCAACTACGGTTCTCTAGAGATTACTACCAAATGTTTTTCCAAATTTAAATATTTTAATGCTTTCGTTGAATTCTCTTTAAGTAGATCTATTTTCAAATCTAAAATCTTATATGTACCTTGAAAATATTTCAATTATCTAATTAACTTTATTTCAGTATCGTATCAACTTTATATTGTTGAATTTCTGTTATGCTTACATTCTAGTCTGTAGGATTATTTCTAATCTGTACACTGAACAAGTGAATAATTTACTACAACATTTTTACCCAAAAATGGGAAATGTGTAAAAATGCGCTATTTTTTCTGGATCGATAGTTTGCTAAAATCCTACTTAGTGATGTAGGTGTATAATAAAGCCTTTATATAAATGTTTCAGTGGAGTTATTTATTTGTCCATACAAAACTGTAAAAAAAACGTTTTATACGCCAACAACTCGAAATTCCTAAAGTCATGGGCTAGAACTATATGTGTAACTATTTTCTACCATACTGATGATGGGTTAAAGGTGAAATTTGTACAGCAGTTCTTGGATTTTTAATTATGTTTAATGTTATGCTTACAGAAAGAACTAAATCTAATTTTTAACTCCAACCGTTTTCAAGTGTCCAGCTGCGATATTTTGCCGCCAGATGGTCAACAGTCGGAGGGTTCCAAATTCCGGGGGACAAAAGAATTTTCACATTTTCACCTGTCGCGCCACCGATTCGAGTATCGATAATCGATGCTTTGGACGAAGGCCTCCCACCCCTAGAAGTTTGGCATTTTCCCATTTTCACGTCTGCCTCCGTTGTGTTGTGTTTACGTCGAGCGCATTGTTTCCCTCAATTCACCCCGGCCATGTACAAACTGACAGTATTATTAGTTATATTAGCGACTTGTAAGTGCATCGGCCCCTAAATCCTCAGAGTTCACGACCTTCTCGCCCAACAGGCGCCCAGCATGAGTGCGGAGTCTCGGGCCGCGGCGGCGGCGGCACCAGCAACCTCCGGTCCGGCGGCGGCACCAGCAACCTCCGGTCCAGCGGCGTCTCCAGCTCGATGTTCGTGGGCAAGCGGAACAGCTACTTGGTGGGGGCGGCGGCGGGCAGCAGCATAACAACGGAAAAGGCGTACAACCCGAAGGACCTCTCGCAGCACGGCCTCTCCGCCTGGGGCCTGATTTTAATTATCATCGCGGTGATCGTGCTCGCGTTCTCCGCGTACTACGGCATCATCTGCTACCCGTTCCTCTGCAAGACGGAGCAGAACTACCAGTTCATGGATGTCTCCTCCACCATCACTGGGGCCACCTCGCGCTCCATCCAGTCGATGGACAACTTTCAGATAGACCCGCGGGACCAGAAACACTAGTGCGCCCGGGGGCTTCATCTTCATTCCATCACAGTGAGATTTTAACGAAATTCTTAAGACTGAGAATCATCGAATTCGTCCGGCAACTCATTTTTAACATTTTATCGACTAAATTGTGATTGCGCAAATTCCACATTTTTTTTAAATAAAACTTTTGTACGAGACGGACGTCATCTTAGCAAGTTTTCAACATTTTCCTTTCTTATTTTCATGCAGTGAACAGCAAGGGGGATATTATCTTTAAAATTGGAAAGTCCAATGTTAGTTGACGGGGCTCAGTCACAAATTTTCATTCAACTGGAGACTGCAAACAAATTTTTTCAATCATGTTAAATAAAATTAAATTTTGTCCAAATTGTGAATCCACCCTTATACCAGCGACACACCAACCGAAATTTAGAATTTCGAGCGTATTCAATTTCGCAATATTATTGTATTGCTTTGAAATTAAAGTCAAATTTTTGTCAAAATCCCTTTTTAACAGAATATTCGCTTGAAACTTTTTTTTAGAAATTCAGAGGTAATATGATATATTTCTGAAATTGAGAACACTCGAAATTCTCAATTTCGATTGGAGTGTCGCTGGTATTACTACCAATTTTGATAAAGCTTTGCATACTCTCCCTACATAACCGTTTTTTCGGAGATGCGCTCATTTAAGTCCTTATGTAAAGACCATCGCAGGACATCGAACGGATGCTCATTCAAAAGAGAGATAATAAAAGTACCTTTCCAACTATACCAAGAATCCGTTTCCAAATATACATACATAGGAGATGTGGGGATTCAAAATCGGAACTTATCGAAGTTGTTAAAAATTGGGAGTTAGAATTTTTCTATCGAATTATTCTAAATACTGTTACAACATTTTCCTTCATTGTAATTAACGCTTGAAATTTTAATTAATGGACATAGGGACCGGCGCGGCGTTCGATCCGCACCATCGTGGCGTCTGTGGCAAGAGCGCTGAATCGAAACATCGCACAGAGGAGTATAATCCATTAAAAACCGATCAAAAGTCGAAAACACGAAATTTGTTAAAATCTATTAAAAATCATGCACAGTTAATGTTATCTAACGAATACATCACTAAACGGTCATTTCAGCAATGCCCCTCCCCTCCTTCAACCGTGACAGCGATCGAAACCCAGCAATTGTGTGAATTGCTATTCTATGTTCTTGGCGCTCCTAATAAACGTGAATCTTTTATTCTCGTTTTTTGAGTTTGTGTGTGGTGCAATTTGATAGCAACCCATATGAATATTGAAGAGGAAGGTAAGTACTTAAATTAAGGATATTAAGTTTTGGTATTGTACTTAACAAAATGTGATTTTTGCATCGTAGACGTTTTACATTAAAATTTTAACTTTGGTTTTGGTAAACATTAAATACAAAGGTGTTTTTGTATATGAGTTAAGCCGAGTTAACTTATAATTTTTTGCGTAATGTAAAGCTTAGTTGTTCTAGATAATACTATCGAAGGGAAATGTGCCGCATGTACCCGCCATTTCTCACTTTTTTATTACAGACTCGGAACCAAAAATAAAGTAAATCTTTCTCCGGTAAGACATTGGAACTCTTGCTATCGGAGATTTTAGCAAAGATTAACGATGAAGACGAAGATGGATCTAGTGATGGCAGTTCCGATTAGTATTCTCCATAATTTTTATAGAAAAATAATAATTAATAATTTCGATTTTTTTTTTTTGAAAACAATTTTTTAAATTCAAATAAATAATTACAACCCTAATCTGCTTTTTATTACATATTTAATCGAGAAAAACCACAAAATAATTTTGATCAACTTTCGAGGTCAAATACTCCACTGTGCGTCGACCATTTTTGGGTTCTCGTCTACCTTGGCGGACGAGCATTTTATCCTCAACACTTGTCCCTATATCGGGATTACAGCAATCGTGTAATTTTATCAGCCAACTGCTCGACGGGCAAAATTGTAACAATACATACTTTGAAGAAAGAAAGTTAAGAAAGTTGAAGTCAAACGTAACTGTAATGAATTTTTTACAATTTTAGTATTATAATTTTTTTAAGAGACTAGCCGAGTGACCGATACATATTTATAAATTTCCATATTTCTAATTTCAAAAATGAATTTCCATACAATATTTCAATATTATTCTGTGTTTTGGAATCTCTTGGAAGATATACATGGCCGTGATTTCTTCACAACAAAGAAATGTCTTTCAATTTTATTAGTATTAACATTTTTTCTTTCAACTCTGACTACTCTTTTCGTATTCGTACATGAACATACTTCAGGAGAAATTAATAGCTTTCATATGGAGGATGAAATGCTATTAAAGGGTTCTTTGTTGGAGCAGGCCTCACACTGAATTTTCCACAAGGCGCTGGCTAGAAATGCATAATATTAGTTGTCTATGGCCAGCACAGAGTCCCGATCTAAACGTCATCAAAAATGTCTGGAAAGTTCTTAAAGACCGAATGACAAAGAAAAAGCCAAGTCTCTTCAGCAATTTCAAGATGTACAAATTGACGGAATGGAAAGGACTCTAACTTTTGCCAAACATTTAATACAGTTTAGTTTATGCACAACGAATAACTAGTGTGATAAGCGTCAAAGGATAATAAATATAGGTATGTATGTACTATAAACTTTTTTATTGAGATGACATGGTCCTATAATGTTTCACGGCACCTGTTGAAGTAAATTTATTTTATTTTTCTTAATTGTTAAAAACGAATACAGTTATGTAAAATATGAAAAAGGACACTGAGGTATATTTTAGCCCTACATTGATATCCTCCTCTGACCAAGATAAAAAAGGCATGCTTCGGAAAACTAAAGTCCTTGAAGAACTAGAGTGGTTCTAAAAATTTTAGTTAGGTTTCGCGGAGAAGTCACGGTTGGTGGTTTTTATCAAATATAAAAAAAATTATGTACGAGTACAAGAACTCACCAAAATAAAAAATTAAACCATTAATTCTTTAACAAAACTTTATTAAGTAAGTATACATATATGTATGTACTTACATGTAATTATAAAATTACAACTAACAATTTCTTTGTACGGTTGACCTAAGCCCTCGAGCTAATATTTAAACTTCAAATATTTTTTTAAAGATGGATGGCACATGTTTTTTAGGATTGAATGCTGTATGTTTTCAAGTTAAGGTTAATAAAATTAAGCGACAGCGGGGGGATTGTGCATAATTTTCGCTCTACTAGCTCACAAATGGGCTTTCAAATTAAAACGAATTGCGCGCATAATAGAGGTAGAAACAATTTATCAAATAATCGATTAATTTGATTTAATTAATCGAAAAATCATATATTTTCCCTTCCAATTAATCGGTGATATTTCAACTATTGTGGGAAATATCAAACGAATGCCTTCAATATTTTGTTTGCATTAATATGAAAAACCAAAAAACGCCATTCTCAATTTTGTTGATTCTCGGCATTTGAAAAACTTTAGGTTTCAGAAAGTATTCGCATTGATCCTCATAAATTCAAATTTCAGATTGTACAATGTAATAATAGAAAATGTTTAATGGTAAAAATTCTTTAATTCATCATAGTTAATTAATTTTACAAACGAATCTCCATTTGTTATTACAGCGTTGTAGATTGTGTAATTAAGGGGTTGCCGTAGAAAACTACTATAAAAATTTAGTTGTATAATGACAAACCGTGAATAATACTACTAATTGTGTACGGGGTCTTAAGATGTGTATTGATATGGTTAGGAAAACGATATGACCTTCACTTTCTACTGCAGTTAGACGATTTTTCAGTTTCTGTTTTAAAGTGATATTGATGAATATTCTACTATTTTATATATGTATAATCACGCAAATTTTCAACTATTCAATAGGAACAAATTAGAAATCTATAATTGGTAAATATCATTACCGCTCAAATGATAGAAAAATAAGTGCAGCAGCTCAGGTGAGTTTCATATTCAAGAAAAAAAGTTTATTTTCTGCATCGGGCCATTTCTAGGTTTCTTGTTTTTATAAAAATTTGTCTTTCATACTTTATCTCAGTTTGGACTTAACTAATTTTAGATTAGTACAGAATTCACCAAATAATTTCCCCATTTACTAAATTTAAAATTGCTGTACTTTGATCCTTATTCACGCTTTTTTATCTATTTTTCCTATTCTACTGCGGTATTTTCATAATGTATTATTAATGAGAAATCACGAATTTTGTGAGAACATCGACCAAGGCCCAAAGTTGCGACAAAAAGATCAATGGAAGCGTCTGGTTAACGAAGCCAAAAATTCATCCTGGCTTATAAAACTAAAGCGTCTAGTTAAGTAAATTTTATTTTTACGAAATTGTAAATTTACGAAAAGAAAAAAGGTTAATAGCTTAATGTTAGCACAGTCTTAGAGCTCGTCCTTCTCGTCTAGATCAATGTCAGAGAGATCGATGTCTTCCACCTCGGGCAGTTCACCGTCTTTGCCGTCCCAAGCAGCAACGTCTTGAATTTTTGGCAGTTTAGCTCCATTCACGGGAAGAGTTTGTCCGCGGCCGAACGATATGTCGCGCAAGAATTCGTTGATGCCGTCGCTTGAGAAGGAGCCCCTTAGCGCTGAATATTTCATTTTTTTGTAATTCGCAACAGCCATTGCAGGGTACCCGAAGCCACCGATTCCCACGGATTCCTCCAAGCTTGGCTGAGCCACTGCTTCAGCCCAGACCCAGCCCCAACCCTTTTTCTTGTACTTTTCGCCCATTTCCCGGAGCACGTTCAGGTACTGGTTTCTGCATTTCGAGTCGCAGTCGAGGATGTGGGGGAGGATCGAAATTACACAGAGGGTTTTGTCCTCGCAGTGCTGCTTGAACACAGATTCTTTGGTCACTTCCACGAGCTCTGGCGGTGGGATGCTTTCAGAGTGCCTTTCCAGAGCCCAGGTGACGATGTCCGAAGAGGAGCGTCCTCCGTCATAGTCAACAGCGTCTCTGCGATTTTTCTTTCCTCCTGGGAAGAATTTGATTGTGGGGTACCCGCGTACGTCGTACTCCTGAGCCTTGGCCTGGTGCACGGTGGCGTCGAGGGCGCCAAGCTTAACTTTTCCTTTCAGCTCGGACGCTGCCTTGGCCCAGTGGGGCGCCAGATTCTTGCAGTGGCCGCACCAAGGGGCAAAGAATTCAACCAGCCACACATCTTCGCTTTCAAGCACCAGCTTATCAAAGTTTGATTCTGTCAGCTCCACGACTTCACCTGATCCTGAGCTCCCGGAACTGCTGGAATCTTTAGCACCGATAGCACTTTTAACCTGTAAAAAAAATACCATATTCATAAGTTCCTTTCATTATCTTAAATCCCTCAGTCCTGAAAAACTAGTGACGCAAACGCAAATTATTTTGAGAATTTTATAAGACCAAGTTTATGATTAGTTAAATATATTGTATGCAATCCATTCCCACTGAGGTTTAGAAGTTGTAAGGGTTCGCAAATGACAAAATAACGACAAATCTCATGTTTTTAAGCTAAAAGCGAATTAAAGAGATGAAATGATGATCACTAGCCTTTTTCAAGGCTTAGGCTAGTGGCCGTTTCAAGCCTGGAAAGGGTAGAAAATATCGTGGGCTTTCTAAAATTCATGCTTACGAACATTCACAGGTTGAAGAAGAATCTTGAAATATGTGAAGTTAAAAATAGTCTGAAATTAATTCCTAAAAAAACCTGACATTTTGATTGGGTTGTATTCGACCTAAACTTTTGAGTATCGCAAAAATACAGAAGTTTGACGAAAGTGAAAAAAATTAAATGGACCAACAAATTGTTCTACCTTGAAAATGTCTTTGAGGGGATATTAAAGAAATTCAAAAGTTGGAATCTTACCGGGTACCCTACATTAGGCATTTCAAAAGGAGCATAGTTTGTCCCAACATATTTAAAAAAAAAAATGTTTCTAAATTTTGTAAATTTTAAGGAACACTGTATTTTTAAATGTTTATCTTGGTATTTCGTAATGCTTTTAACGAAAAAGTCACCAAAATGTAACTTATCTGATACCTACTTTTTATTTTATGAAGTTTTCCTGCATAAGCTATTATTCAAAAGAAAATATTTCAGTTCAGGTCAATGATTAATTCTCTCGAATCAAATATTGTAAAATTGCGAATTTATTTTAGGATTTGCTAATTTTTTAAGTATCCTCCAACCGTTTGTAAATCCCCTAGTACTTTACAGGCGGTTATACCTACAGAAATTATATTCGGTTTTATACATTTATTTTGAATTCATATTTTGCGGCATTACTTTGCAATTTGGAATAATTTAGAACTCACTCAGGTTGATATCGTAATCAGGTAAGGTGAATTCATCTTGTATTTCTAACTCTATTTTTTAAAGCATACTGTATAATTCTCGAAATATTTTTACTATCTTATAACTATGACATATAAAGATTGCTACAAGCGCTCTAGCCATGATAGAGTTTCTGTCCCATCCATTTTAAAATTATTTCTAAACCATTTCCTAAATTATTTTATTTTTTATCTATTTCTCTGTGAGAGGTCAAAGAAAAGCGGCTAAAACCCTAAATTTTTAATCAAATTTATGTTTGAGGTTTAGAACTTTTATCCTTAATATAATATAGTATATATGAGTAAGAAATTCGCATAGGAAATCCCTTGATATTTACATTCTACAGTCCTGTATATAAGTTTAAAGCCACCTTGGTTTTTGTACTACCCGGTGAATTTAATCCTGATTGTTGAAAATTTTGGGTATTCAAATGACTAGTGACTAGGGGGTCAACTTATTATACCTAGGTACATAGGGTTCCATATAATTGGAAGAGAAAGTAATTCAGTTCCTTAAGAAATTAAAAAGCTAAGTTCAAATTACACAACAAAGAGGAGTACAAAAGTTTAATGCCACTGTACTGGAACTATGTTAAGAGTATATGATCGTATTTATCTAGGGTTCGTGATTTTGAAACTCGCGAATAAAAAGTAGCTTATATGTTGTTAGAATATATAATACTTTCAAAGCCATATCAAAATCTGCCCACGGGTTCTGAAGTTTATCGCAATTACACGAAGATTGTCAGTTAGCTACACACAAAAATCGTACTTTTAGCAATAGAGATAACAGGGTCATATTTTTGAATCTGTTCGAATCGAATTGAAACGAGCCTACAAAACTTTTTCTTTTGATAAAAATTCCATAAAGTTTCAAAACTCTCACAAATTCATTTCAGTCACCTTTGTTTTTAATTAGTTTTTCCATACATTGACGTAAAAAGGGTAACTGAAATGAATTTATTAAAAAATTTAGGAAACTTATCAAGAAATTCCAAGCACCTATCGTATTCTCTTTTCGGTTAATCTCGAACTGATTCCAGAATAGGGCCCAACATATTTTTTGATTAATGATACTGAATATATGCATTATACCGCCTTAAATTAATAATTAATTAAATAAATAATTAAATATGTAGTTTTATATATCAGAAAATACGTAACACAGAAAATAAACTTACCTGTATCTCATAGCCGGCCCACACGACAGATTTTTGCAGACTTTCATGTCGTACAGAGTTTGGTTTGAACAGTAGAGCTGCGAAGAACAAAATCTGTGTCGTGTGAACCGGCTATAATCATTGCTCTCTTATACTTCGAATGCAAACACATTCCATTATCTCAACTTTTACCACAAATAAAAGCAAAAAAGCAAAAGATAATTCGATCATGGCAATAAAGGATACTTTCAAAACATAGTGCTACTAGCAGTTAATAGAAAACAACAGCCACCAAATTTTAATAAATCTATATATCTTTGGGTTGCATACTAATAATTCGGACCTCTGTGGACCGAAGCAAATACCTGTTTTGTAATTTGCTGGAGCACCTCGTTGACGATTCCTTCCGCGGTTCTTTTCCCATTGTAGTCGATCGGTGCTCGCTTATTCGGGCCAAATATTTTAATTGTGGGGTATCCCTGGACGTTGTACAGAGCTGCGAGCTCCTTGTACTCTTCGGCATCCACAGCCCCGACCTTCACGATCCCCCGAAGGCCCTTGGCGGCGAGCGAGTAGTCGGAAACTAAATTTCTGCTGTGGGAGCACCAAGAGGCGTAGAACTCCACCACCCAAATAGAGTCGCTCTGGAGGACTTCCTTATCGAAATTTTTGGACGTCAGCTCGATCACGTCCCCTGATGAGGGATACAATGCGGCCGATTGCTGGAGAAGCACCGCCACGGAAACTAGGAGGCCTGCACAGAAAACATTGAACAAAAGGGCGCTTCTTTGGCTTCGCGGCTACTCACCTTGGAGAACTCGCATTTTTATATAAACCCTTTTCACTCGGAATGTTTACTTTTCACTAATGCTACTGCAAAAAATAAACTGACTACGTGTTCCGGAAACCGCCCAATAAATATATTTAAATAGAGCCGCACCACCTAACCAACTAAAAATCGCCGAATGTCAAGCTCGCAGCGGTTTTAATACAATACACCCACGGCACACTTCTTCGTGTTTAATTTTGATTGGCAAAAAGAAATCACAATCCGATTAAGGCGCCATCTGTGCGAAATTAGGGGGAATTATTCATGTTATTTGTATCAAATTCCGCAAGGATTCAGCCGTTTTTGGTTTTAAAAAATTAACGGATTTACGTTAAAACTTCTCGTTAAATCGTTTAAAATTTTCAAACGCAATGTTATTTGTTTTTAATTTGCTTTGAGTAAAATGCGTTTAAAGTTAATGGGAATTGATTTTCATTAAAATTTAATGAAAGAAAACATGTTTATGATTAAATGGCCCGTTTTTTAATCGTCAACTAAAATATTTATCGGAATTGGTTTTTTTTCCCAGATTTTAAAATTTTTTTATTGAAGCCATTTTAATATTTTTGAATAAAATTTATAAAATCATGAGTAATATCCACTGTGAATACGAAAATTTTCATTATTTAAATACTATTGCAGTTGACTACATATCCACAATCCCATTAGTAATAATTTTCATAGTTACGAATTCAATCCTTTATGTCTACTTGAATCGTTTAGTTTCAGAGACTATTGTTTTGTACTCAGCTCTGAAGATGGCTTGAAGATGGTAAGCCGAAATGCGTATAATATTAAAAATATAGTTCAGACTTTGAAACTTTTAAACTATATTTAAACATTTTTTAATCCACATTACATAGTAGTTTATGAATCTTGCAAGGTTGGGAGAAGTGGATTCAAGAAAAATGAGATTGAAAGGGTTCAAATGCACATACAATGGAAAATCTCCTGTTGTTCTGGACAGACGTCAAAAAAAAAAAAAATTATAAATATGTAGCATCAATTTACCCTTTTTCCAGAAACCTCCACAATTTATTTGTAGCTTATCCTATGGAATAAAATTATAAATTGAGCTTTCAAGGTTCTGAATTTGGTTTAAAATTACGAAGGAAATTTCTGTTACTTTAGGCAGGATAATCCTTACGATTCAACAAAAAGATTAAGAGCTCTTAATCTCATAATTAGTTAAATAAATCACTTGTATTAAGAATGAAGAGTTCTAAAGAAGTATCCACAAATAATATCAATGTATTTCTTGCATTTTTAAAATTTTGAGTCAGAATATTAATACCTTAAAGCGATTTTGGATGGTATAATTTTAAACTTTTTTTCAAAATTGGAGGAGTATTTAATATTTTATACTACACACAGCAAAGGGTTTCAACTATTTTTAAAGAGATCTTTATTCCATAAAGCTTTTTTACTAAAATTTTAGATCGAATATCTGTGACTGAGTAATGTAACTTTTTTATTAAAAAATCGTTATCTATCTTATATATTAATACGTGAAGGGAAAACTTTGTACCCCTTTTTAAGAATATTGGACGGACGGAGGAGTGTGAGATTTGGCATAGTTAAAGTTTGTATAGAGAAGAAGTGCAGAAAGTTAAAATTTATATATAATATGTGTTACAAATACATTAAATTAAATTAATAGCCCTATTCTGGCAATCGTCAGTGACCAGTCATAAGTCACAAGCGAGTCACAAGGGTGTGGTGAATTATAATTTGTGACTTTTTGGTATTCTGAGTGATAGGTCACAGTTTTGGCAGGTCAAAAAAATGTTCAAAACTGTGATGGTCCCTTGAGCAGGTCACAAGGAAATTGTAAAATAAAAAGTACGAGAAAATGTTTAAACAAAACTAGGAATTGGGACTCAACGACATAAAAACAGAGAATTACTATAATAGCGACTTTTATTTTTATATAATATATTATTTTATACAATAAACCACATGTTAGCCGTCCAATTTTCTGATGAAAGGTAGTTTTTTTATGCAATCCGAACGCCAAGTTGCTTCGTCCAGATCTTCTCCAAGAGGCTTGCCGACTAGTAGAAGATACTCTAAGGTAGTAACTTCCTGAAGGCGGGCCAATTCCGTCCAGTCCTTAAGAAGGTTGTTGCTCATGTAGAGAACATTTTAGAGCGCTCAGACCTTTCAGCTTTTCTATCAAATTGTAGCTGACCCAGAGCTCTTCAAGGATGTCCGCGACGACTTCGTGGAAAAGTTTTTGATCTCTAAAATATTAAAAATCCCTCATTAATTAATATAAACAGCAAATGCACAATTGTTACTCTTACCAAATTCAGATTCCATTACTTTGCGACCATTTATTTTTAATGCAACTATTAAAATGTCACTGAGGTGAATTTATTGTGCTTTTTCTTGTCATGACTTCCTCAGAATACCTTATAGCTGTTCAGTCACAGTGAAAGTCACACTTCAAACATCACAGTCGAAAATCATAAGAACTTGTGACTTGTGACCGGTCACAACGCCAGAATAGGGCTATAAATATATAAATTCATTATTTACGTGTATACTGTCTATGTCGAACGCATAGTAGTCTGTGGTCAAACTGTCGTAATTTTATTATTGAAAGTGCCAATTTCAAACACATAGTAGGCTGTGTACAGTCGTATTTTTCGTAGTAACCCCGGTAGGTCGAATTTCGACCACAGGGCGACCACTAGTAAAAATAAAAACATAAACGTTTTCAGAATTTTAAGATATTAATATTATTTAACCTGGAAGTAAAAAATTGTTTTATTAATTTATAAATCATCTTGCTTCATAATTTTAAAAGAGAAATTCATTTTGAAATTGCAAAAAAGTGCAGTGTGCAGCGGATTGTCATTAGTCACGGCAATTAGCTTGATTTGTATTTTACTTTGGTTTGTTGTAGAGAATTGTAAAATAAATAAACTTTTTTTAAATTTTTTCTGACTTCTGACTTAAAGTAAAATAATATTTTCATAAATTTTGTAATTTTGGATAAAAAAAAAAATATATATATATATATATATATGAAATGAAAAATTTGAAAAAAAACAATATACATATACGCAGTTTTCAAACACCCTATTTGACTTTTTTGACTGTTTTGTGAGGGTGTTCTTCCAAAGTTTAACTAAAATTCAAGTGTGCCTCTGGAAATAGGCACGTTTTTGAATTTGCTATTCAATAATTATACAGCGCTACCAGATTTAAATTTAAAGTTGCAGACCATAAAAAAAGTACATTGTTCTCCTCTTTATACCGGTAAAGCATGAACTAACAATACTCTGAAATATTTTTAGAGAAGGCCAAGGTGAAATCCACATCTTGCATTATTTAAGTAGGTATCATAAATCTATCGTCTGAAGCAGAAATATAATCTAAAATATGCTTTACGCGTCTGCACTAGGTAATGTATTCTTGACGTATGTGAACCTCTTGTGATTTTATAATAAAATATACTACGATTTAGTCAAAAATAAGCTTCAATAATTATTTTTGTATGACCTTAGCTGTCTGATTTAACCTTTTTACGAGTATGTTATCAAAATTGAAAAAAGTAGTATAACCACTTTCTTTTGCGCATTAGTTGAGTCGTCTTGCGCATTTACTTGTAAGTACATTAGTAGTTAAAGGTGGGGCCTGGCTGGCCCAACAAAAGCTAGCTCTATTCATGACGTTTTCGATCTAATACGGGAAAAGTTTATTATTATCGTGACCTGCTGATGAACTTTTCGATCCGATGCAGTTCTTGACTAGCGTTTGCGCGTAGGTACATAGTCACATTTATGGTTTTAAACTCTTATCGGTGATAAGGCAGCGGTCGTACGAGTCTCCCACTCAACGGAAAAAAGCGCGCATGGATCAGTGCCCGCACCCTACAAAAGTCCAAATGCACAGAACTACGTAATGAAGAATATTTTTTTTTTTTGGGCTTTGCCCGCTTAGATAGAGGGGGCCTTTGAATGACCAAAACCAGGGAAATGCTGGCTAGAGTACAAAGACCCCCGAAAGTCAAGAGCTACATAAGCAGCATAGAATGAGACTTGGCCCGCATTTTTGATTACGGCAAGATCAGTGCATTCGGACAGCATTCCTCGGACTATCACTCTCATTCAGATTTACTACGGGACAAGTCTTGACCTGGGTTGCTTCATTAGCGCTAATGCTGCTCTAAGAACTTTGGTGATACGCAGAACGTGACTCTTTCGATTTAAGTGATCGTGAAGGTGTTTTATTGATTTGCTTAAAAGTGAACAGGGAAGTGATATAGTGAGGAGTGTGAATTACTATCAAAATAAGCACTATGATTGACGCACCTCTATACCAAAATGCGAATGATGTCCAACGTCAGGATGCCCAGAAAGTCCTGAAGGAGTTTCGTGATGTGATTCAGTGGCGCCCTGATGGACGGGATTCTTTAGTCGACATCGGTTGTGGTAGCGGTGATGTGACTATGGATTTCATCCTACCAATTATGCCCAAAAGGTTCTCCCAGTTATTAGGAGTGGACATTTCGGAAAAGATGATTCAGTACTCCAACGATCGTTATAAAGCACCCCGAGTGAAATTCGAGGTGATGGACATTGGAGCTGATCTGAAGGAGGGTTTCAAAGCGAGATTCGATCACGTAATGTCCTTCTACTGTTTGCACTGGGTACAAAATCAAAAGTAAGACTTCTGCTATCTTATAAGTGTTTTAAAAGTTTATATCCCAAAAAAATCTTCAGGAAGGCAGTGAGCAATATTTATGACTTGCTTGCAGTCGAGGGAGATTGTTTATTAGTGTTTTTGGCTGAAAACGCAGTATTTGAAGCATACAAGCGACTTTCTCGGAAAAAAGAGTGGGCACCATACATGCAAGATGTTAATGATTATATCAGCCCCTACCAAAATAGCAAAGATCCTGCTGCTGAATTTACTGAACTTCTAAGGGCATCCGGATTTTCTGAGTCCACTGTAGAAATTAGAGAAGAAGTTTTCACTTACGAAGGAACTGAAAACCTTAAGAGTATGGATACACTAACTATGAAACTTATATATCAATTGATTTATTTTAGGAAATGTCAAAGCTGTATCTCCATTTGTACCGAGAATGTCGCCGCCTGAGCAGGACGCTTTTCTGGAGGACTACATACAGGTGATCGACGCTTTGCGCCTTAGGGAGAAAACACCAGAAGGAACTGACTATCGCTACATTAGCCCATATAAACTTATCGTCGCTTATGCGAGAAAATAGAGTCACAATATTATTCAACATATTTTTTAAATTTTATTCCATTACACACTCAGGAATTATGAACATTTTCATTATATGTACTACTTTCATACATACATGTACATATATCAAGTATTTTTATTGTGTGCTATTTTTCCTTTTCCACCGCACAGTGGGTGGATCTTACAGAGATTAAAAATCGATAACCTTTGAATCGTTAACGATATCACTCCAAAATGTTGGTAAACAAATCTTTACATTACAAACTTTCAATTCATGTAAGTATAAGTTAAATTAAAATACAGCGTCAAGATATTGGGTTACAAATCCTAGGATGTTCTTTTTTTGCGAAAAACGACCCCAATCCCAATGATTTCACAACGTTAGCGTCAGTCCAGGGTGAAACCTAAAGCTCGGGTATCAGCACTTTGGAAAATCTCGTAGGTATTTTCAAAATAAAATACTTAGAAGTTTGGATTGTATATCGATATATCGATTTATATAGTGCATCATACCAATACACAGCAAATAGTAAAAATATAAAATAATGTGCAAACAACAAAATTGAGAGAGTATTCTGATTGTAATAAGTTTCAACGTGCGGCAGGTTAGATAGACATTTCTTCTTTCTTCGTATTAAATTGTAATAAACACGATTTACGACTATAAGTTATCTTAAAAGTAGTAGATATTTTTTTTTTTGTGAAAATACAGTTTCATTTTTTACATTTAAAATTGTGTATACGGCTTTATCATGTGATTCCTAGAGATGAGCTAAATAATCTTCTAATTTTTGTTCGAAACATCATCATTAAAAATCAAACTCCGCTAAGATTATGTGATTTTGTGATATATCCAATTAAACATATTACTTATTATTACTATTCTTTGAGAAACGTAATTTTGGCTTTATTTTTCTGTTTTTAAAAGATAATATTCTCAAGATTGCTCATATTCTGGTACAAAATAAGTTGCAAAGAATAAAATCAAAAAGTTATAGGTCATTGGTAGGCTGAAACGACGATTTCTCATTCTTGACAGCATAACGTTATAAACAATTAGCTGAGTTTTAATATTAATAAAAAATAAGGTCTAAATGTTATCTTAATACTAATTGCATGTAGATATTTTTATGGTGAAAGAAAATTCATTTTTTACGTGTCTGGCCTGGCTTTATCTTCTGATTCTCAGACACGTGTAGAATAAATAAAATATTGAAAAAATAATCTGTGGGTTGTTATTTCGCAATCCGCACAGAAATAGAAAATGGTAAATATTCCACAATATTATGATTTTCGTGATCCTTCAATTTGAATACGCTTTCTTGTACTCGTATTTGTGCAAGGATTGAGTATCTCGCTTTGATTTAAAAATATGTTTGAGTTTCAATTTTGAGATCATATTTTCGGTTGAAAAATAATTTGAACTATTTTTGATAAAGCTTGGGGAACCCCAATTTAGGAAGTGAGCTTCCAAGACTATGATCTAGATTCTAGATTCTACATAGATATTGATCCACTGAATGGAAATTGATAAAGAAGTACAGTAGCAATAGAACTATTTTTATAAATGGCTCAAGGTTTCCCACTATTTGACTAATTTCTATGATTTGGTGACCTTTTGACGCTGAATATCTTTTAAATTTAATTTCACATTTTTTCAAATTAAGAAAATGATGGTAGGATGGTAGAACAGGGCTTTCGATTAAAGTTATATTAATGTTCACTCACATCTAGCAGAATCTAATTATGCACAAATGAGTTTTTCCACTGACCTGATACTTGAACAGCATACACTAGGCCAAAATGAATTATGCAGGAATTCTTTTTTTGCATACAATTACAATAAAAAAGAGGCATATTTTTTACATATTTAATATGCTATGTGTTGACTTAGATTTTTTCTGAGAACACATTAATTTTAAGTAGCAAAAATGGGAATAAATTACTCATTACTTGCCAATCTCCTCTCCTACCTTTTCGTGGAATTAAGGAATTAAGAAAAAAATTAAGGAGTACCTTCTTAATTCTGATGATATAACGAATATAATTTAATATTTCATTCCTTGGAATGATTACTAATTAAAAACTAATGAAATTCAATAATTATTAAGGAAGCTCGCGAAGCTCGAATTGATCGTGCTTTGTTCAGGTCATAAAAGAGAATTCTTTGATTTGAACGAAGACGCAAAAAACATAATGAAGGTTTTTTGGCTGATTTGGAGGGCGGAGGTCAATTTTATTTTTTTAACGTACAATCGTGTTGTAAAGCAATAAACATGAAATATTATTCTCTGCAAGTTCAATCTTTTTAGATTATCTGCTTAAAAATTCCGAACCTCTCGAAATTCAAACAGCCTTATCTTGGAAACGAAGGGTTTTTAAGTAAAAATGTTTTTGGGATAAAAGTTGTTGGGTTTAGTTAAAGGAAGGGTCTAGTAGTATCCTTGATTTTGCCTGAGGGTTTATTCGCGTTATCGAATATTTTCATATACTAGTAATATTTCTGTTTAGTTGAAGGAAAAATCATTAGTGCTAGTGATCATTAATGAAGATATTTAAAAATAGGTCTTTTAAAAAGGGATTTTTTTCTAATATTTCGTTTAATTTTAGGTCCTGTTTGAGATCATTATATCTCCAAAGTCTGTGCCAGAGCAAGGGAAAGTATTGATCATTTCAGCTCGGGTTTATGCGCGTTGATTTTGTTTGTCGCATTTAATAACGAGAATATTTGTAATAAAATCAAGGAGTATTTGAAGAAGAAGCAAAGTGTTCCATATCCCAAGATGTTTTGCTCTTTGGCTGCAGTGTGGGTGGGCGGGGGTGCGGAGGTTCCGTTTGTGGGTGGTTTCCTTTTAGCGGCCCCAGATCCCAGTAAAACTGGCTCCCCCTGCACATAAAAGCTCCACAATAAAGTGAATAAAAAGGCGATTCAGTTCTCGCAAGACATAAAAAGCGAAAAATACAGAAAAAGAAACGGGCGAACGTTGGGAAGGCACAAAACATAAAAATCTTATGTACATTTCGTTTTTATGAAAACAACCAACCCAACCCAAGTGGGACTGCGGCTGCAGTTCTGGAAGCGCATGTCACTGGGGAGCGGGCTCCACCGGGTTACAGGCGAACACCCGAAACGTGCCCGTAAAGCTCCCACTCTTTGAAGAAGTGTGGGCCCCATTCGTCCCGGGGATCCGGCGAGGTACATAGCGTCGTAACCAGAGCTTTTTAGTGCTCCGACATTTCGAGTCCAGACCCGGACGGGATTTCCCCAGTTTTTCCGGGGATCCCCTTCTAGCTTGATTCGTATATTCGCAGGGCTACATTTAGTTTCTTCGTTTCTTCGATTCTCCTCGTGTGTGGCATCTCAATTTGATTTCTTTTCGGGGCTGCCGTTCTCTTGATGTGTCGGTGCATGGAGGCTCCTTACATACAGATTGGAAAAGAGACGGCTATAGAAGGAGCTCCTCGGAAAATCGAGAAAAACAATTTTCCATAGAGCCTGGGTAAAATATTGATGGTGGCGTAACCGGTTGTGGCGGTATGTGTATGTTTGTGTGTGTGCGCGCTCTTTTACACAGCCGCACGGGAAAATCCTGATAGGGCGTTGCAATGCCGGAGTCACACCTTAAACCAATCCATTTCCTTTCCGGAAACAATTCGGTGATTCCCCGGATCCAGATCCAGGATGTCATTTATTTGTAAAGTTTAACTGTCCTCTTTGTATACTTATGTGCTGGGCCCGGCCCGTGCGGGTGTGTGCTATAAGTAACAAGTATCCTCCCGCTTCCATAGAATAAAATTTTATTTTCTACATTATATGTACTGCTGGTTATTGGTTTTCGTTTCGTTTCGTTTCGTTTGAAAAAGCAATCATTGCCGAGTCCCAAGACTGTGACAGCCACGCCTTTGTAGCTGAAATTTGCGGGGGCGGGGAGGGGGGGTGGGGGGTAAAGAAGTACGAGAGTAAAAGAAGGTTGGCGCGACTCTACTGCACTCCAAGTTCTATGCTTTTATGCTGCAACGTTATTTAAAGTATGCTCATATTTTTGCATTCTATCTCGGATATCCCGATCGCGTCCGTTCCCGCCCTATACCCTTCTTTTTTTTTTTTCTTTTTTTAAATGCAGATGTTGCTCGAGATCTATTCATTGCAGCGCCTTTTGTATACCGAAGCTTTTCCAACTATAATATTTTAAGGATATTAAACCAAGACATTAATAATAAGCAGGTGTTTCTGCTCGGCACCAGGAGCCGCTGATTGCCCTGCGACTTATGTACAGCCGCGCACATTTCTCCAGCTGCACTAAATACCACCATCCTCCGCCTTTAGGTTTTTATATTTAAAAAAGTGAGCGAAATTTTTGGAAAAAAACATCTTTGAATCTTTCAGGTCTGTGGGGGGCTTTCCATGTACATATTTCAAGTATTCTGAGAAAATTTACCTTTCCATGGAAAATTTTCTAAATTTTAGCGATGGGTAAAAGCAGAGCTTGTTCACTGCAAAAACTTTGCAGGACAGCGGGTTGAACTGCGAAATGGAACCACCCTGCTGGTTAAAATATGGAATATTGTATTTCCTGCTGCATAATACTGGACTTTAATCTGCTGGGAAAGGAAGTCGAAAAATAAATAAACTTGTCGTATTAGTCTTGCGAAATTATTTATTTAAACCGAGCGATGTATAGTCATTTCTACACTGTTTATTCTACATATAGAACAGATTTTGAATTGCCAATACACTTACTATTCACTAGATTAACGTAATTAGAAGGACGAAGGAATTTAATTAAAACTACTTAAGAAAAGATAAAAGGCCGGAGGGTATACGAATAGTTAGCTCGTTCAATCGTTTTCATTGGTGCATCGAGTTCTATGGTAGTGGGACATTGACAGTGCCGGATTAAGCTAAGCTCTCCTATAGGAGCCTCTTGGCTACACTGTCGAAATCATGGAACCTCCTCAGAAATTATCTCCTAATACGTATATTTTTAGGTAGGTACAAAAAAGTATTGATTATATGGATTATGTATTTAGGAATAAATGTTATTTTTTGCATATCACAGGCATAGAAGTGTTCTATTGTTATGTTTATGCAACAGAATAGACGTTGTATAATGTAAGTAGTACAATAAAAAGTAATTAATAGTTAAAAATTTATAACTTTGAATATTCACTCTGTTCTGTTTGTGGTGAATTTACTTAGGACAGATTCTATTTCTTGTGAATTAACTTTGTTTTTGCAACGTGATTCACGAGACTTCTCAACGCTTAAGTCTGTCATAACAGTTTAGAATTCGGATCTCTGTATGAAATTTTCAATGTAAAGTTTTCATTTAGGTATGCATATGTAACTTTAAATTATGATTTAATTTTTATATTCTGAAGACAATTTGAAAAATGTCATTAGATTATTGTGTAACTGTGTAAAAAACATGTTTTGTTATTTTCAAATCTTTATAAATCAATTGCATTATTAAATTTTAAGACGAATTATTTCAAAATTGCAAAACAATTTGCTATGTTTATTGTATCAAGTTATACATAATTCAATTTTCTTACATGGTAGGTACAGACATTTAGTGCCTTTTCGCTAGATGAATTGTTTTAAATGATTCTTCATTAAATCGTAAAGCTTTCGGGAAAAAAACAATTATTTAAATGCGAAAATTCAATCGAAAATGAATTAAGTATTGACCGACGACAATTAAACTAACTTAGGATTTAGTTTTCCTGAGAAGTATATCAGAATTGTATTCATTTTTCTTGTATTTATTTAAACTTGAAAAAGAATTCAAACCTTGAACCAGAAAAATTTTTAATTTTATTTTTGTGAAATAAGAATTGTATTATATAATTTAGGTGAAGGTCCGCGTTCAATGCAAAATTTTCCGCCAAACCTATATCCATATCCATATCTTTGCGAAGGGAAAATAAAATCTTTTTTCACGTACGTTTTGAAGGCAGGTTTAAATATTCTGCAATCCATTTTTTTTTATTCGACTAGTCCATACTCCAAGAAGTTTCAATAATTTGTTTATGGTAAAATAGTTGTAAAATGTAAACAACTGAATTATTGTCAATCAACCGAACAACCATACAAAAACGTCTTGTCTATAATTCATCAGAAATCAAAATACCTCACTAGGAAACTACATATATTTTCTTAGTACTGACTTAAAACGTTTATAACAATTTATTTTTTTTAAATGGCGTATTTTTTAAGTAAAAATTCAATTTTTCGTTAAAAAGCACTTATAGGTAAGTATACTTGTGGGCTATTAAAAAAATATATTAAAATGAAAAATGGTTTCATTCAGTAGTACCTACCATTTATTTTGTGTTTTAAATAACTATGTACCTATTTAGTTCAAATTTGAAAACCATTGGTCAAGCCACTTTGAAAAATATAAATAGTGCTGAGATTTTTTCATAGAATACTTTTTAAATAGTGCTACACTTTCGGAAAATAACATAAAAATTGATCATTTGAAGATTTTCAAATATATGGGTTCCATTAATAATTTCATTATTCCAAAAAATATTTTATTGAATATCCTTATCTTGTTCATTAAGATAAAATATTGAAACTTTATTTTTTTAACGTAGGAAGATTTAAAAAATTTTAAAATTAAAAGGATCAGTTGAAAAGCAAAAAAAAAAAATCGAATAAAGAAAATAGACTCTTCTATTCAATAATATGTAGTAATATCAAAATTTGACAACAAATCGACTTATACCAGCGACACACCAACCGAAATTTAGAATTTCGAGTGTTCTTAATTTCAGAAATATATCATATTACCTCTGAATTTCTTAAAAAGTTTCAGGCACATATTCTATTACAAAGAAATTTTGACATAAATTTGACTCTAATTTCAAAGCAATACAATAATATTGTGAAATTGAGTACGCTCGAAATTCTTAATTTCAGTTGGTGTGTCGCTGGTATTAATTTCATTTTCATTAAAATTTTTTTTAATGATTTTAAAGATTTTTTTACTATTAAATTCATTGATTAAAACATGTACTTAATTGCCGAGACCAAGAAGTCCTGGAAGGGGCACTATTCCTAGGAATAGTAACAAAAAATAATAACAACAACAACAACAACAATAAACCATGTACTTTAGAAATCTTTTGGGTTATTTGATTGATTATTAGAAAAATTTATTACATAATGTTTTAGGTACATATTTACATTCAAAAATTTGTAAATATCATCAAAAATATAATGAAGTTTGTGTTATCAAGAAGTTTGAATGTTTTTAATTCGTTCTAAATTGACTACAACACACCTCTAAATATAAAAGTCTTAAAGCTTTGAATTGTTACATTGCCCATTTGGAGATTAAAACATAGACTCTCGGCCTTCCGTGGGTAGGTTTGTAGCTTTAAGGGTGAAGCCTGCTTGGGTTTAATGTTTTGGGTTGTTTCAATTAAGAACAGCAAAACACATTAACACTATTTTTAAAAAATTTGCAAAATATTTTGATTCTGTTAAAATTGTCTGCCTTACACATACACATGTCCGTGGAGATCCATTAACGAAAATACGGCTTTGATAGTAGACATCATAGAGTACGTTTATACAATAACCAAAGTCGGGACTTTGGCCTAGAAGCTAAAGTCGACCAAAGTCCGAATTTTTTTTATCGTATATACGCGTTAGTCATAAATTTGGCCTAGCCCCAATTGCATTGGGACTAGGCCTGATTTATTTGAATGTGTATGTATGTATGTCGTAAAGTGTCTGTTATATAATGAGGAAGTAGTCTGGAGTAAGTGAAACAAATTTTAATTACTGTGCTAGATAGTAAGATAATTATATATTGCAAATGTCCTTGTTTAATTTGTGCCGTTTATACGAGCACGAGCAGCCGGTTTCTGGTCCTGATTTGGGACTGTCGCATAAATGTAGTCATAGTGTCATACAAATATATTTTGAATTTTATTGTTTTCAACCTTATTTGTATACCTACACCAAAAAATTTGCAAAATTTTTCGTACATTTTCCTAATGAATTGATAAATACTACTTAGGAAATATGTACATATATATGTATATACAACAAACAAAAATTTACTTTTCAACATTAACTACTATTAGGTAGAGGAGAAGGTCCAAATATGAGCACTGGTCCAATTATGGGCTACTCCTAGAATCTCTTCATTTATGCACCCCCATCTAGCATCAACACCGCTACCTATTTCGTCAAGGAGTATTCTAACGTTGGCGTGCCTTGCAGCCATAATTGTTCACGTGTTTTTTTTTTAGAGTGGAAAGAATTGTTCTTTGTTACCATCGTTCAGTGCAAATATTTATCATGTATGTAAATAAATGATTCAGATTCAGAAGACGAAACTACTATTGTGCCACTCGTATATGACGATGATGACAGTGACGTTGACTTTGGAAAACAACCTGACACTGAAGATGCAGAGTGTATATTTTGCAACAGACTTTTTTCTGAAGATACCCAAGGAGAGGTTTGGGTGTTTTCTGTGTTTATTATGGGCACACAGTGAATGTGCAGGTGCAGAAAAAGAAGTCTACGTATGCGATTTTTGTAAATAAATTTTTTAATGATTAAATTTTTCTATAATAATTTAGTTTCTAAAAATTAAAATGAGCTAGCTCATATTTAGACCTTAAGTAATAATTTGTTAATTTTGTAAAGATTTCATTAAATGTGAAAAGTAGAAAAACTGTTTTATTTAATTTAATGTAAATCAAATGAAACCGATAAAAAAGGTTCATTTTACAATATTTTTTGAATAGAATGTAAAAAATAATTTTTGTCTCCAATATTTTCGAGAAAATTAAAGTGGTAGCCCATATTTAGACCTTCTCCTCTACTATTTATTTATTTGATTTTAAATTAATTAAATTATTATAGAATTTTAGAACATATATCCCACACTTTTGGGTTTATAATTAGAAAATGTTACTTTATTTTTAAGGGTATACTACATACAAGAATAAAATATAAAAAAAAATTATCCGCCGCGGATAGAAAGACATCGTGTTCGCATCACCACTTCCGGGAGATGTCTTTCCGCACAATGCGGCCCGAAATCCAATATTGCTGGATTTTACATTTCATTGATGATTTACAATGGCAAGGGAGGCCGTTTTCCATAACCTGGTAATAGGCGCCGCGACGTTCGTGCTGTTATTGATTTATCAAATGATATCGCGGCGAATGCGAACGCGATACCATCGTCATCTTGGATCACCCCTTTGTGACGGATACGTGCTCTAGTTCGTTCAGAAACGCGAAAATCATCTCCGACGGATACGTGGGTCGTGGGTTCCTCGAATCGAACGCCACCCCAGCTGAAGGGGTTTTCTTTTTCTTGTTATTAATCCAGATATGGGGCGCATAGAGCCAGCGCCGGGGCGATCGGGCGGCGCGACGGCGGCGTCGGGCGCACTCGCCGCCCTCAAATGAGCCCCTTTGTGCGCTCAAGGAGCACCAGTGGCACCTTTGCTGCGAGGAGCCGGCCGTGCTCAATGTTCGAAACACATTCGGGGCCCCGGCACCTAACGTACTCGGGGCTCCGTGCGGGGCTCACATGTCGGCGGTGTGTATGACTTTTTATCTAAAATGGATTCGCCCAGATATAAATATGGTTCTTGGGCAATTTATTTTGGGATATGGCCAACTTATCACGGCCTCTTATGGAGTGGATTCGATTCTTAAAAGCGGGGCGTCGTTTTAAAGCGGCGCTTATCTTGGCATTACGACTTTTGCGGTACAGTGCCACGGAAAAAGGAATATGCTGCCATGAATATGCTCCTCGCCCGTTCGCTTTTCAGTCCTATTGTTGATTTATTTTTATGGTGTTTACTGGAAAGGGCTCTTTACCGCTTGCACGGCTCCTTCTTTTGCGCTTCCGAGGGGGTGAGATCCTGTGGGTCTTGAAATATGACGAGAATGCGACACTTCCGATCCACAAAACGTAACCCGAACGACCTCTGGTTTTACCAATTTTTCAATGGATGAACCAGGTGGACATGTGCGCTGTAAAATTAATAATTAAGATAAGACACTTTGGAAGGTGAGCAATGGTCCTTTGGAAAACCTTTTTAGAAAGTGAGGTTTTCATTTTATACTTTATGGTAAAGAACAGAATTTTGAAAAAATTAACTGTTCTGCACTTTAAAGGATCAATAAGTATTTTAGCTTGTTTAATAATACAACAAGAAGATCTAAAATCCTATGGGCCTTTCTTGATCTGAAAAATAGTTAATATTTCTCACGTACAGTGATAAATGATGATAAATTTCAAATCAATGCAAAATCTCCTATTGTTGTGGGTAGACGAAAAGAACGCAGCTACTAAGCTGCTCAACAGATCAATAATGAGGCCATAAATGGACTTTCCATAGAGCCTTGAGAAGAATTGGTGTAGAGCCTAAAGAAAACAGAAGAAGCCTGCTCTTTGCTAAAAATATTTTAGCAAGTAAGAGGTTTGAAGAAACACATCGTAATGAATGAATTCGTATTTTAAATAAATTAGAATATCCTAATGAAGTCTTTGCTTTGGGTTATTTTCTTGAAAACTCTTCGGTCTTGATGTTAACTTTCAGAGATATTTCAAATTCGTCAAATGAAATTTTTGGTTCTGAGAATTATAGAATTGGTTGGTAATAATGCCTGTGGATGCATAAATTAATTCCTATATGTGGATTTATTTTGATTCCGTAGGTTCTCCGTTTCCCTATTTCCTTCGTCAATAAGAAAGTGCCCTTGATAGGTATTATAAAAAGATAATGATGGCTATGGCCCCTACTAAGTGCGGGCCCAAAGCGCACTTATATATTATAAGTTATATTATTTTTATTATTTTAGGAATCAATCTTTGCATAATCCAAAACTAAATCCATAAACCCAGGCCTTAGATGACTTTTTTGGAATAAGTAAATTGCTAGTATTTGTATTAAACGTTGCCTACAATATATGTATCTACGTGGAAGTTTTGATTAATGATTATATAAATGAGATCAGCAACAATAAAAATATTGGATAAATGGACAAGTTTAAATCTTTTAATTTGAATTTTCTTTTTTTATTTACAGATCTAATATAATTATTTACGTATATTTTCATTATATTCGATTTTCTAAAATATTTTCTCCTTTTTGTATTACGTTGATCTCCGAGAAATTATGTTTACTTCTATAAGCAACGCATTTTTTGAGTTTACATGTCTTACTTATTAGATTTCAAACTTTATTTATCAGCTGGACTTTTTCATTTAGAAAGTTTTAGCTGAAATGTTCTTTGAAAGTGTCAACATTTTGTAAACGCTTAAAACTCATTTAGTTCATAAATAATATATATGTACATATGTAGGCCCTATAGTTTGTGTGTTATAATATTTAAAATTTAAAATCTTTTCGAACGAAAAAGTTCTAAAAGAATAAAGTTTCATTATATTAGGTATGCTAATTTATAAGTTACTTATATACTTTTTTGCTAACAATATTTGAAATGGAATAAAAAGACGAAACAGATTATGGACGATGGTCTCCCCTCGCCATTATAAATCATCAATAAAATGCAAAATCTAGCGATATTGCTTTCGGTCGGCATTGTGAGGATGAAATAAAGCCACAGCTTCCGGAAGTGGAGGGCCGAAGCCGATGTCTTTCTTCCTGCGGCTAATTTCAAGAGTTTTTCTGCACCAGCCCCTTGCTTTTCTCCGTCGTGAAAAATTAATCCGGATTTGATTTTTCTATCTCGGCGAGGATCTTCTGTCCATCGCAATTGACGAACGAATATAAATTGAGATGTATATGCCGCCGGTCAGCGCTGAATAACAAATGTCCAGAATCGGCGAGTTGTCCGCTTCAATTTCGTCGCCCCAGCTGCCGTTCCGTCGCCTCCTCGCAGAAATCTTTTCCGCCTGGATAAGATGTGGAAAGGCTCAAGAAAGATTTATAGAAAAACTCGATATGATGGAGTCCTGACAAGTATAAATCGCTTTTCAATACGCACAGCTGGGGGAGAGCTGGAGTCCCCGAGAGTGGGACCGGGAGCCCCATAAAAACAATAATCCCATAAAATTCTGCTTATCTTGGATACGGCAGTACTTAAGGCACTGATTTGCAAGCCCCGGAGTTTTCAGAATTGGAGGGAATATTATTTTTATGCGGCCCACGGGAATTGATTCCGTAAAATGTTTTTTATTAATAAATAAAGCCCGGGTCGGCTGTGTACCAGAGCAAGTCCACCTTGAGTTACGGGCGGCCACCGAAGAGTTTTATATGCGTTTATCACGCGCCGAGTGCAATCGGAGGGGCTCCGAACGTATCCATTTCGGCCAGAGCCTCCCACGGGACCATTTGGAACATTGCCACGATGATTCCCAGTCAGTCTTTTCAGTTATTTACCGCCGAGAGTTATGCAACATGAAGATTTTTTTCTGAATTCGGAAAATGTAAGCTATTTTAAGGCGAAGGCAATGTGCACGCACATTTTTTTATACATACGCATTTACGAACTCATAGGGTTTTATGCGAAAGTAAAATTGAAGGGCTAAAGAGTCGGATATTGGGGTAATTGAAATAATCATACTTTTCAATATTACGATAACATACGAGCAGACATATCTACTTAAGGGGACGCGAGTTGAAATTGATTATTTGTTTTTATGTTTTGGTAGCTTTAAAAGGGAGTTAATTGATTAATTAATAGAATCGTTATCAATTTCGATAAAACCAAATCATGTCTTATTCTTAATGAAAGAACTTATGTATATAAAAAGATATTGAGCGTGTTATAATCAAAATGATTAATATCTTACTTGTACATATGTATATAAAATATTGTGAAGTGAATCATTACACAATTCGACAAATTTAATTTTTTTTGCCCTATAAATGGCACAGTATTTCTATAGGATTTTGTCCGCAGATTACGATTTCGTAAATTAAAATGCTCAATCAGCTCTTGTTTGCGAGAAAAATAGAGTCGAAATATTTAAAAGACCACATTTTGGCCGATCATTGAGAAATAACGGTTCATCGTAAAACTTTTTAACATGGCTTAAATGTAAGCCTGAGTCCTATTTTATGAATATCAAATACGACTTATCTCTATAGCCCTTATTGCACACTTGGCGAACAAGTTTTTCAAGAGTGTGTATGAAAAAATCAGTTTATGAAAAAAAGTAAGACTCACTGATCATTTCGATATTAAGGCTGTGTGCCAAACAAGACTTTTCTTTTCAAAAGTTCGTTCAAAATGTACTAGATTAATTTGCCTGTGCCAAACAAGGAGAGTCTTTTCAAGTGACTTTTGTATCGACGTATAAGCACACTTTGATATTAATTAGCATATTTGATATTAAATCGGGAAATGGACGAAGAAGGTATCGAAGTTTTAATTTTATTTCTTCAAATACTAATAAACTATGTATTTAAAATATCTAAAGGGGAAGAGGGAAAACTAAAAATTGCATGCAAAATAGGATAATCAATATGTGATATGCTCATAGCCTTCTATAAGGAAAAGTACTGATTTGTTATTTGAAAAGTCTACTCGCCAGCATGCTTTTCGTTGAATAATCGACTTTTGAAAAGAAAAGTCTGGTTTGGCACACAGCCTAAACCTTTTTGTATATTTATACATACTAGTGGTCGCCCTGTGGTCGAAATTCGACCTACTGGGGTTACTACACAAATACGAATGTACACAGCCTACTATGTATGTGTTTGAAATTGGCACTATCAATAATAAAATTATTACGACAGTTTGACCACAGACTACTATGCGTTTGACATAGACAGTATGAACGTTAATAATGAATTTATTTTATTTTATTTAATGTATTTGTAACGCATATTATAATAAATTTTAGCTTTCTGCACTTCTTCTTTATATAAAATTTAACCTTACCAAATCTCACACTCCTCCGTCCGTCCAAAAGGAAAAAAAAAAAGGGGTACAAAGTTTTCCCTTCACGTATTAATATATAGATAATAGCTTAAGACTTCAACTATCATTTGAGCAACACGCTTCTCGATCAATCCGTGATTTTGTAATGATTTTTCATAAATGGTCAAAATATCGCATTTAATCCTATTTTTCTCGAAAACTGGAGCTGATTGGGCATTTTCATTTACGAATTGGTAAGATCTACGGAAAAAATCCTATAGAAATTATGTGCCAATTTTTTGACAACAAATTTGGTGTTGACCTGAGTTATATGTGTCTGCGACAAGTCCGCAGTTCTTAAAATACGGCCGCAACAGCCCCAACTCGTGCCTGTAATAGGCCCAAAACGCGCCTGCAATAGGCCCAAAATACGCCCGCAATAAGCCCAAAAGAGGGCCTAAAGAGGGCAGATATAAGATATCTATTGCTTTGATAACATCCGAACTTTAAATTTTTATTTTTATTTTAAACAGACGCATACATAGCAGTTGTCTTTATGATGTTATTTCTCTTAAAAAAGGCTACAGATTCGGGCACATATCGGGCACTTCTTCAATTCTGGGCGTGTTGCGGGCTCGTTTTGGACCTGTGAGTATATTTTTATTCGGAAAATTTTGCATGTGCTTTTAAGTTAGACTTTTACATATATCATATTTGTACCACTCATTCTATATTTTTAATTGTCAGTGCAGCACAATGGTAATATAAGTATTTATTATTATATATTTAACGATATTGAAAATAGCGAAGAAAAATGTTAATGTTAAGTTTGGCAGTTGGTGTGCGCAGTTCTAAGATGCTGAACACAAACTTTAAGTTAGATTATGTAAACTGGGTTTCAAATCTGTAGGATGTTTGTTATATAATTTTGTCCTATGTAATCTCCACTAATACATAGTCTAATAGCTTGTCTATTGGTTCTATGATTTGACTAGTGAATGGTGAATCTTAACTTAAATTCTTTGTCACAAACTTAAGGGTAGTAAATATATTAAAGGCCTGAGTGATATTGAAGAACTTTGATATTTAAATGCATATTTTCATTATTTTAGGACTCCTCAACGAGTTTAAATCTAGAAACATTGATTTGAAATCATAAGTGACAAATTTGTATTCAAATCACTTGTAATTCCTTCCTTTTATCTACAATTATGATAATAAGATTTGTAAAATGTTATTCCTCAACGAACAACGCGTTTACGGTTCTAAAATTATTACTAAACTTATAAACTTTGGAATTGGATTATATTTATAAGAAAAAAAAAATTAGTTTTTGTGGTAATTAGGAAACATTGGAATATTTTCAAATAAAGCGTAGGTAAGTCTAATTTGCAAATGCATCGCGAAATGTGTGTGTTGAAGAATAATATAGCTTATATAAGCTAAACATTTACATGTAGGTACCTACTTATAATCAAAATTCTCGAGAAATACATGACTAGGACCAAGTCACGTTGTTTTATAGAAAATACTAAAATAAATAAGATTATTTCTTGTGCAAAAGGCTTTACAAAATTTATAGTTTTAATTAGAAAGTTTAAATTAAGCTATTAAGAAATTTTCATCAATATTGTCAATGGGCAACTAAACAATTGCCCACCATATGCAATCATTATAAACAACTGAAATTTCCTTCTTCTAAATAGCGTCAATAACCATTAAATTCATGAGCGAAGAAAATTGCAAAGCAATTGTTGGACTATAACGCTTTTAAATTACGCCTGTAATAGTTATGGTTTCCGTGAACAATTCAGTAAAAGAGGATGGCTGCATGAAATATTGATCAAGTGGAGGCGCATCACTTTAGTATTATTATTTTATATTACACAATTTATGTAATAGAACATGAGCTTCATTTGTTGTAAATGCTCATCTTAATTAAATATAACACTCAATTTGTTTTGTTTTGCCACATTAGGTTAACTGAACATAGATAATATTATATTTCGATGGAATATCGACTTCAGGGTTAAATTAAAACGAGTTCTCTTTATCACAGTTTAATATTTTTCGGAGTCTATATAAATATGTATTATTTATATTTATTCTTATAAAGACCACCATTTGGACGTCAAAGATATTTGTTAATAACAATATAAGTATGTGTAATAGTCTTGTAATGTTTTTCGTTTATTAAACTGAAAAATATAAGAGAAAAACAACTGAACATAATAATTCAGCCATTATATACCTATCTAGTCAGTTAGATAAAAGAAAAAAAAAAACATTTTTGAATTTTTACATTTTCTTTTAGCATATCTATATGTCTATGATATTTTATTACAAAAAAATTTTAAATTTTTTACGAAATCACTTTTTCTAAAGCTTCTGAACCTATTTTCATGACAATTGGTACATATCTTCTCCACTCATAACTCCTGTTCGGCTCTACCTATTTAAGCGATCAAGTAAGTAAATTTATTCTGAGCTAATAAATTTTTGATAACAAATTCATTATTTCGATGCTTTCAAGCAAAGATTATAATAAAAATAGTGGCCCTAGATTTGTTATGCTTTCACTTATTCATTTCACAATTTTTTTCGCAAGATTTCTAGGTAACGTTGATTTTTTAAGTATTTTTTAATTTCCAAGAAATTTATATAGCCGAAAGTACTTGATCTAATTTTATATTATTTTATAACTCATACTTTTCTAATGTTTTGACAGAAAGTTCAAATACAAAAGAATGGAAAATGGTTCATTTAAAGTAAGTTCTAATCCAAGAGTTAAAGGAAAACAGACCCTATGTGTAAGTAATAATAAAATAAAAAAGTATTTTCACAAGTTTATTCGCCCTTTTAATTCCTTTTAAAAGTTAAATATTTCAAATGATTCATTAAGATGGAAAATCGCCCTCACCCATTACCTCGGGCTCCAAAAGAAAAGACTCCTTAGAAAAGTGAAGTTTTCCGGGCAGAATGAATTTCAATCGAAAGAAAATCCCTAAAACAAGCCGCGCGCTGCTCCTTTGGACTGGGAAGACAAAAACTAACTCAGTTAGGGTTTCCAACAAGTGGAAACGCGTCCCTGGATTGTTCGGAAGGAAACGTCTTTGGTCGGCCGGAGGAGTCCCTGGGAAATCTGCTAGCAGACAAAGGCGCTCCGCAGAACAAATGTTTCGTTGCTCAACCTTGGGCTTAGCATTCATCGTCCGAGCGACATGGCAAGGAGATAAGTCCCGGCCCGGAAACGACAGGAGGCCGCAGGAGCAGCCCTAATCGGTGGTGGCGGCGAGCCAAGACGGCCCCATTGAGCGCCGCCGCCCCAGAAAAGGGGTGATGAAGTTTTAAAAAGATTAAGTAATTATGTCCCACAAAGGCAGCGCCGCAAAAGGCCGCGGTGACGCGGACGCCTCTAAATAGGAAAATTATTATTCCAATTCTTTTCATATCCTCCTTGGCGCTGGTTTCTTTTGTTGCGAAGAAATTATGGGAAAAACTTTTAATTGGGATCCTTTAAATGGGAAGAACACTTTTCGAGCAGCAGGACCGCCTCATTGTTGGCCATTCAGCCGGATTCAGCTTGCTCGATCGCGCGGGACGGGGGCGGACCGGGCGCAGAAATTCGATACACAAAAGCCCCATTGAAGTTGGGGCTGGGGCCCTTTCAGACTCTCGCCTCCGCACCGTTGGCAACCTGCTTTTCCTGGGCGAAAATTAATTATGAATTTTCTTTTTGAGAAATTTTATTCTCAAGGAAGTGCTCGCTCGGGGCGCGGCGCTGTTTGTGCTATTGTGTGTGCATTACAAGCGCCTTTTTTGCGCCCGAATTGGAAGCGCATTACTTATTTGATTTTAATTAATTTCGCAGCTAAAAGGGTTCGCGGCGTCTTACTGCAGGAAGGAGAGCGCACTGAAATTGATTTCGACCAACAAAAACCCTGACAAGATGGATTGGTTTCATTTTTGCGGCCGCAGCCCGGCGCACTAGCGCTATCCTCCCGGGTGCCGGGACGGGATAGTGGTTCACATGAGCGCCGCCGAGCCCGGGAAGTGTGTCCTGAAGGATCAGTGGCCCCTAAGTTTCGGCGAATTGTTTAAATTTAATTCGTCATTAGCATAATACGCCATCCATCATAGCTGTCAGGAACTGGTGAGTAAATTCGATCAGCCGGAATTTATTCACGTTTTATGCTAACGGCCACGACCATGTCGATTCCGTCCTTCCTCCAGAGCATGTGGAGGGATAAGTTTGCGACAGTTTGTTTTCTAGTGGCGTTTCATGTTTTTGAAATTTTCCACAATTTTTATGGCTACTCGATTTGAAGCAGTTCTAAGAACTCTTCGACCCTCTGGCACACTGCAAAATTTGATCTCTATTGGATAACATTCTAGAAAGAATGTAATACTTTAAGGAAATATGTAGCTACTTTTACTTTAAAAACTTGTAGAATAAAGACATAAAGATTAATTATAATTTTAAACTTGGTTTTGATTGAAGGAAACTAAAAAACCAAATATTGGTAATGTTACTAAATAAAATAATTAATACTTTTTAGGTTTAAGGATTTTTATATGGTATATTTTAACTGAAATAAAAATAAAGTATTTATTTTAGAAAGAACAATTTTTAGAATGTACATAAATTGCTTTTTAATGAACCCTATACTATGAAGTTATGTAGTAGTTATACCTACGGATTGTAAAATATTAAAACCGAATTCTGGATTTCTTTGATATTGTTTATTTCATAATCATAACATAAAAGAAGTAAGAATTCTTGCAAAAATTAGCCCTGATGGAAAGACAAAAAATGAAAATTTAAATTTAAGTCATGTTATGGTTGACACGATTCAAAACTTCTCGCAACAAAAATTAAAACCAAAGCGAAAAATAAAATAAAATTGTGTATTTTATTTGTGTAGGTTTCTATTAAAATAATAGCATTTACCAAGGTAGCGATTATAAAGCAATATTGTACCTACTGAAGGTACCCATACATACAAATTTTGAAATTAATCTATGATATAGAACTTGGGATATTATTATCAACCAATCACTTGTAGAAAGGAGTAGTTTTGAAAAAGTGCGTTTAAAGTTAAAAGTTGTAGAGGATAAAGTAATTCTGCTGTATTGAAATTTTCATAATATCATGAAGATTTTAAAATTGTCTTTTTTCATATTTCTTAGAGTCTACATATAATGAAAGAAAATGGGGACAAGATTCAATATTTTCAAATTTCTAGATTAAATTAGCAAGAAGCTAGTGAAAATGGAAAAGGTCGTCTTACCACATATTGCCTTGCTGACCGAACGAATTGCGCCACCGGGTCTTATTTCGACCAGAAGGAACCGGGAACAAATCTTTTCTTCAAAATTTGATCTGAAATTTTGAAATATTTTCCTTTCGAATTTTTCGAATCTGTGCTATTTTTTAAACGTTTGACCGTTTTTAAAATTTCATGCACTTTTGGAACATACCATGAGTATAAGTACCTACTTATATAATTTTTAACGTATGGGGTATGGATGTGGGATAGCTGTAATTTCACAAACGTGATGCTTAAGTTTGAATAGTCATAACTTTAATTTATTAGATACTTATGTTTCTTGACTAGAAAAAATATTTCATATTTCCCGTGAATTAACAGATTTTGCAACAGATACCCACGCCCGCCATGTTTGTTTGTTTTTTACATTTACTCTCTTTGATAGGATGAAGTATAAGTGTCCGGGCGAAAGTGTACGCATTATTTAAACACAAAAAAAAAGAGAAAAAAAATTGAAAATATCTAAAAGCAAGGAATGTTTGTAATAAGTTTAAGAAACAATTTAAAGTAACTAATAAAAATAACAATATTTATCCTCATATCAGACTGAAAGATAGTTCCTATATCCATTATACCACGAAACATACATATATAGAGTGAAAAATTGTAAGTCCTAGTGGCTCGAAGCTGCACTAATTATGAAAATGGAAAACTTGTTTGCGATCTATATGTATGTCAGGAAGTATGAGTTTAAGCAAAGCGTACACTTAACCTAATGTGCGCGGATATACTTGACCTACATATACCTAGTTAGCGTAAACGTCCATATTTTCCATAGTGTTGAAAAAAATAATTTAAAGAAAGAGTTAATCATAGAAATTAGATTTTATGTTTTGCCAATGTGTATAAAAGTCTAACAAATGAGAATAAAAACAATTTTGATTGAAACAACAAAGCAGTTTCATTTTGAAGGGTTTATTTTACAATATTGCCTACAGTTACCCCACGTGACTCTATAAATGCAGTTGAAGTCGTTAAACAAAGTACAATTTCTTACACCAATGCCTTAAGACGTTCGTCGTTGTTTCTGTTTCCTGAAGAAGTCCTATCAACAAAGAGAATTGCGGGAGTAAAATTCGGGAAGGTAGTTTAGTCGCCAGGTGGGGCACGGTTAATGTATTCGCTTCCGATGGCAATTTCTGCGAAAGTGACTAATCTGTCCCAAGACCAGCCAAACTTCTTAGCCATCCGATTTCAGCCCCTCATCCGGAGCGGATTATTTTACGATTCGGTTTTAGAGTAGTATGCCCCAACCTGAGGGTAAGACAGGAAGCCCTTCCACGGGAGCGGCCTCTGTATACCTTTAAAGGTCTTCGACGGAGTCCCTGCTTCAAAGAATACATGCGAAGCTCAGATCTTGTTTGACTAATGGCTATTTAATAAGTCCTCAATTATAAACTTTAAGATGAATAGGGAACGTGAGCATACATAATCGAATGATGTTCTTAACGGAAGCCAACTATATCCGCCCCGGCTCCCCTGCAAGCCGGCCCAGACCGGTGCCGGTTACACAATATTTACCCGATCCCTATTTCACTATATGCTGAGATTTTCCAATTTTCTTTGCTAAATTGTAACTATAAGTCGTTAGGATGGGCGCACGGGTCCACCCTGGCACGGATTTGGCCGGAGTTGGGCGGGATTCACTGCCCGTTCCCGGCTAAATACACAAAGCATTTCAGTAAGACATAATTAAATAAAGAACTTTAGTGCCCCCCGTAAAATTAACGCCCGCCTTAGTTGGCAGTTAGCAGCGCGCTCGAAGGACCCACTGCAGTTAAATGCCAACCGAAGAATTGCGATAAGAATCTGACTCGATAGTGTTAATGACGACGGGACACATACGGAACGAGGCCGAGAACATCCTGACGCCACTGTCGTTAGATTAGCAACGAATTTAATGCCCCAATCCTTGTTCTCGAGTCCCGGGTATGTCTCTGGATTTTGATGTTATTACTCGGCAAGGGTTCCGACACACAGCAGAGAACAATCCGGCTCCGGCCGTAAACCCCTGCCTCGCCAACATATTTCGGGTTTAAAGAGGTTACTCAGATGCCAGCAAGAAACGAGCAGCACAAACACATCCGAAACAATAAGAAACTCTTAAATTGGCTGCGATTTGCATGGGGTGAAAAGATTCCTTCCCGTTCTGCCCATTCCCGAGTTCTTCATTAAATTTAAATTAAAATCACAAGAGGTTTGTTTGTTTAGCCCTTTCCTCTGGATTAATAATCCGTTAATAATATTATCTGATCTGGCGCTTTTTGGGGGCGAGGGGTTAGCAGGGGGACTCTGAGGGCATGCGAGAACGCGCGATTTGTTGCGAACACTAATCAATAGAACCCGGGGAACTCTCGAGCTCCGGCTTTGAATCCAATTTGAGTCTTTGTCTAATGGGGCGAATGGGGCTGTTCACATACTCGTAAACGAACGGGTTATAAAGTTTGTTTTTCTTTCCCAGATCTCAGATTTGGGAGAAAGGCCCAGTCTTACTGGTGCAGGTTGGTTTGGGTGAGCTCTTCCAGGGATTGAGTTTTGATAGAAGGCTTTAAAACATGGAAAGATGTTTATCAAAGAACAAAGACCTGTTCTTCAAAAAGAACAGTATAAACAACTCAACTAACAATGCAAAAGAATACTAAAAGTAATGGTACATTATAAGTCCAGTGTTTTTCTTAGAAATTAAGAAACATTGAATTCGACAATTTATATTAAAAGAGACCTTTCGGCGGCAGCCAGAAGAAAGAGATAGATTTCGATGTAGAAGAATTATTTTTATTTAGGGGAATGTGATGCTGAAATTCCCACCTCTTTGATGGCAAATATTTTAGCCAAGTTTAATCGAAATCGATTAAGAAATATACATATACCTAGCCTAAACGAAAATAAATTAAGACCTAGATATCGAGCCAATAAATTTGTCGGGGTTACAGAAACTATGTAAATGTAACAAAGAATTCCATTAGGGAATAAAATATTTACCCGTACTCAGCCCCAAAATATTTTATATTTTAGTATTCGGACTCGGTCCAAAAGCATTTTTTTATTCGCAATTAAATATCCTGGACTTGTGATGTAATTATTGACTAATCATTTTTTTTTATCGAAGGAAAACAATGTTAAATAAATTCAAGGAATTTTATTATACAATTTTTAGACATAATTGCCCCAGTGGGCATTTGGCTTAAACAGAACTCATTTTTTGAAAGTATTTAAAGAGCGCGTTTTCTTGGTGCGTTCACTAATACGACTACTTTTTCAAAAAGGGATATTTTGTTTAATATACGTATGTAAGTATATCAAATTGTGTATCGCCGTCACCAGGGGTGTGTTTCTTTATTCATTCGGAATATTCGGAACACTCAATAAGCGTTTCTTTATTCGTCTAAAGTATGTCGAACATTCCGTTCCGCGTTTCTTTATTACTGCGGAATATTTGGAACGTATTCTTTTTGATCCGTCTCAGGAGCTGTCAAACGTACATAACGGAACTGATAACTACAGGAGCTACGACTACGATGGAACACAATACTTGTAAATAAATGTTATGATCAAATATTTTTCCTTTTCAATCTCTTTTGCTTTTTATACAATATTATATTTTAGCAGAAACAGGCCCTCTCAGCCGTCCCATCGGCCAGACAATTTTCACGAATGCCCTCTATGGCATGGGACCCATGCAGTCGTGACCAAATCCAGACTCTCAGCAATTTCAAGGATTGTTGACGCCAAGATATGTACATATGTAGCTATCATGAGTGTTCTTCCTTATTCAGATTGTCACTGACTGTTAGAACAAATAAATGTCAAAATCATATTCTACATCGTTTCTTTATTCATCCTGTTACTGTATATTCCATGAAAATTCCATTCGTTCTCTTCCTCCAATGGAATGAATAAAGAAACACATCCCAGGTAAAAGATCTCAAGGGAATCAGGAAGAAATTGTAAAAGTAATTTAAGATAGCATTTAAATTTTCTTTTTAAAATAAAGAATTTATAGTTTACATTACATATATAATTTCTGATCATGATTAAAGCTTTTTACTTTTTGGGGTTTTCCAGAGTACCTATGGAACTCTAAGAAGAGTCCGACTCGCTTTGACTAGTTTTTTTTTGTGGCATAGGCTATCCTTTAATCTATGTAGATTCTAGAGTACAGAGATTCTTTATTGAGTTGTTAATTCTATCAATTTTGAAAACAAGTTTTTAGCTTACGGTCAATCGTACCAAACTCCTAATTTCATTATTTTTTATTTTTTCGTAAACTAGCGAATTTAAGTGAACCTGCGGGAGTGGGTGAGGGCAACTCTCCGAAACAAAACGCTCGCTGCTGTCTCTAAAGATAGAACAACGTCGCAGCCGATTGCCGGAAAAGGTTTCCTCGTCGTGCGTCGGTGTGCGATTATGATAAATTGTGGCGAAGGGTTCCCGTAGAACAAATCCCATCACGACTGGTGTGCGTGCACCTTGCCCCGACAGACGGGAAATTTTTTATTTGGACAAAGGCGCACGAATATTCTTCCTGACACTTTCCGTTCGGAATATGAAAAAATAACAAAACAACATTTATCTTGGTAGCTTACATCACTCGGAGGGTTGAAACACAATTTCAACGCCTCAGCCGGGAGCGCGGGATGAGTGGTGGTAGGTTGGCTGTTGGCTGCCACCCCCGCACCCTCCCCCACCAACGGGTAGAAAAACGCTCCCGGGCTCCCGGCAGAAATGTTGTTTTGACATTCTGCCGCTGTAACACGATGACAAACTTTTTTTGACAAATGACGTTTTAACCAATGATGGAAACACTTGGATCCATTCGAGTTGGGGGCGGGGTAATTGTATTTGGAAGTGGATTTATCTGTGAACTTTTCCGGGCGAATTGTATTGACACGCTCGTCGCGGGGTGGCTGCTGCGACGGCTAAACGGGTCCCCAACACCCAGGACCCAGCCCCGGCCAGATAAGGATGTCTCGTGTGGGAGTGCGGTCTGTTCGGAGCACAGATTTCAATAAACCGCCGACCATTAATCACGCGCTATCGAAAACACATTTGAGCTAAGGTGGCCGTCGGGGCGGGTCGGGACGGCACTACTCGGAGTCGATTTCTTAATTTCCCAGCATCCAGCGGGAAAAACTATGGACCCACCGCCACTCCGAGACCATCCAAATGACATGGCGCTTTGTTAACAAATTGAATTTTTACTTCTTGGCATAATATTTTTTTTTTCCCGACGGCATTACGGATGGAAACAAAAAACAGAAAAAAAACCCTCGGAGAGGACGGCGGTGGCGGTGGCCATTAATCACGGCCGGGAACAACTGGGACCGCGGTGTATCTCGCTTAAGATTTTGCAGTTAATGACAATTTTTCATCCCCGGCTGGGACGAGCGGGTGACGGCCTGACACCCGCCGAAATATTATCTTTCTAATTGACTTACCATTTAAATAAATAAAAAATAAGGCCAAAGACAAACCGAAAGCGTTTACGTCTCTCCAGAGAAATGCGCCCGGGACGAGAAACCCTCCCGCGAAATTTTTAATCACTCGCTCGCCAAGAAAACGCCCGTCGTCGTCTTTCGAGTTTCGGGGACGGGAGGCCGACGCGGAAGTGGTGGATCCGTTCGACGGTGGCAGGGCGCTCCCGGCAGCCACTTGGGGCGCAATTCACCCTCCTTGAAAGGGGGTCGGCAGCTCAGCGGCCTCGACACAGGGGGGATTATTTTCGCATGAAATTGACTTTTGTTGGCCTTTTTCCTATTTGCGGAATCACTTTCCGTTTGTCAACAAGTGGCACTGATAACTTCTGCTGGAAAACCCTTCCCCAAGCGAGTGGGGAGTCGAGTGGCTGCGGGGGCTGAGTTGCCGGGGCCCATCGCACCGCACCGCACCGCACCGTCTTCCCGGGACGATTCGAGCTGTCAGTTACAAGGATTTGCGCCGAGATTGCGACCAGATTGCTTCCAGGAGTGCTCTTAATTGCAGCCATGATTTGGCCCTTTCCGCCGTCAGCCGTTGGCGTGATCCCTAAGACGGAGATGTGTTCTTAAATGAATAAAATCCCGATTTTAATCAAAGAACTACATGGGAAAATATTAAATTAAAAATTAATAAAGAAACCGTCTACGCCCCTTAATTTAGTATTAGTAAGTCATATCTCATTAAAATTGGTGTTTAAGTCTGAAGTTTGAGACCAATCATTTTATTTGTATAAACTTAAAAAGCTGAATACTACTAATAAACGCGGAGGTGAGCGACAAAAAAATTCAACCATTAAACGCACAGTTGACGCGCCCTGTTGTAGAATTTTTGTGACTAACCATGGTAAAACAGTTTTTTAATTAGTATTCTGTTCGCAAACCAAATTTCAGATTTTATAAAGTAGTTGCGGCATGCATATTTTTTTACAACTCCGCGACGGCGCCAAACGCTAACGATACTGGCTGACTGACGGCAGGCTATTTCTCTACATCGCAAAGGTAGCATAATATATGAAAATCAACCTTTATAAAATGGTTGCATTTTTTTGTCGCTCACCTCTCGGACTACAACGATTAAAAATTTAGTCTACAATACCATATCGAATAAAGACCATAGAGACATATAGGCGAAAATTGAAAAAAAAAAATACTAAAATTAATTAAAATTATATAATTAATTGTACTATAACCTGTATACTACCCTTAATACCCAATATCGTTAATATAATAAATATAATTATCTTTTAATTTTCAAAATTGTTTATTTATATAGTAGGTACCTAGATAGATATACATATTCAACCTTACTTATAAACAATAATTAAATTTAACTTATTGTTAAACAGCTGTTTAAGAAAAATTCTTACTTATAAACACTGTTTAACGTTAACGAACTGCTAATCAATGCATTTAATCAGTTGTCAAATTAAACAAGCCTCCGATAGTGTTTAAGTATTAATTAATTCCAAATGACAAATTTATTAAGTGTCAGCAATAATATATTTGTTTCCTTCTGTTCTTTTTAAGATGGTTTAATAATTATGATCCTTTCAGAAAAATGTCTGATGTTTCCAATAGAGAAAACCATCATCAACATGTTATTTGTACATGTATGATGAAAAGTTATGGGAACTGCTTTATCTAGAACAATTTCTCTATGATTTCACTTCGGAACCAGAAACTTAAACACCAAAATTAGGTACTTTTGAAGACCTTAGGACGTATGAAAACTGTTCAACGCATCGGTAGAAAATAAAACATTTGTCGTGGTTATAATAAACTCATAAAATATGTTAACATTCGAAATAATTTATTAACTTATGTCGTTGGGGCTGTATAAATCATGAGGAACAATAGATTTAATTTTAGCGTTTTTTAAGCGCAGCAGCATGTTTAGCAGCAAAGACGGCTTTGATGATGTACTCGTTTTCGGAATGGTCCAGGACCTGCAGCAGCATCTACAGCCTCAGCCTCAGCGTTTGCCTCTTCTTCGTGCGCTACCTCAGCAACTTCTTTTTTCGCAGGAGCCTCTTCTTGAAAAATTCGAATTGTTTGAATTGACGAGTGCCCCACACAATTCCCACAAAGCATAAATGCCAATTTGACAATTTCGCTTTAAATTTTTATAAATTTCCGGCATTCTTAAATAACTTTAGGACACCGAAAAGTAGTACATATTGCAATATCGGAATATGGTTTTTTGACTTTTGATTCTGTTTAACTAACTACTGCTTAAGTAATGTTTATGAGTGAAGAAAATTTAACCATTGCTTAAGATTTTAAGCATTGGTTAACTAAACAACTGTTTAACATATAATTAAGCAATTTTTATAAGTAAGGCTGATTATGTATAGAAATTATGATGCACGAGAGCATAAAATGGAATAGCCGCCTGGAATAACGTGAATGTTTATAGAACATGCTGAGCAATGTGACATAAATCTATTCTTATCTCAAAAAAAAATTATCATCAACACTACTTTTGATTACATGGTTTGGTTTTTTTATTATTTAGGAGTCCGTGAACTAGTATAATTGGCACATAAAGATGATATAAAGTTTATCTGCATATTTTTTCATATAGTTAAACCTTAAAAACTGTTTAATCAGTAACTTTAAATTGATTTCCATCCTGAAGATGGGGTCTAAAAGTACATATGTTTTATTTTCAGGACTTTTAAAAGCTAAATAAGTCTCAAGAGGCATTGATTCAAAAAGATATGATATAAGAAAACTACTACAAGCTAAGATTATGAAGAAAATTATAGCAGGTTCAAATAAATAAATACATTTATTTTTTCTTGTTTTAATGTTTGACTCTTGTTTGTTTATTTTCAAAATAGTTTTTAAGAACATCAGTTAAGAAAATCAAGTTTTTATTGCTGTAATCAGTGATATTTAGGTTGACTCAGGTTTAAATGTATAGATTATTATTATTATTACTATTATTTTTTATTAAAATATAATATACCGAAAGCGTTCTTCCAAACTTAAATAAAAATCACAAACTTGCTTAATAATAAGAATACATATAAAAAGAGTTAACAGAATAGAAGCGATAATGTGACTTATATGCACTTATGTATGTCAGTTATGACTTGTTTCAGATTCTTTATCATTAAGTAGAACTTGATTTTTCTAACGTTCTTTTATAATACTAATTTTACACAATGTAGTTAGAAATTTATAGAGAACCTTGAAATTCTAAATGGATTTTAGAGATAGTTCTGTTGGAATATAAACTAGAGATAAGTACATATTTATGTGAACATAAAATAAATTGTAAAATGAGAAACAACATTAATCTACACATTTTGCATAAGAAATATTAGGATCTATGTGTTATTAAGTGTGTACGTACCATTACTACTATAATTTGTGGAATTTCCTGACTTAGAATTACCACGATAACATCATTCAAACTACTTCACCATGCCTCTAGAGCTCTAGATAGTTTGGAAGGATGTATTTGAATTTATATGAAATAAGAACAAAAGTCTTTAATTTAAGATTAATTTTCGTAAAACGTTCTTCTGTAGGGTACCTACGTGATTTTAACTTAACGGAGTATAACTCTAACACATACCATTAGGATTGTATATTCCAGTCTTCCTGGTCTCATCTCAGTACGAGCTGGATCCGTCATCGGATCTATCAGGATCATTTATTAGACGTCAATCCCACCCCATCTTTCAAAAGTTTTAATCGCGTTGCAGTATTGGAAAACACGCACCTCCCGCCTTCATTTGTTTGCCGGAAAGGAATCGATCTTCGGGGAATATTTAAAGCAATTTTCCTCTGCTGATGCTGAGAACCCTTCAAAGAAATAGTCCCAGCAGCGGGGCGAGAGGGCCGCCTTCTTGATTTAATTTTCGTATGTTTCTCTAATCTCTGATTTGTTTCCCGATGTAAACGACAGGAATTAATTTAGATAAATGGTTTGCCGTTCAGGAATTTCTCAAGGAATCTCCCTAATTTGAATCACCCTTCATCCAGGCCAATTGCCGTCGAATCGGGCGAGTTCATCCTCTGCAAATAATTGCGACCGGATTGCCGGGCCCCTGCGGAATCGATTAACTGCGCTAATCGCGGCCGGATATGTTGCGTACTGCTCCCCGGGACAGTCCGAGTGCGGGTCGCTCTTCTGCGACTGTGACACCGTCGCTGACTAACTGACAGCGGAGGCTTAAAGGTCCAGTCGCCGTTATAGCAATTAATCTCCGTCCACTTGCATGCCGTGTGACATTTGCACTTTTGGGGGGCTCAGGCCCGCTCCAGTGCCCCGCAGACATTCGGTGTAAGCTGGACCCGGGACCAGCGAGCCTCCTGTCCGATTCATTCAGAAGATCCATTTGAATATTTCAATTTAAGTCCGCCACATTTATAAGGGCAGAAGGACCGGGACCGAACAGGACTGGCTCGGCCCTGGTCCTTCCCACAATATAAATAGCCGTGGTCGGCGTTTCGCCAAATGTGAGCTCGTAGGCATGTAACGCTGTAGGTATTCTTGGCGAGCCGGAGCAGCCCCCGGCTTCCGGAGGCGTCCCGGCGCCCGAACTGGACCAGGCCAGGCCGTGCCCGGCTCGCAGGACCATCACCTCGATTCGAGGCTAGCGTCGATTAGATAGACGGACAGTCACGTGCCGTCGTTGCGCTTCAATTGCTCCACTCGCTCGCTCGCCTGGGTCCGTAATGAATTTGGTTAAATCTCGGAAGGACTCGGGGGCGCCCTTTAAAAACACACGCTCCAATTCCGAGTCGAAACATCGAATCGGAAAAATATTTCCCAGCATTAATCTCAATCCGTCCGGGGCGGGCGAGTCTATGCGACGGAAGAGATTGATCTAGCGGAAAATGGGACACAGGCGGGAAGGCGTCGGCCCTTATCCGGGGCCCGTAAAATAGACAAAAAGCATTTAAGAGTCAATAAAACTTGTTAACAGAGTAATTGTCGGCAATTTATTTATTTGGCGTAAAAGCTCTGTCACCCTCCCTGAATGGACTTTTATTTGCCGACGGAGCCCCGGGGCATGGTCACCGGGAACCGGGAGAGCTCCCGACCTCCACGTTGAATGTGTGCTCTGCTAGTGCAGGCCGCCGGCAACCAGCCACCCGGCGACTGTTGGGGTCAAAAACTCCGCCGGAACAGGGCTTAATAAGGTGCGCCCCCCATTCCGAAAATCCTCCCTTATACGTTTTTATTCCGACCTGGCCGCAGCTCGAAAGAGCGGCCGGGTTCTCCCCGTGGAGCAGGGAAATCTTAGTTAATTAATTCGGAACTTTTCAAATTCCTCACATAGATTTCAGACTGCTAAAAGGGCGCTCCACGAAAGGATGACGGATGGCGGTTCGGGCCAGGTGATAAATGCCAGCCTCTCGTCGCCGTCCGGTGGACCTGGAGGAATACTCCGGCTGCTGTGCGGTGAGCCCGCTTTATAACTAAATACTGCCGGGATGGCTCGATAGCCTACAAATGCTAGGTTAGGTGTTGCTCCAAAGAAGCCAAAAATATGTGGCTTAAAATTCGTTTCGCCACCTTGTTCTTGTACATTTTGCGTGCTTTGGATACTACTGGAAGGGATTGATTCGTTGTGAGAAACGATTAGACAACTAATCTTTACTTAAGCATTGTGGAAATAAATTTTATAATACTTGAAGTGCAAAGCTATTAAGTTTTTTTTCATACATTGAATTAGATTATTTTGAAAGAAATTAAATTTAAAGTTGAAAAAATTAAAAAAGACTAAAACCGACTATGCGAAAAACAAAAAAGCAAAAAAACCAACGAACTAAGAACTATTAAACAAGAAAATATATCTTTTTTGAAATCATAGCCCGAATTTTTCCTCTATAGAGAATTCAATGTTCTGAAAAACATAATTAATAATTACAACGAGGAAAGAATTTTAGTATATTAAGATATTAGAATAGTTCAAATATGTATAAATCTATAATCTAACATGTATATTATTACGAGACTTACGAGAATTTTCAAGACGTACAAATATGTTTATATTTATAACTGTTTATAAAACTTTTAAAATGATTGCTGCTGGTTATAGTTACTCTTTTCTTAGTTATGTCGCTGACAAGCATGTTAGTTTTAAAGTCAAAGGAAATACTTCTTTGTCTTTAGAACACTCTAATTTTCATTAACTTAAAGGAATTTTTTGGTGAATTTTATTATACATTTTATAATGTATTATATTCCCTTTCTTAAGAAATATGATGTCTTTTTGTTAAAATTATAGTTTCACTTATAAAACTAATGGCTGAAATTTCATAAAATATCTAAGAAATGTTTTTTAAGCTTTAAAATATGTATGTATGTATGTATAAGACATAAAACTGAAGTAGATTTTACTTATCGAAATATCAGTTTCTTTCAAATAACTAGGTAGAAATTGTTTCAAATGCAAAGGTTCAAGGTTTTTATAGTGACATTTCTTTTCACTATTTTTATCCTGTTTCATTTTGGAGCTTTACCAGTGGCACAGTATTCTAGTATACCGAGCCACAGATAAATAACTATTATAGTATAGTATAGTTTATCTGTGACCGAGCGCAAATTTCTAAAAAAGCATTTATGTATGTACCTAACTGGTGAGTATTATAGATATTCCAATTTATGTTTTTCGAACAAATATTAACCAATAAATATTCAACTTGCTCTTTTGGAGTGAGCCAATATATATTTTTGACTATATGTACAATTGAGGTTTTTAATTTTAAATTTATTTAAACACGAAATCGTAGCGAAAATATAAATTATTTTTAAAGTAAAATTAAAATAATTTTTCGTGTGCTTAAATGTTCGCTCTTTAATTGTTAAATTCAGCCATTTGAGTTTGACTTTTTTTAGCTCTTTATAAAATAACTTAAAGCAATACGTACGAGTTTTCGATCAATTAAAGAAGCAATCTAATTTATTAAGTTTTTACAATTTGTTAACATAGTTAACATATCATCATCATTGGGAGATTCAATAATTTATATTATTTCTGGAACAAAATAGGTTCGATTCTTTATTTTCGAGAAAGTCATGGTTAAAACAATCGAAATTCCAGAGATAATTTCTAATTTAATCTGCTTCAATTGGCCGGGAGAAAAAAAATTCGCACTATCAAAGCAAAATAACATAAATCCTAAGAAAAATTAGGCATGATTTGGAGCCGAAGAAGTACTACATTACGGTTTAAGAATTTTTTTTCATAAAACTGATGCGATGAATATTGTTTAGGAGTAAGTAGACTGTATGATCAAATATTTCATATATTTTATGAATTTATTCCTTCAAACATAGCTGTTTATATTTATGTTACCGGAAGAAAATGTCCAATGATTCCGCTGTAATATTGATATTTTTCAGCCGATAAGGAAAATGTTATATTAACATTGCAAAATATTAATTTGAAAAATATTAATTGAAAAACTATTAGTTTTATCTATTTATTTATTTACTTTTTTTCACCACCTAATTACCCCCCATTCCGATGCATCCTCTTTAAAAAGTTGATTTTTCTGTGTATATTCCGACTAACCGTGGCTGGAATTGAACTTGGTAACTCCGAAGTGGCGGTTTGCTGCTCTAGCCCTGAGCTATCCGGAGCCATCAACACACGCACGGTTTTACAGTTTATGAGTAACCTCGTGTATTGTTCAAAATTTCCCTTCGCTTATACTTCACACCTCGAATTTCAATCGGGCAGATATGTATGTAAGCGATTCTTAATTTTTATGCAAGTGTTGCCATTATTAATACAAAGTTCATAGATTGAAATCATTTTACATTAAATCGATGGCATTAAGGATTTACATTTCATGAAGAATGCTTCATACACGGAATGAAAGCAACTTACTTTAATGAAGTTGATACATATGTATATGTACCCCAGAACCAAACCTTACACCGTAAATAGCTCCAAATGCTGAGATATATTGAGAAAGGGTTAATCGAAATAAAAAATTGTCTGGATAATACAGGATCATGTGCATAAATTGTGTTTTAATTCGCCTAGAAATTTTCGCTGCTGCCAAATGAGCGGCTAAAAGGTCGAAATGGTCCTCGCCGCTGTTCATCAAAAGCATTAGGCGGCTAATGCCGGGGAGATTCCTGCGCACCCGCCCGATTTACATTTTGATTGCGGAGCGCGCCGTCTTCTTATCGCTGGATGCCACCCCCGGCCATTCGGCATGTATCAAAGCATATTTTTATTCTGCTGGAACGGTTTTATGCTTTTTCAATAAACATTTATCCGATTTCATTACCCCGGATCCATCAGGGGTGCTGGCTGAGCTCCCTGGGCAAATGGGGGAACCAATGAGACGAGAAAAAATCTAAAAATATTTGGGATTGTTCCCGTACATTTATGCTCATCGGTCCTAGTTCCTTCGGGGGTCGATTTTCCGCCAGCCTCAAGGCATATTCAATATCGCATTTTTGTGTACTTTACGTTTTCCGTTTGGCCCTTTTATTTTAAATTGCAGCAAAAATATTGAATCAATTCCGAATGCTTCCATTAATTTTGGGGCAATGGTGCACCAAGAGAAAAAATTGCTTATTTATGAAAATTGTATAAAAAAGCTACAAGAAAAGGGTCGTTTATTAAGCTAATAAAAGAGCGTTTGAAATTACCTAATATTTAAATAGTTGAATGTTGGCATATCATTCTGGAATAAGTGTCGCTTAGTAAATTGTTATTGTTATTGTTATATGTTACTATACATATTATGTGTATATACATATATATGTATTTCGAATAATTATTTTTTATGAAAGCTACTCAAAAGGAAGCCCTGCATTTTTTTTCGCACTTTAGTTCGTTTTCTCCTTTATGTAGTGTTTGCAGTTAGTTTCGAAATTATTTAATTCTTTAATTCAATCAAAAGCTTAACATTCATATTTCGATTGAAGAAAATGTGAAGGTAAAACTTTTTGTAATGTTATAGTGAAGTATTGAAGTTCAATTTGTAGAATTTCTTGGGTACAAGCAATGTTCTTTAACACTAGGTTTATGGACATTTCTAATAACCTATCTCTATGAACACGCGTCAATTTGACGCATAAACAAATACATTTATTTAAAGAAAAAACAACCACTTAGAAAGCAATATAACTATACATTATAAGCACAGCAATAAGTGAAAAATGAAAATATGAGATATATATTTATACAACGTTTTTATAATTCAATATAGATAAAATAAAAATGCGAACGGTTTTGTAATTTTCCTTATAAAATTCGAAATTCGTCAAAATGACGCGTCCCATAAACCTAGTGTTAAACATGTTTTTCTAGGTATAAAATTCTCAAATGTTTTGAAAAAATTCCATGTGCGCTAGATTTTGATATACCACACTTTCGTTATAGCGTTAAAAACGTGTAAAAAATCGATATGTGCAAACTTTTGTTCAGAAGAAAATAAACCACAGTAGTTATACAAAATTAAATTTTGTTAAGGTTAGCGCATATCTTTGTTATCTATGTTACTGGCTGACGATTGCGATAGATCTGTCAATTTCGAATATATATTTGTTTCTTTTTTTCATATAATCCTATGAAGAGTTGTACTGACCGCCTTTTTAAATTTAATTCGCATTTTTTATGAGAAAACCTCTTAATCAGCAAGTATTATACTCTATATTGCATAATTTCGACATCCCCTATCCTAAGTCTTATATTTGTTAAGTTAAATGACAAATGCACATAAGCTTGCTTCGTTTAAGGGGGGGCTAAGGTTAATTCGTACGAAAAAAGGCATGTTTTTGTGAATTTTTTGTGGCGACACAGTTAAAATCTCTTTATTAAAACTAATAGTACATTAAAGTATGACATTTGAAGAATGTTGTATACAATTTTCACGAAGAAATATTAAAAAACACGGCAATGACAGCAATTATTCGGACGTGTCTCGGATAAAAGTGGAATTGCGGTGCCCCTCATAACTGGGTGCTGCATCATCCGAAATCAAAAAATCAAAGTTCATTCGTTAGATAATAGTTTTCCCCAGGTAACGCTGGGGGGGTTTTTTGAAATTTTAATTTCTCACTTTTTTGGAACACTTTGAAGAGAAAAACGCGATTTTTTGCGAAAAAAATCGACTAATTTGTTATTGTAAAATAAAAATTATTAACAAATTTGAAAAAAACTCTCCAGCGTTACCTCGTAAATTATGTACAGAAATAGTGTTCACAATTTCAAAAGGATCGGTGCAGTAGTTTTGAAGTTATGAGGGGCACCGACTTTGAAAACGTGAGTTGTGGGGAAAACGCTTTAAAGTTTTGAACACCAAAAAATCTGGTATAAAACGTTCAAAAGCAAGGTATAGAAATACTCGTAACTTCGTCAATTTTGCTTCAATCGACTTGAAATGTTGACACAATATTCCTAAGACATTATGCATTCAATTAAAAATATAAAAAAAAACATGCCAAAAAAAAAATTTAAATACCTTAGCCCCCCCTTAAAGTTTGAATTTGCAGTCCATGTTTTTATTCTAATAAGAATAACTCTAATTGATTTAGATTAGACTGCATAAATTTGGTTCTTATTTACTTTATTGTTATATAAATATTTGTAATTCAATAGCACTCATTTCAGTTATTCGCGCGTACGGAGTCGTGAAATATTCCTAATTAATGGATCCCCACAATTAAATGTTAATGAAATCTTGCGCCTTGGGGGTTTCGTAACATTCTATCACCGCTAAGCTTAGTACCTACGTGTTTACTTCATAATATCATAGACAAATAAAAATATAGATAACCCACTTCGAACAAGCAAAACGCGACCAAAAATTCTGAGAGCTCCACAGCGATGCCTCCACATGTGCGATGGCATCCGACGAGCTCGACGAAGGAGAAGTCGCATTTGTTCGGCGCGCGATGCTTTTCTTGTGGGCATGCGATGCTGTGCACGGCCTGCTGCGGCGGCGCTGGCCCTGCGGTGGGCTTGTTTACTTCGTTGCTGTTCTGCGCAAGGGGCTTGTGGGTCTGTTCTACCATGAAGCGCGAGGGGATTGAATTTTTCTAGGAATCCTCGGAGTTGCGGGCTCTGCTCAATCAAGGAATGAAATTCCCACGGGCAGAAGGCATACGGACAGATTCATAAGTTTGAATTATCTAACGAAATTCAGATTGTTTCGTTTTCGGTGTTTTTCATTGCCTTAAGGAATTATTATTAAAACAATATTCATATATTGACTTTGATTGTGCATGCAGCATGCACTGGTCCTAATACGTGATGGTGCAAGTAGAGAAAAATTGTAGGGCTCGTGCAGATGAGCGTCAATTAACGTTGCGAAACCGACAGCTTTTTATATTTTAGTTGTTCATATCTTTTTTACATTTTTCACACCTTATTCGTGTATGCATAAAGATTTCTCTACTTTTCTTTAAGCTAACAACTATATGAATTTAATTAACTCTTTCTAATCCATCAAAAATAAATCTTTATCAAATCAAAATTTTGAAAGAATACCTAACATTATTGTTTTAATAATTCCTTAAGGCAATGAAAAACACCGAAAACGAAACAATCTGAATTTCGTTAGATAATTCAAACTTATGAATCTGTCCGTATGCCTTCTGCCCGTGGGAATTTCATTCCTTGATTGAGCAGAGCCCGCAACTCCGAGGATTCCTAGAAAAATTCAATCCCCTCGCGCTTCATGGTAGAACAGACCCACAAGCCCCTTGCGCAGAACAGCAACGAAGTAAACAAGCCCACCGCAGGGCCAGCGCCGCCGCAGCAGGCCGTGCACAGCATCGCATGCCCACAAGAAAAGCATCGCGCGAGTTACAGTATGCAGCGCATAATTCTTGAACATCTATATAGAACACCGGCGGTGCATTCACCTGTCATCGATCACCCGATCACGTGTTGCAACGCTCAGGTAAAACAGACAGCAGACACGGCGTCAGCGAAATTCTAGCTAGTTCCCGAAATATTGTACCCGTTCAATTACTTTAAGTTGAGGAACCGAGTCAGTCTTGTACAAAATTTTAAGCAATGAAGACATACTTTCCGACCAGAATTCAAGTCTTTAATTTTTTTTTTGATTTCTGATCTGTTTCACACTTTAACTGGCGCAGTCGAAGTCTAATTCCTTTCCACGTTCTAAAGTCTAGTTTTCGCGACGGTTAATCGCGAGGAGGCCTATAAATTATCGACGGGATATCGATAAGAAGGAAAACAAAATCTCTAATTTTCGCGACGGTTAATCGCGAGGAAGCCTATAAATTATCGACGGGATATCGATAAGTAGGAAAACAAAATCGTGGAAAGTGAAGTGAACACAGGCGGATTTCAACGAGGGAACATCGTTCAGCATACCACCTGGTGCGGTTTCATCCCTTCAGTTCACGGACTTACGAACCAACAAGACTCAAGGATTCGTCACAGAAATGAGAACGACGTTAATCTTCTTGTAAGTCAAGTTCGTTCTTCCCTTGAATCCTTTAAAACACTTAGCTAACATACATAGTAGATTAATTAGACCTAACACACCTAGACTTAAGACATTTGTGAAATTAAACAGTGATTATATAAAATAAAAAGTACAGTGATAACGTCAAAAAAAAAAAAAAAAAAAAAAGGAGAAAAGAGGATATCTATATCCATATAATAGTAATATAAATAAATAAATAAATAAATAAATAAATAGGGATATAAATAAGTAAGCATATAATAATATAAAACTATAAATTCAAAAGAGTATAACTAACAGAAAATTGAAGGAAATCAAACAAATAAAAAGAAGTGTAAAGCTAACGGAAATATCTTAATAAGAACAAATAGATAAACAAATAAATATAAATATAGAATAATAACAGTAAGAGTATAATTTTTTATAATAAAACAAACATACAATAAATTTATTCGTAAGTCGATTACAGTAAATTAAAATAAACTTTGTGATTAGAACTGTGAGAACTAATGCATTGCTAAAAATCTATGTACAATACAATACGTGATAAGATTTCGGCTGTTAATAGGCTTCGTAGATCAAGAAACCCCCCGTATAGTGTTGTCCCCGGTGGTATCTATTCTTCGGAACTTAGTAATAGTGAATCCGACCTACCTAGTTTAACGACTAGCGAACCTCTAACCGACCGTGGTAATAGTGACACAAACTTAAATCTTAATTTCGAAACTACTCCGGCGTTAAATATGACAACATCTAATTCACCAACGGACATTTTTAACAGCTTAAGAGTACCCGATGTAATCAAGGACTTACCAAAATTCGACGGTAACCCAAGATTACTCCACGAGTTTATAAACAATGTAGAAGAAATTTTAAGTCTAATTTCCGGTATCGATGGCACACCCTACGGTAGAATTCTCCTGCGAGCAATCCGTAACAAAATTGAGGGCCCTGCAAACGAGGTCCTTAACATGTACGGTACACCTCTCGTGTGGACCGACATTAAAAATAACCTTATTTCCCACTATTCCGATAAAAGAAACGAAACGTCGTTAATCAAGGATCTTCACAATTTAAAACAAGGTAATAAAACAGTCGAGCAATTTTACAGCGAGGTGATAGAAATTTTATCCACCGCAAGTAATCACCTTCAAATTCATGAAACTGATGCGAACGTGGTTAAATCAAAACGAGATTTATACGCAGAAATGTGTCTAAGCGTTTTCCTATCTGGCCTTAGAGAACCCCTGGGTTCCACTATAAGAGCCATGAGACCCAAGAACCTAGCTGAAGCCTTCACTTACTGCGTCAAAGAGCAAAATATTTCTTACCTCAAATCCTATAACCAACCTAACTCACAGACATCCTTTGGAACCCCTGCACCCAGAAACTCTTACAGAACCAGACCCGCCACCCCTAACCCAAACCCTCAACCCACTTTTAGACAAAATCGTCCAGCGAATAGTCGCCCTTTCCAACAACAGAGGCAATACTACCCCCAGATCACAGCAACTCTACCAGTTCAACCCCAACAACCGAGACAATACCCGCCAACACCGCAAATGTTCCAACCTCAGCAAAGACAACAGCCCATGTTCCCACAAACCTACCAACTTCAACAACCGAGGCAACAATCTAACGTACCACAAAATTTTCACCCCCAACCACCCAAACTACCCCCCCCGCAACCTATGGAAATAGATTCAGGCAATACCAGAATTTCAAACCGAAACTTTCAACCATCCAAACAAGTCTCGAACAGCTTTCTCAAACCCAACCCCACGGCATTCGGGAATCGAGAACTTCACAATATTTCAGAATTCAATTACCCCGAAAACCCTAGCGGAAGCACGGCCCAATCATACGAATTACCCAATTCCCATCAACAAGAACTAGACCACTACTACGATTACTATCAAAGTGGCGACCCCAATTCAGGAAACGATCCTTGCAGCGCAACGGAACAAGAGATTGATGACGCAAATTTTCGTATGAGTGCCTCGATGAACAAATCGGTTACTTAGACGTTAACACGCACGGATTTCTCCTACCCTACGTACACATATCATCCCCTTTCGGTCGACCTTTAAAATTTTTAATCGACACAGGTGCCTCGTCTTCCTTCATCAACCCAGAGTTTACACGCCCCGAAGATCTAGAAGAAATCCAACCTACCACAATCAACACAATATATAGCACTCACCGCATAGACAGACAGATTACCCTACCCACATTTTCAGAATTTAAACAAAACGGGCAAATGAGACTCCTTGTATTTAAATTCCATGGTTATTTTGACGGTTTGATTGGCCTAGATATTCTTACCTCGTTAAAAGCCAAAGTCGACTTAGAAAACAAAATTCTTATTACACAAAATTCAATTAACCCCCTAAATTTTAAACCAAACTTCATGTCAAGAAAATTTATTATCCCAGCTAACTCCAAAGCTATCGCAAAACTACCGGTAGATATCCAAAACGGTGATATTTACATAAAACCTACAAAATTAACAAACAACTTACTTATCCAAGAAGGTATTTACTATGCTAGAAACTGGTACAGCGCAATAGAAGTAGCTAACTATTCAAATTTCGACAAAGAACTATTTTTGGAGCAACCCCTCAAAGTGACCCAATTCAAAAACAATTTCAATGAATTAAACAACTTCAGTATAAACCATAACAACGAAACCGCGAACACATCCAACCCTAGCGATATTACTAATTTAATCCGAACTTCTCATCTCAATACAGAAGAAAAAAAATTAATTTCTAAAATTTGCAAACAATATGAGGACATATTCTTCAAAGAAAACGAAAAACTTTCTTTCACGAGCAAAATAAAACACAAAATTAGAACTTCCGATGATGCTCCGGTCTATACTAAATCGTACCGTTTCCCCCACGTCCATAAGCAAGAAGTACAAAGACAAATCAAACAAATGTTGGACCAAGGAATTATAAGACCCAGCTACTCTCCTTGGAGCGCACCAATTTGGATAGTCCCAAAAAAAAAGGATTCTAGTGGTAAGCAAAAATGGCGGCTAGTCATCGACTACCGCAAGTTAAATGAGAAAACTATTAGTGATAGGTATCCCATCCCCAACATCAACGACATCCTAGACAAACTCGGGAAGTCTATTTACTTTTCGACATTAGATCTGGCAAGTGGTTTCCACCAGATCGAAATGGATCCCAAAGATATTGAAAAAACGGCATTCACGGTAGAAGGAGGCCATTATGAATACCTCCGGATGCCATTCGGCCTCAAAAACGCTCCATCGACTTTTCAAAGGGTGATGGACAATGTTTTAGAGGATCTACAGGGCAAAATTTGCCTGGTCTACCTGGATGACATCATAATTTTTTCGACTTCCCTACAAGAACATGCAGAAAACCTGAAGAAAGTTTTCAATAAATTACGCCAAGCCAATTTTAAGATCCAATTGGACAAGTCAGAATTCCTTCACAAGGAAATCAGCTTTTTAGGCCATGTCATAACAAGCGAAGGAATTAGACCAAACCCGGACAAAATCAAAGCGATCCGTAACTTCCCACTTCCCCAGAGCCGCAAAGACATAAAATCATTTTTAGGGCTACTAGGGTACTATCGCAAGTTTATCAAAGATTTCGCAAAGCTCACCAAACCATTCACTGAATGTCTAAAAAAAGGGAAAACAATAGAATTTAACGAAAGATACATCCAAACCTTCGAGTACTGCAAAGACATTTTAATGAACGAACCGATTCTCCAACACCCCGATTTCTCCAAGCCATTCGTCCTTACAACAGACGCCAGCAACGTCGCAATAGGCGCGATTTTATCACAAGGTCCCATTGGGAGCGACCGTCCTGTATGCTATGCTAGCCGAACGTTAACAGACACGGAAAGCAATTACTCAACAATAGAAAAAGAATTGCTAGCTATAGTTTGGGCAACCAAATATTTTAGGCCATACTTGCTAGGAAACAAATTCACAATAGTAACCGATCATAAGCCCTTAACATGGCTTATGAGCCTAAAGGACCCAAATTCCAAATTAGTACGATGGAGATTAAAACTTGAAGAATTCGACTACCAAGTAATTTACAAGAAAGGGACGCAAAATTCCAATGCCGACGCCCTTAGCCGGATAAAATTAATTAATGAAGAATCGGGAGCTACTAACAAAATAGAACTAAATACGAACGAATCCGTCAGTAACAATAATTTGGAAAATATAAACCAAAGTACGAATATCTCCACAATACACTCAGCAGCAGAAAATCTCAACGACCATATTTTCATATCCGAACGCCCCTTGAATGAGTTCAATTTACAACTTATCCTGGAAAAATCCGACAAACGACCACCGACGACAGTAGAGCAAATCTTCAAAAATAAACAAAGGCGCACCATGCGCATGCCGTACTTCACTAACGAGAACATAACAGGTATTTTCAAAAGATTTTTAGCACCAAATAGACTAACAGCCATATTCACTGATGACGAGACTTTTAAAGTAGTACAGGAAATCTATAGCAAATATTTTTCACGTAGTAAATTATTCAAAGTTATCCGTTGCAAGGAAATACTAACTGACATAACTACAGACGACGAACAGGACAGACTCATCTACGAATATCACGCAAACAATAACCACCGCGGAATCAACGAAACTTTCATGCACCTAAAAAGAGAATACTACTTCCCATTCATGAAAAACAAAATTACCAAAACTATTAACAACTGCGAAATTTGCCAAACCTTAAAATACGATAGAAACCCGGTAAAACTAAAATTTGAGAAACCGGAATGCCCCGATAAACCCCTCGATATTTTACACACAGACATTTACACTATTAATTCCAAGCAAATTCTCACCATAATTGACAAGTTTTCCAAATTCGCCGCTGCCTATACACTCTCAGTACGCAACAGTCTAAATGTAATTAAATCTCTCAAACATTTTATAAGTATGCATGGCATCCCAAAAAAAGTCATTGCAGACCAAGGCTCTGAATTTACGGCCAACATCTTCAAAGATTTTTGCAAACAATACAATATCGATCTCCATATTACCTCATTTCAGCAAAGTAGCAGCAATTCCCCTGTAGAACGTTTGCACTCGACCCTCACAGAAATATACAGAATTATATATAAATTGAAGAAAGACAGAGACCACAACAACATTCTTAACGAAACCCTAATTACTTACAATAACGCTATCCACTCAACTACAGGCCTAACCCCTTACGAACTTTTCACGGGAAAAACTTTTAAATTTCTTAAAAATGTAAATTACAGTGATGAACACGACTTCTTAAAGAAACTAAATGAATTCCAAGAAAAACTCTACCCGATCATTAAAACAAAAGCTCAGGAAATAGTGAACAAAAATTTAGAAAAATTAAATCAATCTAGGGAAGACCCAACCGACCTTAAAGAAAACGAAACCATTTACAGGAAAGAATGCAAACGTAATAAGCTAACTCCCAGATTCTCTAAACATAAAGTTAAAAGAAATAGGAAAGTTACAATACTTACAAAAGAAAATAAAAAACTCCATAAATCAAAAATTAAAAGAAAACGAAAATTTCAGGTTCCTCACAACGACGACTCTCGGACAGAAACTGGAAATTCACGACCTCAATAGTAGACAAGGACTCTTACCACTTACACTAGGCAAAGCACGGACGATACGGACGTACAAGAAACTGATTCACATTGTAGAACTCGGCAAGTACGACGAAAGCGTAGCTAACATAGGCAGATCCTTAGAAAACCTAGATAGGAATGAAGCTCTGCAAGATACTATAGAAATCACGAAACTTAAATTCAAAGAACTAAATTTTAAGCTTCACACTCTTTTGCCAAAAAAGAAAAGCAAAAGAGGATTAATCAACGGGCTCGGTAGTGCAATCAAATTCATAACGGGGAACATGGATGCATACGACGCCATAGAAATAAACAAACAGATTTCAAACCTTCAAAATAACCAAGGAAATCTCGACAACAAAATTAACCAACAAGCTCTTATCAATGAACAGATGAGAGAAAGATTCAATAACATAACTACTCATATTAACAAACAACAAGAAACCATAGAGTCATACCTAAATTACTATCACAGAACCATAGACAATAAAATAAGAACGAACGAAGAGTCACTCAGATACGCACAGTACATAAACAGAATTAACTTTAACATCGACTTACTGACCAACCACTTATCAGATATCGCGGAAGCTGTTACATTAGCACGAATCAATATTATTTCCAAGCACATTTTGAACCCATCAGAACTTAACGAAATCTATGAATTCTTCCAAAAAGAAAATGTCGAGTTGATATCAGACGAACAAGCATACGAGTTTCTCGGTCTACAAGCCTACTATAACTGCTCAAACATTATATTCAACATACTAATACCAATAGTTTCTAAAGAATATTACACATTCTATCATCTAATACCCCTTCCGATTAACAAAACCCTCACCATAAACACCAAACCCTATGTTTCCTTGAACGAACTTGAAATCTACTTCTACAGCGAGCCTTGCCAACTAATAGAGAGAACCTACTACTGCAAAATTCCAACCACCAACGCAACAATAGACCAAATCAGATGCATTTCCAACATTATAAAAAACAAACAAGCTACCTGCAATCTTTTCGACGGAGTAGAGATAACCGAAATCTACCAACCGGAACCCAATTACATCCTCTTTATCAACATACCAAACACAAACATAACATCAACCTGTGGCATCACTGGAAGCACGATCAACGGGACAGGACTAATCCACTTCGAGAACTGCACCATAATAATCAACGAAATCACCTACGACAGCAAATACAGCCTGCACTGGGATGACATCCTAATACACCCCGCATCGCTTAATGAAATAAATTCATCTTCAACTTCCGTTAACATTACCCTGGAAAAATTAAAAACCTACCAGCAAGAGAACCTATCCGAGATAAAGCTTCTGGAAAATCAAACGGTCACAACATACTATCAAAATTTCGGATTCTTCATCTTCACCTGCACCGCTGTGATAGCCTACGCACTCTACTCGCAACGCCAAATCAATCGTCATCGGACCAGTTTGTCTTCAGTCATCCCTACACCAGCATCCACGGGCATCCAACTCTTGTGGCCTTCCCTGCATACGCATCAATCTCAGGGGGGAGGAGTTACAGTATGCAGCGCATAATTCTTGAACATCTATATAGAACACCGGCGGTGCATTCACCTGTCATCGATCACCCGATCACGTGTTGCAACGCTCAGGTAAAACAGACAGCAGACACGGCGTCAGCGAAATTCTAGCTAGTTCCCGAAATATTGTACCCGTTCAATTACTTTAAGTTGAGGAACCGAGTCAGTCTTGTACAAAATTTTAAGCAATGAAGACATACTTTCCGACCAGAATTCAAGTCTTTAATTTTTTTTTTGATTTCTGATCTGTTTCACACTTTAACTCGCGCCGAACAAATGCGACTTCTCCTTCGTCGAGCTCGTCGGATGCCATCGCACATGTGGAGGCATCGCTGTGGAGCTCTCAGAATTTTTGGTCGCGTTTTGCTTGTTCGAAGTGGGTTATCTATATTTTTATTTGTCTATGATAATATCTATTAAATGAAAATTAAAAACATTAAGTGTGCCACGTAATAAGACTACATATCATTTTGACTTATATGAAAAGAAAATTCCACATAGAACCAGGATTTAAAGATTCTCGGATTTATTCTTTTATTTTTGTCAAAAGACAATATTTATGTTAACCCTCTATGGGCCGGTGTAACTTTCAAAACCTCACTAATATAAAACGGTATTTTTTAAAATAATTCAATGATTTTCCACAATATAACATATACACTTTATTGTAGGAACAATATCTCTTTATTTACCAGTAATAGGGCTAACCTGAAAAATCAAAGTAAATATAATTTTTCATTGTTTTTATTCTTCTATGGATGTGATGCTATATATTGTAACAATCGAATTTCTATAATTCTGTAATCATTTGTTTAAGGAATAAAGTTACTGTTAAAAAAAAATAATACAACATATTTCATTTTGCATTTCATAAATAATATTTGTTACTATTTGTATGTGATAAGTTTTGTGACTCTCTAGTAACAATGGGCCGTAATGGTAAAGTTCTGTGTATTTGTGATTACGATGTTATTTTTGTTTTACTTTTATGTCTTTAGAGGCCTTAAAATTGATACCAAATCATCATAATAATCATATAAAAAAACAAGTAGGAATAAGAATAAGGAGCATTAGCGATAATAGATCTAATAGTAATATTGTAATATTCCGACGCCGATAAGTTCGCCCCCGTCATTTTTGAACGTACGTTGTACGTAGGTACATGTAAAAAAAACATAAAATATTATATCTATTTAGTTTTAGAATTAGGTATACTATACAAATCTATAATTAAATATACAAAGCAAAACTTTTCAACCTTTACAGCAGTTCAAATGTAAATATAATATGTAAGCTTAAAATTGGCTACAATTATTTGTTCTTCCTTGTTCCAGAAAAGACAATATTTTATTGCTTTTTTACAAGTACCTACTTATTCAAAAAGCGAATGGTTGGTCTTTAACTTCGCAATAATAACAGTGCGGACATTGTAAGCCGTTGTTACTTTAAAAACTCAATATGTATTCGCTATTATAAAATTGTTAAAACTGCTGAATTCATTCTTTATCTATTTTTACAGGTTAATCTGTATCGATTTTATTTTACATTAATTTTTGTATAGTCAAGATAAATATTTCGCCCATAGGGGGGGTTAATTTCAGCATGATACCTCAAGACGCTTCTGGGAAAAAGGGCCTAGACACACGGATAGAGGGACAATAAAGTGATCCTATAAGGGTTGGGTTTTTCCATTATGAGCTACGGAAAACATAGGCGTTGAGGAAGAGCTCCTAGGATTTTAATTATGAATGAATAATTTTAACAATTTACAATGTTTGTGTTGTGTTTTTCAAAAAACCAAAAATAGTTATTTATAGTAAATAAAACATTTCCGGATGGTTTCGTGGCGTGGGGAAGGGCGCGATTACAACAGGGCCTGGATGTCAATCCCTTAAATCAGGACTAATTGCAACCCTTTTGCGATGCGCGCCTCCTTTGTGCCGCTGCTTTTGTCAGGAGGTAATTTTGGTCGTTTGCCGCTTTTACGGAGGCCGCCGCGAGTCAGCTGAGCAGCGCCCGCCGCCGCCGTGGCCGTCGGAACAAAGCAAACACAAAACATTCGCGTCACAAAGGAAATGTTCCCTTCGCGAGCGCGAAATTACCGTTTCGAATATGTTTGCCCATGTTTTCGGCAATTTGACAAAAATTGAATTCATCAAATCCGTTGACTGCTCGCGACTCCACTCCGTGTCACCCTTGTGCGGCGCTTATGCGGTCTATTGTCGGGTGAGCCCGTGAAATGGATTTTGGCCCCCGCCCACCCGCCTGTTATCAGTTACTTTGTCCGCGGAAATATTAGCGCCATGCCGTTCACCGCGGCCGGGAGTACGTCGAGTCGCGTCGAAAAGAAACTGGCAGCAGCGGCGCGGCGCCCCGGGCGAGTGGCGTGGCGTGGCGCGGCGTGGCGTATCCCCATGACGGGGGCCCCGTCGTATTTACCGTGAAAATTGCTCGATCGATGGCCGGTGACGACGGGCCGCGGCCCCGCTGCGGGTGGACGCTATAACTGCTGGATTAAATAATAAACAGAAGACCGCGTTTCATTGCACCTCGCGGCCTCTGGCCGGCTTTTAATTGTTTGCCCGCTGTAAACACGACTCATTCTCAGTCAATAACGCCCGAATCAACGTGAACGCGCGGAGCCCCGACCGCGGAGAGAATTTTTTGGGAAAACAGCCGAAAGGCAGAAAAACAGGAGGAATCGGGCTGCACGTGCCAAATCGAACCCTTCCCAGAAGTTCACGCTCTTTTAAATATTTTCATTCTTTGCACTCCAATGGACTAATTAAATTCGAGGATTGCTCCGAGGCGCGCTGGAAGTGGTCCGCACCCTCGGCCGTTTTCGAGGAAGGCAAAAACCCCACTGTCTCCTCGCCTCCCGTCCCGGATTGCAACAGTCGCTCCCTTCGAAAATGGGGGTTTTGAAGCGAAACCCAAACCGGGAACGAGCCCATCCGAACCATCAGCCCTTTCCTTCAGAAACTGAAAACAGCTCGAGTTTCACTTCCATCAAAATCTTCATAAAACGCAACAATTCCGGCATTTCAGGGCATTCACAAACATATTATTACATATGAAAAGTTTTGCGGGGAATTCGGGGGGGAGGCGCGCCGCCAGGGGGCGCATATCCTCGCAAGAAGACCCCGGTTCCGGTGGGTGGAGGAAGTTTCGTAAATTCAAGAAATAACCCGAACTCGGTGTACTCGGAAGTCTTAGATGAAAATCTCATACAAGATTGATGGCGTTAAATTGTAGACTTTGTTTGTGAATAATAATCAGGGCGCAAGCTGATACCCGCACTCACATAAGTGAAATAATAAATCCTATGGATTTCACGTAGTCTTCTTACCTTATAATGATAGAAGACGCTCCCGCTGTAATTACGCTGGATACAGCGAGTTCGCGCCGCATGCAGGGCGAACGTGAATTTATTACTGGCGGGCGGGGGCGCGGCATTATTAACGGACTTTGCATTTCAATCAGCCCACACCCCGGTGACGACGGAGCGCTTACTACCCGTCGAATTCGTAGGCCCGCACATCTTCAACCGGTTAATTGGAAAATAACTTTTTTATAAAAAAAATAAGCTTTCAATCATCAGTCTTACAAGTTTCAAAACCTCTAAAAAGTATTATACAATTACAAGTGTATTTACGGAAGAGTATCTTTCTTATCTCCAGCACAATATGTTTTACTATTCTGTAATGAAGATACATGCGATATTATATGCTCCATTTTAAAATAACAAAAGAGAGTCACGTGGGGCAAGTGTGCGCATGTTAAGTATCTCGAAAACGGTTTATAATTAAGGAATGCCAAAACTCCTCTTAAGTTCCTCTCACGACGTCCTATTAAGCGCTCGGTTGTCAGCTACTGCTATTGCGCCATTTTGTTTTCACAGAAGTTTCTTACTTAAAATATTACGATATTTTGTCATATTTAATGTTTAATCTTTTGTAGGTAGGTACACGTATTATTATTACAAACTGCTATTTATCATCAGGCACTATATGTATATTATATGGTTTAATATGTGACATTGTTTGAATTAATGTGATAACGGAATCATGAATAATTTTGAAGGAATTTCGTTTTGACGTATTGGGTTAAGTGTGATGCGCACGACCTTGTCGTGTAAGTGTACGTTTGCGCATTCGTAAATTTCTAACAAGTTAATTTTAGTTAGGTTTGACTTCAATTAATCCATTCATTGAATATGATTAAAATATCTAATTCGGTAGAAAAATTTAATTCGACTTATTTTGAGATTATATTCGCGAGAATTAATATAAATCAACTGAGAATCTAGCATCTTTATTAAATAATTTTTATCCAAAAAGGGCTTTTCGATTAGTTTTGTACCTACGAACACGAACACGGCCCTTAGAATCTCATCATTTTATGTAACATACACTTACCCACACTGCTGCGCACTCTTACCTCTATACTGGGGTAAAAACAAAAAAAAAAAACAAAAAAACTTCCAGGTGCATAGAATAAGGTGCTCAAATTGATTTTCAAACTTTCCTCACTATTCCACAATTCGATTGCATATAGTAGATAGTGAGGACAATTGCAGACAGGTTAATAAAACTTACAACAAGTTTGCATGAAAGATGTGAGCACGCTCCTAATCCTTTAATCTGGCAACTTTGTCCAGTTTTGATAACTAAGTAGGTAGATAATAGGTAGATAGAAAGTTATATTATATAGTAGTTATAGGTTTTTTGATCCACTGAAATTTTTCCTCGACCCATATAAGATTTAAAGTTAATGAGTGGCTTAAGTTAGCGTTAGAGAAAAAACGACCATCTTTGGTGATCAATTAGATGAAAGACAACTTCTATAGATGAGGTTAGATTAGAGCGGTACCTACTGAAGGAGTAGTTTTCGTCACAGACAACTAAATTTTAGAAAAGGGGCATTACAACCACCAGAAAGATGGAAGAGCGCATTGTATAGAAAATGAAGGAAAATTTATTTTAGATTACAATTAATATTGCTTACCTTAAATTTGAAAAATAGCTCCATTATTATCCATTTCTTTAAACTGTTGTTTTAATTCTTGTAATGCTTGTATTATAAGCGGAATGTCATAACATTTGAATAAAAAGGTTGCAAATTCCTGTGAAACCCTTCAATTTCATCTTTAGATTAACTCAACACGTCTAAAACTTCCCGCACTAATCCCGGGAGTCAATCGTCAGCCCATTAAGACGGACATTCGGTGACCCCAAATTATTTTTCCATTTTTCACGGACCCTCACATCCTTTCCCAAATATTTTATACTCACCCCTACCATTTCGACAGTGGTGCTGAGTACGTGTTTGCAAGTGTGTTGTACATGTGCGACAATAATGAAATACTCAATTTGATAAAATTCCAAAATTGAAATGTAATAAAATTATGCCGGGTTGATGGAGCCTACAATTTGACTGGTGATCTTCAATTCCCTGCAGACTCCCGCCCTTCGGGGGCATAAAGTTGTATCTTTGACCGTCTGCTTCTAGACTGCGAGGGCTGCAAGGGTTGCTCGTGGCGGAGCGGTTTCGGGTCCCGGGAAGCGGCAAAGACATCTCTTTCGGTTGGGAGCAGATATCAAAAGTACAATAAATTAATTACAACATTCCTTTCGTGTGTGTTGCAAGTGAAACGCGCGGCGCCGCGGAGGCGGGGGTGGAATGGGCCTTTGAAAGGAATTCGCTCACAACCCTTTCAGCGCTCCGGTAAAAATCCTCCCACAGTCGCAGGATATCTGCTCGGCACTTGCGAGCAACATAATTAATAAGACAGAGCACATGTAATTATGTTCTTGCCGCTAACAGGCGTGCCATTGGTTTTTATTAAATTCCTGGCGCTCACACGCCCACCCGGCAACTAAATCCCGGAGCAGCCTTGTAATTAGGATTCAGGATGAGCGATACCCGCCCGGAAGGCGACCTGGCCAGGTATGAGGGCTCTTTCGCATCCCGGACGATATCCGGGAGCGGTCAGAGTCTCGCCCGAAACTCCTTCCGGGTGACATATGTGGTCATTAGAAAGTGCTCGAGTGTCTTTGCGACCCCTTCGGAGACGAACGGAGGCGGGGCGGGACGACCGATCCAAATCCCCGATACACGACAAATTAGCCAATTTCAATTCCTGCCAGACTCTTGTCTTAGAAGGAAACAAATTAAGTGGCATTTAGCCCGGATGGCATATTTGTAACAGCCCGCTCGAGCGGCCGGGCCAGGTACGGCTCACACGGCACACAACTCGAAACAGTCTCCGGGTCCGTGTCCGGGAAACGGATCCGAACGAAGACTTATTCCTTTAAGCAGGCGACGCCTCTGGGGCCAGCGTCGGGGGGACGGGGCCCCGGCTGACGAGAGGCGGCATCTTTATTTGCAGGAGCCGTCGTGGGTCGTTTTAGCTAACCACAGGTGTTGCAGTTGTTCGGAGCTTTGCATTAATTATGACATTGCAGAAGTTGCTCAGATACAGCCCACATTCGATTTTAAGTCCCTCATTTATAGGCTGCGCATCTCCAGCGCCGGGCTATTTATCCTCCGCTTAAATCCTTCCCGGAGCCGCCGTCCTCCCGTGCTTTTAATATTTCAGTCCTGGTTCACCAAGAGAAATAACTTTCTAAAATTAAGAATAGCAGTTTCTTACATGCATGAAAATTCGATATTTCTTTAAATAAGCAATTACCTCTTAAATTAAGGATTTAAGAGGCGGCACTACCAAAATTCCATACCTAAATTATATAACTAATACATATATGGTAAAGAATTCCATATCTTCGTGATAGGACATCCCCAACGTATCGCACTTAGAAAAATATAGACAGACTAAATTAAATGATCTAACAATATTAAATATAGGGAAAAGTAACTAAAGCAAGTACCATATCCTAAGTCGTAGTCCAGCAATATCTGAGCCAATGTTTATATAAATTGACACACTGAGAGAAATTTGTTGATAAAACAACCGTAAAATTGAAGTTTTTCCTTTACAATTTTCAGCCATAGAGAAAAACGTTGTTTTGATAACATGAGTATTATCAATCCCTTCAATCCTATCATTTCAATAATAATTAAGGTAAAATTGCATTAGGGTACTATCAATATAACTATGAAATCAATATGTTAAACTTTCCTTTTGAACTTAAGTACATCCATATAAATTCGATAACTTTTATATCTTCAAGATTATTAAATCATGAACTAAAAACGTCAGATTGATCGTTTTCTCGTTAAAACTTTTAATATAACGTTTTTCCTTGTTAGTATAACAGGGCAGCATATCACTATTTACGTAGAATGTTAGAAATTTGATATTTTTTATGCATATAAAAACTCGCAAATTTTATTTTAAATGCTACTGTCATGCTCATAGTTTTTGTTATGGAAATAATAGTTTTTTTTTATATAAAGTGAAAGTTTATGCATCTAAATTGTAAAAATATACTTTCGTTCTAATATGACGATTGATAGTATTTATTGATATGAAAATGTCCCCATCAATTTGATAAGATAATATTAAACTAACAAAATCACTTTAATTATGATATTTTTAATATCAGTTGAACAGTTTTATTTTCAATTTGATAATATTTTTTTCAAATTAACATTTTTCAGAGATCGACGTTAAGAAAATATCATTTTGATAAGGTTCTTTTTTCTCAGTGCATAAATTGTCAAATCATGCTATTTAGTCGTACGAGTTAACAAAAATAAGCGGGCGGCTCGTCGGATTTCGTGATAGAAAAATAATTAAAATTTCTTGCTCATTTGTAAGCTATTTCAGAAAATAATATGATGATAAAATTTAGTTGTTTCATGTTTATATTCACGGTATTCTGCCATTAATTTAAGCATAACCAAAACGTAGAAAATGTTAAGGTTATTTCACCAGTTTTGATTTCAAGCTTTGAATGAAAAAAGGTTGGGTATGTGCTGCTATGGAGAGCAAAATACAGAAATATAGATATCTATGATTTCTGCGTTCAAACCAACAAATTTTCTATTTGCTAAGCTAATTTATTTCTTAGGAATTTATATTTAACTTGTTATTATGAGGTCTTGTTATATTATTTTATAGATCTGATATTTTTGCTGACGCCTTATTCTAGTAAGTACAACTTAGGAAATAGGTAGTACGAATTATACAATCCAGATGGCTTAGTCTTAACGAAGGTAGGTACCTACATTTTCGAAAAAACGTTTAAATACTTATTTTGATATAAGACTTTTGTATTGTTACGAAGGCTGGTTGATACCTTAATAAACAAAGATTCAGTGGACGCAGTAGGTAGATACAGTGATTTTCCCTTGTTGGTATGACTTGAGCCATCGTACCCTAATAAATAAAAATTTTAACGAGAAATTAAACTTAAATGAAATTATGAATGCTTTTCGGATAAGATGTACTACCTATATACATAGAGATTATAAAATGTCTATAAAATAATGCTGTATAATTACTCATACTGCAGTTTTTTCATAATTTTAAACATACATTTATAATTTAATATCTATAATATTTTTTTACAAGACTTTTACATTTTAATGTAATTGCGTGGGGATGGCTTGCTTGGGATTTGTGGTCAGGCGCTTACATACATCCCATTTTGGGTTATTTGGATTTAATGGAATGTAATTCAATACCATCAAAAAAGTCTCCATATCATAAAGAAATATATAGTACCGCCTTTATGTATAAGGAAAAAAATTGCTCTTATTTAAAGATTTCTATATTAGCGATAGAGTTTCAAAAAATGAGTCTTAAAACCAGAAAGAAAGTTCTAGATTAAAAAATATACTACATGTATAAAAAAATTCGGGTAAGGGCTCTGGTTCCGTGAAAAATGCGTTACTTTGAAGGGAATATTTCACTTACATATTTACAGAACTTAAGAAAAAGAAATTCAGAAATTCAATTCCAGAAATTTTCTTTTGAAAAGCAGGCAAATTTAGGAAAATTTCGCTTATTTAAAGTGTTTTCCTCATTTAAAGGAACAATCGTATAGAATAGGCACATCTTGTTTACTGGATAACTTTGTTATTTTTAAGAAATTATTTCACTTATTTGTAGAAGTTTCCACTCTTACTTTAAGAAACTTTCTTTTAAAATCAGGAAACTCTTTGGAAAAATTCTTTTTTCCTAGAGTATTTCGTTGTTTCAACTTTTGGATAAAGAAAATATTTCTCTAAACAAGAGTTTGCAAGCAAAAAATTAATGAGTTAATGATTGAATTAAAAGCAAATACAATTATATGAAAATGATTGCCTAAAATTCAATAGAGTTTTTGCTTTATTTTAGAAACTTTTTCTTTCAATGTTTGCCTTTGTGCAGCTCCATTAGCTTCTTTTTTCCCGGGCTGGCGATCCAGGACCCGAAGAGTCCAATAGTCACTGCCATCTGTTATCCGGGTCACAAGTTCTTAAGTGCTTTTCACCCACCGCCTGACGACGCCGCAAGGCTGGATTTAGCCGGATGATGGATAGCGCGACATGTGCCACGGGCCTGTTTGCGAAAAATCCAGGGATAGGGAACTGTCGTCAGATTTCGCTGATTTCCCTGATCTAATGTGCCTCGCCAGTTTCGATATGAAATCGAGGCAATCAGCCGCGCTGTTGACTTTGACGTGCAGAGACGTCGAAGCTGAAAGCACGTCTGATGGAGTAGGGCTCTTCTACCTTCTTGTAGCAATTCCGAGTAAATTGAATTTGTCGCATTAAAAAATGGCATATTGTACCATCTTTGTTTTATTGAGAAAATTACATTCAGCGAAATGCATATACAGTAAATAGGAGCGGGGCGTATTGAGGTATTTTCCTAAAAATGTTATTGAAAATACAAAAAAATTGAATTTCACCTTAACACTATCAATTGCAGTGAAAGAACGCGAGAAACTATAGCATACAATACACCGTATGTAATTCTACTACAATAATTTCTACAAAAGTATATGATAAAGTACCTACATATATATTATTTCTTGTTGGACGTATTAGTAATTATACAAAGGCATCCAAGAAAATTATACTAAATTATGAGTAATACATCCTTTGTGAAGAATACCGCACTTATAATGAGTAATTTACGATTACTTAGTTTAATTATTTTTTATAAAATTCCTTCCTTTTTTTCCTATATTTACAAAAATTTTTATTACAAACTATTATTTCTTTTGTCTTAATGAAAATGAAATTGGTTTTGTTTCTAAGTCCAATACTGCTAACGATTTTGAACTTATTTCTGTTCTTAACTTTGTAGGACTTAAGTTAAGAACAGAAATAAGTTCAAAATCATTAGCAGTATTGCGTGGTTTTGTTTTTATGTCTTAAAATGTGTAATATGTATGTATTTAAAAGGGGAAAGAAAACTCATTAGGAGACTGATTTTTAACCATTTTTATAAATTTTGTTACGCAGATAAAATAATTAGAAATTATCTAAAATTTGTGATCACTCTATTAACACTTTCAACCATAATTCTAATTGTTTTTGAAACAATTTCCAACGGAAATTTTCTCATAATTTAATTTTAATTTAGATATCGTTGATCGTTCTTAATTCTTTATGGGAATTCTGTGAACGTTGCAATTCTGATCTGCAATCAATATTTATATTCCTTACATTATTAATATATTTTGCAGGAATATGAATATACTTTTAACTGAAAATGCTGAAAATTGAATGTTTTTTATGAATTTTTAAGAAATTGTAAAATTCTTACCCAATTTATGAAATTGTATTGCAATAAAAAGTACACTTTAGTTAAATTATGCTATCATGAATAAATTATACGTTCGTATTTGTTATAACTTTTGAAGTTTCGAGTTTCCGCAAGTCAAGAAAAGTTTTTTCGAGAAAAATTTATCTAAATAACAAATTACCATACAAATGCTTGAGTGAGGGAGTCGCTTTGTGCTTATAGAATTGGAACCAATTTAAATTCCTTTTTGAAACTTTGGGAATATAATCTTTAATAGTAATACCAACATTTTATGCAATAAAAAATTGATTTTATTGATTGTTTAATGGGTTTTTCCCTCTTAAGTTAAGTTAAGAAAATAATTTTACGCTTGATTGAGGATTACCACTATATTTTTTCAGTAAATGGAGAATATCGTAGTTCTATACCTGTGTAGAAACCAAGAGTAAATGTAACTTTGTTTTCGAAATTATTTCGCATGCAATTAATTCAATAAAATGCGACTAGCTCCGCTTCTATAAATTATTTTTGAGAGGGGCACTTTATCGCTTTGCCATGACTTTATTCTAGTAGTCCTCTAGAACCCTATGAAGTGTTAATAAAATATGTAGGTGCCCCGAACGTCTGATCCGCATTGGATTTTAAACGTGGTACGACATTTCTTGAATAAAATAAAATGCTCTGCCTAGACAAAATTGGCTAGCAAAGTATCAAATTCGAATATCCTTCTTGAAAAATGTTCCCTGCAGAAAAGACAGCTGGCTTCTAACTAACGAGGCAAATTCAAGCGGAGCTCATTACGCAGCCCCCAGTTCTTTGGTCACCTCTCGTATCATGAAATTTGATTTGTGTAATTTAGCGGGATCAAATACCCGCAGCCCCGTCGGGGAGGGGAGCCCAGGAGGCAGGACGGTTCCAGCAGGCGGGCAATTATGCAAAACTCGGCGAAGGAATGTTTTTCTGGGCAATGCCCTGAGTAATTGCAGGAACCCGATTAGCCGGAGCAGGGCAATTGCTGTGTGGCGCGCGTTTTTGCAACAATCAAACTCCGATCGGCGAAATATGAAAACTTGTCAACAGCCTGTAAGACGGCCGCCGGGCCCCCGGTCCGTCGCGTCCCCCGCGGGCCTGCTGCTGACTGCCTGCCGCTGCGGTGCGATCCTGCAGCCAGCCGCGGCCGCCATCAGCCATCAAGAAATTGGCGCGCGGAGAGTGCGGCGCGCAATTTTTCCCATCTTTTGCCGCAGAAAACGGAATGAATTTGGTCGGTATTACGGGCGTGTTGCGGACGCGACGCGCGAAGACGAAGAAGGGCCTCTCTTTTACTTGTGGAAAAAAAGAAATCAATATATTCAAGAAAAACGGAGCGCTGATTGGTCGCCGGCCAAATTGGTTCTCTATGATATTCCTGTCACGTAAATTATTGATTTAATTCGAAGATTAAAAACGAAGCAGAGTGCAAGTTTGTTGTGGAGTATGTTGGGGCCCCGGTCGGGCATAATGCGCCCCGGTAACGTATTTGCCGATGCAGAGACGCATATATGTAAAACTAAATTTCATATAATCTCCGCAAATTATAGGCTTTAAACAACTTTATAAATATGTTCCCCTGAATGGGCAGGGGCCCGGGGCGCACGAGTATATTCCAAATAGATTGATTGCCCGGACGGGAATCGAAAGGTCTCTTTCAATGGGTTTTAATTTGATTGATTCCGAGCCAAAGGAGTCGTCGTCTCGCAATTTAGATCTTTGCTGGGGCCGCGACGGAGTACGGCTTGGTGCGGTGGGCCCCTCCGTGACGCCGCTTCGGCCCCGGTGCGCGAGAAATGACTTCCTTTGTTTCATTTTTACAATCACAGCTCGAGACTGCATTAAGCGCGAGGAATTAATTTAATTTGTTCTTTGAGGAGCAAACGGCTCCATGGCATGTCTGTGCAGCATTAGTGCTTCCTGTGCGCGGAGTGCACTCGATTGCGACCTGTGCAGGTATTGGGGCCTCTCTCAGGGGCTCCGGCGGAGTCACGTACACGGCGCGGCGTGTACGACTCGGTGAATTTGCATAAACGACGCGAAAACAACTACACAGCCGCGCCACAATTATAACTGATTTATGCATAAAATCCAACTCCGATCTGCAGCTAGGAGGCGCGTTCGTTTGCCACACCACCGCCATACACCGGCTAAAATCGGGCCGAAACCCTTAAGGCGGAGTTTGGCATTGCAACGACTCGGTGATTTGCGGAAAAGTAGAATATACAATTTTTTCCGTTTCGCCTTCTGCGCGCTTTGACTCCGGGGACTCCGGCGGTTGAAATCGCAGCTAACTCGGGTGACAAGCCCTCGAAGTGCAGTCCGTTCGTGTGCCCCGGGCGTTAGGTGCACCAGCCGGAGTCGCCGGCCGGGCATTGGGGCTCGCGCCTTCCCTCGCGCTCCGAAACCGGGAACAGTGGGATTAGTGGGAACCGGCGACAAAAATGCCTCAGCACCATGGCTCCTGACATCTGACCTCTTCCCGTAGGGCTCCGCTGGCGAATCCCACTGGGCGGCCGGAGCCATCTCCGGCCCTATCAGGCGCTAACGCGCGACTAGAGCTGGATTTAGCCGCCCTCTTCCCGTCGTTGGCCGCTGAGCCGACTTTTCTGAGCTTAATCAAATTTAAGAAAGTTTCTCGCGGCGGCCGCGGCCCCATTGCGTGACGGAGCACTTCGGTTTTCCTCATTTAAATGGATTTAAATTTCTAAGTGCTCTCCGGGTACTCGCGTTAAATTTTAATTATAATCATTTCGCCAACTGCTCGTGAAAGCAATTTATTTAATTTCTTCGGACATGAAGAACAATTAACCTCACTGCTGCCCATCGTGGAGAACTGGATGAATAAATGAATTTTCAAATGCACTAAATCCGGGAAAAAAGTTCTTATTTCTACTAATACGGATGAAATAGATTTTTCTTAGATTAATCACTGCTTAATACTTACAACGCCAGGATAAATATTAAGACACCTCTGAATTTCTATGAAAATTAGAAAAAAAACTAGATCTTATTATCTATCTAGGTATCTAGTTACAGCGAACTCTGTTCATCCCAAAAGATTTTTCATGCATATAATCTCAAAATATTGGGGATTATACCTACATGAATAGTGTTTTGAATTTCTTGTTTCTATTCTCTATATTTTTGTTCTTATAAATTATCAATTGTGATGTTCTTTCGGAAGTAGTTTACCTTCTTTAATAGTAAACACTTCGAACTTTCCTCTAAAAACTTGAAAAAGTATAAATCTTCAAATGTGTAGAAAAAAATAATAGAATTTGGTTTCAATTATTTTGTTTTCTTCTAAAAATAAATTTATTTAAATAAAGAGAAAATAATATAGTTAAACTATATCGAAAGAAAAGCTACAATCCAAAATAGAGAAAAAAATAAATTTTGCTTTAAGTATAAGAAAGACTGGCTACATAGAACACATAAACAAAAATCAATATATTTACATAGATAGACTTTGTACTCAGTAGTAAAAATACTAAATATTAAAGCTTTGAGAATTAAGAACTTATCTGCACGAATTATAACTATTTCGGATTTAATCAATAACTATTTAAAATAAGCCTATATACGTGTATATATAATAACATATTAATGTTATTCTTAAATTAAGATCAAGATTAAGTTCAGAGTCAAAAGTATCCCAAATCACATTAAAATCATTACTGACAAATTTTATTGTTGGAACGTTTTAGATTAATATCCTTACTATGTCTTATACAGTGCAGAAAAGCTCGCCTTTATGTAGGTGGAGGGCTTCTATAGATTTGGTTTTAATAGGCGTCTATTTAAACTTATTACTACTATTCTACTCTAAGTAAGAAATGCCTTAAAATTATCCCACACATTTTATGAAATGTATTAAAACTGTGTTTATATTTTCATATACTACAGTAGTGGAAAATTTCTACAACATAAAAAACATTAGCATAGCTAATTCTTATTCAATAGGTGTGCTCACTGCTCAGTATACAAAACATATTTTAAAATATATAATAACAAAGCATAATTTTGTTAAGTCAGTTTGAATTGTCATATTTCCAAGTATTTTTATTTTATTAGGTATTGTGAGTTTGGCTAAGTAAAACAAGTATTTAAGATAAAAATTCTGTTTTAAAGCGGAACACAATACAATTTCATGAAATGAGATACTTTATTTATCTATGACAATATCAATTCTTAATTTTTTTTCAAATTGTTTACTTAAGGTATTCAAGACATTATTTTTTGTAATTTTTCAAGTTTTAATTTGGTATACCTATACCTATAGTTAAAATGCTGTATGAAAATTGATTTACGAAAAATTTTGTAAAAAGGCTGGTTAGGGAAAATTTCGGAAATTTCCCACTTTTTAGAATGACAGAAAGATAAAACCTGGGTTTTCAGGTGGAGAAAATGTACTAAAACCTATAAAGTTTATTAAAAAATCCCAGCTATAGAGGTAAATAACTAGAATTTAAAAATATGTATATGTATAAAACAAGTGGAGCTTATAAGTATTACTTATATTCTGCTCAGTGTTCACGCTGACTGACGTAGTCAAGCTCAAATGATTGGTACATAGATAAATGAAGGATAGTTATTAGTTAGAAATGAATGTAAATAAATTCAACTTATTTTTCTTACAATGATTAGATTCAAATAAAATGAAGAAATGGAAAAAGATGGAAAAATATTAAGTTTTTATAGTAAGCAAGGAGCACGGCGTGCTAGGGACGTGATTACTCATCCTTTTTGTATGAAATAAAAGGTATTATGTACCCTTGCATTTATAAGAATATTATAAAAATTTTAATGCTTTCTAGATGGGAAATATATACGCAACATCGATTGGAGATATTATTGTTATATCAGCTCGGTTTCTTGGTTGAATACTGTTTGATTATGCTAAGTGGTTACAACTAAAGACCAAAAATGTTCATATTATGCCGCAATATTCCTTTCAGAGGAGAGTACAATGGCTTCGAAAACCGATAAATTACTTTACATAAAAATTGCGTCAAATCAGTTCGTTCACACTGAGTGAAATGAAGATGAAGGAGATGAAGCTGATTTTTTACACCCTTCCAGCGTCGGTACTTTTTCTTGAAACAGAACCTCACCCCAGACGACCGGCGTCGGTATCCTTTTGCGGTGCGGTGCCAGTTGGTAAATTTAAAAAAGTTGCAACCCAAGAAGTAAATTTGTCAACGGGCCCGCCGCGTACTTGGACCAATCCATTTCTCGGGTGCAAATGGATACGCTGGTCGATTTGATTGATCTGCGATTTCCCTCGTCTATAATTCAAGCACCGCTCTGTCGTTGGAGTCGCACTTATTTGAATTTCGGCCGGGTGATGTATGATGATTGATCAGCGGCTAATTAAACAGCATAAAAAAGTGTTTTTAAGGCGCAAACAATTGGTGTCCTGGTGGATTCAGCCGGCAGAGGCGCTCCTCCAGTTTATTCGGATTAATGTAATTGGAAAATTCTTTATTTCATTTCCTTTTCCACTTGAATATATGCGTTGCTCCGGTGGAGCGCTGAGACAGGGGCGCAGGGGCCTGCGTCTAATATCGACTTTACGGAAGCATAAAGAGGTCGGCGTAATCATCATTGAATAAATTATGCATGAGTCGCAGAAACGCACAAAGAATTTTCCCCTTTCAGATCTGTGATTACACTCCGCACGATTTTTAGCTGCTCAACGGGGCAATTTGAGCACTTGAATCTTTAATAAGGCCCCGTCTTCGCCTGGTCGCTTTCATTTGATTATATTCGCAGATTTTCAAAGGAACAACTTTGTCAAATTCCTAAATAAATGATAAGCTCACGTTTCGCGCCACTTTAACTCTTAATCGAGGCTGGAAGACAAAGGCACAAAGGATACACTTAAGCGCTTCTGCCGGGGGGCGCTTCCCAGTTTACCTCCGGCTGGGGAGCCCCCAGAAGCCCTGGTGACTGGGCTCTGCAGTGCCGTGCGCCTTGACGAAGCAAGGAACCTAATAAATTTCATTTTTTCCCGATGTAACGCGTGTGGTGCCATGTTCCCTTATTAAGTCCACTGGTCACAATGGATTTTGGGCAATAACATCGCACCGACGCTGCCCGCCAGAGATTTATGGCCGGAGATGTTTCACGCAATTCCTCCCGATAGGCGAGTGCGGGGGCTCCATCGCCAGAATTTATTGCGGCCTGGAACGGCCCGATAATTCCGAATGGGGCTCCCCGAAGGCTTCACTTGTTTTTCGGTAATTCACAGCAGACGCCAGATAATAGCTGACCCGCAACTAGCCCCCACGGCGCGCAAGAAATTGAAGCGACTCCTCGGGCGGAGGCGGGGGCGGCTGCGGAGACTCCCTGCTGGGGCGACGCGAGTGGTAGCTGCGGCCAAATTAAAAGCGCCAGGTAAAAAGCATTTAGAGGTAACAGATGTCCAGGATCCACCTGTAATGATCCAAGTACCAACTTTAATAGCCACTTGGCTGCCAAAATTTCTTCCATTAAAAGTTTTTCCTTTCCCGGTTTTCGGCTCAAAATGGAAATTTCGCCCGTGCGATGGAACAGCCGCGCTCTACGCTTTACGGTGTCAGCAAAATATGATTGGTTTAAATATTAAACGGGAGCTCCTGACTACCGGGCGCCAGGGACCCGCCTGAAATGGAATAAAATACGGGAAAGCGGCCAGCCGGGCGAAAAAGTTTTAATGCTCGTCTGATAGTAAATAGCATCGCAAGACAGGGACCATCCGTCCTCCCGAGGCGCATAGACCTCGAATTCTCTGATTCTCCCGGCATAGTACACAAATACGTTTTTAATTGTTACCGCCGACCATGAAAAACATCATTTCCCAACAAAGTTTTTAAATGAAGCCCTTTCATGCCCTTGTTCACCTTTTTCCTTTGTGATGGTCAATCATTGTGCCACTGGTGCTATCTGCAGCAATTACATTTCAAATTAATTTTTATTTTTAGGGGTTTTACCTTGTCGGTATAAATATCGCTTGGTTTTAATATTCTGAAAGAATACTCCGGTATTCGGAATCACTAAATATTCATCGTTATTCTATGGTAAGTTAGGGCGGAGCTAACTGAGTTTTAGGGGCATGTTTGGGCAATTGAAATGTCTCAAAAACTACGCGTCACACCGACACGGCAGACACATCACGCGACCGCCACTCGTCAGTTGCCGCATAGCGATCAAGCTCCGTATCGGGGCGTTTTGTTTATTTTTTCATTTTATAACAAAAATGTCAAAAATAAACTCTTCTTAATTTCTCCTATAGATTTGAATCACGTAAAGTGTCCGAGTGAACAAATTAAGGCTAAGATACAATGGACGCGACGCGTTTTTGTTGCGCCGCAAAATGAAAACCGTTGATACAAAGGCATATGTAATATGAAATTGATTTTGAAATGAAAGCATTCTTCTAATTTTAATTGTATCAATAATTTATAACATACGCGCTTCTTTTACACAGTATGGCAACAGAGATTATTTATAGGTCATACCTATTAATATTTGAAAACATATCCATTTTAATTATATTGAATATTGAATTTCCTCCAGGAAATTAATTAATTGAAAATGTATAAAATTCAGTTCAGGCATTATCCAAATTCATTAAAATTAATAACTGATAAACTTGAAATGTAATGGAAATTTCATTAACGGAAAAAGGTATTCTTTTATACCTACTGTACGTTTAATTGTTGATGTTATATTTTGGATGAACATTTGGCATTTTTGATGAGGATTTAATATTGAACTATTGAACTATCCAAAAGAGAAATTGATTCTACTTTTGTATAAATTAACATTATCAAAATAATTTATGGATGTCTTACTTAATATGTCGATTGAGGTTCTAAATTTGATCTGACCATATGGTTCAACCTCAGAATCTGAAACTCCTCGGTAATGATGCAGTCAAGTCCGTCTTTTAATAATGTTGCGTATCCATATTTAATTCTTTGAGATAAATTTGATACCCAATACCATAGAAAGAAATGCCTTCCCCCTTCGTTTTCAAATCAAACTTAGGTAGTTATATCTGCACTTCTTATAACTAAGTAACTTCACCTATCCGTGTGTCCTGAAAACTTGCAAGTTGATTTTGACCCACTTACCGATATTTGATTGAGCTGAAATGACAATGCAATTTTGTGGTATGATACCGTTGAGCAGGAACTTCACAATAAAAAAACTTAATATCATTGAGTTAGCGCTCGTTTGATATGTCTTGATGAGTAAAATTATTTAATTAAAATAAATTAATTTCATTTACTTTTATATTTCGCTTGAATGCTTATATGGCTTTAAATATATCGATAGGACTTGCCGACGCTCGTATAATAGCAAAAATTGCATACCTGTTACGTCATAAAAATCTATGCACTAAAAAACATCGTATTGAAATTGTAAGATGATCTTTTACTCTTTTATTGCTTCTTATATTATACTACGTAGATTTTTTTTAGCGTTGATAATTAAAAATACAAAATTTTATTTAGGTGCATTCTTAACTGCTAACAAATGAATATGCAGACAACTGTAGATATTTATAGTAATAAGAAAACGGTTTGTTATTGAGTTTAAAAATTATACTATTGTTTTGGTCGATACTATTTTTTATTTAGAGTCTAATGCTACTCTTGATATATTTATTAAGATTAATATATAGATTACGAACTATGTGGTTGTTTTTGAAGTTGAAATGATTGTAGTTAGTTATTTTAAAATGGTGACTTTGGTTTTTATGGGGCTGGGGTTGATTTTCATTTGATAAGTCCTAATTTTTATTTGGTATGATGAGGCTGTAGTTGAGTTTGATTTGCTTGCGTTTTTGTTATTGAGTTGCATTTGAAGTGTAGAAGCTACATATGTATATTGTTTGTACCTATTATATTTATTGTTATACATATATACGTACATACGTAGGGTAAAATGTATATATGTAAGTACATATTTATGTATATTCATATCTAAACGGCGTTTTGTTACACTTGAATACGTTTTGCTCTTGTTAATTTGAGTACGAAGAGGACGATTTATGAGTCCTTCGAATTTCGCGTGTGGCTAATTAATAAATGTTGATGTCTATAAATAAAATAAAAAGCAAATACCGAACTTATTTCGCTCAGTATAGGTATATGTACGTCTGGACAATAAAATTATAGCAAAGTACCGAGCTGGGATCTCCCAAATGCGACCAGCTCTAAAGGAATCCTCCAAAGTGTCGGCATACTATGATTTAGGGAGCAATTACAGCCTAAAGTTGAACACAATATTTTTCAATTTTATTTCAATTAGTGGCTCAAAATTGCAATATGCCGGAGGCGCTAATGTAGCCGAGCCCGCGAAAAAGGCCCCAAGGAGCAACAAGTCTTGAAAAATATTTGGGCTTCGCTCTAATAGTCAGCCGGCCTAACTTCGCGGCCATAAAGCCGAATTAAGTTGTAATTTATGTCGCCTAATTTAATCGGTAAATGCTAGAGCGCAGCTAAATATTTGATGAGAGCAGAGCTGCTGCGGCACAAAGAAGCCAAGCCGCCCATTGAGTGCAGGCGCCTTCCTTTCATTTTTTAAGATGTTACCGGTGTCCTTCTGAAGGGGCGATTTGTGAATTTAACGGTGGCAAAGACACCCGAACGGGTCCGGGTCGGGTCTAGAAAATGCAAAGTGGATTTTTATGGTTTTCCAAAGACTTCCCAGAATTGCGGCTGGGCCGTGTCTGCATGCATACACACATCAAATTCGCCTCAATTTGAATTCCGCTGATTCCGGGAAATTTTTGCATAAATGAAAATTCAATTTTTAACTCAAATATTTGAGCTGCAGTCGTAATTTGCATGGGGAAAACACGTCAACATGCGGCCAGGGGTGCTCCCCCTGCGGGAAGGAAGCCCTGCCGGGTCAGTGGCGATAAAGCGGCTCTGCTGCTGCTGCCTTTCACGGGCCATTGAAGACCCATTCGCCGACGATTGCTGTAATTCCTAATAATTTCCAATAATAAAGTTTTATTGCCGGTCGGTCCGGATTTCCCCCCGGTTTCCGGGTCTCAAGCCACCGGGGCTTATCTCCTTAATGCGACTAAGGCCCGAGTTATGGGGACAATCTGGTTTCTGTCTGAGTGGTGCTGCGACGGCGAGGTTCGCACTCGCGGTGCCCTGATTCCTTTCAAATTCAAATCGATCCGAGATATGTATTGATTGGCTGTCAGCGCCGGATGAGCCCTGAGAGGCTGCTCGGGCCTGAATGCGTTAATTACAGGCCGGCGCAGACCACCTCTGACCTCCTCGCCTCTCTGGCGGGGCTCCGCGGCCACGGCCTGGACTGATTCGCCGCTTTCTTAAGCGGAAAGTGCAATAAAGGATTATCTGGGGCCCCATATTTCGAGTGCGTGCAGAGCGTCCACGGATCCAGCTGGCACTGCGGAGCGCCCGGCCAAGGCAAATAGATTAACCACCCAAAATGGTCCGCCTTTGTTCGCCGGAGTCGCAAGATACCGCCGCCGGTACGCCGCCGCCGCGCCGCTTCAATTTACTTGGATCTGTCGATTCAAGTCCTCGTGCTGTTTGATGTGGAGGAAACTTTTTTATTGCCTTCGTCGGCAAACAGCGCGGCCTGATCCGGTTTCATCTCCGATTCAAGCTCCCGATGATTATTAAATTTTAATCCCTTTGTTGGAGCATAATTTTGCGTTGCGCTTGAGGCAGGCAAGACTTTCGTTCGCTTTCAGCGGCGGCGCTCGGCGGCCGTCGATCAAAGCACCGCGGGGGAGGCACTGGGGCGCTTAATTTCATACGCGATGGCCTGACAATCGCAAGCCCATTGCGATTTTAAGGCGATTGACAAGGAGATCCACCCCACCCGGGCGGAAGGGTTGCATCTATTCGGATGCCCGTTGATGCTATGGGCACCCATTTCCTAACCATTTTTTTCCTTTTTCTTAGTTCTATGGAATGGAGAAATTGAAAATTTCATCCCTTTTAATAATTTTTTAATAGCGTCTTTTTGGTGTCGGAAATACCTAGTGACCACACAAATATTATGCTAATCTTAAAAAATGTAAAAGTTTTCTTTCTTTCTCAATTTAAGGGATCGTCTTACTTTGTCAACTTCAAAAAATGTTTTTTTTTTATGGATTTCGAAAGTATACCATTTGTGTGTTTCATGAAGATTGGAGTTGTAATGTTTTTCGATTAAACGAATTTTTCTCAAAACCACTTTACTTCTTGCTATGTTAATTTTTTCTCAGAAACGACTACACCGATTGTAATGAAAGTTTAACTACATATTCGTCCCATGTATGGGTATGATTGAAACTAAGATTAAGTCAAAATCTAATAATAACCGTAAAATCGCCATGGTCATACTAAACTTAAATCTTTCTGCTTTTTGAGTTTCAGATAATTCTTCGCTAAAAAAATATCAATCCTGTTGACATCAATTTTTTGAGGAACTATATTGCGATCGCTGCGATTTCGAATGCATGATTTAAAATGAGTATATGTTAAGAGTGCTTTTATTGAATCTAGAAAGAATCGCGTCAATATTATTGTAGGAATCTCATAAAAAATTCCGAAAAATAGCTAATTTTTGAGACGAACCCTTACGATTATTATTTTTACGGATGAAACTCGCTTCAAATAAGAAAGGTTTAAATAATTACAATTATTTGAGGAAGAAAGAAGAGTTATCGATTAAACTAACCTAATTTCCTCCAAATGTAACATGATCATTTATATCGTATGTAAGTACCTATTTTCAGAACTTCAAAGAAAATTTCTCACAATTTGTTTATATATTTTTTGGTGTCGTATAAAATGGTGGACAGTTCTAGTCTCTGCGCTTTCTAGCGATGAAAATAACATTATGAGAATACTATACCAATATAATAAACTATCTGCAAGGACAAGAGTTAGAATTTCAAAAATATTTTTGAAGCATAGGCTCTTTCAAATAAACTTTTTATACCCAAAAATAAAAATATTATTTAAACGAGCCTGACCGTAAAAAAATTCCAAGTAAAAAAGAGGTTGGAAAAAAATACAGAAAAAGGGCCAAAAATTCAGCCTGGTTTAACACAACATCTACCTACCAGCAGCAATACCAAATTCTTATCTGCACTATTATCGAGTCAACTAGGCATAGCATGCATCAAAACTACCATTTGCAACAAAATGTACTCACGGTTAATAATAATAAAAAAATATAGTCTTTATTCTTATCTTTAACATACAGAAGAGTAAGTTAATTAACTTGATTTATTCTTCTGTACGTTTGCTTGGCTTTTATTTCTTAATTCATCTTTCTGCCCATTCTTTAGGATTAAAAGCTATAACTACATGTTGAGTTTACAAACCACTGATATTACCTATTGCTAGACTTGGCTTATGGTATATGGTGAATCACGATCAATTGTTTACCTTGCCGAAGACGACCCAATGTACCAGACTACTATTTTGAATTAAAAGTGATATTTTAACCACATAATTTAACTTAAGATATATTTTACTGCTATAATATGGCGTAATAACCACTTTAAACAAATAAACACAGATATGTTACATACTGTTACAAAATTTCCCTCTGTTGTAATTCACACTTGAAATTTTAATTAAATGGATATGGCTTTCGACTCGCACGATCGTGGCGTCTGTGGCAAGATCACCGACCATTCAGCCACACTGAAGAGATCTTGCGAGTGCTTTGGTTCGAAACGCCGACCATTTTTGAGCTTGTCTCGTCTGCCTCGACGGACGAGCATTTTATCCTCAACATTTGTCCCTATATTGTGCAATTTTGTCATCAAGTCGCTCGGCGGGCAAAATTGTAACAATACGTTATCTCAACACTTCTGGAAGGAATGATGAAAAAAATTGTTATTACGTTTTTAGTTTTTCAGAATAATATACATAATTACATAAAACTTCCAAAAAGTCTAATCACCGGCTAAGTGAGGGAAGAACTAGCATACGAGACGCGTATAACTAACTCACTATTATGTATATATTTGCTTTTATTAAAAATCTAGATGTTACCGTTTCTATGTTAATGATTCAGTGTGTACCACTGATCCGCTGATGAACATCATATTTTAGTCACACAGTAAACAATTTTTGCTACTGTAGGCAACAAAATATCTACTCGCATAGTAGCAATTTTCAACTGGTTGAAAAAAATTACGATAATATTACTCCACTGATTAGTAAAAAAAATATTGGTAAAACTGACTAGAATCGTTGGTTAAGAAGGCGCCGACCAATAAAGTTGGTTAGGTATATTGATCCACGAAAAATCGTTAATCTTCTGACGACGAAATAATTTGATTTTCCTGTGATATTGCGACCAACCGTGGATGGGACTCGAACCTGCGGATCTGCAAATTGGCAGCGCCTCGCACCTCGGACCAATTGAGCACCATGCCAACGCCTTTTTGGAAAGTTCATTTTCTATGATGGCTGGGGATTGAACCTGTGTTCTGTGTATCCTCCGAACTCGCGGTTCGCTGCTCTATCCACTGAGCTATCGATAAGCGACAACACAATGACTTGCACCCAACAATACATATATGCCTAAATGTGTGTGTAAGGAGTTTACTTCATATGAATATGCATACAAACATTAAAGTAAAGAACAAAATTTTAGCTTTTACGAAAGGACTTTCAAAGAACAAATTGTAAATTTGGTACACGTTACGTGTCATTTTTACAAGTTTTTATTTAGTTTCACCTGTCCCGGTGTCTGTAATGAAATCTTGCAAGTTAAATTGGACTCACTTCCCGGTTTCCGACTGAGCTAAAATTTTGCATGCATATGCATATTGCGTGACAATGCAATATTATGATGACATGGAGCATCAAAAGCTTGTTTTAAAAAAAGTTTTTTTTTGCATGTTGCTTGTTTATAATTTACTTGAATTTTATTTATTATAATTAGTGAAAGTTTCACTATGATTTTTCAAAATTACTACTTAGGAGCGTAAATTTTTACTATTACTTTATAAGTTTATTTTTTAAGTGTAAATCAGTATTGTAAAAATATTTCATTACCTACACTAAAAAATAAATATCTCTATACACCTAAAAATTTCACATCGGTATAAAGATACAATAGGAAATTCAAAGCGCGATTATTCCTCCCCTATCTTGTTTATATTTGCTTAAATTTAAATCTTAAATTAATTAATTTTCATTTTAATAATCCTCATTTTTAATAGTTTTCACTGGTGGGAACAGTCTGGCTGAGCCCCATCTTAGCGGCTCTGTACCCAGAAGCCTTTCTTTTCCTAATGAGAGGAAATTCGCAGAACTCGAGTGGCTCCTGTAACAATGGACAGAAGGTAAAGAAATTCTTTACTGTCCCAAGTTTTCGATTTCACAGGAGGTCAGCGTCAAAGGACTTCAAAGTGCTAACGTGATACCTTGGTTTTGGCACCTCTAAACTTTGACTATTCTAAACGACAGTGTCTCAAAGAGTTTGCGGTCGTCCTGGAATCCCAGAGCTACGGGAATTAAAAGTAAACCCTTTGGTAATTCAAAACTGGGAACGAATAGGCACCCTGGTCATTGGTAGCAGAACAGGGGTGGGATCGGGGCAGTTGTGGGTGGGTGGGCGGATCCACCCGGATTCTCCAGACAACCCAAATTGAATCACATCATTCGTTGCGAAAAATAAGCTTATTAAAAGTACGCAGATTAGTTCGTCATTTAATTACACTAAAATGCGTCTGAGCGTGAAACTAGTGCCAAGGTAATCGGCTGTTCTCATCTATTTATGCGTCCCCCGCGCGCGCCCCCGGTCCGTCATCCGTTCCGTCTCCGGAGCCGGATCTGTCCGTCTCCTGTCGCCCCCCATCCCCTGAGCCCATCGGTGTGTTTCATTTGTAGTCAATTATTCCCTCCTCGGCTGGGTCCTTGTGGATGTATTTAATTTTCAATTTTGCAGATAATCACATTCCGGGAGCCATGCCCGCCTGAAATAAAAGTTCTCGACAGAGGCGGATATGTACCCAGAAGATTAGTTTGATAAATCAGGAGGATCTCCTGAGACTCGAGGATTCTCTACATATTTACTAAAAGCTTCAGAAACAATGAGCAAGTAATCTGGCTCCTACAAGGGTATGGCATGCTCCTCGGATATCTTTGATTTCGTTCCCGAATAAATCTCCGAAATGATACCCATTTTTGTTGGGGGTTAGGGGTCTGTCCCCGTCCCATGTTCGTTTACTTTCAATATTTCGACACCCCGGCGTATGGGGTAAATTGCCCAGGAGTCCATAGACATTTTCGCTCGATAAAAGGCGTCCCCGACTCCTCCGATTTGATGGCCTGGTGCGAACCACGTACCCCCTTCTTGTCCGCCCTTTTAGGGCTCCCATAACCTCAATTTTGGTATGCGAGTGACAAAGAGTGAAAAGTTAAACCACCGCGTTAAGGGTGACATTTGATTTTTCAGTGGTTTTATGATTGCGAGCATGACTTTCGTTTTTATTCTATTCGATCGCCCGGTGGGGTGTCTCCCGCATGCAAACAGCCTCTGCCGCAGGAGACCGCCTTATGTGGCCGAAACATTTTCAATAACGTTGTCGTCGTCGAACGCATTCAAAACGACACGGCGACACGGGCAGCGCCTTTATCCGATTGATGTGCGTGAGTCGATGGCTTTTTGGAGCCAGATACCCATATTTTGTTGGCTATTCAGGGTTCCAACAAGTCATCGCAAAAATACATATATTTTCAGGTAATGTGACACTTCGAAAATCTTATCTGGCCCCTCCGGAATTATGTTCGGGGATGCTGGGGCGTTGCGATGCTTTCGCGTCACTTTCCACTTTCGTTTTATGAATTAGCCCTCTTCTTTGAGGATGTTAACGGGGAAAATTATTATCGTCCCAAAAGGGATAAGCAGTCACTGGAAGATTGGGATTATGTTGTTCCTCCCCAACATAAAAGAATTCGTCAAGCCACGAGTCGTTTCAACATTTCACTAGCTTATGATGAACAATTCTTAAAGGCATAATACTTTAATTTCTGCAAAATATAATTGAAATCTTTCGCTTGTCAGTAAACTCAATGATTGTTTGGATGTTTGTTGCCTAAATGCTTGAGCATTTGCAATAGATGTCTAACGCAATTTTGAGATAAAAAGTAATTTCTACTACGAATAGGCAATTAATATAAAGTTTTCAAGTTTAACTTCCTTCTATTATGCAAAAATTTAAAATTTAATTACTAGGCAGATTCATGATATGCTGTCTTTTCTTTTGTTGTTGTTCTGCATCTTCTACAAGGACAAAATAGTAAATGACACAAAAAATAGTCCTTATATATTTAATAGATACTTAACAGAAAAAATATCACATTAAAATGAATATCTACATACACTGCGAGAAAAAACAACTTTAAATTGAATAAATTGGTTCAAAATCAAGGTGTTTCCGCTATAATAGTGAAGGGAAACGACAAATTCTAAATCAAGATGTTTTTGCTTCAATTTAAGATAGTGGGTTTTTCATTATAAAACAAAGTGTTTTCAGCTTTATATTGAACTTTTTTCAATATATCGAAATCCATTTTCATCTCCCAATCAAAACTGCTTCAAGTTTAAGTAAGAACTTTTCCCAAACTAAAATCAATTCAAAGTTGTTCATATTAATTGCGATTTTTCTTTAACTAAGTGTAATGGATATATTAAAAACCCTTCAAATGTGGACCATAGTAGCAAATTAATGAATGTTTTGTCCGAAATTTTATAAAAGGAAGATCTTCATGGATCGATGATAACAAATAAAAGTTTTTCAATCAGAAATTGTTGTAGATAACTTCCAATTTTATCAGGATAAGGTTTAGAATATGTATAGAATATGTATTTTAGTAAGATCTTAAACCGTCTCCTAAATGTGAAAATACACACGTAATCAGCTAATCTTAATTATATTTATGTATTACATATGTACCTATTATTATTATTCATTACGACAAAGAAAGTCAATATTAGTATATCTTATACTTTAATTGAATTAATTACAAAATGATAAACAAAAGCATCTCAGCAATTTTATGGTTAGATATTTACATATAATATGTATATGTATATACATACCTAGAATTCAGATTCAAATTTTCATTTGCATCCCGATACTAAATTCAAGGATTCAATTATTTTAATGATTTTTTCCAAAATATGATTTTTTTACTATTTTAGCTTATTTTTGATAATGAACTATGTATTTCATTCATCAACTATAGAAATATACCTATTTATTGATATCATCCATCGTTTGCTTGACTAAACACCTTGTTGTATTGTTGCATAGGTTCTACGGAGTAATGCATATCGTTCGTGAATTTATGAAAAATCATTTCAAACCCGTTTTATTGCGATTAGGCTGTTATATTGATTTCTATGAATATTTCTTGAAGCCTATTTATTAGAAATGATGTTTAGAATTTTTCAAATTCTAAATTAGCAAACCAACAACCTCGCATATCTCTTTATTTAAATGACTTTATTCAGAATTTTTGAAAGAATAATAAATAGATGTTAGATATTCTCGATAAACGTTGAATTTTTTGTATTACATAGAATTTTCCAGTCAAACTATATATGTTATATTCTGCAGAGATCAGGGACTAAAGACTATGTACTTGGCATTATTAATGTCCTTTAAATGTACTGATTGACCCAATTTTCTTCTCTTTAACACTTGGGTCAAAGGGTTGAAAATTATGACAATTTTCATTGCCTCCCATTGCCGGCGGCAAAACCACCGAGAAAAGGAGCCCTCCATTGTGGTCATAATAATTTCTACAAATGACCTCTATCAAAACGCCCCATCAGCAGCCACTCGAGGTACTTGGCAACGCAGTGTCCTCGAGAAAAGATGATCCACCCGCAATCCGCAATAATTCCGGGTGAAACCACAACAAATTCAAGCCCCAAAAGGCTCCAGAGAAGTCGCACAGATTTTGAGAGTTGTGTCCTACGACTGGGTCCAGCTCCAGCATCCGCCGCCGCCGTCGCTGTCGTTCTGGTTGCCATGAATTCCGAATGAGTCCGACTGAATCTAGGCCAAAGGACCCGCAATTAATATTAAAGGCGGCCTATAATTAATGGGAGGCTGTTTAAAATTTATTAAATTCTTGCTGAGCAGGGAAATTACAGAAGAAATCTGAGAGAGATGAACACCCACAAAACAGCAGCAGCGCATTCACAAAACGAATAGAACTGTGAGAAAGTTTTGCAGAATTGGTTCGAATGAGGCCGGAGCACCACCTCTCATACAGTGGGGCTCACCTGCTGCCGGGTGCTGCTGGGGCCCTCGGAATCTCGTGTGTTTTATTTATGTATGTGCTGAGGAGTTAGTTACCCTGGTTTTAATTTCCGCCGAAAGCACATGAACCTCTCCCCTTTTGTACCCGTCGTTGTTCTTCATACGGCACGGAAGGGTGGGTTCCGGGGAGGGTTCTGTGAAACACATTTAGAAACGTTTTTAAATTGCTTCCTCAGAGGCAGTAATTATGGAACCTTTGTGACCGGGCGCCGGGCGTGACCTGAACGGGCCACCCGGGCGTCTGGTCTTTAGACTCTATCCCAGGACCAGGCGTTAAACGCTTTGATATTGAAATCTTAACACTACATATCATCAGCATTCCATTGATTCGATAAACAATCCTTTTCCGTACAGTCGGCGCCGGACAGGAGTGACCGACGTAACTTTTACGTTTTGACTAAGGCATAAAGGGGGATTTCTGGTCCAGCAGTGTCCCCGACAAAGTCGGGTCTACGCCCCCAACCCGGCCGGACAACAGAAAAGTGTAAAGTAGCGACCAAGGGCATTTAATTAAAATTATTTATGCTGGTGTCACACGTACATCTCTCGTTACGACACGGGGGATGTGCTTGTGGACTCTGGAGCGGCTGACGACGACGGGTGCTTCTTTGTGTTGTCGGACTCCGTCGCATAGCCCCCCGTTTTGCTTACTAATGCATTAATAACCGCGTTCCGCCGACAATAATTGCGTGAAATCCAAGAATTGTCGGAGCGAATATGGCCGTCGTCGTTGTTCGTTGCGCCCCCGGGCGTCCCCTTTCTTTATTTAAATTAATCATCCATTAATAATTTTATCTGATATTCTGTTCGAGCTATTTGTGTAACTTAACTCGAGGTCTGTAATGAGCTGGACATTTGCGTAGTCACTGAAAACGTATCGAATTTCCATTTATCAAAGTCTCGTAAGAAGGAGGCTCTCCTCGGGGCTGGCGTCTTTGCCTAATTTGTATTTCATTCGAAATGGGAATCAGATGGCGGCGACCTCGACGAAGGGGATGAAGTTGGTCGGGTCTTCCTTGAGTCGTCCGGGAGCCCCCTCCGTCCACCCGCGGCCCCATAAGCGAGCACTCCCAAGACGAGACACTCCTTGACTTCGAAGGGACAAAAAACAACAACATCGATTCGCAGAATCGTCTTCAAAATTAAGAAAATAACAGCGCATTAAGGTCGATGAGTATCGATTTTGTATTGCTTTGTGTTTTGCGTTATTGTAGCACTGTACCACTCCGACTGGTGTTTATTGTGTTTTCGAGGGGGCTTCACCAGGAGACGTCTTCCTCATGGAATAATGAAGGGTTCATAATTATAAACAACTTCTGCCAGTTTTGAATGTAATTACATTTTCCGGGATGGTCGGGGGTGGAATCGGGCAGAGCGCGTTTCATCTTGCAGCCTTTTGGCATAGGGCTTAATTTCTCCATTCGCTCGGGGAACTTTTGGATTCTTTACCCCCCAGCCCAGTTCACGAAAAAGTGCGGGGGTGGCGGCGAACGCTATCCAACCAGAACCATGAACCCAACCCTCGCTGGGAGCCGCACCTGAAGCGAATCGAAATTGTCGAAATATCAAAACGTCGATCATATTTCCTTTTTTTTCCGCCATAAGGGCTGTGTCCACGGCCATTTGAAATGCAAATTTTGATTAGGGCCCTGTAATCAACCCATGAACCCTTTGACATTGAAATTCCCGCACATTTGATCTCTACTTCTCGAAGCATTTGCATATAAATTGCTTGCCCAAAACTATTTCTGATTTTCTCGTTGGAAGACTTTTTTCATTGGCATGCTTTGCGGTGCTTCGTCGGAGGCTGCGATGTGCTGCGTCAAATGCATCAAGTTGATAGAATCGCGTCGGAAGGGGATGCTTCAAGATCTAAATTCTCGCGAACAATAAAACAGATCTCTTTTGATTTATAACGAAGATATATGGAACAACAAAAATTGCACAACCAGTTTCATTTTTATTCAAGTGATTAAAATCAAAGGAAGATTCTCTATCTTGTAAAAATTATACATAACTTGTAGTTCTTTTAAGAAGGTATCAAGACTTAAAATGATACCTATGTATATTTATCTACATATAAGTCGAATTGACGAATTTGAGATGAGATTTAATAGATTAATAAAAAAATTGGACACTAAAACTGTACAAACTAGAACTAGTCAAAAACCGAAAAAAATCTTACACAAGTGACTCTGGTAAGTTTGGAGAGCATAAAAACAAATTTTTAAGAATAATTTTTGAAGCAACTTTTCGGCTCTAAATACCTATTTTATTTATTTTTGTTATCAATGGCACATTTTTTTAAGAAGACTTTGTTATATAGAAAATTATAAGCAATTTAGTTAGGCAGCTAAAAACATTTGTATTAATTTGCTTTCATTATCGGCAATTTTAAGGAACTGTTTCGAGAAACCTGCTTTTCAAGTTTTTAAATATATTTAGTACTTTGGAACTGCGAGAGTTTTCATCCAATCGACGAAATTTCGACATAATACCTTGAAGATGAACCATACATATAAATAACAGAAAATACCAAAAATCGGGGTTTGCAGAGTTACAAAGTACACGACCTCTTTAAGTCAAAATAATAAGAAAACTACATAAAACATTTTTTTTTCATTTTTTTTTGGTGTATTTGAAAAAAAATTCGTCTTTTAGAACATTTTGGTACCTATATGTATAATCCTTTCGTATTTTAATATAATTTTAATAACAATAATAATTTAAAAAAAAAAGAGCCAAAGATAAACTATATTGAAGTTAAATTGAAGATTTTTAGAAAAATAAAAAAACTGCATATGTATATCCTATTGGGATTCAGATGAGATATAAGCACATTAACTCTGTTTTGGTTTTTATGTATAAGCGGTTTATTCTACATATATTGTTTTTTATATAATAATTGACTTTATCCGCACATATTTTTTATATATTTGACTTTATCTGTTTTAGAACGCATTTAACATAAGCTATATGCTAATATTGGTAAACATTTTATAACAATATTAACACGATAACACACTAAAGTCATTGAAGATGGGTTTAATTTATTTAAAGACATTTATTTGTATTTTTGGTTCCTATCATTTATGTATAGTATATAAGATATATAAGAAGACCCGTTTTTTGTATGGAAACCTGAGTTTCAAATTGAGATTGGACTCGGTTTTTCTATGTAAAAATTGAGACTTGAGCTTGCACACCTTGTTAGCATCAGCCGTTCTGCAGTTTTTGAATATTAAATTTAGTTCTTTACTTCAGACCTCAGGTTATAGTAAAATATGAATGTTTTTTTAGTGTCTTAGGTGTATAAAAAGAAAAGAGTTTACCATTTCAAAATTGCCACTAAGATGTTTTTAGGGTTCCGTACCTCGAAAGGAAAAAACGGAACCCTTATAGGATCACTTTGTTGTCCGTCCGTCCGTCCGTCCGTCCGTCCGACCGACCGTCCGTCCGTCCGTCCGTCCGACCGTCCGTCCGTCCGTCCGTCCGTCCGTCCGTCCGTCCGTCCGTCCGTCCGTCCGTCCGTCCGTCCGTCCGTCCGTCCGTCCGTCCGTCCGTCCGTCCGTCCGTCCGTCCGTCCGTCCGTCCGTCCGTCCGTCCGTCCGTCCGTCCGTCCGTCCGTCCGTCCGTCCGTCCGTCCGTCCGTCCGTCCGTCCGTCCGTCCGTCCGTCCGTCCGTCCGTCCGTCCGTCCGTCCGTCCGTCCGTCCGTCCGTCCGTCCGTCTGTCCGTCCGTCCGTCCGTCCGTCCGTCCGTCTGTCTGTCTGTCTGTCTGTCTGTCTGTCTGTCTGTCTGTCAAGACCCTTTTTCTCAGGAACGCGTGGAGGTATCAAGCTGGAATTTATATCAAATACTTAGGTCTACTGTCCCTTGGAGCTGTGAAAAAATCAAACTTCTAAGCCAACGCAATCAAAAGATACAGCCGTTTATGCCGCAAATTTCCGCAAATTTTCGACACTCGCAAGGGAATTAAAACCTACAGGGTACTTCCCGTGAACTCAGAATCTTGAAATTTGGTACGAAGCAACGTCTTATAGCACAGATAAAGGAAAAATTGCGAAAACCATAAATTTTTAGTTACATCATATAACAAACATATTTTTAATAATTTTCAACTGACTACTCCTTTCCTCATGAACGCGTAGAGATATTAAATTGAAATTCATATATATTTCCAATAAAAATACCATAACTATGACTCGATTGTCGTGATGGGTGAACTTTTACTTATATAACTACAGGTTTGTACGGAACCCTCAGTGCGCGAGTCCGACCCGCACTTGGCCGGTTTTTTTCTTCCCAGAAGTGTTTATGGAGTACCAAACTTTTTTTTCAGTAAATATGTGTTTTCTGTGCAGAGAATTCTTAAATTTACCGTATAAATATGTGGACCACTATTATAATCATTATTTTCTTAAAAGGAATATTTTAAAATACCAATAAATACATTTGTCAATCAAATTATGAAAATGTTTAAATGGAAGCCTTTTTACGTTATGATATTACATAGAAACTTGAAGCAAACCAGAATCATTTCAATTCATTTATTATAATTGGTTTCTACATTTTTCATTTTTAATGACTAAACTGCACTGGACTAATTGAGTTAATGGGAATATCTGAAATTTCCGTTTAATCACCTGCTACATTTTCAAAGACACAAATATTTAACCAAAACTGAAAAATTAATATACCTCAGGTTAATAAATAAATTAATTATTTGGCTCAAGCTTATTGACAAATGGGTAGCACAATATGTGAGTACGTGTGGCGTGTGGGAGTGGGTGGCACCTGCCAACAATTTCTAATTTGCATTTCGGTAATCAAAGAGCTCGCTCGCGGTGCTCGTTATTTGCAGATTAAGGCTCGGGCCGGCTGGCTGCTGCTTTAATTTGAAAACGGTAATCCATAAATCTTCGTCAATCACACGTTCGGGGCGTAATGGGCCCAGAATAAATAAACCGCAAAGTTCAAAAGATTTCTCCAGTCTTGCGGGGAAATCTGATAGCGACAGCCTCGCCGCAACAAATAGCCGAAACAGATGACGAGTGGCTGATTATTTTCACCAGAAGTCATCGCCGGTGTTGCGTGTCAAAGGCCTGACGAGTTTTTAATGACTTTGACACTGTTGCGGTGGCAGGAGACACCCAGGACCAGATGTGTGCCCCGTGGAACCCGCTCCCGGGTCCCGGCTCCGGGCCGGTTGCCCCGATTTTCTGATCACTTCAGCAATCGTCGATTTGTCCACATTTGTTTCGTTGGCATGCTCGAGGGCTCGGTTTTTGGTGTTGCTCAAGGCAAGGATTTGGATTCGAGGACGGTTCTATATGCAACTTTTTTTGATGAAGATATGCTGCATCCGCACTACTTAATAATGCGACATAACTCAAAGTTTTTACAATGAATATCTAAAAACTGCCTTCTGTAAATCTATCATGAAAAAGGATATACAAAAAGAGACATTTTGAAGAATTTTATTGTCCCTTGGTACAGTTACTTATTTTAAATTATTCTTGTTGACCGGTATTGTTTTTTAATCGAATGCTAATATTATGAACAACAAGTGGTCAAATTTAAAAAATTATACTTCAAAAATTTTAAATGCGTTTTAATAGAACACTATGTTCTGGGACGGTTGCTAGTTGCTATTCATTGGAGAAAAACAGTTTAAGATATTAGACTGAAATTTTAGGCTGTCGATTGGAAGAGTTTATTATTAGGAACTACTTTGTATTTACCTTCTTAAAAACTCTCATTTATAAAAAGTTATATTATGTATTTGTCGGTTTAAGAAACAAATCACCCAGTCCGGAAAGCGCTCGCAACAGACCAGAAACGCGCCCGCAGCGGGACAGAAACGCGCCTGCAACAGGAATTAATTTTTATGAATTACGCTTGGATCGCATATTTTATTCATGCGGGTGTGTCTCGGGCCTATTGCAGGTGAGTTTCCAACCTGTTAAGGGCGTGCTTTAAGAAATGTGGGTTTGTTGCAGACGTGATATAGGTGTGATTGTTCGACAACCGTGCCTGTTGCGGCTTAAAAGTGGAAAATGCTTAAGTGTACATCGGGCGCGTTGCGGGCGTTCTAAAGAATTAAATATTTTTACTGAGAGTCCAGTGATTTATTTAAGCTATATCAAATCACAATGTAACCGCAGTCGTCTAAACATATGTATAGAGCCCTATTCTTGCAGCGTTCGAATCGTTTGGGAAGATGCTTAAAAAAGGCTTTTTTGGACAAAAATTCCTTAATAAACTTAGGTACTAAAGTTCTCACAAAATCATTTTTGTTACCTTTGACTTCAATTAATTTTGTCGTTAAAAGTGTTTAAAATATTTTAATGAACTTTTTTATTCGACTATTTTAATAATTTTGAACGACAAAATTAATTTAAGTGAAAGGTAACTGAATTCAAAGTTAGTTTATTAGGGAGTTTCAATTCAAAAGGTTATTTTGTAAGCTGTTTTCGCTCCATTTCGAACGACTGCAAGAATAAGACCCGTAATGAAAAAAAAGTTTTAACTATGTATATTCTGGGAGAAGTCGTTCGCCCGCAAAAGCCCACTTTGAATTGTGAACTCAATGTCAATTTAAAAAATTCACAGTGATTTTTAACTATTATTGTTTTCAATTATTTATACATATCTGTTTTTCTCGGATATGTGATGTTTTTCTTTCTATTAATAAAGAAAATTGTCGACATTATAATGTGCCACTTAGACGAAGTTGCGAGTATCATCTAGTTCTACTAAAACTATAAACCACTTCAGAGGTTTTTAATTTTTTGTGTCTAATTGCTCTAGGCTAGTACGTACCTAATTATAAAGAGTAACTACTAAGAAAACGAAAAACCATCGAGTGGGCCAAAGCATCAAAATCTTTTGAGAACGCCCACAAGGTGAATTAATCAAATCCACTTCTTTCGAGTTTCTTTCCAACTGAACTGGTGCTTACATCTTTGGGATGCTCCCCACGGCCTCAGTTGGATTCTACCATTTCATCAGCGAACTGTAGCTAAGTAGCGAAACAAATCCTCCCGCTCCCGCCAGAAGTCGAGTGGGCCGCCGTCGTAAGTCAGAATAATTTGGGGGTTTTTTGATTAATTTCCCGGCAATTTTCGAATTTAATTAACTTCGATAATTGAAAACAAAAATGTCAGCAATGTTGCCGACGCCCATTCGTAATTAAATCAAAGAAGTTGCAATTTCGTCTTCAATTAATAAGAAATGATGTTCGCTCAATCAAGTTCGCTCTGATTGTGCTCGGTGTTCGCTTCCGTCGGGACGAGCGCAAAGTCTTGAGCCGAGCCCAACCCTTCCACGGACACGGAAGTCCCGGTCGAAGATGCTGTTCATGGGGGTGGATGGGTGCGGGTGGTTCTAGGGAGCAGCCCCCGGGTGTCGGGGTAATCGAAGGGTTAAGAATAGCCAGAAGTAATCCACAAATAACATTCAATGTTAATGTAAAGCCGCACATGTGCATGAAGTTTTAAGTCGCCGGCAACGCCTTAGACTAATATGAAAAGGAAGTTGATAGAAACTCGCCCGGGGCAAAGCCGAAAATCAATAAATTATTTGTGATGACTTGGCGTGTAGCCCTTGAGGTGGCCGGCCGGGATGCAGTCATCAGCCATTAAGAAGGGCTCGCAAGGAAGTCCGGCAATATCGAGCGCAGCTCCCCTGCGCCTAATAATGTTTTATTGCGTGAAAAGTAACAGATAGCAAAAATCTTTCAATTTATTTCCTGCGATATTATCGCTCATCTCTCGTCTTTTATTGAGGTTTTAACTCGCTCGCCCGTCTTGGGTGCGAGTGGCTCAGGGCCGACCGTAAAAATATGAAGTCAAGGGCGCGCACCCTCCCGCAGTCGTGTCCGGCCGTAAATGTGTTTGCCAATACCCATCCGCCTTAAGTGTCATCTGCCGGGCGATGGACATGTAATGACACGAATTCTCGTAAATAGACAGACATTTGAAGAAGATTGGTATTTGCACGTCTTATTACAGGCTGGCTAGAAACGGGGCGACGCAGCGCCCAGGAAGCGACACAGTTCGGGCGACATGGCGTAATTGCCTGTTCGTCCTTTATTGCGCTACTCTGCCCTCGGAGCGTATTACTTCCTTTGATAACTCAACTTGCGCAATTAGAGGACCGGGGATTAATGAGGTGGGTGGTGGACTGGTAATGATCCCTAGTACCTATGAACTAAAACCAAACATACCCACTTCCAGTGGAGCAACATCGAATTTACTCGAATATAATTAATAACTTTTCGAATTTTTATATTTCGATTTGTAGAAGAAGTTTAGTACAGTACCTATTCCAAAATAAAAAGAAAAAAATTGGTTTGAATGAAACCACAATTAGGTTGTACCAGTCAAAACGAAAAAAAACCTTTAAAAAGTTCGTAAAGATGGATTGTTTGCAAATACGAAAATTTATTAGAAGTGGTCGTATTTATACATAATATCTCAAATTCTCAATCTCCAAACCTAACATAACTTAACCTACCTCAGCTATGTAGCCGAGCTTAACATAACCTAGGACGAGATCTTAATTCCCCGCAAAACTCACGGAAGTGGTCTAGCACCTAATATTTCAGCAAATCTATTTATACAGGGTGTAACAAAAGTCCCGGAACGGTCGAATATTTCGGAAAGAACACATCGCATCAGAAAACAAAAAAATAGGGGTAAAATATTTTTAAAAGAAGTATTCAACTCTATCAACCCTTACCCCTTTCCCCCAACACTGAGGGCGGAGGTGGGAGTAACTTAAATTTTTCAAATGGGACCACCCATTTTTTTTGCAGATTCGGATTCTTCATAAAAAAGTAAGTAACTTTTGTCTCAAACATATTTTTAAATTCGGTACAGGGAGTGCGGGGGAGGATGTTTATTGTGTAAAAAAGGTTCCGGAAAGATTGAATATCTCACGACCTACACATGGGATCGAAAAAAGTAAAAACACGTCTCAAATATTTTTTGAAAAGCTATCCAATGGTACCAAACTCGACCCCAAACAAACCCCGCCGGTTAATGCCCCCTCCCCCTCCAGCCACAGCGGTAGGAGTTTGGTTTGGTTTGGTTTTGTCATAGAATTTGAATGAATGTCAGTTTTATGAACTAGAGTCCTGATTAACGTTTCTTCGGAGAAACTTTGAAAATGGCAATGTCAATGCTCAAAATTTGTGGCCCTTCGTTCTATCGATTTTATGTATACGAAGATCGAAATTTTTTCCAACTAAAAGCTACCCTGTCTGGTAACCCTTCTGAAACCTGAATCTTATGTCGGTTTCTGAAGTAATTCATATTAGAGTGGGGCAGTATCCTATGGATCATGTGTAGAAAACAAAAAACCCAATTCACACGAAATCTCCTGAGCCATCCTTACGAATTGAATTTCACAATAAAAATGAAAAATTCTTGTGATTTATGTGCCTAGTCCACCCACCACAACTAGGTCGACATGTAATTAGCTATTGATATACATATGTATATGTACCTACATACAGATAAATATGGAGAATTGTAGATTGGATAGTACATAACATACATACAACATAAATTGATTAAACCATAACTACTCGCTTCGCTAAACATCATTATCGAGCACGTTCAGTTTAAGTTTTTACTTAATTTTAGAAATTACTTTTCTGAGCACACCGAGTATCTTTGATGAGATCTGACAAATGCAAATCATTTTAGGTGACGGACACCGCAGCGCAACACAAGTGTAAACACGCCCCGGCCGCCACCTGAACACTCAATTCCGCGAGCCGCGAAGGGGCGATAACCGAAATATGCATGAATGCACCCATCACAATGCGGGGTCCAGTCCTGCAAATATGCCGCAAATTTTTCCCGCTCATTAATTGAATTGCATTAGATAACACTCGAGCGTTGGTCGCTGGCGTGATTCTGGCAACGTATTCATACGCACAGCGCCGCCGCCGCCGGTGGGGGCCCCGGTGCTCCGGCGGGCATGTACTTATTAAGCAAACATAAACTGCAAACACAAATGATTCTTGATACGATGGAGTGACCATTGACTGTCATACATGCGGCTTTGTATTATGGTCCCCGGCCGGAAACATGATGGACATTAGCCCCATCCCGGCGGCGAACGACGGGCATCCCGACGCGGCCGCCCTGCGGACGGGGGTGGCTTGATTGTCGCCAACATCAAATGATTGAAAATTATGAGACGACACGTCCACCGAGACCGAGACCTCCATCTTTAAATGGTGGCCCGGGAGGCGCCTTTTGCGGCACCCTTGCGGGGAGCACCTTTCGCATCCCGGCCGCAAAAATGTGCGCCGGGCCGTGGACCCGATGATCGCCCGATTGGTATTAACCGAATCCTATTTGTGTCCCAATAATAATTTTGCGGGTTTCGGCAGTTGGCGCGCCCTGCATGCCGTTCCGGCGGACATAAAGCGCATTTAACAGCTTAATATGAAGCCGGTAGGGTCATACGGGCATCACCAAATGCATTTTGTGCATCGTTTGTCAATAAGCGTACACATTTTCATGTGTTCAGTTTGGTTTTATTCCGGTGTAACTTTGTAGCTCCGGCCCCAGCGGCTGGCCCCTGCCAACACGGGACCGTGTGTCTGCACTTAACCTATCCGTTGGAGCCGGAGTCCCGGAGCCCCGGAGACCCGGGAAAACGGATCCCTGCACCGGCCTGCAGGACGAGGGTCGAATGATGCCAGAGTGCATTTTGTTTACCAAAATACGGTCAAGTATTATACAGTTGCAGGCGGCCTGTGTTTTATTCGGGTATATATTAATTTTATTGAACAATTAATTCAGCCTTCCCGGCGAAAGGGTCATGTTATGATGTCCAGAGCTTATGTTGTAATTGCTGACCGTTTATGCTCGCAGCCCCTTTGACTAGTTGGAAATTTTGAGTTAATGGGCTCCGGCGGCCAGATCATATATGAAATAAAAGTTTAATGTTATTGCGTTCGGGCAGCACCTACAGGAGAGGTGCATTTGGTCCAGCCCGCGCCGAAACGACACTCTTGGATATGTTCGGAGGTCGCGACAGAGCGCATATTGCTTGCTTGCCCGGGAATTGCATAGCTCTAAATCAAAACAAATTGCTGCGCACCGCGGTGCAGGGTGCGGTCCCGGCGAAGGGCTGCACACTGTCGACCTGTCAGCGCTGAATGGCCGTAATATGAATGGTCAAAAATAACACAAAACATTAGCGGAGCCGGAGCGACCCACCCGGCCGAATACGTCGACCCACCCACCTAAGAGCGCCGGCGAGTGTTTTGATTTGATCCTGTACCATTGTTTGTCCTAAATGAACTTGGAAAAATATTATGTTTCATTGCAAATAAATAAAAAGCGGAGAATCACTGGCAGCAGCAGCTCGACCAGAACAATAAACAGGATGATGTATTATAATGGCATTCTTGGGTTTCAGCCGTGTGTGGTTTCGCAAGTGCAATCGATGAGATTAGTTCTATTTGGAGCGGACAGGGAAGGGGTGCCTTTTGTCCTTCGTCGTTACCCTAGGTGAATGCTTCCAGAGCCCTTCTCCGAACGGTCTGCAGTGAATCACCGGCCCATCTCTTGGTACGAGTTGGGACTCACTTCACTTCACATAATTCAGTGCTGTCTAGAGACTTCATAGACGAACTACTAGGTATACTACTCTTTGTAGGTAGGTATAGTACTTACTGTTAAATTTTATATAATATATCATGTATGAAATAACCTGCCATTTTGCATAAACCATTGCATACACTGAGAACCCATTGAAAGCGTGAGCAAATTCAGACGCGGTCTTCTGTAAGTTTAGTTTTTCCAGAAAATACGTAATTTAAAAAAACTTTTATTTTTATACAAGCTTTTATCCTTCTAGGTACTTCCCGAACCCTTTCATTTGATACCCATGTCAAGGGTAGGTTATGGAACTAATGCATCATCATCTTGTCGTCCTTGTCGAGCAAACCATATTGGAATAAGAATGACGTTAGTTAGCTAATCGTACATTGTCACAAAAACCAAACTCGTATACAAAATTATAGCTCAATCTGTTGGGGGAACTGGTTTAAGTTTCAGTTGGAAGATTTGCCTCAAACATACCAACTGACAGGTGAAGTTAAATAAAACCTTATAGATGATAATAATAAAAAATCAGTCAAATGTCAAAATTTTAATGTTTCCTCAAAGATTTTGGTGGACGATCATTAAGAGTCAAAGGTAATGAATATGCAAATGGAATGTTTTGGGACTTCTTGGTTACTTCCTAGAATTTATTCAATATTTCAAATCCATGGTCTAAAAATAGAATACTTCACAAACGATACTTAAAAACGAAAATTGTTATATAAATCAATAAAAGACATTAAATTCGTTTTTCCTAATTATAGTGGTCCATGTTACAAAATTAGATTTATATTGATCTAAGTAGAAACTTTGAATTATTTAAATATATCTCTAATTTGTATAGTATTTACAGAATTTTCCAAAGAATCAATCTTGATTCTATAGCTATACGAATTTTGTATAACAAGTCTTAATAAGCAATGAAATAAACAATTAAAACAAGTAAATTGCAAGTATTAATCGGCCGTGGAAGACAAACAGGTAGATTATAAATAAATAGCATACCTATGTATTAAAAACAAAACGTCACATATTACGATTTTCATAAAAAAGATGATTTTTATGCAACTTTATATAATGAAATAATGGATGAAGGATTAAAGAGCAGGGTCTGTTCTATATATTTTTTTATGGTATGGAGCTTAAATAATTTTTTGATAATATGGAATTCCAGACCAATTCAATCAACTCGATGAATTCAAAACAGGCTGTAAGCCTGTTCCATTAACCGCAAGTAAACCATCTCCACCCTCTTACGCTAAAATTGTAAGTGTCCTCTGAAATAATACAAAATTAAAATGAAATGGAATGCAACATTATTAATTTGAAACCATAAATATACCTACGTGTATTTCAAATTATGAACTGCAATATGATGAATTATACAAATAGCACTATAGATACTTTTGAAAATTTAGTTTTTAAATATTGAAAATTAGACTATTCAAATGTTTACGTTTTTACTTAACCCATTGACAGTGAATCCCGTGACAGTCACGGGCAGAGCGTCAAGAACCATTCAATTTATCTCGCACCATGCACGAGTAGGGTAAGGCGTTAAAACTGTTTAATCTACCAAAGATATCTAAGACTATGGCTAGATTCTTTGTTTCCTTTGTTTTCTAAGATTTTTTTACCCGAAAACACGTTTTGTTACATCTTTTATTACATGCCGAAGTAGAATTCGTAATTTTACTTCACTGTGAAAGGGTTAAAACATTCAAAACATTGCAAACATGAACAATTTCTGCGTACTTCTTTTCATAAAAGTGTTTATATGTATGTATGTAGTTACATTTACATAATTTTTCAATAAAATATTTATGTAGTCTGTCTTGAAGCATTGTAGTAGGTAGATCTTAGAAAAATTTTAAGGCGCCTAAGGGCTGAAAACGATCTTTCATTTATACATCAGGATTAGTTATCAAAGTTTTTACAAAAATATGTCTCTCAAAGCGTTATTTTCTTCAAGTGTTATCCCTAATCTTTTATTATTTTATGCGCAAATATTCTGGATTGGATTGGGACAACATGGGTGAAAATAAAAGCTATATACGTTTTACATTTTCAGGTTCATGTAAAGAGAGATGGTCTTCAAAAACTCGTTAAAAAGTGTTCCGTCACATTTTATTAGGTACTACTGAGCGCAGTGTAATTGCACGTTAATAAATAAAGTAAAAATGTCCTAAAGAAGCCCCAGATCCTATTTATGTCCGGGACCAGATGGCGCTCCTGTGGCAGGTCATGTCCCGCCGCATCCTGCCCCGATTGCCAGCCTATTCAAACAGGCAAGACGAGCGCTGCTTTGTACGCAATTATATAGCGTAATCTTGTTACAGCAGGGCTACAACGGAATAATAATTCTTCTATCAAATCCCTCGCTAAACCGTCAACAATTCCAAAAATAACCATCTTCGGGGATATTAACTGAGCGTGTAATTCAGTCTGTTCTGCCGGAGCTCCTTGGTTCCCTTTCGGCAGGAGGACTCCACTCCGGTACGTGTTTATCCAATAAAAAATATTCCTTTCTGCAAAAAAATGAACAATTTGCATACGAAATCATATTTCAGGCGCTACAAGTACGCCCGTACCTAGCTCGAGATTGAACGCAGAATCCCTTCATTCAGTTCGAAACATTAAGTACCCGGCATCATTCCCCGGATCCCGGGTATTTACTGTTTAATTTTACGCGTATTGATTTTCGAAAGTGCCTGAATAAATACTGCGTCGATAAGAAAGAGGGTCCTTGGCTTTCTCGACTTTCCTCGCATTCAAATGGGACGGATCGACGGATGGCATCAAACGAGGGCACGAACGAAAAAAAATCCTACTCTGGTCCACGGGATGAGGATTCGTTCGAGAGATGCCGAATATCCCCGGGCCCCTTTGCCTTTTGGTGCTAATTTTTTTTTTTTCAAAAGTCCCCTCCCGAATCACAGGACAATATTTTGCCCAAGCAAATTTGTTCGTCATTAGGTGAAAAACAAGACGCGTTCAGGTGGGCCTGAAATTGGGCGTAGTGTAAGATATTAAATGGAGAGATAATTTTCATTCATCTTTCTTTAGCTTCTTTTAACATATTTTTTTTTTCGAAATTATTAATATCAATGATTAAGAAGATGACGCTGGTAAACTATGTATAATGTATAAAAACTGAATGGTTGCATATAAATATCCTATTATAATTAGACCACGATCATATCCCATCAAAAACATTCCATTATATGTAGCCAGCAATTTGCAATCCTTTTACTCTTAAAAAGTTATGAGATGTCATAGAGTTAAGCACTGCAAGTAAGCCTACATCATAATTTAAAAAACTTAGTCGTTTCGTGGAACTACATATGTCAAATAAGCATTTAACAAATGGCATTTGTAATAAATAAAGTTCCTTTAACGTTTTTGATTTTTAGTTACTATAATATTTATTACAAATACCTCAGTAGCATAAATGCTGTGAGTGCAAAACAATCTGGAGAAGCTGCTGATGTTATGCTTACTTTTCCAAAGTGCCGTGAAACCTTCAAGTCTTATAATTTTTTTTCAAAAGTTTCCGGAAGTACATACCTACCTAAAATATTGATGATCTTCAGTGAGTGAGTCAGTGAGGAAATCAATGAAATTTTCGTATCAATAAAATCTACTCTGAAAAATTGAGCTCTCAAGTATTACTATTTAAACTGCAGTTATAAAGGCTCAAAAATATGTTGAGTTACGTATACCCATGTCTTTATATTATACTTCGAAGAGACAATCAAATAACAAAACATATCGGGATTTTTTCTGGGAATGGTTTTTAATGGAATAATTAAAAAGCTTTGAAATATAAACATTTAGGGGCACGTTATTTATGGCATCTAAGTTAGAATTCAAAGGTTTTGGAAATTATGCGAAACATTTTATTATATCGACGACAAAGCAAAGAATTTTTCAGTGTAAAAGAACAATTAATAAATCAACAATGCAAATTATTATATTAACAACATGAGCCTAAGATAAATACCCTATAGTCAGAGCTGTAAAACACTGCATTCCGTGAGGTATTATCCTAAGTGGTGCAGAAAAAAAAGTACCAGTACTTGTAATGGTAATTCAAAAAGTGAAATTACTTCTACCTATAATTGTACTGGTACTTCATTATGGTCTAAAACCGTGTGTAGCGTTGGATTAATCAATTTTTAGACTTTTGTTTTCTATCGGTGAGTCTCGTACAAAATATGTATTTCAAATTTAAGTTGCTGGCCAATTTCATTTCTTACATAAGAATTTGATCCTTGTCCTGCGTTTATTGGTCACAATTGCTCAAAGTGTATGTCCTTCATAGAAAACTGACCGGTAATAATTCAAGTTTATATTTTGAAAGGTTTTTAGATTTAAGAAGGGTAAGTTTTTAAAATAAAGACAAAATGGAAATGCAATTAAATTTAAACTATTTATTACTATGTATGTACATATATTTATTGCATTTGTTAGATAGAGCCTGTTCATAAAAGTATAATAATTTTGAAAACTAGTTAACACACAATTTATCATATAATGAATTATTAGTACAAATTATAAATTAAGACTTGCTGCGTGCCAGGGGTTTTATACTGTACCTACATACCTAACTAAAACCTGTCAATTAATTATGATTATATTTATGTAAACACGTGGTGTTCTTGACTAGAAATAAAGTTCGTATTTTAATCTTCCAAACATGTTCGAAATCAAGTACTAATTTCTCTTTGAATTTACTTTATATTTGTTTGTAAAAGCGTAATAATATTAAATCATTTTCAGTTCTTCCACTTTGCTTGGAAGAACTCCTCATATGATGACATCGTTTGGTCCAGAATACAAAGAAAGGTCGTTTAAAGTTTTGATGTCTACTTGGCTTAGAGTGTCGTGAATATTTCCATAAAGTCAAATTGTATTATTTAATTTTGAGAATGGGCGACAACTCCGGAATGAAGAGCGAACAAAGGCAGATCCAGCTAAGCCGGATCTCCATTTAGGGGCGCGTAAATGCAATTCGTTTAGCCGGGTCTCGAGGCGCCGAATGAAGCCAACCCTATGAAATTTTCATTAGCACTGACACTCCGAAATTGCCAGAAATCCAAAATAGAATTTTAATCGTGAAGTTGTTAGTCGCCGTACCTCTGAGGAGCATTAAAACAAGAATGAAACACCTCAAGGCAAAGAAGTCATTTGGACGTGGAGCGTCATCTCCCCGAATATCCCTCAGGAGGGTGGCGCCGTGGCGGTTCTGAGCGGGAATCGGGCGAGGGATGTGCGGCGGGGGTGAGATTAAAGGTAAATGCTATAATCAAATCTTTTCTAATGGCTTTGTGCACACTTTTTATTGTCACCGAGGGCGCAAAATAAAACAGTTTCGTTTGAGGCGCGCTCGGAACTCTATGCAAATTACATTCCGCAGCGACGCTCTTTGCAAACGAGATTGCCGTCTGTGGGGCCGTGAAATCGTATCTTGGATGATTCCTCATTTTCTGAGGTTCCTGACAGAGCCCTGCGTCGAGACGCCATCGGAAACGAACCTACTAAAGATTTGTGGCGAATGCTACTTTACTTGCCACATGATAATTTTTAATAAACCTTTCTTTTCTGTTAACAAAAGTAATTTGTCTGTCAAAAATTTTAGTATAAAGAATCTGCTTCGAAAGTAACAAATTTATCTTAACCCCTTATAGCTCCATGTGACAATTTTGTTACAAAAAACTTTATTACAAATTTCCTCAAAAATTGGTGATTTTGGCTTGATTGATTTAAATTTAATTCACTGTGAAGTTACTAAGAAGTCTGTGTAAATATTGTAAAAATGGAATAAATTAAAAATCAATATTTCTTCGTGTTATCTAGGACATAATTTTATGTAAGCTCATATATCTATTCAATGTATTAAATAAAATCTTTTTAGTTTCGCAAAATTTTTAGTGGTTTTCACAGAGAAAATAAATTATTATATCTATCATACCACCTTTTTTGGACTGTTTTTAACACGCTTTTATTAGCTTCACCTGTAACTAACTTACTAATTAACTAACTAACTAACTATGTAAAAAAATCTTGGAAGTTAAATTCCCGGTTTCCGATTAAGCTGACATTTTATATACACATTTAGTTTGGACGACAATACAATAATTTAATAAGTTTTTTCCAATTAATCTTAACAGGATCACCAGGATCAACAATTTATTTCAAAGGTACAATTATTATTTGAAGAAACTCAGGGGTAAATTTGTTTTCTGTGTTTTTGCTAGAACTGTCATCCATTTTAATTTTTGCAAATTTAATTTCAAACGTCAAACTCGTTGTTTAGTTTTTTAAACTCTTATATTATTTTATAGTATTACTACAATTTTGAAAATCTAAGAAATACGTATTTTATTATTTCTGGAAACCTATGCTGATATTTTGAAATTTTTAAGAACTTGGGTTTAAAAATTAAAATTAAATTAAATTAAATAAAGTCATTAAAATTAATTATATTTTAATATAGTGATTCACAAGAGTATTGTGGCGACAGTTAACGCGAAAGTATTTACAAGTTTTCATTTCCGTTAAAATCAAGACATTAAAAAAATAAAAAGTCAGTTTTGGTTGTTGTTTCGTGAAAAGAACTTAATTTAAAAAAATAGAATATAAATTATTGTCAATATATAATAAATAGAAAATTTTAACTTAAAATAAATACACTGAAAAAAAATAGCAATACTAACTAATCTTTTGTTGATTATTGGCCAATTAATTGAATTAGTTGTTATAACAATTTAAAGTAGTGAAATCAACTAAAATAGTTGAGAAACTAACTAATTTTGTAAATGTTTTTCTCACTGTTTTAGATCTATCAACTAATTTAATTAGTTGGATGAAAAAATAGTTAATTTTGCTGCTCTTTTTCTTTCAGTGTAATATGTGACTTACAATTTATAAAGTTCATGGAGTTCAGGTACATATGGTACATATAACAAATAGTACAGGATTGAAGAGGTAGAAGATACTTTCCTTAATATCTTCAGATTGCTCTTATCTGCGGGGGCTGGCGGGGGCTGGCGGGGGCTGGCGGGGGCTGCTTATTGCTCGGAAAAAAATCAGGTCTATTGGCCACTAACAAGGAATTAGTTTTCCCAGGCAGCCCGATTAGATGAAGATGGGCCTGCAATAACTCCTCGATTCGCATTATCTCGTTAGCACGCAGCCGGACTGCGAACACATCCGGCCCCCACCCGCGCCGCCCCCAGGGCCAGGCTAGGGCTAAAGCTAGGGCTAGGCGTGGGTATGGCGGGGACAATTTCCGCAAATTGACTTCCCTCCCGGGCTGGGGCGGGCTGCGGGGCTGCGGGGCTGCGGCGGAATCGAGAGTTGTTCATTTCGAATCGGAGCCGTTTGTAATTCAACCCCCGATTGTAGTTAACTCTGCCACTTGTTGATGCTGTGTCGCTGGGGATTTACCGACGTTGCTGGCGGGCGCCCCACCCGGCGCAGCGCCCTTCCCGGGCTCCCGGGACGGGACGGGACGGGTCCGGGACCGGGACCGGGACCGGGACTCACGTTGATTCCGACCGGCTGGGAATGAGGAGTCAATCACGGACGGCATGGGAAAGTGCTTTGATTGGAAAATGGAAACGTTTTGATAGCCGAGGGCTGTGCAAATAGCGACCGCTCCGTGCGTAGCGGGAGATGTGTCAATCCGAAGTGTAACAGGTCGGGACCCGGGTGGACAGGCGGCGAATTGACTCGAAATTTCTGCACGTTTTTGCAGGTGCGCCTCTAAAATTGGAAATTTTGACTCGAGGGCGCTTTTGCGGACAGACACCTTCAGTATTGTCACGAAAAGTATGCTTCTGATGAAAGGCTTCATTTTATTTAACATTATTCCTTTTGAAAGCACGCTAACAGTTCCGACATTTAGAAAACATAAAAGCTACTTATAAATCGGTTTGCTAAATTTTCAATTACTTTCACCTTTAATTTTAAAGTACCTAGTTATCCTTAAATTCGTAGAAGTTTACAGTACCTACAAAGTCACTTAAATCCCTTAATTTGAACTTTAACGCATTGGCTGAAGAGGGGGTGGGGGTGGCAGAGGTTCAACCACTGAAATATCATAAATTATATTTTAATATTTTGCACCTATTTTCATTTTATGCATATGGAGTCCCGAAGCAAAATTCGCTCATTTCATTTTTTTAAAGTTTTAAGAAATCGAATGTTTGTTTTCTTTCAGTTTGTATGAATTTTAAATCCAATTCCTTAACATTGTCCTTATTCACAAACGAACAAAATCTCGTCCTTCATCGAATTGTCGAATTGATTTAAGGCGTCACGTCCTGTAGTTCTTGAATTTTGAAATGAGAAACTTTTATGGAATAGTGCTAAGAAATGAGATAGCAGGCGGAATGGAAGTGAGAACGTTTTTTTTGCAGGAACATAAACAGGTTTTATTTTTCTTCTTCCTTATTTATGTCTTATATAGAGCCTCCGATGACTTTCCAAAATGTTTTTTAATTAAGCTTGAAAATATAAAGTTAAAATAACTTCACAACGACGACAATTCGCTTCTATAATTTTACTTCGCTTCGTACCGTAATATTTTTTTTACCTTCGGATTTTTATTATTTTGCAAGGGAAATGAGACTGTTTTGTAACAGGAACACATTTGAGGTAGGTTTTTTCAGGGCAATAAATTTGTGGTGGTGAATAACACATATTAACATGAAATTGTAGTGAAATAGATAGTGAACCAAAAGGCATCGCCAGTTAGTAAAGTGAAACGAACAAGTTTTCCTTCCGGACTCCTCATATAATTCTTTAATTGTTTTTGACAAGGTAGAATAAATTCCTACCCCTGAGAATAGCTTAGGTACTCACAGCCAAAATTCTCAGTCAATAAACTTTTAATATATTGGTCCTTGAATAAGTTCTCGCTGTTTTTTAGTAAAACTCAATGTTTTATTTAAAGTATGTGGTAAAGAACATATCACAAACAAACAAAGTATTGTTCATTACTTAACACTCCTTTCTCCCATCTTTCTGGTAGCATATGAATTCCATCTCGGAAAAATTACTCGTCTTTTGAGACTATCCAAAAATCGACCTATTTTTTCATAAGAATAGAAGCGCTGCTTAGCCAGGCCATGTGCAATCGAATGGAAAAAGTGATAGAATAGTCGAAAGGAGTAATGTCTAATGAATACAGCGGGTGGGGTAGGACTTCCCAATTAAGTATTTCTAAAAAGGTTTTCACTGATACCGCAACATGCGGCTGAGATTTATCATGTAGAACAGGGCTTCTTAAACTTTTTTCATTCACGACCCCATTTATGATTGCGAGTTTTTTGGCGGCCCCATATAAATATAAAAGAAAGATATATAAATATTATGTGATGATTTATTGATTAGGTAACAATATGCATAGCTACATATGAAAAATATTAGTTTTAGAATTTGTTTGGAAACATACAAAAATATAAAATTAAAAATTGCACAAAAAGTTGTAAAATTGTATTTATTATATTTACAAAACTTATATTTTTCATCAAAATTGCATTTTTTAGAATTGCGTCATCACATTTCTTATTTAAGTTCAGCCATTTATCCATGGCCAAAAATCAGTTTAATCCTAAAATCCAATAAATTGTATGAACATAACATATTGTATATAATATAATTGATTAATTAATTACCGAACAAAGAAAAAGAAACTTTCGTCGCGGTGACTGCAACAACAACTGAGAGCGTCAACACTAACTATAGTTCTACACTACTACACTCTACAGTCGTGTATTGCTGAATCCTTTGAAGATAAAGCCTAATGCTTATAATCTCCATAGAAAACCAGACCTATCTCGCTCATTTTGGTCGTTATGCGCTAGCTTTTCCCTCTGTGTGGGTTAAACCATTTTGAGTTGCCACATGAAATTCAGCGCATGTTCAGAAGAAATGCAAGAGCTGAGACCTCTCAACTACATAGCTAATAATATGTGCAGATTTGATTTTTTCAGCAAGTGAGCCAAATGGTTTTGTGGTTTTGGCTTGGTTTGGTTTTTATGGAGATGAGGCATAAGGAAGCGCGATATCACTCTGGGAGAGCAGTAAAATCCGACTAGTGTTAGATTCTGTCACAAATGCACATCTAGATTTTATAAATTCGTGTATTTAAATATTTTACATTAAAATCTCGCGACCCCAGGATTTTGCTAAGCGACCCCATTTGGGGTCGCGACCCATAGTTTAAGAAGCCCTGATGTAGAAGAATAACTTTGTTATGCCTGGAGTAGTAATGGACGAGTTTTTCCTTGAGTGCTCAGCTCATTCCAATGATTGTGTTTAATAGAGAGCTCCGGCAATGGTTTCGCCCGGTTTGAGCAACTCATAATACACGACAACAAGCTGATCCTACCAAATACACAACATGTCTTCCATGTCAAATTCCCCATTCCTAAACTTTTGGAATCATTCAGGACTACTTGTCTTACTTGAAGCAGTCCCACTATATGCTTCCACAAGCAATCAATGCGCCGCAGCTGAAGATTTTTTTAAATTAGAAAGGTGAAATCAAAAGTTCCCGCAAATGACGCTTATTCGACACAAGACTTGACATTTTTAGAATTAAGAAAATAAAACCTCGTTTACACTGTGACGAACTAACATATGCTGGAGTTTGAGCTTACTAATAGTACTTCTTTCTAGATGCGTTACCATCTGAAATTACATGCACAAAATCCTGGCAATGCTATCTGTTAGTAAACAGTGAGAACTTATTCAAGGACCTAATATTAGAATCCGGTGATTGACACTAACTTTAATTACTGGTTTACTGTAATTTTTCCCCCATAAAAGTGACGCATTTACAAAGGAAAATGTCCCATTATGTCATGTTTTCAAAAGAATAATACAGGTTTGAAGAGTACCAAATATAAACATTTTAAAACATTTGTTGGATATTATATATATTGAGTATATTGAAATGCTAAAGTCTTAAAACTTTCCGATATAAATCTATGAATTTCAATTTTGTTCGTTAATAGATTATATATATATACTGTAATTGATAGTGAATAATTTTATATAAGATTTGCTTTAACCTGTGTTTTTTATTAAGTTTTAAAAAAGTCTCTTTCTTATTATACGATATTTTTTTTTTTAAATCTCACCTTATTTGTCTCAAAAACATGGTGGAAACAAAAAAAAAAATTCATTTTTTTTCCATATTGCAAACGAAATAGAGATTCAGATTAACCCTCAAAAAGTCAAGAAAAATTGTTTGCCTGTCTACATTGAAAATAATTTAAGCAAACAGTCTGAGTCTGAGTCTGAGTCTGAGTCTGAGTCTGAGTCTGAGTCTGAGTCTGTTTTCATTGCACTTTTGCTTTGTTGTAAATGCGAAAGTGAGTTTGTTTGTTTGTCTCGTTTTCAAATTTTAATTGTTTAACCGATCTACATTGAATTGGGTTTCAGCATAGCTAATACATGCTAATACCAAAGAACAGGATTTAGGATACATTACCCCAATATACATACATATAACAATACATACGCAACATATACTTCACGAATTCACACACACCTCTATTTAAATCTATTTTCCGCACTGAAAGTTCTTTGAAAAATTTGGAAAAGTGCGTAAGACGTTCGAAAATACATATAAGTGTACTGGGCATTGGTCAAAGTAGAGCTAAGGAAAACAGGTTATATAGCAATATCTGAAGAGCAAAATGGACAAAAGAACAAAAAAATCGATAAGGAAACAGTTCAAAATTTAAAGCAAGGGATAAAAAGACGTTTCTTCGAGAATGCAGCAGACAAAATTTAAATAAATAATATAATAATTTGAATAATTTAAGTTGTTAGAACTAAGGAACATTTAACTTTTTAATAGTTAAGCCCCAAGAAATTTCTTGCCTCATACATATAACCTATGTAAAAAAAAACGCTAAAAATGCTCAAGGAAGTTTTTTCTATTCCGGTTGTCAAAGTGGTATTCTGTTCACAATGAAGCGGCCAACTAAAACTTAGTTCTAATTTTAAAAGCAGGCGGCGTCAAATTTGCTTCAAGTAATAAGTGTCCGAGCATATACCTTTTCCTTGAGGTTGAAAGTGCCAATTCATTGGGAGGATATTTAAATGTAATCCCCGATATCCTCGTAAATTTAATTAATTCTTTCACAAATGAAAAGTTGTCAAAATTCCTTGATCTACTGTCAAATTTCCTTGAAGGAATACACATAATACACATGTATGTACTTATTTTTGAGCTGTGTTCTTGGCAACAGGCTTTGTCAACGGTTCTCTTTGTAAAAAAAAAAACCTTTGTGGATGTTAGGAGTAGGTATATACGTTTATTTAAACGTCATGCATAATTGCTAATAGTTTTATAAGTTATTGTCATCCGTTTTGTGAGGTCGGGAAAGGTAAAAACACGTCCTCTGCTTTTGATCTGCCTTTATTGAGTGGTGGCGTCTGATGCCGTTTTTTTACAAATTTTAAGTTACAGTCATAACGCTCGCACAAAATAGGAAAACTGAACTCTATTTTTGTATATACATCAAGTAGAAGTTTTTCCTAATGCCACTACCTATTATTTTCTCTTATAGTTTAATACCTTTTCTACCAAGACTTCTGGTATATTTCTTATATTGTGAGTAAGGAAAATTAATGGGTAACAAAAGTGCAATGGTTTTAGCCAAATGGGACTTGGCTTTTACATAGTACGACTGGGAGTCATGGAAGAAGCCCTTTTAGATAAGAACAAGAGGACGATGGTTTTTGGGAGATTTGTCCAAGGTTGTTCGTTCAGCTGCTGGGGACTGCTGTGATAAATAATTCAGCAAATTTTGACTTCTCCATCAAATAACAAACGGACTTAGTTCCACAAACAAACTAATGTATGACCAGCTCCAGGGAAATTTCCCACTCCCCGCTGGCTCCACAGCAAAACCACTTGGGGGAGGTGGAATTTAAACAGGCGCAGATTTGGAGTCGGGGATTCTTCCCGTTAAATCGGGCAGGAAGATAGACGCCGGAGAAACTTTTCACTTAAAGTCTTAGGAGAAAGGCTCCCTCATATATTTGGCTTTCGATTGCTCTTGCTCCATTAGGGTAGACAGTTATCCTTTAGCGCTAACTTAATTGCGTAATATCCATTTGATTTCATTTGCATTCAATTAACAATCCATCAACATCCAAAATTTGATTCCTTAATCTCTGCCGCTCCTTTTCGAGTGTATTTGGGAGCCCAAAAACTCTGCTGTTTTGAACCCTTCCGTCGGCTCGATGAGTATCGACTTCGACGAGGACGAAGACTCCCCCAATTTCTTGGCACAGTCTCCTTCAGTTTTTAGATAAAAACCCTCAGCCCTCGGGCCGAGTTTGCTGTTTCAGTTAAGTAATGTACACGACACGTCGTAGATCTCCACCCGGTTCCCATGCCGCCCCCGCGTGTACCAGAGAAAACCGTTTCGGTTTGGAGCTGGGGTCGAAGCCCGGATTCGAAATAATTTTTGGAAATAATAAATTAATTACTCTGTCCCAGCGATTCGGGTGACTATAGAGGGCGAGGGGGAGGGGATAGAGTGGAGCCCCGAAGAACCCTTTCCGGCCGGGCAAAACTTAATAAATCTCCAGCCGTAGTTTATCCGGAATTATGATTCGGCTTTCCACTTCACTTATTCATGTACGGGGTTAGCGCCACTCACATAAATCTGCATGGGGCACACACGGCCGCAACATGGGAGCATAATTCGCCCGGGAAGACGTTGACTGCCCCCCGGGCACCGCTTGCTGCCCAAATGAGCTCCCGGTGACTCGCTCTAGTCACCCCCGGCGGGACGGAGGCGTAGTGCGGGGGTGGTTTTTGTGGGTGGGTGGGTGGTTAGGACCGGGATTCTGCCCGCCATGCCAGTCATGAACTGCCGATTCGGTTATTTTTCTTCATAGAGACAGCGAAAATATGCCGAGGGGGTGAAGCGTCAACAATATGCAAATTTCGGTCGCGATGGTGTCTAGAGAATGAAAAACGCGGCCGCAAAGCCACCGCGAGAGGCGTTAAATTGCGTTAAAATTGTAAAAAATGTCATATCAGCATTTGGCGAAACAATCTGAATATAATGGCGTCATTTACATAAATATACAATTTCTGTTTAGTATTCATTGGGGCTTTGTGCTCTCCCAATAATAATCAGTCACCCTCCGACCCGACACGCGGGGCCTGACAGCGGTTGTAATCGATTTGTACTTCTTCCGATGAATTTCCATACCTTAAAAAGGGATCGGGCGGGGGCGGATAGAAACTCCAGCAGAAGCCACTTTGGAATGTTTTGGTGCCCATGCATGCGTGAAAAATCATTCTAACTTTGGGATTTATTTCGGTAGACGTATTAAATCGAGGCTGTTTTTCCATCCCAGTCGCTAAGGTTGGCAACGTGTCATACAAATATCTTCTAGCGGAGCCCGAGCCCCAGTAATCGAATGTGTCACATAGTCGCAACCGCGACCCCCTGCGCTCCCATTTCGGGGGGTACTTGCCGCCCGGTCCGCGCTCCACAGCATCCGGCGGTGCGGCGGCACTCGATCGTTTGCATAATTTGAATCCGAGCGATTTCTAGCTTTGCACCTACCTTGGGGCCCCGTGCGAGCCAAAGATGTCTCTGCTGATTTGTGTCAGTCCGAGCGGGTCTTACACTTCATTAAGTGCAGACCCCCGGCGTTCGGGGCTTATTTCGCCGTGGCACGGGGCATAAATACTTCCCTTAAGGAGCAACAATTAAACCAGCGGGGGACCAAATTAAAATGTTTATTGCCGGCAAATGAAGAAACTGAACATCTGTAAGTCGGCCTCCCTTCGCTTAATTTACGTCGCCCGTAAATGAGGCCATGGGCTAAGGACTCATCTCGTCTGGGCCTTATAAAGTAACGTCCCCCGCACTTCCCGGCCCCGCCCGGCCCGGCGTCCCTTCCCTTCAAGAAACGATTCTCGGCAGTGTCTTCTGCGTGCGACAAGCAATTGCAAGACGAAATGAAGAAACGTCGATTTCTGCCGACCGGGGGGCGTCGGCCTCATTGCTGCGGCGGGCAATTAAACATGCGCTTACTTATTGCGTTTTCATCATTCCGGCAAAATTAAAACATTTTTCAGCCACTGCCCGTGCAAAATTCATTCGCTTTTGAATGCTTCTTGTGATATCTTCCCGAGTATCTTGACTCTTTCAATTAAAGCAAGTAATGACCACGAAAGAATTTTGCTATTGATTTGCGGGAATATCTCCTGTTTGTTTAACCATAATATGCACTCTAGAATTAAGTGCAAATGTACAACATAAATAAACTAAAATGGGCGTAAAATTCTTCTAAAATTACACAACGAGTTGAATTTTAGGACTTTAATGTACCTAATATTTAAGTTTTTTTTTGTGTAATTTTAAACGATTTGTCTCGATTTTACATCAAAATCGGTGTAAATAGAAAATAATCTAAAACTGTGGTAATTTTACACCACGAATGCTGTAAATTTACACCATTAACTCTGCGACAGTCGTAAGTCATTTGTTTTGAGCTCGACACGACTTAAACTCAACGTGCGTGAATTAAAAGACTTAGGTAATATAAAAAAGATATGTGTATAATAAAAATTAATTCAAAATGTAAATACATAAAATTATAATCCATTTTGTACAGAATTTAATTCTCTACAAATTAGGTGCGGAAACATGTTCATACGAAATTTATAGTTAGCGATTTTTTGCAGAAATATAATATACCCCCCTATTTAGAGCGTTTTGCTATTCGTTCATTTTTAGTAATAGGCGAGGAGCCGCCAATACTGAAAGCCCTGTGAGCGCAGCTTTGAAAATGTTTAATGAAAATTAACAGTTTACAATCAGGCGAATAAGATAAGCTTGGTCGGCGTGGATTTTATTGGTCGAAATTATGTTTAAATAAATTATATATTATTAAATGTCCATAATGTTTTTAATTAATGTCATCGCGGATTTTGATCAATCTTCTAGGTAATTTGATGCGAAATTTTATAAACAGTTAGGCATCCCTATTTGAGATTTGCTGTGCGCCAATGCAATTGTTTTTAATATATTTCTATTAATTCTACTTAACTATTAACTCACATATCTTTGGCTAGATGAATCTCAGTAACTAATAGATAAATTTTATATCATCAAGACTCAAGAACACTATTTCACATTTTGTTTTCTCGTTTTTAGGGTTCCGTACCTCGAAAGGAAAAAACGGAACCCTTATAGGATCACTTTGTTGTCCGTCCGTCCGTCTGTCTGTCAAGACCCTATTTCTCAGGAACGCATGGAGGTATCAAGCTGAAATTTATATCAAATACTCAGGTATACTGTCCCTTGGAGCTGTGAAAAAATCAAGCCAACGCAATCAAAAGATACAGCCGTTTATGCCGTAAATTTCCGCAAATTTTCGACACTCGCAAGGAAATCAAAACCTACAGGGTACTTCCCGTGAACTCAGAATTGAAATTTGGTACGAAGCAACTTCTTATAGCACAGATAAAGGAAAAACTGCGAAAACCGTAAATTTTTAGTTACATCATATAATAAAAATATTTTTAATAATTTTAAACTTACTACCCCTTTTCTCATGAACGCGTAGGTATTAAATTGAAATTCATATCAAATACTCAGGTCTATAATACCTTTAAGCTGTAACAAAATCAAACTTCTATGTCAACGCAATCAAAAGAAACAGCAATTTGGTATATATATATATATATATTTGCAATAAAAATACCATAACTATGACTCGATTGTCGTGATGGGTGAACTTTTACTTATATACCTACAGGTTTGTACGGAACCCTCAGTGCGCGAGTCCGACTCGCACTTGGCCGGTTTTTTTTCTTTTACGTACGGAGTAAACGGAATTCTATAAGCAATAAAATTCAACTAACCTTCTGTGCCCAATGTAATTTAAAGTTAATTCATCGTATCTATATTTTTCAATGTAAAATTAATTACTCACATTTTAATTTAAATCTCGAAATGTTAAATTCTTCCTAGTATTATAACTTATAAATATTATGTTTTCATCTCTAGTATTCCAATTGACAGAAATTTGCATAGATAGGCTATTGAGATAGTTATTTGTACACTTGAACCAGGTGCTGATTATTTGCAATAAATCAAAAGTTCCGTCTGACTCCGTAAGCTATAATATGTGGCGATATAATCGGAGGCGTGACCGCTTTAATTATACATTCTCTGTGCCAATTAAGTTCAAATTATTCAATCAAGAATAATATGTATAATTGTAACCAATGACAATATTAAATAGGCTATTTCTTTTTATATGTCTAAGTGGTTGAAGTACTCAGATTTTTCCATGGTTCATATTGGTATTTTTATTTAAGATGTTACATATTTAAATGTTTTATTTTATTTATTTAACTTACCTATTTCTAGTGATGTTTTATAGTCTTTGAAAGATTTCTGTGATTGTTGCTTTGCATAAAAAGGGAAACAAAGTCTAAGTTGTATTGTTAAACTCTTCGAAATGCTTATCAGTGATGAAACCTTATTTTAATTGTAGACTTTTCATGATGTCCTGCACATGGATTTATGAAAAGTAAATATAAATGTTGGTTGGAAAATGATATTTTTTAAATGCTTAGTTAGAAAATTTTGGAAACTAATCACAACCGACAGAAAATGAGGAGGAGGGTCAATAAGAACATAAATTATAAAAGGATCGTAATCTATACGTACCATAAAACATAAAAGTTATTGATAAAATTTTAGTAAAATGTATGTAGAGCTTATGGGCAGCTAGATTATTTTGTGCAAAACTATAATTGCTAAAACGAGGGTTTATCCGTTTAGTCTAAAATTGACTCCATATATAGATATGTATAAGCAACCGATAATATTTTTTGCATATTCATCACTCAATGGTAAGAAGTCGTGAATCCTCGATCGAAAAACTAGTGGCTACTCGTAGCAACGATATCGGACAAAAGTGACAACCGTAGTGGTAAAAAAAAATAGCCAGTGGTTAAAAGTTTGCAGAATAGACTCCAATATCTAAGAGACATTCTTTACATTTTCTGTGATGTTAAATCTGTGTGATTATTGTTAACTTAATTGGTAAGGGCTTGGATGGAGGATCCAAGGGACTCTATATGATTTTGTTATTTAAACCATCTTCTTTTTGTCGAAGCGTTTTGCTTTTTAATTTATTTTCAATGAGAAAAATTTTAGTTTTAACAGCTGGCAATGTCTATTTGCGGCCATTTTTACATAGGCAGACGTATTCCATCATGCAAAGAATTGCTTTAATTGATATATAAATCATAAAAGTTTGATATATAAATCATAAAAATACGTGATGAACGTAAAAACATAACAAATTTGCCAACAAACATTTTCGAGTCGTAAGACCGTCATAACACCGTCTCTAAGCCCAGTGGTTTAAGACAAAATGTTACAAAAAGACGACCAAACGACGTTTTTTTTATTACAATATGGCGTAAATATTACACTTGAAGACCACATTTCGAACACACGTCTTTAAAACTTCAAATAGACGTAAAATTGACCTCTGGTCGAAAGGCTGTTAAGAAACATGTCCAAAAGGAAGGCCCGGCATTTCCAAAAACAAGTCTTTCCCCGTTGGTATATAGACGGTCGGAAAATAACGTCAAAAATTACGTCGTGGTTTTCCAATGTTTGCTGGATTTACACATACCTTTTTACACCTGGAGCGCGTTCAAAAACTAGACTATAGTTAACTATAGTTAACTATGGTTAACTTTTGTCGTTCAAAAACTCTGTGGTTAACCACAACATAACCACGAGCATAACTATTTGCCGTTCAGAAACTCTTCATAGTTAACTATGGCGTAGTCTAATTTTAACCATACTCCTTGAGTATGGTCAGCCCGTGGTTAAGAAACACATTTAAATATAAAGAAGAAGAAGAAGTCTGTGAACTCTTTGAAAGCTGTCTTGGCGGGAGTTTTCACTGTTCTGGGGGCCTATTCCTGAAACCATGCGAATCGAATCAGATTCAAATGAAAAGAGCTTGCAAAAGCTCTTTTTGGATTTAATATTCTTGATAAAGCCGCTAAAATTCTCAAAAATTGATTTTAGTTACCTTTGATTTCAATAAATTTTTAAAAAAATTACGTCACAATTATTCGATTGACAGTTAACGTAGCGTAGCGTAGTTAACTACGAGTCGTTCAAAAATACCCTTGTGGTTAAGCATAACCCTGTGGTTAAGTGGCTTCGATAAGCATAACCATGGCTTACCACGGGGTTAACTATAGTTTAGTTTTTGAACGCGCTCCAGGCTGCGAAGAGGCTGTGGCCAAGTGCGCAATGGCATTCGTAACTTTTTAAATTCTTTACAAATATTGCTGTGAAGTGGATTATATTTTATTTTAAAGACAAATGAGAGAAATTTCTTTCCCAAAAATCAATTAATAAAATTTTAATTAAAATTACCAGCGGACACATTTTGATATGCACCCCAGCAAAAATATATTTTCCCATTCAAAAATATATGTAAAAATTAGATTTTGATTAAAAACTCGATGAACGTAGTAAACTTGCAGCCGGATCTTATGCCCGATTTCACAGTGCGAACTTAAGGGGAGGTTCTCATCTAGAACACCAAAAATTAGGTAAACTTTGGGAATTTTTACATATTTTTATTTTAAAAATGAATAATGATACGGAAGATTTAATTGATTTAAGTGATGAAGAATGTTATGAAGTTATTGTTCGACTTACACCCATCAAAAGATTCCATACCTTAAAATATATTGATTATAAAACTCCTAAAATTTTCATAAATTCATTTTAGTTACCTTTGACTTTAATTATAACATCAAAATAATTCGTTTTTCATGAGAGGGACTCTCCTGAAACCAACACAGTGTCCTACATAAATGAGTAAAGTTAAGTTTTTTTTTCTTAAGCTAAGCGTGAAATAAAATGGGACTGTGAAACCGAAAATACTTAAGTCGTCACTTAAGTTTTGCTGTGCGCTTAGCTAAGTGAGAACTTAAGTGTGCACTGTGAATCGAATTTTTTAAAAAAAATCGGAGCTTTTAGAGAAAATCAAAATCCTTCTGAAAGACAAGTTTTTTATAAGCTTACAATAAGACGTAGGTATATAAATTTTATTTAAATCCGTCAAGTAGTTTTTTAATTATAGTTTAGTTGTCACCGGCTTTGAAAACATATAGTTTCGAGAAAAATGCGTTTAAAATTCTAATGTTCTAATTAGCGCTTTGCAGAGAGCCCTTCAGTAAATGTGATATATCTCTAAAACTATCTGTCGGATTGTCTTGAAATTGTCAGGGAATATATTCAAGATTTCATACTTCAAGGAAATTAAAAAAAAATCGATAATGTAGTAGTTCTTTGGCTCCAAATCATGCCTAATTTTTCTTAGAATAATTTTCTTTGATATTACGAAAAAGTTTTCTGGATGTATGGCTGCTACCTTTTTGCGTGATGTTGATTGCAAGCTTCACATTATTTTTTTGGGTGCGTTTTTAAGTTCGCTAGTGGTCCCAGGCCCCACTCCAACTTGCTTGTGTGTAATTAGTCCGACCAGCAATTGAATTTCTCGGGGAGTGCAACCAAATTGTCGCACCGGAAATCCCCAGATATCCCAGGGCGAAGTCAATTAAGAGGAGTAATGCACTTGCCTAATTGATTCCCCCCGCCCGCCGGACGGCCGGTCGTCCCTCGTCCCGGGAGGAGCAGGTTGGCTTTGGTCCCGGCTTTCCGACTTTCGCACTTCGGCTGGATGTGGCCGTCGCTTCGACTAACGACATCTACCCACTCGTCCTGACGGCGACGGGTCTTCGCCCACACCCCGCCCGGCCGCAATAAACAAATGTCTTTTCGGAGACAACCTGTGCCGCAATTATTGAGTCCTCCCCCGCCCCTCCCCGGGGCCGCGTCAGCCATAAAAAATTACGAACTCCTTCCCGCGGCAGTCGGAGAGCATGTCAGAAAAATTTGGCTCCAAATTTCAATGGCGAATAAGAAATTCATGCAAATGCCCTGCCACATCTGCTGTTTGCCTTTTAAAAGCAATTTTAGGGCCCTCTCTAATTCTGATGTCTCATCTTTCTGTAAGTGATGTAATTTTTCCGGGGGGTGGATGTGGACCGGGATGCTGCGGCGGTGGGCCGGGTCGCTTTTATTGTGATAGCAGCGAGCTGCGGCGTGTGCAAATGTTGTTCTTGGCTCGGAATCAATTTTTCCACTTTGCTTTCTTTTGCGCCTTCCTTGGCCTCCGTCGCTCGCCTCGGAGATTGTGATCCTTTCAAGAGGAAGTAACCTGCTTACCGCTTACGGGCCTCCCTTCGAAATCATCCTATGTAAATAAAACCCGTTACAATAGCATTAAGTCTTTCGATTTTTGGGGTTTTCAAGATTATTTTCTTTTCGCAACAATAATTCAATTATAATTCAGGCGCCTGGGGCGTTTGCCTTCCGCCGCACTGCGCTTGTTTGTTTCTTACTGTTAATTGGAAACGACCCTTTCGCCGCCCCTCCCACCCCCCGGGAGCCGGCCTTTTTAACCTTCCGCTAAGGGCTTCCGATTCTACCGGAGCCCCCCCCCGAACCCATCCCCGGTGTCACGGGACAGCTAAATGTTCGCAGATTAGCGGCTGCCTACTGCCATTTTTGGTTTAATTAGTAGTTTTGTCCTAACGCCTTAAAAATCGTTAAAAACGTTAAAAAACGCTGCAGCGCTCGCGCCGACTGCCTCTAATTAAATTACCCGTGGCGTGAAGAGGGCACCCGGCCAGCTTTTAAAAATCCCCCTCCAAAACCCCCGCCCGCCCGCTATTGATTGTCCATTTATACCGGAGGAGTACAAGAAAATGATTTCGTGTAATGGCCCGACCTCGCCTCTACCTGCTACTTACTCTGGGGGATTTGTCAACCTAAAAAGAAATTAATGAATGAGATTAAAAACTCCGCGCGCATTCACCGACTTTTGTTTTTCCTCCTCTGTCTTTGGTTCGGCCTTAAACGCGAACCTGTCCGGCTTCGTCCCCCTTGGGCGAAAGATCGACCCTCTCGCAGTGACCCACTCTCTGTCGCTTTTTTTCCACCAATGACATTATAAAATTGGAAATAATTAATATTAATTAATCATCTTCGCGCGCTGCGGCTTCGGATTACGGCGGTCCCCTCTGACTTCGATTTTTATAGACGACCCTTAAATATATGTGCCTTTTGTTCTGCTTTTTGGCTATTGCTAAAATAAAATTTTTTTGCTAAAATAAATTATTTTCCTTCAAATTAGCATTCAACTGGAATAAATCTCTTTTCAAAGAACGTTAAGTAATTTGATTAACATTTTTTCTAGATTTTCTAGGTTAATATTTTTTATTTAATCATGGTAGATATATATGTATTCCGAAATATTTTAGGTACTATATTTAATTAAAGATCAAATGCTCAAATTGGATACAAGTAGACCTCCTAGAACATTGTATCCTAGGTACAAGACAGTTTCACTTGTAAACGTGAATGAAAAGTGCGGAAAGCTTCGTATATCACGGCAACGTACAACACGGTTTCATTTTAATTAATGATAACGTGGAATCCCTCTTTTATAGTAAGTATATTATTCAACAAGGGCGGGAAGTAGCCAATTGCGCACGCTGCAATCGCCTGAGCACCGCCCGAGTTGCACATTAAAGCACGAGTGGATAATAAGCCTTTGATAAACCGATTTTTTAAAGAGGGTAGAATATGCAAAAAATCCTAACGATAACGAAAAAATGGTTTCAGAAAGTGATGATATTTTTCGATCGCAAAACACGCTCTCGCTTTTATTGTGCTGACCAGAGGTGATAAATGTAATAAAATGAGCTTGAATTAAATGAAAAGAGAAATTTTTTGTTTATTTACGTTTTTTGTTTTACACCTACTCGTATATGTTTAATCGTTGAATTAATAAAAAATATGTTGTTTTAAAAAGTTTTCGGAACGCATCGCTCCATTTCGTATTTGCTCTCAGTCTCATATAACACGGTTTCACAAACACGGTATTTTCTAAGAACTTAGAACCTATCTACAATTTTATATATCATGACATGATAATGAATGAGTTCCATAAACATACCTCACTATCAAATCATGTCATATTAGAATTTTAGCTAAATAGTATGCAGTAAAAAATAATTTGAATTTTACAACAACCATTATTATAAAAAAATGCACTTTTCGCATGTGAAAGTTAAGGAAAGTGTGAAAAAGATCAAAACATTTAATTTTAAAGGAAAACATTGAAAACAAATCCTAAAAAAATTGTAATCCAGTATTAAAACATGCATACTATATTTAAAAGGCGTTTTATTTTTACAAACTTGTGTTCGTAATTTAAACACATGGAAAATTACATTTCATAATGTAGTTTAACATATGTGTTGGATCGGTCGATTTTTGTAGTATGAAGGAATAATATGGATGAAGATATCTACTCACAAAATTTAAAAACCCTTTTGATTCGACATCTTAAACTGTATAGGTACATGATCTACAATACCTTAAAAATCAAAAGAAAATTTATGTGTGCGATAAAAAGAGCCAAAACAAATGTCGGTTTTTTCCCGGAAAGCAGGAAATTTTAATATTAATGAAATTACAGTCCTCCCGGCTGCAATAAAGCAGAAGTAAGCCAGCGAATGGCTCCGTTTAGCCCCCCGAAAAAGTTAGTGGGCTCAAAGCCGACGCCAAATAAAGCGGGCGATCGAGGCAGCGCGTAATGACCCGTTTGCCGCGCTGCGCTCCGGAAAAAGAGCCCCCGGCAATAATAACGCCTTATTACCTTACATTTGTACATCACAATCTTATTACGGAATTAAAAGCCTTTATATCTTCGTTTTGTCTGCATGAATAATACATCCGGAGGCCTCAACGACCCCGCAGCAGTCGCGGCGGTGATTCTTTTCCGTTTTTTACGTGTTTTCGGGGCACCCTTCCAGCGAGGGGAGCGCTGCTGCGCCGGGCTGCTCCCGGGTCGCGGAGATTTTTTACGAATCCCCGGCATTACCCGATGGACTCCCATTCCGGCGGGGGACATCTTAATGGATTATTGCAATTAGCCGCAGGAAGCAGAGTCTTAGTCCCTTTCTTATCGTGGTCCTGCACCTGTGCCGGGCCGGGACGCCTAAAAAGCGGGTCCCGGGACCCGGGGTGCGACCATAGCGGAATTGTGCAGCCCCCTGCAGCCGCGGCCGGAGGAAGTGCAGAGCAATTCATGCGCCCGGAGCCTTTGTTCCGCTGCCACTCCGGTCAGTCCGATGTTTGGACAATGGACCCAACTGCAATATCTGGGTCCGTTTGCAGCGCAGCGCCGGGCCAGGCCCGCCTCGTCCTGGCATCTCTCATCTGTCTTTCATCGCTAAATCCGGGAATGGATGGCCAGTATAAATTTACTCACACGAGCGGCATTGATAAAGTTGCAAAACACGATTAAATTGGTTTTGGCCCGTACAATGCAAACACTTTGGTCGCATTGTTGCATTGTGCATTTTATAATTAGGTGATTTTATCGAATTATTTATGTTTGGGGCCGATACTCGCCGCTCGGACTGTTTTGTTCCGGTGTTATAAATTATGTCCGACGGAGGGGTGCTTGACAAATTAAGACCGGTCCGTGCCTTCTAATACACCCAATGTTCGGAACAAGGTGGACATTCGAGCCGAAAAATACCATTTTCGCTCAAACTCTCCAAAAATTGTAACCTGATATGTGGTAGATTAAAGTTTTGGACGCCGAAACCAAAGAATTTCCGAAGACTTTTAGAAAATGTAGTATGGAATAGCCACATTTTAAGAATTTGAAAATTTTATATTTTGTATTTAATTTGAATAAAATTTTTGAAAACTAAACATCAAGTTTAGAAAATAATATCGAATCCAATACAAAATTAACAAAATACGTGTTTAATATTATTAAAAAACTATCCAATGTTTACGGCTTCTCGGCTCAGAACTTATATTTTTAATTGGAAATGTGGTGCCATCTGTTGTTGTCAAGTGATACCAATGATAAGATTTCACGATTTCACGAAGCTCAACATATTAAATATATAACATTTCTCTAAATTTTTACTCCAAAATATTGAAAATTGTAAATTTTATGACTATTTTTGTTAAATAAAATCAATTTTTTCAAAACAATTTTTATTTAACTTTTTTGCCGTTAGTTAAAAATAAAATTTAAAACAAAAATTATTTGGTTGTGTAGAAGAGAGCTTTAAATATGTTCAGTTAAACTTTTGCTACAAAATTTAAAAAAATTTATGAATGAAAGAAAATTCTTTCTTCGACCTGGGATCCGTGACTCCTATGTAATTATTTAGAGGTTTGCTACAACGGATTAAAGAAGAGTTTTTTTAAATTAAAGGGTTTTATAATATAAGGTATAACATTTATCTGGTCTTAAACGTTTGCAAAGCTTATATTTTCATTAAAAAATGAAGTTTTTTTATAGAATTTATAATATAATTTCTTTTAAATGCTTCTTTACCTATCATTGTAAACTGTTACGAATATTAAAGTAAATTTAAGGTATTTTTGTAATAAAATTGTGCGATATTTTAAAATCGAGGTTCTTAAAGCGGAACTACTCCAAAAGCGAATACTAGTCTTAAACTTTGATGCTCAACTGTATAAAATCATCATTTTCTCGAAATAAGTGAGAATAGTTATACGATTTCATCGAATCATATGAGTTAAAATATTGGAGATTTTAAATAAATTCTACATATATGTGTTTTGTTATGCTTCCTTTTTTTTAACTTAATTTCCTACCGATCGTCCTACCCTTACTAGAAAGGGACATGTGAACTCATTAGTTTTTCATAACTACCACTACCTTTCATTAGTATTTTCGCTAGTTATTATTAATAAGCTATTTTCTATAACAGTGGAAATGTGGGTTTTGAAATAGTATAATTATTTGTAATTGCTTCACAGGGTTAAGATAAAGAAAACAACGTTAAATCCCTAATCAATCAAAAAACGCTTTGACTGTCGTGTAGCAATTCACGTAGGCTTTCAACTAGAAGGTTTAACCCACTTCTCTACATTTCCATCGGTTTGGCGCCGACCGACGCTTCTGGCGTTTGGGGATTCCCCCTCGGCTCGGCATCCATCAATTCCGCGTTGTGGTGTCAAATTATCTCAGCGCCTCGCCGCAGCTCATCTCTTAAAATTTTAATTAAGCCTCGGGAGAATTGCTGCGAATTTGTTCCAAATGAAATTAATTACGACGCGAGTGGCACCTTCGCAGCTCGATGTGTTGCTCCGGTGTCATTTTTCTAGTGTTGCGTGCTCCCCCTGCCCCGTAGCCGCGCAAATTTGAATTGCATTGTTAATTCGCCCGCGAATGCACAAAGCGCGCAATTATCCGCGGTAGCGTCTAGCCCTTTGGAGGCAAGGAGCGGCAACCGCAATGCGAGTAATTGAATAATGCATATTCCGTGTCACAAACACTTTAGATTTGGTAAAAAAACACAATGCTTGTAAACATCATGCTGGGAGATTTCCCGGCAGTCCCGGCGCGCCAGGCGTTTTGAACCCTCCAGCGGCCGGGAGCAGCACATCCCCTGTCCGTGCGATGCGATGCGACTGTAAGACTTATGCATGCAGACTTCTCGGTGGAGAGTCCCGCCGGAGATAAGATGCAAAAATAATAAAACCGCAAAAATTGTGTGCCATTATTTGCAGAAATGTTGTGAAAGGAGTAGTAAACGAACGCAATGCATTTTAAATTTAAAGCAAACACAGAAAGCCAAGGGCGCGGCGCGCTCGCCGGCTGCAGCGGAGCGACGCCACCAGTCGAGTGGCGGTTGCGACATTTGAACCCCATTTTCACGGGACCAGGTGAATGTCCTAAAGCGAGCTGGCGTCAAAATGTCGCATTAATTATTTTCCATCTGGCGGGAAAGGATTCCTTTGAGCCGCCGGAGCACATGCAGGTGAACTGATTTAAAGCGGTAGGCACACGGAAATTCACACTCCGAGCAAACAGCAAACAAACAGACTCGCCCCGGAGATGCGCTGGAATTTAAAATTAAAGAAGCAGGGACCACTTGATGGAGGGGTGCTCCGGCTCCTTGAATGGGCCCCATTCAGAGTTTTATCTCTGGGCTAACTGCATTTCTGGGCGTCCGCGTTTAACGCCCGGCGGGTTTTTCTAGATTGCGTCCCATCAAAACCCACCTTTCCACCCCCGGTTTTATGCTGAATCAGCTTCTGGACTGAAAACTGTGACAACTCGTAGCTAAACTTAGTATATTTAGAGGTGCATTTAAAGGCCCCACACTTCCAGGCAAGTGGCAAATTTGAAAATACACAGGACGGTTATTCAACTGGAAGAAAAGAAACATGCTACAGTTGAAAAGATTATGATTAATAAGCAAAAGGTCTCATATTATGCAGGCAGATATTCAAAACATGATTCCATGTTTATAATAACATTGAACTGAACCCCGTCAGGATCAAAAACCTGGAGCAGTTCATGGTTCATTAAAGATTTCAAATGGTTCGAGGGTTAGTTTTTAGGGGATTCGTCCCACGTGGTATGACAACGGGCCTACTTTGGCCTAAGTGTTCCTTTTTGCAGCCACATGGACCTAACCTAACCTATAATAACATTTAGAGGAAAGTAACAATTTGACACATATTACTGAAAAACTAAAGAAAGCATGTTTTTTCAGATCGATGTACACGATTTCTCAGACTAATATTGGTACTTGCAATTTGGTACACATATTATTCACAGGAATGATACTTTTCCACAGTTTAATTAAGGTGGTATACTTGAATTAAAATTTTCAAAACAAATATCGATTTTGACTTAAAAAATTTCAGGGCCTTTCGAACTTCATCTTTAATTTCTAATTCTAGTACGCACAATCAGACATGGAGGATATTAACCTAACCCTAAAAAGTATTTTTAATATTCTGAATGTAATTGGTCCTGCAAGTATAGCTTAGCATTTTAGGTACTAAAGTTTCCCCAAAATTTCATTTTGATCGGCTTAAAGCTCAGAGACCAGAGTAGTTTATACGACATAAAAAAAATGTTGAAAATTTGCTTTAAGGGGTAGCCTGGTATAGAACGCGAAAAACAAGCACTTTTTCTAAATTTGAACAAAAAACAACATATATTTTTGGTTTTATTTACGTTTATTGTATATATACATATATATTAAGAGTTCAAATTAATTTTTAAGTTTATTACATGTATGTATGAAAGTTTAAGTAAGTTATTGAAAAAAACAGGAGTTTGTCTCCGAAAATTCTTTAATCACGGCGTGCACTCTAGTATCTCATAGAATCATCTAAAAATGTATGTATATGCATATATAACATACATATTTTTAAATAAGGAATTATGAAAACAAAATCCGTTTTCTACATGAATTTTGCACGTTGTTTTTGTTTACAATGTTTTCTAAATAATGTACATAAATGTAGATAATGTTTCAAGCAATTTAATCACTTTTAATTAAAAAAAAAAGGATTATTTTGATCAATGGAGAATTAGTTTAGTTATTCTGCACTTCAATTTAAAAAAATATGGTTTTGGGGAGAACGCGTCGAAAGTTTCCGAACAATGCATTTTATTACTCGACGCGTTCGCACAATTGAGCTCATATTTCATTTTTTAAATCAAAACCAAGCTCAACACAAAGCGGCGTCAAATTTTTGAAATAACTAATAAGTTCGTAATCTAAGTTGATATTCGGTAGAACTTATGTATGTAGATTTTAAAAACAGTATCGACTAAAACAATCATATCATTTTTAACTGAGCAAACGATTTTGTTAATAAATACATATGTATACATACCTACATAGTTTAGATGTTCTTAGTAATAAAGGAAAGGTTGTTATTGAATTTGAAGGTTTAAATGTGTTGTTTAAGATTATAATGCTTTTGTTTATTTTCACGTCTTTTTTCTGGAACAGAAAAAACAATTTAATTTTGAAGTTGAATCACATTTAAATCGAAACGTGCTGATTATATTTTCGAAGTGGTGCATCATTGATTTTAACATTTTGATTTTTTATGCAGTATCATAGTGAAAACGATTGGATAATATGTATTGTAATACACTTTTAGTGCACTTGTAGACTTATGCAGGTTGCCAAAGGTTAGAGCTTTCAAAGATACTACAAAGAGAGGAGACTGCTGCAGCACTTAAGAGTAGGTTCTATTTAATGCTGCTGAAAATTTGCTGATACGGAATTCAGAGTATAGTTTCCATGTTTATTCATAGTCAACATTTTAAATAAATTAAAATCGAACCGAAAAAAGAAAACATCAAACGAATTTTCCCGGCATATGTTAAATTGGAATTCATAAGGACGATGTACTTTGAATTGCGGCAATTACATTGTAAACAAGCGATTGCCCGTGCCCAGGAGGCAGTGACTTAAAGCGAAAACAATAAATTAAAATTGCATAATTAATTGTTTGTCAACAAACAATCAGCTAAGCCCCAATATTTGTGGTGAAATAAAACGGGCGACATTTACTTGCGCCATAACTTTTGGGGCGTTTTAATGAAAATTTCGCGCGGCTGTGGAAACAAACGGCGGCACATTCACAAAATAAATAATCAGAACACGTCATTAAAATTTTTATCGTTGCAATATATTTCACATTATACCCGAAAGGGACGAATTCCGGGGCCGGTTTGGTTTTGGCCCGGACATGGGGCCGCTGGGCGGAGTACCCGCCAATTTTGGTATATGAAAGCGGTTTGAAATAGCTCGCGCCGCCAGGGGGCGATTACTCGGCATCCATTGGGATTAAGCACATTCAGTGCCATTTGCCATTATTAAAACGAAAATACGAAAATAATAATGTTGAAGGGCTCTAGGTAATTTTTGACATGATTATTCCGCGATGATTCATAGCCCCGACTGGGGCCTTTTGCAGCGAAAAATTAGTGTGGATGATGCAGAAATCGGGCGGGGGCGGGACAGGGTGGTCTGCCAGAAATTGGAGCATTTCGCAGATAGTCCGGGGGGCTTACTAACTTAATCCGGACCAGCAATAATTTTGAATGGCCAACTGAGTGTTATTGCGGTAATAGAAATATATTTCCCTGGCAAAGAAGATTCCGGGCTCTCCGGAACCCTCCCGAATCGGGCGAACGCAATTTAAGGTGGATGCGGGAAGCAATAAGAATAACAAAGCAAGTTGGAAATATTTTCATTACTGTCAAAGGGGAAGAATTTATGAGCTCGAGAATAAGTTGGGAGATTTCAGGGCCCCATCCGGGCTCAAATCTCGCCCTGAATCACTCGGCCAGGAAAAGAAGCGATTTTTTATTAGGTATATGCGCGCGGGCTCGTCTTGGGCGTATAACTTTTCCATTTTAATGTTAACTTTTTAATGCACATTTAATTTTTAATGGCAAAATGCTTTTAGACTCTCACCTATCCGATCCGCCTCTGACCCCACCCCAGCGAGAAAACGACGGGCAATGAGCGACTGACTACCAGGAAAGGAAAAATGCCAGCGAATTCCTCGCTATGCAATAAATAACTCCGGATGGAAGACTGCGCCCCAGAAATAATTTAAATTTCGCTGGATAGTCTTAAGACAATAATGAAATGATATCTTACTGCTGTACCTCGACCCAGGCAACTTGTTGTGGTGGTTCGGTGTGGTTCGGAAACTTGTCCTGGCCCGCATACGAGGCATGTCGTACATACATAATTCACCAGTTTAACCAGGTGAAGACACTGCGCTAGGAGAGCGTACATATTTTAATTAACGTTTTAAATTACTGCCGTCCTTTATTACACGAGATTACATCGTTTCTGGATGTGTTTTCCCGGGGATCGCGCGAGCAGCCTCCCGCCGCCGCCCGCCGCCGCCGCCGCTGCACGAGGAAAAGAAACGGCCTTTGAATTTAATTCCACCTCAGCCGGGCCTCCCACCTCCAGCGGGAACATGCGACGGCGGCGGCGATGACGACGACGACGCGACGCGACGCGACGGGACGGGCGTTGCGCTGCCCCGGCCTCTGCCCCAGTCCTCGTCATTGAGCCCCATCGTCTCCCAGAGGACGGAGGAGCGTTCTCGTGTGGGGAATTTTTGCGCAAACACTTGGAGCGGCCGCTTTTTGCATCCCTCTTGAGCTCCCGGCAAACTGGAGTTTATGCGGAGCGGTGAAATATGTAAAATTCTGTCATCGTCGAGGAGACCTCTTTTTTATTTGCGCCCCTCGCCCCCCGGGCTCCCGGGGTTCCGGCCCCAGCGGCACGGCGAACTGCACAGCGCCCATATCTCGGAGTTTCTCAAGACGGAGCCCTTCAGCCTAAAAGCAGTCTAATCAGATCGCAGGCCTCGCAGGGCCCGGGACAAAGGGGCAGTTTTTCCTCATGCAAATTTGCACGTTCCCGGGCACAAGTAGCGCGCCTTAGTTTTTCCAGAACCATCAATTTTAGTCCAACTTTAATGAAAATAATTAAAATGCAAGCACACCTAACTATACCTACGATCTTTTGGTTCAAATTTACTAACTGAAAGAACTGGTTAAGACCAACTTGGGCTAAAAAAACAGTAGAAAACTACAGAATTTAATTACTATAGAAATAAAAAATAACTATTAGACGGACGAATAAAGTTACATAAAGTTCTGTTATCTATTACTCAATATCTACTTAACCCTGATGGCCTGATAATATCAAAATTTTAAAAACTCGAAAGCGCAGCTTTCGTAAAGTAATTTGAGAAATGTTGAATTTTCCTAGTTATAAGTAGTTTTTTTTTTTTAGAAATATGTAGTATTTTTTATCCTATTTAAAATGTGGCATAATTGATTGGGCAATCGAGATTTGCTTTAATTTACGCTTAGCGTCATCTATCGGACGTCGGCGAAATTAAGTTCATTCATACAAAACGATCCCATCAAACGACTCGAGACTCGTCTTATAGCAAATTTGTTTGCAAAGAAGTAACCTTTTATTATATATTTATTAGCTGTTTTGTTTTTATATTTATATTAGCTGCTTTTTGTTTTTTGATCTAATCCAGAACAGATTTTTCAGCAAATTTTGTATTGAATTGAAATTTGCTGTACCTACTGTAGTAACTCATGGGAAAGCTTTTTAATTTTGTGAAAATAGAATCGGATTGCATTTTGATTTATATCCAATAACGTCACGAGGCTTTTTGAAAAAAAAACAACCGCCTGTTACAGACGAGTATATTTTGTCTTAAATTCCAAAATAACATTTTCTACAACTCCATATAATTAAAAAATTGAACTGAATAATTTGAATATATAATGATCAAAATGACTCAACTCAGGTATTTCTTTTTACTATGAGATTAAAGTTAGTATTTTAGGAAATATAATAAAAGATAGTAAATTTTGGAACACATTGAATTTGTAGTCCTTTCTCTAAACCTGGTAGAAGCCTTGGCCATAGTAAACTATAGAATAGAGCATTAATTTATAAAAATTAAAGAAGCAAAATGAATGGTTTTCGAGGTATTCAAACCTTTGATAAAAAAATTATTTAGCTGTAGGTACTAGAGACTTTATAAAAATTTTTTGGTAAAATTACGATGTTTTAATTGTGTTTAATAATGACAGTATTTTATTGTTCGCATTTAAATCGGTCAGACCAAATTCCTATGAAAACATCTCACACTCCTGTAGTGTGGTTTTGTAACCTGGAAACGAATTGATTTGGGTATTGATTTTGAATAAAAAACCGCGGTCAAAAATATCCGCGGCCAGTTGAACTTTCACCGCACCGCCGAGGTCCGCTACCGCGCGGTCGGTTAGCGCGGGGAACAATTGATTCGGACACCTCCACTTTCGGTAGCGACGTTTGATTGGGCACGTGACCTCAGATTGGGCGCTCCAGCGGCCGGCCGCGGCTCGATCTCGATCTCGATCTCGATTTAGTAAGTGCCCAGTCACGGCGGCCGGCGCGTTTAACTGAAGAAGCTTTCCCGAGGCGCCTAGATCTTGATTAGAAGACCGAAAAAATCCGCTTTGAATTGAGAGGAATCTTTAATTTGGGCTTAGATTAAAGCAGCTTTATGGCATGGCGAATTGATTATTATGGCGAAGAAATTGGCGGTTCTTCAAAGGAACCTCTCCCGGTTTTTGTCCCGAGAGGTGCCCAATCTGCGCGGCCCCACCTTACGCGGCCGTCGGCCGTTTTGACTCTAACGGGGCATCTTGATTCCATTTGAGCGGCCGTATGGAGCTGAATAATTAGATGTCAAAGGCAGCTCCAAATCCTCATTAAAGGGCACGGACCTCTCCTGGGCGGAAATCGGAGGCAGACGGCCGTCGATACGCCGGGCGTCGTTGTCAAAAACGCCGGACGACCAGCAACCCACCGTCGAAGGAGGCATGCTTTCTCAAATTCCTGTTGACTTTTCTTTTAAGAAAAATTTTCTTTTTTTCGTGATAGATTAAAGCAAACATTTCTTTCATAATTAGGAGGGATAGACATCCAAGCGAGCCGCAGTTTTTTAACGGAAGCCCAGAATTTTAGAAAATTAATTTTCCAGGAGATCTGCAAATTGTTTGTGCAAACGTCGCTCCTTTGGCCAATTTCTCCTCTCATTAAATGCGCTCGCTGGGGCTCGGCTCCCCCAAAGCCGGGGCTCCAGAGCCCGGGTAATGAACAAAAAGTATTTCTGACTTAATTCTAGAGATCTCGCCCCGCGCACCCATTCACCTGGTTGAGTCTACTTTATTTTATACTCGCGATTATGGCGCATCAAATTTATAATTCACCGCCGAACAAAACCAAGTGAAATCTAATTAGAAAGGGAGGAAAGCACCTGGGCCCCGCCGCCGCCGCCGGTCGGGAATTCTTTTAATTATTTATTTTCATTACATGACGGAAGGGGGAAGCCGTGGCGGCCGCGGTGCTTCTTAAAATTAAATTCCCGAGGGCCGGAGGAGCACCCGGCCGCGGGATGCGTTCGTCGCTAATGCGGCGCTGGAGTGGTCAGCGACGCGGTGTCGATTCGCAACCCCAATTAATCGACTGTTTTGCTTCGCTAATAGTCCCGACTCCCGGATCAGGGAGCCCCGTCCCGGCCGACCCGGCCACCGCCGGGCGAAGGACCTGCTTCGATAAACACATCCGTCATCTCGCTCCTTACGGCCGGGCCGCCGCTGTCCGGGCCCCAAGGTGGGATGGAACAAATTCCATTGTTACGTTTCAATTTGTAGAATGGAGTCCGGGGTAAATGGCTTAAAAGCCTTCGGTAATTGAATGCGGATACATCACAGACTGCTGGTGTAATTCAATTGCCCTCTCATTAATTGATTTATTTCATTCACATATACCCGTGCCTATAAATGAGCGTGTGCTTCCATTTCGAATCTTAAATCGAATTCTATTCCCGTGCCCCGGTGCGGCTTGAATGGGGCTGGCGATTATTCTGAAATTCGGAGCAAATGGGATTTGGCGCTCGGTCTTACAGAAATTCTATTTTAAACCGAGCCCATGGGTTTAAGCGGTTTCCGATGAATAGACTCGCTCAGAAGTTGCAACTCACCAGAGCGTACGACTGTCTTTTCCTGCTCTACCGTCTCGTGGTGGATATGGTGAATTTGATGGACTTACTTAGACTAAAAGGAGACGCTTTTAACACTCGAACAGGTATGAATAAATATCCTTACGATTAACAATCTCATAAATAAAACCTTTTTAGTCAATTTTCATTCAATTTTTAATAAATAAAACAAACTAAAAATTTTAAGGTAAAGGATAATGTTATCCGTGGTCAAGTAAATATTAGATCTCTTTAAAAAAAAAAAGGAAATCATTTGAATTTAAAGGTTTTGCGAATTTTATTATAATTTAATAAAATTATTTAACAAACGTTGATCGTTTATATAGTTTGAGACATTAAACTTTAAAATGTCAAAATACACCTTGGGACACATTTGGTATCAAGAATGGTAACCTTAAAGTAGCATTTACTGGCAATAGAAACGTATCGTCCACGTTACAAAAGCGAATTTTTCACTAAGATTGGTAGTGGAATAAGTAGATTTTTGTTTCATAATCGGGACAATATTTGGCGACATACCAAACATTTTTGAAAGTGACAAGAGAAACTATCCTGAAAATTTAAAGCCACTCGTACTAACATAATATGATAAAAGTAGTTACTTGCTAATAAAATTTTATAGTGAATATAAACATTGTATGTACCTACATTTTTTTAAATTAATTTAAATTGGCTTTTAAATTTGGATAGGTTGGCGTCTAGTATTTAAAATGCTATAGTTATAGAAAATGGTAAATTATAAATTGAATAAGCAAAGAAAATTCATTTTTCATATGTTTATTTTCAAAGCTTAGTTAAAGTATATTTTCTAAATTGTAGAACATAGCGATTACAAATGTTGTTTTGCGAAATTTTAAAGCTCAGATAGATATGCATATATGTATCTTGGAAAGCATAACCAACCGACTAAAATTGAATGCAAATTTTTATTGCAAATAAAATTGCTTTCAATGTTTCACTCAAATCTGGGAAAAGACCTCAAATTGTCTATTGCAAAATTATGGGGATATAGTGGAGGTTTTTCTGAGAAGACTGGTAATTAATTAAGGAAAGCTTGCGACAATATTTTACCCTCATAGAGTAATCACTAATGAAACATATTGATTAAAATGTTCCATTTAGCTATCCTCAAAGTATAATTACAATAAAAATTCTTCTTCTTTCTAAACCCCATCTTGCGAGAAACGTGTCAGGTATATACATAGGTACATAGATGACCAGGCAGTTTGCATGGCTGAAATTATTTTGAACGTATTCAATGCCCTAATTTCGTGATATTTTTCAATGCAACAGTTCTAAATTATACATATATTTATACAATCAACAGTCAACAAAAAAATAGGAAATTAAATCTTATCCCCATTTTTAAAAGCCTTTCTGATTATATTCGATATGACACTGAATATGTGTAGAGTGCGCGAAAAGAAAAATTTTCCTTTACTTTACATTAGAAAGAAAAATGTACCAAACCGATCTGTTGAGTGTGGCTACAGCTTGGTGTTCTTGCCACAGATGGGATCGATCGCCAGTATTCGCGATTCGCGCCGTTAAAATTCGAAGTGTGAAGTATAAGCGAAGGGAAATTTTGTAACAGTATCATTTTAAAAACTTTTCTACATAATACCCACATGTGATTTTTTCAAAAAGTGGATTTATACCACTACCAAAATTAACGACTCATATCTATGATGTTAATTTTTTCTTGGTTGTGACTATTTTAGATATTTGTTCGAAGTGTGTTGTTAAGAACTGCTCCATTTTTTTGGTACGGTGCTGAACTACGATATTAAAAACAAGAGAGAATTTTGACGCTACTAACATTTTGAAATTACCCAATTTTTAAAGTTTGTGATTGCAGTGAAGTTTTTTCGATTATACATCTCTCGTTATTCGAAACTCAATAATCTCGCTGAATTGCTGCCTTTAACTCGACCTAGTAGCTATAGATCAGTCAATTTTTTTTTTTCAGTCTGTGGTGGAAGGAGCTAAGAAATTTGATAGTGATGTAATTTAGTTTTTATTAAAAAATAAAAAAAAAACATTCAACCTTAAAGCTGACCAGACTTCTTTAAGAGTTTCGTATCTATCGTGTTATAGTATGTTTGGAGTTCTTGCTTTGTACTGAAGAATTCTATTGAGCTGCCCCCGCCCTTTCTTGAATTGGGAATCTTCTTAGATGAGAAGGTAAGAAAGTGCAGACGCCGAGGTGTGTGGGCGGGCGCATCCCGGAACACCTTGTTTTGGCCCAATTATTCCATTATATACCTAATCAAGGTAAGAACGGGCCCATGACCGATGCGGACTTCAATGGCAGGACAATTAATTACCCACACATGCGGGGGAGTGTGCAAACACAGCAGGGCCAGGACCACGCTTTCAGGAACAATTAAACGTTTTGCCGCCTCCGAACAAAAGCCTTGTCTTGTGCGCCGAGATAAGACTTGAGCCGGGTCTGAAGCAATTGTACACAGAAACGCTCCCAAGTGGCCGGCCGCCCCCTTAATTAAGGATGTCGCATGTATGGGCCTGAATATTTAAAGTCCGGGCAACAAACGGCAGACGCCGGACGTGTTTCTACAATTTCTCAGCGAATTTGGCCCGGTGCAGAGGAGAAAGTGCTGCCCGTGCAGTTTGGGCTTTGGCCCGGCCCCGCCGGGGAGATCCATCTCACTTTAACGTTAACCGTTTTATTGCCTGCGCATTTAAATAGCTGAAAACCTCCCTCACATATTTACCCAGCCGGGTCACTTCGGCTTCGGGTTTGCTTTGAATATTTGAGTGTCCTGAAATTGCTATTTGCTTTGAGGATGCCCTGTTTGCTCGCTCGCCTGTCAGATAGGAAAAGTTTATCAGCGGACCGAAAAATAAACGGAAGTGCCACAATAATTCATGAATTAAATATGGGAGGCGCGGCCGCAGGGGGACACCGGGCTCCGTGGCATCCACCGCGACCACGCGGCACACACGCGCTTCGAGGGGAGCATTTATCCGCGATTTCGTTTCTAATTGCTTGTGAGTGGTCAGTGGGTGGAATCGTGCACTTTTGAGATTTTTGGTCCATTTCTGATTTCGCCCCATCACAATCATACAATTTTACGAAAATTTGAGTGTTGTGTTACACTTTAAGAAACTTTATGCAAAGACGTTTTGTAACCTTCTTAAATTTGATTTCAAATACACAAAGCAAACAACATCAGATAAACAAATTTTCACTATATAAAACCTTTGAGGCATGTAGGGAAAACTCATTTACAACCTTCAAAAATGTCTACTGTTTTGCATAAAATGTTATATTCAACACTAGAACTACCTACTACACTACTACTACTTAACCTCGTCATTTTAACAATTTTTAGATCTCTTGTATTAACACTAAATTGCCCACGAAGAAATCAATTTGGCTGCTTTTTAATTTTAACCCTTCTTTTCTCCATACATCGCTTCGCGGAAAGAATTAAAGTTTTCAAGACATTTTAACATCAACATACTAATCAATCCTCATACTGGAACAAAATTGATAATCTTTTTAAACGTTAAGCTTAGGCCGGCATACATTGAGTTAATACGGTCTTAAGGTAGACTTGTCTTTAACTAAAAATTGTAAAACATGACAGCTTAGATTAGCATATGGTGCACACTCGAGTCTAGATGTGTTGACTGGCACATTAAATCTCTTTTGGGCACTAGAACTCAATTTTATTAATAAAACTCATTCATTTTTACCTGGAAAAGGGTGAATGTTTTAGTATAAATCAAACTTAATTAGTATCATTATGTCTCTATAATTCCTTCCCGTGCATATATTAAAAGAGATTTGTGATTTGTTATCATAAGGAATCAATTTGCACGTGCAGAACTGCAATTATATTGCCTAATTTCCAACGTGATTATCACTTCTAAAGTAACGTAATAAAATAACTGGTGATAATCTCATTAGATACCTTATAATTGAAAAATAAATTAATCTCTTCAAAGACTAATTTTTTTAAGAGAAAAACATATTTTAAGTAGTTTTTTTTTAAAGCAATAAAATATTGGAAGGCATTTAAAAGGAAAAAACATTATTAAATTTTCATATTTGACGTTCCAAACGTTGTTTTTACAAAATTTTCCAATGCAGTGTGTGCGATCAATGAAATTGTGGCAACTCAATTTCGGACATAATCGAGACGGCTTTGATTTTAAATAAGAAATAAAAAATTTTGTTTTGTCTCTTACTAATGTTCCCGGGAATTGTTGTAATTAAAATTTATATATTAAAATACTGAAGACAATTTAATATTTAATAAAAAGGATTATAAAAAAAGTGAATAAGTTATCCTATTTCCCTAAAGCCAATTACCAATATTAGTGTAATTATATACTTACATTAATACACAAACATTTAGTACATTTAGTTCTGTGTATCCGTTTTTAAAACATTTTTCCTCTTTATTTTATACCATTTTCAAGCAACATTTCCCCTTTTCCCACGCAAAAATATCTTTTTCCATTTCAAATGTATAAAAATCCATTTCAAAAGTGTTTTTTTTTTATTTCAAAAGTACTGAATTGCAAAACATTAGTATCGAAATTTAACACGGAAGTGCTCATAATTCCAAATGCAAAGTATCGAATAATGAGCCCTTTTGTGCTTAATTTCAATACTAATGTTTTGCAATTCAGTAGGTACTTTTGAAATGGATTTTTATACATTTGAAATGGAAAAAGATATTTTTGCGTGGGAAAAGGTGAAATGTTGCTTGAAAATGGTATAAAAAATTCCAAATTGAAGTGTTTCTTTTCTTGCTTGGGTACGTGTTGATAACTATTGTTTATAAAACTAAGCTATTCGTACATACATATTTGTATCTGTCGTGTTGTTAGAATCTAAAGAATATTCAGTTTTTTTTTAAAGGTATAGGAACAAAAGAAAAAATAATAAAATACAAAATAAACAATGTAAATGACAGTCATTTGTATTAAGCCTAAAACTCATCTAGTAATAATCGTTTTCACGCAAAATTTTTGAGTATTAAATTGAGTCGTGCTGCAGCATGCATGATTGAAAGACAACATTAATAATTCATAACTAGATAACATACATACAAATACAATACTTTGTGCTATTTCGACGAAAAACAAATACTTTCTATAGATTTTTTTTATACGATTAAAATCAAAAAGTGACTTTATTGCCAAAACATGCAACCTATAGTTGAAAACAAACACCCCAGTTGTAAAACTTTTTGTCGCAAAAAATATGTCTGTTGCAGCTAAACAAAAAAGTTTAGTCGTTAAATGATACCAAGCTTTAAGTTGAAACGCCAACTATCAATACTCGTAGTTGCATTAGCACACGAATTGCTTAAATAACACCTCAATTGGTTGTAGTAACAGAAAATTTGATTAAATTGAACAGAAATATATTTTATGGTTTATGAAAGTACATATAATGCTAAAATTGGAAAATAGTTCGGTAATTTCAACTAACCAAATTTTTTTCGGAGTGGGCGATATGTACCAACATATTATAACGGTCTCTAAAGGGTTAAATTGTAATGATAATTCTTTAAAGTCTTGTGTATAATAACATAATAGCAAACTATGAGTATGTGCTTCAATTTCGTTAAGATTGCCTTTTTAAAGCTTGCATAGTTTCACCTCTTCGTTGTTTAAGAATGTTTACTTGCTTGATAGGATAACGATCTTAAAGTACCCGGCGAAAAGTGAAGCATCTGTGAAGAGTTGAGTGAATTATCTTCAATCAAGTGGGTCAGTATCGTTTAAGTGCGATAATTCAATGTTGGTTATTGAGTAATAACTATGGAAGTGTTTGTAGCAAGACAATTGTCACCTTTTACTATCCTTCAGGGAAATGTGAGAAAGGTTTAAAATAGGTTTTCCAATTATCTTTCTGAAAATCCACAAAAACGCTCTAGGGGTGCTCCCGCAACGAGGTTCGCTGTCGGCTCGAAGGGACGGGTTGGCAAGTGCCTGTTTAGAGGCAACATAGATCACGCATCGAAATCTTAAGGAAATTTGCAGTTGCAAGGGCGCAGCTCGGCAACATCCGCAATATGCAGAGCGTCTCAAAAGTGCAAGTGAGGCGTATACCCGGCCCCTTTGCCCCGGCCGTGGCCCCGGCGGCCTAAAAAGAAGCCCCGCAAAGGAGAGTACGAGATATTTTAAATAACAACAGCGATAACATCTTGGACTTTATGTACGATTTGGCTTCTTAGGTTGCCAGTTCGCAGCATAAGACTTCTTTATTCGGCCGACACCATTTTGGTTCATGCCTTTTGGCAAATTGATGAGAGCCCATCATTTTGCTTCGTTACCATGTATTGGCTGGTCGAGTCGAGGTTTTGCGCGGGCTCCGCGGGCCCGTCTCGAACCGAGGTTTTATTTATTCATGTTTTACATTATCATGATGCGAATCGTTTGCAGCAAACATAGAACAATTTTTCCTGCTGAACAAAAATTATGCAGGAAGAGAGGCGCGGCAGAAGTCATTGATACGGCTGGTCAATATGAATATTTATCTGCCATTTTGTCGTCTACGTTTCTTGAATATGAAATTTTATATTTTGAAGGGAACGTTTCTCGTGTATCCCGTCCGAGCCCTTGTTATGTAGCTTTATATAAATATTTATATGCTTTAACGTTAAATTGTAATATATGTACTGCGTGTGCACACACGGCTCTGTTTTCGTCCAGTTCGCAGTTTGCATAATTATCGCGGAATTGCTCCCAAACGTATGGGTAAAGTGGGCAAATGGGCAAAACGCCATTCTAGGAGAGGACTGGCCACTCGCCACCGGCACCAATCCTCTAACGCCGCGTTTTTTCGCAAATAAAACATGGTCGGCGATGACCATGCCCAGGTACTCCTTATATGCGCCGAGCGAAATGAACTCATTTAAATATCATTGCGATCTAGAGCGGCTGCAATTACTGGCATGCAATAGTAATAATTTATAGGTCCTTCGGGGCCATGTTTCAGTGCGGTGCGGCGGCGAAACATGGCCGCCTTCCGTCCGAGGAGAGGTCCTTCCCTGGGAAACCGGCCGCGTTTTGTTGCTTTTCCTACATTTAGCTAGTTTTGTAAGCTGACCCGTGTAACCGGGCACCACCGGCTCTAGCCCTAGCCATAGCCCTAGCCCTGGCTAATCCTTGCGACGCGACGCGTCTCGCCGAGCATCTGAGCGGCCGGACTATCGTTGGATTGGAGCATGGTCGCCTCGCCATGTTTAATTCCATCTGGCCATTATGGGGCCCGGCAGCCTCAGTTCGAGCAGTGGAACGCACCGGGGCATTTTAACATATCATTATGCATGATTATCGCCAATTCCCGTTCTGTCTTTGGACGATTCCCACTCGGTGCAGGATGAGACCAGAGCCGGGCAAGTGATGGAAGTGCTGCCACCGCACCACCAATGCGTGGCTCCGCACTGCGGCCTTCTAGCAAATCGGGGCGCTGCTCTGCAGCAAGGGCGAACACTATTGGAACCAGTGTCCGCGGGCCTTCGCAAAATTCGAGGATTTAATTTTTATACCGAAAAAAAATATTCAACCTGGCCAAAGATATGATCATTATTTGACGCGTCATTTTTTATTTCCGTTTTTATTTTTATTTTTCGACGAAGGCCTTTTAACGCTATCGGCTGAGTGCGCGGAATGAATACAGGTGGTGGATTTCACGAAAAACGGAAACGCTTTAACCTTTTTAAAGAAAGATAACAAGTTAGCAAAAGGGTATCGGTGTTCGAAGCGCTTCGATTGATGGCCTTTTTATGTTCGTTTTTCTCTTTACTCTCCTTGAGGGGCGGAAACGGAGGGCCTCTTTCTAGACATCAGTTAATTGGAAATTAAAAAGCATTTAATCTATGTATATAATGGAATCTTAATAACAATTTTACAATAGTTTTGATTCATTCCAATTAACCTTTTAACTCAATTAATTGGAATAAATCAAAGCTAAGCTGTTTTAATTAAACAATTATAAAATTAAGGCGAATTTATATGGCCATAGTAACCAAAAGATTCGAATTCTCCATCTCCGGAAACATAAAAATCATTTTATAAAGTTCAAGCTTTTTCATTTTACAACAAGTAAACTCCTGAATAATTTCATTTGCAATTTGAAGTACATACATATGTGCTGTGCTTGCAGAGGGCAGAGGAGGGAAATTTGGTTTAGAATAATTAGAGTTTTCAAACTTCATATTTCGATCTTATAATAGACTATAGATATACTAGCGAAATTAAAGGTTTCACTTTTCACGTCGCTCGTATTCCAAGATGCACAATGCACTACTGATTTAAAAGACTTATCCAGAAAATTAAACCAATTCGGGTTAAGAAAAATCAAGAACGCAGAAAAACTTGCCAACAGAAAAGAACTAGAACTAAATTTTTCAAGGAAGCTTTACTTTAAACCAGCCTAATCAACATACGAAATGTATCTTAAAGTATCGTGCATTTCCAAAATTGTATAATTCAAGACCAATTCTTATTTATTTCTTTATCATATATTAACAAGTATGTATTGTATAGGCGGGAGAATAGGCTTAATTTAACAATCTATATATTAATACGTGAAGGGAAATCTTTGGACCCCTTTTTAAGCAAATTGCACGGACTGAGGAGTTTGAGATTTTGCATGGTTAAAGTTTATATAGAGAAGAAGTGCACAAAGCTAAAATTTATATATAATATGTGTTATAAATACATTAAATAAAATAAAATAAATTCATAATTTACGTTCATACTGTCTATGTCGAACGCATAGTAGTCTGTGGTCAAACTGTCGTAATTTTATTATTGAAAGTGCCAATTTCAAACACATAGTAGGCTGTGTACAGTCGTATTTTTCGTAGTAACCTCGGTAGGTCGAATTTCGACCACAGGGCGACCACTAGTAATTTATTAATACAATATGTATAACTAAGCTAAATTAAAATGTTTTATAATAACGCTTAATATAAAACAAAAGTATTTGGATAGCAATTTCTCACCATGTTAAACAGATTTGAGTCATACAAATTTTTTAAATTATGGTGGTGCAATGATTACTGGATTTTTAAACCTTCTAAAGCTGTGTCCATCGAGTTTTAATTATATGAATATAATTGAATATAAGAACTGTATATCTGCGTATTTGATTCATTTAAGTGATATAAGACGGATAAGATACCTTTTACAATCTTGTCATCAAGTTCACGAGTGTAGAAAAAAAAATGGTTTAGAAAAGTGTTGTAAAAAATTAAACGTTCTATAAAATTGATTATAACTATTTTCCAGAAATAAAGTTTGTTGGGCAACAAGTATATATAGGATACCTAATTCAGTAAATTTGGCATTGCATAGTCAAAACTACTTTCCAAAGGTAGATTTCATTTCATTTATCTATTAAGGTCATTTTCGCCTGTCAAATTAGTAACTATAGTCATAAAATCAACTTTATTTTTTAAAGAAAGGGCAACTGGATAATGAAAATAAACGGAACAGAACAAACAAAACGCATTTATTTGAAAGTGTTATTGACATGTAAAAATATTTCCAGTCGACTTATGATTGCAACTTTAGCCGTTTTAAGGGTTCATTGTGCAATGTCTAAAAGAAAAATAATGTGCTTCAGTCTGCAGCTAAACAAAACCTCTCTCGATAGCGTAAGAAAAAATTCACTTTAATACATGCAGTTCAAATAACGCTCTTTGCTAAATGTTAAAAGTTTAGTGCCTTTTTGCTTATTGATAAATGTATAAGTAGCCGCAATTTTTTCGAATCTGAATGCTATTGAGTGACTTTACAAATTATATTCTTACATGAGGGCATAAGGTGTTCACTATGGAGTTTTATACGAAGAGATAATTCCCTATCACCTTACATGGGACTAGGGATTTAAAATTTTTCATTTAATTACATCTTACAATATATGGTAGCAAAACGTGGTTCACAATGAAAGAAAGTGTGGTCCAAGAACGGGTTTCGTCGAAAGAAAGGGATTGTATTTTGCATATATTCAGTATTAATATAATTCTCAAGGGGTTAGGAGTGTTAGATTTGTACAAGAAACAAAAAGCAAGCCACAGTGTGAGTTTTCTTAAGACGGACAGTATAAGGTCAAAATTTTATTTTTTGGTACGGAAAGTTTGTTTTGAACGAACCTAGTTATGATACAAAAGTATCTCCAAAATTTCATTTTGATCGGTTGAAAGGACGTACCAAAACTAGAATTGTTATGAAATTTTCTTCAGAATATTTGACTAATTGGTTTGATTTGTATGAACAGTGATGAATGCTGAAAACTTATAAGGAGGGAAGATTATATTAACATTATATGTACAAGCCTATTGAAAAATTACTGTTTAGCAGCAATAATGGAATTATTAAGTATGTATAAAGACAATTACAGAACAATTGCTTGTTGTAAGCCAGCTAATGATTTTTTTGATTTCAAAAAATTTACGGTGCTTTTATTATGCTCTACTGATATATAGATATAAAATGGAAATTTAAGAAATATCCAATTGAGATACGAAAAAGAAATTGAAAAATCGTAAAAAGCTTAAGGTAAATCTGACCCCTAATTGCCAACTTAGAGTTAATAACTTTGACAAGAACAACTTTAGAATATGTATTAGAACAGGAAACTTTTCGAAATTCTTTTAATATGGAAAAAAAAACATTATTTTTGCTATTGTGAAGTAACGCAGCTATAATAATTTCTCTTTATAGTTTACTAAATAAAAGCCTTTTTCGCAATCGTTGATTATTTTTTAACATTTTGTTGAATGAACTAGCCTTTAGAAGTTTAAAGTTATTATAAATGCAGGAGGATGCGATGTATGAAAGCCTTTAGAGGTCATTCTTTACATTAGTTATTCTATCGCATATTTTCCGCATATTTTAATTTTAAATTCAAATCCAAATATACTTCTGGATGCCGAGGATTTTCTTCACATCTAGCCTTGGTTCGAATGGGTTACAGCTAATGTTCTGCATCCATATCAGCTAATTAATTAGATTTTTCTTGCCATTCCTAAGCGAATCGAGGCGAAGATTTATGAGACTTTAAACAATTGCGTGTCGAACGGCTTTCAGCGAATGTACCCAACCGCCTTGTAATAATAAATCCCGCCATAATTGCTCTTTTCTTGCGTTTCTCACTAGGCCTGGTTCAGTCCAGACATTAAGCCTTTCAACATCCACCGACGGCTTTCGTCGGGCTTTTGAGTACGTTAGGCTCAGTCCTTAAAACTGCAGTGTAGGAAATAGCCCAATGCAAATCAGGTGCGGAAGGAGCCATACCGTTTCCTCCACGCTTTGGGTACTACAGGTATCCGTAGGTTTCCGTCCTTCTTTAAATGGCGAGGAGGTTTAATGTGCACCTTGCGTGGCAGTGGTTTGTTTTAATTAAATATCTTCGATTGAGTGCGCCCAGTTCTTATGTACTAGGAAATTAATTGTTGCGCAATGAGAGCAATCAGCAAAGGGGCCAGCTGGGATCCTTGCGAGGCCCCATCGTCGACCTCCTAGCGAACGCAACCAGATCGAAAAACAAACCGCGAAATGAGGAGGGCGTTCACAACACGGAATCTTTCATAACTCATACACCATCGTACCGAGGAGCGGTCGGGACATGGCACTCGAAGTGCACAGCGCATGTAATTAACCCATGAAGCTGCGTTGGGGTCCGAATTTGCATCGGTGGTGTGTGCGACGGCCATTCCCATTCTGGCCGCAAAGAGCCTGGGTCTAAGCCGCAATTTACGTTTCATCGCGGCTGAGTTACGACGCAACCAGGACCAATCGAGTTAGAACCTTGCGCAGTCGCAGTCGCGGTCGCGGTCGTTGCGAACTTCCCGGTCTTCCCGCAGCGGCCACCTTGGACCCTGGCTCCCTCCCTGGGACAAATCCTTGCCGCCGATCGACTCAAAATCATATATTCCGATAATAACTCAGGCAATTATCATTAAGCGAACGAAGTACACGAGACCTTCGAATCAATCGTATTTGCCTTTTCGCGGCATAGCTGTCATAAGAGCGCAAAGCGGAAAAGGCGGACGCAAAGATAAACTTGTACAAATCACGAATTTCACAGAATTAATATTTCGATTTCTGGGTGCGCTGGATAACTGCTCCCAAACATATCATTACGGGCATGATTTGTAATGACAACATAATCGCCAAATTGATTCGCTTTATTTATACTTCACTGCTCCCATCTGCCTCGATGAGAGAGAAATATCCACTTTTCAGTTCGAGTCGAGTTTTAGTTTCGAGTTTCGAGGTATCGGGGTTGGCGGAAACGTAAATATTCTCCGCCGCCGTACCGTGCCGTGCCGTGCCGCAGTCGAACTATTGCCCTTCACCGCGCGTTTTGCAATGCTACAGTTCGAAGCGGTCGCGAGTCGCGGGTGATTAAGTCCTTCGGAACTGCGACTCTTTCAATTGCCCCAAGTGGCCGGGGCCGTAGCAAAGGTGAGATGTAATTTCGGGTTCATTTCTTTGGGCAGTCATATATCCATTACAAAACCCGGTTGGGTTGCCGTCGTCATTTAAAATTAAATAGAAATCGACCCGGCTGACAATCGCACCGCTCGCTTAGTTTCATATATCGCTTTCTTGTTAACGCAAACCGAACAATTGGTAATGCACTTAAGTTCCATGTAACTGCCGCAATCACTTTCACTTCAAATCTCATGCCAGCCGCTTCCAAAAAGGGCTGTGGATAAAATGATTATCTATGGAGTTAGAAAGACTTATTTGAAAATACTTACTGGTGAATAAGATCCAGGATGCAGTATTAAGAGAAGGTATCCACTTTTTCTACTTTGATAAAAATTTCAAAGGTATAAAGCAAGGTAAATGGATATTATTATAAGGTCTACCTACGTAGGTTATTAATCCTTAAAAAATCAAAGAACAATGATATAAAGAGTTTATTTTATTATTTTTAGAAAGTAGACTCACGACTAAATAAGACCCTATCCCTACAAAGTTGGAAAAATTTATTTTAAAATTAGTGAATTTTTATTAGAAATAAGACATATTACTTTTGGCAATATACACGTTAAAGAATAACAATAAAATTGTTATTCGACTCGTAGATCTATTATTTTTATCAATTTATTATAAAACTAAGATCAGTCAAAACTTAAAAAATACTAAGTCTGGGGAATTTGCTAGTAGGTACACAGGGTGTTGCGTTAAGGGGCTACACCACGTTGGCGCTCTGAAAAGTGGGTACGTTATAACAAGACAAATTTTTTTTACGAAGCTATAATATATGTATAATAGAATAACTTTTATTGCAACATATTCATAGTAGTGTTGCGCATAATTTAAAAAAGAAAACCTATAGAAAAAAAATTTAAAATGGCGGCAATATGAGTCGTCAATTATGATCATGTTTTCAAAACGCTTCCTTTAATGCCTACATGATTTATCCATCTGCCATCATTTGAGCAACAAAACAAAAAATAAAAATTTCTTATTAAGAAAGGTAATAGCTAAGGTGTAGCATACGGAATAAATTTTATGAAATTATTTAGCTTTAAAAATGTATAAAAAATTAACGCGGCAAGCAATCAATAAAATGGTTAGTTATATCTTAGATAATGTTATTAATAACATGTTGTTTAAATTTTATCAAAATCGGTTAAATAGATCTTGAAATATCTTGTACCTACAACAGTCTGAAGAACGTAATTTCGAGAAAAATGCAAAAGAAAATAAATTGAACATAAAATGCAAGGAATATTCGCTGCCACACTCATTTCAATTGGCTGTAATTCAGGTAATAATTGGAATTAAAACTATGATGTTGTTCGCGCAAAATGTGGCAAGGCAGTATCTCTTTTGAATAGAGCCCCTCTTAGCGGCATTTCATCTTCAATGTCAGCTCATGTTTCTTCTTAATATATCATAATGTACGTTTCTGATAACTTCCAGATTAGTCAGGCCATATCTGGAAATTCTACCCTACACTTGCAATATGAAATTCTAATTTCTATATGAGCCGCTCAGTGCACATTTGGATTAACTCCACCAGTCACATAAAAATTGTAACATTACTGACGATCATTTTTTGGCTATTCTTTCTTATTAATTCTTATAATTCTTCTACAATTTCTATTTTAATTTATATTAAAACGGTAATTTTAACAAAAAAAGTATATTTTTTCATCACATTTCTAATTTTGGTTTTATGGAGTTAATCGATTTGTGCAATGAACGGCTCATATTTCACAACATTGAAAATTTTCTTTATAATATCATAACGATCATCTACAAAATATTTAGCTTTCTCAACTGGTGTTTTCGATACACAAATCAATTTAGAAAAAGTCAGAAAGAGCCAAGTAAATAATTCGTTAACCAGGGCCAGATAGTTGCCAAAATGGCCTCAACAAAAGAGGCAGGCAATCCGTAACCGCGTTGTTTGTTTATTTCCCATTTCTGAAATTACTTCTTTGATTTTTATCAAATCGACAGAACTCTGCTGCTTACATGGGATTGAACAAGGTCTTTGAAATCGAAACAGAAACTTGTTCAATTCCCAAGAAATGGAAACACGTTCGCGAGCCGTCTAATTATGCGCACTTACGAGGGGCACGATAAGCCAAAGGGGTCCAAAAACGGTCGACAATGAAACGGCGCGCGGGGGAGGATTGGAGGGAAATAAGCGCTGAAGTTGCAGCCCAAAATCTCTGGCGAGCGACTGGAATTTAATCGGAAGAGTTAACAAATAATAAAATGTCAATTTCGTTCGGTTACACGACCATTAAAGCACGAGTTTCAAAAATTCTAAAGTCCTCGCGACGCTGAGAAGCCCTCTTAATTAGAGAGGCGACAATGCAACATACGTGAACACGATGCACGGGGTATTGTTTGGAAAATCTCTTCCGAGCAGTTTTTTGCCCCCTTAACAAGATCACGATTTGGATAACATATTTACATGGTCTTATATCTCTGGTCGATTTAAATCGGATATCTGTGCGGAGCACGGCCGTAGGTATGCGCCGTGCACTTATCGATTGCATTGTACGCCTCTGACCGATAACTTAATTTAGTCCCTGGCGTTCTGGCGGCGGTGTCCCATCCCCGGAGCGTCCTAGGTCAATAGCACAGTTCAATTTGCTCCGGAGCCCGGTGCCCGGCTTATCCCGAATCCGTGGATCAATATCGTGCGTGGATCGTGCTCTGACAAAATCTGGGTGAGCAGAAGTAAAAAGCGGCGAAGTTGTGGCGTCGCGGGCCGCGCGCTATTCGACAAAACCCGGCTCCGGCTCGGCTCTTCAAGAACCCGGCCGTGTTATAGCCGTTTAGAGCAGCATGCAGCAGCAGCAGCAGTCCATGCTAATTCCACCGATCCGGGCACCGCCGGGGCAATAAATTGTAAAAATTCAATCTCGCGAATAAGCACCGACAAACAGCGCTTATCTCGGCGCGATTCACGACTATCGACTAAAACAATATGCCCTTCCGATACGAGCGAACGCCACAACTAAATGTTTTTGTTGACCATTAATGAAACACATAACTCAATCGCAGGTAATCGGCGATTTAATGCGGGCAGGGGCCCGCGGAGGGCAAATAAGCCGCGATACAAGTGCGATTGCTGCGAGTATATGCTCCACAGCAATTTATTACACGATCATGTTGGGATTGAATTTCGGTGTAGCAATGTGCAATTTTTATGGATTGCTTTAGATAAACCCCAATCGGTTCAGCTCGATCCTATTGCGCTGGACCGCCGCGTCGCCACCGCCTGCGCCACCTCCCGCGCCAACGCTGGCTGCCTGCGGGCCGATTCGCGTCTACCGTCGCGCTTCCAGGCGCAGGGAGATGCGCGCCGAAGACACCTCGACCCGTCAAAAGATCCCGGCTCCCAGAACTCCCAGTCCAAATGGAAGTTGAATGTCGGGAATCGGGATGCAGGCGGTCGTCGGGCGGACGTATTTCGACCAGAAATGATCGGAATTTCGGAGGAGCGCTCCAGCGCGAGGTGCCAGACCTCACATAGCGCTCCGGCGGCGGCGGCGGCCGGGGATGCTGCTCTAGCCGGCCCCCAAATAAACAGCGGCGCTAGATTGCGGTCAGGACGATCACTCATAGTCCTGATTGCCCGATAGCGCTGACGAGACTTCAATAAACAAACATTTAATTAAGTCGTCGCACGCTGCATTTTATGACCCAAGCCTGGCAATCTCGCCTCCTTGTCACAGTTTTCTTCGCGCTGCTGCCGTCGGGGCCCCGGAGCTCGGGCTTCGCTTCTTGCTGGCGACGACACGAGCGGCCTCCGCCGTCGCAGCCGCCGCCGCCGCCAGTCTTTTTCGGCAATATGTGTGAGCCGGGCTGGGTTTTACTGCATTACGCCACCTTTTATTGCGTTTTTATGCTGTTAATTGAAACCCGGGCCCGAGCAGAGCACCACCGGCGACATGGGGCCCCTCCCCGGGGCTCCGACAACTTATCAAGTTAATTTTTACATTTTCACAATTTTAACGAATTCCCCTTCCAGTCGCCCGCTCGGTCCGCAGCGGCAATCAACGCTGATTTGCGTTTGTTTACTTGTTCACAAACAATTGGTGTAATTACTCGCTCCAGAGCTGCCTACTTGTTCATTAATTGAAACCTCCAAGCGTGATGGAGCCATGGCTCCTAGATATTTGTTACCACTAGGAATTATTTTTGTTTGAATTTTTTCTTTGGATCCGGCTCAAATTGGGTTTTATTGCGGAAAACGATTCGCCAGAAAATCACTCTTTGAGTGCGCATTCTTCTACACGGTGGGTTTCTCCACCAGCATACTTAAACACCTCTTAGTTGTTTCGGGTTTGAGTTACAAATTATTTTGGAGCAGAGATGATGAGTACGCAAATAAAATACTATTTATACAAAATTTCGTATTATATATTCGTATGCACTTCACCTGTTTGAAACGTCTTTGAAAATCACATTTCTAAAGAAGTTGAATTTCGGTACACCTATACCTACCTATATATGTATATGTACATAAATGAGGAAATAGCCTCCAAAAGTGAAATGCCTTAAAAAGTGGAAATTAATTGTCATAATAATTTTTCAATTTGAATTCTTTATTGGTTCTTACAAGATAATATTGAAAAATAGAGATAGGCTTTTAAATATTTGAAAACCACTTTGTACTTTTCCTTTAATTTATTTAACTATTTATTTTTCAAGTCTACTCAATAAATTTTGCTAAAATTAAATCTATCAGGCCTAGAACTACATACTACCTTTAGGCCATATGTTAAGGACCTAAGTTTTATTACATCAGTATAAACCATTATATTTTCCGGAGAAAATAACGCAATTTACGCAATAAACACATGACGATTATGTTTACGTTTAAATGAAGCAGAATACTTCAGTTGAAAAATTATCACAAAACTTTGTCAAATTTAATAAAAAATATAAGAGATTATTTTTCATTCCCAACATTAACATGTTTGAAGTCGAACCGAAAACGAACCCTTCTGAAAATCCTTTCATATTGTTAAATTAATAAAATTAAGTAGGTTCCCAAAAAGATACACTTTTTAGTTCGCTATTTTGAATTTTAAGAATCAGACAACTGATTTGAAATGCCCTTGTGTTAATTTTTACGATCAAAGAGCTCCAAATAATCTGATTTGTATCTATAAATTGAATCTACATTATTTTACAGAGCAAAAATTATATTTATCCATTGATTTAAACTAACTGTCAGTTAGCAATAAAGACTTTTCTAATTAAGATTATCTTAAGCCTGATATGAACTCATTTATTTTTAATTTTACTTTATCGGTCTATATTGAAAAAACATAATAAGACTACTTAAATTGTGATACTTTCTATTTTGTTATTTTTGAAGCTTATATATGAATCTTATTTCTCTCAATGAGAAGTTTTACTAAAATCCGGAATATAGGTAGGTACATAAATAGTTAATTTAACAAATGACATTTCAAAAGTTAATCTTTATAAGTTCTTGCCCTCCCAGTTCCACTGGGGTCTTGTAATGCGTTTTATATTATTTCTATATTTTATGCCTACAATTGTGATTATTTGAGTGAGCAGTCAGATTATTTAATCTGATAAATCTGATCGATCGATTGATTTCAGAAACTAATGCCTACCTACTAAAAAGTGTGAAAACTAAAAAAATACTATCTAACTTTACATTAGGTACAATTAGAAATTGTTTCCAACATTAAAAATTTTTAAAGTTTTACTATAAAGATGTTTGAAATTGGCGTGAAAACTTGACTGACATAAATTTCTTGTTATAGAAAATCGTCAACCATTATACATATATTCATCCTTATGATTTTTCCGCTACATTGAAAAAAAAATAGCAATACTAACTAATCTTTTGTTGATTTATCAGCCAATTAATTGAATTAGAATTGTTATAACAATTTAAAGTAGTGAAATCAACCAAAATAATTGAGAAACTAACTAATTTTGTAAATGTTTTTCTCACTGTTTAATGTTTTAGATCTATCGACTAATTTAATTAGTTGGCTGAAAAAATAGTTAATTTTGCTGCTCTTTTTCTTTCAGTGTAATAACCTACTTAATAATGATCAGAAGTGTCAAAACAGCGTGTTTCTTTGTACAGAAAGGTATGGTATTTGAAGAATTGTTCATTGTTACTATTAGGTATATGGAACTTATGTTCCAAAATATATGTTTCTTTTCCTTTACGGTGATGAAACACAACTTGCACTATGTATACTTGAATACTTGAAAAAAAAATAAAAAAAAAAATTAATTAATGTTAGAATATGTAAAAATCACGGGTTGCTTTCATCGATACAGTGCAGGTATTATAGTTTGAAATTACATGTATTAGTCAATTCTCCACATACATATGTTGTGGTTAATTAAAATAATTGCTTGTTCATCACTGCATCAGAAGAATATGGATGATTTATCTGAATTAATCCTTTACAACATACTAAAACATTTTGTGAATCAGTACCCCTTATAATATTAGTTCATAAATTAACCAAGAGTTTTTAACTCAAAACAGATGCAAGTACCTACCTGCACAAAAAATACTCGAAAAATACAACAAATGAGCTTGATTTAAAAAATTACAAACGATATCTGTTTATTCTCAAGTTTGAGTCGCATAGCGAACTGAATAATTAAAGATTAAATAAATAAGTTAATTATACTTGTTTAATATTTGTAAGTCATTGTTAAATTATTATTTGGATTGATATTCACCGATTGGTTCTAACATTTGTTTGTCAGATTGAATTTAATTTCAAAAGGAACAGTATTAGGTTTTGGCAAAGTCAATTTTGAAGCATTTTTAAAATTATGAGTAACTACATATACCTACCTATAATAAATAAATTGAAACCAACATATTTAATTTAAAATTAAAACTAGAATAGTTGACTTTTCTAGATTTAAGAGCTCTTGTTCAAGTAAAAGATAACAGTGTAAATGAATGCCTAAATGAATGAAAAAATTATTGAAATTTTAAAGACATGGAAATTTCTCAAAGAAAAATAAGACAAAAATGCCGTCGGCATTTACCGCTCTGATGTATTTAAGTGTGAGTTCATTATAAGAGCAAAAGATTTTATATTTTGCTTAAAATTCTTCTCTTGATACAGTGTTATAACATGACTGAATCAAAGTGATTCAAATGGCTTTAACCCTTTAACAGGGGGCTCAAGGAATGCAGAAACCAAAGAGTTTCCCTTAAAATTATTACCTTTGCGGCAGAAGGGAAAAAGAGAAACAAATATTAAACGATTCCCAACTAATATATACAATTTCCAGAAGAATGCTTATCCCAAAAGTGGAATTTGCACGCGAGGACTCGTCCAAGTCCAATTTCCAGTAACCACAGGGCTTCGGCGGGAGGCAGATCCAGAAACTAATCGGATCTCAGCGTTCTATAAGTGTCAAATTAATAGATCCCGAATGGATATCGTGATTGATCGCTCGATATTCGGCCTAAAACCAATAATAAACTTAAGTTGATAATTGAGATCATTTAAAAAAGAACCACAAGGCAGCTCGGCCGCAACTAATACGATAATAGTTGCTGGCCGGGCGGAATGCATCAAAGTTATCATGGGGCCGGGGCTCCTAAATGATACGAGTAATATTCGATAATTTTGCTAATTCCGGCGAGTCCCAGACAAGTCAGCCGCGCGATGCTTTTTGTTGCTGCCAGAGCGGCGGTATAATTTGCCAAAATCGCTGCTTTATACTTGTGGTCTATATGGGGCCCGCGACGCCGGCGGCTACGGCTGAACGGCCGAAATCGATCTGTCCGGCGCGGCGCGGATCGCGAATTTTTCCACCATCTTCAGATCGCTGTCTGAGGGATGGACCGCGGGGACGCAGCTGCATCCGAGGGCACTGCGACTCCTCACAAAGGGGCCCCATAACGAGAAATATTAAATTTTCCACTTTCCGAGGTGGAGCGACAAACAAAGGCATTTTTAGTGCTTCCCGCTGAGATATTTTGGGGCAGAGCACCGCCCCGACTAAGTGCCCCCGTCCGCTGAGGGAACTACAAAGTCGCAATGCAAAATAATAGCTGAAGTTGAAAGATCAAAAACTTTTGCATTTATTGTCGGCAAAACCGGGCGGGTCTACGAAATATTTGTCGTCGAAATTCCTCAGATTCCCCTTGAATTTGGGGAAGAGGATTCCTTCCTTAAAATTTATGAAATTCGTGCATCATCTCCATCTCCAGGGATGATTTATTTTTTTAATTTTTGCCACAGGCACATTTCCAGATTTTCTTGGTCCTGCACGGGCAAAAGAGACGTAGCCACAGAAATGCCGGGCTGTTCTCGTCCTTAGTCACATTCTCGGTGACCGCATGTAAAGAAGCGTTTTGAAGCCCTTTTGCGGCTGGGACCTTCTCTGGTCATGCAAATTGCGCAGCACGAGGACATTCCACAGCCTCCTCAGGTGCTTCGCGGCACCACTTTGATAGCCTTTCCAAAAGTATGAACTATAGACTTTTAGCGACTATTATTCGACGGTTTCTCACTCGAGTCATTGCCGTCGGTAATAATAAAGCAATCCAAATCCATTCGATTAAGCCCAATGAGTTTCTTTTTATAGTAAAATCAATATTGTTTTTTTGTCTCCTGATGGCACATTTTAAATTTTCAAATATACATCAGAATCTAGGTTATGGAATAGGTATTAATCATTTTTGAAGACACTTAATTCTCTGAGATTGAGTCTTTATTGCAAAGTTTTCCCGACACACTGGTGATGATACTTGTACTGACCCACAGCAGTTTGTGCTTTCTTTTTATAGTTAATAGTAAATCTTAGATATTTTGTTCACTACTCCATATTATTTTTTCATATATTCTTCCAGAAAAGCAAATATGGCCAAACTCGAGTTAAATAAAGCTTAAGAGGGTAGTTTAGCCTATGACTTAATTTCAATATTTTTCACAGTTTATTTTCACAATAGTATAGCAAAACCTAAAAAAAAAAACATTTCTGAGGGGAAGAAGCAATCTTACTACTTTTAGAATGATATTAGTAGATGTATGGATAGAGGTAGAAGTAGATATATTTAAAAGAGGATATATGTATGTACATTTGATTTATACAATAAAAATATTAGTGCCAGAATCTAAGTTCATTTATATATATTTACTTATAACTATACTACATTCCAATTGGATGCAGCTCTAAAATTAATGGATTTTCTCAAAACGAACATTTTCTAAAGAATTTGCTTGCCATTTTATTAATTTTTGCGGCGACACGTACTACTTTCGTTAGTAAATGTATATGGAAAATCTCAGCTTCATCATCAAATTTCTCACTATTGTGAAATTTTCTCATTCTAAATATACAAATTTTATATACAATGCCATAAGAGTCTGTAGTCGAGATTCCATATTAAGAATTTTAACCATTTGGGATTTAATTCTTGAAATACCCATTAATAAGAGGGAAAGATTATTTAACTAGAGATAGGTAAAACTACCCCTTTTCTGAGTACCTAATCAAAAATTATAAAGCCAATAAACTCAGAAGGATTTTTAGCTCCAGTATCATAAAAAGAAAACCGACTATCCGCTTTTTATCCAAATCCAATTATTATACAGATATAACAGCGGAAAAGCCACTCTGAGATCGTTAACAAGATTCATATTAAAAGGTGTAAAACGCTAAGTTCACACCACCACCACGGCCGCCACAATAAAAATAATAATTGGAAACTGGTTTTAATCATTTTATTTTTTGTCCAAACAATATTTCATGCATAGTTGTGACCTTTTTACATTTGTGATATATATTACCTAATGATAATTTAATACATTAAGTAAATATGGCATATCTTTCACATGTAATTTTACATAAAAAAATTTTGTTTTAACATATTATCTGTTTTGTTTTTCACAACGGATCTGGTTCTGAGTTTACTAGGAAATTTTGCATTGAGTTGAAATTTATGAATAGTTACCCATATCGAACTTTATTTTATTTCGTGAACATATAATCGAATTGCCTGGATGCGTAAAAAATGTAATCCAAAAATTTATCTGGTTCAGGGTTTGAAGTTTGAATGGGCAAATATCAAGGCAATTTGATGCGTTTTTCGCAAAACTTAAAATCTTTATATAATTGACTGTTTTTTAATTCAATTCAATGCAAAATTTTCTAGTAAACCCAGAACCAGATCCGTAGTGAAAAAAACGCAGCTAATTATATGGTATGATAATTAATTCAAAATTAGAGGACATAGTTAGAAAAAAAACCGAATGTACTACACATATACCATCAAAACTTTATCTACTATAACAATTTAAATATTTTCCTATATCAAACTAAACCAAATCAGTGCATATAAGTTTTATTTTATTTTCATACATATTTTTATTCGTGTTCAAATGTTTCATTTGTTGTTTTGAATTGATATTTGAACGTACATATCTCGTCTCGATCTGAATGCGTATTCTGCATGTTGTTTTAGAAATAAACAACGTTAGTCGCGGACTAAGCGTAATGGGTTTAATCACGCGAATAATTTAAAGGTATGTAGCTCCACCAGAATAAAAACAAAATGTTAAATCTACATACTTTTCTACATTACTCTTCTTTCCGTAATTTCATTTCGAGAGATTATTCAATGTTGCCGTAAAAATGCGATTGTCTTATGTAAAATTATTAATTCTAAGTAATTAATTAAACAAAATTCGCACAAATTGCGAGAAGATCGCAGGATAATTGAGCAGTCTATACATCAATCTAAAAATACCCGTTACAATAGGCTCAGAATGCAATAGAATGCATTTTGATGCGCTCAAAGTTTGAATAATTGAATATTTATTTTGCTGGATCTCCGCAGCAAGAGCGGAGCCCTATAAATAGCGAAAAGCGCTCAGATAAATGAGATTCAGACAGACTCCAAGTCATTAATAAATTAACGAGAAGTGATGAAAATTCAGAGTGACCGCGCACTCCGAGCAGGAGCGCGGCACGAAATGAAACTGGTGCACAGTGCACTGTCTTGTCGAAATGCAAACGTGAGAAAAACGTTTACGTTTCGCGAAGCAGGAAACCTTCAGGAGTTGTTCATCTCCGGCGAGAGTCTGCTCGATTGCAGTCCGGAGGTTTCTTTGATGCTGTTTTCGCAGATTGTGGACTGCTTTTAGTTTCACTGGATCTCCATTTCCGTGGATAAACTGATGCAAAAGAAATAAATAATTTTCGCAGCATGAAAACTTGTGGAGCAGCAAGTGATTCTTCATGTAGACGGATCTGAGGCCTCTAATTAGCCAGGTGAAGCGAGACTTCCAGTCGTCCTAGAGCCCCCTGCCCAGCTCCGGAGACAGTAAGCTCCGAGTGAGCCCCATTTCACCTGGCCCGATCGCCCCGCGACGCCAGCGGAATGCAGTCAGCCAAGAAATCGGCGTTAGTTCTTTCTTGCGGCGCCGAGCCATTTTCCAGCCAGCAAGTGCTAAGTGGGCCCCAGGCAGAAAGGTGCTCCCCAGAAACCGCCAGAAATTCGATAGACTTCACATGATACACTTCCACCCTTGTTTTAACCCGACGCGACACGATGTAATCGGCGGCGTGAGCGGCGGGTGCTGCTGCAAAACGCGACTACCTTTTTCCGTAATTGACTGGAAAATCATCGCGCGACTGCGGTTTCTCGCTTTCTGGCGCTTTCCACACGCGCTACGGACTGCACGCCGAAGTGCGAGAGTTTTTTTCCGCAACAAAAACGCATTCCACTTCCAGCCGACACGCACCAACAAAGGCTAAATTCACTAATTGCTTTTTTATTGAAATAACTCGGCCAAAATTGATTTGATTCTAATAATTATCCTAAAGATCATTTTGCTCTGGCCGCGGCTCATTAAAGTCACATTTACGGCCGGGTCGGACAGTCAGCGCGGAGCAGATCATTCCGCGCGATTGATTGATGATCAATAATTCCATTGTTATCAGCGCGCGAGGAAAAACAGATCGCCGCGCTATTACCAACGGCCGACTCAACGAGAAAAAATGAGCCGAATGAGAAACGGTCGAACAGTAGCCGCCTCTAGCCTCTAATTGATATTTTCGAAATAGCTAATAAAGCCGCTGCCGCGACCCACCTGAGAAGGCTGTGGACTTTTCTCGCGTTGCGCACTTTACTTGACCACAGAAGGCTCCATCCAACAAAAGGTCTTTTAAACGCTTCTTTGCAGCATGCAATTCAGAATCAAAGTAGCTGCAAAATATTTTTGTACTGGATCTCTGCAATTTTTGCATTTTTTTAAATACGTTATATTTTTCTTTATTTTATTACGTACGAGTTATATCCATCTTTATATTTTAAGATATATGTACATATGTATAAGCGAAATTTAAGCCAACAGAATACAAAAATCTTTCTTACAATAGTCTTATTGTTGCAAGTTTTTCAAGATACTCAAAGTGTGCGCATTAAACAGATTTTCTATAGATTTATTTCAGAAAATTTCTTGTGGCGAGCGGCAACGCCAAAAGGAATTGAAAAAACTTATATCTAAGTAGTTAATACTAAATATGGAAGAATTGTGTTAGGACCATAAAATCAGTTTCGGAATAGTGGAAAATTGTGCTATATGTAAAATAGTGGTAAATGTAAACCGCATAAGGCGATAGGTAGATTCGCTTTGTTAATCAAGTTAAGGCTGTGTTACAATGGTGACGCTGTCGCTGTGGTAGTCGTTGTCGCAACAGCTGTCAAAAGTTAAGTAGTATGAAACGTCCTAATCACAATTACAATGTGTCGCTCAAGAGGTCGCTGTCGCGTGTCGCGTCGCTCAAAGTTTGGAACATTTTAACTTTTGACGCGCGTCAAGTGAATCCAAATGTATCATGGCGAGTTAAGAATACATATTATTTTAATTTTGTTAGTATAAATAAATATTTCTCGTTCAGTAAAGAGAGCAAACCAAACTTCTATGTTTCCTTTCCATTTTTTTTTAATAACAGTGACGCAACCATCAATGCGACAAATTTGACAAGGGCGACTAGTTTCGCGTCAGTATCAGCGACAGCGTCGAAATTGTAACCCAGCCTTTAGTTCCCGACTAGAAATTATAGTGGGGCTTGTCTAAAATAAAATGCGGTTCGCAAAGGCATTTCCGAGGATCCTTAACTTAGGTTATCACTGCATGAGAGCCTCATATCTAAAACGAGGGGTAAATTTAATTTATGAGGCCCTAATATTCAAATACAGTGGGAGGTCTGAGATGAACGAAATTCACAAATTACCCAATAAGGGCCTCATGTCGCTCTTTAGCTAAATTATAACGTGCAACTACTTGGTATTAGTCCTGAATTTACTTATATTTATAAATCTTTTGTTTTAATATTAAGTTAACTTAAAACAAAAAAAGAGTCTATATAAATCATTATATATACAGCCATTAATTATTACACTGGTCAACACCAAAATGCTTTGGAAATGGAATTGGCAAATCAATTCATTAGGATTTTTTCGTAGATTATATTACCTACTTCGTAAATAAAAATATCCAATCAGTTCTCATTTTCACAAATAATAGGATAAAACTAAAAAAAGAAAATAAAAATTATTATAAAATAACTGATTACCACATTAGGTATTCGTTAAATACCTACATACGTATTAGTACAATTAGGTAGAGTTGAGGTAAATTTAGTTTCTTCTTGGAATTACCTAATAGTGCGTTACATTTTACATTTGGACCCAAACGTCGCGCTCGATTCAACATGAGGCTAATGTTTTGTTTAGGTGAACCGAATGTGGCGCGAACAAAATATTTCTAGTTGGGCTAGTAATGTGGTAATGGTAAACCTTTCTCTAAGCTCGGCCCAAAGCCCGGCTTAAGACAGGCTTAAACTTAGTTCATGCTTCGTTTGAATTTGGCCTAAGCTTATACAAAGCCTAATTTTATCCTGATAGGGTCAAGCTTAGCTCAAGCCTGAGTTAAATTTTGTTTAATATAAGTTAAACCCGACCCGTCGAAGTAAGACTGTCTCAAAGCGTAACTAAATCCCTAGCATTATGAAGGTCTAAGATATTTTGTTTATCTATCTTGTATAATTAGTTATAGTATCCGAATTTATCGGGTATATCTCGGTTAAACAAATTTTGTGAAAAATGTAACGTGGATGGCAGGCATTTCGACGATTTAAAAAAGTCAAATTGTGAATTTATCATTTCTCTCCAGCAAGGTTGAAAACTTTAAATGCCGAGCCTCTGCCATCATAGTCAAGCGGTCTACCGCTGAGCCATCGTAAATGTCATGCGAGTTTTTTAACATTCAGACTTCAGATTTAGTAAAATCTATTAGATTGTACTAAAAAATGGTTATAATTATAAAGTTATATGCATAAGACAATGTAAAGAATAGATGACGATATTAAGATACTATAAATTTCTAAAATTTGAAAAGCAAACAACGTTTTTGGACTACATTTTTACATTTCTCTCGAAGTATGATATTTTTCCTGCAAACAATTGGGAAAAATAAGCCGTCTTCAGCTGGATAATTGCAATGGCACAACAGTGCACCAAAGATGCATTTGCCGTTTTTCATATCAATAAAGATCGAACAAAAGATGACACCATTCTCTCCGGGACCACAATAGGGTCGAAAACAAGAGGGAGCACCGCCGGCTCGGTGACGAGTGGATTTACGCAATCTTTTGTTTGATTTTGCGGGACGCGCTGTCAACGAGCATTCCGACACAGGGCGACTGCGAAAAAAGGATGATTCCTTCACACCCAAGTGCCCCGGAACAAATCTGCACGGCGTGTTATCCGGAGCCGTGCAGGCCCCGTGAGAGACAAGGATTAAGAAGGGCTCGAAAATTTGTTTGGGCGATAAAGGCGGATTAGGCGCATCAGTGACTTGCAACGGGAGTGCAACTGTCAATGGAGCTGAGACCTTGCCGCCGCGCAGCCCGAGGTAATTACAAGACGTCCACTCCGCCGGGTCATTAGAGGTGGCGGGAAGCACCCGGCTAGTGGGGGCCGAGGCGATGGCTAATTTTGATAAATGGTGCTCGCCTAATCGCCGTTCGATTTCGACGGCCGTTTGGTCATTGCCACTCCGGTGGTATAAGCATCGCTCAGTCCGTGATCTTAAAGAAAAACGCCCGTAAAAAACCAAAAATTTCGGTTGGATTTCGTAATCTTAACTTAAACAACGATTTAATAAACGATTCGCATCAGAACTGTATCACCATTGTTTTCTCTATATATGTTTTTAAGAAGTTACTGCATACATTTTCGGTTTATTATAAAAGACAAGACTTGATTTCTTTTCAATTGCCTTAAATATAATATTTGGTAGTCTATAATTTTGATTCAGCATCTTGAATTGGACTTATTTTCACATCAGAGATCAGGGAGCATTATAGGCTATTGCAATTAAAAATTTAAGGAATATAGTAAAAGTAACGGGGTAGATAGCATATGTCGAATAGTAAACTAGACCGGCCTTATGCCTACAGCAAACGAATCTCTAAGTGCAAACAACCAAACACCTTTATTAGCAAAGTAGATATATGTAGTTCTTCTTTCATTTTTCAGGGTTTCTAGGAACCCTTACAGATCACTTTATTGTGCGTTTGTCCGTCACGGCTAGAAGTTTTGAATTAAAATTAATACATACCAAATTTTATAATCTACAGCCTGAAAAAAATCAAGTTTCTAACTCGATACAATAAAAAGATACCGTCTTTTAAAGAGTATTTTTACACATCAGAAACTATAGGATACGTTGACCTAGAATCTTGAAATTTCGCACTGTGAGAAAGACATGCCACAAGAAAAAGAAAATGATAGAAAATAATTAACTTCCTATTCTAAGTATGTTAACTTTTGTTTGTGTATAACTCAAGATGATAGATTTATTAATTACACAGGCCAACGATGAAAAAACTTTTTCAATAATTTTAGCTAGTTTCTGTGTAATTTGGTGTGCTGATTCCGAAAAAAATAATAAAAAAGTTGTATCACCCACCAATTTCTAACATTTCAATGTTTAATAAAAATAAATTGCATAACCAAAATGTATAACAAATATTTTTAACAGTTTAAAAATTTTTAAGTTGGCAATTTATTCGAGTGTTATAGGTTAGGTTAGGTAAGGTGGCTGCTTCTAGGGCACACTTAGACCAAGCAAGGCCTATTGTGGTACCATGTGGGACGAGTCCCCTGCTTGTAACCCTCGAACCATTTGGAGTCTTTAAGGGGTTAGGTCTAGTTAGAATTTTCAAGAAATTGTTTGCATTTTCTTGAAGTATTAAACCTTGAAAATATTCCCTGACGATTTCAATTCAATCCAACTAATAGTTTTCGAGATATCCCATATTTACTGGAGGGTTCTCTGCAGCGCGCTAATGAGAGCATTAGAACTTTAAATGTGTTTTTCTCGAAACTGTTTTCAAAGTCGGTGACAAATATAATTCAGAAACAACTTGACGAATTTGGATGAAATTTACACAGCTTATTGTAAACATAAAAAACCTGCACTTGATCGAAGGACTTTGATTTTCTCCAAGAACTTCAATTTTTTTTTTTTTTTTGTAAGAAAAAACTAATGATTTTTGCTTGAAAATCAGCGATTTTACTTTGAGAAGCCCTCATTTTGACAATTTAAAAAAAAACAAAAACATAAAAAGCTTCGATCAAGGGTAGAATTTTCTATTAAACCAGTAAGATGATGTATTTGTTACCGCAAAACACTACTTCTGGAACAGGGTCCAACAAAGATGGCGATAACTTTTTTAAAACTTATATTTTTTTTTCAAATGTTTCTAAAGTCAAGTTGAAGTATGATGTAACAACTCTACATAATTAGTTTTGTAAAATAAATTTAATTACCACAAAAAACAAATATTCAAAATAGTCATTTTTCCTCAGTCCAGTCAGTTTGATGTCATATTGTGAGAGAATTGTAGGTGATACAAAAAAACTGATATCGAATACGGTTTCAGCACCCCAAAATACATGAGATTTAGGTAAAATAGTTTAAAAAGTTTTTACAAACATGTTTTTCGTTGGCCTGTGTTATTAGTAGCACACTATAATATAGTTTTTGCGTGATGCGCGCACAAACACAAGGCGAGTGACGATTTTATGTATTGATGTAGATGTGACAACATTAATCTTTTTTCTAGTATTCAAATTTAATAGATAAGTTTGCGTTCGTTCGTACGTAAGATGTAGGTAGCTATCTACGGATGTAAAAAAAGGGGTGGATTTTTTAAAATAAGTAATGATACTGAAGAACAGAAATATTTAATAAGGTTAGTTAAAATTTGTAGTCATAAATACGATTTTAAAAGGAAAGCGCTTCTCGTAAATTTAAGGAAATTTTGTCACGAGAAAAGAATATTAAATTAAACTTATATTTATACTTCTTACTTATACTTAAAGGCATAAATAAATAATTTAACAAAGGCTATAAGAAGACGATGACGATTTAAATCGTCATTGAGCAACAAAAAAATGTTAAAACATTTTTATCGTTAGGAAAATGCATAAGAATGAGAGTGATAGACAAAGAGATTTCGTCATTTAAGCCCGGTATTGGTGTGGCCAAAAAATTGGGTAGCCCATACAGTTAACGTACAATCAACGAAATTTTGCCCGTTCCGGTTGTCAAAAACAGTATTCTGTTTGCTAAGAATCGGTCTAAGAAAACTTAGTTCTAATTTCACATGCAGATAATATGTAACTAATTCTTTCATAAATGACAAATTGTCAAAAATTCTTGACCTACTGTCAAAATTCCTGGACACTGCCAAAATTCCCATATAATATGTGCTTATTTTTCTTGAGCTGCTTTTTTGGCAACAGTATACTAGGCTTTGTAAACAAAGTTAAAAAGAAAGGGCCCAAATGGTTTCCTTGTGGAACCCTTGAGATGTTGTGAACAGGAAAGGAGAATGCATTTAGAAAATACTTCTATTCGATTATTATTCCATTAGCCAGTAGGTATGATAATTTAGAATAATTTTTGGATAATTTATTAATATGAGTAGAGTAGTAAAGTTTCCAACCGGAATGGAGATACTTTTAGATGATTTTTTTTTTAATGAAAGGAAGAGTTAAGCGGTTATTACAAAAATCACACTGGAATTAGTAAAATTACCTGACCTTTGAAGATTGAAAACGTCGTTTGAAAAGAAAGTGCTAAGAATGTTTCATTCATAGTACGATTTCAACCAACCAAACTTGTCTCAAGGTTCTTCAAATTGAGTCTTGACGCGCCCCTATCTGAATTTCTTGCGGAGCCCCGTGCATGAGGCAGGGCTCCGGCAGGGCAGGCGAAATGAAATCCCGTGTCGATCTGTCAATCAACACTTGGATGAGATGCGATGCGCGGGCTCTGGCCGGGATCTTTTGTTGGGTTCCGGATAAGTGCAGAGGTATGCAGCATCCCTGCGAATCCGGCGAGACAATGGCGAGGACTCGCTCCGGCCGTGCCAAGTGCTTCCTCTGCTGCCAGAAAGCGATACCATTTATGAGGGTGCCGTTATAATTTTATGCTTCTCATCTGCGCCAGGATGCCGAGCATAATTCCTATCAAATCGAAGTGGAATCGATTCGGCGGCATTTGTATAAATCTCGAGCGGATTACGCCCACCCCGACGCACTTCCTTTTGTTCGGGCTCAGAGGCACTCGGGCAGCCCCCGCGCTCGCAGCGCCACAGCGGGACGTAATCTCATCTCGCCGATGCGAAGCACCTAAATCATTTCGGGTAATTGCTAGAAATAAATAGACGAAACGAAACTGAAACCCCTTCCGCATCTTGGAGTCGTCGCCGGAGCTGGGGCTCCACGCGAGGGCCGGTTATTGTCCGAAAACAAAACCGGCACGACGCGGCCGCGGCTCGGAGCCGTCCGGCCCGGGCCCAAGCCCAGGGACGCGGTAAAATACAACATTCATGATAGAGGGCAATAATCACCCAGATATCCGCGGAGATTAAAGTTGCAATAATTCACCAACTACCGATTCGGTCGAGTGTATTTACATAATCGAAAACTTTATCGAACACGGTTCCTCGGAGGAACACGCTGACGCGCTGGCTATTCGTAGACTTGCGTGCCGCATCAGTACGACGCGGCCGGCGCAAAACAGCCAGCAAAACACAAAGTGGATTATTTTATGTTTTATCAGAAATAATTTGCCGCTTAATGTCTACACAAGATTATCGTGTTGTCCAACTATCAGCGGGCTTAATTTATTGATGCGAGCTCTCGCCAGCGCAGACGATCGCGGCCCGGCGCTTCTTTTGCATTTTTCGTCTCGAAATGTTGCGAAACGCGAAAATATCTTCGATTCGGATGGGATTCCTGGGCTCCGTTTGGGGCTCTGTCCCGTGAATTATGACCGCTTCCTTCCCTGAGCACTCGACACGCGGAAATGCATCGGGCCCCAGTGGCTCTAGTTCTCCATTTGTGGGATTAGGCACTTTATTCGATTTAGAATAGAACAGGCTTTTTGTTTGCACTGCTTTCGATTCAAGCTAGCTTATTTTTAGTAGATTGCATAAACTGATTAGAAATAACACAATGCCGCTAATCCATTATCACTTTAATTAATGACAACCATACATAAATCACGCCTGGTAACGTAAGTTATCGTCTGTGGCACAAACTCCTGGGAAAAAAGCAGAATAGCAGAGAAGGAGCAATTTCTATTTTATGTTATCACCTCGAAATATGAAAGAGTAAATTAGTTTTTGACTTCAAAATATCAACAAAAGTGCTTTTAGAAAACAGATTTACAATATTTCAATTCTTAAATTGTTAAAAAAATGTATTTTCTCTCTATTACACTCTCGAGAAGGATGATACCTTGGACGCTTTCCTTGTTATAGCTTAATTTCAATTTTAAAGTCGTAACAGTATATAAGTGTCGCGTATCATCAGCGCAGTAGCGACGCGAGTAGAACGCGTATAATTAACGCGCAATTATGTGTATATTTGTTTTTATATACATATGTATAAAACAGGAAAAAAACATTTATTCTTATATGCTAGAAATTGCAATTCTGATTATTTAACGCAAAGATTTTATTTTATTGTAACTATTCCGTTTCAATGTCTCAATTTTAAGTATGTTAACCTCAAAGACTATATTTATTAGGTGGTGTTTGCAAAGCTTAAGCCGACTTTTAAAAATTTTGTTTATTTTATTATGACCTGAACTTAAGTTACTTTAAATTACATACATACATCCGATAGTTCTAAATATTTTGTAGTAATCAGTTTGTTGATGAATCGTAAATAAAAAAAAAGTGGATGCTGTAAATTTTATTATTTTATCAATAATTTTAAAGAAAATATGAAAAGTAATAGTTTTTGTTGTAAAATGTTGTCTTTCTCATATATCCCTACGAATTCCGTATTTCTAAAACAGTTTCTATATATTGACTGCTAGACATTAAAGTAATCAATGTAAACGAAACAATGTACCTAAGTATTTATGGCAATTTTATTCAGAAAATAAAATTAAAAGGTATTGTAAGAGTTTAAGTACCATTTTTTTCTGAACTTCTATTGTTACATTCCCTTTTTATATAAAATTTCATATTAAAGTTTAAATAGCGTATGAAGATTTCTCTAACTTTATTATGTAAAGGTACTGATAACATAAAAATATCTAAATCAAATGATTAATTTCACCTTTTCATTTAAGACTTAAGTAGTTAATCTTTCCTTAACTTAAAAAATTATGTTTACATGTGGAATTTTACTGCCCCTTGTCTTATTAAAAGCGTAGGAGGTGCACAGTCGATTTTCAATTAAAATCTTTATTTGACTGCGGTGGCCCGTAAACGGATCCATTTTTACACTTCTCTGGTGGCATTTCGATTTGCACCTTTCGCTGGCTCATTAATTTCCTTTTATATGCCTCCGGTTCGACGAGCAGCTCCTTTCTATCTTCGACGACTGAGCCTAGGCCCGAGCCCACAGTGCTCCAAAATGAATTGCTCCGAGTGATTATTGTCGAGCACATAAACTTTGTATGTTTCGTACCCCGTGCCATGAGGCCGTGGAGGACATAAAAGAGGCATAACATTCTTGCAAAATTGCCAATTGTTTTCATTTCGTTTAATAAATCCTTTGTTGGCGTCGCATGAAAGGAAGGCGCACGTAAATACCCTCGTCCTCGTACATGTGGCAAAAGTGGATGTGCTACCCTCCGCGCTCACATGAGGAGGGATCAGTCGCTGGAGAATTCTGGAGATGTATTTCGGCTGGTATTATTCCGTCGCACTCATAAAAGAAAAGAAATTTTCTTTATTATTCCTCAAATTCTTATTATTACTGACTGTCTCCGCTCCCCGCGACACTCATGAATATTTTCAATAGTTCACGAGTTATGGGAGATTTAGAATGCTCTACTGGGACCAGAGCAACCCATCGTAGTAACAATCTTGAGAAGCTCTTGAAATTTTAAACAAAAGTGTCGCATGATTCTTAATAAAGCATTAAATAAAACATATAAATGCTAATTCCTCAACAAGGGTGCAACATATGTAACTTTGGATTTGCGATTTAACTGAATGTACATGCGTTCGTTTAATTTCCTTTGTTCACATTTATTGCGTGTTCAAAACCTCAATTAGACTCTTTATGGTTTATTTATTTTATGGTTGTACATGTTCCAATGGAAATATCGACAACGTATGCACGTACTTCATATTTTCATGATTACGATATCAATTACTTTTCTTTTATCGATGTCAGCTGTCCATCTAAAAAGCAAAAAACAATTTGCTAGAGTTAACACCTAATCAATTTGCATTAAACGAGCAATAAGATAAACTCTTTTAGAGGTTTAATTGCAGACGAGCAATGTTACATTTGTATTGATAAGATTAAGCCTGCCAACTTTTGTTAATATGGATTAGGATTACGTTTGGTGTCAAAAGTTATTTTCTATTCTGACATTCAGATCAATATCAATTATTCATGTTTAGTATCTAATAATTTTCTTTAACACTATGAAATCAAACATTGAAAATCGTACTTTTGTCAATGATGGGTGCTTTAAATACTTAACTTCAAACGAAGAAAATATTTAGTACCTACTAATAATCAATTAGGTAAATGAAATTAGAAATAGAATTTAAAACCGATTAAAAATGTTTAATAATAATATTTGGTGAACCTGTTTAATGAAACTCCATATCCTGAATTTTAAGATAGGTGAATGTACCTATTTCTAAAATTTTATTAAAACACCCAACAAACAATATTTTTCTTATAAAGCTCTTCAAGCGTTCTATGAGAATTAAAATAGGCTTTAACTAAGGCAATTACTTTAAAAAATTACTCCTTAAAACTTCTTGAAGAGCCTTACTAGCTAAGAGCTGGCGTATGAAATTAACCTGATAAAGCGTTAATAGCTTTCGTAAAGAGCTCTTCAAAGCACTAAGAAGAATTCTTTAAAAGCAGGTATAAGTATTAATATCTATATAGGATTATTTATATGAGAAACTTCAAATAGGATTGTGTGTTTAACTCTTCATCTTTAATATATATTCTTGTCATATACACAGTTAGATCTTCTTGTAAAAATCTGTAAGAAGACTTTATGAAAATTTAGGCAATAATTTATCTTAAACATGTTTGTATTTTCACATAATGAATAAAATCATAATTTCGATTAGGCAATGGTGATATTACCGCGGAAAAAATTATATTGATGAAATGTGGTCTGATATTTCCAAAAAATACTCATCGCCATCAAAATTTTGCAAATTAATCAACATGATATGGATGACAAAAAATTTTTTTTTAATTAAATTCCTTAAATGAAACAAAAATTGGCCCAAAATAGTGTTATTGCTACATAATACTTATAAATTAAATATAGAACATTTTGAAATATCACACTAAATATTTTATTTTCAAATCTAATTGATAACGAATGCATTTGCCCTTTCTGAATTTTTTTTCAACGACAACTAAAAATGGCCGGTTGTCGTTGTCTTTTTAAAAGTGTTTTTAAGAATACTTTACGAATTTTCTCGTGTAAATTGCTGTTATTAGAGAAATAAAAGAGCACGTTTTTATTAAAGCATTTTTTAAGACTACTATAATAAACAATTCTTCTTTCTTACCTTTATTCGACACTTATAAGAACTTACTGCAGTAATGTTATTCTTTAAAACCATTACCAAACAGTACTATTCAGACTAACTGCAAGGTATTTCTGACTAAAGTTATAATAACAAGCGCGGTTGTTATACAATAGATTAACATTTTACTTTCTGTGCAAAAATGACTAAATGGGATGAAATGTCAGATTGCTTTTTAAGGAAATTGCAAAAAGGTAAGTATAGTTCTTATAAAGTTCTTATTTAAACTTAATATGAAGTCATTAACTTTTAAAACTTTTACACAGGATCTAGACCAGCTTTAATTCGTATAATGATCTTATAAGATTGTAAACCACAGATTCCAAACACTTGTTTTTAAAAAGCTTTAAGTTAAAGTCTTAAAAGAATTTGTTCAGATTTTTCTTATAATAGCCTAACATAAAACCATTATAAGGCAGTAATCAGAATAAGATGTCTTTTGAAAAGTCTATTTTTACTTTTAAGAGTTTCTACCAAGGGTAGATTCTCTACGAATGCCTTTAAAAGTAATATAAGTGCAACTTCTTAAAGAAACAAAATATAAATCCGCTATTAGAAATTAATTTTACGAAAATTTCTTATAAACCTTTTAAACGCAATATTTCTTTCTGAAAAACCTATTAAGAGCTTTAGAAGTCCATTTAAAATTTGTCTAGGAATATACTCTTACAAATTGTTAGTTGGGCAATGCACATTTGCTATTGTTAATATCTATCTCTTATTTTGACATCATCTCTTAAATTTTTGAGAAATAATATTGAATTAATATTATTATATAATAGATATTCCTTACGAGCTCTTACCGCTATAAAAATTAAAGTAATTGTGTGTTTTACTCTAAGTAGGTAACTGCTCTGGCGGGGAAATAAAAAATGAAAATTACGAAAAACATTACAAAGGTCGATTTCGGCATAAAATTACACAATTTTGGGTAACCAAATTTTCTAGAAAATACAGAACTTAATAATTTTGTCACATTTATGGATATTTACATAATCGATACAATTTTACTATTATTAATATTAAGTTTTAAACAGAACTAAATATTTGTTCATGAAATGTAACATGCCATATGCATTACATATCTATCTATATTTCTTCTATGCGCATACATATTCATATATTCCCATTTTTTAATATATTTATTACACAAATATGGCCTTATTTATATAAATTTTATGAAAATATCGTTTGTCTCTGATCATAATTACATATACATACATATTTTGCAGTATACACAAACTAAATGTAAAAGGCGTATACAATTATGCATCGATTTTACTTTATGCTTTTTCTTAAATTATAAACCTATTTAGGATTTTCGTATTTGGATTCCTAATCTATGGAAAAGAAAACAAAATGGTATAGAAATAAAATAAAATTATAATTTTGTTTCCCTGTATAATCGATTTAGTATGCATCGAAATTCTAACTATGTATGAAAACGTATCTAAGAAAAGTTCCTGCTGGGTTTACTAAATTGATGATGATCTTTATCATGATTATGATTTTTATCTATCTACAGTTTGAATGCTTTTCCACTCAGGGATCAAGTCAATTTGATATAATATAAATTTTTGTATTTCCAGAATAACAATTTTTGAAAGATAATAATTATAAGACAATGCCCTTGTTTTTCTCGATCTTGCCGTGAAGTGCGATCAGTATCTATCCGCTGAAGTAAGACCAAGCAAAAATTAGACGATGCCAGTTTCTTTCGAACCTTCAGTTTTTATCTTAAATTCGAGTTGCGAGATAAAAAGCGAAATGGAAACGAGTTCCAGTTTATCGCTATCTTGGAAGGAGGGAAGAGTAACCGCCACCCCGGGAGCGTTACTTTTCGCGAGGAATTTAAATTTCATTTGAGGCGGCAAAATAATGCCCGAACGTCTTCATAACGAAAATTCGGGTCTGCTGGCAGTGGCGGCGGCGGCGGCGTCCCTCGGTGGTTTTCTAATAAATCTGTTGAAAACGCTGTCATTTGTGCTGCGTCATCGCCGCTTTCGGCTGGCTCGGCAGCGCCTCACCTTTGCGTCACCCTTGCCGGAGAGATACTACCTCCGATCCGAGCGGCACCGCATCCAGAATTCGATAAAAGGTCTCCTCGCAACAAACCGCTTAAGAGGCGGTTGATGTGCTTTTCATTTTAAAAAAGACTGATTGTGGCGCCATGACTCGGCACATAACGCGTTTTTGATAGCGTTAGAATCCAATTCCCTTTGTTCGGCATAATGTTGATTTACTTATTATTCAATATGCTAAGGGAGCTACTTACAGGGTGAAAGGGAGAAGTCATCCATCTCTCCGCCGCTGCTGGGGTGCTGCAGCCCAAAAACCAGCCGAGGAGCTGGCGCGGCCCGAACCCGAACCAGAGTGATTCCATTTTAATAGAAACGTAATCAATTTTGCTTTTTTACAATTCAGTCTATCCGTCGGCCCTACAAAGGCGCAGAAAGAAACGATTAAGTCGGGGAAGACTGCCGAAACGGGTTGTCATCGTGAGATCGGCAATACCTCGATTCGATGGGAGCCGGTGTGTCACTGGGATCTTTGAGGCGACTGCGGAGGGGGCCCCATCGCACATTTTGGCAGCGCAGGCTCAGCCAAATCGGGAGGCTCCTTCACCTCGCGGGGCCCGTTCCGTTCTGCAACGAGCCCGGCTAGAGGGGCTAGAGGTCAAACTTATTAACTTATCCCCAATCTGATAAGGTCTGCTAACATGGGAGAATATTTCTCCGATTGGTTTCCATTATTTTCAGTTCTCCTTTGCATCGCGGTCCTTCGCGCCGTTAACGTAAGCTAGATCATCTGGGGACCGACGTGATCAGGTTCAAGTTAATTGCGATTGCAGCTAATCACGAAATGTTTTATGCAAAGCTCGGCTCCAGCGCTCCAGCCCCCGGCCTCATGAGCCCCGAGTGGGCATCGTGGGTAAACAAAGTTACGTTTCATCTCTGAAAAACTCCACTCGGGGAAAACAGCACCTTCAGAAAATTGACGGGTTGCATATTTAAAAAGACAAACTGCAGATATGCAGATTTTTTCACTCGGAAGGAAAAGTAAGTACCATATGCTAATTTCATTTCAGCACAATGCGGCAATAAAACTATGATAATTGATGGATAATTTTGCGTCAATCACTCGTAATACGTGCAACATACTTCAAAGTTTTACATAACAACTGAGAAAATTGGTTTTTCTGTAGGCAATCGGGGAGTAGAAATGTATAGAGTTTGTATTTGCTTTTGAAATAACAAGTCTATGATTACTTTCACAAAAAAATTCTACACGATTAAAATAAAATCTTGGGAGCAAATCGGTTAATTAACATGTTTTACACATATACACCTACAGTAGGTAGCCAGCTCATTATAAACATACTTACAAAATTTCGTTGTAAGTCAGCTAGTGGCATTTTCAAATTGTCATTCCTAAAAAATTATATTCTATGTATATCGTTAGATAGATATATGTATGAACTATTTAAAAAAGCGCTATGTCTGTGTCATTTGAGTTTCAGTGCCTAAAGGTGATTTCAATTACCTTCATTATTCATAATATCACCAGTTCTTTGCAGAAATCAGAAAAATTAATATTTCCTTAAAATTCTTTAATGCAAATTATTACAAGGCTTCAACGGTGCCGAAGAAATAAATATGTTCATCAAGAATTGCATCAGAAGTAGGTTTGCAAACCAGAATTGCTGTCGTTAGCAAAAATAATGGTGCGCACACCAAGTTTTAAATATTTTAAATAATAGCAACAAATTTTTAAAGTAGACTTTCTGGGCTTTTCAGCTATATATACATACAAACTATATCAATCCTATTTAAACAATGAAAAAACTGCCCTCAATTTATATGAAATGTTAAAGTATCAAAGTGGTTATAATGAGCTTTAGAATATTAACCAACATGCAGTGTCGGTAAAATAAAGGGAACTGAATGAAATAAAATCAATTTCCTTTGATTCTTTTTTTTTTTACCTCAGTACTGTTTTGTTTCCTAATACAAATTACCTTAAATAGTAAATCCGCAAATAAATAACAAAAAAATTTCAGTTTACAATGCTCACGCAGGTTTTGGATTGGGTTTAAGTCGGTAGATTGCGCGGGTCATTTTAACATATCAATCTTCTTTTCATTTATTCATATTTTTAGAAGTTTGTAGTGTGTTTCGAATCATTGTCTTGTTGGAACCTTCATTTCAATGGCATTTTAGGTATCCTCGGCATATGGTAGCATTACACTTTCCATTATATTTTTATTCTGAAAGTCATGATGCTATCAATTCGATGTAGTAGTGTCACTTCTTGACTGGATGCACATCTCCAAAGCACCTTTTCTTCCTCCATGCTTCATTGTTAGAGCAGAATATTTTGGTCTCCCGCTCACCCGGGCGTCTCAGAACACGTATCTTCCATCTGAATATTGCAGATTAAACTTGGATTCGTCAGAGATGAGATGAGTTCTCTAATCGTTGACGAGGCCAATCACGACGCATCCTTGCGAGCTTCAAACATGCTCATCTGTTCCGTACAAAAATTAAAGGTTTTTTATAGCTCTACAAGTTTGAAGTTTAGTTTATCTACGTTGCTCTTCTTTTGATGGTATTATGACTCACATTTAATTCTCAATCGTTTTCAATTTGCAAGATGTTAAAAAATCTCCCGAGCGATTAATTTATCCATCTGATGTGAAGATTTTCTGGTTCTACTATACCTTTATGAAGAGTCACTCGCCTTATACTTTTTTATAATTCTGTGAACTATAGATTTATAAAAGCGGTACTGTTAGCATACTGTTTTTGCGTTAATCCTTACTCGACAATTATAGTTAATTTTACACAATATCATTTTTTTTCATGAAACTATCCTATTTTTTGTTGTTTTATTTCCATAATTAAGTCTATGTAATTCGAGGTGTGAAGTGTAAAAATCAACTAACTTAAATATTAAAATTATTTTCAACAATATTTTTCTAGTTCAAATAAATATTACAATATTCCGCGATTTTTGATTGTGCTTTAAACCTGTACCTAGAAATCATAACAATTTAATGCATTTGTTAATGCAAATGCCAAACTCTTATTTGGGGGAACTGTTCAGTGTAAAATTATCTATTGATCATAAAACAGTTTATGTTTTTATATAGAAGGATTTATGCTGATGCTGAGGACCGTAATGAATAAATAATTTATAATCAAATCTATTTACGTATAAGATCGGCATATTTCTTTTATTTTATGTCAAACATAAATTTTTGCTAACTTAAATATGTATTTAAAATTCAAATGACAGTTGGTTTTTAGATTTATATACAACTAAAATTTTATCATATCAAAACTCAGCATTTTTAACCGTGTATGTAAAGGATGAAATTAAATAAATAAATAAAAATTATTTACAGAGCTTAAATGTATTATAATAGTTATAATTTAAGTTGATTAATTGTAATTAAATTTAATAAATTCTTACACTAATAGTCCGGAAACCTATATATTTATTTCTTTTTGGCAATTTTATACCGAAAACCCGCGGTGCATTTATAAAAATTTCAAAAACGAAAAATATTACAATTTTGTTTTTAAAACGCCTTGTTTTCAGTTAACATTTTATAAAGCTTGATTTTATCAAACGTTTACGTTATCTGCTCAGACTTTTTTCGGAAATAAAATAAGTCAAAGGTAGGTGATGTGTTATGAATATTGATTCTTTTACTAGATATTCTACTTGAAAATTGTCTGGAATAGAGGAATGTTTGTGAAATCTGTAAGTATAGATAAAAATGATAAATTTAGAGTCTGTTTCGAGTTTCGTTTTTTAATGGAATCTACAACGAAAGGCTAAAATCGAAAGACACTTTAAGCTTTTCTCACAGTTTTTACAAATTAACCAAACCTCAAAAACCAAATATTTCTGCTTGAAATGTAGTTATACTTCCTTTAAAAAGTCAATACGAATAAACCAAATCATCTTTAATCTACAGATAAGTGGAGAGCAATTATAAGTAGTAGTATAGTAACATTACATTCGGTATTTATTTCAACATATTTCTGAAAATTGTTCTGCTTTAAAATGAAAACGAATTTATAGCGCTTGTTTTTGCTTGACTAGTTACCTACACCTTAATTTAAGGCTAGACTTAATAACTCATTAAAAATTATCAAAATTGAGAAATGTGTACAAGATCTCTTTAATTTTTTACAAAAGTTGTTACCTGTACATTTCTCCATTAATCGATAAACCACAAATTTTCCTCAAGTTGCTTCAGTTAGTTAACTAACTAAGAATTAGAAAGAGTCGGGAAGTGAAATTGTTTTTGATTTTCGAATTACTTACTGCCCTGAAAGATCATGTAACTTCGTCGATATTCCAGTAATTGACAAGTTTTTATTTCCTTCCTTTCTACTTGAATTATGTGGTTCAGATCTCGTTATAATGGTTAGTAAAAAGTGTGATATAAAGTGCCGAATACGGCGAAAATAGCGAGAAATTTGAAAGGCATTTGAAAGGTTATCAAGAGTTTTTTTGTTTGCTGCGGTCTTCTTAATCAATGGGTAAGCGTTGAAAAGATTTAACTGAATTAGTTTCTTTTATAGTTAGGTCGTAAAAATGAAGTTATATTATTAAAAGGAATTTTCTCTGCTTTCAACCGGCGTCTTTCAATTCATTTAATGCCATTTCACAATTGAATATTACTTAACATGTTTTTTCAACAATTTATGTATTTTTTTTCTTATTTTGTTATCTTCTTTTCAAAACTTCTAAAAAGTAGTTAAATGAAGGAAAGAATTCATAAGTAAATTGCTGGGGGGCGTAAATGAGATTCCCTCGCAGTTGCAAACAAAGTCAGGAGACCGGAGCAGTGGTGCTTCGTTATTCAAAGGCATCTTTGCGAGGTGGGTACCTAAGACTAAGACCGGGCAGATTCAGCAAATAAAGAGCAGACAGAATTCATAAAGAAGGGAAAAAAAACAAGAAAATAATTGGGAATTTGTCGCTTACAATTTAAGCCAGTTATATAACGAGGAGCGGAGCACTTCTTGTGTTTTCCCTCTTCCGAATTATTATTGTCTTGTGGATCGAATATAAAACAAAAGTTATTCCATTTATTGCAGAAAAACCTCAAAACATAAGCGGGCGCGGAGCTTTTCCAGGACAGGGCGCAGAAACACGCCTATTCGCCTGGAAGTGTGCACCTAGAGCTGCGCACTGCGGGAATTTCTGTCTCAGAACGAAATCTTCTAATTCTGGATGTAGCGCCACAAAATGAAGGAGGGGCCATCTGCGCTCAAAGCTGGCGAAAGCTCCGGCGTTGGCTCCGTCGTCGACGTCGTCGCTTCCACGGAGCGGGGCCCCCCAGCCCCAAAAAACAAAACGAAAAAATAAAGAAACGCGCTTCATCGTCGTCGTCGCGTCGTCGTCGTCGTCGTCGCCGGTCGCCCCGTGCAGCGGAGCAGCTGTGTGCGGGGGCTCCTTCCTCCAAGACGGCGCGCGGGCTCTCGTCTCGGGCTGCGATAAGAAATCTTTTCTTTCTCTTGGGTAAATAAACTTGTGGGCGGTTTTGCAGTAGTTAACAGCTCTCCTAGGGAAGCGAAGCAAGCAAAGCTCGTTAGGCAGGGCCCGCGTCGTCGTCGTCGTCTCGGCGCTCGTGTGACAATAAAAAAATTCAGGGCAGTCCGAAATGGAAATGGATTGGACTCGATACTCGCATCGTCTAGATTCTAGATTCGCCCATTCGAATGCTTTTTTCGCGTCCAATTAGAAAAATTACAAGCCTACGCTTTTTATGAAACCTTAATTGACAGTGCCTGTAATTGGTTCGATTAAGTCCAGTAAAATGTCTCATGTCGTTGATGTGCTGCTCGATTAGACCGATTTATTCAGTGCGAGAACTACGACCATTCCCATTCCAGAATTGTGAAATATTTTCAAACAAAATCGCTACAACTCCATTTGTACAAAGTATGATATGGAGTCAATTCATACACTTATTGGATTTAGTCTCATACTAAGAAATAAATAAATAGACGATTTTTATTAGTAACATATGTTTTACATACATATACTAAATCTGAGCGAATCAGGCAATATTTATGGGTAGGGTGGGGCAAAATTTAAGGCTGATTATTGATCGAACTTTTAATTATTTTCTTCTACTCTCTACACTCTTAAACTAGAAGTACAAAATATAATCAAACTTAATTTCTGTGTGAGTAACTGTAATCATACCGCAGTACCTTAGACAAAGCAATTTTGATATAACGTTTGCCTATAGTACCTATACAATTAACACACGAAAATTTTACAAAAACGTGAATATGTAACTTAACAAATGTCTCATAACAACATTTTGTCGAGAATTCACTTTCCTGCTAAAAGCATCTTTAGGATAAAATTCGTAAATGCAGTAGTTTAAAGAAAATCTACCAACATCAATTGTTATGGTTAAATGTCCTTGCTTAAAACTACATTAGGTACTGCGATGTACGAATTTATTACATTAAAGACCTGCCTAGGAAATTTAATTCGCAACGAAATGCTGCTTTGATTTTACTAAAATTTAATCTGCTTGTATAACTTATTACCAGTATCGATTTAAATTTTCTATAAAACCTTAACCTCATATAACGCCTGATACCTTACATCCGCGTTATACGATTCTACTCGAAAATATACCTTTAATATTTTACTTTCTAATTTGGTCTTAAATGTTTCATATAAAATTATATATTTTATAATTCAGTTTCATATATTTGTGTAAATAGCCACAGACCATTTAAAAACAAATCGTTGATTGAATATGTAGCATACTTGACGTAAGTGTGATAGTTATAAAATATGAGTTCATATTTTAGAAACCATTCCATATAGGTAATCTTGGTTTTGTTTCGGTAGCCTTCGGACGTTTTTCGTTGTAACTACTTAATGCTTTTAATCAGAAAAACATCTTTTCATCCAACCTGTAATAGTAGCTTGAAAATCAATTATTTTATTTTTACGAGGAAGATAATTCCTTTCGACATTATATTATATAATTAAAGGGGTTTTCAATCAGGGGAGTAAGAAATGGCACGAGGAAGTTATATGACTATTTATTTATTTAGAAATTAAATCCGTGAATACATCTAGTCATTACTTCTTTGAAACCATAATTAGTTTTACGTATGAAAGGAAGCAAATAATAAATTTCTAGAACGAATTGGCTAACTTGATACATAATAATATGTTTATCAAGTAAAGCAAATCGGAACAATTTATGTCACTACACAATAAATCATTAATGAACAGAATACAATTGCAATCACGCCTACGTATAATAAAGCGTTGACAAATCAAATAGCAGACGTCGAAAGAAGGTGTGGTGGAATTCCACCAATTTAATTTGAAATATATGTAAATAACTAATTGATGATCTTTGCGGCGCGTGCCGCTTCAATTCTACCAATGTGAGCAGTTTTACATCTTACATATGTACATATAAGGGTCAAACGCAAAAATAATGTTCGGGCAGTGTAAAAGAAAAAAACAATTTTTTTTGTTCTTTTTTGTTTTATTTTTTATTTTTTGATGAATTACAAATAAAGCACCTATCAAGAGTAACCCTATCCATAACTTTGTTTAATTCTAAAATTTATTTTAAACTGATGATTGAAGCACAAATAATTTGGGAAAAAAGAATTTTCCACGGAAATTTAGAGGTTATTTTTGAATGATTGGAGGAAAAATGAATTCATTATTGTAATTAAAAATAGGTAGTACTTAATTTATGTTGCTTTTAATTGAACTAATTAAGGTAATCTTGTATAAAAGACCATTTTTAGTCTCTTCTGTGAACTATTTGGTCCACAGAAAAGTCAGAAAAAATTGAAAATCTCCGTTTTTTCAGTCAATTTGGGTGAACGATTTCTATTTCTTTTTTTCTAGTAACCAACACGTCCATTTATAAATTAATAAGAAACATAAAAAAAATCGGTGCTGATTTTAACTTATTATATTTACATCGACTGTTTTGCGTTTGACCCATAATTCAATTACCAATCTTACAAAAGAAATACTTACATTTTTAATAGTGTTTTTTTTTTTAGAGTTCTATAGTTCAGTAAAGTTTAGAAGATTATATAGAAATCCATATTATAGAGTAATTTGTATGCTTTTGAGTGACAAATATGTATGTAAAATATATGTAAGAAAAGTTTCCTACCTAAAATCCTGTCCAAATCAGTAATTCGTTTAACGCATTACAACAATTCAAGTTATATAAATAACCTCTTTTAATATTGTTGTAATTCTAAGCAATTGTTAGATTTATGGATTTAAAAGATCCAAGCTTAAAAGCATTACATCGTTAATAAACAATACAAATGAAATACCGTATAGCTGTTAATTGGATTTTGTCTAAATTTTAATATTTATATTATATGGCCTCAAAATTAAAAACAAATTTTAAAACACATAAATGAAAATGAAATCTGTTAAGATATTTTAAGTAGATACTGTTTACAAATACAAACAACAAATACAAAAATTGAGCTATTATATGAACATTTTAATAAGTTAGAAAATAAAATTTTATAATTTTATGGAATCAAGCACTCGACGGAGCTGCATATTGCTGTTATTTATCATGTATCGTAGACTAAATTAAATAGTCAAAGGCCAAAATATTAATTAATACATCAGATAGTGTACCTAATAACATCCTTTTTTGGTAATTATTTTGCAAATTATAAACAAACTATGCAGCATTTAACACTTAACATAACTGAAATAAGACTCATTTTTATCGGCTCTGGTTGTTTTTTTTTCTTTAAGAATGCTGTATTAAACATATGATGAATACTTAATTATTTTCTTCGGTTTTTGAGCTCGCGGATTTTCAATATTTTATAGTTATCATCAATGTCGTATTTTTACTATTAACTGTGAAAATTCAAGGCGGCAGATTCAGCAATACGACCGACCCATACATTTGTTATTCAAGAATCAAAATCTGTATTTGGTATTTTAAATAGACTTCGAATCATTTTAAATTTTTGTAGTTATTCTCGTTTACCAATTTAAAATCTTTTTAAGCTTTTACAAATAAAAAGTACACAAAAGGCAAACGTGAAATATACTAGAAGTAGCTTAAAAAAAACTAGCTTGTACTTTTAAACAATTTTGTTTAAATTTTTATTTCGCAACTGGCAAATGAGTGGATCAGAAGAATAAAAATTATATTAGTGAGAAGTACTATGTATTAGTACTCGTTTAATATTTCTAGGATTTTGAAAAAATCTTAATTAACACTTATTATAAAAATCGATAATTAGAGAAAATAAATGAGAAAGGATAATCCAAAAGTTTCTAGAGGGAAAAGTGGAAATGTTAATGTTCTATTTATGGATTGCGTACAAAAGCTTAATCCATAAATAGAACATTAAGGCTTTTGTTGTCGGGAGATAATTCGCCGCATACCCAAAACAAGCAGCCGTTCTTTGTGGTGAATTTGTTGATTTCTGAACTTTTAACCTGACGTCGACCGTACCTGCCCTAAGTATAGTGCACCTATTATTAGATAATTGGTCGAGTCAAGAAAACTTTGCCATAAATTATAGGTCCTGACCTGCTTCAAACATGGAAAGGCTTTAGTACGTAAACCGCTAAAGAATTAAAAGTTTTTAATTATCTATCAAGGCTATTTTAAAACGATATCTTTCAGTATTATGCCATAGAACGATCAAGAGAAAGGTTTGCAATTTTTGTAAAAATATATTAACATTATTGTTTCTTAAGTTTTTTTTACTTTAAAATTATTGAGTTAAAAATATTGAGTTCAATAGATTTAGAGATTAAAAACAATAAACGGTTAAAACATACAAAAGTTGGATTCAGTGTAATTTTTAGATTATTGTACTACATGATATCTATGAACAACGCAATGCAATATTAACACATTTTATCTGCAAATTTTTGGGTTTTCAAAAATAGATTTTCCCCAACAGCTATACATGTTTTTTTTAAAATATTTATTTGTTAATAATAAAATAATATAGTTGAAGAAATTTTGGATTTTAACACTAAATTGTATTATTCCTACTGTATATATACTTTTAAGGTTGAATTGAAATAAATTTAAACTGAATTGAATTATCTACAAATTTGTAAAAGCTGGTTTAGGTTAGGCTACATCTCCAAAATTTACCTTTAAAACGAAGGGAGAAAAAGTCAATTGTGACTATTGAGTATTAAAAAGTACTCCAAGCCTAAAATAAGATATTTTCGATCAAATGTGAATAGACAATAGGTATTCAAATATTTTAAAATAGCAATTGTCCTTCTATAAAAATGATTATTTTTCAATAAAATTTTAAGTGTTTTGATGAAAGGTGCGTACCTACATTTTATCATAAATTTTTCCTTCTCCAATTTAAATTTCTTCTTAGTAATCTTGAAGAAATCAGGTTTTTCCGCCGTAGGCTTTCTCTTATAGACTTGGGAAAATCTGATTTTCGTAAAGTATAAGTATTTTTTGCTTATAACATTTTTATTCTTTTAAAGATAAACATAAATTTGTCTATATATAATGAAAACGCTGTTCAACATGCAAGACTTATAGATTTTAAAACAGTTTGGTTTTTTTGAAACTTTACCTTTAGGTGCCTGTTTTTCGGCCCACTTCGCCTAAAACCAAATATGTAAACCTGAAAGGAAAAGTTTTTTAAAATACACTCCTTTTCCTTGATATTGGATTCAGTTAATTTAGTTCGTCTTATTATTATTTGATTAAATAATACAATTCTTTCATTATGTTTCTAAAATTAATACGCTCTAGAGTCTAGACAGACTAGGAAGACAAGTACCTACTTGAAGTATGGGCTACAAAAGTAATAAAATATAACCATTTTAATTATGCATTTCAATAATTGTAAAAGAATGTCGGATTCTTGCTTAAAACATTTGTGACAAAACCTTCGGAATATAACAACACTTGCGCGTCGTCGACGAAGTAACCAGTCGACAATAAATTAACTGAATTAACCTCTAAAAGTAACTTTATTTCATTGGCAATCTTAATTTTTATCCATACCTACCTTGAATATGCTGAACAATTCATTACTTGATGCAATTCACCTTCAAAATGCTATCAGGAGGAAACATATTAATAAAATAGATTAAAAGAAATTCTGCGATCTACTGCTATTAGCCCGGTCACAAAAGTGCGACTTAATAGGAGCCGGGTAATTGATTATGCATTAAAATATGGATAAGTAGGCGTACTGCTCCTGCTGACATCACGCGATGAAAGGTGCCTGCGACAATAATGGCGAAACATTAAAATGAATAATGGAGCCTACATTTACATTTTAGGGCTCTTCTTCCTTTAGTTGCACACATGCGTCCAAGGCTGTGGCTATTTGAGACCACCTGCAACCTAGTTTTAATTATCTTTGAAATTTATGTTCATGGACTTTTGAGAGAAAGCTCCTCTGGTATTTTACAAACTAGTACCATGTATGTTACTTTTTTAGGTTAATTAATATATTAATACAGGTTGATCATATCATATGTATTTATGTATGGTGCTGAATAGTCATTATAATAAAAAAAACAAAAGTTCCAACTGCGTAAAAACGAACTAAAAATAAGGGAATAAGTTGAAATAGAAAATCCTTTACGCCCGTCTTGAAATGGTTTGGTTTATCGGTTTTTAGCCTTAAGGGCGCAATTCGACAGTGTCCTTCATTAACTCTAAAATTCATTATTTCAAACAATAAAATGCAGTCGAAGGCACACATATTTCTGTACAGCTAGTGAAGCACACGAAATCATACAATTCGCTCATACGCTCAACATAATTTCAAAACTTCATTTAGATGTAATGAACAGTTTGGTTGGAGAAATGTCCACCATTTTACAATAAGTGGAAAATCAGCGCCCAAAACTTCAACCTTGCTCAAATGAGGTATTTGTTAGGATTTTATTCATTCCTTAGAAGTCTTGAGTTTTATTAGGTACAGCGTACAGGCTTTTAATTTAACTTCACCTGTCCATGTTGTCGTGAAATCTTGCAAGTTAACTTTGGACCCCATTTTTGATTGAGCTGAAATTTTGCATACATAAGTACATATGTAAATCCGATGGCAATACAATATTAAATGACCATTTTTTAGTTTTTCATACTAAAAATAACTTTCCGAGTATCATTTTCTTAGTATTAGTATGTTATTCGGACCGGATCACTTTGTAATAGGCAAAATTCTGAACATTCAGGTCTGATCTGGTTTCATCTCTACCCTGTTTTTTTAACTTATTAGCCGACCTTGAAGCCAGGTCTTTTTAAAAAACCCTAATTTTGAATCTATTAGGCAGTGAAGTCCATACTTTAACCATGTAGCAATATTATTTGATTATTGGCAAAATAATACATTAGGTGGTTAATTCATTTAATTAATTCAATGGGTGGGTTGTTAAATAATTCATATTGTTTTCTTATTTAAAGTTTAGTTTGGGTACCTAAGTTTCACTTTCTTTTTTAGATACTTGTACGTAAATATTTTTCTTTATTATTATCGTTAACATTACTAAAGTTAAAAAAGCAAACTTATCTTAATTCCAATGTTCACATAATTAATTTATCCTTTCTAAAATATTATATCTACCTACCATCTGAAAATTAAAATTTTAACTTTATATTAAGACTTGATTGCAAGAATTAAAATTAAAAGTAGATACCTATGTAGATATGTATCAAAATTTGAACCAAAAATGGGTTTGAGGTATCCTCACCCATTTTTTTTATAATCTGTAAAAACAGTCATTTGGATTTGAAAGTGCCAATCGCTGCTACTTCCTGAGATAGCTATCTTTAAAATTTGAATGTTTTTTTTACAGTATCTTTATTTTCAGGTATATAGTATTTCAGTGTTTTCATCCTTTAAAATGCGAAAAAAATGTTGGCAGAAAATATAAATTGCCGAGATTTTAAAGTTAAATATCTTTTGGAATATCTTTTGATGTTGTGGGAAACGACGAACTCAATTTATGCTATGTATTGCACTAAGGCACTTCTGGAACTTAAAGGTTTTGAGTATAGAGAAAACTATAAAACTATTGTTTCATTTAAAAATTATAAAACTATTTTTTCCAACAGTCGCAGATTTAATTAAGTTCGTGTGAGGTGAATCTATTTAAACACCGCACACAAACTCACCTGGCGTATCTTGAATTGTCGAAAATAATACACAAAAGATTCTTTGAGCGGTGGCTCCCAGGAAGACAAACAGTGTACACAGCCGCCGTAGCAATTAACAGTCGCTTCGTAAACAATGGCCCAGTTGTTTTTACAACGAACCCCTTGTGTAATAAATCAAATCTAGAGCGCAAAGCTCGGGAAAAACAAAAACATATTGGACGAAAATCACGCAAAACACGCTTCGACCGACGATGGATGTTTGCCGAACTCAAGTGAGTCATCTGCATTAATTTTACTACCGGCGCTTATCGCGGCCAATTGAACTAATGCAGTGCGACTTTATTGAGTTTAACTCCGAGAAAACACCTCCTAAAGCAAAATCATACATAAATGAAAGTGGTCGTGTTTGTTGCAAAAGCAAAGCCAGAAACAGAAAAATGCTTGTTTACCTGACAATCGATGGACTTTTATCGCGTACCTGGAAATTGTAGGTTTCGCCCGCCGGCCGAGTACAAAGTGATAATGCGGGGGTGCGCTCCGAAACATATGTTCGTTTCTCTCCAAACATCCCCCTAAAAGCCCAATAAATAATATGCGTGGCGATAAGATAAGCGGGCTACTTAGCACTCGCACCTCATTAGGAATGTTTTTAATTTCGCTCCATTTATCTAATTTGTCGACGCGAACGGGGCTAGCGAGTGGATAATTGTTTTGCCCCGACCAGACGATGTTCATGATTACTTTTGAGTTTTCGTTTCCTCGAGAAGTAATGCAAACCGAAATATGTAAAAGGTGAACGTACAGCCTTTATAAATTTTACGTTGTTTCGAAATTTATTTTCTTTAAACTCAGAACGCAGACGTTCTTGGGTTACTTATCTTACACAAACGTGCAATTTGAATTTGGATACAAAATATCAAATCTGAAGCTTTCCCAACCGTTTCTGAGAAAAAATAAGGTTAAGAATACTAAATAAACCACTTTGTTATCGATTTCAGGAAGGGTAAATTAAATTTTGGAGTCATACTACAGGGTGACCGGAAATTGCTCCACTCCTACATTTTCAAATTAAAATAAAAAACCAACAATGTTTTCGTCGAAAATTATATCTTTTTGGATAGCTGAGGATACTGAGATTTAATTACAAATTTACAATGCTTTCTACGACAAGTTGCATACGTTTTTTTATGATACTGACACTTCTGTGAAGAATTTTTATTTTAAATTTTTTATTTATTGTAACACGACATAAAATCTAACAGGAAATTTTGCGATTTGTAGCTTTAGGAAGGTCGGCCAATTAGTAAGCTATGAGATCACGTAGAAATTCAGGCCAAAAAATGAGAATATTCGGATTTTTGTAAAAAGAAATACGAAATAGATTTTCTCGAAAATGGTGCATTTCCGACCCCCAAGTGATATAGGTTAAATCACTCCAAATTAGTCATAGTTTATTCTCCCGAGAGGAATGCCAACAATTTCCGGTCACCCTGTATACTTCGTTTTATTCTTACGCTTTTTTATTATTTTACTAAAAATCTATCGCAAAGAAAAAGCCAATTTGATTTTCAGACAGAAAACCCTTTAAATTTTTACTTTTTGCTCATCGACAATCATAAATTGGTATTCCGCAACTCGATATCCAAATTACATACATATCTCAATATTCTATAAGGATTTTTATCAACAAACAAATATCTTTTATGCGGTTGTTCTGTGATTGTGTTACGGGCAAGTATAAGTATTTAATTTTATTTGCACTAAATAAATCTGTAATCACAAAAAAAAAACTATACAAGCTCACACATGTTTTGAAATTCTCTTCGACTTTTACTTTAAATAAATTTATAAGCATTTCCTTAAAAACATGAAAAATTATCTTAAACCAAACTAAGACATTACTTACATATCATCTAATAACCCAAGAGAGTTACTTACTTTTGTCTCTTATTTTTTTTTCTGAAACTCTTTTTGGGTTTCTTCACAAACAGAATCGCTATCGCTTCAAAATAACGAAAAACTATCCAATTAAAAAAATTTTTAAAATTTTGCTGCACTTTATTTTTAAAGTAAATTTTAAATGTTTCATAGGACAACTTTTTTGCGTACTCTAGATCGAGTTGTAAAGCATGAAAATGAAATCGGTTCGACAAATTAACTCGAATCGAGTTCTACAATAATTAAGCCCTCTGTTTAAATTTTGTATTTTTCGGCTCGGTTCTCGTTGGCTTAAAAACATATGAAGTTTGTAGCAATCCTTAACATACATTAAATCATACTTACTTGTATTATGTGTCACTTTTGGTTTCACTAACACTTTTCACTTTTTTAAATTTTACACGTATTCAAATAAAAAACCCAATTTACTGTAAACACCTAGAAAATAAAAGATTAAGTAATTATAGCATTACTCTTGATTACTTAGCCTCAAATATTTCTGTTTTAATCCCTAATCCGACTGCAGACTGATGTCTTATTACTTGCATATCATTCAGTTTTACTTTACCAAATTGAAAATACATACCTACCTAAACAAAAAAATCTTATATATTATTTCTATTGTCAACATCCTTTTTTCTCCACTGATACTTAACCAAACTCAATAAACCAAACCGCGTTTTCGTTTTCGCTTCTCACATCACATACTCAGAATTAAAATGCGCTATTTGTGTAAAATTTACGTTTAAATAAACAAAATAACATCAGAGGCCGTTTTTAGTGGATACAAGTAAAAATCTGTGTTTGCGTAATTTCGCACGGGTCCACTGGTATTTCTTAATTATGGAAATGACGCCGTGTTCCAATAGATTTTTAAAAGTCATTTCAACATTGTTTGAAATGAAACTAGCTGTTATATGTCGGGATAACTGTGCCATTTGTTTTAAAGTATCATTTCACATGTCAAATATTGGGCTCTGTTCTAATTGTTGTATTCATGCGATATGCGTTTAAGTGTTTTTAACTCTTTTGAAGAACCGCTGGTTTCTAAATTTCTAAATTTTCGATTCTGTATGAACTCTAGTATAGATCATGACACGTCATACTCTAACTGCTAACATTTTATTGATGTAGGTAAGAGGATAGAAAAATTTCACTATCATACCTACGAATTCGGTTTCGAATCAAAATGAGAATGGGAACAATTGACTGAGTTTTGTTCGCTTTTATAATAATTGTTATATAAAAAGGCATACGTTATAGATATACTTAGATATTGAGATAGATGAAGATGAACATAATTTTATTTACGAAGCGTATCCTGCGATTTACTAAATGTCAAAGAATTGAAAAATGCTGTCACTGAAATGATTGCTGTCAAATGCATCATTTCGTAGCTACCTTGTGTTTGAAAATGAAATGATTGAAATGATACCATTTTACTAGTTTTGGCAAATGACCTAAGTACCGAATTACCTATAATTTTTAAAAAATAAATAAGCACTTCTTCTAAATTTTGCGCTTTTTTAACATTTCTAGGTTGTATATTTTACAAGCATTCATTTAACTTCATTAAAATTGTCAAATAGCTCCTCCAAAATGTCAAATAGATTTTAACTTCTATGATTCAATTTGGTTCAAATTTAACGTTGCGAGATTTCTGATTTTGAGAATTATGAATTAGCAGCATATTATTTAACAAATTAGATAAGATTAGTAGATGATAGCCAGAGAATACTTACCAAACCGGTGCTTTCTTCATCTTTCATAATGAAATTAACATTTCTCATGTTGTCGTGATGTTTTAGTTATAATCTGAAAAAATGGAAAATTTCTGAAACTCCTCCCAACCTGTATAGAAACCAAGAAAAGTCTCAAGTTTTCAAATTTGTATGGAGAAGAACATTTCGAAACCAACAACGAGACTAAAGGATTGAGATAAATGAAAAAGCGCTTCGTCTATGGTAAATAATTTATTAATTTTACTTCTATATCATCATCAGTTGTTACACGTTAAGTTAATATTACAGTTACGCTAGCTTTAATACACACAGAGGGTCTAAAATCATATGTACACCGGCACGTGGTAGTGCCGTAGTCTTCAACTAGGAGGAGCCACTTAAGATACAAAGCTAGGGCGACGCCGACGGTCGCCTGGCTCGCTCGAGCCCTACGCTAATACTCATAACGAGGAGTCTTTGCACTAAACAGTGTTGGACGCTACGCGGTACCAACACTAGTTACACAAAAGATAAGTTACTCTCTTAACACGAACTGATCTGCCGTTGCACGCGGAGGGATAGCTGCAGTATAAAAACTCATTTACAGGTAGACCTAACGAAGCCCTTTTTACATAGTAAATAGTGTCCGGAAACGCTTGCTGCAAGATTAACTGGAAGTGTCTCAAATTTACACCTATCGTAGACGGTAGACGGTAGACCTAATGCTTACGGGTAAGAATATGGGCCGCAGTATCATGCGCTCGGGGCTTTATAACTTCATATGGCAATAGCGGGAAACACATAACACTCAGGCAGCCCTCACATCCACGGCGGCCTGCGCTGGGACCTCTGGGGGCCGTTCCCGTCGCGGCCCGACTATTAAGTCGCGCTGCCGAACAGCACCGAGTTCTTGTAGTACGCCTGCTGCCGCTCCTGCAGCGGGCTCTTCACGTCCCGGTCCGAGGACTGCTGCCGGGCCTTCCGCTCCATCTCGATCTCCTGCGCCAGAGACTCTGTGTGCCAAGGAATGATTACTTGGTTAATTACTTAGTCCAGGGACCCAAAATAATGATTATATTTGAAAATTTAAACAAAAACATCATCACCTTATACTAAGCTAAAATCAATTATTTCATTTGTAACATTACATAGATTCAATAATATTTCGAATAATGATTATTATATAAGGTAATTATTTCTTTTCGATCGCCCAGTAACGATTATGAAATACATTTTGTTTTTCGATCGTTCCATAATGATTAAGAATTAGTTTTTATTTTGTGATTGTTTGAACTAAAACTCATGTCTTTAATTACCTTTAAGAAGTGGAAAAACGATTCTTCGAAATGACAGCCTTTTTCTTTTAAAAATTATAATTGATTAACACGACCTTAATATGGATAACAAAAGCTACTTGTTCGTTATCAATCAATCGAAAAATAAAAATTAAGCATTTTGTAATCATTATTAACCAATCGAAAAATAAAAAGTCATATGTGATCAGTGAAAAATCAAAATTACTTAATAATCGTTATTTTGTCATTTAAATTTGTTTTATCACAAACATAATAAACTATTCATTTACAAAATGTAGTAATAATAGTAAAACAAGTCGATATCCGTCGAAAGGAATGATTATGCGAATTGGTAAAAGGGTTTGGCGAAAAATCAGCATTAAAGGATCAATAATCTTAATTAAGTCATAATGCTCAACAGGGTTATTTTTAGGACATACACATTATATTGATCGTTATTCTGAAATGTCTCCAGGAGTTAGTTCTTGGATTATCCCTGCTTTACTAGGAGATAGTTCTAGTGGGACTTTAACTAAAAGGCGTTATAACAATCTTTATTATTCAATATAGCTTCCGATATATTTTATAATTATATATAAAATAAGTACAATACAAGTTGGGGTTGCAATATAATATTATCGTGATAATAGTTTTAACAGTCTGGCAACACTAATTCCTTCTTTTGGAAAAAACTCCGTGCGAAATAATATGAAATTCGGTGAAAGAAGTTACCGAGAAGGTGTGGAGGATGATTAATGATTTAACTGCTGGATTAGCACGGTTAACATTTTAAAAATACTAAAATTCCCAAATTCTGAAGAAAAGAAAAACAATTTAAGGCTTGATTTTTGGTTTTATTACGACGTTTCACGAAGCCTATTAAAAAAACACTGGACACCTTTACAAATTATCGGGATAACTGAACTAAACTAAAAGATATAGGTACATATGTTTATTGAAACTCATTTCAAATTTGACTGATATGATATATAGATTATTTTGGTAAAGAACTCTTAATCCGGCAAAGGTTACGTTAATTTAATTAAAGAATATATGTAGAAGTGTTTAGTTATCAAATATCATATAAAATGAGCAGTATGTTCAATTAAAAATTGTCAAATATAACTGCATGTACAAAATGGTGCCAATTAATTGTATAATGAAATGTCGATTTATCACTATTCAAATAAGATAAGATAAAATATATGCATATATGTATGTACATATCTACAACCAAAGCCTAGGTTATTTGAAATTTAACGGACTAACCCTGTAGTTTGCAATTACGCCTTCTGAATTAACTAGTAATTATGTGAAACCCGTTAATTGAATTGCTCTTTAAGTAACTCATTTATATTCTACTTTTACCACGCAGTCTATAAATATATTAAATTTGGTTCACAATTGCCTAGATACTAAACATTTGAATTAAAAAAAACGCCTCAAATTTAATTAAATAATATTATATTTGGATTTGAAAAGATTTAATAAGTATAATTCAATTCGTTTAGATATTCTGAAGTATTATTTATTAATTAACAGTTCAAACGATTCTAGAGACAATGACAGCAAACTCTAGAGGGAGAGGGGAAACCAACGGGAATTAAGGTCACTGTAAAATGTTCATAAAAACATTTTTCTTTAAATGAAGTTTTAAGGTTCTAAAAGTAAGGTAAGTATCCTTTTCAAATCTTAAATTTTACGTACGGATTTTGCGATAAGTTAAAAATAATTGTGTTTCGCAAAAAGGAACAGATTAAAAAGCCATGATTTTTTTGCACAGGAACTTATTTCAGCAAAAAAGGAAGGAAAAAAGGCAACTTTTATAAACTATTCAGAGTTGAGCTAGATTTTTATGGCATTTATTGGTGTTTCCATTTTTGAAGATAGGATTTTGCGTTTTACATTCGTACATTTGTACACAGTAAAAACTATTTTGAGTTTTACTTATAAAATAGCAATAAAAATGTACACATCTGAGTAGTAGTTGTATATTGTCGCATATCGCTGTGCCTGAAACGTCGTGGTTTACAGCTTCAAGCATACATTTGTACATATAAATAATAAACCTAATCTTCAGCAATAAAATATATACATATTTTATATTTTATATTTTATACATATTGAACGTGGTTAAATCTTATTTTTACTTAACCTTTTTTTATATATTGAATTTACAATAGATTTTTCATTATTTGTTTTTGCAAAGCAAAATGACTAATTAATAAACTGTGGGTGCTAATCTGCAACTTTAGAAAAGTGAGTGAGTGAGTGTGATTACCGCAGGTTTAAAAAATAGGGTTGATTGAATTTGTTTACAAAATGAGTTTGTAATTCATGAGGAAGTCAAGTTACAATAAATTTGTAACTTCGTTTCAACTGTTTGAAAATGTCTACTATATAAGTAGGTATTTTTTATTGTATAAAAAGAGTGAAACCAACACAATCAGTTTGAAGACCATTAATCGCTAAAAGGAATATTGAGATATAATCATTCGTAATTCGCAGAATCATTCCTTGAAAGAGTATAAATAATGGAAGTTAGTTTATTTTGCTTAGCGGCGGCACGCAAGATGTAATGTGAAATGTTAACAAGTAGAAAAAATAACTTCAGCTGCAATTAAGATCAAAACCCAGGTAACCGGGGATAAGCTCACCTGAGTAATTCTGCCAGAAGGCGCCTGTTGCCATTAAGTCTATTCCTGAGTAGTTCCATGGCTTGCCGTCGGCCGCGGTTGATGGAGCTGCGGGCTGGCTTCCCACCTCGCGGTCGCGTTCCCTTTCGCGGTCGCACTCCCTGGGGAACGAAGGACTCTCGGACTGGCGGTGCCGCTCGGTGGAGGGGCACTTCTCGGATTTGTCCTCGCTTTTGATGTCCACGTCTGCGTGGAAGAAAACTGAAATAGCTGTAAATGCTGGATTGTCCAGGAAGCGTCTTACCTCTGCCCGTCTTCGAGGACTCCGACTGGGAAGACAGCTTGCTCTGGTCGTCGGGATGCGACTTCCGCGAGATCTTGCCCTCGACCTGCTGCTGCAGCCTTATCCGCATCTTCCGCTCGCGCCTGTAGCGTTTCTGGTAGAGGACTGCGCGAGATTTAAGATTTTTAGATTAGTAACAAAGAAAGGCTACCGCGCGGCAGGGCGGCTGAGGGGGCGGTGGGGCGATCGCCGGAGAGGGCCCGAGGCGAGCCATCTTCTCACCGAAACCGAATACGCCTGCGCATTAGCCGGACTACAGCCACTCAAGTGGATTTCCCTTTCGTGGGAGGTATTTTTATTAATCTGATCCTTTTCGGGTTTTTTGTGCCCTATGCTTGCGAATTCGCAAGAAGAAAACGAGCCGTCGGCCGGCCGTCGCCGCCATGTGTAGCATCCGTTTGGGGCTCCGAATTAAGCCATTCAGCTGCTCCTTAATCGGCTGACACTCGATACGATTCGACCTGCCCGGGCAGTCGCAATTTTCCACGAATGAACAATTCATTGCTCTCTGTGTCATTTCATTGGGAATGGAAACGCAACTTATTCCGCCTGGGTGCGTTCGTAAGCCGAGCCGAGCGGGCCCGGCTCCGCTTGCATAACAAAAAACGCGCGCGGCCAGCTCGGCGCGACGCGACGCGAGATTGTTTGTGCATTTCGACTCGTGTCGCGCGGGATTAGCTCGCCACGCGTCATCCACTAAACGCTGACAATCGCCCCGCGGCCCTGTTCCCCTGGTACCCACCTCTCAGCTTCCGCTCCTCTATGAGCTGCCGCTCCAGCGAGTCCTTCACCTCCCGCTCGCGAAGGACGTCCATTTTCAGTTCAGCTGCGGGAACAACAATTACCTTTTTGATCAATTTGATGTTAGAAAAAATGATCCCCGAAGTCTCTAAAATTTTTCCAGCAGTACTTTGCAAAATCATATAAATTTAAACCTCTCAGAGTCATGTGAATGCCCCACATCACAATTCAAACTTCTTTCTACCAATATACACCTACTCCCGATTTACACGGTACTTGATTTGGACGATTTAGCTTTTACACGGTTTTCCAAAAGGAACGAATTTAAAAAAGCCAAGTCTCTAAATTGTCCCGAATTTATCAACTTTAAAACCAGAATCAAGGTGCACCCCAAAAGTATTTGACAAAGATTCCGTCTCATTATGCATATTATTTTTTTATTCGTAGATCAAATTCATATCTATAATATAGTAAATTATCTATGTACATATGTACATATATGCTGAATAATGCACAATGCAAGTATTTTGATTTTAAAGAAACAAAATTAGCAACAGCAGATTCTAAATTGCTAGAAATTACGAAATGTTTTCATCAAATTTTAATATGAATTAAAGTTCAAACTTTGTTATTATTCCTATATTATTTTGATGCAAATTGCAAACCGTATAAAAAACTCATACCTGTGCATGATAAAATCCCCAGTGGGTTAGCTGGCAAAATCCCCTTTCAAAATAAATAAATAAACTCATACCTATACTATCTTATTGAAATGTAACTTTGGAGAATGATTTCACCTATAGAATTTCCGAATATTAAAATTTGGGAGTATTGAAATACTTGGGAATTCCAGCCATCTACATAGAATTAAAAGAAGCACATTATTTACACTACTTTCAACGAACTTGCATTCTTACTTCTCAATTAAATTCACAGGACTCAAATATTCCCAAACTCAAAAACTCGAATACTTATTTACGCATCTATACTCAATTTGTTCGTCTTCCTTGACTCAAACTCGTCTCGAATCACCAGGAATATTTTTATTTTGTTATAACACTCAATTATAGCAGTGTTTGAAAAAAGGGAACTTAATTTTGGTATCATTTTAATATTGGAAATTATTTTTTAGAGTTTCAAAAAGAAACAATAAAGACTACTTTTGGTTAGAACGTAATTTAATTTGATTACAAGGTAAAATTTTATATTGAAATCTAGCCTCAAGCAAGTTAAATGTATTTCAATTGAAAATTAAACTTCGCTTGCATTTGATTAAAAGTTGCAAATAGCCTAATAAGTAACATTTTTTTCAATATTTAATGTTAATTAATATTAATATTTTGTACTTGCAATAGATTTAATGTTTAAATATTTTTATATTTATTAGTCCACTCTAAATTCAAGGTAGGTAATACTATATAGTTTTTAACAACAAACTTTCATACGGGAAATACGATAAATTTATTTTAAAATTTAGAAAAGGTTTGCCTGCCAATATACAAAAGCTTTTAACCTTTTTCAGATTATAAATTTTTCACTTATGCTTCTAATATCGTTATTGTAGTTTTAAAATACACCATTTGTTCGCATTGTTTTCTGTATAGAGTTTGACACGCAACCGAAATATGAAAAGTGAATATCATTTTCTATTCTACTCGATTTTTTTCACTAGAATACCAAATTCTCAAATCGGGGATCATTTTTATTGTTTAATATAGAAAATTTGATTGGATTTACCTTTTTCGAAGCTAATCTGGCGCTCCTGCTGCCGTGCGTTGTCCGCAGCCACCTTCAGCAAACTCTGGATGTTCCGGAGCAGAGTTTCGGTCGAGGAGGTGCCCTGCTGCTCGGGGGCCGGCTCGTTCGGTGGGGTTCCACCCACGGCCGCAGCCGCGGCCGCGGACGCAGCTAGAGTCGAATAACTGAGGGCGGCGCGCTGGTGGGACTCCGCGGTCGGGGCAGACCCCGGAGGTGGCTGCGACAGGTCGCGTTCGGTGTCACTCAGTTCTAGAAAATCAGAGCGTTCAGAATGGGGCCTCTCTAGGTGGAAAGCGTCACCTTCTTCCTTCTCGTTGCGATCGTCCGACTCCGAAATGTTGTCCTCGCTCAGATTTTCTTCGTCGCGCACCGAAGCCGGCGAGGAGTGGACCTCGCTGCGTTCACTCCCCCCGCAGTTGCTGCCCTCGAGGTCGCCCCCCGATTTCGACAGATTCAGAACCGGGCTCTGCCGGCTTGGGGATCCTTTCAAAAAGGGTTCATTACTTTTGGATGTAAGGTCATGTGCAAGGTGGTCGTTACCGTTCCGCGAGCTGAGGTCTCGCGGCTTCGAGTCAACAACCGAGGGCCTGTCGTCCGTGCGCTCCTCCCGCAGTCTGGAAGAAGCAAAGTTAGAAAGGATCTTCCCCATATCGAGGAGGACCGGGTCATACCGCTCCAGGTGCTTCACGATGTCCTCGTACGCCGCCCTGCAGTTCTCCCAGATCCCGGACCGCGCGATCGCGTCCATTCCGGACATCCCGGCCTGGGCCTTCATCATGGGGCCGTCGGGCCGGTGCAGACCGTGCGGGGGCATCCCGGGGCTCATGAGCGTCGAGCCTGGGTGGTGGTTCATTTGCATGAAGGCCATGTGATTTATGGGAGGGGGGTTGTACCCGTTCGCCAGGAGGGGCGACTTTTCAAGCCTCGACATATCTACACAAAATTCCAAAATAGTTATTTAGGACATTCCAGACCAAGCGATTCAAAAAAAATTAGGTCACCAGCCGTAGATCCACGAGAAAATCAATGTCTGCACGCACAGATCACCGGTTTACAGCGAAATCTTCCTTCAAATAAAAATGTTATAGATATGACGATTTCAATTTGCTGAACCTACATAATATCTGAAAACAAAAATTTTCCAGCACATCACGTTTTCGAGAAATATTAGATTGAAAATTGAAAAAAGTCATGTATTAGACATATGTACCTATACTTGAAAACTTCCTCAAAAACAACGGATTATCGCATGATTGTAAAACAAACCTCTGATAAAGGATTAGATCCTTAACTATCTATACCTATAAAATCAGTTATTTATAAACTTTCTTAAAAGCTTAAAGTTTTTCATGAACCTTTGCTTAAGTCCTATAAAATTAATGAACCCTGGATATAGGAGGACGGACGATTCCCATGCAAAAATGTATTTTCTTGACAGTGGAACATTTAAGTTGTTTTTTAAGATATATTTCGAGCTTCCATGTCATTCCATTATTTTTTGATAAATTTTCAAAAATGGTTAAAATAAGGATTTTTCACTTTTCGTAGGTACTATTATTACTCAAAAACCTGACGTGCTGGAACATTTTTATTTTCGGACTCGTAATCTACCGAGAAAATCGTATCAAACACCTATTATCCTTCAAGAACAGGAAAAAAAAATTGAATTAGCAAAAATGCACATTTTTATGTATCTTACCAAATAAAACATTTTCCAAGAGTTCTAAAAAAATATGAAACGATGCGCATGCCATCGCCTATAAAACTCAATAAAACTTTTTTAAACTGTCCGACCGGCGACCACATTGCCCTATAGATGTGTGCGTGCGCCGGATCACTTCACGGCTTGTAATATAGAAGGTTTTGGTAGTTATACCCATGAATTTAGAAAATCTATTCTCTCTTTTATCACCCCGTCAGATATTAGGAAGATAAAGTAGATAACATTTCCCAAAAAATAAATTTTCTAAACCCAGAAAAATATAAATTAATATGCATTCTTCTCTTGTCGGTCATGTTTTGAAAGCCAACCTTTCTAATTTCATCCCTTCAACCGCTACGTAAACTGCAACTCCACAAGTTGGTATTATACTTTTGGAAGTATTTGAATCGATATGCATTTTACTGCTTTCAATTATTTTCAGAAACATATCCCTCTAAATATGTATCTCTTCAGCCCCTACGCAAAAACTAAAACAAGAAGTTAGTTCAACGCGTTCTAAACCATTTTGGTTTGAAAATTTTTACTCTTACAATTAGAAACGATAGCGCAAAAATAAATGGTTAATTCGTTATTCGTTGATTTTGTTTGATTACTTACAACTTAGATTATTTTATAAGTAGCTCGTTGTTATTTTACGAAAATAAATAAATATAAGAGTAGTATAAATTTTATAAATTACACAAAACAAAAGAAGTTTTTGAAAAAAGCAAACTCCGAAATTTGAAGATTGTTGTATTTGTTATAACCAAATAAGTTGTTCAGTTGGTTATAAACAAATTATCAGCTAATAACGTACATTATAAATATATTAAACTTTGTTATTGTTATTATAACTTGAAATATGTATGTGAATACATACCAGCTTTCGTACAAGTTGACAATATGTATAATAGAAATATTTTCTCTTATAAATAATTCAAATCAAATCTCGAGTGTATACTGAAAATCTAGTTTTAAATTTTTTAGAAGTTATATTATTTTTATTTAAATGTAACTTGAACCATATGTTGAGAAATTGAAATGTCTAGAGATCTCATTAACTTTAATTCACGATCCCGAGTGATTATTTAGAGGACAAATTATCCTTTATTTTTATTTATTTTTATTTATTTTACTACGAAACGTTCGAACCGGTCTTAACTATGTATGTCCAAATTGTTTAAAAATTCCTCACCTCTCTTCACTTTTTTAACATCGATGAAATCAAATTAAAATTAAAGTCCATAAATAAATAAAAAAAATATCGTGTCAAACATTTATTGAATTCATCTTTTCTAAATGTGTATATTCCAAACAAACAAAGGTTAGCTTTTGTTCCTATTGTCCCCATACATTAGATTTGATTAGTTGATATGTTTTTGGTATTCTCGAAGTATAGGTACTCGAAGTTTCAATAGCTCGCTCAGGATTTCTTCCCTTCAAATAGAACCTTTACTTGCGCCAAATTTAATTTTATTATATCCTTTTCACTTTTCTATTTACTGCAAAATAGGGTTTTGGAACTGCGAAGTTTAACATATATATATAAAATTTTTTTTATTAAGTTTTATGAGAATCTCATCATTCAGATATGAGTACCATGGAATATAAGTTGAGAGTTTATTTCAATAAATTCGAACAAGATCCATAAAAAAGCAATAAATCAAACATAAGCTTTTATTATATCCAGCGAATTTAACTGATTTTTCCTGAATTTGTTTAAATTTTATCTAGAATTAGTGTGGTATTTCCTAAAATAAAGAAATTCAGATAAAATAAGTATAAGTATAGTTTGTGAATCTAATGTCGTCTTTATCTTTTGCTATTTTTAATTCGATTCTTATTACAAAGAGACAGCATGAATAGCGCCATTAGTTTGTTTGTGAAATGTGATCGTTAAAAATCACGTGTCCAACCGAGTGCATAACATTTTTTTAAAACTGGTGATAATGAAACAAGTGTTTAATTGCTCATTTTAATTCAATTAGTTAGTAAATGCTGATTCAAGAATTAGAACTGGATTGGGGTAAATTGGAAATACCTATGTTTAGTACATGCTTATTTAAATATGATTCTTATCATTGTTATTAAGTATAGTGTTTACTATTTATCACATGGCTTTTTCTTCTGTAACTTCGAATAGTCCAATTTCGTTTATGTGTACATATTCTCAATTGTCTAATGACCGTATTTAATTAACTGAACACAAAGAAAACAATCCTTCAAATAGTCTAAGATCCAAAAGCAATAAAAATTATTTAGCATTATCTACTTCCTTGCATTTTCAAGTTATTAAGCCATTAGCTCGGGCAGGAGAAGTTTTGCTTTCCGTTGAGCTATAACTTTGCATGATTTGACCTCTGCTTGAGTTTCTCTATTACTTTTGTCAGAAGAAAATGAAAACGTTAAGGTAAGTCAAGGAATTCTCAATTAGAAATTTAACATTCCCGACAAAAAAGATTAGTTTAAGTTTATGTACCATTTTCTTATATACATATATGTACATCTAGCCTTTAAAAACGAGAAATTTAATTCAATGGAGATTTAAAACTTTCCAATTTTTGAATATCAATAACAAGTTTAGTTTTTTGAATATCAATAACAAGTTTAGTTTTTTTAAGAAAGAAAAATTACATTAGTCAGTATTGCCACAGCACAAGATATACATATGTATATCATATCATAACAATTTTCCTTAGCAAAAATGAACAAAAATTTCCCTACACGTCAAGTTTCGGAGAAAAATGGGTTTGGTGAATATAAAATATCGTATTTTAGATATTATTAAACAATCGTTACAAAATAACAGATTCATACAGGAGATTGAAATGTAGGTCAAATTAAAGTTTGAACCTTTAGCTATTATATTAAAATGCTACAGTCTTTGAGACTTTTCGGAATACTTTCTAAATTTAATTTTTTTTCTGTTAACCGATTATTTCATACAATGGGTAGTGCACGATCACAACTAGCGAACGTTCACGAAAAATTAGTTGAACAATATGCTTAACAAAAGCTATGGAATAGTGATATCTCATATATCGAGATAAGGATTTGGGCTTTTATTTGAGCCACGTTTCGAGCTCTTTTCACGTCTCATTATTATTTTTTCAAATCTTCAAAAATATTCAAAATACAAACTGTTTTAGGTTTTTCTCGAAAACGTTGCGTGATAGATTTTAATTTTCAATTTTGTAATTAATGGAAAAAATTCTATTGAAGTTATCTATTACTTGTTCTATTACATAAACGAAAACGAACATAAAATATGTTGTTTAATGTTAGTTTTAATTTCATAGATAAATTTTTATCTATGTTTCTAGACATTTTCTAGTCCACTATACTTTCAAATTGAAAAGCTAGGAGCTGAACTCTAGTTGCGTCTTACGGTGGTCTAGTTGAATATTATAGAAGTTTATTTCTACTACCTAAGTTTAAAATGTTTCCAAATCGACGTAAGTATTCAATATTGCTTTGAAATCGAACGAAGTTGTAGGGGAAAGTTGTATTAGTCGTTTCAGAAAATAATATGATGATAAAATTATTATTTTTTTAGTTCATGTCTATATTCGCGGTATTTTTCCATTTATTATATATTTAAGCATAATATAATCAAACGGTAGAAAATTTTAAGGTTATGTCAGCAGTTTTGGTTTGAAACTTTGAACATCTCGTTACCTAAGTCGTACTTGCGGAGAATTTCTAAATCAAACCATAATCCTGTGTATAAAATGTAAAAAGTAGGTATATGCTGGTGTGGAAAGTAAAATAAAGAAATATATCTGTGATTTGCTTTCAAACAAACTAATTTTATTAATGCCAAATAAATTTATTTCTTCGAAATTTATATTTTGTTTTCTAAGTGTAATTTACATATAAATTTAACTTTGAAACTTCCAAAAATAAGAAGAATGTAAGTTGATCTCCTAAGAAAATCTCATTTTTCGTGACAAATTCACAATTCAATTTAACTAAAATAATTAAAAAAATAATGAACTTCGGTACATTTTAGTGTCTAAAACTAAAGTAACCTTTAGCAACCCTAGACTAGGCAGCCAGCTACGTACCGAAGTCTTAGTAGGTACGATAGTTCCTATTATGAATAGCACTGCTTTGTGGCATAGAGACACTATTGAATTAATAATATAGTATATTGAGGTATGCTTTCGTACTAGTTTTTTCAATGTTCCCATTACTTCTGTTCTATCTCGGAAACGCTGAGATTTTCAATTGAGCCGCAACGTCAAGAATTTGAAGCCCATTCTCATATTTACCAGCTTCGATGTGTGTTTCAGGTCGCTATCATGCTGAAACATCCATCGAAGCGACGTTTTCCATTCGGAATATGGCAACAATCGCGTCTCCAAAATATATTTGTAAATAAAACGGTCCGCTATATCCTTTATTTCCCTGTTCATCGAAAAACAGATCCAGAGAAAATGAATTTCAATAAAAATGTTGATACGTTAGACTTAAAAATGCACCATTTGTAGAGTTTTGTTTAAATTTCTATATTAACGCAGGGATGTTTTGTCTCTGGATAACGTCATTGCGTACGTCCACTCATTAGTTATCATAATGTGGAATGTGAAATTAGTTGAGCAGAGTTTGTACAAGAAAAAAAAGCCACTAAATAATTTTACCTTAGTGTATTTATTTTGTTGTCCATAAGTGTATTTTTATGAAAGCTGGTTGTTAGCTTAATAAACCAAGATTCAGTGGACGGAAATTATTTTGTTTAATTTAAATTACTTAAAAACATATAGTGTAATTTAAAATTTTTCCTTAGGGGGCACGATTTAAGCAACCTTACCCCACTTCAAGGGTCGTTCTAGCCGAGACACACTTTTAAATAGCATTTTACATGTAAAATACTATCTCGGCTGGAAAAACGTTTCGTTTTGAAGGCCTTAAGGTTTCTAATCCAGCAAAAGCATTATATTATCGTCGATTTAAGAGTTTCGCTCGCCGGGAAATGGATTTTCGACGACTGTTCGACAGAGCAGGGCTGCGTCACTTCCCCGCCGCCGCGCCCCCGAGTGGCTGGGCTACAATTAGCCGGCGTGTCAGTTGCATCAACTGCACACTCGAAATGCAATTACACATCGCTCCTCTGGTCCCGGGCAGTGCTGCTAAATTGCAGTCCCCTGCCTCGACGAGATAAGAGCGAGCGTCCTGCGTTCCGCGTCCCGGCGTCCCGGCCGGCGTCCCGGCCGGCGTCGTCGGTCGTCTCAGTGAGCGATTTCATGCATGCCGGCCGTAATTGACCGCAGACATGAACTGAGTTCCGAGTCGACTCGAGCCCTTCCTCGAAAAAGAAAAGAAGTTCAAAAATAACGGATTAATTGAATCGAGTAGCAGTTTGCCTCGATTCCGGCTAACTATTGATTAGCAGAACACGTCTTGGCCGGCCGGCTAGAGGGCGCGGTACTCGGCGGGCCCCTTGCGTGCACTTCGCGCCCGTGTGTCATTTTGCACGCCGGGCCGCCGCGCCACCGCCGGAGAAAGGTGAAAATGCACTTCTTGCGCGGCGCAAATCTGAAGGACACCGGCCTAACCTACTTCTTCTAGCCGCTTCCAGTTTTCCTTTTTCTCGACTTTCCGCCAAGACCCGCGGGCTGAGGAAGGAAATGCAAATCGTTGCGGTTTGAAGAAGGTAACAACTGCTCCGCGACAGAGCCCTGTGTCACACGGCCATTTCTGCAATTTGTGCAATTTGTGATTGCGATAATTCGCACTAAGCCGGCCGGGTCGGGTTGAGGTTGCCAACGATTTCCTTTTTGGCATTTGGCAACATGCAAACACCCGAGACCCTGAAACTAACAAGGAGTTCGAGTTTTTTTTCAAAGCTATTATTTCATCCTTTTTTTTAAGATTAGAGGAACAGTCGAAATTAGTCACTGCAAAACACGGGTTTTGACGGCATATGGAGTGTAACGACTGTATTTAGAAGTACCCAGCAAAATAAATTTAAAGACAAGACTCTAAAATACAATGCAATGATCATCAAAACCCGGCATTACCGTCTTTATGAGTGAAGCAAACAAAATACACAGGCGACAAATAAATCGTTTAATTACAAACTAAAATTCCCAGATTTCACAAGGATTCCGTATATATTTTAACATACTTTAATTACACTTAAATCAAGGTATCCAATTTCTAGATAGTTGGGGAAAAGTCAAGAAAGCACGGAATGGCATTCTTAACTACTCCCAAATGGTCAAAGAAAGTCAAGAATTCTAAATAAAAAGGGGTTTACAGTGGTTTTCGTAAAAAAATTAACTTCTTAAATTGATAAAACAATTTCTTTTGTTTTTAACGGTTAGTTTTGTCAAAATTATGGCGTCAAAGTTTTCTTCCGTTGGCTGACGTAGGTGATTTCTCGACTTGACTTGAAATTTTAATTCTTCACTCTATAGATGTGTCGCTATAACCGGAACTAGTATTATAAATTATTAAAAAAAATTAAATGCCGGACTTGTCGACTTTGATAAAAAACATTAAAAATTAATAATTTTAGTTCCGACTATAGCGAAACATCTGAAAAGTCAGCAGTTAAAATTTCAAGTCAATCGTTTAAAGTTTTGACGTGTGCTTTGAGCCCTCCACCGTTGCAGTTGCTCCGCCCTATTTTAAACTTGCTCCTAACTTCCAGGACTATCCAAATAAATGTTACCATATTTCTAGAAGTATTTCCTGTTGTATGTTTATTTGTTGAAAAAAAAAACAATATACATATATATGTATATACGTATATATAAATATCTATTGAATATATTTAAACTATCTATTTAAATGGTAAGACCTGAATAAAAGTATATATGAGAATCTACATCATTTTATTGAGAATTCAAAAAGATTGGACCAGTATCAACGTACTGGAAATATTGTTCCTGCTCAGCAAATCAAAGTATTCGTAAAAGAATTGAAAAAAGATCGAAATTGAATTAGTTTTCGGACTATTTTACTTCTCCTAGTAAATCGTTTCAAATGATTTTCTACTACACTATGAAACACTCTCGGGAAAAATTAAATAAATTCTCCTTATTTATTTGCAAAAACTCAATCAAAAATAAATTACCTACTGATAAAAATTTAACTCACAAGATTTAAAATTTTCACAGACACAGAAAGAATGATATTCATTTTTTTCGTTCCATTCAAGTATTTTAATTTGAACCATATTCCATACTTACATTGCTTACATTGCTAGGACTATATTTTCTAAGTAGGTAAGTCGCTAATAAAATCTTCCGTACCTATAACTTAACATTTAAGTATAATATTTTTATTCCACCTATATCCATCAAACGTATTGTATGAAAGGAATATACGCTGAATTTATTGCAGGCCTTAAATTTTTACATTATCTTCTGATCTTTCTACTTTTCTATATCATACCTATGGGTAACTGTTGAATTTACAAGCTTTTTAGCGTTTTAAATATTAACTCTTTCACTAGCAAGTGCCCTTAAAAATGTTTCAATTACAAACCAACGAGGTACAAAAAACTTCTTAATTCAAACTGAAAGTTAATGGCCGCTCAGAAAACCCATAATGTGCCTTATAATTACATAGTACAACACATAATAGAAGCTATGTCATATGTGCAATGTTCCCTTGTAAAACGTGGGCTGAGGTTTGCATTTATTTTTTAGATTTAAGAGAAAAAAAACTCGTGAATTAGTAAACCTATGTAAAATAATTGTCTTCACTGATAATAAATATTACCTATTTCCTCACCCTTTGTGCCTGAAAAGCACGGAGAACTGCTTTTATTCTTTGCTTTTATAGCCAGGATAATGACACACATTTTAAAATTTAGTAACTTATTTGCGTGTTACAGCCTCATAATTTACGAACAATTTCATGTAAACATATAAATTTGGATGAGCATTTCTAACAAACAACAGCAATTTAAATTGCTTAAATGTACTTAATTCGTATGATATTCTGTTATTAAAAATAACCCACCGAACTTAAAAAAAGTGTTGACAGTTGTATCTAATGCTTAAATATCTAGATCATTAGAGATACAACTGAAGCACAGCACAAGGTTTCATTGAAGACTATGTAAGAATTATTTTTCAGTATTTCAATTAAAATATCTGATGATTTAAAATTGGGCATCCTTAACAAAGTTATAAATATTAAGAAATCTTCTATGTATATGTAATTTACAAAAGATTTGAGACTAATATGCATACATATACCTACAAATATCTTACACATCACAAAATAATAAATGATATTTTTCTGAAGGCTTGTCTACCGAGACTTTTACAAGATTTGTTTTGAATCTTACTCTTGTTTCTTTATACATATTGCTGAAAAAGAATTATAACTAGAGGTTTTAATATTTTTACAGATATTTATGCATATATGCGCCAAAATCCTTGAAAAGGCCAGGTAAAAAAAGTTAAAAAAAAATTGCTTTTACCTTTTAACAAAAAGAACCAGTATTTGCTAGGTTTCTTCTGACCGTTTTTGCTAATAAACTTTTTTTAATTATTGAAATTTCGGTTACAGAATATAAAAAATCGATAAGAAACGAGTCTGTTTTTTATGAAATGTTAAAATAAAAAAATTGTATCAAATATTATTCATCAATAATGAAGCCATAGTTACTTTTTACGTATATGAACGAAACTGAAAAATATTATGTTAGACAAGTTTAATATAATTTTTATCTATTTTTTAATAAATTATGTCCAATTGCTTATGCATAAAATGAGCCGGCACAAATATGTATTTTAACAAGAAAAAAATATACTGGACATTTATGTAATTTAACCCATTCATACAATTTCTTCCCTATATTGTTTAGATCAAAAAGTAATAATTTTGTAATATTTGGAAAAATTAACTACATATTACATACATATATTAATTAAGCCAGGAATGAGTTTTGAAGATTTTGTAAGTAGTGAATTGGATTAAGCATAGTTCGGATAAAATTTGAATAAGGATCGTTCATATCTAGTAAAACATATTTAGTTTGTGGACTTAAAGTAAAACTAAAGGTTCATAGTTAACGAAGTATTGTTTTTTTTTAAACATAATGTACTTATTTTGGATTGTAATTTTAGAGGTTTTTAGGTTTCTTAAGTTTAATACTGATTTTTTTTGCAATACACTGCAGTGACGGTAGTGTCAGTCACGTTTTATGTTGCGGTGTCAGTCACAAGTTTTTTTTACAAATAAATAATTTTGAAATAATTTTCTGATCATTAATTTACCCTCTTCACGGAAAATAATGTTCTAGAATTTAGAGATACAAATATTATATAATACATATAAGAATGTAATATTAAAAATAGAAAGTATCTTATCATTTTAAAATCGCTCTCGAGTATGACTTAATAATCGTAAAATATTATGCACATTCAACAATTGTAGGGGTGTAAGGGTAATTCACAATTGAAAAAATAATAATTTTGACGTGGCAGATGGGATGGAGTATACTTTTGGTTGCTTTAAGCTGAATATGAGGCTCGGGGAAAAGGTTTAAAGAGAGCTTGTAAATTATTTTTGCTCTAAGAATTTAGTGGAGATGGACAAATAGACGTGAAAGTCAGAAATTTGGCCTAGCCCCTCGCATCGAATTTCGATATGTGGTATAGTACTAGCACCTGTCACTCCCAGAAGAACCATATGCAATAACATAATAGACTAGCATAATATATAGCAGCAAAATCAATATTTTGGTATTTAAAGTTCCAAAAAGATTTAGCTTTATACCAAGTAATCTTGCTTTCATTATATGTATAATAAATAATCTGAGAAATAAGAATTTCCCGTGGAGATTTAAAGGTTATTTTTGAATGATTGTAGAAAAAAGTAATTTATTATTGTAATTAAAAAGAAGTAGTGCATAAGTTATATTGCTTTTAATTGAACTAATTAAAGAAATTTTGTATAAAATACAAAATTTTGTATTTTCTGTGGAATATTTGACCTCTTCTGTGGTTAGGTACAAATGAAAATCTCCCTTTTTTCAGTCAATTTGCTAAATGCTGATGATCCGCAACAATCTTGGTTAAATCTTGTTTTATATTTTAGGCGGCATTGGTTCATTTCTTGTTAAATTAAAATCAACTTACTGCAACCAGAGAACTGTAAAGAAATCCAAAAGAAATGGGCGTTCTGTTTGCAGCCTCACCTGGAAAATCTAATCATTTCAACTCGACGTCGCGTCGCGGCACATTAGCAGCGCTCGGCGTGGACCTTTCTATGCCACTAAACACGTCAAGAGTTTCAATTCGAAGTAAATGTGTCGCTAAAAGGGCTCTTCGGATCGAGTTTCATTTCATTGCGGGACTACCGCGATCGGGGTGCGCGGCATTGTCATTCCCCGATTTGCCGATTCCCTCATATCCCGCGGATCTTCAGGGTTTTTGGGTGAATGTGTCCCTTCTCGTCCCAAGTAGCACCTTCGTGTGTATTAAGGTAAAAAAGGGTTAAATTGGATACATTGCGTTAACCGGAAAAAAAAAGATAAATAATTTCAGAACCTTAACCGCCAATGTAATAATGTTCGCTCCAAAATGCGACAAACGAGTAAGACACGAACGGGCTTCTTGGCCGGTTGGAGGCACTCGTTAATTGCTACTTTCCGCAGGTGAGGCTCCCGGGGGCCCCCAAGGCCACTTGGCTGCGTAGCACCTTTCCCCCAGGGCCATCCGAGCAGACAACTTCCTCCTCCCCGAATCTCGTGATTCCCTCGGCTGGCACCACTTAAATAACATCACACTCCCACACAATTTACAGGGTGGCAAAAAAGTCGCTACTCACCGCTCATGTGGCCGTTCTCGTATGTGAAGTCGCCGTTATCCATTCGATGTTTCTTCAGTTGGGGGTGTTGCGAAAGATGCGTCGGAGGGAGCGACAGTCCAACAGGTCCCCGTTTCGGGGGTCTTCCTGGCCTAGAGCTGGAAAATAGTAGAGAGTTACTGAGGTTAAAGACAGTGCATCATAAATAAGGTTTGGGGACAAAGAGGCCATTTTTCACCGCTGTCGTTCGGTTCTTAGGGAGATTTTTATCATCTCATCCCTTTTTTTGGTGCGTATGCATGCGATAACGCGAGTGGTGCGGTGCGGCGCGGGAGATTCATCCAGTGCCACTGTTTTCACTCTCGACAAACGAAAAACGTTTACATCAAATATTTAGTCATGGAAACAAATACACAAATTGCTGCTGGTAGCGCGATAAGCTGAGCTTTTACAAAGAGCAGATAAAGCGTCTGGGAAAACATGAGGAGGCTCCGCGGTCCGCGGTCCGCAGTCCGCAGCCCGGGCAAACCGAAAAATTTGTAGAGTAAACCTCCGGCAACAATGCGGGGATCTAAAATGCGTTTCCGGAAGTCGTTAGGTGTTCAACCGAACGGGGATATGGCGGGATCCGGGAAGGTGTCCTAACCTACCACTGCTTTGCCTCCCACACAATGCAACGAAGTTAGGTAAAACTGTGCAAATATCATTTTCATTTGCCTAAAAATGGACATGCAGGGATTTTTTGGGTATAACTCTTCAGAGACGTCATCAAAACATTAAAATTCTAGATTACCAACCTAATACGATTCACTATTCCATAATAAGACAAAAAAGCAAAGCATTAGGCAACAAAATTGGCGTTTTGGTCTATCCCGTCTCTACAATGAATGATTTAGCAATAGCCAGGTTATTTTAAGTGGATAATAGTTTCTACTATTAGTACTAATGCCTAATCATATCATTTACGGAATTATGATCCCTAAAATGTAACCATTGAAAAACTATGTTAAATCTCATATTATGCTAAAAAAATTCATTCTCATATTATGCTAAAAAAAATTTTTTTTATACCCTCCTCCCATCCTATCGCACTGAGTTTCTCAACAATATTCAAAGCGGTTAAAATAACCGGTAAGTAAATCCAATAGGGTTATTTAGACTTTATGTATGAACAAATTAATTGAAGCCGAAGGTTACTAGAATGAATTTATGAGAATTTTTGCAACTTACTAAGAATTTTTTTTATCCATGAATGGATTTTGCCATTACAGTATGAGCATTAACAACATAAAACTATGAAGGTAAAATAAACAAAAGTACTACAATTGTGTTCATTCTTTTCTTGTTCAATGTCAAATGTTTCTAAATTAATTGCACCGCTCTACAAAAAATGTTTTCTTGAGCCTCAGTCTATTTCATGATCTTTATTTGTCATGTATCAAAATAATGATCTCAATCTCACAATCTCCTTAAATTTTGCTTTTGTAGTGTTGGTAGGAGTAATACATATTTTGAAGACCATATTTTGACCACTTTTGGATCATCATAAAAAATAAAGGATCCATCATTGTACCATTGTTAGTTGACTTTAATAAAAGCCTAAATCCTATTCTAAGAAAATCAAATGCCAGAAGCCCCTTTTCAAACATTTTATCGAACAAGTTTTTCATATGTGTGCGCTTGCAATGTGCTTTACTCGCCATATACTCGTATTTATTTGAAGTAATTGGTTTTTCGAAAAAGTCAATTTCATGGATAACTTCGAAATGCGTTAAAGCCTTTTGTATTTTTAAATAATAGCTTAAGATATCAGCTATCATTAGAACAACATTATAAACTCCTGATTCAATCCATTGATTTTTCTTGAAAATAGGAGTTCATTGAGCATTTTAATTTACGAATTTGTAATTTACACCAAAAATCCTATAGAAATACTTTGCCAATTCTTTGAGAAAAATTTGGTATTGACCTGTGTTACTTATTGTTTACTATACCTATGCGGATTGAATACGATATCGCAATTTTTAAAATCGCGATTTCGACGGACCTACACGTTATTTGTTTGTTAAATAGGTACAATTAATACTATCTTAATAATAATTAATTAATTAATATAAATATCTTAAATTAATGATATTATTCTATAATTTTATAATATTTTTCTGCCCACACACAAAATACGATCACGATTGGTCGAGCTTAATCAAGGTATGTATTTCTAACCGACATTGTATAAAGCCTGGTCGAGATTTTATTATTTTAAGAAAAATTGTGGTCTGTTAGTATCTTAAACGAAAATGTGATATAACTTTATACGTTTTTTTGTTGGTCGTTATTTAAGCAGTTATTTATGCAGTGGTGTGCCAATAAATTTAAAATTAGGAGATAAAGTCACATAGTCGTTTTAATTTTGAACACCGAATATCAGATAGTAGCTACATATAAGTTCGTTGCGATCACATTAAATAATATTTCCTAACATGCGTTGTATAGCCTTGTGAAGGGTTTAAGTCCACCAATGAAAATATCAAACTAAGCTTTTAAATGAATTTGTTAAAAGAACATCACAAAGTACCATATATGTATGTTATTGTTATTGTTATTTTCACCTTGTCAAAACTCTTAATTCTCTTCATAACATCAACTTGAAAATTTTGAAAATCTTTATTATAACCAGTTTTGTAATAAATTTGAACAATTTGTTGGTTCTAAGTTTCTCTATCGCCCTGTTCCTTTTTAACGTCTGCAAACTGTTTACTTAACGATTTACTTATGGTTATACTTATAAATACACGCTCTTTTTATACCTGTAAGACAAAATTGCCTTAAGTTTGTATGTAACATTCTTTATTTGAGTGCTTTTTTTTGGTTGGTTGACAATTATATAAGTTTAATATCAAAATATTAGCTACTCACAACTTTTTTCTCTATTTCTATTTTGTCAGGAACTCTGAAAGTACCTATTTCTTTAAGTACATTTATTTTATGGATTGGATGAAGAACGTTGATGGAGAAACAAATTAAAACATATCGTTAAATTATTTTTTAATTTTAGAATAATGTATGTATTTTTAGTTAGTTCACTGCCGCAGGGTGTGCAAAAAGTATCTCAGTACGGACGGAAGAAAATAAATTATGATAATAATATGTTGAAGTATAATAAAGATATACCGCGGGCCGCTGAGTCGCATTCAGAATAATTATAATGAATTATTTAATGATATTTATACTCATTCTAACTTTCTAAAAGTAAGTAAAGCTTTGTAAGAACTTTCAATAGTACTAATCTCTATAATTTCCCTTTTTCTTTTAACAACTTTAAATATAATGGTTTTTAGTCTTTCGTTTCTATTGTGTCTTTGGTTAATTTTACAGTAAGATTATTATGATTTTTCCTTATTCACTTTTATAGCAAGACTTTTATGTTTTAATCGTAGGTTAGTTTTGAAATTTATTACTTTACAAATTTCTTATAATTTTATTATGTGCACAATATGTTTTTATTTATTAATTTTCTGAATTGTTGATAATGAAATAGTTCCTCTTAAATACATTTTGTCAAGTTTAATGGTTTTCTTAATGTTTGCAAGACTATAGCAAAATATGATGGAAATGAGTTTCGTCGTTAAATCGTTCATTTAGAATAATGTAGTTAATTTTATGACGTCATATACACCAGGTGTTGAGGGTAAAGTCCATTGTTTTCGAAGTGCAAGGACGCTTATGCTTATGATTCTAAAAAATTTTCGAAAATAACTAAAATGACTTTGGCAGGATTTGCGTTGGTGCGGGAAGAGCGGTTTAATTTAAGCGGGAAGACGACAGCAGCGCGGGGACAATGCCGCGGTGGTCACTTGCTCTGTGGGAAAAGACGCGATCCGCGAGGGATAAGAAGTTCATTTACGACTTACGAGCCGCGTTTATGGTCATAACAAAGTAGGCTTAAATCAGAATCCCCCCGATGGGCTGTTTTACAGTAGCTGCGAGGCAATTCGCGCTGACGCCCGGATGAAATATGATGCGGCTCTTTTTGAAGTGCTGACGACCGACGTCGCTTAACTCATCCGGGGCCCCATTTCATAAACGCGAAGGCTCCATTCTTGGGGGCCCCCAAGATGATGTTTAGTGTAAAATAGCCTAACTGCAGTTTGTGGTCACCGTCGACCGGGAGCGCGACTATCACGTGCGGTTAGTGCCTTTTGTTGCGCGCTTCCCTCTAGCAAATTTTACGTGTCAATCCAATGAAATGTGAAATTATGTTTTTATCATTTTTGTGCCATTTTACATGCTGCGATCCGAAGCAATTTTCTTCTTCATTAACCCACACCGCACCTGGAGAGTGGAGACCCATGCGAGTGTGTGTGTGCTAATGCGACAGTAATTTGGGGCGCGGGTGCAGACCCAGATCAAAGACTCGAGGGATATCGGCCGCAATAATTTTCACGCGTGGTTAATTAGTCAAACCCACTCGGATTCACACGTTAGAGCATCCTTCCCCCGGGCCCCGGGACCCGGCCACTGCGTCCTTTGATCAAGACACAACAGTCGCTCTCTCAAAGAAATACCTCCGCAGCGGGTCGTCCCGGCTAGAAAAAAGTGCTGCTGCGGCTAACTCGGACTTTTGCGGGCAGAAGGAGCCAACCCGACGGGACAGGTAGCACTTTTTAATCAGCTGAGCAGCCGATGGACCGCTGTGATTTAATTTGGTCAATAGACGCACTCTCGAGCCGGCCAAAAGGTCTGCTTATTTAGGGAAATTCTGCTTCACAGCTTGCTGCGTTCCGGACCTTTTTTGACCAGTGGTCAACTCTTTGGGACGTAATCGCGGCCGAAGCGCCACTTTGTGAATTATTGGCGCTAAATATAACACTTACGACTTTGTTCATAGTCATTTTGCTCATAGCCTTTTCACTTATAGCTCATTACAGATTCGGAGTTGAGAGGTGTTAGCACCACAGATTTTTATCATTATATGTTAGTATGTTTGAAAATAGAAAGTAGATCGCCGGAAAATTAGGGCATCCTAAATCTGATCATTCTTTTATGTCCATAATCAAGATGTGTTAATTGAATTTAAAGGCATTAGCTCAGAAAACCAACCCCTTTTTTAAGCTTAAAGGATTGACGAATATAGAACAAGGAATAGAATTTTATAAAATAATGGTTCTGCACAAAATTTTACATGAATTACTTTTAGAGATTTAGACCACCAAAATACTTATTTCCACTCGACCAACTCGAATGTTTGCCTTATATCGCAAAATTTTTCATGTAACGTGCTTCAAAAATTCAAATATTTGATTTGTTGTCGATAGGTTTTTATCGCCTTAATTTTGCTATTTACACACATTAACTACTAGATAAATCAAACATTGTACGACATTTCCGAAATTGTGATTTTTCAAAAAACAATGCTATATTTCTAAGAATTGAGAAAACAATTCTGTACAAATAGATTTCAGGGAGGAATATTTTCCAAGAATAGCATCAAAATATATATAAAATTTTACTGTGTATTCCTATTAAAATACATCGGTTAAACAGTAGTAAGGCTGGCTGGATAATTTTTAAGAATTGCAACGAAACAAATGCATTTACTACTCATACTAATTCTTATCAAATCATACAAAATTCTGTCAAACGTAAGTTGGAACTCCACGTTAATTTCAACTCGTCAAGTATTGCTTAAACGATTCATAATCTAGGAAATACCATGATATTATTTTAGTTTTGATTTTGAACTCAAAGGATTGATCACACCGATGGTTTAAGGGGTTATAATACGCAGGCGTACTGAAAAGTGAACCCTTTTTAGGGAATTTCTTTCTCGATTACTAATAAATGTATTAAAATAAAATGTTAAGACTTTAGTTATTATACATGCATTACACCACCTAGAGCAAGACAAATGTTTTCCTTAATCTACATTAGTCTTTCCTTGGATGTATCCAAGATTATAAATTTTATTTGAAAATTCACAAATTGGCGTCAATTTTATTTATTGTTTCATTTTTTGGCAAACCATTGTTGCAATTGTTTATTGCAAATGAAATTATTTATCAGTCTTAACAATCGTGGGCACTTCGACTAGTAATCTATCCAAGAAGCCCGTATGTACTATCTTTCATACAATTTACATTTTATGATTCAATAAAAGTTTGTAATCTACTCAAGAAGGCTATTTACTTTCAGGTGAGCTTTCCTAAACAATAGGATTTATAAAATCGAGCTGAGAATTAATTAGATCTATTACCTGCACATATACTATTATAACTAACTAATCAATTATACTTAAATAAAAAGCTCACAAAATAATCTTCTTATCTTAGATGTGTGACTTACGATACATTTCACACATCTTTAATTTTAAGTTCTAATACAAATTACGTGAGATTAAATCTTTAATAACCGCAATTTTCCTTCCATTATTTCTTTATTCTTATTAGTCCTTGGTTTTAATGATTTTATGCAGTATATGAAGTTAATTAAATGATAGCTTTTCTTTTTTATAAACTTGTTTTTGTTAAGAATTTTATCTCTATGTAAATCTGTACCTACATATTTTTTTATATATCTGTTTTGAATTAAATGTCGTTTAAATAACCAACTAAAAGTTCCAGATTTGATTGATTCATTTACTAGAACTAGGAAACCAATCGTCTCAATAAAATAGGAAGGAACTTTTTAATGGCTACTTCTTTCTTAAAAGCTGCAAGTTAGTTAATAGCAAGAACAAGGTACTTAAATATTTATTAAATGAGAGTTCTGCCGATTTAATCTAATTTTGCGGTAGATTGATAATTTAGCAGAGCTAAAATTATAATTGTTTCATCAATAAATCAAATATTTATATTCTTCTTTATAGTTACACATTTAAAAAAAAACACGATTTAAGATATTAATGGCTTCAATAGTATACAGCACAATTGATTATTAATTTAGTATTTCAAAAATAATACATAAAACCTAATTTACAGTGTTTTATTAACTTCAATCTGTATGGATTACCTTGAATATTTTTCTCGATTTTATTATAATTCAATGTCAAGTACATTATACCTTTTAATTGGAAGTTCTGTTTGAAATATTTAAGTAAATAAAATTTTTCTCTTTAAATAAATTAGATAATTAAACAAATATGTAGTATTAGACTGAATTTTTATAAACTTTATATTTTATCACGTAGGTATATTAGTTATTTACCTATTTCGAAGAAAAATTGGGTTAACATATCTTATCTTTTAAATTTATGAGAACACATCGTGAATATATTGTGCCATTTCGCTTTTCTTATCCTATTTGATTTCTTACTCATATGAATTTATGTCTGGTAGGTATTTGTTTGTTTTTATATACACAAAAATTCAAGAATCTTCAAAAAATTTCCATAAAAATGAATTCATTACTGATTCAAAATTTGCTACCTAGTGAATTTGAATTCTTTGTCCGTATGTGTCTTAAACAAGTGTAAGGCGAATTTTCAGTCTGATGCTATCGTTGTGACTCTCAGATATTTTAGAATTTTATCTTTTACTTTTCAAACTTCTAAAGTTCTTGCTCCTAACTTCTCCTGTTTAACTCTTAAAAATTTTATTGTAATTTATTGTAATTTATTGTTTTAGATAGAGTGCGTCCTTTTGCTAACGATTAGCCACAAAACAACCATAATTGATTAAAATACTCGTAATGAGAAAATCTATCACTAATGTTGAATTAATTGTTTATAAATTAATTATCGTACGTAATATTGTGTAACTAACGTTCCTATTGTAGCAATCAGATTTCACAATTGTCCCAAAATTATAAGACGACTAAAAAATAGAAAATGAAAATAACCCGCGAGTTTCACCCATTAAACCGGCTATATGACAACAGCAGATATGGAAAACATTCTTCACAAATAATAAAATTTTAAATCTTCATATAAATTGTATGCGAATAGATTTGACGATGAAAAATAAATTGTTGAGAATGAGTTCGTCAAATGCAAAATTACTATATTTAACTAGTACTTAATATACCTTATCACTTTTAATTTATTTAATTTTGAACTCCAGTGAACTCGAGCGAATTGAGTTAGGAAAAGTTTTTTTAAGATTTGAACTATCTATACACGTAATGTGCTCTCTAAAAAAATAATTATTATGATATAATGCATGCATATTATCAAAACATAATGGTATAATTGCACGAAGTTTAAAGGTTTATAATTACATCAAATTATTTTTCAATTTAAGCAAACACCGAACCATAAAATTAACTTTATTTAATTTTCTAGACAGTATGTTGATAATGTTGCGCTGGTAGTGTGTTTAATGTCCCATTAAGAGATCAAGTCCTAAGATTTCTGGGCAAAGAAATTGATACTTCAATAACTTAAACACAAATATGGTTGTTTGGCCTGATCATAACGTCGTGTGAACAAATTTATTCAATTAATTTAACTACTGAATCACTTTGAGCTAAATTATAAATTATAAAACCGTTGATACTCAAGACTCAAAAACTTTGACATATTATTTTCATTCGTCTGTTTTATTTATAATGGATATAATAAATATTTACTTTTAAAAATTTTAAACTAAAAATACAACAAAAGTAAATAAAATATAAATTAGAAATATGAATCTCCTAAACCAGTCTTATTTTATAGCTAGGTTTTAAAATTTTACCTACATTAATTGAATATGAGCAATAATTATTTTAGTGGATCTGACAATTGTATGAATGCTAGAATATTGAATATGTGAACAACAATTTAAAACAATACAAGGACGGTTGTTTTGATTATTTTATAATGGAAATTCTTTCACCTGTGATCAGACACTAATTGCATTTTAATTGGTGCATAACTGAATTATGGAAAGTCGCATGCCTAATGAATTTATAATTTTTTACACACGTGTGGCTAATACTAAAATGCAATTGCATCCTAAGTAAAAATTATTGAATGCTAACATATATTGAAACGTATCACGTATTTTATTGATTTTCTATGAATATTTTACATCAGAAATTAGAGTAATCAAAAAATTTTGTAATTTTAAAGGAACGTATTAAATTTAACTTTTATAAGATTGAGATTATTGATTTACTTTTCCTTTTAAGAAAATTAGTAATATAAAAACGTACGTACTTTACACTATACTAAGTAATTTGAAGCTAATAGGAATAAATTGAAAATAAATAAATAAAATTGCATTTTTGGAATCTTTCAATTTTAATGTCGTGTAGAGCATACATTATCTGAATTATCGGTGGCAACGTTTCACCGAAACCGAAATGTTCTTTTTAATAAAACATATTACTATAATGTTAGACACACATTAATCTAAAAGCTTTTTCAAGCAATTTACTTGACGCGGTAAAAACAATTCGGTGCAAAATAAACACTATTAAACGTAATCGTTCAACTGGCAAACCTGCAATTTGCGGCGACTGCTAAATATAAGATATATTTGTTTAATTTAGTAAAAAGCCCGAAAATCCCCAATTTTTGTAGGTACTATACCATTAAATTGATATTATCATTAATTTGAAAGGGCATGTCTATATTAAAACGGCAAATAGGATCCGCAAATCTATTCTACTATTTTCCTTCTACACTAGTATCTCCAAATTTTGACTCATTCATAATTGAACCATTCGTTACCATTTTAATGCAGGAAACTTTGAATTAAATATGTAAATTCTAAACCACTGAAATTTAATTTTTACTTGCACAAAATTGGCTAACGATCCCTCATGTCTTTCGCTAAAAAGTCTTACTAATTCAAATTTCAGTTACTAAAAATTGTATGCATTTCAGGCTTATTTGTGATGTCAAATGCATTCTTTTTAAGGAATACAAGCGAATGTTTTGTAGTTAAGTCTAAAGGATTAAAAGATGTAATGTTGGAAAATTGAATATGTTGGGTCCTTTACTACAAATTGAAATTGAGAAATTCAAAACGTATTTCGATTAGAATGGTTTAGCATATTGCACCAACCAGCTCGTTTAAAAGTAAAAATTAAAAATTTGTTGTATTGAAGTATGTACATATTTTCAAACTAGTTCCATCTCATTAACATCCAATAATGCTATACTAACTATTAATGTTTTTTACCTAATAAAATTACACATTCCTATTCTTAGAATAGAATAAAAAATCATTATTAGTTCGAAAACAACTATGTTCTTTTTATTTTCAATTACTTTTCAATCTACCTACCTACATAAAACAAGAAATAATTTTTTTTTTTATTAATTGTAATAACAACATCAAAGCTAACTTACTTTCAATTGCTCTGAATTTTAAAGCATAAAGCAGTTCTAAAATGTTGTTAAAAGTCCGAATAATTGTAGTATGTTAATAATTTTCTTTAATTTCCAACTGCAATCCGTGTTAAATGCAAAACGACGCTTAAAATGTACATAGCGATCCATAAAAATTGCAAATTTTTTATATCTTCAATTCAAATTACTATTTGTTTTCAAGTCAAAGAATAACATAAGATCAGTTCAGATTTGAAACGTAGGTAAATAAATGTTTAATTTATAAAAGTGGTTAGATTCAAATCAGCGCAAAAAACTAAGGAAATATATCCTGGCTTTGAATGAATGTTTAATTTAGCATAGATGTATGTATATTGCACGAGTAAAAATTAAAATATTTTTGTATTGAAATATTTTCAAACTACATAGTACCATCTCATTAATATCCAATAATGTTACTATGCATTAATGCTTTTTACTTAATAAAATTACAAATTCGTATTCTTAATAGAATAAAAAATCAGCAACCAATTAATTCGAAAACAACTATTTATGTTCTTTTGATTTTCAATCAGATTAGAAGTCCGAATAATTGTACCTACTATGTCAATTTTTATTCATTTTTTAATTTTTAACTACAATCTGTGTTAAATGCAAAATGACAAGTTTCTTACATTTTTAATTCAAACATACTAATTGTTTTCAAGTCAAAAAGTAACTAAAGATCAGTTCAGATTGGAAACGTAGGTATATAAATGTTTAATTTATAAAAGTGGTTAGATTCAAATCAGCGCAAAAAACTATGGAAATATATCCCGGCTTTGAATGAATGTGCATACGAAACTGCAATTAATGCATCTATAAATGCAACAGACTAGTATTCAAAGTATTTCAGAAAACAAGAAATTAATTGCTAGTCATAAGAGTTGTATTAATTATAATCGAATAATATTCTACTTTTACAACTGTAGCGTGACATCAAGAGGTTTTTCTTGAACACGCCGCACGGTTACGCACACCTCAGAAAGACGCTCTACAAAAATACGGTTTACAATGCGTAATACACTTTCCCGTGTGCCAGCATCCAGTTTTTTAATAAATAAAGAAAAAATGAGAAAAAATTTTCAAACACTCTGATTGATGAAGCCGTGCGAGGAGAAGGGTACTCGTGGAGAATTAGCTCCAGTAAAAAAGGGGTCAAGTAAAGCAGAGTCATGGCGCGGCGTTTGCCCGAAGCAAAGAAATTGCAGATAAAACCTTCTACGTGGTTTTATCCCTCCGAAGAATTCTTCTTGGACAGCCAAAAATTTTAGGACGGCCCACTAGATGTAACAGATGTAATTCCAGAGCTATTCGAAGCGAAGAAGCCCTTTTAAAAGACTTTAACTGATTTTAAGAATTTTGTGGGTTGGGATTCCAGAAATAAATTGATCCACATCCAATATAAATGCGAATTAAAAAATGGCACAATTAAAATTTTTGTATCTAAATATTATTTCTAACAAATGCTCTATAGAGTGGGAGTTAAAATCTTTATTCGGACCATGGACAAACTTTCCAAGGTAATTCAAACCAAATGTAACCAAATAATAATTTCTTTAAATAATTTTTTCAATATTGCTAATTTTTAGCGTTCCCATTCCTCATAATAAACAATGAAGAATTCGAGAACACACCGGCTTAACCAAAGATTCTGAGAAATTCAATTAAAATTTCATGCTTCTTTTAATGTACTCTTCATACATCTGTACCTATGTACATATGTTGTGCCAGAACAAAAAAAATAATTAATTTGTCATATTTATTTGACGTGTTAATCTATATTATATATATATGTATCTTATGTAGAGTCCTAATAATAATAAGACTGATTTTGCATTCTAAAAAAAATATAGCATTTAAAATGTTTTATCCACTCTTTAGGGTCATAATTTCCAATAAAAAGAAACCAGCAAAATTGATGATAGGGTTTTTCGAGATCATAGTTCAAATCACAAAATAAGCAGACGCTTGCTTCCTTATTACCACTTTAATTTGTCACTAATTCCCTTCAATAAAACGAGATCATTTCATTTGTTCAAATATTCGTGGATCGCAATAATCTTCTCATTCAGGAGTTCAGAGGATTGGCTATATAACACGAAACTAATTTTGCGCCGCTCGAAACGAAAAATTTAATTTAATTTCTAGATTTAAGTATCTCCTCTTAGCGAAACAGCGGCAACAAAAAAACATTTGTTGTAATGATAGTGTAGATGGATTAAAATGGACAAAACCATCCAGATAAATTCTAAATTTTCTTGATTTTAAACTACTATGTACATATTACACCACTAATGCCTGAACTAAAGAGTAAATTTGATCAACTTCTGCTGTTCCCTAAAAAAAAAAAGATTTTGCTATTTCTGCGTACGCCCGTGACTAGATATATTTCCTCGAAAAATAATCGTATTTAATTCAATACAAGATTTTTGAGTGATTCTTTAATTTTTAACTCCAATCATAATTTTGCTAAAATTGCACACTTTTCATAGTTTGTAAATTATGATAATATTTCATATACACTTTTTCGTAAATTATAATAATATTTCATTTATACACTTTTTTTTTCAATCAAAAACTTTTGCGACTTCTCAATAGTAACGAATTTGTTCCAGCAAATTGAAGTAGGTACCTAATGTAAATTTTTTATGTAATTTGTTTAGTTCTAGTGCCTACTCTTATAAAATTGTTGCAACCAATTTCCTCAAAACTTGCATAAAATCAAATGTATAAAAAAAATTTGTTTAAAATTTCTGTCGAAAAGTAAGCAAAACTTCATAAAATATGAATATGTAATATAAATATTTTATAAAAAAAAAATATGGATCAGTGAACATTTTACACTGTCACATTTGATCCATCCCAATTTTGGACGAACTATCGAAATGGAATGAATTAAGGAAGAATTTTAAAGACCCCGTGGATTCGTTCAAACGCAAAGAGCAAAATCCGCTGCTGCAAACAGTGCCGGGCTAAAAGAATTTCAACACTTTTATAATCTAATTTTTTTTTTTGTCCATAACTATTTTAGGTGAAAAATGAAGATTTCGAAGGGCGTAAAAAATTAAACGGAAAAGGAAAAGCAGCTTTTAGTGCAACTTAAGGGTAAAGAAGAAAAAATAACGAGCGAGCAGCAGCAGCAATAGTCATACTGAAACTGAATAGAAAATTATTATATAAAACAATATTGAAAAGCGTGCTAAAGCTTAGCGCGAAATTTAACACCGGAGGGCATGCATTTTTACGCGATTTTCGCTCTAGTCATCGTCCGAAGGGTCAGCACAGGGGTGTAGTCCATAGGCACACCCCTTCCGAGTAATTTTAACGTCGGAGGAATGATTGCACTCTCGAAAAATGCTGATGTTTAGTCGCATTAAGTTGTAGTCGTTACACACTTATCTCATTAATCCTATGATTTTCTTTTAATTTTTGAATTGTTTTTTTTTTTTTGGATTTTTGATTTTGTTTTTCAGAAAATGAAAACTACTTAGGTGTGTTTTTCACGATCGCAGAGGTGTCCTAGACATAAGCGGTTTCGGTGTATGAGAAACACGGTCCAGCGCCTGATGCTTACATACCACACCCCTGGTCTGATAGGTCTTCTGGACGAGTCTGTTCGAAAAGTCTACAAAGCTCTACCGAGAAAGGGAAGAGCATTCGTACCTCTCAGGTGGCTTGATTGATAAGCATCTGGAATAAAAAGAAAAAATCGGCCGTTCGGTTGAATGAATTATTTTGGTGGAAATTAAAAGAAAACAACTGAAAAAAGGATAAAAGGTAAAATGATTTGATTTGTATATATACTATATATTTTTTTTGTATTTCATTTTTTTAAATTTTTTCTACAGAGAATATCAAGTCAATAAACGGCAAAGCTATGGACAAACAAACAAACAATCGAGCGAACCAGGGGATTCCCCGCACACGCGAGTGCTTCTTTCTTAATTTGCTTATTTTCTTCTGATTGACGTCTTGCACCGGAAAAGGTTTGCTTGATCAACAGACGTGTGCTTACTAAATGCTAACGCAGTCGAATAGGCGCGCGAGTTCATTTCCGACTTCGCTTCATATCTTGGGACTATAGCGCTCCACAATTGCGTGACATAAATATAGGCAAATCAATTTAAACGGTATAGCATAAATGGGGAGCATATAAATAGTTATGTTTGGTAGCCTTCCTGTCGGCAAACAGGCTGCCGAAGGGAGGGGGGGAAGCAACCATATCACACCTAAGAACGCGGCCTCATCGATTTGGGACGGAGGAGGACAGCACCGATGAGGCCAGTATACAACGGGCGCTTATTTGCTTGTCCTCTTAATTATTACTATTATTATTATTTTTAATATAATTACTTTTGTTCTTTTAAAGAAAACCAAACATACGAAAGAAAGCGCAACAGAAACGTCCACACAAAAGAGTTATATTAAATATACCCATATTAAAATGAAAAGATACGAAAAAATAAAGGCATCAGGCACACGTACCTAGCAGTGGTGCAGTCCCTGTAGAGGATGTCGAAGTCCTTGCAGGAGAGCAGCTTGCACCGATTGACCCCCGGCTGGATGGCGCCCAGGCCGCGAAGGATCCTCACTTGTTCGACGTTGCAGACCAAGGGGACGATGTCGAGCCTCTTCAGTTTCGTGTAAACGGTGTGGAGGCCTCCGACCAGATGCTTCAAAAATAGCTCGAACGCCTGGGGCAGACAGAGCATGGTGTCCCCCGAAATTATGAAAGCGGCGACCTTTTGACCCCGGTACTCCACCAATTTGCACTCGTTAGCACTGGGATCGGAGGTAGAAATCGGCGGGGGGCTGTTGTACGACCGCGGCGGTACGTGGTGATGGGCAGCGGCCATCAGCTCCAGCGGGGACGCATGGTGCATCATTTGCAACGAATTTAGGAGCCCCAAACTGTGCGGAGGAATGTGGGGCATTCTTGGGGTCATTCCGGTGGTCAGGCTGTTCGGAGTCGACACATGGGGCGGACTCAGCTGGTGTTGCATTTGGATCATTTGGTGGTTTAGAGGACTAGTTTGGTGTCGATTTGGGGGACTGCTCGGGGTCGAGCTCCGGTTAGCCGGATTACCCGAGGGATGGTGTTGCATTCCCGGATTGTTGTTATTATTGCTATTCATGCTACTATAACTGGGACTGTGGGCTCGTTTATTGCTCATCGCAGCCGATTCAGAAGAGGTCATGCTTTGTTCGCTAGTGGTAGACAATGAGTCTATTGCTGAATCCATCGCGGGCCACTATCACACACCACGATTTAAACTCTGCTAATAATAAAAAAAAATAGAAATAATAATAACTGATTATGGCACTGATTCGGCACTATCAACACAACAAGAACATCTTCCCAAAACTTTGCAATCACTTCACTTAAGTTACTGATACACCAACTAAAGTGCACTATCACCCTGCGGGCACCCTGTCTGCACGGCCACTGGATTTCGGCAATTATGAGGCTGAGTCGCTCAACAAGTGCACAAATGACCGAAAAAAAAAGGTAATTGAATTTTATTATTATTTTTTATTATATTATTATTATTTATTTATTTTTTTTTTGTAGATTCAATCACTTCAAATTCAACGGAGCCAGAGCACAGAGGCTAAAGTAAAAAGCACGGAGTTAAAGTCCCCGACTAGAGCACTCGGGACCAGATCGCGAATTCGACTGATGGCATTTTTAACAGTACACAAATATACGGAAATATACTTCAAAAGGACAAAATTTTATTTGCGGACGATTCGGGAGCACCACACCTTCTGACGCGCGCGTACAGGACACCTCCCAGGAGTTTGGCGGCGGCTTCTGCTCCCACGGAGTTTTCATCGAGCAGCGAACGAAAACGATGACGATTCCAAGTTTTTCGCTATTCAAATGCATTTGTGATGCCGGGACATATTTTTCTGTTTCTGCCAGCGAGACAACCAAATAAACACCGGAATACAAATTGCTCCACACGCAAACAGAAGCAGACTAACCAACGTCGAACTCGACTCGGCTCTGCACAAACAGAAAGCGGGCGACTGAGGGAAAATACCCGCAACTGGCATTAAGCCCGCCACACAGGCACAGCGCTGGAGCGTTCCTTAAAGCCGAGGCCGAAGGCGGCGGGCGGCGGACGGCGGGCGCTAGGTAGTCTCAGGTTACCGCCCGGGCAAACGAATCAGTAGACACATAATAATGCATATGAGTTCCATACATTCCTATTACATACAAAGCAAACATTTGAAAATAGACAGAGCGAGAAAGTCGGAGACAAATACGAATGCCGGAACTCGAAATGAAATTCAATTGGAATTGAGGAATGCGGGCTGCGCCTACATCTGCGTGTGTTGGTGCCCGCTGAACGAATCAGAAATCAAAACGAAGTTGGGACCGGATTCCGACTATGAATGAGTTCTTTTGCTCGTTTTACCTTCCAGCGTTCCAGTCGAACGGCGAGGCGCTCTGCACGCAGGAGCACCCCTTTTGGGGGCGGCGCCGCCTCCGCCACGCCCACCGAGCTTCCATTTGCCGGCCGCGCCGTTCATCCTTCATTCATCCTGCACTCCCGCTGGAGAGGCGCTCCGCGGGATGAACTTCGGCTTAAACTTGCCGCTCTGGGAAGGAGCCGCGGGCGGGCCTTAAGTCGGCATAAACAGCGCGGCTAACTTTCTCGAGCTTGACGCAGCTTTCCTTTTGGTGGTTGTTATGCTGCTGCAAAGTGTATCCGCTAAGAAAAGCTTTCTGCAAACTCTGCAATTTCCTTGGTTTGCGTGTTCGGAAGAAATGGACGAAGGATTTTTCAAGGAGCAAATCGACCAGTAGCGGTTCATACAATGACCGCAATTTCTGTAAGCTCACGCCCGATTTTAAAGGCCGAAACAGAATGTGTAGCTAGTACATGTAGTAGCACAAACTGTCAAAAAGTACAAACTGCAGATATCCATTATAAGCCGTCACAATAGCTGTAGCTGGTAGTAGTAGCTGTAGCTGAAAGTATAGGAACTTTTCTACTTTCTGCCACAGCTACATACAAGCCACACGTAATCAGTAGGGAAAAAGGAAGAATTATCATCCATGAACCATCATCCATTTGTCTTTATGATTTCTCGTATAAATTGCATTACTAGCTGTGTTCCATTGGGCTGTGTAAAGTACTCCCGAGTACTTTCTCAATGGAACGCTACTTTGATCGTCAGGAGTAAAATATAAATTCAAATTTTGACATTTCATCGTATTTTATTTGTTGCTTTGATTGTGCCTTATTTATTAAAATGGAAATATTTATATATAAATATGTTTTGCTGCCTAAACTACTTAAATTTTATTATTTGAATCCTTGTGATTACTCAAGAATAGCTAAAGCTGCAACGAAAAATGAGGAAAAGCTTTCATTTCCATGCAAACCTAGTACAAAAACCACCATCCACCTGGCGGGAAAATGTGGCGTAACTACTCAGAACTTCTGCTCGCCAACTATAGCTAGAGTAGTTCAGCGTAGCCAGAAGTACTTGGGAGTATTTTACACAGCCCAATGGAACACAGCTACTATTAGTTGCTTATAGAATTTTTAAAGCATCACGACATAATTTTCTTCAAAATATAAATTATAAAATTTAGAAATTTATAATTTGGAATGTGATCTGTTAGCCTAATCTGCGGAATATGATGTGCTCAAATTATTTATCTCTTTAAGAAAACTCATTAATGTAATTTACAAAACTACCTTTGCATCTTCTTATAAATCGAGAAATTGTTTGTAAAGTTTACCGGACATACGAAGAAATAATTCAATAAAAATTTCATCATTCTTGGAAATATCCCTTTCCTGGTGAAATTTTTACCAAAATTACCTTTTCAAAAAAGATTTAATTTATAACTCTTACCTTGAATGTGACATCGTAATGAACTACACGCTGCACCATTCTGAAGATCGAAACAACTCTTGCGCTACAGCTACATAAGTACTTGTACTACACGATGCACATTCTGTTCCGGCCTTGAAGCGAAATTCACAATTCATTGAAATAAAGCAATATGGTAATACAGGCTCTTTACAATCATAACTGTTAAACTGTGTAGCGCGAAATTTTATTAAAAAGGCGAAAGTTACGGATTACAAGAACATTCAAGAGGGAACACTAAAATATCCAAACAAAATATTGGGAAGATAAGAAGATAAGAAAAGAAGCTACAAAAGAAATGTTAATATAAATTGAGTTTATAGAAATTGCGTAGATGATAGAGACTTTTAATTATATTTATTGTTATTATAAAGAAAACCCTTCCTTTAATGAATGTTTTATATGTATTATTTAAATAATATGTACCAATGGGGAATTTGTGCAATATCATTGCTTTTGGAAAATAAAAAGTATTTTTTTAAGCAAGAATAAAACTGGCAATTGCGCATACTGTACACTGGCCCAGGATAATACAACTTCTGTTGCAAATTTATAAATTCACTTGGTCGCTTTTTCTATTTATGTACAGAATTTCGAAATATTAAATATGTATATTCTTACTGTCTACTATGGACAATAAACTAAAACTAGTTTAGAGGGAAAAATATAATATATGACATTCTTAATGAAAACAAAGAGAAATTTTACTGTATTAACATATTTTACTAGGATACCAAGAACCATTGCTTTGACATGTAAGCTCTACTTCCTCCTCATCCTCGCACTGAATTGTGACCTTATCTTCAAAAAGATAAGACCTCCCCTTTATGATCTCCGCATCTTCTGGGATCTTCGGTTTATTGCAAGAAATTTCTGAGCACAGGTAAAAATTATTTATAAAAGAATACGAAAAATGAAATGGCAACTTACTTGCACATCTCGCGAAAACCTTTGTCCATTTTCTAGTGGCTAAGCACTGCATCGTTGGTTGTCCGTGCATAACATAACCTTCGATGCAACGTAAGTTAAGTTTTACGCCAATTTTATAGCTCTTTGCGACGATTGCTATTTAAAAAGGATTTAATTTAATCCCACTATATTTTTCTAAAGAATATTTACCTTCTTCAAAGTACATATTAGGTGGCTTTGGAGGGCTGCTACATCCTGTAACTGAAAATATATGCCTATTTAATTTCTCTTTAAATAGTAAAAGTGTTTAAAGTTACATTTACAGGAGTAATTTAGTGGTGTCCACTTTCCGTCAGCATCACACTCTGAGAGCGTGTCACCTTCCACCCAAAATTCAAGTGCGCACGCGTACAAAATACTTGATCCGATTGGCACAAAATTAGGCTTATCCCTGATCTTGTCTGCCTCGAAGTGTTCCATATTTTTCAAGGATAAAACACCCACAATTATCCCATTTTGTGGGAGTTGTGGAGCAAGTTGCAAGTTACATTCCTTCTCACGACTAACTTGACTTACAACTGCAACCTTTCGTCTCTCTTCAAAATCCCTGAAGACAGGCAACGATATTTTGAGGATCAGTAATTTCAACTTCTTAGTGATATTCTCAGAAGAATCGATTTCTTCCTCAGAAAACCGGATTTTGTCGTCCCACAAAACTGTGTCGATGTATATGCAAAGAACAAACCTGAGGGAGTTCTCCATTTCGGCAGAGAAACGTTCTTTGGGCTCCTCTTGCCCATATAGGACTAAATTTAAGAAGTTCTCGAAGGGAACTATTTCTCGATTTGCTATCAAATTAGCATGCTGTTTTAGTATATTTAAAAGTTTTACGTCCATATCGTGAAAATCGCTAGACATGGGGGGCTCATAGTCTACGAGGTCTGGAGGTGTATTTTGTCGCTTGTTGTACTTACAAAAAGCAGATGACTGCTTTGCACCTGGAGTACAACCTGAGAAGAGGTAGCTCTTTAGATTTTTCCAAAATTCCTTGTCTGGCATTATCTGGGAATGCGAAGTTGGCTTTGGCATTGAAATAGTGCTCAATCCGCCATAGGTGCTTTTAAACTTTTCTGTTGTAGTTTCGTGATCAGTTGATAAAGGGATAGTTGAAGCTGTTGAAGTAGAAACACGCGGAGTTGACACCAATGTTTGCGATGTTTGCGTTGAACTTGGTGGAGTAACAAAAATTGTCGTGAGGACAGTTTCAGTAGTTTGTTCTGGGGAAGTGTTAATAGCTGAAGTAGTCGATCTAATCGTGCTTTGCTCTTGGTAAACCTTTGTTGTTGCCTTGATCGGCCACGGAGTGGTCGTATGAACTGGATTTGGTGACCACGTTACTGAGGATAGTGTTGCGTAAAAATTGTCACAGTTTTCCGGGGTAACTCCATCCCATTGTCCTAAATTAAAAATAGTATTGGTAAACAAAATCGGTATGTATTTTATATTGAAAGATTATTAGTCTGAGCCGAAAATTACTCATTAACTTTATTAATTTCGACCGATAAATAAGAACTATTCAAAAATGCTAAGGAATTTGAATAATTGACTTGAATTATTATTAAATAGCTCGACATAATTTTCAAATTATACTCGTCACCGTCGTTCACCTTAGTTAACCATGGTTAATATTTGTTGTTCAAAAACGCGGAGGTTAACCACAATATAACTAAGAGCATAACTTTTTGCCGTTCATAAACTATCGTATCATAATTTTAACCATACTCCTTGACTCTTGATTATGGTCAGTATTGTGAACAATCAATTAATCAGGTAAAGAAGAAGAAACAGCTCTGTCAACTCTCTCACAGCCGGTTTATTTCTATTTTTGTATAACTTTTCGGTTTTAAGGATTTTGTTTACGATAAACAACGGACGATAAGAATTTTTTAAAGGGAAAAAAAACTGGTATAAATATATGGGTAAAATTCTGAGGAAATATAGATCAAAGTTATGAAAATGATCTACTGAGACATATATGATACTTATAGCCACTGCTAATATTCACTAAAAATATAAAATCCATTTGAAATAAAAATTGGTAAACATATTTTATATATGTAAGTACATATAGGTACATATGAATTTACTAATTTTTATTTTTCCAATGTTCAGTTAAAAAAATATAAGATTCCAGATTTTTGGAATTTAGAAAAAAACACATTGGCGTGTATTTCAAATCTGATATAAAAAAGGGAGTTTTTCTTGTTAACCTATATAAGCGATCATAGCTTAGCCAAATTCTTTTTTTTATAATTTACCATCATCCAAGCAAGTGCGAAGAGCTGCCAGGAAATATCGACTTCCTATAACACAGGATATTTCAGCAAAAGCACCAACAGGAAATTCTCTGAGATCGTGACTTAGATATCCTTTTTCATTCGCATAAAACACTTTCATCCCATGCTGCATTTCCAACGCCCTGCATTTTATTTTACCTAAAAAATAGTTCTACGTAGAGCCTTTTCCATTTATTTGTAAAATATCGTACTTACTAATGCATTTAGGTGGTTGACCTTTCCAATTTCCATCTTCGTTGCAAATTCGTTTCTGATCTCCGGTCAAAAGGAAGCCATTGTTGCACTGGTACACCACTTCTCCTCTGTATGTTGTATAGGTGTATCGGTAGTAACCGTTTTCGATTGAAGATGGTTCGCCACAATCTACGACTAAAAATAAAATAATTTAATAGAAATATTGATGACTATTAAATATTGTATCTACTTTCGCAAAATGGAGTCTCTATTGACCATTGAGAGGTTCTTAAGCAATGCCTCATAGGATTGCCACGCAACACAAATCCAGGATTACACCGATAAAAAGCCTTATTCCCACTAATCTGCACTATTCCATTTGAGACAAACAGATTCGATGGACAAGGCCTGCAGAACTCGGAAGATGAAATTGTAATCGTTCCATGAATTTGGGGTTTAAAGTCTGTCCAGGAGTATAGAGAACCTTGATATGGTTCGCAGGTGGTGTAATATTCCTGTACCATGCTACCGCTTATGTAGTTGTCCCAAATATCGAAATAAGATAAGTTTCCAATAAATGCTTCTGATTCACTAAAATGCCCTCCCATTTGATCCTGCTCCTGGCCAATAATAAATATCCCATTAGGTGGGATCTCTCGTCCTGCGCTTACATTAAACCCTGTCCGTTGCAACTGACCGTCCAAGTAAACCTCGTAGAAGCCTTGCTCACTGGTCCAAGCAACGCAGATGAAATGCCAGTTGCCATCGTTTACTACTGTGTCTGTTACCGTGTGATTTCCATTAACATAAAGTACAAAACTAAACGATAAAATGTTTATGATTATTTTAATAAAGTTACGTATCCTTACCCGCTACAATCAGTAAATGTGAATGTGTTGTCGTTATCTTCAGTTGCATAAGAAATTAGGGCGCCATAATTAAAGTCATCATTTGTTTGAATCCAAGCGCAGAACGAGATCTAAATATAATTAATTTATTTATTTACTTTATTAAAAAATTCATGCGAATAGTTTGCGAAAATTTGTCCACTTAACAATTTATTGTATAAAATAGCAAACATATGTATGTACATTAAGAAAAATAAGTTTAAATCAACAATTATTTAAATATAAAAAAGGTGTAAGAAGGAAGAGAAAAACTGTTAATATTTACATTGTTTTAATCCTTTACAATTCCACTTTGTGGGTTGTATTTCTAAAATTATATGTGGTTTATTTGGTTTTTGAAGTATAAGTTAGAATGTTTTGTTTTAATGTCAATATAATATGTATATTAATTCGTACGATAAAAGGATGTTAAATTTACAAATTAGGTTTCGTACAATTTTAAGATGAATATCTTTCTTGTTTGAGTAAAAATTGTTAACGTAATTCCAATAGTTTGTAGCTTCAACCATGATCGATTTTCGTTACAACCAGAATGGTTTGGTTATTTTTGAATAAGAATATAATACTTGGAAAAGTAGACCAGCGCGAAATCAGTAAACCGATTAAATTTTCGTATATTGCATACATAAGTATATAAATTTATAAAATTTCAATCTTGAAAATTTGGTTCAAATCTTGAAGATTTGCATTAGTAGAACTAAAAAATCTAAAATCATACCTAAAAGCTGATTTTCAATTTTATTTAATGCCAGAATTAGCACGATCTATTATAACTAGATTCTAACTAGATTAACACTGACCTTATTCAAGGATACGAAGTAAACTCTATTATTCGATAATTATAATGACAAAGCACTATGGCAATTCTATTATAACTTCAGTTATTTGTTTATATAATATTTGTTACATTAACGATGTTTTCCATTAATGTTGCGAAATAAACTTTGTAAATGGAACCGAGCTTAGGTTAAAAATGCCTTTCTTTATAAAAAAAATGTAGTCTTTCCCGATTAGATAAAATATTTCGATTACTTATGAGCTGTCGAAGTTATTTTTCCCATTAGGTCATTAGGTTGTTATGAACCAACACTAAAAACCACCTAAGTATGTATTCTTAGTTTTAAGTTGTTTTAGTGTTAAAAAGTTAAAAAAGGGAAAAAGGTTAAAAAGTAAAGGAGGAGATATAAGAAAAAATAATAAAGATAATCTCTGATGATAAAGGGAGAGCGAGAAAACAGATGTTAAATGTTATGCTATATTTCGCTTTTTGTGTGTGTGGAAATAAAATCATTTAAGACTATTTCCCTGTAAAAATTAGGTTTAACCAGCACCTACAGATACCTATTAGTTCTATTATTTTGTATTTTACTATTTTTTAAGAGTACCAATAACGTGTATTTCAGATTGGATTAGCATATTATAGCTCCTTTATTAAACAGAATTAAATTAGAGTCTAATGTTTTGATATAAAGCGAGAATACATCTAACTCTCATATGTAGGTACATACATTGAATTTTACTTCTTCTGAAGGTATGTAAATTGTTTAATGGTAAACAAATAATAAAAAAAACCCAAAATATTTCTTTTTCAAGTCTTCTTGTAACTGCAACCAAACATCAGGTCACTGAGAATTACCAGAATAATGCTAATAGAAAATCTACAAATTTTTCTAATAGGCTCTGCCAGTACTGAGCATCACATATTATAATACATATAATACATATAATATCACGTAAAAAGCCTTAAACCTTTTAATTTAACCTAGAAACATACCTCTTTAAGATTCTTCGTCGGTCCTTTAAGTTCGACATAATTGCTAGTACTGGCATCAGGAAAATTCATTACAAAATCCGGAGTTGTAAGGACCTCGCAATGTTTTCCATAGAAGTAAGGTGGACACTTGCAGGTATACTTGCCATATGCGTCTTCTTCAAAGTCGCTTTCGTAGAACGAAGAACTATTGGCAGGATTTCGAAGGGCTAATGGAACACACAGTCCATTATTTTTGCAAGGTTGGGCATCACAAGGATTGTCTACTTGGTCACAAGTATGTCCTTTTAATCCCCTCGGACAGAGGCATGTGTAACTATCTCTAGTGGCGGGATAATGATCTAAATCAATGCAGAACGCTCGTTTATGGCATGGTAAATAGTCACAGGGTCTCAAATGGCACCTCTTCCCGATCATTCCTGGCGGACATAGGCACTCATAGCCGTCCCTTCTGTTGATGCAAGTTCCCGCATCGCACGGTGAGGAGCTGCAGAAGTCGACTGAATGTTCGCATAAATCCCCTGTGAATCCAAAAGGACACTCGCAAATAGCCCTTTCCTCGGTTTCAATGCAGGTCCCTCCGTTTCCGCAAAAAGTTCGTTCGCAGGACTCCTTCAGCTGTTCGCAGAAACGTCCTGTGAATTGAGGGGGGCAATCGCACGCCACTGCCGTAAGGTTTGCATAGTGGCAAACGCCGTTGTTGTAGCACGGCGCCGAAATGCATAAATCAGCCCTCATTTCGCAGTGGGCTCCCATGTAACCCTCGGCGCAAATGCACCTATACAAGGGGCTACCCGCTTGGTGGGGGGCGCACCGCCCGAACGGGCCGCAGAGCATCGTCCCGCTTTGGCAGGGATGAGACTCCTGCAGGATGCACTCGGTGGAGCCGCGCGGCGCGGTGAATCCTTCGGGACAAGGCAGGCAGCTGGGGGCGTCGAAGTGGGGCTGATAGAACCCTGGCTGGCACTTTCTGCAGAAGGGCATCAGGCTGCGAGGATGGACCACTCCCGTCCTCACTCGCCTTCGCTGCGGCCTCGTCTTAGACATGGTACCAGGGGGACAGAGATCTGAAAAGTAACTTCCCTAGAAACATCGACAATACCTAAAAAATATATGTAGCGAACGTTTGCACTCATTTGAATCAGTGCTTCCTGTTTTTCGCGTTAAATGCCGCAAAGGGCAGGCTGTGCAGTGGATCTGGCCGATTTCGCTGTTGTACGTTCCAATTGGGCACAAATGGCACCTGTTGTAGGCCTCATCTTGGTAGGTTCCTCTTGGACATTGAACTAGAAATTTCAATTAAGGATTTAAGGAAGTTTTAACAAATTTTATTTGTATCTTCATATTCCTAAACATCTCAATTATAGGAACCTACACTTATGGAGAAAAAAATTAGTAACTACACTGAAAGAAAAAGATTAGAAAAACTAAATACTTTTTTAGCCTACTAATTAAAGTAGTTGAAACAACTAAAACAGTGAGAAAAACAATTACAAAATTAGTTAGTTTCTCAACTATTTTAGCTGATTTCACTACTTTAAATTTTTAAAATCAATAAAAGATTAGTTAGTATTGCTAATTTTTTTTTCAGTGTACAGTGTTGTGGAAAACAATAGCAACCATTCCGATACAATAATTTTTATAAAAAAATAAAAACCAACTTCAAATTTTGCCTATATGTATATACATTGAAACCTTGGCTGGCACCAACTCCAAAAATAACTGATTAGATGTTGTAAATATTTAAGTATCAATAATTTTGTATATTGTATTAACGCTCTTTTCTTTAAAGTGATAAAAATATTTTTTTTAACTTTTTAGTTTAAGTTTATGCATAGGTATAGGTAAAGTTTTGAAGTTGTTTATTATTTTTGTTGTAAAAATTATTTTAATTTTAACTCTTTAGTTTAAATTTGTACATATAGGCAAAGTTTTTTAAATCGGTTTTTATTTGTTTGTAAAAATTATTTTTTTATATTATTATTTGCTCCTTGGCTGAAGTCACGAATACAGCGGAAAATAGAGGTAGAATATTTTCTTCAAATTTGAATAGGATCTTCCTATAATCTATTCAATAAAAAAAGAATTTTTAATATCGGTTCACAATCGACGAAGAAATCGCGTAACATACATATACAAAAAACCGGCCTAGTGCGAGTCGGACTCGCGCACCGAGAGTTCCGTACAAAATAATTTTTTTTTTTTGTGATGTATAACTAAAAATTTACGGTTTTCGGATTTTTCCATTTACTTATGCTATAAGACATTGCTTCTTGCCAAATTTCATGATTCTAGGTGTATGGGAAGTACCCTATAGGTTTTGATTCCCTTGCGAGTGTCAAAATATGCTGCATGAACGCGCGTATCCGCTAGGTTTATATCGGCTTGAGCTAAACTTAGTTTACTTGAGTCAAATTTAGCCCAACTTAAGCAAAACTTAGGCCAAATTAGAGTAAAGTTTGCAATCTCTATGTATAACAAAATTAAAATTTCTAGAATTGAAATTGAAATTACGTGCGAAAAATATCTACAATAAACAAAAGTTAATTTTAGTAGTTAATGTTCTACACATTTTAAAAAAAATTAAGAGGAAGAAAAACCACGTCTTTTTTCGAAAAACGTTCAACAAAAATATGAATGCAGTAATACGTGTAAGTTAATCCCTATTTTGCAGTAAAGAAATGTCAATTAGGCGGCTATATTGCTTATAAATAAAACTCTTGGATAATCAAGCTTTTTTCGAAAGGCGAAACAACATATTGTAAAAATAATAAATGAACTCTTACCACATAAATATTTCCTAGATATGCTGCCATCAGGACACTTAACTTGCTCATCAACTTTAAGTTTGCGCACATCAATTTTCATTTCGTTTAAAATCATCTTCAATTGTTCGTTCTCGTTCAAAGTCTGCAGCTCGTGCTTCACTCGTCTTACATTATCTGAAAGCAATTGATTTTTCCTCCAGATGCCTAAGCGTTTCCCAATCTTCGTATAGAGTTTTATTCGAACGTTTGAACGAATCCGAGATCGTGCCTCTTTTGGCTGACCTTCTTGAATTTCCCTTTTTACAATATTGTAAAAATGTTTCCTGGTATCATTGAAACTCTCATGAACACATTCAGGGATTTTAGAGAGGACTTCACATGACTCTAAATCATTGCATAGGTGAGATCTCATGTGGTCAGCGAATGCATTTTGAAGCTGTAAATTTTATTTATTGATTGTTTACTAAATAAATACACCTAAAAATTAATAGTGTACTTTATCTTGAGAGTCAACATTGCTGCAGAAAGCTTCTTCAGAGTCCAAAGAAAGTGTTAAAAGTTGTTCGATACTATTGGGAAGTTCAACCACTTAAAAGAAAACATGTTAGTAATAGAGTTGATTTGAAGCGTTACTATCACTCACGAGTGCAATCAGGGATGACCTCATACTTCCAAAAAGGAGATTTATTTAAACATGATAGTTTTAAACTGTCCATGTAAGTTTCCTCCTCCTCATCGAAAATCGCATATCCTGCATTACAGGTAACCTCGCACCAGGTATGTGTGAAATTTCTTGCACAGAACGTCTGACCATTGTGCGGTGAAGATAAAGGATTACAAATAAGTTCTAAAACATAAAAATTAGGTTTTGAATGTCGCAGTGTTACTATGTAATTATGTAAATACCTTTAACTGTTATATTCAAAAGACATGAGTTAGTATTATTAAAGAGATCCAGAGCCGTGTAATTGGCTTGATATTTTCCAGGTATTAAATAGCCTGGCTTTAAGGTTTTTGTAATAGATAGATTTAAGTTAGAGTTGTCGTGGAAAATCGGCTCTTCCCACTCAACCATTCGCTCTAGATGTGAAGCATTGGGATGAAGTGATACCAGGAACTCTTCAGGGTCCACGCAGTTCTCCACAGTGGGAGGGACTGTGTCAATAATACTTACAAGAAAGTTACATTCTGCGGTGTTACTAAAAACATCGCTTGCCTTATAGGTAAAAGTATGATGTCCAATAGGAAGTTTTATGCCTTCAGTTTTATTAAATGCAGGAGTTAACCAAACATTTATTTTCTTTCCCGAAGTATCTAAAACACAATCCATATAAAATAATATATATAATAAAATAAATTAATACTAAACGTTAACACAAACCTGATACGTTTAGAGGAGCCGGTATTTCTTTCAGCAAGACAAATTCCTCAAGAGCGTTAGCAGTTACGTTCAGATTTTTCGGACATGTGATCGTTGGAGGTGTTATATCTGAAATGGGATAAGATCTAAAAATCGCTTCCTGCAACGCATGTAATAGCTTATCGTACCAACACATTTTTGCTGCTTATTTTTATTAGACCAAACACCAATTTTTTTTCCACCACAAGTTTTTGTAGTAGGGCCTTTAAGAGTAAATCCTTCTGGACAAATTAACGTACAATTCGTTCCAAATCCATTTTTTATCCGAGTGCAATCACCAAATTCGTACTCACCGTACCTTGGTTCAGGCAATGGTGGACAAACGACCTCTAAAACGATTTTATTTAAAATTATTTTAAAACTTATTATTCAAATTACGTTTGCAGGTTGTATGCAGTCCATCCCACTTTGAAAGTGGTAAGCAGTTTCGCACACGTGAACCAACCAAATAATACCCAGGACCACATTTATAAGTGCATTCAGTATCAATGGGCATGGGCTCTGTAACTCTCTTCGTGTCATCGTCGTAAGTTTCCATAAATGTTACATTCCTAGGCGAATAATCGAAGTATAGGTTTAAGTCCCGGTTCCTGCAGACAATTGACCCGTAGTAGGGAACACTCAGGTTTGGACAGGTCTTAACTAGGAAATCGATCATAAAAGTGAATTATTAACGATAAACTACCTGCGAATCTTACGGACACAGTGCGTCTCTGTCCCCGACCATGATCCGTTTTCCAGACAAAGTCTCAAGCTTGTTCCTGAGGTAGTAATAAAAAATTTCAGAATCATTCAATTATAATGGAAATTTCAAATATTTACCTATTAATTGAAAACCAAATTGGCAACGAGCTCCACATGCAGCATTTAAAACATTCAGGCACGTTCCCTGCTGTTTTACGAAGTATCCATTTTCTGGAGGAGATAGTTTGGGACATGTTATACCTGAAATTTTAATATTTCAGGTATACGCTGACCTTCTAAATAACCTTGTACCTTCACAACGATTGATATCGGCCTTTCGAAAGCCTGTTTTGCATACGCACTGTTCTATATCCAAAGCAGGTTGGTCCAGAGTGATGTGGTTTATATCAGGACAAGGTCGACACATGTTGGAGTTATGCCAGTAGGTGCCGTTGGGACAAGCTGGAAGCAAAAATGCTTTGAGTAATATTCGCATTTGAAAATAAATTTTAGCTACTAACGAAAACATTGTCCATTTAATCCACTTCCGTAATATCCTGCATGGCAAACGCATGAATAATGGCCAGAAGATGTACCGCACGTACAATCAGCGTTCTCATCACAGCAAGATTGACTTAAAATGTTTTATGATTTAAGAGTCAAATAAATTTGTATTTAAAAAGTCCAAATTTGCAATTTCCGACCAAGCTGAATTTTTAACTTTCTAATAAATTCCTGTAATTTACCCTTTATTTAAAGTGGGGGTTTAGCTTAGGAATAAAAGCAAACAAATGTATGTATATATGTACATACGTTTATTTTATAGAGTGAATTATACTTGAAAACCAGAAGATAATTTCTTCTCATTCCTTCTCAAAAACAACCTACAATTCAAATTAAAGCTATCGTTCAGGATTTCATCAGTACCGGATAAAAACATCTCTGCAAAAATTCAGTTTGGTTGAAATTTTTTAGAAGCAAACTCTAATTTTACTACCTATTTAAAGCAATAACAAATAAAGAGATAGAGCTACCCACCTTTCTTCTTCTGCACTATTTCTTTCTAGACCATCGCATAGACCACTACATCGAGTGTCATTCTTTATTTTAATACGCTCACCAACTTTGTAGTCTATCAAAGGAATTGATATTAAATAATTTTAATACTTTTAGTTCAATATAAAAAAAGGGATCATAAGAACTTCATACATAGTATATACTATTAGAACTTATGTATGTACATAAAGTAATACAAAGCTGAAAACCACGATACATAAATTTATTTTTTATTTTTTCAAATAAGTGAGGTATAATATTGCCGATAATCCTATTAGTTATTTAAATTTAAGTGAGTTTATTTCAATATAACGGTCTTTTTTCTGGAATTTACGTTTTTTTTAAAAGAATTATTACGTATTTAAGATAAGATGTAATTTACCTATTCATTTAAGAATTTTTTAATAATATAATAAAATAAAAATAAACAAAAAATAAAAAAAGAAGCTAACTTACCCATTCGTAATGCTCGCCGAGCAAGTCCTTCGAATTCAAAAAAACTGTCTAAGAAAAAGCTATATCTTTCTTTCGGAGAGCTTGATATGTTCAACAATTCTGCAGCATTACCGGATTGTATTCCTAGGGAAAATAAGATAAAATTTAAAAATATAGTTCGATTGCAAAACTGACCTATGGTAAATATGGTTACGTTTTCTTCTTTAAGTTTATTCGCTATGGAAATGGGATTTATTCCATTAGAGAACCCATCTGTTACTAAAAATACAAATTTTTTTCCATTTCTATTTGATCCTGCAAATATTTCCTGAAAAAGAAAATTGTTTGCTGTTTTCACATTCTTAACTAACAATAACACATGATATAATATACCCTCGCTTCCTTAAGAGCTCCGTAGGTGAAGGTGCCTCCACCAACAAACCTTAACTGAGGTATGTCGTCGTTAAGTAGTTTGCACTTATCGTTTTCTTCAGAAGGTTCTGAAATCTGATCCAAATGTCTGATCTGCAAAATCAAAGCTTTAGCAACACAATAGCTTTAGGACTTTTTAAACACTTCTTACCACTTTAGCCTGCGAACTGAAGGTAACCAGTGCAACTCGAGTGTAGTTGTAGCTCACGTTGAAGTCACTGAGCAGTTTCTTAATGAACCGAATTTCACTTTGAAAATTTAATTTACCGACACTGTTGCTCGAGTCGATCAAGAAAACAACGTCGATTCTTTTACTTTTGCTTTTAATGCCTACAAGGCTGTCACGGAACCTCTTGCTGATATCATCCACTTTTGACTTAAATACGGAATTCTCGGCGCTTATCGGATTCCCACTGAAAACTGGAGTTAGAAGCGTCTGGCTCTTGTTCACAAAACCGAAGTAGTTTAAACCCTGACCAAAAATCGTTGGAAAATAACACAATAATAATAATCCTATTTCAAGGACGAAGGAGACGGTATAAAACCGCATTTTTCACAATTTGTAAATTAATCCAGGATGGGACAATAAATCTGGACTTCTACCCCCAGTCACTATCACTTGCGAACTTAAAAGGTTTTTGGGCTTAGCAATGCCTTCACTAACCACGATTAGCTCCCCAATTCTGGAGAAGCTTGATAACCCTTAGGTGACCTATAAAGCCTACCCGGGAATCTATATAATAGAACTGAACTGGAAAACATTCACGGTACGACTAAAACCAGCATTCGGTTTAAAAGCTATGCGCCTATCAATTGCCGGTGATAAGGCTAGCGATGATAGCGTAGAAAAATTCTCCGAGATATTTACTATAGCTGCTGACCAGGAGGTTCCCGGCGAGGGTGTGAGAATTTCCTCGTTTATGTTATCAACGTCTATAAGATGAGTCAAAGCCCCCCTATCAAAGTGCGGTTCCACTAAGTCTGCTCCAAGTTTGAACAGTGGACAGATGTGAGTATTCCGACCATTGATATCACGTAATGTTAATCGTTATCCTCTGGTTTTGGTTTTTAAGTGTTTATGAAGCTATAAAGACAGATAGGAGAGTGTTGCGCTAGAATTCTTGAAAGAAAGCTTTGATTTTATTTATAGGATGACTTCCATAGTAGGAACTGATAGCTCCAAAGTATTACAATGACCTTGACCTTTTTATAACTTAACAGAATCACTGTTTTCTCTGTTATCTGACCCTTGACTTTATTGTGCAATCCAATCCAGTGTAATGCGGATTGATTATGAGAAGTGTCTATTTAATTATATTGGAAGAACGACACCGGCAAGCGGTTATTATCAGATTTCGGATACTTTTGTTTACAATTGTACAGAAAATAATATGGCTCTACAATTTCGTCCTATATGAGTATATAGGTACAATAAAGGCAATTCGGTCTTATAAAGTTTTTTTAGGTTGATAAAGCAAATAATTGTAATATTTTAAAAATTAAACCAAACACAACATATCTACTAATCAAGTTAATCTCCTATTTGCATACGAATTTCTCACAAAAATACCCAGAAAATCCAAGAGTGCTAATTTTCAGGAAAGCCTCACATAATTGAGCATCTTATCTCAAAAAATTCTGAATATCTTAAAGTATGAAATACCCATAAAACCCCAAATATTTTTTATTAGATATTGTTATATGTGTGTACAAAGCAATTGATTCTATGAATTATTTTAATCAATGTTTTTGCTCCTTAATTAAATTCTCTTCTAAGATTAATATATTTATGATTAAAACTCTTTGTCTCCTTTATGGGTTGAATTTCACCAATCACTATATAAAATATACATACGTGTTTGATTTTATTTTTTCATTAGAACATTTATACATACATATAAATATTATACAATTCTTTTGGTTAATATGCTCGTTTTATAATCGCTTCCCGTACAAATTCTTACACCGCAGCTTACATGGGCAATTTAAGTTCGAATAATCCTTTTTCACTGATTTCCTATGTCGTGAAATGTACATAAATACTATTTAAATTCTATAGTTTTAAGCAAAACACTGGTTTGAGCTGTCTGAATATTTATAGTACTCTTATCGGGCTGCACTATAAATACGAAAAGGATTTATCTTTGTTTTTAAAATATATTGTTTTTGTAAATGCGCCAATTATTCTGTCTTTAAAAATAATGATTATACCTTTTATTTGTTTATGAAACCATGGAATAATAAATCAATATATTTTTATTGTACCTATTTCAACATTGCATAATTTATCTATTTAACGCAGTCTACAGAATACAATTCTTAAAGACTATTGAATTGAATATCTAAACTATCAAATTCATGTAAAATTGCACAAAGTTACGAGTTATTTAATTTACTTTATAGAAAAATACAAAATAAGATTCATACTAGCCATAATAAGTTATTTCTGTCATAAGGAGTTGATAACAAACACTTCGATCCAAGAGACACGCCAGGCACATAAATATTAAATAAAGCTAATAGGTCCGTCAAACAAATTTTATAACAAGGAGTATCTCTAACAACCATTATGGCTGCAATTTTGCTCCGAAATTCGAAAGATTGTAAACCTAAAAGTTTACATCTCCCACCATAATCGAGTAGTTCATAAGGCAAAGCAAGCAAAGTTCCATTCATCCATCATAATTACTAATTAGTAAGATACTTTTGAATGCGGTCAGTTAAGCATATAATTATAAGCATTTCACACAACCGATAGAAACGAATAATACTTTTAAAGTAAAAGTATCCTCAAAATCAGTAGAAATGTTAGCACAGTTAAGTTACCTTACAAGCCATTAACCAGTTTAGAACATCCCAAAAACTAATTGCAAATAATTTTTAAATTCTAAATTTCAGCTCTGGTTTTACCGAAATGAAAAGAGCACAAAAACGTCGCGCTTATGTGTGACCTCGTCAACTTGTATAAAGAGAGCAGAATACAATTTCTGACCCTAACTGACCACATTCAGGATTAAATACAACCTTTTGTATTTCGTTGGCAACTATTTTCAAAAATTGGAATGATATTGCTTTTTATTATTAGAATAAAACTTTCCACTTTATTAAAATATCATAGCTGGTCACCATTTATTGAAAATTTAGGAAATGCTGAAATATCATTACATTTTTATATATTTTGAGTACCAGGTATTAAACCAAAATATACTTACTTTTCTCTGTTTATCTACTTAATTTTAAGTCGGCAGTACTTGTCAGCTTTTACAATTTCCGGCCAGAATCCTAAAAAATACACTGATCAAACCTTTTTCTCGGTTCGACTGTGATTTATCAACACTTTCAGATGCAAATTCGTTACAATTCAAAATTTATGTGTGCCATCTGACGGAATAAACGTGAAATTCACAGAAAACTTCTGATTAAAAAATTCAATCGCAGCTAACTTCAGGTTTGTTTCTAAAAAATGAAGTTTCAAAAGGTAAACGGCTTTTGGTATTTTGGCGGCTACACGAATTGGTGTGTCACCGTTCAGCAAAAGAAAATCCGTCCGTTTATGAAATAAACCCTTGATAAAAATGGATTTGAACGACGCTGTGGTGACCTGTGCTGTGAGTTTGGAGTGGAATAGTGCTGCGGGATCAACTGGACGAAAATTAGCCCTTCGAACAGCAACACTGCGCCTGTTGCGGAACGAGGCGCGCGAAATATTTGTAGAAATTTCTAATGAAAAAAGCAAACCGGTTAAGCTGAAGCTGAAGAATGTGGAGGTGCATAAGAAGTTTATGAGTGAGGGCAAGGCGAGCATTAACTTTACCGCCGAAAAATGCATTCTTTTCATATCAAACGCCCCGCCGGGACCGCTGATGGTGTTCCTCCGAACGTTAATTGTAAAGATGTCGGGAACCGAGAATCAAGATGAGGCGATGATTCAAAAGAACCTGAGGGCACACATGCTGTCAGGGAAGCCGAGCAAATTCGCCGAAGTAAGTCCTGTAACAAACGCCGAGATAATCCTGACGCGGAAGGCTCTCGGGATTAAGGGCTCCACCACAACACCATCACCCCCGCATGCTAAGAAAAGGAAGCTGGAGGAGATTCGAATGAACGGGGGTCCCGAGAAGCCTCCGTCAGCCAAGCGATTGTACCAGCCCAGCGGATTCGCTGAGGAGAACCAGAAACTGTCCGAGGAGCAGAACGGGGTGCTCCAGGCGTGCCTCAGCGGGAAGAGCATCTTCTTCACAGGCTCTGCAGGCACAGGGAAGAGTTTCCTGCTGCGAAAAATTCTGTCGGTTCTACCGCCCGATGGGACCGTAGCCACAGCCTCAACCGGAGTCGCGGCCTGCCTGATCGGTAAGAATAAAGTAAGGACCCAAAATTCGCGAAGCCTAAATTTAAAACTTTATTTCTACAGGAGGTGTGACGATTCACTCTTTCGCTGGAATTGGCGGTGGGGACGCGGGGCTGAGTCGGTGCCTGGATATGGCCTCTCGGCCGGTCAATGCACAAAACTGGCGCAGGTGCAAACGCCTCATCATAGATGAAATTTCCATGCTGGACGGAGAGTATTTTGATGTAAGTACATAGCTCAGTGGGCACGTCTATTATATCAGAGGTTTTTCAATTTGAGAATGATCTGTTTTTAAAACAAAAATAATATGGAAATGCATTTAAACTACTTTCTACTACATATTATCTGCCTTTTGTGTAAGGAAAATTCTCAGTCAAAAGGAAAAGGAAAATCTAATTCAAATGGCATTTTGAAAACTTTTTCGAAGAACCTGGGAAATTAATAGAATCCCCAGATCAGCACCTGAGATTTTGCTCAGAATTTAAGACTGGGTGTTGAATTTTAGTGTGCTTACGTTGTTCTGGGGATTCTCTGCTTATGGTGTTTGAATTTATGTTTGTTTTTATAATGTCATTTAAATTAAGAGTTTTTTTACAAGATTAATCTAGGGCAATAGCAAAAAGAACAGATCTATATGTTGAAGAATTTTTTAATGTTAAAGACGAATGATACTGTTAAAAAAAATGTTTCTCTGAATCAGAGCAGAAGAAGAATTTGTTTTGGGATAATTACATAGAATTAAACAGCATTTTTTCTATATTAATGGCTTAAAAAAATAATTCATTAAACACATGTACAATCATACAAATTTGTTGTAAACCAGGAGCACTTTTAGTTCATTAACTTTTTTTAAATTTTTTTTATATACCCTTTACATACATATAAACCGTGCTTGTAGTGAAGGATAAACAGGCTGCAAGAATTAGACAAAACTTAGAAAACTCTATGGCTATGAGTAACACAAATTGTCAGCTGTACTGCAAAGAAAGAAAGGCGTTTGCTGAAACTCGATTGGCCCCCAATCAACAAATCGAACAGCCAACAACAACAACGAATTAAAAACTTCTAAGAATTTTGATTTTTTTGAGCTATGTATATCCTAGCTCCGAGATTGAAGATTTGCGTTTAAGGAAAATTTTATTTTGATTTATTGAGGTTTTAATTCATATTATGCCTTATACAAAAAGACGATGGCAAATTGTCTACATCAAATACAAGCTCTAAATAAATAATTTCTAAATTCCCTGAGCACCACCACTAGTCCGAAATCTGTATAACTGTTCCTGTCATTTCGTTCCCGTAGAGTAGACTAATGAAATATGTACCTACTGCTATATACATAACTTGATCGTATATTTTTTCAAAAACTCAAATTGAATTCGGCCATTAGTTTTTACGTGATATGTTTATTGTTTATAAAAAAAAGTTTTGGTAAAACAAATAATATCCTTCAATTAAGTACTAGTTTTTAATGCCTAGAATATGTTGTATAAATTTCATTTAGATCCATCAAGTGATTTTGAAAGTATAGCGGTTACAGTATTGAAAGGTGTAGTTTTGAGAAAAGACATCTAAAGTTTCACTATATTCTGTCAATAGTAGTTTAGTTTTAAAGTTTAAAAAAATAATTGTTCCTATTTTAAACATTTTTATTCTAATTTCTTATTTATATTTTCTTGCAGAAAATTGAGGCAATAGCTCGCCACGTTCGAAAGACTGAGAAACCTTTTGGAGGTATTCAACTTATTATTTGTGGAGACTTTTTTCAACTTCCACCTGTGGTTAAACGAGAGGGCTACAGTTCGACTCCGAATGAGAAGCGTTTCTGTTTCCAATCGCAGGCATGGGAAAAATGCATTCAGGTCGTATTCGAGCTTAAAGAGGTTCATAGGCAAACGGATCCAGAATTTGTAAAGATTTTGAACCACATAAGAATTGGTCATGTCACAGAAGAGATGTCCAATCGGTTAATGGCCACCTCTAGGCAGAAGATAGAGTCCAATGGAATTCTGGCAACACAGCTGTGCTCCCAGAACAACGACGCCCATGCGATAAATCAAACAAAGCTGGATAATCTCACAGGGGAACATCGCGAATTCAAGGCTGAAGATAGCGACCCTTCGTTCACCAAACAACTGGATGCTCAAGTCCAAGCTCCGGCGAATCTCATCCTGAAGGTGGGTGCACAAGTGATGCTGCTTAAGAACATCAACGTCGCCGCGGGGTTGGTAAATGGAGCCAGGGGGATAGTGTGCAAATTTGATAAAGGTTTGCCTGTTGTGCGATTCAAGAACAGTTTAGAGCACATTTGTAAGCCGGAAAAATGGATTATCAAAACCCCAACAGGAGGACTAATTGTGCGGAAACAAGTACCTCTCAAGCTAGCTTGGGCCTTTTCCATTCATAAATCTCAAGGACTGACCCTGGATTGTGTTGAGATGTCCCTTTCGAAGGTGTTTGAAGCTGGGCAGGCCTACGTCGCGTTAAGCAGGGCAAAAAGCTTAGATAGTATTAGAATCTTAGATTTTGAAAATAAGCAGGTATGGGCAAATCCACAGGTGCTACAGTATTATAAGAATTTTAGACGACAACTTTATGACTTACCAATGATTCCTCTTGGTGCTAAGACGAAAGGACAAAAGGACAAGATCAAGGCATTGGGCAAAATTAAAAAAAGTTTAATGGATAAGCCCCTTGTAAATATTTGTTAATTTCTGTTCGTCTATACGGCTAAATTATATATTTAAAATACGAAAATTTGTGTGTTACTCAATCATACTTAATAGCTTGGTTTAGAATTTTTAATACCTTTTTTTTGAAGGTATTACATATTCCACCTTAACTTATAACCTACCCATTGCTATACAATACAGAGTTAGGAATAGAGGCCAAAATTTTTAATTGTTGGAATCTACATATGTATATAGCTACCAACAGTGTTTTCTGAATTCAACGAATTAAAGGAAATTAGCACTATAAATATTTAGCTTTATGAATTTCTTCCAAAATTTCGGATTATAAAATATTAAATTTGGCGATTAAAATTACTAAATTTCAAATGATTTCAGTGAAAATAAAAAGGCACAACGGGATTCAATCACCCCTTTTCCAATCACTATAAAACACAATTCGTAGAAGTTTTCAGGTCCAGTGATACCGAATCTTCTACACATGGAACTTCAATATATGTAGAAATTGAAAGTAGCTAAACGACAACCAATAGACGACCATTCATAATAATAGTTGTGTTTTTTCTTTCACAATCGGATCCGGATCAGATTAAGTAGGGAAATTTTTCATTGAATTGAATTCTATAAGTCGTCTCCTATAAAAAAAAATTTAAAATTTGCGAAAAGCACATCTAATTGCCATGATTTTTATTCATCTAAACTAAAAAATTTTGAACCGAAAGTAGCCAGGGAATTTTCATAGAGAAAGAAAAGAAAAATAGTGAATCATTTTAAGATTACAAAACAATTTAGTTAATGACCATCAATTGTCTGACAAGAGAAATAAAAGAAATATAGGTATTGTCTACGGTCAGCAAAGGAAAAAACAATAACAACAAGAACTAATTTTTCTCCCAAATATTCATGATACATATGGTGTTCAGAAAAACTGCCCACCCTGTAAGATGTAATCAGACTGTTTCTTTCTAAAATGTATTCAAGGACAAAAATTTAGAATTTATATTTAGTACAATGCAATGGGAAATAGAAAAATATCGTTAATTGATAAACTGAAAATAATTATTTAACTAAATTAGGCTTTTAAAAAAAAGTATCCAGAAAATAATTGGAAATATTTATTTCACATTGGTTCTGTGCAAATATTTTATATGTTTTTTATTTTAATCATTCAAATTGATGCATATTTCATTTTAAGACATAATCATTACCTTAATCTTAGTTATATATTCGCTCTGAGTATATTCAATTTTTATTCTCATTCATATACAAAATGACTTTTAAAAATCTAAAACTGCTGATAATAATTTGTAGTATAATCCACGTCGATCCGGTAGCCTTCCAAATGTTCTACAGGTCTTTTTTTCATGCAACCTTGGTTAAAATAAAGCAAGTTCAATAAAATCAATTATAATCCGGTAATCCATTTATTTACATTCGTTGTGCAAATGAAATCACATCAGGTGATGCAATCATTAATTCTCTGAAGAGACCTCTTCAAAATTATCAGTCTGGAGTAAATCCTGCCCTCCCTCTGTGTACTATTTTTGCTTATTTCTGCTAACATCTAGACTAAGTCTGTTTTGATTTTAAATCTGATAACCAGCTGTTGATAAACTTTTAAAACACTATTTATACGGCTGAATGAAATTCTTGGCTGCAAGTGCAATTTTAATCGTTAAAAACTGAGTACACCTGCGACTTTGAAGCTGCTATGGCAAAGTTGATTTTCACTGCATTTTGTGCCCTCGTCCTGGTTGCGGCAACGCAAGCGTCCCAATACGATGGTTACAAAGTATTTCACATCACATTCGATACGGACCTCCAGTTTGACATGATGTATGAGCTGGACCAAAGGACTAACACTGAAAGGGTTAGAATTTCTTTTATGTTCTAATTAAACAAACTAATAAATTTTCATTCATTTTAGGATTTGATGTTCTGGCAATTGTCTCGAGAAGGTATGTTCGCCGACGTTATGGTGGCCCCTCACAGGCTAGTAGATTTCACCGCATTCCTTAAGGTCACTGGGTATTCCTTTAAAATTATAATTGACGACGTTCAGAAGTGAGTAATTTTATGCTCATCATAATTGTAGTAAATTAATGTGGTTCTATTTCCAGGACAATCGATAGCACCGATTAATACCTTACCAGACTACTAAGTTTTAAGTTTTATTTAATTTGTATACTTGTACTTACTTTTTTTTTAACTTCTTATTTAGTTTTACTTTCTGTGACGGAATTGATAAATCATTATTATCTAATTTGTTTATTTTCTTTCAAATGTAAATATAAAGTAAAACATAGTGAGTAAATTAAGAGCATGCATTTTAATTTGACGGAGACTTGAATTGAAAGGACTTCATTTTTTAATACCTACAGCTATCCTTCTTCTTCTTATTTAATCTCTTACAAATACAGGACGTTTATTTCGGAAAGAGTTTTATATTATATAAACAATTTATGAAAAATAATAATTTTATTAGCCGTTTTTACGAAAATGTATGGAAGAATCGCTTTAGCGGTAACATATCATAATTTAATAATTTTTTGGGTACGGTATGGTATTGCAGGCATTTAAATGTAAGCCTTAAATTAGGTGAATATTATTAAAACCATTTGTGATTTTCATTCAACCATTATGAAGTGCTTTTAAATAAGTAAGTAATCGTTATTAAATTAAGGTACATTTCGTAATTATAACGACGCCTAAAAAATGATGATTTTTAGAAAATGATTGTGTTTAGTGAAATACAATATACAACGAAAATTATGAAAGTAATAAACAGGAAACAATAACTAGTAATTAATAAACCTATCACTTCAATGGCTTCCATATGGGAGGAAAAAGTGATTTTAGCTTGTTTCATTATTATACATATAACGCCACTTACACAAAAATAATATTAGAACACGGTAATAGAAAAGTCTATTAATGAAGAGTTGCTCTTTTCTTCAAAATCGTTTTAAAGATTCTGGTTTTCATGATTTTGATGAGACTTTGAATTTAATTAAAATCAATATCATTTCACTCTTCCAGAATTGGCCGCTTTAAGGGGTTAGGCCACTGTAGGATTTTAAAAAAAACGATTTTTTTTTATTGCTTTAAATGGTCTCTTAGCACCTCAACTATGATATCCCAAAAGATTATGGCCCGGAAATATCTCTAAGTTCTTGTTTTTTAAAGTATAGCACAAGGCCGCCTATATAACCGCCCTATAACTTGAAACTTTAAGCCTGTTTATCTCAAAACTGCATTTTGTAAGTTGGCCGGAAACATAACTCAGGCAATTTTCAACCGATTTACTTGAAATTTTGAATATATCTCGAAAAATGTATTGTCCACAAAAGTACGTAGGATTTTTTTTTATATTGCATAGTTCATTTGTTATTAACAATTATGTGATGATTTTTTAGGCAAATTTTGCATTTTTCACTTTGAAAGTGCGCCATTTTGTCAAAACTTAATATATTGAAAAAATCCTACGTACTTCTCTAGCTGTTATAGTTTATAATCAGAAAAACAATATATGCTTATTATAATTCAAAAATTACAGCCGCAGTTTGTCCGGCCGTGAACCCTTACAATCGTTTTGTCGTCATCGGAAAAACGTTGCGCAGCCGCCATTTTGAAATTAATCGCTTCAAAAAAATTTTTATGTACAGTCACTAATATATATAATAAATACCATCTTTTGGAATCTCAATTTATTTTGTAGTATTTCTGGAAAAAAAGTCCAAAAAAAGGGCTATTTTTTCGACTTCTAGAGTGGCCTAACCCCTTAAGTCCTAAATGGGCGAATCTCCCTAGAGATTCTCAATTGAATTCAGGTCTGGAGAGCATGCTGGTCACTCCAAAACCACAATCGAACTTAGAAGGAATCTGGTTCTGGTTTCGCGACTAACATGGATGCGAGCATTATCCTGCTGAAGAATTCACTATACTGCAAATTTTGCCGAATAAATTGGGACTAAACTCATTTGAATTACATCCGTGTAGTTCTTGCTCTTCATTCTTAATAAATTGAAGTTTAAACAGCCGAGCACAGAAAATGCGCCCAAATCGTCACGCTTCCGCCATCAAAGTTTCTTTGGGGGAAAAAAGTAAGCCCCAGTCTATCTAAATTCCACTTTTTCGAGGAAATAACTTCATTATTGCATGTTGATTATTTTCACTGCGGCTCAACACACTCCATACTGTAGAACGTGAAACAAATATCCCAAGGCTAATTGTTTTACCTCTAGCAAGAGTTTTAGCTAGAGTTACTTGCTGCATGTAAACGTGTTTTTTAATTTTCCTTTTGCTTTCAAGTCGCTTTAATTGCCCATCATCGGAATTTTTCAAAAAAATGTTAGACAACTATGGCTTTGTCCAATTTTTCACGCAATTTCACGAAAATCAATATTTTATTCTTTAAAAGCATGAATTTTGCTTTTTCTTAATTTGTAAGGCTTGGTACCATGAGGTATGATTACTCTTGTTAATTAAAGTAACCTTACCATACACCATCAATAACAATTATACAGCGAGATTATCCCCAAATACATTTTTCGCAAGTGGCGTTATAATTATGAAAAAGTCAAAAACCGTTTTTTCTTCTGAAAACGAACAAATATAGAAATAAGGTTACAATTTGTGAGTGAGTTTTCTTTATTCATCAATTTCATAGTTCATTTTAATAGTTTTCCCAATATCTTAAAATTTTTGGTGGTTGGTTATAAATGTGAAACGAACCTTATTATAGCTGAACTCTAAATAAAACCATGGTTAATAAAAAGAGTCTCGTAAAACTTTCCATACGAGAAAGAAATTCTAGCAAATATAACTCGTCAACTCTGCCATCTAAATATGTAATTATCAAAATTAATCACCAAAAACTGTATAAGAAGCTTCGTCATTAAATATTCTGAAATTCCTTAAAAAAAGTAAAGAAATAGATTAAGTAATTAAAAAAAACATGGGAAGGCCGTGGGACGTGAAAATTGCGATAAATTGTTTACTTCCTCACCTAAGGTTATCACTTCGATTTTTTTAACTAGCTTAACGCTCCCTACTTTATAAGAGAAAATCTTTATCAGTGATACTGTCTATTAATATTCTTTAATAAATAAAGAGAATTTCGAAAATTTTCACAGTAGTGCATCTGAAGTTTCGCACTGTGCTAAGATGTTTAAAGTAATATTAAATTTGTGCCTTCTTTTTGGAACATGTTGTTTAGTTAAAAGTGAAGGGTAGGAGTCGTCTTTCGTGTTTTTATATTCCTACATACTTTTTATTTGGAAAAAATTACATTAGTTAAACGTGCAAATTAAGAAAATTGAGAAATTTAAATATGAATTGTTTAATATAATTTTCGAAAACAATTGTGTTTTTAAACATATATCATAAAACTCATAACCGCAAATATGCAGTGCCATAATAAAGACGACAGTTAAATTTCCCATGTATAACTAGCGTTAATTATCACAATCTATTATACTAATTATCGCTAATTTTATAAAAGTTAAAAAGTTTCGAGACGTTGTAAAGTAATTGGCAAAGTTAAAGACGATTGAAATATTCGGCGGAACAAAATTAGAATGTATTCTGGAGGTTATTTGAAATAACAAATGCAACAATTTTTTTGTCAAAAAAAAAAAAAATAAACTTCAAACTTTTTTAATTCGAAAGATAACACATAAATATGCATGACATTAAATTAAGCTGATTCCTGGATCTGGATGTTTTCAATAAAGCGGAGAACCTTAGATTGTGAATTTATATTTTTTTTTGTCCTCTGGTTGTATCTGTTTGAATCTTGAAAAAAAATCTCTGGGCTTTAAATTTTTAAAAATTAGAATGATGCAATTACGATCTAGCTGCTTGCGCATCCACACGAGAAATGTCATTTTCATAGAAATATCTGAAACGTGCTCTTTTTGTTCCTGGAACAAGTGATTTTATACACATTGTGAGGAATTTTACTTTCAGTGGGGAACATTATGAAAAGCAATAGCGGTTTTGCTATAAAAGTTTATTTTTACACACACAATTCGTATTCTTAAGCACCAATATGAATTTTAGACGTAAAGTGTTTAAGTATAAAAATATTTGCTAACTTACACACAACTTTCTTTATTTTTACGCATATGTGTAGATTTGCTTCTATTTATACTTAGTAAAATTTTACTTCTTTGAAAATAGCATTTTTCGAAAAATTTTTTACTGTGAGACTTTAATAACAAGACAATACTTTTGTAAATTCATAAGAGTTAAATAATCGCACATTTTTTTTTTTTTACATAATATTTTAAATGTAAAAATTATTTGCAGTTCAAAAGCTGCAAAATTTGCTTAAATCGATTAGTTAAAGAAGAGGTCACAAAGTTTGCTGTCTTCCTATTGTGGGACGGATTTAAATTCGAAATATTAAAAATTATACAAAACACACATGTGTCATATTTTATAATTTCATACAATTGTTATACTAATTGATATTATCTTATTATCCGTTTGCCTTTTTCCTTTAATTCTTAGGAGCAATCTAAAGGAATATATTACAAAAACAAAAATATATATTATATCATCTTACTCACTTAAATTATGCTAACTTAACATAATAAGTTATAAATACGGAGATAATTGTGTTAAATTTAAAAAAATTATAAAAAGTTGCAAGAAATAATTCAAGGCCAAAAAGAAAAACAAAGTCAACAGGCACTCGTGCAATAAGATCGTTTTTATTGGTCTACTAAGTTCGGATAGGTTACAAACTCGAGTTATCGGCTAATTCAATGCTTTTATTTAATTAAACGCTTAAAATAAATTCGTGTCTAGCGCATAATTAGCTTCTTTTAATAAGCACAGATTATATTTTAAATGTATACATTTTTAAAGGTTAATATAACGAGAGGTTATCCAGCGAAAATTATGTTAATTATTAGATTTTTTATAAGAGTATTATAAATGTGATTTGTTTCAATTTAGAGTTTGAAAGAGAACATTAAGTTAATCATTTACGAAGTCTTTATGCACGTAATTTACGAGTAAAATTTTTTACAAAGCTAATTCAGCTATGAAATCTTGTTTATTTTCTGCAAATTTTGTATAAAAAGATTGTACTTTTGTATTTTGCAAATTCAAATTTATAGAAACTGGTTGTGGGTGAGGTCTATATGCTTTATAAAATATTCGTTGTATTTGATGATGACGAGACTTAGAAGCGATTTTTCTTTTCCAGATATTATTCTGTGATAGCTCCTGGCACCATAAGGTCAAACTCACCATATGACGTAGCTGTGGGTGTTTATAACACGAACACCCCTGTTAAGATCAAACTTGAAATTGCCGGTCAAAATTCGCCCTATCAGGAGAGTAAAATTGTTACAGTGAATCCCGGATCAAGCGAACTTGTTACATTTGATGTATAATAATATTAACTGAATTTAATTTTTATAATTATAATTTAAAAAAATTTACACAGGTGCCAGAAATCAAATTCGCCAGACATCATTTATATGTAGAGGGGGTTGAAGGGTTGCATTTCAAAAATGATACACTCTTGAACTTTGACGATAGGTCTACTGTAATTTTTGTCCAAACAGATAAATCAGTTTACAAGCCCGGCGATTTAGTAAGATTTCGTGTCTTGTTCCTTAACTACGATGGTCGACCATTAAATAATGCAGGGGATACTAAAGTGATGATTAAAGTAAGGAAAATATTTGAATTTTTTTCTGATATTACTATAACACACGCATCTTTCGTCAAACATTAGGACCCTAGAAACATCATCGTGAGGCCGTTCCAAGTAGAAACTCTTAGCACAGGTGTTTATGAGAACGAATTCCAACTGTCGGCAATTGCGCCTCTTGGTCAGTGGGAAATATTTGTTCATGGAGGACAGAAGAAGTCGAAGACATTCAAGGTCGAAGAGTATATCCCGCCAAAATTTGAAGTAAAGATTGACATTCCTGACGAGGTCATTTGGCCCAAGTTGTACTTTACGGTTATCGTGAGGGCAAAGTACGATAATAAAATAAGTCTCATAAAGCCAACATATAAAATTAATTTTAATACAGGTACACTTTTGGAAAGTATGTGAAGGGTGAAGCAAAAATTACTGTCGCTAATGAAGTACGAACAGTGCCATTGAATGGTAAAGCAGTTGCTCGTTTCGATATGACAAGGGTTGGACGGTGGACTTATGGAGATTCATTCCGAGTTCATGCCGAAGTGGTCGACACCTCCTCAGGCCTCAAGCAAACTGCTACAGGCAAGGTTGAAGTGCATTCCAAAAAGCATGTGATAAAAAAAGTGAAAATACCGAGGTATTTTTCTATTGACGAACCATTCAGTCTAGAGGTAAGTTTCATGAAATTCCTAAAATTAGAAACCTCTCTTTACATAAATTCTGTAGTTTAAAGTTACAAATAATAAGGACGTACCAGTGTTAGACACTCATGACCCTGTGCAATTGGTGTTGTCTCTTGGCAGACAGGAGGGCGACTCCATAGCTCATATCGATGAACAATATTTGGACAAAAAGGGTATTGTAACTTTCGACGTAGATTTACGGAACAAGAATTTTTCAGATTCATTACATGTTATATTCGCAACGGTAAAATTCTCTTATTAAAATTGCAATTTTCGATTCAATTTATAAATATCATACATAGGTGTCCTTTAAGTATGCAAATGATTTTGACTTTAATATTGAAACAAAAAGGCAGAAAACGAAAACCGACAAGTTTAGTGTGATTGTACTAACTGAGAAGTAATTTCGCACTATACAAACTTAATTAGAATTATACATAATTCTTTTATTTAGCCCAACTATGCAACAAGATGTTTCCGTCGAAGTTTTAAGTGCTGAACCAATTACTTACTTTAGCTACCAAGTTGTGTCCAAGGGGAAAATTTTGCTTCTTAAAGAAGTTGAGGTAAGTGGTGGTTGGAAAAAATATTTTAACTTAAAATAATTCAAAATGACATAAATATTTAGGTTCCAAACAAGGATCAATTTACTTTCAAATTTACTCCAACGGTCGAAATGTTTCCCTCAGCAACTGTGTTTGCTTATTACGTGTCTAAAAATGGTGATCTCGTATTCGATGAGACGTCTTTAGGTTTTCACGGACAACTTAAAAATTTCGTAAGTAATTTCTAAAATATGTATTTACTTTATACAGTTGGGTGCAGTGCAAGTTATTAAAATCAAACCTCTCCATTTTTTTTAATAATAATAATGACTTTGTATTTTAACTTTTATATACCGTAGATGCGGGTTACTTTAGCTTTAGTTGGTAACTTTGGCTCAAAACAAAAAAAAATATTGAATTTCCCACCTCTTCGTAGCCATGACACTAAACGATCTAGTTCGAGTCGGAAATGTTAGATGGTTTTACTGACGTCTATTTTTAATTGGTTGCACGAATTTTTTCAAAATTAAAACTGTCATTTACGCTTTGAACTTACCTGCTGTGAATATTTACCTATTTTAGGTCTGCAAACTTTCTTGTGTAGCAGAGGGCTGTAGAGAAGTTAATTTTTGTTTATGTTTTTTTGAAAATTAAACGTTTTTGTACGTCGGATGCTTCATTTGTTTATTTTTTATTATTTCAAAGGACTTAAATTGGCTCAATACTTGCTTAAGCATATATAGGTTTTGTGCCCAAACCATTTGCAAGCCAAAGTAAACCTCCTCAAAGGACAATTTTGGCTCAAATTTAAATATTAAAAAAAATATATTTTTACAAACTTTTTCCTATAAAAAACATTATTACTGATTAGCTATTATCCTCATCTATCAAATGAAAACATTATAATACCTAGTAGTCTAACACAATCTATATATCAGAGCGATTTCTTAGGATATAAGAAAAAAGTAGCCAAAGTAACCCGCATCTACAGTAATAGTGACTTCATACATATATGTATGTATTTTTACTTTTATACGGTGTTTATTAATGTTTACCTGTATATAATTTTAATGAAAATCTAAATAATTAGTTTAACATACATTCAAATTACATATGTGCCTGAACTTAGCAAAACACTTTTCACGAATCAAAAACCTAACCCTCTCATAATTTGTTGCTCTTTATTTTAAGAAAAAACAGGGTGTTCTGCTAAGTTCAGCTGAACTTAGCAGCACACCTTCGTAAAAAATGAATTAATGAATTTAGAACATCTGGATGATGTCTAAATTACTCAGTGAATTTGTTGCTAATTAGTTGTAGAAAACAAAATTGTTACTTTTTATTAACAAAAAAAAGAAAAAAAAAACTTCAGCAGAACACCGTTTTTTTTTAAATAAAAGGCAACAATTAATTTAGATATAGTACCGATGTTCTAAATTATTTTTTTATCAAGGTGTTCTGCTAAGTTCAGCTGAACTTTGAAGACACCCTGTTTTTTTAAAATAAAAAGCAACAAAAATTTTTTTTTCTACAACTAATTAGCAACAAATTCACTGACTAATTTAGACATCGTCCAGATGTTCTAAATTCATTTTTGATGAAGGTGGTCTGCTCACGGTAGGCAGGAAGCATCGATAGGTTGCACAAAAATGTCAACAAAAATTGCAAGCTGGATTGTATTTGTTGATGATTATAGGTGCAAAATCCGTTGGAGTTGAAATCCTAACTGCTCCTTTTCAAATGTTATTCATATTTTTATATTTCAGATCGGGGCCATTTGGAATAAATATCAAAAGAATTATCTCGTTTGAATTTTTATTATGCAAGAGAAGAACTTAGCAGAACACCCTGTTTTTTTTAAATAAAGAGCAACACATTTTTTTTCTACAACTAATTAGCAACTATTTAGCAACAAATTATGAGAGGGTTAGGTTTTTGATTCGTGAAAAGTGTTTTGCTAAGGTCAGGTACATATTCAAATTTTATTTTTTATTATAGTAAAGAAGGAAAGATTACAGCTAATTAAGAACATTTTTGTTGTTGTAAATATTGGAGTTAAATGTTTGAAGTGGTTTTCTCAACGTGACAAGTTTAATTAATCCAAATTAAACGAAATGTTTCTGTAGTGAAAACGAATTATTAATATTATGTAATACATTAATGCGTAAAGCGTGAGCACTAAATAACAATTAAGAAATAAATAACCCGAGTAAAAATAATCAGCGGCTGAACAGAGGCTCAATTCTATGACTGAATTTTGCCTACCGCTTATTCTTATTTAAGGGGGGCTAAGGTTAATTCGTACGAAAAAAGGCATGTTTTTGTGAATTTTTTGTGACGACACAGTTAAAATCTCTTTGTTAAAACTAATAGCACATTAAAGTATGACATTTGAAGAATGTTTTATAAAATTTTCACGGAGAAATATTAAAAAACACGGCAATGACAGCAATTATTCGGACGTGTCTCGGATAAAAGTAGAATTGCGGTGCCCCTCATAACTGGGTGCTGCATCATCCGAAATCAAAAAATCAAAGTTCATTCGTTAGATAATAGTTTTCCCCAGGTAACGCTGGGGGGGTTTTTCGAAATTTTAATTTTTCACTTTTTTGGAACACTTTAAAGGGAAAAACGCGATTTTTTGCGAAAAAAATCGACTAATTTGTTATTGTAAAATAAAAATTATTAACAAATTTGAAAAAAACTCTCCAGCGTTACCTCGTAAATTATGTACAGAAATAGTGTTCACAATTTCAAAAGGATCGGTGCAGTAGTTTTGAAGTTATGAGGGGCACCGACTTTGAAAACGTGAGTTGTGGGGAAAACGCTTTAAAGTTTTGAACACCAAAAAATCTGGTATAAAACGTTCATAAGCAAGGTATAGAAATACTCGTAACTTCGTCAATTTTGCTTCAATCGACTTGAAATGTTGACACAATATTCTTAAGATATTATGCATTCAATTAAAAATATAAAAAAAACATGCCAACAAAAAAATTTAAATACCTTAGCCCCCCCTTAAAACAGCCCATGTACAGCCATATGTCGGACTTGACGAAGTCTTGTTAGGCCAAAATATCCTGCAAAACAACCTCGTACGACCGTTGTGCACCTAAGTAAAATGGTTTACACTTGACCCTTGAAAACTCTTCATACAGCCTCATTTACAAATATCTGTTTAATTTTTAACTTAACTTTTATATGTATTTATTTAAAATATCTATTCTATTATATTATACTGGCTATTTTAGTTGAAAGTAAAACTACAATCCGAGGCGAAACCTGGAGAGGATGTCAACATCACTGTGATCACTGAACCAAATTCGTTTGTTGGACTGCTCGGAGTGGATCAAAGTGTGCTTTTGCAAGAAGCTGGTAAGCTCAATAGTTAAGAGTTTTACAACGAACCGTATCAGTAAAACATTTTAGTATTTTAATTTAGTTAGAAATACTCAAGTATCAAGTAATGCCGGTAGAGATTTACTCGTTAGACAAAAGATCTAATTAGATTTTTTTTAAGATCTTACTTAAACTCATAATAACTCATTAAATTGTATTAAGAATAACGTTTTAAAAAATTCCTGTAAAATTATTATGTTTATATACATACACAACATTTCAGGGCATGATTTCAAACTGGAGAGCTTTGACGATGAATTCGCTAAAGTAAAATGCTTAAGTCATCTTCCTGAACCTATACGCATAATACAAACAGTAGAAAATTCAAATGATTATCCCGAAAGAGATACGGGGGAGCCACGCCAATCGTACCAATTGGAGCATGTTTTTGTCCGAGACTATAGACAACGTTATCCAGGGGAGATGTCAGGACTTACAACTCTTACAAACGCAAATTTTCCTTTCTGGCAGATCGGTAAGTTGTTTTCATACACATATGTACATATTCAAAAACGCTCATTAATTTCTTTTTTTTTTAATAAGATTCATATCCCCGAGCGTATACAGCGCCACATCATTTGGTGTTGGAAGATCTAATGTCTGGAATATCTCTAATTAGTCCTAGGTTTGATGGTATGCCAGGCGAATATGCCGCTACAGCACCAGGTTCTGCGTTAAGACCGGGATATGGTGGTCCACCGCCTGTTATTGGCACACCTAGCGCACCAGTCACTGTACGGAAGGAATTCCCTGAGACGTGGTTGTGGGAGTCATTCTCGAATGTCAGGTAAGACTTGATATAAAAAAAGGACTATGAGCTAATTTATTAATAATTCAGTGGAGGCCAAGCGACCGTGACCAAAAAGGTCCCTGACACCATAACCTCATGGGTAGTTACAGGATTTTCAGTCAGCCCTGAGCATGGCGTTGGTTTCACGAAATCTCCTAAGAAGATGACGGTGTTTCAGCGCTTCTTCATTTCAATGAATCTGCCCTACTCTGTAAAAAATGGTAAAAAGCAAGAATCAGGCGTTTAGTGTTTTCATTTTAAGTGTTAATCTTTTAAAGGCGAGGTAATATCGGTTCCTGTTATTGTCTTCAACTACATGGGTGAGGATCTTCAGGCGGAAGTCTCGATGCTGAATGAGAACGAAGAGTTCGTTTTTGCGATTAACGAACAGGAAAATTATCCAGGTAAGCATATTCTTCTAGTAGAGGATGTATGGGATGAATTTTTGGCGAATACATATACATACACATGTATTTGCATAATAGAATTTGGTTTGGAAACCAATTAAAGGGTCAGCCATTTATGAATAATATTTTTTTATTAGTAATTTTTGCAAGAAAATATTAAAATTTCGCCTTTTGATGATGGTATTTTGCAGTGACAACTCTTGTTCCGATTTCGATCATTTCAAGAAAGAAAACGAAACGATTTGTTCTTATCATATACTTTTGCCTTTTAACGAAGTTTTTGACAAATATTTATTTGCGACAAAATCAAGGACTTGTGTACAAATGTACTATAGGTACTATTAAAAGCTAAGAAATAAATTTTTTTAGTCAAAATTGAATACATTTATCAGCTTATATTGTTCAAACTTCTCTAACTTTTTCATTTGTGAATAGTGCACATTTAATTTAGTGAGGGTCCGTTAACGTTAACAATCTAAAGATTATTAAATATCACCTAAAAAATTGTTTTTTAACTTATATGTATTATGAGTCACCGCTTATTTTTTTGTCACTTTCAAGAATATTGAAATGCACAAATGTGTACTTTTATTTTGTTACTATGCAGCAGAATTATCAAGTCTATTAAAATTACTATAACGAGTAATTAAATCATCATTAGAGTCAATTCCTTTAGTATAATTAGTATAATTGATTAAGCTTTCATTACCATTGATAATTCAATGCAATAAGGAGTGACAAGTACTATTGCAATAATGGTATTATAATCGTAATGAATATCTTGTTCAATTACTGAACCAAGTAAGTGCTATTTTAACGCGTGTATTCAGTGGCATTGTTTGCTTTAAAAACTCTTGTTTTGAAATATAAAAAAGAAAATCTTTATTTTTTTCTCTAGATACGGAAAGTATAATATCAAAGCAAGTCACGGTTGCTGCAGATTCAACAGTAGTTGTTAATTTCATGATTCGTCCCAAGAAAATTGGGGACATCATTCTCAAGGCAAAAGCAGTTACTGCTTTTGCAGGGGATTTGGTAGATAAGGTTCTTTTGGTTAAACCAGAAGGGTTGCCACAATACTACAATAAAGGAGTTCTTCTCACTTCGGAAACTCCAGAAGTTAATTTGAATGTGAAACTTTATCATGAAAATGTGGTGCCCGATTCCTTGCTCGTGGAATTTTCAGTAGGACGTGATGCTCTGGCCTCTGTGATTACCAACCTTCATAAATTAGTTCGAATGCCACAAGGGTGTGGAGAGCAAAATATGGTAAATTTCGTGCCAAATTATCTGGTACTCGAGTACTTGAACGTAAGTGAATTTAATATTAATAAGTTCGGAGATTTAAAACCGTTCGATTAATTTCAGACGAAACTTTCTATAAGTCAGCCTATCAAAGATAAGGCCCTGAACTACCTCAGAATTGGATATCAAGCCGAATTGAAATATTTGCATCCTGACGGTTCCTTCAGCGCATTTGGCCTTAGTGATAAGGGTGGGAGCACATGGCTCACGGCTTACGTTTCCCGATGCTTCACCCACGCTTCAAAATTCATTGTTATCGATCAACAAGTAATCGACAAAGCATTCGAATTCTTGAAAAATGCACAGTTCACGAATGGAAGTTTCCCAGAAAAGGGAGTAGTTGTCGATCGTAAGTTTGCAACTGTTGCGGATGGAAATGTCGTCTTAACAGCATTCACTTTAATCGCCTTTCTTGAAAATCGAGTTAGTATAATGTCGTAACTAAAACAAGTAGAGACCACATGCTCTTTTTTAGGATGCTCGACAGATATATAAGGACAATATAAAGTTGGGACTTGATTATCTACAATCTCAATCGCAAAAGGAAAACGATTTAGACGATCCGTTCGCTCTAGCCATTGTTACCTATGTTTTCCAACTGGCTCGCGATAACGACCATAAAGACGTTCTTCTCGAAAGACTGCTTAAATGTGCCAAACAAGAATGTAAGTGTTATTTTTAGCTATCATAATGGAAGACGCTACAGTCTCTAACTTACAGCGGGTCTAATGTGGTGGACTAATCCGTTGGGAACCGCTGAAAATTTCAACTACGACGAAGAGGCAACAGCCTATGCTCTTCTAGCCTTACTAAGCAGCAGTAAAGCAGACCAGAGCTCGCCGATTGTTAGGTGGCTCGTTTCAAGGCAGCAAAGCACAGGTGGATTTTCCTCCACTCAGAGCACGGTGGTGGCTCTGTTTGCATTTATCAAATATTCAGAAAAATTCCCTTCAAATGGTATATTTAACGTCAACTTTAAAGACGACCAGGGGACAGAGCAAGATGTAACTCTGGACGATGATACTCCCGGATATTTCCGCACTTTCCAGGTACTTCTGTGAGATATTTTAGTTTATATTTATTTAATTTATAAAATTATTTAGCTTTCTCCAAATATTAAAACAGTGACGGTAAAAGGATCCGGCCAGGGTTCAGCTATAGCCCAACTTTCTTACAGATACCATGTAAAACCCGAAGGAATATCTCCATTAAATGCTGATGCTCTGTTCTCAATTGTCCCTAGTTTCGCGGAAGGTTCTACAGCCGAGGCGTTCACCCTTACTGTGTGCACCAAGTACTTATAAACATTTAGACTTTTCTAAAATTTTTATTTAATATTTATATACTTAGTGTGAATTCTAAAATTGGTCTCAGTGAGACAAGCATGGCAGTTATGGAAGTCGACGTGCCAAGCGGCTATTCAATAAACAAAGAATCGTTTAATAAGGATCCTTCAATAGTACAACAATATAAAGTAAAAACAAATACCTACCAAAAAGACATTAATCAAACATATTATGAATATTTCAGAAAGTAGAGACGAAGAACGAAGACTCGGTTGCTGTTTTCTACTTTGATAAATTGGACACGAATCAAGTTTGTGTGGAACTAGAAGCAAACAGAATTCATATAGTAGAAAAACAAAAATTAACTTCAATTATTGTGTATGATTACTATGATAATGGTAGGGAACGAAAGTTATAACATTTATAATAGTAATATATGTATACAAAATTATTTTTTTTATATTTAGCTCGACGAGGAGCAGTGTTTTACCTTCCACCAAAATCGACCTCTTGTGATCTTCCAACATGCTCAAAGGAATGACGATTTTTGGTTCATCCATGGTCCACATTTCGTTGTCTTTTTTATGTAAATTTGTGTAAAGGTAAAATAACACTTCTAGGAAAAAAATTAAAAAGGGAATAAATTTACTTTCATGACAAACACAACTGATTTTATTCGCACTCATTCCCGATGTCGACTTTTTTCGATTTGGCAAAGTTATGATATCACGTAAAGAAATCTATTCCTCCAATTTTAAAATAGAAACTTCCAGTGGAAATTTGTCGAATTGAGAATTGGTTCATAGTAATTTTCTAGATACAAAGAAAAAGGGTTTGTCTTTGAATAAAAAAAATATTTATGGTTTGAAAAGGAAACCTATATTGTCCTATTAAATAAAAAATAAGTTCAGTGCTCTAATTAAAAAAATTATATTATGTACCTTCATGATTTAAAAAAATAAAAAGCTTGAATAAATCTACACTCTATAAAAACAGAATACTAATTCTGCACAAATCAATTGGAATCATGCACAAAACGTCAATAGGCTTGAGAATTCTATGAAAATCGACTATTGCGGCAATAACTCATCGATTTAAGTTAAATCGACTTCAAATCGTATTCAGTAGACTCATGAGGCCCTAAGACGCCACAGCTTGTTTTAATGTAATGTTAATGATGTCGGTGATAAAAATAATCTGGTTTTCGAAAGAATTTTTAAAAATGTCAAAAGACTTGAGTTAATTTTTCTTACATCCTCTTTGTTTTTTATAATGATGGGTAAGAAAAAAGATGTAACAAGTGAAAAAAAAACCAGTTTTAAATAACTTTTAGAAGACACATGCCTTTCACAACGAGGAATTTCAAGAAGGTTTAACGTTTCGCATACCTCGTTCATAATTTTGTGAAAAATTGAGGACTAATGAAGCATTAACGCCAAAACGCAAAGGCAAATTTGAAAAAAATATATTAATACTACTTGCTGAAGGTAAATATTTTGATAAATTACAAAAGATAATCGGTCATTGCAATAAAGGAAACCAATACACGGAAATAACGTTCGCAGATACATACATACATATGTGAAAATTTTATGTAAATATAGCTGGTAAATTTTGGGGTGGCCATAATAAATTGTCATGGGACTGTATTATTCACGTATGATATAAAAATAGAAAAGAAACCTACTAAAGTCGAAAAGATTGTTCCGTAGATTCATGAAAAATAAATTAGGATTAAATAGCTAGAAATAAATAAAAATTAAAATAGATAAATGCAAAAATTTAGTGTTAGGATAATATATTTGGTAGGTTGTTAATTTAGACTAAATTATAATTAGGATGCGCCGCCTGGTTGCCGAGAGGCTTAAGGTTGGGTAGAAAATTATTTGCACCCTCATAGCAATAAATAAATAAAATAAATAAGTAGACTTCAATACTTAAATGTTCGTATTATTGGTCGCAATTTATTAATTATATACACTGTGGAAAACGGTAAAAAATTCATGTTTTAACCATAAGAACATAGACATATTCACTTCAGTTAATCGAAACTAATATATGTAGTATGTGGTGTTTTTAAATACGAATCCGGGATTAAAGTTGTATGTTGATGTTTATGCTGATACTTATGCCTATGCTTATATTTATGCCTATGTTTATGTTTATGCATTATTCATACCCTAAAAATGTTCCTATTTCAGTTTTCAAGGTCATTTGTGAATAAAAGTATGGTTATTAAAAACGACCCTTAAAAATATTCAATAAAAGTTCAAACAAATATAACCTGTCAATCCTGTCATTCAATTAGGAATTTTTTTGTTGGAGTCAGTAAAAGACTTTGGTGTAGTTTTTGTTTCATATACTTATATAACTTTTTTATACCCAAATATATTTAATTTATTAAAAAAAAGGAACCCTTAATCCTAAGGCGTGTTTGAGTTGAAGGGTTTGCGGCGCAGTTTTAAACGGTGTCAACGATTGCAACCCTTGACGGTATCGGAAACACAAATTTTCAAATTGTTATTAATTGTTAACTTGTTGGCTATTCCTATCGCCGGTACCGCCTAGAAGCTAAAATATTAAAGTTTCAAATGAATCGATTTGGTACAATTTCGGCTCTGATTTGAAAAACGTGGTTTTAGGCCAGTCAAACATTATGATCACCTAATAATAATAATTTAATTAAACTTAGTTTCAGCCAATCAAATCCACGCCGACCAAGCTTATCTAATTCGTCTGAGTGTAAACTGTTCATTTTCATTAAACATTTTCAAAGCTATGATCACAGGGCTTTCAGTATGGACTGCTCTCGAACTACAATTACAATGCTCTATGCGCGTCGAAATGCTTAACCTGCAATTCCTTTAGTTAACGAATTTAAAACAAAAAACGTTTACAAGCATATTTTTAAGGAATATCAGAATACAAGAATGCAAAAAAATCAATAAATCCAACCGTCACTACGAAATACCCTCTTATCTCGGGTGAAAATATAAGACGGAAAAATGACTGAAAAGAGACTGAAAAATGAATTTTAGACGGAATTCAGTCTGAAAAAAGGCGGAAACTCCTATATGCATTGAAAACTCAATGAAAACGTATTACGTATTTACCATATGTATATTAGAATAATTGTGTCGGAAGAGAAATCGAGACTGAAATATCAGTTAGGCTTGATGAGTATGAAAATGATACCGAAAGGAGACGGAAACAAGACGTAAATTTTATCATTTTTAGACTTAGAATATTTTTAGGACTCGGTATTCCTTGGACTCAGAAAAAATTTCGAATATTAGACTTAATCTTAATTTTCTGTTCGGTCCATTTTCAGTCTCTTTTCCGTCTCTTTTTAACTACCTCAGTCTACTTTCCGTTCGTTTTTCGACTGCTCTTAAACACAGAAAAATTCAGTAAATTGTTCAGTCTATTTTCAGTTTTCAGCCGGGATATTTTAGCTACGTTTTCATAAATTATCAGGCCGTTTTAAGTCTTTTTTCCGCCTCTCATTTTCCGGCCCTTGTTCACTACCTCAGTTTACTTTAAGTTAAATTTTCGACAGTTTTCTAACATTGAAAAATGAGTAGTTATTCATAAAAAAAAAATTTGTTGTTGTTTGTTTTTTTTTTTTGTTTGCATGTATTATAATTTAATATAATTATAATGGCATTTTCTGAACTCTCTAGGCGTAGTTGTTGTGCTTTTATTTGTATTTATATTTTATTTTTGTCTAATATTTTTTTTATTATTATGAACTGGTTGATATATAAATTGTAAGCTCATTATAATTCTATAGGTGTACATAGATTATGAACTTTATTTTTTTCTTCTTTCTTGTTTTCTTTTCTTTTGTTATTGTTTTTATTTTTAATTATGCATGGCCTGTTGAAATTTTTTTGTAGGCAAATAAATTTTTTCACCCGGGATTTAATTCAAAACAACGAATGTACGAAGGCCGTATGACATAAAAATTAAGATAAATCATTTACTTCCTCACCTAAGGTTATCTCTTTTTTTTTTAAATGCTTTTATAAGAAAACTAGCTTTTATCAGTAATACTGTCTTCATATTCTTTTATAAATAATGGACATTTTCGAAAATGTTCACAGTGGTGCAAGATTCGTCGGAGGTTTCGTACTGTGCTAAAATGTTTAAAGTAATTTTAAATTTGTGGCTCCTTTTAGGAGCATGTTGTTTAGTGAAAAGTGAAGGGTAGGAGGCGTTTTTCATGTTATTAACTTCATACATATATACCTTCTGTTTATGAAAACTTATCATACATTACACAGCTAAAGTCTAACAATCGAGAAACTTAAATGTAATGAATTTCCAATGTTTTTGTTTTGTTTGTTATTTATTAGTAAATTGATTAAAAGTAATAATCTAGAAACCAGAAAATGTGAGGGAAGTTAAGTCATCAGTGTAAAATTGGAATTTGAAATGAATCGAGTCATTAAAATTAGGGAATTGGTTTCAATCCTAATACCTATTAATATTATTGTCTCATGAAAGTTTCTAAAAAAAGCCAATGACGAATCTTACCTGCGTCTTTTGGATCCGAAATAGTTTAATTATTGAAGGTTTAATACGATCGTATTAAGGTTCTTTGGTTTAACTACATAATATTATATAAAATAATATAAAAGTCGGGGTAATTTGATTTTGAGAAAAAGCGATCAACCTGTAGTAGAAAATAAACTGGTTCGTGCTATCCTTATGGAATTTGCAATTTAATTATTGAGAAGTAATGTTTAATAGGTAATCTACTACAACAGATTATTATAATGTTTTAAAACGTGTATTTAAAGAAGGTATAGTGCTCTTGAGATGTGATATAAATCATATGTATATGTATCCCTCACAATCGCAAATAAGCGATATATGTTAACATTCACATACATATAATCATTTAGACATAATAATCTAATAAAAACTGTTTTAAAATTTTAACGAGGAAATATTCGAACCTAATTTTTCACTTATCACATTTAAAGATATCTTGTTTTTATTTCAGTATTTTTATTTATAGATTAATCGGTTGGGTTTTAATTAGTTACACAAATATCAAATGTATTCAAAATAAGATGGAAAGGCCAAATGTTCTTATTTTCTACTGTTATGAAATATCTATCTATTTGAAAAATAATCGGGTTTTCAAAAGAGAAATTTTTTATAATTTCATATGAATTAAATAATCACACAATTGTCTTTTTTAAATTCCTGTTGTAGTAACACATTTTAAAATCGCTTAAATCAATTCGAGAAGTAAAGGTTTTTAATTTAATAATTTTATGCTTTTCTTTAATTAAACGTTTCAAATAAATTCGTTTCTTGCTACCTTCTTTTAATAAGCACATTAAAAAAAAAGTATTGTCAGATTATATTTTAAATGTATACATTTTTATTGGTTCACATAACGAGAGGTTATCCAGCGAAAAGTATGTTAATTATAAGATTTTTTATAAGAATACTAAAGATGTGATTTGTTTCAATTTAGAGTTTGAAAGAAAACATTAAATTAATCATTAACGAAGTCTTTTATGCAGTAAAATTTAAAAAAAAGATTGCACTACTTTTGTATTTGGCAAATTCAAATTTATAGAAACTGGTTGTGAATGAGGTCTCATAGAGCATACAGTGACTCTCAAAACTGATCACAAGATAGTACTTTGGGATTTTGCAAGTTATTCGTTAACGGTAACAGATATCGTAAAACTGGTTGCGTAACATTTTAGAGGACAAAATTCCCATATCAAAATAAAAATTAGCGATTTTTTGCAGAAATAGAACATAAGGTATTGAGCAAAATTTTTGAAAAACAATTTTATCTCGAAAATTATATCTATTTCTGCTAACTATAAAGCTGATGTAAATAGGTGTCCTCAAGTAATATGTAGATCAACAAATTTTCGAGATAAAATTGTTTTGCAAAATTTTTTGCCCAATTTATTATGTTCTATTTCTGCAAAAAATCGCTAATTTTTATTCTGATATGGGCAAGTGTCCTCGCCTAACTTGTAGAGAATTAAATTCTGCACAAAATTGATTATGACCATTTTTCCCGTAACTGCGATATTTTTTGATTTATTTGTGAAATAAAAATAGTGAAATTTGACAGTTTTACTTCATAAATAACTCAAAAATGGTTAATTGGATGTCAAAATGTATCGGAGCATTTCTATAGACAATTTTGTCCTCTACAATGTTACGCAACCAGTTTTACGATATCTGTTACCGTTAACGAATAACTTGCAAAATCCCCAAAGTACTATCAGTTTTGAGAGTCACTGTATATGAAATATTCGTTGTATTTGATGATGACGAGACTTAGAAGCGATTTTTCTTTTCCAGATATTATTCTGTGATAGCTCCTGGCACCCTAAGGTCTAACTCACCGTATGACGTAGCTGTGGGTGTTTATAACACGGACACCCCTGTTAAGATCAAACTTGAAATTGCCGGTCAGAATTCGCCCTATCAGGAGAGTAAAATAGTTACAGTGAATCCCGGATCAAGCGAACTTGTTACATTTGATGTATGATAATATTAACTGAATTTAATTTTTATAATTATAATTTTAAACAATTTATACAGGTGCCAGATATCAAATTCGTCAGACATCATTTATATGTAGAAGGGGTTGAAGGGTTGCATTTCAAAAATGATACGCTCTTGAACTTTGACGATAGGTCTACTACAATTTTTGTCCAAACAGATAAATCGGTTTATAAGCCCGGCGATTTAGTAAGATTTCGTGTCTTGTTCCTTAAGTACGATGGTCGACCATTAAATAATGTAGAGTCTACTGAGGTGATTATTATGGTAAGGAGAATATGTTAATTGTTTCCGATATTACTATGATACACGCATCTTCCATCAAACATTAGGACCCTAGAAACATCCTCGTGAGGCCGTTCCAAGTAGAAAGTCTTAACACAGGTGTTTATGAGAACGAGTTCCAACTGTCGGCGAGTGCGCCTCTTGGTCAGTGGGAAATTTTTGTTCATGGAGGACAGAAGCATTCGAAGACATTCGAGGTCGAAGAGTATATTCCACAAAAATTTGAAATAACGATTGATATTCCTGACGAGGTAGTTTGGCCCAAGGTGCAATTTTCGGTTATCGTAAGGGCAAAGTACGATAATAAAATAAGTCCCATAAGCATAAAGCCAACATATAAAATTAATTTCAATGCAGGTACACTTTCGGAAAGAATGTTAAGGGTAAAGCAAAAATTATTGTCGACAATGAAGTACGAACAGTGCCATTGGATGGTAAAGCAGTTGCTCGTTTCGATATGAATACGGTTGACCGGTGGAGATATGGAGATATAATTCCAGTTCATGCCGAAGTGGTCGACACCTCCTCAGGCCTCAAGCAAACTGCTACAGGTAAAGTTCATGTGCACACCCACAAGTATGTGATAAAAGCGGTGAAAATACCGAAGTTCTTCTCTATTGACGAACCATTCAGTCTAGAGGTAAGTTTCATGAAATTCCTAAAATTAAAAAACTCTCTTTTACATAAATTCTGCAGTTCAAAGTTACAAATAATAAAGGCGAGCCAGTATTAGACACTCATGACCCTGTGCAATTGCATGTTACCATAGTGGAGCGAGACGAGGTGATTCATATCGATGAACAATATCTGGACAAAAAGGGTACTGTAACTTTCGACGTAGATTTACATAATAAGAATATTTCAGATCCATTAAAATTTATATCAGTTACGGTAAAAATCTTGAATTTGTTATTTTTTATTTAATTTAAAAATTTAATAATTTAGGTGTCCTTTAAATATGCCATGAATTTTTTGGTTAATATCGAAAAACAGAAGAAAACCGACAAGTTTAATTTAATTGTGCTGACTGAAAAGTAATATCACAACATAATACAAACTTTATGGCATTTTACATAATTCTTTTACCTAGTCCAACTATGCAAGAAGATGTTTCCTTGGAAGTTTCAAGTGCCGAACCAATTACTTACTTTAGCTACCAAGTTGTGTCCAAGGGAAAAATTTTGCTTCTTAAAAAAGTTGAGGTAAGTGGTGGGTTGGAAAAAATATTTTAACTTAAAATAAATTCAAAATTACATAAATATTTAGGTTCCAAACAAGGATAAATTTATTTTCAAATTTACCCCAATGGTCGAAATGTCTCCTTCAGCAACTGTGTTTGCTTATTACGTGTCTAAAAATGGTGACCTTATATTCGCTGAGACGTATTTAGATTTTTACGGACAACTTAAAAATTTCGTAAGTAATATTTAATATTACTATATGCAGCTGTGTATATAGTGTGAATTATTTAAATCAAACTTTTATTTTTCTATAATGAGATTATCTTTATTTGTTAAATTTCATACACTATTTATGCATTAATGTTTACCTGTGCATAGTTCTAATGGAAACCTAAATATTTCATTTTTCATTCAAAGAAATTAGGGTTAAATTGTATTTTTCAATATCTATCTACAATCAAGTGAAAAGTCACAAATTTATAAGTATTTTGAAGGAATAAATAATAATAATTATTATAGACAAAAAAAGATTTGTTTTTGATAATTCGAACTCTGTACAAATATCTATTTTATTTTGCTCTTAACTATACGTATATTTATTTATAATCTCTATATACATATTATACCGACTATTTTAGTTGAAAGTAAAATTACAATCTGAGGCGAAACCTGGAGAAGATGTCAACATCACTGTGATCACCGAACCAAATTCGTTTGTTGGGCTACTCGGAGTGGATCAAAATATGTTCTTGCAAGAAGATGGTAAGTTTGTATTAAGAATTTTACAATCAGTACAACATTTAATATTTCAATTTACATACATACAATTGTTTCTAATCCAATTTTCTAAAATTATATAAGCAAAAAGGCACTCTTACATACATATTTTTTGTATTTGTCTGAAGCTGAAAGCTGAAATTATGTAAATCGATTTTTCGAAAATTCAAACCAGATTAGATTAGTAAAATAACGAATCACTTTGGAATGCTGCACAATCATTACCTTCTCAAATGCATTCAACTATTGGTAATTAAAATAATTAATTAAGCTGTCAAATTTAAAATTTATGAGTAAATTACTAGGAAATGTCCTAAATTGAAAGATATTGGGCATAATTGGTCATAATTAGTGTAATAATGTATGGCATTTAAATAATGCTGAGTAAGACCGAATTAACGCCACCTATATTATAAAACAAAATCCCATATCCTGTTTGTCCGTCTATATATGCGCGACGTTTTAATTTTATTTTGTTTTTAGTAAAAAGTTGAGTTAATATGAAAGACCGATTTTTTCTCTATATGACATTAAAATCAAGAAAATTCATAGTTTGATTTAAATTAACTAAGAGAAAAATATTGCAGTTTTATTCTCTTCATTGCCTCAACTTTTACAAAAGTCAATATTTATTCAAATTAGAATTATTTCATATTAAAGCTTAATATTTTCATAATGGTTTTAAATAAACTCATTACGGTTGATAATTTAATTACCTCTAATTGCAGTTACATTAATTTCCCCAGATTGTTTTTTTTGTTCAATTTCTTTTAATAGCTTTAATTCGAAAGTTTTTTAAAGGTTATTATGGAATTTGTCGGAACCAAATCTCTTCCAGTAGTGATAAGCGATATCCGAAGTCATGCCATTAGAGCATTTTTAAAAGTTGTTATTGCTAACTTTGTTTGTAATAGTCAATTTACAAAATTTCAGATTATGTGTTCAAATTGGAGAACTTTGCCGATGTATTTGGTAGACTAAAGAGCACTAGTAGCGTTCCTAAAGCTAAGCAAATAGTCGAAATAGTACAAAATTCTCATGAAGCTACCGAAGCAGAGTCAGAACCGTGGCAGCTAGGCCCTACGCACCAATTATATCATTCTTTCTTACGAGACAACAAAAAACCTTATCCTGGGGAGAAATCAGGACTTACAATTCTTACAAATGCACATTTTCCATTCTGGCGGATATGTAGGTTTTGATACATTATTACAATATATGCAATAACTATCACACATTATTTTTCTTAATAAGCCTCACAACGCCTTCCAAAGAGCTTCCAAGTGTATAATGATTCCGGAGTACATGAAGTGGAAGCAGTTGAGACTGTTCCCTTTCCATTGCCTGTTGCTCTTCTGCCTGACCCTAGACTTCCAGTCCCTGTGCGAAAGGAATTCCCTGAGACGTGGTTGTGGGAATCCTTCTCGAATGTCAGGTAAGATGTGATATAAAAAAAGTAACTATGAACTAATTTATTAATACAATAATTCAGTGGAGGCCAAGCGACTGTGACCAAAAAGGTCCCTGACACCATAACCTCATGGGTAGTTACAGGATTTTCAGTCAATCCTGAGCATGGCGTTGGTTTCACGAAATCTCCTAAGAAGATGACGGTGTTTCAGCACTTCTTCATTTTAATGAATCTACCCTACTCTGTTAAAAATGGTAAAAAGCAAGAATCAGGCGTTTAGTGTTTTCATTTTAAGTGTTAATCTTTTGAAGACGAGGTAATATCGGTTCCTGTTATTAGGTCTGTTCTTTGAGAAATCCGTTAAAAAAAAACTGGTGCGCCACAGTGCGAACTGAGTGTTGTCAAAAAAACCAGGGCGCACTGGGTTTTCGTATCTCAAAGAACGAGTTCAGTGCAAAGCAGAGCAAAAAAGAAGAAGAAGAGTAGAATTGTCAGTTGTGTTTACGATTTTTCGAGAATTGAGTTCAGTTAAGTGTTTAAATGAAATAGAAGTGTTTCTAAATAAACAAGTAAGATTTATAGCATAAAATTCGGTGCATGCAAAAAAAACCGTTGAGAAAAATTACGTTTTCAACCGGTCGGGTGTAATATTTCTCTCACTTCATTGACGGTAAATGAAACAAAATGCGTGCACATATAAATATGGCTGGATTTGAGAGCACATAAATCAATAAATACATCAATTCAATTTAAATTCAAATTCAAATGCCGCTAGCCGTTACAACTCGACTTCGCCCCAGCATAAAACTCGGTTTTATTTGGTGCGCACCGAGACGCACCGAGTGCTGTCAAAAATTCTCAAAGAACGCTAAATCGAAAAACTGAGTCGCACTGAGACGCACCGAGTGCTGTCAAAAAGTCTCAAAGAACGCTAAAACGAAAACCCAGTGCGCCACGGTGCGAACCAGTTTTTTTCAGTTTTCTCAAAGAACAGACCTATTGTCTTCAACTACATGGGTGAGGATCTTCAGGCGGAAGTCTCGATGCTGAATGAGAACGAAGAGTTCGTTTTTGCGATTAACGAACAGGAAAATTATCCAGGTGAGTAAATTCTTCTAGTAGAGTATGTGTGGGATGAATTTTGGCAAATACATGTATATGTAGGTATAATAGAAACTTACATACCTAAGTGACGGCTTAAGTATTTTGGGCTTCAATAGTCCTTTTCTATTTCACGCTTAGCTGAACTTAAGCATTTTGCTCTTTTAGGGTGTGTTTACGCTAAGCGCTGCCACTAAGCGATGCGACGCGATCTCGCGTGACCAGGTCGCTCAAAAACGCGCCGGTTTGATTTTTGGGACTATGGATGTAGAAAAGTTGATTGAATGCGTTCAAAGTCGAAAAATTTGGACATGGCAGACAAAAACTATTAAACCGTAATCGCACTTTAAATTCACCCGTGCAAAACAAATTAGCCCTTTAAAATACTCAGAAATCCTCCAAATGAAGAAGGACGAACTGTTCCTTTGGTGAGGAAAGTTGGTGAGGGTTGGCATTGCATTTGTTTCAGCATATTCAGCTTCTTTTAGTTTTATGGTTCAGCGAGTAAAAGATTTGTGTTGTTTGGATTTCCTTTTCCAACAATACAAAACTACTATCCGAGTTTCTAAGACAGTTTTGAAATATGGTTGGATGACAAAAATATCAACACACCAAGCTGCCCTGCAAAAAGTCGGGGCTTATACCGTGTAGAGAGCTTCTGGTCAATACTTGTAAAATGTGTGTTCATTAATGAACGGCCATACAATAGCGTTCGAAAGCCAATTTAAAGATGCATGGCCTAAAATCTAAGTAGAAGAGTTCGGTACCACGGAGAATGTTGGCGATTATAAAAGAAAAAGGAGGATTCTCTTCTCATTAGAGTATGAATATAAGTCTATAGTGCTAATAGTCGGTTTTTAACTGCAGAATTATTTAATAAATAATACCATTCAACCATAGAAAGGGCAATTTTTTAACTTCTTAAAAGTCAAATGCTGGGTCGCAAGCGTTTTAATCGTTTCCAATTCGAACACTTGGTCGCAAGCGATCGCAGGCATTTTAATCACTTGCAATCGCTAGTGGCAGCATCGCTTGTGGCAGCGCTTAGCGTAAGCACACCCTTATGTAGGACATTGTATTTGTTTAAGGAGGGACAGGGGCCCTATCATGAGAAACGAATTATTTTGATGATATATAGGGACAAATTAATTATTATTATTATTAAGAAATTTTTATCCAAAATGGCTTTTGTAACCTCCTACCGATTCAATTCGAACGTTCCTCATGATAGGTCCTACACCACTAGTATTCATTTTTAAAAGAAAAATACTAATTTTCAAAAACATCTTGTTTACTTGTTAATTTTGACACGATCAAAAAATATCTATAAGTGAGACTTAAGTGACCAATTTTGGCGACTTAAGTATAGCGACCACTTAAGTTGTAATTTACACGAAAACTCGACCAGTGAAACCGAAAAGTGGTTAAACTGGAAGTTAAGTGACGATCAGAACTTAAGCTCGCACTCTGAAATGTGGTGTTAATATTTAGTACGCAAATTTTTACAAAAGAATTTTAACCGTCATCTTTTGACGAAAGTATTTGGCAGTGGTCACTTTTGTTCCGATTTTTAAGAAAGACAACGAAACTATTAGTTCATATCATAAAGTATACTTTCGTCTTTTAAGGAAGGTTTTAAGACGTAATCTATTTATTTGCGACAAAATCGAAGACGTTTAAAGTAAATGTTCTAGTGAAAAAGGACTTGCTTTTGTTGAATTATGTATATAAAAAATCCTTAGTACAATACGCATTTCCATTACCATGACAAGTATAATTGGATTTTTTTTTTTTTTTTTTTTTTTTTTTTTTTTGTAGGGAAGCGGGGAAATGCCGTTACGCACTGGGGAGGTCGAAGCCACCCCTGTGCCGGACTCCCTGGCCAAGGCCAGGCCTACCGGCTAAAACCCCGCTCCCCCCTCCAGGAAACCCCACCCCGGAACCATCTTATTAGACATTACTTCGGGGTGGAGCCCTGTAAACTCGCCCGCACACGCAGGCACACACCACTCCATGCAACATACATACATGCTATTCACACAGCCAGCAGGGGCTCATCAGGGACCTCTGCCTTTGTCGCACCCCTAATTAAGGCAGCCAGCAGGTGCCCCAGAAGAGAGCACCCGCTGTTGTCAGCCCCCCCTCCTCCACTGCTGGCGGAACATTCCCTCCCAAGGGAGGCGATGTCCCGTCAGCCGACAGTATAATTGGAATAATGGTAATGGGAATCGTGATAAAAATTTTGTTCAATTACTACTTGCTGATAGTAAGATTGCTATTTTTACGTGTGTATTCATTCAGTGGCATTACTTGCTTTAAAAATTATTTTTTCAAATATAATAAAGGAAATATTTTTTTTCATAAAGATACGGAGATTATAATGACAGAGCAAGTCACGGTTGCTGCAGATTCAACAGAAGTTGTTAACTTTATGATTCGTCCGAAGAAAATTGGGGACATTATTCTCAAGGCGAAAGCAGCTACAGTGTTTGCCGGTGATTTGGTAGAAAAGGTTCTTTTGGTTAAACCAGAAGGGTTGCCACAATACTACAATAAAGGAGTTCTTCTCACTGCGGAAACTCCAGAAGTTAATTTGGATGTGAAACTTTATCATGAAAATGTGGTGCCCGATTCCTTGCTCGTCGAATTTTCAGTAGGACGTGATGCTCTGGCCTCTGTGATTACCAACCTTCATAAATTAGTTCGAATGCCACAAGGTTGCGGAGAGCAAAATATGGTAAATTTCGTGCCAAATTATCTGGTACTTGAGTACTTGAACGTAAGTGAATTTAATATTAATAAGTTCGGAGATTTAAAACCGTTCGATTAATTTCAGACGAAGCTTTATATAAGTCAGCCTATCAAAGATAAGGCCCTGAACTACCTCAGAATCGGATATCAAGCGGAATTGAAATATTTGCACCCTGACGGTTCCTTCAGCGCATTTGGCCTTAGCGATAAGGGTGGGAGCACATGGCTCACGGCTTACGTTGCCCGTTGCTTCACCCACGCTTCAAAATTCATTGTTATCGATCAACAAGTAATCGACAAAGCATTCGAATTCTTGAAAAATGCACAGTTCACAAATGGAAGTTTCCCAGAAAAGGGAGTAGTTGTCGATCGTAAGTTTGCAACTGTTGCGGATGGAAATGTCGTCTTAACAGCATTCACTTTAATCGCCTTTCTTGAAAATCGAGTTAGTATAATGTCGTAACTAAAACAAGTAGAGACCACATATTCCTTTTTAGGATGCTCGACAGATATATAAGGACAATATAAAGTTGGGACTTGATTATCTACAATCTCAATCGCAAAAGGAAAACGATTTAGACGATCCGTTCGCTCTAGCCATTGTTACCTATGTTTTCCAACTGGCTCGCGATAACGACCATAAAGACGTTCTTCTCGAAAGACTGCTTAAATGTGCCAAACAAGAATGTAAGTGTTATTTTTAGCTATCATAATGGAAGACGCTACAGTCTCTAACTTACAGCGGGTCTAATGTGGTGGACTAATCCGTTGGGAACCGCTGAAAATTTCAACTACGACGAAGAGGCAACAGCCTATGCTCTTCTAGCCTTACTAAGCAGCAGTAAAGCAGACCAGAGCTCGCCGATTGTTAGGTGGCTCGTTTCAAGGCAGCAAAGCACAGGTGGATTTTCCTCCACTCAGAGCACGGTGGTGGCTCTGTTTGCATTTATCAAATATTCAGAAAAATTCCCTTCAAATGGTATATTTAACGTCAACTTTAAAGACGACCAGGGGACAGAGCAAGATGTAACTCTGGACGATGATACTCCCGGATATTTCCGCACTTTCCAGGTACTTCTGTGAGATATTTTAGTTTATATTTATTTAATTTATAAAATTATTTAGCTTTCTCCAAATATTAAAACAGTGACGGTAAAAGGATCCGGCCTGGGTTCAGCTGTAGCCCAACTTTCTTACAGATACCATGTAAAACCCGAAGGAATATCTCCATTAAATGCTGATGCTCTGTTCTCAATTGTCCCTAGTTTCGCGGAAGGTTCTACAGCCGAGGCGTTCACCCTTACTGTGTGCACCAAGTACTTATAAACATTTAGACTTTTCTAAAATTTTTATTTAATATTTATATACTTAGTGTGAATTCTAAAATTGGTCTCAGTGAGACAAGCATGGCAGTTATGGAAGTCGACGTGCCAAGCGGTTATTCAATAAACAAAGAATCGTTTAATAAAGATCCTTCAATAGTACAACAATATAAAGTAAAAACACAAATACCTACCAAAACAACATTACTCAAGAATATTATGAATATTTCAGAAAGTAGAGACGAAGAACGAAGACTCGGTTGCTGTTTTCTACTTTGATAAATTGGACACAAATCAAGTTTGTTTGGAACTAGAAGCAAACAGAATTCATATAGTAGAAAAACAAAAATTAACTTCTATTGTTGTGTATGATTACTATGATAATGGTAGGAAACAAAAGTTATACATTTATAATATAATATACAAAATCATTTTTTTTTAATATTTAGCTCGACGAGGAGCAGTGTTTTACCTTCCACCAAAATCGACCTCGTGTGATCTTCCAGCATGCTCAAAAGAATGACGATTTTTGGTTCATCCATGGTCCACATTTAGTTGTCTCTTTGATGTAAATTTGTGTAAAGGTAAAATAACACTTCTAGAAAAAATACTTAAAAAGAGAATAAATTTACTTTCATAACAAACACAACTGATTTTATTCGCACTCATTCCCGATGTCGACTTTTTTCGATTTGGCAAAGTTATGATATCACGTAAAGAAATCTATTCCTACAATTTTAAAACAGAAACTTCCAGTGGAAATTTGTCGAACTGAGTTTGGCTCATAGTAATTTTCTAGATACAAAGCAAAAAGATTTGTCTTTGAATAAAAAAAATATTAATGGTATGAAAAGGAAACCTATATTGTCCTATTAAATAAAAAATAAGTTCAGTCTTCTAATTAAAAAAATATACATATATTATGTACCTTCATGACTTAAAAAATAAAAACCTTGAACAAATCTACACTCTATAAAAGCAGAATACTATCAATTTTGCACAAATCAATTGGAATGATGCGCAAAACGTCAATAGGCTTGAGAATTCTATGAAAATCGACTCTTGCGGCAATAACTCATCGATTTAAGTTAAATCGACTTCGAATTGTATTCAGTAGACTCATGAGGCCCTAAGATGCCACAACTTGTTTTAATTTAATGTTAATGATGTCGGTGATGATGATCTGGTTTTCGTGATATAAGCTATGTACATGCTAAAATTCTGTTTCGAGAGAATTTTGAAAAATGTCAAAGGACTTGAGTTAATTTTGCTTACAACTTCTTCGTTTTTTATAGTGATGGGTAAGAAAAAAGGTGTAACAAGTGAAAAAACAGCCAGTATTAAATCACTTTAGAAGACACAACGAGAAATTGCAAAAAGGTTTAACGTTTCGCATACCTCGTTCATAATTTTGTGAAAAATTGTGGACCAATGAAGCATTAACAACAAAACGCAAAGGCAAATTAGAAAAAAATATATTAATACTACGTGCTGAAGGTAAATATTTTGATAAATTACAAAAGATAATCGGTCATTGCAATAAAGGAAACCAATACACGGAAATAACGTTCGCAGATATATACATACATATGTGAAAATTTGATGTAAATATAGCTGGTCAAGTTTGGGGTGGCTATAATAAATTCTCATGGAACTGTATTATTCACGTGTGATATAAAAATAGAAAAGAACCCTACGAAAGTCGAAAAGATTGTTCCGTAGATTCATGAAAAATAAATTAGGAGTAAATAAATACAAATAAATAAAAATTAAAATAGATAAATGTATAAATTTTGGGTTAGGCTAAGATATTTGGTAGGTTGTAATTTAGACTAAATTATAATTAGGATGCGCAATATCGGCCTGGTTCCCGAGAGGCTTATGTTAAGGTTGGGTAAGAATTTATTTGTACCCTGATAGCATTAAATAAATAAAATAAATAAGTAGACTCCAATAATTAAATGTTCGTATTATTGGTTTTTAAATTAGTATATCGAAATTTATTAATTATATACACTGTGGAAAACGGTCAAAAATTTATGTTTTAACCATATGAACTTATTTTGAAATCAAAGACATTCACTTCAATATTGTTAATCGAAACTAATATACATATGTATGTACATATGTGGTATTTGTAAATACGAATCCGGGGTGAAAGTTGTATGTTGATGTTTATGCTGATACTTATGCCTATGCTTATATTTATGTCTATGTTTTTGTTTATCCATTATTCGTACTTTTTGTGTAAATAAAATTATAGTTATTAAAAACGACCCATAAAAATATTCAATAAAAGTTCAAACAAATATAAGCCGTCAATCCTGTCATTCAATTATTGGAATTCATTACCTGCGGAATCGGAAACACAATTTCCAAAAATTCGGTACAACTTGAGATATAGTGGGCACTGATTTGAAAAACGTGATTTTAGGCCAGTCAAATGAGACAAAAAACGCAAAGTGTGATTTAATTCTAAATTTTTGATATGTTATTAGGACCAGTTTGAGTAGTGTAAACTCAAAAAAAAAAAAAAATCCCCTGATAACAGAAATTGTACCTCCTATCACACCTTTCAAATAGCTATGCGAGACCTTTTCGGCTAAAAATATTGTTCGGCCGGATTTTTTCTAATTGTTTAAAAAAATTCGCATCACATTAACTATAAGATTGATCAAAATCCGCGATGGCGGTAAAACATTATGGACATTTAATAATACATAATTTATTTAAACATATTTTGGGCCAATTAAATCCACGCCGAAAAAGTCTATCTTATTCGCCTCAGTGTAAACTGTTAATTTTCATTAAACATTTTCAAAGCTGCGATCACAGGGCTTTCAGTATTGGCGGCTCCTGGACTACAATTACACTGATCTATGCGCGTCGAAATGCTTAACCTGCAATTCCTTTAGTTAACGAATTTAAAACAAAAAACGTTTACAAGCATATTTTTAAGGAATATCAGAATACAAGAATGCAAAAAAATCAATAAATCCAACCGTCACTACGAAATACCCTCTTATCCCGGGTGAAAATATAAGGCGGAAAAAGGACTGAAAAGCGGCTGAAAAATTAATAGATAATTAATTAGGCGGAATTCAGTCAGGAAATTCCTATTTGCACTGAAAACTCATTGATAACGTATTACATGGAGAAGTTAAAGACGGAATTTACCCTGAAATGAGGCGGATATATCTTTTCACTCTGAAGTGAAACTGAAATCGGACAGAAAGTTTTATATTTGAATAATTGTGTCGGAAAACAGACTGAATCGAGACTGAAATATCAGTTAGCCTTGATGAGTATGAAAAAGAGACTGAAAGGAGATGGAAACAAGACGTAAATTTTTACATTTTAAGACTTCGAATATTTTTAGGACGCGGTATTTCTTGGACTCAGAAAAATTTTCGAATATTCGATTTAGGACGTGTGCCAATTCAGCTTTTCAAATTCTTTTCTTTTTTGGAACATTTTTCGGAATTGTACCTGTGCCAATTAACGAATTTTGCTTTTCATTTACTTTTCATTGAAATTTGAATCTGATATATGTAAGCATTGAAGAAAACATGGAGCTCCTGTATTTTATTTTCATAATTTTAAAATATTTAAAGGATATTTAAAATTGCAAACACAGTAGTCATCTTTACTTGCCGTTTACTTTTCATTTTAAAAATTATACATGTCGAATGAAAATCTTAATCTTAATTTTCTGTTCATTTTCGATCCATTTTGAGTTTCTTTTCCGCCGATCACTTTCCGTCTTTTGTTCACTACCTCAGTTTACTTTGTTAAATTTCCAACACTTTTAACACAGAAACATGATTATATTTTAAGTCAATTTTCAGTTTTATTTTTTCACCCCGCATGTAATTGAAAATAACATAGGATGGCCGTATGACGTGAAAATTAAGATAAATCATTTACTATTCACCTAAGGTTATCTCTCTTTTTTTAAAACTTTCTTTATTTTATAAGACAAATCGCTTTTATCAGTAATACTGTCTCCATATTCTTTTATAAATAATGAGCATTTTCGAAAATGTTCACAGTAGTACAAGATTCGTCGGAAGTTTCGCACTGTGCTAAAATGTTTAAAATAATTTTAAATTTGTGGCTCCTATGTTGTTTAGTGAAAAGTGAAGGGTAAGAGGCGTTTTTCATGTCCTTAAATTCAAATAATCGTTGTATTTATGAAAACTTATCATACATTAGATACCTACAGTCTAACAATTGAGAAACTTAAATGTAATGAATTTCCAATGTTGTTCTTTTGTTTGTTATTTATTAGTAAATGGGTTAAAAGTAATAATTTGGAAACCAGAAAATGTGAGGGAAGTTAAGTCGTCAGTGTAAAATTGGAATTTGAAATAAATCGAGTCATTAAAATCAGGGAATTGTTTTCAGTGATAATACCTATTAATATTATTGTCTCATGAAAGTTTCTAAAAAAAAGCCAATTACGAATCTCTCCTGTGCCTTTTGGATCCGAAAAAGTTTAATTATTGAACGTTTAACAATATAACTTTAAGTGAAGGAAAGAATTTAAATATTACCTAAGTAAAGTCGGGGTAATTTGGTATTGAGAAAAAGCGGCCATCCTGTAGTAGAAAATAAACTGGTTCGAACTATCCGTATGGAATTCGCAATTTAATTATTGAGAAGTTTACTAATATTTTATAGGTAATCCATTACCTACAACAGATTATGCAAGAGATTATTTTAATATTTGAAAACGTGCATATTAAGAAGTTGTGACTCTTGTTCTCTGAAATATGAGATGTAGTATAAATCATATGAATGTACAAATATCTCTCACAAACGCAAATAATATGTTAAGATTCACATACACGTAATCACTTAGACATCATAATTTCATAAAAACCTTTTTTAAAATTTTAACGAGGAAATATTCGAATCTAAGTTTTCACTTATCACATTAAAACATATCTTGTTTTTTATTTCAGTATTTTCATTTATAGATTAATCCGTTCGGTTTTAATTAGTTAGACACATATCAAATGTATTCAAAATAAGATGGAAAGGCCAAATGTTCTTATTTTTTACTGCTGTGAAATATCTATCTATTTGAAAAATAATCGGGTTTTAAAAAGAGAAAATTATTTATAATTTCATGTGAATAATCACACGATTGTTTTTTTAAATTCCTGTTGTAGTAACATGTTTTAAAATCGCTTAAATCAGTTCGTTGAAGTATAGGTTTTTAATTTAATAAAATTAAAAAATTGCCAATTGAAGGCGGATAGGAAAGATAATCTATAGGCACTCGTGCACTTCGATCGTTTTGTTTGTTTTTATCTACAAAGTTAGGAAAGGTTAAAAACTCGAGTTATCAGCTAATTTCACGCTTTTCTCTAATTAAACGTTTAAAATAAATTCGTATCATCAACGATTCATCATTTTATTCAAATATATTATACTCCATGAATAATTTGACATAAAAAATATTCGTACAATTTTTGTATGTAAATTTCCATAGTTATGAGTAACAATAGAAAAAATAAAAACATCATTCCTTGGCTTCCTAATAAATGAACAGCTTTCATTGAGAAAAATATAAACTATCGTTTAAATTTAAGAAAACTATAGTTTTTTGATAGTTCTCAATTCGGCGTAATCTCTTTTTTTTATGTACAGTACCTGGCCAAAAAATTAGAACCACCATAGAAATTTCATTAATTCTCAGTTCCGATATGAGCTAAGTCGTAGGAAATGCAAAGATATTACAAACATAGTTGTTATTTGGAAGATCTCTTTATTTGTGATGGGATATTGCACAAAATGAATATTTAATTTCTAATACTTAATGTTACCACCTTTCGCTTTAAAATCTGCCCGAATTCGTCTAGGCATGCTCTCTATGCAAGCTCTAATACAAATTTAATTTCAGGAGCTGCTTGCCATACTTCCTTAATATTTTGAATTAATACTTCGCGAGTGGGGTTTCACCTTTCATAAACTAATTTTTAACACATGCCAAACATTTTCAATCGGACTGAGATCAGGTGAATTACCTGGCCAAGGCAAAAGAGGAACATTTTTGCTTAAGAGAAAATTTTTTACAGCTTTTGCAGTGTGGCATGGGGCTCCATCTTGCATAAACTTAAAAGATGAAGAGTGGAATCCGATTTGATCCAAATAAGGCAGTAAAACTGTTTCCAAATGTTTTAAGTACTGATCTTGCCTCATGGTACCTTCCCCTACGTAAAGAGGTCCAAGTCCTTCTGCAGTAATTGCACTCCAAATCATAACGGATGGGAGATGCTTTACTGTCTGTTGTATGCAGGATTGGTGAAACCTTTCATTTGGACGTCTTCGAACAAAGGTGCCAGCTTCCGTCATTACTTACAACGTTGATACATTCGAAAATATGACCTATAAAAAAATTTGAAATTAACGAATTTTCATTCAAAGACTTCCTTACTAATTACAATTTTAAAACAGTATTACTTTTTTACTTTTACCTTTCCCCAGTCTTTAATGGTATATTTTGAATATTCCTTAGCGAAATTCAACCTCATTTTCTTCATCCTTTCCGTAAGCCGTGGTCGCTTTGCCGCGGTCTGCAGTGAAAGCCAGATTCCTTTAATCGTCTTCTTAAACTGCGTTGGGACACATCCACTCCTGCTTCAGTTACAACTCTTGCTAGTTCTCGCAATGGTAAATTACGATGCGCACTAACTGTAGCAACATTTTTTCGATCATCTCTAGGCGTGGTTTTCCTTTTGCGCCCACAGTTTTGTCTCGTTGAAGGGGTAATTGAAGAATTTTCCCTAAACTATTTAAAAATTCTGGACATCACGCAAAGGGAAACCTGCTGAAGTCGTCCAATTTCCCGTATGGAATGATTGCCAGCCTTTTGAAGAGTAAATATAGTAACCTTTTTTCGGCTAAAATATCTCCTTTTCTTCCCATAACGATTTTTGATAAAAATATTAACATTTTAATCATTATCTTCGTAATTCAATTATAATATTATTAAAATGTTTGTTATTACTTTACTTACGTACACAAATACACTTATAACTTCACAATACTCAAAATACAAAACCCTTAGATCGTTTTCTCTTCGATAACTTGAAGCGCGGTTGTAGTTCACTCAAAGAAGTCACTATCGCAAATGGTACCGTTTACGCCAAATTGACTATTTTATATAAGAGTCTACCTAAAACTGGGGTTTTCCTATAATTTAATGTCGCCACACAATTACACAGGGGTCAGTACTTGTTTAATTACCTTTAAAGTAGGTAAGAACATTTTTAAAAAAAGGATTGAGCGTAAAAGAAGGAATTCTGTGAAAATTTTAATGGTGGTTCTAATTTTTTGGCCAGGTACTGTATATTCCCCGATTCCTCCGTCAATTGTGGACCCATTTTAATAATTATTTTTCTAATGGATAGGCTATGCCTCACGGGTGGTTCCATTTAAATTTCATTAACATATTCCACTTCCAAGGGTGGAAAATTAGGGAATGACTTAATTTTACTTAGTTTTATTTATTTTCCCTCACTTCATGACGCGATAACTTCAACAGTTATGGATCGATTTTGAAGATTATTTTTCTGACAAAAACTAAGGCGCTCAGATGGCGGATTTTAAGCTGGCCGCCTTAGAAATAAAAAACAAGTAACCGAGCAAGCTGAAATTTGATACATAGGACAATAATGACATGAATAATAAATAATGAAATAATAAATCAAGATGGCGGATTTTATAATGGCCGCCATACAAATTAAAGAAAAAATAACCGATCTAGCTGAAACATAAGAATACACACAACACAACACATATAGATAAAAAATTGAAAAGATACGGATTCAATCCGCAAATAATAATAAAATAAAAAATTTTATTTTTACAAAAAATAAATAAATAAATAAAACCGGTTTCGAAACTTTGCCTAAATGTATAAATTTAAACTAAAAAGCTAAAAATAAAATAATTTTTACCAAAAAATACAAACCGACTTCAAAACGTTGCCTTTGGCTATAAACTTAAAATAAAAAGTGAAAAATAATATTTCCAAATATAACAATATCTCCAAAAATGACTGATTAGATATTAAATATTTAAATTTTGTATACTGTCCTTCAATGCTCTTTTCGTTAAAGTCATAAAAAATATTATTTCTCACTTTTTATTATAGTTTAAGTTTATAGACTAAGGCAAAGTTTTGAATTCGGTTTTCATTTTTTTGTAAAAATTATTTTAGTACTAGTACAAGATAATAATCCCGATTGACCATTTCAATTTCCGCCCACCGGTCAGAGAAGAGCCGGTCATTGCTAGGACCTGATACAGTGATACTGATACTGATACAGTGCAAATGGCGGGGGATTTGAAGTTATGATTTGGGACTTGGTGAAATTTGGCCTTTGGGGGATCTAAAAAATTCTCGGCTGTGATTAGGGGAAGCCCGGGCAAGATGAGTGTGGGTAAGACGAATTCTCGATTTTATTAAAAATGTACAGTAGATTGCGCTACTGGACCAGCTCGGGTCGATAAAACAAAAAATTGTTTATTTATTTATTATAAATAAATAGGTAAATAAATAAATTTACAAAAATTGTTTATTTCATTTGAAAATATAAACTTCTAAGAATCACTTATAAACGCTTCATAACATTTCGTTGAAAGGTGTCCGAGAAATTAATGTTTTCATTTCATAAAAAGTAATCAAAATATTTAAACATACGTAAAAACAATAAAAATTTTAATTTTCAAAATTGTTTGGGGCTATGTTTAGTATTGGTATAAAGGCGATCTATGCTTCATAAAAATCGACGAGATAGTGGTTTTTGGGGGTGCTCACTTGACGTGTTTTGTCTCTTTACTTATCCTTTTTGCCTTGGGGTGTATCCATTTTAACCGGAGGGGTCGGTTTCAAAGTTTTTACTAGCATTTTCCAAAGATTATTATCTAAAATACAAATTAATAATAAAAAGACTGTTGTTCATTAGAAATTTGTGTGGTTTTCTTTTAGCCTTTCCTTAACATATTCGTCTTTCCCGGCTCTGATAGACTTTCTTTTCAGCTAGTAGAGGACTTCGGCCTAAGAAAAGGGAGGGGAGAATTTCTAAGCCGGGCGAGCCTGGCCCCCGGGCCCCCCTATAGACACGCCACTGATTTTTAGTTGTTAATGTAACGAGAGCGAAAACCATGTTAATTATTAAATTTTTTATAAGATGTGATGTGATGTGATGTGATGTGATTAGGTTCAATTTAGAGTTTGAAAGAGAACATTAAATTAATCATTAACGATGGATTATGCACGTAATTCATGAGTAAAATGTTTTACAAGGCTAATTCAGCTATGAATTCTTGTTTATTTTCTGGAAATTTTGTATAAAAAGATTGTACTTTTATATTTTGCAAATTCAAATTTACAGAAGCTGGTTGTGAGTGAGGTCTATATATGCTCTATGAAATATTCCTTGTATTTGGTGATAACAAGACTTTAAGCGGTTTTTCTTTTCCAGATATTATTCTGTGATAGCTCCTGGCACCCTGAGGTCAAACTCACCATATGATGTAGCTGTGGGTGTTTATAACACGGACACCCCTGTTAAGATCAAACTTGAAATTGCCGGTCAAAATTCGCCCTACCAGGAGAGTAAAATTGTTACAGTGAATCCCGGATCGAGCGAACTTGTTACATTTGATGTATGATAGGATTATGTAGGTAAGGGGAGATATGCACCTATAGGAGCTGGAAAGAAAGGTCATTTTTGTGAATTTTTCCAAGGAAAACTATTTGAAATTTCGGATCGGGGATTGAATTATCTAAAAGTATATACATTCAAAAATATGCTTAATTTTTTTTACTTAAATATATCAAAAATATACAAGGATATTGTATCATCCTTGGAGCGCCGTAAAAAAAATCTGCGTAAACGGTACCCACTGGCGTTTCGTCAAAAATCCTCTTAAAAAAAAAAACAAAAACATTATTAATTTAGATACTACAATCTAGTAGTTGTTATAGCCGACTTTGAAAATATCGATTTATGACAAAATGGCGGATGTTTGAACATAAATAGTGATTTTTCAACCAAAACCAAAAAACAAAAATTAAGTAGCGAAAAAAAAATCCCATGCCAACTACTAGATAATGGTGTATAGAATAATCACAAAAAACCTCAAGGCAATTGGTTCATTGGTTTTCGAGAAATGTTGGGTACCGATTTGAAAAGCGTGGTTACGGTTTTGAGAAAAACGCGTTTGAAAATTTTGGAATGAAGAAATCACATAATAAAAATTCACTAACACGTTTCACTTTCTCGGTTGTAACTGGCTTATTTATCGAAATATTGACTTGTCGTTTGCACCAAGTATTCTTGAGACCTCAGGTTTCAAGAAAATAAGAACAAAAAAAAAAGTGCCATGGCTTCTCGATGGCACAGAAGCCATGAATATATCTTATATAAAAATATATCTTATATACAGTTACTCAACTAATTGATCACATGGTAGTACTTTAGTGGTACTTTAGAATTTTGCAAGTTGTTCATTAACGGTAACAGAGTAGAGGGCAAAATTGTCTATAGAAATGCTCCGATACATTTTGACATCCGATTGACCATTCTTGAGTTATTTATGAAATAAAACTGTCAAATTTCACTACTTTTACCCTCGCAAATAACTCAAAAAATATCGAAGTTACGGGAAAATTGTCTTAATCAATTTTGTGCAGGATTTAATTCTCTACAAGTTAGGCAAGGCCACTTGCCCATGTCAGAATAAAATTAGCGATTTTTTGCAAAAATAGAACATAATGTATTGGGCAAAAAATTTTGAAAAAAATGGTCAATCGGATGTCAAAATGTATAAGAGCATTTCTATAGACAATTTTGCCCTCTACAATATTACGTAACCAGTTTTACGATATCTGTTACCGTTAATGAACAACTTGCAAAATCCTAAAGTACCATCATGTGATCAATTAGTTGAGTCACTGTATCTTACAAAATCTTTTCTATCGGATTGGAACCCGTCATCTAGAGCGTAGCAACCGCCGTGAGAGCCCCCTTTTATTATAAGGATGGAAACTCTTCCCATTTCTAGGAACCGGCAGTGCGTGTCATCCGCGGCGCTGATTCCGAGTATTTTATCGAAAAAAAGCAAAACCCACGTCGAAATATTGCAAGTATCAAAACAGCCGGCGCGCGCAACTTTTATGGGTTCGTTGAATTTACACAAATCCATGTCGTCCTGTGCGAAGAGAATTCTCTCATACTCATTCACTAAGGGCCCCCTCTGTCACTTCCCGCCTTCTTCTATAAACAAACGAAGGGAATGCACAATTTTTGGGCTGAGATGAAGCTTCTTGTTATTTAGAAGTTCTTTAGGCATAGTAACGATTTTTGTGACATACATTCTTTTAAATAGACCCCAAGGATAAGACATATTCATGTAAAAAAAAAATCGATTTTTTCGACCATGCTAGGTGTATGTATATCTCCCCTTAACTGAATTTAATTTTTATAATCATAATAAAAAAAATTTACACAGGTGCCAGAAATCAAATTCGCCAGACATCATTTATATGTAGAAGGGGTTTAAGGGTTGCATTTCAAAAATGATACGCTCTTGAACTTTGACCGTAGGTCTACTGCAATTTTTGTCCAAACAGATAAATCGGTTTATAAGCCCGGCGATTTAGTAAGATTTCGTGTCTTGTTCCTTAACTACGATGGTCGACCATTAAATAATGTAGAGTCTACTGAGGTGATTATTTTGGTAAGGAGAATATGTTAATTGTTTCCAATATTACTATGATACACGCATCTTTCATCAAACATTAGAACCCCAGAAACATCCTCGTGAGGCCGTTCCAAGTAGAAACTCTTAGCACAGGTGTTTATGAGAACGAGTTCCAACTGTCGGCGAGTGCGCTTCTTGGTCAGTGGCAAATTTTTGTTCATGGAAGAAAGATGACATCGAAAATATTCAAGGTCGAAGAGTATAACCCGCCAAAATTTGAAATAACGATTGATATTCCTGACGAGGTCATTTGACCCAAGGCGCACTTTTCGGTTATCTTGAAGGCAAAGTACGATAATAAAATAAGTCCCATAAGCATAAAGCCAACATATAAAATTAATTTCAATACAGGTACACTTTCGGAAAGAATGTTAAGGGTGAAGCAAAAATTACTGTCGACAATGAAATACGAACAGTGCCATTGGATGGTAAAGCTGTTGCTCGTTTCGAAATGAATGCGGTTGACCGGTGGAGATATGGAGATTTAATTCCAGTTCATGCCGAAGTAATCGACACCTCCTCAGGCCTTAAGCAAACTGCTAGAACCAAATTTCATTTGCACGCCCATAAGTATGTGATCGAAGCAGTGAAAATACCGAAGTTCTTCTCTATTGACGAACCATTCAGTCTAGAGGTAAGTTTCATGAAATTCCTAACATTAAAAAACTCTCTTTTACATAAATTCTGCAGTTCAAAGTTACAAATAATAAAGGCGTGCCAGTATTAGACACTCATGACCCTGTGCAATTGCATGTTACCATAGTGGAGCGAGACGGGATGATTCATATCGATGAACAATATCTGGACAAAAAGGGAATTGTAACTTTCGACGTAGATTTACGTAATAAGAATATTTCAGATTCATTACAATTTATATCAGTAACGGTAAAAATCTGGAAGTTGTTAAATTTTATTTAATTTAAAAATTTAATACTTTAGGTGTCCTTTAAATATGCGATGAAATTTTTGGTTAATATAGAAAAACAGAAGAAAACCGACAAGTTTAATTTAATTGTGCTGACTGAAAAGTAATATCACAAAATAATACAGACTTTATGGCATTTTACAAAATTCTTTCACCTAGTCCAAATATGCAAGAAGATGTTTCCTTGGAAGTTTCAAGTGCCGAACCAATTACTTACTTTAGCTACCAAGTTGTGTCCAAGGGAAAAATTTTGCTTATTAAAGAAGTTGAGGTAAGTGGTGGTTGGAAAAGTGAATTAATTTAAAATAAATTCAAAATTACATAAATATTTAGGTTCCAAACAAGGATCAATTTACTTTCAAATTTACTCCAACGGTCGAAATGTTTCCCTCAGCAACTGTGTTTGCTTATTACGTGTCTAAAAATGGTGACCTCGTATTCGATGAGACGTATTTAGATTTTTACGGACAACTTAAAAATTTCGTAAGTAATATTTAATATTACTATATGCAGCTGTGTATATAGTGTGAATTATTAAAATCAAACTTGTTCTTTTTCTATAATGAGAGTATCTTTAATTGTTAAATTTCATTCAGTACTTATATATTAATGTTTACCTGTACATACATAGTTCTAATGGAAACCTAAATAAATAATTTTCTATGCAAAATTTAATGTTGATTTTAAAAATTGCATTTGCAATATGCTAACTTCTATCAAGTGAAAAGTCACATATTTATAAGTATTTTGAAGGAATAAATAAATATAATTATTATAGACAAAAAGAAATTTGGTTTTGATAATTCGAACTCTGTACAAATATCTATTTTATTTTGCTTTTAACTATAGGTATATTTATTTGTAATATCTATATACTTATATATTATACCGGCTATTTTAGTTGAAAGTAAAATTACAATCCGAAGCGAAACCTGGAGAGGATGTCAACATCACTGTGATCACCGAACGAAATTCGTTTGTTGGGCTACTCGGAGTGGATCAAAATGTGTTCTTGCAAGAAGGTGGTAAGTTTGTATTAAGAATTTTACAATCAGTACAACATTTAATATTTCAATTTACATTCATACAATTGTTTCTATCCAATTTTCTAAAATTATGTAAGCAAAAAGGTACTCGTACATATATATTTTTTTGTATTTTTCTGAAGAGTAAGAAAGCTCAAATTTTGTAAATCAATTTTTAGAAAATTCAAACCAGATTAGATTTGTAAAATAACGAATTACATAATCATAATTGGCCATAATTAGTGTAATAATGTAAAATACATAATTTATGTAAAGGCGGATAAATTCGCCTTTAAATAAATTAAATAATGCTGAGTAAAACCGAATTAAAGCGACTTATATGTATTATAAAACAAAATCCCACATCCTGTTTGTTCGTCTATATGTGCGCGACTTTTGAATTTTATTTTGTTGTCACCATCGAGAAAACTCATAGTTTGATTTAAATTAACTAAGAGAAAAATATTACAGTTTTATTCCCTTCATTGCCTCAACTTTTGCAAAAATCAATATTGATTCAAATTTGAATTATTTCATATTAAAGCTTAATATTTTCATAATGGTTTTAAATAAACTCAATACGGTTGATAATTTAATTACCTCTAATTGCAGTCACATTAATTTCTCCAGATTGTCCCTTTTGTTCAATTAATAGCTTTATTTCGAATGTTTTCTAAAGGTTATTATGGAATTTGTCGGAACCAAATCTCTTCCAGTAGTGATAAGCAATGTCCGAAGTAACGCCATTAGAGCATTTTTAAAAGTGGTTATTGCTAACTTTGCTTGTAATAATCAATTTACAAAATTTCAGAGTATCTCTTCACACTGGAGAACTTTGCCGCTGTATTTGATAGACTAAAGAGCACTAGTAGCGTTCCTAAAGCTAAGCAAATAGTCGAAATAGTGCAAAATTCCCATGAAGCTACCGAAGCAGGGTCAGAACCGTGGCAGCTAGGCCCTATGCACCAATTATATCATTCTTTCTTACGAGACTACAAAAAACCTTATCCTGGGGAGAAATCAGGACTTACAATTCTTACAAACGCACATTTTCCTTACTGGCGCATATGTAGGTTCTTTTGATATATGCAAAAACAATCAAAAATTATTTTTCTTAATAAGCCTCACAACGTCTTCCAATGAGCTTCCAAGTGTATAATGATTCCGGAGAACATGTAGTGGGAGCAGTTGAGACTATTTCCCTTCCTCTGCCTGATGTTCTTCCACCTGACCCTAGACTTCCAGTCCCTATGCGAAAGGATTTCCCTGAGACGTGGTTGTGGGAATCCTTCTCGAATGTCAGGTAAGACGTGATATAAAAAAGCGACTATGAACTAATTTATTAATACAATAATTCAGTGGAGGCCAAGCGACTGTGACCAAAAAGGTCCCTGACACCATAACCTCATGGGTAGTTACAGGATTTTCAGTCAATCCTGAGCATGGCGTTGGTTTCACGAAATCTCCTAAGAAGATGACGGTGTCTCAGCGCTTCTTCATTTCAATGAATCTACCCTACTCTGTTAAAAATGGTAAAAAGAAAGAATCAAGCATTTAGTCTTATTATTTTAAGTGTTAATCTTTTGAAGACGAGGTAATATCGGTTCCTGTTATTGTCTTCAACTACATGGGTGAGGATCTTCAGGCGGAAGTCTCGATGCTAAATGAGAACGAAGAGTTCGTTTTTGCGATTAACGAACAGGAAAATTATCCAGGTGAGTAAATTCTTCTAGTAGAGTATGTGTGGGATGAATGTTTGGCAAATACATGTATACATACATATAGTAGAATTCCGTTTGAAAATCAATTAAAGGGTCACTTATGAATACTTATGCCCGATTTCAAAGTTCGCACTTAAGTTCTCACTCAGCTAAGCGCGGAGCGAAACTTACCTTAAGTGACGACTTAAGTATTTCCGGTTTCACTAGACCTTTTTTATTTCACGTTTAGCTGAGTGAGAACTTAAGTATTTTGCTCTTTTATGTAGAACATTGTATTTGTTTCAGGAGGGACCCTATCATGAGAAACGAATTATTTTGATGATATATGGGGAAAAATTAATTAAAGTTGAAGGTAACCATGAAGAATTATTAAGTAATTTTTATCTAAAAATGGCTTTTGAAAGCTCCTATCGATTCGATTCGAACGCTTCTCATGATAGGGCCCATGCCGCTAGTATTCATATTTAAAAGAAAAATACTAATTTTCAAAAACATCTTGTTTACTTGTTAATTTTGGCACGATCAAAAAATAACTATAAATGAGACTTAAGTGACCAATTTTGGCGACTCAAGTATAGCCGACCACTTAAGTCCTAATTTACACTTATTAGACTCACACTGTGAAACTGAAAAGTGGTTAAACTGAAAGATAAGTGACGATCAGAACTTAAGCTCTCATTCTGAATTCGGCTATTAGTATATTTTAGTACGCAAATTTTTATAAAAGAATGTTAACTGTCACCTTTTGACGAAGGTATTTTGCAGTGGTCACTTTTGTTCCGATTTTTAAGAAAGACAACGAAACTATTTGTTCATATCATATAGTATACTTTCGTCTTTTAAGGAAGGTTTTAAGACGTATTCTATTTATTTTTCTATTTATTTGCGACAAAATCGAAGATATTAGTAAATGTTCTAGGAAAAAAGGACTTGCTTTTGTTGAATTATATAAAAAATCCTTAGAATAATACGCATTTCCACTACCATGACAAGTATCAATTGGAATAATGGTGGAATCGTAATAAAAATTTTGTTCAATTACTTACTTGCTATTTTTACGTGTGTGTGCTTTAAAAACAATTTTTTCAAATATAAAAACGAAAAATTTTTTTTTTCAATAAGATACGGAGATTATAATGACAAAGCAAGTTACGGTTGCTGCAGACTCAACAGTAGTTGTTGACTTTATGATTCGTCCGAAGAAAATTGGGGACATTATTCTCAAGGCGAAAGCAGTTACAGTGTTTGCCGGTGATTTGGTAGAAAAGGTTCTTTTGGTTAAACCAGAAGGGTTGCCACAATACTACAATAAAGGAGTTCTTCTCACTTCGGAAATTCCAGAAGTTAATTTGGATGTGAAACTTTATCATGAAAATGTGGTGCCCGATTCCTTGCTCGTGGAATTTTCAGTAGGACGTGATGCTCTGGCCTCTGTGATTACCAACCTTCATAAATTAGTTCGAATGCCACAAGGTTGCGGAGAGCAAAATATGGTAAATTTCGTGCCGAATTATCTGGTACTCGAGTACTTGAACGTAAGTGAATTTAATATTAATAAGTTCGGAGATTTAAAACCGTTCGATTAATTTCAGACGAAGCTTTATATAAGTCAGCCTATCAAAGATAAGGCCCTGAACTACCTCAGAATCGGATATCAAGCGGAATTGAAATATTTGCATCCTGACGGTTCCTTCAGCGCATTTGGCCCAAGCGTTATGGGTGGGAGCACATGGCTCACGGCTTACGTTGCCCGATGCTTCACCCACGCTTCAAAATTCATTGTTATCGATCAACAAGTAATTGAGAAAGCATTCAAATTCTTGAAAAATGCACAGCTCAAGGATGGAAGTTTCCCCGAAAAGGGAGTAGCTGTCGATCGTAAATTTGCAACAGATGCGGATGGACATGTCGTCTTAACAGCATTCACTTTAATCGCATTTCTTGAAAATCGTGTTAGTATAATGTCGTAACTAAAACAAGTAGAGACCACATGCTCTTTTTTAGGATGCTCGACAGATATATAAGGACAATATAAAGTTGGGACTTGATTATCTACAATCTCAATCGCAAAAGGAAAACGATTTAGACGATCCGTTCGCTCTAGCCATTGTTACCTATGTTTTCCAACTGGCTCGCGATAACGACCATAAAGACGTTCTTCTCGAAAGACTGCTTAAATGTGCCAAACAAGAATGTAAGTGTTATTTTTAGCTATCATAATGGAGGACACTACAGTCTCTAACTTACAGCGGGTTTAATGTGGTGGACTAATCCGCTGGGAACCGCTGAAAATTTCAACTACGACGAAGAGGCAACAGCCTATGCTCTTCTAGCCTTACTAAGCAGCAGTAAAGCAGACCAGAGCTCGCCGATTGTTAGGTGGCTCGTTTCAAGGCAGCAAAGCACAGGTGGATTTTCCTCCACTCAGAGCACCGTGGTGGCTCTGCTTGCATTTATCAAGTATTCAGAAAAATTCCCTTCAAATGGTATATTTAACGTCAACTTTAAAGACGACCAGGGGACAGAGCAAGATGTAACTGTGGACGATGATACTCCCGGATATTTCCGCACTTTCCAGGTACGTCTGTGAGACATTTTAGTTTATATTTATTTAATTTATAAAATTATTTAGCTTTCTCCAAATATTAAAACAGTGACGGTAAAAGGATCCGGCCAGGGTTCAGCTGTAGCCCAACTTTCTTACAGATACCATGTAAAACCCGAAGGAATATCTCCATTAAATGCCGATGCTCTGTTCTCAATTGTCCCTAGTTTCGCGGAAGGTTCTACAGCCGAGGCGTTCACCCTTACTGTGTGCACCAAGTACTTATAAAAATTTCACTTTACTAAAACTTTTATTCAGCTCTGTAATACTTAGTGTGAATCCTCAAATTAGCTTCAGTGAGACAAGCATGGCAGTTATGGAAGTCGACGTGCCAAGCGGCTATTCAATAAACAAAGAATTGTTTAATAAGGATCCTTTTATAGTACAACCATATAAAGTAAAAATACAAAAACCTACCAAAAAGACATTACTCAAGAATATTATGAATATTTCAGAAAGTAGAGACGAAGAACGAAGACTCGGTTGCTGTTTTCTACTTTGATAAATTGGACACGAATCAAGTTTGTGTGGAACTGGAAGCAAACAGAATTCATATAGTAGAAAAACAAAAATTGTTGTGGTCAGGGACTCTAAGTCCCTCAACATATCACGCAAATAAATTTTGCCGACGCCCATGGGCTCAGGCTTCGGGTGGCCCCCTAAATTTTGGCCGAATTTACACGGCGGCGATGGCAATTCCCGCTCGCAAAACCGTTCTTTGGGTTCGAGCGAAGAATTTTGGTCGCTGCCAGGCAGCAAATTTGCCCAAAAATTCTTCGCCCGAAGCCCAAGGAACGGTACAAGAAGAGCTGAAATCCTGCGACCGAGCGAAGGCGAGCCCGCCAAAAGTTCGATATTTCTCGGTCGCATAGAAAAATTTCCGGACCGAGCGCGGTGCAACCCAAAAATTTTCGAGTCGCGAGGGCCTTCATGTATCCGCGCCGTGAGCCGGCGAGCTCGCCTTCGCCTCGGTCCCAATTGTTCGCGCCTCCTGATCCGTTGCCGGCGCCGGGCTGCCGGCTCGCGCACTCCTCGAGGCTGGCGTGCAGCTAGCGCTGGGAGTGTGTGGGTAGGTAGCTCGGTTTCGGCTAACGGATCGGGGAGGTTCGGCCGTGGGAATCGGCGCGTCGCTCGAGAGTTCGATCGGAGACGTGAAGCTGGCCGGACGAAAAGGTCAAGGAAAAGCATTTTTTTGGGGAACGAGGAGCCGGGCGGAAAAGTCTCCGGGTTAAGCCGGGAAAAATTTTAAGTTGAGGTCGCGAAACCGGCGGACCGAAAAGTTTCGGGAGAGAAGAATCAAAAAAAGCGGAAACTAGTGCGAGGAAGTACAATCGGGATTATCGCGGAAAATCAAACTGTGGACCGTAGGTGGGAAATCCATCATCGTGAGCGACGCTGAAAAGAAAAAAAAAAAAGAAAATAAAATAAAATTGTTATTAAATGAGTTGTTCGAGTAACTTTAAAATTGGTACTCACCAATTAATATCATGGTTGTGGACCCGCTGCTAGAAAAAAGAAAAGGAAAATTATGTTCAAGCATACAAAGTGTGATTACGGTTCATTCTACTTACTGAGTGCGATTAAATTTGCCGACCTGTAAATATAAAGATAAAATTAAGTTAAGTTTGCTCAATTCTGTTGAATTCTAAAACTAAAATGTTATAAAATGTTAATACTTACCTCAGTTCCCGAGTAGTGTGGTAGCGATAGTGAACTTGGATCTAACCTGAGAGAATATAAAAAATTAATTAAATGATTATCATTAGCGGTTAAAAATAATATAGCTTGTACTTACCGTTTTAAGAAGAGTGAGACAGGTGAACCTGAAAGTATAAAAACAGAATTCAAGTATTTTGAATAGCTCAGTAAATTTAAGTAAACTCATCTTTAATGAAGTAGGTGAACTGTTAAAGCTGAAAAGACCGTACGAAAAGGAAAAGAAATTTTCTTTAAGTCTATTTTGCCGCCTGAAGAAAATTATTAATAAGACTTACCATATGTTATAGTTGATATAGTGTAGCCGGAAATATACTAGCGTTAAGTACTAAGTGACGCGAAGATAATTGCAAGTGGACTCCTAAACGACCCCGTGAACCTGAAAGATTAAGCCGAATTAAATTGAAATTGTGTGATCTATATTTCTGATTATTATAAATTAACTTACCTTGATTACTCTGATTATTATAAATTAACTTACCCTGTGGACCTGAAAATATACACGGAAACTGTACAAAAAAAAAAAAAAAAAAGACTGTGAGTGGTTGTACGAGACTCTAAAATTTATATAAACTTACCTGTGCCTGTGAAATATCCGGGAATTATAATAGTGAGAACCTATAAAAAGTAAAAGAAGAAAACAATAAACAAAAATTATTATCAATAATACTAGCGCAAATAAAATTTTTTTTTCTGACCTGTTGGTTTATCCAAAAGTGATCCTGGGGAGAGAACCCGAGGACAAGAAATTAAAATTAACGTCAGTGACTATAACTTAAGTGACAATGAATTTAAAAATTCTGATGTGGTTTTGTTGTTTGGGTTTTTTTTTTTGTGTAAGCTTACCTCTCTGGGGTATCCAAAAATAGCCACCAAAAGCCTGTGATTGATCATCCTTCTAAACTAATGCCATACATGGGCCAAAAGAAGAGGCCAGAAGAGGCAGCGGCCTTTTGCAGCAGTTCAACATTATCAGCGGTCATCTGCAGCAGCTCAACCTCATCAGCAGCTCCACAAAAGCATCAGCAGCAGCATCACCGGCATCAATGGCGCCCAACGTTTTAGTGTAAGAACCGAGATGTAATATTGTATTTGGTTTAAGAAATACAAACAAGGTATGTTCCTCTAAGTTAAAATGTTTGCTCTGGGTCCCTCCTCCCTCCATTTTGTTTTCAGCCGCCGTGTGATTTGAAAGTTTTTTGTTTTTTAAAGGGACCTCCCCCATAAATTTTTTCCGGCCAAGGGGAGGTCACAGGGTGGTTGGGGCTAGGCCAGGGGGGTTCATTCCACCCGAACCCCCCCTGAGAGTCAATCACGGGCAGGTGCAGGGGTTCATCCCGCACTGTCCTTTTCCGCCCCTTTGACCTTCGGGTCCTTCCGTCTTGCGAGAGAATTTTTTCGTTATCGCCGGTGGCCGTTCCGGCGGCTGAAAGCGGTTTTTCGGCAAACCCCCCCACACTACCGCATAATGCTAGCCATGCCAGCTCTCGCGGCCGCATACCGTCGGACGGGGTGCTTTAGCCGGGCCCCCGAGGCACACACGGCTATAACAAATATGGCGCCCAACGTTTTAGTGTAAGAACCGAGATGTAATATTGTATTTGGTTTAAGAAATACAAACAAGGTATGTTCCTCTAAGTTAAAATGTTTGCTCTGGGTCCCTCCTCCCTCCATTTTGTTTTCAGCCGCCGTGTGATTTGAAAGTTTTTTGTTTTTTAAAGGGACCTCCCCATAAATTTTGGGCCAAGGGGAGGTCACAGGGTGGTTGGGGCTAGGCCAGGGGGGTTCATTCCACCCGAACCCCCCCTGAGAGTCAATCACGGGCAGTTGCAGGGGTTCATCCCGCACTGTCCTTTTCCGCCCCTTTGACCTTCGGGTCCTTCCGTCTTGCGAGAGAAATTTTTCGTTATTGCCGGTGGCCGTTCCGGCGGCTGAAAGCGGTTTTTTGGCAAACCCCCCCCACACTACCGCAAATGCTAGCCTGCCAGCTCTCGCGGCCGCATACCGTCGGACGGGGTGCTTTAGCCGGGCCCCCGAGGCACACGGCTATAACAAATATGGCGCCCAACGTGGGGCGTTCCTATCCCCTCCCTTTGGAGCTAAAGGCTCCCCTATTATTACTTACCTTTCCCCAAAATCCTTCGAGGCCCTATCGGTGAGTCCCGTGGCTGGAGCTTACCCGAGGCCTCTTGAGAATTGCGGATGCTGGCTTCTTCAGCCAGCAAGCCGACTCGAGGTCTCGGGGACAGCTCCATCCTAAGGATGAACTGGTAGCGGTGGGAACTTACCGGCAGACCCCGCTGGGCCTGCGTGGTCGAGACGTCTGAGGTCCTCCCTGGAATTACAGGGGTTGGCTAGTTGGTGAGCCAGCCTCCTGTCCGGGAGGAAACCTTGGTCGTTCTCTGCCTCGTAGTCCCTGCGGGGAAAACTGGTAAGGGCCCTTCCCTCAAACTTTCCTTTCTGCGGGCTGAATGCTCGGTGGCCCGCGATTGACTCTCAGTTTAAATTAAAGTATCGGCAATATTCGTGTGTTTTCTTTTTGAGGTAAAATGCGAGGGAGAAGTGGACCGGAGGAATTTAGGTTGTTATTATTATTATTTCAGAAAATTAGTAAAGCGTGGTAGAAGTTAATAAATTTTTGAGTAAGTCTATAACCAGGAGAAGAGAAATAGATTTAAGATCCCTGGCAGAATTAAAATTTTTATGAACACCAATATCTTTTGTGAACACTCGGTAAGGCGAAGCCAGTTCCAGAGCTTTTGCTATTAAGAGGTATTTAAGCTTGGTTGAAACCATACCTTGCCGTTACTATTTTCCTTTTCTCTTTTCTTTACGCGTACTCATCTTCAAAATTTTTAAAACGTGTCGCGATCCGTCGACTGTATATAACGCGCGATTCGGCTTAAGAGGGCGGTAGCATTTTCCGTCGGGTTTCTCATAAATCGCAGTCGGTTTACTGGTGGCGGAGATCATGCCGAAACAAACGGGTTCACCGCCTAGGAGTCCCTACAACACGCGTAGACGGCAATTGTTCCCCCCGAACGCGATGGAGGAAGCGGGGGCGGCCGGGCCGACCAACCCGAGTACTGAGCAAGGAGCCTATCACATTCCACCGGTGGAAAGACTACGGGACCAGACTGTAAATGCTCCGACGCCATCCCAATCGTTAGAATTGCCTTCTGAGGCCTCGACTTTAATACAACAGGACTCTAACCAGTCAAGAGCTCCGAATTTGCGGCAATTGCCCCCCAACGCCAACCCAGATTCGGGATGGGTTCCCACACAATCGTTACTTATCGGCTTGCAACAACAAATCTCTAATCTCGTGAGAGAGGAAGTTGCGAGGGGAGTGAAAGAAATAAAAGAGCAGGTGTCGAAGCCTAGCTTCACCACTTCATCACCTTCGGTGGCTCTGCCGGCTCCTCCCCATGTTCGGCCGGAAAGAATCAGCTTGCCCAATCCGTTATTTAATAGACCACCACCACCTGTGCCTGATCTTCAAGGTTACCATTCAACCCATCGTCGATGCAGTAGTCCAATTAGAAATTGGAAACTGCAATACGACGGGGATAACAAAAAACTAAACGTGGAAGAATTCATTTTCCGGGCGGAAACACTGACGCACAACACCTTGCGCAGTGATTTCTCCTTATTAGTCCGAAATTTCCACCAGTTGTTGAGTGAGTCGTTAATTAATTGGTATTGGACCTTTTTGCGTAGTACGGTCAATCCAACTTGGGAACAAATTAAAGTCGCATTACGAGCTGATTGGGGTGACAGGTCGAGAGATGTAGACATCCGCAGGCAAATGCTGGGTAGACGGCAGCAGCCTCGCGAGACTTTTGTTTCTTACTATCAAGCTCTGATATCACTCCGTAACCAACTCAGAAACCCGATGTCGGAAACCGAATTTGTCGAGACGGTGAGGGCAGGGTTGCTCCCGTACATCCAGGAGCAAATCTGTCTCCACCGTACCGACACAATTGGTCAATTACGGGCATTGGTTACTGAAGTTCAAATTACTCGGGAGCGGTCTCGAGCGGCGCTGTTGCCGCCTGCCCAACATCGTGCTCGCGTTGAGGAGACCAGTTCGTTGCTAGTAGAGCCGGTAGACGTTACCGAGCCCTCCCTTGATGCTGTCGGAGTTGTGGCGCGATACCAGTCCCATAAAACCAAATGCTGGAATTGTGATGCCGAAGGGCATTTTTATCAAGACTGTGACAAGGAGCCAACGGGCTTCTTCTGTTACGGCTGCGGGCGAAAGGGGACAGTCAAACCTCGCTGTCCCAACTGCTCACAAAAAAACAGGACTCGGGTCGAGAGCAACACCACCAGTTCTCGACCACAACGAGCGATGCTGACAGCTGTGGCAGCGGAAGAGACGCTTCCCTTCCCTCCGCAACCCTAATTCGAAGCCCCGAGGTTTCCCCAGTTACTGACGAATTACCTGCCGTATCCGAAAACCCTGCTCATTTACCTGATGTGTCGAATTTTTCGAAACCAGATGTCGTCGATATAGTTACGATTGAAGATGTGGTTGACTCTGAGGATGAGAGTCCAGAGCCACATGTTACTCCCTGTCGAGCAGTTACGATTTTACCGAGGCCAGAACAGCCTGCCAAAATTCAAGTTCCTCCCGCTCCAGTCGTTTACCCACGTAAACCTTACCATCAGCGGTTGAAGGAGTATCGAGCTGCTCGAGAGAGAATATTCATGTCGGCTCTTGACTCTCTGAATCATTCTGAATCCAGTGTGCGAAATATAAAAAAATTCAAACGCTCGTCACTTCGTTTACGTTCCTTTTGGCGACGCGTAATTTCTAATCGTCGTAGACTAGCGACAGCTTTCGTGTCAGTTCACAAGGACGTAAGGCCTTATGCCGAAGTCCAAATTTTAGGAAGAAAACTGACCGGTCTATTAGATAGCGGGGCCAGCGTGAGCATACTTGGCCAAGGATCGGAGAAAATGTTGTCCGAAAAGAAAATTACTTGGACGAAATATCGTTCCGCGATCGAGGTGGCCAACGGCGCCAAGCCCGAAGTACATGGGCATGCCGACCTAGACGTCACTTTTCGTGGACAAACCAAGCCTATACGTTTCTATCTCGTTCCTAGTCTGACTCAATCCTTGTATTTAGGAGTCGACTTTTGGAAGGCTTTTGGTTTGGCTCCCGATGTGCTAGGGTCTTTGGCTTCGTTGGACACACCGATCGTGGAGTCGACCGAGTCCAAACAACATATTCTCCCTCCTTCTGACCATCGTCGGCTAGAATACGTCAAATCTTTATTTCCATCTTTCGCTACACTGGGTTTAGGAAAAACCAATCTTCTCGAGCACGTGATTGACGTCGGTGAAGCCGCCCCAATTAAACAACGTTTTTATCCTGTGTCACCTGCCGTTCAAAAACTGATGGACGCTGAGCTGAGCCGAATGCTCTCGCTTGGGGTGATAGAGGAAAGCCAAAGCCCGTGGAGCTCCCCAGTGGTACTTGTACGGAAGCCCGGCAAGGTCAGGCTGTGTTTCGACGCCCGGAAGGTGAACTCCGTGACAAAAAAGGATGCCTATCCTCTGCCACAGATTGATGGCATCCTGAGTCGCCTTCCGTCGGCTAAATTTATAACCAGCTTAGACCTTAAAGACGCTTTCTGGCAAATACCACTGGAGGAAAGCTCCAGAGAGAAGACCGCTTTTACGGTGCCTGGCCACCCCCTCTATCACTTCACAGTGATGCCATTCGGGCTCTGCAAAGCTCCTCAGACAATGTGCAGGCTCATGGATAAAGTGATACCTTATAATTTACGCGAAAATGTCTTGGTCTATCTTGATGACCTCTTAGTCCTATCCGAAGACTTTGATACCCATTTAGAACTCTTGTCTCAAGTGGCCAGTTGTCTGAAAAAGGCAGGCCTTACGATAAATGTCGAAAAAAGCAAATTCTGCTTGAAAGAGACTAAGTACTTGGGGTACATCGTCGGAGAAGGGGGCATCAGGACGGACCCAGACAAGATCGCTGCCATAGTAGACTATCCGTCGCCTAAAACTCTTAAACAGGCTCGTCGTTTTCTCGGTATGGCCGGATGGTATAGAAAGTTCATTCCCAATTATGCAGACCTGACTTCGCCAATTACAGACACGTTGAAAAAGTCGAATAAATATACGTGGACTGCCGAGGCTCAGACTGCTTTTGAAGAACTAAAGAAATTACTTACCACCGCTCCATTACTGTCGAGTCCTGATTTTTCTAAACCCTTTATCATTCAGTGCGATGCGAGTAGTCAAGGGGTAGGAGGCGTGCTTCTTCAATTAGACGACGAAGGGAGAGAAAGACCAATCGCGTATGTCTCGCAGAAATTAAATTCTGCTCAACGTAACTATACCGTAACGGAATTAGAATGTCTGGCGGCAATTATAAGTCTAAAAAAATTCCGCGCATACGTTGAACTGATGCCGTTCAAGATTATCACGGACCACGCTAGCTTGCAGTGGCTTATGACCCAAAAAGACCTTAGTGGTCGTCTGGCCCGTTGGAGCCTAAAATTACAAGGCTTCAACTTCAGTATTGAACACCGTAAAGGAACACTGAATGTTGTGCCAGACGCCTTGTCACGAGTTCATTGCGAACAAATTGAGGCTAGCTCTTTAGAAAACCCTGGTCCAGAAATTGATCTTGAATCCCCACACTTCCAGTCTTCTGAATATAAAGAACTTATCGAACGGATAGAAAAGACTAAAGACTGTTTCCCTGATTTAATAGTTCGTGACAATTACGTTTATATACGAACTCAACCTCGATCAGGTGATCCCGTTCAAGAAGAAGAAGCTTGGAAATTATGGGTCCCCAGCGCATTAACCCACGACGTAATATCGCGAGCGCATGATCCACCTTTGGCAGCTCATGGCGGAATAGGCAAAACCCTGGAGAGACTTCGTCGACATTTCTATTGGCCGGGTATGACTGTCGAAACCCGTGCATATATCCTTTCCTGTGACATCTGTAAAGAGGTGAAACCATCTAACACCACATTAAGACCACCCATGGGCACTCAGGCCAAAACTGAACGGCCTTGGCAAAGAATCTATCTCGACCTCCTGGGTCCCTACCCTAGAACCAAAAGGGGTAAAGTTTGTATTCTGATCGCCCTCGATCACTTCTCTAAATATCCTCTCCTTAAACCCCTTCGAAAAGCCAGTACCTCGAACATCTGTGCCTATGTCGAAGAACAAATTTTTCACCACTTCGGAGTTCCCGAAACCGTGGTGACTGACAATGGAACTCAATTTCGTTCTGCCCAGTTCCAGAACCTCCTAAAGAAATATGGCGTGCATCATCTTCGTACTGCCGTTTATTCGCCTCAGGCCAACGCCTCCGAGCGTGTTAATCAATCCATCTTGGCCGGAATTCGAGCGTATATACGAGATGAGCACACCAGATGGGATGAGAAATTGAGTTGCATTGCCAGTTCACTACGTAGTTCGGTTCATCAAGCCACAAAGTTCTCTCCCTATAAAATTCTGTTCGGTGTCAACATGATAGAGCATGGGTCCGCCTATGCATTGCTCCGACAACTATCAGGGGTGAATGAACCTATTGATGTGGACACCTCCGATAAACTTCGACTGATTCGTACCCAGGTACAAGAGAATTTAGACAAGGCTTTTGAGAGAGGAGAGAAGCAATATAATTTGAGAACCAAACCCGTTGAGTTCAGGGTAGGTCAAGAAGTATACAGACGAAACTTCCAGTTGAGCAACTTCGGGAAAGGCTTCAATGCCAAGCTAGGCAAAAAGTTTGTCAAATGCCGGGTACGAGCGAAAAAAGGTAATTCGCTCTATGAGTTGGAAACCCTTCAAGGCAAATTAATAGGTACATTCCATGCCAAAGATATAAAGCCGTGACCTTTACTTCACTCCCAATTGTGACTAACTTTAATATTCTAATTATTTAATTATTTTATATTCTTCTGTCTCGCTTGGAACCTCCACGGCGGCAATCCGTAGTGGAGATTCCATCTCACGTTCTCCCTCGGTAGCCCTAATAAGGCATCCGGCCAGCCTAACTGGTACCAGGTTGTCCCTAAAACCGCCTCTGCTCGGTTATGCGGTGGACATACCTTTCTATCACCCCCTTTTTCCTTTTCCTCATCCTAGTTAGAGTTCCCTTTCCCTAACCCTATCCCATCCACTACCGTTATTAAAATTTTTCTCGTTTTATTCCCCCCTTCTTACGTCGAGGGGCCCTGTCTGGAATTCTCTTGGTCGAGGCTGCTCCGAGGCCTCTTGAGAATTACGGATGCTGGCTTCGTCAGCCAGCAAGCCGTCTCGAGGTCTCGGGCTTCCTCTTCCTTGAGGGGAACAGGCAGGGAGGGGCTTTGCTTGCCCACTCTGCGAAACCGGCTCACGGAAGACGTCCGGAGTGCTCCCTGGAATTGCAGGAGTTGGCTGGTAAATAGCCAGCTACCTGACCGGGAGATTTCTCCGGCCGTCGGTCGTCGCTTGGCTTTCGCGGAGTGGGTCGGTACAGCTACCTTTTCCCCAAGACCAGTCTTCTTCCCATACGGTGTCGTTGGAGTTCGTTCTCCAGCTATTCCGCTCTAGTCATAACATTTAATCCTTTTGCTCACTTCCCTTATGATATGTCGGTTTAACCGGCATTCTATTTCAAATTAATCTTCTCAAACTTAACTATAATATCTCCTGTCTTGTCGATATTACCTTTGTACTTCGGTACTCTTACATTAATTTTTTTTTCTTCTCCGTTTTGTATACATAGAATTTTTTTGATATAGTCATATATATATATTTTTTTTTGTTATATTGCTCATATATTAGATATTTGTATTATTTTTTTTTTTTTTTTGTACATATACACACATAGATTTCTTTAAAAACATACCTACTTGCCTTTTATCGGCCACCCACTTACCAACTACAGTCCAGCTTGCCTTGCCCAGGGTGGTCTTATGGTTCACTTATGTCATCTTAGGCTACGGATATCACCTCATCGTACATCATAGCCTCTTTTAATTCATCTCGGCACATCACCAGTCACTCCAATCATGCTCCACCGCTCGAAGCGGCCACTTACTCTAATCGTTCTCTTCTATATGATGCTCGACCATTTATTCGAGTCATCAGTCTTCATTTTCCCCTATATAGTCACAATTTCTACCCTTCCCATTTTTTCACAACCCCTTACACATTTTTGTACTGACTTGGAGCTCCTGTACTCCAACTGTCCCATCCCCTAGTAAAGACTGCACGTCAAGGGATCTGACAGGGGATTCCCTTCCTGTAGGATTAAGTTTTTCTAACCCACATTTCACAACAACCCCCACCTTCGGATGCCCGTGAACAGCAGCGCCCTTTAGTTGGCGTCTGGAGGGATGCGGATCCGCAGAGCGGGTGTTCATCTTGGGACTGGGATGACCGCGGGGGTTGGTTTACAGCCACCCTTTTTCATTTTTTTTTTGTAGCGTAGAACATCTTTGAACCCATCCCCACGAGCGGGGCTGGCCCGACACGGACTCGGCAACTCTCTCGCACTGACAGAGAGTCCCACCTCTCATTAGGGCTGGTCCTTTCTGTCAGTGGGAATGAGTGGTCAAGTCAGCCTTGAATCTACCTGACCTCTCATTAGGGTCAGGGAAGTTCAATGCTGACATCTGGCCAGCCGACTCCGTCTCGGGCTAGTCCTGAGCGTGGGTCGAGCCACATGTTGGGCACCCTTAGTCTTGAAACATCTTTTGGCCCGGTCTCCCAAGTCTGGACTGGCCCGAAATGGGTTAGCAGCTCCCTCCCACTGTCAGGGAAGCCTGCCTCTCATTAGGGCTGGTTTCCTCTGATAGTGGGAGTGAGTGGTTAAGTCGGCACTGGACCAACTGACCTCTCATTAGGGTCAGGGAAGTCCAGTGTTGATTTTGGCCGGCTAGCTCAGTCTCGGGCCCGATCTGGATCAGGGATCGACAATCTAGGCTAGGACTAGAGTCCGACCATTTTTCAGCTCCTTTGGCCTCGGTGGCGAGTCCAACGGACCTGTGCTGTTGTGGTCAGGGACTCTAAGTCCCTCAACATATCACGCAAATAAATTTTGCCGACGCCCATGGGCTCAGGCTTCGGGTGGCCCCCTAAATTTTGGCCGAATTTACACGGCGGCGATGGCAATTCCCGCTCGCAAAACCGTTCTTTGGGTTCGAGCGAAGAATTTTGGTCGCTGCCAGGCAGCAAATTTGCCCAAAAATTCTTCGCCCGAAGCCCAAGGAACGGTACAAGAAGAGCTGAAATCCTGCGACCGAGCGAAGGCGAGCCCGCCAAAAGTTCGATATTTCTCGGTCGCATAGAAAAATTTCCGGACCGAGCGCGGTGCAACCCAAAAATTTTCGAGTCGCGAGGGCCTTCATGTATCCGCGCCGTGAGCCGGCGAGCTCGCCTTCGCCTCGGTCCCAATTGTTCGCGCCTCCTGATCCGTTGCCGGCGCCGGGCTGCCGGCTCGCGCACTCCTCGAGGCTGGCGTGCAGCTAGCGCTGGGAGTGTGTGGGTAGGTAGCTCGGTTTCGGCTAACGGATCGGGGAGGTTCGGCCGTGGGAATCGGCGCGTCGCTCGAGAGTTCGATCGGAGACGTGAAGCTGGCCGGACGAAAAGGTCAAGGAAAAGCATTTTTTTGGGGAACGAGGAGCCGGGCGGAAAAGTCTCCGGGTTAAGCCGGGAAAAATTTTAAGTTGAGGTCGCGAAACCGGCGGACCGAAAAGTTTCGGGAGAGAAGAATCAAAAAAAGCGGAAACTAGTGCGAGGAAGTACAATCGGGATTATCGCGGAAAATCAAACTGTGGACCGTAGGTGGGAAATCCATCATCGTGAGCGACGCTGAAAAGAAAAAAAAAAAAGAAAATAAAATAAAATTGTTATTAAATGAGTTGTTCGAGTAACTTTAAAATTGGTACTCACCAATTAATATCATGGTTGTGGACCCGCTGCTAGAAAAAAGAAAAGGAAAATTATGTTCAAGCATACAAAGTGTGATTACGGTTCATTCTACTTACTGAGTGCGATTAAATTTGCCGACCTGTAAATATAAAGATAAAATTAAGTTAAGTTTGCTCAATTCTGTTGAATTCTAAAACTAAAATGTTATAAAATGTTAATACTTACCTCAGTTCCCGAGTAGTGTGGTAGCGATAGTGAACTTGGATCTAACCTGAGAGAATATAAAAAATTAATTAAATGATTATCATTAGCGGTTAAAAATAATATAGCTTGTACTTACCGTTTTAAGAAGAGTGAGACAGGTGAACCTGAAAGTATAAAAACAGAATTCAAGTATTTTGAATAGCTCAGTAAATTTAAGTAAACTCATCTTTAATGAAGTAGGTGAACTGTTAAAGCTGAAAAGACCGTACGAAAAGGAAAAGAAATTTTCTTTAAGTCTATTTTGCCGCCTGAAGAAAATTATTAATAAGACTTACCATATGTTATAGTTGATATAGTGTAGCCGGAAATATACTAGCGTTAAGTACTAAGTGACGCGAAGATAATTGCAAGTGGACTCCTAAACGACCCCGTGAACCTGAAAGATTAAGCCGAATTAAATTGAAATTGTGTGATCTATATTTCTGATTATTATAAATTAACTTACCTTGATTACTCTGATTATTATAAATTAACTTACCCTGTGGACCTGAAAATATACACGGAAACTGTACAAAAAAAAAAAAAAAAAAGACTGTGAGTGGTTGTACGAGACTCTAAAATTTATATAAACTTACCTGTGCCTGTGAAATATCCGGGAATTATAATAGTGAGAACCTATAAAAAGTAAAAGAAGAAAACAATAAACAAAAATTATTATCAATAATACTAGCGCAAATAAAATTTTTTTTTCTGACCTGTTGGTTTATCCAAAAGTGATCCTGGGGAGAGAACCCGAGGACAAGAAATTAAAATTAACGTCAGTGACTATAACTTAAGTGACAATGAATTTAAAAATTCTGATGTGGTTTTGTTGTTTGGGTTTTTTTTTTTGTGTAAGCTTACCTCTCTGGGGTATCCAAAAATAGCCACCAAAAGCCTGTGATTGATCATCCTTCTAAACTAATGCCATACATGGGCCAAAAGAAGAGGCCAGAAGAGGCAGCGGCCTTTTGCAGCAGTTCAACATTATCAGCGGTCATCTGCAGCAGCTCAACCTCATCAGCAGCTCCACAAAAGCATCAGCAGCAGCATCACCGGCATCAATGGCGCCCAACGTTTTAGTGTAAGAACCGAGATGTAATATTGTATTTGGTTTAAGAAATACAAACAAGGTATGTTCCTCTAAGTTAAAATGTTTGCTCTGGGTCCCTCCTCCCTCCATTTTGTTTTCAGCCGCCGTGTGATTTGAAAGTTTTTTGTTTTTTAAAGGGACCTCCCCCATAAATTTTTTCCGGCCAAGGGGAGGTCACAGGGTGGTTGGGGCTAGGCCAGGGGGGTTCATTCCACCCGAACCCCCCCTGAGAGTCAATCACGGGCAGGTGCAGGGGTTCATCCCGCACTGTCCTTTTCCGCCCCTTTGACCTTCGGGTCCTTCCGTCTTGCGAGAGAATTTTTTCGTTATCGCCGGTGGCCGTTCCGGCGGCTGAAAGCGGTTTTTCGGCAAACCCCCCCACACTACCGCATAATGCTAGCCATGCCAGCTCTCGCGGCCGCATACCGTCGGACGGGGTGCTTTAGCCGGGCCCCCGAGGCACACACGGCTATAACAAAATTAACTTCTATTGTTGTGTATGATTACTATGATAATGGTAGGGAACGAAAGTTATAACATTTATAAAAGTAATATATACAAAATTATTTTTTTATATTTAGCTCGACGAGGAGCAGTGTTTTACCTTCCACCAAAATCGACCTCTTGTGATCTTCCAGCATGCTCAAAGGAATGACGATTTATGGTTTATCATTATACCCACATTTCAAAGTCTCTTTGGTGTTTTATTGTGTAATTAAAAATTAAATTATAGGTCAAATTTATGCCAAAGTAAAATTCAAGAAAATATTAGAAGGTGAACTAACACATTTGTAAAATAAATAACTATAAATAAATATACTTTTATACAGACACAACCGACTTTATTCAAAACCATTCCCACCCAAAAAGTACAGAATGTGAAATAAAAATTCTGTAATCTGTAATAAGGGTGTTCATTTTTTTCGTCGTTGCCTTATTGAAAACATTAAAGCTTCAAACCTTATGTTGATTACCTATTCGTTATAGAAATAATTGTCTGCGTAAACGTTTCGTTGAACATGTAAATGTTCAATAAAGTATTGGTTATTAAATCAAACAATCTACTTTGAATCATGAATCGTGGAAAATTCGATCGCCATATGGAGTCTTCTATCTTGATTTCAATATTTTGAAACCGGATTCACGATCAGATCTCTAAAAATTCCAAATACCCAATATTCAAGGAAATTGATTGAATTACAATTACAATTTACAATTTCTGGCTGCCATCTTAAGTCCGCCATTTTGAAACTCTTATTTTTATGTGCATAAAAATGGTCTATACATTAAGTTGAAGGATGCAGTACCTTCAGACAAAGAAAGAAAAATATCAAACAAACTTCTTTGATGCCATTGAGCAACAAAGAAAATAACTTTAAAATTGATATGCACCTATGCATATAGGGATTCCAAATCAGTGGTACCGTAGTACGAAATTATACTTAAATTCCGAGAATTTCAAAGATTATGGTCGCCATATTGGATTTCGAAATTTTGGTAACAGGTTTGAAATTAGTGTCACCGATTTTCCTTTCCATAAATTGACATGAAAATTATTTTAATTTCTAAAAAATAAAGCCCTATATTGGGTCTGCCGTTTTAAATTTCCATTCTGATAATAGTTTCGAACTAAGTGGTCTCAAGGTGAATTTCGGAAATTCTTAGTAGCCAAATTTGATTCGCCATTTTGGAAAAAAAAAACCTAAATACTAATTTTCATGACTATCCCTTGAAATTTACAAGTTTTTACAGACCAAACCGCTGGACCTAAAGGGCTGAAATTTTGACAGCAGATTTTAGAAACAGTCATTTTGGATTTTCAGATTCGGACACTGAATTTAGAATTAAAATTTATTTGGTTAAATTGAAACAGGTTTGAAATTTTATGTAATTTTATTCGAAATGCTTTGACATAGGAAGCACCAATAGCGTTTCAAAAGACACAATAATTTAATAAATTGGAGAAATCTAAATAAAGTTAATTAAAGTCTGTACATTTTATTTGAAAAATGCAACTGTTATATGGGTCATTCTACGATAAGAGGTAATGCGTACGTCCATCATTATAAAATACTTTTTTTATTCTACGTCTTGTCATTTTATGCAACAAATCGCAGCATCTTAATGTACTTTATGAATAGCATTATGATTAAATGCCCAATTAAAGTTCATTTTCCTGAAATCCCACATTTAAGGCTGAAAAAGTCTCTACCCTGGCCTGTCCCCTTGACGTTGTCAGTTAAACATGCAGACAGTATATACCTTCTTTGTGGCAGTTGCCAAATTGAATTATATTTAGCACGAATTTAAAGAAGTATACTTAAGTATTATAAACGTAAAATACAAAAATATTTGTTTATTTTCAATAATTTTCGATTTTCAATTTTGTCCCGCTTTTTTTGCGTATCTACCCTGGCGAATTTTGGTCCGTTAGTACAAACAGAAATATTAGACTGCCATATTCACAATAGGGCTCAAGGATGCGTATCAACCTGAAGTTAGTAATACTAAACATGCGAGTCGTTGGATTGCTGTAATTTGTTAGTTGTCGCGACGCAACAGTGCGGTGCAGTGGTTTCGCAAGGCAATTGTGTCTCTCCCCTGGCAGGTCGTAAAACTTATAAAATTCACTTAATTTATTTGAATTTTCTGCCTCAGCTCAACAATACTGGGATAGTGGAGGTGTGATATATTATTAACCCAATATTAACTTATGTGAGTTACAAATTTTAAATTTGTTAGGAAAACGTCTCTACCCTGCCGTATCTCCCCTGGCAAGATACCAAAATATTTCTATTTACTAAGGATTTTCCTTATACAAAAGGCAGTAAAAGTGTAGTGATAAGTAGTTTAAATGCATTCCCACATTATTTTTGTTTCAAAAACAGACCATTCTCAAACCGAAAAACCCCGCCGTTTTTTATGTGTGTTCATCGGATAAATTCGTTGTTAATGATCCGATTTCCATATTTTTTTTTTATTTAATAGAAAATGATAAGTTAAGTACAATGTTTAATAAAAGTTTATGTTATTCATTGTTTTATTACGTCAAAGTCTCTCCTTTGGTCAAAAAAGTCTCTACCCTGCCCGATGTATCTACCCTGGCCTTCTAAAAAGTAACTAAATATGTATAAATTCACTTGCCCTTAAGTGAATGTGTATATAAAAGGGACTTAAATCGTAATATATGTTTTTAATCAAAAAAATCCAACTTTTCCCCTTGGCCGCATTCTCTATGGACTCAAAACCTCTTATTGTAGAATGACCCATATACGATCGAGCTAAAAATAAAAGCTTCCTTATGAACCCAGAAAAATATAAAAAATCACATAGCAAAATGTTCATGGAAAGGAAATTGACGTTAAGCTCCATCACAAATGTCGTTCAGTGAAATTTTGCTGATCTCGTAAAAAACGCGAGCTTGACGATCTAAAAAATATATATTTTTTGTCAGTTATTACCTATACAAAGTATATTTGTTTGGTATCTTACTATTGTCATAGTAGTCGTAAACAAGTATTGCAGATGGTTTCTGCTCTGCGACTCGATGGGCTCTGAAACCTTTGATCAGTGGCCGTACATCGGAGCTGTCCAATCCATCGAAGTAAATGACAACAACAGAGTCGCCGTTTTTCGTTTCTACTAGTTTAACACGTTCCAACTTTTCGATTTCTTTCAAGTTGTCTTCATCAGCAATATAACCGCTGGGCAGACTGACTTCCATCACGGCCATGTTCGAAGACTTCTCGTCTCCTTGAGGGATGAAGCTTGCAGAAACGTACAACTGCATTTGTTCTGGGTTGGAAGTTTCGTTTACTTGTGGGATTATTTTAAATCGCGATAAGCCATCTTTGTTATCCACATTGAATCTGTATGATACTTGGATTAAGCTGGATCCATTGCCCTTACCAGTTATTTTAACAACTCTAGCTTCAGGATTAAGCTGTAAATATTATAGAAGATCAAAATAAGTTTATTATAAAACATATGTTTTTTATATACAAACCACATGAGTTTGGAGCACAATTGCATTTTCATCATTAACGTTAATCGTCCCACTATCACCTTTATCATCACAAAAAGTGAAGGTTCCATTGCTTCCAGATCTGTTGAAATTTTCACTGAACCTGACAATTGCGCTAAGACCTACAATTGTGTCCTGTGTGGATTTGAAACCGCCATTGCTATTTCTTTGACCAACAAGCCATTTCAAAACAGGAAGAACTGCTTCTCTAGCTCCATTTTCCAGCAGAGCTAATGCGGCATAGGCAGTTATTTCAGTGTTGGGAATCCTTTGCTCTGTCCACCAAATTAGCTCACCCTCATTCGATTTGCGAGCATTAAGTTTCTCCAAGAAAATTTCTTTATTTTCATAATTGGCTTTCTGTAGAACATATGTGGAAATTGCTAAAGCATAAGTATCAATTTCATCGTCGATATTTTTCACAAGATACTCCAAACCTTTGCAAATAACATTTTGGTAGGTGGAAATTTGTTCCTGCAATGATTAATCTTAATTAATAATTTTGAATTTTGGTATCCTTACTAATAGTAAAATTGGAACTGCTTCCAGCTTAAGCCAAGCTTGAGTTAAATTCAGCATTCAAAATCTGGAGTCTAAAGCAGTGGAGCAGTGAAAAATATTTGTTTTTGCTTTAAAGTAGAAGGATTAAACTCATACTGATAAAACTTTTACATAAGTCATTTAGCTTTAGTATATAACGAATTAGGTACATTAAAGTCCAATACCAATGATAGCGTGAAAATGCCGTTTATGATTTCTTTACATGAAGGTTTTTACGAATTATCGAATTTTTCTAAGAATTACTTAGTTGGTTGCTTAAAGGTTGCTCTAATTTCACTCTATTTTTTTAACAAATATGAATAATTTTTTATCCAAAACTTATGAAATCATAATGCTACACTGAATAAATTTGGAAATTTTTGGGCGCAACTAATTTTTTCACATACAGCTATACCCAATTCTGCTTGTACATAAAATCGGCTACTTACCTTGTTTTCAAGGAATGCCAGTAAAACAAAAGCTGTTAAAGCCAAACCCTTGGTTGATTTTCCGGCATGATGCTGATCGATAATTTTACCACTTTCAATAAAGTTTCCATCTTTAGTTTGGCGGAAGGCCAAAATGTTTAATGCATCATTAATTGTCTTATTATCAATAGTTGTGAACTGCTTTGCTTCATAAAATTCTCGAGCCACGTATGCTGTGAGCCATGTACTTCCATTTTTATCCCCTTTTCCAAACGCACTGTAAGATCCATCGTTATGTTTGTAGGTGAGCTCTCGCTGGTAGCCAATTTCAAGGAATTGTTGTGCTTTATTCGCGATATCTGATGTTACCTTGTTAATATTCTTTAAAAATAAGAAATAAATTGAAATGAAATTAAATTTAGATCGAGCAAAAAATGAATCCTACCTTTAAATATTTAAGAATTAGTATATTCGGCACGAAATAAACCATATTTTGTTCACCACATCCACAAGGCTTGCGAACTAGCTTATCTAAGTTCTTAATCGTAGGTCCAAGTAGATCTCTAACCACAGACAATTCTATGTATGTGGAATCAGGAACAGCATTTTTAGGAACTTCAATCGATATTTCCTCGGTGTGCTCCTTTAAATCTTGTAATTTAAGGAAAACAGCCTTATTTTTGAACTCAGTTACTCCTTCTGGATCAACGCGCAGGATTTGATGAACTATGTCTCCAGCAACTGCAGATACTGCCGAAATCTTTAAGGTAATTTGACCAACTTTCGTAGGACGTATTAAAAAGGATTTAGAAGCACCTGTTCCAGATTCGATTTCAATTTTTTTGGTCTGCTTGTTTCCATTTTCTATTTGAAATAAAAAATAATAATGAGAAATTCGAACAAATTGTGCGTAAGGAATTTATTAATTACCAATTGTTAACTTTGCTTCATTGGGAGGAATGACGAACTCAAACTCACCATAGGAGTTATCTAGAGTCAAATCTGCCTTTATGTTGTCGTTCATATAATTGAACACAATTATAGGTACGGAAATTACCTCGCCTAAAGAATTAACAAGTTTGTGTTATTAAGTTTAGTAATATTAAATTTACATCGGTTCTTCACCTCTTTTAACAGAATACGGCAAATTTGTGGAGATGAAGAAGGGCTGGAATACTTGCAGTTTATGAGGGTTATTTGTTAAACCCAACCCACATTCTGGGTTCACAGAAAACCCAGTCAATATCCATGAGGTAATTGTATCAGGAACTTTTTTGTTAATATTAACTTCGCCATTGTGGCTGTTTAAATATTGTAAAGGAATAGATTGAAAAATAAATTGAATAGTGTTTAAATTTTATAGATACAAAACTGCAATACAAAATATTTCAGGTCAGAAAACTTTCTCGTGTAATAGGGTTATAGAAAAGTTAGTTTTTGTTAATGTTTTGTTTAAAATTAAACGTTTTTTTGCGTCGGATGCTTTATTTGTTTATTTTCTATTATTTCAAAGGACTTAAATTGGCTCAATACTTGCTTAAGCATATATAGGTTTTGTGCCCAAATCATTTGCAAGCCAAAGTAACCCTCCTCAAAGGACAATTTTGGCTCAAATTTAAAAATAATAAAAAATATATTTTTACAAACTTTTTGCTATAAAAAACATTATTACTGATTAGCTATTATCCTCATCTATCAAATGAAAACATTATAATACCTAGTAGTCTAACACAATCTATATATCAGAGCGATTTCTTAGGATATAAGAAAAAAGTAGCCAAAGTAACCCGCGTCTACCGTACATATATGTTTGTTTTTTTTCGGATAAAATATAAAGTTTTAAAATTACGCACTATTTCGTGCTGAACTTCAAATTGAAAATTGTTGGTAGAGCGTTTTTAGGAGCGAAGTATAAAATTGAAGTTTAATAAATTGGTGACACAATGGAATTGGAGTTTCTTCGAATTTTGTTACTGGTCTCTAAAATAATTTAATTCAATTTAAAGAACCTATGATGATTTCCTCGTCATTAATTATGTTTGACTTTCACATGCATACTTACAAGAAGCTCCCAAAATCAAATTTCAATACATAAAAAATATATACATTCTATGTATATACTTTCCTTCTTTAAGATGCAAGGTAAAGAAAAAAAACAATAATTTCGAAAAATATTAACAAAGAGATTTTCTTCCACTTGTTGGGATATTTAGTTTAGTGTATAAGTTTGTATTTATACAGAAGAGCTAAACAATTATATTTAATTAGAAAGATAGGAATTTGTAAGAAGTATACATATACCCATTATTCGTTGGCATCGAAAAGGTTTGATTTGATTTTTTTTTTTAAAACGCCATATCATTGAAATCAACAATCAAATTATTCAAACATATCTAGGTAGATAACTTTTCAGAAATGTAATGTCATCATGAAAACGACTAATCGAAATAAGTAAAGAATCTTAAATGATGGATATTAACCTATTAACTTTGAAACATTTCATAGTTAGTAAAATCCAGAGAATATTAAAAAAAATGTAGGTATGTACTTACTTTTCATTCATTGACGTCCACAACCATGTTTCAGGAAAATCTTTTCTTTTCCGAACTTCTATTTTTGGTGTAGCTTTTTGAAATATTTGCTGCGATCCGAATAAAACCGGCGAACCTGCCAGTGAAGACATATTTGATTGTCTAGCCATTCCACCAAAACTCGGCACGTTTCTTCCACTAGCACCAAACATATAAGAATGTTGTTGGATTGCTGAAATAAATGAAACTAATGTGAATCTTTAAAGCCAAAATTTTTCAACACCCTCATTGATTAAAGAAAAAAAGAACAAGTTTTTATATTAAGTAATATCAATTTTATATTAACTAGTATCAAATTTCTGCGTATTATAATAATGTGTAAGGGATAATTCACAGCAATGTAAATCAATTGATTAATTCAGATTAAAATTAACTAGATTTGTAAAAGCCTGCATATTGGAAAAAATACAATTTAAAATGCAACAACTTAACTTACGTTCTTTCTCAAATTCGGCATTTGTTAACATAATTACACCAGAAGTTAATCCAGGAATTTTCCTGCCATAGTGTTTGGGCCCCAATTGAACCGTACTTTTAAACTTGCCCAAGCCAGTGATCACTTCACTTAAGCTCAGATCATTTCCACTCTTTAATAACAAGACGCTCTGATCAATTCCCAAGAGTCCAACGTAGGAGTTTGGCTTAGTGGTGATCTTCAGCTCAGCCTCATCCCCAGCTTTGGCTTGACTGGGCGCACTTATATTTATCTGAAAAAGTTAAAAATTCATTAAATATATGACGAAAAATGTAATTCAAAGGTCTTCACAGACCAACGCGAAACCGCGGGAGTTGGAACGAAATTCGGTTCGCATTATGAACGATTTTTCCCGCATTCGTATAGTTCCCGCAAGAAAAAATATGAAATTTACTGAAAGACATCGAATTAGTCAGTGTATCCAATTTTATACATATGATTTATCCATGAGAATTTTCAAGGAAAGATGAATTGTTTGTACATTATCCATTGTTTGTCTTTACCTTATCGCAATTGTAAGAAACAGACTTCATAATAATTTGTACCTTCTTTGAGAATACATATCATCTTTTATGAGACCTACTTAACCGATTTTGATAAAATTTAAATCACATAATCTTTATAATATTGTCTAAGATGTAGCGTAGGGAAAAACACATAAACTTTTTTTTAGTATTAAGAACAGCTCTTTGAAAAAAATTGCGATTTTTATCGTAATATGATTGATTTGAGTTTAGAAATTTATAGACAATTTACACGCTGCCATTCAATCAAAAGAATACTATGTTACATCTTAGATGATGCTATAAAGAATATATAGTAGAATCAGTTAAATAGATGTTGAGAAATGTTGTACACCAGTTTGAAAAATGTCAATATCATAATTTTTCGTTCCTGTTGAGTCCCGACAAAATTCGTTCCCGTTCCCACTTCCGCAGTTTCGCGTTGGTCTGTTAAGGCCTTAAAATTATTCTTACGAAATTATTTAACTTCTGTTCGATTTTTATGTTTTTTTCCGAGAAGACAACTTCACCCTTTCTAATGTAGTAAACGAAAACATGGCACGAGGGAACCATTGCAAACGTTGGCTGGAATTTGAATTCGTAGCAAGTTCGATTTTCAGGTATGTCAATTTTTCCAGCTTCGACGATGTTTCCTCTAGCGATTATGTGGTAAAAGAAATATTTTATCGGCAGATTCGATGTTATCTGCATGGTGACTTTTTTATCTAGTTGAGCCCTGGAAAGAGTATGGTACTTTAAATATGGTGCATAACCAAAATAGAATGACATACTCTTCAATTAATGTGTGCAGTTGAAAGGCACCCGACATTTCTTTCAATTTTTTTATAGAACCCAAATGCTGTTCTTGGTCTAAGTACTTTACCTAAATAGGTATAAATTTTATTTTATTAATAGAGTACATTAACGAATCAGTTAATATAACTTACTCGGATTGAGTATACACCGGCGCCTTCTAGAGGATTAAATTTAACTCTAACCATACCATTTTTATCTAGCTTCTCTTCAAAAGTGGTTTTCCTATCATCTACTTTTTCTAAAAGGAATGAAAATCCCCAATCAATTTCTTGTTCTATTGTAATCTTGACTGAATTTAATTCATCTTGGACTGGAGATCCATCGTAATTCTTAACAACAATTGTAATATTAACGGGCACTTGTTCGATGAAATTTTGTGGAATATTAACTCCTTCGATCTTAAACTTTTCTTTATGAATATTAAAATCAGCAATGGAATCCATTTTAAAACCAGTTAAAGTCTCTTTAATTGATGCTTCAATTTCATAATTCGTAATGTTGGATATTTGGTATGATTTAAGTTCGTTAACTAAATCTATCTCAAAAGATGCTTTTCCATCTAAAGAAGCTGTTTTAGTCACTAGAATATTTCTATACGGTTGCCCAAATTCGAACTTATCCTTTATTTTGATTGTCGCTTCACCTTTAACTGGCTTTCCGTAAGTGTATCTGAAAAGTGCGTAAAGTTTATATGATTCCTTTAAATATAAGTAACTTTTATTTACTTAGCCCTCACGACAGCCTTAATCATTTCATCACTCTTATGAACGTCCCTTGGAACATCGATGATCACTTCGAATTTTGGAAGGACGTACTTGTCGACTTCGAAGTCCGAACTCTCTGTATTTATGCGATTGGCAACCATAATTTTCCATTTTCCTAGGATTGGGTATTGTGAGAGTTGCAACTCACCGGAATAAACTCCTTTTATAAATTCAGCATTATTAATTTGTTTAATTATATTTTGCTTAGGATCCTGTAACACAGTCGTCATGTAAAATGAGAAAAATTTATCTTACAATAGACAATTTACCATAACAGAAATTACAGTATCAGGTTCAATTTTTGCGGGACGAGTATCTTTATCCAAAATCAAAATTCTGAATCTTATTAAATCTCCGGGCTTATATGTAGCTTTATCAGTTTGTATTAAAACAAAGCTATTCGCCTTGCTGTACACCAGAGGACTAAAATCTTTAAATTTAATTCCAGATAGAGCCTCAGCAGATACTTTATACGGGCCATTTTTGATCGACGGTATCTTCGTTAAAAAGCAATTTAAATGAAATAACTAATTATAATATAAATATTTCTTACAGTAAAAATTATAGTTTCATAGCTGCATTGTTGGACCTCAACGATTTCAGAGATGGAAAAATCTGGTCCTTCAATCTGAACTTTAATTTTGACTGACTCTGCACACTTACAAAGGGATGCAACAACAGTGAACTTGGAGTTTGGCCTTATAGTACCAGGACAACATACTGAAACGAAACTGAGAAAGAAAACAAAAAAATATCAATTTTCCGATTTTGCAATTTTTTAATTTATAAATATAATGTCGGCACTATCTTCTAAAAATTTGAAAATATAATTCGATTTGTTATTTTTCTCGAAAAAAGATGCATCTTAAGTGCACAACGCAAATTCACTACCACTTAACTAGTTATAAAAGTTTTATAATATATACTAATATTATAATTAATTCTAATTAAGATTAAAATCAAAACTGGTTTTTAATAAAGATTAAAAACTCCAATTCTATTTTTACATAATGGATACGTTGTTAAAGAATATGTGTAAAAAAATATATTGTAAGTATCTTGGAAAAATAGAAGATTGAACGTTCAAAACTGAAGAATCATCGAAAAATCGAAAAATCATCGTAATTTTTAAATCTTCGTATTTTCGTAAAAAATACATGGATTTAGATAATTCATAGATCGCTTGAAAGCTTGTCCTTTTAGCTAAACATTTTTCTCACTCTCACTACTCCGTGAGAATTAAAAAAAAGGATGAAAAATAATAACAACTATGAGATATAAAAAATATTTTCGAGTAAATTAGAGCACATGTAGCATTTTCAAGCTAGCAGTTTTCTATTCAAAGTGATTTTTTTTTAAAAACCTCTTTATTATTTCTGAGTTATGAGGTTTGATGAAGAAGAATGCATTTTCTGCTTTTTAGTGATGTTTGGGGAATTATATGTAATGCAATCAAAGCAGATTATAGAACTTCATAGCTAAAAATTTCGTTTTTTACCGCTAATAGCTCAATTAAAGTGCAATTTTGAATATTTTATTTTTCACGGATACGAAGGTTTAAAAATTAGCAAGCCTTTTTGTTGATCCTTTAATTTTGAGCTCCGGTACATACGAAAATTATTTTTCATAATTTTGCGTTCACATATGGTACCACCAAATAAAAATTCTCCAAGTAATCCAGTATTATAAATATTGAATTTAATAAATTTTCGTCAGTATGAGCATGTTTATGTAAATAATAATAGTTTTTTTAATATTCCAAAAATAATTTTTCATCAAATCACTATAACGATTTATAACTTTTTGTATTGTCACTACTAATAGTGTCAATTTCCTATTTATTATTTTACGTTATTTTGTATTGCTAACCGATTTAGTAAAAGCAAACTAGCAGAGTACTATAACCCTTTTAAGTCTCATGATAACAAAATTAAATTAGGTACATTTATTCCTGTATAATTTAGTAATAATGCATTACCCTAAACGTTTGGGATAGTCATATAGTTTTAGTTAAAGCTAGTCGTCTATATATTTCGTATCGGAATTTCATAATATGTTATAATAATAAAATTAAAATTCTACCACTTGGCCTTGCTTCAATAAATACACTACAAGCTCTATCTCGAATCTTATAGCTGTATAACGAATAAAAATTTTAACACTGATTCAAAAGTTCGATTCGAGCAGAAGCACAGATAAGTAACTATAGTTATTTATCTGTGCTATAGTTATTTATCTGTGATAGAAGTTAACAGTGTAGGCCAAAATACTATTATTGGCAAAATTTTTATTTCCAAATATTGTGAAATTCCCATATGAGTCATTTGTACATTATTTTTCTGTGACCAAGTGCAATTTCGGGTTTCGAGATTTTTTTGATTTTTACTTTATAGCCGGCCACACACGGGATGGTTTTTGGCGTACAAACTTGTGACAATCTTTATGACAAACTTTGTTTGTACGCCATTTTGCCCACAAACGGTGATGGTTTTCATTCCTAAAGCGATATAACAACTTTAAAGAACGAAATCGCGACCACAATCTAATGTCGGAGCAATTCATCTTGACAGATGATAAAAAAATAAAACCACGGAAAAATCAAAGGCAAGAAATATTTGGGACGGTTTTGGGACGGTTTTAAGTTTGTACGCCAAGTTGCCCACACACGATCAATCTTTTGTTTGTACGCCAAAAACCGTCCCGTGTGTGGCCGGCTTATCATAAATTTAGCGTAAAGGCAAAATTCTTAATTCAGCTCTTAATGAAAAAATTAAATTAATTACAATTTTTAATGCAGCGCTAAGATTAAGCGTGGCAAGAAGCCAAGCATGTTTCAATTAACTTAAATACAAATAAAAATTTAATATTTTTCAGTTCTCTATTATATTGTGATAACGCTAATATGTACAATTTTAGAGCTACGCAAAATAAACCTGGAGTCGTCTCTTTTGCTTAGGCAACTGAATAAAATCTGTAAACTGTAAGCTATAACTTTATTAACTTACTTTTCTGGTGCCTTTTCCACACTGACTGTTCCGAAATTGAAATTCATTTTTTTAGATATTTCACAACTTGTTAAATTTATAACTGGTAACACAACGTGCAATGCCGGCTGCTTCAACTGAAGTGAAATGTTTTCTGTTTCCACAGCAAAAATAAATGCGAGCAGTGCGCGCCTAAACAGCTGATCACAAAACTCAGCGGTGCTGCTGAATGTAAACAAACAGAGAATGACATCACCTAAAAAGCTCTCCAAACAGTTTGGCAAACATAAGCTTTTTTAGCGGTATTCCAGCGCCAAGTAAACTTAAAGCATTAAAGTTACGATTCGAATTAAAAAAGCTCTTCGCAGCATGGCCAGATAAACAGTGAGGATGGAAAGATTGTGAATTGCGAATTCAATTATGCGAATGGTATGTTGGAGTTCTCTAAATTTGTTCATTTAAGTTTTAAAAGCCTTGTAAAAGAGCCAAGTTAAAAATAAAACTGGATCAAAATCTATGCACTTATTGCGATCTATCTTATAACCGAGCATAAAATGTTCCATTTTTATTGACACATGCAGAGCTGTAAAAGAGACATAAAAGTGCATTCATTGCAGTTCGTTGTAGCATAATTTTTAATACTATCCTTGTATATTGTGTATAATTATAAGTCTATTTCTGCTAACTACAAATCTATAAACAGGTGTCCTCAGGTAATTTGCAGATTAATAATTTTCTAGATAAAATTGTTTTTTTCAAAATTGTTTGCCCAATATATTATGTTCTATTTCTGCAAAAAATCACTAATTTTTATTCTGTCATGGGCAAGTGTCCTGGCCTAACTTATAGAGAATTAAATTTTGCACAAATTGATTATTACCATTTTTCCCAGAACTGCGATATTTTTTGAGTTACATACATATTTGTAAAATAAAAGTAGTGAAATTTGACAGTTTTATTTCATAAATAACTCAAAAATGGTCAATCGGATGTCAAAATGTATCAGAGCATTTCTATAGACAATTTTGCTTTCTACAATATTACGCAACCAGTTTTACGATATCTGTAACCGTTAATGAACAACTTGTAAAATCCTAAAGCACGATCATGTGATCGGTTTTCAGAATCACTGTATATATATATATATAGAGAGAGAGAGAGAGAGAGAGAGGGAGAGAGAGAGTATAGCAGTAGAGATGAAATTAAAAATGATAAAATGATAATTTGTTATTTTTAAATGCACAGTCACAAAATCGGAAAAGGAACTTTAAACAACTCAAGAATTATCCTTTTAAGTCATTTATGTATTTATCTACTTATTATATAAAATGCGAAAAATGCAATAACAAAAGAAAATATTTCAATCACAAATTATTTTAGTGAAAAAGCATCAAATATCGAATATAAAGAATAATTTCTATTTTTTGTACCTTCTTTACAATATTTTGCGAAAGTAATTTTTCTTCGAATGTTATAAAAATATTGCGAAACATCTTTATTCTATGGATTTGAATTCATAATTAGAATTATATTCCATCACAAATTTCGTTCAGCGAGGTATTTCCGATTTCGTAAAAGATGCGGGCTTGGTGACCTGAAAAAATATTATTTTGTTAATTCCTTGAAAGTTGAAACGAATTCTAATTGTTTCGTGTCTTACTATTTTCATAGTAGTCATAAATAATAATTGCAGATGCCTTCTGTTCTGCCACTTGGTGGACTCTGATACCTTTGATCAGCGGGGTGACGTCGGTGTGGTCCAAATTGTCGAAGTATATTATTATTACAGACTCGCCGTTCTTAGTTTCTACTTTTTTGACTCTTTCCATCTCTTCAATTTCATCCAAGTTGTCTTGGTCGGCAACAAATCCACTGGGAAGACTGACCTCCATCACGGCCATGTTCGAAGTCTTTTCATCACCTTGAGGAATAAAGCTTGCGCGAACTATTAGAAAAATCTTTCCAACATTAGAAGTATTTCTCACTTCTGGTTCTATTTTGAATCGTGGTGCATTGTCTTTATTATCAACATTGAACTTGTATGAAACTTGAACAAGAGTTGATCCTGTACCCTGGCCATTAATCTTAACAAGCCTGGTTTCTGGATTTAACTGTAATGAATATAAGTAAAATAAAAGTAATATACCAAATTCTTACTACAGCTTACCACATGAGTTTGCAGGATAGTTGCGTTTTCATCATTCACGGTGATTGTTCCGCCACCTCCCTTATCTTCTGAAAAATTGATTTCAATATCTCCTTTATCCACGTTGCATCTCTCAGAAAATTTAATAAGTGCTTGGAGTCCAACAACCGTGTCTTGGGTGGAGCTGAACCCTCCGTTGCTGTTTCTCTGGGCGATCAGCCATTTTAAGGTAGTGAGGGTTTCTTTTCCAGCTCCACTTTCCAATTGAGCTAATAATCCGTAGGCAGTTATTTCAATATTCGCGTTTCTGGGTCTGAACCAGTAGTTACAGTCATTCTCTTTCTTTTCGGGTTCCATATCTGTCCACCAAGAATGTCCACCTGCCCTTTTCTGACGAAAATTAAGTTTCTCAAGAATAAAATCTTTATTCTTATGGTTGGCCTTTTGTAAGGCGTAGACGGAAATAGCCAACGAATAAATGTCTGTTTCGTCATCGATGTTTTTCACTAGGTAATCCAAGCCCTTTTTGATAGTACCTTGAAAGTAAGGATCCGCTCCCAGGGAAGTTAAACACATTTTGTTTTTTGCCTGACTTCCACGTATTTTGTTTTCAAGGAAAGCGAGCAAAGTGAATGCGGTTAGGGACAGATCCTTGCCCGATTTGTCTACGTGGTGATGGTCGATTATGGTGCCAGTTTCAGGGAAGCTTCCGTTTGCAGATTGGGTTTTAGCTAAAAAGGAAAGCGCTTGTTGGATAACCCTTTCCTCGATGTTTGTGAACTCCTTGGCTTCGCAGAACGCTCGAGCCACGTATGCTGTGAGGCAGGTACTTCCATTTTTATCGCTTTTCCCAAACGCGCTGTAAGATCCATCGTTATGTTTGTAGGTGAGCTCACGTTGGTAGCCAATTTCTAGGAATTTTTTCGCCATCTTCTCAATGGAGGGTGTGAGCTTATTGATCATCTGAAGGAATAGAATCATAATTAATTTTGTATTACTATTCACAAGTAGTAATTTTGATATTACTGTTAAATATCTGAGAACAAGGATATTTGGTACAAAATTGACCATGTTTTGTTCACCGCATCCATAAGGCTTGCGAACCAATTTGTCCAATTTCTGGATGGTTGGCCCCAGCAAATCGCCTACCACCGATACTTCGATGTACGTTGAGTCAGGAACAACGTCATCAGGCATCTCGATGGATATTTCTTGGGCTTGTTCGTTTTGATCCTTCAAGTCGAGGAAGACAGCCTTGTTCACGAATTGGGTAACGCCTTCAGGTTCAACGCGCAGGAACTGCTTGACCGTGTCACCGGCCACTGGGGATATGGCCGAAATCCTCAAGGTTATTTGTCCCACTTTCTTCGGACGAATCACAAACGTCTTAGAAACACCTGTTTCAGATTTTATAATGATGCTTTTTGTTTGTTGGTTTGTAGGATCTGTCGTGAGTTTGAAAAGTAGTAAAATCCAAATATTTTATGTGCTTATTCTTTCATATATCCTACCAATTTCTGACTTTACTTCATCCGGTAGAGTAACAAATTCAAATTCAGCATGGGCATTGTCTAAAGTTAAATCTGCCTTTATATTGCCGTTTGTGTAGTTGAAAACAATTACAGGAATTGCAATTATTTCACCTATGAATAGAAGCTGTGTGTCAAAAAACGACTAAAATTTCGATCCACTTAATTGCGTACCTCTTTTTACGGAATATGGCAAATTTGTAGAAACGAAGAAAGGCTGAAATACTTGGAGTTTATGCGGTTGCTTCGTTAGGCCCAACCCACTTTTTTTATTTATTGAAAATCCAGTCAAAATCCATGAGGTAATGGTGTCAGGAACATTGTTTCGAATTCTAATTTCGCCGCTTTCACTTTATTTGGTACCGTAAAACACGATAGAAATTAATTTAACGACACTTAAATTTTAAGTAGTTTTCTGCTTGGTTGATTTGTTCTAATTTACTATTAATTGACAATACTTTTGGTTAAAATACATGCATTAAATACAGCTTCAACTTCTTTAAATGCAATAAGTTTTATGATGTTTGGATATGTAGGGGAAGAGTGGTATGAAAGAGCCAGGCCCAAAAAAAAAACCAATAAGGAATGAAAAAACAATTTTTTTTTTTGCAATAAAGTTATCATTTCGACAATATAGAACAAAGTTTCGTAGGCGCAATGAAGAAAATTTACAAGATTAATATTTATTTTTCGTTTTGAAAAAAAGTTGATTTTCAGCTTTTTCATAACTTATAGGTTATAAAAGAACCACCGCGAATTAAGAAATGGACGAATATGAAATTTAATAACATACACCATATTAATAGTGATTGAAACGAGATATTTTTGTAGAGGAGAGGGAAGACAATATAGACTTCTTAAAAAAATGCTTACAACCTGAAAAATTGCTTGTATTTTGCAACAATTGTTGATAACTTGAAAAGAGCATTAAATAAACTCGATTTTTTTTATTTGTTACTAATAATTAAAAAGTTTTGGGAGTTGATTTTGCTTTCGATCATTGTGGGATGTCAACAGTGTTAGAAGCCCCATTTTTTCCCACAGGGTTCATATTGCCCCCCTTTCCCCTATATTTTAGCAAAATGGCTCCTTCATAAATCTTTATGTTAAAAATAATTATTTAAAAAATTAGTATAAAATAAAAGTGCTCCACTAATAAAATATGTATCGTTTAAAAGCTTCAAATCTATAAAATTTTATAGCATAATCAGTTTTTCATGAGTTGTTGGCATTTGAGTGTCAAAAAGTAAATAAAACAACATCAAAAATTTACTTTTGGGGTCTAAAATCTTTTAAACATTGTATCAACGTCAGTTGTTGACAAATAATGATGAAATGTTTAGGGAGTATCAGTGATCAGTAGGACTAACTAAAAAAAATACATGAAAAAAATTCAGTCGGTAGTTTTTGTGCAAAACTCGGCTCCTTCATGCCACTCTTCCCCTAGATATGGGTAAAGAGTACCTGCCTATATGTACAAAAAATAAAACTTGTGCGTATTGTTGTATTACGTTGAAGGCATGCACAAAATCGATCATCTCTGATGATGATCTTGTACAAAACCCTTATTATTAATATTCGAACAAAATCAAAACTGTGTGAATATTTAACTTCAATTAAGTTTTCATTGCAAAATCTGGCTATATACATGTGTATACATATGTATAGTTAAAAAACGAAAATCAAAATGAATATCAATATTTTAATCCAACGTTATGTTATGACATTATACACTCTGTTGCAAAGCTATAGCCGCACCCAGAAAAAGTGCGGTACAATTACTCTGAATCGAGAGGGAAAATTTGTTGTTCATCAAAAGTATTGTTGAGTCAAGCAGTCTCAGATCGTGCAAAAAGAATTTCCACATTGATGCAACAGAACGAGTAATACGGCAAAATAATGGAGAAGTGAAAAAAACCAGTGTTTCATTATTATAACCGCATTGATAATTTCATTGTTTTTCCACATACATCTACTTCAAAAATATCGATTAATAAATCAATGGCATGACCACTGTTTGCTACGACGTCCAGCATCCATGCTGCCTGAATGGTGTCTTTGAGGTCATGAACTGAGTTGAACTGCTTTCCGTCCGCGTAAACTCTCCTGACCAGCCAGCCCCAAATGATCTCCATAGGATTCAGATCGGGAGAACGTGCTGGCCAGTCAAGAACTTGGATATTTAGTCTCGAAAACCAGTTCTTCGTCGTACTACTTACATGGATCCTGGTATTATCCTGTTGGAAAATCAAATTTCCTTCAGGATAACGTCTAATGTAAGGAAATAATTTTTGAGACAAGACCTCCTGGTACTCGAGACTGTTCATGCGACAGGACGGAAAAGCAAGTTCGAGCGTCCCATGGCTACTAAACGCCCCCAGACCATTAAAGACCCACCACCAAAGCTTCTTGTTTGGAAAAAATGGTGTTCAGGTTTGCATAGATTCATTCCCAACCCAAATCTGATTGATTGATTGTTTAGATAATTTTCTTAGATGAAAAAAAATTTAACCTTGATGGTCCAGACGGCCTGGTTTTTCCAAACAAGAAGTTTTTTCCAGTTTTTTTAGGTAGGTTGCATCTGATTATTTTAGGTTTAAATGCTATAAATCAAAAGTAATAAATAATATCGAGTTTTTTTTAATCACATGAAAAATGGCTATTAATATTGTTATTATTAATAAATTTGTCTTACCTGATCAGTTCCCGATAATCCCATATCCAAGTCTCTGGGAAGAAATCCCTTGATGTCACCTCTGGCACATTTTTAATTTCTCGGTTTAGACTGGGTAGCTTTCCGCTCTTATAAGCAAATTTTGAAACATTAATCCCTATTCCCCGTAACAGTGATCTTCTAGATGAGCAATACTTTAATGCCTTCTTTCGAAATTCTGATATTGTATATAATAAAGATATATTGGATATTGAATGTTTACTTTTAATTAAGGTAGAAAATTAGTACTTCTTATTATTAAAGAAATTAAAAATTAAATATTGTATTGTATTTAATTGCATGAGGTTTCTAGATCTGAAAATAAAATACAATTTACATTTAAATATATTAAGAACTATGAGGATTACGTAATTTTTTGTTCTTCAGAACTTTTGTGATTTAATACCTTGGACACACTATCCGTCATAATGACGGCAACCATCATAATAGCAAATATTAAAATGACGGTGTGACACAATAGACTTTAGCGTAGTAAGCGTACTTTTGGATGAAAAATTTGCCTGTGTCGTCCACCATCCAAGTACTATTAGAGTACTTTGCTGCTTAACTTCGGTGTTCGGACGACGGGTATCCCCCAGTCGTGACCAAAATTTGTATCAAAAATTTTTAAAACGCTTGTTCGCTGTTCGCGCCCAGATGGCGCTGAACCGTGATTTGCGCAAAATGACGCTGTTTTGCCGTACTTTTGAACCGTCATATAAGCCATCATAAAGACGGTTTTTTGGTATCATAATGATGGCTACCGTCATAATGACGGGTAGTGTGTCCAAGGTATAAGAGTCCTTAAAAACGACATAATACCAATAATTAGCATCATAATGGGTATTCACGATTTGGTGCAAAAAGGCCTTGCCTTGCATCCGGAGTATCGTAGCAGGAATGTGCAATGACACAACAACAACTCTGAAGAAATGCAAACTACAATACCTTTGCAAATTTGCAATACTCTAGAGTTTAGACTCTTGCAAACAGGTCTTGCAATATTGCAAGGATGCATAGACAAATCAGCTGTGAAAGTGTCAAAGAAATTTGAATTAGTCCTTTTGTGGTTGCCGGTTGGACTAAATGAAAATTGACAACAAGATGGAAAACAGTAATAAGAAAATAACGCGAAAAATTATCAAATAATTAGGCTGAACTCCACGGCATTTTTATACCTGGGCATTTATACTTTAATTTTTTGAGATTGCAATCTGATATTCGGACAGCTGATTTTTTGGCATATGTTCTATTCTGCAATGCAATCAAAATTGGGTGCGTTCACTCTCCATTGCAAAGAATCGTACGAAAATTGTGCATAGCACAAACTTGCATCAAAGCGTAAATACCCATATATAAATAAATTAAGCTTATGTAAATATGTCGAGATGCTCTGAGAAACCAAGCAAAATAGATTCTTTGAAGACATATGTAATGTAGTGAAATATGAAACATACAAATGACTTTATGTAGGTGTATAGAAGGTTTCTGTAAAAACCTTACACTGACACTTAATCGGGAAATTTAGAATTACTTAACTGAACATCTAAGTTGATAAAGCATTAGTTTAGTTAATTGATTGAAGTGTGTATTTTTAAGCACATCGTTAATAAGGATATTATGAATTTCATGTACCTACGTGTATGTTTGTTTGTTGTTTTTATTCTAACCAATGTATCCAAAATATAAAAACAAAAGACAAAATGGTACAAACATACATTTTCACGATACCTTTCAAATTCAGCTGTAAGTTGTCACGCTAATAAAACTAAAGTTACAATCAGAATCAAGGAGTGGGGTCGGTCAAATAGGATATGATTATATTTTTGCTACAATTTTAAACGTAATAATTTTGGATATACATACCTATGTATTAGTGTCAAAAAACAATGTCCACTTACCATTTGATTTCGGATAAGTAGCATTTGTCATAGTAATTGTACCAGATATAAGTCCAGGAACTTTTTCTTTATCATTCCATCCGCAACATTTATTTTTAAATTCGGCCAACGCAGAAAAAACTTCATCTTCTTTGAGATCGTTTCCAATGTTCAACAACAAGACGCTCTGATCCACCCCCAAAAGACCGACGTAAGAACCTGGTGTAGAGCTGATCTTCAGTTCAATCTCATCTCCAACTTTTGCTTGCGTGGGAGCATTTATTTTTATCTTAAAAAAATATATTTAATGAAATATAGTTAAACAGCGCAGTACGCTTAATTATACATACAAAATTGTTAAGTTGCTGTTCAACTTTAACTTGCTCTTCTGCGAAAACAACTTCGCCATCTTTAATGTAAAACACGAGAACGTGACAAAATGGAACCATTGCAAATGTTGTCTGAAATTTGAATACGTGCTCTTTTGCATTTTCGGGTACATCAATCTTTCCTGCCGCAACGATATCTCCTCTTGCGACTATTTGGTAAAATAAATATTTTAAAGGTAGGTCCGACATGATCTTCATAGACACTTCCATATCCAATCGGGGTCTAGAAAGCAAAGCTGCATTGAAGCCCAAAATTCAAATGAATCAAAGAGAACAATACTTTTCTGTTTGAGTTTCGAGTTCGAAGAATTTATCAGACCTGATTTTACGGCCCACGTAGTCCACGTCAACTTTTTTGCCCAAATAGTTAACCTAAGATATAATGGTAAATAATAATGCAACACAATGAGGAAAAAAATACCAATATGTTGTAGCCTGATACCTTCCTCTTAGGGGGAGTGAAAATAATAGAAGCCCTTCCATTTTCATCTAGTTTTTCTTTAAACGTAAACTGTACTAATTCATCTTCCTTATTTTCCACTTTTTCACCTTCTTTTGATAGAAGTCTCCAACCATCAAAAGGTTCAAAAGTAACCACAACCGGATTTATCAAATCTTGCAGTGGGGTTTCATCAAAGTTTTTAGCGAATACGGTCAATTTGAGAGGTATGTCTTCGGTGAAAAATGCCGGAAAATGTTCTACTTTGAAATTATACCGCTGATAGTGAGCAACGATTTCAACTGTGGCGCTCTGATTGATACCAGTTAAAGACTCTTCCACTGATGCTGTAATCGTAAAATAACTTCCGCGTGTTTCGCCAATTTCTTCATCAAAATCAATTTCGAAAGATGCACTACCATCTAAAGGAGCGTTCTTAGTCAATATAATGGGATTCTGATTGGGTTCACGCCAATTAGGATACTTTTCTTTAATTATTAATACTGCTTCACCTTTTAGTGGTTTTCCGAAAGTATATCTGAAAAGTTCTGGTTTGAGAGTTTCTTTTATTATTAACTCCTAACTAACTTAGCTCTGACGACAAATTCGACTTTTCCATCAGTCCAAAGAACATGTTCTGGTCCATCAATGACCACCTCAAATTTAGGAAGAACATATTTGTCGACTTCAAAATTATACTTATTTGATTCATTTGCATATTTAACGAAAATTGTCCACTGGCCAAGGTTAGGAAACTGTGAGAGTTGCAACTCATTTGAATGTACTCCGTTTATAAATTTCGCATTTTTAATTTCTTTGATTGTATTTTGTTGGGAATCGTAATGTATTAAATATTAATTTAAACTTGAGTTCAGCTTTTGAATAAAAATCTTACAATTATACAAATCGAAACCGGTACTTCGATTTTTGCGGGACGTGTATGTTTGTCCAAAATTAAATTTCTAAACCTTACTAAATCACCGGGTTTATAAGTTGCTTTATCGGTTTGAACAAGAGAAAAGCTTTCATATTTGCTGTATATTAGGCTGCTTTTTTTCTTAAAAATAATTCCATCAACTCCTGTGGCGCAGACAAAGTATTGGCCATCGTCTATCAATGGGATCTAATTTTTGAAAATTTGGAGAGAACGATCCAATTGATGCCATAAAACACTTACTTGGAAGGATAAAACTTTAAGGCTGCAAGGCTGAACTTCGACTATATTTTCGATGTTTAATGTTGGTCCGCCGATTACCACTTTTATCTTAGCTGGCACTTCGCTATCATGAACAGACACAACAACCGAAAATTCAGAATTTGGTCTTATTTTAGCTGGACAGAAAATTGTGTATATACTGAAATTACAAAAAAAAAGGAATAATTAATCTGTAAAATGTATTTGAGTCATTTAGTCCAAAAAATATTATTGTCTAGCATTAGCATATAGGTATTATGCAAAGGAGAATCAACAGTTCTCCTCGGGAGATTCGCATAGAATAATGCAATAAGGCATTTATATGTTATTTCTAATTTTACTATGTATTTCCACATAAAATAAACAAATAAAATATTTTTGATATATTACTTTTAAATATTCAAATTATGCAAATGGTAGTATTAAAATTACAAATAATATGTAAATTGTAAAGATTCTAGAATTAAAATTACATCATATACGCACTCATTCTATAGGTGTTCTGAATTTTATTTATTATATTTTTAAATTACATCATTATAAGATTTTGAATCAGTCAGTCGAGGTCTTTTATAACTCTGGATCGGTAGCGATTTCTCAATAATTCAACTGAAAAATGGCTTACGTTTTACTGATTACGATTACTGAATCACTGAGAAATTCTGAAAATAGAGTGGTTTAAGTAACGTACATATGTACTTAAAAGCTTCAACTTATAGATAGAATACAAACTTTTCATTAATTTAAAAAAGAGAATTTATTTTTTTGCATAGAATGAACTGAATCAATTATAAACAAGTATAAACAATTCACAGTGTATTTCATTTCATTTCCGCTGAGTTAGAATAATTGTAATCAGAAAATTAAAAGTTAATGAATTTTGCTTAGGTACGAGGTGTGTTCAAAAAGTAACGAGAATTTTTAAATTTCGCGGGTTCGGAGAGTCCGCCTGTATAAAATTTTTTTTTATTATGTTGGTACACATGCCCCTGATGATGAAATGATGAAATTTTTAGCAATCTTCATTGCTTACTTTTTAAGTGGCAGCCGGTAACGTTAGACGTGTTTTTCGAGCTCGGCGATTTTCGTTTGTGAAAAAAAATGGATCAAAGAATTTGTATTAAATTTTGCGTAAAAAATGATATAAAGTGTAGTAAAGTTTGTGAAATGTTAACAAAGGCATATGGTGAGTCTGCTATGAGTAAAGCAAGGATTTACGAGTGGTATAAGCGTTTCCAAGATGGCCGCGAAAACGTTGAAGATGACGAACGACCCGGAAGCCCAAGCACATCAACAACCGATGAAAACGTGAAAAAAGTGAAAGAAATGGTTATGAACGATCGCCGAATCACAATCAAAGAAGTCGCTGATGATGTTGGCATATCAGTTGGCTCATGCCATGAAATTTTTTTGGATGTTTTGGGTATAAAACGTGTGGCAGCAAAATTCGTTCCAAAATTGTTGAATTTCGAACAAAAACAGCGGCGAATGGAAGTTGCTCAGGAGTCGCTAAATGAAGTTAATAACGAGGCCAAAAACAAAACTGTAACGATGCCTCAGCCTCCATATTCGCCAGATATGGCTCCATGTGACTTTTTTCTATTTCCAAAAATAAAGAGAACATTAAAAGGCCGTCGTTTTGCAAGCATAGATGACATTAAAAGCGAATCGCTGAAAGAGCTAAAAGCTATTACAAAGATCGAGTTTCAAAAGTGTTTCGAGGATTGGAAAAAGCGTTGGCACAAGTGTATTATATCCGAGGGGGATTACTTTGAAGGGGACAAAATATATATTGATGAATAAATAAATATTTTTTTCATAAAACAAAAATTCTCGTTATTTTTTGAACACACTCTCGTTATTTACATTGTGTAGATAACGAATAGATACTATAATTGAAAAACCATTATATAAAGAAGTAATTTCTCATGCTGAAGCTTTCTGGAGGCGTTTCAAAACTTCGTTCTATTTTTACAGTACCCTAGAATATAAATCGCAAACCAAAGCTCAATATACGAACATTTTAAGTCTCACTTGAAGGAATAATTTAAATCGAATTTTATTGCTGGTTAAATTAATTTCTGTATTTCATATTAGCTCACTTCTTTTCTGGCTTATAAGTTGATATTGCTGCTCCCATGTTGCACGACACTTTCCGCACTTCTGGAATCTAACTCAATGTTTTTCGTATTGAAAGATACACCGGCTGAAAATGTTTGAAGGGTGGGGAAATGATGTCACGCCAAGAAAATGCGTAGAAAAGATATGCCTCTTAAAGCTTGTTTCAGCTTTCTTAGCACTGGATGGTAAAAAAAAATTGTTTCGTTACTAAGTCAAAGAACCCCATGGTGATGGTAAAGATTAACAAAGCTTAATTATTGATTCATATTGACAAAAAACGCGACTCAAAGGTTCCGATTACTTTTCAAGTTTCCGTAGGTACAGTGTACCTACATACAGTGTATTTCATTGTAACAAATCCTCTGAATTATTTGCGACACTCGCAATCGTAAATTTAAACATTTTAGTAAAAGAATATAATAAAATCTCTATTTGAAACTACAGAAATTTATGTATTTATGGCAAGCAACAACTAAAACCGCGCTAAAAGACACATTCAATACCAAAATAAATTTATATTTAATACCAACTCGGGTTTTCTCGGACTCATAAGTTGATACTTCTGTTCCCATGTTGTACGACACTTTCCACACTTTTCAATGTTTACCTCGAGTTAAACACCGGCGGGAAATGTTTGGTGGATGGGGAAATGATGTCACGCTTCGCATGATGCGTAGAAGAGAATAATTTGAAAGTTTGCTGAGCTTTCTTAGACAGAAAGTTGTATAGCAGTTGAGGAGTGTCTGTTCAAAAGGTTATATTTCCACATTTGGCAAATGTTCAGAAATTGAAAAAAAGCGTATGGAATATATTTTGTATAAGTTTTATTTATTTTATTTTTAAAATTGTAGCTTCTAATACAACTTATTATAACATACTCAAAGATTTTAATTTCGTTTTTTAGTTAGAGTTAAAAAATAAAAGACGTTACAAATATAACGTTTTGATCGTACTATTTGGAATTATAAACTTTTGTTCAGTATCTTCAGTAAAATATAACTTTTTGATCAAAAATAGTTGAAGTTTAAAATTTTTAATTTTATAACAATTAACAAACATAATTGAATTGTGTTTATAATTTTCATACAATTATTTTTATAAAGAAATAATCTTAAACTACACCCCAATTTGTTCAATAAATGGCTCGAGGCACATGCAGCTCTGCATTTATGAACTAAAATTGGGTTAATATAACTTTTTGATTAGAACTTCAATTTTGGTGTACGATTTTATCTATGAAAGAAAGAGTATTAAACAAAATGAAGATCGGGCATAGATAAAAATCAAGATAAATAGCACGAATCCAAATAACAAAATTTTTTTTTTTATAAAAATGAAATATAACCTTTGGAACAGACACTCCTCAGTTGTAAAAATTAGTTTGCCTGCTTTTTTGGACTTGATTTTTATTTGTACGAAATGGATTTTTGTTAAAATATTTTAACTTTTATTAAGGGTGATTATGTACATTATTTTAATATTTGATTAAAGATATTTGTTCACATATTTCTATTCGTCGAAAATTTGCTAAAATTTCGCTTGACTATCTCATTTTAAAGTAAATTTTACTTACCTTCCTCTTTCCTTGTACCCTTGGTATATGGTAAAAAAGTCGAAGCAATCATTTAGGCATAATTGAACAACGAATCGAACGAATATCAACTAACAGACATACGAACTTAAGAGTTCTGCCTTCTAATAGAAGGAAGTGTAAAACTGAATTTTGAAAATATGCACAATACACTACATGAAATAGGGTAACATTTTAGACATTGTATATTTTTTTCTATTATGCTGCAAAGCTCTTTACCTGCACATTGCTTTGCATTTAAGGCGATTATCGTGAATACCCAATTATTACGTATGAATATTTATGTAAAGTTTGTATTTTTCGCTGGATTTTGGGATAGTGCATTATTTTGGTAATATTTTGTAAAAAAGACAGGGATTTTAACTAAAATTTAAGGACCAACGTAAAATGTTGACATTATTTCCTGTAGCTTTTAAGGAGATCTGCTACTTTTTCAATATATGTTGTGGATTTTATGGCAAACGTTCGTAAATTGGTTGGGGATTATTTTGCTATCCAAATTTGTTTTGCCGTGTATTTACATAATTTTAAAAGAAATATTAAACACACACGTATACTTTATGACAATATCGTGTGATTAAAAACAGTCATATTCGTTCGACGATTACAAAAGTGCAAAGAGAACTTGTAAAATTACGATATATCTCGTAATTTGGTACCGAGCTTGCAGAAAACAAAATTTAGCACGGCTGCATGGGCGATTATTTATGAGTAATAATCGTTATGATGCTTGCGGCACAAATTATGGGAATTATTAATTCATATATATATATATATAAGTATATTTACTTACTCGTGTAGCACTCTGATACCTGCTAACAACAAATAAAAGAGTATTGTTTTTTTCTTATAATGATATATTATATTATAAGATAAAATTAGCGGACAGTTTAAATTAAAGTTTGAATTACGCCATTTTTAGGCTCCTTCACAAATCTCCTTTAGTGAAATGTTTCTAATCTCGTAAAAACTCCGAGCTTGGCGACCTGAGAGAGATTTTGTTTGTATTAGTGTCTAGAAACAAAAAATTATTGAATTTACTATCTTACTATTATCATAATAATCGTAAACAATTATTGCAGAGGGTTTCTGCTCTGCTACTCGGTGGAATCGGAACCCCTTAATAAATAAAGCAACTTCGGAATTGTCAAAATCATCGAAATAAATCACAATCGTAGATTCTCCATTCTTAGTCTCAACTTTCTTGACTCGTTCCAAAATTTCGATTTCATTTAAGTTATTTTGATCGGAAATATAACCGCTGGGCAGGCTGACCTCCATCACGGCCATGTTCGAAGACTTCTCATAACCTTGAGGTATGAAGCTTGCGCTAACTAATAGTTGAATTTGCTCAATGTTAGAAGTATCTTTTACTTCGGACTTTATTATGAATCGAGGAGAGTCATCCTTTTTAGCAATATTGTATCTGCATGAAACTTGAACGAGAGCTGAGCCTTTGCCTTTGCTGGTGATAGTAATCAATTTAGTTTCTGAATTCAGCTATGGTTTTTAATAAAATAAAAATAGTATGTCTTCAACTATTGTATAAAATTATTACACTTACAACATGAGTTTGAAGGATTGTGTCATTGTTTTCATTCACGATGATTTTTCCAGTACTTTCCTTGTCGTCTTGAAAACAAATTTCAATATCATCTTTGTGCACTTTGTATTTATCCGAAAATTTAATAAGTGCTTGGAGTCCAACAACCGTGTCTTGGGTGGAGCTAAATCCTCCATTACTATTTCTTTGGGCAACCAGCCATTTCAGAGTTGGGACGGTCTCTTCTCCAGCACCAGCTTGCAACTGAGCCAACAATCCGTAGGCGGTAATTTCAGTATTGGAGTTCTGAGGCGAATACCAGTAGTCAGGTTCCTCCTCCTTCTTTTCGGGCTCCTTTTCGGCCCACCAAGAATGTCCACCTTCCTTCTTCTGGCGAGCGTTGAGCTTCTCAAGGACTGCGTCCTTCTTCTCGTGTTTGGCCTTTTGCAAGGCGTAGGCGGAAATCGCCAACGAATAAATGTCGGTTTCGTCGTCGATATTGTTCGCTAAGTAGTCCAAGCCTTTGTTGATGTTATTTTGGTAGTTCGGAATCTCCTCCTGTGGAAAAAATATTTCTTTTAAACTACAACTTTTCCTTTGCATTTGCCTCACTTACCTTGTTTTCGAGGAATGCCAACAAGGTGAATGCAGTCAGAGGAAGACCCTTACCCGATTTATCGACGTGACGATGATCGATAATTTGGCCGGTCTCAGAGAATCTTCCGCTTTCGACTTGGTTGTTGGCCAAAAATTCTAATCCCTGCTTAATAACCTTGTCATCGATATTCGTGAAGTCCTTTGCTTCGTGGAATGATCGAACCACGTACGCTGTGAGCCAGGTACTTCCACATTTGTCGTGCTTTCCGAACGCACTGTAGGATCCGTCGTCATGTTTGTAGGTCAACTCACTTTGGTAACCGATTTCAAGGAAATTTTTCGCTTTACTCTCAATAATGTAAGTAAGTTTATTAATCCTCTGAAACGATTAAAAATGTATGTTATTCGGACCTACTTATTTTGATTAAGTTTTGCATACAGACAGTTGTTGAAATATTTATTATAAAAAGCGTTTTTAAAAAGAATAAATATTTGACCTTCTGTATAATATTTCATACTTATTTTAGCATTTACGTAGTTTTAAATTTTATTTTGTTTAAAAACTTTTAGTAGTAGAACCCAATGATTTTAGTGAGACGGCATATATGCTTTTGTTCCCGAACTAGTTTAGATTTTAGAGGGATGGTCAAGAACAAAAGTTTGCTCAGAACACCCCAAGAAATCGATTGGTATAATGTTTCCTACATAGAATCCAAATAACTTGCGTATAATGCTTTTGGGATCGTTTCATTAGTGTTTTACTTGTACAATAAAACAAAAAATTAAAAAAAAAGAATAGAACGGATACTACAAAAACCCCAAGTCCTAAAACGTATAAAATAAAAAGTATAAATAAATTAAATCTCAACACTTTCCTAGATTCTTGAAGTCGGAGTAAAAACCTGACTTATATTAATCCAATAGCTAAATAATTAAGGCAATATGTTTGTCTTGATTACCTAGTATTGGAATAAAATCAGTAAAGTTGTCAAACCGACTTCAAAAATCTTGAAAAGTCTCGATATTTAATGCTGAAAGTAGTAGCAAAGAACCTTTAATATAATTGTTTTATACAATTTAGGGCTTGCGATTTTTTGGAATCGGTTCAAATTTTTTAAAGTGTTAATTTTAAAATTTGGTTACCGAAACAAATTTATATAAATAAATTTTCAAATTTGGGCACCGAAATAAATTTATATAGATAAATTTTTAAATTTTGGCACCGAAATAAAAATTAAATGTCGCGAGAAAACCTATAATGCTATTTTCATATAATTTCAACGATGCGAAAAATCTTAGTCTATCAATCACAAAAAAAAAAGAATCATCAAAATCGATTGACGCGTTCAATAGTTATGCGTGAAAGAAATACAGGTCGAATTGATAACCTCTTGTTTTTTTGGAAGTCGATTAGAATTATAATATTTAAGTATATTAAAACTGTATGTAAGGCTCAATAAAAGAACTGACTATATGTACTATGCAAAAAGTATGTACATACATATAATAGGTATTTTTCTCCGGAATACCTTACTATAACTTAGGAAAAAAATATAAATAAATATTACCGTTAAATATCTGAGAACCAAAATATTTGGAACAAAATTAACCATATTTTGTTCTCCGCACCCATGAGGCATGCGAACTAATTTATCCAAATTTTCGATAACGGGCCCAAATAAATTTCCAACAACAGAAATTTCAATGTATGTTGAATCAGGAACCGCGTCTTTGGGTATCTCAATTGGTATTTCTTGTCTTTGTTCTTCTTTATTTTTTAATTCCAGAAAAATGGATTTGTTCATAAACTGCTCAACGCCTTCTGGATCAACGCGCAAAATTTGTTTAATTATATCACCTGCAATTGCAGATATTGCCGAAATTTTTAAAGTTATTTGTCCAGCCTTCTTTGGACGAATTAAGAAGGATTTTGATGTTCCAGATCCAGGTTTAATTTCAATCACTTTTATTTGATGGGTTCCTTTACAGAATACAAATAAGAAATTAAGATAATTTTTTAAGAGCAATGTCTTACCAGTTTCTCCAATTTCTGCCTTTATTTCACCGGGTGGATGGACAAATTCGAACTCTCCGTTGGCGTTATCCAGAATCAAATTTGCTTTGATATTGTCATCCATGTAATTAAACACAACCACAGGTATGGCAATCACTTCACCTACAGAATTATTGTAAAAATATTTTATGAGTTTTAATTTATGAAATTTAAATTGGTTCTGTACCTCTCTTTACGGAATACGGTAGATTTGTAGAGATGAAAAATGGTTGAAACACCTTAAGTTTGTGTGCTTCATTCATTAAACCCAATCCTTTTTCTGGATGTAATGAGAAAGCAGTCAGCACCCATGAGGTAATTGTGTCTGGAACTTTTTTCTGAAGAGCAATTTCGCCGTTTTCACTGTTTCACGTTTTCAAAAAGATTATTTAATAACAATTTTGATAGAAATTCATTTCTTGATTAAGTTTTTTCTTCTAAGATTAAAACAAAAATTTTAGATTAACGAAAGCAAGCATCATCCAGAATTATTAAAAAATAAATAAAATGGTTTACTTAAATTTAAAGCATTTGCACAATTTTGAAACTTAGGAAAAAAAAATTATACCACAATAAAATCGAATGCTTACTCTGCTTCAACAGTTTCCCACAGCCAAGTTTCCGGAAATTCTTTTCTTTCGATCGGCGCTGATGACCATCCAGAATATTTTCGTTTTGTTAAAAGTCTACGAAATCTGTCTAAAAAACAATAAATCTTCGAATGAATGAATATGAATAAAAATATAAATTCTTAATGGCAATTAATTACTAAAAAATTGAACTACTCAAAAAGAAGTCTAAAAAAGCGTGAAAAAATTTTAATTTTGAAATATCCATTGCTACCAATAATTAACATCCTAAGGTTTTATTTAATCTACCATTTTCTAAAATTGAGCATTAAGTTTAACCGAAATCCTCTATGTATTACATTTCTTAAAAGCGGCATCCGAAATTATTGACCAGAAAAATTGAAATTAATAGTTTAACAAATTCTCATTGTATTGTAGTATTGTACTGTTTAAAAGAATATTTCAACACAGAGGAAAAACTGGTTCTATAGGTGATATTTTACATTTTTGAAACTGAAAATATCATCCATAAATGAATATTTCCGAATTATGTAAGAAACAATTTTATTATTTATGTCTAAATTACCTATTGAACTCGGAAATTTGGCGTTTGTTAAAGTTATTACTCCAGAACCAACCCCGGGCATTACTGACTCTTCCCAGTCCCATGCGGTCCATGGCGTCATAGTATTAAATGTTAGCAAATTATTAATGACCTTATCTTTGCTTATATCGTTCCCATCTTTTAATAATAAGACGCTTTGATCAACACCCAAGATGCCAACGTAAGAGTTTGGTTTGGTAGTAATTTGCAACGCAATTTCATCTTTAACTTTTGCTTCGGTTGGAGCACTTATTTTTATCTATATATAAGTAAATTGTTAATGGTATTAAAAACTAATGGAACAGTGAAGCTACTCACGAAATTGTTAAGCTGCCGTTCGATGAACACTTGCTGTTCTGCAGAGATCATTATTCCATTACTAATGTAATAAACGAAAACATAGCACGATGGAACCATTGCGAATGAGGTTGGGAATTTAAATACGTGTGAGGTTTGATTGTCAGGCACGTCAATTTTTCCTGCCTCAACAATGTTTCCTCTTGCAACTATTTGGTAAAAGAAATATTTTAAAGGCAGGTCCGAAGTAATCTTCATTGAGACTTCCTTATAAAGTTGAGGTCTGAGAGAAAAGTTGAATAGAAGAAAATTATTCGAAAATATAATGATGGTACTTCTCTGTTTGGGTTTCAAGTTCAAAAAGATCTTCGGTTTGGTTGCTTTGCTTTTTAATAAATATTGAGCCGAGACATTCTTCTTGATCCAGATATCTGACCTAAGTGAATTAAATAATAATATTTAGATATTAGGTATAGATTCTTATCCGTTGTAAGTAAATAAAGAAATAATAAAATAAAAGTGCCTATACCTATAATAGAAGAAAAATGTAAGTAAAATAATGATTAAACAAAACTTAAATCTAAAAATATAGTAGGTATTTATAAAATTAGATAATAAACTAAAATTGTTCGTAAAGCATCACCGGCAAGGCCTAGATTTTAGAGTAGCCGTAGTTTCAAATCCTTTCCCTCTTCGAGTTTGTTACATTTTCGAACAATTCCCACATATACTATATATATATATGTATATATCGCCTCTTATTTTTTAAATCGCTTAAAAATCGTTACTAATGTTACATAAAAAATTTAATTATTACTTCAAAGTTATCAACCAATCGAAAAATTTGGGCATTTTTAGAAATTCGTGGTTGCTTGCATGCATTTCGTCAAACTTGCAGTCGGCTTTCACGCAAGTCAACTGCGCAACTGCATATTTGAACAAAATCCGCCATTTTAATAACATTCATAAATGTTCTCTCTCTCGCACTTCAAGCGCTACTTCAGAAACCCGTTTGAACATTTGATAGATCTCAATCTTCTTCTTTTTAGTCAGCGAAATCAGGTTCTTATTTTGGTTGCAAAGATGCCTAAAACTTGCGTGGTCAGATTGCATTTGTGAACATGAAGGTTGAATTATCGAACACTATGCAAAAGTAAGTTTGACGCAACTATGCATTTCTAAAAACGCCCTTGTCATTTTCATTATAGTCCTTGAAATAAATAAACATTCTATCGAAATACATATGTATAAAAAGGTTTATATATATGTATAATAATGGTTTTTCGTTACTTACATTAATTACGTAAGAATGGTACTTCAAAGGGGTAAAAGAAACAGTAGCCATCCCGTTTTCGTTAAGTATTTCTTCATATGATATGTGTTCAATTTCTTCTTCCTTGTCTTCATCTTGCTCTGATTCTTCGTCATCTTCCTCGTCACTGTCATTGCTCCAGTTGGATCTATGCTTTTGTACTGGTTTTATGTCAATTACAATCCGGCTAGAAGTGTCAAGCACCGGAGACCCATCAAAGTTCTTAACACCAACACTAATTTGAAGAGGCACGCCCTCGATGAAGCGGTTGGGAATATTAACACCTCTAATATCGTACTTTTTGTCATGGACAACAAAATAAGTTGAAGCATTATATTTTAATCCAGTTAACGTTTCCTCAACAGAGGCTTCAATTTGATACTTGTAAAGGTATCTGCTTTCGGTAGAGTCTACTATGTCAGAAAAGTCAAGATCTAGATTAGCTTTTCCGTTTAAAGGAATAGTCTTCGTCAAAAGAGCGTCACAACTGTCTCCATAAAATGCAGGCCATTGCATGATAGTTACAACAGCCTTTCCTTTCACTGATTTTCCGAAGGTATATCTGGAAAAAAGGCTACGCATTAAAAACTGCTTTTAATGTCATATTAAAAATGAGAACGAAAGTAGGCTCACATTCACATATAAACACATACATATGTATGATAATTTTTTAACGAGTTTTTATATTATATTAGTTATTTTGACCTTTGCAACACTTAATGTATTAATTTAGTTCTAAAGTATATACACTCCTGGAAAAAAAAAAGTTCGCACTCATTAAAAATAACGACCTAACCGCTTCATTGGCGCCAGGGCAGGTAGAATGCGACATAACGGTAATAAAAGTGATGAGATCCTTATCCTTAATGTCTCCATCGTCATTGCATTAGAGTTTGAGCATTGTAAGGGTTAAGAAGTGTTAAGATAGCTGAAGTGAGTTAAGTGAACTGAATAGAAATGGCGAGACAACGAAGAATGTCCGTTGAAATAAAATCAAAAATCATAACTTTGAAAGGTTTATTGTGGTCAAATAGACAAATTGCATCTGAAATAGGATTCAGTGAATGTGCTGTGCGTAAATTTTTGAAAAATTACAATGAATCTGGAAGTTGTGAGCAAAAGCAGGGCTCTGGACGTAAAAAAAAGACAACGCCTCGGCAGGACAATTTGTTAAAGCATTTAACCCTGCGAAATCGGTTTGCTGCTTCCGGAACTTTACGGGCACAACTTGAGGAAGCAACGGGAGTACAAATATCCGATCGCCTTGTTCGGTATCGGCTAAAGGAAATGGGGCTTGTATCCCGCCGACCAGCGAAAAAACCGTTACTAACCGCACGAATGAAGCGCAAGCGCTATGAATGGGCTCAAGAAAGATGAAATTGGACGTATTCCGATTGGGGAAGAGTCATATTCTCCAACGAGTCCAAATTTAACTTGATGGGGTCAGATGGAGCTGCCAGAGTTCGCCGTCGAAAAGGTGAACGTTATAGCGACGACTGCATCATATCAACCGTAAAATATTCACCCTACATTTGGGGATGCATTACTTCGGTTGGTGTTGGCTCTTTACTAATTCTGGAGGGGTCTGTCAACGCAGAGAAATACGAAAAAATAATACTGGATGGTGCTGTTCCTGCTCTAGAGGAGATGAGTCAAGTTACAGAAAACCCTATTTTTCAGGACGATTCAGCCCCTTGCCATCGAGCTCGATCTGCGAGTATTTGCAAAAAGATCATATGAAATTTCATTCCCTAATTCATTATTCGTATCTTTTCTATCGAAGATTGAAGTCTTCAAAGAGGAACTGGGAATAAATTCTTTGCCATGGCCTGCAAACAGCCCGGACCTCAATCCCATCGAAAACGTGTGGGCTATTTTCGGACAAAGAGTCGCCCAAAAAAGACCTCGGTCATTAGCTAATCTAAAAAAAATTGTGGAAGAGACTTGGTACACTGAAATTGACTTAGAATATATGAAAAAATTGTACTCATCAATGAAAAGTAGGGTTGACGAGATAATAAGAAAGAAAGGTGGTGCAACTCACTAGTAAATGCAATAAAATGTTACAGAACAACAACAAATGTTTTATTATTCGTTAGAAGAGCTGTGTAAGGATATAATTTAGTGACCTCTAATACTAAAACACCGAAACTTTAATTTCATTCCTTTAATTTAGGGGCATATTCAGTTCACAATTATTAATGAAAAATTGCAAAATATCTTTCTAATGCTTTCATATGTTTGAATGGTCTCTAAAAGTCCTTACATATCAATGTTATTACTTGTTACTATATTTACTAAATGTTTAAAGCCAATTTTTGGTATTTTATACCGTATAAATAGGATTAAACTGCAAAGTAGCCATTTTCTGGTACTGCGAACTTTTTTTTTTCCAGGAGTGTACATGTTTTAAATTCGTTTTGTAATCATTAATAATATGTATATTTAAAATTAATGGAATTAGGTATATTCAAATTAAGTTTCAAACGAACGCTTAAATTTTAAACAGTGAACTTAGATATGCACTTATGGACAAAAAAATAAATACACTAATACACAGAAATTTTAGTGTTCACTTCTTGTTGCAAAACTCTACTCAACTGCAGTCATAACTCACACTATGATAACTACTGAAGAAGCGTACGCACTGACTATCCAGATACAAAACATCCCTGCGTTGATATAGAAATTTAAACAAAATTCTAGAAATGGTGCATTTTTGAGTGGACAAAAAAATAAATAATAAATGTTTTCTGGACCTATTTTTCAGCGATCGATGTGGGTTCTTTTTTTAAATTTAGGAATAATTATAAACATATATTTTGGAAAAGCAAATGTTGCCATATGCTGATTGGGAATCGTCGCTTTGGTAGTTGTTACAGCATGATAATGACCGGAAAAACACATCGAAACTGGTAAATGAGAATGGGCTTGAGTTCTTGATTTGCCGGCTCAATCATCAGATTTGAAACCTTTTGAAAATCTCTTCGGCCTTGAGACGGTAAGCGAGTCTCAATTCAATGTTTCCGAAATAAAACAGAAGTAATGGAAATACATACTATTATACAACTATTTATAATATTTTATGAAAGAAGAAAAATGAGATATAGCTTTTTATTCTCCACTAAAATAAAATGAGAAAAAACCTACATTAAGGTTAGTTTGGTTTGGATGCTATTGTTTTGCACAACACTATATTTTATTTTATTTTTATTTTATTATCTAGAAGTTAAGTATTAAACATTCATATTTTTTAAAATACTCTTATATAATATAGTATACTCACTTAGCCGTGACATTAGCATTTATCTTTGCATCGTGCTTGTAAACATCCTTAGGTACATCAATAGTCACCTCAAATTTTGGAAGAACGTACTTTTTAACATCGAACCAGAGGAATTCAGTTTCATTACAATACATAACTGAAATGGTCCATTGGCCAAGATTAGGAAACATTGATAATTGCAATTCGCCGGAGTATACTCCTTTATGAAATTCGACATTATTCATTCGCTTGATTGTATTGTTTTGTGGATCCTGAGTGTGATACGTATTTTTAAAAACATGAAGACAACTTATAGTGGGAACTTTACCAATATAGAAACCGAAACATCTCCGTAATTATTCAGTGGGCGGGTTTCCTTGTCCAAAATCAAAATTCTGAACCTAACCAAATCTCCTGGTTTGTACGTAGCTTTATCTGTCTGAATTATAACAAATCGGTCACGTTCACTGATTTCGAGTTGTACTTCATTTTTAAACTTAATTCCCTCAAGGCCTTCGGCGACGATGTTATATTTACCTTTTTTTATCGGTGGTACCTAAATTTTTGAATCGAAGCAAACCTAAAAATCGGTGTAAATTAACGTTGAATTTAACTTACTTGAAAAGTCATTGCCTCGTAGTTATAAGGCTGGATTTCGACGTATTTCTCCGAATTAAATTCAGGTCCAGTAATAGTTATTTTTATCTTAGCTGGGGTTTTACTCCTATGGACGGACGTGACCACCGTAAAATCGGAATTTGACCGCATAACGCCTGGACATACAACCGCGTATGAACTGGAAGGAAATTGTAAATGTGAACTTAACCAATGAGAGTCAGGTGGTAGTCTAAAAATGGAGTAGAAGTTTTGTTTTACCAAGTCATCAGTTGTAAAATTCAACCACCCAAAATTTAACACCTTTAATATGCAACTTTTGGTTTTCTACAGCTGTTCTTATTTTGTAAAGCTTATATTATAAGCACTGTGAAGGATTCAAAAAACCAATTTTTTTATATGTTTACTTTTTTTATATACATATGTACATACTTTTAAAAGTATAAGCAGCAATTTTTAAATTCTATAGTTAGTAAAAATTACGAAACTGTAACTTTTTAAATGGGCGTTTTCCCTTCAATTGAATTTTTCTCGAAACGACTTTTACCAAATCTTGAACGCTAATAATTCAATTTTTAAATTGTTTTAACGACATTTTTGTTATCATGGAAGGAAGCTAAGTGTAAATTTTCAAACAACAATTGTTTTGAATGTGTTGAATGAACGAAAATTATCAATAAAAATCAATGGCTACGTTTAACGATGACTACGTATTATATATCCATGCAGATTAAACATGAAATTTTTCTTTCGTATTTTCCCCTTTAAATAATTATGTTATTTTTTTAGTTGTTTTAATTTTTTTTTATATAGCACATCTTGATTTATTTTTATAAAGGATATGCTTATTGACAGATTTTTCGACAATTTTTATGAAAAATTTTAATGAATAAAGAATTAAATGTTGAGTGATTTCTATTAATTCTTCCAAATATAATGAATGAAATGAATAAATTAATTGAAGTCATGCAAATGCAAGATGCAATGCAATGCAAAAGAACCGACTTTTGAAAATATCATGTTTGTTATTTACTCAAATGCATTAACCTACATATTTATAATACTGAAGTCTATTAGCTAGTAATACTTTTATTTAAAGACAATTTTCAAACTACGTACATATAATAAGAGTGGTATTTTGATAACAATTTAAAGTGTGTCAGTGCCAGATGATCCTTTGTTCATAATACCAATTATTTTTTACATATTACTGGAACAGCTGAAAAATGTGAAACATATCAAATTTCGGAATTTTTGCTTCGTTTTCCTCAAAATGTTTATTACTCGCTTTCACCAGAATTGATTTTTTTGGCAATAGTCCAACAAGAGCACGCGCAAGCAAAAAGTTCACAAAATTAAGACATGCTCGTGATATTTTTACGAAGGCGAAGGCCCACTAAATTTATTATTTATAAGCTTTCGAATTGTTTAGATTGAATGAAGTTTGTTCACCTTTTACGAAATGCTCTACATTAAAAACATAAATTTGTTTTATACCTATTACTTTGCAAGATGCAAAATAAAAGCATTTAATCAACTAATTCATAATCCTCACACTCTGTGTTAATAAGATATGATACATTTTACTCTTTGTAAAAACTAATTTACTTCAAATCGTAAATATTGCGTACAAATTTCACTCTTAAAATTATTGTGGAAGATAAAATATTTTGAATTCGATGTTATGAAATTAAGTAATTTGAGTTAAATTAACTAAACTTCTCTGTTTTATTTCCCTTTAAGCTCAATATACTAGAAGTTCATGGTTAGTTCTTTTCAGTTGTAATAATATAATATTTAAACAACTCCAAATTTCTTTACATCGATTTTGATTATAAAAGTTATCTATGTTTTTAAATTATGGTGATTTTAAATAAAATATTATAATAATTTATTTTGTAATTTTATGTGTATAAAATTAAGCTTTATTTCTATTTTATTTAGTTTTCATGGATAAAGTTTGTAAATAAATTCACCTCGATCCACATCCATAGCTTTAAGTGTTGCTATAAAAACAAATTTCATAGAGCATTAAATTTCTATGACGAATCCAATTGGATTTAAAGTAGCTATTTTTCCCCATACAACAGAAACTAATAAATTAATTTTAATTTTTTTTTTATTTCACTACATATATATATAGAAGCAATAACACTTAAGTTAAGTAAAGTAATATATTCGAAACTACACATTAAAGAAGTTACAAAATAACAGAAACTTACTCCTCCTCCTCAGTTTTGGTTTCTGCTTTGGGATCCATAATATCGAATATTTCAATAATAAAATCACTCGTCCCGCACTAGCGCTCTGTTCTCAGATATTTAGAAACTGCAGTCAGCTGGTAAAAGCGAAGCAAATTTAAAAATAAATAAATGAAGAAGCTTTAGGAGATTCAGACTTCTAGCTCCTAGCTACTCAAAAGATAGAATCAGAATGTTCAAATCATTCAAGAAGGCGAAATCTCTTGGCTTTTATGTTTATTTGTTTCGACGATTAGAACATTGATTTAAACCGAATACTGAAATTTGTTTAATATGAAATAGAAAAAAGTAACAGATGATTTGTAATTAAGTAATACTTCTTAACTTGCCACAATGTTTCGCAGCTATTATCCTAAAATTCTCGATAGTATTTGAATTTTTCGCTTCATCGAAGCTCGCATCTCTAAATGTGTGAAGCCCTCTGTAAACTTTCTTAACATCAAAGCATTTTAGCTAGTAGTTTGTTGACATCACTTTCATTCTCAAAGTAACACTATGTTTGTGATTATTTCAATCTTAAGGAGCATGCTGAGTTAAAACTTTAAAAATATCAAATTTTTTTCATAATTGGTTTAAAATATTCCATGCTCGGAGGTATGGACGTTGAAATTCAAATCCTAGTGCGCGTAAATAAGCCTGGAAGGTTTTAATAAAAGCATGATTTGATTGATTTGTACATATTCGTATTCTCAGAACTTTGAAGCCAATTACACAATTGTCACACATTTTTAACATAGATACATAAATTAATTACATACAGGGTGTAACAAAAGTCCCGGAACGGTCGAATATTTCGGAAAGAACACATCGCAAGGGAAAGTAAAAAAATAGGGGTAAAATATTTTTAAAAGAAATATTCAACTCTACCAACCCCTGAGGGTGGGCAGGTTGGTTGGTCTCTGAGCTTTTAACCGATTAAAATGAAATTTTGGGGATACTTGGTGCTAATGATCATTTATAGTATTTCATATACCAAAATTGGAAAAAGGAACACTTATGGCCTTATGGCCAGTGTTTGTCCGCTTGTCTGTTTATCGCACGTTTTCAGAGCTAAACGATACAAATCAGAAATTTAAAAGTTAGCATGATTAAAGTTCCTTTTTTTTCAAATATCAGAAGACATATGAAGTATATAGTATATGTATATATATCACAGAAATGCATATCACAGTTAGAGTTCGAGTAGGTACCGCCTAAGTTGAGATCTGTAGAGTTAGTACGTAAGCAGCCGTTGACTAATAAAGTCTTCAGAAGTATCACCGGAGTTTGAATATATTACAACATATACTACCTTATGTAATGAATAACCAAAGAAGAAATAAACAAAAAAAAAAGATATAAAAATGATACTCATCCAGTCAAATTATAATTAAGGATCTATACATTACATAAAAAATCAGCAACATTTTTCGAAAATTTCAATTACGAAAACAACTAGGTTCCTGAGGAAAAATCGATTTTTGTAAATATTTTGCTTCTATTTTCTTTCAAAAGCTTGTATTTGTAGGGGTTGCTTTAAAAGTATGCAGGGCTACAGCCACATTGTCGTTTTTAATTTGTCCAATTGCACAGAATAATATTGTTTAATCGATATCGAAACAAAAGAGTTGTAATATGTGGATTTGCTATGCAAAAAGAGAATTTATTTAGATATGAAATAAAAACTGCTTATTTATAACTCCTCATAGTAATTTATTGTTTTATATAGGAAGTACTAAATAGAAGCGTAAAAGTGACGAAAATATTATCTTTATTAAATTCTGAAATAAAAGACACTGCGAAACGTTTTTTTATTAACTCCCTACACAACATGACTTAGCATTCGGTATCACAGATCTCATTCAGTGACGTTTTGTTGATTTCATAAAATGCACGGGCTTTTCGACCTGGAAAATAAATGTTTTATTTAGTTCTAAAAGACAAATCATATCTATTTCGTATCTTACTACTATCATAATAATCGTAAACAATCACTGCAGATGGCTTCTGTTCTGCTATTCGGTGGGCTCTGAAACCTTTAACAAGTGGACAAATTTCGGTGCTATCAAGATCGTCAAAGTATATAACGATCACCGATTCTCCGTTTTTAGTTTCTACCTTTTGAACTTTTTCGACCGACTCAATTTGATTTAAGTTGTCTTGGTCGGCAATGTAGCCACTAGGCAGACTGACCTCCATCACGGCCATGTTCGAAGTTTTTTCATCCCCTTGAGGGATGAAGCTTGTACAAACAGATAGTTCAATAAGCTCTGATTTCGAAGATTCTTTAATTTCTGGTTTTATCGTGAATCGTGGTGAATCATCCTTTTTATCCACGTTATATCGGTACGAGACTTGAACGAGAGTTGATCCCTTGCCCTTGCCGGTGATCTTCACAACCTTAGCTTCTGGGTCCAGCTAGAAGTAGTATAACAATATTAGTTAAAATATTTATGCCCAATTTTACAGTGCGACCTTAAGTTCTGATTATTACTTAAGCTCCCGTTTAATAATTTTTGGATTTCACAGTGGTCGCTATACTTAAGTCGTCGAAATTGGTCTCTTAAGTCTCACTTAGAGATATTTTTTTGACATTTCGTGGCCAAATTCAGTGAGTAAACAAGTTGTTTTTGAAAATTGGTATTTTCTTTTAAAAGTGAATATTGATGACAACGAACCCTATCATGAGAAACGCTTGAATCGAAAGCAGAGTAAAAAAGCATTTTTTGGATAAAAATTCCAATAAAACTTCTAAAATTTCCATAATTTTATTTTAGTTACCTTTGATTTTAATTAATTTTTCCGCACATAACGCCAAAATAATTGGATTGGATTTTTCTAATCTAATTATTTTAACACTTTGAATGCAAAAATTAATTGTTGTTCAAAGGTTACTGGAATAATTTTACCAGCATTTTTGGGAATAGTTATTATTAAGAAAATTTTATCCGAAAAGGGCTTTTAGAAGCTGCTTTCGATTCGATTTGATTTGAACGTTTTTATGATATGGCCTTTCCTGAAACATGCGTGAAAAAAAAAGGACTGCGAAACCGAAAATAATTAAGTCGTCACTTAAGTTTCGCCGCGCGCTTAGCTGAGTGAGAACTGAAGCGCACACTATGAAATTGGGAATTAACAATATTTAATTTTTAGAGGCACATACCACATGAGTTTGGAGCACAATTGCGTTATCCTCATTTACGGTGATTGCGCCGCTACCTCCCTTGTCGTCAGTAAAACTGATTTCAATGTCACCTCTGTCTACGTTGAATTTTTCAGTGAATTTAATAAGTGCTTGGAGTCCAACAACCGTGTCTTGGGTGGAACTGAATCCTCCATTACTATTTCTTTGGGCAACCAGCCATTTCAGAGTTGGGACGGTCTCTCCTCCAGCGCCAGCTTCCAACTGAGCTAACAATCCGTAGGCAGTAATTTCAGTATTGGCGTTCTGAGGCGAATACCAGTAGTCAGGTTCCTTCTCCTTCTTTTCGGGCTCCTTTTCGGCCCACCAAGAATGTCCACTTTCCTTCTTCTGACGAGCGTTGAGCTTCTCAAGGATTGCGTCCTTCTTCTCGTGTTTGGCCTTTTGCAAGGCGTAGGCGGAAATCGCCAACGAGTAAATGTCGGTTTCGTCGTCGATATTGTTCGCTAAGTAGTCCAAGCCTTTGTTAATGTTATTTTGGTAGATCGGAATCTCCTCCTGTCGAAAAAATATTTCTTTTAAACTACAACTTTTCCTTTGCATTTGCTTCACTTACCTTGTTTTCGAGGAATGCCAGCAAGATGAATGCAGTCAAAGAAAGACCCTTGCCCGATTTATCGACGTGATGGTGATCGATAATTTTACCGGTCTCGGGGAATCTTCCGCTTTTGGCTTGGGTGTTGGCCAAAAATTCTAATCCCTGCTTAATAACCTTGTCATCGATATTCGTGAAGTCCTTTGCTTCGTGGAATGATCGAACCACGTACGCTGTGAGCCAGGTACTTCCACTTTTGTCGTGCTTTCCGAACGCACTGTAGGATCCGTCGTCATGTTTGTAGGTCAACTCACGTTGGTAACCGATTTCAAGGAAATGTTTAGCCTCACTCTCAATAGCGGGTGTAAGTTTATTAATTCTCTGAAAATATTTGGGAAATTTAATAAAAGATTATTAACAGTCTAAATAAGTAAAGTTGAAGTTCAAATGAATATTGAATGATAATTTATTATTTTATTGTTTTAACATTGATTTCGACGTTAACCATAAAAATTTTCAAAATAGGTAGTTTCTTTAAAATTTGTGAAAGGCGAGAACTGATGACGTATTAAGTAATTGGTTTGGTACTGTAATATTTTCAAAAAAAAAAATTGAGTACAAATTTTATATTTTATCAGAATACAAAAATATGATTTTCTTGTATAGTATACTTATAAAAGAATAATTAAATTTTGAGAAAAATCTTCCAAGACGTGAAAATTTTTGAAACATTACAAAACACTTAAAGCAATCAACATTGAACCACGAGCTTTTCTTTTTACCCGACTACGGTACAAAGGGATGGTTATGGTATGTGTGAATGAATGTTCATCCATTCGTTCGTAGCTCCTAAACCACTCATTATATTTGGACAAATGAGGTGTCGTTAGATTTGAATGCTCCGCGTAACATAGGCTATATGACATCACGTTAAATCTAGTATAACGCCTAAGAAACGCAAAATACCCAACGCCAAAGAAGGAACATATTTACAAATGCATCGAGTTTGGTATCAAATCAAAGGTGTAAATACGCACATTCCGAAAGTATAAACTTAACATAAAATGAAGCATTTTCCCATTAATGTTTAAATACGCATAAAACTTTAGTAGCTCCAAATACAAGTCAATTTTCATATAACTATGATTTTTATTATCACGATACGTATTCAAAATAAATTATATAAAACCGCAAAATGTTTTGAATAATAAAGACATAGATGAGAAAACACTCGTACATAAAGCTGTCGAAATTTGCAATGATATAATTCACTCAACTACACAAGCCAATAAAATTAATAATTTTAAGTAACCTCCGACACATGAAACAAAAAGGGCTAATTAGCTTGAAACGCTTGAACAGATCTTCATAAATTGTAGCTAAGAACAATCTCGATCACGTCAGCTTTCAAGCATAAGGTTGAGCTTATCATAGGATTTCAAAACTAAGTAAGTGTTTTCTGTGTGTTATTATTATTATACACAATAGAGGTCTAGTTAATAGTTACAAAATCTTGTTTATATTTTAATAAGTAATTAAAGCCGTTATGGGTGTCGTTATTGGGATTTTTTGGGACGTGGCATCACTTTTGAAATCTAAGACGGCACATGATATAACGCGGCTCTTACCGTAAGATATCTGAGGACCAGGATGTTTGGAACGAAATTGACCATGTTTTGTTCACCACAACCATAAGGCATACGAACAAGTTTGTCCAAATTCTTGATAGTGGGTCCAAGTAAATCTCCAACCACGGAAACTTCTGTGTAAGTTGAATCAGGAACCGCGTCTTGAGGCACCTCGATGGATATCTCATGGGTTTGTTCTTTTCCATCCTTCAAGTCAAGGAAGACAGCCTTGTTTACAAATTGGGTAACACCTTCTGGTTCAACACGCAAAACCTGTTGGACAATATCCCCAGCAACTGGAGAAATTGCCGAGATTTTTAATGTCATTTGACCAGCTCGCTTCGGACGGACGTAAAACGATTTGGATACACCAGATCCAGAATCGATGTCAACTGTTCTAGTTTGTTGGCTCTCGGTATCTATTTGTAATTATATAAATTATTTGCTTTATTTTTATTTTTTAATGAATGTTTTACCAGTTTCTGATTTTTTTTCATTAGGTGGATGAACGAATTCGAATTCCCCATGGGAGTTATCCAGAGTTACATCTGCCTTGACACTGTCGTCCATATAATTGAATACAATGACAGGTATGGCAATTACTTCGCCTAAAAGATTATGTTATTAGTTTGGAAAATTTTAATTATTTTAGTCGCTGCTTTACCTCTCTTTACTGAATATGGTAGATTTGTGGAAGCGAAGAAGGGCTGGAATACTTGCAATTTCTTTGAAGTTTCTGTCAAGCCCAAACCACTCTCTGGACTTAGTGAGAAACCAGTTAGCACCCATGAAGTAATGGTATCAGGAACTTTTTTGCGAATAGTAATTTCGCCGTTTTCACTGTTTAAAGTTTTTTTAAAGAAAACAAAAATTAATTTCAATAATACATTAGGTCCACATTTTTGTTTCGTTAATTTGTTAAACTAAGCTGAAAATATTACGTTTGCAAAAACAAAGCAAATGCGCAACATTTACAGGGTTCAAAACTTTTTAACTTCTAGAGTACCCCAGACCCAAGCTTCCAAAAATAAACGTCGAATAGAAATAGTTTTTACTGTTTTTTTTTCTCTACTTCTCGATGAAGAACAGTTATACGATCCACAAGATCATCGTCTTGACTTGTGAATTAGTAGCTTGGGTGTATATTGTTAACCGCCTTAACTATAATGGTCTTAAGGCAGCTTAAGATTCCTCGTTGAATTTCTATAAGATTGGTTAAGATTCTGTCAAATCTTAACAAATCTTAAGCTCAACTATAATTGCCTTTAGACACCTTTGACAGAAGTGTCAAAAAATTTGCACCGACAGCGTGTTAGTGAAATTTAATGTTCATAGTGTAGGACAGCAAAGAGCTAACGTCTACAAGAGAATCTGAAATACGATTATTTTAGAAAACGGTTGACTATTAAATGATTGATAGCCATTACAAATCCAAACTGTCAGTAGAATAAAGAGCTATGTACTTAATCTTTAGCCTACAGAATAAAGAAAAGCTATTTTAACGAACAAACGAGGATGGGCATTTTAGCCCATATGACCAATAACGACAAACGATATATCATCGGAAAGGTTTTTCCACGTTCTACAACTTTTACTATGGCGGGTAGTCCCAAAACTCCGTGGGAAAAAAGTTATTGGTACGTAAAGACAGTCTTGCAAAAATTGCACATTCACATTATGACATTACTATTGCCCCGATTTTTATTTTATCCTCCTCCTTGGTTTTGCTTGTGTGTGTTTTATGTTGTTACAAATGAATGAAACCACCACCTTGTCCAAAATATATGGAGTTTAAACTGAAAATTATTCACTTTATATTTTCTGCTGAATTCCATACCCATGTCTCTGGAAATTCTTTTCTGACTAAGGATGGTCGTCCAATTAGATCGAATATTTCGCTACTATAATATACAAGACGAAAGGTATTTCTGTAAAAAGTCTTGTTTTTGTTTTTTTTTATTTTCATGTTTTCTAGTAATTCGTTAATTTTATTAATTCTGGGAATAGTTATAATATTGTACTAGGTAGGTACATTACAAAACTAAACGGTTTCACCTAATACTCTCTTAAATATTTGTTGATTTTATTTGAATTTCAATTCTCTATAATCCCTTAATTTATTATTATTAAGTACACGTAGACTGATATTTTGAAAAGTTGAAGAGTTTTAAATTTTAATGCTTATTATTTCTGAAGTACATATGCCACGATCACTAAAATATACATACTTAGATTTATAATTAAACAATATGCTTATGGGAAAGGAATGCAAATATATGACGTTTTTGAAAATTAAACTCATAGTGTTTTAATTGTTTTACAATTGTTTGGTAAAAGTGGTTCGAGCTCTGTACCACCACGACCACGTGAGCGTGCTTTAGACTTTCTCCCTTTATATTTCACTGCAAACAAATTTTCACCTATCATTAAAAATATTCGGTGCTATTATTAGAGCATGACTGAGAACCAAAATAAATTCCCACTTATCTAATATCGTTGGTTAATGTTTTTCAAAATGAGAAAGGATGGTATTGGCTTTACTAATACGCTGTTTTAACAAAACAATACTGCTTACGACATATCGAGATGGATAATTTTCACGGCAGTTAAAGTAAGATAAATAATAAATTGCGTAAGAAAGGGTTACAATTTAATAGACAAAATAATGTTATTCATTTAGGAAGTATTTCAAGCTTTTCGTTGAATCTATATTAGTATTATTGTTGTTTTCTGGCACACTGTTATACACTGTCCGGCTTTATTATTACATATTTTAGCCAAATAAAAGCAATCAATGTAAATTTGTAATTTAATATGACTTACAGTGGGTTAAAAGTTTCCCAAATCCAAGTTTCTGGAAATTCCTTTCGCACAGATAACATACATTCAACCTTATCATTAACATCATCAACTTCTTCTATCAAACTTTCTGATTTCTTAGCTTTTCTCTTCCTCTTCTTAACACAACACATTTCTACAACTTCTACTTCAATTTCTAGAAATAATAAAAATAATATATGTACATATAATAATATCTAAAATATTAATACAATTTTTTTTATTTTAATTGTTTGCGAGTGTGAACGATTTAAAAATCTGTTCTTGTTCTTTTTTCTATTTCTATGGGTTAATATTTTGAATGTGCCTGAAATTAGCAAAACACTTTTCACGAATCAAAAAGCTAACCCTCTCATAATTTGTTGCTAAATAGTTGCTAATTAGTTGTGGAAAAAAAAATTGTTGCTCTTTATTTAAAAAAAAAAAAAACAGAGTGTTCTGCTAAGTTCAGCTTTCACTTTCATAAAAAATGAGATCAATGCAGTAAATAAAAATTAATAAATGCCAGCAAAGTTTGGCTTATGATATGAATAGAGTAAAAGCCCTTTAACCTATTCTATTGAAATTTTACCTACTACAGAGAGTGCTATGAAAAAAGTAATAATGATTTTCATTGAAGTGAACTTTGAAAGTGATACAGCCAACTCTATTATATATAGTTTCTAGGAAAATTACGTCTAAAAATTATGAAGAAATAGATATTTGGGGTATTCACGATTATTTTATTTGCAATTATTATTTGTAAAAGGTAAAATAAATCAGTTGCCTTACAAACAATTACCAAAATATGAATTTCTACAAGCAGCAATACCCCTATTACATTTTGAGTTTAATAAATATTAATAAGAGTGCTTTTTTCTGGGTTTACATTTTTGTGAAATATTTTTGTTACTTTTTAAAATGCCAAATTAAAGAAAATCAAATAAAAATTTAGTAGGACTTACAATGGCTATTCTATAGAAAGTTTTGACAGTGCACTGAAAAAACAGATTAGAAACACTAACTAATCTTTTGATTGATTTTCAGCCTACTAATTAAATTAGTTGATAAAATAATCGAAAGTGGGAAAACAAAATAAAATAGTAGGGGTATCAACTAAAATATTTGCGAAACCAACTAATTTTGCAAATATTTTTTCCCACTGTTTTAGTTCTATCATCTAATTTAAATTAGTAAGTATTTAATTTTTCTAATCTTTTTTTCAGTGTGCCAATTTCAAACACATAGTAGGCTGTGTACAGTCGTATTTTTCGTAGTAACCCCAGTAGGTCGAATTTCGACCATTGGGCGACCACTAGTATTAATAAAGACTCATCAGCAGTATCTTCTACCCCAATTTGTGGAGTTTCTTACTTTCGGTATTTAACAACCTTCTTCCTGGATATTATATGTCTACAAAATTTAAAAAATAAGGGAATATTAATTTGGTCAATATTTGAAAGATACTGAAATGTGTGAACATGTATAGACAATTGTCTGCGCTCTTCGACGACATGCAGAGAGTAACAAAGGAAGTAAAAATATGTAAGTCCAATCGTTTTCCACGAGAAACCCCAACAACATTATGAAAATATTTTCTGATAAAAAATTCGTAATTTGTATTCAGTTGGCGATTAGCTAAATCCATATAAAAATTTTATTAGGTTAAATAAATAATAAAATTATAGTTTTTCGGACACTCATTTTTAAATTTACTAACCATTCTTGTTATACTTAAACTACCAAGACAGTAAAATTTAATTTCAAAAGACTGACTTTTCACTCAATACTTTCCCATGATATTTGTTTTTTTTTTCATGACCTATAAATGTACGTTTTTAGTGTAACTTTTAATTTATTTTCATTATAATAAATATAATATAATAATATAAAATAATCAATCAATGAGAAATTTAAACTTTGATAAATAAAGGATATTTTATTGAACCTTCTTTGTTTCATTAATCGCAAGAAATATTATTCACTCGAAAAGGGTGAATAGTAAAACCATAACCATTTTAAGTTTTTGTAACATCTGAATTAAATGTGGGGCCTAAAATTGGAACAATCACATATTGTTACAGAAAGTGACAATCAACATTTAAACAATTTACAATTTTCTTGTGAACACAAAACTTATGATTTATTAAAAGATCCCCACAACCAGGTTTCTGGAAATTCCTTTCGGATAGTTTGCATAGTGGCGTTTGCTAGACAACCAGTTGCTTGTAAACACTCCATACTTTTCATACACATGCATTGTCGAACTATGAAAATAATGTTTGTTATTAATTGCAAGAAAAAAATTGCTATTGGCATCAAAAGAGTTCAAAATATAAAATTGCAATGGAAAAGAATTAGTATTACAAAATATGACATTTTATTTTAAAACTCGTGTGAAGCTTAAAGAGCAGGGATTAGGCGAAAAGTGATCAAAAGAAACCCATCTTCCAGAAATATTGGACCAAAGAAAAAACTGATTGGCCTGCCCAAATTAGAGGAATGCTAAATCCATGTCTCCTGGAATAATTTCCAAATTATAATAATTTGAAGCACCCAGTGGGAAGATTTGGCGTCCCACTGCTGCAAAATGTGAGAAATTTAATTGTTGTTATTAATATAACACATACATATTTTGAAATATAAACGAATTTTTCATATTTCCAATTTGTGCCGGAAAAAAGTGACATGTCGGGACGTGAAGTTTTTAAACAAAATTACTGTTCTGTTCGGTTCGGTTGTGAAGTGAGTATTTATATCGTAAATGTGCAGTGAAAGTGTAGTTAATCGGATTTCATGTAAATTGTGTAGGTGGAAAGTTATTTTGCGGCGGAAATATTCAACCTTGAACTTTGAATTAAAAGTTGAAAATTTCCGAAACTAAATGCCAGCCCCGCAAAATTCTTTCAGATCCTTCCGTTTAAGGCCAAAGGCAAGGCACCTGCTCAATTTTATTGAAATCCGATGAAAGCCGCGGATGTCAAGTATAGCCGATAAGACAATGTAGAGATGAACAGAGGTGTCAATATACGTTAATGCGAACATGGTAATTCACTGCAATTTCGTGGAAAACGCAATACACCACGCACTAAAATACAACAATATTATAATGCCGTCCTAGAATAATGTCTGTAATAATGCCAATTTAAAAACAAAATCAATAACCTCAAATTCTTAAGTAAAAATCTTCCAAACAAAAACGCTTTAAGCTGATGTGTGGGAATAATTTCAGCACATACTTTCAATAAAAATAAGAAATTTAAATAAATACAAATATTAGTGTAATTTTTGGCACACTATTATACACTTCATAGCTTTTATTTATTAGCTAGTTTTGTTATGTTTCAAAATCCTAATTAAAAACAAGCATTCTATCTAATTATTATTAAGACTTACGACATATTTGAGCATTCCCAAAGCCAAGTTTCTGGAAATTCTTTACGCACAGTAATTTGAGGTTTTTCGGTTTTTTTCTTTTTAATAAATCTTTTCTTGGATACTACTTTTTTTATTTTAACACCTACAAAATTACCGGGTGGGACCATCTCAGGTTCTTCTTCTACATTAGATTTAAAAAAAAACACAAATCAGTGATAATAAATATATTAGACATATGTATATTTGTTATTTGTTTTAGGTCAGAAAAGTAAGATTTAAGTAAAAGCACTTTTCAACGCTTTACTTTCTACAAGTATGTGGAAGGATGTGTTTCTTGAATCTTTAGTATTCATTTCTTGCGAATAAATACTCAATTACCTTTCACTTTCATAGACATTTATGATTACTCTTTTCAGTTGTTATTCAAGGAGTGAAATGGTGAAATTGCTAATTGATTGATTAGAGCGGATCGCCTACGCTTGTTTACAACTTTAAGTGTACTATGCTGTACTATACTATACTATACTATAAGAATTACATGACTCTAAAGTTCATACTAGTATTGTGTTTCGTTGATAAGTTTCGGTTTCCGCAAGGATTTGTGACTTCACCATAAGTTTATTTTATCTCGGACGTTAGCCTACGTTAACTTTTGTATGATACATACGTGCGACGGAAAATTTTATGTAGTAAGTTTGCAGTTCAGTTGCTAATAACGTAGAAATTGGATAGTAGTAATAGTGGTAGATACCTTTACGTACTGTTCCAAATTATTAAGTAATTCTAGTCAGCGTTGTAGATGTAGTTAGTAGACAGCTTTTTGTATTGTTTTAAAAAAAATTGAATATTTTATCACTCACTCAGTCATAAATTAACCGAGACAACATTAAAAAATATAATAAATAAATATTAAAAAAAAAACATGATTTTACTTAAAATTTATATGTATATATTAATAATGAAAATAAATAAATAAGTTACTCAGTTAACATAAAAAGTTATTAAATAAAAGAGAGAGAATCCTAATTTTATCTGTCCAGAAGGGATAACAATTACAATAAAAACACTGTATTATATGCACATACATACATATATGATATACATATGTGCAATTATACATACAAACATATAAAATAAAACTTTAAGAAAATCTCATCATCCAATTGAACCTCAGAATAACGTTGTTCACGGTAGAAAAACATTTGGATAGCAAAATAATCCCCAACCAATTTACGAACGTTTCGCCATAAAATCCACAATATATATTGAAAAAGTAGCAGATCTCCTTAAAAGCTACAGGAAATAATGTCAACATTTTACGCTGGTCCTTAAATTTTAGTTAAAATCCCTGCTTTTTCACAAAATATTACCAAAATAATGCACTATCCCAAAATCCATCGGAAAATACAGGGTTCCCACAATTTTTTTCGTGTTATTATGATGCATTCCCACATCCAAGTTTCTTGGAAAACGGTTCGCTTTGTAACAATACCACGTGGTATATTAACTTCTTCATTGGAATAATCAACTTCTCGGGTGGAAAAATAATCAATATAAGAAAACAAGTATTATTCATTTTCAACATCCACTGTGTTAAATGATTTTGATTTAAAATTGTTTTGGTATAAGAATGAATTGAATCTGATTGATAGTAAGATAAATATATCAATCTTTTATTACGGAAAACGTAAATTGCATGAACCGCGATCTTTTTTAACAAGTTTAATAGTAGTATGTTTTACTCGTGCAGTAACTTTTTCCTTTGGCCCTCCTTTGCCTACATATATTCTTCACAACTCCTCGTTCGTTGTGTCTTTTAATTATTTAAACGACGCAGGTTTTGCTTATTTGCAACTAGTTAGCAATGGCACGATGCGATAAATTGTTATTGCGAAGTGGGATCACCTGTAAATTGGAAGGATGCTTGATTGCAATCTTTACTAGTATAAAGACTGGAAAAAACAGAAATTGGCTGCCACGATTTCATTTCGTGCACTGATTTCCTTCCCATTTTAACAATTTCTGTTATTCACCAATAAATCAAATTTAAATGCACCCAGACGGAATACTTTAACGTACTGAGCTCTATGAAGTATAGTCTCTTAGTGTGCCCGGGAGGCTACCACATCACAATGAAGTATAGTCGGAATAAACTAACGAATGTAGACGTGCAAAAGAACGATTCTATAACTTTTTTATTACAATTTTATAAACACGAAAAAGTGGTTTTATTGGTTATACGCGGATGCCTCGAGGCAATTATTTAAATTTTTATATTTCTTGTATTCTTGATGGTGAAAATAAGATCAATGTACAGGAATATAATAAGGTATATTGGATAATTAATTTACTTTTACCAAAAAGTGTTTTCCTCTCTGATGGTTTGTAGAAATTTTGAAAAGATCAGAAGATAAAACTTTCAGGGAAAACTTAGGTGGTCTTAAATTTATACGCATGACTGCAAATTATAAACAGGTATAAAAATGGTTACCAAAACAGTACCGTCAGCTTTAAGGGGGATAGTATCTTTAACCGATGATTAATACCCAGCTAGCATATTAGATAAAATGAGCTGTTTAATTTTAGACGAACCCATTTCTATTTGTGTGATTCTCCCAAATCCATGTTTCAGGAAAATCTTGACGAACTGAAATTGCAGGCAACATACCTCCAGATCCTTTGTGCAAAACCAATTCTCCATCTTAAAATGTATTTAGTGCTGGCTCTCGGGGGCCTTCTCGTAAAATTTATTATTTTTTATTAATTTAAATTACGACGTTTTGTACGATCCTATTACGAATCGTGCTCATTGATGCGATTTTAGTTGGGACTACAATACCGATTGTGGTGATTGCAACTATTATCGCGCCAGTCTGCATCACCATTTAAAAACCCGCAGTGCGCAATATGCTTAGTACACCACTTACCTTCTACCTTCGGAAAAGCGGCATTTGTTATGGTAATGACACCAGAATTACATCCAGGAACTATTGAAGTATAACACAATGAGTCCCATTTAGTTCTAGTATCAAATCTGCGCAAAGCATTAATGACATCATCCTTGCTGAGATCGTTTCCGCTTTTTAACAACAAAACACTCTGATCAACTCCCAAAAGGCCAACGTAAGAGTTTGGCTTAGTAGAAACCTTCAGCTCAACTTCATCTCCAGCTTTAGCTTGGGTGGGTACATTTATTTTTATCTATAAAAAAGTCATTGATTTAATAAAACAGACTGTCATTATTGTACTGTAAAATAACTTACGAAACTGTTTAACTGCTGTTCGATTTCTACGTTCTTTTCTGCGAAAACAATTTCTCCGTCTTTAATGTAGTATACGAAAACGTAACAAGATGGCATCATATCAAAAGTAGGCTGAAATTTGAATACATGGTACTTTCGCTCCTCTTGGACTTCTATTTTTCCAGCTTCGATAATATTTCCTTTTGCAATTATTTGGTAAAAAAAGTCCTTCAACTCCTGATTTGATTCAAGCCTCATGGAGATTTCTTTATCCAATCGAGGCCTGGAAAAGTATATTATATTTTAGCATATACATAGCTCAACTAAATCAAAAGATGCACATACTTTTCAGTTACAGTGTCGAGTGTAAAGAAACTTCCAGATTCGCTTTCCTGTTTGTTAATACAGCCAAAAAATTCTTCTTTGTCCAGATATTTCACCTAAGTAATTTACAAGTTATTACATCAAAATTCAATACTTAATTGTAATACGTTTACACTATTTAAGTATTCTTATCGTAAAAAAGTGCTAAATAATTTCAATACGATTTTTTATATAGATTATGATTTCACAAATGCAAATGTTCAACTGCATCGATTGACGTACATATATACTATACATATAAGGTTGAAAAATGATACTAATATGCACATTTATAAAAATGTAGGTAATAGTAGATGTGTAATATACCACATCCTAAGTAAAGATTTTGTTAGATATTTGAAGTAAGAGTGAAAGCTCAACTGAAATAAATCCAACGATATAAAAAATAACGAATATAAAATCGTTTTACTTAAAAATTTTTTTTATTTACTTTATTTTTTACTTTTTAGTCTCGGACGGAAATCACTATATCATTTAAACTTTAGCTTATTGTATTTTTCTCGTCGAACCCTTTCATTCAATATCCATGCCAAAGGGATTGTGAAGCAAATTGTAATCTTGAGGTGTCCGCCATTTTGAATTTTGAATGATGTAACACGATCTATCATATACTGCTCGTCAAACCCTTTCATTTGACACCTATGTCTAGAAAGTTGTAAAGGAAACGATAATCCGCCATCTTGGAACATTCGCCATTTTAAATATATTACAATTCTGAGTACACTATATTGTATTGTCACCGGAACCAAAGCTAGGTGCAAAATTTCAACTCAATCGGTAAGCGTAAAGTGGGTGTAAATGAGTTTACAAGATTTGACTGTTACGTACACGGTTTGAAAATAAATAAAATCGTTTAATAAGATTTTTTGAACCCCACCTTATGGAAATCATCAATCTCTAATAGCAACAGAAAAAGAAAATTATTTATGAATGTTATTTACCCGAACTGATAATGTGACCATATCCTTAATAGGAGTAAAAGTAATAGTAGCCATTCCATTTTCGTCTAATTTTTCCTCAAAAACAATTTCTTTCAGCTCCTCTTCTTTTTCCTCATCTTTGGTTCCATCCTCTTTGACGATTGGAATTGGACGACGATACCGATGTCGTTCAGGTTCAATGGTAACTTGAATTGGGTTGTCAGAATCCTGCACCGGAGACCCATCAAAGTTTTTAACAACGAAGGTAATTTTTAATGGGACTTCATCGATGAAATTGTTGGGAATATTAACACCTTCGATTTTGTATCTCTGAGTATGGACAGTTACATCAGCAGAGGCATTATATTTGAAACCGGTCAGAGCTTCTTCAACTGATGCCAAAATTTCGTAAGTCATGTCCCAATCTCTCTCAGACTTTAGTTCACTAGATAAATCGATTTCAAAGGAGGCTTTTCCGTCCAAAGGAGCAGTCTTCACCACCGGAGCGGGGCTGCCCTCTCCGCGCCAATAAGACCATTTTTCGTTCACGGTTATAACTGCTTCTCCCTTTACTGGCTTTCCAAAAGTATACCTAAAAAAGGTTGTGGTTTAAGAATTTGCTTTTAACTTAATTTAATGAATAGTACTCACTTAGCCCTCACGATAGCCTTTATTTTTCCATCCTTCTTATAAACATCTTTAGCAGTATCCACACTCACTTCAAATTTAGGAAGAACATACTTATCCACTTCGAACATCGACCAAGCTGACTCGCTGCCATACTTAACTAAAATCACCCAATTTCCAAGATTAGGGAACTGCGAGAGTTGCAATTCGCCGGAATAAACTCCATTTGTGAACTCGGCGTTATTAACTTGTTTAATTATATTTTGTTGTGGATCCTATATATAGACAAACATAAACACAACATATATGTAGGTTTTATAGAGCACACCTTACCGATATAGAAACTACAACAGGACCTTCAATTTTAGCTGGACGGGTGTCTTTGTCTAAAATCAAAACTCTGAACCTAACCAAATCTCCGGGCTTGTACGTGGCTTTATCGGTCTGAACTAGGGCAAAACTGTCGAATTTGCTGTATTCCAGATTGGATAAATTTTTAAATATGATGCCTTCAAGACCTTCTGCGGTGATGTTGTATGTTCCTTCTTTAATTGATGGGATCTATTGTAAGTTTAATTTTAAGTAAAAGCAATAATTTCTTTAGTGTTACATTCAACTTACTTGGAACGTTATTTTCTCAAAGCTAAAAGGCTGAACATTGACGGTTTTTTCTTTGCAAAAATCTGGACCTTCGATGGACACTTTTATTTTAGCTGGGACCTCACTTTTATGTACGGATGCAATTACTGTGAATTCAGAATTTGGTCGAATAGTGCCCGGGCTAACAATAGCATAAAATCTGAAACAAAATAGTATAACTTAGTAGCTTATTTTTCATCAAAAGAGATCTACATACATATAGTGTTGTGACTTAAGAAGGGTGAATATTTTAGGAACTTCATCCTGTTCGATTTGGACAAAATCAGTTCTCTCCAATAAGCAATGAGAAGAGTTAAAAAGTTTGCAAGTCTGAGACAAAACATTAACTCCTTAGCACTTAAACGACCGCATATTATTTCTTGTAGGCTAATTAAAAATCCACATTTTTATTAACCTTATAAGAAATAAGAGAAAAGCAATAAAAACGGAAAAGCTCGTTGCCGGTCTTTTACGTCTCATCATTGAAACACGAGAAATCTCGGGAGCAGTCGTTTAAGTGTTAAAATAAAAAAATTAAAATAAAATGTTCAACTTCATTAATCATTATAATGTACAATATTTGGCGTACCTATTTAGGTACTTAAGTACACTTCAACACTTTTTTTCTTGAAAATGGGACCTTATATAAAATATAGTTCAACTAAATCACCGTAAAATTAATAAAAGTAATCACTCTTTGTTGTAAATCCTATTGCCTCGTTTCACTGAGTGATTTTAATTTTTCGTATCAGGTGATCTTTTTCATAAATTCTCACATCTCAAATTTACGGATGCATGGAATTTCTATTTTCAAAAGTTGCATTGTTAGGGATCATGAATGAAACATATTTTCTTACTTTAACATATCCTCTTAAAAAGTTTGAATAAATGTTGGCGAATTCTTTGTACAGTTTTTCGTTTAGTATAATACATTTTAATATTCTTAAAAATGTTTGGATCTTTCTATTTAAGAAAAATTGTGTATAACTTTCCAAGTACTACTACGTAGGCTCCAAAAAAATAATTTTTATTGATTTAGCTGTTATTTTTAATTTGGGAAACGATTTTTCTCGGCATGCAGAACAGATAAAATAAATGTATTAAAAGCGTTAGCGTTTTTTTACAAACTTTTATTTAGTTTCACCTGTCCCGGTGTCTGTAATGGAATCTTGCAAGTTAAATTTGACCAACTTCCCGGTTTCCGATTGAGCTGAAATTTTGCATACATATGTATGTATATCGCGTGACAATGCAATATTATGATGACATGGAGCATCAAAAGCTTGTTTTTTTTTGCATATTGCTTGTTCACATCTATTACCCTTTGAACTATACCTGGGCCCGAATAATGTAATTCGACATCGAGCAAATATTACCGTTCTTTTCTCGTTCATGCATCATGGAATTCGACACATCGAAGCAATCGTATCGAATGTTCGATGATGACAGCTCGATACGGCATTTGCTATCGAAGAGGTTGAGTCGAGTCGTTATTGGGCAGCTTTAGTGTTTCAATGATATATTTAAATGCCTCTTTTGATATGCGAAACCTTTTAACAAAACTAAATTTGAAGAATATTAAACCTTTAAGATTAAAATGTAATTTGAAATTGCCCTCCCTTACTTTAGGTAATGATTTTTCATTAATGGACAAAATATCGCTTTTTGTAGTTTTTAACAGGGAACCATCATAACGTTATAATAACGTTATTATTTCGGTCAGAACTATACTGGTTCATTTTCCATAAAAAAGAACGATACTATAAATAAATTAATTAATGATTAATAATTAAATGATTTCACAAATACATAAAATATATGTTATTAATTTAAAAAAGAAAAAAATATTATAGAAAGATTTCCCAATTTTTTTTAACTGTACTGTACTGTACTGTACTGGGCCCGAATCATGTAATTCGATATCGAGCATATATTATCGTTCTTCTCTCGTTCATGCATCATGGAATTCGACACATCGAAGCAATCGTGTCGAATGTTCGATGATGACAGCTCGATACGGCATTTGCTATCGAAGGGGTTGAGTCGAGTCGTTATTGGGCAGCTTTAGTGATTCAATAATGTATTTAAATGCCTCTTTTGATATGCGAAACTTTTTAAAAAAACTAAATTTGAAGAATATTAAAATTTTTAGATTACAATGTAATTTAAAATTGCCCTCCCTTACTTTAATGATTTTTCATAAATGGACAAAATATCGCTTTTTGCAGTTTTTAACAGGGAACCATCATAACGTAATAATAACGTTATTATTTCGGTCAGAACTATACTGGTTCATTTCCCATAAAAAAGAACGGTACTTTTCTACCAAAACTATTTCGGTTACATTGAACCGAAATCACTGTAACCGAAGAAATTTCGGTCCAATTGAAACGTTCTGATTGGAATTTTTAAGATAAAGTTCAGATCATAAATTAATTAATAATTAATAATTAAATGATTTCACAAATACAAAAAATATGTATATGTTATTAATTCAAAAAAGAAAAAACTACTGTAAAAAAGATTTTCCAATTATGCACAACTGTCACGAAAATTCAAATTATTGCAAAAATGACGGCAATTACAAATGATCTAGTTTTCATTTACGGCGGTACCTCGATATGAAAAACGATAGAGCGAGTATCGTCTTACATAAAGCTAAACTTTACTATCGAGCTAACGATATCGTTCTCACTCTTCGATTGTACGACTGTCGAGCATCGAGTTGCATGATTCGGCCCCTGTTTTCCTAGTTTGTCCTCGGCCAACTCTGATTTCATTTTTCTGGTTTTGATATGACATGTTAGATATGAAGTAATTGCTTGCAGTTATTTAAAGTTTTTTGTTTTATTAACAAAATGAAAGTTCATAGAGAATGTACAGTATCAAAATATGAATATTTAGTTTATTGTTATTTATATTTTTCTGTATTGCAGAGGATTAATCGCTTAAAGTTGTTCAATAATTGGAAGTAGATCCAATTTAAGAAAGTCTGAAAAGGTTGTGTTTTCTAACGAATTAGTTGAATATTAAGAAAGTTCCAGGGCGATATATTTACAAAAATCTAAAAGCTATATACTATTTTGAATACCTACCACTAAATTTTTGAAGCTCATTACGAATTCTAACGAAACAACTCTGCCTATGGTGAGAGGCTTTGCGTATCGAATTTTGGTAAAACCAAATCTTTAAAATCAGAAGTCAGTAACTTATCAATAATTTACGGTATAATTGATATTAGCAAACTAAATCCATTAGTCGGCTGGTGAAAGACTTGTGATACATCAAATGTTCGGTATTTATACTTTGCATCGTTGAATTTTTTATAATTCATCTTCACCAGAATTGAAGTGATTATTTTGGCAAATCTCCAACAAATGAACGCAACGAGCTTTGTAGCACTCCTGATAAGCCGACCTCTTAAATTTCTGTCTTTTCATTTTTTTAGTGTTTCAAGGTAATTTACCACCGCCTCATAAAAGATGAATACCAAATATAAAAAATGAAGAAAGGTCAAATATGTCGTTTAACGAGAGATTCACTTTTATTGTGGATTAATATTTTACAAAGAATAAATCACTTCCAGGAGTATAGAAATGCATCAAATTTTATCAATTCGCTAGATAAAAGCAATTATCTGCAAGAACCAACAGAGAAGATAACAGTAACATACTTCTAAAAATAATAAATATTAATTTGATAAAGACCGTTAATGTAAACGCAAGACCAATTAATAATTTGTGAATTTATGTATTTAAAAATTCAACTTACTTCTCTTCTATTTTATTTTCCACTTCCGAACTCATATTGGCCGAGTTTTAAATAATTGCAACGAATTCTTTACTAAATAATTTTATAAAATTCTGCACAGAACTGAATCCGGTAACACAATCCTCAAACCCACGGTATACAGACCTCAAACCTTTCTGTCGTTCCGCTCGGATCGACGTTTGTTTTGGTTGTGTTCCGCGCCGGAGCCAGCTGAGCTTAGCTACCCCACGGCTGACGGCACCAGCTGATGGGCGGCGAAAAATGACGTCATTCAAGGAGCTTTCAAAGTTATCTAAGAGCTTTCAGTTCATGGGAAAAAATCCGGAATCTAGCCGATCCAGCAGGGCACTTTTAATTTTTCCTGACCAGATATTTTCGATGATAAGGGTATTAAACATCTTACTATTCATATATACATATGTATATATGTATGTATTGTATCCTTAATGGTACCACCTCAATATCCAATATTCACCAATTCAAAAATATTTTCCTGTGTTGGCACTTTTAATTTATTAAATAATAATTCGGTGACGATTTCCACCAAAGAAACGTCGAACATAAAAACTTGTATTTCTATTTGTACCGCAATGCAAAACTATGAACCTTCCTTGGACTTTAGCGAATATGTATAAAAAAAATTAGCCGAATTCGCGCAGGCGTTGGGAAGTTATATTTCTTTTTTCCGTCAAAAAATTAAAAAATAAAAACTATTGCAGTCCCACCTACCAGGACCAATTGTAAGTCGAAACCATCCAGAGTGCCACTCAAACACACACCAAAAATTTCATCAGAATCGGTTCAGCCGTTTAGAAGGAGTTGAGTGATACATGTACACACGTAGGTACAGTAGAATTATATGAAGAAAAGATAGGCAAACATTTTTAAATTCTATCATTCGTAAAAATTACGAAACTGTAACAAGTTGGCGTTTAACGTTCAATTGAATTTTTCTCGAAACGACTTTTACCAAATCTCCAACACTAATTCGATTTTTAAATTTTTTACATAAAATTTTTCTTATCATGGAAGGAAGCTAAGTGTAAATTTTCAAACAACAATTGTTTTGAGTATGCTAAATGAACAATAATCCTCCTCAAAATAAATTAAAAACATGATTACGTTTAACCATAATTATGTATATCCATGCAGATTACACAAAATTATAGATTTTTTTTTTTCAAATGAACCACCACCCAGATATTTAATTCCCATGTTACATTAACCACCATTGTATAATAAAAATGTATCACTTTTTAACAAATTTCAATACAAACTAAATAAGTATATGTATGTACATATATAAAAAGAGTATTTGAAAAATTAGTGATTTTGCGCCTTTTTTCATATATGTAGGAATGATCCCCTTTAAAGTTTTTGTTAAATCTCATGCAGAAATTTTAATATCCCAATAAATCGTTATTTTATAAAATCTGATATTACTTTTAAAAATTTGACTGAAGCTTAAATTTTCAAGTTTAATTTAATTTACTTGAAGTATTAATTTTTCGAAGTTGACAATAAGCCGAATATCTTCGCATTTGATGGTCTGTCTAAAATTAAACCTAAGAAACAAATACCTACTTCTACTTCTACTTCTACTTAATGAGATTAAAATAAGAACTTTTTTAAAAACTCTTCCACATGTTTGTATGCCACAGAAACAATTTTATTTTAATTTTAAATTCGTGGACATTTTAACTTTTCATTTTTGATTATTTACGAAGTAGAAGGCTCTGAACAAAAGACCGACCCGAAGGACGAAATAAGCCATATTCTAAAACATAATAAATCTTGTTTGAATGAGATTTATATGTATGTACGAGTACGTACGCTACTTGCGTGCATTAAAAATTAAACAATTTATGTAAACGAAGTATGAAAAAAGTATTGACTTTTGGAAGTATCATGTTTATTATTTAATAAAATTAATTACCTTATTTATTATATTGATGTATATCAGCTAGTATCACTTTTATTTAAAAACAATTTTAAATCTTTAATAAGACTGAAAATCTTCGTTCATAATACAAAAAAAAAAATTTTTTACATTTTTTCAATTAGTTCTATACATATTACTGATACAGCTGAAAAATGTGAAACATATCAAATTTCGGAATTTTTGCTTCGTTTTCCTCAACATTTTTATTACTCACTTTCACCGGAATTGATTTTTTGGCAATAGTCCAATAGTCCAAAAGACATGCTCGTGATATTTTTACGAAGGGGAAGGCCCACTAAATTTATTATTTATAAGCTTTCGAATTATTTAGAGTGGATGAAGTTTGTTCACCTTTTAAAAAATGTTCTACATACATGTATGTAAAGACATAAAGGACAATGGGCAAGTTTCATATAAAAAAAAAAAAAATCAGCACCAACAAAAACAAAACCTATTCCTAATTATCACACATGTTAACCTTAAATATTTTTAATTATTTGTTTGTGTTATAGGTATGGAGGGTAAAAGATATAAGATAGTTTTACCTGCCCTATAACAGTAGTTAAGAAAACAACATCGATGTGTTTTAACGTTTGTTTAATGTAAATTGCCATCTATGCATATCGAAAATTACCGAGTCCATAAGAGCTGCAGGCTGCCTGCATGTCTAGCATGACCTAAGTAATATAAAACACCTATTATGTATATAATAATAGCCGTTCGAAAGAGTTGATTAGAGCAGCTACTGTTTTGAAATAAACAATTATATTTTTTGAAGCACTGTTAAGATACACCTGCCGGAGTACTTTAAGATCTCTTTTTAATTTTCCCTTAACGGCTTCTACGACGCATCTGCATAGTGTTACCAATCTAGACTTTTTTGCGTCTTCAATTGAAGATTGTTTCCCTGATTTTCTTGATGGCGGTATTTGTGAGGCGTACCAAAAATATTCTAAATCTTCTAATATGTACCTACGTCTCGAAATCCTCTATCTAATATAAAACAGTCTCATTCTTCAAAGAAACGGTCCCATATCTTTTGCCCGAATTCTCATTTTTTCGCAAACAACGCCATGTGTAGCGAATGCGGAAAAATGGTTTGGACACAAATTACCCGTTTTTTAATATAGAAACCGAATCTGCAAAAAATATGGGTTGTCTTATGTCAAGAAAAATGTTAGAGTATTGATACAGTTGAATACTTCTTTGAAAAATATATCTGTTTATCACTAGTTTTCAGAGCCAAACGATGTAAGGTTAAAGTTCCTTTTTTTTAAATTATTAAAAACAACAAACATATAATAACAAATTTCATATTTAAAATCAACCTCTTTATTTTGAAATTTAGTGGCTGCATATCTCTAGGGGTATGATAAATTAAAAAAAGTATACATATAATCGAAGGCCAACAATTGGAATATTATAATGTAAATGTAATGTAATGTAATATATGTATCAGCTTTAATTAGTAGAGTAGTAGAGTAGTAATACGTGTAAATTTCTCCAAGGTCCGCCGGATATCTATAAAATACAACTGTAAGGACCTATACAAATATATAATTAATTTATTGTTGTTGTTGTTTTTTAATCTGCCCAACGGGCGTCACCATGGGGAGGTGACTTTTTGGTCGCGGCATAGAGAAGCCATATTGACCACACAACAATTGTAGAGGGGCTCGAATGCTGCTGAATTAATTTATTGAAAAATCAGCAACATTTTTCGATAATTTTAATTACGAAACAAATCGTGGTTTTCGAAAGAAACTCGATAATTTGTTACGCAAAAGTAGAGTTTATTTAGATATAAAATAAAAACTATTTGTTTATAACTTCTCATAGTAATTTATTGTTTTATATAGGAAGTGCTTAATAGCTGCGTAAAAGTGACAAAAATATTATCTTTATTAAAGTGTGAAATAAAAGACACTGCGAGACGCTTCGCTACACAACATGACTTAGCATTCGGTATCACAGATCTCATTCAGTGACGTTTTGTTGATTTCATAAAATGCACGAGCTTTTCGACCTGGAAAATAAATGTTTTATTTAGTTCTAAAAGACAAATCATATCTATTTCGTATATTACTATTATCATAATAATCGTAAACAATCACTGCAGATGGCTTCTGTTCTGCTATTCGGTGGGCTCTGAAACCTTTAACAAGTGGACAAATTTCGGTGCTATCAAGATCGTCAAAGTAGATAACGATCACCGATTCGCCGTTTTTAGTTTCTACCTTTTGAACTTTTTCGACCGACTCAATTTGATTTAAGTTGTCTTGGTCGGCAATGTAGCCACTAGGCAGGCTGACCTCCATCACGGCCATGTTCGAAGTTTTTTCATCCCCTTGAGGGATGAAGCTTGTACAAACAGATAGTTCAATAAGCTCTGATTTCGAAGAGTCTTTAATTTCTGGTTTTATCGTGAATCGTGGTGAATCATCCTTTTTATCAACGTTATATCGGTACGAGACTTGAACGAGAGTTGATCCCTTGCCCTTGCCGGTGATTTTCACAACCTTAGCTTCTGGGTCCAGCTAGAAGTAGTATAAAAATATTAGTTCAAATATTTATGCCCAATTTTAAAGTGCGAGCTTAAGTTCTGATTGTTACTTAAGCTCCCGTTTAATCATTTTTCGGTTTCACAGTGCGGTTTTAAGTGTAAATTATGGCTTAAATGGTTGGTACACTTAAGTCGCCAAAATTGATCACTTATGTCTCACTTAGAGATAATATTTGACATTTCGTGTGGAAAATTCAACAAGTAAACAAGTTGTTTTTGAAAATTGTTATTTTTCTTTTAAAAATAAATATTGATGAGAACTACCCATATCATGAGAAACGTTTGAATCGAATCGAAAGGAGATTAAAAAAATTATTTTTTGGTTAAAATTCCTTAATAAAACTTCTAAAAGGTTCTTTCATAAATTCATTGTAGTTAACTTTGACTAATTATAAATAAAATAATTTTTCCGCACAAAACGCCAAATTAATTGGATTTGATTTTTCTAATCCAATTGTTATTAATATGCACAAAAGATCTTTTAGGTCGCGCTGCTTTGAGAGGCTTTCTTCAGCATATACACGGAAAAAAAATTGGGATAGTAAAATAATCCCCAACCAATCTACGAACGTTTACCATAAAATGCACAACATATATTGAAAAAGCAGCAAATCTCCTTAAAAGCTACAGGAGATATTACCAAAATAATGCACTATTCTAAAATCAATCAGAAAACACAGGAATATTTCCCAGAAATTTTTTCCGTGTACGACCCACTATTTAATAATAATCCAATTATTTTAACACTTTGGACGCAATAAATTATTTTAAGTCAAAAGTAATTGAAATTATTTTACCAACATTTTTAGAAACATTATTAAAGAACTTTTATCCGCAAAGGGCTTTTAGAAGCTGTTTTCGATTCGATTTGATTTGAACGTTTTTATGATGTGGCCCCTCCTGAAATAAATTCAGTATCCTACATAAAAGAGCAAAATGCTTAAGTTCTCACCCACCTAAGCGTGAAATAAAAAAGGACTGTGAAACCGAAAATAATTAAGTCGTCACTTAAGTTTCGCCCCACGCTTATCTGAGTGAGAACTGAAGCGCACACTATGAAATTGGCCATTAACAATATTTAATCTTTAGGGACACATACCACATGAGTTTGGAGCACAATTGCGTTATCCTCATTTACGGTGATTGCGCCGCTACCTCCCTTGTCGTCAGTAAAACTGATTTCAATGTCACCTCTGTCTACGTTGAATTTTTCAGTGAATTTAATAAGTGCTTGGAGTCCAACAACCGTGTCTTGGGTCGAACTGAATCCTCCATTACTATTTCTTTGGGCAACCAGCCATTTCAGAGTTGGGACGGTCTCTTCTCCAGCGCCAGCTTCCAACTGAGCCAACAATCCGTAGGCGGTAATTTCAGTATTGGCGTTCTGAGGCGAATACCAGTAGTCAGGTTCCTTCTCCTTCTTTTCGGGCTCCTTTTCGGCCCACCAAGAATGTCCACCTTCCTTCTTCTGGCGAGCGTTGAGCTTCTCAAGGATTGCGTCCTTCTTCTCGTGTTTGGCCTTTTGCAAGGCGTAGGCGGAAATCGCCAACGAGTAAATGTCGGTTTCGTCGTCGATATTGTTCGCTAAGTAGTCCAAGCCTTTGTTGATGTTATTTTGGTAGTTCGAAATCTCCTCCTGTGGAAAAAATATTTCTTTTAAACTACAACTTTTCCCTTGCATTTACTTCACTTACCTTGTTTTCGAGGAATGCCAGCAAGATGAATGCAGTCAAAGAAAGACCCTTGCCCGATTTATCGACGTGATGGTGATCGATAATTTTGCCGGTCTCGGGGAATCTTCCGCTTTCGGCTTGGTTCTTGGCCAAAAATTCTAATCCCTGCTTAATAACCTTGTCATCGATATTCGTGAAGTCCTTTGCTTCGTGGAATGATCGAACCACGTACGCTGTGAGCCAGGTACTTCCACTTTTGTCGTTCTTTCCGAACGCACTGTAGGATCCGTCGTCATGTTTGTAAGTCAACTCACGTTGGTAACCGATTTCAAGGAAATTTTTAGCCTTACTCTCAATAGCGGGTGTAAGTTTATTAATTCTCTGAAAATATTTGGGAAATTGAATAAAAGATTACATCAAGAATCATTCATAACCCATTCTAATAGAAAAGAACTTAAATGTCTAAATAGGTAAAGTTCTTCAACTTCAAATGAATGTTGAATGATACTTTCTTATATTATTTTTTTAACCATTGATTTCGACGTCAAACATAAAAATTGTATGTGTGAAGTTTGGGAATTGATGACATTATAAGTATTTGTTTGGTGCGGAAATACCTTCAAAAACCATTGCATTGTAATTTTAGATTTTACCAAAATACAAAAATATGATTTGCTTGTAAAATTCTTGTAAAGGGATAATTTAATGTTGGACACACATCTTCAAAGACATAAGGTCGTTAAACTTTTTGAAAAATGACAAAACACTTAAAATAATCAAAATTGAAACACGAGCCTTTCTTCTTATATCTATATATATGTATTATATATAAAAAAAAATCCATTTCAAATCAAATTCAATTCCTAAAGAGGTAAAACGAGGGTTCAAAGTTTGTATGGAGAAACAATATTAAAGAGACATTTGGACTCGAAACTTCAGTACTCGTAAAAACAAATAAAAGATATGGGTTTCGTTATTGGGATTTTTTGGGATGTTGATTACGAAAATGGCATCACTTTTGAAATCTAAGACGGCACATGATGTAACGTGGCTCTTACCGTAAGATATCTGAGGACCAGGATGTTTGGAACGAAATTGACCATGTTTTGTTCACCACAACCATAAGGCATACGAACGAGTTTGTCCAAATTCTTGATAGTAGGTCCAAGTAAATCTCCAACCACGGAAACTTCTGTGTAAGTTGAATCAGGAACCGCGTCTTGAGGCACCTCGATGGATATCTCATGGGTTTGTTCTTTTCCATCCTTCAAGTCCAGGAAGACAGCCTTGTTTACAAATTGTGTAACACCTTCGGGTTCAACACGCAAAACCTGTTGAACAATATCCCCAGCAACTGGAGAAATTGCCGAGATCTTTAATGTCATTTGACCAGCTCGCTTCGGACGGACGTAAAACGATTTGGATACACCAGATCCAGAATCGATGTCAACTGTTTTAGTTTGTTGGCTCTCGATATCTATTTGTAATTATATAAATTATTTGTTTTATTTTTATTTTTTAATGAATGTTTTACCAGTTTCTGATTTTTTCTCATTAGGTGGATGAACGAATTCGAATTCCCCATGGGAGTTATCCAGAGTTACATCTGCCTTGACTTTGTCGTCCATATAGTTGAATACAATGACAGGTATGGCAATTACTTCGCCTAAAAGATTATGTTATTAGTTTGGAAAATTTTAATTATTTTAGTCGCTGCTTTACCTCTCTTTACTGAATATGGTAGATTTGTAGAAGCGAAGAAGGGCTGGAATACTTGCAATTTCTTTGGAGTTTTTGTCAAGCCCAAACCACTCTCTGGACTTAGTGAGAAACCAGTTAGCACCCATGAAGTAATGGTATCAGGAACTTTGTTGCGAATAGTAATTTCGCCGTTTTCACTGTTTAAAGTTTTTAAAAAAAAAAAAAAACAAAAATTAGTTTTAATATTACATTAGGTCCACATTTTTGTTTCGTTAATTTGTTAAACTAAGCTGAAAATATTACGTTTGCGAAAACAAAGCAACCATTGTTAGTATTACATGCATATTTATGACAAACTATGAATATCTAAAGAAAATTAACTTTAAGAAAGCAAATAATGTATTTAAGTTGGAAATAATTTATGTGCAGTTGCTAATACATATTATGTATATCTTACGGTCCAAAACCAAAACCCTAGAAATTACACCTTATCCAATGGACATAGTCTTACGTTATTTGTTAACTTTAATTATGTGTTGATTGTTTTATTTTCTGACGCTTTGAACTTCACACATAAGCACACCACTCTGTATCATGCAATTTCGTGAATCTCGAATTTGCCAGTGCATAGTGAAATGAGTCGAATATTTTGTATTTGCGTAGCTTAATTTTAACAACTACAGCACCAAGTAGCAGTGATTACACTAAGTATGTTTGTATAGTTAACATAAACCAGATGCGCAACATTTACAGTGTTCAAAATGCAGTAATGCAGGTCATCGAAGTTTACAATTTTTAGGTTTATATAGTCTACAATTGTTGATTGTCTTATAAGATTATGAAATTCAAGTAAGTAGTTATAATTTTGGTGTTTCAATAATTCCTTTTTACAATATTCAGTTAATTAAGTTTTAAATTGACATATTACTATTTGGAAGGGACTTTGGGAATTTTATTACACATTTTTCTACAAAATGAAATACATATTTTAATCGTAAGCAGGCAATAAGAAAATTGCGAAAAATATTCACTTTTTAACAATTATTGATGACCACCAAATCCAAGTTTCTGGAAAATATTTTCTCAGAGATGGAATCATTCTCATGGTATCTGAGTCATTGTCTGTGCCTCTGACAGAGTCTAATTCATCTTCAGATTCGAGAAATTCTATAGAATTTTCTGTAAAAGATATATTTTAAATTCCCACAATGGCCTACTTTTTAAATATAATAAATCATAATAATTACAGCCCTGCATAAGCTTTACAACATTTTTAGTTTGAATATTTTAATATACCCCATATATTTTACAATTCTGCAATTTTATACAATTGCTAAGTCTTATTATAACTCGACAAAATTATTTTTTATTTTATTTTTCAATATCGATTTGTCATGCTCATTGACTACTAATGAATGTAAAAAAAACATGTTTACAAACAAATTCTGTTAAGTGAATTTGCGTTCCAATACTTGTTCAAAAGCATGAATAGTTTTTAATGCGGAGAAATAAATAGAATAAACGCAGAGTAAGTAAAAGTAACCATTTCCCCTTTGGTTTGGTAACAGTTTAGAGAAAAGAAGTGATATGAGTTGAATATACATTTTACAAATAACAAAATGCAGCGAAAATACATATATTAAGGAAACAGATATTAACTTTTCTTGTTTATTAATCCAAATCCACGTTTCTATGAAATTCGATCTGATTGCCACTGTTGTAACATCAGGAACGCCATCGTCTACCACCTCTTCATTATATTCGTATTCTAGTACGGGATAATTTTCTGCAAAAATATAGTTATAAGACCCTACACAAAAGTTAAACAAAATAACATTGGCATTGGCAATGCGCTAAAGGAATAAAGTTTTCATAGTTTGCGATATCGAGTAGTAATAGCCCTAAAATAAACCTATTGTGTCAATAACGATACAAATGAGGGTAATTTAAAAAAAGTTATCGGTGTGTACCTCCAAAGCAAGACGTGATAGAAACAAAAAACATCCACTGACTATATACTGTAACTAATAGAAAACTATAATAGCTCTCAGTTTTTCAGGTACCGAAATCGTGTCACGCAGTATTATATTTAGAGTTGAAATTATAATTTCTCTTACAAACTACCGAGATTAGTAATGGAAGTGATAAGTAAAGGAAAAATTCATTAAGATTCATGATTCAGGGATTATGAATTATTATTAAATCCTTAACTCACTTTCATTTCAAACTATTCAAAGAAAATTATGCTGTTGGTTGTAACTTTGAGGAATTGTTTTTGGTACCCCCATTTATTGTAGTGACCAAGAAGTTAGGTATATAGAAAAATCAATCCATTTTTTTTTTTTTAAATATATGAAACTTTGGATAGTGGGTTCAAAATCGTGTTCACTGTTTAAAAAGTCAAAATTTTTTTTTGTGTATATGTGTAAGGAATACTTACTTACATATCTGTAGTAAGTGTTGTGATAGGCTTTCAACAAGCCAAAACAATTTCCGACTTTTCTTTCATATTCATACAAAATCTTCATTCGTTTTCTACTCAATAGTACAATTTAGTATGCACTTATTGTTCGTAGCTTTTGTTGTGTTATATTACAATGTAATCTTAATATTATTATTAAATGTTAACTTAACTTTATTTTAACCCATCACCAAAAATATTCACTCAAACAAATTAAAACTTATTCACTTTATATTTTCTATGGATTGCCAGATCCATGTTTCTGGAAATTCTTTTCTGACCGATGGAGGAAATCCTGCAAACCCTCCGGCGGCAGCAGCTTTATCATAGAACACTAAAGGGGGGAGCGCTGTAAAAGTTGTATAATAGTTAAAACTACATTCCACAGCCTACATTAATTTTCAAAATAAGTTGCAAATAAAAGTTTTTTCAAACAGAAATTCTTATGATTGCTACGCTGCATTTTGTTTTTGTTTTGATTCCTTGTATGTTGCATGTTGTTCGACATTTTTTTAAAAAGAATATTGTATGTCACGATAAAACGGGTATAGGCTTAAAAATACTGTTTTCTTTTTTAAGTTTGTTCAGACATTAACAGACATTAATAATAATATTCCATGTATTTCAAAATTATATCTACTTAATAAAATATAGTTGAATTTTAACACAAGTTGGTATTTTTTGCTATTCCGAACTGAAATATTATTTTTGAAGGCTAAATAATACATAGTAAATAAATAGTATTAATAATCGATAGAAGAAGTTATCAACTTGAAATGTTAAGTTTTCAATATACAGAATAAGATAATCTCAAACAACCCGCATACGAAACTACTAGGAATTAATTTATACGAATAAGCTCTGTCGATTAAGCCCAGACAGATATACGTAATAATAGAAGAAATAGGAAAAGCTGAATAGAAGATTGCTTTTCTAAAATACCTACAATATGTATAATTGTTTTCAATTAAAACCTTTTAACTTCTAGGGTATCCCAGATCCAAGTTTCCAAAAATAAACGTCGAATAGAAATAGATTCTACTGGCTTTTTTTTCTCTACTTCTCGATGAACAAAACTTATACGGTCCACAAGATCAGCATCTTGATTTGCGAAGAAGTAGCTTGGCTGTATATTGTGAACGTTTAGAAGAGAAGCTGTAACAAATGTACTATATATGAGAAAACAATTTAATAACGATTATTTTGAAAAACAGTTAACTATTAAATGATTGATTGCCAACACAAATCCAAACTGTAAGTAGAATAAGTAGCTATGCACTTAATCTTTAGTCTATAGAATAAAGAAAATATATTTTCTCGAACAAATTTGAATTCTTTTTTTTTCTCTTTTTTCCTTTTTCAAGCTTTGGTTTCTTGAATAGAAAAAAAATGTATATATAAATTTTACGCATGCTATTCCGAAATTGCTAAACTTATAAAAATGCTAAATTTTCAAATGGTATATGTTGTGACAAATGAGTGAAACCATCACCTTGTCCAAAATACAATATATTCAGTTTAAACTGAAAATTATTCACTTTATATCTTCTGCTGAATTCCATATCCATGTCTCTGGAAATTCTTTTCTGACTAAGGATGGTGGTCCAATTAGATCGAATATTTCGGTACTATACAAGACGAAAGGTATTTCTGTAAAAAGTATATAATGATTCAGGTATGTCTTGTTTTGTTTTTAAATTTCATGAATTTTGTACGAATTTGGAATCTGAATTTCGATTCTTATGTAGGTACGACATATTTATTGATATAAAAAATTAGGAAAGTAACAGATAATAAAAACATAACAATAAATTGAGGAACGCATATCTGATGCTATATATAAATAAATGCGTTAATTTTATTAATTCTGGGAATAGTAATAATATTGTATTAGGTAGGTACATTATAAAATTAAACGATTTCACCTAGTACTCTCTTAAATATTTGTTGATTTTATTTGAATTTCAATTCTCCATAATCCCTTAATTTATTTTTAAGTACACGCAGACTGATATTTTGAAAAGTTGAAAAGTTTTAAATTTTAATGCTTATTATTTTGAAGTACGTATGCCACAATCACTACAGTATATATACTTAGATTTATAATTAAATAATATGCTTATGGGAAAGGATGCAAATCTTGCAATTTTATGTGTGACATTTTTGAAAATTTAACTCACAGTGTTTTAATGGTTTTGCACAACCAAGTTTCTGGAAAGTCCTTACGAACAACAAACTCTTCTTTTTTGGTAATAGAGGTTCGAGCTCGTGTACGACCACGACCACGTGAGCGTGCTTTAGACTTTCTCCCTTTATATTTCACTGCAAACAAATTTTCACCTATCATTAAAAATATTCTGTGCTATTATTAGAGCATGACTGAGAACGAAAATAAATTCCCACTTATCTTTAATGTCGTGGGTTATTTTGTTTTTCAAAATGAGAAAGGATGGTATTGGCTTTACTAATACGCGTTTTAACAAAAAAATTCTGGTTATCACAAATATCTAGATGAATATTTTCACTGCAAGTGGAGTAAGATAAATAATAAATTGCGTAAAAAAGTTATACACTGTCCGAATTTATTATTACATATTATTTTAGCCAAATGAAAGAAATCCAAATAAATTTGTAATTTAATGTGACTTACAGTGATTTAAAAGTTTCCCAAATCCAAGTCTCTGGAAATTCCTTTCGCACAGATAACATACATTCAACCTTATCATTAACATCATCAGCTTCTTCTATCGAACTTTCTGATTTTTTATGTTTTTTCTTAATAACTTCCTCATCGAAACAACACATTTCTTTAATTTCCTTATCGATTGCTAAAGTTTTATAAAAATAATAATAATATGTAATATCTTTAATTAATAAAATTTTTTTGTATCATAATTGTTTGCGAGTGTGAACGATTTAAGAATCTACTTTTATATTTATATACGAGTTAATATCTTGGTCTGACAGGTCTGTAAAAGTTTATAAGGTGGACAGATAAAAAGGAATTTCGACTTTTATACGACGTTTTTATTCAGACACACTTCAAAATCACTTAAAATGTTAAGTGTTAAAATTATTTGATACCATCTGAACAGAAAAGGAGGATAAACTACAAAATGATTTCAGAATTCAATAAATAAAAATTAGTCATGCTACAAGAGTTCGGCTTATGATATGAATAGAGTAAAAGCCCTTTAACCTATTCTATTGAAATTTTACCTACTACAGAGAGTGCTATGAACAAAGTAATAATGATTTTCTTTAAAGTGAAATTTGTAAGTGATACAGCCAACTCTATTATATAGATTCTAGGACTAGTACATCTAAAAATTATGAAGAAAAAGATATTTATGGTATTCAGGATTATTTTATTTGCAATTGTTATCTGTAAAAGGTAAAATATGTAAATTAGTTGCCTTAGAAACAATTATCAAAATATGAATTTCTACAAGTAGGAATACCCCTTTTACACTTTCAGTTTAATAAATATTAATAATAGTGCTTCTTTCTTGATTTAAAATTTTGTTAAATATAAAAAGATCAAAATGCCAAATAAGAGAAAATCAAATTAATAATTTAGTAGGACTTACAATGGCTTTAAAGATTCCCAAAGCCATGTTTCTGGGAATTCTTTTCGCACAGATATTAATAAAGACTCATCCGCAGTATCTTCTACCCCAATTTGTGGTGTTCCTTTCTTTTTGTACTTAACAACCTTCTTCCTGATTATTATATCTACATAATTTTAAAAAATAAGGGAATATTAATTACAAAATTTGCTGCAAAATGTGTATACACAAATTTTCTAATTTATGCCCTTCGGCGACATGTAGAAAGTAATTCAAACGAAGTAGAAATAAAAATATGTTAGCCGGATCGTTTTGCACCAGAAACCCCACCAATATTATGAAAATATTTTGTAATAAAAAATTCGTTTAGTTGAATAAATAATAAAATTAGAGTTTTTGGGGCACTCTTTTTTAAATTTAAAAATCATTCTTGTTAAATGTACTTAAATTGCCAAGACAGTAATAGTCAATTTCAAAGGACTTACTTTTCACTAAACACTTTCCCATAATATATTGTTTTCTTTTCATCACCTATATATATTTTATTAGTGTAATTTTTACTTTATTTTCATTATAATAAATATAAAATTAAAAAGAAGATTTAAACTTTGAAAAACAAAGTGTATTTTGTTGTCTGTCTTCTTTATTCCATTAATCGCAAGAAACAGTATTCACTCACATATTGTTGCAGAAAGTGACAATCAACATTTAAACAATTTACAATTTTCTTGTGAACACAAAACTTACGATTTATTAAAAGATCCCCATAACCATGTTTCTGGAAATTCCTTTCGAATAGTTTGCATAGTGGCGTTTGCTAGACAACCAGTTGCTTGTAAACACACCATATTTTTCATACATATGCGAACTATAAAAACAATGCTTGTTATTAATTGCAAGAAAAACATTGCTATTAGCATCAAGTGTTCAAAATATAAAATTGCAATGGAAAAGAATTAGTATTACAAAATATGACATTTAATTTTTAAACTCGTGTGAAGCTTAAAAAGAAGGGATTAGGCGAAAAGTGATCGAAAGAAACCCATCTTCCAGAAATATTGGTTCAAAGAAAAATAATTGACCTTTCCAAATTAGAGGAATACCAAATCCATGTCTCTGGAAATAATTTCCGAATTATAATAATTGGCCGTTTGAACTTTCTTTGTGGAGCACTCAGTGGGAAGATTGGGCGTCCCACTGCTGTAAAACATGAAAATTTTAATTTTTGTAATTAATATAATACATATTTTGAAATATAACCCAATTTTTTCCAATTTGTGGTTTCAGCAAACCAGTGCTACACATTTCATTATTTCGCGAAATTGTTAACTCCAACTTTTTTGAAAAGTTCTCCAATTTAGAGATGAACAAAGGTTTCAATATGCAATACGCAATGCACTATGAACTAAAATATAGCAAGTATATATAATGCCGTCTAAGAATAATGTCTGTAATAATGCCAATTTAAAAACAAAATCAATAACCTCAAATTCTTGTAAAAATCTTCCAAATAAAAACGCTTTAAACTGATGTGTGAGAATAATTTCAGCACACACTTTCAATTTTAAAATTGAGTAATAAATTCCTTAGTAAGGATTTTTTATGAATGTAGATAAATCGCTTCAAAACAAAACATAAAAATGAAGAAATGTAAATAATAATGCAGGTACAAATAAAAAATTTGAAATTGCCTGTTGTAAAATAGTAAATTGGTATACAACAGCTGTTTGTAGCTAAAAATAACAAATTTAAATAAATATTAATATTAGTGTTAATTTTTGCGCACTATTATACACTTCATAGCTTTTATTTATTAATTAGTTTTGTTATGTTTCAAAATCCTAATTAAAAACGAGCAAATTATCTAAAATTTATTAAGACTTACAACATATTCGAGCTTTCCCAAAGCCAAGTTTCTGGGAATTCTTTACGCACAGATATTGCAATTTTAGATTTTTCTATCTTTTTCTTACTGATAGGTCTTGTCTTTGATACTACTTTTTTTTTAACACCTGTGTTCTCTATTTGTACGAATGGAACCATCTCAGGTAGTTCTTCTACATTAGATTTAAAAAAAAACATAAATCAGTGATAATAAATATATTAGACATTATATTTGTTTCCAAAGTTTTAGGTCAGAAAATTAAGATTTAAGTAAAAGCACTTTTCAAGGCTTTGTTTACTATAAGTATGTGGAAGGATGTGATTTTTGAATTTTTAGTATTCATTTCTTGCGAATAAATACTTAATTACCTTTCATTGAAAATGATTACCTTTTTTCGGATCGCATACGCTTATTGACAACTTTAAGAATTACATGACTAAAGTTCATACTAGTGTTGTAGTTGTCGTTGATAATAAGTTTCGGTTTCCGCAAGGATTTGTAAATTTGTCACAAATTTATTTTATCTCGGACGTGAGCCTACGTTAACTTTTTATGATACGTGTGACGGAAAATTTTATGTAGTAGTAGACAGCTTTTTGTGGATAGGTAGGTTTTGGTTTTGTGTAATTCTTTAAAATTGTCTTTCAATCTGTTTCATGAAAATTATGCTAATACAGCTAAATGAGTACTTAAGAAATAAATATTATAATAAAAACATTGTGTTATACATATATGCAATATGTACACATACATATAAAATAAAACTTTAAGAAAAGCTCATCATCAAAATTAATTGAAAGTCAGAAATAACCTTCTTATTATAATGCATTCCCACATCCAAGTTTCTGGGAAAACGGTTCGCTTTGTAACGATATCATCACGTGCTATATAAACTTCTTCATTGGAATAGTCAACTTCTCGGGGAAAAAAATAAGCAATATAAGAAAACAAGTATGGTTCATTTTCCACACGCATCCACTGTGGATATTCTAAATAACAACAAAATTATACCATTTTTAATTTTATTTTAATAAAGGTAAATGAATTTAATTTAAAATTGTTTTGATAGAAGAATGAATTGAATCTGATTTATAGTAAGATTAATCTATCAATTTTTTATTATGAAAAACGTAAATTGAATTAAATACCCATAAAATAGCTTATTTTTATTAGCATCACACCATATACGAAAGAAATGAATGTTGTCCAAAAAGATAACATAAATAGGAGAATTAATCAAAGATGTTTTATGAAAGGTGCAAAGCCTTAAGATATATTTTCAAGTAGAGTTTTTAGAGACAATTTAGTAGAAGATTCCTTTTTACCAGTTAATATATGTTCATTTATTTTATATTGCCCATTTTATTATATCAACCTTTTCGTTTCTAAATTTTGCCAAATCCATGTTTCAGGAAATAGTTTACGGACTTGCGGTACTGACGACAACATTTCTGATTGACTTGTTGTGGATGTGGGAACTGGGATTGGCGCAGGAGTTGATACAATAATATCTGGAATCGCATTTGCAATAAAAAATTCAAACACAGGAACTATAGGGGGGGCTGGAAAAAATAGTGTAAATGAGTTATTAAAGTTTTAAAATACATGAAATATTCAAAACGATTTCCTTTCCTTTTTTGGGATCGATTAACTTTATTGACCTTAATTAAACTATACCTACTTCATTTCACTAAAACTTCCATAAATGTCCCAAATATGTATTGATTTTGGAAATTTTTTAAAATGCAATTGACGTTCGATCTATGTATGTAATGATTTTTCATATGTAGTAAAGAATAAGGTTGAAAATGTTTTGCAAAAGCGATTTAGTAAAAGATCACCTTTTGCCAGGAAATTCTCCAACAAATATTAAATCTACCTTTCCGTTTTGGAATCATGCCAAATCCATGTTTCCGGGAAAAGTTTACGAACTTGAGGAGCTGGCGAAAATACATCTGGTTTCTGTGTTACTCTGGGTAGAGTAGGAATAGGACGACGGGTTGTTATTTGCGTTGATGTAATATGAAACCCTGCGAAATTAATTGGACGAGGGACTGAAAAAAATTTTTGTGCTTAAATATTACAATTTCACAGAAACTCTGTGTTTTGTGACTCCAATATATTTGTAGGACAGCATGAATATATTTTTAAACGATAATCGTATACACTTCGTGAACTCGTAGTTTTCAACATTATCTTCAAACTTCTTCAAAAAACATCTCCAATTCTTCCAGAACTTACAAACCTCGCCTCGGATTTTATTTTTCTTAACGTACATTTTCCTAGAAAAAATATAACCATCATTTTTTCTTTTGGTTTCTTCTTTTGATTGAGATGGGACAAATATTTGCAGGTGAGATATTTGATACTTTCCAATTGGGAACAAATTTCGATAACGAATAATGAAAACTGTATTCTATCGCAAAATTGAATTATCAACTTAAATCAAATGGCATAAGTGCATGCATATAACGTAAGTACCTTTTTTATATTTGTGTCAATTATGCGGTAATAAAATAAAATATTTAGCAAAAGAAACGAAGCCTTATGGCAAAATTAATGTGGACTTAACAAAATTGAAAACAAAATTATTATGTGCGGATATGAATTCAATAAACAACCTGCTAGTAAAGATGTATATCCAAGTTTCAGGGAATATTGTTCGCACTTTAATAATAGAACGATAGTGAAACAATTCACCGGTCATAAAAGCACCTCCATCTGAGGAATGAGAAAATTGTAAAATATGAGCTTTCTGGTTTAATATGAAGTAAAATAGTTATACTAATAAGTTTCCATAACTCAAAAAAACTCATAACGAAGAATATATCCTTGAGCATAAAATTATTTTATTTTCAATCTTAACCCATTAACGCCGAGGTGATCAGAATTTTTACTAACTTTCCAACGTGTTTATTTATTATGTTATCGGACCAAAAAAATAATGCAATACCCCTATTCCTACGCGAAATTTGAAGCTCTTTCAGAATCTGAGCTCAAAATTTCGATTAGACACCGAGAAAAAAAAATATGGCCGATTAAAACCTGAAAAACGTGATAATTTTCGAAACAAAATTTTTTTCGCATTTTTTTTCACAATGATACCGCAAAGTTATCAACTTTTTACTATGATCAGAGGTGATCATGGCACTGGAACATTAAGAGAAATTTTTTTCAGAAAATTTCATTGACGCGTTTCGTCAAAATGGCGGCGAGAATTAAAAATCTTAATCTATCATTTTCTTAAAAACTATAAACTTTAGAAAAAAATTTTTAAGAAGAAAAATGTCTTTAAATTAGTCAAGGAACACCCTCAAATTTTTTCAGAATTTTTGGAGACAATTTTTGAAAAATTGGATTTTTTAAAATTTTTGTATGCTAAATGGTTTGAACAATAGTAAAGTCCACTCAAATTTAAAATGACGACCTTGCCATAAAACTAAAGATTTTTAGAAAAATTTTAAAACATTGAATAGTATTAATAATGTAAAATACATGTATTAATAAATTGTTCAGATTCAATAAAGATAATATATAAGAAATTGTAAATATCAAAGCAGTTTCGTTTGATATACCTTTTTTAAATTTTATTAGTAAACAAAGAAAACTTTCATACTGCCGTGGATGCAAAATTTTTAAAATGTTTAAAACTTGTCAACGTTTTGTTTTCAGGGCACTTCACTGCAAGTTCGACCAACAATTATAATGCCGTCCAAGAATAATTTCTGTGTGAGAATAATTTCAGCACATAGCTACTTTCAATGTTAAAATTGAGTAATAAGTTCCTTAGTAAAAATTCAGAAGTAGATAAATCGCTTCAATCCACAACATACAAATTATGAAAATAAATAATAATGCAGGTATCGACTGAAATTTCCTATTGGAAAATAGTAAATTGGTATACAACAGCTGCTTGTGGCTAAAAATAAGAAGTTTAAATAAATATTAATACATAGATATTAGTGTTATTTTATGTCACTATTATACACTTCATAGCTTCTATTTATTAGCTAGTTTTGTTACGTTTCAAAATCCTAATTAAAAACAAGCAACTTATCCAAAAATTGATTAAGACTTACAACATATTGCTTTCCCAAAGCCAAATTTCTGGAAATTCTTTACGCACAGATATTATTAAACATTCAACATCACGCTCTTCTGTTGCAATTTCCGATTTTCCTTTCTTTTTCTTAATAACTCTCTTCTTGACTACTCGTTTTACTAGAACAATGTGGAAGAATATGTTTCTTCAGTTTTTAATAGGTGTTCATTTCTTACGAATAAAGTATTATTTTTTTCAGTTTTGATTTAAGGAGTAGGGGTAATTGTCAAATTTGTACATCAGAACTTTTGTTAAACCTGAAACGAAGAGAAAGCTGCCATATCCATGTTTCAGGAATTTTGTCGGGATTGTTACAACTTTAATACTCAAGTACATTATATGATTAAAGTTCAAACTAGCATTGCTAAAGCTGGACGGATAGGTTCTGGTTTTGTGCAATTCTTTAGACTTTTTAATGTCTTTCATAAAATTAATTCATATAACAATTTCAATAAAAAAAATTATACATATACAGTGACTCTCAAAACTGACCACAAAATAATACTTTGGGAACTTGCAAGTTATTCGTTAACGGTAACAGATATCGTAAAACTGGTTGCGTAACATCGTAGAGAACAAAATTGTCTATAGAAATGCTCCTATACATTTTGACATCCGATTGACCGTTTTTGTGTTATTTATGAAATAAAACTGTCAAATTTCACTATTTTTATTTCGCAAATAAATCAAAAAATATCGCAGTTACGGGAAAAATGGTTATAATCAATTTTGTGCAGAATTTAATTCTCTACAAGTTAGGCGAGGACACTTGCCCATGTCAGAACAAAAATTAGCAATTTTTTGCAGAAATAGAACATAATGCATTGGATAAAAAATTTTGAAAAACAACTTTGCAATGCCTTTTCAAACTTCCAAAATATCTCTAATTCATCCGGAATATGCGTACAAGCCTCGTATCGCATTTTCTTTACGTACAGTTTCCATCAAAAAATATACATATACCCAATATTTTTTTCTTTTAGACAAACTTAAGCTTAAATTCGAATGATACATATTGAAACTCTTCAATTGGAAAATAATTTCAATAGCGAATAATGAAAATTCCATCTTTTTTCACATTAAAAAATAAAACATCTTATCAAATAAGAGTTCAACTCGGTTAAATTTTAATGAAATACGGTGAAAATTTAGTAATCCCTTGGAAATTTTCCGAAGATATAAATCTACTACCATAAATTAACGTTTAAACATTAATTTTAATATTTTTTATAAATTGTAAGTGTATAACATATTTTGCCAAATTGAATTATCAACTTAAATCAAATGGCTTAAGCGCGCGGATATTACGTAAATACCCCTTTTATATTTGTGTCAATCGTGTGGTAATGAAATAAAATATTTAGCAAAAGAAACGAAACTTTAAGGCAAAATTAATGGCAACTGAACAAAATTAATATGTGCGGGTATTTAATAAAAAAACAACCTGCTTGCCATGATATATTCCCATATCCAAGTTTCAAGGAATACTCTTCGTGTTATAAGATCAGAATCGAAATCTGTCATAAAAGCATCTTTTAAAGGATAATCTGAGAAATAAGAAAATTGTAAAATATGAGCTTTCTGAATGTATATAAATTAAAACAATTATAACCGTCTACATAAAATTATGTTATTTTCAATTTTAAAACGCTTTATACGAAGTCCTCAAATAAAATAAAAAACCTGCATATAAATCGAATAACCAATTTGAGTGAAAAGTTCTCATTTAATAATTCTCTACATAAGACTTATTTCTTTCCTAGAACACCATTATGTTTACTTAAGAAATTTTAAAGCACTCCGCGTTTGCATTAAAAAGTACGAATATAGAAATTTTGGGGGCTGGAAAAAATAATGTAAATGAAAATTAAAGTTGTAAAATGCATGAAATGGTCAAAACGATTTCCTCTAGTTATTTGGAAACTATTAACCTTTTCGATGAACTAAACTGTATACTTATAGCATTATAATTTCTAATATCCCATTATTATTGTCTTTGTCTTATTTAATTTGTAAATTTATCATATAAATATTCTAGTCACTTTATTGTAACATCAGAGAAATCGTTGATTTTGTAAATGTTTTTAAACGAAATTTACGTTATTAGTACATACATATGTATGTAGTAAATAATATGATTTAAATCTTTTACAAAAGTTAAGTTATTTAAACAAAATTCAGATTCTACCTTTCTGTTTCGAAATCATACCAAATCCATGTTTCAGGGAAAAGTTTAGTTTTTAGTTTTAAGTTGAAGACCTGACAAAAATACTTCTGGTTTCTGTGTTACTCTGGATAGAATAGGAATAGGACGTCGCTATCTGTGTTGGTATAGGACCAAACATAGCCAAATTTATTGGGCGGAACTGAAAAAAATTGTCATATTAAAATATTCCAATTTCACAAAAACTCTGCAGTATTTTACTCCAACATATTTTGTAGAACAACATGCACATATGAACCGATAATTGTATTCACTTAGATAACTCGTAGTTTTTAGTGCTATCTTCAAACTTCTTAAATATCTCTAATTCTTCCAGAACTTTGGAAATTTTGTTTTACTTTTTTCCATAAAAAATATACTCTATGTTTCGAAGTCACATATTTGGAACTCCCTAATTGGGAAATATTTTTAAAACGGTAAGTAATGAAAATAGCATTGTTTCACACAGAAAAAAAATAATCAAATTCGACTTGAGCTCGATTAACTTTTAGTGAGATATCTTGAAAATGTAATGATATTTTTAAAACCTAAGATATAATGGGTTTACTACCAGAAGTTCGCGTTTAAATATTAATATTAAAAAGTTATAAACTTTCGTATATGTACATATATGTATATGTATATATTACATATTATTTTGCAGAATTAAATTATGAATTTAAATCAAATGCCATAACAAGTTTGCGAATATAACGCATAATAATACACCTTTTGTGTCAAAAATGTATGTAGTAAAAAAGTAAAATATTTAGCAAATGAACCGAAATTTTAAAGCAATTATAATATTATAATAAAATGGAAAACAAAATTGATATCTGCAGTTCTATCAAGAAACAACCTGCTTGTTATAATACATTTCCATATCCAAGTTTCAGGGAATATTGTTCGCGCTATGATAAGATCAGAATTATGATCCTCGAAATCTGTCATAAAAATACCTTCTGAAGGATAATCATTCGACAGAAAACATTTAGTAATATCCACAGGCGACGATGGTGGAAATTCATATATTACTTCATCTGAGGAATGAAAAAAATTGTAAAATATGAGCTTTTTGAATATAAATGAAAAGAGTTATACTAATATATAAAACAAATATAAACTCATAACGAAGCGCATATCCATGTATATAACGTTATTTGGACTTCAATTTTAAAGCAGGTTTCCTAAAGTCAAACACTTTAAAAAAATAGTTCTTCGTCCATTTTGTATAAAACAGAAAAACATAATCTAGTTATTTCCAATTTAATCAAAACGTTAGAAAAATTGAATTCGAGAAGAAGATTCCGCTATAAAACTATATATCATTTTAAGGAAAGCAAAGCATCATAAAAAATTTTAAAAATAAGACTCTTAAAAATGGAGAAAAATAAATAATAAAAAGTATATTTTGCAAGTTTAGAGAATGAAGAAGGTCACTAGCAGGGTTAGTTGCAAAGAGATAACCTTTATACCAGTAATTTTCTAATCAATTTTTAAGTAAAACCTTTTCGTATCAATATTTTGCCAAATCCACGTTTCAGGAAATATTTTACGAATTTGAATGTCCGACGGTGGTAGTTGAGGTTTTTCAACTTTTTCAGACACCGGATTTGGTGGCCGAGTTGATACAATAACTCCAGGCTTGTAATGGAATGCACCACCAATTGGCAGGAAGGGAATAAAGACCGGTGCTGGAAATAATAGTTAGTAAATAGTAAATAAACGATTATATATATTCCGTAGATAGTACTAATTTGTTGACGCAAAATTCAATTGTCCTCATCAGCGTACAAAGTGTGAAAATCTGATCAACTGGAAGTATTTTCTAAATTAGTTTATCCAAAAAATGTTTGATATATTCGTAAGAAATCGTCTTTCATAAAATAAATTCCTTACATTTTGGGGGAATGGATTTATTTTTGAAAATTATTTTAATTTATCAAAAACTTAGGTATCTATAACATATTCTAAGACCATGTTTATTTTCTTTCAATTTCTGTAATTCATTACGCGTAAAGAGAGGAATTGCTGAACTTTTTAACAAGGGTCTACATTAAATTAATTCTATTAGGTATATGAGATGTAAAAAATCCGGAAGAGTATTTAAATTACGTTGGATAGGATACGTAAATAATAAGAGAGAAGGTGATTCATAAAAAATGTTGAATTCTATCTTAAAACTGTAAAATTGCTTGTTTATTTTTGACTCCTTCTATAAAATCATTTAAATGATATTTGAGAAACTTCATTTTCAATTAATCAGAATATGTACATTCGACGTCTCGAATTCAAATATCACATTAAAAATATTTTGTAAAATATGATTTCCATATTATATGCAACCCTTCACATGCAATTTTTAGTAAAATGAATGAATGACCTCTTTAACACATTTGTAAGCCGTATTCACGTTTCGGGAAATTTTATTCGAGTTTTTATGGCAAAATCGCTCAATTTGATTGAGATGACAAAATAACACCACCTAAAATTCTCTCTGCTACATCATAATATTATGTAATAAAAGTATGTTATAAGCCTAATCAGTTCTGTTTTATATTCAACTTACATTTTATAAAAATATATTTCCTTCGAAGACCAAGTAAATAGTATGAATCGATATTTTGTATCTTTATGGTTATTATATGAGGTTTGAAATATCTTCACAAAATAATTTGTTAAGAAGAAAGGGTTTCTTTGGCTATTTCTAGAGAATTATTATATTAAAAACCTTTAAAAGGCTCTAGGGGCCGAATTCACAAACAAGGCTTAGCCGTAAGTTGGGCTCACTCACTGTTTTGGTATTCACAGTCGCGTCTGCAAAGCCATCTTAAGCCTCCAATATATGTAGCTGGCTTGAGATTGAGTAATTAGAATCAGTGGAGCAAACCAGTGTAGTCGATACACAGTTTTGACGTTTTAATAAAAATTATGAATTTTTTTTAAGTGTTGTTTTGTGATAAAAATGAGCATCTCGTCATCTTCATAAACAATTTCTTAGTCTTCGAACATTTCTTTCCTTTCGGTTTTGTGATAAAAATGAGCAGCTCGTCATACTTTTTTCGCCACTAAAGCAGTGTATCCAACTATTGAAATAAAAAATCTGGTTTGAAAAGTTGCTAAGTGAACCGCTTTTAAGAATATGAAAACTGAGAGCAAGCTCGACTTGAGTTTTTGCTGTAAGCCTTGTTTGTGAATTTTGCCCTAGGTGTTAATTTTCCCTGGGTGGATTATTACCGCGATATTTTGTGTCTCAAGTACACTCCTAAACCTTTTTTGAATATAAAAGCATTCTTATGAAATTATGGCTTTTTATAGTCTGTTTTGATTTTTAAATATAAAAGTCGTTTACTTGTGCCCACATGCCTTAAATCAAACATGTACCAACGATTTATATTTGGCGAACCTGTTGGCCGCAATATTACTCCATATCCAAGTTTCTGGGAAAAGTTTTCTAACAGGTTGAATTACTACTGGGATCGATTCTTCTTCTCTTCCAACCGCTGATTTGACTGAAACGGCATTGTAGGCCACATGGTTTGAAAAATAGTAAAGCCCACCTTTGCGACTTCCCCCAAATTGAAAACGACGACGTTGCCACAAAACTAAAGTTTAGAAAAATTTTTAAACATTGAATAATAATAATAATATATAAAATATATTAATAATTGTTGTTCAGATTCAATGGCGTCGTACAAAAAAAAGATAATATGTATATAAGAAATTGTGAATAACAAAGCGATTTCCTCTGGTATACCTTTTTTAAATTTTATTAGTAAAGTGATAAAACATGCATACTCCCGTGGTTGCAAAATTTTTAAAATGTTTAAAACCTGTCAACGTTTTGTGTGTCCCACAGCCAAGTTTCCGGAAACAGATTCCTTGTTGTAACCTTTTGTATTTTAGGCTCTTTGCTCCCAAAAGCATTATATTTTATGAAAAAGCCTGAGTCGTTGTCGGAAAACCGAATGTCAATGCTACCCCAGTCTTCTATTATTACTATATTATTAAAATTTGTTCAATAGTTAAAAAAGTTATGAAGATAAAGATAATAAAAAAGTGCACTTTCAAAATTATCGTCGTTGCAACTTACAAAATTTTTTGCTATAATAAATCTTTTGAATGCGCCACACACTTTTAAATCATAATTATAAATGTGTGCTATAAAATTAAGTATAATGCAAATGCTTTCCTAGGTCTTTACTTTATGGTGAAAAATTATTGTCTAAATTGCATATTGTACTGAACATGAAGGGTGCTTGTGTAACGAAAATGTTAAATTAACTTGTCTTCGCCAATCAAATTCCAAATCCATGTTTCTGGAAATAGTTTTCGCTGATATATTCGAACTTGTTCCACGTTCACTGAATCATTTAGTATTGGGTCATTCAAAACAAAAAAGGTTTTGAATGTACAAAGAGGTTCGCCTGCAATTAAATTTAGTAAACGATCAATCCTTGTACCTTTTCGCAAAATATGTGTATAGATATTAAAAACAAACTAGGGAAAATTACCTATAAAACTAAAAAACTTACTAAAGTATATAATAACTTTTCTGGGCATTTCTCTTCGTAAACTGTATAAATTCAAAAGAAGACGATAATACTTTTAATTTATATGAATTATGAAGAATTATATTCATGCTCTTCACTATCCAATTAAAATGTCCCTTGATACTCCATAATGATTATGAGTATAGCATTTTCTTAAATTGCAAGTAAATGAGATTTGTTAAATGTCTTGCATTAGAAACATAACCCTGCACCAGAGTGCTATTGAAATCAAAATTTTATTAACTTGTTCGCAACCGACAACCACAGCCATGTTTCGGGAAATTGTTTTCGAATTTCCACTTGTGGAATAGCTGCAGATACCATTGGTCGTGGTGGAGGTGGTCCAGGTGGTCCAGGTAGTCCAGGCATTCCAAGAAATCCTGGAGCTCTTGGTCCAACGACTGGAAAACCTCCGGGTCCTCTAAAGAAAGGCCTAATAAAAACTGTAAAATTTAAGAAAAACATTGCGAATTAAACTGATCTAACTTGTTCCTTTACGAAATATTTCTATCAAATATTATACTTGCAAAAGCATCATATTACATTCAAATTTTTAAGAAATTCGAACGTGTTTTAACCCCACAGAACTGTAAATAAGTCGAAACTATAAAATAAATACTTATTATGCATTTTTCTCTAAGCTCTTTGTTCATCAATTTTTTAAGTCTAGTCGAAAACCAGACATTAATTCCGCAGGTTTTCTTAAAAACTTTAATTTCAGACTTTTTCGAAACTCAAATAAGTTTTTAACAATTGTAAAATTACTATATTATTATGAAATTAAATATGTATTGATAAAATCATGTTCACTCCTTTAAAACCTAGTCAAATCCCATGGGAGGTGAAGAAAAAAAATTTCCGTGTATAAGTTATTTCAAAATTCTAAAAAAATCCTCAAGGCTTTAAGGCTTTGGGACTATGTAAACTCAAATAAGACGAAAAATGGTTATGCTCTTTACTACCCAAGTACTTAAATGATTATGTAGTCACATACACATGCTACTTGCTACTTGGACTCAGCAATTAGTATTAATCATTAGATCCCAGTAATTAAAATCAACGTTTTATTAACTTATTCTCGGCCGATAGCCAAAGCCAAGTTTCAGGAAAATTTTTTCGAACTTGTACCATATGTGGAAATAGGTCGGGTCCTTTTGGAGGAGCTTCGGAAAAAAGAACATGCCCTCTTTGTAGCACTGCTGATCCGTAGAGCATGGGTCTAAAATAAATCGCTGAAAATTTTTGAAAATTTTCCAATCAAACTGTTCTAGTTAATTTCCCTTATGTTGAAAAAATGTTTTAAAAAAGAAGAATATTATTATTGCGCCTAATATAGTTGGGGTGCGAATTTCTACTGACTGATTAAAATTTTCTTAAAACCTTATTTCTTCCACTATTATATATGATCATACTACGTGTGGACCTAACACTTTGCAGTCGTTTTTTTTTTCTTTTAAAATAGAAGGTAAGAGTTAATAAGCCTATTTATTCCATGTCTGTATTGTTCAGTTTGAGATAACTCGAAATTGATTTTAACGTTCAAAAGACATAAGTTATTATTATTTTGTTAATTGTAAGTAATTAGCATGTTATTTGGAGATAGCTCTTTAAATAAATTAGTAAAACATAGGCCAGTTATTAAAATGGAATCAGTAAATGTACAATATATAATAGTAAGCCCCATTATTAAATTAATTCAATTGAAGGCTATTTTTCATTAAAAACGATATAAATACATACATATGACTCTTTTTTACAATAGTTAGTATAATGAACTTTGTGGTTCACGAAAATACTGCCAGAGACAAACAACAACACTTCTACTAATTATGAAAATATTTCCATTCCTTATCACCAGCTAAATAACTGAAATTGCTTGTAAAAAGTTCTACTTCATGGAGTACTAACAATGACACTATTTAGTTTCAACCCACACCTAAATGACGTAAAGATAGAATAAAATTAGAATTTTATTAACTTATTTTCAATCGAAAGCCAGATCCATGTTTCAGGAAATTCTTTTCGAATTTCCACCATTTGAGGAATTGGAGCTGGTGCTGCTGGTGGAGGTATTCCTGGCCTAGCCAACGTCATTACTTCACCTCTTTCTGCCACAAATCCAGAGCCAAATCCAAGATTTGCAAAAAGTGGTCTAATATGAACTGCAAAAATTTTAAAATGTTCCTTTTGAAATTGGCCTAAATTGCTTCTTCATTGACAGATTTTCAGCGAAAAAGGATATTGTACCAACAGAAGCAGAAGATCCCAATTAGAGTTATAAAAGTCCTCTTCTTTCGGTTTCTCCTACTATAAAATCAGTTTTCAAAAAAAGCAAGTTTTTCAGGTTTTCAGTGTCATGATTTTTTATTGGTTTTACTCATTTTTTAACACTCTGATGAAGATGGTACATAAGTTTTTCAAGAAGAAGTGAGACTAGCCTAGCCTCTTTTTTTATGAAGAAAAACCAAAAAAGAATCATAAAAATCTGGAAAGAAGGAAGCTTCTTCTTTACATCTCTAATCCTGATGCTACATGAAAAGTTGATGGAAAGTCGAAGGTGTGTTAAGGCTTAAATAAAGTATAAATAGCTGGGATTTAAGAACCATATTTCTCGCAAACTACTACAACTACATACTTGGGGATGCCACAAACTTCACAAATTAACCTTTCGTTAAAATTATTATAAATACTTGTTTTCTTCAAACAAAATAAAAAAAACACTGTAGTTGAAGTCATATGTTCATGTGCGGGATTATTCACGGAAAAAACGAAACGAAAACTTAATTAATAGGAAATATTTGTAGCACCATATCCATTTTAATTCGTTTTCTAGATGATGCACAGGAGACGACAACATGAGTTCTAATTTAAAAAAAATAGCACATAAAATAACAGCTTTTTAATAATAAAGCAATAATATGTCTTTATCATTGTTATTATTTTATATTCCTTTTGTTGATCGGAATGAAAATGTACACTCGATAATGGTTACGTATTAAAATATGTAGTGTCCCTCAAATTAGTTTTGCTTTGTTATTTCTTCATTTATTACTCTAATGAAAATATCATACTAAGCCTCCACCAAATTGTAATTATTTAACAAATATTAACATTTTATCAATTGTTAACCACATCCATGTTTCGGGAAATTCTTTTCGAATTGATATTTGTGGGCTGGATAAATTACTAGAAGAAGGTGCAGCAAGGGATACTGCAACAGCATTTTCTGGAACTCCACTAAAAACATTTTGGATGAACTCATACGGAAAAAGAGGAACTGAAAAATTTAAAAGCATTTTTTTTTAACAAGCCTATACACTTTGCAGCTTAATAGCTTTTTTTCATAAAATTAGAACCACTAAAGAATTCGCTATAAAAAAAATAGGTGGTAGTGCAAAATGGATTAAATGCACAATTAACCTGGTTTTAAATATTGTTTTTAGAACGGTTTAAAAAGGCTATATTTCTGCAATCTGCACTTCTGAGCAGATAACACTTGCTTTTACACCTACTAATGAAATATCAAAAAAAGCATACTATTTATAGTACAACTAAATGTCCCAACGCAATAATTAAAAATAGGTAATCAATACTGATTATAAGAAAAGGCAAACTGCTAAATAAACAATTTTTTTTTGGAAATGAAGAGATTAATTGAATATAATTGTTTTATTAAAACAATCTTTTAATTTGTTGCATAATTTCTTTAAGTATGTACATATATAAATTTGAAATATAAAACACTGAACAACATGCAAAATTATTTGGCCTGACTATATTTGTATTGGGTGCAATTATACAGCGAAGGCGATTATGTTTATGTTAATTACATATGCCCTCCAATAAATTTTCCATTTCTTGGCCAAAAAAAGCTACAAAAATAGAGTCCCAACTACATTCAAGCTTTTAAGTATTTGTTATTTCCCCATAAATAGATAAATCTCACACAAATTACAATACAGCTCCTCCACCACATTGTAATTATAAAAAATTATTTTATTAACTTTTTATCAACTGACGACCACAGCCATGTTTCAGGAAAGTCTTTTCGAATTGTCGTTATTTGTGTGTCTTGCAAATTATTAGCGGAAGATGAAGCGACAGGTACTGCAGTATCATATTCTGGGACCCCGCTAATAGCTTCTGCATACGCAATAACAGGAAAAACTGAAACAATTCAAAATTTAAATATTTGTATACATATATAAACTGCGAAAGTCTCCTCTCTACCACAAATTATTGAAGTACAGTATGGTATTATTGTGTAATTCTGGAATTTCTTGCCAAGCTTGATGTTTTAAGGTTCAATTTTAGATAATCTGATTCAGCAGACCAATTTTCACCATGTATGTAATCTGATCTTTATGTTTTTTATTCAAGATAACTAGATCAAATCTTTCATTTTTAAAAGTTCAATCTGAATTTATTTTATGTTGATCTACATTATATCCAACAAGCGCGCAGATTAACGCATCTTAACATTATAATTATATGATAATCAAAATATAATTATCCAACTTCAGACTTGATTACAGAATTTAAGAAGTTTAAGTTTTTATGCATATTTCACTACTGATATTTTTATTCCTTACAACACTTCAAAATATAAAATGCGATTAAAATTTGTAACTCGAAACAAAAGAGTTCTATCTCATTTAAATGAAAGATTTTACTTAAGGTAAATTAACATTTACGCAATTCCAAAAAAATGTTTGCAAGTGTAACACCCACCTTCGACTTTCCAATTTCAATTTTTTTTTAATATATACAGACAAGGCAAGTAAAGTAAAACAGTGCAACGAAACGAAGGACAATGGCTCGTATGCTAAAAAACGAATATCAAAGTGCGATCTTGCTCAGTTTTGCAATGTAAAAATTGATACTGCGCTTTTGCTCACTCTTTCAGCATACGACCCATTAATACAACGAATACTTTTTAAGCAATATCTACGTAAGCATATTGGAGTCAAAAATTGTATTCAACTCAAGAGAAAACCAACCATTGGGAAATGCTTTTAAAAATCCAAATTTCAGGGAAATCTTTCCTAACTATTTCTTCTTCACACTCATCTTCTTCTTCAGCGAAACGCATTGTAGCGTTTATTTGTTCCATACCCTCTTCTATACGGTCTAAAAGATCTGCAAATTATAAACAACAGGTATACAAATGGTTGCCAAAACAGTACGGTCAGTTTTGATGGGGTAGTATCTTTAACCGATGATTAATACCCAGCTAGAACATTAGATAAAAGGAGCAGATTAATTTTAGACGAACCCATTTCTATTTGTGTGATTCTCCCAAATCCATGTTTCAGGAAAATCTTGACGAACTGAAATTACAGGCAGCATACCTCCAGATCCTTTGTGCAAAACCAATTCTCCATCGTAAAATGCATTTAGTGCTGGCTCTCGAGGGCCTTCTCGTAAAATTTATTATTTTTTATTAATATAAATTACGACGTTTTGTACGATCCTATTACGAATCGTGCCCATTGATGCGATTTTAGTTGGGACTACAATACCGATTGTAATGATTGCAACTATTATCGCGCCAGTCTGCATCACCATTTAGAAAAGCGCAATGCGCAATATGTTTTGTATACCACTTACCTTCAACCTTCGGAAAAGCGGCATTTGTCATGGTAATCACACCAGAATCACGTCCAGGAACTTTTATACCATAATCCCATGAGCCCCATGGAGTTCTAGTATCAAATCTGCGCAAAGCATTAATGACATCATCCTTGCTGAGATCGTTTCCGCTTTTTAACAACAAAACACTCTGATCAACTCCCAAAAGGCCAACGTAAGAGTTTGGCTTAGTAGAAACCTTCAGCTCAACTTCATCTCCAGCTTTAGCTTGGGTGGGTACATTTATTTTTATCTATAAAAAAGCCATTGATTTAATAAAACAGACTGTCATTATTGTACTGTAAAATAACTTACGAAATTGTTTAACTGCTGTTCGATTTCTACATTCTTTTCTGCGAAAACAACTTCTCCATCTTTAATGTAGTATACGAAAACGTAACAAGATGGAACCATATCAAAAGTAGGCTGAAATTTGAATACATGATATTTTCGCTCCTCTGGAACTTCTATTTTTCCAGCTTCGATAATATTTCCTCGAGCAATTATTTGGTAAAAGAAGTGTTTCAACTCCTGATTTGATTCAACCCTCATGGAGATTTCCTTCTCCAATCGAGGCCTGAAAAAGTATATTATATTTTAGTATATACACAGTTCAACTAAATCAAAAGATGCACATACTTTTCAGTTACAGTGTCGAGTGTAAAGAAACTTCCAGATTTGCTTTCCTGCTTGTTAATAGAGCCAACAAATTCTTCTTTGTCCAGATATTTTGCCTAAGTAATTTACAAGTTATTACAGCCAAATTCACTATTTAATTGTAATATGATTAGATTTCTTATCGTAAAATGATAGTTGCTTGATTTCAATAGGATTTTTTGCGCTGATTATAAATCGATGGAAGTATAAGGTTAAAAAATGAAAACTATATGGCCATTTATAAAAATATAGGTAAAAGTATATGTGTAATATACAAAATTCTAAGATTTTGTAAGATATTTACACTAAGAGTGAAAGCTTAACTGAAATAAATTCCATGATATGAAAAATCGACTGTAGATCACTTTAATTATTATTTCATTTTTAGTACTGATATAATAAAAATTTATTTTTTCACATCCGCCATTTGGAATGTTCAAATATTAGTACTGAAATTAGTGACAAACAAAAGACAAAACAATAAGAATAACGTTTATGAAAAACTTCGTTCTGAGTAAGGTTTAACTTAAATGGAATTTTAATGTTGTAATTCATGTTTCAAAATTTGACTTCAGCAAAGTTATAAGCTTCGGACTCCACAATTGTTTTACACATGTCGAAATAAAAAAGTAAATTTATTTTCGCAAAACATCTATGTACATATTTGATCACTTTTTGAATTTTTCTTTAAAAATATGATTTTTTTAACTCCGCCTTATGGAAATCATTGATCTCTAATAGCAACAGAAAAAACAATTATTTATGAATGTTACTTACCCGAATTGAGTAAAATGTGGCCATACCCTTAATAGGAATAAAAGTAATAGTAGCCATTCCATTTTCGTCTAATTTTTCCTCAAAAACAATTTTTTTCAGCTCCTCCTCCTTTTTCTTTTCTTCCTCCTCCTTTTCTTTTTTCTCATCCTTGGTTCCATCCTCTTTGACGATTGGAATTGGACTAGGATACCAATGTCGTTCAGGTTCAATGGTAACCTGAATTGGGTTGTCAGAATCCTGCACCGGAGATCCATCAAAGTTTTTAACAACGACGGTAATTTTTAATGGGACTTCATCGATGAAATTGTTGGGAATATTAACACCTTCGATTTTGTATCTCTGAGTATGGACAGTTACATCAGCAGAGGCATTATATTTGAAACCGGTCAGAGCTTCTTCAACTGATGCCAAAATTTCGTAAGTCATGTCCCAATCTCTCTCAGACTTTAGTTCACTAGATAAATCGATTTCAAAGGAGGCTTTTCCGTCCAAAGGAGCAGTCTTCACCACCGGAGCGGGGCTGCCTTCTCCGCGCCAATAAGACCATTTTTCGTTCACGGTTATAACTGCTTCTCCCTTTACTGGCTTTCCAAAAGTATACCTGAAAAAAGTTGCGGTTTAAGAATTTGCTTTTAATTTAATTTAATGAATACTACTCACTTAGCCCTCACGATAGCCTTTATTTTTCCATCTTTCTTATAAACATCTTTAGCAGTATCCACACTCACTTCAAATTTAGGAAGAACATACTTATCCACTTCGAACATCGACCTATCTGACTCGCTGCCATACTTAACTAAAATCTCCCAATTTCCAAGATTTGGGAACTGCGAGAGTTGCAATTCGTCGGAATAAACTCCATTTGTGAACTCGGCGTTATTAACTTGTTTAATTATATTTTGTTGTGGATCCTATATATAGACAAACAATAAACATAACATATAGGTTTTATAGAGCACACCTTACCGATATAGAAACTACAACAGGACCTTCAATTTTAGCTGGACGAGTGTCTTTGTCTAAAATCAAAACTCTGAACCTAACCAAATCTCCGGGCTTGTACGTGGCTTTATCGGTCTGAACTAGGGCAAAACTGTCGAATTTGCTGTATTCCAGAGTCGATACATTTTTAAATATGATGCCTTCAAGACCTTCTGCGGTGATGTTGTATGTTCCTTCTTTAATTGATGGGATCTATTGTAAGTTTAATTTTAAGTAAAAGCAATAATTTTTTTTGGTGTTACATTCAACTTACTTGGAACGTTATTTTTTCAAAGCTAAAAGGCTCAACATTGACGGTTTTTTCTTTGCAAAAATCTGGACCTTCGATGGACACTTTTATCTTAGCTGGGACCTCACTTTTATGTACTGATGCAATTACTGTGAATTCAGAATTTGGTCGAATAGTGCCCGGGCTAACAATGGCATATAATCTGGAATAAAATAATATAATTTAGTAAATCACTTCAAAATGTATTATTTTTCATAATCCAGTTTGATTTAGGTAAAATCAGTTCTGCCCAACAGCATGAGCAGAGTTAAGAAGTTTTCAGGTTTACGATAGAAAAAACAATAACTCCTTAAAATAAAGAAATTAAGATAAAATTTTCAACTTCATTATATTGTACAATATTTTGACATATTTCTTATGTATATACATAGGTAGTTATTTTCTAAAAAAATGGGACGTTATAAAAAATATAGTTCACTAATTCGATGTAAAATTAATAATAATTATCACGTTTTGTTGTATATCCTATAACTTCGTTGCACTGAGTTAAATGAAATTTTCATATCAGGGGATATTTTTGTCTTTTTCCGAATTTCGGGATATATGAATTTTCTATTTCTAAAATTTGCATGGTTAGGGATCATAAATGAATATCAATATATCCTCTTAAAAAATTTTAATAGGTGTTGACGAATTCTTTGGTCTTGTAATTTTTTCTTTAGTACTATAATGAAAGCTTTAAATTTTCTTAAAAATGTTTGGATAATTCTATTTAACTCTTTGGGACTAGGTGGATTAAAAACTGTCCCACCTTTTACTTAGCTTTTTATTCATTGTGGGGTAGGTATATGTATTTTAACCCACCTCGAAAAGTTTAAATCACTTATATTCGTACACTTTAATATTGATTGAGTCTTCTTTTTTCTAATAAAAAAAAGTTTTGTGCAGAATAGGTTTTTTTATCTTTGTAATCGTATGCCTCAAAGAGTTAAGAGAAAAATGGTGTATTACTTTCAAAGTACTACTTTTTAGGTTAAAAAAAATTGTATTGGTTTAGCTGTAGTTTTAAATTTAGAAAACGATTTTTCTCGACATGCAGAACAGATAAAATAAATGTAATAAAAGCGTTAGCTCTTTTTTCACGTTTAACCAAAGACTATGTATACATAGTCTTTGGCTTGATCCTTTGAACTATAATTTTTTTTTCTAGTTTGCTCTCGGTCAACTCTGATTTAATTTTTCTGGTTTTGATATGACATGTTAGGTATGAAGTAAATGCTTTCAGTTATTTAAAGTTTCATGTTTTATTAACAAAATGAATATTCATAAAGGATGTAAAATATCAAAATGTGAACATGTATTTAGTTTATTGTTATTTAAATTTTTCTGTATCAAGTGTCACGCTAGAGGTGACTTAGGAGTTTTAGGGAAAAATAGTTTTATCATGGCAGAAGTGACCTCATAGTGAAAAGGATTAAAGGCTTAAAATTTTTCAATAATTGAACGTAGATCCGCTTCAGGAATGTCTGAAAAGGTTGTGTTGGTTGGGCGGTATATGTGTAAATCATATCCAAAAATCCAAAAGCATACTGTTTTGAATACCTACCTACCACTAAATTATTGTAACATAGGTATTACAAGAAAATCTAATGAAACAAGTCTGCCTTTGGTAAAACCAAAATTTAAAGTCAGAAGTCAGTTTACTTATCAAAAATTCATGGTATTATGAATGATATTAGCAAAATAATTCCATTAGTCAGCTGGTGAGACTTGTAATATATCAAATGTTCGGTATTTATACTTTGCATCGTTGAATATTTTTATAATGCATCTTCACCAGAATTGAAGTGATTATTTTGGCAAATCTCCAGCAAATGAACGCAACGAGCTTTGTAGCACTCCCGATAAGCCGACCTCTTAAATTTCTGGCTTTTCATTTTTTTAGTGTTTCAAGGTAATTTACCACTGCCTCATAAAAGATGAATACCAATTATAAAAAATTAAGAAAGGTCAAATATGTAGTTTAACGAAAAATTCACTTTCATTGTGGATTAATGTTTTACAAAGAATGGATGAGCATAGAAATGCATCAAATTTTATCAATTCGCTAGATAAAAGCAATTATCTGCAAAAACCAACAGAGCAGATAACAGTTACATACTTCTAAAGATAATAAATATTAATCTTATAAAGACCGTTCATGTAAACACAGAACCAATTAATGATTTGTGAATTTATGTTCTACTTAAAAATGCATCTAATGAAATGATTAAATACCGAAAAAACGCCAAAACATATTACGTATCTGCAATTAAATTCCGATAAATGAGTCATGATTCGAAGCACTATGTAAGGCAAACACCTTTAGTGAATTGTTACGAAAAGCTTCGCTTTGAATAATTACAAAATTTCAACTTACTTCTCTTCTACTTTGTTTTCCACCTCCGAACTCATATTGGCCGAATTTTAAATGCTCGCAATGCAACGAATTCTTTACTGATTTTACAAAATTCTGCACAGAACTGAAGTCGGTGACACAATCCTCAAACCTTTCTGTTTCTGTCGTTCCGCTCGGATCGACGTTTGTTTTGATTATGTGCCGCGCCGGAGCCAGCTGAGCCTAGTTACCCCACGGCACCAGCTGATGGGCGGCGAAAAATGACGTCATTCAAGACGCTTTCGAAGCTAACTACGAGCTTTCTTAGAACCATAAACTTTCAGTTGAAGGGGAAAAACCCGGAATCTACTCGACCCGGCAGAGCACTTTTAATTTTTCTTGACCAGATATTTTACTATTCAATTAATATTTAAATAAAAAGTCGGCGTTTTTTATTTCTTATTTCTTCAATTAATTTATTTTGCTAGTTTTATTTTAATTACACTTATAGAATTAAAGTCATCTTCGCTATCGCAGAAAATCCACCATAATGTCATAAATTGTGAGATAAAAATCGCGATTGTACATACTGGATGCAGAAATTGAATCAGATCTTCAGATCTAATAAATCCTCGTATTTTTTTCTTCGATCACTAATACTTCCGAATATGCTAATGGCAATTCCCATGAAAACGCGCCTCTTCTTTTTTGTGAACAGATCTTAAAAATGGTTCTTATGAAATTAAGGAATATTTTAAATATATTTATTAATATAGTACCAAAAAAAAAAAAAAAGTACGCACATGTGCTACAGTACTTTTACACATTTCAGTACTTTCTGATCTTTAACTTTAAAGAAAGCGTCTGATTTTTCTACACTGTACAAATAAGGACATCAATGAAAATTTTTTATTTCAACCAAGTGATAATTGTAGAGATTAAACTTTGGTACCAAATAACAGCTTATTTGTGATCTTATTAGTTTGTGACCAAAAATAAAATTGAAACACTAGGAGATATTACTAATACTATTTCTATTATAGATTTTCTACTGAAGATGGAAATCTTAAGGCCCGGATCCACCAAACGTGCAGCTCGCAAGCTGCTTGGGAGCAAAGTTTTGCCCTTTGGCTACACCAAACACGCAAAAATAAATGTTCCCGTACAATGTTTGCTCGCGATCATTGAATGCTCGCTGCATGTTCGTGGACGCGTATCCACCAGAAAAATGCAGCCCGCGAGCACCGAGTCCGCGAACATTTCTCTGGATACCGTCGCGAACATGTTTTGCTTTGCTTGCGATCGAACTTCTGCACGCGGGCAATTTTGCCACAAGCAGGCGAACATCGTTCAGAGCAGTCAATTCTGTATCATCATTGGCGGTGCAAAATGCAGTGGACAAATGATAAAGTTATAAGTTTAGTTAAACAAATTGGGACTTACCCGTTAATTTGGGATGTGACTTCGACTGATTATAAAAATCCAAATAAAAAGAAGGATGCTTTCATCGAAATTGGAAATTTATTGGATCTGCCGGGCGTCGAAGCAGAGAAGAAATGGGGGGTACTTCAGGGGCAATATAGGCGGGAGGTAAACAAAATTAAAAATAGCAAGGCTTCCGGCAGCGGAACTGCAACTTTATACAAACCCTCGTGGTTTGCATTTCCGCACATGCATTTTTTGCACGGATCATTTATCCCAGAATTCAGCATCTCATCTTCGTAATTTTGTCCTCCCGATTCATTTTTTAACTCACTCTATGATCGTTCGCTTTGAAGCCGGACTGAATTAACTATATCAACAATAGAAGAACCAGTGGACAATTGCGAACATAAAAGCAAATAAGCGAACATTTGCTTGTTCGGTGTTTTGCATGTTTGGTGGAGACATGCTGCGCTCGCAAGCAATTTGATCGTCAGAAATGTGTTTTGGTGTTCGTCCAATGTCTGTCAAATGTACGCGAGCACGTATACACCAAATCAACATTTGCTCAAAACATGCTCGCGAGCTGTTTGTTCGTTTGGTGGATCCGGGCCTTTACGAAACAAACAAGTCAGTCAAAACAGTTCGGATCACGTTAATGACAAAAAATAATCAATTTTGAAGTTATCACAAGTTGACCAGTGGCAACTGTTATACAGGGTGTCCCACGCGACCTGTACCAGCGAAGGTCTGCGGTTTGGGGACACCAATACCTATCGATTGGACCCCATTTATGTTCAGCGATTTTTGTATTTTTCGAGTTATGATTTTTTTTGTTTTATTTTAATTTTTTTTTTATATTTTGGATGATTTTATAGCTAAGAAGATGTAAAATAATGTATTTACATAAAATTTTTCTCGCAAATACAACTTTTTTTTAAAGCACAATTTAGGTAAAAAATCAGGCTTTAAAAAAAAGTTGTATTTGCGAGAAAAATTTTATGTAAATACGTTATTTTACATCTTCTTAGCCAACATTCATAATTATTCACCATATTAATAGGAAAAATGTGAGAAAAGTCATTTCAAATGCATGAAATAAATGTCACTATTTTCGACTGTATCAACTTTAAACTCAGTTTTCTCATAAAAATGCCCTATAAAGTACCAATTTTTTTGTGTTGTTTTGAAAGCTAAGAAACCCATAAAGATTTTAAAACTATCAGGAAGTTATTCAGTCAGGGTTAAGTATTTTTTTTTTTCAAAATGAAATTAAGTAAAAATTTCTCTCAAACCGAAATTTTGACTTTGTGATTAAAATCTGAGCTACTCGTAGTTAGAATTTTGGTGTTTAGTGTTTTTACAGACGAACACACATGCTAGCCATAATACTTACAAAGAAAATCTGAAAGAATCACTTCACCGAAAAAGTTATAGCTAAAATCATCCAAAATAAAAAAAAATGAAAATAAAACAAAAAAAATCATAACTCGAAAAATACAAAAAATCGCTGAACATAAATGGGGTCCAATCGATAGGTATTGGTGTCCCCAAACCACAGACCTTCGCTGGTACAGGTTGCGTGGGACACCCTGTATAACCCTCTAGTAGTGATAAAAAAATATTCAATCGATCTTTTTGCACTTTCGCCATATTCTACATACAATTTTTTCAGATATGTTGAAAATTTCATATATTTTTAATTGAAAAGGTCTTCAAAAACAAGCATATTTTACTAAAATGTCTTGTAATGCCCGCCATTTTGTAAAATTTTATAAAAAAATTCAAATTTATCAAATTAATCTTTATAATTTTTGTTTCAGATAATCCTGTGACTTAAAACTACCGCCACTAGCTGACCCTGACGCGGCAAGAGCGCTACTTTGTAATAAAAAAATATGACAAAATAAAAAATGTAAAAAAAGAATAAAAAAAAAACCGGCCAAGTGCGAGTCGGACTCGCACACCGAGGGTTCCGTAAAAAATTATTTTTTTTTGTAATGTAACTAAAAATTTAAGGTTTTCGGAATTTTTCCTTTATATGTGCTATAAAACATTGCTTCATGCCAAATTTCAAGATTCTAGGTCGACTGGAAGTACCCTTTAGGTTCTGATTCCCTTGCGCGTAGTTGCGAGTTTGAAAATATGCGGCTTAAATTGCTGTTTCTTTTGATTGCGTTGACATAGAAGTTTGATTTTGTTACAGCTGAAAGGTATTATAGACCTAAGTATTTGATATGAATTTCAATTTAATACCTCTTCGCGTTCATGAGGAAAGGTGCAGTAAGTTTAAAATTATTAAAATATTTTTATTATATGATGTAACTAAAAATTTACGGTTTTGGTAATTTTTCCTTATACAAATATGTATGTATATTATTTTCATAATTTACCATTATCACCAGGAAAATAATTTCTGAAAAAAAGGCTTGTTTTCCTGTCCGCGCATGAGAATGACCTCTTAATGCAAAATCAGTATAATATTTGTCGAACAACGAAAGAATAAGAAAGTTGGGTTTTTACTACATATAATTATAATTGTAAGAGCTATTTTTACCGCGTAACGACAACGCAACGATTAACTAAGGGGAATCCCGGTAGAATATATTTTTATCTTAATGGGAAATAGAAAAGCATTGTAACCATGTTATACATTTCCTAACTATAAATTATATCATATAAGATAAACTACATTGCAAATGACATATAAGTGCAATTAAATCACCATACTGGGGGTTTTAATGAAACAACAAAACATAACTCTTTAAAAAGCACCAAGAGATCGTAAATCAAAACAGCATTTCACCTCGACGGTGCCTTAAACGATCCAACTGCAATAAATTTTGAAGACATGTGCCGTCATATGGGCATATTAATTCCGAAGTAATGTCAGGGCCTCAAGTCACATTACCTAGAGGTAATAATTTCCAGTTGCGCTCCCACATGCCCGTGTAAAGGTTGCCCAATTTTATTGAAATGTTTAAATACTGAAGAAGAGGTCAGACTATTGTTCGGACAAAACAAGTTATATGCGACATCACGTACGATTTCTCGCACCAGATAAATTTATAAAGCATGCAAATTACCGAGGGAATCCCCTGAGGACAATTATTCGTCAAGAACAACAGGTTATTGGCAATCAATTCTGAATTCAGAATATCCAGTACTCTCAAAAGTTGCACTCATGACTTCGAACTGCCGGCACTTGAGCATTCGGACGACAGAGGCCTAGAGTTTTGTTTTCAACTCAGCCGGCTTAGGAAACGACAATTGCTCCGTATGACTGCCTCTGCCTTGTTTGGTCCGGTGATGTGAACTTCCATCGAAATGGAAACGTAAACAAACGACCTTAAGTGAAACTCAAAAAAATTGTTGGTTTTTCCAAGGTGATTAAAGTATACTAAAAGCTACAAACATTATTGGTTTTGCTTTGTTGATTTATTAATTGCTTTCAGGAAAATTGAAACTGCGTATACTAATTAAAATATTTCAAAGAATCCGAACTCACATTTTATTGATTTTAGTAACGTCTTAAAAACTTGATTGGACAAATTTTTGCAACAAACGTTAAGATAAACAATGTCAATGTCACCAAACACCTTCAAGCTAACTTAATTAGTATCTAATTAAAGTTATATTTTTATGGATGTAAGTAATAAATAAGACAAAAATGCAATATAATTACTATTATAGTATTTTTATAACATTTACTACAATTGGTACCTTAATTGTAATAAAAAAAAAATAGTGTAGTTTTTTTAACATTGAATTCAAACGAATAAATTTTTATTTTTAATCAACCCTCGTTAATAACAAACTTATGTCATCTAGTGTGCAAATTGTCAATGCCAGACCGATAAAAATCGGTTGGTTTTTTGACTAAATATCTGAAGATTATCAAACGTCCAAATTTTCAAAATTTTTTGTCACATAGAAAGTGTTGTGGCGATGGGAATAAATGGAAATCCGATAGAGTAATGTCGGATGAGTATGGTGAATGAGGTAGTATCTCCCACTACAATCCATTAAAAAATTTGAAAATTTCGATATACATTTGGATGATATCAAAAATGCCATCTCCAGATATTTTGCTCAAAAACCGATTGATTTCTCTCTATCCGATATTGAAAATTTGTACAATAGATGGATTATTTATAATTAATTAAAAATAAAAACTTGCTAAATATTTATTTGTTTGAATGTTCAACATTACTTTCCGGTACCCTTAATAAATCGAGTTACCAAACAAACTTAATATAAAATATTTTTTATATATTTCTTTTTAATTAAAATGTAACTTCTTTTTGACGGGCAAAAATCATGTTAAAAATCGCCTTTTTATCCACAACGATTTTCTATATTAAGTGCACGAAAATAAGGAATTAAAGCAATCGTTTTCATTGTTCTTTAAAAGCTAAGCGTTGGATCCATGAAAACCCGGGAAATATATTCTTTTTATGATAGACCTATCATTCACGGAATCTTTTATTAACCAATACCTAATTCTGTTAAAAACAAAAATAAAAATAGAAAACGAATCTTTTTAATGATAACGACACGACTCAGCGATAACCTGGGTACCTCCACAATGATGTCACTCAACGCGCAGACATTGTATAATAACTTTTTCAATTTTTTTGTTATGTCCTGAGCATCGAATTACATAAATAACGATGATCGGGTTAACCTCTGTCGCCAAAGATATCTTCAAAAAAAAAAGAAAATTATTTTATGGCTTCGCTTAGAATTGAAGATGCTATTCGCAGGATATCAGGAGAAAAGACAAGCCGCTAACCGGTTCTAAGCCGGTCTTCCTAACTGGTTTTAGCGCAAGATTGTTTACCTGGCGTCAGACTATTTTTCATTAGGCTTAATTAAACTAATCAGACATTAACATTGTATGGGATTTTTATTTTTATCAAAGCAAGATCTTTTTGGAATACGTGAATAAGTATTTTTTTCATTTAAAAACCCCAAAAGTCATATTAGTAGAATTTCCGGAAATAAACAGTAAACAAAACTTCTTATCGCAAGAAACTTTTAAAAGTTTTCGATTTGAACTTGAACTTCTAGTTAATTTGCGATAATCAGAAATCTTTGTTGAATAATTACATATTATGGGTTAAAAGTAGCGCTTTATATTATTACAAAATTTCCCTATTATGTATTTGTAACTAATAATAGATTGCTGTTGCTACATGAAAAACATTATACGCAAGATACTTTTTCTCAAAATATTTTATTTAACCAAGCACGCACTACAAATAAAAATATTATTAATTTCTATCTATTTTACGAATTATTTGAATAATTTATTTGTTAAATGAAATTTACATCTTTTTTAAATTGAAATTTAACTTCGTCATATGGAAACCTATTTTGTTGAGAAATATTTTTTAAGTCGATACTACAATACTATTCCAATATTATGTAGTTGATAATTGAATTGTAATTAAATTGAAACCTTGGAAATAAGGTAACTTTTTAATAATGATATAGAAAAATAAAATAAGTCAAGGTTTTATTATAAAGGACAAATATATTATTATCTAACCTTACTTAATTAATTCACTGATAATGGCATTTTATATTAGGGTCAAACGCAAAAATAATGTTCGGGCAGTGTAAAAGAAAAAACAATTTTTTTGGTTCTTTTTTGTTTTATTTTTTATTTTTTGATGAATTACAAATAAAGCAACTATCAAGAGTAACCCTATCCATAACTTTGTTTAATTCTAAAATTTATTTTAAACTGATGATTGAAGCACAAATAATTTGGGAAAAAAGAATTTTCCACGGAAATTTAGAGGTTATTTTTTAATGATTGGAGGAAAAATGAATTCATTATTGTAATTAAAAATAGGTAGTACTTAAGTTATATTGCTTTTAATTGAACTAATTAAAGTAATCTCGTTTAAAAGACCATTTGGTCCACAGAAGAGACAGAAAAAATTGAAAATCTCCGTTTTTTCAGTCAATTTGGTTGAACGATTTCTATTTCTTTTTTTCTAGTAACCAACACGTCCATTTACAAATTAATAAGAAACAAAAAAAAATCGGTGCTGATTTTAACTTATTATATTTACATCGACTGTTTTGCGTTTGACCCATTAAAACAAATCGATGATCGAAGCTCTTTGAAAATTAAATTAAAATTTTCAGACAATATATTCTCATGAAGTTGTTCTTTCAAAAAGTATAAAATTTTTATTTTTGATGTCGGATATAAAACCATTGACTTAGAAAAAATGAAAATAAAAAAAAGGAGATGCAAGCTATTAAAAAAATAATAATAAATAAAATTTATTTGTACATCGAGAAGCTGAAATCTATTAAAAAAATAATAGTAATTAAAATTCATTTATACATCGTGCAAAAGGAAAAAAATTATAATAATAGGAATAAATTATAAAGCTCATAAAGTATGAAATTTTTGAAAGTGACTAACGAAGATGAAATTGATTTCAATAATTTGTATGACAAAGATTAATTCGGAGGGGGAAGCACAACTTTATTGACAAAACAAATTTCCCTTGAAGTATTTTCTACTAGCACAACGATCTCTTAGTTCGTTATCAAACGAATTTGAACTTTAATGCTTAATAGGGTCGAGTTATAAGATATATTAAAATTATAAAAAGTTAAATTAACAGCAAGACATGGAAATTTTTTAAACTGCCTGGTCATATTTTCGCGGATATAGTTTACGTTATTTTGTATTTTCACGCATACACCTAATGAAATTAATGAAAAGATAATTTGTTCAATTAATTTGGTATTACTAAAGACTCTGTATAATGAATCACGATCTGTTGTGACGAATGATTAAAACAGAAACGAAGGTTAAGACTTTGCCGCTCATCATTTGCATTAATTTCTTTTAATTAACAATCACAAGACTTCAAGCTAGTTGTAAGATTAAAATGGGCTGAAGATTATTAAGAAAGAACTGGTCACTTTTCACTTTCAACTATATTTAAGTAATAAACATATTGACAAAATTCAATTATATTCAACAATGTTGATAATCATACAAATAATTCCACAAGACGCAATTAAAATTGGTCACGATTTAGGTAATACATAGTTCAAATTCTGTAGCGCCCTATTCAAAATCGAACAGAAAAATAGTGTCGTTATGAAAAAACGTTCAAAACCGCGCAATCTGTATCGAAATATAAGCCACAGAAGTTCGTGCAATGAAACGTGATCATTGCAGTGATTGCATCTGGATCTGGGATTAATCTAAACTAAAGTAAATTCTATTATACGAAATTATATGAAATATACGCACCCTTCTGATTGGGCATTAGCATAAATCACAATATTCACTAGACACAAAAAAGTACTTAGTAGGAGCGACATTTTTATCTGTCGCCTGCTCCACTGGAGGCACTAACAAGACACAAAAATCAAAAGTATGTTCGTCAACTTGCAGGAGTGAACGCAACCGCGATTGAGCGCAGAATAACTGAGGTCTCTGCTGTTCAGCGGTGTTAAATAGTAAAGTTGTGCTGTCTTGAATATTTTGTACCTAAGTTTATCCACCGGATTAGCCGACGGTGAGCCGTGTCCAATTCGGCTTATCACAAGCTGGCGCTCAGCGCATGTAACATACACGTTACATACATACGTACAGCCAGTGATAACGCGATCAGGTTAAAGGTGACCTGCCGTGGTATGGGTTAATTTCAGGAAAATATTATTTAATGTTTTGGATTCAAAAGAGAGGGCCTCTGACTGAAAATTTTCGCTAAGAGACTGCTAAGAGAGATGCTGCTGGACCTGGGTCTAAATTTTTATGTGTATAATCGCAACAAACATTTTGAGGCGCTTGTTTACTCTTGGCCGTCGAAAGTGTGCTAAACAGACCGGGACCACTTTTCCCACTATGACATCAGTGTTTCGCGCAAAGAAGGTGCCCGCTTGGGTTTGGTTAATATTTGCTGCCGTTTCGAGGCTGGTAGAGGTCATTACTAACCAAATCGTAGTTGCACAATGTATGCACGACTGAGCCAAGTTACTTCTAAGAAATACTACAATTTTTGTTATTCTTGTAAATCCCAAATAGCAAAGTAGGAACTGCGGAGTCTCTCTGATTATGTATGTATATTTTTAGACACGGAAACCTCTCAAACACCATCTTCTCACTTTATAATTATATTTATTTCTGAGGAAGCAATTAAAATTAATGAAATGCTAATATGATCGGCAGAAACGTAACTTTTTTTAACTAATTAAACGTATGAACTTTTCTTTTCAACTGAAACTGAAAGTTAATCAATAAAATAATTAAGGAATACACATGCTGTTTACATATATATTTGTTTGCTAAATCACAGTCTTTTAACTGAATATTTAAAATCTAGAACGTTCAAATTTGGTATATTATAGTTACGTTTTGAAATAAGAATATTTTACCAATCTTTCCTAAATTAGATCTTAAACAATACCCAAAGTCATTGATAAAATTGAGGGTTCCGTGCTTTCTTCTGAAAACGTTATTTCTACAATATATTTTTCAATAAAATATTTTTGCCATAATGTTCATTATAATTTTTATATAAAGTTCTAAGTATATAGCCCAGTCAAATCGTACATAAAAATTGGCTAAAATTGCAAAGCGTCATGTAGTTCTAATTTGTTAGTTACATTGTTAGGACCAGTTAGAGTAGTGTAAACCCAAATTTGCAGCTTCGAAAAACCTGTGCTTCCTTCGTAATACGTGAAAATCTGCAGCTTTTTTTCAGTTGCCTTATAACTCATAAACTGTGCATTTGTTTATATTAGATGTTACTACCATTTTTAAAGTACATTAAATTTGCAACAATTTAAGCCCAACCACAGTCCTGTGCCTTCAATGGTTTTGAAGATATGGCAATTTGTTCATTCTTTTACATTTCTATGCATATTATGTCACGAATGTTGTGTAAAAATGTCAAGTAGAAATTCTCAATAGATAAGCGATCCAAACGTACTTTATAGTCTATCTTTACTTGTTCATGCTTTAACCGCGTTGTTTCTAAAACACAAGTTTTTTCACGTGGACCCTACGCCACGATACAAGTTCATATTATTGGTACATTTTTATAAAAAATGTGGAAAAATTCCATAAAATGTATTTTAAAGTCGTATAAAAATTAATTAATTAAAATATTTGCAAAATGTGCCATTGCAATACGTTTAAGAGATATATGGAGTTAAGAATTGTGAAAAAGCCATTAATCATATTTACAAATAAAATCTGGAAGGTATTTTTATTTAAAAATATATCTGAGTTTTCATCAATAATATCAGAAAAATCTGAAAAATATAGATACCTACCCGTATTAAATATTTAGGAAATAAATTTGAAGAAATACAATTAATTTTTCCTCTCCTGATTTTTCACTGGGCGCTATTCGCTTATCGCAATCGCCATTAATACAACAAGCGGAACTTGAATAAAATCTTAATAAGATTATTAGCAAAAATAAATAATAAAATAACTCTGCCTTGGGTATGATAATCCAAAATATTGTGGCTGGCAAAGAGATAATAAATATGAACTATACTGACTCGACCTTTAAATAAATATGTATTTTTTTTTAGTTCATATTTTTTTCGTAATGTAGTTTAGTTTATGCTTAATGATCGGGCAAATGTCACTGAAATATAACGTAAAAAAAGAAGATTTAACTCTATAGTTTTTGATAAGAATAATATGCAAAGCACTTTCGGATTAGTTTAAAATTTTTTTCGTTCTCAGTCATATTCATAATTTTTAAATACAGAGAAAATCCCACTGCTTAATGACGCAATTTCTTAGACTTCAATGCAATGCAATCCTGTAAAAATGATCGCTATCGTGTTTACGCGCGCATACATATTAGGGAATTCCAATCAGGAGATTTTTTCCAACAGTCATTTTGTGTTAACGTTAACAAGAAACAGGCTTTGCTTTTACTCGAAGAATCATGATAAGACACTCAGTTTGGAACTGTAAGCTAAAAAGAATGAGAAAGTCCTCATTCAGTATCAGAAATCGTTGCTTGGTATGTAAGAAAAAGGAAACTATTCCGTCCTTAAAGCAGATAAGAATGCGTACTTAAAAACAAGTCATGGACAAAGCCGCATGTACAAAAAACAAATAATGGTCTTATCTTGCTGCACGACCTGGCTTAATATAATTCGCTATAATGAAGGCAGTAAATTACGGGTGTCTTTGCAAGCAATTCTTTTGTTTGTAGAGTTTCTCTTAACATTATATTGCAATTATTTGCGAATTTATTGACTTATGTACATATATTTAAACTTTTTATGATTTATTACATCGAATCCCGTGCTCAGTGACTTCTCTTAGAAACTATTTAAGCATCTTCAAGTTTTGATATTTTTAGCAAATGCTTATTAAGTTTTATGAGACTTTAAAACCAATTTTTGGCAAATTTAACTAAAACTGCATGTACATGTATCGAATTTTTAAGTTGCAATGACAGTGATTAGTAATAAAAACAAAGACCTTTCGGCAGCAGCCAGAAGGAAGAGGAGGATTTCAATGTGGTTAAAATGATTTTTACTTAAGGGAATTTAATGCTGTATTCCTCACTTCCACATAGCGTAGATATTGCCATAGAAAATATTTTAGCCAAGTTTATTCAAAATCGGCTACAAAAAAAAATTAAAATATAGCCAAGTGAATGACTCCCTCCCCCTTTCCCAAACCCCGCAATTATTTAGCTTGACCTAGATACCGAGCCAATAAACACAAACGTAAAGTTGGATCTAAATTCATTTAAAAATACGGCAGTTATCGCAGTAACAAAATTACAAACTGATGTACACCCTCGTCCCTCACCCCTTTTACCGATCACAACCATTTTGTAACACGACTTAGAACTACCTGTTGTCAATGTGTGTGTTAAGTTTGATTAATAGAGATTAAGAATTACGAAAAATTTGGGGTCCAAACCATTTTTATATAATTTACGTAGCCCCTATATCGCCGCTCCCTTGATCGATTCCTCCCATTTACGAACTGATGAGGAGGATAAAAAACGTATAGACGAAATTTGCTAAAAATCGGTTCAGAAATATGTTCAAATAAATTTTATTTTTGATATCTACGACCTTTAAAACAAGTTTTAGCATCATTCAATTTCCGAAATTAGATACGCTGCAAAAGGTAGAATTTGATATGAAATCTACCTATAAAAAATACAATTATTGGTAGAACTTAGAAAACAATTAAATAATAATTATAATACGTAGGTAATAACAATAGTTTTACAATTGTAGCATTTTTTTAATTGATAACAAAATCATTTCTTTACCCTATATAAGTGTTTTGATAAAATAATGCCAATCGATTCTATAATACTTGGTCTCCTTTCAATTTAAAGTTTTTTAATACAATATAATCTATAGGGTACAATGTTTTAGCGAATGAAAAGAAGAAAAATACTACCTGTTTAAATCGAAATAATAACACCAAAACTTAAATTCGTAAGTAAAAGTCTGAACTGTTTTCAAATGTTGACAAAAATTGATTTTATATACCTAAGTTGTCAGATAAATCAGCTTTAAATGTTTTATATAAAAATTAAAGAAGCAACATTTCTATTTATTTTAATTGAAATGTACTGGCGTAAAAATAAGGACATCTTTATAGCGCGTCCAGTACATTGTATAACGTAAAATGTGTAGGACGTAACAAAACGCATATTTATGCATAACATGTGGAATCAGCCATAGAAGCAAAATTCCGTCAACAAAGCCCCCGCCAGTTCTTGGCACTGCAACAAATTAAGTCTGAGAGAAAGACTTGAATGCTTTATTCGACCGAAAGGCAAGAAACTCGATTGTTTCTGCTCCGGTGTGTACTCACCTGGTCTCGCGAAATCCACTCACAGATATTTTGCGCTCATAGGAAGTCGCAATCGGTAAAAAGTTTCACCTGAAAACCTCCGCCATGTAAATTAAAGTTAGTCTCTAAGCAATCTTTATGCCGACCAGAGATCGTGCCGTGGGTAAACGCGTTTCAAATCAAACCAAATAAGTGCAGCACGCATCGAAGATGATGCGTCTGATTGACTTATTCGCTATCGTTTCTTACCTCGTTGCGATCGTCCACTGCCAAGGGTGCGTAACAAATGACCGTCTTGGTGCGTTTCTATACGCAATTAAAACAGGTGTGAAAGTTCATCTCGATCGGATTTAGACGCGCACGCAGGGCTCTCGCGTTATGTTGCTGGACAAGTGTAGAAGTTGTTTCACCTTCGGTTTCGAAATCATTTCCATTTTCAGTGCCCATATGGGAAAACATCGTCATGAAAGGCGTTGGTGTAAACTGTAGATCTTTGCAAATCTTTGCATGCTTACTAGATGAGTTATCTCCATTCATGACGTCACCTGCTTAAATATGTATTTTGCAATATCTAAAACAATGCACCTGAGATTCCTGTTCACTCACCACCAGAGATATAAGCGGGAACGACTTTCTTGTTTGTTTCGCAACAGACTTGCATTTTATGAAGGTAGTTATACTCCTATAAGTTGGTTCTTGGAAGAAGCAATAAACTCGGAATGGATTATAAAAAAGTTGTATCTGTGTCCAAAGTTATAAAAAGTAGTTCGGTCTCGCTTGCTTGTCCACACAGAATTTTTTCGCCCGCTCAAACGACGAGCTTTCACACCTACTGCTAATTTAAAGTTAAAAAAATTGATACAGGGTCAATGCAGCAAAGGCAGTTAGACAGTGTCTAAAAATGTTTTTACTGATTGCAGATTTTATTCAATTATCGCACCCAGTACGATAAGACCAAATTCTCAGTATCATGTCGCCGTAAGTGTCCATAAGAGTTCGGAACCGAGTGTAATCAAAGTTGGAGTTATAAGTTCAACATACTCCGATTTTAAGACAGTCGAAGTACGCCCTTACTGGACTGAATTGGTGCAATTCGACGTAAGTAGATTCACACTGTAATTATATTTTGTACATAAGAAAAAAAATTGTTTTTCAGTTTGCTGATTTAAAACCTGACAAATACAGTCTTACAGCCGAAGGGGTTTCGGGAGTAATATTTACAAATGAAACCATACTTAAATTCCAGCCTAAACAGCTTTCAGTTCTTATTCAAACTGACAAGGCCATTTACAAACCTGGCGATGTTGTTAGATATAGAATTCTTATCTTGGATTCTAACATGAAGCCAGCCGCTAACTATGGTAACGTTGGAATTATAATCAAGGTACAAATTTGATTAAAACTAATGTTTTCGTCAATTAAATGTTTCTATACCTGTAAAGGATGGAGACGATAATCGCATTAAGAATTTGGTCAACGTCCAAATGATGAACTCAGTCTTCAGTGATGAATTTGAGTTGTCGACTTTGCCAGTGTTAGGAGAATGGACAATTAATGTGAATATCATGGGAGATGTTCATAAAAAGGCCTTCGAAGTTGCTGAGTATATACTACCAAAATTTGATGTATCCATTGAAACGCCAAAACACGCTGTTTATAAAGATGGAAAAATTTCAGCAACAATTAGAGCCAAGTAAGTTAAATTGCAATTAGTGTCAAACGGGAAGACATATAGAAAATGGCTTTAATTTTATTCATGCAAGAAATTAGTTTCGTTAACTAATATAACAGACAGAGTATTGTTAAATAAAATTACAAAGAAGCCATGAAACAAAATGAGGATTATTTCAAATCCACTGAGTTAATTTATTTTGCATTGTTTGTGTACACAGCTACGTAGGCGTAAAATGCGGCAACAATGGAAATTATTTTACAAATCAAAGCTCATTAAACTGTCGCAATTGTAGGAGGAATAAAATCTCTGCACAGTCTTTTTTTTAAGTTATTGTCTTATATAACATATAAGGCTCTCGAAAGACGTCACGAAATATACATTTGGATGTTTTCATAATGTTTTTGTATACACACCAAACATTTTCTCAAAATTATATTAAAATTAAGGAATAATTTTTCCAGGAATTCAAAATTGCATTAACATTCGATCATATTTCGGATGAATACACTCATTTGAAAATATACATATGTACAAATTCTTTAATTTACAAACTTGAAAGATTCGAAAAGAGCTTTCCAAAGCCCATTTTGAAAACAGATTCAGATAAAGTTTTTAACAACTTAATTTCAGTTAATTTTGTAACTTAACATATATGTAGATAGAAAAATTCAATCGACATATTTTGATGTTATACGCGAAAAAACTAATTAATATCAAAGACGATTAAAATGAATTTGTGAAAGAATTAGAAACTTTTACCCAAAAAAGGGTTTTTATAAGCACCTTTCAATTCGATACAAACGAATTCAAGAATACTCCAATTTCGTGATATGTTTTATAACCAATACTGATGAGCCCCTGAACTGATTTCAATAAAATTTTATGTACATACACACAAATGACTACTAATCAAATAATAGGATATACTGTGCACACACAGACAGACACATTAAATATGAGAATACTAAACAATGTTAATAATTCCAACAGGTACAAGTTTGGAAAACCTATTCGAGGAGAAGCGACTCTTTCTGTCTATCCAAAATTCTATGGATCTATACAGCCATTTATTTTTGATTTAATTACGAGAAAAGTTGTTCCTATTAATGGTAAAGCATACATCGAATTTGATATTAAAGAGGAACTTAAGTTCATGGAGGATTACCAGAGAGACATATTCCTTGAAGCAATTGTTGAAGAAAAACTTTCAGGTCGAAAGCAAAATGTTACAAAAATTGTCACCATCCACAAAGAACGATATAACATTGAAACAGTGAGGAGGGCTCAACATTATATTCCAGGAATTCCATTCGAAGTTACTGTACGTTTATTTCAGTAATCGATGGTAATGAATAACACCTCAACATTATTTCTAGATACAAGTTGTTCAGCATGACGGAACACCCCTAAAGGATCCATCGAATCCAGTTGTAGCATACTTGACGAAAAACTACGGCAGTGATGAAATCCACAATAAGACTGAATACAAATTGGACAGTATTGGAAGGGCAAAACTTCGTTTTATTGTGCCAGAAAATGATGAGGAAGATCGTCATTCTATTATCGTACGGAATTTTTTAAAATTTCAATACTATGAGACTCACATTCCTCCCTTAGGTTACATACCTTGATGTGGCGACAGATATAGGAACAATAGAACGAAAAAAGCAACAGGGCGAGACGTACATTCAAGCAGATATTATAACCGATAAGTAAGCTTCATATTAGAAATTAGCAATAAATCAAATTTCATTTTTAGACCGTCGGTTAATCAAGAAGTTACCGTCGCTGTGAAGTCCAACAAGAAAATGAAATTCTTCTTCTATCAGCTTGTAGGACGTGGAGACATTCTTCTTTCCCAAGTTGTAGAAGTTCCTGATAGTAGTTACCATGTCTTTAAATTTCTTGCAACATTTGCTATGGTCCCAAAAGCAAAACTATTGGTGTACCTCATTAACGATGGTGAATTTATTTTCGATGAACAAGTGGTGGATTTCGGCAATGAACTCTGGAATTTTGTAAGTTTAGAAAAATATTATTTTAAAACATGTGCTTAATTATTTATATTATAATTCTTCTGAAGATAAATGTAGAAGCTCCGACCTTGGCATCGCCTGGAGGAGATGTTGATATTACTATTACTACTAAACCATATTCCTATATTGGACTTATGGCTGTCGATCAAAACTCTTTAATTTTGAGAACAGGTATGAAATAAAAGTTACAAATATAATATAAATTATCAATACCTATACTCCTTTTCAAGGAAACGACATCAGCCACAGTGTTGTTTTAGACGAATTAGAAAAATATGACGCTGAGAACGTGAAGTCAATTCCCCCAAATTATCCTGGGCATGAGTCTGGAGTTGTCACAATGACAAACTCAAACTATTTACTAGAAAGGGAATCTCCAACTAAAGCCTCACCAACTCTTTCACCTGAAGAAGAAGATGAAGGGAAAATGACGACAGTTAAAAAAACAGACATTGGTCCAGCTCATAAATTTGAAGTTAATACAAAACCTCCTCTTGCTGGACCTTATGCTTTTAGTAGAATCCCAAAACCCTTATGGAATCGACCGCATGTTCATGTTATGAACGATATTAAGGACACTTGGCTATTTATGAACATTTCATCAGGGTGGGCAGATTTACATTTCTTCAATTACTTGCAGTTTATGGTTTCAATTTTAGAAAGGAAGGAAGGACGACTGTTCACCGCAAAGCTCCAGATGACATGGCCTCTTGGATTCTCACTGGATTTTCACTTGATCCAGTGACAGGACTTGGTCTTTTAAATAAACCACGCGAGCTTACAATGTTTAAACCTTTTTATATCACTACAGATCTTCCATTTTCTATCAAAATAGGTAAAACTTTTAGAATTCTTTCACCATAATCGTTTTAATATGTTTTGACTATTGAAGGCGAGGTAATTTCAGTTCCATTTGTGATTTTCAATCGACTAGATAGAGATGTGGATGTCAAGGTAACTCTTTACAATAATGCCCAAGAGTTTGAGTTTCCTAATGTTGACAATGAGACAGAGAGCAGCCAAAGTAAGATTGATATGGTTTCATAAACCTGTTTAAATATGTAATTTTTAGAAATCGAGTTATACAGTCGCCAAAACTTAAACGTCCCGACCAATTCTGCTCAGTCCATTTCGTTCATGATTCGTCCTAAGAAGATTGGTCCAATTGAAATCATGGCGGGCGCCACAACCGCAACTGCCGGGGATACCATAAAAAAGACTTTGCTGGTTGTGCCAGAAGGTTCTACAGAATATATAACCCGAGGTGTCTTGGTTGACTTGCGAACACAATCTGAACAGAAGGAGAACATTACAATAAAAATTCCACGTAATGCTGTGCCAGATTCTACTCACATTGAAGTTTCAGTAGTTGGGGATATATTAGGAGCGGCGTTCTTTAATTTAGAAGAGCTTATTCGATTACCCACAGGATGTGGAGAACAAAATATGGCGCATTTTGTTCCTAACATTCTTATTCTCAATTATTTAAAGGTAAGTGTCTACTTAAATAAAAAAATATGTTCATTAACGGCAAATAATTGGCTTCGAAGGAAGTTGGCATAGATAAACTATATTTGTTTTGCTTACATGAAAATATAAAATAAAATACTTCGGAATACAAAAGAAAACATTTTAAGCATCTGCAGAAATATGTATATAAAAATTATTGCGCAGAAAGATTTTCGCAAGTCTAAATTTGAATAAAAAAAGTGGCCAAGTGCGAGTCGGACTCGCCCATGAAGGGTTCCGTAGCAGCGATTTATGACGTATTAAAAAAAAACTACTTACTAGATCTCGTTCAAATCAATTTTCGGTGGAAGTTTGCATGGTAAAGTACATCATATATTTTTTTTAGTTTTATCATTCTCTTATTTTAGAAGTTACAGGGGGGGACACACATTTTACCACTTTGGAAGTGTCTCTCGCGCAAACTATTCAGTTTAGAAAAAAATGATATTAGAAACCTCAATGTCATTTTTGAAGACCTATCCATAGATACCCCACACGTATGGGTTTGATGAAAAAAAAAATTTTTGAGTTTCAGTTCTAAGTATGGGGGACCCCCAAAAAAAATTTTTTTTTCTATTTTTGTGTGAAAATCTTAATGCGGTTCACAGAATACATCTACTTACCAAGTTTCAACAGTATAGTTCTTATAGTTTCGGAAAAAAGTGGCTGTGACATACGGACGGACAGACAGACAGACATGACGAATCTATAAGGGTTCCGTTTTTTGCCATTTGGCTACGGAACCCTAAAAACCGTCTGTATTCTGCCATAAATTTGGTATGGAAATAAGTAAAATGAACGGCTATTTAAAAAGCATAATTAAACCAGTTTGGTGTATATATTGCATAACTAATCTAAAGTTAGAAAATATGTGACTAAAATTGGAAAATTAAGAAAAGAAGAAAATAAATTTAAAACTAAAAATATGACGAAAAGCATCCTTTAAAAACAAAAAAGATGGAAATCAAGATAGTAAAAATAATTAGAAACATGCATGTTTATAAATTTTTGGAATGTGTTTGTCAAGACGTTTTATTTGATGCAAATCACAATAAATTCCCTTTGTTTTCTTTGGTACTATAGGGCAATGTTTCAGCTTTAGATCTTACACTAATCCTTCCGAAATTTCAGATTCCTACATTAAACTTGTGAACGACGAAACGTAGAAAAATTACACTTTTACATAAGTGTGAAAAACTCGTTTACCACATTCACCTCAGAGAGCAATTACATATTCAACGCCAACTATGAATATACATACTCGTAGTTGGCAGTAAATTTGTTAAACAAATTAAAAAGAAATCTCATAGCAAAAATATATAAATAACACCCTATAATATATAATACAAACAAATATAGGCTGCTAAAATCATAACACACCTTTTCCTTTCCTTGCTTGGGTATTATCGTATTATGCCCCCATTACTTAAATTGTCTTATTTATTTTATATTATTAACAAACAAGTAAAATACAGGTATACCTTTACTGATTGTTTCTTTTATTTCAGAAAATTGACAAACTTTCTCCAGCAGTGGAAATGAAAGGAAGACGATTTATAGAGATTGGTTATCAGCGACAACTACGATACAGACATAAGGACGGTTCATTTAGCGCTTTTGGAAGTGCTGACAATAATGGTAGTACTTGGCTAACTGCGTACGTAGCTCGCTCTTTTCGCCAAGCCATGGATTACATAGATGTAGACGAGGAAATCGTTAAGCAAGCACTCGCTTACTTAGCCAAAATGCAATCTCCAAACGGAAGTTTCATTGATGTTGATAGTTCTCCTGTTAGCCATTATGGATCTGATAACGATCGAGATACTGTTTTAACTGCCTTCTGCTTATTGGCATTTTTGGAAGATGCGGTAAGTCTCAATTAAGTTTTAAACCTATAAATTCCAAAGCAAATGGTTTGTCTTTTCTCTTTTTCTTTAAATGTGGTAACATATAACAGCTGAATATTTGGCTGAATAAAATCTGGTAATCGATGTTTTAAAAGAGATTGCATGCAGTTCAGTTATCATAAACGAAACGAAAATGGTTTATTGCCTGATTAGTCTTAGTTATGGAAGACGAATTAAGGCATTAGACCAGGGTAAAGTTGGAATAGCTGTTTTAGAATTTTTCTACGAAAAATCTATAGACCAATTTATTTGAGATTTTGTACATTTATTAATTTTCTATGTACATAAAATAGTTGACTAATTATGTAATTTAGTATGTCCTACTTAGTGAGAAACTAAAAAATACCATTAATTAATTAATCACACCATAATAAATTATTGAACAAATAAATCTAAAATCTGAATGCATTTACTAAAACCTAAAACATATGTATGTACATACATATGTATATGTAGGTAGATTGATATATCAGATTATGGCACGATATATATACGTAATACAAAAGGGTTCAAAAGTTATTTGATACTACCGTTTAGTGCAAATTTATAACGAATATAAAATCATTTTACTTAAAAAATTTTTTTTATTTCATTTTTTTTTTATCAAAAATTTCCGCGGAATTCCCTACATGAAGTGATAACTAGGCACAATTTTTTAAAAAAAAATAACGTTTATAAGATGATGTCAGTTTGAAGACATTGCCGATTCAATTGATTGAAAAAATGTTTTTTTTATTCCTTAAGTCCCAGTTAATTAATGTACAAAATTTCAAATAAATTACAACCTTATGATCTTGAAAGGGTTTAGGCAAATTCATCTCGCCTTCTAAATTTTAATATGTATTCCATTAATTTTCTACAGAGCCTGATTCCGGACTACCGCAGCATTATCAATAAGGGGCTCGATTTCTTAGTTAAAAGTCTAGATAGCTCGGAAGATGTTTTCACCTTGGCAGTTGGATCATATGCTCTTCAGCGGGCAGACCATAATGCAAAGGACATTTTTGTTCAAAAATTGGACGGTAAAGCTAAAAATGAAGATGGTAAGAAATGGTGGACGCTTCCAGTGCCCGATACTGAGAAAAAGAGTCCATGGTACAATATGTCACGAACTCTAAACATCGAAGCAACTTCATACGCAGCGCTAGCATTTTTAGAAAGTAGCTTCTCCGAAGAAGCATTTCCGATATTAAAATGGCTTGTAGATCAAAGAAATGTGAAGGGCGGTTTCTCTGCCTCCCAAGATACTGTCGTTGGACTTCAAGCGCTAGTAAAATTTGCTGAAAAAATGTCTACGACGGGTAACAACGTTCAAGTTGTTTTTGGCTATGGACAAGATGATGAATACCGCATTAATGTAAACGCCGAAAATGCCATGGCTCTCCAGAGCAAAGAGGTAAGATGGAATGTGTTTTGTAATTTGAGTTCCTAAATGCGTTAAAACTCAATTGGGTCCTAATTAGTATCTGGCAACTTTTTATACAAAATATAATTTAAAAGAGGTATTCCAATCATGTAAATTGTTATCTTCCAAAAGCCAAAAACCACCGTCTGCTGGGGCTATATTTAGTATTTACTAGAGTTTACAAAGTTACATGGATTTTGGTTAAAATCGTGGTGTTTTGGCCAAAATATTTTTATAGTAATGTTGTAAGAAATTTATAAAATTTTTAAACACAGCAGAATAAAAAATATAATTATGACAAATTAACTTGACCAAATAAATTCTGCCTTAAATTTCTAAATGGGCAGTTTAGAGAATTAATTTGCACTATATTATGATTTAAAGAGAATTATTATGAAGCTCAAGTTTTAAAAATAAAGGTAGTAAATAAAAATAGTAACATTTAAAGACCGGGCACTTAATACTACACTACTTCAATATTACTGAAAAATATCAGACATTCTGCAAATTAATCACTCGACCTTTGTAAACAAAATTCATGGCCAAGTCGTAAATAAACAAGACTTGATGGATCAAAAAAAATCTTGTGGGACAGCAGATAACGAGACAATTTTACATTAAGTTAAATTATATGTCAACGCAATACTGATAAAATTATGAACTCGCCCGTATTTAAAGCAAAAAGTATTTTATGCAATTATTACAGATTCCTCCCGAAACAAGACAAGTCACTGTCACCGCAGCAGGAAGAGGAGTGGCTTTGGCACAAGTTTCTTATAGATACAACATCAATGTAACAGGAGCATGGCCCCGATTTACTTTGGACCCCCAAGTTAATCGTATTTCCCATGCGGATTATCTTCACTTATCCATCTGTACAAGGTTGGAGTTCGACACAAAACTATTTTGAATTTTATATTTTAATAGTCGATTTCATAGCTTTGTACCAACAGCGAATGGTCCTTATAGATCTAACATGGCTCTCATGGAAGTCAGCTTCCCCAGTGGTTTCACAGTTGATCTCGACACACTGCCATCATTGGAATCGAATGAGCTAATAAAAGTATAGCGCAGTGGAATTGGGCATTAATATACCCAAATTTGAATTTCTCTATTTTCAGAGAGTAGAAACAAAGGATCGCGATACTGTTGTCGTTTTGTATTTTGATTATCTCAACCAAACAGAAATTTGTCCAACTATTGATGCACATAAAACACATAAAGTGGCCAAATTAAGACCTGCATCAGTAGTCATTTACGATTACTATGATAATGGTAAGAATAGAAACCAGTCTTTAGTTTTGTTCCATCTAAATATATTACATACTTATATTAAAATACCTCTTTTCAGCGCGCCGAGCAAGGATGTTTTACTATGCACCAAGGGCTACACTTTGTGATATCTGCGAAGGGACAAATTGTGGCAATGCCTGCTCAGTGCACGCCTCTCCGCACAGTTCTGCAGGCACCAAATATCCTTGGCTGGTATTATTAATTTCAATGATAGTATTTATAATAGCTGTGTGAAAACTACTGGAAACTGCCATCAATTAATGGAGACTTGTTAGCACCTGTTTTCGCCTTTATATTAATTCACTAATTTAATATTTTAGCTTGTAAGAAATTGTCGCTAGCTTTAATTAAATTTACTAAAATGTTTGTCTTTAAATTTCAAGTGTTTTAAATTCTAACAACTCCTTAGACCCAGCACCTTTACCACTGAAGACGACACAAGTCCGTTGATTAGAAAAAAAAAATGTCTGTGTTATCGGCAACTTCACTAACATGGATGTTAATGGAAATTTGAAAAAAGTTTTGAGAAAACCCCTACACACAAAAAAGTGTAATTTAGATTGAAAGAATAAAATGCGAAAACCGTAAAATGTATACAATAACTTATATTTTGGTAGTAGTAGACGGAATGATTTAAGGTCGCTGCACACTTGCCGGCACGACACGACCCTGCACGACACAACAAAATATTCTTCTTTGTAAGCAAATGCACTCACGCACACTTACCGGCAACAGCACGACAACGGCCCGATCCGGCACCTACAGTGTCGGTGGGTATCGTTGGAAAGAATTCCGACCGACAGTTGTCGGTCGCTGATCGGAGTTCAAGAATGCATCAAGAGAAGTTAATTTAGCTTGCAAGGGAAAATGTTGCATGGCAGATAAAAAATATAGTGACAGTATTCCTCTTTTTATTTTCAGGACCAATTTGCATGCAACCAATCAAATTGGGCGACACTCATCTGAAAATATAAGTAGCATTTTGCCTCATTATTCACAAGCGTTTTGTAAAGAGTCACAAACTCTCCTTCACTTCTTCTGTCCCAGAATATATGTAGTACTCTCGTATATTCTTCCTCGTCCAACAGCATTGCTATTGCAATTAACTATTTTTCATTAAATTTTGCCATCGTATATACATATTTCTATCTCCTTCGCAATTTATTTTTCGGCTGAACTGAAGTTCGGTCGCCGCCAACTGTCGGTATAGTGTGCATGATATTTGCCGGTGTCGGACGGTGCCGGAGCGCGTCGGTTTCGTGCCGTGCCGGCAAGTGTGCAGCGACCTTTACTCGGTCCGTATCTGTACAAACAGTAGTCGATACTTTAATGTCGACGCCATTAAGATGCATTACTAGAAATTTAACCAAACACGTAAATGCATACGAGTGAATTAAAATATGAAAATTGTAAGGAAAGTTGATACTTCGACGACTACTCGGCTAAAAAAAACGAAAAATCCTCCTCATGCCAACAAATAGAATTTCAAGGAGAGCTCAAAAATTAGTTAAATCGCAGTATCTTTTTTATAAAAAAATGAATTGATATGTCATGGACATATATGTACACATATAAAATTAATCAAAGAGAAAACAAAAAACCCAGGTGAAAATATGACGTGAACTAAAGTTAGTCTGGTTATAGCCAGACTTAGGCCAAGCATGGTAAAATGACCAACAGTTATTTTTGAAAGTGGTATTTGAGTCAAGTTTGTGAAAATATTTTCTATGTAGTACCGCAAAACTAAGACTGGAGATATGTTTAAAAAAAGTAGACTTTCAAAAATAAGACAAGTTTAATGTTATAATTTGGTTAAATTAAATAGTCGTGACTATTCCTAACCATTTTTCGCTCCAACCAATTAAATTTATATAAAAACAGTATTCGCTAAACCAATCATTAACGTTGCAATATAAGTATAACCAAAATTATAATGACGTCGCAAATACGAAACTAGATATTCAGTTTCAGTCTGAAATCGAAAAGACCTAAAATAAATAAATTGCTCATAAAATTTGTGTCATACATTCAGCTACTTAAAACTTTGACAGCCGGAGTCACATTTATGTGATTTCAATTTGCTGGCGGTTGTCGGCCGAAATCACATTTATGTGACTTGATTTTTCTGGCGGTTGTCGACCGGAGCACAGATAAATAAAATATGTGAAATCTGTGAAATATTCTTGAATAATAAAAACGTAATTTTATAACTGAGAAAAGTACCGAATTGAACCTTTTAAATAATGGGGCCTATTCTCAGATTCGATTCACGGGAAAAAATGAAACGCATTTGGAAAAGTCTATATATTGGGCCCAATTCTCGTTGTCACTCGAATCGGATCAAAAATGCTTTAAAAAAGAACCTTTTGAATTTAAATTCATTTATAAAATTCTTAAATGTTTAGTAAATTCATTTCAGTTATATTTGACTTCAATTAATTTTTTCGTTCAAAGTCGATTGAATTTTTTTATCCGACTATTTTAGTCACGTTAAATGGCAAAATTAATTGAAGAACTTTTAAGAATTTAATAAATGTAAATAATGTGATTAAGTGTAGGAATTTTATGAAGGAATTGATACTTTTTTAAGCTCTTTTCGATTATTTTGTGAAACCAGGTGAAATATTTTTTCATGTGAAGCGAATCTCAGAATAGGCCCCAATAGTCTGCTTCATCATACAATTTAAGTAAAGTTTGTAAGAAGGGCCCGCGACCAGTAGTTTTCATCAATATATGCCGGCGGCAAGTGTAAAGCTTTTTGTCAAAGGTCCGGCGGTCAAAGTGTTAAATATCATTTAGACGAGATGAGTGACATGACAATTTACCAGTTCTTGAAAAACTCAAAATATAAAGTGTAGGCAAAATGCGATTTTTATACGAACACAAGCAATTTAAAGAAAAATTATAATTAAAATTAGAATGTTTATTTGTCATACTATTATAATAAAAACTTACTGGTTCTAAGTTTTTCTCTTCGCTTTTTTGTTCTCCATTAAACTTAAAATCGTTCTACGCATTTCTTCAGTCTCATTAAGTTCCGCTTCATAGTTACGAATTGCTTCATTCTTCTCTGCCAGCTGACTTTCCAATTGCCGAATTAGGCTCTCAGATTTCAGATTTGATTCAGTTAATTCGTCAATATTTCTGGATGCCTTCAAAATTTCTTTTTCCTTTTCTTCTAATGTTTTTTGATTCTGCTTTATTTTCTCCTCATATCGAGCGATACTAGATTTGTAGTGATCTATTCGCACAATCTGAAAAAAAATTATGAGGATATAAGTAACTGGATGACAATTTAAACAATCTCGACATACATTTTCCTTATTTGTTGCCTGTAGTTGTTTTAGTTCGGCAAGATTGTTTTCTTCCTGATTTTTGTAAGTTTCCACCTCTTTACGAAGCTCATCTATTTTAGCATTTTTCACCTTGAGATCTCTAGACTGCTCTAGGTATTTACTATGCTCTATGTCACTCTTCTTTTGAAATTCAGTAGTTAATCGTCTTAAAGTTTCCAATTGTTTTGAAAGATCACTGTTCTGAGCTTGCAAATTTTCTTGGATGAGATGCAATTTAAAAATTGTACTATGAAGTTTTGTTAGTTCGTTTGACTGTAAACTAAGTTGATGACAGAGATTCGTTTTCTAGGGATAGAAGAATTTAGAAAGTCACTTAAATTTTGAGGAGTCACTACCTCTGACGTCGCGTTCTCCAGTGTTTGTTTTAAATTCTTTTCGACGTTGGTAACCAAGTTAATTTTGTAATTAAACATTTCTATCAGCTCAGAAGTTGCTACGTTATCGAACTGTAAATACTTAAGTGGAAGAAATAATATAGAAACATTTAAACACTTTACCTGTGCATTTCGACAAGCCTCGAATATATGCGTAATCAGTTTGTCAAGCCGCTCCTCTAGAGTTTTGCTGATGCACATTTTGCTCTCTTTGAATGGCATGCTTGTAATAACTTCTAAGGCAGACTGATTTTGTTTGTTTTCGACAACAGGTCTTAGTTGTGCCACAATCTTAAATTTATATTTGAAATATGTATCTGATTATACTTCTCTGGCGAAACACTTACCTTGGAGATGTCGTTGCGAGGGAATTCACTGTTCTGTGATATTTTGAAAACTACTTGACAGAGTTCTTCGTTTCCAGAGAAAAATCCCTTTGATATAACAAAGTGAACTTGTTTCATACTCAAAAGCTTCAGAACTTTCTCATGCCAAACCTTCTTAGCAATGTTGGAAAGATCAATTAATATGAGCAGACAAAAAAGGTACTTGGATAAATCGTTTTCCGAAAGATTAGTATAATTCAGAAGTTCTGCGCTGACCGATGTTAAGGGCGAAAACATTTTGTCCAGGTACGCCTCTGTTACAGTAGCGAGAACTAGTCCTTGCGTGCGGGGATTCTTCAGCAGAGCAATAAGCAGTTTTAACAGTGAAATCACCTGAAATTGGATAATCATAAAAATAAATACTTATCCGAAAGACTTTAAATTTCACAAAGGCAACTTCATATTTATAGTTATCCCAGCTATGCAGAAGCTACTTAGATGTAAAGGAACTCACATAAAAAATTGTGTTACGGTCCTTGTTAAGAAAAACAATTCGCTTGGTTTCCGTCTGTTATAGTATAAATTGCACATACAATTTCTTATAAAAATTAGAAATTAAATTCAGATATGACAGCATAAAGTTTAGTGAAAATAAATACAAAGGAATTTACTAATTCCGAAAACTCTTTTATATTATATTATTTATTACTTCAAATCTGCAAAGGGAAAAGAAAATCTAAGTTTGCGAAGCCACTTTTTTAACTTCAAAAGATGCATTTATTAATCAAAACGGTCACAAATTTCAGTGTATCCTATCAAAGTATTATATGTACATATGTATATGTAGATAATCAATAATGTGTAATATTCCATATTCATACAAATATGTACATTATGGGCCCTATTACGAGTATAGTAATTTCTGCGACCAAAAGAGCTTACGAAAGCCCTTTCTAGGTAAAAATTCCTTAATAAAGTTTCTAAAATTCTTATAAATTAATTTCAGTTACCTTTGACTTCCATTAAATTTTACGTTCAAAGTGTTAAAATAATTCGATTAGAAAAATCCAATCGAATATTTTGATGTTCAATCGACTTATTTTAACCACTTTGAACAAAAAAATTACTTTAAGTCAAAGGTTACAAAAATTAATTAATGAGAATTTTAAAGCTTTATTATTCTCATCCAAAAACGGCTTTCGTAAGTTCGATATTTTTAATAGGGCCCTATGTTTCTGAACTGATTTTTAATGGAAAATATGAAAAAAGATAAAAATACTTTATTAATTCACTGTTCAAAATCAGTTAAAAAAGGGAAACAAGTTGAGTGCACTAAATTCAATTTAATACTACTATAATACTTAGGGTTAAGTGATAACCTAGACGTACCTGTTCATTTGGTGTATCGTGCTTCTCCGAAGCCTCCACTAACTGCGGCAGAAGCTCTGCCAATTGGTCGCTTATTGTTAAAACATCATCGTCATCCATATTATTTACAATGGTTCCGATTATGTTTAGTGCTCTTGGACCAACGTTTTGCACACCCAGCCAAACCTTCGCCAGGTTGAATAGTCGGTGCAAAATTGAACCAAACGATTTGTCTCGTTTACCTGCGAAGATTTAATTAGTTGAATAATACTTTAACTCTTTGTTTTTCTTACTTAGTTGTAAAATGTAATCGAGCAATTTAAAAATAAGTCCCATACAGTGTTGTTGATTTTTTACATTTTCATCGCCCTGCTGCATATCATCCATTTCAAAACGAGATTCTATTGACTGTAAAGATAAATTTAAGGAAGGTTAAAGCCTTTCGATCCGCATATTTAGAAAACGTAAAAGAGCGCGCTTAGAATTCAATCACCACTGATAAGTCTCAGATTCAATCGGGCTTTCTACCTGCACGAACTGCCTCACCTGAACCAAAGTTTCCATATCCGCGTAGAAATTTTTGTACTCCTTTAGAGCCAGGTGAAAGTGATCGTAGTCCTTTGCATTTGTGATAAATTCCACAATGTGGCGTAAATAAGCTACGTTCCAATTTTGAAAGCAGTTCTCGACTTCGTTGAAGCTCATTTTTACAAAATTCTGCAAATCTGTGGTATCCCAGCTACCTGCGTTGCTGTAAAGGATTAAAAGCATTTTATTCGCCAAGGCGCCATAGCATTTTATTTTAGAGGCGAAGGCTGTCGTGCGTGTGGTCCGCAGAAGCAGATAGGTGCACAACGCATTTTTATAGCACAGGTTCACAAGAACTGATAGCGCAATGAATCCCAGCGCCTCGTCCTCGTCGTAGATGATGTCGACCAGGACCTGAACAAAGTCGGACAGGTAGGGCTCCTCCCATGTTATTTTGATGTTGTATGTTAAATCCTGCAGGAGCGACAGCAACGTTTTACTTTGTTTTAATTTATCCTAAAAAGATCGGAATCGTGAGAAGGCTCTGAAGGTTGAGTCTTTTCTATTTTACCACTTTGCACAGGACCTTTGCAAGCAGCGGAATGAACCTGAAATCGTTGACGATTGCTTCCCTGGCGCTCAGATTCTTACATGCCAGCTGAAGGACAGAAATGCCGAGCCAAAGTGTGTCCGCGGCGGGCTCCACTGAGCTAATTAGAGTGTGTAGATTGATGTAAAATTGGCATTTCTCCACCGAATTTGGATTGAAGACGTCGATGTTCAGCGTCCCTGAAGCTGAAAGCAGCTATAGATAGACGAAAGAGTTACACTCTAAACAATGAAATTATTTTATGTTTACTAACCGACAAATTCCTGTTCAATAGGAGCTCCGTGGCCTCAGACTTCTTTCGCTGAAACTCTTCGAAATCGGTGTTAAATCCCTTCATGTACGATTGGAGCGACTTCGACATGATTCACGCTTTGAAGAAAACAAGGCCGATTTAATATTAATGAAGAACTTAATTACTTTTAAGAAAATACTGCAAAAACATCCGAGTTTCCTCGTTAGGCACGAATTGAACGACAAATTACAGTTTAACGAACCGCCATTTATGAAATCAAAAGGCACCTTCGAAGATAAAGCCGAAGGAAGGGCGACGTCACTCTCGAAGCGTAGTAAAATCCGACTAGTGTTAGTGAAGGCCATTTTTGGGTTAGTCGACTAGTGACGGCGAGAAAAAAAACATATTCTTTAAGGGGAGCAACAAAAGAAAATAAACTATACAATTGTTATTAGAAATTTAATAATTAATCAACTTCGTCATTTTTGACACTTTTTCTGTTTAAAAAGCGCATTATTCAATAATTGAAAATTTGTACAATTTTTAATGCACAAGCCCCTCCGAAAATTTCTTTTTAACGCCGTCAATAAATAGGGAACCTACCTACATGGTGACGTCACATAGTCTTTTAATTACAATGTGTTAAAAAAAATTATTGTAGGCACGGAATTTTACAGAAAACAGTTAATTTTTCACTTTTTTCACAATCTTTATAAATATTTTTATTAAATAACACCGAGACGCAACTAATATACTGTCCCGATACAGCATTTCCCTTTCCTTGTTTTTTCTTCTAAGCGCATAAATAGCATGCTCCATCCATATAGAAATCAATTTTATGACAGCTGCCAGGGTTTTCTTTCTAAGCTATTTGTGAAAGATGGCGCTGGAATAACTGCAGAGAAATAATATTACCGCAATTTTTTAAAACATATCAGTTAATTATTTCGTAGGACGCTTGCAAACTAAAACCGATCCGATCGAAATTTTTATATCTCGATTTAATTGTCAATTCATACCTAATTCGTCAGTTAAAGCTAGTAAAAAAATGTAAGATGATATATAATAATTTGTCCATAATATGTATTTAAAAAATTTTAACACTCGTAATTCATAAACATTCATTACATTTTGTATTTGAGCTCTTTTAACGACTATTGTAGTTTGACCAAACAACAACAAAATATAAGTCTTGCATTTAATCAAACATTAATTAAATTAAAATAATTGGAACTATAGTAGCAATTGTAAATTTTAAAGAAATAGTTAACACTCTTTAAATCGGTAATTGTTAATTACAAAATTAGCCATTTTGAAATGGATACTTTGCATTTTAAGGAGGATAGCTTTAAGGGGCTATACCAGTGTGATACTTTGAAAAAATTAATTTTTTTTCTTTGGCTTATTCGAGAGTTTATACTTTCAAGCATATCCTGTAAACATTTCAAGGCCGTATCTGTAGTACTTTCCGAATGGCAGTCTTCGAACGAGCAACTGCTAGCAGTAATATAATGAATGGATAGTGAAATCTTTAAACGTGTTTTCCTCGAAATGAGATTTTTCCAATTTGCTGCCATTCTTACTCGAAGTCTAATTATCCGATTGACTTGAAATTTTAACTGAGTACTCTTGACTACATTTGCCATACCCTGAACTAGGATATTTTTGATTAGATGCAAATTGACAATTTGGCAATGAAAAAATCGACTCTTTTATAGGCAGAAAAACCGATTTTTTATTCAAAACTACGCCATTTTGTTATATTTCGATATTTTCTAAAAATCCTATTTCAGGGTATAGGAAATACCTTCTAGTTTAACGCCTTTTTTGTTTTTTTTTTCTTCAAGTTACTCAATCGACCGAAATCGTGGCAGCAGGGGAGGTACTTTTTTTTTGAGCTTCCGAAAACAACGCATAAGTCGCTTACATCGCAATATTTTTACACGAAAAAATTATGTAATATTGGTCAAACATAACTTAATAACATTATCAAGTTTCCAAAACATTTAGTTAAGTAATTTTCTTTAAAAAAATTCCCGAAAATCACCTAAATTTTAAGCCCTTACACTGGTACAGCCCCTTAACAATAACACAAGCTTTTATATGTACATACATATGTATATTGAAAACAAGCTCGTATTTTTGTCGTAATTGCTGTTAATATTATTTATTGTAAAAGAAAATTCTTTAGCCGTATACAATACATTTATAATAGTGTAAGAAAACTATTCTATATCTATTCGATATCTAGTACATGTAAGAAAAATCTCAATCAACGGAAATCATATCTTTATATTTTTACGGTGTTAATAATTTTGAACTTGCTAACATTCAATTTCATGGTTGATATTATCTTTTTTAAATTTTAAAAAAGACACGCCCTAGTAAAGAAATCAACCGGATGTAAATCTATATAAGAAATTTTTGAAATTATTTTCTTTATCGTTTTTGTAATATAGTAATTTTTTCCAAACAAATTGTATGGGAAACTTAACTATGGCCGTTCACAAGTTTGATCTAGGAGCCTGAAATTTTGATAAAAATTACTTTAAGATCTAAAAGATCCTAAGTTATACACTGAGAGAAATTTGTTGATAAAACAACCGTAAAATTGAAGTTTTTCCTTTACAATTCTCAGCCATAGAGAAAAACGTTGTTTTGATAACATGAGTATTATCAATCCCTTCAATCCTATCATTTCAATAATAGTTAACGTAAAATTGCATTAGGGTACTATCAATATAACTATGAAATCAATATGTTAAACTTTCCTTTTGAACTTACATCCATATCAATTCGATAACTTTTATACCTTCAAAATTATTAAATCAAGAACTAAAAACGTCAGATTAATCGTTTTCTCGTTAAAACTTTCAATATAACGTTTTTATCACTATTTACGTAGAATGTTAGAAATTTGATATTTTTCATGCATATAAAAACTCGCAAATTTTATTTTAAATGCTACTGTCATGCTCATAGTTTTTGTTATGGAAATAATAATTTTTTTTATATAAAATTGAAAGTTTATGCATATAAATTGTAAAAATATACTTTCGTTCTAATATGACGATTGATAGTATTTATTGATTTGATAAGATAATATTAAACTACCAAAATCACTTTAATTATGATATTTTTAATATCAGTTGAACAGTTTTATTTTCAATTTGATGATATTTTTTTCAAATTAACATTTTTCAGAGATCGACGTTAAGAAAATATCATTTTGATAAGGGTCTTTTTTCTCAGTGTATATATGTAGAAATTTTATTCCACCATGCCTATTCTATTTTAGCTGTATGATTTAAAAATTTTGCGTTGCTTTATTACTTGCTATGAATTTTAAATAATAGTTAAAGGACCCCGCACAGATTGTATGGAAATCCGGTTTCCGTCAAATTGGCTGATTTTTCAGTATGTTGTGCATTTCAGCTCCCTAATCAAAAGTCTCTATGGCAGCTTAGTCGGAGAAGCCCAGGATTTTGAGATACAGGGTGTAACAAAAGTTCCGAAACGATTGAATATTTCGGAAAGAACACATCGCAACGGAAAACAAAAAAATAGGGGTACAATATTTTTAAAAGAAGTATTCAATTCTACCAACCCTTACCACCACTTCCACCCCTGAGGGGTGGAGGTAACTTTTTTTTTCAATCCATTTTTTTTGCAGATTCGGATACATGAAAAAATACGTAATTTTTGTCTGAAACACGCTGTATATTCATAAAAAAGACGAAAATCCTGATATGCTCGAATATTTCGAATGGGAAATGTCGCACCGAAAAACGAAAAAATAGAGGTAGAATATTTTTCAAAGAAGTATTCAACTGTATCAATACTCACCCCCTCACCCCCTCCACTCGCTGTGAGCGGAAGGAGAGGTGAATGTAACTTTTTATTTTAAATAAGACAACCCATATTTTTTGCCCGAATTCTAAACAACGCCATGTGTAGCGAATGCGGAAAAATGTTTTGGACAAAAATTACCAATTTTTTAATGTAGACACCAAATCTGCAAAAAAAAATGGGTTGAAAAAAAAGTTACCCCCACTCCCGCCCTCAGGGGTGGGGGTGGGGGTAAGAGTTATTAGAATTGAATACTTCTTTTCAAAATATTGTACCCCTATTTTTTATTTTCCGTTGCGATGTGTTCTTTCCGAAATATTCGACCGTTTCGGAACTTTTGTTACACCCTGTATCTCAAAATCCTGGGCTTCTAGGAGTTAGCGGCCATAGAGACTTTTGATTAGGGAGCTAAAATACACAACATACTGTAAAATCAGCCAATTTGACGGAAACCGGATTTCCATACAATCTGTGCGGGGTCCTTTGAGATGCATTTAAAGTCTCTGTAACATCCAACTGCTGGATATTGAATTAAAATGCATTTGTTTGACCGTGAACAGGGGAATAACCGCCTTCGCGTGGCACTCACTTTGCTAAAACCGGCGACACCGGCCCCACAATTTACTCACCCTCATAGTTGCTCTTGCCGGGGTCGGTCGACCGCAGGGATAAATAAAATAAAAAGTTTTTGTTAAGCTGATTGCGTTTAGTCATTGACGAGATTGCTCCACGTGTTTGGCACTTACATACTTAAATTGGCTGGAAATCTCGGCTGTCTCCAGACTAAATCCCATCTCCAACTAAAGCTTCCCAAATCCACTTTGAGGAGGAAGTGATTATGACAATTTCTGAATTGTTCTAACGAAGCATAATCGCCGGAGGAGCACCTCCTAGGAGCACGTCTTCGGCTGAGCAGACTCTCGTGACTTCAGTAGGGTTTTGCATACGATCGAGTGATATCGGTTTAGAAATGTTTTCCGGCTACAGTGTTTTGGGGAATTTTTAAAATTGAAAGGCGTTACTTTAGTGAAAGGCATTGTGAATCTTATCGTTGTAATATAAATATAGTGAAATAAGTACAAAATGAGTCCCAAGGATTCTAGCCACACTGAAAAGGATCTAGAAAAGTTTGTACACGATGCGAACCGGGGAGCTTGGGGCAACAAAACCGAATTTATCCTTTCGGTGCTTGGATATGCGATTGGAATCGGGAACGTGTGGAGATTTCCTTATTTGTGCTACCGAAATGGCGGCGGTGAGTGATGACCTTTATTCACTCGTTTTTTAAGTTCGGATTGGAGTTATTTTAAAGACTTTCATTTGTACTTTTTATGAACATTTACAAGGTTTCGTATAAAGTATGGTGGACTTAACGAAACCCCTATAATAATATGTTTTTTTAACTGTTTATCTGCGAATCAAGTTACATGTGGATCACTTTTGAACTGGTCATTTTAGATCGCCGGTTCTTTCGCAAAAACTCACAAAGTGAAGAAAAACTGTTGAAAAAAATATGAAATTGAAATTTTAGAAATTACTTTTTTAGACTAGCCTTATAAACATTGATTTGGTATACATTATACACATAGGCTCTTAAGCATTAAAACTGAGCAAATGCTCAATCTTAATTTTTCTATAGAAAACTAGAGCTCAATCTCAATTTGGGTGAGATAAAACTCAGGTTTTCTATATAAACATTAAGATTGAGTATTTGCTCAGTTTTTATGCATAAGACCCATAGTCTTATATACACCAAAAATCAAATTAGTTGTCAGATATGTGAATTTTGGAGTAAATATAAATTGTTCTATTCCACAGACTGCTCCCCAACCTTTAAAGTTATCTTTTAGTCTGGAAATCGTAATTGAAACTTTTGTATTCTATATATGAATTGATTAGGTAATCTCCTTCCCTAAAAAGTATTTCCAAAAACAGTTAATTAATTTTATTGGCTAAACCAAAATCACTATAAAGATCTATAAAACAAAATAAAATTTATAGATATATAATATCTCAGGTCAGGTCAGGTCGAAAGATTCTATCTATTTTGTACACTTTTAAAAAGTGATGACAAATTATTGTAGGAACGGTAAAACTGAAAATATACTTTTAAAATTGGAAATACTACCAATTCAACTTTTTATTAACTGCAATAAATTAGCTTTTTAGTAATTGATGCGAACAATATTTACAAAAGTTAGAACATTTTTTATTAATTATAGGTAAATAAAAAGTTAAAAATTAAAGGAAAAATTCGTTGAATAGTACAAAACTCAGACTAACAATGATGTTACGAATCGCGTTAAAACCGTGAGTTAATACATTATAATTGCAGTATGCACAGTCATTTATAGCAATAAGCTTAATTATTCTACAATTTAAATGTAAACGGGATTTACCTAGCGAAGATAATTTATAAGAATTTTAATTAGCCTTAATTAGAAATAGTTTTCTACCCACACATTGAAATCTGTGACAATTTATAACTATCTGTTTAAATAAGTAAGTGAAAGTAGTTGACGTGATTGAGAAATGTAGAAATATCTTGAAGTAGGTTAGGTATTTCTTTTAAACGATTTTAATGAGCTGCCATTATGTTACTAAATGATAAAAATACTCTATTAATTTAAACTGGATATTCAATATTACAGTAAAATGCATCCATAGTTAAAAACTTCCTGTATAATTAATTTTTTGATTCTTGATTCACTACATCTTATAATATTTATGTATTTACAAAGTTTCCTGCCGCATCTGTCTGTTCGGTTTTGTTCCGGTTTTCGAGCTGATGATCGATTGATTTATGAGGCAGGTTTAGAAGTATAATTTATTAATGATTTATGTAAACTAGCCGCGCTATAAAGATGAATATCGGTGTCGTTAGAAAAAAGCAATCCTCAATGAGGTAATTTTCGTGCGTGCTAAACTAATTAATTGATATCAAAGACAATACCGAAAGCGGTAAAATAAAATACATTTTTGTAAAATTGAGAAGAAAGTGTGTTCTTACGCTAACTTTAAAATTCTAGAAGTAATTATTCGCGATTTTCGATTTTTCATAAAATAATATTATTATTTCCGGTATAAAATTATGTACATAGCCTAAACTTTTTCTGTAGGTTTTTAGTTAAAAAAAAGTTCTCCAATTTTGGTCTGCCCAGAAGCCCCAAGATGTCTTAAAGGGTTAGGAGAAGTCAGAATTATCAAGAAATCGATTTTTTTTGCATTTCCTTGAAATATGAAACGTTAAAAATACATATTCCCTAATAATTTCAAGTCAATCCGACAAATAGTTTTCGAGATATCCCACATTTACTGAAGGACTCTCTTCAACGCGCTAATGAGAACATTCATCAGAACTTTAAACGCGTTTTTCTCGAAACTATGTTTTTAAAGTCGGTAAAAACTATACCTAATTCAAAAATTACTAGACGGATTTGGATGAAATTTATACAGCTTATTGTAAGCATAAAAATGTGTCCTTTATCACGGAAAAAATTTCTGGCAATTATTCTTGTATTTTCTGATAGATTTTAGGATAGTGCATTATTTTGGTAATATTTCCTGTAGTTTTTAAGGAGATCTGCTGCTTTTTCAATATATGTTGTGGATTTTATGGCAACGTTCGTAAATTTGTTGGGAACTTTTTTGATATCCCAATTTGTTTTTCCCTGATTGAAGGATTTCGATTTTCTCCAAAAACTTCGATATTTTTTTTAAACAGTAAACTAATGGTTTTTGCTTAAAAATCAGCGAGTAAATTTTCAGAAGCCGATATTTTGACAATTTTCAAGAAGAAATAATAAGCTTCGATCAATGACAAGAATAACTATTAAACTAATGATTCCCTTAATTTAATTGATTTCAGATGAATAAGTAACATTTTATGATTGTCACCGCAAGATACGACTTGTGGGACGGTGTCACACAAATCTGGCGATAACTTTTTTAAAAATTAATTATTATTTTGAATTTTTGATAAAATCAAGTTAAAAGATGATGTAACAACTTTGCATAATTAGTTTTGTAAAATAAATTTAATCACCGCCAAAAAAAAAAGTACTTAAAATAGTCATTTTTTCACCTCTCTGACTAGACCTAATACATTAAGACGGCTCTGGGCAATCGTAATAAAAATAAGTTCCTATATAAATGGTTTGGATCTACTATTTCTTAATTAATTAGATCTTAATATTAAATAGACAAAGATATTGACTTTCCTTTATTTATAGAGAAAGGTATATAACCGATTAATAAAAATAATTGCTATTTTGCAGGAGCCTTCCTGGTTTTGTTCATTTTGATGCTATGCCTGGCCGGAATACCTCTCTTTTTCATGGAGGTGGTGATTGGCCAATTTTCTTCGACCGGCTGCTTGAGCATGTTCAGGATGTGCCCCTTGTTTAAGGGTGCAGGCTTCGCCATAGTCATCATAAATATTCTTTGCTGCATTTACTACATTGTGATAATCTGCTACCCGGTCCTGTTCCTAATTAAACTAATTTCACCTGTGGTACCGTGGCAGGATTGCAACAATCCGTGGAACACCGACAAATGCTTTATGGTAGAAAATTCAGTATTTTTGTTTCTGTGTAACTGAGCTGCTTTGTAGCCAGGAAACGAAACAGCGGCCAACCTCTACAGCATCGCAAATGGATCAAATAATACCTCTTATGAGCGTGGGGCTTACCGCACCCCAGCTGATGAATTTTTCCAGTAAGTAGATTTTAGCTAATTTAAAAATCCTTATTTTGCCAATTTTTGTATCTACTTACCAGTCGGGAGATTTTGCAGATATCGACCGGAATCGAGGATATTGGAGGTATCGTTTGGCCTCTGTTCGGATGTCTCGTCTTCTCGTGGGTGGTGGTTTATCTTTGCATTATCAAAGGAGTCAAAACCGTAATTTTCCTATTTACGTAATTTTTAATATCATTTTAAAAGGTTTAAATTACAGGTTGGTAAAGTGGTATACTTTACAGCACTATTTCCATTCCTGATCCTTTTTGTGCTGTTCATACGCGGTGTTACATTACCCGGGGCTATCGATGGTATTATCTACTATATAAAACCAGATTTTAATCGCCTTATGGACCTAAAGGTTTGGGCAGATGCCGCAATCCAAATGTGTTTTTCAGTGGGTCCAGGTTGGGGTGGGATTGTTAGCATGGCCAGTTTTAATGAGTTCCATAATAATGCAATGTGGGACTCGATTTTTATTACTTTGATCAACGTCGCAACAAGTATTTTTGCCGGTTTCGTCGTTTTTTCTGTTTTAGGGTACCTTTCTCGTAAGTAGTCATAATTTTTCAGAATATAACTCTAGCAGAATACATAATTATATCTTTTGCAGTTATGACTGGAATACCTGTAGAGCATGTTGCAACACAGGGTCCAGGTTTAGCCTTCGTCACCTACCCTGAAGCAATTAACTTAATGCCTGCACCACACCTTTGGGCCGCACTGTTCTTTTCTATGCTTTTCTTCCTCGGACTGGACAGTATGGTGAGTTAATTTATAGTAACTCATAAATATAAAAAAACGGTTAAGAGCATGTCGGAACATGCTTGATTAGGGTTCCGTAGCATGATTACAAGCGATAAAATACATACATATGTACACACATACGTAAATATACGTATATATACATATTTGTATATCAAAATACACACACGCACACATACAAATGCTTGCGCAGTCTTTTCCCAAACATTTGTTTGAGTCCAAATGAGTATAACTTGGTCGGCTATATTTCGTAAAATACTCGACTATTGTAAGTCATATTGTTTTAAAAAGTATTTTCAGTATATGTGCTAGTATTCTAGATATTTTCAGATTTTTCCGAAATTGCGTTCAGAGTGATATATGTATATTTACCGACCCGATATAAGCCTAATTGAAAATGGCCACTTTGGAGTCAAGTATTTCAAAAACGAGACATACATAATTTTTAAAAACGGTTTAAGAAACCCCATAATGATTTTAAATTACCTTTTCAACGAAACCCCGCTCGGTGGGGTAGGTAAAGATTTTGTTTCCATCCCCACTTTGCATGTAGGGAAGGTAGCCTTAAATTATTTTCCCAAAAATATTAATACCTACATATCTTTGTAGCCGGTATAATAATCTCTACGTGTAACAAATTTCAGCACTAAAGTCTTAGGGCGTGTGCCAATTCAGTTTTTAAAAAGCAAATTTGTATGGGAGATTGCTCTTCGGCTTCCTAATTGATTTTCGAAAGTTTTTGTCTTAGGAAAAGCCACCTCGGAAATTTGCTTTTGTATGACAATTACTTACTTTTCATTCGATATACATATATAATTTTTAAAATGAAAAGTTAACGGCAAGTAAAGATCACTACTATGTTTGCAATTTTAAATATCCTTTAAATATTTTAAAATTATGAAAATAACATACAGGAGCTCCATGTCCTCTTCAATGCTTACAGATATCAGATTCAGATTTCAATGAAAAGTAAATGAAAAGCAGACTTCATTAATTGGCACAGCTACAATTCCGCAAAATGTTCGAAAAAGGAATTGTTTACTTCTAAATACAGATATTTACTTTTCACATAAATTGCAATTCTATTTTTTGACTTTACACATAAAACATTTTAAAATTTTCGAACAAGAAGAAGATGTAACTTTGCTAAAACAAGCACCTTGTATACTATCATTTTTCTGCACTGTAAAATTTTTCTGTGGAACCTTTATTTATACATTTGAATTATTTTAGTTCGTCCAAATAGAAGCAATTATCAATTCACTAGTTGACGACTATACCATTCTACGTGCCCATAAATCGTGGGTTACTCTGGGGTCTTGCATAGTTATGTTTTTCCTCTCAATTTCGATGGTAACGAACGTAAGCATTTCCCGAAATTTGTTGTTCTACCTGTAGTTAGATTTGAGCAAATATTTTCTTTTAGGGAGGAATATTTGTGTTATCTCTGATGGATTACTACGCTGTGTCTGTGGCAGTGATTGGCATTTGCTTCGTTGAAGCTATCGTAATCGGTTGGTTTTATGGTACAAAGAGGTTTACAGCGGATGTTAGCTTCATGTTGGGAAAAAAGCCGCCAAAGTTCTTCATTATTTGCTGGAAATACATAACTCCGATTATTTTGGCAGTAAGTTGGACACAATTTTACCTATGAATCAAAAACATTCTAACACTTTTTTTCTTAAGTTCATTTTTATAGCAACATTGGCGTTTAGCAGGAGGGTGACCTTCAACGAGATTGAATACCCTGATTGGTCTATTGTCCTTGGTTGGACGTTATGTTTTTCTTCATTAATTTGCATACCAATTTACATGCTTTACAAATTGTATACGTTGAAGGGCTCATTGAAAGATAGATTCTTCGGAAGCCTCATTGCAAAGGACTGGTTTCCTGCTAATCCGCAAATCTGCCAGAAATACGAAATGTTTCTGAAGGAAGAAAACATTGAATTATTTTAATGTATTTGTTTAAGACTATTTTGGAGAAGAAACACAAGGATAAATAAATCTGGATATGTCTAAGAATGTTGTCTAAACTTCTTCTATTTCCTACTTATTATTTTTTGATAAGATTCAAAATACATAGTTTAGTGTAGTGCCAATAAATTTCCTTTTACTAATAAAAATGCACAAATAGAAAATTTGTGTGAGAAATTGTGATGCAATTTATTTTGATTGTGATAGAGTTTAATAAAGCAAAATTGACAATCTAAAGCTGTTATTTTCGTAATGATTTTCGTCAACCCTATACAAAACTTCAAGAATTCGGAATATATTTTAGTTAATTAACATATACCACTATAGACGACTAAGGTTTTTGCTAAATTTCTAAAAATGATTTGTCAATTTAGTATTATGTTTTGTTGATTTAGTATATTTATGTTAAGCGAACAGAACAAGAAATTTTAAAATTTAAGTTTTAAGGAATATAGACTTCCAGCTTTCATAGTGAACGAGAATGACCGTAATTTTGATTTTGTATTAAAATATTAATTTTATTAAATGTTTAAGTGTATTATCGAGTTTATATGGTGCCAATTATTTGCCCCGTTCGAATAGTGCAATACGAATTCGAGCCGTTGGAAGGTGCTTGGTGGAAAAAGTGCGATGCCAACGAGCCTAATCTGTTCTGCCTTCTTTCAATTTACTTCCTCACTAGACGCGAGCGCTTAATTAAGAGCATCAGCATAATTTTGATTGCTCAGCTTTACGCAGTTTTTCGTCAACAAATCGAATTCTAATAATTACCCGGTAATAAAAATAGAATTTGCCAAAAATCTGGATCATTTTTGCATTGAGAGGGTAATTTTTTTATAAAAAGAAATATAAAAATATTTTTTTTATAATTTATCGAAATAAAGATAAAAATTATTGGAATCGTTTTCTCTAAATGTCTAATCTAATGTAAGTTCTTAATTTCATTATTAGCATGATGGCTATATATTTTATATACATATATACATATATATGTATATATAATAATATTTTAGGTCTTTTGAATAATTTGTTTTCGTCAGCAAAGTTTGCGAAAACTATGTAATTATTTCACAAGGTGTTGGATAACATGATTGTATTTTGATTTCGTAATATTTTATTAAATAAAATTTTTTTGGTTGAACCAATTGTTGATTCTGAGGAAGCAATTTTTAACACAACCAAATTTTTAACACTCTTTAATTTTTCGAGATATTACGAGCACATTTTTTTTTTTGCAAATACATATTTAAGTGAGCAAACACATTTTTGATTAGAAATGCTCCGAATTCTGGGGGAGAATGTAAGAAGTAATTTTTTTTTTATATAGAAGGATAGAGACCGCCAAAGAAGTTTCAATTCTTTCACGTGTACCTACTAAATTAAACGCACTCTTTTTTCGTAACTATTGTACCTACACACAATAAACTCATAAATACATGTCGTCGTATTAACAGTTATATGCCAACAACTAATCAAAAGACAGAAATAAATCGTTAATTTTTTTTTAATTAACCGAACAGTCATATGACATATCCTTTTTCGTTAATCGGTTGATAAATCGACTTCCATTCAATATCGATATTCTTTCGTATTTGATGTACATACTTTGCTTGGGTACGTTAAATTGTTGAAAAAAAAATCTATTATTTGTTAACAGTGGCATATTGTGAAAGGACCTACATATATAATACAATAATAATAACCACATAAACCAAATTACATATAACATATAAATGTTCTTTTCATGGCAGTCAATTCGATATGGAAAACTCAACAATACAAAAAGAAAAGAAAAATATACTATTTATGTGAGTGTACAATGTTAACTTTTATTTTTTGGATCTGTCTTATAATTAATCTTCTTCATTAAAGTTACTTTGAACAAGTTGATGCGATATGTCTGCATTTCCTAAAGTTTCTTCATATCTCTGTCGATCAGCGGCATCAGCTGGGTACCAATCGTTGGGCCTAACGCACCTCTTAAAGCGCGTCGTAATTTTTCCAGAACTTCCACATAACTTGATTACGACGTAGGCAGGGATAAAGAGCCATGGAAGGAATTTAAGTATTGCTATTACAATTGTCGCTGAGAAATTCGTATGATATCCTTCTATTGCAGACCAAATTGCGAAAATCATCTTTGAACGATTATTTCAGGGATTGCCTATTTAACATTAACTGAAAGAATTACCAGCAACAAAAGAATGAATAGTGGAGTAACAAATCGCACTAAATAAAATTGCCAGGTTGCGACCGTACGTCCGATCATAAATTGAACGTCCCGCTGGAATCGTTGTCGTCCATAAATCCAGACGGCTATCATTAGCTCCAAAAAACAAATTCCCATTTGCGAGGCTCCACAGAGTTTTACTGTTATGCTAAACAGCTCATAACCAAACTGCAACATATTAAAAGGTGATATAAGTTGTTTCCGTTGAGTCTAAAACTAAATTACTACTAACATTGGTCGTGAACGCAATACAAAACACAAATAGAGCTGCTGGCAGAATCATGGAAATTTGCTTCTTGTAAATCCTCAGATATTCGTATTCGTCGAAAAGCGAAGTCATGGTTGAAAACAGTATAATTACCTTAAATGGAATTTTTTAGTCATGTCGATACATCTAGAAAAATAAGTTAAACTTACCACAGCATTCAACTCACAAAGAGCTAACATAAGGAAAAATAAAAGAGACCACATGTTGGATGCCTCAATATTTCCGAACAAATACGGAAATACCACAAATAAGGAGTGAATTTCAGACGATTCGTAGTAATAAACAAAGAAGTTTAAGTGTTCTGTAAAAGAATTACGTAATTTTAAAGATAATATTTTGCAATTTAGCTGCTTTTTTCAAAGTTCGAGATGAGGTTACATGATCCAATATATGTATGTACATAATACTAAGTCAAGTCAGATGAAAATTTTATACAACCTTGTAGGTATTCATCAGCCAAAAATAGTGTAAGTGCAGCAATTATTCCCAAGCATATTAAAGAAAGTGTTACGACTAAAGCATTTTTGTAGACATTTGTCTTGAAATTGTTGTGGCTGGCCATAGTGAGCACTATGCCCCAGCCAGTTCCAAAATGAGAGACCGCAATCAATGGGGTTCCAACCCATGATTCTATATAAATCGCTTTAAAATTTTTGAAAAGGAATTCTTGAAGTCCTTTTATAGAATCGGGAAGGCAAGCAACTCGTAAGAATATTAACAGCAAAATCGCAACAATAACAATAGCTGAATATCTCAAAAAGTACGTTATCTGTAAATCAGCAAGAATAATATACACAGCAGTTAAAATTTATTTAGTTTTACCGATTCAATTCCTTTATAGATAACAAGTGCTACGACCAACCAGGTAACTATGCTCATTCCTAAAATTGGCCATGCCATGGTTAATGTAATGGAATTGTCTTTAGGAAAGTTTAAAACTCCTTTCCTAAAATTTATTTCATTAGAAGAAATTACAATGAAATTAAATGCTATAGTATTACTGAAAGTACTCCACTGCTGACCAAGACATATCGAAAATCTGATCGGAATCAGTAACGTTTGGAAAAGTCTAAAATATAAAAATATAGTACTTTATAAAGTATGACAATCACTAAACTTACCGTCGTGCAATTAGGATGGTTCCAAGAATGATCACAACTCATCCATGGTAAAGTTGGACTAAAGGAAGCGAAAAAATATAGTAGCGAATAAGATGCACCGACTGCATTGATGCATACTGCGACGATGTTCAGTGCGAGGATCACATAGGCAATTCCTTTTACCAAACATTAAAAAAGGTACTATTTAGAAACAAAACGAACAAATAAACACTAACCTTTGAAAAGTGGCGATATCCGGAAAACCGATATGAATCCAGTGCTGGAGAACTGACCCAGAAATGTTTGAATACAAAATATTGGGAGGACAAAGAGCAGCGTACAAAGTGTGTAAGGAATTATGAATAAAGCTGAAATGTCGTAAAATATGAATGTATGTATGTATGTATACGCAAATAAAAATTTAACAAGCCCAAACCTAGCCCAAAACAAGCACTGCACGCCCCTTCGATACCTAGGTGACGCACAGTGCGTGCAAGCAACGACCGCGGAAGTAGGGGGCAGGGGGGGCCAAATGCCTTTAAGGCCGGAACAGAATGTGTAGCGTGTAGTACGTAGCTGTAGCTGTGGCTGTAGCCGTAACATGTAGCGGTTAGCAGCGCTACATGTAGTACCACAAGTGGTGAAAAGTAAAAACTTCAGATATCCATATAAGCCGTCACAATGTGTAGCATGTAGCTGTAGCTGGTAGTTGTAGCTGAGCTACAAAAGAGAGAGAGAGAGAGAAAGTGGCATCTTTTCTGCAGGTACAAGCCACACGCGCACAAGCCTCCTTATTACAACACTGAAAATGAAGTGATACATCCGAGCAAATCCGAGCGATGATTCCTTCTTTTATATATACATATGTCGCTAGTGATTCTAGTAGGTACGTGCAAAATATATTGTACTATATACAGTAATCAATTTTTAAATACAACTAATTATTAAAGTAATAAAAAAAAACTCTACATTAATCCTTTCCCGAAAGGGTATTTCAGGCAACAATTTCTCAAGGAAAGGGATATTTGCAAGAATATTAGATTTTTTTAAAATTATTTCTTGGTATTTCAGGTACACTTTGCAAACTATTTCCCTAGAAAAAGGATGCAAAAGAAATTTTGGAAACTAGATTAATGAGTTTTTTAAAGAAGTAAATCATTTGGGCACATCGTATTCTGCAAATTATGCCAACAGATCACATTCAAAATTATACATCTTTAAATATGATAGTAATAAATTTAAGGAAAATTGCATCGCGATGCCCTAAAAATTTTATAAGCAACTAATAATGCAATTTAAACGAGAAATCATAAAAACAAATAGTCGCCTATTCGTACATGAACGATAATTCCCCTTTTTTCCCGACTGATTAGGTACATGCCGTGTGGCTTGTAGCTGCAGCGGAAAGTAGAAATGATCCTACTTTGAGCTACAGGTACAACTACCAGCTACAGCTACAGCTACACACTGTGATGGCTTATATGGAAACCTGTTGTTTTAACTTTTCACAGCGTGTGGTACTACATTACCACACGCTACAGCTACACATTATGTTCCGATTTTTCAGCTACAGCTACAGCTACACATTATGACGGCTTTAATGGAAACCTGTGGTTTTTACTTTTGACAGCTTGTGGTACTACATGTACCACACGCTACAGCTACACATTCTGTTCCGGCCTTAAAGCTAACCGTGCGGCGCGACATTCCTGCGGCTTGACTGTCTGCTGCGACCTGCTTCGGTGCGTGTAACCTTATTTTTGTTTATTTATTCTAAGGAAGCAAATGAAAATCGCTAGGAATGCCATACCTCAAAAGAAGTCTATTCGCGAGTACGCAAATGAACTGGCTACTTTACCAAAAATATCAAGGCCAATGATTGACCAAGTGGAAAGGCTAGTAGTCTTGCTCCTTACTGTACCAGCTACATTGACGTCGTGTGAACGGTCGCTAAGTGCCCTTAGACGCATGGGAACTTACCTCCGACTCCCAATGAACCAAACAAGACTAACCCATCTGGCAATACTGCACGTACACAGGGAAGAATCGTTGGCCTTAGATTTAAATGAAATTCTTAGGGAATTCGTTTCAAAAACACCTGAGAGGCGCAATGTGTTTGAAATTAGTTGATGATGACTTCCGCGGTCCCTGCGTGCAAGGCATACGCCGCGATACGTTTTGGACCGAATTTAGATATGATTCCATAGAGATAGCTCAATAAAATGTTCAGAGTAAATAGCAAATGAAATTAAAAGGAACCAATTAATGTAACGTTTTCTTTAACACAAAGATGTGTTGAAATTTTATTGTATTTTACTTTTTAGAGTTAAAAAAACATTTGTCGCAATAGTATGTGCTATGAAATCAAAACTTTTTGTGTTGATTTTAGGCCTATTATGTAGTGAATTAGAATAAAAAGTCAACATTTATTTCAATTATGCAAGTTCCTGTGACCAAAAATATCTCCGAACTCGTTTTTTTTGGTGTTTTACTTAATTTTATATATGTATCTTTAATTGTATTGAAGATATTGGGACGAACAATCCTAAATATACGGTTTAAAGTATGCTGTTTCACGTGGCAATGTTGGCTTTTAATTATTTTGAAAGCTTAAATTTTTTCTCGTAAGATTAATTTTTATAACGAGACTTTTTTTTAGGATACTAAGTGAAATATGGGTTGAATTATTATCAATAGAAAACTGATCAGCTAGATGGAAATGCAAACACTTTCAAATGAAGAAGATTGTTTAATATTAATATGTATGTGTAAGACCCCGATAACATGGAGAAATTTAAAAATTTTCGGTATTTGTAATTATCAAATTCATGATTCAGTCTGGCTGTTGATAAAAGTTTTGATAGTTTTGCTGGCATGCATCTTCAAGCTTCTTCCTGAATGACATTCAGAATATTTCATTGGAGACGGGAACTGAAAATTCTTATCCCGTGTTTTCGGAATTTATGCCACGCATCGCATTTTTGATGTTCGAACACTTTCACTTAATATAATACATATTAAGCGATCGCTGAGAAAAGCAAATTCGGAATTTCCACTCCAAGTGCTGGTTTTTCCATACATTTGTATGTACTATACATTTGTAACAAACTGCATGTTACCAACTGTTGGAGAAGAATCCTAGTTATGCCTGTTCCTGTATCACCAAATATACTGTATTTTAAACAAACTTTAAGCAGTCAAAACTCTCAAATGGGGAAAATCGGCGTTTTAATCATTATAAGACTTTGAAAAACAATCGCAAAATTGTTTTTATGGACGCTCTCTCAGAACTTTCACTCTCCGTATAAACAAAGACGCCATATGTTCACGAAAAAAGGTCAAGTTCAAGTTTGTTATCAGTCCCGTTCTATTTTACCTCCGCCATGCGCCATCAAGTAGACAGGCACTAATGAAAAATTTGCCAATCCGAACGAGTGGGTTATGCAGGCCAAGCTGAAGTCCCATTTGGATGACCACTTGCCCCGGGTCACGTCGTGCTTGAAAGGTTTATTTCCGGTGTCGTACGATGTCACGTAACTTCCTGCCGCCGACGACATGTCGCCTTCTACACTATCGTCCTACGAATTGAAGAACCGATTCTCTTCGAACTTGAAGAAGTATTTCGCGACCACCGCTAATTAGAACAGCTTCTGTTTTACTAACTTGTCCCAGCCTCTCGCCGAGAATCCGTCAACCCTCGGCGGCATCATCTGGTTCAATTTCTACTCTATATTACACGATAAGCGCGACGGTCGTTCTAATGTGGTTATCGATAATCCAATGCCGACCGCGGCTCTCTATCTCTTCATTGCAGTGTAAATTCGAATTTAGGAGGTGTCTAGTCGTGATATCTAGAACTGCAAGAAACTCTATGATTAGCCGAGCCATATGGTGCCAATATTTTGCCCCGTTCGAATAATGCAATACGAATTTGAGCCGTTCCGTTGGACAGTGGTGGAAAAAGTGCGATACCAACGAGCCTAATCTGTTCTGCCTTCTTTCAATTTACTTCCTCACTAGACGCGAGCGCTTAATTAAGAGCATCAGCGTAATTTTGATTACTGAGTCAACCCCATGCGTCCGGACTTGTGCTGGTGTATGGACATTTTGCAGTTTTATGTAACTTTTGCCAATCCAAGGCCACGAGGGAAGCTGCCCAGCTGCTCTTTCCTGAAATAGAAGGGCACGATAACATGATAAAATCGCAAGCTCATCTCAAATTTATTTGATAAATTAGGGCATAGTATCGCAAAATTTAGTAGAACTATGAGGTATGTTGGTACTTAGGAATTTTTCACTTGCTGAATTTACAAAATGTTTTTTTCTTTAAGTTAAACTTGTTTGGGCACACTGAACTGAAAGTAAAATTGCAAGGCCGCGTCACATCATGGCATTGTCAGTTTAAGACAAGAGAGAATAAGATATAGTAACAATGTCGTCTTCCTATTACATACGGACGACTGTATTTCCCTTCGTTCTATGCGGTCTTTCGTCAGCAAATCGATTTCTAGAAATTATCGGATAATAAGAAGACGAAAAGTATTAGATCACCTTTACATTAAGAAGATATTTTTTTCATAAAAATAAATATAAACCAAAAGCATTTCTTATACTCTATCGAAATATAAAGATAAAACTATTTGGAGTCGAATGATATGATTAGTCTGCGAATTTATCAGCTCGACATTGTAGTACATAAAAATGAAAAACAAAACCGAAAAATGCAATACTTAAAACTTCGTACGTTACGTTTGTAGTATGAACAAATTCGAAAATACATACCGTCGGTTCAATATTTACATAAATATGCCAATGATTAATTAAAAGATTTCGATAAACGATTAATTTTATCTTTGACTGAATAATAATATCATCATATTTCCCTTCTGGTTAATCGATGACAAATCGATTATTTCCATTCAATATCGATATACTTTCGTACCAATTCTTGCAGTTTCTATTAACAGTGATATATTGTAAAAGAACCATATAAATGGTATATGAACCACACGATATACACAGAATTAAATAGAGCATACATTTTATCGACATTTTCATGCCAGGCAATTCGGTATCAGACAAAAAGTTAAGGAAAATCCAGATATATACAATTTTAGTGTAAAATCTTAACTTTTATTGTTTTGGAACTGTCTTACAATTAATCTTCTTCACTAAAGTTACTTTGAACAAGTTGATGCGATATATCTGCATTTCCTAAAGTTTCTTCATATCTCTGTCGATCAGCGGCATCAGCTGGGTACCAATCGTTGGGCCTAACGCACCTCTTAAAACGCGCCGTAATTTTTCCAGATGTACCAAGTAACTTGATTACGACGTAAGCAGGGATAAAGAGCCATGGAAGGAATTTAAGTGTTGCCATTACAATTATCGCTGAGAAGTACATATGATATCCTTCTAGTGCAGACCAAATTACGAAAATTATCTTTGAACGATTATTTTAGAGATTACCTATTTAACATAAACTGAAAGAATTACCAGCAACAAAAGAATGAATAGTGGAGTAACAAATCGCACTAAATAAAATTGCCAGGTTGCGACCGTACGTCCGATCATAAATTGAACGTCCCGCTGGAATCGTTGTCGTCCATAAATCCAGACGGCTATCATTAGCTCCAAAAAACAAATTCCCATTTGCGAGGCTCCACAGAGTCGCATTGTTATGCTAAACAGCTCATAACCAAACTGCAACAAATTAAAAAAATGATATAAAGTGTTTCTTTACTTAATCAGTAAACTAAATTATTACTAACATCGGTCGTGAACGCAATACAAAGCACAAATAGAGCTGCTGGTAGAATCATGGATATCTGCTTCTTGTATATCCTCAGATATTCGTACTCGTCGAAAAGCGAAGTCATGGTTGAAAACAGTATAATTACCTTAAATGGAATTTTTTAGTCATGTCGATACATCTAGAAAAATAAGGTTAACTTACCACAGCATTCAGCTCACAAAGAGCTAACATAAGGAAAAATAAAAGAGACCACATGTTGGATGCCTCAATATTTCCGAACAAATACGGAAATATCACAAATAAGGAGTGAATTTCAGACGATTCGTAGTAATAAACAAAGAAGTTTAAGTGTTCTGTAAAAAATTACGTAATTTTAAGGATAATATTTAGCAATTAGCTGCATTTCTCAAAGTTTGAGATGAGGTTACGTGATCCAATATATGTAATACTAAGTAAAGTCAGATGAAAATTTTTTACAACCTTTTAGGTATTCATCAGCCAAAAATAGTGTAAGTCCAGCAATTATTCCCAAGCACATTAAAGAAAGTGTTACGACTAAAGCATTTTTGTAGACATTTGTCTTGAAATTGTTGTGGCTGGCCATAGTGAGCACTATGCCCCAGCCAGTTCCAAAATGAGAGACCGCAATCAATGGGGTTCCAACCCATGATTCTATATAAATCGCTTTAAAATTTTTGAAAAGGAATTCTTGAAGTCCTTTTATAGAATCGGGAAGGCAAGCCACTCGTAAGAATATTAACAGCAAAATCGCAACAATAACAATAGCTGAATATCTCAAAAAGTACGTTACCTGTAAATCAGCAAGAATAATATACACAGCAGTTAAAATTTATTTAGTTTTACCGATTCAATTCCTTTATAGATAACAAGTGCTACGACCAACCAGGTAACTATGCTCATTCCTAAAATTGGCCATGCCATGGTTAATGTAATGGAATTGTCTTTAGGAAAGTTTAAAACTCCTTTCCTAAAATTTATTTCATTAAAAGAAATTACAATGAAATTAAATGCTATAGTATTACTTAAAGTACTCCACTGCTGACCAAGACATGTGGTAAATCTCATCGAAATCAGTAATGTTTGTAAGAGTCTAAAATATAAAAATATAGTACTTTATAAAGTATGACAATCACTAAACTTACCGTCGTGCAATTAGGATGGTTCCAAGAATGATCACAACTCATCCATGGTAAAGTTGGACTAAAGGAAGCGAAAAAATATAGTAGCGAATAAGATGCACCGACTGCATTGATGCATACTGCGACGATGTTCAGTGCGAGGATCACATAGGCAATTCCTTTTACCAAACATTAAAAAAGGTACTATTTAGAAACAAAACGAACAAATAAACACTAACCTTTGAAAAGTGGCGATATCCGGAAAACCGATATGAATCCAGTGCTGGAGAACTGACCCAGAAATGTTTGAATACAAAATATTGGGAGGACAAAGAGCAGCGTACAAAGTGTGTAAGGAATTATGAATAAAGCTGAAATGTCGTAAAATATGAATGTATGTATGTATGTATACGCAAATAAAAATTTAACAAGCCCAAACCTAGCCCAAAACAAGCACTGCACGCCCCTTCGAAACCTAGGTGAGGCACAGTGCGTGTGCAAGACATACGCCGTGATACGTTTTGGACCGAATTTAGATATGATGCCATAGAGATAGCTCAATAAAATGTTCAGAGTAAATAGCAAATGAAATTAAAAGGAACCAATTAATGTAACGTTTTCTTTAACACAAAGATGTGTTGAAATTTTATTGTATTTTGCTTTTTAGAGTTAAAAAAACATTTGTCGCAATAGTATGTGCTATGAAATCAAAACTTTTTGTGTTGATTTTAGGCCTATTATGTAGTGAATTAGAATAAAAAGTCAACATTTATTTCAATTATGCAAGTTCCTGTGACCAAAAATATCTCCGAACTCGTTTTTTTTGGTGTTTTACTTAATTTTATATATGTATCTTTAATTGTATTGAAGATATTGGGACGAACAATCCTAACTATACGGTTTAAAGTATGCTGTTTCACGTGGCAATGTTGGCTTTTAATTATTTTGAAAGTTTCAATTTTTTCTCGTAAGATTAATTTCTATAACGAGACTTCTTTTTAGGATACTAAGTGAAATATGGATTGAATTATTATCAATAGAAAACTGATCAGCTAGATGGAAATGCAAACACTTCTAAATGAAGAAGATTGTTTAATAATATGTACGTGTAAGACCCTGATAACATCGAGAAATTTAAAAACCTTCGGTATTTGTTGTTATCAAATTCATGATTCAGTCTGGCTGTTGATAAAAGTTTTGATAGTTTTGCTGGCATGCATCTTCAAGCTTCTTCCTGAATGACATTCAGAATATTTCATTGGAGACGGGAACTGAAAATTCTTATCCCGTGTTCTCGGAATTTATGCCACGCACCGCATTATTTGACGTTTGAACACTTTCACTTATGTAATATAATACATATTAAGCGATCGCTGAGAAAAGCAAATTCGGAATTTCCACTCCAAGTGCTGGTTTTTCCATACATTTGTATGCATTTGTCACAAACAACATGATACCAACTGTTGGAGAAGAATCCTAGTTATGCCTGTTCCTGTATCACCAAATATACTGTATTTTAAACAAACTTTAAGCAGTCAAAACTCTCAAACGGGGAATATCGGCGTTTTAATCATTATAAGACTTTGAAAAACAATCGCAAAATTGTTTTTATGGACGCTCTCTCAAAACTTTCACACTCTGTACAAACAAAGACGCCATGTTCACGAAAAAAGGTCAAGTTCAAGTTTGTTATCAGTCCCGTTCTATTTTACCTCCGCCATGCGTCATCAAGAAGACAGGCACTAATGAAAAATTTGCCAATCCGAACGAGTGGGTTATGCAGGCCAAGCTGAAGTCCCATTTGGATGACCACTTGCCCCGGGTCACGTCGTGCTTGAAAGGTTTATTTCCGGTGTCGTACGATGTCACGTAACTTCCCGCCGCCGACGACATGTCGCCTTCTACACTATAGTCCTACGAATTGAAGAACCGATTCTCTTCGAACTTGAAGAAGTATTTCGCGACCACCGCTAATTAGAACAGCTTCTGTTTTACTAACTTGTCCCAGCCTCTCGCCGAGAATCCGTCAACCCTCGGCGGCATCATCTGCTTCAATTTCTACTCTATATTACACGATAAGCGCGACGGTCGTTCTAATGTGGTTATCGATAATCCAATGCCGACCGCGGCTCTCTATCTCTTCATTGCAGTGTAAATTCGAATTTAGGAGGTGTCTAGTCGTGATATCTAGAACTGCAAGCAACTCTATGATTAGCCGAGCCATGTGGTGCCAATATTTTGCCCCGTTCGAATAATGCAATACGAATTCGAGCCGTTCCGTTGGACAGTGGTGGAAAAAGTGCGATACCAACGAGCCTAATCTGTTCTGCCTTCTTTCAATTTACTTCCTCACTAGACGCGAGCGCTTAATTAAGAGCATCAGCGTAATTTTGATTACTGAGTCAACCCCATGCGTCCGGACTTGTGCTGGTGTATGGACATTTTGCAGTTTTATGTAACTTTTGCCAATCCAAGGCCACGAGGGAAGCTGCCCAGCTGCTCTTTCCTGAAATAGAAGGGCACGATAACATGATAAAATCGCAAGCTCATCTCAAATTTATTTGATAAATTAGGGCATAGTATCGCAAAATTTAGTAGAACTATGAGGTATGTTGGTACTTAGGAATTTTTCACTTGCTGAATTTACAAAATGTTTTTTTCTTTAAGTTAAACTTGTTTGGGCACACTGAACTGAAAGTAAAATTGCAAGGCCGCGTCACATCATGGCATTGTCAGTTTAAGACAAGAGAGAATAAGATATAGTAACAATGTCGTCTTCCTATTACATACGGACGACTGTATTTCCCTTCGTTCTATGCGGTCTTTCGTCAGCAAATCGATTTCTAGAAATTATCGGATAATAAGAAGACGAAAAGTATTAGATCACCTTTACATTAAGAAGATATTTTTTTCATAAAAATAAATATAAACCAAAAGCATTTCTTATACTCTATCGAAATATAAAGATAAAACTATTTGGAGTCGAATGATATGATTAGTCTGCGAATTTATCAGCTCGACATTGTAGTACATAAAAATGAAAAACAAAACCGAAAAATGCAATACTTAAAACTTCGAACGTTACGTTTGTAGTATGAACAAATTCGTAAATACATACCGTCGGTTCAATATTTACATAAATATGCCAATGATTAATTAAAAGATTTAGATAAACGATTAATTTTATCTTTGACTGAATAATAATATCATATTTCCCTTCTGGTTAATCGATGACAAATCGATTATTTCCATTCAATATCGATATACTTTCGTACCAATTCTTGCAGTTTCTATTAACAGTGATATATTGTAAAAGAACCATATAAATGGTATATGAACCACACGATATACACAGAATTAAATAGAGCATACATTTTATCGACATTTTCATGCCAGGCAATTCGGTATCAGACAAAAAGTTAAGGAAAATCCAGATATATACAATTTTAGTGTAAAATCTTAACTTTTATTGTTTTGGAACTGTATTACAATTAATCTTCTTCACTAAAGTTACTTTGAACAAGTTGATGCGATATATCTGCATTTCCTAAAGTTTCTTCATATCTCTGTCGATCAGCGGCATCAGCTGGGTACCAATCGTTGGGCCTAACGCACCTCTTAAAACGCGTCGTAATTTTTCCAGAACTTCTTATTAACTTGATTATGACATAAGCAGGGATAAGGAGCCATGGAAGGAATTTAAGTGTTCCCATTACAATTGTCGCTGAGAAATTCGTATGATATCCTTCCATTGCAGACCAAATTGCGAATATCATCTTTGAACGATTATTTTAGAGATTGCCTATTTAACGTAAACTGAAAGAATTACCAGCAATAAAAGAGTGAATAGTGGAGTAACAAATCGCACTAAATAAAATTGCCAGGTTGCGACCGTAAAGCCGATCATAAATTGAAAGTCCCGCTGGAATCGTTGTCGTCCATAAATCCATACGGCTATCATTAGCTCCAAAAAACAAATTCCCATTTGCGAGGCCCCACAGAGTCTTACTGTTATGCTAAATAGCTCATAACCAAACTGCAAAAAATTAAAAAAGTGATATAAAGTGTTTCTTTACCTAATCAGTAAACTAAATTATTACTAACATCGGTCGTGAACGCAATACAAAGCACAAATAGAGCTGCTGGTAGAATCATGGATATCTGCTTCTTGTATATCCTCAGATATTCGTACTCGTCGAAAAGCGAAGTCATGGTTGAAAACAGTATAATTACCTTAAATGGAATTTTTTAGTCATGTCGATACATCTAGAAAAATAAGTTAAACTTACCACAGCATTCAGCTCACAAAGAGCTAACATAAGGAAAAATAAAAGAGACCACATGTTGGATGCCTCAATATTTCCGAACAAATGCGGAAATTCCAAAAATAAGGTCTGAAATGCAGACGTCTCGTAGTAGGTGACACGGTAGTATAAGTGCTCTGTAGAAAATTTACATAGCATTAAGGATCATATTCAGTAGCGCTTTTTAAAATTTAAAATAAAATTAATGGTCCAATATACAATACCGAATAGAGTTGGAATGAAATTGTTTACAAACCTTGCAGGTATTCATCAACCAAAAATACTATAACTGCAGCAATTATTCCCAAGAATATTAAGGAAAGTGTTACGACTAAAGCATTTTTGTAGACATTAGTCTTGAAATTGTTGTGGCTGGCCATAGTGAGCACTATGCCCCAGCCAGTCCCAAAATGGGAAACTGCAATGAATGGGCTCCCAAACCATGTTTCTATTGTATTACTCGCTTTAAAATCTCTGAAAAGAAATTGTTGAAGTCCATTCATGGAACCTGGAAGGCAAGCAACTCGTAGGAATATTAACAGCAAAATCGCAACAATAACAATAGCTGAATATCTCAAAAAGTACGTAACCTGTAAAGCAGAAATAAATAATATAAATAGCGGTTGAGATTAAATAGTGTTACCGATTCGATTCCTTTATAGAAAACAAATCCTACAACCAACCAAGTAATTATGTTCGCTCCAAAAACTGGCCATGCCATCCTTAACGTATCGAAATCGCCTTCAGGAAAGTTTAAAACTCCTGTGCTAAAATTTATTTCATTCTAAGAGGAAATTACGATGAAATTTAATACTGGTCTTACTAAAAGTACTCTACTGCTGACCAAGCCGTGTGGTAAAAATCTTCGTCATTTGTGGTGTTAATGAAAACCTAAAAATACAAATACATATTATTTAATAAAGTATGAAAATTACTCAACTTACCGTCGTACAATTAGGATTGTTCCAAGAATGATCGCAACTCATCCATGGCAAAGTTGGACTGAAGGAAGCGAAAAAATACACTATCAAATAAGATGCACCGACGCCGTTGATGCATGCTGCGACGATATTGAGTGCGAGGATCACATAGGCAATTCCTTTTTTCAAACATAATAAGAGATAGTATTTTGAAAACGGAAAAGTGTAAATAAACCCTTACCTTTGAAAAGTGGTGATATCCGGAAAACCGATATGAATCCAGTGCTGGAGAACTGGCCCAGGAATGTTTGAATGCAAAATATTGGGAGGATAAAGAGTATCATACAAAGAATGTAAGGAACTATGAAGAGAGCTAAAATATCGTAAAATATGAATGTATAAACAATTCACCATAACTTAACGTATTAGAAAGATTGCGCAGACTCATAGATAGCTCATGTGAACTATTGTTACTTTTTCGAATTTTGGGTAAAATCGCTTTAAGCGCCGCAGCATCAATTAATAAATATACCATTTTCAAGCAACATTTCACCTTTTCCCATGCAAAAATATCTTTTTCCATTTCAAATGTAGGTATAAAAATCCATTTCAAAAGTGCTCTTTTTTATTTCAAAAGTATTGAATTCCAAAACATTAGTATCGAAATTTATAATAAAAGTGCTCATTATTCCAAATGCAAAGTATGGAATTATGATCACTTTTGTGTTAAATTTCGATACTAATGTATCAACCTGCGTGCGGCCAACGCATATTCACTTATGACTGCTACAAAACGGACATGGTTTTAAATATCTGTCCCTGCTTTAGGCGCGTATTGCCTACAAAACGGACATATTTTTAAAATTTCGTGCTTATTTCATCGCGCATTTTTTCGGTAATACGCATGTTTTACTAGTCATATTTTATATGCATTTAAAAAGAACCTTAAAAATTCTGCCATACGAAATAATTATAAGACCACATTTAAGTTTATAGAAGTTTATTAAAAAAATATAAATATTTGAGTGGATTTCACAGTTGATACTACCATCTCGGTTAATTTATTGCAGACGTCACTTATAGAATAAAACACAACTTTAAGTTTTCTAGTGGCAAAGTTTATAAACAATATTGAAATCGTTACACAACCAGAGGGTTGCTAGTTGAAAAATTTACTCATTCCACAACTATTGGTGGAGATTTCCCTCCGTTTTGCGTATTACTAAAAGAGTTTAAAGTAAATATTATTAAAACGCAATACAAATTTGAGGAATAATTTACACTAGTCACATTATATTGCACAACGGTTAAGGCCCGCGCCCATAGAGTCCGGAATTTGTGCGGAATTTGCGAGTCCGGTAACCTTAAAGCTTTTGACGTCCGGAAAACAGAGGTCGCCTATAGAATCCGGAATTTCTGCGGCAAGCTTTATCTCTCAAAGGCAAATTATGATAAAACAAACAAACAAGAAGCAAATTTTATTGAAAAGATGGATGTTTTATTTTATTGCAGGGAAGGTTCCGCTTTTAGTTGCGACCCATTTTATCAGGTCACTGACAGGACTGCTAGCGAAGGTCCAAACCTTTTAAGCAAACCACGCCAATTAAAATGCTCAAAAACCCGCAAAATTATGTTTTAACACAACTAAATAACAAATAATTAAATTGCCACTGACTGATCATTTTTGAGTTATTTAGGAAGAAAAACTTTCAAATTTCACTTCTTTTATCCTCACAAATAACTCAAAAAATTTGAAAGTTTTGCTTCCTAAATAACTTAAAAATGATTAGTCGGACATCAAAATGTATACGAGATTTATATAGACAATTTTACCTTCTACAAGATTACGCACAGTTTTGCGATACCTGTTACAATTTATTAATCATTTGCAAGACCCTCAAGTACCATCATTGGTTCAGTTTTCCTCTTCATTGTATATATTTTAGGTTTTGGAGGTTTTTTCTATGAGCGCATTGCGTATATTTATTTGCCTATGAGCTATTTTCTATGAGCGCTATACGTATATTTATTTGACTAGGAGCTATACAAAGTGACATTTCTGCTAATAATTTATAGCTCTGAAGCTTATAACAGATATGTAAAACTCTAAAATTTTAAAGCATTTCTGCCTATACATTCGTATAGCTGTAAATACTAAGCTTAATAAGCAGAGCTCTTATAAATATAGGAGTTGGTTTTGGCACATTGCTTCATAAGCCCCAGCGCCACAAACTATGGCTGTCACCTTTTCGCTTTTAATTGTGAGAGCCACTGACGTATAATATAATGGACCGCTCACGTACACGATTTCCCATAGAAGCGGACGGTGCGATTTTTGTTCCCTCTCTTTCGCTCTGTGGCAGTGACAGTTCGTGTAATGACGTAAAATTAACGTTCTATAATGTCAGAGATTTGTCAGCAGGCTGAATTGCAGTTAAAGATTTTTTCTGACAATTCTCTGGAGAATTGTTAATGACTACGAATTTGTTTATTGTAGCAAGTTTACTTGAAATTTCAATGCGAAGCCGCGCGGTTACATATTAATTGACCAATTTGGTTTTATTAGGACTTTCAGGGAAGCTACATAGTTAATTCCAGAGCTGATTTTCGCCCATGTTCTCTCATTCCGGGTGAAGTAAAATATAAAAGATCTTACAAAACTCCTTTTGAATGGAATTTCATTACAGTAACCTTTGACTTCAATTAATTGTTTCGTTTAAAATTAAAATAATTCAATAGAAAAATCCAATCGAAATAGTTTGAAGTTTTTGTGGACAAATTAATTGAAATCAGAGGTAGGTTAGGTTAGCTTAGGTTAGGTAGTAGTGGGTACTCAGTTGGGGCACATTTAGGCCGGAAAAAGGCCCGTTGTGATACCACATGGAGCAAGATCCCCCATAGTTAACCCTTCAACCATATAGAGCTCCTAATGAGCTGTTCCAGGCATCTAACTCATTTCCGACACATCATAGAAAGAGGAGCCTAGACTGCGGTATCTGCATATCGCAAAAGCTGAGATTTGGGAGAGGAAGTGCAGGATACTTTCCTCCTCCTCTTCATTAAGGCAGCTTCTGCCCTCAAAGGTAAATGGAATAAATTTGTTACAGTTTTTAGAATTTTATTAAGAAACCTCAATGCAAACAGAGTTTTGCGAGTTCTTTTCATTTCACTCGCGGAATGGAAAATGGGTATTAGTTTATTTTATCTGAGTAAGTGAGATTCTTTATTAGCTTTTAGATATGGTTCTTATCTCTTTCTAGCTCTTTAATATGTTCATTCAATTCCATGAACAAAAACAAATCTAATCTAATATTTTCATAACTTAAAATTTTTCAATCACAAATTCTTGAAAATATTGGTAATTTTGCAAGGATAAAAATTTAAAAGCATATTTATGACATAAGTAATGATTTTTATTTACATTGATTGCATTTAAAGTGCATATTCTTTAAATTGTTTTTCAACAAGTATTTAAATTCAAATATTTTTGTCAGCACTCAGCAATTCCGCATTCAAAAAATCTGCGGAATCGACCCATCCATGCAGTGCGGTAAAAATAGACAGCACTATATAAATTTTGATATGTCTCATCTCGTCCCTCTGTGGCAGTAGGTTGTCAAATTGGCGGACGCTTGAGACAGGAGATTGAGCGGTCCATGTTTTATATATGTCTGTGGTGAGAGCCGATATATGTACATAAAAAATGAGTCTGGCAGCTATAATTTCTCTCAGTGAAACTTTCGCTGGAAGCTTTCCTTGCCGCATGTAGTACGGAGCAAAAGTTAAGAAATGTTCAACCTTTCAATTCGGCCGCGACTGCGGCAACGCGTTTCTATGGATAAGAAAGCATGTAGTTCAACTTACGTTTTCCGGAGTCGGACGAATTCCGGACTCTATGGGCGCGGGCCTTAGGTTTTGAAGCGAAGCTTTTATACGGACGTTCGGGCGCTCGCCACGCGGCCACTCTATCCGTGCTAAGCGTCAGACGTCAGTAGCGTTACACGCTGCTTTCCACTGACATATAGAAATTGGACTGCTGGTCCTGGCTAAAAACTCACTTCAAAAACGAGATCAAATTTAGGCCGAAATCTAACTATCTCGCTCCCCCGTTGATACCCCAGGCAGACAACTTAATGGCACTTTATTCTGGTATTCGAATGAAAATAGTGCATCCCCGATAAATCCATTCCACTTCATAACACTTTTTTCTTCGTATTAAAATTATTTGTGCTGAAAAAAACGCAAATTACACAAAAGTAATAGAATAAAAACCAAATTAAAAACGGCTGTTGCAATAGTTTAACGATGACCAACAGATGGCTTCGGCACTTTGCGTCGCATATTTTAGATTATGTTGGCATATACGTGAAATGTGAAGGTTAGACAAAAGTAGCAACACTAACTTTTATATCTATCTCTGTTGTTCGTTGATACCCCGTTGATTATTTTCAGGGGTCTTTTTATGAAAATACTAAAAATTGAGCGAGATTCAACAGAAATCGATTTGTGACAACTTAATTATTTATTATTTAGCTGTGTTTAAACCTTGGAGGAACGAACGAACATGGAGTGGAAACGAGCCGAAAAAAGTGAAGCCATTTCAAAGATGTGTGAGTAGAAACACTCACACATAGACATCACTCAGTACAGGCGTAAAATTTTGCTGGCATTGCGAAGGGGCAGATGATTTAATCTGTTGGAACCACCCGTCCTGCAAATGGACATCGCCTGGGAACATAAAACCCAATAAAAAGAAAGTATTAAGTAAAGTAATATTTCTATCAATCAATCTTGATTACGCATTATCCCCCCATAAAAATCTATATGGCGACGACTCTGGCTCCATTTACACATACTGACAATTCTTCTGGAGGGCAAATCCAAAACCTTCTATATTACAAGCCATGAAGTGGCCTCTTGCATGTGTGCGTAAGTGGTCTGACAGTTCGAGAAATTTACATTTAGTCTTATGGACGCTGGATGAAATATGCTGGAAAAATTGGATTTAATCGGGTTTTTTGGACACTAGAGACATACAAGTCTTAAGAAATTAAAACCATAGGGGCTTTTACTCCATATAGGCCAAAAACATTAATGAATTTCCAGCGAAAAAACAGGATATTTTCGATTTTTCGGTTCGGTTCGGAGCCAATTTGCTCTCTTGCCGTACATTTGTTAGTGGTCCGGTGCCCGACTTTTCTGTTGAGTTTTGGTTAAACTCGAAAATTTCATATTCTTTGTTCGAAAAGGTGATTAAAAGTGCTATTAATTACAAGGAGAACTTCTTAAAGTAACCTTGAGTGAAGATGATTTTTCGATACGAGCTATAGCTTGGAAGCTGCCGCGAATTTTTTCCCAATTTTGCGACGTTCCCCATAAGACTCAATGGGATTTCTTTAAACTGTCAGACCACTTTGCCCTATAAATGTGTGCGTGCGCCGGACCACTTCACGGCTTGTAATATAGAAGGTTTTGGCAAATCACTTCAGTTAAGAATGATATTTTCGCACAAAATTTGATCATTTATACGCAACTTTATGACACGAAATCACTAAATATAGTTTTCTTAAGTACCTACTTGTGAAAACAAACCGCAGAGATCCCATAATTCTTCGCATTTTCGCAGCCAGGCACAAAACACTTTCTCGGCAGTTTTCAATAGTTTTTGTGCAAAATAATTCATATATGTATATAATTAGCACATTCCAGGAATTAACGCAAAATCAAAACATAAAAATTACACTTTATAACTCACATTTAAGCGAAAACAAGCACAAAATTACCACTTCGCTCGTCTGCTCACTATCGAACTTCACATTGAATTGCCCGCTAATTTCTCGTTTGACACTTAATTTGACAATCCCGAGTCCCATTTGACAATCTCGAGTCCCATTTGACAATCTCGAGTCCCGGATTTTGGCTTCACTCGCCGACAGGGATTTTACACGGTTGTTCCACTCCATATTCGTTCGTTCCTCCAAGGTTTAAACATAATTGTGCGGGTTTTTAGAGCATTTTAATTGCCAAAATTTTCCTGAAAGATTTGAGCCTAGGCTAAAAATGGTCTCGTTTTTCAGACGCGTGTTAGCAGTCCAGTTTCTATATCTGAGTGCTGCCTTCCCACCTCTTCCCACATCAGTATGCCTGGCCTTCTATTTCTCTCTCACTCATCCCAACTAACAATTTGTAAGAGTCTATTCCTAGCCAAATTTGAAATAGGCTTATAAAGCTCTTATTAGTTTTTTCATAAAGAAATTTTCCGTTTAAAAGGTTTATAAAAGATTTTGATAACATTCATTTCCAATAGGAGATTTATATTCTACCATAGACAAATAAAAATATAGATAACCCACTTCGAACAACCAAAACGCGACCAAAAATTCTGAGAGCTCCACAGCGATGCCTCATTGCCTCCACATGTGCGATGGCATCCGACGAGTTCGGCGAAGGAGAAGTCGCATTTGTTCGGCGCGCGATGCTTTTCTTGTGGGCATGCGATGCTGTGCACGGCCTGCTGCGGCGACGCTGGCCCTGCGGTGGGTTTGTTTACTTCGCTGCGGTTCTGCGCAAGGGGCTTGTGGGTCTGTTCTACCGTGAAGCGCGAGGGGATTGAATTTTTCTAGGAATCCTCGGAGTTGCGGGCTCTGCTCAATCAAGGAATGAAATTCCCACGGGCAGAAGGCATACGGACAGATTCATAAGTTTGAATTATCTAACGAAATTCAGATTTTTTCGTTCGGTGTTTTTCATTGCCTTAAGGAATTATTAAAACAATAATGTTAGGTATTCTTTCAAAATTTTCATTTGATAAAGATTTATTTTTGATGGATTAGAAAGAGTTAACAAATTCATATTGTTGTTAGTTTAAAGAAAAGTAGAGAAATCTTTATGCATACACGAATAAGGTGTGGAAAATGTAAAAAAGATATGAACAACTAAATTTATATAAAAAGCTGTCGGTTTCGCAACGTTAATTGACGCTCATCTGCACGAGCCCTACAATTTTTCTCTATTTGCACCATCACGTATTAGGACCGGTGCATGCAGCATGCATAATCAAAGTCTATGAATATTGTTTTAATTATTCCTTAAGGCAATGAAAAACACCGAACGAAAAAATCTGAATTTCGTTAGATAATTCAAACTTATGAATCTGTCCGTATGCCTTCTGCCCGTGGGAATTTCATTCCTTGATTGAGCAGAGCCCGCAACTCCGAGGATTCCTAGAAAAATTCAATCCCCTCGCGCTTCACGGTAGAACAGACCCACAAGCCCCTTGCGCAGAACCGCAGCGAAGTAAACAAACCCACCGCAGGGCCAGCGTCGCCGCAGCAGGCCGTGCACAGCATCGCATGCCCACAAGAAAAGCATCGCGCGCCGAACAAATGCGACTTCTCCTTCGCCGAACTCGTCGGATGCCATCGCACATGTGGAGGCATCGCTGTGGAGCTCTCAGAATTTTTGGTCGCGTTTTGGTTGTTCGAAGTGGGTTATCTATATTTTTATTTGTCTATGATTCTACTTTTTTAAGAAATTGAACTTATGTTACTTTTAAAGGCATTTGCGAAGAATTCACCCTTGATAGAAAGTCTTAAATGGAAAATTTCCTTTTCGAAAAACATCTTATTACTAGCTTACAATTATTTTGTATTAGGTTATTATAAGAAACTTAACTTAATTAACTTAAAGCTTTTTTAAAAACAATGTTTGGAACATAGACAAATAACTTAACTATTATTTGTCTATGGTTTGGAATATGTGGTTTACAATCTTATAAGATCCTTATACAAATCAAAACCAGTCGAGATCCTGTGTACAATTCTCGAATCCGACGGAAATCAAATCCGATCGGAATATAGGAAATTTCTAATCAGAATGGAATATTAAGAAGATTTTTAAGAATCGAGCCAAAAACATCGGGCTTTCTTTAAGAAGTGTCAGCTTACTTGTGAATTTCCTACAATCCGGTAGGATTTGATTTCCGTCGGATACGAGAGGTCCAATGATTTTATATTAAGTTGAAATTATACCTTTATAAGAACTATACTTAGCTTTTTGCAATCTACTGAATGCATTTGTGCCTAGCAAATAAAATGTCAATCTATTGTATAACAACCGCGCTTGTTATTATAACTTTAGTCAGAAATATCTTGTAGTTAATCTGAATAGTACTTTTTGGTAATAGCATAGACAAATAAAAATTTTTATTTGTCTATGGTAATAGTTTTAAAGAAGAACAATACTGCAGTAAGTTCTTATAAGTGTCGATAAAGGTAAGAGAGAAGAATTGTTTATTATAGTAGTCTTAAAAAATTATTTAATAAAAACGTGCTCTTTTATTTCTCTAATAACAGCAATTATTCGAGAAAATTCATAAAGTACCTACTCTTAAAAGCACTTTTCAAAAGACAAAAACAACCGGCCGTTTTTAGTGGTCGTTGAAAAAAAATGCAGAAAGGGTAAATCCATTCGTTATCAATTAGATTTGAAAATAAAATATTTAATGTGAAAGCTTCGCTTCCTTCGGGCGTCCCTAGACAGCACTGTTTTTTTTTTTTTTTTTCATTCATTTGTTGTGTCTGTGTGGTGTTCCGCGTATAAAACATACATTAACTTCATTGAGGATGATGATTCAGCGAGCAGAAGATTTGCGTGGTTTGGATTCGCTTTTGCAACAAGACAACGCTGTCATCCAAGTTTCTATGACAGTTTTTAAATGAATAGAGTACAAAAAAATTTTGACAGAATAATCTTATTTTCACAAAATCAGGACTTATGTAAACTATGTAGATAACCTTTGGTCGACACTTTCAAGGCGTGTTTACATTAAAGGACGGCTGTACAATAGCGTAGTAGAGTCAGAAGACATTGACGGTGATTTCTCCGGAACTACTGAACCGATCTTTATGAAAATTTAACCACATGTCATATTCTACACATAAATAGCTTAATAATAAAAATTAAAATTTTAATACGGTTTTAGAATGCGCTGCAGCTATTCATGTATAGAATATGTGGTTAAAATTTCATAAGGATCGGTTCAGTGGTTCCGGAGAAATTACCTCCGTCGTCCGAAAAAATCGTTGTTTGAGAAAAACGCGCTTAATTGTTTTTTAACGAAAAATTATGAAAAAGTCTAACCTTGATTTAATCAGCGATGTCCGCACCTTACAAAATGCCTTCTGTCTCTACTTTTAGGTACATATACTTCGAACAAATATAAAACAAAAAAAATCGATTTCTTCAAAATTCTAAACCAGAACGATCCCTTAAGTTCAAATTGAATTTTATTTATACATGTAGGATATGCACCTATAATAGCCATTTACTATTCTAATGCAATATACAATTAGGAACTTTCGTGAAATTTATTTGAGGAAATAGAGTAAAAGTCAGTGATTTTATGTGAATTTCCACCACTGTACATCTGGATGTAATTTTATCATTATGGTACTTGCTACTCCCTTTGTTTCATAGCCCAGTCAAATCGTACATAAAAACGGGCTAAAATTGCAAAGCGTGATGTAGTTCCAATTTTTTGATATATTGTTAGGACCAATTAGAGTAGTGTAAACCCAAATTTGCAGCTTCGAAAAACCTGTGCTTCCTGCGTAATACGTGAAAATCTGCAGCTTTTTTCCCAGTTGCCTTAAAAGTCATAAACTGTGCATTTGTTAATATTAGATGTTATTACCATTTTTAAAGTAAGTACATTAAATTTGCAACAATTTAAGCCCAACCACAGTTTTGTGCCTTCAATGGCTGTATCTTAAAAAGAATTGAAGGAACAGGACTGTGGTTGGGCTAAAATTGTTGCAAATTGAATGTACTTTAAAAATATCTAATATCAACAAATGTACAGTTTATGAGTTATAAGGCAACTGGGAAAAAAGCTGCAGATTTTCACGTATTACGCAGGAAGCACAAGTTTTTCTAAGCTGCAAATTTGGGTTTACACTACTCTAACTGGTCCTAACAATATATCAAAAAATTAGAACTACATCACGATCACGCTTTGCAATTTTAATGTCTAATTTGACTGGGCTATCAGTCTTATGTTTCCACTTATTTATACGAGTTTTTGTATTATAGAAAATATTTCTCTGAAGATATTTAATTGTGCTACATGTGTATGAAATTCGGTACACAATAACTGTGGCAATAAACATAAAACATATACCTACATACTAAACTATAACGATGTTTAGCTGATTTTATTTCGGAGGAAGACGTTCATGAGTCGTGATAATTCTTGCCAAGCGTCATGGACATCATTAAAAGGGCTGTTTCGATTATATAACACTAGCAAATGCCCGTGTTTTCGTTCGTGTTTTTTAGGTAATTTGTTTACACCTTGGGTTACATTATTGGAGTTTAAGTAAGGACCTCTAATTTTTTGAAAATATAATATAGCCTATGTCACCCGGGGATAGTGTAGCTTCCCAACAGTGAAAGAATTTTTGAAATCGGTTCAGTAGTTTCGGAGCCTATTCAATGCAAACAAACAATCAAATCTTTTCTCTTTATAATATTGGTATAGATAACTATGCTTTAGTTTTTATGCAACTTGTCTGTAATTTTCCAAAAATTTCGAAGCAAAGCCTAAAAAAAGACTGACTTCGAATAAAAGTAAATTTATTACTTCCAATTAAATAAGAAGACAAAACTGTGTTTGTGCGCATAGAAAATATGCAATATACAATAAAGCAAGAAGTTAAGGCATTTTTAAACAAAATATTACTTATTGAATTATAATGTTATCAACAGAAGAGGTATCAGTCAGATGGAAATGCATACACCTCCTACAAATGATTGAGTCTGACGACCTATAAAACTTTGATAGTTTTGCTCAAATTTGAGGCGTAACAAACAAATATTATTCTATCAGATATTAAGTGCTGAATCTGGACTGCTGACTGATATAGTATAGATGATTTTATATTAGAGCTATTTTTGGGGGAGGAACCTTTTGAATTTATGTCAGGCTGCACATTTTATAAAATGATGAGTTCCCTTTAACTCTCCGAATGTATGGCGCGCATCTAATTTTTTGGATGTGGCAAAAACTTGAATAAATTAGAAGGCAAATACAAACACTTTCAATTAGAATTAAGTGAACGGCAAGAAAACCAAGTGCGGAATTTTCACTATAAACACTTCATTTTATATTTGTCACAAACGACATGAGGCAGTTGGTGGTTTTGTCTGATGTACAATTTCAAATTTTCAATATAAAAAAAAAATCGTAAGATTGTTTATAGAAGCGTATCTTCAAACCAAAGATATTCTCTTAGAATTTGCACTGCCCTCGTACAAAAAAACAAGGTTCACGAAAAGAGATCAAGTTCACATTTGTTACCGAGATTGGGTGAAAAAAGATACTTTTTTTACCTCCACCATGCGCTATGATGTAGACGGGCAGTAAAGAGAAATTAACCAATCCGAATGCGTGTGTTACGCAGGCCAGGCTGAAGTCCCATTTTGATGACCACTTGCCCCGGGTCACATCGTGATTAAAAGGTTTATTTCCGGTGTCGTACGATGTCACGTAATTTCCCGCTGCTGACGACATGTCGCCTTCTGCACTATAGTCCTACGAATTGAAGAACCGATTCTTTTCGAACTTGAAGAAGTGTTTCGCGACCACCGCTAATTAGAACAGCTTCTGTTTTACTAACTTGTCCCAGCCTCTCGCCGAGAATCCGTCAACCCTCGGGGGCATCATCTGCTTCAATTTCTACTCTATATTGCGCGATAAGCGTCGTTTTAATGTGGTTATCGATAATGCAATGCCGACCAATCTCTATCTTTGCATTGCAGTGTAAATGGGGCTAAATTCGAAATTAGGAGGTGTCTAGTCGCGCTATCTAGAACTGCAAGCAACTCTATGATTAGCCGAGCCATGTGGTGCCAATATTTTGCCCCGTTCGAGTAATGCAATACGAATTCGAGCCGTTCCGTTGGACAGTGGTGGAAAAAGTGCGATACCAACGAGCCTAATCTGTTCTGCCTTCTTTCAATTTACTTCCTCACTAGACGCGAGCGCTTAATTAAGAGCATCAGCGTAATTTTGATTACTGAGTCAACCCCATGCGTCCGGACTTGTGCTGGTGTATGGACATTTTGCAGTTTTATGTAACTTTTGTCGAGCCAAGGCCACGAGGGAAGCTGCCCAGCTGCTCTTTCCTGAAATAGAAGGGCACGATAACATGATAAAATCGCAAGTTGCGCAAGTTCGCTTAATCGACAGTTTTCTAGTTCAAGCTCAAATTTATTTGATAAAGCAGGATATAATATCGCAAATTTTAGAAGAACTATGAGGTATTTACCCAGCGGGAGCGTGGGGACAATGTGGCAGGGTATGACATACTCGCGTACTCTTAATCTTATTTACCAAATAGATAGAATTAAAGTAAATGTGTTTTATTGTAATATATTAATTTAATTTTAATGAAACGCCTGTGGTAGTTTAATACTTTTTTTATTATAATCGAAGAAAAACAAAATTGCTTAACTTATGAAACAAAAATAAAGACTCTTTCAAAAAAGCTACAAAAAAATAAAAAACATTTTTCATGAACAACAAAAAATACAAAACCTCATAGAACATGAAATCAAGAACTATGTATATAAACAAGGATGTATGGTCTGTTCAGCATCGTGTGTGTGTGTATAAACGTACATCCAGCCTCCCGCCTGTGTGTGTGTAGAAAGCGTCGTTTTAAGAGGAATAGCTGTTAAAAATTTCGCTTTTTTTGTTTTAATTAAATTTAACAACAATCTCTAAATATTTCCGTGTGAAAAAATTACTGCCTTTTTGCAACACTAAAAGGTATTTTTTGCCCAAGTTTCAGCTTCATAGAAATTTGTTAAAGAAAAGAAATAAAAATCGGTTTTCCACCATTTTCTCGAAAAATGTTGAGGTTAGGGTAAAAATAGTTATACAAAAGTTGTACCTAGATCTTTTTATTTCCTACAACCTTTACATTTAACTTTTTTCGATAGGATGCACAGTTTAGCCAGAAATCGTGAATTACTATTTTCAACAGCTAAAAATCCACTCCCTTCCTCCCCGGATAGCTGCTGGCGGTTCGATTTATTTTGTCCTCTTTTAAAAGAGCTTGTTCCACAATATTGCACTGTCAGATTGCTGTAACGAATTATTTTTTTGTTCGAATCGAATTATATTGTAAAAGAACCATATATGAACCATACTATATCCACAGAATAATATAAAGCACACATTTTATCGACTTTTTTACGCCAGGTAATTTGATACCAGAAACCCAAAATCAAAAATACAAAAAGTTAAGGAAAATACATACATTTACAATTTTAGTGTAAAATCTTAACTTTTATTGTTTTGGAACTGTCTTACAATTAATCTTCTTCATTCAAGTTACTTTGAACAAGTTGATGCGATATGTCTACATTTCCTAAAGTTTCTTCATATCTCTGTCGATCAGCGGCATCAGCTGGGTACCAATCGTTGGGCCTAACGCACCTCTTAAAGCGCGTCGTAATTTTTCCAGAACTTCCATATAACTTGATTACGACGTAGGCAGGGATAAAGAGCCATGGAAGGAATTTAAGTGTTGCTATTACAATTGTCACTGAGAAATACATATGAAATCCCTCAATTGCAGACCAAATTGCGAAAATCATCTTTGAACGATTATTTCAGAGATTACCTATTTAATATAAACTGAAAGAATTACCAGCAAAAAAAGAATGAATAGTGGAGTAACAAATCGCACTAAATAAAATTGCCAGGTTGCGACCGTAAAGCCGATCATAAATTGAAAGTCCCGCTGGAATCGTTGTCGTCCATAAATCCATACGGCTATCATTAGCTCCAAAAAACAAATTCCCATTTGGGAGGCTCCACAGAGTTTTACTGTTATGAAAAATAGTTCAAAACCAAACTGCAACATATTAAAAGGTGATATAAGGTTATTCTGTTGAGTTGTGACTTAATCAGTAAACTAAATTAAGTACTACTAACATTGGTCGTGAACGCAATACAAAGCACAAATAAAGCTACTGGCAGAATCATGGAAATCTGTTTCTTGTATATCCTCAGATATTCGTACTCGTCGAATAACGAAGTCATGGTTGAAAACAGTATAATTACCTTAAATGGAATTTTTTAGTCATGTCGATACATCTGGAAAAATAAGTTAAACTTACCACAGCATTCAGCTCACAAAGAGCTAACATAAGGAAAAATAAAAGAGACCACATGTTGGATGCCTCAATATTTCCGAACAAATGTGGAAATTGTAAAAATAGGGTCTCAAAGGCAGACGTGTCATAGTACGTCTCAATGTAGTTTAAGTGTTCTGTAGGAAAATTACGTAGCATTAAGGATCAATAAAATTGTTTACAAACCTTTCAGGTACTCATCAACTAAAAATACTATAAGTGCAGCAATTATTCCCAAGAATATTAAGGAAAGTGTTACTACTAAAGCATTTTTGTAGACATTTGTCTTGAAATTGTTATGGCTGGCCATAGTGAGCACTATGCCCCAGCCAGTTCCAAAATGAGAGACTGCAATCAATGGGCTCCCAAACCATGCGTCTATTTTTCTACTCCATTTAAAATCTCTGAAAAGAAATTCTCGAAATCCATTTATGGAATCGGGAAGGCAAGCAACTCGTAGGAATATTAACAGCAAAATCGCAACAATAGCAATAGCTGAATATCTCAAAAAATGCGTAACCTGTAAATCAGAAATAAATAATATAAATAGCAGTTGAGATTAAATAGTGTTACCGATTCGATTCCCTTATAGAGAACAAATCCTACAACCAACCAGGTAACTATGTTCGCTCCAAAAATTGGCCATGCCATCCTTAACGTTTCGAAATCACCTTCAGGAAAGTTTAAAACTCCTGTGCTAAAATTTATTTCATTTTAAGAGGAAATTACGATGAAATTTAATACTGGTCTTACTAAAAATACTCTACTGCTGACCAAGACGTGTGGTGGAAGTATTCGTCATTAGTCGTGTTTACAAAAATCTAAATATATAAGTAGGTATTACTTAATAAAGTATAAAAATCACTAAACTTACCGTCGTACAATTAGGATCGTTCCAAGAATGATCGCAGCTCATCCATGGCAAAGTTGGACTGAAGGAAGCGAAAAAATACACTATCAAATAAGATGCACCGACACCATTGATGCATGTTGCGACGATATTGAGTGCGAGAATAGCATAGGCAATTCCTTTTATCAAACATAATAAGAGATAGTATTTTGAAAACGGAAAAGAGTAAATAAACCCTCACCTTTGAAAAGTGGCGATATCCGGAAAACCGATATGAATCCAGTGCTGGAGAACTGACCCAGAAATGTTTGAATGCAAAATATTGGGAGGACGAAGAGTATTATACAAAGAATGTAAGGAACTATGAAGAATGCTAAAATGTCGTAAAATATGAGTATACAAACAATTCATATCTTAACTTAATATTAGAAATAGTTTACATAGACTCATAGATAGCTTATGTGAATTATTCTTAATTTTTCGAATTTCGGGTAAAATTGAATCGTCGCATCATCAATTAATAAATAATTAATAATTTCCTTTAAAATGTTAATAATTCATTTTATTTTATATTATTTTATTTTACCTTTTGCATTAAACCAAACGTTATTGAAATATGATTCTAAGTCTTGTAGGGGTCCGTAGCAAAACAAGAAACCCTTATATATGTATGTAGTGTATAGGCATGTGCAATGTGCATCCGTCCATCCGTATATCATCGTTATTTTTTTACAGAGATTACGAGGATTATAGCGCCGAAATTTAATATACATATCAATATAGATAATTACCTAAACCCACTACAAAGATATTCATTAAGATAGACTTCCTTCTGTTTTACGTATTGCTACACAACTTTAAAAAGTAAGTTTTATAAAACGCAACACCAATGTAAGGAATAATTTACAGTAGTCAGTCACATTATATCGCACAATGGTTAGGTCTATTTTGGAACATTTATTTGTTGTGTGGTGTGCTGCGTATAGAAAATACATTGACCGTAGTGAAAAACTACAAAAATCAATTTTGAGATAAGCTTCTTACCACTTCTTAAAGTAGCGCCATATCGAACTAACTACGGTTATCATGAGCCAGTCGTGAACTGCATTATTAAATTTAATAAGTTTTCTTCATTCGCTGATAAAGGTATACCTAGGAAAATCTTTAAAATTGCAATAAAAGAAATACAATATTTATTCAGGGAATAATTAAATCATAAGTAGTAATATAAGTTCTTGTGCTCTAGTTTGCAAGAGTTTAATGTCCGTAGACCTAAACAATAAATAAATAAATAAATAAATAAAACCTCTTTAATATTGTTGTAAAATTACGACGGTGTATAAAGGGTGGCTAGAATGAATTGTTACCAATCGTGTTTTTCGACTCTGGCGTCAAAATTAATGCTACCAACAACCCCGAAACTGATCTTCGGAGTTGCTTTGAATGAAAGCCTGGGCCACTAAGCATTTCGGCCGTAGACCTTGGATATTTCAACAAGATTCAGATTTCAGCACCATCACACAAAACTATCGTCACTCAGGAATTTCTAAAAAACAATATTCCGAAGTTCATTATTTCTAAACAATCGATGTCCAATTCTCCGGATGCAAATCCAATGGACTTTTCGATCTGGGCTAGAGTTAATACCAAAAATATGTTAGTTTGGACGCTCTCAAAAGATCATTTATTCGGGAATGGAACAAAATCCCTTAAAATCATACTCGGCAGCGTGTGAATCTTATATATGTATATCGAGCAATAAAGTTACATATATTCCGTTTTAAATGGGTAACGCTTCTTTCCAGCCACCCTGTAGATATGATTCAATACAATTATTATGGTGTTTAATTTTAAGAATACATCGGGATGTTAATTTACCATTATGGTAAAAAAACAAAAAAATCTTTAGAGTGTGGAGGTCAATTTTGCTACTCCCTTTGTTTCAGTGTTATGTTTCTAATTATTTATAAGCGTTTTTGTAGATAACACTTCTCTGAAGATATGTGAATGTGTTACATATACATATATGAAATTCGGTAAATAACAACTGTGAAGGAAGGAAACATTAAAACGTATACTAAACTATAACGATGTTTAGCTGGTTTTATTTTGGAGGAAGACATTCATGAGTCGTGATAATTCTTGTTAAGCTTCATGGACATTACCAGTTAAAAGGCCTGAAGACGTTAACTTTTACGGAAAAAGAAAGATCTCTCTGAACAAATCTTTTGATTTGTGTTCAATAATTTTCAACCAATTTAATTTCTTAATGTTTCGATTATATATAACATACCTATATATCAGTTTTTATGCGGGTTGTCTATAATTTTCCAAAAATTTAGTAGCAAAACCTAAACGAAGACAAACTTCGAATAATCGTAAGCTTATTGGGTTCAAATAAAAAAGAAGACAACAATGTGTTTGTGCGCAAAGAAAATGTGCAATATACTATATACAATAAAGCAAGAAGTTAAGGCATTTTTAAACAAAATATTTCTTTATTGAATTATAATATTTTCAACAGAAGAGTAATTATTCAGATGGAAATGCATACACCTCCAACCCAAAACACTGATAACATTCGGAAAATTTAAAAATCTTCGGTATAATCAAATAAATGATTGAGTCTGACAGCTTATAAAACTTTGATAGTTTTGCTCACATTTGAGAATAACAAACAAATATTATTCCAATAGTCACTAGTAAGTGCTGAAGCAGCACTACTGATGTAGTTGATTGTATATCAGAGTGGAAGTGGAATCTATTGAATTTATGCCCGGCTGCACAATTTATAAAATGATAAGTTCCCTTTAACTCTCCGAATGAATGGCGCGCATCTAATTATTTGGATGTGGCAAAAACTTGAATAAATTAGAAGGCAAATACAAACACTTTCAATTAGAATTAAGTGGACGGCAAGAAAACCAATTGCGGATTTTTCACTATAAACACTCGATTTTATATTTGTCGCAAAAGACATGAGGCAGCTGGTTGGTTGGTTGGTGTGGTGTACATTTTCAAAATTAAAAGATCAAAAATCGTAAGATTGTTTATGGAAGCGTCTCTTGAATTTGAAGATGTTCTCTTAGAACTTGCTCTGTCAATATAAAAATACAAGGTTCACGAAAAGAGATCAAGTTCACATTTGTTATCGATATTGGGTGAAAGAAGAAGTTTGTTTTACCTCCGCCATGCGTTATGATGTAGACGGGGAAAAAGGAAAAGTTGACCAACCCAAACGCGTGCGTTACGCAAGCCAGGCTGAAGTCCCATTTGGATGACCACTTGCCCCGGGTCACGTCGTGATTAAAAGGTTTATTTCCGGTGTCGTACGATGTCACGTAATTTCCCGCTGCTGACGACATGTCGCCTTCTGCACTATAGTCCTACGAACTGAAGAACCGATTCTTTTCGAACTTGAAGAAGTGTTTCGCGACCACCGCTAATTACAACAGCTTCTGTTTTACTAACTTGTCCCAGCCTCTCGCCGAGAATCCGTCAACCCTCGGCGGCATCATCTGCTTCAATTTCTACTCTATATTACACGATAAGCGTGACGGTTGTTCTAATGTGGTTATCGATAATGCAATGCCAACCGAAGCTCTCTATCTTTTCATTGCAGTGTAAATAAATAAATCAGAATTTAGGAGCTGCGTAGTCGTTCTCTCTAGACCTGCAAGAAACGCTAAGATTAGCCGAGCCATGTGGTGCCAATATTTTGCCCCGTTCGAATAATGCAATACGAATTCGAGCCGTTGCGTTGGACAGTGGTTGGTGGAAAAAGTGCGATACCAACGAGCCTAATCTGTTCTGCCTTCTTTCAATTTACTTCCTCACTAGACGCGAGCGCTTAATTAAGAGCATCAGCGTAATTTTGATTACTGAGTCAACCCCATGCGTCCGGACTTGTGCTGGTGTATGGACATTTTGCAGTTTTATGTAACTTTTGCCAATCCAAGGCCACGAGGGAAGCTGCCCAGCTGCTCTTTCCTGAAATAGAAGGGCACGATAACATGATAAAATCGCAAGTTGCGCAAGTTCGCTTAATCGACAGTTTTCTAGTTCAAGCTCAAATTTATTTGATAAAGCAGGATATAAAATCGCAAAATTTAGAAGAACTATGAGGTATTAAATAGTTTTTACTTTCTGAATTTGACCCATATTATCGTATCAGAATATAAGTTAAGTAAGTTTTCTTTATTTTTGTCTAATACCATCTCACAGTAGCGGCTCGTGGCCTCTTAGTCAGAAGAGGCAGAAAATTAAATTATGTATTTAGTTCGCAAACCATCTGCAACAATTACTTTTATATTTAAAATGCTAAGAAAAGGATTAAAATTTCTCTAGGTTTAAATTACTAAATAAATAAAATTAATTTACATTTGATATATTGCTAAATAAATACATATGATATACAGTAAAAGTTCCTTATTCACGGTTTCCTTATTCGCGATTTCATTATTCGCGGGTGAAAAAATTGCAACCCAGTTCCTGTATTCGCGGATTCAATCGGTAAACAGAAAGGGATTCGGTGTCGTTTATTAACGTATCGGCATTCTGTGAGATTTGAGTATACTGTTGGCACGTGCCGAGGCGGCTTTTAGGAAAATGTGACCAAGTGGACTAATGCCAAACTAAAACAAACCTTACTGCCACTATATTAAGGCCATTGTCGAATGCCGCCGCCACTATACCGCTATGTCCTTTGATAAAAGCCGCCTCCACCACGATCGGTGTTATATTGTTTTAACTCATCATTCGTTGCAATAATGTTGATCGATTAACACATGTCTCTTCTTCCATCCATGATAGAGGCACGTTATTTTTAAAAGGCTTTATTAATGCTACAGCTCAATATCAATCTGAATTTAAAGACCTTTTACAAGCGGCAGGACAAGAAGAAATTACTAAATTCTTTAAACCCTTGCCTAAAGCTGATAGACAATAACGATTGTTTTTGTTTTTATCCTTTTGTAACTTGAGTTAAACCAAAAACGAATTAAAATAAATTACATATTATTTTTATAGTGGGCAGGCACAAACACATTTATTGAAGACCGGTTAAATAGATGTGTATGACAGTAGTTTTAAAATTAAGTTGAAAGTGGATAGTCTACAATTCGGGCAAGCGTTGCCGGTTCTTGGGAATAAAGTTATTTTAAGACGTCGGACTCGGATGTGTTAAGGACAGCGTCATTCCTTTTGGGGTAACAATTTTCAATGTCGGATTTATATTATTAATCTGCGAGTTTGTCAGTTCATCATTACATTGTAGTGAAATATATATACATACATATATGTCAATATGTGTATACAAAAGAATAAGGCGATTTATTTAGACTTCTTAGAATATGAATAAAGTCGTAAATACATATCGTTGATTTAGCAGTTAAATATGTTATACTTACGATTAATCAAAAAATTGGAATAAAGGGTTAATCAAAATAACAATTTAATCAAATTACATCTTTTATTATCTCTATTAAGAAAATGTGAAAGGACTTATCTCAACCACATGATATCCACAAAATTACATAAAGCATATATGTATTCAAATCGATCGATACAAAAATTGAAGGAAAATATAGATATGTATATAAAATTTAAGTGTTAAATTTTAAGTTTTATTGTTTTGAAACTGTCTTACAATCAATCTTCTTCATTAAAGTTACTTTGGACAAGTTGATGCGATATGTCTGCATTTTCAAATGTTTCTTCATATCTCTGTCGATCAGCGGCATCAGCTGGGTACCAATCGTTGGGCCTAACGCACCTCTTAAAACGCGCCGTAAATTTTCCAGATGTTCCAAGTAACTTGAATACGACGTAGGCAGGGATGAAGAGCCAGGGAGTGAGTTTAAGTGTTCCGATGATAATTGTCGCCAATTTATTTGTACGAAATCCTAATATTGAAGACCACAATATGAAAACCAACTTTGAAAGATTATGTTAGGTATTGCTCATTTAACACAAACATAAAAAAATTACCAGCGAGAAAAGAATGAATAGTGGAGTAACAAATCGTACTAAATAAAATTGCCAGGTTGCGACCGCATGACCCATCATAAATTGAATATCTCTTTGGAATCGTTGTCGTCCATAAATCCAAACTGCAATAATTAGCTCCAGAAAACAAATTCCCATTTGAGATGCCCCACAAAATCTTAATATTATACTAAATATTTCAAAACCAAACTGGAAAAAATTAAAAGACTTTAGGTATATTAAGTCCCAACTTAATCAGTAAACTAAATTTAGGTATTACTAACATTGGTCGTGAACACAATACAAAGCACAAAAAGAGCTGCTGGCAAAATCATGGAAATCTGCTTCTTATATATCCTCAGATATTCGTACTCGTCGAATAGCGAAGTCATGGTTGAAAACAGAATAATTACCTTAAATAGAATTTTTTAGTTCTGTTGACAAATCTAGAAAAGTAAGGCAAACTTGCCACAGCATTCAGCTCACATAAAGCCAGCATAAGGAAAAATAAAAGAGACCACATATTGGATGCCTCAATATTTCCGAACAAATATGGAAATCCGACAAATATGAAAAGAAAAGGATGCGATTCCAAGTAGTTGACCTTGAAGTTTAAGTGTTCTGTAGACGAATTCCGTAGTATTTAAGATCATAAAATGAAATTATACGCTCAAATATACCGAACAAGGTTAGACTACAATTTTTTACAAACCTTTCAGGTACTCATCAGCCAAGAATACTGTAAGTGCAGCAATTGTCCCCAAGCATACTAAAGAAAGTATTACGACTAAAGCATTTTTGTAGACATTTGCCTTGAAATTGTTGTGGCTAGCCATCGTGAGCACTATGCCCCAGCCAGTTCCAAAATAAGGGACTACAATCAATGGGCTTCCAATCAATGTTTGGATATATGTATCTTGAAAATTTTTGAAAAGAAATTCTTGAAGTCCTTTTATGGAATCGGGAAGGCAAGCCACTCGTAGGAATATTAACAGCAAAATCGCAACAATAACAATAGCTGAATATCTGAGAAAGTGCGTAACCTGTAAATCAGAAATAAATAATATAAATAGCGGTTGAGATTAAATAGTGTTACCGATTCGATTCCTTTATAGAAAACAAATCCTACAACCAAACAAGTAACTATGCTCGCTCCAAAAACTGGCCATGCCATCCTGAACGTATCAAAATTATTTTCAGGAAAGTTTAAAACTCCTGTGCTAAAATTTATTAGGAAATTACGATGAATTAAATGCTATTTATTGTTTTACAGAAAGTATTCCATTGTTGACCAAGAGTAGGCGTACATTCCGTAGATTTGAGGGGCGTTTGTGAAAACCTATAGTATATACATAAATACATATCATTTGAAATATACAAACATGCAATATAAACATCACTTAAATTACCGTCGTGCAATTAGGGTCATTCCAAGAATGATCGCAACTCATCCATGGCAAATTTGGACTGAACGAAACGAAAAAATACACTATCAAATAAGATGCACCGATTGCATTGATACATGCTGCGACGATATTGAGTGCGAGGATCACATAGGCAATTCCTTTTTTCAAACATAATAAGAGATAGTATTTTGAAAACGTTAAAGAGTAAATAAACCCTTACCTTTGAAAAGTGGCGATATCCGGAAAACCGATATGAATCCAGTGCTGGAGAACTGGCCCAGGAATGTTTGAATAAAAAATATTGGGAGGACGAAGAGTATCATACAAAGAATGTAAGGAACTATGAAAAGAGCTGAAATATCGTAAAATATAAGATATTTAAAGCAATGTAAATACAATAGATCAATCGCTCATGTGAACTGTTTTCATTAATCGTGCCTACTGATCTACTACTATATAGGGACATTGTCGATGGCAAATTAAAACCGATTTATTAAGGGGGGAGCCTGCTTTAGGGTACCTACAAAAAGCGTTTTTTGGTGTAATTTTTTAGGACAGAAAGAAAAAAGCAAGGCTAGTGAATTTTTTAGGTTATTTTATTGCATATTTCAGCATTACAAAAAAAAATGTCCAACACGAGTTTGCAATCGGCGGTGAAATGGAGCTCGTAATTTTCGTCTGAAATTAAAAAAACCAAACGAAATTTTAACTGTCATATTTTTTTCTTCTAGATGAACTAACCTGAACTAAAAGTGGAATTCAAGATATTTTTGAGGTTCGAAAAAAATTTGCATTTAAAAAACAAAAAAAAAATCGTTTCAACTTGCTAAAAAAGTTGTTGAGAAATATTTTTCGTGAATTTTTTTTAGTTCAAATAGAAGAGTATACAAAACCAAAGTACGTAAAATATCGCTCACGAATGAAAAAAATATAAAATTCCCTTATTTTTTTCGCTCGCGAACTGAATTTTATTTTTCAACTCGCGAACTTTATTTTTGAGGAGAATTTTATAAATTCCATTCGTTCAGGGAGAACGAATGCAATCGCATTACCTAATACAATTCGTTCGTGAGAGCGAGTTTAAAATGAAGAGAATTCAATTTTTCTCTAGAGAGTGAAAAAGAACCGAAACGAATGATTCTTTTTCATTCTTTGAGTAAAGTTCATAGTGCATGCGTCGTGCGTTTAAATCAGAATCAGGTAAAACTTGCAATTATGGGTCGTCGGAAAGTTTTTGAATTGTCTAAATACGTGCTTTATGATGAGATATCTAATTCATCATCGTGTTTGGAGTGTAGAAAAATATGAAAAGGACAATGTACGGGGAATATAAAAAGACATTATGCTACAGTACATAAACTAAATTTAAATAATTAAGACGATCCTGATCTCGGTCGCTTAGCTGAAGTAGCCAGCAACCCAAGTTTCTGTTGAACGGGCATTTAGCGCCCTTCTACTATTTTAACCAAAATGAGGTCAAAGTGGTCGAAAGAAACAATTATTAATATTTTAATTGTAAAACTCAACGACGACAATGTTTCAAATAAAATATGTATTGACATTTAATTTATAATAAAAAAGTATAAAAATTGTTCACTGATTTTTATTTTTGTGTGGTATTAAATTTGATTCACGAACGATTCTTTTACAAATCACTCGTGAGCGAAAAGTATTTTTCAATTCTCTAAAAATAAATTTCGCTCGCGAACGGAGAATTTTAAAAATAAAACTCATTTTATAAAATTCGCGAGCGAATTCAAAATAAAATTCTTTGGTTATTATTCGCTCACGAGCGAATTTAATTTTTTCAGTTCTCCGAACCCTGTACAAAACTGAAGCTAACAAGCCTTGGTTCATTAAAATTGGTCGTCTATTTTTTTTGCAATTACGCCCGCCAATTTAGTAAAATCGTAAAAACAAAAACTCGAGAAAACGCGCTTCAAAGTTCACGGCAGCTGCTCGGACGCTCGTATATCTGCTTGACACCCCACTGCGTTTAGTTCTGTATCTTTGAAAATATTGTGAATTGCCGCTATAACTTTGGGTACATATTCTTAGATACATTAGGAATAGATTTAAGGAAAAAAAATCGATTTTTTTTAGCCTTGTAAAGCAGGCCCCCTTAAATGACGAAAAAACGAAAGCCACTTTAGTACTGTAGTCCCGGCAACACGAATTGAATAGCTCGTAAAAGTAAAAAAATTAAATAAGAAAAATGTTACATATTTACTACAGAAGTTTACCGACAAGGCAACTACAGTAACACAGTTCATAAAGTGTGAGTCATACGTGTTTCAATTTTCATTGCTGTTTTTCTTCTTTATTATTATTATTATTACTTATTTCAAGAAAAATCTTTATATGTATACATATGTATATGTATATGTACATGTACATGTACATGTACATGTACATGTATATGTATATGTATATGTATATGTATATGTATATGTATATGTATATGTATATGTATATGTATATGTATATGTATATGTATATGTATATGTATATGTATATGTATATGTATATGTATATGTATATGTATATGTATATGTATATGTATATGTATATGTATATGTATATGTATATGTATATGTATATGTATATGTATATGTATATGTATATGTATATGTATATGTATATGTATATGTATATGTATATGTATATGTATATGTATATGTATATGTATATGTATATGTATATGTATATGTATATGTATATGTATATGTATATGTATATGTATATGTATATGTATATGTATATGTATATGTATATGTATATGTATATGTATATGTATATGTATATGTATATGTATATGTATATGTATATGTATATGTATATGTATATGTATATGTATATGTATATGTATATGTATATGTATATGTATATGTATATGTATATGTATATGTATATGTATATGTATATGTATATGTATATGTATATGTATATGTATATGTATATGTATATGTATATGTATATGTATATGTATATGTATATGTATATGTATATGTATATGTATATGTATATGTATATGTATATGTATATGTATATGTATATGTATATGTATATGTATATGTATATGTATATGTATATGTATATGTATATGTATATGTATATGTATATGTATATGTATATGTATATGTATATGTATATGTATATGTATATGTATATGTATATGTATATGTATATGTATATGTATATGTATATGTATATGTATATGTATATGTATATGTATATGTATATGTATGTATAATCGTTGGTGCGGTGCGTCTCCTCGAGGGAATTTTGGTTAAGCATTCCAACGGAAGTCTCATGCCCTTTCTGATCGAGTTTTTCGAAGACGCATTTGGTGAATGCCGATTGCAAATAATTTATTCTGCTCGTACTTTGAGCCGAAGCAGAGCGCTGGTTGTACAAGTCCATAAATAACATGAATTTTAGTTAATTGAGCTGTTAGATTTATTTCTATTATAATTCCCGAAATTAAAAGTGCAAACTCAACCTTTAGGTTCCAAACCGATCCTTTTTTATTACCGAGCTTGAATGCTTCTAGGGAAGCGGTAGAGCTATAGACTATTGAATCCAAACAGATCTCATGTCCAGTTAATGACATGCATTCCTTATTGCTCCTATGGAATCTTGGGGGAAGAAGAAAACATTCTTTACTGCTTCTTCCTAACGATATGGAATGCTTAAAGGAAATTAAGTGTCCAACAAAGAACCTTGCATTCCTGCCTTCTCAGGAGTAGCTTCCACTTGCATCTGGGACTGTTTCTTTTCTCGCTAGGTGTTGGTGATCGCGTAACTTCTGAACGGCTTGACCGATGAGGTCATATTAAAGACAATTGACCCTGCAAAGACTGTTCATTCTGACAATTATTTCCTATCTTTTTGTAACCTTGGTGCTGTTATTCCACCCGACCCCACAATTTTATCAGAAGTATCAATAGCATGCTTAAGCACTGCGGTCTGCGGTGGAAGAGGAATGAAAAATGTGGAGGCGGAGCTTGTAACTTGGAGGAATTGAGACGGTGTTACAGGGTGCCGAGAAAATATAAACGAAAAACTGTTTTATTATTGGTCTCTTATGCCATAATAAAATTGTTAATTCAATTTATATTTGAGCATAATTTTTCTTAAACACCTACAAAAACAATTGGCCCAATATGCCATGTAAAAAAATGTAAACAAACCTAATCTGTGTACGCCTTCAATGTGTGAGGCAGGTACTCGCGAATATTATTCTACCTATCCAAAACCTTCTATGTTACAAGCCATGAACTGGCCTCTTGCATGTGTGCGTAAGTGGTCTGACAGATAGAAATTAAATTTTTTTGAATTAAATAAGAATACCAAAATGTGTGTGTGCGCACAGAGAATACCCCATATAAAACGAAAAATTACAACATTTTTGAACAAAATATTATTTCATTGAATTGTTATCAACAGAAGGGATAATCAGATGGAAATGCAGAAGATTGTTTAATGTAGACTCTGTTCAGAAACATTAAAAATCTTCAGTACCTACTAGCTTTTATCAATCAAATGATTCATGCCCATAAAATGTTTAATAATTTTGATTGCATGCTCAAATAAATTAAATATGTATTATTCAAATATTCGCTAAAAAGTGTTGATAGATGATATTGTACAGTTAAGAGTTATCTTAGGGACTGTAGAAAAAGTAGTGTTTGTCTATTACTATTACATTTATGCCAGTTAGGTACTATGTGCCTTATGAGATTAAGAGTTTTTTTAGCTCTCAAAATGTATGCCAAGCCACGTTTGTAAAGCTTGAGTAAATTAGAAGACAAACACAAACAGTTTAAATTTTTATTAAGGAATAGCGGGAAAACCAAGTGCGAAATTTCCACTGCAAGCTCTAGATTTTATATTTCTCACAAAAAACATAAGACACTTTAAAAATTAATTATCGAAGTGTCTGTGCTTTCAGTCAACTTCTAAGGATTAAAAATCTCGAAAGAGTAGTCAATTGATTTGTTTGAGTCCACTATCAACTTATCAAAAAAATTCGAATTATTGCTTACGGCTTTTGTTGAAGCCAAAGACGTTGTCTCAGAACTTTCACTACATTCATACAAAAATGCTATGTTTACGAAAAGAGTTCAAGTTCACATTTTTATCGGTGTTTGGTGACCGATGATGCTTATTTTAGAATCACATTACCTCCGCCATACATCATGGCGAAGACGGGGAAGAAGGAGAAGTTGACCAGCCCGAACGCGTGTGTTACGCAGGCCAGGCTGAAGTCCCATTTGGATGACCACTTGCCCCGGGTCACGTCGTGATTAAAAGGTTTATTCCCGGTGTCGTACGATGTCACGTAATTTCCCGCCGCCGACGACATGTTGCCTTCCGCACTATCGTCCAACGAATTGAAGAAACGATTCTTTTCGAACTTGAAGAAATGTTTCGCGACCACCGCTAATTAGAACAGCTTCTGTTTTACTGGCTTGTTTCGGCCTCCCGCCGAAAATTCTTCAACCGGCAGTATCCTCTGCTTGAATTCCTAATCTATCTTGCACGATAAGCGTGAGGGACAAGATGTGGTAAATATTTGAAATTAGTCGATCAATTCATCGTTTTATTAATCGAGGCAGAGTAATTGCATCACGATTAAAACGGAAAAATTGATCGATTAATATAAGCTGTGTTCCATTGGGCTGTGTAAAATACTCCCAAGTACTTCTGGCTACGCTGAACTACTCTAGCTCTAGTTGGCGAGCAGAAGTTCTGAGTAGTTACGCCACATTTTCCCGCCAGGTGGATGGTGGTTTTTGTACTAGGTTTGCATGGAAATGAAAGCTTTTCCTCATTTTTCGTTGCAGCTTTAGCTATTCTGGAGTTATCACAAGGATTCAAATAATAAAATTTAAGTAGTTTAGGCAGCAAAACATATTTATATATAAATATTTCCATTTTAATAAATAAGGCACAATCAAAGCAACTAATATAATACGATGAAATGTCAAAATTTGAATTTATATTTTACTCCTGACGATCAAAGTAGCGTTCCATAGAGAAAGTACTTGGGAGTACTTTACACAGCCCAATGGAACACAGCTATAGTACATATATGATTAATTGTAAGAGCAGCACAATATTGTAGCATAAATGAATGAGCCACCCAAAATTTTTACTCTCTTTCGTTTTTTTATAATTGTATATTTGCAATATTTCTCCAATAACCTAAAAAGAAACTGCGATGCGAGAAAACTTTACAAAATGTTTAAAGCTATTAATTTTTTAATTTTTAATATACATACTACAAAATTGTTGGTTTTGCATCGGAGATTTGTATTGTTTTATCGATATGTATTAAGGCATTGCGTAAAAACGGCAGAAAAACTAATCGATTCTACAAACTGAATTTTTCTCCCTAAAAATCACATTTTCAAACCTTTCTTTTCTGACGGTTGCAATCAGTTTTATGTATTTTTGTGACTTAATTTAACGTTTTTTAAATTTACGTTTTGTTTCCGTCTCTTTTCAGTCTCTTCTTCATACTCATCAAGGGTAAATAATATTTCAGTCTCGATTCAGTATGTTTCCGACACAGCTATTCTAATATAAAACTTTCAGTTTTGTTTCAGTTTCACTTCAGAGTGAAAAAATATCTCCGCCTCATTTCAATCAGAATTCCGTCTTCACTTTCTCCATGTAATACATACGTTTTCAGTCTATTTTCAGTCAGTTTTCAGTGCAAATAATAATTTTCGCCTTATTTCAGACTGAGTTCCGCCCAAAAATTCATTTTTCAGACGTCCTTTTTCAGTCTTATATTCTCACCCGGCAAGATTAAAAGGAAAAAAATTTAATAGACAATGATTAGTCGGGGTAACCAATTTGTAGCTTGTTAATTGCAGATACGTATTTTTCTGTAGATTATTTACAAGCTACATAAATAAAGAAAAGACATTTAAAAATTTTAATAATCAATTTGATTTATTTTAAATTTTAAATTAATGTTAAAATATTAAGAAGTTATTAGTTTTGTAAATTATTTTCAACTGCATTCTCTTTTATATTTTTAGTTTTTAAATAATAACACGCACTATGTTTTTTTAAATAGTTTTCTTGAAGACTTGATTGTTTGAATTATTTGAATTAAGTAATTTATTTATTTTGCATCTAATAACAAATTGTGAAAGGACCACAAGATATGAACAAAATTACATAAATCATTATATTTAAATAGATCTTTTCATTACAGGCGATTTGGTATTAAAAACTCAATAATACAAAAATGGACGTAAAATATTGATATACAATTGAAGTGTTATATCGTAACTTTTGTTGTTTTAAAACTTTCTTACAATTAATCTTCTTCATTAAAGTTACTTTGGACAAGTTGATGCGATATGTCTGCATTTCCAAAAGTTTCTTCATATCTCTGTCGATCAGCGGCATCAGCTGGGTACCAATCGTTGGGCCTAACGCACCTCTTAAAGCGCGCCGTAATTTTTCCAGATGTTCCAAGTAACTTGAATACGACGTAGGCAGGAATAAAGAGCCAAGGAATGAATTTGAGTGTTCCTATGACAATTGTCGCCAATTTATTTGTACGAAATCCTTCTATTATTAAAGACCAAAACATGAAAATCAACTTTGAACGATTATGTTAAATACTGATCATTCAACGCAAAAATAAAAAATTACCAGCGAAAAAAGAATGAATAGTGGGGTAACAAACCGCACTAGATAAAATTGCCAGCTTGGGACCGTATGTCCCATCATAAATTGGACGTCTCTTTGGAATCGTTGCCGTCCATAAATCCAGACGGCTATCATTAGCTCCAGAAAACAAATGCCCATTTGAGATGCCCCACAAAGTCTTAATGTTATGCTAAATATTTCAAAACCAAACTAGAAAAAATAAAAGATTGTAGGTAGGTATATTAAATCTCGATTTGATCAGTAAGCTAAATTTAGATACTACTAACATCGGTCGTAAAAACAGTGCAAAGTAAAAATAGAGCTGCTGGCAGAATCATGGAAATCTGCTTCTTATACATATATCCTCAGATATTCGTACTCGTCGAACAACGAAGTCATGGTTGAAAAAAGTATAATTACCTTGAATGGAATTTTTTATTTTTGTAGATACATCTTAAAACATCAGGTAAACTTACCACAGCATTTAGCTCACATAAAGCTAACATAAGGTAAAATAAAAGGGACCACATATTGGATGCCTCAATATATCCGAACAAATATGGAAACGCCACAAATATGAAAAGAAAAGGATACGATTGCAAGTAGTCGACCTCGAAGTTTAAAAGTTCTGTAGAAGAATTTTGTAGTATTAAAGATCATACAATGAAGTTATATGGTCAAATATACCAAATAGAGTTAGGCTTAAATTATTTACAAACCTTTCAGGTACTCATCAGCCAAAAATACTGTAAGTGCAGCAATTGTTCCCAAGCACATTAAAGAAAGTGTTACGACTAAAGCATTTTTGTAGACATTTGCCTTGAAATTGTTGTGGCTGGCCATAGTGAGCACTATGCCCCATCCAGTTCCAAAATGAGAGACTGCAATCAATGGGCTTCCAACCCATGTTTCGATATATGTTTCTTGAAAATTTTTGAAAAGGAATCCTTGAAGTACATCAATGGAATTGGGAAGGCAAGCAACTCGTAGGAATATTAACAGCAAAATCGCAAAAATGGCAATAGCAGAATACCTCAAAAAGCGCATAACCTGTAAATCAGAAGTAAATAATAATAATAATAAATAGCAGTTTAGATTAAATAGTGTTACCGATTCGATTCCTTTATAAGAAACAAATCCTACAACCAACCAGGTAACAATGCTCGCTCCAAAAACTGGCCATGCCATCCTGAACGTATCGAAATCACCTTCAGGAAAGTTTAAAACTCCTGTGCTAAAATTTATTTCATTCTAAGAAGATATTACGATGAATTAAATGCTATTATTTTACAAAAAGTACTCCATTGTTGACCAAGAGTAGTCATACATTACGTAGATTTTAGTGGCGTTACTAAAAACCTATATTATATAAATACATATCATTTAAGATATATAAACATATGTAGTATAAAAAGCACTTAAATTACCGTCGTGCAATTAGGGTCATTCCAAGAATGATCGCAACTCATCCATGGCAAATTTGGACTGAACGAAACGAAAAAATACACTATCAAATAAGATGCACCGACTGCATTGATGCATGCTGCGACGATATTAAGTGCGAGGATAACATAAGCAATTCCTTTAATTAAATATAACAAGAGATAGTATTAAAAAAAAGAATAAATAAACACTTACCTTTGAAAAGTGGCGATATCCGGAAAACTGATATGAATCCAGTGCTGGAGAACTGGCCCAGGAATGTTTGAATAAAAAATATTGGGAGGACGAAGAGTATCATACAAAGAATGTAAGGAACTATGAAAAGAGCTGAAATATCGTAAAATATGAGTATATAGCAATGTAAATACAATAGATTAATTGCTCATGCGAACTATTTTAATTAATCGTACTACTACTACTGTCTACTACTACTACCATATATTCTGTATAGCCGCCATATTGGCTCCGCCATTTTGAATTTTTTAATAGGCCAGGTAGGATCTGAAAGCTTATGACTCAAGCTAAAATTTAAACACTTGTACGTCTTTGTAGGTGCTCTCAAATTTTGGACTGAGAAGTGATCCGGTTGACGCGATTTGACCCATATGTATATAAAAATGAAGTGTGAATACGATTCGTACGAAAAAAAAAAAAAAAAAACATGAAATTTTCTATACGTAGGTATTCGAACACGGTGATTATTTTCGCGTTAACCCTTTTTCTACAACCCACCACTAGATGCTGCTGCAGAGCATCAATGAGGAATTCTGTGTGTTTGCATGTTTAACACTCAATCACGCCAAAACGGTTTAACATCCTTTAAATATCCTGAAACTGGACATCGGATTTTATTTGCATGCTTCAAAATGGCGGATCCAAGATGAAGGATTTTCAAGTTAAGATTATACGATTTGAAATTCGCAAATAAAAAGTAGCCTATATGCTAGGTCGGAATATGTAGCATCTAACCTCAAAAAATGAAAATAATTGGGTCAAGCGTTTAAGCGTGATTGAGTAACAAACAAACAAACCAACTTTTGATTTTATATATAATTATATAGAGATATGGGAAATTTCATGCATGCAATGGGAAATAACCTTGTGGTCCATATTGCCCTGTCTTGTTCTACTTATAGCAATTGTTCCTTCCTCAAAAAATAAAAAAAATTCTCTCGTGAAATTTTCAGAGTATTTTCAGATTAATTGACTTTAAGGTACCATTACCGACTAGAATTTTCAGAAAATCATTTTTTTTTTTACATTTTTCGATCCCTTATACCTTCAAAAATAACTGGGCAAAAATAATAGAAATTTCAAGCCAATCCCAAGATATAACGACTTTATTGAAGTGCGCTCTTGGACGTCCGCCATTTTTTTTATTTTAATGATTTTTCAATTTTTCTGGTAAACTATCACGTAAGATACCTTCCTTTTTAGAACCCACGTTGAATTTTTTGTTTCAGACTTCCCGTTCCAGAGATGAACTGTCCGCCATGGAGCAGTGATTTTTGAAGAGTAAATTTTGGCAGAAACAAGGGATAAAAAAAAATTTTGTTATTTTGTAATCTTCAAGAGTTGTATAATACTGTAGAAAAAGTTTTATTACGATATATAATAAAGAAAGTAAGAAAAAAATTGTTGTAAATGTGTAATTTTTTACGCTTCTAGACGGTAATAGTACCTTAAATTATGTAAAACACACTGGATCCGCTATGTTAACTTTAATAATAAATTTGAAATCGACAACGTCATATTTTTATTAATGTTTGGCTTTATTATCGGGATAGTTGTGCCCGAGCAACGCCGAGTACGTGTCAGCTAGTATACATATAAAACAATTTCATTTGATGAAATTTTGAAAAAAAAAGATATTTGATAAGAGATAAGATAAGATAAGAGTATAACTTGCAATAAAAAAATTATATTGTTCGATTAATATTTTTAGTTTGTTTTCAGAAAAAGACAAAATTGCAAATGCCTTACTAGCGGTCAACCGTTTTTAAAATTTCGCCCTTCTCTATTCAAATTTTTCTGTAAATCTTAGAAATGAAGATTATTTTATTGTAACAAAATTATGTTCATATTCTATGTTTACTTACTACACACAATAAAATATAACGACAATTATAATAGTTGGTTTTATACAAAAAAAGATGATTCTGATGACAACTTTTGTCAATCGTCATAGGCCCCATAAGTCAAAAATCTCCCTAAGAATTTTACACTCTAGTGAAAAAAGGGTAAATCTTCCTGGGCATATTCTTTCAAACAAATTTTATTTGACAATATTTTGATTGTATATTTGTTTTTATGCGACTGATCTTTAATTTGTCAAGCATTTTATAGCAAAACAAAAAGGAACAAATAATTTGAACAATTGAACACTTATTGCTTTGAATTAAATAAGAAGATAAAAATGTGTGTGTGCGCACAGAGAATACCAAAAAATACCCAATATTAAACAAAAAGATACAGCATTTTGGAACAAAATATTATTTCATTGAATTGTTATCAACAGAAGAGTGATCAGATGGAAATAAACAAAATTGTTAAACGTACATCCTGATAACATCCGGAAAATTTAAACATCCTCAGTATTAGCTTTAATCATTCAAACGATTCAGTCTGACTGCCCATAAAGTTTTTAATAGTTTTGGTTGCATGCGGAAATAAATTAAATATTCTAATATTCGCTAGTAAATGTTCATAGATGAAATTGTACAGTTCAGAGTTATCTTAGGGGCTGTAGAAATAGTAGCGTCTGTCTATTGAATTTATGCCAGTCACTATGTGCTCTATGAGATTAAGAGTTTTTTTAACTTTAAAAATTTATGCCACACCACGTCGGTAAAGCTTTAGTTAATTAGAAGACAAACAAAAACAGTTTCAAGATTTATTAAGTGAGCGGCGGAAAAACCAAGTACGAAATTTCCATTCCAATCTCAAAATTTTATAATTCTCACAAAAAACATAAAACACTAGGAAGACAACCCTTACTGAGTCTATTTCAAAATTATCGCAGTGCTTACTTTAAGTTAACTTCTAAGAATCAGAAATCTCGAAAGAGTAATCATTGGATTTATTTGAGTCACTATCAACTTATCAAAAAAATTCGAATTATTGCTTATGGCGTTTGTTGAAGCAAGAGACGTTCTCTCAGAACTTTCACTACCCGTATAAAAACTCAATATTCACGAAAAGGGGTCAAGTTCACATTTTAATCGGCTTTATGTGATTGAAGATGCTTATTTTAGAACCACATTACCTCCGCCATACATCATGATGAAGACAGGGAGGAAGGTGAAATTAACCAATCCGAATGAGTGGGTTATGCAAGCCATGCTGAAGTCCCATTTGGATGACCACTTGCCCCGGGTCACGTCGTGATTAAAAGGTTTATTTCCGGTGTCGTACGATGTCACGTAATTTCCCGCTGCTGACGACATGTCGCCTTCTGCACTATCGTCCTACGAATTGAAGAACCGATTCTCTTCGAACTTGAAGAAGTATTTCGCGACCACCGCTAATTAGAACATCTTCTGTTTTACTGACTTGTCCCAGCCTCTCACCGAAAATTCTTCAACGGTCGGCAGCATCATCTGCTTTAATTCCTACTCCATCCTACACGATAAGCGCATGGACCAGAGATAGCAAATATTTGAAATTAGTCGATTAATTCATCATTTTATTAATCGAGTCGGAGTTATTAAATCGCGATTAAATCGGAAAAAACAATCGATTAAGATGGTATTTGATTAATTGTAAGAGCAGCACAACATTGTAGCATAAATAAACGAGCCACCGAAATGTGTATTTTCTTTCGTTTTTTGTTTATAATTGTATATTTACAATAGGTCTGTTTAATGACTAGAAGATATATCAGAGCAGAACAGAGCAGCTCAGCTCAGAAAAGCTGTCAGAGCAAAATAGATCAGAAAGGAGCAGGCTCGCTCATTGAAGAGCACTTTGAATTTTTCTGAGCTGCTAAATATCAAATAAGATTTCATTTATTCAAAATTATATGGCGCAAACAAAAATTTGGTACTATAGTACTAATAATCAAAGTTTTAATCATCCTAGTAATCCTTTGCTCCAAGTTGATCCTACTAGCAAGTTGGCGCAGGAAATTTTGCTCCAAAGTAATCCAGATTACTTCATCTACTACTTAATCATCTTGTAACTGAGTTAACGTACATGTAACCTCTAAAGGTTACTAATAAGGTATCATAAGATCTTCTTTTTCGGTTACGACGAACTCCCGCGCCACCATTCGCGAGTCTTAGAATTTTAAAAATGATAAAAGTTTCAACAGTTAAAATAAGAATATGCAATTATGCTCAGAACATTCTATAGAATAATCTGTACATTATCTCAGGCTTATTCATAACTCTCTGTATGACGTAATTTTATACATTTGACAATCATGTGACAATCTTTATGACAAACTTTGTTTGTACGCCATTTTGCCCACAAACGGTGATGGTTTTCATTCCTAAAGCGATATAACAAATTTAAAGAACGATATCGCGACTCCACAATCTAATGTCGGAGCAATTCATCTTGACAGATGATAAAAAAATAAAACCACGGAAAAATCAAAGGCGAGAAATATTTGGGACGGTTTTGGGACGGTTTTAAGTTTGTACGCCAAGTTGCCCACACACGATCAATCTTTTGTTTGTACGCGTGCTTGTACGCCAAAAACCGTCCCGTGTGTGGCCGGCTAATAGCTACGTTTTTTTCATACGGGTCTGGTTCTAGTTCACTGTTTTAACAGAGAAATACAACAACATGAAACCCAGATATTTATCGGGGTCTGGGTTAAAGAACCAGATGATTAATTCGAAAATATTCCACCAGAGGTGCTGTGGAACTACTTTAATTTTTCACTGTTGGTAGCATTGCTCCTTGGGGAACGGTTAGCCTTGTGTATAGAATAGAGTATATAGTGGTCGCAAGTTCGACTTGTTAACTTCTCGCTAGGTGGCTCTAGCTGTTTCGTTTTGAAAATAACGAAACTAATTTTTGTTTTCAAAGAAAATTTTAGTAAGAAAAAATGATAAATGCGAAGAATTAGTTACTTAAATAATTATGGCATGTAAATAATTGCTAGATTTTCTTTGAAAACAAAAATTAGTTTCATTATTTTCAAAATGATACACCTAGAGCCACCTAGCGAGCAGTTAACAAGTCGATCTTGCGACCACTATATACTCTTTACACAAGGCGGTTAGTTTGTTTTGACAGTGAAAAAATGGAGAACAACAAGTGACTGTTATAAAATATCTAAATAATTTTGTTTATTACTTTTTGATTCCTTGCAATGTCAACCAAAACTTTCCTTTTCACACTGTTAATTTTATTTGTCACTTTAATAAGGCCAACGTTTAAGAAACAAAAAGCCTTATCTGGGTAAATAACCTGGATCGTTTTTTTCATGTAACTCTGAACCAGACCCAGACCCGGATGAAAAAAACGCAGCTAATGATATCGAAGGTATTTTATCTGAGATTGCTGATCCAAGCAAGGATTTTCTTTTTTAGTATTAAGGTAAGGTAAGGTAAGCTGTATAATTAAAACAGCAGTTGCACTCATCTTGTGTTTTTTCTTCCTAAACGCCTATAGATATGTTAGAAAAGTCTTTGGCAACTGTGCCTTCCGCACCCGTAGTTACTGCAGATGGAGGTAGAAGTGGTTTCTTTGCCACATAAATATTAGTAATGATGGTTGTTTAGATAGGTCATGGAAAGTTCTGCTGCATATAAGCGACTATTAGTCAGATGTCAGATAAAAGAGAAATTGCATTCAATAAAATAACGATTTTAATTACCACACTCTCTTTTTGGAAAGATTCATTTATTGTCCCTATCCACAACGGAGGATGAAAAGGCGACGTTTCAAATGACCGCCCCATTGCTAAACTTTCCTGCATTTACAAACATTTCGAGAGCCTTATTTATGACTCCTTGTCCTTCTACTTTAAATCCATTCTTTCTCCAGTTCAACACAGGATTTCCAAAAGCAGGTCCACAACTACTAACTTAACAGTTTTCGTTTCCCATAGTCTTCAAGCTATGCAAAATGGGGAAGATACCGATGTTATTTCTACGACCTTAATAAAGCCTTTGATAAAATCTCCCATGAAATCATCGTCCTCAAACTTGAAATCCTTGTCTTCCAGAATCCAGCCCCGCTTTACTTCCTGAATTAAATTCTACCTCGATAATCGACAATATAGGGTTCGTTTTGATTCAGCGATTTCAAACCCTTTTTCATTTCACTGCGGTGTCCCTCAGGGTAGTCACCTGAGTCCTTTTATCTTTATACTATCCATAAATGATGTTGAGATGGTAATTACATTAGACACTCAGAAGTACTATATTTTATGCTGATATATGGAGATCTTTAAACGAATTTTCATACCTTTTGATATTTTACTCTTCCAAAATTACCTCTTCAGCTTCTCCACCTGGTTGTTGAAAAACTTTTTTGAATTGAACATCTCTAAATGCCAGTCAATCATTTATTTCAGTAAACCTCTTCCCATCACCCCTCTACTTCTGACAGCTCTTCATGGCGTCCGGGTGTTACCTGTGATAGTGAACTCAATTTCTGTTCATTAACAAAATTGAAGCCGTGCAGCGAAGATTTCAACGCTTTGCGTTAAGTGGTCTTCCTTTTGGGTGACAACTTTAACCTCAAACCCCTTTCAAGTCGCCGCGATGTCCCTCATATAATCTTCATTGATCATTCATCGAATCCTAACCGGTTCTATCGACTGTCCGGATTTGTTGTAGGTATAACGTATCCCTATACACAAACCCTCGTAATATAATATCCTTTCCACTCTATCGTTTTGACAGTCACCGCACTAACTATGGACTTTTCGAACTCATTACTCATTATATCCAAAATACACGGACACAGTAAAATGAAGGTACGGCGAATTGTAATTCATTCGGATTTTAATTCATTATGCATGACACACATACTGTGAACTTCTAACTTCATTCGAGCCGATGAAATTTGATTCTCGTATTTGCTTAAAATAAAAACAGAGGAGTTAATTCATATCTTCAATAATTTTATATTTTACTTTATTTTCTTTGCACTTTTCCGTTCTTTTTATCATTTATTTTATTAAATTATCACCTCGATTTTCGAATATTCGTCGGTCAGTGATACTTTGGCAATAGAAATCGGTTGATTTTTCCATGACTTCCATCTTCATTCGCTGAGAATTAAGTTGTCGGAACTTCGACATTACGATTACGTTGCGTGCGAATAAAGATTTTATCTTAAGGGGGTTGTCTCATGTCCGAACTGAAATTTTGAAGGTTTTTAAAAATTTTTGTTTTTGTGGAAAATGAAATACAATCTTCTTATGATAATTATATGTTATTACTAAACTATTGAAAAATACAAAAAAAATAATTGAAATAAAAAAAACATTTTTTAAGGTCATTTCGGTGAGGCGAAGTAAATCTCTTCAAAAAAAGTAGGTGGCTGGTCGGCTGATTGCTCCTTTCCTAATCATTTGAAATTAAATTTCCAAAAAGATTACTGTTCAGTAGGGTTGTCATTCTGGCCCGTAGCAGATTTAAAGATTTGAGTGAAAAATAGCAAAATGGCGGCATTGTAAAAACTTTTTTCGAAAATCAACGGTTTTTTTCGGATAAAAATCGACATAAAACAGAAAGAAATGGATAAAAACATCTAATTCTGGTACCGGCGAGAGCCATTCATGTGTATAATTATATGTGAGAATTTCAGCCCAATCGGTCCAATAGTTTTCTCTTAATCATCCGGGCCGACGAAAAAAAAGTAGTTTCGAGAAAAACGCGTTTAAAGTTTAGAGAAGATGTAGGGTACGCCGCAGATGCAGGGTACGCTCTCCCCTATTATATGCTATAACTTTAAAATGACGTAGTGTATCGGTCTAAAATTTGTACAGTATATTCTCAACTTATTAAACTTTGAGAAAATGCAAAAAAAAAAAAGATTTTTTGAAAATCGAACATGAGACAACCCCCTTAAGCCGTAGTGATACGCGACACAACCGATGATGATTCGTGTTGGATCTTCATTCGACCGTGCCCGTGTATCTTGGATATTTGTCATACCACCTACAAGCCTGATCAGTGATCACCCTTCGTAACCATCCCCTCCCTTCGCTCCTTCACTTTCCCCTACTTTTAAATTCTAATTGTTTAGTTTAAGTATCGTATTGTTAATTTTTAGTCAAATTGTTTTTGTATTTTTCTTTTGTAACTTGCATTAAATTAAACGAATTAAAATAATTTTTTTTTATAGTGGATAGGCACAAGAAACAAATTTTTTTGTAGGCCGGTGAAATAGATGTGTATGACAGTAGTTTTAAAATTAAGTTGAAAGTGGATAGTCCACAACTCGAACAAGCGTTGCCGGTTCACAGAGTTGTTTTAGACGTCGGTCCCGAGCTAAAGAGAGCGTCATCCCTTTTGGGGTAACAATTGGATGATATTATTAGTCTGCGAGTTTGCCAGTTCGTCCTTGTATTGTAGTGAGGTGAAATGTATATGAAAATGAAAAACAAAAGAATAAGGCGATTTATTTAGACTTTTTAGAATATGAATAAAGTCGTAAACACATTTCGTTGATTTAGTAGTTAAATATGCCTAAGATTAATCAAAAGATTGGAATAAAGGGTTAATCAAAATAACAATTTAATCCAATATCATCTTTACTAATCTCTATTGACAAATTCTGAAGGAACCTATTTCAACCACATATTATCCACAAAATTACATAAAGCATATATTCAAAATGGTCTTTTCACACCAGGCATTTCGGTATCAGAAACCCAAAAGTACAAAAATGGAAGGAAAATATAGATATCAATTTTAGTGGGAAATCTTAACTTTTATTGTTTTGAAACTGTCTTACAATTAATCTTCTTCATTAAAGTTACTTTGGACAAGTTGATGCGATATGTCTGCATTTTCAAAAGTTTCTTCATATCTCTGTCGATCAGCGGCATCAGCTGGGTACCAATCGTTGGGCCTAACGCACCTCTTAAAGCGCGCCGTAATTTTTCCAGAAGTTCCACATAACTTGATTACGACATAGGCAGGGATGAAGAGCCAGGGAATGAATTTAATTGTCCCTATGACAATTATCGTCAGTATATCTATACGAAATCCTTCTCTTATTGGAAACAAAAATATGAAAAGCAACTTTGAACGATTATGTTAGGTGTTGCTAATTTAACACAAATATAAAGAATTACCAGCGAGAAAAGAATGAATAGTGGAGTAATAAATCGTACTAAATAAAATTGCCAGTTTGCGACCGTATGTCCCATCATAAATTGGACATCTCTTTGGAATCGTTGTCGTCCATAAATCCAGACTGCAATCATTAGTTCCAGAAAACAAATTCCCATTTGAGATGCTCCACAAAGTTTTAATATTGTGCTGCATATTTCAAAACCAAACTAGAAAAAATAAAAAAAAAATTTAGGTATATTAATTCTCGATTTAATTAGTAAACTAAAATTAGGTGCTACTAACATCGGTCGTGAAAACAGTGCAAAGTAAAAATAGAGCTGTTGGCAGAATCATGGAAATCTGCTTCTTGTATATCCTCAGATATTCGTACTCGTCGAACAACGAAGTCATGGTTGAAAACAGTATAATTACCTTAAATGGAATTTTTTAGTCATGTCGATACATCTAGAAAAATTCTAGAAAAATCAGGTAAACTTACCACAGCATTCAGCTCACAAAGAGCTAACATAAGGAAAAATAAAAGAGACCACATGTTGGATGCCTCAATATTTCCGAACAAATACGGAAAGGCCAAAAATACGTAAAGAAAAGGATAAGATTGCATGTAGTTGAATTCGAAGTTTAAGTGTTCTGTAACAAAATTTCGTAGTATTAAAGATCATTAAATGAGGTTATATGGTCAAATATACCAAACAAAGTTAGACTAAAATTGTGTACAAACCTTTCAAGTACTTATTGGCCAAAAATACTGTAAGTGAAGCAATTGTCCCCAAACACATTAAAGAAAGTATTACGACTAAAGCATTTTTGTAGATATTAGTCTTGAAATTGTTGTGGCTGGCCATAGTGAGCACTATGCCCCATCCAGTTCCAAAATGAGAGACTGCAATCAATGGGCTTCCAACCCATGATTTTATATAAATCGCTTTAAAATCTTTGAAAATGAATTCTGGAAGTCCACTAATGGAATCGGGAAGGCAAGCAACTCGTAAGAATATTAATAGCAAAATCGCAACAATGGCAATAGCTGAATATCTAAAAAAGTGCGTAACCTGTAAATTAGAAATAAATAATATAAATAGCAGTTTAGATTAAATATTGTTACCGATTCGATTCCCTTATAGGAAACAAATCCTACAACCAACCAAGTAACAATGCACGCTCCAAAAACTGGCCATGCCATCCTGAACGTATCAAAATTATTTTCAGGAAAGTTTAAAACTCCTGAGCTAAAATTTGTTTCATTCTAAGAGGAAATTACGATGAAATTTTATACTGGTCTTACTAAAAATACTCCACTGCTGACCAAGTGTGGTCCATTCTGTAGATTAGAGTGGCGTTATTAGAAACCTGTATTATATAAACACATATCATTTAAAATATACAAAGGTAGGTAGTATAAAAATCACTTAAATTACCGTCGTGCAATTGGGATAATTCCAAGAGTGATTGCAACTCATCCATGGCAAATTTGGACTAAACGAAGCGAAAAAATACACTATCAAATAAGATGCACCGACTGCATTGACGCATGCTGCGACGATATTGAGTGCGAGGATTACATAGGCAATTCCTTTTATCAAACATAACAAGAGATAGTATTAAAAGAAAAGTATAAATATGTATGTAAATATTTACCTTTAAAAAGTGGCGATATCCGGAAAACCGATATGAATCCAGTACTGGAAAACTGGCCCAGGAATGTTTGAATAAAAAATATTGGGAGGACGAAGAGTATCATACAAATAATGTAAGGAACTATGAAGAGAGCTAAAATATCGCAAAATATGAGTATTTATAGCAAAATCAATTGCTCATGTGAACTTTTTTCATTATAATCGTGCCTACTATACATATATGTATGTAATATAGGAACTTTGTCGATTACAAACTTTCTAGCGCTTTATGTTAAAACACCAAAATTATAATATATAAAATAAAGAAAAATTTTGATGTTACTAAGCTTGTGTTACCTACAAGCCAACTACAGTTAAATCTCACTACATAGGTACATATGTATAATGTGAGTAACCCAGTCAAATTAGACATTAAAATTGCAAAGCGTGATGTAGTTCTAATTTTTTGATATATTGTTAGGACCAGTTAGAGTAGTGTAAACCCAAATTTGCAGCTTCGAAAAACCTGTGCTTCCTGCGTAATACGTGAAAATCTGCAGTTTTTTTTTTCAGTTGCCTTATAACTCATAAACTGTGCATTTGTTGATATTAAATGTTCTTACCATTTTTAAAGTACATTAAATTTACAACAATTTAAGCCCAACCACAGTCCTTTGCCTTCAATGGTTCTTGAGATATGGCCATTTTGGTTCTTCCAAAAAATCACTGTAACTGCAAGAAAATCCCAATGCTGCATAGAGCTTTACAAGATGTTTTGGCCCAACTTTCCTGTACAGGTAGGTACCAAAACTCCTCTTGAGTGAGGAGAGGAATGAGCTATAGGTTTGACGAGAAAAATTATTGCATGAGCTATCGAAACACATTTCTTCTTCCAACCATCGAGATACTGGCATTTGTGTTTCAGTACGATGGTTTTACGCAACAGTTTTAGAGACTCAGGAATAGCAGATTCAGCTTATCGCAAAATCATCATCAGATGGCTTTACTGCAATTCATTTTCCATAACTTTTCTCATAGGTTGAACAGTTACACCGATATGAGAGAAAAATTAAAATATTGAGTTTTGGAAGAACAAAATTGGCCATATCTCGAAAACCATTGAAGGCACAGAACTGTGGTTGGGCTTAAATTGTTGTAAATTTAATGTACTTTAAAAATGGTAATAACATCTAATATCAACAAATGCACAGTTTATGAGTTATAAGGCAACTGATAAAAAAGCTGCAGATTTTCACGTATCACGCAGGAAGCACAGGTTTTTCGAAGCTGCAAATTTGGGTTTACACTACTCTAACTGGTCCTAACAATATATCAAAAAATTAGAACTACATCACGCTTTGCAATTTTAGCCTGTTTTTATTTACGATTTGACTGGGCTAGAGTCATTAATACCTGTTTCAATGTTCATTGCAGTTTTTCAACTTTATTATTACATATACTGAGTTCGAGTAAAATCTTTTTAAATATAGGTACATATAATCGCAGGTATATAATAATTTTCGAGATAAAATTGTTTTTCATTATTTTTTGGCCAATATATTATATTCTATTTCTGCAAAAAATCGCTAATTTTTAATCTGACATGTACAAGTGTCCTCAGCTAGCTTGTGAAGAATTAAATTCTACACAAAACTCAATGTAACAATTTTTCCCGTAAGCTCGACATTTTTTGAGTTATATGCGAAGATAAAATTAATTAAATTTGAAAGTTTTCTTCATAAATAACTCAAAAAAGATCAGTCGGACATAAAAATATATATGAGATTCTTATAGACAATTTTAACCTCTATAATATTGTGACATTTAGGACGTCGACCCCAAGGTGACAAAAGTACTGACGAGTTGCCTTGTCGCTTATGAATAATTATAAATTACCTTACCGCACCTGCGAAACTCACTTGCTGAGGTGCCGTGCAATTCAGCCCAGCGCCGCGGGCAACAACCCAACGGCGGAGAGTTTAGCCGGGCTTCTTGCCACTCCCGCCGGTCGCAATGGTTTCGGGTGTTCACCGCGAGAGGGCCGGGTTCAGGAGTCGTGATCCCCGAAGGACGCCCCGGCGCTCCGCTGGATCAAGTGTTGGCCTCCGCCTCGTGGGAACCGGTTCGAGGGGGCAATTACCTTGCGCCGCCCTGGCGCTCCGTGGGGCTCCAACGAGGTTACGGGTTGACCGGGACTCAGATTAAAACCACGAAATTCCGCGGGAACACTTTTATTCGATAACAAAATTCGTCGCGATACAATGTAATTCGGACTAAGAAACAAACTTAGCGGCGTAACTTTAAAGCCGGAACAAAGACAAATTCCGCAACGCAATGAAATTGAGCGGGAAAGAAATCAATTCGTTTCGAAGAGGTGTAGGCGCACAACCGAACGGCTCGGGATCTAGACCAAGAAGAAGGATCTGCCCATTGACAGCAGCGCCTGTGCCTAAAAATATCCTGAGGGGAAATTTTTAGCACTAACTTAAGGGCGCGTTTACACCTCCTTTAAACTATCTTACTTATTCTAATTTTTCCTTAAACTAATGAGTGCAGCAACCGTAACACCGCCCCCTCCTTGGAGAAAGAGCTGTCCTCAGCGCCTGGCATCGTCATTCAGCAGCAAGGAACGGCTGATGATTTCCCGGATGGGTTGATCGGCTGAATTTGGTGGGCTGAATCGACTTCGTTATCCTGGGCCGTTTTTGGGGCTGCCTTCGAATTTTCCACGATGAAATGTCCCAAGAACTGGCAAAGATTGTTCAGAATTTCTGCGGAAGACGTAAGGATTAAAGCATTTCTTTAGTAAAGTAATTGAATTTGTCTCGTGGAAAACTCAGCCAATTCGTTTCATCCATAATTGCGTCTTCACCGGGGATCCAAGTAGGGTCGACGAGTCCGAGAGGCATTTCCTCCTCGGTATTTGCAGATTCAGACTAGCACGACCAGAGGAGAGGCTAATTGAAGGGCGCCTCTCGCTCGCCCTTTAAGTACTGCCTGGAGCGCCGGGGGGAGGATCGGGCTGAATTGATAGGTGGTCATTCTGGAGTGTGTTTTTGTTTTATTTATTTTTTTAGCTTTCTATAGGTGGAAGGTAGGGTGCTAATCGGTTGCGGTGGATGACGTGTACTCGGTTCGAGTTCAGTTTTTTGATTTTGTAATTCACGTCGCCGATGAGTCCTACGATGGTGTATGGTCCCTCCCAATTTCTTTGGAGTTTCGGGCACTTTCCTTTTCTCCTTTTAGGGAGGTAAAGCCACACTTTGTCGTTCTCTTTGAAGGGATTTGCCGTGGCGGATAAATCATATCGAGCTTTCATACGTCGACTGCTCGATTTCACGTTCTCCCGTACCAACTGATATACTTTTCGCAGTCTTAAGGAGAGGTTTTCGATATATTCGTCACTTGGGGTCGGTTCTTCGGGTAATTCTCCAAAATGTAGGTCCATAGGAAGCCTCAGCTCTCTCCCGAAGGTCATCATCGCTGATGTTTCTTTGGTGGTCTCGTGTACCGCTGATCTGTAGGCAAATAGGCAGAGTTGCAGGTTCTTTTCCCAATCTCGTTGATTCTCGCTCGTATACTTCGCGAGATAGTCTAAGAGGGTCCTGTTGAAACGTTCTACCATCCCATCCGATTGAGGGTGAAGTGGTGAAGTTCGAGTCTTCTCTATTCCCAGCCGTTTCATCGCTTCACGAAAAACTTTCGACTCGAAATTTCTGCCTTGATCGGAGTGGAGTTGAAGAGGTACTCCAAAACGAGAAAACACATTCTGGACGAGGGCTTCTGCCACCGTCTCCGCGGTCTGGTCTGGGGTCGCTATAGCCTCTGGCCACTTTGTAAAATAATCCATTACGACCACAATAAAGCGGTTATTATTGGTCGTGGTAGGAAGCGGCCCGAGGATATCCACTGCTATCCTCTCAAAGGGCGCGCCCACATTGTAGAGCCTCAGGGGAGCTTTTTGTTTTCTATGGGGGCCTTTTCTTTCGTTGCACGTTGTACACCGTTGGCACCATCGTCTTGCATCCTCCGCACAGCCGATCCAGTAATATCGGTCTTTGATCCGCTTCATAGTTCGCTGAAAACCTAGGTGGCCGCCAGAAGGACTGTCATGGGCTTGTTTGATAACATCACTTTTCAAGGATTCAGGTAGTAAGACTTGATAAGTAGGGCCATATGAAGTTGTGTGCACTCGGCAGGCAATATCACCGTGCATTTTTAGCATTGGGAAAATAGCGCGGTAAGCTTTAAGGGTGGGATCGGCGGAAGTTATCTCTTCAGGTGACGGCGGTTCGCCCTTCAGCAACCATCGCCTAACGACGCTCAGATTCTCGTCCTGCTCCTGCAGGGTTGAAAGGCTTTGTTGAACGACGACGAGGCGGACGTTGATGCTTTCTCTTTCCTGAAGACGAGCGCAATATCGGCAGTTAGAGAGTATACAAGGCCTGCGCGACAGCGCGTCTGCATTTCCGTGTTTATTTCCGGGCCTGTGCTGGATTTCGAAATCGAATTGCTGTAGCCGTTCAATCCAACGGGCTACTTGACCCTCCGGCTCACGGAAATTCATCAACCAGCGCAAAGATGCATGATCCGTTCGAATAATAAAGCGCCGGCCTAGTAAATAAGGCTGGAAATGACCAACGGCTTTAACGACTGCCAGCAGCTCCTTCCGGGTTACGCAGTAGTTCTGTTCCGGCCTGCTGAGAGTTTTAGAGTAATATTCTATGACATGTTCTGTGCCATTCTGCACTTGGGACAAAACGGCGCCCCAAGCGAAATAGCTAGCGTCCGTGTCGACTATGAAGATTCCGTCCTCTCTAGGTTGGGCAAGGATAGGCGTCGTGATGAGTTGACTTTTCAGATTTCGAAATGCTTCTTCACAGTCATGGGGCCAAGTAAAGTCCACCGCTTTTTCCGTGAGCCTTGTAAGCGGCTTAGCTATAGCTGAGAAGTTGCGGATAAAACGGCGGTAGTACGCGCATAGTCCGAGGAAGGATTGGACTTCTTTTTTGTTGGTAGGCGTAGGCCAATCCTGTACAGCGCGAATTTTTTCTGGGTCAGGCAAAATGCCTTCGGCGGAGATGACGTGGCCCAAGAACTTGACTTCTCGTCTACAGAGAAAACACTTGGCAGGGAAGAGCTTGAGTCCAGCGGCGGAAAGGCGCGTGAAGACGATATCTAGGTGGTCCAATAGTTCCGTAAAACTCCTTCCGTGGACGATGATATCGTCTAGATACACTAAACAGGTCCGGTGGGGTATGCCTTCGAGAACAAGCTCCATGAGGCGCTGAAACGTAGCTGGAGCGTTCGTCAGGCCGAAGGGCATGACATCAAACTCCCAGAGGCCGCTGCCGATTGAAAAGGCAGTTTTTTCCCTGTCACACGGGTCCATCTGGACTTGCCAGTAGCCGGCCTGGAGATCTAAGGTGGCAAACCAACAAGAGTCGCCTAACGCCTCTAAAGTAAGGTCGATTCTGGGCAGCGGATACGAGTCTTTTTTTTGTGGCCTCGTTAAGCCTGCGGTAATCTACACAAAATCTTAAAGAACCATCCTTCTTTCGGACTAGGACTACAGGCGAACTCCACGGACTTTTGGAGGGGAGAACTTTACCCTGGCTTATCATCTCCTGTAGAATTTTCTCGGCTTCGGCTCTTTTAGCGATAGGGATCCGACGAGGGGGCTGTTTTATAGGGCTTACCCCACTAGTGTCGATGTGATGCTGTAGCAGAGCCGTACGCCCTAAGTCGTCTTTGGAACAGGAAAAGACGTGAGCGTGTTTGCGGAGAAGTTCCGTCAATTTTTCCTTCCCTTCAGGCGGAAGGTCTTCAGGGGTCTGCCGTACCAATTCCAGTAAATGCGGCGGCAGTTCATGGACTTCTGACTCACAGGCGTCGATAACTCGGAATTCCCTATTCGTCCTGCCAATAGGCCTACCAGCAGGAAGGTAAATGGTTTCATTTCCCATATTTGTAATTCTTACGTAGGCTTTCCCTTCCTGAGAAGTACTTAAAGTAGGCAGTACTTCCAGGGAAGTAGGCAGGTCATCCAGCGGAGAGACGAGGATATCCGAACTGTCCATGAAAGTTGTGGCTACCTTTACCAAGGCGGTAGCGTGAGGGGATAAGAAACTTTCGTGGGAGGTGGTAGCCATGGAGCAGGAGGGGTCTGTGTGGTTTAACCTCAAAGTTTTACCAGAAAGTGTGATCTCCTTTGTCTGGAGATTTAGACAGCATCCATGTTTTAAAAGAAAATCCATCCCGACGATGCAATCGTCAAAAATCCCGGCGATATAGGCGGGGTGAGAGGTCACTAAGTCAGCGATGGTAATATTGACGATAGCAGTCCCCTCAGCTGGGATTAAATCACCACTTACGCTACGGATAATGGCATTTATAGGCGCTATTTCCGTCGCGCGGTTGCTTCGTTGCAGTATTCTTGGGTGGAGAACGGTCTGGGTGGCTCCCGTATCAATTAGAAGGCGACAGGGGATACCTTCGACCGTGCCAGTGAGCCATAGGTGGTTGGCGTCACTAGCGGTGCTGACGAAAACTTTAAGGAATAGTGGGGCCGCAATATCTGCTGAGCTCGGCCCCTGGAGATCAGCGAGAGTCAGTTTAAATCAAGGGTGGACGATGAAATGGGATTAGTGGATAACTCGAGGGTCCGTTTTTCGTCCTGCTGTCGCTCAGTCCTTTTTTCTGTAGAGCTGCCGGAAAGGCTGTGAGGAGCCTGGTCTACATCTGCAGTTTCCCTGAAGCGTCGGACATTTTGAGCCTTTGGTGATCTTGCAGTGTTAATCATATCGAAGACAACCTTCTCGCCGGCCTTGAAATTGAGTTGTGCGTCTTTGGATGAGGTACAATGTAAGAAGACTTCTTTACCATTGTCGCTTCGAGTTATAAATCCATATCGTTTGAAAGGGCTGTACCATCGTACCGTGCCTCGCACGTTTCTCTCCACCGGAGAGTCATCTGGACAAGATTTTTCTTTCGACTTTTTCTGGCTCGCGATGTCTTTAGAAGCTACTGAGGTGGAGCTGGGTTTTGCGCCTGGTTCTTGCTCCTTTAAACCAGGCGCCGATCTTTTCCCGACGACGGTTTGTGATTTGAGAACCTCGGCTTTGGGCTAAGTGATGAGTTAGCAGAGGATACCACAGTTTCTGCAACCCTTATATTCTTTCGGCTCAAGCGGGCTGCATCCCGATTGGATTCAACTCGGATCGCCTGCGCCAAGGCAGCTTCCAGAGAAGGCGGTTCAACATCCCTCACCCTTTGCTGGACGTCAGTGTCCGAAATTCCGTCCAGAAACTGGCCCAGGGCTATCCTATTTCGAGCCTCTTCCGGGCAATCGCCGAAAGCTAAATAAGCTAGCCTCTGTAAGTCGGTGGCGAACTCCGCCAAGGACTCCTGCCCCCTCTGTACTCGGCTTCTTAATTGGCTGTGTGCCACAGACTGGCGGTACTCGTCACTGAAGCGCTCTGCCAAAGCCCGGTTTAAGAGCTCGTAATTATTTTTCGTTTCATCTCCCAGGGTATCGTAAAAATTCAGGGCCGTTCCCCGAAGATGTGGGGCTAAATAGAGCACTTTTAGATCGGCTGACCACGAATTTGCTTTAGCGACCGCTTCAAAATGCCGGCGATACACTACCCATGGCTCTTTACCATCATATTCGCGCGGAAATAATCTTATTCGCGTAGGAGGAGCGAAATAAGAGGCATTTACATTAAGGGGCTGCCTTTCCGAATTTGCATGGCCAAGCGTAGGAGCAGGAGGGGGAGAATTGTCGTCACGGTTCGTCGCAGATAAAATAGAAGGCTGGTTATCCCGACATAGGGGACCGTGTTGCCGAGTAGTGCAGATGGGCGCGAGACTATAAGTCGACATGATTCCATCGGAGCAGATACTTGAAGTGGGTGAATTAGTTCTGGGCCCACCTTCAAGTATTCCCACTGAACGACTGAGGGGCCCTTCGGGAATTCCGCTAAGCGTTGCAAGCGGCAGGTGAAATGTGGCACTTGTAGTGGAAGGCGCAGTCATCATAGTGCTGCTTAAAATATTAGCAGGAGGTAGGCTAGCGGCCCTGGAATTAATTTCCGGTGGTTTCGCAATATCCTCATCGGCAGCGACCAAAGTGAGACAGTCGAATGTAACTTCCCGGACTTCCCTGGTCGTAATAGAGTTGGAACAGTCTACGAAAATTTCACTGGAATCTGACAGCGATATAAGTGGAGCTTCAGACACCGTTGGTTCTAAATCTGCTCGTGACAGAGCACCCCCATCTCGTTCACTGACAGCCGCAGGTATGCTAGTAGAATTGGACGTAGATTTTTCGACGGTTAATTTCAAAGCGTCCAGCACCTGCGTTATTCTGTTGAAACTTTCTAGCATGGCCCCCATAAAATCATACAGCTGGTTCACCGTTGAAGAAAGTCGAGACGGGTCTACGTTTTGATGGGACTCGTTCTGAGAATCGTCCATCCCCGAGGATCGGTCTGATTGCCTGGGGTCGCCGCCCGTTGCCATTCCCAATTCCAATTCAGGACAGGGAATTCTAAAGGAAGGTGGCTTACAAAAATAAAATGTTGGCCGAGCGAAGCCGTGTCGTGGGGGACCTCTTTCGAAATCACTTTTAATTTATTTCCAGCGAGACCCCACACCTGGCACCAAATTGTGACATTTAGGACGTCGACCCCAAGGTGACAAAAGTACTGACGAGTTGCCTTGTCGCTTATGAATAATTATAAATTACCTTACCGCACCTGCGAAACTCACTTGCTGAGGTGCCGTGCAATTCAGCCCAGCGCCGCGGGCAACAACCCAACGGCGGAGAGTTTAGCCGGGCTTCTTGCCACTCCCGCCGGTCGCAATGGCTTCGGGTGTTCACCGCGAGAGGGCCGGGTTCAGGAGTCGTGATCCCCGAAGGACGCCCCGGCGCTCCGCTGGATCAAGTGTTGGCCTCCGCCTCGTGGGAACCGGTTCGAGGGGGCAATTACCTTGCGCCGCCCTGGCGCTCCGTGGGGCTCCAACGAGGTTACGGGTTGACCGGGACTCAGATTAAAACCACGAAATTCCGCGGGAACACTTTTATTCGATAACAAAATTCGCGATACAATGTAATTCGGACTAAGAAACAAACTTAGCGGCGTAACTTTAAAGCCGGAACAAAGACAAATTCCGCAACGCAATGAAATTGAGCGGGAAAGAAATCAATTCGTTTCGAAGAGGTGTAGGCGCACAACCGAACGGCTCGGGATCTAGACCAAGAAGAAGGATCTGCCCATTGACAGCAGCGCCTGTGCCTAAAAATATCCTGAGGGGAAATTTTTAGCACTAACTTAAGGGCGCGTTTACACCTCCTTTAAACTATCTTACTTATTCTAATTTTTCCTTAAACTAATGAGTGCAGCAACCGTAACAATATTATGCAACCAGTTTTACGATATATGTTACAGTTAATAAACAACTCGCAAAACCCTCAAGTACCATCATTGGTTCAGTTTTACTCTTCACTGTTTAGTTGTTTTTGTACAAATGAAAATGATTTTGATGTCGTCAACCATCGTGGGCGTCATCAGTTAAAACGTCTCTAAGAAATTTATACTCTAGCGAAGAAAAGGTAATTCCTCCTGGAGAAATATTTTCGTTTGTGTTCTATAAGAATGTATGTGTTCGTACAGAGAATACCCAATGTAAAACAAAAAGATATAGCATTTTGAGACAAAATATTACTTCATTGAATTGTTATTATCAGAAGAGTGATCAGATGGAAATGCATATGCCTCCAAATAAAGAAGATTGTTTAATGGAGACCCTATTAACATCCGGAGAATTTAAAACTCTTCAGTATTAGCTTTTATCAATCAAATGATTCGGTCTGACTGCCTATAAAATGTTTAATAGTTTTACATGCATACTCAAATAAATTAGATATGTATTATTCCAATTGTCGCTAGCAACTGTCGCTAGCAAGTGTAGATGAAATTGCACATTTTAAAGCTACCTTAAGGCTACTTTACACTATCTGATAAATCACATGCATAGACATATGATTTTTTATTTGAATTTTCAAAAGTTACATATAGCATTCTTATTTTTCTTGTATACGTCTACCTATTTGACAATCTGTTTGAGTTTGAATGAATGAATTAAATATTTGAAAATTAAAGAAATGGTCGAGGAGATAAAACTTTTAGGACTTTTAAACATAATTTCACTTTTAATTATTAAGAAAGAAATTGGAAATAAAAGTGCGAAGCAAAGTGGAGTAGAAAGTGGCTTTTAAATAGAAATTCTGGTCGTGATATAATGCAACTTTTGGTAAATGAATTGCAGTTTAAAGTTGTAGGTTCTTTTCAAAATTATACAAGAATGAGAAACGATACATCCCGGGTGCAAATATAAGACTGAAAAATTACTAAAAAGAGACTGAAAAATTAATTTTAGACGGAATTTAGCCTGAAAATAAGGCGGAAATTATTATTTGCACTGAAAACTGACTGAAAATAAACTGAAAACGTACCTATGTATTACATGGAAAAGGTGAAGACGGAATTCACACTGAAATGAGACGGAAATGTTTTTTCACTCTGAAGTGAAACTGAAACCAGACTGAAAGTTTTATATTAGAATAGCTATGTCGGAAAACAGACTGAATCGAGAAATATCAGTTACCTTGATGAGTATGAAGGAAGGACTGAAAGGAGACGGAAACAAGACATAAATTTTTTTATTGTTAGACTTAGAATATTTTTAGGACTCGGTATTTCCTGGACTTAGAAACATTTTTGTATATTTGACTTAATCAAAATATTTTCAGTCTACATTCTTCAGTCGATATTACATCATTTTCTGTACATTTTCAGCTTTTTCAGTTTTTCTGTCGATCACTTCCCATCTCTTCTTAAATACCTCAGTCTACTTTGCATTTCGTTTTCCAATTGCTCTTAACCGCAGAAAAAATCAATAAATCTCTCAGTCTATTTTCAGTTTTATATTTTCACCCGGAAAGTATTGTTTTCCTAAATCTTCAGGCCGTTTTAAGTCTTTTTACGACTCTCATTTTCCGACTTTTGTAAACTACCTCAGTTTACTTTAGTTAAATTTCCGACATTGCCTAACATAGAAAAATAAGTACTTATATGTACATATTTTAAGTCCATTTTCAGTTTTATTTTTTCACTCGGGAAGAATCAAAAGTCTCGAAAGAGTAATCAATGGATTTGTTTGGGCACTATCAACTTATCAAACAATTTTGAAAAATTGCTTATGGCGTTTGTTGAAGCCAAATACTTTCACTGTCCGTACAAAAACGCCATGAAAAGAAGTCAAGTTCACAACTTTATCGGTGTTGGTTTACCGAAGATGCTTATTTTAGAACCACATTACCTCCGCCATACATCATGGTGAAGACGGGGAAGAAGGAGAAGTTGACCAGCCCGAACGCGTGTGTTACGCAGGCCATGCTGAAGTCCCATTTGGATGACCACTTGCCCCGGGTCACGTCGTGATTAAAAGGTTTATTCCCGGTGTCGTACGATGTCACGTAATTTCTCGCCGCCGACGACATGTCGCCTTCTGCACTATCGTCCAACGAATTGAAGAAACGATTCTCTTCGAACTTGAAGAAGTATTTCGCGACCACCGCTAATTAGAACATCTTCTGTTTTACTGACTTGTCCCAGCCTCTCACCGAAAATTCTTCAACGGTCGGCAGCATCATCTGCTTTAATTAATTGTAAGAGTAGCAGTAGGCTCTCTTTTGGTTTTATTATAATGGTATATTTATAATATTTCTCCAAGAAACTGTGATAATCAGAGAAAATTTGAAAAAATGTTTAAAGCTGGTAATTTTTAAATGTTTAATACTCTTCCTAAACATTTTGTAGTATCATGTAAACTTTGCGAGATGAGAGAGCTGCCCAATTTCTCTTTTCTATTTCAGGAAAGTTAATATGATAAAATCTCAAGTTGCGCGAGCTCGCTTAGTCGAATTTTTTCTAGTTCAAGTCCAAATTTATGTATTTTATAAAGCTAATTATAGTATCGCAACATTAATTATTAATTTACTCTATTGTGATATCACAGTACAATTGAAGTTTATTTAACTTTTTACCATTCCTACTTAAATTTTCTTATGCTTTAATTTAAAAGATTGAAGTATTAAAACTAATTATTTTATACAAATTGAGGCATGTACGTATACTAAAAAAGTATTGTAGTTGCAAGAAATACATATCGACCGATTTCGAAAAAGGCACATTTTGGCGCAATCACTTGAACTATATCTATAGCTCTTCTCCAGATGTAAAACCATCAAAAGTATATGTTCTTGGAGCTTTTTCTTGTTTGACAAATTAAAAAATTATCCTATGCTTTTCCTTTTTGTAATAAAATATAAATTGTTATTTTAAAAAAACATATTGTGACAAGATCGGCTTTCCCGGTCTTATCTGGCCGATTTCAATAATTTCCGAGAGGGAGCTATAATTAATTTTGCCACCTGATGCGGACAAACTCGTTCTTGAACAAAAAGAAGGGAACCCCGAGGTAAGAGCGATCTGGCAACCGCGGCCAGCTGCTTCCTCGCAAAATCGGCTCGGCTAATTGTATTTCCCCTATCTCTGCACCGTGATTCCACAGCACTCACACTCCGTCGGCACGAGCCTTCCCACGGCGGGGCTCTCTGAGTGACGTGCGCTCGCCGGCCAAGACTGGAAGGCACGGGAAGTAGCGCGTTGTTTACTTCCAGTCGCTGTTTATGTGTCCTTTCCGCGTCGGGAGGTGGCTCAAGTTGTGAGCTGTGCGCGGTAAAGAAAAATTGCGGTGCAAGTGCGGGTTAATTGTGCTAATTAATAGTGATTCAGTGGTGCAGTGAGAAAGGTGTCTGGCTACCGGGTAGTGATGGTGTTTTTCTTTTCTTTTTACTTTCAGGATCAGCAACGAAGGTGCCGCGCGGACGACCAGCAGCGAGGGAGGACCAGCAGGGGAAACAGCAGGACAGCCGCGACGCGGGACTAGCAGCTATTGACTCGGCAGGTGAGTACTTTCCTTATCCCTATAATTAGACGGCGCATGAATCGCGGGATCCGGGCATTAATTTAACTCCTTCGCGTCGCTATGTAGCCGCGGTCGAATACGGCGTCGGTTGTGTCGGTGTGTGTGTGTGTGGGGCCGCGATGCTCGTCTCAGCTGAGAGAGAGCTGCTGCAACAATGTTGCGGGCGTGACGTATCGTGCACCGAAAACTTGTTGCACCGCGATGGGGCTCGATCAGCGGAGGCCCTCTTCAGCTGTTTCGGTCAGCTGTTTTCTACGGACGGCTGGGCGTGAATTTGGGAAGGCCCACGGAGTGCCAAATCAAGGGAGAATCCCCGCGGTATTGAATAATAAAATAATCGCTGGGCACGGCACTTACCTGGCCCACGTTGTTTACCCGGCTTCCGTGGAGGGAATCCGTATTCGTCCTGGTCCTTGGCTGGGGCACTGCACTGCGGCTCACTACCCGCCGGTAGAAGGGCAAAGAAAAAGAAAAAAAAATTGGAGTCCTCGGCTCGAAACAACGAAAAGAACAAAATCTAAGTCACAATTCGCTCTATTTCTCCCGTCTTTAATTACAACTAATTTTCTACAATTTAAAATCAAATAAAATTAAAAACTTGATCGGTTAATTTTTCTTTTATTTTTTTTTAGGCGCTGTCGCAGTCTCCTGGTTCGTTCGGCTTTCACTTCAACAACGAGGTCGATGGCCGCATCACTTTTTCCGGCCTTGACCTGCCGCAGGGTAATCTTCAAGGTTCAGCGGTGTACTAAAAACTTCCCTGTAAGTAATGCTATTAATGGTGGTTCTAAATCAAAAAATTATCATTTTTTCGTTTTTTATTTGCAGGGACTGCAACAGGGACTGCAACATTACTCCCCCCTCGACGGAAGAGCTGTCCTCAGCTCGGTCGAATTCAGCACCAATTCAGCATCTTCACCAGTGGTAGGTTGTTCCGGGAGCAGGTAAGTCGTCTTATGTTGTTGTTGTTGTTTTTTTTTTTTTTTTTTTTTTTTTTTTTCATCAGCTCGGGCCGTTGGCATTTCCGCCCGCGCGCGGAATTGTAAACGAAGGTGAAATCGGCCGGCCCGATGCTGATGCGGGAACGGGGAGGTTTGTATGAGCGCCTCCTACTCGCTCAATCCGGAAAAAAAAAATCGCGTAGCCCGGATTGACCAAGTACCGTGCCCAGTATTTTACTCCATTAGTTTTCTCTTATTTATAACTTTCAAAGTCTATTATTATTTCTTATTTAATTCTATTTAGTGCAATTCCAATTAATTTGTACTATTTCTGTTCATGTAATTAAGTTCAGCTTTCGTTCCTTTAGCTTATATTTAGTTGACGGGAATTTTACTAATTTAATTTTGTATTCCTTTATTTTAACTAATTTAATTATTTCGGCTACATTTAGTTTTAGTTCGGTCAGACTCCATTCGTTTTAATTATAGGGCTTTAACTATAGTTTGTATCTGAATTTAACGAAAAATGAAAAAAAAATTTTCTTTTATCTGAATTTCAGCTAATTCACTTTTTGGTTGTCCTCTTTCTGTTAAATTTAGGTAATTTAATTTTATTTATGCTAGTTTAAGTTGTTTAAGATTAATTTAATCTAGTGGTCTTGTATTCTACTCCTAGTTTTTATTTCCCGGTGCGTTTTTCTCGCTAGGTGGGGCGTAATATGGTGCCAATCGGTTTCGGTGAACTATCACGGACTTATTTGGAGGGTCACGGAGATCTTTCGTGATCCGATAGTTCACCTCGTTTAGCACTTCGAGTACGCGATAAGGGCCTTCCCAGTCGCGCTGAAGTTTCGGGCAATGTCCTTTTCGGCGCTTCGGATGGAAAAGCCATACCCGGTCGCCTGCCTTAAAGGGGTTCGCGCTGGCCGAGAGATCATATCGGTCTTTCATCGCTTCGCTGCTGGATTTGATATTCTGGCGGCAAAATTGGTGGGCGGTTTCCAGACGTTCTCTCAGACTCTGGAGATATTCTCTATAGCCGGCCACAGGCTGATGAGGGGCTTCACCGGTGAGGAGCTGCACCGGAAGTCGCAATTCCCGCCCAAAATTCAGAAGCGCGGGAGTCTGCTTCGTGGTCTGGTGAGTCGCAGATCGGTAGGCTAGCATGATAAAGGGCAAATAATAATCCCAATTATCCTGCTTGGCGCTGGTGAATTTCGAGAGGGCACTTAGCAGAGTCCGATTGAACCTTTCCACCATCCCGTCGGACTGAGGGTGCAGGGGGGTCGTGCGCGTTTTTTCGATGCCGAATTTTCTCATCACCTCCTGAAAGACTTCGGATTCGAAGTTGCGCCCCTGGTCGGAATGGAGCTGTAAGGGCATTCCAAACCTCGAGAAGACATTCTCTATTAGTGCATCGGCCACACTTTCGGCGGAGAAAGTTTTCAGTGGCATCGCCTCCGGCCATTTCGAAAAATAATCGATGCACAAGAGAATGTAGCGGTAGCCGTGGGGGACAGTAGGTGGTAGGGGTCCCAAGATGTCGACGGCTACTCTCTCGAACGGTGCGCCAACGTTGTAGAGTTGCAATCTGGCCCTGTTCTTCGGAGGGGCTCCTTTCCGTTGTTGGCAGGGAACGCAACTTCGGACGAAGTACTTTATGTCGTTGCTGCTGCCGACCCAATAGTAATTTTGTCTCACCTTGGCGATGGTCTTGTCAAGCCCTAGGTGGCCTCCAGCCGGACTGCTATGGCAATGTTGAATTATAGCCAGTTGTTTGGCATCCGGAACTATCATTTGGACCGTATCGGCGGAACTACTGGGGCAGCTTCGATATAAGACTTCGTCCCGTATAAACAGCGTGGAGAAGAGGGCCCAATAAGCTTTGATCGTGGGGTGCAGAGCCGTAATCTGGCACCTGTCTGGTCTCTCTCCGTCCTTGACCCACTGCTTGATCACGGATAATTTTGGGTCCTGATCTTGCAGGCTTGCCATGGACTCCGAAATGATGGCCATCTTTATCCCTACCGTTCGTTGCTCTTCCTGGCGGGCGCAGTATCCGCAGTTCGTTTCCGAGCATGGGCGACGCGAAAGAGCATCAGCATTTCGGTGTTGGGGTCCAGGGCGATGTTGTACCTCGAAATCATAAGCCTGCAATCTCTCTATCCAACGCGCAATCTGGCCTTCAGGCTCCTTGAAGTGCATTAGCCACTTTAGGGACGCGTGGTCTGTCCTGAGGAGAAAGGATCTGCCAAGGAGGTACGGCTGAAAGTGGTTTACCGCCTTCACTACAGCAAGAAGCTCTTTGCGGGTCACGCAGTAGTTTCTTTCTGCCTTACTGAGCGTCTTACTGTAGTATTCCACTACTTTCTCCTCGCCGTCTTGTATTTGAGACAACACGGCGCCCCAAGCGAAATCACTCGCATCCGTGTCCAGGACGAATTTATCGCGGTCGTTTGGCTGGGCTAGAATGGGGGCAGTTGTTAGCTTCTCCTTCAAGCTCTGAAAGGCCAGTTCACTGTCCTCGTCCCAGGTGAAAGGTTGTTTCTTCTCCGTAAGCCTAGTGAGCGGCTTAGCGATAGCGGAAAAATTTAAAACAAACCTCCTGTAATATGCGCAGAGTCCTAAGAATGACTGGACCTCTGTTTTATTCGCCGGTCGGGGCCAAGTCCGTACAGCGGCAACCTTGTCGGGATCGGTGGAGAGTCCATCTTTCGAGACTACGTGTCCTAGAAATTTAACCTCATCCTTACACAATTCGCACTTATTCGGCGATACTTTCAGATTTGCCTGGCGCAGCTTTTGGAGCACAAGTTCCAGGTTTCTCAACATTTCATCAAAAGTTCTCCCGTGCACGATGATGTCGTCGAGATACACCAGGCAAGTGGTGTAAGGTAGGCCGGCTAGGACACGATCCATTAGCCGTTGAAAGGTAGCCGGCGCGTTCGTAAGGCCGAACGGCATGACGAGAAACTCGAATAGGCCTGTCCCTATCGAAAACGCCGTTTTGTCGCGATCTTCTGCCTCGAGTTCAACCTGCCAGTACCCGGACTGTAGATCAAGGGTACTGAACCACTTGGAGTCGCCCAACGCGTCTAGCGTGAGGTCTATTCGAGGAAGAGGGTAGGAATCTTTCCTCGTCACCTCATTTAAGCGTCGGTAGTCCACGCAGAAGCGAAGCGATCCGTCCTTCTTTCTGACGAGGACAACAGGGCTGCACCAGGCGCTTTTGGAGGGTCTAACCACACCCTCCTCTTCCATTTCCTTCAGCAGTCTCTCGGCCTCGTTCCGGCGACTCCAAGGCATCCTTCGTGGCGGCTGTTTAATTGGCCTTGACTCGCCCACGTCGATCTGGTGCTTCGCAACAGAGGTACGGCCTAAATCTTTCTTCGATGTAGCGAAAGCGGTTTTATTTTTAAGCAACGTATTCCACAGACGCTGTCGCTGCTCCGCGGTTAAAGCTGGAGGGGCGCGCTGAAACAGCTCAACAAGGCCCGGTGGAGTGTCATCGGTAGTCTCCTGCGCAGGCAATACGACGTCAGTAGCCGGCTCTACTGTGGCCAGGGTGTCAGTAGGTATCACCTGTACGTATTCGTCCGACGTATTTGCAACCAGAATCTTGATCATGCCGTTTTTAGTTACTGCCACCGAAGGGAGAATAGAGAGCTTGGTCGGGCATGACGAACTGGGCGTGACAAGGACGTTTTTTTGGCTTACTATTCCGCAGTAAAGCTCGACCACTGCTTCAGAATTCGGAGGTAATTCCAGGGTACGGAGGACATTGCCTTTTAATTCTTCTGGCGTCCCTTTTTGCAGCGGTATTGTTCGTCCGCCCACGGTGAGAAGTTCACGCCGGAGGTCCAGACTGCAGCCGTGGGTCCTCAGGAAGTCCATGCCTAGAAGGCATTCATCAGAAATTGGCGCTACAAAGACGACGTGATTGGCAGAGAAATCGGGAAGTTCGATGGTGACTTCCATGGTGCCATCCACGGGACAGATTTCGCCTGAGACGGTCTGAATGCGAGCATTGGTGGGCTTCAGTCTTGTTGGAAGGATTGATTTTTCCAGAACAGACGGATGGACAATAGTTCGGCTAGCCCCCGTGTCAATGGTAAGAGGACAACTAACGCCATTGACTGTTCCCGCAATCGACAGGGTTGTCGCGACCTCGATAGACCTAATCGAAATTGTCAAAGGGGGCTGTGGTCCCACTGATGGTTGCCCCACCCGATCAGTGGTTGTTAGTTTAAATTTCGATTAGGTGGGTCAGCGAACGACGGCGGTGATGGTAGTGGTGTAGCCGTCGCGGCCTGTCGAGCATTGTCAGGCTCAGAACGAGGTTGAAAGGCAGTTCGTTTCGACTTTCTCCTGTCGGGTGAAAAACGGCTTCCCCGGACCGGCCGCCCATGAGGTCCAGTCACATTGACCGCCCAACTTCGCGAATCAACTCGCGCAACGTCGAACGTTACGGACTCTCCGTGGTCCAGCGAGGGCTTTAGTTTTTTGGGGTTGTTCGCGCTAATCCCTCTTGCATGAACGAAGATGTCCTCCCCCGTATCATCTCGTTTTATAAAGCCGAACCTCATCCTCACATTGAACCACTTTACAGTGCCGGTGATTTGCCGCTCAGTGATCTTGATATTCGGCGTCGCGGGTTCCTTGGACTTCGCTTTAGCAGAGGCAGGTGAGTTGTTCGGTTTTTGTGGCGTGTCCCCGGTTTTAATTGATTTTTCTTTTTTAGGCGGCGTGCGCGTGCGACGAGGAGCATTTCTCCTGGAGGTGCCTAGGCTTCGCTCCTTAAGCCTAGGCTGGCCTAGTTTCCCGACGGCTGAGAATTATTCCTCGGGCTTGATGCCGGAGGGCTGGTCGGCGTGGCCGTTTGCGGTGATGTCCTCGCCACAGATGCGCGATGCGTGTTGTTCGCAGAAGCCCTATTCGCTCGTCGATGGGGAATGACTGGCTCTGCCGAGCGCATGTAACGGCGACTTATCCTCGTCGCATCCCTACTGGCTTCGACTCGAATAGCCAGCGACAAAGCCGATTCGAGGCTGATCGGGACCGAGTCGCGCACTCGTCGTTGAGTTTCGGGATCGGCGATGCCATCGACGAACTGCGCGAGAGCGATTTTGTCGCGAGTGACCTCTTGCGCCTCCCGGAAGCTCAGGTAGGTAAGTCGCTGAATCTCAGTCGCATACTCAGACAGTCCTTCGTTCGGGCGCTGTATTCGACCTCGCAGTTGTATGTGGGCGACCGACTGCTCATATTGGTCGCTGAAACGAGTACCGAACGCGTTATTTAGCCTGTCATAATTACTCTTTGTTATTTCAGGCAATGTCTCGTAGAATGCCAGCGCTGTACCCCGGAGATAAGGCACGAGATACATGGCCTTCAGTTCGGACGACCAGCTGTTTGCGCGGGCGACCGCTTCAAAATGTGGCTTATACATCGACCAAGGCTCTTTCCCATCATAGTCCCTAGGAGTGAGCGAGATCCTTTTCGGGCTAGGTGCTGGGAGCAGAGAAGGATGTAACGAGCCTGCCACGCACGTATGAATGGGTGGCTCCGTGCGGGAAGTTCTTGGCAGCGCACGTTCGGACGGCGGTGGAGGCGCAATTTCAAGTCGTGTCGAAGACAGCGGTCGATTTTCGAAGGCTGGAGGATATTGGCTGCTTTCAGCGGGGACGCGAGTAAGCTCCGATTCTTGCGGCTCGTCGAAGGAGATTAAATCGATCCCGTTCGCGTGCTGCTGGGAAGGCGGTTCATTTCTCCTGGGCGGAGTGGGAGCGGAGGCCAGTTGTTCCAGGGTAAGTCTGACCGCTTCCTCATGTCTCAACTCGAGACGATTTATTTTCCTCGTCATCTCCTGTACCGTGGTCGTGAGTTCACGCATTTGTTCCGCTTGTTGGGCAACTATGCTGACAAGCTTGTCCAGGTCAGTGGTGGTGGAAGACCGACCGGGCAAAGCATTGAGGGGGGTGAAACTACCCCTTCCTGAGTCGGTCATTTTCTTTCTTTTCTTAGCGTGAGGTGGAAAAAGGACTCTTTCGAATCCCTGTTCGAATAATACCCCACACCTGACACCAAATGTGACAAGATCGGCTTTCCCGGTCTTATCTGGCCGATTTCAATAATTTCCGAGAGGGAGCTATAATTAATTTTGCCACCTGATGCGGACAAACTCGTTCTTGAACAAAAAGAAGGGAACCCCGAGGTAAGAGCGATCTGGCAACCGCGGCCAGCTGCTTCCTCGCAAAATCGGCTCGGCTAATTGTATTTCCCCTATCTCTGCACCGTGATTCCACAGCACTCACACTCCGTCGGCACGAGCCTTCCCACGGCGGGGCTCTCTGAGTGACGTGCGCTCGCCGGCCAAGACTGGAAGGCACGGGAAGTAGCGCGTTGTTTACTTCCAGTCGCTGTTTATGTGTCCTTTCCGCGTCGGGAGGTGGCTCAAGTTGTGAGCTGTGCGCGGTAAAGAAAAATTGCGGTGCAAGTGCGGGTTAATTGTGCTAATTAATAGTGATTCAGTGGTGCAGTGAGAAAGGTGTCTGGCTACCGGGTAGTGATGGTGTTTTTCTTTTCTTTTTACTTTCAGGATCAGCAACGAAGGTGCCGCGCGGACGACCAGCAGCGAGGGAGGACCAGCAGGGGAAACAGCAGGACAGCCGCGACGCGGGACTAGCAGCTATTGACTCGGCAGGTGAGTACTTTCCTTATCCCTATAATTAGACGGCGCATGAATCGCGGGATCCGGGCATTAATTTAACTCCTTCGCGTCGCTATGTAGCCGCGGTCGAATACGGCGTCGGTTGTGTCGGTGTGTGTGTGTGTGGGGCCGCGATGCTCGTCTCAGCTGAGAGAGAGCTGCTGCAACAATGTTGCGGGCGTGACGTATCGTGCACCGAAAACTTGTTGCACCGCGATGGGGCTCGATCAGCGGAGGCCCTCTTCAGCTGTTTCGGTCAGCTGTTTTCTACGGACGGCTGGGCGTGAATTTGGGAAGGCCCACGGAGTGCCAAATCAAGGGAGAATCCCCGCGGTATTGAATAATAAAATAATCGCTGGGCACGGCACTTACCTGGCCCACGTTGTTTACCCGGCTTCCGTGGAGGGAATCCGTATTCGTCCTGGTCCTTGGCTGGGGCACTGCACTGCGGCTCACTACCCGCCGGTAGAAGGGCAAAGAAAAAGAAAAAAAAATTGGAGTCCTCGGCTCGAAACAACGAAAAGAACAAAATCTAAGTCACAATTCGCTCTATTTCTCCCGTCTTTAATTACAACTAATTTTCTACAATTTAAAATCAAATAAAATTAAAAACTTGATCGGTTAATTTTTCTTTTATTTTTTTTTAGGCGCTGTCGCAGTCTCCTGGTTCGTTCGGCTTTCACTTCAACAACGAGGTCGATGGCCGCATCACTTTTTCCGGCCTTGACCTGCCGCAGGGTAATCTTCAAGGTTCAGCGGTGTACTAAAAACTTCCCTGTAAGTAATGCTATTAATGGTGGTTCTAAATCAAAAAATTATCATTTTTTCGTTTTTTATTTGCAGGGACTGCAACAGGGACTGCAACAATATTTTACAAGTTTTAAAAATACTAAAAAAAATCTGAACAATTTTTCTAGTTAGCAAAGGCAAAGATAAGCAAATTTTTTACAAAATAATAACTTTAATTTAAAAAATAAAAATAACAAAGCAATTAAAGTTAACATGTTTTCTTTCTTCAATTTAACCCAGCAAATGTTTGTGATAATTTGTTAATATACTTTTCTTTGAACTATTAGTTGAAAGAACCCTAAAAAGGGTTCACCTGGCTACCCTAATTTACGAAGACATTTGATTAACGAAGTTGTTTTTGAGCGATTTTTGTAATTTTGTTAGGCACACGAATTAATTCTCTCAAGTTATGCTCCATTTAGAGGCTCTTAAGTTTTGAAATTAATTTCGTTGTTGGGCTGCTTAAATTAATTATTTCTTGCGCTTTTTATTTAAATTATTAAAAGGCTAACACGAGTACTTCATTATTTGAACTAAATCCGGTCGAAAAATAAATTAAAACCTTAAACCGAAATTGGATACGTTTTTCCTACACCAATAGTCAAAACGAATATCAGCATTTTTTTAGAGCTAAAATTTTGCACCAAAAGACAAACATTTTCTTTTAAACACGCGTACAATTTAGAACTATGTAAGTACTCTGTAATGAAGAGGAAAATTGCATATATCATAAGTGTATACATATAACATGTATTTGAGTCCTAAAACAAAATAAAAAGTTCTTTTAAAATGTTTAATTCATAAATTAGCCATCATAAAAATCGTCTTCTAAATCACATGTGAATTCTAATAGCTGTTGTGTGGTGTCCGAAGCATCTAATAAATCTTGATATTTTTGCTGGTTTCTCGCATCAGCCGGATACCAATTAGTAGGACGTATGGATCTTTTAATTCTTAAAATCAGAGGGCCAGTAGTAGATATAAGCTGATATACAATGTATATCGGTATAAGAATCCATGGCACTATTTTTACCATATATAAGAGTACTACACCCCAATCAGGTATTTTAAAATCAGTGGGATTTTGGAAATTAATTATCTCAAGATACTAGAAAAAAATACTACCATTTTATATATGAAATGACAAATTAAAGTTTCTTACCATTAAGTAAATCATAAAAAGAGGCGTAACAAATCGAATAATGAAAAATATCCAACTGGGTATACGCTGACTGAGCATAAATTGAATATCTCTTTGGAACCGCAAACGACCATACACCCAAAACACTATGAATAGTTCGACGAGGCAAATTCCACCGCGAGTTAACGAAGCATACTGGTGCCAGAGTTCTAAAAAGTCGTTAATGTTCTAGAATTTGAATAATAAACATTAATTAATTCTTTCTATAAAATTAATAATTACGTTTGTAGCAAATAGTATTGATGCTAAGAATAGTAAGGCACAGCCACCAACTGATACCCTTCTTTTGTATGGTCTCAATGTCTTGTATTCATCAAATAGTGATGTCAAGGTGGCAAATACTTGAATTACCTTAAAAGATGTTTCAGCAGCAAGTTACAATAATAGGTTCATATACTTACCACATTATTGAACTGAATAAGGAACAGCATTAAATAGAAAAGAACCATCCACAACCTTTGCGCCTCAAGAGACCGAAAGACATATGGATAAGGTACAAATAAGTATTTTATATGCTGATCGTAATAATAGTGGTAGTTTATAAATATATCTCCTAAAAGTATTAACCAAAATAAGTAGGTAACATACAAAAAAAAAAGTATTATTGCAAACCTCTTTTGCATTCAACAATGATGAACGAGAAAAGTGTGGTAAAAATAGTTATTAGAAAATGACATCCACAAATAAGAAGTGAGTAATGAGTGGTATTCTCTTTAAAATCATTGAAGCTGGCCAAAGTCAAAGTTCCTCCCCATCCCGCACCTAGAGATAGGGTCATTAAAGACGACGACATAATCCAAAAATGGATCTCGGATAGTGGTGCTGTATCTATGGAGAATAGTTTTTGGTAAGCTCCTAGAGCTTGAGGAAGAAATGATATCCGTAGAAAAAGAATTAATAAAATTATAAGTGAAACACTTCCAGTAAGCATTATTGCCTTGCTTATCTAAATAAAAAATGTTTTTTAGCATAATCCAACTAATTGTTTTACGGATCTCATACAGTTTTTATTCCGTTGAAGGTCGCTAGTGCTACCAACGTCCAAACAAGAAATGTAGATGCTACAACATATGGAGCAATCCTCAAATCTTTTCCTTCAATGTTGTTGAGAACGACATTCCTGAAAAAGTATTAAATAATTGAAACCAAAGAAAGATTTATTATAGCTATACAAAAGTTCCAGGTTTTACTGTACAATATTAATTTTTCTTCACATAAATTTTAGGTTGAACATTTTTAATATCAATATTATTATTAGTTTAAAATATTAATAATACAAAATTAAACGTTAAAAACCTAAGTCTTTAATTTAAACTAAAAGCAGTGTCGGCTTTAAATGAGGGCATGGAGAGCGATCTATCCTATAGTTTATATAACCGAAAATAGTTCACAAAACAGATGAACTTTTGGTTTTCTGTGCATGTCCAAACACAATTGGATATTAGTTCCGAACTTATTATAATATTATAATAGGTTTTTTAAGAACCATTAAATGTTATTGATCGTTATATTTGAGAAGATTTAAAGTTTTTAAATTATCCCCGCTTTAATGGGAAATAGTTTTAATATTACTCTAACTCTGTCCAAAATTTCAAGTCGAATAGTAATGATTGTTAATAACAAATATACAGGGTGCACGAATTCTACTTAGGATACGCTGTATGATCGATTCAATGGGGTTTCTTGAGCAAATATTTGTTTTTGATCCCCTCTAAAATCACTCCTTCTCCTCAAAATAGGTATAATAAGTTTTGTTAAAATTACAAATATCTTTAGAATAAAATACAACACAAGAAAATTAAAATCGCCAATTTGCCATTTCATATGCTACATTTTAGCTATTTCCCTTCTAAATAAGAAAATTTTTTAGTTTCTTAAACGATGCCTCCACATACATTTAAATATGTGCACCATAAAGAGGAGTTTTGAAAACAGGCTCATATGTATTTTTTAATTTTTTATTCGATATTTTTAAATTATATGTAATACTTCTATGTATATGTGTATAAACAAAATCATTTTATAGCATAGCTTCGTAAAAAAATGTCTTTTTGTACCCACTTTCCAGAGTGCCAAGGTAGTGTACGTGTAACTCCTTAGATCATCAAGATGAGTAGTTATTTCCCAAACATATTTTCAAATAAGCAAATTTGACAAAAGAACTTACTCAAAATATTCATTTGTTGACCAAAAATCATAGATTTTAATATTGTTCTCCCACAACCATCGCGGCATATGCAAAGAGTTTGGCACCTAAGGAAATGGATGAATAGTTCTGTCCGAATTACCAAAGTTATTTAAATGAAAAACATAAACAGAAAGGAGATACAGCAAATAAAAATTCGTTATATTCATAATTACCTCGGTACAATTTTGAGAATTCCATGAATTATTGCATGTAAGCCAGGGAAAATTCGAGGTCAAGGACAACAAAAAATATATTAATGGGTATGCGGTGTAGACGCTGTAAATAATTGCACACGAGATATTGAGGAGAAGCATGATGTATGTGACTCCTGCAAGATTCTTTAAATAGTTTTCTGACATTTTTTTAAATTCAACTATTAGACAAACCTTTGAAGAGTGGGGCAATACGAAAAACCGAAATATACCCTGTACCAGAAAACTGACCCAATGAAGATTGAATAAAGATGATCGGAACAATGAAGAGAAACATACTTATCAAGTAAGGAATTACAAAGAGGACTGAAAGAAATAAAAGTTATTATTCATTTTAATTAATTTAATCATTCTAAATCTAAAGAATAAATTAGTCGGTGTTAATGAAGATTTGTGTTGAGTATACCTTTTTTATAGCAAAACAAATTTCTAAATGCAATTTATTATCTTAAACTACATACGCTAATAAGGTCAATTGTTAATTTAAGAAAGCTTTTTTGTAGCTCTATGTTTCCACACTCGTTACTAATTCTTCATTTAGGTATTTAATGAATTTGCCTTTAAGTTTTGTTTTTATAATTTTAAATTCATGAAATTGTAGTTATGCTTTAATTGACCCGGTATTGTTTGCTCTACTAATTTCTCTCACTTTATGTTTACTCATTTGAAAATGATAGTTATTACTTTCAATTATTGAGGGTTAAATTGGGTATAATTATCACCATAATAATTATCATTTCATTTAACACGTTTTCTATTATCTGTCCTTAAGCGTAGCCCATGGGTTCTATGTATTAAATTTGCGTTTTCTAGTTACCATTTATATGCAAATTTTTAGTAAAACACCTACACTCATAAACTTAAAGTGTTAGTTAATTTATTGAATCTAATAAAGGTGAAGTGAGCGCTTTCGGATAGTGAATCAGCGCATGGTTTTTACATATAGCCTTCTTATTTTTTCCCATCGCAGAATGCTTTTGCATAGGAATTTAATTCATTTAATGTGTGACCTCAAAGGACTCAATTGTGAAAATTTTTTAATTTTAGTAATTTTCTATATTTACTCGCTTATATTTCCTGAGGTATGCAATTTTAAAAATCTGAAAAGTGATAGTTTTACCTCGTAATATTCCCATGCTCTTTCATTTTTTTGTTAATTATGGAAAAATTCTTCATTAAACCGAATTTCTGCAAAAATTTTCGATTTTTGATTTTATAAGACAAATGCGTACTTGTCACAATCGATAAGGCAATTAATTCGTTAATTTCAAAGATACTTGAAGAACTCTTTTAGAATGAAAAGGTGGAAATTAATTAATTTATTATTTATTTAAGGTATTTATATAATTTGTAATGAAACTTTGTAAGAATTTGCAAAAAGATTTCAATGATAAACAGAAACAGGTACAAAGGATCGACAAATTGGTTTTTTTTTTTTATATAAGTATTCGTTACTTTTGACTTCATATACAATGTTTTATAAAAATCTGTTGGGAAACCTATCATACTCAGTTCATTCAAAAAATGCGTTTTGCTATATATGTTATTTATATACATGTTATAGAATAAATACAAGATGTTTGCTCATTAGTATAATATAATTTTTTAGTTTGTTCGATCTATGGATTAAAATAAATATAATGCACAGCATGACGATTCTCACAATATTCACAAAGCATTAGAAGTTTTAAAAAATGTTAAAATACCTCCACCATAAGAAATAAAGTAACTGAGATAAAAATGCCACATAACAAATCCCTGGGAGATGGCAATTAAGTAAAACGACCACCTTGAAGGCCACTTGCCGCGATGGAGGTCAGGTTCAAAAGGTTGACAACCTGTTTCATACGCGTTCATATTTCGTGATGAAGACATTGTGCCAGCGCTCAATTCAACTCGCAATCGATCCAAATTACACTGCGCAAGAATACTTGAGTCACCCTCACTCGCACCGCACCGGGGCTAATTTAAAAGAAAATAACAGACGCAATCGAATCTTTTGAGATAATTGATTTAAACTTCTAAGGCGATTCGCGACGCTTCTTAACGAAATGACTGAAATTAAGAGCCAGTGCAGTGCAGCAATCGCCGAACGCAGTTCTTGCTGCCCAGATTCCGATACTGCTCGAATGTAACTCCTGATAAGAGAGCAGACATCTGGCATTCGCGGACATGATTGCGATTACGCCGACTTAATCGTCCCACAATGGAGCTATTTTTTGAATGCTAATAGAAATGAATTTTGAATAGACCCCGCTGGAAATGGTAATTTAATCGTCCAGTGTGAATTCAGGTTGTAAGGGATATTGCATCTTTTTTTGAACAATTTGCACATCTTTAAAAATGTTTATGTTGTTAAAATTTCTAATTTTTTAGTCTGACTACGATCAATCAAAAAGGAAAGGTTGCAATTTCAGAAGACTGTATATGTAGGTATGGATATTCGCTAGTGGGAACAAAATCATAAAATCAATTTTAAAAACGTTTATGTTAAATGATTCAATGCCCTCAATAGCCTGAATGAGACATGATATAAAAAAATTATTGATAGAGTTTTTTTCGGAACCATATGATGTTGGAGACTATTGAACCTATGATTTTCTGTGTAGTGTTAAAATTCTGTAGTACATTATACAATAGAAACCCGAGTAAAAATGATCAATTTTAAAAATGCGGCTGTACAAAGGGTTTTAATCATTTTTCTTGGACTCACAAAGGTCGTACGAGGTTGTTTTGCAGGACATTTTGGCCTTACAAGACTGTAGTCTTAGTACAACCTAAGTAAGACCTAAATTATGGTCGATTGGATTTTTCATTCTAAATAGGCCGCCGTACGCCCTAATGTACAGCCTTTCAGATTTTTTTACACTTGCACAGGGCCGCGCACGCCCCTAAAAAATCTGAGTGACCGTTTTTCAGCCTCTGTTCAGCCGCATTTTTAAAATTGATCATTTTTACTTGGGAATGAATAAGTTGAGTAAATCAAATTAGAGCAGCTACATACATAAATATTTATTGGAACTTATTTTGCTTAAGATATCTATTTTCTGATCTGAAAAATTAACTTATGTAAAGTATTTGAAAAGTAGTTTTATCAATAATAATGAGTTAAATTGTTATTGAAAAGTTCTCAATATTTTATAAATAATGACCTTTTCTGAGGAACGAGTGACAGATACTGTATAACCATGATAGTATGTTATAATACATACCCAATTTAATTTGAAAAAAGTTAAATGATTAAATTATGTAATTAATTAAATTTAAATATTTCATTATATTTTACATGATCTTACGTTTATTCTTATTGTTTGATCGCAAGTTGCTCATTTTTATTTTAACGAGTAAAAGACTTTAAAACAAAATTTTTTTAATACAAATATTAAAAATTCTGAATATTTTTATAAAGTTGCAATTCATACCTTCTCTAGATGAACCGAAATTCCTGTTAAATTAATTAATCGAGTATGGACGCAATACAGATTTGAAATGTATGACATAATAGCAATTTGTCTGAATCGCTAAAATGGCCTTCGTACTTGAACAGATAATAGACATAGACATACATAATTAATTAAAGTTACCGCCTATAAGTAAAGATCTTTTATTAATTGAATTACTAATGCTTATAAGTGTCGCATGCACTGTTGAATGAGTAAGAAAAGAAAGTAATTCTTTTTTCAACAAGAAGTAGAACCTAGAAACTACGGAGTAAATCTGGGCAGTTTGGGCTTTTGTACCATTCAACTTGAATGCTGGTGTAATTACTGCCGGTTATTAATAAGCGTGCGGTTCATTCTTGGAGAATTTTTAATATAAAAGCAGGTGGAGCCGGTCGATAGTTATCAGACGCAGTTAAACTTTCTTCAAGTCACCGTCAAGAAACCTCCAGAAAACCTCAACATGAAGGTAATATTACTGAATGGTGAAAAAATACATTTTTCTTAACCTTCAAATATTGCAGTTCGCACTTGTCGTAGTCGTGTTGGCTTTGGCTCTCGGAGCGCAGGCTTCCGTCCTGCCCCTGGGCGTCGTCGCTGGACATGGGCTGGGCCTCACCGCGGTCAGCGGAGTCCTGGGGGCCCCCACCATCCTGTCGGCCGGACCTCTCCTGGCGCAGGGACCTGCTCTGGGCCTGGGACACGCCGCCGTCGTCGCCGCCGCACCCGCCGCCGTGATCGCCCCCATCGCCCACGAGGGCACCTACGTGGCCAAGACCCGCGGGGCCGTCCACACCGCCCCTCTGGCCGGACACGCCAACTCCGCGGCGTCCATCAACCTCCTCCCCGCCCCGGGAACCATCTAGACTGGAAAAACCAAAATTAGGAACAACTCTAGCACCATCTTCAAACTTCCCATTTTCCCGCCATTTTTCTTAACTTCTTCATAGAAAGATCTATTCCCTGTGTTTGAAAAAAATAAATGTTATTTATTTTTATGAAATTCTCTTTTCATAACATTCTATTCTATTCTATGTCTACGGAAAATTCAAATGTTTACTCAACTACGCAAAGTTAAGAATTAAAATCTACGCTGAAGAAAAATACATATAAAGCTAGATCACGATCAATAAAATTCCATTTCTTCTTAATTTGTCGTAATCCATCCTTATTTTTTCGTCTTATTCCTTTTAAAATAGTGGCTTATCAACTTTGAAGGTGATTTTTCCTCCAAGGATGCTATTCATTTCTCGTCTGGATACTTCTACTACTGTCAATGATATCTTATTATATATTTACTCCCAGCCCTGTGTTACTTCTGACTTCAACGATATTAAATGCATTAATCTTAAAGAGAAAGGGGAAGGCGTCAGCTTCGAGCGCTCAGACCACGGTCCATTGCACTATTAAATGCATTAATATAAATACTAATCGTGAAGTTGCGGAAGCAAATATCTCTCTGTTTGACACTCAAAAAATGAAGTTGACGTTATATGTTAATGGCCTCAAAATGTTAATGGCCTCAGAACTAAAGTTGGTGAATTGTTTAATATGTATAGTTCTACTTCTTCTGACTTTGACATTATTGTTCGAACAAAAACGTGGCTTAATAAAAATATTTACGGTTCTGAACTGTTTGATAACTTCTACCAGATCGTTCGTCGCGATCGTTTCTCTGATTTTGTGCCCTTCAAAGACGGAGCTGTGTTAATTGCAATTAGGGACTCATTGCAGAGAATTAAAGTACCTAACATCTTCGGATAGTCTAGAACTTACATATATGCACTAAATCAAAAGTAGGAGGCTAAATTTTAACAAAAATATGGTGTTACCGATTTAAAATTTGTCAAATGTCAGGCGTAGAAATATTTTTTACATCACGCACCATAAACATATCACTGCTAAAGTTCAGAATTTCGTTAATTGTAACAATAGTAAATAATTAAAAAAATTAGCCTATGTCACTCCTGACAACTTCTTCTTCATGTTTCAAGTTTCACCAAAATCGCTTCAGCCGTTTCGAATGTTAACCCTGACAGACAAACAGGCAGAAAAAAGTAGCCTATGTCAATACTTACAACCTCCTCATTGAAAACCCCAAGTACCAAGTTTAGTGCAAATCGCATAAACTTTCAAATTTAAAATGCACAATCTCGAATTCGTAAATTCTAACAGTTAGTTTGAAATCAGTGACCCTAAAACCCCCAAATACCAAGTTTGGTGGAAATCACATAAAAATCAAAATTTCCCAATCCGCAATTTTGAATTCATTAACTCTGACAGTCGTATTAGGTAAATAAAAACACGCTTGTATTCGAATAAAAGGTTGTATCAAAATTTCATAGAAATCGGTGAATAATTTTCTGAGATTTAAGATTTTGAACAAACAAACATTAACATTTGATGCAAAATTACTTTTTATGTAAAGATGAATTTGAGTTTCCAATTTTTAATTTTATACTATAAGTATGGACGATTGAATTTTAAAGAGTATGGATTATCAATTTTTACATTTTTTTACATAAAATGATAGATAAAAGATTAATAAACAAAATAAAAAAGTAATACTCATGTAATTTTTTACTTATAAAAATTTTTAAAAACTTCGGTTACTCCTTATTTACAGACTAATTTTAAAGCCCATATTGCAAAAGAAATCTTATATTTCTTTTTTTTTATATGGTCTGCACATACTCGTAGTTGCAGAATAAAAGTAAATTATATTAGGTTGTGATCGATAAGAAATGTGCAATAATTACAGTTATATTGTGTAGTTAAATTAGTCCTAAATTTCTAGCATGGAATGAAACTAGATTAAGGAAGTCTGCTTAAAATTTCATGTTTGCAAAAATCATTTTACAAGTTCTTCGAATTCAAGAAAACACCAAATGTTTAAAAGGAAATAAATGTTATAAAAGTACTTATGTCCAAGCTTTATAATACTCAGCGGAATTCATATTTAAATACAGGGCATTCCACGTGAAGCGGATATAGGAAAAAAAGTGACATCTTGAACTGTCCCATAATATAAAAACCACATATTTTTTCTCGGTAAATCACCTCATAAAATATTTTTCCATTTACTTAGTAATCCCAGCAGCCCTATCCATAAATGTGTTCTTCATAGTTGGTGCAATCTTTCGTAGTTCATAACTTCACAACCGAGTCTCATATAAGAAAAGAAATGAATTTGCATTTTTATATCCTCAAGGACTATAATTAACCTGAATATGAGCAAAATTCAAGATGTCACTTTTTTTCCTAAGGCCGCTTCACGTGGAATGCCCCGTATTTAAATATGAATTCCGCTGAGTATTATAAAGCTTGGACATACATAAATAGTTTTATAAAATTTATTCCCTTTTTCCTATAGCCAAAGATTTATAATTTATTAAAGAAGTTTGGAACTTTTGGAATAGGAGAACTCTTTAAAAGTGTTTTTTAACTAATATTGTTCTACAGTAAGTAAGAATCAATATGTAAACAAATCACAAAAGTTGTTATTACTTTTTCAAGTTTTTATTACAATATATTCCAGTTAACTAAACTGGTAAATTTTCAGTTATAATTTTAATTAGTCACTTAACTGAAATAATATCTACTACAAAAAAAAAAAACAAGAACAAATTTGAAGGCATTGGAATTGTGGGATCTTTAAGGGCGTTTTTTCCTGATATTAACGTTTTAATAAAAACATTTTAGAAGTAACGCTTTTTTAAAATCTGAACTTGTTGAAGCTGATGGAAATTCTTAAGAGCATCATACAAAATATTTTAGTAATAGATTTTTGTTGGTTATTTATACTATAAACTTAGTTATATATATATTTATTAAAAGTAATTTAGTCATGTGTGCAATAAGCAGAATAAATGCTTCAAATTATGTCCATATATAGAAATTAGTTTCGAGGAAGTCAACTTTAATTTTAAAACAGTTCGAAAATTGCTGGTGCAATTGATGCCGGTTTTTAATAAGCGTGCGGTTCATTCTTGGAGAATTTTTAATATAAAAGCAGGTGGAGCCGGTCGATAGTTATCAGACGCAGTTAAACTTTCTTTAAGTCACCGTCAAACCTCCAGAAAACCTCAACATGAAGGTAATATTATTGAATGGTGAAAAAAGGCATTTTTCTTAACCTTCAAATATTGCAGTTCGCACTTGTCGTAGTCGTGTTGGCTTTGGCTCTCGGAGCGCAGGCTTCCGTCCTGCCCCTGGGCGTCGTCGCTGGACATGGGCTGGGCCTCACCGCGGTCAGCGGAGTCCTGGGGGCCCCCACCATCCTGTCGGCCGGACCTCTCCTGGCGCAGGGACCTGCTCTGGGCCTGGGACACGCCGCCGTCGTCGCCGCCGCACCCGCCGCCGTGATCGCCCCCATCGCCCACGAGGGCACCTACGTGGCCAAGACCCGCGGGGCCGTCCACACCGCCCCTCTGGCCGGACACGCCAACTCCGCGGCGTCCATCAACCTCCTCCCCGCCCCGGGAACCATCTAGACTGGAAAAACCAAAATTAGGAACAACTCTAGCACCATCTTCAGACTTCCCATTTTCCCGCCATTTTTCTTAACTTCTTCATAGAAAGATCTATTCCCTGTGTTTGAAAAAAAAATAAATGTTATTTATTTTTATGAAATTTTCTTTTCATAACATTCTATTCTATTCTATGTCTACGGAAAATTCAAATGTTTACTCAACTACGCAAAGTTAAGAATTAAAATCTACGCTGAAGAAAAATACATATAAAGCTAGATCACGATCAATAAAATTCCATTTCTTCTTAATTTGTCGTAATCCATCCTTATTTTTTCGTCTTATTCCTTTTAAAATAGTGGCTTATCAACTTTGAAGGTGATTTTTCCTCCAAGGATGCTATTCATTTCTCGTCTGGATACTTCTACTACTGTCAATGATATCTTATTATATATTTACTCCCAGCCCTGTGTTACTTCTGACTTCAACGATATTAAATGCATTAATCTTAAAGAGAAAGGGGAAGGCGTCAGCTTCGAGCGCTCAGACCACGGTCCATTGCACTATTAAATGCATTAATATAAATACTAATCGTGAAGTTGCGGAAGCAAATATCTCTCTGTTTGACACTCAAAAAATGAATTTGACTTTATATGTTAATGGCCTCAAAATGTTAATGGCCTCAGAACTAAAGTTGGTGAATTGTTTAATATGTATAGTTCTACTTCTTCTGACTTTGACATTATTGTTCGAACAGAAACGTGGCTTAATAAAAATATTTACGGTTCTGAACTGTTTGATAACTCCTACCAGATCTTTCGCCGCGATCGTTTCTCTGATTTTGTGCCCTTCAAAGACGGAGCTGCGTTAATTGCAATTAGGGACGCATTGCCATTACAGATAATTAAAGTCACAGACATCTTCGTATAGTCTAGAACTTATTTGCACTAAATCAAAAGTAGGAGGAAAACATTTATTTCTTCTCTGCATCGATGTACCATCCGGCTCACCTTATGATACTTATAAACGTTATTTGTACGCGATGGAATACGTTTTGAATTTTTTTTCCGAGCATGATGAGGTAATTGTAGTTGATGACTTCAATTTTCCCAGCGTTCAATGGTGCACTTGCGATGAGTGATGGCTGCGTTACCCCTCTAGCATCCTCAAACATGGAAATAATTATTGGGGATAGCATACTTGGATTTGGTTTTTATCAAATTAAAAACATCGTGAATCAGCGTTCGCGCATTTTGGATTTGATTCTGACTACCTGCCATGAAGATATAATTTTATCATGTTTCGACCAACCTATGGTTTTAGAAGACACCCATCATCCCGCCCTGGCTTGTAATCTTACTCTACAGAATTTAATTAATGTGACAAAGTATTTCACACATGCAGGAATTTCTCTTTAGCTCTGATTGGATCCCAGTGCTTAATACTGTTGATTTAAAAGTACACCGAAAAAAAAATAGCAATACTAACTAATCTTTTGTTGATTATCAGCCAATTAATTGATTTAGTTGTTATAACAATTTAAAGTAGTGAAATCAACTAAAATAGTTGAGAAAGTAACTTATTTTGTAAATGTTTTTCTCACTGTTTTAGATCTATCAACTAATTTAATTAATTGGCTGAAAAAATAGTTAATTTTGCTGCTCTTTTTCTTACTGTCTTTTTATTGTATACTCTTCGATTATTTTGTCAATGCTGTTTCATTTGTACCTAATACAGTGCAACCTCGATATAGGGAATTAGAAAATATTCGTTATGCCAAGAAATTTATTACAATGAGGTTTGTTATGTAGACGTTAGGTTACTCTTCTCTAAAACTTGTTTATTAACCTCAACATTACGTAATAGGTGTTCATCAGATCTCTCGCGAACGATATCTTTTATGTATTTTTTATTTAAAAACAGTTTATACAGTCGGGACATGAATTATTATGTATTATGAAATTGAGTGTGAATAATAATTGATAGGATACGTTATGTAAAGGTTGTATGTTGGCAAAATTCATTAAATAGAGGTAAATAATACTTCCTATTTATATTCTGCAATGGGTGAAAATTTTTTAAGGATCGGATAAACCAATATTTAAAGAGCATATATTCAACTATATGTAATTTTATTAAAAAATATACAAATTTCGTTAAGTTATATAGATTTTCTCGATACAACTTTTTTTTACCTTGTCCCATTGGTTCCTTGAAGACCAATGGGCCGATTTTAAAATTGTTTTTGAAAGCTTTATAATAGGGTAGTTGCCTTAGTCAAAAATAAATTATGAAATTAGATAAAAATTAAAATTTATGTAGAAATATACTTAAATATTCTGATTTTGAGTCATAAAAGCACGTTATTGTTTTATAATATTAAAATTAAAAATCGTAATTTTCACTCTGTATATCACGCGACCTAAAACACGAGCCGCCATCGTGTGACGTCATACAGGCAACAACTGTCAGTTCAGTGGTACAGCTGGTACATATCTCTCAACTTTTACTTCAAGGAGTAATAATTGTGTTCCTTCGTCAGTGCATTTTATTTGTAACTATTTATTTATTAAAATGGAAACCAGTTTTGTAAAAGCAGATAGTACGAATCTGCCAAAAATTGATTCAATGATGGTTGCAAAGTTCTTTGCATATTCCTCCTTTCAATATCATCTGGCACTTTGATAAACAACTTTCCTGGAGTTTTAATGCTAGTATTTCTACAACTAGACACTACACACCAATGATAGCGATTGTAATTCATTATTTTCCCAAAAAAAAAACACCAAATATTTCGAGCTGTCAACGTTGAAAGAGTGCCGGTGGTACATACCCGACTGTTGCTTTTACCAATATTACGTCACGAAAATGGCTGACAGCGTTTTTGGCGGGATAAAAAAGGTTTAAATTTTAATTTAATTTTATGGCAAGAAAACGTGTTTATTTTGCCGAAATATAATTTTTTGTGGCTTTTTAATAGCAAAATCAACATTTTGAAGCACTTTTTCAAACAGAGTGGAATACCCTATTACAGCAACTATGATTGTACGTAGCCGATTAAAACAATTTTTATAATTACTATTTTTAATACCATTTTACTAAGGAAAATAAGGCAAAATTTGAAAAGAAAATTAATAACGCCATCATTTTGCGAAAAAATAATAAATAAAAAAACGGCTACGTATAACGATATCCATATTTATATAAATTCGAAACAAAATTATATTTTGCAATCTCAGATAACGTTTCAACATGATATCGTTGGGACAATGAAAGAGTTGAATATATACTCTTTACATATTCCTTTATCCGATCCTTAAAAAATAAATTACACCTGCCCAAAAAAAATCCGCGAAAATTCACAATTTTTCGACCCGTCACAGTGGCGTTCCCCCTTAATTCGATGGGTACTTTATCCGGCTTAAAAATAAAAAAAAAATACCTGGTTATTATACCATAGACTTATTTATATTTATCGTAAATAATTAAGTTATTTAGTTAGTACCTAGTAATCCGTTGGATTAAATAAACAGAATAAAAGTTTCAAAGGATGTCCATATAGAAATTAGTTTTCGAGGACGTAAACTTTAATTTTACAATAACTTGAAAATTGCTGGTGCAATTGATGCCGGTTATTAATAAGCGTGTGGTTCATTCTTGGAGAATTTTTAATATAAAAGCAGGTGGAGCCGGTCGATAGTTATCAGACACAGTTAAACTTTCTTCAAGTCACCGTCAAGAAACCTCCAGAAAACCTCAACATGAAGGTAATATTACTGAATGGTGAAAAAATACATTTTTCTTAACCTTCAAATATTGCAGTTCGCACTTGTCGTAGTCGTGTTGGCTTTGGCTCTCGGAGCGCAGGCTTCCGTCCTGCCCCTGGGCGTCGTCGCTGGACATGGGCTGGGCCTCACCGCGGTCAGCGGAGTCCTGGGGGCCCCCACCATCCTGTCGGCCGGACCTCTCCTGGCGCAGGGACCTGCTCTGGGCCTGGGACACGCCGCCGTCGTCGCCGCCGCACCCGCCGCCGTGATCGCCCCCATCGCCCACGAGGGCACCTACGTGGCCAAGACCCGCGGGGCCGTCCACACCGCCCCTCTGGCCGGACACGCCAACTCCGCGGCGTCCATCAACCTCCTCCCCGCCCCGGGAACCATCTAGACTGGAAAAACCAAAATTAGGAACAACTCTAGCACCATCTTCAGACTTCCCATTTTCCCGCCATTTTTCCTAACTTCTTTATAGAAAAATCTACTCCCTATGTTTGAAAAAAATAAATGTTATTTATTTTTATGAAATTCTGTTTTCATAATATTTTATTGCAATTACATACATATTTTAGAATATATCTACGGAACTACTCAACTATTCAAAGCAAAGAGTTAAAATCTACGCTGAAGAAAAATGCATACAATGCTGGGTCACGATCAACAGAGATCCATTTCTTAATTTGCTGTAAACCATCTGATTTTATTTGCCTTATTCCTTTTAAAATCATTAGCAATGTAATTTACATATTAAATTTATAAAAGGTTCCACTTAAAAATAATCTGCAACTAAATTTTTAAAGATTTTAAAAACGTTTATCTCGTTATCATTACAGATTTATTTATTTATTTATTTTTCTTACAGCTAAACCTTAACCCTAATACAAATATGTATAAACGCACTTGGCAGCAAAACCACTATCGTTATATGTAGTAATTTATTGATTAGAAAGACACAAAACTATAAGCGTTTAAAACCAGTTAACTGCGTTCGATTGCAAATTCTTATCTTTGCGGTTCTCTAGAGCTATTTCATATGTTTTTTTATCTACCAAAAATGTAATTCGTATCGTTTTACTTTGATTTTTTGCAAAATTTTCTATGGGGCCATTTGGATTCCGCATGTTTACTCTTCATCGCTTGATTTTAATTTCGCACGCCGTGTGGGACGTTTAAAAATAAATTCCACAATTAAGTGGTTAAAGTGCTTAATGTGAAGATAAGATCTGTTGATATTTTCATTACGTGTATAAATTAAAAATAAATTAATCCGTTTATTTGTAGAAACCAAACTATTGGATCAATTCTACCAAATAAAATGTTACTCTATAGTCTCGATTGGGACACTAGCATTTAGCAGACAATCTTAAGAGCGATAGGAATAGTTACAAATTTATTTATGTAATTAAAATTCATTGGAAATTTATTATACATAAATTACGATTAACGAATGTCCATTTTTGTCGGTTGCTAATTTTATTATTATATATTTGAAATTATATTGAAATTTCGAAAAGTAAGATATTTGTTTTCTAATTATGGCAACCTAAACAACAGAATTGCCTACAAGTATAGAACAAAATGTTTAAAAGTTTATATTTGTAACTAACTAATCGGTACCCGGCGTCGCTAGGGAACAACTATCCCTAAAATAAAGCCAAACTTTAACAAAAATATGGCGTTGCCGATTTAAAATTTGTCAAATGTCAAGCGTAGAAATATTTTTTATTTTTACATCACGCACCATAAACATATCACTGCTCAAGTTCAGAATTTCGTTAATTGTAACAATAGTAAACAATTAAAAACATTAGCCTATGTCACTCCTGACAACCTCCTCTTCATGTTTGTAAAGTTTCATCAAAATCGCTTCAGCCGTTTCGAATGTTAACCCTGACAGACAAACAGGCAGAAAAAAGTAGCCCATGTCAATACTAACAACCTCCTCATTGCAAACCCCAAGTACCTACCAAATTTAGTGCAAAGCGCATAAGCTTTAAAATTTAAAATGCACAATCTCGAATTCGTAATTTCTAAGAGTTATTTTGAAATCAGTGTCCCTAAAACCCCCAAATACCAAGTTTGGTGGAAATCACATAAACATAAAAATTTCGCAATCCGCAATTTTGAATTCATTAACTCTGACAGTCGTATTAGGCATATTATAACACGCTCGTATTCGAATACAAGGTTGTATCAAAATTTCATAGAAATCGGTGAATAGTTTTCTGAGATTTAAGATTTTGAACAAACAAACATTTAAAAAATTATTTTTTATGTAAAGATGATTTTGAGTTTCCAAATTTTTATTTTATAGAGTATTTAAGTATGGACGATTGAATTATAAGTATTAAGTAGTATGGATTAGCAATTTTTACATTAAAAGATGGATAAAAGATTAATAAACAAAATAAAAAAAATAATACTCATATGTGATCTTTTATTTAAAAAAATTTTGAACAATTCCGGTTACTTCTTATTTACAGACTTATTTTAAAGCCCATATTGCAAAAGAAATCCTACATTTTTTTTATTTTTATATTGTCTGCACATACTCGTAGTTGTACATAGAATAAAAGTAAATGATATTAGCTTGTGATCGATGATAAATGTACAATAGTTACAGTTATACTGCGTAGTTAGCTTATCGTAAATTTCTAGCATGGAATGAAACTAGTTTAAGGAAGTCTGCTTAAAATGTCATGTTCGCAAAAATCGTTTTGAAAGTTCTTCGAATTGAAGAAAACGCAAAATAGAATATTTAAAAGGAAATACATTTTATAAGACTACTTATGTCCAAACTTTTTAATAATCAGCTGATTTCATATTTAAGTATGTAACTTGTCCTAGCCAAAGATTGATAATTTATTAAAGAAGTTTGGAGCTTTTGGAATAGGAGAACCCTTTAAAAGTGTTTTTTAACTACTTAATATTGTTCTACAGTAAGTAAGAATCAATATATAAACGAATCAAAAAAAAAAGTGGCTATTACTTTTTCAAGTTTTTATTACAATATATACCAGTTAACAGGTTGAGTTATAATTTTAATTAGTCATTTAACTGAAATAATATATACTATAAAAAAAAAACAGCAAAAAATTTGAAGGCATTGGAATTTTGAGGTCTTTAAGGGCGTTTTTTCCTGATATTAACGTTTTAATAAAGACATTTTATAAGTATAACGCTTTTTTAAAATCTGAACTTGTTGAAGCTGATGGAAATTCTTAAGAGCATCTTATAAAAAATATTTTAGTAATAGATTTTTGTTGGTTATTTATACTATAAACTTAGTTATATATATAATTATAAAAAATTATTTAGTCATGAATACAATAAGCAGAATAAATATTTCAAATTACTAATGTCCATATAGAAATTAATTTCGAGGAAGTCAACTTTGATTTTAAAACAGTTCGAAAATTGCTGGTGTAATTGATGCCGGTTATTAATAAGCGTGCGGTTCATTCTTGGAGAATTTTTAATATAAAAGCAGGTGGAGCCGGTCGATAGTTATCAGACGCAGTTAAACTTTCTTCAAGTCACCGTCAAGAAACCTCCAGAAAACCTCAACATGAAGGTAATATTACTGAATGGTGAAAAAATACATTTTTCTTAACCTTCAAATATTGCAGTTCGCACTTGTCGTAGTCGTGTTGGCTTTGGCTCTCGGAGCGCAGGCTTCCGTCCTGCCCCTGGGCGTCGTCGCTGGACATGGGCTGGGCCTCACCGCGGTCAGCGGAGTCCTGGGGGCCCCCACCATCCTGTCGGCCGGACCTCTCCTGGCGCAGGGACCTGCTCTGGGCCTGGGACACGCCGCCGTCGTCGCCGCCGCACCCGCCGCCGTGATCGCCCCCATCGCCCACGAGGGCACCTACGTGGCCAAGACCCGCGGGGCCGTCCACACCGCCCCTCTGGCCGGACACGCCAACTCCGCGGCGTCCATCAACCTCCTCCCCGCCCCGGGAACCATCTAGACTGGAAAAACCAAAATTAGGAACAACTCTAGCACCATCTTCAGACTTCCCATTTTCCCGCCATTTTTCCTAACTTCTTTATAGCAAAATCTACTCCCTATGTTTGAAAAAAATAAATGTTATTTATTTTTATGAAATTCTGTTTACATATTTTGTATAAGGGATTAATTACATATTATTCAAGCATCAGTTAGTCTTGAACTCAGCTAAGTGGTGTTCCAACTAATCTTAGTCCAATCCATAAAGAGTGAAGTTTGAGCTAAACTTAGGCGAAACCTAATGTATGTATTTATTTCATTGAGAAAATATTTTTAAATCAAAGAATAATTAACCCGAGATAAGCCGGTTTAAGCTGGTATTAAAATATGTAAAATGAAACAAAGAAGAAACATTAAAAAATTTTCGTAATTTGCAAAATATACCATTAAGAACAATATTTTTTTTTTATATAATGTACATTCAATGTATACATACATATATATGTATATAATTTTTTTATTTAATATATATAATTTATAATGAAAAAATTAATTTATTTACATAACCAGTCAACAATATTTATAAAATTCATAGTACATATATTTTTATTGATTTGGTTTCGGAAACTTTAATAAGGTACAAAATTCTGTAGTTCGTTAGGTAAACCAGTTATAAAACTCTTAACTTTTATATCATACAAAATTTAACTTTGGAAAAGACTTGCTTTTTTTGACTTCAGTGGAACACCCTATATAAATTAGCTTTTCTGTAAAAAATTTGGAAAAACAAAATATTCGAATTAGTGATACTTTGGTATTTATCAAATTATTAATAGTAGTCATCAATAATTATGGACTCAATTTTATTGTACATTACAAAGTAGTAGATCTTTGGTAAGTATTCATATAGTGGTCACAATTTCTATATTCTTTCTATTGCTATGAATTTATTTTTTTTCCATTTTATGAAGATGAATTTTTACAAAATGCATTAAACAAACTATTTTAATAAATTATCCCAATTCTACCGTAAAACTGAACACTGTGGTTTTTGAATCCAAAGAGACTCTAGAGAAAGTCGTGCGTAGTCAACCCAAGTAAAGAAGCACGGATTTTGCAAATCTGATCCAAAGAAAAATAGTTGTGAACTAGGTCCTTCCCGAGTTTCTTCTGTCTGTTTTATTCCAGAATTATCGAAGTAATAACTGGCTCTTGTTGTAGAATTGGTTTCGACCAATATTTTGGGATATTGTTGCGTATCAACCCTTTTATCAGCCAAGGGCTCTCCTCGAGAGTAGCGATAAGGGCAGGACTCCTGAACGATATCCAGGATAAATCCAGAATTATGACTGTACCTCCTGCCACTAGTTCTAAATCTGATGGGCTTAACTCCAAGACCCCATTGAGAGGTGTAGACAATTCCAGTTTTACAGCCACAAATTCTTTGATTGTCGATTTCTATAAAATCGTCGAGGCACTGCCTCAGCTCATCTCCTAGATAAAAAAATTTGAATTCGATACGCAACCTGCAAACATCTGGTCCAGACTTTTGGATAAAGTACAAACAGTCCTTTGGTATGGTGGAAGTATCTGGAAAATTTGGGCTGGATAAATAAAATCGTCTTAATCGGAAGTTTTCAGCACAGCAAGATGGTAGCGGATGAGGAAGCACTGACGATTGTGGTGTTAGAGGTGAATAAAATTCATTGATACTATGTGGAGAAGGATTAAAGGGAAGTGGAAGCATATTGCTTAAATGGCTAGTTCTAAATCTGGTTCCTGAGCAGGCTGAGTTAGAAGGTTTGTAGGATGATATATGCTCCTTGATATTTCTTGTAGGGCTATCTTCTTGAGGCTGCAAGTTCTTATTAACTTTAGGTAAAATTTGAGATCCATATACAATTACAGGGCTTGAAACATTATCACAAGACGTCCTTGTTACTAACAATCGAAACCCTTTTCCTCCTGTGGAGTTACTCGAATTGAATCGAATTCTTAAAATTCCATCACTAGAGTTATAAATTTTATGCCCAATCAATTTTCCACAAAATATTTCATCATCAATAGTCAAAAAGTCCTTTTCACAATTAGGCGACGGTTTAACGTCAAAGTCCAGAAATTGAACGTGAAAATTGCTCCGACAGACGAAGGGACTTTTAACCGTGTAAACGCACTGCACTCCCGAGGGATAATCTCCGGGATAATTTGGTGAGGTTAAAAGTGTTTGATGGTTCTTAAACACGCCTCCGCAGTTCCGGACGGTTTCCCAATTTTCCTGGTGCCGTGGTCTCGCATAGTCGTCCCTTTGATCGTTTCGATGGTCAATTAACTGAGATGAAAGGGTGACTAACTCTGCTTTTGGGCTCTTATGCGGCTCAGCGTGCCGACCCGAACCTAAGCTCAAGAAGCCCGTTGCTATCACGAAAATAATCTTAAACGCGAAGGCAGACGGCATCTTCCAGATGAAATTCATTTCGCACGACTTTAATATCCGGAAGGGCGTCTATTGAATTTAAAGCGAAACTGGCCGCGAACAGCGGATAGTGCGCCTCTTTTAAAGACTCCGCAAGAGGCTATGGGGCCCCACGCCTTTTCACACTTAGCAGAGCAAATATTTGAGGCATTAGGAAAGGTAAGGTAAGGCGCAAGCGATTCTCCCATCGATGTCGCAAAGGTCAATATCCGGTTTAAAACCAACCAAAAGACCAATTAGTCATTTAGTCGAAAAGCGTGATAATGGACCCGAGTAATTTGGAGAATCTTGTAATTAGCATTAACAGGGTAAAATATGACCTTTTTTCTCGGAACTAATCCAATTTTATTGCGGATGAATATTTTGGCTAACAATAAAATTATTTTCCACCTGATTACGTTGAACCCAATTTTGTTACGTAGGCGATGCACAGATAATGCCTTGAAGCTAAAAAATATTTTGTAAAAAATTAGTTGGCGTAGCAAAAATAAATTTTTCAAATTCCCGGCCCCAGACGTTCTATACCCACTATTTTAGTAAAAAAAACCCCAAAATTCCTAGTTTTTATGTTTCGGTTTATACAGGAAGCTATTGCAAGATTGCCTTTTGAAGATAACCTATATAAAATGGCAGAGAAAGAAATTGAAGAAGCGTCTAGTATTGTGATTGCAGATTGTGTCCCCAATATTGAAACGGACTTAAGTGAAACACTAAGTCAACTTAAAGAAAAAATAGTTGAATTAGATAAAGAACTGCAAGACGCAAAGAAAAATAACAAAAAACTTGAACGGAGGAATAAGAATTTCAAAGAGTCCATTCAGAAAATGATTGAAGAGAAAAGGCACATTGAAGACCTTAGCAAAATCATTGAAGAGCAAAATTTAAAAATTGAAGACTACCAAAAGCAATTGGATGATCTGAAAAGTTCTGAAAAGGGTAAATAGTTTTATATTATAATAATACATGCTGCTTATCTCTCTCTATAAGCTATGTCACTGCATATAATAATAAGCAGGAACAATCTTCCCAAAAACTGGCAAAACATTTCAACTGAATTTTTTCCGTAAATTTCATAATCTACTTAAATAAAAATATTCAATTAATTCCCATTTTATTTAGAAATTATAGTTTAAAAGTACAAAAGACCGTATTTTGACTAATTATATTAAAAATCATTAAAAAACAATGGGTTGATCCAAGAACAGATAATATTGCTTAAATTAAACATTTAATCTTGCGCTATTATATAAAAATGCAAGTCTTTAAAAACTTTCGAAATATTTTGTGAAATTGACTTTTTTTTTCATAAACCTTTTATTTCATATAGATGGCGAATGAAATGAAGATCATAACAGCACACTAATACAAAAATTGTTCTCTAACATATCTAGAAAGATTAGAGGTATTTTAAATTGTTTGAATGGGATAGTCATTCATTTAAACCGATTTAAATATTTCTATAATATATTTTGAATTTTAAATAATTTCTTAAAACTGGACAAATTACGGTCTTTTGTATCTACTTCTCAACCTTAATTTCGTTTAAAACAAAAACTAGTTTATCTAGAAGAAGTTAAATATTTTAAAAACTTCCAGCAATTTGGAAAAGTTTTTATACAATTTTCACTTTAGACAAAACAATCTTACGGGTAATTTAATCCCTTTAAAAAACTATTGCATATTCACGCCTGTGTGCTTGTTTGCTTATATTACGACATTTCCGCAATGTTAATAATAATAATAATTTCTTATAGAATACGAAGAGGCGACCAAAATTCTGCTATTTTTTGAAACTTAATATTTTTGACCAATTTTTTTTTTCAAAGACGGTGGCGCAAAAAGATAATACAATTTTTCGAAATTAAAAATCGCATTCAGATGGCGTGCTAAAATTAAGTTATTATAACTATTAAAGAATTCATATTAGTTTTATTAAAAAATAAAATTTTTCAAAGTATGTAAAACATTTTACAATTATCGGTTTCATTTCCTAATTTAATTAAAATGAATTTGCAGAAAACCTATTCGTTACTTTAAATGCAGCTTTGCAGAAACTTCGGTTTACGAATTATGTTTGCATAATTTATATTGCCGCTTTTAATAAGTTTTATGGTTAATTCATGGAGGTTGTCTAATAATTAAACTTATACATATTTTAGTCAAAATCGAAATGGAGCAAAAACAAGCTGAGCAGAATGCCTCCGTTCCTTCTTCAGAGCAAGATGATAAATTCAAGATTAGCGAACAATCTATGCTTTTAAAGCAGGTCGAACTCTTAACATTCAAAAACCATGAATTGAAGGCCGAATTGGACCGAAGAACAAAAACAAGCGATCAATTGAGAAAGGAGCATGAAACCATACTCAAAGATCGTAATGAGCTTCTTTCGGACGTCAAAACACTAAAACAGCAAGTAGAAGAAATGAAACAGCGACTAGATCGCTCGTTTACACTATTGTCGAAGAAAAGGACACCGAAGCAGAATGATTCTGCTTCTTCTGAAAAGGTTACCAACTATTCTGCCCGTAATTCTTCAAAAGGAATCCTAAACCGCAAAGAAAAATCCCCCACGAGAACGGCATCTGTTTTCCAAGACAAAAGAACTGCAGCTGGTCGTTTAGTCCTTAACTCGGTTGGAAAAGCACAAAGGGATACATGTAAACGACCTCGCACAACCAAGTCAATTAAAGAGAATGCCAGTAAAATTCCAGTATCAGCCAAAGAAAAAACGTTACAAGTATCCAAAGCTACAGATAATCTTGAGGATCCGTCTAATATCAAAGGAAAATCGGATGACCTAACAAAGGCGAAGACAAAAGCCCATAGATTAGAAGCTTCTGGAAGTATTCAAGAAGTTATAGAAAAGCGAGTGGTTACTGATATTCGTGCTAAACTTGAAAGAAATAAAGCAAATCAAGAATGTGTACTTAATTCAAACACTAAACCCAGCTCAAATGCTGTCAAAGAGTCTAAACCACCGTTTCACCAAGGCTAAAGGTAAATTGAATTATTATGATATAACCTCAAGCAAATCTCTATGTACATATATAAAACAAATCGAACTTTCATGTAATTGTTGCTATAGGAACAAAAATCAAATTGAATGTAAAATTTATTGCGGTAATGTAAAACTTTCATATAAAATTTAAAAATACAAATACTATATAAAAGTTCCTCTCTTATTTCAAATTTTAATATCTGGATGATCGAGCTTGCTCGGAAGAGTTAAGGAAAACTTATGAGTACCTATATTAAAAATGAAAACCTGTTCTACCGAATTTTGCCCAGGGATAGATTTAAAACGTTTAGCTAAATCTATTTTGTATATTTTCAGGCAGGTAGGAAGGTATTTATCTCGTAAAGCTTCCAAACTAACCGCATGTGCTGAGTGTATAACTTCAGACATTACCTGAATACATCTTTCCTTAGCGGCACCGGCACAAATTGGGCGTGTCCAAGACATAGATTGGATTTCTTGATTCGAACGCGCGCACTCCGGAGTGGCGAACCTATACGATCTATCCACTGGGCTATTGAAAAGACGTTTGGACAACTATATAAATATTGCTTATATACAGGGTGCTCCGAGGTGGGAGGTCAATACTGCAGGAGGTGAAAGGTCAGACCGAGACAAGCAAAAAATCGTATGGGTGGGGGGGGGGGGGGGGGCATCTCCCACCGGTTGGCAGTTACAGGGTGATTCGTAAATCAGGATGTTGCCTTATATGCCAACCACTCTTCTATTTTTATCTTTTTTTCTACGCATCCCAGCGACCCCAAACCGATCTCAAAAAATCACTATTTCGAAGACCTTTCCAAAAACGTCAAAACCACCCCCCTATCCCTTGGCCACAATCACCCCTGCAAGTTGAAAATATTAATTTTTTTTCACGATTTTTCACCTTTCGCCCCACTTTTCTCCGAAAGTCACGTTATTAACATACCTACCTTTTTTAAGTTACATATCTAATTCGAATTTTAAAGCAATTATACTTAAGTTAACTTAAAAAAATTAATTTTATTCACTTCAAAACTAATTACAATTAAAACTTATGTCTTACGAAAGCTGTTCAAAATGTTCCCCGCCAGTTTCGATGGCAAGTAGCCTTCGTCTTATTCCGCGTTTGAGGTCTATGGTAGCCAGTCTCTCCCGTGTTTTCGTCGCTGCAGTCCCAATCCTGGTAACTAATTTTTCTTTGGTGTTGATTGGTCTTGAGTAAACTTCATCTTTCATCATTCCCCATAAAAAAAAGTCCAGTGGAGTAAGGTCCGGTGATCTAGCAGGCCGAGGAATCGGTCCTCCTCGTCCAATCCAGCGCTCTGGGTAATGAATGCTCATTCAACCATGCCCTAACAATATTCCCAGTATACGCAGGTGCTCCGTCGTGCTGTAAATACATTGCGCTGGTGGCCAGGGGGATGTCCTCCAACAGATCTGGAAGGATAGGATAGGATATGATAATTTGTCTAGCTATGGGGCCGTGTGAGAATACTAAAAAAAAAAAAAACGGTAAACTTTTCTGGACTCGAACACGCGTCCTCTAGCGTGGCAGACCTACTCCCTAGCCAGATAGAGATATAAATATTGCGCGTATAATAGTATAGGATTAGATACTCTATTGATAACTGTTGATAAAACTAAAATGCAAGTGCAATTATGGTCTAAAGTTAATATAATTTTAGAGGGAAAGCGTAAATTTTGAGGTCATTTAATTAGAATGTCGGTGGTTTCGTGACATTTTAATTTTAATGTTTGAATAATAATCGAAATAAGTTATTATTAAGAATTGTAATCTAATGATCCTTACCACTGAAGATTTGTAAATAAAATAAAAGTACAAAAACTACAATTCGACCACGCAAAACCTTAAAATAAGTATTAAATAAAGGAAAGGCTTTCCGTAGTCGGGTTTTAGTTTTTACACTTTTATTTAATTTTATATCTGGTTCAGGTACGATAGCAAATTTTTCATGGGATTGGATTTTAAAAATTACCATGATATTTATTCATCCAAATTTCAAACGTTGAGGCGGATTAAGTTTTTAACGTAAAGCAGGTACAATTCTATAGGCGTTTGATTTCCTTTACCCGAAATAAATAATGTTTGATATGGGTAGCTCTATTCATAAGTTTCAATTTAGTGCCAAATTTCCTTCTAAACCCTATCAACAAAATTCTCTAATCTCTCTCTGCATTTAACATAACATTAGAAAATGAGAACGTTTACATATCTCATCATTATTAAATCAAAATAAATAATTTTTGGCATTTAAGAAACACTTTGAATACTTCCTCTTCAAGGAAAAAGCGATTCTATTCTAATACTATTGATTGGTCCCAGTTTCGATTAATTTTGTTAATTCTATCAGAAATGGCAATCAAGCTTAGTAAGAATAAGCGAGGAAAAAGTCAACCAGGTAGCGTCATACATGAATATGCATATAATTTGTACATAAAATTAAATTCGAGCTCGGAAATGCCACAACGTGTTAATTAAATAAAAGGGAAAGCGACTGCATTAAATTGAAGCTTTTTGCCATTTATCCGCGAAGTTCTCGAGCAGAAATGTGTGGTAATATTTTACTTACAGGTATTAATGGAAGGTTTCATTTTATGTAAGTTATATAATTCCTAATCCAGATATTATAGAAACAGATTTTATATTACCAACATCTATAGACCAACGACAACAAACAAATGAAAAATTTCCATGCTTATTTTTATTTCGTCGTAATTTATTTATTTGCTATTATTCTAAAAATCACACAAAATAAATTTTAATTTATTCTGATTAATTTTAAACGAATTTAAACAAAAGTCAGTTAGTTTAATCTAAAATCCGTAGACACAATCCGAATATGATATATGACTTTTTTTCTACGTGATACCATAACTTTTTCATATAGAATCAAATAAGACGAATCGTTTCTATTAACATCAAACCTTGCAATAAAAAGCCTTCGCATACACTGCCATGCACAATACATGAAGTTAAAAATTGGGTTTTAGTTAGAGTTAAGTAGTTGATAGTTTATACATATTTTTTTAAGCACTCAACAGAATTCTTTGGAACTCCTACTAGAGAAATTTTTCGACATACCGAGGAATTTTACAATTAACAGGCTAAACGAAACGAATTTCACACAAAATTGTAATTTAATTTCGATCGATTAATTGAAACGCTCAAATAACTTTTTTTATGTAACTTAAAATGTTTCTATACACTATTATAAAACTTATAGCCAAAATAATTTTAGACACAGAATTAATTTTGTTTTCGCAAATCTATAGATACATATTTGTATAGATAATTAATTTTTCCCTAAGAGTTTAGTAAAAAGGATTTTATCCCTTTAATTGTTACTGCGTACTTTTTTAATGTTATGTTCGCCTTTGAACGAGATAAACGATTATGTAATGTTACATGAAATCTATTTTGGTTGATGTGTGACATATTTTCATATATGTATTTTCAGCACCGAACAAACATGTAAACCTATACTTTTTCCAAATATATGTAATTGAAAGGCTTATGTAACTCTTTTTGTCTGATATAATCCGGGCATTATTTTCTAATTAATTTCCAGTAGCAGCAAATTCAATCGAACTTTTTTGGAGTTATGTGCGGAGAAATGAATTGAAGTTAAAATTTACTGAAATTAATTTATGAACATTTTAGCAACTTTATTAAAGAATTTTTGTTCAAAAAAGGTTGTAAGCTCTTTTCGATTCGAATCGAACGGATTCAACAATATAACCCACTATTTTATTAATTTGCTATTGCATATGGATGACGGGCATAAATATACTAATTTTAATTATTGTTTTAAGAATTAAATTAATTGACGGAGGTGGGTTTTTTATTTATTTGTTTATGTAATAATTTTTGTTATGTATTCTTATTATTATAATACTGAAAAAAGAATATCATAAGCAACATTTACTTACATATTTTACCAACTCATCTGGGGTAATTTCGCATCGGTTCTCTCAGGTTTCAGGATGAATACATTTGCTTAAAGCTACAGCCTTTTCCCTTTTTCGTAAAAGATTGTACTTCGATCTATCAACCTTGTGAAATTTTAACCATTCCGCTCATCTTATTAAAAAAACCACCGTTCAGAAGGTCTATCACAGTTCATAACTTGGGTAAATTACTGTAACATTTGCATTCACTTACTTTACATAAAAGTTAAATGGAGCAGTAATAAGGAAAAATACGCTCCGGAAATTGTTATAAACCCCAGAGGGAACGTAAGCATAGTACCAGGATGGTTCATATAACAAATTCATTTTCCTGTGCATATTCACGTTTGTGCCTCAGAATAGAATTCCGCAGAAACTAAATAAAAAGCGCAGGAGAAATTTGACTTCTTAGCTGCCGCCTTGAGCCTTCCTTTAACATTTTACCATGCCACCTCAAGCCATTGTTGCCCGTTTACCTTGAGAAAGTTTTCAGTCTTTTAGCGCCATTTTCAACTGTGCCCCAGCGGCTCTTCATTTTAAGGTAAGATGAATGCAAGTTGTCCTATTAGTTAAGAGCTGCATAAAAGTTATGTATATTGCTGGTTTCCTGAAAAAAACATTTTAAAATTCTGTCGTTTGGCGGGTGACCTTTAATTATATCGCTGAACTTAATTAGAGTTTTGTCCGACACCTTTGAAGTCGCGTTATAAAGGCAGAGGCAGGTGAAACTTTTCTTAATTAACTTGAAATAAAAATGTTTATTTTTATTTTTAAAATGAATCTCTGAATTTTCCCAACATCTAAAAGAGGAAGGTTTACTGTAGATGAAAAACAGGAGGAATGAAATACTCGAATAATGCTGCTCAGTATATGGTTATGTCCGATATTTTATTTTCTGAAATGTATACTTAATAAAATACGCACGGTATATTATGATATGGTTGAAAAACCTTATTTACAATACGTACAGATATATTTATAGATCGTGGTGGAAAAAATTGCTCTAAGGGCAAAATTCGTGCATTAAAGTGCATGAAACGAGGGATGGGATCTCTAGACTAAGGTTACAAACTAAATTAACTAAATTGGCACAATATTCGACAAGGTGAAAAAAAGCAAATCAGGATAAAAATTTGAACATGAGCAAGGAGGAACTGGAACTTCGCTGATCACCGATAAAAAATTGCAGCTTCATCGTCTATTTTTGCTCTGGAATGTCGTTCGGCTGGACAGTGGCAAGGAAACAGACGGTGGTGCGTTGCAATTTTCTTAGCCCAAAAATCGGATATTTGTGAAGATTGCTTTGGCAGGGCGTTTCCTGTTACAAAAATTGACTGTTTTATGATGGTTACCCTTCCTGTTCTCATGGATTCCGACCAGCAGCTTAAAGACGTCTTCTTTGCTGGGCACACAGAGGTACCGGGCATCGGGTTCATACGTTCTGCAATGAGCCCATTAAGAAAGATTTAATTATTTCATGTTAATCAAATAATTCCTAATTGCTTTAATTAAGGTCAGTGAGATTGTCACTATAAGAGGTACATGAAATTTTTGCCAATCAAAGTACATATGAGCATTTCAAATTGGCATTGAAATTTTTGAGTCGTTGTCCTCTATTTTTAAAACTAAGTGATTAAATTATTTTGAAAATTGCTACATTAGCCGGCCACACACGGGATGGTTTTTGGCGTACAAACTTGTGACAATCTTTATGACAAACTTTGTTTGTACGCCATTTTGCCCACAAACGGTGATGGTTTTCATTCCTAAAGCGATATAACAAATTTAAAGAACGATATCGCGACTCCACAATCTAATGTCGGAGCAATTCATCTTGACAGATGATAAAAAAATAAAACCACGGAAAAATCAAAGGCGAGAAATATTTGGGACGGTTTTGGGACGGTTTTAAGTTTGTACGCCAAGTTGCCCACACACGATCAATCTTTTGTTTGTACGCAGTAGAACAGTAGAAACTTAGGATATTTAATCATTGGAATCTAGGACTGTTTTTTAAATTAACTTTAAACGAATTTATTTAGTGGAATATATGTATAATACATAGCAAATAAACATAAACTCAAGAGAACGCTTTGATAAATCTAAAAGTAGTATTCAAAATTACTTGGATATAATACTATAAATAATTTCTATGCAGGTATTGCACATATTCTGAATTTTAAATTAAAATAATAAGGTAGAGATTTATTTAAAATATATAAATAGCTTTAAATCTTATAAAATTTGTTTTTTTTCATTGAAAATTAATATTATTAATTTTATCTAAAGGAGGCATTAAAATATTAATTGTTTAATTAATTGTTTAATTAAATGTTTAACGCCTGTTGTCACTGAAAAGCACATCTTTTTTAAAAAGGCGTTCTGAAAAATTACCATATTGCATATACATATGTCATATGTAGGTATAGTAGGTACATTGTTGGGAAATATGCAAACATAGTTTAAAGAGTTTTGAATAAAAACCTCAAAATCGACCTACAAAAAATAACCCTATATAAATCACTTACCCTCGATTGCGGCTGCTATGTCTCTTCCAGGGGTATCTTCTGTAATATCGTGACCGTTTTTCAATGCCTACTGGATATGATTCGACTTCTTCAGTTGGAGAATCTTCCACGTATACAACGGGCAGCGTATCAACGCTGGGATCCTACACAACATTAATTTTAAAAAAAATCAATCATAAAATGAAATATTACTCTACCTCCAGCAACTTCATCAACAATGCCGACTTGCTAACGATTTCTTGCTCTTCCCTAATATCCTCTTCAAGTTTCCTTAGGAGGTCCACTTTGTTCGCATTTATTTCTTGGTCTGTTAAGAAATCCACGTAGTCATTCGTATCTTCTGCATTTAATCCCGTCACCAGATCTGTGAAGCCAAAATCTTTGTTAAATTTCCTGTTTTTTTTTTCCTCTTAAGATTTATTCAAGCTAGTCACTCGCTTTAATTCTTGAAATTCATCCATTTGCGATTGTCACATCATATTCTGACATAACAACGTGCAGGACACATCTTGCTTTAAGAAATATCTATTTATGGTCCATATTGTTTATCAAACTTTGAATTTCTTAAAAACAGTTTGAAATTTAAGATATATGTAAAATACATGTAGGATTAGTCTGCATATATGTAAGCATGTACATATGTAGAAAGTATTTTCATATAAAATTTCATTTTCTAAATTTGTTCTTCCAATATTTTACTTTAAGCAAAGGAGTAAAAAATTTAAAAGTTCTTTATTTTCAAATTAAGATTTCAATTAAACATCTGGAGTTAAATTCTTATGAAGATAAAGAGATAAAAATCTAGAAATCCAAACAAATATTTATTTTGAAATAGAGCCTCGTACAAAATTGTTTCAATAAATCATCAAGAATCTAAAAACGTTTGTTATTGTCCTTTTATAATGAAATAATTAACAAATAAATGCTTAAGAAGATATATTTTTTAACTCAATAGATATCCGTAACTAAGATAATAGCTTGAGGAATTTAAAATCCAGAACAGCCAACCAAATTTGATCCACAAGCCTAACCGAATATTTATAAATGTTAATACTACTGAGAGCGTATAGAACAAGAAAAAAAACTAAAGATTGTCTTTAATTGGAAGAATTTCCAAGTATCTTACCTCAACAATAAGAGGACTAACGAATAAATTTTGCCAATCGTTTTCCTTTGAATTTTACCCTTATCTATTTATAAAATTGAATATGACTAAAAAGCAATCAAAATTTATTTTTAGACAGAAGTCATATGAGTTCAGGTGATTGAACCGATGGTCCTCCTTGATTTTTTCGCCTTTTGACATGTTTGATCCCAGCTGCTTAGAAAAGTAAAACTTCTGTTTCCATGATAAATTGAATACAACGATTTGAGCCAATTGGGGGAAAATTCAATAATCGAATATTTCGAAAATAGTATACTTTCCCAGAATCCCGCCTAAGCCGAAAGTACTCAAGTTAAGAACTTATGAGCTGGAATAGACCGTCATGGCGGTGTGTTCTATGAGCGATTACACTTGAGCCCACAGTTCATTAGTGACTGAACAATCGATGAGCACAGTTGAAGTAATCAAGAGACTATGGGATTCACCATTATCGTTGTAATATGTGTTTTCTTTTACGACCCAGGACCTGATCCTGTTCCCAGCCAATAATGGTCCTTTCTCGCTTCATTACCCAGATTACCTCCTCGAAGTTTAATAGTTATGTCCAAGTAATATTTTTTCATCGTGGATTGACTTAGCAAGGATATGCTTGACTGTTTCATAGCTGTTAGAATGGTGTTCGTTAAACACATTCAGTCTTAAAAAGTGGAATCCACATTAAAGGTTCGCAAATGTTAAGATATTCACATATGTGCATGGAAATTGCATCACTTTTGGACTTCAGGGAATGAAAACAAGAACTCGTGGGGGTGTAATTGTCTATTATTTGAATGGACGCCTATTAACACTTACCGTCTCCAGGATCATAAACAGCTCGTCCTCCGTCATCTGGTGAGGGCGGATTTTGCAGGACGAAATTTGCACTTCCTGGAACAGGCTCTCCATTGAGTCTGGCTTGTCTGTGAGGGATGTAGCAAAGGACGTCTTGTGTGAAAAGAAGGAAAATTATGGCCCACAAAAGGTTCAGCATTGACATCTTAGTCCAACAGAGGTCTCTCTCTCTTTGCTTACAGCCCAAGTCCGTCCTTTTTCTTCTGAAAACGAAATTAATTGCAATTAGATCGGCTCAATTCATCTATTAAAGGTTCACTCTAAGAACAAAACGACCTTTGTGGGCGCTCTAATCAATGATTTGTTTGGACAACTGAGTGTCATCTTCCATACCTACATAATTAACTTGTTTGAGGATATTTATACATAAGTTCAATGGTAAATTGTTACTTTGAGGAATTAAAATAATCTCTTGATGTAAGAACGACAAAGACGTTATCATACGTTTATTTTATGCGGACTAAGTTATAGAAACACAAATCAAAGTGTTTTAATATGACTTTGAGGGCCGGATTTAAACAAGGCTATGGATTTGGGGCCTTCACCAAAACAACAAAATAAACAGAATTTTAAAAATAGCAAAAAATTATCATACAAAAACGTCCTTTGAGGAGGTTCGTCACTATAATGAAAATGGTAAGAAAGTTAAAATTACTATTAGAATTCATTTATTAAATTATTAGAAAAGTCGTGTTAAAATGTTAGGGTAATTTACAACACAGTTTTCGAGAAAATTGATACCATTTTTGCGTCTTTTAACGTAAGTTCTTATGGGAGAGAAAAACAATATCACTGTAGCGCGGTTTACGTACCGACTTATCCTAAAATTACCTAATATTTTTAAGCGGTGGTTAATAAGATTTATTTTGTTTCATATTGTACAATTCAGAATATAATGATTTTTTAAAATAGTTTTTGTTTCACAATATGACAATATTCTTATTAATGCTGAAATTAGTATTAGTATTTATTAGTTTTTATGTTACTTTAATGGATTTTTTATTCCTTTTGTTTCTAAACGCATACACAACTAGTCAACCAATTTGTTTTAATGTAATTTGAATCAATAATCCAAGTGCGTTTCATTATCGAACAAATCAAAAATCACTTCTTTTAAAATTTAACTATTTAATGTAAAATATTACATTCCTTACTTTCTACGGGTAAGCTATGTATTCACATTTTATTAAGTAAGTACTTTTAAAACCAAAGACTTTAAATTTACTATATATATATGGAATCCAATAGTCAAAGACTTTCCATTACTTTGTATTAAATATTCAAAAGCAAAAGTGTGGATTGGATCATTCTTCCACTTTTTTTCCACACTGTATATTATATGAAGGCGAAAAAGGCTTATAGCAAAAAACGATCATAGTCCATTTTTGGATAAAAGACTTATATTTATTTATTAATAAAAATAAAAGCTAACTGCTAATAACGGTTGAACATGAAAGTTAGTATTTTGAAAATCGTTGATCGCTTTCGCCATCCACTCTTCATATGTTTAGAATTAACATCATATGGACTCCGAAGAATTCTGTATATTTATTAGATTTTTATTAAAATGGATTAGGTATAGAATGTTTTCTTCTATGAAAATGTTATGTCAAAATTTCATTATAAAATTGTTATTATTTTTGCGACTGAACACACTAGACGCCAAAGCGTTTTTCTTGAAACACAATTTTTTAATCAAGAAGATACGGGTGATATAAGAAAAACTGCCAAATCGAACGTTTTATTCTGCAGACTATTGACTATCGTCCCTACCATATAATAATAAAGCATAAAAAAGATGGATGTTACTTATTATTATATTATTAATTTAAAAAAAAACAATTTTTTCATACTTCATTACCAAAATATCATCTTATGACGAAAATATAGAAATTTTTAGGGATATCGTTTTCACTTTCAAATTTTGAAGCACATATTATAATATCTTTCCACTCTTAAGTGCAGTTTAACAATTGATATAAAAATAGAATGTGAAAAAAATTTGTATCCCTTGGATCCCGTACAAAAATCCTTGAGCACTTTTACTATGTTTGCGCTGTGGCTTTGCAGGATTTTATTCAAATTAATTTCCTGCCTACCTGCTATTAAATTAAGAGTGTTATCATGAGGAGCAAATATTAATTGCGGCAGGCGGCAGGCGGCAGCTGCGGAGGATTTGCGCTTTCTCGCTGAAATAATCGATCGATTCATCAATGTCGAGGGGTGATTGATAAAGGCACTAGTTCCGATTACGTAGATTCGGAACGTCAACAAGGACTTGCTATTTTAATATGATTTGGAGTGTTGCGTAAACAGCAGCCTGCCTTCTCCGCCGGCAGATATCGCCGGGTTTGCACGCCCTGAGTGGGAAGTAGATGAAATCCTTACCGTGATACGCGTAATATCGCCGCTGATAAGTATTAGCCCGACTAAAACTGCGTTCGTGTAATTGGGGGGAAAAAAACACATATTGATTAACATAAGCCGAAAACACAATTTTAACATTGCTATTACATTTTGTTTTTACCTACGCATAAGATCAATTAAATAGGGATTTACTTTTAAATAAATTCAGTTTAAAGATACAGGAAAACACACTTCAAAAGATGTTAAATACCGCGCCATAAATACAAATTTGACGCGTAAACGTCCTAATGGATTATGGTTTGGCTAATTACAATTTAAGCAGAAAATATACTTTATTGGAAAAATAAAACTCATCAAAGTATTTAGAGAAATTAAATAAAACATACAGCAATACGACTTACAAACGAAATGCTCATGATTGTAAATGTACCCAATGAAATAAACAGATTCTTTAACAATTGGCATTTTTTTCTTTTATTTTGAACAAAATGTTTGACACAAATTACAAACAATTATATAATTGTAACATATTGCTACAAAATTTCCATTCGTTGTAATTCACACTTGGAATTTTAATCAGGTGGATAGAGCTACCAATATTCAATCAGCACGATCGTGACGTATGTGGCAGGGATATTGGCCGTTCAGCCACACTGATGATATCTGGCCAGTGGCCCGGATCGAAACGCCGTTTCGTCTGCCTCGGTGGACAATCATTTATTCTTATAAAATAAATTAAAAAAATGCAATTCCGTCCCTATGTCGGAGTTGCAACGATATGGGCCGATCGTGCAATTTTGTCACCCAGCTGGCAAAATTGTATCAATATATTGCTTTTGAGGAGTTAAAACACAAATTTGATGTACTGTAGATGATTTTGAGATTTGAGATTTTAAAAGTGCACTACACATGTATTTCATAGGGAAAGTTATTTTAGTCGTACTACATCCTAAATCATACTCCAGTAATATCTGAGCCTATATTTATATAAATTGACATTGAGTGGTAATCAAATCGTACTACATACAGTGTTGTGCAAAACAATAGCAACCATTTCACTACAAAAACTTAATGTAGTTTTTTTCTTCATTTTATTTAGTGGAAAATGGAAAGATATATTATATTTTTCTCCTTTCATGAAACATTACAAATGGATGACTTTGCAGCAAATTTACAATTCAATTTAATTAAAATAATTTAAAAAAATAACGAACTTCGGTACATGCAGTGTGCAAAACTAAAGCAACATTTTAGTTGCCTCCCAAGTATACTTCATACGGTGGTCCTTCTTTTGAATAACCTCACCTCACCTTTGTGGCATAGTCGCTATGAAATTCATAAGAATAGATTGAGGTATGCTTTCCTATTCCTTTTATAAATATTTCCAATAGTTTTGTTTTATTTCGGAAGCACTGTTTTGAGACTCGCCGTTTAAAGATCCTGAAGAGATTTTCAATGGGATTCAAATCTGGTAATTGAGCCGACCAATCAAGAACTTGAATCCCATTTTTATTCATCAGCTTCGATGTATCTTTCGGGTCATTATCATGCTGAAACGCTCATCGAAGCGGCGGTTCCAATTCGGCATATGGCAAAATTTGCGTCTCAAAAAATTGTTGTCAATAAAATGGTACATTTTTTCTTTTATTTCAAAAAAAGGAACAATACCATTCGCCGAAAAATAGGTCCAGACCATCATGCTATCATTTCCATGCTTGCTTGTTATGTTGCAATATCGTGGTTTTAGTCGCTCATCTTTGCGTCTTCTTTTACCTTAAGTTTATTTAATTAAATTTTGACTCATCGCTGAACAGTGCTGTTTTCCATTTTTCTAAGGACCAGTTTAAATGGTCTGAAGCAAATTTCAGCCTATAAATTTAATTTTATATAAAACAGCAGACCATGGCATCAAATTTACCTCTTTTGCAAGTGTTTTCTTGTAAGCGCAAGTTTTTAGTTGGTCTGTAGCTCTCTGAATTATTTTCTAAAGTACATTTTCGAACAACATACATGACAGCATGATGGTTTGGACCTGTTTTACATCGAATGGTGTGGATCCTTTTATCGAAGTAATGGACCGTTTCATTTACGAAAATATTTTGAAGACGCAAATGTTGCGGGCATTGCTACTTCGAAGGGTGCTTCAGCATGATAATGACCGGAAACACACATTAAAGCTGGTGAATGAAAATTGGATTCAAGTTCTTGATTAGCTGGGTCAATCACTAGATTTGAATGCTCTTCAAATTCCTTAAATGGGAAGTCTCAAGTCAGCGTTTCCGAAATTAAACAAAATTAATGGAAACACTGAAAAATGAATGGTAAAGCATACCTCAATCTACTATTATGGATTAATTAGCATCTATGCTACGAAGGTGTGCTGAGGTTATTCAAAATAAGGACTATCATATGAAGTACTATGGAAGCAACTAAAATGTTGCTTTAGTTTTGCACACTGCATGTAGCGAAGTTCGTTATTTTTTTAAATTATTTTAATTAAATTGAATTGTAAATTTGCTGCAAAGTCATCCATTTGTAATGTTTCATGAAAGGAGAAAAATATAATATATCTTTCCATTTTCCACTAAATAAAATGAAGAAAAAAACTACATTAAGTTTTTGTAGTGAAATGGTTGCTATAGTTTCGCACAACACTGTATTTAGGAATACGAGTGAACGAAAATAAGAGGGCGGTTCTTATTTTTCATTGTTTTCATTAAAATTTCTTCCTCATTTGTAAGCCATTTAAAAAAATAATATAATGATAAAATTATTTTTTGGTTCATGTCTATATATTCGCGGTATTCTACCAATTTAGCATAACCAAATGGTAGACAATTTTAAGGTTATTTCTGTAGTTTCGGGAAACTTTAAAGGTCTTGTTGCTTAGGTCGTACCTGTGTAAAGTTCCTTAGTCGTACCATAAACCTGTGTATGAAATGTAAAGGTTGGGTGGGTGGTGGTATAGAAAATAAAATAAAATACATATATCTGTTACATCTGCATTCAAATCAACAAATTTTATATATTCCAGCAGCAATTTTAACTCTGAATATTCGAAAAATAAAAAGAATATAACTTGATCTCCTAAGAAAGAATCATTTTGTGGTTTTTAATTTATTGTTTTGAGGTTATATTATTTCATAGATTTATGATACCATCGTTGACGCCTCATTCTAAGTACGATTTAGGCTATACATGCACAAGTGGTATGAATTAAGCAACCAGGCAACCTTAGTCTTACCGAAGGATTTTTTTTTTAAAACGTTTAAATACCTATTTTGATAAAAAAAATTTGTATTTTTATGAAGGCTAGTTGATAGCTTAATAAACAAAGATTCAGTGGACCAAATTATTTTGTTTACGACTTGGTGCAATTATGCAATTATTATTTTATGTACGAGTATGAAGGAAAAACAAATCTTCCTGCCATTTTTTGTTAGAAAATTCTAGACTGACTTTTTCTAGTAATTTACCATTATATGTACCTACATACGTCGTCGTGATTATTATAATAAAAATTGCTTTGCATAAATACATTTTGTGTTAACGACTTTAATCTCTTTTAAATAGAATTCTGATTTTATCACAGAAATAATACATAAGGAAGTGCGATTAGACCTGCCAAGTGTACCAGAATCCCTTATGTGTGAGTTCTCGCACTTTTGTATTAGAAACATCAGTACAGGCGTAAAAAAAAGTAAATTTTAAGAGGGTCTCACCGCAATTTGTATGTATTTTAAAATTACGTCGTTATTCTTACACTGTTCTAATCAGACTTCTTGTAATTCACTCGGGATTGCAATAGTAATTTATTTAATATTAGAATAACATTAAAATGTTTGCTGCATGTACCCCACTAGAATTTATTTTTAACGCTGTCTTTTAGCAAGAGCACCCCGAAATGAATCATAGTAAACCCAAAATGCATAATTCGACAGTATTCAGGAATATTTCTATAGCTTTTCCTCATTCTGCCTCGCTTGCTCAAGTTCTGTCTCGCTCAACTGAGCACCCTTTGAGCACCCCAAAAAAATGGTACGCAGACTTATACTATATATGAACATTTCAGCACTTCCTTATGTATTATTTCTATGGATTTTATGGCCGCTTTTTACTTTTTTCTTAAGAAAATATAAAAGTAAAATAACATGCTATAAAATTATATAACCATTCTTCAAATATAAATGCATAAATGTTAAGTGACTTTAATTTTAAAAGAAATATTATAGTTATTAGAGTACATATTTCTGCTGCGGCAATTTTCTACATCGTTTCACTTTTACGATTTCAATCAAAACTTTCAAAATATATATTTTCGTTTACTTACTAGAGGAATTCATTTTTTCAAGAATACCTCAAGCAAACATAAAGAAAAAGTTCAAAAGTTTTGAGTTCACTGCCTTGAATTTTCTTGCATGTGTTTGTTGTTCGGGTTTTATTTGAAACACAACATTTTAAATGATTTTAATTCGTTTCCTTTTATAAACAACTTTTTAATGCTCATTACACTCACTTTATAATTTAAGAGTGTTATACTCCATTATTTTAAATAGTTATTCCTAAATTCTGAATGAATCTCGCTTCTAAATTCATAGCTTTTCCTAAACCTCATTACCGCATTATACTTTACATCAAAGGACTAAGTCTTTCGACTTAATTCTTGCCAGTCACTAAATGAATTAAGACCAAATTACTTCTCTTTGACATTATTTCGAGGCGAGGTTGTGATGGACAGTTTACACCTTTCACTTAATTAACTTAATTATGATGAGTTAAATAAATTAACGTCCGACAATCCTGAAAGACTTCTTTCAGTGTGTTAATCACATCTACATATTTTACATTTATTTATTCTTAAAAAATTATGACCAAAAATAAATATTTCTTTTTGAACATGATGACTAACAGGAAAAAACGGCAGGGATGAAACAATAATCTTTCTCAGCAGGGTAGAGAATCAATAAAGAACTGAAAACAGAGCTCCCGAATTATTATTGTTTTTTTTTCTTAGATGTTCAAATTAAGGTGGTGCATAAATTTATTTTATCTTTGACATCAAGACCTTTTTGAAATGTAATTTATCTACGGTCCCTTAACTAAGTTAAGTAGGTCTTAAGATGGTCAATCGTTCGCAATTTATTTTAAAAAAGGGTTCGCCCACCTTCTTTTCGACTGTACTAACAATAGGAGTTTTTCAAACCCAAAGTTGAGGACTATTTTAAGGAATCGATTAGATTAGATTATTATTGTATTTATGTATTGCATACGCCTCTTTCCAAAACATGTTTAGGTACTTTTAATTGTACCTAGGTAAAAGCGAGAGATTTTTGATTGTATAAATGCAAAGACACTTCTTTATCCCATATTCGTGTATCAATCTCAGATCATGAAAAACACCTAATTTATAAATATTTATCTTATTATCATTAATGGGTTGATGTTTTTGAATTTTCGGGATTTATTATTAATATGCATATTTTCAGTATTTTGCATGAAGTTCTTATTCTGTATTTAATATTCACGTCCACCCTTTCAAAAATATTTTAAAGTTTTTTAAAGCTTTTTCAAAACTTAAAATAATGTGCAATGTACAATTGAAATTTTGGAATTTTTTACGTGTTTGGATGGTAGTACCATAGACAGGTGTACAAATTCATTTGTTGAAGTTTTAAAGAACAAATTAGTTGGTTAATTTTGGAAACATGTGTATGTTAATTAAAAACACTTTTATTCCAATCATTCACTTCACACTTTTGTCTATCTGCCTATGATATTTATTTGATAAAACTGAAAGTCGCCTCTTCAATACTGAAGTGTTCTTCAAAGCTAAAAGTAACCCACTAAAGAAATTTCCATTAAGTTATCCACCTACTTTGGAAAATTAATGACTATAGAGATAATGACAGGAAAAGTTCTAATATAAACGTGTTGCCATTATTCAATTATTCAAAAAGAATCTAACAAAACGTTAAATCTCGAGGGCCATCAAACATGTCAAGTTATTTCTTGTATATTCACATCTTAGGTAATCCCAAAAGTTTTTTGGTATATTTACATTTTCGAGTATACTCAAGAGATGATCTTAAAATTAAATTATTTACTTCTACAAGAAGTCAAAGAAAAACTTAAGTACCTAAATATCTACCCACTCAAATGGCTTTTTTGGTTGTTAAATTAACTCCAAATCAGTCAGGCGATGATGTCGTTTTGCTTTGAACAAATTAAACTAAACAAGTACTTCAATTTGAGTAATAATAAATGTATGTATATTAATTTTAATTACCTATATGTATTATATATAGAGTTTCAAGATATTTATGGTTAACAACTTTAAAATGTTTTTATAGGACTAAGACTTTCCTTCGAAGTTCATACACCCTGTTGCTTAAGAACCTAGCCCAAAATAGATCAAGCACACAAAAAAGGCTGAAGATACAATGGATGATTTAAAACTCTTTAATACAATTAAAGAATGAACTTTGTTTTTAGTCAAAATAAACAATATATACGACAAGCACAACAAACTCCAATTTATGTAGGTATGGGAAGAAATTTGCTTAAAATTTTCCTATCTGAACTTTTTCACAATATTTAAATAGGCTTAAACAGACCGTAGAGTAACGTTGTCCCATGAAAGGAAACGAACTTAGTGTTCATATTATGTAACACAATTTGGAGTAAGTAAGGTTTCTTTCGTTCCGTTTAAGATCTTAGAGTAAAAAAGTACTTAAGTGAAAATTTTAAAGAACAGAAATCGTTTTGAACTCGATATAGCTGCTTTGATATCGTGTTTTCATGCACAAGTCATAAGCCATGCGAACTTTTCATTTTTATATGAAAATTTGTTTACCATTTCATAAATATAGACCATGTCATTGATTTAAGGTTTCCGTCGTCTGATTTTTTTCTATTAATTCAAACCACAGTTTCATTGTGGGTAATAATTTCTTTTCCGAAAAGGAAATTAATTTATTATATGTAATTAAATTTAATTCGTAAAAAAACCGAAATTAAAAATCAAAGAGAAACCATAAAAATACTGGATGACTTTATTAAAATATATATGTTTTCTATTTATTTTTAGACGAGTTCGTAAATACCTTGATATCTTGAAATTGAATTAATGTAATGAAGAGATGTTTTATTATAGATTAATTTATTAATAGCAAAGAAACATTGTGTTATTGAAACTAAATTAAAACAAAAAACAAGAGCATGTTGGATGCTCACGTTATATAGGGTTATATGTTATATATAACCATTTTCACTAGCATTGTCTTATCAATAAAATGTACAAAATTCCAGAACCTCACCGAAAAAATAATACATTAAGTCTACTTATTTAAATTCAAGCTTATAAGACCGAAATATGTTTTATCTAAGTGAAACCACGTTCTCTTAACAATGAATCTTAACAAATATAAAAAATCAACCACTGTAGTTCGTTATTCACACATTAAATATTTGCCTAAGAAAGCGCTGAAGGAAAAAATGTTCTCATAATTCGAATCACTGAACATTGTGAGCTGTGAACTCAAACATAACAATTTATAAGGAAGTTTCCAAGTAATATGCGATAAATAAGATTTTCAAACAAGCGTCTGAGTTCATTTCTCATTTGTTGTTTTTCGCATGTTTCTAAGAATTTTAAATTTCAATAAGACTCGTTTGATGCTAGTACTAGTAGGTAGAATATTAAGTTTGGCGGAAAAATTATTATGTATTATATAATAGGTTTTCGTAATTTAAAGTGATACATATTAAAATATATCACATACATATATGCGGTTTTTATAACTATCATGCTGAAAAAAGTGTAAAGTTATTTTTATAGATTTACTAGTACTTATATTATAAAGACCTAAATTAGGACACATCATCCATAATGACAAACCATCACAGGCTCTTCGTGAATTGCCTATTTACCAGCAAGACGCAACAAACAATTAAGACGATATCTGGCTAATGAACTCCTGCGAGCCCAGGGTATCATAACTTCTCATTAGGACTCTAGTGACTAAAACACAAAACAAATATAAAGCAACTAAATGTGTGACGCTTATCTTGACACTTCTAATATATGCCGGAATGCGTCCCTGCTGTTTTCCCATATGTAAGTTTTATGTAGGGATTAAACGTTTTACATTTTATGCTAGGTTTTAAACCCTTATCAAATCAATAAAACACCGACCCACTACATATGTCCACTCAGTGTGATATTTCCTGTTGTGCTCTATAGAATGCAACAAACATACCGGACATGAGTAAATCCTATAAGGACAGAAATTCAATAACCAATTCATGGAGCTATTAGAACGCATATGACGAGGATACAAGTCTACCTCTTTTGTCTGCCCCCTAGTTTTATTTTTGCTATTTATGGAAAGCTTTTAGACAATTTTGCATTTTATAGGTACAATTGAGACTTTTCTTTTCGGCAAGCTCTTGTTAAAGTGTACTAGAATATTTAAGGAGATATCATATCCAGTAAGTAAAACTTCAGTACCAAGAAACAGATTTTCTACAAATCTTTGAAAAATTAATTGAAAAATCTAAACTTTTCAAAATTATTGACGTTTATAATCAAACACTCAAATTCAAACTAAGATATTCATATATAATACATATGTATATGCTGCTGCGGTGTAATTATTTTTCCTATAGCCGGAACTACGAAAATTGAAATTCATTTATATTTTCTGTATATTTCTTTTCTATATTATACTGATTCCAATTCCAAATCAGGCTCATAAAATTAGCGCTCAGTCTTACCAAAAGAATTCCTTTTTAATATTTTGTTTTTTTTAAATCCTGATATATTTTATTTTTTTCGGGCGGGCGTCCGTCTTTCTATCTGTCAAGACTCTTTTTCTCGGGAACGCGTAGAAGTATAAATTTGAAATTAACAGCAAATACTTATGTCTGCCCGTCCCTTGAAGCTGTAAAAAAATCAAGCTTATAAGCAGTGGCGAAGCTAAGGAGTTGCTCTTGGGTGTTCAGTTAATAATTTTTAACTCTATGGCTGTGTGCCAAACCAGACTTTTCTTTTCAAAAGTTCATTAAAAATGTACTAGAATAATTTGCCTGTGCCATAACAAGGGTAGTCTTTTCAAGTGACTTTTGTATCGACATATAAGCACACTTTGATATTAATTAGCATATTTGATATTAAATCGGGAAATGGACGAAGAAGGTATCGAAGTTATAATTTTATTTCTTCAAATAGTAATAAACTATGTATTTAAATACATAAGGGGAAAAGGGAAAACTAAGAATTGCATGCAAAATAGGATAATCAATATGCGATATGCTCACAGCCTTCTATAAGGAAAAGTACTAATTTGTTATTTGAAAAGTCTACTCGCCAGCATGCTTTTCGTTGAATAGTCGACTTTTGAAAAGAAGAGTGTGGTTTGGCACACAGCCAAAATAATAGTTTTAGTTCGACGTTTAAATGAATATATGTATGTGCGTTTATACATCTAGAAACCGTAAAGACGAATAAAATAAAATCGATCTGTTTTAACATTTTAAGCAGTTAAATCAAATCGACTTAAGCCTGTTTGTATTTACGTTGACCATGTAAAGCGAGTCCCTGTACTCTGAAAAACCATTCAGCATCAATTAAACGCTTTAAAATACTTTCCTGACAGTATAAGATTTATCATCAATTATTCACCTTAAAAAAGGCATAGTTAAAATTTCTTCAATAATGCAGGTCTTTTCTGCAAAAATACAAAGTTTCATAACTACAGTATAGATTTCTACAAGACAAAATATTAAATTCCAAAAAAGCCGAGTCGCAGCCAAATCCACTTAGAATTCTTATCAAGCTGAAAGTCAAGGCAAGGATGATCGCTCATTAAAAGGAAAACATTGAGTCTAAAATTATTGAATTCTCAGATTTTCTTCCTCTCTTTACATACATTCAATAGTAAGCAAGCGCAAGGATTCCTTCGACCTCAACCGCACAGCGGTTTACAGTTGTATTGGTAAGTGTTCAGCTTAAAAACTGAACGCCTATACTTCATATAAAAATGAAAATTAAAGAGACTTTTTCTGTCAAGCCCATATGAATGTAAAAATCCCCGAATGTTCAAATTGAGATCTGAACACCTTTGAATAATTTCGCACACAAGAAATTAAGAGCGTTGTATTTTGCTCCTGTTTTTTTTCTACTGGGAGTGGGACAGTGTGAAGAGTAATTAAATAAAATCTTCAGAATTTAAAATTCTCTTCCTTATCCGCATTTATGCGATACGAAGCAATGAACAAAGCTGTTCAAATCTCAAACTGAACATTCAGAGATTTTATATTCATATGAACCGGACAGAAAAAGTCTCTTTACTCTTTAACTTTTCCGTATGGAGTATCGATGTTCAGTTTTCATTTTGAACAGCCAGTATATAATTTTAAATACTCCGAATTTAAAGTAAATAAATTTTTATGGAGTTTTTCCAGTAATAATTTTTTATGTTTAATGTTAATGCGAATTTGAAAATTAGATTATTATTTGTCTACATATTTCATTCGTCATTTTGCTGGGTGTTCAGTGAACACCTTGAACACTACCACGCTTCGCCACTGCTTATAAGTCAACGCAATCCAAAGATACGGCCATTTGAGTCTTAGTTTTTAACACCGCAGGAGTCGAAACCTACAGGGTACTTTCCATAGACCTCGAATCATGAAATTTGGCAAGAAGGAAGGTCTTACAGCACAAGTAAAGGACAAAATCCGAAAATCATTAATTTGTTGTTCCATCAAAAAAAATAAAAGTGCCATGGCTTCTCGATGGCACAGTAGACATGAATATGTCTTATATAATAAATGAAAAGAAAGATTTTCTATCGGATTGGAACCCGTCATCTAGAGCGTAGCAACCCGCCGTGAAAGCCCCCTTTTATTATAAGGATGGAAACTCTTCCCATTTCTACGAACCGGCAGTGCGTGGCCTGGATGGGTGTCATCCGCGGCGCTGATTCCGAGTATTTTATCGAAAAAAAGCAAAACCCACGTCGAAATATTGCATGTATAAAAACAGCCGGCGCGCGCAACTTTTATGGGTTCGTCGAATTTACACAAATCCATGCCGTCCTGTGCGAAGAGAATTCTCTCATTCTCATTCACTAAAGGCCCCCTCTGTCACTTCCCGCCTTCTTAGAAGTTCTTTAGTTCTTTGGTCATGACTCATGGTAACGATTTTCGTGACATACATTCTTTTAAATAGACCCCAGGGATAAGACATATTCATGTCAAAAAAAATTACGAAACCCTCGGTGCGCGAGTCCGACTCGCACTTAGCCGGTTTTTTTTTGTATATTGCAAAATAAAATGTTGTCAATAGTAGAGTTGATATAGAAATAGTATATGTTTTCAAACCTACCCGAGTAAAAATGATCAATTTTAAAAATGCGGCTGAACAGAGGCTGAAAAACGGCCACTCAGATTTTTTAGGGACGTACGCGGCCCTGTGCAAGTGTAAAAAAATCTGAAAGGCTGTACATTAGGGCGTACGGCGGCCTATTTAGAATGAAAAATCCAATCGACCATAATTTGGGTCTTACTTAGGTTGTACTAAGGCTACAGTCTTGTAAGGCCAAAATGTCCTGCAAAACAACCTAGTACGACAGTTGTGCGTCCAAGAAAAATGATTAAAACCCTTTGTATTTTCATGGTAATGAATGAATTAAAGTCGGCATTTAAAGTTTCTGTAAAGACGGAATAAGTATTAAAGAATTTCCAGAATGTAAAATGTTTTTCCTTTTGCAAAAACATTGCATTATTTCGACCTCACCGGCTTCGTGCAGTGCATCTATAAATGGTGAAGTGCACAGATACATATACCTATTACCTTTAATAAAATGGAATATAAATTAAATCAACCAATCGCTTTTAATTAAGAACACAAAAATTTGTAAAGCCATTCGTTATCGTTAATTAAGCTTAAAGTTATTTCAGAGTCTTTCGGCTTTGTACTTTATTGTTCCCTAGGCAGATTTTATAAATAAAATTCGCACTTTTTGGTGTATTCCAAGTCACGCGAGGTGTCTGACAAATGTTTTCTCTTCAATGCTTAATCTAAATTATTCATGAATCATGAGCAAAGTAAACACTTCGTAATTTCCAGCACTTAATGTCAATGTGACGTTGGCGAATGGCGATGATGTGAATGTAGGATTTAAAGGAAAACATGAAGAGACAACACTTTATATTAAATCACTTTTGTATGACACTAAGCAACTTTCCAATTGAATTTTAAATAAAAAAAGATTTAATACCAAAATTTTCATTGTTTTAAAGTTAAAAGAATACTCAAATAAAAAATGAACACAATTTATTTGTCGAGTACCTAATAAGGTTTTCCAAAAATTATAATTAAATTCGACGACATCTAACATTGAATTATTTTGCTGGAAATTACTCTTTTAACTATAAGAATATAAAAGTCACTTTAACAATACTTTTATCAGTGGCAGTATACTGAAATTTACTAATTACAGTCTACTTTCGAATATCTTTAATAATAATGTCCCCCTCCCCCAAGAATTTTCAAGATATACTTGCCCCTTTTGTTTTAACTGCTGTATTTTTACGGAGAATAAACCGATCATAATACAATAAAAACTATTTTAAAGGTAGTTTCTAGTTTTTACATTATACATTTTATTTAGATTTTTGTATTATATTGCTACTTGAGAAATCGAAAAAAAGCCACAAAATATCTAAATTTTTAATTAATTTAATGAATTTTGAAATTATCTTAGCGGAGTGCTCATTAATTAGATTATATTGTACATATTTGAGTTTTTACTTTTCAGAAAAAAACAGCAGCTTTAAGAATAGAGGAAAATTAAATTGGCATTTGGATGGATTTAGGCGTTCATTCGGTCGCTCGGTGACATTTTTGCATAATTGTTGTTTTCTATATTAAAAAAGGAAGGGAGCGATATTAAAAAAAATTTCCTAAGTTTTTAAATTAACATCCGACCTAATGTGACATATTTTATATGATTGCTTTGCTAATATTTTTTCTTGCAATATAGGTATTTTCAATTTCAATACCCAAATTATAAGTATAAGGAATTATAATGTCATAAAAGGTAATTATTAAGAATTTGTTGTCGAATGCACAAGTTGACATTCTATTATAAATACATACATATATATAAATAGAATTTTAGGCATCAATTTTACTACCTAATACATCATCAAAATCATCATAATCAAAATACATATTGAATCAGTGAAGTGGTCATTTTTATTTGGAATTGGTTCCAGTTGAATCGACCATTTTCAACAGATACATATTGAGTTTTTAAAAAAATTGATAAAACCTGGGTAGCAAATAACTACTAATGGGAAATATTTTCGAAGTGATCGCCATCTGAATACCTACGTGTGAAAACTTGGGTCTTGGGATATCCTAAACCGATGACGCGTTCGCCATAAACTTCGTAAATAGCTTCAAATACGTCCTGAGTTCTATGCGGCGTAGCACCATCTTTCATAAAATTATAGTTCCTGACTTAGTCCACGTTTCTTAGCGAAAGGAAAAAAATATTGTTTTTAGGTACACGTCGGCATCTCAATAGAAACTGACAACATTCTAGAATATAACTACGTGAGCTCAGCCTTATACGATACAGTAGAGGGGGAAAGAGATACATATTCTTTAGGCAACTTCCAATTTGTCACTCTGTACTAATTTTATAAAAAGAACAAATTCAATTTGGAAAAAAAAGAAACTTAAATCATTCTAGGTATTTCAATTTTCAAACTGAAATAATTGTGTAATTACTCAATACTTCCTGTAAAATATTACGAACGAATGGTAAATTAATGTTCGAACCACTTTATATTTAAAGGCAACTATAGTCTCCCGTAATGTATAGACAGCGCTTTATTAACCTATTACTAAAATTGATGATGCGGTTCGAATACAAATATTATTTTGGTTAATACGCAATCAATTCTTCATTTTACTGTTGTTTTGATAATTCATAACGCTGATTATTTTCTGAACAAAAAGCTCAATTGGTAAAAGTGAAAACCCAATAAAAAACCAATTTAGTAACTTTCACTTTAAGTGATGAAAATTCAGGTACATAGAATAGAAACTAATTTCTAGTCTATAATATTATTTCTTTTATGCATTAATATAGATAACAAAATATAGGTAATATGTTCATTAAAATATTGTTTTTCTTTTGTTCTGGGGTTATATTTATTGCAAAATTAAACAAAATTTAAGGAACTTATTTAAATTAAAACACATATTTCAAGTCCACAAAGGAAATTTTACAAACTTAAATTACAGATTAAATCGTTGCCCTCTATAGACTTGTAACCGTATCTAAAAGGGTTTAATTACGCTATTAATGTTTGCGATTCAAATATTTTTCATATATCCTCTTGCAATATTCTTGTTATCGTTAATCTATTTTAAACATTTAAACCAAAAACTTTTTTTCAGGCCTATTCGCCTATTTTGACTATTCCCGGATATAAAGGGATTAAACAGGGTCCAAATTTTACGAAATAGAAATCTATAATATTAAAAATGATTTAAAATCTACTTGCTTGCTTACCTACTTCGTTTCATTGCTTTGAATTTATTTTGAATTAATAAGATTATTTTTCTTATATGGATGACTGTCCATGTGCCATGTGGAAATAAAGAAACTATTTTAATCAGTAGAGAAGGACTTTTTAAAACAAATTGAACTTAGCTGAATGAATTCAGCAAGAGGTAAGTAGCGAATAGCTAATTAAAAGAAAATTTTATAATAAAATTACGAAAAAGATATTGATGGGTGCTATAATAAATTTTGAAACCTTTGTGGGTTTCACATGATGAATTTTCAGGCAAAATTTGTCGGTCGATATTGAAAATTGACAGTTTAACCCCGCGTTTTCCTCCCAATTTTTAGGGAAAATTATGAAAAATCCATAAATTAAAGATGTTTCCGCGTGGTTTTATTGAATAATTTGGCATTTCAGAAGACAAATGGATGCTTGTGACCATCAATAAATTTTGTTTAATCCTCAAAGAAAGAAAGTTTAATTTCATATATATTTTTCTGATTATAACTAATATTATTTAATCTTTTTTATACTGAGCAGACCAGACAGCGAAACAACTTTATTTTCAAATATTAATTTTCAATTTCACACTTTATTAAAAGAATTAGTATCAAAAATTATAAATAAGTATTTCTTACGATTATGAGTTTTCTCCGAGTTGTAAAACTTATCAAAATTATACAGCTATTATTAATTCATATAATACTTTAAGAAAATTGATTTTGAAGTCACACGGATTTTGTATTACAGTCGATTTTTTGCATATTCCAGAAAGTTTAATTGGAAATTATGTAATTATCTTAAATTAAAGATGTTTTTTTTTATTCTAAATAATTCTTCAATAATCCTCCAACAAACGAATGAATTAAAAATAATACTCTTTATCTATATTTACTTATATATTTTTGAAGAAAACTACACCGGAAACTATAATGTTTCCAAATTTCAAACTTCAATATCTTAAAAAAAACAAACGACTGAAAAATTTTAGATAAATACTTGAGCAACTTGAAGTTGAAGCGGCTCAGTACCAGCGTCTCAAAAAGAGAAAAGGAGGAAACCTTTAAGGTTCCCTCCAAATTGTTTTTCATAGCCTTCTCAATTTAATAAAATTAAAATACAAAACAAGGTATTGACTGAGAATCCGAAAGCAAAAATTAGAGTATAGGTAAAAATTAAGTGGATTGAGTAGGGTATAAAGTATAGAGTTATAGACTATAAAATTTCACAACGATTTTAAATGTTATCAAAAAAAAAAATATTAACTTTAGGAAAACTCCAAATGAGGGCACAAAAAAATCAAGTGGTTTGAAAAATAAAACAAGGCATTAGGATTTAACGCACTGAAAATTTTAAAATCAAATTTATGCCATTTCTGTATTAAACAAATAAATAGAACGTTTTTACAAAATCCTTTGGGAGACCTCATAAATCAATTTATGCTATTATCATTCGATTTTATAGGAATTAACTTAATATAGTGGCACAAAAAAACTGGAGGATTTTTATAAAATTACGATTTAACCGACCAATCTCACTATTGGATAATTTTATCTTAAACTTACAAAAAATTTTAATCCACAAAAAATCCGTTTATCGTTCGAACAATATCCACACTGTAGCTAATATACGAGAAAACTGCACCACTTAAATGCAACAATTCCGAAATATCCGAAAAATCACGGCCTGATGGCAACCACTTGTTTAACACCTGAGAGCACTCGTTGTCACCTTAACACCTTGCGACAGCACTTCAGAAATCTGGAAATTCGCACGACCACTTGTTGAACAATGCGAAGGTACACAGTTAAAGAGTTCCAATTTATAGGAGGCGTCGCGACGCCCCTACGCGAAGTCGCCCGGATGGGGCGGCGCATGAGCCTCCCTCGCCGCGTCGGGGGATGCGTTGCGTCTGCCCTCGGCCGCGTATCTCGCATCCCGTCGCACGCTACATGTAAAATCTGCTGCCCGAGTTGGCGGTGGTCGAGGCGCTGGAGGACGCGACGTCGCTAATCGAATGAATGGGGCAACGCGCGACACGGCCGCGGCCCTTCAATGGGAAGGATCAATTTCGTCACTCGCATTTTGATGGACATTGGGCGTCAAGTTATTGATACTTCGACTTAATTGCCCACAATCCGGCTGCAATCAGGCCATTGTCTTTTAACTAAATTTCAGTGATTTTTTCGGTCCGGCCCTTAGCTACACAGCGAAAAGTTACTTTTTCCAAAACACTGTAGAGGGAACGAAATTAAAACACAGTAAACCTTTCAACCCGTTTAAATGCAAATGTTGAACATTTTTAAGGAAAAGCCTTCCTGAAAATGGCACCGCAATATTTGGCGGGTAGTGTTGAGTGGCCATTAGCACTTAATGAAAAAAAACAGTATGGTGTCGCAATCATTTTCCATTTGCATTTCGGAAACTTTTCATTGCGAAAAAAAAAGTAATATTCGCATTGTCCGCTTCGCGTGGGTTGCATCCTTTTATTTTTTTACAGGAACCCTAATTGACTTACCCATGACCCGGGGGTTTGTAAAAATGAGAAAGAAAGTAAAATCACTTTCCAAAATTTTTATACTGATTTTCAATTCAATTAATTCAAATTAAGCGCCTCAATTTCTATAATATGTAATGGATGTGCCCACTTTAAAATTCATAGATATAAATAAATAAAATTAACTAATCTACACCTTTATAAAATTGTAAGACTTTTAATAAATATAATTAATAATTAAAAAGCGATTATTTTAGGTACGAAGAAAGTTTCCATTTTGAAACGACTTTGAAAAAAGTTAATTTCTCAGTTAACTTGTTAAAATGGCATAGAGTCCAAAAATATCGGTCGCCATATTTGATTTGAAAGTTTTCATCAGTAGGCATCCCGGTATTGCATATTATAAGGATTTCATTTAAATTGTCTGAAATTTCAGCTTAACAACAATAATTCTTATCAGTAGAATAATAAAATAGTAATGTGCGTCAGGAGAAGTTGGATGATCTCGGGCAGAAAAGCTTATTTAAAATTTTGTCTATATATTAATACGTGAAGAGAAAACTTTGTACCCCTTTTTAAGCATATTGGACGGACGGAGGAGTGTGAGATTTGGCATAGTTAAAGTTTATATAGAGAAGAAGTGCAGAAAGCTAATATTTATTTATAATATGTGTTACAAATACAATAAATTAAATTAAATAAATTCATTATTTACGTTCATACTATCAATTTTAAACACATAGTAGTCTGTAGTCAAACTGTCGTAATTTTATTATTGACAGTGCCAATTTCAAACACAGATAGGTAGTAGGCTGTGTACAGTCGTATTTTTCGTAGTAAAGTAACCCCAGTAGGTCGAATTTCGACCAGAGGGCGACCACTAGTATTTATTATTTTATATTATTTCTTAAAAACAATAACATCTCTTCAATAATTGAGCTGTTAATGGAACTTTTAGAGATTTTATCATCATTTCAAAAATGCTTAATTAACTGATCGTGGTGACTAATTTGACTTTTTATTTTGATAGTTATCCTCCCTATACCTACACATGACAGTAATGTAGAACAACTATTAAGGAGAAATAAGTTAAGCGTTATAGTTATTAGAAATTTTTCTATAGAAAGGCATTTGCCCGGAAGGATTTAAAGCTACCTTACCTTGTTGAACCTAACATGGATTATTATTTATTGTACCTATTGAGAAGTAGAAAGATGATTCTTTAAGCGGGCTTTATTTCTGCAAGATTAATGCTTTCGAAACGATATTTAGGAAGAAACTTTGGTACAAAACCACACACTAAATTCGCAGAGGATACCACGCACTGCGTTTATTTGCACAATGGAGTATAACTTCAGTTCATAAAAAGGTGTGCTAAATGTGCACTTTGCCCAGGGTCATGATATGATGATATATTGCGCGGGAGTGTGCCCATTAAAGGTTATGAAAGCAGTGGGCCATAACGCGCGCCCTAAGGGCAGTTTACACTACCTGGCATCCTTATACGTGACTGGCGGAAAGCTTAAAAGAAGTTAGATTGCGCGAAAAAAGGTGATAATCCAAGTGTGGGAGTTCGGATCCCCGCCGCACTAACAGCCATTCGTGAGGTGTATTAATGAGGAGCTAAAAGCTGTTAGTGCCCATCCGCGAACAAAGATGCAGCCACAAATCCTCCGTCCTATGCTCTGGTTTATAAAAAAAATAATTAACTTTTACTGCAGGTGGGGGCTCTGATAAATGGACCAAATGAAATATGCATGTGATCAGACATTCTGTAACATTAACGAAGCCTAATTAAATTTTGAAATTTGTCTGAAGTATATAAATTGTTTGCGGTCTTAAAGACCTTTCTCCTTTCTTTCGACCCAAGGTTACAGCTGAGTATTCTCAGGTGGGTGATTCACTAATCAGTTTGTTTTAAAAGGATCTGAACTTGAAGCTCTTACATACAAGTCCCAAAAGAGTATTTATGGAGTACATCACTTAGGTCTTTAATGTAAAGTTAACATTAATCAAATATTCCAAAGTCAATAAAATTTGTAAAAGGGTTTAAATCGTACAATATGTATTTTAAAATTTAAACACAATCATCTTATACAGCAAGATATATGTATATTAAGCAATATGTATAAGGGCGTACGAAAAAAATAAAAATATTTATTCAGATCTAGAAGAAGTTTATGAAACTTATACTTTATAAACAGCAGATTTTATTGATTTTATTATAATAATTCCATATATACGCGTCATATTGTGATAAGATCATGTTCATGAATTAATTACCGTAGATGCGGGTTACGTTAGCTCTAGGGGGTAACTTTGGCTCAAAACTATTGAATTTCCCACCTTTTCGTAGCCATGACACTAAACGATCTAGTTCGAGTCGGAAATGTTAGATGGTTTTACTGGCGTCTATTTGTAATTCGTTTCACGAATTTTTTCAAAATTAAAACTGCCATTTGCGCTTTAAACTTACCTGCTGTGAATATTTACGTATTTTAGGTCTGAAAACTTTCTTATGTAACAGCAGGCTGTAGAAAAGTTGATTTTTGTTTATGTTTTTTTGAAAATTAAACGTTTTTGTACGTCGGATGCTTCATTTGTTTATTTTCTATTATTTCAAAGGACTTAAGGCCCAACCATAATCGACATAAATTAAAGTAAGTGACGTCACTTAATTGGTGCGATCTTAGCTTAGCTTATGAACGTACCCATAATTGACATGACATAGCATGAGATTTTTCGTTGAACTTTCGTTAAACATATCTCCTACGATTGAAAACGTACCCGACATAAGGACTTTCAAATTAATTTTGTTTGCTTAGATTACCATTGATAAAAAATGGAGCACTTTGAAGAAATAATAATAAATAGTGTTCAGAATTATAGATAGGCACTCAATTTGCTCTGTTTTAAAATTTTTGACATTCATGTCTATATGTTATTATGGTTTGCTCATGTTAACATTTGACATTCGCTAAGTTTCTTATGTTAAGCCGTGTCGATTATGGTTGGGCCTTTAAATTGGCTCAATACTTGCTTAAGTATATAGGTTTTGTGCCCAAACCATATGCGAGCCAAAGTAACCCTCTTCAAAGGACAACTTTAGCTCAAATTTAAAAATAATAAAAAATATATTTTTACAAACTTTTTGCTATAAAAAACATTATTACTGATAAGCTATTATCCTCATCTATCAAATGAAAACATTACACGGAAAAAAATTTGGATAGCAAAAATCCCCAACCAATTAACGAACGTTTTCGCCATAAAATCCACAACATATAATATATTGAAAAAGCAGCAGTTCTCTTTAAAAGTTACAGGAAATAATGTCAACATTTTACGCTGATCCTTAAATTTTAGTTAGAATCCCTGATTTTTTCACAAATATTACCAAAATAATGCACTATCCCAATATCCATCAGAAAATACAGGGATATTGCCAGAAACGACGCGATATTCCCGACAAATTTTTTTTCCGTGTATAACACCTAGTAGTCTAACACAATCCATATATCAGAGCGATTTCTAAAAATATAAAATAAAAGTAGCCAAAGTAACCCGCATCTACATTATCTAATTAATTCTGCGAAAAAATAACATATATTTTCTTACTTATGACTGTCGGAAAACCCAACCAGCTTAGGTACCGCCTACGGAAAGTTAATTTCAGATTTAAATTAATTTCAGATTTGAGGTCACAAAGATCTATCTTGGTACCGCAACCCATACCCAACTGTATCGTAATGCGCAAAGAAAATTTAACGAGTTTCTTCTATTTATAAATAAAATATCATCAAATCAAATTTAAATGGTTCTTAGTAATGTTTTATATAATATCGTAATCAAACTATAACTCTTAAGATATATTTAAAGTACATACTTGAACTGAACTTTACGTACTTAAATTAGACTTGAGCTGAACTCACCCACTCACCGAGTTAACATTTCTAAGTTTTTGAGTGTTGAAGTGTACTTTAAATAGACTAAAAACAGAATAACTCATTAAACTTTAGTTTTGCAATTAAACCTAAAAACCGAACTACCCATTAATTTTCGCGGCTATTAAACAATTAAATAACAATTTTTATTTTATTTAGGTTTTTATTTCATATATGTAGCTTCAAAAAGAGGCTGGATCAACAAGAACAGGTGGAAAAACCCTCTTCTAGTAACTTTTATGAACATTTAATATTTAGTTAAAAACAAATAATGATTTAGATCAATCGTTTTGAAATTTCGAAACTGAGTACCTTATTCACGGAAAAAAATTTTTCAGAAATAGCCCTCTATTTTCCGACGGATTTTGGGATAGTGCATTATTTCGGTAGCATTTGTGAAAAAATACAGGGATTTTAACTAAAATTTAAGGGCCAGCGTAAAATGTTGACATTATTTCCTATACTGTTAAGGAGATCTTATGCTTTTTCAATATATGTTGTGGATTTTATGGCAAACGTTCGTAAATTAGTTGGGAAGATTTTTACTATCCCAACTTTTTTTTCCGTGTCCTATGTATTTTATTTTTATGTGATTTAAATAAAACTAAAGTTTAAATTTTTCAGAAATTTATTATTGAAAACTATTTAAAAATATTTGTTTTAATATGTTAAAACAAAGCTTAAACACTTACACAAACAATACCTGTATAATATCAGTATAGGTAATTGGTAAACTTTATCACGATTTGTTCGAGAACTTTATTTAAAGAACCAGATAAATCCAACTAAAATTGTCAATTGCAACATTTCATCTACATATGTAAAATAAAGATTCAAGTGAATTTCCCAGAACTATATGTATAACCGTGAAAGCTTTAAAATTCAAGCAAGTGTTACGTATTTTTATTAAAGCAAATTAATTAAACTAAAGTAATTCACTACATAAAATGTGTGACGATAGTTGCATATTATGTATGTAGTGTATAAGTACTTTACACTGGCACTGACAAAACTAGCACTCATAAAAATCTCCTGAAATCAAATTTTCAAAAATGTTCGTAAAATATATGAGTAGATTATACCAATATTCAATAATATTACTAAAAAATCAAAAATTAAAAAATTAACAAATTGCCGGACAAGTAAAATTTACGGAGCGGATTTTCTTTATTATTTTGCTTTTAAAATAGCTATAAGAAAATATTTATAATGTAAAAAGGATTATTTGTTTAGGGGTATGTATAATCTCTAATAAATTAGGTCTATTTTTAAGTAAAACGAAAACTGAGTCGATGTCTTATTTCTTTTAAAAGCTTGTACCTACATAAGTTCGAAAAATGTATTTTGGAGAAAATCGGGAGGGAGGGTTTTTGAGATTGTGGTAGAAATTCAGATTTATCGGAACACCTTTTCGGTATTTTCAGAAAAAAATAATGATTTACTAAAGCCCACAGTCAAAGTTCTCTAGGAAAATATCTTATTGCATGTTTTATTATGGGTATTCACTCTTGGATGCAAATAGGCCTTGTACCCTTAGCATTTGCTATTGTATCGTTGTATAAGGTGCAAAAAATCAAATCGGTTGCCATAGAAAAAACTATGAACATTTTAAATTTTGCATTTAGTGCAACGATGCAATAGGATATAACACAAAGCGTGAATACCCTTATAATTTCTAAAATTATTAAAGCTGGTATCCCCCAATCCGAATTAATCCAAAGTTGGCATTTCCTCAGTTTATCAATTAAAATTTTTAGCGCCCGTGCCACTTTCACGCGCCACAAAAACAAGTTTTGATCCTCCGCCCAGCTTGTCTTGTCTGTTTACAGAGCTGAGCAGAGAAAGTGGGAAGCTCATGTGCCGCTGTGATCCTGGCAATTACGTCCCAAACAATAAAAGATCTTAATATCCTCAAATCTTATTTATTTCCACAAAATCCATTAAGTCGACCGCCGCCGCAGCAGAAGCCTCAAGTTCAAACAGGGCACCTGAATTATAGCCGGGCTTGTGTGTAAAACTTGGCGCGTTCCTGTAATTCCCGGCAGGTTTACGTTTACACTTTTAATTATCTGGTGTCATCCATCAGAGAGGGATGCTGGGGATACTCGGGATGCTGGGTCACATCTCTCTGCGAAAGGGTTCCCTCATAACATTCCGCAAAAGCCGACATTAGTTATTCCGATTAAATCTCTGTTTTCACATGTGGCCAGCGATTGTCGTTAGCTGGTGCGAGGGTGGCGTTTCTCACCTATGAGGCATGTGAGTGGCCCCAACAGATATTTTACGTCATCTGAGGCCCAATACCTAAAATCCGGTAACCTCAATGTGACTTCATTAGGAAGACAAAATGCGATATTTGGTAAAATTTACCCTTCTACATATGACTCATCACCTCGTCCGGAAGAATAGCCCTATTGATGTGGGTGGGATTGTATATTTGGAAACACCTGAATCTTGACGACATTTCCCACCTTTCTGGAAATAACCCCAATATCATATTGTCGCTTAGCCAAGAAACAATTTTCCTCCCTTCAAGGTTGTTGAACCTCCTTTGAGGACAGGAGAAACATCACTCTGCCGTTCGTGTCGGATTGTGCGACTAATTAAACACTAGATCTTCATAAAATTAGGTCAGCACGCCACTGATTCCGAAAAGATTGTTATGGAGCGAGCATGCTGTAACTCCTCTGATTAGATTAATAGACATTGGCAGGTAAATGCGATTTTCGCACAATAAAAGCAAGCCAGGTTTTTTTCATTGAAGAGGCGGAGGAATGGAGAGTCTGATAAAATATGTAGATAATAGCAATATGTATCTCAAATCTCAATCAATTTTTTATTAAAGTACATCCCCTTTCCTTACTTTGATAACGCTTTTAACTGCCTAATTAATCATAATATACGTATTAATCGTAACATACGTAGATAAGTGCCTAACAAATATTCCGCAGTAAAATAAGCAAACACAAGTATTTGTAGCAATCAAAATATTAGAGTTTAAAAGATATACATGGACAAAAAATTAACCTTAAGCCAAAAAGCAATGGTAGGCTCGAAACGGGACCGAATTTACATTTCTGGGGCACCTGGACACCTTGCATGTGAGTGATCTTGTATCTTGTAAGCCGGGCAATTTTTAAAAAAACAAAAATATTCTTAAAATTTTTTGAAGATACACTCTAATGCCCGATTTCACAGTGCGAACTTAAGTTCTGATCGTCACTTAAGTTCCCGTTTAGTCATTTTTCGGTTTCACAGTGCGAACTTAAGTGTACATTAGGACTTAAGTGGTCGCTATACTTAAGTCAACAAAATTGGCCACTTAAGTCTCGCTTAGAGACATTTTTTTCGTGTGGAAAATTCAACAATTAAACAAGTTGTTTTTAAAAATTGGTACATATTTGTATTTTAAAAATGAATACTAATACGGAAGATTTAATTAATTTAAGTCATGAAGAATGTTATGAAGTCATTGTTCGACTTACACCCATCCAAAGATTCCATACCTTAAAATATATTGATTATAAAACTCCTAAAATTTTCATAAATTCATTTTAGTTACCTTTGACTTTAATTAATAACGTCAAAATAATTCGTTTTTTATGAGAGGGACTCTCCTGAAACCAATACCGTGTCCTACATAAATGAGTAAAATACATAAGTTCTCACTTAGCTAAGCGTGAAATAAAATAGGACTGTGAAACCGAAAATACTTAAGTCGTCACTTAAGTTTCGCCGTGCGCTTAGCTAAGGGAGAACTTAAGTGCGCACTGTGAAATCGGGCATAAAAGTGTAAAGTTACTGTTTTAAAAGTGGGAGATATTTGAGTTGTAAAAATGCAAGTTGGAGAATTCCGCTTCAAAAGTATATGTATATTTTTGCAACATTATGTAAAATTAAACTTAAAGAGTTTAAACCATAATATCAAAAACTGTTATTTCTCAATAAAGATGTGACATTAAACCTTTAAAATTAGGCCTTGTTTGTGTAATTTTTTCCTAATTTTGTAATTTTATGCAATAAATTGTATATATAATAATACCAGCGACCCATCTGTCGAAATTTAGAATATCGAGTGTTCTCAATTTCACAAATATATCGTACTAGCAAATGCCTGCGTTTTCGCTTGTTTTTAGGTAATTTTTTTACACGTAGGGTTACATTATTGGAGTTTTAGTAAGGACCTCTAATTTTTTTGAAAATATAATATAGCCTATGTCATAGTGTAGCTTCCCAACAGTGAAAGAAGTTTTGAAATCGGTTCAGTAGTTTCGGAGCCTATTCAATGCAAACAAACAAACAATCAAATCTTTTCCCTTTAGAATATTGGTATAGATTACCTCTGAATTTCTTAAAAAAATTTCAGGCGAATATTCGTTAAAAAGAGATTTTGACAAAAATTTGTCTTTAATTTCAAAGCAATACAATAATATTGTCAAATTGAATACGCTCGAAATTCTAAATTTCAGTTGGTGTGTCGCTGGTAATATTAGCTGTGTTCCATTGGGCTGTGTAAAGTACTCCCAAGTACTTCCCCGATGGAGCGCAACTTTGCTCGTCAGGAGTAAAACATAAATTCAAATTATGACGTTTCATCGTTTTATTTTTCTGTTGTGCTTATTTATTAAAATGGAAATATTTATATAATCTGGCGGGAAAATGTGGCGAAACTACTCAGAGCTTCTCCTCGCCAACTAGAGCTCGAGTAGTTGAGCGTAGCCAGATGTACTTGGGAGTACTTTACACAGCCCAATGGAACACAGCTATTTTATAACATATTCGCACAATTGTGTAAAATTTACACATATAAAAACAGGAAACAAAGTTGTCTACTAAAATAGTAGTAAATGTTTTGTAGAGTGTAGCGTAGATGTGTAAGAGTTCTAAATTTACATATCATTAAGAAACCCAAAGCATTAAGCTCAAGAAGTCTTTAACCTTAAAGCTACAAACCCACGGCAGGCCAACAGTCTGTGTTTTGATTTCCAAACAGGCAGCGTATCACCTCAAGGCTTTATACCCTTTACCTTAGAGGTCATTTGTGATATTGTAGTTAATTTAGAATGAATAACCTATTAAATAATCTTAAACATTTCAAGGTGTCTCAATCAATAAATTTAATACTAAAAAATTCTTTTATTTTTTAATGAAAATAAAATTAAGTCAACGTAATATTAAGTTTAGAGATCACATATTATTTTTTATTTTGATTTTTCATCTTATGCTTTTGGCTCACAGAATGTAAGTTGCATTTGTATGGGGACAATTATTTTCCTCGTCCTCAAAAAATAGTCGTTATTGCAAGCAATAAAAGCGAACTCAAAAAATACTCCTAGATTAAGAACGACAAAATATAACTCAAAAAATACGCAATAGTCTTTTACTGGCGTGTAAACAATAATCCGATTTAACCTTATCGAATCTCAGCTTTTACTTTTTTACTTATAACATTTAAAATCGGTATGACCATTTCAAGAAGAATCCAGGAAGATAATTGAGCTATTATCCTAAAATCTCTCCGATATTTTCTTCAAAAATTTCAAAATTTCCCAAGAGCTTCACTCGTAGTCTTAAGAGATTTTACGGACAGTACACAAGTAAATTCAGGACAGATTTTTATATTTTTCATTTAATCCATTTAGACATTTTTGCATGAAATTTATAAAATCATGAGTGGTATGATAGCTGGAAATATCCTTTTAAAAAATAAATTGAAATATGTTGAGTCCAACAGTGTGTCAATTGCAGTGAAAAGAGTTAGAAATTATAATAAAATATTTACCTAATGGATATAAATTGAAAACAATTTTTGGGATTACTTTATGCAGGGGGCAGCTCTTTTTAGCACTTTTTGTGATTTTTTTCATACTTACCTGCTTAATAAAATGTAAATGAGTCATCAATAAGAGATAATTAATAACTTTAATTGTATATTTCGGAAAGCTGAGATGATAATAATTTGTTTGATTTATTTAGCAGGGTACCTATGAGAAACAAAGTACCTTCATTTTAGTTGAAATTTTCCTTCCGTCTGCATCAAAAGGCTCTATAGTTCCAAACCAAAATACATAGTTCAATGTATGTATGTGGCTTTCGAGGTATAATAATTTTATTCAAATCACATTTACTCTCTAATTATAATAATTTAATATAACTTTTCAATTTCAAATAAGACTTTAAATATGATAAAATAAATAAGTATAAATTACCTTATTTCTAATTTATTAAGATATCTATTTTTCTTCAAATAGCATTCACAGCAATTCCATATATTTATCTGATCGGATTAACATTCAATAATTAAATTTAAATTTTTCTTACAAAAGCCTACTAACGATTCAAACATTGAAATCAAGAAATCTGAAAATCGTATAGTATCTACTGATTTTCAAAGTTACAAACTCTTATTTAGATTTCCAGAATGTTAAAAATTCAAATAAATTAAAAATAAAACTACAAATTTCTGATAGGATGTTCATTTTATTTGCCAGACATTAAGGATTGAATATTTTGAATTGTTCAGAAATCTTTAAACTTGTATATATTGTAATTATTAACTAGGTTTAGTCTTCTTCTTCTTCCTCTTCTTCTTCCATCTCCTCCTCACCTATGCGTGGCTCACCAGTGATGATTTCCTCCGCCAACAAATATAGGTCGTTTATATTCTGGAAAGAATTTATAAGATTTAATTAAAGCAAAATTAAACAATATTTTACGTCGGCGAGTTTGAGTTTGGCGACACGGGGGTCACTGTAATGTAGTTCGTCAAATTGCTTCTTGGATACCAAGAAACCTTTGGTGACGTCTTCATCCATTGCCATATTGAGTTTCTTCATATATTCAGATTCACTGATAGCTGCCTTGTATTTTTCAACTTCAGGGAATGTCAACTCCTCGTCAGAATCTTCCCACTCTTCGCGGGTCTGCTTTTCAGGTTTGCTAGTAGCTTCCTCGGCTATCTTTCTAGACATTTCACTAGTGGCCTGAAATGACAACCAAGTTGATTTGTATCTTGCATAATCTAAAAAAGTTCCATACAGCTGCCCTAGCCAAAATTTCCTTCGCCTTTGGTATCTTAGTAACGTCTTTGAACTTAGCATCGAGTTGTTGACGTATCTTTCTTTCAGTATCCCTGAACTTACGTCTATGGAAAACCATTTTTTAAATTATGCTAATTAAATAAAACATGCAAACCTCTTTTGAACAATGTTCGCCACATCCAAAGGATCGCTGCTGAACTGATGTGGCTTGCGGTCTGCATTAGCTCTCATTTTTCTTCTTTCCCGATCAAGAAATTCTTTAAGGCTCTGCTCGCAATCTTTGTACGTCTTGTCGTGCATTCTGTAAATTTATTTTTTAAATATTTCATTATTTGTAAAAATAATGCCCAATACCTCAGAAGACCTAATCCAAGTTTTGCATCTTCTTCTTTGTACTTTTCCTCAAGCTTCTTTTGGGCTACAATCAGCTTTCGAATTTCTTCATCTTTTTGCCGACCGATTTCATCATAAATTATGCGATCACGCTCCCACTTAGCCCCCTGACGAAGTAATTTTTCTGCCATTTTTTCTCGGCTTGTTTTCATCTAATTATTTAATAAAAATGGTTGCATAACATCCTTTTTACATCTCAATTAACTGAAAAGTTACCCTGGCTCGTCTTTTTGCGATCAACTTGTTAACACGTTTGTTCACTATAAAAATGGGATGATTAGCCAACTCATCAGGAATTACTTTCGTTTTGCCATCAAGAATCAAATTACGCTCGCGTTCTACTTCTTTTATCTTAAAAATTTTAATATTTATTTTAGACTTTCTATGAAAAGGAGATAAACCTATAAATGGTAGTAGAATTTTTAAGAATTATATTCTTCTAGTAAAAAAGAATTATGTATTTATAACGGCTTCATTATCAGCAAAAATAAACTGTATATATAATTTTCATGGTGCTATAGTTGGTGCTAAGCTTAACTTAAGCCCGATAATATCCAATACTTTTACCAGTAGTCTCCTATACATACATATGTATATGTATGTATGTATGTGCACAAAATTTCATTAAAATCCACTCGAGTTTTAGGAAGCCTGGATCAACCTTGCTTTAAGCTTAATTTGATCCAAGCCGACATTAGAATGACTCAAGTTCAACCCTCAATTAAATCAGATAACACTGGTCCACACAAAAATTGCATCTGTAATTTTCGATTCGGTGAATCTATTTAGTTTTAGAGAACTTAAAAGTGATAATTAGCTCTTATTGTTCATTTACATATCTTATATTTACGATAGCTGGTAGCTTGATACAATATCATCTTTATTATAAGATTTCTAAATACAAATATATAAATATACCAAAGTCATGTAAAAAATTACAAAGAACTACATAAATAAATTAATCTTTTTTTTTTGACATATTATGCTTTTTGACATTAGCTGTGTTCTTTTAACTTCAAATCCAGTTCGAGATTTTGCAGGAAATTTTGCAATATATTGAATTTAATGAACAGCAACAATATCAAACAATTTTTATTTCTCGAAAATAAAATCAAATTGCCTGGATTTCTATCAACTTGTGTATCAAAACACTTTGAAGTTTGAATGGGTAAATATCATGGAAATTTGATGCGACTTTCGGAAATTTTAAAATCTTTATATACGTGACAGTTTTTAACATTTCAATTCAATCGAAGCTTTCCTGCAAAACCTGGAACTGGATCCGATGTGAAAAGAACACGGTTATTTTAAAGTTACTTAAAATATTTTTAAAAGAAGAGCTAATTATACAATTTTATTTGTATGTTCATATTCAATGACTCCAAATTAGTATAAAATTATAGCATTTCTTTAAAAGCACACAAAAAGTTAAATTTTGTAGACCATTTTTTCAAAGAAATAGAGCTGTTTAGTAGTGTGTCGCAATTCAAATTATTTGAAACAAATGCTTAATAATTGGATTAAGTTTAAAAAATACTAATTCGTTCCATTGTCAAGTGCATTGAACATTTAAGAACAAAAAAGTGAAATACTATTCATATAAAACTTTTGACTCGATATCGTGCATCTAACGTTATTTTATGGTTATATCACGGTAAATTCCTAATGGATTATTATTATTTTTATTATGAGAAAGTCTTCTGGTACTTACCTCTCGCTTTTGTATGCGTTTATTAAGTAGCATAATATAGTCCTCCGAAAGACGTTTTCTAAGGTCCTTCATGTACTTGCGATCGGTTAGCCGCACAATATTAGTACCCATCAGCCGCTCCAGTCTGGCGCATATTCGGGGAATGTTGAAGCTGCACAATGTTAGAATCGAGGAATTAATTTTAAGGAATCCCACAAAAAGACTCTAAATAAGTTCAACCAGCTCACTGCGACTGAGCCAAGAAAGCCGAAGGGATAAAAATATCAAAAGCATAAATTCAGCGGAATAGAGGCCCTGTGGGAGGCTAAGCGATTACAGCGGCCTTACAAGTTACGTGATATGAATTGTATGGAAATAACAAATTACGTGTCCCTTATCGAACACAATCCTTGTGAATGCAAATCATGTGATTTCACTTGTTCCCCCGAGGCGGGCACGCCACAAATCTATAACCAGGTAAAATTCAATCGTTTTGGTCAGAAGCGCCTCACGAAAATGTGTCGCGAACGCGATTGCCATGGGGCGGCAGGCACACCCTGTGTCGACGAACAAAGGCTCGATGCCTCTTTTATGGTTGCGGAGGAGGAGGAGGAAAGACACGACAGGCACCCAAGGGCCACCTTTCGTTTAGAATCTTACCCTACATAAATTCGTGCACTCCTTTCAGCAAATGCAAAAATTTAATACTATCTCATTCGCATAACATACATCATATTTTTAGACACTCATCGGAAATACCCACACAATAGCCAAAGGTGCTAATTTTGCTGGGGAATTGTTTGAACGTTCAGATAAATCTCCGGGGCAATTAATCCAACCACCGGGACTAGTTTTGCCAATTATACACTTGGGTTTGTTAAAAGGGATTAAAACGATTTTGGCTTTTTGATAGCTTGTGTAATCCTGGAACGGTTTGAAAGCAAAGGCTTATCAATGCCCTCATCAGCCTTTTTAAGGACTCTCATTTCTTTATCATGTATATTTATCCAATTTTGCAATAAGTACAAAATAAATAGATTACTTTTTAATTTTTAATTTCCATTACTGTCCTTAATCATTGAAAATGCAAACAGAATTCCGCACTGCTGAAAACCGACGACTGTTATTTAGTGGTCAGGACATTAAGGCATACAGTTGAAAGGATACCATTCATGTTGGATCCAAAAATCGAAAGTGTCGGCCAGTGAAAATAAAAAAGTTCTAGAATATGTTTGGGACATCATTTTAAGCATTTGATACCAAAACTATGGAACCATTATTGTAGCGGCTATATAAGTTCGAAAATCAGATTTCTCGTACATTGTGTGTGTGTATAAATACATCGTTTGAGACATACATTGAGACATTTTTTACTACAGGTTTGTTATATAAGCCAATTCATTTGTTTGTAATTGTTATCTAAACATTGAGTTAAATTTATGTTTCTCAAGAGTGCTGATTAATAGCAAAAAAACACATTTCACCGGCTTTTTACCTGATATAACAAAAGAGTTCACACTGCAGCGCTTGTATACCTCCCCGCGCACGCCCCTAGACATAATTCTACGGACCTTAGAAATAGTATTTATTTTTGGTAAAATGTATAGGAAACCAGATTTTTCAAACTTACGCAGCTGCCATTATGCTGGCTCTACCGCTTTGGTGTCATAGTACCAAATGCCTAAAATGATGTCCCAAACAGATTAAAAATATCTTTTTCCGTTGGCCGGCACTTTCGATTTTGGGCCCAACTTTGTATGTATAATTTTACACAAAAATTATCTAAAATGAAAACATTAATTGCGTATTTTTTAATATATTTTAAATACCTGTCCTTGTACATATATGTGGACTATACAAATTGAATAATATTTCTATATTAAATTTATGGTGTGGATGTGTGTGATATTTGTTCTTTTTCTTCTTATCATTTCATTAAAATATTAAAGTCTTCACCTATAACACCATCAATTTTCATATAATGGTACCTCAAATTACAAATTTTACCAATAATTAAAATTGTTTTCTTCGGAGTCTCGTTTCGACAAAATTTTGAATTAACAATATCAATATTATTAAATTGAGCAACCTTTCTTATCCCTTGGAGTTTCTCAAATTCGTTTTTAATTCGATTTAGCTGTAGAGAGTTGTTAAAAGGCCGTAATAATGTTTGCATCAGTGGCTTATTATACTAGTTCGGGTTCCAATCCAACGAAAACGATGAAGTTATAACTCCAAGAAAGTTGCGTGATAAATTAAATCCATTAACTACCGCATTGGGAAACCCGTAAAATACCCCGATACCATAAAACCAAAAAGATTTTTTGCTACTTATCCATTTTTATAATCACTGAACTAAAAAGTGAGTCACCTTATATAATTCCCTTTTTTAAGTGATAGGTGAGATTCGCTTATCTATACCAATATTATAAAGAGAAAAGATTTGATTGTTTGTTTGTTTGCATTGAATAGGCTCCGAAACTACTGAACCGATAAACTTCTTTCACTGTTGGGAAGCTACACTATCCCTGGATGACATAGGCTATATTATATTTTCAAAAAAATTAGAGGTCCTTACTAAAACTCCAATAATGTAATCCAAGGTGTAAAAAAATTACATAAAAAACACGAACGAAAACGCGGGCATTTGCTAGTTACGTTATAAAATCTGCCCATGGTTAGAAATAAAAAAAAATGTTGAAAAAACGTTTATATATATGTATTATAGTATTACAATATTATAAATTACCTTGCAACTATGAAGGTGCAGATTAATTGGATTATATTTTTAAACGAATAAGGTATAGGTTCACAAGCTAATTTTTTTAAATTTTCTGCTCTCTGCAGATAATATTTGTGTTAGTCGTCAACAACTTTAGAATTTTCATATTTTGCAGTTTAAAAGTACAAAACAGGAAGCGAAGATTTCCCTTACATTTTAAGTTCTACAACTTGACGGTATCTTTTTCTTACGAATGCGTTCAAAATTTTAATTTCTTAAATTTATTTTTATTTTTTATGTTTTTAATTTGTGAATTTTCCTCTGGACCCCCTTTGGGCCAGGATCCTGGCATTTTGTGTATTCTCGAAGAAATATAATTGGTTACAAACAAGTAGGCTGAATAAAAAATACAAATCAAACACATATTTTTTAATGTTATTTTTTTTATTTCATGTAGTCCATGGATCATTGGAACCATTAAATAGAAAATTGTATGCTTGAGCACATGCTTAATTTATATTCTGTAGCATCAGTCAAATTCATCATGATCGTAATATTTTATAACCACTCATTATTGACATAAACCATCAAAGAAAGTGATAAAATGTACGGAAGCGAGGAAGCGATTTGAGCTAGAATCATTTGCTTTTATCCACAGATATCCTAGAAATTTAAATGCACCATAAATTTCGCCGTTTGGGAAGAAGTATGTTGATGTGAACGCCCTCTGAAAAGCGCAATCAATAAAATCCCATTGCCCGTGTCGTACGGCAATTCATTTTGACCAATAAAAGATAAATTCTCACATTGAAGGGCATTTGTCACGTAGACAGACACGTAGACGTAACGTTGCTTCTACGGCAGGCAAAAGGATCGTAAAATATTTTAGCGACATTGGAGAAGAGAACCAATTGAAATTTTCCATAGAAACTGAAAACTTTTTCCTCCTTATCTCGGTGACTAAAACTCCATGAACAGCGAACAGGTATCTTTTACTTCGCGAATAAAGCCGGGGGCGTGGGAAGATATCGCGGTTAAATTAATAAGAAGAGATTTGCCCCTTCACACTGTGCCATCAATAAATAGATCCCCGCGGAAATTTCAATCGCTCCCACTCACCCAATTGAAAAATTCCACGTGTTGACACGTTTTGATTTGAATTTACAAAAGCGTCACGCACCTTTTCTCTTCCGCAAAAGGATAGCAAATATCAGAAAATAGCAAATCATGACCCCTTCCGGAGGACGTCAATGGCTTTTTGCGGTAGAAGAGAACGCTGTTTGCATATCATCTTACGTAAAAGACGCCAGTCTTACGGCAGCTTCTTATTGCTTACAATTCTACACAAATGGCGTGTTGGGAGAGGAAATGCACCTTTTCAGAATAAGGACGGCAATTTCAAAAAAATACAATATCATAAAATTACATATATGTAGGTATGTCACGACCGAATTGTATTTTCAAAAGGACGAAGTATTGATCATAGTGTTTTTGAAACTCGTTGAAACCATTATAAAATCAATAATATAGTATTTAAAACAATTCTAAAACACATTAAATAAGCCATTCAACAAAGTTCATTTTAAATTCAGTACGCATTATTATTAGGTCAAATACTTTTCTGGGTAAAGTTTTTATCAATATAAATAAAATTTTCAATTTCCTCTTTTTAAATTAGAAACAAAAATTGAATATTTTATTATTTGCATCTTACAGCGACACAGGTGCCCATAAGTATAGAAAATTCTGACGGGCTTTAATAATAATTATACATTATTTTCAAACAATAAGTTTTCTCGCAATTCCTTTCTAAAAGTTTGTTAATTAGAATTTAATTCTTCACTAACTGATGCAATCAGTTTTCGGAGCTAACTAGAATTCTGTCTCAATTTTACGATGAAAATGACTCAAATATTATTATAGTAGAAATTATCTTAAAGTTCTTACTTTTACAATTCAAACTGTTTAAAACATATTTCGTAAAAAGTGCACGTAGGTAATCGAATTAATAAAGGACTACATAAAAAAAATATTATATCAAAAAATCTATAATAGAATGTTCATTTGACTACGAAATTAGCTGTTTTAAAATATAAATACATTATTTCTAATTTAATATTGCATAATACGAAAAAAAGTAAAAAAAAAAACATTTTGTTTTAAATACATTTATAACTTGATTGATTTGAAATTGTATTTAAATATTATGCACAAAAACTTAGACGTCCTACTGAAAACATAGATAAAAAATAAAAATTGCAGTGACCATGAAAAATAGAAATAAATACAAATTTCGGGATGATTTCAACAAATTTCCTAAAACTTAGAAATTGAACATAAAATTAACGATTGTACTTTGATTTGATCCGAAATGGTAAATTGAAAAACTAATAATCTTTAGTAGCGCAACACTATTGATAGTTTTAGAAATCGCTTTTACAATCGTTTCTTTTATAAATATCCAAAAATCAAAAACAAAAATACATAGGTAAATAGGTAGAGTACCAAGAATTGGACTTTCGTAATCAACATTCAACAATTAATCATGTGCATAGAATAACAAATATTATTGAAAAAACATTGGTAGAAACAAAAATATGTTTCACGCTCTTTCTAAACATCGTAGAAGATTTCAAATAAGTTTGGCATGAAGGCTTTATATAATAGCTGAGCTATCTCCTTCCAAAACAATGCGTTAAAGGACGGTAGTATCCCAAGGCAATTGGAGCTAGTCTTTCAGCTTTTATAGACAAGCCATGTGCTGATCCCAGAAAATACATAGCAAAATTAAGAACCGACGTGGAAGTTACAATTAGCCCAACAAAATTACCCAAATATCTTATATACGATGAAAAGAATATGTCGAAAAGCAGAAAAAATATATTATGGGAACTAATTTTTTGGACAGTTTTTTAAATATTTCAAATATAATAATGTTATATTGGACTGTAAATAATTTATTTGGGCAATAAGAATTCGAATGGTAGATTCAAAATTTGAGCGGTAAAACGAATGAATGAGTAGTTATCGGCGTTCCGTAGAAGAACAGAGAAAAAAGGAGTAGTAGAGTAAGTTTATGAAGCACAACGTTTTGAAAGTCTCTTGTCATCCGAACAGAATTAGGGTTCTTTAGGGAAGTTGAACAGATTTAAGCGGAATTTTGCGGTGAAAATGGCTTACCGAATGCTGAGAACTGCATAATCTAACTTCCCCGCTTTCATTTTACTCCAAAATATTTAAATCTCTACCACTCAAATTTTTTTTATTTTAGTAGCTACATTTTATTGCCCAATTAGATTTTCACGCATTCAAATATGTATCATATTTTTGAACTGCTTTCATTTACTTTTCGTTTTCATTTGTTTTACTGCCCAATTCAATTTTATCACCCAATTTGTTATTAAATATGGTATACAATTTGTATTGTCTTACTGACCGAAATTTTAATATGTATATTGCTGCCCGTTTAAATCAGTTTCATTCATTATTGCGTATAATCATTCAAATATTGCGTTAGTTCATTTGATTTTCATAATAGTCCTCAGGATCAGTTAAGAAAATAATAACCGAAACTTATACATATATTCTGAACACTATTCCTGACCTTAATCCTCTACCACCCTAATCATGCTTTTCATCTATAAAAGTAATATTCTGTAAGTGAAAACTTTAACAAATCGAACAACGATTGAGTCCAAAACAAAGTTTTTACTGATAGATTCAGTAAAATAAAGTCTTCGAACTTCCATCTTTTAAATTACTTTAACAACGAAAAAAGAAGTCTGCCTATCCTCCATCAACACGGGTAATATCATAAAAGAAAAATAGTTTCAATTCGCTCAAACACTTCCACGAAGCACGTGTTTTCCAATGAGAATATTTGCAACAACTTATTTATAGTCGCAAACTTTCTTGGAATTAATTTCAGAAAACTTTGAAGTTTATGTAAAATATTTCAATTTGTTCTCATAAATAAGTGTCGTGGCCATCAATAGAATATTTCTATTTGAATATTTAAGGAGCTCTAGGTCTGTTGGAGTTGTATATACATATCTATGTATTATATAAATCACAATTACTTATAGTTTAAGCAGTCTAAACTTTCAAGTTAATATTACATTTTTAATAAAGTAGAACGATAATGGACGTAAACTAGTCGCTAATTATTGTAAATTTTATGGTTAAAATTTCTCACCCGCTGCTGGGCCAGGGAACTGTGAAACTGCAATTCACAAAGTCCCTCTGTATGACTTCCTTTGTGCGAATTTTACGACGGATTTTTCTAGATCGGTCCCCAACACACATTGGCTGCTTGACGACTTAAAGTGTGATTAACGTGCTAATAAAAATTACCCACGAACTAGAACTAGAACCACAAACTTTGGCTAGAAGCTAGTCGACAGCACCAGAGCGACACTATTGAGGAAGGTATTTAAACTTTAACTGACACTCAGGTGGAACCCGGGAACTGAGTCCCCGCGAATGGTAAATAACATTTTATTTGGATTCGCGCAGCAACTGTGTGCCAAGAAGGCTCCTGGGGAATTCCGTGGCTCTTTTGCACAAATTGTTTGCTTCTGGGGCTCCGGCACAGGCCCACGAAGGTTTTCCTTATTTTCCTTGATCAAAGCAGTGGGAAATCTCGGGCCCAAAGGTTTGAGCTTTGCCTGACTTCGTTAAATTTGCTGGGCTGCATCAGCAGCTGATTGCGACTAGCTGAAAGACGGTTACTGTGGCAAAAACAATACCTATGATATGAGTTTACTCAATATTTTTTCAAGTTCAAGAAATCCTTGAAATCGGAAAATGAATGCATCTTAAGGAAATAAATATAGCGTGACAGCAAAATTTAGCAATTGCTTGTTTGTTTCCTGTAATATGTGGTTCTATCAATGACAAAAATATTGTTTACAATTCGACAAAATCAATCGTAGGCCTATTTACCAATCATCTATCGATCAAGTCAGTAGCTTAATTCTCGAATTATTCAGAAAATTTTTCTGTAATATTAAGTTAAATCAGACGAAATTTTCTTGACTAAATATATTTTTTTAATAGGTATGGTATTATGGTTATTTTTATTTCGTTAGTATTAATAAATTATTTTACTAGAATAGGAGATTTAAATTTTCACCAACATTTAATTAGCCCTTATTCTCCAAGTGGAGGTATTGAATGTATATTACCCTCAATTTAAACATTTATAAATGATTGTTATATTTAGCTAAAGGTATTAGTATCACAATTCGTTGACAATAACAGATATGGGTGAAAATGCTAATTAATCATGTTAATATCAAAATTATTTTTTCCGTTTTTAATCCTTTCACTACAGAGTTTTTATATTATATTCAGCAGAAGAATTTTTAGTGAATTATATCAAAAAATGAATTGAAAAAAAAGTGTTGTCGTACTTGGGAAGTCCTTGGTCCTTGGCATTATTCTGAGATGAATAATCCCAGTAAAGATTGATTGCTGTCCATACATATATACATATATTTATTTACCTTTAATTTAACATCAAAATAATTTCTTTCAACAACGAAACAATAAAAACTTTCATTGAATATTGTTTAAGTTCTTTAAAATCAAACTGACCGCGGGTATGATTTAATGTTTATAGAAGCCAAAAGGAGTTTGTAATATTTTTAAATTATGTTTATATAATATAATGTAGATACTTAAATATCTTAATATCATGATGTAATGTGTATGTGTAAAACCAACGAAATTTTGCACAGAAATAGCTAAGCACGTACTTGGATAATTTTGATTGTCCAGATATCAATTACGTAATCTAATCACATTTAAGAGGAATCATAAAACCAACATGAACACTTTCATTTTTTGCATTGCACAATAAAAAATTTATGATAGGTAAAACTCCAAAATAGTGTCCACTGTTGACCATCCTTTTTGATAAGTTTTTATCACTGGTATGTCTTTTGCTTTGTAAAACCATATTAATCTTTCTGGATTTATAATGAAAACTTTTATAATTAAAAAAAGGTCAATTTTTTCCGCTTAAACGTCGAAATAATACGATTGAATTTTTCTATAAGATTATTTTAACCTCTTTAAAAAAAGAAATTAATATTGCAGTCCAAAGTTACTGAAATTACTTTATGTACATTTTAGCAATTTCATTAAGAAATTTTTGTCTAAAAAGGCTTTTGTTCGCTCTTTTTGATTCAATTCAAACGGGTTGAACACACATGTCCATTTCAGATTATAAATTAGAATATTTTTGCAGAAATAGAACATAATGTATTGAGCAAAAAATATTGAAAACCAATTATAATTCGATAATTATTAAAATATTTCTGCTAACTATTAATCTGACGTAGTCAGGTATCCCCATACCAGGTTATTTGTATAGATTAATAATGTTCGAGATAAAGTTATTTTTTAATATTTTTTCCGCAATATTTTTTGAATTTTTTGAATTGTTTGTGAAAGTGAAAGTAGTGGAATTTGACAGTTTTATTTAAAAAATAAGTTAAAAATGGTCGTTCTTTTTTTAAGGCATTCAATTTATTCTTTATCTCACTCTAATTGTAAGTCTCAATTAAATCACTCCCAATAAAACGTTCACAATAAAACTTTATTATAGAATGCAAAAATATGTTTATACATCAAAAAATATTAAATCATAAATAATATAAATAAATTGATTGTAAAAGGGTCACTGACAAACCTGCAATCAATTACAGCTTCAAATTCATCCGGTAAGACCTCCTCTCGCCTCTTGAGTTTTTTCTTTGATCCTTTATCACTTTTTTTTCTGCCCTTAGCACGGCTGGATCCGCGGGTCTTTACTTTCGACGAAGATTTCTTCCCAGACGTTGGAATGGTCTGTTTTGTATCTTCAGGAAATTCCGCCGAATCCTCAGTAGATCCGCGTCTTGTGTTCACTTGCAGATCCCTCGAGAAGCTGTCCCGATTGGAAATAGCCTTGAATACGCTGTTCGCATCCTGGTAACCGTCGATGCGCCTCTTTAAATCGTTACCCGCAATAAGGTCCAAAGTTTGCCACACATTAATCATTTTCGCAATTAAATGCTCGGAAGTGTACTAAAACAGTTCGAGTGGTAACACGTAAGACAAATCGAAACTTTAAATGGCTCTTTAACTTCAGAAGCCAAGAGGCAAATTAAAGCGCGCTAAAAAGGGTAAGGCTCTTTTAAACCTGGTCGAACTGCCCCAAATTAGTTACTGCAAACCAGGTGAATAGGATGGCTCCTCTTTTACACTGCAAGTATTTAGGCACGAAAATTTTTAAAGGCGAACGGCAAAGTTTCCATGTTCCGACGGCGAATGGTAGGTCTAATCCTAGGGCTAGCTGGTGAATGAACAGTGGCTGACGTTGACACCTGGAAAGTACCTACGCACCTATGATACTTGCGAGCCAGGCACGTGTAAGCACACGTATAGCACATTCCGCCGTAGGACCGTCTAGCACTTATGATAGCTGATTTGTTATCATCGATGTAATAAAGTCACGAATGGCACTATTTTCGCGCGCCCTTAATAGGTAAGGGTTCGAGTGAAGCACCCCCGACCCAACCTTAAGCATTTCGGCCTCGCACGAATATTAGATGGTTCTAATTTAGACATATATTTATACATGTGAAAATTGGAACGCCAACACCGCCAACTGCAAGAAGATTGATATCAGACCCAGAAATATCACATTCATTATAAGGAAAGCGTTAGAAGTTATTCGTTGCATTAAATCAGGGAGGTACGCTAGAAAAGTTTTCTAGTACGGAAAAGAAGATAGTCGATATTGCGAGGTTTCAAAGAATAACCGTGGCATAGTTAACTTTTACCTTATATTCTAGGGTGGTGACATTGACATATCAACATGAACAATAATAATAGAAAATAAATTCTGAACATTCATATGGTTATGAAGGTCCTCATTAAGTTGCACAGTAACCGTATCTAGTTATCAAATATTTGGTTACATGCACAGTGAATAAATTTTAAACAGATTTTCCATGCCTTAAGATACTTTCAACCATTTGTAATTTTCTTTAAGAGGATGTTGTTATGCGATATACTCAAAACCACGTTTGTCAAGCCAGAGTGTGCACAATTGCAGTAAAACTACGCTACTGATCAGTTCTGAAATTTTGACATGTAATTCTACACATATCCACAAAATGACCCTTGGACGGAAAGATTGATAGACACATTTTTGATTTATATAGCAGGTTTGTGACGCCAAAAATTATTTTTCAACAAAGGGTAATTTTGTGTTTCATACTGATTAAAACCCCGTTTTTTGTTTTTTTTTTCAGACGTTCCAGTGATCCAACATCATGCACACCGTGAATTTTTCTATTCTTTTCAAAAAGCTGTAGCATCCAAAAACCAGCTCAAAAAATCAAAAAAAGAATTGTCTATCTATATACTATAAAATGCTAAAAATATATGTGCAAAGTTTCATTAAGGTATCTCATTGTTTTCTTTAAAAATATTCCATTTTTGGAAAAGAAAATTTCGAAATTTGTTCCAGAACCAGGAAGTTTTAATTAATTATCTTTTAATCACCTTTTTACAAAGTTTTTGGTTCCATAAATCTTTAACAATAAAAATTTGATAAAAGGAGATCTTAATTTACGAAATAACATATTTCCAAATTCACAATCTTCTACTGTTACCGCTTTACTTTTTAGCATTTTGAGGATAACCTGACATGGCCTCAAGGCTCAATTTCAATTATTCATATATGTATGTAATAACATAACTTTAATTTACTCTCTCAATTATTAAAGCAATTTTGAAATGGAAAACATACAGCAATTTACAACTTGAACATAGGATAAACATAAATTATTCGACAGTTGCAACATGTTTGTCGAAGTAGTACCTTAATTATTCTTCTTCTTAACAAATAAAAACTATTATAGAAGTTATAAAATATATTTGTCCTTTGCCTTATCTTTTAGGATTGTGCCGAAATCTCCTAGAAATCCCATAATCCCAATTTGATGGCGGATCAAATTATACCTATGTATGTAAATATGTATGTAGTCGATCTTACAAAACATGTTTATTCGCGAATCAAATGCTATCATAACTTAAAATCAAAATCATTTTTACGATCTTGAATGTTGTAACAATTTTTATCATTATGCATTAATGTCCTCTAACCAACCAACCTCTAACCGATCTTTTAAGTATTCTCTAAAAATATATTAAAAAATCCCATAGTGAGCTGCTAAATTTTTCGTCAAGCTGTATGATTTAGTTATATTAAAATAGGCCCATTATTTTCACTAGACGACATAAAAGAGGCAAATAGAAATGCTTTCAATTCACATAGCATACACTACACATATTACAACTTCAACAATTTTGCTGGAATACTGGAATTTACTAGAAAAGATACTTACGCTACAACAACTGAATCACCTTCCCACCAATTCTTCGGAGGAGTTTCTAAGAGCATTTTAACTCGTTTTCTTGGAGGTTTTTTAAAGAGGACCGTCTTAGAGATGGGACTTTTCTTTTCATCAGCGAATTTAAGAACCATTTTGATAATTTAATAATTGAACTGTAAGATTAAAAAAAAAATAAATATTAATTTTTTTGATTGATTGACGTATTAAGTACGTCAGTCACTTGTCACTACATGAACAAAACTGCTATGAACACTCGATCGGTTTATTGGTAATAGAAATGTTCGAATATGTATTAAATACAGGGGTTTACGCAAGTTTCATAATTTTTGGGCTTAGATAAAAGAAATAGGGGCAAAATCAAGATTAAATCTTTTTTTAAAAACACTTATGTGGTAACTGCTGTGTATTCATTTTCCCCCATAGATTATTACATTCTTCAAGTGAATCATAGAAAGAAACCGCTTGATCATAAAAAACATGTTTACCAAATTGTTTACAAAGATCAATAGATTGTGGTAGATAGTGGCACAAACATGAAATCTAGATTATGCTTCAGACTTTCAATTTTACAATTTATAACTATCTTTTGAGGATTCATAACCATACTATAATAATATTAAATTAGAATACGATTTTACCAAAATAAAGTAAAAATTATACTTTTTTGCCATAACCCTAAACGTATTTAAGGGGAGGTTCTCATCTAGAATCTTGAAATTTTCGATTTTTTTTTTATTTCATATTATTAAAGTTTAATATGTCTAGAATGTTCCTTTAAAATATTTTGTTGATCCGAGCACTAGAACGGATTCTACAGCCCATTGATTGTCGCGGTGTCCTGATCGCAGCTACAGTTACATAAACTTCAAACACGATTATCTCAGAACTTTTTTGTTCAAGATTTTACAAATTTGTGTACAAGATAACTCAAAAGCGGTTCAACCAATCAACTTCTAGTTTCGTGCATATTAAAGTAAACAATTTTCTTCATAGAAAGAGTGGAGCACATTTTGAAAATTTTAACATTAACTCCTTTTTGTAAGTCATAAACTATGAAAAAAAACAGCCAAAAACGGCACAAAAATTTCAAAATCGCGCCATTCCGTCAATTTTAAATTTTTTTTTAAAGTCGTTCACTCTTTCTGAGACAAATCTTATTTAGTTTACAATAATGTCATCATTATTTGATTTCAGGCTAATTTGCGACCCCTATATTGTACTCAGCTGGGCAATTTTCGAAAAACATGCCTTCGGAGAAGCTGAATTACGGGCGCCATTTTGTTTTTTTTTTGCATAAAAAAATTTTTTTGTACAGATAAATATGCAATAAAAGATACTGCCAAATATCATTTCCCTATGTCTTGTCATTTTCCTTCAAATAAATCACGAACTTTACCTACTTTTAGGCGCGCTAGATGAGAACCTCATCTTAACCTCTTAGCCTACAATATCGAGCCACGTTCGTGGTCGAACAATTGATCCAAAAATAATAATCACGGGCCAGATTCGTGGTAAATAGATTGGGCCAAAAATGATAACCACGAGTCTAGTTTGTGACAAAAATGTTAACTACAAACTGTGTTGTTTTGAAATGGCTCGATGCATAGTTTACCGAACTTTTGAGTGTGCTGCGCGCTGTTGGGAATAAAATCGTAGGCCAAAAGGTTCTGAAATAGCCGAAAGTACATAATTTTTTTACGTGGTTTTGGTTTGATAACTAATAGTTGATAAGAAAGACAGTACAAATGTTATTTTTTTTACATTTGTTTATTTGAACGTATTTTTTTTAAACCATATGGATTTAGCAATTGGAATATATGTATTTCTTAAAGTAACATACATAGTTTCTTAAACCCTACAAAAAAGCGGACAAGTACGAGTAGAACTCGCGTCTTGAAGGTACCGTTCCTTTATACGTATACTGCCGTAAAGCCTAGTAAGTACGTACATATGTATATCCATAGTTGTGTATCATACGTAGGTATACATAATATTTATAATATAATTATCTACTAAATCTTAAGTCTTAGAAAACATTAAACTGGAATTAAAGTTGGTTTAAGCGTTGTTAAGTTAAAATGGTGTGTCAAAATTATGGATTTTTTAAACTTATTAAATTGGTTGACTAAGGATTTTGAAAATTCTTTGTAGAGGAAGCAAAGTAAAGCAAGTGTCTTCAATTTCACAGTGACACTTCTGTAAATTCTCTCAATTTATTAAACTTTTTTAAGGTTTCTTTTAACGATATTGGACGTTTATGAATAAGGACGGCCATACACGTTCAGTTTTAACTCTACAGTTATAACGGTCGATTAAAACTGTACGTGTGTGGGTATCTTCAGTGTCAGTTCAATCAACTGCACAGTTTAACTGAGACAAATAAAATTTCAATATTTTTAACTGAAATGATTACCTGAACTGAGTGTGCGTGGGGGTTGAACTGTGCAGTTCTCAGTTTAATTTGCGTCGAGTCGTTTTAACCAAGTAGATATTGCTGTTCTCATGACTGTATCTGTCTTCATAATCAAAGGGGAAACCAACGAAAGCAGTTTTTGGTAAACTGTTTGAGGCATGCGCAAATAATTGAAGAAATCTAATGGTTCTTCACTTAATTCTTATAATAGACTGATGTAGGAATATAGATTTCGTTTTTGTAACCACTTCTTGCACCACTGTGTACGCCTTTTTTTTTTACTCTTTTGGAAAATTACAAAAAGTAAAGAGAGAGCGGCTAAATCATACTGCTCGTTCAAATCCATAGCAAAAACTGATTGAACGGTACGTGTGTGTACATCTCAGTTCACAGTTAAATCCGACAGCTTTAACTGTACAGTTAAAACTGTCAGTTAAAACTGAACATGTATGGCCGGTCTAACTCTTTTGGCAATTTCATTGTAAAGACTTTTTAAGTTACTTTTAAGTTTTTATGTCTATAATTTTGACTTATATAAAAAGAAAATTTCACATGGAGCTAAGAATCAATTATTTTTCGGATTTATTGTTTCACTTGTACCAAAATACCCAGATTGTAGATCACCCGGAAATACCATAGTTTTTGATGATCAGCCAGTGAGTGGGACTTTTAGGATACATTTTGAAAAGCCGTATATTTCTCTTGCATTAAACTAGAAACATAAATTTACGGTAGGACGAAATGAAGTTATAGACTTTAGTATGTATTCAATATTAATATCAACCAAATTTAAGGAAAGGGGCCTTGGCACATGATCAGAGGAACAACAAAATATCCCTAAGAGAACTCCGTTTTTCTATTATAATGTACGGAACCCTAAAGAGAGCTATGTTCGGGATCTGTAACTCAATATCTATAATCAATTCTCAATTCTAATCTAATGAGAAAAGATCTCAAAATGTTTTATTGTGATTTCTTCTAGAAATGAAATTGATCACGGAAAATTAAAGCAATAATTACTCTTAACAGGCGCAACTAGAATTATATCGCGCCATAATCGATTCAAAGCTTAAATTAGATTCTCGCGGTCGATACGATTTTATATGGACATTCTTGGCATTGCAAAATATTGCCCCTGCCCACATATGAACAGGAATGCCATTTAAGGAGAGATCCGATCCACGGCAGGTGTGGGACTTGTAATATTGTCCGCTCTAAGAATATTCTCTGACCGTTGACAATAGACAACTATAAAGGACATAATTTGTTAATTACCGAAGGTAATTAAATAAAAGTTCCCATTCGCGAAGACAACACACGCGAGCTGCATACGCGCTAGCGTAATTGATCTCAGGTGGCACGTCGCCAGGTAACTTGAATCTTGATTAATCGGCCACCGACAATCAGTACAACGCCCCAGTTGGCATTGATCTTGCGCATGAGACCGTAACACACAGGGAGCTTGATGCTTGATCTTGTGGCACCTGGACCACTTCGTTAGCCCCGTCTGAGACGCCGGCGACGTCGACGTCGACGTCTTAAGTCGAACCGCAGCCGCGCGCGCCAACAGTGAAAGTGGAATTCCAGGCGTGGAGGGTTCTGCGGATAAATTAATCTACCGTGGCTGCTGCTGTTTTCCGGTAGGAATTTATGCGTTTAGAACTCTGAATTAAGCAATATCGCGGCTTTGGTAATATTTCCATTTTACACTCAGCCACCGACTCAACCTGCTCGGGACGTGGGTGGTAGCCCGACCACTGAGGAGGAAAATATCGCAATATCTCGGAATTTTTAGTGCCAGAGGAATAAGCAGTGCATTGCACTGGTGGTCACTGGACAACTCGAAGTGCTGCCCACTGACCTTACAATTTTACCATGCATAATGTGGAAATACATAAATGCACAAATTTTCAAACAATTTTCAATTAGTTTAGCTTTGTGAACTTTAATTTTTCACCTACACAACTCTTGGCCATAAAGTCAGGAATGCAATAACTGAATATTTTTCAAAGAATGTTACAAATTTCTGAAAAGTATAAATTATAAAACCACAATGTCTAGAGGACAATATTTTATTAGGTTTAAACCTTATTGTAATACAAATTTCATTCTAAGACGAAAATATCTTTGCTTTTCAGCTAATTCAATTTATTCCAAATTGTAGGTATATAATAACAAACAATATTAATTTCTATCCAAGTTGATAAAACTACAAAACTATCAGCAGATAAAACTACAATTAAACTACAGTCTACTTTTCTCGGCACATGTTACAACAAAGCGACGAAATTCGCTATTTTAACCAATTTTTACGGCATTCGTACTGCCATACTACAGAATTTTTAGCTGTAGGAATATTATTGAAAGGTTATGTAGTTATTAGTTCTTTTATAATTCTATGTATATGTATAAAAATTTAACAGGTCTGCAAAATTTGACTAATCAAAAACCTTTTTCATGTTAACTACATTAAGAATTATGTTTTATGAATCCAAAATCAAAAATGTTCTTCCATATATAACGTTTTCAAGAAAAATTGAGTCTAAAAGTAAAAAGGGCCATTTTTGGCAATTGAAAAGATCTTTAAAAAATATCGTTAAGTAATAGGAGTATTTTGCGTTACTAAATACAAATGCGAACATTCAGCTACTACACACTTATATGTATAAAAGTATGAAAAGCTTAAAACTCCTGCGACAATTTGTTTAAATTAACATTTTTCCTGAACAAATTTAATTCATACAATAAATAGTAAATTAATATCAATGTAGGAGCAGTTTCTTCAAATACGTGATTCCCATAAAACTTAAATGTAATTAATCTTTGAATTTCGTTTTGAGTTGACACCCGACGAGTTTCAATTATTTTTTTTTACTCTATTTTTCTTGAAAACGTAATGTGATGGCATTTTTTCAATATCAGATTTTCAATTTACGAAAAATATGTAAAACTTATACATACATATATATGTATGTACATATATCACTTGTACAAGTGAAAACTGGCTTTGGCCTGTGATTAGAAAGAAGAACAAAATACTTTAATATTCTTTAGCTCCAAAACAGAATAATTTAGTATGTAAGTACCTATATTTTCGACATCAATAACCTACTTCATTCTCATCAGAATTTCTTCCAAAATTGTGATATCCAATAGTAAGGCTTTTACGAATTAATTTCGCAATTTAGAATATAAAATATATCAAAATTTTGAAACGTATTTTGTTAATAATACAAGTATATAATTTTCCAAGCGATAATATCGTAGAAAACCTCCACTATCCAAGAAAATTAAATTAGTGAAGATTTATTCTTGATTTACTAACTGAATTCTTTCCTTTTAAGGCTAACATAAAACTTGTATTTTTAGCTTAATATCGTTTATTTTTGCCATGGAAAGAAATTAAAATATGTTGAGTACTCAGAACCTAGTTTGGAATTTAATACGTACCTACTCAAATTAACATTATAATCTTTGAAGATCTTAAGAACATCTAGACCAGGGCCGACGGCCTTCCAGATGGAATGCTCGAATAGTGTATCGCTACAAGTATTTCATATTTAACTAATTTTAAATTGTCTCCAATGAACGGATTTTAATTATACTACATAAAAGGAAATTTCCCTGTTAAACAAGATCTTATGCATAAAATTACATAGATTTATATTTAACTGAATAAATTAGTCTACTTCATTAAAATAAAATTAGTGACTCATGCGTTTTTTATTAAACCAATTAGGCACTATGTTAATGTGAATATGTGATAGCTTATGTTTTACAAGTACATACTTCTCTAGATAAAGCTCTGTAAACCTACTCTAATTAAGTTTAAGTGAATATAAATTGTTTTATAATAACTATTAATAAAAACTATAATAACTAATAATTATGAGTCTCCTGTAAAAAACCATGTAGAATGTATCTTAAAATTTATTTATTCTTCCTGAATCGTTTAAGCTATTATTACATTCATAAACAATGTTTACACATATTCAACAAAAGACAATTTATTAGAACAAAATTGTAAAAAATAAATTTATCTAATTGACATCATTAATCTTTCAAGTATTTATCAGTAAATTGTTCCTTTATACAGTTAAAAGGTAACCAACATTTAATTAATTTCCAAGTAATACCAAAATAATAGTACTTATGTACATATGCCTTTCAAAATTATGACACAAGAGTAGACACAACAGCCACACGTAGGTATACTTACTGACCAATTTTGTAAAGAAACACCATAAATCATTTTCCGCGCCTAATGTGATGCAAGACCCAAGAAGTCTTTCATCATATCCAAAAGTGTTTGCAAAGTTGCCTAATAAATTTGAACAAAACAAGGCTGAATTACTGCGTTGTAATTACCTGGAACAATACCAACATATTTCCCAGTTTACCAAAGTATTTCTGCATGGGTTCAGTGTCACCAGTCTTAACCACCATGAGTACGACAGCGCCGTATATCTAGAATCTGCGCGGATATCAATCAAAAGAGTCGATACCTTTGTTGTTTACCTTGATTGAAGTTCTGCGGGTTTAACTATAGTAGACCACAAAAGTTCCGTTTTTGCTATGCATGTTTATTTAGCAATCCAGTGAACACAAATATTCCAACTATTTTAAGAATCGATCTTGGGGTTGCGTGGTTACATGGTGAACTGCAAGGTTTCATAATCGTAAGAATTAACACGCTAGCAAGAAAAAAAGAAGAGAATTAATAAGAATATTTTAGTTGATCTGGTTTTTTTTAATATCTTTTATATCTACATTTAGGCCTGCTGAAATTGAATAATCATACTTATTCCGGAACATGCAGTTAAGCAAGTATTATCCATACTTAGTTCATTACTTTGAGAAGATTATATCTAAATTGCATTTCGTTAACACGCCTCAAGGAAATCAGATCTGGTTTAGTTTTTCAACCAGAACCGGAGCTTTTTACCCACGAAATGCAATGAGTTGCAGTAATTGCGTACGAATGCAATTTATTTTCCAAACCTGATCCTCAGGGGCAGTGCGTAATTTGCGTAGTAGGTAAACTAAAGCGGATGAGAAAAGTCTGGGCGGCGGTGTCTCAATGTTAAATATTTTTCGTGAAGCCAACATTCACCTGGATCAACAGTGGCTCACTTCATGGACGATCATTTCAAGAACGTGTACTATCTAAAGACACTTGTCGTAATGAGGAAGAGGAGGCCAACTCGCCAGATTTTAGGTGGCTCTAAAGTAAAAGAGGTGCGGACAAAATGCAATGGGAACAAATTGTAATTTCCTGAAAAGCAGGTTAAATGGAGCAGTTCTCTGTCGGACAAGTGTCACCTAATAAGAGGGCTTCTCTCTCTTCTTATTATTATTGATGAGATGCACAATGGATCGCAATCATAGGTATGCTGCACATATGTAAAGACGTAGGTACTCGTATGTGTTACGGGAATCGATGATCACTAATGCGATTGCCCTATATATAAAGAGGATCAGCGTTGATAGAGGCATCAGAAACAGTTTATAGCTCGCATCAAAGGTGTTTATCGCCAAGTCCAAGCGTCCGAAAAAAATTATAATCAACATGAAGGTGAGAAACGATCTTTTTAGTTTATAACTTAAATTTAAAAAAATATATTCAATTTCAGTTCGTCATTGCCGTAGTCGTGTTGGCCCTCGCCCTTGGAGCCCAATCGTCTGTCCTTCCATTAGCACCATTGTCTTACACAGCTGTTAGTGGACCCGCGATTTGGGCAGCTCCAGCTGCGGTTGCAGTCCACACACCAACTCTTCTATCCGCCCCCGCAATTGTGACCGCTCCACTAATCGCTGCCGAAGGAAGTTATATCGCCAAAACTCGCGGTGCTGTCCATGTTGCCCCTCTGCCAGGTCACCTCAACTCGGCCGCCTCGATCAATCTTGAGCCAGCTCCAGGGACTATCTAAGATGTTTGGAAGACATATTTTAATTTCTGATCAAAAATTATAAGGCAACGATATAACAATGGACATTGAGATAATTTCTCCGTATCCTTGTACCTTCCACCCACCCTGTAATGTTTATGTTGATAAATAAATCATTTTTTATTTATTACTTTCTTAACTACAGTTTTGTATTAGTTTAGACGACCTTTCTTTACTCTTATATTATTTATTATTTATCGCCACACTATAAAATTGCCATTGTCGACTAGTTAAGCTAATCCTAATTTGAATAATCGTCACTCCGTCCTGGAAAAACCCATTAGTGGTATCGTAAGCAATAGCCCCTGCTTCCTACAGCCAGACGGGATGGTTCGAAATTGTATCACTTAAAGAACGTAGTAGCAGCAAGGTAAACTACTTTTTTTTCTTAAGAATTATGTGCGAGGCTGTCTATGGAATGTTACCATTAATGCGCTTCGAGAAGCAATTGATCCAGTTATTTACCACGCCCGCCTACATATCGCGATTACTATAATTAAATACACAAAATATTAACTAGCTTAGCATGCGGTAACGCATAATCGTTTGAAGTCATTAACGCTGTTTTATAGCTTCACTTTTATAGCTTAATGAAAGACAACGAGGCGTCTTCTACTTGTTTATTATGACTTCATTTAAAATGTTCGGAGTTATAGGCAATGCTCAATGCGTGTTTTTTTTTTTAAGTTATATTTTAGGAAAAATTAGCGCACATATGCTATTTCATAAAACAATAAACATAGAAGTTCACGGAAAGAAAAGAATTATTCATGTAACAATTTATCGATTTTCAATCGTAAAATTTATGATACAATTTTATTAACTGACTTAACAATGTTTCGAAACGTTAAATTAAGATATTAAAGATAGAATCGTTATATTTGTCTATTGAAAAATTTAATAAATCAATATCTTATTACGTTTTAATAAATTAATAAATATTTGCTAAAAGCTCATATTAAAAATAAAAGATTGTAGGTATACATATAATGTATGTACCTATCATAATTGGTTTTTTGGAATCATCTTAGACTGTTTAATAAAAAAAAAACTTTTTTCACTAATATTATACATATAAAAATTAATTAAATACGAAATCATAAAATTTACATCTGCTCTAACAAGGCTTCATGTCAAAATTTTGAACACCAACTTCTGAAACCTACATGAAACTTCGCATACATCCGCATTTCTCGTTTTACCTTGTAAATGATTTAATATGCTAGAAAATGCCAAATTTTTTTGAATTAAAATTAAATACTTTATTTTATATTACATTTTCAAAGATATTTGATTTCATATAAAAATAAAACGTAAGATTTTAACCTGGCCAATATCAGAAATGTGAATGAAACAAATTTTTAATATGTTAAAGCAGTTATTTAAATCCACTTTTGACTTTTCACTTGTTAGCTTCATATACAATACTGCAATTTCTTAAATTATATGGTACAAAAGCATTATCGCGATATTATATGACAAATTATTGTCTTCAGGAAGTTATTTTTTAAAAAATTTATATTTTCTTTGTTTTTCCAGACAGCAATACTAGTTTTCTATTATTTTAGCTTATTCAATTTCCTTACATTCCTCCCTAAGGAGAAAATTCACTTACTTACACAAGTTCTAGGAGAAATTAAATTGTTCGAGACTGTCTGAACTTCCCTGGTAAATAAGAAAAAAGTTAATTTTCGATTATGAAGTTTATATGACGTATGGTTCGTTTTTCAGTTATCGTGTTAGTTGATAGGTTTTCTAACTAAACATTACATAATTCAAGAGATCATGGGCGAAACAGGTGTAGAATTAACAGAATTGAAAACTACTTTATGTTACTTAAAAATATGGATCATTTACCTACTATATCAATATGATCACAAATACACTACTCCCCGAAAAACGCAGATAAAAAAAAAAATAATGTTATTTATACTGATCAGATCGACAGCGATGTTGGATTTTTTTATTATTAGATATTTAAATACTATAGAAAGACGTCTTTGTGTTATTAGTCCGCATTTTACGTTGCATTACTCTTGAACCAATAGTATTGAAGTAAAATATTAAAATATTTGTTATTTCTACAGTTTAGAACTATATTATATGAGTTATTCAATCCACCAACAATAAGTTCTAAGCCTTATATACATCGTATATGACCTTTTGTAACTGGGTTGAAATATGATCCAAATTGAAAACTGCCTTGAGTCAAGCCTGTTTCGAACGTGATTACGCCCTTTTTCACTCTATTCTATTTCTTGAATTCGTTCAAATCGAATCGAAAAAAGCTTACAAAAGCCCTTTTTGAACAAAATTTCCCTCAAAAAGTGACTAAAATTATCATAAATTAATTTCATTAGCCTTTGACTTTAATTAATTTTTTCTTTCCCAGTGGTTAAAATAAACCAATTGAAAAATCCAATCGAATTATTTTGTCGTTATAAGCGGAAAAATTAATTGAAGTCAAGGAATACTAAAATGAGTTTAAGAAAGATTTAATAACTTTATAAGGAAATTTTTTTCCATCAAAAAGGGCTTTTATTATAAATTTTTTAAAGTTATGTTTCACTTCATAATTATTTCGTTTCCTTATAAGTTATGTACATATGTATATGTAGATTTGCTTCATTTGATTCTGTCAAGTGAACATGTGAAACATGATACCTATGTACTTACTAACACCAGTTTAAATTCTTTTAGTTCTACAACTAAACTTCATAAAAAAGTGCCCATCATCCTTTATTATGCAAACTCTGCGTCTCTTTTATTTTTACGAGCCAAAAATAAGATGTTCTAAAGCTCATTATTTTTCCTGTTAAAAATAAAACGACAGATTGAATTTTTCTTTGTTCAAATTAAAAATAACCCCTTTTGTAGCTTGTAATTATTTTTCCAGCAAATTTATCAAGTTATACACTTAAAATAAAACCTATTTGATGAAGAAAATGCGATAGCTTTTATTTTCCCCTAAGAAGGGAAATTAATTTTTAAGTGTTAAAGGCTGAGCAAAATTAAAAACTCGATTAAATTCGAGTTTCGGTATGGAATGTTATTTTTCCATAACATTATATAGATATAAGTGCATTTTCTAACAGCTAAAATTAAGCTTCAAAACTTGTTAACTTTGTTAAAAATAATAGATACACCGTTTTTTTCTAAATAGTTAAATGTTGAACAAGAAGAAGTTAGCACTCACATTTTAACGTATTTTTTTTTTATTCTCCTACGACAACTTCCTTCAGCTTTTGTAGTTTAAAAATTGAGAAATTCCAGTTACTTTCAATCTTTGGTCTGACACAACAAAAAATTAATTTTTGCAAAATAGTTTTACTATCATTAATATTGGAAGGTATTAGATATTTTCTTCCAACATTTTTTAAAATGAAGGTGCCTATAGGTACGTGAAAACTTGAAGCAATAAATACAAAGAAATTAGCTGACTTAATAAATAAAATAGACTTTTATTCATACTTTTACAGGGATGACATTTTTTGTGAAGTTATTATACAAGAAGAGATAGAGGGAGGAAAAGGAGATTCAGGTCGAAGCGCTATGCCGTCTTATGTTATTCTTTCCTAAACTGCGTTGTTTTAACTTAAACGGTTCCTGGAGCTGGCAACAGGTTGATGGAAGCGGCGGAGTTGGCGTGTCCGGCCAATGGGGCAGTGTGGACGGCGCCTCGGGTCTTGGCCACGTAGGTGCCCTCGTGAGCGATGGGGGCGACGATGTGAGCAGGAGCAGCGGCGACAACAGCGGCGTGGCCCCACGCGGGTCCATGGGCCAGGACGGGTCCAGCAACGACGCCATCCCAAACCGCGGGTCCGCTAACGGCTGTGTAGGAGAGTCCATGACCACCCCAGCCCCATGGCAAGACGGAGGCGTTAGCTCCAAGGGCCAAAGCCAACATGACTACGACAACGGCGAACTGAAAATAATGTAAATTAATATAATTTTTAACGAAATGTCTTTATGTGATCCTCCAGGATCACGAAACGTCTTCTAGGTGATCCTCTAGGTGATCCTCTAGGTGATCCTCTAGGTGATCCTCTAGGTGATCCTCTAGGTGATTCTCTAGGTGATCCTCTAGGTGATCCTTACCTTCATGTTGATTATGTTTAAGATTTGTGGTGGTTTAAGGAAAGAGATCACGGGTTTTGTTTTCACTGTTCGAGTCGAACTGATTCTGACCTAACTGGCGTGCTCCACCTGCTTTTATAGGACAAAATTTCTTTTGCGCTACCGCAGGCTGACACCTAAACGATAATGGTGCGAGTTGCGAAATTACAACAAAATCCAATGCTAGGGGGAGATAAAACGCAAAAAACAAGTGCACACCGGCAAATAAACGATTAAAGCAATTTTGTTCTTAAGGCTCCATTAAGCCGCCTTAGAACGCGCGCGCGCCAGGCGTAGGTAAGGCGTGTCCGGTGGCTTGCGGCAATTCGACTGTCTCCCGGTCTACCGGTTCAATTAGATCTCACTTCATGCTGTCATAAAAACATTGCTGCTGAATGATTGTTGAACTTGAGTGCATTTTCGCAGATCTCAGGGATAACAACTTTTATCAGGGAGCAATTAATGAAAGTGAAATTCTTGTGGACAATTGGTGCACTCGGGTTACTTAGCACTGAACTTGAGGCACCTCCAAAAGGCAAAGATCTCTTTCCTTCCGCCTTATCCGCCTCATGTAGGCATAATCGTTACGAGCAAAGTGCATTTCTTTAATAATTTCATATATCAAAGATCAATTTAGTCTCTACTCACGTCATACTCAAGATACAATGTCACTAAATAAACACCTATCATCTATCTGTTTTATGCTGAATTGCAAAATTTCACACTCATGCTTTTAAGATCGAATAATTTATAAAGGAGTCACCCAATATAGAATTTGAAAGTCTTGTCAATATTAAGGAACTTAATAGTAAAAAATATTTCTTTTGAAACTTTTCATTTTTCATCTAAGAGATAATACCATTCCGTATATTATATGTGTTTAAAATTTCAGAGGGAGAGAAGTCTCAAAATCCTTAGAAAATGTATCATTTTAAATATAATTTTTTTACTAATTGAATTATTAAAAAGTAGCCAAAATGACTTCTTTTCGGGCAATCTAGTGTTGATAAAATTTTTAAGTTAACTTAGAGACGAAATGAACTATAATAAATTTTAAAAATAAATTCTTAAATTTTTCGCGGACAAATAATATAATTATAAACAAATCTGATGTGCCTATCTATACTGGAACCCGATAAATTTTTAAAATGAAATTGTAATAGCTTTAACTCCTTTTTATAGAAAATTTAAAACTCGACTAGGTAACATATTGAAAATATAATTAGAAGGCATTTTATTTTTTATTAAAGGATACTTTTACCACGGCCTGATAATTACATATTGTACCAAAACAAGTTCTTTGGTGACTGCCCTGAACTATGAATAACGTGCAAAGTGAAACAACTAAATTCATTAATTTATTTTATTTTTATGTCTGTTTCCCGTGACAAAAACTAATATCATATAAGTATGTAAATAAAATTTTCTAATCCTTTTTGTACATTATATAATTAATAAGTAGTTGTTAAATTTAAATTGCCTTTTTGCCTTTAAAAATTTAATTTTTTTTTTTAATTTATAGTATACATTTACCTATACAATAATAAATTGACAGATTGAAAGAATCTCAGTAAGTACTTTTTTTTAATTCAAGAAATACAACAGATTCTGCTGGTTAAAAATACTTCAATACCCAAAAATGTTTCCCTATAAGGGGTCTGAGATCAACACAGGACAGATTAAACAAAAATTCACGGTTCCGGTATAAATATTTAATTTATGAAAAGCACATGTCACATACATATGTCTAGTTTATGCATATCCGACACGCATTTCATGTATATTTTTTATAATCTGATCTGGATTACATTGAACAATAATAATATTCAGTCTCATTACGTCCACCATAAATTTTTGAGTTTTGTTGTGTTTTTAAGAAATATTTAAGTTTTTATTTTTGGAAATATGAAAGCTATTTTACTATGAATAATGTTATGAATATTTTAAAATGTCTGAACATTAATGAGAAATCGTTACAATTAAATATTAATATAATTTTGTTAGCCCTGGTGGGTTTTCTCAGTTGGAAAAAGAGATGAGATATATATAATACCCAGTCAATAAAATGCTAACTCAAAGCTCCAGTTTTACTTTTACAACATTTAATGAAAATCGTAATAAACATAAGATTTTTCCTTATTATTGAGTATTTTTAATATATTTCTGAATTTCTGTAATGTATTTAGTAACACTAGTTTTAATGTAGTTTATTTTGAATTGCTTATGTAAACAATTTTTCTATGATTCATCAGCTAACATAACATAAAAGCGTAAATTCACGATAAAATATTCGTTTTTTTTTCAAGTTTTTATTTAGTTTCACCTCTCCCGGTGTCTGTAATGAAATCTTGTAAGTTAAATTTAACATACTTCCCGGTTTCCGATTGAGCTGAAATTTTGCATGCTTATGTATATCGCGTGACAATGCAATATTATGATGACATGGAGCATCAAAAGCTTGTTTTAAAACAAGTTTTTTTTTTTTAATTATTGCTTGTTTTAATATTAATTGATACATAAATATAATACATATAAATATACTTTCATAGAAACTCTATTGAAAAGGTTATATGTATGCCACCAAATATCTTAATGTGTAGATCAAATTGCTTGGTAATTTCCAAAAGAAAAAATTATTAACACTTTTAATTCTAAATGCGTGAATCACATTGTTTGGTGATTTAAAAAGGAAAAATACATTTGACACTTTAAAATTTTTAAAAAGAATTCTTAACATATTATGTATAGAGTCATGTGGGCCAAGTGTGCGCACTCAGTTCATATTTCTATGTTGTGGTCAGGAGTTATCAGGAGGGGATAACTGTCGTCTAAAATTTTACCTAATGGAATTTTTTAAATCGCACTCTGTAAAATGTCCGAAATGTCAACAAGTATAAAAGTGATAATTACCACAATTTACTATTCGGTCAGATTTCAAATAACTTGAGTGCGCCAGGTTTTCTTGGCAGTTCTTAAAAATTCAGAACTATTCTGAACTAGTGTTCGTCAAGCAGACCTAATTTTTGAAATGGCTTACAAATGAGCAACACCCAGAGATAAATGGCAGTGTAAAATCAAATCGAATCAATGTTAATTTAAACAGTCGAGTTCTAACATTGCAAAATGTTACTTAATAACGTTCAGATTTTAAATTATCATTACGATATGTTGAATTGAAAACTACAAGTTAATGTGACAAGTTTCAATGCATATTTAACATTTTTCTATGAATTTACAATTTGCTTGGCATTTTAAAAATATCAGAACAACTTGTAAAGTGCTACTACGATCACTGTTACGAAAAATCTGACTGCATTTTGTATTGCAAAATAGTAAATTCATATAATTACACTGAAAAAAATGTTCCTTGTAGTGAAGGGCCAACAACAAGTGTTGTTAATTAGTTTCTTGATTCCTGTTTATTGTGAAGATACTGATGTTGTTTCAAACAGTACCATGTCAAAATAATATGTATATTGCTGAATCAAACCAAGGTTTTGTATAATTAACATGACTAGTCATATTATTTTAACTAGCGTTTCCTGATGAATGTTACTAAAAGTCATGTTAGCTCAAAATCAATACGAAAAATTGTTGCAATAGCCTGTTGTTTTTTCAGTTCATGTATAGAATAAGTAGTATTCTGACTTTTCTAAAGCAACTTTCCCCAATAGCCCTTTTTAAACAGATTTTCTATTGTATTATTCACTTTTAAGTCAATTTTTCTTTCAACGTACCTAATGCATTTTGGGTATGTTAATAATATTCTTCTTCATCGTTTTTTCTATACAACTTTTATATAAAAAATGTGTCTTCCTCAGGTCACGATTATCCAAAAATAAACTATTTTCTATCTTTATTTACCTTGGTATTTTAGGTATTTTTATTGAGGATTATTTTGATTAGTGGAAAAAGCATCTTCTCTGTTCGTTCTTATTTAATGTATGTACGAGCCACTTTAAGATGTAGAATAGAGTAAAACAAATGAGTAAGAGAAAATAAATAAATTTATTTTTCTATTTTCCTTCAGGAATGCTATTTTGATAAATTATACTAGAAGCATGCAAGCGAAATAATTCGAAATCCATCTCGAAGCGTAACCTTTTAAAAACATTGTTTTGAATTCATTTCCTAATTTGGTGTTCAGATTTAGACAGTTCCGGGAGCTGGGAGCAAGTTGATGGATGCAGCCGAATTCGCGTGTCCAGCCAATGGGGCAGTGTGCACAGCACCTCGGGTCTTAGCGACGTAAGATCCTTCGTGGTGGATTGGGGCAACCACGTGAGCAGGAGCAGCGGCGACGACGGCGGCGTGTCCTAGCCCTAGAGCGGGTCCTTGGGCCAGCAGGGGTCCAGCGGCCCCGACGACATGGGCACCTCCCCAAAGATGTCCGTCCCCGAGGACGTGACCAGCTCCCAAGACGTGGGCGCCTCCCAAGACGGCGGGCCCGCTAACGGCTGTGTAGGAGAGTCCGTGGCCACCAGCCCAGCCCCATGGCAAGACGGACGCCTGAGCTCCAAGGGCCAAAGCCAACACGACTACGACAAGTGCGAACTGCAAAAATCGAAAAAGATTTAAGATTAATTGGAACTTAGATAAATTCCTTGAGCCGCGTTGTTTACCTTCATGTTGAGGTCTGAAGGATTTATGTAAATTTGATGTAGAAAGATATTGTGCACGGGCTGAACTGCTTCTGTCACAACTGACCGACTCCACCCGCTTTTATAGTAAGTCGAAATCTCGAGCTGCAAATTGGCGACCGGGGCAAGAATTTTGCATACCAGCGTCACACAATGCGGCTACCAAAAGTTGTGGATTTGCTCGAATGCATTACCCCGCAATTGTTGTTTTTCTCACCGCTTTAGTTCCTTGATGAAGGAAAGTCGTTTTTGTATTTCCTCAGACTGGATTTTAATTATACGAATACGAGTAAGAGCATTGGGTGCCACCTTAACCCATTTTATTTTTGTTACTCTTTTTTTTCAAAATTAATAATAGACTAACCAGATATCACCTCAATGATTTAATACTCGATTTATATACTCCAACATAACCAGGTTTAATATATCGCGATAAACTGTTAAAATTCACTTATAAACTTATAATTATAAACATTTTTAGTTTATTATATTTTGAAAATCTTACTCAACCTACGTCTTATGAAAACAACATATGATTGTTAATATTAATTATTCCATATTAGAACCAGACGTATTTTTATTCGTATATTCAACTTTGTTTTACCATTCCATAAGTCAGGAATGAATGAAATATAATGATTAGGTATGTATTTTTTACAATCAGACTCAATTATTTTTAAAACAAATTTTACGCTCACTAAACACATTAATTTATGATATCTAAAGAAAACAATTTCAAAAAAGCACACATTTATACAAATAACATGTAGTACTTATACATAATTGTTAAAATATTAAATTGAAATTTCGTATCAGACCATAGTTTTCTAATGAGCTAAAACCATTGAAATAAATAAAGTAAAATTAAACTTTAAATTTCAATAATTTCTTATAAAACTGAAAACTGTTTAAGTCCTACTTTTCGCCGATTTTCAAAATACGGTTGCGAGAAAACGCAGTTGAAATTTTAAAATACTATAAATTTTCGTCAGAATAGAATAGCTCAATTCTGAGAAAATTTCTGAGTTTATATTCATACCTAGATGTTGGAATATGTTGGACATTAACTCAAAAAATAAAATATGTATATCGAACCAAGCGTTTAAGCGTGATTGTCAACCAAACATCTTCACATACTTTCACATTTATAGGCATCAGTGACGCTCAAAACATTTGCAACTAAAAGTAAAAAATTCTCTGCTGGTCATCACTTAAACTTGCAAACTACGAAATCTGCAAGAGTTTTTGTAATTTTCAAATTATCAAACCGAAGAAAATTTAAGTTGCAAACGTTTTGAACGCCACTGTAAGTATATTAATAGGATAACTGTAGCAAAACAAAAAATACCCTAATACATAATCAAAAGACTCTAGTAAAAATAAAAAATTCTATATTATTATTGTTCTAGCTATAGTGATGATATTTTGAATGACTACTACTAACAGGACTAAAACTGTTGAGCTTTTGAATATTTTTCATAAATTTCCAGTATACGCCATTGCATATTGTAATGCAACAAATTCGTTGTTGACTCAATAAAAATACATAAAACGAATAAGTGACAAAGGTGAGCAAGAGCACTATACATAGCCTTGAACTTACACCAATTTCCCATCATATCCCAGATCTACAACCACAGTGCAGAAAAAGGAGACTTTCAACATAACTCACATTCATACATATTGTGAAAGCGTTTCCCTGCATTTCTATGCCCAGGTTCCAGGAATGCGAAGGAGGCGTCCTACTCCCACTCCTCAGGACTCGAGAACGCTATTAATCTTGCCGGGCAATAATAAAGTCGGGCAGCGTGGAAACAGGCGCATTTATCCAACACTCAACTCGTGGGACAATAAATCCTTAATTGCTCGTAGGATTCTGACAAATTGCTTCGATTGTATCGCCTTCTTAGACGGCTGAAAACGCTTTCGAAACAGTCTGAAGGTATCGCAATTATTTCTACGTGCAGAGGTGTGAATGATGGCATTGTACCTGAAATTTTCTTTTCACCAGAAATCTACAAATCCTGAAAATGTGCAACAGCACAACTGACCTTTTTCCCTTTTATATACATATCTACTTAATAGTGGAAATGCATTAAAAAAATGCTCTTTCTGTCCAGATGATATTTTTTCATTATTAATTTATTCTAATTAACAACTCTGGGAAAACTGTGGGGGCGGATGGTTTTATAAATAGCACAACCATGCGACTATAGCTTGCCTCCTCCGCGGACCTCGAACACTTTAAGACTCGCAGCAAACAACTTTAAGGAGGACGCTCATTGTTTGCTTGCCTATTTGGAGCGAGTGTAGCAACAACACAAGCAAACACTGTTTATTCATAGCGACTTTATTTGCAGTTCAGTAATCCAACAATCTCACACTCAAGGACTAAATCTTGCTCGTTATATCTTTCCTGTCTAGCTGGGCGTATATGATTCCTGAAGGGTTGTCCACCGGTATAAAGACCTCATTGTTGTCCCCGGGCACCACCGACTGGAACTTGGACGTATCAAAGTTGAAGTAGTGCTTGTTGGGCATTTGCATGCTGATCGCCGAAACCTGAAAAAATAACCACAATATCTTCTTAATTTGTATCAAGCAGAATTAATTGCAAAGCATTTTTAATTGAATACCACATAATTAACAATTGCAATTGAACATGTTTAATTACATATGTTCAAATATTTTCAATTCATAATGGAAAATAATAATATAAGTAATTAGCATTAATAGAATTAAATAATAATTAATTAGAACTAGGAATAGATTTGAAATCGTCAATTTCTTTGCCAATTTTTATCACTCCATATATTGAACATAAAAAAATTGTTTTTTTTTTCAGTTGAACGTTCAAGTTGGATATACTCATAAAAGTCAAAATTGTCATCTGTATTTGCTTCAAAAACAACTATTATATAAAAATCGTTAAAAGTTTTCTAAGGAAAAAGGGTTTTGAAAATTTGAATGAAAATTATATTACTAATTTCCATTACATATTGACATCAATTTTTTTCCAAACAATTCGCAGGTCAATTGAATAGAAGATTAGATAGATTATGAATTTGTAATCAATATAAAATAAACCTTAATGGGAAACACCACTGTGATTAATCAAAAAAATCGATCAAATTTCATTTTTACCCGACTGCCAGAAGGAGGGTTATGTTTTTCGTGTGTATGTATGTATGTATATTTCTTTGGCACGCTCTGTAGCTAAACGGCTTGATGGATTTTAGGTTGAGAAGCGTCGTTAGATTCGTCTCAATTGTGAGAGTGACACTGGGTATATCAAGATTATGAAAATTAAAATGGCCGATTTTCGGCGCCATATCATATGTCTTCAATTTTTTTTTCCGCAATCATAATATTTTTTTAAAGTATACATAGGTAACATATATATTCAAAAATCAAAAATATGTAAACACATTTTCAAGTAAAAATCATAAAAATTTACTGAGTTGCAGACAATTAGTGGGAATCTTTAGTTTTTTTTTTTAACCCATTATTTCATAGAATAGATAGTGAAAGAAGACCCATAATCCACCACTCATAAAAAAATTGTTCACCAAAATGTTTGGAAAGCGGCTATAGAAATCTTTATTTTTTAGTAGTTATCAAAAATTATCAAAATTTGTTCTCTATATACTATATACTATATATACTATATTTTCCTCTAAAACAAAAAGCTATTACTATATTTTTATATATAAATTGTAAATTCATAATAAATTAAAGTTAACCAATATAAAAAATAAACTTACTTGAGGGATATTGTCGAGAACCTCCTTTTCAGTTAAGTATAGAGTGTTTTGCACGGATGAAGAGGAAACTCCTTCATTTGGGTCCCCAGCGAAGTTCTTTAAGATTGCATCACGCACAGTGTACCAAGCCTCGTAGAAGTTTACCTTTTCAATAGTCGAATACTCCCACTTCGCCTCGACTATGGTACTGAAGATGCGATCATATTGATCAGGCAGAGACCTGAACTCATCTTGTAAGAAATTAACAAAAGATGACTTGGTCGTCTTCAAGACTCTCAAGTTCTTGATACCACTCATAATGACAAGCTTCGAATCTGTGGAAACAATTTTAACGATTTTTTTTTCAATTTCTTAAGGGAAGAAATCGCATAACTCCTCACCATCCCGCTTCTGAATCACATCGCAGTAACGAAATGCCACAGGCGCAAAAATGAAAGCGTGATTGTGCTTTTGTTTGTAGGCCGTGGTTAGTCCCCCGTCTCCCAGGCGCTCCCACGGGTACTCGTCTATGTGAATGTGGACTTCCTTCACATGACGATATTTGTTTATAAAATGAGAAGAAAGCAAAAGGGCGAACTCCTCGGGTGATTTAATACCATACTTCTTGGCCAAGAGGTACACAGTGTTCTTCTGGGAATCAGTTGCAACGATATCCGAGTTATCCCCTGTAAAAGTAATCGCAAAAAGGAAAAATGTCATGAATAACAGATAAGGGCATCGTTTTTCTGAGAGACTGCTGTACTTTGATTTTAAGTGCGAGGATTAATAAAAGGCTCGAAAACATAAAGGTGGTTAAAACACAATTACTTTACCTGGCTGACTTTGAATAATTTTTGCGGAATTTACTGCATTCCCCCTGAATGGGCGGAAATATGTAATTTTGAATTTTATAATAGCAAAATGGAAGCGGAAATTTAAGGGAGCCCATAATTGCATTAGGCTTAGACCTTGTCAGCTTTTAAAATGCAAGAAGCATTCATTTCCTGAGGCTTTTAAAAATGAATCAAACTCACAATTTTTATTTGAGTATATAGTAACTGAAAATAAGATACCTACTTTATAACAGGGCAACATAACTAATTTAAGGATTTATTTAGCTTTAAACTTAAAATACTTTTCCAATTATAACCAAATATAAAAGTTGACAACAAAAGAGAAAACGAACAACTTAACAACTTTAGTATATATTTTTGCAAGCATCTAGAAGGTATGCATATTACTTTCCCATATCTAAGATATTATTTAAGATATTATGTAAGTATAAATATTATATTATAATTGCCTCTATTACTTTGATAACAATTTTTTAAAAAAATTTAAAAATTTTGTTTCTTTTAAAATTTTTTCAATCTTTAACCGGTTTCCACTATTTACATTTCACAATGCTTATAAATACATTTGTATATCAGTAAAATTTACGACACCAGCTCGTGGGGGGCTGATCCTATTTAATACTTAAATTTTGAGCTTTATTTAACTTTACGCACTAAACGCATTGTCATTTAACATGAACGGGTATCTCTAAGTAAATCACCCGAGGTCGCATGATAATACCATTGGGCTTATAGTCATTACTGTCATAACCATCTGCATCTATGATTTGTTCTACAATATATTAGATTCAGAGAAAACATTTATTATTAAACTTAGTCATCCAATTTCATTAGATTAAAAAACCTACGTATTTATTCATTCACCATCAAGGTTATTTTTCAGCAGAATTATCTTAAATGCAAATATGTATATTAAAGTCAAGCATTGTTTTTAGGATCGTCACTTTAGGAGGTGATTTCACCTCTTAGAAGAGTTTATCGGACAAAAATAAAAAAGAAACCTATCTTCTAGAATTTAGGTGGAAAAACATAGATAACACCTCTAATGATTTTCGCGTAAAATTTCGATTTTATTATAATATAAATTAGGAAAGTGTACTTCCACTATCCTAGTATCAGAAATCTCTCAAGGACCATGAATTGGTTAGATTATTTTTTATTGAAGTCTTAGCTACCTACCAAGAGAAGAGATATAAATTTTGTTTAAAGTAATTCTTAAGAAATTTCGTGAAACTTTAAGGGCAATTATTGGCCAACAAATGGTGGACTGCAGAAAAATTTTATGTGGGCCTATTATGCAATACGATTTTCTCCACTAAAAATTGGTTTCGCAATTTCATTGCATAAGCGATTCCTTTTCTCTTTCGGCGATCCGATTTACTTATGTAAGTAAAAATAAAAACTTTTTTAATAGAAGGCAATTTGTGAGCTAAAATATTAATACACTTTAATTTCTTGCCCAAAAACGAAATATAATGTTATTAAATAGTAAATACTTAATCAATTCAATTTCTTATCACTTCTAAGTAGTTTCGGAAATCAATTAGAATGACATCAAAGAGTTATTAAAATAAAGTGAAAGTAGTGTTTACTCTTCGCCAATTTAGTCAATCAAGCTATTCAATGTCCTTCTATTTCAAATCTGAGAATTCCACTTAATTTTATAAAGTCCTATTCAAATAGCTGAGAAAAGCCTCTTTAAAAATAGCCATTCGCAAACAATGAAGGTCTTTGCCCTTGTTAAATGATTTTCCTTATACAAACACAATTTTCACATTTATGGAGCTTTTCATCGAGTTCCAGGACAGTAACAATACAATGAAAGTCACATTTTATATTCACCAACTAACCATTCACGTAGTCCTTGACACTGTACAGCTTGAGGTGAGTGTTCACGACAAGTTCTTTAATCGAGTGGACGGGTCCGTCGCGATGGACACGCAGCAGCTTCACATTATCCTTCCCATACCCATGGTCAGCGATATGAAACTTCGAGTCCTGCTCACCATCTTCAACACGACCAATCGCACCTTTTTGCAATCTTGATGGGAACATTATTAAAAATTATTTAATTAAAAACAACCGAGTACTGCGACTTTCCTAAAACGAATTACGCCTTATATCTGGACTGCACCCCTTTTATGTGAAGCATTTTCGGGTATACCGACGTCAACAGAGCTCACTATCCAAAGCACCATAAAACTCTTTTTTTATCAGAAATTTACTTTTCACATTATGTAAGTTTCTTTAAGAACTCCTCTCCAAAGATTTAACTACGCGGGGGGCGGAAATTTATTTTCAACTCGCTAATAGCTCAGAAATCTTAGTCACTTTATTCTTTGGTAAATTTATAAAAATATAAATAAATATTAAATGGTGTACCGAGATGAGCCAGAAAGATAAAAAAATGCGAGTGCTCACTATGTGGTCAGGTGATTAAAAGTGCTGCATGGCAGACAGAGGGCTGTGCAGCCGTTACCACGTGAACCCCAATTGCATAGTTAAACAGAGGCTCTTGCGACGACGGTGAGCAAATAAGGGACTCGCGCCAAGAAATGTGGATTTTTGTACTTCTCAAGGGAAAAGATCAAGGCCAAATTTCAGTCAAAACATATACAATACATAATAAACAAATCGTTCTTTTATTCACTAATGAAGAAGTACTATCCTAGAAGTAAAAAAGAAAATATCGACTTATGATCATTGAACAATTATTCTATTATGCATATGTAAATATTTATTCTACAGATCAAGCGGTTTAAACACATGGTTTTCGGAAAACCTAACAGTATGCCAACCGACTCTTTGAAGTACTTTAATTAAGTTTTTCTCCAATATACATTAATGTCAAAATAATTCGATTGGATTTTACTAATCAAATTATTTTAACACTTTGTTAACGCAAAAATTAATTTAAGCCAAAGGCTATTGAAATGATTTTGTCAAATTTTATTTATTTATTCCATTTCCCGAGGCATAGCAATATCAGCGAATGGAAAACAATTACTAAATTTAATAATGCAGCTCGTGACTGGCTCATGATAACAATAGTGTTAGTTTGGTGTGACGGCAACTTAAGAAATGGCCGAAGCCTTATCACTCTTTCCGGTACATAAATGTAAATTCAAGATAGTAGTTCCAAGAACTTAACTTTATAGCATAAAATGTCTCTTATAAACATAGTAAGTATTTCTGGCAAAAGCAAATCTCGTAAATGATTTCTGTACTCTTTCAATACGGTCAATGTATGTTTTACACGCAGGACACCACAGAACAAACAAATATTCTAAAATAAACTTAACCATTGTGCAATATAATGTGCCTAGCTTAAATTATTTTTGTTCCTTAAAGTCCTTTGTATTGCGTTTTAGAAGGAGCATTTCACGTGAAGCGGGACAACGAAAAAAATTTTAAGTACATACTGGATTTTGTTCATAATTGGGTTAATTGTGCTTCTATGGTACCTGAATAAACGTACATGATTATTTTTAGGGTATAGGCGTAATATATATGATACCTTCCATACAATATAAATGCTAACGGTGTAGCAAGTGGTAATGCACAATATTTGAGAAGGGACAGACAAATGCTATTTACATCTACTTTTGTAATATGTACACTTAAGTTTTTCTAAACACGAGTAAATGTCATTGTCAATAAAGATGCGTTCAATATCAACTGTAGTCGGGATAGAATTCAGATATTCTCTAAACAGAAAGTTCAAAATTAAAGAACATTATTAAGGAATTTTTATCCAAAAAGGCTTTGTAAACTTTTTTCGATTCGATTTGAATATTTTCAAAGATAGAGCCCGATAGCAGAGAAAAATCTTTATAGATATGCACATATTTTTTACTCATGTCATTGTTCATTCACTCGAAACTCTAAGTTTTAAGAAACTTAATATTTTATTGGATGTTTCTCCACTATTTGTTATTTATTGTTGATTAAAAACATGGTTTAAAGTAGAAAAACAAGCTCGCAAAATAAATTTCATGAAACGTTTTATTATTCGAAATACAAGCACTGGGGAACAAAAGATGAGGGAATTTTCAGTTTAACAGCATTTGCTCAATACTATTATCGTCAGTGTGAGCTCCAGCCAACCCACTTCCATTCTCCAAAAACTCTCGAAGCTCACTTTCCAAATCCACAGAACCGTGACTTTGATTAATATTAGATTCATCACCTTCAATATCCATTGGCACCTGTCCCGTATCTTGAGGTCGTGGGCACGGAGGACAGGGTTCTTGTAAAATAGCTGGCACAACCAATTTTGATTGGGGAGGGGGAGGTAATCCAACTAGAGAAAACAGTTATTAATTTGTTATAATATAAAATACAAAAACATACCATTCGAAACTCCCATTGCCTTACGCAATCCATGGGGATCAGCAATTGCGCCAGGAGGCAATTTCTTTGCCATTTCGACAAAATTCGCATTAATCTGAGTTGCAAGTTGGTGCTCTTCTGGTCCTGGGGGTGGGACGTGGGCTAAATGCTGTGGCAAAGGTTGCGACAGTCGATCGTGCTGAGTGCTGTGCAACTTCTCAATAAGACCCAAATTAGCTTGAAGATGCTCGTGCAATCGCTTCTGCAACTCAAAAGTTTTCATGCCCTGCTCGAGTTCGGTTAGGAATGATACGTCTATTCCCAGATCAGCAAGCGTTCTAAGCTTTGCGAAATCTATTCTTGTATTTTTGTACTTCTGATACTCTTCCTCGTCCGAAATACGATCGGGAAAAGATTTATCGATTTCAGCTTGGTCATGCCGCTGGCACTGAGAGTCATACAGGGATGAAATTGTTTTGCTGTGCTCACCCTTCGTTAAAAAGTCTAACAACCGATTTGCTAAGTAACTGGCATATGAGCTGTCCTTTGTAAACTCCATGATACTTTCAGCATATTCAGCACCAGTTTCATCGCCTGTTGAAAATATCATAAATTTAAATAAAAGACGCAACTAACCTACAAGAACTTTTTAAAACCCACCATATGTGCTGAGGACTAAATCAGTTTCCTCTTTGCTAAGATTGGAGAAACGTGAGTCAAATACAGGGGCAAAAGAAGAAAATGCGCCATAGTGCAATGGTTTAACTATTTTGGCAGTATTCCGCCGATCTTCTCTAAATCCCTGCAATTGTCCTGTACCCTGTGCTAATTTGCCTACGTACGCCCCAATTGAAACAACCTTCTCAGTACCCTCGTTTTCCTCGTTTTCGAGAAGAATTTTAAGTGATGTTGTACCGTCCTTGTTTTGACGCAGGAATCCCATTTTATGAGCCTGCTGCCTCGCTGTTAAACGTTTTTTCGCTGTCCTGGCAGCATTTTGAACTTGAGCCAAAATCTCCTCGGATGTGAGGTCGTCCACATATGGCTCAAACTTTGTTTTGGGCTCATTCTCTCTCCTAAATAAAATTTATTAATAATTTATTTAGCCATATTTTTTATCAAAAGACTTTATCTTTATGAAATAAATTAAGAAAAAAACGACTGTATTTAACATAAACTTTAAAACAAGTTTGACTAAAACCAGTCTGAAACCAGGGGATAGAAATTATTAAAAATTGACTCATTTGTTTTTAACTACAAGCTAATCAAAAAATGAAAGTATCCCCATAAACGCAGAATAATTTACAATCTTACCGACGAACTAAAGTAGAAAGTAAAAAACGACTCACCTGATATTTCGCCGTTTTTCCTCTTCTTCCAGCTGAGCTTGTGTTGGCTCATCAGCTCCAGTTGAAGCCCCTTCATCGGCTGAATCCAAAATATGATGGTCTTGATTATTTTCGTCTGGCAACTCGAATCCAAGTTCTTTAGCTGTTAGCTCACGCATATACCCCGACAAGGGCTTGAGACTCCGCATCAAATTTTCAGGCTGCAGCAACTTCATCCCGGCATGGAGGAGCCTCTTGGCGGTCTTGTGGTAAACTGTTTCCACGTGATTATAGCGAATGGCATTTTCGCACATAAGCCTGAGTTAAACTGGTTAAAGATTTTTAAAGATTTAAAAAAATTACAACTCACTTAAAGTCATCCGAAAACTCCTGAAGTGTTGTGTACTCGTTATCTTCGATTTTCTGCCGCATCGTCGAAAAGTCCATCGGTTTTTGGATTATTGAAGAGTACCCAGGCGCAATATCATCAGTCACTGGCCAAGCAAAAAATTGGTGCGGATCTCGTTTCTCGAGAGCACGAAGCAAATGGTCAAGGAGTTTCATAAGAGGGGACTTACTCTGCTTCAGTTTCAGAACACAAGTTCGGGGTTCGCGACCTGATTCGCTCGAAGAACTTGGGGTTTTCGGAGCCTCTAGGGTTTTAGGGGTGTTGGACGGACCTGGAGTGGATACACTTCCGGGCGTTGAAGCAGTGCCCGGTGTCGACGCGGTTCCAGGACTAGCCAAATGAGCAGAAATAGACTCCACAATTCCCTTCAAAGGACTGGCCGGGGCGTTCTCGGGCTCCTCTAGCTTGAGAGGGATAAGAGGCTTGGACAAGGGCCGGTGGCTCTGACAGTGGTCAGTTGTAATCCCTGCGTAGTTGAGGATGCTTTCTTGGAGGTGCTGCGAGTTGTCTTCCCCGAAGCTCATCTCCTCCTGACTGGAGTCATCCCTGTGCCGGTGTCTCTTCTCCTTGTGGTGCTTATGCTTCTTCTCGCGGTCCTTCTTTTTCTTTTTTTTCTTGGACTTCTTATGTTTCTCCGGGAACTCCTCCCCGTAGTAGCCTCCGCCGGTTCCGGTATCCGACATCAGCCCATAGGCTGGCGAGTCGTTCCCGTGCTCCGGCGTGGAATTGCTCCCACCGACTTTTAATATTAATTTGAGGCCACTTGGACGATCCATGCTATATTCTACATAAAATAAACAGTACATAAATAAAATTCGTTAGGGAGACGAAAAAATCCGTGAAAGAACTCGGCAATTTATGAAAGTAATATTTCAAACCTTCGTATTTTTCACGTCGCTCTGATTTTACTTTCTTGTGCTTTTTTGAACCCATAGTAAGAAATTATAAGAAAAACTAAACGAAAACAAATGAAACTGCTGAGACGCGCATCAATTTCACCAGTATGACAGCAAAACTCCGCTTGACAGCTGGCAGACAATTGCTTCCGAGAAAATCCACTAGGGGGCGCATCTAGACGGTAAGTAGACTGTTGAGATTTTTAAAACTTTTCCAACAAGAATGAGAAACGTTAAAAGCATGTTTTGATCTTGGGTCCTATTTTGCAAAAAAGAAAACTTTTCAACTTTTCACTTTGAATTTTCTAGCCCTTAATTAATAGTATTGCAAAATAAGAATTGCTTTGCGTATAAAACAAATTTTTGTTTAACCATATTCGTTACTCGAAGGAATAAAAGGCAAATACCGAAAAAGTGGATCTCTTCCAAAATCAAAATCACTTCCCAGTAAGTAATTAAAGTGGTTTATAGGCAATAATTCCGGGCTATTTGCAAAAATTGTGTCTCCCTTTAAATTAAAAAATACAGTTCCTTCTTTTCCTTTAATAAACCCGTTTTTATTAGATTTTCTTGAAGATCATGAATTCGTAAATGAAAAAATGCTTAGGTAGGTACTCTTCTAGATTTAGGAGAAGCATTTCATTCGGGTGCATTAAAGGGCTTAGTCACAAACTCGCAAAATTCAAATTTCCCATTTATCTGGTAAAAATATCTCATATCTTTCTCACAGAAATGTATTTTAATGTAATTTTTAGTGATGTATCTTCCTATAAAATAGTCGGCCCTTATGCCCCATAGATAAATTGCACAGGACTCAAAATAAAATAAAAATTATCTTTAATCTGCCAAAGCTTTTCCCCATACGAATATTAACATCAAAAAGCATATGTATTATTTATATCGATCTTGTCTCAGCAGTCCAAGCATGCAACTACTTAGCAATTCTGTTCAAAGTACTTTCATTTCGACTTTCTCTAATTTCATACTTCTTCCTCCAGAAGTAACAACAAATTATCAAAATAATGATATATAGTTTAAAGACTAATTAAATTAAAAAAAAAATTAAAAATTAAAGTTTTACCTATTCATTAACCCTGCTCTTAAGTTTGTGTTGTATTAAAAAATAAAAATATGAATTTACTTACTTTAAACACCAATCTCAAATTGCAAAGAAAATACGAAAAGATTAAAACTTTTCAAAATATTTTGTTAAATACATATGTACATACGTAGTACATATTTTTAATAAATCAAATTTTGCATCATGAGACATGAAAAACTTGTTTCACTTTTTTTTATAGTTTTTGCAAATGTTTTTTTAATAATATGAACTCATTAATTTATTTTTTCCTATAAAATTGCAAATAGAAAATGCTATAATAATCTTTCAACATATTTCATACTTAAACTGAACGTTGGTATCTTGAAGAACTAATTGAGACGAAATTCAAGATTAAAATCTTAGCGTTAAAAACTAGTGAATTGATTAAGAGCTTTTATACTTGTTTTCTCCCAAATTAGTTTCCTATAAAAACTAAAATATATAATAAACATAACTATGCAAAACCTTGTTTTAAAATGAAATATAAAAAGATGTAAGACATCATTAAATGTTTAAAATGTTGTTTTTTTTATTTGATTCAGTAGAACGCACATAATAAGGGCACAGTGATTTCTTACCTATTTACAAATCTTTATTGGAAAAGTACAAAAATACTTAGCAAGCTAGATTTGTTCGGTTGTATACTTAAGTAACGGATGCACCAGAAAACAGTATATTGCTTTTAAGTACTGCGAAGAATCGCTAAGAGGTAAATACGACATGATTGCTTTTGACAGCAAGTAGGACGAATTCACTTTATCGAGCATTAGTTGCTGAAGATGATCTAATCACGGTGTCACTCCCAATAGTTCGCCTGCACAAACGACGAACAAAAACCAATTAATGCTATAAATTCGAAATGATTCTATAAAGCTAATGAAGCTGATGAACTGTGTTGGACTGAAAGCATTCCTCTGGAGTAGTGATGTTTGATCAGTGTCTGTGGTTAGCTGAGGTGTCGTATCCGAATGTATCGTACTAAATAAAGTCTAACGCTTAACTACAACTGCTTATTTCAAACAAGTGTAAAAGTATCAAAACATTCAACCTCGAGTAACAGAAAGGCAAGGCAGGATTACTAACTAAAAAGATCGAAAAAACTGGCAAAAAGCCAAACAAATTAAAACTAAATTAAAAGGGATGTAATTACACTAAACCGGCGTCCTTTGCCATGCTGTAGAAGGCTGATCGTTTATTTGCCAATAGCTCTGCAGGCGAAGCAAACTCTATAATCTCTCCCTTATCCAGAACGATAACCTTATCTGAATCCAGAATGGTATTCAAACGGTGGGCTATTGTAAGTATCGTGCAATCGTCAAATTCGGTCCGTATCGTTTTCTGCATTAAAGAAATATATGAATTAAAGTTGCCTTTAGAAAATATTCATTAAATATTTATACCTGAATTAGGTCATCTGTTTCCAAGTCCACAGCTGCTGTAGCTTCGTCCAAAACTAGGACTTTTGTCTTCCTCAGTAATGCACGCGCCAAACAAACTAATTGCCTCTGACCTACAGACAAATTCTCTCCACCCTCGGTAATCTCATGATTTAAGCCAGCGGTGAGTCCTTTAACAAAAGTTTTAAGATGAGCATGTTCAAGAGCACGCCATACTTCGTCGTCAGAACACGTCTTAAATGGATCCAGATTAAGACGGAGACTACCAGAAAAGAGTACCGGATCTTGTGGAATAATAGTAAGACGGGAACGAAGCGCATGCAAGCCCAGAGTTGATATATCGATACCATCGATATAGATTCTACCTCCAGAGGCTTCAATAATTCTATTTTTTTTATGGTTAAAATAAAACTGCATTCAAAAATAAAATTAGTTTTACCTGAACAGAGACAGAGTTAAACTGGACTTTCCGGCACCAGTTCGTCCAACTATTCCAACTTTTTCACCTCCCCTTACTTTGAAATTAATACCTTTCAGAACAAGATCCAAACCTTCGCGGTACCGAACTTTGTAGTCTTTAAATTCAACTTCACCGGAATCTGGCCAATCTGAAGGAACTTTTACATTCTCAATAACCCATGGAGCTTCTTGTTTAGTTTCTGCATATTCCTTAATACGTTCTACAGCCACAATATTTGTCTCGATATCTGAAGTCATCCTCACCAACCAGTTTAAGGTTTGAGTCACTTGCAAGGCATATGAAACGGACAAACCAACTAATCCAGCATTTGTTTGCCCTCCAAGTACGGCAAGCAGAGAGGCAAACAAAATTATCAAATTACCAACCATCTCCAAGCGAATAGCTAACCATCGATTAGCTATAATACTCGGATACTTGCACAGCTGGTTCTGATCAACTTTAGCATCAGACTCAGAGATAAATCTGAAAGAACACTTTTAACTATCTAAAATATAAAACAAATAAAATTTATTAATTACCTTCCCTGCACACAATACGCCCGAATTGTTTGTGCTCCAGTCACTGATTCGCCGAAATGCGAATAAATTGGAGATCTCGAAACAGATTCCAAACGCATCAGTTGCCGAGATGTGGCCACGTAGAAACGCTGAACGAAATAGTAGATCACGGCGATCGGAATGATCACAGCAATAAATATTGGCGTGGAAATGCTAATTACCACTAAAGTTGCAAGAACCTAAGACAACAATAATTGAAGCAATTTTTAAAATGAAATTTGAAATGTGGAAGGGGCCAAAGCAGATAATTATTACTTGATTTACCTCCTCCTTAACAGCATGAGGGACACAAGAATTGAAATGAAAATGCTTAAACAAATTAACTCCTTATGTAGAACTCTAAGCAATTTTTTCTTAGAATGTTTTAATGAAGGAAGCATCTTTTTCTATAAAAGACCATGTACTTCACTTATTAAAAACAAA